>CM028133.1:1135107500-1140302500 GCA_016271365.2 Neoceratodus forsteri
GACAGGTATAGGGGGAGGGTGAAGCTGATGAAGTCCGATACAAGAGGAACATCTTGGACTGGGGATAGAGAAACCCGTGGGGGGAGGGTGAGAGACAGCAAAGTCGGCGCCCAGTATGGGGGCTGACTGTCGAGCAGACAAAGACCATTAGGCCTCCTTTGCTGGCATTTTAGTATGTTAGTATTATATTTTAAGGTTTGTTATTGCCCAACAGCTTTGATTTTTTCAATATTGGCTTGAGCATATATAGGCCAGGAGTGTATTCTGTCCTGAGAGCCCTATAACAATAGGGACAGACTTACTTTTGATATATAATCTAGGTCGCAGATGTGGCTACAGAAATGTTTGTATCTAATCGGATTCATTGAAATTGCTGGGTGGGGGGGGTACTGATTACATCACAAGTGAGAATGGAGAGTATGAGTCTGGGAGGGACAGATAAGAGGCTTTCTTGGGTTTAGGTGATGATGTATATCGCCTTATATGCCGTACTGTGGACTGGTTACCACAGTAGGTCGGGCCTAAGGCATTTGCCGCAGCTTAACCTCCAGACTGCGCTCTAATGTCCACCTTGAGCTGTAGGCAGTCGTATGAGGGGCATTCTCTCGAGCCCCTCTGGGTTGGAAGTAGTCAAGGAATTTCTCATTTTAAGGAAAAGTTGGTTTTATTTGCTTGTTTATTGTTTTGTATGTTGTAAATGTCTGTTTTGGGTCGACGCATTCTTCTGTATCTGGCTGGGATACACTGTGTTCCTTCAACCACTGCATACAGGCCGAGAATGTTTTTAAGCGTGTGGCTAAAATTTCCTAACGATTTTTAAAGTTACCCGATCCACAGAGGTTAAAGCCTCTGTTAATGTCATTTTATGTTGCTTGCTCGCGTGTGCAAGAAACATAGTGCCATCATCCGAGTTTTCGGAGGTGTGTCACCCCCTCTTCCAGTACAGTCAGTGTGTATGCAGGCGCGACCCCAGTTCCCCAATCACTGCTCCAGCTGTCTATGACAGCTGAAAATGCAGTGGCATACAGTTGAAAGGGAGAGCTCTGCTTGAGTGAGCAGAGCTCCCCCCCCACACATGTGCCCGCACGCACACACACTGTGTGCTCATGCGCCTTCCCCCTCCCCCACACTGATGCGGCCGGTGTGGTGCCGAATCCCCCATTGGCTCCACGGCCTCAAAGCATCCAGGTGCCATGCTGGGAGCCCACCCCAGCGTGGCAAAATGATGATACGGCCGACGGGGTGCCCAATCCCCGTCGACTCCAGTGTCTCTCCCCCATGCTGTCGCCATCGGGGTGCCCAATCCCGTCGGCTCCACTGTCTCGCCCCCCCCAAGTACCCAGGTGCCCGCTGGAGCCCACCCCAGCGTGGCAAGCATCAACCGTCGTCATTAAAAACTAAAAAACTGTCCCTCGGCGCTTCTCCCTGCCCCTCCCACAACCCGCGACTCATCCACTGTGCACCCTGCTCCTCGCCTATCTTACATCTGGAGTTCGTGCGATGATCTTCGGTAGACCAACACATCTGCACTCTTCAAAGCCGATCGCGAACTGAGGAAATGCTGGTAAGCTGTATAATGGAATAGATAGGGTTTTTTCAACTTTATTGCATATGTCAGGCATTTTTTGGAATTTTTGCATCAAATTTTCAACATGGGGTTTTGGGACCCCTTTTCATGAATGATGTCACCGTAATGGCGTTACTTGGTCCCAAAGGGTGATTTTGCAGCCACTGCGCGAAATCACCTTTCTGGAAAGATTAACGAAAAGACACTGCCAATGTTCATAAGGTGGGCTCTCAAAAAGCCTATTTTGAAAATTTGGTGGAAAAATTCAAAAAAAATGACTGTTTTACGAGGTATTGTGTTCGTGGTTCTATGCATACTACGTAAGTTCTGTAATTTTCAATATTTTCCTCAGAGATTTTCCAACATTGCCATTTTACCACACCTCCTTATGAGCAGTGCAACTGTCATGTTTCACATCTTGCCCAAAACGTGTTTCCGCCCATGTAGCGCACAATGGCGCAGTCGGTGTGCGAACTCAGCGTATGGGACACATTAAGACATTAAGAAAATCACAGTGACACTGCTTGTGAGCAGAGGTCTTAAAATGGCTATGTTGAAAATTTGGTGAAAAAATTCCTAAAAATGACTGTTTTACGAGCGTGCATTGCGCAGTTCCTACGCACGCTTGTAAGTTCACAAATTTTCAATATTTGCATTCCAATGACTTCCAAATTCCTAAACAGCACATAGAAGCAAGCAACATTCAGCACTGACAAATGCTTGTTAGCAATAGTATAGTACGTGGTTTAGAATAACTAATTTGGCAGTATATATCGTGGTGTGGCTCATGATTTCACATAGTGGCTAAACAGCCTGGGGTCACTTTAACCACAGTGGCTAACATTTTAAAAATCCTGGGGGGAATGGAGGATACGTACTTGAAACTCGTCTACGATGTTGGGTGGGTATTCAGGACAGTTTTTCATGTACTTTATTTCTGAAAGGGAATATCAGTGTGGAACCATTGTTTGGATGGGAGGAGAGAGGGAGTTTGTCCACTACGAGGGTGTACTAAGGAGGGAAATTGCTGGGCCTGTGAGTTTGGAGGGGGGGAATCCTGGGATTGTAGCAAAGATGGCCCCCTATCAAAATTGGTAATTTCCTCTCAGAATGTAAATGGGATGAACAGCCCCATCAAGAGGTATAAGGTGTTCTCTTTGCTCAAGAGGCAAAAACCCTTGTTTATTTTACTGCAAGAAATGCACCTTGACCAAACAGAGCACCAGAAGCTGGGAAAATTTGGTTTTAGTCATGTTATCTTATCCTCATTGGGGTGGGGTAAACGATTCATTCATATATCCAGTCCTGTGTAGTACAGTATGATCTGCAAGCCATTGGTTCACACTGGACCAGTAGGCATACAGATTGTACTGTACGCTGTCATCCGGCAGGTGGGGTGCTGCCGCTGATGACGGGGAGGGGGTTACCACTTGACCACCAGGTAATTCGGTGTTTCACCGACAGCCCGCGATCGGCATACCTCGGGGCCGGGGTTACTGCTAGACCACCAGTGATTGTCATAATACAGATGCCCGAGATCAGGTGTACGGGAGGGGTTACCGCTAGACCAAAAGGGATTAATGACATAATACAGATGCCCACAATCGGGCATGTGGGAGAGGAGCACTAGACTACCAGGGGTCAGGGTGCTTGTGGACAATGTAACCAAGGCTGGCGGCTGTCGTGTTGCGCCTTGCACTACAGCTGCCTGCCTGTGGGTGGCCAGTGTTTGAGCCTGTGATTTGCGGCTCAGCTTTGAGTACCACAAGGCGGGCGATGTAGGGGTTAGCGAAAGATATGCGCCCGCATATCCCGGCTGAATATCTGGATGTCCGCGATATGCATGGGCATGCCCCCAGCATCAGCGCCACATGCATTACCAATATGCCTCGACGCATTGGGCGTTGAGCTGCACACCTTACTCCTTTGAATATCGCTACGCATGGGGGTTGCTCATGACACACCCTGTTACGCCAGATGCAACCCTTTCAATATCCCGCCCAATGTGTATTTTATATTACGGCTCATAGACAGGATTTTGTCCCATAGTCCTGATGTCATGTAGGGGATCCTGAGGACCCAGAGGGTCTTGCTGCTGTTCTGGGGCATTAATGGATTGATATTTTATCAATCTGAGAAAATAACTTATTGCTGCCCAACAGGATTTGTATATGCACCTCTTGGCATTTTTTTTATAACAAATTATTTCCTCACAGTATTATACTCAGGGCCCCGATTTTTCTGAGGCACATCGGAGCAAAGTTCTGCAGCAGGGTTCTCATTTGCCGCAGAACTTCTGCAGCACTCAACACCAATTTCTGGGGCAATTCTGCGGCACATTTTTACCCTTAATTTTTTCCTTTTTTGTTTTTTTGCCATATCTGACACAATGCACGCTTGTAACAGTCATTTTATGGGTGTTTGTCACCAAATTTTCAACATAGCCAGTTTAAGACCTCTGCTCATGAACAGTATCACTGTGATTTTATTAATCTGTCCGGAACATTGATTTCAGACAATCGACTGCGCTTATTCTGCGCTACAGGGTGGAAACACATTTTGGGTGAGATGTGAAAAATGACAGCTGTACTACTCATAAGACAGTGTGGTGAAATGGCAATGTTGAAACTCTGGAGTGAAAATATTGAAATTTCGCGAACTTACGTGCTCAGCGTAGGAACTCGGGCGAACGCACGCTGCTAAACAGTCATTTAATGGATTTTGGCACCAACAGCTCTGGCTCTATGCAACTTATGATCAATGCATTCTGCATGGTGGTGAGTCTGGTCCCGAAGGGTGATTTCCGCAGTCACCGCGCCAAATCACCCTTCGAGCCCGAATAACGCCATGACAGTGACATCACTCGCGAGAAGGGGTCCCAAAACCCCATGTTGAAAATTTGGTGCAAAAATTCCCAAAATGCCTGAGATGCACAAAGTTGAACCCTCCTATCTAGCCCATTATACAGCTTACCGCATTTCCTCAGTTCGCGGTCGCTTTTGAAGAGTGCAGACGGTTCCCGTCCACCAAGATCGTCCGCGCGCCAGAGTCCGGAGGTAAGGATGGGGTTGGGGGTGGGGAGGCTGGGTGCGCAGTGGGTGGGTGCGGATGGGAGGGGGGGCTCGGAGAGCGCGTGGGACAGTTTTTGTTTTACAGGGGAAAAAAAGACGTCGCGGACCGCTTGCCACACTGGGCTGGGCTCCCAGCGTGGCACAACGACTTTGGGGTTTGAGCCGACGGGGATTGGGCACCCGCCGGCAAAAAAAAAAATATTGGTATCGCTTGCCACGCTGGGGTGGGCCTCCCAGCGTGGCACAAGGACCTTGGGGTGGTGTGCAGCCGATGGAGATTGGGCACCCTCAGGAAAATCGTGATTGCCACGCTGGGGTGGGCCTCAGCGTGGCATGTAAGCATTGGGAGGGGGATAGTGAAGCCGACGGGGATTGGGCACCCCGCCGGCAAATGAAGCAGACATTTGTTCCATGTGGCCGCGAATTCGCATGGTGATGGCAATTCACGGATATTTCTGGCGTTTGCCGCATCCGTGAATCGCGGAAAACTCGGGGCCCTAATTATACTACATGAGATAAGAAAGCAATGTATTTATAATGCGAAGCTCCCTCCCATATATTTTTTTTTTTTTGTTTATTTTCTTACTTATTATTGACATACTAACGTACTAAAAAGCCAGCAGATTAAGCCCAATGGTCTGTTGAGTCTGCTTAGAGATTAGTGCCTACCCAGGGCACCGTTATAGCTCCCCCACCCTCCCAACAAGGTCCCCCACCCCAACCACCAGTGGGGCGGGGATGCACCCTCCCTCTATACCTAGCCCAGCCTTTCTTGAACCCCTCTACAGTTGTAACCGCCACCAGCTCCACGGGCAGCACATTCCAGGGCTCTACCACCCTCTCAGCAAAGTAATGTCTCCTTGTTTCCCACCTTAGTCTCCCCCGACCAGCCTCATTGAGTGTCCCCTACCTCCTCAGCTGAAGCAACCCTCTAGGCTTACTCTGTTCATTCGCTTGAGATATTTGAAGACCTCGATCATATTCCCTCTGTTCCTTCTCTCCTCCAGCGAGTACAGGTTGAGCTCCTCCAGTCTCTCCCCATAGGGCCTTTTTCCTAGACCTTGTATCACCCTGGTCGCCCTCTTCTGGACCCTTTCCAGAAGAGCAATATCCCTCTTTAAGTAAGGACGCCAAAACTGCACGCAGTATTCAAAGTGTGGTCTAACCAGGCAATTATACAGTGGAAGGAGCACCTCTTGAGGTCATCCCGTTGGCTTTGCACCCCAGTATTTTATTTGCTTGGGCCGCAGCCCTTCTACACTGCTCAGAGTTGTTCATTTTGGCATCCTTCACCACCCTGAGGCCCTTTTCCTCCCTAGAAACAGTGTCTCTCTCCCCCACAAGTGTAAACATGAGTTGGGTTTTTGGCCTCCAGATGAAGAACCCTGCATTTCCCAGTATTAAACTTTAGTTTGCAGGCGCGTGACCACCTCCCCAGAGTCTCCAGGTCCTCCTGGAGAGCCATTCTACCCTCCTCCCCATCCACCACCGCCCACAGCTTCGAGTCATGGGCAAAGAGGCTCATCCCGCTCCTGATACTGCCTCTGATGTCTGAGATATAGGCGTTAAACAGGAGCGGGCCCAGTACTTATCACTGTGGGACCCCGCTAATGACTCTCCTGGGGGACGAGACCTCCCTCCAACAATTACCTTCTGTACACGCTCCACTAGTTAGTTTTCTATCCACCTGACCCCCTACCCCTATATCCCCCAGCTTCCCCAGCAGCCTGGGATTTGGCACAGAGTCAAACGCCATGCTAAAGTCTAGAAAGAGGACATCCACTGATCTGCCCTGATCCAGCGCACTAGTCACCCCTTCGTAGAACTCCACCAGGTTGGTCTGATAACGATTTGCCCTTAATAAAGCCATGCTGGTGATCATCTAGGTGGCCCCATGCCTTCAGAACCCCCTCCTGCATCCCTTTCAAAATGACCTCCATCACTTTGCCCACTACCGACATCCAGCTAACTGACCTATAGTTTCCCGGCTCCTCTCACCAGCTGCCCTTGTGTATAGGCATGACATGGACCAACCTCCAGTCTTGAGGCACCCACACCAACTGAAGGGAGGAGTTAAAAAGGTCCGCCAGGGGTGCGATCAGGGTATCGGCCAGTTCCTTTAGCACCCTGGGATGAATTCCGTCTGGGCCCGGTGCCTTTTCTGCTCTTAGGACCTTGCGAGCTTCCCACACTCTCCCAATGGGGATTTCAACATCCATTGCCCCCACTTCCTCTGCTGGTCCTCCCACCCCTTCCCCATGCAGTGCCCCCGTTCTCCTGATGAAGACCGAGCAAAAAGTCATTTAATACCTCCGCCTGCTCCCCCACCTCCTCCTCCACCCACACTCCCCAACCTCGGCCTACTAATCTGCCGCTTCCCTTTGTTCTTAACTTCTGCTCTGTATTCACATAAATACTGTCTGCAGATAAAGGCCTATGGCCCACCCAGTCTGCCCATTTGAGCTCGTAAGATCAAGTTTTTCTAGAAATCTGTTGCCCTTGACCTCCTGGATTCCTTTATGTCTATCCCATGCATTCTTAAATCCCGTGACTGTTTCAGACCCCACCACTTCCTCAGGCACGGTGTTCCACTTGTCGTCCACCCTTTCTGTGAAGAAATTCTTCCTCACATTTCCTATGACACAAGAGAGGACAGTGGACCTCTGCCAGAGAGTGGCATAAAGGCGTCTGTAAAGAGGATCCTGGAGATGAGGTAGCAGATATTTACTAGTGAGAGGGTCCAAAAAAAGCTACCAGCCAAACAAATGGATAAGGCCCTAGGGCTGGATTAGATGCATCTGCGAGTGCGTAAGGAACTGGCATTGGAACTAGCTGAACCTCTAGTAGGGTGATTCAGCAGCTCAGTTCTGACGGGGGGGGGGTCTAAAGAACTGGAGGATCGTGGATGTAGTTCTGGCCCACTGGGGTGGAGGGCAGAGAGCAACTGGGCAACTACAGACCTGTCAGTCTTACATCTGTTGTGGTACACTAATGGAGACACTAGTGAAAGAGGGTCTTGTGGACTACCTGGAGAGAAACAAACTCTAGGACAGTAAACAGCGTGGTACCAAACAGGACTGCGCTCAACAGTGCAGTAGCACCTGTCACTGTTTCAGGGTTTAGCAGACCCTGTGTACTTGAGCACTACAACAAAACTGAGGCACATTTACCTAGTCAGCAAACATGAAGCAAAGGATCGCTTAGCGACTTGGGTAGTGGCTGTAGCTCAGACTGCATTTTTTTTGCCACAATAACAAGATCTGGTCTGCTGAGTGATCACTCAGGGTGGCAGCTTCACCACGTGCTCTGCGTATATCGTGGATTAATCAACGGTCACCTGATGGGTCTGTACCAGTCAGGTACCTCCCATGTTATAATGCAGATTCATTTATTGAAAGTTGAAATGGCAACACATCAGCAGCACGGACAGACAGTATGGAAGTAGGTGCCTTCGTGCTTTGGCCAAACAGCATGGATTCATGGCAGGGAGGTCTTGTCAGACCAACCATATAGTATTTTTTGACTGGGTAACAAGGGTAGTGGATAAGGGTGTCACTGTGGATTTATGCTACTTCGGTTTCAGAAAGGCTTTCAGCTGTGCCTTACAGAAGGTTGTTGAAGCTGGAGAATCTGGGTGCAGCAAAGATCACAGATTGGTGGGATGTAGTTTGGAAGGGAGACAGCAGAGTGCTGTAGTAAACTGAGTCAGATCTGAGGAGTAAGAGGGTCACCAATGGATGCCATAGGGTTCAGTCTTGGGCCCGATACTTTTCAAATACATTCATCAGTGACCTAGGAGAAGGAATTGAAGGCAAGATGCATCTCTTTGCAGACAACACTAAGCTCTGTGGCAGGGTAGACAGTGAGGAAGAAGTTAGGGAGATGCAGAGGATCTTGCAAAAGCTAGAGAGGTGATCAGACATTTGACAGTTGTAATTCAATGCCAGAAAGTGTAAGTTGATGCAGATAGGGAAAAAGAACCCCAGAACACATTACTGGATGGGGAAGAGTTAATAGACCCAGTGGTTTTCCATTTTCAAAAATGGCTAATTCCGTTTCTTCAGATCCAATTCTTCTCCCCTGAATTGCGGGCAAATCAGCGTGTTTTGTACAAAAATCTTTACTGAAAATAGAAAGGTTTTCACAAAAAGCTAGTGTAGAGTGGGGTTGTTTGCATGAAAAAGTGGTGATGGTAGAGTGTGTTTTTTTTTTTTTTTGTTTTGTTTGTTTTTTCATGAAAAATTGATTCCCAACTTTTGGTTTAAAAAGACAAATTCCATTTTTTTTTTCCAGTGAAAGCAGAAAATCATTGGCTCTAGATTAAGTTGGGCACTACTTTAGAGGAAAGAGACCAAGGAGTCAAAGAAGTGACTCCCTTAAATGGTCTAGGTACTGTAACGAGGCCTACACTAAGGCCCTGTCCACACTACACCACTAAAACCCTGTAACGGTTTCAAACCATTACAGATGGTAAACGTTGCAGTGTGTCCACACTGCCAGTAAACTGTCATAACGGTTCAGAACCATTACAGCTGGTCCACATTGTGGGTGACGGGTGACCGTTATGGTCGGCACCCTATCCCACAATGCAGGTCATGCTGCACTAAGGACAATGCTGGGGCTACACATTCACGCGTCCACACTACAGCTGGTAACGTTACAGAGGCAGAACTGTTTTCAGAACCGTGGTTGAAACCACCTCATAAGGGGTTTCAACAACGGTTACAAAAACACCTCATGTATCGTTACAGGTGTAAACGCAAACCATTGCGGTAATGCTTTGGAACCTCTGTAACGTTACAGAGGGGAGTTTTCAGTGTGGTGTGGACAGGGCCTAAGGCAACTAGGATGCTGGTGGGCTGGCCCGTTGGCGCAGTGGTACAGGGCTCTCGGTAGGATTCTTTGTTGAAGAGTCCCGGGATTTCTTGAGAAAAAATGGAGTTCCAGACCGAAAATCTGGGAGTCCTTTTGAAATTCTTAGGGGTCCCCATTGAAATGAATGGAACGAGTCTGGAAAGTGCATTTCAGTGTTTTTTATTTATATATTCATGTTTTTTATATTCCTGAATCATTATGTTGCTAATATAATGCCAAAGTCTTTTTTTTTTTTTTTTCAGCAGGCAGTGTTGTTTTGCATTCTCACAAGGTACCAGTGATGGCTAAGTAACCACAGCAGTAAATGATCACGTAAAAATAATCACCTGTGTGACTGTTGACTGACTGTTGTTCATTCATTTGTTCAATGACTGTCACAAATTACAGTGAGGAAAAATGCACTTACAGTTTTGTAGTTTGGTACATTGTGTTGGAAGTTCTACTGCTGCAGTGCAGTTGCCCAATTATTTATTTGCCAGTCTGCTACAAAGTTTGCCATTAGATTAGGTACTAACAGTAAGAAAATGTAAACATTAATAGACACTAACAGTCATTGCTGACAGTCACCTGTGTCTTCCAGTCAGTCACCTCCTGCCCAAAATACTTCTTCATTTTCTCCTGCACATTGACATTTTAGATGCAATTATAATCAGCACCCCCACCCCCCATTTCAGACTCCCTGGCAGTGCCCACCCACCAGACATTGCAGAAACCTCCCTCCCAGCTCCCACCCACCAATGATGACTCTGGCTTAGTTAGATGACAGTCTTAACATGATTGTGTGGTTGCTGCCCTGTGGTTTAGTGCAGTTTTTTTAACTGGCTAAACCAGACTGGCTACACTATCTTGACCTGGCATAAAAGTGATTATTTCTTCGCCTACACCCTCCTGCCCACAACTTCTCCTGAAACACCCTCCTGCCCACAACTTCTCCTGAAACACCCTCCTGCCCACAACTTCTCCTGAAACACCCTCCTGCCCACAACTTCTCCTAAAACACCCTCCTGCCCACAACTTCTCCTGAAACACCTCCTGCCCACAACTTCTCCTGAAACACCCTCCTGCCCACAACTTCTCCTGAAACACCCTCCTGCCCACAACTTCTCCTAAAACACCCTCCTGCCCACAACTTCTCCTAAAACACCCTCCTGCCCACAACTTCTCCTAAAACACCCTCCTGCCCACAACTTCTCCTAAAACACCCTCCTGCCCACAACTTCTCCTAAAACACCCTCCTGCCCACAACTTCTCCTGAAACACCCTCCTGCCCACAACTCTCCTAAAACACCCTCCTGCCCAACTTCTCCTGAAACACCCTCCTGCCCACAACTTCCTGAAACACCCTCCTGCCCACAACTTCTCCTGAAACACCCTCCTGCCCACAACTTCTCCTAAAACACCCTCCTGCCCAAACTTCTCCTGAAACACCCTCCTGCCCACAACTTCTAAAACACCCTCCTGCCCACAACTTCTCCTAAAACACCCTCCTGCCCACAACTTCTCCTAAAACACCCTCCTGCCCACAACTTCTCCTAAAACACCCTCCTGCCCACAACTTCTCCTAAAACACCCTCCTGCCCACAGCTTCTCCTAAAACACCCTCCTGCCCACAACTTCTCCTAAAACACCCTCCTGCCCACAACTCTCCCTGCTACTCTCCTGCACAAAATCTTCTTAAGTTGTAAGAATACCTCAACCTGGCTGTACCAGAGACATTGGATTTCACTGGGGTGACTGAAAGCCCTCACCCCACCCTCTTAGCCTTGACAGCTGATCTGCTGTTAAGAAGAGACAGTGCAGTGGCACAATCTGGTGGCTATGACAACTGAGCCTACAGTGTGTCTGCTTTCTGTGTGTACGAGTCATGGGTACTTCTATGCTGGCAGGCACTCTCCTAACACCCCTCCCGCCCAATTAATGTCTCCACACAACTCGCTTGCCCATAACTTCTCCGACTCTCATCCTGCACATTTCTTACCCACCCCACCCACAACCTACCTTGGCTTAGCAGGTCTCCCAGATCTGTCCAGTTTAACAGTGGCACAATCTTAATCTGGTTGGTGACATGAAATCTGCAGTCTGCTTTTCTAGTGAACTTCTTTTTTCTTGGCTTTAGATTGCCATTTTTTCCTGTGGCAATTTCTTAACACCTCCAGCCCATAACTTCTAACACCTCCTGACCATAACTTCTCCCAAACCCTCCTGCACATTACTTAATTGTGTGTGTGGTGGCTAAAAGAGAATGCAGGTGCCAGTGTTCGTGGACTGAATAGCACATGGGGTGACTGAAAAGCTCCACCCACCCCACCCACAGTAACATTGGCTCAGCAGGTCTCCCAATCTGTCTGGTGTGTGGCACAATCAGGTGGTGCCTTGGTGGAATTGTCATGCACTTGCAGTGTGGCGGCCGCATGCAGAGTCTGTTTTTTTTCTGTTTGAACTTCTTTTTTCATGGCGTGCCACGTTTTCTGTAGCAATATCTTCTCCTAAAAACATCCTCCTGCCCATAACTTCTCCTAAAGACACCCTCTTGCCCATAACTTCTCCTGTAACTCAACAGCTCTTCCTCCTGCATATTTTTTAACTGTAGTGTACTACTGATGACAGTAGAAGAAGCCACTGTTGCAGACAGACTGTGGAAAGAGCAGAATGGGTTAGGTAACTACATTTGACAATCTCAGACTGTCCTCCACTAAAAAAAAAAAAACGCAAGGGACTGCATGGGGCCATAATAGTTTCCCCCACCACCACACACGCACATATCTGAACTTGTTAGACTGTGATCTCTACCACCAAAATCAAAATGATATTAAATTTAGCAGAATGGGTATGACCATCTGCCCACCACCCGGCTGGGCCAGTCCCCAGGAACTTTAAATCTTGATCCGTTTCCCTGAATGGGACCCCCACAAAAGTAGCATTGACTTTAAGGGCTAAATTTAAAAATTGTATCCCCCCACCCTTGTTGGAATTAAACATTTTAATACTTATTTCTATTCCTGTGCCTAAGTTCTTCCATCGTCCCTGTCTCTGGGTCAGTGTCAGTCACTCAAATTGTCTCTGAAACTAAAAAAAAAAAAGCTATTAAAGACAATTATTAAAACATTTTAAAATTTAAAATAATAATTTTCTGCGCAGTCTTATGGCCTTAAATTTCTTAAGTGCTGGATGAGGGTCATAGTCTTCAAGTTCAGCTCCTTCTTGGGCAATCCGCATGAGTTTGCTCACAGTGTCAGCCTTTCGGGAACATCTACCTTTGGTTTTTATTTTGTTTTGTACAGAAAACCCTCTTTCACAAGCCACTGATGTAACAGGTGACACAAGTAAAATCTTGGCCATTGTGACAAAATCTGGGAAAACATCTGAGTAGTTCTCAATTAAGTCTTGGCAGACACTACTAAGCAAAGTCGGTCCTTTTTTAGATTTTAAAAGACGTTTGAATTGTCTGTAATCTTTCTCAGCCCTGGGTTGGTCAATAAGTGCTGGCAGTTTCTTCTTTGAAGGTTGTTTCTTGGAAATAAGTGCAAACATCCTTGAGTTGATGCAGTCTATGGTCCATTATGTTGGAGTCATCTGGGAGGCGCTTTGGATTTAAAAGAACATTTAAGTTACGCAGCAGCTGCATTGAAGTTGTCTCAAATCCTGTGTGAAAGTTTTCAGTGAGTTGCGTCGGATATCCCTGAGATGCCGTCTGGAACTGCATTCTCAGTGATGGCTTGTCATTCACTTTTTGATCCTGCCACATGCCAGGACGTTGGTCGAGTACCTGAAATGTGTTCTGTAGCTGTACCCAATTCTGTTCTTCAGACTGCTGCAGTCTAGTAACTGTGGCTTCTATCATGCTGCCGGCCACCAAAATGTCAACACTGTCTTGTTGCGTGACTAAAGACAGTTTATTCACCACATCTAAGACATCCATGAAAAAAGAACTGCATCAGATAAAGCAGACTGATTTCAGTTTTGTGTGAAGGCCCTTTGCTTCTGCTGCACCTTTTGCTGCATCATGCTCTAGGGCTTGTAAAAGTGCAGGGTATGATCTGTGAATTACTTGAACTGCAGCATGCAATGACAGCCACCGAAAACTTGCAGGTTCTTTTAGGGACAGATATCTGATTTTTTCATCACTGAGAGTTTCCTGGATGAAACGCAAGGCATTGTACCGTATTGCAGAGTTGCTGTAGTATCTGTATACATTTTTGATGGTTACTTGATATTCATTGAATACAGGGTTGTCCCGACATGCTTGATCTGCTGCCAGTGCCAGTCTGTGGGCAATACAATGAATCTGAATCAGCCTTGGGTTAATTTGCTGTCTTAACTTTTCGCCCCCCCCATTGTGCATTCCAGTCATGACGCTGGCATCGACACTTGCTAACGTGGTGATCTTGATAGGGTCAGCTGCATTAGCAGAACACACACACTTAACAGTTCTACCACAAATGTGTCTGTCCTCCCATCAGGTATTGCAATACAGTCAATGAAATGAAGTTTGGCCTGTGCATTGTGTATGCATGTCACATAAATGTTAATTTTTTTGTGAATGGTTACATCAGTGGTTTCATCCACTGTTACCCCAAGGAACTGAGAACCTGCTAAGTGAGCTTTGATTTCTTCCTGTAGGACTTTGTTTATGGAGTGCAGCATGTCATATCTTGCATCCCAACCAGAGTAGATTGTGCCACTGTCTTGTAAGGCTGGACAGCCATTTTGCTTCTGTGGATTGACAAACACACCAACATTAGTGTCAATCCTCAAGCAGCAGCTGCTACGACCCTGTGCCCTGGCCCAAATGAGTCCATTCTTCACCTGCAGAGTTATTAGTGTTTCAAACTGGTTGAGTGATTGCCCTTGTTTGGTAAGGTAGCACATTGTCATTAACTGAGCAACTTTACTGTCATCCTTTGCCTCAGGAGCTGAGATCTTCTTCTCAAATGCCACTGGCAGAGATTGTTTTTCTGCTGTTTTCTTTCCAGTTTGCACCAGCAAATGTTCTCGGTTTCTTTCACGTCTGTAGAAAGCAGACACTTGCAAATTTGTTGTGCCAGTTGTGGCAAATGGATTGCTTTTGCCACCTTTTTTGCACCAACTGCACTTCCCAACAGCATTCCCCTCTGCTTCCTCCTTTACAGGCCATGGAAATAACTTTAGCCAGCTGCCCCTCCACAGTCTTAATTTCTTGCTGCTTTTAGCAGATGCAGTCTGTTCAGACTGATCATCAGTTTCAACATTCACAATGTCAACTGTCTCCTGAGATGTGCTTAAGTCGCACTCTGAGGATAATTGTTCCTTATCCTTTGATGTGGAGGATTCTCCTCCACCAAAGTAATCAGTAAGGCTTCGTTGAGACATGCTGCTCACGGGGCTTCCCCGCCCAGCTTCTTCACTCTCCTCCTCTCCTGGGAGCAGTGCTACTTGGCCCTGCACAAAGCATAAAAAAAGACACAGTAAACCCTGAGCTCACTAAACCATCGCCAAGAATAGTCGCAATGCCCTAAACTGCCTAAAATAATTGTAAATAAAACAATTTACCCTTTTCTGTACTGTCTAACACTGGTGCCTCCAGGGAATGTGTGCAGCTTGCACCTGCACAAATCCTTTGAGTGTCTAGGTGTTCTGTCCGACCACGCATTTGTTTTTAAACAAATAAGAACGCTTTTTCTTTTCTCTGCCTTCTCTCTTCTGCCACGTTTTCTCCCCATCGACGGCAGAGTGGCTCGGGAGCCTGTCGCTGAGCGCTCCTCTAGCTCTGTCTCTCTTCCCTGTCAGAACCAAGGCGCAGGCGGCTTGAAGGGGAACTGATCGCACGCCCCCCCAAAATACTGTTGCTTGAACGGTCTTCATCCTCATTTCCCCCCTCCCCACCTCATCTGGTGGTGTGCGCCACTCTCCAGGGCACCAAAACCACTAGGCGGCAAGGGAAGAAAAAAAAAAAAGCTGGATTTCACAAGATGGGCACTACACAGCCCGGCTCAGGACTCCTGGGCCTGTGCTGCGGAGAGTCCTCAGAGACTTTCTGGGTGGCGCAGAAGGCCCCAAAGCACAAAATGTGCGTGAAGAACACGGTTTCCTGGCCCCCGAGAGCCGAGTGGGTACTGCTTGTATGTTGGCGACCTGGGTCCTGGAACGAACCTGGGCCATTGAGGGGGGGAGGATAGAGTGTCCCTCCGGGGAGGGAGAGTGTCTTGTCCCGCTGCACTGCCGCGACCTAGTTGACCACAGGTGGTGGTGCAGGGAATTTGTGACTTGCACGTGGGGCTCCTGGACCAGGTTCATGTGTTGGCTGCGTTGGGCCTGCCGGCAGCCCATCACATGGCGTGCTTCCAGAGGGTGGGTGGGACAGAAAATCGAGGTGCAGGACTGAGAGGATGAAGCCTCTGCCTGCCCACTGTGTCTGCCAATGGATCCAAGCCACCTTCAGTCAAGGATACCACCAGTCTTCACATCAACTGTGTGTGGCCAGATGTTTGCAGGGAAGAAAGAAGTGCCGAAGGAGCTTAAGGCCTGTCCAGCCTTTGGGGAGTAATCTGGAGGAGGCAGCATAGTGGTATATCATGAGTGAGCTGGTGGTCCCTAACAGACAGGTGGCGGGATCTCAGTAGGATGGGATAAGGGCACTCTTGGCAAAAGGTGGAAGGAGGTTCCTACCTGACCCAGAGCGAAGGATAAAATATGTTAGTCAAAGGAGGAGGGAAAAAAAGGATTCTGGTGTGCATCATGAGGGGTACTGACAGCAAAAGAAAGGTGGTATTACAACCTCACTGTAGCTCACTGGTGAGGCAGCACCTGGAGTATTCTGTTCCATTCTGGAGCCTTCATCTGAGAAAAGATCAGGACAGGCTGGGGACGGTGCAGCTCAGGGTAACCAAAATGATTTAGGGCCAGTGGGGTAGATCTTATGAGGATTGGCTTAAAGAGCAGCTGACGCCTTCAGGGCAGCTTTAAGAAAACGTAATATTTAGACGCAGTTCAGGTTCTAGTTCAACTTAGTTCTGTATTTCCCCTTACTTATTACTGAGGTCATTTGCATGAAAACAGGATCTTTGCTCCTGAAGAGTTCATCCATTCCTGTTGCCTTCACCCTACCTGAGGTCATAATTTGCTGCTTGTGACATCACACTTACTCCCATGGCAACAGATTGTGATGACACAACAGAGCATTATGATATCAAGTAGGGAGTACGTTATAGAGGCAGATGAACTATAAGGGATAAATATCGTGTATTCATGCAAATTTACTCAGTAAGAAATAATGGGGAGGAGAAATCTATAGAATGTATACTGAATGCAAGCCAAAGTCTACCTAAATATTAGATTTTTCAAAGTTTTTCCTGAGGTGTCAGCAGCTCTTTAAGGCACTGAATATATAGTCACTGGAGGCCAGATGGGAGAGGTGAGTTTTTATTTGTTTATCCTCTCTATGCTGACTGGCTCCCATCCTCTGGTCTTTCCAGCCCTGTCACCCTGGCATCCTGAAGGACTTGCCTTGTCCAGCTGTTCCCACTGGACACAGAATTTGGGTTGCACAGACTCTCTGTTGGATAGCTGGGTGCAGGGTATGCAGGAGACCAGTGTCATCCTACTGGTCGGCGCCATTTTTCCTGTTTCTTTGCTCTTTGGAAGGTGCGGATGTGCAATGCCATCATGACTAATGGTGCACGCTCCTGCTTGATGTGCCTTGATGGCTGGGCGTGCCCAATCCCTGGTCTTCGCCAACTGTCGGACGAATGCCGGGATCCATGTCCCCCAACCCCTGGAGGAGAGCAGTCCCTCGGATGCTAGATTCCCCCCTTCCCCCCGGTGGCCCTCCGACTCCCGAGCTCGCTAGGGAACTCTGGTCAGGTGTTGCAGGCCATAGTGTTACCACTGTGCTGGTGAGCTGGAGAGGGGAGATATGATAGAGATCTCGAAGTTCATGAAAGTAGTGAACAAGGTGAACTGTGAGGAACTATTCTTTTTTCATTTGTTTATGCTCCCATCTTGGTCCAAGCCCCCACCTCATTACCTGGCATCCTATGGACTTGGCTCGACCGGGGGTTGGCAGGCTTTGCATTATGTATTTCTTTAATTTACTGTACATACTGAATATTATTTTATTGTATACTCCCCCCCCCCCCCATGCTGCTGGAAAAGAACTGTTATCAGCTTTCCTGGTAAAACATTTTAAAATAATCAATGAAAGTTCTCTGTCTTGAGTGTGTAGATTACTGTTAAGTGTGGTCCAGATTGTGCTCAGCGTGTCGGTGCAGCGGTAGGACTGCTACTAGCGACACCAGCGACCAGGTTCAAGAACTGTCGTTGGTGGGGGCTCATGCCTCCCAGGATATGCCATTCTCCCAGGGGGAGGTGCTTATTGCCACCTGTAGACGTACATGTAGCAGAGCATATGGGACATAGGGAGGGAGGGAGGGATGTGCCCGCTACATATCGCGAGTGTGCCAAAACAGACTCACATTGGGGCCTGCATCCCAGTGCTGGTGTCCCTACTGGGTACAGGGGAGAATGGCATAGAAAGAGAATGGGGAAACTAATATAAATGAGGAAAAAAAACATTCTTTGCTCGCAGCTCCACGGAGCAAGGCATATTGTGATCATTAAGGTTGATTTTTGGATTTTACTGTATTTGTATATTGTAGTTTTTATCTGCTGTTTTAAGTTTTTATAATGCATCTTGATAATTGAAAGGCGCATAATAAATAAATATATTATTATTATTATTATTAAGTCTGGTACATCTAGAATGAAAGTAGGTAAATCCACCAATCCAGAGCAGAGGAGGCACAGAAACAGTGAATTAAAATAAAAAGGGTGATCCAGGGTACCTCATGATAAGCAGCAGCAACATCAGTGGAGGGTGACGAGCATGCCCTCGTCTCCTGATAGTTCTGCTGTCAGCTGGTCCTGATGTGCTCCCTCTGTGATCCTGAGATTCCTAAGAATCCTTTATTTTTGCTCTGCAGGTGTTTCTGCCGTTCCTGGAGGACTGAAGCATCCAGATGGGGCTGGAAGGATCTACTATGAGCAGAGCAGCCAGTTGCACTCAGTCACTCGGAACAGGCTCATACACTGGTAAGTGTCCTTCATTGTGGTGGCTGGTGTAAGCTGGAACTGGACTGTGACATTTATGCAGGAGTTCTCTGTCCACTGCTGTGGGCTGTCTGAGGGTATGAGATGTCCAGCTGTGCTAGGTGGGACTTCTGGATAACTCCTTTTACTTTTTTTTTTTTTTTTTTTCTCGTCCCCAGGACTTCCTCAGGAGACACCCTGCAGCTGCTGGAGGAGTCTCTGGACGTTAACCTCCTTAATAATGCTGTCCGACTGAAAATCGTGAACTGTAACATCCTGCCAGGAGGAGTGCACATTTGTGAGACGCAGAATCATGTGATCATCCTTTTTGTAACCAATCAGACGGTGCATAGGCTAGTGCTGCCACACCCCTCCCGCATGTATAGAAGTGTAAGTAACTTGCATCCCAAGACAGAAAATCTACTTGTGCAGTACTTTTGGGATAAAGGGCAGGCTCTGTGGCAGCAGGCGGTGGGGGCAGTCTGACACACTGATAACTGGCGTTCGCTTCCCAAACCTGGAACATCAGGAGCAGTGCAGTGGCATGAGGGAGGGATCCATGTTCTGCAGTTTGACTGTCCACTGGTGACCCAAAGTGTGTGTGTGTGTGTGTGTGTGTGTGTGTGTGTGTGGCTTTTCACCTGAAGAAGGGGGTCTATGAGTGTAAGAGAGATGTTGGTGCAATAAAAGGCATCAAACCTTCCAGTGACTCCTGTGTGTGTGTGTGTGTGTGTGTGTGTGTGTGTGTGTGTGTGTGTGTGTGTGTGTGTAGGGTGCAGTGTGGAGCGCTGTGGATTGCACTCACACAAGCAGGTGTGATGTATGGACGATCCTTCTCTGTGGTGCTGGGGGGAGGTAGAAAACAGAAAGTAAGTTGGTTCTTGGTGAGGGTACAGTAGATGAAGTTCCACTCCAGACATCCAGTGGGCCTGTCTCGCTAGTTGCTCCCTACTGGCTGTGCCAGTCACCCACCGCTTAGTTGGATTCTATTGGTCTGGTTCAGCGCTACTGTGGCTGAGTGGTGGTGGCATCAGCCAGTTAGATAGGAGGCACTGGTCTTGGGTTGTCTGAATGGGAAGAGGCTACATG
Organism: Neoceratodus forsteri; assembly: GCA_016271365.2. Taxonomy (NCBI): domain Eukaryota; kingdom Metazoa; phylum Chordata; order Ceratodontiformes; family Ceratodontidae; genus Neoceratodus; species Neoceratodus forsteri. Next base: position 1,135,127,166 of record CM028133.1, read on the forward strand.
AAACAGAATGAGGTCTCAACTAGGTAGCCACAGGATGAGGGGCAAAAAGTGTAAGTAAACCAGAACACTGTAAAGTATGGCACTCAGGGCTGCTGAGAAAGCCCGGAGAGGATTGGCAGACAGTGGGCCTTGGGGCTGTTGGTTGATGTGCTGGAGGTAGTGGTTTGAAGGATTTGCTAATGAGCAGGACTACTTCGTGGAAGTAGGGCAGTTTGGTGGCTATGCAGGTGGCCGGCACCAGAAAGGAGGCAGCGTTTGGAGCATTTCCTTGGACTGGGGCGATGGGGAGAGGGGGAATTGGTGGAATTGCCATGGCTTGGCATGAGTTGTTTGTTTATTTATAAAGGTTTAAACCATTGAGTTAAAAACTCATTCACAGTGGTGACCTTTCACATTCATACATACCAGTTACAATAAATTACATTCAAGTAACAATTATTTAAGACAATCACAAGGTTTAAACAGTGATAACAAGTGCTGTTTCACTTGAGAAGTTGAAGCTGGATTGCTATAATATTTCCTAATAACTGGAAGAATATTCCAGTAAACTGGAACAAAATGACTAAAACATGACTGGTCATATTTCGTGTTTAGGAGTGGAACCACCATTTCTTTTACGTGAGAATTACACAGGGAGGAATCAGTCTGCCTAAAATGTAACCGATCACTTAAAAATGTTGGCAAAATACCAGTCCCACATTTATAAGCATAAAGTGACTTGTGCAATTCCCGCCTTTTGGATAGAGAAGAGCCTAACTTGTTATACATATCACAGTGATGTGTCAATCTTGGGCATTTAAGCACCAACCTAGCTAATCTGTTTAGTAAGATATCTAGCCTAGATAATCTGTCCTGTGTAGCATTACAGTATAAAGTATCACCATAATCAAATAAAGGAAAAATTAAGACTTTTATAATAAGATTTAAGGTTTCAGAATTCAAACAATTTTTGTTCCTATACAAAAACTCTACCCTTTTGCTCACCTGAGCGGTTAGTTTTTCTACATGAGTATTTCCCAATCCAGACTTATCCAGCCAGTACCCCAAGTAGTTGTAGCAGTCAACACATTCCAAAGCAATTCCAGCACTGTCCACTATAACTAAGTTTAAAGACACCTTAAGAGTACGAGGTGGGCCAAGCAATATACGTTTTGTTTTTGATGTGTTAAGTTTCAATTTTAAATTTGAAAATTAAGTTTGCAGCATCACAAAGCTGGACTGCAAGTTATCTTGTACACACAATAATGATTTGTTAGAAAAATAAATTGTCATCCACAAACAAATGACGAGGCGCCCCCCCCCCCATGCCTGCCAATATTCTTTAGATGGACCAAAAACAGTAAAGGGCCCAAAACTGAGCCCTGAGGAACTCCTCCTTTATGCACAGGGAAGGGGTTGGAGTCGCTACCATTTACTGTGTCACCTGCCATCTATTGGTCAAATAAGAATAAAACCATTCTATGGCCTTTGCACTCAACCCAACCTCGCTGAGGCCACATAACATAACAGCTGATAATCGGACCGTGTCAAGGCCTTGGAGAGGTCTACCAAGATGCCCTTGCAAGACACTGGGCATCACTTGGCAGGCCAGCCTCATCCGAGACCCTTGACACAGCTGCAACTGTCACATGGTCCTTCCGAAACCTGATTGATACTGGTCTAATAGCCTATTTTCTTCCAGACGACTCATTAATTGCCCAGCTGTATCTTTTCCAAAACCTTGCTGACTAATGGTAAGAGAGAAATTGGTATAAAGCTGGATAGGCGACCCAAGTCACCCCCTTGAAAATGGGGACCACCCTGGCAACCTTCCACCCCCTGGGTACATAGCCGATCTCGATAAACCAGTTAAACAAATATGTGAGTGGATCAGCAGTCTGAATAGCTGCATATCTTAACATGGTGGAAGATGGGCCGTCAGGGCCACAACTGCCCCCCAGTCTTAATCCCAGGAGTAAATCTAAAACTTCATGTTTACCAATTTCTTTAAAAGAAAACTGAGGCAGCAAACCACAGTCTTAATTCTCCTGGATTTTGTAAAGGCTTAGGGGAATCCCCAAAAAAGTTCCCCATCGCAACAAAGAATTTATTAAACCTATTTGGAAGAGAAAACCTTCCTCAAGATTTTCCTCCTTGGCCAGCCTGGTGGCGCCGGGGTTGAGGTGCTGCCGCCACACTTCACGCCATGCCGGCCGACCCGGTTTGGGAACGAGCCCGGCCATCTGGGGTCAGCAGGAGAGAGAGAGAGAGAAGGATTGAGCATCCAGAGGACTGCTCTCCTTTCTCTGGGAGGGATCCGGGCTGCTCGGTGTCCTGGCGACCCCCAATGGTGATCGGGGCAACGCAGGTACGCCCAGCCAGAAGAAGGGGCGGAGTAGGCGAGGAAGCCGCGGCGCGGACGCCATTGCATGCCACACTCCCGAGGAGAACCAGAAAAAGGCAGAAAATCCCCTGTCTCGCCTGTGGAGATGGGGATTCCAGTGACACAGCCCACATCCTGACTGCCAGTCCTATGTCTGGAGGACTCAAAGGCCGACCCAACACCCAGGTAGGATCTCCCTAATTTCAGACAGGTCGTCGCAGGAGGACAGGCCCGCCTCTGGGGGCTTATCAGGGGGTTAGACCTGCCGGGGTGGTTGGGGGAGTCCCTCCGCTAACTAGGGTTCAGGCAAGGGAGTAGAGGCTGGAGTTGAGTGCATACCCTGGAAGGATGTCCAGGCGAGAGGAGTATAAATAAAGTAGTAAAAAAAAAAAAAGGTTTTCCTCCTTAACCAAATGAATGTCTTTTGTAGACTTAATATTGCCATTTAAGTCATGGATTAATTTCCAAAACTTCCTAGGCTTACCAATGGACTCTGTTGTCTTTATTTCTATAATAGAAATCTTTGGTCTCTTACTTTACTAACATAAAGATTCCATGCCTGTCTATAAATTTGCCAATCTCTGAAAATGTCCTGCTTTCTGGGCTTTAGTCCAGAACTTATATTTTTCGCTTTAATTTCAGTAACCTTGAGGTGTTCCAGGTGCAGAATTACTTTTGGCCTTCCCTTCCTTGATTGGCATATGCCTACTGCAAACATCCAGCAATTCGTCCTGAAAACTTTCCATGCCAGATCAAGGTCTGGAATCAGCTGGTTGGTGGAGTTGCTGGTGTTTGGTATAAAAGATGGGACCTACAGTGATGATGACATGATTCATCAAGGCATGTTGTCATCACTGTAGATCCCATCTTTTATACCCCACATTTAGTGCGTGATTGATAAATTGTGATGTAACAAAGTAATAAACATTGGAGCCAGAATGGCACCATAGAACTTCCCTTACATTAACTAAGCATACCATAAATCAGTATTTAAAATACTCCTGAGGAGACTGCCCCGATGGCCGAGTCCTAAGTCGCTACTTTGGAAGGCATGCTGGCCCGATGTAGCTGCCACTGTGAAGGGTTGATGGCAAGCTGTGGTGCCGAAGTGCCACTTGTGGCTGTGCCGGGGAGCTTGATCCTGCTGCAGGGGACGTGCTTCGTGTGTGCAAGGCCAGCATAGGCTGCACTTTGGGAAAGGTGGGTGGGAAGGACTAGAAAATAGTGAAGAACCCCCCGGCTGTCTATGTGATGGCCTGGGCCCTGTGTTCCAGGGTCCTAGTGCTTGTTGGCACTGGTTTCTACCCCACACTATAGCTGGCCCTTCCCTGGAGCCTCTGCCACAAGGGGCAAAGCCATGGGCGGAAAGCTGGCAGGGGCTGGTCCCGTGGGAGGACCTGGGACACAGGCCTGGACAGGGTATAATCCTAGGAATAGATTATGTTCTTGACCATGATGTACGTGGCTGGGGAGCAAGCTCAATGCAGGTTTAAGCTAAAAAGTTTCAATTTGTAGGATTTTTTTGGCAAACTGGTATACATTTTTGTAGCCAAATCCCAAAATCTGTAGCCAAACCAGAAAATTAGACAATTTAATTTACTGCAGGCCTCCTCTTAAAACCACAGTTTGCGTTCTCTAACAGTTAATAGATAGCTGTTTTAGGTTTATGGACTGGCAGAACATGTGACACACACTGTTTGTAGGGCAACCAAAATGCTTAATTGCTCCTGTCTTTTGGCACTTTCCTTTCTTGGAGGAGAAAAAATCAAAGATCGTGGCAGGCCACAACACTGCATAACTACCATTGTGTTTTTTGTGTGTGAATTATGCATTTTTAAATTTCCAGACAGTTTGGTTGCTAAAATTATCCTTTCTAGGGACATGGGATATGATATTCTGTCCACACTTCCAACGGTGTCCTTTCCCTTTAAATCTTGCCAGAAATTCTTTAAGCTGGCTCCTCCCACCCACCTGGGTAGTATAACCCTTGGCTCTGCCCCATGACGCCAGATCTTCCCTTCTGCTGGAAGAAGCAGGTTCCCTCCTTACCGCTTCCACGTTGAGTAGACCCTGGCATTCAAATCTTCAGACTTACTTCCAGAACTTAAACTCACCCGAGTCTCGTCTTCAGTCCGATCTTTGATCGCAACTACGATGGAGGATAAATCCTCGCCTGCATTTCTCTGGTGCCCATGCAGGCAGAAGATGTCACATACCGGCCCCCACGCCTCTTGCGTTTTACTGTCTCGACCACAGTCACGATTCTCAGGTCTGTGACTTTGCCAGTCGCTTCTCATGTGACGGTTCTTGAGGACTGCGCTGCCTGCCTGAATTGGGCCGCCTGAGAAATGTCATCTGCCGGTCAACTCCAAGGATGCCTGCTGGGTGGTCTCCATGGCTGTGGGGTCCACCGAGCAGTTGGAACAATTCACGCCTTCAAGGAGGAGACTGCCCAGGCTGCCGCACAGTCCTCCTCCATCTAGACTTTCATTCCACTTCAGTTGGGCTCCATTTATTTGGCCTCCTTCAAGGAGCTGTGCCAGTCCCTCCTGACTAATGGGCAGGGCCCTTCTGAATTGCACAGTTCCCACTCACGCAAGGAGGAGTCCAAGAATGATAAAGAGAAGACTCATCATCGACGATCCTGGGATCGGAAGCATTTCCGCACTCAGAAATCTCCAGTTTGACTATGGTGGCTTCACAGAAACCCCGTCTGGCCAGTTGGTTGAGATGCTGGCCGATGATGTGGCCGAGATTTTTCTCTACCCCGTCGACTGGTTGTCCAAAGAGGCAGAAAACTCGTTATTCAGGACTCTGGTCCTGCAAGTGACCACTGAAGGGGCATCCCAGCCAGCTGAGCGAGACCCTCCGGTCATTGACCCAGACCAGAAGGAGCCTCAGGTCTCACCTGCTCCCGAGGCCCCCCATCAGAACCACCAACGGCCAAGGTCTCCATTTTCTTCGTCCTCTGGGTCAAGCATGTCACGCCGCCATCGGCAGTCTTGCTCTCTGCACCACGGGAAGCGGCACCATCTCTATTCGTCTTCGTCCTCCTCGAGTGAGGAGAGGTGTTGGTGCAAGTTGCGTCTATGTTGCGAAGACCTTATGTGGCAACAGATAATGTTGACCGGGCCGAAGCTGGCTCCTGCCCCGGCCATCACTTGACTGTCGTCAGAGAGGCCATCACTGACACCCCCGGCGGGGCCAGTCGACACCATTCATCCCTCAGCAGAACCAGTTCAGTTCATTTTGGTTTGGCCAGAGCTGCCTTCTCCACCGATCGTGGTGGAGCCACCACCCAAGCAGCTGACGACCGAGGCTGCGACCAAGGAGTCTCAGGCGGCTAAGAGACTACTCCATCGGCTGTCTGTCACTCTCACACCTGACCACCGGGTGGGTTGAGAGTAACTTGTAGTAGCCTGTTTTATGCGGACTCCTTTGGAGTCAGAGAATTTCTTTGCACTCCTGTCCTCTTGACATGGAGTCGATGGGGGATCTTTTGATGGAGGAAGGACCCACTTCGTTCATGGGCATTCTCCAGCTCATCTCAGAGTCCACGGGGATGAAACTAGAGCCCATTCAGAAGTGGGCTTGCTATCCCCTCATAGAACTTCTGGATAAAGGGGATTCCCTGATGGAGGCTTTCTCAGTGGCCGAGGCCATTGTTGGCCTGTCCTGGAGCTTTGGCAGCACCCCGCCTCTTGCCCTGCACCCTTGGCCCAGGTGGTTCGCAAGTATGTGGTGCCCACCGGTACCCTTTCGGGGTTCATGGAGCATCCCTTGGCTGAGGGGTTAGTGGCTGACTTTGTTTAGGCACTTGGGCAATACTGGGGATGTTGATAGACCGCTGGACAAGGAGTCCAAGAAATTGGACCACTCGGCTTGCAAGGTCTTTGCTGCCTCTTCGCTAGTCCTCCGCCAGGCAAGCTCGGCAATCCTGATGGCACACTTCTCCCACACCCTGTTGGGCTCCTTGGACAAGGTGATTCCTCACCTCCTGGCAGACCTCCAGATTACAGTCAAGCAGATCTGCGACCAGGGTCGAGCTGTGGCAAAACGGCAACTTCAGATGGCTCTGGATATAGGAGACTGCTGTGCCTAATAGCTGCGTATCTCGAACTTCACTGCAGACACCCAGCACAAGCTGGCAGATTTCCATTCTTAGGCACCCGACCTCTTGGGCCTGGTGTGGAAGATCACCTCCAGTGCATTGAAAAATCCAGTGCCACCCTGGACACTGTGACATCTGCCCAGAAGGATCCAAGCAGCAAAAGCACAAGCCTTTTTGGTCCTCTACTGCTGCGGCAAAACCAGCCCAGCACCAGTCTGGCCAGCAGGCGGAGTCCTGGTGATCTGGGGCCACGTCAGTGGCCTTGGTGGTCCAAAGGCCCGGAGGGAAGGGATTCGGTGGCCCCTTTGCTGGGTCCTCCTCCTCCAAGCCTGCTCAGTTACTGGATGAGAAGTGCTTCCTTCATGCCTGTCACACCTCCCCAGGGTCCTCCTGTGAGGGGGGGGGCTGGCTCCGTCCTTTTATTTCCGCCTGGTCCGCTGTTACCATGGACAGGTGGTTTCTGGAAGTGGTTGATCAGGGTTTTCCTCTGGAGTTCGAGCAGTACCCTCTCAGCTGAGCCCGCGCCCCTCGGAAGGACTTGGTGTCCGCAGACACTCGATCGGCTCTTCAAGATGACATAGCCCAGCTCCTCCGTAGCGAGGTTGTGGTCAGGGTAGCAAATCCTCCAGAACACCCAGGGTTTGTCTCCAGGCACTTCCTGTTGCCAAAGTGGACGGGGGGGGGGGCTGGTACCCCATTCTAGATCTGCACGACCAGAACTCATTCCTCATGTCCCGCACTTTCAGGAGAGTAACTCTGTCTCAGATCATACCATATCTCGAGCAGAACACGTGGTTTTGCTTCCCAGATCTGCAGGACGTGTTCTTTCATGTCCCTCAGTCTGTCCCCATGAGTTCCAGGCCATGCCATTTGGCCTCTCTTGCCCCCAGGGTCTTCACCAAATGCAGAACAGTGGTGGTAGCTTACCTGAGTACCCCTACCTGGATGACTAGCTGATAGCAGGCAGGAAGTGGAGCAGTCCAGAGACCTAGCCTTCCAGACCTGCATTGACCTTGGCCTCCTTGTTAATGAGGCCAGGTTGGAACTTGTGCCCTCGCAGGTGATCAGCTTCATCGGGGCAGAGCTCGGCGCTTGCAGAGCCAGAGCCCAGCTCCCGGCAGACAAGGCGGAGGTTCATTTCTCCTTTGCCCAATCATTTCTGGTAGAGCACTTGTACCCTGCCTGGGACTTCCTGCGCCTTCTGGATTACATGGCGGTCTGCACCAGCATGGTCCGATGGGCCCTTTGGGATATGCGCTTCCTGCAATGGAAGCTGGCCATCCAGTGGTCTCAGCGCAAAGGTAATTTTGACCAGCTGGTCACTGTGACTCAGATGATGTGGGACAGCCTCCAGTGGTGGCTTGTCCCAGAGCATCTGCAGGAAGGATTCCTTTTGTCCTCCCGAGCTCGCATCATCCTGATAACTGACACCTCTCTCACAGATTGGGGTACCCACCTGGGGAACACAGAGTCCATGGGCTATGGACCCCCAGGAGCCCTGATGCCACATCAACCTGCTGGAGTTCCAAGCAGTTTGGCTGGCGCTGACTGCATTTGTTCACGGTCAAGTGGTCCAAGTCCTGAGACAACACCACGGCCATGTACTACCTCAGCAAACAAGACGGGATGCACTCCTTGCCCCTGTGCAAGGAAGCTCTTCGCATCTGTACCCTCTTGTGTAGCCTGGAGGCAGATCTCATAGTCACCCATGTGGCAGGAGCCTCCAACCAGCTGGCAGATGCCTTCAGTCAGGTGGGCGAGGCGTCTCATGAGTGGTCTCTCCATCCGGAAGTAATTCATAGTCTGTTCTCCCAGTGGGGCAACCCTCAGGTGGACCTATTTGCCTCCAGGGGGAGAACGCAAAGCTGAGGCTGTTCTTTGCCCTCAGCAGGGCTCGCTGTGGGGGGGGGGATGCCTTCTCGAGGCCTTGGACCCCAGGCCTCTTCTGTGCCTTCCCTCCACTTCCCTTGATCCACAAGGTGCTGCTTAAGGTTAGGAGGGACAAGGCACGGGTTATCTGGTGGCTCCAGACTGACCCCGCCAGGTTTTGGTACCCTGATCTCTTTAGCCTCAGCAACAGGCTCCCGAGGCATCTTCTCACACACCCGGACCTGCTCTCCAACAGTCAGGGGAAGGCACCCCACCTGGACCTTCAGTCCCTGCACCTGATAGCCTGGTTCCTGAATGGCTAGAGTTCCAGGCTTTTGGTCTCCCCGAAGATGCCCTCACTGTAGTCTAGGCATCTAGAAAGGAATCGACCAGAAAGTACTATGCCTTCAAATGGAAGAGATTCTCCATTTGGTGTCAGGGCAAGGGGTTGGATACTTAGTCCTGTCCAGTAGCTAGCATTTTGGACTACCTGTGGTCTCTCTCCAAAGGGGGGGCTTCAGTCGATGACCCTTAAGGTGCACCTAGCAGCCATCTCTGCTTACTGGGCGTGGGCTGGTCAACAGTCGGTGGCACTGGGAGGTGGTGGTCTGCACTTTATCAAAGGCCTTGACCACATTTCCGTCGCATGAACCACTACCACCATGGGACATGCTGCTGGTTTTGGCAAAGCTCATGGGCAAGCCATTCGAACTGATGCACAGGTGCGAGATGTCTCACCTGTCGTGGAAGACCGTCTTCCTGGTGGCTATCACATCAGCCAGAAAGATCAGTGAGCTTCAGGTGCATTCAGTGGAGTCTCCTTACCTGGTCTTCCACAAGGACAGGGTTGGCCTTCGTCCCAAGCTGAAGTTCCTCCCGAAGGTAGTGTTGGAGTTTCACCTGAATCAGGTGATGATTCTTTCGGTGTTCTTGAATCACACCTCGGAGGCCGAACACAGGCTCCATACGTTGAACCTGAGGCGAGTGCTCGCTTATTACAAAGAGCACACAGCTGGAGTTCGGGGAGAGGTTTGCCAGCTGTTTATCACCTACGCTGAAGCCACATCTGGCAGACCTGCAGACAGTTGGCAGGTGGGTCACATCCTGCATTGATATCTGCTATAGGTTGGTTGGTAGGGAGCCTCCCAGAGGCTAAGGCTCATTCCACCGCCATACTGCTGTGATGGTGGCTGCTTCTGAGGATGTCCCTATCCAGGAAATCTGGGCTGCTACCTGGAAGTTAGCACACACCTTCATTTCCAGTTACCACATTGACCTAGAGTCACACCGGGATGCTGGTTTTGGGACCTCGGTTCTCCAGTCGTCATTTCCTAAGAAGGGGGTGTGCTCCTTGCCTCTATCCTCCCAGAGAACTGCTAGGATTCTGCCGGAAGTGTGGATAGAACATCATATTCACGTCCCCAGAAACACAGGTTACTCACCTGTAACAGTAGTTCTAAGAGTGGTATATGATGTTCATCCACATGGAGCCACCCGACCTCCCCTGGCTGAGGCGCACAACCACTGCCTCCAGTGGGCAAGTCTGGCGTCATGGGGCAGAGCCAAGCGTTATACCACCCGGGTGGGTGGGAGGAGCCAGCTTGAAGACTTTCCAGTAAGATTTAAAGGGAAAGGACACTGCTAGAAGTGTGGATGAACATCATATACCACCCCTAGAAGTACTGTTACAAGTGAGTAACATGTGTTTGTCTCCCTCATCCCAAAGCTGCAGAATTGCCCATAGAGCAGCCCACTTCAGAGCCACCCCTTTTCTGCTCACCTGCTGCTAACCACCCTAAAGGAGAACCAGTTCCTGTTTTGCAGACCAGGTATTTCTGTGCACCAGAAAAGTTTTATAAGTTCTCTCAGGCCAAATTGGCTTTTCTGTGAGATTACAAGTCGTCTGGGTCTCCCACATTTCCAAGTCAGTAGTAGGTTTAATCCGCTTTGGTCTTCAACAGAATTAATGCTCAATATAGCAACAAGAATTAGACTTATTTCAGGCTTCCACGCTCACCATGATTTATTGCTAACTGTGGCCGCTCAGAGCAGTCTGCTGAGCTGAGAGTCATTGGGGGACGTGTGTGTGTGTGTTGCCTGTATGCTGGGCTGCTGGTGCAAAACGATGGCCACTAGAATGAGGTCTGGAACATGCCAACGCCGCCAAGACTGGCCACCGAAGGAGGGAATGGGCAGGGAGGGCAGATGACGGATCGCCATGCAGAAGCAATTGCTGGCACATTTGGGTGGAGACCTTGCTGACTCCTCCTGTCTGGTGAGCCTCCTTAATACATCCTCACTAATTGTGCTGTTTCCTGTGGAGAAAAAATATCCTGTCCTGACAGCCACCCACCAGCTGCAGTTTTGATTGCAGGAAAAAAATCCTGATCTGACACTCACGCACCAGCCACACGGTTCAGAAATGCAGTATAAAAGCGCTGCTCTTTATTTGGCTATTTGGAGGGATGGAAGGAAGATACTGGGGATCACTGGGAAGGCAAGACGGGAGGGTGAGCTGGATGTCATTATCCACCTAGGTACTAATGACTTGGCAAATGGGGAGCCAAAGGAAGTTCAGGAAGAGTTTAGGAAACTGGGGAGGGGTCTCAAGCAAGTAGCTACTTCTGTCACTTTCTCAGAAGTACTACCTGTGAGAGGCAAGGGAGAGCATATGAGTGCATGCACCAGGAACTTTAACTCATGGTTGAAGAACTGGTGCTGTGAGGAAGGGTTTGGATTCATTGGTGACTGGGGACCCACCTGGAGGGATGGAGGTTTGTTCAAGCCTGACGGCCTGCATCCATCCTGGAGGGGAATCCAAGCACTCAATGATAAGTTTAAATGCTACATTGACAAGCATTTAAACTAGCAAAGGGGGGTGGCAGGCCAGCAAGGACGGTACCTACTTGCTCACCCCCCACAGCTAGTAGTGGAACCAGTGAACCAGAGGAGTGGCTATCTCTGCAAAGCAGTGTGCAAAAGATGGAGATTAGTGTCCAAAAGGTGGATAAGCAGAAAAGGGGCCAAATTCAGCAGAAGGGCAAACAGCAAGGAGAACCAGGGATAAATGACAACCAAGGAAGGGGCTTTAGTAGAACAGTGAAGCAGTCTAGGGAGGTCAAATCATGGAAAGCCATGTGTGCAAATGCCAGGAGCCTTAGCAACAAGATGGAAGATCTGGAGGCTGTCATGGTACAGTCAGACCTGGACATTGTGGCCATCACTGAAACCTGGTGTAATGATAACCATGACTGGGAGATGGCCATACCTGGCTACAACATATTCAGAAGAGACAGAGCAGGCAGGAAGGGAGGAGGAGTGGCACTGTATGTGAAAATGACATAAGGGCCACACAGATCCAGGAGGAACAAAATGGGGAGAGATACTGTGGGTTAAGCTGGAAAGGAAAATGGGGCCAGCCATCCACGACAGGTGTGGTCTGTAGACCACCAGCCCAGGAGGAAGAAACAGATAGGGAGTTGATGCTAGCCATCCAAAGGATGGCAGACAAGGGTGAGGTAGTACTGGCTGGAGACTCAATATTCCAGACGGGACTGGAGCATCCCAGCAGCAGCATCAACTAGGAGCAGATTTATCCTGGACTCCTTCAGGTGCCTTCCTCAAGCAACTGGTCATGGAACCAACTCGGCAGAAGGCAATACTGGACCTTGTGCTCACAAACAGGGACAATGTGATGGGGTAACAGTGGGGAGCACCTGGGTAACAGGACCACCAGTCATTGTGGTTTGAAATCACAGAAAGAGCAGAACCAAACCACACAAAAACACGTATCCTGGATTTTAGGGGGCAGACTTTGGGAAATGGGAGATACTTGAAAGAGGCATTAAGGGAATGGGACAGGAATCAGGGTTGAGGAACAGTGGTGGAATGGAATGGAATGGACAGGAAGGAAGGAAAGGAAGGAGACCACAGGAGCCTAAAGAGGAAGAAAGACATGGAAGAAGGAGGGAGGAGAGAGTGGAAGGGAAGGAAGAAGAGGGAAGGGGACAAAGATAGTGAAAAGGACAAAGGGAGGGATAGTGAGACTGAAGGGGAGGATGGGGGCAGGGAGGATGACAACAGTAAAGCTGACATATTGAACAGGTATTTCTGCTCAGTCTTTACTGAGGAAGAGGAGGGTAATGGGTCTGAAGGAGTACAAGGGGTGAGAATGGTGCAGAAATGGACACAAGTCCCTTTACACGAGAAAGGGTCCTGAAGGAACTGGAAGTAATAAGAGTTGATAAAGCAATGGGGCCAGATGGGGTGCACCCCAGGGTCCTTAAAGAACTAAGAGAGGTGGTGGCTGAACCTCTGGCTATCCTGTTTAGCCAATCACTGGAAACAGGGGAGGTACCCAAAGACTGGAGGACAGCAGATGTAGTCCCCTTATACAAAAGTGGGAACAAAGAGGAAGCAGGAACTACAGACCAGTCAGCCTCACCTCGGTAGTGGGGAAGATCATGGAAGCACTACTGAAGGAGAGATTGGTGGAACATCTGGTTGTCAATGGACTACAGGACCCAAGGCAGCATGGTTTCACCAGGGGAGGTCCGTGTCAGACCAACCTCATTGAATTTTTGACTGGGTGACTAGGGAGGTGGATCAGGGGAGGCAGTGACATGGCCTATCTGGACTTCAGCAAGGCCTTGACACTGTGCCACATAGAAGACTATTACACAAACTGGGGAATATGGGTGTGGGCAGGACAGTAGTGTGGTGGGTAGGTAACTGGCTGGGTGGCAGGACACAGAGGGTGGTGGTAAATGGCTGTCACCCACAGAGGGAAGAGTGACCAGTGGGGTACCACAGGGATCAGTGCTGGGACCGGTCCTATTCAACATCTTCATCAGTGACATTGCACAGGATCTAGAAGGCAGAATTTCACTGTTCGCTGATGACACAAAGCTCTGTAACAGAGTAGACACACCAGAGGGTGTAGACAGAATGAGAAGGGACCTGCAGAAACTTGAAGAATGGTCAGGGTTTGGCAGTTGAAATCAATGCAAAGATATGGGGCACAAAACCCTGGCACAATATATCAGTTGGGGGTGAGGATATAGCATGCCAAGCAGGAAAGGGATCTTGGGGTTGTCATCTCTGATGACCTCAAGGTAGGGAAACAGTGTGACAAGGCATCAGGTAAAGCAAACAGGATGCTGGGATGTATAGGCAGGGGCATCACCAGCAGGAAAAGGGAGGTCATAATTCCGCTATACAAGACACTAGTGAGGCCCCACCTGGAGTACAGTGTACAGTTCTGGAGATCATACCTACGTAAGGACATAGACAGGGTAGAGAAGGTTCAGAGGAGGGCAACAAAGATGGTGCATGGGTTGCATCACAAGTCCTATGAAGACAGGTTGAAGGAACTGAACATGTACTCCCTGGAGGAGAGGAGGAGAGAGGGATATGATAGAGACATACAAGTATCTTACAGGGAGGAATAGGGTGCAGGAAAACACTATTTTTAAGCAAAAAGATGTTTCAGGACTAGAGGGCATGGGATGAAGTTGGAGGAGGGACGATTCAGAGGAAACATGAGAAAGAATTTCTTCACAGAACGGGTGGTGGACAAGTGAACACCCTGCCAGAGGAAGTGGTGGGGGCTGAAACAATCACGGGATTTAAGAATGCATGGGATAGACATAAAGGAATTCTAGAGGGCAGGGGTAAGGGGAAACAGACTTCTAGGAAAACAAACTGAACTTACAAGCTCAAATGGGCAGACTAGGTGGGCCATAGGCCCTTATCTGCCGACACTGTCTATGTATCTATGTAATCCAGCTGCCATAAAGTTTGCCAATAACAAATGTTGTCGCAAAATACAGTTTGGCAAGCGGCAGCTTAAGCACTGCTTTGAGACAGGAGAAAAATCTCAGATGAGGTAAAATGAGAAGAGGGACAGAGATGCTGGAACGAGAGTTCGGGGTGGAGTAGAACAGTAGAAATGAGGCAAACTAACACAAAATGGTTATGAAACAGAAGGATATGGAAAAGGATGAGTGGGTTGGCAGCCAAGCCTTGATAAAGCATGTAGCATGAAACGCTGGCATCTGGGGGTGGTAGTGTGTGCTGCAGTGTTTTCTTGTGTGCAGTAAAGCTTTCTATTTCACCCTATGACCAAGCAGTTTATTTTTTTTTTCCTCATCAGAGACCGTAGAGCTCAGCTTTTAGACTTTGTGGGTGTAACACCAGTTGGTTTGGTGGAATCACCGGGATCAGCTCAGGGTGGTTTGGTGGCGTCACTGAGGTTCAGCTCAGGGTGGTTTGGTGAAGTCGCTGCGATCCAGCTCAGGGTGGTTGGGGTTGTTGTCAGGGTCCAGAACAGAATGGGTTGGGTGGGTCGTCGGGGTCCAATCCAGTACGGTGGGTTAAGCGCTGCTGGGGTCCAGAATGGGGTGGCCTGGGGTGTCACCATAGGCCCAGTACTGGACGGCTTGGGGACATTGCTAGGGGCCCAGCACTGGACGGCTTCGGAACATTGCCAGGGGCCCTGCACTGGATGGCTTGGGGGCATCGCCAGGGGCCCAGCACTGGATGGCTTGTGGGTATTGCAGGGGGCTCAGCACAATGTGACTTGGTGGTGTCGCTGGGGGCCCATTATGGGGTGACTTGGTGGATTTGCTAGAGTTTTAATACTGCTGGTTCGGCAGAGTTGTTAGGGCCCTGTGTGGGTGGTTTGAATGCATGCTGCCATTAGGAAGTTACTCTCCAGGTCCGGGGGATCTGAGTGAGGAGATAATGTGGTGCAACCTGGAGTCATCTTGGCCAGTCATGAAGTGCCCTGACGTGTTCAAGCCAAATAAGCACTCTAAAACATCTTATGGTTCACTTAATTTCATATTTAAGTGTTACTGCAGGTTAACCCTAGTCCATGACATAAACTATATTGCACATTAAAGCTGGAAAGAATGGGCACGAAAGGGCGGGGCCACCAGGTAGGCAGGTAGACGAAGCCAGTTATGACTTTAGAACTGTGAGGACTAAGAGCCTCAGTCAGTGCAGGTGTGCACCGCAGACCGGTTCTTTCCTGTGGCAGCAGGCTTGGAGTGTGAACATGATGGGCCAGGAATCCTTTTCTGACCTTAAATTGCCGTGTTTGAATCTTCAGGTGTATCCTTCCAGTGTTTTGGGGGGAAAAGCCAATTTTATATAGCTGCAGTGTTTGCGCAACATACCTTTGTTCCCACTAGGAATTTTTCTTTTGTTAGCCACAGTGGCTAGAACACTAACAAAAAAACAAAACAAAACAAAAAAAAATTCAGGCAAATAAAAACGCTTAAAGGGTAGCCATAGTCTTGCTGCAGAAAATATTCATTATTTGTGTGTTGTGCATCCTCTGCCTTTGATTGCCTCTTGGCGTACTTATTCATCTTTGCTTATGGAGCAGGGGGCAAACCTGATGGACCTCGAGTCCCTTGCGACCTTGAAGGAGAACAGTCTCCCAAGTAGGAGGCTGGTCCTCATGTGCACTTTCTGTGCAAAAACATTTTGTTTTACTTGTCGTTTACTGTAGTCGAGTAGCTTGTACTGGGCTCATTTTGCTGATGTCTAGGCTGACATCTTCTATTACTAAGATTCCAGAATTCCCTGCAGCTGATATCAGAACAGTACTGCTGAAGTGGGAGGTTCTGAAGCCTGCAGTGCATGTTAGAGTTCATATAAGCACTGATCTTTTGTTTGCTGGCCCCGGTGTCCTTTCTGGGGTACGTACGGTCCCAGAGGACTGTACTTAGTACCTGGAGATAACCAGAACCAGAAGACATCTGATCAGAGCTTTTATATAACTCTTAACATGCACTGAAGGATGTTGAATCTCCCACTGCTACAGTACTGTTCTGATGTCAGCTGCACGGGAGTCTGGGATTTTTAGTAACAGAAGGTGCCAGCGAGATGTTGGCAAAATTAGTCTGATACAGTCTGCTCTACAGCAGTAAACAGCAAGTATAAATAAACATTTTGCACAGAAAGTGCACATTGGGACAGGCATCACATTTGCATGTGGCGCCCTTTGTGCGGACTGTTCCCCTTTAAATTGCTATGTTTGGAAGTATAGTACATCTATTTAAAGTTTTATCCAGGAAAGAGATACTGAGCTGGAGCTTGAAGTTTAACAGAGTATTTTTTCTTTGTTCTGCTGTAGGAACTGATAACAGAGAGTTCAATGCAGTCAATTTTTGCTGATATTGGAAAGTGGAACTTCAGAGATCCCAACAACTACTACGTGATTCCGACAGTGCCTGGGCTGGCCCCTACGTCGACTGCCTCAGATGCCTGGCTCAGCAGTGAGGGGGAGGCTCTCTTTGCTCTTCCATCTGCTGTGGGAGGAATTTTAATCATCAAATTGCCGTCATATGATGTTTATGGTAGGGTTTCCATTTGGGTCTTGTCATGCATAATGTAGTGACTCACTGAAAGTTGCTCTGGTTTGACTGTCTGGTCTGTTGCTGACTGTATAACTCTATGCATATCACTTTAGCTCCACCTTTTGCTCCGTCCTCCCATCTCTACAAGTGGGCAGAAGCAGCCCCCACTAGGGGGTCAGAACTAAGTTACGTAGCTACTAGCCAGCAGGGCTAGTGACTGGGGAAAATCAAGTGGCCCTTCAGTCTTGTGCACTGGCCAAACTGGTGTACTTATTTAAATGTTGATTTCTCCAATACTGCTAGCAGGGCTAGTTGAATTGAAGTTTTTACTAGCCCAGTCAAAATTTACCTGCCTTTGGCAAGTGGGCTGGTATCGCTGCCAGAGCCAGAACTCAGTGAAAGTAACGTTGTTGTCCATCTCAGCAGCAGTGCACTATCTTCATAACACTCATGGGGTGGGGTAGTAAGACGAGAAAATCCCCGACCGAGCAGGATGCAGTCTGCTGTCCCCTCGCAGGCTCCTGCACCGCTGACCAAGGCTCTCCCTCCCCCACCAACACTGTAACTCTGTCAGTGGTGTAAGGGGTGATCCCCAGCCAGCCCCTCCCATATGGGGTCATCCACGGAGGCACAAGGAGCAACACAACTCTTGGGGATGGTGGGTGACAGGGCGGGGGAATGGTGGCCAGTTGGAGTCCAGGGGAGAAAGTACAATAAATTAATTAATTAATTTAATTTAAAAAAAAAAGGATACTGTCCTGGGGGCACCCCTATCCTTTTTTGGTAACTTTTATACCAGCAGAAAGATCTGCTGGAAGGACATCAACCACTGAGCAGCAATTTCCTGTGGAAACTAGCACTTCCATGTGTTGGTAGTTCATTCTGTCAGCTGTGGCCACTGCAAGATTATCTTGACAATGTTTTGATGGTGCTCACTGAGTTTTGTCTAGGGTTAGTACTCCTGTGTGTACAGGATTTAAAACAATTCAGATACATTTGTTAGTGGTTGCACATACACTGCATCAGTGCCACATAAGCATTATTTTAGTTTTAAATATACGGTTGTACACTATCCATTCGAAGCTCTATTTCAGAACTTTTTTCTCAGGCACAGAGCTCATGCGTGTCACCTGCTAATGTGATTAAGCAGTGATAATAGGGCAAGAGAGTACCTCGGCATTTAACCTATTGCCGTACGTAAGTCACGTCATGACGCCATCACACCCCTTGTTCATGGCGTCATTACTTGACGAGAAATTACACCCAGTGAGGTGCTGTTGTTTCGGCTGCACACGAGATATTCTGCTGATGATTTTGCCGTATAATGCTGTTAGAATCTTGCCATTGATATGCTAATTATGCATGTGTTCTGCCTTGTGATTGGCTGTTACAATTTTGGCTATATTTTGAACAATGCATATCCTATTTTGATAAAACTAGGCTAACTGAAGCTTGGTCATAACAACATAATTATGCTTGAATTCTGACTTCTAGGCTTGGTGGCGCTGAGGGTTGAGGCATTGGATGCCACACCTCACGCCACTACTGCGACCTGGGTTTGAGAATGAGCTTGGATCGTTGGGGATCGGCAGGGCAGGAGAGGATTAAGCAACGGAGGACTGCTCCTCTCTTGGGGAGTAGGTGTTTGGTGTCTCCCTCTGTGTGGCGACTCCCAGTGGAGTCTGGGGGCATTGCGACTTGCGGGAGCACTGTAGAAGGGCGGATATTGTGGCAGATATCCTGCGGGCGGGTGTGGGAGTGCGCCTGTTGTACGCTGGATGCCAGTGCATGTCTGTGCCTCTGGGGGACCAGAAACTAGGAAAACAAATCGGCCCTGGCACCAGGGTAGGTGAAGGCAGGGCCCGTGGACGGCATCCCATGCTCACCGCTCCCGATCTCTGGCTCCTCTCCTCACTCCGGCAGTCCACTAGATTCTCAAATAGTGCTCTGGAGGAGTTGTTGGCCTCCCCTCTGGGGGGTGGGGGGTCAACTCAGCTGGGTGAGGTTGCAGGAGTATCCCGGGACCGAGGCACGGCTGGTCTGGGACTTGGGCTGAGTGGGATAACAAGCCAGTCCCAGAGCCTTGGCTGGAGAGAAACCTATGGGGTCAGAGAGGAGGGAGCTTAAAAAAGTTGACAAAAAAGAATTCTGACTTCTAGTTGGTTGGTAACTATTCTAACATTTTGATCTATATCTTCGGATTGGGTTAACCAATTATAATTAGACTTGGTATGGATGTCCCTTATTACTGATGTTTGATGCAGCGAGCGCCTCTGGCATGGATTGTATCTTGAGAACAACTTATCCCGTTTTCATCAAACTTAATATGCATTTTTGTCACAATACAAAATTACTCCACGCTTGTCCCCTCTTACGCCCTTTCTGATGCAGAATACTGCACCTTCGGGACTACTGGACTAACTGACCCATTTTACAGGTTCCCTTTGCATTACAAGGTGGAGACTTAGGAATATCCACGCAGTTCAAACACACTGCCTTTGTTTACTAGTGTGAGGGGAATGTAGTGTCTCTTGGAAGCAGATATGGATTGTCTTGTAAATTGTTACCATCTCCCTTGGACAGATATTAGATCTGCCATACCTAACCAGCCTGTTTCATATCCGCCCTATCAGTTAGAAAACACTCTGCCTACAGCTGTTATAAATATGAATAACCTACCCCCTTTATAAAAAAAAAAAAAGCTGTCCTTCCTTCTACTGCCAACTAAGCCTTTGTCTCTGCTAACTTTACTTACCCCTTTCTAACAACTTGTCCCTACCCCAGCCTAATATCGCACTTGTGCCTGTCCTTCCCCATTTCTTTTGCATCATTACTTTTGTGCCAGTGTTGTCCTGCAGTATTGCCGTCTGCCAGAGGGGTCCTCCCAGAGCTAAGTCTGCACTGTGCTACTAGTCCTCGCAGCCCTTCAGACGCCTGAATGGTCACCCCGATATGCTGCTACCACCCAACTTGACTTTCACTTTGGATATACTTGAGTCAGAATCCTAACACAGCCACTGATCGCACAGTACAGTGACTTTTCTGAGGCAAACAACCTACACTTCTTGCCACAGCTGGGACCACTCTTTCAGCTATGCTGTGGTAGGTGCAGGTGTGCTTTGGGCAGTTTAGTAGCCTGTCTCTTCTGAAATGGACCACGGACTTGCCAGTTACCTCAGGTTATCTATACTTTTAGACCAGGAAAAATATATAATACTCCATGATATTTACATGTGGACGAGGATTTATTGAGCCCTGGCAGAATGGACAACAATAGCATGGATTTTTAATCCCAAGAGTGACTTTTCGGAGGAGAATGCAGGGACAGAAACCACCTGGTAGGCCGAAATATTTGCCCGCATCATCTGCCCTGCCTCTCGCATCACACCCTGGACAACTCTTTGAGCACACCTCTGAGGCAGAACTTGGCCAAACTGTGCATGTGCATTTGGACTAGCTTCTATTGTTTCCATGGCTCACCACTCGACGGGTGCATGTGACTGGCCCAACCATTTGTTTATAGTAAACCGCTAGCATCTTGTAGACCAAAGGGCTTAGTCGCTTGTTGATACCCAAAACAGAGTCTTTTAGATCAAAGGGGCTCAGCTATCCCCAACAAGCTGAGTGTCCTGTAGCCTGGGACGACAGATTGGAAAGAAAATGCAATTCCAGTTCACCACGTACCTCCCACATCAACTGAAGTACTTTACAGAGAAATAGATGCTTAAAGAAAGATACATTGCATAGTTGTCATATGTCCATCCCTCAGAGAAATGAATGGGCGTCCCATGGTGACCCTTAAAGATGTTTTTCATGTTAGCAGATTTCCCTACCTGCTACGCTTCAGTTCTCTCACTTGTTTGTTTACTGGATTCTTTAGGGCGCCCCTTTCTCTTTTTTAATTCAGTGTACTTTATTACATTTTTCATACATCAGACCTATACAGCCACTAGAACATTACACACAATAGAGTTCATCACCCCACTTAAACTTTGCTCAGTGGAGCCATTTCATATGCCAGATAACACTATTAATATGAGTGTAAAATCCGGTGCATTCAGTCAGTGCATTATGATGTAAAAAATGCATGTATTGCAGCAGTTCCCTTCTGCTGTGACACTCTTGTCACTCATTTTGCTCTGCCCCACCCAAACTCATATTCACCTTGCACCCTGTTCTGTTGTTCTGAATTCCACGAGTAATACTACCGTATGTTCCTGTACTACGCATTGTAGATGGTAGGATTGGGGAGTAGCTCGGCGCTCCTGTGTGCAATGTAGATGGTAGGATCGGGAGTGGCTCAGTGTTCCTGTATGTAGTACAGATGGTAGAATTGGGAGTGACTCTGTGCTCTTGTATGCAGTGTAGACTGTAGGCTTGAGAGTGACTTGGTGTTCCTCTGTGCTGTACAGACTGGGAGTGGTTCGGTGCTCCTGTATGCAGTGCAGATAGCAGAACTGGCAGTAACTTGGTGGTGCTGTATGCTGTGCAGACGGAAGGACTGCGAGTGTTTAGATGCCCCTGTATGCAGTACAGGCGGTAGGACTGGCTCCATGCTTCTGTATGTAGTACAGACGGTAGGGTTGAGTGTCTGTGCTCATGTAGGCAGTGCCGACAGTATGATTGGGAGTGGCTTGATGCTCTTGTACGCAGTGCAGATGGTAGTATTGGGAGTGTCTCGGTGCTTTTATATGCAGTGTACATGGTAGGATTGGGAGTGGCTTGGTGCTCCTGTACGCAGTGCAGATGGTAAGATTTGGAGTGGCTCGGTGTTCTTTACGCAGTGCAGATGATAGAATTTGGAGTGGCGTAATGCTTCTGTACGCGCTGCAGATGGTAGGATTTGGACTGGCTCGGTGCTCTGTACGCAGTGTAGATAAGAGTTTGGAGTGACTCATTGCCCCTGAATGAAGTGCAGACAGTAGGATCAGGAGTGACTTGGTGCTGTTATGCGCAGTGCAGATGACAGGATTGGGAGTGGCATGATGTTCCTGTATGCAGTGTAGACAGTGAGATCAGGAGTGGCTTGGTGCTGCTGTATGCAGTATAGGTTGTAGTGTCGGGAATGGCTCAGTGCTCTGTATGTGGTGTAGGTTGTAGGGTCGGGAGTGGTTCAGTGCACCTGTATGCAGTGTAGATGGTAGGATGTGGAGTTGCTTGGTGCTACTGTATGCAGTGTAGGTTGTAGGGTCGGGAGTGGCTCAGTGCTCCTGTATGCAGTGTTTAGAGTAGGATCAGGAGTGGCTCGGTGCTCCTGTATGCAGTGTAGGGTTGTAGGGTCGGGAGTGGCTCAGTGCTCTGTATGTGGTGTAGGTTGTAGAGTTGGGAGTGGCTCAGTGCTCCTGTATGCAGTGTAGACAGTGGGATCAGGAGTGACGTGGTGCTCCTGTATGCAGTGTAGGTTGTGGAGTCGGGAGTGGCTCAGTGCTCCTGTATGCAGTGTAGACAGTAGAATCAGGAGTGACATGGTGCTCCTGTATGCAGTGTAGGTTGTGGAGTCTGGAGTGGCTCAGTGCTCCTGTATGCAGTGTAGGTTGTGGAGTCGGGAGTGGCTCAGTGCTCCTGTATGCAGTGTAGGTTGTGGAGTCGGGAGTGGCTCAGTGCTCCTGTATGCAGTGTAGGTTGTGGAGTCGGGAGTGGCTCAAAGCTCCTGTGTGCAGTGTAGACAGTAGGACTGGGAATGTCTATTTTCTGTATGCGGTACAAGACAGTAGGATTGGGAGTAGCTTTGTGGTCCTGCTCACAGTGTAGATGGTAAGCTTGAGGGTGGCTCGGTGCTCCTGTATGGAGTGTAGGTGGTAGGATCGGAAGTGCCTAAGTGCTCCTGTACTCGGTGCAGACAGTATGGGCGTGGTTCATTGCTCTTGTACGCAATGCAGATGACAGAATTCGGAGTGGCCTGGTGCTCCTGTACGCAGTGCAGATGATAGGATTTGGAGTGGCTCGCTGTATGCAGTGTCGAGTGTAGGATTGGGAGTGGCTTAGTACCCCTGTATATATATGATAGGATTGGTAGTGGCTTGTTGATCCTGTACACAGTGTAGATGATAGGATTCGGAGTGGCTTGGTTGTCCTCTTTGCAGTACAGGCAGGATAACGACAAAAGCAGGGAAGCCTGCTTGTTTTGCTTTGCATCTCAGGTGGCTGCAGTGGCCCACGCAGTGTAAATGGGCATGTTCTAACCCCAGTAATACTCGGGTATTCCTAACTTCTGCAGTGACCCTTTAAGATAGAACTGCCCGGAGAGGATGGAACACTTGCAAATGATGGAACCCTTTGCACGTGACAACGTTTCAAATGCTGCCTTGAACTAACTGCCTTAATTCTAAGCCCCTCAAATTCACTCGCCTGTCAGTTACATGCTCGGAGTTCCACTCCTCAACTTCTACCTGTGACGTGAAGAAACTTATAAATATATATAAGTATCTTTTTTTCTTTCATTTGCTGCCTTTACTTACTGTATTTTTAGTTAAACCTTAGTTTTAGCGTTAATTTTGGTATTTTTATCTGTTCCTCCTGGTTTGGTATAACCAGTGGGAAACAGAGTTATTTTAGTTCTTAACAGAGTTTTCTGACTAAAAAAAACTCGTTTAGTTTAATTTTATTTCAGTAACCACTTTGTTGCTTACTGAATCGATAACCTCGGTTCACTTTTTCTACAGTTCCCGGTTCCTATCTGTTACTTATCGCTTCCGAACCAGCTGCAACTGCTAAATATTACTTAAAACTTTAAAACTATTTAGCAGTTTACATTTTTATCGGTTCCTGATAAAATAAAATGTCCAAAACCTAAAAGAAAACTTTTGAACCTGGTTTTAAAATTGCTCTGCTAGTGGGAAAGGATTTGCTAAGGCAGACCAGCACAGTTTGTGTGTTGCATGTCTTGGCTATGATCACCTAAAAGAAGACAGTGACATCTGTATACCTTTCCCAGGAAAACAGTGGCTAGACTTATAACGGCTAAAGAAAAAAATTCTCCACCTATGGTCCTCAGGCTCTGACCAGCCGACACCCTCTTCTGCTGTGGGTGAAACCACTGCAGTGCTACATTCAACCCCTGAGACGGGTGATAAAATTACTAAGAGGCCTACTGAACCAGCTGACTCCCCTGTTCCCTCAAAAAAGACTTAAGAAAGTAAAGCACACAGAACCCCGTACTGGAAAAAAAAGGAACTTCTGTGGGTGCTCTTGCAGTCCCTTCTCCGGAGATAGCACAGGCTTTCAAGGTGGTACAGGCCTTACAAGGACATTTTTTTTCCACTGGCCAGCAGCCACCTGGGCAGACCCCAACCAGACAGGCTGGCACTTCAGCCAAATTCTTATTTATTGAAGAGGAGTGTTATGGTGAGTGTGAGGCAGAGGACGAGGGGGAACCCATTGAACCTTAGGTTTCTCCCGAGCCGGACTTTGGTTCTCCTCCCAGAATCACTGAAGATTATTCCTCACAGTTTACTTTTGTTAGAAGAATGACTGATGCCTTGGACATCACCACAAGTGAGGAAATTGAAGAAGAGGAGGAGGTGGAATACCTCGATAATGGGGTTAACCCCCACAAAAAGCTCCTCTTACCAGTGAATAAATTCTTCCGAAGGATGCTTTGAAGATTTTACAAACCCTTAACTCTGTCTCTCTCTCCCTTGATAAGAGGCTGGACAAGAAATACCAGCTGGACAGGGAGGGTGCAGAGTTTCTGTTTTCCCACTCTGACCACCAGGGGGTGTTGCAGGCGGCAGCCTGTGACAAGGCTAAGGTGCCCCTGGCTTCTCCCCCACCAGAAAAGGAGTCCAGAAAAACCGGTGGTATGACCAAGAAGGGATATTTGTCCACTTCCTTTGCCATGAGGCAGGCTAATTTTCAAGCCTATGCGGCTCAGTATCAGAAATCATTGTGGCGGACTTCTGGTGACGTCATGCCCATGGAAGCAACTTGAGCTTGAAGCTCCATCTCCTCCAAGGTTATCAAAACTTAAAACTCAGCAATCTGAAATAAAACTTGGGGGGCATACCTTCGAAACACCAATGCAAAGATGCCTAGAAAGAAACCAGACCAGCCAAAATCCCCGTTGGAGCCAGTGGATCACGATGGACGGGGCACTGATAGTGACAGCTCCCAGATTTTGGGCTGTGGTGGGCCCCTGCAGCCAGACCTCTCAACGGCACCAAACTTTGCCAGACAAATGGACACAGTCCTGCAGGAGCTCCGGGACTTTTGAAATGAGACCCGCTCTACTTTCGTGGCCCTCCATACTGATATCGGGAAAATGGAGTGGCGGCTTGATTCTCTGGAGGAAAAGGCAATGCAAACAGATGTCTGCATGGACTGCACTGAGCGTTCTGTAGTACAGCTGCACCACACTATCCAGGCCATGCAAGACAGGATGGAGAATGCGGAGGCCCAGAACCGCAGAAACAGCCTCAGGGTTTCTGGCTTCCCAGAGGGTAGTGAAGGTAGTAACCCTATTCAATTCCTGCAGCAGTTCTTTCGCTCCAAGTTAGACCTACCTGACAGTTGCACATTGGAGATAGATTGTGCCCACCATGCCCTGGGCCCGCAGCCCAGCCCATCCAACAGCCCTTGCTCCATGGTACTCCGGTTCTTGAGGTTCCAAGAGAAGGAGCTAATTTTACATAAGTCATGGGAGCAGGGGGACCTTATGTTTCAGAACCACCGAATATATAGACGACTACTCCCTCTTGATAGCTGCACGCTGTAGGGATTATGCCCCCATCCTCAAGAAACTCTGAGAAGCCAAAATCAGATTCAGGACTCCATATCCATCTAAGCTAATGATGCAATTTCCAGAGGGCCCGACAACATTCGAAAACGCTGAGTACGCCGCCCAAGATCTCTGCTCCCGAGGCCTCGAGGTCACGCTGGCCCAAAAGCAACAGCCTAACACGTCCCTTGCAACAAAACTAGTGCAGAGGGCCTGGAAGCAGATGCCACTGAGACAGGAATGTTGCATAGAGGCCGTGTCGGTGAGTCAACAAATTGTGGCTGGCCTGAGGAAACAGACAGCGGATCCCTCACTGTGTGCATCGACACTTCAAGCCACCAAATGAAGAGACTTCAGTGTATCTACTTCTCTTTCACAGGTGAGCTGGTTGTTTCTCTCCCTCTTTAGCGATGCCTGGTAACTGTGGATCTTGCTTAGAGAGGGTTCCTGCAGTAGGTCTTCACATATAGGACTGTGCCCCCTGGCGTCGGGTCCACACGGCAAACTTGTAGATAGCAGTCATCAGCGGGGACCACCCCCCCACCAACGTCTGGTGACGTGACGTCAACCCGACTACAAAAGAGGCGGTTCCGCACCCACTCTCCAGTTCTTTCCTGCTGTCGACTCAATAACGTTCGGCTCGTGTTTGAACAGCAATCCAACGCCCGCGTTGTATTTTGTCGAAGTTTTCTTCACCTCTAATTAATATTTCTCACAAAGTTTTTCTTTAATTTGATGTCTTCTAGACAGAAGAAAAAAATGCTCTTAAGTCGCGGTGCTCAAATCCCACACATGGACTGACCATTCCGCTGCCTCCTTTGCCTGGGTTTCTAAACACTATGTCCGAGTGTTCCATCTGCCAGGTGCAAAGCGGTCCCTCGAGGCCTGTCTTTTGACCTGGACGCTTACGCCTATGGAAAAGGAGCTCCAAAAACTGAGGGAAAGGTCGTTGTCGCGGGCCCCTAAAAAGAAGAAAAGCAAAGAGAAGCGCCGGGACCGGAGTCAGTCACCACACGAGAGGCCTACAACTGTGAGTACTTCTTCGGGCACCCCGTCCGCCTCCTTGGGCTGGGCCCCTTCTCCCCCTACCGTCGAGGTGAGCAGGCAGCCGGGGGTAGCCTCTTTGGAAGTTGTAATCTATTTGCCTTGTTCTGCCTGTAAGACACCCATCGCCTCCAGCGAAGGGCGCACGTCCTCCGCCGATCAGTCTAGTGGCGGCCTTCCAGCTGTCTCTAGCTCGGCCAGATCTGGGGTATTGGACGCCAGCTCCTCCGACGTCTACCCAGATCCATCCACTCTCCCGTCTGGTTCCAGTTTGGCCCCCAACGCTGGAGAGAGATAGGGACATGTCGATCGTCGTCCCCTAGGGTTCTTCACCCCAGGGACTCGCCACCCGATCCTTTGCTTTATGCATTAGCAGATTGCATTCGACTTCACGCTGGGGCCCCCTCGGCCCCCGCCATGCCTTCGGCCGTCCCGGACAGAGTCCGCTGCCGGCTAGGGATCCTGCCATGGAGCCTTCACCCTCTGCTACTTCAGGCATGCTCCCGGTTCCAGCGCCATCTGCTGGCATTACAGCACTGCCCCCCATGGGCCATTCGACTGGGTTCCCAGACTCTGAACCCTCCTTCCCACCTCCGGACGGCCCTCCGTCGACCACTCTGTATCCGGCGGGCCATGTGTCTCCGTCGCCGGGCCTTCCGATGCCAGGTTAACCGATGCCATCTTATCAGACGCTGGGGTATCCCACTGCAGGGCACCCCACGCCGAGTTATCCCTTGTTCTTTTTCTATTACCTGTCCTGGCAATACCCTCAGTATCTGGGGTATCTGAGCTTCTAGCCCCCTCCTCCTCCTCCACCTCCGGTACCGGACCGCAAGTCCGTTCCCCTTTGGTGGAAGGACGCCAGAACGCAACTTCTGTCAGAGATGAGACTGTCAGTGGGAGAAGCACCCACTCCCAGGGTCACCTCTCCTCCGCCTTCTCGGACCAGAGCTTCAGGCTCCTCAACTGTTGGCATCATGGATTCAGACTCTTCTGTTCCTAGTGGTTCCAAGCCCTCTGACACAGAGTCTGATACAGATCTGCCTGACCCTAGGTCTCCCGTAGAGGTTCCCCCTAAAGACTCTCCCAGGTCTCACCGGAGGACCCCTCTTTCGGAGATTTGCTGCGTTCCATTCAGGTGGCTGGCAGCTGGCCAACCAAAGAGGTAGACCCGTAAAGAAAAGGCCTTGCGGAATACCTCGATCTGGCCACTTCTGACCCTATCCCCATTCCCCCGTGGATGGGACCCCATGAGGACCATGTGACCACAATTTGGCAACAGCTGTCCTCTATACCTGCAGTTTCGCGAAAAGCTGACCACACCTATTACCCCCTGGAAGGGATCTCTCACCTTAACTCCCACCCTAAGGCTGATTCCATGGTCATCACAGCCGCTCACGATCGTTCAGCCCAACCCAAACACTTGAGCTCTTCACTTCCTGATAAGGACTTGCGCCAGCTTGATCAATTTGGGTATAAAATCTACTCTTCTTCTCTTGTGCGATACGTTCCCTTAATTACGTCTCGCATATGGTCACCTTTCAAAAAGCTTCTTTTTTGGATCTGGAAAGGGACCTCCAAGAGGTTCAGGATGAAACCCTGAGAAAGAAGTTATTGGACAAAGTTAAGATAGGGAAATCCTCATGTCGTCACGCCCTACGGGCGATTTACAACTCGGCTAGTGCGGCAGCCTCGGGGATCTGTCTCCGCTGCCTCTCCTGGCTTCGTATAGCAGGACTGGCGCAGGATGTACAGTCCTGTCTTCTGGACGCCCCTTTTAGAGGTTCCGTCCTCTTTGGTGGCGATACTAAAGATATCATTACTGGGTGCAGGAGAGCGGACGCCTTGCGGGATGTCCGCTCATACAAGACGGGCCAGAAAGCAGCCTTTTCGCCGCCAAAGAAGGTGGAACAAATCCCATGCCAAGCGCCAAGCAAAGAAACGCACCCCTGGATCTGGAGCTCAGGCCCACAGGCCAGATTTCCCAAACAGGCCTCTGGGGCAAAAGCTTCCCTTCCCTCAGCGTCCTGACTCCTTTCCCCTCCTTCCGCTCCCTCCAGTAACACAGAAGGAACCAGTCGGTGGGAGGTTCGGCCTCCACCTGGACGGTTGGAGGTATGTCACCGCAGTAGCCTAGGTGCTTCAGCTCATCCAACGAGGTCACTCAATAGAATTCAGTGAGATTCCAGCCCCTCAACTGCCGGGACGGTCCTTCTATCCTTGGGATCAGGTCCCCATTGTTTCTCAGGAAATTCAGGCACTTCTTCTAAAGAGGGTCACAGAACCCGTCCCAACAAACCAAATAGGAAGGGAATTCTGCTCCCACTTCTTCCTGGTACTGAAGAAAACTGGCAACCTGAGACCGATCCTGGACCTCAGCACACTAAATATCTTCGTCGAGTACAAGAAGTTTCATATGTTGACTCTTCAAGGCTCCTTCCCATGCTCCACCCAAATTTGTGGCTGTGCTCCCTGGACATGCAGGATGCTTACCTGCATATTCCTATTCTCCGCACACCGCCGCTTTCTCCGTTTTGTCTTTTGGAGAAGGATTTCCAATTCAGAGCACTCCCATTTGGCCTCTCTTCGGCCCCCAGAGTGTTCACCAAATGCCTAGTGGTGGTGGCGGCATTTTTATGCCATCGGGGCATTTATGTCTTCCCGTAGCTGGACGACTGGCTCCTCGCAGCACCCTCTCCTACCATCCTGAAAGAGTCTCTCTCTTTCACTCTGAACTTGTTTGCTTTCCTGGGCATAATGGTCAGTTTTCCCAAGTCCCAGCTAGTACCATCCCAGAGACTGCAGTTCTTGGAGCTGTACTAGACACAGTTCAGGGCAAGGCTTTTCTGCCATCGGATCAGGCTGAGACCTTAGCTTCTCAGGCCACTTTTGTGACAGGCCTGATGGATCACAGCATGCTGTGCTCCATCTCTTGGGACTGATGGCAGCCGCCATTTCAACAGTTCCCATGGCCAGGCTTGACATGAGGGTCACCCACTGTTCTCTTCGAGTTCAATGGGACCAGAGGACGGACGACATGAACCAAAAGGTCATGATCTCCAACAGTCTTCAGAGAGATCTTCGCTGGTGGCAGGAGATCTCAAACTTATCAAAGGGAATTTCTTTCTATCCTTCAGTTCCAACCCAAATTGTCACCACTGACTCCTCGGATCTGGGCTGAGGAGCCCATCTGGGGACTCTCAAGACAAAAGGGTCTTGGTCTGACCAGGAGCTGATGCTCCACATCAGTGTTCTGGAGACCAGGTGGTTTTTATGAGCTCCGGGCATTCCAGTCGCTCCTGGTTCTGGGATTTCTTTAGTCCAGACGACAACATGTCCAACAATCCGTATCTAAACAGGAGGAACCCATTCATATCCTCTTGCAGAGAAGCAATGAGGGTGTGGTACTGGCGATTCAGCACAGCCTTTACTTGACAGCAGTTCATGTTCCGGCATAAGCAGCATCCTGGCGGACAGTCTCAGTCGATCAGTGGCCAGGGCCCACAAGTGGGAGTTAGTCAGAGGTGGTCGAAGATCTTTTTCTTAGCTGGGGTTGGCCAGAGATAGATCTGTTTGCCTCCCCATACAACGCAAAACTACCCATCTTTTGCTCGCTCGTTCCCGGGCATGGTGCTTTTTGGTGAGACGCGCTGTCTCTTTCATGGACAGGGAGGTTTCTGTACATCTTTCCTCCCTTTCCTCTCATTCAGAAGGTCTTGGTGAAACTACAACAGGAGGGAGCTCACACGATCCTTATTGCGCCTCTTTGGCCACGCCAAATATGGTATCCTCTGCTGCAACACTGGCACTGGAACCTCCGGTTCTTTTGCCCATTTCCCACGACCATCTGACTCAGGAGCAGGGCACCCTGGTGCATCCGAGCCTTCAATCTTTCCACCTTCATGCGGGCACCTGTGGGACATAGCGATTTCGCTAGGGGTATCTTCGCAGGTTAAGATATTCTAGTGGAGGCTAGAAAACCCTCCATCAGCTCTACTTACGCAATGAATTGGAAGAGATTCATGATATGGGCCCAAGCATGGCGCTGGTATCCATTTTCGTGCTCGGCTTCCCAGGTTCTAGAGTACCTCGCACATCTGTCTGAGGCTGGCCTAGGCTACTCCTCCATTAAGGTCCACCTTTCTGCGGTGTCGGCCTACCACCTCCCGGTGGAGGGCAAAACCTTGGCTCAGCTGGAGGTTACCAAAACTTTTCTGAAAGGCATCCTTCATTTAAAGCCTCTGATCTGAATCTTTGTCCTCCCTGGGACCTGAATTTCATGCACAAGAAACTGACTTTACCCCCGTTTGAACCAGCTTCTTCCTGCGACTTACGCTTCCTTTCCTGGAAGACCTTATTTTTAGTTGCAGTTATTTCCGCCAGAAGGGTTTCCAACACAGGCCTTCGAGTGTAAAGAGCCTTATTTGATTTTTCATATGACTAAGTAGTCCTTCGACTAACTTTTCTGCCCAAAGTGGTTTCGAAACCACTTTGAACCAGAGTGGAATTACCAGTATACTATCCACAGTATTCCAGCGGGGAATACCTCTGCACACCCTTGCTGTGCAACGGATTCTGAGGTACCACGCAACAGGACTAAAGAGGTTAGGAAATCTAGCCAACTGTTCGTAGCCTTTGCGCCACATTGCCAGGGCAAGGCTATATCCAAGCAGACCATCTCTCGATGGCTGGCTAACTGCCATCCATTTTTGTATATAAAATATGGGAAGTCCCGTCCGGGGGCAGTTAAAGGCCACTCCACCCATAGCGTGGCGACCTCTACTGCCTTTTTTAGGAATGTATCCACGGCAGAGATCTGCGCAGCGGCCACATGGTCGTCTGTTCACACATTCACTAAGCATTACAGTCTGGACATTGCCTCTCGGCGCAGAACTAGCTTTGGTCTTGCAGTCTTGCATGGCCTCCTGTCGTGATTTCTCATGGCGACTTCTCCTCCTCCCGGATGCACCTATGTTTTGGGTTTTCTCTGGGACTGCTTGGTATTCAGTCCTATATGTGAAGACCTACTGCAGGAACTCTCTCGAAGTAAGGTATTGCAGTTACGTAAGAACTTACCGTAACAGTAGATCTTCGAGAGAGGTTCCTGCAGTACGTCTAGCTTCCCACCCTCCTTCCCCCAGTTTTTGGACATTTTATCCTTATTTTCCATCCTATCTAGCCCTCCAGGACTAGAGTGGAAGCAGGGTCTGAGGAGTTTTTACTCCGGTCTTATTCTTACCTTTTTATAGATCTCCGCTGGAAAAGAACTGGAGAGCGGGTGCCGGGCTGACGTCACGTCGCCAGAAGGGGAGCTGGTCCCCACTGCTGATTGCTATCTATAAGTTTTGCCGTGCGGACCTGATGCCAGGGGGCGAGTCCTATATGTGAAGACTCACTGCAGGAACTCTCTCGGGTCTACTGTTATGAGAAGTTCTTACGAATCTGCAGTTCTAGGGACATGGATATGTTGTTCATCCACACTCATTGGCAGTATCTCGTCGCTTTAAATCTTGGCCGGAAGGTCTTCAAGTTGCTCCTCCCACCCACCCGGTGGTATAACCTCGGCCCGCCCCATGACGCCAGATCTTCCTTACCGCTTTGAAGCTCAGGTCTCTCCTTAACGCCTATGCTATGACTGGTTCCTATTTCTCCGCTTATGGATTTAAAAATAATATTTTGCAAAAGATCTCAGTCTTCGATCCTCGCGGGCCGCGATGGATAAATCGACCGGATTGGAGATGCCCGTCGCGGGCAGAAGATGTCTCGACGGATCCACACTCCACGCGGTGTCTACTGCTTAGGCCTTGAGCACGACCGCAGGCTGGATGACCTGTGCTCATCTTTCGGCCCACGTCCTCAAGACCTAAGTTGCCCGGACAACTGGGCCCCGAGAAGCGCTTCTCCGTGAAGTCCACAGGCCCGGGTTGGCGTGTCTGCTGGGCGGCGGGAGCTCGGGCGGATCAGGCTCGAGCGGATGGTCGCCTCGAAGAGGAGGCATGGCGCGGGCCGATCTTCCTCGGCCGTGATTTATCCCGGGCCTCTCTGGGTTCTTCCTACACGCCTTTAATGAGCTTTGTCTGTCCTCTCCACTAAAGGAGAAGGGCTCGCGCCTGCTGGACCTTTTCTCGGTCCAAAAGAGGGACAAGGGTAAGTCCCTCCGTCGACGCCTTGGGAGCGGAAAGGTCCCTCTCCGGCCGCCGACCGCCGGCTGTCGTCGACTGCTGCCGCCACTGGCTCACGGTGTCCCCCGCTAGTCAGTTGACCGAGACTCTACTGATGAAGTCGAGATTTTTCTCGACTCCATTGACGGCTGTCGCTTTAGCAGCCGAGATTCCTCTCCTGGTTCCCCGGGAGGAGTTGAGGATCCTGGGTCAGCTTGTGCCTCCGGTTCCGGAGCCTCGATGGACCTTCCGAGCCGGGAGTGCTGTTCTGGCCGACCTCTCGCACCACCCCGAAATTCCGTGACTCTCGGGTCTCGGTCTGACCTCTTCTTCGCGGGTCCAGCCGCTCCCCACTGGTCCAGGCGGTCTCGTTCCTGCACTGCTGGGAAGCTGGCGTCGCCGCTGCCCCTCGCCCCTCCTCGGATGAGGGGAGGTTTCTATGAAATTACGCCGACTGCACGAGGACCATGTTGCAACAGTTCTCCTGGCCGGAATAAGCCGATCCGCGCTCCTCCGCCATTAAGTGGCTGTCACCGGAACGGTCGATTATAACTTCCTCGACTTGTCCGGTGAGCCTTATACCAGGCCGGTTGTTCGGCAAACCAGTTGCTCCACCGACTTGTGGAACCTCCGCCCACAGCCACCACACACTGGGCCCGACCAAGGACTCCTCGGTCGGCTAGGGCTTCACCCCCATCGGCTGTCAGTTACCCCTCACTCCTCGGACCGACTCGGCAGGCAGAAGGGTGGCTCAGGCCAGAGGCAGTTTTTCGAGGACCCTTCCCAGTCCGGAAAGATGATTCCTCCTTCTTCTCCAAGCGACTGGACTTGGAGTCTTAGGAGGTCAGCCAATGGACTTATAGCCCGTCGCCCTTCCTAGGACTGCTTCTCGCTTATCCTCGGAGTCTACCGATGGAGCTCGAACTGCTTCCAAACGGGTCAGGTATCCTCACTGAGATTCTGGACCAGAGGATTCACTTGAGGCCTTCTCCTTCTCGTGGCCGAGGTCATAGTGGGTCCAGCACTGGAACTTTGGTAGCGCCTGCTTCCTGCCCCTGCGTCTCGCCAGGATGGCCAGGAAGATGCGGTCCCCACCGGTTCCTTGTCCGTGCTGGAACACCCCTCTGAGGGGTTGAGTTACCGACAGCTTTTCGCGCCACTGCAACCGCCAGGGATGGGACAAACCTCCTGACAAGGAGTCCAAGAAATTGACTCATGTCGGGCGGTAAAGTCTACGCTATGCCCTTCCTCTCGCCTTCGGCAGTGGCCAGTTCGCCGCCCTCATGGCACATTTTCTCATGCCCTGTTGGGCCCCTGGATGAGGTCATTCTCATCTTCTCCCGCCGATCTGCAGACTACGTGTTACAGGTGCGGACCAGGCAGGGTAGTGGCCAAACAGCAGCTCCAGACTGCTTTGGATGTAGGGGACTCATGTGCCAGATCGGTGGCGGCCGTAGTGGCTATAAGGTCGTATGGCTTGGCTGAGGATATCCACCTTTTTCTCGGATACCCAGCACATGTTGGCGGATGTTCCCTTTTGGGACTGACCTCTTCGGCTCTGGGGGTGGAAGGTCACCTGCAGAGGATCGAGAAGTCCAATGCCACCTTGACTTCGGTCTCTTCCGCTCAGAAGGACAAAGGCCGAAACCACAGCCTGCTCCTTCGGCCTTCTGTGCCCCCGGGCGCCTCGCCCAGCAATGCCAGGGGCCAGCAGGCTCGGCCTTGGATCCCAAACCCAAGCCGCCGCTTCCTCTAACAGGAGGCAGGAGGAAGGGCCCAGGAGGTCCCTCGGCCGGTCCCTCCTCCAAGCCTGCCCAGTGACGGGCTGAGGGGTGTCGCCTCATCCCCGCCACTCATTCCCCTGGGTCCCCTGGGGGACGGCCCGGCACTTCCGTTTCTCTGGTCCGCTGTTACCACGGACAGGTGGGTCTTGAGGTGGTGGGAAGAGGCCTGCCTCTGGAATTCGCAGGCACCACCTTTTCAGAGTCAGCCGCCTCGGGGCTCTGCGATTCCCAGTTCACTGGCGGCCTCGACGAGCCGACATCACTCTCCTCCTCCAGAAGGTAAGGAGAGGTATCTCCTTCAGACCCAGGGTTTGTGTCCAGGTACTTCCTGGTTCCGAACGGACGGGGCTGGCTCCCATTCCTCACCCACACGACTCCAAACAAGTTCCTAAGGTCTCGTAACCTTCAGGATGGTCACCTGGCTCAGATAATACCACTCCTGTGAACGCCGGGCGCAGTGGTTCTGGTTTCTGACTTGTAGGACGCTGCTTTTTCACGTCCCTATCCCGTCTGGCTTCCACCAGAGATTCCTTCGCTCGAAAGCGGAAGGATCTCTCTCGAAGTTCCAAGCATGCCCTCGGCTTGTCTCCAGCTCCCAGGGTCTTCACACCAAATGCATGGTGCAGTGGTGACAGTATTCTCGGGGCGGCGCCCGAGGGGTCCGGTGTACCTACCTGGACGACTGGCTGATAGCAGCTCCCTCCAGGAAGGAGGCGGAGTGGTCCAGAGATTGGCCCTCCAGGTCTGTCTCAACTGGGCCTCCTTATCAACGAGGCCAAGTCGAACCTCGAGCCGAGCAGGTGATTTTATTCATCGGGCGCAGCTCTACTCTCTCGAGCCAGAGCGCTGCCCGCGGACAGGGCCGAGGTTCTTCTCCTCCTTGCCCGATCACTTGGCTGGGCAACGCCCCTGCCCGGACTCCTGCGCCTCCTGGTCTCATGGGCGCCTGTACCAGCGTGGTCCGCTGGGGCCGCTGGAACATGCTGCCCCCTTCAGTGGGGACTGGCCAGCGTGGTCACAACGCTGCTATCTCCCTTGACCAGCTTGTGTCGGTGACAGGGGATGGAATGCTTCCAGTGGTGGACTGCTCCAGATCATTTGCAGGAGGGCATCCCTGCTCTCCCCCGCCCAGCCGACGAGTCTCTCTGCTCCACCCATGCCTCTCTGATGGGCTGGGGTGCCCATCTGGGGAACACTGGCTCATGGCCTCTGGTCCCGCTGGAGTCCTGATGCCTGATCAACCTGCTGGAGCTCCGACGGTCCGCTTAGCTCTCACCGGCTTTTGCTCCGCTCCTCCGGGGTCATGGGTCCAGTCCAGACGGACAATACACACCATGTACTATCTAAACCGCTTAGCGGACGCGCCCATGCTTCTATGCAAGGAAGCTCTCCGTGACGGTCACTGTGGCGCAGCCTGGAGGCGGATCTCTAGCCATTCACGTGGCAGGAGCTTCCAACACCTGGCCGATGCCCTGAGCTCGATAGGGGCTGCATCCCACGAGTGGTCTCTCTCCTGCCGGAGGTAGTACAGCATCTGTTCTCTCCTTTGGGGCACACCAGGTGGACCTGTTTGCCCATGGAGAACGTGCTGAGTCTGTTCCATGCCCGCCCCACTCAGCAGGGCTCGCTGCAGGGGATGCTTTCTCGAGGTAATGGACCCTGGTTTTACGCCTTTTCCCATTTCCTTGATCCACAAGGTGCTTCTCAAGGCGAGGAGGACAAGGCGCAGGTGATTCTGATAGCCCCAGACTGGCCTCGCCAGTTCTGGTACCCAGATCTCCTCAGTCTCAGCTCCAGGACTCCGCGACAGCTTCCAGCTCTCCTCGACCTGTTTCAGTCAATCAGGGAAGGTGTTCCATCCGGACCTTCAATCCCTGCACCTGACGCCTGGTTCCTGAGCGGCTAGAGTTCCAGGCTTTGGTCTTTCATGCAGGTCCTCAATGTAGCTGAGGCGTCCTGCATGATGCCCACTCAGAAAATGTTATGCCTTCAAATGGAAAAAGGTTTTCATTTGGTGTCAGGGCAAGGCTTGGACCCTTCCTCCTGTTCCTTGGCAAGCATCCTTGACTATTTATGGTCCCTTTCTAGTCAAGGGCTTAGGTCGACGACCCTAAGGGTGCACCTGGTAGGCATCTCTGCTTACCGGGCGCGGGCCGGAAGCAGTCAGTGGCGAGAGGAGAAGGTGGTCTGCGCTTTTTCAAAGGCCTTGATCACATTTCCTCCAGTGTGGAACCCCACTCGCGGACTCTACTGCTGGTACTGGCAAAGTTTCATGGGCGCTTATTCAACTCATGCACAGGTGTGCTGTCTCTCACCTGTCTGGAAGACCGCCTTCTTGGTGGCTATCACGCCAGCCAGAAGGATGGGAGAGCTCCAGGCGCCCACCCAGTCCCCTTACCTGGTCTTCCACAGGGACAGAGTTGTCCTGCGCCCCACCCGAAATTCCTTCCGAAGGTGGTGTCGGAGTTTCCACCTTAACTAGGTGTTGACTCTACCGTGTTCTACCCCAATCACACCGGAGGTCAATATAGGCTCCATACTCTGATCTCTAGAAGGGCGCCGCTTATTATAAGGAGCAGACGGTGAAATCTGGGAGAGGTTCGCCAGCTGTTTGTCACCACGCTGAAGCCGCATCTGGCAGACCTGCAGCCAGTGACAATAAGCAGGTGGGCAACCTCCTGCATAGATCTCTCTGCTATAAGTTAGCGGGCATGGAGCCTCCCAGAGGGATAAGAGCTCATTCTACCCGCCATACTGCTGCAACGGTGGTGGCTTCTCAGGGCGTCCCCTATCCAGGAAATCTGCAGGGCTGCTACCTGAAGTCAGCAAAACACCTTCATTACCCACTACCACATCGACCTTGAGTCACGCCGTGATGCTGTCTTGGGGCCCTGTCCTCCAGTCTCTTTCCCAAGTAAGTATATGGGGGTGTGCGTCTTGCCTCCTCCTCCGGAGAACTGCTAGAGTCTGCCAATGAGTGTGGATGAACAACATATCCATGTCCCTGAAATACAGGTTACTCACCTGTACAGGGAGTTCTAGGAATGGTATATGTTGTCTGTCCACACGACCCAATTCGATCCTCTTCAAGCTCGACGCACAACCTGAGCTTCCAGCGGGCCAGATCTGCCATGGGGCGGAGCCGAGTTATACCACCCGGTGGGTGGGAGGAGCAAGCTTGAAGACCTTCCGCAAGATTTAAAGCTGCAAGGATACTGCCAATGAGTGTGGATGAACAACATATACCATTCCTAGAACTCCTGTTACAGGTGAGTAACCTGTATTTTCTTGCCCCCTTCTCCCTCTGGCTCTTTCTCTGCACCACAGGCACGCCTGGATAGTAAGCTCAGGGGCTAGGGACATGCATACCCCACCCCCCCGTCCACTCAAGGCATTAGGCCCAGCAGACCCCTGCTGTTCAGGCCTCTTCTCTGGAGGGTGATGGGGATGGTTTGCCTCCACTTGAGGGATGTGGGTCTCCGGTGTGTGTCTGGTTGGGTGTTTTTGGGGGTGGGGCGAGGACTCCCCGGGGACTGGCTCTTAACTCAACCTCAGATGCCATGACTAAGAGGTCATGAACAGGTCGATGGCACTCACCTCATGCTGTACCTTCGGTGCTAAGCAAATGGAACCCGGAGAAACCACACTGAAAGCTCTGACCTGTGGCCCTGGGGCGGTTGCCAAGGATCCCCATAATCACGGCGTGACCCGAGGGAGCCCAGGTTGGGTGCCTGGCTCCCCAGTTTTAATTTTAGCAAGTCTGGACACTCTGGTCCTAATCAGGCCTACCTCTTCAGGGTGCTGGGGGCCGGGCCCCTCCAATTGCTGTTTGACGCTTCATGCATGATGGCAACTGTAAAGTTCCCCCCAGGGTCTAGATGGCCCCTGTACCTGCCGGTGCTGTCTCCTGGAATTGGGGAGATGGTCACCTCCACCCCAAGCATGTGGGTGGGTCAGGGATTCATTAAGTGCCTGGCCATAACACTTCAGATTTGAGTAGCCAGCATTAAGCCACCTATACCAATACAGCAAAAGAGTTTATTTGTTAAATCTGTTTACAACCCTCAGCCTTGGAGGGAGCCAAGGCATGACTACACTTTCCCTTTCCTTTTTATAGATGTTTGTCTAGTGCCCTCTGGTAGGGACAGGCTGAATTAGGGATAGTCCTGGGACTGGGTGCCCCCAGCACCAAGCCCCAATGGAAGCTATCCTCAGTTCAGCAGGCAATGCCCAGTTGGCAAATGCCTAAAAAGTTGTTCACTGGTGCTTCTAATCTCCCTGTTGCTTGTTCCAAACTTGTAACAATGTTTTCAAATCCATTACACATAACTCAGAGCCCAAAGAAAGCCACAAGTGGTTTTTACCATTGAATGAAATCTTTTCTTTCTACAGAAATACATCAAAATTCATTTCACACACAAAAAACACATTTGTTAGCAAATTAAAAAAAGAAAGCGTCTCTTCCGAAGTAATGAAGACTGTACAGAGGTTTTTATTATTTAAATTACTGCAGTACATTTTGTAAGTTTGGTCATAGTGGCAAATTTTCTTTTTTACCTTCACATTGTGAAATTGCTTTACATTGTTTTCTAGTACAAAAGGCAAAAAACTGTACAAAACCTAGTGTTAAATACAATCAGTTTGTACCAATAAAAAAGCCCACAGGTTTTTCTCCAAAATTTTTAAATTTTTTTTTTTTTCACAAAAAAAAAAAAAGCAGCTGGAAGTAGGAAGGTGAGTTACGTCAGTATCTCAAATTGATCTGAAGCCACCACAACACTTGTCACATTTGGCCTGTCTCCCCTCTAGATTTTGTCACACTGTTCTTAAAGAGATACTGGTTGAAACGGAGAACCACATTGGAAGGAAATGTTTTTGGCAACACTACTTCTGCTTGAGCACGTCCAATGATACGAATGGTTACAGACTGAGGGTACACTTGGGTGTTTAGACTATGGTACGACAACAACAGAGCACTCCAGACCTTCACTTCAGCCTGCTCCCATAAAAAACAAAACAATTCTGTTCTGAGCACTTGCCCTCAGGCCCGCTCCCCAAATACACATCCTTTGAGGTCTGAAGTCTCAATAGAAGACAGTAACCCATGCATGCAACAGCCGATCCACTGAACTGTATGGGGAATATAGCATACTTCCCAGGCACAGACTTTGTGGAAATTGGGAGGTGTTCAGGTGTCAGAGTTGGTGCCCCCTGAATCTGTGACAACCCCTGTATTAGTTGCTACCACAATTTCAATACGCACAGCTGGATTTAAGCAGTTTACAGATTCTCAAGGAAGGCAGCAAGCCACTGCCACATCACCACTGTACTCCACAGATCAGGCTGTGATGGTACCGTATTTTATTTATCACTGATATCCTAGAAGCAGAGTGAACATGTCGCATCACAACCCATCTGTGAAGGAGAATAAAACAATGCTATGTGAACTTGGACCTCTGACACAGGCTATTCCAGAGAAGCTCCTCTCTCCTCCTTCCACAGAAGTAACTGATTTCTCTGAAGAAATGAGCAACAATGCCATATCCACTCACCTCCACAAAAAGGCAAAACCAAACCTGTGGAACACAGAACCGTTCACTGGTGTGTTACCACTGGCCTCAGTTTGGCTCATGGGTCAGTACTGGGTCACCATCTGGCAGGTGGATCAGAACTGGCAACAGTTTGGCAGGCAGGTCAGTACTGGGCACTGATTTGGCTGGTGGTTCAAAGGACCCAGATTGGTGGCAGGTCAGCACTGGGCCCCAGTTTTACTAGTGGGTCAGCAATGTGCACTGGAGAACAGTGTCACGTATTCATTTCCTGTGGGCAACTCCACAACCATCAATCTCACTTTCGTGATTTCCAAAAAAAACAGCTGGAAAGTTTTCATGGAACACACCATATTGTGCTTACAGATGGATAGCGGTCTCTGATAAGTGCCTTGATCTATAGGGATTCATGGGACAGTGATAACAAACTTCAGCATTTTATCCAAATAGGATTATAACTGGTGGTTAACCAGTACCTGTGTTACTTTATTGTGCTTTTAACTTGGATGAAAGCCTGAAAGTTGATACTCACTGCACTCTGCTGCACGGCAGATTTTTGAACTTTTAAGTTTACCTTCTTGTATGATCTTGGTAGCTCTTTGCACTGATGTCCAGTTCAGAGGATGACGAACACCTTGGGAAACTTCAACTGCTTGAGTTATGACAGAGGGAACTGGGATTTACATATCAAACATGGCCAATCAGAATCATTCTCATGGTCAAAAGGGTTACTGAGATGCTGGCGTCCCAGAAAGCAATCTCAGATACAATGGGAGGAGGTTTGGTAAGAACTACTGTCTGTCAGCATGCTCAAATCTCAGAGGGACCAAAGTCAGCGCATACGCTCAAATCTCAGACATGGAATGGGAGGTGGGGTGGTGCACATGCTCTGATCCCCAAATCTCAGAGACTGTGTGTGTGTGTACCTCTGTCTCAGGACCATGGTTAGTGACCATGCTCGACTCAGTCACACATGAAATGGGGTGGGAGGAGGGAAGAGAGAAGCTTATCAGGTGAAGATGAACAAGTATATGACAGCTGTGAAACAGACAGATTTTACTGCCTGCTTAGAAATCAATGTATAAAACACATATCTTTAAAAATGATACTGAATGGATTATTAAACTGCTTACATCTATTGATGACTGGAGCCTTCAGAAAGAAGTAGCAGTCCTGAAACAACAGTTTGACATGAGGATGGGACAAAACTGCCACCTTGCTGCTCTTGGTTTTCTATTCAGATTTAAAACCCAGACAAACTAATATATTCACACTTCACAGATTTTTAATAGGTGCCTCTCCACCATATGCTTCGTGGGAATGCTTCTAGGGCCTTGTTAAATTAAACCCCTCCCCGTCTACATCGAATTCACCCATAGTCTAAACACTCAAGGGATGGAGATGCCTTAGAAAGCACCCGGTTATAAATTTGCCACATCAAAAAGAAAAACACACACAACACTTTTTAAAAATATATTTCAAACCTATGAAATTTTTAGGTTATTCTTTATACGCAAACTACAGAAAAAAGGTAAAACAGAGAGAGAGAGAAAGAAGGGGGGGCGAAGAAACAGCACAAACATGCAAACCTTTTGTTGGCACTATGATTTTTAGGAAAAAAGAAAAACATCACATTCTACTAAGGATTTCAGTGCAGTTACAAAAAACATGCATGCAGGATTTACCAAAACGGACGAGACGACATGGAACTCAGGTTTCTGCTGTGAAGAACCAATCTGACCTCAGACAAATGTTGATAACCAAACAGCATCCCCCACAAAGAAAAAAAAAAGCATACTGCCAGGAAAATGCAGACAAGATTTCTTTTC
Organism: Neoceratodus forsteri; assembly: GCA_016271365.2. Lineage (NCBI taxonomy): Eukaryota > Metazoa > Chordata > Ceratodontiformes > Ceratodontidae > Neoceratodus > Neoceratodus forsteri. Next base: position 1,135,168,960 of record CM028133.1, read on the forward strand.
TTGGGGTGGGGGGGTTACAATTCATGGGTTTTTAAGTGTTGCTAGTCAGGTGAGTTAGAACTCCTCATGACTAACCCATGCTGTCTCTTCCAACATACACCCCAGCCTTCAAATATCCTCTGCTTCATGCAGAAAGGCCCCCAGATCCGCCTGGCAGATTTATTTATATTTTTTTAATTTCATTGTTTGTCCTCAATCAAAAACCGAAACACACACACAAGGGGGAAAAATACCTTGCAATAGGTTGGCTGCATTTTCACACGGATACAAATACTAGATCTGGCAAGCTAGAAAGGCTGCTCCCAAATACAAGTACAAAGAATATTCACAAAATCAAGTGGTTACCTTTAGAAAAATAGAACTTTTTGTAACAATATTCAAATGTTGGGTTATTTAAACACTCTCTCCCTTCAGCAGTCTTTCTAGCAAAACCGAGTTGGCAGCACAAACAACAAAATGAAGGAAACAAATGTAATCTTTTTTTTTAAAATACATCAGCATCAAAAAGGTGAACACAAGGTCAAAGGTGAGAGTTCAAGCATCAGAGAAGCTCAGAGACAAGGATTTGACGATGAACTTGGACGCCACATCGACATGCTAGGCAAAAACGATGAACAAACGGGCACGAAGAGATCTAGAAAAAAACAAAACCAGAAACAGGGAGAACAACTGAGTTACATAAAGCAATAAATTAAATAAAAAAATAGAAAATGCATAAATTATCTTTGCATGAGGGGTGTCTCTAAATGATTTTAATGTTTGACAAATGAAACATATTTTGCAAAACAATTTTTTATTGGGTGGGAGGTAGGAAAGCGATGGGACCCTTGCACATGCTTATAGTAAACAGATTAATGTGTGCACAGGTAGAGACACGACACTGAAATACCCAAACTGCTGAAACAAGAATGGAGGGTGTGAGGGCTCATAGTTCCACATCCCCAGAAGCACTGTATCTCCCAGGTATAAATGGCTATGGGCAGACAGCAAACCTTCCCAAAAAAGCACCCCCCCCTCCTCCAGGTCACAGATACATTCATATGCCACCCCTCTGCCCCAGTACCACATGATGGCAAACTGATAATGGGACAATTCATTCTTTGCAGATTAACAAGGACTAAACTGGACAAACAGACACAGCCACTAACATGTAACTAAAGGCAACAGGGCCAGCATGGTGGTAATACAGTTACCCCAAATGCCCCCACACCCACAGTGAAGCATTTAGGGGTCCGCACATATGGGAATATTTACAGTGACAACCATTCCAATGTGCAATAGAATAAGTGCAGTGATTTACATGTTACCATGGGAAATGCACTCTAGTGGGTGGGTCTACTACACATTATCGCAGTAACCAAACTATAACCAGAAGTGGAGCAGTGACATTAAACACCTATAATACCACAGTTCTGACATCAGAAAGTCAGAATACCATCACTCTAATACCACCAGCACCAGGAAAAGGCAGACATCCTGAACAAATACTTTTGTTCAGTGTTCCCAGAGCAAGGAGAAGGGGAAGGGCCACAAAAAAAGGTAACAGGAGCACTGGAGGGAGGGAAGTGGACACTAGTGCATGTTCAGAGGAGTGTCCTGAAAGGACTCACCAATCTGAAAGTGGACAAAGCAACAAGGCCAAACAGGGTGCATCCAAGGGTATTGAGGGAGCTCAGGGAGGTACTGGTTGCACCTCTGACAGCCCTATTTAACAGTTCTTTGGAAACAGGAGTGGTTCCGGGGGCCTGGAGGAGGGCAGTAGTTGTCCCACTTCACAAAATTGGTAGCAGGGAGGAGGCTGGCAACTATAGGCCAGTCAGCCTGACATCAGTGGTGGGAAAGTTAATGGAGTCGCAGCTGAAGAGGATGATTGTGGAATATCTTGAGTGAATGGCGTTCACTCCAAGGAAGGGTGGGTGACCAGGGCAGTATCTCAGGGATCAGCACTAGGGACAGGTCTTCTTTAATGTCTTTGTAAGCGACATTGCCGAGGAGCTGGAAGGAAAGGTCTGCCTATTTGTAGATACCATAAATCTACAATTGGGTGGATACTCGGTGGGAGGGGGTGGAAAGGATAAGCAGAGACTTAAGAAAACTGGAGGAGTGGTCAAGGGTATGGCGGCTCGGTTTCAACGCAAAGAAGTGCTATGTAATGCACCTGGGGCACAGTACAAAATGGGAGGTGTGGTACTTACAAACACTAAGCAGGAAAGAGACCCAAGTGTAATATCAGTTGACCTAAGGGTGGCCAGGTAGTGCGACAAGACAGCTGGGAGGGCTAGTTGGATACTGGGGCACATGAGGGGGCATCACCACCAGAAAAGAGGGAGACAGTATTGCCTCTGTATAGATCGCTAGTAAGACCCCATGTAGAGTACTGTGTTCAGTTCTGGAGACCACATCTCAGAAGGATATAGATAAGAGTGGAAGCGGTCCAGAGGAGGGCAGCAAAAGTGGTGCAGGGTCTGCATCAGTGGCCATACGTGGAAAGACTTAACTTAAATATGTACACCGGGGGGGATATGACAGAGAACTTTGAATACTTCACAGGAGTAAATAAGGTATATGACGGAGGGAGGTAGATTCAAGAGAGGTGTGAAGAAGTACTTCTTCACAGAAAGAGTGGTGGATTCCTGGAAAAGTCTTACAGTGGAGGTGTTGGTGAAAACAGTGGTGGGGGTTAAGAATGCAGGGGATAGGCATAAGGGAATCTTAGAGAAAGGGAAGGGGGGTGGGTGAATGGGCTGGAGAGCAAGCAGGATCTGTGGTGACATTATAGGCAGGGAAAAATGGGCAGACTAGGTGGGCCAAGCAGTCCTTATCTGGCAAATTCTGTTTCTATCAGATCAGTGGTATTATGAGATGAAATATTCAGAATTCCATACAACAACAAAAAATAGATAGGAATCCATCAGTAACTAGGCTTATCATTAGGATTCTGGTGGCAACATAAACAGAATGACAGGAAACCATGCATAACTAGCCTGTGCTCCGATCAAGGGAATCTGATGCCATTAGAACCACGTGAGCAAATCTAGAGTGGTTCCAAGAGGGCATCAGAGTCCTAAGATGGGAACACAGGCTTGTTATGTATGGAGTTTCTAACATGTTACTTTTATAGCATGGTTTCTCCACCCTCCACAAAAAAAAAAAAAAAAAAAGAAACCTGAAACTACTCGATTTTCTGATTTTTTTTTAAAAACTGGAATATTAAAAAAAATGGAGGTTTTCAATTTTGAAAGTTTTTTTTTTTTTTTTTTCAATTAAATGCAAACCCTGGCAGTCAGGAAAAAAAAAAAGGAGAAATCAAGTGCCAATTTTAAAGTATGCCTTAAGATCACTGATGTGATGTCAGAGCGATGGTACAGAGGCATTTTGCTGATGGGAACTGCCACTGATATCACTCAGCCATATATTACAAACCTGAAGGTTGGCACTCGTTATTTATAGGGTAAGTCACAAAAATCCCTCAATGGAATTACAGCCCTGTTGCTGATGATTTTCCATCTATCATTCTGTTTGTAACCTGGGTTACTGCAGTAGTCACACCAACAAGCAGGTGGAACTACATGTTACCATGCCAACTGCACAGTAACCAGTGGCAAAAGCAAGTCATGACCTCAGTTATCAAACTAACTAGTGGGTGGAGCTGCATCTGCATACGACAGCACCAACTCCTTAGTAATTAGCATTAATGAGTAAGCTGAAAACACTCCAGACCGTCTTGGCACTACCTCCAAATCTGGGCAAACTGACACTTGTATCTCTCTTCAAAAAGGTGTCCAATTAAGAAAATACAGCATAAACTGGGGAACACCTTATCAAAATGGAGAACAACCTTAACAAAACAGGTGAACATCTCACCAAAATGGGGAATGACCTCCTCAAAAAGGGGAAACACCTCATTAAAATGGGGGAACACACCAAACTGAAACAGCAAACTTTATCCAAATGGGGAACAGCCACATCAAAATGGGGAGCGACTTTATTAAAATGAGGGAACACCTCATTAAAATGCGGGTAGACCTCATCCAAATGGGAACACCTAATTAAAATGGGAAACAACTTCAGCAAAATATGGGAATAACCATATCAGAATGAGGAAACCATTAAAAACAGGAAACACATCATCTAAATGGGGAAATAACCTTAGAGAAATATGGGAACTACGTCATCAGAATGAGGAGAATTAAAATGGGAAAACATCACAAAAATGGGAAAACACCCTCATCAAAATGATTAAATCATGGAGGCAAACTCCTAAACCTATGCTATTAGTGCTTTGACAAGCATAATGCTAATATAATGTGGCTTCATCTATGGTATAGCAGACCCTTTCCCACAAGGGGCACTGCCATCCTGCCTACATGGGATTTCAGACCCCTTCTCCACATGGGACACTGCCCTCCTTCCTATGTGGGCCAGCAGACCCCTCCTCACATGGGACATTGCCCTCCTGCCCCCATGTGTACAGCAGCACATAAGACAGTGCCCCTCCTATGTGTACAGCAGATCCTCTTCACATAGGACACTGCCCTCCTGCCCCATATGTACAACAGCACAATCTTCACATGGGACACGACCCTCCTGACCCTGTGTACAAAAGCACCATCTTCACACGGGACACTGCCCTTCTTCCTATGTGGGACAGCAGACCCCTCTTCACATGGGACACTGCTCTCCTGCCTATGTGTACTGCAGAACCGTCTTCACATGGGACATTACCCTCCTGACCCTATGTGTACAGAAGCCCTCTCTTCACATGGGACAGTGCCCTCCTATGTGGGAAAGTTGACCCCTCTTCACATGGGACACTGCCCTCCTGCCCCTATGTGTACAGTAGCTCTCTATTCACATGGGACACTGCCCTCCTGCCTATGTGTACTGCAGACCCGTCTTCACATGGGACATTACCTTCCTGACCCTATGTGTATAGAAGCCCTCTCTTCACATGGGACAGTGCCCTCCTATGTGGGAAAGTTGACCCCTCTTCACATGGGACACTGCCCTCCTGCCCCTATGTGTACAGTAGCTCTCTATTCACATGGGACACTGCCCTCCTGCCTATGTGTACTGCAGAGCATTCGTCACATGGGACATTGCCTTACTGGCCCTATATGTACAGCAGCCCCTTCTCTTCACATGGGACACTGACCTCCTGCCCCTATGTGGGACAGCAGCCTCCCCCCCCCTTCACATGGGACACTGACCTCCTGCCCCTATGTGAGACAGCAGCCCCTCTTCACTGGGACACTACCCTCCTGTCCCTATAATAGGCAGCAACTCCCTCTTCACATGGGACACTACCCTCCTGTCCCTATGTGGGACAGCAGCCCCCTCTTCACATGGGACACTACCCTCCTGCCCCTATGTGGGACAGAAGACATATTTTCGGTGACTAAGAATATCCTGTTGTGCACCATGGGGCAGCAGCCTTATTAAGCACGACTGCACAGTGGGGACTTGGGGGAGAGCTAATGAATGGTGCTATCAGCTTTCATTCTACTAGAAAAATGCTGTCGGCTGCAGAAGGGGTTGCTTTATTTGCTGTTGGCACTGGAAATAAAAGCACCTGCACCCACATTCCAGATTTCAGGCAGTTTGAGTGATGCTACTGTGCTGGACTGAATTAAAAAACAAACAAAAAAAAACAAAAAACAAAAACAGAAACAGTTCATAGAAAATGAAAAACAGTATTATTTAAAGATACATAAACACACAATATATATGGCACACAAAACTTTCAACAACTGGTTAGAGGGGTTTAAAAGATCAGTAAATGTTAAAATGTAAAACCTAATGTAATCTAAAGAGTTTAAAAATCATAAACTGGGAAACAAAACTATAATTTTGTATCATTCCTTTTAAGAATAGAAATGGATACTAACAAAATGGGATCTCCTTGTCAGTTTGCCATGGTTACACTTCAGGTTTTCGATGCCTGCTAAGTAAAGAAAAAGCTCTTCAGCAGCCGCTAGGAGATATCTGCAGGAGGGGGAGTGCTCTTCAGCCACACAGCTGGGTCTAGGATTTGCAGCAACATCTAACAGTATCTCTTTAAAGCACTTTTCTAGTTGCATAAATGGTTTTATTTATAGTATGTAAGCAAATGTGTATGGATGTGTTTAACAGAATGACAGGGTAATAATATGCAGTAATAAACACACACCTTACATGAGTTACTATGCGCAAAGCAAAGCCCAGAAATAACTGCATACTTCGGGTGAGTCGGAGTTATCACACTATAACTGCACACAACAGAGTGCATTGCACAACATCAAAAGAAAAGACATTTTAACTGACCACTGCAGTTATGCTGTGATAATTGTACGGTCATGTGACTGGATTTCACTAATCACAACATAGGATTTTTTCTATAAATATAATCACATACATTCTTACAGGTATATATATTCACATGCAGTCATAATTATCAATACACCCTGAATTATTCTGACCAGTCATTTTCAATTCGGAATAGTCTCCATGGAGACACACACTTTCTCTTTTAAAAAAAGGTATGATTGTACTTTACTCAAAAGGACCACAATCACTGAACCAGGGATTTTACCCAAGAGCAGGAGGAGGACAGGTAGAGTCTCTCATTAACATACATTGTGTAAGTGCATATATATTTTGTTTTGACTTACAAGTATAAAAAGCACATTAACGGTGACTTATCTCGAAATGGACAAAAGGAGTGGACATGGATAAAGGGGAAGGATCGAGATGCAGCGAACAGCATAATGCTTTTAAAAACACTGGAGCTGTTTTTTATTCAGGTGACGTAGTAGGAGGGACAAGAGGGATGCCACACGGCAACCCAGAAGTAGCAGATTCTCATAAGAGGGCAGAAAAGAGGCCAGCACACCAATGAAGCTTGGTTTGTAAGATCTAGATAGCAGCACAGTTAGGGCGCTCTTAGAGACACTACTGGCAGTGCTCAGGGCTACAGAAAATCAGTAGTAGCAACCTCACATCTGTAGGACAACAATCGGAATCCCGATTCTACTAAATACTGTCATTTTTTTCCAGTGAAATAATTTAGGAAATAAATAGTCTCCAACATTTGCGAGCAGTATAAAACCTCTATAAAAATACAGAACAGCATGATAACGTTTCAATATACATTAGATCCGGACTACATTTTTTGCATTTATATAAAAATTTTCAGAATGACCCTGGAAGCGTTAACAAGTTCAAAATCCCCAAACTGAACACAGAAATCTCTGAGTACTTCAAATTCAAGTTATAAATAATTTTACAGTCTGTGTGCTAAACACACCAACATCCTGGAGTCTAACCAAGCGCCAGTATAGAAGGGGGACATTTGGTAATCTGACTTGTAACCTTTCACTACAATAAATTGCACCTTAAGTTCAAGGAGATACAACCCGTTTTGTTTTTCACTGGGTGCAAGACAGCTGTTCATGAACACTAGTTCATGGAGGGGGGCGGAGCTGGACTTGTTAAGCCCTTCTGGGCCATGTGGTGCGTGGGGAAATTTTTCTCAATTTTCAGTGAATTAGTTGGGATTATGTAACACCATGCAACACTGACTGGAACTGTATTTGGAGAGTCTAGTGAGGGGCTGAGGTCTAGCAGAATGTCAGGCCATGCTCTCCACCCACTTTTATTCATAGTTCATGGCTAAACAATGTCAAGTACCAAATCCACCTTCCCCAATTTAGCGCTACTCCTGCCAAAAGCCAATTTTGTTGTTTGTTCTCAGAAGCCCTGGCAGGCTGTAAGCCCTTTCCTTGTAACACATAGCTGCTCAAATTTAGACATTTTAAAACATATTTTGCACTGCCAAATACACCAAGAAATCAACAGTCTTTGTGGGTGAAATGGCAGCCCATGACAATATTAATAATAAGAATGCCTTTGGCTAGTTAAAGCAAAACAAAAAAAAATTAACTTAAGACATAAGCTTGGCAAATTAAAAATCTTGGGTTTGGCCAGTAGGTTTTGGATAGTGCAGACTGCAGCTGCTGCTGCCTCTTAGTTTCATTCTCTTCTCCCATCACGTCGGACTGGTTACCAATTGGGATCACTAGCTCTTCCTCAGACGTTGAGTGGCGGCTGACAGGGGACCTACTCAGGTCACTGGCGCTGGTCTTGAGCAGCAGTACTACTACTACGCCTGTTGTATTTATACACAGCAAACTCCAAATTCTACCAAAATTGTACCAAAACTCAAAAATAAATACTTAGAAACAAGCACAACTTTTTTTTAAATAATGAATTTCACAACAGAAAACTGTACCCATAATGTTCAATAGAACAAACTGTAAAAGTTAACATACAAATACTATTGTTTCCTCTTTAATCTTTATAAAAAAAAAAAAAAAAAAAAAAATATAAACGAGGGTGTGCTCTCCATTCACTGAACGTCTCTTCTCCCCAACTTACCAGAAAACCTTTCTAAGTCAAGTCCATTGGAGAGAGTGGCTCAGTATGGCTTGCTATCATTTTTGGATCGTTTGAGCTGGACCTTGAGCCGCTTCATTCCAATCTGGAACCCATTCATTGACTGGATGGCTGCCTGAGCAGAGACCGGATTGTCATAACTAACGAAGCCTACAACAGAAAAGTAAGAAGCCCTGTCAATCAGTATGTGTTTGCACTGCGTCATTATTTCTTGCTTTCATACCTGCATGCGAATCAGGGTATACATGATGGACTACAGTCCATTCAGACCTTAAATAACTACGTTAAAAACACAGAGAAATACCATACAGTTACATCTAGGAAGGAAGGCCACATGGTCTACTGGTTGGAGCACAGAAATGGGAAATCAGGCAACCGCAGGTTTTAATCCAGATGTACAACTGAAAGTACTGCTACACGGTCACTACAACACCCATGGGACTGGGAGAAGTTTAAACAATATTTTACTGAAACACATTTCACCACCCTACAATGCTGTCAACACTTCGTTCCCCTCTTTGGGAGCTCTGTTAAAGATACTGTTTGACTTCTCCTAGTCTCACAGCTGTTTGTTCAGGTGACTGTGCAGTACTGCTTCCAGTTGTACTTCCATGCTGCCTCACAGCTGTTTTGGTCTGCATTCTCTGCCGCCACCTCCTTGCTGTAGCCAGTTTTAAATCCCACTACAGCTTCTGGCTCACTGTGTGACTATGAGCAGTTCTGTTGACCGATCTGTACTTCAGACCCTCAGAGAATATCTACGGAAAACAAGCTGTATCTTAGCTGGGCTGTCCTGGGTAATCAATTTTAAAAATTGTACATGTATTATATCATGCTACAACTGCTCACAGGCCACCCCAACCAGTACCTTACAATCCTGAAACTCCTTCCTCAGAAATAGCAGGACAGTTCCAAGCAAATATTTCAAGTCATGGTTCAAGAACTAGGGAGAACCCTTTAAGTGCGTTTTTTATTTACTATGCTTTATGCCCTCTGAACACCCAACCTGCCCAGTCAGCCTCTTCCCCCCCGCCCTGACACTCGCTGTCCCTGGGACTTAACCTTGCGACCATAGAGTGCCCCACAGTTTTGGCCCCTATGGCAGAGCCCCCACAGGTTCCCCACCCCTGGAGAGTTTAGCTCGGGTGTGGGCCGGGAGCCCAGTGAGAGGGTGCTGGATTTGCGAGCAGGGAAAGACTCATTCTGCAGGCTGGGAAATTTTCCTATGTTTCTGTTCTCCTCCCGGGCGCCTTGTGGGCTAGGACTGGAGCAGACATCTTTATGCTAGCATGCTGATATCCCAGTCAGGAAGTGCCCACCCACCCATCGCAGTTCAGGTGGCAGTACTGCAGCAGAGTGCACCTCCCACCCTCCCTGGAGAACACCCTCTGGGACAATCCACCCCCCCAATCAGGGTCGCCAGCAGTGTGCGCAGTAGTTCTGTTGGCACCCTTTGCAGACTGTGTGAGAGGCCTTTCGGCACCATGCATTCCTGCTTAAAGTTGAACCAGCATAACATTTTGTGGTGATTTGCATATACAGCCCATGATGCTTTGCATTATGGGGGTATGTGTGATTTTGTATTTCTTAGTAGTGCTACTGCTGTATCGATGGGCCAGTAGCCCTTCAAATTTCTGGAAAGCGATCCAAAACTCTCTTTGACTCTCCTTCTCCATCTTACAGAGTGGTAACACCATTTCCTCTGACCCTTTTGAAGTGCCCACAATATTTAAATGAAAGTTATGCACTTACTATAACGGGCGATCTTCCTGCATAACTTCTCCACTAGTACTACTTCTGGGTCTAGGCAGGAGGCACTAAGGCCCCACCTGTGCAAACCTCTTAGACATGGGTCCGACAATGGCTACTGATCACTGTGCCATTTACCTGCCATAACCCATTGCCAGCTCCCTCACCTACCCTCAGTTCTGTTCACCAGAAGAGAAGCGCAAGTGGGGAACAGAAAAAGCTGGTGTTCCTCAGCAGAGCCAAATGTAATTGCTGTGGATGTACTCCTGTATTTGTCTGCCACACTGTGTTGTACTCTGAATCTGCTGTTTATTGTTGATGTCATTTGAAAGACTGGATGCATGGGAAAATTGGCAACTTGCCTACAAGCCTTCCAGTATAAACTGAATATAAACAAAAAAAATAAAGATAGCCCAAAGGGATAGGGAAGGGATCTAGGAAAAATAAACAGCTAAATAAAACCCAACTGCCAACTCACGAGACACAGCTACTAGGGCTGCACAGATAAGAAGCCAGAGTTATGGAGACAGTGCCTCAAGAGTCATCACTAGCCTGCCAGAAAGACTACGCTGACAAAAGTATAGCGGGAATAAGGCAGCAACCCTGTATGCATCAGGGCTCTGACTAGCAGGTAAAAGGGTTGGCCAAAGGCGAGATCACTTGGCAAACGAAATGTCACAGAGTGTTTCAATCCAACAAAACCAACAAGTAACGACTGAAGTGAGCAAGCAGCATGTCACCAGAGATTGACTTTTTTTAAACAGTCAGATTGCTATGGGGGATGGGGAGCTGACAGTAGACTACAGGTGCATGTGACATTGCCAGATTACCAGCTTGAAGGACAAGAAAACAGTTACGGTAACAGTAGATCTTCGAGAGATCTCTCATCAGGCCACACCTTTGGAACTTATAGCTGCCAGGCACTAGGACCACATGGAAACTTCTGCAAGCAATCAGCCAGGGAAAGCCCATGACGATGTCAGACGCCAGCGTATACATAAATGTGCACAGACCCTTCTCTCCTCAGTTCCTTGCTGGAGATCTGCATGGAAGACCTCCCTTTAGAGAAACAGGATAGACCCCAGCCCTACACATACAGTACAAGCTGAGAAAGTGGGCTGGAAAATGTAGCAATAAAGACAGCAGCACAAGAATCCTTTGTCACACCCCCTAAGGGGGAATAAGGGTGGGACGGCATGGCCTGATGAAAGAGATTCTCTCGAAGATCTATTGCTATGATAAGGAACTGTTCTTTCTTCTTGGAGGATTTCTCATTCATCAGGCCTCACCTTTAGAATGGGTACAAAGCAGTACCAAAAAGCTAGCATTCTGGGTGGATGGAGCCTACAGGCATATGAAAGTAGGCCTTGTAGTACAGCTAGGACAAAGCCAGTCTGTCTATGAGTGACAATGTCCAGACTGTAGTATTTAGTGAAAGCCTAGGTAGCAGCTGCGCAGATCTCCACAGTGGAAACATTCTGGAAACAACAAACAGAGGTGGGCATGCCTCTGGTGGAATGACCACAAACCACACCAGGATGTTCTCTACCGTACTTTATGTAACAAACTATAATACAGTTTGCTAGCCATTTGGACAAGCACTGCTTAAAAACTTGAGGTGCCCTGTTTCCCAGGTGTGAACAAAAAAAAAAAAAGCTGCAGGAATTTTCTGGAGTCCTTTGTATGGTATGTACTGTACCGGAGTATTTTATGCACATATGGAACAATGCTTCCCTGGACTGGCATGCTCTGGATAAACTGGCAGGTGGATGGTTTGATTTAAAGTAAACTCAGACACCGCCTTTGGAAGAAACTCAGGATTAGTATGCAAAGACACCCTGTCTTTGTGGAAAATCAAATAAGGAGGCTCACACATTAGAGCCTGTAGTTCTGAAATCCCTTGAGCAGAAGTGATTGCAACTTAAAGAACAGGCTACTCACCTGTAACAGTAGTTCTAGGAGTGGTACATGTTGTTCATCCAGCACTGTTTGGCATGTCCCTTTCTCCTTTAAATCTTGCTGGATGGTCTAAAATCTGGCTCCTCTCACCCACCCGTATGTCCTCGGCTCCACCCCTTGACACCAGATCTTGCCCGCTGGAAGCAGAGGGTTGTGCATCGAAGCCGGGTGGGTCGTGTGGATGAACAACATATACCACTCTTAGAACTACTGTTGCCGGTGAGTAACCTGTTTTTCTAGGATCGTGGATATGTTGTTCTAGCCACACTGTCTGGAAGATTCCTAGCAGTTCTTCGGGATGAGGGAGGCAAGGCGCACACCCCCTACTTAGGGAACAGAAACTGGAGAACTGAGGCCCCAAAAATGGAAATTACGTACTTACCTTTATTCTTAATCTTCTTGGATGAAGTCTCTATCACTCATTCACACTAATGGGACTACGCCGGAGGTGCTAGGACCCCGCGGGAGCCAAAAATCTTCAGGAGGGCCAGCGCTGGGATATGAGCGGCATGCACGGCACTGCAAGACTAGCTCATGCCCATATAGGCTATCTTGGCGTCGACCCTCCAACCGCCTCAGTACCTTTCCGACCGAGGAGGTGCAGCACAAACTAACGAAAGAAAACCTAACCCTAACTTCCGGACATATGAAGGCCCGGATGACCCATGTAAGAAGGGTCAATTCAACAATGTCTTCACAGCCCGAACAACAAGGAAGTGAAGACGAAACAGGATGGTGGGTGGGCATGTGAATGAATGGTGGAGGCTTCGTCCAAGAAGATGAATTATGTAAGTACGTAATTTCCATATCTTCCTGGACTAAAAGTCTCCACCACTCATTCACACTAATGGGAGCGTACCGAGCTGAAAATCAAACCCCAAAGAAGGGCGGAAGGAGACAAGAGTTCACTCAGGACAGAAGCCCTTAAGGACCATCCCAACGAAGAAAGTGAACTGTCTGGCATGGCCATCCAGAACATAGTGCTTTTACAAAGGTATGAACTCCAACTCGCCGTCTTACAGAAGTCTGCAATGGGTACATTACGAATCTCCACTGGGAAAGCTGCAACCACTCCAGCAGAGTGATGTGAACCCGGCTTTCCAACTTCACCTGTGCCATGGATTAGTAGTGTTGAAAGCATACAACTAATCAAGCCAAAATACATGTCATGGCAACAGGATGACCCAGCCGACGCATGCTGAAAGATACAATAGATATTCGGATGCGTGTCTCTTCGTTCTGTCGATGTAGAATCGCAGAACCCTCAACATCCAGAGAATGAAGGGAGCACTCTCCTTCATTCTGGAGTTAATGAAGTAAGTAGGGAGAAATAAAACTTGACTAATGGTAACTGAGCCAGTGACCTGTCTACTGGCTCAAGATAGACCAAAAATGCAGAGAGGTGTACCTACGCTGCTGAGTAATGCAGACCTGCGATCGACAGGTCCAAGAGGCATCCTAACATATTATGGGCAACCGGAGGGTTCAGACAGGACTTGCATCCCAGAAGGAGAAGGGTTTTTCCACTTAGCCGTGCAAGCCCTCCTGGTGGAAGGCCTATGCACAGCTTAGAAGATGTATGTGATGGTTTGGGAAACCTAAAACTTGCCCACTTCCATTTCCTCAGGAGCCCAGCATGGAGATGAATGGAACGCAGGTTAGGATAGACTAAAGCCCTTGTGTCAGTGGTTTGCTCGTACAACTGACAGACTACTGATCAATGCAATCATATCTGCTGAGGCCAGTCTCGGACAATGAGAATCATCCTGCCATGTCTACAACTTGTGTAGCACCCTCTGACCGGGAAGAGGAGGAAAAACATACAGGGAGCGTCTTGTCTACTGCAGTGAATACACCCTGACAGGAAACACCAGGGTCTGGATTTCAGAAGCAGGATAGAGGCAGTTTTGCGTTGAAAGGGGATGCAAAAAGGGGCAAGTCCGAACTGTCATTTGCCGAAGCAATTGCAAGAAATCTGGACTGATGCACTGTACTTGAAGTACCACTGTCATAACCTGCAGAGAGGGTAGAAGGGTGCCCCATCCTGCTTGCTGATGTAATACATCACAGCTCTGTTGTCCATCTGAAGCAGGATCACTTCGTGGCAGAGGGCATCTTTCAGGATTTGTTTATAAGATAGCTCTCATCTCTAAGAAATTTATGAAAAGATGAGGTTCCTCCTGGCTCTATACCAGAGTGTGGAGGTCTTGACAGTGAGCTCCCCATAAGAAATTTTGTCCGAGGCCCCATCATTTTGAACGGAGGATCGCGGATGCGTGGTCTGAAGATATTGTTTCTCCCGTCCTCTGGAACGAAAAATGATGCCTTGGAGGAATCCAGGAGGGCTCCTAAGAAGAGGAGCTGCGGGGAAAATGAAACTGGCATATTCCCCAAATCGGAAAACCCCACGAAGAGAACAATCGAGAAGCCGTGGCAACTGCCTCCTGTGTCTCTTGCCCGGATGGGGTAGCTAGGAGCCAATGTCCAGGAAGTGAAAACTTGAACGCAGAGGTTTTAGTGAACTCCTTACTGTACAGGTACTTGTTTAACCTTTCAAGGTCGACAAATGGCACATGCCACCTGGTATCTTGGAACCAGAAACAATGGAAATAGGAAGCTGTGCTCCATTCTGCTGTGGAACAACTCCTACTGCACAGTTTCTGTAGAGGCTCCGCATCGCAGAAGCAAGAGTGTGTGACAGAGGTGGACAGACTGGGCTGCTATCTGGGTGGAAGGTCGGGGAAATCTGCGAAATTGGGAGAGTATCCTTCTCGGACAATCCTGATGACCCATATGTCTGCTGTAATGGGCTTCCACTGGATGTAAAACCCAATTAGATGCCCCTCCTACCGCCGAGAGGTGCCCCCCTCAGACATCTGAGGTGGGACCTGGGCTGGATCCACAGAGGTATGTACAGGGCACTTTGGGGCCCTGTGCCCTTTACTGGGTTGGTTCCGGATAAAGGCACCTAGGCCTTTACCTTGAAAGGACTGCCTGTATGAGAATGTCGAAGGTCCCATCCCTCTGAGAAGCAGCAGGCGCCACCTGTTTAAATGGCAACCGTATTGTTCTGAGTGGACCCCAGAACTCAACCTGAGGGCCGAACAGACAAGCGCTGTCAGGGAGACGTTAACCACCTGCTGCCAGCAGCAGCTGCCCTAGTGGCAGAGTTATAGGAGTCCATAAAAACTTTCAGCTGATTATTGGGCTATAAGCCCCTAGCAATGGAGGGTTAGATTCCGGAAGGCTCTCGACCATTGTACTGACTGTGTTCCACAGGGAGTACTCGTACTGAGGAATGTAGGAACTCAAGATGTAGAAGTCTTCTTTGCAAATAAAGACTGAAATGTTATGGTGGACCCCATATCCCTGAGGAAAAAACTGGAAAGAAGATCTTCCATTACACTGAGAAAGAAGACTTGCATTCCAACCCATAAAATGAGTCATCTGCTGCATCTTCGACAAAGCAGAATAAGGAGAGACTCGTCCAGATCCACTTCTACCCCAGAATAATCTCCAAAAGGCAGGTCTAGACTAGGAACATGGGAGATGCCACCACCTGGATTGGTGAAAGGTTCAGCAGCATCCGCGGTGCTAGCGCCAGACCTGGCACCACCCATGGTGCCGGCACCACCCTCGGTGCCAGAACCACTGCCAGACCTGAAGAAAGAGGGAGAAGGAAAGTGGTACCCGTGCCGGCCTCCTGCAGGGAAAAAGGAGAGGGGGTAGGCACAAGGAGTCTGCGTCGATGGCGTTAGCACTGGAGATGGCACCGCGCACATCTTGGCCTGACCAACTCGGCTGCGGCCCAGATGCCCGAAGGCCCTGGAACTGGGTTCACTGGCCAGGACAACTGGGCAGACGCCGAACCCCCTGCTCTAAAAGAGCGGCCCAGAGGTGAAACTGCTCACCAGAACCCCATCGAGGGACAGAGGGGATCCAGTGCGAAGATTGCGGCCGTTAGGCGAACCCCAGAAGAACACACCGGTCGGTTCAGGCCTACCGCTCTCCACCACCGACGATCCCTGCACAGACATACCAGAGGGCGACTTCAAGCAGTACCAATTCTTCTTGCACCGACAGGAGGAAGAAAAGCTCGAGGTCAAGCAGAGTTGGGTCCCAGAACCGCTACTTTTCTGCTTTGGGCGGACAGCACCCCCCCCCATGGTCAGACCCCTCCTCTGCAAAGGGTGGCCAACCAGACACAGGCCCACTGCCATCACAGCTTTCAAACGAAGTCTCCCTACTGTCACTGCTACTGCCTTAGGTCGACTCCTTTGATGGCAGGCTGAGAATTTATTTTTCTTAATCTGTTTTTTTTTTTTTAAATAAGAAAATAACACTAAAAACTGTAAGTTAAATGAATACTAAATGACTAAGGCTGCTGTCATATAGACGAAGACTTGACTCCCGGCAGGCGAGTGACGTCATCATTGAAGCACACTCAACGGTGGGACAAAAAGGAACTGAGGCAATTGGAGGGCTGACACCGAGATAGCCTACATGGGCACAAGCTAGTCTTGAGGTGCCGTGCATGCATGATCCTATCCCAGTGCCAACCCTCCTGAAGATTTTTGGCTCTCAGGGGTCCTAGTGCCTCCAGCGCAGTCCCATTAGTGTGAATGAGTGGTGAAGACTTTTAGTCCAGGAAGATCCAGTATCCCAACGTGACTCTAGGTCGATATGGTAATGGGAAATGAAGGTGTTTGCTGACTTCCAGGTAGCAGCCCTGCAGATATCCTGGATAGGGACGTCCCTAGAAGCAGCCACCGATGCAGCAGTATGGCTGGTGGAATGAGCTCTTATCCCTACAGGAGGCTCCTTTCCCGCCAACTGATAGAGATCAATGCAAGATGCAATTCATCTGCCAATTGTCCACTTTATTTTTTTAGTTTGTTGACCGGGTAAGCGCACTAGACAAATCCTGCCTATTTTTCAGGCACGACCGGGGTGGTGGTTTGGGGGGTACAGATGAATGCCAACTGACCTTGAACCAGATTAAGCTGTTGGTGGTATTTTTAGTGAATGAGGAAATTTGGCCAGGACACTGGGGAAATTCCCTACTCTTTGTAGGGGAGCTTTGCTACTGGCTGCAAGATGGCTAGTGTGCATGAACCGGAGGAGATGGGCGTCGGGAGTACAGGAGAG
This sequence comes from Neoceratodus forsteri, assembly GCA_016271365.2. Taxonomy (NCBI): domain Eukaryota; kingdom Metazoa; phylum Chordata; order Ceratodontiformes; family Ceratodontidae; genus Neoceratodus; species Neoceratodus forsteri. The sequence goes on from CM028133.1 coordinate 1,135,186,249, forward strand.
TGGGCCTCTCTCCTGTGCTTGCAAACTCTGAGGCCATAGAAGAGGAACTTGCTGTAGCTGCAGTCAGTGCAGCAACAATTATTGATTCTTCTGTTTCGTTTGATTTGGCTTCTGTTGAGCAACAGGGTGTTACCTGTTCAGATGCTATGGATCTTTCTCGTTCAGCATTGCTGGGAAAGCGTTCGGCCCTGCTTGGATACAGCTGTTGGATTCTGAAGTGCGGCCTCCTCAGGCATCTGGGGAATGCCATACTAGGAGGCAGCTCTGCTGATTAAGCCCCTGTTGGCTCGAAGGTTGCGCGTTTTCTGCTACTTCCGCATTGGCGGCTGTTTCGATGAGGCTGGCAGTCTTCCAAGGTCGGTCTCGTGTGCCCACAGCCCACGCCTGTTCTTTTGCCTGACAAACAACTTCCCTTGGAAAACATGAAGAGCGGTCCGGGAAAAGCCCGAGGTAAGCCTCTCCAGAGTCAGACTGAGACGGCCGGACATCTGCCTTGTTCTTCAGAGGTATTTCTTTTCTCGGCCAATAAAGCCCCTGGGTGGAGTAAACGTGGTGGGATTTTGGCCTCGGGGGTACAGCCTTCATCTATGAGACTGGCTACATCTAGTTGCTCCAAGGCCTCCTGGTCACTGAAAAGGCTTTAGAAAGTGCTGGTTGGGAACAGGGGGAGGGGGGTGTTTGGACTCCAGACTCTCAGGATCCCACATATTTAAAAATGTTGCAAAAAGCGGCTACTTCTGAGGCCTCTGACACCAACTTGAGCTCCAACGAACCCCGGGGTATTGATTCAGATTGTGGACTTCTGAAAGGTGGTAATTTACCTATTCAGCCTAATGACTCACATTCTTGTACTATTGTGGGGAATGTTTCTCTTAATTTAGGGTCACCTGTTGTTCATGATGCAGCCGTTTTATCTAAAACTGTTTTGTCTCCTGTTTCTTCCCTTTCTATACCCCCTGGACCTACAGTTCCTTTATGCCCAGAACCTACACCAGTATTGCAAAATCCTGTGGAGTCTGACCAGAGTCGCCCAGTTGGTTTAAACTAGCTGACTTATTTTCCACTAAGGGAGAACCGGCACCTAGGCGTAATGCCGTCCGGTTGCTATATAAGGAGGGTTACAGGAACCCCCAATCGTGTTTATATTGCTAAAATATTGCTTAAAGGTTCATGAAATTTTTTCATGGAGATTTTTGCCCTGATTAGTTTGGGTAATTATAATTCGACATTAGTTTTAAACAGGTTTCAGGTTTGGATAGGGTTTTGGGCACAGTATCGACCTATCAGACTTCTCCATTTGGTCTCCTTTTCAGGCTATTCCATTAACCAAACCTGCTGTTCGTAATATTACGATTCTTTTAAAACGAAGGGGTGAATGTGGAGGATATTTTATTTTGGTTAAAACAGAGATGTGAGGTGCTTAACAGGCCTACCCCACTTGGATAGTGAACAAATCTGGGATGGTGGTTGGAGAGTTCATGTTAAACTATATTCTACCAACACTGGGCCTAGACATTTACCTAGTTTTTCTATCTAGGAAAAGATAAGGGCTCATCTTTTATGCTGGGCAGCCCAAGTCATGTTTTAAGTGTGGCTCACGTACTCACCTCAGTTCTGCTTGTGACACTGTGAAATGTAGTCATTGTTTTGACTTTGGCCATGCTTCAAGTGCCTGCTTAAATCTATTTAAGTGCAACCTTTGGGAAGGTACGGGTCATGCCTATGGGCGTTGTCCCTGGGCATCCCACAATAGGGGGGATAGTCCTTCACATGAAGGTTTGATTACTGTAGCACAGCAAATGCAGGCTCAGAGGGCTGCTGCCCGAGATTTGAAAGGTGATTTACCCTCCTCTACTTCAGTAAGGTTGCATGAGGAACCTGCGGAGGTTGTTGTTCAGGATACTCCTGTTACCCTGTCTACCTTACCACCCGTTCCGCCTTCTGATGTTGTTCCTCCTTCTGTCCCTGAAGCTCCCTTAAGTGTGGACGACATGGTTGTTGCTGATGATGGGATGCCTCCCCCTCCCCCTTCCCTGCAGTCTGCCTCTGATTTGGACACTTCTGGTTTTATTCCAGTCACTCACAAGAGAACTAGGAAAGGTCTGGCTGTTGTCAGTCGGGGCAAGGAAGCTAGGGTTCGTAACTGGCAATCTACTAATAAATTTGCTGTATTAGCTACAGACCTGTCTGATAAGGACTCTGGAGGATGACACTGACACCTCCTCCATTCGTTCTTGTCCGGATGTGGAAGGAGGTGAGATTTGGATCCTATAGCTAAGCGAACCCGTCAAAGTCGAAGGAGTAAATCACCCATTGGCATTTAAATGGCTTCTTTCTCGGTTTGTTCTTTAAATGTGAATAGCATTAAAGGTCAGAAGAAACTGGGGTGTATTCTTGACAGTGAAAGATTTTCAGTGTGATATTGTCTGTCTTGTGAATACGAGGTTAAAATCCCAGAGAACTACAAACAGGCTTCCAGGCGTGGACCTGTGGTCCTTCCTTTTAGTCATCTGGTTCAGATCGTGTGATGGTATTGGTATTTTGTTTTCCAATTTAGATTTGCATGTTTCCAGATTGGTTGATATACTACCAGGAGAGCACTGTTATTAGATTTTACATACTCTTTGGAGAGATTTGAATCATTGTGGTTTATGCTCCCCAGACTAAGGCTCAACAAGTTTCTCTTTTCATTTGGTGAGGCCTTTTTGCATACCTCTAGGTTACTCCTGTGGGTTGGGGATTTTAACTGTGGTTTGCACCAAAAGATAGAGGTTAAGAACTGTCAAGCTATTTTGTGATTCTATTGCTTTGAAGGATATTATAACCACGGCTCAGCTTGTGGATGCTTACAGGTATTGTCATGCGACTGGAGGATTTACTTTTTAAGGGACCCTTGCGAACACGAATTGATTTTATGTTTTGTCTAAGGTCTTGCAAATTCATTCTTGTCAGACTGTGGGGTAGAATTTTCAGATCACGCTGCTCTCCGTGTATCCTTTTCTTGGGATACTGCTCCCGCTGTAAGAAAAACGTTGGCGGTTTAATGACTCTCTCTTGGGTTCCTCAATCCTGAAGTTGTGGCGGAGGAATGGGCTGCCCTGACTCTCTGTGGCGGATCTTTCACGAGGATGTGGTGGACTGGTGGGAAGACTCTAAATTAAGGTGGAAGCATGTCTTCCAGAAGAGGGCTGCTGCTTCTCAGACTGCTCAATACTTACAATATTTGGCGCTGAGGCAGCAGTTACAACATTTGATTTCTCTATCTGATACCACTCGGAATGATTATAGTGATCAAATTGCTGTTATTTGCAGATGAAAAAAACTACAATATGATCGGGCTAGCTCTTTAGGATAAGAGCTCGATTTGGGACCCGAGCATGAAGCAGGGGTTGGACCCTTAAGGCTTGTAAAAGCCGTGTAAACTCTAAATTAATTCGGTGTTCATGTTCCCCTCTGGTGACTTGGTTACGACACCAGAGGCTTCAGGTTAATGTTGTTGAACAGCATGTATTTAACATGTTGGGTACTATACCGGATTGTGAGTCTGCTGAGACTTTTTTGGACTCTTTACATCTCCCTCAACTCTCTTCCGAGGAGCGGGATGTGTTGAATGCTGCTATTGTTGAGGGGGAAGTGGCTCAAGCCATTGGCAGTTTATGTTTGCATTCCGCACCTGGATCAGATGGCCTTACTGCTAAATTTTTTAAAACTTTTCTGTCTGATTTGGTCCCGGCTCTAATGTTGTTGTACAATGATATATGGGCCTCAGCCTCTTTGACCAAAACGATGAAAGAAGCCATTTTAATTTTACTTTTCAAAAGAGGGATGCTACAGATTTGAATAATTGGAGACCACTAGTTTACTAAATGTGGATTATAAAATTTTGGCAAAATTCTGTTATCCAGATTACTTAAAGTTGCTGTTCACATAAGTCCAGTCAGGCGTGTGGCATTCCTGGCAGATGCCAACATGACAATTTGGTTTTGTTGCATGAATTATTTGCCCTGGGTGATAGGAAGGCAGTTTCTGGATGGGTTTTGGTTTAGATCGGAGAAGGCCTTTGATAGGGTTTCTCAAAGTTTTTGTTTTCTGTATTACAGGCCTCTGGACTTCTTGTTAAGTTTCTTTCTTGGATTCAGACTTTATATAAGGGGCCACGATCATTCCTATAATGTGAATGGTTGGTTAGCGAATCCTGTGACGATTGTTTGTGGGGTCAGGCAGGGGTGCCCTTAAGTCCTATCCTTTATGATTTTATATTGATACTGATACGGAACGTATTACTTTGCCCTCAAATCATAGGACTTGAGGGGTCCCTTTTTTAACACCTATCAAACTGTTAGCTTATGCGGATGATTTGGTTTTGGTTGTGGATATACATACTGAGGAAGAGGCCTTGGTCCAGGTTTTGGACCTTTTCATCAGTTTCTGGATCTAGGGTTAACTTTGGGAAAAGTGTTGGGGTTCCTATTGGTCACACCACTCTCCCGTTAGCTGGTACTTACGCTGGGATTCCTATTTCGGTTGCTCCATTTAAGTATTTAGGGATTTTTTTTGGGACCGGTGATATGCTGTCTCACAACTGGCACCTTGCCTTGGGGAGGGCAGAAGGTCTGATTGCTGGGTGGAAACAGTTTTTGATTGGTAAGAAAAAGAGAGTGGTGTTGCTTAAAACGCTGGTGATTCCCATTTTTTTGTATCTTTGTTATGTGTTTCCCCCGCCTATGGCACTTTTTACTAAATTATATGGGATATTTTTTCATGGGTTTTGGGGGTCTCGCTTTAATCATATTAAACGTAGTCTGACTTATAGACCAATACGGGAGGGAGGGGTAGGTATGATTCATCCAGTTGCTTTTTTTTATAGTTTATTTTTTAGTTATAATTTTGGGAAAGCTGTAAAGCCTGGGGAGGTGGTTTGGAAACCTTATTTAATGTTATGGTTGTCATCCTGTTTTGCAAGTTGGAATTCTGGACAAAAGAGTATTATATCTCGTTCTCTGGAAGTCCCATTATATGGAAAAAGAAGCCTTTAAGATGGCTTTATCTTGGGGTTTTTCCCACAGGATTTTGTGTTTTGTCTAGGCGTATGATATATGACAAGGTTTGGAAGGGAGGCCCAGGAAGCGGTCGTTTTCCCTTCTGTCCCTTAAATCATTTTCCTTGGATTCTTCAACAACTTAGTAATCCCGTCTACCCCTTATGTCTGGGATATGGTATGGTTAAGCAATTATGGCCGGTTGGGTTTTAAAAGTAATCATAAGCATAAAGCTTTAAATGCTCGATATTGCCCCCGGGATCTTTGTCATGAGATTCTGGAAACTCAACAACACTTATTTCTTGATTGCCCTTTTACTTTTGATCTTTGGTCCCATTTGGCTGGTTTATGGTCCGAACCTTTATTCCTCCAATTATCATATGAGCAGATTATGTTTTGTACAAATGTTGCTTTAAGTACTAAATATCATGTTGATACCTTGTATGTTGTTTTTGTTCTTATTAGATATTACCTATGGCAGGCTAGATGCATGTTAGTTTTGCATCAGAAATTGATTCCTATACAAGAAATAATTGTTAATATTTGTAATGCTCTTCGTTTAGTTAAATTGCATGATTTTCACGTTTTTACAGGTCCCCAGTTTCTTCTTTTTTGGCGTAATTGTGACCTTTTGTCTATTGATATGTTTTTTCCTTTTTTGTTTCCTATTTTGTATTTCACTCTGTTATTGCTGTTTATGAATTTAGTTTTTTATGTATAGGATGCTGTTATTTTTCTGTAATGAAGTCCAACCTTTTCAATAAAATTCCCTACTCTTTTCGAGAAGTACCATGGGATCTTTAACATCCACCTGAACTACCACCAATCCAGGCAGATGGTACCTTGGTTTAACGTCTCATCCGAAAGACGGCACCTCAGAAGTGCAGCACCCATCTCATGCTGCACTACAGTGTCAGTACTGGGATATTAACCCAAGTACCAGATGTGGGAACTGAACCCCACAACCCTCTGATCTCCCGGCCTCAGAGGCGAGTTTGCTACCTACTGAGCCACTGAAACTGACAGTATACTTTGCTGCAGGTCTGCCAGGTGTGGCTTCAGCTTAGGTGACAAACAGCTGGCAAACCTCTCCCCGAACTTCAACTGTATGCTTCTTGTAATAAGAGAGTGTTAGTCTCAGGTCCAAAGTATGGAGTCTGTTCTTCGCCTCCGAGGTGTACTTGGGGTAGTACACGGGCAGAGTCTGGTGAAACTCTGACACAACCTTCAGAAGGAACTTCGGGTTGGGGCGCAGGACAACCTTGTCCCTGTGGAAAACCAGATAGGGAGACGCGACTGGCAAGAGTTTCAAATCTCAGCAGGACTGAAGACAAGGGAGCAAGGATCCTTCCAGTTAAGGAGTTATTGAACCAAGGTCTGAAGGGGATTAATGGTCTTGTCAGACTTGGCGAAGGCAGACCCTTCCTCACTCCCTTTATCCAAAACGTTAGTAAACTTAAACCTAGGTCTCACCAACTGTCCCTGGGAGGGTAACAGTCCTGCTCAGGAGAGGTGTGAGTCCCGAGTTAGGCATATGGAAAGAAATCTGGAAGAAGGGTTTCCACGGTAGAACTGGAGTACTCCCCACTTCAGAAGAAGAGAACCACGGGACAACTGTGTCATAAAAAGAGGGAGGCAAACTCCCATAGACTCTGTTAGGACTGCTAAGAAGTAAAACAGCTAGAGGGTGACATAAGCCAGAGGATTATTCAAGCGCCAAGCTGGGGGCACCCTAGAAACGTAAACAGAATCAGAGGGTTTAGGGCGAAGACCCTACTCGCCATCCACCAGAGTGAACGCTCTGTGACTTTAGAGAAGGAACAGAGCTCTGAGGTACATGGGGGACTCGGCCCCCAATTGGCCTCTAGAAGGGAGCGGGCAAGCAGTGCGGAGGTGGCCAGAATTGATGCCCATGAGGAGATGGAGGGTGGGAATCAGTAATGAATGGTGAAGATACAAGAGAAGATCTAGAATTATGGTAGGTACGTAATTTTTATATCTTCCCCTTGTCAACTTTCACCATTCATTACTGCTGGGTGAGCACAAAGCCCTCCAAAGGAGACCTGGCACAGCAATGAGGGAACCGACCCCTCAGCCTCCTGCAGGTGAGACGCAGGAGGGGGAGACCCTAGCCTTACCAGACAAAGCAAGGTCTAAGGCTGCTCAGGACGAGGAGGTGTCCCCTGTGGCCAGGAAGACGGAGGGCGCCCCTGAAGAATCCTCCTTGCCCTGCGGGGAAAAAAACGGGTCCTCCGGAAAGTGGAGGAGATTACCCTATGTTGGTCAAAGGGTGACAATCTGGATAGATGATGCCACACCATCCGCCTAATGCAGATCACTGTCGCCAATCTGAAAGCCACCTCATTGGCGTTGTAAGATGCCTTTGCCTGGTGCCTTGCAAGCTCCAGACCTTGAGCAGAGAGGGCAATGGCCTGTCTAGATTGCTCCGTATCAGGCAAAGATGTTATCACCTGAGCTAACATCGACCACAGGTGCCTCTTAAAGGCAGCATGGTGCGCGTGATGTGAACCTATGCACATCAACACACGAGCCAGAGAGAAAACCCTTCATCCCCACTGGTCAAATTCTGAAGAATCCAGATTCAGGGGTTGGTCGTGCGCCAGGCACAGAGGCCCGGAGGGAGTGTCTAGGGACGTCAGGCCCGAAGGAGGGTGAGGTAGTGAAACTAGAGACTCATGGGGGCACAACATCGTCTCCTGCAGTCTGCTGTGGCTGGAGAAGGGGCGGATAGAGACTGCTAGGTGCAGATAAGACTCCTCCTGGAAGGGTATGGGCCAGGAGGGCACCACTAGATGGTGAGCACTAAATTCACTAAGGAATGAACACACCTCTTGCTTGGTGTTGGTTCTCAGAACATGGGAGATGTGAGGCTCCTGTACTAGCCTTGAAAGGAACCACTTGCATTCCATGAAATCAGAGTCGGAGGACAGGTGAACAGAATGTTCCTCTCCCTTGGAAGAGGAAGATGAGGAGCTCGAATGTCCAGAGGACTCCTGTGGCGGAGGGGACTGGCGGAAGACCTGTTCGTCCACGTCCCTAACACAGGAAGGAAAGGCCGCTGCAGTTGCTCTGAACATCTCCCAGGTTAAAGGCCCAGTAGGACTCACTTGGCCCGGGAGAGGAGGGTGGGTGTGTGTGCAGAGGGATGGGCGATGGACACCGTACTGAGCGTGTCCGACCTCTGCCAGGGCTCCGAGACCCAGGGACTGATTCCACTGTGAAAGGGGGCCCTGAGGCCACATTGGGCTGCAAAGGCAAACTCCAGAAGAGCCCTGAAGGGGTCTCCCCTGTGACGCTCCTGGGGTTGCAAGTGTCCAGAAGGGCAACCCTCTGCGTTGCCAATCAAGGTGCCTCAGAAGCCTTAAGGAAGGGCAGGGCTCAGCACTATGACTCCTCCTCACCCCCAGGGGTGGTGAAAGAGGCTGCCACCTCACCCCGACCCTCAGACTCATAGGCAGCCCTCTTCCTTGGTCCCAGTGAAAGGTTCTCCCAATCCCCAGACCCCCTCGAAGGGCCACAAGTGAGGGCTCCCAACCCCCTGGAGGTCCACAGCAACATCAGAAATGGCAGTTGCCTGGACCCCACCAGAGGAGGGTACCCCGCCCCGGACCCCTGAACCGTCGCCCTCAAGGGATCCGCGGCTACTCCCAGCCGAAGGATCCTCCAAGGCAACTGGCTCTGGGGACTCAGGGATAGGGCCACTGGGCCACCTGGCGCCGCATCCCACGGAGCTCTTTGACCCTGAAGAGACAGGCTGCCAGTCCGGGTCCACCTCCGAGTCGTCACCCTCCGAAGAGGAGGCAGCCAGGCAGACCTCCAGGCTACTGACCACTACGGGACACGGGGCTGCGATCCAGGATGGCGCCACCGATGGTCCACCAGTGCCAGGCCCAGCAACTGTGAGCTACGACACTGGGGGAGCCAGTACCTCCGAAGAGGTGAATGCAGGGGCGGTGCCAGCAACGTGACTCCAGGGGTAACCGCGTTGCTTCTCCGGTGCCACAGAAGAGGCCTCCTCCTTGCGGGCCGTACAGACCCAGGAGGGGACCCAGAGGAAGAGTCTACAGTTCTAGCCTGGGAGACCCGCGAACTACGTCATCCTCCAAAAGTTGGCAGGGCCCCTTCCGACTTTAAATGAGCGGATTTCCAGAACATGGCGGTCCATATAGAAGCAAGCGACGCAGTGGTCCCTATCGAGCTTGGGTTCCAGGCAAAGGAGACAAACATCATGCCGGTCCGTAACGGAAAAATGCCGGCCACAGGGGTACTGATGCATGGGAGCATGGCCTGCTTTGGATTTTCTTTTGGCCCCAGAACCAGACATAATGTGAAAAAAATTTAAACTACAGCAACAGAGCCTGGCACTGTCGGAAGAAATAAAAGAAACAGGCTTACCGGATTTCCAATGGTGTTGGGTGGATCAGAATCAGGATGAAGGCTGGAGAAAGGCGGCAGTGACAGGAGAAGGCCTGTAGCACAGGCAATTTGTTTACTTGCGCAGTAGGTGCGACCTCGATGGTGGGAGAAACAGAGCTGGGATGGAGGAGGAGTCTCGTGCCTAACTGCCACATGCAGCTTCCACGAGTGCATCAGCCAGCCGCAGCCGTCTCCTCCAAAAAACAAACACACAGAAAAAGCTCCTGGCGGGTTTGCACCTTCAGCTTACACCCAGCGGTAATGAATGGTGAAGACTTGACAAGGGGAAGATGACATGTTCTGCTCGAGAGATGGTATGATCTGAGACAGTTACCATCCTGAAAGTGCAAGACCTGAGAAACTGATTCAGGTCCTGCAGATCTAGAATGGGGAGCCAGCCCCCTTCTGTTTCGGGACCAGGAAGTACCTGGAAACGAACCCTGGGATGACAGGGTGCTCCACAACTCTAACCACTACCTCCTTGCAGAGGAGTTGGGCAATGTCGTCTCTGAGAGCCAACCGAGTATGGGTGGATACCTTCTCCTCCTGTAGGGCGTGGGCTCGGCTTGGAGGGTACTGCTCGAATTCCAGAGGTAGTCCTGGGCCGACCACTTCCAAGACCCATCTGTCCACTGTGACAGCGGACCACGTGGAAAGGAAGTGGCCAAGCCAGACCCCCACGGGAGGACCAGAGTGGTCGTGACAAGCATGGGGGTGGCAACCCCCATCCCGTCACTGTGCAGACTTAGAGGAGGATCCAGCAGGGGGGAGGGGGACCGATGGGGCCCTTCCCTCCGGGCTTACGGTCTGCCGAAGCCCCTGACTTGGGTCGAGGGCGCCAAGACTGTGCCTGCTACTACCCAGATTGGTACTGGGGCTGCTTGGCTGCAGGGGCAGAAGAGGCTTTCTTTTTGGCTTCTTTGAACCCTGGGGTTTCTTCTGGGTGGAAGTAACAGAGTCCAAGGTGGCACTGGACTTCTCGATATGCTGGAAGTGACCTTCAACTCCTTGACCGAACAATTTGGTACACACGGAAAGAACATCCGCCAGTTTGTGATGGGTGTCTGCCATGAAGGTCAAGACTCTCAGCCAAACCCTGTGATGCATGGCGACTGTGGTCACCACTGAACGGGCACAAGAATCCCAGATATCCAGAGCCATCTGGAAATGCTGTTTAGCAACAGCCAGACCCTGGTCACGGACCTGCTTGACCGTGGTCTGAAGGTCCAAAGGGAGATGAGGAAATACTTCATCCAAAGAGTCCAAGAGGGCATAGGAGAAGTGTACCATATTGGCGGCCGAACTCGCCAGTCGGAGACCAAGCGAGGAGGCAGCACAGACCTATCTGGCTGAATGGTCCAACTTCTTGGACTCTCTGTCCGGAGGTCTATCCGTGTCTCCCGAGTTGCCTGAGTGCTGAAACACAGACTTGGTCACCAGCCCCTCAGTTGAGGGGGTGCTGTGTGAACCCTGAAGGGGAGCCGATGGGAAATGCGTACTTGCGGGCCATCCAGGCTTAAGGTACAGGGCAGGAGGCTGGGTGCTGCCAAAGCTCCAAGGCCAGGCTAACTATGGCTTTGACCACTGGGAACGCCTCAGACGGAGAATCCTCTCTTCTGAGAATATCAGTTAGGGGATATTCGGACCGTTTTTCAACAGGCTCCAAGGGCATCCCCACTGATTTGGATATGAGACGGAGGATGCCCAGGAAGGACGTGGGACCTTCCTCCATTGAGAGATTCACTGAATCGTCATCGCATGGACGCAAATTCAAAACCTGAATCCTCGGACCCAGAGTCTGGACAGAGTGGCCGACCACCAGAGTCACTTCTGACCCACTGTGGACGGTTGGGAGTGAAGGTGACAAACAGCCTATGCGGGAGGCCCTGAACGGGCAGAGACTCCTTGGCAGGAGCTCCTAAGGGAGGCTGTTTAGGTGGCAGCTCCAACAGGATCGGTGGCAGCACCGGTTCGGCCAAGCCAGGACAGGCTTCACCTGCTCCACAGGCGGTTGACGGGCTCTGCAGGAGTTGGCGTCGGCCTAGAGGGCGACAGCCATGGAGTTGAAGCCGGGGTCAACTCTGGACTGGTCATCATTAGCTATTGCCACATAAGGTCCTCGTAGCGTCGATGCAGCTTGCATCGAAGCCTCTCCTCATCCGAGGACGAATGACAGCATTGCTGATTTGTGGGAGTGCAGCTTGCGAGACTTCCTTGGTCTGGTAAGAGTGTCCAAGACCTTGACAGTCGATGGGGCCGAGGGGGGTGCTCGGAAGAGACTGGGAAGAACCATGGCTCCTCCAGGTCAGGGACAGAGACCACGGGTGGAGTCCCAGCGAGGCTGGGTCTCCTCCTCTGTAGGTCACAGCAGGACCGGAGTCCTAAACAAAGAATTGTCGGCCTCATCAGTCAACGATGGGTCGATTACAATTCTGACCTGGTCATCGTCCCACATCTGAGCTGGCTGACCTGACAGTGGTACCGTGAAGCCAGCGGCTGAGGTCGCAATTTCGACCGAAGTCAAAATATGAGACTCCTGGGACTGATCTCTCTCTGTCCCAAGAGCGACATCGACATGACAAATCCTCTCTCGACCCTTTACCCTTTTTATGGGAGCGGGAGGTGTGTGAACCAGACGGTCCCTCCCCTTTTGTCGGGAAAGGCTGGTATGTCTCCTTGAAGGAGCTGGAGAGGCAAGAGCCCAGTCTGAGCGGGAGAAAAACTGAAGAGGATTGCTCGGCCGTGCAAGCCACCTCCTCCTTGAAGACCTTCATCTACTCCAGTTGGTTGGAGGATCCTGCGGCCGCACAAACCACATAAGGGGCATCTTTGCATTTGACCGGCTGGTACCGTTTTTTCTGGTTGTCACGCTTCAAGCGTGTGAGGCAATCATCTAAGACTACAGGATGGGTATCATGGGCATGGCCCAGGCAGTAAATCACACATGGTGATGCGTAAGTACGGGATATCTTCTACCCGCAGGGGCACCGGCGGAACCCAGGCGAGGACTTGTCCTCCATCACTGTCACCATTGCAAACTTATGCGTAGAAACTAACGAATTTAATTTTTGGTAGTTTATCCGAAGGATTAAGTGCCAGGGCCTACTCAACACGGGAGCGGTAAGGAGGGAACCTGAATCTTCCAGTGGAAAGGAAGATCTGGCATCAAGGGATGGAGCCGAGGGATATACTACCCGGGTGGGTGGGAGGAACCTGTTTTTAGATCATCTGGCAAGATTTAAAGGGGAAAGGGAGATGCCAAACAGTGTGGATAGAACAACATATCCACGATTCTAGAAATAAAGCTTTCCAAGAAAGAAGCATAAATCACAAGTCGCTGCTGGCTCAAAAGAAGCCAAAGTCAACTTCTCCAAAGGGTTACCTGTTACTGTGACAGTAGATCCTTGCACAGGGCAGAGGTACAGGGGTTCCACCGCCACTGGTAGCAACAGGGGAACCAAATCTGTCAAAGTCATAGGGAAGCATGAGTATCAGAGTTGCCACTTCCATTTGCAACTTGAGTAGCACTCTCGGAACTACAGGGAAGGGGGCGAAGGCACACAGAAATCTCCCTTTCCAAGAGAGGGACATGTCTCGCCAGAAGACTCCAGGCCCTGGAGCAGGTGAGCAGAAAAGCAGCAGTTTTGCATTATATGAGGACAAAAAAGGTCCAGTTCTGGATGACCCCATCTTTGCCACAGGTCGACCATCACAGAGGTCGGCAGTTTCCACTCATGAATACTGGACTGTGACCTACTTAACCCGTCTGCCAAAAACATCTTGGAAGCCTGGAACATGTACTGCTGATAGTTCTAGATTGTGTTCCAGAGCCCAATACTAAACCATTATTGCTTCTCTGCACAGCGGATAGGAATGAGTCTCCCCTTGTTTGTTGATATAATGCATCACACTGACACTGTCCATCTGTGTTAACGGAGGACTTGGGGACAAGTGGTTCTGGAAGGTCTGGCGTCCGTATAGGACTGTCCGCATTTCCAGAACATAGATGTGCAAAGTGCGTTCCACAGGGGTTCATGTGCCTGGGTGAGGGTACCACCATACTGTGGTGACACGGAGAACAGCGACCATCAGAACAGCGATGGCACAACACCGTCAATTGGTGTTGTGCCCGTCGCTGGAGAGAACTTTGTTTTCTGTGGAGGGCTCTGCGCCCCCCCGACTGTAAATAACCAACTCCAAGTTGGTTCAGGGAAGGGGCGAACACCCTGGAGGCAGCAGTGTCGGGAATACAGCGGACCATCACAGCGAACTGTCGGTAATGTCGTAGTAATGATCTTCGTTGCATTCCCAATGCTGTTGTGACGTGATACCCTGGGTGAGGACCCATGTGGGCTCCCCATCCCAACCCCGAAGCATCAGTGATGAGGCTCTGAAAAAGGGAGGGGACCAGGAACAGAATCCCGTTGAGCAGGTTCCTGCATTCCATCCACCACTGGAGCACTTTGTGCACAGGAAACGAGACTAGAACCATCTGATCTTCCAAGGATTAATCTTCACCATTGAGCACTGGTAGGTTCAAGCCGGAGGCAAAGGACCCCGCGAGAGCATATAGCTTTAAGATTTTAGGAGAGAAGCAGACGTCTGGGACGGCGCTGCCTACAAAGCTGACATATGACATGGCGCTCGTGGACTGGCCAGTAAGCGACACTGGCTCCCTCTCCTCCTCAGTTCTGCTTTTCCTGCCATCAAGGCAAGATCTCTGTGGGAGCTTCAGCACAGAAGACTATGCCACAGTAGTTCTGCTTTCACTCGAAGCAGTTTTCGCTAGTTCAACACAGTTTCCTCGGTTTCTACTCCATACCCCCCTTTTATTTTTATCTAGTGTGGTGCTGAGTGCTATTTCTTTAATTTTTGTTTGGTTTCATGTCCAGTCTAGGGCCTAAAAAAGTCGTTAAAGAGCTGCTGATGCCGCAAAGAAAACTTTGAAAAACATAATATTTAGGTACAATTTAACTTGCATTCTTTATGTATTATATGAATTTCTGCTTCCCATTATTCATTACTGAGAAAATGTCCGTGAAAGCACGCTCTGTATCCCTAAGTGTTCATCTGCCTCTTTAGCTTACTCCCTACTTCATGTCATAATCCTCTGTTGTGACATCAAAATCTGTTGCCATGGGAGTAACTGTGATGTCACAAGCAGAGCATTATGACCTCAGGTAGGGAGAAAGTAACAGGACTAGATGAACTCTTCAGCAGCAAAGATCCTGTTTTCATGCAAATTTTTATTTATTTCAATCTAGGATTACAATACCTTTGAGCCGAGGCTCTTTTACAAAGGTTCCATGTTAGCGTGTGCAACAGTCATCATTTTTAGTTACAAACATATAGTCACTGACTTACAGACATGTAATAACCAGTAAACAGACTTGAGCTATAAGCAAGACAAGGGAAGGTGGGGGTCGTGGTGGGGAGAACTGAGGGTAGGAGGTGCAGGGGTGTAGGGGTGGAGATCGCGGGGAGGTGGGGGGGGCAGGAGACAGTGCAGCCAAGGGGCCTTGTCGACCTCAATAATACATAACTGGGAGGAGAACTACAGAACTAATGTGAAATACAAGCATAATTGTGTCTAAATATTATGTTTTGTTAGAACGGTGTCAACTGCTCTTTAAATCTAAGGTGGTGCTTCCCCCAATGCATCGGTACTCATACGAGAAACTTATGGCAGCTACAGACTACCATGATCGTTGTCTGACCTGCCTGGGCCCGTACCATGATATGGACTCATGCGACATGTATTTCCCTATGGACCTCCACATCCTACAGATCTGAGAGTTAAGGTTGGGGAGGTACCCCTCAGCCTTTGGAGGACAGTGTCGCACTCGGGAAGCCAGGAACAGGTCCTTGAGCCATTCCCCTGGGCCTCTCCTGGTACTATACGTACTGAGGGAGAGCAGGCCTCTGCTGTTCTTAATCTCGCTGAGACGCGGGGCCTGTGTGAGGGGGTCGGTATAACAGCTGGTCTTCTTGGGGGGTCATCAGTTGAGCACCTCTTGCAGTCCGGTGCTTCTTTGGGGGCCCAGACACCCCCAGTTGTGGTGTTGCAGCTACACACTGGGCCTGCACCAGCCAATCCCTCGGCAGTGCAGCCAGGTGCCATCTTGGCTCCTGACACCACCCTCATCTGTGCTGATGAGCAAGGCAGTGTCGGTCATGTGGCTAGGTCTCTTCCTGCCATTCGCAGGCTTGGGAGAGAAAGGGTCCATGGAGTCGTGAGGTTGAAGAGCTCCCTTATCTCGTTCTCTGATTTGGAGGATGATCCAGACTGGCGACCCGACTCTTCTGAGTCGTCGGACTTTTTTTTTTTTTACTTTCTGTTTATTGTTTGAAGATAAATAATACAGCAGTAATTCTCATGTGAGAGATATACAACTTGATACATCAGACATTCCTGACCCATAACACACATTACTGGGGATACAAACATTTCCTCTCACAATCTGGTACAGTAGGAAGGGGGTTACTCATATAATGTTCAAGTCCCAAAGAAAGTAATGTCCATAAGACACTGGAAGCCACTTCAGTGGCTTAGGTGAACTGCTGTAGGGATTTTTCACAAGATATATGTACGCACTAAACCAGTAGTGCTGTCAACCTAACATCAGGTAAACATAACAAACATTAATTCGTACTTCCCCCAGCCTTCCATGACTCCATATGAACTCGATTATTGAACAGCTACAGAATCCCAAGCTTACTAAAGGAACTTATTAAACAATCAACCATTCCCCAGGAAGTCTGTGTAAGGAGCATGACTAATATGTTTAACAAAGGCAAACAAGATATCACCTTTTTTTTTTTTTTTAACAATGTATGTATTATCCATATTGGTTTGCACTAGCAATATTTGATAAAAAGAGTTGCCAAGTCCACACACTGTCCCCAGGGATGCAACTGAAAAAATTAGCAGTTCTTCATTAAAGTTATTAATACTCAGCCTGCAGCAGAGTCCGATTCATTTGATACAGTTCCCTGTGCTGATTTAGCTTGGAATTTGGCTTTGATTCTCTCAAACCATCTGCCTGCATCTTTAGGATCAGTAAACTGCAACTTTTGCCTCCGTAAGTAACATGAAGGCAGGCTGGTAAGAGGAAGGAATGGATAACGCCCAGCAATCTAAGCTTTTATCTGGTGGCATCAAATTGCTTATGCTGCGCTCTCGTCTGGAATGGTAGGTCTGGAAACATTTTCAACATCGTGTCCCTGGCTTTCCAATGGGTAGACCGACCTTGCAGCAGATATTATAACGTCCTTCACCTCAGGCCCGACAGTTCTGACCAGGACAGTCCTAGGTTGTGAGGGGTCGAGAGGCCTTACTCTTAAGCTGACCCAACAGGCCTGTTGAAAAGATGACCATTCAAAATCTTCATGTAAAGATAGTACCTCCAACCAGTTTTTCAAATACACCGAAAGATGTGCTCCTTCTAACCCTTCTGGCATACCCACAATGCGGATATTCCCCGTTCTCAAGCCATTTTCAACAGTTTCCAATCGGTTCCTGAGTTGTAGATTTACTTTAGTAAGGAGCGCTGTTGTAGCTTTAGTCTAGAGGGGACGCTTGTCAGCATCCGCTACAGTATTTTTAAGAATGCTCAAAGCAGCGTCCTGAACTTCCAACTTCTGTAGGGTTTTCCCGATTTTTGTATCCATTGCTCGAACTGACTCCAGTATGGTCTGCCAGGGGGTTCCGATGAGGTTTCTTTAAGGGAAGGCTCTATTAGTTCTCCCGATTGTCCTGCTAACATCCGGGGAACAGTAGGCCTTGAAGTTCCTGACGCTTGGAACTGAGTGTATTTTGTACACCCCATATTGAATTTGGTATCTTTGGAAAGCTTGAGTTGAGCAGAATTCAATGTAGTCGAAAATCTTCTGCTTACTGGTGTTTTAATGGCAATAAACTGAAGTCAGAGTCCTGGTAAGGAGCTGGGAAGAAAAACATCCTGCCTGGAAGCTGGCTGTCTGGCACCCCCGAGTCGTTGGACCTTTCTGGACCTACTTCGAGGCCTATGCGGCCTGCAGAGCCCCGGAGTTCCGTCCTCTGTGCCAACTGCAGTGCTGCCTCCCCTGTGTTCCTTACTGCCGCCTGTGGTTCCCTAGACATTGCCGGTGCAGATTCCGGCAACAGAGGGGATTGCAGTGCCGGGTCCAGTGACTGGTTGAGATCAGGTGCCACCCTAGGTGCAAGGTCGGATTCTGATGCTTCCATGGGCACAGTTTCTGGCTGTGGTGTCCTGTGTGGCACAGAGGCGCACTCTTGTGGTGCTGGGTCTGCTACCCTCCAGACCTCTGGCGCCACTTTGGCTGTTAGGCCCTGAGGCAGGGTTTTGTCTGGTGATACAGGGGTTGGCAGGCGTTCCACTCCCGCAGTGGCTGTGGGCTTTGAGAGGAGCTGCAGTGCTGACCTGCACCTTCCCATTCTTAGGGAACCGACAAGCTCCCAGTAAGTGGGGACAGGGGCTGTCCTGTGGAACGCAAACATCTCCTATCTCCTCACACTGAGGTTTCTCCCCAAGGGCACCACCCTGTTCACCCCTCTACAGTTGGGCACTGTTCAGTGGCTGGGTTGCACAGCCCCCTCCCCCAGTAGGGGTCCCCTGTATGCTCCTGAAGCCCTGGCAGAGAACCTGGTATAGTCTCCCATGACTGAAAATGCATATGGTTTGGGAGCCCTATAAAATCAAGTAGACCTCATGAGTCCTTTTTCCATCTTTTATTTCCCCTACGTTTCACTCTTTATAGAGTTTGTTCATGGAGTAATCAGTCTGCATATTAATATAAAATTATTGTAAGTAAATCATTTTTCTATTATTTGAATTACTAATTAATCTTAATTATTGCTTCGTCACATATTCCTATATTTACCAACCTATGTCTAAATTCATTCATTTTCTTTGTAAAACCTCTGTGGTCCAAATCCTTTGTTTTTTTCTGCTTTACTTTGCCACTTATGGGCTATACAACATAAGTATTCCCATTAGGCTTATAACTTTCTCGTACCATTTCTTACATAAATCACCAACCACGTGCTCATCATGCAGTTACTACGTGACTTCTGTTTTAAACCTGACACCCCTTAGACATCTGGGCTTTTACCTGAAATGTTTTCACTCGTTTTTTTTGTGCAGGGTAAGTTTTATACACATTACTTGACCCTCAATTTCTTTGGCCTTCTTATCCTGTAAAAATAAAGTCCTTATTCACTTCTTCAATATTATCATTTTCTAATGTCTTAGTTATTTTAAGTCTTATTTCCAAATTCACTACTTCAGAGCAAACATTTAAATAGTGCTTGAATAAATCGCCTCTGGTTACCTTATGAGTAAACTCGTCTGCGTGTGGCATTCTTTCTCAACAAACAACTTCTAAAGAGCGCTTCAGTGTTGCCCTCCTCTTAGGCCGTTTGTAATTCCTGAAAGAGTGACTTCTCTCTCCCCTGTACTCTCACATGTGTGAGCTGTTGCTAGGCAACTGTACACCTTCAGGGCAAAGCCAGGGCTTTACAAACGGGCCTCTGCCTATGATGAGCATTAAACAGCTTATGTGTTAATATTTTATCTTAAAATAGATCCTTCAGGTAGCCCAAGGGTCTGGGTACCTCATGGTTTACAAAGAAAATGAAAGAACTTAGTTGGTTGGTAAATATAGGGATGTGTGATGAAACAACAATAATTAAGATTAATTAGTAATTTAAATAACAGAAGAATGATTTACTTAAAATAATTTTGTATTCATATGCAGACTGATTACCCCATGAGCAAGCTCTACAAAATCAGTGAAACGTAGGGGAAAATAAAAGATGGAAAAAGGACTCTTGAGGTCTGCCTGAATTTATTTAAAGGGCTCCTAAACCATATGCATTTCTGATTGTCTAAAGCACCTCTGGGAGCAGAATATCATCTTCAGAAATAAGAGCAAGCATCCATTATCCACAAAGTCCAGCGCAACAGTTTCCCAAGACCCTCCTCCTCCTCCTTTGTCTTCTCCTACCCCCAGGTTTCTCTGGACCGGCTGGGCCCATGATCTGGGAAGAATTCAGGGCTATGCAAGTGCTTTCCCTAGATATCCGAGGGCCATGAACAAGGTCAATTTCCAACATGAACCGCCAGCACCACCTTCCCCTGAGGACAGCTCTTCTTCATCCCCATTTTCCTCCTCTGAGGAAAAGGATACAACAGTCCACTATACCTTCGACACTGATCTCTCTAGCTATCAGCGGTTCCTAGAGGAGTTGCATATTTCCCCTTTTGTAGCTCGCAATGCTCCTTGCGTGATGCTGTCCTTCCTGGGGGAGTACAGCTCTGACACCAGTGTTTATCCTCCGTGGCCCAGGCCATTCACAGAGGCGTTGCACAATGTCTGCCACTGTCCCTCTGCCCCTTCTCCAGCCCTGAGGGACTGCTGGCGCAGGTACTGTGAACCCACGGGGTCACCTGGTACCATGCCCCACCCCTCTTGGAGTGGAGCTCTTGATACACCCTCTGGGCATCGTTTCCCAAGGCACGACCGCTCCGATTCTGTCTTGGCCAAGTTCAACCATTGGGGCAGAAGGGTGTTTTAGCAGCGTGCTTCATGCTCTGCATTGCTGCGCACCAGACGTACCAGGCTACCTATGCTAGGTGCCTGTAGGCGACACTAGGGCAGCTCCTAGTGTCCATGCCTGACAGTGAAGCAAGCAGGCAAGCCATTCACCTTTTCACGTGAGATCTGGAACTGGTGAGACACTAATCAAGGGTGTCTTACGATGCCAACGTGCTAGCCTCCAGATTGGTAGGAACAGCAGTCTTCATTAGGCAGATGCTATGGCTTCACCTTTTAAAGTTGTCACCCTTGGCCTGGTGTAGGGCGACTGCCTCACGCTTCCGGGGGGGGGGGCCTGTGTCTTTTCCACTAGGGTCAGGTGTGACTTAGTGGGACGACTTCTTTCTCACAAGTCTCGGGGGCCTCCGCCTGCCCCTGACCAGTCTCGGGAACCACAAGACCTGTGAGGGGTCCCCACCTCTCATGTCTCCCCCACAAGAGGCTTAGGGATCTTCTTCCCCTCAGGGTTTGCCAATACCACTGAGGGTGGTGGTCTGGTACTCACCCACTAGTGCTGAATGGTGAAGACTGATTTAGGATATCTTCACCACTCAGCACTGCTGCCCGCTCACCTTCCCCCAAATGAGCAGGCTTCTGGGCAGTCTCTCAAAAAAAAAACAAACAAACAAGAAACACCTGACGTGGGTACTAGCTGTCAGCAAGGTTCTCCTGAGGGGAAATTTTTCCTTCTGCCCCCCCAAATAAATAAAAAAATTTCCTTCTTTCTGCAGGTCCTCAGACATTTGTCCCTTCTCCTTTTAAAACCTTAGTGGTGTCAAAAGAGGTTAGATATATATACAGATATATATTCTTGTATATGTCTATGGTTATGCCCTTCACCACCCAGACCCTTTGGTCCTTCCTAAACAAACAAACAAAAAAAAAAAAAAAGGGAGAGAAAGACAGCTAGGAGGCACTCTTGTTGGCCTCTGGTGTTTTTGTCCCCCCTCTTCAGCTGGAGTATCTCGGTTGCTGCTGGACTATATTCTGATCCTCTGGGGACTCAGCTTGCAGCAATTTGGTTTTGTGGGTATGCCAATCTTCAGTTATCCACCTCCGACTTGGCAGATCTGTTGATCCTCTGACCCCTTAGTCTGCTGCATTTTCAGCCATTCGTCTTAGCATCCTCCCACATAACCGTCTACGAAGGCTCTTCCTAACATATCTGTTTTCCTAATCTGCCAAGATCCCTGTTCTTGAAAGTACTTCTTTCACTGTTTTAGCTCCTGCAAATCAGTTTTACCAGTCTGTGTCCAGTCGGTCCTAAGACTTTTGGACTCGAAGGCATATCTGCTCCTATAGTACTGATTGCACAGAAATGAAAATTATGTACCTACCGTAATTCTTGATCTTCGCTTGTATCTTCACCATTCATTACTTCCTGGGTGTAAGCCGTAGGCGCGCACCCGTCACGGGAGCTTTTTTTTTTTTTAAAGTTTGCCTAACGGCACCGCCCTCGAGAGTGGCGTCATGCGCGAGGGGCGGCCGTTAGTAGCGACCGACTCCTCCTCCAACTCAGTTCTGTGAGCCGGAGAGGCAAAAGCGAAAGCAGAAAATATAGATAGCGAGGCAAGATAGCCGAGGGATAGCAAAGCAAGGAAGAATGAACTGAAAAAGGAATAAGCCGATGGAGGAAGGACAGAGGAGATAAGAGTATCCCTAGCCTAGGGACTGCAGGGCCTCCTTACCTGGGCGACTCTAGAAGGAGAGATAAGGAAGGAAATGAGAAAATAGAAGAAGAAGAAGAAGAGAGAGAGATGGGATGTTGAAGGGACCAGGATGCCCAACGAGCATAGTTAGCTTACAGCCGAAGGCTCGATTAACAGGGAAGCAAGAATCCCCGGAGATAGAGCTGAAGAGAAGGTTCACCAAACCCGCTAGACAGACTCAGGAGGGCATAGTCCTTATCCTCAACATGCCATTGTTGTTGATACTCCCTCGGGTTCCTGGCTGAAAGGCCTAGAATTTGAGGACACCGAGGAGGGAGAATGAACCCCAGGCAGCAGGAGAGTGCTGCTCTGGGACTAGAAAAAGGAAAATGTAAGCCTTTCAGGCGTTTAAGCATAGAAATGGGACTCAGACAGACTGGCCAAAGGCAGGCCAAAGGCTTGGGCTGGCTGGGATTGATATGGTCAGCACTGCTCTTCTGTAAAAATTGTCCGGAGGACACTTACAAGGAGAAACCAATATACAAACTAGCGAGAAGGGTAGCCTACCCTCTCATTTCCCCTCTTGTTTGTTTTCCTTTTTTTAACAAATAAAAATTTTGCAGGCTAGTTGCATGACCCCAATACCAAGATGCCTATAGCAGTCGGAGAGAGTTCCCTCAGCATTTTTTTTTTTAGCAAAAGAAAAAAGGAACAGACGTGCCCGTTCCTCTGCTCTGCAAGGCAAGAACGGGGGGATTTTGATTTCAGGGCAATATCTGGAACACGGGATTGCAGGATCAAAACTGAATAGCCTGAGCCAGGCCAAAACCCCAGAGGTATCTCGCCAGAAGGATGGCAAGAGATAGTTGTGCAGTCTGATCGCCAAAGCAATCCACGAGATGGCCCATGAATCTTAGAGTAAGTAATTTTTCTGGAAAATTAGAACCCCAAAGAAGATTTTTTTTTTTTTGGAAAAATTAAGCAATTTTTCCTACATTTTAAGGATTTTTTTTTTGCAGAGAGAGGAAGGACGGGAGGTGGAGAGCCACAGGAAGAGGCCACTGAGGGGATGGTGGGGGTGTAGTAATGAATGGTGAAGATACAAGAAGATCAAGAATTACGGTAGGTCTGTAATTTCATATCTTCCCTTGTCAATCTTCACCATTCATTACTTCCTGGGTGAGTACCAAGCTCCTCTTCCCCCCGCCATACCCTGAGGGAACAAGACCCCCAGCCTTCTGCTGGTGAGAAACAGAAGGACAAGACCCTGGCTTATTCAGAAAGCCTAAGTGGGAGAAGAGCTAGGAGGTGCCTCCCGAGGACGAGGAGACGGAGGGAGCCCCTGTAAAAGTCTCCTAGCTCTAGAAGAGAAAAGACGGGTCCCCCGGAAGGCGGAGCGAATCACCCTACGCCGGGCCAGGGGTGACAACCTAGAAAGACGAAGCCATGCCGTCCGCCTGATGCAGATCGCTGTCCCCGCAAGCCTGGAAGCCACCTCATTGGCGTCATAAGATGCCCTTGCTTGGTGTCTTGCCAGCTCCAGGCCTACCGTGGAGAGGGCAACGGCTTGTCTGGTTTGCTCCGTGTCAGGCATTGATGCCAGCAGCTGGGACATCATCAACCACAAATGCCGGTTGTAGGCAGCGTGGTGAGCCTGATGTGATGCAATAGAGGCACTGACGTAGAAGAAGAGAACACTTTCGCCTCCCAACGGTCCGAACTGGAGAGAGTCCGGATCCGTGGGCGGTCGCGCCAGGCAACGGCGCCCAGAAGGAGTATCCAGGTAACCAAATCAGAGGTCGGGTTGGGAAGGGAACCTAGAGACTCAGAGGGGCACAATACCTCACGCTGGCAGTCGGCCGGGGCTGGAGAAGAGCGCAGGGGACTGCCAGGACCGGATAGACGCCTCCTGGAAGGGGATAGGCCAGGAAGGTACCACCAAATGCTGGGCACTGAATTCACCAAGGAATTCACGCTTCTCCCGTTCGGTATTGTCTCTCCGAACATAGGAAATCCGAAGATCCCTCACCATCCTAGAGAGGAAACGCTGATATTCAGTGAAATCAGCATCGGAGGACAGATGAGCAGGGGGTTCCTCTCCCTCAGAGGAGGGAGACGAGGATGATGGGGAGCTGGAATGTCCAGAGGATTCCTGCGGCGGTGGGGAGAGTCGAAAGACCCGCTCATGCATGTATCTAACATATGAGGGGAGGGCCGACGCAGAACCTCTGAACTGCTCCGAGGATAACGGACCCGTAGGACCGACATGGCCCGGGAGCGGGGGTGGTGAAGGCAGAGAGATGGGAGAGGGGCACCTCCGAGGAGGCAACTGCTCTCTGCGAGGACTCTGGAATCCGGGGAAAGGAGCCCTAGTAGGAGGGATCCTGGATATCAGACCAGGCCGCAGAACGGAACTCTGGGGAAGCGGAGCCTGGAAGAGCCCTGGGGGAGAAACTCCCCTGTGACGACGCCGGGACTGCATGGATCCAGAAGGGCAGTCCGCACAAACGCCGCCGGAGGACAACCTAGAACCCTGAGAGGAGGAGCGGGGCTCTGCACTACGGCTCCTGGCCACCCCCGGGGTGGCCAAAGAAGGCCGAGCAGCAGGCCGCCTGCGCCTCAACCCCTCGGACTCCGAGAAGGCCCTCCTCCTCGACCGCAGCGCCCCCCTGTCCCTAGAGGGGGCAACAGCACCCCGGGGGGTAGCTGTCACCGGACCTCCAGAGAGGGGAGCCTCCCCCTCCATCACCCCCACGTCTGCCCCCCGGGACTCTCGGCCACCCCCAGCCGAGGAACCCTCAGGAGACGACGGTGGGGGGACAGAGGGAGGGGGCCGCTGCGCCGCCTGGTACCCCTAGCCACCGAGGACCCAGATTTCGAAGAATGGGGGTGCCAGGATGGGTCCACATCTGAGTCATCGTCCTCCGAGGAGGACGAGACCAGCAGGACCTCAATGCTGGCCACCCCAGGGGTCCCCGAGGCCACGGGGCCGCGAACGGCCCCGGTACCAAGGGAGACGCCGCCCCCCCCACGCCGGTAGCAGTTAGCCTAACTCCACACCCCAGCGGTTCTGGCAGGCCTGCACCGCCTGGAGGAAGGAGAAGGCACGCGAGCCGGGCCAAGGCTGGGCGTAGGGGGCGTACTGACTGGCGCCAGCCATAATCCACCGGGCGCCGAACGCACAGAGGCCCAAAGCGCACCGCTTCTCGATCACCGGCGCGCTGATCACTCGCACTGCGAACAGCGCCAGGATCCAAAACTGCGCCGGGCGAAGCGGGCGCCGAGGGTCCACCCGAGCTGGCCAAAAGCCAAGGGCCTCGACATCGGGGAGCCTGCACCCAAGAGGTGACTGCCGAGGCGGTGTCAGCGTCGCTGCCCGGGAGGGGCCTCCTCCGGCAAGATAGGACGGAGACCCTCCTCCCTGGACCGTATACGGCCCGGAGGGACCCGGGGAAGGGCCTAAAGATCTCGCCTCAGATTCCCCGCGAAGCGACGCCGTCCCCGAAAATCGGCGGGCCTTGCCGAGCTGAACGCTGCGGGACTTTGAGGACGCCGACGGTCCATCGAGAAACAGGCGCTGCATCTAATCCATATCATGGTTGGGTCCCAGGCAACGAAGGCAAACGGCTGCCGGTCCGAGACGGAGAAATGCCGGCCACAGGAGCACCGACGCATAGGGGCGCGGCCCGTCTTCGAAAGGCGCTTAGCTCCAGAACCGGACATAACGCGAAACCAACGAGACTAAAAACACAGTAGGAAACACACCCGGCGCCGAAGATAGAAAAAGAACAGTCTTACTATATCGATCGAGCGCGAAAGAAAGGAACGAGCTGCACTACGCAGTACAGGAAAATACTGAATCGCTTTCGCGCGACAGGTGCTGCCTGGCGGCGGAAGAAACAGAACTGAGTTGGAGGAGGAGTCGTCGCTACTAACGCAGCCCTCGCGCATGACGCCACTCTCGAGGGCTGCCGTTAGGCAAATCCTCTAAAAAAAGCTCTCGTGACGGTGCGCCATCTTCGCTTACACCCAGGAAGTAATGAATGGTGAAGATTGACAAGGGAAGATCACTCATTCTGATGTCCTCCTCGGACGGCCACCTGTGGACAACCTATGTGCCCACAGGACTCAAACTAAGATTATTCTGCTGCCTCAGAGAAGTACTTTCTTACAACCCCCCCCCTTTTTTTTTCTTTTTAGCTGCGCCTCCTTATGGCATCGTTTTTTTATCTAGCCTGGGTTGCACTCGCTAGGAGTGTCAGTTGTTCCTTATCGGGTATAAGAGTAAGCCAGCTCTTCTGCACACTCCCTTGACCGAGGTCATGGGATCCTCTCTTTCTCTCTGGCCTGCCCAGTGTTAATTTTTATTTAAAAATGTTTCACCAGGAGGGTACACTGAGCAGAGGCTCACTTCCAGGTGTGACCAGGGGAAGAAGGAAAAATAAGCAATAAATATACATACATACAGGTAAATACACATACAGGTAAAACATAACAGTGCAGCAATCAGGGCTATGGTACAAGTGTAAATGGAGAGAAGAGTGTGATATAGCTGAAAAAAATGTACTTAGAATTTAGGTCACTCAGAGAGGGTAGAAGATGGGTAGGATTAAGAAAGGGTAGATCTGATGGGCTAGAGAGGTGAGTTATGAGGAGAAAAAAAATTAGTTGTGAAGTGCAAATGTGGGGAGGGAGTTTGCGGAGGAGAGGACAGAGCAGCAAGAGAGGGGCATGACGTAGGGGGAAGGGGATGGAGTTCCACAATACAGGCAGGTGGCAGGAAAACGCAGCTAGGCCTTTAGAAGTGGATATTCTGGGAATAGTTAAAGAGTGGTGGTCATAACTACGGAGAGAACGTGGGTGGGGGAGAGAGAAGAGAGTGGCGAGAATGAGGAGAGATAGGAAGGGAGAGAACCAAACCAGTATTTAGCTGTGAAGGAGATACAGTGGGAGTGTCTCCAATCCTCAAGAGAGAGGGGAGGCATCAAGTGCAAAATGGCAGAAGGAGATGTAGAGGGTGTCCAGTCTGGCAAGGGAGGTTTTGGGAGCGGCACTAAAGACGACCACCGTAATCAAACACTGGGAGGATAATTTTCTGTACCACAGTGCGGCAGGATGCAAATGCAGTTATGGTGATGTGGTTATGGTAGAGGGCACCAAGTTTGGGGTGGAGTTTTTGGCAACTGCATCCATGTGTACAGAGAAGTTGAGGTGTTGGTCAAGCCACACACCAAGATACTTATAAGCAGGGAAGAATCTCCAGTTTAGTTCCATCAATGGTGTGTAGAAGGCAGGGAGGGGAAGGGACAATCTCTGACTAGTGCCAAAGGTTATGGAGATTGGCTTTTTAGCATTAAGGAATAGCTGATGTGAAACTAGCCAGTGCTGGACATTATCAAAGTCCAGCTGTAGTGCGGCAGTGACACTAGTTGGGGATGTGCCAGATGTATACAGAACAGTGTCATCTGCATACATGTGGATGCTAGAAGAGGAGAGGTTATTAAGAAAAATGGAGAAAAGTAGGGGACCAAGAACTGAGCCCTATGGGACACTTGTCTGGATGGGGAGAGGAGGGGATAGGATACAGAGTCAGTTATCCTAACTGAGTCCTGCCGACCAGGTAGGAGCTAAACCAATCAACAGCTGAGGAAGAGAGCCCAGCTGAAAAGAGTTTGGATAGGAGGATGGGGTGAGAGACTGCATCAAAAGCCTTGGCAAGGTTGACTAATATGGCGGAGACGATGAGGCCACTGTCCATACTGGTAAGTATAGTCAGACAGAGGAGAGAGGTAGTGGTGGAGTGATTCTTCCTAACCAGAATGAAAAGGGGTGAAGAAGGAGAAGTAAAGGTAGGATAGTTGAGATAAGATAAGATGTTCTTGGAGTTTGGACAGGATAGGGGAGGGAGATGGGCCAATAGTTGCCAGGAGAAGAGGAGTCATACCCTTTGGGAAGGGGATGACTGTGACGTGTTTCCAGGCCATAGGGACAGATGAAAGGGAAAATGAAAGGTTCAGAAGTGAGGTGAGAGGAATGGCAACAGCAAAGGCAGATAGGAAGAGGAGTTTTGGGTCTAGGCCATCAAGGGAGGTCTCAGAAGAGGGGTTCCAGGTGAGAAGGGCCTTGAGGGTGGTGAAGGGTGTATACTGGAGAAGAAAATGAGGAGTGTGGGGAGGGTTGGTGGAGTCGGTGATGGGGATGGGATGGGAGAGAGCAGCACAAGAGCAAAGTAGGAGTTAATTTGAAGGCAACTCTAAGGGCTATGATAAGACTGCCATTGTCATAGAGAACAGGGACAGGGATTGAGCAAGAGGAGAAAAGAGGGTCAGCACCACTTTCCAAAATTTAGACGGGTGGTTCAGGTTGGTGCTGAAGGTGGACTGGAAATATTAGGCTCATGCACATCTTATGGCACAGGTGCAAGAGTTGCGGAGGGTGCGGTAACATTGGAAATCGGTTGGGGAGCCTGAGGATTTATGAGTTTTCCAGGCTCTGTCACGTGCCCTGATACATGCTAGGGTCTGGGTGATCTAGGGAGGTGGTTACCCCGCACTCTGAGCCACTGGTGGTGGTGGTGGGTGGACTTATTCCAGATGGTTGTGAATCTGGTATGAAAGAACTCACGACTAGTCAATGGGGGATGCAGAAGTGATGGGGACCAGTCAGCAGCTGATTGGTCAGTAACAACAGGGCTGAAGTCCACGGACTTGTAGAATCGAGTCGCAGTGTATCTTGGGGTGTGGGTCTGGTCATCCCTAGCCTTTTAAGTCCTCTGCCCAGAGCTTCTTTCATCTCCTCTTCTCTGGTCGTTTTATTACTTTACTTATATCCTTTCCTTTCCATATCCCCTGGGCTCCTTGCCCCACCCTTCCTATTTTTTCCTCTCCTGTGGACAGAACTAAGCAGGAGAGTGAGCAGCATCAGTTACTGGCCCGTCCCACAAGCACTTTGCCATATACCTGCCTCGTATGCACGTCAGCCTCCCTCTCCTAAACCTTAAAGCTATATGCTCCCCACGGGTCCCGCGCCTCTGGCTTGAGCCCACCACTGCTGAATGGTGAAGATATCCTGGAAGATCCAAGAAGTACAGAGAGTATGTAATTTTTTTTTAGATTGTTGAGAGCTGGTCCCACTGGACTCTTAGGGTCCATTGAGGAATCGCCTGTGCAGCCTGGCCAGTGGTACTGTGATGATGGCTGCAGCCATGAGTCCCAGAAGGTCCCTGCTGAGACATAACAGCTGTCGTGGCACTAATTGTGAAGCCGCAATCAGGCAATCGCCCTATCCAGAAGGAGGAAAGCTGAGCCCTGGGCCATGTTCAGTACTGCCCCTATGTATTGCAGTCGCTGGCAAGGCATCTGATTTTAGTATGTTGACCGTCACCCCTAACGCATCGAACAGCTGTCTGGTTCAAGCTAAAGCCATCAACGACTGTCTCTGGAGTGGGCTTTCAATAGCCAATCATCCAGGTAAGGGGAAAACATATAGGCCTTCCCTACTAAGGGTTGCTGCCACTACCGCCAACTTTTGGTAAAGATCTGTAGCACAGAAGCTAAGCCAATAGGCAACACTCTGAACTGGCAATGTTCCCCTTGAGGAACCCTCAGGTATTACCTGTGAGGTTGCTGGATCTTGATATGGTACGCATCCTTCATATCCAGGAAGCACATCCAATCCCCTTTCTGCAATGACAGAAGGAGACCATGCAAAGTGACATTTCTGAACTTCTTGTATTCTATGAAAAAGTTTGAATCCCTTAGATCCAGAATAGGCCTCAGGTCTCCTGTCCACTTCGGGACAAGGAAATACTGGGAGTAAAAACCCATGTTCCTTTGTTCTAGAAGCATAGGTTCTATGGCTCACATTTGCAGCAAAGTCTGCACTTCCTCCAGCAACAGGGGGCAGGTGCCCTGGAGGGTATGTTAACACAACTGGGGGATGCATGATTGGGAGGGCTGTCCAGAAGTACCACAGGGTGACCCTTTTCTATGATCTCCAGAACCCATGCATCTGCTGTCACGTCTCGCCAATGGCCTAAATGGAGGGAGAGGCAACCACCTACAAATACCACTGGAGGTAAAGGTGGCTGGGGGGGTGTACAAGGAGTCAGGATGAACTGGTGTGGGCAGCTCCACCACCTTTGGAGCTTTGAATGGGCACCTGGGGTAGTGCTGGGAACTGGCAAGGACCATGCACTTTGCCCCTGCCCTGCTATCTATCTAGGTGCTGTCCCTTAACACCAGCCAAGTGAAAGGCACCCCTGCTGCTACTTCTGGGTTGGTAGCAGAGGAAATCTAAAATTACAAGCTGCAAAATCTAACAGAGTACACAGATTCAAAAGACCTGCCCAAGCCTTGAGATCTTTTGTACCTCATGACCAAACAACTTTTGCCTTCTTAATGGGGGCATTGAGAACTGTTTGTTGCACATCTGTGGCAAAGCTCTACAGATGCCAGAGGCCACAGCCCTGGCAGAAACATCAGAAATATCACAGGCTGTGCGGATTAAATGCTTGCCTGCATCAGTCCCAGTTGTTAAATCTTTAAGTAGCTCTTGTTTTGAAGTGCCCTGAGGCAAGGCCTGTGCAGCAGCTTTAGCCTTCCTCCAGAGGGAAAGCCTGATACCATCATGTGGGCCTGATAGTTAGCAATATGAACGCCTGATGATGCCAAGGCATATGTCCTCTTACCTATGACATCCAACCTCCTAGATTCCCTATCAGGAGGGAGAAAGAAGCTCAGGTGTGTAGGTTCCTAGACCTGTCATGGCAGCATTAATCACCACCAAGTCAGTCGAGTTTGTGTGGCATAAAAGGTTTCCAGAAGGAGCAGAATACATTTTTATCTGCCTTTCTGGGGCAGCTGATATATTGTTTGATCTGTACCAAGCTGCATAGATGGCATTCTCTAAAGCTGGGAGCAGAGGAGGTACCACTATAGTAGGAGCGACTGGCAGCTCTAGGAACTCCAGCAGGTTCTTTTTAGCAGTATCCTGCTCTTCTAGAGCAAACTGCATGACAGCTTGCACCTGCTGCATCATGGTGAAAAATGACGGGTCTTCTGAAGGGGACACTGGTATGTTTATGACAGAGTCCACACTGCAGGTGGAGCTGTAGAGCTGATGCCATGTTCATACTGCTCTCACCAGAGTCTTCTGCTTTCTCTTCCTGCATCATTAGGTCAGGATTATACTTGTATTCTTTGTCGACTGCATCAACGGGAATGTGAAACCTCGCCAGCGACAGCATAGAAGGATTCTGTGATAGGGCAGTATCTTGTTTCGTCGAAGGGTTATGCGTAAAGGACCCCATCGACAGGCTCCCAAGAACAAGGAGACCTGGCAGCAGGTGCCTTATGTCCAAAAAGAAGAGGACTGCCTGAGCATCTGTGTCACTTTTGTTAGAGAATACGACTGGAGTAGTCGAAGGGGGATGCAGATTCCCCTTTGTCAACGGTGATGTACCGGCCATAGTAGGCCTGGGTAGCACCCAAGCCAGACCCTAGCATTGGTGTCAGGTTGATGGTTGGGGGGTTGGCATCACTGCTGGAGCAGATGTCGAAGCAGATGTCATTCCTGTAGAGCACAGGGGCAACCTGGAGTATGCCGGGGAAGACTTCTAGTCCCAGTGCTTGTGACTCCCTGAAGTATGGGATTTAGATGACTGCAATTAGGTTGATGGAGCCGAAGTGCACTTTTCTTGGTGCTGCTTCTCCATTCACGCTATGGTCTTTTGGAGTAAATATTTATCCAAAGTACCCTTTCTGCATCACCTGGTTGCAGAAGTAAGCCCCTGGCAGATTTCACAGGCATTCATGTTGCAGTCTAGGCCTAAGCAGCAGACACAAACTTCGTGGGAGTCACCAATGTAGATCTCTTCTCCACACTCACAGTATCGGAAAAGTTTGGATGGTTCCTTCATCGACATGCGGGTCACTGAAATTCACTATAAAAGTGATTACTGTTAGTAAGTGAAAAAATAAAACTGTGGCCATAGAAACAATGCTTCCCACAGCAATCTGAGGAGTCTGATCAACAGCGGTAAAAGAACTGAGCAGAGGAGGGCCGCCCATGTTTATGTATATGCTGGCATCTGACGTAGTCATGGGCAGCCCCTGGCTGACTGCTTGCAAAGGTTTCCATATGGTCCTAGTGCCTGGCGGATATAAGTTTCAGAGGTGCGGCTTGATGAAAGGGATATACTCAAAGAAGATATGCCAGTCTTCCAAGTTGCCTCCATCAACTAGATACAAGGGCCATAGCACGGCCACCGAAGAATGCCAGCTGGGCAAGCTAAAGAAAAAACAGTGACTGGCATATGGAAAAGAAAACTACAATACCAGAAAGTCCCAAGAGGCTGACGCAACCCTTCTCTGCAAACAGGACTGTACCCTGAACTGAAGGTGGCTACTTTAGCCAGATCCAAACCACTGCCCAAGCACAAATGTCATCCAGTGGGTGCAAGTTGCATGTAGCAAGTAAAGTACAGTTACGTAAGAACTTACCATAACAGTAGATCTTCGAGAGAAGCTCTTGCAACAGGTGCTGCTTCCCAGTCTCAAGGTTCGACCCAGAGGTTCAGATGACCCTTCTGGATGCCCCTTTCAATGGGAGCGTTTTCACCAGCCCCGTTTTCATGACAGAGGGGGACATCAGCCTCAGCAGCCCCGTGTTCAGTCCCACATGCAGCGGGGAGGCTTTGTTCACAGTGGTGGGTCCAGAGGTGCTGCCTCGTCCTCCTTTAGACAGGCTAGACCTGCCGCCACCCTTCCTCCCTCAGTCTGACTATCCAAGCGACCCCCCTCTCCCAGACCTGTCGTCTGGACAGCTGGTGGGAGGTCGCTTTTCTCTCTACTCCCAAGCTTGGAGAGAAGTGACCTCCAACCAGTGGGTCCTCAACCTTGTGGAGTTTGGGCACTCCACAGAGTTCGAATCACTGCCCAAGGACAGACCTCCACCCCATCTCATTATCCGAGAGACCACAGGGCTCCATCAGACAGGAGATTCAGTCTCTTCTGGCCAAGGACGCTATAGAAAGTGCCCGGAGGCAGAGACAGACTCAGGGTTTTATTGCCACATCTTCCTGGTTCCCAAAAGACAGGGGACTTAAGACCCATCCTGGATCTGAGCAACCTTAAATCGTGGGTCTCCTACCGAGATTCCAATGGTCTCTCTTCCAAATCTCCTTCCTTTCATTTCCTCTCGGCCGAGGTCGGTCCTTTCAATTCAACAGCTTCCTTCCAGCCTTCCTCTGCCCCCAGGGTCTTCACAAAATACCTTGCTGTTGTCGCAGCAGCATTGCTCCGAGACGGACATTTCCTGTTTCCTTATCTAGACAATTGGCTTCTGTTGGCCCCCACCAGGTCTCATCTCTGGGAGACCATCGTGGACACACTCTCCCTCTGTTGGCATCTGGGGATCACTGTGAACCCAGAGAAGTCAACTCCTTCCCTCTCAGCGGTTACAATTCATAGGAGCCCTACTGGATACCTCCTTGGGGAAGGCCTTCCTACACTCAGAGCAGTGTGTCTCAGAGCGCTGGCAATCCAGACCTGTTCAGCTTCTGTCACCCCAGCCAGATCCATCCTTCTGGCTTCTGGGGCATATGGCGACCACCATAGTTTTGGCCCCCTTCGCCAGGCTGCGCATGTGCACCATTCAGTGGATGCTTCGCGTCCAGTGGGATCAAACCAGGGACGACTTGGATTTGCTTACTGGGATCACAGAACCAATTTGTCGAGAACTCCGCTGGTGGGGGTCCCCTCAGAATCTCTGCAGAGGTCTCCCCCTTCAGCCAGACACACCTACCCAGACTCTACTATAGATGCATCCAGGACGGGGCTTATCTGGGGAACCACAGAACATTAGTGGAGAACCTGTATATAAATGTACTCAAGCTAAAAGCAGTCCTGTACTCCCTACAGGTGTTGAGCCCATTCTTACTTCCCGGTCACCTTCAAGTTCAGAAGGACAACACCTCTGTGGTGTTCTATGTCAACAAGCAAGGAGGCATGCACTCTTACACCCTATGTTGGGAAGCCATGAGAGTGTGGGACTGGGTGATGAGGCATCAGCTCAATCTATCGGCAGTCCATGTTCCAGGTTCTCTGAATGTGGTTGTAGATGCTCTCAGCCGAGCCAGACCATTAATGCAGGAGTGGTCCCTGTTACAGTCGATAGCACACACACTGTTTGCCAGGTGGGGGTTGCCAGAGCTGGACCTCTCTGCGTCTCAATGCAATGCAAAACTGCCCAATTTTTGCTCGCTCGGTCCAGAGCCTGGAGTTTTTTGGCAAGACGCATTGTCCCTATCCTGGAAAGGGAGGTTCCTTTATGCATTTCCTTCCTTCCACCTCTTGTAGCGGGTACTTCTCAAAGCCCAATCAAAGAGAGTGGTCATGATCCTGATAGTCCCTCTGTGGCCCAGATAGATTTGATTCCCACTACTCAGGCGTCTGACAGTGGAGCCTCCATGGCCCCTTCCACTTCGGTCAGCTACTCTCACAGGAACAGGGAGCTTTGGTACATCCCATTTACGCTACTTCACCTGCATGCTTGGCTCCTCAAGACCTAGCAAAACTCAGATTTGGAGTATCGGATGAGGTAGCTCAAATCTTGGTTGAGGCGCAGAAGCCCACTAGTAGGGCCACTTATGCCATGAAATGGAAATGCTTCTGTGTATGGGCTACAGCCAGGAGATTGGACCTTCTGGTCTGTCCGGTTAACCCAATCTTAGAATACCTGTAATCCCTTTTGGAGTCAGGTCTCAGTTACTTCTCCATAAAAGTACACCAGGCCGCTGTTTCTGCCCATCACTGTGTCCATGACAGGACAGTGGCTCAATTGAAGGTGGTTAAAACCTTCTTTAGGGGAATCCTGCATATCCATCCCCCTATTCG
Source organism: Neoceratodus forsteri (assembly GCA_016271365.2). Classification (NCBI taxonomy): domain Eukaryota; kingdom Metazoa; phylum Chordata; order Ceratodontiformes; family Ceratodontidae; genus Neoceratodus; species Neoceratodus forsteri. Next base: position 1,135,220,868 of record CM028133.1, read on the forward strand.
GGATCCTGTTCCTCCTTGGGATTTACTGTTTGTTCTGGAAAGACTTACACTTCCCCCATTTGGACCAGCCATGAGTTGTGAACTTTGTTACCTCTCCTGGAAGACGCTACTTTTGGTAGCGGTCACCTCTGCTAGACGTACTTCTGAGCTTCACGCTTTGATAGGGTGGATCTTCGCACTAATCCGAAATTCCTTCCTAAGGTGGTCTTGGAGCTTACACTTAATCAGTTGGTTCAGCTCCTGGTTTATTACCCAGAGCACTCCCAACAGGGGTGAAGCACTTCTGCACACTCTAGATGTGCATACGGCTTTGTGCTGTTACCTGTCCAGAACTAAGGAGGCCAGGCAATCAGATCAGTTTTTTGTGTCCTTTGTGGACAGGTCCTTGGGGCACCTGGTTACCAAACAAACGCTTTCGCGCTGGTTGATAAACTGCATATCCTTCTGTTATGAGAAGGGTGAGAAAACCCTTCCAGGTGCGGTTAGGGTGCATTCCACCAGAGCTGTTGCTACTTCTTTTGCAGCACTCAAGAGTGTGTCGGTGGCTGACATTTGTGCTGCTGCCACTTGGCACTCCATTCACACGTTCATTAAGCACTACAGCCTGGATATTATTTCCAGGCATCGAGCAGATTTCGGCCTTGCAGTTCTCCAGGGCCTTATCTCACAGAGGTCTCTTTCTCGATGTGAGTCTGTTCTGAGGGGAGGGAGGGCGGCGGCAGGATTTCTAGCCTGTCTAGAGGAGGTCGAGGCAGCACCTCTGGACCCACGTCTTCGACCAAAGCCTCCCTGCTGTGTGTGAGACTGAACACGGGGCTGTTGAGGCTGATGTCCCCCTCTGCCATGAAAATGAGGCCGGTGAAAAATGCTCCTGTTTCAGGCGGTACATGGACTGCACGGAACGGATGGCCTTTCCGGAGTCCTGCAGCTTAATAATGACCTTCTCTGTGTCTTCGACAAAGAGCACAAAGCCTCTGAAAGGGGCTGCCAGAAGAGTCGCCTGAACCTCTGGGTCAAACCCTGAGACCCGAGCCAGGAGTGGTACCTAAGACAAATTCCAGTCCTACATGTGTTACCTGCTGCAACAGCTTTCTCAAGTAAGATCAGGGGTATAGCTTAGGGTAAAGAGGACATACACCGGACAAGAGAAAGGAAGATTTTGAAGAAAAAGTCTTGCAGGAGAGTGTCATCACACGGAATGACATTACTAAGAATGTATGCACATGGTAAGCTGCCCAAAGGCCCTAGCTCCAGAGAGGTGGATGTGGTACTTAATGGAGAAGACTAAGGGTACAGGCTGCACAGGCCCTCAAAAGAGTGTCTGGATTATTTTACTTTTTGTATTCTTAAGTATCTTAACATTTTTGCTTTAAAAAGATTATTTATTTCGCTTTATTTACCAGGTAGGTGTGCTAGATAACTCAAATGCCCATTTTCAGGCAGAAGCTGAGAGGTTACAACTGAGGTAACATTACTATGATAGCAGCACATACATAAATAAGAACACCTGAGGAAAGGCTCTTTCAGGTCTGAAGAGACCGGAGACTGATCAAGACCAGCCACGGCTCCTGTGGCACAGAAGCGGGGTTCCCAACAGCTGCCGCCTGACCCAAGGAAGAAGAAATGAGCCCCTTTGAAGTGTGAGTTTATCACCTTGGGCAGGGTCAAAGGTGCCAGTCGGGGAGGCAAGCTGTGCTGTCCGCCTAATGCAAAGTGTGGTTCCCACTCAGTCTGGAGGCCACCTTGTTGGTGATGGCAGACGCCCTCTACTGGTGCTTTGCTACCTGCAGACCTTGGGGAGAAAGATCAATGGCCTGCCTGTCTTGCTTGGTGACAGAGTAGCTAACAGACTCTGTAGTCGCAACCACAGGCGAGTATTACAGGTTCCCATATATACCTGATGTGCAGATGCACATTAGGGCACGTCCTGAGGAAAAAGCCTTCCTCCCAAGAGCACCCATCTGAGCGGAATCTTCCTCTGAGGGTCTGCCAGGTGCAAGGCACCATGGCCCCCAAAGTATCTGCAGTACTTTAAGTGAAGTACTTCACCTTTGGACCCTGTGGATTCATGATACCGCATGCGGATGTCCCTGTGGATGGCTAGATTGGAGAGGAAATGCCTCCACACTGTCCTAGATGCCTACTCCACAGCCCTAGACCAAGGAGGAATGACTACAGTGTCAATGCTGGAAATTCCAAGAAGTCCCAATGAGAACTACTGGATCACAGCTTGTACAGGCTTTGAGGTCTATTGCATGGATTATTTCCACCAAGAATTACTGGTACAGGGCATACCAGCAGCAGATGCGAGGTGGATAGATGAATTGTTGTCCTCACTGCAGAATTCTGATGGTGTCGCCCAGGCATGGTTGGTACCAAAGAGAAGGGCCTGGACTGGGCGCCGTCTAACTATACTGATCATTTAAGGCACTGACCCATGCACAATGTTGTTTTCATGTTAGAGGTCCCTCGTGGCACATCAACAGGGTGTCCTTTAAGGAATCAACAATGCCCCTCTAAACGGGGTTGAGAATCCAGGGCCTCATAACTGCGAAGGGACATCATCCTAGGGAAGACCTAGCAGAGTCACCCAAAAGGGTGTCCTCCTACATCCGAGTGATCCAATTGGTGCCCATGGGTAGGGGGGTTGGGGAGGGTTGACTCCTAGGTGAGGAAAGTGGAGTCGTACAGGTCCCAAATGGCGACCCTGGTCCTCACCAGTCATGTTCAGCGGCTCCAGAGCACACCTCATCTCCGGGCCTCCCTCTGAACCAGAATCAGTGCCACCTCAGGCACTGGGCTCATGACAGGTGACAGCCTCAGAGACAGGGTCATCCCCATAACCATGGCCAGCACCGCCCTTGACATCATGCTCAGTGCAGACTTTGACTTCATGCTAGTAAACATCACCCTCCTCAGTGTCACAAACAACATTTGGAAGTATATCGTTGTCAGCATGTTGTCTGGAGCCGGACACAGGACTGGCACCATAGCCATCGCCGCCTCCGTCAGTGTTCAGAGTCATCACCTTGCTTGGTGTCGCTAGCGATACCATGGATGGTGATGACATCCACACTGGCAACCATGCAGACAACTGCCTCGCTGTCTCATGACACTGCGAACAGTGTCAGGAGGGGTCTGGTACTGTCCTCGGTGAAACCTGCTGCGTCGCAACTGTGAATAGTGACAAAAGCATGGGAAACGCCAGAAGATGACGTTGAGATGTCCACCAGTGATTTCTGCTGCTTAGAGTAGGCAGACTGTGGAGGGTTCACAGTTGGTCACCCAGAAGGATTCAACTGTCCAACAGATTTATCCACTGGAGTCTCAGATGCCTCAGCACGGTAAGGTTGAGGAGAACTCTACTCCATGGAACCAGAGGTGTCGGGAGAAACCCGGAAAGGCCTAGAGATCTTGTTTGACGCACGCGTGCGAGACTCCCCTTCGGGGTGGTGATCGGTGACCCCCACCTCAATGTGCCATTCTCAAGGGTACCGCGATCCATGGAGAAGCAGGCATCACATCGATCCATATCGTGCTCCAGTCAAAACACAGAATGCACAGGTCTGACGCTGTCTGGAATAACCATCAGTTACCCATAGCAACGCATATTAAGTGGTTGTAGGACTTTCAACTTAGCTCCTTTTTAATCAGAGTTCCACATCACAGTAAAATGACGAGGACACACAACATTGTGGTTGTGGCCAAACCCCTGCAAAGCTTTGCTCCCACGTAGGTCCTAGTGCCTTTGGCCCAGACCTACAAGTGGAATCAACTGTGAAGACTGAGTTTTGGAAAACAACTCCTGAACAGCAGTTCCTGGAATGGCTCTAAGATGTTTGTTTTGTACCATGTTTCTTTCCCCGGTCTCCAGGTGGCAGCCATCCCAGCCACCTGTTCAGCCCCATATCCCATATCAGGCTGCATCCCTCTTCCTCCACGGCTTACTCCCGGTGGCGGGGGGGAAGATGTCTCTACAAGCTACTACTCACTGGATAGGATCAGTCTAGGAGCCATTCAGGGTCAGAGCTCGTGCGCGGTGACTGCCTCATTCAGCTGACCTGGGATCATTTTTCCTCATCTCTCCCCGAGAGTAGGGGCGTGCAATGACGTCAGGGAGGGAGTGCGCATACATCCGCATGCCTTACTCCCAGCGCCTGTGTGACAGGGTAGAATAGGACCCTGTCCCATTTGTTATGGAGAAGGTGTTTAAATGCAAGGATCTGTCCTTTTCTCGCTCTCCTCTGTCTGGTTGCGCAATTTTCCTGTGAGACTTCGGACTTTATCAACCTGACAGACTCGCAGTTCTTTGCCTCTCACAGTTTCTCAGTTTTCTCTTGCTGTCTGTTTTTCTTCCTTGCATATCTAGATCTGCTGATATAAAAATATGTTCAAATCATTGTAATGAAATGTAACTGATTTTGGGCTCCCTTGTGTTTGTAAAATATATAGTATTACTGTTGAAATGCATATAATTATAATTTGAGATGACTGCAAAAAGTTGTTGGAAGCTAGAGGTTACCAGAGTTCAATTTTTAAGCCTTTTGCAAAAGCTGTGCAAAAGGGGGGCCTCAACTCGAGAAGCACGCTGTGTTCTAGCAGTTCCTGCCTGATATTTACAAAAACAGGAGGCATGCTAAGGATGGGGATTGAAAGGACTTATAAGAGCTAAGCTGCAGACCTGGGGGTAGTCATATCAGACGACCTAAAGGTGGGCCAGTAATGTGAGAAGGCAGTAAGGAGGGCTGGGAGGATACTGGGATGCATAGGGAGAGGCATCACCAGTAGAAAACTGGAAGTTGTTGGCCCTCTGTACAGACAGTTAGTAAGACCACATCTGGAGTACTGTGTACAGTTCTGGAGACCTCATCTCCGCAAAGACATAGATAGGATGGAGGTTGTCCAGAGAAGGGCAACCAAAATGATGCAGGGTCTGCATCAGAAGACATATGAAGAAAGACTAAAGAACTAAAGATGTATAGCTTCGAGGAAAGGAGGGAGAGGGGGGACATGATAGAAACCTTCAAATGCCTCAAGGGAATCAACAAAGTCCAAGAAGGTAGCATCTTTCAGAAAAAGAGATGTGCAAAAACAAGGGGGCACAATTTGAAGATAGAGGGGGGATGGCTCAGAGATATTTCTTCACAGAAAGGGTTGTGGATACATGGAACAGCCTTCCTGAGGAGGTCGTAGAGTCAAAAACAGTGGGGGAATTCAAGAATGCATGGGACAGACATAAAGCAATTCTAGTGGGGGGTAGGAGGAAGTAGGCTGTAGGTTAACTAGGATCTGCGGCTTATCCGTTAGGCAGGGAAATGAGCAGACTAGGTGGGCCAAGCGGTCCTTATCTGCCGTCAAATTCGAAGTTTCTATAGGAGCTCTTAGCACCAAAGATGCACACAGAGGAGATCTGTCACAACATACTATAATAAGGCTAAACAGGTAGCTGCCATGATCAAGAGACACTGGAGAGTACTTAGAAGTGACTGCATTTGCCACTGCCAAATTTATGTTAGAGTGACCTCAAGGACGTGACCACAATTTAAGAGAGTTTGGTCTACAGCTTTTATCAAACGGTCTACATAAAACCACTTGGCCACCAGCCGTGCCAAATGGCAACAATTGGTGTGACCACTGTGTCCTCTGCAGCAATACAGTGGACTCTCTCACCTTTAAACATCCTAGATCAGGTCAGAAATTCAGGATAAATTAATTTATTAACTGTTCTACTACTGCTGTTATTTATATGCTGACTCGTCCATGTGGGTTAGAATATGTAGATCAGACAAAATGGCAACTTAAGGATCGGAGAGCATAAATCTGCGATCAGGAATAATGTAGCGCCAAATGCAATGGCAAGGCATTTTCAAGAGAAAGGTCATTGGTCACCTACTAACTTGCACTTCCCAGGAACTTGGAGACTGACAATGGGTCCCAAAGGTAGAGATCGCACAACTCAATTGCTTCTGGATTTACACACTTCAGACTAAGAGCCCTATAGGACTCAGTGAAGAAGGTACAGCTGCATAAGAACTTACCGTAATAGTAGATCTTGAGAGAATCTCTTGGCAGGTCACACCAATAGGAATATCTCAGCTGCAGGCATCAATTCCAGCCAAAGGATTTTGTCAGAGTCGACCAGGGACCACCCCAATGACACCACATGTTGTATTCTGTATGTATAAAAGGGTGGTCCCTGGTGCTCCTCAGTTCTTTTTCTCTCAGTGACCGGGAATGATAATATGATTATCAAGGCCTCCTAAGAAAACAGAGGAGGAAGCAGGACTGCTCTGAAGTTTTCAGAGACTAGTAGTAAATCTCCTTTCTAGAGCAAGAAACAAGGGGATGGAGGAGGGGCAGCACAACCTGCTGCAAGAGATTCTCTCAAGACAGTACAGTTACGTAAGAACTTACCGTAACAGCAGATCCTCGAAAGAGAGGCTCTTACAGTAGGTACTAACCAGTAGGACTAAGCTGGAGGGCACCAGGACCCTACAGAAAATCTTCTAGCCAGCAGTCTCTGGCGGGGACCCCCGCCGACATCAGCCAACGGATGACAGTGTGTGTCAGTGTAAAAGGGGCGGTCTCCCACACTCCAGTTCTCCCACTGGAGGCCCACTGGGCATGACAGGAGAAGAGAAAACGCCCCATAACAACATAGAAAAGAAGAAACTCATGGGGACGGAGGGAGGGAAAGCAGTACCTACTGCAAGAGCCTCTCTCGAAGATCTACTGTTACAGTAAGTTCCTACATAACTGTACTATCTTACTCGAGAGGTTCTTGCATAAGTATTAACTCAGCAGGATTGAGTCCCAAGCAGTACTGAGCAAAAAGAAACCAGGGAGGAGGAAAAATCAGTCTGTCCACTAAAGACCTGGCAGAGGGCTGACTCAAGAGAGGAGTCCCTGCAAAACAGCCAGGCCAAAGCCTGCTCTGCGGCGAGAGGCGACATCCAAGCTGTAATGCTTGGTAAAAGTATGGACAGAAGTCCAGGTAGCTGTGGCACAGATTTCTGCGGCTGAGACATTCCTAAAGCATGTTGCAGAAGCCACCTTGCCCCTGGTAGAATGCCCCTTCACCTGACCTGGAAGGGGCTTGTTGTAACAAAGGGTAATACAACTGGCCAAACATTTGGAGAGGCACTGCTTAGAAACAACGAGGCTCATATCTTTGGAGCAAAGGAAACGAAAAAGCTGGTCCGCTTTTCCTGGCATCTTGGTTCTGGAGACAAGCCAAGCGAGCGGCAGCTACGTCTGCAGGAGCCAACTGAAGGTGGAGGATCTGAGGCCAGGATGGACCAAGGTCCCTCGAGATCCTGGGTCTACAGGTCTTGGGAGAGTAGAAAAGGAAGCGGAGGCTCTTCCATAAACTAATGCAGAAGAGAGAACCAGACTTGCCTCGGCCAGAAGGGAGCAATGAGAATCATTCACGCCCCTTCCGTCCGAAGCTTGTGTAGCACTCTCGGGATCAGCGGGATTGGAGGGAAGGCATAAACGAATCTGCCCTTTTAAGACAGAGACAGCGTGTCCTACCAAAATGCGTCTCGCCCTGGAGCAAGCGAGCAGAGGGCGGGAAGCTTGCCATTGCTTGGAGATGGAAACAGATCTATCTGTGGCATGCCCCAGTGTGCAAACACGTAGTTTACAATGTCCTGTTTTAATTCCCATCCATGAGCCCTCGCCGACGAGTGACTGAGGCATCTGCCAGTGAGTTTGGTGAGATTTGGACTTGGCCCACCCGTGGGCGAGACCGATTTAGAGTTCACATGGCGGGGGAGGTGGGGAGAAGAGGGCAACCTGAGTATCCAAATATCGGTGACCATAGCCTGACGGGCGGTAGCCGGGCTGGATAAGCGGATGGACTGGGGCGCTGCAGCTCAGCCGCGCAAATGTGGTGCTGGGTAGGCCGGCATAGGGTGGCCGGACGGCCCCTGCTGGGGACCCAGTCGGAGAAGCCAATGAGTCAGGCATCGCCCAGTGGGCGGGAGGTGGAAGAGACGGCACTGGGGGAGGGCCAGCAATCAGCCCTGGTAGAGCCGGGGTGGCCCAAGGGCTGGCCGCCAGGTAAAGGTGGTTCAGAGGGCTACCAGAGCAACCGCATCGGGGTGGTACCTCAGACGGTAAAGGCACCCTAAGTCTCGACCAAGGGAAAAGAGGAACAGACTCCAAAGGAGGAGGGGACAGAAGGACCTCTTACGGCTGCTGTTCTGGCTTCAGCTGCGGTGATCCTCGGACATCGAGTGTGGCGTCAGGACCCGATGGGGGAATCGCAGGCTGGGCACTCGTCAGGAAGACAGACAGGTGGCTTATCAGCCTTGTCCAGGCGGGTACGGCGGAGCCGAGGCCCGACTTACTGGACCCACCTGCACCGCTAGGCTGTGGATCAGGAGCCAGAGCGGGGGTGGAGGCCTTCTTTGCCCCAGAGGCTCCCATCGGGCTTGATAGTGAGACCGATGGGGTGGGGGAGGGGATGCACGCCTGGACACCACCAAGGCAGCCGTCGGGGATCGGTCCCCAGAGGGGAAGTTACCTGGAGTGCCACAACTCCGGCTGGAGTCAGCGGGGCTGTAGAGGAAGAGTCCCGGTCCCCGTGTTTCTCCTTGTCCCGCTTTTTCTTGTCATGTCCCTCGGGAGAGTCAGACGCCTGGCTGAGCTTCTTCAATTCTTTTTCCACGGAGACCATTTTCTTTTTGAGGATGTGGGCTTCCAAGGCCTGCTGCCGCCTTTTGTGGGTAGTGGAACTGAATTTTCAGCAGTGGTCACACACTTCCATGTGGTGGTCAAGGCCTAGACAAAAGAGGCACAGGGAATGGCCGTCCTTATGCGGGGGCGGAGATCCGCACAAGTCGCACTTAATTTTATGCGATTCGGAGGGCGTTGGGGACGACATGCACAGCTAGTACGAATAACTAAATAAAGAAAAAACTACTTGAATTTGAAAAATAGGTAAATGAGCGAATACTCATCCAAAATGGCGATGCTAGGGGCGCTGATCTTCCGCGAGGTGACTAGTTTGAAGCCGACAGTGGGAAAGAACTGGAGGGCGGGCGGGGGACCTCCCCTTTTATACTGATGCACTCTGACATCCATGGCTGACGCTGGGGGCGGTCCCCACCAGAGACTGCTGGCTAGAAGAGTTTCCGTGGGGTCCTGGCGCCTGCCAGCTTAGTCCTACTGGTTAGTACCTACTGCAAGAGCCCTCACTAAGTAAGATATATTGTTACGGTAAGTTACATACTAACATGCCAGCAGAGTAGGCCCTATGGTCTATCGAATCTACTCGGGGATTAATGCCTACTCAGGGCACAGTTTGCTTCTACGCCCCGGACTTTGCCGCCCCCCCATGCCTACCCTGTTAAGATGCACCCTCCCCCTATATCTATCTCAGCTCCTCTTGAACCCCTCCACAGCATCCACAGCCACCAGTTCCGCTAGTAGAGCGTTCCAGGGTTCCACCACCCTTTCAGTGAAGTAGCGCCTCCTCATCTCCCCTTGAATCTTCAACCTACCAGCCTCGTTTGATGCCCCCTAGTGGCTTCCTCCTCTCTCAGCTGGAACACCCTATCCTGGCTTACCCTACTGATCCCCTTAAAATATCTGAAGACTTCAATCGTGTCCCCTCTGTCCCTCCTCTCCTCCAGAGAGTACAGTTGAGCTCCTTGAGTCTCTCCCCCCAGACCACGTATCATCCGGGTCGCCTTCCTCTGAACCCTCTCCAGGAGTGCAATATCCCTTTTTAAGTATGGACACCAAAACTACATGCAGTATTTAAGGTGCGGTCTAACCAGGCAGTTGTATAGCGGCAGGAGCACTTCCCGGCATCTCGAGGTTATCACCCTGGCTATGCACCCCAGCATTTTGTTTGCTCTTGACACAGCCCTTCTACACTGCTTAACTATTCATTTTGGCATTCACTACCACCCAGAGGTCCCTCTTCCCCACTCGAAGTCTGCAGCATCGCCCCTCCCAAGCTGTACATGTGAACTGGGTTTCTGGCCCCCATGTGGAGAACCCTGCACTTCTCAGTGTTAAACCTCAGCTTCCAGGTCCCCCTGTAGGGCTAAACCACCCTCCTCCCTGTCCACTACCGCCTCCGGCTTGGAGTCATCAGCAAAGAGGCTCATCTTGCTCCTGATACCGCTCTGGTATCTGAGATATAGCGTTAAACAGGAGAGACCCAGCACCAATCCCGTGGGACCCGCTAATGACCCTCCTGGAAGATGAAACAACTCCCCCGACCACTACCTTCTAGGAATGCCCCCTAGCCAGTTCCCATCCACCTGACCATCCGCTCCCCCACCCCATACCCCTCAGCTTCTCCAGCAGCCCAGGATGTGGCACTGAGTCAAAAACCTTGTTGAAGTCTAGAAAGAGGACATCCACTGGCTTGCCCCAGTCCAGTGCTCTCATCACCCAATGGAAGAACTCCACGAGACTGGCCTGACACGATCTGCCCTGAACAAAGCCATGCTGGTGATAATCCAGGTGACTCCTTGCCTCCAGAAACCCCACCAGCCTCTCCTTTAAGATGACCGCCATCACTTTGCCCACCACCGACGTCAGGCTTACCGGCCTGTAGTTTCCCGGCTCCTCTCACAAGCTGCTTATTCTCCAATCCTGAGTCACCCATCCCGACTAGAGGGAGGAGTTAAAGAGGTTCGCCAGGGGTGCTGCCAGAATGTCCGCCAGATAACTTAGCACCCTGGGATGAAGGTCATTAGGGCCCCGTGCCTTCTCCACTCATAGGGTCTTGAGGGCTTCCCACACTCTGCCAACAGGGATTTCATTATCCATGGTGTCCCCCCCACCAGCAAGACCAGCCTGCTCACCCCACCATCCTCCCTAGTGAAGACTGAGGCAAAGTAGTCATTTAGTACCTCTGCCTGCTCCCTGCCTCCCTCCACCCACCACCCCCGACCTCAGTCTACTAATCTGCCCTTTCCCTTTCTCCTTTCCCGCTATACCTGAAGAACCCTTTTCACTTCTGTTAATCCCCTGAGCAAACCTCTACTCTATCCATGCTTTGGCCAACCTCACCACCTGGTGACCTTCCTAGCGAGTTCATCGTACTCCCCTTGTCCATATCCTGATGCGGCGCCTATATCGGTTGTCGGCGGCCTTCTTTTCCCTTACTCTCCTGGACCTCCCTCAGTCTACCAGTCTTGGCTTCCTAAGTTCTTATGCAAGTGTACTATTTCATCAAGAAACCTCTTGCAGCAGGTTACACCATTAGGAATGAGTCCCAAGCAGTTGGGAGACAAATTGGGAGGAGGAGAGCCCACTAATAAATTAGGACAACAGGTCTTGTAGGACCACTAGACCAAAACTGGCACGGCTGTAGAACACAATGTCCAAACCATAAAGGACGGTCAAGGTATGAACCACAGACCTAAAAGCCACTTACTTACCAAATGACAGTACTTGTCAAGCCTCCTAGGCATGCCGCTGAGGAGGCCACCCCCCGCGGAGTGCTAGGTGACACAATGCTAGGGACATGTGCAGTATAATTGTTATAACAAAACACAGAGCAGACCCTAACAGTAGATCTTTGAGAGAAGCTCTTGCAGCCAGGTAACACGGTGGGACTGAAGCTGGCAGGCGCTAGGACCCCATGAAAATTTCTAGCTAGCAGTACAGAGCGGGGACTGCCCCCAACATCATACATGCTATAAAGGGAGGGTGGTCCCGGTCCCTTCAGTTCTCCCACTGCAGACTCCAGCACTGAGGATGGAAGATGATCTGAAACAGAGAACCGAGGTAAATTTCCACATACATCAAGTACAGATTACGTAAGAACTTACCATAACAGTAGATCTTGAGAACAGCTCTTGCAGCAGGTTACACCATTAGGACTGAAGCCGGCAGATGCCAGGACCCCACGGAAAGATTCTAGCTAGCAGTATCTAGCAGAGGACCACCCCCCGCGTCGGCCCCTGCCTGACATCAGGCATCACATAAAAGGGGGTGGTCCCCTAGCATCCCCAGTTCTCCCGTCGGAGACTCCCGGCTCAAGTGCGAAATCTGAAGGGGAGACAGAGGATCTGCTTCCAAAGCAAGGTTAGAAAAAAGGCATCAAGGGACGCTGTAGCCTAAAAACTAGGTCAGAAGACTCAACCTCCAAAGGGAAAGGTGGGAGGGAAATTACCTGCTGCAAGAGCTGTTCTCGAAGATCTACTGTTACGGTAAGTTCTTACGTAACTGTACTATCTTACTTCGAGAAACAGCTCTTGCAGCAGGTTACACCATTAGGACTGATTCCCAAGCAGTAAGGGAACAATTTGCTACTGGGAGGAGGGTAGGAGAGGTGACTCAGACTTCAGGACAAGAGTCCTTGAAGGACCGCCAAGCTGAAACCAGCTCTACACCTAGAGGCAATGTTCAAACTGTAGTGTCTGATGAAAGTGTGCACAGTGCACCAAGTTGCTGCCGCACAGATGGCTGAAGTGGAGACATTTTTGAGTGCAGCGAAAGAGATAGCCACCTCCCTCGTAGAATGACCCTTCACCGTCCGGTAAGGGTTTATTGCGCTTCTGATAACAGAACACAATGCACTTGACCAACCATTTGGAAAGCGGCTGTTTCAAACAGGAGCACCAAGCATCCGCTGTGCAGGAAACAAAGAGCTGGTCCGACTTACGATGGGCTTTGGTTTTGGTCAGATAATATCTGAGACATCTATGCACATCTAGAGTGTGCAAAGGGCCTCCCGTTACGTGGTCATGGGTAATACACCGCAGGTCTACATCCTGGTTGAGTGTGACCGCGAGACTACTTTGGGAAGGAACTTAGGATTTGTTCTTAAGGACACCCTGTCCTTGTGAAAAACCAAATAAGGATCCTTGCACATGAGTGCATGAAGCTCAGAAACTCTTCTGGCAGAAGTAACAGCAACTAAAAGGAGCATCTTCCAAGCAAGGAGACGCAGCTCGAATCCGCCAAGCTGGTCTAAAAGGAGGCAGAGTAGCTGATCAGAAACAAAGGGAGATCTCAAAGTGGAACCGGATCTCTGATAGAAGGTCTCAGGTGCAGGATGCCATGTCAAAAGGCACGGAAGCCTCTAGTTGAGCTAGAGAGCTATGACCTATCGGTGAATTATATGCCGAAATGGCACACAGGTGAACCTTAATGGAAGAGTAGGCAAGGCCTGCCTCGTACAGGGTTAGAAGGTAGTCCAACACTGACCTCTCTGAACAATCCAATGGGGTCAATCCGCGAGCTTGCTGGCTGGAACGTGGCTGATGCTGTTGTTGCCTGCCGCGAAAACTGTTCTGGTTCCTCCGAAAGGAACCAGATTTGGGCCTGTACAGTCTGAACTGCCTTCCGCATCCTGTAGCTTGGTGATGACCTTCTCGGATTCCCCACCGAACAGGACAGCTCCGTTATAAGGGACGTCCAGGATATTTTTCTGAATGTCCGGGATGAAACCGGAGACTCTCAACCAAGAGTGTCTACGAAGACAAATGCCAGTAGCTGCTCCCCTTGCAGCAGAGTCCGCTGAATCATAAGCGGCTCGGAGAACCTGGGTCCCCATGCCTGACCCAGAATGAAGGAGGCTGAGCTGCTCCTCCTTCTTTTTGCCATCTGGAAAGTCCTTCAAAAGGTCTTGGCCCTGCTCCCAGAGGGCGTTTTGAAATTGCACCATGTGTGTGAGGTAATTCAAAGACCTTATCGAGCATGTAGCAGCCACATACAAGCGTCTTCCCATAGAATCTAATTGCTTAGATTCTTGGTCTGGAGGCTGGGTACTCAAGTGTTGCGGTTGCTGAGACCGATCATGAGACGCCGTAATGACCAGTGAGTCTGCCAGGGGTTGCTGCACCAGATACAGGTCCTCCATAGGAGCTCTGTAGAGGCGGTCAGCCTTCTTAGGAACAGCCGATGTCGAGTGCGGACGCCTCCAAGCCACCTTGGTGACGTCCGTGAAGCTGTCCACTAGAGGTGGGACAACCACAGGCTTTGGGTCCTTTTGCCGAAGGTAACGGGCAAGGCGTTCTCTATTGTGGTCCAAGTCTTCAGTCTCCCTTCCCATATTCTCCTGGATGTGCCTCATGATTTCGGAGAAAGAGGGATCAATCGGTGGTGACCTTGGCTGGTCTTGTGGGTCTGGTAATGGGGGACTATAGGGGGATGGAGACCTGGAAGTTATCGGATGTATCCGGTCTGGAGTCATCCCCCCGTGGGTGTTGTCTGTCCCTGGGTCGTTTAGGGCTCGGAGACCCAGAGGGAGACCGTGATGGGCATCTTTCTCTAGATCTGCCCCTAGGAGGTGGAGTTGGCTCCTTAGGGGTCAGGGGTCTTAAGCCTTAACCCTCCCGAGGAGGGGGCATAGGTGGAAGAGGCTTACTGTGGACCACATCCTTTCTGATGGTCTCCCACCAGAAGGTGAACAATTCCTTCACCTCCTGAATGTTCATGCCCACTGACGGGCCCGGTGTCGGGTCCTGGGGAACCACAGGATCCGTCGACTGCTCCCCGGGCTAGCCGGTGTCCTAAGTGCCTCCCATCTGGTTGTCCGGCAGCGTGGCAGCCTCCTCTCCTGAGGACCCCTGATGTCCGGTGTCACCCGGCGTCGGTACAACTGCTGTCGGGTCAGGAGTCCGCTTTTTCGGGCTGCTGTCAGGCACCTTTTATTCTGTGACGCCCGCTAAGAGAAGCGCTAGATCCTTGGTCTTCCTTTCCGTGCCTTGGGAGGCTGGGAGACGGACCTGAGGTCGGTGTCCCGCATCGGCCTGATGCCCGCTAGATTTTGAGGAAGACTTCCATGTTTTTCTGAAGAGTCAGGCCTGGAAGAAGAGTTGGGCGCCTGGTAGTTCTTAAGCGGTGCAAGGAGGCTGAAGAAACCCCTGAAGACCTTACCTAAACTGGGGGAGGTTGGGAGCGGGCCCGGAAGAAGAATGGTCGGACCGCGTAGAGCTAGAGCTGGCCCTGGATTCAGAGGGCCTGCTGGGGGATCCTGACCTACCAGAGTCCCAGTGCTTGTCCTATTGCTTCCCAGTCTTATGGGAAGAATCCCCTTTGGAGGAAGGTCTTTTTTCCATTTTGCGAAGTTTCTCTTCAAGAAGGAACCCCGAAGGGCCTTTTGGCCCTGGATCCTGGTCCTGCTATTAAATTGCTGGCAGCTGGAGCAGGCCTGGGTATCGTGTTCCGGGCCCAGACACCTCACACAAGCCGAATGATGGTCGGCCAAAGGGATCTACTTGCCGCAGGTGCACTTTGAGGGGTGTCCTTCAAGAGAAGGAGTTGGAGAAGTAGACATGGATTTGTTTTGTAAAGATTTCGCACGTCGCATCGTTGATGCAGGCGTCCGTGAGGTCGATGCTGGCGAGTCGACGGCGGGAAAAGAACTGAAGATGATGGGGGACCGCCCCCTTTTATGTGATGCCTGACGTTGGGGAGGGGCTGATGTCGGGGGCGGTCCCACATTGGATACTGCTACCTAGAATTTTTCAGTGGGGTCCTGGTGCCTGCCGGCTTCAGTCCTAATGGTGTAACCTGCTGCAAGAGCTGTTTCTCGAAGTAAGATCAACAGTATTGCTGAGAAAAGAAAAATAATGCAGAGTGTGTCCTCCAGGGGGAAGGTGGGTGGGAAGCAGCATCTGCTGGCAAGAGCTTCTCTCGAAGATCTACTGTTACGGTAAGTTCTTATGTAACTGTATTATCTTAACTTCAGGAGTCAGCTTTTGCTGCAGGTACCACCAGTAGGACTGAGTCTCAAGCAGTAAAGGAGACCCAGACTGATCCCGGGTGGAATAAGCAGAAGGAAAAGAAGAGGACAATGCCCTCAGGAGAGCAGTCCCTGCAGAACAGCAAGTTCAAAACCTGCTCTGCATCTAGAGGCAATGTCAGGACTGTAATGTCTGAAGAACATATGGTATGGACAGAGTTCCAGGTGGTGGCTGCGTATGTCTGCTGTGGACACGTTCCTTAAAGCACAGAATAATGCCGTAACTCCCCTTGTGGAATGACCCTACACAGAGCCAAGCAAGTGTTTTTCATATTTCTGGTAACAAAAAGAAGTACAGCTTATCAGCCATTTGGAAAAAGTCTGTTTGGACACAGGAGCCCCACAAATTCTGAGGGCAAAGGAAAATAAAAAGCATGTCAGAACACCTAAGCTCCCGTGTTCTGGAAAGACAGTAACGCAAGATACGGTGAACATCTAATGTAGAGAAACAGAAATTATGTTCTTACGTAATTATGATCTTTCTGTGTATCTTCAACCATTCATCAGATGGGTACTGGCGGAGATCAGGACTTGGCAGACCTTTTTTATTTTTAAAGGATGAAGTGAACCCGACCCAGCATCGGCGCCTCCTCGAGCTCGACGACTACGTGGCGCGAGGATAGCTGTGTCGACCCGCCTGCCTACCAGTTCTGAGAGTCACTGAGGGGTAAGAGGAAGGATGGAGGGTGGGACAAGAGAGTCCAAGGGACAGAAAAGGAAGAGGAACTGAACTAAAAGGAGAAATAACGACTGAGAGGACAGCATAGAAGAAGAAAACTAAGGGATTGGGTAGGAGCCCCAATCTCTGGAAAAGAAGAAGGGCGGGGGGAGAAGAGAGAATTTAGGAGAGAGTGAGAGGTAACAAGGATCCAAGACCCTTGTCCATCACCAGACTGTATAGGAACTGCAAGGAGTGGCAAAGCTCATCTGCCAGAATTCAAGGCACAGAATAACTGGCAATACTCCCAGAAGCAGAGTCGGCTATTCTGGAGAAGAACAGGGCACAGGGACTCAGTACTCTCTCTGTAAAGATTTTTGGTGAAAAAAGGTTGTCTTTTTTTTTTTTTTAACTATAAGGATAACAGAAGGAGGGCAACCACCAGTTCTCACCCGTAGAGGTGAGGATAAATAGTAGAGAGGAAGTGCCACTCAACTGTACCCTTGGGAAAGAAAATTACCCCTTGGTGTCCCAACTTTACCCTGCCCAAAAGAGGGGTAGGCACAGAGGAGGAGGATCCAGAGACTGGAGCCCCAGGGGATGGTAGGATTGTGGATGAATGGTGAAGACACAGAAAGATCATAATTACTGCGAAGAACGTAATTTCTATATCTTATCTGTGTCAGTCTTCACCATTCATCACAGATGGGTGAGTACCAAGCCCCCAAGGAGGTTGACTAATTGCACCCCAAGGAACAGTGTCCCTTAGCCCCCAGTGAGTGACACACTAAGAGGGGAAACCTTCTGGGCCTGAGGAGGCCCGAGAGTGGGGAGAGAGACGGGTCCCTCGGAGGGGAAGGAATTTGCCTCGACGGACGCTGCCGCCTCCCTACGGAAAAGAGATAGGTTCCCTGGTGAGCGGAGCAGATCACCCTACGCCGGGCCAAGGGTGACAACCGGGAAAGGCGAAGCCACGCCGATCTTCTGGTGCAGATCGCTGTCCCTACTACCCTGGTAGCTACCTCACTGGCATCGTAAGATGCCCTTGCTTGGTGCCTTGCTAGCTCCAGGCCACGTGCAGTGTGCGCGATGGCTTGCCTGGTTTGCTCTGAGTCAGGCAAAGCAGCTAGGAATTGACCCAGTGCTGACCACAAGAACCTGTTGTAGCCTGCATAGTGGGCCTGATGAGCGGAGATGGAGAGAAGCAACCGTGCCGAGTAGAAAGTCCTCCTCCCCCAGAAATCAAAATCCGAAGAGTCCTGATCTGGGGGCCGGTCACAGTGGAGGGCGCGAAGCCCATCAGGAGTGTCCAGGTGCGTCAATCCGACTGGATGAGGCATAGAACCTGGAGACTCTGAGGAGCGACACCTCTGGCTGAGTCCCTAGGGGCAGGAACTCCGGAGAAGGGCCTCTGCCAGAAATGCATGGACGCCTCCCGAAAGGGAGCAGGCCAGGGGGCACCACAAGGGTGGCCGCCCCCGAAATCGCCTAGAAAGGCGTGCGCCGCATGCTCTGGATTGCTCGTGGATAGGGGAAAGGTGAAGGTCCTCCAACATTCAGAGGAAACGCTTGATACCGAGAGATCATCGGCAGGAGAGATGTGGAAAGATGGTTCCTTCCCCAGAAGAGGGGGATGAGGAGCTGAGGTCACTATATGCTCCGAGGGTGGCTGCTTGGGGGAAGGTTGAAAAATCTGACTGTCCAAAGCCCTAACACAGGCAGGGAACCGAGAAGCCACCGCTCTGAACTGCTCCCAGGTGAGAGGCCCGGTAGGACCAAGAATGCCCGGGAGCGCTGGAGAATGCAGCAGAGGGGTAGGGGCAGAGCTGAGGGAAGGAATCGGCTGGCATCTGCCAGGGCTAGGGAGCGGACCATGGACACCCGGGGAAGGTGTCCCGGAAGACTCCGCAGCCGACAGCTGTACAACCACGTTGGTACAGCCTAAGCTGCGCTCAGAAGAATCCCCCCAGTGAGGCGACCGGGCCGAGTGGGTCCAGAAGGACGGTGCCCCTGCCTCCAAAGAATGGGACCTCTCAAGGACCCGGAAGGGGAAGGACGGAAGTCCGTGACTCCGGCTTCTTCCAGGACCCGGTGGAACCCAGAGAAAGGCCTACGCTGGGACCCCACACCCCCTCGGCCCCTCAGAGTCAGAGTCCTCGGGAGGTTCAGCTTAGGTAGCTGGCAGCCCTGGGATGTCCCAGAGGGGGAAATCCAGGGCGCAGCACTCTTCCCACCCGTAGGCTTCTCGATGGGCCCCAAAGTCGGGCGATCAAGACACACCACGGGAGGGGGTACACCTGCTGAGGGGTCCAGGAACCCCCCCAGGCCAGGTTGCATGGCTATAGTGGCACGCACCATAGCCTGCTGGTCAATGCCACTGACCCCAACCTGGAAGGGAACCAGACGCTCCTCAAGAGGGGGCTGACTCCGACTCGTCGAAGAGACCACTGGTTCACCCCTCCTGTGCAGGCAAGCCCAAGGGTGTGACTGCTCGTCTGACTTGGAGCCCGACTCTGACCCCCAAGAGGTGGAACTGAGGCCCTAAGCCAGACGGTAGGAGGGCGAGAAAAGCGACCTTCTCTGGCGAGGGCCCAGAAGTCGTGGGGCAGTGGTCGAGGCAGCACCCTGGGCTTCCACGGCCCCGGGGGCGGGGCTGGCAGAAGGTGGCAGGACGGCCGGGACCAGAGGTCTGAGGCTAGGCCAGCCGCGGCGCCGGTCAAGTCCACCAGCACCGAAGCGCGCAGAGGACAGAGACGGTGCCGCAGCGGCCCCGGAGTCGCAGACACTGCCAGGCCCCCGGCGCCTGCGGAGCTGCACCGTGAGGGCCGGTGCTGCACTGACCGCCTGAGAGCAGACTGACGCCGATGACACCGCCTGCCCCCGCGCCACTCGAGGTGCCAGAACCGCGGCGCGACGGCCCGAAATCGACCTGGCGCCAGGGCGGCACTACCAGGCTTCCCCGTGCCGACCAACGACTCCACGGGCGAGACATAGCAAAGGCGACGCTGGATCCAGGGTCGCAGTGTGCTGGCGAAAGCAGTACCGGGCGCTGCAAGCGGGCGCCGACAGAGCTCCACGGAGACGAGGGCGGCCATCCAAGGCCTCTGCACCGGAGGCCCTTACAGCACCGGGACCAACGGCGCCGACCCGGCCTTCCGGACCGCGGAGCGATAATTAGGGGGCCTTCACCCTGAAGGGTGATTGCCATAGCGGCACCTCCCACCCACTCCCGGGAGGAAGCGGACGGGCCTCCTGCGCCGCGGGAGGAGTCTCAACCAAGGCTAGGCTATGGGGGGTTGAGACTCCTTCCTCCACGGTCCGCATAGAACTGGGAGGGGACCCGGAGGAAAGGCCGAGAGAACGCGGCTTGGCCCAAGTGCGGATCCTACCTCCGAAAGTCGGCGGAGTTCGTCTAACTTTCCACGCGCGCTGTTCGAGAACACGGGGTCCATAGAGAAGCAGGCATCGCACGTAATCCATGTCGTGAAGCGGCCAAGACACGAGAGACACCGGTCATGCTGGTCGGTCACGGAGAAATTCGCGCCACACAGGCACCAACGCAGGGGGGGGTCAGCCTTGCCTTAGATGATTTCTTGCCTCCCGACCGCCGACATGACCTGCGGAAAAAAACACCAAAAATAGACATCGATGTCGCCAAAACTATAAATAATGGAAAGATCTTACCAGCGACGTCGAGTAGGGCAGACTAGAACTAGTAGACCGACGAACTATCGACGATAGAAGGCTAAGGCCTAAAATTTCGAAAACACTTCTTCAAGGCTTCCCACGAGGCGACCTCGACGGCGGGAGACGAAGAACTGGTAGGCAGGCGGAGTCGACACAGCTTAACGGCTAATCCTGAGCGCCACGTAGTACGCCGGACCGGCGAAGCCGATGTTGGTCGGCCCCACCATCCTTAAAAAAAAAAAAAGGCTCCCCCGGGTCCTGATCTCCGCCAGTACCCATCTGTGATGAATGGTGAAGATTGACACAGATAAGATCAGCTTTTGGGTGCGGATTCTCGTCCTGCTGTTAAATTTTGGCAGTGAAGTGGCAGGCCTTGGTATCATGGCGAGGCCTAGGCACAGCAGGCAGGCCAAGTGCCCGGCCCATGGATGGAATCTGTTTGCCTCAGGCACTAGAAGGGCGCCGCTCGATGGAGGACGTTGAGAAGACGACATACAGAACTATGCTGCCCTGAAAAAGTGAACTTTGTTGTCCAGAAAATAAAGAAAATGGGTGCTAACTACTAGCAAAACGGCGGTCGAACTAAGCAAGCGGCATCCATGGAGCCTATGTACACGAGTCAACGGTGGGAAAAGAACTAAGGGCCGCCCTCGCCTATAGCATCGTGGCGTCAGGCCGACGTTGATCCAGCCTCTACTCTACTGCTAGCTAGTTTTCCGTGGGGGTCCTGGTGCCTGCCGCCTTCAGTCTTACTGGTGTCACCTGCTGCAAGAGCAGACTTGTGAAATAAGATCAATAGTTACGTTAATTTTTTTAATTTAATTTAGTTGTTTAACCAGGTATAGCACACTAAGCTGAAAGCTTTTCTACAGGAGCGACCTGGGAGCACAAGGAGGTTAAGTGACTTGCTCAGGGTCACACAGTATGCAAGTGGAAGCTGTGGGATTCAAACCCAGGTCTGGTCTGCTGGATGTTACCAGATTTGCAGCTCAGAGCCTTAGACCACTGCGCTATACTGCCTCTGGCAGTTAATGTGCTTGTTGGATGGTGACACAGAAAAGTGGAACCCAAGGGGCTATGTACACCCAACAAATGAAGTAAAGTGTGCCCTAGAGAAGCGTGGCTCCACAAAATACTTTGGTTACTTGTACAGACTGACTGGAACAGAAGCCCGACATCGGTGTCAGGAGAAAGACAAGGAACTGGAACAGAACGACATCTTATCTCTAACATTTCGGTAGGGGCCAGAGCTCATAAGTGCATGTAATTTGATACACGCCAAGCTGTTGTAATCTCAACCCAAAAAGCAAAAAGGAGTTTCCTGAGAGAGCCACCAGAGCCCACCCATGGCCGCAGATCCCGCTTCTCAAACGGGTTCCTGCAGGAGACCCATGATTCTGAGATGAGACGGAGAGGCTCACAAAGGAAGTAGGGCCCTGATTCGTTGACAGCTCCTGGGCTGACTCCAAGTCCATCAGATGGGAGTGCAAGGAGGAACCCTCTGATTCGGAGGAATCATGGAAGAGGGCACTACCATAAATGTTGCGGTAGGATACAACCTGTGGTCAACTGTGTGACTGCGGAATGGCAGAATTCCAGAAGCTGTGTGTACAGATTGCTGCTCCCTTGTGCAGTGTGACCCTTAAAATCTGGGCTCATTTTGTGTTTGTTCTGACAGACAGAACTGTATAAGGGAAGTTGGCCCGATGGTGAAGAGGGCTGAGGCGCCATGCACGCCTTACCTTCTCCCACGCCGGCAACCCAGGTTCGGGAATGATTCAGGTTGTCAGGGGTCAGAGAGGATCGAGTGTCTGAGGGACCTGCTCTCCTCTCCCAGGGTTGGGAGGCTCATTAGCCCAACCTAGACTCTCTCCCGGGGTGGGAAGGCTTGTTAGCCTAGCCTAGGGTCTCTCCTGGGGTTGGGAGGCTTGTCAGCACAGCCTAGGCTCTCGCCCGGGGTGGGGAGGCTTGTTAGCCCAGCCTAGGCTCTCTCTCCCACAGTGGTGAGTCTTGTTAGCACCAATCTAAGTTGCCCCCAGGTGGAGACCCGGTGGCAAAGCAGTGTCAGGGTGACAATGTGGGGAATGTTGGACGGGTGCGCCTCCTTACACAAGTCCGACACTCTGCAGCAGGGTGGGGAGGAGCTCAATGAAGTGCAGCCCAGCTGTCTCCGACCCTGCACAGCCACTCATTCTGCCTCAGATTTGTTGTACTGGTGGAGGCACTCCTCTACAGCCTTACCACAAGGGGGGAACTCGTGGGGAAATGTCAGAGCAAGTACATGTTACCAAGACAGGCGGAGGAGCCAACTTGGGGGAGCTACGGACTGGGCTGAACCAGCCACCTCCCCCGGACACAGAAGGACAAAAGGCATATTGAAAAAATGAACCGTACAAGAGACATACACAGCACTTTATCATTATTCTTCAGAATGCATTTTAAAGGCCTCACACAGCATAGTCTTAGCAACAAGAAGGCTAGCGAACAGGGAAACAGCAGTAGAACTACACCTCCCAGAGTGCACTGAAAGAGCAGAGTTTCTGGGGATGACCAATGGATATCATTCCCCAGCACACAACAGCCCCTAGCTCTTCATTCAAGTGACAGTACAAGAAAATATGTCAGATGGAATACAGCTACAGAAAAAAGATGATGGGGCTTCACATTCAAGAATGTTAGCTTTCTTGCATTTTAATACCAAACCAGCATTTTGGCACCTACTAACCGAAGCACTTGCTGAGGTTGGTCTGCTTGTCAATGAAGACCTTGGCAGAGATGACGTTCCCAAAGGGCATGAACATCTGTAACAGGTCCTGATCTCCAAACTCCTGGGGTAGGTGGTAAATGAAGAGATTTGGCCCTTCTGGCCCTAAAAACAAACAACAACAAAAAAAGAATAAAAACTGGTGACATGGCTACAGAAATGTCAGCATGCACTAGGAAAAGGCAATTCTACCCTAAAAATCTTAAAAAGAGAAAGGGTGGAGGGACTGTTCTAACTAACAATCCCAGCAGGTTATGGTGGTAGTGCAGCTCTAATTCAGAATCCAAGATACAAATGGGAGGGGCAGCTCTAATCTAGAAATCCCAAAAGGACTGGTGTTGGGGGCTGTTATTCAGAAATCCCAGTGAGGACTGGTGTTGGGGTGGGGGGCTGACAATATTCAGAAATCCCAGTGAAGACTGGTGTTGAGGGTCTTCTGTTATTTAGAAATCGATTGAGGACTGGTTATCGTCATCAGTGCCTGTTGCTATTCAGAAATCCCAAAGAGGACTGGTGCTGGGGTCTGCTGTTATTCAGAAACCGATGGAGGACTGGTGTTGGGGTCTGTTATTCAGAAATCCCAGTGAGGACTGGTGTTGGGGACCTGCTGTTATTCAGAAATCTGATGGGAGGACTGGTGTTGGGGACCTGCTGTTATTCAGAAATCTGATGGAAGGACTGGTGTTAGGGACCTGCAGTTATTCAGAAATCTGATGGAGGACTGGTGTTGGGGCCTGAGGTCATTCAGAATCATGGAGACTGGTTTTTTGGGCTTGTAATTCAGAAATCTGATGGAGGACTGGTGCTGGGGGCCTGTGGTTATTCAGAAATCCAATAGAAGACTGGTGTTGGGGGCCTGCGGTTATTCAGAAATCCGAAGGAGGACTGGTGTTGTGGGCCAGCTGTTATTTAGAAATCCCAGTGAGGACTGGTGCTGGGGGCCTGCAGTTATTCAGAAATCTGATGGAGGGCTGGTGTGGGGTCCCTGCTCTTATTTAGGAATCCCAGTGAGGACTGGTGTTGGGGGCCTGCAGTTATTCAGAAATCCCAGTGAGGACTGGTGTTAGGGGCCTGCGGTTATTCAGAAATCCCAGTGAGGACTGGTGTTAGGGGCCTGTCCTTATTCAGATATTCCAGCAAGGACTGGTGGTGTTGGGGACCTGCTCTTATTTAGAAATCTCAGCGAAGACTGATGTTGGGAGTCTGATCGTGTTTAGAAATCTTAGCAATGACTGGTGCTAGGGGCCTGCTCTTATTCAGAAATTCCAGTGATGACTGGTGCTGGGGACCTGCTGTTATTCAAGCAATCCGATGGAGGACTGGTGTTTTTTTTGGGGGGACTACGGTTATTCAGAAATCCAAGGAGGACTGGTGTTGGAGGCCAGTTGTTATTTAGAAATCCCAGTGAGGACTGGTGTTAGGGGCCTGCTTTTATTCAGAAACGATGGAAGACTGGTGTTTTTTTTGGGGGGGACTACGTTATCAGAAACTAAGGAGGACTGGTGTTGGAGGCCAGTTGTTATTTGGAAATCCCAGTGAGGACTGGTGTTGGGGGCCTGCTTTTATTCAGAACCGATGGAAGACTGGTGTTTGGGGAGGGGACAAGGGTTATTCAGAAATCTGAAGGAGGACTAGTGTTGGGGGCCAGTTGTTATTTAGAAATCCCAGTGAGGACTGGTGTTGGGGGGCCCGCGGTTATTCAGAAATCCCCTTGAGGACTGGTGTTTGAGGCCTGTAGTTATTGAGAAATCGCAGTGAGGACTGGTGTTGGGGGCCTGCTCATATTCAGAAACCCCAGTGAGGACTGGTGCTATGGGCCTGCTGTTACTCAGAAATCCCAGTGAGGACTGGTGTTGGGGCCTGCTCTTGTTCAGAAACCCAGTGAGGACTGGTGCTGGGGCCTGCCAAGTATCTAGAAATCCCAGTGAGGACGGTGTTGGGGCCTGCTCTTATTCAGAAATCCCAGTGAGGACTGATGTTGGGGACCTGCTCTTATTCAGAAATCCCAGTGAGGACTGGTGTTGGGGGCCTACTCTTATTCAGAAACCCCAGTGAGGATTGGTGCTGGGGGCCTCCTGTTACTCAGAAATGCCAGTGAGGACTGGTGTTGGAGGCCTGCTCTTATTCAGAAACCCCAGTGAGGACTGGTGCTGTGGGCCTGCTGTTACTCAGAAATCCCAGTGAGGACTGGTGTTGGGGGGCCTGCTCTTATTCAGAAACCCCAGTGAGGACTGGTGCTGGGGGCCTGCTGTTACTCAGAAATCCCAGTGAGGACTGGTGTTGGGGGCCTGCTCTTATTCAGAAATCCCAGTGAGGACTGATGTCGGGGACCTGCTCTTATTCAGAAATCCCAGTGAGGACTGGTGTTGGGGGCCTGCTCTTATTCAGAAACCCCAGTGAGGATTGGTGCTGGGGGCCTGCTGTTACTCAGAAATGCCAGTGAGGACTGGTGTTGGAGGCCTGCTCTTATTCAGAAACCCCAGTGAGGACTGGTGTTGGGGGCCTACTCTCATTCAGAAATCCCAGTGAAGACTGGTATTGGGGGCCTGTTCTTATTCTGAAATCCCAGTAAAGAACTGTTATTGGGGGCCTAGTTTTTTTTCAGAAATCCCAGTAAGGACTGGTGTTGGGGGGCTTGCTGTTATACAGAAATCCCAGTGAGGACTGGTGTTGGGAGCCTTGCTCTCATTCAGAAACCCCAGTGAGGACTGGTGCTGGGGGCCTGCTGTTACTCAGAAATCCCAGTGAGGACTGGTGTTGGGGGCCTGCTCTTATTCAGAAATCCCAGTAAGGACTGGTGTTGGGGACCTGCTCTTATTCAGAAATCCCAGTGAGGACTGGTGTTGGGGGCCTGTTCTTATTCAGAAACCCCAGTGAGGACTGGTGCTGGGGGCCTGTTACTCAGAAATGCCAGTGAGGACTGGTGTTGGAGGCCTGCTCTTATTCAGAAACCCCAGTGAGGACTGGTGCTGGGGGCCTGCTGTTACTCAGAAATCCCAGTGAGGACTGGTGTTGGGGGCCTGATCTCATTCAGAAATCCCAGTGAAGACTGGTATTGGGGGCCTGCTCTTATTCAGAAATCCCAGTGAGGACTGGTGTTGGGGGGCCTGTTATTAATCAGAAATACCAGAAAGGACTGGTGCTGGGGGTCTGCGCTTAATTCAGAAATCCTAGCAAGGACTGGTGGTGATGGGTGGAGGGTAGATGGGTGGGCATCTGCTCTTATTTAGAAATCCTTGTGAGGACTGGTGTTAGGGGCCTGTTCTTATTCTGAAATCCCAGTGAGGACTGGTGTTGTGGGGCTTGCTGTTACACAGAACCGAAGGAGGACTGGTGTTATTCAGAAATCCCAGTGAGGACTGGTTCTGGAGGCCTGCTCTTATTCAGAAATCCCAGTGAAGACTGGTGTTGGGGCCTGTTATTAATCAGAAATCCCAGCAAGGACTGGTGCTGGGGTCTGCTAACATTTAGAAATCCTAGCAAGGACTAGTGGTGATGGGTGGGGATCTGCCTTTTTTTTTGAAATTTCTTTTTCTCCCTCCTACGTCCCTGCCAGAGCCGCCCCTTCAGGAGTCGTCAATGAAACCCATCCCTGCCACTGACTTACCTGCTGCTTGAGGTCCCTCATCCTGCCGTGGATTACCCCCCAGGCTGGGTTCAGGGTTGACGAACTCCTGTACCTTTATTTCTTCTCCGGTCCCTGAGACAGCGGCAGTCGGTGGCACATCAGGACTGGGTTCGGTGCTCTGTCTTCCCGGCTCTGGAGGGTGATCTTCCCTATTCTGTGAGGACGTTGCTGGCCCTGATGTCAAGGCGCGAGTGCCGATGTCTGCAACATCCTCCCCCCCAATGGTGCAGCCCCTAGAGGTGATTGGTCCACCGGCCTCCGCCCGTGACCAATCAACCCCCTGAGGTGCCGACGAGCTGTTGTACCCCCAGCCTCTGCCAGAGGTCACCGCTCGCCAAGATGGATCACCCACCCTCCCCCCGGAGAAGGCGAGCTGTCGTCTGATGCTCAGCCTTTCTCCTCCTGGCCAACCCCCGGCGACCAGAGTCTGCTCCCGAACCCGGGTCGCCAGTGTGGTGCAAGGTGTGGCGTCCAGCGCCTCAACCCTCAGCGCCACTGGGCTAGTGGGGATCTACTCTTATTTAGAAATCTTAGTGAGGACTGGTGTTAGGGGCCTGTTCTTATTCTGAAATCCCAGTGAAGAACTGTTACTGGGGGCCTAGTTTTATTCAGAACTCCCAGTGAGGACTGGTGTTGGGGGGGATTGCTGTTATACAGAAATCCGGAGGAGGACTGGAGTTTGGGGCCTGGTGTTAATCAGAAATCCCAATGAGGACAGGTGTTTGGGGGCCTGCGCTATTCAGAAATCCCAGCAAGGACTGGTGCTGGGGCCTGCGCTATTTAGAAATCCCAGCAATGACTAGGTTCCCTATTAATCGATCGGTCGCTTTGATTAAATAAAATCCCAACACCAAAGGGTATAAAACTATTACAAAATATTGGTCCCATATAAATAGTGCGCTCACGCAGCATTCGTTTTGTGACATCACAAAACAGGGCTGTGAGGGCGTGTTTTCAGGACCAGGAAGTCGGTCTTTTTTTGGCCCGGGCTACATATTTCAGTTTTACGAGGGATGGAATTTTTATGCCACATTTGGGAACAGCACTACTGAGGGGGTAAATCATTGATTAGGCTGGGGGAAAGCAGCACCATGCAGGGTAGGAACCTGCTCTTTAAAGGTGGGGTCAGATCTAATTCTGAATCCCAGCAAGTAACTGAGGACGGCCGTTCTAATCCAGAATCCCCATGAACAGTTGAGAGTAGGTTCTATTAAGGAAATCTTAGAAAGGACTCTAGAAGGAGTCTGTGGAAGTTTATAAAGTACATACGCTATACACAGCTAGACAGGTTGACAGACAGTTGCATTTTACTTTCAGTTGAAGACATTTTACATTGCTTCTTAATGGTATACATTTAGAACAGTCTTTCATAATAAAAGTCAGTCGAATTGGTGTTTTTAGAGTCTTGGTTCTTCTAAAATATGTTGTTAGAGTTGGTAGCTGAGTTACACAACCCACACAGTTTATCTGACTTATGCATTAGGTACTTCAGATTCAGCATGTTAGAAAAAACTACACCCCCTTTTTTTTAAAACAATTCTAGAATAGTAACCAAGTTCATATAGTACACCAACGCATGCCTCATTGCACATAGTAACGCTATTAAAGAACTAGTGGAACCACAAGAAACAGGACAATGATACAAATGTTAAATAGTCTGTTGTAACTTTTTAATTCTGATATTCTTTTCTTTTGCTCATCAGAAAGTTGTTTATATGACAGTATTGTGCTGATGATGTGTGGAACAGCTCTCAGCCTGGCAGCTGACTATCTCTCTCTAGTCCCCACGACATCCTCAGCAGTGTGACCTCACTGACAGTGACATCACAGGTAAGCCAGGAAGCTACTGAGTGGCTGTTCCTAAGTAAGAGTGAGGTCACACTGCTGTTGATATAAGTGGGGGTGAGGGAACAGAGCTAGATATGTCAGCTGCCAGGCAGGGTGCTGTCTCCAATATACCACACCTATTACCATCAGGAAAACAATTTTTAATTAACCAAAGGGAAAAGAAAGTACCTCAGCTATAAAAGTTAATTGTTGACTGCTTTAAAAAAAAAAAACAATTTTAGGCAGTACACTAGCTCTATAAATGACGTGGGGCCCCCCCATTACCTGGTTAACCAATAGCGTCTGTGAGTGTTTCCCTGCACACAGTAATGCTGTTAAATGACATGGTTTGCCACATTACACAGTAAACGAAAATTATGTACTTACTGTAATTACTGATCTTTCCAACTATCTTCACCATTCATTACTAATGGATCTGGCCAGAGGTCTGGACTCTGCTCAGGAATATAAAGAGCACTGCCTCTCTAAATTTTTCTGAGCTGGGGGAGCCGATGTTGGAACCGCACCGCCCACAAGGCCTGCAATCTACATGGCGCTAGTGTGGGTTGGCCAGTAACCGACGCCGATTCCACTCCACCTCTCAGTTCTAAAAGCAGAGAGGAAGAGAAGGATAGGAATTTTTTTTTGGGGAGGGTGTCCGAAGGATGGGGAGAAGATAAAGCCAACTGAAAGGGTTACAGCCAGCAGGGGAAGACTAAGAAGGGAAGGGGTGGCCAGCATGCTGGGCAGCTCTAAAAGGCAGAAGAAACAAGAAGAGGAAAAAACAAGGGAGGGAGGGAGGAAGGAAAGAAATATATCTTCCTGAAGGATTTGCTCCTTCCCCAAACAGCGCCCCCCCCCGAACTCCCTGCGTGGGAGACGGGCAGACTTCCTAACTCTCCCAGCATTTAACAGGAGTCTGGAGAAGGGAGGAGAAGACTGGTCCAGCTCGATCCAACGTAGAGGGACAGGTGCAACACACTTCAGTCCCCACAGCTGAGGCCGTTTCCGTCAGAGTAAGAAAGGAAGGTATAAGGGGTAGGGGAGGAGATGAAGGGTTTAAGCCTCCCAAGGTAGCCCTCAACGGGGTACCAATGGAGACCCTAAAGGACTCTCTATGTTGACTCTCGAGTTCCGCAGCTGGACAACCAGAGAGACTGACATGGCAGAGAGCCAAAAGGCATTACTATGCCTGCCTTTTTATTTTATTTTTCAGGGGAACCCACTGAGAGTGGGTTTGGCTGAAAGTGAACATGGTCTGTTTGAGACCATAGACCTAAAGGACAGAGAGAAAGCTCCCAACGGGAGCCTCCACCGCTTAAAGAAAGGAGCACCGCTTCCTAGGGAAGCTAGTCCAGGAATGCTGGCAGAACTCCAGATGGCACACATAGGAGCAGGGTTTGCCTCCAAGAAGAGTCATCCCCCTTTAGCTCTCACCCCAGATTCAAGAATCAGGGTGAAGACAGAAAATGGGTGACAGCTCTGACCAACGCCTGGTTACAGGGAGGGAGGGGGCATAATGAATGGTGAAGATATTTGGGAAGATCAACAATCACGGCAAGTATGCAATTTCCATACCTTACCCAAATTAATTTTCACCATTCACTACTAACGGTATGAGTGCCAAGATGGCAAACCCTGAGGGAAAGGAAAATTACGTACCTACCGTAATTCTTTGATCTTCTTGGACGAGTCTCCACCACTCATTCACACTAGTGGGACTAGCCGGAGGCACTAAGACCCATCGGAGCAAACTTTTGCTGGAGGGTCGGCGCGAGACGCAAGGCCGAAAGCAGCTGCTCGAGCGTAATGACCATCTCGGTGACGCACCTCCAACCGCCTCAGTACCTTTTTACCAAGGAGGTGCAGCGCAACTAACGTAAAGAGTAAACCTTAACATTAAAAACGGACATAAGATAGTCCGTGATGACCCGTAAGAAGGGTCAGCAAAGAAGTCCTCACGGCCTAAAGATTTGAGGGAGTGAAGACCAATACAGCGGTGAGCTCGGGGGATGGAGGGTGGGCGTGTGAATGAGTGGTGGAGACTCGTCCAAGAAGATCAAGAATTACGGTAGGTACGTAATTTTCCTATCTTCCTGGACATAAGTCTCCACCACTCATTCACACTAGTGGGAGAGTACCAAGCTGATAATCCCCCAAAAGGGCGGCAGGAGAGCCAGAGCTCACGCTCTAAGATAGAAGCCCATTAAGGACAGTTCTGCGAATGCGGAATGTCGCCTAGCATGAACATCCAGTGCATAGTGCTTAACTAAGGCATGCACTGAGCTCCAGGTATATGCTGCATATATCTGCAATTGGAACATTGCGACTTCCGCTAGGGATGTCGCGAATCATTTGTAGTAGAGTGAGAGCGCACAATCTACCTTCTAATTTAACTTGAGCCATGGAATAGCAATGACGAAGGCATGCCACTAACCATGAAGAGATGCATCTAATAGCGACAGGTTGACCCAGCCGGGTGTCGCGAAAGAAACGTAACAGTTGCTGAGTCTTATGAACATCCTGGTTCTATCTAAATAGAACCGCAAGGCTCTCTTAACATCCAAGGAATGAAGAGCCTGCTCCTCTCATTTTGGAAATTAGCAGTAAGCGGGAAGTACCAGAGGTTGGTTTAGGTGGAATTCTGACACACCTTGGGAAGAAATTTAGGATGAGTACGGAGAACTACCTTGTCTTTATGGAATACAGTATACGGAGGGTCCGTAACCAGGGCATGTATCTCAGAGACCCCGCGGGCTGAGGCAATGGCCACCAGGAAGGCAGTCTTCCAGGTAAGAAATTTTAGCTCACAGGTAGCTAAGGGTTCGAAGGCTTGAGTGAGCATGTCCAGCACCAGGTTAATGTCCCAGGCTGCAACTGGACGCTTAACCGGGGGTCTGGTATGGAGAATCCCCTTAAGAAATCTCTTCACCATAGGTAACTGAGCCAGAGTTAAGGAAGAAACCGGCTCATGGAACGCTGAGATGGCACTAAGGTGAACTTTAACTGTGGAGTACTGAAGACCTAAGTTTGACAGGTCCAAAAGATACTCCAGAACCTTGCCAGGAGGACAGGAAAAGGGATTCCAAGAGGATTTTGCACACCAGAGAGAAAAACGTTTCCATTTGGAAGCGTACGTTTTTCGGGTGGCTGGCTTCCGAGCAGCCAGAAGGATGTCTGAGACTCTACGAGAGACGTTGAACCGATTCACTTCTATCTCTTCAGGAGCCAAGCATGAAGGTGAAGTGATTTCAGGTTGGATGGACCAACAGACCCTGAGTCAAAGACTGATTTGCAAAGGAAGTGGTCTCGGAGAGGCTGCCAACATACTGTTGAGTAGAGGAAACCATAGTTGCCGGAGGCCAGGAAGGAGCAATGAGAATCATCTTGGTCCCCTGAGACTGAACTTGAGGAGTACTCTCGGATTAGAGGAAGCGTGGAAAGGCGAAAGAAAGCGCTTTGTCCACCGCAGCCTGAACGCATCCTGACAGAAAATGCCAGGCCCTGGATTTCTGGAGCAGAAGAGAGGCAGTTTTATGCTGAGGGGGATGCAAAAGGTCCAGTTCTGGAGTCCCCACTCTTTGAACAGGGACCGAGCTACGGCTGGATCGAGACCACTGTGAGGGTCTGCCTCCGCTCTGCTGAGGTGATCTGCTAGGTCGCTTTGTATACCTGGCAGATAAACCGCTTGAATCAGAGACTTGTGCTCCAAGCACCACTCCCACACCCTCATTGCTTCCCTGCAAAGGGATAAGAATGAGCACCGCCTTGCTTGTTGATGTAATACATCACTGCTTTGTTGTCCGCTTGAAGGAGAATGTTCTTGTGACAAAGGACATCCTTCAGAGCTCGGATTGCATAGAGGACCGCCTCATTCTCCAGGACATTTATGTGGAGATGAGTTTCAACTGAGTCCATACACCTTGAGTGTGGAGGAGAGACAGTGAGCTCCCCATCCCATTAGCATGCGCCTGTGGTGATGGAGATCTGATGATCCGGGGAGCAAAGGGGAATCCTTCCAGGAGATTGCTTCTTTGAGACCACCAGGTGAGAGACCTTCAAGGGCTCGTCACCTTGATGGGATAAGACTGGGGTGAGAGGTCGGGGACCACTGAGTGGAGAGCATCCATTGGGTGGTTCTCAGTGCAGTCGGGCCACAGGGACAGTGAAGACCGAGGACGCCATGAGACCCAACATGTGTTGCATCGAGAGCTGTAACCGATTGGTTCTCCTGATGTAATGGGCCATTCAAGGATGTCGAGTCTTCTGTCCTCTGGAAGGAAAGCCTTCGCTGAAGAGGTGTCTAGAAGCGCCCTATGAAAAGGAGCCTCTGGGAGGGTTGCAGTTGAGATTTTTCAATTCAGCAGAACTCCATGGACGGAGAAGACGAGTAGTCGCTTGAACGGCTTCCAAAGTCCCTTGGCTGGAAGGGCTTGCTAGAAGCCAATCGTCCAGGTAGGGGAAAACACTGAGTCCGACTTTTCTGAGATGCGCCACAGAACTGCACAAATACTTTGTAAAAATCAAGGGCGCCGAGGATAGCCCAAAGGGCAGGACTCTGAACTGATAATGCTGACCCAAAGCTACAAACCTGAGGAACTCTGGTGGGTCGGTGGACGGGATATGCTGGTAAGCATCCTGCATATCCAGAGAGGCCAGCCAGTCGTGCTGATGCAGCAAGGGTAACAGGGTACCTAGGGAAATCATCTTGAATTTCTCCTGGGGAGGAATTTGTTTAACTTTCTGAGGTCTAGAATGGAGCATCCCCCAGATTTCTTTGGAACCAGAAAGTAATGGGTAGAACCCTGTGTTTCGCAGATGCGGGGGCACCAGTTCTATTGCCCTGTTGTTCAGAAGGCCCTGGATCTCCGCGGTGAGGAGGTCTGACTGAGAGGCCGACAACCTGGGTTGTCGTCTGGGAGGACAATTCGGGGTTCCAAGAAATTGAGAGAATAACCCTCGCGAATTATCCGAAGGACCCATTTGTCCGAAGTTATGGACTTCCACTGGTTGTAGAAGTACATCAGACGACCTCCCACTGAGGAGAAAGTTCCACCTCGGGCAGAGTGGATGGAACTTGGGCCAACGACTCATAAGGTAGCTGGGAGCTTTAGGCCCCGCGCTTTCTGCTCGCATCTTCTTTTGAGGTTGGGCAGGTTGGCTTTTATGGAAGCTTCCTGCCTCTGCCTCGAAGGACTGACGACTATGAAACTGACGTTTGTTCACATGCCCCGAGAGGGGGTAGGAGGAGGTCTGGCCAACTTAATGGCCGATCTAGTCTTCTGAGTGGCCTCTAAGGCTTGCTCCACCTGAGGGCCAAAAAGAAAGGAGCCATCAAAAGGCAGCGCCATCACCTGCTGCTGAGCATCATTCGTGAAGCCAGAAGTACGCAGCCAGGAATGGCGCCGAGTACAAATCCCAGCGGCTGCTGAGCGAGAAGCAGTGTCGAGAGCGTCCATGGCGGCTTTGACCTGTTGGTTATTGGACTCAATACCTCTAATAACGGTCAGAAGAAGCTCTGACCTGGAATCCGAATCTGGAAGAGCTTCAACCATTCTTTTCATAGAGTGCCACAGGATATACTCATACTGAGAAAAATAGCCTGATAACTGGCAATACGATACTTAGAGTGGAGGCAGCAAAGACTCTCTTACCTAATGTATCAATCTTACGAGACTCTTTTGTTAATAGGTCGAGCTGTAGTAGTTTGAGGAAGAACGACTTTGTCATTCTCTGCCAGGACTACAATAGGATCCGAGGCTTGGGATGCCAAATGGGATTATCCTTGGGAGCTGAATACTTATCAATGGATTTAGCCACTGAGGGAATAAGAGCAGGATTATTCCATACCATTTGAGACAGCGCCTCAAAGGAAGGCTGGATCGGAGGAGTCAAATCCGTGAGGGATCTCCAAGCATGAAGATACTGGAGTCTTAATATCTTCCCAGGATCGATGTCTGTAGTCTGGAGAGAAAGAGTGGATCCCAGGTTCTTCAACAGAGACTTAAAGGACAGGTCCCCGACCACAGGCTCTGTAGCAAAGAAAGATCCTGTTTCCACTTCATCACCCAACCGAAGGTCTGGGTCAGGCTCAACATCATCTCCTGATGGTCCAGAAAGGACTGTTTGGACAGGAAAGGAGTGAAATTAGAGAGGAGGAAACAGCAGAAAAACAAGGAGAGTCCCAGTATGCCGGGCGCCGAGACGGCAAAACGGGCTGGAAGACGGCACCGGGGAGGCGACGGGCGCCGAAGAGGCACGCTGGCCTCGCAGCGTCTGGCGCCGCCGGCCAACGACATCGCGCGTATGGCGGGCTTCCACGGTGCCGTGGACGACGCCATGATTGGCGCCGCTGGAACGGGCGCCGCTTATCTAACGTGCACCATTTGCGACCTCATCGGCGCGCCGCTGGATGGCGCCGCAAGACCCAGCGGGTACCGGAACGCGCCGACAGACCCTGTGGAAGGCGCCGGAAGAGCCCCAGGAACCTGGAAAGCTAGAGAAGGAAAAAAACCAGGAGATAAGGGCATCGGTGAGGCCCCCTGCGCCGCAGCCATGTGAGGGGGGGAAACACCTAAGGACGGAGTCGCTGGCACCGAAGGAGGCGCCACGCGACTAGGAAGGTCCAACCGCCCTACCTGATCGCCGGAGGGGCCCGAGGGCTCCGAGGCAACCGAGCCAGGCAGAAGAACCAACCTCCGAGCCCATTGCTCCATAAGAGCGGCCCACTGATGAAACTGCTCATCTGGAGTCCTACCTATAGGCGGGGAGGGGCTCCGATGTTGAGGACGACGATTACCGGAAGTTGGCGACTCCGAAGAAGGAGACCGGCAACTAGCAACGATAACCGACCGTCGACGCCAGCAGATAGTCAGAGGGCGACCTCGTGATGCCTTCTTTTGACCTGTGGGGTCAAGAAGAGCTTCGAGGCCGAACGGTGCCGAATGCGACTGCTTATTTTATGCCGGAGGGGGACCGCCCATCCCCCGGCATCGGACTGACCGCTGTCGGAACCCCGCTGAGGAGAAGAAGGCTGACCGGACCCAGCCCGCTGACTGAATAAGTTATATCAAGTCTCCTACATCACACCTGACCTGCTCATGGTCAACTCGTCCAGTAGGCCGAGACTTCTTCAAGTAAAATTGAAATATTAGAAAAATTTAACGAAAATAGAATAAAATTAAGCGATACTACTTATCGTGATAAAGTTACAAAAAAAACAAACTGAAAACTATGCGCTAGTTTGAAGTTTGACTCCCGACAGGCGAGCGACGTCGTCACTGAAGCGCACTCGACGGCGGGAAAAAAGGAACTGAGGCGGTTGGAGGGTCGTCGCCGAGATGGTCATTACCGCTTCGACGCTGCTGCGCGCTTCTCGCGCCGTCTCCTCTCTCGCGCCGACCCTCCAGCAAAAGTTTGCTCCCGATGGGTCTTAGTGCCTCCGGCGCTAATCCCACTAGTGTGAATGAGTGGTGGAGACTTATGTCCCGGAAGATACAAGGGTTTCTCCAGCCCCATGTGGGGGAAGAACACAGGAGGAGAGGGCCCTGTTTATGGGCCTGGTGGGGCCCGTTGACCCGGAAGAGCTCGACTCGGAGGTAGACGGCGCAGGGGGTCTGAGACCAAAAAGTGACCTTGTGGAGTGCCCTGAGGTAACGGAGGAATGTAGCCACCAAACCCCTGAATTGTTCCCAAGTCATGGGGCCCCCGGGCCCAAGACACTGGGCTAGAGGGAGGAGACGGCAAAGGAACAGCCTGACGATCCAGGGAAGGTCCTCCAACGACAGCGGGATCATGCAGGGGACCCTTCTGAAGGTGAGGGCTACCCATCCCACTCCACCACAGCGCGCCCAACCGCTGGGGACGGACCGGATGTTGTCCTCGAGGAAAACCCCCAGATGGGGAGACTGGAGCTGTGCAGAGTCCACCAGAAGGCCCCTGTCCCCAACAACTGCAGGACCCTCCCCCGGAGTGAAGGAAGGCAGGGATGCGTCTGCGTTACGACTCCTGCCGGGGCCGCTGCCCAGAGTCTTGCCAGCCCCTGACCTGAGGAGAGAGATCTGCCCCTCAGGAGAGGCCTGCTAGAAGAATCTGGGCTGACTGACCTGGAAGGGATAGCCCCCATCACTACAGGGGTGGCAGTGGAGCTCTCCTAAGCATCGTCCTCATCAGCTGGAATCCATACCACAATATGTCTGGATCTGGCCCTGGAGACGGTGCCGCCTCCCAAAACAGCGTTGGTGCCACTCCCAGGAGCACCAGAAAGAACTCCAACAGAGCCCCCGATGCTGGAGTCTGTGCCAGAAGGCTCCGGAGTGACAGTGTCACTAGCGGTACTGTCCAAAGACGCCGCCGACCGAAGATCTTCAAAAGGCCTCGGAGAGGCTCGGGCAGAATCAGAGGGCTCCTTGGAGCCTGACACCCTATCAAGATCATCCCGATCCTCATCTACCGGGGTGGAAGATGGGATCAAGAAGATCTTCAAACTGGCAACCCTGGTTCTCGCCCTCACCCCCAGCACCGAGGCCCGGGCGTTGGAAGGCCAGAGATGGTGCCAGGAGCAGGAGCAACCAATGGCCCGTGGCACCCAGCAGAGCCTGCATAGCTCACACGCGACCTTGCCCCAGCAAGCTGTGTAGCAGAAGGGGTCCTGGCCGCCACTGGCCTGTATAGAGCCAGGGGTTGGGGCTCAGGTGTGGAACCCAGAGACCTGGTCTTGGCATCACGAGTGCGCTGATGCCCGCTGAAGGTGGGAGGGTCTCTCCCCAACTTCACTGCGTGGTTAATGAGAGTATGGTAGTCCATCAAGAAACAGGCATCGCACTCATTTATTATGTGGCGGGGACCCAGATATGTTAAGCAACGGCTGTGGGGGTCCGACACAGTCATCAAGTTGCTGCAGGGGAACCAATGCAGAAGAGAAACTCTTGTGTGCTTCGATTGCGATTTACCTTCCGACCCGGACATTACTGGTGTGCAGAAAAACAATCAAAAGGGATAAAACTAGAAGTTATACTGGTGCCGCCATAGCAAAAAAGACATAAAAAAATCCAAAACCTATATCGGATTCAGTGCTTACAGCACCGGGAACGTATGTGGAACTGTAGGCCTAGCGAACTTTGAACTACACAGTTTCTCTTTCTCTTGCTTGAAGCAATCTTCCTTAGCAGGATCCTTCCTCGACGGCGGAAAATCAAGAACTGAGGGCTGGGTGTAGTCAGCGTCGGTCACTAGCCAACCTGCAAGCGCCACGTAGAACGTTGGCCTTGTGGGCGGTGCTGTCCCGACGTCGGCTCCTCCAACTCAGGAAAATTGAAAGAGGCAGTGCTCTTATATTCCTGGGCAGGGTCCAGACCTTTGGCTAGATCCATTAGCAAAGAATGGTCAAGATCAATTTGGGTAAGATCCAATACTACCTATGGGTGTCTCCCTGCGCATAGTAATTCTATTAAATAACATGATTCGCCCCCATTACCCACTGATTCCAGTGAAGTAAGAAACTTTGTTACTGACGGATCACAATTATTCATGGATGTGACATCACACTTGTGAATATTCGTGTGACCTGTTCATGACAATGACTCACACCTGCACTCAGTACTCCCAAGTCCTTTAAAACCCCACAAATCATGTAACAAAATGAGTTACACATGGGTGCCTGAAAACAACTGGGTAATAATGAAGCAGGTGGCATTATTTTATCCCCAGCTTCACCTGCTGAAATGACCACTTATCCTTCATATATAGCGCATGTCTATGATTCGTTTACCGTTATTTCACCCATCTTCCACTGTGGGGCAGAGGGCCTGACATCAGTTTTCTGTGACACATTAGGAAGCAGCTACAATAAAAAGGTTTTACATATACTTTCCTTTTCAGAGTCGGTGGGTCCTAGCAATCGGTCTCAAGGCGCTGGCAATCAATCACTGCAGCAACTATTCTGCGCCAGTCCGTTGCTTGTGATCACCTCCCCCCCACTAGCTATGCTCATAGGGGGTCTCACGCCCCTTCTGTGCCAACCCAGATCAAAGTGCGAGTGTGTGCTGCAGGGCTGCCATACTTACAGCATGCAGTGGCATTCTCAAAAGCACAGTGACCCTGTCATACCAGGCGGAAGAGTTGTATAGGGGAGATGGAACTCTGCGCTTGGTGTGCAGACATGTCAGGGGATCGAGATCAGTGAGGGACCATTTTGAGAGAGACACAAAACATGGGCAATAAGGGCTACGGAGGGAGATCCATTCGACTTCCAGGGCATGTATGTGGCACGGGGCAACTGGACTACTACGGAAGAAGACATGGGACGGAAGAATGCAAGTGGACTTTGGCTCATAAGCAGGTCTTAGGTATAGGTCTGGGGCGGTAGCAGAAATGAAAGTTATTCACTTACTGTACCTGTTGATCTTCTTGAATATCTCCTTCAAAGATTATTTATTTATTGAAAAGTTTCACCAGAAAAACATGCTGAGCAACCAGGGCTGCTTGTCTCACAGTGTGCCTTGGGGGGAGGGGTACATGGGAGCAATGATACAAAAATGCCAATGGAGGCTGCAAACATCATGAATACATGCAAGAACACATGATACAATATGACAAAGAAGGCCAAAGAAGATAA
Source organism: Neoceratodus forsteri (assembly GCA_016271365.2). Taxonomy (NCBI): domain Eukaryota; kingdom Metazoa; phylum Chordata; order Ceratodontiformes; family Ceratodontidae; genus Neoceratodus; species Neoceratodus forsteri. The sequence goes on from CM028133.1 coordinate 1,135,259,771, forward strand.
CATACATCACAATTAAACTAATAGTACACGGAGTAAAGTGCATCAAGTTACAATAAACAACATTATAGTCCAATAAGTGCTGGTGGGAATTTGTACACTACCATCTTTGTTTAAGGCAACAGGATCCCGCAGGAGCCATAATATTTCTGGTGAAAGCTGCTGGCACAAGTAGGCCCAGCACACACATCACCGTATGTGCACACTGATATATAGCGGCACCAGCCCCCAACCACCTCAGTTCACACCTCCCCCCCGAGGAGGTGATCAGAATGAACTTAATGAGTTCCTGTGACAGGGCTGAATAAGACCTTGTCCTAGCTGTTATGGAGAGTCTGAATGCAGGGATCTGTTCTTTTCTGTCTCTTGTCTGTCTGGTTACACAACCAGATTTTTCTGTGAGACCAAGGATTTGATCACCCCGACAGTCTCGCAGTTCTTTGCCTCTCACTGTCTCTCAGTCTACCCTTGCTGTTTCTCTCTTTTCTTCTCCCTTGCATATCTGCTGGTATAAAAATATATGCAAATCATTATGTGGAAATGTAACTGATATTGGGATCCCCCTGTTTAGAAATGATACAGTGTTACTGTTGAAATGTATATAATTATAGTTTGAGACGACTGCAAAAAGCTATTGGGAACTCAAAGGGTTAACCTGAGAGCAGTTTTAAGCTCTTTTCAGAAGCTGTGGAGTAGGGGTTTCAGTTCTGGGACACTGTGTCTTGCCGCACCTGCCTGAAACTTACAAGAACATTTTAGAAAAAAACAGGATGCTTGTTAAGGAGGGCATTGCAAAGACTTATAAGAGAGAGCTGCAATGTTTTGGGAGACACAGAGATTGAAGGAAAACTTGGATCTTCTCCGTTTGTTCTGCCTTTGTAAATAGTTATTCTGAACAATTTTTTTTTATGTTACTGCTAGTATTAATAAACACTATTTGCGAATTCTACAACTGCTCCTGGTTTTTCCTATGCTTCCTGACCTGTTCCTGGACGACACATGGTGTCAGCCTAAGTGGGATTTACGCTGTGCATACTCTAAGCCAGGAGTTTTGTGCATGGGTGAGTGGTGCTGGACCTAGTACCAGGGAAGCATAGAGAAAGGTATGGATTCTGCAGCAGAAAGTCCAGGAGTGGTTATCAGGAGAATGGCAGCCAACCTAACAAAGACAGAAGTCCAAGCTGAGACTGTACAGCCAGCACAAGTTATGGAAAAAGAACAAGCAGTGACAGAACCCGAAAGCCTGATGGACTTTTTCAAATGGTGGGCTATATAACAAAAAGAGAGAGAGAAAAAAAGAGAAGAGATGCAGCGACAGGAGCAGTGCTGGCTGGATGCCTTGCAAGATATCAAAGCAGAAGGATCTGTTAGTGGTCCAGCAGAGCAAAAAGGTACAAGCAACTTAAAAGACATTAAACTTACAAAGTTGTGGCCCTTGGGTGATATCGAGGCATACCTGACAACCTCTGAAAGAGCTGCCAATGACCAAACCAGCAATGGACAATCAGACTGGTACTCTACCTGACAGGTAAAGCCCAACTTGCCTACAGCAGTATGGACACTGCATACTCAGAAAACTATGACCTTGTGAAAAAGATATCCTGAAAGATATGACATCTCAGGAGAGAGACCCACAGGCAAAGATTCCGGTCCCTGACGTACAACCCATTCGACAATCCTCGAGAAGCCTTCACCCGACTCAAAGAGAGCTCCTTATTAGATAGCTCCAATCAGAGGGCAAAACAGTCCCACAGATCGATACATTTGCAACGGAGTAATTCATCAACACCCTGCCTAGGGACGTGCAGCTTTAGGTGAAAGAACATCAACCAGAAAGTGGGAAAAGGCTATTTCTTTGGCAGAGGACTATCAGATGGCCAGATAGACACCACCGCAGCGAGGTAATAGCTAGCACTGGTAAGACATTCTTTTCCCATTTAAACTCAAAGTCTGATAAAACTCAGGGGCGGTAACAAATCTGCCCCCAAAGACTATTTGTTATAACTGTAACAAGTCAGGCCATATTTTAAGAAACTGCTGTAGTAAGGAGAGTGGCACTGGAGCAGATTTGTCCTTGACAAACTGGGGCAAGTACTTAACAGATGTGAAGGTGGGGAATAAGACTGTAAAGGGACTCAATGATTCGGGAAGCAGATGGACCATAATGCATGTTGAAGTGCTGGGAAAACACTATGCAAACGGACCAGGTGCTGGTGTCATCTACATTCATGGGGACACTCGATACTATGACACCACCAAGTGACTCCACCATTAAGGGTGTGTCGATCAAATGAAAGTGGGGTAGTACCCAAGCTACCTGTACCTGTAATTATTGGGAATGACTGTCCAGGATTTACTGAGTTAATCTCAGAGGAACTGAACCCTGCAGTTTCAGCAGCAGTGGTAATGAGCGAGGCAAAGAAAATCTCAAACAATGGGGACACTTTTCCTTTCAGAGACTCTGATTCAGACTGGTTTGACAACAGCTCTAAGATACGAAGTCCAGGAAAGAAAGAAGACGTTTGAAACAACAGTGGCAACAAAAGACTGATGGACATAAAGGGTTAAAATATGAAAATGCTGAAGCTAAACTGATTAACTGATTGTGATTTTGTTTCAGAGCAAGCTAACAATGTTTCTCTCCAAGGCTATTTTAAGCAGCTGGGGTGAAACCAAACAGGGTGAACCAATGTTTAAAAAATGTAATGGGTTACTGTACAGAGTTTGGGTTAAACCTCAGACAGGGGAACAGACAGAACAATTGGTTATACCACAGAAGTATAGAACAGAGTTGTTACAGATGGCACATGATAGTCTTATGGCTGGTCACTCAGGGAGGGATCGCACTCCTGCCAGATTGCTGCTGCAGATTTTACTGGCCTGGAATTCATGAAGATGTTGCTACCTATTGTAATTCCTGGAGCGGAGTGTCAGAAAGTAGCCCCAGTCACTAGCAAAGACAAGGTGCCCCTACCTTGATAAATGTGCCTTTAAGAGATTGCAATGATGTGGTTGGCCCTTTATAGACAAAAGTAAAAAAGGTAAATAGATTTATCCTGGTAGTATGCAACTATGCTACTCGATACCCAGAAGCAGTTTCAATAGTACTGCCACAGCTTCAAAAGTGGCAGCAGAGCTTGCAGACCTTTTCAGCAGAGTGAGCATATCTAAAGAAATTATTATTGATCAGGGTAGTAATTTTGGTGCTGCATTACTTAAGGAGCTGTACAGACTACTAGGTATCACTGCCATAAGAACCTCCCCCTATCACCCTCAAGACACACGGTCTTGTTGAGCATTTTAACCAAACCTTAAAAAGCATACTAAAAAGGTTTGTAAAAGGGGAAGGGAAAGATTGGGACCAATACTTGCCTTACCTACTTTTTGCTTACCAAGAAGTACCACAGGCATCAACAGGGTATTCACCATTTTAAATGTTGTATGGTATTTTATTTTATTTATTTGGTAATACAGATACAACCTTTGAGTATACACTTTTACAAAGGTTCCACATCAGGATGTAAAACAGCAGAGACATAATAAAACTTGGTAAGTTAACACAAAACATAAGATTGCTATGTACTACAGAAAATAGATAAATAATACATTTGCGTAACCTAGACAACTGAAATTAAACAGCAGGAGGAGATTCCCAATTAGAAACGTACGGCAGAGCTGCCCCAAGGGGGCCTGTCAAGGTAGAGTATTCGAAAGGGTAGGAGAAAGAAAGGGGGAAGAGTGCATCAGGGGTAGGAGAGAGGGGGAGAAAGGGATTGGGAGGAGAATATTTGGGGAGAGTGGTGGAAAGAGGAGGTGTTGGGGAGTATGGAGGGAGGGAGCTGGGGGGGTGGCAAGGGATGGCAGGTGGGGTCCAGGGCAAATAAACCAGGAGGAAAGCTCAGACAGACTAAGGGTAGGCAGCCAAGAGGGCCACTGGATGTGATAAATAAATGTGGGACGATAACCCCACTCAGAAACAATCTATAACATCTTATATGTGTACCCTAAGAAAGAAGCTGGCAAAATATGTTGAAATTGCCCACAGTAATCAGGAAGAGGCCCAAAACCAGCAGAAGGTTTATTATGACCATGGGGTAAAAGAAGAAGTTTTGAGCTAGGTGAAAAGGTTTTGCTATGGTTACCTCACTACAGAAAATAAACTGTTAATGAAGTGGCAAGGGCCTTATATAGTGCTTAGACGTACTGGCACCGTTAACTCGGATTGAGACCAGACAGGAAAAATCCTAAGATATACCATGCTAACCTCCTCAAGAAATGGGTTGAAAAAATGCCAGAAGCTGCTTTGCTAGTTTTACCAGAAACTGATGAAGATATTGATGTAGCTTATGACAGACTGGAACAAACTAACTGCTGATGCTATAAAGGTGAATGTTTCCTTAACCTCAGAACAAACTGCAGAAATTCGTAATGTGCTAAAGACATGTAACCGTACTTTTACCACAGTACCAGGCTGAGCAAAAGGGGATAAGCACGTAATAATGCCAAGGAATGCTCGCCCTATTAGGCAAAATACATGCAGGTTACCAGAGTAGTTAAGAGCTGACGTGGTTAAGAAAATACAAAAAATTAAAGAACTGGGTATCATAGAAGAGTCGAGGAGTGCTTGGTCATCTCCAATGGTAAATGTAAACAAAAAAACAAAAGGGGGTGTTAGAATCTGCCTTAATTTAAGGAAACAATCAAGAGTCAGAATTTGACAGTTATCCTGTGCCCACAATAGATGATTTGGTGGACAGACTGGGGAGTGCAAAGTATAACAGTACCCTCGATCTCAGCAAGGGTTACTACTGGCAAATCCCTTTAGCCAAAGAATCCAGAGACAAAACTGCATTTGCCACTCCTGTTGGATTCTATCAGTTCACCACCATGCCATTTTGTTTACATGGTGCGCCAGCTACATTCCAGTGGTACAAGGATGTAATTTATCACCTCACACTGGTATTGTGCTGCAAAGCTGGATGATGTTGTGGTGTATAGTCCAGACTGGAAAAGCCACCTGGAACACATACAAGCAGTTATCCAAGCTATAAAAAAATGCAGGTCTGACTAGTAATCCTACCAAATGTGCACTGGGCAGGAAACCAGATATTGGGGCTCTGTGCTGGGAAATGGAGAAATTGAGCCAGAAATTTCTAAAATAGAAGCTGTAGCTAACAGCCCTGTCCCTAAAACAAAGAAACAAGTCAGGTCGTTTTTAGGACTGACTGGTTATTATCGGAGATGTGTTCCCAACTTTGCTGAGTTAGCTACTCCCCTCACTGAACTCACACACACACACACACAAAAAAAAAAGTACCCAAATAATGTGAAATGGACCCCAGAGTGTGATGAAGCTTTTCTAACCATTAAGGCTGCATTATGTTTAGCCCGTTTTAAGAAGTCCAGATTTTGAGAAACCAGTTTTGTTACAAACAGATGCATCAGAGGTAGGCCTAAGTGCAGTCCTGAGTCAAAATATAGATGGGACAGAACATCCTATTCTGTACATAAGTAGGAAGTTGCATGACAGAGAGAACAGGTACTCCACCATTGAAAAGGAATGTTTAGCAGCAAAGTGGGCTATGGAATCCCTTAAGTTTTATTTGCTAGGAACTGACTTTGTACTTATAACAGATCACAATCCTCTCTGTTGGCTTAACCAAATGAAGATAAAATTCTAGAATCACAAGGTGGTACCTGGCACTACAACCATTTAAATTCAAGGTGATACACAAATCTGGTAAAGAGAATACCAATGCTGATTTTCTGTCAAGATATAGATCGGGAATTGAGGGTTCTGAAGGTTGAAAAACAATGTATGAGTTTAAACTTTACTGTTTGCTGTACTGTTATAGGAAACAAAGGATTCTGCACATGTGCTTAATTTCTGAAAGTTAGAAGCTAATGTTAGGGAATTAATAGAAAGTTTTGGAAAACTGTTTGATAAAACAGGTTCCCTCTTAAGAAGGGGGTGTATGTGACAGGGTTGAATAGGACCCTGTCCCAGCTGTTATGGAGAGTCTGAATGCAGGGATCTGTCCTGTTCTTTCCTTTCCTGTCTCTTGTCTGCCTAGGTGCGCAACCAAATTTTCCTGTGAGACTCTAGGATTTGATCACTCAGACAGTCTCGCAATTATTTGCCTCTCACTGTCTCAGTCTATCCTTGCTGTTTGTCTTTTCTCCCTTGCATATCTGCTGGTATAAAATATATGCAAATTATGTGGAAATGTAACTGATATTGGGATCCCTTTGTTTAGAAATTATATAGGGTTACTACTGAAATGTAAGAGATGATTGCAAAAAGCTATTGGGAACTCAAGGGTTAACCTGAGAGCAGTTTTTAAGCCCTTTTCAGAAGCTGTGGAGAAGGGGCCTCAATTCTAGGACATTGTGTTCTTGCTGCACCTGCCTGAAACTTAGAGGAACATTTCGAAAGAAAATGGATGTTCAGTTAAAGAGGGGATTGCAAAGACTTATAAGACAGAGCTGCAATGTTTTAGAGACACAGAGATCGAAGGAAAACTCGGATCTCTGTTTATTCTGCTTTTGTAAATAGTTATTCTGAATAATATATTTTTTATGTCACTGCTAGTACTAATAAACACTTTTGCGAATTCTACAACTACTCCTGTTTTTTCCTATGCTTCCTGACCTGTGCCTCAATGTCAGTTCCTTATATACTAAATAAGGGCATAAGACTGCCCTGGTGGCCTGTGTAAGAAGGGCCACCAATTCCAGTAACAGTGTCTTCAAAAGGGTTGAATATCATAACACAATACTGAAGTGGGTCCGGGAGATGGTGGGTGGACATGGTAATCTATAGAGAAGATTTTTATAAAGACGAACAGTTATGGTAAGTATGTAACTTCTGTAATTTCCAAGAATCAATCTTCTTCATGGATTCCCACTCATGGGTCAGAGTACCAAGCTCTGAAAAAGTCCCTCAGACTAGGGAGGCTGGAGCTCAGGGCACACTTCAGGATAAAAAGCCATTCAGAGCTGTCCTGGCAAGACAGAATGATGCCTGGTATGGCTATTCAGGGTACAGTGCTTGATAAAAGTATGCACTGTGCTCCAAGTTGCAACTCAGCAGGTTTTTGTATTTGGCACCGAGCTTATCTCTGCCAAGGAAGTGACTCACTGCTCTGGTGGGGTGGGCATGCACTTTGGTCTCTAGCTTTACCCCTGCTATGTCACAGCAGTGAAGGTAATTCAGAATCCAGGCTGAGATGCATTTCTTTGCTACAATAGGGTCAAAAGAAACCAAAAGCTGCTTTGCCTTTCTGTCTTTCTTGGTCCTGTCCAGGTAAAACCTATGGACCCTTTTTACATTCAGAGAAAGAAGTTCTTTTCTCTCTTATTCTGGAAATTAGCAAAGAAGTTCAGCAGAGTCAGAGCCTGATTCAAGTGGAACTCCAACACCACCTTAGGTAGAAATCTGGGGTGCATATGAAGCACTATCTTGTCTATATGGAAAAATAAGGAGGATCTGTGACCGGAGTGCGAATTTCAGATACCCAGCACACAGAGGTGATGGCCACTAAAAATGCTGCTTTCCAAGTCAGACAGTTCATGTCAAGGTCGCAACAGGCTTGAAGGGCTTGCAAGTAAGCATATCCAGCACAATACTGAGGTCTTGAAGAGCCACCAGCTTCCTAGTGAGGGGCTGTGTGTTCAAGATACCGCTAAGTAAAGTACAATTACGTAAGAACTTACCGTAACAGTAGATCTTCGAGAACAGCTCTTGCAGCAGGTAACACCATTAGGACTGAAGCTGGCATGCCAGGACCCCACGGAATTCTTCTAGCTAGCTATCTCAGCAGGACCGCCTCGGACGCCGGCTGTCCCGCCTCCGGGCTGGCTACGAGGCACATAAGGGGGCAGTCCCACCAGAGGTCTCCCCCAGTTCTCCCGCCGGAGACTTCCGGCCGCAGGATGACATCGGAATGGGAGACAGAGGATCCACCTTTAGAAGACAAAAGGGTGTAAGCCCTGCCAAAGGCTCAAAAAGCCATGCCTCCTCCAAGGGGGAAGGTGGGCGGGAAGGTACCTGCTGCAAGAGCTGTTCTCGAAGATCTACTGTTACGATAAGTTCTTACGTAACTGTACTATCTTACTTCGAGATACAGCTCTTGCAGCAGGTAACACCATTAGGACTGATTTCCAAACGGTAACGCTCGTAAGCATTCTGGGAGGAGGAAACTAGGAAAATCCATACCAAGTCCTGACTCTAGGACAGGAGACCCTGTAGCACGGCTAGGCTGAAACCTGCTCTTCGCCGTGAAGCAATGTCCAGGCTATAATGCCTGATAAAAGTATGCACAGAGCTCCAAGTGGCTGCAGCACAAATGGCAGAGGTGGAGACATTACGAAATACTGCAAAGGAGGTAGCCACCCCTCTAGTGGAATGGCCCTGGACTGTACCCGGGAAGGGTTTCTGTTTTGTATCATAGCAGTATGATATACACTGGACAAGCCAGCGAGAAAGGGACTGCTTCGATACTGGTTGAACAATCATCCTCTCAGCGAAGGAAACAAAGAGTTGCTCCGACTTGTGAAGCTGTTTAGTTCTGTTCAGGTAATACCTTAGACAGTGGTGAACATCCAGGGTGTGGAGCAGCGCTTCTCCTCTATTAGAATATTTAGGGAAATATACAGACAGGTCAATGTCCTGATTGAGAGTGAGTGCAGAGACCACCTTAGGCAAGAACTTAGGATTCGTCCTCAGGGACACTCTGTCCTGGTGGAAAATCAAATAAGGTTCCTTACACATGAGAGCGTGGAGCTCGGAAATTCTCCTTGCTGACGTAACAGCAACTAAAAATAATGTTTTCCATGACAGGAAACGCAGCTCGCAATCCGCGGTGGGTTCAAAGGGGGAAGGAGCGTGAGTTGTTCCAGGACAAAGAGTAAATCCCACAGAGGAACCCGGTCCTTAATGGGTGGCTTAGGTGTAACACCCTCTCAGAAAGTCTCGAGAGCGTGCCAAGTTGCTACTGTGCGCTGTCCCACCGGGAAGTGGTAAGCAGAAATAGCGAGAGATGCACCTTAATAGAGGAGTAGGAGAGACCTGAATGGAAAAGGGAGAGCAGGTATTCTAATACCGCTTTCACCGGGCAACCCTAGGGGGAAAGGCTAGTGCTGCGACCACAAACAAAAAGCAGGCGCCATTTCATGGCGATGTCTGCATCGTTGCGGCGTTTTCTGGTCATGAGAAAGAATTTCCGCCACCTCTTGCAGACCCCGTGTCGCAAATGGCTGGTGTCTCTAGGGAGCCATGCATGCAGGTTCAGTGAACGTAAGTCCGGTGGACCAGTGAACCGCCCTCCTGAGACAAGAGATGGGAGCTGAAAGGCAACGGGACCGGAGGTTCCCGGGACAGCTGCGTTAGCAAGGGAACCAGATCTGTCTGGGCCAGAAAGGGCTACCAGGATCATTGTTGCGTGCTCCCTGCGCAGTTTGAGAAGAACTCTTTGGATCAACGGGAAGGGAGGGAAGGCGTAGAGGAATCTGTTCACCCAGGAGAGGGACAACGCGTCTCGCCAGAAAACACCAGGCCCTGGATCTAGCGAGCAGAAATTGGGCAGTTTTGCGTTGGATGGGGAAGCGAACAAGTCCAGTTCTGGAGTGCCCCATTGAAGAAACAGATCCTCTGCAACCCTCTGAAGAAGTTCCCACTCGTGGACCCTGGCCTGGGAACGACTCAGGCCGTCTGCGATTGTGTTGTCCACTCCGGGAACGTGAACTGCAATCAGGTTCGCGCCGTGCTGGATTACCCAATCCCACACTCTCATCGCTTCCCTGCAAAGCGGGTAAGAGTGTGCGCCTCCTTGTTTGTTGAGGTAATACATCACCGCCGTGTTGTCTGTTTGTATCATAAGAGTAATCGGCGGGATTTCTGACTGGAAGGCCTGCAGGGCATAAAGGACCGCCCTCATCTCCAAAATGTTGATGTGGAGATGAGCTTCTTGAAGGGTTCATGTTCCCTGGGACCTCACCCGTTCAGGTGTGCTCCCCACCCCAGCCCTGAGGTATCTGTGGAAAGGATCACCTCTGGGGACGGCGCTGTAAAAGGGACACCCGCAGAGAGTGTTCCTGGGTCTAGCCACCACTGCCAGTCTCGAATCACGGCATTTGTGATTCTGACTGGATGCTGCATGTGGTCTTGCCTTTGGTCCCACTGCACCTTGAGCATCCACTGAGTTACCCGCATGGGAGCCTTGCCAAAGGGACGGTCGGAATGGCCGCAGCCATGTGTCCGAGCAGACGAAGGACCAGCCTGGCAGGGACAGTCTCTTCGCGAGAGATCCCTGATGAGGATCTGATGCGCTCCGCTCTGTCGCCGGAAGAAATGCTCTTCCTGAACGGTGTCCAGAACTGCGCCTATGAACTGCAGCTTCTGCGACGGTACAAGGAGAGACTTCTCGAATTGATTATGATGCCCAGAGACCGAAACAGAACCTGGGTGCTCTGGAGAGCATCAACAACGCTCTCTGGAGGCGCCATGAGAAGCCAATCCCAAGCATGGAACACATAGTGGCCCTGTCCCCTTAGAGACGCTGCCACGACTGCCATGCATTTGGTAAAGACCCTGGGGGCCGACGACAGTCCGAACGGAAGAGCTCAGAACTGAAAGTGGTGGCCGAGGAACTCAAAGCGCAGGAACCTCCTGTGCGCTTGAGCAACAGTGATATGCAGGTATGCGTCCTGCATGTCCAGGGACGCTAGGAAGGCGTCCTTCTTTAGCATGGGAATAAGACCTTGAAGAGTCACCATGCAAAATCGTTTGTAGGCGACCGACATATTGAGTTCGCTGAGGTCCAGGATTGGACGGAGGTCCCCTGTTTTCTTCGGAACCAGAATGAAGTGGGAATAGTACCCGTACCCTCTCTGGGACATACTCTACCGCTCCCTTTTGCAGGAGGGCAAGTATTTCCTGCCTGATAAGCAATTTGTGCTGACCCGAGTAATGGGAGAGCAGAGGAGGCCTTGAGGATGGTTTGTCTGCGAATTCTATAAAGTGGCCTTTTTCGACCAACTGAAGAACCCACCTGTCGGTGGTTATGGACTGCCATCCTGGCAGGGAATTTGCAATACGACCCCCGACCTTGATGTCCCGTTGATCCCGAGGGGCAGGGGCCGGGAAGGAGTCAGGCTGTGGTGGCAGAGGGGCCCGCGGGCTGAGCCAGCTTAGCTGGGCGCTGACTTCTGGCCGCGGGCTGTCTTCCCTTGGCTCTGTGGGAACTGGAGCCCCTTTGTTGTGGAGCGGTGCGGGACTGTTGTCTCTGTGTCCATCCATGAAAACGGCTTTGGTTCCTACGAAAGGAACTAAGCCTTGGTCGGTACATTGCCTGGACCGACCTCACCGCCTTCCCAGCCTCTTGGAGCTTGGTGAGAACCTTCTCAGAGGGTTCACCAAAGAGAACAACTCCTTCGAAAGAGGCGTCCATGATGTTCTTCTGGACGTCCGGGGTAAATCCAGAGACACGGAGCCATGAGTGTCTCTGGAGGAATACGCCTGAAGCTGTCACTCTGGCCGAGGAGTCCGTGGAATCATATGCGGCTCATAGTACCTGGGTTCCCACATTCGAACCCGTATGGAGGAGCTGCAACATCTCCTCCTCCTTCTGCTCACCTTCTGGCAATTTCTCCACCAGATCCAGTCCCTGTTCCCACAAGGCATTTTGGAACTGCACCATGTGGGTCAAGTAGTTCAGGATCTGATGGCGCAGGTAGCGAAGCATACGCGCGCCTGCCCATAGTGTCCAGCTGTTTGACTCCGGTCCGTGGCAGGGTGCTCAAATGTTGCGGCTCTGGGACCGGTCATGAGAGGCTGTTATGACCAGAGAGTCGGCCAGAGGATGTTGAGCCGGTCACTGGTCCTCCTAGGAGCCTTGTAGGCGGTCAGCTTTTCGGCATCGCTGGGAACGAAAAGCGGATGCTTTCCATGCTGCCTTGGTGACGCCCACAAAGTGTCCACCAAGGATGGCACCACCACAGGCTTGAGATCCTTCTGCCGAAGATACCTAGCAAGGCGAGTCTCTCGGGTCAATTCTTCCGCATCCCAGCCTATGTTCTCTTGGATATGTCTCATGATCTCCGAGAAATGAAAATTACGTACCTACCGTAATTCTTGATCTTCTTGGACGAGTCTCCACCACTCATTCACACTAGTGGGATCTGCGCCGGAGGCACTAGGACCCATCGGGAGCAAACTTTTTGCTGGAGGGTCGGCGTGAGAGATGGCGCCGCGAGGCATGGCGCTGCGAGCACTGGCTCGCGCGGTAATGACTATCTCGGCGACGACCCTCCAACCGCCTCAGTACCTTTTTTACCAAGGAGGTGCAGCGCAACTAACGTAAAGAGTAAACTAATCTTTAAAAACGGACATAAGATAGTCCGGACGACCCGTGTAAGAAGGGTCAGCAAAGAAGTCTTCACGGCCTAAAGATTTGAGGGAGTGAAGACCAACACAGCGTGAGCTCGGGATGGAGGGTGGGGGTAGGATGAGTGGTGAGACCTGCCCAAGAAGATCAAGAATTACGGTAGGTACGTAATTTTCATATCTTCCTGGACATAAGTCTCCACCACTCATTCACACTAGTGGGAGAGTACCAAGCTGATAATCCCCCAAAAGGGCGGCAGGGGAGCCAGAGCTCACACGTCTAGGACAGGAGTCCATTAAGGATAGTTCTGCCGAAGGCGGAATGACGCCTGGCATGAACATCCAGTGCATAATGCTTTACGAAGGTATGCACTGAGCTCCAGGTGGCGGCATTGCAGATATCTGCTATTGGAACATTGCGAATTTCCGCTAGGGATGCCGCAACCACCCTAGTAGAGTGAGCGTACACTCTACCTTCTAATTTAACCTGTGCCATGGAATAGCAATGTCGAAGACATGCCACTAACCATGATGAGATGCATCTGATAGCGACAGGCCGACCCAGCCGGTCTCGCTGAAGGAAACAAACAATTGCTGAGTCTTATGAAAATTCTTGGTTCTATCTAAGTAGAACTAAGGTTTCTTAACATCCAAGGAATGAAGAGACCATTCTCCTTCATTTTGGAAGTTCATAAGTAAGAGGGAAGCACCACAGGTTGGTTTAGATGGAATTCTGACACAACCTTGGGAAGAAATTTAGGATGAGTACTAAGAACTACTTTGTCCCTATGGAACATTAGTATACGGAGGGTCCGTGAATCAGGGCATGTATCTAGAGACCGTATGGCTGAGGTAATGGCCACTAGGAAGGCTGCCTTCCAGGTAAGAAATTTTAGTCACAGGTAGCTAGGGTTCGAAGGCTTCCGAGGAGCATGTCTAGCACAAGGTTAATGTCCCAGGCTGCATCGATGTCTAACAGGGGTCTGTATGCAGAATTCTTAAGAAATCTTCTCACTATAGGTAACTGAGCCAGAGACAAGGAAGAAACCGCTCATGGTACGCTTGAAATGGCACGAAGGTGAACTTTAACCGTGGAGTACTGGAGACCTGAGTTTGATAGGTCCAAAAGGTACTCTAGAACCTTGTCTGAGGACAGGAAAAGTGATTCCAAGAGGACTTCAGAACCAGAGAGAAAACGCTTCCACTTAGAAGCTGCAGTTTTTTCGGGTAGCTGGCTTCCCGAGCAGCCAGAAGGATGTCTGAGACTCCACGAGAGACGCTGAACCGATCTACTTCCCACCTCTTCAGGAGCCAAGCATGAAGGTGAAGTGACCTCAGGTTGGGATGGACCAACTAACCCTGAGTCAAAAGATTGATTTGCAAGGGAAGTGGTCTCGAGAGGCTGCCGACATACTGTTGAGTAGAGGAAACTATAGCTGCCTGAGGCCAGGAGGGAGCAATGAGAATCATCTTGGTCCCCTGAGACTCGAATTTGAGGAGTACTCTGAATTAGAGGAAGCGTGGAAAGGCGAAAGAAAGCGCTTGTCCACCGTAGCCTGAACGCATCCTGACAGAAAATGCCAGGCCCTGGATTTCTGGAGCAGAAGAGAGGCAGTTTTGCGTTGAGTGGGGATGCAAAAAGGTCCAGGTCTGGAGGCCCCCACTCTTCGAATCGGCTGGATCGAGAGACCACTCGTGAGGGTCTGCTTCCGTTCTGCTGAGGTGATCTGCTAAGTCGTTTTGTACACCTGACAGATATACCGCTTGAATTAGAGACTTGTGCTCCAAGCACCACTCCCACACCCTCATTGCTTCCTGCAAAGGGATAAGAATGAGCACCTTTGCTTGTTGATGTAATACATCACAGCTTTGTTGTCCGCTTGAAGGAGAAATGTTCTTGTGACAAAGAACATCCTTCAACGCTGGATCGTGATAGAGGACCGCTCCTCATCTCAGGACATTTATGTGGAGCTGAGTTTCGAGCTGAGTCCATACACCTTGGAGTGTGGAGAGAGCTGACAGTGAGCTCCCATCCCATTAGCGACGCGGCCTGTGGTGATGGAGATCTGATGATCCAGAGGAGCAAAGGGGAATCCTTCCAGGAGATTGCTCTTGAGACCACCAGGTGAGAGAGACTCGAGGGGCTCAGTCACCTTGATGGGATAAGACTGGGGGTGAGAGGTCGGTGATCACTGAGCGGAGAGCATCCATTGGGTGGTCCTCATGTGTAACCGAGCTAGGGGTACAGTGAACACTGAGGACGCCATGAGACCCAACATACGGTGCATCGAGAGAGCTGTGACCCATCGGTTCTCCCCGATGTAACGGGCCATCTGAAGGATGTCGAGTCTTCTGTCCTGTGGAAGGAAAGCCTTCACGGAAGAGGTGTCCAGAAGAGTCCCTATGAAAAGGAGCCTCTGGGAGGGCTGCAGTTGTGACTTCTTCAGATTCAGCAGAACTCCCATGGACGTAAGAAGGCGAGAGGCCGCTTGAACGGCTTCCAGAGTCCCTTGGCTGGAAGGGCTTGCTAGAGCCAATCGTCCAGGTAGGGAAACACTGAGTCCCGAGCTTCCTGAGATGCGCCTGCAAGAACTGCACAACACTTTGTAAAACTCTCGCGCCGAGGATAGCCCAAAAGGCAGGACTCTGAACTGATAATGCTGACCCAGAGCTACAAACCCCAGGAATTTGGCGATGGGTCGGTGGAGTGGGGATATGCTGGCAAGCGCCCCTGCATATCCAGGGAGGCCAGCCAGTCGTGTTGATGCAGCAAAGGGTAACAGGGTACCTAGGGAAATATTCTGAATTCTCCTTGGGAGGAATTTGTTTAACTTTCTGAGGTCTAGAATGAGCTATGCCCCAGATTTCTTTGGAACCAGAAAGCAATGGAGTAGAACCCTGTGTTTCGCTGATGCGGGGCACCAGTTCTATTGCCCTGTTGTTTAGAAGGCCCTGATCTCGGCGGTGAGGAGGTCTGATTGAGAGGTCGACAACCTGGGTTGTCGCTTGGGGAGGACAATTGGGGTTTCAAGAAATTGAGAGAATAACCTCGCGAATTATCCGAAGGACCCATTTGTCCGAGGTTATGGACTTCACTGGTTGTAGAAGTACATCAGACGACTCTCCCACTGAGGAGAAAGTTCCACCTCGGGCAGTGTGGATGGAACTTGGGCCGGCACTATAAGGTAGCGCTGGGGCTTTAGGCCCTGCGCTTGCCGCGCCTTCTTTTGAGGTTGGGCAGGTTGGCTTTATGAAGCCTCTGCCTCGGAAGGACTGACTTACTATGAAACTGACGCTTACCTACATGCCCCGAGAGGGGTAGGGCGAGGTCTAGCCAACTTAATGGCCGACCTGGTCTTCTGAGTGGCCTCAGGCTTGCTTTCACCTGAGGACCAAAAGATACGAGCTATCAAGGCAACGCCATTACCTGCTGCTGAGCATCATTCAGAAGCCGGAAGCACGCACCAGGAATGGCGCCGAGTACAAATACCCGCGGCCGATGAACAAGAAGCAGTGTCGAAGCGCCCATGGCGGCTTTGACCTGTTGGTTATTGACTCAATACCTCTGATAACGGTTAGAAGAAGCCTGACTTGAGTCGGAATCTGGAAGAGCTTCAACCATTCGCTTCATAGAGTGCCACAGGATATACTCAAACTGAGAAAAATAGCCTTGATAGCTGGCAATACGATACTTAGGTGGAGGCAGCAAAGACTCTCACCTAATGTATCAATTTTACGAGACCTTTGTTAATAGGTCGAGCTGTAGTAGCTTGAGGAAGAACCGACTTGTCATTCTCTGCCAGGACTACAATAGGATTCAGCAGGCTTGGGATGCCAAAATGGGCCATCCTTGGGAGCTGAATATTTTATCAATGGATTTAGCCACCGAGGGAATAAGAGCAGGATTATTCCTATACCATTTGAGACAGCGCCCTCAAGGAAGGTTGAATCGGAGGAGTCAACTCAGAGGATCTCCAAGCATGAAGATACTGGAGTCTTAATATTTTCCCAGGATCGATGTCTGTAGTCTGAGAGAAAGAGTGGATCTCAGGTTCTTCAACAGAGACTTAAAGGATAGGTCCTCACCACAGGCTCTGTAGCAGTGAAAGATCCCGCTTCTCCACTTCATCACCCAACCGAAGGTCTGGGTCGGGCTCAACATCATCTCCTGATAGTCCAGGAAGGACTGTTTGGACAGGAAAGGAGGAAAATAGGATAGGAGGAAAAAGAGATAGAAAAGGAGAGTCCCTGAGGCCCCCGCCGAGGAGGCGGGAGTCAAAACGGCGCTATGGAGGCGACGGCGTCAAGCACGCGGGCATCACAAGCGGCGCCCAAGACCCAGCGTGCACCGACAAGCTTAGCAACTCCCGCTGGAGGCGAGAGGACACCCCCTGGAACCTGACAGCAAGAGAAGGGAAAACCAGGAGATAAGGGCATCGGGTGTGGCCTCGCGCCGCAGCCATGTGAGGGGGAACACCTAAGCACGGAGTTGCTGGCACCGAGGGAGGCGCCGCGCGACTAGGAAGGTCCAACCGCCCTACCTGATCGCCCGACGAGCCCGAAGGCTCCGGGGCAACCGAGCCAGGCAGAAGAACCAACCTCCGAGCCCATCGCTCCATAAGAGCGGCCCACTGATGAAACTGCTCATCTGGAGCCCTACCTATAGGCGGGGTGGGGCTCCGATGTCGAGGACGGCGGAAACCGGAAGTTGGCGACTCCGAAGGAGGAGACCGGCAACTAGCGACGATAACCGACCGTCGACGCGCAGACGTATCAGAGGGCGCACTGAGTGATGCTTTTTTGACCTGTGGGTCAAGAAGAGCTCGAGGCCGAACGGTGCCGAGAATGCGACCGTTTATTTTTATGCCGGCGGGGGGACCGCCCATCCCCCCGGGCATCGGACTGACCGTTGTCGGAACCCCGCTGAGGAGAAGGGGGCTGACCGGACCCAGCCCGACTGACTGAACAGCTTTCATACGAAGTCTCCCTACCGTCACCTGACCTGCTCATGGTCGACTCCGTCCAGTAGGCCGAGACTTCTTTACTATAAGTTAAATTTTAAAATATAATGAAATAGAATAAAATTAAGCGATACTACTATCGAGATAATATTACAAAAAAATAAACTGAAAACTATGCGCTAGTTTGAAGTTCGACTCCAGACAGGCGAGCGACGTTGTCACTGAAGCGCACTCGACGGCGGGAAAAAAGGAACTGAGGCGGTTGGAGGGTCGTCGCCTAGATAGTCATTATCGCGCAAGCCACCACTACGTGCGCCATGCCTCGCGCGCCATCTCTCGCTACCACCCTCCAAAAGTTTGCCCCATGGGTCCTAGTGCTCCGGCGCAGATCCCACTAGTGTGAATGAGTGGTGGAGACTTATGTCCAGGAAGATCGGTGGTCATCCGGAGGAGATCTAGGAAGCTCACGTGGGTCCGGAGAGGGATGTGGAGGGAGAGGGGAACCGTATCCTCTTAATGGTATCCCACCAATAAGTAAAGAGCTCCTTAACCTCAGAAATGGAAAGGCCTGACGATGGACCGGCACCGTGGCCGGGTCGCCGGGTTCCGGGCGCCGCTCCTCAGGGGCCTCAGGTTGTGGGGCGGGTTCCCTGGGAGGTGCGACAGTATCAGGTTCGCCTGCCTGGTCCTCAGGCTGCGTCAACTCCTCCTCCGTGATAGTCTCCTGACCGACGCCGGCAGGAGGCATCGTCCCTCTTCTACACGTAACAGATGCGGACGCTGGCCCCTGCCGACGACCGAGGGGGCGAAGGCCTGACTGGCGACGGACGTTTGACGGTCGACGGCTCCAGGGACCTGTGATGAGTGGCCGAAGTCGGACGGGCCAACGGCTTCTTAAGAGAGGTAAGCTCCTTGGTCTTCCGCTGGGGAGGAGGAGGCAAGGAGGCAGACCTGGCGTCGGGTTCGGGATGGCGGGAACCCGACTTGTGGTGATGACGACGGTCCCCAGACCTAACCAGGGCTTTGGAAGAAGAAGACAAAGAGGGCCTGGAGGTCTTGGCCTGTGAAGAGGAAGAGGAGCCCGAAGGTTTCTTCACCGCAGTGGGGGCTGAGAATGGGCCCGGGAGGGCGAACGGTCGGACCGCGAGCCGGAACTACGAGAATCAGAGGCCCTAGATGGGGACTTGGATGGAACCCTCTCCCTGTGCTTTCCAGACTGTTTCCGGGCCTTCTCTGCTGAATCCCCCCAGAGGTGTCCATGGCTTTAATCTTCTCCTCGAGCAGGAATGCCTGCAGGGCCTTCTGGAGACGGATCCGGGTCTGGCTGTTAAACCCTTGGCAGAAGGTGCAGGACCGGGTGTCGTGGTCTGGGCCTAGGCACCGGACGCAGGCCGAATGTGGGTCCTTAAACGGGATTTGCTTCCCACAGGCGCACTTCGAGGGATGGCCTTCAACGGAGGTTGGAGAGGACATCAGACAGCAACCAAGCTGAAGAGATAAACTTTTTTCCCGAGGAAGAACTTAACTGCAAGGCCGCAAGAAGAAACGAGCTGGAAGGGCCGAGACATGCAAGTCGACGGCAGGAAAGAACTGGGGAATCTGGTGGGACCGCCTATGTACTACACCTGACGCCGGAGGCGGACCGACAAGATAGCTAGCTAGAAGAATTCCGTGGGGTCCTAACGCCTGCCGGCTTCAGTCCTAATGGTGTTACCTGCTGCAAGAGCTGTATCTCGAAGTAGGATCCTCTTTAACAGAGGCTGCTGCGCCAGAGATAGACAGAAAGTGCCTAGTGGTTCATGGTACACTGAAAATAGCAGACATGTGGACCTTAACTGTGGAATACTACAGTCCAGCATTAGAAAGATTAAGTATGTATTCCAAAACCTTTTCAGGTGGATACTTAAAGGGTCCATGGGGGGTTCAGAATATCAGATGGAAAAGCATTTCCACTTGGCTGTGCATGTCTTTCTGCTAGGTGTTATGTCTTCCCAATGGAAGGTTTTACGAGCAGCCAATAGCTCAGAGACTCTCTGAGACACACTGAACTTGTTCACTTATCTTCAGGAGCCAGGCCAGGAGATGAAGGTGCACAGCTGGCCCTTAGTTTGGGACAGAAAGTCCATCTGGTGTGGTAGAGCCCTCAGTTTGCTGACCGGAAGTCGATTCAACAGAAGAAACCATATTTGCCAAGGCCAGCAGGGGGCCACTAGAATAATCTTGCCACTGTGCGCTTCCAGCTTAAACAGCACTCTCTGCAGAGACGGTGATCTGAACTTGTACACCCTTTAAGAGAAGAGAGTGAGAGGGAAGAAAAACTTACTCACCGTATTAACTTGTTTCTTCCAAGGTGTCCTTTAGCATCAGTAACAGTAAGCTGGCTAGGTTGAGCTGTCTTGGAGGGGGATATTATGGTAATGAGTAAAGTGAATTAGACAATCAGAAGAGAGTTGGAGGGTGTGTGGAGTGGAACTTGCCCGGAGGGCACCAGAATGTTTTCGAAGCTATGATGGGAAATGAAAATTACGTACCTACCGTAATTCTTGATCTTCTCGTTGTATCTTTACCATTCATTACTGCTGGGAGTAAGCTGGATGTGCACAACTGCCACAGGATCTTTTTTTTTTTTTTGAGGGAGGAGTCGGCACTGATGGCGCCGCCCACAAGTGGAACGCACTATGTGGTGTGCTAGGGGTGGCCGTTAGGCGCCACAAACTCCTCCTCCATCCCAGTTCTGTAAAGCCGGAGAGGCAAAATGGGTCAGAAAAAGAAGAGCGAGGCAATGAAGCCAAGAGACAGACAAAGGCAAGGAAATAAACTGAAAAAGGAATAAGCCAAAGACAGGACAGAAAAGAAGAACCCTACCCTAAAGGACCGCAGGGCCTCACTCCTCGGCGCTCTGGGAGAGGAAAAGATAAAGGTAGAAGAGAAAGAGAAGAAGAAAAGGTGAGCGGAGGTGGGGGGATCTGCCACGACCATTGGGAGAAACCGGCTTGAGCTTACCAGTCCTAAAAAGACTGAGGACAAGGAAGCAAGGATCCCTCTAGCTAATGGCTGCTATCAGGTGGCTCAATTTAACCATCTGTACAGCTGGTTTTCGAGAAGGCAGATTTCCTTCCCACTAGCTATCCAATTAACTACAACCTAAGCCAAGAGCTCACAGATTGTCCCAAAAAGGGAAATATTATCTGTTCTGAAGAGGAGTGAGCCCCGACTAGGTGTAGGAAAAAATTAATATACAGTTACATGACCGAGTACTAGTATAAGAGCCCCTTCAAGAAGGCGCAACATATTTGTGTGGAAAACAAACAGAGACAGGGAAGGAAACTCTCTTGATTCCCAGGAGTGTCTTGAGAAGTACAAGCCATGGGGAAAAACTCCTGAAATATGGAGAAGTCCCAATTCTGGGGACACCACATCAAAGAGAATCAGAAAGAGTTCCCTCGGAAGGTAAGGGTGAAGCCCTACTCACCCTCCTCTCAGGTCGAACCCCCTGTGGCTTCAGAGAAGAACAGAAGGTCCTGAGGTACCAGGGAAACTCAGCTCCCAATTGGCCTCAAGGGGGGAGGGCGAGCAGGGCGGGGAGATGCCCAAGAAATGAGGCACATGAGGGGAAGGTGCAGGGATTCAGTAATGAATGGTGAAGATAAAGAGAAGATCCTAGAATTACGGTAGGCACGTATTTCATATATTCCTGTCAATCTTCACCATTCATTACTGCTTGGTGAGTACCAAGCCCCCAAGGGCAGCATAGCACAGCCCTGGAGTGAACAGGGACCCTCCTGCTTTTCTGTGGAAACAGGAGGAGACCCTAGCCGACTAGACTGACAAGTCTAAGGCTGAGGAGAGCTAGAAGGTGTCCCTGAAGACAAGGGATGGAGGGCCTCTGAAGAATCCTCCTAGCCCTGCTGGAAAAAAGACAGGTCCCCGGAAGGTGGAGCGGATCACCCTACTCCGGGCCAGGGGTGACAATCTTGATAGACGATGCCACGCCATCCGTCTAATATAGATCACTGTCCCTGCAAGCCTGGAAGCCACCTAACTGGCGTCATAAGAGGCCCTTGCTTGGTGCCTTGCCAGTTCCAGACCTATGGCGAAGAGGGCAATGGCTTGTCGAGATTGCTCCAAAATCAGGCAACAATGCTAGTGCTTGAGCTAGCATTGACCACAAGTGCCTGCTGTAGGCAGCATGGTGTGCCTGATGTGACATGATACACAACGCACGAGTGGAAGAGAAAACCCTTCGCCCCCACCAGTCAAACTGCAGGGAATCTGGATCCAGTGGTCGGTCGCGCGTCAGGCGCCGAAGCCCGGAGGGAGTGTCTAGGGACATCAGGCCCAAAGGAGGGTGAGGGAGAGAACCTAGAGGCTCCCAGGGGGGTGCAATACCTCCTCCTGCAGTCTTCTGGGGCTGGAAAAGGGTCGGCTGGAGACTGCCAGGTGCAGATAGACACTTCCTGGAAGAGGATAGGCCAGGATGGCATTACCAGGTGGTAGGCACTGAACTCGCTGAGGAATTCAAGCATCTGTCGCTCAGTATTGTCCCTGCGAATGTAGGAGATACGGAGATCCCGAACCATCCTTGAAAGGAAACGCTGATATTCAGTGAAATCAGCATTGGAAGATAGATGGATACTGGGTTCCTTTCCCTCTGAAGAGGGAGTTGAGAAGGATGAGGAACTCTGTTGTTCAGAAGACTGCTGCAACAAAGGGGACAGGCGAAAGACCAGCTCATTCACGGCCCTGACATAAGACAGGAAGGCCGCCACTGTGGATCTGAACATCTCCCAGGTTAAGGGCCCTGTAGGACCCACATGGCCTGGGAGAGGAGGGGGTGGCTGCAGAGGGATGGGAGATGGGCATCTGCAGGGGAGTGCCTGACCTCTGCCAGGGTTCTGGAATCCAGGGAACAGAGCCTGTACTGGAGGGGTCCCTGAGATCAAGCTGGGTTGCAGAGAAGAGATCTGAGGATGCGAACTCTGGAAGAGCCCAGATGGGGAATCTCCCGTGACGCATCTGGGGTTGCATGTGTCCAGAAGGGCAACCCTCCGCGCTGCTACCCGAGGGTACCCTGGAGCCCGAGAAGGAGAGACGAGGTTCAGTGCTGCGACTCCTCCCTGTAGGATGGCAGAAGAGCGCCGCCGCCCCTCACCTCAGCCTCTCAACCCCTCAGACTCTGAGGCTGCCCTCTTCCTAGACACCAGCGAGGAAGTTCCCTGGTCCGTAGGCCCCACCGAGGAGACCACAGAAACAAGAGTCTCCAACCCCCTCCCGAGAGGTCGCCGCAGAGCACCAACACTGGCAGCTGCCACCACCCCTCAGAGGAGAAAACCTCGCCTCAGCCTCAGAGCCACCACCCCAAGAGACCCCAGGCCACTCCCGGTCGAGGGATCCTCGAGAGTAGGTTGCTCCGGAGACTCGGGGATAGGGCCTGACACCACGTCCCAAAGAGACTTCCGATCCCGAAGAAATAGGAAGCCAGTTCAGGTCAAAGTCTGAGTCGTCCCCCTCTGAAGAGGAGGCGTACAGAAGGACCGCAATACTAGCCACCGCCAGAGTTTCTCTGGAGACGGAACGGCCAACGACACCATCCCAGGACACAGCGCCGCCAACTGCGTCAGTCAGGTCTGCCACGCTACCCACAACCCTGGAGCCCAGTGTAAGCCCGACAGCCCCGGCTGAATCCCCAGCACCGGAACCCAAAACGGCACCGCCAGAGGAGTCACCCAAAGTACTGGCACTGCGAACGGTCCCGAGACCCGGACTGGCACCGCATCTGAAACAACACTGCAAAGTGGCATTGAGGGTCCGCCAGTGCTGGACCCAGCAACCGTGGGCCGCGACACTGGGGGAGCCTGCACCTTGGAGGAGGTGACTGCCGGGTCGGTGTCAGCGACGTGACTCCGGGAGGAGCCGCGCTGCTCTGACACCATGGAAGAGGCTTCCTCCTCGCTGGGAACCCAGAGGAAGGGTCCAAAGTTGAGGCCCGAGAAGACGTCGTCCTCCGAAAGTTGGTGGAGCCCTGTCAAATTTGAACACACGGATTTCCAGTACACAGTGGTCCATGGAAAAACAGGCGTCGCATCTATCCATATCGTGTTTGGGTCCCAGGCACCAAAGGCAAACATCATGCTGGTCTGTAATGGAAAAGTGCCGCCACAGGAGCAGCGACGATGGGGCACGGCCCGCTTAGACTTGGGTTTAGCTCCCAAACCGACACATGATTTGAAATAAACTAAAGCACAGCAATAGATCCCGCACCATCGGGGAAAAAGACAAGAAACGGTTCACTGGGCTTCAACGGTGTTGGGATGGAGAACCGGAGGAAGGAATGAAGAAGTAGTGTCGACAACTTCAAGTAGGCCTAATGGCACAGGAGAATGCTCTCTAGCAGTCGAGCAGATGCGCCTCAATGGCAGGAGAAACAGAGGTGGGATGGAGGAGACTGCAGCGCCTAACAGCCGCCCTCACGCTGCGCAGTGCGTTCCGCTTATTAGGCCGAAGCCGTCTGCCAAGAGCTTCTCCTCCAAAAAAAAAGCTCCTATGGCGGTGCGCGATCCGTTTACACCCAGCAGTAATGAATGGTGAAGATTAACAAGGACCATCACGCCCATATGAAGTCAGTCCTAATAGGTTTTAAAATCATGCAAGAGCATGAATGATAGAGAAACAGTAATAAATATAAACTTTGCTTTAAATGTCATTTAAAACACCAGAATAAATTAGTCAGCAACAAAAGAGCAGACTCCTCTTCAGTTAGGTTACCAGGGGAGGAGGGTGGGAGGTTACGGATGCTAAAGGACACCTTGGAAGAAACAAGATTACTATGGTGAGTAATTTTTTTCTTCTCATCCCAGGGGTTCTTTAGTATCATTAACAGTAGCAGACTACAAAGCAGTGCAGTTGGGAGGTGGGTACAGGACCTACTTAGGGAAGAGGCTCTCTGCAGGACTGCCCTGCCAAATTAGGCATCAGATCTGGACTGTACATCTAAACAGTAATGCTTTGTGAATGTGTGTACAGTTTTCCAAGTGGCTGCTTTGCAGACAACAAGCAGGGGAATATCCCTTGCTGCTGCCAAGACTTGTCAGAACAAAACTGACGCAGGAAACTATCCAAAAAGAGATAGTTCTCTTAGAGGCTACTTTCCCTCTTCCTACCTCAGCATAGGTGAGGAAGAGCTGAGTAGAACTCCTGAACTGATCCAGAGGGGATACGCCCACACTCTTGAAGTGAGTTGTTAATGAGGAGGAAGCTCTACTCCTCCCCAAGGTGTTTACATTCTACACCAAGGCATTCGCCTGAAGGCATGTCCAAGGAAGCACCACGCTCAGTGGTAACTAACCTTGAGGGGAAACGCAGCAAAACCCTTTATAGTTATGGGTTTATAATGCAGCCAAGAAGTGTCCTAATCTTGTCTACCCCACCAGATAAATTGAGCGCAGCTGGAAGTGACCACCGCCCGGCAGCAACACTGAAATCCAAGCAGGTCGACTGCAAAAGTTCTGAAAACGCTGTCCTCAAACACAGCAAACTGGCAGAAAACCCCAAAGTATTGTTAGCTACTAATCTGCAGAAGGAAGGAGGTGTAGTTCTGAAACCGCTTCCAATTTTCTGCAAGAATGAGGGCCGAGTAGCCTCTGGGCTAAAATGCTTGGTGAAGAAGCTAAGGAAAGGAAGTCACCAACAGACTCAACGAGAGAAGGCTGCATCAGTAAAATGGTCGTAGTCCTGGAAAACCCCGCTACGGTCTCTGAAGTGGTCGCTGAACTCGGAATCAGAACGGCATTGATGGTGAACAAGGAACAGTTAAAGAACCCTGTATGAATACCGAAACAACGGCTGAGTCATCCGTGAGGGAAACAAGCTAACAAGCTTATGTAAATAATGCAAGCCTTGTTATTATTTCATTTGCAGACTTTACCACACATAACCAGAATGTTTCTCAACATTTAGAGATGTATGCTGTGCCAGAGAGTAGCAAAACTGTGAATGACTTTCCCAACGTTAATGGCACAAAAGAAAATAACCTGTCATCGATTGTGAGCTGCAAAGAACCTGGCACAGAGGCTCCGAATACTAAAAATAAAGGAAAAATCCCATTATGGGGAAAACGAAAGGAGAGTTATAGAAAACGCAGGGTTCAACTGTTAAATCTAAACAGCTTATAATACACTTAAACCAGAAAGATTCTGAATCAGACTCTCCTGAAGCTCACTCAGATTCTGAAACCTCGGACGAGGAGTCTAGATGACCTTCCTGGGCTAAACAAATTTTATCACAGCTGGCAACTCTAAATAGGGGAGTAAAAAAAATAACTGGATCCTTTAGACTACAGTTAATTCATTAGTAGCTGAGAATCTTCGAATAAAACAGAATATACAGAGTTTGCAGCCAAGAGTTTCAGACATTGAAAATATAAATACAACTATTCAGAGACAAATTAAGAACTTAGAGATGTTAAACAAGGACCTGAAGGAAAATGTTGGACTTTGAGGCAAGGGCACAAAGGAAAATACAAGATTGCTTGGGGTGCAGAGGCCTGGGATGATCTTAGACCCTTAAAAGAGTACTTAAACTAAATGTTTGCTGCATACATGGACACTGAGGTTTCCAATATCCAGTTAGGAATTGACAGGGCCCATAGAGTTTGGTGACCTGAAGGGTCCGGGACAAAACTCTATACCAAGGCTAGCAGTTGTGACATTCTTAAAATCTGAGGATAAGGAAACCCTTGTATCACAAGTTTACAAGAAAAAGCGAATTACTGTGATGGGGCCAAGATTAACATTTACCAGGATTACCTGGCTAAAATAGTTCAGGAAAGGAAAAAAATATGACTTTTTGTGTAATAAACTTTGGGCTAAAGGTATAAAGGCTACTATGGTATATCTGGCTAAACTAAAGGTTATTTTTGAAGGGACACACCTGATGTACGAAGAAGCTGAAAAAGATTTAAGAATGAATATCCCGAGTTTATTTGAGCAAAATAACTAGTTCAAGAGATGGCATGAAGAAGTTCTATGAATATGAGACTCTGGTGTAAGGTTTAAATAGATTAATCTGTTTTTATTTTTATGTTCATGGAATGGAGTTAATTAATGATGGCTTTTCAAGGAACCGGGAAGAACAGAGCTACAAGAAGAGTTCTTAGGAGAGATACAGGTGGACCGCACATTTGTTTTTCTTCCTTTTAGGAGATACACTAGGTTCAATAATAGGGGATTGGTTTTTTCCCCCCGATGGGTTACAAGTTTTGATGTTTTTCTTATTACTTGTTCAATTTATGTTAATGAAGTGGGCCAGTAAAAGAGCTAGAACAATGCTGGTCTGTCATGACTATGGGTAAATTGATTTTTCAGTACCTAAATGTAAACGGGACTCACGCTCCCATTAAAAGGACAAGATTGCTCTCCAGAAACAAAAACAAATGCCTTTTGTATAGCCCTCCAGGAAACACATCTTGATCAAAATGAAATTAAGAAACTAAAGCAAAATGGGTAATGCACTTATTTTCAGCAGACAGTACCAAAAGAAAAAATCACCGGAGTGGCACTACTTTTAGGCAAAATACCCCCTCTGATGTATTACAAACCTTTTCTGATAAAAATGGGAGGATATTATTGGTTAAGATTCAACCAATGGGAGTTATCCTGACTGTGGGTCGATTTAAGCCCTTTTATGCAGCATGTTTAGCAGAGGTGACTCTGGCATTAACTATATTAACTGCTCAAAATATTTTGATGGGTGACTATAACGTCTTGATGGACAAAATCCTAAAGATAAGTCCAATGAATACATATTTGTCCTAATTAATAAACCACTGTGTGTCTCAACATGATTTAGCAGACAGTTGGAAGGTGTTGAATCCAGGTTTAAGAGAATATACACACCATGATAAAAATTTGAGGTTCTCAAGGACTGACTATATTTTTTTCCAAAAGCTTGTTACCTATGTTAAAAAGGCAGTAATTACATTTATATAACAGATCATGCCCTAATTCAAGGAGAGATGAACATACAGGAACCAAATAGGAATACAGTCTATCAATGGAGGTTTGACAATACATTATTGGGGGATGATGGTTTCAGCCAGAAAATCAAAAGGTGCAATAAAGGAATTCTGGCTTTTCAATTATGATGGATCACAATCCATAACACAATTCTGGGATGCTTTTACATCTATAATTAGGGGCGTTATTATATCGCATAAAGCATTTCTTGACAAAAATAGGAAAGGGAAATTATAGAACGTAGATAGAAGGTTACATGAATTGGACTTAACGACCCAAGATTATACCAAATATGCACAAGAGTGGTTTAAACTAAAAGCGGCAAAAAATGAGAGTAACAATGAAGATGTTGAGGTTAACTTGGCCAAAGTTAAAAAAAAAAAATAAAAAAAAGCTAAATATTTACCAGGCGATAAATCTGGGAAAATGTTGGCATATCTGCTAAAAAAGGAAAATAATATAATTTCTAGTTTGATAGATGATAATGGGAAACTTTAACTTATAGCGGGCATCAAGGCCGGAAGTCTATTTAAGCTCTGAAATTACCTATGCTACCTATGACAAAGAGATGGGAGAAGCTATAACTGAGGCTAATAAACATAGTTATCAATCAAAATGACAACCTTCGACTGAAGCAATTAAAGACTATTTAAATAGAACCCAGCTACCGCCATTAAAATATAATCATGAGATCTTTACAAAAAATGAGATTCAGGAAGTGGTTTTAAGTATGTCAAAAAATAGAAGTCCAGGACCGGACGGGCTGACTATAGATTTTTAGATTTCCTTTTTAGAGGACTTACTACCCTGGGTATTTCTAATGTTTCAGGAAATAATTGAGCAAGGCAATAATATATCCCCCTTCCATGGAGGAAGCCAAAGTAATTCTAATACTAA
Organism: Neoceratodus forsteri; assembly: GCA_016271365.2. NCBI lineage: Eukaryota > Metazoa > Chordata > Ceratodontiformes > Ceratodontidae > Neoceratodus > Neoceratodus forsteri. The sequence goes on from CM028133.1 coordinate 1,135,288,024, forward strand.
AAGAAGGGAAAATTCAGATGAAAATTTACAGTTATAGACCAACTGCCTTGCTTAATTGCGACTATAAAATTTTGGCTAGGTTACTAGCTTAAAGGGGAATTACCAAAGGTCATTCATAAAGACCAATTTGGTTTTATTATGGGACGTACTATTTTCAATGCCATAAGAAGAATCCAATCTTTAATACATTATGCCCAGGAAAATAAAATATTAACCCATGCACTGGTCATAGATGCTTCTAAGGCTTCTGACTTAATAAAGACTTTTTATTAGAGGCCTAAAGGTTTGGGGGCTACCAGATAGTATAATTGAAATAATAGCATTATACGAAAATACCACAGCCAGAATTGTAAATTCTTACAGTGGCGTCCCCAGGATGAGAGCCAATACTGCAGCATTCTGCAGAATGCTGCAACAGACCTACAAATAAAGCAATGTAATGACAATGGCAATTAGTCCCTTTTGTCATTCAGGAAAATGTGACACTGCCAAGATGAAGTGAATGCAACTGTTTCCTGCATCAGAAAAGGGACTAATTGCCACTGAACTTACATTGCTTTATTCAGTAGGTCTGCTGCAGCATACTGCAGAGTGCTTTAAAAGCGAGTTTCATCCTGGGGGATGCCACTGTATGTGGGTGACTCGTTAAAGATAAATAATGGGGTTAGACAGCGCTGCCCCTTATCCCCTGTATTATTTATTTTGGTTCTAGAACCCTTATTGAGAACAATCAGGAATTACAAATTAATTAAAGGAATTACAAGATCAGGAAATTAAACTATGCGTTTACAGATGACACATTACTAATACTTCAAGATATTAAAGTTTTACCTTTAATTTTGCAGGAAATTAATACTTACGGAGCATTATCAGGGTACACACTGAACAAAGCAAAGTCTATTGTCTTAGAAATGTATGCCTCTGGTTATATATTGGACCATAAGATATTACACGACTTCACAATAAGCAAACAATGTAAATATTTGGGTATTTTTATAACCAAGAATCGATCTGACACTATTAACATTAATTATGATAAAGCTAAAGAAAAGGTAACAAGGTTATTGCAAGGATGGGAAAAAATGTCATTGTCATTAAGGGGAGGGTTGAAACACTTAAAATGATGGCACTCACACATATAATCTGTCATACAAAATGTAATAGGATTACCGAATGAAAAATGGTTTAGAAATATCCGGAGGAGATTTATTAAATTTCTTTGGAGAGGGGAATACAGCTGCCCTGATCCCTTATCCTATGCAGTGACCTTTCAGATCAAGTTGTTATGGGAATGGGCTTTTGTTTTGCCTGAAAAAGATTGTTTTCATGAAAAGGAAATTATGTACCTACCGCAATTCTTGATCTTCCTGGACGAAGTCTCCACCACTCATTCACACTAATGAGATCTACGCCGGAGGCACTAGGACCCAGCAGAGCAAACTTTTTTGCAGGAGGGCTGGCGCCAGAGATGGAGTCGCGAGGAGTAGCGCCGCGAGCCTCTGCTCATGCGGCAATGACTATCTCGGCGTCAACCTTCCAACTGCCTCAGTACCTTTTTTTCTGAGGAGGTGCAGCGTAACTAATCTAGAAGGAAAGCCTAACCAAAAACCGGACATAAGATAGTCCGGAAGACCCATATAAGAAGGGTCAAGAAAAAAGTCTTCACAGCCTAAAGACTGAGGGTGTGAAGACCAACAACAGAGGTGAGCTCGGGGGATGGTGGGTGGGCGTGTGAATGAGTGGTGGAGACTTCGTCCAAGAAGATCAAGAATTACAGTAGGTAATGCACTTCCATATCTTCCTGACATAAAGTCTCCACCACTCATTCACACTAATGGAGAGTACCGAGCTATAATCCCGAGAGGGCTGCAGGAGAGACCAAGAGCTTACTGATTTAGGACAGAAGTCCATTAAGGATGGTTCTGCCAAACAAAACATGTTGCCTGGCATGGACATCCAGGGCATAGTGTTTGACGAAAGTATGCACTGAGCTCCAGGTGACCGCACTGCAAATATCTGCAATGGACACGTTGATGACTTCCGCCAGAGATGCCACGACTGCTCTAGTAGAGTGAGCGTCCTCTCTGCCTTCCAGCTTAACCTGCGCCATGGAATAACAGTGGCGAAGGCATGCCACCCGCCATGCTGAAATGCATCTGATGGTGACAGGCTGACCCAGCCGGGTCTCGCTGAAGGAAACAAACAGTTGTTGAGCGTTGCGAAAATCTTTTGTCTTATCTAAATAGAAACGCAAAGCTCTTTTGATGTCCAAAGATTGGAGAGAATGCTCACCTTCATTTTGGAAGTTCACAAAGTAGGTAGGAAGGAAGGATCAAAGGTTGGTTTAGATGGAATTCTGAAACAACCTTAGGGAGAAACCTAGGATGGGTCCTAAGAACTACTCTGTCTTTATGAAACACAGTATACAGAGGAGGGTCTGTGACCAAGGCATATATCTCAGAGACCCTGTGGGCCGAGATAATGGCCACCAGGAAGGCCGTTTTCCAAGTTAGGAAATTCAACTCACAGGTAGCTAGAGGCTCGAAAGGTTTCCGAGTGAGCATGTCTAGCACAAGATTAATGTCCCAGGCTGCGACTGGATGTCTGATAGGAGGTCTGGTATGCAGAATTCCCTTAAGGAATCTCTTAACCATGGGTAACTGAGCCAGTGACAAGGAAAGTACTGGCTCATGATGAGCTGAAATGGCACAAAGGTGAACCTTGACAGTAGAGTATTGCAGACCTGAATTTGAGAGGTCCAAAAGGTACTCTAGAACTTTATTTGGTGGGCAGGAAAAAGGATTCAAAGAGGATTTTGCACACCAGAGCGAAAAATGCTTCCATTTGGCTGTGTAAGTTTTCCTAGTGGGCTTGCATGCAGCCAAAAGAATATCTGAAACTCTGCAGGAGACGTTGAACCTGTTCACTTCTATCTCTTCAGGAGCCAAACGTGAAGGTGAAGCGATCTCAGATTGGGATGGACCACAGGCTCCTGAGTCAGAAGGTTCGTCTGAAGGGGAAGCGGTTTCGGACACACTGCTGAGTAACGGAAACCATATCTGCCAAGGCCAGAAGGGAGCAATGAGAATCATTTTGCTCCCCTGGGACTCGAACTTGAGAAGTACCCTCTGAATTAGAGGAAGAGGCGGAAAGGCGTATAGAAAGCGGTTTTGTGCACTGCAGCCTGAATGCATCCTGACAGAAAATGACAGGCCCTGGATTTCTGGAGCAGAAGAGAGGCAGTTTTGTGTTGAGTGGGGATGCAGAAAGGTCCAGGTCTGGAGTTCCCCACTCTGCAAATAGTGACTTAACTACGGTTGAGTCAAGAGACCATTCATGAGGATCTGTTTCTGTTCTGCTGAGACAGTCTGCCAGTTCGTTCTGCACTCCTGGCAGGTAGGCCGCTTGAATTAGAGCCTTGTGCTCCAAGCACCATTCCCACACTCTCATTGCTTCCCTGCATAAGAGGTAAGAGTGAGCCCCGTCTTGCTTGTTGATGTAATACATCACTGCTTTGTTGTCCGTTTGAAGGAGAATGTTCATGTGACAGAGAATGTCCTTCAAAGCCCGGACTGCAAAAAGGACGGCTCTCATTTCTAAGACATTTATGTGAAGCTGGGACTTGTCCCGAGTCCACGTACCTTGAGTGTGGAGAGTCTGACAGTGAGCTCCCCACCCCATCAGGGACGCGTCCATGGTAATGGAAATCTGATGATCCAGAGGAGCAAAGGGATACCCTTCCAGAAGATTGTCTGCTTGCAACCACTAGGTGAGCGACTTCTGCAGAGGTTCTGTCACCTTGATGAGAAAGAACTGAGGGCGAGTGGTCAGGGACCCAGCACTGAGCATCCATTGAGAGATTCTCATGTGAAGGTGTGCTAGGGGTACAGTGAACACCGAGGATGCCATGAGACTTAGCATCCGCTGCATCGAGACAGCTCGAACCGAGCTGTTCTGTCTGATGTATCGGGCCATCTGTAGGATATTGCTCCTTTTGTCCTCTGGTAGAAATGCTTTCGCACAGGAGGTGTCCAGAAGAGCTCCTATGAAAAGGAGCCTCTGGGAGGGCTGCAGCTGCGATTTCTTGAGGTTTAGCAGGACTCCCATGGATGTGAGAAAGTCTGAGGCCGTGGCAACCGCGTTGAGAGTTCCTTGCCTGGAAGGGCTCGCTAGAAGCCAGTCGTCCAGATATGGGAACACTTGTATTCCGACTTTTCTGAAATACGCTGCTAGAACTGCAAAACACTTTGTAAAAACATGCGGCGCTGAAGATAGCCCAAAGAGCAGGACTCTGAACTGATAAATACTGTACCAAAGCTACAAACCTTAGATATTTGCGATGCTTTGGATGAATAGGAATATGTTGGTAAGCACCCTGCATGTCCAGGGAGGCTAACCAGTCGTGTTGATGAAGCAAGGGTAACAGGGTCCCTAGCGATATCATCTTGAATTTCTCTTTGGGAAGAAACTTGTTTAATTTTATGAGGTCCAAAATGGGGCGCATGCCCCCAGTTTTCTTTGGAACTAGAAGAAAAATTTACTCACCTTAGTAATTATGTTTCTTCTAATGGAGTCTTGCTGTATTCTGACTACTGCAGTTAGCCCCAGCCTTTAAACTGCCCTGTAGATCAAAGGGTTAACTTTCTATGCAGAGCATAGAATGCTGAGCTTGAGCTCGGGTGATGTCTCCGTCTGGAGCCCTTTGAAATCCAACCGTCAGATTCTTATGAGCAAAAACTCAGTAACTATCGTATGTGGAAATTGTAAAATTTTTACTAGCCAACTGGCAACAAAAAGTTTTGGATTCCCAAAGGAAGACAAGTCAGGAAACCCAAAAACCAATCCAGATAAGAATAATAATGAAACAAACACCCAAACAAAAAGAAGAGGGTGTAAAAGGGAGCACCCCTGAGGTGCAACATTGCACCTGCCCACCCACTTCCCAAAAACAGGTTCTGAGAGGGGAGGCAGGGAGGGAGGTCCGAATACAGCAAGACTCCATTAGAAGAAACATAATTACTAAGGTGAGTGTTTTCTTCAAACAACATGAAGTCTTGCTGTATTCTGACTATTGCAGACCACCAAGCAGTACCTCCATGGACGAGGGACAGAACCTACTTTGGGAATAGGCTCTGAAGTACTGCTGTGCCAAACCGAGTATCACTCTTAGCCTGCATATCCAGAGAGTAATGCTTGGTAAAGGTATGGACCGTTTTCCAGGTGGCTGCTTGACAAATTTCTAAGTGAGGAATATCCCTGGCAGCAGCCAGGGAAGCAGCTGTACCTCTGGTGGAGTGAGCCCTCAGGCCTGAGGGTGGAATTTTTCCTAGTTTCTCATAGCAGAATTGTGTACAAGACACAATCCACCTGGCAATAGTTCTCTTGGTGGCAGGTCTGCCCTTTCCCACTTCTCCATAAGTGAGGAACAACTGGAGGGAATCAAACTTGTGACCCTTGGTATGCTCTATATAGTAGCTAAGGGCCCTTTTAACATCTAAACTGTGTAGCCTCCTCTCTCCTGAAGAATGATCGGTGAAGAAAACAGGGAGAGACAGACTGATTCAAGTGGAAATCTGAAACCACTTTGGGCAAGAACCTTCTATTGGTTCTAAGGACCACTTTATCCCTATGAAAGGAGATAAATACAGGTTACTCACCTGTAACAGGAGTTCTAGGAATGGTATATGTTGTTCATCCACACTCATTGGCAGTATCCTTGCCGCTTTAAATCTTGCCGGAAGGTCTTCAAGGTTGCTCCTCCCACCCACCCGGTGGTATAACCTCGGCTCGCCCTATGACGCCAGATCTGGCCCGCTGGAAGCTCAGGTTGTGCTCGAAGCTGGAGGTCGGTGGAGTGTGGATGAACAACATATACCATTCCTAGAACTCCTGTTACAGGTGAGTAACCTGTATTTAGGACATGGATATGTTGTTCATCCACACTCATTGGCAGACTCCTAGCAGTTCTCCGGGAGGAGGAGGCAAGACGACACCCCTCATACTTACTTGGGAAAGAGAGACTGAGAACCGAGGCCCCAAAACCAGCATCCCGGCGTGACTCAAGGTCGATGTGGTAGTGGGTAATGAAGGTGTTTGCTGACTTCCAGGTAGCAGCCCTGCAGATTTCCTGGATAGGGACGCCCTGAAGCAGCCACCATCTGCAGCAGTATGGCGGTAGAATGAGCTCTATCCTCTGGGAGGCTCCATGCCCGCTAACTTATAGCAGAGATCTATGCAGGAGGTTACCCACCTGCTATCGTCCGCTTGGCTGCAGGTCTGCCAGATGCGGCTCCAGCGTAGGTGACAAACAGCTGCGAACCTCTCCTCGACTTTCAGCCATGCGCCCTTATATAAGCGAGCTCTTTCTAGGATCCAGAGTATGGAGCTTATATTCGGCCTCGAGGTGTGATTGGGGTAGAACACCGCAGAGTCAACACCTGGTTAAGGTGAAACTCCGACACCACCTTCGAAGGAATTTCTGGTGGGGTGAGGACAACCTTGTCCCTGTGGAAGACCAGGTAAGGAGACTCGATGGAAAGCGCCTGGAGCTCTCCCATCCTTCTGGCTGACGTGATAGCCACCAAGAAGGGCGGTCCACGACAGGTGAGAGAGAGCACACCTGTGCATAGGTTCGAATGGCTTGCCCATGAGCTTTGCCAGTACCAGCAGTAGATCCCACTGGAGGTGGGGTCTCCTGACTGAGGGAATGTGATCGAGGCCTTGAAAAGCGGCCAGACCACCTTTCTCCTGGCACGATCGACTGCTTCCCGCCCGCGCCGTGTAAGCAGCAGAGATGGCTGCCAGTGCACCCTTAGGTCGCCGACTCCAAGCCCTTCACCAGAAGGGACCATAAATAGTCCAAGATGCTTGCCAAGGAACAGGAGGAAGGGTCCAAGCTCCTTGTTCTGACACCAAATGGAAAACCTTTTCCATTTGAAGGCATAGCATTTTCTGGCTCGACTCCCACGGGACGCTCAACTACATTGAGGACCTCGCCGAAAGACCCAAAGCCTGGAACTCTAGCCGGGCCAGGAACCAGGCCGGCCAGGGTGCAGGGATTGAAGGTCCGGATGGAACACCTTCCCCTGATTGACTGAGAGCAGGTCCGGGCGAGCTGAAGCCGCCAGGGAGTCCTGTGAGCTGAGACTGAGGAGATCTGGTACCAGAACTGGCGAGGGCCAGTCTGGGGTTATCAGAATCACCTGCGCCTGTCCCTCCCTCGCCTTGAGAAGCACCTTGTGGATCAAGGGAAATGGGGAAAGGCAGGAAGAGGCCCGGGGTCCATTGCCTCTCGAGAAGGCATCCCCTGCAGCGAGCCCTGCTGAGGGGGGCGGCATGGAATAGACTCAGCCTGCTGCTTCCTCCGTGAGGCAAACAGGTCCACCTGAGGTGTGCCCCAAAGGAGAACAGATGTACCACTCCGGCAGGAGAGACCACTGTGGATGCAGCCCTCATCCGGCCAGGGCATCGGCCAGGGTGTTGGAGGCTCCTGCCACGTGAATGGCTAGGAGATCCGCCCAGGCTGCGCATTTAGTGACTAAATGCGGAGCTTCTCTTTGCATAGAAGCATGAGCGCTGGCGTCGCCTTGGCGGTTTAGATAGTACATGGTCGTGTATTGTCCGGCCTGACTCGGACCACTTGACCCCGGAGGAACGGAGCAAAGGCGGTGAGAGCTCAGGCGGACCTCGGAGCTCCAGCAGGTTGATGTGGCATCGGGACTCCCGGGACCAGAGGCCATGAGCCCGGTGGTTCCCCAGATGGGCACCCCAACCCATCAGAGAGGCATCGGTCGACAGAGAGACCGGCTGGCCTCGGGTGACGAACGTGATGCCTCCTGCAATTGATCTGAACGGTCCACCACTGGAGAGCATTCCACATCCCCTGTGTCACCGGTGCGCAGCTGGTCCAAGGGATCGAAGCGCAGACCACCTGGCTGGCCAGTCCCCACTGAAGGACGATGTTCCAGCGGGCCCAACGGACCACGCTGGTACAGGCCGCCATGAGACCCAGGAGGCGAGGGAAGTCCCGGCAGGGGCGCAATTGCCCAACCAGAAATGATCGGGCAAAGGAGGAAAGAACTCGGCCCTGTCCGCCGTGAGCCGCGCCTGGCTCAAGAGAGTCGAGCTGCGCCTGATGAATAAAATCACCTGCTTCGGCCTGAAGTTCTGATTCTGGCCCTGACAAGGAGGCCAGTTGGAGGTTGCAGACCTGAGGGCCAGATCTCTGACCACTCCGCCTCTTCCTGAGGAGCTGCTATCAGCCAGTCGTCTGTAAGGGTACACCCGGACCCTCGGGCGCCGCAGGAATGCTGTCACCACTGCTATGCATTTGGTGAAGACCCTGGGAGCTGATATGTCAAGGGCATGGCTTGAATCTCAAGAGAGATCCTTCCGCTCGGAAGCGGCGGAATCTCTGGTGAGACGGACGGATAGGGACGGAAAAAAACGCTGCCCTGCAAGTCCAGAGAGCAGAACTACCTGCTCAAGGATGGTATTATTTGAGCCAGAGTGACCATCCTGAAGGTTCGAGACCTAGGGAACTTGTTTAGTCGTGTAGGTCGAGAATGGGGCGCCAGCCCCCGTCCGCTTCTGAACCAGGAAGTACCTGGACACAAACCCTGGGTCTGAAGGAGGGTCCACCACCTTCTTACCACCTCCTTCTGGAGGAGGAGAGCTGCGTCGGCCTCGACGAGCCGCCAGTGAGGCTGGGATCCTGCCCTCGAGGGCTACGGCCTGAAGGGTGCGTGCCTGCTCAATTCCAGAGGCAGGCCCTTCCCACCACCTCAAGACCCACCTGTCCGTGGTAACAGCGGACCAGGCGGAACGGAAGTGTGCTGGAGCCGCCTCAATGGGGACCTGGGTAAGGTGACGGGGATGGGGCGACACCTCAGCCCGCCACTGGGCAGGCTTGGAGGAGGGACCGCCGAGGGACCTCCTGGGCCCTTTCCTCCTGCTCCTGTTAGAGGAAGCCACGGTTTGGGTTTGGGATGCAAGGTCGAGGCCTGCTGGCCCCTGACGCGCCACGGGCGCGCTGGGCACACAGAAGGACGAAAGGGCTTAGGGCTGTGGTTTATGTGGCCTTTGTCCTCTGAATGCAGCAAGAGACCCCAGTCCAAGGTGAAGTATTGGATCTCTCGGACCCCTTCTGCAGGTGACCTTCCACCCTAGGGTCAAGAGGTCAGTCCTCAAAAGGAACATCCGCCAACTTGTGCTGGGTATCCAAGTGCTAGGTGGATATCCTCAGCCAAGCTCACGGGACGAGTAGCCACTGCGTCGCCCACCGATCTGGCACATGAGTCCCCTCGCATCCAAAGCAGTCTGGAGCTGCTGTTTGGCCACTGCTCTGCCCTGGTCCCGCACTCTGCTTAACCGTAGTCTGCAGATCGGGCGGAAGATGAGGGATGACCCATCCAGGAGCCCAACAGGGCATGAGAAAATGTGCATGAGGATCGGCCGAACTGGCCTGACGAAGGCCGAGAGAGGACGAAGCGAGACTTTTCGCCCGACATAGTCCAATTCTTGACCTCTGTCAGGAGGTTTGTCCACATCCTGGCGCCAGCCGGGCGCTACCGGAAAACGCTGTCGCAATCCGCCAACCCTCAGCAGTGGGGGTGTTCAAAACCGACAAGGAACCGTACTGGGATCACGATCTCTTGGCCATCCTGGCCAAGGAAGCGCAGGGTAGGAAGCAGGTGCCAAAGTTCCAGTGCTGGACCCACTATGGCCTCGGCCACCGGAAAGGCCTCCGTCGGAGAATCTCCGTCCAGGAATCTCCGTGAGGGGATACCTGGCCCGCTTTGGAACGGGTTCAGAGCCCATCCCGGTAGACTCGAGATGAGCCGAAGTAGTCCGTAGGAAGGACGACGGCTATCGCCCATTGGCTGACCTTCCTGAAGACTCCAAGTCCAGTCGCTGGAGAAGAAGGAGGAATCATCTTCGACCGGAAGAGTCTCAAGAGCTGCCTCTGGCCTGAACCACCTTCACCCGCCGAGGTCGGGCCGGGAGTGAGGGTAACTGACAGCCGATGGGAAACCTCAGCCGACCGAGAATCTCTTGGTCGGAGCCCCAATTGGTGGCTGTGGAGGCGGGAGGTTCCACCGCACGGTGGAGCAGCTGGTTTTGGCCGAACAACCGCTCTGGGTATAGCTCCGGCAAGTCGAGGGGTTGTGTCGCTGCCCGGTGACAGTTGATTTAATGGCCGGGAAGCACGGAGTCGGCCATCTCGGCCAGGAGGAGCTGTTACAGAACATAAGGTCCTCGTGATCACGACGTGACTCCCACGCCAAGCCTCCCTCATCCGGAGGAGGAGGAGGACGAGCGCGGCGACGCCGCTTTCAGGGGTGTAAGCCGAGATCGAATCGCTTGCTATGACGGTGGGAAACGGGCTGGATCCTGAAGAGGTCCGAGACCGAGATCGAAAGAGTCCCGGAATTGGTCGGTGAGGTGTCGGCCGAACCGGACACTCCCTTCCGCCTCGGAAGGTCCATCCGAGGGCCTGGAACCGGAGGCAACAGGCGAGCCCACGGGATCCAACTCCTCCCGGGAAACTGAGGGAATCTCGCCGCCAAAGGCGACACAGCTCCGTCTACCGGGTCGAGAAAATTTCGACTTCATCAGTGGGAGTCTCGGTCAACTGACCTGACGGGACACCGTGAGGCCAGTGGCCGAAGCCGAGCGGTCGACCGGCCGACGGGTCGACGTGTCCGGGAGGGACCTTCTCAGCCCCAAGAGCGCCGACGGAGGGATCCTACCTTGTCCTCTTTTGGACCGAGAAAAGGTCCAGTAGACGAGGCCCTTCTCCTTTAGTGGAGAGGGACAGACAAAGCTCCTTAAAGGAAGCCGTGGTAGTGGTGTTGTCCCAGAGAGAGCGGGATAAATGCCGCTGCCGAGGAAGATATTGCCCGCTACCGCTTCCTCTCGAGGGCGACCATCCGGGCCGAGTTGATCCGCCGAGCCCGCCGCCAAGGACACCGCCAACCGGCCTCTTGACTTCAGCACGGAGGGAACGCTTCTCGGGACGCGCTTCCAGTTGCAATCGGGCAGCACTTTGTCTCGAGGACGAGGGCCGAGAAAGATGAGCACAGGTCGCAAGCCCGCGGGTCGTGCTCAAGGCCTAAGCAGTAGACACACGGAGTGTGGATCCGTCCGAGACATCTTCGTTCGCATGGGCATCTCCAAACTGGGAGTCGATTTATCCGTCGCAGCCGCTGAGGGATCCAAGACTGAAGTCTTTTGCAAAATATTATTTTAAATCCGCAAACGGAGAAATAGGAACTAGTCACAAACGAGCAGTTAAGGAGGGAACCTGAGCCTCCAAGCCGTAAGGAAGATTCAGCCGCGGGGCGGAGCGAGTTATACCACCCGGTGGGTGGGAGGAGCAAGCTAAGACCTTCCGCAAGATTTAAAGCGGCAAGGATACTGCCAATGAGTGTGGATGAACAATATATCCATGTCCCTAGAAAATCAGGTCTCCACTGACAGGGCTTGCACTTCACTGATAAGTCTGGCAGAGGTAATGGCTACTTAAAAACACAGTTTTCCAAGTCAAGTACTTGCGGCCTGCCGAGACATAGGTTCCAAAGGGAGGTTGTGCTAAGTTGAGCAATGCAAAGATTTAAAATCCCAGGTAGTGCAGGGTCTCTAAAGGGAGGATTGCTATGAAGCAATCCTTTAAAAAAAGTTACGGAACACAGGATGAGATGATAGTGAGGAAGACTTCCCACTGGACAGGAAAGCAGGAAACAGCTGACAAGTGCACCTTGAGAGTAGCTTTCTGAGGCCTAAACCATATCAGATGGACCATATAATCCAGAACTGTAGGCAATTCAGTAGCAGTGTCTGGGGAAACATGTTTTGGACCACCAAATGCTGAATCTCTTCCATTTGAGTTATAGGTTTTCTAGTGGCGGGCTTCGAGAGGCTTTGAGAATATCCAGAACTCCTGAGACAGATGCAACTGCATACTCTAACCTCTAGAGCCATGCCTTGAGATTGAGAGACTGAAGATTAGGGTACCAAACCTCCCTGAAAGGAGGTTAACAGGTTGTAATTCCTGGGAAGAGACAGGGAAGATGGACTGCTAGGACAGCAACAGGGGGGTACTAGGGTGTCTGGCCCAGTCTGAGCAACTGAATCACTTTGCAAGGCTGTGACCTTATCTTGACTAAAACTTTGAACAGTAGAGGAAAGGGAGGGAAGGCATACAGAAATGTTCCTTCCCAGTTCAGAATGAGAGCATCCAGAGGGACTGAGCCAAAGACTGGGGGTCTGCAACAAAAGAGAGGAAGTTGTTGATTGTCTGGGGTTGCAAAGAGATCTATCTCTGGAGCGCTCCACCTTAAAAAAAAATCACCTTCAAGACCAGAGGGTCCAGGGACCATTCGTGATGGCCCTGTGAGATCCTGCTCAGTGCATCTGCTAGCACATGTCCTTCCCTGGAAGGTGGACGGCTATCAGAGAGGTCTGCTGAGAATAAGCCAGGGACCACAACTTCATGGCTTCTGTGCACAAGGCCGTGGACCGAGTGCCTCCTGCTTATTGATGTACCACATGGTGGTGGTGGTGGTGTCTGTTCTGACTTGAACCACCTTGTTCTGCACTGATGGAGAAAGTTTGCAGGGCCAGAAACTGCCCTGAGTTCTAGGAGATTGATATGGAGAAGGATTCCTGAGGGACTGACAGTCCCGGGCAGTGAGGGCTCCAGATGGGCTCCCAGCCCAGAAGGGAAGCATCCGTGGTAAGGACCACTGAATGAGACTGAGTGGCAAATGGGACCCTTGCCTTAAATTGTCCCTGATCCTGCCATCATTGAAGGGCTTGGATCAGGGTCCAAGTCACTGGAATCAGTTTGGTAAGAGAATCCTTCCTCTGGGATGGAACTGAATGTCTCTCATCTGGAATCTTGTCCCTTGGACCACTGCTGTAGAAGCTGCCATGTGGCCCAAGAGCTGGAGGAAATGCCTTGCTGGTCGAGACACCTGAATGCTGAAGGAAGAAGCCAGTTCTAAGAACTCTTGCCCTTTCCAGGGGAAGAAAGGCTCTTGCTTTGACAGTATCCAGCTCTGCTCCTATAAAGGTAAGGAGCTGCACTGGCTCAAGAACTGACTTGGGAAGGTTGAGAAGAAATCCTAGAGAAGTGAGCACTTGCTGGGTCACTTGCAGGTCTGACTTGACTTGATCTGGAGCCTGGCCCACTATTAGCCAATCGTCCAGATGTGGAAAAATGGAAATCTTTGCCTTCTTAGAAAGGCAACGACTACTGCCAGGCACTTGTGAAACCCTGGGGCTGATGTTAGACCAAAGGGCATTGCTTTAAACTGATAGTGGCCTGAGGCAACTCGAACCTGAGGTACTTTCTGTGGAAGCATCTGATGAGAATGTGAAAATAGGCATCTCTGAGGTCCAGGGAGGCTAGCCAGTCCCCTGGCCTTAGAGAGGGAAGAATTATTCCCAGAGTTACCATCTTGAACTTTGGTTTTAAAAGATGTTTGTTCAGGTATCTTAGGTCTAGGATGGGTCGCCACTCCCTTGTCTTTTCTGGGGTAAGGAAGTACCTGGAGTACAGACCTTTGCCCCAGTGTAGGGTAGGAACTCTCTCTATGGCTCTTAAGGCCAGAAGAGATGAAACCTCTGCCTCTAGGGCAAGGGTTTCTGAGAGACCTGCAGTGGAAAAGATCTGGCCTCATCTTCAGAAATTTTTGAAACTGAGAACCAGTCCTTGTTGTTACTTCCAGGACCCACTTGTCTGAGGTAACAGACATCCAGTCCTGGACAAAGTAAGCCAGCCTGCCCCTACTGGAATAGGAGAGTGGGACCGGCAGACACATCAGGGTGTCTGCTTGGCAGGGCCTTAGGCTGGAGGAGTGGACGCAGCCCTGCTCATCCCCCTTCTGCCTCTCCTCTGAAGAACCCCTCTGTGAAAAGGGAAAAGAGGCCTGTGCTGGTAAAAGGCCTATGAAAAGGCCTGCCCTGCCCCAGACTGCTGCCTTTGAGGAGTTGCCTGCCCTCTCCTGGCCTGAGCACTCCTATAAGTGGTCCTGTACTCGGCCCATTTTCTTCATGTAATTCTCTGTCTGCTCCCCAAACAGAGAATTACCCACTACAGGAAAATCCATGGCCTTAGCCTGGGTGTCCTGTGAGAGGCTAGTACATCTGAGCCAAGCCATTCTCCAAGAGCCACAGATGTAGCCATGACTCTGATGACACATCACTGGAGTCCACAGCAGCATGAAACTGTACTTTTGATGCCTCAATCCCATCTGCAGCCACCTCCTCCAGCTCCTTGATAGCTGTGGGGGGCTGTTAGCCAGTGCCAGTACAGTGTCCCACCTGGACTTCTGGTACCTGGCTGTATAGGGCCATGTAATTAGCCTGCCTGAGTCCCAAGGAAGATGCACCATGTGTTTTTTTGCCATGGCATCAATCTTCTTTAAGTCTTTGTCTGGAGCGCAGAAGCCAAGGGAATGTTTGCCTTGTCACAGGTAGCAGCCAGCAGCACCCCAACATGGCTGCACTGCTGGTATAAAAACTCTGTATCTGAGCCTGATAGTGTGTACCTCTTGGCCACCCTTCTGTTAACAGGAGGTACAGAATTGGGAGACTTCAGGATTTTTTGTGTCTGCTTCCCAAAGGATTTGTGAAGGGGAACAGACAGTCTCCTGGACTCTGGGATGTCCATCATTTCCACATAATCAGGCTCCTCTTGATCCTCCATTTCCTCCTCCATAGGGAGCTGGAGGGTTTCAGCCACTTTTCTGTAAAACAGAAAATGGGAAGGGGACTCAGAAAGCCTAGAAGGGGAAACACCAGAAGGTCTGTCTGGGGAGATGTCAGGTTCCACAGGCACATCCAGACTTTCACCATCATCTTCAAACTCCTCCTCCTCCTCAAACTCCAGTTCATAAAAATCTTCAGGGGTATAATCTTGAACCGGGGGCACCGACCGAACCGAACCCCTGCCAAAAGGTGCCGGATCGGTCGGAACCGGGCGAAGCGATTCCACAATCCGAATCGCTCTGGCTATCTCCTCGGCGGTCGGAACAAGAACCTCTGGGTCTGAACTGGTCGGTTTTTCTTTGCGTTTCCTTTTTGTAGGAACCGACTTTCAGGATCAGCTTCTCTTGCCCGGGTATTGCCCTGGTCAGAGGGCACTCCTAGTTCGGTCGGAACCGAACCGGGCTGGCCATCCGGGTCAGCGGACTTCTCGGCCTCCTTTTCTCTCAGTCTACCTAATCTCTTTTCAAGGGTAGATTTAGGAAAATTTTTTTTTTTTTACAAATTTGGCAGTCTGTATCAAGGTATTCAAACCCCAGACAATAAACACAGGTGGTGTGGGGATCGACCTTAGCAAAGACTTCTCCACACTCACTGCAGTGTTGAAACCCAGTGGGCCTGTTTTTTCTTGGGTTTCTCAGACATGGCCAACCTAACCAAACTTACCCTTTTATGGCACTTGCATGAGCAAGACTCCATATCGGGTTCCTAACCATGTCACAGGTATTAGAAAAAAAACATTCAAAACATGTTTTTTTTTTAAGAACCGATAAGGACCGGTAACCACACTCTAAAGTAAAACACAAGGATTCACTACAAGTGATCGGTTCAGCCAAACTGATCTAACACTTTACATTTCACACAGAAAATCAGAACAAAACCTATCTATTACTCACGGTACCACAGACAGAGACTGAACCGATTGTGGAAATAAATTTGGTTTAAAACAGACAATTTAACCGAGACTAACAGACTTTCGAACCAAGCTGAAGGAGAAATCTCGAGCGACTGTTCAGTAAGGCTAAGTAAAGAATCTGATGGTTGGATTTCAAAGGACTCCAGACAGAGACATCAGCCGAGCTCGAACTCAGCATTCTATGCTCTGCATAGAAAGTTAACCTTTGTTCTTCGGGCAGTTTAAAGGCTGGCAATAACTGCAATAGTCAGACTACAGCAAGACTTCATGTTGTTTGAAAGTAATGGAGTAGCACCTTGTGTTCCATTGACCCAGCGGAACTACTTCCACTGCCCTGTTGTTCAGAAGGCCTTGTATTTCAGAGGCGAGAAGCTCTGACTGAAGAACTGACAGCTTTGGCTGCTGCTTCGGGAGACAATCCGGAGGGTTCTCCAAAAAACTGAGGGAATATCCCTCACGGATTATACGAATGACCCATTTGTCCAAAGTTATGGACTTCCACCAGTTGTAGAATTGAGTCAGACGACCTCCCACCGCTAAAAAGTCCCCCTCGGGCAGCTGAGGTGGGACTTGGGCCAGAAACTCAGAAGGCGGCACTGGGTGCTTTGGGCGCTTGCGCCTTTTGCTACGTTTTCTTCTGCGGCTGAGAGGCTTGATTTTATTAAAACTTCCCTCGCCTTTGTCTCAAAGCGACTGACGGTTATGAAACTGGCTGTTGTTAACACCCCTCGAGAGGGGCAGGAGGAGGTCGAGCCAATTTAATGGCTGACCTAGTCTTTGTGTGGCCTCTAGAGCCTGTTCTACTTGAGGGTCAAGAGATACACAACATCAAGGGCAACGCCATGACCTGTTGCTGGGCACCATTTTGGAACCTGAAGTGCGGAAAAGGAATGGTGGCGGTACAAATGCCTGCCGCTTGGGAGGCAGTATCGAAGGCATCCATAGCTGCTTTAACCTGTTGGTTGTTGGACTCTATGCCCCTGGTTATGGTTTGAAGAAGCTCTGAATTAGTGTCCGACTCTGGTAGAGCTACAACCATTTGTTTGAGCGAATGCCAAAGGATATACTCATATTGAGAGAAATAGCCCTGGTAGCTGGCGATACGCATACCCAGGGTGGATGCAGCAAAGACTCTCTTACCTAAAAAATCTATCTTATGAGATTCTTTGTTTATAGGTCGAGCTGTAGTAGTCTGAGGAAGGACGACCTTATCATTCTCTGCCAAGACTACAGTAGGGTCCGCAAAGGCTTGGGAGGCCAAAATGGGTTGGTCCTTGGGAGCAGCATACTTCCTATCTATGGACTTAGCCACAGAAGAAATGAGAGCAGGATTATTCCATACCATTTGAGAAAGCGTCTCAAAGGAGGGTTGTACCGGGAGAGTTAAATCCATAGGGATGTCTGGAACATGACGGTATTGGAGTCTTAAAAGCTTCCCAGTAATGATGTCCATAGTCTGGAGAGAAAGAGTGGAATTAAAATTTTTCAGCAGAGACCTAAATGACAGGTCCTCGACCACAGGCTCATCTGTAACAGTAATTCTAAGAGTGGCATATGATGTTCATCCACACTTCTGGCAGTGTTCTTTCCCTTTAAGGCTTGCCAGCAAGTCTTCAAGCTGGCTCCTCCCACCCACCCATATGGTAACTCTCTCAGCTCCGCCCCCTGATGCCAGACCTTGCCTGCTGGAAGCAGTGTGTGTGCCAAAGACAGGGGAGGTCAGGTGGGTCTGTGTGGTTGAACATGATATACCACTCCGAGAAAGTACAGTTACGTAAAATCTTACCGTAACAGTAGATCTTCAAGGAATGTCTCTTGCAGTAGGTAATTACTTCCGGGAGGTTCCAGAAGAGGGCGATGTCACACGGCAGCTTCTTCTAGCAGTTTTCACCAAGGGCTGCACACACATGACATCATCTTCCTGTTTCCTATATAAGTGTGGGCAGTCCCTGGTATCCTCAGTGCCCTTGCCAGATTCAGCTCGCAAAGGCGAGGACCGAGGGGAAGCCAAGGTACCAAGGAGTCCCAACCCTAAGTCACTGGACCAGAATTTGCTCTGTTAGAGAAGGAGGGGGACAGACGGCAGGATTGCACCTACTGCAAGAGACATTCCTCAAAGATCTACTGTTATGCTAAGATTTTACGTAACTGTACTATTTTCCACGGAATGGTGTCCAGCAGTTATGTCCATATGGGAGGACAATTATGACAGGAGACCTTGTAGCACTGTACGGCCGAAGGCTGTCCTATGTCTCGAGGCAATATCAAGATTGTAGTGCCTTGTGAAAGTATGGATTGTGGACAGTAGCTGCATTGCAGATTTCTCAAACGGAGGCTCCTTTGAGGCAAGCCGCAGCAGTGGCCATAGCTCTAGTAGAGTGAGCCTGACAGGTCCAGGAAAAGTCTTGTACTTTTAAGTAACAAAAGGTAACATAATCTGCCAACCATGAAGACAGGGTTCGTTTAGCAACAGGAAGTCCCTCGTCTGCCAGAGGCAAAGGTGACACTGAGAAGTTTTCCTAATCCACTTGGTACGATTAGTGTAATAGCATAGAACACGGCGGACATCTAAGGTATGTAATAGACGCTCACCGGGACTGAGTGTTCAAGGTAGTACACTGGGAGCTCCAAGGACTGATTTAGAGTATGTTCACAGACTACTTTAGGAAGGAAGGATGGGTTGGTACTAGGGACCACCCTGTCCTTGTGGAAAATCAAGTAAGGTCCTAATCATGAGGGCATAAAGCTTGGAAATATGGCTAACTGAAATAATGGCCACTAGAAACAACATTTTCCATGAAAGGAAACTGAGATAGCAGGTGGCCGCTGGCTCGAAAGATTCGAGGGTCAGTTTTTCTACAATGAAACTGAGATCCCACGGAGGAGTGGGTTGCCTAATAGGAGCTTTAAAATGTATCATTCCTCTCAAGAACATCTTGGCTAAATGATGTTGGTACAGCAATTTCCCCTCGAAGGGTTCATGGAAGGCAGAGTTGGCAGCCAGGTGGACTTTGATGGAGAAGCAAATTAAGCCTGACTTCGATAATGAGGCCAGGTAGTCCAAGATCTTCGCCAGTGGACACGGTAAGGGTCCAGGGAGCAAGAAGTCACCACATGGAAAAAGCTGCTCCATTTGAATTATATGTTTTTCAGTCACTGGCTTATGAGAAGCCAGGAGAATGTTAGCAACAGGAGAGGACACTTGAAGTCTATTTATGAATGCGCCCTCAGGAGCCAAGTGTGAAGATGAAGAGTAGTCAGGCTGGGGTACAAGAGGGATCCCTGACACTGAGTCAGGAGGCCCTGTCTGATTGGCAACTGAATGGGGTCCCTGACTGAGAGCTGTTGTAGTAGAGGGTACCATGGTTGACTAGGCCACATTGGTGCTATTAGAATCATGGAGGCCGACTTTATGTGAAGTTTCAATACAGTCCGTTGTAAGAGAGGGATTTGGTGGAGGCATATAAGTAGAGTCCTGTCCAAGGCTGGAGGGGCATCTATAGACCTTCTTGTTGCCTGGGATAATGGAGAAGTAACTGGGGAGCTGGTGGTTGACTGGGGAGGCAAGCAGATCCAGCTGTGGGTTCATAGATTCGAGAAGTGTCCATTCGTGAGCAGAAGACTGGCGACTTAGGCGATTCGCTAACTGACTGCATCATCCCGGTAGGTGGACGGCTGTTAGCATTAGCTACTGTCTGATGGCTTCCTGCCAGACTGAAAGGGTTTCCAGGCAAAGGGTGCATGATATCCTGCCCCTTGCTTGTTGAGGTAAAACACCACTGCAGTGTTGTCTGACTGAACCAGCAAACGGTCCTGGCTTGAGGTAGGCTGGAATGCTTGAAGAGCTAGAGAGACTGCTTCACTCGAGGAAAATGATACGAGAATGATGGGAAGAGGCGGTCCACTGGCCTTTGGTCTGATAAGGACCTAAGTGCGCGCCCCATCTGTCCAGGGAACATCCATGGTTAATGTCTGCATGGGAGGGAGGGAGCGGAAAGGCATTCCTTGACAAACTGGTTTTGATTGTCCACCAAGTCAGGGATGACCTCAGGGAAGGAGTGACCCTGATCTTGTCGTTGAACTGCCCAGTGCGTTGAGACCACTAATTCTGAAGAGTCCACTGGACAGGTCTCATGTAAAGGCAGACGAATGGCAAGCGAACATGTGACCCAGAAGGCTCAGCATCTGTCTGGCCGGGACTATTTTTTGAGTCTGTATTCGCGAAGCCAGAGAGCTCAGAGCATCCTGACGAGGACGCGAAGGTAAGGTCTGGCTGGAACTGCATCAAAAATAGCTCTGGTGAATTAGAGAGACTGTGTCAGGTTTGATTAGACTTCGGCCAGCTGACTGTTATCCCTAGATCGTCGAACATGTTCAGGGTAGCGGCTAGGGAGGCAAGCAGAGATCCCTGGAGTCTGCTTTGATTAGCCAATTGTCTATGTATGGAAAGACGAAGTGCCCTTTTTTCAGTAAAGCTGCTGCTACCACTGCTAGACATTTGGTGAATACTCTTGGGGCCGAAGGGAGTGCTCGAAGCCTGATAGCTTTGACCTAGAAGGTGGAAGTGCAGAAATTTTTGATGGGCAGGATGAATGAGGATATGGAGGTAAGCATCCTTCATAGCCAGGGCACACAACCAGTCTCCTTGTTTTAAGACAGGCATGATGGCAGCTGGAGTTATCATGCGAAAATGTTTGAACCATTATATCGATTCAGGTTTCTCAGGTCTGACATTGGTCTGAGATCTCCGGTTCGCTTGGGTACCAGAAAAAAGTGGGAGTAAAATCCCGCTTGACGTTCCGGAAGGAGCACTGGTAAGACAGCCTGTTTGGCTGGAGTGCCTTCAGTTCTTCCTGAAGGATAGACATGAACTGGAGGATAATCAATTATCCGGGGTGGAGAGAAATTCCAAAGTGTGTCCTTTGGATGATCTGAAGTACCCATTTGTCCAAGTGATTGCCTTCCAGGCTCTCCAGAAGGAGGCCAAATGACCTCCTACAGCCTCCAGGACCTGGTCGAGGAGGAGAGGGAAAGCCCAACAGGTCACTGGGTATTGGCTGCCCAGCCTCCCAGAGGGATGGGCACGAGAGCCACTAGTGGCAGAGGTGTTGCCTTCGAGCTTGGCCACGACCTTGAAAATCACCTCTGTTAGAGGCCTTATATTTTCCACCTCTTTGGAACAGGAGGAATATTGTGCAGCAGGGTGGCTGTGGAGTATGATACATGCCGTGGCACTGTACTAAGGGTGCTGCCTGATGCCTGCAGGTCGCCTAACAATGTCAGGGTCTGGGACCAGAGGCAGTGGGTCAGCAGACTGATCCGTCCCTCCAACGGTCTGCATCAGGACTGGAGTCCTGGACAGAAGTGTTGGCCTCCTCTGTCAACAACTGGTCAGTTAGCTTGAGAAAAATCTCAGCCAGGATCTTAACAAGCGTCTCTGCCAACAGGGTTACCGTGGAGCCGGTGGCCAAGGATGAGGATTCGACCGAAGTCGAATCCAGGGAAGCGCCAGAATCCAAGATTCTCGACCGAGAGCATTCCCGATCCTATAAGCGGTGATGATTCCTATCCCTCTCCTTTTTGGACACTTTCCTGGATTTGTGCTTGAGGGTCCCTGACCAAGGGTCAGCAGAGACCAGTACAATTTTTGAAGGAACCAGTAAAAGTCGAGCCCAGATGAAGTGGCATGAAAGAAGATGCCAAGAGGAGAGGGAAGCAGTTTGGCTGCTCTTTCAAAGGCCGTAAGCTGTTTGGCAGACCCTGCAGCTGCAGAGACCACCCAACGGGCATCCTTGGATTTGACTGGTGGGTTCCATTGTGCCGGGTGGCCCAGCTTAAGTCTGGTGAGACCGTCTTCCAGAATGGCCAGGTGAATGGAATGGCAAAAGTCGCAGGACTGGGGATCGTGCTCGTGCCCCAGGCAGTAGACATATGTGGCATGCGGGTCGGTTCTGGACATCTTCTGCCCGCAAGGGCACTGGTGGAACCCAGGAGCGGACTTATCGTCCAGGATGGTCATGATTAGAGATAGAGCTGAAGACAAAACTCCTGAGTTTTTTACGTCTTTAGAAAGTAAATCCAAAGATTTAAGCACAAGGGCCTACTCAACGCAGGAGCGGTAAGGAGGGAACCTGCTTCTTCCAGAGGAAAGGAATATCTGGCGTCAAGGGGCGGAGCTGAGGAGTTACCACCCAGATGGATGGGAGGAGCCAGCCTGAAGACTTTACGGCAAACCTTAAAGGGAAAGGACACTGCCAGAAGTCTACATAGAACATCATATCCACGTCCCTAGAACTGAATTTACACTCCCTGGAACAGCTGTGCTTGAACCCATTAATGGGTTTTGTACCCACTTCAGCTGGCCGGCTGTTCACAGCTCAAACACTCTCCATAAAGTAAAACTTTCTCACATCACTGCTGAACTCCCCCCCCCCCCAGCTTCCACTCATGTTCCCTTGTTCTTGACCTGTCATTCCTGAACCCCCTCCAGCTTCCACTACTGTTCCCTTGTTCTTGATCGGTCATTCCGAATGCACCTCCAGTTTCCACTCATATTCCTTGTTCCTGACCTGTCATTCCTGACCCCCAGCTTCCTCTCATGTTCCCCTGTTCTTGACCCGCCATTCCTGAACCCCCTCCAGCTTCCACTCATGTTCCCTTGTTCTTGACCTGTCATTCCTGAACCCCCTCCAGCTTCCACTCCTGTTCCCTTGTTCTTGACCGGTCATTCCTGAATCCACCTCCAGCTTCCACTCATGTCCCCTTGTTCCTGACCTGTCATTCCTGAACCCCCCTCCAGCTTCCACTCATGTTCCCTTGTTCCTGACCCGTCATTAATGAACCCCCCCCAGCTTCCACTCATGTTCCCTTGTTCTTGACCTGTCATTCCTGCTGAATAGTTTCTCAGAGTTTACCCTGTTTATTCCATTCAGGACCCTGAAGGTTTCTATCATGTCCCCCCCTCTACCTTCTAGTCTCCAGTGAATCCATGTTCAGTGCACTAAGCCGATCCCCACACGATCTGCTCTATTGGTCTTGAACCATTATGGTTACCCTGCGCTACTCCGTTTCCAGCCTGTCTGTCTTTCCTTAGGAGGGGACTCCAGAACTGGGCAGAGTACTCCTGATGGGGTTTCACAAATGAAATATACAGAAGTACAGTAGTATTATCTATTTCCTCCTACTATTGAAACCCCTCCCACTACACCCCAACATTTTGGCTGCCTCGCAGCAGTCCTTGTTACATTGGCTAGTATGTTTTAGGGAGTCATTTATGATGAGTCCCAGGTCCCTTTCTCTGAAGCAGTGCTCAGGTTAACCCCTCCCATTCAGTATTCTGTCCTGGGGTACTTGTTCCTGTGTTCATCACCTTGCACCTTCTGACGCTGAATTCTAACTGCCAAAACTTGACCTCCTTTCAGACCTTTGCAGGTATCTAAAAATAAAAGGGACACTTACTTATAACGGGGGACATTATTATGCTGATGTATTAAACCTCATGATTACTCCATGATATATGGTGATGGAGAACTGGTTTAATTCTTTATGAAGTTCCCTGTTAATTTCTATCAGCAGTAATACAGTTGGTGGGTTATCATTCTGTTCCACCTGTCACCGGTGTGTCAAAATGAACCTCCAAATATGTTACAACAGCCTGCAGCTAAGCTGCTACATAGCACTGCTTTATATATAGTCAATCCCGCCCCATTTCTTTAGGGAGAGTCACTGATCCCATCTAATTCTAGGGTTATTCGTTCCCCAAAAATGCTGTCACTGCTTTGAATGTTTTTCTAGTTACAGTTCACTATCTGTATAAATCAAGTTCTAACAGAAGGAAAACGTGGGCAAACTGACCATGCTGACTGCTGGAGTTGGGGAAAAGATGGTCAGATGGGTGGAAAACTGGCCGAGGGACAGAACCCAGAAGGTGGTGGTGGAGGAGAGTTATCTGGCACCAGAGAGGTAACCAGTGGGGTCCCACAGGGCTCTGTGCTGGGGCAGGTGTTGTTCAATGTCTTCGTCAATGACATTGGGGATGGCATTAAAGGCAAAATGTGCCTATTCGCAGATGAAACCAAGTTCTGTGGGAAAGTGGACACTGTTGAAAGGATACAAAACCTACAGGAAGATATGAAAAATCTGGGGAGGTGGTCCAGGATCTGGCAGCTTGGCTTCAATGCCAAGAAACGCAAAGTTATGCATATTGCAGCCAAGAATCCCAGGACAGAGTATTACCTGGGTGGAGTCCGAGTATCTGCATCAGAGGAGAAGAAGGACCTGGGAGTGATGATCACTAGTGACCTGAAGTACTCCACGAAGTGCAAGAAAGCAGCAGCAAAGGCAAACAAGATGCTGGGATGCATAGCTAGGGGGATCAGTAGTAGAAGAGAGAAGGATATATTGCCCTTGTACAGGTTACTGGTAAGGCCACATCTAGAGTATGGAGCTCAGTACTGGTGCCCACACCTCAAAAATGACATTAATCTGCTGGAGAAGGTACAAAGGAGGGCTACAAATATGATAGCCAGTCTTCAGGGCAAGGCACACGAGGAGAGGTTGAGGGCAGTGAACATGTACTCCCTGGAAGACAGGAGAGAGAGAGAGAGAGAGAGAGAGAGGGGACATGACTGGGACATTCAAGTACTTGAAAGGGATAAATAAGGTTGATAAGGAGAGTCTCTTTAAGCTGAGTGGCAACCGTATCACAAGGGGGCACAGTCTTAAGCTGGAGGGTGGGTGGTTTAGGAGGGAGGTCAGGAAGCACTTCTTCACAGAGAGGGTGGTGGACACTTGGAATGCGCTGCCGGAAGAGGTCATCTCGTTGAAGACAGTGAGCAGCTTTAAGAGGGGCTGTGATAGGCATGGGGGAAGATAAGAATCATGGATAGGGAGAATGGGAGGAGTGGAGAGGGAGGGCAGGGACATTAGCTCAAGCTGTGGACCCTGCAATATGAGCAGACTTGATAGACCAAATGTCTGCCTTCTGCTGGCTTCTTCGTATGTTCCTTCTTTTCTAATCAGGGTAACTGTCCCTATTTTGTGAGCTCCGATCGTACTGTCGATAGTAATTTATTTCAGAGATTACTGAAAGCCTGTTATGTGCTCCAGCAGTAAAGTTCTTTAGTCCATTTCTGTCCACACTTCCCAAAAGTATGTACCTTCAGCTCAGCCACTGTCCTCTCTCTCTAGCACTACATGAAACCCTGCCTCTTCCCCTCCTTTCTTACCCATTTCACCACCTACTCTACTGTATGGCTTAAAATTTAGTGCACTCATATTTTATGCCCCTGTGGTTTTGTAACATGCATCTTGTCTTTTACAGGCTGATAGGGCTGGACGAAAATTTATCTTCTGTCAATGGAATTCTAGCTAAATGCTGATTCGCCCACGCAATGCTCGCTAAAATGTCACCAGCACTGTAATTTTGGTTATTTCTGTCAAATTTAAAAAATATTTGGTACAATGCCTTTGCCAACATCCATACAGTGCTATGTTTCAGATCTCTATTTTTAAAGATGACACACTTCCAAACTTTTGGAAATTTTTAAATTACAGTAAACTACATAAACTTAAAATGTTTGTCCACATTTCACCAAACTTCGTGTAGTGACATTACCCATGTCCACACATGTGTGCGCCAAGTTTCAGATCTCTAGCTTTAAAGCTGACGAAGTTATAAGCTCCAGGGGGGATGAGGGTGCGGGGAAGGGAAACCATCAGGCCAGGATAAATGGTTCAGATAAGAGAGGGTTAAAGGGACACCTATTCAGAGGGGTTTGAGTTAAGTGGGCAAAATAGCAAGGAGGCAGAAAGGGAGGGTGAAGGGGTCTCTAATAAGGCAGGAAGACTCCCATGAAATTGTGATCGTGAATAAAGTGGGGAGGGGGCTGAGAGGGCATAGTGGAGGTAACCATAAGGATGATGGCGGTGTTAAGGTTCTGTTACTGGGAGACTCGAAGATTAAGGGTATCCATTGGGAGGGACAGGGGATGGATGCCATAGCCAGGTGAAGGTAGTGAGTATCTCTGGGCTGACAGTGCACAGAGCAAAGTTCATGGTGTATGAAATGGTTAGGGATTGTGGAGGGAACCGGATTTCCTGGTGCATTTGGGAACTAATGATCTAGAGGAAATAGCATTATGGAATCCAAGCAAGGTTCCAAGAACTTGCCAGAGTCTGTCGGGATAATGGATGCAACATTTCCTTTTCGGAGATATTGCCAGTACCAAAGGCCTCAGTGGAGAAAAAATGAAGCTCACAGAGGTTAATGAATGGCTTAGGAAGTGGGGTGAAGAGAATGGGTGTTAAAGGAACTGGAATGGAGTTTGGGAGGATAAGGGACTATATGCCAAGGACAGGTTTCATCTTGCCCCATTAGGGAAGGAAGTCCTTAAACAGGGATGGCTGACTACATACAAGAAAGGTGGGGTTTAAACTGAGGGGAAGGATAAGGAGGGGCTGACCAGAAGCCCTCCCTCCAGATGAGGAGTAGCCTTCAAGCCCAGGGGGACAGACTGGGTGGAGGTTTCAGGAGGAGCAGGGAGGATGGAAGTATAAGGAATCTGGGTGGGGTTCGACAAAAGGATCAGGGATAAGGGTGGGGTTAGTGTTAGTAAATGCCAGAGCTTGGGAAACAAGTTGCCAGAGTTCCAAGGCCATGCTGTCTGGGGTGGTGGATGTGGCGCAGTCACGAAACGTGTACAACAAAAACCATGACTGGGACCTAAATGTACGGGGTACACTATGCTTAGGAAGAGAAAGGAGGGCAGAAGGGTGGAGTGGCTATGTTCATTAGAGATGACATAGAAATTGCTATGGTAGAAGAGGCAGAGGGAAACGTGGAGGCCTTATGGGTCACCTTACGATCCCCAGCAGGAGATAAGGTCAAGCTGGGAGTAGCATATAGGCCCCCGGGATGAGTGATGTTCTAGAGGATGGTTTGCTGGACAACATCATTGCCCAGTGTGGTCCAAAAGGGGAAGGAGGTGTTGATGGGGACCCATGCACAGGTACAAACTGGGGAACCATGTCTCTAAGGTGGCCAAGGAGCAGAGGCTGCTGGATGGCTTCCAGGATGTGTTCTTAACACAGCATGTGATGGAGCCCACAAGGGAGGGGCATGTCCTGATGTGGTTCTGGCAGATGGGGATCTGTAAGGGACATGGTTGTGACAGGACCCCTGACTGGGGTGACCACAATACTGTCTGGTTTCAAATAAGCATTGGGGGAGTGGGGGTGAGATCTAGGACACTGGCAGTGGACTTCAGGGGCAGACTTTATGGGCATGGGAAATATTCTCAAGGATCACTTGAAGGATTACCTCAACAACAAGTGTGGAAAGGAGATGGGAGGTAATAAACTGGGACTTCATGAGGCAGTCAGGATCTCGCTAAGTTGAAGCGTAAGGAAGCAAGGTCACATAAACCATGCTGGTGGTCCAGTGAGGTCCAGGTAGCAGTCAGAGAAAAGAAGGCTACAAAAATATAAAACAACAAGAGGGATAGGATGAGAAATGTACCAGCTTGCATCTAGAAAAGTCACCCGTATGGTGGGGGAGCTAAGTCCAGTAAAGAGCAAACGCTGGCATAGGGGACACATGGAGGGAAAAGGGTTCTTCCGCACATTGGGGAGCGGAGAAAACTAAGGGCCATCTCAGCAGATTAAGATCAGAAGGAGGGTGGGTGGAAGAGGCGAGGGACCAGGCAGAGGTATTTAACTAGTACTTGCCTCTGTGTTCACTAGAGGAGGGATGGGATATCTACAAAGCAAGGCACAAAGGGATAGAAGCGGCAGGGAGTGGGATCAGGGAGCAACAGAAATGGAGCAAAAGGGAGGAAAGGTACCCCAGGGTGTCACATCTGGATAAGGATAAAAAGACCAGTAAGGTGGAGGGGACGGATGATGCCATCCCCACCAAAGAGGTGTGGTTTGCCCTCAAGGCCCTAAAGAAAGACAAATCTCCTGGGCGGATGGCATTCATCCGAGAGTACTATGGAATTGGCGGACATCTGGCTGCACCTCTGGCGGAGCTTTTCAACAGGTCACTTGAGACAGGGAGGGTACCTAGGGATTGGCGAGGCACATGTGGTACCAATCCATAAAGGGGGTCAAGGAAGTACCAGGAAACTATAGACCCATCAGTTTAACCTCGGTGGTGGGAAAATTAATGGAGAGTATACTAAAGGAACGATTGGGGTTTACTTGAGGAGGTGGGAGGTCTGGATAGTCGCAGCATGGGTTTGTGCCAGGTAGATCATGTCAAACCAACCTTGTGGAGTTCTATGAATGGGTAACATCAGAACTGGACAGAGTGAAAGCCTGTGGATGTATTATTCTTGGACTTCAGCAAGGCGTTGACTCTGTCCCCCACAATGGTCTGGTGGAGAAACTGATGGGGTTAGGAGTAGGCCCTTTGATGGTCAGATAGATAGAAAACTGGATAGCTGGACGACTCAGAGAGTAGTGGTCTGTGGGGAGCTCGAACCCTACAGAGGTTGGTAGTGGGGCACCACAGGGCTCGGTCCTGGTCCAATCCTGTTTAATGCATACATATCAGACATCAGGGATGGTATAGGTGTGAAATGAGTCTCTTCATGGATGACTCCAAGATGGGAGCAGTAGTTGAGGGAGAAGAGGGGAGGTTGGCCCTGCAAGGGGACCTGGACACCCTGGAAAGCTGGGCTCACACATGGAAATTAAATTTCAATATCACCAAGTGCAAGGTGTTGCATCTTGGTCGGGGAAACCCTAAACACAGGTACACCCTGGGAGGGGAGGTGCTGAAAGCCTCAACAGGGGAAAAAGACCTAGGGGTCATGGTGGATACATGTATGAATAACACTGAGCAGTGCAGGAGAGCAGCTAGCAAGGCAAACAGGATGTTGGGATGCATCGCAAGGGGATCACCTCTAGGAGCAAGGAAGTGATTCTGCCGCTGTACAATGGACTGGTTAGACACACCTTGAGTACTGTGTACAGTACTGGAGACCACACTTGAAGAGGGACATACAGCTCCTGGAGAGGGTACAGAGGAGGGCAACAAAGATGATACGAGGGCTAGGGGATTTGACTTACGAGGACAGACTTGAGGAGCTCTGCCTGTTTTCATTGGAGGAGAGGAGAGACAGGGGGACATGATTGAGGTCTTCAAGTACCTCAAGGGAATAAATAGGGTAAACATGGAGGGGATCTTTAGACTAAAGCAGGGAGGCATCACCAGAGGGCATGGTTTGAAGTTGGAAGGTGGAAGGGTGAGGGGGGAAAGAGGAGGAGGTTTTTCACTGAGAGGGTGGTGGACCCTTGGAATGCTCTGCCTGGTGAGCTGGTTCAGAGATCCACAGTGGAGAGCTTTAAGAGAGGGTGGGACAGACACAGAAAGCGGATGCATCAGATGATGGCCTGTCCCGGGGTGGGGATGGATGATAGGGGTTTCTGGAGCACAAGGGATGGGAGGGTCTCGGCACCCAACTAAGGATCTAGGTTCGAGCAGACTTGATAGACCATAAGGCCTAATCTGCTGGCAAATAGTATGTTAGTATGTCTGGAAATTTTAAAATTACATTTTGCAATTATGTAAATTGCAGAATTTTAAGCCCCTACAAGTTTAAAGAACTCTCTACTATAATAAAAAGCTTAAAACACTAGTTACACCAATTGTGTTTTAACTTTATTTTCTAGTTATTTTCTTTACTTTCTCCTACTGTTTAATAAATATTGTAGATAATGCAGTACTTATTTTACTAAGTCTTTCGAAATGTATCCGACTCTCCACTGCTCACCACACAATTTCTGTTTGTGACATCACCATCTGTTGTCATGGTGAGCACTATGATGTCATAAAACCCAGGCATTGTTAGGTTAACAAGGGAGAGGCATATTTTTTTAAAATGTTTTCAATACAGACTTTTTAGCTGGATTACCAAGATGTGCTATAAATCTATGGAAAGGAACACTGAATATGAAGAAATGTATTCTTTAGTAAATTACAACAGCCGAAACACCTCGTTTAAGAAAGCACATGCTGAAGTGCAGATTTGCCCTTTAAAACTACAGAACGGAATATCACCAATGTTAGGTTCACTGACCCTAAACATTAGGCTTTAAAGAGCTTACACAGTTGAGACAACTTTAAAAAAAACATAATATTCACACATAACTTTAGCTTATATTTCATATTTTATTCTGTCATTCTCACCCTTATTTCCATATTACTGAGGGTATCTGCACGAATACAGCACCTCTGCCCTTTTAGCTCTGACTGCCTCCATACACCTGACATCACAATTCTGTTTATGACATCAAAATATATTGCTGTGAAGATAATTATGATGTCATAAACAGGGGGTTTTGATGTCATGTGTATGAAAGCAGGCAGAACAGATGTAGTCTAGAGGACCTGGACCTTGTTTTCATGCAAGTGTTTTCAGTAATAAAGAAAATGGGGAAAGAATTACTGAAAATATATAAAGTAATAAAGAAAATGGAGTGGAGCTGAATGTAAATCCTACTTTTTTCAAAGTTTTGCTAGTGCTGTCAGGGACTCTTTAAGGCAACTCCCATGGCCCAGCATGAGAGCGTCATGCTGATGACCTGGGCTCGGAAGTGAGCCTGGGAAGTCGTGTCGAAGGCAGGCCATAGTTAAAAAGAACAGTTATGATAGTCTGATGGCAGATAAGGACCGCTTGGCCCATCTAGTTTGCCCATTTCCCTACCTACCTACTAGATAAGCTGCAGATCCTAGTTAACCAACCACCTACTTCTTCCTACCCCCCCACCAGAATTGCCTTACATCTGTCCCATGCATTCTTGAATTCCCCCACTGTTCTTTTTTTTGACCCCATGACCTCTTAGTAAGGCTGTTCCATGCTTCCCCATCCCCCTGTGAAGAAATACTTCCTCCCCCATCATCATACTGTGCCCTTGTTCTTGCACATCTCTTTTCTGAAAGATGCTACCCTCTTGGACTTTGCCGATTCCTTGAGGTACTTAAAGTTTCCATTATGTCTCCCCTCTCCTCAAGGGTATACATACCATATTAAGCTCCTTTAGTCTCTCTTCGTATGGCTTCTGTTGCAGACCCTGCACAATTTTAGTTGCCCTCCTCTGGACCGCCTCCAACCTGTCTATGTCCTTGCGCAGATGGGGTCTCCAGAACTGGACGCAGTACTCCAGATGGGGTCTCACCAACTGTCTGTACAGTGGGATAACTTCCTGTTTTCTACTGGTGATGCCTCTCCCTGTACATCCCAGTATCCTCCCAGCCCTCCTTACTGCCTTCTCACATTGCTTGCTTACCTTTAGGTCATCTGATATGACCACCCCAGATCCCTTTCCATTTTGTTGTTGTTAATGACCCCCCAACCAAATGTGTACTCTTCCCTGGGTTTTGTTTCCCAGGTGCATTACTTTGCACTGAATCTAAGCTGCCAAATTTTGACCATTCCTCCAACCTTGCCAAGTCGCTTCAACTTTTCCACACCCCTGTGTATCAACCCTGTTGCAGATCTTTGTGTCGTTTGCAAAGAGGCACACTTTTCCTTCCAGTCCCTCCACAATGTCACTTATAAAGACATTAAAAAGGACCAGACTCAGTACTGAACCCTCACGGTACCCACTAGCGACCCCCTTTCTTCCAGAGTGGACTCTGTTCACTATTACCCTCTGTCCTGTTGTCCAGCCAATTTTTACTCCAGGCTACCACCCTGTGATCCACTCCCAGGCTGGCTAATTTATTAATCTTATGTGGACTGTGTCAAATGCCTTGCTAAAGTCTAGGTAGGCCATGTCCACAGCCCCTCCCTGGTCTACTACTTTGGTCACCCAGTCAAAGAAATCAATTAGATTCGTCTGACATGACATTCCCACTCTGAATCCATGCTGCATTGGGTCCTGTGCCCCGCTGGCCTTTAGGTACTCAACAATTCTTTCTTTCAGAAGTGATTTCATCATTTTCCCTACCACTGAGGTCAAACTGACAGGTCTGTAGTTTCCTGCCTCTGCTTTGCTCCAACATTTGTGAAGAGGAATCACATCTGCCCTCCTCCAGTCCTTGGGTACCACACCACCTTCTCATGATTTGTTAAAAAGAGTAGACAGTGTTGTCACTAGTTCTCACCTTAGTTCTTTTAGAATTCTGGGGTGAATCCCATCAGGCCCTATTGCTCTGTCCACCTTCGGTTTTAGGAGCTCTTTCAGAACCTGTTCTTTTGTGAAAGGACTGGTATCGACCCCCAATCCAGAGTGCTTCTATTGATTGGATTAGGTACCACCCCTTCTCTTCTTTTGTGAATACTGAGCAGAAGTATTCATTCAGCATCCCTGCTTTTTCACTGTCACCTTCTGCCCTCCCACCCTCTCCTTTATTAAACCTCACTATCCCTACCTTGGTCTTTCATTGCTCCCTAATGTACCTATAAAAGGTTTTATCCCCTTCTTAACCGAATTGGCCATCTTTTCCTCGGTTTGGGCCTTTGCTATTCTGACTGCCTTCACTGCTTCCTTCTGCTTTAACTGGTACAGTTCTCTGTCCTGCTCCTTCTGTGTTTCCTTATACTTCCTGAATGCTGTCTTCTTCTCTCTTACCTTCCCCACCACCTCTTTTGACAACCGTAGTGTTTTTATTCTTTCATTTTGATTTATTTGCTTCACACAAAGGCTTGTTGCCTCTGTGATGGCAGTTTTGATGTTTCCCCATTGTTCCTCCACACCTCCTTCTTGCCTGTTTGCTAGTGCTTTTCTGAGGCACTCTCCATTTCATAAAGTCAGCCCTTCTAAAGTCCAGTACCTCACTTTTGTATGGCTCGACTCTGCAGCTGTGTTCTTAGAACCACAGTTTGGTGGTCACTTGTTCCCAGAAGGCTACCCACTTCTAGATCTGAGATCCTCTCTCTGTCCCAGTTTGTGAGTACCAGGTCTAAGATTGTTCCCTCCTGAGTGGGTTCCAACACTAGCTGTCTGAGGTATGCCCCCTGTAGGGCATCGAGAATGACCCTGCTCTTGGATGTGGCTGCAGCAAAGGTGCTCCAGTTAACATCTGGCATATTCAGGTCCCCCATCAACATCTCCCCTTTTTCTGCCATCCTAAGGATGCCTTCTATCATTTCCTCCCCAAGACGGGGTCTGTATACAACCCCGTGTGGATTTATACTGGATAACAGTAAATCTTGAGGAATCTCTGTCATCAGGTCACAACAATGGAACTTAGCCGTCAGATGCTAGGATACCATGGAAGTTTTTCTGCAGCAGTCTAGTAGGGGCACACATGCCAACATCAGGCTCAAGTCACAGCCTTATAAAAGCGTGGGTGGCCTGCTCCTCCTCAGTTCTTTCCTAGCTGGAGGCCATAATAGACAGGAGTCCCATTAGGGAACCGAGGGAGAAGGAAGGTACCCGCTAGCAAAAGCTGTAAGCAACAGGACAGCTGTGCTGTAGAGAGAGAGAGAGAGAGAGAGAGAGAGGGGAGTGGAGGGTGGGGGACAGCATTATCTGATGAGAGATTCCCTTGAAGATCGGGACTATTACGGTGTTGTTACAAAAAGAACAGTTACAAGAACTTACTGTAACAGTACATCTTTGAGGGGATCTCAGTCATTAGGTCACACATATGAAACTTCACCATAGGTGATGCAGGATCCACACAGAAGATTTTCAGCAGTACAACTAGGGCTGCCCATGTCACCAACCATATAAAGGCGTGAGTGGCCCCGCTTCCTCCTCAGTTCTTTCCCTCAGAAACTAAGGGAGCAAAGCTCTTGCCATGGGGAACCAAGGAGTGAGAGAAAGGTGCCCAGGCCTAAATAAAAGGCTGGATACACCAGATAGCCAGTTCTAAGAAAGAAGCCCAAGAAAGGAGGATGGTGGGAGGGAAGGCAGACCTGATGACAGAGATCCCCTTGAAGATAGTATGCAAGAACTTACCATAACAGTAGACCTACGAGAAGAGCTCTTGCAGCAGGTAATAACCATTAGGACTATGCCGCCAGGCACTAGGACCCCACGGAAAAAAATCTAGCTAGCAGTCCAAGACAGGGGACTGCCCCCGACATCATCCTCAGTATATAGGAGGTGGTCCCCTGGCACCACCCCAGTTCTTCCGCTGGAGACCCAGCTGGCATGAAGATAGGACAAACCAAGAAGGCTTTGTCATCCCGACAGGGACATACGGGAAGAAGCAGTGGGGAAGGAGGGAGGAAAGCATACCTGCTGCAGAGCTCTTCTGAAGATCTACTGTTACGATAAGTTCTTATGTAACTGTACTATTTCACCTGAGACGGAGCTCTTGCAGCTCTCTTCCGTTAGGACAGAGTCCCAAGCAGTACTAGGATAGAACCAGGTTAAGCGGGCGGTGGATGTAATGACCCTGGGCTCCTAGAGAGGAATCCCTGGAGAACTGCCAGGCTGAAGCCTGCCCTCCTTCTGGAAGCAATGTCCAAACTGTAGTGCGGATAAAGGTGTGTACCGAACTCCAGGTGGCTGTGGCACAGAGATCTGCTGTTGACACATTTTTGACAGATGCATAGGACGTCGCTATCCCTCTCATCGAATGACCTCTAAATGGGCCCGAAGGGGTTTGCCATACTTTTCGTGGCAGAACACAATGCAGTTGACTAGCCACTTGGACACAGTCTGTTTGGTAACTGGTGCCCCTAACATCCATCTGGCAAAATACACAAATAATTGGTCTGACTTCCTTATGGACCGTGTATGGGCAACATAATACTAAGGATTCTATGTACATCTAGAGGTGCAACAATGCCTCCCATTGATAGAGTATTTGGGGTGACAGGCAGGTTAATGTCTTGGTTGAGAGTAACTGACACCACCTTTAGAAGAAACTTAGGGTTTGTGCGAAGGACACCTTGTCCCTATGAAAAAACAAATATGGGTCCTTGCACATGAGAGTCTGGAGCTCGAAATCCTCTGGGCTGACATAATGGCAACTAACAATGGAAATTACGTACTTTACCAGAATTAAGATCTTGCCAAATATCTTCACCATTCATTACTGATGGGTCCTACCGAGGTCAGGACCCTGTACGGAAAAGAGCACTGCCTCTTTAAAATGTTTGTGCTGGAGAGACATGTTGGGATGGCACCACCCTGAGGGCCAGAGCGCCTAAGCAGGTGCTCATGGGTTGGCCAGTAACTGATGAGACTCCTCCCAGCCCTCAGTTCTGTCCTGTCAGGTGAGGAACAAGAAAAGCTGGGTAAGCAGAGGATCAGGGTGCCGAATGATAGGAAGGGTGGGAAATAAAATAAAGCTGAAAGGGAACTAGGGTTAGACTAGAGGGATAACAAAGATAGACAGGTAGGGATGACCAGAACACTGGGCAGCCCTAGGCAAAGATAAAAACAACAGAGACTGGAGAGAGAAGGAAGACAGCTGGAAGAAGGAAACTGGTTCAGCTCTCCTCTGACACTGCCCTGCCCCACAACTCTACTGGACCCTCCTCTCCATATGAAGGCCGAATGGACTATATTCCACTGAAGAAAGGGAGGAAAATGGAACTGATCTAGGACCTAAAGGCCCAAGCTAAATCCAGAGGGAGGAGGAGGGGAGGGGTGGTGAGACAGAGGGGAGAAAGGGCCAGAGGCCTGTGGACATGTTCCTACTGAGAAACCCCCTTTTTTTAAAACAGTCGCAGACCATTGCACTACGAGAGAGTAGTGCTTGATCTCCTATATTGACGGAAGTCTGTTCTTACCTTCTGTCTTCATCCATAGCTTCTCTCCTGAATTGTATGCCCATTGTCCTCCTAAGATGATGATGATAAAATTTTATTTTTATACAGGAGACAAATTGTTAGGGTTTTACCCCCATTTTCAACAATGTACTTTGGTTACAACAGACATAATAAAAGAAACTTTGACAATTTACAGTATTAAACACTTTACAGTTAGATACAATAAATACAAATGTTCATACATTTATTTAAAACAGATACAGCTGGATTGTGTCTTTTTAAATATACTCTAACAGTAGAATGTTTTTGTATAGCTTCGCCGGATATGGTGAAAAGTAGTACACCAGGAACGTTTTGCTCCACACCGAGCAGGAATTAAATCCAGAGGACTGCTCAGGCTGAAGAAAATAAATTAGGGAAGTTGGATCCTAGGGAGTATCCCACAGAAGCAGTGGAGCTACCTCGTAGCTCATAAGCAATGGGACTGAGCGTACAGATTTGACACAGGGTTTGCCCAAGAGCGAGTCCTTCTCCCCTACTCCCTCCCACATGGAGATGGGATGGAGGGAGGGAAAGAGGACTGAGCCACCCAGTGTCTGATCATAGGGAGGGAGGGTGGAGTGGGTGTAATGAATGGTGAAGATATTTGGGAAGATCATAATTAGGGTAGTACATAATTTCCATATCTTCCCCAAATCAATCTTCACCATTCATCATTACCGATGGATCAGAGTACCAAGATGGCAAACCCTGGGGGAAAAAGCATCCCCCAGCCTCCCATGGGGACAAAAACATGGGAGGAGGGGGCCAATCTGGCCCTGGCTAGGCCCAAGGGCATGACAGGGCCAGTGAACGCTGCAGAGATCCAGGAGGTGGGCTGCCCCTGAAGAACTTGCCATGCCCTGCGAGGAAAGAAGTCGCCCGGAAGGTGAGGACATCACCCTACGCCGGGCCAGGGGTGAAAAACCTGGAGAGGTGAAGCCACGCAGCCCGCCTAATGCAGACTGAGTATCTTACCAGTCTGGAACCCACCTCGCTGGCATCACAGACTGCCCTGGAGAAGTGTCTTGCTAGTTCCAGGCTCTGGGCGGTCAGGCGAATGGCTTGCCTGGTTCCCTCACTGTCAAGCAGCGCTGCTAGGACTTGTCCCGGCAGAGAGTAGATGTGCCTTGGATAGGTCACCTGGTGTGCCTGATAAGCTAACACCGCAACAGGAGTGTGCAGAAAACACCCTCCTTCCCAATCGATCAAACTCTGCTGAGCCCGTGTCGAGGCGGTCCTAATTGAATGTTGGCGCGATGGGTATCCAGGAACCCCAGATCGGAAGAAGGCTGCGGCATGGCACCTGGAGACCCAGCTGCTGCACAGACTCTGTGAATACAGTCCCTTGGGGCAGGAAAAAGGACGTAGCCAGACAGCGTCGATGCCTCCGTAATGGCCTCAGCCAGGAGGAATGACCAATCTGTCAGCGCTGTACTCCCGGCCTAGGAATGACCGTGTCGCATACTCAGGGTTCCGTCTGACTGGGTGGGAAAGATGGAGCCCTCATCATCTCAGTTAGGAATCATTGGTAGGATACAAGATCCCTCATAGCAGAGAAGTGACATGAAGAGTCCTTTCCCTCTACGGAGGAAGCCGAAGAAGAGAGGGAGTCTGATTCGGAGCTCTGTGGTGCAGACGTTGAAGGTCTGAAAATGACCTTGCAGACGGCCCTAAAGTAGCGAGGGAACAGCGCTGCCACAGCCCTGAACTGTTCCCAAAATAGGAGGCCTTCAGGGCTAATAAGCCCAAGAAGAGAGGAGAGGCAGAGTAATTGGTGGAGGGACAGCCTGGCCAGGAAGGACCTCTGCCAGCTTTGGGGTGTGTAGATGTGTTTTATTAGGAGGAGAACTGGCTAACCAGTCCTCCCCAGCACGCTCAACTCAGGGGCAAACTGGGGAACATTTCTGAGGAAACCCCGGATGGTGAGACTGGAGCAGTACAGTGCCTCTTGGGAGGCTCCTGTCCCCACCAACTGCAGAAACCCTCCCAGGAGATAGGCCGAACTGGACAGCCTCTGGCGACAGCCCTCAACTGCCCAGGGACGCATGGGTCATCGCCTAGAGCAAGTCCCACCAGCCATCTTCTCCTGAGAAGATCTGTCCCTCTTAGGAGGCCCAGTGGAGGAACCCAGACTTGCCCTTCTAGAAGCAGAACCCCCCCCCCACCCCAGAGCAGGTTAGAGGGTCTGCCTGAGGTTCATCCTTGTCAGCCAGAATTCAGATCACAAAGGGTCTGGACCTGGCCAATGTGGTAGAACCAGTCTTCAAGGCAGGCTCGGTCTTGGCAGAGGAAGAGCTGACACTGACATTGGTGCCACCAAGAAGAGCGGTGCCGATCACTGACTCGGCACTGACCATGGCACCACACCAGGACACTGCACCGGGCACAGCGCCGCCACTTTGTGGATCCCCTAGTGGAATCAGCAAGGGTTCCTCAGAACCAGAAATGGTCCCAGATGGGTTCGGGGTAGTGACGCTGATGATGGCACTGTCCTCAGGCAGAGGTACTGGAACCAGAGACTCCAACGGCCCCAGAGATACCAGAGTAGAATCCTAGGAGACAGGGACACAATCAGGGTTGCCCCGTCACCATTCCCCGAGGTGGGGGAGGAGACTAGGACCACCTCCAGCTGGGCCACACCAGGAATCCTGGACCCCGTGGAATCCTGAGGGGCATCGGGGGAGGCCCGGACA
Organism: Neoceratodus forsteri; assembly: GCA_016271365.2. Lineage (NCBI taxonomy): Eukaryota > Metazoa > Chordata > Ceratodontiformes > Ceratodontidae > Neoceratodus > Neoceratodus forsteri. Next base: position 1,135,326,129 of record CM028133.1, read on the forward strand.
CACCACCCCCTCTGCTCATCGGCACTAGAGGCGGTGCCGAGAGCCAAACAGAGGTATGTGCATTCTCGAGGGGAACTCCCGAGGAGAATCTGCATACAACCCTGACTCCACCCCAGGGGTCGTCCAGTCCTCTATGGAGGAGCCGGACTGTGAGGGGCAACCAGCCACCTTCCCGGAGGAAGACAACCTCCCCACCAACCCCTCATGGGGGGCCCCTGAGCCCCAACAAGACGAGGAACAGAGGGGGTCCTTTCCCCCCTGAGTTGTATAGACCCAGGGAGGGCTCATGGGTGGAGCCCAAGGTTCTTGCCTTGGCATCCTGAGTTCATAGATACCCACTGAAAGCTGGGGGTTCCCCTACCCCATTGTGCCGCATGGACAACCAAAGTACGAAGATCCAAGGAAAAGCAGGTGTCGCATTTGTCCATCGGATGGCTGGGACCTAGGTAAGAGAAGCAACAGTCATGGAGGTCTGCGATTGTGATGAAATTGCCACAGGAGCACTGACATATGGGAGCAACTCCAAACCATTTCGACTTTGATCGACACCCTGACCCCGCTGCTGCGGTTAAAAACACACTGACTGAAAGGGAAAATGGACACCCGGCGCCTAATTAAACAAAACAAAAAACTTAGCTGAAAGCAATGCTGGTACTCATGGTACCACAGAGACTGAGGCCTAGGCAGTGACGAGTTCCTGAAGCGATTTCCATGCAGGATCATTCCTTGATGGAGGAAAAGACAGAATTGAGGGCTGGGAGGAGTCGGCATCAGTTACTGGCCAACCTGCAGAGCCATGCTGCCTCAAAGTGGCGCTGAGCCTGAGCTATTCCACCCAGCACAAAATATTTAAAGAGGCAGTGCTCTTTTTGTGCAAGGTCCTGACCTCTGGTAGGACCCATCAATAATAAATGGTGAAGATTGATTTGGGGAAGATATAATGCTTTCCAAGACAGAAAGCGAAGATCGCAACTTCATGGGCTGGTTCAAAGGGGACAATGTTCACTTCTTCAGCATTAACAGATCCCATGGGGAACCGGTCCCAAATGGGAGGCTTGATGTGAGAATACCTAATAGAAAGGTAAGTAACACATCCAGCTGCGCTAAGGTCCTGTCATCCACCAGTACACGATAGGATGAGCTAGCCGAGAGATGTACCGTAAGGGATGAGTAGCTGAGACCTGAATCAGACAGGGATAAGAGATACTCCAGAACCCAGTTCACCTTGCATGAGATTGGGTCTATGTCACAGGCATCAGCACACAGGCCGAACTGCTTCCATTTCATGGTGTATGTGGCCCTAGTAGACAGTTTTCTTGCGGCCACTAACACCTCAGCTGCCTTCTCGGACACCCCGTACCTGCTCCTGGTTGTCTGTAGAAGCCATGCATGTAGGTGCAGAGACTTGAGGCTGGGGTGAATTAAAGAGCCCTGCTCTTGGGATAGCAACTGAGAGGACAGAAGAAGTGGAACTGGAGGTTCTAACACCAGCTGTTGTATAAGTGGGAACCAAATCTGTCCAAGCCAGAATGGCACTACCAGAATCATGGTGACTGATTCAGACTGTAGCTTGAGGAGGATTTGCTGCAGAAGAGGGAGGGTGGAAGGCATAGAGAAATGTCCTGGTCAAGAGAGGGACAATACGTCCTCACAGAAAACACTGGGCCCTGGCTCTAGCGAGCAGAAATTGGGCAGTTTGACGTTGAGTGGGAACGTAAAGAGGTCTAGCTCTGGAGTCCCCTATCTTTCGAATAGGTTGTCTACTACCTCTTTAAGTAGTTCCCATTCGAGAGCTTGGGATTGCGAGCAGCTCAGGCTGTCTGCTAAGGTGTTCTGAAGACCTGGGACATGTATCGCAAACAGTTCCAGGCTGTGATAGACTGCCCAGTACCAGACCCTCATGGCTTCTCTGCATAGAGGGTATGAACGCGTTCTCCCCTGCTTACTGAGACAGAAAATCATGGGCACGTTGTCCGTCTGGACTAGAACTGGACGGAAGTTGTCCTGGAACACCTGTAAGGCACACAGCACAGCCCTCATCTCCAGAATGTTGAAATGCAAAGAGCATTCTGACTGAGTCCAAGACCCCTGGTGGACTGCTCCCAAAATGGGTACCCCATCCCTGCCAGGCGATCCGTGATAATTTGTTGATGGAGGGTTCCTGAAGGAGGCCCCTATCATCAAGCAGCAGGGACTCAGCCACCATAATAAGGTTTGGTGTACTGCCTTGGAGATTCTGACCTGGTTGAGATCGTTGCTTCACTGGTCCCACTGCACCTCGAGTTTCCACTGTAGGCTTCTCATGTGCAAGTAAGCAAGAGGCACAGTCACTGTGGCAGTGGCCATATGACCCAGAAGTTGTAGTACCATGCTGGCTGGAGCCTGGTCTATGGAGATTAATCTCTGAGCCAGCGCCTGAAGGTGATATGTCCTGTCTGAAGGGACAAAGACCCTTCCCTGAACTGTATCCAAGATGGCTCCTATAAATTAGAGTCTCTGGGATGGTCAAGGGGCTGACTTTGGGAGATTTAGAGTTATCTCCAGGTTCTTAAATATCTTGAAGGTGCACTCCAGGGTCTGACATAGCTGTTCTCTGGATGGGGCCACTAGTAGCAAGTCGTCAAGGTAGGAATAGATGTAATGACCCTGCCTCCCAAGAGCTGCCGCTACTACTGCCAGGCACTTGGTGAATACCCAAGGAAGGGCCTTGAACTGGTAGTGCTCTCTTCAAATGTGAACCGGAGATGCTTCCTGTGGGAAAGCAGGCTCTTTATGTGCATGGATGCATCCTGCATGTCCAGGGAGCAGAGCCAATCTCCTTGGCGCAGCATGGGAGGAAACCCCTGGAGTGTTACCATCCTGAACCTTTTGTACTCTATAAAGACGTTCAGCTGACTGAGGTCCAAGATGGCATGAAGGTCCCCCGTCTTCTTTGGAACCAGGAAAAAGTGTGAGTAGTAACCTTTGCCCCTCTGGGATTCCAGTACTACTTGAATTGCTCGCTTTGACAGGAGGGCCTGTATCTCCACCCTAATGAGACCTGCATGAAATGGAGAGCTAAATATGTGGCTGGACTACTGTTCGGGGGTAGTTGGGAAAACTTCAGGGTGTAGCCCCTCTCTATTTTGCAGCACCCATTGATCTGTCATGATGTTCTCCCATCCTGCATGGTAAAGGGAGAACCACCCTCCCACTGCCTCCCCCATCGATTCTGCTGTGGGGAGGGGTGGGTGGGAAGAAGTCAGGCAGAGGCTGATGGGGTAGGGAGAGGAGCTCTGGACTGCTTATCTGTTCACGGTCCCAGAGTTCCTGGTGCCTGAGGGGTGCTTTTTCCTGAACCCTCCTCACTGCTGCTGTCTCTTTGCTTGTTGTCCTTGGTGCCTCCGGAAGGGCCAGAGCCTAGGGGTATAAGGTTCCGACTTTTACATCTTCAGCCACCATAATAAGGTTTGGTGTACTGCCTCGGAGATTCTGACCTGGTCGAGATCGTTGTGTACTTTGGAGACAGCTAGACCCCCCAAAGTCCTGTAGATTGGTGATGATCTTCTCAGTCTCCTGGCCAAAGAGCACAGAGCCCTGGAACAGCACATCCAAGACAGGGTCCTGCTGGAACCAGGACACTTGAAGCAACGAGTGTCACCTGAGACATACTCCTGAGGCTGCGGCTCTGGCTTCTGTATCTGCCGCATCATACGAGCATCTGAGGACATGCTTGCCCACATCTGCCCCAGACTGCAGGACTGCCAAAAGCTCTGACTTGTTATGAGAATCTGTTTGGGTCTTGGTTAGGTCCATGGCTTCTGTCACATGCACTTCTGGTACATGACCATATGTGCTAAGAAATTCAAAGACCTGATAGTACAGATGGAGGAGGTGCACCTTCTGCTCAAAGTGGTCAGTCTTTTTTATTCTTTATTTGGTGGCTGGAAACTGGTATGCTTAGGCTGTTGTGACCTGCTGTGAGCCCCTATAAAGACTATGGAGTCCACTTTGGGCTGTTCACCAAGGTGGGGCTAGTTTCTGGGGGTCCTGTATAGGCGGTTAGCCTTTTTAGGCACCACAGATGTAGTTGAAGGATGCTTCCATGCCAGTTTTGTTGCATCCTGGAATGGCTCCACCAACGAGGGAATAACTAGCAGCTTTGGGTCAGCAGTCCCCAGAAACTTAGCCAAGCGTCTCCTTTCCGGGTCCAGTTCTTCCATTTCCCACTGGTTGAGGAACTGGATATGCCTCATAACCTCGAGGAAGGTGGGATCATCAGGTAGCGAACTGGGTGAATCCTTTCTCAGATCCAGTGACGGCAGAGGGAGATCGTCCTCAGAGGAGTCGTATAGCGAGGAGGAACGACTGTAGTCACCCGATGGTTCGCAGTGACAGTTGGTGGACCTACTCCGATGTTGGGAGCGACGTCCGCGTGACCTGCTCCGCCCTCGGGAGTGATGGTCTCTAGACCTACTCCACCTGTGGGAGAAGATCTTGAGGATGGGTGACGTGACAGCTGACACTCCTGAGGGTTCAGGCTTGGGTAGTAGGTCACTCTTAATGGTGTTCCACCAACTGGAAAAGAGTGCTCCTACTTCCACTAAAGGGACCATCGAGCCCGATGGCTAGTCTGAAGGCAGTTTAGCTGGCCCCGCAGGAGTTGGCGCCAGGCATGACGTCTGAGAGGCTTATGGCGTAAGGCCATCGACAGGCAAATTACCTGACGTCTGGTCCTCCGTCTGGGCATCAGCCATGTTGGATTTGGCTGATGACCAGGTGTCAAGCCCTGTGGGCGCAGGCTTGGTGGGGCCGAGCTTCAGGTCTGAGGTCGTTAGGTCCTCTGGTGGAGGCCCATTCCACCTTAGCAGGGCCGACGGCTTGGAAACAGATGTCTGGAGGCAGATGACGCCGGGGGCTGTCATTGGTCCGAAGGGACTGACGACAGTTTAGGTGTGGAGGGTGCTTCCTTGATGTACTCGCGACCCCTGCGCCTGTTGTGGTCATCAGTCTTGGCTGACGAACCGAGGATGAGGTCTTAATGACGACGGGGCCCGTATGTACGTCGGAAGTGGAAGCAGAAGCGGCCAAGTCCTCGGGCCTAGACCCTTGCTGTTTGTGGGGTCTGATGGCCAGAGACACTTAAGAGAGAGCTTGGGAAGGCCCTTGCCCCGAATCTCCAACAGACGCCTGGGTAGAGGCGCAGAGGGTTTAGCGGTCGAAATCCCTGGAAGGGCCAGCGACCCGGGGGGGGAATCCAACCCAGCTGGAAATCTTGAAGTTCTTGTGTGGGGAACGAGGCCGCAAGTCTGACCTGGGCCTATCCTTGTCAGTCCTGTGATGCTTCCCCGAGTGCTTCCTCTCCTTTGGGGGGGGGGGGGGTCGTGGGTGCATGAGTAAGTGGAGACGAAATGCAGGGTCAACGGTGGGAAAAGAACTGGGGTGGTGCCAAGGGACCGCCTCCTATACACTAAAGGATGACATTGGGGAGGTCCCCCGTGTTGGACTGCTAGCTAGAATTTTTCTGTGGGGTCTTATTGCCTGGCGGCATAGTCCTAACGGTTATTACTTGCTACAAGAGCTCTATCTCGAAATTAGATCTACTGTTAAGTTGTTACGTAACTGTTCCATCATCATCAGAGGGTATCTAAGTTATTAGGTCACACATATGGAATGAGTCCCAAGCAGTGACAGATGCACTAAGACAGTCCGGGAGGAAGGAAACCCAAAACTTAGGACAGGAGGCCTTGCAGAACAGCCCTGTTAAAACCTGCATGGACTCTAGAGGCAATGTCCAGACTGTAGTGCTTGGTAAAAGTACGGACAGTGCTCCAGGTGACAGCAGCGCAAACGTCAGCAGCAGAGATGGCCACAAAGGTAGCCATGCCCCTCGTGGAATGAGCTTTCACCGACTCAGGCAACTGTTTGCCATGCTTGTCTGAGAACACAATACAATGTGCCAACCATTTGGACAAACATTGTTTAGAAACTTGAATGCCCTCTTTACCTGGGGCTAAAGAAACAAAAACTGCTTAGACTTTCTGCATTCCTTAGTCAGGTGTAAATAATACTAGAATTCTGGGCGACATCTAACGTGATGCAGCAGTGCTTCCCTGGATTGGTACACTCAGGAAAAATTAACCGTAGGTTGATAGACTGATTTAGTGTATGTAAACTCACACACCACCTTAGGGAGAAATTAGAATTTGTGCGCAGACACACCCTGTCTTTGTGGAAAATCAAATAAGGCACCTCACCAGAGGGCCTGAAGCTTGCAATCCTTCGAGCAGAAGTAATAGCAACCAAAAAACAGGTTACTCATCTGTAACGGTAGTTCTAGGAGTGGTATATGTTGTTCATCCACACTGTCTGGCATGTCCCTTTCCCTTTAAATCTTGCTGGAGGTCTTCAAGCTTCACGAGGTGGGGATCGGTGTAGACATTTTCTGTCCGCAGCGACACCGGGCGCAAAACCCGGGGACGATTTCATCCTCCATGTCCGCCGCTCGATCCGAAATACAAACTCTAACGAGTTTCAGAGAGAGTAAAATCTAGGGCCTACGGTACTTGAAAAGCAGCATGAGGGAACCTGTCTTCCAGCGAATGGAAGATCTGGCGTCATGGGTGCAGCAGTATATACCACCGGTGGTGGGAGGAGCCAACTTGAAGACTTCCGGCAAGATTAGGTGAAGTGGGATACGCCAGACAGTGTGGATGAACAACATATCCACGCCTCCTAGAAAAACAAATTACTCACATGTAACAGTAGTTCTAGGTGTAGTATGTGTTGTTCATCCACACTGTCTGGCATGTCCCTTTCCCTTTAAATCTTGCCGGAAGGTCTAAAAGCTGGCTCCTGCCACCCACCTGGGTGCTATACCCATCAGCTCCGCCCCATAATGCCAGATCTTTGCCCGCTGGAAGCAGAGGGTTGTGCATCAAAGCTGGGGAGGTCGGGTGGGTTCGTGTGGATGAACAACATATACCACTCCTAGCAAGTACAGTTACATTAAATCTTACCATAACAATAGATCTTCGAGGATTATCTCTTGCAGTAGGTACCGGTAATTATTTCTGGGAAATTCCAGCAGAAGAAGCTGTTATATGGCAGCTCTTCTAGCAGTTTTCACCAGGGACCGCACAGATATGACATCATCTTCCTGTTTCCTATACAAGTGTGGGCGGTCCCTGGTATCCTCAGTTCCCCCTGCCGGATTCAGCTCGCGAAGGCAAGGACCGAGGGGAAGCCAAGGTACCAAGGAGTCCCAACCCTAAGTTACTGGACCCGAATTTGCTCTGCTGTGGGGGGGGACGGAAGACACGGAATGGTCTCTTGCAGTAGGTAATTACTTCTGGTAGAATCCCCAGCAGTTATGTCCATATGGGAGGACAATTATGATAGGAGACTCCTAGGGCTGCACAGCCCAAGGCCGCCCTATGTCTCAAGCACTATCAAGATTGTAGTGCCTGGTGAAAGCATGGATTGTGGACCAGGTAGCTGCATTGCAGATGTCCGAAATGGAGGCTCCTTTGAGGAAGCCGCAGCAGTGGCCACAGCTCTGGTAGAGTGAGCCGGACAGGTCCAGGTAAAGTCTTGATGTACTTTTCAGAATAAAGGTAACAATTTGCCACGAAGACAGGGTTCGCTTAGCAACAGGAAGTCCTTGTCTGCTGGAGGCAAAGGTGACGAACAACTGAGAGTTTCCTAATCGACTGGGTACGATTAGCGTAATAGCATTGAATACGATGGACATCTAAGGTATGTAAGAGATGTTCACCGGGATTGGAGTGTTCAGGGTAGTACACTGGAGGCTCCAAGGAGTGATTTAGAGTATGTTCACAGACTACTTTAGGAAGGAAGGATGGGTTGGTACGAAGGACCGCCCTGTCCTTGTGGAAAATCAAGTAAGGTTCCCTACACATGAGGGCATGAAGTCTGGAAATATTTTTGCGAGCTGAAGTAACAGCCACTAGAAACAACATTTTCCATGAAAGGAAAGGAAACGGAGATCACAGGTGGCCGCTGGCTCGAAAGGTTAGAGGGTCAATTTTTCTATAATGAAACCAAGATCCCACGGAGCAGTGGGTCATCTAATAGGAGGCTTAATATGTATCATTCCTCTCAAAAACATCTTGACTAAATGGTGTTGGTACAGTAGTTTGCCATCTAAGGGTTCATGGAAGGCCAAGATGGCAGCCAGGTGGACTTTAATGGAGGAGAAACTTAAGCCTGACTCTAATAAGGAGGCCAGGTAGTCAAGACCTTCGTCCAGTGGACACGAGTAAGGGCCCAGGGGCGAGAGGCAGACCATATGGAAAAGCGTTTCCACTTGGACTTAAATGTTTCTCTAGTTGTTGGTTTACGGGAAGCCAGGAGAATGCTGGCAACAGGAGGGACACGTGAAGGTTATTTATGAATCGTCTCAGGAGCCAAGCGTGAAGATGAAGAGTCTTCAGGCTGGGGTGCAAGAGGATCCGTGATACTGAATCAGGAGGTCCGTCTGATTGACAACTGAATGAGGTCCCTGACTGACAGTTGTTGCAGTACAGGGTACCAAGGTTGACGAGGCCACCTGGTGCTATTAGAATCATGAAGGCCAGCTCTATTTGAAGTTTTAATAGCATCTGTTGCAAGAGAGGGATGAGGTTGAAGGCATATAAGTAGAGTCCTGTCCACAGTTGGGAGAGGGTACTATAGACTTTCCCTTGTTACTTGGGAAAATGGAGAAGTAACTGGGGAGCCGTGGTTCACTGGGGAGGCAACAGATCCAGCTGTGGGGTTCCCTACAGATCAAGAGGTCTTGGAGTAGTTCTTCATTATGTCCATTCGTGAGCGGAAGACTGGCAACTTAGTCGGTCCGCTAACTGATTACACTGTCCCGGTAGGTGGTCGGCAGTTAGTCTGAGAAACAATGGGGGTGATAGAAGGGATGGGACAGGTAGTGTGAGCAGGTCTCACCCCTGGGAAGAATAAACCAGGGTCCCGGTCTCTGTCTGCTTGCCCCCTGTACAATGCCACCTGTGAGGGTGAAGGGGCATGCTGTAAGGCAAAAGCCACTAGTTTGCCTTGTCGAATGCGGGATCTTGTTGACGAGCCCGTGGATTGATTATCCTGAAATATGTCAGATGTCGCTGACAGGAGAGGAGCCCCCGTTGATGGAGCAGCAGTGTATTTGGCTGAATTTAAGAAGCTAGATAGCGTTGTCGACAGAGCAAAGCCTGCACAGCATTCATTGTGCTGGAAAGTGCTGTCCACAAGAGAGTGCGAGTCCCCGTTGACAAGGAAGCTACAGAAAGCTGCTCCGTCGATGGAGGAGCCACTGAAACAGTGGCCGTCGATGGGCAACGTGGCCGGGAGTCAGAGGGGTGGTTTATCCCTCTCTTTGCTCTTCTGAGAACGAGAACCAAATTGGGGAATCCTTGGTATGAGACCCCTGGTTCTCTAACATAGACATTCTCTGCTCTGTAAGCAAATGTTGGATCTCAAGCAACCGTCGTTGTCGTTGACGGGCTGCTCTATTAAACTCCTCACAGGAGTTGGGGGAACTGGTGTCGCAGGTGATCCCAGACACCGCACACAAGACGCGGTGGTTGTCAAAGCGGTACATCTTCCCTGCCGCAATGGCAGGAACAAAATAGGGCGTGTTTGGTTGAAGAATCTTTAGACATTCGTTTTGTAATCCAATTTCTCGTCGATGACTGCTACACAGAAGTTGAACTAGCTGCTGCGTGAGCTGAAGATGGCGGAAAATGAACTGAGGATACCAGTGACCGCCACACTTATATAGAAACAGAAGATGATGATATTGTGGGTGGCCCTGGTGAAGTACCTACCATAATTATGAACAGGTTACTTACCTGTAACAGTAGTTCTAGAAGTGATATATGTTGTTCATCCACACCTTTGGCATGTCCCTTTTCCCTTTAAGGATCACCGAAGTCTTCAGCTGGCTCCTCCCACCCACTCGGGTGGTATATACCTGGCTCTCCACCCCATGACGCCAAATCTTAGCCGCTGGAAAGCCAGGCTGTGTGCATCCACAGCCAGGAGGTCAGGTGGGTCAGGACTTAATATATACCACTCCTGAACTACTGTTACAGGTGAGTAACTCCAGCTTCTAGGAGCTGGATATGTTGTTCATCCACACACTTTGGCAGACTCCTAGCAGTTCTCCAGGAGGAGGGAGGCAAGCTCGCACACCCCTACTTAGGGAACATAGATTGGAGAACTGAGGCCCCAAACCAGCATCCCGTCAGTGACTCAAGATCAATGTGGTAGTGGATGATGAAGGTGTTTGTCGACGTCCAGGTAGCAGTCCTACAGATTTCCGGGATAGGGATGTCCCTGGAAGCAGCCACCAATGCAGCAGTATAGCGGGTAGAATGAGCTCTTATTCTTCTGGGAGGCTCCTTGCCTGCCAACTCATAGCACAGACCTATGCATGATGTTATCCATCTTGCAATAGTCCGCTTCACTGCAGGTCTGCCAGAAGCGGCTTCAACGTAGGTGACAAACAGCTGGCGAACCTCTCCCCGACTTCCGCCATTCTCCCTTGTAATAGGAGAGAGCATGTCTCAGGTCCAAAGTATGGAGCTTGTACTGCCTCTGAAGTGTATTTGAGTAATATACCGCAGAGTCAACACCTGGTTAAGGTGAAACTCTGACACTACCTTCGGAAGGAATTTCGAGGGGCGAGGACTTTGTCCCTGTGGAAAACCAGATAAGGATTCCACCAAAAGCACCTGGAGTTCTCCTGTCCTTCTGGCAGACGTGACAGCCACCAGGAAGGCCATCTTCCACAACAGGTGTGATAACTCACACTTGTGCAATGGTTCAAATGGCTTGCCCATGAGCTTTGCAATACCAGCAGTAGATCCCACGGAGGTGGAGGTTCATGACAATGGGATATATGATCCAGGCCTTTGAAAAAGCACCGACCACTGTCTCCTGCGCCAACACTGGCTGACCCGCTCACGCCCGGTAAGCGGAGATGGCTGCTTGGTGCACCCCTAATCGTCGATGACCGGAGACCCCCTTTTTAGAGAGACCAAAGGCAGTTGAGAATGTCAGCCACTGAACAGGATAAAGGGTCTAGACCCTTACCCAGAGACCAAATAGAAAATCTTTTCCGTTTGAAGGCATAACATTTCCTGGTCGATTCCTTTCTAGATGCCTCTACCACAGTGCAGACATCTTCGGAAAGACCCAAAGCCTGGAAACTCCAGCCGCTCAGGTACCAGGCTGAGAGGTGCAGGGACTGAAGGTCCGGATGGAATACCTTCCCCTGACTGAAAGACATCAGGTCCGGGCATGTACAAAGCTGCTCCGGGTGCCAAGGAGATCTGGATACCACAACTGGCATGGCCAGTCTGGGGCTACCAGGATCACCGTCACCTTGTCCCTTCTCACCTTGAGAAGCACCTTGTAGATCAAGGGAAATAGAGGGAAGGCATAGAGGTCGGGAGATCCCAGAAGCCAGCGGCCGCTGAAGCGATCTCGACCGAGGTAGAGACCGCATGCTCCTGGGACTGAGACCTCTCTCGGTCCCAAGAACGTCTTTGTCAAGATGAAGACTTGCTCGGATCCTTCTCCCGACACGCAATCAGGAAGAGTGTACCTGCAGGCGTCTCCCCTTGGTAGGGACAGACTGGGCACAATTCCTGAAGGAACCCGAGAAGAGGACCCCCAGGTTGAGCGGAACGAAGAAGCTCAGGAACAGCAAGCCGCTTCTTCCTCGAACGCCACGCTGCCTAGATTGCTCAAGGATCTCGCTGCCACGGAAACCGCACACCTAGCCTCCTTAGATTTCACGGGGTTCTCTTCTGTCTCCCCAGCTGCAAACGTGCAAGACGGTCGTCCAGGACTTTGGGATGGAAGGCCAAGCAGAAACTGCAGGACGAGGTGTCATGGCTGACACCTAGGCAGTAGACGCATGTGGAGTGGGGATCAGTACGCAACATCTTTTGGCCGCAGGAGCACCGTCGAAATCCGGGGAAAGATATTTCTTTTATAATCGAAGCTGCGAAAAGGTGATCGCTAACTTGAGAGACTAATTTTTGCTGAAACCGAAGGTTTGAAAGCCAGGGCCAACAAAATGCGTGCGCACGAGGGAGGCAACCTGAATCTTCCAGCATAAAGTAAGATCTGCCGTCATGGGGCGGAGCCAAGGTATATACCACCCGGGTGGGTGAGAGGAGTCAGCTTGAAGACTTCCGGTGATCCTTAAAGGGGAAAAGGACATGCCAAAGAGTGTGGATGAACATATCCACGCTCCTAGAATGATCTTTTTGTGCAGCTTCACTATTCATCAATACTGGGTACTGCGCCGGAGCTAGGACCCTGCAGGAGACCTTTTTCCTTCTCTCTCTATGGACGGATTCGACGCAGGGCCGGCACCGCCCTCGAGGCCCACATTCCACATGGCTCTCGTGGGTTGGCCGTTATCTGTCATAGACTCTGCCCTAACCTCAGTTCTGAGATGCCGGAGAGTGTAAGAAAAGGGATGGAAGGGTGGAGCAATGAAGCCCAAGGGATAGATAAAAGGAAAGGATATAAAAACCAAAAGGAGAAGTAAACAACAAAGGAGACAGGAAGAAGTTAGATTCGAGGGATAGGAGAAAAGGGGGAGGGGCCCCAATCTCTGGAAAGAAGGAAGGGAAAGAAGAGGAAAAACAGAGGGATAAGGAAGAGGAGGGGGAGAAAAGAGGACTGCACCCCTAAAGCTGGTCCTGGACCCCAGGGCTTTGAGCAGACTGATGGGAGACCAGAATCGTCTGGACCATCTGACTTGGTGAAAAGAGCTGCCAGAACGCAAAACCTGAGTTTGAATGAGCAGCAGAAGGCCGATAAGGGCCAAAACATTAAGGAGAGGGTCAGGAAATAAGGTGCCCCCAAAATAAAGGGTGAACCTTAAAAATGTTAAGGAGGGACAGCCCAAGGGATATCAATACAGAAGAAGGAAAAATAAGGGTTTTATACAAAGGGGGCCCTGATCACTCACCTCACTCCAGAAAAAGGAGGTGAGGAGAAAACAAGGTGAATGAAGGGGGAGGAGGACCCCCCCCACCCAAAACAAGAACCCCTTACAGGAGAAACTCCTCCCTGCGAGCCTCCAGAGTCCCCTTCCTCCTGACCGCAAGGGAGAGGAGAGAGAAGAGAAGAACAACAGGGAGACACACAGGGGGGGGGGGAGCCCAGAGACTGAGGCCCCAGGGGAAGGTGGGCGGGATTTAGTGATGAACTGTGAAGATGCACAGAAAGATCAATAATTACAGTAGGTACGTAATTTTCATATCTTATCTGTGTCAATCTTCACCATTCATCACTACTGGGTGAGTAGCGAGCCCCCCCCCCCGAAGGGGGCCCCATACTTCCATAAGGGACTAAGTCTCTCAGCCTCCAGTGGAGGAGACACCGGAGGGGAGAACCCTTACAGGCCTGGGGAGGCCTGAGACTGGTCTGGGTGAGACGGGGAGCCCCCAGTGGGGGAAGGAAAGCGTCCCGAAAGCCTCCGCCTCACCCTGCAGGAGAAGAGGTGGGTTCTCCGGTAGGTGGAGGAAATCACCCTACGCCAGGCCAGGGATGACAACTGGGATAAGCAAAGCCATGTCGTCCGCTTAATACAAATCGCTGTCCCTATAGCTCTGGAGGCTACCTCAATGGCGTCATAAGATGCCCTTGCTTGGTGCCTTGCTAGCGCCAGACCCTGAGCAAATAGGGCAATGGCTTGCCTGGTTTCCTCCGTATCGGGCATTGAGACTAGGAGCTGTCCTAGCCTGGACCACAAGAACCTATCATAGGAAGCAAAGTGGGCCTGATGTGAAGCAATGGAAAGAAGGATCTGTACCGAATAGAAAATCCTTCTCCCCAAAAAACTGAAGTCTGCAGAGTCAGAGTCTGGAGGTCGGTCATGGTGTGCGAGGCCCAAAGGGGGTGTCCAGGCAAGTCAAATCCGAAGAGGGATAAGGCAAAGTACCTGGAGACCCGGGGGGGCGCAATACTGTTGGCACAGGTCCCTCGGGACTGGAACAGTGGAGAAGGGACGAAGCCAAAGCTGATGTGACATGGAAGTGGACAGGCCAGGCGGGAACCACCTGGTTGGCCGCACTGTACTCGCCTAAGGCGGCGTGCGTTACATGCTTGGGATTGCTCACAGTGACCGGAGTAAGATGGAGCTCATTAAGCATCCTCGCGAGGAAGTGCTGATACGATGTAAGATCAGACGGTGGGGAGATGTGGACAGACAATTCCTCTCCCTCCGAGGAGGAGGATGAAGATGCAGGCGAGCTCAGAAAGTCAGGGTCCGGCCACACAGCAGCATGGTGGAACACCTGCTGGTCTGAACCTCTGAATTGTTCCCAGGTGAGAGGTCCCTTAGGACTGGGAATGGCTGGGATAGCCAGGGATGGAGGCAGAGGCACGGGGGACAAGTTCCTAGCAGCAGGAGAATGGTCTCTGTCAGGGCAGGGGGCCTAGAGGAAACTCCCCACAGGGAGGGAGACCCGAAGGTCCCAGCAGCTAACAGACGTTCAACCAGATCGGAATGGTCAGAGCTGTGCCCATGGGAAGAAATCCCCCCGTGAGGCGACCGGGACCATTTGAGTCCAGACGGATGGCCCCTGACCTCCGAAGTTGAAGTCCTTCTCGAGGAGCGTTCCAGGGAAGAGAGAGGGTCTGCACTGCAGCTCCTGCTGGGTCCCAGTGAGGGCGCGCTGCACCACACCCCTGACTCCTTAACCCTTCAGAGTCCAAGAGGGACCTCGTCCTCATAGCCACTAGCCTAGGTAACTGACAACTCTTGGTAGACTCTGAAGAATCCACCCACGGAACAGTAACCTCCCCTTCCTGAGGTGCCCTGGGCTGTCCCAAACTTGGACTGTCCAAACACACGAGAAGGAGGTGCCCCAGCTGAAGGAGCAGACATGCCAGTGGCCCTGGGCTGCACGGCAGCGGCCACATGGACCACTGCTGGCTGGACAGTCCCACTGACCCTAGAACCTACTGGCAACGGCTGACCCTCAGAGGGAGGCTGAGTGGGGGCCGAGGTGCTGAACACTGAGGAATTGGAGGATTCCGAAGAATCTGGATCAGACCCAGAGTCTCCCCCAAAGGAGGTAGACCCAGAGGCCCGATGCCAGATCACCCCTCGATCCCTACCAGTTCCTGGACCACGAGCCGGACCACCTTCAGCCCCAACACCGCAGGCGGCACCAGAGCCAAGCGTGGCACCGCACCCGACGCCGAGATCCTCCTCGGTGCTGCGAACGGTGCCTGAATCGGGAACGACACCAAGCGCAGTGCCGCCCCATCTCTGACGCAGCGAACGGCACTGGAGCCAGGAACGATGCCGACTCCAGCCCCGGTGCCGCACATGGTACCAAAACCAGAGACAGACCCAGAACCTGAAACAGCACTTCCCATGGCGTTGCTGACATACTCGGTGCTGTGAACACACCAGGAGTGACAGAGATACAGAGGGATGGCTCGGTGCTAACTGTGGCGCCACACTCCAGGCCTACGACGCCGCATATGGAACCGGAGCCAAGGGCGGCACCGCCAGTCGGCGCGAGGACGGTGCCAGCCCAGAGGGCCCAGAACATGACAGTAGGGAAGCCTTCACCTCCGAAGAGGCGACTGCCATAGCGGTGCTTTCTGCCTAACCCTCGAAAAGAGCAGACTGGGTCTCCTGCACCGCGGATGGAGCCCCCGCCATGGCAAGGTTGAGAGAGGCGGAGGCCCCCTCCTCCACGGGCCATATAGGACTGGGAGGGGACCCGGAGGAAGGGTCGAGTCTCCTGATCGGGCTCATAACCCGGCCCCTGAAAGTCGGCGGCGCACGCCCGACTTTAAACGTGCAGATCTCAAGAACTCGACGGTCTATAGAGAAACAAGCATCGCAGTTGTCCATGTAGTGGGTCGGGCCGAGACAGGAGAAACAATGGTCATGCTGGTCCATCACGGAATAAAGGCGACCACAGGGGCACCGACGCATAGGTGGCCGCCCTGCCTTCGACCACTTCTTACACCCCGGATGAGACATGACTGCACGGTAAACAACAAACATAGTACTCAACTTCGCTAGTAATAAATGAAACGGTCTTACCGGCACCAGAAGTTACGTCAAGCAGGGCGAAACAGAACGGAGGACTGGTAGCGAAAACTAGGCAGTGAAACGACTGACATTAGGCCGCGAGCACGCAATTCCTAGAAGTCTCTTCACGAGGTCTGCACTCGACGGGGGAAGAAGAACTGACGCTATGGCGGAGTCGACGACAGATAACTGCCAACCCGCGAGCGCCACATGGAACGTTGGCCTCAAGGGCAGCGCCGGTCCTGCGTCGACTCCGCACATAGAGAAGGGGGAAAAAAAAAGTCTCCCGTGGGATCCTAGCTTCGGCACAGTACCCAGTAGTGATGAATGGTGAAGACTGAGATCTGCTAGAAGAGCTGCCATGCGACAGTGCCCTCTGCTGGAATCTCCCAGAAGTAATTACTTACTGCAAGAGACCATTCCGTGGAAGATCTACTGTTACAGGTGAGTAACCTATTTTTCTAGGATCGGGGATATGTTGTTCTATCCACACTGTTTGGCAGACCCCTGGCAGTTCTCCGGGAAGAGGGAGGCAAGGTGCACACCCCCTACTTAGGAAACAGAGATTGGAAAACTGAGGCCCCAAAACCAGCATCCCGCCATGACTCTAGGTCAATGTGGTAATAGGAAATAAAGGTGTTTGCTGACTTCCAGGTAGCAGCCCTGCAGATTTCCTCGATAGGGACATCCCTAGAAGCAACCACCAATGCAGCAGTATGGTGGGTGGAATGAGCTCTTATCCCTACGGGAGATTCCTTGTCCGTCAACTGACAGCAAAGATCAATGCAAGATGTAATCCATCTGCCAATCGTCTGCTTTGCTGCAGGTCTGCCAGGTGCGGCTTCAGTGTAGGTGACAAACAGTTGGTGAACCTTTCCCCGAACTTCAGCTGTACACTCCTTGTAATAAGACAGCGTTCATCCCCATCGCGGTCTTTAAAGAAACACCAGACCATCTTCTCCTGTGCCACGGTCTGCTGACCAGCCTGTACCCGGTAAGTAGAGATGGCTGCCAGGTGCACCTTAAGGGTCACAGACCGAAGACTTCCTTTGGAGAGAGATCAAAGGTAGTCGAGGATGCCAGCCACTGCACAGGACGAAGGATCCAAGTCCTTGCCCTGACACCAAATGAAGAATCTCTTCCATTTTAAGCATAGCACCCTCCTGGTCGACTCCTTCCTAGATGCCTCAACTACATTGAGTACATTATCGGAGAGACCCAAAGCCTGGAACTCTAGTTGCTCAGGAACCCGGCTGTGAGGTGCAGGGATTGAAGATCCCGGTGGAATACCTTCCCCTGACTCATTGAGAGCAGGTCCGGGTGTGCTGGAAGATGCCTCGGGAGCCTGGTGCTGAGAAGATCTGGATACCAGAACTGGCGGGGCCAGACGGGAGCGACCAGGACCACCTCTGCCTTGTCCCTCCTAACCTTGAGGAGCACCATGTGGATCAACGGATGTGGAAGGAAGGCAAAGAAGAGGCCCAGGGTCTATGGCCTAGAGATGGCATCCCCCCGGCAGCAAGCCCTGCTGAGAGGTTGGGCGTGGAACAGCCTCAGCTTTATGTTCCCCTGAGGTGAACAGGTTCACCTGAGGGGCGCCCCACTGGAAGAACAAGCTGTGGAACTACCTCTGGATGGTGAGATCACTTGTGGGATGCCTCGCCCACATGGCTGAGTGTGTCCGCCAGCTGATTTGAGGCTCCTGCCATATTGATGGCTTGGAGATCTGCCTCCAGCTGGCTCACGAGGGTCCAGATGTGGAGCGCTTCCCTGCAGAGAGGCCGGGAGTGCATGCCGCCCTGGTTGAGTTAGTGCATGGTAGTGGTGTTGTCCGTCTGGACTTGAACCACTTGATTCCAAAGAACGGAGCAAATGCAGCCAGTGCCAGCCGGACAGCTCAGAGCTCCAGCAGGTTGATATGGCATCAGGATTCCTCAAGGGTCCAGAGCCCGTGGACTCTGATTCTCTATCTGGACACCCCAGCCCGTGAAGAGAGGCGTTGGTTGTAAGGACAATCGTTGGCTCAGGGTGGACAAACGGGATCCCTCCCTAAAGGTTCCAGGATGGTCCACCACTGGAGAGCATCCCACATTTTCTGGGTTACCGTGACTAGCTGGTCGAAGTGACCTAGATGCTGTGATCACTGGTTGGCCCATATGCTACCAGGCCTACCGGACCACGGACGTGCAGGCCACCATGTAACCCAGAAGTCGCAAGAAGTCCCAGGCAGGGTACAACTGCCCTACCAGAAATGATCGGGCAAAGGAGAGAACTTCCGCCCTGTCCGCCGGGAGCCTGGCTCTGGCACAGCAAGAGTCGAGCTCTGCCCCGATAAGGCAGATCACCTGTGAAGGCACGTGTTCCGACTTGGCCTCGTTGATCAGGATGCCAAGGCTGAGGGCGGTTTGGAGGGCCAGATCCCTGAACCTCTCTGCCTCTAGTCTGAAGTGACCTGCTATGAGCCACTCGTCGAGATAAGGGTAAACTCTGACCCCTCGACTCCTCCTTAGACCTACCGTGCCGACTAATGCAGTTATGTCAATCCTGACAGTACTACAATTGCCCCCTCTCACCCCTCCTAACCTCTCTCCCTCCACTATCCTTGATGCATTCTGTGCCCTCAATGCCCTTGCTTATAGTCTTATCCTAGGCCACATAATGCTTTGCTGGTGCAGACCTCATCCAATATAATATTGCACTCTACTGTCTATCAGAGACCTGCCTGGCACAGAACTCGCACATAGCGGTATGCTGACTGATTTTGGTACCATGCCTGTAAATTATGCTGCCTTGTTCTGTTCTCAGTGTCAAGCCTTACGCTGCTATTTGTAAATTGTTGTACACCACTGTGCCAAACCACACCTTTCTCACTTGTAATGACTGTACATAGGCTGCTAATGTTGCTACACCTACTCCAAATTGTTGCATTGTGACTTCTTGTTGCTGTTTAAACTACCAGGTCCAGCGTATAAATGAGCCCTGCTCAGTGGTGTTCCACCTGGCTAAATAAAGATACAGACCGACTGACTGATTGAAGATGAACCACCACCACTGCTATGCATTTGGTGAAGACCCTGGGGGCCGATGACAGACCGAACGGCATGGCTTGGAACTCAGAGGATTCCCTCCACCCTGACACGGAGGAACCTTCGGTGGGACAGACGGATCGGGACATGAAAAACACGTCCTGCAGATCCAGGGAGCAGAACCAAATGTTCTGCTTGAGAGATGGTATGATCTGAGACAAAGTTACCATCCTGAAGGTGCGCGACCTGAGAAATATGTTCAGGTCGTGCAGATCTAGAATGGGGCGCCAGCCCCCTGTCCATATTGGGACCAAGAAGTACCTGGAAAAGAGACCTGGGTTGACTGGGGGATGCACGACTCGGGCCAGTACTTCCTTGAGGAGGAGTTGGGCGAGGTCTCTGATAGCGGACTGAGTGTTCGCGGACAACTTTTCTTCCTGTGGGGCGCAGGCTCAGCTTGGTGGGTACTACTCGAATTCCAGAGGCAGCCCCTGGCCGACCACTTCCAAGACTCACCTGTCCTTTGTAACAGTGGACCAGGCAGAAAGAAACTGGCAGAGCTGGCCACCCACAGGAGGACTCAGAATGGTTGTGACAGGCAAGGGGGTGGCTTCCCCCATCCTGTCACTGCGCAGGCTTGGAGGAGGAAGTGCTGGCAGAGGAGCCACTGGGGCCTTTTCCTCCAGGTTTAAGGTTCACCGGCGCCCCTGACTTGGGCCGAGGGCGCCAAGACTGAGCCTGCTGCTGTTGCCCAGATTGGTACTGGGGCTGCTTTGCCGCAGGGGCAGAAGACCGAAAGGGCTTCTTCTTCTGCTTTTTAGAACCCTGAGGCTCCTTCTGCGTGGAAATAACGAAGTCCAAGGTGGAACTGGACTTCTCGGTATGCTGGAGGTGACCTTCGACTCCTAGACCGAACAAGTCGGTACACAGGAAGGTAATGTCCACCAGTTTGTGCTGGGTGGACACCGAAAAGGCAGAGACTCTCAGCCAGGCCCTGCGGCGCATGGCGACTGTGGCTGCCACCAAACGGGCAAAAGAATCCCCAATATCCAAAGCCGTTTGGAGTTGTTGTTTAGAAACAGCCTGACCCTGGTCCCAGACCTGCCTGACCGTGGTCTGGAGGTCTGCGGGGAAATTAAGAAGCACCTCATCCAAAGAGCCCAAGAAGGTGTTGAAGACGTCTGCCATGACGACGGCCGAACTTGCCTGTCAGAGACCAAGTGAGGAGGCAACATAGACCTTTCTGGCAGTGGTCCAGTTTTTTTGGACTCTGTCTGGAGGTCTATCCGTGTCCTCTGCGTTGCCCGAGTGCTGAAGCACAGACTGGTACCAAACCCTCAGCCGAGGGTGCTGTGTAAACGCCTTGTTGAGCTAGAACCTGAGCACTTGCAGGCTATCTGGGCTGAAGGTGTAGGGCAGGAGGCTGGGTGCTGCCAAAGCTCCAAGGCGGGGCCAACTATGGCTTTGGACACTGGGAAGGCCTCAGACGGAATATCTCCTTTCCTAAGGATATCAGTAAGGGGATACTCAGCCCGCTTTTCCACAGGCTCCAACTTTATCCCCGTAGATTCGGAGAAGAAATAGGCTGTTGGTGAAATAGGATCTGCAGCTTATCCTGTAGGTAGGGAAATGGGTAGACTAGGTGGACCAAGCAGTCCTTATCTGCCATCAAAGTCTATGTTTCTATGTAAGAGATGGAGGATGCCCAGGAACGACGTGGGGCCTTCCTCCTTCGCGAGACTCAGAATCATCATCACAAGGACGCAAGTTCAAGTCTGAGTCCTCGGGCTCTGGATAGAGCGGCCAACCACCAGAGTCACTTTTGATCCGCCATGGACGGTTGGGAGTGAGGGTGACAGACAGCCTGTGCGGGAGGCCCTTAACAGGCTGAGACTCCTTAGGAGGAGCCCCTGAGGGAGGCTGCTTAGGTGGTGGCTCCATCAGGATCGGTGGAGAGGCCAGCTTTGGCTGAGCTGGGAGGGTCGTCACTGGCTCCGTGGGTGGAGGTTCAGTGTCGACCGGCTCTGGAGGAGTCTGTGTCGGCCTAGAGGGCGACAGTCACGTGATGGCCGGAGTGGAAACCGGGGTCGACTTTGGACTGGCCAACACCAGCTGTTGCCACATAAGGTCCTCATAGTGTCGATGCATTTTGCGTCCAAGCCTCTCCTCATCCAAGGAGGACGAAGATGAATAGCGGCATTGCCGCTTCTTGGAACGCTGCTCATGTGACTTCCTCGGACAATCAGTCGAGGGGGTCTGAGATCTCCACTTTGACTGTAGGGGGGTGGGGACCAACGGGGAAGCTCTGAAGGAACTGGGGAGAACCGCAGCTCCTCCAGGTCAGGGACCGGGACCTCAAGGTGTTTCCCAGCGGGCTGGGATTCCTCCTCAGTAGGTTCAGGCAGGACCGGAGTTCTGAATAAGGAATTGTAGACCTCATCATTTGACAACAGGGTCAATTACAATTTTGACTGGGTTGTCGTCCCGCATTATGGCTGGCTGGGCCTGACGGGGGCACCGTGAAGCCAGCAGCTGAGGTCGCAATCCCAACCCAAGTTGAAGCAAAGACTCCTGGGACCAAGATCTCTCTCTGTTCCAAGAGTGTCAGACAAGTTGACACCTTTAGACTCATTTTTACGGGAGCGGGAGATGTGCGATCTGGGGCCCTTTCCCTTTTGTCAGGAGAGACTGGCACAACTGCTTGAAGGAGACAGAAAAGGAAGTGCCCAGTTTGAGCGGACAAAACCAAACCCGAGGAGGATTATTCACCGCCTTAGCTGCTTCCTCCTCAAAGGTCTTCGTTGTTGTTGTATGCCCGCGTCAGCGTGAGACCGGCGGCGACGGGCAATTTTAGATTTGACCGGGCGGGTGCTGTGTTTCCGGTCGCCCGAGCTGAAAACGCATGCAGGCGCATCATCCAACACTGCCCGATGGAATGTGCAACAAAATTCGCAGGCCTGGGTGTCATGGCCATGACCCAGGCAATAAACGCACATGGCATGCGGGTCGGCACGAAACATCTTCTGCCTGCAAGGACAGATTTGTCCTCCATCGCAGTTGCTATCGCAAATCTATGCGGAGAAACTCCAACGAGTTTGATTTTCGGTGATTTATCCGAAGGATTAAGTGCCAGGGCCTACATAACGCAGGAGCGATAAGCATAGCTCGCAAGACATGGCTGGCTCAAAAGGAGACATGGTCAATTTCTCCAAAACAAAATTCAAATCTAAAGCTGGGACAGGGGAATGGACTGGAGGTTTCAGATGCAGGATGCCCTTGAGAAACGTATGGGATGGGGTCAGCCTACTGGCGCAGCGGTAGCAATATTGCTTGCGACGTCACCAACCTGAGTTCAGGGGCTGGCCAGCGGGAGAAAGCTCGAGCATCCGAGGACCGCTCACCTTCTCTAGGGAGAGAAAGGGTTGAGGCTCACCGCATGACTGGCCTCTGGTGAAAGCTGGAGGCTCAGCATGCATCACAGCCAGTCTGAGGGGTTGGAACGTGATGGAAGTTGGCGACTGTGCCTTGATGTCTGGGCACATGTCACACCCCCAAGAACAATGGAAAATCCAGCACCCTGAGCACCGAGACACGGAGCACCTGGTGCAGACCCCACAACTCCCTCCTCCTGTCCTGATGGGTGTCCGACGAAAAAAGAAGGATCTTGGGGTGTACGGGCCCCACCTCATACCCGCCTGGGGGTTATAGCTATGGCTCCATGGGGGATTGCCCACAGGCTCCAGGTAAGGTGGAGAGCATAGGGGCAAACACCATAGGTGACTCCTGATGGTGCGGGGGGAGTATAAAGAGCAAGTTTAAAAAAAAAAAAGTACAAGATACATCCAATTAAGCCACAGTGTGGCTGCCCACAGGCTCATGAAAGGCAGAGACAGCAGAGAGGTGCACCTTGAGGGAGGAGTACTGGGGACCCGAGTCGGACAGTGATATCAGGTAGTCCAGAATCTGGCTCACTGGACAAGTGAAAGGGTCCAGATGATGTTTGGCAGCACAGATGGCAAACCTTTTCCACTTCATGGCATACGTGGCTCTAGTGGAGGAGGGCTTTTGAACAACCCCAAAGACACCCGCCACCCTCCGTGATACCCTGAACCGGGCGATGGCTACAGTATGTAGTCAGGACCCAGGCATGCAGACGAAGGGACTGGAGACTGGGATGGACCAGGATCCCCTGAACCTGCATCAGCAGATCCCTGCAGAGGGACCAAAGGTTCCTCTGCCAACTGTTGTAGTAATGAGAATCATACCTGCCATGTCACAATGGTGCTACCAGGACCATGCTGGCCCCCTTCATCTGCAGTTTGATTAGCAAACTCTGGATCAGAGGAAATGGAGGGCAGGCATAAAGGAGCCTCTGGCTCCAGGAGAGGGACAACGCGTCTTGCCAGAAAACTCCAGGCCCTGGATCTAGCGAGCAGAAACTGGGCAGTTTTGCGTTGAGTGGGGACGCAAAAGGTTCAAGTCTGGATGACCCCATCTGGTGACCAGATCTTCTACGACAGATGAGAGAAGCGCTCATTTGTGCATGCTAGACTGTGTCCGGCTGAGGCTGTCTGCATGGGTGTTTAGCATGCTTAGTACATGGACCGCCGAGAGAAACAGCTGTGATCCAGCGCCCAGTACCACACTTTCATGGCCTCCCTGCACAGAGGGTACAAATGCATTCCTCCCACTTGCTGATATAGTATACAACACTGAGACTGTTGGGCTGGATCCACAGCAGACCCAGGAGATGTTTCTGAAAGGCCTGCATGGCATACAGGACCACCCGCATCTCCAGAACACTGATGTGCAGGGATAGATTGATCTGGGATCATGTCCCTTGCATCTGAAAGAGACCCAGATGCATCCCCCTTGCCTGAGCCGGAAGCATCAGTGGTGAGATCTGGACTGGAACCCCTTGAAACAGGTTCAGTGGGTCCATCCACTATTGCAACATCTTGCGGACTGAGGAAGAGACTACCACTAACTGTTCTAATTAATCTGTGCGTTAATCCCACTGCATCCTAAGTGTCCACTGGAGGACTTGCATGTGCAACCTGGTCAAGGGAACTGCTGAAATGGCCGCAGCCACCAACCCCAATAGCATCAAACATACCCTTGCAGGGATATGATGGCTCTGGGTGACCTCCTGAGCCTGGGCAGTAAGGCACTCCACCGTGTTCTGAGGCAGGAAAGCCTTTCCCTGCGCCAAGTCCAGAACCGCCACTATATATTGCTGCCTCTTGGACGGGGGTCAGGACTGCCTTTGGCAAGTTGACAGTGATGCCCATGGTGAGGAACAGCTGAAGGGTTCTTTCCAGAGTCTGAAGGAGCTGTTCTCTGGATGAGGCCTTTAGGAGCCAAGATAGAGGAAAACATATAGTCCCTCCCTCCCGAGAGCGGCAGTTACTGCTGCTAAGCACGTGGTAAAGACCCACGGTGCAGAGGATAAGCCAAAGGGCAATACCCTTAATTGGTGGTGCTCGCCCTGAAAGAGACATCGGAAGAATCTCCTGTGCAGCGGGAACACCGAGATATGCAGGCAAGTATCCTGCATGTACAGGGTTAGCACAGGCAGTCACCCTGCTTGAGAAGAGGCATCAGGTCTGGCAGGGTTATCATGCAGAATTCTTTATACTGGACATGCAGACTGAGGTCCTTGAAATCTAATATGGGCCTCAAATCTCCAATCCTTTTGGGGACCAGGAAGAACCCTGGAATAAAATCCCGTTCCTTTGTCATCTGGGCACTGTCTCGATGGCCTTTTTATGCAGAAGGGACGGTACCTCCTCCCAGAGGACAGATGGGCCAGGGGGTAGGTGGAGGATACTGGAGGAGTCTCTGGAGGCATCTCAAAGAGTTCCAGAGTGTGACCCCTCTATAATATGAAGAATCCAGGCATCTGAAGTGATGGTTCTCCATTGACTGAGATGAAGGGAGAACCGACCTCCGACCACCACCTCTTGGTCAGGGACCGGAAGAGGGGGGACCAGCAGAGGTCAAATGGAGGCAGATCCAGCTGCTGGGGCTGATTAGTCACCCCAGGGTGCTTTGCTGTGGCGCCAGAGGAGGAGGAAGGGGCTGGCAAGGTGGAGGAGGCTCTTCTTTTGCACTGGAGCTGGGAGGCTGCTCCGGATTTGTGGGACACCTTGCGAAAAAGGAGGGTGCTGTCTACTTTTAGGCTGAGTATGGCAGAGCGAGTGGACAGACTTAACAGCCCTGCCAGATACCTGTAGCTGATTTATGATATCCTGCACATCTGGTCCAAACAGCTTGGGGCCACTGAAAGGAGCATTAAACACCTTTTGCTGGACATCAGCCAGAAAACCAAAGATCCTCAGCCAGGAGTGCCTACAAAAGCAAATGGCTATGGTAGCAGCCCAGGCACCTGTATCCAAAATATCGTAGAGGGCCCTTAGGAAGTGCTTGCTAATATCCTCTGCACAGCATCTGAGAACCTCCTGTTTCTGGGAGCAATCAGGAAGGGCTTGGGCAGCAGCCTTGCCCTTCTTCCAAATAGTATTCTGGTACTTGACCATGTCAGAAAGGTAGCTGGTAATCCTCAACCCAAGGGTGGAGGAAGCATACACCCTCTTGACTTTGAGGTCAATCTCTATGGGATTTCCCTGTCAGAAGGAAGGGAGTGGAGGTGCTTGGGCACCTTGGACCGTCATGGGTTGCCTTTATAACCACAGAATTGGTTTCTGGTTGGGCAGCTTAGTGAGGAAGGCCCTGGGGAGCATGATACAAAGTATCTGCACTGTGGGGCATGGCAGGGACCATGGCAGATTTGTGCCAAGCAGCAGCAGTGGCATTCCTCAGGGCTGGAAGAACAGGAGGAATGACCCTGGGAGGAGAGTCTGGGATTTCCAGAAAGTCAACCACATTTCTTCTGGTGGCATCCTCCTCTTCTGTATGGAAGCCCATGGCTGAGGACAGCTGCTTCATAACACTGAGGAAAGTAGTGTCCTCTGGAGAAGACCTGGGAGTATACTTGACAGAGTCGTCACTCACTGAAGAGGCGGTGGACCTCCCACAGGAAGAAGGCTCACCCTCAGGTAAGATGAGGTCAGGATGGCATTCCTCCTTAATGTAGACCTGCTCCAGCTCACAATATGACAAATGAGGGACTGACGATGGCTCACGGGGAAACAGCCCGCAGTGGCTGAATGGGAGTCGACGACTATGGTGCCGTTAACGCTGCAGGCGATGCAGGCCTATATGCACCCAGTTGGTGGACCAAGACTGTAGTGAACTTGGTCAAAATGTCATTAAGGTCGACAACAGTGGAGTGCTGCGCCGACAGGGTGGCTGAGGGGTCGATACAGGTGCGATGACTCATCTGATGGCCTCGAGAGCCCGAGACCTGAGAAGCATCAGGCCCTGATGGGAGGGCTATCGACAACAAACTTGGGTGTCGACAAAGCAGCGGCCAGCGGCACTGTTGGTAGGGGTCTGGTAGGAACAGAGACTTGGACAGCAGCAGGCATTGACGTAACCACAGCCAGAATACCCCAGGATGAAGAAGAGGAGGCTGTCAGGGAATGGGAACGCCGCCGCGAGGAGTGATCCCTTATCTCAGTCTTTTTCATGACATTTCCCTGACAACTTCTCTCGGGCCTAGACAAACCCGCTGGCAACTGGGAAGGAGGGAGCTCAGAGGACTCCCGCCCAGAACTGGCTACCTGTTGCTCCATGAGGAATCTTCTTAGAGCTTTTTTTCGATGCCCGAGGATGGTTTGGTTAAACATTTGGCAAAGCTCAAAGTCCAAGACGTCGTAGTCAGGCCCCGAGACAACAGACAGAGAGAGTTTGTGTTCGTCTGTAGAAGCAATCTTCTTTCCACAGCTGCAGCGATGGAAGAGAGAAGTAGAAGGATTAATTCTCAACATAAACAAGGTAAAGGAAACTCTTTGAGAAAAGAGATTTAAGAAAACTAAAATAAAAGTAAATGGCAAAAATGGCGCAAAACTGCACTGGACCTTCTGCGGAGACCCATGCAGATAGAGTCGATGGCGGGAAAGAACTGAGGAGGAAGCAGGGTCGCTTATGCCTTTATAGGGTTGGTGATCACGGCAGACGATGTTGGCGTTGGCGGCCCTAGTTTTACTGCTGAAAATCTTGCGTGAGGATCCTGCCTCACTGACAGTGAAGTTCCATATGTGTGACCTGATGACTGAGATACTCCCGATGAAGATATGTTCCATCTTCTTTGGGGAAATCTCTGTCATCAGGTCACAAATATGGAATGAGTCCCAAGCAGAGCTACAGGCAACACTGTCTGGGTGGCCAGAGGCATAAGAGAAAAGGCCCTGAAGCACAGCGAGGCCAACGCCTGCCCTTCTTCTGGAGGCAATGTCCAGACAGTAGTGCTTGGTGAAAGTGTGGACAGTACTCCAAGTGGCAGCAGCACAAATATCTGCAGCCGACACGCTCCTGAAACAGGCAACAGAAGTGGCAATGCCTTTGGCTGAATGGCTATTAATCACACAAGGGAAGTTCCTTTACCGTACTTCCTGTAACAAAAATAATACAGTTGGCCTTCCATTTGGACAGGCACTGTTTAGACACTGGGCGTCCTCTTTACCAGGGCAAAGAAACAAACTGAGAGGACTTTCTGCAGTCCTTAGTACGTGTGTATAGTACCTGATAATTCTAAGTAATATTCAATATGGAGCAATGCTTCCCCTGGACTGGCATGCTCCAGATAATAAACTGGGAGGTGGATAGTCTGATTTAAAGTAAACTCAGTACCACCTTACGAAGAAAAGTACAGTTACGTAAGAACTTACCGTAACAGCAGATCTTCTAGAGAAGCTCTTGCAGCAGGTACCACAATTAGGACTGATGCCACCTGGCGGCGGTTCTTGGCTCCCCCCCCCATCCAGCAGTACCGACGTGGGATCGCCCCCTCTGACGTTGGTTCCACCCCGGGTGTCACCCTATATAAGGGAGGAGTTCCCCACATGCTCCAGTTCTTGCACGCTCCCTGTCAGACAGACAGATGGTAACAGGCAATAGTCAGAAGTATGAAATATTTCCCTCACAAGGAGGGAAGGCCAACCTGAAAGGATCTGATCCTTGGGGGAAGGAGGGCGGAATATACCTGCTTCAAGAGCTTCTCTCTAAGATCTATTGTTACGGTACGATCTACGTAACTGTACTATCTTACTCAATGGAAGTCTGCAGCAGGTACCACAATTAGGACCGATCTCAAGCAGTATAACCTATAACAACCCCGGAGGGGGAACAATAAGGAAAGGAACAACAGGAAGAGAAAAAGTCCCTTAGGAAACCAGGCCTGCAGAACAGCGAGGCCAAATCCTGTTCTGTGTCTGAAACGATGTCAAGGCTGTAATGCCTGACGCATGTATGAACAGAACTCCAGGTAGCAGCAGCACAAATATCGCCACTGGTACCGCCTCAGTGCTGCAAAAGACGAGGGACCGCACTGGTAGAGTGACCTAGAGTAGACCTGTTATGCTTCTCATAGCAAAAGGCAATGCAATGAATCAACCAGTCTGAAAGCGCCTGTTTGGTGACCAGGTGACCTAAGGACCGCTTGAGCAAAGGATACAAAAGTTGATCAGACTTTCTGTCCCTTTTGTTCTTGGATAATATCGGAGAGCCCTGTGGATGTCCAAGGAATGAAGCAGGGCCTCCCACTGTTAAGAATGCTCCGGAAAATATACCGGGAGCTGAACGGACTGGTTCAGAGTGAGCGTGGACACTACCTTCGGTAAAAACTTCAGAATAGTGCAAAGATCAACCCTATCCTTGTGAAAAATAAGGTAAGGTTTTTTTTTTTTTTTTTACACATGAGGGCTTGAAGTTCTGAAATGCGCCTCGCCGAAGTGATAGCTACCAAAAGCAAAGTCTTCAAGGATAGAAGACGGAGCTCAGACTCCATGGCTGGTTCAAAGGGAGGAAGAGTAAGCTTCCCAGGACAAAAAGGAGATCCCAAGGGGGAACTGGATCCTGATGGGAGGTCTGATATGAAGAATACTGCCTAAAAAGCCCTGAAACTCCATCCAACTAATCCGCCTTATCCGATACAGGCAAGTGATAAGTGGAGATGGCAGCCAGGTGCACTCTGATGGAGGAATAGCTGAGACCTGTCAGAGAGAAAGCAGGTATTCCAGAAATGAATTAATCGGACAGACCAGCTGGTCCACCCTCTTGGCTATGGCCCGCAAACAGATTCCTGAAAAGACTGCCACTCTACATGTCTCATCTACCCAGGCCCCAGCCACCACACTGAAGCCTGCCAGATTTGCCAGAAATTTAACCAGGTCACTCTGAGACATCATTTTAAGACTCTGGAGAGCCATCTGATAATGCAGAAGTTGGTTGCGATATAAAAGGAGCTGCAGGCCAGGAGCTCTTAGGCCTTGCCAGCAGTCTTTTGAGCTGCTTCCTCTTCTCAGAAATCCGGTGGGAAGCACAAGCTCTGTGATTGGTCTGCTTCTCACTTGCAGTTGCCTCATAAACCTTCAACCACAACTGGGTTGTCCTCCTGCAGGGGGTCGGTCGGTTGGCCCCTTTAGCCCTGCCAGCCCTCTTTTACCGGGCTCCCAGTGGCGCAGCCATCCTCCCTCCTTGCCATTTCCGGCGGTGGCTCCCAGCCAGTGATGCTCAGATTCATTTCATCCACAGGCTCTCAGCCAGGCAGCTGGGCCGGTGTTAGTCTGTTAGTCTCTCAGCTGTTGGTTCCTCTACTATCACTACCCCACCCCTCCCCACCTCTGGCCAAGGCACTGCCTACAATTGTTTCCTCCTTCAGGCCCGATGTCTGTCCTGCAAGGCAGCGCTTGTAGAAGGCTGCCACCATTCCGTCTGCATCGATGTTGCCTGTGCCTGGGAAGTCGTCTTCACCCAGTCACATGCTTCTGCATCTAGGTCTGCACTGGCAGATCCTTCCCCTGGTTGCTTCCAAAAGCCGCTGCAAGTGCTGCTGCTGCCGAAGCCTTTGGGCCTGACGCCGGCATTGCCCCTGTGGCAAGTTGGCTACTGCCAGTCATTATTTTACAAATATCTCTCATATATTGGTTTTCTTATGTGATTTTGGGTATGGTAAAATGCCACAAAGGAATGCCGTGTATTGTTTTGCCTAAACAAGGAGTGCATAGGGTTACTGAAATACCCCAGGAAATGAGAGAAGGTCTTGCCAGATGTGACTCTTAATTTAATCAGGAAGCTGAAAAGTCTAGCCTTCTAGGAAATTGTTTATTCCACGCCTAAGAACAGTCTATGGACAGGAACAGACAAGCACACCTTAAAGGGTTGGAGGTCCCAGGTTAGCTACTTGGTATAATAAAATCCCTGGATGAGAGAAGCTATTTCTCCGGTCGTAAATGGTGGTAGACAAGACGTAACAGAAAAAGTTTCCACAGTATAGTGACTTTTTTTTTATCTAAGTGCCAGAAAGTGAAAGTATGTGTCCTTGGGTAAGTTTGTTGAAAGTGCAGGAGTGACACCTGGTGGTCTGAAATGGAAGGACCAGCCTCTATTCAGTCTGTGGTTGGTCAACCCTGTTTAAACGTTCAGTCAGTCATTTTGCTTGGACCCTTTCCTGAACATGAGAACTGCCAGTACATAGACTGCCTAAGAACCAGAGGCTGCAACAGAAAGACTGAAATATTTTGCAAACCAGCGATTCTCTGGACTTTAAAATCTTCCTATCTAAGGTAGAACTCAGCTAACAGTTTTAAGGCATTTTCTTTTTGTGCATGTTCCACTTTTTACTTTAATGTTCTGTGACAAATTTGCTAAAGTTAAAAATCTTTGTTGTAAATATATAATTATTTTAGTAAAAACAGTTTTAAGAAAACTTGCTTTGAGAGAATGTCTTTTTGTGTGTGTGTGTGTGATGGTAGCAGGTTATAAATAATGTGGGACTAAACTGCTATTGTCAAAGGGGTGTCAACAGCTACCAAAGCGAGGGTCTGTAACAGGAAAAGTCTGCATTAAGATAGGAGAAATACGAAAGTCTCAAAGAAGGGTTTGTGGGAATTTGAACCAGGTTATTGTACGCCTTGTGGAAGAAGGCAAAATTAGCATTACAATGCTACCCTGAAGAGGTTGTAACGCCGGATCTCCTCCCTTGTGTACTAACCAATAGAGAGTGTTCTTATTTGGCTGCAAGACTCAAGTCCGGTATTACAACCTACCCAGAAGTAAAGAGGGATCTTACTTTGAGAGGGTTCCTTCAGTAGCTCATTACATAGAGGACTGGAGCCATCTGGCGTCAGGCCGCACAGTAGACTTTTCTAGCAATCCCTGACGGGAGATCGGACACCCGTCATGTGACAGATGTCAGCATGGCTGTATATTGTGGGTGGTCCCCACGTCTGTCCTCCAGTTCTTTCCTGCTGTCGCCTGGTGTCAGTCGCATTGCAGACTTCCATACAGCGATCGTTGTGTTCGTTCTTGCGTCGGATTTATCCTTCGCCAACATTTTTATTTTCGGTTTTCCTCTACTTGATTTCTTCACCCAAGAAGTGGTGCTCATTCTGTGGCATGCTGATCCCTCATAAGGATGGTCACCTGAAGTGTGTGATCTGTTTTGGCCCAGACTACCGTGTCTCCTTCTGCTCGGAGTGCCAAACTTTTAATCAGGCCACCAAAAAGCGGAGATAGCAGGCTTTGGAAGCCCACCTTCTAAAGGTCCGCTTAGCTTCTTTAGAAAAGCAAATGGACCGCATTAGAGAATCCTCTTCTGAGAAATCTCCTCCCTCAAAGATGCACCGTATGTAGAAATTTGGGAGTGGAAACGCTCCAAGGATGAGACCTCGTGGCCTTCGGTGAGCAAGGCCCAGCCACTGCCTAAGACGACTTCGGACGGTAAGTGTGGCAAATCTTCAGCGGATCAGTCGACCATTGGTTCTTCAGACAACTGCACCGCTACGGCCGCTAAGTCTGTCCCTGGCTCCTCCAGGGACCACATGGCCACCGGTGAGATGGCTCCCCAGCCTTCGGGGACCCGTCTGGCACCATTCGGTAAGTCTGCGCCGCCTGATGAAACGTCTGTCTCCGGCCGCTCAGGCATGGTTCTCCTGTCGGGGCCTAGTAGCGCCTCCGATGACCAACAGAACCAGGGAGAATGCCTCTCTCCCCCCACCTCCTGCGCCTTTACCCTCCCCTTCTCAGGTGGGCACCATTACCAGGGATACCAGGGTTGCCATTACCCACCCCCACCACTTATGCCCCCTCCCCCCTCAGCCACAACCTCCTCCTTCACACCCTCCATCTCCTCTGGCTACGCCAGATTTTAAGACCTTTATCCAGTCTTGGTGGCAGGGGGTGCGCTCAGAGTTGGTTTCAGTCCTGGAGACAAGACTCCCTCTTCCGTGTTCTCCTACGTCTGCGTCCCCGAAAAGCCCTTTTCCGTCCATGGTACATGTCTCGGGGGCGGCTCGTCAGGACATTACCCTTCCCAACATCCGTAATCTTCCTGACGAGTGGGCAGACGACGATGAGGATGCAGGCGAGTTGGCGGATGACGCCATGGAGGAGCCAGAGGGTCCTAAAGGCAAGGTTTCCCCCGGGGAGGGGGGGGACATGATAGAAACTTTTAATACCTCAAGGAATCGGCAAAGTCCAAGAGGGTAGCATCTTTCAAAAAAAGAGGTGTGCAAGAACAAGGGGTCTCAATTTGAAGATGGGGGGGGGGGGCAGCTCAGAGGTAATTTAAGGAAATATTTTTTCACAGAGAGGGTTGTGGATGCATGGAACGGCCTTCCGGAGGAGGTCATGGAGTCAAAAACAGTGGTGGAATTGAAGCATGCATGGTACAGTCATAAGGCAATTCTAGGGGGTAGGAAGAAGTAGGCTGCTGGTTAACTAGGATCTGCAGCTTATCCAGTAGGCAGGGAAATGGGCAGACTGGGTGGGCCAAGTGGTCCTTATCTGCCGTCAAATTCTATGTTTCTATATATGTTTCTATGTTAAGTTCCCCCGAGGGACCCTGCCTTCTTGGATCTTCTGGAGGTCCATGATGGATTTGCAGTCGGAAGAACAAGACCCAATGAGACAGAGGCTAGTAAACACCTGCACTTAGTCTCTGTCTCCAGTCCCCATTTCTCCTGGATCGGGCCTCACCCTCTGCGGTTTGGCAGATGCCTCATTCTCGCCGCTGCCCTGAGGGCAGACAGGATTTACCATTTAGGCACGCTCTGTTCCTAAAGATGAATCCTAAGGTGGATTCTGTTATCTCAGCTGCTCATGACCGCTCCGCTGCACCCAAGCATGTGAGAACCTCTTCTCCAGACAGTCAAGGCAGATGGATCAATTTGGTAGAAGAATTTATGCCTCAGCCACATTTGCGCTTAGATCCCTCACCTGTGTGGCCCACATGGTGTCCCACCAAAAGGCTACCCTGGCCAGGTTAGAGGCTTGTGTCCTGTCTATGGAACCCTCAAGCCTCAAAGAGGAGCTTGCTAAGGACCTTTGTGCCTCTCGCTTTTCATGTAGGCATGCCTTGCAGGCTGCATACAACTCCGTCGACTCTGTACATAGATACATAGACAGTGTCGGCAGATAAGGGCCTATGGCCCACCCAGTCTGCCCATTTGAGCTTGTAAGTTCAGATCTTATCTGTGTCAATCTTCACCATTCATCACAGATGGGTACTGGCCGGAGATCAGGACCCCGCGGGAGCTTTTTTTTTTTTTTTCTTTAAAAAGGATGGTAGGGCCGGCGCAGCATCAGCGCGCCCTCGAGGCCGATGCACTTTATGGCATTCGTGGTTGTCACACAAGGCCGACCACTGCTCACTGTTTCATCTCCACCGCCGAGGTCGCCTCGTGGAAGTTGTTGAGAAGAATTTACGCCCGCCAGCCTTTACTGCGACGCTTGTTAGTCGGTCTTACTAGTTCTGGGTTTGCCTCCACTCGGCGTCCTGGTAAGATCTTTCCTGTTTATTTAAAGTGTTGCGTTGAGTCTGTTTGGTGTTTTTCCGTGGGTCATGTCTCGGTCAGAGGGCAAGAAGTTTTCAAAGGCGGGTTGGCCCCTATGGTACAATGCCGATGCGGCTGCAAGTGTTACGTTACCGACCAGCATGACCGGTGTCTCGCGATGTCTTGGCCCGCTTCACTACATGGATTAGATAGAGCACCTGCTTCTCCATGGCCTGCAGCGTCCTCGGTGGCCAGCGTTTAAGTGGGCGAGCTCCGCCACGACTTTCAGGGTAAGATTCGCACTCCGCGGGCCAAGCCGCACTCTCGGCCTTTCCTCCGGTCCCCCCGGTTCTCAGGACTGAGGAGGAGGAGCCTTGGCTACTGTAGCCTGGCCATTACCGAGGCTCCTTCTGTGGCGCAGGAGGCCGTCCGTCTTCCTCCGGGAGGCGGGGGCGGGAGGCGCCCTTCGGCTGTCGCCCCTCGGGGGTGGCTCCTGGTGTCGCTCAGCGGCTTGGAAGGCCGGGTCGACGCCGTCACTCGGTGCCGTGGGGGCCTTTGGTGCCGTTTGTGGTGCTGTGGGCCCTCTCGGCGCCGACTCATCTCTCGGCGCCGTGGGCCCTGCTGGCGCCGTGGCCCTGGATCCGGCGTCGCCTTTCACCATGTCTCTCCTCGGCGTCGAGGTTGAGCACGCCGTGGCTCGCGCGGGTTCGGAGCCGTAGAGCCTTTGGCATCATTAGTTGGTGCCGTCCTCGGCGCCTGCTGGTGTTTAGGTGCTGCCGCGCGCCGAGGAGCCTAGCGGTGTCGGGTTCGGTGCCAAGTTCGCCTCGGTGCTGCTCGCGGCGCCGAGGGGCCTGGCGGTGTTGTCGGCACCGAGGTCATAGTTGGGGCTGCTCATGCCATCTCTGTCCCTGGTGCCGCCCCCGGTGCCACGGGATTTGACGGCGCCGCGGCTGGCCCTGGCTCTGACCTTGGCCTGAGCTGCCCTGGCGCTTCTGCAGCCCGCCCGCTGCGGGGTTGTGGAGGGCACGGTGCCGCCGCCACTGCTCTGCCTGACGAGCTTTTTGGCAAGCGTGCCACCGCCTCCCACCGCTTGGCTTAGGGCCCCAGACTACCCCTTGGAGTCGGGCTCGAGTCAGATAGGCAGTCACACCCTTCGGGGTTGTCTGGGAGGAGAGTGATCCAGTAGTCTCCACGACAGGTCGTAGCCAGCCCCCTTCTGAGGAGTGTCAGGTAGCTCCCGAGTTTAGGGTCAGTGGTACTGACCAGCAGGCTATGGTGCGTGCCACCATTGCCATGCAACCTGGCCTTGGGGGGTTCCTCGACCCCTCGGCGGTGGTACCCCCTCTGGTAGTGTCTTGATCGCCCAACTTTGGGGCCCATCAGGAAGCCTACAGGAGGGAAGGGTGCTGTTCCCTGGGTCTCCCTTTTGGGGGCAGCCCATAGCTGCCAGCTACCTAGGCTGACCCTCTCGAGGACGAGGACCCTCTCGGACTCTGAGGGGTCGAGGGGTGTGAGGTCGGCGCGTTAGCCTTTCTCTGGGGTCCACCCGGGCCCTGGACGAAGCCGAAGTGCGGACTTCCGCCCTTCCCCTTCCGGTTCTTTGAGGGGGTCCCATTCTTTAGAAGCAGGGTACTGTCCTTCTGGACCTATACGGCCTCGGTCGCGTCACTGGGGGGATTCTTCTGGGCGCAGCCTAGACAGTACCAACGTGGTTGTACAGCTGTTGGCTGTGGAGTCTTCCGGGACACCCTCCTCGGGTGCCCTGGGTCCGCTCCCTAGCCCTGGCGGAGGTCAGTCGACTTCTTCTCTAGGCTCTGCCCCTATCCCTCTGCCTCATTCTCCAGCGTTCCCAGGCATTCTTGGTCCTAGCGGCCCTCTCACCTGGGAGCAGTTCAGGGCGGTGGCTGCTCAGGTTCCGGACTACGTTAAGGCTATGGACAGCCAGGTTTTCCAGCCTCCTCCCCTGTGCAGCCACCCTCGGAACGTATGGTGACCTCCAGCTCCTCATCCCCCCTCTTCTGGAGGAGAGGAACTCTCTGTCCATATCTCTCTCCGGCCGCTGATCTCTCCAAGTACCAGCGTTTCCTCGTGAGGATGATGGAGGACCTTCACCTTTCACCCCTGTCTGTGAGCAATCCTGAGCATGCGGCGGACGCCTTTCTAGGCGATTTTGGCGGGGCCACCCCTGTGGTGCCGCCTTGGCCTACTCCCTTTCGGGAGGCATCCTTGCGTTTCTGGCAGAGGCCCTTCTCCGGAGTTCCTGCCCCTAGGGACCTCAGCCAGAGGTATTGCGCCCCCCCGGAGTCTCCAGGTTCTATGCCTCATCCGCAGTCTGGATTGACGCACCTGGACACCTCTGACGGGCTTTGCGCCCTCCACCGTGACCGGCCCCCAGATCAAGACTCCTGGATTTTAACTTCTGGGGGAGGAGGACTTTCTACTTGGCACGGTTACTTCTCTCCATTTCTGCTCATCAGGCCCACTATGCAGTCTACAACAGGTTTTGTGGTCCGCTGTAGGTCAGATCCTAGCTGCTTTGCCTGACTCGGAGCAAACCAGACAAGCCATAGCGCTCTCTGCACGTGGCCTGGAGCTAGCAAGGCACCTAGCAAGGGCATCTTATGATGCCAACGAGGTAGCTACCAGGGTCGTAGGGACAGCGATCTGCACCAGGAGATCGGTGTGGCTTTGTCTTTCCCAGTTGTCACCCTTGGCCCGGCGTAGGGTGAATTTGCTCCGCTCATCAGGGAACCTACCTCTTCTCCCGTAGGGCAAGACGGCGTTTGTCGGGCAACTTCCTTCCTCTGGGGGACCCTGCCTCGCCTCCCCACCTCGGCCTCAGGCCCGGAAGATTCCCCCCCCTTAGTGTGTCACCCACTGAGGGCTAAGGGACTCTGTCCCTTAGGGTACAATGAATCAACCCCCTTCGGGGGGACTTGGTACTCACCCATCTGTGATGAATGGTGAAGATTGACGCAGATAATATAACAATTACGTACCTACCGTAATTATGATCTTCCTGTGTATCTTCACCATTCATCACAATCCCGCCCGCCATCCGCCTGGGGCCTCAGTCTCTGGGTCCCCCTCCCTCTGTGCCTCCCCCTCTCTTTTGAGCGTGGTAAATTAGGGACACACAGGGGGGTATTTTCTCCCTTAAGGGGTACAGCTCGAGTGGCATTCCTTCTCTACTACATATCTCCACCCCGGCAGGGTGGAAGTTGGTGGTTGCCCTCCTCCTGTCCTCCTTCTGGTCCCATCCAACTGATTTAAAAAAAAAAAAATCTCCCCTTTTTTTTACCAAATATCTTTCCAGAGAGAGTACTAAATCCCTGTAACCTGTCCTTCTACAGAACAGCCGACTCTGCTCTTGGGGTTTTGCCAGTTATTCTGTGCCTTGAATTCTGACAGAGAGCTTTGCTACTCCTTGCAGTTCCTATACAATCTGGTGACGGACAAGGGTCTCGGATCCTTGTTACCTCTCACTCTCTCCTAAATTTTCCCACCTCCTTTCCCTCCCTTCTCCTGCTTCCAGAGATTGGGGCCCCTGCCCAATCACCTTAGTCTTATTTCTTCTATGCTGTCCTCTCAGTCGTTATTTCCCCTTTTAGTTCAGTTTTCTCTTCCTTTTTCTGTCCCTTGGACTCTCTTGTCCCACCCTCCATCCCTTCCTCTTACCTCTCCGGCGACTCAGAACTGGTAGGCAGGCGGAGTCGACGAAGCCTAACGGCCAACCCTCGAGCGCCATGTAGTGCGTCGGCCTTGAGGGTGGCGCCGATGCTGCGTCAGCTCCACCTATCCTTTAAAAAAAAAAAGAGCTCCCGCGGGGTCCTGCTCTCTGGCCAGTACCCATCTGTGATGAATGGTGAAGGTACACAGAAAGATCATAATTACGGTAGGTACGTAATTGTTATTTTATGTTTTCCTAGAAGTCTTTTGCCCTTACCCCTGACCTGCAGAATTCCTTTATGTCTATCCCATGCATTCTTAAATCCTGTGATTGTTTCAGCCCCCACCACTTCCTCTGGCGGGTGTTCCACTTGTCCACCACCCGTTCTGTGAAGAAATTCTTCCTCATGTTTTCTCTGAATCATCCTCCCTCCAACTTCATCCCATGTTCTCTAGTCCTGGAACATCTTTTTCGCTTAAAAATAGTGTATTCCTGCACCCTGTTCCTCCCTGTAAGATACTTGTATGTCTCTATCATATCTCCTCTCTCCCTCCTCTTCTCCAGAGAGTACACGTTCAGTTCCTTCAACCTGTCTTCATAGGACTTATGATGCAATCCATGCACCATCTTTGTTGCCCTCCTCTGAACCTTCTCTACCCTGTCTTTGTCCTTACGTAGGTATGGTCTCCAGAACTGTACACTGTACTCCAGGTGGGGCCTCACTAGTGTCTTGTATAGTGGAATTATGACCTCCCTTTTCCTACTGGTGATGCCCCTGCCTATACATCCCAGTATCCTATTTTCTTTACTTGCTGCCTTGTCACACTGTTTCCCTACCTTGAGGTCATCAGAGATGATAACTCCAAGATCCCTTTCCTGCTTGGTGCATACTATATCCTCACCCCCCAACTGAGATATTGTGCCAGGGTTTTTGTGCCCCATATGCATTATCTTGCACTTCCTTGCATTGAATTTCAACTGCCAAACCCCTGACCATTCAAGTTTCTGCAGGTCCCTTCTCATTCTGTCTACACCCTCTGGTGTGTCTACTCTATTACAGAGCTTTGTGTCATCAGTGAAAAGTGAAATTCTGCCTTCTAGGTCCTGCACAATGTCACTGATGAAGACGTTGAATAGGATTGATCCCTGTGGTACCCCACTGGTCACTCTTCCCTCTGTGGAGTGACAGCCATTTACCACCACTGTCTGTGTCCTGCCACCCAGCCAGTTACCTACCCACCACACTACTGTCCTGCCCACACCCATATTCCCCAGTTTGTGTAATAGTCTTCTATGTGGCACAGTGTCAAAGGCCTTGCTGAAGTCCAGATAGGCCATGTCCCTGCCCTCCCTGATCCACCTCCTAGTCACTCAGTCAAAAATTCAGCAAGGTTGGTCTGACATGACCTCCCTGGTGAAACCATGCTGCCTTGGGTCCTGTAGTCCATTGACAACCCGATGTTCCACCAATCTCTCCTTCAGTAGTGCTTCCATGATCTTCCCCCACTACCGAGGTGAGGCTGACTGGTCTGTAGTTCTAGGGACATGGATATGTTGTTCATCCACACTCATTGGCAGTATCCTTGCCGCTTTAAATCTTGCCGGAAGGTCTTCAAGCTTGCTCCTCCCACCCACCCGGGTGGTATAACTCGGCTCCGCCCATGGCGAGATCTCGCCTACGGCTTGGAAGCTCAGGTTCCCTCCTTAGCGCTCTGCGTTTCACGACTGGTTCCTATTTCTCCGTTTGCGGTTTAAAAATAAAATTTTGCAAAGACTTCAGTCTTCTATCCCCGCGGCTGCGATGGACAATCGACTCTCGGATTTGGAGATGCCCATGCGGGCAGAAGATGTCTCGACGGATCCTCACTCCACGTGTATACTGCTGCCTAGGCCTTGAGCACGACCCGCAGGCTTGGACCTGTGCTCATCTTTCTCGACCTCTCGTCCTCGAACCGTGCTGCCCGATTGCAACTGGGCGTCCCGAGCGTTTCCCTCGGTGAAGTCCAGGAGGCCCGGTTGGCGGTGTCATGGGCGGGCGGAGCTCAGCGGATCAGCTCGAGCGGATGGCGCCCTCAAGAGGAGGCGGCACGGGCCGTATCTTCCTCGGCGCGCATTTATCCCGCTCTCTGGGTTCTTCCTACAGGCTTCTTTTAAGGAGCTTTGTCTTTCCCTCCACTAAAGGAGAAGGGCCTGCGCCTGCGGACCTTATTCTCGGTCCAAGAGGACAGGGGTAAGTCCCTCCGTCGACGCTCTTGGGAGCGGGAAAGGTCCCTCTCCCCGGGCCGTCGACCGTCGGCTTCGGTCGACCGCTCGGCTTCGGCCACTGGCCTCACGGTGTCCCCGTCAGGTCAGTTGACCGAGACTCCCTCCGATGAAGTCGAGATTTTTCTCGACCCATTGGACGGGCTGTCGCCTTTAGCAGCCGAGATTCCCCTCTCCCCGGTTCCCCCGGGAGGAGTTGAGGATCCCGTGGGCTCGCCTGTGCCTCCGGTTCCGGAGCCCTCGGATGGACCTTCCGAGCCGAAGGGAGTGCCGGTTCCGGCCGACACCTCCCCGCACCGACCCCGGAAATTCCGGGACTCTCGGTCTCGGTCTCGGACCTCTTCGCGGTCCAGCCGTTCCCACCGTCATAGGCGGTCTCGGTCTCGGCACCGCGGTAAGCGGCGTCGCCGCTCGTCCTCGTCCTCCTCCTCGGATGAGGGGAGGCTTCGGCGTAAATTACGTCGACGGTACGAGGACCTTATGTTGCAACAGCTCCTCCTGGCCGGGAATAAGCCGACTCCGGCGCCTTCCCCGGCCATTAAGTGGCTGTCACCGGAACGGCCGACACAACCCCTCGACTTGTCCGAGGAGCCTATACCCAGGCCGGTTGTTCGGCCAAAACCAGCTGCTCCACCGATTCCGGTGGAACCTCCGCCCACAGCCACCAGTGGGGCTCCGACCAGAGTTCTCGGTCGGCTAAGGGTTTACCCATCGGCTGTCAGTTACCCTCACTCCCGACCGACCCTCGGCAGGTGAAGGTGGCTCAGGCCAGAGGCAGCTCTTCGAGGACTCTTCCGAGTCCGGAAGATGATTCCTCCTTCTTCTCCAAGCGACTGGACTTGGAGTCTTCAGGAGGTCAGTCAATGGACGATAGCCCGTCGTCTTCCTAGGACTGCTTGCTCATCTCGGAGTCTACCGGGATGGAGCTCGAACCTGTTTCCAAAGCAGGCCAGGTATCCCCTCACGGAGATTCTGGACCGAGATTCTCCAGGAGGCCTTTCCGGTGGCGAGGCCATAGTGGGTCCGGCACTGGAACTTTGGCAGCGCCCTGCTTCCTGCCCTCGCCCTTGCCAGGATGGCCAGGAAGTATCGCGGTCCCCGGTTCCTTGTCCGGTTTTTGAACACCCTCTGCTGAGGGGTTGGTTATCGACAGCGTTTTCCGGCGCCGCTAGCGCCAGGATGTGGACAAACCTCCTGACAAGGAGTCCAAGAAATTGGACTATGTCGGGCAAAAGTCTACGCTATGCCCTCTCTCGGCCTTCGCCAGGCCAGTTCGCCGTCCTCATGGCACATTTTTCTCATGCCCTGTTGGGCTCCCTGGATGAGGTCATCCCTCATCTTCCCGCCGATCTGCAGACAACGGTTAAGCAGGTGCGGGACCAGGGCAGGGCAGTGGCCAAACAGCAGCTCCAGACTGCTTTGGATATAGGGGACTCATGTGCCAGATCGGTGGCGGCCGCAGTGGCTATGCGTCGGCGGGCTTGGCTGAGGATATCCACCTTTACTTCGGATACCCAGCACAAGTTGGCGGATGTTCCCTTTTTGGGGACTGACCTCTTCGGCCCTGGGGTGGAAGGTCACCTGCAGAGGATCGAGAAGTCCAATGCCACCTTGGACTCGGTCTCTTCCGCTCAGAAGGACAAAGGCCGCAAACCACAGCCTAAGCCCTTTCGTCCTTCTGTGCCCCCGGCGCGCCCGGCCCAGCAACGTCAGGGCCAGCAGGCTCGGCCTTGGCATCCCAAACCCAAGCCGCCGGCTTCCTCTAACAGGAGGCAGGGAGGAAGGGCCCAGGAGGTCCCTCGGCCGTCCCTCCTCCAGCCTGCCCAGTGACGGGCTGAGGGTGTCGCCCCACCCCGTCACTCACTCCCTGGTCCCCTGGGGACGGCCCGCACTTCCGTTCCGCCTGGTCCGCTGTTACCACGGACAGGTGGGTCTTGGAGGTGGTGGGAAGAGGCCTGCCTCTGAATTCGAGCAGGCACCACCCTTCAGAGCCGCCGCCTCGGGGCTTCGGGATCCCCAGCTCACTGGCGTGCTCGCCGAGCCGACATCGCTCCTCCTCCAGAAGGAGGTGGTAAGAGAGGTGGTGGACCCTCCTTCAGACCCAGGGTTTGTGTCCAGGTACTTCCTGGTTCCAACGGACGGGGGCTGGCGCCCATTCTCGACCTACACGACCTAAACAAGTTCCTAAGGTCTCGAACCTTCAGGCTGGTCACTCTGGCTCAGATAATACCATCCTTGGAACGCGGCGTGTGGTTCTGCTCTCTGGACTTGCAGGACGCGTTTTTTCACGTCCCTATCCGTCCGTCTTACCAGAGATTCCTTCGCTTCCGCGGGAGGGATCCCTCTTCGAGTTCCAAGCCATGCCCTTCGGCTTGTCTCCAGCTCCCAGGGTCTTCACCAAATGCATGGCAGTGGTGACAGCATTCCTGCGGCGCCGAGGGGTCCGGTGTACCCTTACCTGACGACTGGCTGATAGCAGCTCCTCCAGGAGGAGGCGGAGTGGTCCAGAGATCTGGCCTCCAGGCTGCTTCCTCAACTGGGCCTCCTTATCAACGAGGCCAAGTCGAACTCGAGCCGAAGCAGGTGATTCTATTCATCGGGGCGCAGCTCGACTCTCTTCGAGCCAGAGCGCTGCTCCCGGCGGACAGGGCCGAGGTTCTTTCCTCCTTTGCCCGATCATTTCTGGTTGGGCAATTGCGCCCTGCCCGGGACTTCCTGCGCCTCCTGGGTCTCATGGCGGCCTGCACCAGCGTGGTCCGTTGGGCCCGCTGGAACATGCGTCCCCTTCAGTGGGGACTGGCCAGCCAGTGGTCACAATGCTGCGATCCCTTGGACCAGCTTGTGTCGGTGACACGGGATGTGGAACGCTCTCCAGTGGTGGACCGTTCCAGATCATTTGCAGGAGGGCATCCCGTTCGTCTGCCCGAGCCGATGGTCTCTATCGACCGGTGCCTCTCTGATGGGTTGGGGTGCCCATCTGGGGAACACTGGCCTCATGGCCTCTGGTCCCCGCAGTCGATGCCACATCAACCTGCTGGAGCTCCGGCGGTCCGCCAGCTCTCACCGCTTTGCTCCGTTCCTCCGGGGTCAAGTGGTCCGAGTCCAGGACGGACAATACCACGACCTATGTACTATCTGAACCGCCAGGGCGGGACGCTCCATGCTTCTATGCAAGGAAGCTCTCCGCATTTGGTCACTGTGCGCAGCCTGAGGCGGATCTCTAGCCATTCACGTGGCAGGAGCCCCAACACCCTGGCCGATGCCCTGAGCCGGATAGGGGCTGCATCCCAAGTGGTCTCTCCTGCCGGAGGTAGTACAGTATCTGTTCTCCTTTGGGGCACACCTCAGGTGGACCTGTTTGCCTCCATGGAGAACGGGCTGAGTCTGTTCCATGCCCGCCCCTCAGCAGGGCTCGCTGCAGGGGATGCCTTCTCGAGGCAATGGACCCCGGCCTCTTTACGCCTTTCCCCATTTCCTTGATCACAAGGTGCTTCTCAAGGCGAGGAGGGACAAGGCGCGAGGTGATTCTGATAGCCCCAGACTGGCCTGCCCAGTTCTGGTACCAGATCTCCTCAGTCTCAGCTCCAGGACTCCGCGGCAGCTTCCAGCTCGCCGGACCTGCTCTCAGTCAATCAGGGAAGGTGTTCCATCCAGACCTTCAATCCCTGCACCTGACGGCCTGGTTCCTGAGCTGCCAGAGTTCCAGGCCTTGGGTCTTTCCGACGAGGTCCTCAATGTAGTTGAGGCGTCCCGTAAGGAGTCGACCAGAAAATGCTATGCCTTCAAATGGAAAAGGTTTTCCATTTGGTGTCAGGGCAAGGGCTTGGACCCTTCCTCCTGTTCCTTTGCAAGCATCTTGGACTATTTATGGTCCCTTTCTAGTCAAGGGCTTAGGTCGACGACCCTAAGGGTGCACCTGGCAGCCATCTCTGCTTACCGGGCGCGGGCCGGGAAGCAGTCGGTGGCTCAGGAGAAGGTGGTCTGGCGCTTTTTCAAAGGCCTTGATCACATTTCCCCTCCAGTGCGGGAACCCCCACCTCCGTGGGATCTACTGCTGGTACTGGCAAGCTCATGGGCAAGCTATTCGAACCTATGCACAGGTGTGCCTCTCTCACCTGTCGTGGAAGACCGCCTTCTTGGTGGCTATCACGTCAGCCAGAAGGATGGGAGGCTCCAGGCGCTCCATCGAGTCTCCTTTTGGTCTTCCACAGGGACAAGGTTGTCCTGCGCCCCCACCAAATTCCTTCCGAGGTGGTGTCGAGTTTCACCTTAACCAGGTGTTGACTCTGCCGGTGTTCTACCCCAATCACACCTGAGGCCAATATAGGCTCCATACTCTGACCCTAGAAGGGCGCCGCTTATTATAAGGAGCGACGGCTGAAATTCGGGAGAGGTCGCCAGCTGTTTGTCACCCACGCTGAAGCCGCATCTGGCAGACCTGCAGCTGCCGGACGATAAGCAGGTGGGTAACCTCCTGCATGAGATCTCTATAAGTTGGCGGGCATGGAGCTCCCAGAGGATAAGAGCTCATTCTACCCGCCATACTGTTGCAACGGTGGCTGCTTCCAGGGACGCCCTATCCAGGAAATCTGCAGGGCTGCTACCTGAAGTCAGCAAACACCTTCATTACCCACT
The DNA here is from genome assembly GCA_016271365.2 of Neoceratodus forsteri. Taxonomy (NCBI): domain Eukaryota; kingdom Metazoa; phylum Chordata; order Ceratodontiformes; family Ceratodontidae; genus Neoceratodus; species Neoceratodus forsteri. The sequence goes on from CM028133.1 coordinate 1,135,370,688, forward strand.
ACCACATCGACCTTGAGTCACGCCGGATGCTGGTTTTGGGGCCTCGGTTCTCCAGTCTCTCTTTCCCAAGTAAGTATATGGGGTGTGCTGCTCTTGCCTCCCTCCTCCCGGAGAACTGCTAGGAGTCCATGAGTGTGGATGAACAACATATCCATGTCCCTAGAAATACAGGTTACTCACCTGTAACAGGAGTTCTAGGAATGGTATGTTTGTTCATCCCACATCCACCGACTTCCCGGCTTCGGACGCGACAACCTGAGCTTCCAGCGGCCAGATCTGGCGCCATGGGGCGGAGCCGAGAGTTACCACCGGTGGGTGGAGGAGCAAGCTTGAAGACCTTCCGCAAGATTTAAAGCCAAGGATACTGCCAATGAGTGTGGATGAACAACATATACCATTCCTAGAACTCCTGTTACAGGTGAGTAACCTGTATTTCTCTGCTTCCTCTTTGTTCCCACTTTTGTATAAGGGGACTACATCTGCTGTCCTCCAGTCTTTGGGTACCTCCCGTTTCCAGTGATCGGCTAAACAGGATAGCCAGTGGTTCAGCCACCACCTCTCTTAGTTCTTTAAGGACCCTGGGGTGCACCCCATCTGGCCCCATTGCTTTATCAACTCGTACTACTTCCAGTTCCTTCAGGACCCTTTCTTGTGTAAAGGGACTTGTGTCCATTTCTGCACCATTCTCACCCCTTGTACTCCCTTTAGACCCATTACCTTCATCTTCCTCAGTAAAGACTGAGCAGAAATACCTGTTCAATATGTCAGCTTTACTGTTGTCATCCTCCATGCGGCCCCATCCTCCCCTTCAGTCTCGCTATCCCTCCTTTGTCTTTCTTTTTTCACTTATGTACCTGTAAAGGTTTTGTTCCCCTACCCACTGATTTTGCAATGTGTTCTTCTGTCTGAGCTTTGGCTTCCTTATTGACCTCCTGCCTCCTTTTGCTTCTTCTGGTACTTCTCCCTATCCCTTTCTGCCTGTGTCTTTTTGTATTGCCTGAATGCAATCTTTTTGGCTTTCACTTTCTTTGCTACCTCTTTGGAAAACCATAATGGTCTCCTCTTCCTTTTCCTCTTGCTTAATGCATAATTCTGTTGTTCTTGTAATCCCCATTTTAAGTACTGCCCACTGTTCCTCAACCCCTGATTCCTGCACCATTCCCCTGAATGCCTCTTTCAAGTATCTCCCCATTTTCCCAAAGTCTGCCCTCCTAAAATCTAGGATACATGTTTTTGTGTGGTTTGGTTCTGCTCTTTCTGTGATTTCAAACCACAATGACTGGTGGTCACTGTTCCCCAGGTGCTCCCCCTCGTTACCCCCATCACACTATCCCTGTTTGTGAGTATTGCCTTCTGCCGAGTTGGTTCCACGACCAGTTGCTTGAGGAAGGTACCCTGAAGAGAATCCAGGATAAATCTGCTCCTAGTTGATGCTGCTGCTGGGATGCTCCAGTCCACGTCTGGAATATTGAAGTCTCCAACCAGTACTACCTCACCCTTGTCTGCTGTTCCAAACAGACAGTACCGCGGTGATGTATTGCCTCAACAAACAAGGAGGCATCCGCTCCTACCCGCTTTGCAGGGAGGCCATGAGAGTGTGGGAGTGGATATTGCAACACGGGGCAAATCTAATTGCAGTACACGTCCCGGGAGTGGACAACACCATCGCAAACAGTCTGAGACACTTTCAGGCCAGACTCCATGAGTGGGAACTTCTACAGGAGGTGGCAGAGGATCTGTTTCACAGATGGGGCACTCCAGATTTAGACCTTTACGTCCCATCCAACGCAAAACTGCCCAATTTTTGCTCGCTAGATCTAGGGCCTGGTGTTTTCTGGCGCGACGCGTTGTCCCACTCCTGGGCGGGCAGATTCCTCTATGCCTTCCCTCCTTTCCCGTTGATCCAGAGAGTCCTCTTAAAACTTCGCAGGGAGCAGGTGACGCTCATTTTGGTAGCGCCTTTTTGGCCCAGACAAATTTGGTTCGCTCTTCTGCATGAGTTATCCGGGGAACCTACAGTTCCTTTGCCAATCAGCTCCCATCTGTTGTCTCTGGGGCCGGGGTCATTGGTCTATCTAGATTTACGTTCATTGAACCTGCATGCTTGACTCCTAGAGACATAGCTGTGATGCGCCACGGGGTCTCGCAAGAAGTGGCAGATGTACTCTCCGCTGCTAGAAAACCGGCAACCCACGCAACATACGCCATGAAATGGCTCAGATTTTGCTTGTGGGCTCAAGTGCGCGGTCTCTCACCGTTAGAATGTCCCGAAAAGCTAGTCCTGGATTACCTACTTTCCCTTTTTCAGTCCGGACTGGCTTACTCGTCGATTTAAGGTACACCTTTGTGCAATTTCGGCTTACCATGCTCTCATAGGCCATCAGATGTTGGCCCAATTTGACACTACTCATGCCTTTTTAATGGGAGTCCTCCACCTTAGGCCTCCTATCAAAGATCTGATTCCTTCTTGGGATTTGCCCTTCGTCCTGGAGCAGCTTACGCTGCCACCTTTTGAACCAGCCGCGGATTGCGAACTACGTTTTCTGTCATGGAAAACGTTATTTTCAAACAACATGAAGTCTTGCTATATTATGACATATGCAGTTTGTCCCAGCCTTAGAACTGCTCCGGAGGTGAAAGAGTTGACTTCCATGCCAGGCATGGAATCTTGAGCGCGAGCTCGGTTGAAAAAACTGTCTGTTGTTCTTCAAACTCAGACTGTCAGATTCTTTACTCCTCTCACTGAACAGTCGCTCCGGAGATTTCTCCTTCTGCTCGTTCATTTTGTCAGTTAAAAGTGTAATTTCTCGCTTTTTTAAACCGCATTTGTCTTATTTTAACCGCAACCGTCAGTTCAAGCTCTGTCTGTGGTATAGTAAGTAATAGATAGGTTTTACATTTTCTGTGTGGAACTTGTAACGTTATCATCGGGTTCAGTTTGAACCGATCAAGTTGTTGTTTAAACTTAATTAAATTGCATTTAGAGTCACGGTTCCAGTTCTTATCGGTTCTAAAAATCTAGGTTTCATTCACGTTTCCCGACCCGTGACACGGTTGGGAACCGATAGGTGTCTTGCTTACGGATCGTCGAAAAGGCAAGTTTTTGGTTAGGCTGGCATTATGTCTGAGAAACCCAAAAGAAAACCGGGCCCACTGGGTTTCAGCACTGTAGTGTCTGTGGGGAAGCTTTGCCAAGGCTGACCCACACACCACATGTGTTTATTGTCTGGGGTTTGACCACCTCAATGCAGACTGCCAGATTTGCAAGAATTTCCCTCCAGCTACCCTGGATAAGAGAGTTGGTAGGCTCAGGGAACGAGAGGCCAAAAAGTCCGCTGACTCGGATGGCCAGCCCGGTTCGGTGCCAACCGAACCGGAGGGAGTGCCCTCTGACCAGGGCAAGACTTCCTCGGGCAAACAAAGAGCCGACTCAGAGCAGCCAGTTCCAGCAAAGAGGACTAGAAAATCAGCAGGTGTGGAGCCAAAATTTCCTTCTCCAACCGCTGCAGAGATAGCCAAAGCGATCCAAATTGTCCAGTCGCTTTCCCCGGTTCCGACTGAACCGGCACCATCAGGTAAGCAGTCGGTTCGGTCGGTTCCACCGGTTCAAGAATATGATACAGAGGAATTTTATGAACCGGAGGAGGGGGAGGAGGATTATGAAGAGAGTGAATATGATTTTGAAAGTCTGGATGTGCCCATTGAACCGGACATCTCCCCAGACAGACCTTCAGGAGTGTCTCCCCCTAGGCTTTCTGAGTCCCCTTCTCATTTTATGTTTTATAAAAAAGTTGCTGAAACCCTTCAGCTCCCTTTGGAAGAAGCTGTGGATGAACAGGAGGAGCCTGACTATGTGGAAATGATGGCTATCCCAGAGTCCAGGAGATTGCCTATTCCTTTACAACAGACAATAAAAATTTTAAAAGCTCCTAACACTATACCTCCTGTGGAGAAAAGAATGGACAAGAGGTACACATTGTCAGGCTCTGATGCGGAGTTCCTTTCAGAACAATGCAGCCATGTTGGGGTAGTGCAGGCTGCAGCCTGTGATAAGCCAAATATTCCCTTGGCTTCACACCCCCCTGACAAGGACTCCAGGAGGATTGATGCCATGGCAAAGAAACAATACATGGCAGCATCCTTGGGACTCAGACAGGCAAATTATATGGCCTGTGTTGCAAGATACCAGAAATCCAGATGGGATACTGTTATGGCTTTAGCGAAACTGGTCCCTGGCCAGCTTGCCAAGGAGCTGGAACAGGTGGCTGCTGATGGTATTGAGGCATCCAAAGTGCAATTCCATGCTGCAGTGGACTCTTAATGATGTTTCTTCAAGAGTCATGGCTACATCTGTGGCTTTTCGCAGAATGGCTTGGCTCAGGTGTATTAGCCTGTCACAGGATACCCAGGCTAAGGCCATGGATTTTCCTGTTGTGGGTAATTCTTTGTTTGGGGAGCAGACAGAGAATTACATGAAGAAAATGGATGAGTATAGGACCACTTATAGGAGTGCTCAGGCCAAGGAGAGGCAAGCCACTCCTCAAAGGCAGCTTTCAAGGGGCAGAGGCAGGCCTTTTCACCAAGCCCAGGCCTCCTGTTCAGCTTATGCCCAGAGGGGGTTCTTCAGAGGGAGAGGCAGACGGCGTACGAGCAGGCCTGCTCACACTCCTCAGCTTAAAGCACCTGCCAAACAGGCACCCTGATGGGATGCCCAGGGCCGATTCTCCATTAGCTGTAGGGGGCAGGCTGGCTTACTTCGTCCAGGACTGGGAGTCTTTAACATCAGACAAGTGGGTCCTGGAAGTAGTAAGCCAGGGACTGGTTCTCAGCTTCAAAAAATTTCCAAAGATGAGAACCAGATCCTTTCCACCTGCAAATCCATTAGAGGCTCTCGTTTTGGAAACAGAAGTCTCAACCCTCCTGGCTCTCAGAGCTGTAGAAAGGGTTCCTCCCCTACACCAGGGCAAAGGACTATACTCCAGGTACTTCCTTACCCCAAAAAAGACAGGAGAATGGCGGCACATCCTGGATCTCAGATACCTAAACAAGCACCTTTAAAACCAAAATTCAAAATGGTGACTCTGGAAATTATTTTGCCCTCTCTAAGGCCAGGGGACTGGCTAGTGTCCCTGGACCTCAAGGATGCCTACTTCCATGTTCTCATCAGAAGCTCCCACCGAAAGTACCTCAGATTCGAACTGTCCTCAGGCCATTACCAGTTCAGAGCAATGCCCTTTGGCCTCACCTCTGCCCCAAGGGTATTCACAAAATGCCTGGCAGTAGCAGTTGCTCACTTAAGAAGGCAAAAGATTGCCATCTTTCCTTACCTGGACGACTGGCTCATAGTGGGTCAGTCTCCAGACTAAGTCAGATTACACCTTCAGGTTACCCAGCAGCTGCTTACATCTCTAGATTTTCTTCTCAATCTTCCAAAGTCAGTTCTAGAGCCTGTTCAACTACTCACCTTCATAGGCGCAGAACTGGACACACAGCAGGCCAGAGCTTTCCTTCCTCTAGAAAGAGTAAAGACCCTGGTAGCTCTGGCCTCCTCCTTCACTCTGCAGGTCTCTCAACCAGCAAGGCACTTTCTACAGCTCCTAGGGCACATGGCTGCTTCCACAGCTGTAGTGCAAGGAGCAAGATTTCAGATGAGGGACATTCAGTTCCATTTGAGAGCCTTCTGGTCTCAAAGGAGAGAGATCCTTTAACCAAATTGATCCCAGTAACTCGAACCCTGATCCAGGCCCTGCAGTGGTGGCAGGATCAGAGCAACCTGAGACAGGGGGGTTCCTTTCATCCCTCAATCTCACTCCCTGACCCTTACTACAGATGCGTCCCTCTTGGGATGGGGAGCTCACATGGGCGACCTCACCACCCAGGGATTGTGGTCCCCCAGGAATCTCTGCTCCACATCAATCTGTTGGAACTCAGAGCTGTTTTCCTAGCACTTCAGGTTTTTTCTGCATCTGTTCAGAACAAAGTGGTACAGGTCAGAAGAGACAACACCACTACAATGTGGTACATCAACAAGCCAGGGGCACTCGGTCTTGACCTTGTGCACCGAGGCAATGAAGTTGTGGTCTCTGGCTTACTCCCTGAACACTTCCCTCATGGCAGTTCACCTCCTGGGCAAGGACAATGTTCTGGCAGATGCTGTCAGCAGGATTTCCCAGGGCCATCACGAATGGTCTCTGGATCCCCTAGTACTGGAGTCAGTATTTGCCAGATGGGACACCCCTCAGATAGATCTTTTTGCAGCCCCAGACAATCACCAACTTCTGCTTTTTTGTTGCAGGCCCCCAGTGTTGGGCTCAGTCCCTCTGGATGCCTTCCTTCTCGACTGGGAAGGGAAGTTCCTCTATGCCTTTCCCCCCTTCCCTCTTTTGTTCAAGGTGCTAGTCAAAATCAGATCTCAACCTTGCAAGGTGATTCTAATTGCTCCAGATTGGGCCAGACAGCCCTGGTATCCACTCCTTGTGTCCTTAGCAGTCCACCTTCCCCTGTGTCTTCCCAGGAATCACAATCGTTAACCTGTGCCCAGGGGAGAGTCTGGTATCCGAATCTCAAATCCATCAACCTCAAGGCCTGGCTCTTGAAGAGTTAGAGTTTGCTGACCTACACCTTTCTCAAGGTGTACTCGATATCTTGAAAGCTTCTAGGAAGCCTTCCACCAGTGCCACTTATAATTCTAAATGGAAAAGGTTTTCCATATGGTGCTATGGAAAGCATATTTCCCCAGAATCTGCTGATTTGCCCACAGTCCTGGATTATATGGTCCATTTAAATACTTTGGGGCTGAGGCCAGCTACCCTGAAAGTGCATTTGGCAGCTGTGTCTGCTTTTATTTCAGCAGGAAAGCCCTCTTCAAACACCTTGAAGTCTTGCTATATTATGACTATATGCAGTCAGCCACTGCAGCTGAACTGCCCTGGAGAGGAAAGAGTTAACTCCAGAGAGTCTGGAGTTCCACAGCGCGAGGGCGCTATACCAAAGCTCTATCTGGCCAGTTTCAAATGAAACTGTCAGATTCTTTACTCCGCTTCACTGAACAGTCGCTCCGGAGATCAACTCCTTCACATCGGTTCATTTCTCTGTTCAAGCGAGTATTTTCGGTTCATTTGAACCGGCAAAAAGTATTTATTTTACCGCATTTTGGTTAAAAGCTCTATCTGGTAAACCGTAAGTAGAAAATTTAAAGTCTGTGGAAATTCAGTTATCGGTTGGTTTTGAACCGATCGGTTTAAATTTAACGTTTTAAAAGTGTGGTTGGGCTTTTAGAGTGCGGTTCCGGTTCTTCCGGTTCTAAAAAACCTTGCTTTAAAATAGGTTTTTTCAAATACCCGATGTTAGGAACCGATAAGGGTGTCTTGCCTGGCACTGCCATCAAAAGGGCAAGTTTTTGGTTAGGCTGGCATTATGTCTGAGAAACCCAAAAGAAAAACGGGCCCACTGGTTTCAACATGAGATGTCTGTGGGAAGCCTTTGCCAAGGCTGACCCACACACCACTTGTGTTTATTGTCTGGGGCTGACCACCTCCTGTCAGACTGCCAGGTGTGTAAAACTTCCCTGCAGCCACCCTGGAAAAGAGATTGGGCCGGCTCAGGGAACGAGAGGCCAAGAAGTCCGCTGACCCGGATGGCCAGCCCGGTCCAGTACCCACTGGACCAGAGGGAGTGCCCTCTGACCAGGGCGAGACTTCCTCGGGGAAGGAAGGCTGGTTCAGGGAGCCAGTCTCAGTGAAAAGACAAAGAAATCAGTAGGTTTGGAGTCCAAAATTGTCTCTCCAACTGCTGCAGAAATAGCTAAAGCCATACAGATTGTCCAGTCACTGTCTCAGGGTCCTGCCGAACCACCTACAGTTGGTAAAGGTTGGTTCGTTCAGTGCCAGTGGTTCAGGAGTATGATGTTGAGGAATTTTATGAACCACAGGAGAGGGAGGAGAATTTGATCATTACATGTGTGGCTGGGAGGGTCTGGGCGTGCCATTGAACCGACATTTCTCCAGACAGACCTTTAGAATCTCCTCCTATTCTGTCTGAGTCCCCTTCTCATTTTATGTTTTACAAAAAGGTTGCAGAAACCCTCCAGCTTCCTTTAGAGGAAGCTGTGGATGAGCAAGAGGAGCCTGATTATGTAGAAATGATGGATATACCAGAGTCTAGGAGGTTGTCTATTCCTTTGCATAAGTCATTTAGGAAGCAAACAACAAAGATTTTAAAAAATCCTCATTCTGTCCCTCCTGTAGATAAAAAAATGGACAGAAGATATACCTTGTCAGGCTCTGATACAGACTTCCTCACTGAGCAGTGTAGTCATGTAGGTGTGGTACAAGCTGCAGCCTGTGACAAGGCTAATATTCCTCTGGCCTCACATCCTCCTGATAAGGATTCCAGGAAGATTGATGCCATGGCGAAAAAACAGTATATGGCAGCTTCTTTGGGACTCAGGCAGGCAAATTATATGGCTTATGTGGCTAGATATCAGAAATCTAGGTGGGACACAGTATTGCAGTTAGCCAAGCAAGCCCATGGCCAGCTGGCTAGTGAGTTGGAACAGGTGGCTGCTGATGGCATTGAAGCCTCTAAGTTCAATTTCATACTGCTGTTGATGTTAATGATGTTTCCTCTAGGGTCATGGCCACTTCTGTAGCTTTCCGTGGGTTGGCATGGCTCAGATGCACTAATCTGTCCCAAGATACTCAGTCAAAGGCTATGGATTTTCCTGTTGTGGGTAATTCTCTGTTTGGGAACAAACAGAAAACTATATGAAAAGATGGATGAATACAGAACTACCTACAAAAGTGCCTAGGCTAAGGAGAGGCATGCCACTCCACAGAGGCACGCTCCCAGAGGTAGGGCAGGCCTTTCCACAGGCCTTTTACCAATTTCAGGCCTTCTGCATTTGCACAGAGGGGTTTCTTTAGAGCAGAGGTAGGCGGGCACAAGTAAACCGTCCCCCCCCTCAGCCTAAGGCTGCCAAGCAGGCACCCTGATGGGGTGCCCGGGCCGTCTCCTGTACCAGTGGGGGCAGGTTGGTTTATTTCAGCCAGAACTGGGTGTCCCTAACTTCGGACAGGTGGGTTCTGGAGGTAATAGGCCAGGGTCTGGTTCTCAGCTTCAAACAGTTTCCAAGATGAGAGCCAGACATTTCCACCTGCATATCCTTCAGAAGCCCTTGCTTTGGAAGCAGGAGTTTCTTCTCTTTTGGACTGCAAAGCAGTAGAAAGGTCCCTCCTTGCCATCAGGGCAAGGGGCTGTACTCAAGATACTTTCTTACCCCAAAAAAGACAGGAGAATGGCGGCCCATTTTAGATTTAAGGTACCTGAACAAGTATCTTTTGAAACCAAAGTTCAAAATGTTAACTCAGACAATGATTTTGCCCTCCCTGAGGCCAGGGGACTGGTTAGCTTCCCTGGACCTCAAGGATGCCTATTTTCATGTTCTGATTAGGCCTTCTCACCGAAAGTACCTCGGGTTCGAACTACCCTCAGGCCACTACACAGTTCAGGGCAATGCCCTTCGGCCTTACCTCTGCGCCAAGGGTATTCACTAAATGTGTAGCTGTGGTAGTGGCTCATTTAAGAAGGCAAGGATTGCTGTGTTTCCCACCTGGACGACTGGCTCATGAGTGGGTCAGTCCCCAGATCAGGTAAAATCCACTTGCAAGTCACCCAGCAGCTTCTCACTTCCCTGGGATTCCTGCTGAATTTACCAAAGTCAGTTCTCGAACCAGTTCAGGTACTAACTTTCATAGGTGCAGAATTGAACACAAAGTTAGCCAGGGCATTTCTCCCTCGGAAGGGTAGACAGACTCATTGCCCTGGCATCCTCCTTACCCTGCGGGTCTCTCGACCAGCAAGGCATTTTCTGCAACTCCTAGGGCACATGGCTGCTTCCACAGCTGTAGTGCAAGGAGCAAGATTCAGATGAGGGACATTCAGTTCCATTTGAGGGCCTATTGGTCTCAAAGGAGGACCCCTTTCCAAATTGGTTCCAGTGACTCCAAACCCTGATCCTGGCCTTACACTGGTGGCAGGATCAAAGCAATCTAAAACAAGGGGTTCCTTTCATTCCGTTCCACTCCCTCACCTCACCACGGATGCTTCCCTGTTAGGGTGGGGAGCTCACTCAGCGACCTGTCCTCAGGAGTGTGGTCTCCTCAGAATCTCTGCTCACATCAGTCTTTGGAACTCAGAGCCGTCCTTTTTAGCTCTTCAGGGTTTTCAGCTTCTGTCCAGAACAAAGTAGTTCAAGTCAGTACAGACAACACCACAACAATGTGGTACATCAACAAGCAAGGGGCACTCGGTCATCAGCCTTGTGCACGAAGCAATAAGTTGTGGTCTCTGGCTTACTCCTGAACACCTCCCTGATAGCAGTTCACCTTCCAGGGAAGGACAATGTCCTGGCGGATGCCCTCAGCAGGATTTCTCAGGGCCATCACGAATGGGCTCTGAATCCTCAGGTGCTGGGGTCAGTCTTTGCCAGATGGGGCACCCTCAGATAGATCTTTTGCAGCCCCAGACAACCACCAACTTCCTCTGTTTTGTTGCAGGCCTCCAGTGCTGGGATCAGTCCCCTGGACGCCTTTCAGTTGGATTGGAAGGGAAGTTCCTGTATGCCTTTCCCCCTTTCCCTTCTTTTCAGGGTACTAGAAAAATCAGATCTCAGCCCTGCAAGGTGATTCTGATTGCTCCAGATTGGGCCAGACAGCCCTGGTACCCACTGCTTCTGTCCTGACAGTCCACCCTGCCCTGAGCTTGCCCAGAGTCCACGACTTACTGGCCTGTGCACAGGAGAGTATGTATCCAGACCTCAAATCCCTCCATCTCAAGGCATGGCTCTTGAGGAGTTAGAATTGCTGACTTACACCTTTCTCAAGGTGTTTTGGATATTTTAAAGGCTTCAAGGAAGCCTTCCACTAGGAGCCACTTACAATTCTAAGTGGAAAAGGTTTTCCATCTGGTGCTCTGAGAAGCAGATTATCCCAGAATCTGCTGATCTGCCCATTTTACTGGACTATTTGGTCCATTTAAATTCCTTAGGCCTTAGGCCAGCTACCTTAAAGGTTCATCTGGCAGCTGTCTCTGCTTTTCTGTCAGCAGGGAAGCCTGCTTCCTTTTCTTCTCACCCTGTGCTTTCCAAGTTTTTTAAAGGGTTACTTCACACCAACCCTCCTTTTCGAGAACCAGCTCCCGCTTGGGACCTGAATGTTTGCATTGCTCAGTTAATGCAACCCTCTTTGAGCCTCTGTCCTCAGCAGAGCTCAAGTTTCTGACTTGGAAAACTGTTTTTCCTCAGTGGCTATCACTTCTGCCAGACGCATAAGTGAACTACAGGCCTCTGTCAGTGGAAGAAGATTTTATCTCTTTCCCCAGAGATAAGGTAGTCCTCAGGACTAACAGAAAGTTTTGCCTAAAGTGGTTTCAGATTTCCACCTGAACCAATCCATCTCTCTTCCAGTATTTTTCACTGAGCATTCTTCCTCAGGTGAGAGGGTCTGCACAGCTTGGACGTCAAAAGAGCCTTAAGCTACTATTTGGAGCATCACCAAGGGTCACAGGTTGAATCCTCAACTCTTCCTTACCTATGGCGAGGTTGGCAAGGGAAACCTGCCACTAAGAGGACAATTGCAAGGTGGATTGTCTCTTGTATCCAATTTTGTTATCAAAAACTAGGTAGAGAACCCCCTCAGGACTGAGGCTCACTCCACCAGGGTACAGCTGCATCTCTAGCGGCTGCTAGAGATATTCCCATTCTGGAAATCTGTCAAGCTGCTACTTGAAAAACAGTTCACACTTTTACAAGCATTATTCCCTGGCTATTCAGTCCAGGAGAGATGTTTGCTTTTGGCACAGCTGTGCTTCAGAGCCGATTTCTAAGTAGGTTCTGACCCTCCTCCATGGAGGTACTGCTGTGTAATCTGCATATAGTCATAATATAGCAAGACTTCATGGTGTTTGAAGAAAAATTACTCACCTTAGTAATTGCTTTTCTTCTCATGGAGTCTTGCTATGTCTACCCTCCCTCCTGCCCTCAGAACTTCTACTTGGGTAGGGGTGAAATTAGTGCAAGCACTGTGTCATGCCATTTTAGTTCTTCCCTTCACCCCTTTATTTAGGGTTAGGAATTAGGTATTTCTGTTTTAAGTAATATGTTGGCCCGTTCCTGGACTTGAGTCTTGGGGAAGGGGGTCTAATAGTGCTTGTTAGGGAGAAACTAATAATACTATTATTCATTGTTATTATTATTGTTGCTGTTTATATTGTTGTTATTCCTACTAGTAGGTAGCCACTTGGCTAGTGTAGAGCTTTCCACAGACTTGTTGCTTAGTGTTAGCTTGTAAAAGATCTGACAGTTTCATTTGAAACTGGCCAGATAGAGCTTAGGTATAGCGCCCGCGCGCTGTGGAACTCCAGACTCTCTGGAGTTAACTCTTTCCTCTCCGGGGCAGTTCAACTGCAGTGGCTGACTGCATATAGTCATAATATAGCAAGACTCCATGAGAAGAAAAGCAATTACTAAGGTGAGTAATTTTTTCTTCTCTTTCTGCTCACCCTGTATTCTCCAAGTTTTTCAAGGGATTGCTTCACACCAACCCTCCATTCAGGGACCTTGCTCCTGCTTGGGATCTTAATGTTTGCATTGCTCAGCTGATGCAACCCCCCCTTTGAGCCTTTGTTTTCAGCAGAGTTTAAGTACTTGACTTGGAAAACTGTGTTTCTAGTAGCCATCACTTCTGCCAGGCGCATAAGTGAATTACAAGCTTTGTCAGTGGAACCTGATTTTATCTCCTTTCACAGAGATAAGGTAGTCCTCAGGACTAACAGGAAGTTCTTGCCTAAGGTGGTTTCAGATTTCCACCTTAATCAATTTATATCTCTTCCAGTGTACTTCACTGACCATTCCTCCTCTGGCGAGAGGAGGCTGCACAGTTTAGATGTAAAGAGGCCATTAGTTACTACATAGGCGTGCCTGGGGTCACAGGTTTGACTCCTCCAGCTGTTCCTCACGGTGAGGTTGGTGAAAGGAACCTGCCACTAAAAGATCTGTTGCCAGGTGGATTGTCTCTTGTATCCAGTTTTGTTATCAAAAACTGGGTAGGTTCCCCTCAGGCCTGAGGGCTCACTCTACCAGAGGTACAGCTGCGTCCCTAGCTGCTGCCAGGGACATCCCTATCTTAGAGATATGTCAAGCAGCTACCTGGAAAACAGTACACACTTTCACCATGCATTACTCCCTGGACATCCAGGCAAGCAGTGATGCTCGGTTTGGCACAGCTGTGCTTCAGAGCCTATTTCCTAAGTAGGTTCTGTCCCTCCTCCATGGAGGTACTGCTGTGTAGTCTGCATATGTCATAATATAGCAAGACTTCATGTTGTTTGAGGAAAAAATTACTCACCTTAGTAATGTTGTTTCTTCTAATGGAGTCTTGCTATATTATGACCTCCCAGCCTGCCCCTCTCAGAACCTCTGCTCTTGGGATGTGGGTGGGCAGTGCAGTGTTGGCACTTAGTGATGCCCACCTTGTGTTTTTCACCCCTCCTTTTTGGGGGTGTTTGGGTGTTGTATTTTATTTTATTTTTTGGGTCTCCTGACTTGAGTCTTTGTTTTGGGACCAAGAAATGTGTTAATATTTTAAGTGGCCAGTTGGCTAGTGTAGGCTTACAGCTTCCACACAGAATTCTAGTGAGTTTTGCTCGTAAAGATCTGACAGTTTGAGTTTGAAGAACAACAGACAGTTTTTTCAACCGAGCTTGTGCTCAAGATTCCATGCCTAGCATGGAAGTTAACTCTTTCACCTCTGGAGCAGTTCTAAGGCTGGGACAAACTGCATATGTCATAATATAGCAAGACTCCTTTAGAAGAAACAACATTACTAAGGTGAGTAATTTTTCATTTAGTTACGGTTACTTTGGCAAGAAGGATTTCCGAATTGCATACACTAATGTGCAAAGAGCCTTATTTAGTTTTCCATCAGGATAGGGTATTCCTGAGGACAAACCCAAAGTTCCTGCCTGAGGTGGTTTCAGCCCTCACCCTTAATCGGGATATCGACTTACCAGTGTATTTTCCAAAGTACACCGACCGTGGAGAAGCCCTTCTACACACCCTTGATGTACACAGGTGCCTCAGATATTATCTGACCAGAACCAAACAGTTTAGAAAGACAGAGCAACTGTTTGTCTACTTCGCTGTTAGAATGAAAGGAGCTCCTGTCTCTAAACAGTCTCGCTCGAGGTGGCTCATCCAGTGCATCTCTTTCTGTTATGATAAGCGCAATAAACCCTTACTAGGCGTGGTTAAGGGTCATTCCACGAGAGGAGTGGCCACTTCTTTTGCGGCGTTAAGGAACTTCTCCACCTCAGCTGTTTGCGCTGCAGCCACTTGAAGCTCAGTGCATACCTTTATTGGGCATTACAGCCTGGACATTGCATCGATGCGAAGAGCAGGGTTCGGCTTAGCCGTCCTTCAGGGACTTCTGTCCTAGGCTCGAGTAGGGTTGTGATCCTTACCTTTCCTCCTCCCTGTGGCGTAAGATTGCCACTGTTGCTTGGAAATCGGTCCTAATGGTGTAACCTACTGCAAGAGCTGTTCTCGAAGATCTACTGTTATGGTAAGTTCTTACGTAACTACTTTTCTTGCTTTGGCGCCAAGGTTGAGCACAGTGCCTTGTCTAGTTCCACGACCATTCGTGGTTCTGGGCTTGGGCACAGCATCGTGAGGGTTTCGGATCTCTGCGCCGAGAGCGCTGTCTGAGCCGTCATCGGTACAGTCTCTGTTCTCGGTGCTGCCTGTGGCGCTGTGGAGTGGGACTGCGCTGTGGGGCTTTCTGGCCTTGGCGTCGAGAGCGCTGACAGAGCATCGTCTGTGCCGCTCTCTTTCCTAGGGCGCCATTTGCAGTGTCGCGGGGCGGGACAGCGCTGTGTCGACCTCTGGCTCGAAGACTGTTGTCCTGGTTGGAGCCGTGTCTTCTTCTGCCACCGTTTGTGGTGCTGCGGAGGTCACTGGTATCGACTCTGGTGCGGTCTCTGTTTCTGGTGCCCTATCTGGTCGAGATGGCAGCAGGCGTCTGCCAGCTGTTTGGCACAGGGCTTCAATCTTTACCTCTTCGTAGGAGGAGTCGGACTCTGAGTCAGACAGGCAGTCTGGCTCCTTGGAGTTGGCTGTTGGTGTGAACACCCTTGTTTGTAGTGTCCTCGACAGGCCAGAGTCGGACCCCCTCTGAGGAGTGGGCAGGGACTGCCGGGGCTGGGGGCAGGGATTCTGACCAGCAGGCAGCAGTGCAGGCCACCATTGCACTGCAGCCTGGCCTTGGAGGGTTTTTTGACCCCTCAGGTGGTGTACCTAGATCGCCCAACTTTGGGGCCGATCCGAGCACCCACAGGAGGGGAGGGGAGGGTGCTGCGCCCTGGATAGCTCCTTCGGGGGCCAACAAGGGCTGTCAGTTGCCTAGGCTGGCTCTCTCGAGGTGGAGGGAGCTTTCAGATTCCGAGGGGCATGGGCTTTGTGCGGCGACCTTTTTCTGTAGTCAGCCCGGGCTCTGGGAGAAGCGGTTGCACAGATCTCCGCTCTTCCCCTTCGGTTTCTTTGAGAGGACCCCGTTCTTTGGAGGTAGGGGACAGTCCTTCTGGACCCACACGGCCCCTGTCACCTCACATGGCGGATTCTTCCGGGCGCAGCCAAGGCAGTTCCGAAATGGTTGTTCAGCTGTCGGCTGTGGAGTCTTCCAGAGCACCTTCTTCTGCTAGTGCTCTTGGTGCACTCCCTAGCCCAGGTGGAAGTCAGTTTATTTCTCTTGTTGGCTCTGCCCTTATCCCTCTGCCACATTCTCCAGTGCTCCCAGGCATTCTTGGTCCTAGCAGGCCTCTCTTCTGGGAGCAGTTCAGGGCCGTGGCTGCTTGATTTCCCGCTTATGTCAGGGCAATGGACAGACAGGTTTTTCAGCCACCTTCTGAGCAGTTGAGGTCCTCTGACTCCTCATCCCCCTCTTCTGGGGCAGAGGAGCCATCTGTCCACATCTCCCCAGCTGCTGATCTCGCCGAGTATCAGCGATTCCTTGTGAGGATGTTGGAGGACCTGCACATCACCCCTCTCACTCAAAGCAATCCAGAACACTTGGCGCATGCCTCTTCAGCGACTTCAGCGGGCACCTTGTGGTACCCGGCCTGCTCCCTTTCGGGAGGCATTGTTGCGTTCCTGGCAGAGACCCTTCTCTGGAGTTCCCCTAGGGATCTCTCCAGCTGTATTGGCCCCCGGAGTCTCCAGGTTCCATGCCTCATCCTCAGTCAGGATTAATACAGCTGGTCACTCCTGATGGGCTTTGCGACCTTCACCGTGACAGGCCCCCAGATCGAGATTCCTTGGATTTTAACTTCTGGGGGAGGAGGACGTTCTACTCTGCACGGTTGCTGCTTTTAATCGCAGCACATCAGGCCCACTATGCATCCTATGATAGGTTCTTGTGGTCCAGGCTGGGTCAACTCCTAGCCTGACAGGGAGCAGACCAGACAAGCCATCGCGGACTCTGCACGTGGCCTGGAGCTAGCAAGGCAGTCGTATGATGCCAACGAGGTAGCATCCAGGGTTGTAGGGACAGCGATCTGCACTAGGCGGTTGGCATGGCTACGTCTTTCCCGGTTGTCACCCTTGGCCTGGCGTAGGGTGATTAACTCCGCTCACCAGAGAACCTATCTCTTCTCCTGTAGAGCGAGACTGCGTTTGTTGGGGCAACTTCCTTCCCCCTCTGGTGGGTCCCCATCTCACTGTACCCACACTCGGGCCTCCCCAGGCCCTGAAGGTTCTCCCTCTTAGTGTGTCACCCACTGAGAGCTAAGGGACTTTGTCCTTTAGGGTTAAAACCCCCTTTGGGGGGCTAGGCATTCACCCAAATGTGAAGAATGGTGAAGATTGACACAGATAAGATATGAAAATTACGTACCTACAGTAATTATGATCTTTCTGTGTATCTTCACCATTCATCACAACCCCCCCTCCATCCCCCTGGGGCCTCAGTCTCTGGGTCCCCCTCCTTTTCTGTGCCATCTCTTGCCCCCCCCCCTCCTTTCTTTGTCAGGAGTGGGATAAACAGGGGCACATAGGGGGATAATATTTCTAAGGGAAGCGGTCAGCATGGGGGGGCACTCCTTCTTCAGTGCTTTGGCTCCAACCCTGTGGGATGGGAGTTGGCAGTTGCCCTCCATTATCTACTCTTCCTTTGTTCCCGTCAATCTTTAATTTTCTTTGTCCGATGGACATCTCCTTCCTTATTAAAAGAAAAAAAAAGTAATTTTTCTTGCACTAAAATCCTTTTCGGGGGGGGGGGTATCCCTGTGTCCTATCTTTCTTCCAGAATATCCATTTTCTGCCTTTGGAGTTACTGCCAGTAATTCTGTGCCTTGAATTCTGTCATTAAGCCTTTTGGCTACTCCTTGCAGTTCCTGTACAATCTGGAGACAAGTCAAGGTCCAGGATATGGTTGCTACCTTCTCACCCCACCTCCCCTTTTCACACTTTCCCTAAATTCCTCCTGTCTCCTTTTGCCTACTTCCGGAGATTGGGGCCCCTACCCAATCCCCTTAGTTTTCTTCTTCTCTGTCCTCTTTGTTGTTTATTTCTCCTTTCTTTGTATATCTTTCCTTTGTCTGTCCCTTAGACTTCCTTGTCCCACCCTCCATCCCATTTCCTCACCTCTCCGGCAACTCAGAACTGGTAAATTGAGTCGACAACAATAACTGACCAACCCATAGCGCCCTGCAGAATGGTGCCGATGATGTGTTGACTCTGCCCATCCAAAAAAAAAGGTTCTATGGGGTCATGACCTCCGGCCAGTACCCAAATGTGATGAATGGTGAAGATGCACAGAAAGATTATAATTATGGTAGGTACGTAATTTTCACTTCCTGGTAGTGAGACAGTTGACGTATACAGATGCCCATTCCTTGTTGAGCTGTAAGAGAACCTTATTGTGTTCTGAGGGGGTATAATAGTCAGGTTAGGTTTTACTGAGGAAAATATAGCTGGGGTGCTGTCTTCTATTCTGGAAGTTGTAATCACTGGGAGTTGTCTAGTGCTGAGGAGGGGGTTGCATATTTTGGGATGTGTAACCATTAAGTTTAGAATTTTTACTGCCAGTGTCTGATGCCATTTTGTTTATCATCAGACCCATCAGTTAAAATAATAAACACCTGTTTATCTGCAGGCAGAACTGCGAGCCCTGGAGGAGGGTGAAGGCAGTGTGAATGGCTCCAGTCCACGCTCTGATTTAAGCCAAACTGCATCACAAGACGAGAGCTTCAGTACTGCATCCAAGAAGGGGAAATGGAAAGCTTTGGTCCATGTTGCCAGTCCTGAATCAAACAGCCGAAGTTCTGACCGCACAGGACGGGAGTCTCCTGAAAATGGAGAATTTGGTACAGCTGCTGACCTTTCCTTACAGATGTATCTTGTCACAGCTACGGTTCAGTTGCACTGTTAAAGAGCTGCTGACGCAATTGGGAAAACTTGGGATATTCGGACACAATCCAGCTTGTATTTCATATCTCTGGTATAGAGTTCTCCCCTCCATTATTTATTAATGAAGAAATTCTCACAAAAACAAGATCTTCATCCCTGAGAGGTCATTTAAATCTATGGCTTATTCCTTACTTGAAATAATAATGCCCTGTTGTAACATCAGTCTGTTGTCATGGGAATAACTGTGATGTCACAAGCAGAGTATTACGACAGATGGACCCTCAAGGAAAACCATCTTGTGTTCATACATCTTCTCTCAGTACTAAATACTGGAGATAAAAAAAAAATACGGAGCTAATCAGAAATATAAGCTGTTTTGGCTCCGAATGTTATGTTTTTCAAAGGTCTGCTTGAGGCATCGGTGGTGGGCTGCAGTAAATTGAATTTGGCTAACTCTTGTGCTCCCAGTCACCACTTTGGCTGAGGCATTTGGGCATTGTGCAAGCAGCAGTACCAGGCAGGGTGGGCAGTATTGTGCGATGCCGCACAGGGGCATAAGGAGAATGCGTACTGTTTAATTAGCCTGATATGGTGGCTAATCCACTTCACATCTGGCATGTAAAGATTTAGAAGTCATTTTATTGTTCTGAGTAATATTTTTTCATTTTCAGCCTTTTTCAAATGTCTTGTTGCATAAACTAACGTTTATTTTTATTTTTTATTTTATTATTTTGGTAACCAGGTAAGGCCCACTAGGCACAAGTGCTTGTTTTCAGGGGTGACCTGGGAGCACTGGGGTAGTTAAGTGACTTGCTCAGAGTCGCACAGTATTCAAGTGGAGGTTGCAGGAATCAAACCCAGGTCTGCTAGATGTACAGGTAGAGCTCATTCACAGCTTGTTACTGCAGCCACTTGGCTATGCTGCCAGCCTCATGCATGTTCATCAGCCAGCTGGTGGGCGTCGATGGGCCTTGGGCACTAACCCCAGCATCGGTGTTGGGCCCATGGAAGTACCCAGTTTTAAGTTTATTATTGTGAATAAAGTCTAGTAAAGGAGAAAAAAATAGATTGAGCTGTAACGGGAATTTATAAGGGATTACGACTCTGTATAGCAGTTAATCTGAGTACATGTTGGCCTTACTAATGAGTTATAATCATCACATAAACAGTGGTGTATATAAATGGCAGTGAGAATAAACAGTGCCTTGAACTGTGTAAACTCAGTTAGATTTTAAAATGTGCGTCTAAGTTAAAAAGTTAATATGTTTGTATGGGATGTCTGTCTGTAGGGTTACTACAGCTGTGTTGTGTGGGATCTGTCGTGTTAATACAGCTGCATTGTGTGGGATGTGTGTAGGGTTAATATGGCTGCATTGTGTGGGGTGGTGTGTAGGATTAATATGGCTACATTGTGTGGGGTGTGTGTATGGCTAATACAGCTGTGTTGTGTGGGGTGTGCGTATGGTTAATACAGCTGCATTGTGTGGAATGTTTGTGTGTATGGTTAATGCAGCTGTGTTGTGTGGAATCTGTAGGATTAATACAACTGGGTTGTGTAGGATGTCTATCTGTAGGATTAGTACAGCTGTGTTGTGTGGGATGTGTGTTTCTGTAGAAACAGACGGCAGGTAATGGCTGCTTGGCTCATCCAGTCTGCTCATTTTCATTGTGATTTCTTTTGCTGTAGACCCTCCTTGGTCTACGGCACTCTTTCACCCCCTTTTTTTCCCCCTGTGATTCCCTTGTGGCTATCCTAGGCTTTATTCGCTCCCACTGCCTCTGCTGGAAGGCTGTTACAGGCATTCACCACCCTTTCATTGCAGAAGCATTTTCTTACATCTCTCCTGAACTACCCCCTTCCAGCTTCATATCATGACCCCTTGTTTTAGAGCGCCCTTTTCTCTGAAAAATATCTACCACTTGTGCCTTATTCACCCGAGAGGTATTTAAAGATCTTTCTTTGAAGGGGCTCTTACAGCAAGCAACACTGGTAGGACTAAGCTGCCAGGCGATAGAACCACGTCTAGCTAGCAGCCTACAGCAGGGGGTTGCCCCCAATGTCAGCATGTCGATATCCGTCCTATAGTATAAAAGGGGTGGTCCCCCAGACCAGCCTCAGTTCTTTTCCCATCGACCTGCGCACATTGGACCTCCATGGACACTTGCTTCAGTTGACCACCATTTTAGTTTTGCTTTCTTATTTTCTTTGTTCAGAAACATTTTTTTGTTTGTTTTTCAGTATTATTCTGATCTTCTTGGACTAAAAGTCTCCACCACTCATTCACACTAATGGGACTACGCTGGAGGCACTAGGACCCCGAGGCAAAATTCTTCCGAAGGAGCTGGCACTGAGGTAGGACACTTTGTCCATGATGCCACGAGACTAGCTTGCGCAGTGTAGGCTGATTTGCCATCAACCCTCTTATCGCATCGGTTCCTTTTCTTCCGTTGTCGAGTGCACTTTGGTGACTACGTCGCTCGCCTGCATGGAGTCAAGTCTTCGTCTATATGATAGCAGCTATAGCAGTTCAGTATTTGATTAATTTACTACTTTTAGTGTTATTTTTTTAATTTAAAAAAAAAAAGGTGAACAAAAAGAAAGACATTGATAAGCAGCAGGAAAATCCCACCCACTTCTACAAAACAGGGTACTAAATGAGAAAAAGACCGAGGTAGAAAGGTCAGTGGGGGCTGCTGCTACAGAAGGTAAAGTTATCAAAAAATGGAGAGCAATGAGTACCAATGCCCGTAGTCTGGGTGACAAGCTTCCTGAATTAGTGGCCTTGATGGAGGAGGAACATCTGGATATCGTGTTAGTCACAGAAACATGGTACACACAAAACCATGACTGGGACGTAAACATACCAGGATACACTATCTACAGGAGGAACAGAGAGGGTAAAAGAGGAGGAGGAGGAGTAGCTCTTTACATAAGGGAAGGAATAAAAGCAACAGAACAAAAGGGTAAACAGGAAGGATTAGCAGCACTGTGGGTAAATGTGGAGACAGGCAATGGCACCACAATCTGCACAGGGGTTGTATACAGACCCCCTTCTCAGGCGGAGGAAATAGACAAGGAAATGATAGAAAGTATACTTAGAATGGCAGAAAAAGGGGAGATATTGCTGATGGGTGATCTGATTATGCCAGATGTTAACTGGAGTGCAGTTGCAGCAGCCACTTCGAAGAGTGGGGTTATTCTAGATGCCCTTCAGGGGGCATGCCTTAGACAACTAGTATTGGAGCCCACTTGAGAGGAGCAATCTTAGACCTGATTCTCTCAAATGGAGATGGAGAGAGGATCACAGATGTAAAGTGGGTAGCCATCTGGGAACTAGCAACCATCGAACAGTATGGTTCACAATAAACACAACAATGAAGTCAAGCCATACAAAGGCAAAAGTACTGGACTTTAGGAGGGCTGACTTTGCCAAAAATGGGTGAGTGCCTAAGGAATGCACTAGCAAATATGGGCAGGAAGGAGAGGTGGAAGAACAATGGGAATAATAAAAACTGCCATCACAGAGGTAACAAGCCTTTGTGTGAAGCAAATAATACAAAGCGATGTAAGAAGCTACTGTGGTTCTCAAAGGAAGTGGCAGTGAAGGTTCAAGAGAAAAAGAAAGCATTCAGGAAGTACAAGGAATCACAGAAGGAGCAGGACAGAGAACTGTATCAGTTAAAGCAAAAGAAAGCTGGTAAGGCAGTCAGAACAGCAAAGGCCCAAACCGAGAAAAGATAGTCAACTCAGTTAGAAGGGGATAAAACCTTATAGGTACATCAGGGGCCGAAGGAAGACCAAGGAGGGATAGTGTGGCTTAATAAAGGGAGGAGGGTGGGCAGAGGGTGACTGTGAAAGGCAGAGATACTAAACAAATATTTTTGCTCAGTATTTACAAATGAAGAGGAGGTACCTAAAACAAACAGTAGAAACACTCTGGATACAGAAGTTGATACCAGCCCATTTACAGAAGAAAGGGTTCGAAAGAACTGTTAAAACTGAAGGTGGACAAAGCAATGGGGCCTGATGGGATTCATCCCAGAATTCTAAAAGAACTAAGGGTAGAACTAGTGACACCACTGACTACCCTCTTTAACAAATCATGGGAGGATGGGGTGGTACCCGAGGACTGGAGGAGGGCAGATGTGATTCCCTTCACAAAAAGGGAGCAAGGCAGAAGCAGGAACTACAGACCTGTTACTTTAACCTCAGTGATAGGGAAAATGATGGAATCACTTCTGAGGAAAGAATTGCTCGAGTATCTAGAGGCCAGAGGGCACAGGACCCAAGGCAGCATGGATTCACAGCGGGAAGGTCATGCCAGGCAGATCAGATAATTTCTTTGACTGGGTGACTAAAGTAGTAGATCAGGGAGGGCTGTGGACATGGCCTACCTAGACTTTAGCAAGGCATTTGACACAGTCCCACACGAAAGATTAATATACAAGTTAGCCAGCCTGGAGTGGGTCCCAAGATGACATCCTGGGTAAGAATTGGCTGGAGAATAGGACACGGAGAGTAATAGTAAATGGAGTCCACTCTGAAGAAAGGGGTTACTAGTGGGGTACCCGTGAGGGTTCAGTATTAGGACCAGTCCTCTTCAGTGTCTTTATGTTTACATTGCAGGGGACTGGAAGGAAAGCATGTCTCTTTGCAGATGACACAAGATCTGCAACAGAGTTGGTGCACAAGGTGGTGGAAAGGATGAGAGGGACTTGTGGAGGGTTAGAGAAATGGTCAAAGTATGGCAGCTTAGATTCAGTGCAGAAGAGTGCAAAGTAATGCACCTGAGAAACAAAAACCCAGGGAAGAGTACACAGTGGGTGGTGAGATACTAACAACAACAAAAATGGAAAGGGACCTGGGGGTAGTCATATCAGATGACCTAAAGGTGGGCAAGCAATGTGAGAGGGCAGCAAGGAGGGCTGGGGGGATACTGGGATGCACAGGGAGAGGCATCACCAGTAGAAAACAGGAAGTTATTATCCTTCTGTACAGACAGCTGGTGAGACCCCATCTGGAGTACTGCATGCAGTTCTGGAGACCCAGTCTTCACAAAGACATAGACAGGATGGAATCTGTCTAGAGGAGGAACTAAAATGGTACAGGGTCTGCACCGGGAGACATATGAAGAGAGACTTAAGGAGCTTAATATGTATAGCCTCGAGGAAAGGAGGGAGAGGGGGGACATGATAGAAACTTTCAAGTACCTCAAGGGAATCAAAGTCCAAGAGGGTAGCATCTTTCAAATAAAAGAGGTGTGCAGAACAAGGGGCCTGAATTTGAAGATAGAGTAGAGTTAGGCTCAGAGGTAATTTAGAGAGTATTTTTTCACAGAGGGGTTGTGGATGCATGTAACGGCCTTCCAGAAGAGGTTGTGGAGTCAAAAACTGGTGGAATTCAAGCATGCATGGGACAGTCATAAGGCAATTCTAGGGGGTGGGGGTGGGAAGAAGTGGGTTGCTGGTTGACTGGGATCTGCGGCTTGTCCATTAGGTGGGGAAATGGGCAGACTGGGTGGGCCAAGCGGTCCTTATTTGCCGTCAAATTCTGTGTTTCTGTATTCTCAGCCTGCCATCAACAGTCGACCTTAGATGGTAGCGGTGACAGTGGGAGACTTTGTGTGATAGCTGTGATGGCAGTGGAGCTGTGTCTGGTCTGCTGCCCTTTGCGAAGGGGGTCCGACCACGGGCAGTCCAGTGCTGGGGGGGGACAGTCAGCCTGAAACACAAAAGCAGCGGACCCGGACCTAGTTCTGCTGAGCTCTTCTTCCTCCTACTGTTGGTGGAAGGAGAACTGTACTCTGAATGCGTCTGCATGGGGATCGTCTGTGGTGGCAAGTGGTAGGCCTGACCTGACTTCAGTTGGGTCCTCTATGGCTCCATTCTTAACTGCCACAATCTTCGACACCGGGCCCAGTCACTATCCTCAGCGGGGCTCCGGTGAGCAGTTTCACCTCTGGGCCTCTCTTTTAGAGCAGGGGGTATGACGCCTGCCCAGTTGATTTGGCCAGTG
Source organism: Neoceratodus forsteri (assembly GCA_016271365.2). Classification (NCBI taxonomy): domain Eukaryota; kingdom Metazoa; phylum Chordata; order Ceratodontiformes; family Ceratodontidae; genus Neoceratodus; species Neoceratodus forsteri. The sequence continues at coordinate 1,135,395,161 of CM028133.1, forward strand.
GACCTGGTTTCGGGGCCTTTGGGCCTCGGAGCCACTGGGCCTCGGCTGAGTTTGGTGGGAAGGGTGTATGTGGTGCCTTCTCTGGGGCATGCACCATCGAGGCCGACACCTCTCACCTTTTCCTCTGCAGGAGCGGCATGGGTACCTCTTTCTTCTCCCCCTTTTTTTTTTCTTCAGGTCTAGGGCCAGTATGCCTGGCGCTGCAAGTGGCGCAGATACCGTGGATGGCGCAAACTCCTCAGTGCCATTCAAGGTGGTGGTGTCTCATGGGATGCTGGCCTAGACCTGCCTTTTGGAGGTCTTCTTTGGTAGAAGTGGATCTGGATTAGTCTGTCCCTATCCTATTTTGTCAGAGCCTTGCAGCGGATGACTCATTTTAGAGCTGGAATGCAAGCCTTCTGTATCAACAGAACCTGTAATGGAAGATCTTCTTTTCAGTTTTTCCTCAGGGATATGGGTCCACTATAACTTTTCAGACTTCATCTGTGGACCAGAGCAGACTTCTACGTCTGGAGTTCCTTTAGTCCTCAGTACAAGTACACCCTGTGAAACACACTAAATTCGATGGGTGAGAGCCTCCCGGACTCTACCACTTCATTGATAGGGGCATATAGCTCAGTAATCGGCTAAAAGCTTTTGTAGACCCCATGACACTGCCCGTAGGATGGCTACAATTGGCAGCAGGTGATTAAGATCTCCTTGACAGTAATTATTGGTTCGGCCCTCAGATTGAGCACTGAAGGGCGCTCAGACTTCTGCCCCTCGGGGCAGGGAGGAGTTCACTATAACCTCTGTATTCAAGCCTTCACTTCCTGGACATTTGGCTCCAAGCCAGCCCATCCGGGCTAGAGTCTCAGGAAACGGCTGCCACAGCTTCTCAGTTGCTTTCTTCCAGGAGGGGTTTTCTAATTCAGGGAAGGTGCCAGATTCACCTTCCCAGCAGTTCTTTTCATAGGAGTTGTCCTGGATATCTCCAAGGCCAGGGTTCTTCCTTCTGGATTACGGAAGAAACGACATCTTAAGATGTCTCGTTACTTCACGGAAAGTGACTTTGTGTGGGCCCTTTTCAATGCAGTGGATGCTGGGACTTTTGTCTTCGTCCGCAGTAAACAGTGGTTTCTGACCAGCATCTGTAATCCTCTGCATGAATGACAGAACTTTGGACAACATTACTTACAAGGTAGACGCAGTTGGCCTAGCTTGTGCTAGGTCTACCCTTAACCTCTAAATCCCAGATCACCAGCACCACAGTTGCACTCCTGATCGGTTGTGGAGCTCACTGTCAAGACTCCCACATTCAAGTGTGGAGCATCATCCTCTCATAAATTTCTTAGAGATAAGAGCTGTCTTACACACTTTCCAAGTCCTGAAGGAGGCCTTTTGCTGCAGTGTGATCCCACTTTGGACGGATGACAACATTGTGATGTTTTCATCAATAGGCTGGATGGAGCACTCTCCTGCCCTCTGTGCAGGAAGGCCATGGGGAGGTGACAGTGGTGCCTTGAGCACATTCGTCGGTTCGGTCATTGTGCAGTCACTCTTTGTGAGTGGGGTAGTCCGGACTTGGTCCTTTCTTCGTCCCCTCTCAACACAAATCTGCCTCTGTCCTGCTTGAGAAATCCAGACCCTGGTGTTTTCTGTCAGGATGTATTCGCTGCAGTAGACAAGATGATCCTTTACGCTTTCCTCCTCTTCCCTTAGTTCAGAGGGTGCTGCTCAAGTTGTAGGCAAACGGGGACAGGATGATTCTCATCATCCCAGACTGGCCTCTCTGCAAATATAATTTGTGTAGATAAACAGTCGGTCAGAAGTTCCCCCGAGGCAACTCCCTCTATGAGTGGACCCTATGACACAGGGACTTCGGTCCTTCCTTCCTGTGCTCCCTTCATCTCCATGCTGGGCTCCTGAGGAGATGAAAGTGGGCAAGTTTTAGGTTTCCAGACAATCGTAGAGGTCTTCTTAGCTGTGCATAGACCTTCTACCAGGAGGACTTGGGCTAAGTGGTTTCACTTCACCATCTGGTGTGCAAAGTTCTGTCTGGACCCCTATTGGTTGCCCACCAAGTAAAAGTTTGGGGTGCCTCGTGGACCTGTCGAGCGCAGGTCTGCATTTCTTGGCAGAGAATTTTCTCCTTTCCGCGTTTTCGGACTATCTTGAGCCAGTAGACATGTCACTGGCTCAGTTACTGTTAGTCAGGTTTTGTTTCTCCCTACTTTAACTCCAGAATGAAGGAGATCACTCCCTTTATCTGAATGTTAAGAGGGTTCTGCGATTCTGCATCAACAGAACGAAGAGATATGCATCCGAGCAACTATTGTATCTTTCTGAATGCCTTGGCTTTGTCAGCCTGTTGCCTTGAGATGTGTCTCTGCTTGGTTAGTAGCACATCACCGACACCACTAGTCCATGGTACAACTCAGGCTGGAAGGCTGGGTTCTCACCACTATACCAGAGCGGTTGCAGCTTTCCTGGCGGAGATTTGTAATGTACCTGCTGCAGACATCAACAATGCGGTGAGTTGGAGCTCAGTGCTTACCCTTGTAAAGCACTATGTTCTGGGTGTACAAGCCAGACAGCCTTCTTTGGCTGCAGTCCTTATGGACTTCTGTCCTGAGTGAGCTCTGTCTCCTACCACCCCTACCGGGCGCGGGGTTGATTTTCAGCTCGGTACTCTCCCATCAGTGTGAATGAGTGGTGGAGACTTTTAGTCCAGGAAGATATGAGTACATACTTACTGTAATTCTTGATCATCTTGAACTCTTCATCACTCATTCACACACCACCCACCATCCCCGAGCCCAGTCATTCTGTTTTTTCTTCACGTCCTTGTTGTTCATGCTGTGAAGACATTGTTGAATGACCCCTTCTTACATGGGTCACCTGGGCCTTCACATGCCGGAAGTTAGGGTTAGATTTTCTTTTGTTTACATTCTTGTCCTCCAGTCGAAAAGATATTGAGGCAGTGGGAGGGTCGGCCTTGAATTAGGCGCGAGCTAGTCTCACAGCACCATGCATTCACGGTCCTTCGCCCACCCTCCGAGATTTTTGTCTCCCGGGGTCTAGCACCTCCGGCTTAGTCCCATTAGTGTGAATGAGTGGTGGAAACTTTGTCTAAGAAGATGAATTCGGTAAGTATGTAATTTCCATATTTTGTTTGTCTTCTTCTCAAGCTCCGTCTTCAGACTGGCCTGTGAAGTGTGCTGCTAAGCAGCTTCCTTCAAAGACAGTCACTCTTCTTGACTGCTCTGCTTAAACCTGAACACGACACGAGGCCTGCAGGACTTAAGCCAGGCCTCATGAAGATGCTGTTTGAAGACCCTCAAGCTTCTTGCTGCAGCAGAAGTTAGCCACGATGGAGAAGGAGCTCCAGGTCAAAAGCTTCTCTTCTTCCCTGACCTCTGGGGTGTTTTCTTCTCTTGTTCAGAAGGAGAAGTCCAGCGGGAAGTATAAGCACCAGGTCAAGCACAGGTACTGGCTCCAGTCAGCTTTATGCTCTGTCACCGCATAAGCCAGCGGCCACCTTTGGGCCTTCCTCTCGTGGGAGGTCGGCCCCCCTTCAGCAGCCCTTACCCCTTCAGGGCTACCCGCCCTCCTCTCTGTCTCATGCAGTTGTTCCTCGGGGCATCTGAGTTCGTCCCCTGCTTCCCAGCTCCTGACACTCTGGCATTTAATCCCAGTTGGTACTCAGCCAGGTGGCTCGACCAAGGTTTCCTCCTTGCTCAGCAGACCCTTGCCCATGTCTCCTGCGGTCCTGCCATTGTTGACATCAGTCCCTGACTCCAGGACCTGTGCCTCTAAGCAACTCCTGGAGCAAGCGCTGACCTCCTTATCCACACAGGCGACACCTCCGCGAGCAAACTCCCCTTCAGACTCCCACATCCCTCTCGGGTCCTGCGGCATCTGTCTTGCCAGTCTGGCGTCAGCTTTCACCTGTCTGGCATACGCCTGCTCTGCCAGCATCTACCCCCCGATGACACCTGAGCCATCGATGCCTCTGCCTCAGCGAATGCCAACTGGCCCTTCAGGCAGTCCCCAGCCAACGCCTAGTTACTCGGCACCTCAAGGATTGATGCCCCAGGAACGGACGCCAGGTTGCCTAACTCCGAGGTATCTGCTGCCGAGTTAGGTACTTATTCCCTGCGACCATCTCCCCGAATATCGGTATCCCGTGTCCTCATTCCCAAATTCGGCTCTTCCTGACTCTTAAAATTCCCACATAGCAAGTTCTTGTATAGCAAGTTCCCGACTGCACTTAACATACGTGCAGCTCCTTGCAGTTCAGTGTCCACTGGACCACTTATAAATTTTAATTGGTAAAACTTGCCTCTCATGAATGAGACTCGTGTTATTTCAGTACGCTGCATTTTTTATTTTACTGAGTATTTAAAATGCTCCTACTATAGTATTAAGATACCATGCTGGGGAATGGACCCCACTTCAAGTGCCTGAGCACCCTACATTTTTAGTCTCAGAGCCCTAGCACCTTCTCCCAAGCAGTGAGTCCTGCCACGTTATTCTTAGGCTACCAGAGAGGCAAGCTGGTTCTTTGTGTAGGTTGAGAAGGCGGATATGGCACTACAAATAGTGTTTTAATTAACTGTACATCTTCAGTTGCAATCTCGCCCTGCCAGCCAGATGTCAGGGGCATAGCTGACTGCTATAATTATTTTAGCAAGCCGGCACTACCGGTTCATATGATGGGATGAGAACCCTTTTATGGGTTTCCTGATGCGGGAGTATCAACATATCTTAATCTTCTCCCTGCACATTAGTTGGGGACTGCAGTTCACTGGCGACCCCTGAGCTGTCGAGGGGTGTTATTGCGCAACAAGCGCCTATGTTGTAATACGGGGCAGTAAAGGCAGATTTATCTACAATACCATAATTGGAAAACAAAGACTGAATTTATATGGAAGGGAGAACTGAAAAGTGCTGATACGCCCATGGTATTGCAACTACAGGTACACATATAGGTATTCTGCGCTCCAGAGACCAAATTCACCTTTGAAATTTATTTTTAGTGCTTTGTGAAAAGATTTGCTACTGTCAGTTTTCTGGAGTGCATGTTTTGGGATATTTGGATTTGGGATAAATTACTGTCGGGAGCCTCGAATGTTGGCATTATGGTCTCGGAATTTTGGGCTACGGGAATACGGGTGGCAGGAATTAGTACAGATACCCTACTGCCACGTCCCCAGTACCCTTACCCACCATATAATGCACCTACGATAGATTACAATGCTCTTTTTTTTTTTTTTTTTAACAGCCTGGTGGTCCTTTATGAAGGTTAAGGATACCCCCAGGAGGCCTGCCTCTCCTCAGTCTTCTCTGGACCCCCCCCCCCGAGATGACCGTGCAGGCCCTAGCCATTCCCGGTCTCCAGGACCCTCTCTTGGTCATATGGACCGTCATGGGGGGGGGGCTGTCACCCTCCAATGCCTGGGTAGGGATTCCTCCTCGGAAGACTCGGAGGATTCTAGGGCCACCTCTGATGATACTTAGCCCCACCAAGGAGACTCCTATGTTCCCCCTGACGATCTTACCTTTCTGGATGTCATGAGGCACATACAGTCCCTGATGGGGTGGGAAACTGAAGAGCTAGACCCTGAATGTTGTCATCCAGCGATCTGCCTCTTCAAAAAGGAGACGCTTCCCTCTGGTAGTGCCACCCTTCATTGATTCATACGAGGAGGTCACTAAGGCCACCTGGAACCATCCTTCTTCCACTCCGGCCCTAGCCCAAAAAAGCTGACTGCCTGTATCGTGCCAGTCGGCAAGCCCTTTCTGGGAGAACAACCAGAGGCAGACTCAGTGGTCATGAATGCGTCCTGTGACCACACCAAGAAACCCAGGCATCTCAGTATCCACTCCCCTGACAAGATATCTCGCCAGATCGATCAGTTTGGCAAGCGCATCTACGCTTCTGCCGCACTAGCCATCCCAACTCAGAATTATCTGGTCCATACGGTTCAGTATCAACCTGCAAAGGCCCAGCTTCTTAAGTCTGGTTCCAGAGCCGGCCAGTGGCGCTGGGCGCACACATCGCATCCAGCCAGCCCATGTTTGGGAATGGGCATGGGGGAGGGTTGGTGACGAGGAGGAGAAGGATCCAAACATCGGAGGACTGCTCCTTCTCTGGGGAGGGGTTTGCTAGTGTTGGCAGGCTGGGGGACAAGGCATTGTGCCTGGCGTGGGGTGGAGCTGGGTCAGATGCTCTCTGCTAGCATCATTGCCGTCCCTAGCTCAAGGGAAAAACAGTCAAAATCGCTGGCCCCCGTATGTGAGCCAGGCCCAACCCTCCAGCCATGACAGTTCCGCTTTGGCGGCCCCACTTGGGGGGGCACATCCCGGGGTGATGGTTCGGGTCACCAAGGCCAGGTGAGCCTGTTCACGGAGCTAGGGATGACTAGAAGCAAAAAGATAAATAGAAAAAAAGCCCGGTTCAGACGTGGGCAACCATTGTACTAAGGGCCTCTTGCCTGGCTCAGTCTGCCCGCATGGCTCACAAGTGCACTATACCCATGGGGTCCTTGACTGATTTCACAGAGCATCCCTTGGCTGAGAGTCTTGTGACTGCTTCTCTGTTTAAACGCACGGGTAGCTCAGTGGATACTGACTGCCCTCCAGACAGGGAGTCCAAAAATATGGACCATTCTGCCCGGAAGGTGTATGCGGCCTCATCCTTGGGCCTTCATCAGGCCAGCTCAGCAGTGATCATGGCACACTTCTCTCACGCCCTCTTGGGGTCGCTAGATGAAGTCCTCCCTCATCTCCCAGCGGACATGCAGACCATGGTTAAGCAGGTCTCTGACCAGGGCCGTGCTGTTGCAAAACAGCAGCTCCAGACAGCCTTGGATATTGGAGATTCCTGTGCCCTCACTAGCAGCTGCAGTGGCCATTCGCCGCAGGGCCTGGCTGAGGTTATCCTCTTTCCAGGCGGATACTCTACACACGTTGGCTGACGTGCCCTTCCTTGGCACCGATCTCTTCGGCCCGGGAGTGGCAGGTCACCTTCAGTGCATAGAGCAGTCCAATGCCACCTTGGATGCCACTTCTGCAAAGGGTTCTTCGGGAAAGAACCAGCAGAGGTGCATGAAGAAGCCTTTTCGGCACTCTTCTCCTGTGGTTAGACAACCCTTCTTCCAGGGAGGTCAGCAGCAACAGCAGGCTCAAGCTTGGCGCCCCAGGCCCAAGCAGGGTCCTCAACAGCCCCTCAAAGGAGGCCGAGGTGCCGGTCCAGGAGCCTCCTCCTCCTCTAAGCCTTCTCAGTGACGGGTTGGGGATGGCCACCCCTACACCCATCATGCCAGTTCTGGGTCCTCCCGTGGGGGTCTGGCTCCGCCACTTTCTTTCCGCCTGGTCCGGTATCACTTCGGACAGGTGGGTCCTGGAAGTGGTCGGTCAGGGACTGCCTCTTGAATTCGAGCAGTACCCTCCCTGCCAAGCCCGTGCCCCTCGGGTGGGAAGGATCTCAGTTTGCACTCAGTCGGCCCTTCGAGACATTGCTCAGCTCCTCCGCAATCAATCAATCAATCAAAATCTTTATTTAATCAGGCGAACATCATTGAGCATAGCTCATTTACAAGATGGACCTGGTGGTCAGAAGTGCAAGTGTTAATACATTGACATGGGTAGCATAAACAGTTATACAATGACAGGGGTAACATAAACAGTAATACAATGACATAAGTGCTAATATATAACAATATACATATGTACACGGCACATTAAAACTTTTTAATCTGTGAGACAGAAGGCAATGGGCACATCAGGAGTAATATGCAGATTATAGGACCTAGCAGGCATTTTGAGGGTGAATCTTGGGACTGGAAACGGGAGTTTTATCAGCATATAGGAACACGAAAAAAGAAAGGGGGGTAGGTAGGGCCGGGGTTTAGGCCTTGTGGAAGCAGTTGCAGAGTTCTGGGAATAGGGTGGTGAATAATCTTTTGAAGGATATTAAGGGTAGGAGGTTATTTAGCTTCATGGTTTTTGGATGAATTCAAACAATTGCTAGTGAGTAGCTGATAGCAGCCTTCCCAAACTGGTGCAGACATTGGGGACCTTAAGAATGATAATTTTGCTGATCCTTAGGTTGTATGGCTAGAAGTAATTTGAGTAAAACAGTCTGAGATATAGGTAGGTAGCTTGCCTGATAAGGCTTTGAATATCCAAATTGCAGCATTCCTATTTCTTCTTGGTTGTAGTGATGTCCAGTTAACTGCATTATAAAGGGAGCAGTGATGGGTGCTGAAGGAAGGTCAGTAATGAATCTGATGGACCTGTGGTATAGGGTGTCCAGTTTATTTAAGAGGAGAGTGAACAATGTCCATACAGAAAGTCAGCATAGTCAATGAGGTGCTAGCTCCAGTGCGGATACTCCTACAGACCCAGGCTTTGTGTCCAGGTGCTTCCTGGTGCTCGGCGGACAGGGGGTTGGTGCCCCATCCTAGATCTCCACGGCCTGAGTCAATATCTCAGGTCTCGCACCTTCCAGATGGTAACTCTGAATCAGATCATACCATCTCTGGAGTGAAACATGTGGTTCTGTTCACTGGATCTACAGGATGCGTTTTCATGTCCCATTCCGTCCGTCCCACCAGCGGTTCCTCCGCTGCAGGGTGGAAGGACCTATGCAGTTCCAAGCCATGCGAGTTCGCCTGTAATCGGCCCTGGTCTTCACCAAGTGCAATGCAGTGGTGGCGGCTTATCTACGGCGTCAAGGAGTTCGGATATACTCCTACCTCGACGATTGGCTCCTGGCGGGTTCCTCCTTGCAGGAGGTGGAGAGGTCCAGGGACCTGGCCTTCCAAACCTGTTCCCAGTTAGGCCTCCTGATCAACGAGGCCAAGTCGGAACCCGTGCCCTCTCAGGTGATGGACTTTATCGGGGCAGTGCTAGATTCTCGTCAGGCCAGAGCTCTGCTCCCGGCGGACAGGGCGGAGGTTCTTTCTTCCTTTGGCCAATCATTTTTGTTTGGGCACTTGCACTCTGCCCAGGACTTCCTGCACCTTCTGGGTTACATGGCGGCATGCACCTCAGTGGTCCGTTGGGCCAGATTGCACATGCGCCCCCTCCAGTGGGAGCTGGCTGATCAGTGGACTCGCGTCAGGGTCATTTCGACCAGCTGGTCACTGTCACCCAGAAGATGTGGGACGCTCTCCAATGGTGGACTGTCCCAGGTCGTCTGCAGGAAGGGATCCCATTTATCCGCCCTGAGCCAACTGTCATTCTTATGACTGATGCCTCTCTCATGGGCTGGGAGCACACATCGGGGACAACGAGCACACAGGTTCTGGATCCTCGGAGTCCCGATGCCACATTAACCTGCTGAAGCTCAGAGCAGTCAGACTGGCACTTGTCAGCTTGCACTCCTCAGCTCCAGGGTCAAGTGGTTCAAGTCCAGACGGACAATACCACAACCATGTACTACCTCAATAAACAGGGCGGCACGCACTCCCATCTGCTATGCAAGGAGGTGCTCCAGATCTGGACCCTCGTCAGCTGGTTGGAGGCGGATCTCCTTGCCATCCATGTGGCAGGAGTCTCGAACCAACTGGCGGATGCTCTCAGCCGCATAGGCCAGACATCCCATGTGTGTGTCTCCATCCAGAGGTAGCTTACAATCTCTTCTCCCGTTGGGGCAGACCGTTGGTGGACCTGTTTGCCTCCAGGGAGAACACCAAGCTGAGGCTGTACCATGCCCACCCCCCCTCAGCAGGGCTTGCTGCTGGGGTATGCCTTCTCGAGGCCGTGGACCCCAGGCCTCCTCTACGCCTTCCCTCCATTTCCCTTGATCCACAAGGTGTTACTCAAAGTGAGGAGGGATAAGGCGAAAGTGATCCTGGTAGCCCCAGATTGGCCACATCAGTTCTGGTATCCAGATCTCCTCAGCCTCAGCTGCATGGCCCCGGAGCAGCTTTGTTCATGCCCGGACCTGATGTCACTGAACCAGGGGAAGGTCTTCCATCCTGACCTTCAATCCCTGCACCTCACAGCCTGGTACCTGAGCGGCTAGAGTTCCAGGCTCTGGGTCTTTCCGAGATGTGTTCACAGTGTGCAGGCATCTCGTAAGGAATCGACCAGGAAATGTTATGCCTTCTAATGGAAAAGGTTTTCCATTTGGTGTCAGGGTAAGAGTCTGGACCCCTTATCCTGCTCTGTGGTTAATATTTTAGACTACCTTTGGTCTGTCTCCAAAGGGGGTCTGTGGTCTTCGACCTTTAGGGTGCACCTGGCAGCCATTTCTGCTTACCAGGCGTGGGCCGGTCAGTCGACATTGGCACAGGAGACAGTGGTCGGGCACTTTTTTAAAGGCCTGGATCACATATCCCCTCCGGTGCGTGAACCTCCATCTCCATGGGATCTTTTGCTGGTTTTGGCAAAGCTCATGGGCAAGCCATTCAAAGCCATGCACAAGTGTGAGCTCTCACACTTGTCTTGGAAGACTGCCTTCCTGGTGGCTGCCACATCAGCCAGAAGGACAGGGGAGCTCCAGGCACTTTTGGTGGACTCCCCTTATCTGGTCTTTCACAGGGACAAAGTTGTCCTGCGCCCCCACCTGAAATTCCTTCCGAAGGTGGTGTCAGAGTTTCACCTTAACCAGGTGTTGACTGTGCCAGTATATTACCCTAACTACACCTCGGACGCCAAGTACAGGCTCCATACCCTGGACCTAGTATGCGCTTTCCTAGTACAAGGAGAGGATGCGGAATTGGGATTGTTCGCCAGCTGTTTGTCACTTACGCTGAAGCCGCTTCTGGCAGACCTGCAGCCAAACGGACCATTCAAGATGGATTACATTATGTGTAGGTCTATGCTATGAGTTGGCGGGCAAGGAGCCTCCAGAGGATAAGAGCTCATTCTGCCCACCATACTTCTCGCAGTGGCTGCTTCCAGGGACATCCCTATCCAGGAAATCTGTCGGGCTCCTACCTGAAAGTCAGCAAACACCTTCATTACCCATTACCCCATCGACCTTGAGTTACGTCCGGGATGCTGGTTTTGGAGCCTCGGTTCTCCAATCTCTGTTTCCTAAGTAGGGGGTGTGCTCCTTGCCTCCCTCCTCCCGGAGAACTGCTTGGAGTCTGCCAAAGAGTGTGGATGAACAACATATCCACGCTCCTAGAAAAACAGGTTACTCACCTGTAACAGTAGTTCTAGGAGTACAGGGTTTTATTTAACTCCAAAAATTGATTAGTGTTTTGCTCATAAAAGTGCTAAAACATTGTGAAAATGCATAGCACTTGCCTCATTGTGTTTAACAAACATAACACTTCTGGAAAATTTATATAAATACTTTCAGTACAGTTAGTATTGTCCCAAGAAAAAAACTGCTAATCAATTATTTTAAACCCTGGAGTGGTATGTGTTAATTATCCACACCCACCCACCGACCTCCCGGCTTTAGGCGCATCACCTTGCTTCCAGCGGGCAAGGTCTGGCATCATGGGCGGGGCAGAGGTATTTACCACCGGGTGGGTGGGAGGAGCCAGCTTGAAGACTTCCAGCCAGATTTAAAGGGAAAGGGACATGCCAAAGAGTGTGGATGAACAACATATACCACTCCTAGAACTACTGTTACAGGTGAGTAACCTGTTTTCTGTACCATGCCTCATCACGGAAACCAGACTGGAATGCCTCATAGATCTCGAAGGCCATGAGGTGCTCCTCAGGTTGTTGCACCACCACCTTCTCAACAACTTTTCCAAAAATGGAAGGTTGGAGAATCAGACAGTAATTCGCCTTGACGTCAGGGTCTAAAGATATCTTTTCAGGAGGGGATGAACCAGCACCACCTTCAAGGCATCTGAAAAAATCTCCTCCTGTCAAAGAGCATTGGACAGTCAAGACGAACACCGGGCCAACAGTGTCGACACATCTCATCAAGAAACGTGTTGGCACAGGGTCCAGTTCACAATATATGTGCTTTAACCCAGAAGCAACCCCAAAGACCTCTGGCAGCTCTACTGGTTTAAATTCCCGCCCAACTAGGCGGAGCACTTTCTGCACAATCCAGATGATCACTTGTGGCACGCTCTGCCAGATTGTGGACGCCCTGTCCGAGAAGAATTAAGCAAACTCTTTGCACAAGGCATCTGAAAAAGCATTTTTCGTCTGGAGACAGGCTACGTTTAGATGCCTGTCCACAGCCCAGAAGAGCACAGTTGGTTGATTCCACAGAGCCCGGGCAGGGGACGTTCTCTCTGTCAGAGGCCTTTGGCCCCATACCTCTTCCTCCCTCTCCTTCTCCTAGGCCACTCTGGTCCTCAGGCCTTTATCTTTGGAGCAGTTTAGAGCCACGGCTGCCCATTTCCCAGCATGTGTTTAGATCCATTGGGCGAACAGGTGTTTCACCACTCACCCCTACGGCAGCTGGACTCTTGACTCCCCGGACTTGTTGGCCTTCTCATCTTCCTCACATGAGGAGAGGATCCTTCTGTCCACCTATCCTCGGGCCTGATCAGACCTCCTGTCAGTGTTTCCTTTCAGGGTTGGTCGATGGGTTCCACATTTACGTGATTGGGAAGCATGATCCTGAGCAGGCGCTGCACGCCTTTTTAGCGAATACAGTGCAGGCAGCTTAGTAATGCTGTCCTGGCCTCCCTTTCTAGGAGGCATCTTACTGCATTTGGCAATATCCATCAGTCCCCTCTCCAGTTCCGAAGGACTGCTGGCACAAGTATTACACCCAGGGATCTCCAGGGTCCTACCTTACCTTTCTTTGGGCATGACACTCCTGGACATTCCCTCTGGGCATAGAAGCCCAAGGCACGACTGGCCCTGGATGTGAACTCCATGGGTTTGATTCCTGAGGTAGGAGAGTCTTTTCCTTGGCCACTCTCTCTCTCTCTCTCTCTCTCTCAGTTGCAGCACATCAGGCCCATCATGCTGCCTACAACAGGCATCTATGGTCTTTGCTAGGACAAATCCAAGCATCTGTGCCTGATACGGAGGCAACCAGACAAGCCATTGCCCTCTCCGCATGTAGCCTGGAGCTCGTGAGGCACCAAGCAGGGGCATTGTATGATGCCAGTGAGGTGGCATCCAGGCTAGCGGGGACAGCGATCTGCGTCAGGTGGACGGCATGGCTTCATCTTTCTGTTATCATCCGTGGCCTGACGAAGGGCAATTGCCTCCTCCTTCCGGGAAACCCACCTTTTTTCCCCACAGAGTGAAGCGGGAACTTCAGGGGCGACTTCTATCTCCCAGGCAGAGAGACCCCTCCCCTCACCCTGACCAGTCCCAGGCCTAACTAGGCCTGTAAGGGCCTCCCCCCTTCTGTGTTTTCCCTACAGGAGGCTGAGGGACATTCCTCCCTCAGGGAGAGACCAGGTCCCCTTCTGGGGGCTTGGTAGTCACCCACCAGTGATGAATGGTGAAGATTGACACAGATAAGAAAATTACATACAGTGCCTTCGGAAAGTATTCACCCCCCCCCCATTGGATTTTGTCACATTTTGTTGTGTTACTACCAGAATTTTTAATGCATTGAAATTATTTTTTCTCCCTTGATTGACGCAGCATACTCAACAATTTAAAGGGGCAAAAATATTTATATTGTGTAACAAAAATTTATGAAACATTAAAAACTGAAATATCTTGTTTACTTAAGTATTCACCCCCCTGAGTCAATATTTTGTGGAAGTGCCTTTGGCAGCAATTACAGCTTTGAGTCTTCTTGGGTATGTCTGTATCAGCTTTGCACATCTGGATTTGGGGATTTTCGCCCTTTCTTCCTTGCAGATTTGCTCAAACTCTGTCAAGTTGGATGGGGAGCGTCTGTGAACTGCAGTCTTTTAAGTCTTTCCACAGATTCTCAGTGGGATTCAAGTCTGGGCTTTGGCTGGGCCACTCAAGGACATTCACCTTCTTGTTCTGAAGCCACTCCAGTGTTGCTTTGGCTGTATGCTTGGGGTCGTTGTCCTGTTGGAACATAAATCTTCGCCCCAGTCCAAGGTCTATTGCATACTGATGCAGGTTCTCCTCAAGGATGTGCCTGTATTTGGCTCCATTCATTGTTCCCTCTATCCTGACAAGTGCCCCAGTCCCTGCCACTGAAAGGCATCCCCATAACATGATACTGCCACCACCATGCTTCATGGTAGGGATGGTGTTACATGGGTGATGAGCTGTGTTCGGTTTGCGCCAGGCATAGCGCTTTGCATTCAGGCCAAAGAGTTGCATTTTTGTTTCATCAGGCCAGAGAATCTTTTGCCACATTGTCCGAGTCTGCCACGTGCCTTTTTGCAAACTCCAGGCATGCTATTATGTGGCCTTTTCTCAGGAGTGGCTTCCGTCTAGCCACTCTCCCATAGAGGCTACATCTGTGAAGTGCTGCAGAGATTGTTTTCCTCTGGACAGGTTCTCCCATCTCAGCCATGGAACTCTGTAGTTCTGTCAGGGTGGTCATTGGGTTCTTGATCACTTCCTGACCAAGGTCCTTCTTGCCGGTTGCTCAGTTTGGAGGACGGCCTGCTCTAGGAAGAGTCTGGGTGGTTCCGTAATCTTTCCATTTCCTAATGATGGACTTGACTGTGCTCCTGGGAACTTTCAACACCCTAGAAATGTTTTTATACCCCTCCCCAGCTCTGTGCCTCCTCACAATTCTATCATGGAGTTCTACAGACAGCTCCTTGGTCTTCATGGTAGTTTCTGCTCTGACATGCACTGTCAACAGTGGGACCTTATGTAGACAGGTGTATTTCCTCTGAAATCATGTCAACCATTTGAACTGACCACAGGTGGACTCCATTCAAGTTTTAGTAATCTCACAAGGAAACTGGATGTACCTGAGCTCAATTTGGAGTGTCATAGCAAAGGGGGTGAATACTTATCAAATCAAGACATTTCAGGTTTTATTTTAAATTACATGTAAAAAATTCCTGAAGTTTCATTCCACTTTGACATTATAGAGTAATTTGTGTGAGATAGGTGACAAAAAATCCCACATAGATGTATTTTAATTTGAGTTTGCAACATCACAAAATGTGACAAAATCCAAGGGGGCTAATACTTTCTGAAGGCACTGTACCTACCATAATTCTTGATCTTTCTGTGCATCTTCACCATTCATCACTGCTTCTCGCCCTCTTTCCCTCTTGGGCCTCAGAATCTGGGCAGTGCCTCTCTGCTTGCCTGTTCCCAGTTGAGGCCAATTGTGAGCCCTAGTCCTGCTAGCACCTCTGGGCTATCTGTTTCTTCTGGTGAAGGTGACAGAGGTTCAGTGTTGGATAGGGCAAGCAGGGGCACTTGTGCCTTTTGATGGGGGCTCACATGGGCCCCTATTCTTGCATTCCTGATGAGGACTCCTTCCCGGCTATGGTCTGGACCCCCGTCCCCCCCCCCGAGTGTGCGAGTCGTCATCTCTGGTCTTCTCGACCCATGGGATCCTCTTCAGGGCTAAAGCAATTGGGAAGGCCCTGGTGACCCCTAGAACCCTTCCTTTCAGGAGCTATGACTTCATTTTTTCCCTGCTGGTTCCAGCTGACTTCTTCCTTGGCAGGGCCCCCGTCTGGATTATATGAAATGTCTGTAAAGGGAGGATCAACCTCCTGGCATCCTGTTTCCCTTCTGTCTGGCTCAGGGGGTGCGTCATTTCTGGACCCTCTGTGAGAGGAATCTTTTCTACAGGGGGACCCTGTAGCATCATAGGTCCTGTCCCCACCCCAGGATATTTTTAAGGACAAGAGTGGGAGATGTTTGACACCACTCCACCTCTTTTGTGCTGGAGGAGAGCACGCCTTCAAGACTGGTGCCCTGGCTTGCTTACTGTCTTTCTGGACCATTGCTGCAGTTACTCCCCCGTGCAAGTTTTCTTCAAACCTGAGGGTATTGTCCCACTCTCTCTTTGCAGAGATTTGAAGGAAAAAAAAGAACCTCAGGTGTGGCTCAAGACAGTAGTGCCCCTCTCCCCTGGGCTCCAGAGAGTCTTCTGAACCTCTGCATGGGTGGTGTAGTGTCTCTCCTTTTTCCTCTGCTCTTTATCTTTCCTTCTTTCCTATCCTCTTACTCTCCCTCCTTTACTCTGTCCCCCCCCTTGCATGCCCAGAGGTTGGGGCCCCTGTCCCAGATCCCTAGGTTCACCCTTCTGTCCTCTTGGCTGGCATTATCTCTTCTTCTGTTTATATCCTTTCCTATCTGTCAGGCTCCCTGACTTCGCCCTCCGGCGTGCAGGACTGAGATGGAAGAGGAGTCTGTGTCGGTTACTGGCCAACCCACGAGCGCCATGCAGTGTGTCAGTCTTGAGGGCGGCAGAGTCCATGGCACCGGTTACTCCCCTTTTAGAAAAAAATGAAATAAAAATGTTCCCACGGGTCCTGCTACTCTGGCCAGAACCCCAGTGGTGACTGATGGTAAGATACACAGAAAGATTAAAATTACAGTAGGTACATAAATTTAATTTGTTGGGGCATCGGTTGTACAGCACGTCCCTCCCGAGCAACAGTCGGGCTGGACACCCAGCGCAGAGCTTGCTGTGGCATCAGTTGTACAGCGCAGTCTTTCCTGAGCAGCAGTCAGGCCTGACCCCCAGCACAGAGGTTGCTGCAGCATTGGTTGCACTGCGTAGTCCCTTCTGACTGCTGAGCAGCAGTCAGGCCTGACCTCAAACGTAGAGGGTTGCTGAGCAGCAGTCAAGCCTGGCTGTCAGCCCAGGGATTGCTGCTGCATTGGTTGCATAGTGCAATTCCTCCTGACAGCAGCACAGTTCTGAGCAGCAGTCAGGCCTGACCCCTAGCCCGGCATCCTGTGCTGCCTTCCGAACTCTTTATCGTCTGCACGAAAGTGCAGTGTGCTGCCACAGGTGCCTCTGGGTGGCCACTTACCTTTTCATTTAGCAATTTTTCTGATGTTATCTGCCCAGCTTTCAGATCGGGGTGATTTCCTGGTGATGTTTCAAACAACATGAAGTCTTGCTATATTATGACAATTGCAGTTTGTCCCACCATTAGAACTGCTCCGGAGGTGAAAGAGTTAACTCCATTCTAAGAATGGAACTTGGGCCATGACTTGGTTAAACTCTGTCTGGGTTTCAAACCCAAACTGTTAGATTCTTTACTCCACCTCACTGAACAGTTGCTCCGGAGATTTCTCCTACTGCTCGGTTCATTTCTCAGTTTAAACAGTGTTTTCTCAGTTCAGATCAACCGAGAATATTATTATTTTAACCGCAAAACCGATCGGTTCAAGCTCTGTCTGTGGTATCGTAAGTAATTACAGTTTATTTTCTGTGTGGAACTTGTAAATGTTATCGGTTCGGTTTTGAACCGATCAGCTTGTTTTAAAACTTGAAATTGAAGGTTTTAGAGTGCGGTTCCCGGTTCTTATCGGTTCTAAAAAGCAGTTTCATTCGGTTTTTCCAAGACCCGTGACACGGTTAGGAACCGATAAGAGTGTCTTGCCTGGCACTGCCGTTTAAAAGAGCAGGATTTTTGGTTAGGCTGGCATTATGTCTGAGAAACCCAAAAGAAAACCGGGCCCACTGGGTTTCAACACTGTGATGTCTGTGGGAAGTCTTTGCCAAGGCTGACCCACACACAATATGTATATTGTCTGGGGTTTGACCACCTCAATTCAGACTGCCAGATTTGTAAAATTTCCCTGCAGCCACCCTGGATAAGAGAGTTGGCAGGCTCAGGAGCGAGAGGCCAAAAGTCCAGCTGACCGGATGGCCAGCCGGTTTGGTGCCAGCCGAACGGAGGAGGGTGCCCTCTGACCAGAAGACTTCCTCGGCAAGCGTAAAGCTGGCTCGGAGGGCCAGTTCCAGTAAAGAAAGCAAGAAAATCAGCAGGTGTGGAGCCCAGAATTCCTTCTCCAACTGCTGCAGAGATAACAAGAGCTATTCAGATTGTCCAGTCACTTTCTCGGTTCCGTCCGAACCGCCACTGTCTGGTAAAAGGTCGGTTCGGTCGGTTCCACGGTTCAGGAATATGATGTTGATGAGTTTATGAACCAGAGGAGGGAGGATGATTATGAACAGTATGAATGTGACTTGGAGAGGTCTGGGTGTGCCCATTGAACCGGACATCTCCCCAGACAGACCTTTTGAATCTCCCCCTTCGCTTTCTGAGTCCCCCTCTCACTTTATGTTTTACAAAAAAGTTGCTGAAACCCTCCAGATCCCATTGGAGGAAGCTGTGGATGAGCAAGAGGAACCTGATTTTGTAGAAATGATGGATATTCCAGAGTCTAGGAGGTTGTCTATTCCCTTGCATAAATCATTTAGGAAACAAGCAATAAAAATTTTAAAAACTCCTAATTCTGTGCCTCCTGTGGACAAAAAGATGGACAGGAGGGTACACTCTATCGGAATCCTGATACAGAATTCCTTTCACAGCAATGCAGTCACGTTGGTGTGGTTCAGGCTGCAGCCTGTGATAAAGCTAATATTCCTTGGCTTCACATCCTCCTGACAAGGATTCCAGGAAGATTGATGCCATGGCTAAAAAACAATACATGGCAGCGTCCTTGGGACTCAGGCAAGCAAATTACATGGCTTATGTAGCAAGGTATCAAAAATCTAGATGGGACACTGTCATGGCTTTGGCCAAACAGGCCTCTGGCCAGCTTGCTAATGAGCTGGAACAGGTGGCTGCTGATGGCATTGAGGCATCTAAGGTGCAGTTTCATGCTGCTGTGGATTTTAATGATGTATCCTCTAGAGTCATGGCTACGTCTGTAGCTTTTCGTAGGTTGGCCTGGCTCAGGTGTGCTAGCTTGTCACAGAATACCCAGACTAAGGCTATGGATTTTCCTGTGGTTGGAAATTCTCTGTTTGGGGAGCAGACAGAGAATTATATGAAAAATGGATGAATATAGGACTACCTATAAGAGTGCTCAGGCTAAGGGCAGCAAGTCACTCCTCAGAGGCAGACCCCCAGGGGTAGAGGTAGTCCTTTTCACAGGCCTTTTACCAAACCCAGGCCTCCTCTGCTTATGCTCGGGGGTTCTTCAGAGGAGAGGCAGGCAGGTGTGGGCAGGCCTGCTCCCACCTCTCAGCCTAAAGCACCTGCCAAACAGACACCCTGATGGGGTGCCCAGGGCCGATTCTCCTTTACCTGTAGGGGCAGGTTGGCTTACTTGTTCAGAACTGGGTGTCTCTAACTTCAGACAAGTGGGTCCTGGAAGTAGTAAGCCAGGGTCTGGTTCTCAGCTTCAAAAAGTTCCCAAAGATGAGAATCAGATCTTTCCCAACTGCAAACTCTTTAGAGACCTTTACTTTAGAAACAGAAGTCTCAACCCTCCTGGCTGTCAGAGCTGTAGAAAGGGTTTCTCCCCTACACCAGGGCAAGGGTCTGTACTCCAGATATTTCCTTACCCCAAAAAAGACAGGAGAATGGCAGCCCATTTTAGACCTGAGATATCTGAACAAACACCTGTTGAAACCAAAGTTCAGAATGGTAACTCTGGCAATGATTTTACCCTCTCTAAGGCCAGGGACTTGCTAGCCTCCTGGACCTCAAGGATGCCTATTTTCACATCCTAATCAGAAGCTCCCACGAAAGTACCTCAGATTTGAACTGCCCTCAGGTCACTACCAGTTCAGAGTAATGCCCTTTGGCCTCACCTCTGCCCCAAGGGTATTCACAAAATGTCTGGCAGTAGCAGTTGCTCATTTAAGAAGGCAAAGGATTGCTGTCTTTCCTATCTGGACGACTGGCTCATTGTAGGCCAGTCCCCAGAACAGGTAAAATCTCACCTGCAAGTTACCCAGCAGCTGCTCACCTCCTGGGCTTCTTGCTCAATCTTCCAAAGTCAGTTCTGGAACCAGTTCAGGTGCTCACCTTCATAGGTGCAGAATTGGACACAAAGCAGGCCAGAGCCTTCCTACCCTTAGAGAGGGTAAGGAACTTGGTGGCTCTGGCCTCCTTCTTCACTCTGCAGGTCTCGACCAGCAAGACACTTTGCAGCTCCTGAGGCACATGGCTGCGCCCACAGCTGTTGTGCAAGGAGCAAGATTTCAGATGAGGGACATTGTTTCACTTGAGAGCCTTTGGTCTCAGAGAAGACCCCCTTTCCAAGTTGGTCCCAGTGACCCGAACCCTGATCCAGGCCCTCCAGTGGTGGCAGGATCAGAGCAATTTAAGACTGGGGTCCTTCATTCCTCTGTCTCACTCCTTGACCCTCACTACGGATGCTTCCCTCCTGCGGTGGGAGTCCACATGGGCGACCTCTCCACTCAGGGTGTGGTCCCCTCAGGAATCTCTGCTCCACATCAATTTGCTGGAACTCAGAGCTGTCTTTTTAGCACTTCAAGTGTTTTCGTCTGTTCAGAACAAAGTGGTACAAGTCAGAACAGACAACACCACAACAATGTGGTACATCAACAAGCAGGGGGCACTCGGTCTTCGGCCTTGTGCACCGAGGCAATGAAGTTGTGGTCTCTGGCCTATTCCCTGAACACTTCCCTCATAGCAGTTCACCTTCCAGGAAAGGACAATGTCCTAGCAGATGCTGTCAGCAGGATTTCCCAGGGCCATCACGAATGGTCTCTGGATCCTCAAGTACTGGGGATAGTTTTTGCCAGATGGGGCACCCCTCAGATAGATCGTTTTGCAGCCCCAGACAATCCCCAACTTCCACTGTTCTGTTGCAGGCCCCCAGTGTTGGGCTCAGTCCCCCTGGATGCCTTACTCCTAGATTGGGAAGGGAAGTTTCTTTATGCCTTTCCCCCCTTCCCTCTCCTATTCAAGGTGCTAGTCAAAATCAGATCCCAGCCTTGCAGGGTGATTCTGATTGCCTCAGATTGGGCCAGGCAGCCCTGGTACCCACTCCTTCTGTCCCTAGCAGTCCATCTTCCCCTGTGTCTCCCCAGGAATCACAACCTGTTAACCTGTGCCCAGGGGAGAGTTTGGTATCCGAACCTCAAATCCTGGCTCTTGAGGAGTTAGAATTTGCTGACCTACACCTTTCTCAGGGTGTTCTTGAAATCCTAAAGGCTTCTAGGAAGCCTTCCACTAGGGCTACTTATAATTCTAAGTGGAAAAGGTTTTCCATTTGGTGTTCTGGGAAACCTATTTCCCCGGAATCTGCTGATTTGCCCATTGTTTTGGACTATATGGTCCATCTTAATTCTTTGGGCCTGAGACCAGCTACCCTGAAAGTACATTTGGCAGCTCTCTGCTTTTGTGTCAGCAGGGAAGCCCTCCTCTCTTTCCGCTCACCCTGTATTTTCCAAGTTTTTTAAAGGATTACTTCATACTAATCCACCTTTTAGGGATCCAGCCCCTGCCTGGGACCTTAATGTTTGCATTGCCCAGTTAATGCAACCCCCTTTTGAACCTCTGTCTTCTGCAGAGCTTAAGTACTTAACTTGGAAAACTGTTTTCCTAGTGGCTATCACTTCTGCCAGGCGCATAAGTGAGTTGCAAGCCTTGTCAGTAGAAACTGACTTTATTTCTTTCCACAGGGATAAGGTAGTCCTCAGGACTAACAGGAAGTTTTTGCCTAAGGTGGTTTCAGATTTCCATCTTAATCAATCTATCTCCCTTCCAGTGTTTTTCACTGAACATTCCTCCTCTGGCGAGAGGAGATTGCACGGTTTAGATGTTAAGGGCCTTAGTTACTATATAGAGCGTACCAAGGGTCACAGGTTGAATCCCTCCAACTTTTTCTCACTTATGGTGAGGTCGGAAAAGGAGACCTGCCACTAAGAGATCAATTGCCAGATGGATTGTCTCTTGTATCAATTTTGTTATCAGAAACTGGGGAAAGTTCCCCCTCTGGCCTGAGGGCTCATTCTACCAGAGGTACAGCCCGTCTCTGGCTGCTGCCAGAGACATCCCTATCTTAGAATGTGTCAAGCAGCTACCTGGAAAAGCGGTACACACTTTCACCAAGCATTACTCCCTGATGTCCAGGGCCAGGAGAGATGCTCGGTTTGGCACAGCTGTGCTTCAGAGCCTATTCCCTAAGTAGGTTCTGTCCTCCTCCATGGAGGTACTGCTGTGTAGTCGTAATTGAGTCATAATATAGCAAGACTTCATGTTGTTTGAAGAAAAAATTACTCACCTTAGTAATGTTGTTTCTTCTAATGAGTCTTACTATATTATAACCTCCCCAACCTGCCCCTCTCAGAACTTCTATTTGGGTATGGGGTGGGCAGCCTAAGTGTGAGCTAGTTATGCCCATTATATGTTTTCCACCCCTTCTTGGGGTTTTGGGGTGTGGTGTTTTATTTTATCTTATATTATTGCTTATATTATATTATTACTTCGGTCCCCTGACTTGAGTCTTTGTGTTGGGACCGGAATATGTGTTAATAGTCAGGTAGCCAGTTGGCTAGTGTAGGTTACAGCTTCCACACAGACCTTAGTGAGTTTTGCTCGTAAAGATCTGACAGTTTGGGTTTGAAATAACCCAGACAGAGCTTCTCTAACCGAGCTCGTGCTCCAAGTTCCATTCTTAGAATGGGAGTTAACTCTTTCACCTCCGGAGCAGTTCTAATGGTGGGACAAACTGCAATTGTCATAATATAGCAAGACTCCATTAGAAGAAACAACATTACTAAGGTGAGTAATTTTTTCTTCAGTCCCATCAAGTGCTACTCCAGCTGCTTGTCCTGGTGAAGATCTCAACTTTGTAGAGCCTGAGAGTGCCAATGGCCCTCATGAGGACAGCACCATGACTGGAGAAAACTTCTCCCTATGCTGGCCTTGCCCCGTTTGTTAAGCAGAAAGAGTTAAACGCAAGGATCCGTTCTATCCTGTCATTTTCTGTCTCTTGTCTTACCTGGGTGTGCAGCCAAATGTCCTCGTGAGACCTAGGAACTGATCACTCTGACGGTCTTGCGATTCTCTGCCTCTTGCTATCTCTCTGCCTTCACTTGCTGTTTCTGTCTTTTCTCCCCTCCTTGCATATCTCTGGCTATAAAAATATGGGCGAATCTTTATGTGAAACTGGGATCTCTTGGTTTGAAAATGTATGTAGTTATACAGTTGAAATGCTTGCAAAAAGCTCTTTGGAATTTAGGAGGTTAACCTGAGATGCAGTGTGAGCTCCTCTCAGGCTTGTTTGCAGACTCTTTTTACAGAGTGGTCAGCAGGAGGCCAGCTCTGGGACACTGTTCTGTTTACAAGCCTGGTCTGTACCGAAATGGACAAGAATATGTTTTGAGAAACAGGATATCCCTTAACGAGTTCCCAGGCAAAGACTTATGAAAGAGCATCAGTGCTTTTGCTAGCGAGCGAGTAATAGACAGACTGAGATTTGAAGTTGAAAAGAAACCCTCAGATGAAGGACTTTTATTTTTCTGTTTGTAGTGCCGTTGTATATAACTATCCTGACCATTTTATTTGTTCTGTTAATAATATATAACGCTACTTACCCAGATGTTACAACTGTTCCTGGTCTTCCTGTGCTTCTTGACATGTGCCTCGATGACCACTCATTTGTAGGGCTGGTCCCAGTGTGCACGTTTTTACTTACTGCTCACTGGAGTATAGTAGATTGTATCAGACTAATTTTGCTTACTTCCAGGCTGACTTTTTCTGTAACAATTCCCAGAATCCCCTGCAGCTGACATCGGAGCAGGACTGCAACACTGGGGAGATTCAAAAGCCTGCAGTGCATGTTAAAGCTTTTATAAGCTCCAATCAGATGTTTTCTAGTCCTGCTGTTCTCCTGGGGCTAAGGACAGTCAGACCAGCAAACAAAAGATCAGAACTTACTCACAGTCTAACATACGCTGCAGGCTGTTGAATTTCCCACTGCTGCAGCCCTGCTCTGGTGTCGGCTGCAGAGGAGTTTTATTTGTTGTCTTTGATAACCGGGTGGGTACACTGATCCAAAGGACCACTTTCAGAAACAACCGAATCACAGCATGGCACATTAAGCAATACAGGTGTGGATTCTGGGATGTGTAGTTACAAAAGTAAGCAAAATTAGTCCAACACAATCTGAGCAGTTGGAGGAAAAAAGGTTTTTCACACAAAGTGCAAATTGGGAGCAGCTCCACACTTGCGTGTGAAGTTCTTTGTGCTGGCTGTTCCCCATTAACAGTGCCTGTAAGGTCAGATGAGTGAATTTGGGTGGTGTTTCATTTTTCAGGGAGCAGTAGGCTGAATGGTGGACATCATGAAGATGACATGGAAACTGAAGACCTTCAAGAGAAAGCTAAACAGGCAGTGAAACCGGATGAGGAAGAGCAGTGTGATATGAAGGTAAGCAGTACTAATGCCACCTACCTTTGCAAGTGTTTCACTGTGTAGGGCTAAATAAAGTGTTACTATGGCTTACATCAGTTACAGCATGTGTTGTGATTGTGTAATTTTGGTGACTGCTGTTGTACAGGAGGAGAGAGAACTCCTTTTTCCCTCCTCTTGTGCTCCTTCCTTGAACCCTGACCCCACTCTTTTGGGACCTTAGTGTACCACTGCCTTCCAGACTTGACCCTTACTGTTGCTCACATTCTCCAGATTTCCCAGAGCCTCTGCCATCCTGCTGTCTAGAATAGCCCTTGCGCTGTCCCTCCTCTCCCCGCAGCCAGGGAGGAAGTGCACTGTTAACTGGGATGTTAGACTGGAGAACACTAAGATGCGAGGGGCTCAGATGATGGGCGTTTGCACAACAGCCATCATCTAGAGTAGCAGGCTGGTGTGGTGGTTACTTGATCTTCATCAAGGATATGTTTTCCATTGGTCCGCATGTAAACCATCCTTGTTCGGACCACTTAAACTTTTGGTAACCGGAGGCCGTTCAGGATGATGTACAGCACTGGTGCTTGTGTAATCGTGGGTTGTTCCTTTCCTCCTTCACTGCTTGTCGGGCCTGCAGAGAAAGAGCGCTGTTGTTTTCTTTGAGTTTATTTTCTAACATGGAAGGATACTCCCTGGCGTTAGGCGACGCCATCACCGACATGGCTGTTAGAGACTAAGGACAATGACAAGTAGTTGTCGATGTCCTCCTCTTCCAGCCATCACCACAACCGTAAGGATAAAGCTCATGCTTAGCCGGTGAGGTCAGGGTTCCCATTGAATAAGGGTAAGTCCTCGTCGTGCTTAGCCGGTGAGGTCAGGGTTCCCATTGAATGAGGGTGAGTCCTTGTCGTCTGCTCTGGTGATGTCGACTACAGGCCTCAGTTGTCCAAGAGACACCAAGGCTGGGTCTGGCTCTGGTGCCATTGTACCTTCTGTGGACAGTATGCTGTCACATTGGTGTGTTCCGCTCCTATAGATAGATAAAAACTTTATTTTTATACAGGAAATTCTAATCATTAGGATTATACAGTCCTGTTCTCAAGGTAGTCCTGTTTATGATTCGCCAAGTTACATCTAAACATATAACATTACTCAAAATAAATACAAAATGTACACGGTACATAATATCCAAAGCTACATTGGAACATAAATGCAAAAAAAGAAAAAAAATACAGAATTTCACAAACAGCCCAGCCAAACAAAATCATATACAATTACACTCTGTTTGGTAAAGTTTCAAAATTTCGCTTTTAAAAGTCATGTGGTCTTCTAAAGATCTTATTGGAGTAAAAATATTCCATACTTTAGCTGCCTGACTTTGAATGGAACTATTACTGTATTTATTAAAAAATTTTATAGAACAGGCTCTGTCTATGCACAGATCTTAATAACTCATACCTGCCTTTACTAACTTTAGGAAAAAGTATTTGTGTAATGTTCAGAGTAGAATATCTTATATTTATGTATCAATATTAACCAATTTTTTGAGAAATCATTTCTAAAGACTGCCAATTCAATCTTATGAACATATCACAATGAGTTCGATATGAACACTGCAAAACATATCTAGCTATTCTGTGTTGCACCCTATCCAATCTACTCAACTGCTATTTACTGGCTGTTCTATAAATAAAATCCCCATACTTCAGGGTTGGCATTCACTAAAAATACCAGCAACAGCTTAATCTGGTTCAAGGTCAGTTGGCATTTATCTGTATACCCCTCCCCTGGGCCGTGCCTAAAAATAGGCAGGATTTATCTAATGCACTTACCCGGTCAACAAAAATTAAATAAATAATCAACTGTTTGGCCACTTTTTTCCTGTCCTTAGGTTGTAAACATTTAGTAGTTCGTCTTAAGGCTCTTAATTTCTTGGGCACGTTTTTTATGTTATTTATGTGGGTGTCAAAGGTCAACAAAGAGTCAAAAGTCACCCCCAAATTGCAATAACTATCCACCTGTTCTATCAGTTTATTTGTATGTGTAACAATATGAATCTGTGATTTTGATTTCTTATTTGAGAAATACACAAATTTTGTGTTTCTAACATTCATCAAGAGCCTTGACCTGGTGAGCCACTCCCCTGGCAAAGTCTGTTTGAAGCTTTAGTTGAAGATCCAAAACAGAACTTCCAGAGGTGATGATGGCAATATAATCTGCATACAGCCTTACGGCTAAATGCCTCACCACCTGGGGAAGGTCATTATTAAACAAGAGGAATAACAATGGTCCTAAAATGGACCCCTGTGGAACTCCTCTACTAACATTTCTAAGTGTGGACAATGTCTGTGAGACCTCTACCTTCTGAGTACGTCCTGTTAAATAGGATTTTATCCAATTTCTGGGCCCATCAACTATGCCTATATCTTTTAATATATCGAGTAGAAGGGAGTGGCTCACCAGGTCAGAAAGGCCTTGGACAGATCCACAAATAAAACAGACGTTCCTTCCCCAAATTTAAAAAGTACAAACCAAATTTTTAAACTCTAACGTTGCCGTAGTTGTAGAGTGGCCCTTTTTAAACCCTGATTGATGGGGTGTCAACAATCCATATTTGTCCAAGTGTTCAGAAATCTGCCTATTTACACATTTTTCCAGTTTTTTACACTTAGACAATATAGAGAGTAGGGCTATAGGCCGATAATTATTCAGATATTACTTTGAGATACAGCTCTTGCAGCAGGTAACACTATTAGGACTGAAGCCGGCAGGCATCAGGACCCCACGGAATTCTTCTAGCTAGCTATCTTCAGCGGGGACCGCCCCGGACGTTGGTCCCGCCTCCGACGTCAGACGTAGTACATAAGGGGGCAGTCCCACCAGATTCCCCAGTTCTTTCCCGCCATCGACTTGCATGTCTCGACCCTTTGACTCGTTTCTTAGCGCACGACACATGGTTAAGTTCTTCCTTCGGGAAACGTTCGTCTTTTCAGCTCGATTGTTGTCTGATGTCCTCTCCAACCTTCGTTGAAGGCCATCCCTTGAAGTGCGCCTGTGGGAAGCAAATCCCATTTAAGGATCCGCATTCGATATAAATCGGTGCCTGAGCCCAGACCACGACACCCGGTCCTGCACGTTCTGCCAGGATTCAACAGCCGGACCCGGATCCGTCGCCAGAAGGCTCTGTAGGCGTTCTTGCTCGAGGAGAAGATCAAGGTCATGGACACCTCAAGGGGGGGAATCTGCAGAGAAGGCCCGGAAACACTCTGGAAAGCACAGGGAGAAGGTTTCCTCCAAGTCCCTGTCTGGGGCCTCCGACTCTCGTAGCTCCGGCTCCCGGTCCGACCGTTCGCCCTCCCGGGCCCGTTCTCAGCCTCCCCCTGCTGCGGTGAAGAAACCTTCGGGATCCTCTTCCTCCTCACAGGCCAAGACCTCCAGGCCCCCATCTTCATCCTCCAAAGCCCTGGTTAGGTCTGGGGACCATCATCATCGCCACAAGTCGGGTTCCTGCCATTCTGAACCCGACGTCGGGTCTGCCTCCTTGCCTCTTCCTCCCCAGCGGAAGACCAAAGAGCTTACCTCTCTCAAGAGACCGTTGGATCCGATGTCGGCTCGTCCAATGTGGCCTCATCACAGGTCCCAGGAGCCGTCGACCGCCAGGACGTCCGTGCCGGTCAGGAATTCCGCCCTTCTCGGTCGCCGGTAGGGGGCGCGATCACGCACCAGCATGGGTCGAGAAGAGGACCCCGACGCCTCCTACCAATGTGAGTGAGGAGACTATCACGGAGGAGGAGTTGACGCAGCCCGAGGACCAGACGGGCGAACCCAGTCCTCACACCTCCCAGGGAACCCTCTCCTCAGCCTGAGGCCCCTGAGGAGCCGGCGCCGGAACCCGACGACCGGCCACCGGCGCCCGGTCCGTTGTTGGGTCTTGGCATTTCTGAGGTTAAGAAGCTCTTCACCTACTGGTGGGATACCATTAAAAAGGATATGGTTCCCACACCACCTCCTCTTCCTCTTCCTCCTCCTGCGACTCCTCCGGCTCCTGCGCCCCCACACCATCTGGGGCTGCAGGCCGAGTACCTTCCCCCCAGTAGCCTACGGGTCCTCCTAGGGGGAGACCAGACAAAAGGAGACCTCCGTCTAGATCTTCTTCAGGGTCACCCAGCCCCAAGAGACCCAGAAGACGCCGCCTTCGCCTTCGATGGAGGACACGGGATCGGAATTCTCAAGATCCAGATCCCCCTCTCCAATCCACATCCCCTCTCCGGACCCACGTGAGCTTCCTAGATCTCCTCCGGATGACCCATCGTTCTCAGAGATCATGCGACATATCCAAGAGAACATGGGCTGGGATGCGGAAGAATTAGACCTCAAGAGACTACGCCTCGCCAGGTGTCTTCGGCAGAAAGATTCTAAACCTGTGGTGGTACCACCCTTGGTGGACACTTTTGTGGACGTCACCAAGGTAGCGTGGAAGCGTCCACACTCGCTCCCGGCGATGCCGAAGAAAGCTGACCGCCTGTACAAGGCTCCTAAGGAGGACCAGTACTTGGCTCAACATCCTTGGCCGACTCTCTGGTCATAACAGCCTCTCATGACCGGTCCCAGAGACCGCAACATTTGAGCACCCTGCCACCGGACCCGGAGTCCAAACAGCTGGACGCTATGGGCAGGCACACATATGCTTCTGCTACTTGCGCCATCAGATCCCTGAACTACTTGACCCATATGGTGCAGTTCCAAAACGCCTTGTGGGAACAGGGACTGGATCTGGCAGAAAAAATGCCAGAAGGTGAGCAGAAGGAGGAGATGTTGCAGCTCCTCCGCACGGGTTCGGACGTGGGAACCCAGGTGCTGCGAGCCGCGTATGATTCCATGGACTCCTCGGCCAGAGTGGCAGCTTCAGGCGTATGCCTCCGGAGACACTCATGGCTCCGTGTCTCCGGATTTACCCCAGACGTCCAGAAGAATATCATGGACGCCTGTTTCGAGGGAGAAGTTCTCTTTGGTGAGCCCTCTGAGAAGGTCCTCACCAAGCTTCAAGAGGCCGGGAAGGCGGTGAGGTTGGTCCAGGCAATGTACCGACCGAGGCTTAGTTCCTTTCGTAGGAACCAAAGCTGTTTCCATGGACAGACGCAGAGACAACAGTCCCACACCGGTCCTCAGCAGAGGGGCTCCGGTTCCCGCAGAGCCCAGGGTAGACAGCCCATGGGCTGAAGTCAGCGCCCAGCTAAGCCGGCCCAGCCTGCGGGTCCCTCAGCCGCCACAGCCTGACTCCTTCCCGGCCCCCGCCCCTCAGGATCAACGGGACATCAAGGTCGGGGGTCGTATTGCGAATTACCTGCCAGGATGGCAGTCTATAACTACCGACAGGTGGGTTCTTCAGTTGGTCGAAAGAGGCCACTTTATAGAATTCGCAGACAAGCCCCCCTCGAGGCCTCCTCTGCTCTCCCGTTACTCGAGTCAGCACAAACTGCTTATCAGGCAAGAGATACTTACGCTCCTGCAAAAGGGAGCGGTAGAGTACGTCCCAGAGAACCAGAGGGGGTTCGGATACTATTCCCACTTCTTTCTGGTTCCAAAGAAAGCAGGGGACCTCCATCCAATCCTGGACTTCAGCGACCTCAAATCTGTTGGTCGCATACAAGCGATTCGCATGGTGACTCTTCAAGGTCTTATTCCATGCTAAAGAAGGGCCTTCTTGGCGTCCCTAGACATGCAGGACGCATACCTGCATATCCCCGTAGCTCCAGCGCACGGGAGGTTCCTGTGCTTCGAGTTTCTCTGCCACCATTTCCAGTTCCGAGCTCTTCCGTTCGGACTGTCATCGGCCCCCAGGGTCTTTACCAAATGCATGGCAGTCGTGGCAGTGTCTCTAAGGAGACAGGGCCACTAGGTGTTCCTGTACCTGGATGATTGGCTTCTCATGGCCGCCTCCAAAGAGGCACTGTTGATAACTATTCAGAGCACTCAAGAACTATTTCAGTCCTTGGGCATCCTCATCAACTCCGAGAAGTCACTCCTCGTACCGTCCCAGAAATTGCAGTTCATAGGAGCAGTTCTAGACACCGTCCAGGAAAAGCCTTTCTCCCCGGCGACAGGGCGGAGCGCATCAGATCCCTCATCAGGGATCTTTTCGAGAAGAAAAGCCCATCCCAGCCAGGTTGGTCCTTTGCTTGCTAGGACACATGGCTGCAGCCATTCCAACCGTCCCTTTGGCAAGGCTTCACATGCGGGTGACTCCGTGGATGCTCAAGGTGCAGTGGGACCAAAGGCAAGACCACATGCAGCATCCAGTCAGAATCACGAATGCTGTGATTCGAGACTGGCAGTGGTGGCTAGACCCAGGAACACTTTCTGCGGGTGTCCCGTTTATAGCGCCGTCCCCGGAGGTAATCCTCACCACAGATGCCTCAGGGCTGGGGTGGGGTGCACACCTGAACGGGGTGAAGTCCCAGGGAATATGGACCCCTCAGGAGGCTCCCCTCCATATCAACGTCCTGGAGATGAGGGCGGTCCTATATGCCCTGCTGGCTTTTCAGTCAGAGATCCCGTGGAGTACTCTTCTGCTTCAGACAGACAACACGGCAGTGATGTATTACCTCAACAAACAAGGAGGCGCACACTCTTACCCCCTTTGCAGGGAGGCAGTGAGAGTGTGGGATTGGGTAATCCGACACGGCGCGAGCCTGATTGCAGTTCACGTTCCCGGTGTGGACAACACAATCGCAGACGGCCTGAGTCGCTCCCAGGCCAGGGTCCACGAATGGGAACTCCTTCAAGAGGTAGCGGAGGATCTGTTTCTATGATGGGGAACTCCAGAATTGGACTTGTTCGCTTCCCCATCCAATGCAAAACTGCCCAATTTTTGCTCGCTAGATCCAGGGCCTGGTGTTTTCTGGTGAGCCGTTGTCCCTCTCCTGGGCGAACAGATTCCTCTACGCCTTCCCTCCCTTCCCGTTGATCCAGAGAGTTCTTCTCAAACTGCGCAGGGAGCACGCAACAATGATCCTGGTAGCCCTTTCTGCCCAGGCAGATCTGGTACCCTTGCTAACGCAGCTGTCCCGGGAACCTCCGCTCCCATTGCCTTTCAGCTCCCATCTCTTGTCTCAGGAGGAAGGTTCACTGGTCCATCCGGACTTACGTTCACTGAACCTGCATGCATGGCTCCTAGAGACATAGCCATTTTGCGACATGGGGTCTCGCAAGAGGTGGCAGAAGTCCTTTCTGCGGCCAGAAAGCCGGCAACGCATGCGACGTACGCCATGAAATGGCGCCGTTTTTGTTTGTGGTCACAAGCACGCGGCCTTTCCCCTCTAGGTTGCCCGGTGAAAGCGGTGTTAGATTACCTGCTCTCCCTTTTCCAGTCGGGCCTCGCCTACTCCTCTATTAAGGTGCACCTCTGTGCTATTTCTGCTTACCACTTCCGGTGGGACAGCGCACAGTGGCGCAGCTTGGCGTCTCGAGACTTTGAGGAGGGGTATTACACTTAGGCCACCCATTAGGACCCTATCCCCGTGGATTTACTCTTTGTCCTGGAACAACTCACGCCCCCTTTGAACCTGCCGCGGATTGCGAGCTGCGTTTTCTGTCTTGGAAAACGTTATTTTTAGTTGCTGTTACGTCAGCAAGGAGAATTTCCGAGCTTCACGCTCTTATGTGTAAGGAACCTTATTTGATTATCCACCAGGACAATGTGTCCCTAAGGACGAATCCTAAGTTTTTGCCTAAAGTGGTCTCCACCCTCACTCTCAATCAGGACATTGACCTGCCTGTCTATTTTTCTAAGTACTCCAATAGAGGAGAAGTGCTGCTTCATACCCTGGATGTTCACCGCTGTCTAAGGTACTACCTAAACAGAACGAAACAGCTTTGCAAGTTGGAGCAACTCTTCGTTTCCTTTGCTGAGAGGATGATGAGCCAACCAGTTTCAAAGCAGTCACTTTCTTGCTGGCTTGTCCAGTGTATATCATACTACTACAATAACAAACAGAAGCCCCTCCCAGGTGCAGTCCGGGGCCATTCCACAAGGGTGGCTACCTCCTTTGCAGCACTTCGTAACGTCTCCACCTCTGCCATTTGTGCTGCAGCTACTTGGAGCTCTGTACACACTTTTATCAGGCATTATAGCCTGGACATTGCTTCACAGCGAAGAGCCAGTTTCGGCCTGGCCGTGCTACAGGGTCTCCTGTCCTAGAGTCAGGACTTGGCATGGATAATTTCTAATCTCCTCCTCCCAGAATGCTTACAAGCGTTATTGCTTGGAAATGAGTCCTAATAGTGTTACCTGCTGCAAGAGCTGTATCTCTAAGTAAGATAGTACAGTTACGTAAGAACTTACCGTAACAGTAGATCTTCAAGAACAGCTCTTGCAGCAGGTACCTTCCCGCCCACCTTCCCCCTTGGAGGAGGCATGGCTTTCAGAGCCTTTGGCAGGGGCTTATGCCTTTTCATCTTCTGATGATGAATCCTCAGTCTCCCATTCTAATGTCATCCTGTGGCAGGCCTCCGGCGGGAGGACTGAGAATCTGAGACCGCCCCACCCCTTATGTACTACATCTGACGCCGGAGGCGGGACCATGTCAGGGGCGGTCCCCGCTGAAGATAGCTAGCTAGAAGAATTCCGTGGGGTCCTGATGCCTGCTGGCTTCAGTCCTAATAGTGTTACCTGCTGCAAGAGCTGTTCTCAAAGATCTGCTGTTACGGTAAGTTCTTACATAACTGTACTTTCTGCAGTATCACCCCCTTTATGAATGGGGATGATCTTGCTTTGTCTCCAAGATATAGGAAAGCATTCAGACTGTAGGTTCCAATTGAAAATATAGGTTATAATTGGAGCAACAAAATCTGCGCTAACTTAAGAAATCTACTCTGTTTCATCTGGCCCTGCTTGATTTATGAACATTTATGGACTTCAGTTCCTACATACTTCTGATATTTTCAAAGCCTTAAATCTAAATGGTGGTGAACAAGGTAAAATTTCTGATTGCGTAGGCATGTCACCATGTATGAATCCTCCCAACTCATTACAGCCTGGTAGGTCTATGAAAGTTATTCAGGGCCTCAGAAGTACTTTCTGGTTTATCAACTGAATTTGCCCCAATCTGTAGATTTACATTTATTTGTGCTCCATATTTACCAGGGTTTATTAAATGATCAGTAGTATGCCAGAACTTACGTGGGTCAGAATTACAATCCATCTTATTTCTATAATAATGTGCCCTAGTCTTTCTTATAAGATATTTACATGCATTACGCTTAGCTTTAAACAGCACCCAATCAGAGACTGATTTAGATTTTAAAGCCTTTTCCCACAACCTATTTTTCACTCTAATATTTTTGAAAATCTTTTCATTAATCCATGGTAACTGAACATGTTTATTACGAGATTTAACTTTGGTGCATGATTATCACAAATTGTACGAAATGTAGTAGAAAAATATTCCACTGCTTGGTCCAGTTCTGGTACTAACCAACATCTTTCCCAGTTTTCATTTGCTGTGTTATGCAAAAATCTCTGTTCAGAGAAATTCCGCATATCCTTTTTCTTGTTGTTTGGTCGTTCTACCAAACAGAGTCTGTTTTGTTACCACAGTCCATATTGGATTGTGGTCACTAAAGTATGATGGTAAAGTTCCCAAAGCCTCAGTATCTATAAAAGAATTTGTAAATAACCGGTCCAATGTAGTTCCTTCTGTCCTGTATTAGTATACGAGTTGGTGTTTAATATGCTGTTAGTCCCAGAGTTGAAGCTATCTCCTTTAATTTCCTACATCTAGGCTTAAACCAATCACAGTTCATATCTCCAGTTAAGATAATGGACCTGTCCCTATGCAGCCTCAAATCTTATTTAATACTTCTTCAATAAATACCAGATTTGATTTAGGAGGAGAATACACCATTGCAAAAACTAATTTGAGTCTATCCACATACCGTAGCATTAATCACGGCAGAGAGGCCTCTACGGGGATTAATGCCCTCTCAGAAGCGTTGTTGCACGAGGCGAAGCCGGTAACCAATGGCAATAATCGCGCGTGAGGCCGAGGCTGCGGTGATTAATGCTCTTTATAACGGACAAGTGCGATGTCTACTAGGACGAGCACAGTGCAGAAGTCATTAAGAAAAAGGCGCGGAGGCAGGTAATCTTCATAGACTTTAGTCTTACTTTACAACAGGGCATTATTGAAGGCTCTGAGGAAGCGCCCAGCGATAGAAGCGCCAACGCCGTCACGTGGTGCAGGAGCAACCGCGGCATTGTGAGCCGATAATGCCGTGTTGCTCTGCTGGGAAGCTGGTTCCGCGACTCCAACGAGGAATTATTTCTCGCCCGTACTGGGTGTTGCTGTTCAGATTCGAGCCCAACACGGCATTATGAGAAATAATGCCGTGTTGGACTCGTGAACACGCTTCCCAGGACAGCAACGCGGCATTATCCGCTCACAATGCCGTGTTGGTCCTGCACCACGTGACGGCATTGAGCCTATCGCGGGACGCCTTCCTAGACTTATGAATAATGCCGTGTTACAATACCAAATATTCAATGTTATTCTCACTCCCCTTTAAAAGAAGTTCCACATGGCCTACCTCATTTTTAGCATAAACATTACTCCCTCCCACCCCCCTTTTATCTCTGTCTGATCTAAACGGTTGGTAGTTTGGTAAGGTTAATTCACTATCCCCAATCTTGTTTGATAACCAAGTCTCACTCAATCCTAATACAACTGGGTCTTGTTCTACTACCAGTAAGGTAAGTTGATCAGTTTTTGGTGCCACACTACGAGCATTGTCATGCATTACTTTACATATATTATTTACTGGGCCAGGATTCAATTCTATATCTCCTCCCAAAATCATCAACATTATAAAGCAAGCCCCCTTACAATCAGATACTATCCTTGATGAATTTACAATAGAAACCTTAATATTATTAAAATAA
This sequence comes from Neoceratodus forsteri, assembly GCA_016271365.2. NCBI lineage: Eukaryota > Metazoa > Chordata > Ceratodontiformes > Ceratodontidae > Neoceratodus > Neoceratodus forsteri. The sequence continues at coordinate 1,135,430,237 of CM028133.1, forward strand.
TAAAATCTCCCCCAATTTCTAGTAAAAACATTCCTTCTAGTAGATTTCAGCTGCTTCTCTGAAACTGAGTTTGGCCAATGTGCACCTAATTTATTTCTGTTCACTCTAATGATAGAGGCAAACATCAGAAAACAAGTAGCACTAAACTACTATAACATTTTAAATACAAACATTTTCAGTAACAGCAGATATAATTTTACAAGACTACCTCAGCCTAAGCCCACTTAAAAACTTTATACTTTTTTTATTTTAGTATTGCAGGGCAGGGCATGTGTGGTAAGTCCAAATTCAAACTAAACTAGAGTATTAGTTACAAACTAATGGCACCACTCTTACTTATAGTGATGGAACACTTACCATGCATGTCTCGCGCCTCAAGCAATAATCGAATATTCCTACTGCTAAATGCAACAAAGTTTTCTGTGAAATATTTCTTCCAAGTGGCGCAGCCACTCCGCCACCTCTCGCGTTTGGTAGCTGTGTGAGCTTTTGAAGTTGGTTAGCCCCGCCTCTTCTCACTTACTGGCTGCCGGCTCTCCTGTGCCCCCACACACCAGCAGTGCTTTCAAAGTCCAAGAAAATACCAGTCTTGGTTCTTTAGTTATTTTATGGATTAGCAGGCAACACACTGCAGCACGAAGCCCCAGCACAGGTGTAGCAGCTGGGCTAGATTGTAAATTTCAGCCGCCAGCAGTCTCCTTGCACGGCTGTCTGGGCCCTTTACAGGGTGCCATTGACGTCCAAGTTGTGCTGGTGTCATTCTCAGAGCTATTTCGATGCCTGTTAATCTTCACTATCAGACGATAATGGCTGTCCCCTCTGGGCCTGTGTTGCTGGCTCAGTCTGTTGCTTCCAGCATCATTCCATACAACAAGGTATTACATAGTCCTAATCTCTTTAATGTGGAGAAGAATTTGAAGGATGATGAAAGGGATAATGAGCGGGGGGGTGGGGGTTGCCTTTCACCGCTAACCTCTCCTCTTGCCTTGAATACTTTGTGTTGTATACACCCAGATCTCCTCCAGAGAATCCCTCTTTCAGGGCTTTACTTGGACAAATCCAAGATGTCATGGGATTTGAAGCTGAGGAGGACTCCACCAAGAAAAATTTAATGGAGTTTTTGGAGGTTCCCACTACGCCCTCCTTGTAGTTCCTCCTGTATATCTTGCCTTAGGTACCTGACATAACAGGGCAAAAAAAAAAAAAAACACAGTACACCATTTACCAGAATGGTAAGATCTTCTTCGAGGAAATCTTTACCAACAGGTCATAACATGTAGGATTGTCCAGCGACAGGCATCACTTCTTCCTTAAGATTTCTCAGCAGTGGACCTGGGATCTCTCCTACGATACCATGTGTTGGATCTTGGCATGTATAAAAGGGAGTCCCAGATGCTCCTCCGTTATTTTTCCAACCGCAGCTTGCATGCTACATGTTCTCCGTCCGGAGTATAGTTTCCAGTTGACGATGAAGAGATCTTTTGATCATTCCTCTGCGGTGTTCCCCAGCTAGTCGCGTTTCATTATGAATGTTTTTGGATCCTTTATTCCGAAAGTGTTCTTGTGGCCAGCTTATCGCGACTGAGGACCTCTACGATATCTGTGTTCGATGCCTCGGTCCTGAGCATGATACCTGCATTTGTGTCCTCTGTAAGTGGTTTAGAAAGGCCAGTAGACGTCAAAGGCTTAAACAGCTTCGAGAATTTCTGATGGAGCGGAAGTTTGCCCTCTTGGGGAAGGAGCGACGCTCGAAGCCCAGAGAAGTCTTCCACGTCCTCCTTGGTGTCTCACCGGTCTATCAGTGGTCCATCCTCTTCGACGGGGCAGGAGCTGGCTAAGATGCATGCTAGTAAAACTGAACATGTTTTCCTCTGCCACATCCTCTTCGTCGATGAAGAGCTACTACCACCCAGTCAAGGGAGACTGGTTTGCTGTAGACAAAGGTAGTCCTTAAGGCTCTTTCCGAGTTGACATCAACGACCTCTAGTGTTTCTTCTCACTCGTTGAAGGCCTCTTCGGGGGTGAATTTTCAGCTTCCACTACTGCCTCTCCTGTCAATGGTTTCCACACATCGTCCAGTGATGGCTTCAGGACTGTTGGGGGTTCTATCTTGGACATGACCTCGGAAGTATTATCACGCTTTCCAAAAAAATAATTACTAAACTATGGCTGACCCCTGCCCTTCCTGACGTGACAGTGTGAGAACATTTGTTAATCACATTTGTCAAATGGAAAGTCTCAATGACTGCTCTGAAATCCGTGCTTGAATCGATGGTAAAGGTGGCTGGTTCATGCCATGAGCAGAGACCCTATTATAGTTCCATAAGAACAGATGCATCTTTTATGGTGGTCCCACAGTATATTGAAGCCAAGCTTATGATTGGATCTGCCAAGCCCACCTGCCCGGGACTGTCTTGCCATTCCTTGACTTGAGCAGTGCCTCTGATAGGGCACCAGAGTACCAAGAACTAAGTATTCCTGTCTTTTGAGCAGCATGAATCCGTTTTTGCTTGAAGTTTGCATACCTTCCTCTCTCCTGATCTATACCTAAAGGAGGTATAAAATAATATATCACAGTGCTGATTAATGATGATTATTCTGTCCTATTGTACCTCGTCTTCAGTGCTACTTGTATACAGTGCTGTGATATCAAAGGTTGATCCATGCTGTACCTAAAATCTGAATGAAAATTATATATATGTATATATATATATATATATATATATATATATATATATATATATGTGTATATAGAAAAAATTTAATTCTCGCCTGTCTCTGCTCATCTTCAAACAGGAAAAGCAAAGCAAGTCTTTTTGCTGCAATAAGCATCCTTTCATGGCAAAGGCAAGTGAGCCAGTCTAGGTCCCAGCCTCCCAGCAGCAGAAAGAAGCACAACTGAAGGCACAGGCCCCAAAGGTGCCTAATGCCACTGTGAAGGTCTGGGCCTAGTTCTGCCTCAGCTGCCCGAGGCAGACACCTCTTCCATGAGCTGGGGCATCTGACTTGGTTTTACCGTCAGTGGGAATCCATCACCAAAGACAGGTGGGTCTTAAAGGTCATCCAGGAGGGTACTAAGTGAATCTACCAAGAAGCACCCCCCTTCAGCATCCATGTTGGACCTTCTACAGCGGAGATTACGGGCCTATTGAGCAACAAGGCAGTTGTAGTAGTGTCAGAGGCGGAGCGCAATACAGGCTTCTACTCCCATTACTTCTTTGTTCTGAAGAAGTCAGGGGACATGTATCCCATTCTCAACCTCAGAAAACCGAACAAGTTTCTACACAGGGAGAAGTTCAGGATGGTTTCTCTAGGGACCCTGCTGCCTCTCCTCAAGCCACCGGACTTGTTGGCTTCTCTGGACATGCAGGATGCCTGCCATCATATTCCAGTCACCACACACATTCTTGATCTTGCAGGAGAAGCTCTTGCAGCAGGTTCCACAATGAGGACTGATGCCACCTGGCCCAGGTTCCGGCAACTTTTCTCTAGTAGTACCGATGTGGGAATGCCGTCCGCCCGGCGTCACCTGTATAAGGGAGGAGTTCCCCATGTGCTCCAGTTCTTTCCCTACCGTGATGGTCAGAGTTGAATTACCGGTCGGTATGGCTCAGTAACCGGACGCTTTCTTCACCTCAAAATCGCTTTCTCTGCTCTCAGGAGCTTCTGTGTCAACTTCTCATCTCAGCAAGTGCGCTTGTAGGCGTCAGATTCCGTAAAGACAGCCATTCCTTCGTGTCTCTACTGCCTGGGGCCCGATCACGACACCAGCGCCCGCTGTCAGGCCTTCAATTCGTGGATGCTGATCCGGCATCAGAAATCGCTCGCGGCCCACCTTGCTGAGACAAAACTTGCCGCCATGGAATGGGCCTCCTCGGGGGAATCTGATCCACCTCCCACCCACAAGCACTGGGAACAGGACATAGGAAGGTCACTCTCCAAGCATAGGTCTCCGGGCTCAAAGTCCGGGTCATCGGGTGATGAATCTTGTCTCAAGGCCCTTGAACCCTCCTCTGCCTCCAAATCCTCTGGATCTACCCTCTAGCCTCTGAGGGTTTGTCAGCCAACCGAAAAATTGACAGATGCAGGTATGGGCTCCTCCCCATCGACCTCTTCCTGAAGGCCGACTCCCGGAGATCGACAAGGTCTCCAGCGACTGACCGGCACTTCGGCTGAAAAGCATGTTGGCCACAAACCCGACCGTCCTAAGGCCCACACCTCTTATGGGCGTCCGTCGGTGCCTAAAGAAAAGTGGGCGCGGACCCTCGTCCACCAGTGACTGATCCGGCTTCCGTCCCAGCGGCGGTTATTCTGCCACCAGTTGTCCATACGCCGGCCACCCGGGCACCACCTGGCGTCAGCTTGGGTACTCCTTCCTCCCGTTCGCTGGTTGGCTGTTGCTGGACCCCAACTAGCGGTGGCACCTGACTCCTCCGACATCCCCCTTGAGCGACACCAGTCGATAAGGGGTGCAGATCTGGCGCTGGTACCCCTGCGATGGTGCTCCTCCACCAGGTTCACCCGAGTTAAACATCTCTCAAGTGAAAGAGCTGTTTTCCCACTGGTGGGATACCTAAAAGACCTCCCAGAGACACACCCCTCACGCCGGTACCGGTTCCTGACCCTATAAATGTTGAACCGATGGACGGTGGGGCGGAAGAGGAGCCCCCTCCTAGGAAGCACTCCAAAAAGTCTAGGAGGCATAGATCTCGAAGTTCCTCACGCTCACCCTCTCCATCACCGGACAGGAGGAAGAGACGCAGCCCTTCACCCTCTTCCACTCCAGACTCCTATGTAGACTCTGACTCCTCGTCTTCTGATGCCTACACGGAGCCTGAACTGGGGACATGGAGGGTCATTCCAAATCCCCTCCGGATGACCCAAGCTTCATGGAGGTAATGAGGCACATCCAGGCCAACATGGGCTGGGACACTGAGGCCCTGGACCCCGAGCGATTGCAGTTGGCTAAGTACCTCTGCCAAAAAGACCCAAAGCCGGTGGTCATCCCTCCCATGAGTCGACACATTTCAGGATATCACCCGTGCGACCTGGGCGCCCTTATTCCTCCTCTGATGTGCCAAAGAAGGCTCATCGGCTCTACTGGCACCCTCGGACCATCCCTTCCTTGCGAACCTCCGCTGCGGACTTTGTGGTGATTTGCAGCTCACGATCGTTCACAGAGGCCCAAACACCTGAGCACCCAGCCGCCTGACCAGAAAGCAGCTGGATTCTGTGGGCTGCAGGGTGTACTTTGCTGCCACCTGCAGTATCAGGAATTTGAACTTCCTCACATACATGGTCCAATTCCAGAACGCCCTTTGGGAACAAGGATTGGACATAGTGCAAAGCATGCCTGATTATCCTCAGTGGGCAGAGCTGGCCAAGCTGTTACAGATCAGCTCAGATGTAGGTACCCATGTGTTGTGCTCAGCCTATGACTCTGCGGACACCTCTTCGAGGGCGTCCGCCACTGGCGTTTGCCTTCAACGCCATGCATGGCTTCGGGTCTTGGGGTTCAATCCAGACTTGCAGACCAGCATTCTGGATGCTCCCTTTAAAGGCTCCATGCTCTTTGGCGAGGACATGGAGCGCATCATTACCAGGCTGCAGGACTCCGGTAGGGCTGTCCGATCCGTGCAGTCCATATACCGCCTGAAACAGGGGCGAGCTCGTAAACCTCATTTTTGTGGCCGTGGGGGACATCAACCACAGCAGCCTTGCTTCCAGCAGCATGCGCAGCGAGGCGGCTTGGGTCGTAGAGGCGGAGCCAGATGCCCTTCGGCTTCCACCTCTGGACAACCAAAAGCAGCCACCGCTACCTCCCATCCACTCCCACTACCTGACTATCATGGCCACCCTCCTCCCTTGGCCGCTCAGCCTGGGGAGCCGGTCAGAGGCCGCTTTTCCCTCTGCGTGGGCACGTGGGGTCAAGTGACCTCGAGTGGGTACTCTATCGCATGGAGTTTGGGCACTCCATAGAGTTCAACTCCATCCCTCCGGACAGACCACCGCCTCCATCCCATTACCCAAGGGAACACAGAGCGCTGGTCAGACAGGAGATTTCATCCCTTCTGGACAAAAAGGCCATCAAGCCGGTGCCGCCGGACAAGTCAGAGAAAGGTTTTTTCTCCCACTTCTTGGTTCTAAAAAAGTCGGGGGATCTCTGACCATCCTGGACCTCAGTGATCTAAACCAGTGAGTCTCCTACAAGAGATTCAGGATGGCTTCCTTCCACTCTCCTCCCACTCATATCGGCATGGGACTGGTTGGCATCCCTGGACATGCAGGATGCCTACCATATTCCTATGGCCAGGAACCATCAAAGATTCCTAAGGTTCCGATTGAAGATGAGGACCATCAGTTTGAGTCCTTCCTTTGATCTCTCTTCAGCCCCAGGGTCTTCACCAAGTGCCTGGCTGTCATGGCCATGGCACTTTGGTATGGGCCACCGTGTTCCCTTACCTGACCGATTGCTCTCTGGCTCCTTCTAGGTCTTGCCTGTCAGAAACTATCAAGGATTCCATCTCGCTGTTTCAGCGTCTTGGAATCACCATCAACAGGGATAAATCTCATTTGATCCCAGCCTAGATTCTCCAGTTCATCGGAGCTCTTCTGGATACCACTCTCTGGAAGGTTTTTCTTCCCTCCAACAGAGCGAGTCGTATTCGGGTCCTGGCACCCCAGGTCTCTTCAGCCTCAAGGACATGAGGACCATACAGTGGTCCTTGAGAGTACAGGGGCTCAGACATCGGACAGTCTGGATGCCACGATTATGATATCAGAGCCAGTCCACCGAGAGCTATGCTGGTGGATGTCGTCCAGACATTTGCTGGCGGGCATCCCCTTTCAATCTGGGGCTGTCCCAGACCACATCTGACCACGGACGCCTCGTCCGAAGGGTGAGCGCTCACCTGGGGAGACACCATACCCAGGGTTCCTGGTCCTCCATAGAAATTAATCTGTATATCAACGTCCTGGAGGCGAGTGGTACTTTACACCCTCCAAGCCCTGGTCTTGGTCCTAGTGCTGGGCCATTTCTTGGTGCAGACGGACAACACTTGGGTGATGTCCTACATCAACAAACATGGCAGCACACATTCTTATCCCCTTTGCAGGGAAGCAATGCGAGTGTGGGACTGGGCCCTCGAACATCATGTGTTTCTGATGGTAGTACATGTTCCTGGGCACCAAAACATGTTGGTCGACACGCTCAGCAGGACAAAATTGCAATCCCACGAATGGGAGTTACTCCAAGAGGTTGTAGATCACATCTTCTGTCTGGGGGGGACGCCAGAAGTGAACCTTTTCACGTCATGAGTCAACGCAAACCTGCCCAATTTCTGCTCGCTAGGTCCAGAGCCTGGAGCTTTTTGGCAAGACGTGTTGTCCCTGTGCTGGAACGGGAGGTTTCTCTTATGCATTCCCTCCCTTTCTGCTCCTACAGAAGGTCCTCCTCAAGATTCAGTCAGAACCTTCCACTTTTATCCTGATCGCTCTGCTATGGCCTCGTCAAATCTGGTTTAGCTGTCACCGATGTCTCTCCCTCTCTTCTCATCTCCTGTCCATGGGACAGGAGGTACCTATTACACTCGAACCTGCGTTCTCTTCACCTGCATGCCTGGCTTCTCAGGACCTAGCTAAGGTCGGGTTTGGAGTGTCTGATCAAGTCGCTCAGTGTTGGTTGAAACAGTAAACCTGCCACCAGGGCCACTTACGCTGTGAAGTGGAAGCGTTTCTGTGTTGGGCCACAGCCAAAGAATGGATCCGTTGGTCTGTCCAGTGAATACAGTCTTAGAATATCTGCTTTCTCTTTCTGAGAAAGGTCTCAGTTATTCTTCCATCAAAGTACACTTGGCTGCCATCTCCGCTTACCATTTCTCTGTGTCTGGTAAGACTGTGGCTGAGACGGAGGTTTCAATACTTTTTGCACGGTATTCTTTATGTCAGACCTCCCATTAGGGACCCCGTTCCTCCTTGGGATCTCCTGTTCCTCCTGGAGAAGCTTACTCTCCCTCCCTTTGAACCGGCCATGGAGTCCGAGCTCAGTTTCCTTTCTTGGAAGACTTTATTTTGGTAGCTATTACTTCAGCGAGTGCACTTCAGAGCTTCAGGCCCTCATGTGTAAAGAACCTTACCTTGTTTTCCACAAGGACAGGCTTGATCTCCGCACTAATCCGAAGTTCCTACCGAAAGTAGTTTGGGAGCTCACTCTGAATCGATCTGTTCAGCTCCCAGTTTATTACCCAGAGCATTCAAATGGGTGGGGGGGGGGCCTGCTTCATTCCTTGGATGTCCACAGGGCCCTCTGATGCTACCTGGCTAGAACTAAGGGGACAGGAAGTCTGATCAGCTTTTGGTGTCCTTTTCCCAGCGGTCTGTAGGTCGCCCGGTCACCAAACAGGCGCTTTTCGCTGGTTGGTTCATTACATATCTTTGTTATGAGAAACACAACAGGTCGACATCGGGGCTGGTTAAAGCTCATTCTACTAGAGCCTATCGCTGCCTCTCCATAGCACTGATGAGGAGTACCGACAGCGGATGTTTGTGCTGCCTGCTTCCTGGAGTTCTGTTCATACCTTCGTCAGGCATTACAGCCTCTACATTATTTCCAGACTCAGAGCAGGGTTTGGCCTCGCAGTTCTGCAAGGCCTGGTTTCCTGAGGGATCTTCCCTTATCCTGCTGTTCCTTTCCTTGCTCTTTTCCGCCCTTCCAGGGGTTGTTATATGTTTGTACTGCTTGGGACTCTGTCTTCATTGTGGAACCTGCTGCAAGAGCTTCTCCTCGAAGTAAGATAGTACAGTTAAGTAAGAACTTACCATAACAGTAGATCTTCGAGAGAAGCTCTTGTAGCAGATATATTTCCCGCCCTCCTTTCCTCCGGTATCAGGCCCTGTTCAGGCGGGTTTTCTCCCTCTTTAGGGGATTGTCCGTTGACAATCGTATTTCTGACCACTGCCTGTCGCCATCTTTCCCTGATGGGGGGTGTACAAGAACTGGAACACGTGGGGGAACTCCTCCCTTATATAGGGCGATGTTGGGGGTGGAGCTGACGTTGACGGGGGGCATTCCCACGTCGGTATTACTAGAGAAAAAAGTTGCTGGAACCGCCGCCAGGTGTCATCAGTCCTCATTGTGGAACCTGCTGCAAGAGCTTCTCTCGAAGATCTACTGTTACCGTAAGTTCTTGCATAAATGTACATTTTGTGGCTTTGGGCCAGTGTTAACCAGCTCAAGTATAGCCCTTTGGGCTGTCTCGTGCCTCGAGTTTTACAAAGTGCTTTTGGTTCTCTCAGTGCTCCTCCATAAACTGGACTCTCAAGATCTTACTTTGAGATACAGCTCTTGCAGCAGGTTATACTATTAGGACTGAAACTGTCAGGCAGCAGGACCACACAGAAAAATTCTAGCTAGCTACATCCATTGGGGGACCGTCCCAGACGTCTGCCCGGCCCCGATGTTCCCTGCATCATTAAAGGGACAGTCCCCCAGCATCTCTGTTCTTTTACAGCCGTCAACTCGAAGACACCTTCAGCTAATGAACAACGCCATCACTCGAGTATCAGTTTAATACTTTTATTTTCTTTATTGAGAAGTTCGATTAGTATTTTGTTCTGTATGTAGTCTTCCCCCGACTGACGAGTATCCAAGTGTGCTTGTAGTAAACAAATCCCCTTCAAGTACAAGCACATGACCTGTGAATGGTGCTTTGGCCTGGAGCACGACAAGGAGGCCTGCCAAATTTGCTTAAACTTCAATAGCTGCACGAGGATCAGCTGTCAGAAAGTACTGGAGACTTTTCTTTTAGAAAAGAAAATCGCAGCAGTGTAGAAAAGTTCCTCCTTAAGGAAGGATCCTCCCATAAGTCTGGGAAGCATAAAGAAAAAGGAGGAATGGGAGAAGGAGCACTCCCCATCCGTGAGACATCGACTCCAGGTGGAGTTAGGACTCTACAAACTGCTCCTACAGATCTCTGTGGACAAAGACCCAACAGCCACTGGCCAAGGTCCAGACTTTGAGTGGCTCTAGTTCCGCATCCACTCTTCAGCCGTTGAAGGTCTGACCTCGGGCACACTTCCAGCCGACACTCAGGCTCCATGGGCCGATCTGGATCCGTGGATTACCCAGTCAAGGTGCATTCCCAAGTCGGCCTCAGTAGCAGGCTCTGACTTCCTGGACCGGCACTGGGACACTAGCCACTCTAAGTTGGCCTCCCAACCCCCCAGACTGGTCTTGGGAACGTCCATCAAGTGGACTACAGAGCTGACATCCATTAAATAGGCATCAGACCTAGGCGGACATTGGACCCTAGGAAGACTGACCAGATGTCCGTAAGCGATCTAAAGACCAATGTCAAACCGAGATCAGTCGCAAAAGATAGAGCGTGTCATCCATTGCTGGGCGTCGGCTAACCTGTCGCATAGGCGAAGAGGGCTCCAGTGTTGTAGGTGGTCACGGTAGCGGCGAGCAGGCGGGAGGCAGGGAGAGTTTAAGCATCCTGGACGAACCATCGCCACCCAAAGACACAGTGGTGAGCACCACACCACAGACCCCAGAGAAGGGAAATGGTCAGTTGCCTCCACCACAGCTAGACCAGATGTCGGGCAGATGCCAGACCAAACCTCGGGTCTTAAAATTTCAGAAGTAAAAGAACTATTCTCATACTGGTGGGAGACCATTAAAAAAAAATGCGATTCCCAGCAAGACTCTTCCGGAGGATCAAACCCCATCCAGGGTCCCTTCACAAGACAAGAGCCTATCAGGATCACACCCCAGAGATGAAAGCCCAAAGCCTAGGGGGCACTGTAGGGAGAAAAAGCAGCCAACGTCACCATCTTAGACCCCTTCCCACTCTCCAAGTATACCAAAACCAGAGAGGCACCATAGAAGGTCAAATTCCTCATCCTCAGAAGAATCTCATTCTTCCTCTTCTCACATCTTCTCCGGACCAGGCTCTTCCTTTAGCATCCCTTCACCTGATCCCAGGGATATGCCCAGGTCCCCCCCTCCCCACCCGACAACCCAACATTCATGGATATAATGCGGCATACTGTGAGGTGGGACAAGGAAGATTTGGATCTGGAGAGAAGCCGCCTAGCCAGATACTTAAGGCAGAAGGACCCCAAATCTGTGGTTGTCCTGCTTCTAGTTGACACTTTCCAGGATGTTACCAGGGCTGCCTGGAAACATCCATTCACATCCTCTGCAGTCCCTAAAATGGCGGATTGTCTGTATAGGGCCCCCTTAGAGGACACCTACCTAGGAGAGCAACCGAGGGCAGATTCGGTAGTATTCACTGCTACTCACGATAGGTCACAGAGACCCCAGAACTTGAGCACTCAGCCCCCAGATAGGGAGTCAAAGCAGCTCGACTCCATGGGAAGGAAGGCAGTATAGCGCAGTGGGTCAAGGCTCTGAGCTGCAGATCTGGAGACCTGGGTTTGAATCCCACAGCCGCCTTGGGGCATACTGTGTGATCCTGAGCAAGTCACTTCACTTCCTTGTGCTCCCGGGTCGCACCTGGAAACAGGCTTCAGGAAGCTTAGTGTGCTACTCCTGGTTAAACAATGTTCCCCTATGTATGCTTACTCAACATGTTCTGTCTGCTCTCTCAACTTCTTAACCCACATGGTTCAATTTTAAAATGTCCTGTGGGAGCAGGGCCTGGAACTGGTCAAAAACCTCCCAGATGGTGACCAGAAAAATGAGATGACCAAACTCCTCCAAACGGGCTCTGATGTGGGCACACAGGTGCGGAGAGCAGCCATGACTTGGCAGATTGTCCGGAAGGAATGTAGCATCGGGAGTATGTCTCAGACTTGCACTCTTGGTTGAGGGTCTGAGGCTTCACTCCAGACATCCAGAAGGGCATCATAGCGTCCCTTCAGGGCTCGGTTCTTTTGAGAAGAGTCGAAAATATAATCATGAAACTGCAAGAGCTAGAAAAGCAGTATGCACTGTACAAACCTTGTACAGGCCAAAGACTAAACCATTTCGGAGGCAGCAGAACCAGTTTTGGGGAAAACAAGGTCAGCAGCCATGATTTGGACAGCGGCTAAAGAGGAGGCTTTAACTGTAAGGGCCCTGCTAGAGCAGCAGGAGGCACAGGTGCAAGGAACAGTAAACCTCCTCAGACAAACCTCCCTTCCCCCTCCACTGCCTGACTCACTTCCTGGTTGCAGGAAGTAGGCTGTTGGTTAACTAGAATCTGCAGCTTATCCAGTAGGTAGGTAGGGAAATGGGCAGACTGGGTGGGCCAAGTGGTCCTCATCAGCTGTCAGTCAGTTTTCTGTGAACCCTCCTCTCCCTCCAGCCCAAGGGGAGGAGGCGGTCAGGGGGTGCTTCTCCAGATACCTGCCAAGATGGCAACAGATTTCCTCCGACCAGTGGGTCTTCAGCTCATTCAAAGAGGACACTCTGTAGAATTCATTGGGAAACCACTGTCTAGATCACCCGTACTCTCTCTGTACTCGACTCAGCATGCCACGCTGATCTGGGAAGAGATACAGGCTCTTCTAATAAAGGAGGCGATAGAACTGGTTCCATGGATCCAGAGAGGGAAAGGGTACTATTCCCATTTCTTCCTAATATCCAAACAGACCGGGGACTTGTGCCCAATCCTGGATCTCAGCAATCTGAACACATGTGTGACCTACAGGCGCTTCAGGATGGTCACCCCTACCAGGTCTGATCCATACGCCAGGGGCATGGCTAGCATCACTGGATATGCAAGACTCAGATCTTCATGTTGCAAGACACCGTAAGAGATTCCTGTGATTCTAGTTCCATGGTCGGCACTTCCAGTTCACGGCTCTACCCTTCGGGCTATCATCAGCTCTGAGGATTTTCACCAAGTGCCTAACAGTAGTAGCTGAGGCACTCAGGAGAAGAGGTCATTACATCTTTCCATATGTGGACGATTTGACTCCTAACTGCACAGTCCAAGAAGGACCTAAATCAGGCACTCCAGGGCACCTTTTCCATGTTCGAGAGCCTAGGTGTGATAAACCTCACAAAGCCAACCCTCATCCCTTGCCAAAGGCTACGGTTCATATAGGGGCAGTGCTGGATACCACAACAGGGGAGAGCCTTCTTGCCAGAAGACAGGGCAGTTCGCCTAAGAAACGTTGCAAATCACACCTTGAAGCAGAAATCGATCCCAGCATGAACTGTTCTGCGACTTTCAGGCCACATGGCAGTGACTATAGCCACAGTGCTGCTGGCAAATCTACACATTTGAGCCATTCATTGGACACTCGGAGTCCAATGGGACCGGAGAGCAAGATGGCCTCGACAGAATAGTGTCTGTCTCAAACTCTATCCTCCAGTACTGCAGTGGTGGCTAGAGCCCTAACACCTTACAGTGGGGTTCCTTCCAGTCACCCACTCCAGCAAGAACCTTACCATCAACACATGGGATCAAGATGAGGAGCACACCTGGGTGACAAAAGGACCCAGGGACTATGGTCAGGAGCAGAGTATTCCTTCACATAAACATCCTAGAGATGAGGGTGGTTCTTTGGTCAGTGCTCACCCCAGGACATCATCTGAGTCAGACAGATAACATGTCTGTTATTTTTACATCAGCAAACAAAGAGGCACACATTCATACCAGCTCTGCCGAGAGCGTCACGAGTATGGTGCTGGGCAATAGAAAATCACATCACACTGTCTGCAGTTCCGTCCCAGGGCTGCAGGACACGCCAGTGGATCTTCTTAGCAGCTCCAGATTGAATGCTCACGAGTGGGAACTCCTGCAACAAGTGACAGAAACCTTGTTTGAAAAATGGGGATCACCAGAACTAGATCTTTTTGCCTCCCCATACAACACAAAACTGCCCAGTTTCTGCTTTCTAGATCCAGGGCCTGGTGTTTTCTGGCGAGACGTGTTATCCCTCTCCTGGACAGGCAGATTCCTTTATGCCTTCCCTCCCTTCCCACTACTCCAGAGGGTCCTGCTCAAACTACAGGAAGAAGAAGAAGCGGATATGATTCTTGTGGCCACATGTTGGCCCAGACAAACATTGTTCCCTCTACTCCAACTAGCGAGCGGGCCTCCCCTTCCTCCTCTTGTCAGCTTGCACTTACTGTCGCAAGACAGTGGGTCTCTGGTTCACCCAAACTTATTCTGAACTGATTTCCATTAATTTTTCCACCACCATTGTTGGGCTGATTGACCTCTAATTGCCAGCCTTCTCCCTGCTACCACTTTTAAGTAGTGGGACTACATCTCTTCTCTGGAACCACTCCTGCTTCCAGAGAGCTGTTAAATAGAACTGTCAAAGGTGCACCAGTATCCCTGAGCTCCCTCAGTACCCTTGGATGCACCATATTTAGCCCCATTGTTTTGTCCACCTTCAGATTAGCAAGTCCCTTCAGGGCTCTCTCCTCGCAAAAAGAACTAGTATCCACCTCCCTTCCTCCAAAGCTTTTGTTACTTTTTTGTGGCCCCTCCCTTTCTTCTTTTATGAACACTGAACAAAAGTATTTGTTAGAGATGTTTACCTTTTTCTTGGTCCCACTTTACACAGTCCCCTTCCTTTCCCTTTTTAGCCTTACAATCCCCCTCTGGTCTTCCTCCTTTCAATTACATATCTAAAAAAATTTCTTGTCTCCTTTTGTTACCTTCTGGGCTATTCTCTCTTCAGTTTGTGCCTTTGCCCTCCTTACTGTTTCCCTCTGTTTCCCCTGAACACCTCCCTATCCTACTCCCTCTGTTTCCTTGTACCTTCTGAATGCCACCCTTTTAGCTTTTCAGCCATCTCTTTTGAGAACCAAAGTGGTCTAATTTTCCTCTTGCTTTTGCTCACTTGTTTGACGTAGAGGTTTGTTGCTTTTACTGTACTCTCTATTATCATCGCCACTGTTAAAACAAAATAAAGTCTTGCTGTATTCTGACTAATGCAGTGATCACCAACCTTTGAACTGCCCCGGAGAACAGAGAGTTAACTTTCCATGCAGAGCATGGAACGCTGAGCTCGAGCTCGGTTGAAGTCTCTGTCTGCTGTTGTTTAAACTCCAACCGTCAGATTCTTTACTCCGCCTCACTGAACAGTCGCTCCGGAGATTTCTCCTTTGCTCGGTTCAAAAAAGTCGGTTAAAGTGCGTTTTTACGCTCGGTTTCGACCAAATTTCTGCTTCTGAACCTGTCGGTTAAGTCTCTGTCTGTGGAACCGATCAGTTTAGTGTTAAAAACTACTGAATTTATTAGAGTGTGGTAACCAGTCCGTATCTGTTCTGAAAAAAACTGATTTAATTACGTTTTTTTCCAAGACCCGTAACACGGTCAAGAACCGATAGGGGTGTCTTGCCTGGCGGATTGCTGAAAAAAGGATAAGTTGTGGATAGGATTGGCCATGTCTGAGCAACCCAAGAAAAAAAACGGGCCCACTGGGAATTCAACACTGTAGTGTGTGTGGGGAAGCCTTTGCTAAGGCTGATCCCCACACCACCAGTGTTTATTGTCTGTGATTTGACCACCTCGATTCAGGCTGCCAAATTTGTAAAAGTTTTCCCAAAGCTACCCTGGATAAGAGAGTAGGTAGACTGAGGGAAAGGGAGGCCGAGAAGTCTGCTGACCCAGATGGCCAGCCCGGTTCGGTTCCGACTGAACCAGAAGGAGTGCCCTCTGACCAGGGCGAAACTTCTTTGGGCAAGGAGAACCGATTATGAGGAGTCTGTTCGGTTAAAGAAAGAAAAAGGAAAAATCATCCGGTTCAGATCACAAGTTCTTTCTCCGACCGCTGATGAAATAGCTAAAGCGATAAGGACAGTTCAATCGCTAACTTCAGTTCCAGCCGAACCAGCACCATCTGTCAGGGGCTCGGTTTGGTCGGTTCCCCCGCTTCTGGATTAAACTTTAGAAGAACTTTATGAACCGGAGGAGGAGGAGGGAGAGTATGAGGATAATGATGATGATGATGGTGATTATAAAATCTGGATGTGCCTGTTGACCCCCGGACATCTCCCCAGACAGACCTTCGGGTGTTTCTCCTCCTAGGCTTTCTGAGTCCCCTTCTCATTTCATGTTTTACAAGAAAGTGGATGAAACCCTCCAGCTTCTAATGGAAGAAGCAGTAGAGGATCAGGAGGAGCCTGATTTTGTACAGATGATGGACATCCCAGAGTCCAGGAGATTGTCTATTCCCCTCCATAAATCTTTTGGGGAAACAGACATTTAAAATTTTAAACTCCTAATTCCATACCTCCTGGGGACAGAAGAATGGACAAGAGGTATACCCTTTCAGGCTCAGATACGGAGTTCCTGTCCCAGCAATGCAGCCATGTTGGGGTAGTGCAGGCTGCTGCCTGTGGTAAGGAAAATATTCCCTTGGCTTCACACCACCCCCCAGATAAGGACTCCAGGAGGATTGATGTCATGGCAAAGAAGCAGTACATGGCAGCATCCTTGGGACTCGGGGAGTCTAACTATATGGCCTACACAGCTAGATACCAGAAGTCCAGAGGGGCACTGTGCTGGCTCTGGCTAAACGGGCCCCTGACCAGCTTGCCAAGGAGCTGGAGCAGGTGGCTGCGGATGGGATTGAGGCATCCAAGGTGCAATTTCGTGCTGCTGTGGACTCCAGTGATGTTTCATCTAGAGTCATGGCTACATCTGTGTCCCTTCGAAGGATGGCTTGGCTCAGATGTACTAGCCTATCTCAGGATACCCAGGCTAAGGCCATGGATTTCCCTGTCATTGGTAATTCTCTGTTTGGGGAGCAGACAGAGAACTACATGAAGAAGATGGGCAAGTACAGGACCACCTATAGGAGTGCTCAGGCCAAAGAAAGGCAGGCCACTCCTCGGAGACAGCATTCCAGGGGCATGTCCTTTCAAATGCCTTTTTACCAAGCCCAGGCCTCCTCTTCTGCTTATGTTAAGAGGGAGAGGCAGATGGGGAATGAGCAGGCCTGCTTCCACCCCTCAGCCTAAAGCCCCTGCCAAGCAGACACCCTGATGGGTCTACCCGGGCCGATTCTCCAATACCTGTAGGTGGCAGGCTGGCTTACTTTGTCCAGGACTGGAAGTCTTTAACATCAGACAAGTGGGTCCTGGAACTAGTAAGTCAGGGACTGGTTCTCGGCTTCAAAAAATTTCCCAAGATGAGAACCAGATCTTTTCCACCTGCAAATCCCTCAGAGACAGTTGCCCTAGAGGCAGAGGTTTCTTTCCTCCTGGCTCTCAGAGCCATATAAAGGGTTCCTACTCTACACAGGGGCAAAGGATTGTACTCCAGGTACTTCCTAACCCCCCAAAAGACAGGAGAATGGCGGCCCATCCTGGACCTAAGATATCTGAACAAGCACCTCTTAAAACCAAAATTCACAATGGTGACTCTGGGAATAATTCTGTCCTCTCTGAGGCCAGGGGACTGGCTAGCCTCCCTGGAACTCAAAGATGCCTATTTTCACATTCCCATCAGGTGCTCCCACAGAAAGGACCTTAGGTTCGAGTTGCCCTCAGGCCACTATCAATTCAGAGCAATGCCCTTTGGCCTAACGTCAGCCCCAAGGGTTTTCACAAAGTGCCTGGCAGTAGTGGTTGCTTTCCTGTGGAGAAATAAGATCTCCATCTTTCCATACTTGGACGACTGGCTCATAGTGGGTCAGTCTCCAGACCAAGTCAGGTCACATCTTCAAATAACTCAGCAAGTGCTCACTTCCTTAGGATTCCTTCTCAACCTTCCAAAGTCAGTTCTCAAGCCAGTACAGCTCCTTAGCTTTATAGGGGCAGAGCTGGATACAGTAAGAGCAAAAGCCTTCCTTCCCCTGGACAGGGCAAGGACCCTTATAGAGCTGGCCTCTTCATTCACCCTTCAGGTGTCTCGACCAGCAAGGCATTTCTTGCAGCTCCTGGGCCACATGGCAGCCTCTACAGCAGTGGTCCAGGGGGCAAGATTCCAGATGAGGGACATTCAGTTCCACTTAAGAGCCTTCTGGTCCCAAAGAAGGATTCCTTACCAAACTAGTCCCAGTGACTCGAACCCTGATCCAGGCTTTGCAATGGTGGCAGGATCAGGACAATTTGAGACAAGGAGTTCTTTTGTCACTCAGTCTCATTCAGTGATACTCACCACAGATGCCTCCCTGTTGGGCTGGGGAGCCCACCTGGGGGATCTTACCACCCAGGGACTGTGGTCACCTCAAGAATCTCTGCTTCACATCAGTCTCTTGGAACTCAGAGCAGTGTTTCTGGCACTGCAAGCCTTTTCCAAATCTGTACAGAACAAAGTGGTACAGATCAGAACAGACAATACCACCACAGTGTGGTATGTCAGCAAGCAAGGAGGCACTCAGTCTACGGCCTTGTACACAGAAGCAATGAAGTTGTAGTCCCTGGCCTATTCTTTGCAAACCTCTCTGATAGTTCACCTCCCAGGGAAGGACAGTGTCCTAGCAGATGCTCTCAGTAGGATATCCCAGGGCCATCACGAATGGACCCTAGATCCCCTAGTTTTGGAAGTGATTTTCTCCAGATGGGGCACTCCACAGATAGATCTTTTTGCAGCCCCAGACAATCACCAACTTCCTCTCTTTTGCTGCAGACCCCCAGTCTTGGGCTCAGTCCCCGTGGATGCTATGGTACTGAATTGGGAAGGGAAGTTCCTGTATGCTTCCCCCACCTTCTCTCTCTTGTTCAAAGTGCTAGTCAAGATCAGGTCTCAACCGTGCAAAGTGATTCTGATTGCTCTAGACTGGGCCAGACAGCCCTGGTACCCTCTGTTGCTGTCCTTAGCTGTCCACCTTCCCCTGTCTCTTCCCAGGAATTACAACCTGTTGACGTCCTCTCAGGGAAGGATTTGGTATCCGAACCTCAAATCTCTCAATCTCATGGCCTGGCTCTTGAAGAGTTAGATTTTGCTGATCTGCACCTCTCTCAAGGGGTTCTGGATATCCTAGGGCTTCAAAGCCTTTCACCAGAAAGACTTACAACTCCAAATGGAAAAGGTTCACTATTTGGTGCTCCAGTAAGCATATTTCTCCAGAATCTGCTGGGTTGCCTACAGTCCTGGACTATATGGTTCATCTTAACAGCTTGGGGCTTAGACCAGCTACACTTAAAGTGCATCTGGCAGCTGTTTCTGCCTTTTTGTCAGTAGGCAAGCCCTCCCCTCTTTTAGCCCATCCTGTTTTTTGTAAGTTCTTCAAGGGATTGCTGCACACCAATCCCCTCTTTAGAGACCTTGCTCCTACTTGGGACCTTAATGTTTGCATTGCTCAGCTTATGCAACCACCCTTTGAGCCTTTGTCCTCTGCAGAGCTTAAGTACTTAACTTGGAAACTGTGTTTTTGGTAGCCATTACCTCTGCGAGGCGTGTGAACTGCAAGCCCTGTCAGTGGAGCCCGTTTTCATCTCTTTCCATAGAGATAAAGTGGTCCTAAGGACTAACAGGAAGTTCTTGCCTAAAGTGGTTTCAGATTTCCACCTCAATCAATCTATATCTCTCCCTGTTTTCTTCGCTGATCATTCTTCCTTGGGAGAGAGGAGGCTACACAGTTTGGATGTTAAAAGAGCCCTTACTTACTACATAGAGCGTACCAAGGGTCACAGGTTTGAATCCCTCCAGTTGTTCCTCACTTATGGGGAAGTTGGGAAGGGCAAACCTGCCACTAAGAGATCTGTTGCCAGGTGGATTGTTTCTTGTATACAATTCTGCTATGAAAAACTGGGTAGAACCCCACCCTCAGGCCTGAGGGCTCATTCCACAAGAGGTACAGCTGCTTCCCTGGGTGCTGCCAGGGATATTCCTCTCTTAGAAATTTGTCAAGCAGCCACCTGGAAAACAGTCCATACCTTCACCAAGCATTACTCTCTGGATATCCACGCTAGGAGTGATGCTCGGTTTGGCACAGCAGTACTTCAGAGCCTATTTCCAGAGCAGGTTCTGTCCCTCCTCCATGGAGGTACTGCTTGGTAGTCTGTAATAGTCAGAATACAGCAAGACTTCATGTTGTTTGAAGAAAAAATGACTCACCTTAGTAATGTTGTTTCTTCTAATGGAGTCTTGCTGTATTCTGACCTTCCCCCTGCCTCCCCTCTCAGAACCTGGTTTTTGGGATGTGGGTGGGCAGGAGCAGTGTTGGCACCCTAGAGGTGCCCCTTTCTTACCCTCCTTTATTTTGGGTGTGTGTTGTGTTTTGTTTGTTGGGTTTCTTGACTTGAGTCTTTGCTTTGAAACCAAAAAACCCTTTTTGATAAATTTAGTTGCCAGTTGGCTAGTGTGAGTCTTACAGTTTCCACACAGAACTGCTAGTGAGTATTGCTCGTAAAGATCTGACGGTTGGAGTTTAAACAGCAGCAGACAGAGACTTCAACCAAGCTCGAGCTCAGCGTTCCATGCTCTGCATGGAAAGTTGACTCTGTTCTCCGGGGCAGTTCAAAGGTAGGTGATCACTGCAATAGTCAGACTACAGCAAGACTCCATTAGAAGAAACAACATTACTAAGGTGAGTAATTTTTTCTTCCTTCATGTCACCCACCCCTGCTAGGTTATCCCTAAGGCGTGCATGTATCTTTATAAAATCTGCTCTCTGCCGGTCAGGTGGCACAGAGGGTATAGGCGCTGACTCCTTACCTCAGAAACCACACCGGCGACCTGGGTTCAGGAACGGACTCGGGGAGCCAGGGGTCAGCAGGGGGCGGATAGGATCGAGTTTCCTAACTGCTCTCGTATCCTCAGGTGGGATGGGGGAAGACCTCCCTCGGTAGCGGCCCCTAGTGGAGGCTGGAGGCACTACATGAGCGGCACGATGGGGAAAACAGAAAACCGGAAATACCGCTCTGTGGCTGCTGGATGACTGCTCTCTGACCCCCCCCCCCGACACCTCCGGTGTCTTCAGTGAGCCTCCTCCTCTTCAGCAGTGTCCCTAGGCCCCATTGAGAGTGCGCTGGGATGCCTCCTCCAGAGCCTTCTCCCTCAGAGGAAGGGGGACCCGCCTGGCAAAGGGTTACGTCTAGGATATCCCCAGGACTGGCTGCAGTATGAGGGTCGGAGAAGCTCGAGTAAGATCAGTGGGGTTAGGAGGGGACTTGCAGTGCCTGAAGGAGTGGGCGTCACCAGAGCATGGAAGGGAAGTAAACAGACAATGCAAAAAAAAAAAATCTACCCTCCTGAATCCCAGGGTCCCCACCCATGTGTGCTTAAATTCCACCACCATCCTTATAGTAAACCACACCACATGGTGATCACTGTTCCCCAAGTGGCCTCCTACCTTGGTGTCTGCAGCACTGTCCCTGTTAGTATCACGTCCAGTATTGCCCCATCACGAGTGGGTTCACTAACTAGTTGCTCAAGGAATGCCCCCCAAGCAGAGACTCCAGGATCACTGTTTCCAGCTGAAGCCGCTGCTGGAGTCTCCAGTCTACATCTGGCAGGTGGAAATTCCCATCAGCAGCACCTCCACCTTTTTGCCATCTTGTATATTTTTTTGCTTTTGGTAACTGGGTAAGTGCACTAGACAAAACCTGCCTATTTTTAGGCACAACCCAGAAGAGTACAGATTACAAAGACCATGGTAGAACAATAACAAGAAATGATACACAAGTATCCGCACAGAGATAAGCTGCACTACAGAGCAGAGATTGTAGTATCCACGCATGGATATGTCAATTGTACAGAAGAGTTGTAGGATACTACCATAGAAAACATTGGTGCAAGAAAATTCAGGGCAGAATACAATAAGGCATACAAGTTGGGTATCGAGTGCAGGTGCAAGAGTCAAGTGCGTTTAGGTAAGAGAACAGGACATTTTTGAACATGGGTTGAGATTTGGAGCTTCGGTTTGATGCGGTAGGGAATCCCAAAATTTAGGGACAAAGTAGGAGAAAGCTTGTTTGCACATCTTAGAGCAACGCGGGACTGAGGGCAGGGCAGAAGTAGTGGTTTCCACCAGTACCATATCTAATTCCTCCCCTTGTGCCGGAGGTCTGTAGATCACTCCAGTGTGAATAGTGGCTCCATTCCCCGTAGGGTTGTCATGGTATCACAGTTTTACAGTCTCAGAAGTCATGATATTGATACCGTGGGCAATTTCTGATACAGCGATAACCATAATTCATGGAATTCCACGTATTGAGACCCTTCAGCTAGTTTTTGTTTTGTTCTCTCCCCGGACAACTGTCCCACGCCAGCTCCTCTGATTTAAGAGTTCTAGGAGGCTTTTTGTGCAAAAATTACTTGTTCTGTTGATAACCGCAGTATTACATGTGACAGTTCTCATACCATCAGAATTTCATACTGTGACAAACCTAATTCACCATCCACAGGGAGAGCCACAGTACCCCCTTCCTTTCCTTGTATTCCCTGTTACCTCTGTGGCTTCAATGTATCCCTTCACATAAAGCACCACACCACCTCCTTTTCATCCCACCCAGTCCTTCCTTAAGAGTGTAACCTGGTATGACCATGTCTCAATCATGGTTTTCAGTGCACCATTACTCAGTAATGGCCACAGTATCCAGGTTGGCTTCTGCTATGGTGGCTTCTAGGTCCAGAATCTTATTTCCTAGACTTGTAGCATTTGCACGTATGGCCTTCCAGGTTTTGATTCCATTCTGCTTGTTGTCCCACTTTTTAGGACTGTGGGCAGCCTACAGCCATTTGCGATCGCTGTGTAGCTCTAAAATGGCGAACATGGAACCTTCCATGGACTTTTGGAAGTATCCTTCTGAAAGCCCGCCGGGCTGAAAACCCTCCCGCGATCAGCTGCTATGGAATAATAGCCACGCACTATTTAGGCTGTTACCTTCGTGTTCCGTGGCATGAACTGCGCGTATTGCAACTCTTGCACAGGCAGTCCTGCAGCAGCCAGCCATGGTAGTAAAATGCCTTTCTCCGCTAACTGCCCACGCCAGCTCCGCAGCATCTCTGTGGCCCCTAAACTCTTGTGGCACACTGGGGCCACCCCAGTGTGCCCGACGTTTTAGCTCTGTATGCCGACATCAGGTGCCCAGTCCCCATGCCAGCCCGCCGCCAGCTCTGCAACATTCCATATTCCCCCAAAACTTATGTGGCACTGGGGGCCCACCCCAGTGTGCCTAATAATATTTTCTTCTCTCCCACCACGCCGCCATCAGGGTGCCCAATCCCTGTCTGCATTATGTACTCCCCACCAGTCATGTGGCACACTGGGAGTCCACACCAGTGTGCCCAATTTTTTTCTCTTGTACACAAAAAATGGTCCCTCATCGTCGTTGCTCTCTCTCTCCCCCCATCCCACCCTTCCACTGAGCACGCACCTCCCCACACACCCCTTGGTACTTCCCTCTGATGGTCAGCGCTGTCATCTTCTCTGGACCAGCACACATCTGCATTCTCCAAAGCCGAATCGTGAACTGAAGAATCAAAGGTAAGCCTGCTATGCCTTTCAGTGGGATTTTCAACTTATGCTGATATCTGTCCTTTTTTTTTTTTTAGAATTTTTTCCCCCAAAATTTCAACATGGGTTTTTTTGGGACCCCAGCTCATGAAAACTGTAACTGTTATTCTAGGGACATGGATATGTTGTTCATCCACACTCATTGGCAGGTATCCTTGCCGCTTTAAATCTTGCCGGAAGGTCTTCAAGCTTGCTCCTCCCAACCACCCGGGTGGTATAACTCTCGGCTCCGCCCCATGACGCCAGATCTTCCTTACCGCTTGGAAGCTCAGGTTCCCTCCTTAACGCTCTGCGTTTGTGACTGGTTCCTATTTCTCCGTTTGCGGTTTAAAAATAAATTTTGCAAAAAGACTTAGTCTTCTATCCCTCATGACTCGATGGACAAATCGACTCAGTTTGGAGATGCCCATGCGGGCAGAAGATGTCTCGGACGGATCCACACTCCACGTGTGTCTACTGCTTAGGCCTTGAGCACGACCCGCGGGCTTCGACCTGTGCTCATCCTTTCTCGACCCTCGTCCTCGAGGCCGTGCTGCCGGTGCAACTGGGCCGTCCGGCGTTTCCCTCCGGTGAAGTCCGAGGCCGATGGCCGGTGTCCGGTATGTCGTGGATCGGCGTCGATTGATGGCGCCCTCGAAGAGGCGGCGCGGGCAGTATCTTCCTCGGCGCGGCATTTATCCCGCTCTCTCTGGGTTCTTCCTAACGGCTTCTTTTAAGGAGCTTTGTCTGTCCCTCTCCACTAAAGGAGAAGGGCCTGCGTCTGCTGGACCTTATACTCGGTCCAAAAGAGGACAGGGTAGAATCCCTCGTCGGCGGCGCTCTAGGGCGGGAAAGGTCCCTCTCCAGACGTCGACCGTCGAAGCGATGCGACCCTTTCGGCTTAGGCCACTGGCCTCACGGTGTCCCCGTCAGGTCAGTTGACCGAGACTCCCACCGATGAAGTCGAGATTTTCTCGACCCATTAGACGGGCTGTCGCCTTTAGCAGCGAGATTCCCTCTCCCGGTTCCCCGGAGGTTGAGGATCCCGTGGGCTCGCCTGTGCCTCCGGTTCCGGAGCCCTCGGATGGACCATCCGGGCGAAGGGAGTGCGGTTCCGGCCGACACCTCCCCACCCGACCTCGGAAATTCCGGGACTCGGTCTCTGACATCTTGGCGGTCCACCCGATCCCACCGTCATAGGCGGTCTGGTCTCGGCACCCGCTGATAAGCGGCGTCGCGCTCGTCCTCGTCCTCACCTCCTCGGGATGAGAAACCCGGCGTAAGTCACGTCGGCAGTGCGAGACCTTATGTTTACAACAGCTCCTCCTGGCCGGGAATAAAGCCGACCCCATCGCCCCGGCCATTAAGTGGCTGTCACCAGAGCAGCCGACACAACCCCTCGACTTATCCGAGGAGCCTATACCCAGGCGGTTGTTGCCTAAAACCAGCTACTCCACCCGATTCGGTTGGAACCTCCGCCTCCACAGCCACCAATTGGGGCTCCAACCAAGATTCTCGGTCGAGCTAAGGTCTACCCCATCGGCTGTCAGTTACCCTCCTCCCGACCGACCTCGGCAGGTGAAGGGTGGCTCAGGCCAGAGGCAGCTCTTGAGGACTCTTCGAGTCCGAAGATGATTCCTCCTTTCTCCAAGCGACTGGACTTGGAGTCTTCAGGAGGTCAGTCAATGGGCGATAGCCGTCGTCCTTCCTAGGACTGCTCGGCTCATCTGGAGTCTACGGGATGGGCTCGAACCCGTTCCAAGCAGGCCAGGTATCCCCTCGCGGAGATTCTGGACCGAGGGATTCTCCGGCGGAGGCCTTTCCGGTGGCGAGGCCATAGTGGATCGGCACTGGAGCTTTGGCAGCGCCCTGCTTCCCTGCCCTGCGCCCGGCCAGGATGGCCAGGAAGTATCGCGGTCCCTACGGTTCCTTGTCCGGTTTGGAACACCCTCTGCTGAGGGTTGGTTACCGACAGCGTTTTCGGCGCCCGCGCAATGCCAGGGATGTGGACAAACCTCCTGACAAAGAGTCCAAGGGTGGACATGTCGGGCGAAAAGTCTACGCTGCGTCTCTCTCGACGCTTAATCAGAGCCAGTTAGGCCGTCCTCATGGCCATTTTCTCATGCCCTGTTGGGCTCCTGGATGAGGTCATCCTCATCTTCCGCCCGATCTGCAGACTACGGTTAAGCAGGTGCGGGACCAGAACAGAGCAGTGGCCAAACAGCAGCTCAGACTGCTTTGGATATAGGGGACTCATGTGCCAGATCGGTGGCGACCCAGTGGCTATCGTCGGCGAGGGCTTGGCTGAGGATATCCACCTTTACCGGATACCCAGCACAAGTTGGCGGATGTTCCCTTTTTGGGGACTGACCTCTTCGGCCCTGGGGTGGAAGGTCACCTGCAGAGGATCGAGAAGTCCAATGCCACCTTGGACTCCGTCTCTTCCGCTCAGAAGGACAAAGGCCGCAAACCACAGCCTAAGCCTTCGTCCTTCTGTGCCCCGGCGCACCGGCCCAGCAACGTCAGGGCCAGCAGGCTCGACGCCCAGCATCCCAAACCAAGCCGCCGGCTTCCTCTAACAGGAGGCAGGGAGGAAAGGGCCCAGGAGGTCCCTCGGCGGTCCCCCCTCCAAGCCTGCCCAGTGGCGGGCTGAGGGTGTCGCCCCCATTCGATCACCTTACCCTGGGTCCCGTGGGGCGGCTCCAGCACTTCCGTTCCGCCTGGTCCGCTGTTACCACGGACAGGTGGGTCTTGGAGGTGGTGGGAAGAGGCCTGCCTCTGGAGTAGCGAGCAGGCACCACCCTTCAGAGCCGTGGCCCTCGGGGCTTGGGATCCCCAGCCTCACTGGCTGGCTCGTCGAGCCGACACCAGCTCTCCTCCTCCAGAAGGAGGTGGTAAGAGAGGTGGTGGACCCTCCTTCAGACCCAGGGTTTGTGTCCAGGTACTTCCTGGTTCCGAAGCAGACGGGGGCTGGCGCCCCATTCTCGACTTCTACGACCTCAAAACAAGTTCCCTAGGCGTCTCGAACCTTCAGGATGGTCACTCTGGCTCAGATAATACCATCCTTGGAGCGGCGTGTGGTGCTGCTCTCTGGATTTGCAGGACGCGTTTTTTCACGTCCCTATCCGTCCGTCTCACCAGAGATTCCTTCGCTTCCGAGCGGAGGATCCCTTTTCGAGTTCAAGCCATGCCCTTGGCTTGTCTCCAGCTCCCAGGGTCTTCACCAAATGCATGGCAGTGGTGACAGCATTCCCTCGGCGCCGAAGTCCCGGGTGTGCCCTTACCTGGACGACTGGCTGATAGCAGCTCCCTCAGGAAGGAGGCGGAGTGGTCCAGAGATCTGGCCCTCCAGGTCTGCTCTCAACTGGGCCTCCTTATCAAGCAAGGCAAGTCGGAACTCGAGCGAGCAGGTGATTCTATTCATCGAGAGCAGCTTCGACTCTCTCTTCGAGCCAGGCGGCTCCCGGCGGACAGGGCGAGGTTCTTTCCTCCTTTGCCCGATCATTTCTGGTTGGACAGTAGCATCCTGCCGGGACTTCCTCGCCTCCTGGGTCTCATGGCGGCCTGCCAAGCGTGGTCCGTTGGGCCGCTGGAACATCGCGTCCCCTTCAGTGAGGGACTGGCCAGCCAGTGGTCACAGCAGCTGCGATCCTTGGACCAGCTTGTGCCGGTGACACAGGGGATGTAGGCAACTCTCAGTGGTGGACGTTCCAGATCATTTGCAGGAGGCATCCTGTTCGTCCGCTCGAGCCGGCGGTCTCTCTATCGACGATGCCTCTCTGATGGGTGGGGTGCCCATCTGGGGAACACGGAGCTCATGGCCTCTGGTCCCCGCGGAGTCCCGATGCCACATCAACCTGCTGGAGCTCCGGCGGTCCGCTAGCTCTCACCGCCTTTGCTCCGTTCCTCCGGGGTCAAGTGGTCCGAGTCCAGACGGACAATACCCGCGACCATGTACTATCTAAACCGCCAGAGGCGGGGCAGCTCCATGCTTCTATGCAAGGCTCTCCGCATTTGGTCACTTTCGTCGCAGCCTGGAGGCGGATCTCCTAGCCATTCACGTGGCAGGAGCCTCCAACACCCTGGCCGATGCCCTGGGCGGATAGGGGCTGCATCCCACGAGTGGTCTCTCCTACCCGAGTAGTACAGCATCTGTTCTCCTTTGGGGACACACCTCAGGTGGACCTGTTTGCCTCAGGAGAGCAGCGAGGCTAGTCTGTTCACATGCCCGCCCCCCTCAGCAGGGCTCGCTGCAGGGGGATGCCTTCTCGAGGCAATGGACCCCGGGCCTCTTTTACGCCTTTCCCCCATTTCCCTTGATCCACAAGGTGCTTCTCAAGGCGAGGAGGGACAAGGCGCAGGTGATTCTGATAGCCCCAGACTGGCCTCGCCAGTTCTGGTACCCAGATCTCCTCAGTCTCAGCTCCAGGACTCCCGGGCAGCTTCCAGCTCGCCAGGACCTGCTCTCAGTCAATCAGGGGAAGGTGTTCCATCCGGACCTTCAATCCCTGCACCTAGCGGCCTGGTTCCTGGCTGACTAGAGTTCCAGGCCTTGGGTCTTTCCGACGAAGGTCCTCAATGTAGTTGAGAGTCCCGTGAGTCGACCAGAAAATGCTATGCCTTCAAATGGAAAAAGGTTTTCCATTTGGGTGTCAGAGCAAGGGCTTGGACCCTTCCTCCTGTTCCTTGGCAAGCATCTTGGACTATTTATGGTCCCTTTCTGAGTCAAGAGGCTTAGGTCGGCGACCCTAAGGTGCACCTGGCAGCCATCTCTGCTTGCGGGCGGGCCGGGAAGCAGTCGGTGGCATAGGAGAAGGTGGTCTCGCTTTTTCAAGGCCTTGATCATTTCCCTCCAGTCGGGAACCCCCACCTCCGTGGGATCTACTGCTGGTACTGGCAAAGCTCATGGGCAAGCCATTCAGACCTATGCACAGGTGTGCTCTCTCTCACCTGTCGTGGAAGACCGCCTTCTTGGTGGCTATCCGTCAGCCAGAAGGATGGGGAGAGCTCGGCGCTTTCCATCGAGTCTCACTACCTGGTCTTCCACAGGACAAGGTTGTCCTGCGCCCCCACCGAAATTCCTTCCGAAGGTGGTGTGGAGTTTCACCTTAACCAGGTGTTGACTCTGCGGTGTTCTACCCCAATCACACCTCGAGGCCCGAATATGGGCGGCTCCATACTCTGGACCCTAGAAGAGGCTTTCGCTTATTATAAGGAGGCGCTGCAGCTACAGAAATTCGGAGAGAGATTCGCCAGCTGTTTATCACCCTACGCTGAAACCGCATCTGGCAGACCTGCAGCCAAGCAGACGATAAGCAGGTGGGTAACCTCCTGCATAGATCTCTGCTGTAAGTTGGCGGGCATGGAGCCTCCCAGAGGATAAGGCTCATTCTACCCTGCCATACTGCCCAGCGGTGGCTGCTTCAGGGGCGTCCCTATCCAGGAAATCTGCAGGGCTGCTACCTGGAAGTCAGCAAACACCTTCATTACCCATTACCACATCGACCTTGAAGTCACGCTCGGGATGCTGGTTTTGGGGCCTCTGTTCTCAGTCTCTCTTTCCCAAGTAAGTATGTGGGGTGTCGTCTTGCCTCCCTCCTCCCGGAGAAACTACTAGGAGTCTGCCAATGAGTGTGGATGAACAACATATCCATGTCCCTAGAAATACAGGTTAGCTCACCTGTAACAGGAGTTCTAGGAATGGTATATATTGTTCATCCACGACGCACCACCCTACCTCCTGCTTCGACGCGACAACCTGAGCTTCCAGCTGGCCAGATCTAGGCGCCATGGGGCGGAGCCGAGTTATACTCACCCGGTGGGTGGGAGGAGCAAGCTTGAAGACCTTCCGGCAAGATTTAAAGCGGCAAGGATACCTGCCAATGAAGTGTGGATGAACAACATATACCATTCCCCTAGAACTCCTGTACAGGTAGGTAACCTATATTTTTGTTACTTAGTCCCGTAAGGTGATTTTTGCAGTCTCTGTGTGGACTCACCTTTTGGGACAGATTCATGAAATGACAGTGCCACTGTTAGTGAGGTGGGGTACCAAAAAGCCCATGTTGCAAATCTGATGAAAAAATTCCAAAAAATGACTGCATTACAAGCGTGCGTTGTGTAGTTTCTATACACGCTCCTAACTTCGCCAATTTTTAATATTTTCACTCTGCATTTTCAGCATTGCCATTTGTGCACACCTCCTTCAAAACAGTACAGCTGTCATCTTCCACAACCTGCCTAAAGCGTGTTTCTGGGAACATGGATATGTTGTTCTTCCACACTCTGGCAGGTTCCTTGCCATTTAAATCTTGCGGAAGGTCTTCGGCTAGCTCCTCCCACCCACCGGAGGCAAGCATGAAGCTTCAGCCATGGCCCTGAATCTTCCCCTTGGCAGGCTTCGGGTTCCCTCCCTAACGATCTAAGTGATAGACTGGATCCTAATTCTTGGTTCACCCAAAACTCATTTTAAAATTTTCAAGACTTTGGTCCAACTTTCTCCCTCGGCTACGACAGACAAATCTGACTCCCAGTTTTGGTGGGTGACCTTCGGACAGATGATGTCAGGGACGGGACTCCGCACTCCACGCGGCGCCTATTGCCTTCTGCCCAGAACATAACCCGCAGGCTCATGAGAGTCATGAGCGCTAGATTTTGGCCAACGCCCTGGAGGACTGCCTGTGATTTAGCTTAGGTGCCCTGAAGCGCTACCTGCGGTTAAGTCAGGGGCTCATTGTCTACGATTACCCGCAGCGGCTGGCATGGCTGGAGCAACTTCGAGCAGATGATCGCCCTCGAGGAAGAAGCCCAGGCATCTTCTTCCTCAGTCGCGACATTTATCCCACTGTCTCTGAGTACCGTATTCCAGCTTCATTCAAGAACTTTTGCAATCTCTTTCCACACGAAGGGGAGAGGGGCCACCAGGACTTTCCTCTCAGTCCAAAAAGAAGGACTCAAAGAGTAAGTCCCATTGTCTGCTGATCGATGGGGCGGGAGAGGTCTCCTTCCCGGACAACAGACTGTCAGCTTCGGTCGAAGGTTGCAGCTAAGGCCGCTGGCTTCCTGACATCCCAGTCAGGCCAGCCGCTGGACACCCATCGGCCGGTCAAGATTTTCTCGACCGTCGAGACGGGCTGTCGACTAGGTGAAGACAACGACCCTTCACGGTTCCCCTGGTGAGACCGGGGACCTGCCTGCACCCCTGGTGCGCGGTTCGGTTAAGGCTTCCACGCCCGGGGAAGGCGGGTGTCTGGCTCCTTCCCCGGGCCGTCCTCGGAAACACTGAGATCTCGGTCTCTGTCTGGACATCGTCTTGGTTCAGCTGATCCCGCCAACATTGGTAGTCTACGTCACCAAGGTAAGCCCAGTGCCGCTGCTAAATCCTCGAATCCTCGGAAGGAAGCTAGCGCAAATTGCTTCAATAATCACGAGGACCTGATGTAGCAGCAGTTACTTCTGTCCAGGAACAAGCCGACGCGTCGCCTTCCCAGCCATCAAGTGGTTGTCACCCGGCGGCCCGATACAACCCTAAGCTGGCAGTCGAGGGTGCCAAAGCCTGGGCCGGTTGTTTGCGTCCTAAACCAGCTGCCCTACTGGTGGTGGAACCCTCCCGCGCTACAACTGAAACCAGGCGCCCGGCCAGGACTCTCCTGATCCGGGTCAAGGCCTGCCCCACAGTTTGTCGGTCACCCTCACTCCCGACTGCGTCCTCGGCAGGTGGAGGGTAGCTCAGAGCAGGCAGCTCTTAGCGGACTCCTCTGGAGTCCGGCAGCGACAACTCCCTGTTCTCAGGCCCATTGACCTGGGAGTCCTCTGGGGAGCCAATCGATGGGCGAAAAACAATAGTCCTTCATGGGTTTGCCTCGGCTCATCTCGGAGTCCACGGGATGCAGCTGAGCCCGTATCCAAGCGAGCCAAGTATCCCCTGACAGAGATACTGAACCAGGGGGGATTCACCCATGGAGGCCTTTCCAGTGGCTGAAGCCATTGTTGGCCCCAGCCTTGGAACTCTGGCAGCGGCCTGCTTCCTGTCCTGCGCCTTCGGCCAGGATGGCCAGGAAGTATGAGGTCCCTACATGGCTCTTTGCCCGGTTTTTGGAACATCTCTCTGCCGAGGGTTGGTCACTGTCAGCGTTTTCCAGCCCGGGCAGCATAGGAACATGGACAAGCCCCCAGCAGAGAGTCCAAAAAAGCTGGGCTACGCCCGAAGCAAGGTATGCGCTCGTCCTCCCTTGGCCCTCTGCCAGGCCAGCTTAGCCGTGCTGATGGCACACTTCTCCCTATGCCTCATGGGCTCCTAGGATAGGGTGATCCCTCATCTCCCGGCCGACCTGGCAGACCCGCGGTTTGGCATGGGTGTGGGACACAGGTAGGGCAGTGGCTAAGCAGCAGCTCCAAACAGCTCTGGACATCGGAGACTCCTGTGTCCGATCAGTTGCTGCCGCAGTGGCCATGCGCTGCAGAGCATGGCTAAGGATATCCACCTTCACGGCAGATACCCAGCACAGACTGGCGGATGTCCCCTTCTTGGGGACCGACCACTTTAGCCCTGGAGTGGAAGGTCACCTCCAGCAGATCGAAAAGTCCATTGCCACTCTGGACTCTGTCACCTCTGCCCAGAAGGACAAAGGCCGCCGACAGCCACAGCACAAGTCCTTTCGTCCTTCTGCACCTGAGGCACGTCCAGCCCAATAGCACCTGGGCCAGCAGGCTTGCGCTTGGTATCCCAAACCCAAGCCCTTGACTTCCTCCGACAGGAAGCAGGAAGGTAAGGCAGAGGTCCCTCAGCTGGTCCCTCCTCCAAGCCTGCCTAGTGGCGGGTTGAGGGGTGCTAGCCCTTCAACCTTGTCACTCCCCCTGGAGAACAGCTCCATCACTTCCTTTCCGCCTGGTCCCAGCTATCACCCAGGACCAGTGGGTGTTGGAGGTGGTAGGAAAGGAGCCTGCCCCTGGAGTTCCAGCAGGCCCCGCCTTCGAGCTGTTGCCCTTCGAAGTTCTGAAGTCCATAGCCTCTCTGTCGGCTCACCGAGCCGATATTGCCCTGCTCCTCGAAAAAGAGGTGATCAGGAAGGTGGCCGGACCCTCACTCCAGACCAGGGTTTGTGTCCAGGTAACCTGGTCCCAAAGCGGATGGGGAGCAGGCGCCCATTCTTCAACCTGAACAGTTCTAGGTCGCCTTTCAGGATGAACTCTCTGGCTCAAGAAAAATCCCATCCTTGGAGCAGGCGTGGTTTCTGTTCCCTGGACCTTCAGGGCCGCGTTCTTTCCGTCCCAATCTGTCGTCCCACCAGAGAGTCCTCAGCTTCAGACAGAGGATCCCTTCGAGTTCCGGCCATGCCCTTCGGCCTTTCCTAGCTCCCAGGGTCTTCACCAAATGCATGGTAGTGGTGACAGCATTCCCTCTGACACCAGAAGACCGGGTGTACCCCTACCTAGACGACTGACTGATTTACAGCCCCCTCCAGAAGCGGAGGTGGAAGCGGTCCAGAAATCTGGCCTCAGGTTTGCTCTCAGGTTAACCTCCTTATCAGCATGACCAAGTTAGAACTTCGTGCCAAAACAGGTGGTACAATTCATTAGAATTAGAGCTAGAGCTCTCCCCTCACAGAGCCAGACACGGCTCCCGGTGGACAGACGTGGTTCTTTCCTCCTTTGCCCAATCATTTTCAGGTTGGGCAATCGCTCCTGCCAGGACTTCCTCGCCTCCTGGGCCCATGGAGGTTTTTCCAGTGGCTGAGGCCATTGTTGGCCCAGCCTTGGAGCTTTGGCAGTGGTCTGCTTCCTGTCCTTGCCTCGCCAGATGGCCAGGAAGTATGCAGTCCCTACCGCCTCTTGCCCGTTTCTCGAGCACCCTCTGCCGAGGGATTAGTCACCGACAGCGCTTCCGCCCGTAACGCTGGATGTGGATAAGCCCCCCGACAAAGAGTCCAAAAAGCTGGACTTTGCCGGGCGCAAGGTGTACGCTGCATCCTCCCTTGGCCTCCGATAGGCCAGCTCGGCCGTGCTGATGGCATACTTCTCCCATGCCCTCTTGGGCTCCCTGGATGAGGGTGTCCCTCATCTCCTGACCGACCTGCAGACCACAGTCCGCCAGGTGCAGGACCAGGGTAGGGCGGTGGTGAAACAGCAGCTTCAGACTGCTCTGGACATAGGTGATTTCTGTGCCAGGTCAGTAGCGGCCATGGTGGCCATGTGCCGCAGGGCGTGGCTGTGGATAGCCACCTTCATGGCGGATACCCAGCACAAGTTGGTGGACATCCCCTTCTTGGGGACTGACCTCTTCGGCCCTGGAGTGGAGGGACACCTCCAGCGGATCGAAAAGTCCAATGCCACCCTGGACTCGGTCACCTCCGCCCAGAGGGACAAAGGCCGCTGTCAGCAACAGCAGAAGTCCTTTCGTCCTTCGGCCCCTGTATCTCGACTGGCCCAACAGCATCAGCAATAGGGCCAGCAGGCTCGTGCTTGGCATCCCAAACCCAAACCGGCGGCTTCCTCCAACAGAAAGCAGGGAGGTAAAGGCCCAGGAGGTCCCTCGGCCGGTTCCTCCTCCAAGCCTGCCAGTGACGGGTTGAGAGGTGCCAACCCCAGCCTCGCTACTCCCTGGTTCCCCATGGGGAGTGGCTCACTTTTTCCCCTGGTCCGCCTATCACCACGGACCACTGGGTGTTGGAAGTGGTAGGAAAAGGCCTGCCTCTGGAGTTCGAGCAGGCTCCACCCTTTCGAGCCGTCGCCCCTCGTGGGGCCACGGGGTCCACAGCCTCACTGTCGGCCCGCCGAGCCGATATTGCCCTGCTCCTCAAAAAAGAGGTGATCAGGAAGGTGGCGGATCCTCCTCCAGACCCGGGGTTTGTGTCCAGGTATTTCCTAGTCCCAAAACGGACGGGGGGCTAGCGCCTCATTCTCAACCTGCATGACCTGAACAGGTTCCTAAGGTCTCGGACCTTCAGGATGGTCACTCTGGCTTAGATAATCCCATCCTTGGAATGAGGCATGTGGTTCTGTTCCCTGGACCTCCAGGACGCGTTCTTTCATGTCCCAGTCTGTCCGTCTCATCAGAGATTCCTCCGCTTCAGAGAGGAGGGATCCCATTACGAGTTCCGGGCCATGCCCTTCGGCCTCTCCCTAGCTCCCAGGGTCTTCACCAAATGCATGGCAGTGGTGACAGCATTTCTGCGGCGCCGAAGGGTCCGGGTGTACCCCAACCTGGACGACTGGCTGATTGCAGCCCCCTCCAGAGTGGAGGCGGAGCGGTCCCGAGATCTGGCCCTCCAGGTTTGCTCTCAGATTGGCCTCCTCATCAACGAGGCCAAATCAGAACTCATGCTGAAGCAGGTGATACTCTTCATCGGGGCAGAGCTCGACTCTCTTCGAGCCAGAGCTCGCTTCCAGCGGACAGGACGAGGTTCTTCCTCCTTTGCCCAATCATTTCTGGTTGGGCAATTGCGCCTACCCGGGATTCTCCTGGGCTCCTGGCCTCATGGCAGCCTGCACCAGCGTGGTCCGTTGGGCCTGTTGGTACATGTGTCCCCTTCAATGGGGACTGGCCAGCCAGTGGTCACAATGCTGTGATCTGTTGGACCAGCCCGTGACAGTGACCCAGGAGCTGTGGAACGCTTTCCAGTGGTGGATCATTCTGGCACATCTGCAGGAGGGCATCCCATTCGTCCGCCCCGAGCTGACGGTCTCTCTATCAACCGAGGCATCTCTGATGGGTTGGGTGCCCATCTTGGGGAGCACCGAGTGCATGGCCTCTGGTCCCCTCGGAAGTCCCGGTGCCATATCAACCTGCTGGAGCTCCGAGCGGTCCGCCTAGCTCTCACCGCCTTTGCTCCGTTTTTATGGGGTCAAGTGGTTCAGGTCCAGACGGACAATACCACAACCATGTACTATCTGAACTGCCAGGGCGGGACGTGCTCCATGCCGTTATGCAAGGATGCTCTCCGCATATGGTCCCTCGTGAGCAGCCTGGAGGCGGATCTCCTAGCCATTCACGTGGCAGGAGCCTCCAACACCCTGGTCGATGCCCTAAGTCAGATAGGGGCTGCGTCTCACGAGTGGTCTCCCTGCCGGAGGTAGTACAAGATCTGTTCTCCCACTGGGGCACGCCTCAGGTGGACCTGTTTGCCTCCAAGGAGAATGCAAAGCTGAGTCTGTTCCATGCCTGCGCCCCTCAGCAGGGCTCGCTGCAGGGGGATGCCTTCTCGAGGCCATGGACCCCAGGCCTCTTCTACATTTTTCCCCCATTTCCCTTGATCCACAAGGTGCTTTTCAAGGCGAGGAGGGACAAAGCGCAGGTGATTCTGGTAGCCCTAGACTGGCCCCACCAGTTCTGGTATCCAGATCTCCTCAGCCTCAGCTCCAGGCTCCCGAGGTGGCTTCCAGCCCGCCCAGACCTGATCTCGATCAACCAGGGGAAGGTATTCCATCCGGACCTTCAATCCCTGCACCTGACGGCCTGGTTTCTGAGCGGCTAGAGTTCCAGGCCTTGGGTCTTTCCGACGAGGTCCTCAACGTCGTTGAGGCGTCCCATAAGGAGTCGACCAGGAAATGCTACGCCCTTCAAATGGAAGAGATTCTCCATTTGGTGTCAGGGGAAGGGCTTGGACCTTTCCGCCTGTCCCTTGGCAAGCATTCTGGACTACCTGTGGTCCCTTTCTCAGCAAAGGCTTCAGTCGACGACCCTTAAGGTGCACCTGGCAGCCATCTCTGCTTACCGGGCGCGGGCCGGGAAGCAGTCGGTGGCGCAGGAGAAGGTGGTCGGGTGCTTTTTCAAAGACCTTGACCACATTTCCCCTCCAGTGTGAGAACCTCCACCTCCGTGGGATCTACTGCTGGTATTGGCCAAGCTCATGGGCAAACCATTCGAACCGATGCACAAGTGCGATATTTCCCATCTGTCGTGGAAGACCGCCTTCTTGGTGGCTATCATGTCAGCCAGAAGGGTGGAAGAGCTCCAGGTGCTTTCCATCAAGTCTCCTTATCTGGTCTTCCACAGGGACAATTTTGTCCTGCGCCCCCACCCAAAGTTCCTGCTGAAGGTGGTGTTGGAGTTTCACCTTAACCAGGTGTTGACTCTGCTGTAACTACCCAATCACCTCTGAGGCTGTAATATAGGCTCCATACTTGGACCCTAGACGCAGCGCTTGCTTATTATAAGGAGCAGACTGCTGAAGTTCGGGAGAGGTTCCCAGCTGTTTGTCACCTACGCTGAAGCCGCACCTGGCAGACCTGCAGCCAAGCGGACGATAAGCAGGTGGGTCACCTCCTGCATAGAGCTCTGCTATAGGTTGGCGGGCATGGAGCCTCCCAGAGGGATAAGAGCTCATTCTACCTGCCATGCCGCTGCATCAGTAGCTGCTTCCAGGGATGTCCCTATCCAGAATATCTGTAGGGCTGCTATCTGGAAGTCAGCACATACCTTTCAAACAACATGAAGTCTTGCTATATTATGACAATTGCAGTTTGTCCCACCATTAGAACTGCTCCGGAGGTGAAAGAGTTAACTTCCATGCCAGGCATGGAACTTAGAGCACGAGCTCGGTTAGAAAAGCTCTGTCTGGAATATTTCAAACTGAAACTGTCAGATTCTTTACTCCGCCTCACTGAACAGTCGCTTCGGAGATTCCTCCTACTGCTCAGTTCATTTCTCGGTTTAAAAGAGTTTTTCTCGGTTAAATTCAACCGCGATTATTATTATTTTAACCGCAAACCGATCGGTTCAAGCTCTGTCTGTGGTATTGTAAGTAATAGACAGGTTTATTTCTGTGTGGAACTTGTAAATGTTTATCGGTTCGGTTTGAACCGATCAGGTTGTTTTAAAACTTTATTCTGATGCATTTAAAAGCTTTTTAGAGTGTGGTTCCCGGTTCTTATTGGTTCTAACAAAAACGGATTTCATTACGTTTTTTTCCACGACCCGTGACACGGTTGGGAACCGATAAGGGTGTCTTGCCTGGCACTGCCGGAAAAAGGGCAAGTTTTTGGTTAGGCTGGCATTATGTCTGAGAAACCCCCCCAAAAAACCGGGCCCACTGGGTTTCAGCACTGTAGTGTCTGTGGGGAAGCCTTTGCGCAGGCTGACCCACACCACATGTGTTTATTGTCTGGGGTTTGACCACCTTAATGCAGACTGCCAGATTTGCAAGAATTTCCCTGCAGCTACCCTAGATAAGAGAGTTGGTAGGCTCAGGGAACGAGAGGCCAAAAAGTCCGCTGACCCGGATGGCCAGCCCAGTTCGGTGCCAACCAAACTGAAGGGAGTGCCCTCTGACCAGGGCGAGACTTCCTCGGGCAAACGTAAAGCTGACACAGAGGAGCCAGTTCCAGCAAAGAAAACTAGAAAATCAGCAGGTGTGGAGTCAAAAATCCCTTCTCCAACTGCTGCAGAGATAGCCAGGGCAATACAGATTGTCCAGTCACTTTCCCCGGTTCCGTCCGAACCGCCACTATCTGGCAAAAGATCGGTTAAGCTAGTTCCACTGTCCAAGAATATGATATGAGGAGTTTATGAACCAGAGGAGGGAGGATGATTATGATCAGTGTGAATGTGACTTTGAAAGTCTGGATGTGCCCATTGAACCGACATCTCCCCAGACAGACCTTTAGGAGAATCTTCCCTAGGCTTCTGAGTCCCCTCTCATTTTCTGTTTTATAAAAGAGTTGAACCCTCCAGCTTCCTTTGGAGGAAGCTGTGGATGAGCAAGAGGAGCCTGACTTTGTAGAGATGATGGATATCCCAGAGTCCAGGAGATTGTCTATTCCTTTACATAAATCCTTTAGGAAACAAACAATAAAAATGTTAAAGGCTCTAATTCTGTGCCTCCTGTGGACAAAAAGATGGACAGGAGGTACACTTTATCAAGTCCTGATACAGAATTCCTTTCTCAGCAATGCAGCCATGTTAGGGTAGTTTAGGCTGCAGCCTGTGATAAGGTAATATTCCCTGGCTTCACATCCTCCTGACAAGGACTCCAGGAAGATTGATGCCATGGCTAAAAAACAATACTTGGCAGCATCCTTGGGACTCAGACAAGCAAATTATATGGCTTATGTGGCAAGATACCAAAAATCTAGATGGGACACTGTCATGGCTTTAGCCAAACAGGCCTCTGGCCAGCTTGCCAAGGAGCTGGAGCAGGTGGCTGCTGATGTTATTGAGGCATCTAAGGTGCAATTCCATGCTGCAGTGGATTCTAATGATGTATCCTCTAGAGTCATGGCTACATCTCTGGCTTTTCGTGAGATTGGCTTGGCTCAGGTGTACTAGTTTGTCAGAGGATACCCAGGCTAAGGCTATGGATTTTCCTGTGGTGGGAAATTCTCTGTTTGGGGGCGGACAGAGAATTATATGAAGAAATGGATGAATATAGAACCACTTATAGGAGTGCACAAGCCAAGGAACGGCAAGCCACCCTCAGAGGCAGCCCGCAGTGAGAGGCAGAGCCTTTTCACAGGCCTTTTACAAACCCAGGCCTCCTCTTCAGCTTCTACTCAGAGGGGTTCTTCAGAGGAGAGGCAGACGGGGTGCAAGCAGGCCTGCTCCACCCTCAGCCTAAAGCCCCTGCCAAACAGGCACCCTGATGGGATGCCCAGGGCGGTTCTCCATTACCTGTAGGGGGCAGGCTGGCTTACTTCGTTCAGGACTGGGAGTCTTTAACATCAGACAAGTGGGTCCTGGAAGTAGTAAGCCAGGGTCTGGTTCTCAGCTTCAAAAAATTTCCAAAGATGAGAATCAGATCTTTTCCACCTGCAAACTCTCTAGAGACTTTTGCTTTGGAAACAGAAGTCTCAACCCTCCTGGCTCTCAGAGCTGTAGAAAGGGTTTCTCCCCTACACCAGGGCAAGGGTTTGTACTCCAGGTACTTCCTTACCCCAAAAAAGACAGGAGAATGGCGGCCCATCCTGGACCTAAGATATCTGAACAAGCACCTTTTAAAACCAAAATTCAAAATGGTGACTCTGGGAATGATTTTACCCTCCCTAAGGCCAGGGGACTGGCTAGCTTCCCTGGACCTCAGGATGCCTACTTCCATGTTCTTATCAGAAGCTCCCACCAAAAGTACCTCAGATTCGAACTGCCCTCAGGCCATTATCAGTTCAGAGCAATGCCCTTCGGTCTTACCTCTGCCCCAAGGGTATTCACAAAATTCCTGGCAGTAGCAGTTGCTCATTTAAGAAGACAAAAGATTGCCGTCTTTCCCTACCTAGACGACTGGCTCATTGTGGGTCAGTCTCCAGACCTGGTCAAATCACACCTGCAAGTTACCCAGCAGCTGCTTACCTCTAGGCTTTCTTTCAATCTTCCAAGTCAATTCTGGAACCTGTCCAGGTACTCACCTTTATAGGTGCAGAACTGGACATAAAGCAGGCTGTTCCTTCCCTAGAAAGGGTAAGGACCTGGTGGCCCTGGCCTCCTCCTTCACTCTGCAGGTCTCTCGACCAGCAAGGCATTTCCTACAGCTCCTAGGACACATGACTGCTTCCACAGCTGTAGTGCAAGGAGCAAGATTTCAGATGAGGACATTCAGTTCCATTTGAGAGCCTTTTGGTCTCAAAGAAGAGATCCCTATCCAAGTTGATCCCAGTGACTCAACCCTGATCCAGGCCCTTCAGTGGTGGCAGGATCAGAGCAATCCTGAGACAAGAGGTTCCTTCATCCCTCTATCTCACTCCTTGACCCTTACTACAGATCGTCCGTTTTGGGATGGGAGTTCACATGGGCGACCTCTCCACCCAGGGATTGTGGTCCCCTCAGGAATCTCTGCTCCACATCAATGTGTTGGAACTCAGAGCTGTTTTCTAGTACTTCAGGTTTTTCTGCATCTGTTCAGAACAAAGTGGTACAGGTCAGAACAGACAACACCACTACAATGTGGTACATCAACAAACAAGGGGCACTCTGTCTTCGCCTTGTGCACCGAGGCAATGAAGTTGTGGTCTCTGGCTTATTCCTGAACACTTCCCTCATAGCAGTTCACCTCCCAGGCAAGGACAATGTCTGGCAGATGCTCTCAGCAGGATTTCCCAGGGCCATCACGATGGTCACTGGATCCCAGTACTGAGGATAGTTTTTGCCAGATGGGGCACCCTCAGATAGATCTTTTGCAGCCCCAGACAATCTTCAACTTCCACTTTTTGTTGCAGGCCCCAGTGTTGGGCTCAGTCTCCTGGATGCCTTTCTCCTCGATTGGGAAGGAAGTTTCTCTATGCCTTTCCCCTTCCCTCTCCTGTTCAACTAGTCAAAATCAGATCTCAGCCCTGCAAGATGATTCTGATTGCTCCAGACTGGGCCAGAGCAGCCCTAGTACCCACTTCTTCTGTCCTTAGCAGTCCATCTTCCCTGTGTCTCCTGGAACCACAATCTGTTAACCTGTGCCCAGGGAGAGTTTGGTATCCGAATCTCAAATCCCTCAACCTCAAGGCCTGGCTCTTGAGGAGTTAGAGTTTGCTGACCTACCTTTCTCAAGGTGTTCTCGAAATCTTGAAAGCTTCTAGGAAGTCTTCCACTAGGGCTGTTATAACTCCAAATGGAAAAGGTTTTCCATATAGTGTTCTGGAAGCATATTTCCCGGAATCTGCTGATTTGCCCACTGTTTTGGACTATATGGTCCATCTTAATTCTTTGGGACTGAGACCAGCTACCCTGAAAGTGCATTTGGCAGCTGTCTCTGCTTTTATTTCAGCAGGGAAGCCCTCTTCTCTTTCCTCTCACCCTGTATTTTCCAAGTTTTTCAGGGGATTGCTTCATACTAATCCACCATTCAGGGACCCTGCCCCTGCCTGGGATCTTAATGTTTGCATTGCTCAGCTGATGCAACCCCACTTTGAACCTCTGTCTTCGGCAGAGCTTAAGTACTTGACTTGGAAAACTGTGTTTCTAGTAGCCATCACTTCTGCCAGGCGTATAAGTGAGTTACAAGCTTTGTCAGTGGAGACTGACTTTATTTCCTTTCACAGGGATGAGGTAGTCCTCAGGACTAACAGGAAGTTTTTGCCTAAGGTGGTTTCAGATTTCCACCTTAATCAATCTATTTCTCTTCCAGTGTTCTTCACTGACCATACCTCCTCTGGTGAGAGGAGGTTGCACAGCTTAGATGTTAAGAGGGCCGTAAGTTACTACATAGAGCGTACCAAGGGTCACAGGTTTGACTCCCTCCAACTATTTCTCACTTATGGTGAGGTTGGGAAAGGGAAACCTGCCACTAAGAGATCCATTGCCAGGTGGATTGTCTCTTGTATCCAATTTTGCTATCAAAAACTGGGTAAGGTTCCCCCTTCAGGCCTGAGGGCTCACTCTACCAGAGGTACAGCTGCGTCTCTAGCTGCTGCCAGAGACATCCCTATCTTAGAGATATGTCAAGCAGCTTCTTGGAAAACAGTACACATTTTCACCAAGCATTACTCCCTGGATATCCAGGCCAGGAGGGATGCTCAGTTTACACAGCCGTTATCAGAGCCTATTCCTAAGTAGGTTCTGTTCCTCCTCCATGGAGGTACTGCTGTAGTCTGCAATTGTCTATAATATAGCAAGACTTCATGTTGTTTGAAGAAAAAATTACTCACCTTAGTAATGTTGTTTCTTCTAATGGAGTCTTGCTATATTATGACCCCCCAGCCTGCCTCTCTCAGAACTTCTACTTTGGGTATGGGGTGGGCAGTCCAGTGTTGGCACTTATTGATGCCCATTTTATGTTTTCCACCCCTTCTTTTTTGGGGTGTTTGGGTGTTGTGTTTTATTTTATCTTATCTTATTTTCTGGTCCCCTGACTTGAGTCTTGGTGTTGGGACCAGGAAAATGTGTTAATATTTAAGTAGCCAGTTGGCTAGTGTAGGTTACAGCTTCACACAGAACCTTAGTGAAGTTTTGCTCGTAAAGATCTGGCAGTTTCAGTTTGAAATATTCCAGACAGAGCTTTAACTTGAGAGCTCATGCTCTAAGTTCCATGCCTGGCATGGAGTTAACTCTTTCACCTCCGGGCAGTTCTAATGGTGGGACAAACTGCAATTGTCATAATATAGCAAGACTCCATTAGAAGAAACAACATTACTAAGGTGAGTAATTTTTCTTTACCCACTACCACATCGACCTTGAGTCACGCCGAGATGCTGGTTTTGGGGCCTCGGTTCTCCAGTCTCTATTTCCCAAGTAAGTATCGGGGGTGTGCGCCTTGCCTCCCTTCTCCCGGAG
The DNA here is from genome assembly GCA_016271365.2 of Neoceratodus forsteri. Taxonomy (NCBI): domain Eukaryota; kingdom Metazoa; phylum Chordata; order Ceratodontiformes; family Ceratodontidae; genus Neoceratodus; species Neoceratodus forsteri. The sequence continues at coordinate 1,135,472,781 of CM028133.1, forward strand.
AACTGCTAGGAGTCTGCCAATAAGTGTGGATTGAACTACATATCCATGTCCCTAGAAATACAGGTTACTCACCTGTAACAGGAGTTCTAGGAATGGTATATGTTGCTCATCCACACGACCCACCCGACCTTCCCAGCTTCGACGCACAACCTGGCTTCCAGCGGGCTAGATCTGGCGTCATGGGGCGGAGCCGAGAGTTTTACCACCCGGGTGGGTGGGAAGAGCCAACTTGAAGACCTTCCGGCAAGATTTAAAGCAGCAGGGAACCTGCCAATAAGTGTGGATGTACAACATATACCATTCCTAGAACTCCTGTTACAGGTGAGTAACCTGTATTTTTTGTTCCACTCAACCTGGGCTTCATCTTCACAGGTACTTTTAAGGAGTTGTACCAGTTTCTCCCCACCCAGGGTGAGGCGCCTGTGGGCTTGAACTCCTGCTGCTCTCAGAAGAGGGATGAAGAACCTGTCTCGTTTTTGTATTGCTGGAGATGCTCTTGGGACCGAGAGAGGTCTTAGTTCCAGGAGCATGTGGTCTTGACCTTGGTTGAGATCACTTTCTCGGCTGTAGGCTTCACGGACCTTTCATCTGCCCAAACGACTGAGGATGTGGCCCGATGATGTCGAGATTATTCTTGACTCAATCGACCCTCTATCGCGGCCGTGTGCGCGACTCCTTGGAACAGACTCCGGTCCTAGTGTTCTCCGATGAGGAGACCCAGCCCGCTGGTATCCCAATCGAGGTTCCGGTTGCAGACCCATGGGTTTTGACGATCCCTCTGGTGTCTCCTGAATGACCGAATTGGCCCACTCGATCTCGGTCGCGGTCTGGAACCCCTTCGGCTGAACAACCGAAGAAGAGCCATAAGCGCTCTAAAAAGAGGCATCACCACAGGTTGTCCTCATCCTCCTCGGATGAGGAAAGGCTCCAGCGGAAACTCCGTCGGCGCTATGAGGACCTTATGTGGCAACAGCTGATTTTGACTGGGCAGAAGCTGGCTACGCCGCCTACCCTGGCCATCACTTGGCTCTCACCTCCCAGGCTGAAGCCGACCCCCTTGGAACCGACACCTTCGGTTCCTTTGCTCACAGGGCCAGCCCGTCCTCTGGTTCGGCCTTTACTAGTCTCTCCACCTATTTTGGTGGAACCACCGCCCAGGCAGCGTGTGGGAGAGGCTGCTTCTAAGGAGGGCTGACCAGACACTGGACTCCCCAAACGTCTGTCGGTCATGTCACCCTGGACCGCCCTCGGTGGGTCTAGGGTGGTTTGGGCGTAGGCTGCTGTACCCGACTCTTTGGACTCTGATGTCACGGGCTCCACTCTCATCCGGGGATGGGAGTCGTCCATTGGCACAGGAAAGGAGGAAGGCTCTTTCTCCTTCCAAGGGATTCTTCATCTCATCTCTGATTCTACAGGGATGCCCCTGGAACCCATCCAGAAAAAGGCAGAGTACCCTCTCATGGATATCCTCAATAGAGGGGATACCGACTTCCGGTGACGTCACCCTCCCGATGTAAGCCTGAAGTAACAGGCTCTCCTCATGGCCGAAATATTCCTTCAGTTTTACTGCATAAAATCGACTGATCATTCTCAGAAACACTTTCGGAAGAAGTACAATGTCTAAAAGAGGGGAGAGAAATCACAAAAAAACTAATGAACACTGCGAAGACGGAGGAATTTCTGATTCAGGGAGTTAAGCTTCACAGGCCTCGGCAGCCTCGCGACAAAGTAGTGATGCAGCTGAACGGGCCCCCCTCGGCACTCTGCAACGCCAAATGGCCATGGTACTTTCAGAACTCAGGGACTTTCGTAATGAATTCCGCTCGATTACCAACGCACTAAGAACAGACATTGGGAAGCTTGAAAAACAACAGGAACAACTAGAGCAACACCTTACAGCAGCAGACATTAGAATCGACAGGACTGAAAGGGCAATAGTCCAACTTAACCAGTACGTGCAAAACCTCCAGGAACGAGCTGAAGATGCTGAAAGCCGGAATCGGCGAAACAACATTCGTATTTCAGGAATACCTGAAGGGGAGGAAGGTAATGATCCCCATAAGTTCATTCGTACTCTCTTGAAGCAGGCATTGGAAATACCCAGTGACAATACCTTAGAATTCGAACGAGTCCACCGGACATTAACTCCCAGGCCACCTCCAGATTCAAGACCTCGAGGTGTGCTGGTCCGTTCTTTGCGCTTCCAGGAGAAAGAACTAGTGCTACATACTGCCTGGAAAAAGGGACAGATTACCTACAACGGTCAAAGACTATTCTTTGAAAATGACTTTGCCCCTGAAACCATGGCCAGACGCAGGGCTTACATTCCGATATTAAAGGAACTGAAAAAAGCAGGCATACGATTCCGAACTCCCTACCCTGCTAGGCTGATAGTATTTCATCCGGATGGTCAGCTATCCTTTTCTTCGGCTGCGGAAGCAATAGATGGATTAAAAAAGCTACAGATTAATATATCGACACCCCCCCGGAAGAGCTAATAAAGAAACACTAGCAGCGAAACTTGCTCAAAAGGTCTGGCAATCCGGTCAACGAGAAGAAAGGAAACGTCAGGGGATAGAAGCACTTTCTAAACATCACTGACACGCTTCGCGACCAGGCAAGAGGGGACAATTGAACCCTATATTGGTGAGACAGCACACCTCGATAACCCTCTGCGGTACTAACCGCATAAAGTATGGCCTGAAGACTTCTGAAAACCCTCTTAGCGGGACGGTTTGGCGGCACCCCTGTTGTTCACTGATTAATTATAATACCCAAACCAACATATCGCATATTACTACTAACCTATGCTTATTCTGTATTGATGCCCGCCTGCTTTTGTTTAAACGCTTATTTCTCCTGACTGTGAGGAGTGGAGCAACAAAGAACAGAAAGGCAACTACATTTTCGTTGAACTGCTGGTCCCCCGCTCAGAGATCTTACTTAAGACAGCTTTGTTAACAACGCTTAGGATTGACTACTGCGCAATATGGCATTGTTGACTAGTTTGACTCGCCTGAACTGTTTCACTTTTAAAAGATGTGGACTTGCTTCCTGGGGTGGTTTCGGTTTTATGCTGCAGGCAACCCTCAGCTTGCCGTCTATGTTTTCTGCCTATTCACAAATGTCTATATGGCATTGCCATAACCATTCTGAAAAGGCAGCTAAAAGTTTTTCCCCCTTAAATTGAACGCTCACACAGTACCCTCGGAGGATGTGATCGTACCCACGGGCCAACCACCTGTGGGCCTGACGTATCATCCCGAGGCACAATATTAAGCATGTGCTATTCTTATAAGGGAGGTTAGCCCAGAAAGGGGAAACACTGAGGATCTTGAACTCCCTTATTATAGGACCAAGTAGTGTTCTTACTTATATCTACGACAACTCATTGTATCTTCTTATTCCCCCCCCCCATTTACCTAATGTCCTGCATATATTGTACTTATAAGACTTTCCTCTCATGAATTGAATTGCCCTCCTAATATCAGGAAGGCCAACAGGAGAGTGACAAGTCACCACCCCGCTACCAGTTAGGCACTAGACGTGCCATAGGGTTTCTTTCAGAAGACTCCCTTTCCTGAGTGAGGATTTCCTCACCCCTGAGAGCCCTGGAAGCTCTCGGTACTTGGAAGTACCTGTTTGTTGCTGTTGTTGCAGCTCAGCCTGTTGGCTTTAGCTAACCACACACTAGTTAGTAAATTTAAACAGTTACTAAAGGAAAAGAGACAATGCAGTTAGAATTGTTCATACCTTTAGGCTACCAGTTAGAAGGTAGCCAGTTATTAATCGATGCTTATATGGTTAAACCTTTGAAGAAACATGTTAAAAACTATACTGTTAATGATGTACGATTGTGTCCAGCTAACTGTAACACCTACTGCCGATCAGAGACTGGGGCTGGGGTATTTTCATTTTTATACGTTAACCTGCTCATCGGTCTCCACCTAGCGGAATGTGTACAATGGAGGAGCCTCAGCTGAAAGTACTCTTCTGGAATGTTAATGGGCTCTCTACCCCAGTAAAGCGTTCCAGGGTCCTCTCACAAGCCCAAAAAATTAAGGCTGACATAATTTACTTACAGGAGACCCACTTAAGTAAGGCTGAACATGCGAAACTGGGACGGATCGCAAGGGAAGAAGTATTTAGTTCTTCCTTTAGGGGTGGCAGGAGAAGAGGAGTTGCTGTAGTGATTCCGCAACGTATACCCTGGAAATTAGAGGCTAAATGGATAGACCCAAGTGGCAGAATGGTTCTCCTGCAGGTCGAATAGAGGGAACCGAGGTTACCCTAGCAAATGTTTATTTTCCACCAGACGCATCTGTTGGTGACCTTAAAAATTTATTAGACAAAATTACTCAATTTACTAAAGGTATATTACTACTTGCAGGGGATTTTAATATTCTCCCAAACCCAGAGAAAGACTCCTCTAATCCTAATACCCCACGGAGAACCCCACAGCAGAGCTCCTTTGTAGATTCATGTCTGAGGTTGGTTGGAAGGGCGCCTGGCTTTATGCCTTACACTAGGAATTATACCCGTTATTGACAGTGCACCAAACTTACTCAAGAATGGATTTATGCTTTACACAGGTAGAATGTTTGGACCGCTAGTGGACACCCAAATAGGGACATAACCCTGTCAGATCATGCATATGTCTAACTGCATGGAAATTGGGTTTGCAAAAAAAACACCTCTGGCTTTGAACCCCTTCCACCTTAACTTGAAGGTTCAAAAATTACATAACAGATAAAATTTCAGAGATTCTAGCTGATAACTCAAGTTCTAACATCCCCCCCGGGCATTCTTTGGGATACCATAAAAGCAGTCCTCCGAGGACATCTGATAGAATATACTTCGCAACTTGCGAAGGACCGCAGAAGGCATAGGTCCCAACTCGAGGAAACCCTGCATTTTCTACAAATGCTGCACAAACAAGGTGATGGCTCTGTGCTACCACAAATTTAAGCAGATTAAACAAGAGCTTGATAGACTGGTATTACAGCAGACAGAAATTGCCCTGGCCTTCCTCCGCCAGAGATACTATGAGGTAGGTCCCAGAGCCACAAGATTGCTGGCATACCAAATTAGGAGACAGAGGAAATTGGCCAACATTACCACTATCAGACACCCAATAACTGATAAATCCCTGAATAAGCTCAATGAGATAGTGGAGGCATTTACCACATATTACTCGACCCTCTATACCCCAGAACAGCAGGCCTCCCTGGAGCTAATAAAAAGGTTCCTGCAGGGCCTTGCTCTACCTAAAATCCTTCCAGAACAAGGTGAACAGCTATTAACCCCCATCACAATGCAGGAACTAGCCAGTGCAGTATCACAAGCTAAATCTAAGAAAGCCCCAGGTCCGGACGCTATGGAGCGAATTCTATAAAGCTGCAAAACAACACCTATTGCCCTCACTGCTGAGGACTTACAACTCTGTACTGCAGGGCGACCCACCACCACCCACCTGGGCATACGCCACTATTACAGTCATTTCCAAACCTGGGAAAAAGCCCCAGCTTTGCGAATCATATCAGCCAATTTCAGTGTTAAACACTGACTATAAACTATTTATGGGAATCATAGCCCGCAGACTAGAAACTGGAATCTCACAAATAATTCACAAAGACCAGACGGGGTTTGTGGGTGGACGTACTACCACAGACAGCATTAAAAGAACCTACCATATTATTCAGGAAATGAGCACTAGATACTCCCACAGCCCTAGTAAGCCTTTGGACGAAAAGGCTTTCAACAGAGTATACTGGTTATGGTTATGGAGGTTATGGGCATCCCCAAGCCTCTAGTCTACTATTGCAAACATATACTCCTCACCCAAAGCCTGGAGTGCGTGTTGCTGGACACCACTCAGGCACTTTCCCTTATATAGAGGCACAAGACAGGGCTGCCCCATGTCACCTGTTCTATTTGCCATGTTTCTGGAACCGCTGGCACAACTAATTAGGCAATCAAAAGACATCTTGGGGATTGAGGTGGAGGGGGAGGAACAGCGCATCGCACTTTATGCGGATGATGTTCTCCTCTATATACGAGACCCAGCAAACTCACTTCCGGAAGTCAGCAAACTACTAAACACATTTGGACAACTTTCAGGATATAAAGTGAATATTGCTAAGACCGAAATCTTGACTTTTCAATATTCACCTAACCAATTGACCCGGGAACAATTCCCCTGTAAGTGGGAAATAGGGAAGTTAAAATATTTAGGGATAAATCTTACCAGAGATCTTGAGGAGGCCTATAGGCATAACTACATCCCCTTCACTGCGTGCTTAAAGGAGGATTTGGCTAATTGGAGTACACTTCCATTGACCTTGTCTAGGAAGATAGATCTCATCCGAATGGTTACCCTTCCAGAGCGCTATATTTATTTAACAACATCCCCATTACAATTCCCCGTTCGGTATTTCGGGACTGGGAGACAACCATAACACGCTTTATTTGGGCAGGCCGCAGGCCAAGAGTTAAGTTAAAGCTGCTAAATGCCCCAAGACCTCTAGGAGGACAGTCTCTTCCAGATCTCTACCGATACTACCAAGCTACACAGCTCCTTCACACCTTCGCCAGGCAGATAGTTGATAGTGAGATGCACTGGGCTGAGCTTGAACAGGCGAGTGTACCAGACGTGGAGTATTTTGATATATTATATCGGGGGACAGTTCACTTAGCTGATTATCAGAACCTCCCTGTCATTCACCAGCTTAGGGTGTCTGCTTGGTATCAAATTAGGAAACAGCTCTCAATCCTTCCCTTTATTCCATTGATCTCCCCAATTTCGGTATTGCCAGGTTTTCACCCTGCGAGGATGGATAACATATTTAAGCAATGGGCTAGATATGGCCTTAGATACCTGTTCCAAATTATAACAGGCGGGAGGCTATGGTCCTTCCAGGAAATAAAATTGAAATTCGGTCTACCAAACACACATCATTACAGGTACTTGCAATTAAGACATTACTATGGGTCCTTACCAGATACTGTGCGTGCACCTGAATGCTGGCCCCCCTTAATTGTATGTATGCAATCATTGTTTATTTCCCCAAACCAGAGCCATCTAATATCAGTGCTCTATCGATCCCTGATGTCCTCCCAAATGGACTGCCTCGTAGACAAACGTATTAAATGGCAAAACGAAATAGGGGACCCCATAGAGGAAAAGCAATGGGAGCAGGCCTGCAGACAGGTGGCCCGTACATCTAGCTCATATCAATGGCGAGAATTAAACTTGAAATTTCTAGTAAGATATTTTTATACTCCGAGGTCACTAGTCACTTTAATCCAGAGAGCTCAAGCTGGCATCTATGTGGTGAAAGTAAAGCCCACTTAACACATATAATGTTTGTATGCCCAAAATTAAGTTTATTCATCCAGGCCTTGTGGACTGAAATCCAAAAAATACTAGGAATCACGTTCCAATTTACCCCACAATCATTTATCCTTTTAATTTTTCCAGAAGAACTTAAAGATCTGGATTCTCGCTATCTTTTAGCTATCCTCCTATCATCAGGGAAAAAAGCCATCACTAAAGTGTGGCGGACTCTTGACCCCCCAACCCTTCGGGACTGGTGGGAAATATCCAAACAAATATACCATATGGAAAAAATTACATACAGATTAAATGACAGACTAGACAAATTTAACTCAAGATGGAATAGATGGCTGTTATATTATATGCTCATAGATCCAACATTTGTCCCATGAAGTGTTAATTCCTCCCTCATTTCATGTTTGTTTTTGTTTTTTCTTTAGATATACTGAAGGTGTACATTTTACACCAAGGCCACCAACCTATGGAACTAACTCCAGGAATACCGAAAACCCTATGTTCCCCACCCCCTCTACCTGATTCTATACTGAATGGGCTGAGAACAATATAGGTGAACATGGGAATTAACTTTAATGACATGTGGACTCTCCAAACACTTCAACTTTAAGTATGACTACTCTGTATACTCAAGTTTATTGTGAATTCTACTTGTAATCTGTGTATGGACACAACCGATACGAACTGTATGTATTAAATGAAAATCAAATAAAGAAGAGAATAACAAAAAAAAAAAGAGAGGGGATACCCTGATGGAGGCCTTTCCTGTGGCCAAGGCCATTGTTGGTCCGGCACTTGAACTGTGGTAGCGTCCTGCCTCATGTCCAGCACCATCTGCCCGCATGGCCCATAAGTATGCGGTACCTATGGGGTCCCTTGCGGGGTTCACAGAGTACCCTTCAGCTGAGAGCCTGGTGACCGCCTCTGTGTTCAGGCATACTGGCAGTTCTGCTGACACTGACTGACTTCCCAACAAAGAGTCCAAGAACTTGGACCATTCGGCGAGGAAGGTCTACGCTACCTCTTCCTTGGGCCTTCGTCAGGCAAGTTCGTCCGACATCATGGCACACTTCTCTCATGCCCATTTAGGGTCATTAAATGAGGTCATCCCACATCTTCCCACAGACATGCAGACTACGGTCAAGCAGGTCCGGGATCAGGGCCGTGCTGTTGCCAAACATCAGCTCCAGACGGCCCTGGACATCGGGGATTCTTGTGCCTGCTCAATGGCCGCTGCAGTTGCCTCTCATGGCAGGGCTTTGCTGAGGCTCTCTTCCTTCCTGGCAGATACCCAGCACAAGTTAGCTGATGTGCCTTTCCTTGGAACTGACCTGTTCGGCCCAGGAGTTGCCAGTCACCTACAGTGCATTGAACAGTCCAGTGCCACCTTGGATGCCACTTCTGCTAAGAGTTCTTCGGGCAAGAACCAGCAGAAAGAAAAGAAGAACCTTTTGCGCTCTTCCCTGTGGTTCAGCAGTTCTCCTTCAAGGGGGCATCAGCAGCAGGCTCAAGCTTGGTGCTTGGCCCAAGCCTGGACCCCAACAGGCCTGCAAAGGAGGCCGAGGCTCAGGTCCTGGAGCCTCCTCCTCCACAAGCCTGCACAGTGACGGATGGGGTGGCCACCCTATTTCTGTCATGCCTGCTCTGGGTCTTCCTGTGGGAGGCCGGCTCCATCACTTCCTTTCTGTCTGGTTCGCTATCACTTTGGACAGATGGGTTCTTCAAGTGGTCGGTAAGGGACTGCCTCTAGAATTCGAGCAGTACCCTCCCAGTCGAGCCCATGCCCCTCGGGAAGAACAGATTTCTGCTTCCACCCAGTTGGCTGTTCAAGACGACATTGCTCAGTTTCTCCTCAAGGAGGCAGTAGCCCTCGTGGCGGATCCATCTGCAGACCCAGGCTTCATCTCCAGGTACTTCCTGGTGCCCAAGCGGATGGGGACTGGTGCCCCATTCTAGATCTCCACGACCTGAATCAATATCTCAGGTCACGCACCTTTGGATGGTCACTCTGTCCCAGATCATACTATCCTTGGAGCGAAACATATGCTTCTATTCACTGGATCTGCAGGACACGTTCTTTCACGTCCCAATCCGTCCATCCCATCAGCGGTTCCTCTGCTTCATTGTCGAAGGGACCCTGTATGAGTTCCGAGCCATGCCGTTCCGCCTGTCATCAGCCCTTCGGGTCTTCACCAAATGCATTGCAGTGGTGGCGGCCCATCTACGGCATCGGGGAGTCAGAATATACCCTTACCTCGATGATTGACTCCTAGCAGGCTCCACCCAAGAGGAAGTGGAGAGGTCCAAGGATCTAGCCCTCCAGACCTGCTCTCAACTAGGCCTCCTGATCAACGAGGCCAAGTCGGAACTTGTGACTTCCCAGGTGATGTGCTTCATCGGGGCAGAGCTTGACTCTTGTCAAACCAGAGCCCGCTCCTGGCTAACAAAGCTGAGGTTCTTTCCTCCTTTGCCCAATCATTTCTGGTTGGGCACTTGTACCTGCCTGTGACTTTCTGTGCCTTCTTGGTTACATGGCAGCATGCATCTCAGTGGTCCCATGGGCCGATTACACATGCGCCCCCCAAGTGGACTCAGCGCCACAGTCATTTTCGACCAGCTGATCACTGTAACCCAGAAGATGTGGGACGCTCTCCAATGGTGGACCGCACCAGACTGGTTACAGGAAGGGATCCCATTTGTTTGCCCCGAGCTAACGGTCGTCCTTACAACCAGTGCCTTTCTTATGGGCTGGGGAGCCCACGTGGGGGACAGCAGGGCCCATGGGTTCTGGACTCCCGAGGAGTCCCGATACCACATCAGCCTGTTGGAGCTCAGAGCAGTCAGACTGGCACTGTCAGCTTTCGCTGCTCAGCTCCGGGGTCAAATGGTTCAAGTCCCAATGGACAATACCACGACTATGTACTACCTCTGCAAACAGGGCAGCATGCACTCCCATCTGCTGTGCAAGGAGGTGCTCCACATCTGGACCCTCGTAAGCCAGTTGGAGGCGGATCTCCTAGCCATCCATGTGGCAGGAGCCTCGAACCAGCTGGCGGATGCTCTCAGCCGTATAGGCCAGACATCCCATGAGTGGTCTCTCCATCCAGAGGTAGCTCACAGCCTGTTCTCCCATTGGGGCAAACCAATGGTGGACCTGTTTTCCTCCAGGGAAAACACCAAGCTGAGGCTGTATCATGCCCCCCCCCCAGCAGGGCTCACTGCAGGGTGGATGCCTTCTCAAGGCCATGGACCCCAGGCCTCCTCTACGCCTTCCCTCCATTTCCCTTGATCTACAAGGTGTTACTCAAGGTGAGGAGGGACAAGGCGAAGGTGATTCTGGTAGCCCCAGACTGGCCGTGTCAGTTCTGGTATCCAGATCTCCTCAGCCTCAGCTGCAGGCCCCTGGAGCGGCTTTGTACACACCTGGACCTGATATCTCTGAATTAGGGAAGGTCTTGCATCCGACCTTCAATCCCTGCACCTCATAGCCTGGTACCTGAGCGCTAGAGTTCCAGGCTTGGTCTTTCTGAAGATGTCTACACCGTGGTGGAGGCATCTTGAAAGGAATTGACCAGGAAATGTTACGCCTTCAAATGGTAAAGGTTTTCCACTTGGTGTCAGGGTAAGGGTCTGGACCCATTATCCTGTTCTGTTGCTAACATTCTCGACTACCTTTGGTCTCTCTCCAAAGGGGGTCTACATTCATCGACCCTTAGGGTGCACCTGGCAGCCATTTCTGCTTACCGGGCGTGGGCCGGTCAGCCGACATTGGCGCAGGAGACAGTGGTCGGGCACTTTTTCTAAGGCCTGGGTCATATATCCCCTCTGGTGCGTGAACCTCTACCTCCGTGGGATCTACTGCTGGTATTGGCAAAGCTCATGGGTAAGCCATTTGAACCAGTGTACAAGTGTGAGTTGTCACACTTGTCGTGGAAGACGGCCTTCCTGGTGGCTATCACATCTGCCAGAAGGACAAAGGAGCTCCGGGCGCTTTCAGTGGACTCCCCTTATCTGGTCTTTCACAGGGACAAGGTTGTCCTGCGCCCCAACCTGAAATTCCTTCCAAAGGTGTTGACTCTGCCGGTATTCTACCCTAATTACACCTCGGAGGCCAAGTACAGGTTCCATACTTTGGACCTGAGACGTGCTGTCTCCTATTATAAGGAGAGGATGGAGGAAATTTGGGGTTTCCCAACTATTTGTCTCCTCCTCTGAAGCCACTCTGACAGACCTGCAGCTAAGCAGGCTATTGCTAGATGGATTACATCTTGCATCGGTCTGTGCTATGAGTCGGTGGGCAAGGAGCCTCCCAGAGGCATAAGAGCTCGTTCTACCCGCCATACTGCTGCATCAGTGGCTGCTTCCCGGGACATCCCTATCCAGGAAATCTGTCGGGCTGCTACCTGGAAGTCGGCAAACACCTTCATTACCCATTACTACATCGACCTTGAGTCATGCCAGGATGCTGGTTTTGGGGCCTCAGTTCTCCAATCTCTGTTCTCTAAGTAGGGGGTGTACACCTTACCTCCATCCTGCCAGAGAACTGCTCGGAGTCTGCCAAAGAGTGTGGATGAAAAACATATCCAACTCCTAGAAGAACAGGTTACTCACCTATAACAGTAGTTCTAGGAGTGGTATATGTTGTTCATCCACACGGACCCACCTGACCTCCCCAGCTGCGGACGCACACAACCTGGCTTCCAGTGGGCTAAGATCTGGCGTCATGGGGCGGAGCCGAGGTATATATCACCAGGGTGGGAGGAGCCAGCTTGAAGACTTCCGGTGACCTTTAAAGGGGAAAGGGACATGCCAAAGAGTGTGGATGAACAACATATACCACTCCTTGAACTACTGTTACAGGTGAGTAACCTGTTCTTTTTTGACTACAGCATTTACATATGACTAGACTACTACATCTGAAAGTTTTCTTACTGTACATGTGGAATTGCACTGTGTATTACCCTTAGATGTGGCACTGCACTGTGTGTTACAAGGCCTTAGATGTGGCATTGCACTGTGTATTACCCTTAGATGTGGCATTGCACTGTGTATTACAAGGCCTTAGATGTGGCATTGCACTGTGTATTACAAGGCCTTAGATGTGGCATTGCACTGTGTATTACAAGGCCTTAGATGTGGCATTGAACTGTGTATTACCCTTGAATGCTCTGCAACTGCACTGCATTTGTTCTTCAGAGGTCACTTTATTAATATGTTGAGGTCATTTTTTTACATTTTTTTTTGCGATTCTATTTATCTCCCTCTGCACCAGAACTCTCTCAGACCTCTCCACTCACTGGTGCCGCTCTACTGCCCACTGTGAACCTTGCCATCCTCAAGGTCATTACTTTCTCCCCGAGCCCCAGGGAGGGACATAGGGCCCGAGGAGATCGAAGGGGCGGTGGCAGGGTTCCAGTGCTGGCCGTGTGGTGGCATGGCTCGGTGGGGACGTCGCCTATCTGGGCCGGAGGTTTTTTCGTGATGTTTATGCCCCTCAATGTGGGACATGCAGTGCCGTCCAGCCTTTGACATGGGTGCTCCTCCCGTCCAGAAGGCAGTTGCCTGATGTCTTCCTTGCTTGAGCCTGTGCGTCGCAGTGCCGCCGGTCTCCACGGGGCCACTGCTACACAGAGACTACCCTGGACCCCAAGAGAAGCAATCCTTTGGACACTCGATCCTCTCTCTCCTCTGCCAACCCAGCGGTCCGGGCTCTTCCCGAACCTGAGGCGCTGAGGCAAGTAGGTGTGGCATCTGTGCCTCAACCCTCAGTGCCACGCTGGTGCCTCAGGTCTAGAAGAGCCCTTATATTGAGCTCTTGAACTATATTTTTATAATCTGATAATATTTATGAGGAACTCCTGCACAGCCATTATGCAAATTTTATTTTTATTAATTTTTATTTATTCTGGGTTTTGATATTTTTACTTATATATGTTATTTGTTTTTATATTTATCTTTACCCATACATCCACTCCTTAGTGTTCCCCTTGCCAACCAGGTTCTTAATTTTACTGGTTGTCTGTATTTTCCTTTTTCATACTCATAGATACATAAATACATAGACAGTGTCGGCAGATAAGGGCCTATGGCCCACCCAGTCTGCCCATTTGAGCTTGTAAGTTCAGTTTGTTTTCCTAGAAGTCCGTTTCCCCTTACCCCTGACCTCCAGAATTCCTTTATGTCTATCCCATGCATTCTTAAATCCCGTGATTGTTTCAGCCCCCACCACTTCCTCTGGCAGTACCTTTAAATACCTTTTTTGGGGGGATTAAATGCGTCTGTTCCCTTTCTTTCTATTTAAGCACTTTGCTAGACCTCTCCTCTTAGGCTGTTTAGTAAACTGATGAACTTACTTCGAGAGGGTTCCTGCAGTAGGTCTTCACATATAGGACTGCTCCCCTGCGTCAGGTTCCAGTGGCAAACTTGTAGCTAGCAATCATCAGCGGGGACCGCCTCCAACGTCAGGTGACGTGACATCAGCCCAACTATAAAAGGGGCGGTCCTACGCCTGCCCTCCAGTTCTTTCCCGCCATTGCCTCAGTTAGTTCGGCAGACGTGTTAGAACAGTGATCAGTTGCCCGCTTTACATTCGACGTTTAGTCTTTTTTCTCAATCACTTTTTCCGCAATTTTCGAATGAGTGTATGTCAGCTCGTCCAAGAAAGAAGTGCACCAAGTGCGGCGCCCAAATCCCGCATGGGGATGACCATTGCTGTGGCCTCCTTTGCCTGGGGCCTAAGCACAACTCGGCCGAGTGCGCCATCTGCCAGGGATTCAAACAAAAAAAGCACAGAAAGTGAGCACACAGACCAAAAAGACCACGCCACAATTGAATGCAGTTTAGGAGCAGGAACACGCAGCACAACTACCCCAGTGCTTTGTTTCTCTCTCTGGGACACTTAAGTCGGGGCGGGATTCTGATGCTCGGTATTTCTCATTTATTTAAGCTTTTAAAGTGATACAAATGTTCAATAATTTATACATACACCAAGCATTACAAAAAACCCACAAATCACACCAAACACAGATCATTATGAAATCAGTGATAAACACTAAATAGAATATATGAATTTACAACAGACCGCTAGGCAGCATATTAGTGGGAGGTCAGAGATATATGCAAAAGGTCAGGACATTTAGATCATGACATGTCACAAAAGAAACAAAAAATCTTTTTGAATCAAAAAGTTAAGTCCCTCTATATCCAAAAAAAGAATAAAAATTGATGCCTTGTATTTTTGGGTATCTCTTTTTCTAATACCAAAAACTGGAAGGTCAGAAAGTTATGCAAAAGGTCAAAACATTCAAGTCATAACATATTACAAAATACCTTTTCAAATCAAGAAACTGGGTCCCTCTGTGTCTAAGAAGAGAATAGAGATAAATACCTTGGCCCAGATATTCAAACTGTGCCATTCTGTGGTGCAAGCCTGTGCGCTGCTTAAATTTGTTGCGCAGGGGTGTGGCCGGGGCGATATTCAACGGAGTTGCGCTATGGCACAACTGCTTTGAATATCGCTCCCTGGCCACCCCCACTGTGCATGGCACAGTGGAACTGCGCCAGCGCAAGTGGTCAGAGTGGAGCATCGAGATGCGGTGGTGCAAGTGCCATTGCGCCATGCACAGCACCTGCGATATTCAAAGGGAGACATGCAAATGGGGCTATAATTTATGCAAGGCGCGGGTGCCATTTGCATCTGATTATGGCCCCATTTGCATGCTATTAGCATGCAGGTGCACTGATCCTCGACACTTGCGCCTGGCACTCTGCCAGGCAGCAGCCGTTGGGGACAGACGCCCCCTGCAGCCCGATCGCGGGACGTCCCGTAAGGGACAAAGAACGTCTCCTATCCCTGGTGGTCCAGTGGACCGCGATTAGCCCGATCGCAGGCATAACTGTATCCCCCATCAGCCCGATCGTGGGCATAACTGTATCCCCGACTAGCCCGATCGCGGGCATAACTGTATCCCCATTAGCCCGATCGTGGCACCGCTATCCCCCACTGAAGTACAATATCCCTGGTGGTCCAGTGGACCGCACAGAGCCCATTGCGGGCATCATTCCTCACCCCAAGTCCGAAATCCCTGGTGATCTAGTGGACCCCCACTCCAGCCGCCCACTGAGCCCCACCACCCCCCCCCCCGTCAGCTGGCGGGCGGTAGCACCACACCCGCCTACCGCCTGACAGCTCAGTATGGCTGCATGCCCATTGATTCAGAGCATGAGCCAATGGGTGTGCAGCCCATACCGTACTAGTCAGTCCAGATATGTGAATGAATCCATATCTGGACTGACTAGGATGGAGTATGCCTACGCCTATTGGCTCATACTCTGAACCAATGGGCGCAGCCATATTGTTGTCAGTCGGCGGGCGGCAGGCAGGTGTGCTCACCGCCGACGGGGGAGCGGGGTGGTGGGGCTCAGTGGGCGGTGGGGTGGGGGTCCACTAGATCACCAGGATTTCGGACTTGGGGGTGAGGAATGACACCCGCGATCGTGGTTCGCGGCGGTCCACTGGACCACCAGGGATATTGTACTTCAGTGGGGGATAAGTTATGCCCGTGATCGGGCTAATCATGGTCCACTGGACCACCAGGGATATTGGACTTGGGGGATGTCTGATGCCTGTGATCGGGCATTGAGCGCCGCCAGGTGCGGGGGAACAGGGATGGCCACCTACAGGTGGCAGCTGCTGTGTTGCGCCTGCAATGTGGCAGCTCACCTGTGGGTGGTCCTCAACTTGTTCCTTTTTTTCCGGCGTAAGTTTGTGCAGGCGCGGGTGGAGGTTGCGCCTGCATAACTTTGCAGCCTGGGCGAATATCGGGCTGTGCAGTTTATGCATGGGCACCCCCACCTGTGCCTGCATACACATATTACTGATGCGCCCGCATCAGGATTTGTGCGCGATTTTCCTTTTAAATATCACACTGGGGCACAACCCTTTGAATATCTGGGCCCTT
Organism: Neoceratodus forsteri; assembly: GCA_016271365.2. Taxonomy (NCBI): domain Eukaryota; kingdom Metazoa; phylum Chordata; order Ceratodontiformes; family Ceratodontidae; genus Neoceratodus; species Neoceratodus forsteri. Next base: position 1,135,489,092 of record CM028133.1, read on the forward strand.
ATGTTTTCTCTATCTCTTTTCTCTAACACCAAAAGTTCGGTATGAGAACACAACACTTTGTGAAATATCCCTTCATTATTCACAGATAGGACCCTGCAAAAAATAATCCAATATCTTATAGAAATGGCAAAATATCCAGGCATTCATTTAAACCCAAAGGGGAAATGGATTTCAGAGTAGAGATCCGCCTGGATTCCTTCTGAAGCAATTTATTAAATCTGTCCCCACCTCTTGTGGTGGGGTATATATGTTCAAGACCCAAAAAAAAGAAACTACCCTGTTTCCCATTATGACAAGCAGCAAAATCAACACCAATAGGTGTATTGGGTTCAGATTTTAAAATGGCGTGAGGGTGTTCCTGCATTCTTTCCTTAAGGGATCTTTTAGTACGTCCCACATATAACATGGGGCAGGAACATTGAACAACATAAACCACATAACAGGTTGTGCATGAGATGAATTCTCAACTCTGTATCCTTTTACTTGAAATTGGGTGGACAAACGCTTCCCTGAATACAATAACACACATATTGCATCTACCACAGCGAAAACTTCCACCAAGGAGGGGTGGTGACCAATTGAAATGATTAGTCTGTAAAGATTTTCTATACAGACTGTGAGTTAACATATCACCTAAATTTTGCGTTTTTGTAAGTAATCCTAGGCCCTTTCCCAATGTTTTAAACATAGAGGGTCACTTTGAAGCACAGGCCAGAAATTCCTAATTACTTTAGCTATTTCCTGAGCTAAATGATTAAATTCAGTAACAAAAGTCACTGGTTGTTCAATTTCTGATGATTTTCTAATCTTTGGTTTTAACAAAGTACCTTGTTCTAAATTTCTAGCTTCAATCAGGGCAACAGACAAAATTATTTTCTTTATATCCTCTTTTAAGAAACTGTTCTTTTAAATCCAAGGCTTGTTGTTCAGAATCCTTGGCTGGTGAACAGTTACGCTTCAGCCAATAAACTGACTGTAAGGGACTGAATTTTAATATGGCCGGATGTGCACTGTTAGCACGTAAGAGTAAATTTCCTGATGTTGGTTTTCTAAAGGATTTAGTTCTAATTTGTTGTCCATTCACACCCAAAATTCCAAATCTAAGAACAGAGGAAAGAGTAAGGATTGCAAACAGTTAAGGGGCCAGAAATAAGACATGATTGGAGTGGTGCAGTGCAGTGGCTGTGGAGCAGCCATCTTCGGGAGATGTTCTGGAGGATGCGTGTTGTCCCATCTGCAGGCATCTCTCTGGGCTGAGGGAGGAGGTTGCTCATCTCCAGGCTGAGTTGGCCAGGATTTGTGGGACCTCTCTTCCATCCAGGGACCACCAGTGCCACTGCTGTTGCCTCAGAGGTTGCCAAGAAAGAGGAGCGGTTGGACCACAGTGGGCTCAGGGAGGATGAGGGTGGTGGAACAGAGGCGCATCCCTCCAGTTGTACCTCTCCACAATTCCTATGCCATTCTGGCAAAGTGTGGTTCCTCTATTGAAGCACCCACAGTGGAGACCAAGGAGGATGCTGGGAACCACCACAAAGGAGACCCACAGGAGGGTGGCAGGGGACCCTGCAGGGGAAGGAAACAACTCCTGTGGGGGACTTCATTGTTAGGAAGGTAGAACTGGGGAGAAAGGGAGAGGGAGGGAGGTAAGGTGCCTGCCTGGCGCCATGGCTTGCAGGGACAGGAGCGAATCCTCAGGATTGCCGGAGCAGCTGCACAGGGAGGGAGCTGGATGTCATTGTCCACCTAGGGACAAATGACCTGGCTAAGAAAGGGATTAGAGAAGTGCAGGAAGAGTTTGTGGAATTGGGGAAGGGCCTTAGTCAAGTAGCACGCACGGTAACCTTCTCGGAGTTGCTTCCCATCTATGGCATAGGAGAGGCTAGGGTGTTCCGCACCATGGGATTCAATCAGTGGTTGAAAAATGGGTGTGGAGCTCAGGGATTTGGCTTCATTGGAGACTGGGGGTCCATCTGGAGTGATGCAAGCCTATACTGGCACGATGGGCTGCATCTGTCTGGGAGGGGAACCAGGATCCTAGGTGATAGGTTTAAATGCTTCATTGGCAAGCTTTTAAACTGGCCAAGGGGGGAGGCACTGGAAAGGAACAGGAAAACCTAGCCTCCCCAAATAATCACGGTAGTAAGTGCGGCAAACACCAACATAGAGGTGTTGATAGGGAGAAGGCAGGGGTAAATGGAGAAAGTGACAAAGGCAAGAAGGACGGGATGGGGCAAAGGAGTAAGGCCATCAGGAAATGGAGGGTAATGAGTACCAATGCTCGTAGTCTGGGCAACAAGCTCCCTGAGCTGATGGCCTTAATGGAAGAGGATGCCTGGATATCGTAGCAGTCAACAGAAACATAGGCACAGAGGAACCATGACTGGGATGTTAACATACCAGGGTACATAACCTACAGGAGAGACAGGCAGGGGAGAAGAGGGGGAGGAGTAGCTCTCTATGTAAAGGAAGGGATAAAAGCAACTGAACAAAAGAGTAAACAGGGAGGAGAGGAGGCACTGTGGATCACCTTGGAGACTGGAAAGGGCACCACAATCTGCACAGGGGTTGTGTACAGACCCCCATGTCAGGGGGAAGGAATGGACAAGGATATGATAGAAGGCATTCTTAGAATGGCAGAGAAAGGGGAGATACTGTTGATGGGAGACCTGAATATGCCAGCTGTTAACTGGAGCACATTTGCTGCAGCCACATCCAAGAGCAGGGCCATTCTTGATGCCCTACAGGTGGCAGGCATTAGACAGCTAATTTCGGAACCCAGTCGTGAGGGAGCAATCTTAGACCTCGTACTCTCAAACGGGGCAGTGAGAGGATCTCAGATCTAGAAGTGGGTTGCCATCTGGGGACAAGTGACCATCACACAGTGTGGTTCACGTCAAACTCAGCAACAGAGTCAAGCCACACAAAAGTGAGGGTACTGGACTTTAGGAGGGCTGACTTTGGCAAGATGGGAGAGTGCCTCAGAAAAGCACTAGCAAACAGGCTAGAAGGACGTGTGGAGCAACAATGGGGAATTATCAATACTGCCATCACAGAGGCAACAAGCCTTTGTGTGAAGTAAATAAACAAATCAAAACGAAAGAAAAAGCCACTATGGTTCTCAGAAGAGGTGGCCGTAAAAGTCAGGAAGAAAAAGATAGCATTCTGGAAGTATAAGGAAACACAGAAAGAGCAGGACAGAGAACTGTACCAGTTAAGGCAGAAGGAAGCAGGGAAGGAAGTCAGAATAGCAAAGGCCCAAACTGAGGAAAAGATAGCCAACTCAGTTAAGATGGGGATAAAACCTTTTATAGGTACATCAGCGTAGAGAAAGACAAAGGAGGGATAGTGAGGCTGAATAGAATGAACGGTGGGTTGGCAGAGGGGACAGTGAAAAGCAGAATACTGAATGAATATTTCTGCTCAATATTCACAAAAGAGGAGGGGAAGTGCCTAATGCAATTAACAGAAGCACTCTTGATAGGGGTCGATCCCAGTCCTTTCACAGAAGAAAGGGTTCTGCAAGAACTCTAAAACTGAAGGTGGACAAAGCAATGGGTCCTGATGGAATTCACCCCAGAATTCTAAAAGAATTAAGGAGGAACTAATGAAACCACTGGCTACTCTTTTAATAAATCATGGGAGGATGGTGTAGTACCGAGGACTGGAGGAGGATGTGATTCCCCTTCACAAAAGTGGGACCAAGACAGAGGCAGGAAACTACAGACCTGTCAGTCTGACCTCTGTGGTAGGGAAAGTGATGGAGTCACTTCTGAAGGAAAGAATAGTTGAGTACCTAGAGGCCAGTGGAGCACAGGACCCAAGGCAGCATGGGTTCACAGCGGGAAGGTCATGTCAGACAGATCTAATAGATTTCTTTGACTGGGTGACCAAAGTAGTAGACCAGGGAGGGTCTGTGGACATGGCCTACCTAGACTTTAGCAAGGCATTTGACACAGTCCCACACAAAAGATTAATAGTCAAATTAACCAGCCTGGGAGTGGGACCCAGGGTGGTAGCCTGGGTAAAACATTGGCTGGACAACAGGACACAGAAGGTAATTGTAAATGGAGTCCACTCTGAAGAAAGGGGTTACTAGTGGGGTACATGAGGTTCAGTATTGGGTCCAGTCCTTTTAATGTTCTTATCAGTGACATTGCAGAGGGACTGAAGGAAAAGTATGCCTTTTGCAGATGACACAAAGATCTGCAACAGGGTTTATACACAAGGAGGCATGGAAAGGATGAAAAGGGACTTGGCAAGGTTGGAGGAATGGTCAAGTATGGCAGATAGGATTCAATGCAAAGAAGTGCAAAATAATGCACCTGGAAACAAGAACCCAGGGAAAATACACAATGGGTGGGAGGTAGTAGAAACAACAAAAAGGAAAGGGACCTGGAGGTAATCATATCAGATGACCTTAAGGTTAGCAAGCAATATGAGAAGGCAGTAGGGAGGGCTGGGGGTATACTGGGATGTATAGGGAGAGGCATCATCAGCAGAAAACAGGAAATTGTTATCCCTCTGTACAGACAGTTGGTGAGACCCCATCTGGAGTACTGTGTCCAGTTCTGGAGACCCCATCTCCGCAAGGACATAGACAGGATAGAGGCAGTCCAGAGGAGGGCAACTAAAATGGTGCAGGGTCTGCAAGAGAAGCTGTATGAGGAGAGACTAAAGGAGCTTAATATGTATACCCTTGAGGAAAGAAGGGAGAGGGGGACATGATAGAAACTTTTAAGTACCTCAGTGGAATCAACAAAGTCCAAGAGGGTAGCATCTTTCAGAAAAAGAGACTTGCAAGAACAAGGGGATACAATTTAAAGATAGAAGGAGGGCGGTTCAGGGGCAATGTGAGGAAGTATTATTTCACAGAGAGGGTAGTGGATGCATGGAACAGCCTTCCTGAGGAGGTTGTGGGGTCTAAAACTGTGGGAGAATTCAAGAATGCATGGGACAGACATAAGGCAATTCTTGTGGGGGTAGGAAGAAATAGGCTGTTGGTTAACTAGGATCTGCAGCCTATCCTGTAGGTAAGGAAATGGGCAGACTAGATGGGCCTAGCGGTCCTTATCTGCCGTCAAAGTCTATGTTTCTATGATTGCATGTCCTTCAATGTTCTAGGTAAACTGTAAACCCAAATCATTGCTATTAAACAAATCAACAAAAGAACTGGCCTTGCCAACATTTCCCCTTCAAATTACTACGATGCCATCCAAATAACTGTCCCATAGAAAAATGTTTGAAAGAAAGGGGTTTCTGTCTGGGTTAAACACCATGGTCCCCTCCCACCAAGCCAAAAAAAGGTTGGCATAGGAGGGGGCCATGGTGGTTCCCATCGCAGTACCCCTTGTCTGTAGATAAAACTTTTTGTCAAATATGAAGTAATTACATGTCAAAATTAATCTATAGCATCCATCAAAAAATCTTTTGGAAAATGCAAAGCTTTAAAGTTACTATGCAAATGGTAATGAACTGCAGCAAGGCCAGGTCATGTCTAATACAGGTGTATAGACTGACAACATCTATCGTGAGCCAGAGACATTCATAGGACCAGACCAATCCCTCTAGTTTGGACAAAATGTTCATAGAGTCCCTGATATAGGACGGCTGATCTACCACTAACTGTTTAAGAAAGTGATTGACAAAAATCGATAATTTTTCAGTAATAGAACCATTACTAGAAACAATAGGCCTACCAGGGGGATTGGTCTGGTCCTTGTGAACCTTTGGCAACACATTTATTGTAGGAATAACAGGATTAGCCACTGTCGGATATTGCAATTCTTTCAATGTTATTTCCCCACAATGCATTGCAGTATCCAAAAATATATCAATTCTCTTTTTTTAGACCAACTGTAGGGTCTTCATTCAGTCTTCTATAACTTTCTGTGTCATCTAACTGATGATAGAGTTCTGCTTCATACATTATTTTTGGCATTATTACAATTTTACCTCCCTTGTCTGCCTGCTTGAATTCAACACTATCTAATTTCTTTAAATCATCAAGTTTATTTCTTCATTTGATAAATTAGATTTATATTTTTGCCACCTTGAAGAAAATATTTTTTTGAATTCCTGCATAACCAATGTTTGATAGGTGACAAGGGCGGGAGAGTTAGAAAAGGTGGGATTAAACACTGGTTTGGGCCTGAAGGAAGTTGTCCAGGGATTCAACCAGGCCACCCAGACCAGACACAAGCGGACCCTCGAGGCCCACCTTCTTACCTGTCGGCTAGCTTCTATGGAAAAGGAGCTCCAGGAGCTTAGAGAGAGGTCATCGTTGCCAGCCCCAAGGAAGAAGAGGAAGGACAAGGAGAAGCACTGGGGGAGGAGCCCGTCGCCACGAGGAAGGTCTTCCACCTCCAAGACCATGAGTACCACTCTTCCGGGCCCTCCATCCGCTTCTGCGGGCCGGGCGCCTTCTCCCCCTCCTGCCGAGGAAAGCGGGCAGATGGGGGTAGCCTCTCTTGAGGTCTCTATTTCCTCTCCTTCGAGTAGCACTGCCGCTAAGTTGCCCTCCGGCCCGGCCCAAACTGATCAGTTTGTCCGCGGGTTCTCTGCCACAGACAGCCCAGTCGCGACTGATAAGTCAGACAACGGACTACCCGTCAACCACACAGTCATTCCTACTCGCCTGTTGGGCTCCCTTGAGGCCCCCGACGACAGCACGAGTGTGCTCGCTGGAGAGCCTTCATCCCTGCTGATTTCTTCTCCAAGGGATTCACCACCTGGTCCCAACTTGTCTGTGCCTTCGGGATCGTTACCCGACCTGTCGTTGGGGTCTCTCCCAGAACTCCCCCCTTCGCCAGGCTTCACTCCAACCCCGGACCTCCCTCCTCCACAAGGCCCGTCGCTGGACTAGGATCCGTTAGGCATGGAGCCCCCTCCTTCAGGACCCTCGGGTGCCACTCCTGATCCCCTGCCACTTCCCAGTGGACCTGTGGCACCCCCACTGACCGGTCCTGTGGGACCTGCGGGCGACTTTCCAGGGCCTGACCCCCACATTCCACCACCGGGTGGGCCTCTGATGGATCCTTCTTATCCGTTGCTGGGCAATGTGCTGCCGATGTTGGGACACCCGATGCTGGCAAACCCAATGCCAGAATACCTGACACTGGGTTACCCTGCGCTGGGGTACCCCATGCTGGGGTATCCAACACCTGGATACCCAATGCCGGGATACCCTACACCCGGATATTAACCTTTAGGCTATCCGCCAGGGCTGCCTGGGTATCAGTACCCTTTATTGGCACCACCTGACTTACAGGGTATCCAGGGTATCAGCCTCCTCATCCTTCACCACCGCTGCCTGATTGAGAGTCAGTTCCAGTGTGGTAACAGGATGCCAGGACCCAGCTCATCACTGAAATCAGGCAGCCCCTACCATTGGGGGTGTTCCTCTACCCAGAGATTCCTCTCTGGTCCCTCTGGGCCGAGCTGAAGGTTCACTTCCTGCGGAGGTGCTGGGCAGGACCCTTCTTTCCAGTGGCTCTGAGCCCTCTGATTCAGACATACATTCGGACATCGACCATTCTGACCCTCGATCTCCGGTCGAAGTTCCTCAGAAAGAACCTCCTAAATCCCCTCCAGAGGACCCTTCATTTGGGGATTTGTTGAGAACTATCCAGGCAGCGGGAGGCTGGCCTTGTAAGGAGATAGATCCTCAGCGCAAATGACTGGCTGAGTACCTTGATCTAGCGACTACAGATCCTCTACCCATCCCCCCCTTGGATGGGCCCTCATGAGGACCTGGTCACTACTGTTTGGCAACAGCCCTCCTCCATCCCGGCTGTTTTCAGAAAAGCCGCTAGAACTTACTTCCCCCTCGGAAGGGATTTCTCATTTGACGTTGCACCTGAAAGCCGACTCCATGGTCATCACGGCCGCGCATGACCGGTCGGCTCAATCCAAGCACCTGAGTTCATCTCCACCAGACAAGGACTCACTGCAACTGGACCAATTTGGTAGAAAGATCTACTCATCCACCTCTTGTGTCGTATAGTCACTAAATTATTTTATTTATTTATTGAGAATCTGAATTAAACCCTTTGAGTAACGGACTCTTTTGCAAAGGCTCCTCGTCAGTTAGCACAGAATTAACAGTAACACATGATGATGTGAACATACAAACACAGAGTAGGTTAACAGAGCAAATGTCATCTTATAGGGCAGAGACAGCCCAGCGTCCGATGAAGAGCAGGCTGATACAGTGAAAAATCTGTGACACTTACAAAGTGACTCAAAAACAGAGACAGGGACCATAATTACAATATCCCAAGTAAGAGAACATAACATTCTATGTTTTAGAGGTGGGAGGGGGGAGGAGAAGGCAGTAGCTAATTTAGTGAAGAGATACTAGGGGCAGTCACAAGTGGAGGTCTTGGCAAGGAATTCCTTAAGTGAGGTTTTCAAAGGGCCTATTTTAGTACCAGTAGAAAGAGCAGCAGGTAGGACATTTAGCCAGCCAGGGCCCTGTGATAAGGCCATTTGACCCAAAACAGTCCCTACATTGGGAACGAGAAGGAGGGCCTTTGAGGAACTTCTGGAGAGAAGGTTGGATGAGACAATGCAGGCTAGCAGGAGTGAGTTTCCATTAAATTTTTTTGACGAGGAAACAAGTGTGATATTTAAGTCACCATTCAAAGTTTAGCCAGTTAGTGACTGTAGAGGTCACAAGTGTGGGTCATTCTATTGCCACCAGTTACCAGACGACAGGCTTTATTTAAAGCTTGTCTTTAAGTGGCAGGGAGCAGAATTGTCTGCAGAGTCATAGAACACAATTCCGTAGTCTAGAACAGAGAGGATCGCGGATGACACAGCGGTAGAAGAGCATCTGTGGGAAGACAGTGTTTGAGCTGATAGAGGAGGCCAATTCTGGTGCTGATGGTTTTACAGAGGAGGTTGATATGTGCATGATAGGCAGGGAGGAGTCAAGGGTGATGCCCAGGTATTTGAAGGAGGTAACCTGCTCAAGTGGGGAGCCCTGGGAGGTGTGCACAAGAAGAGGGAGTCACTGTTGGGGTGCTGGCGGTGGGCGAAAATCATTGTCTTAGTTTTTTTTAGTTTAATACCAGCCTGTGCTCCGTGAACCAGGACTCCGCTTCGGCAAAGGACTTTTGAAGGGCATGCTGCAGGGGTAGAGGCTGAGGGTTACTCCAGAAAATGACTGTATCGTCTGCATAAAGGAGTAAGCGACCACAGCAGGCATGGGGAGAGAGTTTAGGAAAAGGCTGAAAAGGAGGGGACCCAGGATAGAGCCTTGAGGGACTCCAGAGTGAACTGGGAGAAGGGCGGAGAAGATAGCGTCCATTCTGACCTGATGTAACCTGTTTGTGAGCTAGTTTTCAAACCAGGTCGAGGTATCAGGAGTCTGCCCCATGGCAGACAGAGATTTGAGGAGGAGGGCATGATGGACAGTATCAGAGTCCTTAGTTAGGTTGATGTAGGCTGCTCCAACTAAGTGTCCTTGATCCAGTGCCTTGTGGATGTAGGAAGTAAAATCAAGTAGGGCTGTGGAGGTGCTGTGGCCCTGACGAAAACCATGCTGCTCAGGGTACAAGAGGTTTTATTTCTATAAGTGTTCGGTGAGCTGGTCAGCTACAATTTTTTCAAGGGCCCTGGAGAGTGGGGGCAGGATGGAGATGGGCCGGTAGTTGGAGGAGGAGGTGCGATTGCTCTTAACAGCCGGGTGACAGCAGCCCTTTTCCAAAGAGTGAGACTCACCCATACAGAGGAGCGGTTAAGGATTTTAGTAAGGGGACAAGGACAGCGTTAAAGCAAGTTGGAGGAGTTTTAAATCCAGGAGTCACTGCTATGGTGGCTCTTACCTAGGACACTGGAGATGTAAGTGTTATCCTGTCTAAGAGATATTACTTGAAACCGGAAAGGCGGGGGAGTAGTGTGGGAGGGCAGAACATTTGTGTCCCATATGGTGGCCTTCCAGAAGGCATCCCTTGCTGAGCTGGAGAGGGACCTTCAGGCTATCCCTGACGAAAACCTCAGGGCCAAGTTGTTGGACAAAGTCCGTATGAACAAGTCCTCTTGCTGTCACATTCTCTGAGCCACATATGATTCCATGGACTCAGTAGCTTGGGCTACGGCCACGGGGATCTGCCTTCATCACCTGTCATGGCTCTATATTGCAGGTCTGGCACAGGACATCCAATCATCCCTTTTGGACACACCCTTCAGGGGTTACATCCTCTTTGGCGGCGATGCGAAGAATATTATAACAGGGCTGCAGGAGAGCAGACGATCTCTTAGAGACGTACGCTTGATGTATCGGATGGGTCAAAAGAAGCAGCCATTTCGTTGCCAGATACGATGGACTAAGACTCAGAACAAGTGTCAAGGCAAAAGATGCACCACTGGCTCTGGAGCTCAGACACCTCAGGCAAAGTTTGCCAAACCAACCTCAGGGGCCAAAACTCCCCTTCCCTCGGTGTCTTGACTTACTCCTCCTCTTTCCGCTACCTCCATTCCCCTCAGAGGAACTGTAGGAGGGAGGTTCGGCCTCCACCTTGAAGGGTGGAAGTCCGTCACCGTAGCCGTATGGGTTCTTTAACTCATACAACAAGGTCACTCTATCGAGTTCCTGGAGATTCCACCTCCACGCCCTTCGGGAAGGTCCTTTTACCCACCTGGTCAGATCCCCATTGTCCACCTGGAAATCCAGGCCCTGCTGCAAAAAACGGCCCTAGAACCTGCCCTTCCAGACCAACTAGAAAGGGATTCTACTCCCATTTCTTCCTCGCACCAAAGAAGGACGGGGATCTACGACCTATCCTAGATCTCGGCCACGTTCAGTCTCTTTATGGAATACAAGAGATTCCGCATGCTGACCCTTTAGGGACTCCTACCCTGCTCCAGTCAAACACATGGCTGTGCTCCTTGGATATTTTATTTTTTAGTTATTGAAAGATATCTGAATTACAATCGTTTGAGTCATTGACTCCTTTGCAAAGGCTCCACATCAATAACAACTTATACTGAAAGATAACAAAATTTAAATATTGGGTACAGCTGTTATACATTGAGCAACAGTACAAACTTAAAACATATGTCACTATTGAAATTTACAACATTGTTAGAGGATTTAAAACATGTGGTGCAGCATAAAGTGAAGGGTTACATCATCTGGGATCTTTAAAAGAGAACACGGGTCTACACTTTGATTCATATGGCAGTACTACAGTTTTGGAGGGCCTTACAAAATAGGCCCTGAGTCAGGATATGATTAAAGTGAGATTGAGGATACTAGCTAAGGGGCTGGACGAGAGGATGTTTATATGCAGGATCCTTACCTACATATCCCCATTCTTCTGGCCCACCGCCGCTTCCTCCAGTTCTCCTTTCAGGAGAACCATTTCCAATTCAGGGCACTTCCTTTTGGCCTGCCCTCAGCGCCCCGGGTTTTCACCAAGTACCTAGTGGTAGTAGCTGCATTTCTCTGCCGCATGGGCATATACGTGGTCCGGTACCTAGACGACTGGCTTTTTACAGCCCCTTCACCGGACAGTCTGAAGGAGTCTCTCTCTTTCACTCTGGACTTGTTTGTCAAGCTGGGCATCTTGGTCAGCCTCCCCAAGTCCCAGCTAGTACCCTCTCAGTGCCTCCAGTTTATTGGGGCAGTACTGGATACAGTCCAGAGCAAAGCCTTTTTGCCATTGGATCAGGCTGAGACCATAGCTTCCCAGGCCACTCTGGTGGCCAAGGCTCGATGGACCCCAGCACACTCGGTGCTCTGTCTCTGGCATGGCAGCAGCCATTCTTACTGTCCCCATGTCCAGACTGCACATGAGGGTCACCCGGTGGTCTCTTCGAGTCCAGTGAAACCAACGGTTGGACAACATGATCCAATTGGTCATGATCTCCAACAGCCTGCAGAAGGATCTTCTTTGGTGGCAGGATCTCACCAACCTGTTAGTGGGAGCTGCTTTCTACCCTGGGGGCCCCTACCCAGACCCTTACATCGGATGCCTCCAGTATGGGTTGGGGAGCCAATCTGGGGGACCACAAAACCCAAGGTTTGTGGACCTCCCAGGAGCAGCAGCTCCATATCAGTGTCCTGGAGACTAGAGCAGTACTCTGTGCTCTCCAGGCCTTCCAGTCTTTACTCCTGTCAGGAACATTTCTTATGCAGACAGACAACATGGTGACTGTCTGGTATCTCAACAAACAGGGAGAAACCTGGTCGTACCCTCTGTGCAGGGAGGCAATGAGAGTATGGTACTGGGTGATTCAGCACGGTCTGTTTCTGACAGCAGTCCATGTCCCAGTCATGCACAATTTTCTGATGGACAGTCTCAGCTGATCAGTAGCTAGGGCTCACGAGTGGGAATTAAAGCAGGACATAGTCGAAGACCCGTTTCTTCGATGGGGCTGGCCAGACCAAGATCTGTTCACCTCCCCATTCAACGCAAAACTACCCAGCTTTTGCTCTCTCGTTCCCGGGCATGGTGCTTTTTGGTGAGACACACTGTCTCTCTCTTGGATAGGGAGGTTTCTATATGCATTTTCTCCCTTTCTTCTTATTCAGAAGGTTCTGTTGAAACGTCAGACAGAAGGGGCCCACTTAATCCTGATCACTCCTCTGTGGCCTCAGCAGATTTGGTTCCCGCTGTTACAACAGCTGGCTCTAGAACCACCGGTCCTTCTGCTGTTATCTCACGACCTTCTGTCTCAGGAGCAGGGCACCCTGGTACATCCAAGCCTTCAGTCTCTCCACCTCCATGCATGGCACCTGTGGACATAGCGGTTTCCCGTTATGGAGTTTCTTCCTAGGTCGCTCGGGTCCTGGTAGAAGCCAGAAAACCTTCTACCGGATCTACCTATGCCATGAAGTGGAAGAAATTTTCCATCTGGGCCACAGCTAGACGCTTGGATCCCTTTTCTTGCTCGGCCTCCCATGTGTTAGAATATCTCGTACATCTTTCTGAGTTGGGCCTTAGTTACTCCTCCATTAAGGTCCATCTTTCTGCGGTGTTGGCCTACCACCTCCCGGTGGAGGGCAAAATCCTAGCGCAGCTAGAGGTTTCAAAAACTTTCTTGAAGGGCATCCTTCATATTAAACCTCCAGTCTGGAACCCCTATCCTCCCTGGGATCTCAATTTTATGTTGGAGAAACTTGCGTTACCCCACTTTGAATTGGCAGCAAGTTGCGATATGCGCTTCTTGTCATGGAAGACTTTATTTTTAGTTGCTGTTACTTTAGCTTGAAGAGTTTCAGAGCTTCAGGCCTTTGTGTGCAGAGAGCCTTATTTTATTTTTCACAATGACCGGGTGGTCCTTAGGACTAATCCTTCCTTTCTTCCAAAGTGGTTTCGGAGCCAACTCTCAACCAGAGTGTCGAACTGCTGGTGTATTATCCTCAGCATTCCAACAGAAGGGAATATCTGTTGCACACCTTAGATGCACATCGGATCCTGAGGTACTATACCTCTCGGACTAAGGAGGCTTGTAAAGCGAACCAACTTTTTGTGGCCTTTTCCCCCCAGTGCCAGGGCAAGGCCATCTCAAAGCAGACTATCTCCAGGTGGCTGGCTAACTGTATTCACTACACTTACCAGAAACATGGAAAGATCCTTTTGGGGGGGGGGGGGGTTAAAGGCCACTCCACCAGAAGCATGGCCACTTCTACCGCTTTTTTCAGGAATGTGTCGACTGCAGAGATATGTGCAGTGGCCACTTGATCTTCTGTCCACACTTTCACTAAACACTACAATCTGGACATTGCCTCTAGGCATAGAACTGGATTCAGCCTTGCTGTTTTGCAAGGTCTTCTATCCTAAGGCAGAACCTCAGTTGGTGGACATTTTCCTCCTCACGGAACCTCATCCTGACTCCTTCTCTTTAGACTGCTTGGTATTCAGTCCTGTAGTGAAGACCTACTGCAGGAACCCTCTTGAAGTAAGATATAGCAGTTACATAAGAACTTACGTAACAGTAGCTCTTGAGAGAGGTTCCTGCAGTAGTTCTAGTTTCCCACCCACCTTCCCCAGCTCATGGAAATCTTTTCTTTCCTTACTGCCTAGCCCTCAAGTCTAGATAGGGCACAAGGTCCCAGGAGTTGTTATTCCTTCTTTTCTACTTACCTTTCTTTAGGTCTCCAGTGGAAAAGAACTGGAGGGCGGGCGCTGGACTGCCCCTTTTATAGTTGGGCTGACGTCGCATCGCCTAACATCGGGGGTGGGCGGTCCCCGCTGATGATTGCTAGCTACAAGTTTGCCGTTGGAACCTGACACCGGGGGCACAGTCCTATATGTGAAGACCTACTGCAGGAATCTCTCTCGAACATATACCCTTACGGTAAGTTCTTACATAACTGCTATTTTCAAATTTCACCAGGGCTGATGTTTCAGATCCCACCAGAGCCATTTACTAAGCATGACTACTGATACTGTTATGTTTGCACATCTTACTAGAAACAGATTTTGTAAGCTACTAATCGTTAAAGGAAAACAGTCATAATCTAGTGGTACTATCAGTTATTTGTCCCTACCTTAGTTTCTTTGCATTGTCTGGTTGTAGAAACTGTAGCTGTTTTTTTTTTTTTAAAGTGTTTTTATTGTTCCCTCGGTAGGCATCGCCATGTCGCCTATTGTGTGCCATTCTCATAACTCTTAATATAGTGAACCTTTGAGCTCATTCACAGTACTGAACTTCCTGCTGCTGGCTCAGGACACTCCCCGATTTTCCTGTCCTTTGTTTACATTTGTGCTGCAGCATGTTCACGGTCGCGCCTTGCTGCAGGAAGTGCGTGGTAGGCTGTATTGCTTGCCAAGTTTCTGCCTTTTGTTTGTGTGATTTGGGAAAGGTGTTCAGGTAGATCCTGAGTTCGTTGTGGCGGCAGTGTTGCTGTGTACTCATCGCAGCTTCCTCTTGTTTGTTGCAGAAGAGTTCTTAGATTTTGGACACACCGCGGCATCATGAAGGCATCGCACTGTGTTGTTCCTTACTGTGTTTCTTGTGGTGTGGTCATATGTTTTCTAGTGGGAATAGATAAAGGCACATGAACTGGTGTACACTACATGTCACTGTGTGTGTAACATCCCTGATGGACTACAGAAGTATGTTTACGTGAAATCAGCATTGCACTTCCTGACTTTGTCTGTGAGCCACTGGTGTGGTAAAATCAACTGCCATACCTTCTGTCATTAAGTGCTAAGTACTGTCTGCCAACCAGTCTGCAGACTTGCACCACCGGTTTGTCTGTTATCCATGAAAATATACCCAGTGGCAGTTTGATGTTGAAAATAGTGACGGCATGACCCAGCACAGTGACACAAACAGCGTCCCTGTAGTGACACCTCTGAGGTGCTACTTGACATTTTGAATGAAAGTGTCGATGGCATGCATGTATGCCCTTACATGTTCCAGCCCCGTCGAGCGCTACCAGTTCCACTGAATGATACATCAGGGGGCAGTATGGCTGCCGCCACAGATGCTGACAGCACAGATGAGAATAGTCTGCTTGACTTGTCCTCGTGCACTCTTCAGAACTGCATACTGATGCTTACTACATGAGAGTCACTTTGCTGCCAAGAGGTGTTGCACCAGCTTGGAGACAGATTAGATGCCACAGGATGCATCACCAATCACCCCCACTTTGCCATGGGTTGCACTGAGCCCTTCATTGTACGGCTTGCTCTGATCGGTATATGTGCCAGCAACCATCATCCGCACCCACCTGATCCTAATCGGTGTGTTATACTTCCTGTCACCTTAAATGTGATGTTCCAGTGTCGCCATGGTAGGATACCTTGTTTGTGGAAGTGGTAAAGATGTGTGAATTGTCCTAGAGTTCTGAGACCCTGTCATTCTTCACTCGAGGAACTTAACATTGACTCCCCCCCCCACGAGCTGACACAAACATGGCCACCGACCCTAACTCAGGTAAAGCTGCAGCAGCCCCCCATAGGCAACAGAAGTATGTCCACCAACCCCCAGTCAGGCAACACAGGTACATAACCCTGAACTGGTCACTGCTTACCACGACTCCTGGGTTGATGAGCAACGGTCTCCCAGCAGGGTGGTAGTTAGCACTTTTCCTGTGTTAGTGGTGTATGTGACATGTAAGATGGGTTGTGTTGGTGGGGGTGGTTGAACGGGTCCCACAACACTGACCATTGGGGGTATGGAACTGGATGTCGTATTGTGTTCTGTTTTGGCCTGGTTTGAATTGATATGACGTCCCCAGAAGCCTGAATAAGCTGTTGCTGTTATTTTCAGTACATGGTTGTAAATGTTGCCAGTGCACTGTGGAAATTCCTCTCCTCTTCTTTTGCTAACTGCCTTATGATTATGAAGATCCACCTGAACTACCACTGGATGAGACAGAGGTCCTCGGCCTGTTCAGGTGTAATATGAAAGACAGCACCTCATGACTGCAGAAACACCGTCATGCTATAGTACAATTTCAGTACTGGGAATTAACACAAGTTCCTAGTGTTGTGATAGAACCAGCAGCCTTTGATGTCCCAGCATCAGGACTGTGCTACCTGCTGAGCCACTGACAATTGTGATAACTGCTGAGCTAATGACACTTATGTCATACACAGAACTGTGCCACTACCACCGTGTGAACATGTCTGAATACCACGTTCGGGGGTGTAAGACTTACAGAAAGGACATAGGGTGAGGAAGGGGTGTCCAGTCTAGGTACGGGATGGAATTACATGCAGAAGGCATGGTGAGGAGAGGGGGACAGAGGCGCTGTGGATGAAGCTCCTGTGTGGAAAGGTTAGGAAGCTGAAGCCATGGGTGGTGTATACACCACCAGCCCAGTCTTAAGAGATGGATATGGAGCTACAGGAACAAATTAGGCAGTTGTGTAGGAAGGGAGTGCGGTGACTGTGGGGACTACAACTGCCTGGGGTGGATTGTCATACCCTGCCACCTCCAGTGCCTGGGAGCATGCATTCCAGGATGCGTTTAAGGACACTTTCCTGATGCATCTTGTTAGTCAGCAAACTCTAGATAGTAACACACTGGACATGGTATTATCAAACGGGAAGATGGTGAGAGAAGTAAGGTGGAAGACCCAGTAGGTGTGAATACAAATCAGCCCATGTTCTTTGAGTTCACATTGGGAAGTGAGTACACAGGCTCACAAACAAGTGTGGTGTACTTCAGGCGGCATAGTTCAGGAGCATGTGGGACACACTGAAGAGGTGATTGGAGTGGATTATGCTGGGTATAGATTCTCTACAAAATTTGCATATCATTGAACTGTGGCTAACAGAGGCTAGAGAGACACGCACCAACACGCAAAGCAAGAACAACAGATAGGTGGTGACAGCCAACAGAGCGGCCTTGGGGTTGAAGAGGACAGGGAGGTGTATGACAAATGGGCCAAGGAGGTAAGCAAGATGGTTAAGGATGCAAAGGTCTCCAGGAAGCTCAGGCTGGCTCAGGGTAGAAAAGCGTGAAAAAAGGACTTTAGATATGTGACGGAGAAAAGTAAATGCAGGGACAACATTGTGCATTTAAAGATGGGCGTGGGTTGGGTGGAAAACAGAGCTGAACAAGCAGAAGCACTGAATGAATATTTCTTGTTGGTGTTCACACAGGAGGATGGGGAACCACTACCTCAGTGGACATAGTAGGCGGGGTCGGGGTGGAGGAGATGAGGGAATGTAGTATCGAGGACAGTATGGTTCTAGATGGTTTGCAGGCATTAAGGGTGGACAAGGCACCAGGTCCTGATAGCAAAAGTGTTGTCAAGCCTGCTGGAGAACATGTTCCACACTGCCTTCTCCAGTACAAGCCTGCAGGGCTACTTAAATTAAACCCCTTAGTAGCCTGATAGTAACTCACCCAGCATTTGGCTAGCATGCAGGTAGCAATGTTTACCCCTACTAAAATGTATGCAGTACTGGATGATATGTACGGGTAGAAACGACAACAAGGGAGCCTTACCAGACTGGACAAGTGGTTGAACAGGTGGCAGTGGTTCTTCAACATGAAAAAGCGTAAGGTTATCCACTTTGTGACCAGGAACCATAGGAGGGAGTATTGGGTTGGTGGTGGGGATGGTGAGGCTCTGTATTACTGAGAAGGAGAAGGACTTAGGGGTGTTGCTAAGGGGTGGCATGAAAAACTCGGCACAATGTAGGAAAGCTGCAGCTAAAGCAAACAGGATAATGTGGTGTATTGCAAGGTTGTTTTCATCTAGTCAGATGCCCCGTCAGTACTGACAGATAAGTCTAACTCTGACAGGGGGACTGCATAATTTTATGCAGTGGTCAATAGTCATGTTTCAAACTTTGTTCCTCCAAAAATTCACCCATCCTAGGTATGTTTCATGTGTACATAGTACATGCCCTGGGACATCCCGCAGACAGCCGAAACATGACCACCCCCCCCCACACACACAGCAGGAGAAGCAGTGTCTGGGACATCCCGCAGACAGCCGAAACATGACCCCCCAGAGCAGGAGAAGCAGTGTCTGGGACATCCCGCAGACAGCCGAAACATGACCCCCCACAGCAGGAGAAGCAGTGTCAGTCACCAGCACTGACCAGTTTGAGGAAAGCCGGGCCCTCTGGCATGATGTCACAGAAAGAGTGACACACGACGTACACACTGGAACAGCTGAGACATCACCCCTGCTGTGACCTAAGTAATGCCATGCACCACATGCTCAGGCAACCATGTGAAATCACAGTGACGCAAAACAAGCATGCTCATGCCGGCACCCCCCACACCCAACAATGAGAAGCATTGCCAATCCCAAACCCTGCTCGAGCATGACACAGCAGGGACATCCCCCTGCTGTAAGTGACATAATGACATGCCCCTACGGCTGACTGCAACATGGAACATGTCACTGTGCGACAAGAAGCATGACCATTCATAGAAACATAGAATATGTCTGCATAGAAGGACTCTGTACCCATCCAGTATGCCCATAAGGCCTACAATACGGTGCTGGCTAACACACGATGTAGAGAGTGTACTTTTTTCATTTATTCACACTGCTGTGGTTTCCTTTTACATGTCCCAGGCATGTTCAAATCAGAACGCTTTAATGGCTCACACCATCTCTGTCAGTGCACCTTTCAATGTCCTCACCACTCTCTCTTTAAAAACCAAAAATTCTGTCATGTCCACTTAACCAGCCTTCAAATTCATATTGTGCCCCCTTGTGCTACTATTCCTTTGAATTTGGAAGATATAGCTCGCTGCACCTTTCTTATGGCTTTTGAGGTATGGTACTGTTTCTATCACGTGCCACCGCTCCTCAAAAAGACTACATATTGATGTACTTTAGTGTGTCCTGATATGTTCTGAGGTGCAAGGCCTGCACCATAATGGTTGCCCTCCTCTCCTCCACTTCACCCTGTCAGTGTCCTGTTGAAGGTGTGGCCTCGAGAGTTGAAAATAGTACTCTTTGGGTGTCCTCAGTTGCATAACAGAATGCTATCATCACCTTCCTCTGTAATGCTGATAACTCTTCCCATGTACCCTAGCATGGCAGTTGGTCTCCCTGCAGCCTTTGTATTCTGTTTGGCCACCTTTCACATCATATGAAAATGGTAACCCGCTTGTCACTCTCTCCTGCTGTGATTTTCTGCTACCCACCCAGCACCATCCTGTAGCTCTCCACAGGGTTCTCCTGTCCTACATTCATTATGTTGCGAGTGTTGGCATCGAACCACACTTGTAACACTTCTGACCAGTCTTCAAACTCCCACAGCTCACTCCTCATTTTCTGTACCTGTGCTGAGTATCCACCTTGTTGCAGATCATTTTTGTTTTTAAATTCAATGTTTTATACTGCATCAGGGCATGTCCTCTGTCCAAGGTGGTATCTGGTGGCTCTTCTGAAATTGTAGTGTCCTTCATGTGTGGTGGCACCTGGGACCATTGTACTGGTCCGACATTGTAGATGTGGTCCAGGTCCCTGGGGGCCATTGTCGTCTGCCTGTCCCTTTTTGGATTTTTGCTGTTTGTTTCCTCCACAGGAGCATGGATGTGCAATGATGTAATGGCATCATACGTGCTAATGTCTGCCTCGCTCCTCCCCTAGTTACAGCACTGCTGCTCCTCACGGTACCCCTGATCTCCATCAGGGGCCGCTAAGGAGCGGTGTAAGACACAGTTCACGCCCCACGAAATGGAGAGCAGTCCTACGACAATCAATCCCTCACCTACACAGCGGACTACCAGTGGCCCCAGTCCATTCCACAACACTGGTCACTGGCATTGTTCGAGGTGTGGCGTCCAGCACCTCAACCGTAACCACCACAGAGTCAGCCTGTAGCAGATCTCGTCATCATCTGCAAATATGCAGACTTCACTCTACAGTACCTCGAACATGTTATATATGAAGACATTGGACAGGACAGTACCAAGGAATAATCCCTGAGGTGCCCTGCTGCTCTTCCACCTCCGTCTCCGTATTTGATACCATTTATCTAGTATAATCATCCTGGCTCCTACTAGTGCTCACCTCAGATATTCATTCTAGCATTTTGTTTGCCTTTGTTGCTGATTTGTTGCAGTGTGTGGACTGCTTCATGTCAACACTGATCATCTCTCACGCTCCGACACAAAATGTTATGCACAGTCCTACATCGAAACATAGATACATGCAAGTTGACGGCACAAGGAGACTGCTAGGTCCATCTAGTCTGCCCATTTGTTTTACACCTATTTTGACATTCTAGTTGCCTTTTGTAGTCAGGGCTCCCTTGTGTCTATCCCATGCATTCTTAACTCCCCCACAGTGTTGACCCCCATAACCTCTTGGGGCAGGCTGTTCCAAGCTTCCACCACTCTTTCTGTGAAGAAAAACTTCCTGAACCTAGGCACAACCAAGATAGTAGTTGTTCTCGTGATTCTTGGCAACAACATGCATAACTTTGCATTTATTGGGCCCTATGCAAGAATGTCGCGGAACTATGCACGGAGGCATGTACCCTGCATGCAGAGATCCACCGTCAGTAGACGGGGAGGATGCACCATGAAGCACACCTGTTCGCAGCCTCGCTCTACTGGTGCGCTGGACTCAGCAGGGCATCCAGGGATAGAGTTACATTCCCATTTGTGCATCCAAGCAGATGCCTGTCATGAACTGAAAGTGGATCCCTTGCGCTGAGAGGTACGGGCATGGTGCGTGAATTCCTCTCGGGTACTGGAATGCTCACACTTGCCCCATCATGGGCTGTTGGTTGTAGGCCCCACACTGCAGGGCCACCCATAGACGGCAACCCAACACCCACATGCCTTTGACCCTAGCGGCAAACACAATGCTGGTACCACAGCTGCTGGCAACCGTGACTCACCCACGGGTTGCCCCAAACAGCTGTCCGGCAGACGGTGATCCCATGGCAGAAACCCACAGTCCTGCAGCCCAATCCTCCTATTGCACCGCTGCCTCCCTGAGGCGGCCAGCAGCACAGCCCTCCTCTCACCACCACGGCCTCCAGAATCCTACAGCATACATGGGCGCCGTCTGCATCATGCCCCTGCGATCGGATGTCTGCTCAGCCTGACGCTGAGAGGATGGCTGTGCTGTTGGCCGTCTCGTGGGAGGCAGTGGCGCAATGGTATGGTGGATGGGGGTTATGGTGCCGTGAGGGAACACTGAACACCAATGTGGGGTTGTGGTGCAGGGATCGTGGTGGGGGGCATGCATTGTTCTTTGTGGCATGGGGTGTGTGTTGCTGCGCACATGGGGAGTCAGGGTGTAGAAAGGTCTGTCTGTGAGGGTCCTCAGTCACCAGGGAACATGTAACCTGTGGGTGGTTGGGGGTGTTGCATGAGTGTCCCTGGGTAGGGGCTGTAATGTGGCTCTGTTTGTGTGCCACAGCCCTCACCGTCAGCTACTGGGCTGTGGCAGCAGGGGGCCCATTACCAGTGGTCGGCAATGTGTTACGGATGGTCTCATTTGCAGAAACTCACGCCCCAGCTCCACAGCCACGTGACATCACTACACGGTTATATGCATACCTGGCGGGAGGGCGGACGATACCTGCCTTACAACCCCATTCCAGAATGTCACAAGAGGGTACACATTCACGCATATTGACACGTATCTGAGGACATAATAATAAAATTGATCCTGTGGTCATTCGAACATGGAACATCCCACTGTATCACAAGAATCATCCCCCCCCCCCCAAGGAACAGCTGTGCCAACACACAACCATAGTCGAGTACAACAAAGTTTTGCATACCCCATGATGACACAACAATAGTGACATCCTCCGAGCACTCCTGTAAGAATGAGAAATCCCATCATGGGGTCACATAAATAATGCCATGCGCCCAGCTGTCAGTTTCATCTGTCAATGTGACGCTGCCAACTGGCAAGTGCGAACAGGTGATGCTTACTTTGTCTCACTGGTTAAGTAATATTACCTTCATTTTGTATTTATGCAGGTCAGTGCACATAGCAGCATTCATCCAGTATACGTACTGGATTCCTGATATACTAGGAAGAAAAGTCAGGAGAGTCATCCCTGCATGTGCGGTGAATGCAGTTTGTACTGTGTGGCCCGAGCCAAGTGGGATATACAAAGGTTTCCACAAGGCCGATGAAGATGACAATGAGGAATGGACACAGACCTTCTTAAATGAACTAGCTTAAGTCACTGTGCAGATTTCAACTGAAACACAACAGCAGCAGTGTGTTGATTGTACTGTTTATGTTTCGTTCACACTGAGGTGAAGTTACTCATGTTGAGTTTCACTGCATGTTCAGTCGCAGTATAACACAAAATGCTGCATTGAGTAACGTGTTTGAAGTTTATGTAATGTCGTTCAGTGCAAGACAATTTGACACAAAATCATTCAGTGTTGTCATAACGGTGTCTTACACTGCATTTGTTTTTACTGTGTTGAATACAAAATTTACTGGGAAGTATAGAGTTTCTGTGCTGTGTTAACACTGATGATATTTTCTATGTTGTCAAATAGAATAGAATCACTGTGACATGTGATTGTGTGGTCCTGTCACTGTTGTGACACTGTGTGTAAAAAGTCACACAGCCTTTAACATCAATGTGCCCTGGATGTTTTGGCCACAGCCCTGATTCACTGTCCAGGTGTCTGGCTCATGGTCACTAAGAAATTTGGACTGATTAAAATTTTGAAAATATCTACATGCGAGCACAAAGCACAGGTGATGCTGTGATGGGCGTTTGGGCATCCATGGGAGATGCCTGTTAGCATGAGGACAATGGTGACATAACTGATTAGGCCATATGTCTTGCTTGCAACAGCCACTCACTTCATCAAACAGTATTGTTTGAACTCAACGAACACTTCATTTGGTCTCGAGTCAGTGGCGCCTGGGTATGGATGTGAGTGTTCATCCCTCCATTACTTATCACAGTTTTGGCACACAACGGCTCATTGTGGACAGGCCACCACTTACCAGCTGTGATCCAGTTCAAACTAAGTGTTGCAGTGATATACCCACACTAGTGAAAGTGGAGCATGTAGGTTCCTTTAGGGAACATACAGTATATCATAATATATATAATACATAAATCATTGTTGAAATGAAGTACCAGCATAGGTACTCTACGTGCAACATTGAAACTTACATACTAAAATGCCAGCAGAATAGGCCTCATGGTCTTTCGTGTCTGCTCGATACTCAGCACCTATACTGGGAGCCCATTTTGTTGTCCCCCCCAACCCCCCTTGGTTTTCCCCATTCCCTTTCCAGGGTATTTCCCTGATACGGGACTCCTCAGCTTCACCCTCCCCCTCTACCTGTCCCAGACCCTCTTGAACCCCTCCACAGTATCAGCCTCCACCAGTACCATGGGAAGTGCATTCCATGGTTCCACCACTCCCTCAGTGAAGTAACACCACCTCCTCCTGTCTCCTCCTGAGTCTACCCCCTTCAGCTTCTACACGTGTCCTCTGGTTGATTAATCCCCTTTATGTACTTAAAGACCTCTATCATGTTCCCCCTCTCCCTCTTCTCCTCCAGTGTGTACACGCTTGAGCCCTCAAGCCTCTCCCGTAGGTCCTTTCCCTCATGCCCCAGATCATCTTTGTTGCCTCCTCTGGACCCTCTCCAGGAGTGCAATGTCCCATTTTAGATGCGGCTTCCAGAACTGCACACAGTACTGAGGGCGGCATAACGCAGACATGTTGAAATGCTCCATCAGAGGGCACCCAGGACATCCACCAATTCCCTCAGCACCCTGGGATGCATTTCATCTGGCCCCAGAGCTTTCTCCATCTATAGGAACCTGAGGGCTTCCCTCACTCTATGAACTGTGATTTCAACCTCCCTGTTCCCCCCTTGCCACCTGTTCATCCTGCCCCTCACCGGATGGTGCTGTCCCATCACCCTCCCTAGACTCGGCCGTGCTCCCAGCCTCTAAGGGTCCTGCCTCTTTCACAGGTTCACCATTTCTCCTGTCGATGGGTGCGGCTCCCCATCCCTCCTGGTAAAATTGGGGCCGAGGTATTCATTTAGTACTCGACCTGCTCGTCCACCTCCTGTGCCCATCCCTTCCCTGTCCTAATCCTGCTAATCTGCCCCCTCACTTTCCTTTTTTCCCCTATATATCTAAAGAACCCCTTGTTCCCCCTCCTTATTCCCCTGGCCAGGTTCTGCTCCGTCCTCGCCTTAGCAGATTTTGTCACCTTGGTGACCCTTGCGGACCTCAGGTCGTAGTCCCTCTGATCCCTTTCTCTGCTTGAGCACTTGAAGTGACTAAAGGCAGCCTTCTTTTCCCTCACTGCCTCCTGAACCTCCCGTGTCCACCAACCTGGTTTTCTTGCCCTATTGAATTTGTGCCACACCCTTGCACAGGATTTGGTAGCCTTCTGTACCCCCCTCCAATGATCTCCCACCTGCTGTCAGCATCCATGCCTGACCTTATCTCAACATAACCCTTAAGAATCCTTCGGCCCGGTGGCGCTGAGGTTGGTGCTGGATGCCACACCTCGCTCGCGTGACCCGGGTTGAGGCGGACTCGGGTTGCGAGGGTCGGCAGGGGAGGGAGGATCGAGGCGTCCCAGCGGATGCTCTCCTCCTCAGGGGTGAGCTCATGAGCAGCGTTCGCGTTCTGCATCACCCTCACGGCGGTGGAAGCACCGACCAAGGTGGATGGAGCGGCTCCATCTTCGTCGGTCGGGGAGGGGAGCGCCAGCTAACGCGCCGAGGGGCTTGGTATGCGTCAACGCGCCCTCGGGGACGTCGTCCCTGGCGCGGACGCCCCAGAGGGCGGGGAAACCAGGGAAGAAAAACGAGAAAACCCTCCTCGGCAGCCCAAGATGATAGCCTCTCGGTACCATCCGGATCACCGATAAGAGGACAGACCCCACTGTGCAGGAGGGGAGAAGGGAGGCACTCTAGGGGGCAGATCCCACCGGAGGTGGAATGGAGGAGTTGAGAGGAAGGAAGGAGTGGGCTCCGGGAGCAGAGAAGGAGGCATAAAAATATAGTAAAAAAAAAAAAAAGAATCCTTCCCATGCCCCTGAAGTCCACACCCCTAAAGTCAGTAACCACAGTCTTTGTGCAGTTTTCTTCCCCCCCACCAGGTCCAGAAAAAACCAGACTATGGCATGATCACTCCCCACCAATGGGTCACACACCTCCAGACCCCTAATTTGGTGACTGTCTGCCAGGACCACATCCAATATCCAGTCCTCCCTAGTGGCTCCCCACCTGCTGGATTAGGAACACGTCCTGAAAGACATCCAGCAATCTCTGCTTCCTGGCCTCTGGGGATGTCATAGTCCCCAAGTTTGTCCAGGGCATGTTTAAGTCTCCCATCACCACTACCACTCCCTTGCCCAATCTACAGCAGCCCATAATATTTGCCACAAGGTTCTCTCCCAGATCCTATGCCAGCGGGGGGGGGGTTCTGTATACCACCACTGTTTTTACTCTCTTACCCCCTTGCGTTTGCAGGGTAACCCAAAGTGCCTCCACATCCCTCTCTGCCTCCTTCACCCCTCCAATACCGATGCCATTTTTGACCATCTGTGCTACCCCCCTTCCCACCCCCTATCTTTCCTGAACATTGTGTAGCCCTCCAGGTTTATGTCCCAGTCATTCCCTTGTGTGGTCCAGGTCTCAGCAACAGCTGCCACATCCACTGCCCCTTCAACTAGCACTGCCTGGAGATAAAGCATCTTATTTCCTAAGCTCCTGGCATTGATCAGGACCACTCTCCACCCCTTTCCCCTCCTCCCATCTCCAACCTTCGTGCTTCTGTGTGGCTGCCCCCCCCCCGTGCCCTGCCCGTTGGCCTTTCACAGTGTCCCTCCATCCCCTTAGTGGAGCTGCAACCAAGTCCTTTTATTGGCCCTCCTGGAACAGCCACTCCTTCCGTCCCTTCCCCCTTCACAAGTTTAAACCCCACCTTTCAGGACGAATACAGCTAGTTTCAGCTTTAGAATTTCCCTTCCTTCCAAATTGAGGTGGAGCCTGTCCATAGCGTACAACCCCTTATCCTACTCAGTTGCTCCCCAGTCACCCACAAGCCCATACCCCCTAGCCTCACACCACTCCCTAAGTCACTGGTTATTGATGTACAAACAGTGACAGTTATTGCACCGAGTGACATGATCCCAAGACAAAGTAAATCACACACTTATTCTTGTAAGTAAGGCATTGACGTGAGTAGATGTCTTGTTCATAATTACTGTTGCTTTGCCTTTAGAAATAAACTACTGTGTTTGTGGCTGAGCCACACCCTCCTACCTTTTACTTTAAATAACAATTGTAGCAACAGTAAGTTAGCAAGTGCACGGATTACTATTGTATATCAATACCTCCTTCACTCCTGACACTCAGAATGTTTACATTTATTCTAGTGACACATTCACCATTTCAACACTGTATAAAGAATAGGCGTCACACTTGTTTTTCATAACTTGCCGTGGTTTCATTAGTATGAATCGTACCACTGATGAAAAGTTAACTTACATATTTTTCATAGAACAAATGTTGCCGTGCAACCCAACGCGGCTGTTATGATAATGGAAATTACATTAACACTAGCAGAAGTGTTACAGAGGATTAATATGACCAGACTTTTCAGTTACAACTGTGATATGCCCTAAGGTTTTCTTCGTTAAAGGAGTAGTCCACCCAGAATTTGCAAAAACATATTCAGAGTGTTTTGATATGTATGTTAAGTCATAGTCTGCCCTTGCCTCTGTCTGCTATTAGGAGTTTTTCCTAAATTAGCCTGCTAGCTGTATGGTAGTTTTACAACCCCTAGGGATCTCCATCACAAATAGGTTTATTGGCTTTCTTTCTCCTACAATGCACCCTGTCTCATGTGACACTGATGTAGCTATGCCCTTAGATTTAGCATGTGCACTGCTTTAAAATCAGTTTAAAATCAGTTCACAACAGCATGGTATGCGGTACTGGCAGTAGAAGTGGACAATAATGATGGGAGTTCCAGATAAGGGGAATAGGGTAAGGGCTGTACAGGAGAAAATGCTCTGTGTGCTCTGTGACCTTATGTAAGGTGGTTCCACTTCCAAGAGCGAGTACTGCAAGAAAGTACAGTATAATGCAGTTCAGCGCGTCTGTCAGAGTGTTGTGGCTCTCACGGGTATGGGCTGGTAGGAGGATGGTGAGACACATGGAACAACAGCGATCTGTATAACAGTGATTGCTTACACAAGAATGGGGCAGGACAGGCACTGTTGTTTGGATGAATATATAGTGACAAGTGGCTTACTTAACTTGATTGGATGGGGGGAAGGAAGCTGTTCTGCAGCATTGCTACGAAGATGATCCAAACTAGCTGAAGACCCAGGATAGCAATGAATGGAAGGGTGGGGACACGAGGGTGAGGACATGAGGACAGAGGAGTTATGGATGCAGCTCCTGCAATGAAATGTTCAATGCTGAAGCTGGGTGTGCTGTATAGAGCACCATCACGGACCTCTGAATTGAATAAGGAGTTACCAGAACACATTAGGCTGTAATGTACAAGGGGTAGTGTGGTGATTGTGGTGGCAATCAGTGTACTGGTAGTGGCTAGGAGCACCCCTGTCACAACAGTGCCAGAGAGCATGTGCTACTAGAAGTGTTCCAGGATGGTCTCCTGACACAGCTTGACAGACTGCCAACTGTGATACACAACACGCTGCACATAGTTGTATCGAACGGAGATGTGGTGAGGGAGATTGGAGTGGCATAGGCGGTATTTTGGTGTGACCATGAAACATTGTGGTTCATGCTCAGACTGACTATGGAGAATGGAGGCTCGGAAGCAAGGGTGGTGGACTTCTGGATGATTGACTGTGGGACGATATGGTACATAATGAAGGGGCGTTTCGGTGTATTAGGTCATACATGGATGCACAGCAAAAGTCTGTTATGATTACAACTGTAACAGCAGACTGTATGGAGGCATGTTCCATGATGCTCACTAAGAAGAGCAGAGACAGAAGCCTTGCTGTCTAAACAGTACAGTGCTACAGGGGTACAGGCACAGATGTGTTTTAGCAGATTTGACAGGATGTGAAGCAGGGAGGACAGAAGACATCTGCTAGTTGTTACATGGTGGTTAACAGTGTAGTTAGGAAGCCATGGCCCCCTGGGAGATTAGGCTGGCACATGGCATAAAGGGATAGGATAAGGACTTTGGAGATAATACATTATTATGATTGTGTAACAACACAGCTGGAGAAAGGTCACACTGTGAACATCCTACATTTGGACTTCAGCATGGCCTTTGATTCAGTGCATCATGGGTGACTGAGTGTAAAACTGAGATCCGTGGGGGATGGAGTCGAACATGGTTAATTGAATTTTGAACTGGCTACAGTGGGGTGAGAATACAAGTGGTGGTGGTGGAGGGAATCTCAACACAGAGGACAGTGACGAGTGTAGTGTGGCAGTCATCTGTGCTGGGCACCTTGCTGTTTGTGCTATTCATCTCTGATATCTCACATGGTGGTGTGAGCAGGATCACTCTGTTACAAGAAGGTACTAAAATGTGAGTGGTGGTGGGTGAAGTGGAAGGGGTGCACCAAGTGCAGGGGGCTCTGTTCCAACTGGAGAAGTGGTCGGGGAAGTGGCACATGTGTCTCAGTGCTAATAGGTGAATGGTTATGCACTTCTGGGGCAAGAAAAGAGAGGTAATATTGGTTGTGGGGTGAGGAGGATCACCAAGGAAGATCCCTAACAACATCTGTTCAGTGAATCAGTAAAGATAATGTAAAACAGATGAAATCTGGAATGGTTCTGCATTCAATTTTAGGTCCCATCACTTCAGCCTTTTTTGGGAAGTGGCAGTAGTGCTGCTTGATGAGCTCCTCGGTGTCAGGTCTGTCAGTTGGTACAATATTTTTGGGATGCACAGGCATGTCAGTCATTGGAACTTCTATGAGAAGTCCCTCCTTCACTTTAATTACTTCACCCATCATGTTGTCAAGGTAGTGGTTGTCTTTGGTGCAGGAACTGGTTTTGCCACCCATTTCTTTGTTAGCTTGGAAAATGCAAATCTGTGTTTCAGGGAGCCTTTGCGGATGCCCGACAATACTACTGCCTGGAGGCAGTTGCAATTTTCTGAATAATCAGCATGGCAAGTTGTGTCCTTACCACCATACCAACATATGAAAAGTGTTGGCGTTTTGAACAGTACTTGTTCGTGAGGGAGTGGAACACCTCCAGGTTGCCAGTATGACAGAACTTGGTGACTTTCAAGATGTCTTTCAGAAAGCAGGTGTCACAAACAGTGCTCTTCAGGGCCTTTTGTGCTACACTTCCAATTGTAAGCCAGACTGTTTCTCTTTCCTCAAGGTCATCCATTGGTGGATGCTGGCATTCACGTACTGCTAGTCCCACCGTCCAGGAGTGCATGTTGACAGTGTGATGTAGTACAGAGAGCCACTTTTCTCTCAAAACTATCTCACTTTCTCCACAGGTTGCAGCTGACCACCAAAAGTGGTTTACAATTGATCTTATCCACCCTAACAAGTTGTGGCAGTGTCTCTGCTTTCCCTTTGCGGAAAGCTTCTTAACTATTAATTTAGCCAAGTGCTATATGTCATATTGATGGTCCATGATTCTGGAACTTGTTCTTTAGACATGAGGGCTGCAATCTGCGGTGTCTGTCAGTCGCCACAGTGCCAACCAGTAGTCCTCCATTGATGATTTTACTTATCTCTCTTCTGAACGCCTCCTTTTCCATGGAGTTTGAGTTGGCGACCTTGGGGCTCTGTACCAACTTGGACTGCAAAATCACATTCAGACAACATGAAGTCTTGCTGTATTCTGACATTATGCAGTTAGCCCCAGCACTTGAACTGCTCCAGAGAGGAAAGAGTTAACTCTATGACAGGGCATAGAACGTTGAGTTCGAGCTCGGTTCAAACCTCTGTCTGCTGCACTTTGAAGTGTAACCGTCAGATTCTTTACTCTGCCTAACTGAACAGTCGCTCTGGAGATCTCTCCTTTGCTATCAGTTTGGCATAAATAAACGTCCGGTTTTAAACCGCTGCTTTTTTTTTGGTTCTAGAACCCTGTCTGCGGTACAGTAAGTACTTAGGTAGTGGACTAGTGTGATTTGTTGTGGAAATTGTAAAAATATTTTTCAATCAGTTCGCTGAACTGATTGCTTGTTTCTTTCTCTTAAGTTTATTTTGTTTCTGAATTTAGTGTGAGATACTGGTCCTTATCAGTTCTAAAAAAAAACGTATTTAGATGTTTTTTCTATACCAGTGACACGGTTAGGAACGGTAAGTGGGTCTTGCTGCTTTTGCAGTAAAGGATATGTTTTTAGGATGGCTTGGTCTGAGAAACCCAAAGAAAACCGGGTCCACTGAGTTTCAACACTGCAGTGAGTGTGGGGGCCCTTGCTAAGGCTGATCCCCACACCACCTATGTTTACTTTCTGGTTTTGAACACCTTGATTCAGACTGCGAGATTTGTAAAAATTTTCCTAAGGCCACCCTAGATAAAAGATTGGTCAGGCTTAGGGAAAAGGAGGTCGAGAAGTCCGCTGATCCGGATGGCCAGCCCAGTTTGGTTCTGACCGAACCTGAGGGAGGGCCCATTGACCTGGACGAGGCTACCTCGGGCCAAAGGAGAGCCGATCCTGAGGGGTTGGTTCCGGCTAAAAAAAAGAAAAAAGAGAAATCGTCTGGTTTGGATTCAGAACTGCATCATCCAACCGCCGAAGAAATTGCCAGGGCGATTAGTATAGTTGAATCGCTCCGTTCAGTTCCGGACAATCCGGCGCCTCTCGGTAGGCGCTCGGAGGGGGAGGTACATAAAACAAACAGTAGTAACACGCTGGATACAGAAGTTGATACCGGCCCATTTACAGAAGAAAGGGTTCTGAAAGAACCCTTAAAACTGAAGGTGGACAAAGCAATGGGGCCTGATGGGATTCATCCCAGAATTCTAAAGAACTAAGGGTAGAACTAGTGACACCACTGACTACTCTTTTAACAAATCATGGGAGGATGGGGTGGTACCCAAGGACTGGAGGAGGGCAGATGTGATTCCCCTTCACAAAAGTGGGACAAGGCAGAAGCAGGAAACTATAGACCTGTTAGTTTAACCTCAGTGATAGGGAAAATGATGGAATCACTTCTAAAGGAAAGAATTGTCGAGTATCTAGAGGCCAGAGGGCACAGGACCTAGGCAGCATGGATTCACAGCGGAAGGTCATGCCAGATGAATCTGATAGATTTCTTGACTGGGTGACCAAAGTAGTAGATCAGGGAGGGCTGTGGACATGGCCTACCTAGACTTTAGCAAGGCATTTACACAGTCCCACACAAAAGATTAATATACAAGTTAGCCAGCCTGGGAGTGGGTCCCAAGATGACAGCCTGGTAAAGAATTGGCTGGAGAATAGGACACAGAGAGTAATAGTAAATGGAGTCCACTCAGAAGAAAGGAGGGTTACTAGTGGGGTACCGAGGGTTCAGTATTAGGATTCGGTCCTCTTCAATGTCTTTAAGCTACATTGCAGAAGGACTGGAAGGAAAGTATGTCTCTTTGCAGATGACACTAAGATCTGCAACAGAGTTGATGCACAAGGTGGGGTGGAAAGGATGAGAAGGGACTTGGCAAGGTTAGAGGAATGGTCAAATGTATGGCAGCTTAGATTCAATGCTAAGAAGTGCAAGGTAATGCACCTGGGAAAACAAAAACCCAAGGGAAGAGTACACAATGGGGGTGAGATACTAACAACAACAAAAATGGAAAGGGACCTGGGGGTAGTCATATCAGATGACCTAAAGATGGGCAGGCAATGTGAGAGGGCAGCAAGGAGGGTTGGGGGATACTGGGATGCATAGGGAGAGGCATCACCAGTAGAAACAGGAAGTTATTATCCCTCTGTACAGACAGCTGGTGAGACCCCATCTGAGTACTGTGTGCAGTTCTGGAGACCCAATTCTGCAAAGACATAGACAGGATGAAGCTGTCCAGAGGAGGGTTAATCTAAATGGTGCAGGTCTGCAACTGGAAGACATATGAAGAGAGACTTAAGGAGCTTAATATGTATAGCCTCGAGGAAAGGAGGGAGAGGGGGACATGATAGAAACTTTCAAGTACCTCAAGGAATCAACAAAGTCCAAGAGGTAGCATCTTTCAAAAAAGAGGTGTGCAAGAACAAGAGGGCACAATTTGAAGATAGAGGGGGGCTCAGAGGTAATTTAAGGAAGTATTTTTTCACAGAGAGGTTGTGGATGCATGGAGCGGCCTTCCGAGGAGGTTGTGGAGTCAAAATCAGTGGTGGAATTCAAGCATGCATGGGATAGTCATAAGGGCAGTTCTGGGGGTGGGGTAGGAAGAAGTAGGCTGCTGGTTAACTAGGATCTGCAGCTTATCCAGTAGGTAGGAAATGGGCAGACTGGGTGGCCAAGCGGTCCTTATCTGCTGTCAAATTCTATGTTTCTATGTTTCGTTCGGTCAGTTCCTCCGTTCCGGACTATTCCCCAGAAGACTATTGTGAACGGATCTGAGGGGGATGAAGATTATGATGAGGATGATGGTGTGAAAGGTCTATATGAGCCCATAGAACCGACATCTCCCCAGATAGACCTTCTTTGTGTTTCCTCCTAGGCTTTGAGTCCCCTTCCACTTTGTTTTACAAAAGAGTGGCAGAAACCCTCCAGCTCCTCTGGATGAAGCTGTTGAGGAACAAGAGGAGCCTGACTAGGTAGAGATGATGGTCATCCCAGAGTCCAAGAGACTGTTTATTCCCCTCCATAAATATTTTGGGAAACAGACTCAAAGATTGCTTAAAACTCCAAATTATTTACCTCCTGTGGACAGGCGAATGGACAAGAGGTACATGCTGTCAGGCCCAGGTATGGAGTACTTGTACCAGCAATGCAGCCATGTTGGGGTTGTGCAGGCTACATCCTGTGATAAGGCTAACATACCCTTGGCTTCACACCCCCCAGATGAAGACTCCAGGAAGCTGGATGCCATGGCTAAAAAACAGTACATGGCATCCTCCTTGGGACTCGGGCAGGCTAACTACATGGCCTACACAGCCAGATACCAGAAGTCCAGTTGGGATACTGTTCTGGAACTGGCAAAACAGGCTTCCCCCCAGCTAGCCAAAGAGCTGGAGGAGGTGGCTGCTGATGGGATTGAGGCATCTAAAATCCAGTTTCATGCTGCTGTGGACTCTAATGATGTGTCATCACCAGTCATGGCTACATCTGTGGATCTTCGGAGGCTGGCTTGGCTCAGATGTACTAGCCTCTCACAGGACACCCAGACTAAGGCCATGGATTTCCCTGTCATGGAGAATTCTCTGTTTGGGGAGCAGACAGAGAATTATATGAAGAAAATGGACTAATACAGTACCACCTATAGGAGTGCACAGGCCAAGGAAAGGCAGGCAACTCCTCAGAAGCAGCAATCTAGGGGCAGGCCTTTTTTTTTTTTTTTAACCTTGGTATTTATATTCCTAACTACCTCATCTCTCCCCTCTCTCAGACATCCTCTTAACTGCCATCTCCGGTCCCACCGCGGTCTGCCCCTAGAGTATCTTATGGTTCCACTAGCCAAGGTACCCGGATAACCCCCCCCCCAGGCGGGGTGAGGAGGCACTCCCCCGTACTTACCTCCCCGATGCCAACATACTGAAATGTGGATCCTGTACAGCAGGGTCTGCCGCTATGAGCCCGAGACGTGCAGGGATGTGTCGTTGCCTAGGAGAGACCGAGGGGTTTTTCCTTGTTCTCCCTAGACGTCGCCATGCAGTGGGGGCCAGTGTGCTGGAAGGCTCCGCCTCTGCCGACATCTGCCCAATGCTCTTGTTGCTGCTCCAGCTACCGCACCTACCAACTGGGCTCCCCTAGATGGCCTTATTGTGACGGAGCATGTAGTGAACCCCCAGAGAAGAAGAGCAGCGCTGAGTGCTTCATTCTTCTCTTCCCCGGCTAACCCTCGGCACCCCAGGCTTGTTCCTTAAACCCGGAGCCCATGTGTGTGGTGCGAGGTGTGGTGTCCAGTGCCTCAACCCTCAGCACCACCGGGCCGTCTAGGGGCAGGCCTTTTCACAGGCCTTTCTACCAGGCACAAGCCTCCTCTCCTTTTCCTCAGAGGGGGTTCTTCAGAGGGAGAGGCAGAAGAGGGATGAGCAGGGCTGCATCCTCCTCTCAGTCCAAGGCTCCTGCCAAGCAGACACCCTGATGTGTCAGCCCAGGTCAACTCCCCCTTTCCAGTAGGATGCAGGCTTGCTTACTACTTCCAGGCCTGGAAGTCTGTTACCTCAGACAGGTGGGTCCTGGAGATAGCAGGCCAGGGACTGGCCCTCCACTTCAAAAAATTTCCAAAGCTGAGGGTCAGGTCTTTTCCAATTGCAAACATCTCCGAAATCATTGCCCTAGAGGCAGAGGTTTCCTTTCTGCCGGCTCTCAGAGCCATAGAGAGATTTCCTACTACACACAGGGGCAAAGGTCTGTGTTCCAGATACTTCCTTATCCCCAAAAAAGACAGGGGAGTGGTGGCCCATCCTAGATCTAAGACACTTAAGCACCTAGTAAAGCTAAAATTCAAGATGGTGACTCTGGGAATAATTCTTCCTCTCTAAGGCCAGGAGTTGGCTAGCCTCCCTGGACCTCAGGGATCCTATTTTCACATTCCCATCAGGTGATCCCACAAAAATACCTCTAGGTTCGAACTTCCTTCAGGCTGTTATCAGTTCAGAGCAATGCCCTTCAGCCAACATCAGCACCAAGGGTGTTCAACAAATGCCTAGCAGTAGTAGTGGCCTTCTAAGGAGACAAAACATTTCCATATTTCCATACGACTGGCTCATTGTGGGACAGTCTCCAGACCAAGTCAAGTCAAACCTGCAAGGACCCAGCAATTGCTCACTTCTAGGATTCCTCCTCAGTCTACCAAAGTCAGTTCTCAAACCAGTGCAACAATTGACCTTCATAGGGGTAGAGTTGGAACTGTCACATGCAAGAGCCTTTCTCCCTCTGGCAAGGGCAAAGGCTCTTATAGACCTGGCGTCTTCCTTTCGCCTCCTGGTGTCTCAACCAGCAAGGCATTTTCTTCACCTCCTGGGCTACATGGCAGCTTCCACTGCAGTGGTACAACAGGCCAGATTTCAGATGAGGAACATCCAGTACCACTTGAGGGCTTTCTGGTCTCAGAAAAAAGATCCTCTCACCAAACTTATCCCAGTGACTCAGACTCTGATCCAGGCTCTCCAGTGGTGGCTGGATCAGGTCAGCCTCAGACAAGGAGTCCCATTCATCACTGACTCCCATTCTGTGGTTCTAACCACAGATGCTTCGCTCCTGGGGTGGGGAGCTCATTTGAGAGTCCTCACAGCACAGGGAATGTGGTCCCCTCAGGAGTCTCTACTTCACATCAATCTTCTGGAACTCAGGGCAGTGTTCCTGGCTCTATAAGCTTTCTCGGACTCAGTACAGAACAAGGTGGTTCAGGTCAGGGTGGTACATCAGCAAGCAGGGAGGCACTCGGTCTACGGCCTTGTGCACGGAAGCCATGAAATTATGGTCCCTGGCTTATTCCCTACAGACATCTCTGGTAGCAGTCCACCTTCCAGGGAAAGACAATGTGCTAGCAGATGCATTGAACAGAATTTCTCTGGGCCATCGCGAATGGTCCCTGGATCCCCTAGTGTTAATGGTGATGTTTTCAACGTGTGGCACTCCAGAGATCTCTTTGCAGCCCCAGACAATCACCAACTTCCTCTCTTTTGTTGTAGACCCCCCAGTCTTGGGTTCAGTACCCCTGGATGCTCTACTTTTGGATTGGGATGGGACATTTCTGTATGCCTTTCCCCCCTTTCCCCTATTATTCAAGGTTCTGGTCAAGATAAGGTGACAATCTTGCAAAGTGATCCTGATTGCTCCAGACTGGGCCAGGCAGCCTTGGTATCCCCTGCTGTTATCCCTAGCAGTCCATCTTCCTCTATCTCTTCCCAGGAATTACAACCTGTTAACTGCCTCTCGGGAGGATTTGGTACCCCAACATTCGGTCTCTCAATCTCAAGGCATGGCTCTTGAAAAGCTAGAATATGCAAATTTGCATTTGTCTCAAGGGGTTCTGGACCTTCTTAAAGCCTCTTGAAAACCTGCCACAGAAAAACTTATAACTCAGAATGGAAAAGATTTAGCAGTTGGTGTTCCAATAAGCACATATCCCCAGATACTGCTGACTTGTCTACAGTTCTGGATTACATGGTTCATCTTAATGGCTTAGGCCCAGACCAGCTACCCTCAAAGTACACTGCCAGCTGTCTCATGCGTTTCTGTCAGTGGGAAAGTCCTCCTCACTGGCATCTCACC
Organism: Neoceratodus forsteri; assembly: GCA_016271365.2. Classification (NCBI taxonomy): domain Eukaryota; kingdom Metazoa; phylum Chordata; order Ceratodontiformes; family Ceratodontidae; genus Neoceratodus; species Neoceratodus forsteri. Next base: position 1,135,525,845 of record CM028133.1, read on the forward strand.
CTGTTTTCTGTAAATTCGTTAAAGGATTGCTCCATACCAGTCCTCCCTTTAGGGATCCTATACTTGCTTGGGATCTTAATGTTTACATTGCTCAGCTTATGCAACCCCCTTCTGAGCCTTTGGCCTCAGCAGCACTTAAGTACTTGACTTGGAAAACTGTGTTCCTGGCAGCTATTACCTCTGCCAGGCGTATCAGTGAATTACAAGCTCTGTCAGTGGAGTCTTATTTTATCTCATTCCATAGAGATAAGGTGGTCCTTAGAACCAACAGGAGGTTCTTACCCAAAGTGTTTTCAGATTTTCATCTGAACCAGTCCATGTCTCTTCCTGTGTTCTTCACTGATCATTCTTCTTCAGGAGAGAGAAGATTACACAGTTTGGATGTTAAGAGGGCTCTTAGATACTACATTGAGTGTACTAAGGCACTTGGGTTTGACTCCCTCCAGTCGTTTCTCACTTATGGTGAAGTGGGAAAGGGTAAACCTGCTACTAAGAGAACTATTGCCAGGTGGACTGTCTCTTGTATATAATTCTGCTGTGAAAAGCTAGGCAAAGTATCCCCCTTCAGGCCTGAGGGCTCATTCGACTGGAGGTACAGCTGCTTCTCTGGCTGCTGCCAGAGATATACCCTTACTAGAGATATGCAAAGCAGCCACCTGGAAAACAGTCCATACATACACCAAGCATTACTCTCTGGATATCCAGGCTAAGAGTGATGCTAGGTTTGGCACAGCAGTACTGCAGAGCCTATTCCCAAAATGGGTTCGGTACCCTCCTCCAGGGAGGTACTGGTTGGTAGTCTGCATATATTTAGAATACAACAAGATTTCATGTTGTTTGAAGAAAAATTACTTACTCTTAGTAATTGTGTTTCTTCTAATGAAGTCTTGTTGTATTCTGACCTCCCCCCACCTCCCTCTCAGAACCTGTTTTTTGGGAAGTGGTCTGGCAGGCGCAGTGTTGCACCTCAGGGAGCACTTGGCACTCTCCCTTTAGAGAGGGGAAGTGGGTTGTTTTTATTGTTTTGATAGTTATGGTTGTTCACTACCTAGTTTTTGTTTTGAATTTCTACTTCAGTCTTTTGGGATCCAAAATATTTGGTTGCCTTTTGGCTAGTAATTTTGCAATTTCACACAGTAGGTGTAGTTAGTTAGTATTAGTCTCGTAAGAATCTGACGGTTACACTTCAAGTGCAGCAGACAGAGGTCTGAACCAAGCTCAAGCTCAACGTTCTGTGCGCTGCCATAGAGTTAACTCTTTCCTCTCCAGAGCAGTTCAAGTGCTGGCGCTAACTGCATAATGTCAGAATACAGCAAGACTCCATTAGAAGAAACACAATTACTAAAGTAAGTAATTTTTTCTTAGTGCCCATGTCCATCACAGTGTAGGTACAGTATTTTGTGTCAATGACTGTTAGGGTGTTTCCAATGATTTTTTCCCAGTTTCTCTTCTGTTGCTTCACCCAGTTGAAGTTAACGACAGGGAAAAGGTAGTCTGCTTGAATACATTTGTACTGTGACTCACTGATCACAGGAACTCGCAGCCACTTTGGAAACTGGGCTATACATCTGTACGTATTTCCAGTGAACAAAACTGAAGCACTGAGTAATACATGGCCCACGCTCATTTTGCCAACTAAAGGCTGAGAGTGCCAGGTGAAAATGTGAGACTGTGCACATGTGAAGTTCACGATATACATAGACCCACATACTGAGGAACCAGTTATCACTAAAGGCATGTGACACTTTCACAGGCAAGAAGTTGAAGAGTGAGAATAGGCATGATTGACAAGACTGTGTCACTATCGCGATCTTCTCCAGAGTCAGGCAAGTACATGGAGACATCTGTGTTGGACTGCATTGTTTCATGACTTGACATTAGTGACAGAACTGAACTGTCAACATCAGGTTCAACTGCTTTGTGCTTTGCCGATGTGGAAGTGCAGAGTGGTGTACTCTTCCGTGCCCCATCTGTGTCCACATTTTCCAAACGAGAGCCCTGGGTGCTCATGTCACATGCGGCGATCTTACATGAAGGGAAGGATGTCCGAGACTTTACATATACATGGTCTTTCATGACAAACTCAGCAGACTTAGGCCACTGACAGGCAAAGTACTGTTTTTCGACTGTGCTTTTCACAGCAGTGCTGGTTGTAGTCACTCTACGAATGCTTGTGTTTGTTGTGAACATTGAGTTGCTGTTGACTCCAGGGTCGTGCCAGCGGGTAGCGCACATGTCTTCCTGCGATTCTTCACTGTGCACCGTTGCTGTTCCAGGCATTTCTTCATATGTAGTTTGACTGCTGCCGTTGTCATCCATCAGTTGAAAAGAAAGAAAGAAATGGTGCAGTATGGTTTGCAGAATGATTGTTTTCAATCAGTAGCACTGCATTGGCAGTGTGTCATGAATACCAAGTGTGAGTTGTTACAACTGCAATTACATGTCAAAACGTCATGGTCAAGGGCACGAGAATAAGTATGCTGTCAGACACCATGTAGACATAGGGTTTGTGGAGCCACACTGCAAATATCGATGTGTCAAGCCCACATTGCCTCAGTCATACACCATCAGCAACCATCCCAGACATAGGATATATACCAGTGGTGGGGGCATATTGCACTGTGATGTGGATGTTGGAGAAATGTCATGCAAAACACACGTGACGTACATTCAAACAACATGAAGTCTTGCTATATTATGACTAATGCAGTTTGTCCCACCATTAGAACTGCTCCAGAGGTGAAAGAGTTAACTTCCATGCCAGGCATGGAACTTGGAGCACGAGCTCGGTTAGAGAAGCTCTGTCTGGAGGGTTTCAAACTGAAACTGTCAGATTCTTTACTCCGCCTCACTGAACAGTCGCTCCAGAGATTCCTCCTACTGCTCGGTTCATTTCTTGGTTTAAAACAGTTTTTCTCGGTTAAATTCAACATGATTATTATTATTTTAACCCATAACACGATCAGTTCAAGCTCTGTCTGTGGTATTGTAAGTAATAGACAGGTTTATTTCTGTGTGGAACTTGTAAATGTTAATCGGTTCAGTTCGAACTGATCAGGTTGTTTTAAAACTTTATTCTCAAGCATTTGAAAGCTTTTAAGTGCGGTTCCGGTTCTTACTCGGTTCTGAAAAACGGATTTCATTACGGTTTTTTCCACTTACTCGCGGGCAGGGTTAAACCGATAAGGTGTCTTGCCTGGCACTGCCGAAAAGGGCAAGTTTTTGGTTAGGCTGGCATTATGTCTGAGAAACCCAAAAGAAAAACCGGGCCACTGGGTTTCAGCACTGTAGTGTCTGGGGGAAGCCTTTGCCAAGGCCTGACCCACACACCATGTGTATATTGTCTGAGGTTTGACCACCTCAATTCAGACTGCCAGATTTTAAACATTTCCTGCAGCTACCCTAGATAAGAGAGTTGGTAGGCTCAGGGAACGAGAGGCTAAAAATGTCCGCTGACCCGATGGCCAGCCCGGTTCGGTGCCAACCCGAACTGGAGGGAGTGCCTCTGACCAGGGCGAGACTTCCTCGGGCCAACGTAAAGCTGACTCTGAGGAGCCAGTTCCAGCAAAGAAAACTAGAAAATCAGCAGGTGTGGAGTCAAAAATTCCTTCTCCAACTGCTGCAGAGATAGCTAAAGCAATACAAATTGTCCAGTCACTTTCTCCAGTTCCGTCCGAACCGCCACTATCTGGCAAAAGGTCGGTTCGGCCGATTCCACCGGTTCAAGAATATGATATGGAAGAGTTTTATGAACCAGAGGAGGGGGAGGATGATTATGAACAGTGTGAATGTGACTTTGAGAGTCTGGATGTGCCAAGGAGCTGGAGCAGGTGGCTGCTGATGGTATTGAGGCATCCAAGGTGCAATTCCATGCTGCTGTGGATTCTAATGATGTATCCTCTAGAGTCATGGCTACATCTGTGGCCTTTCGTAAATTGGCTTGGCTCAAGTGTACTAATTTGTCACAGGATACCCAGACTAAGGCTATGGATGTTCCTGTGGTGGGAAATTCTCTGTTTGGGGAGCAGACAGAGAATTATATGAAGAAAATGGATGAATACAGAACCACTTATAGGAGTGCACAAGCCAAGGAGCGGCAAGCCACTCCTCAGAGACAGACCCCCAGGGGTAGAGGCAGGCCTTTTCACAGGCCTTTTACCAAACCAGGCCTCCTCTTCGGCTTATGCTCAGAGGGGTTCTTCAGAGGGAGAGGCAGACGGGTACAAGCAGGTTCGTTCCCCACCCTCAGCCTAAAGCCCCTGCCAAACAGGCACCCTGATGTGGGTGCCCAGGCTGGTTCTCCATTACCTGTAGGGGCAGGCTGGCTTACTTCGTCCAGGACTGGGAGTCTTTAACATCAGACAAGTGGGTCCTGGAAGTAGTAAGCCAGGGTCTGGTTCTCAGCTTCAAAAAATTTCCAAAGATGAGAATCAGATCTTTTCCACCTGCAAATCCTCTAGAGACTTTTGCTTTGGAAACAGAAGTCTCAACCCTCCTGGCTTTCAGAGCTGTAGAAAGGGTTTCTCCCCTACACCAGGGCAAGGGTCTGTACTCCAGGTACTTCCTTACCCCAAAAAAGACAGGAGAATGGCAGCCCATTCTGGACCTAAGATATCTGAACAAGCACCTTTTAAAACCAAAATTCAAAATGGTGACTCTGGCAATGATTTTACCTTCCCTAAGGCCAGGGGACTGGCTAGCTTCCCTGGACCTGAAGGATGCCTACTTCCATGTTCTTATCAGAAGCTCCCACCGAAAGTACCTCAGATTCGAACTGCCCCCAGGCCATTACCAGTTCAGAGCAATGTCCTTCGGCCTTACCTCTGCCCCAAGGGTATTCACAAAATGCCTGGCAGTAGCAGTTGCTCATTTAAGAAGGCAAAGGATTGCCATCTTTCCCTACCTAGACGACTGGCTCATTGTGGGTCAGTCTCCAGACCAGGTCAAATCACACCTGCAAGTTACCCAGCAGCTGCTCACCTCTCTGGGCTTTCTTCTCAATCTTCCAAAGTCAGTTCTGGAACCTGTCCAGGTACTCACCTTTATAGGTGCAGAATTGGACACAAGGCAGGCCAGAGCCTTCCTTCCCCTGGAAAGGGTAAGGAACCTAGTGGCCCTGGCCTCCTCCTTCACTTTGCAGGTCTCTACCAGCAAGGCATTTTCTATAGCTCCTAGGACACATGGCTGCTTCCACAGCTGTAGTGCAAGGAGCAAGATTTCAGATGAGGGACATTCAGTTCCACTTGAGAGCCTTTTGGTCTCAAAGAAAAGATCCCCTATCCAAGTTGATCCCAGTGACTCGAACTCTGATCCAGGCCCTTCAGTGGTGGCAGGATCAGAGCAATCTGAGACAAGGGGTCCCGTTCATCCCTCTATCTCACTCCTTGACCCTTACTACAGATGCGTCCCTTTTGGGATGGGGAGCTCACATGGGTGACCTCTCCACCCAGGGATTGTGGTCCGCTCAGGAATCTCTGCTCCACATCAATCTGTTGGAACTCAGAGCTGTTTTTCTAGCACTTCAGGTTTTTCTGCATCTGTTCAGAACAAAGTGGTACAGGTCAGAACAGACAACACCACTACAATTGGTACATCAACAAACAAGGGGCACTCGGTCTTGGCCTTGTGCACCGAGGCAATGAAGTTGTGGTCTCTGGCTTATTCCCTGAACACTTCCCTCATAGCAGTTCACCTCCCAGGCAAGGACAATGTCCTGGTGGATGCTCTCAGCAGGATTTCCCAGGGCCATCACGAATGGTCACTGGATCTCCGAGTACTGGGGATAGTTTTTGCCAGATGGGGCACCCCTCAGATAGATCTTTTTGCAGCCCCGGACAATCATCAACTTCCACTGTTTTGTTGCAGGCCCCCAGTGATGGGCTCAGTCCCCCTGGATGCCTTTCTCCTCGATTGGGAAGGGAAGTTTCTATATGCCTTTCCCCCTTCCCTCTCCTGTTCAAGGTGCTAGTCAAAATCAGATCTCAGCCCTGCAAGATGATTCTGATTGCTCCAGATTGGGCCAGGCAGCCCTGGTACCCACTCCTTCTGTCCTTAGTAGTCCATCTTCCCCTGTGTCTCCCCAGGAACCACAACCTGTTAACTTGTGCCCAGGGGAGAGTTTGGTATCCCAATCTCAAATCCCTCAACCTCAAGGCCTGGCTCTTGAGGAGTTAGAATTTGCTGACCTACACCTTTCTCAAGGTGTTCTCGAAATCCTGAAAGCTTCTAGGAAGCCTTCCACTAGGGCTACTTATAACTCTAAATGGAAAAGGTTTTCCATATGGTGTTCTGGGAAGCATATTTCCCCGGAATCTGCTGATTTGCCCATTGTTTTGGACTATATGGTCCATCTTAATTCTTTGGGACTGAGACCAGCTACCCTGAAAGTGCATTTGGCAGCTGTCTCTGCTTTTATTTCAGCAGGAAAGCCCTCTTCTCTTTCCGCTCACCCTGTATTTTCCAAGTTTTTCAAAGGATTACTTCATACTAATCTACCTTTCAGGGACCCTGCTCCTGCCTGGGATCTTAATGTTTGCATTGCTCAGCTGATGCAACCCCCCCTTTGAACCTCTGTCTTCGGCAGAGCTTAAGTACTTGACTTGGAAAACTGTTTTTCTAGTAGCCATCACTTCTGCCAGGCGCATAAGTGAGTTACAAGCTTTGTCAGTGGAGACTGACTTTATTTCCTTTCACAGGGATAAAGTAGTCCTTAGGACTAACAGGAAGTTTTTGCCTAAGGTGGTTTCAGATTTCCACCTTAACCAATCTGTCTCCCTTCCAGTGTTCTTCACTGATCATTCCTCCTCTGGTGAGAGGAGGTTGCACAGTTTAGATGTTAAGAGGGCCCTAAGTTACTACATAGAGCGTACCAAGGGTCACAGGTTCGAATCCCTCCAACTTTTTCTCACTTATGGTGAGGTTGGGAAAGGGAAACCTGCCACTAAGAGATCCATTGCCAGGTGGATTGTCTCTTGTATCCAATTTGTTATCAAAACTGGGAAAGGTTCTCTTCAGGCCTGAGGGCTCACTCTACCAGAAGGTACAGCTAGTCTCTAGCTGCTGCCAGAGACATCCTATCTTAGAGATATGTCAAGCAGCTACTTGGAAAACGGTACACACTTTCACCAAGCATTACTCCCTGGATATTCAGGCCAGGAGGGATGCTAGATTTGGCACAGCCGTGCTTCAGAGCCTATTCCCTCAGTAGGTTCTGTCCCTCCTCCATGGAGGTACTGCTGTGTATTCTGCAATTGTCATAATATAGCAAGACTTCATGTTGTTTGAAGAAAAAATTACTCACCTTAGTAATGTTGTTTCTTCTAATGGAGTCTTGCTATATTATGACCTCCCCCCCAGCCTGCCCCTCTCAGAACTTCTACTTGGGGTATGGGGTGGGCATTCCAGTGTTGGTACTTTTTGGATGCCCATTTTTTTTGTTTCCACCCCTTCTTTTTGGGGTGTTTGGGTGTTGTGTTTTATATTATCTTATCTTATCTTATTTTCTGGTCCCTGACTTGAGTCTTAGTGTTGGGACCAGGAAAATGTGTTAATATTTAAGTAGCCAGTTGGCTAGTGTAGGTTACAGCTTCCACACAGAACCTTAGTGAGTTTTGCTCGTAAGGATCTGACAGTTTCAGTTTGAAACCCTCCAGACAGAGCTTTCTAACCGAGCTCATTTCCAAGTTCCATGCCTGGTATGGAAGTTAACCTTTCACCGAGCAGTTCTAATGGTGGGACAAACTGCATTAGTCATAATATAGCAAGACTCCATTAGAAGAAACAACATTACTAAGGTGAGTAATTTTTCTTGTAGTACTGGGGCACTGCTACCAACAAGAAGACATGGAAGAAGTATGCAAACAGCAGAAAAGTATAAAAATATAAGTTAAAACACAGATAAAAGTGAACTTCCAGCTGTATGACAACCCACCTTCATGCGCTTGTTGGGCTTTGATTGCTCAACACCTCGACTCGACTTTAATATTGTCATAACAGCATCTGGCCTTAGACATCTGATATTGTCATCGCCATCTACAAATATCATCAGAAGAAAAGAATTGCATGAATGGCCACTGTGACATGGAAGTAATAAATATTCATACATGTATAACTGATCCATTTTCATACAGTCAAGCCACATTGATCATTTGGTTGAATGTGGCACCATGTGTGAGGCCTTCGACACAGATGAATTTAAAATGTTGTGTATCAGGCCGGCCTGGTGGTGCAGAGGGTTGAGGTGCTGAATGCCACACCTCATGCCACTCCGGCGACCCGGGTTCGGGAACGGACTTGGGTTGCTGTGGGTCGGCAGGGGGAGGAAAAGGATTGAGCATCCATAGGACTGCTCTTCTCTCCTGGGTGGGTACAGGAACACGCGCTCTGCAGCGGCCCCCAGTGGAGACCGGGAGCACTGCAGGAGGACAGCAGTAGCTGTGGGACTAGAAAACCACTCGGGGCTCAGCTGGATGATGGCTGCCGGCCTGCCTCTACCTCCTCCGAACCTCCCGAAGAGCCATATCCACCGCAGCAGCATGGGGACAATTGTGAGTGTGCCAGCTACCCTCCCCGGTGCCTTCCCTCTCATGGGGGGGAACCGTCCAGCGAAGGGATACGCTGGGTTACCCCAGATGGCTGCAATTTGAGGTAAGGAGGCACGGGGAGCAATCAGAAGGTTGGAGTCTTTGGCAGCCTGAAGGAGTGGCTGTACCCGGAGCCCATAGGGGGGAAAAAAGATAATACAAAAAAAAATGTTGTGCATCACAGTCTAATGTACAAATGTTGAGTTGTGCATCTGTGATGACGAACGTGGCGTTATGGTGGATCATGACACACATCTTAAATTGACAATAGAACGGACCACATATTACTTCGATATGTTAAGGTTTCATTCACATTGGTCCTGCTGAGACAATCATGACCGTTGTGAGGTGTTGCGTTACCTTGGCACAGTGTCAGCGTACAAGTCATACAGACTCGGTATTGACAGTGAACTGACCACGTAGCATTGCACGCAGATTGGGACTACAGTGCGTTGTATTGTAACTGACACTGTGCCACTGAGAGCAGGCAATTCACTGTGTGTCATTAGTGCCATACAGTGAACAATGTGATGAGGGTATACAAACTCACTACAGAATACTTTATAGGAGACACTTGGAAATGGTCAGTGTGGCATGAGACGCTTCTACATACTACCTCCGGATCACTGCGGTTCAGAAGTCTATTGACGGAAGACAAGGGGAACTGCCATTTCCCCAGTGGCACTGAATAACTGCCTCTGCTGAAGTGGAAATGGTCACTGTACTGTGAAATGGTACTTCTGGATGAGTGCCCAGTACTTGCTGCCGTCTGACTCAACATGGTCAACGCCTGACAGTCATCATTCCCATTTCCATGCCCTTATGCCTGTCACTGGCATGGTGATATCACTGCAGCATTTTTTACCAAAGCATACAGTGGTACAGTACCACATGTGTACAGCACCATTTCTGGGAAGTGAAACCGCATCTCATTTGTACACGCAAAACAAGTTAAAAGCCAAATATTAACATACTAAAAGCAAGAAGATTAGGCACTATGGTCAAACGAGCTGTCTGAGGATCAGTGCCTTCCCATGGCACCGTTTAAGCCACCACCACCATCCCTACATGGTCCCCCAACCCCAACCCACATCGGGGCTATGTGACGCAACCTCCTCCTATACCTATCACAGCCTTTCTTGAACCCTTCAGCAGTTGTAGCAGCCACCAGTTCCCCAGTTAGCACATTACAGGGCTCCACCACCCTCTGAATGAAGTACTATCTCCTTGTTTACCCCCCTCAGTCTCACACCCTCCAGCCTCGGTGACTGTACCCTGGTTGCCCCTACCTCCCTCAGTTGAAGCATCCCCTCAAGGTTTACCCTATTCATTCCCTTAAGATATTTAAAACCTTTATCATATCCCCTCTGTTCCTTCTCTCCTTCAGTGATTACAGGTTGAGCTGCTCCTGAAGAACCATGTTTACCTCCTCCGCTTCCACAAATGCTCACAGCTTCCAGCCATTGGCAAAGAGGCTCATCACGCTCCTGATACCACTTCTGATGTCTGAGATCTAGGCGATAAACAGGAGTGTGCCCAGTATCGATCCCTGAGGGACACCACTGACTGTCCTGGAGGATGAGAACCCCCCCAACCCTCACCTGGTTGGCCACAAGCCCTTCCTTCTGTTCCTCCACCTTCCCGGGTGGTCTGTAGACTACCGCATCTTCACCAGCTTACCCACAGGATACTGCAGGGTGACCCCTAAAGCTTCCAGCTAGTCCCATGCCTCATCAGCCTTACTTATCCTTATGCCATCCCTGATGATAAATGCAACCCCCTTCCACCCTATCCCTTCTGCATGTTGTGTATCCTAGTCCTCATAGGTCGCACCCCATTCCCCCACCCACCCATACCTGCTGGCCTTGCACCGTTCCCAGAGCCATGCATTTACTTGCCTTATTTTGGGCTTATTTTCCACATTGGCCCTAGGCACCAGTAGTAACTCCAAGAAGGAGACCGAGCACCCCACGTCCTGACAGACCCTGGCCAGTTCCCTAAACCTAGTCTGAATCTACAGCTCACTGTTCACCTCTATATCTAATATGTCAGGGGTAATGTAACACTCCTTCGCTAGAGTATAGAACAGATGTTTGGCCTTATGCATGGTCAAGCCAGATATACTCCTGGTCTTAAAATCACAGGAAGTCACCCCTTCCACCCCCCACGTGATCCACCGAATCATGACATCACACAGTAGAAGCACTCTTGCAACACCCTTTTCCCTAGGCCTGATCACTTTCCCACTTGGCCACCCTATCCCCTCCTCCTGCTTTACCATGTACGTCCCCTTCCCACCCCATTCGTGCCACATTCCGCCCTGTCCCCTCCACTCCAACCTTTATGTCTCAGTGACCTGACCTCCCTACAAACATATGAACATGCGAATCTGCCAGCAGAAACAGACCACCCAGTCTGTCAGTGTCTGCCCGAATGTGCAACTACCACCCTAGATTGCAGCTACCCCAAACCCCCTCCCTATCTGTCATTCCCATGATGGCCTCAGCCCCCGCGAACCAGACCCTCCCTCTTGCTTTGTCCCACTCCCTCTTAAAACGTCCTACTGTCTTACATGATACCATCCCCTCTAGTAGAGCATTCCGGTTACACACCACCCTCTCCGCAAAGTAGTGCCTTCTCATCTCAATCCTAAATGTTCCACCCTCCAGTCTTAGTCTGTGACCCCTCGTGTCCCTACCCTTCCTCAGTTGAAACACAGCTTCAGTGCTAGCTTTGCTTATCCCCCTCTAATATTTGAACATTTCAGTCATATTCCCCCACCCCTCCTCTTCTCAGTTGTGTACATATTCAGCTCATGCAGCCTGTCCTTGTAGGCCTTGCCCTCCATACCCTGTAACATTTTTGTTGTCCTCCATTGTACCCTTCCAGTAAATTAATATCCCACTTCAGATATGGCCACCAGTACTGCACACAGTACTCCAAGTGCAGCCTGACCAAAGATCTGTAGAGGGGCAGTATCACCTCCCTATGCCTGGATAGAAACATAGAAACATAGAATTTGACGGCAGATAAGGACCGCTTGGCCCACCCAGTCTGCCCATTTCCCTGCCTACTGGATAAGCTGCAGATCCTAGTTAACCAGCAGCCTACTTTTTCCTACCCCCATCCCCTAGAATTGCCTTATGACTGTCCCATGCATGCTTGAATTCCACCACTGTTTTTGACTCCACGACCTCCTCCGGAAGGCCGTTCCATGCATCCACAACCCTCTCTGTGAAAAAATACTTCCTTAAATTACCTCTGAGCCGCCCCCATCTTCAAATTGTGCCCCTTGTTCTTGCACACCTCTTTTTGAAAGATGCTACCCTCTTGGACTTTGTTGATTCCTTGAGGTACTTGAAAGTTTCTATCATGTCCCCCTCTCCTTCTTTCCTCGAGGCTATACATATTAAGCTTCTTTAGTCTCTCTTCATATGTCTCCCGGTGCAGACCCTGCACCATTTTAGTTGCCCTCCTCTGGACAGCTTCCATCCTGTCTATGTCTTTGCGAAGACTGGGTCTCCAGAACTGCACGCAGTACTCCAGATGGGGTCTGACCAGCTGTCTGTATAGAGGATGAGAAACCCCTTGTGATACAGCCCAGCATCCTGTTCACCTTAGCTGCTGCTTTCCTGCATTGGGCAGAGTTGTTCATGCTCCCCGTTACCAACACCCCTTGGTCCTTCTCTTCCTCAGCAATCCCCAGCCTCAGCCCTCACAACTAGTGGTCTCTCCTTGTATTCTTTGCCCCGAAGTGCATAACCTTGCACTGTTTCGCACTGAATCCCAGCTGCCACTTCTCAGACCATACCTCCAGTTTGGTAAGGTACCCTTGTAGTTGTTCCCATCCATCCTCTTCTTCCACCACTGCCCCCCATTTTGGTATCCTCTGTGAACAGACTAACCCTGCTCCAAACAACACGAGCAATATCTGAGGTAAAGAGCCCAAATAGCACCGGGACTAGCACTGAGCCCTGCGGCACACCGCTTGTCACTGGTCTAGATGTCGAGAGCTTCTCCCCCCCCCCGATTGCCACCTGTTGCAGCCTCCCCTGTAGCCAGTTGCTTATCCAGTTTGTCAGCTTTGTCCCCACCCCCACATCAGTCAGCTTCCCCCCCAGCCTCCCATGAGGCAGTGAATCGAAGGCCGTGCTGAAGTTCAGATACGGGACATGTGCAGCATGACACATATCCAGCTGTCTTGTTACCCAGTCGTAATGTTCTATTAGACTGGTCTGACAAGACTTCCCCGAGATGAACCCTTGCTGCCGCCCATCCTGGAGGTCCTCATCCTCGGGGGAATGACACCAGCCTCTCCTTCAGTATCATCTCCATAACTTTACCAACTATGGAAATGAGTCTGACAGGCCAATATTTTCCTGGCTCTTCCCAAGGGACACTCTTGTGTATGGGCACCTTCAAACAACATGAAGTCTTGCTATATTATGACTATTGCAGTTTGCCCCACCATTAGAACTGCTCCGGAGGTGAAAGAGTTAACTTCCGTGCCAGTCATGGAACTTGGAGCTTGAGCTCGGTTAGAGAAGCTCTGTCTGGAAGATTTCAAACTGAAACTGTCAGATTCTTTACTCCGCCTCACTGAACAGTCGCTCCGGAGATTCCTCCTACTGCTCTGTTCATTTCTCGGTTTAAACAGTATTTTCTCAGTTAAATTCAACCGCGATTATTATTTTTTTAACCGCAAACCGATTGGTTCAAGCTCTGTCTGTGGCATTGTAAGTAATAGACAGGTTTATTTCTGTGTGGAACTTGTAAATGTTTATCGGTTCGGTTAGAACCGATCAGGTTGTTTTAAAACTTTATTTTAAAGCTTTTAGAGTGCGGTTCCCAGTTTTTATCGGTTCTAAAAAAAATGGATTTCAGTACGTTTTTTTCCACGACCTGTAACTGCGATTTGGGAACCGATAACAAGGGGTGTCTTACCTGGCTTTTAGAATTAAAAGGCAAGTTTTTTGGTTAGGCTGGCATTATGTCTCAGAAACTCAAAAGAAAACCGGGCCCACTGGTTTCAGCACTGTAGTGTCTGTGGGGAGCCTTTGCCAAGGCTGACCCACACACCACATGTGTATATTGTCTGGGGTTTGACCACCTCAATTCAGACTGCCAGATTTGTAAGAACTTCCCTGCAGCTACCCTAGATAAGAGAGTTGGTAGGCTCAGGGAACGAGAGGCCAAAAAGTCCGCTGACCCGGATGGCCAGCCCGGTTCGGTGCCAACCGAACCGGAGGGAGTGCCCTCTGACCAGGCGAGACTTCCTCGGCAACGTAAGCTGACTCTGAGGAGCCAGTTCAGCAAAGAAAACTAGAAAATCAGCAGGTGTGGAGTCAAAAATTCCTTCTCCAACTGCTGCAGAGATAGCTAAAGCAATACAAATTGTCCAGTCACTTTCTCCGGTTCCGTCCGAACCGCCACTATCTGGCAAAAGGTCGGTTCAGCCGGTTCCACCGGTTCAAGAATATGATATAGAAGAGTTTTATGAACCAGAGGAGGGGGATGATGATTATGAACAGTGTGAGTGTGACTTTGAGAGTCTGGATGTGCCCATTGAACCGGACATCTCCCCAGACAGACCTTTAGAATCTACCCCTACGCTTTCTGAGTCCCCTTCTCATTTTCTGTTTTATAAAAAGGTTGCTGAAACCCTCTGGCTCCCATTGGAGGAAGCTGTGAATGAGCAAGAGGAACCTGACTTTGTGGAAATGATGGATATCCCAGAGTCCAGGAGATTGTCTATTCCTTTACATAAATCATTTAGGAAACAAACAATAACAATTTTAAAGCTCTAATTCTGTGCCTCCTGTGGACAAAAAGATGGACAGGAGGTACACTTTGTCAGGTCCTGATACAGAATTTCTTTCACAGCAATGCAGTCATGTTAGGGGTAGTTCAGGCTGCAGCCTGTGATAAGACTAATATTCCCTGGCTTCACATCCTCCTGACAAGGATTCCAGGAAGATTGATGCCATGGCTAAAAACAATACATGGCAGTGTCCTTGGGACTCAGACAAGCAAATTACATGGCTTATGTGGCAAGATACCAAAAATCTAGATGGGACACTGTCATGGCTTTAGCCAAACAGGCCCCTGGCCAGCTTGCCAAGGAGCTGGGGCAGGTGGCTGCTGATGGTATTGAGGCATCCAAGGTGCAATTCCATGCTGCTGTGGATTCTAATGATGTATCCTCTAGAGTCATGGCTACATCTGTGGCCTTTCGTAGATTGGCTTGGCTCAGGTGTATTAGTTTGTCACAGGATACCCAGACTAAGGCTATGGATTTTCCTGTGGTGGGAAATTCTCTGTTTGGGGAGCAGACAGAGAATTATATGAAGAAAATGGATGAATATAGAACCACTTATAAAATTGCACAAGCCAAGGGTGGCAAGCCATCTCAGAGACAGACCCGGGTAGAGGCAGGCCTTTTCACAGGCCTTTTACAAACCCAGGCCTCCTCTTGGCTTATGCTCAGAGGGGTTCTTCAGAGGGAGAGGCAGACGGGTGCAAGCAGGCCTGCTCCCACCCTCGGCCTAAAGCCCTGCCAAACAGGCACCCTGATGGGTTGCCCAGGGCGATTCTCCATTACCTGTAGAGGGGCAGGCTGGCTTACTTGTTCAGGACTGGGGTCTTTAACTTCAGACAAGTGGGTCCTGGAAGTAGTAAGCCAGGGTCTGGTTCTCAGCTTCAAAAAATTTCCAAAGATGAGAATCGGATCTTTTCCACCTGCAAATCCTCTAGAGACTTTTGCCTTGGAAACAGAAGTCTCAACCCTCCTGGCTCTCAGAGCTGTAGAAAGGGTTTCTCCCCTCTACGAGGGCAAGGGTCTGTACTCCAGGTACTTCCTTACCCCAAAAAAGACAGGAGGATGGCGGCCCATTCTGGACCTAAGATATCTGAACAAGCACCTTTTAAAACCAAAATTCAAAATGGTGACTCTGGCAATGATTTTACCTTCTCTAAGGCCAGGGGACTGGCTAGCTTCCCTGGACCTCACTCAAGGATGCCTACTTCCATGTTCTTATCAGAAGCTCCCACCGAAAGTACCTCAGATTCGAACTGCCCTCAGGCCATTACCAGTTCAGAGCAATGCCCTTCGGCCTTACCTTTGCCCCAAGGGTATTCACAAAATGCCTGGCAGTAGCAGTTGCTCATTTAAGAAGTCAAAAGATTGCCGTCTTTCCCTACCTAGACGACTGGCTCATTGTGGGTCAGTCTCCAGACCAGGTCAAATCACACCTGCAAGTTACCCAGCAGTTGCTCACCTCTCTGGGCTTTCTTCTCAGTCTTCCAAAGTCAGTTCTGGAACCTGTCCAGGTACTCACCTTTATAGGTGCAGAATTGACACAAAGCAGGCCAGAGCCTTCCTTCCCCTAGAAAGGGTAAGGAACCTAGTGGCCCTGGCCTCCTCCTTCACTTTGCAGGTCTCTCGACCAGCAAGGCATTTCCTTCAGCTCCTAGGACACATGGCTGCTTCCACAGCTGTAGTGCAAGGAGCAAGATTTCAGATGAGGGACATTCAGTTCCACTTGAGAGCCTTTTGGTCTCAAAGAAAAGATCCCCTATCCAAGTTGATTCCAGTGACTCGAACCCTGATCCAGGCCCTTCACTGGTGGCAGGATCAGAGCAATCTGAGACAAGGGGTCCCCTTCATCCCTCTATCTCACTCCTTGACCCTTACTACAGATGCGTCCCTTCTGGGATGGGGAGCTCACATGGGCGACCTCTCCACCCAGGGAGTGTGGTCCCCTCAGGAATCTCTGCTCCACATCAATCTGTTGGAACTCAGAGCTGTTTTTCTAGCACTTCAGGTTTTTTCTGCATCTGTTCAGAACAAAGTGGTACAGGTCAGAACAGACAACACCACTACAATGTGGTACATCAACAAACAAGGGGGCACTCGGTCTTCGGCCTTGTGCACCGAGGCAATGAAGTTGTGGTCTCTGGCTTATTCCCTGAACACTTCCCTCATAGCAGTTCACCTCCAGGCAAGGACAATAGTTCTCATGGATGCTCTCAGCAGGATTTCCCAGGGCCATCACGATGGTCACTGGATCCCCGAGTACTGGGATAGTTTTTGTCAGATGGGGCACCCCTCAGATAGATCTTTTTGCAGCCCCAGACAATCATCAAATTCCACTGTTTTGTTGCGGGCCCCCAGTGATGGGCTCAGTCCCCCAGGATGCCTTTCTCCTCGATTGGGAAGGGAAGTTTCTATATGCCTTTCCCCCCTTCCCTCTTCTGTTCAAGGTGCTAGTCAAAATCAGATCTCAGCCCTGCAAGATGATTCTGATTGCTCCAGATTGGGCCAGGCAGCCCTGGTACCCACTCCTTCTGTCCTTAGTAGTCCATCTTCCCCTGTGTCTCCCCAGGAACCACAGCCTGTTAACTTGTGCCCAGGGGAGAGTTTGGTATCCCAATCTCAAATCCCTCAACCTCAAGGCCTGGCTCTTGATGAGTTAGAATTTGCTGACCTACACCTTTCTCAAGGTGTTCTCGAAATCCTGAAAGCTTCTAGGAAGCCTTCCACCAGGGCTACTTATAACTCTAAATGGAAAAGGTTTTCCATATGGTTTCTGGGAAGCATATTTCTCGAATCTGCTGATTTGCCCATTGTTTGGGACTATATGGTCCATCTTAATTCTTTTGGGACTGAGACCAGCTACCCTGAAAGTGCATTTGGCAGCTGTCTCTGCTTTTATTTCAGCAGGAAAGCCTTCTTCTCTTTCCACTCACCCTGTATTTTCCAAGTTTTCAAAGGATTACTTCATACTAATCCACCTTTCAGGGACCCTGCTCCTGCCTGGGATCTTAATGTTTGCATTGCTCAGCTGATGCAACCCCCTTGAACCTCTGTCTTCGGCAGAGCTTAAGTACTTGACTTGGAAACTGTTTTTCTAGTAGCCATCACTTCTGCCAGGCGACAAGTGAGTTACAAGCTTTGTCAGTGGAGACTGACTTTATTTCCTTCACAGGATAAGGTAGTCCTCAGGACCAACAGGAAGATCTTCCTGACATAAGTCTCCACCACTATTCACACTAGTGGGACTAGCTGGAGGCACTAAGACCCATCGGAGCAAACTTTTGCTGGAGGGTCGCCGGGAGACACGGCGCCCAGCGAGCAGCGGCTCGAGCGGTAATGACCATCTCGGCGACGCACCCTCCAACCGCCTAGTTCCTTTTTCCTCACTGCCGAAAGTGCGCTTCAGTGACTCACGCCGTCACTATCGGAGTCAAACTTCAAACTAGCGACATGTTTTCAGTTTGTTTTTTGTAACTTTATCCACGATTCTAGTATCGCTAATTTTATTCTATTTTCGTAAAATTTTTTCTAATATTTAAATTTTACTTGAAGAAGTCTCGCCTACTGGGCGGAGCTCGACCAGAGCAGGTCAGGTGACGTGTAGGGAGACTTCGATGAAAGCTGTCTCAGTCAGCCGGCTGGGTCCGTCAGCCTCCTTCCTCAGCGGGTTCCGGCTAACGGTCAGTCCGATGTCTGGGGATGGGCGGTCCTCTCGCCGCATAAAATAAACGGTCGTGATTTCGCACCGCTCGCCTCGAGCTTTCTTCGCCCACAGGTCAAAAAGAGAAGGCACTTCCGAGGTCGCCTCTGGTATGTCTGCGCCGACGCCGTTATCGTTGCTGGTTGCCGGTCTCCTTCTTCGGAGTCGCCAACTTCCGTAATCATCGCCCTCGACATCGAGCCCTCCCCGCCTATAGGTAGGACTCCAGATGAGCAGTTTCATCAGTGGGCAGCTTTATGGAGCAATGGGCTCGGAGGTTGGTTCTTCTGCCTGGCTCGATTGCCTCCGAGCCCTCGGGCCCTCCGCGATCAGGTAGGGCGGTTGGACCTTCCTAGTGGCTGCCTTCTTCGTGCCAGCGACCCGTGCTTAGGTGTTTCCTCCCTCCATGGCTGCGCAGGGGCCCTCACCGATGCCCTTTTTCTCCTGGTTTTTTCCTTCTAGCTTTCCAGGTTCCTGGGCTCTTCTGGCGCCTTCCGCATGGTCTGTTGGCTTGTCGCCTGCTTCCGTGCTGTTGGGTCTATGGCGCCGCCGCTCGCGGGCGCCAGTGGGGTCTCTGCGCCGCCGGTGGTGTTGCGGATAGGTGGCGCTGCTTGCGGCTGGCTGCCGGCAGCTGTGCGCAGTTCGCTCTCGCGGCGCCGCCAGGGGCGCTTTGGGGTCACAGGTTTTTCGGCGCCCGTGCGCCTCCTCGGTGCCGCCTTCAGCCTGCTTGCCGCCTCGCGCGGCAGCCCTTGGGGCCTCCTTGTGTTTCTGCTATTTCCTCCTCTCCTAATTTCACTCCTTCCTGTCCAACAGTCCTTTCTGGACCATCAGGAGATGATGTTGAGCCTCCGACCTAGACCTTCGGGTTGTGATGAAGTGGAGGAAACAGGATCTTTCTTTGCACAGAGCCTGTGGTCGAGGACCTGTCCTTAAGTCTCTGTTGAAGAACCTGGGATCCACTCTTTCTCTCCAGACTACAGACATCGATCCTGGGAAGATATTAAGACTCAGTATCTTCATCAAGCCGGAGATCCTTACGATTTGACCTCCCATCCAGCCTTCCTTCGAGACGCTGTCTCCAAAATGGTATGGAATAATCCTGCTCTTATTCCCTGTGGCTAAATCCATTGATAAGAAGTATTCAGCTCCCAAGGATCGTCCCATTTTGGCATCCCAAGCCTTTATGGATCCTATTGTAGTTCCTGGCAGAGAATGACAAGGTCGTTCTTCCTCAACTACTACAGCTCTACTCTATTAACAAAGAGTCTCTTGTAAGATTGATACATTAGGTAAGAGAGTCTTGCTGCCTCCACTCTAAGTATGCGTATTGACAGCTATCAAGGCTATTTTTCTCAGTATGAGTATATCCTGTGGCACTTATGAAAAGAATGGTTGAAGCTCTTCCAGATTTGGATTCCAAGTCAGAGCTTCTTCTGACCGTATTAGAGGTATTGAGTCCATAACCAACAGGTCAAAGCCGCCATGGACGCTTTCGACACTGCTTCTCGCTCAGCAGCCCTCATGATTTGTACTGGGCGCCATTCCTGGCTGTGCTTCTTGGCTTCACGAATGATGCTCAGCAGCAGGTGATGGTGCTGCCTTTGATGGCTCCTTTCTTTTGGCCCTCAGGTGGAGCAGAAGCCTTGAGGCCACTCAGAAGACTAAATCGGCCATTGTTGGCCAGACCTCCGCCTGCCCTCTCGGGGGCATGTGAACAGACGTCCGTTTCATAAGTCGCTAGTCCTTTTCGAGGCAGAGGGCAGGGGAAGCCCATAAAAGCCAACCTGCCCAACCTCAAAAGAAGACGCAGGCAGAAAGCAGGCGCCTCAAAGCCCCAGCGCTACCTTATGAGTCGTTGGGCTCAAGTTCCACCCACTCTGCCCGGGTGGAACTTCTCCTCCGTGGAGGTCGTCTGGTGCATTTCACAACCAGTGGAAGTCCATAACTTCGACAAATGTCCTCTGGGATAATTCATGGTGGTTATTCCTCACTTCTGAAACCCCCGATCGTCCTCCCAGACTATTAACCCAGTTGTCGGCCTTCTCAGTCAGACCCTCACCAAGGAGATCCAGGGCCTTCTGAACAACAGGGCAATAGAACTGGTGCCCTCAAGATTCATGTAAACACAGGGTTCTATTCCCGTACTTTCTGGTTCCAAAGAAATCTGGGGATGCGCCCATTCTAGACCTCAGAAAGTTAAACAAATTCCTCCCCAGGGAGAAATTCAAGATGATTTCCCTAGGTACCTGTTACCCTTGCTGCATCAGCATGACTGGCTGGCCTCTCTGGATATGCAGGATGCTTACCAGCATATCCCGTCCACCCGACCCATCGAGTTCCTCAGGTTTGTAGCTTTGGGTCAGCATTATCAGTTCAGAGTCCTGCCTTTGGGCTATCCTCGGCGCCTGGTAGTTTTTACAAAGTGTTGTGCAGTTCTCGTGGTGCATCTCAGGAAATCGGACTGAGTGTTTCCCTACCTGGACGATTGGCTTCAGCAAGCCCCTTCCGCTAAGGGATTCCTTTGGTGTCGTGCAAACGACTTCTCGCCTTCACGTCCATGGGAGTTCTGCTGAATTTGAAAAATCTCAACTGCAACCCTCCCAGAGGCTCCTTTTCATAGGGACGCTCTAGACACCTCTTCAGCGAGGCTTTCCTTCCAGAGGACAGAAGACTCGACATCCTTCGAGATGGCCCGTTACATCAGGAGAACCAATCGGTTACAGCTCTCTCGATGCAACGCATGTTGGGTCCTCATGTCCTCGGTCTTCACTGTCCTCTGGCCCGACTGCACATGAGAACCACCCAGTGATGCTCTCCACTCAGTGGTCCCGACCTCTCACCCCAGTCTTATCCCATCAAGGTGACGGAGCCCTTGAAGGTCTCTCACCTGGTGGTCTCAAGAGAGCAATCTCCTGGAAGAATTCCCTTGTCTCCCGGATCATCAGATCTCCATCACCACAGGACGATCGCTACGGGATGGGAGCTCACTGTCTCTCCTCCACACTCAAGGTGTATGGACTGTTCAAACTCATCCCACATAAATGTTCTGGAGATGAGAGCGGTCCTCTATGCAATCCGAGCTCTGAAGGATGTCCTTTGTCACAAGAACATTCTCCTCAAGCGGACAACAAAGCAGTGATGTATTACATCCAACAAGCAAGGCGTGCTCATTCTTATCCCTTGCAGGGAAGCAATGAGGGTGTGGGAGTGGTGCTTGGAGCACAAGTCTCTGATTCAAAGCGGTTTATCTGCCAGGTATACAAAACGACCTAGCAGATCACCTCAGCAGAACGGAGGCAGACCCTCACGAGTGTGTCTCGATCCAGCCGTAGCTCGGTCCCTGTTCAAAGAGTGGGGACTCAGACCTGGACCTTTTGCATCCCCACTCATCGCAAACTGCCTCTCTTCTGCTCCAGAAATCCAGGGCCTGGCATTTTCTGTCAGGATAGTTCAGGCTGCGTGGACAAAACGCTTTACGCCCCTTTCCACCGCTTCCTCTAATCCAGAGAGTACTCCAAGTTCGAGTCTCAGGGGACCAAGATGATTCTCATTGCTCCTTCCTGGCCTCGGCAACTATGGTTCCTCTACTCAACAGTATGTTGGCAGCCTCTGAGACCACTTCCTTTGCAAATCAGTCTTTTGACTCAGGGTTCGTTGGTCCATCCCAACCTGAAATCACTTCATCTTCATGCTTGGCATCCTGAAGAGATAGAAGTGAATCGGTTCAACGTCTCTCGTGAGAGTCTCAGACATCCTTTTGGCTGCTCGGAGCCAGCCACCTTGAAAACGTATCGCTTCCAAATGGAAACGTTTTTCTCTGGTGTGCAAAATCTCTCTTGAATCCCTTTTCCTGTCCTCCTGACAAGGTTCTGGAGTATCTTTTGGACCTGTCAAACTTAGGTCTTCAGTACTCCACAGTTAAAGTTCACCTTAGTGCCATTCTCAGCGTTCCATGAGCCGGTTTCTTCCTTAACTCTGGCTCAGTTACCTATGGTGAAGAGGTTTCTTAAGGGGATTCTCCATACCAGACCCCCTGTTAAGCGTCCAGTTGCAGCCTGGGACATTAACCTGGTGCTGGACATGCTCACTCGGAAACCTTTCGATCCCTTAGCTACCTGTGAGCTAAAATTTCTTACCTGGAAGATTGCCTTCCTGGTGGCCATTACCTCAGCCCGCAGGGTCTCTGAGATACATGCACTGGTTACGGACCCCCCGTATACTGTATTCCATAAAGACAAGGTAGTTCTCCGTACTCATCCTAAATTTCTACCCAAGGTTGTGTCAGAATTCCATCTAAACCAACCTCTGGTACTTCCCGCTTACTTCACTAATTTCCAAAATGAAGGGGAACGAGCTCTTCATTCCTTGGATGTTAAGAGAGCCTTGCAGTTCTATTTAGATAGAACCAAGGATGTTCGCAAGACTCAGCAACTGTTCGTTTCTTTCAGCGACACCCGGCTGGGTCAACCTGTCGCTATTAGATGCATCTCTTCATGGTTAGTGGCATGCCTTCGCTCATTGCTATTCCATGGCTCAAGTTAAATTAGAAGGTAGAGTGTATGCTCACTCTACTAGGCGTGATCAGTGGCATCCCTAAGCGGAAGTCGCAATGTTCCAATTTGCAGACATATGCAATGCCTCACACCTGGAGCTCAGTGCATACTGCTAAGCACTATGCACTGGATGTTCATGCCAGGCCATTCCTCATTCAAGTGAACTATCCTTAATGGGCTTCTATCTTAGACGCGTGAGCTCTGGCTCTCCTGCCGCCCTTTTGGGGGATTATCAGCTTGGCACTCTCCCACTAGTGTGAATGAGTGGTGGAGACTTATGTCCAGGAAGATAGGAAAATTACGTACCTACCGTAATTCTTGATCTTCTTGGACGAGTCTCCACCACTCATTCACACGCCCACCCTCCATCCCCCGAGCTCACCGCTGTATTGGTCTTCACTCCCTCAGATCTTTAGGCCATGAGGACTTCTTTGCTGACCCTTCTTACACGGGTCATACGGACTATCTTATGTCCGTTTTTTAATGTTGGGTTTACTCTTTACGTTAGTTGCGCTGCACCTCCTTGGTAAAAAAGGTACTGAGGCGGTTGGAGGGTCGTCGCCGAGATGGTCATTACCGCTCAAGCGCTGCTCTGCGCCGACCCTCCAGCAAAAGTTTGCTCCCGATGGGTCTTAGTGCCTCCGCGCTAGTCCCACTAGTGTGAATGAGTGGTGGAGACTCGTCCAAGAAGATCAAGAATTACGGTAGGTACGTAATTTTCCTTTTTGCCTAAGGTGGTTTCAGATTTCCATCTTAATCAATCTATCTCCTTCCAGTGTTCTTCACTGACCATTCCTCCTCTGGTGAGAGGAGGCTGCACAGCTTAGATGTTAAGAGGGCCCTAAGTTACTACATAGAGCGTACCAAGGGTCACAGGTTCGAATCCCTCCAACTATTTCTCACTTATGGTGAGGTTGGAATAGGGAAACCTGCCACTAAGAGATCCATTGCCAGGTGGATTGTCTCTTGTATCCAATTTTGTTATCAAAAACTGGGAAAGGTACCCCCTTCAGGCCTGAGGGCTCATTCTACCAGAGGTACAACTGCGACTCTAGCTGCTGCCAGAGACATCCCTATCTTAGAGATATGTCAAGCAGCTACTTGGAAAACGGTACACACTTTCACCAGGCATTACTCCCTGGATATCCAGGCCAGGAGGGATGCTCGGTTTGGCACGGCCGTGCTTGAGCCTATTTCCTAAGTAGGTTCTGTCCCTCCTCCATGGAGGTACTGCTGTGTATTCTGCAATAGTCATAATATAGCAAGACTTCATGTTGTTTGAAGAAAAAATTACTCACCTTAGTAATGTTGTTTCTTCTAATGGAGTCTTGCTATATTATGACCTCCCCTCAGCCTGCCCCTCTCAGAACTTGTACTTGGGGTATGGGGTGGGCATTCCAGTGTTGGCACTTTTTTGATGCCCATTTTTTGTTTTCCACCCCTTCTTTTTGGGGTGTTTGGGTGTTGTGTTTTATATTATCTTATCTCATATTATTTTATTTTTGTGGTCCCTTGACTTGAGTCTTAGTGTTGGGACCAGGAAAATGTGTTAATATTTAAGTAGCCAGTTGGCTAGTGTAGGTTACAGCTTCCACACAGAACCTTAGTGAGTTTTGCTCATAAAGATCTGACAGTTTCAGTTTGAAATCTTCCAGACAGAGCTTCTCTAACCGAGCTCGCGCTCCAGGTTCCATGCCTGGCATGGAAGTTAACTCTTTCACCTCCGGAGCAGTTCTAATGGTGGGACAAACTGCAATAGTCATAATATAGCAAGACTCCATTAGAAGAAACAACATTACTAAGGTGAGTTATTTTTTCATATGGGCCACCCTCTAGTCCTGAGGCACGTATCCCATGTCCACAGAGGTGCTGAACAGGTCTGCCAGTGGCTCGGCAAACACCTCCACCAGCTCTCTCAGCACCCTGAGGTGGATGCCATCAGGACCTGGTGCCTTGTCCACCCTTAATGCCCTCAGACACTATAGTACTCTACTACCCTTGATCATTCCATCCATCATCCCCACCCTCCCAGTCCATGCTGATAGTGGACCATCCTTCTCTTTCATGAAAACAGAGCAAAATTATTAATTTTATGCTACTGCTTCTTCTCCCTTTTCCACACACTCCTTTCCCCACTTTATCTTCACTATATGGTTTCTGCACTTCCTTTTTTCCCTGACATATCTAAAAAAGTCCTTCTCCCCTCCCTTAATGCCCTGCACTAACCTTAGGTTCCTGGAGGCCTTGGCTACTCTCACTTGCTTGGTCACCTCCTTGGACCAGCTCACATAAGCCTCCCTGTCCTCTTCATTCCTTGTTCTCCTGAACTTTTGGTATGCAACTCTCTTCATCCTCACCCCCTACAACACTTCTCTGTTCAGCCGGCATGGTTTCCTGGCTGTGCACTTGTTGCTCCTAGTCCTGGTGCAAGCTTCTGTAGCCTCTGTTAGCCCAGTTTTAAAAATGTCCCACTTTAGCTGTGCATCCATCTCTGGCCCAGTTCCCTGAAGTCTCCCTTGCAGTATTTCTCTCATCCTCCCAAAGTGCCTCCAGACTCCCTGCCCAACTTGACAGTGAACCACAATGTTTAGTGGTCACTACCATCTAGTGGGTCTTCCACCCTTATTTCCCTCACTGCCTCCTCATTTGACAGCACCAGGTCAGCATGTTACCTACTTTTGTTGACCCACTGACCAGCTGTGTCAGAAGACCATCCTGGATCATGTCCAGGAGCACCTGCTCCCTGGCACTGGAGGTGGCAGGGGTGCCCCCAGCAGATTAAAATCCCCCACAATCACCACACTCCCCTTTCTACACACCCTCCTGATTTGTTCCGCTAACTCTCTGTCTA
Organism: Neoceratodus forsteri; assembly: GCA_016271365.2. Taxonomy (NCBI): domain Eukaryota; kingdom Metazoa; phylum Chordata; order Ceratodontiformes; family Ceratodontidae; genus Neoceratodus; species Neoceratodus forsteri. The sequence goes on from CM028133.1 coordinate 1,135,551,346, forward strand.
GTTCCACTGATTGGGCTGGTGGTCTGTACACCACCCCCAGCCTCAGCTTTCTACACTTTGGAGTCCAGAAGCTTCATACATAGTGCCTCTGTCCTCCCTTCCTCCCCCTCGTCCCTCATACATCTGATCCCTTCCCTCACGTACAGTGCTACCCCACCCCCTCTCCCAACCCCACCGGGCTGTCCTCTAAATTCTATACCCTGGGATTGCCAGATCCCAATCATGGTACTGGGTGGCCCAAGTCTCAGTCACTGCAGCGACATCCACACTCCACTCTGAAAGGAGCACCTGAAGCTCTGCTGTTTTATTACCCAGACTCCTCACATTTAGGGAGACCACCTTCCAACTGTTCCCATCCGTCCTCCCACCCCTCAGCTCCTTGGTTTGCCACCCTACTCTCAGTTGTCCCCTTCCCTTACCCTCAGCGTTATCACAGGGGGACAGCGCATTTTGCACTCCAACCTGGCGACCATGCATGCTCCCTCCTTGTTCCGCTGCACCTCTGCCTTTACCCCTTAACTGGGGGGGTGAGCTCAGTAGGCATCCCTTTCCAGACCATTTTCCTGTCAGCAGTCCCATCACCACCCCCACCCTCCAGTGTAAATACGCCTTTGTTGATATATAACCCTCTATTCCACTGTTTAGTACTCCCTTCCCCTCCCTGCTGAAATGTAACCTGTCCCCTGCCTGTAGGTCACTATTGTAGCAGATCCTGCCCCAGTTTGACACTAATTCATGCTCCCAGGTGCAACATTAATCCCTCAGCCACTCAGTGAACTCCTCTATTCTTTTTTTCCTCAGTGTACTCACACATGGTATCGGGAGTACCTCAGAGAACACCACCGATCTCCCTACCTACTTACACTGCCTATGCAACTGCTCAAACCTCCCCTTTACAACCTCTACAGTCTCCCCCGCCAAGTCATTTGTACCAATGTGCATCACTGTATGAGGTTTCTTCTTCCATTTCCATGCGTAATTCAGAAGTGCCTGCCCTGCCCTTCCAGCGGTCAACCCGGGAATAGCCTCAACCCAGATACAACTGTGCCTTTCTCCCCTTCCACCCCATCTGACCACTTTCAGTACAGAATCCCCCAGCACTAGTACCCCTTTCTTCTTGTTCCATGCCCCCCACTCCTCTTGTTTTCCCTATCCACATTTCCAGAGTCCACACTGCCCTGCCCCTTGTTACCTCCATCTGTACCATTTGTGTCTCCTACAACTCTCCCCCAACCATTTCCGCATCTACCTCTACCCTGCTCTTCCCCTTCCCCCTTCTTTCCTTACCAGCCTGACTCCTGGGACTCGCTGCCATTCTCCTCCCCCATCCCACTGATCTCCAACACCTCCACTACCACCTCCGATGCTGACACTGAACTCCTGTTACCTGATACCCCTGCAGTGGTGCCCATCTCCTCCTTGCCCCTGCCCTGAGCCTTCTCTCCACTTACTGCCCCTCTGCTCCCCTTACCCTCATTCTCCCTCCCTACATCCTCATGGGATTTAGCCCTGCTGTTCCTCCTCTGCTTCTCCCAGCTACTCCTCTCCGGGTTCCCTGCTGCCCCAGCCCCCACCCTCTCCAGCTCCCTCCAGAACCCCTGTACCTCCTCTTGAAGTGTGCTGCTCAGCCTGTAACAAAAATGACAAACCCCCAGATTCAATAGTATATTCATCCAAACAGCCGCCCCACAACCATTGCACCACACCGTCCTCCCTGTGCCTGCCACCCTCACTCCATAGTGCCCCCCATTCCATCCACTATTCCGATGTCTCTAGACACCATTATTGAAGCCCCTCCAACCCCCCCAGTGTGAGTCCCCCCATAATACCCCATTTTTCTTCCTCCCTCCATTATTCACACTTAACTGAAATGTAAACTCAGTTTCTTACCACACAGTATGTACAGCACTAGCTGGATAACGTATGTGACCCTACTGGCTTGCTTCCGAGTCCTTCTTTACCCCGTTGGTCTCTAGCTTGTTAGCTCAGTATCGCTAGCTGACACAATTATACAGGACCTTGTTTCTGGTCTCTTCCCTCCCTGCTGTTGCACTCTGGTCCATCCCCGTATTTCTCCCTGGAGCAAGAGCTACCACCCTGCCCCCAGGTCTTCCTCCTCACTGACCTGTCCACCTCAGTCACTTTCATTCCCCCTGCTATGTCCAGGACCAACCCCGTATCTACACCAGGAGCAAGTGCCCACCACTGTCCCCTGCTCCTTTCCCTCTCAGACCTGTCCTCCAACACCACTTCCCTTCTTCATACCGCACCCAGACCCAACACAGTATTTCCCTCAGGGACATGGGACCTCCCCCGGCCCAATGGGGAATGCACTGGCCACCCCTTCCCTCCCACTTCCACACCTAACTCCCTCCCTGCATAACCTCGTCCCCTTGTATTATACTCACGTCCATTCTACCATTTTCCCCCTACTGCCACCCCAACCCTCCACCTCAACGAGCCTACTTCCTTTTCACCACCTCTCCAGCATCCATCTCTGCCACCTGACCTCCCCCACGAAATGTGCCAACTGTTGGCACACTATACTCATGAACCCTTGTCAGTGAGCACCTTGTTATGGTGACAGATGAACACAACCTGCACCTTACTTCTGCTGTTAAGGCTCTTAACTGTCTCTGTAATGGTATATTGGGACTCCATCGTTAAGGGTATACATTTGATCAGCAGGTGTCCTACATTCAAGAATACATCGGTCTGTCTTTATTTATTTAGTTTTTTGTTAACCGGGTGAGTGCACTAGCCATAGAATGACTCTTTTCAGGCATGACCCGGGAGAGTACAATAGATAGACAAATACATTACATCAGTGCAAAACATTGCATAATAACAGGAATAGCTAACATTGGAAAATAATACATAGAGAAAATAACATATGTGAAAGATTAGAACATTGTACAGTTCATAATGGGTGAGCAGCAGGTAGCAATGAAACCAAACAGTTTGAGTACAAAACGTAGTGGAAATTTACAATGGAAGCAGCATATGGCAGTGTAAGATATTACACACTCCAAAGGGGTTACCTACATCTGAGTAAGCAAGCAAAACAATAGTACAAACCATGGCAACTGGTATAGAGAGAACAGGTTATAGCTTTGTGGAGAAAAGCAAAGACTAAGAGACAGAGGGCTGTCCAACTAGGACCCAATAGCTGAGACAGAGAGAAGAAGGGTGCAACCCAGGGAGGTAGAGTAAGTGCAGAAGTATCCAGTAGGTAGGGGTGGGATATTGAAAGGGAGGGAAGGCCCAGTGGTGTAAAGGGTTGAGGTGCTGGCGCCTTACCTCAACCCACGCCGATGACCCGGGTTCGGGAATGGACTCAGGTCGCTGGGGGTCGGCAGGGGGAGGATAGGATTAAGTGTCTGATGGACTGCTCTCCTATCCTGAGGTGGGATTGGGGATGGCCTTGCTCGGTGGTGGCCCCCAGTGGAGACTGGAAGCATTACACGAGCGGTGGGATGGGGGAACCAGAAAACCGGAAACCGCTCCAAAGACTAGCTGGATGACGGCTGCCAGCCCTGGGCACCTCCGAAGACTCCCCTATTTGCAAGATTTGGCAATATAGTAATCAGTATTGCCAAATCTTCAAATAGCTCTGGTTTAGAATCTGTGTGTTTTCGGGCTACACCAAGACCAAGTACCAACTGGTAGGGTACTTGTCAGCCAGTACGTGGTATTGGAAATGCACAGGGATGCCCTGGCTCCAAACCAGAGCTATTTAGTATACAGATCACCCCAGCTGCTCCCCGCTTGAAATGTCATCATGGGGACAGCGGCGGGTGCTTGTGGACACGCTGGGGAGGGTTTTCTTCCTAAAATGCCGTGGCAGGGAGGGCGCAGGATCAACCAGATATGATTTAAAATAAATAATTGGTGAGTACGTTAGTTTTAATTTATCCTACTGCATCTGCTAATCGGGCCCCACTTCACATGGAGGTAGGGCCAGGCTGTACATGGACGTTTCCCTTTAATTTTTAGCAGACACAACAAGAGCATGTTCAAACAGTAGAGTGTTCAGAGGTGTTTGACACAATCTAGATCGTTGACCATCTTGAGCATTACAAAGTATATAAGTCGAAGTTTATACAACTCCCTCCTTGAAAACTAGATAAGCCTGCCATCCACTCTCACCTCTAACCATGTGCTTCTAGCCCCAATCTGCCTATAGGGGTTAAACGCAGACCCTCTCCCACCATCTGTAAACACACCTAGGGAATTCGTTCCCTGTTGTAGCCCACAATATGTTCCTCCTTAGAACCCTCTTTCTATTTCTATCAGTTCTGATATTGGCCCCCTCTACAGGACAGGACCACACAAAATGCTTGCCAGTATACAAATATGACTCCATCAAGGACGCATTGCAGAATATGAGGAGGACATTAATTCTCCACCTCCAGACTGTAGTGCCACAATATCACCACCTGGATAACACAAAAACCACAAATGCACAGCTGTCAGTAACACGGCACATCATACCCCCCCACTACATGGGTCTATATGAGCAGTGGACAGGCTGGCTATCTCCTCCCTCCACCTGGTAATGATGTACCCCTAACCTACCCATGTACCATGCCATAAAAATCATGTCACATTACACAATCGCAGGCCCTAACATATCTAAAATGGCAAGCTATAAGGATCACATAGCTGCTCCTACATACACTGCAACAGTTCATAAGAAAAGAAACAGAATGGACTAACAATAGCATCAATAAATATTTGCAGCCTGCTAGCAAAAATGGACACTCTCCAAGTCTGGGTCCAGCAGCACAGCCCGACATTCTTGCAGTAGCAGAGACCTGGCTATCACTTAGGGTGCCAGACTCTGCTATACAACTCGCTGGGTATGCTGCATTCAGACTAGACAGACTCGGTAAACGAGGAGGTGGTTGTATTATATATATTAAAGAACACATTCAGGGCCAAATGCTTAAACCATGTGACACCAAATGTGGGGCTCAACTGATGGCCATAAAAGCAATACTTGGCAAGAACAGGAAAACCCTAACAATAGTCTTGGCCTATATCCCTCCCAAGGAACAAGTGAATGGTTTCAATTCTGTCATCAGCTACCTCTCTGAAGGGGGACCACACACAGAGCTGATAATGGTTGGAGACTTTAATACCAACTGGTCCTCCGCTGAAGCTGTACACTGCAAGGACTCATTAGCCACTCTCAACCTTGTGCAATTGGTAGACTCCCCTACTCGGTATAACAGCAGAACAGGCACAGGGTCAGTAATTGACTGGGTGGTCATAAATCGGCTAGAAAGAATATCCTCCATCACGGTTCTCCCCAACTCCCTCAGTGACCACTCCCCGGTAATCTGTAAATGGTTGAATAAGGCCCCAAAGGCACCAGCCAGGACTATTACTACTAGACTTCTGAAGAAAGGCAAGTTGGGAGCTCTAAGAGCACACCTCAGCCTCCAAGATTGGAGCTCTATTGACCACAAAACAGATGTCAGCACTGCTCTAGAATGCTTTATAAGAAGGGCCACTGGAAAATTGCGGGCGTAATTTTTCCGCAATTTTCACCCTTCTCCACACAAAATCCGTAATTTCTTGCAATTTCTTACATTTGTGGAATTTTTGACTGAAATTGTATAAAAATATTTAAATTCTCAAGGAAATCTACTCAGATATGGTACACAGACTTGGATTTGACCAAAACAGTACAGGGTGAGGTGAGAAGGGGTTAAATGTGGCTTTGCTTTCATGTGATTCACTTCCCTGCTTTGGTTTCAGAATCCTCTGGTCATGCATATGTAGATTTGAACACTTAAAATCTGTGTTAAAACAGACTATCAGAGAACTTTTTGCTGACACAGAGACTGAAACAATAGTTGTGAGAAGAGGTGCAAAGTGCCCCATTCACCTAAATGAAGCCTTGACCACAATGCTTGTTTTTGAATGGTAGGGTAGATTTTCCTTGTATAAATACTTTCAGTATGAAAGGATTTTGATTCAAATGTGTCAAGAGTTTGAATGGCCCTGCAGATTATAAACTGGAATGTGCTTCTGAAGGGGTTGGTGACAGTGATTCCTTACATGTCAGTCTGCCACAACTGTATATTCACATACAAAGCCTACAAAAAGCAAACATTTCTGAAAACATGCTGAACAGGTTAAGTATAGTTAAACAGTTACCTTCAAATAGACAAAATAATTGCAACCCAAGTAAAATCACTGTAAACCGAGTAGAACAAAAGTACAATGTATTAAAAACTATTGTATGATGTAATGAAAAGCTATTGGTATGATTTGATACTTTTATCATGTGATTTTAAAATGTACTTACAGTGCTGATTAAGAACAGTAATCATTTTAACAAAATAAATATTTTTCTTACTAGACCTTTATTAGGCACCCTGGTTATCTGTTTATTTTTTCCTTGCACCAAAGCAAGTAGTTTAAACAGGCTTCATTATTTAACACATAGAAACTGGCAACATATGTTGTTTCAGGATGTATTCAGTACAGACTAACTGTAAATTACTGAATAAAATCTAGTTAGCACTGCATGACTTAGATGTCTTGATTTTTAGAAGATATGCTACATAATGATTAGTTTACAGTGCATTTCAAAAACACACATCTTTCTTCATATTAAAAGCATTTACAAGTGGCAATACATTTATCTAACAATTTATGTGATCAATACATGCTGCAGCAAACAATAAAATATCTATTAGGGGGCAGTGGGGACGTATAGTGAACCCCCGCAATTTTTGCAAGAAAATCCCCGCATTTTGGGGTAAAATTTTCCGTAATTTTCCAGTGGCCCTGTTTATAAGCAAATTCAATGAAGTGAGCAATGTCTACACCCCCTACCCCAAAAGAAGGATCTGTGACTATGATAGCCCCTGGATCAGGGCACAGCTACTAGCCCTCATGAAAAATAGAGACGACTTGTGGTACAATGCAAGAAACTCTGGTACCCAGACAGACTACCAGAACTAGAGAGCTGCATGGAATAAATGCACCTGGGCTATTTGTAAGGCCAAAAACACTTACTTTAAAAATGAACTGACAAACTCATGGGGTGACAGTAGACTGTTCTGGGAGAACATCAAGTCCCTAACCGGTAAACCTAATAAAACTCCCCCCACCTTCCTGAACATTGAGGGCCAACCTATGCAGGATCAAAGTCACATAGCAAATGTCTTCAACAAAGCTTTTACTGACCTCAGTGGAGTGTTGCCTCCTAGTGTCATTCAACACTAATCAGATACTTGCACTGAATGAAACCCAGGGACCCAACCAAACTCCCATCCGCCTTTCTACTTCAGATCTATCACCTTCATGGAAGTAAAAAAGTACATCCTAAAAGCGCTAGGCAATTCCAGAACTACCTCTGATCAACTTGACCTAAAACTAGTTAGGCTCACCCTGGACATAACTCTCAAATCCCTCACCAAAATTTTAAATCTCTCCTTGGTATCAGATGAACTCCCACAGATCTGGAAGGTGGCAGTGGTTACCCCTGTTTTCAAAAGTGGTGACAGGACCAACTCTACAAATTACCACTCAGTATCTATCCTTCCTCCACTCTCCAAGGCCCTGGAGCGAATTGTAAGCGACCAACTGACGGAATATCTAGACAAGTATCATTTACAGTCTCAGCAACAACATGGATTTCGAAAACAACACAGTACCATAACCACTCTAGTGGAGTTTACCAGCTTTATCCACAATGCACTAGACAGAGGGCTTTTGGTGGGGGCAACATATATTGATCGCACCAAGGCCTTCGACACCGTCAATCACAATCTGCTCCTGGATCAGCTCTCCAATATCAGCCTCTCCTCTGAACAGTAGCATGGTTCAGAAGCTACCTCTCTGGGAGGGTCCAAAAAGTGAAAATCCTGGACACCTTCTCTGACAATGTTAGTGTTAACACAGGCGTTCCTCAAGGCTCTATCCTTGGCCGTCTACTGTTCAGCCTGTTCTTAAACAACCTCCCTCAATCGGTAAACGACCAGCTACTACTTTATGCAGACGATGCGGTCCTACATTCATGTAATTCTGACCCCTACATACTGGAAAAGTAAATGCAGACTAATTTCACTGTGGCTGAGCACTGGTTCCTTCAATCAGAACTGCTCCTCAATTATAAAAAAACTAAGACTATGTTATTTGCATCATCACATAACAAACACCGCACTCACCAACTTTGCATTCACAACAATCAGAACTCTTCCCTGGAGATGGTTCAAACATTTAAATACCTAGAATTGACACTGGACCACACCCTCTCGTTTAACCAACACATAGACGCAGTCGCAAAGTCGTCAAATGCAAAACTAGGATTACTGTACAGACACCGAAAAAGCCTGACTTCTGAGGCACTCAGAACTGCTGTAAATAGCTCAATCTTCTCAGTGATAGACTATGGTCTAGCAGTGTATGGGGCTGCCTCCCAAACTGCTTTGAAATGTATCAAAACAACACTAAACAAAGCGTGTTGTTTAGTCCTAGGTGAACCCCATCTCACTCACACCTGCGAGTTGTACACTCAAACAAGATGGCTCAACCTTGACAGTCACCTCCAGTATCAATTATGCATGCTCGCCAAGAAGTCTATGTTAGGACTTACCACCCCAGGCCTGCAAAGCCTCCTTAGCCGACCTAATTCCATCAGATGCACTAGAGGGTACAAACAACTCAGCCCTCTGTGTCCCTTTCTGTAGAACCACACAAGGCAAATGGTCCTTCAAATACCGGGCACCACTTTGGCTTCATGAGCTTGACCTAGGCATCACAAAAGTGGACAAAATAGGCTCCTTTAAAGATAAACTCCATGTGACCCTTGCCACAAACAGGAACTGTGACTGTGAGACCTGAACTCCCCCACACTCTTCCCTCCTCTTTCCTGCTACCCTCATTCTAACCTGCACCCTTGCCCTCTGTTCTCTTCTTGCTAACTAACACTCCCCTAGTAGGCTTCAGGCCCCCGCCTCAGCACTCCCCCCCCCAGTGAGTCTAGCCCTCCTTTATGACTACACTCTTTAGCACTTATGACAAAAGAATTGCTGCCCATCAAGTTCTCGCCTCCTTTCGTTTAGTATTACTTAATTATTTTACAGACTATATCATCCTCTGTTCCCTACCTGATTCGCTCTATATCCTGTAGATTCTCAAGTTGTTCATTTAAAACCTGTCAACCTAGCCTGCTTTAAATTATATGTCTGTATATTTTTACTTATGTAATCCCTGTTATTGTAATTATTTAACCTCTGTAACCTGATGTACTCATGTCTTTCTAGGCATGGAACATCCTTGTATCTGCTTATGTACTTGTAACCATGTAAATGATGTTATACCCATGTATTACTATGGCGTGGAACCTCTGTAAAAGAGCCTTTGGCTCAAAGGTACTTCCTAGAAATAAATAAATAAATTCCATTCGTATTTATTTATTTATTTAAGGAGAGTGGCTGGAATGGTAGCTGTTATGAAATGGTTATTATTTTCTACATGCCCAGATCTCATATTGTTTAGGTTCTAAAATTGTTCTTAGTAATTCTGGGTGCAGATATGTGTTTGAGCTGGCCGAGCCCCTCAGTCTACACTCTATGTTAAGTCCATCTCACATCACATGTCTCGCCCAGAGGACCCTTCCCCTCCTCCCGGTTTATCTAGGGAACTAGGTCTGGTCTAGTTTGAACTATATAGAGAAACCATGGGGTCCATCTGTTCATTATAGTCAAGGCCCCTACTTTTCTGTGGCACATTGAGACCAAGTTCTGCAGCAAGATTACCATTTGCCGCAGAACTTCTGCAGCGGTGGTTTGTAATTTCTGCAGAAGTTCTGCAGCACTAATGAACTCCAACATCACAGTGTCAGTTTGTCATCCTGACTTCACGTCCATGGCAAAGGTTATAGCAGATCAGGATGGGGGAAAACACAGTAACACTAGTTCAAAAAATAACAGACTTATAGAAATAATGTTATGTCTAAAAAGGCAACAAAACAAAAAATATATATATTTCCCTTAAGGTCCTAGCCTATGGCATAAATGAAATATGCAGAGGGGACCCGTATGTGATAAATAAGGTATTTCTAGTATATTTACTCTTGCTGTTTATACCACTCATGAGGTCCCCACTGTGTATCACTTATATATTTATATGTGCTGTCGACACCACTCATGAGGTCCCCACTGTCTATCACTTATATATTTACATGTGCTGTCGACACCACTCATGAGGTCCCCACTGTCTATCACTTATATATTTACATGTGCTGTCGACACCACTCATGAGGTCCCCACTGTCTATCACTTATATATTTACATGTGCTGTCGACACCACTCATGAGGTCCCCACTGTCTATCACTTATATATTTACATGTGCTGTCGACACCACTCATGAGGTCCCCACTGTCTATCACTTATATATTTACATGTGCTGTCGACACCACTCATGAGGTCCCCACTGTCTATCACTTATATATTTACATGTGCTGTCGACACCACTCATGAGGTCCCACTGTCTATCACTTATATATTTACATGTGCTGTCGGCACCACTCATGAGGTCCCCACTGTCTATCACTTATATATTTACATGTGCTGTCGACACCACTCATGAGGTCCCCACTGTCTATCACTTATATATTTACATGTGCTGTCGACACCACTCATGAGGTCCCTACTGTATTACTTATATATTCATATGCAATCTGCAACATACTTACAAATAATGTGTGTATGTGTGTGTGTGTGTATATATATATATATATATATATATATATATATATATATACACATATATATATACATATAAATAGTGAGAGAGATACTGTGTGTATATATTTATTTTTTTAATTTCCATGAAATTGTATTCTCATTTATGCAGGTCCCTTTGGAAATGGAATAAACAGAATAAACGAGATACAGTGGAGCCCTCTTAAGTGCACACCCTTGGGATAAAAATGTTTTGTGCATTTAAAGTAAATGTGTGATTTAAAAAAAAATCACAGTTTGGGCTTCCTAGCCCGCTACTCTGGGGCGGCGATAGCCCCTCTGTGGTAAAAACATTTTTTTTACTCACTGTATGACGTTTGGGAAGGGATCGTAATTTTGTTCTAACTGGGAGCCAGATGATCCCTTCCCACTTCCGCGTCTGCCTGATCTGCCCCGCGCTCCCCTGTTTTGTGACGTGCTACCAGGGAGAGCGCGTGGACGCGCCTAATACAGGTCTGCGGGGCTAACTTTTAAAACTATTTTATTATGCTTGAAACTAACGTTTGATAAAAATGAAAGCCACTGCTCAACTAATGACGCCCCATTCGAGGGAGAAGTTTTGTTTGGTAAACCCTCAGAGAAGATTATTACCAAACTCCAAGAGGCCGGGAAGGCGGTGAGGTCGGTTCAGGCCATGTACCGACCCAAGCTTAGTTCCTTTCGTAGGAACCAAAGCCGATTCGTGGGCGGACGCAGAGACAACAGTCCGCCCGTTCCACAGCAGAGAGACTCGGTTTCGCCAGAGCCAGGAAAACAACCCGCAGGTCAGAGCCAGCGGGCTCCTAAGCCGTCCAGCCAGCGGGACCCTCAGCCACCACAGCCTGACTCCTTCCCGGCCCCCGCCCCTCAGGATCAACGGGACGTCATGGTCGGGGGTCGCATTGCGAATTTCCTGCCGGGATGGCAGACTATAACCACCGACAGGTGGGTTCTGAAGTTGGTTGGAAGAGGCCACTTTATAGAATTCGCGGAAAAGCCACCCTCGAGGCCTCCGTTGCTCTCCCGATACCCGGGTCAGCACAAGTCATTGATCAGGCAAGAGGTGCTCGCGCTCCTGCAAAAGGGAGTGATAGAGTACGTCCCAGAGAACCAGAGAGGACACAGATACTATTCCCATTTCTTCCTGGTTCCAAAGAAAACAGGGGACCTCCGTCCGATTCTGGACCTCAGAGACCTCAATCTGTCGGTCGCCTACAAAAGATTCCGCATGGGAACCCTTCCGGGTCTTACTCCCATGCTGAAGCAAGACGCCTTTTTAGCGTCTCTAGATATGCAGGACGCTTACCTGCACATTCCTATAGCTCAAGCGCACAAGAGGTTCCTGCGCTTCGAGTTTCTCAGCCATCATCTTCAGTTCCGAGCCCTTCCATTCGGGCTGTCATCGCACCAGGGTCTTTACCAAATGCATGGCAGTCGTGGCAGCGTCTCTAGGAGACAGGGCCATTATGTGTTCCGATACCTGGACGATTGGCTTCTCATGGCCGCCTCAGAGAGCATTGCTCAGGTGATCCAGAGCACCCAGGACCTGTTTCGATCTCTGGGTATCCTAATCAACCACGAGAAGTCTCTCCTGGTACCGTCGCAGAAACTGCAGTTCATAGGCGCAGTACTGGACACCATTCAGGGAAGAGCATTTCTTCCAGGCGACAGAGCGGAGCGCATCAGATCCCTTATCAGGGAGCTTTCGTCGAACAAGACCACCCCAGCCAGGTCGGTCCTTCGCTTGCTCGGACATATGGCTGCGGCCATTCCTACTGTCCCTTTTGCAAGGCTCCACATGCGGGTAACTCAGTGGATGCTCAAGGTGCAATGGGACCAAAGGCAAGACCATATGCAGCATCCGGTCAGAATCACGAATACCGCGATTCGAGACTGGCAGTGGTGGCTAGATCCAGGGACACTCTCTATGGGCGTCCCGTTCATAGCGCCGTCCCCGGAGGTAATCCTAACCACAGATGCCTCAGGCCTAGGGTGGGGAGCACACCTGGACGGGGTGAAGTCCCAGGGTATGTGGACCCCTCTGGAGGCCCACCTCCATATCAACATCCTAGAGATGAGGGCGGTCCTTTATGCCCTGCAGGCCTTTCAGTCAGAAATCCTGCCGAGTACTCTCCTGCTTCAGACAGACAACATGGCGGTGATGTATTACCTCAACAAACAAGGAGGCACACACTCTTACCCCCTTTGCAGGGAGGCCATGAGGGTGTGGGATTGGGTAATCCGACACGGCGCGAACCTGATCACAGTACATGTTCCCGGGGTGGACAACACGATTGCAGATGGCCTCAGTTGCTCCCAGGCCAGAGTCCACGAGTGGGAACTTCTCCAGGAGGTAGCAGAGGATCTGTTTCTTTGATGGGGAACTCCAGAATTGGACTTATTCGCCTCCCCATCCAACGCAAAACTGCCCAATTTTTGCTCGCTAGATCCAGGGCCTGGTGTTTTCTGGCGAGATGCGTTGTCCCTCTCCTGGGCGGACAGATTCCTCTACGCTTTCCCTCCCTTCCCGTTGATCCAGAGAGTTGTTCTCAAACTGCGCAGGGAGCATGCAACAATGATCTTGGTGGCCCCATTCTGGCCCAGGCAGATCTGGTTCCCTTTGCTGATTCAGCTGTCCCTGGAACCTCCGCTCCCGTTGCCATTCAGCTCCCACCTCTTGTCTCAGGAGAAGGGTTCACTGGTCCACCCAGACTTATGCTCACTGAACCTGCACGCATGGCTCCTAGAGACATAGCCATCTTGCGTCACGGGGTCTCGCAAGAGGTTGCGGAAGTCCTTTCTGCAGCCAGAAAGCCGGCAACGCATGCGACGTATGCCATGAAATGGCGCCGTTTCTGTCTTTGGTCGCAAGCACGCGGCCTTTCCCCTTTAGGTTGTCCGGTGAAAGTGGTGTTAGAGTACCTGCTCTCCCTTTTCCATTCAGGTCTCGCCTACTCCTCGATTAAAGTGCACCTCTGTGCCATTTCAGCTTATCACCTCCCGATGGGACAGCGCACAGTGGCACAATTAGATGCCTGTCGAGAATTCTTAAGAGGGGTGTTACACCTTAGGCCGCCCATTAAGGACCCAGTGCCTCCTTGGGACTTGCTCTTTGCCCTGGAGCAACTTATGCTCCCCCCTAGAACCCGTCATGAGTTATAGCCGCGCTTTTCTGTCATGGAAAACGTTATTTTGGGTTGCTGTTACATCAGCGAGAAGAGTTTCTGAGCTTCAGGCTCTCATGTGCAAAGAGCCCTATTTAATTTTCCACCAGGACAGAGTATCCCTGAGGACGAATCCTAAATTCTTGCCTAAGGTGGCTTCCACACTCACTCTCAACCAGGATATTGACCTGCCGGTCTACTTTCCTAATTACTCTAACAGAGGAGAGGCGCTGCTTCACACCCTGGATGTTCACCGCAGCTTGAGGTACTACCTGAGCAGAACTAAGCAGCTTTGCACTTCGGAGCAGCTTTTTGTCTCCTTTACCGAAAGGATGAAGGGCCAACCAGTATCCAAACAGTCCCTGTCTCGCTGGCTTGTCCAGTGCATCTCTTACTGTTATGATATCAAACGAAAGCCCCTCCCAGGAGCATTCTGGGGTCATTCCACTAGGGGTGTGGCCACATCCTTTGCAGCACTTCGAAATGTCTCCACTTCTGCCATTTGTGCTGCAGCCACTTGGAGCTCTGTTCATACCTTTATCAGGCATTATAGCCTTGACATCGCTTCACGGCGAAGAGCAGACTTCGGCCTGGCAGTGCTACAGGGTCTCCTGTCCTAGATTCAGGACCTAGAACGTTCTTTCTTCCTTCCTCCTCCCAGAGTGTTTGCAAAGCACTATTGCTTGGGAATCAGTCTAATGGTGTAACCTGCTGCAAGAGCTGTCTGAAGTATGATAGTACAGTTACGTAAGACACCGTAACAGTAGATCTTCGAGAACAGCTCTTGCAGCAGGTACCTTCCCGCCCACCTTCCCCCTTTGAGGAGGCATGGCTTAAGCCTTTGTTAACAGGAATTTTTCCCATTTGTCTTCTGACGGTGGATCCTCGGTCTCCCATTTCGATGTCAGCCTGTGGCCGGAAGTCTCCGGTGGTAGAACTGGGGAATCTGGCGGGACCGCCCCCCTTATGTACTACGCCTGACGTCGGAGGAGGGACCGACGTTGGGGGCGGTCCCCGCTGAAGATAGCTAGCTAGAATTTTTCCGTGGGGTCCTGACGCCTGCCGGCTTCAGTCCTAATGGTGTAACCTGCTGCAAGAGCTGTTCTCGAAGATCTACTGTTACGGTAAGTTCTTATGTAACTGTACTTTCATCCACACTGACCCACCCGACCTCCCCATCTTTGATGCACAAATCTGGCTTCCAGCGGGCTAAGATCTGGCGTCATGGGGCAGAGCTGAGGATTATACCACCTGGGTGGGTGGGAGGAGCCAGCTTGAAGACTTCTAGTACATCTTAAAGCGGCAAGGTACCGGCCAACAAGTGTGGATGAACAACATATACCACTCCTAGAACTCTTGTTTTTTGGAGGCTACAGAGCCTCCTTCATAAAACCTCTGCTGGAGCCACATTAAAGCCTGCTCTGTCTTGGCTGTAAGTAGGCGCTGTATTTCCGTTTGAATTTGGGTTTGATTATCTGAGACACTTATCTCTCCTTGCGTGTGGGCCTCCTGGAATGATCTAAGTTGTTCCTGTAGGGTTTTCAGGCGGGATTCTTTCTTTTTTTTTTTTTTTGTGGGCTGCACATGAGAAAAAGTGACCTTGGAGGACCGCTTTGATTTTGTCCCACAGAAGTTGTGGAGAGACCTCTGATAACTCATTATCTCGAATAATATCGGGTATTTTTTCCTCGAGTAGATCTTTGAATTCTTTATCCCTGAATAAAGAGGGGTTACATTTCCATAAGGTATTCTTCTTTTCTTAATTTTTAGCTCTAAAGTGATGGGTGCGTGATTGGAGAGATAAATGTTCATGATATCCACCTTATAAAGTAAGTCTTTATGTTCCCCACTAATACATAACTACTGAAGTCTAGTATAGTGTTTATGGGCATGTGAATAACAGATAAACTTCCTTTGGGTTGGGTGTAGTTGTCTCCAGGTATCAAGCAGGCTGACATCTTTTATCAGCTGTCTGAGATGTTTCTGGGAAGCTGCCTGTGGTGAAGGGCGCAATGTTGAGGAATCAAGGGAGGGGTTTACTCGGTAGCTGAGATCTCCTCCAAGGATGAGGACCCCCTTCTGGTGTGATAATATGGCATCCATAAAACGCTGAACCAAAGTGGCATCTGCGTTAGGGCGAATATATGTACTGCAGATTGTCATAGTTAATCCCTGCACGGTGCCTACTGCTAGTGCTAACCTACCGTCTTTGTCCACATATTGGTCTGTAATTTGGAATTGTGAGGATTTGGGTATCAATATGACTGCCCCCCCGCCTTCTCCAGTAAGCGGATTCTACTGTCTGTGAAAAGCCAAATTTCACAAGTTATAGATGTTCCCCAGAAGACGTGGGTTTTCTGTAATAACAGGATGTCTGGCTTTTGCTTCTTCAGTGCCTGAATGGTTCTGTATCTTTCAATGGGGCCGGCCAGCCCATTTACATTATGTGAAATTATTTTAAATGGGGTCACCATTGGTAGTTTTCCTTACATACACATATTTTCCAATCCCTCATTTCGGATGTGACATATAATAATTTGTATATATCATTGTACCTATATACCTCTCAGCCTTCTCGAAGAGATAAACCGATGTTGAACTGCTCTTCCATGTCTGGTATAGGGGAAATAATGTGGGGTTACAATAACAAATGGGTTAAAGGGTGGGGGCCAGCTGGGCCCAACTTTACTGAAAATAGAAGGAACTATGTACAACAAACTAATCAGGTGATCTTGTGCGACTTCCAATGCCAGAGCTGCCTTCTGGCGTTCTGGCCGTGATAGTGTAGTTAGCTGTCTAGGTAGGGTCAGCCCCTCTGTTGGAGAGGACCCCTTGGGATACTCTTGCCCCAAAAAATGGTGAGGGTATGGGGAAATTAGGGAAAGAAAGAAAAATGTAAAATAAATACATCGGAAAAAAAGGGAAGGTTTGCGTAGGACAGGGGGGAAAAGTGCATTCCCTTCATAGTCTGGTTGCTCATCCGTCTCCTACCCCGCTGACTGTTATATGAGGAGGGGTAGAAGAGGTCAGTTCTCAGTTCAGTCAGTCTTTTCCTTCTTTACTATCTTCTCCTAGTGATTCGCTCTTGTGGAATATTAGTCTATGTAAAGTTCAGAGATTCTTTCCCTATGTGATATCCCGTTGTGAAATGGTCTCTGGAATTTCTAATAAGTGTTGTAATCATTGCTTTCTGAGGGTTGATATTAGATAGCGATCTCCCCGCAGTCCCATCGGGCCCCCCCTTCCCACTCTCGAAGCTAGGAGGAGACAGGCAGCAGAGTATTCCATACCGCCTCCCCAGGTCTCCCCATGGTCCCAACTCCCTGGAGGAGCATCCACAATGAAGCAGGTCACACAGCAAGATGTAGTCTGTAAGGGCCACTGGGCATCCCCGCCCCCGAGTGCAGCAGGCCTCCCTTTTGTGTATCAACTCTCCCAAGGAGCTTATAAGCAGCTGATTTTGATCTCTTCTTTTAGTTGAACAGTTATTTTTAGAACCAATTATTACGGGGCCAGTGGGGCACTGCGAGGTCCAGTTCCCCTTTCTTTTTAATTAGCTAAATGGACTCTTGTCCCGACGGCCCCTTCACTGGTTGCCTTGACACCTCTGTCCCCTGTTCTGCTAGTGGGGAAGACCTCGCAATATGCTCCTCGTGCTCTGCTGGACAGGAGGTGAGCTTCCCCCCCTTCTAGATTTTCCCGCCACTCCTGGGATCTAGTTAAAAATGATTCCAAAATTGAGGGGCCTGGCCATCTTCCTCCCAGGGCCCCCAAGTACCTCGAGTGCCCAGAGAACACACAATTCCCATTTTATTTCATCTTTACAGGGTATTTCATGCTGCGTGTCGCTCCGCCAAACACCCCCTCCACCCTCCCCGGAGAGTCCAACCCCAGGAGAACCAAGAGGCAGTTTCTGCTGCCTCCACCCCCCAGCGAGGCCTGGGCTGGGTTGGCCTAGCGCCGCCAAAAAGATCAGCTCACCTGTGGTCTGATCTGTGTGCAGGGTTAGCTTTTTCAGGGTCCCTGTCTAGTGAATTGTGCTAGAAGGTGTTTGATTGCCTCCAGCGTTGCCTGTTGGCTCTGTCTTCCCTGTATTGCCATCTGTTGTGAGGTTCCAGGCCGCTAGTTTAGTAGTGGTCCCATTGAGTGAGAAGGTGGGGAGATTCCTTTTAATTTCAGGTCCTGAAGTGCCTCTGAAACTGAGTCATATGTTTTTTGTCCAGAAGGAAATTGAACTACAAGTTTGCTTGGATATGGAGTGCGGAAGTTTAGTTGATGCTGTCTGAGTAGGGGGAACAGCGGTATGTATGTATGCTCATCTCCTCTGCATTGTTCTAGTAGCATAATCATTGTCTACAAAAAGATCCTAGTAGTGCCGAAGAACACTTTGCCTTGAGCCCAGGCTTTCTTAAGGATGAGCTCCTTGGTTTGAAATTTTAAGAATCTGATGATGATGGAGCGAGGCCTGGGATTTGTTTGCATAAGTTTGGGTCCTAATGCACAATGTACTTGTTCAATTTCTGAATAGAGGTGGGAATCTAGCGTCAGGGCTGTGCGAAGTACTGTTTTAATACAGCCTCCGATGTCGGTGCCTTCACTATTTTCAGGTATGCCATAAATTTTTCAGTTATCGCGCCGGTGTCGATGTTCAGCATCCTCTTGCCTCCCAACAGTCAGTTGGCAGAGCTGGGTGATTTGTGACATAGTGTCCTGCAGTTGCTGTACTGTGTTCCCCTGCTTGTGAGAGGCCTGATCTATGTTGGTAACTTGGGTCTTGGTATCAGAGAGCTTGAGCAGGAATTTTTCTTGAGCCTGTTTGAAGTTCATGAACTCCGATTTAAAATTGTGGTGTTCTGTTAAGATTTTATAATTACTGGTGACCATAAATATCAACCAGATTACTGTTTTGTTAAAAATGCATATCAACCAGATTTCAGGTTATTGTGCTCCAAAGGCAATAATAACCCGAAATCCAGTTGATGTGACATTCCCCACAGAAAAGATTTTAAAACTGTTGCATTCCATTGTTTCACAAAAAGTATTTCAGCTGCAGTATTTTCAAGTGTTTTATTCATGTACAGTTCAGTGTCTTCAAAAATAAAACTGCACTCTAGCTAAAAAAAGTCTTTTTCTTTCAAGCTGCAAGAAATGCAGTCTAAACCTCCACACCAGTAATTGTAAAAAATAAAGGATAGCTTCGCTCTCGAGGTTTATGAGTCATCACACACCTCGGGTGTGTGAAAAAATCCCTAACACACACTTACCTATCCATTATTCTCTATATCTAGTTTTCGTTCCATCTTGTTGGTTCTTTTAGATTTTGGTCCAGAGAGTCTAACATTCTGTTTTGAGTGGCTGCGTAGAATCTATGAAGGCCTCTGAGTTGGAACGATCAGGCTCAGTATGTTCCGATGTTTGCGACAGAATTTGGAATGGATTGCCCTCTCCTTTATGTTTTCTAGTAGCCATGCAAGATTTGAGGTCTAATCCCGTCATTTTTTTGTTGGTTTAATGTGGCTTTTATCAGTAGAATAGTGCGGGTTGGAGCGGAGCTCGTTGTCTATGCTGCCGTCTCTGCGGGAGCTGCACCAGAAGTCCCTCTTATCTGTCTGTCTTTCTGTCTGTCTATCTACAGTTATCTTTTTGCACTTGCTAAAGGTACCTTTGTGACTGTGGGTGTTTTAGGATTTTAGGTGCAGTATGAAGTAACTTGCACCCCCCCCCCCAAAACACACACACACACACACACACTCACACACACACACACACCTTTGTATGTTTCAATTGTTTTCCCTTTCCTCACATTTCTCCTTTGACTTCTCCTTTTTTCTTTACTTTCTCTTTTGCTAATCTTCTACTTCCTTGAATAACTTGCATCCTGGTGGGACTCTATCTCCTTGAGATCTCCCTGCTCTATCTGTGCCTGTGATGGGCCATTTTCTACCTCCCCTATTTTTTATCCCCCCCCAACTGCTTTAAACATCAAAGTAACATTTAAACCATACACCGAGCACTGTAGTTTACTCCTGGCTGGAATCAGCCCATCTCTTCAGTATAGGCTCTTATCCTTCCAGGTTGGTCCACAGTCCCCAGTTTAGTCACATCTCTCCTTTCGGCACCATTTCTTCTACCATTAGGGGATTTTCCCCGGTGCCCTGGCCACATTCCCCCCCATTCACTTATAATACCACCAACAGCTGAATCTGGTTCAAGGTCAGTTGGCAGTCATCTGTATCCCCCTCCCCTGGGTTGTGCATGAAAATAGGCAGCATTTGTCTAGTGCACTTACCCGGTCAACAAAAACAAAATAAATCAATAAATTACTTGAAGAGTTTGGTGCATAGCTCCCTCTTGTTTCTCATATAGCACAAGGTGCACTTGTTACTCACATTTTAAACACATGGGAAACCTAGGATCAACCTCATAAGTTATTTCAATTGACCAGAAACAGCATTTGCACGTGCTCCTGACTATGGCACTTCAGTTTTATGTTTAAGCCTATGGCGCGCACTCATCAGGTTAATGCATTAGCAGCCCTAGTGGCTCTGCCGGAGTTTGTTTCATCTGTGAGAGAGTAAGGACTGCAGGCATCTGTGACAGCGTGAGGACTGCAGGCATCTGTGACAGAGTAAGGACTGCAGGCATCTGTGACAGAGTGGGGACTGCAGACATGTGTGTCAGAGTGGGGACTGCAGGCATCGGTGACAGAGTGGGGACTGCAGGCATCTGTGTCAGAGTGGGGACTGCAGGCATCGGTGACAGAGTGGGGACTGCAGGCGTCTGTGACACAGTGGGGACTGTTGGCATCTGTGACAGAGTGGGGACTGCAGGCATTTGTGACAGTGGGGACTGCAGGCATTGGTGACAGAGTGGGGACTGCAGGCATCGGTGACAGAGTGGGGACTGCAGGCATCTGTGACAGAGTGGGGACTGCAGGCATCTGTGACACAGTGGGGACTGCAGGCATCGGTGACAGAGTGGGGACTGCAGGCATCTGTGACAGAGTGGGGACTGCAGGCATCTGTGACAGAGTGGGGACTGCAGGCATCTGTGACAGAGTGGGGACTGCAGGCATCTGTGACAGAGTGGGGACTCTAAGCATTTGTGACAGAATGAAGACTGCAGGCATTGGTGACAAAGTGAGGACTGCAGGTATATGTTACAGAGTGGGGATTGAGGACTGCAGGTAACTGTTACAGAGTGAGGACTGCAGGTATATATTACAGAGTGGGGACTGAGGACGGCAGGCATCTGTGACAGAGTGAGGACTGCAGGTATCTGTTACACAGTGGGGACTGAGGATGGCAGGTATCTATGACAGAGTGAGGACGGCAGGTATCTGTGACAGAGTGAGGACTGTAGGCATCTGTGACAGAGTGAGGACTGCAGGCATCTGGTACAGAGTGAGGACTGCAGGTATCTGGTACAGAGTGAGGACTGCAGGTATCTGTGACAGAGTAAGGACTGCAGACATCTGTGTCAGAGTGGGGACTGCAGGCATCCATGACAGAATGGCGACTGCAGGCATGTGTGTCAGAGTGGGGACTGCAGGCATCCATGACAGAATGGGGACTGCAGGCATCTGTGACAGTGAGGACTGCAGGAATCTGTGACAGAATGGGGACTGCAGGCATGTGTGTCAGAGTGGGGACTGCAGGCATCTGTGACAGTGAGGACTGCAGGAATCTGTGACAGAATGGGGACTGCAGGCATGTGTGTCAGAGTGGGGACTGCAGGCATCTGTGACAGTGAGGACTGCAGGAATCTGTGACAGAATGGGGACTGCAGGCATGTGTGTCAGAGTGGGGACTGCAGGCATCTGTGACAGAGTGGGGACTGCAGCATCTGTGACAGAGTGGGGACTCTAAGCAATTGTGACAGAATGAAGACTGCAGGCATTGGTGACAAAGTGGGGACTGCAGGTATATGTTACAGAGTGGGGATTGAGGACTGCAGGTAACTGTTACAGAGTGAGGACTGCAGGTATATGTTACAGAGTGGGGACTGAGGACGGCAGGTATCTGTGACAGAGTGAGGATGGCAGGTATCTGTGACAGAGTAAGGACTGCAGGCATCTGTGTCAGAGTGGGGACTGCAGGCATCCATGACAGAATGGGGACTGCAGGCATGTGTGTCAGAGTGGGGACTGCAGGCATCCATGACAGAATGGGGACTGCAGGCATCTGTGACAGAGTGAGGACTGCAGGAATCTATGACAGTGGGGACTGCAGGCATCTGTGACAGAGTGAGGACTGCAGGTATCTGGTACAGAGTGAGGACTGCAGGTATCTGGTACAGAGTAAGGACTGCAGGCATCTGTGTCAGAGTGGGGACTGCAGGCATCCATGACAGAATGGGGACTGCAGGCATCTGTGACAGTGAGGACTGCAGGAATCTGTGACAGAATGGGGACTGCAGGCATGTGTGTCAGAGTGGGGACTGCAGGCATGTGTGTCAGAGTGGGGACTGCAGGCATCTGTGACAGTGAGGACTGCAGGAATCTGTGACAGAATGGGGACTGCAGGCATGTTTGTGTCAGAGTGGGGACAGCAGGCATGTGTGTCAGAGTGGGGACTGCAGGCATCTGTGACAGTGAGGACTGCAGGAATCTGTGACAGAATGGGGACTGCAGGCATGTGTGTCAGAGTGGGGACTGTAGGCATGTGTGTCAGAGTGGGGACTGCAGGCATCTGTGACAGTGAGGACTGCAGGAATCTGTGACAGAATGGGGACTGCAGGCATGTGTGTCAGAGTGGGGACTGCAGGCATGTGTGTCAGAGTGGGGACTGCAGGCATGTGTGTCAGAGTGGGGACTGCAGGCATCTGTGACAGAGTGAGGACTGCAGAAATCTGTGACAGAGTGAGGACTGCAGGTATCTGGTACAGAGTGAGGACTGCAGGCATCTGTGACAGAGTAAGGGCTGCAGGCATCTGTGTCAGAGTGGGGATTGCAGGCATCCATGACAGAATGGGGACTGCAGGCATGTGTGTCAGAGTGGGGACTGCAGGCATCCATGATGGAATGGGGACTGCAAGCATCTGTGACAGAGTGAGGACTGCAGGAATCTGTGACAGAGTGGGGACTGCAGGCATCTGTGACAGAATGGGGACTGCAGGCATGTGTGTCAGAGTGGGGACTGCAGGCATCTGTGACAGAGTGAGGACTGCAGGCATCTGTGACAGAGTGGGGACTGCAGGCATCTGTGACAGAGTGGGGACTGCAGGCATCTGTGACAGAGTGGGGACTGCTGGCATCTGTGACAGAGTGAGGACTGTAGGGATCTGTGACACAGTGGGGACTGCTGGCATCTGTGACAGAGTGGGGACTGCAGGTGTTTATCACTTCAGAAAATGGGGACTACAGGTATTCATCTGTAAAGAACATTAACTCTTCTGTGAGTAAATTGATTCCCTTGTTTTCTTGGCAGCATCAAAAGGTCCTTACTTCACCTGCTCACGTGTTGGTGGATGCCGGGGACCGATAAAGCGAGCCACTGTCCGATTAAGAGGGAATGAAGATGATCCCCTGCTCTTTGAGTCCAGGTTTGAGAGTGGAAATCTTCAGAAAGCTGTCCAAGTGTGAGTTTCAGCTGTTTCTTGTGCTGCTATCTCTTTACATTCACAAGTTGATTTAGTGTTACTTCCAAGCTGCCTCATTGCAGTACATTCCCTGAAAGTAAGGGCCCTATACAGAGTCATGTAAGACTGTGGTGGACTGTTCACCACAATCGTCTCGCTTCCCTTGTCTTACCCCTGCTTGGCTGTGAGCAGTGGTGTCTTGCCCTGCACAGCCGCTAGTGACATTGCAACCATGCCTTGAAAGTGGCGGGTGTTGCCATGCTTTGTATACAGTCTGCAGCACCATATACAACGCATGGAGATCCTGCCACAGGCAGTCACTGAGTTTTGTGGCACCCCTTGCCTGTAGTACCAGAGGCAGTCTGAGAGGTGTCACAAAGCAGCGACCGTCTTGGGAGGAGCAGCAACAGACTGAGATCATTGTGGAACCATTGGGAAAATTCCAACGATGAAGAATGAGGCTGGGAAGGTATTCCCCTGGATGCTAGGGACACTGGTAGGTGTGGAGAGTCTGTGGAAGCCACTGGACCAAAATGGATGGGTAATGGCACCTACCAATAATGAAGAATTATTGGCCCAGCAGTGGGTCTACTACGTAGATGTGAGGTGGGTAGGGGTGGGACACCCTGGGATCAAGGTATGGTATTGTGCTGGCTCATGAATATCTTCCCTTGTCAATCTTCACCATTCATTACTTCTTGGGTGAAGCGGGCCTTTTCCGCCATGGGAAACTTTTTTTTTTTTTTTTTTAAAGGCCAGCTCTAACGCCGCTCGCCCTCGAAGACTGACGCCTTGGCGCTGGCGCGCGAGGGGCGCTAGTAGCTACCGACCTCCTCCATCTCGGTTCTGTTTCTCCTGCCGCCGAGGCTGCACCTGCTACGCGCTGCATGCGAGTGAATAGTTTGTGAAAGTGCACATTAGTCTGATTTTTGCCGACTCCTCCGTTTCTCGATATTACACTCGACGCCATACCACGGTAAGACTGTTCCTTTTTCCATCTGTAAGGCGTCGGGTGTTTTCCTACTGTTTTTTACCTTAATTGTTTCGCGTTATGTCCGCTTCTGGAGCTAAGCGTTTTTCAAAGACAGGCCGCGCCCCGATGCGTTGGTGCTCCTGTGGCTGGCATTTTTCCATCTCGGACCGGCATGATGTGTGTCTTCGTTGCCTGGGACCCAACCATGACATGGATTCGTGCGACGCCTGCTTCTCCATGGACTGTCGTGTCCTCGAAGTCCGCGCGTTCAAGCTCGGCAAGGCCCCGCCGACTTTCGGGGGACGGCGTCGTTCACGGGATTCCCAGGTAAGGTCTCTAGGCCCTTCCCCGGGTCCCCTCCGGCCTACTACGATCCCTGGAGGAGGAGCTTCCTCCTCTTCTCTTGCTGAAGAGGAAGCTTCTTTTGCAGTGTCGAGCGTGGCGGTCCCTCCGGGGCGCGGCGGTGATTACCGCCTCGGCAGTCACCTCCTCGGTGCAGGCTCCCCAGTGTCGAGGCCCATGATTTCTGGGCGGACACGGTGGACCCTCGGCGCCGCCTTCCGGCGCCGTTTGGATCCAGCGCCCGTGATCGGGCGGCGCCCGTTTGCAGCGCCATTTCAGATCCAGCGCCAGTGATTGGGGCGGCACCGTTGGCGGCGCCGGCCAGCCCATGGCGCCCGTTGGTGGCGCCGTGGGCCGGTCTCGCCTCGCTGCGGCGCCGGGTGGTCGGTTTCCGACACCGGGAGGAAGCGGTGCCGTGAGGCCTCGCTGGTGCACGGGAGAACTAGGACGGCCTGGCTGTTGCTGGTGCTCGGGGTCGGCCGGCGCCACCTCTGGTACGGTGCCATTCGCTGTGCCGTTGCCACGGGGACCCCCGGGGTGGCCAGTATTGAGGTCCTGCTGGTCTCGTCCTCCTTGGAGGCCGATGACTCAGATGTGGACCCATCCTGGTACCCTCACTCCTCGGGGTCGGGGCTCCTGTGGCACGAGGTGCCAGGCGGCGCAGCGGGCCCCTCCCTCTGTCCCCCCTTCCGTCCTCCCCTGAGGGCTCTCCGGCTGGGAGTGGCCTTGAGTCCCAGGGGTGGCGTGGTGGAGGACTAAGGGGAGGCTCCCCTCCGGGGACCGGGCGACAGCAGCCCTCCCGGTACTGTTGCTCCTCTGGGGGTGGGAACGCTGTCGAGGAGGAGGGCTCTCTCGGAGTCCGAGGGGTTGAGGGGCAGGGGGACAGGACCTCGGTCTTCTCTGGCCACCTCAGGGGGGGTGGCTAGGAGCCGCAGTGCTGAACCCCGCCCTTCCCTCCGGGGCTGTAGAGTGCCCTCCGGTGGCGTTGCTGTGGGCTGCCCTTCTGGATCCATGCAGTCCCGACTTCGTCACAGGGGAGGTTCTCCCCCTGGGCTCTTCCAGGCTCCGCTTCCTCAGGGTTCCGTCTTGCGGCCTGGTTTGTTGTCCGGGACCCCGCCAGCTCGGGCTCCGTTCCCCAGATTCCAGAGCCCTGGCAGAGGTCAACTGCCTCCTCGTAGGTGCCCCTCTCCCATATCTCTGCCTCCACCACCCCCGCTCCCGGGCCATGTCGGTCCTACGGGTCCGTTATCCTGGGAGCAGTTCAGGGGTTCTGTGGCGGCCTTCCCCCTCATACGTTAGATGTATGCATGAGCGGGTCTTTCGACTCTCCCCTCCGCCGCAGGAGTCCTCTGAGCATTCCAGCTCTCCATCATCCTCGTCTCCCTCCTCTGAGGGAGAGGAACCCCCTGCTCATCTCTCCTCCGGCGCTGATTTCACGGAATATCAGCGATTCCTTTCGAGGATGGTGAGGGACCTTCGGATCTCTTACATAAGGAGAGACAATACCGAGCGGGAGCAGCGTGAATTCCTTGGAGAATTCAGTGCCCACGCGGTGGTACCTTCCTGGCTATCCCCTTCCAGGAGGCGTCTATCCGTTCCTGGCAGTCGCCAGCCGCCTCTTCTCCAGCCCCGGCTGACTGTCGGCATAGGTATTGTCCCCCCTTGGAATCCCTGGGTACTCTCCCCAACCCGCCCTCTGGCTTGGTGTACCTGGAGACTCCCTCCGGGCGCCGCTGCCTGGCGCACGACCGCCCACCGGACCCGGATTCTCTTCAGTTCGACCGGTGGGGGCGAAGAGTGTTCTCTTCTTCTCGTGCGATTGCTTGTATAGCATCACATCAGGCTCACCACGCTGCCTACAGTCGGCACCTGTGGTCGATGCTCTCTCAACTTCTAGCATCGATGCCTGATACGGAGCAAACCAGACAAGCTGTTGCCCTCTCCGCTATAGGCCTGGAGCTGGCAAGACACCAGGCAAGGGCATCTTACGACGCCAATGAGGTAGCTTCCAGGCTTGCGGGGACAGCGATCTGCATTAGGCGGACGGCATGTCTTCGTCTTTCAAGGTTGTCACCCCTGGTCCGGCGTAGGGTGATGCACTCCGCCTTCCGGGGACCCGCTCTTTCCTCCAGAGCTAGGAGACTTTTGCAGGGCTAACTCCGTCTCACGCCCTCGGGAGGCACCTCCTAGCTCTTCTCCACTTAGGCTTTTCTCTGAACTAGCCAGGGTCTTCCCCTTCTGTTTCTCACCAACAGGAGGCTGGGGTCTTGTTCCCTCAGGGTTTTACCCCTTCCCCTTCTAGGGAAGCGGGCTGTTACTCACCAGAAGTAATGAATGGTGAAGATTGACAAGGAAGATATGAAAATTACGTACCTACCGTAATTCTTGTTCTTCTCTTGTATCTTCACCATTCATTACTGATCCCACCCTCCTTCCCCTCAGTGGCCTCCTTCTGTGGAGTCTCCCCCTCCCATCTCGTTCCTCTCTCTTATTGGCTTTTATGCCTAAAAAAAAAATTAAAAAAAAAAGAAAATCTCTGTCCTTGCCATTCTCTCAATGGTTTCCAGGAAATTCTTTGCTCTAAGATTCTTTGGCATTTATTGCAGGAGTGCTGGGTCGTGAGGGAGATGCACGTCTATCTCACCGCCATGTTTTCAGGCGAGGCACTCCTGGGGACTTTGCCTGACTCTATGCAGTTATCTAGTCCCAGAATCTTCTGCTAATCAATTACTAAGCCCTGGAAACCCTCCCCTTTTTCCAGAATAGAGGAATGGGTACGGTTATACAATTTCTTTTCTTAAAGCTGAGGGAACTCTTTCGGACTGCTTCGAAGGCAATCCCTTGCTTCTCAGGTCATGTTTTTCCTCATAAGCCTGTGAGTCATGCTCTGTTTTGACGCCTTTTTCAAGGGTCCTTCTGTGAGCATTGTTGCAGGAAAAGCAGTTTCAGCCGCTGGCAGATCTTCCAGCCTCAAGTCTCTATCTGCCTTGACATAGCAAGTCCGATTGAGTTCCTCTATATTCCTTACAACCCGCCTTCAAAAGGCTCAGTTTCTTTCTATACTCTTCTAGAGCAGCTCTTGACAAGCTGCTTGGGAATCAACCCTTTCCTAGCTGGGCGCTCTTCCGGAACAAGGGTCTGCTCAATCAGTCCAGGAGCTCTCAACTAGGATAAAGGAACTTGGCATGTTGGGAGTCCAAAGACTCTGCCCTCCTTGGTCTGTCTAGCTGGTTCGGTGAACCTTCTCTTCAGCACTACCAACAGGGATTCTTGCTCCCTTGTTAAGTCGAGCCTTAAGCCTCTCAGCTAACAATGCTCGTTGGGCATTATTGTCTCCTCAACATCCCACTTTTCTTCTTCTTTCTCTCTGCTTCCTTCATCCTTTCTTTCTCCTTCCCTTTTCTCTCAATCTATTCCTCCTAGAGTCGCCCCGGAAAGGAGGTCCTGCGATCCCTTAGGGCAGGAATACTCTCTCCTCTGTCTATTCTCCATCGGCTTATTCCTTTTTCAGTTTATTTTCCTTCCTTTGCTATCCCTTGGCTATCTTGCCTCGCTTTCTCTTTTTTCCACAATATATTTTTTGCCTCTCCGGCTCACAGAACTGAGATGAAGAGGAGTGAGTAACTACTGCTGGCCGCCCTCGCGCATGACGCAAGGCTGTTGGTCTCAGGGGCAGCGCCTGCTAGAGTTGGCCTCAAAAAAAAAAAAAGCTTCCTGTATGGCAGGCGCCTCCGGCTTACACCCAAGAAGTAATGAATGGTGAAGATACAAGAGAAGATCAAGAATTACGTAGGTACATAATTTTCATATGTGACCAAGTGATTTGCACTGCGACTTTGTCCACAGGGAGTCATGTTCCCTCCTGATGATCTGCCCTCTGTGTATGTCAGTTTTTGGTGGCAGTACAACACGGAACCTTTGTGCACCTGACTTTTGTGCCACCATGGCTGTGATCCTGGATTGGGCCCTAGACGTTTGTGCCACTTGGGCTGCGACCAGGTATTTGATCTTAGACTTTTGTGCCCCCCATGGCTGCGACCATGTTTTGGGCCCTAGACTTTTGTGTCACCATGCCTATGGCCATGTATTGGGCCCTAGACTTTTGTGTCACCATGGCTGTGACCATGTATCAGACTCTAGACATTTGTGCCATCATGGTTGCGACCATATATTGGGCCCTAGACTTTTGTATCATGATGACTATGACCACATATTGGGCCCTAGACTTTTAGCCACCATGGCTGCGACCATGTATCAGGCCCTAGACTTTTGTGCCACCATGGCTGCGACCATGTATCAGGCCCTAGACTTTTGTGCCACCATGGCTGCAACCATGTATCAGGCCCTAGACTTTTGTGCCACCATGGATGCGACCATGTATCAGCCCTTGACTTGTGTGCCACCATGGCTGTGACCATGTATCAGGCCCTAAACTTTTGTGCCACCATGGATGCGACCATGTATCAGTCCCTAAACTTTTGTGCCACCATGGCAGCAACCATGTAGCAGTCCCTGGATTTTTGTGTCACCATGGCTGCGACCATGTATCAGGCCCTAGACTTTTGTGCCTCTTGGGCTGTGACCATGTATTGGGCTCTAGATTTTTGTGCCACTATGGCTGTGACCACGTATAAGGCCTTAGATTTTTGTGTCATCAGGACTGCAACCATGTATCAGGCCCTATACTTTTGTGCCACTTGGGCTGTGTCCATGTATCGGGAACACATACAGACAGAGGAAAGAAAGAAGTAAGTGCCTCATCCGGAACTTGAACCCAGGTCACCCCAGAATACCGTTCCGGTCGTGCTAACCAGCTGTGCCACCAAGGCAACTGGAACCTTGGCTGTCCTGGAGGACACATTACCCTTTCTGTAATTCACAACCTGGTACTGCACAAATAATTAATCTGGGCAGCCTAGGTTCAAGTCCCAGCTGAGGCACTTACGTCTTTCTCTCCTCTGTTTGTGTGTGTTCCATAAATATACACACTGCACCCATGTGATTGAAAATGAAGTAATTATTATATTATAAGCTGGTTAGTGTGACCAGAACGGCATTCCGTGCATCCTGGGTCCAAGTCCCAGCTGAGGCACTTACTTTCAAACTTTTATTGGATGTCAAGTTGAGATAATATTATCTGTTTTGCAATTGAATCCAACATATAACATCACAAAACTAAACAGACTTTTACATACATAATTTCAGTTTCAGTACAAAGTTAGTTTTACATTATAATATAAACATAAGAGTAAATAATTTATCCATAACAATTACAGTGTTTACTGTACAAGATCATCAAAAAAGACCTAAAACATTTAAATGGTAGCAATACTGTACTATTTATCTGTTTAGACAATCGTTCCCATGTTTTGGGCACTAAATTTGATATAGTTTTATCAGCAAATTTTGTCCTAGATTTTGACATGTAAAAACTTATTTGAGCAGAAGACCTTAGGTAATATTGTTTTTATGTCCTTATTTGTAATAAGTTTAATAAAAAAGCCGGTAATAATTGCAGCACAAATTTATACACCAATAAATTCCAGTGGATATCTCTCCTATCAAACAATGAAAAAATACCTGAGTTTTGATATAGAACACAGCAGTGAGTTATAAATGGAAGATTTGTTACAAATCTTAATGCACAATTGAATAGAACATCCAAAGAACACAGTAGTGATTTTTTTCAATTTTTTAAATTATATCACCGTAATCCAGTATAGGTAAGAACAGAGTAGAAACCAATAGTTTCCTAATCTTAAAACTAAAAAGAGATCTATTCCTATAAAAGAAACTCAGAAGTCTCTTTAGCTTTATGGATATAGATGTTATGTGCATTTCAGAAGTTAAGTTTTTATCTAATATAACCCTTAAGTATTTATAGGAGTCTACTCGTATTATAATTACATAGAAACATAGAAACATAGAATTTGACGGCAGATAAGGACCACTTGGCCCACCCAGTCTGCCCATTTCCCTGCCTACTGGATAAGCTGCAGATCCTAGTTAACCAGCAGCCTACTTTTCCTACCCCATCCCCAGAATTGCCTTATGACTGTCCCATGCATGCTTGAATTCCACCACTGTTTTGACTCCACAACCTCCGGAAGGCTGCCCATGCATCCACAACCTCTCTGTGAAAAATACTTCCTTAAATTACCTCTGAGCCGCTCCCCATCTTCAAATTGTGCCCCTTGTTCTTGCACCTCTTTTTTGAAAGATGCTACCTCTTGGACTTTGTTGATTCCTTGAGGTATTTGAAAGTTTCTATCATGTCCCCTCTCCTCCTTTCCTCGAGGCTATACATATTAAGCTTCTTTAGCCTCTCTACATATGTCTTCCGTGTAGACCTGCACCATTTTAGTTGCCCTCCTCTGGACAGCTTCCATCCTGTCTATGTCTTAGGAGACTGGTCTCCAGAACTGCACGCAGTACTCCAGATGGGGTCTGACCAGCTGTCTGTACAGAGGGATAATAACTTCCTGTTTTCTACTGGTGATACCTCTCCTATGCATCCCAATATCCCCCAGCCCTCATTGCTGCCCTCTCACATTGCTTGCCCACCTTTAGGTCATCTGATATGACTACCCCCAGGTCCCTTTCCATTTTTGTTGTCGTTAGTATCTCACCCCCCATTGTGTACTCTTCCCTGGTTTTTGTTTCCCAGGTGCATTACCTTGCACTTCTTAGCATTGAATCTAAGCTGCCATACATTTGACCATTCTTCTAACCTTGCCAAGTCCCTTTTCATCCTTTCCACCCCACCTTGTGCATCAACTCTGTTGCAGATCTTTGTGTCTTCTGCAAAGAGACATACTTTTCCTTCCAGTCCCTCTGCAATGTCGCTTATAAAGACATTGAAGAGGACTGGTCCTAATACTGAACCCTGCGGTACCCCACTAGTAACCCCCCTTTCATCAGAGTGGACTCCATTTACTATTACTCTCTGTATCCTATTTTCCAGCCAAGTTTTTACCCAGGCTGTCATCTTGGGACCCACTCCCAGGCTAGCTAACTTGTATATTAATCTTTTGTGTGGGACTGTGTCAAATGCCTTGCTAAAGTCTAGGTAGGCCATGTCACGGCCTCCCTGATCTACTACTTTGGTCACCCAGTCAAAGAAATCTATCAGATTTGTCTGCATGACCTTCCTGCTGTGAATCCATGCTGCCTTGGGTCCTGTGCCCTCTGGCCTCTAGATACTGAATTCCTTCCTTCAGAAGTGATTCCATCATTTTCCCTACCACTGAAGTTAAACTAACAGGTCTGTAGTTTCCTGCTTCTGCCTTGCTCCCACTTTTGTGAAGGGGAATCACATCTGCCCTCCTCCAGTCTCGGTACCACCCCATCCTCCATGATTTGTTAAACAGGGTAGTCAGTGGTGTTACTAATTCTACCCTTAGTTCTTTTAGAATTCTGGGATGAATCCATCAGGCCCCATTGCTTTGTCCACCTTCAGTTTTAAGAGTTCTTTCAGAACCCTTTCTTCCGTAAATGGGCTGGTATCAACTTCTGTATCCAGAGTGTTTCTACTGTTTGTTCTAGGTACCCCCTTCCTTTGTAAATACTGAGCAAAATATTTTAGTATCTCTGCCTTTTCACAGTCTCCTCTGCCCCTCTCCCCTTATTAAGCCTCACTATCCTCCTTGGTCTTCCTTCGCTCCCTGATGTACCTATAAAAGTTTTATCCCCTTCTTAACTGAGTTGACTATCTTTTCTTCGGTTTGGGCCTTTGCTGTTCTGACTGCCTTCCCAGCTTCCTTTTGCTTTAACTGATACAGTTCTCTGTCCTGCTCCTTCTGCGATTCCTTGTACTTCCTGAAAGCTTTCTTTTTCTCTTGAACCTTCACTGCCACTTCCTTTGAGAACCATAGTGGTTTCTTACATCGTTTAGTTTTGTTTATTTGCTTCACACAAAGGCTTTGTTGCTGATAAAAATCTGAATTCTTTATTAGTTGTTTCTTTAAGATCTTTCTTTCCAAATAACATCCACTGTGTTTTTTTTGTTTGTTCAAAAGCAGTCTCAAATTAACAAGTTCCCTTTGTATTTTATTAAAATCTTGCTGCAGGATCATCATTTCTGTGTCCACATCATCACATCTGGTGTATAAAATAGTTTTGTCAGCGTAAAGTTGTATATAAGTTTTAGATGAACAATAATTTGGTAGATCATTTATGTATAACAGAAAAAGAAGGGGGCCAAGCACAGACCCTTGAGGTACCCCGTTTAACCGAGTGGTTGGCGTAGAGAAAACACCCCCTACCCTAACAGATCGTAGCCTCCCATTCAAGTAAGTGTAAAACCAGTCTAATGCTAGAATACCTAAGCCAACCTTTTTAATTGATTTAATAATATAATATGATGTACAGTGTTGAATGCATTCGACAGATCCCGGAATAATGATGGAACTTCCTGGTTTCTGTCGAAGGCATTCAACATGTCATCAACTACTTTTAATATTGTATATGTTGTGTCATGCCCTTTTCTAAAACCTGACTGCAAATGTGTTATTATATTTGATAAGATCATTTGTTAGCTGCATACACCCACGTTTTTCAAGTATTTTTGCACATACTGGTAGTACTGAAATAGGTCTGTAAGAACCTGGATTTCATGGATCACCCCCACCTTGAATATAGGAGTGACAAAAGCTGTTTTCAAATCAATTGGCAATTCACAACTGTCCACGGAGAAATTAAAAATATATGTTAAATGAGGTGCCAATATTTCAACTGCCAATTTCAAAAAGAAAGGGGCAATCTCATCACATCCAGGACCTTTTCGAATATCTAAGCTCTGCAACTGTTTTTTAACATCGTATATTTCAATTGGGCTAAAAGAGAACACAAGTCTTTTAAATTTATTATTGAAGTCAGTATCCAAAACAGGAAGTGGCAATTCAGGATACATTTTGTTAAATACATCACCAACAGAAACAAAAAAAGAATTCAACACGTTGACTTTGTCATTATCTGTGGCAAAGACTTTCCCTTCAGATGCTAAAAATGTTGGTAACGTGACTGAACATTGCTTCCCTTTCATCGAATCAATACCTTTCCATAAAGCTCTTCATTTTTTTTCTACTGAGGAAAAATAATTTTCATAATATTTCCTTTTTATTTTTCTAATGTTTTTGGTACAATTATTCTGAGCAACCCTGTGAGCTAGAATATCCCTTACTGCTCTTTTTTTTTTTTTTAATTAAATGCCATCATTTTGATTTTCTATTTATTAAATCCTTCAGTTCTTGCGTTATCCAGGGCGCTCTTTTTTTTTTTTTACTTACATTTTTTTGTTTGAATGGGGCATGTTTATTTTTAACACTCAAAAGGGACATTTTGAAGAAAACCCATGCTGTACGTACATCTGGACATGTATACAATAATTTCCATTGAATTTCAGCCACTTCTTTCAAGTATGCCTGTTCATTAAATTGATTAAACATCCTCATGTGAATAAACTGTGATTGAGGTTTTTCCACCAGAGTATCTCTAATACATGAAGTGTAACAATGATCACTCACATCTTTTTCATGGACTGCAGATATATATCTTTCAGGTCTATTAGTAAATATTAAATCCAATAAAGTATGTTTTTCATTATTTGATATATGCAATCGAGTAGGTGTATTAATCATTTGTTGTAAGTTAAGAGCTGCAAACTGATTTAAAATCACAAGCTGAGGAATTAGCATATTCCAATTAAAGTCCCCGAGCAATATTGTTTCGTAGTTTATAAAAGGAGCAATATGTTCACATAAAGTCTGTAATGCAGCATTTTCAGCAGATGGGGGCCTATAACAAACCATAATATTTAAATGAAGTCCTGATTTCCCTTGCATTTGTACTATTAATAAATCCAGTTGATCTGGGAATGTTTTTGCATATTTCAATTGACCCTTATATGTGTTATTAAGATATAACATACCCCTCCCCCCTTTTTTTGTCTGTCTTGTCTAAAAATATTATAATTCTCTATGGATACATCAGTGTTTTTAATTTTAGATGAGAGCCAAGTTTCAGTTATTGCTAACACATCTGGTTTAACTGTTTCGACTTGAGTTCTTATTATATCCAATTTGGGTAACAAGCTTCTAACATTTAAATGTAAGAAGCCCAAATTTTTCCGTTCACCAAAATCAGCCAAGGAGTATTCATTTCTCAATTGGGGACCGGGGTTCACATGTACATCACCAGAGATCAGTAGACTCATTAATATCAACTTCCTCACCCATACAAACTTCTTTTTCAAATATGTTTTGGGTTTTAGTAAACCTTTAGTATGTCTATAATGTAACTCGGGTGTACGCACATGCGAAATCCCATAGCCCTTGGCTGATGTTAATACAAAGCTCTCAGTTAAATCAAGATTCTCTGCAACTACATTGGGAGGAAAAATCTCATTTCCTACAAGTAGTAGTGTAGAATTTATGTTTGCAAAATTCCCCCACTAGAATTACCCCTTCCATTAGTACACAGTATAACTAATAATAAAATTATCAGTACATCACGCATTATAACAGCGTACATGCCTGCTGTAAAACTGGTAAAACAACAGAGATAAATTTTCAGCTACAAAGACTATTTTAAGCCTAAGTAAATCAATTTAAAACTATTAGTAAAATACTTTGGTACGGCTTATTTCTGTACCGAGTGCCGCTTGTGCCACTCATGCTCGTGCTACTGCACTCACGCAGTAGCAGCGCAAAGTTTAAATACTTGTTCTTCCCCTCTTCCTAGTGTGATGTGGATTCTGTCTGCTGCCCCCACACAGCTGATTCAGCTTCGGCAGACTGCTGGAATTACGTCAGGCAAGCACATAGGTAGAGCAACGGCACAGTTCTGGATTAACAGATCCTCGAGGAGGGAGGAGGTGATTCTGCCACTGTATAGGTCATTAGTTAGACCACACCTGGAGTACTGCGTGCAGTACTGGCGTCTGTATCTGAAGAGGGACATTAAGTTACTGGAAGGGGTGCAGCGCAGAGCGACAAAGATGATCAAGGGGCTGGGGGACTTATCTGGCTGTTCTGCTGGAATACTTATGTCATCTCTTTGACCTGGGTCTCAGACATTCCTCCTTGAAGGTGCACATGGCTGCTATCTCAGCCTACCATGCTCCTTTCACAGATAAAGCCTTTGCCCAACTGGAGGTCTCTAAGACCTTTCTCAGAGGGGTCCTTCATCTGAGGCCCCCCCCATCAGAACTCCTGCTCCCCCTTGGGACTTGAATTTTGTTCTTGAGAAACTTACTCTTCCTCCCTTCAAACCTGCAGCTTCTGTAGATCTGAAGTTTCTTTCATGGAAGACGCTCTTCTTGGTGGCCATCACTTCGGCTCGAAGAACTTCCGAGCTCCAGGCCCTTATGTGTAAAATCTCCTATTTGATTTTTCACAAGGAACGAGTTGCTCTTTGCACGAATCCTAAGTTTCTACCCAAAGTAGTAGCAGAGTCTACCTTAAATCAGTCCATAGAGTTACCTGCCTTTTTCATGCAGTACTTCAATCAAGGGGAATATTTACTCCATACCATGGATGTTCACCGGATTCTGAGATACTACACCAACAGGACAAAGGATCTCAGAAAGACTGATCAGTTGTTCGTCTCTTTTGCTCACAAAGGGAAGGCAATGCTGTTTCAAGCAATGCCTGTCGAAGTGGTTGAGCTCATTGCATCACTTTCTGTTATGACAAGTGCAACAAGACCCTTCCGGGTCAGGTCAGAGTCACTCCACCTGAGGAAGTAGCGGCCTCCTGCGGCTTGTTTCAAGAATGTGTCTGCGGCAGACATCTGCGCTGCCGCCACCTGGACTTCCGTCCATACCTTTATGAAACTCTACAGTTTGGACATTGCCTCTCGTCATAGAGCAGGCTTCGGGCTAGCTGTTTTGCAAGGCCTCCTGTCTTGAGGCCTTCAAGGCAACTGCTTCTTTCTGGAGTAGTTCCCTCCTCCCGGTGCCTCTTATTTGTTCCAGATTGCTTGGATTCAGTCCTATATGTAATTACCTGCAAGAGCCCTCTCAGTAAGATAGTACAGTTACGTAAGAACTTACCCGTAACAGTAGATCTTGAGAGAGCTCTTCTGATAAATACTTCCGCCTCCATCCCTCTAGGCTTTTTCAGCTTCTTTTCCAGGAATAGAAATATCTGCTTCTCTCTCTCGTCCGGGCCTGTGGCGGGAAGGAACTGGAAAAGCGGGCATGACGCCGGTCACCTGACATGGGGGCGGTCCCTCGTCAGGGACTGCTAGCTAGAAATTTTTTTGTGGGGTCCTGCCGCCGGCCGGCGTCAATCCTATATGTAATTACCTACTGCAAGAGCCTCTCTCGAAGATCTGCTGTTATGGTAAGTTCTTATGTAACTGTACTATCTGAGCCCTATTCTAGAGCTCAAGGACCTCAGTCTCTACATCCAGTACAAAAAATTCTGCATGGCCACTTTGCTAGGTCTCCTGCCTTTACTCAAGCAGGGCGACTGGCTGTGCTCCCTGGATATCCAAGATGCTTACCTGGATATCTCGGTTTGTCCACCACACAGGAGATTTCTCCAGTTTCTTTTTCAGGGCGAGCATTACCAATTGAAGGTATTGCTCTTTGGCTTATCCTCTGCGCCGTAGGTCTTTACAAAGTGCTTAGTAGCAGTAGCTGCTTTGCTCCATAGGGAAGGACTGTACGTTTTCCCCTACCTGGATGACTGGCTCCTCAAGGCTCTATCCAGAGAACAGCTTCTCTGGACTCTGGAGAGAACCCTCCAGCTGTTTCTTTCCCTGGGCATCATTGTCAGTCTGCCCAAGTCCATCTTGGTTCCATCCCAGAGACTGCAATTTTTAGGGGCAGTCCTGGTCTTGGTGCAGGGCAGAGCCTTCTTGCCTCTCAACAGGGCAGAGTGCCTTATTGCCTAGGTGGAGGAGGTCACCCAGAGCTGTAATGTTCCTGCAAGGATATACCTGAGGCTATTAGGACTTATGGCTGTGGTCACTGCTGTGGTACCCTTGGCTAGACTGCACATACAAGTGCTCCAGTGGACACTCACGTGCAGGGTGCAATGGCACCAGCGCATGGATGACTTGGAATGGATCTTCCTGAACTAAAAGTCTCCACCACTCATTCACACTAATGGGAGTACGATGGAGGTGCTAGGACCCTGCGGGAGCCAAAAATCTTCAATAGGGCAGGCGCCGGAATAGGACCATAGATAAGCAGTGCTGTGAGGCTAGCTCACGCCCTATAGGCTAACTCGGCATTGACCCTCCAACTGCCTCAGTTACTTTTCTCCCACTGTCGAGTGCGCTTCGATGATGATGTCGCTCACCCACCGGGTGTCTAGTCTTCGTCTGTATTATAGCAGCTATATAGCCATTAAGTATTCGCTTAAATTACCATTTTTAGTGTTTTTTTCTTAAAAAAAAAAAAAAGAAAATGAAGAAGTCATTCTCAGTCTGCCATCAATGGAGTCAACCTTTGATGGTAGCGATGCCGGTAGGGAGACTTCGTTTGAAAGCTGTGATGGCAGTGGGGCTG
Source organism: Neoceratodus forsteri (assembly GCA_016271365.2). Classification (NCBI taxonomy): domain Eukaryota; kingdom Metazoa; phylum Chordata; order Ceratodontiformes; family Ceratodontidae; genus Neoceratodus; species Neoceratodus forsteri. Next base: position 1,135,589,672 of record CM028133.1, read on the forward strand.
TGTCCGGTCCACTGCCCTTTGCGGAGGGGTGGTCCAACCACGGGCAGTCCGGTGCTCGAGGAGGGGGGGGAACAGTCCGCCCGTAACACTAATGTAGTGGTTCCAGGACCTGGCTCCGCTTGACGTCGAGCTCTTCTTCCTTCTGTTTGTGGAAGAAGAATTAGTACCACTCGAGGTCACCCTCTGGTATGTCTGCGCGGGGATCATCGCTGGTTGAGAGCGGTAAGCCTGAACTGACTCTGGTGGGTTCCCCTGTGGCTCCAATCTTAATGTCCGTGATCTTTGACAGCGGTTCCCATCTCTGTCTTCGATGGGGTTCTGGTGAGCAGTTTCACCTCTAAGCCACTCTTTTAGAGTAGGGTGTACGGCGTCTGCCCAGTTGTCCTGGCTAGTGGTCGTAGGTCTGAGGCCTTGGGGCTGCTGTGCCGCGGCTGGGTCAGCCAGGCAAGAATGTGTGTGGTGCCCTCTCTGGTGCTAACACCATCGATGCTGACTCATTGTGCCTACCACCTCTCCTTTTTCCCTGCAGGGGCTGGCATGGGTACCACTTTCCTTCTTTCCCTTACTTCAGGTCTTGGTCCAGTAGCATTTTTGGCTCCGTGAGATGTGCCAGCTCTGTGTGGTGTCCTGTCTGGCACTGGTGCTGCAGGTGCCACCGCCTTAGGCAGCACCACCTTGCAGTGCCCTCGGCTGCGCTGTGATGCAACGTCAGTGGCGCCATCTGGTGGCATAGATGTCGCTGGGGACAGGCATTGGCATTGCCGGCACTGGATGTGGCACTATGTGTGGTGCTGGCACTGCGGATGACGCTGAACTCCTCCCCGATCCAGGTGGTGGCGTCTCTCTGGTCCTGACCTGCCTTTTGGAGGTTATTTTGGGGTAGAAGTGGATTTGGATGAGTCTCTCTCTCTCACTTGCTCTCTCTCTCTCTCCTGCTTTGTTGAAGACGCAGTGGATGACTATTTTATGGGCTGGAATGCAAACCCTCTGTATCAGTGTGATGGAAGATCTTCTTTCCAGTTCCTTTTCCTCAGAGACATGGGGTCCACCATAACATTTCAGTATTCATCTGTGGACCAAAGCAGACTCCTACGTTTTGAGTTCCTACATTCCTCAGTATGAGTACACCCTGTGGAACACACTTAGTGCAATGGTCAAGACCCTCCCAAAATCTAATGCTCCATTGCTAGGGGCATATAGCCCAATAATCAGCTAAAAGCTTTTATGGACACCTACGTCTCTGCCTCTAGGGCAGCTGCCACTGGCAGCAGGTGGTTAACATCTACTTTTTTTTTTAGTTGTTTAACCAGGAGTAGCACACTAAGCTGAAAGCTTTTTTACAGGTGCGACCTGGGAGCACAGGGAAGTTAAGTGACTTGCTCAGGGGTCACACAGTATGCAAGTGGAAGCTGTAGGATTCAAACCGAGGTCTGGTCTGCTGGATGTCACCAGATTTGCAGCTCAGAGCCTTAAACCACTGTGCTATACTGCCTCCCTTGACTGTGCTTATCTGTTCGGCTAAAGGCCACTCAGAACAATCAGGCTGCCATTTAGACCACACAACATCCTCGTGACAAACAGTCCTGTCAAGGTAGAGGCCTAGGTGCCCTTTTCAGGAACAAAACCCCTCAGCCATGAAGAGAATGCAGTAGAGGGCACAGAATCCAAAAGCACCCTATACTAACCTCTGTGGCTCCAGCCCAGACCCCACCCCAGCTGTCTTTGGGGGGGCGCCTCTCGGCGGTAAGAGGGGCATCTAATTTGGTTTTACAACCAGTGGAAGTCCATTACAGTGGACCTGTAGGTCATCAGGACTGTCCAAGAGGGATACTCTCCCAATTTCGCAGCTTTCTCCCAGACCTTCCACCCAGACGGCAGCCAGTCTGTCCGCCTCTCAGTCACAGCGGAATGAAGCACAGGTTCCTAATTTGATTGCTTCTGGTTCCAAGTTAACAGATGGCATGCACCTGTTTGTCGATCTTGGAAGGTTAAACAAGTTCTTATTCAAGGAAGCGTTCATTAAATCTCTTGAGATGAGAGATATCTTATAAGCAAAGTCCTGGAGGATGCCCCCTGCTGTGAAGTGTTCCTACTTTGGAAGGATGGCACACTATGATGTATTACATCAGCAAACGAGATGAAATGTCCCTCTACTCTCTCTGCAGTAGGGCCGTGAGGTTGTGAGAGTGGTACCTCTAGCACGATGCGTCAGTTCAGATTTCGTGCAGATGAGTGGGGCAGTTCAGACCTGGTCCTCCTTGCGCCCCCACTCAATGCCAAGTTGCCTCTATCCTGCTTCAGAAATCCAGACCCTAGTATTTGTGTCAGGATGTGTTCACTGCAATATTCAAGATGTTCCCTGTACGTTTTCCTCCTCTTCCCTTAATTCAGAGGGTGCTGATCAAGTTGTATGCACATCCGGTTAAGAGACATAGGAAGTAGTTGCCACAGCTTCTCAGTTGTTCTTGCCAGGTTTGGGGAAGGTGCCAATTCATCTTCCCAACAGCTCCTCTTCTTAGGAGCTCTCCTGGATACCTCCAAGGCATCAATTTTGTTCCAGAGGACAGAAGAAATGACATCTTTGGATGGCTCATTGCAATTTGGGAAATGACTCTTTTCGGCCTCCTTTTTGGTTGAGCGGATGCTGGGACTCAGGTTGTCCTCCGTAGCAAGCAGTGGTTTCTGACCATGCATCCGCAGTCCTCTGTACAAGATGATAGAGCCTCGCTCAAGGCCTCCACACTCAGGTGTGGAGCTAGGAGGAACCTCATCTTGTCATAAATCTGGGGCAGGATGGTTCTCATCGTCCCAGACTGACCTCGACAGACTGATTTGCATTGATCTACAGTCTGTCAGATGTTCCTCTGGGGCGACTGCCTCTGTGAGCGGACCCTCAGACACAGGGACTTCAGTTCATCCTAGCTTGCGCTCCTATCATCTCCATGCTGGGCCCAGAGGAGATGGAAGTGGGCAGGCTCTAGTTTTTCCCAGACCATCTTCTAAGTCATGTATAGGCCTTCCACCAGGATGGCTTACATGGCTAAGTGGAAGCCCTTATCCATCTGGTGTGCAAGTCCCATCTGGACCCCTCGGTTGCCTACCAAGTAAGGTGCTGGAGTGCCTCTTGGACCTGTCGTTCGCAGGTCAGCCTTACTCAGCAGTGAAGGTACACCTCTGCATGTTTTCGGTCTATCTTTAGCCAATAGTACTGTTTATCAAGTTTGGCTTCATTAACTCCAGAAGGAAAGGGATCACTCCCTCAACTGTCTGGAAGTTAGGATAGTTCTGCGATCCTACATGGACAGAACAAAGAGTTACACATCCAAGCAACTATTGTATCTTAAGCATGCCTCGGCTGGGTCAACCTATTGCCATGAGATGTTTTCTGCTTGGTTAGTAGCATGTCTTTGCACTCCTAAGCCATGTCACAGGCCAAGTTGAAAGGCCAGGTTCACATGACTTTATTGGAGTGGTTGCGGCTTCCTGGCAGAGATTCGTAATGTACCTATTGCAGCTATCTGCAAGTCGGTGAGTTGGAGCTTAGTGCATGCCCTTGTAAAGCACTATGTTCCGGAAGCTCATGCCAGACAGCTGTCTTTCTTTGGCAGAACAGTCCTTATGGACTTCTGTCCTGAGTGAGCACCGTCTCCGACCGCCCCTACGCAGAGGTTGGTGCACAGCTCAGTACTCTCCATTAGTGTGACTGATTAGTGGACACTTTTAGTCAGGAAGACATGAAAATGTATGTGCTTACTGTAATTCTTGATCTTCTTGGACGGAGTCTCCACCACACATTCACATGCCCATCCATCCACCATCCCCCAAGCTCACTCATTCTGTTTTTGGTCCCCACTTCCTTGTTGTCCAAGCTGTGGAAACATTGTTCAATTGACCCTTCTTACATGGGTCATCCGGGCCTTCTCATGCCCGGAGGTTAGGCTTTCTTTCATTAGTTTACGCTGCATGTCCTTGGTCGAAAAGGTACTAAGGTGGTTGGAGGGTCGCTGCTGAGATAGCCTATATGGCATGAGCTAGCCTTGCGGTGCTGCACATACACAGTCCCATCCCAGCATCAGCCCTCCTGAAGATTTATGGCTCCCGCGGGGTCCTAGCGACTCCAGCGTACTCCCATTAGTGTGAATGAGTGGCGGAGTCTCCATCCAAGAAGATCAAGAATTATGGTAAGTACGTAATTTCCATTTAGTGCTGGTCTCCTTCCCAGTCTGCAAGGTGCTTCAGTGGTGGATGGACCCCCAGAACCTGTTACAAGTGTATCATTCCAGATCTCTTCTCCCCAGCAAATCCTCACCATGGATGCCTCCGGTTCAGGCTGGGGAGTGCACCTGGGCCCCTTGCAGATTCAGGGGACATGGTCACAGATCAAAATGTCCTTGTATATCAGTGCCGTGGAGATGTGAACCGTCCTGTATGCCATGCAGGCCTTTCAGAATCATCTCCTTCTGGGCCAACTGTTGATCCATTCAGACAATCTCAGTGTTATCTACTGTATTATCAAGCAAGGGGGCAATGCATTCATATCCCCTATGCAGGGAGGGCATGAGAGTCTGGTACTGGGCATTGGACCATAGTCTGGTTCTCTCAGAAGTCCATGTCCCAGGCATGCTGAACACTCTGGTGGACAGCCTTAGCTGAACACAGTTCAGCATGCACGAATGGGAGTTTCTCTCATCTGTTGCAGAAGATCTGTTCACCAGATGGCGTTGTCAAGAGTTGGACCTTTTTGCATCCCCACTCAATGCAAAACAGCCCAGTTTCTGCTCACTAGATCCAGGGCCTAGAGTTTTCTGGTGAGATACGCTGTCCCTCTCCTGGAGCGGGTGGTTCCTTTATGCCTTCCCTCCATTTTCTGATTCAGAGAGCGCTAATCAAGCTACAGATGGAGGAGACCAGCATGATCCTGGTCGCAGCCTTCTGCCATGGCACATATGGTTTCCATTACTGCAGCAGTTAGTAGAGGAGCCTCTGGTTCCTCTAACCCTTTGCAGGGATCTGCTGATGCAGTCCCAGGGTACCCTGGTCCGTCCAAAGCTCAAGTTCCTTCATCTGCATGTCTGGCTCCTAAGCACATAGCCATCGCTCAGTTCAGAGTATCTCAGCTGGTGGCGAGTGTCCTCTGGCAGCTTGAAAGCCCTCCACTAGAGCCACATATATCATGAAATGGACGAGGTTTGCCATCTCGGCTGCCAGACATCATCTGGACCCTTTTACCTGTCTGGTAAACCAGAACCTGATTCCCCTGTCAGACTGGGGCCTCCAGACAGTACTCCTTTCTCAAGGTGAACCTTTCAGCTGTTTCTGCCTTTCGGGAGCCCATTGATGGCCGTACCATGGCTCAGTTAGAGGTGTCACATACTTTTCTCAGAGGCATCCTGCATCTGAAACCTCCAATCCATTCCCCTGTACCAGCTTTGATTTAAGCTTTGTTTTGGAGAAGTTGACCCAGTCTCCTTTTGAACCAGCTGTGACGTGCAAGTTATGCTTTCTTTCTTGGAAAGCATTATTTTTCCTTGCAGTTACTTCTGCTCAAATGATTTCCGTGCTTCAGGCTCTCTGGTTTGAAGAGCCTTATTTGATTTTTCGTAAAGATAGGGTGTTTTTGTGAACAAATCGTAAGTTTCTTCCCAAGGTAGTGTCTGAGTTTACCCTGAACTAGTCTATCCACCTATAAGTTTATTTTACGGAGCGTGCCAATCCAGGGGAAGCACGCCTCCATACCTCACATCCTGGAGGGGAATCCAAGCACTCAATGATAAGTTTAAATGCTACATTGACAAGCATTTAAACTAGCAAAGGGGGGTGGCAGGCCAGCAAGGAGGGTACCTACTTGCTCACCCCCCACAGCTAGCAGTGGAACCAGTGAACCAGAAGAGTGGCTATCTCTGCAAAGCAGTGTGCAAAAGATGGAGATTAGTGCCCAAGAGGTGGATAAGCAGAAAAGGGGAAAAATTCAGCAGACGGGCAGACAGCAAGGAGAACCGGGGATAAATGACAACCAAGGAAGGGGATGGAGTAGAACAGTGAGACAGTCTAGGGAGGTCAAATCATGGAAAGCCATGTGTGCAAATGCCAGGAGCCTTAGCAACAAGATGGAAGATCTGGAGGCTGTCATGGTGCAGTCAGACCTGGACATTGTGGCCATCACTGAAACCTGGTGTAATGATAACCACGACTGGGAGATGGCCATACCTGGCTACAACATATTCAGAAGAGACAGAGCAGGCAGGAAGGGAGGAGGAGTGGCACTCTATGTGAAAAATGACATAAGGCCACAGAGATCCAGGAGGAACAAAATGGGGAGAGATACTGTGGGTTAAGCTGGAAAGGAAAATGGGGCCAGCCATCCAGCACAGGTGTGGTCTATAGACCACCAGCCCAGGAGGAAGAAACAGATGGGAGCTGATGCTAGCCATCCAAAGGATGGCAGACAAGGTGAGGTAGTACTGGTTGGAGACTTCAATATTCCAGACGTGGACTGGAGCATCCCAGCAGCAGCATCAACTAGAGCAGATTTATCCTGACTCCTTCAGGGTGCCTTCCTCAAGCAACTGGTCATGGAACCAACTCGCAGAAGGCAATACGGACCTTGTGCTCACAAACAGGGACAGTGTGATGGGGGTAACAGTGGGGAGCACCTGGGAAACAGTGACCACCAGTTATTGTGGTTTGAAATCACAGAAAGAGCAGAACCAAACCACACAAAACACGATCCTGGATTTTAGGGGGCAGACTTTGGGAAAATGGGAGATACTTGAAAGAGGCATTAAGGGGAATGGGACAGGAATCAGGGTTGAGGAACAGTGGGCAGTATTTAAAATGGGGATTACAAGAACAACAGAATTATGTATTAAGCAGGTTAGCAAGAGGAAAAGGAAGAGGAGACCATTATGATTTTCCAAAGAGGTAGCAAAGAAAGTAAAAAGCCAAAAAGATTGCATTCAGGCAATACAAAAAGACACAAGCAGAAGGGGATAGGGAGAAGTACCAGGAGAAGCAAAGGGAGGCAGGGAGGTCAGTAAGAGAAGCCAAAGCTCAGACAGCAGAACACGTTGCAAAATCAGTGGGTAGAGGGGACAAAACCTTTTATAGGTACATAAGTGAAAAAAGAAAGACAAAGGGAGGGATAGTGAGACTGAAGGAGGAGGATGGGGGCGCCGCGTGGAGGATGACAACAATAAAGCTGACATACTGAACAGGTATTTCTGCTCAGTCTTTACTGAGGAAGAGGAGGGTAATGGGTCTGAGGGGAGTACAAGGGGTGAGAATGGTGCAGAAATGGGCACAAGTCCCTTTATACGAGAAAGGGTCCTGAAGGAACTGGAAGTAATAAGAGTTGATAAAGCAATGGGTCCAGATGGGGTGCACCCCAGGGTCCTTAAAGAACTAAGAGAGGTGGTGGCTGAACCTCTGGCTATCCTGTTTAGCCGATCACTGGAAACAGGGAGGTACCAAAGACTGGAGGACAGCAGATGTAGTTCCCTTATACAAAAGTGGGAACAAAGAGGAAGCAGGGAACTACAGACCAGTCAGCCTCACCTCGGTAGTGGGAAGATCATGGAAGCACTACTGAAGGAGAGATTGGTGGAACATCTGGTTGTCAATGGACTACAGGACCCAAGGCAGCATGGTTTCACCAGGGGGAGGTCATGTCAGACCAACCTCGTTGAATTTTTTTGACTGGGTGACTAGGGAGGTGGATCAGGGGAGGGCAGTTGACATGGCCTATCTGGACTTCAGCAAGGCCTTTGACACTGTGCCACATAGAAGACTATTACACAAACTGGGGAATATGGGTGTGAGCAGGACAGTAGTGTGGTGGGTAGGTAACTGGCTGGGTGCAGGACACAGAGGGTGGTGGTAAATGGCTGTCACTCCACAGAGGGAAGAGTGACCAGTGGGGTACCACAGGGATCAGTGCTGGGACCGGTCCTATTCAACATCTTCATCAGTGACATGGCGCAGGACCTAGAAGGCAGAATTTCACTGTTCGCTGATGACACAAAGCTCTGTAACAGGTAGACACACCAGAGGGTGTAGACAGAATGAGAAGTGACCTGCAGAAACTTGAAGAATGGTCAGGGTTTGGCAGTTGAAATTCAATGCAAAGAGTGCAAGATAATGCATATGGGGCACAAAACCCTGGCACAATATATCAATTGGGGGTGAGGATATAGCATGCACCAAGCAGGAAAGGGATCTTGGGGTCATCATCTCTGATGTGACCTCAAGGTAGAAAACAGTGTGACAAGGCAGCAGGTAAAGCAAATAGGATGCTGGGATGTATAGGCAGGGCATTACCAGCAGGAAAAGGAGGTCATAATTCCGCATACAAGACACTAGTGAGGCCCCACCTGGAGTACAGTGTACAGTTCTGGAGACCATACCTACGTAAGGACATAGACAGGGTAGAGAAGGTTCAGAGGAGGGCAACAACGATGGTGCATGGATTACATCACAAGTCCTATGAAGACAGGTTGAAGGAACTGAACATGTACTCCCTGGAGGAGAGGAGAGAGAGAGTGGATATGATAGAGACATACAAGTATCTTACAGGGAGGAACAGGGTGCAGGAAAACACTATTTTTAAGTGAAAAAGATGTTCCAGGACTAGAGGGCATGGGATGAAGTTGGAGGGAGGACGATTCAGAGGAAACATGAGAAAGAATTTCTTCACAGAACGGGTGGTGGACAAGTTTAACACCCTGCCAGAGGAAGTGGTGGGGGCTGAAACAATCACAGGATTTAAGAATGCATGGGATAGACATAAAGGAATTCTGGAGGTCAGGGGTAAGGTGCAACAGACTTCTAGGAAAACAAACTGAACTTACAAGCTCAAATGGGCAGACTGGGTGGGCCATAGGCCATTATCTGCTGACACTGTCTATGTATCTATGTATATATAAAAAAAAATTAGTGTGTTTGTCTCGGTTAGCTAAGGTGGTTATCTGAACAGTTATCTAGGTGTAAATCTCAGGTGGCTGAAGGGGCTTGATTGCTGTGCAGTTTAAATTACTTGTAGAAAGATCTAGTAAGTAGGGGGAGTGGCTTAGCTAGAAGGAAACTAGATTTAAACACTGCCTTAGAAAGATTCTGTCAGAGGCCTGGCAGAGGACACCAGAAGGAAGGAAAGGAGTGCTGTGTGACTGGACTTCTCTACTGGGACTAAAGAAGTAGAACTCTTCTACTCTCTACACTCTTCTAAAAATCTATATTGCCCACCTTCCCTCCCCTTCACCCTCCCACCGAAAGCTAGTTCTACTTTTATAGGCACATGATTTGACTGACAACAGGAACTTCCTGTTTGGGAGCAGGAAGTGAGTGATCACAGAGCCACCAAAGATGCACGATCCTAGAAGGGCAAGAGTAGCTCTCCTGCCTCCTCTAGCTGCTGGAGGTCTGCCTCTAAGCAAGTAAGGGGTCTGCTGAGAAATACAGGATCTTCTTGTCTCAGAACAGGACAATCAGAAGCAAGTAAGTAGAGAGAGAAGGAAAAAAAAAAAAAAAACTGAAGAAACAGTAAGGATTCCAAACAATAGTGAAGGGGCCAGAAATAAGACATGACGGGAGTGGTGCAGTGCAGTGGCTGTGGAGAAGCAGTCTTCCGGGAGACGTTCTGGAGGATGTGGTGTTGTCCGATCTGCAGGCACCTCTCTGGGCTGAGGGGGGAGGTTGCTCATCACTGAATTGGCCAGGATTTGTGGGACCTTCTCTTCCATCCAGGGACCACCAGGGCCACTGCCGTTGCCTCAGAGGTTGCCAAGAAAGAAGAGCGGTTGGACCACAGTGGGCTCAGGGAGGGTGAGTGTGGTGGAACAGAGGCGCATCCCTCCTGTTGTACCTCTCCACAATTCGTATGCCATTCTGGAAAAGTGTGGTTCCTCTATGGAGGCACCCACAGTGGAGACCAAGGAGGATGCTGGGAACCTCCACAAAGGAGACCCACAGGAGGGTGGCATGAGACCCCACAGGGGAAGGAAACAACTGCTGGTGGGGGACTCCATTGCTAGGAAGGTAGAACTGGGGGAGGAAGGGGAGAGGGAGGTAAGGTACCTGCCTGGCGCCATGGCTTGGAGGGACAGGGAGCGAATCCTCAGGATTGCTGGAGCAGCTGCACAGGAGAGGGAGCTGGATGTCATTGTCCACCTAGGGACAAATGACCTGGCTAAGAAAGGGATCAGAACAGTGCAGAAAGAGTTTGTGGAATTGGGAAGGGGCCTTAGACAAGTAGCACGCGCAGTAACCTTCTCGGAGGTGCTGCCTGTCTATGGCGTACGAGAGGCTAATGTGCTCTACACCATGGGATTCAATCAGTGGTTGAAAAACTAGTGCAGAGCTCAGGGATTTGGCTTCACTGGGGACTAGGGGGTCCACCTGGAGTGATGCAAGCCTATACTGGCATGATGGGCTGCATCTGTCCAGGAGGGGAACCAGGATCCTAGGTGATAGGTTTAAATGCTTCATTGGCAAGTATTTAAACTAGCCAAGGGGGGAGGCACTGGAAAGGAGCAGGGAAATCCTAGCCCCCCCCCAAAAAAAGTCACGGTAGTAAGTGCAGTAAACACCAACATAGAGATGTCGATAGGGAGAAGGGCAGGGGTAAATGGAGAAAGTGACAAAGGCAAGAAGGACAGGGATGGGGCAAAAAAGGAGTAAGGCCATCAGGAAGTGGAGGATAATGAGTACCAATGCCCATAGCCTGGGCAACAAGCTCCCTGAACTGGTGGCCTTGATGGAAGAGGGATGCCTGGATATCGTAGCAGTCATAGAAACATGGTACACAGAGAACCATGACTGGGATGTTAACATACCAGGGTACGTAACTAAAAGGAGAGACAGGGAGGGGAGAAGAGGGGGAGGAGTAGCTCTCTATGTAAAGGAAGGGATAAAAGCAACTGAACAAAAGAGTAAACAGGGAGGAGAGGAGGCACTGTGAGTCACCATAGAGACTGGAAGTGGCACCACAATCCGTACAGGGGTTGTATACAGACCCCCAGGTCGGGGGAGGGAATGGACAAGGATATGATAGAAGGCATTCTTAGGATGGCAGAGAAAGGGGAGATACTGTTGATGGGAGACCTGAATATGCCAGATGTTAACTGGAGCACACTTGCTGCAGCCACATCCAAGAGCAGGGCCATTCTGGATGCCCTACAGGTGGCATGCCTCAGACAGCTAGTTTTGGAACCCACTCGTGAGGGAGCAATCTTAGACCTCGTACTCTCAAATGGGGACAGTGAGAAGATCTCGGATCTAGAAGTGGCTTGCCATCTGGGAACAAGTGACCATCAAACAGTGTGATTCACGTTAAACTCAGCTACAGAGTCAAGCCATACAAAAGTGAGGGTACTGGACTTCAGGAGGGCTGACTTTGGTGAGATGGGAGAGTGCCTCAGAAAAGCACTAGCAAACAGGCTAGAAGGAGGGGTGGAGCAAAAATGGGGAATCATCAAAACTGCCATCACAGAGGCAACAAACCTTTGTGTGAAGGAAATAAATCAAAATGAAAGAAAAAGCCACTATGGTTCTCAAAAGACAGGGAGAAAAAGATAGCATTCAGGAAGTAAAAGGAAACACAGAAGGAGCAGGACAGAGAGCTGTACAGTTAAGGCAGAGGGAAGCAGGGAGGGAAGTCAGAATAGCAAAGGCCCAAACTGAGGAAAGGATAGCCAACTTGGTTAAGAAGGGGGATAAAACCTTTTATAGGTACATCAGGGAGCGTAGGAAGACAAAGGGAGGGATAGTGAGGCTGAATAGAATAAATGGTGGGTGGGCAGAATGGGATAGTGAAAAAGCAGGGATACTGAATGAATATTTCTGCCCAGTATTCACAAAAGAGGAGGGGGAGGTGCCTAATTCAATTAACAGAAGCACTCTGGATAGGGGGGTTGATCCCAGTCCTTTCACAGAAGAAAGGGTTCTGAAAGAACTCCTAAAACTGAAGGTGGACAAAGCATTGGGGCCTGATGGAATTCACCCTAGAATTCTAAAAGGATTAAGGGGAGAACTAGTGAAACCACTGACTACCCTTTTAACAAATCATGGGAGGATGGTGTGGTACCCGAGGACTGGAGGAAGGCGGATGTGATTACCCTTCACAAAAGTGGGACCAAGACAGAAGCAGGAAACTACAGACCTGTCAGTTTGACCTCTGTGGTAGGGAAAGTGATGGAATCGCTTCTGAAGGAAAGAATTGTTGAGTACCTAGAGGCCAGTGGGGCACATGACCCAAGGCAGCATGGGTTCACAGTGGGAAGGTCATGTCAGACAAATCTAATTGATTTCTTTGACTACGTGACCAAAGTAGTAGACCAGAGAGTGGCTGTGGACATGGCCTACCTAGACTTTAGGAAGGCATTTGTCACAGTCCCACACAAAAGATTAATAGTCAGATTAACCAGCCTGGGAGTGGGTCCCAGGGTGGCAGCCTGGGTAAAAAATTGGCTGGACAACAGGACACAGAAGGTAATTGTAAATGGAGTCCACTCTGAAGAAAGAGGGTTACTAGTGGCTTATGGCAGGGTTCAGTACTGGGTCGAGTCCTTTTTAATGTCTTTATAAGTGACATTGCAGAGGGACTGGAAGGAAAAATATGCCTCTTTGCAGATGACACAAAGATCTGCAACAGGGTTGATACACAAGGAGGCGTGGAAAGGATGAGAAGGGACTTGACAAGGTTGGAGGAATGGTCGGAAGTATGGCAGCTTGGATTCAGTGCAAAGAAGTGCAAAATAATGCATCTGGGAAACAAAAACCAAGGGGAAGATTACACAATGGGTGGGTAGTAACAAAAACGAAAAAGCAAAGGGACCGGGGGGTAATCATATCAGATGACCTTAAGGTTAGCAAGCAATGTGAGAAGGCAGTAGGGAGAGCTGGGGGTATACTAGGATGCATAGGGAGAGGCATCACCAGCGGAAAACAGGAAATTGTTATCCCTCTGTACAGACAGTTGGTGAGACCCCATCTGGAGTACTGCGTCCAGTTCTGGAGACCCTATCTCCGCAAGGATATAGACAGGATAGAGGCAGTCCAGAGGAGGGCAGCTAGAATGGTGCAGGGTCTGCAAGAGAAGCCATATGAGGAGAGACTAAAAGAGCTTAATATGTATACCTTTGAGGAAAGGAGGGAGAGGGGGGACATGGTAGAACCGTTTAAGTACCTCAGTGGAATCAACAAAGTCCAAGAGGATAGCATCTTTCAGAAAAAGAGATATGCAAGAACAAGGGGACACAATTTAAAGATATGGGGGGGGGGGCGGTTCAGGGGCAACGTGAGGAAGTATTTTTTCACAGAGAGGGTAGTGGATGCATGAAACAACCTTCCTGAGGAGGTAGTGTGGTCTAAAACTGTGGGAGAATTCAAGAATGCATGGAACAGACATAAGGCAGTTCTTGTGGGGGGGTAGGAAGAAATAGGCTGTTGGTTAACTAGGATCTGCGGCTTATCCTGTAGGTAGGGAAATGGGCAGACTAGGTGGGCCAAGCAGTCCTTATCTGCCATCATAGTTATGTTTCTGTGTTTCTCTGCACAGAATTCTGAAATGCTATCTGCTGCAAACTAAGGACTGCAGAAAAACAAAGCAGCTTTCTGTTTCTTTCTTTCCAGGAAGAAAGGATGCTAAGGCTTCCAAACAATGTCTGTCTAAATGGTTGGCCCATTGTATTGTGTTCTGTTACAACAAGCATGGCAAAAATTTGTCAGAGGCTGTAAAAGCCCACTCCATAAGGAGCATGGCTACATCTGTGGCCTCTTTCAAGGGGGTCTCAGCTACTGACATCTGCGCTGCTGCTGCCACCTGGAGTACCGTCCATTCCTTCACCAAGTACTACAGTCTGGACATTGATTCTGGAGCCCGAGCAGGCTTTGGCTGGGCTGTTTCATAGGGCATCCTGTCTTAGGCTTTTTTTTTACCTTCCTCTCAGACAGTTCTGCTGCACCTTTAGTTGCTTGGGACTCGTTCCTATGGTGTGACCTGATGACTGAGATACCCCCAAAGAAGACAGAACAGTTACATAAGAACTTACTGTAACAGTAGATCTTTGAGGGGATCTCAATCATCAGGTCTATCTTCACTCCCACCATCCCCCTCTTATGGGACTGTCTTCTCAGAACTGACTTGCTGGTGTATCTAGCCTTTTATTCTGGCCTGGGCATCTCTCTCTCTCTCCCTTCGTTCCCCCATAGCATGGGTTTGCTCCCTTAGTCTCTGGGGGAAAGAATTGAGAAGAGAGCGGGGCTGCTCACGCCTTTATAGGGTTAGCATGGGTGGCCCCAGTTGTACTGCTGAAAATCTTCTGTGTAGATCCTGCTTCACCAATGGTGAAGTTCCTACGGAGTGACCTGATGACTGAGATCCCTTCTAAAATCTAGTGTAAGTCAGTTCCTAGTAACTGCTTTTTTTTTCTGTAATACATACATAATATTCCTTTGGAGCAAACAGCATATAGATGGGGGATAGAACTGTCAAGTTACTATTGTTTTAACATAATTGGGCGCAACTCCTCACATTTCTTTCTGGTTTGTTTACAGAGGCCGGTATGAGTATGAACTTACCCTACAGACTGACCTCTACACCAGCAAACATACGCAGTGGTATTATTTCCGAGTTCAGAATATGAAGGCAGGAGTAACGTATCGCTTCACCATCATCAACTTAATGAAGTCAAACAGCCTCTACAACCTTGGAATGAAACCGCTTCTGTACTCAGAGAAAGAGGCTCGGGCCAAGAATGTTGGCTGGAAGAGAGTGGGGAGTGACATTAAATATTATAAGAATCTGACCACAGAGGAGGGCCGAGCTCTGTATTCCCTGACCTGGACTTGCCAGTTTCCGCATGACAATGATACATGTTACTTTGCTCACTGTTACCCGTATACTTACTCTGATCTGCAGTGCTATCTTCTAAAGGTGGCCAACAACCCGGCCCTCTCACAATTCTGTAAACTCAGGGTTTTGTGCCAGAGCATAGCTGGCAATATGGTGTACATTCTCACGATTACGTCACCCTCTCACAATCCAAATGTGGCAGCTGCAAAGAAGGGTGTCGTCCTGACGGCGAGGGTTCACCCGGGAGAAACCACGGGGTCCTGGATGATGAAGGGGTTCCTGGATTTTATTTTGAGTGACTCCCCTGATGCCCAGCTATTGCGAGATATGTTTGTTTTTAAAGTGGTCCCCATGTTAAACCCAGACGGTGTGATTGTAGGGAATTACCGTTGTTCGCTTGCCGGGAGGGACCTGAACCGGAATTACCGAACTTTGTTAAAGGACTCGTTCCCCTGTGTCTGGCACACGAGGAACATGGTCAGAAGGTAAGAAGCTAGCTAATGCTGACGAGATTTAGCAGTCCCTCTAGCAGAATGACATCGGCCTCACTACAGCTTTGAACACCTTGCAGAACTCAGCAAAGTCTACTTTATTAACAGCTGGGAACTACACCTTCCTTCTGAAAATGAACAGGACAAAAAATGGATATGTGCTCCACTGGCACTGATAAATGGCGGAAGACACAGGCGGAGTCTAAACAACTCTGCTTTGTCTATTCCAAGATTAAAATGACAATATAGTGGAATGCCAGCTCGTGTACCCCCACACTAAACACCCAAGATTTCATTGCCACGCTTGGCACCTTCTCAGGGAGAGAAATAAAGCAGAGCTCTTTGTTATCCTCCTGTCTTTCTGATGTTTATCAAGTGCCTGTAGTGAGTCTACCCATTTTTTGCACTGCCTAGTTGTATGTTCTGGATTGCACCACACTGTCAGATCAGGCCTTTAGTTTTTTTCTTCTGAAAAATGACCAGACTGCAAGTGAGAAAACCTGTGTTTTTCTATTCATCTTTGTCTGGACTGTGTGTTTCCATATATGGTCATATGGCATACCTAAAGAAGGCTCCTGAGAAATTATAAACCTGTGAAAAGGCGATGCAGGCCTCCAGGACAGGCACAGCACAGCACCTCTTCAGGAAAGGTAGACCACAGCACCCCCTTCAGGACAGGTAGAGGACAGCATGCCTTCTAGGAAAGGCATGGAACTTTGTTCCTGGCAAGACAGGCAAGGCCAAGCACCTCCCCATGAAAGGTAGGCCACAGCACCCCGTCCACCCTGTTCAGGACAGGTAGGGCACTGTCCCCCTCCAGAAAAGGCAGGGCATGGCACTTCTGTAGGAAAGGCACGGCACAATACCACCTCAGGAAAGGTAGGCCACAGCACCCCCTTCAGGAGAGGTAGTGTACAGCATCCCCTCTAGGAAAAGCAACTCCCCTCCCAATCTGTAGGTGGCTTCAGGGTTTCTCTTCTCTATGTGCATGATCTTGCACTTCTTTGCATTAAACCCCAGCTGCCACTCTTCCGACCATTTTGCCAGTTTATCCAGATCTTTTCTTATTCTGCCCGCCCCATCTGGATCATCTACTGTGTTGCAGATCTTGGTGTCATCTGCAAACAGACAAACCTTACCCTCAGTCCATCTGCAATGTCACTGATGAAGATATTGAAGAGGACTGGCCCAGACGATCTGGGTACCCCACTTGTGACTTGCATCTCTTCTGACTGTATACGTTTACCACCACTCTCTGTTTTCTGCCCACCAACCAGTTTGCCACCCAGTTAACCAACTTCTGACCCACCCCAAGCCTATCCAGCTTATTAATCAATTGTCTATGTGGAACAGTATCAAAAGCTTTGCTGAAGTCAAGGTAGGCGACATCAACTGCACCCCCTTGGTAGAAAGTTGGGAAAATATACCTGATTGTGTAACTTATTCAACTGGTGAAGTACACACAGGTCCTAGTGAGTCTTGAACTCATGACCCCTGGTTTACACGACCAGTGCTCTAAGCACTGAGCTACAGGGCCAACTTCAGGGCCTACATGCATATAAAAATTCTGCCATCCCACGGGAAATACCTACGCTTTGCCTTCCAGGGAGAGCAATATCAGTTTAGGGCGCCGCCATTCGGTTGTTTCTTCGGCACCATGGGTGTTGCAAGTGCTTGGCAGTAGTGGCTTGGCAGCTCTCAGGGCAGGGCACTGTGTCTACCCCTACCTTGACAATTGGCTCTGGACGGCTCCTACAGAGGAACAGCTGAGCCGCTCCTTACAGGAGACTTTCAGCTTCTTCCAAAAGTTGGAGGTTACCCTGAACCTCCCCAAATCATCCCTGTGGCCAGCCCAGAGGTTACAGTACATAGGGGCAGTGTTTGACACTGACCAGGGAAGAGCCTTTCTTCACCCCTACAGGGCAGAATAGTTAAGGGCGCTGGCTTGGAGAGTCATCTCGAGAGAATCTGGTCCCAGCCAGAATGGTGCTGCAGCTGTTGGGTCACATGGCGGTAGCGATTGTTATGGTTCCCTTAGCCCGTCTACATATGAGAATCCTTCAGTGGAATCTCTGGGTTTAGTGAGATCAACGCTCGGACGATCTCGACTAGCAGGTCAGGATCTCCAAGGCTGTGTACCAGACTCTGTAGTGGTGGCTTACCCCTTCCAGACTAGGAACTGGGGCTCCCCTTTGAAGTCCCAGTCCTTGCCAAGTCTTGACCAATGCCTCAGGTCTAGTCTGGGGAGCACACTTGGAGTCCCACCAAACAAGGGGGACTTATACATCCATGGAACGCAGTCTCCATATCAGTGTTTTGGAGATAAGGGCCGTCCTGTATGTCCTGCAAGCATTTCAGACTGTTCTCCTACCAGGTCCTCTTCAAACAACATGAAGTCTTGCTATATCATGACATATGCAGTGAGTCCAAACCTTCGAACTGCTCCGGAAGTGAAAGAGTTAACTTTCCATGCCAGGCATGGAATGCAGAGCTCGAGCTCAGTTGAAACTCTGTCTGTTGTTCTTCAAACTCAAACCGTCAGATTCTTTACTCCACCTCACTGAACAGTCGCTCCGGAGATTTCTCCTTCTGCTCGGTTCATTTTGTTGGTTAAAGTATTGTTTTTCTTGGTTTTCGACCGAAATTAAACTGCAACCGGTCGGTTCAGACTCTGTCTGTGGTATTGTGAGTACTAGATAGGTTTTACATTGATTTCTATTCCGTGTGGAACTTGTAAACGGTTTATCAGTTCGGTTTGAACCGATCAAGTTGTTTAAAATATATTGATCTGTCATTTAGAGTGTGGTTACCGGTTCTTATCAGTTCTAAAAAAAATGGATTTTATTACGTTTTTTTCCACGACCCGTGACACGGTTGGGAACCGATAAGAGGGTCTTACCTGGCGGATTGCCATAAATGGGTAAGTTTGGTTAGGACTGGCACCATGTCTGAGAAACCCAGAAGAAAAACCGGGCCCACTGGGTTTCAACACTGCAGTGTCTGTGGGGAAGTCTTTGCCAAGGCTGACCCCCACACCACCTATGTTTATTGTCTGGGGTCTGACCACCTCAATGCAGACTGCCAGATTTGTAAAAATTTTCCTGCAGCTACCCTAGAAAAGAGAGTTGGTAGGCTCAGGGAAAGGGAGGCCAAAAAGTCCGCTGAACCGGATGGCCAGCCAATTTGGGTTCAACCGAACAGGAGGGTGCCCTCTGACCAAATGAGACTTCTTGAGCAAAAAGGAGATCCGACTCGAGTCGGTTCCAGCAAAAAGGACTAGGAAATCAGCTGGTGTGGAGCCAAAACTTTCCTCTCCAACCGCTGAAGAAATAGCAAAAGTGATTAAAATTGTCCAGTCGCTTTCCCCGGTTCCGACCGAACTGGCACCATCAGGTAAGCGTATGGTTCGGCCTGTTCCACCGGTTCAAGAGTATGATTTAGAGGAATTTTATGAACCGGAGGAGGGGGAAGAGGAGTATGAGGAGAGTGAGTGTGGATTTGAAAGTCTGGATGTGCCCATTGACCTGGACATCTCCCCAGACAGACCTTCAGGAGTGTCTCCTCCTAGGCTTTCTGAGTCCCCTTCTCATTTTATGTTTTATAAGAAACTGGCTGAAACCCTCCAGCTCCGCATGGAAGAAGCTGTGGATGATCAAGAGGAGCCTGACTATGTGGAAATGATGGATATCCCAGAGTCAAGGAGGCTGTCTATTCCTTTGCATAAATCTTTTGGGAAACACAGTTAAAATTCTAAAAACTCCGCACACTATACCTCCTGTTGATAAGAGAATGGACAAGAGGTACACATTGTCAGGCTCTGATACGGAGTTCCTTACACAACAATGCAGCCATGTTGGGGTAGTGCAGGCTGCAGCCTGTGACAAGGCATATATTCCCTTGGCTTGACACCCCCCCAGACAAGGACTCCAGGAGGATTGATGCCATGGCAAAGAAACAGTACATGGCAGCATCCTTGGGACTGAGACAGGCAAATTATATGGCCTATGTTGCTAGATATCAGAAATTCAGATGGGATACTGTTATGGCCCTAGCAAAACAGGTCCCTGGACAGCTTGCCAAGGAGCTGGAGCAGGTGGCTGCTGATGGTATTGAGGCATCCAAGGTGCAGTTCCATGCTGCAGTGGACTCTAATGATGTGTCATCAAGAGTCATGGCTACATCTGTGGCACTTCGCAGAATGGCTTGGCTCAGATGTACTAGCCTGTCACAGGATTCCCAGACTAAGGCCATGGATTTTCCTGTTGTGGGTAATTCTCTGTTTGGGGAGCAGACAGAGAATTACATGACAAATGGATGAGTATAGGACCACCTATAGGAGTGCACAGGCCAAGGAAAGGCAAGCCACTCCTCAAAGGCAGCTTTCCAGGGGCAGGGGCAGGCCTTTTCATAGGCCTTTTTACCAAGCCCAGGCCTCCTTTTCTGCCTATGCCCAGAGGGGGTTCTTTAGAGGGAGAGGCAGATGGGGTACAAGCAGGCCTGCTTCCACCCCTCAGCCCAAAGCCCCTGCCAAACAGGCACCCTGATGGGGTTGCCAGGGCCGATTCTCAGCTACCCGTGGGGGCAGGCTGGCTTACTTTATCCAGGACTGGAAGTCTCCAACATCAGACAAGTGGGTCCTGGAAGTAGTAAGCCAGGGACTGGTTCTCAGCTTCAAAAAATTTCCAAAGATGAGAACCAGATCCTTTCCACCTGCAAATCCTTCAGAGGCTCTTGCCCTAGAAGCAGAAGTCTCTACCCTCCTGGCTCTCAGAGCTGTGGAAAGGGTTCTACCCCTACACCAGGGCAAAGGGTTGTACTCCAGGTACTTCCTTACCCCAAAAAAGACAGGAGAATGGCGGCCCATCCTGGATCTCAGATATTAAACAAGCACCTTTTAAAACCAAAATTCAAAATGGTGACTCTAGGAATTATTCTACCCTCTCTAAGGCCAGGGGACTGGCTAGCGTCCCTGGACCTCAAGGATGCCTACTTCCATATTGTCATCAGAAGCTCCCATCGAAAGTACCTCAGGTTCGAGCTGCCCTCAGGCCATTACCAGTTCAGAGCAATGCCCTTTGGCCTCACCTCTGGTCCAAGGGTATTCACAAAATGCCTGACAGTAGCAGTTGGTGCCCTAAGAAGGCAAGACATTGCCATCTTCCCTTACCTGGATGACTGGCTCATAGTAGGCCAGTCTCCAGACCAAGTCAAGTTACATTTACAGATAACTCAGCAACTGCTCACCTCTCTAGGTTTCCTTCTGAATCTTTCAAAGTCAGTTCTAGAACCTGTCCAGCTCCTCATCTTCATAGGCGCAGAGCTGAACACAGAGGAAGCCAGAGCCTTCCTTCCTTTGGACAGGGCAAGGACCCTGGTCTCTCTGGCCTCCTCCTTCACCCTGCAGGTCTCTCGACCAGCAAGACATTTTCTACAGCTCCTGGGGCACATGGCTGCTTCTACAGCAGTAGTGCAGGGAGCAAGATTTCAGATAAGGGACATCCAGTTCCATTTGAGAGCCTTTTGGTCTCAAAGGAAAGACCCTCTAACCAAATTGATCCCAGTAACTCGAACACTGATCCAAGCCCTACAGTGGTGGCAGGATCAGAGCAATCTGAGACAAGGGGTTCCCTTTGTCACTCAGTCTCACTCCTTAATCCTTACTACAGATGCATACCTCTTGGGGTGGGGAGCTCACATGGGCGACCTCACTACCCAGGGATTGTGGTCCCCTCAGGAATCTCTGCTCCACATCAACCTGTTGGAACTCAGAGCAGTTTTTCTAGCACTTCAAGTTTTTTCCGAATCTGTTCAGAACAAAGCTGTACAGGTCAGAACAGACAACACCACCACAATGTGGTACATCAACAAGCAAGGGGGGCACTCGGTCTACGGCCTTGTGCACCGAAGCAGTGAAGTTGTGGTCTCTGGCTTACTCCCTGAACACCTCCCTTACAGCAGTTCACCTCCCAGGCAAGGACAATGTCCTAGCAGATGCTCTCAGCAGGATTTCCCAGGGCCATCACGAATGGTCACTGGACCCCCTGGTCCTGGAGGTGATATTTGCCAGATGGGACACCCCGCAGATAGATCTTTTTGCAGCCCCAGACAATCACCAACTTCCCCTTTTTTGCTGCAGGCCCCCAGTGTTGGGCTCAGTCCCTTTGGATGCCTTAGTTCTCAGTTGGGAAGGGAAGTTTCTCTATGCTTTCCCCTCCTTCCCTCTCCTGTTCAAAGTGTTAGTCAAAATCAAGATCTCAATCCTGCAAGATGATCCTGATTGCTCCAGATTGGGCCAGACAACCCTGGTATCCACTCCTACTATCCTTAGCAGTCCATCTTCCCCTGTGTCTTCCCAGGAATCACAACCTGTTAACCTGTGCTCAGGGGGAGGGTTTGGTACCTGAACCTCAAATCTCTCAATCTCAAGGCCTGGCTCTTGAAGAGTTAGAGTTTGCTGTTCTACACCTCTCCCATGGTGTAATGGATATACTAAAGGCTTCTAGAAAGCCTTCCATCAGGGCTACCTATAATTCCAAATGGAAGAGGTTTTCCATATGGTGCTCTGGGAAGCATATTTCCCCAGAATCTGCTGATTTACCCATAGTCCTGGATTATATGGTCCATTTAAATACCTTGGGGCTTAGACCAGCTACCCTAAAAGTACATTTGGCAGCTGTGTCTGCTTTTATTTCAGCAAGTAAACCCTCTTCTCTTTCAGCTCATCCTGTATTTTCCAGTTTTTTTAAGGGATTGCTTCACACCAACCCTCCATTCAAGGACCCTGCCCTTGCCTGGGATCTTAACGTTTGCATTGCTCAGCTTATGCAAGCCCCCTTTGAGCCCTTGTCTTCAGCAGAGCTGAAGTTCTTGACTTGGAAGACTGTGTTTCTGGTAGCCATCACTTCTGCCAGACGCATAAGTGAATTACAAGCTTTGTCAGTGGAGCCTGACTTTATCTCCTTTCATAGAGATAAGGTGGTCCTCAGGACTAACAGGAATTTCTTGTCTAAGGTGGTTTCAGATTTCCACCTTAATCAATCTGTATCTCTTCCAGTATACTTCACTGACCATTCCTCCTCTGGCGAGAGGAGGCTGCACAGCTTAGATGTGAAGAGAGCCCTTAGTTACTACATAGAGTGTACCAAGGGTCACAGGTTTGACTCCCTCCAACTGTTCCTCACTTATGGTGAGGTTGGTAAAGGGAAACCTGCCACTAAAAGATCCATTGCCAGGTGGATTGTCTCTTGTATCCAGTTCTGTTATGAAAAGCTGGGTAAGGTTCCTCCCTCAGGCCTGAGGGCTCACTCTACCAGAGGTACAGCTGCTTCCCTGGCTGCTGCTAGGGACATCCCCATTCTAGAGATTTGTCAAGCAGCTACCTGGAAAACAGTTCACACTTTTACCAAGCATTACTCCCTGGACATCCAGGCTAGGAGTGATGCTCGGTTTGGCACAGCTGTGCTTCAGAGCCTATTTCCTAAGTAGGTTCTGTCCCTCCTCCATGGAGGTACTGCTGTGTAGTCTGCATATGTCATAATATAGCAAGACTTCATGTTGTTTGAAGAAAAAATTACTCACCTTAGTAATGTTGTTTCTTCTAATGGAGTCTTGCTATATTATGACCTCCCCCCACCTGCCCCTCTCAGAACCTC
Source organism: Neoceratodus forsteri (assembly GCA_016271365.2). Classification (NCBI taxonomy): domain Eukaryota; kingdom Metazoa; phylum Chordata; order Ceratodontiformes; family Ceratodontidae; genus Neoceratodus; species Neoceratodus forsteri. The sequence continues at coordinate 1,135,612,660 of CM028133.1, forward strand.
TGTTTTTGGGATGTGGGTGGGCAGTGCAGTGTTGGCACTTAGTAGATGCGCACCTTGTTGTTTTCACCCCTCTTTCTTTGGAGTGACTTGGTGTTGTGTTTTATTTTTTGGGTCTCCTGACATGAGTCTTTTGTTTTGGGTCCAAAAAATTTGTTTTTATGATTAGCAGCCAGTTCGCTAGTGTAGGTTTACAGCTTCCACACAGGACCTCAGTGAGTTTAGCTCGTAAAGATCTGACGGTTTGAGTTTGAAGAACAACATGTAACCGGCATATGCCCATTTTTGTAACATGGATATACATATGTCTCTACAGGTTCGGGGAAGGATGAGGTTACCTGGCACAAGAGACCTAGGTTTGACTACTCAGCACAGGGGCACCCAAGTAAATCCAACTACAGGAAGCAATAACTGTAATGTCCAGAACCAGAATTGGGATTTTTCAGTGTGGCTTTATTTATTAACTCACTGAACATAAACAAAGCTCTGTATGGTTCCCCACAGGGCTACGTAACTGTAATGCAGATTAGAGGTTAAACACAGTGGTCCATTTGAGGAATGAACACTTTACAACAGTTGTCTGGCTTTGGACCCACCAGGCACTCAGCCCGGACTTTGCATGTGCATTGGGATACACAGCCCGACTGGCCCGGCTCCCCTGCTGGCCACTCTACTGACGGTCCACTTGGTGAATGAACCCAAACTCTACTTGGAAAGACATCCCATCAAACAAGGAGGCTCCCAAACTGTGGCTTCCACACCACTTGAAGTCTCGACTCCTAGAGATTTTTGTTTTCGTACTTCCAATTCAACTCCCATCAAACAGGGAGACTCCCCATCCAACAAGGAGTAATGTTCCCATCCTGTGGCTCCCCACACCATAGAGTCTCGACTCTAGAGGAAATTTTTCAAGTTGCGACCCGTCTGGGTGCCATCCCATCGTAATGGCGTATGAGGATCAGTAGCAAAAACAGAAGAAATCCGTAGAGGTGGACCTGGCTACTAAAGATGGGATCTATCCACTTCCAGCTCCCACAGCCCATATCCGGCCATTTCTCTGAACACACAGAAACTTCAGGACTGTAAAAATGTAGATTGCATGGTGGATGAACTGATGCACCCCCTCTACAGTGAACTCTAAATCCATTTTAACTTTAAACTGACTGCTCCATTTGTTCGTCCTAGTGTATATAGTGCTCCCAAACAGCAGTCCCCAATAAAACCTTTTGAAACTTGAAACTGAATTGACTGCTCCATTTGTTCGTCCTAGTGTATATAGTCCTCCCAAACAGCAGTCCCCATAACATTTCCTGACTGAAAAACAGTTGTTTGCCCCTTAAACTGGAGCCAAACACTCACCCAATCGTTGCAGGTGCCCCACAGGCGAAGTCCTTTAACCTTTTCTGTCATACCCCAACAGACAAAGTAATTTCAGGCAGCTTCTTTCCTTGGTGGGAAAGGGGATTGCCCCTGGAACCCACAGAGACCTTTTCCTACCCCCCCCCCCGGAGGGAGGGGGCACTGAGACCGAGGGGACGGTCTCCACCACTTGAAGAATGGTGAAACACAGAAAAACTTCCTTCAGTGTGGAGGCAAAACTCAAACTACTGCCTGATGCTTTCTTCTTGCTCAAGGACAAACGGAAGACTGGCTTTTCAAATTCCCAAGGTTCTAGAACTACTCTGAGCTGAAGATTCCAAATGTGGCTCATGCAGCTGTAACAATTCTATAATGATGTCATCTCTCCAGTCTCAGCTGAGACTGAGGACAGAGTGAGACAGTGTGAAACCCATTTAACTGGAGTTTCACAAGCTGCCTTCCCTGCCTACCACTAGGTCTTACTGGGATTCTAGTAACCCCAGGTAACAAAGGGGTTACAAACAGACAGAGTTTCAACCGAGCTTGAGCTCTGCGGTCCATGCCTGGCATGGAAAGTTAACTCTTTCACCTCCGGAGCAGTTCGAAGGTTGGGACTCTCTGCATCTGTCATAATATAGCAAGACTCCATTAGAAGAAACAACATTACTAAGGTGAGTAATTTTTTCTTCTGGTCCAGTCTGACAACATTCCAGTGGTCTTTTACATCAGCAAGCAAGGGGGCACTCACTCATATCCCCTATGCAGAAAGGCCATAAGAGTCTGGTACTGGGCTGTGGACCACAACCTGGATCTCATAGCGGTTCACGTTCCAGGGATTCACAATGACCTAGCCAACAGCCTGAGCTGCTCTCGGTCTCAGGCCCATGAATGGGAGCTGTCATTAAGCACTACAGTCTGAACATTACTTCACGAAGGAGAGCAGGTTTTGGCCTTGCTGCCCTCCAAGGACTGCTCTCCTGAAGAGTTCTAGGGCCACTGACAGTTACAGTCAGTCACTGACTATTACAGTCCACCACCCTTCTGACCTGGGCCATTTCCTTGTACTGCTTGGGACTCAGTTTTAATGGTGTTACCTGCTGCAAGAGCTCCACCTTGAATTAAGATAGTACAGTTAGGTAAGAACTTACCGTAACAGTAGATCTTCGAGAGGATCTCGTGCAGCAGGGGGATTTTCCCTTCCGCCTACCCCTGGAGTTATGTAACTGTACTTCTCTATGGGGGGATGGGAGATCCTCCTTGGTTCCCCATCTTTTATGCTAGCTGGGTCTCTGATGGGTGAACTGAAGTGGTGCTGGGGGACCACCAACTTTATACCATGCATGACGTCTGGGTGGGGCCGCGTCAGGGGGCGGTCCCCCACCTTGGACTGCTAGCTAGAATGTTTTCCGTGGGGTCCTAGTGCCTGGTGGCATAGTCCTAATGGTGTTACTTGCTACAAGATCTCCTCTCGAAGATCTATTGTTACGGTAAGTTCTTACGTAACTGTACTTTCTCTGAGAGGGTCTGCTGCAGTAGGCCATGACATCCCTCCCTCCTTCCCCCAGGCCTGTAAGTCCCTCCTGAGTCTGTTTCTCCTTCTTTATCATTTCTTCTTTGGTGGGAACCTTCAGTTCCTCCTTGGTTCCCTCAGCTGGTGTTAGGTGGCTTATGGTCTCCAGTGGGAGAACTGAGGGGAGTGTGGGAGCCGCCCACTCTTATAGGATAGGGCAACATCGGCGTATGATGTTGGAGTGGGTGGCCCACTTGAAGACTACTAGCTAGAAAAGTTTCCATGTGGTCCTAGTGCCTGGTGGCTATAGTTCCAAAGTTGTGACCTGCTGGAAGAGATCCTCTCGAAGATCTGCTGTTACGGTAAGTTCTTACCTAACTGTATTTTTCCTTTCCTGCTCCTTGATGCTGTTCTCGATTTCCCCCAGAGGCCATCCTGCCAGATCATCGGCCCCCAGGTGCACAACTACATCAAGCCAGCCACTTTCATCATGCTTCTAACAGTCCTCTCTATCCTGTGGGTATCCCTCCCTGCCAGTGCTCTCCGACATACTTGACCAATCTATCTTCCTGGTCCCTAGGTACACACAACCCTTTTGGTCTCTCTGATAATGGACTTCCATACCACTGATATCCTCCTAGTCGTCCCCACACCTTGAACTCCACTGCCTTCATTGGTACCACTCCGGTAGCAGCCCTTATTGCTTGAGGAGTGACAGGCTCTGGTTCCCTGTGAGAAGATCTGAAGTGTGCTCCTCAGATGAGGAAAATGGCTGAGGGGTTTTATGTCCTAAGTCCATGATTCTACACTTCTTTAAACAATGTTTACAGTTTTATATTTACTAGTTAGGGTCAATAAACCACCGTGGGCAGACCCTCGCAAACTCCATAATTTACACTTGTGAATTACGGAGTTCCAGAAACCACCTTTCAGGACAATTTAAAAAAAAATCACTCACTCAGACTGTGCACCTGTGCCACCGTCTGTCTTCGCGCTGGCTGCTGGCTTTCATTTTCTCAGGAAAAGCACCAGCACGAAGGACCAAGCGAGACAACCTCCTCCCGCCACACCTAAGCGAAATCCTGTACTCCCGCTGTCCTCCTCACCACACACCAAAAACAAAACCCAATGCCACACACAAAAACAAAACTCCAGCTTTTTTTTTTTTTTTTAATAATACCTCAAATTTTTTTTTTTTTTTTTACTCTTGGCTCAAATTTCCATCGATGTACCATCTCAGGTCCCATCACAGTACATCGAGCAACTGTATCGCGCTTTAAATATTTTAATTTTCCACATTGCTTTAAATAAATAACTAAAACAACCGCTCTCTGGTTCTCAAAAAGCAAACAATATTATCCAACTCGTGCTTGTGTGTGTGTGTGTGTGTGTGTGGGGGGGACTATGACAGTGACCTCAGCACTACTATGGAGGCTCCACTGGGACAATAGTCCTACTTTTATGCAACAACTAGTAAATAAAAAAGATAAAACATGAGAAAGTGTGTCAAATTCAGATTTTATCCACATCCTCGGTGCGCGATGCCCTGATAAACCCCTCGGGTGGGGCATCACACACCTCGAGTGTGCATACAGTCCTTATAATACACACTTCCCTATGCATTATTCTGTATTTAATAGAATTGTAAATTCGGGCACCCATGAGGTTCTGGTTAATCACCCTAGTGTAATGTTTTGTGTGTGTGTGTGTGTTTAGAACTAGACCTATTCTTTCCTTACTTAAGGACCCATTTTAATGCAGCCTTTCCCCACCTAATATTCATTTTCTAACTCAGCAGCTTCAGAACTCAGTGAGCTCTGTTGAGCTGGAGACTACAATGAAGTGGAACACAGTGATATTGGCTCAACTGGTGTCACGGAGTTATGGAACTGCTAACTAATTAGAACAATATTAGGCAGTAGGCCCTAAATAATGAAAAAAATAGGACCGTTTCTAAACAAGCGCACACAATTATAAATCATAAAATGCTTGTTAGCTAATCAGGATTATACAATGGCAAGGAAAGAATCCTGATCTCTGATGGGTCAGTGCTCACATTCACCAGCGATGTTATCCCAGTATAACATCACTGTATGAAGGCTGGGCACCAAGAAGACCTCGAGACAGAAAAAAAAAAAAATCACTGCGCCCGTTCATGTGGAACCCATCAGTTCACCGCACCAACAGTGTCCCAAAACATGCCACGACCTGTTTGCCCCCGAACTGACTATCTTCGTTAAGGGCACAGACCATAACTGCCATTAACCTCCTTATACCTATGCTTTCTCCTTCTCTCATGTCAACCTGTTTAAAAAACTAGCAAATTACCTCTTTACAGAAAAGCCATAACAGCGGCTACTCACTGTCCCAAAAGGATGCCCGTTATAGTGTGTGCACACGGCATTGCCACGACTGCTCACCTGCGCATGCCTGTGCTCCCCAACTGGAAAAAATACACATTCAAAATGAATCCACATAAATACAAACTAAAGAAACCCATACCTAAAAATGGCTTTGTCCCCCAAAATAGCGCCCCGGCAACTCCACTGTATGATCGGCTCTGCGGCTGTGCTCCTTGTGTCACACAGCAGTGCTGAAGTAGCTCCACTCTCCCATCTCCGTCGCTGACATAACAAAACCCTGCATTTTAAATAAGTGAATAAAAAGAAACAACGCAAAAAAAAAAAAAATCAGGGCCAGCATGTAATATGCCACTATAACAGAGGCTCAGACTCAGACCAGTGTGTAGTTAGAGAAGGAAAGCTGTAGGGAGGGACACACAATGCAGTATGTAATGGCAGTACCATCTAGTGGCCAAAACAGAAACTGTGGACTTTTTTTTTTGAACATATACTTCCATACACCAGAAATGATTAAAAAAGCCACAAATAACAGTATATATTTTTCTAGTTTCTTCTTTTATTACCAAAAAAAAAAAGAGCCATTGTATAATCCAGGATTCCAAGAATAGGATTCTTAGAATGGGAGTGGCGTACAGGCCACCATCTCAGACGGAGGAGTTAGACAGGGAACTAGCGGGACAGATCAGGAGGACCTGCGAGAAGGGTAGTGTGGTGATTGTGGGGGACTTCAACATGCCAGGAGTGGACTGGAGCACCCCAACAACCAGGAACAGAAGGGAGCAGGTACTGCTGGATGCCTTCCAGGACAGCTTCCTGCTGCAAATGGTCACTGAACCAACCAGGTTAGGGAATACCCTTGACCTTGTGCTGGCAAATGGGGACTTTGTGAGAGAAGTTACAGCGAGGAACCGCTGTCAGGGAGTGACCACCACTCAGTATGGCTCACATTGGATATGGGCAAGGAAGGAGTGGAATCTGGCACAATAGTGCTGGACTTCAGGAGGCCGACTTTGGGAGGAGGGAAGTGGTAAAGGGTACCTGGCCAGAATTCAGTCTAGTATGGACACTAACCAGAGGTGGGAGCTCATAAAGCTGGGGATAGTGGAGGCAACCAAAACCTGCTGCAAAGCCCAGAGCAAGAAGGCTAGGGCTAAGAAACTGATCTGGTTGAGCAAGGAGGTCATGGAAAAGGTAAGGAGGAAAAGAGCTGCCTTTAGGAAGTACAAGAAAACAGGGAGGGGGGAGGAGAGGGAGGAGTACTTGACAGAATCGGAGGAGGTGACAAGGGCAGTAGGGGAGCTAAAGCATCAACGGAACTCAGGCTGGCACAAGGCATTAAGAAGGGGAGAGGACTTCTTTAAGTACATCAGGAGAAAAGGAGCTGTAAGGACACATAGTAAGGATTAGGAAGGAGGGTTGGGTGGAAGCAACAGGGTGCAATAAAGGCGGAGAAGTACTAAATAGTTACTTCTGCTCAGTATTTACTAAAGAGAAGGGGGTGACACCAAGGTGGGAGAAATGGCAGGAAGCAGGGGGAAGTGGTGACAGATGGGAAACTGCGGAGAGCAGAGTTCGAGAGGGTTGAAGGCACTGCGGGTGGACAAGGCACCAGGCCCAGATGGCATCCACCCAGGGTACTGAAGGAGCTGGCAGAGGTCCTTACAGGACCTTTGGCAGACCCTATTTAATGCCTCACTACATTCGGGGTGTGTACCTCAGGACTGGAGGATGGCTCATGTGGTGCCCTCCACAAGAGTGGCCCCAAGGATGAACGGAAACTACAGACCAGTGAGCCTCACATCCATCGTGGGTAAGCTAATGGAGACTATCCTGAAGGAGAGGCTGGTGGCCCTCCCTAGAGGCCAAGGACTACAGGACAGCAGACAGCATGGCTTCATACATGCAGATCCTGCCAAACCAACCTGGTTGAGTTCTGTGACTGGGTAACTAGGCAACTGGACAGGGGCCATGCAGTGGATGTCCTGTATCTGGACTTCAGTAAGGCATCACGACTCAGTGCCACATGGAAGACTGGGAAGGAAGTTAGTAGGCACAGGGCGGGTGCAAAGCTGGTGAGATGGGTAGGAAACTGGCTGCAGGAAGGCAACAGAGGGTGGTGGTGGGTGGGGAGCTCTCACACCCAAGGGCAGTGACGAGCGGTGTTCCACAGGGCTCAGTGCTGGGACCAGTGTTGTTTGTGATATTCATTGCAGACATATCATGGGACATCAAGAGCAAAGATCAGTCTGTTTGCTGATGATACCAAGGTAGGCGCGGTGGTGGATGACCTAGGGGGATGGCAGGGGTTGCAGGATGATCTGGCAAAGCTTGAAACCTGGTCAGACACCTGGCAACTGGGCTTTAACGCTAAAAAGTGCAAGGTGCTGCATTTTGGGATGAAGAACCCAAGGAGGAGTTACCAGCTAGGGGGAGTGCAGCTAGCCCAGACAGAGGAGGAGAAGGATCTGGGTGTGCTCATTACAGGGTTAATGAACAACTCGGCACAATGTAGGAAGGCAGCTGCAAAGGCCAACAAAATGCTGGGTTGTATTGCAAGGGGTATATCCTCGAGGAGGAGGTGATTCTGCCACTGTATAGGTCATTAGTTGGACCACACCTGGAGTACTGCGTGCAGTACTGGCATCCGTATCTGAAGAGGGACATTAAGTTACTGGAGGGGGTGCAGCGCAGAGCGACAAAGATGATCAAGGGGCTGGGGACTCATCATACGAGAGGAGGTTGAAGGAGCTGAACATGTACTCACTGGAGGAGAGGAGACAGGATGACATGATAAACCTTTAAATACATGAAAGGAATAAACAAGACGGTACAGAGGGGCTGTTCAAAAGTAAGGAGGGAGGCCACCAGGGCCATGATATGAGACTGGAGCGAGGAAGGTTGAGGAGAGAGATGAGGAGACACTTTTTTACAGAGAGGGTGGTGGCTGGGTGGAATGTGTTACCTGCTGAAGTGATATGCAGTAGAACAGAGGACTGCTTCAAACGAGGATGGGACAGGACAAGGGGGAGGGTTAATGAAGGGGAAGGGTGGAAGGGAGGGGCAGCTGCAGAATAAGGGGTGCTAGCTGCACATTCAAGCAGACTTGATAGACCTCTAGGCCTTTATCTGCTGGCAAATTTTGTATGTTCGTATAATAGCAATAATGCACTCCAGTGTGTGTATTGTGCTGGGATAACATCACTTCTCAGGCATTAGACACATTCGGCCTTGTGTCCAACCACCCGAGGCATGATGTTATCCCAACACAACACACACCCTGTTGTACATTATTACTTATTTGTTTATGTCTAAACATTCTAGGTATTCATATTACAGTAAAATGGTGTCTTGTGCAAGTAGGTCTAAAATTCTTTTTCTTTTTAATTTATACTTTTTGTGCAAGCCCCAAGTCTCCAGCTGGCCTTTCAACACCCTCCCCCACGGAGATGCGGTTTACCCTCCGGGCAGGGGCAAGGGCCGGCTGGCTATGCCTCCCAACATATCCAGGTGTTGGGTGGGCCTTAGGCGGTGGCAAGGAGACCTGTCAGGGCTATGCTTAGTTTTTTCAGTTTCTGGGATTAAGAGGCATGGCGTGCAATGCTGCAATGGCAGAGCCCTTCCTAGGGTCTGCACACCTCCCAGCCTCAACCTTGTCTCCCTCGGCAAGCCACCACCGTGGTTCCCAGGGGCACTACACGGGAGGCATGGCTCCCTCTCTCCTTCCCTGGAGATGGAGGCGTGCAAGTGCCACTCAGTCCATCTCTCCCACCCCCCCAGCTGACCCTCCAGTCTTCCGGGCTCATTCCCGAACCTGGGTTGCTGGCGCCATCAAGTGGTGGCTCCACCACTGTGCCGAAGGCTATCCAGCAGGTCTAAAATTCTGAAGTTCTAAGTTCAGTTGGCGTAGTCCATTTTCCAGACAGGGGATTCTCTTATTTTTAACAAAGAAAAACATTTTGAATTCAAATTCCGTTTTTAAACAGAAATTTCCAACATGATTTAGAATGTGCTTATATGTATAGTTTTGTGTCCCTTGTGGTTACAAGAGTACATTCTCAAGTCCTTTGTGCACAAGGACTGACATGCTTTGCTTCACAGTTTTCTCACCCGAAATCCGGAGAATGCTCTCTTATAACCACAAGAGATATGGTAGATGTACATATAAACATTTACAATTCACTGGGGTAAACAAACATCACACATGCTAGATTAATCCGCTGGGTACTACCCAAATAAGCTTATAAACTGTACTAAGAAGATACTGTGTAGTTCTTCCTGGACATGAAGTTCCCACCACTCTTTCAGGTGCTAGGACCCAGTGGGAGCAAACTTTTTCAGGAGGGCCGGCGCCTGAGATGGAGCCGCGAGGAAGCAGCACCATGAGCTTGGCACGTGCGATAATGACTGTCTCGGTGTCGACCCTCCAACCGCCTCAGTTCCTTTTTACCTGCCATCGAGTGCGCTTCAGTGATGATGTCGCTCGCCCGCCGGGAGTTAAACTTCACTAGCAGCTTAGTTTCAGCTTATTGTTTTGTATATTATCTTTGCTCAATACCGATTATATTTATTAATTCTACTTTTACAAGAGAAGTCTTCAGCCCTCCATTGATGGAGTTGACCATGAGTGGGTCAGGTGATGGTAGGGAGACTTCATATGAAAACTTTTCAGTTAGCCGGGCCAGGTCTGGTCCGCCGCCTCCTGGGGTCTGACAATGGACGGCCCAATGCTCAGAGAGATGGGCGGCTCTCGAAGCATAAACGGAAACGTCCCATTCTCAGCACTGTTTGGCCTCGAGGTCTTCTTCGACACATAGGTCGAAGAAGAAACGGCATCACTCGAGGTCGCCCTCTGGTATGTCTGCACGTAGACAGTCAGTTATTAGGGCCAGGCGCCGGTCTCCACCTCTTTTGGAGTTGCCAGTTTCTGTCTCTGGTGGCCGATCTCCTTGACACCGGCGCTCCTCTCTGCCCATTGGAGGAGCTTCCGATTATACCATTGGGCTGCTCTTATGAAGCAGTGGTCTCGGAGGCTGGTCCGATTGCCCAAGCCGGCCAGTCTGACACCGGAGCCTTCAAACTATTCATTTTTGGAAGGGCGGGTGGGGCAGTTGTGCCTTCCTAGTTGTGCGGCGCCTTCTTCGGTGCTGTTGACTCCGTGCTCGGGTGTCTATACCCCTCACATGGCTGTGGCACAGGGGTCTACAACGATGCCTCTATCTCCTGCCATTTTTCCTTCTTTTACTTCCAATCACAGTTCTCATACTCCTGTAACGTTGCCGTCATCTGCTGTGCCGACTTCTCTGGTGCTGGGGTTCCTTGCAGCGCCGGGGACTCGGTCGGCACCATCTGCAGTGCCGTGGTCTCTATCGGTGCTGTCTTTGGTGCCGTCGGCTCTGTTGGCACCGTCTGCGGCACCGTGGGCCCTGTCGGGATGAGTTTCAACTTCACATAAATGTCCTGGAAATGACAGCCGTCCTCTATGCAGTCCGAGCTTTGGAGGACATACTCTATCACAAGAACATTCTCCTTCAAATGGACAACAAAGCAGTGATGTACTACATCAACAAACAGGGCTGTGCACACTCTTATCCATTATGCAGGGAAGCAATGAGAGTGTGGGAATGCTGCATGGAGCACAAGACTCTGATTCAGGTGGTTTACCTGCCAGGAGTACAAAACGAGCTGGCAGAGCATCTCAGCAGAACGGAGGTGGATCCTCACGAATGGTCTCTCGACTTAACCATCATTCAGTCACTCTTCAAAGAGTGGGGAACTCCAGACCTGGACCTTTTTGCGTCCCCACTCAATGCAAAACAGCCTCTCTTCTGCTCGGGAAATCCAGGATCTGCCATTTTTTGTCAGGATACGTTCAGGCTGCGGTGGACAAAACGCTTTCTATACTCTTTTCCTCCTCTTCCCCTAATGCAGAGGGTACTGCTCAAATTGGAGTCCCGGGGGGAAGAATGATTCTTATTGCACCCTTCTGGCCTCAGTAGATATAGTTCCCGCTACTCAACAGACTATCGGAACCCCCCCAGAAAACGCTTCCCCTTCAGACGAACCTTCTGACCCAGGGTCCTGTGGTCCATCCCAACCTGAGGCCACTTCACCTTCATGCTTGGCTCCTGAAGAGATAGAGGTGAACTGGTTCAATGTTTCTCGTAGAGTTTCAGGTATTATTTTGGCTGTGAGTAAGCCAGCCACTAGAAAAACCTACACAGCTAAATGGAAGCATTTCTCTATCTGGTGTGCAAAATCCTCTTGGAACCCTTTTTTCTGCCCACCAAATAAAGTCTTGGAGTATCTCTTAGACCTCTCAAACACAGGTCTGCAGTACTCCACAGTCAAAGTTCATCTTTGTGCCATTTCGTTATATCATGAGCCGGTACTTTCCATGTTGCTGGCTCAGTTGCCTGTAGTTAAGAGGTTTCTTGGGGGTATTCTGCATTCTAGACCTCCTATTAGATGTCCAGTTGCAGCCTGGGACATTAACCTTGTGCTAGACATGCTCACTTGTAAACCTTTCGCGCCTCTAGCTGCTTGCGAGTTGAAGTTCCTCACTTGGAAAACGGCCTTCTTGGTGACCATTACTTCAGCCCATAGAGTCTCTGAAATACACGCACTGGTCACAGACCCCTCCGTACACTGCATTTCACAAGGGCAAAGTAGTTCTTAGAACTCATCCTAAGTCTTTCTCTAAGGTTGTCTCAATTCCATCTAAACCAACCTTTAGTCCTTCCTACCTACTTTGCAAACCTCCAGAATGAAAGGGAACATACCCTTCATTCGCTGGATGTTAAGAGAGCATTGTGGTTCTATCTAGATAGAACAAAAGAAATTCACAAGGTTCAACAACTGTTTGTTTCCTTCAGCGAGACCTGGGTCAACCTGTTGCTATCAGATGCATTTCAGCGTGGCTCGTGGCATGCCTTAACCACTGCTATTCTATGGCACAGGTCAAGCTGGAAGGCAGACTGTACGCTCACTCTACCAGAGCAGTGGCAGCAACTCTGGTGGAAATCTGTAACGTGCCCATTGCAGATATTTGCAATGTGGCTACCTGGAGCTCTGTGTATACTTTTGTTAAGCACTGTGCCTTGGATGTCCATGCCAGACAACATCTATCGTTTGGCAGGACTATTCTTAACGGACTTCTGTCCTAAGCATGTGAGCTCTTTATCTCCTGCCGCCCGTCTCGGGGGATTATTTAGCTCGGTGCTCTCCCATTCGTGTGAATGAGTGGTGGAGACTTTATGTCCAGGAAGATATGGAAATTACGTACCTACTGTAATTCTTGATCTTCTTGGACGAAGTCTCCACCACTCATTCACACGCCCACCCACCATCTCCCAAGCTCACTTCTCTGTTTATGGTCTTCACTCCCTCAATGGCTGAGCTGGGAAGACTTTATTGTTGACCCTTCTTACATGGGTCATTCGGACTATCTTATGTCTGATTTTAGGTTAGTCCTTTCTAGATTATTTATGCTGCACCTCCTCAGACGAGGGGAAGGTACTGAGGTGGTTGGAGGGTTGATGCAGAGATAGTCATTACCGCACACGCCAGGCTCACGGTACCGCTTTCTCATGGCTTCATCTCTGGCGCCGGCCCTCCTGAAAAAGTTTGCTTCCACTGGGTCCTAGCGCCTCCGGTATACTCCCATTAGTGTGAATGAGTGGTGGAGACTTCGTCCAAGAAGATCAAGAATTTCGGTAAGTTCGTCATTTTCCATTTCTGTCAACTGTCTGTCTTCTTAAGAAACAATAAAGATGATCTTTTAAACACACAGAAACACGGAAACATAGAATCTGTTGGCAGATAGGGACCTATTGGACCCGCCCATTTTGTCCCTGCCTGTACTGTTACTGAAGACCCTACTTGATTTCTGCCCCCCCCCCCACTATCCTACCGAGATTCCCTTATGCCTATCCCATGCATGCTTGAAGCCACAACTGATCTTCCTGGACCTAAAGTGTCCACCACTCATTCATACTAATGGAACTACACCGGTGGCGCTAGGACCTAGCAGGAGCCAAAAATCTTCAGGAGGGCCGGCGCCAGGGTAGGGCCATGAGGAAGCGCACTGCGAGCTCGGCTCGTGCCGTATAGGCTACCTGGCATCGACCCTCCATCCACCTCACTTCCTTTTTTCCCCACCGTCGAGTGCGCTTCAGTGACGACGTCACTCACCTGCCAGTAGTAAAAACTTCATGTCTATATTCACTAAAAATACCGCCAACAGCTTAATCTGGTTCCAGGTCAGCTGGCATTCATCTGAATACCCTCCCTGGGTCATGCCTGAAAATAAGCAGAATCTGCTTAGTACACTTACCCAGTCAACAAAAACTAAATAAATAAATATACAACAGCAGCTATAGTTTCAGTTTCATTTAGTTTTATTATTTCTTTGTCAGTTTAAAAGGAAAATAAGTACATTTTATTAAGTACATTTTTCGTCAGATGAAGTCTTCAGCCCTCCTTCGACGGAGTCAGCCATGAACGGGGCAGGTGATGGTAGGGAGACTTTGCATGAAAGCTGTTCTGTCAGCAGGGCTGGGCCTGGTCCACCGCTCTCTACGGAAGGGGGGTCTGATTACAGACAGTCCAGTGCTCGGGGGGGATGGGCGGTCCTCCTGAAAGCACAAAAAGAAGCGGTCCCATTCTAAATCCTTGTTGAGGGCTCAGCACTGCTCGGCCTTGAGTTCTTCTTTGGCCTCCTGGTCGAAAAAGAAATGGCACCACTCGAGGTTGCCTTCTGGTACGTCTGCGCATCGATCGTCGATTACTAGCGGCAGGGGCCAGACTCCCTCCCTTCCAGGGTCCCCTCCGGCTTCTGTTTCTCGTGACAGGCATCGTGGACTCCAGAGTCCCTCCCCACCCACTCTGAGATCCTCCAGTGAGCAGTTCCACCACCGGGTTGCTCTTATGGAACAATGGGTTCGGCGGTTATCCCGTCTGCCCAAGCCGGCGAGTCTGTTGCCGGGGCCTTCGGGCCTTTCAGTTTCAGACTTCCGGGCAGGACGGTTGGGGCTTCCTAGTCGCGTGGTGCCTTCTTCGGTGCCATCAACGCCGTGCTCTGGTGTTTATCCCCCTTATATGGCTGCAGCACAGGGGGCCTACATTGTGCCTTTATATCCTGCTGAATCTTTTGCCTTTTTTCTGCGAGTCGGGGTTGGGGACCTCTGGTTGGGTGCCCTTCCAGCAGGCACCAGCTCGCCGATTGCCATGTCCTGTGGCCGCCACGCTGGTGTTCTGGCGCAGCCTCCTGTTGTGGCGCCAGGAGTGCCTGTGGTGCTGCACGCGCGAGGGGTTTTCGACTTTGATTCGCAGTGCTCCTCCTCCTCCTGCTTTTCCTAACTATATAATCCCTTCGGGACTAGAAGGAGATGATGTTGAGCCTGAATCTGATCTTCGATTGGAGGACGACTTTGATGATGATTCCTCCCTAGGGATAGTGAATAAGCCTACTCTTTCAGCAGAGCCTCTGGTCGAGGACCTTTCTTTTAAGTCTCTGTTTAGAAATGTTAATACCTCTCTCTCTCTCTCTCTCTCCAGACTTCGGAAATTGATCCTGGGAAGTTGCTGTGTCTTCAGTACCTGCATATTCCAGACATTCCTGTGGAATTGACTCCCTCTATGCAACCCTCTTTTGAGACTCTCTCGTAAATGGTGTGGGATAACCTGGCACTTATTCCCTCTATGGCTAAGTCCATAGACAGCAAATATGACCCTCCCAAGGATCGACCTATTCTGGCCTCGCAAGCCTTTGCTGACGCCATAGTTGTCCTGACAGAGAATGACAAAGCCATTCTTCTGCAAGAATCTACGGCACGTCCAATAAACAAAGAATCTCGCAAAATCGACACTTTGGAGAAGCGAGTCTTTGCTGCTTCCACCCTGGGCATGCGAATTGCTAGTTACCAGGGCTACTTCTCTCAGTATGAGTATACACTCTGGCATTCACTTAAGGCCACAGTAAAGCTCTCCCAGATTCGGAGGTTAACACAGAGCTTCTTCAAACCGTTACAACAGGCACTGAATCCAATAACCAACAGTTTAAGGCTGCCATGGATGCCTTTGACTCTGCCTCAAGAGCAAGGGTTGGCTGGTATATGCACCCATCACCACTCTTGGCTGTGCACCTCAGGGTTCACAAATGATGCCCAACAGAGGATTATGGCTTTGCTTTTTGATGGTACGTACTTGCTTGGTCCTCAGGTCAGGCAGGTGCTAGAGGCCACACAGAAGACTAGAACGGCCTTCAAAATGGCCAGACCGCCTTCTGCAGCCCCTCAAAGGGGTGGGAACCGGCATCAGTTTCATAACCATCAGTCCTTTCATGGTAAAAGCAGAGTGTGATTTAACAGAAACGAAACCCCTCAGCCACAAAAACAAAAATGCAGCAGAAGACACAGGGCCCCAAAGCGTCTGTTGCCACCCTCTGAGATCCTGGCCCAAGTTTCACCTCAGCTGTCCAAGGGGGACTTTTCCTCGGCAGTAGGAGGGCGTCTCACTCAGTTTTATGATCAGTGGAAGTCAGTCACTTTAGACAAGTGGGTGCTCAGAATAATCGGCGAGGGGTACTCTCTAAATCTTTCAGAAACCCGTCCAGATCACCCCCACAAATGACAGCCCAAGCTGTCCGTCTCTCAGTCCGACCTTCTTGCTGCCGAGATTCAAGGCCTTCTAAGCAACAGGGCAGTAGAAGTAGTCCCGCTGGATCATTGGAACACAGGTTTCTACTCCCATTACTTCCTAGTTATAAAGAAAACAGGCAGCATGCGCCCTATTCTCGATCTCAGAAAGTTAAACAAATTCCTGTACGAGGAAAAGTTCAAGATGATATCACTCGGTAGACTTTTACCTCTGATTCATCAAAGCCATTCTCTAGCCTCCCTGGACATGCAGGACACCTATCAACACGTTCTCATACACCCAAACCACCACAAATACTTCCGATTTGTGGCGTTGGTCAGCACTACCAGTTCACAGTTCTGCCCTTTGGTCTATCCTCGGTGCCTCAAGTTTTTACAAAGTACTTTGCAGTTCACGCTGAAATGCAAGTACTAAACTCAGTTTTACTAGAAGCTAATCATCTAGATACGGGAATACCTGAATTTCGAGCTTCCTCAGAACTTCTAAAACGGTCACTCGCCTGATGGACTCAGGAGGACAACCATCGGGAAAGTTATCCCTTCGCCCCTCTAGATCTCCAGATCTGCATCACCGTGGATGCATCGCTACTGGGATGGGGAGCTCACTGTCAGGATCTCCACACCCAGGGTCGCTAGAGTCAGGACAAGTCTCAGCTTCACATAAATGTTCTAGAAATGAGAGCCATCCGATACGCAGTCCGAGTCTTGAAGGACATACTCTGTCACAAGATCATTCTCCTTCAAACAGACAACGAAGCAGTGATGTACTACATCAACAAGCAGGGCGGAGCACACTCTTATCCCTTATGCAGGGAAGCGATGAAAGTGTGGGAATGGTGCCTGGAGCATAAATCCCTGATCCAGGCGGTCTACCTGCCAGGAGTACAGAACGATCTGGCGGATCGTCTCAGGAGAACAGAGACAGACCCTCATGAGTGGTGTCTCGATACAAATGTCGTGCAATCACTCTTCGGAGAGTGGGGAACTCCAGACCTGGACCTTTTTGCGTCCCCACTCAGCGCAAAACTACCTCTCTTCTGCTCCAGAAATCCAGGACCTGGAGCTTTTTTTTTTTTTTTACTTTCTCGGCCCCCCGCCTCATCCTTCCAGCTCTGACTTCCTTGGAAACCCCAAGGAGTCATCCCTCTGCTGTCCACCTTACCTGATCTGCCCCACTTCACCCAAAGAGCCACGGTTTACCCTCTCTGGGCGGGGACGAGGTGGGGCCCCAAGCACCCCAAAATTTCTTGTTTCGTTGGTCAGAGGGTGGTCAAGCAGGTGGCAGCACATAGAGGACAAGCTCCAGGGCGTCGTCTCCTTCAGAGCTGGAACTTATTTTCTGCATTTCCTGTGGACATTGAGGGTTCTCTCGATGTCAAGGCACAAGCGCCAACATCTGCGATGTCCTCCCCTGGCTGCCTCAACGGTGTATTGGAGCCCCAACCTTCGTCCGAGGCCAATCAGGCCCTGAGGATCCAGACGTAATGCTAAGCCCCTGGTCTTCACCAGGGGTCAGCATATGCCAGGCTGATTCCCCACCCTCCCCCTGGAGAAGGCGAGCCATCGTGGGATGCTCAAGCCTACTACCCCTGGCTGACCCTCCAGCGACCTGAGTCCTCTCCCAAACCCAGATCGCCGGCGTCGGAGACGGAAATCCAATCACTGCACCGATGGACCTGGCATTTTTTGTCAGGATGCATTCAGACTGTGGTGGACAAGACACTTTCTGTACGCATTTCTTCCTCTTCCCCTAGTTAAGAGGGTACTGCTCAAACTAGAGGCGCGGGGGGGGGGCAGAATGATCCTCATCGCCCCATTCTGGCCTCGTCAGATCTAGTTTCCATTGATCAACAGATTATCGGAAACTTCTCTGAGACAGCTTCCACTTAATACGAACCTGCTGACCCATGGCTCTGTGGTCCATCCCAACCTGAAATCCCTTCACCTCCATGCCTGTTTCCTGAAGAGATAGAGGTGAACAGGTTTAACGTTTCATGTAGGGTCTCGGATATTCTGTTAGCTGCACACAAACCAGCTACTCAAAAAACTTACATGGCTAAGAGGAAGTGGTTCACCATCTGGTGTGCAGATTCCTCCTGGAATCCTTTTTCCTGCCCACCAAACAAGGTCCTAGAATATCTTCTGGATCTCTCGAACACGGCCTGTAATACTCGACCATTAAGGTTCACCTTTGAACAATCTCAGCATACCATGAGCCCGTGTACTCCATGTCTCTTGCTCAGTTTCCTGTGGTCAAGCAGTTTCTTAAGGGCATTCTGCATACTAGGCCACTGGTCAGATGACCGGTAGCAGCCTTGGACATTAACCTTGTGCTAGACGTGCTCACCCGTAAACCTTTCGAGCCCCTAGCTACTTGTGAGCTGAAGTTTCTGACTTGAAAGACTGCCTTCCTCGTAGCCATCACTTCTGCCTGCTGAGAGTCTGAAATACATGCTTTGGTCATAGACCCTTCATATACTGTATTTCACAAAGACATGGTGGTTCTTAGGACCCACCCTAAGTTTCTACCCGAGGTTGTCTTGGAATTCCATCTGAATCAGCTCTTGGTCCTTCCAATTTACTTTGTGATCTTCCAGAATGAGGGAGAGCGTAGCCTACATTCTTTGGATGTGAAGAGAACTTTGCTGTTCTATTTAGATAGAACTGAAGAAATCCGCACATCAAAACAACTGTTTGTCTCCTTCAGCACGGCCCGGCTGGGTCAGCCTGTTGCTATCAGATGCATTTCAGCATGGCTGGTGGCATGCCTTCACCAATGCTACTCCATGGCACAGGTTAAGCTGGAAGGCAGAGTACACGCTCATTCTACCAGAGCAGTCGCAGCATCTCTGGCAGAAATCCGAAACGTACCCATTGCAGATATTTGCAATGCAGCCACTTGGAGCTCCATGCACACTTTTCGTAAAGCACTACGCTTTGGATGTCCATGCAAGGCAACATCAGTCCTTTGGCAGGACAATCCTTAATGGACTTCTGTCCTAAGTGAGCTCCTCTCTCCTGCCGCCCGTCTTGGGGGATTATTTTAGCTCGGTACTCTCCCATTAGTGTGAATGAGTGGTGGAGACTTTAGATCCAGGAAAATATGGAAATTACGTACCTACTTTAATTCTTGAATTTCTTGGACAAAATCTCCACCACTCATTCACGTGCCCACCCTCCATCTCCCGAGCTCACTCATCCTGTTTTTGGTCTTCAACCCCATCGTTGTTGGGCTGCGAAGACTCTGTTGAGTTGACCCTTCTTACACAGGTCATTTGGACTGTCTTATGTCCGACATAGGTTAGTTTCACCAGGTTAATTTACGCTGCACCTCCTTGGTAAAATAGGTACTGGGGCAGTTGGAGGGTCAATGCTAGGTAGCTTATATGGCGCGATCCAAGCTCTCAGTGCCGCTTCCTTGCGGCCCTACCCAGGCACCAGCCCTTCTGAAGATTTTTGGCTCCCGCTGGATCCTAGCGCCTCCGGCGTAGTCCCATTAGTGTGACTGAGTGGTGGAGACTTTGTCCAGGAAGATCAAGAATTATGGAAGGTAGTAATTTCCATTATTTTGCTCCCACTGCTTGTGCTAGAAAACTATTCTAGGCATCCAGCACTCTTTCAGTGAAGTAGTACTTCCTCACATCCCTCCTAAATTCCCCCCTTTCAGCTTTGTAGCATGTCCCCTTGTTCTTGTGTCCCTTATCTTCTTAAAAACACTTCCCTCCTGTACCATATTCACCCCCATGAGGTAGTTACAGGTCTCTATCGTGTCCCCCTTCTCCCTCCTCTCTCCTAGCTTCCAGGCTTAAAAATTAAGATTCCTAAGTTTTTCATTATGTGGCTTATGATGCCACTTCTGCACCATTTTACTTGCCCTCCGCTGGACAGCCGTAGCCGTGTCTATGTCCTTCCTGGAAATGCGGTCTCAAGAACTGGATACATTACTCCAGTTGGGGTCTCATCAGTGAACGACACAGTGGTAACAGTAATTATTAATATAGATCGAAGGAGTGTCTCCAACCAATCACAGTGCTTCCTTCAGTTGTGCTGAGGTACTCTTATTGCTGTAAGAGTACGTCACGCATTGAGCACTGTAACGAGTTACTCGATGATTGCTTATGCCACTAACTTTAATAAATACAAAACCATGTTATGGGTCCGGTTGGAGAGCCTCTTGTGGCTGTAACAAGTGTTGCCTCTTGGGTCCTTTGGATCACAGAACTGCTCACCTTCGGTTCGCAGTCCTCTGGTTCTAAGAATGCACGAGATGACACTCTTATATAGTGTACATGTGCTGTATCTTCAGAGTGAGCATGTTCTGTCAGTAGCCTTGCAGTACAGACTTTGTACCTTGGCGAGACACTTTCAGAGCACAGAAACTTGGTGAGGGAAGCAGTCAGTACAGCATTTATGCCCTACCGGATCATACCCACGCGGAGAAAACCACACACAGCACAACGGCGCTGTGAGTAGAGCGCATGCCTTTACAGTAACGGGAATTACAGTAATATCAAAGTATCGCAACACCCTGATGCTCACCACGAAGGAGGAAGTGGATAGGAACACTGCCGGTTGGGTGCTCAGTCGAGCCACTCCCATGGTGGAGTGGCTACAACACCCGACCCTGCAGTGGATGAGGTTGGGGAACGAGGTTTCATTCCCAACTCGGGAATCTTTTACTTTTACTATTTTTTTTCTTTCCCCTGTGTCCACAGCCCCTCTGAGTTGATTTTAATAAGTCCGGGCGAAACAAAAGGAAAACGGTTGAGTGTGTTTTCATGCTGTTTGCTGCTGCGCAGTTGTGGTGTGCGTGATGTCGTCCGTAACATTATGACCCCGTGCCCATTTGTGCAAGTCATTTGCTGCAGTACTTACAAACCCTTGGTGGTCCACGTTTTCATAAGAAACATAGTTTCACAAATAAAAAAAAAACAGCATTTGCAGAGAAACTACCCACAAATCCCAAATCCAGTATGTGTAAACCATGTGTGAAGTCATCATATTTTAAAGTGGGACCACAGACTTGACTAAAATTCTGATGTTTGCCAGTTTCACATAGAGGGTGTGAATCTCTCACTGTTTGCTAATCTGTGTGTATGTGTACCTACAGGCTTGTGGAGGAGCGGGATGTGGTGCTGTATTGTGACTTTCATGGACACAGCCGAAAGAACAATGTCTTCATGTACGGCTGCAACAATAAAAGCCAGCCTGTGACCCTCCTGGAGCGGGTGTTCCCACTGATGTTGAGTAAGAATGCAGCTAATAAGGTAAACTTTTCAACATGGTCTAAAAAGCTAGGTCCTTAATGTGGTGCTTGGGAGGTTCCTGCCCAGCTCTGCAATGTGTCAGTCTCATATGTAGGGAGGTCATCTGACTCATTTCCCTGTTTAGTTCTCCTACAGGAGCTGTAAGTTTAAGGTGCAGAAGAGTAAGGAAGGGACTGGTCGTATCGTGATGTGGAGAATGGGTATCGCCAACAGTTACACCATGGAATCAACCTTCGGTGGCTCCTCACTGGGTGAGAATTACACAGAGGCATAGGTTACTGGCAGTTGCAGCATGGGACAGCACAGCATGGGCTGTGACAGGGTTGGCATTCAGTATGCCATTACCAGTAGGTACTTCTGTGTATAAAAGAAGCACTGTCTGGGAGTTTTAGGAAAAGGGAATGTTGGCAGAGTTACTGACATTGTGAAAACCCATGAAAAGATCTCTCAAACGAGGTAGTGGGTGTACTCGTAGGTGTCTGGAGTCCTGAGACATAAATATCTAAATCTGTAAATTACGTCAAGGCAGCAGGCATTTCTTGGGATCATGAGACAGAAGATGATTTCACTTAGGGGCAAGACATATTTTGCTTATTACAGCTTGCTCCTGAAAGACATCACTTTCTGTTTCAAGATCCCAAGAAATGGCTGCTGCCTTCATTTAATTTTACAGGTGATTTCAGATAGTTATATCTCAGGATTCCTAGTACTTACTGGTAACATCCAGTTCTAGTTTGAAAGATCTCTTCATGGGTTTCCACCTTTTTAGTGACCCTGAAAATGTTTATTTCCCTTATAAAGCTATGAATAACAGTTAAAGCAGCGCTAATTAATTTGTATTAGCAAAGAGAGGCCTCAAGTGGCGGGTCATGGGATCATATGTGTTTGAAAATAAGGAGCTGTCTAACCTTCCAGCTGGGGGAAAGACCCCTTTATTTATTTGTTTGTTAATTTAGAAGTTTTTACCAGCAAGGTTATACTGAGATGGTAACAGCTCGAACTTCCAAGAATCAGTCTAACTATAGCCCCTGTCCAGCACGCCCTGGCAGGTCAGGGGTACGTATCCAGGTACTCCCTGGCCCAGAAACAGGTTGGGGGGGGGGATTGGTGTCCCATACTGGATCTGCATGACCGCAGTCAGTTTATGCAGAGGCACAAGTTCAGGATGGTAGTTCTGAACCAGATCATATCATCTCTGGAAAGGGACGTTTGGTTTTGCTGTCTGGACCTCCAGGATGCATTCTGCCACATCCCAGTCTTCCCATCCTGCTGGGGGTACGTTTAGTTCCATGCAGAAGGGGTTCTTCATCAGTTCCAGGTCATGCCTTTCGTCTTCTCATCCGTGCCCAAGGTCTTCATCAAGTGCATGGCAGTGGTGGCAGCCTTCGTGCAGCGCAAGGGCATCAGGGTATATCCATACTTGGATGACTGGCTGATTGCCGGGCCATCTAAGAAGGCCATGGAGCAGTCCAGGGATCTGGCCCTACAGAGCTGCAGAGACTTGGGCCTCTTGGCCAACCTGGCCAAGTCTGATCTGATCCTCTCGCTGGTAATTCATTTAATTGGGGGCACAGCTAGAATCCCTGTGGGCCAATGTCATTGAGGCACAGGTCAGGAAGCATAGGGAAACCCAGGAGCAGTTGCAAAATTCACTAAAACTTTATTTATAGTCGCAGTAACATAAAAAAAATATAAACTTGTTCATAATAACTATGTACAGAGGCAAAATAAAATCTTTCTTGTAAAATCTCCCCTTGCAGCTCAGCTTATAACTCTTTTCAACCCCCATCCTTAGCAAACATCCTGTCCTTATAAGTTTCAGGAGCTGCTAGAACACTGTGCTTCATGAGGCCACTTTTTGCAAAAGGCTCAACATTTCACTCAAGTAATCTCTAGCTTTTTAAAGTCATGACAAAATACAATTAACACACATTTCAACAGTAACACAATATTTTCTAAACAAAAGGGATCCCAATATCAGTTACATTCCATACATGGATTTGCACATATTTTCATTTTAGCTGATATAGATATGCAAGGGAGGAAAAAGACAGCAAGAGAAAACTGAGAGACAGTGCGAGGCAAAGAATTGCGAGACTGTTCGGGTTGATCAAGTCCGAGGTCTCACAGGAAAATTGGGTTGCGCAACCAGACAGCGAAAAGAGACAGAAAAGGAAAGACTAGATCCTTGCATGTAAACACTTTCTCCACAACAAATGGGACAGCGTCCTATTCTACCCTGTCACAGCCAAGGCTCGCCTGCTTGCAAACAAGGCACTGGATCTTACCTTCTTTGCCTAAACATTTCAAGGAAGAGCTGATTGTGATGGGTCCACCCTAGCCCTACTGCTCATTAATTGTGAATATGCTACTGTTCTATCCTCCAGTTTGCCATTGGCCTCTCCTATACCCCCTTGTAACTGCTTGATGTATCTGCTACCCTTATCCTTTAGGGTGTTTGTTGCCCGAATATGCTGATTACTGCCTGCCTCATTTGTACCATGCTAGTATCTTCCTCCCACTTGCTATGTAATCCCCTGTTGTTACTGCATTGACCTTGCTCTGTCTGTTGCTTTCGATTATACCTGCTCTTGTTATTGCCTGGTGTGCCTGAATGTATCTTTGTAATCTCCCGGGTCGCACCTGAAAATAGGCACTTTGTTATCTAGTGTGCTTACCTGGTAAACAAAAGCAAATAAATAAAAACATTGCAGTGGTAGTTGGTCATTCAGTGGTCCCAGTGCCTAGGACACTTGGACCAGCCAGTCACAGTAACCCAGCTGATGTGGGATGCCATCCAGTGGTGGCTGATCCCAGAACACCTGGAGGAAAGAATCACATTTGTCCATCCAAATCCAACCATCACTCTCACGATGGACGTGTCTGTGGTGCGGTGGGGAGTGCCCCTTGGGGACCATAGGGCCCACAGGTTCTGGTCACCCAGAGAATTCATTCACTACATCTGCCTGCTGGAGTTCCATGCAGTGTCGCTAGCTCTGATGGAATTTGCTCCTTTGGTCAGGGGTCAGGTTGTGCAAGTCCAGACAAACAACACCATGACCATGTTTTGCTCGAACAGGCAGAGTGGCACGCACTCCCTTCCCTTATGCCGGGAGGTCCTCTACATCTGGACTCTCTGGCACAGCCTGGATGCAGATTTCCTGGAGATTCTTGTTGCCAGAGCAGACAGACAGCAGGCAGATTCTCTCAGTCAGGTAGGAGAGACGTCACATAAGTTGTCCCTGCATCATGAGGTGGTGAACCACCTGTTCTCCCTGTGGGGCACACCTCTGGTGGGCTTTTTTGCCTCCTGGAAGAATGCCAACCTGAGGGTGTTTTGTGCCTGCCCTTCACAGTCCAGGACATTCGTGGGGGATGCCTCGTGTACTCCTTTCCTCTCTTCCCTTTGATCCACAAAGTGGTGGTTAAGGCCCAAGACAAGGCGCAGATGATCCTAATAGCTCCAGATTGACCATGCCAGTTCTGGTACCTGGATCTCCTCAGCCTCAGCAGCAGTTGCCTCTGTACACAGACCTGCTGACCAGACATCAGGGTAAGGTTCTTGTACCCGGGCCATCAGTCCCTGCACCTTATAGCCTGGTTCCTGAGCAACTAGAGTTCCAGGCTCTGGGTCTTTTGAAGGATGTGCTCCACATTGTGGAGGCCTCACTAAAGGAGTTAGATCATCACTTCTGTGCCTTTAAATGGAAAAGGTTTTCCATTTGGTGTCAGGGCAAGGAGCTTAATCCCGTTGCCTGCCCTCTGACTGGTATCCTTGAGTACCTCTGGTCCCTCTCCCAGCTGGGGCTTCAAGTGACGAACCTTAAGATGCATCTGGCAGCCATCTCTGCATACCGTGCATGGGCTGGTATGTTGACAGTGGCTCAGGAGAAGGTGATCGAGTGTTTTTTTTTAAAGGCCTTGATCACCTGTCCCCTCTGGTATGTGAATCACCACCACCATGGGACCTACTGCTTGTGCTGGTTATGCTCTTGGGCAAAACGTTTGAGCTGATGCATGGGTGTGAGATGTCACACCTGTTGTGGAAGACGGCCTTTTTGGTGGCCGTCACATCAGCCAGAAGGATTAGTGAACTCCAGACGCTAATGGTGGAGTCTCCATATCTGGTCTTCCACAGGGACAAGGTTGTCCTTCGCCCCCACTCGAAGTTCCTCCAGAAGGCTGTATCACAGTTCCACCTTAACCAGGTGATGAACTTCCTAGTATATTTTATCAGCCCATCTTTGGAGGCCGACCACAGTTTCCATACTCTGGACCTGCGGAGGGCGCTCTCTTACTATGTAGAGTATACGGCTGGAGTTTAGGTTGAGACTCACCAACTGTTTTCACTTATGTTGAAGCTGTGCCTGACAAACCAGCTGTAAAGTGGATGATTGACAGGTGGATCACATCCTGCATCGACCTCTGCTATAGGATGGCTGGTAGGAAGCCTCCCATAGGGCTTAGGGCTCATTCCGCCAGACATACCGTTGCTTTGGTGGCTGCTTCCAGTGACATTGCTATCCAGGAGCTCTGCAGGACTGCCGTCTGGAAGTCAGCACACACTTTCTTCTCCCATTACAACATTAACCTTGAATCTCTTCGGGATGCTGCTTTTGGGACCTTGGTTCTCCAATCTCTGTTCGCCAAGTAGGGGTGCGTGCCTTGCCCCTCCTCTCAGAGAACTGCTGGAAGTTTGTTTATGTGTGGAAAATGAACTATATCCACACCCCTACAAAAATAGGTTACTTACCTGTAACTATAGATCTTACTTTGAGAGGGTGCTTGCAGTAGGAACTCACAAGTAGGACTAAGCTGCTAGGCGCTAGGACCACACAGAAGAATTCTAGCTAGCGGTGTCCGGCAGGGGACCAGCCCCTAACATCACGTGACTGACGTCAGCATGACACAATATAAGAAACGGTCCCTACATCCGCCTTCCAGTTCTTTCCCGCTGTCGATCTTCGCACGTTGGACCTCGCGGAAGAACGCTGGTACTAGTTGATGCTATCTTTGGATGAGTATACTCTCTAAAAGTCTAACATTTAATTAGTTATTTCTTGTTTCTTGTAGTATGAAAATCGTTGTGTATGTAGTCTCTGACGCCTTCAGAATCGCATAAGAACAAGTGTGACTCCTGTGGAACTCAGCTCCCCTCACAAGGATGGCCATTCCCTCTGCCTTTTTTGCCTGGGCCCAGGCCACAAGGTTGAAGGGTGCGAGCATTGCCAAAAGTTTAATGCAGCCACATGTAAACGTAGGCAGCAGTCCCTGGAAGTCCATCTTTTAAAAGAGAAAGTGGCCAATATGGAGAAGGAGCTGTAAAAACTCAGGCAATCGTCCTCTCCAGAGGGCCACCATAGAAAGAAGAAGGACAAAGAGAGACATCAGGACTGGGAAGGGTCCTCAGCCATCCTGCTGCCTCCTGCTGGAGTTGCGTCTCTTCAGGTAACTTCCCCTCCGGAGGATCCACCTATGAAGACTGCTTTGGTGGCTACCAAACGGCCGTCAACTCACCTATCAGGCCCAGGCCCAACGGGAGTCTCCCAGGTTCGGGAGGCTTCCGCCTCCTCTATGGCCTCAAAGATTTCAAGGCCTAGTGGTATGAGTGGGACCGGTAAGTCGAGTTCCAGCTCTGCTGGCTCTTGCGCGGCTGTGGCTGCTAAGCCGTCTGCCAGCTCCTCTAATGGACACCCAGCCCCAGATCCTCCAACAGGCCTGGCAAAGAAGTGATGGCCCAGCTGATGTCTGATATGCAGCTGACAAAGGAGACTTCTCCTTCCTCTCCTTTACCGCCAGCAGAGACGGTACCTTCGGCTCCACCCGTGGGGGACTCAGAGGCAGGAGATCGCCCACCGATGGGGGTTTCTTCACCCCCTCCGGTGGAGCCTCAGATGCCAGAGCCATCATCGGACCAGACTATGGTCCCTCCGACTCCCTCAGGCGTTTCAGTCCTGCAAGGCCTTCCATCCGGCCCGACACCAGGACCATCGGGACCCATTTGTCTGCCTCCTCCATCGAGACCTTCCAAACACCCTGTGGAACACGGTATTGACCTGACAATCCCTCAGTCAGGGCCAATGCCGGGCCTTTCAACCCCTCCATCAGGTCCACCTGGAAACCCTTTCAGGCATCCAACGCCGGGATATCCTCTGCAATACCCAACACCAGGATAACCAACACCACAGTATCTGGCATCAGGATTTCATGTGCCGGGCTATCCTCTGTCTTGCTTTAACTACCCCTACTACGGGTACCTTCGCTACATATTTAATAACCCTCCACCCCAGCTTCCAGTGGATCTTCAAGCGGTCCTTAAGAACTGGTGGGTGGAAGCAAAATCACAGCTCATTTCAGAGCCGGAGAAGTGTTAGCTGCCGATGGCCCCGACGCCAGCTCCAAGGCCTCCTTCGTCAGATCCTTCCCCATCATTCGTCCCTAAGGGCCCGATGCAGGCCAGTCGTCCAGATTCTGACCTCAGGCCCTGGGAGTTTTCCAGGCCTACAGAATTTTCTAGGCCAATAGAACTGCCACTTCCGTCCATCAGCTCTCCTAGTGACCAGGATTCCTAGGAATTGGATAGCGACATGGGCCATTCCGACTCCGACGTGGGAACACCCACACCGGATGGTCAAAAACTGAGAACTCTCCCAAATCCCCTTTGGAGGATCCTTCCTTCTTGGGGCTTCTACGAAAGATCCAAGCAGCCTATGATTGACGCACAGTTGTCCAGGACCCTTAGAGGCTGGCAGCTCATTTAGATTTGGCTGATTCCTCCCCAGACTTCATTCCACCCTGAATTGAACCACATGAAGATTTGGTCACCACTATATGGAAGCAACCTTCTTCTCTGGCCCCAGTATCCAGAAAAGCTTACAGACTTTTATCAATCTCCAGATGATAAAGACTTCCTCAGTCTTTATCCTAAAGCCGACTCTGTGGTCATTAGTGTGGCTCATGACAGGTCTGCTAAACCCAAACACCTTAGTGCTCCCCCCCCAATAAAGAATCCAAAATTCTGGATCAGTATGGGAGAAAGATTTACTCTTCCTCCACCTTAGGTATAAGAGCACTGAATTACGTCGCCCATATGGGGGACTACCAAAAATCGGTCCTAGGTCAGTGGGAGTCCAAGATAAACTTTCTTCAAGACTCTACCACAAAAGACAAAAAGGCAGATCTAGTCCAGTCAGCTAGATCTGCTTGTCACATACATGTTACATGCCACCTACAATGCAGCGGACGCTGCAGGTAGCAGCTCAGCTACTGCGGTTAGTCTTAAGATGTCACACCTGGCTGCGGATCTCAGGCTTGGCACCAGGAGTCCAGTCGGCCATACAGGATGCTCCCTTTAGAGGATCGATTCTTTTCAGTGGGGTTGTAAAGGATATGATCACTGACCTCCAAGATAAGGGCAAGGCACTACGCTCAGTACAATCTATGTACAAGCCTCCACAGAAGCAGAAACAGCCATTTCAGAGGCAACAACATCGTCAACAAAGACCAAATCAGAACCGATGTCAGAACAAACATCTGGCAACCTCAGCCGCTAGGGCCCCCCGGCTAAGTCACATAAACCTCGGGAGCCTCGGCCGTGCCCTCCGCCTTCTGACTCCTTAAATCTCCCACCTCCACTGGTATGCTTTCCAGAGGAGCTGGTGGGGGCAGGTTCTCCTATCACCTACCAGATTGGGAGAAAATAACAACAGACTCATGGGTTCTTCAACTGGTGGCAAAAGGTCACTCAGTAGAATTCATTGAAAGACTCCCAAGAAGACCTCTGGGTCATATTCATTCTACCCACCTGACCACCTACCCTTGGTGAGAGAGGAAATCTTGTCCTTGCTGGCAAAGGCAGGAATAGAACTTGTTCCGGTAAAGCATCAGGGAAAAGAAACTACTTGCATTTCTTCCTGGTTCCCAAGAAGACAGGTGACCTCCGATCTATTCTAGATCTGAGCTCTCTGAATCTCTTTGTTTAATACAAGAGGTTCAGAATGCTGTCTCTTCGTAGCCTACTTCCTCTCTTACAGAAGGGTCAGTGGCTTTGCGCCGTGGATGCTTACCTGCATGTCCCGATTTGTCTGCCACACCGCAAATTCCTCTGATTCTGTTTTCAAGGGGAGCATTTTTAGCTCAAAGCACTACCCTTTGGCCTTTCCTCAGCCCCCAGTGTATTCATGAAATGCCTAGCAGTGGTGGCAGCCTTTTTGTGCAGGCAGGGGGTCCAAGGTTTTCCCCTACCTGGACGAATGGCTGATATCAACCTCCTCCAGGAAGCCCTAGTCACGGATCTGCACCTTACCCTGGACACTTTCCATCGGGTGGGAATTATGGTCAACTATGCCAAATCCCACCTAGTCCCTACCCAACAGCTCCAATTTATTGGGGCAGTTTTGTACACAGTACAGGGCAAGGCTTTTCTACCGTAAGACAGGATATTTTCCTTGCAGCACCTAGCGCAAATGGTGGTCTCACAGAAGAGGGTACCAGCCAGAACGATCCTGCGACTATTGGGACTCATGGCAGTGGCCATCCCTTTGGTTCCCCTAGCCAGACTCCACATGAGAATCTCACAATGGACCCTTAGAATCCATTGGGACCAGAAGGCAGACAAACTGGACCACTAGATTATGATCTCAGATCCAGTGGCAAACGATCTCTTATGGTGGCTAATACAGGACAACCTCTCCAAGGGAGTTCCGTTTTGCTCAGAGAATCCCTCACAAACCCTGACGGCAGATGCTTCAGGTCTGGGTTGGGGAGCACATCAGGGTCCTCACAGGATGCAAGGTCTTTGGTCCCACATCAGACTGTCTCTTCATAGCAACATACTCGAGCTGAGAGCAGTGTTGAATGCGCTTGAGGTCTTTCAACATCTCATTCATCTGGGTCATTTTATGATTCAGACAGACAACATATGCGTAGTCTGGTACATAAACAAACTTGGCAGAACCCGCTCCTACCCCCTTTGCAGGGAAGCAATGAGAGTGTGGTACTGGGCGCTCGACCACAACATTCATCTGACAGCAGTGCATGTGCCAGGTGTCCAGAACATCCTGGCTGATGCACACAGCCACACGCAAGCCAGAGCACACGAGTGGGAGCTCATACATTCGGTGGTAAATTAAGTCTTCGCACAGTGGGGAAGGCCTGAAATAGATCTGTTCACCTCCCCATTCAACGCAAAACTACCAACCTTCTGCTCACTCGCGCCAGGGTGTGGTATTTTCTGGCAAGACGCGCTGTCTCTTTGCTGGAAGAGGAGGTTCATGTATGCCTTCCCTCTAGTCTCGTAGATCCAGAGAGTTTTAACAAAACTGCAGACAGAAGGAGCTCAAATGATCCTCATTGCTCCCTTCTGGCTGAGACAAATTTGGTTCTCTCTACTGCAACAGCTGTCAGTGGAGCCTCCCTTTCCACTGCCAGCTTCCCAAGATCTCTTGACTCAGGAAAAGGGGACCCTGGTTCATCCAGGTCTCAAGTCCCTTCATCTGCATGCATGGCTCCTTCTGACATAGCAGCTGCTCGCTTTGGGGTTTCCCAGAGGGTGGCACAGATATTGGTAGAGGCCAGAAAGCCTTCCACCAGAGCCACATATGCCATGAAATTGAAAAGGTTTTCCATCTGGGCAGATTCGAAAGGGATTGAACCCTTTTCCTGTTCAGTCATGAAGGTCTTAGACTACATGCTACACCTTTATAACTTGGGTCTTAGTTATTTGACCCTAAAGGTCCACTTTTCGGCCATTTCTGCCTATCATATTTCGATAGGACAAAAGACTTTGCAACAGTTGGAGGTGTCCAAAACCTTTCTGAAAGGGATTCTTCATCTGAAACTCCCAATCAGGAGCCCTGCTCCTCCTTGGAACCTAAACTTAATTCTCGAAAAGCTTACCCTGCCATCCTTCAAGCTGGCAGCGAGTGTGGACATGCGCTATCTATCATGGAAAGCACTTTTCCTAGTGGCCATCACTTCAGCTCAAAGAATTTCCGAGCTTCAGGCCCTCATGTGTAGGATACTTTATCTGATTTTCCACAGAGACCAGGTGGCTCTGCGAACCAATCCCAAGTTCATACCCAAGGTGGTATCTGAATCCACCTTGAACCAATCCCTGGACCTACTGGTGTACCATCCAGCATACTCCAACAGGGGGGAAGCTCTTCTGCATACTCTGGGCGTACACAGAATTCTCAGGTACTATACGAACAGGACTAAGTCCCTCCGTAAATCTGACCAAATGTTTGTTTCCTTTGCGCCCAGAGGAGAGGGCGCAGCGGTTTTTAAACAGTGTTTGTTCAAATGGTTGGCAAACTGCATTACCTTCTGTTAACAGAAGTACAACAAAATGCTTCTGGGACAGGTTAAAGGACATTCAGCCACAGGCATGGCTGCTTCTACTGCTTGTTTCAGGAATGTTTCAGCTGCAGACATATGTGCAGCTGCAACTTGGAGTTCTGTCCATACTTTTACCAAGCATTATAGCCTGGACATTGTGTCGAGGTGCAGAGTGGGCTTTGGCCTCACTGTCCTACAGGGGCTGCTTTCATGAGTCCCTCAGAAAGGCTAGGAAACTCTCTCCTGCCTCCCTGTGTCTCAGATCTGTCTCAGGTCACTGCTTGGGACTCACTCCTACTTGTGAGTACCTACTGCAAGAGCCCTCTCGAAGTAAGATAATACAGTTACGTAAGAACTTAACATAACAGTAGATCTTCGAGAGAGGCTCTTGCATTAGGTAATGCTTTCCCTAACCCAACCTCCCCCTGAGTTTCCTTCTGTGGTTTTTCATATTTAATCATTATTTGGCTCCAGGAGCCCTCTCCTTTTCTCCTGTCACAACTTTTTAGGTCTCCGGTGGGAGAACTGGAAGGCGGGCATGGGTACCGTTCCTTATATAGCGTCACGCTGATGTCAGTCATGTGATGTCGGGGGTGCCACCAGACACTGCTATCTAGAATTTTTCCATGTAGTCCTAGCACCTGGCGGCTTAGTCCTACTTGTGAGCACCTACTGCAAGAGCCTCTCTCGAACATCTATTGTTACGGTAAGTTCTTACATAATTGTGCTGTCTTCCACAGAGTGGTCTCTTGCAGTAGGTAATACACTTGAGTCATTGCCAGAGGTCACTGTGGCGCACAGCAGCTCTTCTAGCAGTCTTTTACCAGGGGCTGTCCACACATGACATCAGCTTCCTGTTTCCTATATAAGCGTGGGCGGTCCCTGGTATCCTCAGTTCATTTTCCCGCTGTCTTCAGCTCTCGCACAACTGCTAGAGCAACTTCTGAAACAGCAGTCATCACTGAGAATTTGAGCTACAAAATGAACGTCTAAAGAATCTTCAAACAAATGAGCATTATTTCGTTCCTGCTGTTGCGGTAGGAAAATATACTGCTTTGACAACCATACCTCTTGTGTACGGTGTCTGGAACCCACACATGACACCTGTTCCTGCAACTTATTGTCAGGAATTTAATCAAGCAACTCGTCTTCAACAATTGCTTGAAATTCAACATTTATTAATGGAGCAGAAAATGTCTCTTGGAGAATCAGGAGCCCATCCCAAGGGCTCACCTGTTACTGATTCTCATCGGCAGCACAAAAAGAAGGAGAAACCCTCCTCACACTCTGTGCTGAAGCGCCTGTTGATGGCCACCGCTCCAGGTGTCCCTCCGTTGATGACGTGCCCTCACACCGCATCATCATCGATGGGGGCTCATACCCTCTCGTCAACGGTGCTTTCTAGCGCTTTGAATGCAGTTCAAATTGAACCATATATGGATTCTAATGATGCTCCATTGACGGTATACTAATACCAAAAGCAGAAGTGCTGAGGAACCCTCCAGATCCCAGTCAAAAAATAAAGCTTCCAAAGATGAAGTTCCTCACAAATTGAAAAATAATAAGAGTGACGAAAAAAGGAAGCTTGATCAAGCCTCTGATGAAGTGGCTAAAAAGAAATTTTGTCAAGACAGATATGCTTCCGTTGCTCCTGGGAAAGCCAATAACAAGACAACAGGCAGCTTAAAGCATTCAGAAAAAACAAAGCGCTTACAAACTGCGCAGGTTCTTCCGTCAGTGCAAGATATGGAAAAAGCATGGCAACTGTTTCAGACCCTTCAAAAGATGGGACTTCTATTTACTGGGGCTGACAAGCACTCTTCCTCATTTCTTTCTTCTGTAGACTGTGAGGGAGATGCAAATGATGATCAATTTTATGATGCTTCTGACATGGATTATGAGGGCCTTGAGCCCAGGAGTCCCCGGATCCTCACCTTGGGGATCCCCCGGGTGATCATGAGGATCCTTCCTCTATGTTTACATTTATACAAAATATGCTGGATACTCTGGACCTCCCTACACAGGAGCCCAACCAGGATGTCGATGAAGATAAAGATTATAGGGAGAGGAAGGGTCTTTCATCCTCAAAGACCCTGGTCGTCCCTATCTATAATGCATTTAGAAAAAATACCATGAAGGTGCTTCAACACCCCACTTCGGCACCAAGAGTTGATAAGCAGCTTGAGAGAAAATATAAATTGTCTAAAAATGGTACCGAGTTCCTGTCTGCACACCCTAGCCACGAAAGTATAGTGCAGCAGGCAGCTTGTGAGAAAGCTGGAGTTTCCTTGTCTCCCTTTCCCCCTGACAAGGATTCCAAGAACACTGACTTTATAACAAAGAAAATGTATGCCACAGCTTCCCTACTTCTCAGGCTTTCTCCTTACATGGCATTCACAGCCAAATATCAGAAAGCCCTTTGGAAATCTGTACAGGCTGTCGCCCGCAACGGATCAGATTCTGTGGTGCAGAAGCTGGTGGATACATCAAAAACTGCCTTGGAAGCTACTATGTACCAATTCCACATGGCAGATTACAACAATGATGCAGCCTCTAGGGCGATGGCCCATGCCATCTCTTCTGAGACGCTTCGCCTGGCTTAGAACAACCAGTCTGACCACAGACACTCAGAACAAGGCCATGGATTTTCCCTGTGATCAAAATATGTTGTTTGATTACAGAACCACTGACTACGTGAAAAAGGTTGATGAGTACAAGGCATCCTGGCAGAGCCATTCATCCAAGCCTAAACTCGCCACCCCTCAGAGATCCCGTCCCAGTGACGGTAGGGGCAGAAGTTTTGTTCCCAGGCCTTACAATCCCTATCCCCAATCTGACTTTAGCCAGTACAGGGGGTCTTTCAGAGGCAGGGGCAGAAGGTACCAAAGAAGAGCCACCTCTACCCAGCCATCTGCCCCTCAGTCTAAGTCCTGATGTGAGTGTCCAGGTCGCCTCCCCGTTTCCGGTTGGAGGCAGAGACTCCCACTGTCTTCAGCACTGGTCCCTCATCACGTCGGACAAGTGGGTGCTGGAGATAGTGGAGAAGGGTCTGTCATTACAGTTCAAACAGCTGCCAGACCTCAAGCGTACCCAGGTGTCAAGACCTCTGTCTCCATCACAGATACCACTGTTGGAAATGGAGGTACAAAACCTTCTGGCTTTATGAGCAGTGGAGAGGGTCCCCACTCATGAGAAGGACAAGGGCCGCTGCTCCAGGTATTTTCTGACACAAAAGAAAACTGGGAGTGGCGACCTATCTTAGATCTCAGATATTTAAACAAACATCTGAAAAAACCCAAATTCAAAATGGTCACTCTGTCACTGGTCATACAGTTCTTACAGCAGGGAGACTGGCAAGCCTCCCCCTACTTAAAGAATGCCTACTTCCACATGCCCATAAGGAGATTTTATAGGAAGTTTCTCAGGTTCAAACTTCCTTCGGGTCACTATCAGTTCACCGTAATGCCCTTTGGTCTGTCCTCGGCCCCAAGAGTCTTTACGAAGTGTCTTGCAGTGGTAGCAGCACATCTCAGGAGACTGGATGTCGCTCTCTACCCCTGTATGGATGACTGGCTCATAGTAGCAAAGTCTCCTTGCCAAGTCAAGAAATCTCTTTCCCTCACAGAACGCACTCTGGAGTCTCTGGGTTTCCTGGTAAATCTCAAGAAATCTCACCCGGAACCCACCCAGCTACACACTTTCATAGGAGCCCAGCTGGACACTCAGAAGGGATATGCTTTCCTCCCACAGGAAAGAATTCAGAGTTTCCTTTCAGTGACAGATTCTTTCATCCAGGGACAGTCAAGACCAGCCAGACGTTTCCTCAAACTTCTGGGATATGTGGCCTCTATGACTGCAGTAGTCCCAGGGGTCAGGTACAGGATGAGACTCCTGTAAGCCTACCTCAGAGCTCGCTGGTCTCAGAGAAGCAACACATTTTCAAAGTTAATACCGTGTTGGAGCAGTTCCTCCAAAACTTGCTGTGGTGGAAGGACCCTGCAAATTTGCAGGGAGGGGTTCCCTTTCAAGTTCCTCTTCCCACAAAGGTGATCACCACAGATGCCTCCCTATTGGGCTGGGAAGCTCATCTAGACAGGGCCTCAGTAAGCGGCAACTGGACTCCCGAAGAGTCACAGTTGCACATAAATCTTTTGGAACTCAGAGCAGTCTTACTAGCTCTCAAAGCTTTCGCTCCCAGCATAGAAGGGCAGGTGGTTCAAATTTGAACGGACAGCACCACTGTAATGTTCTACATAAACAAGCAGGGTGGTACCAGATCAGGAATACGCTGTTTGGAAGTTCTGAAGCTCTGGTCTCTAGCATTCTCCCTGAGAGTTAGCCTCTCAGCTATTCACCTTCCAGGCAAACTCAGTACTCTGGCGGATGCTCTAAGCCTCACCAGTCAAGGTCAGAGCGAATGGACACTGAGCAAGCAAGTACTACCCACAGTGTTCAGGCACTGGGGCACACCAGACGTGGATCTGTTTGCCTCGCCTGTCAATTTTCAGCTTCCTCAGTACTGTTGCAGGCCCCCTGTTCCGGGAACACTTCCTCTGGAAGTCCTGATCCTGGACTGGTCAGGGAGGTTCCTATACTCATTTCCTCCCTTTCCCCTGATATTCAGGGTTTTGCTGAAACTCAGGCAGCAGCCTGCATCCATGATCCTAGTGGCTCCGGACTGGCCCAGGTAAGCCTGGTTCCCTCTCCTTCTCTCAATGTCCTGCAACAGGCCCATTCTCCTGCCTCCGACTCGCTTCCTGCTGACCCTCCCTCAGACGGGAGTGCAGTACCCAGACATACACTCTCTTCACCTCAAGGCCTGGTTCTTGAGGAGTTAGAGTTTCCATCCTCACAGTGCTCTGAACAGGTCCTTAAGATACTGAGGATGGCTAAAAAACTGAACACTAAGAAGACTTATGCAGCCAAATGGAAAATGTTTTCCCTCTAGTGCAAGAGTGAAAAGGTCGAACCTGTATCAGCTTCAGACCCTCAGCTGCTAGACTACCTGGTATACCTGCAGGCATCAGGCTTGAAACCATCTTCACTTAAGCTACACCTGGTGGCAATTTCAGCCTACCTTTCGGTGGGAAAGAAGAAATCAGTTTTTTCCCCACAACATTTTTAAATAGTTTTTCAAAGGCCTCTTGCACCTCCAGCCTCTAACCAGGGAGCCTGTTCCTCCTTGGAGCCTGAACCTTTGCATAGATGGGCTCATTAATCCACCTTTCAAGCCTATGTCCATGGCCCACATCAAGTTTGTAACTTGGAAGACCGTCTTCCTGGTAGCCATTACATCTGCAAAGAGGATTTCAGAGCTACAGGCCCTATGCACTGAGCCGAATTACATCATCCCTCACAATGATAAAGCTGAGCTCGGGACAAATAGGAAATTTCTGCCAAAGGTGGTTTCAGAGTTTCACTTGAACCAGTCCATTACTCTGCCTGTCTTCTTTACTGAACCATCCACTCCTGGCAAACAAAAGCTGCACAGCATGTATGTCAAAAAGAGCCATCTTTCACTACCTAGAGCATACTAGACAGTCCAGAGGCTCTTCCACTCAGTTGTTCCTCACCTCCGAGGATGTAGGTGGAGGAAGACCAGCTACCAAGAGAACTATTTCTCATTGGTTGGTCTCTTGTATTAGATTCTGCTATGAGAAAGCTGGTCAACAACCTCCAGTGGGGCTCAGGGCCCACTCCACCAGGGGCACTGCAGCCTCTGGATGTCTGCAAAGCAACTACCTGGAAATCTGTGCACACCTTTGTGAAACACTACAGTTTGGATGTGCAGACCAGATCTGATGGCAAAATTTGGCAGGGCAGTTCTGCAGAGCCTCTTTCCTAAGTAGGTTCTCTGCCCACCTCCCACTTGATACTGCTTGGTAGTCTGCAAAAAAGTTACTGATGCTAAAGGACTCCTGGGGTAAGAAGAAAAAATGACTCACCGCAGTAATCTTCTTTCTTCCATGGGGCCCTTTAGCATCAGTAAGCTCCCACCCTTCCTCCCCGGTTCACTTGTCGGAGAAGGGCTCTTATGTTGCCTTTTACCAAAATTTGGTGTTTCTTATTGATGAGTTTTTACCTCATGTTGCTGTTGTTTCTATTTCTACTTTTGGACATTTGCATATTTTTTGAATCCTGTTAATTCTTTTTCAGGGCATTTGCCCTCATTTTTCCTTGAAAAAATTCTGAAGCAGTCAACAGCTCTCACTCAGTTCATACCCCCTCCTGTCTTTTGATTGGCTTGGCCCTATGCTCATTAAATATCTCTTAAAGGCACACCTCCGGGGCAATTGCACCTAGCCAGCTAAGTGCAAAAAAGTTACTGATGCTAAAGGACCCCATGGAAGAAAGAAGACTCCTGCGGTATGTAATTTTTTCTTACTGCCCCTCCACCTTCCCTGGTGGCTACCCACAGGGGTCAGGCGGACAGAGATTGGTGCTCTGGTCTTTATCACACAGGGGCAAGACCTGCTCAGGCTACGTGTCCAATCCCCTCCATTGTCCCCCTAGTGTCTCAGAACTCCCCTGCTCCCTACCCCCTCCTTCTCAGAAGGAACTGGACATTACTAATGCAGTACTGCACGTCTTGCATACCATGCAGCACTCCCTGCCCTCCGACCCAGGAGAGCTGCGTGACCCTCCCAGATCTCCTACTCCTCCGCCTAAGAGGTTTCATGGTGACAGGGATCCATTACCACCCTGGTCACCTCCTCCTTATATGGAAGACTATTTATCGGACGAGCAAGAGCTCCCGGTTGATTTCATTGGTGACCCTGAAGATGAAGTGTTCCAGGAGCTGGATTTTCCTCCCCAGTCTCCTTTTTCAGAACTCTCTTCCTTGGATGAGAACTTGCCTAGACATTCCGCAGCCTCTTCTCCTGATGACCCTTCTTTTCATGAAATGATGGTTCAAATCCAAAAAGTCATGGGATTCTCTGTCGCAGAACATGACAGACAACGTAAGGACATGGCAGAATATCTTGAACTGCCAGAGGAGCCTGTTTTAGTGGTTCCCCCACTAATCCAAGCCTATCAAAATGCTATGCTTGCAGCCTGGCATCAGCCTTCAGCCATCACAGCTGTTCCACACAAGGTGGATCGCATTTATCAAGCTCCTCTGGATCATCTCTTCCTTTCCGCTACCCCTGAGGCAGACTCTGTTGTGATTACTGCCGCTCATAATCATACTAAACGACCTAAACACATGAGCTCCTTACCTCCTGATAAGGAATCTCGAAGACTTGACTATCTGGGTAAAAAGATATTTTCCTCCAGTACCATGAATCTCAGAATTCTCAATTGCATGGGGCACATTATTAAATACCAGTGTACCCTGGGGTCCTCTGCCATTGATATTATCAATAAACTCCCTCCTTCACAGGAAAGGGAACAATTATTGGCTACAGTTTCTACTAGCAGTTCTATCTCCTGACACCTACTTAGGTCGGGATATGATGCAATGGATATCTCAGCCCAACTGTCAGCCTCTGGCATTTCTCTGCGTTGCCATGCCTGGCTTTGCATTTCAGGTTTTACAACTGATGTACAACAGAAAGTAGCTAATATCCCTTTTAATGTGTCCAAGCTATTCGGGCCAGGTACTCAAACCTTACTAGATGACCTAGAGGCATCAGGCAGAACCCTCCGTACAGTTCATGGCATGTATCATACTCCGCATACAACCTACCGTACTCAGTCCTCTTATTATTCCAAAAGAGGTGGAAAATATAGAGGTACCAATAAAGGAGGTTTCAGAGGTCGTACTTGTGACAGGGAGCTCATGCCACTCTTGAGGACCAACCTTTCTTAAATCTGTTGCAACAGTTCTTCTATTTCTTAGCCTAATCTATCCTTTAAAATTTCTATTCCATAAGGTTGGCCACCCCCTTCCCTTTCTTGACTATGCAATAGTGTCCTCTTTAATTTTCCTTTTTCCTTTCAGGTCCTTGTACAGGGAGGTTGTTGTGGTGACCTCCGAGCTTAAGTCAAACAGGCTGTGTTTATCGTTGTTGGATTTAGTATGTAATAGCACTGTGCCATAAAGTACTTTAATGTTATATACCATGGCTCAGATATTCAAACTGCGCCCAAAATGTGCGCAACAGCAGGAGCAAGCATAAGTCAATTGCGCATATGCGCAACAGACGCGATATTCAAACATGGAGCAAAACAAATTGCGCAAGCAGCCAACGTCTGAATATCGCATAACCGCGCCATAGCGCGAACCAGGAAGGGGAAGCTGAGCAGAAAGGTTGCCCATAGCACAACAAGGCTAGCCCAGCTGAGCAGTCCAGGGGTGCCATAGCGGAAGCAGAGCCACCCCCCCCACCCCCAGCAGAGCAATGGAACTGCACAACCAGGGAGGCAGGCTGGGGCCCACCGCCAGCCATGCCACACACGGGCACAGGAACACACTGCAGAACCAACAAGACACCTGCACACCATCACTGGGGGTGGGACGGATGATCTACTGGCCCATGGGGACAAGCCAACAAAGCACAGCAGGGCCATGACGCCCCAGCACAACCACTGGCAGGCTTTGACTGCCACACACAGGGGGTTGACAACCACAGTGCACATCAGCCTCCCGTATGCACAGCACACCCTGCACTGTGACCCCAAGACACCACCCATGTGCAGTGACTGGCACTGCAGGAAACACCATGCATCCCCCCGCACACGCCAACCTCGTGTAGCAGAGAACCATACAAGCCAGACCCACCCTGTGCACTCCAGCAGGGTGGCAGCAGATGGCAAGACCAACAGAAAGTCACTGCCACACTGAGACACTCTCCCCACGTGCACACACACACACACACACACACACACACACACACACACACACACACACACACACACAGGACCATACCACCCCAGATGGCATGCACACCACTGCAACTGAGCAACCATAGCTAGCTGCAAATCAGAGACCAACACAGTATTCATATCAAAATATATATATATTAGAAAAATGTAAAGTACAAAATGAACAACAACAAAACTATTTACAAGAGGGGAGTAGGGGTACAAGGTAGGGGTGGGCAAGGGTGGGATGAACAACTGGAGAGGGAAGGCAGGGTGGAGGGATGGGTGAAGTGGGAAGGAAGCGGCCTAAGGCCTAGCAGGCTGGTCCTCCGCTGCCTGGTGCCGCCTTGCTTGGCTGTGCCTCCTCCGTAGCCCATGGCGCTGTATATCCTGGAGGATGTTCCGGTTTTCCAGGGACACCCAGGTTAGCTGGTGCAGTGCCCGCTCAATTCTGCGGAGCACAATGAGGCCTAGGAAAAGGGAACACAGTCAATGGCTGTGACTGACCACAACCCTGAACACCACCCATCCTGCAAGCCATATAGGCCAATGTCCCGCACCTGTGATGGTATGCACCCACCCACAGTGAACATGCACATGGCCATCACAAACAGGCGGCACCAGCTATGTGCACCACTGCACACACACACTGCCCATGTCCATCACAGCACAAACAAGGCTGTCAAGTGACGTGGCAATGTGGTGCGATGCCAGTACCACAGCCATGTGCCCAGTGCATGCATGGACCACCAGTGATGCACACACAGATGTGCAGTGACACTGGACAGTGATGACTGTCGCCTGTGTCGTGCATGGCTGTGTTGTGCATGGCTGGTGGTCATGCCCACCCCCTCCAGCATGCAGTAGCATCCATGATGTAATGATACTCACACTCCGCAAGCAGCTGTGGCTGCTGCTGCTGCTGCTGCTGTGACCCACCCCTCGCAGCACCACCGACCGCCACGGGGCCCTGCCACCCTCCTCATCCCGTGCCTGCATCCTCTCGGCCCGGCCTGTGGGAGACAAATGTTGAGAAAACATCAGTGTGACTCCAAAGCAGACTGCCCCCTGCCCCAGTGAGTGTGCCTGCCCACACAGCCAGACCCATGCATCACACACCTGCACACACTGACACAGCCAACCATGGCAGAGCCATCACCCATGCACAGCCACCAAAACACACACACACCCCTACGGAGAATACAGGTGCATAGATGGTACACCCACCTGGCCTAGGCACTACGCCCCTCCTAGCACATGACCGTAGTCTGCGTAGCAACTCCGGCTCCCTCCTGCGGAGGTCACTGTACCTGTGCCGGCACTGCTCGGCAGACCGGCACCGCCCTGTGACCCCCACCAGGTCATTGGCCACTTGCAGCCAGACCTGGGTTCGAGCCATGGTGAGGGGCTCCTCCCCATACAGTGCCCCATAGTGGGGCTCTACCAGGCCACCAGGTTGGCCACCTCCACAGGCTCCATTGGAGTGCCCTCCTGCGTGCCATTGTACTAACTTTACAGCAGGCAACATGGCAGCCCGCGGGAGCAACTTACGCGATGGAAATGTTGCGCAATAGACCACCATAGGTCCCAATCGCTGTTAATACAGCGCCGTCCGGTTCACATAGCGCTGCCACCAGACAGCGCAATAGGGCTATACATGGCAGCCGAACGGCGCGAGGGGCAAAAGGTCGACACCAGGTCAGGGTCTATGACGCACACGACAGCGCCATATGACGCACGCATCCTGCGTGACCGACCACCTGCGTGCCAATGCCACAGTGGACTGTTGCGCAGTAGTGCCACAGCGCCATGTGGTGCCCATTGCTGTAGCGCCACTGGCACAATGGTGGCCATGGTCTGAACTGCCGATCGCGCACAGCACGTCATCAGCGCGGCGGACGCCTGCGTAAGCTACATGGGCATGCGCAATGCAGTGTACCACACAGTCACATATCTGCGCCATTGGCTCAGCCGGTTCAACCGTCTTGCGAAAAGCGCAATAGCGCGATATTCAGCCGACACATGCAAATCATCTGATCAGCCATTCAAAGGCGCAGTGGCGCGATTTGCATCTCATTACAGTTGCTCCACTCCTAATTTGCATGCATTGCGCTATAAAAGTGCGACATTGGGCTGCGCTGGCCAGATTCGGTTACTGCAGGTGAGAGGTGGGTTGCACGCTGTGGGATGTTCTGGTCAATGGGCATGGGATAGCACTGTAGACTGCACAGTGACAGGTGTCCACTTCCACCCATACAGATCGCCATGACCGAGTAGAGCCAAGGTGAGGGTGAGGATGGTGGGCGAAGGAGGAGGAGGCCCAACTTCACCACGGCAGAGACAGAGGCCCTCTTCCAGGCCTACCTGGAGGAGGAGTCACTACTGAGTGGACGGCGGGCACCCCTCAGGACCGTGCGGCTGCATGGGAGGGGGTAGCTCAGGCAGTGAACCTGCACGGAAGCCACCAGCGCTCCGTGCAGGAATGCAAAAAGAAGATTGGGACAGACCGCAGGAGGGTGAAGGAGAAGGTGGCAGCCCTCAGGGCGGCACGTGCTGGCACTGGCGGGGGCCAGCCAGCGGTGGTGGAGCTGACCCCGGCTGAGGACCGACTGGCTGCATCAATGCAGCACAGTGCTATTGAGGGTGTACCAGGAGGTGGATTCCAGACAGGTGGAAGCCCATCACTGCACGGTATGACATGGTGGTGGTGTTGGGGGGAAGGTTGTTCACATGCACTCACATGTCCTCTCTTTCTGTTACAGATCCAGTTCATCTTCAGGGGATGGTGGTGGTGGGTCCAGGCAGTGAGGATGACCTGCTGGACATGGAGGAGGGTCCATCCACCTCTGTTGCCAGCCAGCATGCACGCTGGGCTGCCAACTCTGGTGTCGGTGAGTTGGGTGTGGGGGGTGCACAGCCTGTGTCTCAGCAGTCTGGCATGCAAGCATGCCAGCACGCGTGACTGTGGCTGTAGCACGTACCTGCACCATTGATGATGCAAGGACTGCAATGGGCAGTGACATGTGTGTGTCCCATGAAGGACACACAGCAGGCCAGCACGTGCCCCTGGGCCTAGCTGGTTCCAACATGTGTGCCAGCATGTCGGCACAGTCCCAGGCTGTGCCTGTCACCACCGGTGGGGCAGCACCGGTGGCTGTGCAGGTGTCTGGCACTGTTGTGGCCACAGCAGTGGAACGAGTGGTCCCTGGGGCACAGCGGTTGGAGGGGCAGCAGCATCAGTCACCCACCAGGTCTGGGGGTACAGTGTCCAGCGGTGGCACATGCCTGCCGCCCTTTGATATGCCCATTCCTGGTCCTGGTGAACGGCGCCCACCCTCAAGGGGTGTTGAGCATCAGGACCTTCCACACCCTGGGGGACAGGATGCTGTTGTGGCAGAGTACCCACTTGAAGAGCACACCCGCCTGCTGCGGGAATCAGTACAGCAGCAAAGGCGGGTTGCAACGTCTGTGGAGGCACTGTGTGCGGCTGTGGAGCGACACAGCAGGGAATGTGCTCTGGACCGTGCAGAGATGGTCCACATGTGGATGGATGTGACCGCCGCCATTGACAGGCAGACCCAGGCGTTGGTCACTGTCGTGGCTGCATTGGGCACACATGCAGGTGCTCCTGTACCGCGTACCCCACACAGTACGCTCTCCACTCCCCGTTCCCGGCGTCGTGCGATGCCAAGCCTGTCGACACCGGGTTCTGCTGTGGGCATCCCAAGCACCCCTGGTGCAGGTATGTTTGGCATCCTACAGACCCCACTGCGGACAAGGTCGCGATCGTGCAGTGGGACCCCTGGTGGTCCATCGGTGCCACCCCATGTGGCCCCTGCTCAGCCTGCCAGTGCTGTTGGGTCATGGCGGGGCCCCACGCATCCGCGGTGGCTGTGGAACGGTGCAACATGACTGACCTGTCTCCCAGTGCGGGCCCTGTCTGGTGCTGCCCTGTGTGCACTGTGCGGCATGGTGGGCAGTGCACTGGTGGGTGCCCTGCCCATCACGCCGACATACGGACCACCTGCACACCATCCCAACCGCTGTCCACAGGTGCGTGTGCATGATGATGCCTGCATTGTACTGTACACCAAGGTGCAAGGGTGCCCAGCATCTGACACACATGCTTGACAAGTACAGGTGGTGGGTGTGGTCTGTGTTTCGGTGTGTTTGCCATGTCTGTTCCTGCTGTGCTGTGCACCTGCCCATGTACGCTTTGTGCCTGGTGTGTTTGTGTGTGTG
This sequence comes from Neoceratodus forsteri, assembly GCA_016271365.2. Classification (NCBI taxonomy): domain Eukaryota; kingdom Metazoa; phylum Chordata; order Ceratodontiformes; family Ceratodontidae; genus Neoceratodus; species Neoceratodus forsteri. The sequence goes on from CM028133.1 coordinate 1,135,657,199, forward strand.
TCTCCATTTGACTGTTCGCCCCTCCCTGATGGTGTGTTGGTGTGCCTGGTCCCTTCAACCCCCCCCTTGCCGTCAAGCACCCCGGGTGTGTTACTCTGTGTGCCTGTGGGTTGCGCCAGGACAGTGTTGTCTGCACATGGCCCCTTGACTTACCTGTGTTGTGCAAAATGCTCCTCCGTGATGGTGTCCCGGTGCAGCTGGGCCTGCCGGATCAGTCGGGGGTCCCGCCGTCCAAGGAGGGGCTGCTCATCACCATCAACACCGGCGCCGCTGTCGTCCCCATCGCTGTCCCCCTCTTCAACCTGTACGGCTATCCCACAGTCATTGGCCAGGTTGTGCAGGATACAACAGGCCAGGAATATCCCACAAGCCTTTGAGGGGCTGTACTGTAGGGCACCGCCGGAGGTGTCTAGGCATCGGAAGCGTGCCTTGAGCATCCCAAACACCCGCTCAATAATGTTGCGTGTTGCGGTATGTGCCACATTATAGCATTGCTGCGATGGGGTGATGGGGCGCCGGTACGGTGTGAGCAGCCAGGGACGGAGTGGGTATCCACTGTCACCTGTGTGGAGATAGTGGAGATCAGTCTCATGTTCAGGTCCATATTGCCCATATCCCTGTGTGCCACTACCATGGCACCTGTGGCATTCCCACCCTTGCCCCGAGTTTGCATTCCCTACATGCGTACTCACCTACTAGATGGCCTGTAGGGATGTCCCCACTCTCGAATCGATGGCAAGTGTGGACTGATGCCATATGAAGGCATCATGCTCCGCCAGGTGTGTGCACAGACATTGATTATCGCCCAGTGGCATCACACACCACCTGGTAGTTGACACTGGGAAGCCCTTTCTATTCCTATATGGCCCCATCGGGGCCAGGTGGCGTGCGAATGGCCACATGGGTGCAGTCTATGGCCCCTAGCACGCCAGGCATACGTGCTACCCTGTGGAACGCCTGCATGTTTGCTGTACGCTCTGCCATGGTGCTGGGGAAATGGATGTGCTCCGCAGCATGTGGCAGCAGTGCGCTGAGGAATTGGGTGAGAATGCGTGACGTGGCCGACTGCGTGATGCCTGTGGTGTCCCCTGTTGGCCTCTGGAAGGTGCCCGTGGCGAGCAAGCACATGCAGGCTGTCACCTTGGTCTCCATCGACAGAGCGTGACTCCGTCGTGAGGGTGCCTGCATCACATCACTGCACAGCTCACAGAGCCGCCTCAGTATTGCCCTGTTCAGGCGGTACCGGCCTACGATCTCTACATCTGTGTACAGCTTATAGCTGATGCGGGCACGGTACTGCCTGTTGGGAGCATACCACCGACGGGCCCCTCCATGGCCACGCCCCCTGCACCTTGCATTCTCACCCCCCTCATTACAGCTTCCATGTGGAAGCTGCCACTGTCCATCTCCCTGGCTTGTGATCCCCCCCTGGCTGATGTTGCTCTGTTACCCCCGCTGTCCTGACTGCTGCTTCCACTGCACCGGGCACCCCCCCGCTGGCCTCTGCAGCCTATGGCCCACACTGCTTCCCTTGCCTGCCCTGGCCTGTCACTGACTGTCTTTCTGTCTCTCTCTTCCCCATTTGGCATCCCTGTGGCGTTCTTGCACCTGTTCCTTGAGCCTTTTTATTTTGGCTCATTTCCGCTGGTGCGCAGCTTCCGGCTATTCCGCTGTTGCGCATTGCGCAAGTCTTTGGATATCGCATTGCGCTCTTTATGCATGGATCCACCCCCTTCGGTTGTGCATGCCGTCATTTGCATTGCGCTGTTGCTCAGCATGTTTTCGGTGGCGCAACTGCCTCCTGCTGAATATCGCAGAATGGCGCACTTTTGGACTTGCGAAGGCGCAACCCTGTTGTGCATGGCGCAACCCTTTTGAATATCTGGGCCCTTATGTGTATGACACCTGTAAATGTTGAAAATACCATGGCACTAGGTGTTTTTGATAAAGGTAAAAAGTACTAGTTGACTGTATTATAAAAATTAAGTTAGTTGTGCTATTTAAAATGCATGTAAATTGCTGTAAACTGTGACAATCTGAAATGTCATGTTGATTTGCATATATCCCATGATGCTTTGCATTATGGAAGTATGTGTGATGTTGTGTTTCTTTGAAACTTGGCTTATTGTCAGTGCCCTTTGGGGTAACGCTTGTTTCAGTGCTTCTGTACAGAGGTTCTTTGTCTTTAGCTTGTTTTGGGTTTTTTTTTTTATTTGAGCCCCCACTACTCAAGTAAACAGGGCCCGCATGGGGTGGAGGCTGAATCTCAACTGCCAAGTTAGATCAGAGATCAGTGAGTCAGTAGTTGATGGCTAAGTGCAGAGAAAGGACATACATAGTCTGTTGCTGCAAACTGATGTACTGAAGAAGGGATATGCTATTGCTTAAGGTAATCTTCTGCATTTTGAATAAACATCACACACAGATTGTGTGTTGAACTTGAAGTTCGGTGCCTGATCCATCTGTCATCCCACAACCCCTCCAGAGTACTCAATCCTCCAGAGTCAACACTTCTTCCGCCTGGGGCTCCCACGCCCACCACCCAGATGGGGCTGGACAGCCCAGTGCGCAGTGACTCACTAGGGCTTTGCCCACGCCTTCTTGACCAGGCCTTAGAAGCTGTGGGCGGTCATTTTGCCCTCCATCTGGAGGCCTGGCAAATGATTAATTCAGATGAATGGGTACTCCAGATTGTACAGAGGGTTCATACTCTGGGATTTACCCCGCCCCCCCGTCCTCCTCGAAATTTTCATTACCCACCAGATCATATACTTGTACTTCAGGAGGAATTGAGGACTCTATTGGACAAACAGGCTGTTTATCCAGTACCCTCCTTGGAACATCAAATGGGATTCTACTCCCACTTCTTTCTGGTACCCAAACGAACTGGAGACCTCAGACCGATACTGGACCTCAAAAAATTGAACATTTTCATCCGGTGCAAACGATTTTGCATGATAACTTTGAATTCCATCATGCCATTACTGAAACATGGAGATTGGCTTTGTGCCCTAGATATGAAAGATGTCTACCTGCATATTCCCATCCACCCTGCCCACCACAGGTTTCTTCACTTCCACCTGCTAGGCCAAAACTACCAGTTTTGAGCACTCCCATTCGGCCTCTCTTCGGCCCCAAGAGTGTTCACCAAATGCCTAGCGGTAGTTGCAGCAGCTTTACGAAGAAAAGGGCACTTTGTCTTCCCATATCTAGACAACTGGCTAATCAAAGCAGACTCCAGAACAGCTCTGCTTTCCTCCCTAGAAGCTACCTGTCAACTGTTTCACACTCTGGGGATCACAGTCAATTGGCCAAAGTCCAATCCAACTCCGACTCAGTCTCTCTAATATATTGGAGCTGTCTTCGATACAGTCTCAGCCAGAGCTTACCTTCCAGCCGACCAGCAGGACAAACTTTTGTCTCTGGCATCACGTATACAAACTCAGAAAGTGGTCACAGCCAGACAAATGCTGTGCCTTCTGGGTCACATGGCTGCTAACATACCTATGGTGGCACTCGCCCATCTCCATATGAGACCAATTCAATGGGCACTCCAGAATTAGTGGTCTCAAAGAGCAGGAAATTTCAAAGACAAGATCAGAGTGACTCCCTCTCTGAAATCAGCTCTGACTTGGTGGGCAGTCAGAACCAATTTATGTCAAGGAATGCCTTTTCAGTCCCCCCCATGCAGACATTAACCACGGATGCTTGCCTGGAAGGGTGGGGTGCACACCTGGGTCCTTATCAGACTCAGGGCAAGTGGACCACTTCTGTCCCTCAGTCTCACATCAGTCTTCTAGAGCTGAGGGCAGTCCGCTTAGCCCTTTAGGCATTTCAACCTCATTTAAGTCCAGGACCGCTGCTGATCCAATCAGACAACACTGCAGTGGTATTCTACCTCAAGAAGCAAGGAGGTATGACATCCCGTACTCTATGTATGGAAACCCTTGCAGTTTTGCAAGAAGCCATCCGGCAACAATTAGTACTAACAGCCATCCAACTACCAGGATGTTACAATCTTCTGGCCGACCGTCTCAGTTGCCAGACATCTACACACGAATGGATACTTCACAACAAAGTACTCCAGAAAATCCTCAACCTCTGAGGGATCCCACAGATAGATCTGTTTGCCCCCCCCCTCATCAATCACCATCTCCCCAACTACTTCTCCATTATCCCGAGCAAAGGGACAGTCTATAGATGCCCTGTCCCAACCATGGACAGGATTCTTCTTATATGCTTCCCCCCAGTTTCTCTCCTGCAACAGACTCTACTGAAACTACAACTAGAACCTGCCACAATTATACTAATAGCTCCTCTGTGGCCTCGACAAGTGTGGTTTCCTCTACTTCAACAACTCTCAGTTCAGGAACGCATTCCTTTGCTAATCAGACTGGACTTCTTGACTCAGAATCAATGGACCCTGTTACATCCCAACCTGAAGGCTCTACACCTTCACGCTTGGATCCTGAGGATGCTTTCATAGCCAGAATACAAGTGTCCTCTCCTGTTGCCAACATTCTCTTGGCCTCATGTAAGCCAGCAACCAGAGAAACATATAACTCCAAATGGAAACACGTTTGCATCTGAGCTGCTTCTCGATCATTGGATCCCTATTCCTGCCCACTGACGAAAGTTTTAGACTACCTGGCCTTGCTGTCTGGGTCAGGTTTGAGCTATTCCTCCATCAAAGTCCCTTTGGCCACTATTTCAGCCTTCCATGAACCGCTAGACGACAGATTACTGTACCAACATCATCTAGTCAAAATCTTTTTGAAACGAATGTTACATATCGAACCACTTATTAGATGACCCACTCCTCCGTGGGATCTCAACTTTCTAATAGGGTAATTAACTCTTGAGTCTTTTGAACTGGCAGCCACTTATGACCTCTGTTTCCTTTCATGGAAAACCTTATTCCTAGTGGCTGTCACCTCAGCTCGACGTATTTCCGAGCTTCATGCCCTCTCGTGTAGGGAACCCTACTTAATCTTCCACAAAGATAGGGTGGCACTTCGTACCAGCCCTTCCTTCCTAAGGTTGTGTCTGAACACACTCTAAATCAGTCGTTGGAGTTACCAGTATACTATCCTGAATACTCCAGCCAAGGTGAACATCTGTTCAAACAACATGAAGTCTTGCTGTATTCTGACTGTATGCAGTTAGCCTCAGCACTTGAACTGCTCCAGAGAGTAAAGGGTTGACTCTATGCCATGGCATAGAATGTCGATCTGAAGTTCGGTTTTCAAACCTCTGTCCCTGGTACTCCTCAGTGTAACCGTCAGATTCTTTACTCTACCTAACTGTGAAGTCGCTCCAGAGGTTTCCTCCTTCGCTTCGGTTCGGTTAAGTAAAATCGGTCGGTTTTCAACCACTTTTTCTTATTTTATTTGGTATTCAGATCTTTGTCTACAGTACAGTAAGTGTAGCTAGTAGGTAGTTAGAGTTTATTTAGTAGAAGTTGTTTTTTTGTTTGGTTCTCTCCTAGTCGGTCTGGTTGGGAACCAAAACAAATTCTTTAACTGTTAATTCTTGTGTTCTGTTTATTATTATTGTGGTTTCCGGTACTTATTGGTTCCTAAAAAAACTAAGTTTTCTTCAGTTTTTTTAACCGACCTGTGACACGATTGGAACCGATAGGTGTGTAGTTGCCTGGCTTAAATGCTGTTAAGGGTAACTTTATTTAATCCGGCATGTCTGAGAAACCCAAAAAGAAAACTGGTCCCACTGGGTTTCAGCACTGCACCGAGTGTGGGGAGGCCTTTGCTAAGGCTGGTCCCCACCTCGTCTGTGTGTATTGTCTGGGGTTTGACCACCTCAAAGAAGACTGCCAAATATGTAAAAACTTTCCCAAGGCCACTTTGGAAAAACATTTAAGTAGGCTGAAGGAAAGGGAGGCTGAGAAATCCGCTGATCCGGATGACCAGCCCGGTTCGATCCAGACTGAACCTGAGGGGGTGCCCACTGACCTGGGCGATATCTCCTCAGGCAAAAGGAGAGCCGATTCTGCAGAATCGGTTCTGTCTAAGAGAAAATGCAAGTCAGCTGCTTCGGATCCCAGTTTCCATGTTCTGACCGCTGAAGAAATTGTGAAAGTGATTACTAGTGTTCAGTCGCTTTGCCCGGTTCTGACTGAACCGACACCGACTCAAAGATGATCGGTTTGGTCGAAAATAGTTGCTTCTGAAATTGAACCTGAAGCATTCTATGAGGGCAACTGGGAAGGAGAAGAAGAATATGAAGAAGAGGAATTTGAAGGCCTAGATGAAGCAGTAGAGTCTGACATCTCCCCAGACAGGCCTTCCAATGTGTCTCCTCCCAGATTTTCTGAGTCACCCTCCCATTTCTTGTTCTACAAGAAAGTGGCTGACACTATTCAGCTTCCAGTGGAAGAGACTGAACAGAATCAGGAGGAACCTGACTTTGTTGAAATGATGGATGTCCCAGCGTCAAAGAGAGTGTCTATCCCTTTGCATAAATCCTTGGGGAAACAGACACAGAAAATTCTGCAGTTTCCAACATTTGTACCTCCTGTGGATTAAAGGATGGACAGAAGGTATACCTTGTCAGGTCCTGGGATAGAATTCCTCACAAATCATTGCAGCCATGTTGGGGTAGTGCAAGCTGCAGCCTGTGACGAGGCTAACGTTCCCCTGGCATCTCACCCCCAAGATAAGGAGTCCAGGAAAGTGGATGCCATGGCTAAAAAACAATACTTGGCATCCTCTTTGGGGCGCAGGCAATCTAATTACATGGCATATATAGCCACATACCAGAAATCTATGTGGGATACGGTTCTGGAGTGCTGCAGCAAAATAAAAGCTGGCCACTCCTCAGAAGCAGCAATTTAGGGCTGGCAGGGGCAGGTCTTTTCACAGGCCTTTTTACCGAGCCCAGGCCTCCTCTTCTTTCTAGCAGAGGGGGTTCTTTAGGGGAAGAGGTAGACAAGGGATGACCAGGACCCCATCATCCACTCAGTCCAAGCCCCCTGCCAAACAGACTCCCAGAGGTGTCAGTCAGGGTCGCCTCCCCAGTTCCAGTAGGGGGCAGGCTGGCTCACTATTTCCAGGCCTGGAAGTCTATTACTTCAGACAAATGGGTCCTGGAACTAGTGAGCCAGGGACTGGCTCTCAGTTTCAAAAGGTTCCCAAAAATGAGAGCAAAGTCTTTCATTCCTCCCTCTCCCTTGGAGACAAAGGCCTTAGAGGCAGAAGTTTCCTCCCTACTACTTCTGCAAGCAGTAGAGACGGTACCTCATTGTCACAGGGGAAAAGGACTGTATCCCAGATACTTCCTTACCCCCAAAAAGACAGGGGAGTGGTGACCCATCCTAGATTTAAGATTCCTGAACAAACATTTACTAAAGCCAAAGTTCAATATGGTGACTCTGGGAATAATCCTTCCCTCTCTGAGACCAGGAGACTGGCTAGCCTCCCTGGATCTCAAGCATGCCTATTTCCACATATCTATCAGACATTCCCACTGAAAGTACCTCAGGTTCGAGTTGCCCTCAGGTCATTACCAGTTCAGAGCAATGCCTTTCGGCCTAACATCTGCTCCAAGGGTGTTCACCAAGTGCCTAGCAGTAGTGGTGGCCTTTCTCAGGAGACAGGGCATTTCGCTGTTCCCATACCTGTACGACTGGCTCATAGTGGGTCAGTCCTCAGACCAAGTCAAGTCAGCTCTAGAGGTCACTCAAAAGCTTCTTGACTCTTTAGGATTCGTTTTGAACCTAGAAAAGCCTGTTCTGGAACCATCCCAGCTTCTCACATTTATAGGGTGGAACAATGTCTAGGCAAGGGCATTTCTTCCTCTGTCAAGGGTACAATCCCTCATCACTCTGGCTTCCTCCTTTCGTCCACTAGTGACTCGACCAGCCAGACACTTCCTTCAGTTGCTAGGCCATATGGCAGCTTCCACTGCAGTGGTGCAAGGGGCAAGATTTCAAATGAGAGATATTCAGTTTCATTTAAGGTCTTACTGGTCTCAGAGAAAAGACCCTCTCTCCAAATTAGTTCCAGTGTCTCAAACTCTGGTTTAGGCTCTACAGTGGTGGCTGGAGGAGGACAATCTAAGACAAGGTCTCCCCCTTCCTAAGTCAGGCTCCTACAGTGATTCTCACCACAGATGCCTCCCTACTGGGATAGGGAGCTCGTATGGACCAGCTCAGGGAACATGGTCCCATCAGGAGTCTCAAACTCAGAGCTGTCTTTCTAGCACTTCAGACATTCTCAAACACAATTCAGGGGAAAGTGGTGCAGATCAGGACAGACAACACCACAACTGTGTGGTACGTCAACAAGCAGGGAGGCACTCGGTCCTCAGCCTTGTGTACCGAGGCCATGAAAATATGGTCACTGGCCTATTCCGTTCAGGTTTCCCTGATAGCTGTGCATCTCACAGGGAAAGACGATGTACTAGCAGATGCTCTCAGCAGGATTTCTCAAGGCCATCACGAATGGGCTCTGAATCCTCTGATTCTTCAGGTCATTTTCAAGAGGTGGGGCACTCCAGAGATAGACCTCTTTGCAGCCCTGGACAGTCACCAACTTCCTCTGTTCTGCTGCAGACCCCCTCTTTTAGGGTCTGTTCCTCAAGATGCTCTCCTATTAGGTTGGACAAGCAAGATCTTCCCTTGTCAATCTTCACCATTCATTACTGCTTGGGTGTAAGCTGGAGGCATGCACCCACCACAGGAGTTTTTTTTTTCCTCCAGAGGAGTCAGCGCCGATGGCGCCGCCCCCGAGATTGACACATCACGTGATGCACGAGGGGCGGCCATTAGATGCTGCAGACTAGTCCATTCCAGTTCTGTTTCTCCCGCCATCGAGGCTGCATCTGCTACACGTGTGAGAGTTTTAGTACTGCGCCATTGGCCTAGTTCGTTGTACGAAGCGACTCCTTCATCCCGGTTTGTTTTTTCCACGATGCCATTGACTTTGGTAAGTCCGTTCCATTTTCCTTTTTGATGGCACTGGGAGCTTTGCTGTGTTTTAGGTTATTTTCACATCATGTCCGGTTCGGGAGCTAAGTGAAAGTCGAAAGCGGGCCTTGCCCCCAAGCGTCGGTGCCCCTGTGGCCGGCATTTTTCTGTGACGGACCGGCATGATGTCTGCTTTCGGTGCTTGGGACATAGCCATGACATGGATAGATGCAATGCCTGTTTCCCCACCGATGGACCACCCGCTCTAAATCCCAGCGTGTTCATCGGCCAAGGCCCCACTGACTTTTGGAGGGCAGTGACAAAACTCCTCGGGCCTCCCAGGCCAGTTCTTTAGGCCCTTCCTCCAGTCCCTCCCAGGCCTATACTGGTCTGAGAGGAGGAGGCCTCCTCATCCTCAAGTTTTGCTGAGGAGGAGGCCTCTTTCGCGGTGTCAGGAGAACGCCGTGGTCCCTTCCAGGGCCGCGGTGCGGACACCGCCTCTGCAGTCACCTCTTCAGAGGTGCAAGCTCCCCCAGTGTTGTGGCCCGTGGCTACTGGGCATGGCGTGGGTGGACCCTCTACGCCGCTTTCTGGCGCCGTCTCGGATCTCGCGCCGATGATTGGGGCGGCACCGTTTTGGCTGTCCATGGGCCCGGTTGTCTCCACTGGTGGTGCCATGTCGGGTCCCGGCAGCGAGGGCGGTGCCAGGGACTCCACTGGAGCTGTGGGCGAGTCGGGACTGGGTTCCTGCATTATCTCCAGTGCGCTGATGCGACCGCGCGCCGTGAGTGGCACCAGCATCACTTGCATGTTGCTCTAGGGAGACCCTGGGTGGCCAGTATTGAGGTCCTTCTGTTCGCCTCTTCCTCGGAAGCAGACGACTCAGACGGGAACCCGTCCTGGCTCCCAGATTTCTCAGGATCGGAGTGTTCTGTGGGACATGGTGTTAAGCGGCCCAGCGTGTCCATTCCTCAGTCTCTACAGCAGTCTTCTTCTGAGGACTCCCAGGCTGGGGGTGGCCTGGGGTCCTTGGGAGGGGATGGCATGGGGGTTGGGCGGGTCTGTTCTCCCAGAGGGGGCTGTAGTAGCTGCTGTCTCCGGTGTTGCTGCGCCTTCTCAGGTGGGACTAGGGGCCCTGTCTTCTGGGGGTTCCCCTCAGAGATCCTAGGATCAATGGGCTCTGTCGCTGGCATCGAGGAGGAGGGCATTCTCTGAGTCTGGGGGGTTGATGGGCTGGGGTGAGGCATGCAGAGGTTTGCCTGCTACCCTTCGAGGTGTGGGTAGGAGCCATAGTGCCAAGCCTAGCCTCTCCCTCTTAGGCTCGAGGGACCCCTCCAGTGTCGTTGCTGTGGGCTGCCCTTCTGGATCCTTGCAGCCCCAGGTACATCACAGGGGAGGATCCCCTTCCAGGCTCTTCCAAGGTTCGCATCCCAAGTGTTCCGTTCTGCGACCTGGTTTGTTATCGGGGACCCCGCCAGCTTGGGCTCCATTCCCCGGATTCCAGAGCCAGAGCAGAAGACAGTTGCCTCTTCGTAGGTACCCTACTCCCATTCCTCTGCAGCCACCACCCTCTCTCCTGGGCCATGTCGGTCCTACGGGCCCGTTATCCTGGGAGACATTCAGAGGCACTGCGGCGGCCTTCCCCTCATATGTTAGATGTATGCATGAGCGAGTGTTTCGCCTATCCCCACCACTGCAGGAGTCCTCCAGACATTCGAGTTCCCCATCCTCCTCGTCTCCCTCCTCGGAGGGCGAGGAACCCTCTGCTCACTTCTCTTCCGACACTGATTTCACTGATTATCAGCGCTTCCTTTCGAGGATGGTTGGGGACCTCCGTATCTCCTTTGTTAGGCGAGACAATACTGAACGGGAGACGTGTGAATTCCTCAGTGAATTCAGTGCCCAACATCTGGTGGTGCCATCCTGGCCTGTTACTTTCCAGGAGGCGTCTATCCGTTCCTGGCAGTCTCCAGCCAACCCTATCCCAGCCCCGGCAGACTGCAGGAGGAGATATTGTGCCCCATCTGAGTCCCTAGGTTCTCTTCCCAACCCACCTTTGGGATTGGTGTCCCTAGAGACTCATTCTGGGCGCCGCTGCCTGGCGCATGACCGACCACTGGACTCAGATTCTCTACAATTTGACCAGTTGGGGCGAAGAGTGTTCTCTTCCTCTCTTCTGATGCTGTGTATCGCATCACAACAGGCACACCATGCTGTTTACAACAGGCATCTATTGTCGATGCTGTCTCAGCTTCTAGCATCAATGCCTGACATGGAGCAATCTAGACAGGCCATTGCCCTCTCTGCTGTAGGCCTGGAGCTGGCAAGGCACCAGGCAAGGGCATCCTACAATGCCAGTGAGGTGGCTTCCAGGCTTGCAGGGACAGTGATCTGCATTAGGCGGACGGCATGGCTTCATCTATCAAGATTGTCACCCCTGGCCCAGCGTAGGGTGATTCGCTCCGCTTTCCGGGGGACCCGTCTTTTCTCCACCAAGGCTAGGAGGCTTCTGCAGGGGCTTCCGCCATCTCCTCATCTCTGGAGGACACCTCCTGGCTCTCCTCAGCCTTTGGCTTCTCGTCTGATTAGCCCAGGGTCTTTCCCTTCTGTTTCCCTCCAGCAGGAGGCTGAGGGTCTTGTTCCCTCAGGGTTTCTGTGGTCCCCACCTTCGGGGGGGGCTTGGCACTCACCCAAGCAGTAATGAATGGTGAAGATTGACAAGGGAAGATATGAAAATTATGTACCTACCATAATTCTTGATCTTCTCTTGTATCTTCACCATTCATTACTGATACCCACCCACCTTCCCCTCAAGGGCCTCCTACTTCGGCGTCTCCCCTCCCTGCTCATTCCTTCCCTCTTCTTTGTTGGCCTTTCAGCCAAAAAAAAAAAATCTTGATTTTTCCGTTCTTCTCTGGATGGATCCTGTTTCCTGAGGGTAAGGGGGAAAGCGTAGGATTTAGTTATATCCTGAAGGAACTCTTTCTGATTGCCCCTAGGGGTGACCTCTTGGCTCTTTCTTAGTCATGTTGTTCAATTCACAGTTAAAGAGACTGTCCCTTTAATGGCTCAGTCCCCCTTTTTTCCAGGTCCCCTCTGGCAGGTCTTAATCTCCTATTGTGTCAGCTTCTGCTGGTTGGCGCTGTCCTGACACTGCAATTACATTGAACTGATGTTCTTGCCTTGCCTTCAGAGAGTCCGATTGAGTTCCCAATTGATCCTTTACTTAAAGGGGTGCCCTCTGTAGAGCTCACCCCCTCCCCACACACATCTGTGTTAGCACGTAACAAGGTGCTAGGGGGCTTCTTTCCCCTTCCTAGTTGGGCGCTCTCCTTACAGAACAGAATTTCTGCCCTGGCAGTCTGTGAGCTCTCTGCTAGAGTTTAAGGGGTTGGGATGGCGGGAAGTATAGAGAATCTGCCTTTTGCGTCCAATCTGTGCAAGCGGTTTGATTGAACCTTCTTCAGACCTATTAGTTGGGATCCTTGCTCCCTTGTTTTTGGTTCCGAGCTTATAAGCCTTTAAACCAATCTCTCAATGGGCAGAGTTCTCCCCTCCCAACATCCCTCGTTCTCTCCCTCTCTTCTTCTTCCTTCTTCTCCTCTCCTTTATCTGTTCCTCCCTTGCAGCTGCCCCAGAAGTGAGGCCCTGCGGTCCCTTAGGGTGGGCATTTCCTTCTTTGTTCTGTCCTCTACCGGCTTTTTCCTTTTTCAGTTTATATCCTTTCCTTTTTCTATCCCTCGGCTCTCTTGCCTTGCTCTTTTTTCTTATCCTTATTTCACCTCTCCAGCTAACAGAACTGGGATGGAGGAGGAGTCTGTGGCGCCTAACGGCTGCCCCTCACACATTACGCGATGCGTCACTCTCGGGGGGTGGCACCATTGGCGCCGACTCTTCTGGGGGAAAAAAAACGAACAAAAAACTCCAATGGTGGGTGTGTGCCTCCAGCTTATACCCAAGCAGTAATGAATGGTTAAGATACAAGAGAAGATCAAGAATTATGGTAGGTACATAATTTTCATTTTCTGTATGCTTTTCCTCCTTTTCCTCTCATATTCAGAGTTCTGGTCAAGATCAGATCTCAGCCTTGCAAAGTGATTCTAGTGGCTCCAGACTGGGCCAGACAGCCTTGGTATCCCCTACTATTGTCAATGTCAGTGACAATACCACTTTGTCTTCCCAGACAGTTCAATCTCCTCACCTCCTCGCAGGGGGGGATTCTGTATCCCAACCTTCAGAATCTCAGACTCAAAGCCTGGCTCTTCAGGTGCTGTAGTATACAAGCGTGCACCTTTCCCAGTCAGTCTTGGACATTCTTAAGGTGAGTAGAAAACCTTCTGCTAGAAAAACTTAAAATTCCAAATGGAAGAGATTTGGTTTCTGGTGTTCCCAAAGGCATATCCAGCCAGATTCAGCTGATACTGCAACCGCTTTGCACTATTTGGTGCATCTTAACAGTTTAGGCTTTAGGCCTACCAGTCTCAAGGTACATTTGGCAGCTGTGTCTGCCTTCCTTTCAGCTGGTAAGGGCTCTTCCCTAGCCTCTCATCCAGTTTTTAAGACATTTTTCAAATGTCTGGTTCACATTAATCTTCCTTTTAGGGAGCCTACTCCTGTTTGGGATCTGAATATCTGTATTGCACAGCTTATGCAGCCGCCCATTGAACCATTATCTTAGGCGAAGCTAAAGTACTTGACTTGGAAAACTGTGTTCCTGGTAGCCATTACTTCTGCCAGGAGAATCAGTAAATTACAGGCCTTATCAGTGGAACCTGATTTCATTTCATCTCACAGGGATAAGGTGGTCTTTCGAACCAACAGAAAGTTCCTTCCTAAGGTGGTATCAGACTTTCATTTGAATCAATCTTTGTCAATGCCTGTATTTTTCACTGACCATTCTTCCTCCGGGGAGAGAAGACTGCACAGTCTGGATGTGAAGAGGGCCCTTAGTTATTATATAGAACACACTAAGGCCCACAGAAACAACTGTTTACAGCTGTTTGTCACTTGTGGAGAAATGGGAAAAGGTAAACCTGCTTCTAAAAGAACTGTTGGCAGGTGGATTGTCTCCTGTATCCAGTTCTGCTATTCAAAGTTGGGGAAAGAGCCTCCCTCAGGCCTGTGGGATCACATCACCAGAGGCACAGCTGCTTTGGTCGTAGCAGCTAGAGAGATACCATTAGTGGAAATCTGTAAAGCAGCCACCTAGAAAACTGTTAACACATTTACCAAGCATTACTCTTTCGACATTCAGTCCAAAAGTGATGCTAGGTTTGACACAGCAGTGCTGCAGAGCCTGTTCCCAAAATAGGTTCTGTAACTCCCTCCTCCAAGGGGGTACTGCTTGCTAGTCTGCATATTGTCAGAATACAGCAAGACTTCATGTTGTTTGAAGAAAGAATTACTCACCATAGTAATGTTGTTTCTTCTAATGGAGTCTTGCTGTATTCTGACCTCCCACCCTGCCTCCCCTCCTGGAACCTAGTGGTTTTGGGATGTGGTCTAGCAGGTGCAGTGCTGCACCCCAGAGGTGTACTTGTGATATGTCATCTTTGTTTGAAGTTTTTATGGTTTTATTTAAGTATATATTGGTTGTTTTCACTACCTACTCGGGTTCTTTTGGGGGTTTTCTCGACTTGAATCTTTTACACCCACAAAAATATGTTTATTGCCCTATGGCACAAAATTTTAAAAACAATTTCTAGATTGCTAGTTAGCATAGTGCTCGTAAGAATCTGACCGTTACACTGAGGAGTACCAGGGACAGAGGTTTTTTTTTTAAACTTTCTTTTATTGTTTTTACAATAAACAATTGCATATTGTAGAATCATCTGTCAGGTATCAAACATTGCTTTAACAGATACATCCAGTGTACATTAGGATACACAGAGCCTAAACGGTATGGATTTAGGATAGTGGAGAAAAAAATAAAATAGGTTATTTATTCAGATATTATACCTACATAGGCTGAACTAAGGCTTTTGGGGTCAAGTCCAAAATGTTCCAAGTCCATAAATGATTACTCAACATCCAGTGCTGATATGAACCCCACTCCTATTAATAAAAGGTACTCCAAAAATAAGTAGCACTAAACATGCATTTTCCAGACATCTTTGTATCATTTTACCTTAAGTTGTTGAGAAAGCCAAATGATTTACTTTACAGGTATTAGAATAACAGAACAGTAAAGCTCAAGAGCTGGTGCTATTATGAACAAAATCAAGTTCTTACAATTTTAAACAGTCAGGTTTCCTGATCAGAGTCCAGATCGCTAACATTAGAGCCTTCAGAGGACTGAAACTCCCGGGCTAGTAATTCCATCTTTTTACCCGCCTCCAGTGGATCGGAATATTGAAATGTCTTACCACCGTAGTGGATTCGTAGTTGGGCTGGCATCAGGAGTGAATGTGATATCCCTAGGCCACAGAGGCGAGCTATCACTGTGTCGAATTTCTTCCGTCTGGTGCGTGTTGCAAACGATAGATCTGGAAACAAGTGGACGGTCGGTCCATTAAAGGCTAACCCTCCAGATGACCTCGCTGCTTGTAGAAGCCGGTCCCGAATGTTAGAGCTTGTAGTCACCATCAGAATTACTCCTGGGGCCTCACCATGTGGCCCAGCTGCTCGAGGTGTAATCTGAAAAGCTTTAAGGAGCTGACCCATCAGAGTTCCTTGTGGAAGCTTGAGTGCTGTTGGTAGCCATGAATTCAAAAAGGTAAGGAGATTGTCCTCTTCACAGCCCTCCGGAAGACCGATTATGCGTATGTGTGTGGCCCTGTTTGAGTTCTCCAATGCCTCAAGCCTGTATCGAAGTTGGACGTTTTCTTGCACAAGTTTAGTTGTGGCTGATGAGGCTTGCACAGCTGTTTTCTCAGCGGCTGATGCAGTTTGGGTAACTGCCTCCAATTTAACATCTTGTTCAGAAAATCGCTGGATGATCGACTCTATTTTAGAGTCGATCACTTGCATGGAGGTCTGCAAGGCTGTCCACGGGGGCTCTCTGCCGGTTATAGTGGTTGGGGAAGATGCGGCCCGCTCAGTCGTTGCCGCCGCCTGCTTGGGTCCACTGTTCACAGCCTTCTGGTTATGACCCATGGCAATCTGATATCCCATGATGCTGGATGACCTGCACTATTCACTGCTGCAATTAGTTTTAGCTTATCTCCACAGCAAATCGTGATTTTTAGCGAAATATAGTAATAGATGTGCAGAGCTGCATTCATGTGCGTCTTGCCAGTTTGCTGCTCCACAGTGCCCCCCAGGGGACAGAGGTTTGAAAACCGAGCTCGAGCTCAACATTCTATGCCCTTGCATAGAGTTAACCCTTTACTCTCCGGAGCAGTTCAAGTGCTGGGGCTAACTGCATATAGTCAAAATACAGCAAGACTCCATTAGAAGAAACAACATTACTATGGTGAGTAATTTTTTCTTACATGACAAGGAACCTTAGTGCGCGCAAGCACTAAAGCAAGGGTTACCCCAAAGGGCACCGACCGGGAAACCAAGTTTCAAAGATATACAAAATCACACATACCCCCATAATGCAAAGCATCATGGGCTATATATGCAAATCATCACAAAATATTATGCTGGTTCAACTTTAAGCAGAACTGCATGGTGCCGAAAGGCCTCTCACACAGTATGCAAAGGGTGCCAACAGAAGACCCAGACACACGTTTCATCCTAGCAGGACTCATCAGTGTGCCTCATCTGTATGACACCCTAGTGGAATGAACCAGCTACCTTAAGTTGGTCTACCTGGGTTGGGTTGTGGTGAGCCCAATAAAAGCAAAAAACAAGTTAAAAGACAAGGAACCTTAGTGCGCAAGCACTGAGGCAAGGGTTACCCCAAAGGGCACTGGCTGGTCATTCCACTGAGGTGTCATATAGATGAGGCACACTGATGAGTCCTGGTAGGATGAAACACGTGTCTGTGTCTTCCTGTTGGCACCCTTTGCATTCTGCAAGGTGCAATGGGAAGGCACTGGCTGATCTTATCCCTGATGGAGGACACCTTATCGGAGAAGAACTGCGCAAACTCCTCACACTGTTTTTGTGACAATGCTCGACCAGAGTGAAGACAGTCTAGATTGCATAGTCTGGTGTGTTCTTCACTGTAGCAGTTTCCCTGGACAGGAACTCTGCCTTCTTACGGGAAATTGCTGATTGATAGATATTATGATGATCCATCAATCTAAGTCTATCCACCTCCAGGTGAGTTTTCCGCCAGTGTCTTTCCAACCTTCGCCCCTGCCTCTTCAATTCACGGATTAGGGTAGCTGGTTCATTCCACTGGGGTGTCATACAGATGAGGCATACTGATGAGTCCTGGTAGGACGAAACACGTGTCTATGTCATCTGTTGGCACCCTTTGCATACTGTGTGAGAGGCCTTTCAGCACCATGCAGTTCTGCTTAAAGTTAAACCAGCATGATATTTTGTGGTGTTTTGCATATACAGCCCGTGATGCTTTGCATTATGGGGTATGTGTGATTTTGTATCTATTACATACCTTAGATGTCCAACATATATTGCGTTACTATACTGATTGAACAAAATTGATCAGAAAGACTTCTCAATTGTTTGTCACCTTTGCCTCGGGCCGAGAAAGGTTCCCAGCTACTAAAAGAACCCTTTCTAACTGGTTGGCACACTGTATTACATTTTGTTATACAAAATACAGCAAGCCATTACCAGGACCTGTCCAAGCCCATTCCACTAGAGCTATGGCCACTACTGCGGCTTGCTTTAAAGGAGAGTCTCCATTTCAGATATCTGCAGTACAGCTACCTGGCCCACAATCCATACTTTCATGAAGCATTACAAACTGGATATTGCTTCACACTATAGGATGGCCTTCGGCCGACCGGCCCTACAAGGTCTTCTGTCATAATGTCCACCCATCTTGGGTATACTGCTCGGAATTCTTCCCAAGTGTATTACCTACTGCAAGAGACCACTACATGGGAAATAGTACAGTTACATAAGAACTTACCATAACAGTAGATCTTTGAGTGTCTCTTGCAGTAGGTCCGATCCCGCCCCTCTGTCCTCCTCCTTCTCTAGGAGAACAAATTCTGGTCCAATGACTTTGTGTTGGGATACCTTTGGTACCTCGGGTTCCCCTCGGTCCTTGCCTAGCAAGCTGAATCTGTTGGGGGAACTGAGGGACCACCCACGCTTATATAGGAAACAGTAAGCTGATGTTATGTGTGGGTGGCCCCGATAAAAGACTGCTAGAAGAGCTGCCGTGCACCACAGCGACCACTGGTGATGACCCAAGTGTATTACCTACTACAAGAGACATTCCTCAAAGATCTACTGTTATGGTAAGTTCTTATGTAACTGTACTTTCAAGGAGTGGTTTGTAGTTCACATCCACACCACCCACCCAGCCTCTCCTGGCAAGTGGCACATGGATTCCTGCTTCCTGTGTGCAAGATCTGATATCACAGAATGGAACCAGCGGATATACTGCCTGGGTGGTGGGAGGAGCTTAGCTTAAAAATATCCCGACAAATCAGCACTTCCAATGGAACTGCCTATGTGTGGATGTGAACTATATACCACTCCTAGAACTACGATTACTCGTGAGTAACCTACTTTTCAAACAACATGAAGTCTTGCTATATTATGACAATTGCAGTTTGTCCCAGCCTTAGAACTGCTCCGGAGGTGAAAGAGTTAACTTCCATGCCAGGCATGGAACTTGGAGCGCGAGCTCGGTTAGAGAAGCTCTGTCTGTATAATTTCAAACCGAAACTGTCAGATTCTTTACTCCGCCTCACTGAACAGTCGCTCCGGAGATTCCTCCTATTGCTCGGTTCATTTCTCGGTTAAAAAGTATTTTTTCTCGGTTAATTCAACCGTGATTATATTTATTTTAACCGCAAACCGATCGGTTCAAGCTCTGTCTGTGGTATTGTAAGTAATAGACAGGTTTTTCTTTTCTGTGTGGAACTTGTAAATGTGTTATCGGTTCGGTTTGAACCGGTCAGGTTGTTTTAAAACATTATTCAAAAATCATTTTAAGTCATTTAGAGTGCGGTTCCCGGTTCTTATCGGTTCTAAAAAAAACGGATTTCATTACGGTTTTTTCCATGACCCGTGACACGGTTGGGAACCGATAAGGGTGTCTTGCCTGGCATTTGCCGGAAAAGGGCAAGTTTTTGGTTAGGCTGGCATTATGTCTGAGAAACCCAAAAGAAAAACCGGGCCCACTGGGTTTCAACACTGTAGTGTCTGTGGGGAAGCCTTTGCCAAGGCTGACCCACACACCACATGTGTTTATTGTCTGGGGTTTGACCACCTCAATGCAGACTGCCAGATTTGCAAGAATTTCCCTGCAGCTACCCTGGATAAGAGAGTTGGTAGTCTCAGGGAACGAGAGGCCAAAAAGTCCACTGACCTGGATGGCCAGCCCGGTTCGGTGCCAACCGAACCGGAGGGAGTGCCCTCTGACCAGGGCGAGACTTCCTCGGGCAAACGAAAAGCTGACTCAGAGGAACCAGTTCCAGCAAAGAGAACTAGAAAATAAGCAGGTGTGGAGTCAAAAATTCCTTCTCCAGCTGCTGCAGAGATAGCCAAAGTGATCCAAATTGTCCAGTCGCTTTCCCCGGTTCCGTCCGAACTGCCACTATCTGGTAAAAGGTCGGTTCGGCCGGTTCCACCGGTTCAAGAATATGATATAGAGGAGTTTTATGAACCGGAGGAGGGGGAGGATGATTATGAACAGTGTGAATGTGATTTTGAAAGTCTGGATGTGCCCATTGAACCGGACATCTCCCCAGACAGACCTTTAGGAGAGTCTCCCCCTAGGCTTTCTGAGTCCCCTTCTCATTTTCTGTTTTATAAAAAAGTTGCTGAAACCCTCCAGCTCCCTTTGGAGGAAGCTGTCGATGAACAAGAGGAGCCTGACTATGTGGAGATGATGGATATCCCAGAGTCCAAGAGATTGTCTATTCCTTTACATAAATCATTTAGGAAACAAACAATAAAAATTTTAAAAGCTCCTAATTCTGTGCCTCCTGTGGATAAAAAGATGGACAGGAGGTACACTTTGTCAGGTCCTGATACAGAGTTTCTTTCACAGCAATGCAGCCATGTAGGGGTAGTGCAGGCTGCAGCCTGTGATAAGGCTAATATTCCCCTGGCTTCACACCCCCTGACAAGGACTCCAGGAGGACTGATGCCATGGCTAAAAAACAATACATGGCAGCGTCCTTGGGACTCAGACAGGCAAATTATATGGCCTATGTTGCAAGATACCAGAAATCAGATGGGATACTGTCATGGCTTTAGCCAAATAGGCCCCCGGCCAGCTTGCCAAGGAGCTGGAACAGGTGGCTGCTGATGGTATTGCAGCATCTAAGGTGCAGTTCCATGCTGCAGTGGATTCTAATGACGTATCTTCAAGAGCCATGGCTACATCTGTGGCTTTTCGTAGATTGGCTTGGCTCAGGTGTACTAGTCTGTCACAGGATACCCAGGCTAAGGCCATGGATTTTCCTGTGGTGGGAAATTCTCTGGGGAGCAGACAGAGAATTATATGAAGAATATAGAACCACTTATAGGAGTGCACAGGCCAAGGAAAGGCAAGCCACTCCTCAGAGGCAGCCCCCCAGGGGCAGGGGCAGGCCTTTTCACAGGCCTTTTTACCAAGCCCAGGCCTCCTCTTCAGCTTATGTTCAGAGGGGGTTCTTCAGAGGGAGAGGCAGACGGGGTACGAGCAGGCCTGCTCCCACCCCTCAGCCTAAAGCCCCTGCCAAACAGGCACCCTGATGGGATGCCCAGGGCCAATTCTCCATTACCTGTAGGGGGCAGGCTGGCTTACTTTGTCCAGGACTGGAAGTCTTTAACATCAGACAAGTGGGTCCTGGAAGTAGTAAGCCAGGGACTGGTTCTCCGCTTCAAAAAATTTCCAAAGATGAGAATCAGATCTTTTCCACCTGCAAATCCATCAGAGGCACTTGCCCTAGAGGCAGAAGTCTCTACCCTCCTGGCTCTCAGAGCCGTGGAAAGGGTTCCACCCCCTACACCAGGGCAAAGGATTGTACGCCAGGTACTTCCTTACTCCAAAAAAGACAGGAGAATGGCGGCCCATCCTGGATCTCAGATACTTAAACAAGCACCTTTTAAAACCAAAATTCAAAATGGTGACTCTGGGAATTATTCTGCCCTCTCTAAGGCCAGGGGACTGGCTAGCGTCCCTGGACCTCAAGGATGCCTACTTCCATATTCTCATCAGAAGTTCCCATCGAAAGTACCTCAGGTTCGAGCTGCCCTCAGGCCATTACCAATTCAGAGCAATGCCCTTTGGCCTCACCTCTGCTCCAAGGGTATTCACAAAATGCCTGGCAGTAGCAGTTGCCCACCTAAGAAGGCAAAAATTGCCATCTTCCCTACCTGGACGTTATGGCTCATAGTAGGCCAGTCTCCAGACCAAGTCAAGCTTACATCTTCAGATAACTCAGCAACTGCTTACCTCTCTAGGTTTCCTTCTGAATCTTCCAAAGTCAGTTCTAGAGCCTGTCAGCTCCTCGCCTTCATAGGCGCAGAACTGAACACAGAGGAAGCCAGAGCCTTCCTGCCTTTGGACAGGGCAAGGACCCTGGTCTCTCTGGCCTCTTCATTCACCCTGCAGGTCTCTCCCAGCAAGACATTTTCTACAGCTCCTAGGGCACATGGCTGCTTCTACAGCAGTAGTGCAAGGAGCCAGATTTCAGATGAGGGACATCCAGTTCCATTTGAGAGCCTTTTGGTCTCAAAGAAAGGACCCTCTAATCAAATTGATCCCAGTGACTCAACTCTGATCCAAGCCCCTACAATGGTGGCAGGATCAGAGCAATCTGAACAGGGGTTCCTTTGTCACTCAGTCTCACTCTTTAATCCTTACTACAGATGCATCCCTCTTGGGGTGGGGAGCTCACATGGGCGACTCACTACCCAGGGACTGTGGTCCCTCAGGAATCTCTGCTCCACATCAACCTGTTGGAGCTCAGAGCAGTTTTTCTAGCACTTCAAGCTTTTTCCAAATCTGTTCAGAACAAGGTTGTACAGGTCAGAACAGGCAACACCACTACAATGTGGTACATCAACAAGCAGGGAGGCACTCGGTTCACGGCCTTGTGCACGCAAGCAATGAGGTTGTGGTCTCTGGCTTACTCTCTGAACACCTCCCTTACGGCAGTTCACCTCCCAGGCAAGGACAATGTCCTGGCAGATGCTCTCAGCAGGATTTCCCAGGGCCATCACGAATGGTCACTGGATCCTCTGGTCCTGGAGGTAATATTTGCCAGATGGGGCACCCCGCAGATAGATCTTTTTGCAGCCCCAGACAATCACCAACTTCCTCTTTTTTGCTGCAGGCCCCCAGTGTTGGGCTCAGTCCCTCTGGATGCCTTAGCTCTCAATTGGGAAGGAAGTTTCTTTATGCTTTTCCCCCTTCCCTCTCCTGTTCAAAGTGTTAGTCAAAATCAGATCTCAATCCTGCAAAGTGATTCTGATTGCTCCAGATTGGGCCAGACAACCCTGGTATCCACTCCTACTGTCCTTAGCAGTCCATCTTCCCCTGTGTCTTCCCAAGAATCACAATCTGTTAACCTGTGCTCAGGGAAGGGTTTGGTACCGAACCTCAAATCTCTCAATCTCAAGGCTGGCTCTTGAAGAGTTAGAATTTGCTGATTTACACCTCTCCCAGGGTGTAATGGATATATTGAAGGCTTCTAGGAAGCCTTCCACCAGGGCAACTTACAATTCCAAATGGAAGAGGTTTTCCATATGGTGCACTGGGAAGCATATTTCCCCAGAATCTGCTGATTTACCCACAGTCCTGGATTATATGGTCCATTTGAACACTTTGGGGCTCAGACCAGCTACCCTAAAGGTGCATTTGGAAGCTGTGTCTGCTTTCATTTCAGCAGGTAAACCTTCTTCTCTTTCAGCTCATCCTGTATTCTCTAAGTTTTTTAAGGGATTGCTTCACACCAACCCTCCATTCAGGGACCTTGCCCCTGCCTGGGATCTTAATGTTTGCATTGCTCAGTTTATGCAACCTCCCTTTGAGCCCTTGTCTTCAGCAGAGCTTAAGTACTTGACTTGGAAGACTGTGTTTCTGGTAGCCATCACTTCTGCCAGACGCATAAGTGAATTACAAGCTTTGTCAGTGGAGCCTGATTTTATCTCCTTTCATAGAGATAAAGTAGTCCTTAGGACTAACAGGAAGTTCTTGCCTCAGGTGGTTTCAGATTTCCACCTTAATCAATCTATTTCTCTTCCAGTGTACTTCACTGACCATTCCTCCTCTGGGGAGAGGAGGCTGCACAGCTTAGATGTGAAGAGAGCCCTTAGTTACTACATTGAGCGTACCGAGGGTCACAGGTTTGACTCCCTCCAACTGTTCCTCACTTATGGTGAGGTTGGTAAAGGGAAACCTGCCACTAAAAGGTCCATTGCCAGGTGGATTGTCTCTTGTATCCAATTCTGTTATGAAAAACTGGGTAAGGTTCCTCCCTCAGGCCTGAGGGCTCACTCTACCAGAGGTACAGCTGCTTCCCTGGCTGCTGCCAGGGACATCCCCATTCTAGAGATTTGTCAAGCAGCTACCTGGAAAACAGTTCACACTTTTACCAAGCTTTACTCTCTGGACATCCAGGCTAGGAGTGATGCTCGGTTTGGCACAGCTGTGCTTTAGAGCCTATTTCCTAAGTAGGTTCTGTCCCTCCTCCATGGAGGTACTGCTGTGTAGTCTGCACATGTTGTAATATAGCAAGACTTCATGTTGTTTGAAGAAAAAATTACTCACCTTAGTAATGTTGTTTCTTCTAATGGAGTCTTGCTATATTATGACCCCCCCCGCCTGCCTCTCTCAGAACCTCCGTTTTTGGGATGTGGGTGGGCAGTGCAGTGTTGGCACTTAGTAGATGCCCACCTTGTTTTTTCACCCCTCTTTCTTTTTCTGGGGTGACTGGGTGTTGTGTTTTTCATTTTTTGGGTCTCTTGACTTGAGTCTTTGTTTTGGGACCAAAAAATATGTTGTTATATTTAGTAGCCAGTTGGCTAGTGTAGGTTTACAGCTTCCACACAGGACTTTAGTGAGTTTAGCTCGTAAAGATCTGACAGTTTGAGTTTGAAAAACAAGAGACAGAGTTTTCAACCAAGCTCGAGCTCAGCATTCCATGCCTGGCATGGAAAGTTAACTCTTCACCTCTGGAGCAGTTCGAGGGTTGGGACTCACTGCATATGTCATAATATAGCAAGACTCCATTAGAAGAAACAACATTACTAAGGTGAGTAATTTTCTTCCTCCCTAAGGCCAGGGACTGCCTAGCCTCCTGGACCTCAAAGATGCCTACTTTCACATCCCCATCAGGTGCTCCCACAGAAAGTACCTCGGGTTCAAGTTGTCCTCAGGCCATTATCAGTTCAAAGCAATGCCCTTTGGTCTAACATTAGCTCCAAGGGTTTCACAAACTGCCTGGCAGTAGTAGTTGCCTTTCTAAGAAGGCAAAAGATTTCCATTTTTCCATATCTGGACGACTGGCTCCTAGTGGGTCAGTCTCCAGACCAAGTCAAGTCAGACCTGCAGTGACTCAGCAGTGCTCACTTCCTGGGATTTCTTCTCAGCCTTCCCAAGTCGGTTCTCGAACAGTTGCAGCTTCTTACCTTTATAGGGCAGAGCTAGATACTGTCAAAGCAAGAGCCTTTCTTCCCTGGAAAGGGCAAGAATTCTTATAGAGCTGGCCTCTTCCTTCAGCCTTCAGGTGTCCCGACCAGCAAGGCACTTCCTTCAGCTCCTGGGCCACATGGCAGTTTCTACAGCGGTGGTCCAAGGGGCAAGATTCCAGATGAGGGACATTCAGTTCCATCTGAGGGCCTTTTGGTCCCAAAGAAAGGATCCTGTTACCAAGCTGATTCCAGTGACTCGGACACTGATCCAAGCTCTTCAATGGTAGCAGGATCAGGAAAATTTAAGGAAAGGGGTCCCATTTGTCGCTCAGTCTCATTCGGTGGTCCTTACCATGGATGCTTCCCTTTTGGGGTGGGGAGCCCACTGGGGGGCTTTCACAGCCCAGGGACTGTGGTCCCCTCAGGAATCCCTTCTTCATATCAATCTCCTGGAACTCAGGGCAGTTTTTCTGGCCTGCAAGCTTCTGTCAGTCAGTGCAGAACAAGGTGGTTCAGGTCAGAACAGACAACACCACCACCATGTGGGACCTCAACAAGCGAGGGAGGCACTTCGGTCCATGCCTTGTGCATGGAAGCCATGAAATTGTGGTCCCTGGCTTATTCTCTGCAGGCGTCTCTGATAGCAGTCCACCTTCCAGGGAAGGACAGTGCTAGCAGATGTACTGAGCAGGATCTCCCAGGGCCATCATGAATGGTCCCTGGACCCTCTGTGTTGAAGTGATTTTTTTCAAGATGGGGCACTCCAGAGATAGATCTCTTTGCAGCCCCAGACAATCACCAACTTCCTCTGTTTTGTTGCAGACCCCCAGTCTTGGGCTCAGTCCCTCTAGATGCTCTGATGTTGAACTGGGAAGAGAAATTTCTCTATGCCTTCCCTCCCTTTCCTCTACTATTCAAGGTTCTGGTCAAGGTAAGGTCACAACCCTGCAAAGTGATTCTGATTGCTCCAGATTGGGCCAGGCAGCCCTGGTACCCCCTCTTACTGTCACTAGCAGTCCATCTTCCCCTGTCTCGTCCCAGGAATTACAGCCTGTTAACCTCCTCTCAGGGGAGGATCTGGTTCCCCAATCTTCGGTCTCTCAATCTCAAGGCATGGCTCTTGAAGAGTTAGAGTATGCAGATTTGCATCTGTCCCAAGGGGTTCTGGATATTCTCAAAGCCTCTCGAAAGCCTGCCACCAGAAAGACTTATAACTCCAAATGGAAAAGATTCAGCATTTGGTATTCCAAGAAGCATATATCTCAGACACTGCTGAATTGCCTACAGTTCTGGACTGTATGGTCCATCTTAATGGCCTAGGCCTCAGACCGGCTCCTGTCAAGGTGCACTTGTCAGCTGTCTCTGCTTTTCTGTCAGTGGGAAAGCCTTCCTCACTGTCATCTTACCCTGTATTCTGTAAATTTTCAAGGGATTGCTTCATACCAATCCTCCCTTTAGGGATCCTGCCCCTGCCTGGGACTTAAATGTTTGCATTACTCAACTTATGCAACCCCCTTTTGAGCCTATGTCCTCAGCAGAGCTTAAGTACTTGACTTGGAAAACTGTGTTTTTGGTAGCTATTACCTCTGCCAGACGTATCAGTGAATTACAAGCCCTGTCAGTGGAACCTGATTTTATCTCCTTTCATAGAGATAAAGTGGTCCTTAGAACCAGTAGGAGGTTCTTGCCCAAAGTAGTTTCGGACTTCCATTTGAATCAGTCTGTGTCTCTCCCTGTTTTCTTCACTGATCATTCTTCCTCAGGGAGAGGAGGCTACACAGTTTAGATGTTGAAAGAGCCCTTAGCTACTACATAGAGCGTACCAAGGGTCACAGGTTTGATTCCCTCCAGTAGTTTCTCACTTATGGGGAAGTGGGAAAGGGCAAACCTGCCACCAAGAGAACTATTGCCAGGTGGATTGTTTCTTGTATACAATTCTGCTATGAGAAACTGGGAAAAATTCCACCCTCAGGCCTGAGGGTTCATTCCACAAGAGGTACAGCTGCTTCCCTGGCTGCTGCCAGGGATATCCCTCTGTTAGAAATTTGTCAGGCAGCCAACTGGAAAACAGTCCATACCCTTACCAAGCATTACTTTCTGGATATCCAGGCTAGGAGTGATGCTCAGTTTGGCGCAGTAGTACTGCAGAGCCTATTCCCAACATAGGTTCTGTCCCTCTTCCATGGAGGTACTGCTTGGTAGTCTGCAGATTGTCAGAATACAGTAAGACTTCATGTTTGAAGAAAAAATTACTCACCTTAGTAATTATATTTCTTATAATGGATTCTTGCTGTATTCTGACCACCCTCCCTGCCTCCCCTCTCAGAACTTGTTTTTGAGAAGTGGGTGGGCAGGCGCAGTGTTGCACCCCAGCGGTGCTTCAAGCACACCCTTCGCTTTATCTGGGTTCTTTGTATTATAAGCTTTTATTTTTGGATAGGTTTCAGTTTTGGGTTTCCTGAGTTGAGTCTTCCTTTGGGAATCCAAAACTTTCTGTTGCCAGTTGGCTAGTTAAAATGTTATAATTTCCACATAGTTAGTCAGTGAGTGGTTGTTTGTAAGAATTTGGCAGTTGGGTTTCAAAGTGCTGCAGACAGAGACCTCAACCGAGCTCGAGCTCAGCGTCTCTATGCACTGCATAGAAAATTAACCCTCTACACTCCGGGGCAGTTCAAAGGCTGGAGCTAACTGCAGATTGTCAGAATGTAGCAAGCCTCCTTAGAAGAAATATAATTACTAAGGTGAGTAATTTTTTCATCTGGGTGATCAAATCCTAGGTCTCACGAGAAAATGTGGCTGCGCAACCAGACAGACAAGAGACAGGAAAGGAAAGAACAGAACAGATCCCTGCATTCAAACTCTCCATAACAACTGGGACAGGATCCTATTCAACCTTGTCTCTGTTCTGTTCCGATTGGAGGGGATGCTGTTCGAGATCCAGGCCATGCTGTTAGGCCTATCATCAGCACCCAGAGTCTTCACCAAATGCATTGCAGTGATGGCAGCCTTTCTGAGATACCAGGGGGTTCGGTTGTACCCTTACCTGGATGACTGGCTGATTGCGGGGTCCTCCTGGTTTGGAGGTGGAGAGGTCTTGGGATCGGACCCTCCAAACCTGCTTGGCTGTCATCCTACTGGTCAATGAGGGCAAGTCGGAACTCATTCCATCTGAGGAAATTCAGTTCATTGGAGCAGAGCTCAACTCCCACTGGGCCCTAGCCAGGTTACCGGTGGACTGGGTGGAGGATCTTTTCACCTTTGCCTGCTCATTTCAGATTGGGCAGTTGTGCCCTGCTCGGGACTTCCTGTGCCTCTTGGGCTTTGTGGCAGCATGTACCAGCATGGTCTTCTAGGCCTGTTAGAGAAGGTGTCCCCTCCAGTGGGGGCTAGCCAGACAGTGGTCTCAGTGACATGATCAGATCGACCAGTCTGTCTCGGGTGACTCCAGAGCTGTAGGAGGGAGTCCCTTTGTCCAACCAAGGCTGTTGGTCACCCTGATGACCGATGCCCCCTAACAGAGTGGGATGCCCACTTGGGAGTCCACCGAGTCCACGGGCTCTGGGACCCCAAGGAGTCTCGCTGCCACATCAACCTGCTGGCAGTGTTCCTGGCACTGACAGCGTTTATTCCCATGTTCAGGATCAGGTCGAGCCAAGTCCGGATGGACAACATGATGACCATGCATTATCTCAACAAGCAGGGCAGGACGCATTCCCTATCTCATTGCCGGGAAGCTGTCCACATGTGGATCCTTGTGCACAGCTTGGATGCTGACCTTCTGGCAATACATGTGACTGGTGTCTCCAACCAGCTGGTGGATGCCCTCAGCCAAGTAGGCAAGGCATCTAACGAGTGGTCTCTCCACCAGGAGGTAGTCAACCATATTTATGCCCGGTGGGGCACTTCCCAGGTCAACCTCTTTGCCTCCAGGGAGAACACGAAGCTGAGGCTGTTCTGTGCCCACCCCCCTCAATGTGGGATACTCTGGGGGGGGGGTGCATTCACAAGACCCTGGACTCAGGGCCTCCTAATCATAGAAACATAGAGTTTGATGGCAGATAAGGACCGCTTGGCCCACCTAGTCTGCCCATTTTCCTACCTAATGAATAAGCTGCAGATCCTAGTTAACCAACAGCCTACTTCCTGCTACCCCCCACTAGAATTACCTTATGTCTGTCCCATGCATTCTTGAATTCCCCCACTGTTTTTGACTCCACGACCTCCTCAGGAAGGCTGTTCCATGCATCTACAACCCTCTCCGTGAAGAAATACTTCCTCACATTACCTCTGAGCCATCCCCTCTATCTTCAAATTGTGCCCCCTTGTTCTTGCACATCTCTTTTTCTGAAAGATGCTACCCTCTTGGACTTTGTAGATTCCCTTGAGGTACTTGAAAGTTTCTATCATGTCCCCTCTCTCCCTCCTTTCCTCGAGGCTATACATATTAAGCTCCTTTAGTTGTTCTTCATTTGTCTTCTGGTGCAGACCCTACACCATTTTGGTTGCCCTCCTCTGGACAGCCTCCACCCTATGTCTTTGTGGAGATGGGGTCTCCAGAACTGCACACAGTACTCCAGATGTGGTCTTACCAACTGTCTGTACAGAGGAATAACAACTTCCTGTTTTCTATTGGTGACGCCTCTCCCTATGCATCCCAGTATCCCCCCCAGCCCTCCTTACTGCCTTCTCGCATTGCTTGCCCACCTTTAGGTCATCTGCTATAACTACCCCCAGGTCCCTTTCCATTTTTGTTATTGTCAGTATCTCACCCCCCATTGTGTACTCTTCCCCAGGGTTTTTGTTTCCCAGGTGAATTACTTTGCACTTCTTTGCATCGAATCTAAGCTGCCATACATTTGACCATTCCTCCAGCCTTGCCAAGGCCCTTCTCTTCCTTTCCACCACACCTTGTGTATCAACCCTGTTGCAGATCTTTGTGTCGTCTGCAAAGAATCATACCTTTCCTTCCAGTCCCTTTGCAATGTCACTTATAAAGATGTTAAAAAGGACTGACCCCAGTACTGAACCCTGCGGTACCCCACTAGTAACCCCCTTTTCTTCACTGTGGACTCCGCTTACTGTTACCCTCTGTTTCCCGTTGTCCAGCCAATGTTTTACCCAGGCTACCACCCTGGGACCCACTCTCAGGCTGGCTAATTTGTTTATTAATCTTTTGTGTGGTACTGTGTCAAATGCCTTGCTAAAGTCTAGGGAGGCCATGTCCACAGCCCCTCCCTTGTCTACTGCTTTGGTCACCCAGTCAAAGAAATCGATTAGATTTATCTGACGTGACCTTCCTGCTGTGAATCCATGCTGCCTTGGGTCCTATGCTCCACTGGCCTCTAGGTACTCAACAGTTCTTTCCTTCAGATGTGATTTCATCATTTTTCGTACCACTGAGGTCAAACTGACAGGTCTGTAGTTTCCTGCCTCTGCCTTGCTCCCCCTTTTGTGAAGGGGAATCACATCCACCCTCCTCCAGTCTTCAGGTACCACACCATTCTCCCTTGATTTGTTAAAAAGGGTAGTTAGTGGTGTTACTAGTTCTCCCCCTAGTTCTTTTAGAATTGTGGGGTGAATTCCATCAGGCCCCATTGCTTTATCCACCTTCAGTTTTAGGAGTTCTTTCAGAACCCTTTCTTCTGTGAAAGGACTAATATCACCCCCCCATCCAGAGTGCTTCTATTGACTGGATTAGGTACCTCCCCCTCCTCTTCCTCTGTGAATACTGAGCAGAAGTATTCATTCAGTACCCCTGCTTTTTCACTGTCCCTCTCTGCCCAACCACCCTCCTCTTTATTCAGCCTCAGTACCCCTGCCTTAGTCTTTCTTTGCTCTCTAATGCACTTGTAAAAGGTGTTATCCCCCTTCTTAACTGAGTTGGCTATTTTTTCTTCGGTTTGGGCCTTTGCTATTCTGACTGCCTTCCCCACTTTCTTCTGCTTTAACTGGTACAGTTCTCTATCCTGCTCCTTCTGTGTTTCCTTATACTTCCTGAATGATATCTTTTTCTCCCTAACCTTCCCTGCCACTTCTTTTGAGAACCATAGTGTTTTTTTCTTTCATTTTGATTTGTTTGTTTGCGTCACACAAAGGCTTGTTTTTATTTATTTTTTTATTTATCAGGTCTAGGATTACAAATACCTTTGAGCCAAGGCTCTTTTACAAAAGTTCCACGTCAGAGAAATACAAATTATGGGGAACATCAAGACAGACATTACAACAATGTGGACATTGCAAACAGATTACAGATTAATACAATTTAAGGGTAACATTGTAAGCAAGGCAGCCAGTGGCATTTGTCAGAGAAAACAGACAAGAGAGAAGAAGTGCCAGAGTCATAGGGAGAGGGAAGGGGGAAAAAGGAATGTAGGTAGGGTGGGGAGAGGGTGAAAAGTGCAGCATTGAGTATACCAAGATGTGAGGGTAGAATCCAGTGGGGAAGGGGGACCACTAGAGGAGGCAGGGAAGTGGAGGAACAAGGTTAAGTTGGGCAGTCACAGGAGCTGTTGGTAGTGAGATCGTCCCGGAGCCTAGTTTTAAACATACCAATTGTCGGGGCAGAGGAGATGGTGGGGCTGAGGCCATTGAACCAGAGTGGCACAAAAGCAAAAGAGCATTGTCCCTGTAAAATGTGTGACAGTGGGGGACTTTCAGTAGCTGTAGCGTGGATCTCCGAAGGCACCGTTTGTTGGTTCGGTGTTGTAACAGAGTTGAGACCCCAGAAGGTGCAGGGCCAAGGTAGATTTTTTTCGCAATGGAGCAGGTGAGAAACTTTATGTGGCTTGATAGTTGGAGCTAACCGGTCTGGGTGTGCAGGTCACATGTGTGGGTGAGACGGTGAGCACCAGTGATGAGCCGACATGCCTTATTTAAGGCAGTTGAGGCGTCTAAGGGTTATGGTTGTGGCTGAGCCGTAAATGATGAGACCATAGTTTATTACAGAGATCACAGAGCTCAGGACTGCAACCTTGTTGCCTCTGTAATGGCAGTTTTGATGTTTCCCCATTGTTGCTCCACCCCACCTTCTTGCCTGTTTGCTAGTACTTTTCTGAGGCACTCTCCCATTTTGACAAAATCAGCCCTCCTGAAGTCCAGTACCTTCACTTTTGTATGGCTTGACTCTACAGCTAAGTTTATCGTGAACCACACTGTTTGGTGGTCACTTGTTCCCAGATGGCTACCCACTTTTAGATCTGAGATCCTCTCTCCATCTCCATTTGAGAGTACCAGGTCTAAGATTGCTCCCTCCTGAGTGGGTTCCAAAACTAGCTGTCTGAGGCATGCCCCCCCCTTTTTAGGGCATCGAGAATGGCCCTGCTCTTGGATGTGGCTGCAGCAAAGGTGCTCCAGTTAACATCTGGCATATTCAGGTCCCCCATCAGCAATATCTCCCCTTTCTCTGCCATCCAAAGGATGCCTTCTATCATTTCTAGTCCATTTCCTCCCGGATGGGGATCTGTATACAACCCTCTGCGGATTCTGGTGCCATTTCAGTCTCCAGGGTGACCCACAGTGCCTCCTCTCCTCCCTGTTTACACTTTAGTTCCATTGCTTTGATCCCTTCCCTTACATAGAGAGCTACCTCCTCCTCTTCTACCCTCCTGTCCCTCCTGTAGATTGTGTACCCTGGTATGTTGACATCCCAGTCATGGTCCTCTGTGACTATGTTTCTGTGACTGCCACGATATCCAGGCATCCTCTCTCTCAAGGCCACCAGTTCAGGGAGCTTGTTACCTAGACTATGGGCATTGGTGCTCATTACCCTTCATTTTTTGATGGCCTTATTCCTTTTTGCCCCATCCCTGTCCTTACTGCCTTTGTCTTTTTCTCCATTTACCCCTGCCCTTCTCCTGTCGACTGCTCTATCTTGGTCTTTACCTTACTGATGACCCTGATTTTCATGGGGGGGGGACGCTAGGATTTCCCTTCTCCTTTTCAATGTCTCCCCCCTTGGCTAGTTTAAATGCTTGCCAATGAAGCATTTAAACCTATCACCTAGGATCCTGGTTCCCCTCCTGGACAGATGCAGACCATCATGCCAATATAGGCCTGCATCCCTTCAGGTGGAGCCCCAGTCCCCAGTGAAGTCGAAAACCCTGAGCTCTGCATCAGTTTTTCAACCACTGATTGAATCCCATGGTGAGTACCCTAGCCTCACCCATACCATACACAGGCAGCACCTCAAGAAGGTTACCGTGCATGCTATTTGTCTAAGGCCCAGCTCCACAAACTCCTCCTGCACTATTCTGATCCCTTTCCCTGCCAGGTTATTTGTCCCTAGGTGGACAATGACATCCAGCTCCCTCCCCCATGCAGCTGCTCATGCGATCCTGAGGATTCGCTCCCTGTCCCTCCAAGCCATGGTGCCAGGCAGGCACCTTACCTCCCTCTCCCCTTCCTCCCCCAGTTCTGCCCTGCTAATAGTGGAGTCCCCCACCAGGAGTTGTTTCCTTCCCCTGTGGAGTTCCATGCCACCCTCCTGTGGGTCTCCTTTGTGTAGGTTTCCAGCATCCTCCTTGGTCTTCACTGCGGTTGCCTCTGTAGAGGACCCACACTCTGCCAGAATGGCATATGAATTGTGGAGCGGTACAGCTGGAGGGATGCACCTCTGTTCCACCACCCTCACCCTCCCTGAGCCCACTGTGGTCCAACCGCTCCTCTTTCTTGGCAACCTCTGAGGCAGCGGCAGTGGCTTTGGTGGTCCCTGGGTGGGAAAGGAGGTCCCCAAATCCTGGCCAACTCAGCCTGGAAATGAGCAACCTCCTCCCTCAGCCCAGAGGTGCCTGCAGATGAGACAACACCACATCTTCCAGAACGTCTCCCAGAAGAGTGCTACCCACAGCCACTGCACTGCACCACTCCCATCATGTCTTTATTTGTGGTCCCTTAACTGTTGTTTTGTATACTTACTCTTTCCTCGCTGTTTATTTTATTTATTTATTTATTTAATATATATATTTTTCTCCTTTCCTACTGCCTCCAGTGCCCTTAAAGCTCCTGATCTTCCTGTTCTGGGACAGTAGGTTCCTATATTCCTCAGTAGTCTCCTCCTTTTTACTTGCTCAGAGTCAGACCTCCAGCAGCTAAAGGGTGATGGAGGCTACTCTTTCCTTCTCCTGTATGCCTTCCTCCATTCCCCTGATCCACAGGGTTCTACTCAGGTGCAGTGGGACAAGGCACAGGTGATCTTGGTGCACTGAACTGGCCACCAGTTCTGGTACCCCAATCTTCTCATCCTCAGTGGCAGGCTTCCGAGGCATCTCCTCTCTACCTGGATCTGCTCTCATGCTCCCAGGGGAAGGTTCTTCACCCAGACCTTCATTCCCTGCACCTAACAGACTAGTTCCTGAGCCATTAGAATTCAAGGCTTTGAGTCTCTCCGATGAGGCCTTCCAAGTTGTGGAAGCCTCTTGGAAGGAGTCGACTCATAAATGCTACTGTACTTCTTTAAAGGAAGTTTCTGGCAAAAGGTATTGGCTTCGTAGCCAAATGCCTTATGCCAGTGTGAGCTAATTTTTGTAAAAAAGTTATTTTTTTACTCACTGTGTTAAGTAATGCGAAGTGATGTAGCTGGCCCCTACCACCGCCAGCCCATCCTTTCAGCTTCTCAGTATGCCTGTTTCAGCCCACTCAGTGTTTCTGTGACATGTGCAAGGAGAGTGAGGGGTGCCCTATACAAGTCTGTGGGTGTTTTTTATAAGCAGTTTTGAAGCTCTTAGCAATGTTCGAGGAGTAATGAAAGCTCACTGCTCTACTAATAGAACAGTGGCTTCATTCCCTCTAGATTGCTAACAGCTTCAGAAAAACAGCTTTAAAAACACCCCTTAGACTTGTATAGGGTTCACCTCTGCGTTTCTGCTCACACGTCACAGAAAACACTGAGCTGGCCTACTGGGAAGCAGAGAGGGATCAGCTGGCAGTGGCTATGGAGCCACTATCTCTCTTTGTTTACTTAACACAGTGAGTAAAAAAATTACTTTTTTACAAAAATGAGCTTACGCTGGCATAAGGTATTGGTCTATGAAGCCCAATACCTTATGCCATTTTATCAGAAATTCACTTTAAGTGGAAAAGGTTTTCCATTTGTTATCAGGGCAAGGAGCTAGACCCCCTTGTACAGCCCTGTGGTGAGTATCTTGCACTCTCTCCGATCCCTCTCCCAGCTGGGACTCCGGTCGGCGATCTTTGGGGTGCACCTGCCTGCCATCTCGGCTTGGGCGTGGCTGATATGCCGATGGTGGCTCAGGAGAAGGTTTTGGGTGCTTTTTCAAGGGCTTGAACCACTTGTCCCCTCAGTACAGAACTCCTGGTTAGTGAGTGGTGCAGTGAGGGACAGTATAGCCTGACGGGGCAGGAGGCCCAATGAGGCCTTCTTTGCAGGAATGCAGGTCTGATACTTTATTCTGCCAGATAGCTGTAGCCAGTTTACCTGCCCGTATAAATCGCATGAATGTGTGAGTCGTGCGACTGAGGTGAGGAGCCGACAGGCCTTGTTTAGGGCTGGAGCTATATGCCGGAGGGCACTGTCGGTAGCAGATCCATAAACTATGAGACCATAGTCAATTAGCGAGGTAGCCGAGCTCTGTATAGCAAGCTTCAATGCTTCAGTTGTCAGACAGTGCCTGTGTCTATAGAGCAGTCCTATGCGGATGTTAACAATTTTGGCAATGTTATGAATATGCGTGGCATACAATAGTGTGCAGTCAAGGGTCACACCAGGTATTTGAAATGGTCAACCTGTTCCAATGCAGTGCCACCACAATTTTTGATAAGCAGTTGTTGGAGTTTGTGTTTGTTATGGGTACCATGAAATAACATAGATTTAGTTTTTGAGTAGTTTAGGATGAGCTTGTGCGACCTGAACCAGGATTCAGCTTCTGCAAAACTTCGCTGCAGTTGCTGCAATAGGAGATAGGGGTCAGAGTGGCTTGTGAAAATGGCTGCATCAGCATAAAGGAGAATTCTATCATGGCATGAGGCAGGGAGCTCGTTCACGAAGATGCTAAATAATGAGGGTCCAAGGATAGATCCTTGGGTGACACCCGACTGGACTGGGCAGGAGGTCGAGATGGTTTCTCAATTCTGACCTGCTGGAGCGGTCACTAAGGTAGCTTTGGAACCAGCAGTAGCATCCGGTGAAAGTCTGAGGGAATATAGTTGTCTAGTCAGTAGAGTGGTTGACGGTATCAGATGCTTGTCAGGGTCAATAAAGGCGGCACTGACCAAGAGGTTTGATCTAGTGCTTGGTGGATATAGGACGTGAAGTCTAGGAGTGTAGTGGTGGTGCTGTGCCTTACAAAAATCATGTTGCTGGGACACAGGAGGTCATATTTTCCAGATAGTCAATGAGTTGATCAGCAACTATCTTTTCCAGTGCCTTGGAGAGTGGGGGTAGGATGGAGATTGGTTTGTAGTTGCTTACGAGACTTATGTCATCACTTTCGTGGACTGGGGTCACCATAGCAGTCTTCCATTTACATGGGAATTGTGAGAGCATAAGAGAGCATTTAAGAATTTTGGTTAGGAGTGGCAGAATTTCCTCAGTGGTGAGGGCAATGAGTTTTAAATTCAGGGAGTCACCACTGTGCCTGGCCTTCCCAAGTACTTTGAGTAGGCGTTTTTTGGCTAGCCTTCTGAGATTACCTTAAAATAAAATGGGGGTCGTTGCTGAGTTCCATGCTGGCTGTCAGGACGTTTAGCAGCTGTTGCTGGATTAAGAAGTTAGGTGGGAGCGCCTGACTAACGTCGGAAAATGTGGTGTTAAAGGCATTGGCTATGGTTACTTTATACAAAGTGATAGCACCGTTAATGTTGAGCATTGTGGGTGTAACTTTGGGGCTTTTCCCAGTAACCTCACAGAGGTTGTCCCAAAACTTCCTCCCATCATTCTAGGTGCTAGCAAGAGCCTTCCTATAGTAGTTGACTTTTGCCTGGTGAATGGCTCTTGTGCAGGCATTCTGTGCTGCTTTGTAGGCCTGGGTGTCAGCTAGGGTGTTAGCAGCCTTTGCGTGGTACCAGAGCCGGTCTTGAGATTCCATCTGTTTGAGGAGGTTAAGGGTCACCCATGGGTTTATTGTTCCCCTGACCTTATGCTTTTTGAACGGGGCATGAACATCACATGCTAAGTTGAAAGTAGTAATAAAGTAATCAAGGGCTGAGTCCACATCCTGGGCAGTGTCATTTGAAGACTAGTCAGGTGTTCGCAGGTGTGCTTTCAAAAGGGCTAGGCGACAGGCAATGAGATTCTGTTAACCGTGAATTTGGGCGGGGGTTGTAAATTTGTTCGACCAGAGGATAGGACAGGAGAATGATCACTAATGGTGTCCAGGAGTACTTCAATTTGAGATTGTGTTCAGGCCGATTGGTAAGAACCCAATCCAGGAGGGAGGAGGTTCCCGTGCAGTAGTTTATCCTGGTGGGTGACTGTACCATTTATACAAGGTTGGCAGCTGCTATGGCGACTTTAGAGCCATTCGCACTGGGGGCCAACTAGTTGACATTAAAGTCCCCCAACATAATAAGTTCTGTGCTACAACCAAAGAAGTTAATGCAGTTGTAGAGAGAGGGGAGATCCTGTTTAGCCAGTTTGGGTGGGATATACACTGAGGCAATGGTAAGTACCTTATTGTGAGCGCCAAGCAGCACCTTGGTGGCAAGTATCTGAATATTGTTCCCAAAGCTAGATAGGGTCATAACATGGCCCTCGAGTGACTCTCTTTAAGTAGAGAGCGCAGCCTCCTCCTTTGTTAGTAAGCCTGTCTTGCC
The DNA here is from genome assembly GCA_016271365.2 of Neoceratodus forsteri. Lineage (NCBI taxonomy): Eukaryota > Metazoa > Chordata > Ceratodontiformes > Ceratodontidae > Neoceratodus > Neoceratodus forsteri. The sequence continues at coordinate 1,135,694,556 of CM028133.1, forward strand.
TGAAGACTGTGTAGCCGAGTAAGGATATAGTGGAGTCCGGGCTCACTGGGGTCAGCCACGTCTCAAGTACTGACAGTATGTCGGGGTAGTGTTGGGAGATCCAGGCAGAGACAGTATCTAGTTTAAAGTAGAAGGCAGATATTTATGCTTGCCAAAGAAAGAGTAGCATAGCTATCGGATTTTTTGATGCCAGCTGTGGTGGACCAGAATTGGGTGTATATTTCCTGAGATAAGCAACATTAGCAGAATGAGACATTTGAGAGAGGCTTTAGGTATTTTCCTTGGTGTAAATGTATCCTCTCTTTCAACGTTTTTTCCTGACTTGGTGTAGGGTGGAGGTTATAAGTATTGTGGGGCTAATGAACAAAGAATCATTCCTAGGGAGTAGGGGAACACCAGCGAGTTGTGTAGACCAGGGAGGGTTCCTTGTTAGGATTCAGGTTGCTTTGTGTAGGTCCTTATACCGACAGTGGGCATTTATTAATCCAAGGCGTGGACAAGCAGTGTGTATGTTCTCTATTGTGCCATTACAGAGTAGTAGTATACCCAGGAAGGAGAGCAGGCCTAGTAGGAGCTTAGCAGGTGGCATTGTCGGTTAACCCGCGATTGAAAATAAGTGAGTCTGTGAATGTTGGAGTGGCCCTTTAAGAATAGGGGAGAACTGAGAGGGAGTCAATGGTAGGGAAGGTGACAGCTGTGGGTGGGACTTAGTTGTATATTTTTTCTGCTCCTCTCCTTGTCCTGGCCAGCACCCTTTGGGCCCCAAGGTCCTCGTCTGTCCGCCATCTCCCACTACTACCCTATCTCAGATCGCAGTTGTATTTAATAAATTCGGGGCTGAGAAGCTGAGGCAGGACAAAATAGTAGGTGAACAAGAAACAGAGCAAAAAAACAGTTGGATAGTATGAGGAATGGGAAATCGAGTGTGCAGGCCTACAGCTGGACCAATCAGGATAGCTGTGGCTTGAGGTGCAACCAGTTGGGAGCAGCCAAGCAGGAGAGCACCAGATTGAAAATCTAGGCAGCTGGGACCCGTATCTTATGGCGGGGCTCCTCCGTGTCGGCACCTGAAACCAATGCTCTGTCAGGTTGCATGAGCGAGTGAATGAGATTCACTCAAGCTGACAGCCTGCCACTTCACACCATTCGCTAGCGCTTCTTTCAACTCATGTCAGAGGTTAGGAAATTACGGTGAAGTTGTTCTAGTGGATCGCTAATCTTTCTAAACCTGCAGCATTCAGTTCTGCTGCTTGCTTGCAGTGTCTCACCGGCACTAGTCCAGTTGTTACAGGAACAAGATAGCTCACTGAGAAAAAAAATAAAATCAAGACCAGCTGTTATAGGAAGACTAGCGATCCTTAGAGGCACTGAATTTGACAGATCATGTTTAGTTTTCATTTATTTATTTTTTTTATGTGGGGGAGGGACTTAGAATTTACAGCTGTAACTCTAGATTGAAATGAGCAAGGGTGATAGATAGCCAGCTGACAGCATGAGTGAATCGCATTCACTTTCATGCTGCAGACTGTCACTGACACAAGCTTAGCAATCATAATCGACACATTGCATGTTACAGTATGGTTTTGATGGTCATAGGGCAATTGGTGCATATCGAAAGAGGCATGCTGGAGTGAGAAGTGACTGATGTGTTGAATTCAGTAGGATGATCCGCTCTGACGCTCAAGAGACAAACATGAGTCTGAGAAGAGAAGCAAAGCTGACAGCATGAGGGAGTCTCATTCTCTCTCATGCTGCAGCCTATCAGTCACGTAAAAAATCTGCTTTATTCACTGTGTTGCACTTTATCTGTGCAACAGCAGTGACAATCTCATGCAAGTGATATAGTAGAAAACTTCACTGTGATTTCCTAATCTCTGACATGAGTTGAAGGAAGCGGTAGTGAATGGTGTGAAGTGGCAGGCTGTCGGCTTCAGTGCACCTTGGAAACCGAAAATAAAAAATCAGTGCCTCTCTCCCATTTCTTCACTATTTATGGAGCTATCTGAAATGGCAACAGTAGATGAAAAAATCCCCACAGGGAGACGGGTATGTACAAGAGGTGGTTTATTCACATATATAAAGCCAGAACTGCAAATATGCTAAAATCGGTGGATATCTGTTCTTTAATTGTTGTTCTACGAGGTGTGCATATACAGGAGAAACAACTAAATGGAGCTCTTCAAGGCCGACAGATAGAAAACAGAGGGTGATGCTAAGGAGATTGCTTCAGGATGGGCGAAGGACAAGTGGCATGCCCTGGGTCAGTGTTGGGCCCTTCCTTTTAATTTATATATTTCCTCAATGAAGGGCAACAAAAGGGATCTGGTGTCTAATTTGCAGATGCCACGCTCTGGCACTGGTGCTGATAGTCACGGGCAAAAAAGAAGACCTACAGCATGCCCTAGATAGCTTGGGTGAAGGGCAGAGGAACATAGGCTCGAATGTAATGTCAATAAGTATTCTGTCTGTCATGCACTTGTGCAAGAAACACATGCAAGCAAATTATATATTGATGGACAGGCAATTGAAGGGAGAAGAAAGAGATCTGGGCAGTATGGTCTCAAATGATTTAAACTTTAAAGGACTCTATGTGTCAAAGGCCAACAGGGTGTTAAACAGTTACTAAAGGCACATAAGAAGCAGAGCTAAGGGGGTAATTGTGCCATCGTTCACCCCATTGGTAAGGCATCACATGGAATACTGGGCCCAGTTCTGGGTCCCTGGTACTTGAACAGAGATGAAAAACCTGGAGAGGGTACAGAGGAGAGTCACAAGGATGGTCAAAGGTTTTAGGGGCATGGAATATCAGGAATGGTTGGACGACCCTGGCCTATTCACTCTGAAATATTGGAGATTTAGGAGGGACATGTGTTTCCTGTACTGAGCATTAACAAATAGAGACTTATGGGAACATTTGGGTCTGGAGATGTATATCACCAGCAGTATAGCACAAGCTCTCACCCGCTTCAGATAAAAGGTGAACCATGTCACACAAACAGAAGCTCTAGCAGGTATAATCAGAGAGTGGTGGCAGTGTGGAGCTCACTCCCAGTAGAGGTGGAGGAAGTGGAAATAGGGAGGAGTTCAAGCACTGGCTGGATGATTACTGTGTTAACAAAAACATTAGGGGTTATTTATAATCAGATGGCGAGCTACAGCATATGGACTGTTGTCTACTTTGTTCAGTAGACACCTATGAAACCTGTAAAAGCAGACGATCGGTAGGTGGATTGTCTCCGGCATCGACCTTTGCTACAGGTTGGCGGGTAGGCAGCCTCCTGTTGGACTTCGGGCTTATTCCACCAGACATACCGCTGCCTCTGTGGCTGCTTCCGGGGGATGTCCCTATCCAGGAAATCTGCAGGGCTGCTACCTGGAGGTCAGCACACACCTTCATCTCCCATTACCACATCGACCATGAGTCATGCCGGGTTGCTGGTTTTGGGGCTTCTGTTCTCCAATCTGTTTCCTATGTAGGAGGTGTGTGCCTTGCATCCTCCTCCCAGGAGAACTGCTAGTTGTCTGCCAGAAGTGTGGATAAGTACACCTTATCCACGTCCCTAGAAAAAACAACTTACTCACCTGTAGTTCCAGGAATGGTATATGGTGTACATCTACACTACCCATCCGTCCTGCCTTCGCAAGTGGCACACCTGTTTTAGGAGCATGGATATATTGTTCGTCGACACTCTCTGGCATGTCCCTTTCCCCTTTAAATCTAGCCGGAAGTCTTCAAGCTGGCTTCTCCCACCCATCCGGGTGGTAAATACCTTGGCTCCACCCTATGATGCCAGATCTTAGCCCGCTGGAAACAAGGTTGTGCACCTAAAGCCGGGGAGGTCAGGTGGGTGCGTGTGGATGAACAACATATACCACTCCTAGAACTGCTGTTACAGGTGAGTAACCTGTTCTTCTAGTAGCGGGGATATGTTGTTCATCCACACTCTCTGGCAGACTCCAAGCAGTTCTCCGGGAGGAGGGAGGTAATGCGCACACCCCCTACTTGGGAAATAGAGATTGGAGAACCGAGGCCCCAAAACCAGCATCCCAGCATGACTCAAGGTCGATGGGATAGTGGGTAATAAAGGTGTTTGCTGACTTCCAGGTAGCAGCCAGACACATTTCCTGTATAGGGATGTCCCTGGAAGCAGCCACTGATGCAGCAGTGTGGCGGGTAGAATGAGCTCTTATCCCTCTGGGAGGCTCCTTACCCGCCAACCACAGCACAGACCTATGCATGATGTAATCCACCTTGCAATGGTCCATTGGCTGCAGGTCTGCCAGAAGCAGCTTCAGCATAGGTGACAAACAGCTGGCAACCCTCTCCATGAATTTCCGCCATTCTCTCCTTATAATAGGACAGAGCACGCCTCAGGTCCAAAATATGGAGCCTGTATCAAGGCCCCGAGGTAACTAGGGTAGTATACCGCAGAGTTAACACCTGGTTAAGGTGAAACTCTGACACCACCTTCAGAAGGAATTTTGGGTGGGGGTGCAGGACAACTTTGTCCCTATGGAAGACCAGATAAGGGGAGTCCACCGAAAGCGCCTGGAGCTCTCCTGTCCTTCGGGCTGACGTGTTAGCCACCAGGAAGGCCGTCTTCCATGACAAGTGTGAAAGCTCACATTTGTGCATGGGTTCGAATGGCTTGCCCATGAGCTTTGCCAAAACCAGCCGGAGGGGATATGTGATCCAGGCCTTTGAAAAAGGTGCACCGTAAGGGTTGATGACCATAGACCCCCTTTGGACAGAGACCGAAGGTAGTTGAGAATGTTAGCCACAGAATAGGATAAGGGGTCCAGACTCTTACCCTGACACCAAATGGAGAATATTTTCCATCTGAAGGCATAACATTTCCTGGTCGATTCCTTCCAAGATGCCTCCACTACGGTGTAGACATCCTCGGAAAGACCTAAAGCCTGGAACTCTAGCTGCTCAGGTACCAGGCTGTCAGGTGCAGGGATTGAAGGTCTGGATGGAAAACCTTCCCCTGGTTCAGAGATATCAGGTTCGGGCGTGTACAAAGCCGCTCCGGGGGCCTGCAGCTGAGGCTGAGGAGATCTGGGTACCAGAACTGGTGCGGCCAGTCTGGGGCTACCAGAATCACCTCGCCTTCTGACCTGTTTTCACATATGGGTGCTCCATTGATCCTTCCACCCCATGGGTCCCATGCGCCGATGATTTGGAGCAATAGTGAGGATTACTTGACTTTAACATCCAGTTTGACCTCTCATTTACTTTTCTAGGCTTCATGGCTGACAAAAAAAGTAATGTATGCAACCAGTGCCTTACCTGGATTCGAAATCCGACAGGGAAATGTTACTCAAGGCTACATCTGAGGCCACAGTCTGTCGAGTTTCTCCAGTCTGGGCTATTTCCTGCTGTACCATCTCCTGAAGTTCTGCCAGACACTGCATAAGCTGCGCGAGTAAGAGAGGCATGGACAAGGGTTACCAAATGATTCAGATTCTTACTGTGATGAGCTGTGCCTAGTACTGAGTGGCACAGGATCTATTTTTGCTGTTCCACTGCCCACCCCAATGCTGTTGTGATAATTCAGTGTAGATTGGTATGCTCGGGAGGCAAATGCAGCTCACTTGGTTTTGAATACACAAGTGTTTCTGCTTCCCTCATTGTGCCAACATCTATACAATTTGTTGGTAGCACTCCATAAAACAATGGCTACCGTTAATTCACATGATATAAAATGGCCCATGAAAAGCCTGTAACCTCATTGGTCAAAACATGTCACATGACCATTATTTTCTGACAACCACTCACCTCCCTTGGACAACATGATTTTTTAAACACATGAAACCAATTTTATAAGTGAGATAACACACTCTAGGCCGTGTGGTCACTTCTCAGGTGACTACAGCACTCAGTTATGCCTCCACCTGACAATCAGCCGATCGTTCATTATTCTCTTATAACTGCACACCCAGTCATCGTTATCTCTTATATGCTGAATGCTGCAGCTACCTGGATGGCAGGAGACAAACAACAGCCACAGAATTTTTGTCTAGCATTTCCTGTGTTCCTACTGGTGCTGGCGGACAGTATCCTAGCTCCACTGTTTCCAGCCCCAGCCATTTCAAGCTGCAGTGGGGAGATGGGGTGCAACAGTAAATCTTATGGGACAACATGGAGCTGGAGCATGCCAGCATATTCAATAAGAAGGTGGGAGACGCGCTGCCAGAAGCAAAACAGTACCAGATCCAAACTGAACCGACCGGAAGCAATAACTATAAAAAGACACACGCACGCATGCACACAGTCACACACACACACATAATGCAGCTGATCCAGAAGAAAAAAATACCCGCTTTAGTAATGTAGTTTCTTCCTACGGGATCTCTCACTGTGCTTAACAAAGTGCAATCCTTCCCTTAGAATGAGCCACCTCAGAGCTTTCAAATGTTCTGCTAATTATGGAATCTTAGAATGAAATTCAAACTCTACCGTGTGGTCATGCTTACCTCTTCCCTGAAACGTCAGACATACTTCTAATGCAAGGTTGAGCAGTGACCACTAAAACTAGCTAAATGACTACCGAAAATATACCAGAATATATTGTAAAAAGTTTATGAACTGTTTTAATGTGGCATGTCTTACATGTTATAAAAAAATAAAACAGCTGAGGCCACTGAGTATCAACTGTAAAGGCACTGTAATGCGCAATGCTCATGAAACAGAAATAAATGATTATTTTGTGGACCTTGTACCAGGTTCTGGAAGGGGAGGTAGGGATAGAGGATTGTTAAGCACAGAGAAGGATCCCTTTGGAAAAAACAACATTACTACGATGAGTATTTTTTCTTCTAATCCCAGGAATCCATCAGTAAATATTCACAAACTCTAGATTCCACAGTAGTACCTTGGGAAGCAGGGGTGAGAAAATGTTTATGGAAAAGGTTCTGCAAGACAGCACTGCCAGAGCTGGCATCTATCCTGGACTACATATTCATACAACAATGTCTTGTGAAGGCGTGTACTGTTTTCCAGGTAGCTGCTTTGCAAATCTCTTGAAAGGGGATGTTCCTTCTTGCTGCCCCAGAGGAAGAGGTGCCCTTGTAGAATGTGCCCTCACACCTGTTGGAAGTGACTTGCCGTCTTTCTCATAACAGAACTCAATGCAGGAAACTATCCAACATAAGACAGTTCTAGTTGCTGGTTTGCCTCTCCATATTTCACCACAGGTGTAGAAAGCGTACTGTTGGACCGGACATTATTTGTGTGGTCCAGCTGGTAGCTCAGTACCTTTTCTTACATCCAGGCAGTGAAGCTTTTGCTCGCCTGCATTCACGCTGCTCAGTAAAAACACAGGAAGGCAACTCACTGGTTCAGGAGGAATTCTAACACCACCTTAGGGAGGAACAAAGTGGGTGATTTGATACCTTTTATTGGACCAACAAGAAATTTACAGAATTTTTTAGCTTTCAGGCTACACAGAGCCCTTCAGCAGAACAATGACAGACTATGCAAAAAAATCACTTTAAGTACAGAGGGTAGAACTGGTGAAAAAAAAAAAAAAAAAACTTACACATGGATGTGACAATTCTGTTGCTAGAGGAGGTGGATATTATTCATCAAAATAGTCTTGAAATCCTAGCTGGCTATAAATCAGACCCATGCGAAATGTCCTATTAGTCCTTAGGAGCAATTTTATTCCTGTGAATTATTGTGTAGTTTGGATCTGTGCAGAGGGCTTGGAGCTTGCTATCCCACCTAGGAGATGTCCTACCCACTAGGAATATGGTTTTCCACAGGACATATTTAAGGGCAGCAGTAGTCAGAGGCACAAGGGGAGCACCCATCAGCAGGGTAATGCACACATTTAGGTCCCAGGGGGGCTACTGGGGTGTATAGGGAGAGGCATCAGCAGCAGAAAACAGGAGGTTGTTATCCCTCTGTACAGACAGTTGGTGAGACCCCATCTGGAGTACTGCATCCAGTTCTGGAGACCCCATCTCCGCAAGGACATAGACAGGATGGAGGCAGTTCAGAGGAGGGCAACTAGAATGGTGCAGGGTCTGCAAGAGAAGCCATACGAGGAGAGACTAAAGGAGCTTAATATGTTTACCCTTGAGGAAAGAAGGGAGGGGGGACATGATAGAAACTTTTAAGCACCTCAGTGGAACCAACAAAGTCCAAGAGGTAGCATCTTTCAGAAAAGAGATGTGCAAGAACAAGGGGACACAATTTGAAGATAGAGGGGCGGCTCAGGAGCAATGTGAGGTGGTATTTTTTACAGAGAGGGTGGTGGACGCATGGAACAGCCTTCCTGAGGAAGTTGTGGGGTCTAAAACTATAGGAGAATTCAAGAATGTATGGGGCAGACATAAGGCAATTTTTTTTTTTTTAAATAATAATTTTATTATTTTTTCATATGTGACAATACAGACAGAAAACAAGCAAAAAAAGGGGGGGGGCTGCAGAACAGAAATGAAAAACCGGGGAGAAAGGGAAGCAGTACATATACACAACATTGCCACCGATAGTATTGACATATGTCTGAGAGATACATATTCCTTGGTAAAGTATCGCATCTAAAGAAATAAGTGTGGATCCTACAGTCCTTAAAGCAACTACTCCAAGCATGCACCCTACAAACCTGATCCCATCTCTCTCTCAGCTCTGCAAATAACAGATGTGGCCAAAGTATAATAAAGCTTAGGCTATAAACGAAAAGGGAGAGGAAAGAAGAGGAAGAGGAAGAAGAAGAAAAAGAAAAAAAAAAAGGGGGGAGAAGGGGGGAAGAGAAAGTTTATATTGCCCCTATAGTAAATTACTTAGCTAGAGGATAGGGGAGACCACTGAGAGTCCTGGACATACATTAAGCCAGGGGAAGTACGATGACTTAATTCATATCATCCTAGGGAGCACTAAATATATTAATTTTCTTGTGTCACATCTTTAAGGGACTCAATAGACTTATCTATTTCTCAGTTACAGGTATACGTAACCAAGATATCTAATACATTAATTTGCTCTTCCTGTGCTTGAAAATTGAAAAAAGGCATCCATCTCATCTTAAATGTATCTTTTTGTAGACTTACTCTAGCCGTTAAGTATTCCATGTCTAATATTTTCAGACAGTTCTTGTACCAGGCATTAGTTGTGGGGCTGGCTTTAGACATCCAAACCTGAGTAATTGCCTTGAAAGCCGAGGCCACCATAATATTATATAAATATCTCTGTGACTTCTGTTTAATTTGGTCTGGGTAGCACCCTAGCACCCAATAAATAGGGTCCTCTGGCATGCGCAACCCAAAACCTACACCCACTTGGTCCATAATTTGTTCCCAAAAAGAAATTATACATAAGGCAATTGTTGTTGGGGGTAGGAAGAAATAGGCTGTTGGTTAATGGACTGGTTAGACCACACCTTGAGTACTGTGTACAGTACTGGAGACCACACTTGAAGAGGGACATACAGCTCCTGGAGAGGGTACAGAGGAGGGCAACAAAGATGATACGAGGGCTAGGGATTTGACTTACGAGGACAGACTTGAGGAGCTCTGCCTGTTTTCATTGGAGGAGAGAGAGACAGGGGGACATGATTGAGGTCTTCAAGTACCTCAAGGGAATAAATAGGGTAAACATGGAGGGATCTTTAGACTAAAGCAGGGAGGCATCACCAGAGGGCATGGTTTGAAGTTGGAAGGTGGAAGGTGAGGGGGGAAAAGAGGAGGAGGTTTTTCACTGAGAGGGTGGTGGACCCTTGGAATGCTTTGCCTGGTGAGCTGGTTCAGAGATCCACAGTGGAGAGCTTTAAGAGAGGGTGGGACAGACACAGAAAGTGGATGTATCAGATGATGGCCTGTCCCGGGGGGGTGGGGATGGATGATAGGGGTTTCTGGAGCACAAGGGATGGGAGGGTCTCGGCACCCAACTAAGGATCTAGGTTCGAGCAGACTTGATAGACCATAAGGCCTAATCTGCTGGCAAATAGTATGTTAGTATGTTAACTAGGATCTGCAGCTTATCCTGTAGGTAGGGAAATGGGCAGACTGGGTGGGCCAGCGGTCCTTATCTGCCGTCCAAAGTCTATGTTTCTATGTTTCATAGGTTTCATAGGGAGGGTATAAATGGCTAAGACCTTTAAATAACCTCTTGAAAACAGGTTGTGAGGCCAAAGACTTTTCCTTACCAGCTGATATGTATGTTAACACTGCTGCAAATTTACATTCAGGATGAAGGACCTCAGGCCTCGGGACTACAGGTACACAAGGGAATTGAAGACTGTAAACAGGCATGCCTGCATAGGGATTATCTTTTTGGGAACACACCATAGTTAGTTGAAACTTTATTTTTATACATGAAATATATGTCATTTAGACTTGTCAGTCCAGTTTACAAGACAGTCCCTGTGCTTTACTGAACAGTGTTACTATACATCACTTGTGTGGGTTTAGGTAGCAAGTCACGTGCATAGAGAAATAAACATATCGTACAACACTAAAGGGAAACAGAGCATATTGGTAACACACTTAAAGGGGTAATAATATTATGCAACACTAAGGGGACATTGTTTAACCAGGAGTGGTACACTAAGACAAAACTTGTTTCCAGGTGCAACCTAGGAGCACAAGGAAGTTAAGAGATTTGCTCAGGGTCACACAGTATGCAAGTGGGGCCTGTGAGATTCAAACCCAGGTCTTCGGGTTTGCAGTTCAGAGCCCTAAACCTCTGCACTATACTGCCTCCAAGTGAAAATACATCAAATTGACGGTATGTATATAAAAATGTCTACACAAATTAACTAGATTTAGTAACATTTACAAGTATAAAACAGCATTCCCTTGATGGCTTACTGTATAAAAATGCTTGCTGTTTTGTAATTTCATGAATGGTAAGGGGACGTGTATTCCATATATGGGCTGCCCTAGAGTTTAAAGTTCTGTCTCAAAATTTGTTCATTATTTTTTCTAAGTGAATTTTATACTGATCTTACCAGTACCCTTTTGCTTGAAATTTTCCCTGAAAAAAGTAGTTGAAAAATAGGATGTGCAGGAAAATCTGATTTTAATTTATTTTATTTATTTATTTGCTTTTGTTTACCAGGTAAGCACACTAGACAACCAAGTTGTATCAATGTTATCCCAATTTCTGGTATAGCCTATTTCTAGAGGCTGCCAGTCCAATGTACTCAGCAATAAGCAATGGTGTGTAAAAATTACGCTGACATACATATCTTGCTATTTTGTAATGAGTTCTGTCTGATCGATCTAATAGTTGTTTGTTTTCCATTCTGTATACTAGTTCTCCATAAGTTAATGTTGGTACTACAAGCTGTTCAGCAATCCTCTTCCTATCATGCAATTTTAAACACCTAGTGGTTCTTCTTAAAGCTCCCAGTTTTTTGTTTACTTTTCCAACAGTATTTATTATAGGGTTTCTGAAGATTAAATTTGTTTACTGAAATGTTTCACTAGGAAGGCACACTAAGCGACAAGTTGCTCATTTCCTGGTGCGACCTGGGGAGAAGGGGTACAATAGGAATGAGACATTAAACATTCAAGTTACAAGATCAACATTAACATACAGTTGTAAGGCAGGTGTTACATACAGTGTTATAACAGTCTTGCGCATAACAGGTAGGAAAAAGTGGACAATAATAAGTGCCAAGTGCTTACGTGAAAGAGAAGGGGGAGAGGGTGAGGTGGGGGAGGGGGAAGAGTCGTGTCCCTGGAGACCCCTTCAGGATGCGAGGAACCCAGAAAGGGGTCTGGGGGAACCAGAGAGAAGGGGATAAGGCAGTGTTCCAGATAGACTCCTTAAGGATGTGGGGAACCCTGCAAGGGGGCTGTGGGGCTAGATAGAAAGGGGGATAAGGCTGTAGGGATTTAAAAAGGGAGGAGAAAGAAGGAGGAGGTGTGACTTAATGCTAGGAGGGGGAGTAGGACTTAACCCAAGACAGGACCCTTCAGGATGCGGGGTACCCTGCAAGGGGGTTGGGGAAGGTCAGTAGATAGGTATTAAGAGAGTGACAGGAGAGGGAGGGAGTGAGAATTGAACCCTTGAGGGGAAGAGAATTCGCACCTTTGGAGGGGATGGGTCCTTATCAATAGTCCATCAGGATGCATAGGACCCCACTAGTATCCACGGAAAGCCAAGATAGTGGCTAGATAGAAGAGAAGTGATATGCTTAGACTCAGTTCAACCCCTTCAGGATGCTGAGAACCCTGCCAGGGGACTGCGATGGCCAGGGGGAAAGGTAGATGGGGGAGGGGAAGGCGAGGAGACAACACTAGGTACAGTAGGACCCCCTCAGGATGCTGAGAACCCTGCAAGGGGACTGCGAAGACTAGGAGAAAGGTAGATGGGGGAAGGGAGAGAGGGAGAAGAGACAGCCTAGGCTCAGTAGGGACCCCTTCAGGATGCTGAGAACCCTGCAAGGGGACTGCAAGGCTAAGGAGAAAAGGTAAATTGGGAGAGGGGAAGGAGGAGACATGCTTAGGTACAGTAGGGCCTCTTCGGGATGCTGAGAACCCTGCAAGGGACTGCAAAGGCTAGGTGGACAGGTAGATGGGGAGGGGAAGGAGAGGACAAGCCTAGATGCAGCAGGACCCCTACAGGATGCTGAGAACCTTGCAAGAGGACTGCAAGTCTAGGGAGAAAAGAAGGATGGTAGGGGAAGGGAGCAGATGAGAGATACAAGCCCCCTTGGAGGGTTAGGAGACCCATGGAGAGTATTTGGGGTCCCTTACATTCTGTGAGAGATCAAGGGAGGCCAGTAAGGGGGAGCAATTTGGGGGAAGGGGAGGAGAACTAGAAATTTAGGGGCCGGGGGTGCACTGGGTAAAATAAAGGTGCTGGTAGATGAGTAGGGTTTGTCCAGGGCTTAGAGGAGGGAATTAGGGAGGGACATGGCAGGAGCAGCTAGGTGCAAGGTAATTATTGAGGCAGAGCTGACGGAGTAGGTGGAGGATGAGTGCGATTTGAGGGGAAGGGAATTCCATATTTTTGGGAGGCAGTGAGAGTAATCGGATTGGCCAATTTGGGTGTATCTGCGGGGGACAGCCAGGGTGCAGGAGTCAGTTGATCTAAGGGAATGGGAGGATGGGGGGGGTGTTATAAAGCAGGAGGTGAGGTAGGAAGGGAGCTCACCCAACCAGTGCTTGGAGGTGACTTTAGCACAGTGGGAGAGTCACCTATTTGTAAGAGACAGGAAGGATAGGGCACGATAAATATCGCGGTGGTGGGTGTGAGAAGGGGTATCCAGGGCAAAGCAGCAGAAGGAATTGAAGAGGGTGCCCAGTCTGGTCAGGGAGGACTTAGGGGCAGCACCATAGACTACGTCACAGTAGTCAAAAATGGGCAGTATCATCTGAACAAGTTCATGCATAGAGGTAGTAGGGATACAAACTATGGTTCCTGAACAGGGCACCAAGTTTGGGGCGCAGTTTTTTCTGGATTTTATTATTTCATTTTTTTTATTGAAATCTAGGATTACAAATACCTTTCCACGTCAGCGTCAATATGTCCAGAGAAGTTTAGGTGGTGGTCCAACCAAACACCAAAGTACCTGAAGGAGGATGTGTCCTCAAGTAAAGTCCCATCAAGGGTGTAGAAAGTAGCCGGCCCGCTGGCAGTGGTAGTGCTACCGCTCGTGACACCAGTGACCCGGGTTCCGAAACGAGCCTGGGAAAGCTGGAGGGCAGGCCTGGGGAGAAGGCTTGAGTATCCCAGGGACTGCTCACCTTCTCCGGGGGCAATGCTCGGTGCTTGACTGACCCCAGAAGGAGACCTGAAGTATGGCAAGCCCAGCCAGTAGTAAGGGAGCCATGTGGTGGACATCGATGCTTAACACCTTGATGTCAGGGCACACACTATACGGAAGAAAACAAGAAAAATGGCCAATGGCAACTCTGGTAGACAGCGTGCCAGCCCTGATCCCCAATGCCTTTTGCCTGCCTCGGAACCGGCATCCCGACAAAGTATGGGCCCCCAACTCGACCCCGCCTGGGGGGGGTAGAACCAAGGCTCCATGGGGATGGACCGCTCCAGGATCAGGTAGGAGAGTGGGGACTGAAGGCAGATGGCGTCTCCCGAAGAGTGGAGTGCTGTGGGCCGGGGGGGGGGTATAAAGAGAAAGTAAAAAAAAAAAAAAGGGGGTGTAGAAAGTGGGTAGGGAGGGAAGCCCAGACAGTCTCTGCCTTGTGCCAATGGTCATGGAGACAGCCTGTTTGGCGTTGAGGAAAAGTTGATGGCTAGCAAACCAGAGCTGAAGCTTGTCGAAGTCTGCTGTAAGCTGGCTGTAACCCCAGCAGGACAGGAGCCAGATGCATGCAGGACTGTACCATCGGCATACCTATGTATAGTGGAGGAGGGGAGCAAACAGAGGGAAGGTCGTTTAAGAAGATGGAGAATCGAAGGTTACTCCCAAATAGCAGTAACTATCTACCATTTCCAATTCTATTTGAATTTTTTGTGTAAATCTGTATTTGACTAGAGTCATCATAATTTTTAGACACAAAGTGCATACATTTTGTTTGTTTTTTCATGTTCTTGATGAGCCGTGACCTGGTGAACCACCCCTCAATTTCTGCAAAATCCGACTGCAGATTTGTCTGAAGTTCAGCAATATTACACCCTGTGGCAACTATAGCTGCATCATCTGCGTACAGCTTTACGGCTGTATGCTGTGCCATTGGGGTAGTTCATTACTGAAAACTAGAAACAACAGGGGTCCCAATATGGACCCCTGGGACACACCTTTGGTCACCTCTCGTTTCCCAGATAAGCTACCCTGCACTTCAACCTGCTGGGTACGACCAGTTAGATAAGATGTTAACCAATTTAGGGGGCTTCAGAAAAGTCCAAACCTTGCAGTCTCATGACCAAGAGAGGGTGGTTCACTTGGTCAAAGGATTTTGACAGGTCTAGCAGGCAGCTGCAGAAAGATCCCTTGCAGGCCTTGACTGTATAGTGAAAATCTCTCCCATTTTGAAGCATATGTTTTTCTTATAGCTGGTTTTCTAGAAACGTTCAACACTCTCATTGCTTTCTGTGATAAATTTAGACTAGAGAACTCTAGCTCTTCAAAAACCATGCCCTCAGGCATGGGGTTCTGATGCTATCTTGCCCCAAGACAGGGTTAGCAAGTTGTGCCTCAGTGGCAGGTTTACTAGAGACTTGCGCAGGGCCAGGAGCATGGAGTAGAAGGTCTGCCTGGCCCAGTCTGGTGCACTCCAGAACCACTGTTGCTGGCTCCTGCTGAGCTTATTTTTATTTATTGAAATGTTTCACCAGGCCGCCCCGTGGCGCTGAGGGTTGAGGTGCTGGATGCCACACCTCGCGTTATGCCGGCGATCCAGGTTCAGGAACGGACTTGGGCCACTGGGGGTCAGTTGGGGGAAGGAGGATCGAGCGTCCCAATGGATGCTTTCCTCCTGGGTGGGATTCTTGGGATGCTTAACGGCACCCGATGCACCGATGCCAGTGGAAGCACAGGCATTCGGTGCACAGGCGGCTCTTTGGAGTTGGGGTGAGGAGGATGCTGAGGGCATTTGATGATGGCATGCATGAGCATGCCGTCTGTCCTGTGTGCCGGCATCCTCAGGGGTTCGGGGACCGGGAGAAAAATCAAAGGCAAAAAATCTCCTGGTCCCATGCGGAATGACGCTATGTTGGGACCCCCGGCTGAAAGACCAGAGGAATTAATTCCTTGGAGCAGGGACCAGGAGAAAGTAAAAAAAATAAATAAATGTTTCAGCAGGAAGGCACGCTAAGCAACAAGTTGCTCGTCTCCCGGTGCACCTGGGGTGTGGGGGACATGAGGATAGTAGAGAGATTTGGTACACAATATAGATATACAATTTGATTACATTCAATAAAGTGAGCAGATACTACAGAAGTACTGAAAAGGAGGAATGCTAACAGGTATGAACTAGATGGATACAATGCTAACAGTCTTGAACTAGATAGATACGATAGCACAAATATCTTTTGCAAACACTTGGTGGGACATAGCTTTGTAGTTAGAAAATGGCAGGATGGACTACAAGGAGGTTGAACTAGGGCAAGAT
The DNA here is from genome assembly GCA_016271365.2 of Neoceratodus forsteri. NCBI lineage: Eukaryota > Metazoa > Chordata > Ceratodontiformes > Ceratodontidae > Neoceratodus > Neoceratodus forsteri. The sequence continues at coordinate 1,135,710,591 of CM028133.1, forward strand.
TGCAAGGAGAGAAGCAGTTAGAACAAAATTTGCAAGGTGTAACAAAAGAGCAAGGTTGACTATAAGTACATTAGAGATTAGGGGTTAACCAATAACTACAGCTAGGGGAAGGTGGGTGGGTGGGTCAATATAGGCAGAGAGCAGCGGTGAAAGGGGATTTGGAGAAGGGAAGGCAAGGGGTGGAGGAGAAGGGTCTGCTTAGGTTTAACCCTCCAGAATGTTGAGGACCCTGCCTGCACCAGGCAGAGGTCAAGCACCGAACAGGAGGGAAGCAGGTTGTAGGCAGTGGGAGTTAGAGCATGTCAGGAAGGAAGAGGGGGGAAGGGAAGGGTCTGCCTGGGCCTTGCCCCTCCAGTATGCTGTGGACACTGCCTGCACAAGGCAGAGGTAGAGCATGACAGGAGGGAAGCAGGTTGTAGGCAGCAGAGCCAGAGCACAACAGGAGAGAAGTATGCAGTGATAGAAAGTAGACTTCAGAAGGACCAAGAGAGAGGGAGGTGGGAGAGAAGAGGGGCCGAGACCCAGCCCTTTCAGGAAAGAATGGGGTGAGACTAGGAGGTGAGGAAGGTGTTTGCCTAGGTTCTGGACCCCTCCAGAATGTGGAGAACCCTGCTAGAGGCCCAGGCCAAGCAACAGCAAGTGGGTAGTGAGGGTAAGGTGATGTACAGAGGAGGAGCAGGGGTGGGTGGGGTAAGGTGGAAAAGAAGGGTGCTGGGGGAGAATGTAGGCGAGGTTTTTCAGAAAGAGGTGGGTGTGTTGAAGCAGGCTCATAGTGGGACACGTTAAGGAGGATTGTAGCAGGAGCAGCTAGTAGAGAGAAAGTTATGTAATGCAGAGGCAAGGAGTGGGGGAGGAGTGTCATATTTGAGGTGAGAGGGGGTTCCAGAATTTGGGGAAGCAATGGGAGAAGCCCGACAGGCCGATAAGGGTGGTACAGTGGGGAACTAGCAGGGTACGAGTGTCAGAGGATCTGAGGGAGTGGGAGGAAGGTGAGGGGGGAGCATGAGAGGTAGTAAGGAAGTACACCAAGCTAAAGTTTGGAAGTTAGCTTGGCACAGTGAGCCAGGCGTCTATTAGCAAGCAGGGGGAAGGACAGGATACGGTAAAGGTCACAATGATGGGTTCGAGATGGGGCATCAAGAACGAATCGACAGAAGAAGTTGAGAAAACAGTCCAGTCTGGTAAGGGAAGTCTGGTCAAGGAGGACTTAGGGGCAGCACCATGACTACATCACAGTTGTCAAAATGTGCAGGATCAGCTTTTAGACAAAGTCTTGCCGGGCTGTAGAAGGGATGCAACTATAGTTCCTGTAAAGGTCTCCAAGCTTGGGGTGCAGTTTTTTCAGAATGGCGTCAATTTGGCCAGAGAAGCTGAGGTGTTGGTCCAACCAAACCTCAAGGTATCTGAAAGAGGGGGTGTCCTCAAGGATTGTCCCATCAAGGGTGTGGAAAGAGGGTAAGGGGTGGAGCATAGAGTCTCTACCTAGTGCCGAAGGTCATGGAGACTGTCTTTTGGCATTTAGGAATAGGTGATGGAGGCAGACCAGAGCTGAACCTGGTGGAAGTCATGCTGAAGGGTGGTTGCTACATCAATGGTGGCTTTGCCAGAGGTGAACAAGATGGTGTCAGCGGCATACATCTGGATAGAAGAGGAGGGAGCAGACTGAGGGAAGGTCACTAGAAAGATGGAGAAAAGGATAGGGCTGAGCACAGAGCCTGTGGGACTCCTGTGGAGACTGGGAGGGGTGAGAGATTACATTCTGAATCCTTACTGTGTTCTGCCTGTGAGGTAAGCTGTAAACTAGGAAAGAGCAGGAGTAGACAAACCAGCAGCCGTAAGGGAGTCGAGAAGGCGCATGGGAGACTGTGTCGAAAGCCTTGGCAAGATCAACAAATATGGCAGAGGTGATGAGGTCGTTGTCCATCCCGGTAAGATGGAGTCAATGACTTCCAGTTGAGCCACCAGCTGGAATGCAGCACTGAAAGACCACGCTCCAGAGACCCGACAAAACAAACTCCTAGAATCAATACTGAACAAATCAAAACCAGAAAAACTGTTTTATACAGAGACTGGAGGAGTACCAGAATTGAATGGGAGCCCAAAAAAAAAAAAAAATCAACTGCTTTAGCTGTACAGCAGACCAGACAAGTGAATGCTTCTCAGACTACTGATTTCGGCCTCCCAGACATGGTGGAGCCTCAGCTAACTCCTAATGTACAACCCAGCAATGCTGCAATCCTGGCAGAACTCAAAGGGTTCAGAGATGGAGTTCGCTCCATTCATACCAAACTATCCACAGAACTGGCTAAAATAAATCAGAAGAAACATAGAAACATAGAAGTTGACGGCAGATAAGGACCGCAAGGCACATCCAGTCTGCCCATTTCTTTTTTCTACCTTATAAATTTGCCATCGGCCTTTGCTCTGTCAGTGGCCTATCTATTCATACTCACTTGTATTGCTCCCTTATGCCTATCCCATGCCTGTTTGAAGCCCTGCACTGTATTCATAGCCACCACTTCTGTCGAAGCCATTCCATGCATCCACACCCTTTCTGTGAAAAATAATTTCTCACATTCCACCTTAATCGCCCTCCTCTAATCTCATGCTGTGTCCTCTTGTCCAGCTATTTTCTTATATTTAAACATGTTAGACTCTTTCACCTTGTTAATGCCCTTAAGGTATTTGAATGCCTCGATCATATCCCTCTCCCTCCCTTTGCTCAAGGGTATACATTATTGAGCTCTGTTAATCTGTCCTCATATGTCTTCTGATCCAGTCCCTGCACCATTTTAGTTGCCCTTCTCTGGACTGCCTCAATTTGGTTAATGTCCTTGTGAAGGTGTGGCCTCCAGTACTGCACGCAGTACTCCAGATGGGGCTAAACCAGTGTCTTGTAAAGAGGGATTACTACCTCCCTCTTACAACTTGTGATACCACTACTAATACACCCTAACACCCCCTAGCCTTACCTACTGCTTTAGAGGTCTGTGGATGAGTTCAGGTCAGTGATGATGATGCCCAAGTTTTTCTTCCTTTGTGACTGCTAGTAACTCCCTCACAGCCTATAGGTGGCTTCAGGGTTTCTCTTCCCTATGTGCATGATCTTGCACTTGCATTAAATCCCAATTGCCACTCTTTCTGACCATTTTGCTAGTTTATCCAGATCTCTTCTCATTCTGCCCACCCCATCTGGATCATCTACTCTGTTGCAGATCTTGGTGTCATCTGCAAACAGACAAGCCTTACCCTCTAGTCCATCTGCAAGGTCACTAATGAAGATGTTGAAGAGGACTGGCCCCAGGACTGATCCCTGAGGTACCCCACTTGTGACTTGCATCTCTTCTGACTGTATACCATTTACCACCACTCTATTTTCTGCCCGTCAACCAGTTTGCCACCTAGTTGACCAACTTCTGACCCACCCTGAGCCTACCCAGCTTATTTATCAATCTTCTATGTGAAACAGAGTCAAAAGCTTTGCTGAAGTCAAGGTAGGTGACATCAACTGCTCTCCCTTGGTCCAACACTCTGGTTACCCAGTCAAAGAAATCTATGAGATTAGTTTGACAGGACCTTCCTTTGTAAACCCATGCTGTTTTGGATCCTGTGCCCTATGGATTCCAGGTGTTGCACTATCCTTTCCTTAAGGAGTGCCTCCATAATCTTGCCCACTCACTGAGGTAAGACTGACTGGTCTGTAGTTCCCGCCTCCTCCCTGCTACCACTCTTGTGAAGCAGGATCCATGAGACCCTTCTCCAGTCTTCTGGGATCTCTCTTGTGCTCAGAGACTCACTAAACAGTTCTGCTAATGGCTCTGCTAGTTCCACCTTTAGCACCTTAAGTACTCCTGTGTTTGTACTTTAGTGTTTATGTCACAGGACCTCCTTGTGAATGAGCTTGCTCAATGGAGTTTTCCTGCATAAACTTGAACTTGAACTTGAACCCTGGGATGTGGCCATCAGGTCCCATTGTCTTATCCACCTGAGCTTAGCAAGCTCTTGTAGGATCCTTTCTTTTGTGAAGGGAGTAGTGCTCACCTCCCTCCCGTGTCCATGATGCTGAGCTGTGGGCCCTGCCCTACCTTCTCTTCAGTAAATACTGAGCAAAAGTATCTATTTAGGATAGATGCCTTTACAGGGTCCTCCTCTTCACATGCTCCCTTTTCTCCATTAAACAGCAATACCCCTCTGGACTTTCTCCTTTCACTAGTGTATCTATAAGAAAGTCTTGTCACCTTCTTTACTGTCTGTGCTAGTTTTTCCTCAGTTTGGGACTTCCTGCCTTACTGTCTTCTCTGCTTCCCTAGGGCAGTTTGGTATGCCTCCCTATCTTCATCCCGCTGTGTTCCCTTATATTTCCTGAAGGCCAGCCTTTTGGCTCTGACCTTTTCTGCTACTGTATTTGAGAACCAAAGTGGTTTTCCTTCTTTTGCACGTCCTTTTCTAACACAATGGGATATTGCTTCAAGTATTGCATCCTAATGCTTGCCCACTTTGCCTGTACCCCTCACTTGTGTTTCTTTTGCCAGGGCTAACTTAACTCTGTTGGCCATCTTATCAAAGTCAGCTCCTCTGAAGTCCCATATTTTGCCTTGGAATGGGATGATTTAGATGTAGTAGCCAAACTGAACCATACCATGTGATGGTCACTGGCCCCAGGTGACCTTCTACCTGGAGATCTGTGACCTTCCTTGTTAGTCAGTACTAGATCTAGGATAGCCCTGTCTCTCGTGGGTTGCTGTACCAGTTGTTTGAGGCCCTCCCCTGCAGGGAATCCACTATGTGTCTAGTTCTGGCAGATGTTCCTGCTGGTATTGACCAATCTGTATCCGGCATGTTGAAGTCTCCCATTATCAGAACCTCCCCTTTAGCTGTCATGTTTTGTATATCTTCTAACAGTAATGTGTCTATGTCCTCCCCCTGGTCTGGGGGCCTGTAGACAACCCCAGTTCTTATGGCTGTCCCATTTCCTGTTTCCAGGGTGACCCACAGTTCTTCTGGCTCCTTATGTGTATTCTGAATTTCTGTAGCTTTGATATTTTCATTGACATACAGAGCCACTCCTCCCCCTTTTGCACCTCGGTCTCTTCTGAACAATACATAGCCAGGTACTGAAGTCTCCCAAGTGTGGTTACTGGTAAACCACGTCTCACTAATTGCTACTATGTCCAGTTTGGCCTCTGACATTATTGCCTGCAGGTTTGGGATCTTATTTCCCAGGCTGTGAACATTTGTGTACAATGTGTACAAGATTTTCCATTGGCCAGATTTTGGTGTGTTAGTTGTTGGGTGAGGTTTGGCATTACCCCGTGCGTCGTATGGGAGACAAACCTTTTTTCTTACCTGGTGATGCAATGAACTGCAAACATGCTGAATCCCTGTTTGACCACTAGCTGAGGGGGGAGGGGTGTTCTTCCCATTCGACGTATGGGGTGCTGCACCCCTCTCCCCATTTGCTAGTTTAAATACTCTGCAAAGACGTCAAACTTCTGCCCCAATGCACTGACTCCCTCCTTAGTCAGATGCAGTCCATCAAATTTAAAGAACTTTCGCTCCCAGAACTGTTGCCAGTTCCCTACAAATCTGTGTCCTTTTTCCTGGCACCAGCCCTTGAGCCACGTGTTTAGCTCCTCTATCTCCCTTCTCTGACCTTCCGTCCATCTGCTCCCTCTCCCAGACTGGCAGGATCTCAGAGAAGGAGATGCCAGATGAAATAGATGATAGTTTGTCACCCAGCCTAGTCAGGTGTTCCTTGGTCTCCACAACTGACCGGCTGGCGAGATCATTAGTCCCTATGTGTACCAGGACATAAATGTTTTCTCCTGCTTTGTGAACAATTTTAGCAATGCAGTCAGTGTCTCTCCATGCTGATGTACCTGGGAGACATCCGACCATTACCCCTGGCTGGAGATGGGTATCAACTCCTGAATCATGGAGTCTCCTATGATCAGAAGTTTTTGGATTTCCTTTTGCTTTTTTTGTTTTGGTTCCTGATTTGGGTGAGTTTTGTTGTGCTAGCTCCTGTGCTGCAGTGTCCTGCTCTGCAGTGTCTTCTGCCTCTTTGTTTGATTTCAGAGATAGAGGCAGATACCTGTTTGTAGTGTTTATATGGTTTTGGAGGTAATATGTTGGAGGCAGAGAGTGATGGGGCACCCAATTTGCCCCTCCTAACCACCTGCCAGCCTCCAGGACCAACTACCCTCTGCGGTAGAAGGGTTTTTCTGTTGGATGCTGGGGAAATGGCGGGTGGTTCTTATAATGTATTTCCTCTTGAATATGAAATTTGAGGCGTGCAATCTCTGCCCATGCTGCCTGGAGCTGAGCCCTAAGATTTCCAAAGGCCCAGCATGTAGGACAGTGTCCTAAATCCTGCAAGAATGTCCTTCTGAAAATTGTTCCACAGTACCTGCAGTTAATGATATCCATTCCAGATAAGTTGCTGGGTTTATAACCTAGTCAGAGTAATTAGAAGGAAAAAAATGAAAAAAAAATGCAAGTAATGGTTTGATTGTGTTTTGTTTAACTTGTTATAACAACAAGTTAAATTACTAGTGCCCCTGTAAATGAGCTCACCTTGTGGAGGCCCCACTGATCCACCTCTTCCTGCTCTGCCACAGGAAATGTCACAACTGTGGTACCCTATAAAAGGAGTGTAGTGTGGGGTGGTTGGGGATGGGGGTGGGTGGCTGAGCCCTTCCCCTGCCGAAACGAAAACCACGGACTAAAGAAAAAGGAGGTAAGAGCAGAAACAATCAGTCAACAACAAATGCAGTAACCCTGAAAGCTTATCCTAATGTTAGATAAAATTGTAAAACCTGTAAAGCACCACCTGTAATAATTTCAGAGAAGATATGCTGTAAGAAACACTTTGCTACAGAGAAAATAAAACAATGAAAGGTGTATGAATTGGAGTCGGCTCACACAGAAATCGATGCAAGAACTGATAGCCTGGAGAGGGTTGTGGTGCACTTAATAAATGAACAAAAGCTCCTAACAGACAAATGTGAAGACCTTGAGAACAGATCAAGAAGAAATAATCTGCGCATTCATGGAGTACCAGAAAAGGAAGAGGGTTGTGATATGCTTAAATTTGTGGACACTTTTATTACAGGGAGGTACTACAACTTTATCCGGCCACCAAACTAGACATAGAACGAGTTCACAGAACCCTTACCCCAAAACCTCAACAGGCCGATCAGAGGCCACGCTCCATAGTGTTCAAGTTAATAAACTATGCAGTAAAACAGCAGCTGTTGTCAAGAGCAGGGTGCATAGGGGACATTCAATACAAGGGCAGATGTCTTTATTTCGATAATGACTACCTCCACAAATAGCAGCAAGGAGAAGGGCCTATGCCTCGATACTTCGCACCCTGAAACAGCATCAGTTGAAGTTCATTACACCACATCCTGCAAAACTTACAATAATGTTTCCTGAAGGCCCACAAACATTTGAAACTCTAGAGGAAGCCAGCAAAGCTCTCCAGACCAAGGCACAGAATATGCAATCCAGAAAGACACAAGGCTATGCCACATTACAAGATGTTAAAAAACTTTTACTCAAGTTCCAGAGGACTGCTCCAGATTGACTGTCTGAGTAAGGGACTCTGGTAATCTTTCCAGCCCATGACGTGCGTCAGGGCATGCTCTTACTTTTAGAGCAGTTGCATAAGTCATCTAAAGAACTAACCTAGGCGATGCGCTGTTATAAAGGCTAAACCTTTGTATTTTATTTATTTAGTTTTTGTTGACCGGGTAAACGCACTAGACAAATCCTGCCTATTTTCAGGCACGACTCGGGGAAGGGGGATACAGATGAATGCCAACTGACCTTGAACCAGATTAAGCTGTTGGTGGTATTTTTAGTGAATGAGGGAAATTTGGCCAGGACACCGGGAAATTCCCTACTTTTTTACAATGAGTGCCATGGGATCTTTAACATCACCTGAACTACCACCAATCCAGGCAGATAGGACCATGGTTTAACATCTCATCTGAAAGACGGCACCTCAGAAGTGCAGCACCCTCTCATGCTGCACTACAGTGTCAGTACTGGGATATTAACCCAAGTGCCAGATGTGGGAACTGAACTCACAGCCCTCTGATCTCCCAGCCTCAGAGGCGAGTGTGCTACCTACTGAGCCACTGACACTGCTAAATGATAGAATGTTAGAATGATAGTTAGAGATACTAATCAAGTGAAATGGGGGCAGAAGTATAGACTCAAGCGATTTATGCATAGTAACAGGATTTATTTTTATTGTTTTGTGTACCAAAAAGCATGGGACAATTATGGTGGAACAAATTAAAACTTTATTCCCCCCCATTCATAGCTGCCTCTGTGAACAGCCTGGACTATCATTCCTTATTTGTAGAAGAACTCCCCATTAAGACTATTTTTTTTTTTAAATACTGTTGGGTCCCATGGGGTGAGCTGATGGAGGTGCATTCAGCCAGACGGCCACATGGCGACAGCCACGTGCAGTGGATTTTGGGGCAGCATCAATTTAGTTGGTGCTGTTCAGTGCTGCGCGCGTTGATTGCCTGCTCCATGTTACTAATTTTTGTACATGGTGCTGGGGGCCCACGTTGGTTTCATGAGCTTCCCCCACAGGGAAATAACATTCATCCCTGCACAGGAGGGAGTAGAGATCCTTCCCTACCTAGGGAGTCACTATAGAATTGTTCTGTAACCTGTGTAAATAAGCTAATGTTATACTGTTATGACTGGAAATTAAGTCATGAAAGTTATAAACTCTCCCCCGAACCAATATTCTTTTATTTTTGTTACTCCCGAAGGCTAACACGAATTAAGATGCATTAAAACTAGCTGGAAACATTAAATGGTTGGGAGTACCGCCAAATCACCACTAGAGGGGGATAAACACTGCAATCAATCAATGATGTTCTGTAAGATTTACAAAAATGTTTTTAGCATTTGTACCCTATCTTATGGGTGTATAGTCTTATATAAGTTGTTAAAATTAGGAAATGAGGACTCGACCACACAGAAGGCTATTTTGCTGTGTTTGCATTGGACTGAAACTGCTTGCCAGCAATTTAGGTTAAGAAGATTTGGAGGGGAGCAGTTTACTACCTTGGCGAAAAGGAGAACAGTGGAAACTAGGCTTATGCAATATACAATACTTGTTAATAATACAAAATGGGATAATCTCACTGATACTTTCCTTTAATATTAATGGGATCCACAGCTCAGTCAGAGATCTCGTTTAATACAGTTTATTAAACGGACAATCCTAAAATCATATTTTACAGGAGACTCACCTGTCTTCTCTTGAGCATGAAAAATTCACCAAATGGGGATTTCCCACGGTGATAGCTTCATCTCACAGCTCGGGTGGGAGGCGGGGAGCAGCCATCCTGATTAGACGTGGGGTGCCATTCGATCGCCATCAGAAGGTAATAGATCCAGAGGGACGATACGCTATTGCAACGGGTATCAATCAATCAATCAAAGTCTTTATTAAACCAGGCGATCACCATTGAGCAAGCTCATTTTTGAGGTGGACCTGGGTTTGTTAACAAGGAACAAGGGACAATATACATGGGATGCAACACACAAGAAAATAGTAATAATACAAATAAAGTGAGATACAATAATACAGTATATACAAAGTATCAGCAGGTAACATTGACAGTAGTATATGTTTGGAACAGAAGATACAGCTAGTTTTGGGTAGGACACACTTTTTCATAAAAGTAAAGAAATATACATATCAGGTGCACCGAACACAAATAAAACCTAATATAAAAAGATATATAGTGATGCGGTATGGAGAATTTAGAGCTGGAACCAGGGTCATAGGAACGTGGAAGGGACAGATATGGGGGGTAGAAAAAGGGGAAAGGGAAGAGTCGATTATAGATGGGATCAGTCTTTTAACAGTAGTAATTAGAGTGTGCTTGGACTTATAGGAGTCACTATTTAGGGTAGACAGGCACAGGACTCCTTATTAAGATGTAGATATAGAGATTTAAAAGCTGCTAGGCTGATGGGGTGAGTTAATTTCAACGTTTTTTGCAGCTTGTTTCACAGTTGAGGGAGCACAAAGCTGATGGCTGCTCTGCCAATGCGAGATTTTGCTTTGTAAACATAAAGGTGGATATATGAGGTGCTTCTCAGGGCATACTTCCCCAGAGTGCACAGAGGTAAACAGACAGAGATATACTGGGGCAGTTTATTTGAGATAGCTTTGTATGTCCAAACCGCAGCATTTTTTGCCGTCTTGTAAGGGATGACCATCCCACTGCCGTGTACAGTGCACAGTGGTGGGCTGAGTATGGAAGACCCGTGATAAATCTGTATGGCTCTGTGATAAAGCGATCAGTTTGCATTAGGGTACCTGCAGGTCCCTGACTATATAGAAAGTCTGCGTAATCCAATAAGGAAAGAAAGGTAGTTTGAATCGTTTCAGTTTAGCGTCTCTTGTTAGGAGACTATTAATCCTAAAGAACAGACCAAGTCTTTGTCTAAGTTTCTTTGCCAGTTCTTCTAAGTGATCTGTGAAAGTAAGTCTATGGTCTAACCAGACCCCCAGGTACTTGAACTTTGGTACGTAGTCCAACTGCTCACCTAGAATGGTAGTGATCTGCGGGAGTGTCTCAGCAATTGCAGGATTTACTGCATTTGGAAGGGGCGAGAGGAACATTGCTTTGGTTTTTTTTTGCATTTAAGAGCAGTTTCTGGTTTATAAGCTGATGTTGCAGCAGATTAAATTCATTTTGAAGGGCTTTACAGGCCACTTCAGGTGTGGAGCTACTAGCATAGAGTACCATATCATCCGCGAATAGGTGTATTTGTGCTTCTTTGATGGGGGCATCTACGTTGTTAATATAAATGGTGAAGAGCAAGGGACCAAGAATGGAACCTTGTGGCACACCCCCTCAATAGGAGTTTTGGTGGAGAAACTTCCCCTTCTGCCTTTACTTGTTGAAGTCATCCTGAGAGGTAGTTGGAGAACCATTTAAGGGATAGGGAATCCAAACCAATGTCCGGAGGGACGACAGAAGCAGTCTGTGGTCAACGGTATCGAACGCCTTGCTTAGGTCCAAGAAAACTGCGCAAAGTTTTTTTTGTCTAATTCAAGCTGCCAGTCGTTTGTCACCTTGGCTAGAGCAGAGATTGTACTGTGCTGTGCTCTAAAACTGGATTGTAACAGGTTAAGCAATTTTTCTGATTCCAGGTACTTCCGAAGCTGGGAGTTCACTATTTTCTCCAGCATCTTTGACAGAATTGGAAGTAGGGAGACTGGCCTGTAGTTACTGAGGTCAGTAGGGTCTTCTGACTTAAACAAAGGGACCACAAGTGCATTTTTCCAAATGGGCAGTAGGTCACCCTGGGACAAGGATAAGTTGAAGAGATGAGTAATTGGGACTGCGAGGACACAGTTGCCGGCCTTTAAGAAGTATGGGTCAATGAGGCTGGCCCCAGTACTTTTCCTAGTGTCCAGCTGAAGGAGAGATCTTCGACTTTTCAGGAGGTAGGCTGCAGAGAGAAGGATGGACTGGGGATGGGTTTTCCTTGTGTACCCAATCTAAGTTGTTGGCAGAGGATATTCGTGGGAGAGGAGTCAAAGGCTAGCCCTGCAGTGGCAAAATGATTATTGAGAGCATCAAGGATAGACGGTCTGTCGGAGATGACAGTATATTGTCGATCAATAATTTAGTAGGTAGGGAATTTACAGTGGTGTGACCTTCAATGTCTTTGACAGTCCTCCAGAATTTGGAGGCATTTCTTGAGGTGCTTCCAGCTGAGAGCAGTAGAAATAGCTTTGGCTTCTCTGACCATTTGGTGCAGAGGTTCCCTCCTCCGGAAAGAATTCCAGTCGCCGCCGCCCGTTGGCACAGTGGTGGGCTTTCGCTGGCGACGCCGCGCACCCGGTTCGTGAACGGACCCAGCCGCCGGAGGGCCGCCGGGAGAAGTGACACAGCGCCCCACGGATTGCTCTCCTTCCCAGGGAGGGCATGGGAAACGCTTGAGTCTGGGGAATCCTGGCGGAGGCCGGGAGAACTCACGCTGCCGACACACGGCATCTGGGAGGTGGGGCAGACGCTGGCGTCACTGCACGTCCCCGCCTCCGGGAGAGGAAAAACTACAAGGGGAAAAGGCAGGACCACCGAGTGAATGACGCCCTCCCCAGGGGTCCTCACCTCACCACCGTCGCTGCGGGACCCCAACCAGACAGTAGTCCCGTGGTCACGAAGGTGGCCATGGCCCCGCCCTCCAGGGGGTAAGCCGGGGGTGACCAGGGTCCCTGGCAGCCATAGGCGGTGGTGGAGGTCTCGGGGGGCCGTGACCAGGGCAGAAGAAATGAAAATTACGTACCTACCGTAATTCTTGATCTTCTTGGACGAGTCTCCACCACTCATTCACACTAGTGGGATTAGCGCCGGAGGCACTAGGACCCATCGGGAGCAAACTTTTTGCTGGAGGGTCAGCGCGAGAGATGGCGCCGCGAGGCACAGCGCCGCGAGCAGCGTCTCGAAGGCAATGACCTCTCGGCGACGACCTCCAACCGCCCAGTACCTTTTTTACCAAGGAGGTGCAGCGCAACTAACGAAAGAATAAATCTAACCTCAAAAAACGCGACATAAGATAGTCCGTACGACCCGCGTAAGAAGGGTCAGCAAAGAAGTCTTTACGGCCTAAAGATTTGAGGGAGTGAAGAACAACACAGCGGTGAGCTTGGGGATGGAGAGGGAGGAGTGATGAGTGGTGGAGACTGTTCCAAGAAGATCAAGAACTACGGCACGCACTTCATATCTTCCGGACATGTCTCCACCACTCATTCACACTAGTGGAGTACCAAGCTGATAATCCCTGCAAAAGGCGGCAGAAGAGCCAGAGCTCACGCCGACTCAAGACAGAAGTCCATTAAGGATAGTTCTGCCGAACGCGGAATGCCGCCTGGCATGAACATCCAGTGCATAATGCTTAACTAAGGTATGTACTGAGCTCCAGGTGGCGTTGCAGATATCTGCAATTGGAACATTGTGAATTTCCGCCAGGGATGCCGACGGATCGCTCTAGTAGAGTGAGCGTATACTCTACCTTCTAGTTTAACTTGAGCCATGGAATAACAGATCGTCGAAGCATCCCACTAACCATGATGAGATGCATCTGATATTACAGGTTGACCCAGCCGGTGTCGCTGAAAGAAACAAAGAGTTGCTGAGTCTTGGTGAAAATTCTTGGTTCTATCTAAATAGAACCGCAAGGCTCTCTTAACATCCAAGGAATGAAGAGCTCATTCCTTCATTACTTGGAAATTAGCTAAGTAAGAGGGAAGTACCAGAGGTTGGTTTAGATGGAATTTGACACAACCCTTTGGGAAGAAATTTAGGATGAGTAAGTGAGAACTACCTTGTCTTTATGGAATACAGAATATGGAGGGTCCGTAACCAGGGTATGTATTCTCAGAGACCTGGTGGGTTGAGGTAATGGCCACCAGGAAGGCAATCTTCCAGGTAAGAAATTTTAGCTCACAGGTAGCTAAGGGTTCGAAGGCTCGAGTGAGTATGTCCAGCACCAGGTTAATGTCCCAGGCTGCAACTGGACGCTAACAGGGGTCTGGCAGACGAATCCTTAAGAAATCTCTTCACTATAGGTAACTGAGCCAGAGTCAGGAAGAAACCGCTCATGGAACGCTGAGATGGCACTAAGGTGAACTTTTAACTGTGAGTATTGGAGACCTGAGTTTGAGAGGTCCAAAGATACTCCAGAACCTTGTCAGGAGGACAGGAAAAGGGATTCCAAGAGGACTTTAGACACCAGGAGAGAAAACGTTTCCATTTGGAAGCGTGACGTTTTGCTGGGTGGCTGGCCTCCACAGCCAGAAGGATGTCCGAGACTCTACGAGACGTTGAACCGATTCACTACCTCTTCAGGAGCCAAGCATGAAGGTGAAGTGATTTCAGGTTGGGATGGACCAACGAACCCTGAGTCAAAAGATTGATTTACAAGGAAGTAGTCTCGAGAGGCTGCCAACATACTGTTGAGTAGAGGAAACCATAGTGCTGAGGCCAGGAGGAGCAATGAGAATCATCTTGGTTCCTGAGACTTGAACCTGAGGAGTACTTCTGGATTAGAGGAAGCGTGGAAAGGCGGAAGAAAGCGTTTTGTCCACCGCAGCCTGAACGATCCTGACAGAAAATGCCAGGCCCTGGATTTCTGGAGCAGAAGAGGCAGTTTGGCTGCTGAGTGGGGATGCAAAAGGTCCAGGTCTGGAGTCCCCTTACTTTTCTAACAGTGACCGGTGCCACGGATGGATCGAGAGACCACTGTGACGGTTCGCCTCGTTTCTGCTGAGGTAGATTCACAGTCGCTTTGTATAACGGCAGATAAACCGCTGAATTCAGAGACTTGTGCTCCAAGCACCACCCCACAATTCCCTCATTGCTTCCCTGCAAAGGATAAGAATGAGCACCGCCTTGCTTGTTGGATGCAGTACATCACAGCTTTGTTGTCCGCTTGAAGGAGAATGTTCTGTGACAAAGGACATCCTTCAGAGTTCGGATCGCAGGAGGACCAGCCTCATCTCCAGGAGATACTTATGTGGAGATGAGTTTCGAACTGAGTCCATACACCTTGAGTGTGGAGGGAGAGACAGTGAGCCCCATCCCATTAGTGATGCTCCTGTGGTGATGGGAGATCTGATGATCCAGGGGAGCAAAGGAATCCTTCCAGGAGATTGCCTCTTGAGACCACCAGGTGAGAGACTTCAAGGGACTGGCCACCTTGATGGATAAGACTGGGAGTGAGAGGTCAAGACCACTGAGTGGAGAGCATCCATTGGGTGGTTCTCATGTGTAACCGGGCCAGGGGTACAGTGAACACTGAGGACGCCATGAGACCCAAATATGTGTTGCATCGAGAGAGCTGTAACCGATTGGTTCTCCCGATGTAACGGGCCATCTGAAGGATGTCGAGGTCTTCTGTCTGGAAGGAAAGCCTTCGAAGAGGTGCTCAGAAGTGTCCTCCATGAAAAGGAGCCTCTGGGAGGGCTGCATCTGGATTTTTTCCAAATTCAGCAGAACCCCATGGACATAAGAAGACGAAGTCGCTATGCACGGCTTCCAAAGTCCCTTGGCTGGAAGGGATGACAGCCAATCGTCCAGGTAGGGGAAACACTTGGAGTCCCGATCTTCCTGAGATGCGCCACAGAACTGCCAACACTTTGTAAAATCACGCGCGGAGGAGGATAGCCCAAAGGGCAGGACTCTGAATTGATAATGTTGACCCAAAGCTACAAACCTGAGGAACTTGTGCGTGGGTCGGTGATGGGGATATGCTGGTAGGTGCCCTGCATATCCAGGGAGGCCAGCCAGTCGTGTTGATGCAGCAAGGGTAACAGGGTACCTAGGGAAATCATTTTGAATTCTCCCTGGCGGAGAAATTTGTTTAACTTTCGAGGTTCAGAATGAAGCATCCCCCAGATTTCTTTGGAACCAGAAAGTAATGGGAGAGAACCCTCAGTTTTAGATGCGGGGCACCAGTTCTATTGCCCTGTTGTGTAGAAGGCCCTGATCTAGCGGTGAGGAGGTCTGATCTGAGAGGCGACAAACCTGGGTTGTCATCTGGGAGGACAATTCGGGGGTTTCCAGGAAATTGAGAGAATAACTCGAATTATCCGGCGGACCCATTTGTCTGAAGTTATGGACTTCCACTGGTTGTAGAAGTACATCAGACGACCTCCCACTGAGGAGAAAGTTCCACCTCGGGCAATGTGGATGGAACTTGGGCAGCAATTATGGCAGGCGCTGGGGGCTTTAGGCCCCCGCGCTTGCCAGCGCTTCTTTGAGGTTGGGCAGGTTGGCTTTATGGAAGCTTTCTCTGCCTCTGCCTCGAAAGGACTGACTATCATGAAAACTGATGCCCACCACATGCCCCCGAGAGGGGCAGGCAGGTCTGGCCACTAATGGCCAATCTAGTCTTCTGAGTGGCCTCTAAGGCTTGCTCCACCTGAGGGCCAAAAAGATAGGGAGCCTATCAAAAGGCAGCGCCATTACCTGCTGCTGACATCATTCGTGAAGCTAGAAGTACGCAGCCAGGAATGGTGCCGAGTACAAATACCCGCGGCCGCTGAGCGAGAAGCAGTGTTGAAAGCGCCCATGGCAGCTTTGACCTGTTGGTTATTGACCTAATACCTCTAATAACGGTCAGAAGAAGCTCTGACTTGAGTCCGAATCTCGAAGAGCTTCAACCATTCTTTTCATAGAGTGCCACAGGATATACTCATACTGAGAAAAATAGCCTTGATAACTGGCAATACGCATACTTAGAGTGGAGGCAGCAAAGACTCTCTTACCTAATGTATCAATCTTACGAGACTCTTGTTAATAGGTCGAGCTGGTAGTAGTTTGAGGAAGAACGACCTTGTCATTTCTCTGCCAGGACTACAATAGGATCCGCAAGGCCTGGGATGCCAAAATGGGACGATCCTTGGGAGCTGAATACTTTATCAATGGATTTAGCCACTGAGGAATAAGAGCAGGATTATTCCATACCATTTGAGACAGTGCCTCAAGGAAGGCTGGATCTTGGGGAGTCAAATCCAGGGATCTCCAAGCATGAAGATACTGGAGTCTTAATATTTTCCCAGGATCGATGTTCTAGTCTGAGAGAAAGAGTGGATCTCAGGTTCTTCAACAGAGACTTAAAGGACAGGTCCTCACCACAGGCTCTGTAGCAAAGAAAGATCCTGTTTTCCACTTCATTACCCAACCAAAGGTCTGGGTCAGGCTCAACATCATCTCCTGATGGTCCAGGAAGGACTGTTTGGACAGGAAAGGAGTGAAAATTAGAAGAGGAGGAAATAGCAGAGAAACAAGGAGAGTCCCCGAGGGCCCCGGCCCGAGAAGGCAAACGGGTTGAAACGCACCGAGGGGGCACGGCACCGCAAGAGGCACGCTGCACCGCAGCGCCCGCGGCGCCGCCGACAGCGCACAGCACCGCTGACGCCAACGGCACCACTGACCAAGCGGCACCGCCGACCAAGCAGCGCCAGAGACGTGCATCTGGCCGCGGCGCCGTGAGACCACGCGATGACGCGGACGGCAACCGGCAGGCTCCAGCGGCACCGAAAACGGCGCAGACAAGCCAACAGACCCCGCGGAAGGCGCCGGGAACGCCCCAGGAACCTGGAAAGCTAGAGAAGGAAAATAAACAGGAGATAAGGGCATCGGTGTGGCCCCCTGCGCCGCAGCCATGTGAGGGGAACACCTAAGCACGGAGTCGCTGGCACCGAAGAAGGCGCCGCGCGACTAGGAAGGTCCAACCGCCCTACCTGATCGCCGGAAGAGCCCGAGGGCTCCGTGGCAACCGAGCCAGGCAGAAGAACCAACCTCCGAGCCCATCGCTCCAAAAGAGCGGCCCACTGATGAAACTGCTCATCTGGAGCCCTACCTATAGGCGGGGAGGGGCTCCGATGTCGAGGACGACGGTTACCGGAGGTTGGCGACTCCGAAGAAGGAGACCGGCAACTAGCAACGATAACCGATCGTCGACGCCAGACATACCTACAGAGGGCTACTTTAGTGATGCCTTCTTTTTGACCTGTGGGTCAAGAAGAGCTCGAGGCTGAACGGTGCCGAGAAGCGATCGCTTACTTTATGCTGGCGGGGACCGCCCATCCCGGCATCGGACTGACCGCTGTCGGAACCCCGCTGAGGAGAAGGAGGCTGACCGGACCCAGCCCGCCGACTGAACTGTTTTACACGTAAGTCTCCTACCGTCACCTGACCTGCTCATGGTCGACCGTTCAGTAGGCCGAGACTTCTTCAAGTAAGAAATTTAAATATTAGAAAATTTAACGAAAATAGAATAAAATTGCTATACTACTATCGTGATAATGTTACAAAAAATAAACTGAAAACTATGCGATAGTTTGAAGTTTGACTCCAACAGGCGATAGCGACGTTGTCACTGAAGCGCACTCGATGGCTGGAAAAGGAACTGAGGCGGTTGGAGGGTCGTCACGAGATGATCATTGTCGCCGAGCCGCTGCTCACGGGCGCTGGCCTCTCTCACCGACCCTCCAGCAAAGTTTTGTCCGATGGTCCTAGGTGCCTCGGGCGCTAATCCCACTAGTGTGAATGAGTGGTGGAGACTTATGTCCAGGAAGATATACGGTGGTCCTGCCAGGAAAAAAGGAAAAATTAAAAAAAAAGAATTCCAGTCTTTTAATACATTAGTTTTCCAAGCAGTTCTCCAGAGTACATCTCTACTCCACAAAGCATCTTTCAGGTGTTCTGTAAACCACCGACAGGATTTGTTTCTGGCACGAACTTTTACTATGGGAGCATACTTGTTGACAGCCCCTAGCACAATTTCTGAGAAAATATCATAAGCCGTAGTCAGGGACTTGGCTAGATAGAAGTCCTGCCATCGCACGGAATCTCTTAGGTCTGATATATACCCATGGAGATCAAAGTTGCGTATGCACCTTTTAAAGGAGAATTTTGGTACAGTTGTGGATTTAAGAGTGGATCTTACACACGCGATGAAGCAATGGTCGCTAGTATCAGAGAAAAAGGCACCAGCATGGGAGAATAAATGGGGTTTGTTAACTAAAATGATATCCAACAGAGTACTATTATTAGGGTTGAGCTTGTTAGGATGAGTAGATTCGTTTATTAGCTGTGACAACCTAAGGGAATCACAGAACATTTTAAGTGGGGTGGATGCACTGGAGAGCCAGTCTAAGTTGAAGTCCCCTAGTATGGTACACTCTGAAGATGCCAACCCAGAATGTTTTTGAGATGTTGTAACAACTGTAGTCCAGCTGATGGGGGTCTGTAGCATCCTATTATACATAATGAGATACCGTGGTAATTTCAATCTTTAATGACAAGCTTTCAATTCTTTTGGGACACAGGTTGAGTCAATTATGGAGGCAGGGAATTTATCCTCAATGTAATAGCTACCCCACCACCTCTGGTTTGTCTGTCGGTCCTGAACAAAGAGTAGGGGGATGGTAACTCCGCTACATTGGTCGCCAGTCGGAGCCAGGACTCCATAATCACCAGAACATCTGGAGCAGTAGGACATACCCAGGCCTGAAAAGAAGTGATTTTTTAATAGGCTACAAATTAATATGCAAGAATGTAAGCCCTTGAGGCTTTGTAGCTCTGCTGGGGCTTCCATGGATGCAGAAGGCCTGGATTAAGCTCAACATTTCCTGAGCATAGTAAAAGCATGAACAAGAGTTTCCTGCAGAGTCCTATGAGAAGGGATACGTGGCTGGGTCTTCTTTCAGTTACGTGATGTGTCTCGTGCAGTATAGGGAGTTCCAAGGCTAGTTCCAGTTTTCTGATGCGCATACAATAATACCCTGACTGAGAGAGTCAATGGGAGTAGGGGAAGTATGCAGAAGGTGGAGTAGCCCTGTGGGCAGGTTCTAGGAGAGTTCCTTATGCCGTGCAGGTGAAGGACCAGCAGTGGCTAGGGAAGTTACAGCACATACAAGTTCTACTTGATAGGAAAAGTCCCAGTCGGACAATGTAAAAGAGAGCTATTCTCCACTCTAGGAGTTATTTTTGATTCAACGCTCGGTCCAATACATGTAAGATGAGCAGAGACAAACATAGAAGCAGGTAATGTGCCCTTATTTGAGACTATCACCCAATGGGCACTACAAGTGCGGCAAGAGAAGGGATTCTCAATGGAGGAGAATTTTAATCCCATGGAATACTACTATAGGCAGTGGAGCCTGAAGCAGTAATCCTAAGTACAGCTCCTAGTCAGGCTAATAAGAAAAGAGTTCACCTGATTATAGAGTAGTACTAGGGCAGAGAGGCTTTGAAGCAAATTTCTTAGTTACTGCTCTGGAGCAGACTAAGTACTAGAGAGATCACCTGACCTAAATCAACTGGCTTAGCAAGACAGGATATTCTAGTGAGCAATAAGCAAACCTGAAGTACCAAATGGTATGCCTCAGCAGGGCGGAATGAGATAAAGCTGTTGGACGGCTTAGTTGCAAAAAGGGATGGGAGGAATTGCAGTTGTTGACAGTAAGTAACCAATAAATTGAAACATTAGATAGGAGTGGGCGCAGACTGTGTGCATTTAAAGAAGGCTTGGGAGGGGAGGGGTGGTTAAAGTAGGCCTGGGGGAGGGTGGAAGAAAATCAAGGGAAGTTTGCAGAGCTAGCACTGAATCAGTGCATGGCGCCATCCGCAGGTGCACGGTGCCACCCAGACACCTGTGGCATCGCTTGAGAGTGCCGACAACCAACAGCAGCAACAAGAGCACCCACGGCACAGCACAAAGCGATGGCGCCGATCAGGCACCCGAGCTTCATGGCTCCGAGGCATGGCGCTGACCAAGGCACTGAGCTGGCGCCGACCACAGGCACGGGCGCTGATCAAGGCACCGAAGCTTGGCGCTGACCAAGGCACCGAGCCACGGCTCCAAGACACAGTGCCAACCAAGGCACCGAGCCACGGCGCCGAAGGAAAATGCCAATGGAAATCCTGAGAAGGGAAGAAGGAAAAAGGTGGTGACTGTGCCGGCCCCTGCAAGGAAAAGGGAGAGGGGGGTAGTCACGAGGGGTCGACACGATGGCAAAGGCACCAATACCAGTAAACCACAACAGAATTACAGAAAAGCAACGGTTAAGAATAGATTTCGGTTCTCAACCAGACCGATTGGGAAAGAACCAAAGAAAACTATTTCTAGCAATTTTAACAATAAAATAACACTACCTACCATACTACCACTTACTGTACCATGACAGAGGTAAAAATACTGAAAAAATAAGAAAGCGGTTGGATAAACCAACTGTTTCCAACTATTACCGAACCGAAGCGCAGGAAGGATCTCGGGAGCGACTTCACAGTTAGGCGGAGTAAGAAATCTGACAGTAACACTTCAGAGTACCACAGACAGAGGTTTGAAAACCGAGCTTGAGCTCAACGTTCTATGCCTTGGCATAGAATCAACCCTTTACTCTCCAGAGCAGTTTAAGTGTTGGGGCTAACTGCATATAGTCAAAATACAGCAAGACTTCATGTTGTTTGAAGTGAGGTCATCCAGGTGGTGACCAATCTGAAGCACACCTATTGCAAACTGGACCCGGTGCTGACGCATTTCTTGGTGAGATGTGTCGATGCCGGTGGCCCAGTGTTTGCTCTGATTGTCCGGTGTTCCTTGTCTGAAGGAGTCTTTCCTGATGCCTTGAAGGAGGCCTTGCTAAGACCTCTCTTAAAGAAACCATCTTTGGACCCGGAGGTTAGGGCAAATTACCGACCTGTCTCCAAACTTTCCTTTTGGCGAAGATTGTGGAGAAGGTAGTGGCACTTCAGTTGGAAAAGTACCTTGTGACCCACGAGTTGTAAGAACACTTCCAGTTGGGATTTTGGGTGTGGTACAGCACAGAAACCGCACTTGTTAAGGTGCAGAATGATGTCCTCAGGGCTAGAGATTGAGGAGAAAAGACAGTTCTTGTTCTTCTTAATCTCTCGTCAGCTTTTGGCACTGTGGACCATTGTGTGTTGCTTGACTGCCTCAGGGAACTCTGCGGACTCACTGGCACTGTCATCTGCTGGTTTGAGTCCTTTTTAACCAACCGGAGGCAACGGGTTGTGATGGGGAATTTTTCCTCCACCCCTAGCCCCCTATCTTGTGGAGTACCTCAGGGGCCGGTGTTAGCCCCAATGTTGTTTGCAGTGTACATGCTACCCCTGGGAGGGATCATTAGGAGGTATGGCTTGGGTTCATTGCTATGCTGATGATACCCAGCTATACTTATCCTTTGCCCTAGGAACATCCAACGCGGTAGATGCTCAGACAGCTGCCTTACTGAGATCAACAACTGGATGGCCCCTAGCTGGTTGAGACTGAACCCCGATAATTTATTTATTTATTTAGTTTTTGTTTACCGGGTAAGTGCACTAGCCATAGCAATGACTATTTTCAGGCACGACCCGGGAGGGTACAGTACAAAACAGAGCATGTACACATAGAAATTCAACGAATTGACATAGTAGAAACAATTTGAATACATAGGAATAATAATCATGAATAGGAAACTTGATAACAGGTCAAGAGTAGCTAAAATTTAAACAGTGTTAGAATGTGCAAAACAGAGAGAGATTTTGTTTGTTTGCCGGATAGGTGCACTAGCCATGGAAATGACTATTTACAGGTGCGACCCAGGAGGGTACAGTACAATCGATGCATATAGAAACAAACATGACTGATAACAGCAAACTTTGTGATAGCCAACATTTCAACTGAACAAGGATGTAGAAGAAATGGGAATACATTTGGGTAGGGAGAGAACGTATTCAAGAGAAACCAAGGTACACAAGTACATGATTGCTTACAGTAGAATTATAGAGTTTGGATACGAAACAGGGTTCGGATAACAGTAGCACAATTAGCAAATGACAGTTTGTTTAAGTGGCATAGTTGGTTTGAGACATAAGTACCTTGAACATCAGGACTGGGTAGGCTAGATAAGTTTAGGGTACGGCTAGCAGCAGTCAGAGTTAAGTCAGCAGGACTGTAGAGACCGTAAAGATGAAGTGGCACATTTAGTGGGGTTTGAAGCAGGTACAGGAGACCTGACTAAAGAGGAAGGAGCAACATTTGCTTTTGAATTGGGCATGACTGGGAGCTAGGCGGATAAGACGGAGGTACTGGTGATAGAGTCGAACAGAGGGTGTGACAGGATGGCCTCTGGATCAGAGACTGGACTTGTTCTGGGATCTGTTCCTTTGAAGGCCTCCTTTAGGATTCTGAAATCTTGGTGTTATTATGGATAGGACTTTGGTGATGGAGGCAGATATCTTCCACCGTCCGCTCCTGCTTTTTCCATCTCAGAAATGTCACCAGGATAAAGCCCCTTGTTCTGCCTCTGGACCTCCCCACTCTGATACATGCTTTAGTTACATCAAGGCTTGACTACTGTAATGCGCTCTACCCTGGGGCCATGGGAGGATCTCTCGCAGACTGCAGCTAGTGAAAGAATGCAGCTGCCTGGTTACTACTGGCAGCCAAAATTTTACACATTACCCTCAGTGTTGCGTGAGCTGCACTGGCTGCTGGACAGATGGAGGAGCCTCTTTAAGGTGGGTCTTCACCTATAAGGCCCTACACGGTCAGGGCCCTGGTTATCTGTTAGACCTTCTTGCACCTGTTCTCTTGGTTCGCCCCCTTTGTTCCTCCTGTGGGGGCCCCCTGGCAATTCCCAGGATGAGGCTGAAATCGGCTAGCGATAGGGCGTTTAGTGTCGCCACCCCCGTCCCGTGGAATTTGCTGTCCCTCTGGGTTAAGGGGGTCCCTACTTTGGAGGTATTCAAGGCCCACCTTAAGGCCCTCCTATTCGCTCAGGCCTTTCTGGATTAAGCTATTTATTGCTCTGACTACAGCTACTGGTAATTTGATGCTCAGTTTAGCATTTATGGGAAATGTTTTTATGTGGAGTTAATTAACTATATGTTTATATTTTGCTTTGATTGACTTGTTTTTTGAATATATGTTTATTTATTTGTATGGCGCCCAGAGCCTCCGAGATTGGGCGTCTTTTTAAATAAATTTTGCCAAGCCTTGCTTCTGCACACCTAGTGCCTCTTCTACCCCTTTCCCTGTAATAACCTATCCGAAGGGATACACATAGGGATTATAGGACATTGGGGTAATAACCCCTACCTCTGCCTCTCCTTCCATAAGATCTATAGGAAGCAGAGGCCTTTTCATTCTCAGTGTTGTTCTTGTAGGTGGTTTTGTACTCATCTACCTTTTTCATATACGCCTCAGTCTTGTTACCAAACAGAGAATTTCCCTCAAAGAAGAAATCCATAGCTTTTGTCTGTGTCCTGGGATAGGAGAGTAGCCCTAAGCTAGGCAGACCTTCTTAAAGATACTGCATGGGCCAGGACCCTGGAAGCAGTATCTTTATGTAATTATTTATTATTATAAATAATTTATTTGATGTAGATGTCACCTACTCGATTTCAGCAGAGCCTTCAACACCGTCCCATACAAAAGGCTGCTCAACCAAATGAGAAGTCTGGGCATGGGGCACGAGGTGGCAAACTGGGTTAGGAACTGGCTAACGGACAGGAAGCAGAGGGTGGTGGTAAATGGGATCCAATCAGGGGAGGGGGGTACCGCAGGCAGGGATCAGTTCTTGGGCCAATCCTGTTTAATGGCTTCATTAGTGAAATTGCAGTAGGACTGGAGGGAAAGGTCTGCCTGTTTGCAGAGGACACCAAGATCTGCAACAGGGTGGATACTCTGGACGGGGTAGAAGACTGAGGAGAGACTTGGGGAAGCTTAAAAATGGTTTGAGGTGTGGCAACTGAGGTTCAGTTCCAAGAAGTGCAAAATAATGCACCTGGGAAGAGGGAACCCTGTGAGAGCTACCTAATGGGGGAGGAATTGCTGACAGCTACAGGATGGGGGACGGAGTTGCTGATGATCACCAAGGAAGAAAGGGACCTGGGGTTATCATTTCATGACCTAAAGGTGTCTAAGCAGAGTACAAAGGCTGAAGGAGGGCCAGTGGCATGCTGGAGTGCATAGGTAGAGGTATCGCTAGCAGAAGGTGAGAAGTAGTGATGCCATTGTACAAACGCTAGTGAGGCCTCACCCTAGAGTACTCTGTGCAGTTCTGGAGCCACACCTTCATAAGGACATTGACAGGGTGGAGGGCATTAAGATGGTACAGGGCTTGCACCAGAAAACATATGAGGAAAGACTAAAGGACCTCAATATGTGCTCGCTGGAAGAGAGGCGGATGGGGACATGACAGAAACATTCAGTACCTTAAGGGCATAAACAAGGTGTGGGGAGACATCTTCCAATATAAAAGATGTACAAGAACGAGGGGGCATGATATGAAATTGGAAGGTGGCAGGCTGAGGGAAATGTGAGGAAGTTTTTCTTCACGGAGAGGGTGGTAGACACATGGAATAGACTGTCACAGAAGATGGTGGGGGCGATCACAGTGGATGGTTTTAAACATGCATGGGACAGGCATGAGGACACCTTAGAGGTGGGAAGGTGGGGTGAAAAGCCATTGACCAGTTTAAGGCTTTTGGGCAGACTGGATGGGCCTGGCGGTTCCTATCTGTTGACAATTTCTGTTTCTATGTTTAGTGTCCAAGCCATGTTGAAGTGGTAGAAGGAAAAGGAAAGAAAGTTTGGTTTAAGCTCAATGCTCCTTTTCTGGAGCCAAAAGATATGAGATGCCTAATAGCAGGGAAAGTACGATTTGTGTGCCAGCTGACCATGAACTTTCTGTCGGCACTTCTCTTTATGCCTATTCATGTAAGAAACCAACCTCAGAATAGGAACATAACCATCATCTTCATTGATTTAATTACAGTACTAGTGATTGCGCCCTTTTTTGTCTTTATATGAGTGCATGCCCCCTCAAGGGTAAAAGTCACTTCACCGGTACTTTCAGTCCCGTGTGCTTTTTCTCAGCTTCTTCGGGCTCAGATGCCTAAATCTCAGTATGGTGTAGCCTTTTCCTTCCCAAATGATTTTTCCTTCGAAAAGGATTTTTCTACCGCAGCCTCAGAGCTCTGAGGATAGAGACTTTGGTCTCTGAAACGTCAGCACGTTTGTGCACAGCCTGACCACCTGATGGTCTCAAAGACAAGCAGTCAGCAAACAGCAGCAGTCGCAAGTAAAGCGGTCCCAGATGGGACGCTGGTCTAAGGGCGCACAGCCTTAAAAAATCCACACTGCGCGCAGACAGGTAAAGAAAAAGTCAGGACAATGGGACAACGGAGAAGCAGCAGTCGGCTGCAGTTGAAAAATCTTTTGGGAAGGAAAAGGCTGCACTGTACTGGGATTTAGGCAATGGAGCCAGAAGAACCTGAGAAAAAGCACACGGAACTGAAAGTACCGGTAATGTGACGTTTACCCTTGCGGGGACATGTATATATATATAAAGACAAAAAAGGGTGCAATCATTAGCACTATAATCAAATAAATGAAAATGAAGATTATATTCCTATTTTGAGGTTGGTTTCTTACATGAATAGGCATAAAGAGAAGTGCCGATAGAAAGTTCACGGCCTTAGAACAGTGGGCACACAAATGTTGAAGTGGTACTTGGTGGCATCAGCTGCTGTTCTAGCTGTGTTCTGTACCAAATCACCGCTTGCTTTCTCACTCAGTGCCAGTATGGCGTTCCAAAGTGCCTTCTGGTACTGAGCTGTGTATGCCAAGTAAGCCGCTTGCCTGCGGACCAAGGAAGCTGATATACAGTATACACTTTCCTGGCCACGGAATCCAGTTTCTGGAATCCTTCTCAGGGGGATGGGTGGAGAAAGGCACCTTAGCCATTTGACATGCAGCTGTCTGAAACCCTTCCTCAAGATCAGGGTGGGTACAGAGGTACTCAGCCGCCTGTCTGTACAATTGAGTTTTACTTTTTTCTTGTCAAAGCCAGCAGCTGAACTACTTGCTGGCAAGATTTTGGCAGTGGCTTTCTTAAGGGATAATGAAATGGAAGCAGCAACCTCTTTGTGGGGGCCAGAACCATCAAGTCCATGAATTCAACCTCCTCTTCATCTTGCTCCGTCTCATGAGAGGGATGGTTGAAGGTTGTTACCATTTGCCTTACAAAGGAATAGCGTGTTGTGTAATCCCCAGAAGGCCTGGAAGAGAGTAAAATTCCTGCTTGGAGGAACCATCTGGTTCTAGAGTTTCCCCTCCTCTTCATAATATATCTCTTCTCCCACCACGGCATTTTGTATAAAACCTCAGCCTGAAGAGGGGGCAGGCATATTCAGAAAATTTACCATACCCTGGAAGGTCTCGAAAACTGCCATTCCCTTGTCATGTCCTCTGTTGAGGGCATTTGTCGTGGGTGCACTGCCTGCTCCTTGCCTTTTTCAGAAGGAGTAGCAAAGATATTTTTCTCTTTTTGTTTTTTCTTTGCCCACGCTGTTTCCAGTGCCTGCTCTGAGGCTCTTTTACTTTTGTTCCTGCCACCACTGGGCTCCGGGTTCCCCCTTACGACCATGGACACCCGGGGTTCTGTGCCATGTTTACTAGCGCTTGTCTGATCAGGGTTCCCCCTTTCGGACATGGACACCCTGGGTTCTGTGCCATGTTTACTGCGCTTGTCTGATCAGGGTTCCCCTTCGGACATGGACACCCGGGTTCTGTGCCATGTTTACTGCGCCGCCTGATCAGAGTTCCCCTTTCGGACATGGACACCGGTTCGTGCCATGTTTACTGCGCTCGCCTGATCAGGGTTCCCCTTCGGACATGGACACCGGGTTCTGTGCCATGTTTACTGCGCTTGTCTGCTGGCTGAGCAGCTTCGTCTTTCTTTCTGTCCTTCTAACAGGGACTGCTGCTTGTTCAGAAAACAGGACCTTCATCTCAGCCTTTGGTAGGTGACATGGAGGTAGACTTAAAAGCCATACTCTTCTTTATCTTAGCCCATTTCTTTTGTGTTTTAGGGCAAAACATTTTCAGAGTTCATAATTTAAAAAATTTTGGTCAGGATCACAGCACCTCGGGCAAAGTTCATGGCAGCCTGTTTTTGCCAGGAGCTGAAAAACACTGAACAATTTTTAAAGTCTGTAAGTCCTGTTCTTTCCTTTTAGGTTAAGTCAATCATGCCAAACACTGAAGACCCTAAGAAATTTGTTACCGGTTCTCAAATTTGGAAAGATAAATTTAAGTAAGCCCAAATTATGTAAAAGGGCTTTACATAATTAAAATACAGTATGGTTCCTTTAAAACTGAACCACTAATATTTTTACCTCAGAGCTAAGTTTTGTATTAGGAAAGGCTGAGGTAAATGCTCGGTTTGAAAGTATGAGGAGTGAAAAATCGGCCCAATTTCCTCTGTAACAGAACCAAGCATAAAGGTAACTCAAAAACACTAAAAATTAAGAAAAAGCATTATAATGTCATAATTTGTACATTTTTCAATAAGGATAGGAGTTCCCCAAAGGTGGGAACCACGTTGTCTAGCATCCTTCTCAGTTCCTGGGAAATTATCAAAAATGGTGAAACCACTAAAAAAGAACTAAATTAAATGAGGATTAACCAGGAAGCACAATAAAATAAAGTAATAAAATTTGTAAACCATTCTGGAGGGCAATAGAGTGGAGCTGTACTTTGGGGTGACTGCTCTCGTCAGCAGAGAAACAAATCTGAAGAAAGGCAGTTGTGGGGAGGGTGACCACGGTGCAGAGTTTGATTTGATTTTAATTCTAAATTCCACTACTGTATTAGCATAAGTTTTATCTCCAGGACAATTCAATCCAGTGGACTGAGCTGCAGCTTGTGAATATATACTGATGGATTCCTGGGCTTAGAAATTCATTTTTTTTATTTTATTCTAAAACCAATATAAGCAGAATTGCTTACCTTACAACAGTCTGTCTGATGGAAGCCCAATTGCACACTAACAGAACTCACCTTGGATTGATCTGGGTCACAGAAATCAAGCAGTGTATCACAGAAGTGGTGTCCCATGGAAATCAAGTCTGCTGTGGTAAAGTGTGTGCCTTTCCGATCACCTGGCAAGAAACACAAATACCAGTCTAAGATGGAAACTAACACACCAAATGGAATAAAACAGATGTTTTAATATATGCGGCCCCAGGTTGTTTCCCGATGTTGGACAGAGAAAAACAGGTTACTCACCTGTAAAGTACAGTTATGCAAGAACTTACTACAACAGCAGATCTTCAAGAGGAGCTTTGCATCAGGTTACACCATTAGGACTGAAGCCGGCAGGCACCAGGACCCACAGAAAACATCTAAGCTAGCAGTCTATAGTGGAGATCGGCCTCTGATGTCAGCCCATCTCGATGTCCACCCATGGTGGCCAAGGGCGGTTCCTCAGCACCACGCTGCTCCTCCCCGCCAGAGACCCCAACAAACAGAAAAATGGAGAACCGAGGCATTCCTCTAAAGTCGAGAAAAGAGAAACAAACACCAGGGGGACGGTGGGAGGGAAAGCAGTATATGCTGCAAGAGCTCCTCTCAAAGATCTACTATTACGTAGTTCTTATGTAACTGTACCATCTCACTTTGAGGGGAGCTCTTGAAGCAGTACACACTGCTAGGACTGAGTCCCAAGCAGTGAAAGGACTGACCCCAGTCTGCTGGGAGTAGGCAGAATTCAGTGTAAGAATCTCACGAGAGAAGGCCCAGAAGGACTCGCGGTCAAACTCTCTCTTACGCCTAGAAGCAATGTCCGGACTGTAATGCCAGAAGAAAATATGAACGGACTCCAAGTGGCCGCTGCACAAAAGTCAGTCATGGTCTTCTTACTGAATGAAGTAAATGAGGCAACTACACCCACCCCGGCAGAACAGCCTTTAACTCAGCCTGGAAAAGACTAGTGGTATATGCAATAGCAATGAACAATGCAATTAGCTAACCAGTAGAGCAAGCATTGTATAGACACTGAGGTCCCCACTGTTCTCGGGGTGAAGGCAACAACAACTGGTCAGATATTCTGAAGACTCGGGTGCAGCCCAAAAAAGAAAACAACTAAGCACACAGTGAACAACCAGAGTATGACGTAAGGTCTCCCCTTAGTTGGAATACTCTGGATAATAGGCAGTATGAGTAATGTCCTGAGCATCAGTAAACTCGGACATTTCCTGAGGAAGGAAATAGGAGTGGATCTTCAAGAACACCCTGTCCTGGAGAAAACTAATTAGGGTTTTATGCGCATCAGAGCCAGGAGCTCAGACCTCCTTCGAGCAAAAGTAATAGCCATTAAAAATAACGCTTTCTACAATAGAAAGCGAAGGTAGCAACTTGTGGCAGGCTCAAATGGAGGAAACATAAGTGTCTCTAAGCTGAACAAAAGACTCCAATGGGGGACAGGGGCACGTATGGGAAGGTCTAAAAGCAGAATACCTCGCAAGAATGTGCAGGAGAGGTCAGGCTCAGCACAGTTCTTGTGTTGGATGCGTGCAAGGTATGCAGAGAGGGCTGAAGAATGCACCTTAAAGGATGAGTAACTCAGCCCTGAGTTAAACAAGGAAAGAGAAACTCAGAATGAGATTCTCTGGATGAGTAAAAAGTCCAGTGGATGAGCGACCCATAGGCAGAACCATTATCACTCGTGAGTAAAAAGAGGATCAATGGAGGGAATTCCAACAGGCACTAGAACCCCTGCCACCTTGGGGGGGAACCCCCAGAATGGCGGAACGACCAGGATGCACTACTCTTGAGAAAGCAAGATGGAGCACAGGGACGGAGGGGTTCTACTGCAAGCTGCTGGGGAAATGGAAATCAAAACTGTCGTGGCCAGAAGGGAACTATCAGAAACATCACTGCCCCTTCTGACTGCGAGTTGAGTAGAACTCTTTGCATGACAGGAAAGGGAGGGAAGGCAGACAGCAACCTCCCTGTCCAGGAGATGGAAAAATGGCATTTCTCCAGAAAACACCAGGTCCAGGAGCTAACGAGCAGAAAAAGGGGTAGACGTGCATTGAGAGGGGACTCAAAGAGGTCCAGCTTGGGAAAGCCCCTCTTGTCAGAAAGGTTTCTGACCACTGAGTGATGGAGCTTTCGCTCAGGGGCCTTGACCAAGACTGGATAACGCTGTCGGTTGAGGTGCTTGGAATGCCTGGAACCTAAATGGCAGTCCGTTCCAGGAGGGATTTA
Source organism: Neoceratodus forsteri (assembly GCA_016271365.2). Lineage (NCBI taxonomy): Eukaryota > Metazoa > Chordata > Ceratodontiformes > Ceratodontidae > Neoceratodus > Neoceratodus forsteri. The sequence goes on from CM028133.1 coordinate 1,135,741,227, forward strand.
TGGCCCAATCCTAGACATGTACGGCCTCCCTGTACAGAGGGAATAGTGAACCCCCTATGCTTGTCTATGAAGAAGACTACTGACAGATAGTCCATCTGGATGAAAAGAGGGCATGAAAACAGGTACGTCCAAAGCCCACTGGGCAAAAAGGTACAGCCCCACCTCCAAGCCATTGAACTGGAGATGTTACTCCCATGGAGGAAGGTCCCCCTGAGTCCAATGGTCTTCCAGATGGGCGCCCCCAGCCCTGGCCTGTAGGAACCATGTTCAAAATGCTGCAAGGTGACTCCATCCAAAAGTGGACCCCATTTTAACAGAGTGGAGGGGTTCAACCATCACTCCAGAGTCTAAGCTACTGAGGTGGAGACAAGTAGCTGCTGCTCCAAATCATCCGGGCAGGACCCATGGGGTGGAAGGATCAATGGAGCACCCATATGTGAAAACAGGTCAGAAGGCGAGGTGATTCTGGTAGCCCAGACTGGCGCACCAGTTCTGGTACCCAGATCTCCTCAGCCTCAGCTGCAGGCCCCCGGAGCGGCTTTGTACACGCCTCAACTCTGATATCTCTGAACCAGGGAAGGTTTTCCATCCAGACCTTCAATCCCTGCACCTGACAGCCTGGTACCTGAGCAGCTAGAGTTCCAGGCTTTAGGTCTTTCCGAGGATGTCTACACCGTAGTGGAGGCATCTTGGAAGAATCGACCAGGAAATGTTATGCCTTCAGATGGAAAATATTCTCCATTTGGTGTCAGGGTAAGAGTCTGGACCCTTATCCTATTCTGTGGCTAACATTCTCAACTACCTTCGGTCTCTGTCCAAAGGGGTCTGGTCATCAACCCTTACGGTGCACCTTTTCAAAGGCCTGGATCACATATCCCCTCCGGCTGGTTTGGCAAGCTCATGGGCAAGCCATTCGAACCCATGCACAAATGTGAGCTTTCACACTTGTCATGGAAGCAGCCTTCCTGGTGGCTAACCGTCAGCCCGAAGGACAGGAGAGCTCCAGGCGCTCTCGGTGGACTCCCCTTATCTGGTCTTCCATAGGGACAAAGTTGTCCTGCACCCCACCCAAAATTCCTTCTGAAGGTGGTGTCAGAGTTTCACCTTAACCAGGTGTTAACTCTGCCGGTATACTACCCTAGTTACACCTCGGACGCCGAGTACAGGCTCCATATTTTGGACCTGAGACGTGCTCTGTCCTATTATAAGGAGAGAATGGCGGAAATTCATGGAGAGGGTTGCCAGCTGTTTGTCACCTATGCTGAAGCTGCTTCTGGCAGACCTGCAGCCAATGGACCATTGCAAGGTGGATTACATCATGCATAGGTCTGTGCTGTGGTTGGCGGTTAAGGAGCCTCCCAGAGGGATAAGAGCTCATTCTACCACGCCACACTGCTCACATCAGTGGCTGCTTCCAGGGACATCCCTATACAGGAATGTGTCTGGCTGCTACCTGGAAGTCAGCAAACACCTTTATTACCCACTATCCCATCGACCTTGAGTCATGCTGGGATGCTGGTTTTGGGGCCTCGGTTCTCCAATCTCTATTTCCCAAGTAGGGGGTGTGCGCATTACCTCCCTCCTCCCGGAGAACTGCTTGGAGTCTGCCAGAGAGTGTGGATGAACAACATATCCCGCTACTAGAAGAACAGGTTACTCACCTGTAACAGCAGTTCTAGGAGTGGTATATGTTGTTCATCCACACGCACCCACCTGACCTCCCCGGCTTTAGGTGCACAACCTTGTTTCCAGCGGGCTAAGATCTGGCATCATAGGGTGGAGCCAAGGTATTTACCACCCGGATGGGTGGGAGAAGCCAGCTTGAAGACTTCCGGCTAGATTTAAAGGGGAAAGGGACATGCCAGAGAGTGTCGACGAACAATATATCCATGCTCCTAAAACAGGTGTGCCACTTGCGAAGGCAGGACGGATGGGTAGTGTAGATGTACACCATATACCATTCCTGGAACTACAGGTGAGATGTTGTTTTCTAGGGACGTGATAAGGTGTACTTATCCACACTTGGCAGACAACTAGCAGTTCTCCTGGAGGAGGATGCAAGGCACACACCTCCTACATAGGAAACAGATTGGAGAACAGAAGCCCCAAAACCAGCAACCCGGCATGACTCATAGTCGTATGTGGTAATGGGAGATGAAGGTGTGTGCTGACCTCCAGGTAGCAGCCCTGCAGATTTCCTGGATAGGACATCCCGGAAGCAGCCACAGAGGCAGCGGTATGTCTGGTGGGAATAAGCCGAAGTCCAACAGGAGGCTGCCTACCCGCCAACCTGTAGCAAAGGTCGATGCCGGAGACAATCCACCTACCGATCGTCTGCTTTTACAGGTTTCATAGGTGTCTACTGAACAAAGTAGACAACAGTCCATATGCTGTAGCTCGCCATCTGATTATAAATAACCCTAATGTTTTTGTTAACACAGTAATCATCCAGCCAGTGCTTGAACTCCTCCCTATTTCCACTTCCTCCACCTCTACTGGGAGTGAGCTCCACACTGCCACCACTCTCTGATTATACCTGCTAGAGCTTCTGTTTGTGTGACATGGTTCACCTTTATCTGAAGCGGTGAGAGCTTGTGCTATACTGCTGGTGATATACATCTCAGACCCAAATGTTCCATAAGTCTCTATTTGTTAATGCTCAGTACAGGAAACACATGTCCCTCCTAAATCTCCAATATTTAGAGTGAATAGGCCAGGGTCGTCCAACCATTCCTGATATTCCATGCCCCTAAAACCTTTGACCATCCTTGTGACTCTCCTCTGTACCCTCTCCAGGTTTTTCATCTCTGTTCAAGTACCAGGGACCCAGAACTGGGCCCAGTATTCCATGTGATGCCTTACCAATGGGGTGAACGATGGCACAATTACCCCCTTAGCTCTGCTTCTTATGTGCCTTTAGTAACTGTTTAACACCCTGTTGGCCTTTGACACATAGAGTCCTTTAAAGTTTAAATCATTTGAGACCATACTGCCCAGATCTCTTCTTCTCCCTTCAATTGCCTGTCCATCAATATATAATTTGCTTGCATGTGTTTCTTGCACAAGTGCATGACAGACAGAATACTTATTGACATTACATTCGAGCCTATGTTACTCTGCCCTTCACCCAAGCTATCTAGGGCATGCTGTAGGTCTTCTTTTGCCCCGTGACTATCAGCACCAGTGCCAGTGCGCACGTGGCATCTGCAAATTAGACACCCAGATCCCTTTGTTGCCCTTCATTGAGGAAATATATAAATTAAAAAGGGAAGGGCCCAACACTGACCCCAGGGCATGCCACTTGTCCCTTCGGCCCATCCTGAAGCAATCTCCTTAGCATCACCCTCTGTTTTCTATCTGTCGGCCTTGAAGAGCTCCATTTAGTTGTTTCTCCTGTATATGCACACCTCGTAGAACAACAATTAAAGAACAGATATCCACCGATTTTAGCATATTTGCAGTTCTGGCTTTATATATGTGAATAAACCACCTCTTGTACATACCCGTCTCCCTGTGGGGATTTTTTCATCTACTGTTGCCATTTCAGATAGCTCCATAAATAGTGAAGAAATGGGAGAGAGGCACTGATTTTTATTTTCGGTTTCCAAAGGTGCACTGAAGCCGACAGCCTGCCACTTCACACCATTCACTACGCTTCCTTCAACTCATGTCAGAGATTAGGAAATCACAGTGAAGTTTTTCTACTATATCACTGATGCATGAAGTTGTCACTGCTGTTGCACAGATAAAGTGCAACACAGTGAATAAAGCAGATTTTTTTTTTACGTGACTGATAGGCTGCAGCATGAGAGAGAATGAGACTCCCTCATGCTGTCAGCTTTGCTTCTCTTCTCAGACTCATGTTTGTCTCTTGAGCGTCAGAGGATCATCCTACTGAATTCAACACATCAGTCACTTCTCACTCCAGCATGCCTCTTTCGATATGCACCAATTGCCCTATGACCATCAAAACCATACTGTAACATGCAATGTGTCGATTATGATTGCTAAGCTTGTGTCAGTGACAGTCTGCAGCATGAAAGTGAATGCGATTCACTCATGCTGTCAGCTGGCTATCTATCACCCTTGCTCATTTCAATCTATGAGTTACAGCTGTAAATTCTAAGTCCCTCCCCACACATAAAAAAATAAATAAATGAAAACTAAACATGATCTGTCAAATTAGTGCCTCTAAGGATCGCTAGTCTTCCTATAACAGCTGGTCTTGATTTTATTTTTTTTCTCAGTGAGCTATCTTGTTCCTGTAACAACTGGACTAGTGCCGGTGAGACACTGCAAGCAAGCAGCAGAACTGAATGCTGCAGGTTTAGAAAGATTGCGATCCACTAGAACAACTTCACGTAATTTCCTAACCTCTGACATGAGTTGAAAGAAGCGCTAGCGAATGGTGTGAAGTGGCAGGCTGTCAGCTTGAGTGAATCTCATTCACTCGCTCATGCAGCCTGACAGAGCATTGGTTTCAGGTGCCGACACCGGAGGAGCCCCGCTACAAGATACGGTCCCGAGCTGCCTTAGATTTTCAATTCTTGGTGCTCTCCTGCTTGGCTGCTCCCAACTGGCTGCACCTCAAGCCACAGCTATCCTGATTGGTCCAGCTGTAGGCCTGCACACTCGATTTCCCATTCTCATACTATCCAACTGTTTTTTTGCTCCTGTTTACTTGTTCAACCTACTATTTTGTCCCGTCCGGCTTCTCAGCCCCGACTCTATTAAATACAACTAAGCGATCTGAGATAGGGTAGGTAGTGGAGATGGCGGACAGACGAGGACCTTGGGGGCCCAAAGGAGGTGCTGGCCAGGACAAGGAGAGGAGCAGAAAAAAAAATATACAACTAAGTCCCACCCACAGCTGTCACCTTCCCCTACCATTGACTCCCTCTCAGTTCTCCCCCTATTCTTAAAGGGCCACTCCAACATTCACAGACTCACTTATTTTCAATCGCCGGGTTAACCGACAATGCCACCTGCTAAGCTCCTACTAGGCCTGCTCTCCTTCCTGGGTATACTACTCTGTAATGGCACAATAGGGGAACATACACACTGCTTGTCCACGCCTTGGATTAATAAATGCCCACTGTCGGTATACGGGACCTACACAAGCAACCTGAATCCTAACAAGGAACCCTCTCTGGTCTACACAACCTCGTGTGTTCCCTACTCCCTAGGAATGATTCTTTGTTCATTAGCCCCACAATACTTATAACCTCCACTTACACCAAGTCAGGAAAAAACGTTGAAAGAGAGGATACATTTACACCAAGGAAAATACCTAAAACCTCTCTCAAATGTCTCATTCTGCTAATGTTGCTTATCTCAGGAAATATACACCCGAATTCTGGTCCACCACAGCTGGCATCAAAAAAATCCGATAGCTATGCTACTCTTTCTTTGGCAAGCATAAATATCTGCCGCCTACTTACGAAACTAGATACTGTCTCTGCCTGGATCTCCCAACACTACCCCGACATACTGTCAGTACTTGAGACGTGGCTGACCCCAGTGAGCCCGGACTCCACTATATCCTTACTCGGCTACACAGTCTTCAGGCAAGACAGGCTTACTAACAAAGGAGGAGGCTGCGCCTCTACTTAAAGAGAGTCACCGAGGCCATGTTATGACCCTATCTAGCTTTGGGAACAATATTCAGATATTTGCCACCAAGGTGCTGCTTGCTGCCCGACAATAAGGTACTACCATTGCCTCAGTGTATATCCCACCCAAACTGGCTAAACAGGATCTCCCCTCTCTACAACTGCATTAACTTTGGTTGTAGCACAGAACTTATTATGTTGGGGACTTTAATGTCAACTAGTTGGACCCCAGTGCAAACTGCTATAAAGTATGCCATAGCAGCTGCCAACCTTGTATAAATGGTACAGTCACCCACCAGGATAAACTACTGCACGGAACCTCCTCCTCCTGGATTGGGTTCTTACCAATCGGCCTGAACACAATCTCAAATTGAAGTACTCCTGGACACCATTAGTGATCATTCTCCTGTCCTATCCTCTGGTCGAACAAATTCACAACCCCCGCCCAAATTCACGGTTAACAGAATCTTACTGCCTGTCGCCTAGCCCTTTTGAAGCACACCTGCGAACACCTGACTAGTCTTCAAATGACACTGCCCAGGATGTGGACTCAGCCCTTGATTACTTTATTACTACTTTCAACTTAGCATGTGATGTTCATGCCCGTTCAAAAAGCATAAGGTCAGGGGAACAATAAACCCATGGGTGACCCTTAACCTCCTCAAACAGATGGAATCTCAAGACCGGCTCTGGTACCACGCAAAGGCTGCTAACACCCTAGCTGACACCCAGGCCCACAAGCAGCACAGAATGCCTGCACAAGAGCCATTCACCAGGCAAAAGTCAACTACTATAGGAAGGCTCTTGCTAGCACCTAGAATGATGGGAGGAAGTTTTGGGACAACCTCTGTGAGGTTACTGGGAAAAGCCCCAAAGTTACACCCACAATGCTCAACATTAATGGTGCTATCACTTTGTATAAAGTAACCATAGCCAACGCCTTTAACACCACATTTTCAGACCTTAGTCATGTGCTCCCACCTAACTTCTTATCCAGCAACAGCTGCTACCCATCCTGACAGCCAGCATGGAACTCAGTACACCCCATTTTATTTTAAGGTAATCTCAGAAGGGCTAGCCAAAAACGCCTACTCAAAGTACTTGGGAAGCCAGGCACAGTGGTGACTTCCTGAATTTAAAACTCATTGCCCTCACCACTGAGGAAATTCTGCCACTCCTAACCAAAATTCTTAAATGCTCTCTTATGCTCTCACAATTCCCATGTAAATGGAAGACTGCTATGGTGACCCCAGTCCACGAAAGTGATGACATAAGTCTCGTAAGCAACTACAAACCAATCTCCATCCTATCCCCACTCTCCAAGGCACTGGAAAAGATAGTTGCTGATCAACTCATTGACTATCTGGAAAAATATGACCTCCTGTGTCCCCAGCAACATGGTCTTTGTAAGGGGCACAGCACCACCACTGCACTCCTAGACTTCACGTCCTATATCCACCAAGCACTAGATCAAAACCTCTTGGTCGGTGCCGCCTTTATTGACCTGACAAAGGCATCTGATACCGTCAACCACTCTCTACTGACTAGACAACTATATTCCCTCAGACTTTCACCGGATGCTACTGCTGGTTCCAAAGCTACCTTAGTGACCGCTCCCAGCAGGTCAGAATTGGAGAAACCATCTCGACCTCCTGCCCAGTCCAGTCGGGTGTCACCCAAGGATCTATCCTTGGACCCTCATTATTTAGCATCTTCGTGAACGAGCTCCCTGCCTCATGCCATGATAGAATTCTCCTTTATGCTGATGCAGCCATTTTCACAAGCCACTCTGACCCCTATCTCCTATTGCAGCAACTGCAGCGAAGTTTTGCAGAAGCTGAATCCTGGTTCAGGTCGCACAAGCTCATCCTAAACTACTCAAAACTAAATCTATGTTATTTCATGGTACCCATAACAAACACAAACTCCAACAACTGCTTATCAAAATTGTGGTGGCACGCATTGGAACAGGTTGACCATTTCAAATACCTGGTGTGACCCTTGACTGCACACTATTGTATGCCACGCATATTCATAACATTGCCAAAATTGTTAACATCCGCTGATAGGACTGCTCTATAGACACAGGCACTGTCTGACAACTGAAGCATTGAAGCTTGTTATACAGAGCTCGGCTACCTCGCTAATTGACTATGGTCTCATAGTTTATGGATCTCTACCGACAGTGCCCTCCGCATATAGCTCCAGCCCTAAACAAGGCCTGTCGGCTCCTCACCCCAGCCCGCACGCACTCACACACATCTGCGATTTGATCACGGGCAGGTAAACTGGCTACAGCTATCTGGCAGAATAAAGTATCAGACCTGCATTCCTGCAAAGAAGGCCTCATTGGGCCTCCTGCCCCCGTCCAGGCTATACTGTCCCCTCACTGCACCACTCACCTAACCAGGAGTTCTGTACTGGAGGGGACAAGTGGTTCAAGCCCTTGAAAAAGCACCCAAAAACCTTCTCCTGAGCCACCATCGGCATATCAGCCCACGCCCAAGCCGAGATGGCAGGCAGGTGCACCCTAAAGATCGTCGACCGGAGTCCCAGCTGGGAGAGGGATCGGAGAGAGTGCAAGATACTCACCACAGGGCTGTACAAGGGGGTCTAGCTCCTTGCCCTGATAACAAATGGAAAACCTTTTCCACTTAAAGTGAATTTCTGATAAATGGCATAGGTATTGGGCTCTTATAGACTACCTTATGCAGCAAGAGTTAATTTTTGTAAAAAAGTAATTTTTTTACTCACTGTGTTAAGTAAACAAAGAGATCGTAGCTGGCTCCATAGCCACTGCCAGCTGATCCCTCTCTGCTTCCCAGTATGACGCGCTCAGTGTTTCTGTGACGTGTGAGCAGGGAAACCGCAGGGGTGAGCCCTATACAAGTCTAAGGGGTGTTTTTTAAAGCTGTTTTCTGAAGCTGTTAGCAATCTGAGAGGGGAATGAAAGCCACTGTTCTATTAGTAGAGCAGTGGCTTTCATTACCCTGTCAGATTGCTAAGAGCTTCAGAAAACGACTTTAAAAAAAAACACCCCACAGACTTGTATAGGGCTCACCCCTGCATTCTCCTTGCTCACATGTCACAGAAACACTGAGCGTGGGGGCAGAGCAGGCATACTGAGAAGCTGAAAGGGATCGACTGGCGGTGGCTAGGGAGCCAGCTACGATCCCTTCGTTTACTTAACACAGTGAGTAAAAAAATAACTTTTTTACAAAATTAGTTTCACACTGGTATAAGGCATTTGGCCACGAGCCAATACCTTTGCCAGAAACTTCCTTTAAAGAAGTACAGTAGCATTTATGAGTCGATTCCTCCAAGAGGCTTCCACAACTTGGAAGGCCTCATCGAGAGACTCAAAGCCTTGAATTCTAATGGCTCAGGAACTAGTCTGTTAGGTGCAGGGAATGAAGGTCTGGGTGAAGAACCTTCCCTGGGAGCATGAGAGCAGATCCAGGTAGAGAGGAGATGCCTGGAAGCCTGCCACTGAGGATGAGAAGATTGGGGTACAGAACTGGTGTGGCCAGTTCAGTGCCACCAAGATCACCTGTGCCTTGTCCCACTGCACCTTGAGTAGAACCCTGTGGATCAGGGGGAATGGAGGAAGGCATACAGGAGAAGGAAAAGAGTAGCCTCCATCACCCTTTAGCTGCTGGAGGTCTGACTCTGAGCAAGTAAAAAGGAGGAGACTACTGAGGAATATAGGAACCTACTGTCCCAGAACAGGAAGATCAGGAGCTTTAAGGGCACATGGAGGCAGTAGGAAAGGAGAGAAAAATATATATATTAAATAAATAAATAAATAAAATAAACAGCGAGGAAAGAGTAAGTATACAAACAACAGTTAAGGGACCACAAATAAAGACATGATGGGAGTGGTGCAGTGCAGTGGCTGTGGAGTAGCACTCTTCTGGGAGACGTTCTGGAAGATGTGGTGTTGTCTCATCTGCAGGCACCTCTCTGGGCTGAGGGAGGAGGTTGCTCATTTCCAGGCTGAGTTGGCCAGGATTTGGGGGACCTCCTTTCCCACCCAGGGACCACCAAAGCCACTGCCGCTGCCTCAGAGGTTGCCAAGAAAGAGGAGCGGTTGGACCACAGTGGGCTCAGGGAGGGTGAGGGTGGTGGAACAGAGGTGCATCCCTCCAGCTGTACCGCTCCACAATTCATATGCCATTCTGGCAGAGTGTGGGTCCTCTACAGAGGCAACCGCAGTGAAGACCAAGGAGGATGCTGGAAACCTACACAAAGGAGACCCACAGGAGGGTGGCATGGAACCCACAGGGAAGGAAACAATCCCTGGTGGGGACTCCACTATTAGCAGGGCAGAACTGGGGAGGAAGGGAGAGGGAGGTGTGCCTGCCTGGCACCATGGCTTGAGGGACAGGGAGCGAATCCTCAGGATCGCATGAGCAGCTGCATGGGGAGGGAGCTGGATGTCATTGTCCACCTAGGGACAAATAACCTGGCAGGGAAAGGGATCAGAATAGTGCAGGAGGAGTTTGTGGAGCTGGGCCTTAGACAAGTAGCATGCACGGTAACCTTCTGAGGTGCTGCCTGTGTAATGGTATGGGTGAGGCTAGGGTACTCGCACCATGGGATTCAATCAGTGGTTGAAAAACTGATGCAGAGCCCAGGGTTCTGACTTCACTGGGGACTGGGGCTCACCTGAAGGGATGCAGGCCTATATTGGCATGATGGTCTGCATCTGTCCAGGAGGGGAACCAGGATCCTAGGTGATAGGTTTAAATGCTTCATTGGCAAGCATTTAAACTAGCCAAGGGGGGAGACATTGAAAAGGAGAAGGGAAATCCTAGCGTCCCCCCCCCATGAAAATCAGGGTCATCAGTAAGGTAAAGACCAAGATAGAGCAGTCGACAGGGAGAAGGGCAGGGGTAAATGGAGAAAAAGACAAAGGCAGTAAGGACAGGGATGGGGCAAAAAGGAATAAGGCCATCAAAAATGAAGGGTAATGAGCACCAATGCCCATAGTCTAGGTAACAAGCTCCCTGAACTGGTGGCCTTGAGAGAGAGGATGCCTGGATATCGTGGCAGTCACAGAAACATAGTCACAGAGGACCATGACTGGGATGTCAACATACCAGGGTACACAATCTACAGGAGGGACAGGGAGGGTAGAAGAGGAGGAGGGGTAGCTCTCTATGTAAGGGAAGGGATCAAAGCAATGGAACTAAAGTGTAAACAGGGAGGAGAGGAGGCACTGTGGGTCACCCTGGAGACTGGAAATGGCACCAGAATCCGCAGAGGGGTTGTATACAGATCCCCATCTCGGGGAGGAAATGGACTAGGAAATGATAGAATGCATCCATAGGATGGCAGAGAAAGGGGAGATATTGCTGATGGGGGACCTGAATATGCCAGATGTTAACTGGAGCACCTTTGCTGCAGCCACATCCAAGAGCAGGGCCATTCTCGATGCCCTAGGGGGGGCATGCCTCAGACAGCTAGTTTTGGAACCCACTCAGGAGGGAGCAATCTTAGACCTGGTACTCTCAAATGGAGATGGAGAGAGGATCTCAGATCTAAAAGTGGGTAGCCATCTGGGAACAAGTGACCACCAAACAGTGTGGTTCACGTATAAACTTAGCTGTAGAGTCAAGCCACAAAAGTGAAGGTACTGGACTTCAGGAGGGCTGATTTTGTCAAAATGGGAGAGTGCCTCAGAAAAGTACTAGCAAACAGGCAAGAAGGTGGGTGGAGCAACAATGGGAAACATCAAAACTGCCATTACAGAGGCAACAAGGTTGCAGTCCTGAGCTCTGTGATCTCTGTAATAAACTATGGTCTCATCATTCTACGGCTCAGCACAACCATAACCCTTAGACGCCTCAACTGCCTTAAATAAGGCATGTCGGCTCATCACTGGTGCTCACCGTCTCACCCACACATGTGACCTGCACACCCAGACCGGTTAGCTCCAACTATCAAGCCACATAAAGTTTCTCACCTGCTCCATTACAAAAATCTACCTTGGCCCTGCACCTTCTGGGGTCTCAACTCTGTTACAACACCGAACCAACAAACGGTGCCTTCGGAGATCCACGCTACAGCTACTGAAAGTCCCCCACTGTCACACATTTTACAGGGACAATGCTCTTTTGCTTTTGTGCCACTCTGGTTCAATGGCCTCAGCCCCACCATCTCCTCTGCCCCGACAATTGGTATGTTTAAAACTAGGCTCGGGGACGATCTCACTACCAACAGCTCCTGTGACTGCCAACTTAACCTTGTTCCTCCACTTCCTGCCTCCTCTAGTGGTCCCCCCTCCCACTGGATTCTACCCTCATCTTGGTATACTCAATGCTGCACTTTTCACCCTCTCCCACCCTACCTCATTCCTTTTGCCCCCTTCCCTCCCTCTCCTCTGGCTACTTCTTCTCTTTGTCTGTTTTCTCTGACAAATGCCACTGGCTGCCTTGCTTACAATGTTACCCTTAAATTGTATTAATCTGTAATCTGTTTGCAATGTCCACATTGTTGTAATGTCTGTCTTGATGTTCCCCATAATTTGTATTTCTCTGACGTGGAACTTTTGTAAAAGAGCCTTGGCTCAAAGGTATTTGTAATCCTAGACCTGATAAATAAAAAAATAAATAAAAACAAGCCTTTGTGTGACGCAAACAAACAAATCAAAATGAAAGAAAAAAACACTATGGTTCTCAAAAGAAGTGGCAGGGAAGGTTAGGGAGAAAAAGATATCATTCAGGAAGTATAAGGAAACACAGAAGGAGCAGGATAGAGAACTGTACCAGTTAAAGCAGAAGAAAGTGGGGAAGGCAGTCAGAATAGCAAAGGCCCAAACCGAAGAAAAAATAGCCAACTCAGTTAAGAAGGGGGATAACACCTTTTATAAGTACATTAGGGAGCAAAGAAAGACTAAGGCAGGGATACTGAGGCTGAATAAAGAGGAGGGTGGTTGGGCAGAGAGGACAGTGAAAAAGCAGGGATACTGAATGAATACTTCTGCTCAGTATTCACAGAGGAAGAGGAGGGGGAGGTACCTAATCCAGTCAATAGAAGCACTCTGGATGGGGGGTGATATTAGTCCTTTCACAGAAGAAAGGGTTCTGAAAGAACTCCTAAAACTGAAGGTGGATAAAGCAATGGGGCCTGATGGAATTCACCCACAATTCTAAAAGAACTAGGGGAGAACTAGTAACACCACTAACTACCCTTTTAACAAATCAAGGGAGAATGGTGTGGTACCTGAAGACTGGAGGAGGGTGGATGTGATTCCCTTCACAAAGGGGAGCAAGGCAGAGGCAGGAAACTACAGACCTGTCAGTTTGACCTCAGTGGTACGAAAATGATGAAATCACATCTGAAGGAAAGAACTGTTGAGTACCTAGAGGCCAGTGGAGCATAGGACCCAAGGCAGCATGGATTCACAGCAGGAAGGTCACGTCAGATAAATCTAATCGATTTTTTGACTGGGTGACCAAAGCAGTAGACAAGGGAGGGGCTGTGGACATGGCCTCCTAGACTTTAGCAAGGCATTTGACACAGTACACACAAAAGATTAATAAACAAATTAGCCAGCCTGAGAGTGGGTCCCAGGGTGGTAGCCTGGGTAAAACATTGGCTGGACAACGGGAAACAGAGGGTAACAGTAAGCGGAGTCCACAGGTGAAGAAAAGGGTTACTAGTGGGCACTGTAGGTTCAGTACTGGGGTCAGTCCTTTTTAACATCTTTTATAAGTGACATTGCAAAGGGACTGGAAGGAAAGGTATGATTCTTTGCAGACGACACAAAGATCTGCAACAGGGTTGATACACAAGGTGTGGTGGAAAGGAAGAGAAGGGCCTTGGCAAGGCTGGAGGAATGGTCAAATGTATGGCAGCTTAGATTCGATGCAAAGAAGTGCAAAGTAATTCACCTGGGAAACAAAAACCCTGGGGAAGAGTACACAATGGGGGGGGTGAGATACTGACAATAACAAAAATGGAAAGGGACCTGGGGGTAGTTATAGCAGATGACCTAAAGGTGGGCAAGCAATGCGAGAAGGCAGTAAGGAGGGCTGGGGGGGATACTGGGATGCATAGGGAGAGGCGTCACCAATAGAAAACAGGAAGTTGTTATTCCTCTGTACAGACAGTTGGTAAGACCACATCTGGAGTACTGTGTGCAGTTCTGGAGACCCCATCTCCACAAAGACATAGGGTGGAGGCTGTCCAGAGGAGGGCAACCAAAATGGTGTAGGGTCTGCACCAGAAGACAAATGAAGAACAACTAAAGGAGCTTAATATGTATAGCCTCGAGGAAAGGAGGGAGAGAGGGGACATGATAGAAACTTTCAAGTACCTCAAGGGAATCTACAAAGTCCAAGAGGGTAGCATCTTTCAGAAAAAAGAGATGTGCAAGAACAAGGGGGCACAATTTGAAGTTAGAGGGGGGATGGCTCAGAGGTAATGTGAGGAAGTATTTCTTCACGGAGAGGGTTGTAGATGCATGGAACAGCCTTCCTGAGGAGGTCGTGGAGTCAAAAACAGTGGGGGAATTCAAGAATGCATGGGACAGACATAAGGTAATTCTAGTGGGGGGTAGCAGGAAGTAGGCTGTTGGTTAACTAGGATCTGCAGCTTATTCATTAGGTAGGAAAATGGGCAGACTAGGTGGGCCAAGCGGTCCTTATCTGCCATCAAACTCTATGTTTCTATGATTAGGAGGCCCTGAGTCCAGGGTCTTGTGAATGCACCCCCCCCCCAGAGTATCCCACATTGAGGGGGGTGGGCACAGAACAGCCTCAGCTTCGTGTTCTCCCTGGAGGCAAAGAGGTTGACCTGGGAAGTGCCCCACCGGGCATAAATATGGTTGACTACCTCCTGGTGGAGAGACCACTCGTTAGATGCCTTGCCTACTTGGCTGAGGGCATCCACCAGCTGGTTGGAGACACCAGTCACATGTATTGCCAGAAGGTCAGCATCCAAGCTGTGCACAAGGATCCACATGTGGACAGCTTCCCGGCAATGAGATAGGGAATGCGTCCTGCCCTGCTTGTTGAGATAATGCATGGTCATCATGTTGTCCATCCGGACTTGGTCGACCTGATCCTGAACATGGGGAATAAACGCTGTCAGTGCCAGGAACACTGCCAGCAGGTTGATGTGGCAGCGAGACTCCTTGGGGTCCCAGAGCCCGTGGACTCGGTGGACTCCCAAGTGGGCATCCCACTCTGTTAGGGGGGCATCGGTCATCAGGGTGACCAACAGCCTTGGTTGGACAAAGGGGACTCCCTCCTACAGCTCTGGAGTCACCGAGACAGACTGGTCGATCTGATCATGTCACTGAGACCACTGTCTGGCTAGCCCCCACTGGAGGGGACACCTTCTCTAACAGGCCTAGAAGACCATGCTGGTACATGCTGCCACAAAGCCCAAGAGGCACAGGAAGTCCCGAGCAGGGCACAACTGCCCAATCTGAAATGAGCAGGCAAAGGTGAAAAGATCCTCCACCCAGTCCACCGGTGACCTGGCTAGGGCCCAGTGGGAGTTGAGCTCTGCTCCAATGAACTAATTTCCTCAGATGGAATGAGTTCCGACTTGCCCTCATTGACCAGTAGGATGACAGCCAAGCAGGTTTGGAGGGTCCGATCCCAAGACCTCTCCACCTCCAAACCAGGAGGACCCAGAATCAGCCAGTCATCCAGGTAAGGGTACAACCGAACCCCTGGTATCTCAGAAAGGCTGCCATCACTGCAATGCATTTGTGAAGACTCTGGTGCTGATGATAGGCCTAACAGCATGGCCTGGATCTCGAACAGCATCCCCTCCAATCGGAACAGAACAGAGACAAGGTTGAATAGGATCCTGTCCCAGTTGTTATGGAGAGTTTGAATGCAGGGATCTGTTCTGTTCTTTCCTTTCCTGTCTCTTGTCTGTCTGGTTGCGCAGCCACATTTTCTCGTGAGACCTAGGATTTGATCACCCAGATGAAAAAATTACTCACCTTAGTAATTATATTTCTTCTAAAGGAGGCTTGCTACATTCTGACAATCTGCAGTTAGCTCCAGCCTTTGAACTGCCCCGGAGTGTAGAGGGTTAATTTTCTATGCAGTGCATAGAACGCTGAGCTCGAGCTCGGTTGAGGTCTCTGTCTGCAGCACTTTGAAACCCAACTGCCAAATTCTTACAAACAACCACTCACTGACTAACTATGTGGAAATTATAACATTTTTAACTAGCCAACTGGCAACAGAAAGTTTTGGATTCCCAAAGGAAGACTCAACTCAGGAAACCCAAAACTGAAACCTATCCAAAAATAAAAGCTTATAATACAAAGAACCCAGATAAAGCGAAGGGTGTGCTTGAAGCACCGCTGGGTGCATTATGCGCCTGCCACCCACTTCTCAAAACAAGTTCTGAGAGGGAGGTAGGGAGGGTGGTCAGAATACAGCAAGAATCCATTATAAGAAATATAATTACTAAGGTGAGTAATTTTTCTTCAAACATGAAGTCTTACTGTATTCTGACAATCTGCAGACTACCAAGCAGTACCTCCATGGAAGAGGACAGAACCTATGTTGGGAATAGGCTCTGCAGTAATATCAGCCAAACTGAGCATCACTCCTAGCCTGGATATCCAGAAAGTAATGCTTGGTAAGGGTATGGACTGTTTCCAGTTGGCTGCCTGACAAATTTCTAACAGAGGGATATCCCTGGCAGCAGCCAGGGAAGCAGCTGTACCTCTTGTGGAATGAACCCTCAGGCCTGAGGGTGGAATTTTTCCCAGTTTCTCATAGCAGAATTGTATACAAGAAACAATCCACCTGGCAATAGTTCTCTTGGTGGCAGGTTTGCCCTTTCCCACTTCCCCATAAGTGAGAAACTACTGGAGGGAATCAAACCTGTGACCCTTGGTACGCTCTATGTAGTAGCTAAGGGCTCTTTCAACATCTAAACTGTGTAGCCTCCTCTCCCCTGAGGAAGAATGATCAGTGAAGAAAACAGGGAGAGACACAGACTGATTCAAATGGAAGTCCGAAACTACTTTGGGCAAGAACCTCCTACTGGTTCTAAGGACCACTTTATCTCTATGAAAGGAGATAAAATCAGGTTCCACTGACAGGGCTTGTAATTCACTGATACGTCTGGCAGAGGTAATAGCTACCAAAAACACAGTTTTCCAAGTCAAGTACTTAAGCTCTGCTGAGGACATAGGCTCAAAAGGGGGTTGCATAAGTTGAGTAATGCAAACATTTAAGTCCCAGGCAGGGGCAGGATCCTTAAAGGGAGGATTGGTATGAAGCAATCCCTTGAAAATTTACAGAATACAGGGTAAGATGACAGTGAGGAAGGCTTTCCCACTGACAGAAAAGCAGAGACAGCTGACAAGTGCACCTTGACAGGAGCCGGTCTGAGGCCTAGGCCATTAAGATGGACCATACAGTCCAGAACTGTAGGCAATTCAGCAGTGTCTGGAGATATATGCTTCTTGGAATACCAAATGCTGAATCTTTTCCATTTGGAGTTATAAGTCTTTCTGGTGGCAGGCTTTCGAGAGGCTTTGAGAATATCCAGAACCCCTTGGGACAGATGCAAATCTGCATACTCTAACTCTTCAAGAGCCATGCCTTGAGATTGAGAGACCGAAGATTGGGGAACCAGATCCTCCCCTGAGAGGAGTTAACAGGCTGTAATTCCTGGACGAGACAGGGGAAGATGGACTGCTAGTGACAGTAAGGGGGTACCAGGGCTGCCTGGCCCAATCTGGAGCAATCAGAATCACTTTGCAGGGTTGTGACCTTACCTTGACCAGAACCTTGAATAGTAGAGGAAAGGGAGGGAAGGCATAGAGAAATTTCTCTTCCCAGTTCAACATCAGAGCATCTAGAGGGACTGAGCCCAAGACTGGGGGTCTGCAACAAAACAGAGGAAGTTGGTGATTGTCTGGGGCTGCAAAGAAGATCTATCTCTGGAGTGCCCCATCTTGAAAAAAATCACTTTCAACACCAGAGGGTCCAGGGACCATTCATGATGGCCCTGGGAGATCCTGCTCAGTACATCTGCTAGCACACTGTCCTTCCCTGGAAGGTGGACTGCTATCAGAGACGTCTGCAGAGAATAAGCCAGGGACCACAATTTCATGGCTTCCATGCACAAGGCCGTGGACCGAGTGCCTCCCTGCTTGTTGAGGTCCCACATGGTGGTGGTGTTGTCTGTTCTGACCTGAACCACCTTGTTCTGCACTGACTGACAGAAAGCTTGCAGGGCCAGAAAAACTGCCCTGAGTTCCAGGAGATTGATATGAAGAAGGGATTCCTGAGGGGACCACAGTCCCTGGGCTGTGAAAGCCCCCCAGTGGGCTCCCCACCCCAAAAGGGAAGCATCCATGGTAAGGACCACCGAATGAGACTGAGCGACAAATGGGACCCCTTTCCTTAAATTTTCCTGATCCTGCTACCATTGAAGAGCTTGGATCAGTGTCCGAGTCACTGGAATCAGCTTGGTAACAGGATCCTTTCTTTGGGACCAAAAGGCCCTCAGATGGAACTGAATGTCCCTCATCTGGAATCTTGCCCCTTGGACCACCGCTGTAGAAACTGCCATGTGGCCCAGGAGCTGAAGGAAGTGCCTTGCTGGTCGGGACACCTGAAGGCTGAAGGAAGAGGCCAGCTCTATAAGAATTCTTGCCCTTTCCAGGGAAGAAAGGCTCTTGCTTTGACAGTATCTAGCTCTGCCCCTATAAAGGTAAGAAGCTGCACCGGTTCGAGAACTGACTTGGGAAGGCTGAGAAGAAATCCCAGGGAAGTGAGCACTTGCTGAGTCACTTGCAGGTCTGACTTGACTTGGCCTGGACACTGACCCACTATGAGCCAGTTGTCCAGATATGCAAAAATGGAAATCTTTTGCCTTCTTAGAAAGGCAACTACTACTGCCAGGCATTTTGTGAAAACCCTTGGAGCTAATGTTAGACCGAAGGGCATTGCTTTGAACTGATAATGGCCTGAGGGAAACTTGAACCAGAGGTACTTTCTGTGGGAGCACCTGATGGGGATGTGAAAGTAGGCATCTTTGAGGTCCAGGGAGGCTAGGCAGTCCCCTGGCCTTAGGGAGGGAAGAAAAAATTACTCACCTTAGTAATGTTGTTTCTTCTAATGGAGTCTTGCTATATTATGACATATGCAGTGAGTCCCAACCTTCGAACTGCTCCAGAGGTGAAAGAGTTAACTTTCCATGCCAGGCATGGAATGCTGAGCTCGAGCTTGGTTGAAAACTCTGTCTCTTGTTTTTCAAACTCAAACTGTCAGATCTTTACGAGCTAAACTCACTAAAGTCCTGTGTGGAAGCTGTAAACCTACACTAGCCAACTGGCTACTAAATATAACAACATATTTTTGGTCCCAAAACAAAGACTCAAGTCAAGAGACCCAAAAAAAGAACACACCCAGTCACCCCAGAAAAGAAAGAGGGTGAAAAAACAAGGTGGGCATCTACTAAGTGCCAACACTGCACTGCCCACCCACATCCCAAAAACGGAGGTTCTGAGAGAGGCAGGCGGGAGGTCATATATAGCAAGACTCCATTAGAAGAAACAACATTACTAAGGTGAGTAATTTTTCTTCAAACAACATGAAGTCTTGCTATATTACAACATGTGCAGACTACACAGCAGTACCTCCATGGAGGAGGGACAGAACCTACTTAGGAAATAGGCTCTAAAGCACAGCTGTGCCAAACCGAGCATCACTCCTAGCCTGGATGTCCAGAGAGTAAAGCTTGGTAAAAGTGTGAACTGTTTTCCAGGTAGCTGCTTGACAAATCTCTAGAATAGGGATGTCCCTGGCAGCAGCCAGGGAAGCAGCTGTACCTCTGGTAGAGTGAGCCCTCAGGCCTGAGGGAGGAACCTTACCCAGTTTTTCATAACAGAATTGGATACAAGAGACAATCCACCTGGCAATGGACCTTTTAGTGGCAGGTTTCCTTTACCAACCTCACCATAAGTGAGGAACAGTTGGAGGAGTCAAACCCTGTGACCCTCGGCACGCTCAATGTAGTAACTAAGGGCTCTCTTCACATCTGCTGTGCAGCCTCCCTCCCCAGAGGAGGAATGGTCAGTGAAGTACACTGGAAGAGAAATAGATTGATTAAGGTGGAAATCTGAAACCACCTGAGGCAAGAACTTCCTGTTAGTCCTAAGGACTACTTTATCTCTATGAAAGGAGATAAAATCAGGCTCCACTGACAAAGCTTGTAATTCACTTATGCGTCTGGCAGAAGTGATGGCTACCAGAAACACAGTCTTCCAAGTCAAGTACTTAAGCTCTGCTGAAGACAAGGGCTCAAAGGGAGGTTGCATAAACTGAGCAATGCAAACATTAAGATCCCAGGCAGGGGCAAGGTCCCTGAATGGAGGGTTGGTGTGAAGCAATCCTTAAAAACTTAGAGAATACAGGATGAGCTGAAAGAGAAGGTTTACCTGCTGAAATGAAAGCAGACACAGCTTCAAATGCACCTTTAGGGTAGCTGGTCTGAGCCCCAAAGTGTTCAAATGGACCATATAATCCAGGACTGTGGGTAAATCAGCAGATTCTGGGGAAATATGCTTCCAGTGCACCATATGGAAAACCTCTTCCATTTGGAATTGTAAGTTGCTTTGGGAAGGCTTCCTAGAAGCCTTCAATATATCCATTACACCCTGGGAGAGGTGTAAATCAGCAAATTCTAACTCTCTCAAGAGCCAGGCCTTGAGATTGAGAGATTTGAGGTTCGGGTACCAAACCCTTCCCTGAGCACAGGTTAACAGATTGTGATTCTTGGGAAGACACAGGGGAAGATGGACTGCTAAGGACAGTAGGAGTGGATACCAGGGTTGTCTGGCCCAATCTGGAGCAATCAGAATCACTTTGCAGGATTGAGATCTGATTTTGACTAACACTTTGAACAGGAGAGGAAAGGGGGAAAAGCATAAAGAAACTTCCCTTCCCAATTGAGAGCTAAGGCATCCAGAGGGACTGAGCCCAACACTGGGGGCCTGCAGCAGAAAAGAGGAAGTTGGTGATTGTCTGGGGCTGCAAAAAGATCTATCTGCTGGGTGCCCCATCTGGCAAATATTACCTCCAGGACCAGAGGATCCAGTGACCATTCGTGATGGCCCTGGGAAATCCTGCTGAGAGCATCTGCCAGGACATTGTCCTTGCCTGGGAGGTGAACTGCCGTAAGGGAGGTGTTCAGAGAGTAAGCCAGAGACCACAACCTCATTGCTTCGGTGCACAAGGCCGTAGACCGAGTGCCTCCCTGCTTGTTGATGTACCACATTGTAGTGGTGTTGCCTGTTCTGACCTGTACAACCTTGTTCTGAACAGATTTGGAAAAAGCTTGAAGTGCTAGAAAAACTGCTCTGAGCTCCAACAGGTTGATGTGGAGCAGAGATTCCTGAGGGGACCACAGTCCCTGGGTAGTGGTCGCCCATGTGAGCTCCCCACCCCAAGAGGGATGCATCTGTAGTAAGGATTAAAGAGTGAGACTGAGTGACAAAGGGAACCCCCTGTCTCAGATTGCTCTGATCCTGCCACCATTGTAGGGCTTGGATCAGAGTTCGAGTCACTGGGATCAATTTGATTAGAGGGTCCTTTCTTTGAGACCAAAAGGCTCTCAAATGGAACTGGATGTCCCTCATCTGAAATCTGGCTCCTTGCACTACTGCTGTAGAAGCAGCCATGTGCCCTAGGAGCTGTAGAAAATGTCTTGCTGGTCGAGAGACCTGCAGGGTGAATGAAGAGGCCAGAGAGACCAGGGTCCTTGCCCTGTCCAAAGGCAGGAAGGCTCTGGCTTCCTCTGTGTTCAGTTCTGCGCCTATGAAGGCGAGGAGCTGGACAGGCTCTAGAACTGACTTTGGAAGATTCAGAAGGAAACCTAGAGAGGTAAGCAGTTGCTGAGTTATCTGAAGATGTAACTTGACTTGGTCTGGAGACTGGCCTACTATGAGCCAGTCGTCCAGGTAAGGGAAGATGGCAATTTTTTGCCTTCTTAGGTGGGCAACTGCTACTGCCAGGCATTTTGTGAATACCCTTGGAGCAGAGGTGAGGCCAAAGGGCATTGCTCTGAATTGGTAATGGCCTGAGGGCAGCTCGAACCTGAGGTACTTTCGATGGGAACTTCTGATGAGAATATGGAAGTAGGCATCCTTGAGGTCCAGGGACGCTAGCCAGTCCCCTGGCCTTAGAGAGGGCAGAATAATTCCCAGAGTCACCATTTTGAATTTTGGTTTTAAAAGGTGCTTGTTTAAGTATCTGAGATCCAGGATGGGCCGCCATTCTCCTGTCTTTTTGGAGTAAGGAAGTACCTGGCGACAACCTTTGCCCTGGTGTAGGGGTGGAACCCTTTCCACGGCTCTGAGAGCCAGGAGGGTGAGACTTTGCCTCTAGGGCAAGTGCCTCTGATGGATTTGCAGGTGGAAAGATCTGATTCTCATCTTTGAAATTTTTGAAGCGGAGAACCAGTCCTGGCTTACTACTTCCAGGACCCACTTGTCTGATGTTAAAGACTTCCAGTCCTGGACAAAGTAAGCCAGCCTGCCCCTACAGGTAATGGAGAACTGGCCCTGGGCATCCCATCAGGGTGCCTGTTTGGCAGGGGCTTTAGGGCTGAGGGGTGGAGCAGGCCTGCTCGCACTCCGCCTGCCTCTCCTCTGAAGAACCCCTCTGAACATAAGCTGAAGAGGAGGCCTGGGCTTGGTAAAAGGCCTGTGAAAAGGCTTGCCCTGCCCCTGGGGCTGCCTCTGAGGAGTGGCTTGCCTTCCTTGGCCTGTGCACTCCTATAAGTGGTTCTATATTCTTCATATAATTTCTGTCTGCTCCCCAGAGAATTTCCCACCACAGGAAAATCCATGGCCTTAGCCTGGGTATCCTGTGACAGACTAGTACACCTGAGCTAAGCCAATCTACGAAAAGCCACAGATGTAGCCATGGCTCTTGAAGATACGTCATTAGAATCCACTGCAGCATGGAACTGCACCTTAGATGCTGCAATACCATCAGCAGCCACCTGTTCCAGCTCCTTGGCAAGCTGGCCGGGGGCCTATTTGGCTAAAGCCATGACAGTATCCCATCTGATTTCTGTATCTTGCAACATAGGCCATATAATTTGCCTGTCTGAGTCCCAAGGACGCTGCCATGTATTGTTTTTTAGCCATGGCATCAGTCCTCCTGGAGTCCTTGTCAGGAGGGTGTGAAGCCAGGGGAATATTAGCCTTATCACAGGCTGCAGCCTGCACTACCCCTACATGGCTGCATTGCTGTGAAAGAAACTCTGTATCAGGACCTGACAAAGTGTACCTCCTGTCCATCTTTTTATCCACAGGAGGCACAGAATTAGGAGCTTTTAAAATTTTTATTGTTTGTTTCCTAAATGATTTATGTAAAGGAATAGACAATCTCTTGGACTCTGGGATATCCATCATCTCCACATAGTCAGGCTCCTCTTGTTCATCGACAGCTTCCTCCAAAGGGAGCTGGAGGGTTTCAGCAACTTTTTTATAAAACAGAAAATGAGAAGGGGACTCAGAAAGCCTAGGGGGAGACTCTCCTAAAGGTCTGTCTGGGGAGATGTCCGGTTCAATGGGCACATCCAGACTTTCAAAATCACATTCACACTGTTCATAATCATCCTCCCCCTCCTCCGGTTCATAAAACTCCTCTATATCATATTCTTGAACCGGTGGAACCGGCCGAACCGACCTTTTACCAGATAGTGGCAGTTCGGACGGAACCGGGGAAAGCGACTGGACAATTTGGATCACTTTGGCTATCTCTGCAGCAGTTGGAGAAGGAATTTTGACTCCACACCTGCTTATTTTCTAGTTCTCTTTGCTGGAACTGGTTCCTCTGAGTCAGCTTTCGCTTGTCCGAGGAAGTCTCGCCCTGGTCAGAGGGCATCCTCCGTTCGGTTGGCACCAACCGGCTGGCCATCCAGGTCAGTGGACTTTTGGTCTCTCGCCCTGGAGACTACCAACTCTCTATCCAGGGTAGCTGCAGGAAATTCTTGCAAATCTGGCAGTCTGCATTGAGGTGGTCAAACCCCAGACAATAAACACATGTGTGTGTGGGTCAGCCTTGGCAAAGGCTTCCCACAGACACTACAGTGTTGAAACCCAGTGGGCCCGGTTTTTCTTTGGGTTTCTCAGACATAATGCCAGCTCTAACCAAAAACTTGCCGTTGTCCAGCCAATGTTTTACCCAGGCTACCACCCTGGGACCCACTCTCAGGCTGGCTAATTTGTTTATTAATCTTTTGTGTGGTACTGTGTCAAATGCCTTGCTAAAGTCTAGGGAGGCCATGTCCACAGCCCCTCCCTTGTCTACTGCTTTGGTCACCCAGTCAAAGAAATCGATTAGATTTATCTGACGTGACCTTCCTGCTGTGAATCCATGCTGCCTTGGGTCCTATGCTCCACTGGCCTCTAGGTACTCAACAGTTCTTTCCTTCAGATGTGATTTCATCATTTTCGTACCACTGAGGTCAAACTGACAGGTCTGTAGTTTCCTGCCTCTGCCTTGCTCCCCTTTTGTGAAGGGAATCACATCCACCCTCCTCCAGTCTTCAGGTACCACACCATTCTCCCTTGATTTGTTAAAAAGGGTAGTTAGTGGTGTTACTAGTTCTCCCCCTAGTTCTTTTAGAATTGTGGGGTGAATTCCATCAGGCCCCATTGCTTTATCCACCTTCAGTTTTAGGAGTTCTTTCAGAACCCTTTCTTCTGTGAAAGGACTAATATCACCCCCCCATCCAGAGTGCTTCTATTGACTGGATTAGGTACCTCCCCTCCTCTTCCTCTGTGAATACTGAGCAGAAGTATTCATTCAGTACCCCTGCTTTTTCACTGTCCCTCTCGCCCAACCACCCTCCTCTTTATTCAGCCTCAGTACCCTGCCTTAGTCTTTCTTTGCTCTCTAATGCACTTGTAAAAGGTGTTATCCCCTTCTTAACTGAGTTGGCTATTTTTCTTCGGTTTGGGCCTTTGCTATTCTGACTGCCTTCCCCACTTTCTTCTGCTTTAACTGGTACAGTTCTCTATCCTGCTCCTTCTGTGTTTCCTTATACTTCCTGAATGATATCTTTTCTCCTAACCTTCCTGCCACTTCTTTTGAGAACCATAGTGTTTTTCTTTCATTTTGATTTGTTTGTTTGCGTCACACAAAGGCTTGTTTTATTTATTTTTTATTTATCAGGTCTAGGATTACAAATACCTTTGAGCCAAGGCTCTTTTACAAAAGTTCCACGTCAGAGAAATACAAATTATAGGGGAACATCAAGACAGACATTACAACAATGTGGACATTGCAAACAGATTACAGATTAATACAATTTAAGGGTAACATTGTAAGCAAGGCAGCCAGTGGCATTTGTCAGAGAAAACAGACAAGAGAGAAGAAGTGCCAGAGTCATAGGGAGAGGGAAGGGGGCAAAAGGAATGAGGTAGGGTGGGAGAGGGTGAAAAGTGCAGCATTGAGTATACCAAGATGTGAGGGTAGAATCCAGTGGGAGGGGACCACTAGAGGAGGCAGGAAGTGGAGGAACAAGGTTAGTTGGGCAGTCACAGGAGCTGTTGGTAGTGAGATCGTCCCGAGCCTAGTTTTAAACATACCAATTGTCGGGGCAGAGGAGATGGTGGGGCTGAGGCCATTGAACCAGAGTGGCACAAAAGCAAAAGAGCATTGTCCCTGTAAAATGTGTGACAGTGGGGGACTTTCAGTAGCTGTAGCGTGGATCTCCGAAGGCACCGTTTGTTGGTTCGGTGTTGTAACAGAGTTGAGACCCCAGAAGGTGCAGGGCCAAGGTAGATTTTTTTCGCAATGGAGCAGGTGAGAAACTTTATGTGGCTTGATAGTTGGAGCTAACCGGTCTGGGTGTGCAGGTCACATGTGTGGGTGAGACGGTGAGCACCAGTGATGAGCCGACATGCCTTATTTAAGGCAGTTGAGAGGCGTCTAAGGGTTATGGTTGTGGCCGAGCCGTAAATGATGAGACCATAGTTTATTACAGAGATCACAGAGCTCAGGACTGCAACCTTGTTGCCTCTGTAATGGCAGTTTTGATGTTTCCCCATTGTTGCTCCACCCCACCTTCTTGCCTGTTTGCTAGTACTTTTCTGAGGCACTCTCCCATTTTGACAAAATCAGCCCTCCTGAAGTCCAGTACCTTCACTTTTGTATGGCTTGACTCTACAGCTAAGTTTATCGTGAACCACACTGTTTGGTGGTCACTTGTTCCCAGATGGCTACCCACTTTTAGATCTGAGATCCTCTCTCCATCTCCATTTGAGAGTACCAGGTCTAAGATTGCTCCCTCCTGAGTGGGTTCCAAAACTAGCTGTCTGAGGCATGCCCCCCCCTTTTTAGGGCATCGAGAATGGCCCTGCTCTTGGATGTGGCTGCAGCAAAGGTGCTCCAGTTAACATCTGGCATATTCAGGTCCCCCATCAGCAATATCTCCCCTTTCTCTGCCATCCTATGGATGCATTCTATCATTTCCTAGTCCATTTCCTCCCCGAGATGGGGATCTGTATACAACCCCTCTGCGGATTCTGGTGCCATTTCCAGTCTCCAGGGTGACCCACAGTGCCTCCTCTCCTCCCTGTTTACACTTTAGTTCCATTGCTTTGATCCCTTCCCTTACATAGAGAGCTACCCCTCCTCCTCTTCTACCCTCCCTGTCCCTCCTGTAGATTGTGTACCCTGGTATGTTGACATCCCAGTCATGGTCCTCTGTGACTATGTTTCTGTGACTGCCACGATATCCAGGCATCCCTCTTCTCTCAAGGCCACCAGTTCAGGGAGCTTGTTACCTAGACTATGGGCATTGGTGCTCATTACCCTTCATTTTTTGATGGCCTTATTCCTTTTTGCCCCATCCCTGTCCTTACTGCCTTTGTCTTTTTCTCCATTTACCCCTGCCCTTCTCCCTGTCGACTGCTCTATCTTGGTCTTTACCTTACTGATGACCCTGATTTTCATGGGGGGGACAGCTGATTTCCTTCTCCTTAGTATCTCCCCCCCTTGACTGGTTTAAATGCTTACCAATGAAGCATTTAAACCTATCACCTAGGATCCTGGTTCCCCTCCTGGACAGATGCAGACCATCATGCCAATATAGGCCTGCATCCCTTCAGGTGGAGCCCCAGTCCCCAGTGAAGTCGAAAACCCTGAGCTCTGCATCAGTTTTTCAACCACTGATTGAATCCCATGGTGCGGAGTACCCTAGCCTCACCCATACCATACACAGGCAGCACCTCCGAGAAGGTTACCGTGCATGCTACTTGTCTAAGGCCCAGCTCCACAAACTCCTCCTGCACTATTCTGATCCCTTTCCCTGCCAGGTTATTTGTCCCTAGGTGGACAATGACATCCAGCTCCCTCCCCCATGCAGCTGCTCATGCGATCCTGAGGATTCGCTCCCTGTCCCTCCAAGCCATGGTGCCAGGCAGGCACCTTACCTCCCTCTCCCCTTCCTCCCCCAGTTCTGCCCTGCTAATAGTGGAGTCCCCCACCAGGAGTTGTTTCCTTCCCTGTGGGTTCCATGCCACCCTCCTGTGGGTCTCCTTTGTGTGAGTTTCAGCATCCTCCTTGGTCTTCACTGCGGTTGCCTCTGTAGAGGACCCACACTCTGCCAGAATGGCATATGAATTGTGGAGCGGTACAGCTGGAGGATGCCTCTGTTCCACCACCCTCACCCTCCCTGAGCCCACTGTGGTCCAACCGCTCCTCTTTCTTGGCAACCTCTGAGGCAGCGGCAGTGGCTTTGGTGGTCCCTGGGTGGGAAAGGAGGTCCCCCAAATCCTGGCCAACTCAGCCTGGAAATGAGCAACCTCCTCCCTCAGCCCAGAGAGGTGCCTGCAGATGAGACAACACCACATCTTCCAGAACGTCTCCCAGAAGAGTGCTACTCCACAGCCACTGCACTGCACCACTCCCATCATGTCTTTATTTGTGGTCCCTTAACTGTTGTTTTGTATACTTACTCTTTCCTCGCTGTTTATTTTATTTATTTATTTATTTAATATATATATTTTTTCTCTCCTTTCCTACTGCCTCCGTGCCCTTAAAGCTCCTGATCTTCCTGTTCTGGGACAGTAGGTTCCTATATTCCTCAGTAGTCTCCTCCTTTTTACTTGCTCAGAGTCAGACCTCCAGCAGCTAAAGGGTGATGGAGAGCTACTCTTTTCCTTCTCCTGTATGCCTTCCCTCCATTCCCCCTGATCCACAGGGTTCTACTCAAGGTGCAGTGGGACAAGGCACAGGTGATCTTGGTGGCACTGAACTGGCCACACCAGTTCTGGTACCCCAATCTTCTCATCCTCAGTGGCAGGCTTCCGAGGCATCTCCCTCTCTACCTGGATCTGCTCTCATGCTCCCAGGGGAAGGTTCTTCACCCAGACCTTCATTCCCTGCACCTAACAGACTAGTTCCTGAGCCATTAGAATTCAAGGCTTTGAGTCTCTCCGATGAGGCCTTCCAAGTTGTGGAAGCCTCTTGGAGGAGTCGACTCATAAATGCTACTGTACTTCTTTAAAGGAAGTTTCTGGCAAAGGTATTGGTTCGTGGCCAAATGCCTTATACCAGTGTGAAACTAATTTTGTAAAAAGTTGTTTTTACTCACTGTATTAAACAAAAGCGAAGGGGATGGTAGCTGGCTCTAGCCACAGCCAGTCGATCCTTTCAGCTTCTCAGTATGCCTGCTCTGCCCCCGCTCAGTGTTTCTGTGACATGTGAGCAAGGAGAATGCAGGGGAGCCCTATAAAAGTCTGTGGGGTGTTTTTTATTAAGTGGTTTCTGAAGCTCTTAGCAATCTGACAGGAGTAATGAAAGCCACTGCTCTGCCTAATAGAGACAGTGGCTCATTCCCTCTCAGATTGCTAACTCAGAAAACGGCTTTAAAAACACCTTAGACTTGTATGAGGCACTCACCCTGCGATTCTGCTCTGCGTCAGAAAACACTAGTATCATACTGGGAAGCAGAGGGGATCGGCTGGCGGTGGCTATGGAGCCAGCTACTTATCTCTTTGTTTACTTAACAGTGAGTAAAAATTACTTTTACAAAATAAACTCTTGCTAGCATAAGGTAGTCTATAAAGAGCCCAATACCTATGCCATTTTATCAGAAATTCACTTTAAGTGGAAAAGGTTTTCCATTTGTTATCAGGGCAAGGGCTGAGCCCCTTGTACAGCCCTGTGGTGAGTATCTTGCACTCTCTCCGATCCTCTCCCAGCTGGGACTCCGGTCGGCAGATCTTTGGGGTGCACCTGCCTGCCATCTCGGCTTGGGCGTGGACTGATATGCCGATGGTGGCTCAGGAGAAGGTTTTTGGGTGCTTTTTCAAGGGCTTGAACCACTTGTCCCCTCCAGTACAGAACTCCTGGTTAGGTGAGTGGTGCAGTGAGGGGACAGTATAGCCTGGACGGGGGCAGGAGGCCCAATGAGGCCTTCTTTGCAGGAATGCAGGTCTGATACTTTATTCTGCCAGATAGCTGTAGCCAGTTTACCTGCCCGTATAAATCGCATGAATGTGTGAGTCGTGCGACTGAGGTGAGGAGCCGACAGGCCTTGTTTAGGGCTGGAGCTATATGCCGGAGGGCACTGTCGGTAGCAGATCCATAAACTATGAGACCATAGTCAATTAGCGAGGTAGCCGAGCTCTGTATAGCAAGCTTCAATGCTTCAGTTGTCAGACAGTGCCTGTGTCTATAGAGCAGTCCTATGCGGATGTTAACAATTTTGGCAATGTTATGAATATGCGTGGCATACAATAGTGTGCAGTCAAGGGTCACACCAGGTATTTGAAATGGTCAACCTGTTCCAATGCAGTGCCACCACAATTTTTGATAAGCAGTTGTTGGAGTTTGTGTTTGTTATGGGTACCATGAAATAACATAGATTTAGTTTTTGAGTAGTTTAGGATGAGCTTGTGCGACCTGAACCAGGATTCAGCTTCTGCAAAACTTCGCTGCAGTTGCTGCAATAGGAGATAAGGGGTCAGAGTGGCTTGTGAAAATGGCTGCATCAGCATAAAGGAGAATTCTATCATGGCATGAGGCAGGGAGCTCGTTCACGAAGATGCTAAATAATGAGGGTCCAAGGATAGATCCTTGGGTGACACCCGACTGGACTGGGCAGGAGGTCGAGATGGTTTCTCCAATTCTGACCTGCTGGGAGCGGTCACTAAGGTAGCTTTGGAACCAGCAGTAGCATCCGGTGAAAGTCTGAGGGAATATAGTTGTCTAGTCAGTAGAGAGTGGTTGACGGTATCAGATGCCTTGTCAGGTTCAATAAAGCGGCACCGACCAAGAGGTTTTGATCTAGTGCTTGGTGGATATAGGACGTGAAGTCTAGGAGTGAGTGGTGGTGCTGTGCCCTCATAAAGACCATGTTGCTGGGACACAGGAGGTCATATTTTCCAGATAGTCAATGAGTTGATCAGCAACTATCTTTTCCAGTGCCTTGGAGAGTGGGGATAGGATGGAGATTGGTTTGTAGTTGCTTACGAGACTTATGTCATCACTTTCGTGGACTGGGGTCACCATAGCAGTCTTCCATTTACATGGGAATTGTGAGAGCATAAGAGCATTTAGAATTTTGGTTAGGAGTGGCAGAATTTCCTCAGTGGTGAGGGCAATGAGTTTTAAATTCAGGAGTCACCACTGTGCCTGGCCTTCCCAAGTACTTTGAGTAGGCGTTTTTGGCTAGCCTTCTGAGATTACCTTAAAAATAAAATGGGGTCGTTGCTGAGTTCCATGCTGGCTGTCAGGACGTTTAGCAGCTGTTGCTGGATTAAGAAGTTAGGTGGGAGCGCCTGACTAACGTCGGAAAATGTGGTGTTAAAGGCATTGGCTATGGTTACTTTATACAAAGTGATAGCACCGTTAATGTTGAGCATTGTGGGTGTAACTTTGGGGCTTTTCCCAGTAACCTCACAGAGGTTGTCCCAAAACTTCCTCCCATCATTCTAGGTGCTAGCAAGAGCCTTCCTATAGTAGTTGACTTTTGCCTGGTGAATGGCTCTTGTGCAGGCATTCTGTGCTGCTTGTGGGCCTGGGTGTCAGCTAGGGTGTTAGCAGCCTTTGCGTGGTACCAGAGCCGGTCTTGAATTCCATCTGTTTGAGGAGGTTAAGGGTCACCCATGGGTTTATTGTTCCCCTGACCTTATCTTTTGAAGCATGAACATCACATGCTAAGTTGAAAGTAGTAATAAAGTAATCAAGGCTGAGTCCACATCCTGGGCAGTGTCATTTGAAGACTAGTCAGGTGTTCGCAGGTGCTTTAAAGAGGCCTAGGCGACCAGGTAGTAAGATTCTGTTAACCGTGAATTTGGGGAGGGGTTGTAGAATTTGTTCGACCAGAGGGATAGGACAGGAGAATGATCACTAATGGTGTCCAGGAGTACTTCAATTTGAGATTGTGTTCAGGCCGATTGGTAAGAACCCAATCCAGGAGGGAGGAGGTTCCCGTGCAGTAGTTTATCCTGGTGGGTGACTGTACCATTTATACAAGGTTGGCAGCTGCTATGGCGACTTTAGAGCCATTCGCACTGAGGCCAACTAGTTGACATTAAAGTCCCCAACATAATAAGTTCTGTGCTACAACCAAAGAAGTTAATGCAGTTGTAGAGAGGGGAGATCCTGTTTAGCCAGTTTGGGTGGGATATACACTGAGGCAATAGTAGTACCTTATTGAGGCGCCAAGCAGCACCTTGGTGGCAAATATCTGAATATTGTTCCCAAAGCTAGATAGGGTCATAACATGGCCTCGGTGACTCTCTTTAAGTAGAGGCGCAGCCTCCTCCTTTGTTAGTAAGCCTGTCTTGCCTGGAAGACTGTGTAGCCGAGTAAGGATATAGTGGAGTCCGGGCTCACTGGGGTCAGCCACGTCTCAAGTACTGACAGTATGTCGGGTAGTGTTGGGAGATCCAGGCAGAGACAGTATCTAGTTTCGTAAGTAGGCGGCAGATATTTATGCTTGCCAAAGAAAGAGTAGCATAGCTATCGGATTTTTTTGATGCCAGCTGTGGTGGACCAGAATTCGGGTGTATATTTCCTGAGATAAGCAACATTAGCAGAATGAGACATTTGAGAGAGGCTTTTAGGTATTTTCCTTGGTGTAAATGTATCCTCTCTTTCAACGTTTTTTTCCTGACTTGGTGTAGGGTGGAGGTTATAAGTATTGTGGGGCTAATGAACAAAGAATCATTCCTAGGGAGTAGGGGGAACACCGCGAGGTTGTGTAGACCAGGAGAGGGTTCCTTGTTAGGATTCAGGTTGCTTGTGTAGGTCCCGTATACCGACAGTGGGCATTTATTAATCCAAGGCGTGGACAAGCAGTGTGTATGTTCCCCTATTGTGCCATTACAGAGTAGTATACCCAGGAAGGAGAGCAGGCCTAGTAGGAGCTTAGCAGGTGGCATTGTCGGTTAACCCGGCGATTGAAAATAAGTGAGTCTGTGAATGTTGGAGTGGCCCTTTAAGAATAGGGGGAGAACTGAGAGGGAGTCAATGGTAGGGGAAGGTGACAGCTGTGGGTGGGACTTAGTTGTATATTTTTTTTTCTGCTCCTCTCCTTGTCCTGGCCAGCACCTCCTTTGGGCCCCCAAGGTCCTCGTCTGTCCGCCATCTCCACTACCTACCCTATCTCAGATCGCTAGTTGTATTTAATAGAGCTCGAGAAGCCGACGGGACAAAATAGTAGGTTGGTAAAGCAAGTAAACAGAGCAAAAAAACAGTTGGATAGTATGAGAATGGGAAATCGAGTGTGCAGGCCTACAGCTGGACCAATCAGGATAGCTGTGGCTTGAGGTGCAACCAGTTGGGAGCAGCCAAGCAGGAGAGCACCAAGAATTGAAAATCTAAGGCAGCTCGGGACCGTATCTTGTAGCGGGGCTCCTCCGGTGTCGGCACCTGAAACCAATGCTCTGTCAGGCTGCATGAGCGAGTGAATGAGATTCACTCAAGCTGACAGCCTGCCACTTCACACCATTCGCTAGCGCTTCTTTCAACTCATGTCAGAGGTTAGGAAATTACGGTGAAGTTGTTCTAGTGGATCGCTAATCTTTCTAAACCTGCAGCATTCAGTTCTGCTGCTTGCTTGCAGTGTCTCACCGGCACTAGTCCAGTTGTTACAGGAACAAGATAGCTCACTGAGAAAAAAAATAAAATCAAGACCAGCTGTTATAGGAAGACTAGCGATCCTTAGAGGCACGAATTTGACAGATCATGTTTAGTTTTCATTTATTTATTTTTTTTTATGTGTGGGGGAAGGGACTTAGAATTTACAGCTGTAACTCGCAGATTGAAATGAGCAAGGGTGATAGATAGCCAGCTGACAGCATGAGTGAATCGCATTCACTTTCATGCTGCAGACTGTCACTGACACAAGCTTAGCAATCATAATCGACACATTGCATGTTACAGTATGGTTTTGATGGTCATAGGGCAATTGGTGCATATCGAAAGAGGCATGCTGGAGTGAGAAGTGACTGATGTGTTGAATTCAGTAGGATGATCCGCTCTGACGCTCAAGAGACAAACATGAGTCTGAGAAGAGAAGCAAAGCTGACAGCATGAGGGAGTCTCATTCTCTCTCATGCTGCAGCCTATCAATCACGTAAAAAAAAAATCTGCTTTATTCACTGTGTTGCACTTTATCTGTGCAACAGCAGTGACAACTTGCGACAGTGATATAGTAGAAAAACTTCACTGTGATTTCCTAATCTCTGACATGAGTTGAAGGAAGCGGTAGTGAATGGTGTGAAGTGGCAGGCTGTCGGCTTCAGTGCACCTTGGAAACCGAAAATAAAAAATCAGTGCCTCTCTCCCATTTCTTCACTATTTATGGAGCTATCTGAAATGGCAACAGTAGATGAAAAAATCCCCACAGGGAGACGGGTATGTACAAGAGGTGGTTTATTCACATATATAAAGCCAGAACTGCAAATATGCTAAAATCGGTGGATATCTGTTCTTTAATTGTTGTTCTACGAGGTGTGCATATACAGGAGAAACAACTAAATGGAGCTCTTCAAGGCCGACAGATAGAAAACAGAGGGTGATGCTAAGGAGATTGCTTCAGGATGGGCCGAAGGGACAAGTGGCATGCCCTGGGGTCAGTGTTGGGCCCTTCCCTTTTTAATTTATATATTTCCTCAATGAAGGGCAACAAAGGGATCTGGGTGTCTAATTTGCAGATGCCACGTGCGCACTGGCACTGGTGCTGATAGTCACGGGGCCAAAGAAGACCTACAGCATGCCCTAGATAGCTTGGGTGAAGGGCAGAGAACATAGGCTCTAATGTAATGTCAATAAGTATTCTGTCTGTCATGCACTTGTGCAAGAAACACATGCAAGCAAATTATATATTGATGGACAGGCAATTGAAGGGAGAAGAAAGATCTGGGCAGTATGGTCTCAAATGATTTAAACTTTAAAGGACTCTATGTGTCAAAGGCCAACAGGGTGTTAAACAGTTACTAAAGGCACATAAGAAGCAGAGCTAAGGGGTAATTGTGCCATCGCTCACCCCATTGGTAAGGCATCACATGGAATACTGGGCCCAGTTCTGGGTCCCTGGTATTGAACAGAGATGAAAAACCTGGAGAGGGTACAGAGGAGAGTCACAAGGATGGTCAAAGGTTTTAGGGGCATGGAATATCAGGAATGGTTGGACGACCTGGCTATTCACTCTGAAATATTGGAGATTTAGGAGGGACATGTGTTTCCTGTACTGAGCATTAACAAATAGAGACTTATGGGAACATTTGGGTCTGAGATGTATATCACCAGCAGTATAGCACAAGCTCTCACCGCTTCAGATAAAAGGTGAACCATGTCACACAAACAGAAGCTCTAGCAGGTATAATCAGAGTGGTGGCAGTGTGGAGCTCACTCCCAGTAGAGGTGGAGGAAGTGGAAATAGGGAGGAGTTCAAGCACTGGCTGGATGATTACTGTGTTAACAAAAACATTAGGGTTATTTATAATCAGATGGCGAGCTACAGCATATGGACTGTTGTCTACTTTGTTCAGTAGACACCTATGAAACCTGTAAAAGCAGACGATCGGTAGGTGGATTGTCTCCGGCATCGACCTTTGCTACAGGTTGGCGGGTAGGCAGCCTCCTGTTGGACTTCGGGCTTATTCCACCAGACATACCGCTGCCTCTGTGGCTGCTTCCGGGGATGTCCCTATCCAGGAAATCTGCAGGGCTGCTACCTGGAGGTCAGCACACACCTTCATCTCCCATTACCACATCGACCATGAGTCATGCCGGGTTGCTGGTTTTGGGGCTTCTGTTCTCCAATCTGTTTCCTATGTAGGAGGTGTGTGCCTTGCATCCTCCTTCCAGGAGAACTGCTAGTTGTCTGCCAGAAGTGTGGATAAGTACACCTTATCCACGTCCCTAGAAAAACAACTTACTCACCTGTAGTTCCAGGAATGGTATATGGTGTACATCTACACTACCCATCCGTCCTGCCTTCGAAAGTGGCACACCTGTTTTAGGAGCATGGATATATTGTTCGTCGACACTCTCTGGCATGTCCCTTTCCCCTTTAAATCTAGCCGGAAGTCTTCAAGCTGGCTTCTCCCACCCATCCGGGTGGTAAATACCTTGGCTCCACCCTATGATGCCAGATCTTAGCCCGCTGGAAACAAGGTTGTGCACCTAAAGCCGGGGAGGTCAGGTGGGTGCGTGTGGATGAACAACATATACCACTCCTAGAACTGCTGTTACAGGTGAGTAACCTGTTCTTCTAGTAGCGGGATATGTTGTTCATCCACACTCTCTGGCAGACTCCAAGCAGTTCTCCGGGAGGGAGGTAAGCGCACACCCCTACTTGGGAAATAGAGATTGGAGAACCGAGGCCCTAAAACCAGCATCCCAGCATGACTCAAGGTCGATGGGATAGTGGTAATAAAGGTGTTTGCTGACTTCCAGGTAGCAGCCAGACACATTCCTGTATAGGGATGTCCCTGGAAGCAGCCACTGATGTGAGCAGTGTGGCGTGGTAGAATGAGCTCTTATCCTCTGGGAGGCTCTCACCTACCAACCACAGCACAGACTTGATGCATGATGTAATCCACCTTGCAATGGTCCATTGGCTGCAGGTCTGCCAGAAGCAGCTTCAGCATAGGTGACAAACAGCTGGCAACCTCTTCCATGAATTTCCGCCTATTCTCTCCTTATAATAGGACAGAGCACGCCTCAGGTCCAAAATATGGAGCCTGTATCAAGGCCCCGAGGTAACTAGGGTAGTATACCGCAGAGTTAACACCTGGTTAAGGTGAAACTCTGACACCACCTTCAGAAGGAATTTTGGGTGGGGTGCAGGACAACTTTGTCCCTATGGAAGACCAGATAAGGGAGTCCACGAGCGCCTGGAGCTCTCCTGTCCTTGGGCTGACGGTTAGCCACCAGAAGGCTGTCTTCCATGACAAGTGTGAAAGCTCACATTTGTGCATGGGTTCGAATGGCTTGCCCATGAGCTTTGCCAAACCAGCCGGAGGGGATATGTGATCCAGGCCTTTGAAAAGGTGCACCGTGAGGGTTGATGACATAGACCCTTTGGACAGAGACCGAAGGTAGTTGAGAATGTTAGCCACAGAATAGGATAAGGGTCCAGACTCTTACCCTGACACCAAATGGAGAATATTTTCCATCTGAAGGCATAACATTTCCTGGTCGATTCTTCAAGATGCCTCCACTACGGTGTAGACATCCTCGGAAGACCTAAAGCCTGGAACTCTAGCTGCTCAGGTACCAGGCTGTCAGGTGCAGGGATTGAAGGTCTGGATGGAAAACCTTCCCCTGGTTCAGAGATATCAGGTTCGGGGGTGTACAAAGCCGCTCCGGGGGCCTGCAGCTGAGGCTGAGGAGATCTGGGTACCAGAACTGGTGCGGCCAGTCTGGGGCTACCAGAATCACCTTCGCCTTCTGACCTGTTTTCACATATGGGTGCTCCATTGGATCCTTCCACCCCATGGGTCCTGCGCCCGGATGATTTGGAGCAGCAGCTACTTGTCTCCACCTCAGTAGCTTAGACTCTGGAGTGATGGTTGAACCCCTCCACTCTGTTAAAATGGGGGTCCACTTTTGGATGGAGTCACCTTGCAGCATTTTGAACATGGTTCCTACAGGCCAGGGCTGGGGGCGCCCATCTGGAAGACCATTGGACTCAGGGGGACCTTCCTCCATGGGAGTAACATCTCCAGTTCAATGGCTTGGAGGTGGGGCTGTACCTTTTTGCCCAGTGGGCTTTGGACGTACCTGTTTTCATGCCCTCTTTTCATCCAGATGGACTATCTGTCAGTAGTCTTCTTCATAGACAAGCATAGGGGGTTCACTATTCCCTCTGTACAGGGAGGCCGTACATGTCTAGGATTGGGCCATAAATCCCCTCCTGGAACGGACTGCCATTTAGGTTCCAGGCATTCCAAGCACCTCAACCGACAGCGTTATCCAGTCTTGGTCAAGGCCCCTGAGCGAAAGCTCCATCACTCAGTGGTCAGAAACCTTTCTGACAAGAGGGGCTTTCCCAAGCTGGACCTCTTTGAGTCCCCTCTCAATGCACGTCTACCCCTTTTTCTGCTCGTTAGCTCCTGGACCTGGTGTTTCTGAGAAATGCCATTTTCCATCTCCTGGACAGGGAGGGTTGCTGTCTGCCTTCCCTCCCTTTCCTGTCATGCAAGAGTTCTACTCAACTTGCAGTCAGAAGGGCAGTGATGTTTCTGATAGTTCCCTTCTGGCCACGACAGTTTTGATTTCCATTTCCCCAGCAGCTTGCAGTAGAACCCCTCCGTCCCTGTGCTCCATCTTGCTTTCTCAAGAGTAGTGCATCCTGGTCGTTCCGCCATTCTGGGGGTTCCCCCCCAAGGTGGCAGGGGTTCTAGTGCCTGTTGGAATTCCCTCCATTAGATCCTCTTTTACTACGCAGTGATAATGGTTCTGCCTATGGGTCGCCGCTAGTCCACTGGACTCTTTTACTCATCCAGAGAATCTCATTCTGGAGTTTCTCTTTTCCTTGTTTAACTCAGGGCTGAGTTACTCATCCTTTAAGGTGCATTCTTCAGCCCTCTCTGCATACCTTGCACGCATCCAACACAAGAACTGTGCTTAGCCTGACCTCTCCTGCACATTCTTGCGAGGTATTCTGCTTTTAGACCTTCCCATACGTGCCCCTGTCCCCCATTGGAGTCTTTTGTTCAGCTTAGAGACACTTATGTTTCCTCCATTTGAGCCTGCCACAAGTTGCTACCTTCGCTTTCTATTGTAGAAAGCGTTATTTTTAATGGCTATTACTTTTGCTCGAAGGAGGTCTGAGCTCCTGGCTCTGATGCGCATAAAACCCTAATTAGTTTTTTCTCCAGGACAGGGTGTTCTTGAAGATCACTCCTATTTCCTTCCTCAGGAAATGTCCGAGTTTACGATGCTCAGGACATTACTCATACTGCCTATTATCCAGAGTATTCCAACTAAGGGGAGACCTTACGTCATACTCTGGTTGTTCACTGTGTGCTTAGTTGTTTTCTTTTTTGGGCTGCACCCGAGTCTTCAGAATATCTGACCAGTTGTTGTTGCCTTCACCCCGAGAACAGTGGGGACCTCAGTGTCTATACAATGCTTGCTCTACTGGTTAGCTAATTGCATTGTTCATTGCTATTGCATATACCACTAGTCTTTTCCAGGCTGAGTTAAAGGCTGTTCTGCCGGGGTGGGTGTAGTTGCCTCATTTACTTCATTCAGTAAGAAGACCATGACTGACTTTTGTGCAGCGGCCACTTGGAGTCCGGTTCATATTTTCTTCTGGCATTACAGTCCGGACATTGCTTCTAGGCGAAGAGAGAGTTTTGGACTCGCAGTCCTTCTGGGCCTTCTCTCGTGAGATTCTTACACTGAATTCTGCCTACTCCCAGCAGACTGGGGTCAGTCCTTTCACTGCTTGGGACTCAGTCCTAGCAGTGTAGCCTGCTTCAAGAGCTCCCCCTCAAAGTGAGATGGTACAGTTACATAAGAACTTACCGTAATAGTAGATCTTTGAGAGGAGCTCTTGCAGCATATACTGCTTTCCCTCCCACCGTCCCCCTGGTGTTTGTTTCTCTTTTCTCGACTTTAGAGGAATGCCTCGGTTCTCCATTTTTTCTGTTTGTTGGGGTCTCTGGCGGGAGAACTGACGTGGTGCTGAGAGACCGCCCCTTGTACACCATAGGTGGACATCGGGGATGGGCTGACATCAGAGGGCGATCTCCCACTATAGACTGCTAGCTAGATGTTTTCTGTGGGGTCCTGGTGCCTGCCGGCTTCAGTCCTAATGGTGTAACCTGATGCAAGAGCTCCTCTTGAAGATCTGCTGTTGTAGTAAGTTCTTGCATAACTGTACTTTACAGGTGAGTAACCTGTTTTTCTCTGTCCAACATCGGGAAACAACCTGGGGCCGCATATATTAAAACATCTGTTTTATTCCATTTGGTGTGTTAGTTTCCATCTTAGACTGGTATTTGTGTTTCTTGCCAGGTGATCGGAAGGCACACTTTACCACAGCAGACTTGATTTCCATGGGACACCACTTCTGTGATACACTGCTTGATTTCTGTGACCCAGATCAATCCAAGGTGAGTTCTGTTAGTGTGCAATTGGGCTTCCATCAGACAGACTGTTGTAAGGTAAGCAATTCTGCTTATATTGGTTTTAGAATAAAATAAAAAATGAATTTCTAAGCCCAGGAATCCATCAGTATATATTCACAAGCTGCAGCTCAGTCCACTGGATTGAATTGTCCTGGAGATAAAACTTATGCTAATACAGTAGTGGAATTTAGAATTAAAATCAAATCAAACTCTGCACCGTGGTCACCCTCCCCACAACTGCCTTTCTTCAGATTTGTTTCTCTGCTGACGAGAGCAGTCACCCCAAAGTACAGCTCCACTCTATTGCCCTCCAGAATGGTTTACAAATTTTATTACTTTATTTTATTGTGCTTCCTGGTTAATCCTCATTTAATTTAGTTCTTTTTTAGTGGTTTCACCATTTTTTGATAATTTCCCAGGAACTGGAGAAGGATGCTAGACAACGTGGTTCCCACCTTTGGGGAACTCCTATTCCTTATTGAAAAAATGTACAAATTATGACATTATAATGCTTTTTCTTAATTTTTAGTGTTTTTTGAGTTACCTTATGCTTGGTTCTGTTACAGAGGAAATTGGGCCGATTTTTCACCTCATACTTTCAAAACCGACATTTACCTCAGCCTTTCCTAATACAAAACTTAGCTCTGAGGTAAAAAATATTAGTGGTTCAGTTTTAAAGGAACCATACTGTATTTTAATTATGTAAAGCCCTTTTTACATAATTTGGGCTTACTTTAAATTATCTTTTCCAAATTTGAGAACCGGTAACAAATTTCTTAGGGTCTTCAGTGTTTGGCATGATTGACTAACCTAAAAGGAAAAGAACAGGACTTACAGACTTTAAAAATTGTTCAGTGTTTTCAGCTCCTGGCAAAAACAGGCTGCCATGAACTTTGCCCGAGGTGCTGTGATCCTGACCAAAATTTTTTAAATTATGAACTCTGAAAATGTTTTGCCCTAAAACACAAAAGAAATGGGCTAAGATAAAGAAGAGTATGGCTTTTAAGTCTACCTCCATGTCACCTACCAAAGGCTGAGATGAAGGTCCTGTTTTCTGAACAAGCAGCAGTCCCTGTTAGAAGGACAGAAAGAAAGACGAAGCTGCTCAGCCAGCAGACAAGCGCAGTAAACATGGCACAGAACCCGGGTGTCCATGTCCGAAAGGGGGAACCCTGATCAGACGAGCGCAGTAAACATGGCACAGAACCCGGGTGTCCATGTCCGAAAGGGGGAACCCTGATCAGACGAGCGCAGTAAACATGGCACAGAACCCGGGTGTCCATGTCCGAAAGGGGGAACCCTGATCAGACAAGCGCAGTAAACATGGCACAGAACCCAGGGTGTCCATGTCCGAAAGGGGGAACCCTGATCAGACAAGCGCAGTAAACATGGCACA
Source organism: Neoceratodus forsteri (assembly GCA_016271365.2). Lineage (NCBI taxonomy): Eukaryota > Metazoa > Chordata > Ceratodontiformes > Ceratodontidae > Neoceratodus > Neoceratodus forsteri. The sequence continues at coordinate 1,135,781,857 of CM028133.1, forward strand.
GAACCCCGGGTGTCCATGGTCGTAAGGGGGAACCCGGAGCCCAGTGGTGGCAGGAACAAAAGTAAAAGAGCCTCAGAGCAGGCACTGGAAACAGCGTGGGCAAAGAAAAAACAAAAAGAGAAAAATATCTTTGCTACTCCTTCTGAAAAAGGCAAGGAGCAGGCAGTGCACCCACGACAAATGCCCTCAACAGAGGACATGACAAGGGAATGGCAGTTTTCGAGACCTTCCAGGGTATGGTAAATTTTCTGAATATGCCTGCCCCCTCTTCAGGCTGAGGTTTTATACAAAATGCCGTGGTGGGAGAAGAGATATATTATGAAGAGGAGGGGAAACTCTAGAACCAGATGGTTCCTCCAAGCAGGAATTTTACTCTCTTCCAGGCCTTCTGGGGATTACACAACACGCTATTCCTTTGTAAGGCAAATGGTAACAACCTTCAACCATCCCTCTCATGAGACGGAGCAAGATGAAGGAGGTTGAATTCATGGACTTGATGGTTCTGGCCCCCACAAAGAGGTTGCTGCTTCCATTTCATTATCCTTAAGAAGCCACTGCCAAAATCTTGCCAGCAAGTAGTTCAGCTGCTGGCTTTGACAAGAAAAAAGTAAAACTCAATTGTACAGACAGGCGGCTGAGTACCTCTGTACCCACCCTGATCTTGAGGAAGGGTTTCAGACAGCTGCATGTCAAATGGCTAAGGTGCCTTTCTCCACCCATCCCCCTGAGAAGGATTCCAGAAACTGGATTCCGTGGCCAGGAAAGTGTATACTGTATATCAGCTTCCTTGGTCCGCAGGCAAGCGGCTTACTTGGCATACACAGCTCAGTACCAGAAGGCACTTTGGAACGCCATACTGGCACTGAGTGAGAAAGCAAGCGGTGATTTGGTACAGAACACAGCTAGAACAGCAGCTGATGCCACCAAGTACCACTTCAACATTTGTGTGCCCACTGTTCTAAGGCCGTGAACTTTCTATCGGCACTTCTCTTTATGCCTATTCATAGAAACCAACCTCAAAATAGGAATATAATTTCTATTTTCATTTATTTGATTACAGTGCTAATGATTGCACTTTTTTGTCTTTATATATATACATGTCCCTCAGGGTAAATGGCTACATTACTGTACTTTCTAGTTCCGTGTGCTTTTCTCAGGTTCTTCTGGCTCCATTGCCTAAATCCCAGTACAGTGCAGCCTTTCCTTCCCAAAAGATTTTCAACTGCAGCCGACTGCTGCTTCTCCGTTGTCCCATTGTCCTGACTTTTTCTTTACCTGTTCATGCCAGTGTGGATTTTTAAGGCTGTGCGCCTTAGACCAGCGGCCCCATCTGGGACCGCTTTACTTGCGACTGCTGCTGTTTGCTGACTGTTTGTCTTTGAGACCATCAGGTGGTCAGGCTGTGCACAAACGTGTTGGACGTTTCAGAGACCAAAGTCTCTATCCTCAGAGCTCTGAGGCTGCGGTAGAAAATCCTTTTCGAAGGAAAAATCATTTGGGAAGGAAAGGCTACACCATACTGAGATTTAGGAATCTGAGCCCAAGAAGTTGAGAAAAAGCACGGACTGAAAGTACCGTGAAGGGACTTTTTACCCTTGAGGGGCACATGCACTCATAAAGACAAAAAGGGCGCAATCACTAGTACTGTAATTAAATCAATGAAGATGATGGTTATGTTCCTATTCTGAGGTTGGTTTCTTACATGAATAGGCATAAAGAGAAGTGCCGACAGAAAGTTCATGGTCAGCGGGCACACAAATCGTACTTTCCCTGCTATTAGGCATCTCATATCTTTTGGCTCCAGAAAAGGAGCATTGAGCGCAACCAAACTTTCTTTCCTTTTCCTTCTACCACTTCAACATGGCTTGGACACTAAACATAGAAACAGAAATTGTCAACAGATAGGAACCGCCAGGCCCATCCAGTCTGCCCAAAAGCCTTAAACTGGTCAATGGCTTTCCCCCACCTTCCCACCTCTAAGGTGTCCTCATGCCTGTCCCATGCATGTTTAAAACCATCCACTGTGATCGGCCCCACCATCTTCTGTGACAGTCTATTCCATGTGTCTACCACCCTCTCCGTGAAGAAAAACTTCCTCACATTTCCCTCAGCCTGCCACCTTCCAATTTCATATCATGCCCCCTCGTTCTTGTACATCTTTTATATTGGAAGATGTCTCCCCCTGCACCTTGTTTATGCCCTTAAGGTACTTGAATGTTTCTGTCATGTCCCCATCCCGCCTCTCTTCCAGCGAGCACATATTGAGGTCCTTTAGTCTTTCCTCATATGTTTTCTGGTGCAAGCCCTGTACCATCTTAATCGCCCTCCACCCTGTCAATGTCCTTATGAAGGTGTGGCCTCCAGAACTGCACAGAGTACTCTAGGTGAGGCCTCACTAGCGTTTTGTACAATGGCATCACTACTTCCTACCTTCTGCTAGCGATACCTCTACCTATGCACTCCAGCATGCCACTGGCCCTCCCTTCAGCCTTTGTACTCTGCTTAGACACCTTTAGGTCATGAGAAATGATAACCCCCAGGTCCCTTTCTTCCTTGGTGATCATCAGCAACTCCGTCCCCCATCCTGTAGCTGTCAGCAATTCCCTCCCCCATTAGGTAGCTCTCACCAGGGTTCCCTCTTCCCAGGTGCATTATTTTGCACTTCTTGGAACTGAACCTCAGTTGCCACACCTCAAACCATTTTTTAAGCTTCCCCAAGTCTCTCCTCAGTCTTCTACCCCGTCCAGAGTATCCACCCTGTTGCAGATCTTGGTGTCCTCTGCAAACAGGCAGACCTTTCCCTCCAGTCCTACTGCAATTTCACTAATGAAGCCATTAAACAGGATTGGCCCAAGAACTGATCCCTGTGGTACCCCCCTCCCCTGATTGGATCCCATTTACCACCACCCTCTGCTTCCTGTCCGTTAGCCAGTTCCTAACCCAGTTTGTTACCCTGTGCCCCATGCCCAGACTTCTCATTTGGTTGAGCAGCCTCTTTGTATGGGACGGTGTTGAAGGCTCTGCTGAAATCAGTAGGTGACATCTACATCAAATAAATTATTTATAATAATAAATAATTACATAAGATACTGCTTCAGGGTCCTGGCCCATGCAGTATCTTTAAGAAGGTCTGCCTAGCTTAGGGCTACTCTCCTATCCCAGGACACAGACAAAAGCTATGGATTTCTTCTTTGAGGAAATTCTCTGTTTGGTAACAAGACTGAGGCGTATATGAAAAAGGTAGATGAGTACAAAACCACCTACAAGAACAACACTGAGAATGAAAAGGCCTCTGCTTCCTATAGATCTTATGGAAGGAGAGGCAGAGAAAGGGTTATTACCCAATGTCCTATAATCCCTATGTGTATCCCTTCGGATGGTTATTACAGGAAAGGGGTAGAAGAGGCACTAGGTGTGCAGAAGCAAGGCTTGGCAAAATTTATTTAAAAAAGACGCCAATCTCGAGGCTCTGAACCATACAAATAAATAAACATATATTCAAAAACAAGTCAATCAAAGCAAAATATAAACATATAGTTAATTAACTCCACATAAAAACATTTCCCATAAATGCTAAACTGAGCATCAATTACCAGTAGCTGTAGTCAGAGCAATAAATAGCTTAATCCAGAAAGGCCTGAAGCGAATAGGAGGGCCTTAAGGTGGGCCTTGAATACCTCCAAAGTAGGGACCCCTTAACCCAGAGGGACAGCAAATTCCAGCGGACGGGGTGGCGACACTCCCAATGAGTCACAAATGATTTCAGCCTCATCCTGGGAATTGAAGCCAGGGGGCCCCCACAGGAGGAACAAAGGGGCGAACCAAGAGAACAGGTGCAAGAAGGTCTAACAGATAACCAGGGCCCTGACCGTGTAGGGCCTTATAGGTGAGAAGACCCACCTTAAAGAGGCTCCTCCATCTGTCCAGCAGCCAGTGCAGCTCACGCAACACTGGGGTAATGTGGCAAAATTTTGGCTGCCCAGTAAGTAACCGGGCAGCTGCATTCTACACTAGCTGCAGTCTGCGGAGAGATCCTCCCATGGCCCCGGGGTAGAGCGCATTACAGTAGTCAAGCCTTGATGTAACTAAAGCATGTATCAGAGTGGGGAGGTCCAGAGGCAGAACAAGGGGCTTTATCCTGGTGACATTTCTGAGATGGAAAAAGCAGGAGCGGACGGTGGAAGATATCTGCGCCTCCATCGTCAAAGTCCTATCCATAATAACACCAAGATTTCGCACCCTAAAGGAGGCCTTCAAAGGAACAGATCCCAGAACAAGTCCAGTCTCTGATCCAGAGGCCATCCTGTCACACCCTCTGTTCGACTCTATCACCAGTACCTCCGTCTTATCCGCCTAGCTCCCAGTCATGCCCAATTCAAAAGCAAATGTTGCTCCTTCCTCTTTAGTCAGGTCTCCTGTACCTGCTTCAAACCCCACTAAATGTGCCACTTCATCTTTACGGTCTCTACAGTCCTGCTGACTTAACTCTGACTGCTGCTAGCCGTACCCTAAACTTATCTAGCCTACCCAGTCCTGATGTTCAAGGTACTTATGTCTCAAACCAACTATGCCACTTAAACAAACTGTCATTTGCTAATTGTGCTACTGTTATCCGAACCCTGTTTCGTATCCAAACTCTATAATTCTACTGTAAGCAATCATGTACTTGTGTACCTTGGTTTCTCTTGAATACCGTTCTCTCCCCTACCCAAATGTATTCCCATTTCTTCTACATCCTTGTTCAGTTGAAATGTTGGCTATCACAAAGTTTGCTGTTATCAGTCATGTTTGTTTCTATATGCATCGATTGTACTGTACCCTCCTGGGTCGCACCTGTAAATAGTCATTTCCATGGCTAGTGCACCTATCCGGCAAACAAACAAAATCTCTCTCTGTTTTGCACATTCTAACACTGTTTAAATTTTAGCTACTCTTGACCTGTTATCAAGTTTCCTATTCATGATTATTATTCCTATGTATTCAAATTGTTTCTACTATGTCAATTCGTTGAATTTCTATGTGTACATGCTCTGTTTTGTACTGTACCCTCCCGGGTCGTGCCTGAAAATAGTCATTGCTATGGCTAGTGCACTTACCCGGTAAACAAAAACTAAATAAATAAATAAATTATCGGGGTTCAGTCTCAACCAGCTAGGGGCCATCCAGTTGTTGATCTCAGTAAGGCAGCTGTCTAGCACATCTACCGCGTTGGATGTTCCTAGGGCAAAGGATAAGTATAGCTGGGTATCATCAGCATAGCAATGAAAACCCAAGCCATACCTCCTAATGATCCCTTCCAGGGGTAGCATGTACACTGCAAACAACATTGGGGCTAACACCGGCCCCTGAGGTACTCCACAAGATAGGGGGCTAGGGGTGGAGGAAAAATTCCCCATCACAACCCGTTGCCTCCGGTTGGTTAAAAAGGACTCAAACCAGCAGATGACAGTGCCAGTGAGTCTGCAGAGTTCCCTGAGGCAGTCAAGCAACACACAATGGTCCACAGTGCCAAATGCTGACGAGAGATTAAGAAGAACAAGAACTGTCTTTTCTCCTCAATCTCTAGCCCTGAGGACATCATTCTGCACCTTAACAAGTGCGGTTTCTGTGCTGTACCACCCAAAATCCCAACTGGAGTGTTCTTACAACTCGTGGGTCAGGTACTTTTCCAACTGAAGTGCCACTACCTTCTCACAATCTTGGCCAAAGGAAAGTTTGGAGACAGGTCGGTAATTTGCCCTAACCTCGGGTCCAAAGATGGTTTCTTTAAGAGGTCTTGCAAGGCCTCCTTCAAGGCATCAGGAAAGACTCCTTCAGACAAGGAACACCGGACAATCAGAGCAAACACTGGGCCACCGGCATCGACACATCTCACCAAGAAATGCGTCAGCACCGGTCCAGTTGCAATAGGTGTGCTTCAGATTGGTCACCACCTGGATGACCTCACTTCAAACAACATGAAGTCTTGCTGTATTTTGACTATATGCAGTTAGCCCCAACACTTAAACTGCTCTGGAGGTAAAGGTTGATTCTATGCCAAGGCATAGAGCGTTGAGCTCAAGCTCGGTTTTCAAACCTCTGTCTGTGGTACTCTGAAGTGTTACTGTCAGATTTCTTACTCCGCCTAACTGTGAAGTCGCTCCCGAGATCCTTCCTGCGCTTCGGTTCGGTAATAGTTGGAAACAGTTGGTTTATCCAACCGCTTTCTTATTTTTTCAGTATTTTTACCTCTGTCATGGTACAGTAAGTGGTAGTATGGTAGGTAGTGTTATTTTATTGTTAAAATTGCTAGAAATAGTTTTTCTTTGGTTCTTTCCCAATCGGTCTGGTTGAGAACCGAAATCTATTCTTAACCGTTGCTTTTCTGTAATTCTGTTGTGGTTTACTGGTATTGGTGCCTTTGCCATCGTGTAGACCCTGTCTACCCCTCTCCCTTTTCCTTGCGGGGCGGCACAGTCACCACCTTTCCTTCTTCCCTTCTCAGGATTTCCATTGGCATTTTCCTTCGGCGCCGTGGCTCGGTGCCTTGGTTGGCACTGTGTCTTGGAGCCGTGGCTCGGTGCCTTGGTCAGCGCCAAGCTTCGGTGCCTTGATCAGCGCCGTGCCTTGGTCGGCGCCGAAGCTCAGTGCCTTGGTCAGCGCCATGCCTCGGAGCCATGGCTCGGTGCCTTGATCGGCGCCATCGCTTTGTGCTGTGCCGTGGGTGCTCTTGTTGCTGCTGTTGGTTGTCGGCACTCTCAGCGATGCCACAGGTGTCTGGGTGGCACCGTGCACCTGCGGATGGCGCCATGCACTGATTCAGTGCTAGCTCTGCAAACTTCCTTGATTTTCTTCCACCCTCCCCAGGCCTACTTTAACCACCCCTCCCCTCCCAAGCCTTCTTTAAATGCACACAGTCTGCGCCCACTCCTATCTAATGTTTCAATTTATTGGTTACTTACTGTCAACAACTGCAATTCCTCCCATCCCCTTTTTGCAACTAAGCCGTCCAACAGCTTTATCTCATTCCGCCCTGCTGAGGCATACCATTTTGGTACTTCAGGTTTGCTTATTGCTCACTAGAATATCCTGTCTTGCTAAGCCAGTTGATTTAGGTCAGGTGATCTCTCTAGTACTTAGTCTGCTCCAGAGCAGTAACTAAGAAATTTGCTTCAAAGCCTCTCTGCCCCTAGTACTACTCTATAATCAGGTGAACTCTTTTCTTATTAGCCTGACTAGGAGCTGTACTTAAGGATTACTGCTTCAGGCTCCACTGCCTATAGTAGTATTCCGCAGGGATTAAGAAATTCTCCTCCATTGAGAATCCTTCTCTTGCCCGCACTTGTAGTGCCCATTGGGTGATAGTCTCATAATAAGGGCACATTACCTGCTTCTATGTTTGTCTCTGCTCATCTTACATGTATTGGACCCGAACGTGAATCAAAAAATAACTCCTAGAGTGGAGAATAGCTCTCTTTTTACATTGTCCGACTGGGACTTTTCCTATCAAGTAGAACTTGTATGTGCTGTAACTTCCCCTAGCCCACTGCTGGTCCTTCACCTGCACCGGCATAAAGGAACTCTCCTAGAACCTGCCCACAGGGCTACTCCACCTTCTGCATACTTCCCCCTACTCCCATTGACTCTCTCAGTCAGGGTATTATTGTATGCAGCATCAGGAAAACTGGAAACTAGCCTTGGAACTCCCTATACTGCCCGAGACACATCACGTAACTGAAAGAAGACCCAGCCACGTACACTTCTCATAGGACTCTGCAGGAAACTCTTGTTCATGCTTTTACTATGCTCAGGAAATGTTGAGCTTAATCCAGGCCTTCTGGCATCCATGGAAGCCCCAGCAGAGCTACAAAGCCTCAAGGGGCTTACATTCTTGCATGTTAATTTATGTAGCCTATTAAAAAAATCACTTCTTTTCAGGCCTGGGTATGTCCTACTGCTCCAGATGTTCTGGTGATTATGGAGTCCTGGCTCCGACTGGCGACCAGTAGCAACGGAGTTACCATCCCCGCCTACTCTTTGTTCAGAGCCGACAGACAAACCAGAGGTGGTGGGGTAGCTATTTACATTAAGGATAAATTCCCTGCCTCCATAATTGACTCAACCTGTGTCCCAAAAGAATTCGAAAGCTTGTCATTAAAGATTGAAATTGCCACCGGTATCTCATTATGTATAATAGGATGCTACAGACCCCCATCAGCTGGACTACAGTTGTTACAACATCTCAAAAACATTCTGGGTTCGGCATCTTCAGAGTGTACCATACTAGGGGACTTCAACTTAGACTGGCTCTCCAGTGCATCCACCCCACTTAAAATGTTCTGTGATTCCCTTAGGTTGTCACAGCTAATAAACGAATCTACTCATCCTAACAAGCTCAACCCTAATAATAGTACTCTGTTGGATATCATTTTAGTTAACAAACCCCATTTATTCTCCCATGCTGGTGCCTTTTTCTCTGATACTAGCGACCATTGCTTCATCGTGTGTAAGATCCACTCTTAAATCCACAACTGTACCAAAATTCTCCTTTAAAGGTGCATACGCAACTTTGATCTCCATGGTATATATCAGACCTAAGAGATTCGTTGCGATGGCAGGACTTCTATCTAGCCAAGTCCTGACTACGACATGATATTTTCTCAGAAATTGTGCTAGGGGCTGTCAACAAGTATGCTCCCATAGTAAAGTTCGTGCAGAAACAAATCCTGTCGGTGGTTTACAGAACACCTGAAAGATGCTTTGTGGAGTAGAGATGTACTCTGGAGAACTGCTTGGAAAACTAATGTATTAAAAGACTGGAATTCTTTTTTTTTAATTTTTCCTTTTTTCCTGGCAGGACCACCGTATATCTTCCTGGACATAAGTCTCCACCACTCATTCACACTAGTGGGATTAGCGCCGGAGGCACTAGGACCCATCAGGAGCAAACTTTTTGCTGGAGGGTCGGTAGCGAGAGGCAGGCGCCCTGACCAGCAGCCTCGGCGACAATGATCATCTGCTGACGACCCTCCAACCGCCTCAGTTCCTTTTCCCGCCATCAGTGCGCTTCAGTGACAACGTCGCTCGCCTGTTGGAGTCAAACTTCAAACTATCGCATAGTTTTCAGTTTATTTTTTTGTAACATTATCACGATAGTAGTATCGCAATTTTATTCTATTTTCGTTAAATTTTTCTAATATTTTAATTTAACTTACTTGAAGAAGTCTCGGCCTACTGAACGGTCGACCATGAGCAGGTCAGGTGACGGTAGGAGACTTACGTGTGAAAGCAGTTCAGTCGGCGGGCTGGGTCCGGTCAGCCTCCTTCTCCTCAGCGGGGTTCCGACAACGGTCAGTCCGATGCCCGGGGGGATGGGCGGTCCCCCCGCCAGCATAAAAGTAAACGATCGCATTCTCGGCACCGTTCAGCCTCGAGCTCTTCTTCGGCCCACAGGTCAAAAAAGAGAAGGCATCACTCGAGGTCGCCCTCTGGTATGTCTGCGCGTCGACGATCGGTTATCGTTGCTAGTTGCCGGTCTCCTTCTTCGGAGTCGCCAACCTCCGGTAACCGTCGTCCTCGACATCGGAGCCCCTCCCCGCCTATAGGTAGGGCTCCAGATGAGCAGTTTCATCAGTGGGCCGCTCTTTTGGAGCGATGGGCTCGGAGGTTGGTTCTTCTGCCTGGCTCGGTTGCCACGGAGCCCTCGGGCTCTTCCGGCGATCAGGTAGGGCGGTTGGACCTTCCTAGTCGCGCGGCGTCTTCATCGGTGCCAGCGACTCCGTGCTTAGGTGTTCCCCCTCACATGGCTGCGGCGCAGGGGGCCACACCGATGCCCTTATCTCCTGTTTATTTTCCTTCTCTAGCTTTCCAGGTTCCTGGGCGTTCGGCGCCTTCACGAGGTCTGTTGGCTTGTCTCGCGCCGTTTTCGGTGCCGCTGGAGCCTGCCGGTTGCCGTCCGCGTCATCGCGTGGTCTCACGGCGCCGCGGCCAGATGCACGTCTCTGGCGCTGCTTGGTCGGCGGTGCCGCTGGTCGAGTGGTGCCGTTGGCGTCAGCGGTGCTGTGCGCTGTCGGCGGCGCCGCGGGCGTGCGGTGCCGCGTGCCTCTTCGGTGCCGTGCCCCCCCTCGGTGCCGTTTCTGACCCGTTTTGCCTTCTCGGAGCCGGGGGCCCTCGGGGACTCTCCTTGTTTCTCTGCTATTTCCTCCTCTTCTAATTTTCACTCCTTTCCTGTCCAAACAGTCCTTCCTGGACCATCAGGAGATGATGTTGAGCCTGACCCAGACCTTTGGTTGGGTAATGAAGTGGAGGAAACAGGATCTTTCTTTGCTACAGAGCCTGTGGTCGAGGACCTGTCCTTTAAGTCTCTGTTGAAGAACCTGAGATCCACTCTTTCTCTCAGACTACAGACATCGATCCTGGGAAAATATTAAGACTCCAGTATCTTCATGCCCGGAGATCCCTACGGTTTGACTCCTAAGATCCAGCCTTCCTTGAGGCCTGTCTCAAATGGTATGGAATAATCCTGCTCTTATTCCTCAGTGGCTAAATCCATTGATAAAGTATTCAGCTCCCAAGGATCGTCCCATTTGGCATCCCAGGCCGCTGCGGATCCTATTGTAGTCCTGGCAGAGAATGACAAGGTCGTTCTTCCTCAAACTACTACAGCTCGACCTATTAACAAAGAGTCTCGTAAGATTGATACATTAGGTAAGAGGTCTTTGCTGCCTCCACTCTAAGTATGCGTATTGCCAGTTATCAAGGCTATTTTCTCAGTATGAGTGATATCCTGTGGCACTCTATGAAAAGAATGGTTGAAGCTCTTCAGATTGGGACTCCAAGTCAGAGCTTCTTCTGACCGTTATTAGAGGTATTGAGTCCAATAACCAACAGGTCAAAGCTGCCATGGACGCTTTCAACACTGCTTCTCGCTCAGCGGCCGCGGGTATTTGTACTCGGCACCATTCCTGGCTCGCGTACTTGCTTCACGAATGATGCTCAGCAGCAGGTAATGGCGCTGCCTTTTGATAGCTCCCTATCTTTTTGGCCCTCAGGTGGAGCAAGCCTTAGAGGCCACTCAGAAGACTAGATTGGCCATTAGTGGCCAGACCTTGCCTGCCCCTCTCGGGGGCATGTGGAGAGGCATCAGTTTTCATGATCGTCAGTCCTTTCGAGGCAGAGGCAGAGGAAGCTTCCATAAGCCAACCTGCCCAACCTCAAAGAAGCGCTTCCAAGCGCAGGGGCCTAAAGCCCCCAGCGCCTGCCATAGTGCTGGCCCAAGTTCCATCCACATTGCCCGAGGTGGAACTTTCTCCTCCGGTGGGAGGTGCGTCTGATGTACTTCTACAACCAGTGGAAGTCCATAACTTCAGACAAATGGGTCCCTCGGATAATTCGAGGTTATTCTCTCAATTTCCTGGAAACCCCGAATTGTCCTCCCAGATGACAACCCAGGTTGTCGGCCTCTCAATCAGACCTCCTCGCCGAGATCCAGGGCCTTCTACACAACAGGGCAATAGAACTGGTGCCCCGCATCTAAGAACTGAGGGTTCTCTCCCATTACTTTCTGGTTCCAAAGAAATCTGGGGGATGCTTCATTCTGAACCTCGAAAGTTAAACAAATTTCTCCGCCAGGAGAATTCAAAATGATTTCCCTAGGTACCCTGTTACCCTTGCTGCATCAACACGACTGGCTGGCCTCCCTGGATATGCAGGGCGCCTACCGCATATCCCATCACCGACCACCGCAAAGTTCCTCAGGTTTGTAGCTTTGGGTCAACATTATCAATTCAGAGTCCTGCCCTTTGGGCTATCCTCGGCGCCGAGTTTTACAAAGTGTTGTGCAGTTCTCGTGGCATCTCAGGAAGATCGGACTCCAAGTGTTTCCCTACCTGGACGATTGGCTATGAACCCTTCCAGCCAAGGACTTTGGAAGCCCGTAAACGACTTCTCGTCTTCTTATGTCCATGGGGTTCTGCTGAATTTGAAAAAATCCAACTGCAGCCCTCCCAGAGGCTCCTTTTCATGGGGCGCTTCTAGACACCTCTTCGAAGGCTTTCCTTCCAGAGGACAGAAGGCTCGACATCCTTCAGATGGCCCGTTACATCGGGGAGAACCAATCGGTTACAGCTCTCTCGATGCAACACATGTTGGGTCTCATGGCGTCCTCAGTGTTCACTGTACCCCTGGCCCGGTTACACATGAGAACCACCCAATGGATGCTCTCCACTCAGTGGTCTTCGACCTCTCACTCCCAGTCTTATCCCATCAAGGTGACGGAGTCCCTTCGAAGGTCTCTCACCTGGTGGTCTCAAGAGCAATCTCCTGGAAGGATTCCCTTTGCTCCCCTGGATCATCAGATCTCCATCACCACAGGCAGCATCACTAATGGGATGGGGGCTCACTGTCTCTCCCTCACACTCAAGGTGTATGGACTCAGTTCGAAACTCATCTCCACATAAATGTCCTGGAGATGAGAGCGGTCCTCTATGCGATCCGAACTCTGAAGGATGTCCTTTGTCACAAGAACATTCTCCTTCAAACGGACAACAAAGCTGTGATGTACTGCATCAACAAGCAAGGCGGTGCTCATTCTTATCCCCTTTGCAGGGAAGCAATGAGGGTGTGGGAGTGGTGCTTGGAGCACAAGTCTCTGATTCAGCGGTTTATCTGCCGGTATACAAAGCGACTGTGAGATCACCTCAGCAGAAACGGAGCGAACCGTCACAGTGGTCTCTCGATCCATCCGTAGCTCCGGTCACTGTTAGAAGAGTGGGGGACTCCAGACCTGGACCTTTTGCATCCCCACTCAGCATAAAACTGCCTCTCTTCTGCTCCAGAAATCCAGGGCCTGGCATTTTCTGTCAGGATCGTTCAGGCTGCGGTGGACAAAACGCTTTCTTTCGCCTTTCCACGCTTCCTCTAATCCAGAGTACTCCTCAAGTTCAAGTCTCAGGAACCAAGATGATTCTCATTGCTCCCTCCTGGCCTCAGCAACTATGGTTTCCTCTACTCAACAGTATGTTGGCAGCCTCTCGAGACTACTTCCTTGTAAATCAATCTTTTGACTCAGGGTTCGTTGGTCCATCCCAACCTGAAATCACTTCACCTTCATGCTTGGCTCCTGAAGAGGTAGTAGAATCGGTTCAACGTCTCGTAGAGTCTCGGACATCCTTCTGGCTGGGAAGCCAGCCACCCAGCAAACGTCACGCTTCCAAATGGAAACGTTTTCTCTCTGGTGTCTACAAAGTCCTCTTGGAATCCCTTTTCCTGTCCTCCTGACAAGGTTCTGAGTATCTTTGGACCTCTCAAACTCAGGTCTCCAATACTCCACAGTTAAAGTTCACCTTAGTGCCATCTCAGCGTTCCATGAGCGGTTTCTTCCCTGACTCTGGCTCAGTTACCTATAGTGAAGAGATTTCTTAAGGGATTCGTCATACCAGCCCCTGTTAAGCGTCCAGTTGCAGCCTGGGACATTAACCTGGTGCTGGACATGCTCACTCGGAAGCCTTTCGAACCCCTAGCTACCTGTGAGCTAAAATTTCTTACCTGGAAGATTGCCTTCCTGGTGGCCATTACCTCAGCCCGCAGGGTCTCTGAGATACATGCCCTGGTTACGGACCCTCCGTACACTGTATTCCATAAAGACAAGGTAGTTCTCCGTACTCATCCTAAATTTCTTCCCAAGGTTGTGTCAGAATTCCATCTAAACCAACCTCTGGTACTTCCCTCTTACTTCGCTAATTTCCAAAATGAAGGGGAACGAGCTCTTCATTCCTTGGATGTTAAGAGAGCCTTGCGGTTCTATTTAGATAGAACCAAGAATTTTCACAAGACTCAGCAACTCTTTGTTTCTTTCAGCGACACCCGGCTGGGTCAACCTGTAGCTATCAGATGCATCTCATCATGGTTGGTGGGATGCGCCACGACGTGCTGTTCCATGGCTCAAGTTAAACTAGAAGGTGAGTGTCGCTCACTCTCACTAGAGTGATCAGCGGCATCCCTAGCGGAAATTCACAATGTTCCAATAGCAGAATATCTGCAACACGCCACCTGGAGCTCAGTACATACCTTCGTTAAGCATTATGCACTGGATGTTCATGCCAGGCGGCATTCCGCATTCGGCAGAACTATCCTTAATGGACTTCTGTCTTGAGTCGGCGTGAGCTCTGGCTCTTCTGCGCCCTTTTGAGGGATTATCAGCTTGGTACTCCCACTAGTGTGAATGAGTGGTGGAGACATGTCCGGAAGATATGAAGTGCGTGCCGTAGTTCTTGATCTTCTTGGAACAGTCTCCTACACTCATTCACTACCTCCCTCTCCATCCCCAAGCTCACCGCTGTGTTGTTCTTCACTCCCTCAAATCTTTAGGCCGTAAAGACTTCTTTGCTGACCCTTCTTCAGGGTCGTCGGACTATCTTATGTCCGGTTTTTGAGGTTAGATTTATTCTTTAGTTAGTTGCGCTGCACCTCCTTGGTAAAAAAGGTACTGTGACGGTTGGAGGTCGTCGCCGAGAGGTCATTGCCTTCGAGGCTGCTTTCGGCAGCTGTGCCTCATGGCGCCATCTCGCGGCTGACCCTCCAGCAAAAGTTTGCTCCCGATGGGTCCTAGTGCCTCGCGCTAATCCCACTAGTGTGAATGAGTGGTGGAGACTCGTCCAAGAAGATCAGAATTACGGTAGATGCGTAATTTTCATTTCTTCTGCCCTGGTCACGGCCCCGAGACCTCCACCACCGCCTATGGCTGCCAGGGACCCTGGTCACCCCGGCTTACCCCTGGAGGCGGGGCCATGGCCACCGTTCGTGACCACGGGACTACTGTCTGGTTGGGGTCCCGCGCGGCGGTGGTGAGGTGAGGACCCCTGGGGGCGTCATTCACTCGGTGGTCCTGCCTTTTTCCCCTTGTAGTTTTTCCTCTGGAGGCGGGGCGTGCAGTGACGCCAGCGTCTGCCCCACCTCCCAGATGCCGTGTGTCGGCAGCGTGAGTTCTCCGGCCTCGCAGGATTCCCCCAGACTCAAGCGTTTCCCTGCCCTCCCTGGGAAGGAGAAAGTCCGTGGGGCGCTGTGTCACTTCTCCCGGCGGCCCTCCGGCGGCTGGGTCCGTTCACGAACCGGAGTCGCCGGCGTCGCCAGCGGAAAGCCCACCACTGTGCCAACGGGCCGGCGACTGGAATTCTTTCCGGAGGGCGAGGAACCTCTGCACCAAAATGGTCAGAGAAGCCAAAGCTAATTTCTACTGCTCTCAGCTGGAGAGCACCTCAAGAAATGCCTCCAAATTCTGGAGGACTGTCAAAGACATTGAAGGTCACACCACTGTAAATTCCCTACCTACTAAATTATTGATCGACAATATACTGTCATCTCCGACAGACCGTCTATCCTTGATGCTCTCAATAATCATTTTGCCACTGCAGGGCTAGCCTTTGACTCCTCTCCCACGAATATCCTCTGCCAACAACTTAGATTGGGTACACAAGGAAAACCCATCCCCAGTCCATCCTTCTCTCTGCAGCCTACCTCCCTGAAAGAAGTCGAAGATCTTCTCCTTCAGCTGGACACTAGGAAAAGTACTGGGGCCAGCCTCATTGACCCATACTTCTTAAAGGCCGGCAACTGTGTCCTCGCAGTCCCAATTACTCATCTCTTCAACTTATCCTTGTCCCAGGGTGACCTACTGCCCATTTGGAAAAATGCACTTGTGGTCCCTTTGTTTAAGTCAGAAGACCCTACTGACCTCAGTAACTACAGGCCAGTCTCCCTACTTCCAATTCTGTCAAAGATGCTGGAGAAAATAGTGAACTCCCAGCTTCGGAAGTACCTGGAATCAGAAAAATTGCTTAACCTGTTACAATCCAGTTTTAGAGCACAGCACAGTACAATCTCTGCTCTAGCCAAGGTGACAAACGACTGGCAGCTTGAATTAGACAAAAAAAACCTTGCGCAGTTTTCTTGGACCTAAGCAAGGCGTTCGATACCGTTGACCACAGACTGCTTCTGTCTCCTCCGGACATTGGTTTGGATTCCCTATCCCTTAAATGGTTCTCCAACTACCTCTCAGGATGACTTCAACAAGTAAAGGCAGAAGGGAAGTTTCTCCACAAAACTCCTATTGAGGGGTGTGCCACAAGGTTCCATTCTTGGTCCCTTGCTCTTCACCATTTATATTAACAACGTAGATGCCCCCATCAAAGAAGCACAAATACACCTATTCGCGGATGATATGGTACTCTATGCTAGTAGCTCCACACCTGAAGTGGCCTGTAAAGCCCTTCAAAATGAATTTAATCTGCTGCAACATCAGCTTATAAACCAGAAACTGCTCTTAAATGCAAAAAAAAACCAAAGCAATGTTCCTCTCGCCTTCCAAATGCAGTAAATCCTGCAATTGCTGAGACACTCCCGCAGATCACTACCATTCTAGGTGAGCAGTTGGACTACGTACCAAAGTTCAAGTACCTGGGGGTCTGGTTAGACCATAGACTTACTTTCACAGATCACTTAGAAGAACTGGCAAAGAAACTTAGACAAAGACTTGGTCTGTTCTTTAGGATTAATAGTCTCCTAACAAGAGACGCTAAACTGAAACTGATTCAAACTACCTTTCTTTCCTTATTGGATTACGCAGACTTTCTATATAGTCAGGGACCTGCAGGTACCCTAGCCAAACTTGATACGCTTTATCACAGAGCCATAAGATTTATCACGGGTCTTCCATACTCAGCCCACCACTGTGCACTGTACACGGCAGTGGGATGGTCATCCCTTGCTTACAGACGGCAAAAAAATGCTGCGGTTTGGACATACAAAGCCATCTCAAATAAACTGCCCCAGTATATCTCTGTCTGTTTACCTCTGTGCACTCTGGGGAAGTATGCCCTGAGAAGCACCTCATATATCCACCTTTATGTTTACAAAGCAAAATCTCGCATTGGCAGAGCAGCCATCAGCTTTGTGCTCCCTCAACTGTGAAACAAGCTGCAAAAAACGTTGAAATTAACTCACCCCATCAGCCTAGCAGCTTTTAAATCTCTATATCTACATCTTAATAAGAGTCCTGTGCCTGTCTACCCTAAATAGTGACTCCTATAAGTCCAAGCACACTCTAATTACTACTGTTAAAGACTGATCCCATCTATAATCGACTCTTCCCTTTCCCTTTTTCTACCCCATATCTGTCCTTCCACGTTCCTATGACCTGGTTCCAGCTCTAAATTCTCCATACCGCATCACTATATATCTTTTTATATTAGGTTTATTTGTGTTGTGCACCTATATGTATATTTCTTTACTTTTATGAAAAGAGTGTCCTACCCAAAACTAGCTGTATCTTCTGTTCCAAACATATACTACTGTCAATGTTACCTGCTGATACTTTGTATATACTGTATTATTGTATCTCACTTTATTTGTATTATTACTATTTTCTTGTGTGTTGCATCCCATGTATATTGTCCTTGTTCCTTGTTAACAAACCCAGGTCCAC
Source organism: Neoceratodus forsteri (assembly GCA_016271365.2). Taxonomy (NCBI): domain Eukaryota; kingdom Metazoa; phylum Chordata; order Ceratodontiformes; family Ceratodontidae; genus Neoceratodus; species Neoceratodus forsteri. The sequence continues at coordinate 1,135,799,315 of CM028133.1, forward strand.
CTCAAAATGAGCTTGCTCAATGGTGATCGCCTGGTTTAATAAAGACTTTGATTGATTGATTGATACCCGTTGCAATAGCGTATCGTCCCTCTGGATCTATTACCTTCTGATGGCGATCGAATGGCACCCCACGTCTAATCAGGATGGCTGCTCCCCGCCTCCCACCCGAGCTGTGAGATGAAGCTATCACCGTGGGAAATCCCCATTTGGTGAATTTTTCATGCTCAAGAGAAGACAGGTGAGTCTCCTGTAAAAATATGATTTTAGGATTGTCCGTTTTAATAAACTGTATTAAACGAGATCTCTTGACTGGGCTGTGGATCCCATTAATATTAAAGGAAAGTATCAGTGACGATTATCCCATTTTGTATTATTAACAAGTATTGTATATTGCATAAGCCTAGTTTCCCACTGTTCTCCTTTTCGCCCAAGGTAGTAAACTGCTCCCCTCCAAATCTTCTTAACCTAAATTGCTGGCAAGCAGTTTCAGTCCAATGCAAACACAGCAAAATAGCCTTCTGTGTGGTCGAGTCCTCATTTCCTAATTTTAACAACTTATATAAGACTATACACCCATAAGATAGGGTACAAATGCTAAAAACATTTTTGTAAATCTTACAGAACATCATTGATTGATTGCAGTGTTTATCCCCTCTAGTGGTGATTTGGCGGTACTCCCAACCATTTAATGTTTCCAGCTAGTTTAATGCATCTTAATTCGTGTTAGCACGAGTAACAAAATAAAAGAATATTGGTTCGGGGAGAGTTTATAACTTTCATGACTTAATTTCCAGTCATAACAGTATAACATTAGCTTATTTACACAGGTTACAGAACAATTCTATAGTGACTCCTAGGTAGGGAAGGATCTCTACTCCCTCCTGTGCAGGGATGAATGTTATTTCCTGTGGGGAAGCTCATGAAACCAACGTGGGCCCCAGCACCATGTACAAAATTAGTAACATGGAGCAGGCAATCAGCAACAGCACATGAACAGCACCAACTAAATTGATGCTGCCCCAAAATCCACTGTCTCACGTGGCTGTCGCCATGTGGCCGCTCATTGAATGCACCTCCATCAGCTCACCCCATGGGACCCAACAGTATTTAAAAAAAAAATAGTCTTAATGGGGAGTTCTTCTACAAATAAGGAATGATAGTCCAGGCTGTTCACAGAGGCAGCTATGAATGGGGGAATAAAGTTTAATTTGTTCCCACCATAATTGTCCCATGCTTTTTGGTACACAAAACAATAAAAATAAATCCTGTTACTATGCATAAATCGCTTGAGTCTATACTTCTGCCCCATTTCACTTGATTAGTATCTCTAACTATCATTCTAACATTCTATCATTTAGCAGTGTCAGTGGCTCAGTAGGTAGCACACTCGCCTCTGAGGCTGGGAGATCAGAGGGCTGTGAGTTCAGTTCCCACATCTGGCACTTGGGTTAATATCCCAGTACTGACACTGTAGTGCAGCATGAGAGGGGGTGCTGCACTTCTGAGGTGCCGTCTTTCAGATGAGATGTTAAACCATGGTCCTATCTGCCTGGATTGGTGGTAGTTCAGGTGGATGTTAAAGATCCCATGGCACTCATTGTAAAAAGAGTAGGGGAATTTCCCCGGTGTCCTGGCCAAATTTCCCTCATTCACTAAAAATACCACCAACAGCTTAATCTGGTTCAAGGTCAGTTGGCATTCATCTGTATCCCCCTCCCCCGAGTCGTGCCTGAAAATAGGCAGGATTTGTCTAGTGCGTTTACCCGGTCAACAAAAACTAAATAAATAAAATACAAAGGTTTAGCCTTTATAACAGCGCATCGCCTAGGTTAGTTCTTTAGATGACTTATGCAACTGCTCTAAAAGTAAGAGCATGCCCTGACGCACGTCATGGGCTGGAAAGATTACCAGAGTCCCTTACTCAGACAGTCAATCTGGAGCAGTCCTCTGGAACTTGAGTAAAAGTTTTTTAACATCTTGTAATGTGGCATAGCCTTGTGTCTTTCTGGATTGCATATTCTGTGCCTTGGTCTGGAGAGCTTTGCTGGCTTCCTCTAGAGTTTCAAATGTTTGTGGGCCTTCAGGAAACATTATTGTAAGTTTTGCAGGATGTGGTGTAATGAACTTCAACTGATGCTGTTTCAGGTGTTAAGTATCGAGGCATAGGCCCTTCTCCTTGCTGCTATTTGTGGAGGTAGTCATTATCGAAATAAAGACATCTGCCCTTGTATTGAATGTCCCCTATGCACCCTGCTCTTGACAACAGCTGCTGTTTTACTGCATAGTTTATTAACTTGAACACTATGGAGCGTGGCCTCTGATCGGCCTGTTGAGGTTTTGGGGTAAGGGTTCTGTGAACTCGTTCTATGTCTAGTTTGGTGGCCGGATAAAGTTGTAGTACCTCCCGTAATAAAGTGTCCACAAATTTAAGCATATCACAACCCTCTTCCTTTTCTGGTACTCCATGAATGCGCAGATTATTTCTTCTTGATCTGTTCTCAAGGTCTTCACATTTGTCTGTTAGGAGCTTTTGTTCATTTATTAAGTGCACCACAACCCTCTCCAGGCTATCAGTTCTTGCATCGATTTCTGTGTGAGCCGACTCCAATTCATACACCTTTCATTGTTTTATTTTTCTCTGTAGCAAAGTGTTTCTTACAGCGTATATCTTCTCTGAAATTATTACAGGTGGTGCTTTACAGGTTTTACAATTTTATCTAACATTAGGATAAGCTTTCAGGGTTACTGCATTTGTTGTTGACTGATTGTTTCTGCTCTTACCTCCTTTTTCTTTCGTCCGTGGTTTTTCGTTTTCGGCAGGGGAAGGGCTCAGCCACCACCCCATCCCAACCACCCCACACTACACCTCTTTATAGGGTACCACAGTTGTGACATTTCCTGTGGCAGAGCAGGAAGAGGTGGATCAGTGGGGCCTCCACAAGGTGAGCTCATTTACAGGGCACTAGTAATTTAACTTGTTGTTATAATGTTAAACAAAACACAATCAAACCATTACTTGCATTTTTTTTCATTTTTTCCTTCTAATTACTCTGACTAGGTTATAAACCCAGCAACTTATCTGGAATGGATATCATTAACTGCAGGTACTGTGGAACAATTTTCAGAAGGACATTCTTGCAGGATTTAGGACACTGTCCTACATGCTGGGCCTTTGGAAATCTTAGGGCTCAGCTCCAGGCAGCATGGGCAGAGATTGCACGCCTCAAATTTCATATTCAAGAGGAAATACATTATAAGAACCACCCGCCATTTCCCCAGCATCCAACAGAAAAACCCTTCTACCGCAGAGGGTAGTTGGTCCTGGAGGCTGGCAGGTGGTTAAGAGGGGCAAATTGGGTGCCCCATCACTCTCTGCTCTCCAACATATTACCTCCAAAACCATATAAACACTACAAACAGGTATCTGCCTCTATCTCTGAAATCAAACAAAGAGGCAGAAGACACTGCAGAGCAGGACACTGCAGCACAGGAGCTAGCACAACAAAACTCACCCAAATCAGGAACCAAAACAAAAAAAGCAAAAAGGAAATCCAAAAATTCTGATCATAGGAGACTCCATGATTCAGGGAGTTGATACCCATCTCCAGCCAGGGGTAATGGTCGGATGTCTCCCAGGTACATCAGCATGGAGAGACACTGACTGCATTGCTAAAATTGTTCACAAAGCAGGAGAAAACATTTATGTCCTGGTACACATAGGGACTAATGATCTCGCCAGCCGGTCAGTTGTGGAGACCAAGGAACACCTGACTAGGCTGGGTGACAAACTATCATCTATTTCATCTGGCATCTCCTTCTCTGAGATCCTGCCAGTCTGGGAGAGGGAGCAGATGGGACGGAAGGTCAGAGAAGGGAGATAGAGGAGCTAAACACGTGGCTCAAGGGCTGGTGCCAGGAAAAAGGACACAGATTTGTAGGGAACTGGCAACAGTTCTGGGAGCGAAAGTTCTTTAAATTTGATGGACTGCATCTGACTAAGGAGGGAGTCAGTGCATTGGGGCAGAAGTTTGACGTCTTTGCAGAGTATTTAAACTAGCAAATGGGGAGAGGGGTGCAGCACCCCATACGTCGAATGGGAAGAACACCCCTCCCCCCTCAGCTAGTGGTCAAACAGGGATTCAGCATGTTTGCAGTTCATTTGCATCACCAGGTAAGAAAAAAGGTTTGTCTCCCCATACGACGCACGGGGTAATGCCAAACCTCACCCAACAACTAACACACCAAAATCTGGCCAATGGAAAATCTTGTACACATTGTACACAAATGTTCACAGCCTGGGAAATAAGATCCCAAACCTGCAGGCAATAATGTCAGAGGCCAAACTGGACATAGTAGCAATTAGTGAGACGTGGTTTACCAGTAACCACACTTGGGAGACTTCAATGCACCTGGCTATGTATTGTTCAGAAGAGACCGAGGTGCAAAAGGGGGAGGGAGTGGCTCTGTATGTCAATGAAAATATCAAAGCTACAGGAATTCAGAATACACATAAGGAGCCAGAAGAACTGTGGGTCACCCTGGAAACAGGAAATGGGACAGCCATAAGAACTGGGGTTGTCTACAGGCCCCCAGACCAGGGGGAGGACATAGACACATTACTGTTAGAAGATATACAAAACATGACAGCTAAAGGGGAGGTTCTGATAATGGGAGACTTCAACATGCCGGATACAGATTGGTCAATACCAGCAGGAACATCTGCCAGAACTAGACACATAGTGGATTCCCTGCAGGGGGAGGGCCTCAAACAACTGGTACAGCAACCCACGAGAGACAGGGCTATCCTAGATCTAGTACTGACTAACAAGGAAGGGATCACAGATCTCCAGGTAGAAGGTCACCTGGGGGCCAGTGACCATCACATGGTATGGTTCAGTTTGGCTACTACATCTAAATCATCCCATTCCAAGGCAAAAATATGGGACTTCAGAGGAGCTGACTTTGATAAGATGGCCAACAGAGTTAAGTTAGCCCTGGCAAAAAGAAACACAAGTGAGGGGGTACAGGCAAAGTGGGCAAGCATTAAGGATGCAATACTTGAAGCAATATCCCATTGTGTTAGAAAAGGACGTGCAAAAGAAGAAGGAAACCACTTTGGTTCTCAAATACAGTAGCAGAAAAGGTCAGAGCCAAAAGGCTGGCCTTCAGGAAATATAAGGGAACACAGCGGGATGAAGATAGGGAGGCATACCAAACTGCCCTAAGGGAAGCAGAGAAGACAGTAAGGCAGGCAAAGTCCCAAACTGAGGAAAAACTAGCACAGACAGTAAAAGAAGGTGACAAGACTTTCTATAGATACACTAGTGAAAGGAGAAAGTCCAGAGGGGGTATTGCTAAGCTTAATGGAGAAAAGGGAGCATGTGAAGAGGAGGACCCTGTAAAGGCATCTATCCTAAATAGATACTTTTGCTCAGTATTTACTGAAGAGAAGGTAGGGCAGGGCCCACAGCTCAGCATCATGGACACGGGGGAAGGAGGTGAGCACTACTCCCTTCACAAAAGAAAGGATCCTACAAGAGCTTGCTAAGCTCAGGGTGGATAAGACAATGGGACCTGATGGCATACATCCCAGGGTTCAAGTTCAAGTTCAAGTTTATTGCAGGAAAACTCCATTGAGCAAGCTCATTCACAAGGAGGTCCTGTGACATAAACACTTAAAGTACAAACACAGGGTACTTAAGGTGCTAAAGGTGGAACTAGCAGAGCCATTAGCAGAACTGTTTAGTGAGTCTCTGAGCACAAGAGAGATCCCAGAAGACTGGAGAAGGGCTCATGTGATCCTGCTTCACAAGAGTGGTAGCAGGGAGGAGGCGGGGAACTACAGACCAGTCAGTCTTACCTCAGTAGTGGGCAAGATTATGGAGGCACTCCTTAAGGAAAGGATAGTGCAACACCTGGAATCCATAGGGGCACAGGATCCAAAACAGCATGGGTTTACAAAAGGAAGGTCCTGTCAAACTAATCTCATAGATTTCTTTGACTGGGTAACCAGAGTGTTGGACCAAGGAGAGCAGTTGATGTCACCTACCTTGACTTCAGCAAAGCTTTTGACTCTGTTTCACATAGAAGATTGATAAATAAGCTGGGTAGGCTCAGGGTGGGTCAGAAGTTGGTCAACTAGGTGGCAAACTGGTTGTGGGCAGAAAATAGAGTGGTGGTAAATGGTATACAGTCAGAAGAGATGCAAGTCACAAGTGGGGTACCTCAGGGATCAGTCCTGGGCCAGTCCTCTTCAACATCTTCATTAGTGACCTTGCAGATGGACTAGAGGGTAAGGCTTGTCTGTTTGCAGATGACACCAAGATCTGCAACAGAGTAGATGATCCAGATGGGGTGGGCAGAATGAAGAGATCTGGATAAACTAGCAAAATGGTCAGAAGAGTGGCAATTGGGATTTAATGCAAGTGCAAGATCATGCACATAGGGAAGAGAAACCCTGAAGCCACCTATAGGCTGTGAGGGGAGTTGCTAGCAGTCACAAAGGAAGAAAGAAACTTGGGCATCATCATCACTGACCTGAACTCATCCAAGCAGACCTCTAAAGCAGTAGGTAAGGCTAGGGGGTGTTAGGGTGTATTAGTAGTGGTATCACAAGTTGTAAGAGGGAGGTAGTAATCCCTCTTTACAAGACACTGGTTTAGCCCCATCTGGAGTACTGCGTGCAGTACTGGAGGCCACACCTTCACAAGGACATTAACCAAATTGAGGCAGTCCAGAGAAGGGCAACTAAAATGGTGCAGGGACTGGATCAGAAGACATATGAGGACAGATTAACAGAGCTCAATAATGTATACCCTTGAGCAAAGGAGGGAGAGAGGTGATATGATCGAGGCATTCAAATACCTTAAGGGCATTAACAAGGTGAAAGAGTCTAACATGTTTAAATATAAGAAAAATAGCTGGACAAGAGGACACAGCATGAGATTAGAAGGAGGGGCGATTAAGGTGGAATGTGAGAAATTATTTTTCACCAGAAAGGGTGGATGCATGGAATGGCTTCGACAGAAGTGGTGGCTATGAATACAGTGCAGGGCTTCAAACAGGCATGGGATAGGCATAAGGGAGCAATACAAGTGAGTATGAATAGATAGGCCACTGACAGAGCAAAGGCCGATGGCAAATTTATAAGGTAGAAAAAAGAAATGGGCAGACTGGATGTGCCTTGCGGTCCTTATCTGCCGTCAACTTCTATGTTTCTATGTTTCTTCTGATTTATTTTAGCCAGTTCTGTGGATAGTTTGGTATGAATGGAGCGAACTCCATCTCTGAACCCTTTGAGTTCTGCCAGGATTGCAGCATTGCTGGGTTGTACATTAGGAGTTAGCTGAGGCTCCACCATGTCTGGGAGGCCGAAATCAGTAGTCTGAGAAGCATTCACTTGTCTGGTCTGCTGTACAGCTAAAGCAGTTGATTTTTTTTTTTTTTTGGGCTCCCATTCAATTCTGGTACTCCTCCAGTCTCTGTATAAAACAGTTTTTCTGGTTTTGATTTGTTCAGTATTGATTCTAGGAGTTTGTTTTGTCGGGTCTCTGGAGCGTGGTCTTTCAGTGCTGCATTCCAGCTGGTGGCTCAACTGGAAGTCATTGACTCCATCTTACCGGGATGGACAACGACCTCATCACCTCTGCCATATTTGTTGATCTTGCCAAGGCTTTCGACACAGTCTCCCATGCCCGCCTTCTCGACTCCCTTACGGCTGCTGGTTTGTCTACTCCTGCTCTTTCCTAGTTTACAGCTTACCTCACAGGCAGAACACAGTAAGGATTCAGAATGTAATCTCTCCACCCCTCCCAGTCTCCACAGGAGTCCCACAGGGCTCTGTGCTCAGCCCTATCCTTTTCTCCATCTTTCTAAGTGACCTTCCCTCAGTCTGCTCCCCCTCCTCTTCTATCCAGATGTATGCCGCTGACACCATCTTGTTCACCTCTGGCAAAGCCACCATTGATGTAGCAACCACCCTTCAGCATGACTTCCACCAGGTTCAGCTCTGGTCTGCCTCACATCACCTATTCCTAAATGCCAAAAAGACAGTCTCCATGACCTTCGGCACTAGGTAGAGACTCTATGCTCCACCCCTTACCCTCTTTCCACACCCTTGATGGGACAATCCTTGAGGACACCCCCTCTTTCAGATACCTTGAGGTTTGGTTGGACCAACACCTCAGCTTCTCTGGCCAAATTGACGCCATTCTGAAAAAACTGCACCCCAAGCTTGGAGACCTTTACAGGAACTATAGTTGCATCCCTTCTACAGCCCGGCAAGACTTTGTCTAAAAGCTGATCCTGCACATTTTTGACAACTGTGATGTAGTCTATGGTGCTGCCCCTAAGTCCTCCTTGACCAGACTTCCCTTACCAGACTGGACTGTTTTCTCAACTTCTTCTGTCGATTCGTTCTTGATGCCCCATCTCGAACCCATCATTGTGACCTTTACCGTATCCTGTCCTTCCCCCTGCTTGCTAATAGACGCCTGGCTCACTGTGCCAAGCTAACTTCCAAACTTTAGCTTGGTGTACTTCCTTACTACCTCTCATGCTCCCCCCTCACCTTCCTCCCACTCCCTCAGATCCTCTGACACTCGTACCCTGCTAGTTCCCCACTGTACCACCCTTATCGGCCTGTCGGGCTTCTCCCATTGCTTCCCCAAATTCTGGAACCCCCTCTCACCTCAAATATGACACTCCTCCCCCCCCCACTCCCTTGCCTCTGCATTACATAACTTTCTCTCTACTAGCTGCTCCTGCTACAATCCTCCTTAACGTGTCCCACTATGAGCCTGCTTCAGCTTCACACCCACCTCTTTTCTGAAAAACCCTCCGCCTACATTCTCCCCCAGCACCCCTTCTTTTCCACCTTACCCCCACCCACCCCTGCTCCCTCCTCTGTACATCACCTTACCCTCACTACCCACTTGCTGTTGCTTGGCCTGGGCCTCTAGCAGGGTTCTCCACATTCTGGAGGGGTCCAGAACCTAGGCAAACACCTTCTCACCTCCTAGTCTCACCCCATTCTTTCCTGAAAGGGCTGGGTCTCAGCCTCTCTCTCCCACCTCCCTCTCTTGGTCCTTCTGAAGTCTACTTTCTATCACTGCATACTTCTCTCCTGTTGTGCTCTGGCTCTGCTGCCTCAACCACTGCTTCCCTCCTGTCATGCTCTACCTCTGCCTTGTGCAGGCAGTGTCACAGCATACTGGAGGGCAAAACAGGCAGACCCTTCCCTTCCCCTCTTCCTTCCTGACATGCTCTAACTCCCACTGCCTACAACCTGCTTCCCTCCTGTTCGGTGCTTGACCTCTGCCTGGTGCAGGCAGGGTCCTCAACATTCTGGAGGGTTAAACCTAAGCAGACCCTTCTCCTCCACCCCTTGCCTTCCCTTCTCCAAATCCCCTTCACCCCCGGCTGTTTCCTGCCTATATGACCCCACCCACCCACCTTCCCCTAGCTGTAGTTATTGGTTAACCCCTAATCTCTAATGTACTTATAGTCAACCTTGCTCTTTGTTACACCTTGCAAATTTTGTTCTAACTGCTTCTCTCCTTGCAATCTTGCCCTAGTTCAACCTCCTTGTAGTCCATCCTGCCATTTCTAACTACAAAGCTATGTCCCACCAAGTGTTTGCAAAAGATATTTGTGCTATCGTATCTATCTAGTTCAAGACTGTTAGCATTGTATCCATCTAGTTCATACCTGTTAGCATTCCTCCTTTTCAGTACTTCTGTAGTATCTGCTCACTTTATTGAATGTAATCAAATTGTATATCTATATTGTGTACCAAATCTCTCTATACTATCCTCATGTCCCCCTACACCCCAGGTCGCACCGGGAGACGAGCAACTTGTTGCTTAGCGTGCCTTCCTGCTGAAACATTTATTTATTTTTTTTACTTTCTCCTGGTCCCTGCTCCAAGGAATTAATTCCTCTGGTCTTTCAGCCGGGGGTCCCAACATAGCGTCATTCCGCATGGGACCAGGAGATTTTTTGCCTTTGATTTTTCTCCCGGTCCCCGAACCCCTGAGGATGCCGGCACACAGGACAGACGGCATGCTCATGCATGCCATCATCAAATGCCCTCAGCATCCTCTCACCCCAACTCCAAAGAGCCGCCTGTGCACGCAATGCCTGTGCTTCCACTGGCATCGGTGCATCGGGTGCCGTTAAACATCCCAAGAATCCCACCCAGGAGGAAAGCATCCATTGGGACGCTCGATCCTCCTTCCCCCAACTGACCCCCAGTGGCCCAAGTCCGTTCCTGAACCTGGATCGCCGGCATAACGCGAGGTGTGGCATCCAGCACCTCAACCCTCAGCGCCACCGGGCCGGCCCTGGTGAAACATTTCAATAAATAAAAATAAGCTCAGCAGGGAGCCAGCAACAGTGGTTCTGAGTGCACCAGACTGGGCCAGGCAGACCTTCTACTCCATGCTCCTGGCCCTGTCCAGCAAGTCTCTAGTAAACCTGCCACTGAGGCACAACTTGCTAACCCTGTCTTGGGGCAAGATAGCATCAGAACCCCATGCCTGAGGGCATGGTTTTTGAAGAGCTAGAGTTCTCTAGTCTAAATTTATCACAGAAAGCAATGAGAGTGTTGAACGTTTCTAGAAAACCAGCTATAAGAAAAACATATGCTTCAAAATGGGAGAGATTTTCACTATACAGTCAAGGCCTGCAAGGGATCTTTCTGCAGCTGCCTGCTAGACCTGTCAAATCCTTTGACCAAGTGACACCCTCTCTTGGTCATGAGACTGCAAGGTTTGGACTTTTCACAAGCCCCTAAATTGGTTAACATCTTATCTAACTGGTCGTACCCAGCAGGTTGAAGTGCAGGGTAGCTTATCTGGGAAACGAGAGGTGACCAAAGGTGTGTCCCAGGGGTCCATATTGGGACCCCTGTTGTTTCTAGTTTTCAGTAATGAACTACCCCAATGGCACAGCATACAGCCGTAAAGCTGTACGCAGATGATGCAGCTATAGTTGCCACAGGGTGTAATATTGCTGAACTTCAGACAAATCTGCAGTCGGATTTTGCAGAAATTGAGGGTGGTTCACCAGGTCACGCTCATCAAGAACATGAAAAAACAAACAAAATGTATGCACTTTGTGTCTAAAAATTATGATGACTCTAGTCAAATACAGATTTACACAAAAAATTCAAATAGAATTGGAAATGGTAGATAGTTACTGCTATTTGGGAGTAACCTTCGATTCTCCATCTTCTTAAACGACCTTCCCTCTGTTTGCTCCCCTTCTCCACTATACATAGGTATGCCGATGGTACAGTCCTGCATGCATCTGGCTCCTGTCCTGCTGAGGTTACAGCCAGCTTACAGCAAGACTTCGACAAGCTTCAGCTCTGGTTTGCTAGCCATCAACTTTTCCTCAACGCCAAACAGGCTGTCTCCATGACCATTGGCACAAGGCAGAGACTGTCTGGGCTTCCCTCCCTACCCACTTTCTACACCCCCTTTTTTTTTTTTTTACTTTCTCTTTATACCCCGGCCCACAGCACTCCACTCTTCGAGCACGTCTGCCTTCAGTCCCCACTCCTACCTGATCCTGAGGCGGTCCATCCCCATGGAGCCTTGGTTCTACCCCCCCCAGGCGGGGTCGAGTTGGGGGCCCATACTTTGTCGGGATGCCGGTTCCGAGGCAGGCAAAAGGCATTGGGGATCAGGGCTGGCACGCTGTCTACCAGAGTTGCCATTGGCCATTTTTCTTGTTTTCTTCCGTATAGTGTGTGCCCTGACATCAAGGTGTTAAGCATCGATGTCCACCACATGGCTCCCTTACTACTGGCTGGGCTTGCCATACTTCAGGTCTCCTTCTGGGGTCAGTCACACCGAGCATTGCCCCCCGGAGAAGGTGAGCAGTCCCTCGGGATACTCAAGCCTTCCCCCAGGCCTGCCCTCCAGCTTCCCAGGCTCGCTTCGAACCCGGGTCACTGGTGTCACGAGGTAAGACTCACCACTGCCAGGGCCGGCTACTTTACACCCTTGATGGGACTTTACTTGAGGACACATCCTCCTTCAGGTACTTTGGTGTTTGGTTGGACCACCACCTAAACTTCTCTGGACATATTGACGCTGGCGTGGAAAGGTATTTGTAATCCTAGATTTCAATAAAAAAATGAAATAATAAAATCCAGAAAAACTCGCTCCCAAACTTGGTGCCCTGTTCAGGAACCATAGTTTGTATCCCTACTACCTCTATGCATGAACTTGTTCAGATGATACTGCCCATTTTTGACTACTGTGACGTAGTCTATGGTGCTGCCCCTAAGTCCTCCCTGACCAGACTGGGCACCCTCTTCAATTCCTTCTGCTGCTTTGCCCTGGATACCCCTTCTCACACCCACCACCGCGATATTTATCGTGCCCTATCCTTCCTGTCTCTTACAAATAGGTGACTCTCCCACTGTGCTAAAGTCACCTCAAGCACTGGTTGGGTGAGCTCCCTTCCTACCTCACCTCCTGCTTTATAACACCCCCCCCATCCTCCCATTCCCTTAGATCAACTGACTCCTGCACCCTGGCTGTCCCCCGCAGATACACCCAAATTGGCCAATCCGATTACTCTCACTGCCTCCCAAAAATATGGAATTCCCTTCCCCTCAAATCCGGCACTCATCCTCCACCTACTCCGTCAGCTCTGCCCTCAATAATTACCTTGCACCTAGCTGCTCCTGCCATGTCCCTCCCTAATTCCCTCCTCTAAGCCCTGGACAAACCCTACTCATCTACCAGCACCTTTATTTTACCCAGTGCACCCCGCCCCTAAATTTCTAGTTCTCCTCCCCTTCCCCCAAATTGCTCCCCCTTACTGGCCTCCCTTGATCTCTCACAGAATGTAAGGGACCCCAAATACTCTCCATGGGTCTCCTACCCCTCCAAGGGGGCTTGTATCTCTCATCTGCTCCCTTCCCCTACCATCCTTCTTTTCTCCCTAGACTTGCAGTCCTCTTGCAAGGTTCTCAGCATCCTGTAGGGGTCCTGCTGCATCTAGGCTTGTCTCCTCTCCTTCCCCCTCCCCATCTACCTGTCCACCTAGCCTTTGCAGTCCCCTTGCAGGGTTCTCAGCATCCCGAAGGGGCCCTACTGTACCTAAGCATGTCTCCTCTCCTTCCCCTCTCCCAATTTACCTTTTCTCCTTAGCCTTCGCAGTCCCCTTGCAGGGTTCTCAGCATCCTGAAGGGGTCCTACTGGGCCTAGGCTTGTCTCTTCTCCTCTCCTCTCCTTCCCCCCATCTACCTTTCTCCTTAGTCTTCGCAGTCCCCCTTGCAGGGTTCTCAGCATCCTGAGGGGGTCCTACTGTACCTAGTGTTGTCTCCTCGCCTTCCCCTCCCCCATCTACCTTTCCCCCTGGCCATCGCAGTCCCCTGGGAGGGTTCTCAGCATCCTGAAGGGGTTGAACTGAGTCTAAGCATATCACTTCTCTTCTATCTAGCCACTATCTTGGCTTTCCGTGGATACTAGTGGGGTCCTATGCATCCTGATGGACTATTGATAAGGACCCATCCCCTCCAAAGGTGCGAATTCTCTTCCCCTCAAGGGTTCAATTCTCACTCCCTCCCTCTCCTGTCACTCTCTTAATACCTATCTACTGACCTTCCCCAACCCCCTTGCAGGGTACCCTGCAAGGGCATCCTGAAGGGTCCTGTCTTGGGTTAAGTCCTACTCCCCCTCCTAGCATTAAGTCACACCTCCTCCTTTTTCTCCTCCTTTTAAATCCCTACAGCCTTATCCCCTTTCTATCTAGCCCCACAGCCCCTTGCAGGGTTCCCCACATCCTTAAGGAGTCTATCTGGAACACTGCCTTATCCCCTTCTCTCTGGTTCCCCCAGACCCCTTTCTGGGTTCCTCGCATCCTGAAGGGGTCTCCAGGGACACGACTCTTCCCCCCTCCCACCTCACCCTCTCCCCTCTCTTTCACGTAAGCACTTGGCACCTTATTATTGTCCACTTTTCCTACCTGTTATGCGTAAGACTGTTATATTGACACTGTATGTAACACCTGCCTTACAACTGTATGTTAATGTTGATCTTGTAACTTGAATGTTTAATGTCTCATTCCTATTGTACCCCTTCTCCCAGGTGCGCAGAAATGAGCAACTTGTCGCTTAGTGTGCCTTCCTAGTGAAACATTTCAGTAAACAAATTTAATCTTCAGAAACCCTATAATAAATACTGTTGGAAAAGTAAACAAAAAACTGGGAGCTTTAAGAAGAACCACTAGGTGTTTAAAATTGCATGATAGGAAGAGGATTGCTGAACAGCTTGTAGTACCAACATTAACTTATGGAGAACTAGTATACAGAATGGAAAACAAACAACTATTAGATCGATCAGACAGAACTCATTACAAAATAGCAAGATATGTATGTCAGCGTAATTTTTGCACACACCATTGCTTATTGCTGAGTACATTGGACTGGCAGCCTCTAGAAATAGGCTATACCAGAAATTGGGATAACATTGATACAACTTGGTTGTCTAGTGTGCTTACCTGGTAAACAAAAGCAAATAAATAAATAAAATAAATTAAAATCAGATTTTCCTGCACATCCTATTTTTCAACTACTTTTTTCAGGGAAAATTTCAAGCAAAAGGGTACTGGTAAGATCAGTATAAAATTCACTTAGAAAAAATAATGAACAAATTTTGAGACAGAACTTTAAACTCTAGGGCAGCCCATATATGGAATACACGTCCCCTTACCATTCATGAAATTACAAAACAGCAAGCATTTTTATACAGTAAGCCATCAAGGAATGCTGTTTTATACTTGTAAATGTTACTAAATCTAGTTAATTTGTGTAGACTTTTATATACATACCGTCAATTTGATGTATTTTCACTTGAGGCAGTATATACGAGGTTTAGGCTCTGAACCTGCAAACCCGAAACCTGGGTTTGAATCTCACAGCCCCACTTGCATACTGTGTGACCCTGAGCAAATCTCTTAACTTCCTTGTGCTCCTAGGTTGCACCTGGAAACAAGTTTTGTCTTAGTGTACCACTCCTGGTTAAACAATGTCCCTTAGTGTTGCATAATATTATTACCCTTTATGAAGCAACAATATGCTCTGTTTCCTTTAGTGTTGTACGATATGTTTATTTCTCTATGCACGTGACTTGCTACCTAAACCCACACAAGTGATGTATAGTAACACTGTTCAGTAAAGCACAGGGACTGTCTTGTAAACTGGACTGACAAGTCTAAATGACATATATTTCATGTATAAAAATAAAGTTTCAACTAACTATGGTGTGTTCCCAAAAAGATAATCCCTATGCAGGCATGCCTGTTTACAGTCTTCAATTCCCTTGTGTACCTGTAGTCCCGAGGCCTGAGGTCCTTCATCCTGAATGTAAATTTGGCAGCAGTGTTAACATACATATCAGCTGGCAAGGAAAAGTCTTTGGCCTCACAACCTGTTTTCAAGAGGTTATTTAAAGGTCTTAGCCATTTATACCCTCCTATGAAACCTATGAAACATAGAAACATAGACTTTGACGGCAGATAAGGACCGCTTGGCCCACCCAGTCTGCCCATTTCCCTACCTACAGGATAAGCTGCAGATCCTAGTTAACATACTAACATACTATTTGCCAGCAGATTAGGCCTTATGGTCTATCAAGTCTGCTCGAACCTAGATCCTTAGTTGGGTGCCGAGACCCTCCCATCCCTTGTGCTCCAGAAACCCCTATCATCCATCCCCACCCCCCCGGGACAGGCCATCATCTGATACATCCACTTTCTGTGTCTGTCCCACCCTCTCTTAAAGCTCTCCACTGTGGATCTCTGAACCAGCTCACCAGGCAAAGCATTCAGGGTCCACCACCCTCTCAGTGAAAAACCTCCTCCTCTTTTCCCCCTCACCCTTCCACCTTCCAACTTCAAACCATGCCCTCTGGTGATGCCTCCCTGCTTTAGTCTAAAGATCCCTCCATGTTTACCCTATTTATTCCTTGAGGTACTTGAAGACCTCAATCATGTCCCCCTGTCTCTCCTCTCCTCCAATGAAAACAGGCAGAGCTCCTCAAGTCTGTCCTCGTAAGTCAAATCCCCTAGCCCTCGTATCATCTTTGTTGCCCTCCTCTGTACCCTCTCCAGGAGCTGTATGTCCCTCTTCAAGTGTGGTCTCCAGTACTGTACACAGTACTCAAGGTGTGGTCTAACCAGTCCATTAACCAACAGCCTATTTCTTCCTACCCCCAACAACAATTGCCTTATGTATAATTTCTTTTTGGGAACAAATTATGGACCAAGTGGGTGTAGGTTTTGGGTTGCGCATGCCAGAGGACCCTATTTATTGGGTGCTAGGGTGCTACCCAGACCAAATTAAACAGAAGTCACAGAGATATTTATATAATATTATGGTGGCTCGGCTTTCAAGGCAATTACTCAGGGTTGGATGTCTAAAGCCAGCCCCACAACTAATGCCTGGTACAAGAACTGTCTGAAAATATTAGACATGGAATACTTAACGGCTAGAGTAAGTCTACAAAAGATACATTTAAGATGAGATGGATGCCTTTTTCAATTTTCAAGCACAGGAAGAGCAAATTAATGTATTAGATATCTTGGTTACGTATACCTGTAACTGAGAAATAGATAAGTCTATTGAGTCCCTTAAAGATGTGACACAAGAAAATTAATATATTTAGTGCTCCCTAGGATGATATGAATTAAGTCATCGTACTTCCCCTGGCTTAATGTATGTCCAGGACTCTCAGTGGTCTCCCCTATCCTCTAGCTAAGTAATTTACTATAGGGGCAATATAAACTTTCTCTTCCCCCCTTCTCCCCCCTTTTTTTTTTCTTTTCTTCTTCTTCTTCCTCTTCCTCTTCTTTCCTCTCCCCTTTTCGTTTATAGCCTAAGCTTTATTATACTTTGGCCACATCTGTTATTTGCAGAGCTGAGAGAGAGATGGGATCAGGTTTGTAGGGTGCATGCTTGGAGTAGTTGCTTTAAGGACTGTAGGATCCACACTTATTTCTTTAGATGCGATACTTTACCAAGGAATATGTATCTCTCAGACATATGTCAATACTATCGGTGGCAATGTTGTGTATATGTACTGCTTCCTTTCTCCTGTTTCATTTCTGTTCTGCAGCCCCCTTTTTTGCTTGTTTTCTGTCTGTATTGTCACATATGAAAAATAATAAAATTATTATTTAAAAAAAAATTGCCTTATGTCTGCCCCATACATTCTTGAATTCTCCTATAGTTTTAGACCCCACAACTTCCTCAGGAAGGCTGTTCCATGCGTCCACCACCCTCTCTGTAAAAAAAATACCACCTCACATTGCTCCTGAGCCGTCCCCCCTCTATCTTCAAATTGTGTCCCCTTGTTCTTGCACATCTCTTTTTCTGAAAGATGCTACCCTCTTGGACTTTGTTGGTTCCACTGAGGTGCTTAAAAGTTTCTATCATGTCCCCCCCTCTCCCTTCTTTCCTCAAGGGTAAACATATTAAGCTCCTTTAGTCTCTCCTCGTATGGCTTCTCTTGCAGACCCTGCACCATTCTAGTTGCCCTCCTCTGAACTGCCTCCATCCTGTCTATGTCCTTGCGGAGATGGGGTCTCCAGAACTGGATGCAGTACTCAGATGGGGTCTCACCAACTGTCTGTACAGAGGGATAACAACCTCCTGTTTTCTGCTGCTGATGCCTCTCCCTATACACCCCAGTAGCCCCCCTGGGACCTAAATGTGTGCATTACCCTGCTGATGGGTGCTCCCCTTGTGCCTCTGACTACTGCTGCCCTTAAATATGTCCTGTGGAAAACCATATTCCTAGTGGGTAGGACATCTCCTAGGTGGGATAGCAAGCTCCAAGCCCTCTGCACAGATCCAAACTACATAATCTTTCACAGGGATAAGGTAGTTCTCAGGACTAATAGGACATTTCTCCCTAAGGTGACTTTTGACAATTTAAAGGCCTTCTGCTGTCGCCTTCCATATGTGGGGAGGATCTGATTTATAGCCAGCTAGGATTTCAAAGACTATTTTTTGTCTGTGAATAATATCCACCTCCTCTAGCAACAGAATTGTCACATCCATGTGTAAGTTTTTTTTTTGTTTTTTTTTTTCACCAGTTCTACCCTCTGTACTTAAAGTGATTTTTTTGCATAGTCTGTCATTGTTCTGCTGAAGGGCTCTGTGTAGCCTGAAAGCTCAAAAAATTCTGTAAATTTCTTGTTGGTCCAATAAAAGGTATCAAATCACCCACTTTGTTCCTCCCTAAGGTGGTGTTAGAATTCCTCCTGAACCAGTGAGTTGCCCTTCCTGTGTTTTTTTACTGAGCAGCGTAGTACGGGCGAGCAAAAGCTTCACTGCCTGGATGTAAGAAAAGGTACTGAGCCACTAGCTGGACCACACAAATAATGTCCGGTCCAACAGTACGCCGCTTTCTACACCTGTGGTGAAATATGGAGAGGCAAACCAGCAACTAGAACTGTCTTATGTTGGATAGTTTCCTGCATTGAGTTCTGTTATGAGAAAGACGGCAAGTCACTTCCAACAGGTGTGAGGGCACATTCTACAAGGGCACCTCTTCCTCTGGGGCAGCAAGAAGGAACATCCCCTTTCAAGAGATTTGCAAAGCAGCTACCTGGAAAACAGTACACGCCTTCACAAGACATTGTTGTATGAATATGTAGTCCAGGATAGATGCCAGCTCTGGCAGTGCTGTCTTGCAGAACCTTTTCCATAAACATTTTCTCACCCCTGCTTCCCAAGGTACTACTGTGGAATCTAGAGTTTGTGAATATTTACTGATGGATTCCTGGGATTAGAAGAAAAAATACTCATCGTAGTAATGTTGTTTTTTCCAAAGGGATCCTTCTCTGTGCTTAACAATCCTCTATCCCTACCTCCCCTTCCAGAACCTGGTACAAGGTCCACAAAATAATCATTTATTTCTGTTTCATGAGCATTGCGCATTACAGTGCCTTTACAGTTGATACTCAGTGGCCTCAGCTGTTTTATTTTTTTATAACATGTAAGACATGCCACATTAAAACAGTTCATAAACTTTTTACAATATATTCTGGTATATTTTCGGTAGTCATTTAGCTAGTTTTAGTGGTCACTGCTCAACCTTGCATTAGAAGTATGTCTGACGTTTCAGGAAGAGGTAAGCATGACCACACGGTAGAGTTTGAATTTCATTCTAAGATTCCATAATTAGCAGAACATTTGAAAGCTCTGAGGTGGCTTCATTCTAAGGGAAGGATTGCACTTTGTTAAGCACAGTGAGAGATCCCGTAGGAAGAAACTACATTACTAAAGCGGGTATTTTTTTCTTCTGGATCAGCTGCATTATGTGTGTGTGTGTGACTGTGTGCATGCGTGCGTGTGTCTTTTTATAGTTATTGCTTCCGGTCGGTTCAGTTTGGATCTGGTACTGTTTTGCTTCTGGCAGCGTGCCCCACCTTCTGCTGAATATGCTGGCATGCTCCAGCTCCATGTTGTCCCATAAGGGATTTACTGTTGCACCCCCATCTCCCCACTGCAGCTTGAAATGGCTGGGGCTGGAAACAGTGGAGCTAGGATACTGTCCGCCAGCACCAGTAGGAACACAGGAAATGCTAGACAAAAAATTCTGTGGCTGTTGTTTGTCTCCTGCCATCCAGGTAGCTGCAGCATTCAGCATATAAGAGATAACGCATGACTGGGTGTGCAGTTATAAGAGAATAATGAACGCATCGGCTGATTGTCAGGGTGGAGGCATAACTGAGTGCTGCAGTCACCTGAGAAGTGACCACACGGCCTAGAGTGTGTTATCTCACTTATAAAATTGGTTTCATGTGTTTAAAAAAAATCATGTTGTCCAAGGGAGGTGAGTGGTTGTCAGAAAATAATGGTCATGTGACATGTTTTGACCAATGAGGTTACAGGCTTTTCATGGGCCATTTTATATCATGTGAATTAACGGTAGCCATTGTTTTATGGGGAGTGCTACCAACAAATTGTATAGATGTTGGCACAATAGAGGGAAGCAGAAACACTTGTGTATTCAAAACCAAGTGAGCTGCATTTGCCTCCCGAGCATACCAATCTACACTGAATTATCACAACAGCATTGGGGGTGGGCAGTGGAACAGCAAAAAATAGATCCTGTGCCACTCAGTACTAGGCACAGCTCATCACAGTAAGAATCTGAATCATTTGGTAACCCTTGCATGTCCATGCCTCTCTTACTGCGGCAGCTTATGCAGTGTCTGGCAGAACTTCAGGAGATGGTACAGCAGGAAATACGCCTCAGACTGGAGAAACTCGGACAGACTGTGGCCTCAGATGTAGCCTTGAGTAACATTTCCCTGTCGGATTTCGAATCCAGGTAAGGCACTGGTTGCATACATTACTTTTTTTGTCAGCCATGAAGCCTAGAAAAGTAAATGAGAGGTCAAACTAGGATGTTAAAGTCAAGTAATCCCCCTGCTACGCATGACACGTTTTGTGTATTACTAACCAGCACCACTCTTAAAACCAAGCAGTGTGAACCATACAGTAAATTTGCATGCAGATATGAGGAAGAAAGGTATTCCATTTAATAAAGTGGGAAGAGATTACTGCAGGAATACTGCCCCTAACTATGATAGAGGTGTATTGACCTTTCAGTGCCCACATGGGGAGCCCCTCTGGAACATGAATTTCAAACATGAAGTCTTGCTGTATCCTGACAATATGCAGTTAGACTCGGCACTTGAATTGCCCCAGAGAGTAAAGGGTTAACTCTATGCAGAAGCATAGAACATTGAGCTCGAGCTTGGTTTTCAAACCTCTGCCCTTGGTACACTCTGATGTAACCATCAGATTCTTTACTCCGCCTAACTGTTTGTTTATTTATTTCAATTCTAGGATTACAATTACCTTTGAGCCCAGGGCTCTTTTACAAAGGTTCCACATCAAGACATTGGTATCACATGACAATAGACAAAATTGTTACACAAATAAGTGTGAAGAATATTAAATTAATTTTGAACAGACAGGGAGAGGAAGTGGAAAGGAAGAGGACAAGGGGGTGGTAGAAAGAAATGGGAGGGGCAAAGGCGGGAGGTAAGAAAATGAGAAGAGAGGAGAGGTGGGGGGGTAGGTAAGGATATGGAGAAGGGTGGGGTGAAGCAGCCAGGAAGGTGGCATTGTCAGGTGCTGTAGAGCGGATGGAGCAGAGGCCAAATTAGGGCAAGTGCGTTATTTAAGGAGCTAGATATAGGAAGAGCGGTAGCGGAGCGGTGTTGCATAGACATTATCCGTGACAGTCGCAGATGCTGGAAGTGACCAGGGTGTTTCGGAGCCTGGATTTGAAGGCCCCTAGCCCAGTGGTATTGATAGTATCATTGGCAAGACCGTTAAACCAAGTGGGTGCCCTGTAGGCGAATGAACACTGGCCAATGACTGTGTGGCAGCGAGGGATACAGAAAAGTTGTGGCTTTGATCCCTTAGTAATTCTGGAGCTGGTTTTCGTTTGAAGGAGTGAACAGACCCCGGGAGGGGCAGCTCCCAACTGCATTTTCTTAGCAACCACGCAGGTTTGGTACTGAATTCTATTATTAAGTTGAAGCCAGTTAGCTTGTGAGTAGAGGTCACAGGTGTGTGTGAGCCGTTCGGCCCCAGTGATGAGTCGACAGGCCTTGTTTTGGGTGGTAGTAATCCTTCTGAGTGCAGTGGTAGTGGCAGTGCCATAGATGACAAGACCATAGTCAATCTGGGAGATGATGGAGCTTTGAACTGCGGCAAAGAGGGCCTCTTTAGTCAGGTGCCGACGAAGCCGGTAGAGTAAGCCCAGTCTAGTATTCACAGTTTTAGTGACATTGGTTATATGGGTTCCAAAGGACAGGTGTGGGTCTAACTGTGAAGATGCTCCGGAGATTCCTCCTCCCTATTTCGGTTCGGTTGTAATAAAATCGGTCAGTTTAATCAACTGTTTTATTTCTTTTTCGGTATCAAATCTCTGTTTATGGTACAGGTAGTATAAGTGATAGATAGTGATAGAAATAGTTTTTTCTTCGGTTCCTCATTGGTCAGTTCATCGTGGAACCGGACCAGTACTGGTATTCTTGTATTTCTTTAAAGTAGTCTGAAGTGTGGTGTCCGGTACATCTTGGTTTAAAAAAAACGCTTTATTCTGTTTTTTTCCACAACCATTGAACCGGTTGGTGACTGAAAGGTTTAGTGTTACCTGGCTTGAATGCTGTTTAGGGTAACTTTATTAAGAAAGGCAATGTCTGAGAAACCCAAAAAGAAAAGCAGCCCCACTGGGTTTCAACACTGCACTGTGTGTGGGGCTTTTGCTAAAGCTGATCTCCACCTCATCTGTGTTTATTGTCTGGGGTTTGACCACCTTAACTCAGACTGCCAAATATGTGCAAATGTTCCCAAAGCCACGCTGGAAAAGCATTTAAATAGGCTGAAGGAAAACGTGGCCAAAAAATCCTCTGATCCGGATGGCCAGCCCGGTTCGGTTCCGACCAAACCTGAGAAGGTGCCTGCTGACACGGGGCGATACCTCCTTGGGTAAAAGGAAATCTGATTCCGAGCGATCGGTTCCATCTAGGAGAAAGAGGAAGTCGGCTGGTTCAGATCCGGACCAGCAGATCCCAACCACTGAGGAAATCACAAAAGCTATTTCTATTGTACAATCGCTTCGCCCCATTCTGACCAAACCAACGACCTCAGGAAGGCGATCGGTTGAGTCGGTTCAGGTCCTACTGGAATAGATCTGGAGGCATTTTATGAAGTTGAATGGGAAAGAGAAGAAGAACCAGATGATGATGATGATTTTGGAGGCCTAGATGAGCCAGTGGCGCCTGACATCTCCCCAAACAGGCCTATCTCTGTTTCTCCTCCCAGACTTTCTGAGTCCCCCTCCCACTTTTTGTTTTACAAGAAAGTGGCTTAAACTCTCCAGCTACCAACTGTGGTAGCTTCTGAAGAGGAAGAGGAAGAAGAACCTGACTTTGTGGACATGATGCATGTCCCAGGGTCAAAGAGCCTGTCTGTTCCCTTACACAAATCTTTAGGGAAACAGACTCAAAAATTCTGCAGGTTCCCACTTCTATACCACCTGTGGATAAAAAGATGGACAGGAGGTATATGTTGTCAGGTTCCGGGATGGAATTCCTATATAATTATTGTAGCCATTTTGGGGTTGTGCAGGCTGCAACCTGTGACAAGGCTAATATTCCCCTGGCTTCACACCCCCCCCAGATAAGAATTTCAGGAAGGTGGATGCTACGGCTAAGAAGCAATATTTAGCATCCTCCTTGGGACTCGGGCAGGCCTCTTACATGATCTATGTGGCTAGGTACCAGAAATCTAGGTGGGATACAGTTCTGGAACTAGCAAAGAATGCCCCTCCCCAGCTGGCCAGGGAGCTGGAACAGGTGGCTGCAGATGGCATTGAGGCATCTAACGTTCGATTTCATGATGCTGTGGACTCCAATGATGTGTCGTCAAGAGCCATGGCTACATCTGTCTCCTTACGGAGGTTTGCTTGGCTCAGATGTACTAGCCTATCGCTGGATACCCAGGCCAATGCCATGGATTTCCCTGTTATACAGAACTCTGTTTGGGGAGCAAACAGAGGCGTACATGAAGAAGATGGATGAGTACAGGACCACTTCACAGGAGTGCAGTGGCCAAGGAAAGACAAGCTACTCCTCAAAAGCAACAGTCTAGGGCTGGCAGGGGCAGGCCTTTTCACAGGCATTTTTACCAAGCCCAGGCTTCCTCTGCTTTTCAGCAGAGAGAGTTCTTCAGAGGGAGAGGGAGAGGCAGAAGAGGAATAAGCAGGGCTGCATCCACTTCTCAGCCTAAGGCCCCTGCCAAACAGACACCCTGATGTGTGAGACCGCATTGCCTCCTGTATTCCAGTGTGGGGCAGACTGGCTTACCTTTTCAAGGCATGGAAGTCTGTCACTTCAGACAAATGGGTCATGGAAGTAGTAAGGCAGGGACTTGCTCTCAACTTCAAAAGATTTCTCAAAATAAGAACAAGGTCCTTCAAGCCTGCCACATCACTGGAAACAGCTGCTTTAGAGGCAGAGGTTTCTTCCGTATTGCTCCTAAAAGCTGTGGAGCAAGTACCTCTGTTGCACAGAGGGAAAGGCTTGTATTCAAGATACTTCCTTACCCCAAAAATGACAGGGGAGTGGCGACTCACCCTAGACCTAAGATATCTGAACAAACATCTTACAAAACCAGAATTCAAAATGGTGACTCTGGGAATCATTCTTCCCTCTCTGAGACCAGGGGACTGGCTAGCCTCCCTGGACCTCAAGGATGCCTACTTTCACATTCCAATCAGATGCTCCCACAGAAAGTACCTCAGGTTCGAGTTGCCCTCAGGTCATTACCAGTTCAGAGCAATGCCCTTTGGCCTGACATCTGCTCCCAGAGTCTTTACAAAATGCCTAGCAGTAGTTGTAGCCTTCCTCAGAAGGCAGGGCATTTCTGTGTTTCCTTACCTAGACGACTGGCTCATTGTAGGCCAGTCTTCAGACCAGGTCAAGTCAGCTCTGGCTGTTACCCAGAGGTTTCTGGGTTCACTAGGATTTCTTCTCAGTCTTTCCAAGTGAGTCCTAGAGCCAGTTCAGCTTCTCAACTTAATAGGGGTAGACTGGACACCAGTTAGGCGAAGGCCTTTCTCCCTCTTCCAAGAATGCAGGCTCTTACCAATCTGGCAGCCTCCTTCAAACATCGAGTGTCTCGGCCTGCCAGACATTTTCTTTAGCTTCTGGGCCACATGGCAACTTCCTCTGCAGTGGTCCAGGGTGCCAGGTTCCAAATGAGGGCCATTCAGTTTCACCTAAGGTCCTTCTGGTCTTAGAAAAAGGACCCTCATACCAAGTTAATTCCAGTAACTCAGACTCTCATCCAGGCTCTCTAATGGTGGTTGGAGGTGGACAATCTCAGGCAAGGAGTCCCTTTCCTTTACCAGACCCCTTCAGTTGTTCTCACAACAGATGCATCCCTTCTGGGTTGGGAAGCTCACCTGGGGAACCTCACTGCGCAGGGCACGTGGTCTCAGCAGGAGTCTCCGCTTCATATCAAGTCTTCTGGAACTCAGGGCTGTGTTTCTAGCCCTTCAAGCATTCTCAGAATTGATTCAGGGGAAAGTGGTGCAAGTCAGGACAGACAACACCACCGCCATGTGGTACATAAACAAGTAAGGGGGCAGTCAGTCCATGGCCTTGTGCACAGAAGCCATGAAGGTATGGTCATTGGCTTACCCTCTCCAGACCTCCCTGATAGCAGTGTATCTTCCAGGGAAGGACAATGTGCTGGCAGATGCCCTCAGCAGGATTTCTCAAGGTCACCACGAGTGGTCCCTGAATTACCATGTTCTTCAGGTCATTTTCAAGAGGTGGGGCACTCCAGAGATAGATCTCTTTACAGCCCCACACAATCATCAGCTTCCCCTATTCTGTTGCAGACCTCTGATCCTGGGGTCTGTTCCCCAGGATGCTCTCCTGTTGGATTGGACAAACAGGTTTCTTTATGCCTTCCCTCTCTTTCCTCTGATATTCAGAGTACTGATAAAAGTCAGCTCTCAACCCTGCACAGTGATACTGGTGGCACCAGATTGGGCCAGGCAACCTTGGTATCCTCTGTTGCTGTCCCTGGCAGTGACAATTCCCCTCTGTCTCCTCAGGAGGCACGACCTCCTGTCCTCCTGACAGGGAAGGATTTGGTACCCCATCCTTCAGTCTCTCAAATTCAAAGCCTGGCTCTTGAAGAGTTAGAGTATGCAGGATTGCATCTCTCACAAGGAGTTCTGGATATCATAAAGGTTTCTAGAAAACCTTCCACCAGAAAAACCTACAACTCCCAAGTAGAAGAGATTCAGCATCTGGTGTTCTCAGAGGAATATACAGCCAGATTCTGCTGGCGTTTCCACAGCTTTGGACTATTTAGTCCATTTGAATGGCTTAGGCCCCAAGTCTGCCACTCTTAAAGTTCATCTAGCAGCTGTCTCTGCCTTTCTCTCTGCAGGGAAGGGATCTTCCCTGGCCTCTCATCCTGTGTTCAGTAAGTTTTTCAAAGGTCTGGTTCATCTTAACCCTCCCTTTAGGGAGCCAGCCCCTGCTTGGGACCTGAATAGCTGTATTGCACAGCTAATGCCGCCCACTTTTGAACCTTTGTCATCAGCTGAGCTAAAGTACTTGACTTGAAAGACTGTGTTCCTGGTGGCCATTACTTCTGCCAGGAAAATCAGTGAGTTACAGGCCCTGTCAGTAGAACCTGACTTTATTTCCTTTCACAAAGATAAGGTGGTCCTTCGGACAAATAGAATTTTTTTTCCTAAAGTGGTTTCAGATTTTCATCTTAACCTGTCCATGTCTCTGCCTGTCTTTTTCACTGATCATTCTTCTTCAGGAGAGTGAAGACTGCACAGTCTGGATGTAAAAAGGGCATTAAGCTATTATTTGGACCTTACTAAGGCCCATAGGGATGGCCGCTCTCAGTTGTTGCTCACTTATGGAGAAGTGGCAAATGGTAAATCTGCCACTAAGAGGACTGTTGCCAGGTGGATTGTCTCGTGTATTCAGTTTTGCTACACAAAATTAGGCAAGGAGCCTCCCTCAGGCTTGAGGGCTTACTCGACCATGGGTACAGCTACCTCTTTGGGAGCAGCTAGGGACATTCCCCTTCTGGAAATCTGTAAAGCAGCCACGTGGAAAACTGTTCGTACATTCACCAAGCATTACTGTCTGGATCCTCAAGCCAGAAGTAATGTTAGGTTTGGCACAGCAGTACTGCAGAGCCTGTTTCCAAAGTAGGTTCTGTGATTCCCTCCTCCAAGGGGTACTGCTTGGTAGTCTGTATATAGTCAGAATACAAGAAGACTTCATGTTGTTTGAAGAAAAAATTACTCACCATAGTAATGTTGTTTCTTCTAATGGAGTCTTGCTATATTCTGACCTTCCTCCCTGCCTCCCCTCTCAGAACCTTTTTGGGGTGTGGGTGGGCAGGTGCAGTGCTGTGCCCCAGAGTTGTACCATTTGCCCATCCTGGCTAGGTTGGGTCCCTTTGAGTTTTAATTATTGCTATTACTTATTATCACTATGTACATAAGATTTCTTCTTGGGTTCTCGACTTGAGTCTTTCTGGACCCAAGTATTTGTTGCCCATGGCGAAAATTTAAAACAATTTCTATAGCTAGGTAGTTAGTATAGCACTCATAAGAATCTGACAGTTACATCAGAGTGTACCAGGGACAGAGGTTTGAAAACCGAGCTCGAGCTCTACGTTCTATGCTTCTGCATAGAGTTAACCCTTTACTCTCCAGGGCAGTTCAAGTGCTCAGGCTAACTGCATATTGGGAGAATACAGCAAGACTCCATTAGAAGAAATATTACTATGGTGAGTAATTTTTTCATTCCCCCAACTCTTTACGCTGGGGAAGCCCACATCACCCTTTTACAAGGTGCATGGATGTGAACAACCCAGCAGTAAAGGAATAACATTTTTATAGACCCTCTTGGGCAGTGATTGAAGGGGTGTGCCAGATTCTGTTTGCAGTCTAATAAAAGGCCGCCTTATTAGCTGTAAGATATAAGACTTACAAGGAAGCCTAAATGAAACTGGAGAAGTGTGTAGGTTTCAGCAGGCTACATTGTAAGTTACTTAAAGAGACTTACCAGTCTCAGCCTATGCACCTGATGTATAGGCGCCTTACCGCAGGGAAAACATGTTAATGTGTGGATGCCCCAAAATAATCCTACTGTTAAAATGCAGTATCCCTCATCAAATTTGTAATACCGGGTCCTAAGGATTTACCGATCTGAAGAGCTGCTCACGTTCCGGCCCCGCACTTAGCCAAGTTATGCTGTGATGCTAGGGAGAGTGCAGGGACGTGCTGCATTATAATTTGTGTGTGTCAGCTTTCCGAAGTTTTTTTTATATTGTAATGGTCACTTGGTGATGAAACGTGGGCACTGCGTATGTGCACGAGAGGCGTGAACAAAGATCCCGCGAATGTGCAAGAGCATGCCGCCTTTGTGCATGCACGGGATTTCGGCTCCCATTTAAAACTGTGAGTTGCAGTACTCTCAGTGCTCGTTTTGTGTTCCGAGATTCCAAGAACAGTTTCATATAACAGAAGGGACAGGAGCAACATGATTTTACATTTTGCATCTGAAAAAAATCGCACTTCGGGACAGTGCTCATGGCAGACGCGTGTTACCGACCTGGATGTGCTTCTGGTACGTGAGTGAGTTAATGTCGGACCAAGAGACCAACTAATACTACAAAAATTAGACAAACAGATAAAAAGACTTAAATTTCATGTATATATATATATATATATATATATGTAGAAGACAAAGAACCTCTGTGTGCAAACACTGAGGCAAGGGTTACCCCAAAGGGCATTTGGCTGGGAAGCCAAGTTTCAAGAAAATACAAAATCACACATGCCTCCACAATGCAAAGCATCATGGGCTGCATAGGCAAATCACCACAGAATGTTATGCTGGTTCAATTTTAAGCAGAATTGCATGGTGCCGAAAGGCCTCTCACACAGCTTGCAAAGGGTGCTAGCAGATATATGTGTGTGTGTGTATATATATATATATATACTGTGTGTATATATATATATATATATATGGAAAAAAGCAAAACAAAATAGTTATATTAAATGCACACTGAAAATAGAAAATACAGTTAAAAATCTACGTTTTGACCTTAGGTCTTCTTCATGAAATATCTAAAAGAGAAAAAAAAAACAAAGCTAGTGTAGAGGGGAGGTAAAATGAGAGATATATAGATATATATGTGGGGAAAGAAGAAAGGGGAGGCTCAGGGAGAAGAAGTGATAAATGGTAAGATTAAGAGAGAATCTGTGAAACAAAAAGGTGATGATGGGAAAGATAAAACATAATGGGAGAGAAAGAGCTGGGGAAGTTCCCAGGTGGGGACTAATTAACAGGGCCTAGTAAGAAGGCTGAAAGGTGACAAATGTGTGGGAAGGAGACAGAGATGGAGACATATGGTGAAAATGAAAAACAAATTAAATGAGTACAAAAACAAATAGACTTTAGGAAAAAAAAAGGATGGCTGAAAGATGTAAGTGGAAAATAAGTCTATCATTTAAACCAGAGGGCTGCTGGGAACCAAGGCGGATGATCAGCTTGGCTTCCATGTTTTTTCTATGGTCAGGATCCCAGAAGCCCTGCTGAAGGACACAAACAGAAAGGTCATTGACACTGTGGTCCCTGGAGATAAAGTGGGATACAATGGGTTTAGGAGTGTCACCATTCCTGACTGCTCTGTAATGTTCCCTGAAATGGTCAGCAAGGTGCCTACCAGTCTCTCCGGTGTAAATAGCTGTACACTTCCCGCAAAGAATACAATACATCACATTAATGGAGGTGCATGATGGTGCTTGGTGATGTGAAAAACACCTGTAGGCCCCCGAATCTCAGTCACACTGGAAATAAATTTGCAGGTGTAGCAGCTAGTCCTGTTGCAAGGTTTGGTACCTGGGAGGGAGGAACTGTTAGGAGTAGGTAGGCTGCTTTTAACCAAGAGATTCCGCAGGTTAGGTGGTCGGCAGTAGGAGGCAATAGGTGGTTCTGTAAAGGAAGCATCAATGTTAGGGTCAGTTTGCAGAATGGGAAAGTTACTGGTGGTGATCCTGTGAAGAGAAGGTGTGCTCTGATGGAAAGGAAGCACTAGTGGAATTCGCCGTTGTTCTTGTGTGACAATATCCTTCCTGCGGGGGTCAAGGTTACGGGGCATGTTGCTGACCCGGGAGAGTGCTCTGTCCACTGTGCTTTTAGGGTATCCCCTGTACATGGGGGCATTCTGCAGTAACTGGTAGGTGTGTGCCAAGAGCACTGGTCACGTGGCAAAAAACAGAGGGCAAAGCTGACAGTGTCCCTTTAACAAGGTTCTTCAGACTAAATCAAAGGTTTGTTTTACTGCTTGAGCATTTATTGTTGCAAACTTTGTAGCTCTCTGCTGGTCTTTGGCTATAAATCTGCCATTAGAATGCTAGTTTGGAGCATGACCACAGAGCTGAGTGTGAATTTGAATATTTCACATTCCAGCTCTCGGGGCAACGACTCAGGGCTGAGATCACTGCAGATTGTATGAATCCCTAGTAACCTCTCTGGAATAAACATTATTACTACAGTGAGTAATTTGTCTTGTCTCCTTTTAAATCAACAGCACTAGCGGCTCCAACAGCTCGGAATCAGACGGACTACCTGCACATTTGCTCAGTATTGCTGAAAAGGTACAAATCCCAGAAAGTACTCTTTGTAGTCTCTGTGCATGCCTCATGAAATTCTCCAGTTTTGGTCCTTGTTTGAAATCTTTTATACCTTAATTTATTTGTTTCCCTTCCCAAGATAGGACATCCTGGGGGCAGCAACATGACAAACATTACATTACAGCATTATATTTAGGGGTAATGTGAGGAAGCTTGCTTTCACCCAGATAGCTGTAAACCTATGGAATCAGTTCCTAAAGTATGCTGAGCAAGTGAAGTACTTTTTGTTTTACAGCGGAGCAGTGATGGAGTGGAACAGGCTGCCGGAGGAGGTCACTGGGGCTGCAACAGTGGGGAGGGTCCAAAAAGTGATGGAAACATAGACAGTGAAGGTAGAAATAGACCAACGGTCCATCCAGTCTGCCCGAGTTCCCTATCTAACCCTAGGGCCTACAGTCCATCCAGGGTCCTGGCCAACCCCACCCACCTCCCAGTTACTGCCACCTATCAAAACATAGACAGTGAAGGCAGAAATAGACCAACAGTCCATCCATTCTGCCCAAGTTCCCTGTATAACCCTGAGACCTACTGTCCATCCAGGGTCCTAGCCCCCCATTTTTTTTTTTTAAACCAGGAGAGACACACTAAGTTGAAAGCTTGTTTACAGGTGCGACCCGAGAGCACAAGAAAGTTAAGTGACTTGCTCAGGGTCACACAGTATGCAAGTGGGGGCTGTGGAATTCAAACCCAGGTCTCCAGGATTGTAACTCAGAGCCTTAAACCTCTGCACTATACTGCCTCCTATAGAAACATAGACAGTAAAGGGAGAAATAGAACAACAGTCCATCCAGTCTGCCCGAGTTCCCTGTCTAACCCTGGGACCTACTGTCCATCCAGGGTCCTAACCGTCCCCATCCTCCTCCCCCTTCACTCACCTCCCAGTTTCTGCTGCCTATTGAATCATAGACAGTGACAGCAGAAATAGATCAACAGTCCCTCCTGTCTAACCCTGGGATCTACCGTCTCTCCAGGGTCCTAGTCCCCAGGCTCCCACTCACCCCCCAGTTTATGCTGTCTATAGAAACGTAGACGATGATGCAGAAAAATGATGGGACAGCCATCTAGGAATAGTGTATAAGGGGACAGGTGGAGAAGGGTCGTAGGAAGGACTGACAAGGACACAGTTCCAGAATTAGACAGGCCCAGACAGGCCGAATGGGCTTCTATCTGCATTTTTTTTTTCTCTGTTTCGGTGTTTCCTGATATTTGCTGTTTTTTTTTGTTTATTTGACTATAATTCTAGACATTGATAGAAAGAAGGTAAATGAATTACTACAAATATACACTATACAAAATTATGTATGGGCAACCATACACAACAAGGCTGATGGTTCCAGCTGAGGCTAAGCTGACATCATAAAGACTGCTCGAGCTTTGCTTATGAGGTCTGTGATGTAATCTCACCCCTCGATGGAACCACAGCCTTGCTGTGTATGGTTGCCCATACATTATTGTGTATATTATGGTTACAAGTGTACTGATGTATGATATCCTTTAGATTTCACACATGTGTCCTGATGCAGTTGATGCTGTGCCTATGCCACACTGTTTTACGATCCTTAGCCAGAAATGGGAAAATGACAATTCCCTAAATAGCTGGTTTTAAGTATGTGGAATATTTTAGTGTTATTCAGTCAAGGAGAGCTCCATCCTTGTCACCTTTCAGCCTTCATACTAGACCCTGTTAATTAGTCCCCACCTAGGGACTTCTCTAGCTCATTCACTCCTATTATGCCTTTTCATTCCCATCACCTTTTTTTTTTTTTTTTTACCAGGAGAGACACTAAGCTGAAAGCTTGTTTACAGGTGTGACCTGGGAGCACAGAGAAGTTAAGTGACTTTCTCAGGGTCACATGGTATGCAAGTGGGGGCTGTGGGATTCAAACCCAGGTCTCCAGGTTTGCAGCTCAGAGCCTTAAACAACTGCACTATACTGCCTTGTTTTCCAGATTCTCTTTTTAGCTTGCCATTTATCGCTTCTTCTCCCAGGGCCTCCCACTTTTTCTTTCCCCACTAATATATCCCTTATTTTCCCTCCCCTCTATACTAACTTTCCTTTTTTCTCTTTTAGATATTTCCTGAAGAAGACCCAAGGTCAAAACATCAATTTTAACTCTTATTTTCTGTTTTCAGTGTATACTAAAATGAAGTTGTGTTACATTGCTGTTATCTCTTTTGCTGTCCCGGGTACCCATGGCGGGGGTTCAACCCCCGTGGGCTATTTGCAGTTCTGGCTTTGCTCTGTGGATCCCATTCCCATTTATGGTTTGGAAAGGAAGGAGCAATCTGTCCTTACTGTAAGAGTGGATTAGCAGTCGTGTACGCAGAATCCCAAATAATGTATGATCTATACCTCATGTTTCTCTTCAGCTCAAGCAGAAGAAGAAATGCCTGAAAACAAGAAAAGAGCGGAACAAGCTACATGAAAGAGTCCATCAGAGCCCAGAGCAGAGGCAGCAGGGGGAAAGCATGGTAAGAAGTACTGAAAACAATGCTGAGTGTGTTTTATTATGGCCTGGCACATTCCCACAGATCTGTGCACTGATGTCCCAGGCTGGGAGATGTAATGAGCAGCACTTGCAGTCTTTTTTGCACTGCTGAGAAGAGCGCCTCCTTTCTTCACAGGCAGAAACTGGTTGTGTTTGTGTATGAATACTGGGGGTATTTCTCTCTAATTTATATAATCACTAATTCCCTGCATCCATTTTCATTTTTGATTCTTGTAGGATACCGCTACACCTCATAATAACAAAAAAACAATACTGGCCAGCAATTCTTCTAAGGGACGTATCATGGAGAGAAAGAAGGAGAAGGTAAACAAAATCAAGGGACATGTGAATGCACACTGTGTGTCTATGTGTGGGCATATCTGAAAACAGGATGAGAATACAGAATGCATAGTGATTCAATGAGTTATTCAGGAGTCTGTGCCATAGATTTATACCTAATCATAGAAACACGAAATTTATCGACAAATTTTCCCTGCCTATACTGTCACCGTAGACCCTACCTGATCTCTGGCTACCCCCATCACACACACACACACACACACACACACACACACACACACACACACACACACACACACACACACACACACACACACTTTCCTACCAAGATTCCTGTGTGCCTATCACACGCATGCTTGAATCACAACACTTGTTTTTGCTCCTACCATCTCCGCTGGAAGACTGTTTTAGGCATCCACCACTCTTTCAGAGAAGTACTACCTCACATCCCTCCTAAATTCCCCTCTTCTAGCTTTATTGCATGCCCCCTTGTTCTCGTTCACCTTCTCCTCTGAAAGATAATCCCCTCTTGTAACTTATTCACCCCTGTGAGGTATTTGTAGGACTGTGTCTTGTCCCCATTCTCCCTCCTCCCTTCTAGGGTGTACACATTGCTATCCCTCACTCTCCTCGTAGGGCTTTTTATGCAGCCCCTAGACCAGTTTAGTTGATGTCCTCTGGACAGCCTCCACACAGTCTATGTCTTTCCTGAGATGTGGTCTCCATAACTGGACAGAGTACTCCTGGTGAGATCTCATCAATAATCTATACAGTGATAACACCACCTCTCTCCTTCTGCTGGTTATGCCCCTCCATATGCATCCGAACATCCCACTGGCCCTGCCTACTTCCTTGTCGGAGTGCCTGGTCATCCAGTCTGATTACCTGAAGGTCCCTTTCCTGTTTGGTGACTGTCAATGCCTCTCCCCCTATTTTATACTCCCCCACTGGGTTTCTGTGCCCTAGGTGTGTGATTTGGCACTTTTTCACAGTGAAACTCAGCTGCCATACCCTCGACCACTCCTTGAATTTTTAATGGTTAAACACATTTCCATCAAAGCAACTCCATCTGTTTGGAACCTGCTCTGTCCCCAGTGCTCAGATGAAAATCTTGCTTTATCCGTGGTCTAAACAGTGTTCTAACTACATGAATTGGAGCATTCTAGTCAAACTGGTGCATCATCTCCCACACAGTGTCTGGAACTTAGTGCTTTTCGAAGGTGCTATTTCACTGTACTTGTCTCAAGCCTCCCAGCATTCCACTGGTAGACTTGTACTTTCCATTGAAGACAGCGGCTGCCAGCTAATGTGACAGCTAAGTCACAACATTTTGTGATTTTGATAATGTATCATTATTGTATGCCATTTCCAGTTGCTTTCGCTGTGTTTTGGTGCCAAAATGAATTTTTTCATCTTTTTCTTGGTTCCCAAATAATTCTGCAAACATGCCTTAAACCACAAAATACACTCCTCTTAATACAAATGTGGTGGAGTTTGCAGTTTAGTTTAACAGCCCAGTGGTTCTGTTTTAATGGTTCCGCTTTGATAAAAAAAAAACAACATTAGAAAGTGCTTCTGCCTACTTATTTTCAGCGCGTCACAGGAATTATAGAAACTGGTATGAGACTCACCGACATGGGAAAAATCAGCCCTCATGTCGTGTAAAGCTTCCATGGCAATATGTTGGAAGGAAGAGTAGGCTTAGATACTTCCGTACCCCAGTAATTGTCGAAAAGTTTATGGGCCCTGAGTTGGGATGATGCTGGAGGGAATGTGATCAGGTGTAGCCAGACCAGGGACATGTGTTATGGTCTTGTGAATTGCTCTCCCAATACTGGAGAGGGGTTTTGGCAGAAATATCAGCAATTTATGATTGTCCAGCACTCTTAACTTATTCTGACTGCCGCCCCACCACCGGGGGATAGCGTCCATAAAAATTATCTTAAGCAAGTAACGCTCCTATTAATGGCAGCCAAGATGGCCATAACCAGGTTGTGGTGCACAACCAAAATACCTACTCAGGACTGTGGGTATAAAATCACCTTAGAGATATACACGTTAGAGAGACTCGCAGCCAGATGTACTAACCGTTTGGAATCACTTGAAATTAGATGACGTAAATGGGTTCTCCACCAGCTTTAACACCGTCTGGAATTTGTGCCATAAAAGGCGAGACCTGGGCTAGTGTTTCAGTATGTTTTTTTTTTGGGGGGGGGGGTGTTAACAGATAGAGTGGCTGCCTCCACTCACTCTTATTCTGATTTGCTCTTTAATCTTAATTTTAAACGTAATCCAATAACCCTCCGTCTTAAAAGTTCTGCTAAAAATAGAAATCTCTCTCATGTTCTATGTCTCCCCCCCTATTTTTTTCTACTTCTTCTTTTCTTTCTCGCTTTCTCCTATTCCAAAACCTTGTTGATTTTTGGGGAATTTGAATTTTAGGACACTGCTGTTTTGGCAGTTCGATTTGGAAGGTTATGGGATTATTAATTTGGAAATAGCCTCCTGACAGATCTTCATGCCCAGTCACTAGTTGTGGAAACAACAGAATATACAACATGTTGTACTCCCTACAGGCAGTTTTTAAGTGTTGCAACAGATACTTCATCAATTCCATTGAGGCTGAAGGGAATTTAATGCTCTAACCTCCAAAGGTACAGGTCTTTAATATCAAAATCCTGTGCATTAAAATGCAATAAATCCCTTTCAAATGTGAGTGACTATCTTGTGCACTGAGCATGGTCTGTTAAATAATGAAAATGCACTCAACTGTTGTGTATTTTTGTATTAATAATCGTATTAGCCAAGAATAGGGTGTCATTAACTAATGTAATTATGGAAAATAAAGTATTGCTACTTTATTGTTTCTGTATGGAAATGAATAAAAATTGAATATAAAAAAAGAAACTGGTACAGGTATGAGCAAAAGCAGGAAACTAACCCATAATATGCGTATTGTTTATCACTGGTTGTGTCCTGAGATACAGTTCTTTTGTAGGGATGCATCCTGATTTATTTTAAAGTTGCCCATTGTTCTGCTGCACACCACAGACTCCGGCAGAGCATTATACAAGCAGTGACTCTGAGAGTGAATCATGTTCCCCTCCTGTTTCTTTTATACAGTTCCCCCTTCTTTCACTGTTTCCCCTTCAAACAACATGAAGTCTTGCTGTATTCTGACAAATTGCAGTGAGGTCCAACCTTCGAACTGCCCCGGAGATGAAAGAGTTAACTTTCCATGCCAGGCATGGAATGCTGAGCTCGAGCTCGGTTGAGACTCTGTCTGTTGCTGTTTGAACTCAAACTGTCAGATTCTTTATTCCGCCTCACTGAACAGTCGCTCCGGAGATTTCTCCTTTGCTCGGTTCAATTTGTCGGTTAAAGTACCGCTTTTCTCGGTTTTCGACCGAATTTAAACCGTAACCTATCGGTTCAGTCTCTGTCTGTGGTGTTCGTGAGTACTAGATAGGTTTATTTTTGTTATTATTCTGTGTGGAATTTGTAAACGTGGGATCGGTTCGGTTGAACTGATCAGGTTGTTTTAAAATCTTTTTTTCTACTTTTAGAGTGTGGTTACCGGTTCTTATCGGTTCTAAAAAAAACTGATTTTATTACGTTTTTTTCCACGACCCGTAACACGGTCAGGAACCGATAAGAGGGTCTTGCCTGGTGGATTGCCATTAAAAGGGTAAGTTTGGTTAGGACTGGCACAATGTCTGAGAAACCCAAAAGAAAAACCGGGCTTACTGGGTTTCAACACTGTAGTGTGTGTGGGGAAGTCTTTGCTAAGGCTGATCCCCACACCACCTGTGTTTATTGTCTGGGGTTTGACCACCTCGATTCAGACTGCCAGATTTGTAAAAATTTTCCTGCAGCTACCCTGGAAAAAAGAGTTGGTAGGCTCAGGGAAAGGGAGGCCAAAAAGTCCACTGACCCGGATGGCCAGCCCGGTTCGGTTCCAACCGAACCAGAGGGAGTGCCTTCTGACCAGGGCGAAACTTCGTTGGGCAAAAGGAGAACCAATTCTGAGGAGTCTGTTCTGGTTGAGAGATCAAGAAGGGATAAATCAGCTGATGTGGATCCAAAAGTTCTTTCTCCGACTGCTGATGAAATAGCCAAAGCGATAAAAATTGTTCAGTTGCTATCCCCGGTTCCGACCGAACCGGCATCATTAGGAAGGCGCTCGGTTCCGGATTATGATTTAGAGGAATTTTATGAACCGGAGGAGGAGGAGGAAGGAGAGTATGAGGAAAGTGAGTGTGATTATGAAAGTCTGGATATGCCCATTGACCCGGACATCTCCCCAGACAGACCTTCAAGAGTGTCTCCTCCTAGGCTTTCTGAGACCCCCTCCCATTTCATGTTTTACAAGAAAGTGGCTGAAACTCTTCAGCTTCCTATGGAAGAAGCTGTGGATGACCAGGAGGAGCCTGATTATGTTGAAATGATGGATATCCCAGAGTCCAGGAGGCTGTCTGTTCCCCTTCATAAGTCTTTTGGGAAACAGACAATACAAATTTTAAAGACTCCTAATTCTATACCTCCTGTGGATAGGAGAATGGACAAGAGGTATACTCTTTCAGGTTCAGATATGGAGTTCCTTACCTAGCAATGCGGCCAAGTTGGGGTAGTGCAGGCTGCAGCCTGTGATAAGGCAAAAATACCTTTGGCTTCACACCCCCCAGATAAGGACTCCAGGAGGGTTGATGCCATGGCAAAGAAACAGTACATGGCAGCATCCTTGGGACTCAGGCAGGCCAATTATATGGCCTATACAGCTAGATATCAGAAATCTAGATGGGACACTGTAATGGCTTTAGCTAAACAGGTCCCTGGCCAGCTTGCCAAGGAGCTGGAGCAGGTAGCTGCTGATGGTACTGAGGCATCCAAGGTGCAATTCCATGCTGCTGTGGACTCCAATGATGTTTCATCTAGAGTCATGGCTACATCTGTGGCCCTTCGGAGGATGGCTTGGCTCAGATGTACTAGCCTGTCTCAGGATACCCAGACTAAGTCCATGGATTTTCCTGTTGTGGGTAATTCTCTGTTTGGGGAGCAAACAGAGAACTACATGAAGAAAATAGATGAGTACAGGACCACCTATAGGAGTGTTCAGGCCAAGAAAAGGCAAGCCACTCCTCAGAGGCAGCATCCCAGGGGCAGGGGCAGACCTTTTCATAGGCCTTTCTACTAAGCCCAGGCCTCCTCTTCTGCTTGTGCTCATAGGGGGTTCTTTAGAGGGAGAGGCGGAACCGGAGGAGGGGGAAGAGGAGTATGAGGAGAGTGAATGTGGATTTGAAGGTCTGGATGTGCCCATTGAACAGGACATCTCCTCAGACAGACCTTCAGGAGTGTCTTCCCCTAGGCTTTCTGAGTCCCCCTCTCATTTTATGTTTTATAAAAAAGTGGCTGAAACCCTCCAGCTCCCTATGGAGGAAGCTGTGGATGATCAAGAGGAGCCTGACTATGTAGAAATGATGGATATCCCAGAGTCTAGGACACTGTCTATTCCTTTGCATAAATCTTTTGGGAAACAGACAGTAAAAATTTTAAAAACTCCTCACACTATACCTCCTGTGGATAAAAGAATGGACAAGAGGTATACATTGTCAGGCTCTGATACGGAGTTCCTTACACAACAATGCAGCCATGTTGGGGTAGTGCAGGCTGCAGCCTGTGACAAGGCAAATATTCCCTTGGCTTCACACCCCCCTGACAACGACTCCAGGAGGATTGATGCCATGGCAAAGAAACAGTACATGGCAGCATCCTTGGGACTCAGACAGGCAAATTATATGGCTTATGTTGCTAGATATCAGAAATCCAGATGGGATACTTTTATGTCTCTAGCAAAACAGGTCCCTGGCCAGCTTGCCAAGGAGCTGGAGCAGGTGGCTGCTGATGGTATTGAGGCATCCAAGGTGCAATTCCATGCTGCAGTGGGCTCTAATGATGTGTCATCAAGAGTCATGGCTACATCTGTGGCACTTCGCAGAATGGCTTGGCTCAGATGTACTAGCCTGTCACAGGATACCCAGATTAAGGCCATGGATTTTCCTGTTGTGGATAATTCTCTGTTTGGGGAGCAGACAGAGAATTACATGAAGAAAATGGATGAGTATATGAACACCTATAGGAGTGCACAGGCCATGGAAAGGCAGGCCACTCCTCAAAGACAGCCTTCCAGGGGCAGGACCTTTTCATAGGCCTTTTAACAAGCCCAGGCCTCCTCTTCAGCTTATGCCCAGAGGGAGTTCTTTAGAGGGAGAGGCAGACGGGGTACAAGCAAACCTGCTTCCACCCTTCAGCCTAAAGCCCCTGCCAAGCAGGCACCCTGATGGGGGTGGCCAGGGCCGATTCTCCACTACCTGTAGGGGGCAGGCTGGCTTACTTTGTCCAGGACTGGAAGTCTTTAACATCAGACAAGTGTGTCCTGGAAGTAGTAAGCCAGGGACTGGTTCTCAGCTTCAAAAAATTTCCAAAGATGAGAACCAGATCCTTTCCACCTGCAAATCCATCACAGGCACTTGCCCTAGAAACATAAGTTTCTACCCTCCTGGCTCTCAGAGCTGTGGAAAGGGTTCCACTCCTACACCAGGGCAAAGGGTTGTACGCCAGGTACTTCCTTACCCCAAAAAAGACAGGAGAATGGCGGCCCATCCTGGATCTCAGATACCTAAACAAGCACCTTTTAAAACCGAAATTCAAAATCGTGACTCTGGGAATTATTTTACCCTCTCTAAGGCCAGGGGACTGGCTAGTGTCCCTGGACCTCAAGGATGCCTACTTCCATGTTCTTATCAGAAGCTTTCATCGAAAGTACCTCAGATTCGAACTGCCCTCAGGCCATTACCAGTTCAGAGCAATGCTGTTCGGCCTCACCTCTGTCCCTAGGGTATTCACAAAATGCCTGGCAGTAGCAGCTGCCCACTTAAGAAGGCAAAAGATTGCCATTT
Organism: Neoceratodus forsteri; assembly: GCA_016271365.2. Taxonomy (NCBI): domain Eukaryota; kingdom Metazoa; phylum Chordata; order Ceratodontiformes; family Ceratodontidae; genus Neoceratodus; species Neoceratodus forsteri. The sequence goes on from CM028133.1 coordinate 1,135,839,365, forward strand.
TTCCTTACCTGGACGACTGGCTCATAGTAGGCCAGTCTCCAGAACAAGTCAAACTACACCTTCAGGTAACTCAGCAACTGCTCACATCTCTAGGTTTCCTTCTCAATCTTCCAAAGTCAGTTCTAGAGCCTGTCCAACTTCTCACCTTCATAGGTGCAGAACTGAACACAAAAGAGGCCAGAGCCTTCCTTCCTCTGGAAAGGGCAAGGACCTTGGTCTCTCTGGCCTCCTCTTTCACCCTGCAGGTCTCTCGACCAGCAAGGCATTTTCTGCAGCTCCTGGGGCACATGGCTGCTTCTACAGCAGTAGTGCAGGGAGCAAGATTTCAGATGAGGGACATTCAGTTTCATTTGAGAGCCTTCTGGTCTCAAAGGAGAGACCCTCTAACCAAATTGATCCCAGTGACTCAAACCCTGATCCAACCCCTTCAGTGGTGGCAGGACCAGAGCAATCTGAGACAGGGGGTCCCCTTCACCCCTCAGCCTCACTCCTTAATCCTTACTACAGATGCATCCCTCTTGGGGTGGGGAGCTCACATGGGCGAACTCACTACCCAGGGATTGTGGTCCCCTCAGGAATCTCTGCTCCACATCAATCTGTTGGAACTCAGAGCAGTTTTTCTAGCACTTCAAGTTTTTTCCACGTCAGTTCAGAACAAAGTTGTACAGGTCAGAACAGACAATACCACCACAATGTGGTACATCAACAAGCAAGGGGGCACTCGGTCTACGGCCTTGTGAACCGAAGCAATGAAGTTGTGGTCTCTGGCTTATTCCCTGAACACCTCCCTTACGGCAGTTCGCCTCCCAGGCAAGGACAACGTCCTGGCCGATGCTCTCAGTAGGATTTCCCAGGGCCATCACGAATGGTCACTGGATCCCCTAGTACTGGAGGTAGTATTTGCCAGATGGGGCACCCCACAGATAGATCTTTTTGCAGCCCCAGACAATCACCAACTTCCCCTTTTTTGCTGCAGGCCCCCAGTGTTGGGCTTAGTCCCTCTGAATGCCTTCTTTCTCAGTTGGGAAGGGAAGTTTCTCTATGCTTTTCCCCCCTTCACTCTTCTGTTCAAGGTGCTAGTCAAAATCAGATCTCAACCCTGCAGGATGATCCTGATTGCTCCAGATTGGGCCAGACAGCCCTGGTACCCACTCCTTATGTCCTTAGCAGACCACCTTCCCCTGTGTTTTCCCAGAAATCACAACCTGTTAACCTGTGCTCAGGGGAGGGTTTGGTACCCGAATCTCAAATCTCTCAATCTCAAGGCCTGGCTCTTGAAGAGTTAGAGTTTGCTGACCTACACCTCTCCCGAGGTGTATTGGATATCTTGAAGGCTTCTAGGAAGCCTTCCACCAGGGCTACTTAGAATTCCAAGTGGAAGAGATTTTCCATATGGTGCTCTGGCAAGCATATTTCCCCAGAATCTGCTGATTTACCCACAGTCCTGGATTATATGGTGCATTTGAATACTTTAGGGCTGAGACCAGCTACCCTAAAAGTGCACCTGGCAGCCGTGTCTGCTTTCTTATCAGCAGGTAAACCCTCTTCTCTTTCAGCTCATCCTGTATTCACCAAGTTTTTCAAGGGGTTGCTTCACACCAACCCTCCATTCAGGGACCCTGCCCCTGCCTGGGATCTTAATATTTGCATTGCTCAGCTTATGCAACCCCCTTTTGAGCCCTTGTCTTCAGCAGAGCTTAAGTACTTGACTTGGAAAACTGTGTTTATGGTAGCCATCACTTCTGCCAGGGACATAAGTGAATTATAAGCATTGTCAGTGGAGCCTGATTTTATCTCCTTTCATAGAGATAAGGTGGTCCTCAGGACTAACAGAAATTTCTTGCCTAAGGTGGTTTCAGACTTCCACCTTAATCAATCTATGTCTCTCCCTGTGTACTTCACTGACCATTCCTCCTCTGGCGAGAGGAGACTGCACAGTTTAGATGTCAAAGAGCCCTTAGTTACTACATAGATCGTACCAAGGGTCACAGGTTTGACTCCCTCCAACTGTTTCTCACTTATGGTGAGGCTGGTAAAGGGAAACCTGCCACTAAAAGATCCATTGCCAGGTGGATTGTCTCTTGTATCCAATTTTGCTATGAAAAACTAGGTAAGGTTCCTCCCTCAGGCCTGAGGGCTCATTCTACCAGAGGCACAGCTGCGTCTCTGGCTGCTGCCAGGGACAATTCTATCCTAGAGGTATGTCAAGCAGCTACCTGGAAAACAGTTCGCATTTTTACCAAGCATTACTCCCTGGACATCCAGGCTAGGAGTGATGCTCGGTTTGGCACAGCTGTGCTTCAGAGCCTATTTCCTAAGTAGTTTCTGTCCCTCCTCCATGGAGGTACTGCTGTGTAGTCTGCATATGTCATAATATAGCAAGACTTCATGTTGTTTGAAGAAAAATTACTCACCTTTGTAATGTTGTTTCTTCTAATGGAGTCTTACTATATATGACCCCCCGCCTGCCCCTCTCAGAACCTCTGCTTTTGGGATGTGGGTGGGCAGTGCAGTGTTGGCACTTAGTAGATGCCCACCTTGTTTTTCACCCTCCTTTTGGGGTGTTTGGGTGTTAGGTTTTTCATTTTTGGATCCCTGACTTGAGTCTTTGTTTTGGGACCAAAAAATGTGTTCACATATTTAGTAGCCAGTTGGCTAGTGTAGGTTTACGGCTTCCACACAGAACCTTAGTGAGTTTTTGCTTGTAAAGATCTGACAGTTTGAGTTTGAAGAACAACAGACAGAGTTTTCAACCGAGCTCGTGCTCAAAGTTCCATGCCTGGCATGGAAAGTTAACTCTTTCAGCTCTGGAGCAGTTCGAAGGTTGAGACTCACTGCATATGTCATAATATAGCAAGACTCCATTAGAAGAAACAACATTACTAAGGTGAGTAATTTTTTCTTGTGGACCTGTGACAAGATGTTCGGAACATAGACTCCAAGGTAGCGGACCACACTGCAAAGCTAACCGAGCTGTCAGAGGCCCAAGATTCAGAGGACAAGGTCTTACTATATCTGCTGCAAAGGGACAAGGAAACTCATGCCAGTCTAGAAGACATTGAGAACCGCTCTCGCCGAAATAATTTTCGGGTGCACGGAGTCCTGGAGGGAGCGGAGGAAGGTTTTCCTACACCTATCGATTTTATGCAGCATCTTTTACGCCTAGTACTCTCCATTCCCTCAGATATGAATCTGACCACGGACAGAGCGCACAGATCTTTACTTCCAAAGCCCACTAATCCAACTGTCAGACCCCGATACTGGGTGGTCTGAATGGTATTATTTCAGTCCAAAGAATGGATCAGGAGGGAAGCGTGGAGGCTTAAAGACATAAAATACAAAGCTACACCTATATTCTTCAAACAAGATTTCTCCCCCGCACTGCAAGTGGAACGTGTCAATGTGCGCTCAGTTATTAAGGAGATCAGGGAGAAAAAGGAAAATGTTAAAGCTCGGTTGGTATTTCCCTCGAAGCTAAAGGTACATTTGGAGGAAGGGGCCAAAACTTTCACAAACTTTCTAGAAGTAGTGCCACTCCTTAAAGAATGGGGAATCGAGTTACTGGGGATGGAACTAGCACTCCTTGAGCAGAACCTGTTAGAGAATACGTGGCAAACGGCAGGGAGAGGAATGAAATGCCCACATCGAGGAGTGTTACCATAAGCTGTAATCCAGGATGCCATGAGGATAGTACGGCGTGCAGATGGCAGGAAAGTCGATACCAACAGCGTGATGGGATCTAAACAAAACCCTCCTCGTTGAACTGTCTGCAAGAAAATGAAAGGACTTTAACATGGGGCAGGACTCAGACAACTAAAGTTGTAACTTGCTCAGATAAGTCCCCTTTGTTTCTCTGGTGGTTTTTCCTTTTTCTTTCCCTCACTCGCTAGGTGGCCATTTAACCCCCGATCTGCTGTAAAGCAGGATAGCTTACCTATTTCCCTGGCAGTTTAAGCACCATGAAAGAGCTATTTCATTTTATATATTTGGAATGGTTATCAGAGAGTGGGCAGAATAGAAAACCACCAAGGGGTTCTGACTGGGTTGTATACCTATTTCCTCTGAGAGACCTAAAATAAAATAAAATCCACATAGTGGTCACTAGGTGGAGCTTTGTCCCAGACAGGAATCTTTCGTGTGAACCCACAGCCATACAGGGATTCAGATGGGGGGGTGGGGGGATCACCCTATAACCCTCTCTTGGAAAGGGACTAAACTGGAATAATTTTCCTTTTAATTCTGGGTAAGATAAGAATAAACATGATGGGGAATACATCCCATTCCATAATCATACTTAATTTATATTACCCAGAGGGACTGAGTTGGCTGCAAGGAGGATAGTAAACATTAACCTATGTTGATGACTGTAAACGGGGCGAGGATTCAATGAAAGCTCTAAGATATTTGGACAAGACGGGGAAGGGAGAGATGGTGGATCTCTTAACTCTCGGTGACATTTTCTTTGTACATTTCAGAGCACGATTACATCTAAGCTCTTAGTCTCATAGTGAGACTAGTAGTATCTACTCAGACACTGACCACTCTTAGTGGCCCCAGGCTCCTTTTTGCAAAGGGTCCTGGATTTACACCTAGGAAGCAACCAAAGTGAGAATCCTAAGTGGATTTTTATCAAACTATGTTTGATGTCTCTTTCTTTCCTTTCTCTCTGGATCTAGGGGAAGGGAGGTGAAGGGAAAAACTGTTAAATTTTCTCTGTTACTTCTTTTCTCTTTTTTTCTTTATTAGTTATGTACTACAGTTGTTAATGACTAAGATGTTTTATAGCCATTTTACCACACATGTTAAGGGTACAGTTTTTACTTATTGAGTCCTTGTCACTAAAGATGCTGTGGTTTAGACAGGAAAGGACAGAGCTGGGCATTTCCTTATTAGAATTGGAGGTAGATCAATGGAACAGTGCTGATTATGGTAAAAACCCCAATCCACAAGATAACTTTATCTCAAACAGACCCCAACCCTCTCCAATATATCAACCATGGCCTCTTTAAAAATATGTTCCTATAATGTGAAGGGGGTTAATTCTCCCATTAAGCAAAAAAGGCTACTGTAGGAGCTTAACAAATTACGGGGTGACGTGATCCTGCTACAAGAAACACACTTGTCTACAACAGAGCACCTGAAGTTGAGAAGGGCCTGGGTAGACAGTGTGGTGGCGGCATCACATCCTCACGCCAGAAGAGCAGGAGTGGCAATTCTGTGGCAAAAAGGGTTAAATTTAAACATAGAATCATCGGGGGGGGGGTATGTAGGGCAGATGTGTCAGAGTGTCAATGCGGTCACAAGGCAGACTTCTCCACTTAGTTAATATATATGCCCTGAACTCCAACCAGGAGGACTTCTTTAAGCTAATTAAAAAAAAAAATAGCAGACCTTCCACCGGGCCTGCTCCTCCTGGGGGGAAGACTTTAATATGGCACCTCATCCTCAGAGAGACAGATCCATAGAACCACATCTGCATCTCAAACAGCTTCTAAATCTTTAAACGCTTTAACAAAGGAATTGGGACTAGTAGACATATGGAGAGCTCATCACCCACATGGTAAAGATTTCACCTTCCACTCAGCAGCCAAACAGTCGTATTCCCGGATATACTTATTTTTCACCCATGCCACCTCCTTGCACTCAATATGCAAATCTTATATACATAATATAACTTTATCAGACCATTCAACAATTTCTGTTCACCTCTCTGTATTGCCATGGGATAAACAGACACTATGGAGACTTAATGTCTCTCTATTGAATAATAAACCCTTTCTCAATAAGTTAAAGCAACTCATTGCGGATTTCTCCCCGATCCATCAATCTAAAGAACACTCACCCTCACTCAAATGGGACATGCTTAAGGCAGTCCTTAGGGGGGAGGTTATAAGTTTTGTGGCATCTCAAAAAAACCTATCGCAGCTAACACATAACAGATTATTACAGGAAATAACTGACCTGGGAGGGAATACCATAAACTAGATCCTCACAATAAACAGATACAAACAGAATTAAATAAAGCTAAAAATGCGTTACAGAATTTTGAAAACAAAAGAGTGGAATGTTATTTAAGATTTACTAATCAAAAATACCATGAGGTGGGTGGCAGGGATTGAGACTACTGGCTTTCCGTTTGCGGAGGGCCCAGGCGGAAAGGCATGTATCTTACATCCAAGAAAGTGGTCCGACAGGGCAGAAGTATGTCACCCCAACGGATATAACTCAACAATTCCAAAAGTACTATCAGAATCTATACTTAGAAGATAAAAACACTTTGGACACAAAGGAAAATACCTGAGCCTTCCTGGACACTTTCACATTGTCCAAACTACCCGAGACAGTGATGACTGAACTGGGTCTTCTCATTACGGTGGAAGAAACTCTTAAAGTTATTCATCAGTTACCATCGGGGAAAACCCCGGACCCAGATAGGTTCAGTGGGGAACTATATAAAGAGCTGGCTGCACCACTGGCACCTTTGCTGACAGAGGTATTCAATCACTGTCTAGAGGAGGGTAAGGGTCCAGAAAGCTGGGCATACTCTGTAACAATATGTTATCAAAATTCCCAGGCCAAGGTAAGGGTAAATGGTACTATCTCCTCATCCTTTAACATTACCAGAGGAACGCAGCAGGGTTGCCCTCTCTCCCCCTTGCTTTTTGCGCTCAGCATGGAGCCCTTGGCCCAGGCTGTAAGACAACATAGTAAGATTGAAGGCATAGAAATTCAGAACACCCCTCACAAGATCTCCCTCTACGAGGATGATACCTTGATATATGTGAGAAACCCACAGACTGCTATTCCGCATCTTATGAAGCTTCTGTCTTCTTTTGGAGACATTTCGGGCTTTAAAGGTAACACAAAAAAATCTGAGGTTCTTTTGATAGGGGAGGATCTGGAACCAGATCTGAGAGTAAAACTCCCATTCAGGTGGGTCAGACATAAGATAAGATATCTTGGAATACAGATACCCATAAACCTTAATCAGCTGTATAAACACAACTATGAGGCATTGGGACAGCAAATACGAGCTGACCTCCACAGATGGTCACTGCTGCCCCTGACATTTACCAGTAGACTAGAGACAGTCAAAATTAGCATTCTACCCAGATTCCTTTTTTCATTTGCCAACCTCCCTCTCCAGATTCCTAATAAGGACTGGAAGGATCTCAATAAAAAACTTTCAGACTTTATATGGCTTAGTAAACACCCAGGAATTCAGTGGGAAATATTAATGGAAGAAAAGGGGAGGTGAGGGATGGGATTGCCTGTCTTCCCCAAGTATTATCTTGCAGCTCAGTTACTCCTGGTTATTATAATGTTGATGCCTGATAAGAAACTTGGCTGGTTAGAGATGGAGGGTAGGGAATGCGAGTTAGCCTTTTTAAACATTTTCCATGGATGGTCCAGTCGAAAGATTTAAAAAACATTAATAATGTTTTCACTTGACACACAATGTTGCAGTGGCTGGAAGCTAGACAAAATTGGGAAATTGTCCGTCTAGTGTGGGAGTATCTACCACTTTCATCTCTTCCAGGGTTTCCCACTCAAGCGGGGGTATCCTTGTTTTTTTAGATGGATCACCAAGGGCTTAAATATCTCATACAATTCATAGAAGGGAACCAGTTAAAACCATTCTCTCAGATGCAATCAGAATTCGATCTGAGCAACACTGATTTTTTCAGGTACTGTCAATGTTCACATTATATTACCAGCATTATTGGCCTCGCAGATTTATCCCAGGGACCCTCAGCTACAATTTCACTGACTTATCAAAGAAGCATCACAGGAGACACCAGATCCTTATATCTCAAGTATATAAAACACTGATGGAATATAGAGGGACACTGGCAGTGCAGAGGGTAGAACTTAAATGGGAAACGGAGGCAAATTTAAACCTTACGCAGCAAAACTGGCATCATATTTGGCTAGGGGTACATAAAACCACTAACTCACCTTCATGGAGAGAATTTAGATGGAAAATTAATATTTGCTTTTTTAGAACCCCTACAATCACTGCTCTCTACACTAAACACCTCTCCAACAAATGCTGGAGAGGTTGTGACTGTAGGATCACATTACCATGTTTTTTGGGATTGCCCTAAAAATTACCTCCTTCTGGAATAATATTTCTGAGGAGGTGTCTTGGAACCTTTCCCTTTCCACCTCTCTAAAATTTGAGAATCTGGTTCTGGGCCTTCCTCCAGGGGAAATCAAGACCGCGACGGGAACATATATTTTCTATATTTTAACTGCAGCAGCACTGAAGGCCCTTACACAAAATTGGCTGTTGGATCTCTCCTCCCCTTAGTGCATGGTATAGAAATATAGAGCAAATTCAGGGAATGGAAGCGGTCACAGCCCAGCTCTGGCTATCCACAGATAAATTTAATACAAGGTGGTTACCCTTTTTTAAATATTTGGAAATAAGAGAAGGTACCCCAATCCTAGAACAGCTTCTCCAGACCTGACTTTACAGAGGTGACATACAATTTTAAGACCTCCCTCGAAACCTATGACCATAGTTTTGTTATAAAAAGTGGACGGGGCTGGCCTCTGGCCTTAATCTCTGGTTCCCTCTTAACAGATCAGACTAGAGTGTACTAGGGTTGCCACCTTTGGATGAGGCAAAAACCGGATTCTAAGCTCCGCCCCTAGCCCCACCCCTTTTCATGACTCATAATGCATTGCTCCTCTTAGAAAGCCCATGGCTATATGAATAAAATTCAACACTTAAAGCAGTTCAACAAAAGTCTTAAGATACTGTACTGTACCTGTTAAAGTTACTTTCCTAGGTTCTTCCTAGTTATTTACTTATGTATGTATTGATTGATTTATTAACATTAGTTTACCAGATAAACATACAGAGATAAAATAAATCTCATTTACAGATATGATATGGGGGAGACAAGGGAAATACTTTAAATAGCATACAACAGTATACTTGGTATATAATAATACATATTAAAGAAATTGTTTTCTATAATGTGTGCTACATACTTTTCTGGCTCCATTTCCTTTTTATGTCCACAGTAATATTTCAAAGTCAAACAAGTGGCCACATTTTCTTCTTGAGGAAAAACATAATTTAAAACATTTAAAATGCCTAAATTCTGTTAGAGATGAAAATATTTTCCAGCAAATGAAAGTGGAAGACAATTGGCTGTGTTGGTGTTACAAAAGGTGGGGACAGCTTTGCTGCTATGCCACTTTAAGATACAGTGGAAAATATTAGGTTAAATAAGTGCTAATGGTGTTAATGGCCATACTTTACACCTCCCAGGTTGACTACTTTTACAAACAAAAGGCTATACTGACAACAGAACTTGTTTATAACTTGGACATGTAGTTAAAACAATGAATGAGATGACAAAATCTTTTTCAAAAGTGTGTGAGCACTCAAAATGGCTCAAAAACCTGACCAGCACAGAGCAAAACCGGATTACCTGATAAGGACCCTGAAAACCTGACCACCAGGTAAAAAACCTGACAGGTGGCAACCCTAGAGTGTACAAGGATTTACATTAGTGTAAAACCCATTGCCTTGCTAGCATTGATCATATTAATCATTTTAAATGAAACAAGAACTCGTTTTCTTGTTAATGTTGTTTTTATTGTTGTTGAAAAGTTTTTTATTGTTGTGAAAGACCTTGATACACTATTATAGGACACTTTCTCAAAAATCTCAAAAACAGATTCATAAACTTCGGGAATCAATTCTTCAGCTGTGACCTAATGGAAGAAATGGTGATCCCTCCAACAGACTTTTCCACTTGAATAGACTAATCCCTCTTGAACTGTTCTTAATTGATGGAGGGTCACTATAGTTGATTCTGTAATAACGAACAAAAGTTAGCAAATAGATCAGAGTTGTAATAACTTCTAGATAAACTCATGGCAAGAATTATACCTTTAACTTCTTGGAGATTAAAACATCAGTTCTGTATTTGGAAGGCTGTTGATGTGTCTTATGGACGTCAATAAAATTATTTTTAAGTTAAAAAAAAAAATACTGGATGGGTAACTATGTACAGCCAGTGTGTTCTGCCACAGAGTGGTTCTGATTCCCGCTGACCTTGAGAGTGAAGCTCGAGGGGTCTGTGGGAACCAGAACTCAGTGGTGGCAGAACGCACTGTTTGTGGATAAAGTTGCTCATCCTGTATTTTTTGTAGTGTATAATGTTTGTTCTTCTCCTGTGCTGTTGCTTACTCCTGCGGTTTACAGCTTCACTTTATTTCTGTGCAAACTGCCAAGCTGTCAAGTCGCTGAACTCCCTGCCCTCCCATAGTGGTTAACTGACTCTCTGTTGGGGGAAATGTGGGCATGGTGGCTCTTTCACTTTCAAAATGAAACTGACTCACGTAGTCACTAGAGGTTTCAGAATGATGTTGTACCACAAAAGTGTATGATCACTTTCCATGACCTTAGAATTGTGGTACAACAGCATTTTGAAAGGGATGGAATTCTATACAGAACAATGCTCTGCTACATAATGTAGTTTAATTTTGCCTTCTGTGCCCAAGACTGTCTGCTGGCTCTCTCTCTTTTTTTTTTTTTTGTTTAAATCTTTTTATTAAGTTTTACAACATATTTACATTGCTATATCTCATCCATTTAAGAGAGACATCACAAGTCATATCTCAAACAATCCATCCAATCTCATAAAACCATATTCTCTCTCTCTTGTTACTAGCTCATTTCTTTTTAAAAATAGGATAAAAGGAAAACTTCTTCCTACTATAAATATTAATACAAAATACAAAAAGGAAAAAAGAGTAAAGAGAAACTCATGTAATTCACTACATCAGTTAACCTATATACAGTTCTACCAAGGTCGTTTAACCCATCTACCTTTCCCTATCTGCTATTCAGTTTTCTCCCTTCATCCATCAACATATTCCTTTACTCCTCCCCCTTCCTCTAGTTTCATCCATCTAGTTTACCCTGCATTTAGTATCATAAGTTCGTCCACTGTGAGTGTTCCCATGAAATGAGTTCACTGATTCACAAATTTTTCCAGTCTATCTTGCAGCTGGTAAGATCTCTGCTCCAGCCCCAAAGCTCTTATGGACAGCGTCCGCCATTGTGTTATTGTAGGGGGATCCCTGAAGACCCAAGTATTTAGGATCACCTGTCTGGCCTGCGATAACAATATTCTAATCCATCTCTGATATGGTATCCAGACCTCTTCATTTTCTTCCTCCACGCCAAAGAGCAGGCTAAGGGGCGTTAGTGCAATCTCCCTTCCCAGCATGGTGCCTATGTGTCGCCCTACCCCCTGCCAGTATATTTTCAGAACAGGGCAATCCCAAAAACTGTGGAAATAAGTTCCCCTCTCTTTCTTACATCTCCCACATGTCTCAGGGATCTCGTGATTCAATCTATGACTCACCACTGGTGGGAAATAAAGTCTATGGACAAATTTATAAGCACTCTCTTTATATTTGTTACAAGTCAATAGCCCTACATGCAATTTCAGTATTAATCCCCAGTTAACCAGAGATATAGCTACACCCAGGTCCCTTTCCCATATTTGCTTCAGCTTATCCGACAAATCCTTAAAACGTAATCTTAGGAGGCATACCGACTTCCTTAGGATCCCAGTCGGGTTCCTCCTTGCCATTTCAGTTAACCCCTCCAACTGCTCGATCCCTGGATTCTCCATTCGCTTCCTCTTCACTGCCTTAATCCAATTCCTGATCTGAAAAAATCTAAAAAGATGGGTTGTCAGTAGTCTTAACTTCTCTTGGATCTCCTGAAAGGGCATCACCATACCTCCCTTACACACATTTCTTAAACACCTCACCCCTTTCCTCTTCCCACTCCCGCATACCCTTATGCTCTAATCCAGGTTTGAAAAAGGGGTTCCCCGCTATTGGTAGCAGCAATGTCTCCACTTCTCTGCAGCCTAGAATTGTCTTTATTCTTACCCAGCTCTCTATTACTGTCCCGGCCATGGGGTTAGTATATTTCATAGAGGCGTATCACTTTTTAACCCTTTCCGATAAGTAAGCAGTCAGCCGACCTACCGCCTCCTCCTCCTCTATCTCTAGCCAGCTAACTGATTCCACTCCATTAAGCAGGTCTTTAACAATCCTAATCTGTGCCGCTAAAAAATAATGCTTTAAATATGGAAAGTTCAAGCCACCACTCTCTGTTGATGCCTTCAACCTCTTTAGAGCTATCCTCGATCTTTTCCCTCTCCACAGAAACTCTCCAAACCCTCTCTCCAGAGTTTTAATGTCTCTGTTACTGAGACCCATTGGTAACATCTGCAATAAATATAAAATGCGTGGTAGAACGTTCATTTTAATTAGGTTAATACGTCCAAGCCAAGACAGAGGTAAGGCCCGCCATCTCTTCATCTCCTCCAATATCCCTTTAATCATGGGGGTGTAATTCAGTCGGTAAAGGTCTTCCCATTTTTGTCCAAGCACTACTCCCAAATATTTGAATGAGTAGGCCCCATTCCCTTCTCTTTTCCTGTGACCCCATGCTCCCCACTAATCGGGTCTCTGACTTGTCAATATTGATCTTATACCTAGAAAAATCCGCAAAGCCAGCTATTGCCCTCAATAAGGCCGGTATCGAGTCCTCTGGGTCTCTCAGGTATAATATCATGTCATCTGCATACAAAGATAATTTGTGATGTCCACCTTCTCTTCCAACCACTCCCCTAATCTCAGGATTTTGTCTAATTGCAATAGCCAGGGGCTCTATTGCCAGGGCAAACAAGAGGGGAGACAAATGGCACCCCTGCCTTGTTCCTCTTCCCAAAGAAACCCATTCAGAAAGGCCTCCATTCGCTAGGATCACAGCCCGTGGAGAGGTGTACAGGGCCCGCACCATCCCCATAAAGTTCTCTCCAAACCCATAACTTTCCAAAACCTCAAATGGCTCTCTTTTTTTAAAGTTGGTGTCAACCTCTTGTATATCCACTATAGCCCCTATTTTGGTGTTTTCTGCATACTTGCATATCCAAGCTCCTTGTGTTCACTAAATCAAAGAGACATACATGTTAAAAAGGACAGGCCCAGCACTGAATCCTGGGGGACACCACTTGTAACTGGGCTCCATTTTGACATATGCTCTTTTAGACTAACCTTCCATCTTCTCTCATGCAGCTACGATTGGATCCAGCCCACCAACCACCTATTTCAATCAATCAATCAATCACTATATTTAACCAGGCATTTAAGCCTATTTGATCAATTTCCTTTATTAGGTCTAGGTCAGGCACAGCACCAAAGGTGTTGCTGTAATTCAGAAATACTGTGTCCTCTGGTAGTCCCCTGTCTAACGCTAATTATGAATGTAGGGCACAGAAATGCAGAGGCAGAGTACAGAATGGGAAAAGAGGTATTGATGGTCACCAAATTGGAAAGGGGCCTTAGGGTAATCATATTGGATGACCTAAAGGTGACCAGATAGTGCAACAAATCAGTGGGTAGTGCCAGCAGGATGTTGGGGTGCATAGGAAAGGGTTTCACCAACAGAAGGAAATAGATGGTTTTGTATAGATAGCTGGTGAGAAGACCCCACCTGGAGTACTATGTCCAGTTCTGGAGGCAACATCTCTGGAACGACATAGAGTGGGGGGCTGTCCAGATGAGGCAATTAAAATGATGCAGGGTCTGCATCAAAAGCCCTATGAGGAAAGACTAAAGGACCTCAATATGTACACCCGGGAACAGAGGAGGAAAAGGGGGTATGATAGAGCCCTATAAATACCTCATGAAGGTAAATAAGGTATGGGGAGGAGTATTCTTCATAGAAAAGATGTACAACAACAAGGGGACAAGCAGTGAAGCTGGAGGGGGATAAATTCCGGAGAGATGTGAAGTAGTGCTTCTTCATGGAATGAGGGGTAGATGCCTGTAACATCTTTCCAGCAGAGGTGGTGGGGGTGAAAACTGTGGTGGGGTTCAAGAATGCATGGGCAGGCATAAGGGAATGTTAGTGGAAAGTGGGGGTGGTGGGGGAGTAGCAGTATAGGCAGGGAAAAAAATGGGCAGACTGGGTGGGCCATGCACTCATTATCTGCCATTAGATTCTGTTTCTATTTACTGGTTCAAAGAATTTAATTTAACTGACATGACCTTCTCTTAAGGGAACCATGTTTGGTATCATCTGCAAGATTTTGGCTGCTTAAATGGTTTTCAGTCTGTTCCTTAATAATGGTGTCTGCTGCCTTCCCCAGAATTGACATTTGACTAATTGACCAGTGGCTTTCTGGCAAAAGAATGTTTTTTTTTTTTTAAATAACTTTATTGTTATCACTTTTCATCAAATACATGAATGAAAAAGATAAATTCTCGTGTCAGGCATCGACATAACAAAAGGAACCATCCAGTGGATCAGAAATATACAGCCTAAACAATCTGGAGTACACATTTTGAGGGTGATCCATCTAAAATAAGACCTTTAAATAGAAACATTATCGTAGGGTAGCTGCATCTTGCTTGTTATGGTGGATCTCCAATTAATACTGTCCACCGAACATGGCTGTCCCTCAGCGCTCAACGCTGACATTACCGCCGACCAAACATGAGTTAACTTATACCAAACATGGTAGTGTCCTCCACCCTCCCAGACAGTTAGCATCCAGTCGAGTTATACCCAGCAAAACCGATCTAACAGTAAACGAGAATATAATAGCATGAACTGCTCAGACCTTACCAGTTACAGAAATATAAATGGTAATAATTCAAAAACATTGCTTTAGGGTGTACTGTCCCTAATTAAGTATTCATTTCTAAATGCTGCCCAAATAAAATGTGTACTCTGGCAATGGCGCGAAAACCTATGCCATATGACCCAAACGCTTCAACTATGTAAGCCCAACATTGCGCCAGGATAATACTGTAATATGTGAACCACAAGCTACAGAAATCAACTTTAGGGACCTGTATGCAATAGTTATAGTTCAAAATCAACCCCAGTCCCAGTTAGTCCCAAAACAAAACTATTGGCTTCTACAGACATCCCCAGAATGTGATCCTGCCCTGCAGAATTCAAGTGTCCTCTTAAGTCAGAGTCCATAACCTCTCTTTCAGTCCCGGCTCTATGGGCCACCTGGAACTCCTTAGCAATAGCTGGCACCTTTTCCCCCCAGTTCGACAGGGTCTGAAAACTGAAATGTTTATCCTCCATAGAAAATCGGCAGTCTAACTGGCATAAGTAGGGAATGCACCACTCCCAACTTATGCAATTTCACCTGGATGCCATCAGATGTTTTCCATGTGGACTGTTGTGGCAAAAGACAAGTCAGGAAACAGATGGAGAGTTTTCTCATCACAGTTCAAAGAGTCTGACTCGCTTGAGGCTTTTAACAGCATATCTTATGCCATCTGTTACCAGCAGAGCAGTCTGTAAAAGTTCCCTCTGTGTCTGCACAGAACAGGGCGCGATACGCTAAGCCTGAACAAAATGTTCAACAATAGAGGAATCCAAATTAAGTGCTGGTGGTAACCAGGATTTCAAAAACTATAGCAAATCTGTCCCTTCAAACAACATGAAGTCTTGCTGTATTCTGACAATTGTACTGATTCTCAACCTTTGAACTGCCCCGGAGAACAAAGAGTTAACGTTCTACGCAGGGCATAGAATGCTGGGCTCGAGCTCGGTTGAAGTCTCTGTCTGGAGTGATTCAAACCTAAACCGTCAGATTCTTGAACGGTCGCTCTGGAGATTCCTCCTTCAGCTCGGTTTGAAAGTTGGTTAAAGTTTCAGTTTTCATTGGTTTTTAAACTGAAAAAGTATCCGCGTAGTCAGTTCAGTCTCTGTCTGTGGTGCCGTGAGTACTAGATAGGAATTGTTCTGTTTTTTTCTGTGTAGAACTTGTAAAAGTGTGGCTCGGTTTGGCTGAACTGTCCATTTGATAGTGAAATTTGTGTGTTTTACTTAGTGTGTGGTTACTGGTTCTTACCGGTTCTAAAAAAAAAAACCACGTTTTGAAACATTTTTTTCCAACATCCGTGACACGGTTAGGAACCAATAAGAGAGTCTTGCCTGGCGGTTGCCGAAAAAAGGGTAAGTTTGGTTAGGTTGGCCATGTCTGAGAAACCCAAGAAAAAAATTGGGCCCACTGGGTTTCAACACTGCAGTGAGTGTGGGGAGGTCTTTGCTAAGGCCGATCCCCACACCAGCTGTGTTTATTGTTTGGGGTTTGACCACCTCGATTCAGACTGCCAAATATGTAAAAACTTTCCCAAATCTACCCTTGAGAAGAGATTAGGCAGATTGATGGAAAAGGAGGCCGAGAAGTCCGCTGACCTGGATGGCCAGCCTGGTTTGGTTTTGACTGAACCATTAGGAGTGCCCTCTGACCAGGGCGATACTTCTTCGGGCAAGAGGAGAGCCGATTCCAAGGGATCGGTTCCGATAAAAAGAAAACGCAAAGATAAATAGACCTGTTCGGATCCAGAGGTTCATGTTCCGACTGCTGAAGAGATAGCCAGAGCGATTCAGATTGTAGAATCGCTCCATCCGGTTCCAACCGATCCGGCTCCTTCTGGCAGGGGTTCGGTTCGCTTGGTTCAAGAGTATACCCTTGAAGATTTTTATGAACCGGAATTAGAAGAGGAAGGGGTATTTGACGATGATGATGTAAATGAAGGTCTGGATGTGCCTGTGGAACCGGACATCTCCCCAAACAGACCTTCGGGTGTTTCCCCTCCTAGGCTTTCTGAGTCCCCTTCTCACTTTATGTTTTACAGAAAGGTGGCTGAATCCCTCCAGCTTCCTTTGGAGGAAGCTGTGGAAGATTAAGAGGAACCTGATTATGTAGAGATGATGGACATCCCAGAGTCCAGGAGACTGTCTATTCAAACACCATGAAGTCTTGCTATATTAGGACTTCTGCAGTTAGGCTCAGCCTCCGAACTGCCCCGGAGAGGAAACAGTTAACTCCAGTGAAACCTGGAGTTCCACAGCGCGAGGGCGCTGTTCAAAGCTCTATCTGGCCAGTTTCAAATGAAACTGCCAGATTCTTTACTCCGCTTCACTGAACAGTCGCCCGGAGATCAGCTCCTTCAGCTCGGTTCATTCTCGGTTCAGCTAGTATTTTTCGGTTCATTTGAACCGCAAAGTATTTATTTTACCGCATTTCGTTAAAGCTCTATCTGGTAAACCGTAAGTACAATTTTGAAAGTCTGTGGAAATCCAATTATCGGTTCGGTTTTGAACCGATCGGTTTGCTTAATTTAACGTTTAAAAGTGTTTTGGGGCTTTTAGAGTGCGGTTCTCGGTTCTTATCGGTTCTAAAAACCTTGAATTTTAAAAGGGTTTTTCAAATACCAAGAACACGTTAGGAACCGTAAGGGTGTCTTGCCTGGCACTGCCATTAAAAGGGCAAGTTGTTGGTTAGGCTGGCATTATGTCTGAGAAACCCAAAAGAAAAACCGGGCCCATTGGTTTCAACACTGTGATGTTTGTGGGAAGCCTTTGCTAAGGCTGACCCATACACCACTTGTGTTTATTGTCTGGGGCTGACCACCTCCTGTCAGACTGCCAGGTGTGTAAAAGTTTTCCTGCAGCCACCCTGGAAAAGAGATTGGGCCGGCTCAGGGAACGAGAGGCCATAAGGTCCGCTGACCCGGATGGCCAGCCCGGTTCAGTACCCACTGGACCAGAGGGAGTGCCCTCTGACCAGGGCTAGACTTCCTCGGGCAAAAGGAAGGCTGGTTCAGAGGAACCAGTCCCAGCAAAAAAGACAAAGAAATCAGCAGGTCTGGAGTCCAAAATTGTCTGTCTAACTGCTGCAGAGATAGCTAAAGCCATACAGATTGTTCAGTCTTTGTCTCAGGGATCTGTCGAACCCCCCTACAACTGGGAAAAGGGTGGTTCGTTCAGTCCCAGTGGTTCAGGATTATGATGTTGAGGATTTTTATGAACCACAGGAGGGGGAGGAGGAATTTGATCAGTATGTTTGTGACTGGGAAGGTCTGGACGTGCCCATTGAACCGGAGATTTCTCCAGACAGACCTTTAGAATCTCCCCCTATGCTGTCTGAGTCCCCCTTCTCATTTTATGTTTTACAAAAAGGTTGCAGAAACCCTCCAGCTTCCTTTAGAAGAGGCTGTGGATGAGCAAGAGGAGCCTGATTATGTTGAAATGATGGATATTCCAGAGTCTAGGAGGTTGTCTATTCCTTTGCATAAGTCATTTAGAAGCAAACAACAAAGATTTTAAAAATCCATTCTGTCCCTCCTGTAGATAAAAAATGGACAGAAGGTATACTTTATCAGGTCCTGATACAGACTT
Organism: Neoceratodus forsteri; assembly: GCA_016271365.2. Classification (NCBI taxonomy): domain Eukaryota; kingdom Metazoa; phylum Chordata; order Ceratodontiformes; family Ceratodontidae; genus Neoceratodus; species Neoceratodus forsteri. The sequence continues at coordinate 1,135,857,633 of CM028133.1, forward strand.
CCTCACTGAGCAGTGTAGTCATGTAGGTGTTGTTCAAGCTGCAGCCTGTGACAAGGCTAATATTCCCCTGGCCTTACATCCTCCTGATAAGGATTCCAGGAAGATTGATGCCATGATGAAAAAACAATATATGGCAGCTTCGTTGGGACTCAGGCAGGCTAATTATATGGCTTATGTGGCTAGATATGAGAAATCTAGATGGGACACTATATTGCAGTTAGCCAAGCAGGCCCAGGGCCAGCTGGCTAGTGAGTTGGAACAAGTGGCTGCTGATGGCATTGAAGCCTCTAAAGTTCAATTTCATGCTGCTGTTGATGTTAATGATGTTTCCTCTAGGGTCATGGCCACTTCTGTAGCTCTCCGTAGGTTGGCATGGCTCAGATGCACTAATCTGTCCCAAGATACTCAGTCAAAGGCTATGGATTTTCTTGTAGTAGGAAATTCTCTGTTTGGGGATCAAACAGAAAATTACATGAAAAGATGGATGAATACAGAACTACCTACAAAAGTGCCCAAGCTAAGGACAGGCATGCCACTCCACAAAGGCATGCCCCCAGGGTAGGGGCAGGCCTTTCCACAGGCCTTTTATCAAGTTCAGGCCTCTTCAGCCTTTGCACAGAGGGTTTTTCAGAGGCAGAGGTAGACGGAGGGCACAGGCAGACCGTCTCCTCTCCTCAGCCTAAAGCTGCTGCCAAGCAGGCACCCTGATGGGGTGCCCAGGGCCGATTCTCCTGTACCGGTTGGGGGCAGGTTGGTTTATTTCAGCCAGAACTGGTTGTCCCTAACTTCGGACAAATGGGTTCTGGAGGTGGTAAGCCAAGGTCTGGTTCTCAGCTTCAAACAGTTCCCAAAGATGAGAGCCAGACATTTTCCACCTGCAAATCCTTCAGAAGCCCTTGCTTTGGAAGCAGAGGTTTCTTCTCTTCTAGGCTGCAAAGCAGTGGAAAGGTTCCTCCTTGCCATCGGGGCCAGGGGCTGTACTCAAGATACTTCCTTACCCCAAAAAAGACAGGAGAATGGCGGCCCATCCTAGATTTAAGGTTCATGAACAAGCATCTTTTGAAACCAAAGTTCAGAATGTTAACTCTGGCAATGATTTTGCCTTCCCTAAGGCCAGGGGACTGGCTAGCTTCCCTGGACCTCAAGGATGCCTATTTTCATATCTTGATCAGGCCTTCTCACCGAAAGTACCTCAGGTTCGAACTGCCCTCTGGCCACTACCAGTACAGAGCAATGCCCTTCGGCCTCACCTCTGCTCCAAGGGTTTTCACAAAATGCCTAGCTGTGGTAGTGGCTCATTTAAGAAGGCAAGGGGTTGCTGTGTTTCCCTACCTGGACGACTGGCTCATAGTGGGTCAGTCTCCAGATCAGGTAAAATCCCACTTGTAAGTCACCGAGCAGCTTCTCACTTCTCTGGGATTCCTGTTGAATTTTCCAAAGTCAGTTCTGGAACCAGTTCAGGTACTAACTTTCATAGGTGCAGAATTGAACACAAAGTCAGCCAGGGCATTTCTTCCCTTAGAAAGAGTGGACAGACTCATTGCCCTGGCATCCTCCTTTACCCTGCGGGTCTCTCGACCAGCAAGGCACTTTCTGCAACTCCTAGGGCACATGGCTGCTTCCACAGCTGTCTGCAGGGAGCAAGATTTCAGATGAGAGACATTCAGTTCCACTTGAGGTCCTACTGGTCTCAAAGGAAGGACCCCCTTACCAAATTAGTCCCAGTGACCAACACCCTGATCCTGGCCCTTCAGTGGTGGCAGGATCAAAGCAATTTAACTCAGGGGGTCCCCTTCTTACCGTTCTTCATTCCTCACCCTCACCACGGATGCCTCCCTGTTAGGGTGGGGGCTCACTGGGCGACCTTTCCACTCAGGGATGTGGTCCCTCAGGAATCTCTGCTCCACATCAATCTTTTTGGAACTCAGAGCTGTCCTCTTAGCTCTCCAGGCTTTTTCAGCTACTGTCCAGAACAAGGTAGTTCAAGTCAGGACAGACAACACCACAACAATGTGGTACATCAACAAGCAAGGGGGCACTCGGTCTTCAGCCTTGTGCACCGAAGCAATGAAGTTGTGGTCTCTGGCTTACTCCCTGAACACCTCCCTGATAGCAGTTCACCTTCCAGGGAAGGACAATGTCCTGGCGGATGCCCTCAGCAGGATTTCCCAGGGTCATCACGAATGGACTCTGAATCCCCAGGTGCTGGGGTCAGTCTTTGCCAGATGGGGCACCCCTCAGATAGATCTCTTCGCAGCCCCAGACAACCACCAACTTCCTCTATTTTGTTGCAGGCCTCCAGTGTTGGGCTCAGTCCCCCTGGACGCCTTTCTGTTGGATTGGGAAGGGAAATTCCTGTATGCCTTTCCCCCCTTCCCTCTCTCTTCAGGGTACTAGTGAAAATCAGAACTCAGCCCTGCAAAGTGATTCTGATTGCTCCAGACTGGGCCAGACAGCCCTGGTACCTCTTCTCCTGTCCTCGACATTCCACCTCCCTGAGCTTGCCCAGGATCCACGACCTGCTGACCTGTGCACAGGGAGAGTGTGGTACCCGGACCTCAATTCCCTCCACCTCAAGGCTTGGTTCTTGAGGAGTTAGAATTTGCTGATTTACACCTTTCTCAAGGTGTCCTGGACATTTTAAAGGCTTCTAGGAAGCCTTCCACTAGGGCCACTTACAATTCTAAGTGGAAGAGCTTTTCTTTCTGGTGTTCTGAGAAACAAATTGTACCAGAATCTGCTGACTTGGCCATTTTATTGGACTATTTGGTCCATCTAAATTCCCTAGGCCTCAAACCAGCTACCTTGAAGGTTCATCTGGCAGCTGTTTCTGCCTTTGTGTCTGCAGGGAAACCTGTTTCCCTCTCTTCTCACCCTGTGTTTTCCAAGTTTTTTAAGGGGTTACTTCACACTAACCCTCCCTTTCGGGAACCAGCTCCTGCCTGGGACCTGAATATTTGCATTGCTCAGCTAATGCACCCCCTTGAGCCTCTGTCTTGACAGATCTCAAGTTTTAACTTGAAGACTGTTTTTCTAGTGGCTATCACTTCTGCTAGACGTATAAGTGAATTACAAGCCTTGTCAGTGGAAAAGATTTTATTTCTTTTCACAGAGATAAGGTAGTCCTCAGGACTAACAGAAAGTTTTTACCTAAAGTGGTTTCAGATTTTCATCTAAACCAATCCATCTCTCTTCAGTATTTTCACTGAGCATTCCTCCTCAGGAGAGGAGATTGCACAGTCTGGGCGATCAAAAGAGCCCTAAGCTACTATTTGGAGACGCACCAAGGGTCACAGGTTGAATCCCTCCAACTCTTCCTTACCTATGGAGAAGTTGGCAAAGGAGACCTGCCACTAAGAGGACAATTGCAAGGTGGATTGTCTCTTGTATCCAGTTCTGTTACCAAAAACTAGGTAGAGAACCTCCTCAGGACTGAGGGCTCACTCCACCAGGGTACAGCTGCATCTCTGGCGGCTAGAGATATTCCGTTTGAAATTTGCAAGCTGCTACTTGGAAAACAGTTCACACTTTTACCAAGCATTATTCTCTGGACATCCAGGCTAGGAGTGATGCTCGGTTTGGCACAACTGTGCTTCAGAGCCTATTCCCTAAGTAGGTTCTGGCCCTCCTCCATGGAGGTACTGCTGTGTAATCTGCAGGAGTCCTAATATAGCAAGACTTCATGGTGTTTGAAGAAAAATTACTCACCTTAGTAATTGCTTTTCTTCTCATGGAGTCTTGCTATATTAGAACAACCCTCCCTCTACCCCTCTCAGAACTCCTACTTAGTGCAGGGGTTGGCAAGTTAGTGCAAGCACTGTGTCATGCCATGTTAGTCTCTCTAGTCCCCCCCCGTTGTCATTTGGGTTAGGGAACTAGGTAATTCTGTTTTTGTTAAGTGGTATATGGCCCCCTCCCTGGACTTGAGTCTTTTGGGGAGAGGGGGTCTATTAGTGCTTGTCATGGGTGATACTAATAATAATATGTAATATTGTTATTATTCTGTGATTGTTGATCTTCCTGGACATAAGTCTCCACCACTCATTCACACTAGTGGGATTGGCGCCGGAGGCACTAAGACCCATCGGGAGCAAACTTTTTGCTGGAGGGTCGGCCGTGAGAACGGCGCCGCGAGACTGATTGCAGCGAGCAGCGCTCAGTGATAATGACCATCTCGGCGACGACCCTCAACCGCCTCAGTTCTTTTTTTCCCGCCGAAAGGCGCTCAGACGACGTACGTCGCTGAATGGGAGTCAAACTTCAAACTAGCGCATAGTTTTCAGTTTGTTTTTGTAACATTATCACGATAGTAGTATCAGCTTAGTTTTATTCTATTTTCGTAAAATTTTTCTAATATTTAAATTTAACTTACTTGAAGAAGTCTCGGCCTACTGGACGAGTCGACCATGAGCAGGTCAGGTGAGGTAGGGAGACTTCGTGTAAACTGTTCAGTCAGCCGGGCTGGGTCCGGTCAGCCTCCTTCTCCTCAGCGGGGTTCGACTACGGTCAGTCCGATGCCCGGGGGATGGCGGTCCCCGTCGGCATAAAATAAACGGTCGCATTCTCGTGGCTGCCGCCTCGGAGCTCTTCTTCGCCCACAGGTCAAAAAAGAAGGCATCACTCGAGGTAAGCCCTCTGTATGTCTGCGGCCGGCGGTCGGTTATCGTTGCTAGTTGCGGTCTCCTTCTTGAGATGCCAACTTCGATAATCGTCGTCCTCGACATCGAGCCCTCCCGCCCTATAGGTAGGGCTCCAGATGAGCAGTTTCATCAGTGGCCGCTCTTATGGGCGATGGGCTCGGAGGTTGGTTCTTCTGCTGGCTCGGTTACCTCGGAGCCTCGGCTCCTCCGGCGATCAGGTAGAGCGGTTGGACCTTCCTAGTCAGCGGCGCCTTCTTCGGTGCTAGCGACTCCGTGCTTAGGTGTTCCCCCTCACATGGCTTGCGGCGCGAGGGCCTCACCGATGCCCTTATCTCCTGTTTTTCCTTCTCTTGCTTTCCAGGTTCCGGGCTTTCCGGCGCCTTCTGCAGTCTGTGGCCGTGTCGGCGCCGTTTCGAAACGCCCGGAGCTTGCGGCGCCGTTAAGCGGCGCGCGTGTCTCGGCGCCCGTTGGCGCGCCGTGCGGTCTCGCGGCGCGCCGCCCGAGTGAGTGCCGTTAGACCGAGCGGCGCCGTTGGCAGCGTCATCTGCAGCGCCGTTAAGCGTCGTCGTCCTTGACACCATTGGCGGCGTCGGCCGCTGACACCGTGTGTGGCGCCGCGGCAGCGTTCGCGAGGCAGCGTGCCTCTTTAGCGCCACGTGCGCTGATGCCGTCTTCAGCCCGTTTTGCCGTCTCGGCGGCCGCATGGGACTCTCCTTGTTTTCTGCCATTTCCTCCTCTCCTAATTTTCCTCCTTTCCTGTCCAAACAGTCCTTTCTGGACCATCAGGAGATGATGTTGAGCCTGACCCAGACCTCGGTTGGGTGATGAAGTGGAGAAACAGGATCTTCTTTTCTACAGAGCCTGTGGTCGAGGACCTGTCCTTTAAGTCTCTGTTGAAGAACCTGGGATCCACTCTTTCTCTCCAGACTACAGACATCGATCCTGGGAAGATATTAAGACTCCAGTATCTTCATGCTTCGGAGATCCCTACGGATTTGACTCCTCTGATTCAGCCTTCCTTCGAGACGCTGTCTCAAATGGTATGGAATAACCCTGCTCTTATTCCCTCAGTGGCTAAATCCATTGATAAGAAGTATTCAGCTCCCAAGGATCGTCCCATTTTGGCATCCCAAGCCTTTGCGGATCCTATTGTAGTCCTGGCAGAGAATGACAAGGTCGTTCTTCCTCAAACTACTACAGCTCGACCTATTAACAAAGAGCTCGTAAAGATTGATACATTAGGTAAGAGAGTCTTTGCTGCCTCCACTCTAAGTATGCGTATGCCAGTTATCAAGGCTATTTTTCTCAGTATGAGTATATCCTGTGGCACTCTATGAAAAGAATGGTTGAGCTCTTCCAGATTGATTCCAAGTCAGAGCTTCTTCTGACCGTTATTAGAGGTATTGAGTCCAATAACCAAAGGTCAAAGCCGCCATGGACGCTTCTGACACTGCTTCTCGCTCAGCAGCCGGGTTTGTGCTCGGCGCCATTCCGCAGCTGCGTACTTCTGGCTTCACGAATGATGCTCAGCAGCAGGTGATGGCGCTGCCTTTGATGGCTCGCTCTTCTTTTTGGCCCTCAGGTGGAGCAAGCCTTAGAGGCCACTCAGAAGACTAGATCGGCCATTAAGTTGGCCAGACCTCCGCCTGCCCCCTCTCGGGGGCATGTGAACAGACGTCAGTTTCATAGTTGTCAGTCCTTTCGAGGCAGAGGCAGGGGAAGCTTCCATAAAAGCCAACCTGCCCAACCTCAAAAGAAGACGCGCAGAAAGCGCAGGGACCTAAGCTCCCAAGCGCTACCTTATGAGTCGTTGGCCCAAGTTCCATCCACTTGCCCGAGGTGGAACTTTCTCCTCCGGTGGGAGGTCGTCTGATGTACTTCTACAACCAGTGGAAGTCCATAACCTCAGACAAATGGGTCCTTCGGATAATTCGCGAGGGTTATTCTCTCAATTTCTTGAAACCCCCCCCGAATTGTCCTCCCATACGACAACCCAGGTTGTCGGCCTCTCAGTCAGACCTCCTCACCATGGAGATCCAGGGCCTTCTGAACAACAGGGCAATAGAACTGGTGCCCCGCATCTCTGCAAACACAGGGTTCTACTCCATTACTTTCTGGTTCCAAAGAAATCTGGGGATCGCCCATTCTAGACCTCAGAAAAGTTAAACAAATTCCTCCCAGGAGAAATTCAAGATGATTTCCCTAGGTACCCTGTTACCCTTGCTGCATCAACACGACTGGCTGGCCTCTCTGGATATGCAGGATGCTTACCAGCATATCCCCGTCCACCCGACCCACCGCAAATTCCTCAGGTTTGTAGCTTTGGGTCAGCATTATCAGTTCAGAGTCCTGCCCTTTGGGCTATCCTCGGCGCCGCGAGTTTTTACAAAGTGTTGTGCAGTTCTTGCGGCGCATCTCAGGAAAGTCGGGCTCCGAGTGTTTCCCTACCTGGACGATTGGCTTCTAGCAAGCCCTTCCGGCCAAGGGACTTTGGAAGCCGTGCAAACGACTTCTCGTCTTCTCACGTCCATGGGAGTTCTGCTGAATTTGAAAAATCTCAACTGCAACCTCCCAGGGCTCCTTTTCATAGGGACGCTTCTAGACACCTCCTCAGTGAAGGCTTTCCTTCAGAGGACAGAAGACTCGACATCCTTCGTAGGCCCGTTACATCAGGAGAACCAATGGGTTACAGCTCTCTCGATGCAAGCGCATGTTGGGTCTCATGGCGTCCTCGGTCTTCACTGTCCCTCTGGCCCGACTGCACATGAGAACCACCCAATGGATGCTCTCCACTCAGTGGTCCCGACCTCTCACCCCAGTCTTATCCCATCAAGGTGGCGGGCCCCTTGAAGGTCTCTCACCTGGTGGTCTCAAGAAGCAATCTCCTGGAAGGATTCCCTTGCTCCCCGGATCATCAGATCTCCATCACCACAGATGCATCGCTAATGGGATGGGGAGCTCACTGTCTCTCCCTCCACACTCAAGGTGTATGGACTCAGTTCGAAACTCATCTCCACATAAATGTCCTGGAGATGAGAGCGGTCCTCTAGCAATCCGAGCTCTGAAGGATGTCCTTTGTCACAAGAACATTCTCCTTCAAGCGGACAACAAAGCAGTGATGTATTACATCAACAAGCAAGCGGTGCTCATTCTTATCCCTTTGCAGGAAGCAATGAGGGTGTGGGAGTGGTGCTTGGAGCACAAGTCTCCGATTCAGCGGTTTATCTGCCAGGTATACAAAGCGACCTAGCAGATCACCTCAACAAACCGGAGGCAGACCCTCCGCAGTGGTCTCTCGATCCAGCCGTAGCTCGGTCTCTGTTCAAAGAGTGGGGACTCCAGACCTGGACCTTTTGCATCCCCACTCAGCATAAAACTGCCTCTCTTCTGCTCAGAATCCAGGGCCTGGCATTTCTGTCAGGATGCGTTCAGGCTGCGGTGGACAAAAGCGCTTTCTTTCGCCTTTCCACCACTTCCTCTAATCCAGAGAGTACTCCTCAAGTTCGAGTCTCAGGGGACCAAGATGATTCTCATTGCTCCTTCCTGGCCTTGGCAACTATGGTTTCCTCTACTCAACAGTATGTTGGCAGCCTCTCTTGAGACCACTTCCTTTACAAATCAGTCTTTTGACTCAGGGTTCGTTGGTCCATCCCAACCTGAAATCACTTCACCTTCATGCTTGGCTCCTGAAGAGATAGAAGTGATAACTCAACGTCTCTCGTGAGTCTCAGACATCCTTCTGGCTGCTGGAAGCCAGCCACCCGACACTCGCTTCAAATGGAAGCGTTTTCTCTCTGGTGTGCAAAATCCTCTTGGAATCCCTTTTCCTGTCCTCCTGGCAAGGTTCTGGAGTATCTTTGGACCTATCAAACTTAGGTCTTCAGTACTCCACAGTTAAAGTTCACCTTAGTGCCATCTCAGTGTTCCATGAGCCGATTTCTTCCTTAACTCTGGCTCAGTTACCTATGGTGAAGAGATTTCTTAAGGATTCTCCATACCAGACCCTTTAAGCGTCCAGTTGCAGCCTGGGACATTAACCTGGTGCTGGACATGCTCACTTGGAAGCCTTTCAGAACCTTAGCTACCTGTGAGCTAAAATTTCTTACCTGGAAGACTGCCTTCCTGGTGGCCATTACCTCAACCCATGAGGGTCTCTGAGATACATCCCCTGTTCTGGACCCTCCAGTATACTGTATTCCATAAGGACAAGGTAGTTCTCCGTTACTCATCCTAAATTTCTTCCCAAGGTTGTGTCACAATTCCATCTGAACCAACCTCTGGTACTTCCAGCTTACCGCTAATTTCCAAAATGAGAGAGACGAGCTCTTCATTCCTTGGATGTTAAGAGAGCCTTGCGGTTCTATTTAGATAGAACCAAGGATGTTCATAAGACTCAGCAACTGTTCGTTTCTTTCAGCGACACCGGCTGGGTCAACCTGTCGCTATTAGATGCATCTCTTCATGGTTAGTGGCATGCCTTCGTCATTGCTATTCCATGGCTCAAGTTAAATTAGAAGGTAAGTGTGCGCTCACTCTACTAGAGCGATCATCGGCATCCTAAGAGGAAGTCGCAATGTTCCAATTGCAGATATATGCTTGCCGCCACCTGGAGCTCAATGCATACTTTAGTTAAGCACTATGCACTGGATGTTCATGCCAGGCGACATTCCGCATTCGGCAGAACTATCCTTAATGGGCTTCTATCTTAGACGCGTGAGCTCTGGCTCTCCTGCCGCCCTTTTGGGGGATTATCAGCTTGGTACTCTCCCACTAGTGTGAATGAGTGGTGGAGTCTTATGTCCAGGAAGATAGGAAAATTACGTACCTACCGTAATTCTTGATCTTCTTGGACGAGTCTCCACCACTCATTCACACGCCCACCCTCCATCCCCCGAGCTCACCGCTGTATTGGTCTTCACTCCCTCAAATCTTTAGGCCGTGAAGACTTCTTTGCTGACCCTTCTTACACGGGTCATACGGACTATCTTATGTCCGTTTTTTAATGTTGGGTTTACTCTTTACGTTAGTTGCGCTGCACCTCCTTGGTAAAAAAGGTACTGAGGCGGTTGGAGGGTCGTCGCCGAGATGGTCATTACCGCTCGAGCCGCTGCTCGCGGCACCGTGTCTCGCGGCGCCGTCTCTCGCGCCGACCCTCCAGCAAAAAGTTTGCTCCCGATGGGTCTTAGTGCCTCCGGCGCCAATCCCACTAGTGTGAATGAGTGGTGGAGACTCGTCCAAGAAGATCAAGAATTATGGTAGGTACGTAATTTTCCTTTGTGTTTTTGTTGTTCTACTACTGGTAGGTAGCCAATGGCTAGTGTAGAGCTTTTCCACACAGACTTGCTATGTTAGTTTGGCTTCGTAAAGAACCTGGCAGTTTCATTTGAAACTGGCCAGATAGAGCTTTGAACAGCGCCCTCGCGCTGTGGAACTCCAGGTTTCACTGGAGTTAACTGTTTCCTCTCCGGGGCAGTTCGGAGGCTGAGCCTAACTGCAGAAGTCCTAATATAGCAAGACTCCATGAGAAGAAAAGCAATTACTAAGGTGAGTAATTTTTTCTTCACCTCCATAAATCTTTTGGGAAATAGTCACAAAAAATCTTAAAGTCTCCTAGCACTGTACCACCTGTGGATAGAAGAATGGACAAGAGGTATACACTCTTAGGCTCAGACATGGAGTTCTTATATCAGCAATGCAGCCATGTTGGGGTAATGCAGGCTGCTGCCTGTGACAAGGCAAATATTCCCTTGGCATCACATCCCCCTGACAAGGACTCCAGGAAGACTGATGCCATGGCAAAGAAGCAGTACATGGCATCTTCCTTGGGACTCAGACGGGCGAATTACATGGCCTATACAGCCAGGTACCAGAAATCCAGGTGGGATACTGTACTGGCACTGGCTAAACAGGCCTCCCCCTAACTAGCCAAGGAGCTGGAGGCTGTGGCTGCAGATGGGATTGAGGCATCTAAAGTTCAGTTTCATGCTGCTGTGGACTCTAATGATGTGTCATCAAGAGTCATGGCTACATCTGTGACTCTTTGGAGGATGGCTTGGCTCAGATGTACTAGCCTCTCGCAGGACACCCAGGCTAAGGCTATGGATTTTCCTGTAGTGGGTAATTCTCTGTTTGGGGAGCAGACAGAGAATTGCATGAAGAAAATGGACGAGTACAGAACCATTTACAGGAGTGCTCAGGCCAAGGAAAGGCAGGCAACTCCTCAAAGGCAGCAGTCTAGGGGCAGGGGCAGGCCTTTTTCAAAGGCCTTTTTACCAAGCACAGGCCTCTTCTTCCTTTTCTCGGAGGGGGTTCTACAGAGGGAGAGGCAGAAGGGGGATGAGCAGGGCTGCATCCACTCCTCAGCCTAAAGCCCCTGCCAAGCAGGCACTCTGATGGGCCTGCCCGGGTCAACTCTCCTATTCCAGTGAGGGGCAGGCTGACTCACTTTGTCCAGGACTGGATGTCTATTACATCAGACAAGTGGGTCCTGGAAGTATTAAGCCAGGGACTGGTTCTCAGCTTCAAAAAATTTCCAAAGATGAGAGCCAGATCTTTTCCGCCTGCAAAACTCTCGGAAACCCTTGCCCTAGAGGCAGAGGGTTCTTTTCTCCTAGCTTTAAGAGCCATAGAGAGAGTACCTACCCTACACTGGGGCAAAGGACTGTACTCCAGGTACTTCCTGACCCCCAAAAAGACAGGGGAGTGGCGACCCATCCTAGACCTAAGATATTTAAACAAACATCTTTTAAAACCAAAGTTCAAGATGGTAACTCTGGGAAGAATTCTTCTCTCTCTAAGACCAGGGGACTGGCTAGCCTCCCTAGACTTCAAAGATGCCTACTTTCACATTCCCATCAGGTGCTCCCACTGAAAGTACCTCAGGTTTGAGTTGTCCTCAGGCCATTATCAGTTCAGAGCAATGCCCTTTGGCCTAACTTCAGCCCCAAGGGTTTTCACAAAGTGCCTGACAGTAGTAGTTACCTTTCTAAGAAGGCAAAAGATTTCCATTTTTCCATATCTGACGATTGGCTCATACTGGGCCAGTCTCCAGACCAAGTCAAGTCTCACCTGCAAGTGACCCAGCAAGTGCTCACTTCTCTAGGATTTCTTCTCAACCTTCCCAAGTCAGTTCTCGAACCAGTCCAGATTCTTATTTTTATAGGGGCAGAACTGGACACAGTCAGAGCAAGAGCCTTTCTTCCTCTAGAAAGGGCAAGGGTTCTTATGGAACTAGCTTCTTCCGTCAGCCTTCCGGTATCTCAACCAGCAACGCATTTCCTCCAGCCCTTGGGCCACATGGCTGCTTCAACAGCAGTGGTCCAAGGGGCAAGATTCCAGATGAGGGATATTCAGTTCCACCTGAGAGCTTTCTGGTCTCAGAGGAAGGATTCCCTTACCAAACTGTTCCCAGTGACTCTGACCTTGATCCAAGCCCTCCAATGATGGCAGGATCAGGACAATTTAAGACAAGGTGTTCCTTTTGTTACTCAGCCTTGTTCAGTGGTCCTTACCATGGATGCTTCTCTCCTGGGCTGGGGAGCCCATCTGGAGTCCCTCACTGCCCAGGGGCTGTGGTTCCCCCAAGATTCCGTTCTCCACATCAATCTTCTAGAGCTCAGAACATTTTTTTCTGGCTTTAAAAGCTTTCTCACAGTCAGTACAGAACAAGGTGGTTCAAGTCAGAACAGACAACAGCACCACCATGTGGTACATCAACAAGCAAGGAGGCACTCGATCCATGGCCTTGCGCACAGGAGCCATGAAGTTGTGGTCCCTGGCTTATTCCCTGCAAACCTCTCTAGTAGCAGTTCATCTTCCAGGCAAGGACAGTGTGCTAGCAGATGCACTGAGCAGGATCTCTCAGGGCCATCACGAATGGTCCCTGGTCCCTCAGGTGTTGAAAGTGAGTTTTTCAAGGTGGGGCACTCCAGAGATAGATCTCTTTGCAGCCCCAGACAGTCACCAAGTCCATCTCTTTTGTTTGCAGACCTCCAGTCTTGGGCTCAGTCCCTCTGGATGCTCTGATCCTGAATTGGAAAGGGAAGTTTCTGTATGCCTTTCCCCTCTTTCCACTCTTGTTCAAAGTTTTAGTCAAAATAAGGTCTCAACCTTGCAAGGTGATTCTGATTGCTCCAGATTGGGCCAGACAGCCCTGGTACCCCCTGTTGCTGTCCCTAGCAGTCCATCGTCCCCTGTCTCTTCCCAGGAATTACAACCTGTTAACATCCTCTCAGGGGAGGATTTGGTACCCCAGTCTTCAGTCTCTCAATCTCAAGGCGTGGCTCTTGAAGAGTTAGAGTTTGCAGATCTGCATCTTTCCCTAGGGGTTCTGAATATCCTCAAGGCTTCTCCAAAGCCCTCCACCAGAAAGATTTACAACTCCAAATGGAAAAGATTCAGCATTTGGTGTTCTAAGAAGATACTGCTGAATTGTCTACAGTTCTGGATTATATAGTCCATCTTATTGGCCTAGGCCTCAGATCAGCTACTCTCAAGGTACACTTGTCAGCTGTTTCTACTTTTCTGTCAGCAGAGAAGTCTTCCTCACTATCATCTCATCCTGTGTTCTGTACATTTTTTAAAGGATTGCTTCACACCAATCCTCCTTTTAGAGACCCTGCCCCTGCCTGGGATTTGAATGTTTGCATTGTTCAACTTATGCAACCTCCCTTTGAGCCTATGTCTTCAGCAGAGTTTAAGTACTTGACTTGGAAAACTGTGTTCCTGGTAGTCATTACCTCTGTCAGGCGTATCAGTGAATTGCAAGCCCTGTCAGTGGAACCTGATTTTATCTCATTTCATAGGGATAAAGTGGTCCATAGAACTAATAGAAGGTTCTTGCCCAAAGTGGTTTCAGACTTCCGTTTAAACCAGTCCGTGTCTCTCCCTGTTTTCTTCACTGATCATTCTTCCTCAGGAGAGAGGAGGCTACACAGTTTAAATGTCAAAAGAGCTCTTAGTTACTACATAGAGCGTACCAGGGGTCATAAGTTTGACTCCCTCCAGTTGTTCCTCACTTATGGAGAAGTGGGAAAGGGCAAACCTGCCACCAAAAGATTTATTGCCAAGTGGATTGTGTCTTGTATACAATTCTGCTATGAAAAACTGGGAAAAACTCCACCCTCAGGCCTGAGGGCTCATTCCACAAGAGGTACAGCTGCTCCCTGGCTGCTGCCAGGGATATCCCTCTCTTAGAAATTTGTCAAGCAGCCACCTGAAAAACAGTTCATACCTTTGCCAAGCATTACTCTCTGGATATCCAGGCTAGGAGTGATGCTCGTTTGGCACAGCAGTACTTCAAAACCTATTCCCAAGGTAGGTTCTGTCTCTCCTCCTTGGAGGTACTGCTTGGTAGTCTGCATATGTCAGAATATAGCAAGACTTCATGTTGTTTGAAGAAAAAATTACTCACCTTAGTAATTGTGTTTCTTCTAATGGAGTCTTGCTGTATTCTGACCTCCCTCCCTGCCTCCCCTCTCAGAACCTGTTTTTGGGAAGTGGGTGGGCAGGTGCAGTGTTGCACCCCAAGGGTGTTTTTTGTTTGCACCGTCCTCCTTTTTGTTTGGGTGCTGATTTATTATTGTTATTTATAGTACATTGGGTTTAGCTTTGGGGTTTCCTGACTTGAGTCTTCATTGGGAATCCAAAACTTTTTTAATCCAGTTGGCTAGTAAGAATTTTTACAATTTCCACATAGAATTTTTAGTTTAGTTGGGCTTGTAAGAATCTGATGGTTTAGATTTGAATCACTCTAGACAGAGACTTCAACTGAGCTTGAGCTCAGCATTCTATGCCCTGCATAGAAAGTTAACTCTTTGTTCTCTGAGGCAGTTCAAAGGTTGGGAATCACTGCAATTGTCAGAATACAGCAAGTCTCCATTAGAAGAAACATAATTACTAAGGTGAGTAATTTTTTCTTCTTGTCCCTCCAGTAGCCCGACACTGTGCGCATTCAGGTTCAGGGCGTGTTCTCTAATGCGCCCAGCCAGTACCGAGTTGAGTGTTTTCTTGTACCAGCTTCACTGTAGTCAGCAGAGCATGATTGGCTTGGTTCTCTGCTGTAGTACCTGTCTTGGTAGCGAGCCCAGTTTTGATATCTTGCTCGCCGAGGCACTATAGAATTGTTCCCACCTTTGAATCTATCACTTGCATTGATAATTTCAAAGACCTCCATGGGGGCTGTTCTGCAGAAGATGTGGAAGTAGATGCCACGGCCTTGGACTCCATTGACTGCTGCAGTTTTGGTCCACCCGAAGCTCCTTTATTTTGCTGCCCCCACTGTAAAAACGTTATATCCTCCAATCCAGCTCAGCTTAAAGGGGGTCCAATTCAGATTATTTTGATCAGTTTTGCTGCCTTTTATTTTTGTTGGATAAAGAAAACTGTCTGAGAGGAGTACAGCTGAGAAAAACACATCTAAACAGCAACAGTGCTTTCTAGCGCCCCCTTAAAAGAATGTTCTTTTCTTTAAACAAAGTATTTATTTATGGTAACTAGATTTGAAACAGACCCTCATATGTAATATATTCTATACTAATCACTGTAACTTATATTAAGTGAAACACATGAAATGTTCTATTAATATGTATTGCCAACAACAACAAAAAAACAGTATTGCTTTATGTGGCATTCACTTCCTTTCAGTTGCAGGTGTACCCTCCGCTTCAAACAACATGGTCTTGCTATATTATGACAATTGCAGTGAGTCCCAATCTTCGAACTGCTCCGGAGGTGAAAGAGTTAACTTTCCATGCCAGGCATGGAACTCTGAGCACGAGCTCGGTTGGAAACTCTGTCTGTCTGTTCTTCAAACACAAACTGTCAGATTCTTTACTCCACCTTACTGAACAGTCGCTCCGGAGATTTCTCCTTCTGCTCGGTTCATTTTGTCGGTTAAAAGTATTATTTTGTTGGTTTTTTGAACGAAATTAAACCGCAACCGGTCGGTTCAAGCTCTGTCTGTTGTATTTGTAAGTACTAGATAGGCTTTACATTTTTATTATTCTGTGTGGAACTTGTAAACGCTTATCGGTTCGGTTTGAACCGATCAGGTTGTTTTTAAAAATTACTAGTCCTTTCTTAGAGTGCGGTTCCCGGTTCTTAACGGTTCTAAAAAAAGCGGATTTCATTCGTTTTCCACGATGATGACACAGTTGGGAACCGATAAAGTCTTGCTTTGCGGTTACCATAAACAGGAAGGTTTGGTTAGGCTGGCACTATGTCTGAGAAACCCAAAAGAGAAACTGGGCCCACTGGGTTTCAACACTGTAGTGTTTGTGGGGAAGCCTTTGCTAAGGCTGACCCCCACACCACCTGTGTTTATTGTCTGGGGTTTGAACACCTCAATGCAGACTGCCAGATTTGTAAGAATTTCCCTGCTGCCACCATAGAAAAGAGAGTTGGTAGGCTCAGGGAAAGGGAGGCCAAAAAGTCCGCTGACCTGGATGGCCAGCCCAGTTCCGGTTCAACCGAACCGGAAGTGCCCTCTGACCAGGCGATACTTTCTCGGGCAAACAAGAGCCGGCTCTGAGGAGCCGGTTCCAGCAAAAAGGACTAGAAAGTCAGCTGGTGTGGAGCCAAAAGTTCTCTCTCCAACCGCTGAAGAAATGGCTAAAGCAATTCAAATTGTCCAGTCACTTTCCCCGGTTCCGACTGAACCGACACCATCAGGGAAGCGCTCGGTTCAGCCGATTCCACCGGTTCAAGATTATGATTTAGAGGATTTTTATGAACCAGAGGAGGGGGAAGAGGAGTATGAGGAGAGTGAATGTGGATTTGAAAGTCTGGATGTGCCCATTGAACCGGACATCTCTTCAGACAGACCTTTAGGGGTTTCTCCTCCCAGGCTCTCTGAGTCCCCTTCTCATGTTATGTTTTATAAAAAAGTTGCTGAAACTCTCCAGCTCCCTGTTGAGGAAGCTGTTGATGGCCAAGAGGAGCCTGATTATGTAGAAATGATGGATATTCCAGAGTCTAGGAGACTGTCTATTCCTCTGCATAAATCTTTTTGGAAACAGACAGTAAAAGTTTTAAAAACTCCTCACACTATACCTCCTGTTGATAAAAGGATGGACAAGAGGTATACATTATCAGGCTCTGATACGGAATTCCTCACACAACAATGCAGCCATGTGGGGGTAGTGCAGGCTGTAGCCTGTGACAAGGCAAATATTCCCCTAGCTTCACACCCCCCTGAAAAGGACTCCAGGAGGATTGATGCTATGGCAAAGAAACAGTACATGGCAGCATCCTTGGGACTCGGACAGGCAAATTATATGGTTTATGCTGCTAGGTACCAGAAATCCAGATGGGATACTGTCCTGGCTCTAGCAAAACAGGTCCCTGACCAGCTGGCCAGGGAGCTGGAACAGGTGGCTACAGATGGTATTGAGGCATCCAAAGGTGCAATTTCATGCTGCAGTAGACGCTAATGATGTGTCATCAAGAGTCATGGCTACATCTGTGGCACTTTGCAGAATGGCTTGGCTCAGATGTACTACCCTGTCTCAGGATACCCAGTCTAAGGCCATGGATTTTCCTGTTGTGGGCAATTCTCTGTTTGGGTAGCAAACAGAGAATTACATGAAGAAAATGGATGAATATAGGACCACCTATAAGGAGTGCACAGGTCAAGGAAAGGCAGGCCACTCCTCAAAAGCAGCTTCCCAAGGGCAGGGGCAGGCCTTTTCATAGGCTCTTTTACCAAGCCCAGGCCTCCTCTTCTGCTTTTGCCCAGAGGGGGTTCTTTAGAGGGAGAGGCAGATGGGGTACAGGCAGGCCTGCTTCCACCCCTCAGCCCAGAGCCCCTGCCAAGCAGGCACCCTGATGGGGTAGCCAGGGCCGATTCTCCTCTACCTGTAGGGGGCAGGCTGGCTTACTTTGTCCAGGACTGGAAGTCTCTAACGTCAGACAAGTGGGTCCTGGAAGTAGTAAGCCAGGGATTGGTTCTCAGCTTCAAAAAATTTCCAAAGATGAGAACTAGATCCTTTCCACCTGCAACTTCATCAGAGGCACTTGCCCTGGAGGCAGAGGTCTCTACCCTTCTGGCTCTCAGAGCCGTGGAAAGGGTTCCACCCCTACACCAGGGCAAAGGTTTGTACTCCAGGTACTTCCTTACCCCACAAAAGACAGGAGAATGGTGGCCCATCCTGGATCTCAGATACTTAAACAAGCACCTTTTTAAACCAAAATTCAACTTGGTGACTCTGGGAATTATTCTTCCCTCTCTAAGGCCAGGGGACTGGCAAGCGTCCCTGGACCTCAGGGATGCCTACTTCCTTATTCTCATCAGAAGCTCCCATCGAAAGTACCTCAGGTTCGAGCTGCCCTCAGGCCATTACCAGTTCAGAGCAATGCCTTTCGGCCTCACCTCTGCTCCAAGGGTATTCACCAAATGCCTGGCAGTAGCAGTTGCCTATCTAAGAAGGCAAAAGATTGCCATCTTTCTGTACCTGGACGACTGGCTCATAGTAGGCCAGTCCCCAGGTCAGGTCAACTTACATCTTCAGATAACACAGCAACTGCTTACCTCCCTAGATTTCCTTCTAAATCTCTCAAAGTCAGTTCTAGAACCTGTCCAGCTTCTTACCTTCATAGGCGCAGAACTGAACACACAGGAAGCCAGGGCCTTCCTTCCTGTGGACAGGGCAAAGACCCTAGCCTCCCTGGCCTCCTCATTCACCCTGCAGGTCTCTCGACCAGCAAGGCATTTTCTGCAGCTCCTAGGACACATGGCTGCTTCTACAGCAGTAGTGCAAGGAGCAAGATTTCAGATGAGGGACATCCAGTTCCATTTGAGAGCTTTTTGGTCTCAAAGAAAGGATCCTCTTACCAAGTTGATCCCAGTAACTCGAACCCTGATCCAAGCCCTGCAGTGGTGGCAGGATCAGAGCAACCTGAGAGAAGGGGTTCCTTTTGTCACTCAGTCTCACTCCTTAATCCTTACTACAGATGCATCCCTCTTGGGGTGGGGAGCTTACATGGGCGACCTCACTACCCAGGGACTATGGTCTCCCCAGGAATCTCTGCCCCACATCAACCTGTTGGAGCTCAGAGCAGTTTTTCTAGCACATCAAGCCTTTTCCAAATCTGTTCAGAACAAAGTTGTACAGGTCAGAACAGACAACGCCACTACAATGTGGTACATTGACAAGCAAGGGGGCACTCGGTTTACGGCCTTGTGCATCGAAGCCATGAAGTTGTGGTCTCTGGCTTACTCCCTGAACACCTCCCTTATGGCAGTTCACCTCCCAGGCAAGGACAATGTCCTGGCAGATGCTCTCAGCAGGATTTCTCAGAGCCATCACGAGTGGTCACTGGATCCCCTGGTCCTGGGAGTAATATTTGCCAGATGGGGCACCCCGCAGATAGATCTTTTTGCAGCCCCAGACAATCACCAACTTTCCCTTTTTTGCTGCAGGCCCCCAGTGTTGGGCTCAGTCCCTCTGGATGCCTTAGTCCTCAGTTGGGAAGGGAAGTTTCTCTATGCCTTCCCTCTCCTGTTCAAAGTGCTAATCAAAATCAGATCCCAATCCTGCACAGTCATTTTGATTGCTCCAGATTGGGTCAGACAACCCTGGTATCCACTTCTACTGTCCTTAGCAGTCCGTCCTCCCCTGTGTCTTCCCAGGAATCACAATCTGTTAACCTGTGCCCAGGGAAGGGTTTGGTATCCGAACCTCAAATCTCTCAATCTCAAGGCCTGGTTCTTGAAGAGTTAGAGTTTGCTGATCTACACCTTTCCCAAGGTTTAATGGATATATTGAAGGCTTCTAGGAAGCCTTCCACCAGGGCTACTTAAAATTCCAAATGGAAAAGGTTTTCCATATGGTGCTCGGAAAAGCATGTTTCCCCAGAATATGCTGATTTACCCACAGTCCTGGATTATATGGTCCATCTAAACACTTTGGGGTTGAGACCAGCTACCCTGAAGGTGCATTTGGCAGCTGTGTCTGCTTTTATTTCAGCAGGTAAACCCTCTTCTCTTTCAGCTCATCCTGTATTTTCCAAGTTTTTTAAGGGGTTGCTTCACACCAACCCTCCATTCAGGGATCCTGCCCCTGCCTGGGATCTTAATGTTTGCATTGCTCAGCTTATGCAACCCCCCTTTGAGCCCTTGTCTTCAGCTGAGCTTAAGTACTTGACTTGGAAGACTGTGTTTCTGGTAGCCATCACCTCTGCCAGACGCATAAGTGAATTACAAGCATTGTCAGTGGGCAGTTTTATCTCCTTTCACAGAGATAAGGTGGCCCTCAGACTAACAGGAAGTTCCTACCTAAGGTGGTTTCAGATTTCCACCTTAATCAATCTATATCTCTTCCAGTGTACTTCACTGACCATTCCTCCTCTGGTGAGAGGAGGCTGCACAGCCTAGATGTGAAGAGAGCCCTTAGTTACTACATAGAGCGTACCAAGGGTCACAGGTTTGACTCCCTCCAACTGTTCCTCACTTATGGCGAGGTTGGTAAAGGGAAGCCCGCCACTAAAAGATTCATTGCCAGGTGGATTGTCTCTTGTATCCAATTCTGTTATGAAAAGCTGGGAAAAGTTCCTCCCTCAGGCCTGAGGGCTCACTCTATCAGAGGTACAGCTGCTTCCCTTGCTGCTGCCAGGGACATTCCTATTCTAGAGATATGTCAAGCAGCTACCTGGAAAACAGTTCACACTTTGACCAAGCATTACTCCCTGGACATCCAGGCTAGGAGTGATGCTTGGTTTGGCACAGCTGTGCTTCAGAGCCTATTCCCTAAGTAGGTTATGTCCCTCCTCCTTGGAGGTACTGCTGTGTAGTCTGCAATTGACATAATATAGACTTCATGTTGTTTGAAGAAAAAAATTACTCATCTTAGTAATGTTGTTTCTTCCAATGGAGTCTTGCTATATTATGACCTCCCTTCCTGCCTGCCCCTCTCAGAGCCTCTGTTTTTGGGATGTGGGTGGGCAGTACAGTGTTGGCACTTAGTTGATGCCCACCTTGTTGTTTTTCATTTTTTGAGTCTCCTGACTTGAGTCTTTGTTATGGGACCAAAAATGTGTGTTTATGTTAAGTAGCCAGTTGGCTAGTGTAGGTTTACAGCTTCCACACAGAGCCTTAGTGAGTTTTTGCTCGTAAAGATCTGACAGTTTGTGTTTGAAGAACAACAGAAAGAGTTTCCAACCGAGCTCGTGCTCAGAGTTCCATGCCTGGCATGGAAAGTTAACTCTTTCACCTCTGGAGCAGTTCGAAGATTGGGACTCACTGCAATTGTCATAATATAGCAAGACTCCATTAGAAGAAACAACATTACTAAGGTGAGTAATTTTTTCTTCTCACCCATGGCTCTAACGCATTGTGATAAGTTAACAGTATTGCTTTTGATTGGTAATATGTGCATTCCCTTCCTTTCGGGCACAGATGTACTCACATCTTCTGGCCTGTGGCTCTAACTCCTGATGAGATCTTAACAGTATTGCTTTAGGTTGGTAATATGCACATTCCCTTCCTTTCATTCGCAATGTGCCCTCAGCTTCTCACTCATGGCTCTAACACCTGGAGACATATAACAGCATTGGCTTAGGTTGGTAATATGTGCATTCCCTTCCTTTCACTCACAGATGTACCCTCATCTTCTGGGCTGTGGCTCTAACTCCAGAAAAAATCTTAACAGTGTTGCTTTAGGTTGGTAATATGTATATTCCCTTCCTTTCATTCGCAGATGTACCCTCGGCTTCTCACCTGTGACTCTAACTCCTGAAGATAGGTTAACAGTATTGCTTTATGTAGCTAATACATGCATTCCCTTCCTTTCAGTCGCAGATGTACCTTTAGCTTCTGACCTGTGGCTCTGACTCCTGGAGATAGGTTAACAGTATTGCTTTATGTAGCTAATACATGCATTCCCTTCCTTGCAGTCGCAGATGCGCCCTCAGCTTCTGACCTGTGGCTCTGACTCCTGGAGATAGGTTAACAGTATTGCTTTATGTAAGCAATAAGACACTCCAGGGTGTGTGTTAGACACTTTAACACACGGCTAGGAGAGGCGTAGTGAGAACACGAGGAGCCCACTGGCCGTGTATTCAAATAGCCGTGTGATTAATCTTCTGAATACACTGTGAAAATAGCTACCTAAAATACAAATGTACATAACTAAAATACATAGCAATTAATAGTGAAAAATGTAAGTTTGCCTTACTTTTAATAAAATAGTTCCTCTGCCTGTTTTTTTTTTTTTTTTTTTTGAGCTGAGGACTTTTGAGCTGTTTAGGCTTCCATACTTGTATCCCCCTCCAACACACACATTATGTAGTTGTCATGGCACCCCAAAAAAGTAGCAGCACTCCCAAGTTTGGGAGAAGAACCCCCAACTAGCAGCACTCCTAAATTTGGGAGAATAAATTTGAGCTCCAGCGCCATTGGTCTCACGCTCATGGCCGCGGCTGCCGCTCGCCATCTCTCTGCCGAGGACAGGAGGGAAGGGCTCAAGCACCATCGGTCTGCATTGTGTATTTCGTTAACAGCTGCTGTTCTGTTCGGCATCACCGTGGAACGGCGGAGCGATTATTAAGTCAGTGAAAACGAGGAAGTGAAGGAAAGTGAGTGAGATTAATGGATGGACGTGCCCCTTATGATGGAGAGTTGGGCACAAAAAGTACACTGGTCTCCAGCTGCAGTGTGGCTGTGGTGAAGGATCGTTATAATGCAAGTGACTGTATTGCCGAGCGGGGGAGAGGAAATGGGTATAAGAAATCTAGTTTCTCACTAAAATGACCAGAAAACATTTCATGTCAGCTTTAAACTAAACATTACTGTTTTCTGGTCACTTTAGTGAGAAATCAAGATGACTGATTATTTTTCCTCAACATTCTATTTTGGTATTCTTTACTAAAATCACTGTTCAGCTTATAGCCTGATCTTTTTTGTGTGGTGTTAGACATATCAGCACATTGTTAGGATCCAATCAGAATGCTTGATTGCTACCAGCCATTTCATAAGTAGCTAATACATGCATTCCCTTCCTTTCAGTCGCAGATGTACCCTCAGCTTCTCCCCCATGGCTCCAACTCCTGGAGACAGGTTAATAGTATTACTGCAGGCTGGTAATATATGCATTCCTTTCCTTTGGGTTGCTAATGTACCCTCAGCTTCTGACCTGTGGCTCTGACACCTGGAGATAGGTTAACAGTATTGCTTTATGTAGTTAGTATGAGCATGCCTTTCCTTTCGGTCGCAGGTGAATGCTCAGCTTCTCACCTGTGGCTCTAACTCCCGTAGCTATGTTAGTATTACTTTAGATAGGTAATATGTGTATTCCTTCCTTACAGACACAGATGAACCCTCAGGTCCTAACCACTAGCTCTGGCTCTATCTCGTGGGTTCCCCAACCATCTTCTGAAATCTCTGTCATCAGTAAAGAGAATTTTCCAGACGGCAAACCGAAACAGGTAGGCTTCAGTTAAGAAAACAAAGAAGAAAGCATCTACTAACCAGTTTGCCTTCTTCCTCCTCCTCCTCCTCCTCCTTACTGTCTGGTAGAGCCTCCCTCTGTCTATCCATCTCTCCACCTCTGTTCCCCCATTCAGGTGCTGTATCTCCTTTGTGATCAGTACTATCTGCCATCACCTGCAGCTAGCCGGCGATAGTGAAGAATACCGAACCGCTGCTACTTGCATAGCGTAAAGCTTTTGTGAATACAGCGCGGGCTTGTACTTGCTGTTAATTTTGGTTTCAGTTTGTTTGAATTGAGGGGCTTAGCCCCCACACCCTCCATGTTTTTTTTTAAAGGGGGTTTGGGGGCAAAGCTCCCCAACTCAAATAAACTAATGAAAAATAACCGAAAGGTAATTTTGAGAGACTAGCATAACATGAACTGTACGCTAATAGCGTAGGTCCGGCGGTGGTCCGATGTTCTTCACTATCACCCAGCTAGCCTGTATTCCTCACTCTGCTTTACCTTTCCCTTCTTCACTCACTTCTTTTCTTTATGCCTTTCTAACCCCAGAAATCCATCAGTATATATTCACAAGTTGCATCTTCGTCCAGTGGATTGAGTTGCCCTAGAAATAGAACATATGCTAATTATGGAATTTAGAATTAGAATGAAGTACAAACTCTGCACTGTGGTCTCCTCCCCAACTTCCTTTCTTCAGATTTGTTTCTCTGCTGAAGATAGCAGTCATCCCAAAGTACAGCTCCACTCCTCTGGCCTCCAAAACAGTCTTATGATTTGATTTCTTTTCGGTTTATTTATTTTAGTTATCCCTCATTACTCTGTGCTAGTTGGGGTATTTTTTATTTATTGTATGATTTTTCTCCTCTGTCATGATACTGGCCTAAGTAATCATAACAGTGTCATTATTTGACAAGTTTTTTATATGTGTGTATCCCCCCCCACACACGCACACATTAGCCCTGTACCTATATAAGTTACTAAGTTTTAACTTCTGTTGCATTTTGTAATTTCCTGTTCCTCCTTGTGTTTTGTATTTGGTAGTTTGTTCTGTATTCTTTCTTCTATTAGCACACTTTTGCACTGAATTTAATGTACCCTGTATCTTCTCCGCTGCTCCCCATGTCACACCTTAAAATGAGCTTCTACTCAGTGTGCCTATCCCTGTCCAGACATTTTAAACAACATTCATAAATACTAAAATCGCCACACCAGCGACCCGGGTTCAGGAATGAGCCTGGGCTGCCGGGGGTTGGCAGGAGAAGAGAGGATCGAGCGTCCGTAGGACTGCTCTCCTCTCTCAGGGGAATCCAGGCTCTGTCCAGCACCGCAGCGGCCCCCAGTGGCTACCGGAGGTGCTGCAATGCGCAGGGCATGCTAGAGGGATGCAGAACTGCGGTGGGCATGCCTGTTGCCATTGCACAACTGAGTTCCACCGGGGAGGGTGGAGGGGGGTTGCAACCAAGAAAAAAACCCCGCTCCCAGAGATAGGTGACAGCACCACCCCTGCAGCCAAACTCCATTGGCCGGAACCATCCAGCTCCTGGGCCGAGTCCAGCCTGGCCTGAATTTCCAGATAGAGCGCCCTGGGAGGATAGGGCGGCCCCACCTCGGGAGGGCTCAGAGCCAAGGAGATAGCCAGCCTGGTGCCAGGAGCTGGAGGGTTTCAGGCTGGGAGGTAGAGCTGAGGGTGAGTGGATGCCCGAGAGAGTTCTCCAGGGCCCAGCAGAGCTAGAAAAAGAGATTTAAAAATAAATAAATGAATACTAAAATGATTTGTTAGTCACAGTTAATTGAAAATGTGGTGCACAAAAGTGCATATTAATGGTAGTCTGCATAAGTAATATTGGTAATAACAGTAATAGTTATATTACAGAATAATAAAAAAAATGGTAATACAATTATATTACAGAATACTGTAAGTACTACTACTGGTAATACTCATATACAGAATAAGTAATACTGATAATAAGAGAAACAGTTATATTACAGAATAAGTACAAATGGTATTAACAGTAACAATTATACTACAGTGCGATGAGTATAAAAGTACTAACAGTTGTACTACTGTGGGATTAGGACAATTGATTTAAATAGCAGCAGATATATTGTAGTATAATAACTGGAGCGCGTTTTCTCCCATAGGAAAACCGGGTTATAATTTCATTGTTGTTACTAGCTGGTTATAATGATGAACATGTGACTGGATTCCCTAGTTCGGCGCATGCGCCTACCATAATCTTCCTCATCTCTGTATTGTTCCCTGCGGTCCCCGCTCCTCGGTGCTGCAAACTTCACCGACAGAAGTCGGCAGTAAGTTCTTTAAAAAAAAAAAAAAAAAAAGATATCACTGGGCACAGCAAACCATTATTGGAGTGGAAAAAAAAAGAAAACACTTCTTCAGTTTGCGAGCCGCCATGGACCACGCTGAAACCCCAACTGTCCGCAGCTTGACTCCATAGACAAATCCATTTATTTTGTATAATTGCTGTGGTGAAAAAACGATCCCCAGCAATTATACAAAATGAATGATGGATAGGTGTATAAACTCAGATTTTACACACACCCATGGGGTGGGATGCCTTAGAGCTTCACTCTTGGGGTTTATGTGGCATCCCACCCCTCCAGGGGGGTGTAAAATCCTCATTATGACCACCTACCCATCCATTATTCTCTATATAATAACAGCAACAATCATATTGAAAAATGAAAATTACTACTAAAACCACCAGCTGCTTAATGTGGTTCAGTATTGGTTAAGTTCACATCTTTAGCCCTGTCCCCCGGGACAAGGTTGAAAACAGGAATTCAAACACCATGAAGTCTTGCTTATATTAGGACCTTTGCAGTATGCCCCTGGCTTTTGACTGCCCCGGAGATGAAATAGTTAACTCCAGAGAAATCTGGAGTTCCACAGCGTGAAGGCGCTTATTGAAAGCTCTATCTGGGTTGTTTGAACCCAAACTGTCAGATTCTTTACTCCGCTTTCACTGAACAGGCGCTCCGAAGACCAGCTCCTTCATTTCGGTTCGTTTATGGTTTGAAAGTATTTTTATCGGTTCATTTAACCGAGAAAGTGTTTAAAATTACCGCGGTTTTCCGTTTAAAGCTCTATCTGGTAAACGTAAGTAAAATAATTTTAGTCTGTGTGAAACTCATTATCGGTTCGCTCTGAACCGATCAGTTTCTTTAAAAATTGTTTTCTTTGCATTTAAGTGAGTACCGGTTCTTATCGGTCCTAAAAAACCTGCAATTAAAGTGTTTTTCAAATACCGTGACACGGTTAGGGACGATAAGGGTGTCTTGTCCTGGCAAGGCCTGAAACAAAGGACAAGTTTGGTTAGGCTGGCATTATGTCTGAGAAACCCAAAAGAAAAACCGGGCCCACTGGGTTTCAACACTGTGATGTCTGTGGGGAAGCCTTTGCCAAGGCTGACCCACACACCACTTGTGTCTATTGTCTGGGGGCTGACCACCTCCTGTCAGACTGCCAGATATGTAAGAATTTCCCTGCAGCCACCCTGGAAAAGAGATTGGGCAGGCTCAGGGAACGAGAGGCCAAAAAGTCCGCTGACCCGGATGGCCAGCCCGGCCCAGCTACGGCTGGACCAGAGGGAGTGCCCTCTGACCAGGGCCATACTTCCTCGGGCAAAAGAAAGGCTGGTCCTGAGGAACCAGTCAAAGCAAAAAGGACAAAGAAATCAGCTAGTGTGGAGTCCAGTTTTGTCTCTCCTTCTGCTGTAGAAATAGCTAAAGCCA
Source organism: Neoceratodus forsteri (assembly GCA_016271365.2). Lineage (NCBI taxonomy): Eukaryota > Metazoa > Chordata > Ceratodontiformes > Ceratodontidae > Neoceratodus > Neoceratodus forsteri. The sequence continues at coordinate 1,135,884,457 of CM028133.1, forward strand.
TACAGATTGTCCAGTCTTTGTCTCAGGGACTTGTTGAACCCTCTCTGGTTGGAAAAAGGGGGTCTCGTTCAGGTCCAGTGGTTCAGGATTATGATGTTGGGGATTTTTATGAACCACAGGAGGGGGAGGAATATTTTGATGATTGTAATTGTGATTGGGAAGGTCTGGAAGTGCCAATAGAACTGGACATTTCTCCAGATAGACCCTTTGAGTCTCCCCTTTATTGTCTGAGTCCCCATCTCATTTCAGATTTTATAAGAAAGTAGCTCTCAGCTCCCTTAGAAGAGGCTGTGGATGAGCAAGAGGAGCCTGACTATGTGGAAATGATGGATATTCCAGAGGCTAGAAGGTTGTCTATTCCTTTACGTAAGTCATTTAGGAGACAAACCACTAAGATTTAAAATCTTTTCTGTCCCTCCTGTAGATAAAAAATGGACAGAAGGTATCGTTGTCAGGCCCTAATACAGACTTCCTTACTGAACAGTGTAGTCATGTAGGTGTGGTGCAAGCTGCAGCCTGTGACAAGCTAATATTCCCCTGGCTTCACATCCTCCTGATAAGGATTCCAGGAAGATTGATGCCATGGCTAAAAAACAGTATGTGGCAGCTTCTTTGGGACTCAGACAGGTTAATTATATGGCTTATGTGGCTAGATATCAGAAATCTAGATGGGACACTATATTGCAGTTGGCCAAGCAGGCCCATGGCCAGCTGGCTAGTGAGTTGGAACAGGTGGCTGCTGATGGCATTGAAGCCTCTAAAGTTCAATTTCATGCTGCTGTTGATGTTAATGATGTTTCCTCTAGGGTCATGGCCACTTCTGTAGCTCTCCGTAGGTTGGCATGGCTCAGATGCACTAATCTGTCCCAAGATACCCAGTCAAAGGCTATAGATTTTCCTGTTATAGGAAATTCTCTGTTTGGAGAACAAACAGAAAATTACATGAAAAAGATGGATGAATACAGAACTACTTACAAAAGTGCCCAAGCTAAGGAAAGGCAGGCCACTCAACATAGGCATGCCCCCAGGGGTAGGGGCAGGCCTTACAATAGGCCTTTTTACCAATTCCAGGCTTCTTCTGCTTTTGCACAGAGAGGATTTTTCAGAGGCAGAGGCAGACGGGGCACAGGCAGGCCCTCTCCCCAACCTAAAGCTGCTCCTGCCAAGCAGGCACCCTGACGGGGTGTCTGGGGCCGACTCTCCTGTACCGGTGGGGGGCAGACTGGCTTATTTCTGCCAGAACTGGTTGTCCCTAACCTCGGACAAATGGGTTCTGGAGGTGGTAAGCCAAGGCTTGGTTCTCAGTTTCAAACAGTTTCCCAAGATGAGAGCCAGGCACTTTCCCCTCAAGTCTTTTAGAAACCCTCGCACTAGAAGCGGAGGTTTCCTCTCTTTTGGACTGCAAAGCAGTGGAAAGGGTCCCCCCTTGCCACCAGAGCAAGGGTCTTTACTCAAGGTACTTCCTGACCCCAGAAAAGACAGGAGACTGGCGGCCCATCTTGGATTTAAGATTTCTGAACAAGCATCTTGTAAAACCAAAGTTCAAAATGCTGACTTTAGCAATGATTTTGCCATCCTTGAGGCCAGGGGACTGGCTAGCTTCCCTGGACCTCAAGGACGCCTACTTCCATATTCTAATCAGGGCCTCTCACCGAAAGTACCTCAGGTTCGAACTGCCCTCGGGCCACTACCAGTTCAGGGCAATGCCCTTCGGACTCACTTCTGCTCCAAGAGTTTTCACAAAATGTCTAGCTGTAGTAGTGGCCCACTTAAGAAGACAAGGGATAGCTGTGTTTCCCTACTTGGACGACTGGCTTATTGTGGGTCAGTCATCAGAGCAGGTAAAATCCCACTTGCAAATCACCCAGGAACTCCTCACCTTTCTGGGGTTCCTGCTGAATGTTCCAAAGTCAGTTCTCGAACCAGTTCAGGTACTAACTTTTATAGGTGCAGAGCTGAACACAAAGTTAGCCAGGGCATTCCTCCCCTCCGAAAGAGTGGACAAACTCATTGCCCTGGCATCTTCTTTCTCCATGCAGGTCTCTCGACCAGCAAGGCACTTTCTGCAACTCCTGGGGCACATGGCTGCCTCTACAGCTGTTGTGCCAGGGGCAAGATTTCAGATGAGGGACATTCAGTTCCACTTGAGGTCCTATTGGTCTCAAAGAGGGACCCCTTACCAAATTGGTCCCAGTGACCAAGACTCTGATCCTAGCTCTCCAGTGGTGGCTGGATCGAGCAACCTGTCCTCAGGGTCCCATTCCTTCCTGTCCCTCACTCCCTCATCCTCACCACGGATGCGTCCCTGTTGGGTTGGGGCTCACCTGGGCGACCTTTCAACTCAGGAGTTTGGTCCCCTCAGGAATCTCTGCTTCACATCAATCTGCCGGAGCTCAGAGCTGTCTTCCTAGCTCTCCAGGTTTTTCAGAAACTGTCCAGAACAAAGTTGTTCAAGTCAGGACAGACAATACCACAACAATGTGGTACATCAACAAGCAAAGGGGCACTCGCTCTTCAGCCCTATGCACGAAGCAATGAAGTTGTGGTCTCTGGCCTATTCCTGAACACCTCTCTGATAGCGGTTCACCTCCAGGAAGGACAATGTCCTAGCGGACGCCCTCAGCAGGATTTCTCAGGGCCATCACGAATGGGCTCTGAACCCTCAAGTGCTGGGGTCAATCTTTGCCAGCTGGGGCACTCCTCAGATAGATCTTTTTGCAGCCCCAGACAACCACAAACTTCCCCTGTTTTGCTGCAGGCCCCCAGTTCTGGGGTCAGTCCCCCTGGATGCCTTTCAGCTGGATTGGGAGGGAAAGTTCCTCTATGCTTTCCCTCCGTTCCCTCTACTCTTCAGGGTTTTAGTAAAAATCAGAACTCAGCCTTGCAGGGTGATTCTGATTGCTCCAGACTGGGCCAGGCAGCCTTGGTACCCTCTTCTTCTGTCCCTATCATTCCACCCTCCCTGACCTTGCCCAGGGCTCACGACCTGCTGACCTGTGCACAGGGAGAGTGTGGTATCGGATCTCAACTCCCTCCACCTCAAGGCTTGGTTCTTGAGGAGTTAGAGTTTGCTCATTTACACCTTTCTCAAGGTGTCTTGGATATTTTGAAGGCCTCCAGAAGCCTTCCACTAGAGCCACTTATAATTCTAAATGGAAGAGATTCTCATTTTGGTGTTCTGAGGGCAAATCACCCCAGAATCAGCTGACCTGCCTATTTTGTTGGACTACCTGGTCCACTTAAATTCCTTAGGCCTCAAACCAGCTACCTTAAAGGTTCATTTGGCAGCTGTTTCAGTTTTATTTCTGCAGGAAAACCAGTTTCTCTTTCTTCTCACCCTGTGTTTGCCAAATTTTTCAAGGGTTACTTCATACTAATCCTCCCTTTGGGAACCAACCCCTGCATGGGACTTGAATATTTGCATTGCCCAGCTAATGCAACCTCCCTTTGAGCCTCTGGATTGGCAGATCTCAAGTTCTTAACTTGGAAAACTGTTTTTCTAGTGGCTATCACTTCTGCTAGGCGTATAAGTGAATTGCAAGCCTTGTCAGTGGAAGAGGATTTCATTTCTTTCCACAGAGATAAAGTGATCCTCAGGACTAACAGAAAGTTTTACCTAAGGTGGTTTCAGATTTTCATCTTAACCAATCCATCTCTCTTCCAGTATTTTTACTGAGCACTCCTCTTCTGGTGAGAGAAGCTTGCACAGTTTGGACGTAAAAGAGCCCTTAGCTATTATTTGGATCGTACCAAGGGTCAAGGTTCGAATCCTCCAGCTCTTCCTTACCTATGGAGATGTGGGTAAGGGGGCCTGCTACTAGGAGGTCGATTGCTGGGTGGATTGTCTCTTGTATCCAGTTCTGTTATCAAAAACTGGGCAAGGGCAGCCCTCAAGTCTGAGGGCTCATTCCACAGGGGTACAGCTGCATCTCTAGCGGCTGCTAGAGATATTCCATTTTGGAAATCTGTCAAGCTGCTACCTGGAAGACAGTCCACACTTTCACTAAGCATTATTCCCTGGACGTCCAGTCCAGGAGAGATGCTCAGCTTTGGCACAGCTGTCCTGCAGAGCCTATTTCCTAAGTAGGTTCTGACCCTCCTCCATGGGGTACTGCTGTGTACTCTGCAAAGGTCCTAATATAAGCAAGACTTCATGGTGTTTGAAGAAAAATTACTCACCTTAGTAATTGCTTTTCTTCTCATGGAGTCTTGCTATATAGACAACCCTCCCCTCCTACCCTCTCATAATCCCTACTTGGGTATGGGGTTGGCAAATTGGTGCAATCACTGTGTCATGCCTGTTTAGCTTTTAGTCCCCCACCCTTCTTTTCTTTCTTGGGTTAGGAACTAGATAGTTTCTGTTTTTGTTATTGGTAGCTGGGCCCTCTGGACTTGAGTCTTTGGGCAGAGGGGCCTTAGAAGTGATTGTCAAGGGTTATCCTAACAATATCACGTGATACTGTTTTCTTTATTGGTGTTGTGTTTTTGTGGTTCTACTGTTAGTAGGTAGCCAATGGCTAGTGTAAGGCTTTCCACACAGACTTGCTATGTTAGTTTAGCCTCGTAAAGAACCTGACAGTTTGGGTTCAAACAACCCAGATAGAGCTTTCAATAAGCGCCCTCGCGCTGTGGAACTCCAGATTTCTCTGGAGTTAACTATTTCATCTCCGGGGCAGTCAAAAGCCAGGGGCATACTGCAAAGGTCCTAATATAGCAAGACTCCTTGAGAAGAAAAGCAATTACTAAGGTGAGTAATTTTTTCTTATTTCCTAACCCTCTTTTCTAAGAGAGGAAAAAATTAAAGGAAAGGAAAAAAACTACTGTTAATAATAGTTTCAATTATATTATGGTACGATAAATACTACTGGTCATTATAGTGACCCTTCCCTCATCCACGATGGGAAAATCTGCCTTCTCCTACAGACTGTCCTTCCAATGGAATAAACTCCCCCCACTAAGAAACTGCCCCTCGTTCTGCTCTATCAAACGCAACTTCAAGCACTCCCCCCTCGCATGCTCCTGCCACTCTGGTACCCAGTCCACACACTAAAGCTTTCATTCTTGCATGTTTATACTACTAGAGTACGTTGACTGCATCTCAACTGCACTTGTAATCACTACTGTATATTGTATTATTAATTGTATTGATATCATGCCATGTTATGTTATGCATCTGTGTCTATGTACAGCATGTATTTCTGTAATGTAGTGTACTATTAATTGTAACTGGATATCTGATCCTGTTATGATTCTATGTTTTGGTACAAGTTACTTCTCTTCTGCATTGTTTGTTCTATCTCTAATGTAAAATGACTGTTAACATGCTTGCAAATTTGCCTCTACCCCTTTCCCCTGAGTCACACCTGGTTACCAAATGTTTAAATAAAATAAAAAAATTGTGATAAATAGATTGCAGTATAAGTATTACCAGTAACAATAGTTGAAATTATATTACAGAATAAGTACTTCTGCCAGTATTATAACCTGCTGCTGCGGGGAAAGCCTTTAGGAGTCTGTGGAGAAGAAAGCCTAAAAAGGGGGCTGGTTGGTCATCAATAGAAATATGTATAAAGGCTCTGCGTTTTTGTGTGCTTGAATTTGATTTATAGACTAGTAGTCCCATTGTGATTTACTAACACAATCTGGGGATACACCTTATTAATTAGACTGTAGAATAGTATTACATTGTTCATCCTTGATCTCTGTGTTCTTTTATTGTCAACTGACAGACATCTTTTCGTAGCGTGCAGTGATGGTGGAGTTGCTGTAATTACTTAGATTCAGTTCAGTATCCAAACTTAGTCAGTGTTGCTGGGCTATGCTCAGTAGCAGGAACAGCCTTCCCAGCTTTATTCTTCCCAACATCCATAGTGTCGTCCTCTGGCTTCGTTTGCTTGATATTGGATCGTTCTTTCATCTGGAAGGGATGGGTATCCTTCTTCAAAGCTTCAGCTGCATGAGGGGATTCTAAAAGTTTCTTGCTATTTTCTTAGTGATTCTTGGAAGTATTTCTCAGTTTTTGAATGGTGTGGTTATGCCTCGTTATCTGTTTATTGCTCTGTTGATGGCTGCGGGATGGAGCGTAGGAAACTTGGGTTTATAGGTAGAGTTAAGTGCCAACAGTAAATGTTTGCCTTGGATGGACACAGCACATTAGTGTATTGCCTGTGGACCCAGTGACTAAAACAAAACAGTGTAGTACAATTACAGAGCAGAAATAACACAAGCCAACCGGCCAGGGTAAACAAAAACCATGTTTGGATATAACATACATTGCAACAACCCAAGAGCAGGTGATCCAGTAAGGTAAAGGTTAGAGGATTGATAACACATTTGAAGTGCTAGAAGTAGTAGGCTGTGCACATGATTTGAAGTCCTGTTATGTACCCAAGGGAGGGCAGTTATGAGACAAATGGGGAAGTGGACAGGCAAGGGGTAAAAGGTGGGGGATGGAAGAGGGAGAGGGAGAGAGAGGGACTGCCAAGATCTAACCCCTTCTGGATGCTGAGAACCCTGTAAGGGGGACAGGACCAGGCAGAAAGGGAGGGGAGAGAAAGGCAGTAGGGAGGTAGAGAAGAGAGGGGTGGAGGAACAGGAGGGGAGGAGAGGGATAGGGAAGTAGGGAGGTGGGTGGGTGGTGGTTTTTGAAAGTGGGGGGAAGGGAGATGGGGAGAAAGAGAGAGAGACAGTCTATGCCCCTTCAGGATGCAGAGAACCCTGCAAGGGGTCAGGATTAGAAAGTGGGGGGAAGGAAGAGGGGTAGAAGAGATGGAGCCAGGATCTGTACCCCTTCAGGATGACAGAGAACCCTGCAAGGGGGACAGAACCAGGCAGAAAAGGAGGACAGAGAATGGGGGCAGGGAGGAGGAGTGGAATGTGGCAGGTGACCGGAGGGGAGGGATAAGGAATAGGGAGGCTGAAGAAACTAGGGATAAACTAGGAATGGAAAAAGGGAGCATCAGTTGGGGGAAGTAGTGGGGGGGAAGGACAGCAATAGAGTGTTGAAATAGCACAGTAGGTTGTGAATGGTGGTAGAGTCTCAAAATGGCACAGACAGTTGTGGTAGGGGGTGGGAGGATGGGATATTATAGGTGGTAGTATGTGAGAAAGTAATCAGAGGAAGGCTCAGTTGGAAGACAGGAAGTAAGTCAGGGATAGAGAAGTAGAGGATAGTGTGCAAGGGTGGGAAGGGTTGTGAAGGGGCTAGTAACAAGTACAGGTAGGAGAATAGAAGTAAAGTAGAGCTAAAGGATAATGAGCTGGGGTTGGGAGGGTTCAAGTGGGGCTAAGAACAAGTGCAGTTAGGGGAATAGAAATTATGAAGGGCTAAGGAGATTTAAAATGGAGAAGAGGAAAGTCTGATAGGAGGTGGCAGTGACTTCCAAAACTTTGGGCAGTGGTAGGAGAAAGCTTCCTGGCCTATGGAGGTAGAGCGATGAGGAATAGCTAGAGTGCATGTGTCAGTGGATCTGAGAGGGCGGGAGCAGGCAGGTGGAGTAAGGAGGAGGAGGAGGGGTAAGAGGGGAAGAGTCCCAAACCAGAATTTAGTAGTGAACTTGGCGCAGTGAGAGAGACGCTTGCAGGCAAGGGAGGGGAAAGCTAGAGAATGATACAAGGTACAGTGGTGTATGCGGGAAGGGGAATCGAGCAAAGCAACAGAAAGCACTGAAGGGAGTATCCAACCTGGTAAGGGAAGACTTAGGAGAAGCACTGTAGACTATGTTGCAATATTCAAAAATTGGGAGTATCATTTTCTGAACAAGATCACGCCTAACCATTAGTGGTAAGGAACTACGTTTGGTTCCTGTAAAGGGCACTGAGATTGGGGCACATTTTTTTCAGGACGGCGTCGATATGTACAGAAAAGTTAAGGTGTTGGTCAAGCCAGACACCCAGGTATTTGAAAGAGGTGGTGACCTCTAGTGTTGTTCTGTCAAAGGTGTGGAAGGAGAGAAGGGAGGGCATTCTAGAGAGTCTCTGCCTGGTGCCAAAGATCATTGAGACTGACTTCTTGGCGTTGAGAAAGAGTTGATGCGAGCTTAGCCAGCGTTGAACATTAATAAAGTCAAGCTGTGGTCTGGAAGTCACATCAGAGGGAGATTGGCCAGGGGTGAACAAGACCGTGTCGTCAGCATACATATGGATAGAGGATGAGGAACATACTGATGATAGGTCATTTAGAAAAATTGAGAATAAGAGTGGGCCAAGTACGGAGCCTTTAGGCACACCAGTAGAGATGGGTAGTGGAGAGGACGTAGAGTCAGCTGTTTTAACAGACTGAGTTCTACCTACCAGGTAGTCTCAGCCAGCTGCAGGCAGACAGAGACAAGCCAGCTGACAAGAGAGTTTTGAGGAGGAGGGAGTGGGAGACTGTGTCGAAAGCCTTGGCAAGGTCAAGAAAGATAGCAGAAATAATATGACCTCTATCCATAGGAGAATGGATAGTCAGTGAGTCTAAGTAGGGAAGGGGTTGTGGAGTGATTCTTCTGAAAACCAGATTGGAAGGGAGTGAAGAAGGAGTCGTCTTCAAGAAAGGAGAGTTGGGAGAGAACAAGGTGTTCTGAAATTTAGCCAGGATGGGTAGAAGCAAGATGGAGCGGTAATTCCCAGGAGATGAGAGATCACCTCCCTTTGGTAGAGGGAGAACTGTAGCATGTTTCCAGGATTCAGGGATAATCGCAGTGTAGAAAGACAGGTTGAGGAGATCAGCGAGAGGGAGGGAAATAGCAGGAGCAGAAAGGTATAGCAGCTTAAGGTCAAGGCCACCGTGGGAGCTGCCCTTAGTTGGGTAGATAGAGAGCAGTGCCTTTTTGGTGTCGTTGAAACCAGTCATTGAGATTGAGATGTAGACAATCTATACTCCATGTTAGGGCTATGTCATAGCTGCAGCTCTGTGACCTTTTACTTGTCCAATATGTGCAAACAGTACTACTAGTCCAGCCATTATATTCACACTCCCACATTATGTGATGTATAGAGTCCCCACCTGGTTCTGGCATCTGGAACAAACATTCGCAGTAAGCTTCCCCATTGTATGTAATTTTGTGGGTACGTAGTACACGTTGTTTAAACATTTTAACTGCAGTAGGCGATACCTATCAAACTTCATGTGTTTGTATAGATCCTTCTATATTCTGTCCCACTCAGAGTTACTCTTGATTAGAAAATGTGTTATTCCAGTAGGGGGCTGAACCATCTATCTTGTCTAGCATCAGATCATATATCTGGCCTTATAGATTTGAAATAAGATGAGGTAACTGCACCCCTGGTGCTAGAATCGCCAGTGTAGCCCCATGATCCTTTGACCAGGAGTGCAACCCAAAGTGCTTAATCAATATATGTCATATTTGTAGGAATTTAAACCAAGCTTTGTCCTGGGCACCAAAACTTTGAAGGTATCAAAAGTAACCATTTCCCATCCTGTGTTAGTCGATCAACTGTTTGGATGTTGTCTAACCTCAGAACGGTGATAGGGATTGCCTTACCAGCAGTCTTAACATTTAGGTTTGAAAACAGTGTTTGGGTAGTATCACACACAGTGTCTGTTTTGAGCATTCTACAAAGATGGACAGGTACTCTTATGGAGGCTTCTACAGGTGTGTTTTTCAAGTATTTTGGGAGTTTACTTGGTGGGTATGGAGTAGAGTTTTAACATCTGTCCAGGCTCTTCATAAAGATGCTTTTCTGTTTCCAGCCAATGGGCTGAGTAGGTTGGGGGTTCCTGTCCCATAGAGTCTTTATACCAGAGAAATGATTTGCTGCTATGGAGAGCTAGATAATACAACCATAAATTTGGGAGATGGAGGCCACCTGCACTTGTGGGAGCAGCCAAGTTGTGGTAAGCCCTCCAAACTGCATTCCCAGCCTGTATAAAATGAGAAAGCACAGTTTGCAGCTCCAATAACCACTTTTTGGGAATGTATTGTGTATTGATCTTCCTGGACATAAAGTCTCCACCACTCACTCACACTAATGGGACTAAGCTGGAGGCGCTAGGACCGAGTGGGAGCCAGAATTCTTCAGGAGGGCCGGCACCAAGGTAGGACACCGAGGAAGTGGCGCCGTGAGACCATCTCGTGCCATATAGGCTACCTCAGCATCGACTCTCCTACCGCCTCAATTCCTTTTTCTAACCCCAGTAATGCTCGGTATATTCATAACTTTGTGCAGTAAGCCTGGAGGGTTGGACTGCTCGGAGAGATGGAACACATGCAAATGAGTAGAATTCTTGGCATGTCAGCATCTTTCAAATACTGCCTCTACTAACTGTAGTGTTCTAACCTACTCAGATTTTTCTCTCCACCTGAAAGTCTGGTCGCTCGGAGTGGTCGCGTGAGGAAGATTCAAGAAACCTTAAAACCTTAAGTATTTTCTATTTCTTTTTTCGCCTCTACTAATTGTTAGTATAAATCTTGTTTCTAGGGACATGGATATGTTGTTCATCCAAACTGTCTGGCAGGTATCCTTGCCGCTTTAAATCTTGCCGGAAGGTCTTCAAGCTGGCTCCTCCCACCCACCCGGGTGGTAAAACTCTCAGCTCCGCCCCATGACGCCAGATCTTCCTTACCGCTTGGAAGCTCAGGTTCCCTCCTTAACGCTCTGTATATAAGACTGGTTCCTAATTCTTCGGTTTTGCGAATTTAAAAGTTTTCGCTAAAATAGACTTCGGTCTTCTATCCCTCACGGCTGCGATGGACAAATTGACTCCCGGTTTCCGGAGATGCCCATGTGGGCAGAAGATGTCTCGGACGGATCCGCACTCCATGCGTACGTACTGTCTAGGCCTTGAGCACGACCCGCGGGCTTAGACCCTGGCCTTCTTCGCTTCTCGGCCCTACGTCCTCGAGACCGTGCTGCCTGTTTACAACTGGGGCGTCCCAGGCGTTTCCTCCAGTGAAGTCGAAAGAGGCCGGTCGGCGGTTTCGTGGCGGCGGGCTCGGCGGATCAGCTTGAGCAGATGATCGCCCTCGAAGAGGAGGCGGCGCGGGCCGCATCTACCTCGGCCGGCATTTGTCCCGCTCTCTCTGGGTGCCTCTTATTCAGCTTCCTTTAAGGAGCTTTGTCTGTCCCTCTCTACTAAAGGAGAGGGACCAACTTCTACTGGACCCTTTTCTCGGTCCAAAAAGAGAGACAAGGGTAAGTCCCTCCGTCGGCGCTCTTGGGGCGGGAAAGATCCCTCTCCTGAGTCGTGGGCATTGCGGCTCCGATGAGCCGCTCGCTTCGCCACTGGTCTCACGGTGTCCCCGCCAGGCCCAGTTGACCGAGACTCCCGACGCTGTCGAGATTTTTCTCGACCCGTTGGACGGGTTGTCGACAGGAGAAGCCGAGAATCTTCTCTCCCCGGTTCCCCCGGTGGGAGTTGAGGACCCCGTGGGCTTGCCAGTGCCTCCAGTTCCGGAGCCTTCGGGTGAACCCTCCGAACCGAGGGGAGTGCTGGTTCCCCACGACACCTCCTCGCACTGTCCTCGGGAAAGCCGAGGTTCTTGGTCTCGGTCTCGGACTTCTTTGTGGTCCAGCCGATCCCGCCGTCATAGGCGGTCTCGGTCTCTCGGCTTGCACTGCGGCAGCGTCGCCACTCGTCCCTCCTCCTCGGATGAGGGGAGGCCTGACGAATTACGTCGACGATACGAGGACCTCATGTGGCAACAGCGCCTTCTGACCGGGAACAAGCCATTAGGCCATTAGTTAGACCACACCTGGAGTACTGCGTGCAGTTCTGGCGTCCGTATCTGAAAAGGGACATTAAGTTACTGGAGGGAGTGCAGCGCAGGGCGACAAAGATGATCAAGGGTCTGGGGGACTTATCATATGAGAGGAGGTTGAAGGAGTTGAACATGTACTCACTGGAGGAGAGGAGAGACAGGGGGGACATGATTGAAACCTTTAAATACATGAAAGGAATAAACAAGACAGGTACAGAGGGCTGTTCAAAGTAAGGGAGGAGGCCACCAGGGGCCATGATATGAGACTGGAGCGAGGAAGGTTCAGGAGGGAGATGAGAGACACTTTTACAGAGAGGGTGGTGGCTGGGTGGAATGTTACCTGCAGAAGTGGTATGCAGTAGAACAGTGGACTGCTTCAAACGAGGATGGGACAGGACAAGGGGAGGGTTAATGAAGGGGAAGGGTGGAAGGAGGGGCAGCTGCAGGATAAGGGGTGCTAGCTGCACATTCGAGTGAACTTGATAGACCTCTAGGCCTTTATCTGCTGGCAAATTTCAGTATGTTCAGTATGTCTGTAGCCGACGCCGTCGCCTTCCCCGGCCATTAGGTGGCTGTCACCGGAGCGGCCGAAACAACCCCTCGACTTACCCGAGGAACCTGTTCCCAGGCCGGTTGTTCAGCCAAAACCAGCTGCTCCACCGATCCCGGAGGAACCTCCGCCTCCACAGCCATTATTTGGGGCTCCGACCAAGAATTCTCAGTCGGCTCAGGGCCTGCCCCATAGGCTGTCTGTTACTCTCACTCCCAGTTGTTCTCGGCAGGTGGAGGGTGGCTCAGGCCCGAGGCAGCTCTTTGCGGACTCTTCCGAGTCTGACGATGATTCCTCCCTTTTCTCCAGGTGAATGGGCTTGGAGTCCTCAGGAGGACAGTCGGTGGACGATAGCCCTTCGTCCTACCAAGGATTGCTTCAGCTCATCTCGGAGTCCACCGGGATGAAGCTCGAACCCGTCTCTAAGCGGGCCAGGTATCCCCTCACGGAGATTCTGGACCGAGGGGATTCCCCTATGGAGGCCTTTCCGGTGGCCGAGGCCATAGTGGGCCCGGCCTTGGAGCTCTGGCAGCGCCCTGCTTCCTGCCCTGCATCTTCGGCCAGGATGGCCAGGAAGTATGCGGTCCCTACTGGTTCCTTGTCTGTTTTTTCGGAACACCCCTTGGCCGAGGGGTTAGTTACCGACAGTGTTTTCCGGCATGCCAGGAACGCTAGAGACGTGGACAAGCCTCCTGACAAGGAGTCCAAGAAATTGGACTATGCCAGGCGAAAAGTCTACGCTGCGTCCTCCCTCGGCCTTCGCCAGGCCAGTTCGGCCATCCTCATGGCACATTTCTCTCATGCCCTGTTGGGCTCCCTGGACGAGGTTGTCCCTCATCTTCCCACGGACCTGCAGACCACGGTTAGGCAGGTATGGGACCAGGGCAGGGCAGTGGCCAAACAGCAGCTTCAGACTGCTCTGGACATTGGGGACTCATGTGCCAGGTCTGTAGCGGCCGCAGTGGCTATGCGTCGTCGGGCTTGGCTGAGGATATCCACCTTCACTTCAGATACCCAGCACAAGTTGGCGGATGTCCCCTTCTTGGGGACCGACCTCTTCGGCCCTGGGGTGGAAGGTGACCTACAGAGGAATGAGAAGTCCAATGCTACCTTGGACTCGGTCTCATCTGCTCAGAAGGATAAAGGCTGCAAACCACAGCCTAAGCCCTTTCGTCCCTCTGTGCCTGTGGCACGTCCAACCCAGCAACGTCAGGGCCAGCAGGCTCGAGCTTGGCATCCCAAGCCCAAGCCCGGGACTTCCTCCAACAGGAAGCAGGGAGGTAAAGGCCCAGGAGGTCCCTCGGCCGGTCCCTCCTCCAAGCCTGCCCAGTGACGGGTTGAGGGTGTAGCCCCAACCCGTCACCCTCACCCAGGTTCCCCGTGGGGCACGCTCCGTCACTTCCTTTCCGCCTGGTCCGTTATTACCACGGACAGGTGGGTGTTGGAGGTGGTGGGAAAAGGCCTGCCCTTGAAATTCGAACAGGCCCCGCCCTTCAGAGCCGTCGCACCTCGGGGGGCATTGGGGTCCGCAGCCTCACTGTCGGCTCACCGAGCCGACATCGCTCTCCTCCTCCAGAAGGAGGTGATCAGGGAGGTGGCGGACCCTCCCTCAGACCCGGGGTTTGTGTCCAGGTACTTCCTGGTTCTGAAACGGACGGGGGGGCTGGCGCCCCATTCTCGACCTACATGACCTAAACAAGTTCCTAAGGTCTCGAACCTTCAGGATGGTCACTCTGGCTCAGATAATACTATCCTTGGACTGCGGCGTGTGGTTCTGCTCTCTGGACCTGCAGGATGCGTTCTTTCACGTCCCTATCCGTCCGTCACATCAGAGATTCCTTCACTTTCGAGCAGAGGGATCCCTTTTCGAGTTCCGAGCCATGCCCTTCGGCTTGTCTCCAGCTCCCAGGGTCTTCACCAAATGCATTGCAGTGGTGACAGCATTCCTGCAGCATCGAGGGGTCCGGGTGTACCCTTACCTGGACGACCGGCTGATAGCAACCCCCTCCAGACAGGAGGTGGAGCGGTCCAGAGATCTGGCCCTCCAGGTTTGCTCTCAAGTCGGCCTTCTCATCAACGAGGCCAAGTTGGAACTCGAGCCGAAGCAGGTGATTCTTTTCATTGGGGTAGAGCTCGACTCTCTTCGAGCCAGAGCACGGCTCCCGGCGGACAGGGCCGAGGTTCTTTCCTCCTTTGCCCAGTCATTTCTGGTTGGGCAATCGTGCCCTGCCCGGGACTTCCTGCGCCTCCTGGGTCTCATGGCGGCCTGCACCAGCGTGGTCCGTTGGGCCCGCTGGCACATGCGTCCTCTTCAGTGGGGACTGGCCAGCCAGTGGTCACAGCTCTGCGATCCATTGGACCAGCTAGTGACGGTGACCCAGGGGATGTGGAACGCTCTCTGGTGGTGGACCGTTCCATTTCATCTGCAGGAGGGCATCCCGTTTGTCCGCCCCGAGCCAACGGTCTCTCTGTTGACCGATGCCTCTCTGATGGGTTGGGGTGCCCATCTGGGGGAACACCGGGCGCACATCCTCTGGTCCCCGTGGGAGTCCCGATGCCATATCAACCTGCTGGAGCTCCGAGCGGTCCACCTAGCTCTCACCGCCTTTGCTCCGTTTCTCCGGGGTCAAGTGATCCGAGTCCAGACGGACAATACCACGACCATGTACTATCTAAACCGCCAGGGCAGGACGCGCTCCATGCTTCTATGCAAGGAAGATCTCCACATTTGGTCACTCATGCGCAGTCTGGAGGCGGATCTCCTAGCCATTCATGTGGCAGGAGCCTCCAACACCCTGGCCGATGCCCTAAGCCGGATAGGGGCTGCGTCCCACAAGTGGTCTCTCCTGCCGGAGATAGTACAAGATCTGTTCTCCCATTGGGGCACACCTCAGGTGGACCTGTTTGCCTCCAGGGAGAACGCAAAGCTGAGGCTGTTCCATGCCCGCCCCCCTCAGCAGGGCTCGCTGCAGGGGGATGCCTTCTCGAGGCCGTGGACCCCGGGCCTCTTCTACGCTCTTCCCCATTTCCCTTGATACACAAGGTGCTTCTCAAAGCAAGGAGGGACAAGGTGCAGGTGATTCTGATAGCCCCAGACTGGCCCCGCCAGTTCTGGTACCCAGATCTCCTCAGCTTCAGCTCCAGGCTCCCGAGGCAGCTTCCAGCTCGCCCGGACCTGCTCTCAGTCAGTCAGGGGAAGGTGCTCCAACCGGACCTTCAATCCCTGCACCTGATGGCCTGGTTCCTGAGCGGCTAGAGTTCCAGGCCTTGGGTCTTTCCGACGAGGTCCTCAATGTCGTTGAGGCCTCCCGTAAGGAGTCGACCAGGAAATGCTATGCCTTCAAATGGAAGAGGTTTTCCATTTGGTGTCAGGGCAAGGGCTTGGACCCTTCCTCCTGTTCCTTGGCAAGCATCTTGGACTATTTATGGTCCCTTTCTCAGCAAGGGCTTAGGTCGACGACCCTAAGGGTGCACTTGGCAGCCATCTCTGCTTACCGGGCGTGGGCTGGGAAGCAGTCGGTGGCGCAGGAGAAGGTGGTCTGGCCTTGATCACATTTCCCCTCTGGTGCGAGAACCTCCACCTCCGTGGGATCTACTGCTGGTACTGGCAAAGCTCATGGGCAAGCCATTCGAACCTATGCACAGGTGTGAACTCTCTCACCTGTTGTGGAAGACCGCCTTCTTGGTGGCTATCACGTCAGCCAGAAGGATGGGAGAGCTCCAGGTGCTTTCCATCGAGTCTCCTTACCTGGTCTTCCACAGGGACAAGGTTGTCCTGCGCCCCCAACCGAAATTCCTTCCGAAGGTGGTGTCGGAGTTTCACCTTAACCAGGTGTTGACTCTGCCGGTGTTCTACCCCAATCACACCTCGGAGGCCGAATACAGGCTCCATACTTTGGACCCTAGAAGGGCGCTCGCTTATTATAAGGAGCGCACGGCTGAAATTTGGGGAGAGGTTCACCAGCTGTTTGTCACCTACGTTGAAGCCGCACCTGGCAGACCTGCAGCCAAGCGGACGATAAGCAGGTGGGTCACCTCCTGCATAGATCTCTGCTATAAGTTGGCGGGCATGGAGCCTCCCAGAAGGATAAGAGCTCATTCTACCCGCTATACTGCTGCATTGGTGGCTGCTTCCAGGGATGTCCCTATCCAGGAAATCTGCAGGGCTGCTACCTGGAAGTCAGCACACACCTTCATCACCCATTACCACATCGACCTTGAGTCACCGGGATGCTGGTTTTGGGGCCTCAGTTCTCCAGTCTTTATTCCCTAAGTAGGGGTGGCGCCTGCCTCCCTCCTCCCGGAGAACTGCTAGGAGTCTGCCAGACAGTGTGGATGAACAACATATCCATGTCCTAGAAATACAGGTTACTCACTCTAACAGGAGTTCTAGGAATGGTATGTTGTTCATCCACACGACCTCCCGCCTCGAGGCACAACCTGAGCTTCCAGCGGCCAGATCTGGCGCCATGGGGCTAAGCCGAGAGTTTTACCACCCGGTGGGTGGGAGGAGCCAGTTGAAGACTTTCCGGCAAGATTTAAAGTGGCAAGGATACCTGCCAGACAGTGTGGATGAACAACATATACCATTCCTAGAACTCCTGTTACAGGTGAGTAACCTGTATTTATTGCTTAAGTTACATTTATTTTCCAGTTCCTCGCGGTTCGGAATAACCGTGAGGGAACCGGGTTAGTCTTTTAAGTTCTCTGATTAAAGAGCTACGCAGTGGTAGGGAAAATTATGGAATCACTTCTGAAGGAAAGAATTGTTGAGTATGTAGAGGCCAGAGGGGCTCAGGGCCCAAGGCAGCATGGATTCACAGCGGGAAGGTCATGCCAGACAAATCTGATAGATTTCTTTGACTGGGTGACCAAAGTAGTAGATCAGGGAGGGGCTGTGGACATGGCCTACCTAGACTTTAGCAAGGCATTTGACACAGTCCCACACAAAAGATTAATATACAAGTTAGCCAGCCTGGGAGTGGGTCCGAAGATGACAGCCTGGGTAAAGAATTGGCTGGAGAATAGGACACAGAGAGTAATAGTAAATGGAGTCCACTCTGAAGAAAGGGGGGCTACTAGTGGGATACCGCAGGGTTCAGTATTAGGACCGGTCCTCTTCAATGTCTTTATAAGTGACATTGCAGAGGGACTGGAAGGAAAAGTATGTCTCTTTGCAGATGAGACAAAGATCTGCAACAGAGTTGATGCACAAGGTGGGGTGGAAAGGATGAGAAAGGGACTTGGCAAGGTTAGAGGAATGGTCAAATGTATGGCAGCTTAGATTCAGTGCTAAGAAGTGCAAGGTAATGCACCTGGGAAACAAAAACCCAGGGGAAGAGTACACAATGGGGGGTGAGATACTAACAACAACAAAAATGGAAAGGGACCTGGGGTAGTCATATCAGATGACCTAAAGGTGGGCAAGCAATGTGAGAGGGCAGCAAGGAGGCTGGGGGGATACTGGGATGCATAGGGAGAGGCATCACCAGTAGAAAACAGGAAGTTATTATCCCTCTGTACAGACAGTTGGTGAGACCCCATCTGGAGTACTGCGTGCAGTTCTGGAGACCCAGTCTCTGCAAGGACATAGACAGGATGGAGGCTGTCCAGAGGAGGGCAACTAAAATGGTGCAGGGTCTGCACAGGAAGGCATATGAAGAGAGACTTAAGGAGCTGAATATGTATAGCCTCGAGGAAAGGAGAGAGAGGGGGGACATGATAGAAACTTTCAAGTATCTCAAGGGAATCAACAAAGTCCAAGAGGGTAGCATCTTTCAAAAAAAGAGGTGTGCAAGAACAAGGGGGCACAATTTGAAGATAGAAGGGGGGCGGCTCAGAGGTAATTTAAGGAAGTATTTTTTCACAGAGAGGGTTGTGGGTGCATGGAATGGCCTTCCGGAGGAGGTTGTGGAGTCAAAAACAGTGGTGGAATTCAAGCATGCATGGGACAGTCATAAGGCAATTCTAGGGGGTGGGGGTAGGAGGAAGTAGGCTGCTGGTTAACTAGGATCTGCAGCTTATCCAATAGGTAGGGGAAATGGGCAGACTGGGTGGGCCAAGCGGTCCTTATCTCCCATCAAAATCTATGTTTCAAACAACATGAAGTCTTGCTATATTATGACAATTGCAGTGAGTCCCCATCTTTGAACTGCTCCAGAGGTGAAATAGTTAACTTTCCATGCAGGCATGGAACTTAGAGAGCGAGCTCGGTTAGAAACTCTGTCTGTTGTCCTTCAAACACAAACCGTCAGATTCTTTACTCCGCCTCACTGAACAGTCGCTCCGGAGATTTCTCCTTCTGCTCGGTTCATTTTGTCGGTTTTAAAGTATTAAATTGTCGGTTTTTGACCAAAATTAAACCGTAACCGGTCAGTTCAAGCTCTGTCTGTGGTATGTAAGTAAAATATAGGTTTTATTCTTATGTTTTCTGTGTGGAACTTGTAACTAATTATCGGTTCGGTTTGAACCGATCAGGTTGTCTTTAAAATTACGAGTCATTTTTTAGAGTGCGGTTCCTGGTTCTTATCGGTTCTAAAAAAAACGGATTTCATTACGTTTTTTTCCACGACCCGTAACACGGTTGGGAACTGATAAGGGTGTCGTGCTTGACGGATTGCCATAAACGGGCAAGTTGGTTAGGCTGGCATTATGTCTGAGAAACCCAAAAGAAAAAACGGACCCACTGGGTTTCAACACTGTAGTGTTTGTGGGGAAGCTTTTGATAAAGCTGACCCACACACCACATGTGTTAATTGTCTGGGGTTTGACCACCTCAATTCAGATTGCCAGATTTGTCAGAATTTCCCTGCTGCCACCATAGATAAGAGAGTTGGTAGGCTCAGGGAAAGGGGGGCCAAAAAGTCCGCTGATCCGGATGGCCAGCCCAGTTCGGTGCCAACCGAACAGGAGGGAGTGCCCTCTGACCAGGGCGATACTTCCCCGGGCAAACGAAGAGCCGGTTCTGATGAGCCAGTTCCAGCAGAAAGGACTAGGAAGTCAGCTAGCTTAGAGCCAAAAGTTCTCTCCCCAACTGCTGAAGAAATAGCTAAAGCAATTCAAATTGTCAAGTCTCTTTCCTCGGTTCTGACCGAACCGGCTCCATCAGAGAGGCGTTTGGTTTGGCCGCTTCCTCCGGTTCAGGATTATGATTTTGAGGATTTTTATGAACCGGAGGAGGGGGAAGGGGATTACGAGGGGATTGAATATGGTTTTGAAGATCTGGATATGCCCATTGAACCGGATATCTCTCCAGATAGACCCTTAGGGGCTTCTTCTCCAAGGCTTTCTGAGTCCCCTTCTCATTTCATGTTTTATAAAAAGTTGCTGAAACTGTCCAGCTCCCTGTTGAGGAAGCTGTTGATGACCAAGAGGAGTCTGATTATGTAGAAATGATGGATATTCCAGAGTCTAGGAGACTGTCTATTCCTTTGCATAAATCTTTTAGGAAACAGACAGAAAAAGTTTTAAAAACTCCTCACACTATACCTCCTGTTGATAAAAGGATGGACAAGTGGTATACCTTATCAGGCTCTGGCACTGATTTCCTCACTCAGCAATGCAGCCATGTGGGGGTAGTACAGGCTGCTGCCTGTGACAAGGCTAATATTCCCCTAGCTTCACACCCTCCTGAGAAGGATTCCAGGAAAATTGATGCTATGGCAAAGAAACAGTACATGGCAGCATCTTTGGGACTCAGACAGGCAAATTATATGGCTTATGCTACTGGGTACCAGAAATCAGATGTGATGCTGTGCTGACCCTAGCAAAACAAGCCCCTGCCCAGCTTGCCAGGGAGCTGGAACGGGTGGCTATGGTTGGTATCGAAGCATCCAAGGTGCAAGTTCATGCTGCAGTGGACTCTAATGATGTTTCATCAAGAGTCATGGCTACATCTGTAGCACTTCGCAGGATGGCTTGGCTCAGATGTACTGCCCTGTCTCAGGATACCCAGTCTAGAAACATAGAATTTGATGGCAGATAAGGACCGCTTGGCCCACCCAGTCTGCCCATTTCCCTACCTGATGGATAAGCTGCAGATCCTAGTTAACCAGCAGCCTACTTGTTCCTACCCCCCAACCCCTAGAATTGCCTTATGACTGTCCCATGCATGCTTGAATTCCACCAAGCCCATGGATTAAGGCCATGGCACTAAGGCCCTAGATTTTCCTGTTGTGGGCAATTCTCTGTTTGGAGAGCAAACAGAGAATTACATGAAGAAAATGGATGAATACAGAACCACCTATAGGAGTGCACAGGCCAAGGAAAAGCTGGCCACTCCTCAAAAGCAGCTTCCTAGGGGCAGGGGCAGGCCTTTTCTTAGGCCTTTTTACCAAACCCAGGCTTCCTCCTCCGCCTATGCTCACAGGGGGTTCTTTAGAGGGAGAGGCAGGACGGTGCAAGCAGGCCTGCTTCCACCCCTCAGCCCAAGCCCCTTCAAGCATGCACCCGATGGGATTGCCAGGGGCCGATTCTCCTCTACCTGTAGGGGGCAGGCTGGCTTACTTTGTCCAGGACTGGAAGTCTTTAACATCAGACAAGTGGGTCCCAGAAGTAGTAAGCCAGGGACTGGTTCTCAGTTTCAAGAAATTTCCAAAGCTGAGAACCAGATCTTTTCCACCTGCAACTCCATCAGAGGCACTCGCCCTAGAGGCAGAGGTCTCTACCCTCCTGGCTCTCAGAGCCGTGGAAAGGGTCCCTCCCCTACACCAGGGCAAAGGTTTGTACTCCAGGTACTTCCTTACCCCAAAAAAGACAGGAGAATGGTGGCCCATCCTGGATCTCAGATACTTAAACAAGCACCTTTTAAAACCAAAGTTCAAAATGGTGACTTTGGGAGTTATCCTACCCTCTCTAAGGCCAGGGGACTGGCTAGCTTCCCTGGACCTCAAGGATGCCTACTTCCATATTTCCATCAGAAACTCCCATCGAAAGTACCTCAGGTTCGAGCTGCCCTCAGGCCACTACCAGTTCAGAGCAATGCCCGTCGGCTTCACTTCTGCTCCAAGGGTATTCATCAAATGCCTGGCAGTAGCAGTTGCTCACTTAAGAAGGCAAAATATTGCCCTCTTTCCTTACCTGGACGATTGGCTCATAGTAGGCCAGTCCTTAGACCAGGTCAGTTTACATCTCCAGATAACTCAGCAATTGCTTACCTCTCTGGGTTTCATTCTGAATCTCTCAAAGTCAGTTCTAGAGCCTGTCCAGCTTCTTACCTTCATAGGCACAGAACTGAACACACAGGAAGCCAAGTTCTTTCTTCCTCTGGACAGGGCAAAGACCCTAGTTTCCCTGGCCTCCTCATTCACCCTGCAGGTCTCCCGACCAGCAAGGCATGTTCTGCAGCTCCTAGGGCACATGGCTGCTTCCACAGCAGTTGTGCAGGGAGCGAGATTTCAGATGAGGGACATCCAGTTCCATTTGAGAGCTTTTTGGTCTCAAAGAAGGGATCCTCTTACCAAGCTGATCCCAGTAACTCGAACTCTGGTCAAACCCCACAGTGGTGGCAGGATCAGAGCAACCTGAACAAGGGTTCCCTTGTCACCAGTCTCACCTCTAATCCTTACTACAGATGCATCCTCTTGGGCTGGGAGCTCACATGGCGACCTCACCACCCAGGGTCTGTGGTCTCCCTAGGAATCTCTGCTCACCATCAACCTGTTGAGCTCAGTAGCAGTTTTCTAGCACTTAAGCTTTTTCCAGATCTGTTCAGAACAAGATTATACAGGTCAGAACAGATAACAGCACTACAATGTGGTACATCAAAAGCAAGGGGCACTCCGGTCTCACGCCCAGTAATCAAGCAATGAAGTTGTGGTCCCTGGCTTACTCCCTGAACACTTCCCTATGGCAGTCCACCTTCCAGGCAAGGACAATGTCCTGGCAGATGCTCTCAGCAGGATTTCCAAGGCCATCACTTAATGGTCTCTGAATCCCCTGGTCCTGGGAGTAGTATTTGCCAGGTGGGGCACCCCGCAGATGGACCTTTTTGCAGCCCCAGACAATCACCAACTTCCTCTTTTTTGCTGCAGACCCCCAGTGTTGGGCTCACTTCCCCTGGACGCCTTAGCCCTCAGTTGGGAGGGGAAGTTCCTCTATGCCTTCCCTCCCTTTCCTCTCCTATTCAAAGTGCTAGTCAAAATCAGATCCCAATCCTGCAAAGTCATTCTGATAGCTCCAGATTGGGCCAGACAACACTGGTATCCACTCCCATTGTCCTTAGCAGTCCACCTCCCCTGTGCCTCCCAGGACTCACACAACCTGTTAACCTGTGCCAGGGACGGTCTGTATCCTAATCTCAAATCTCTCAATCTCAAGGCTTGGTTCTTAAAGAGTTAGAGTTTGCTGATTTACACCTTTCCAGGGTGTAATGGATATATTGAAGGTCATAGGAAGCCTTCCACCAGGGCTACTTATAATTCCAAATGGAAAAGGTTTTCCATATGGTGCTCGGAAAAGCATATTTCCTCAGAATCTGCTGATCTACCCACAGTCCTGGATTATATGGTCCATCTAAATTTTTTGGGGCTGAGACCAGCTACTCTGAAGGTGCATTTGGCAGCTGTGTCTGCTTTTATTTCAGCAGGTAAATCCTCTTCTCTTTTAGCTCATCCTGCATTTTCCAAGTTTTTTAAGGGTTTACTTCACACCAACCCTCCATTCAGGGATCCTGCCCCTGCCTGGGATCTTAATGTTTGTATTGCTCAGCTTATGCAACTCCCCTTTGAGCCCTTGTCTTCAGCTGAGCTCAAGTACTTGACTTGGAAAACTGTGTATCTTCCCTTGTCAATCTTCACCATTCATTACTTCTTGGGTGTAAGCCGGAGGCGCGCACCTGCCACGGAAGCTTTTTTTTTTTTTTTTAAAGTCAGCTCTAACGGCGCCGCACTTGAGACTGACGAATTGCGTCATGCGCGAGGGGCGGCCGTTAGTAGCTACGGACTCCTCCTCCATCTCAGTTCTGTTTCTCCCACCATCGAGGCTGCACCTGCTGCGCGGTAGCGAGAAGTGAAACGTGCGTAATCGAGATTTTTTCAACTCCTCGTCATTCCTCAGTGCTGCACTCGACGCCATACCTTGGTAAGACCGTTCTTTTTCTGTTTGTAAGGCGTCGGGTGCCTTTCCTACTGTTTTTTGCCTTAATTGTTTCGCAGTTATGTCCGGTTCTGAAGCGTTCTCAAGACGGCCGCGCCTACGCGGCCGGTGCTCCTGTGGCGGCATTTTTCCGCCTCGGACTGGCATGATGTGTCGTCTGCTGCCTGGGACCCAACCATGACATGGATGTGTGCGACGCTTGTTTCTCCTCCATGGACCGTCCGGCGCTCGGTCCGCTCAAGCTCGGCAAGGCCCCTCCGACTTCGGGACGGCGCGTCAAGGGATTCCCAGGTAAGGTCTCTAGGCCTTCCCACGGGTCCCCTCCCGGGCCTATACGGTCGGAGGAGGAGGAGTTCCTCCTCTTGCTGAAGAGGAAGCTCATGTGTCGGGGAACGAGGGTCCCTCCCGGGCCGCGACGGTGACACTGCTTTGGCAGTCACTCGAGGTGCAGGCTCCCCAGTGTCGAGGCCCATGATTTCTGGGCCGGACACCGGTGGATCTCGACGCCGCCTCCGCGCCGCTTTTGATCCCAGCGCCCGTCATGGCGCTGGTTCGAGCGCGGCGCCCGCCTGGCCCCTCAGCGCCGTGGGCCTTCTCCTCCCTGCGCGCCGGGTCGGTTTCCGGCGAGGAGCGGGCGCCTGGGCCTCGCTGGTGCAGCGGGAGGGAAGGGGCGGGTCTGGCTGTCGCTGGTGTTCGGGGGTCGTCCGGTGCCGCCTCTGGCACTGGCGCTGTTCGCGGCGCCATTGCCACGGGGACCCCCGGGGTGGCCAGTATCGAGGTCCTGCTGGTCTCATCTTCCTCGGAAGACGACGACTCGGATGTGGACCCATCCTGGTACCCTCACTCCTCGGGGTCGGGGTCTCCTGTGGCATGGGGTGCCAGGTGGCGCAGTGGGCCCCTTCCACTGTCCCCCCTCCCGTCCTTCCCTGAGGGCTCTCCGGCTGGGGGTGGCCTTGAGTCCCAGAGGGGTGATGTGGTGGGGACTAAGGGAGAGGCTCCCCCTCCCGGGGGACCGGTGACAGTAGCCCTCCCGGGTGCTGTTGCTCCCTCTGGGGGGGCGGGAACGCTGCGGTCGACGAGGAGGGCTCTCTCGGAGTCCATGGGGTTGAGGGGCAGGGGGACGGGGCTCCAGTCTCCGTTGGCCACCTCTGGTGGGGTGGCTAGGAGCCGCAGTGCTGAACCCCGCCCTTCCCTCCGGGGCTCTAGAGTGCCCTCTGGTGGCGTTGCTGTGGGCTGCCCTTCTGGATCCATGCAGTCCTGGGTTCGTCACAGGGGAGGTTCTCCCCCTGGGCTCTTTCAGGCTCCGCTTCCTCAGGGTTCCGTCTTGCTGCCTGGTTTGTTGTCCGGGACCCCACCAGCTCGGGCTCCGTTCCCCGATTTCAGAGTCCTGGCAGAGGTCAGTTGCCTCGTCAGGTGCCCTTCTCCCATATCTCTGCCTCCACCCCCGCTCCCCGGGCCATGTCGGTCCCACGGGTCCGTTATCCTGGGAGCAGTTCAGGTTCTATGCGGCCTTCCCTCATACGTTAGATGTATGCATGAGCGGGTATTTCACTCTCCCCACCCGCCGCAGGAGTCCTCTGAGCATTGAGCTCCCATCGTCCCTTGTCTCCTCCTCTGAGGGAGAGGAACCCCTGCTCATCTCTCCTCCGACGCTGATTTCACCGAATATCAGCGATTCCTTTCGAGGATGGTGAGGGACCTTCGGATCTCTTACGTAAGGAGAGACAATACCGAATGGAGACGCGTGAATTCCTTGGAGAATTCAATGCCCAGCACTTGGTGGTACCTTCCTGGCCTATCCCCTTCCAGGAGGCATCTATCCGTTCCTGGCAGTCGCCAGCCGCCCCTTCTCCAGCCCCGGTTGACTGCCGTCGTAGGTATTGTGCCCCCTTGGAATCCCTGGGTACTCTCCCCAACCCGCCCTCTGGCTTGGTGTACCTAGAGACTCCCTCCGGGCGCCGCTGCCTGGCGCACGACCGCCCACCGGACCCGGATTCTCTACAGTTCGACCGGTGGGGGCGAAGAGTGTTCTCTTCTTCTCGTGCGGTTGCTTGTATAGCATCTCATCAGGCTCATCATGCTGTCTACAATCGGCATCTGTGGTCGATGCTCTCTCAACCCTAGCATCAATGCCTGATACGGAGCAAACCAGACAAGCTGTTGTCCTCTCCGCTATAGGCCTGGAGCTGGCAAGACACCAGGCAAGGGCATCTTATGACGCCAGTGAGGTGGCATCCAGGCTTGCGGGGACAGCGATCTGCATTAGGCGGATGGCATGGCTGCGTCTATCAAGGTTGTCACCCCTGGCCCGGCGTAGGGTGATGCTCTCCACCTTCCGGGGGACCCGTCTCTTTTCCTCCAGAGCTAGGAGACTTTTGCAGGGGCTTCCTCCGTCTCCACGTCCTCGGGAGGCACCTCCTAGTTCTTCTCCCACTTAGGCTTTTCTCTGTACTAGCCAGGGTCTTCCCCTTCTGTTTCTCACCAACAGGAGGCTGGGGGTCTTGTTCCCTCAGGGTTCTACCCCTTCCCCCTTCTAGGGGGAAGGGGGGCTAGGTACTCACCAAAGTAATGAATGGTGAAGATTGACAAGGGAAGATATGAACATTACGTACCTACCGTAATTCTTGATCTTCTTGTATCTTCACCATTCATTACTGATCCCACCCACCTTCCCCTCAGTGGCCTGCTTCTGTGGCATCTCCCCCTCCCATCTCGTTCCTCTCTCTTATTGGCCTTTATGCCAAAAAAAAAAAATTTTTCTGTCTTTGCCATTCTCTTGAATGGATTTCAGGGAATACTTTACTCTAAGATTCATTGGCATTTATTTGCAGAAGTGCTGGGTCGTGAGGGAGATGCACGACTGTCGCACCGCCATGTTTTCAGGCGAGGCACTTCTGGGGACTCTGTCTAACACTGTCTGTGCAGTTATTAGTCCCAAGAAACTTCTACAATCAATTACTAAGCTTCTGAATCCTCCCTCTTTTTCCCAGAGTGAAGAGGAACGAGTACGGTTATAAAATTCTTTTCCTTAAAGCTGAGGGAACTCTTTCGGACTGCTTATGGTGCAATCCCTTGCCTTCTCAGGTCATGTTTCCTCATAAGCCTGTTAGCCATGCTCTGTCTTGACACCTTTTACAAGGACCCTTCAGCAGGCATTGCTGCAAGAAAAGCACTTACAGCCGCTGGCTACCTTGCCAGCTTCAAGTCTCTATCTGCCTTGACATAGCAAGTCCGATTGAGTCCCTCTATATTTTCTTACAAACCGCCTTCAAAAAGGCTCAGTTTCTTCCTATACTTTCTAGAGCAGCTCTTACCAAGCTGCTTATGACTTGTCCTTTCCTAGATGGGCGCTCTGAACAGGGTCTGCTCAATCAGTCCAGGAGCCCTCAACTAGGATAAAGGAACTTGGCATGTTGGGAGTCCAAAGACTCTGCCTCCTTGGTCTGTCTAGCTGGTTCGGTGAACCTTCTCTTCAGCACTACCAACAGGGATTCTTGCCCCTTGTTAATTCGAGCCTAAGCCTCAGCCAACAATACTGTCATGGGCATTATTACCCTCAACATGCCACTCTTTCTTCTTTTCTTTCTACTCTTCATCCTTTCTTTCTCCTTCCCTTTTTTCTCTCTCTCTCTCTGTTCCTCCCTAGAGTCGCCCTGGAAAGGAGGCCCTGCAATCCCTTAGGGCAGGAATGCTCTCTCCTCTGTCTATTCTCCATCGGCTTATTCCTTTTTCAGTTTATTTCCTTCCTTTGCTATCCCTTGGCTAGCTTGCCTCGCTTTCTCTTTTTTCACACTATATTTTGCCTCTCCGGCTCACAGAACTGAGATGGAGGAGGAGTCCATAGCTACTAACGGCCGCCCCTCGCGCATGACTCAATACGTTGTCTCAAGGGCGGCGCTAGAGCTGACTTAAAAAAAAAAAAAAAAAAAAGCTTTCGGTGCGCCCGCTTACACCCAAGAAGTAATGAATGGTGAAGATACAAGAGAAGATCAAGAATTACGTAGGTACGTAATTTTCTATTTCTGGTAGCCATCACCTCTGCCAGATGCATAAGTGAATTACAAGCGTTGTCAGTGGAACAGGAGTTTATCTCCTTTCGCAGGGATAAGGTGGTCCTCCCGACTAACAGAAAGTTCCTCCCTAAGGTGGTTTCAGATTTCCACCATAATCAGTCTATTTCTCTTCCAGTATATTTCACTGACCACTCCTCCTCTGGTGAGAGGAGGCTGCGTAACCTAGATGTGAAGAGAGCCCTTAGTTACTACATAGAGCGTACCAAGGGTCATAGGTTTGACTGTCTCCAAATGTTCCTCACTTTTGGCGAGGTTGGGAAAGGGAAGCCAGCCACTAAAAGATCCATTGCCAGGTGGATTGTCTCTTGTATCCAATTCTGCTACGAGAAGTTGGGTAAAGTTCCTCCCTCAGGCCTGAGGGCTCACTCTACCAGAGGTACAGCTGCTTCTCTGGCTGCTGCCAGGGACATTCCTATTCTAGAAATATGTCAGGCAGCTACTTGGAAAACAGTTCATACTTTTACCAAGCACTACTCCCTGGACATCCAAGCTAGGAGTGATGCTCGGTTTGGCACAGCCGTGCTTCAGAGCCTATTCTCTAATTAGGTTCTGTCCCTCCTCCTTGGAGGTACTGCTGTGTAGTCTGCAATTGTCATAATATAGCAAGACTTCATGTTTGAAGAAAAAATTACTCACCTTAGTAATGTTGTTTCTTTCAATGGAGTCTTGCTATATTATGACCTCCCTCCCTGCCTGCCCCTCTCAGAACCTCTGTTTTGGGATATGGGTGGGCAGTACACTGTTGGCATTTTTTTATGCCACCTTGTTGTTTTTCACCCTTCTTTTTGGGTGGATTGGTGTTGTGTTTTTGTATTTTTGGGTCTTCTGACTTGAGTGTTTATTTGAGGCCAAAAAATGACTGCTTATGTTAGTAGCCAGTTGGCTAGTGTAGTTTTACAGCTTCCACACAGAGCCTTAGTGAGTTTTAGCTCGTAAAGATCTGACTGTTTGTGTTTGAAGGACAACAGACAGAGTTTCTAACCGAGCTCGCGCTCTAAGTTCCATGCCTGCATGGAAAGTTAACTATTCCACCTCCGGAGCAGTTCAAAGATGGGGACTCACTGCAATTGTCATAATATAGCAAGACTCCATTAGAAGAAACAACATTACTAAGGTGAGTAATTTTTTCTTCTATGTTAGAGCCTTGTTTTTGTTTAAATATTACTTTAATTTTTTAGTGTATTTCTTGTTTTTGGTAACCGTATCTTATCGGTTACAGAACCGCTGATCCAGTTCACCTGACATCTCCTGGGTTCGGTTCCTCCAGTTCCTATCGGTTCAGGAACCGACTGCAAAAAAAAAAAAAAAAAAAAGAGAAAGTTTTCGTTTTTTAAATAACCACATTTTTACATTGAACTTAGCGGTTGGTGTTTTCTTGCTTTTCTGATCATTACCATGTCAGATAAACCTAAAAAGAGAACCGGAGAACCCGGTTTCAAAAAATTTTTAAATGTGGAGATGTATTTGAAAAAGCAGACAAGCACACCTTATGTGTGGCTTGTCTGGGATTTGAACATCTGGATCAGGATTGTGAAGTTTGCAAGACTTTCCCAGAAAAAAACTGTGGAAAAATGCCTTGAAAGGTTAAACAAGACATTTCCTAGGGGTCCCTCTGGCTCTGACCAGCTGATACCCCAATCTGCTATGGCTGGAACCACAAATTTGCTTACCCCTGACCCTGAGACGGGTGACAAAGGGGCAAAAAGAGGGAAAGATCTGGCTGACTTCCTGGTTCCCTCAAAGAAACTTAAGAAAACTAAGCATGCCGAATCCTCCCTTGCTAAACCAGGGACTTCTGCTCAGTTGCCTGACATGCCCTCTGCTGAAGAGATCGCCCAGGCCCCTAAAATTATCCAGGCACTGCAAAATGTTGTTCCCCAGCAGCCTGCCCCTGCCCAGGGTCCCCAGGCCAGCATGGGTGTGCTCTCTTCTTTATAGGAGGAGCAGTATTATGAAGAGGAGGATGATCCTTTTCAGGACGATGAACCTATCCCTCCAGAGGTTTCTCCTTAGCAGGATTTTGGTCCACCTCCCAGGGTGTCAGAGGATTACTCATCCCATTTTACATTTGTAAGGAGAATGGCAGATGCTCTAAATATTGCTACTACAGAGCAAATTGAAGATGAGGAGGAAACTGAATACTTTAATATGATGGGTTTGACACCCACCAAAGCCCTCCTCTTGCCAGTTTACAAATTTTTCCAAAAGGACACCCTGAAACTTCTACAAACCTCTAATTCTGTTCCTCCTATTGATAGGAGAATAGATAAAAAGTATCAGTTGGACAGGACAGGAGCTGACTTTCTTTTCTCCCACCCTGACCATCAAAGGGTTATACAGCAGGCAGACTGCAACAAAGCCAGAGTCCCACTGTCCTCCCACCCTCCGGACAAGAACTCCAGGAAAATGGATAGCATGGCCAAAAAAGGATATTTATCAGCCTCTTTGGCCATGAGACAGGCTACCTTTCAAGCTTATGCTGCCCAGTATCAAAAATCTCTGTGGCAGTCGGTACTGGAAATGTCCATGAAAGTCCCCCTCACCCTTGTCTGAAGACCTGGCTGAAACTGCCAGGTTTGGGCTGGAGGCGGCTAAGTACCAGTTCCAAATGGCTGCTGATTCTAACACTGCAGCCAGATGGATGGCTAACACTGTGGCACAGAGATTTGCTTGGCTTAGGGCCACTAACCTTACTCAATATATTCAATCCAAGGCCCTGGATTTTCCCTTAGAGAGAAATTCTCTTTTTGGGGAATCCACGGTTGCATATATGAAAAAAAGTGGACGAATATAAGGCCACCTATGGAAGCAACTCTGCTAAAGAGCGTGCTTCACCATCTACTAGGCCCTTTGGAAGGGGGCAGGGGAAGGTCTTTTATGACCAGACCTTTCTTTCAGCCAGTAGCAGTGCCCCAGTACCAGCAGTATCCACAACAGGGACACTGTAGAGGTAGAAGGGGCTCCAGGAGGGGTTCTCAAACCCAACCTCAACCCCAACCAAAACAAAACCCCTGAGGATCAGGCCTCCTTCCTCCCTGTCAGAGGCAGACTATCCCACTACCTCCAGGCTTGGCTAAGCATCACCACAGACAAGTGGGTGCTGGAGGTAGTGAGTCAGGGTCTGTCTTGGACTT
The DNA here is from genome assembly GCA_016271365.2 of Neoceratodus forsteri. Taxonomy (NCBI): domain Eukaryota; kingdom Metazoa; phylum Chordata; order Ceratodontiformes; family Ceratodontidae; genus Neoceratodus; species Neoceratodus forsteri. The sequence goes on from CM028133.1 coordinate 1,135,915,010, forward strand.
CAAATCTTTTTCTCCTCAGAAAACCAGGGTTTACTGCTTACCTCCTCTAGCAGAGAGGGCATTGCTAGAAGCAGAGGTCCAAAAGTTGCTACATCTCAGAGCAGTGGAATTAGTCCCTACCACCCTGAGAGGAAGAGGTTTTTACTCCAGATACTTCCTAACAACAAAGAAAAGTGAGGAGTGGTGGCCTAAACTGGATCTCAGAGCTTTGAACAAGCATCTGAAAAAAACAAAGTTCAAAATGGTAACTTTGGCTCGAATACTACCAACAATGCCTTAGAAAGATTCTGCTAATAGCTTGGCAGAAGTCACCAAGAGAAAGGACTGCTGTGTGACTGAACTTCTCTGCCGGGACTATATTGCCCTCCTTGCCTCCCCCGCTCCACCCAAAGCTAGTTCTATTTTTATAGGCACAGGATTTGACTGACAACAGGAACTTCCTGTTTAGGGGCAGGAAGTGAGTGATCACAGAACCACCAAGGACCCACCATCCTAGAAGGGCAAGAGTAGCCTCCGCCCTCTAGCTGCTGGAGGTCTGCCTCGAACAAGTAAGTGGTCTACTGAGAAATATAGGATATTCTTGTCTCAGAACAGGACAATCAGGAGCTTAAAGGGCACACAGGCAGAAAGTAAGGAGAGAGAGAGAAAATAAAAGACGAAAGAGTATGGATTGCAAACAGTTAAGGGGTCAGAATTAAGACATGATTGGAGTGGTGCAGTGCAGTGGCTGTGGAGCATCAGTCTTCCGAGAGATATTCTGGAGGATGCGGTGTTGTCCCATCTGCAGGCACCTCTCTGGGTTGAGGGAGGAGGTTGCTCATCTCCAGGCTGAGTTGGCCAGGATTTGTGGGACCTCCTGTTCCATCCAGGGACCACCAGTGCCACTGCCGTTGCCTCAGAGGTTGCCAAGAAAGAGGAGCGGTTGGACCACAGTGGGCTCAGGGAGGGTGAGGGTGGTGGAACAGAGGCACATCCCTCCAGTTGTACCTCTCCATAATTCCTATGCCATTCTGGCAAAGTGTGGTTCCTCTATGGAGACACCTACAGTGGAGACCAAGGAGGATGCTGGGAACCTCCACAAAGGAGACCCACAGGAGGGTGGCAGGGGACCCTGCAGGGGAAGGAAACAACTCCTGGTGGGGGACTCCATTGTTAGGAAGGTAGAACTGGGCAAGGAAGGGGAGAGGGAGGTAAGGTGCCTGCCTGGCGCCATGGCTTGGAGGGACAGGGAGTGAATCCTCAGGATTGCCGGAGCAGCTGCACAGGGGAGGGAGCTGGATGTCATTGTCCACCTAGGGACAAATGACCTGGCTAAGAAAGGGATTAAAGAAGTGCAGGAAGAGTTTGTGGAATTGGGGAGGGGCCTTAGTCAAGTAGCACGCACGGTAACCTTCTCGGAGGTGCTACCCATCTATGGCATAGGAGAGGCTAGGTGTTCCTGCACCATGGGATTCAACCAGTGGTTGAAAACTGGTGTGGAGCTCAGGGATTTGGCTTCATTGGGGACTGGGGGTCCACCTGGAGTGATGCAAGCCTATACTGGCATGATGGGCTGCATCTGTCCGGGAGGGGAACCAGGATCCTAGGTGATAGGTTTAAATGCTTCATTGGCAAGCTTTTAAACTAGCCAATGGGGGAGGCACTGGAAAGGAGCAGGAAAATCCTAGCCCCCCCCAAACAATCACAGTAGTAAGTGTGGCAAACACCAACATGGAGGTGTCGATAGGGAGAAGGGCAGGGTAAATGAGAAAGTGACAAAGGCAAGAAGGACAGGGATGGGGCAAAAGGGGTAAGGCCATCAGGAAATGGAGGTAATGAGTACCAATGCCCGTAGTCTGGGCAACAAGCTCCCTGAGCTGATGGCCTTAATGGAAGAGGGATGCCTGGATATCGTAGCAGTCACAGAAACATGGTACACAGAGAACCATGACTGGGATGTTAACATACCAGGGTACATAACCTACAGGAGAGACAGGCAGGGGAGAAGAGGGGAGGAGTAGCTCTCATGTAAAGGAAGGGATAAAAGCAACTGAACAAAAGAGTAAACAGGAGAGAGGAGGCACTGTGGGTCACCTTGGAGACTGGAAAGGGCACCACAATCCGCACAGGGTTGTGTACAGACCCCATGTCAGGGGAAGGAATGGACAAGGATATGATGGAAGGCATTCTTAGAATGGCAGAGAAAGGGAGATACTGTTGATGGAGACCTGAATATGCCAGATGTTAACTGGAGCACATTTGCTGCAGCCACATCCAAGAGCAGGGCCATTCTTGACGCCCTACAAGTGGCAGGCATTAGACAGCTAGTTTGAACCCACTTGTGAGGAGCAATCTTAGACCTCGTGATCTCAAACGGGGCAGTGAGAGGATCTCAGATCTAGAAGTAGGTTGCCATCTGGGGACAAGTGACCATCAAACTGTGTGGTCACGTTAAACTCAGCTACAGAGTCAAGCTACACAAAAGTGAGGGTACTGGACTTTAGGAGGGCTGACTTTGGCAAGATGGGAGAGTGCTCAGAAAAGCACTAGCAAACAGGCTAGAAGGAGGTGTGAGCAACAATGAGGAATTATCAAAACTGCCATCACAGACGCAAGCCTTTGTGTGAAGCAAATCAAAACGAAAAGAAAAGCCACTATGGTTCTCAAGAGAGGTGGCTGTGAAAGTCAGGAAGAAAAGATAGCATTCGGAAGTATAAGGAAACACAGAAGGAGCAGGACAGAGAGCTGTACCAGTTAAGGCAGAAGAAGCAGGGGAGGAAGTCAGAATAGCAAAGGCCCAAACTGAGGAAAAGATAGCCAACTCAGTTAAGAAGGGGATAAACATTTTTTAGGTACATCAGCGAATGAGAAGACAAAGGGAGGGATAGTGAGGCTGAATAGAATGAACGGTGGTGGGCAGAGGGGACAGTGAAAAGCAGGAATACTGAACGAATATTTCTGCTCAGTATTCACAAAAGAGGAGGGGGAAGTGCCTAATCCAATTAACAGAAGCACTCTTGATAGGGGGTCGATCCCAGTCCTTTCACAGAAGAAAGGGTTCTGCAAGAACTCCTAAAACTGAAGGTGGACAAAGCAATGGGTCCTGATGGAATTCACCCGAGAATTCTAAAAGAATTAAGGAAGGAACTAGTGAAACCACTGGCTACTCTTTTTAATAAATCATGGGAGGATGGTGTGGTACCCGAGGACTGGAGGAAGGTGGATGTGATTCCCCTTCACAAAAGTGGGACCAAGACAGAGGCAGAAAACTACAGACCTGTCAGTCTGACCTCTGTGGTAGGGAAAGTGATGGAGTCACTCTGAAGGAAAGAATAGTTGAGTACCTAGAGGTCAGTGGAGCACAGGATCCAAGGCAGCATGGGTTCACAGCGGGAAGGTCATGTCAGATGAATCTAATAGATTTCTTTGACTGGGTGACCAAAGTAGTAGACCAGGGAGGGGCTGTGGACTTGGCCTACCTAGACTTTAGCAAGGCATTTGACACAGTCCCACACAAAAGATTGATTGTCAAATTAACCAGCCTGGGAGTGGGTCCCAGGGTGGTAGCCTGGGTAAACATTGGCTGGACAACAGGACACAGAAGGTAATTGTAAATGGAGTCCACTCTGAAGAAAGGGTGGTTACTAGTGGGGTACCGCAGTGTTCAGTATTGGGTAAAGTCCTTTTTAATGTCTTCATCAGTGACATTGCAGAGGGACTGGAAGGAAAGTATGCCTTTTGCAGATGACACAAAGATCTGCAACAGGGTTGATACACAAGGAGGCGTGGAAAGGATGAAAAGGACTTGGCAAGGTTGGAGGAATGGTCAGACGATGGCAGCTAGGATTCAATGCAAAAGTGCAAAATAATGCACCTGGGAAACAAGAACCCAGGGAAGAATACACAATGGGTGGGGAGGTAGTAACAACAACAAAACAGGAAAGGGACCTGGGGTAATCATATCAGATGACCTTAGGTTAGCAAGCAATGTGAGAAGGCAGTAGGGAGGGCTAGGGTATACTGGGATGTATAGAGAGGCATCAGCAGCAGAAAACAGGAAGTTGTTATCCCTTTGTACAGACAGTTGGTGAGACCCCATCTGGAATACAGTGTCCAGTTCTGGAGACCCCATCTCCGCAAGGACATAGACAGGATAGAGGCAGTCCAGAGGAGGGCAACTAAAATGGTGCAGGGTCTGCAAGAGAAGCCGATGAGGAGAGACTAAAGGAGCTTAATATGTATACCCTTGAGGAAAGAAGGGAGAGGGGGGACATGATAGAAACTTTCAAGTACCGCAAGGGAATCAACAAAGTCCAAGAGGATAGCATCTTTAAGAAAAGAGACTTGCAAGAACAAGGGGACACAATTTAAAGATAGAAGGAGGGCAGTTCAGGGGCAATGTGAGGAAGTATTATTTCACAGAGAGGGTAGTGGATGCATGGAACAGCCTTCCTGAGGAAGTTGTGGGGTCTAAAACTGTGGGAGAATTCAAGAATGCATGGGACAGACATAAGGCAATTCTTGTGGGGGGCAGGAAGATAAAGGCTGTTGGTTAACTAGGATCTGCGGCCTATCCTGTAGGTAGGGAAATGGGCAGACTAGATGGGCCTAGCAGTCCTTATCTGCCGTCAAAGTCTATGTTTCTATGTTTCTATGTTTCAATCCAAAAAGGGGACTGGCTGGCATCACTGGACTTGAAAGACGCCTATTTCCACATCCCCATAAAGGAATCTTTGAGAAAATACCTCAGATTCAGGCTCCCTTCAGGCCACTGTCAGTTTTCAACTCTTCCTTTCGGTCTCTCCTCAGCACCAAGGGTGTTCACAAAGTGCCTAGTTTTTGTAGTGGCATATCTAAGAAGACAGGGAGTGACTGTTTTACTTACCTAGACCATGGGTGTAGGCAGGCATACTCACTGTACACATTTGTGTACAGTTCTGTTGAGTGCCTGTCACAAACCATATGGCTTTCTGTTAATATTATCAATCTAATCTGAAGTATTTGAGTTACTGTAGGCCACTGAGGAGTGTCTCTCTGTTTAAACTTCTGTTGTTTAGGAGACGGATATATGTACAACCTCTTTAGAGATTAGAGGAATCATCTGACAACAATCCAATTTGTTTAGAAGGGGGTAGCATTTGGAGAGAATGTGTACATTTTTTAAAGGGGGTGGTAGCTATTAGAGATTGTGTGTACAAAGCAGAAATTTCTGGCTACACCCTTGACCTAGACGATTGGCTTGTGGTGGGAAACTCACCAGACCAAGTAAGGAACTCCCTAAAAATCACCCAAGTCCTCTTAGAGTCCCTGGGTTTCATCATAAATCAAAAGAAATCAGTCCTAATCGCTGCTCAAACTCTGCAGTTTATAGGAGCAGAAATCAACACACTGCAGGGCAGAGCCTTTTTACCCTTAGACAGCGTGCAAAGACTTCAGTCAACAGCAAATTCCTTCGTCCTGAACGGATCAAAAACTGCAAGACAGTTTATGCAGCTCCTAGGTCATATGGCTGTATCCAGAGGCACAGTCCAGGGATCCAGATTCCACATGCGAGACATCCAGTTTCACCTCAGGGCTCAGTGGAGTCAGAAAAAAGACCCTTTTTCAAAACTTATACCAGTGGCAGGCCCACTATTAAGGGCCCTCTTGTGGTGGAAACAGGAATCCAATTTAAGGCAAGGAGTGCCTTTCCAGAAAGAAAACCCCTCTTTGGTACTCACAACAGATGCATCTCTGTTGGGCTGGGGAGCCCACTTTGGAAAGCACATGACCCAAGGAATCTGGTCAGCAGCAGAGTCCCTTCAGCACATAAATTTACTGGAGCTAAGAGCAGTGTTACTAGCCCTAAAGGCCTTTTCTTCACTGATCGTGGTCAGAGTGGTTCAGATCAGAACAGACTATACCACCACAATGTATTACATAAACAAACAGGGAGGCACCAGGTCAGGCCTCCTCTGCACAGAGTCAATAACATTTTGGACACTGGCGTACTCTCTGAAGGTCTCTTTACAGGCAATCCACTTGCCAGGAAAGGACAATACTTTGGCAAATGCACTAAACCGCATCAACCAAGCCCATCACGAAAGGACCCTGAACAAGCAGGTGGTACAAGTTGTTTTCAGAAGGTGGGGCACTCCAGAGATAGACTTGTTCACATCCCACCAGAACCACCTACTACCTCAATACTGCTGCAGACCACCAGCACAGGGCACAGTTCCTCTGGATGTCCTGGTTCTGGACTGGACAGGCAGGCACCTGTATGCTTTTCCCCCTTTCCCCCTGGTTTTCAGGGTGTTACTGAAGCTAAAGTCCCTCTCAGCATCCCTGATCTTAATAATTCTTTATTAATAGTGTGCCTTTCAAAACCAAGGCATATAACAGTCAGAACAAATTAAAACATATAACTCCAGATTGGCCCAGGCAGCCGTGGTACTCTCTTCTGCTCTCCATGTCTGTCAGCAAACCGATACAGTTGCCTCTCAGACATAATCTCCTGACTTCCAATCAGGGAACGTTGTTGTACCCGTATCTCAGGTCTCTTCATCTCAAAGCATGGCTCTTGAAGAATTAGTGTATGCAGATCTAAATCTTTCAGAAGCTGTCCTGCATATTTTGAAGGTTATAGAAAACCCTCCACACAGAAATCTTATTCTTCCAAATGGAAGCGATTCTCTCTCTGGTGTTCCAGTATGAGCCTTATACCATGAAACGCTGGAGTTTCAGTAGTCCTGGACTATCTCACTCATTTGCATTCACAAGGTTTGCAACCCACTTAAGGTTCATTTAGCAGTGGTATCTGCCTACCTTTCCGTGGGCACCAAGATATCAGTGGCATCTGATAAACTTTTCAAAAGATTTTTTAAAGGACTAATGCATTTACACCCACCTCACAGGGCACCAGTGCCTGCTTGGGATTTGAATGTGTGTATAGCCAAGCTCATGGACCCTCCCTTTGAACCCATGGCTACTTCCTACTTGAAATACCTAACTTGGAAAAGTCTTCCTAGTGGCTATTACTTCTGCAAGGAAAATTAGCGAGCTCCAGGCGTTCTGCATTGACCAGGACTATATCTCATTTCACAGAGCTAAGGTAGTCCTCAGAACTAACAGACAGCTTCTTCCTAAAGTGGTTTCAGATTTTCATCTGAATCAGTCAATCACTCTGTCTTTTTCACAGACCACACCAGTTCTGGTGAAAGAAGATTACACAGTCTGGATGTGAAAAGGGCTATCAGCTACTACATGACAGTCACCACAGATCTTAGGAAAAATGAAAAATAATTTTTCCTTACATATGGAGATGTAGGAAAGGGTAAACCAGCCTCAAAAAGATCCATTTATCGGTGGATAGTCCAGTGTATTCAGTTCTGCTACACTAAGGCAGGTAAAGAGCTCCCGACGGGATTGAGGGTGCATTCAACAAGAGGAACTGCTGCTACCCTTGCAGCTGCCAGGGAGGTTCCCTTGGTGGACATTTGCAAAGCAGCTACCTGGAAAACAGTACACACCTTTTCAAAACACTATAACCTGGATATTTTATCCAGGGGTGATGCTAGGTTTGGCACAGCAGTCCTGCAGAGTCTGTTTCCAAGATAAGTTCTGTGCCCACCTCCAGTGGTACTGCTTGGTAGTCTGCACAAAGTTATGAATATACTGAGCATTACTGTGGTTAGAAGAAAAAAATACTTACCATAGTAATTTTATTTCTTCCCAGTGATGCTCAGATATTCATAACGCCCTCCCTTCCTCCCCTTCCAGAACTTCAGCCTCTGCACTCCGCATGCTGGTGCCATCAAGCCATATTATATCTGTTGCATTTTCCTGTTTTAATCATTTTAAACTGGAGTTTTCAATGTTCTCTTTTACAGTTTTATTGATATGGTTTTTATTAAAGTCAGTCTCCCTTTGGAGGCTTATTCTAAATTGATGCTTTAATTAGGGGGAAACCCCTTTTTTATAGAATTTAATTACATTAGTTTCCTAATGCCTGACTTCCAGGCTTCTCACAAATCTGAGTAGGTTAGAACACTATAGTTGGTAGAGGCAGTATTTGAAAGATGCTCACATGCCAAGAATTCTACTCATTTGCATGTGTTCCATCTCTCCGGGGCAGTCCAACCCTCCAGGCTTACTGCACAAAGTTATGAATATCTGAGCATCACTGGAAAGAAATAAGATTACTAAGGTAAGTAATTTTTCTTTCCCGCCGTTGAGTGCGCTTCAGTGACGCCGTTGCTAGCCTGCTGGGAGTCAAATCTTCACATTTATACAACAGCAGTATTTGATTAGTTTATTAGTTTTTATCGATTTGTTATTTATTTATTTATTTTTTTTAAAGAATTAATTCGTTTAACGAAAGAAGTCTTCTGCAGCCCACCTTCGATGGAGTCGACCATGAATGGGGCCAGTGATGGTAGGGAGACTTTGCATGAAAGCTGTGTTTTCAGCAGGGCTAGGTCTCCTCCGCAACCCTCTGTGGGGGGGGGGTCTGACTACAGGCAGTCCAGTGCTCGGGGTGGGGGGAGGAATGGGCGGTCCTCCTGAAAGCACAAAAAGAAGTGGTCCCATTCTTGATCTTCATCGAGGACTAGGCACCACTCGACCTCGAGTTCTTCTTCAGCCCCCCCCCCAGTCGAAGAGGAAATAGTACCACTCTAGGTTGCCCTCTGGTATGTCTGTGCGTCATTTCTCGGTAGCTGGGGACAGGGGGTCTGATTCCTCTGGGGTCTCCTTTGGCCTCTGTTCCTAAAGCAGTCTCCTTCAGCCTCTGTTCCTAGTGGCCGACATCCTTGACTCCGTGGTCCCTCCCCCGTCCCCGGGAGGGGGTCTTCCAGTGAACAGTTTCATAACTGGGCCGCTGTTATGGAGCAATGGGTTTGGCAGTTGTCCTGCCTGTCCGAGCCTATGAGACTGCCTCCAGGGCCTTCGTACCTAGGGGTTTCGAGCCTGTGGGTAGCGCAGTTGGTGCTTCCTAGTTGTGCGTCGCCTTCTCTGGTGCCGTTGATGCCATGCTCTGGTGCTTTTCCCCTTATATGGCTGTGGCACAGTGGCCAGCACAGGTACCATTTTCTCCTACTAATTTTGTCAGCTCTTCCTCCTTGGCTCTGAGAGTTGGGTTGGGTCCTCTGGTGTTTGTGCAGTGCCAAGGGAGGTGCCACTTTCGACTCTGGTTTTGGTGGCGCTGGACCAGGTGCTGCTGCCTGGGCCAGCACCGTCTTCTGTCTCAGCGCTGCACTCTGTGCAGGTGCGGCCGGTGCATTAGGCGCCACGTTTTTCGACTTCGATTTGCGGAGCACCTCCTCCTCTTTTTTCCTATATACAGTATACTGTCCCTCCGGGGCTAGTAGGAGACAATATTGAACCTGATCCTGATCTTCGATTAGGAGACGACTTTGATGAAGATTCTTCTCTCAGAGTGGCAAATGAGTCCTTTCCTTCTGTTGAACCTCTGGTCAAGGACCTTTCCTTTAAGTCTCTGCTAAAGAACATGAATTCCACTCTTTCTCTCCAGACTTCAGAGATTGATCTGAGGAAATTTCTGTATTTTCAGTATCTGCACATTCCAGATATTCTTGTGGAATTGACCCCTCCAGTGCAGCCCTCTTTTGAGACACTCTCACAAATGGTGTGGGTTAATCCGGCACTTATTTCGTCTGTGGCTAAATCCATAGACAGGAAATATGCCCCCCCCCCCAAAAGATTGACCGATCTTGGCCTCTCAAGCCTTTGCTGATGCCATAGTTGTCTTGGCAGAGAATGATAAAGCAGTCCTTCCTCAGGAATCTACGGCCCATCCAGTAAACAAGGAATCCCGTAAGACTGACACCTTGGGGAAGTGAGTTTTTGCTGCCTCTGCCCTAGGTATGTGCATTGCTAGCCACCAGGTTATTTCTGTCAGTATGAGTATAACAAAGCCACTGTGGAAGCTCTTATGGAGTCTGACATTAGCACAGTGCTTCTCCAGACCGTTACTAGAGGCATTGAGTCCGACAGTCAGAAACTTAAGGCTGCTATGGACACCTTTGGCACTGCTTCTAGAGGAGCAGGAGCTGGTACTTGCACCCATTGCCACTCGTGGTTATGCACATCGGGATTCACAAATGATGCCCAACAAAGAGTTTTGAGTTTACTGTTTGATGGAATTTATCTGTTTGGCTGTCAGGTCGAGCAGGCACTCGAGGCCACACAGAAAACTAGAATGGCTATCAAGACGTCCAGGCCGCCCTCTGCTGCCCCGCAGTGGGGCAGGAACCGCCGTAACTTTCATAACTGTCAGACCTTTCATGGCAAAGGCAGAGGGGGCTTCAACAAAAATCAAGCCCCCCAGGCACAAAAGAAAATGCAGCAGAAGGCACAGGGCCCGAAAGTGCCTAGTGACACCCTCTGAGACTCTGGTCCAAGTCCCACCTCAGCTGTCCGAGGGGGACTCTTCCTCGGCAGTAGAAGGACGTCTGACTCAGTTTTACAACCAGTGGAAATCAGTCACTTCAGACAAATGGGTGCTCAGGATAATCTGCAAGGATTACTCTCTAAATCTTTCGGAAACCCCTCCGGATCATCCTCCCAAATGACAGCCCATGCTGTCTGTCTCTCAGTCAGACCTTCTTGCTTCCAAGATTCAAGGCCTTCTGAACAACTGGGCAGTAGAAGTGGTTCTGTAGGATCAACAGAACACAGGTTTCTACTCCCGATTACTTCCTAGTTCCAAAGAAAATAGGCGGCATATGTCCTATTCTCGATCTAAGAAAGTTAAACAAATTCCTTTACAAGGAGAAATTCAAGAAGATATCACTTGGTACACTTTTACCTCTGATTCATCAAAACGATTGGCTAGCCTCCCTGGACATGCAGGATGCCTACCAACATGTTCCCATATACCCAAGCCACTGCAAGTACCTCCGATTTGTGGCTTTGGGTCAACACTTCCAGTTCAGAGTCCTACCCTTTTAGGCTATCCTCGGCACCTCGAGTCTTTACGAAGTGCTTTGCAGTTCTCGCAGCACATCACAGGAAACTCTGATTTCAAGCGTTCCTGTATCTGGATGACTGGCTACTAGGAAGCCCCTCCAGACAAGAGACACAGGAAGTCATTGCTAAAGCTTCCAAGGGAGTTTTGTTGAATCTAGGAAAATCACAACTACAACCCTCCCAGCAGCTCCTCTTCAATGGAGCCCTTCTGGATACCTCCAACACAAAAGCCTTTCTTCCAGAGAACAGGAGGAACGATATCCTTCAGATGACCGACTTCATCAGTGAGAATGACTCAGTACGAACCCTCTCGATGCAACGGATGCTTGGTCTCATGGCATCTTCAGTATTCACGGTGCCCTTGGCTTGTCTTCACATGAGGACTTCTCAGTGGATGCTCAGTACTCAGTGGTCCCCAACCACACAACCCCAGTCCCTTCACATCAAGGTAACGGAACCTCTCAAGTGGTCACTCACCTGGTGGACTCAAGAGGACAACCTTCTGAAAGGCTTCCCCTTTGCTCCACTGGACACCCGAATCACCATCACCATAGATGCTTCCTTACTTGGATGGGGAGCTCACTGTCAGGATCTCCACACCCAAGGTCTGTGGATTCAGGACAAATCTCAACTCCAAATAAATGTCCTGGAAAAGAGAGCGGTCCTTATGCTGTCCAAGCCCTGAAAGTCTCTGTCACAAAATAATTCTCCTTCAGATGAACAACAAGCGGTGATGTACTACATCAACAAACAGGGTAGGGAGCACTCGTATCCCCTGTGCGGGGAAGCAATGAGAGTGTGGGAATGGTGTCTAGAACATTAAGCCCTGATCCAGGCAGTGTACCTACCAGGAGCCCAGAACAATCTAGTGGATTGTCTCAGCAGAATGGAGGTGGATCCTCATGAATGGTCTCTCAACGTAAACGTTGTGCAGTTGCTCTTCGAAGAGTGGGGCATTCTGGATCTGGACCTTTTTGCGTCTCCACTCAATGCAAAACTGCATCTATTCTGCTCCAGAAATCCAGAACCTTGCACTTTCTGTCAGGATACATTCAGACTGCGGAGGGCAAGATGCTTTCTGTACGCATTTCCTCCTCTTCCCTTAGTTCAGAGGGTGCTGCTCAAGCTGGAGGCACTGGGGGCAGAATTATCCTCATCACCCCATTCTGGCCGAATCAGATTTGGTTTCCATTAATCAACAGATTATCAGAAACTTCACCAAGACAGCTTCCACTTCAAACGGACTTGCTGACCAAGGGCTGGGTGGTCCATCCCAGCCGGAGATCCCTTCAGCTCCACGCTTGGCTCCTGAGGAGATAGAAGTGTGTAGATTTGATGTCTCACGGAGAGTCTCAGACATTCTCCTAGCAGCGCATAAGCCAGCTACTAGGAAAACGTACACAGCAAAGAGGAATCTCTATTGGTGTTCAAAATCCTCCCTGGATCCCTTTTCTTGCCTACCAAACAAAGTCTTGGAGTATCTTTTAGACCTGTCTAATATAGGACTACAGTACTCAACTGGGAAGGTCCATCTCTGCGCGATCTCAGCTTATCACGAGCTTATACACGCATTGTCTATAGCTCAGTTACCCTTGGTTAATAGATTCCTGAAAGGTATTCTCCAGACTAGGCCACCAGTCAGGAGACTGGTAGCTACCTGGGATATCAACCTGGTACTAGATATGCTCACCCGTAAACCTTTCGAGCCTCTAACAACATGCGAGCTGAAGTTTCTGACCTGGAAGACCACCTTACTCATAGCCATTATCTCCGATTGCAGAGTGTCTAAAATACATGCCTTGGTCACAGACCCGCCTCACATGGTATTTCATAAGCAGGGCCCCGTGTTTACTGCGGCAAAGTGGACCTACATTCTGTGGCAGGACCTCATACTTTCTGCGGCAGAACAACTTCTGATTCTGCAGCTATTCTGCGGCTGAGAAATTGTGGCTAAACAATATACCTTCAAAGGGATTAAGTCTTAGTTAACCCTTTGACTACCTTTGTGCAACCACTCTGCTACAATGAAAGTGGAACAGAAGGCCATTTAACAGTATGTAGTCTTCTTATCACAAATATTAAACAACAATAACCCAAACCAGGCACAGCCATGGGCATCAGTGTTCTCTGTTAATGAATTTTCCTTCCCACCCAGAATTTGAAGACTCATCTGTTCTTCTGGAAATTGGTGGCTTTTGCTGTTGTCCTAGGTTATAATCAGAGGAGGACATACACATTTAGCTAAAACTACACAGAAGACAAAACCTGCTTGGATTTCTTCTGGTTTATATTTACGGTTAGCAGATATAAAGAAAGACTCCAACTTGAAAACCTTTTTTTCTGATTTTGATCCAACCTTCTTTTAGATTATTATTTTTTAAACTAGGAATACCCCAACTGCCTTGCAAATTGGGGAGGGGGGGATGTCTTCCTATAACAGTGAAGGAGGTGCAGTGTCTGTAGGATTTGTTGACTCCTGATTTGTCTTTTGGGGGGACACACTAAAAAATGCAAGCAAGTCATTCTTATTAAGCTGGAGTAACCTTTGTTAGCATGTTGTCTTCTACTCGGAACTTAGGACTGTGGTGTTCTTCAGTCAGTGACCCTCATTTGACTTATGTATAGCATCAGTCAAACTCTCCATTCCGATTTTTTCCACACCTATTTGCTTCAGTTCTAGTATACCCTGGTCCCCAACTCTGCTGCAGCTGGACGACTTGACCCTCCTTAAGAATTGAGCTTGATGACACCACTTAGACTGCAGGTTCAAATCTGACAAGAAATTACTCTCACACTTGCAGGTACAGAACTGTGACCCACAAATCAAAACTGTGATAGATGTCCACCAGTGGGGACTGAGTCCTCTGCTCAGTCTACTGCCAGCCCTATGTTTCTGCAATCAGCTCCTCCTCCGATACCTGTCACCACACAGAGATGGAGTCCCCCTCCACGGCACCACTGTATCTTCTCACTTCTTGACTACAGCTCACCTTCCAGTTCTTCCTTCCAAATTCATCTCCCAAGGATTCAGTGTGTGCCATGAACAGCCTCCCAATAAAACATTAACATGGCTGAGCTACCCACACCTACACAGCAGCAAATCACAACTGCCATGGACCTAATCAAGCTCTACTACTCTTGCGTCAGTCCCCCCCCCCCAATAATGCTGGCTGGCAGGAGTTATGTAACAGCAGCCAGCAAGAGTCAAGCTGCCATGTGGCCACTAGCATTTCGGCTTTATAGCGGGTGGTATCAGTTTGCTTTCTTTTCCAATAAGCACGTGTGCCATGGCATACTTAACATATCAATAGCTATGCCCTTGCCTTGTGTGATTGCATAGCATAGCTAGCATTTCTGCGGCTGTGTGGCTGGTTTTCCTGATTTCTGTGGCAAGCAATAATTTCTGTGGTCAGCCCTGATTTCTGCGGCCACTGCTGCAACCGCAGAATCGCAGAAAACACTGGGCCCTGTTCATAAGGACAAGGTGGTTCTTCGAACCCATCTTAAATTTCTCCCCAAAGTGGTCTTGGAATTCCATGTGAACCAGCCCTTGGTTCTTCCGACTTACATTGCGAACTTCCAGAATGAGGGAGAACATACCCTACCTTCTCTAGATATTTAGAGGGCCTTCTTGCATTTCTGCTTAGATAGAACTAAAGAGATCCGCAAGTCAAAGCAACTCTTTGTGTCATTCAGCATGGCCCGACTGGGTCATCCTGTTGCTATCAGATGTATTTTGGCATGGCTAGTGGCATGTCTTTGTCACTGCTATTCCATGGCACAGGTTAAGCTGGAAGGCAGGGTATATGCCCATTCTACCAGAGCAGCAGCGGCATCTCTGGCAGAAATACAAAACGTGCCCATTGTAGACATCTGCAGTGCAGCTACTTGGAGCTCCGTGCACATGTTTGTGAAGCACTATGCTTTGGATGTCCATGCCTCACAGCATCAATCCTTTGGCAGAACAATCTTCAGTGGACAACTTCTGTCCTAAGTGAGCTCCTCTCTCCTGCCGCCTTTTTTGGGGTGATTATTTAGCTCGGTACTCTCCCATTAGTGTAACTCAGTGGTGGAGACTTTATGTCCAGGGAGATATGGAAATTACATACCTACCATAATTCTTGATCTTCTTGGATGAAGTCTCCACCACTCATTCACATGCCCACCCACCATCCCCCGAGCTCACTCACGCTCTTGTTGGTCTTCACTCCCTCGATGGCTGGGCTGTGAAGACTCTGTTGAGTTGACCCTTCTTATACGGGTCATTCAGACTATCTTATGTCCGACATAGATTAGTTTCACTAGGTTAGTTTACGCTGCACCTCCTCAGTAAAAAAGGTACTGAGGCGGTTGGAGGGTCGATGCCAAGGTAGCCTGTACGGCACAAGCCAGTCTCGCAGTGCCGCTTCCTCATGGCCCTACCTCGGTGCCGGCCCTCCTGAAGATTTTTGGCTCCCACTCAGTCCTAGCGTCTCTGGTGTAGTTCCATTAGTGTGAATGAGTGGTGGAGACTTCGTCCAAGAAGATCAAGAATTACGGTAGGTACGTAATTTCCATATTTATCATACCTAGTGCGTACAAGAGTCTTGGCAGGAGGTTTATTTTAATAATATTTATGCATCTCCAGAAGGTCACAGGCAAACTGGCCCATCTCACCATATCCTTTTTTAGTTGGTCTAGCAAACAGTCTACATTTTACTTTTTTGTATTGCCTTTGCAACCTGTGTAGTTCAATATATAAATATTTAAGACTGTCAGCTTTCCAAGTCAAACTCAAGTCAGTAATGTCTTGTTTTAATACTCTATTATTTAAAGGCATCACCTCTGTTTTTTCAGTGTTTATCTTATAGTTAGAAATCTGTCCAAACTGCCTGATTACGCCTAGGGCTGCTAGGTTCTTCATATACAGGAGAAAGTTTATATTTCTTCTTGCCTATAGTAATGCCGTGGATATCAGCTTTCTGTTTAATACTGATCACTAGGGGTTCCAGAAAGAGATTAAATAGCAGTGGTGACAAGGAGCACCCCTGTCTCTCCCCTCATGTACAGTACTGAATAAATTCCTCCTGTATTTTATACACGTTCAAAATGTGGAACACAGACCCTCACACGACCCTGTCAAATGTTTTTTCTGCATCCAGGGAGGACAGGACCACTGGTTTTAGGGACGTGTATATGTTGTTCATCCACACTTCTTGGCATGTCCCTCTCTCCTCTAATTCTTGCTGGAAGGTCTTAAAGCTGGCTTCTCCCACCCACCCGGGTGGTATAACCCTTGGCTCCGCCCCATGACCCCAGATCTTCCTTTCCACTGGAAGATTCAGGTTGCCTCCTCACCGCTCCCACATTCTGTAGGCCCTAGCTTAATTTCCTTTGGATTCTCTCAAGATTAAGCTCATTTGAGCTAGCAGTTGCGATCTTTGTTTCTGGATCATGGAGGATAAATCTTCCCTCAGTTTTTGCCAGTGCCCGTGCGGCCAGAAGATGTCATGCACAGACCCACATACTTTGTGCATCTACTGTTTGGGTGCCGTCCATGACACTCAGGCCTACGAGATGTGTGTTGCTTTTCACACAAATGTTCTCGGCGATCGTCTCACATGACTCAAGCTGGGCAGGCTCGAAAAACGGAATCCACCTGTGAAATCAAAGGAGTCCCGGTGAGTGGCCTCTGCAGCTGCAGGGTCCACCAAGCAGTTAGAGCAAATGCAGGCCTTTGAGGAAGAGGCGGCGCAGGCTGCGGAGCTCTCCTCTCAGCCAATTTTTGTTCCACTCAGTCTGGGCTCCACCTTCTCTGGCTCCTTTTGGGAGATGTGCCAGTCTCTCCCCACTAAGGGCGAGAGACCATCGGGCTCGCATGCCTCCCCATCTGGTAAAAAGGACAAAGAACTGAGAGATTCTTTGTCTCAGTGAAGAGGTTCTTGGGATCGAGAGCGATCTCAGTCCCAGGGATCTCCAGTTTCGACTTCAGTCGAGACTGCTACTTCGACCGCTGGCTTTTCGGCTTTGCCAACTGGCCAGCTGGTCAAAGTCTCAATCGACAACGCGGTGGAGGTTACTCTCGACCCTGTCGATCTGTTGTCACCTGACAAGGCCAAGAACTCTCTTAGTAGGACTCTGGTCCTGCCTCTTCCCGATGTGGAGACCTAGCCTGCTGGCAATCCCATAGAGGAAACTGTCCCTGACCCAGGAAAATCACTGATTCCCCCAGTGTCTCCCAAGCGACCTGGTTGGCCGGTTAGATTGAGGTCAAGGTTTTGGATCCCCTTGACCAATAGGCTGAGGAAGGAGCATAAGTGCTCAAAGAAAAGGCGACACCGATTTTCATCTTCGTCCTCCTCGGTTGGGCAGAGGCTTTGACGGAATCTCTTTCGACGCTATGAAGATCTCATGTGGCAACAGCTGATCTTGTCTGGCCAGAAACTGGGTACGGTTTCCACACTGGCCATTACTTAGCTTTCACCTTCTAGGCCGAAGCCGATTCCATCGGCAATGATTATTTCAGTTCCTCCGCCTGCGGACCTGGTAAAACCCGCCCCGGTTCAGTCAGAATTGACCTCTGCACCGATGGTGGTGGAGCCGCTGATGCCTTAACAGCTTTTGGGAGGGGCTGCTTTGAAGGAATCTCAGATTGTTCTGGGTCTTCCTCACAGGCTATCGGTCACCCTCATGGCTGACCACTTCAGGGGTGTAGAGGGGGACCTTGGCAGCCGGTCGATTTATCCGGATACTTTGGATTCTGACAACTGCGATCTACACTGTCGTCCACTAGACAGTGAGTCGGCGTGCAGTCTGTCGACAAAGGAAGGTTATTCTTCCCTCTTGGGGATTCTCTGCCTCATCTCCAAATCCATGAGGATGCCCCTGGAGCCTGTCACAGAAATGGGCGGAATACCCTCTTCAGATATCCTTAAAAGAGGGGATACCCCGATGGAAGCCTTTCCAGTGGCCGAGGCCATTGTTGGTCTGGCTTTGGAGCTTTGGCAGCACCCTGCCTCCTGCCCAGTGCCGTCTGCCTGGATGGCCCGCAAGTACGTGGTGCCCATTGGGTCCCTCTTGGGGTTCACATAACACCCCTCAGCAGAGGGGTTGGTGACCCCTTCAGTGTTCAGATGCACAGACAGCTCTGCCGATACGGATAGACCTCCAGACAAGGAGTCAAAAAAATTGGACCAATCTGCCAGGAAGGTTTATATCGCGTCTTCACTAGGCCTCCATCAGGCAAGCTCGGCCTTCATCATGGCACACTACTCTCATGCCCTGCTGGGCTCTTTGCATGAGGTTCTCCTGCATCTCTCTGCAGACCTTCAGACTACAGTCAAGCAGGTCTGGGATCAGGGCCGGGCCGTTGCCAAGCAGCAACTCCAGACGGCCCTGGACTTCGGGGACTCATGCGCCTGTTCAGTAGGAGCCGCAGTTGCCATGTGCCACAGGGCTTGGCTGAGACTTCCCACCTTCATGGCAGATACCCAGCACAAACTCACTAATGTTCCTTTCCTGGGCACCGATCTCTTCGGCCCGGGTGTGGATGGTCACCTTCAGTGGATCGAGCCGTTCATTGCCACCTTGGACTCAGCTACTTCTGCACAGAAAGATTCCCCTAGTGCCAAGAAACAGCAGAAGAAGAAGCCATTTCAGCATCCTGCTCCTGTGGCCAAGCAGCCCTCCTTCCAGGGTAGGCAGCAAAAGCAGGCACAGGCTTGGCGCCTTCAGCCGAAGTCCGGGCCTGCAGAGGAGGTTGGGGTGCAGGCGGCTTCCAATCTGGACCCTCTTTCTCCAAGCTGATCCAGTGACGGGATAGGGGCTGCTACCCCATTCCCGTCACGCCAGCTCTGGGTCCTCCGATGGGGGAGCCAGTTCCACCACTTTCTTCCCACCTGGTCCGCTTTTATCATGGCCATGTGGGTCTTAGAAGTGGTCAGCCAGGGTCTGCTTCTAGAATTCGAGCAGTACCCTCCCAGCCGAGCCCGCGCCCTACAGGAGGAAAGGGTATCAGTCCACACTCGGTCGGCTCTGAGAGACGACATAGCCCAACTCCTCCTCAGGGAGGTAGTGGCCCAAGTGACAGATTCCCCATTCAACCAAGGGTTCATTTCCAGGTACTTCCAGGTCCCGAAGTGGACGGGGGGCTGGCACCCCATTCTAGATCTGCACAACCTGAACCAGTTTCTCAGGCCATGCACCTTCAGGATGGTAACTCTGTTTCAGATCATACTATTCCTGGAGCAGAACATGTGGTTCAGCTTACTGGATCTTCAGGATGCGTTTTTCCATGTCCCAATCCGTCTGTCTCACCAGTGGTTCCCCTGCTTCAGAGCAGAGGATACGCATTCTGAGCCATGCCATTCAGCCTGTCATTGGCCCCATGGGTCTTCACCAAATGCATTGCAGCGGTGGCAGCCCATCTCAGGCATCAAGGGGACATAGTCTACCCCTACCTCGACTATTGGCTCTTAGTGGGTTCCATCCAGCAAGAGGTGGAGAGGTCCAGGGATCTGGCCCTCCAGACCTGCACTCAGCTTGGCCTCCTGATCAACAAGGCCAAGTCGGTGCTTCTGCCTTCGAAGGTGATATGCTTCATTGGGGCAGAGCTCGACTCCTGCTGAGCCAGAGCCTGTCTCCCAGTGGTTAGGGTGGACATTCTCTCCTCCTTTGCCCAATCATTTCTGGTTGGGCACTTGCTCCCTGCCTGGGACTTTCTGTGCCTTCTGGGGTACATGGCAGCCTGCATTACCGTGGTCCGATAGGCTTAGTGGCATATGCACCCCCTGGCTGCCCAGTGGACTCAGCGCCAAGGTCATTTTGACCAGCTGATCACTGTGACCCAGAAGATGTGGGATGCTCCACAGTGGTGGACCATCCTGGATCATCTGTAGGAAGGGATCCCAATTGTCCGCCTCGAGCCGATGGTCGTCCTCACGACCAATGCCTCTCTCATGGGCTGGGGAGCCCACAAGGGGAACAGCAGGGCCCACGGGTTCTGGACCCGCAAGGAATCCCGATACCATATCAACCTGCTGGAGCTCAGAGTGGTCTGACTGGCACTGTCAGTATTCGCTCAGCAGCTTCGGGATCAAGTGGTTCAAGTCCGGATGGACAATATCATGACCATGTACTACCTCAACAGCCAGGGCTGCACGCGCTCCTAGCTGCTGTGCAGGGAAGTGCTCAGCATCTGGACACTCATGAGCTGACTGGAGGCAGATCTCCTAGCCATACATGTGGCAGGAGCCTCAAATCGACTCACAGATGCTCTCAGCCCCACAAGCAGGACATCCCATGAGTGTTCTCTCCACCCGGAGGTAGCTCACAGCTTGTTCTCCCACTGGGGCAAACCGATGGTGGTCCTGTTTGCCTCAAGGGAAAACACCAAGCTTGAGGCTGTTTCATGCCCGTCCCTCAGCAGGACTCGCTGCAGGGGGATGCCTTCTCAAGGCCATGGACCCCAGGCTTCTTCTGCACCTTCACTCCATTTCTCTTGATCCACAGGGTGCTTCTCAAGGTGAGGAGGGACGAGGCGCAGGTGATCCTGGTAGCCCCAGACTGGCCCCACCAGTTTTGGTATCCAGATCTCCTCAGCAACAGGCTTCTGAGGCATTTTCCAGCATGCCCAGACCTGATATCAGTCAATCAGGGGAAGGTATTCCATCCGGACCTTCAATTCCTGCACTTGATAGCCTGGTTCCTGAGCGACCAGAGTTCCAGGCTTTGGGTCACTCTGAGGATGTACTCACAGTAGTGGAAGCATCCAAGAAGGAGTTGACCAGAATGTGCTAGGCCTTCAAAAGGAAAAGGTTTTCCATTTGGTGTCAGGGCAAGGGCCTGGACCCTCTGTCTTGTCCAGTGGTTAGCATCGTAGACTACCTTTGATCTCTGTCCAAAGGGGTCTTCGGTCTTCGACCCTTAAGGTGTACCTGGCAGCCATCTCTGCTTACCGGGCATGGGCCAGTCAGCAGACAGTGGTGCAGGAGACAGTGGTCGGGCGCTTTTTCAAAGGCCTGGATCACATATCCTCTCCAGTGCATGAACCTCCACCTCCATGGGATCTACTGCTGGTTTTGGCAAAATTCACAGGCAAGCCATTCTAACTGATGCACAAGTGTGAGTTGTCACACTCGTCATGGAAAATTGCCTTCCTGGTGGCTATCACGTCAGCCAGAAGGACTGGGGAGCTCCAGGTGCTCTTGGTGGAGTCTCCCTACCTGATCTTCCACAGGGACAAGGTTGTCCTACGGCCCTACCCAAAATCCCCCCCCCCGAAGGTGGTGTCAGCGTTCCATTTCAATCAGGCGATGACTCTGCCAGTGTTCTACCTGAACTACACCTCGGATGCCAAGTACAGGCTCCATACTCTGGACCTGAGACCAGCTCTCTCCTATTACAAGGAGAGAACGGCGGAAATTCGGGGAGAGGTTCACCAGCTGTGTGTCACCTACACTGAAGCCACACCTGGCAGACTTGCAGCAAAGTGGACGATTGGCAGATGGATTACATTGTGCATTGATCTCTGCTATAGGTTGCTGGGTAGGGAGCCTTCCGTAGGGCTAAGAGCTCATTCCACCCACCATACCGCTGCATCGGTGGCTGTTTCCAGGGACATCCCTATCCAGGAAATCTGTCGGGCTGCTACCTGGAAGTCGGCAAACACCTTCATCACCCGCTACCACATCGACCTCGAGTCACGCTGGGATGCTGGTTTTGGGGCTTCAGTTCTCCAATCTCTGTTCCCTAAGTAGGGGGTGTGTGCCTTGCCTCCCTCCTCCTGCAGAACTGCTAGGAGTCTGCCAAGAAGTGTGGATGAACAACATATTCACTTCCCTAGAAACACAGGTTACTCACCTGTAACAGTAGTTCTAGGAGTGGTATATGTTGTTTATCCACACTCACCCACCCAACCTCTCCGGCTGCGATGCACAACCTGGCTTCCAGCGGGCTAAGATCTGGTGTCATGGGGCAGAGCTGAGGGTTATACCACCTGGATGGGTGGGAGGAGCCAGCTTTAAGACTTTCCGGCAAGAATTAAAGGGGAAAGAGACATGCCAAGAAGTGTGGATGAATAACATATACCACTCATAGAACTACTGTTACAGGTGAGTAACCTGTGTTTCCTGACCATTCCTGGATATGGAAAAAAGTGAGCGATATTTCTCAGGTGGTCAGAGGATAGCCTTTCAGGCATGAAGCCCACTTTTTCACGACCTATTAAGGAGTCCCACACTTCACTCAATCTAGTAGCTAAGATTCTAGCCAAAATTTTCATATCTACATTTATGAGAAAAATTGGTCTCTAACTCCCTACCAAAGTGGGGTCCTTGCCAAGGTTCGGGAGAATGGTTATCAGACCTTCAGTTAAAGATTAGTCTGCCACACCCTGTTCATAGCAATAATGCCATGTCTGCTGCAAGGGAGTGGGGGAGGTGCTAAGTCATCTATCAACACGTTATAAAAATTTGAGGAAAACCCATCCAGCCCTGGTGCTTTATCAGTGGTAAGATTCTTGACAGCCACTGCTATCTCGGCCTCTGAGGTGACACGTTTCAGGAAATGAGTATGAGGATCTGTTAGCTGAGGGAGAGGTGGGAATGCTGTGTAACTGCATTTATTTATTTAATTGAAAATGAGTGACTGGGAAAGGCACACTGACACCGAGGCTCGTTTCTAGGTGTGACCCGGGGGAGAGATCAACAACAAACAAATGACAGTACACTTAAGTACAGAAGTAAAGTGCAGTTACAAAAGTAACATATAATAATATGCGGGTATATCTTGGAACAGTTGAAAGTGTGAATATGCAAACCAGTATCATGCCAAGTGCTCTTACCATAGAGGGATTGCCAAAACAAGTGAAATGAGCAGGTAGTGCACTAGACAGACTAAGCAGAAGATAAAATAGACTAAAAACCTTAACCTCCTATCTGTCAGTGTAAGGTAGGGAGGACCCCGTAGAGAAACAAAAGCAGGTCAAGAGTGGAAGGAGTTTCAGCTGGTACCTAAAAGAGCTTGAAATGGAGGAATGGCAGAGGGAGGAAGAGAGCGGGTTCCAAAGAGTTGGAGGGTGATTTGAGAAAGCAGATTGCCCAGCAGAGGAACAGAGATACTGTAAGGAATGGAGAAGATTTGCTGGTCCCTGGAATGGAGAGAGCATGGCACAGGCATAACTGGGAAAAGGAATGAAGATAGGTAGGAGAGAAGTGAGCCAAACCAGTACTTGGAGATGAAAGAGTAACAGTGTAACTGGTGACAAGATGTTAGGAGGATGACGGAAAGGGAAGAGGAAGGGAGAAGTGGTGAAAACTTGGGGAGAGTCTGTTGCAGAGTGACAAAAGGCATTCCAGAGTGTGTCAAGTCTGGGTAGGGTCGTGGAAGGAGCAGTATTGTAGACCACATCGGCACAGTCAAATAACAGTCACACCATTTTGATGAGCAGGTCACAGCGGACCAACAGGGAACTGGCAGTCTTTATTATGGTACAGGGCACCCAGCTTGGGTCCCAGTTTCACATGGATGACATTGATATGGGCTAAGGAGTCGAGCTTGCTGTCTAGCTGTATGCCAAGGTATTTAAAGGATTGCACTGCCTCACGTGGGGAGACATCCAGCATGCAGAAGACTGGCATTCCAGAGAGCCTGGTCAATTTCTGGGTGGTACCAAAGGTCAAGGATACCGTTTTTTGGTATTGACCCAGAAATGACTAGTGTGAAACAAGCATTGGGTGCTATAAAAATCCTGTTGAAGCAGGTGGAGGGACCAGAGGTGACGATAACTGTGTCATCAGCATGCATGTGCAAGCTGGCAGATGCAAGATCGTTCAGAAAAATAGAGAACAGGATAGGATCTAATATGGAACCCTTGCAAGACCCCAGCCTTGATGGAAAGGGGTCATGATAAGGTGTCACTATCCTGAACTGACTGTTGATGGCCCATTTGGTAGGAATGGTAGTAGTAGTCAACTGTGGGAGCTGAAAGGCCAGCAGAGCTCAACTTGTCCAGGAGGAGAGGGTGGGACACTGAGTTGAAGGCTTTGGTCAGATCGATGACAATGACAGCCATTATGTGCCCCTGATCCATCCCTGAGAAGGTGAAATCAGTGACTTTCAGCAGGAAGGAATCAGTGGAATGCTGCTTCCAGAAGCCAAACTGGAATCGGGAGAAAAAAGTGGAAGAGATAAGGAACTCCGGAGTCTTGATTAGACTAACTCCTCTTGGAGCTTGGTGAGGGAGGGGAGGAGGGATATGAGGTGGAAGTTACCAGAGGTAGAGGGGTCTCTCCTCCCCTCCTGTGAAGTGGAGGGACTCTAGCAGTCCTCCAGGGCCAAGGAACTGAACAGAGGGAGAATGAGAAGTTGAGCAGGTGGGTAAGTGGAGCGGCTATTGCAGGAGTCAAGAGATGGAGGAGTTGGGGGTCAAGCAAATCAGGGTTAGACTTTGACAGGTTGAAGGACTGCAGGGCAAGCAGTGTTTCTTGAGTGATAACAAGAGTAAAAGGGAAACCCGATGAGGAATGGGGTAGAAGAAAGGGGGGAACAGGAAGTGAAGGAGGGGAGTCAGCAGCAGGAGGGGAGAGAGAGCACATATGGTAAAAAAACTGATTGAAGTGAGCTGAGACAGAGGCAGGGTCAGACATGGGTGTACCGTTAACCATGAGGACTGGAGGAGCAGACTGGGCAGGGGTGTCAAAAAGGAAATTAATTACCTTCCAGCTAGGTTTTACACATCACACAGTGTGCACTGATGTTTTTAAGACAACTTTACTGGTAAATTCTTGTCTATAATGCTAACATTGAAATTTCATGAGCCCTATAACAATCTTAGTTTGTGTTTAATCTGGGTGGGGGTTGCTTTTCAGTAATCACATCCTTATACTAACTGTGACACTCATAGCTTGATTTAGGAGTTATCTGCTTCAGCAGTGTTATCTTATGTCAATTAAATTTATATGCAGTAGGATTCTTTGTATGTGTGTTCCACCAAGCACATCTGACCCAAGGTTCTTTCTGGCTGAAGGCAGTATTGTACTGTTAAACTTCTCTGACATCATCTTTTTTTTTTTTAAATGAGTATTTTAAACCAATGGGGATTTTTTCTGTTTTTCTCTACATTATCTAGCTGTTATAAGTAGTGTATTTTCTAAACAACTGCCATGAGCTTCTGAAGAAGGACTGGTTGGTCCGAAAGCTAGAGCACTTTGTTCTTGTTGTTAGGTCTATGTTGGTCCATTAAAAGGTATCATTTCATTTGCTTCTGGATCTTCCAAAATTTAGAAAGAGAGTTGAGGTTATTCTGATGATTTGTTTTTAAATAAAGGGATTTCACAGCCCGAACAGCCTTCGTACACCTACTTCTCAAGGTCCAGTACCAGAGAAGATCAGGAAGGGAGCAGAGTGATTTATAGTGTGCCCAGGCAAGATTACGGGATTTATATTGATCAGTGATTTAGGTGGAGATCTGAGGAGATGGGAAGATCTGATCCTGAATTTCCTGTAGGGGGCATGCAAATCTCAGAATGTGGAAAATGTGGAGAGAAAGCTAGAGATGGCTACATCAATTTCGGAGGCCAGTGGAATAGCTGACCAGTCTGCAGCATCTAGGTCACTGAAGAGAGCATTTGTTTTCAATGATTGGAGACACTTGGACCAGGTATATTTCGGGGCTGAAAGGGGATGTCACAAATGCACTCCACAGGTCAGGCCCTCTGCTCCTACAGTGCCAACCTCAGAGTGCAATAGTGTGAACAGGTAACAGACAGGGTAATCCTCCTGTCTGCTTTGGGTCCAAATCACCTTTAGCCTCGAGTTCTGGAGGGATTCAAACTGTGAACCTTATGCTAGCATACCCAGTTACAGGCTCTGATATGTACCCTCTTTGGGACTGCAGTACAATCTTTCGCCAGGGGCACCGAGTCAGGTCTCCAAAATGAACCCTTAAAACTCTGTAAGAGACCTTAAGTATATTCTTGCCTTTTTACACAAGCTCCGTAACATAATCAAGCTTTTTAAACTGCTGTCAGACTTAGCCACATATACATCACATGCAAAAAGAAACTGAAAAGACACCCTGGCAGTATTTTCAAAGAAAAGGTTGTTTACTAAAAGATGATTATAACATGTAAAATTAAACACAGAACAATATATCACGCAGCTTACAATCATGTAAAATAAAAAGGAAGTTACAGACAAAACACTCCTGCCACAAAAACTTAATTTCTTTCTAAGTATTACCATTCTAAGTGCTTTCCCAGTCAGAGTGTAGAATCATATGTTACAATCCCATATATGTTTCATTTTTAACTCTATCTTTCCCCACCCCCTTTTGATGAGGTCGACTAGAACCTCCCTTAGATAATTTCTGACACAAGTGTTTCTGAGGATGCGAGTCATTGCTTTGAGAAACCTGTACCTAGCCATTTCCCAAATATGACAGTCTTTAATTAAACATTTTCTCTTTGAACATAACAATCCCCTCACTCCTGTCCTTTTGGGCTGATTTCCTGTGCTAATTTGATCGAAGGGATTTTGTGACTCTTCACACATTTCTGATTATATCCTGTAACGTCATAAAACTCACATTTGGTTTTCAACTTCAAAAGCCTGGGCAAGTCATAAACAGGTAATAAAATGCCCTTCTGTAAGGAAGTCTTAATTAACTGGTTCGTCTGGTCTGTTTTACAACATCCTGTGGTTTCAGCTACTGACCTTGAAAGTTAAAGGACAAATCTCTCACATACTGACATTTCATACACAGACCGTTTATTTATAAATATAAATATCATACAGGTAACCAGAAGCAGGGGCATAGCGTCACAGGGGGCACTGGATTTTCCTGGCACATTACGCCATACAGTGGTCACTGAAGGAATCTGGCAGAATTCCTGCTGCCACAATACAATTGGAGTGGGAGGACAATACCCAGTCCAACAGGGAGTGGCTGTAGGAATGGGGATTAGTTGTGGTTCTCGGATCGTAATGTTCTTCTGCACTGAACAGTTGCTGATAAAGCTGGTGAAACCATTAAACAAAGGCCCTTGGCTGTCTGACTGACTGATTGGTATGATCAAGTAACCTAGTTATAATTCTAGACATTTCTTGCTTCCTTTGTCTTTAGGCCATCAATTTGCTTGCTTTCTTTCTCTCCCTGTTCAAAGTATTTTGTGTTGGACCTACTGATGGCATATTCTGCCCGCTCTCTATTTAATTCTCCATACTGTGCATGTAACCCATTGAACCACACCCATATTTCTTCTGGGGTATGTGGAGCCACTGTGTTTTCTGTGTTTCTAATGTCAGCAGTGAGGGCTGTTGCTTTCTGTTCCATTTTTTTCCTTACAGATGGTGGCTATTCTGATGATCTCCCCTCTAATGCTCACCTTAAAGGCTATTCATAAGGTGTCTTTTCCTTGCACCAAAGCACTCAAGTCTCTAATAAATATAGATCTTACTTCATAAGTCGCTCGTGCAGCAGGTAACACCTTTAGGACTAAGCTGCCAGGTGCCAGGACCACATGGAAACTTTTTAGCTAGCAATACCCGGTTGGGAACTGCCCCCTACTTCAGCCCACCCCTGACATCACATCTGGTATAAAAGGGGAGGTCCCCCAGCCCATCCCCAGTTCTTTTCCCGCCATCGACCACACTAGTCGGACCTCTGTGGATGCCTGCAGCTTGTCAACTGCCATTTTGCCCACGTTTTTAATGCTTGTTTCTTTTATTTCCTTAGAGTTTTTGATGGATTGTGCATGTCATCATCTTCTTCTCCAACGTCATCGATAGAGAGGCGCCCTTCATAGTGCGCATAGGGCAAGCAGATCCTGCATAAGGATGGCTATTTGGCCTGCTTGTGCTGCCTGAACCCAGACCACAACATTAAGACCTGCCAGCACTGCTGCGACTTCAGTCAGCGCACAAGGCTCTGGTGCCAGAAGACCCTTGAAGCTTTCTATTTGAAAAAGCAGATATCTGTCATGGAGAAGGACCTGCAACACAAGAGCTTTTCATCCTCTCCTTCTTCAGCATCTTATCACAAGGAGAAGACACTGAGTGGCAAACACAAGCACCGAGACAAGGAGAAATCCTGGGAAGAAGACCTCTCGGTCCTCGACCAAGTTGGCAACCCCCTCCTCCTCCAGGCTTGCTTCTGGTCTCTGAACCTCCCTCCCTCATCACAGTCATGAGAGAAGGTTCTTCAGGGCATGGGAAGTCCTCCCACACCTCCCAGCTGCTTAAGCCTGTTACCCCTGTGGGCTGTATGCTTAGTGGCTCGGCTGGAGTCTCTTTGGGTGGCAGACCGCTGTCTGTCGCCCTCCCGTCCAGGGTGTATGCTGAGTCCACCCTGTTGTCAGGGGCTGGTGCTGGTAGGCGGCACCCGGGACAGTCACTCTCTTCCTCCAGAAGCAATTGGCATACATCCCATTCGGGAGATATGCCTCTCCTGTAGGTGACTCCACCCAGGTGTTCACTACCTACACCAGCAACGCCAGCCTCCCCGGCGCCACTTCAAATGTCCGTAAACTCCAGCTTCCTGATTAGGCCGACGCTCAAGGATGTGGCGCCTGATGACCGGATGTCAGACCGGATGCCTCTGACGTCAGATGATGCGGTCCTGGCTACTCCAATGTCAGAGCTACACCAACCGGTTAACCTTTTGCTGGGGCCATCCAAGCCGCCCGATGCCAGATGCTCCGGCTCTACCTCAGGACCCTCTGCAGGGTCTGAATGAACTATTTGGAGCCTGATGGGCCTTCTTTAAAGATAGATAGGCCCCCTTGGCTCCGGTTCAACCAGTACCTCAAGGGCATTCCCCAAATGATCCCTCAGGTCATCCATCTACTCTGCCTCCTAGGAGGCCAATGCCGGACTACAGCCTTCCCTCCCCGAGGGATTGTCCTCACAGACCACCAAGGTTGCCTTCTCCTTCCCCCAACTTGGAGGACTCAGAACCTGATTCCTACTCCTCCCCCAGCAGTGGGTATTCAGACCCTCCATCAGACCCCGACAACAGGAAGAACATGCCCTGCTCCCCGCCAGATGACCCATCCTTCATGGATGTAATACATCACATCAAACAATTGAATGGCTTAGACTCAGAGGACCTCGACCTGGAAAGGAAGAGGTTAGTGACATTTCTTTTGTAAAAGGATGCCCTCCCGATGGTTGTCCCTCCAATGGTTGACTCATACAAGGATGCCAACAAACTGGCATGGAAACACAGTGTTTTCGACCCTGGCCATTTCTAAAAAGTCAAACTAGTTGTACTCCGTCCCCCTGGATGACTCGTTCTATGGGGAATAAACGGAGGCAGACTCTGTGGTGCTGAACACCACCCATGACAGGTCCAGTGATCCGCAGCAACTCAGCATGCAACCCCCAGATACGGACTCTAAACAGTTCGATCATCTGGCTAGGAAAGTCTTTTCCTCCACAACTTGTCCCATCCAATCACAAAAATTCCTTGCCCACATGGTACAATACCGGAATGCTCTGTGGAACAAGGCACTAGAGCTCATTCAGGCCATGCCAGACTCACCAGGTCAGGCGGAGCTCATGGTGATTATTGAGTCCGGTTCAGGCATTGGCAACCACATCTTGCTGGCTTCTTACAACACTGTGGATTCAGTGGGCAGAGTTTCCGCTTCAGCAGTCTGTATCTGCCATTACTGTTGGCTGTGGGTCTCTGGGTTCACCCAGAAAGGCCAGTCCAAGATTATGGATGACCCCTTCAGAGGGCCGGTCTTGTTCAGGGAAGATACTCAAGTTAACATTGCCCATCTGTAGGAAGCCGGGAAAGTGATTAGGTCAGTACAAACCATGTACAAGCCTAAGCAGCCTCCTAAGTAGTCCTTTCATAGACCTGGAAGACAGCAGTTTCGAGGTCAGCAGCAGCAACAGGCTGTCTTCAAGCGCAAGACCACTACACCTGCTACCAGAGGTTCTCCCCCTCAGGGCCCCTAGAACCTCTCAGCCTGCACTTCCCCATCCCAGCTCCTCTTCTCGACTCATTGCCTGACCCTCCTTCTTTAGCAGACTCCATAGGGGAAGTGGTGGTGGTGGTGGGGTCAGTTCTCTTTGCACACCGAAGGGTGGCATCAGATAACATCAGACTGCTGGATACTGCAGCTCATCAAGAGAGGGCATACTCTCAAGTTTACAGAGACCCCTCCAGACAACCCTTCAGTACTGTCTCAGGTACCCTCCAGTACTGGTTCAGGCAGTCAAACTCAGACTCTTATCCATTTGTTTCAGGTCAGTGAGCAAACTTTTTTTTAAGGGGGGGTCTGTGCACTATGTGCCGCTACATGAAAGAGAGGTTACAAACCACTGTGCAGGAATCTTGCTTCGTGTCTGGAGGTACCAGAACCGCAGGTGCCAGGAAGGCCCCCCCCACTCCCAACATCCTACCACATTCTGTATTTTCAAGGCTCATCTCCAACCCTGGATCAGAGACATAAAGATCCACTACAGCTTGCATTGCCACTTCTCTGACATAGCCAGGCCGTGAGCATTATTTTCTTACAAGGAGTCCATTTCGCACCACCCCCACTACCCAAGTAACAATGTGTCCCTGCTGCCAGTCCCCAACCAGAAAGAGTACTATCAAATCCCATCACTCCATTTAAATTGCCTGTGAGTGTAAACAGTGCAACATATTGAACTAGGCTACTCCAACTTTAAACATAGAAAAGTCTAAAATATGATTCTTGTCCATTGTTATTAAGGAACTGCTCATCGAGGCTGCGTGATCTACTGCAAGCAGTGAGGGTGAACAGTCGCCAATACCGGTCTCTCTAGCATTTGCTACCATCTTTGGAGTGACGGTCTTCACACTCTGTGAAGGCAGAAGAAGACCATAGCTGCCTGTAATACCCAGTACACCATCCCTGTTAAGGTGACTGGTCTTATGCTCGGGCCAGGAATTTTAAGCAGATACTTGCCGAGTTTAATTATAGCTCCTTCAGTACATTACATTATGTGGCAGCACCAAACCCCGCCCCCCATAGAAGTCACTGTTATCCTTTACAGAATGTCTTGAGGACACTATCCAAAAGCAGGATCTTCCTGGACATAAAGTCTCCACCACTCATTCACACTAATGGGATCTACACCAGAGGTGCTAGGACCCAGCAGGAGCAAACTTTTTTGCAGGAGGGCTGGCGCCAGAGATGAAGCCACGAGCCTCTGCTCGTATGGCAATAACTATCTCGGCGTTGACCCTCCAACCACCTCAGTTCCTTTTTTCCCACCGTCGAGTGCGCTTCAGTGACAACGTCGCTCGCCTGCTGGGAGTCAAACTTCAAACTAGCAGCATAGTTTTCAGTTTATTACTTTGTAGTATTTTTCGAATAAAGTACCGCTTATGTTAATTTATTCTTATCAAAGAAAGAAGTCTCAGCCTACATTGATGGAGTCGACTATGAGCGGGTCAGGTGACGGTAGGGAGACTTCGTAAGAAAGCTGTTCAGTCAGCCAAGCTGGGTCCGGTCCTCCGCCTTCTCCAGAAAGGGGGGGGAGTCTGACAATGGATGGTCCAATGCCCGAGGGGATGGGCGGTCCCCCCGGAAGCATAAAAGTAAACAGTCCCATTCTTGGCACTGTTCGCCTCGAGCTCTTCTTCGACCCGTGAAGTCAAAAATGAGAAGGCATCATTCGAGTCGCCTCTGATATGTCTGCTGGGCCGAACATCAGTCACTCACTGGGGTCAGCTGTCGGTCTCCTCATTGGGAGTCACCGCTTTCTGGTTCTGGTCTCTGACCTCTTCGACATCGGAGCCCTTCCCCGCCTTCTGGTAGGGCTTCGGATGAGCAGTTTCATCAGTGGGCTGCTTTTATGGAGCAATGGGCTTGGAGGCTGGTCCAGTTGCCTGGCCCGGTCACTCAGGGGCCGCAGGGTGATTGGGCCTCCCTAGTCACGCGGTGCCCTCTTTGGTGCTGTCGATTCAGCGCTCAGGTGTTTCCCTCCCTCACATGGCTGCGGCGCAGGGGGCCACATCGATGCCTTTATCTCCTGGTATTCTTCCTTCTTTTTCCTCAAATTCTAATTTTGGGGGCCCTCGGTTGGTTTCGACGCTGTCAGCGTTGGTGGGTTACTCGGTGTCGTTTCCAGCGCTGGGGCACCTCCCGACGCCGTTGTGCCTGTCGGTGCCATCTTCGGCACCGCTCTCAGCCTCATCACGACTTTCGGGGCCATTGAGTTTCTCGCTTGTGTGGCCTCGGTGCCGCCTTCGGCGTCATGGCTTTTCGGCACCGTGATTCTTCTTCAGTGCCGCCTGCTTTGTCGGCGCTATGTGGCTTTTCAGCCGTGTCGCCTTCGGTGCCGAGGCCGGGCTTTTCTTCTGCCAATCTTCAGGGTGTCTCCTCTCTGATTTCTTTTCCTTCCTCTTTTTCTGCTGATTTTCAATCCTTTCCTGTCCATGCAGTCCCTCCTGGACTGTCAGGAGATGATATTGAGCCTGACCCAGATCTTAGACTGTGTGATGATGTGGAAGGAGCAGGATCTAATCCTGTTACGGAACCTGTGGTCGAGGACCTGTCATTTAAGTCTCTGCTGAAAAATTTGAATTCCACTCTTTCTCTCCAGACTATGAACATCGATCCTGGGAAGTTTTTAAGACTCCAATATCTTCATGTTCTGGACATCCCTATGGATTTAACTCCCCCGGTACAACCCTCCTTTGAGACGCTTTCTGAAATGGTATGGAATAATCCTGCTCTCATTCCTTCTCTGGCTAAGTCCATAGATAGGAAGTATGCTGCTCCCAAGGATCGACCCATTTTGGCCTCCCAAGCCTTTGTGGATCCTATTGTAGTCTTGGCAGAGAATGATAAGGTCGTCTTTCCTCAGACTACTGCAGCTTGACCTATAAACAAAGAACATCATAAGATAGATACTTTAGGTAAGAGAGTCTTTGCTGCATCCACCCTGGGTATGCGTAACGCCAGTTACAGGGCTATTTCTCTCAATATGAGTATATTCTTTGGCATTCGCTCAAACAAAGCTCTACTGGAGTCTGACACTAATTCAGAGCTTCTTCAAACCATAACCAGGGGCATCGAGTCCAACAGCCAGCAGGTTAAAGCAGGTATGCTTCGATACTGCCTCCCGAGCGGCAGCGGCAGGCATTTGTACCCGCCGCCATTCCTGGCTGCGCACTTCAGGTTTCACAAATGATGGGGAGGTTTTAATAAAAATCAAGCTCCTCAGCCTCATAAGAAAACACAACCGAAGGCGCAAGGACCCAAAGCGCCCAGTGCTGCTTTCTGAGTTTCTGGCCCAAATCCCACCTCAGCTGCCCGAGGGGGACTCTTTAGCGGTGGAAGGGTCGTCTGACTCAATTCTACAGCCAGTGGAAGTCCATAACTTTGGACAAATGGGTCCTTTGGATAATCCGCGAGGATATTCCTCAATTTTTTGGAGGACCCTCCGGATTGTCTCCCCAAGTGGCAGCCAAAGCTGTCAATTCTTCAGTCAGAGCTTCTCGCCTCCGAGATACAAGGCCTTCTGAACAGCAGGGCAGTGGAAATAGTTCCGCTGGATCAACAGAACACAGGGTTCTACTCCCATTACTTTCTAGTTCCAAAGAAAACCGGGGGCATGCGCCCCATTTTGGACCTCAGAAAATTAAACAAGTTTCTTCCCAAAGAGAAATTCAAGATGATATCGCTAGGGACCCTGTTACTCTTGCTTCATCCACACAACTGGTTAGCCTCCCTGGACATGCAGGATGCTTACCAACATATTCCTATTCATCCAAAACATCGCAAATACCTAAGGTTTGTGGCTTTGGGACAGCATTATCAGTTCAGAGTCCTGCCCTTTGGGCTATCCTCGGCGCCGCAAGTTTTTACAAAGTGTTGTGCAATTCTCGCAGTGCATCTCAGAAAAGTCAGAATACAAGTGTTCCCATATCTGGGCGACTGGCTCCTAGCGAGCCCTTCCAAGCAAGAAACTCTTGACGCCATTGCCATGGCCTCAGACTTTCTCATGTCCATGGGAGTCCTGCTAAACCTCAAGAAATCGCAGCTGCAGCCCTCCCAGAGGCTCCTTTTCATAGGAACTCTTCTGGACACCTCCTGTGCGAAACCATTTCTTCCAGAGGACAGAAGGAGCGATATCTTACAGATGGCCCGATACATCAGACAGAACAGCTCGGTTCGAGCTATCTCGATGCAATGGATGCTAGGTCTCATGGCATCCTTGGTGTTCACTGTACCCCTAGCATGCCTTCACATGAGAACCTCTCAATGGATGCTCAGTACTCAGTGGTCTCCTAACACTCACCCTCAGTCCTTTCTCATCAAGGTGACAGAACCTCTGAAGAAGTCACTCACCTGGTGGTCGCAAGAGGACAATCTTCTGGAAGGGTATCCCTTTGCTCCTCTGGATCACCAGATTTCCATTACCACAGATGCATCCCTGATGGGGTGGGGCGCTCACTGTCAGACTCTCCACACTCAAGGCACATGGACTCAGGATGAGTCCCAGCTTCACATAAATGCTTTGGAAATGAGAGCTGTCCTTTATGCAGTCCGGGCTTTGAAGGACATTCAAACACCATGAAGTCTTGCTATATTATGACTATATGCAGTCAGCCACTGCAGCTGAACTGCCCCGGAGAGGAAAGAGTTAACTCCAGAGAGTCTGGAGTTCCACAGCGCGAGGGCGCTATACCAAAGCTCTATCTGGCCAGTTTCAAATGAAACTGTCAGATTCTTTACTCCGCTCACTGAACAGTCGCCCGGAGATCAGCTCCTTCACATCGGTTCATTTCTGTTCAGCGAGTATTTTCGTTCATTTGAACCGCAAAAGTATTTATTTTACCGCATTTCGTTAAAAGCTCTATCTGGTAAACCGTAGTAGAAAA
Source organism: Neoceratodus forsteri (assembly GCA_016271365.2). Taxonomy (NCBI): domain Eukaryota; kingdom Metazoa; phylum Chordata; order Ceratodontiformes; family Ceratodontidae; genus Neoceratodus; species Neoceratodus forsteri. The sequence goes on from CM028133.1 coordinate 1,135,949,808, forward strand.
TTTAAAGTCTGTGTGGAAATTCAATTATCGGTTCGGTTTTGAACCGATCGGTTTGCTTAATTTAACGCTTTTAAAGTGTTGGTTGGCTTTTGAGTGCGGTTCCGGTTCTTATCGGTTCTAAAAAACCTTGCTTTTAAAATAGGTTTTTTCAAATACCGTGACACGGTTAGGAACCGATAAGGGTGTCTTGCCTGGCACTGCCATCAAAAGGGCAAGTTTTTGTTAGGGCTGGCATTATGTCTGAGAAACCCAAAAAAAAACCGGGCCCACTGGGTTTCAACACTGTGATGTCTCGGGAAGCCTTTGCCAAGGCTGACCCACACACCACTTGGTGTTTATTGTCTGGGGCTGACCACCTCCTGTCAGACTGCCAGGTGTAAAAATTTCCTGCAGCCACCCTGAAAAGAGATTGGGCCGGGCTCAGGGAACGAGAGGCCAAGAAGTCCGCTGACCTGATGGCCAGCCCGGTCCAGTACCCATTGGACCAGAGGGAGTGCCCTCTGACCAGAGGCGAGACTTCTCGGGCAAAAGGAAGGCTGGTCAGGGAATCAGTCTCAGTGAAAAGACAAAGAAATCAGTAGGTTTGGAGTCCAAAATTGTCTCTCCAACTGCTGCAGAAATAGCTAAAGCCATACAGATTGTCCAGTCACTGTCTCAGGGTCCTGCCGAACCACCTACAGTTGGTAAAAGGTTGGTTCGTCAGTGCCAGTGGTTCAGGAGTATGATGTTGAGGAATTTTATGAACCACAGGAGGGGAGGAGGAATTTGATCATTACATGTGTGGCTGGGAGGGTCTGGACGTGCCCATTGAACCGACATTTCTCCAGGCAGACCTTAGAATCTCCTCCTATTCTGTCCGAGTCCCTTCTCATTTTATGTTTTACAAAAGGTTGCAGTAGAACCTCTCAAGCTTCCTTTAGAGGAAGCTGTGGATGAGCAAGAGGAGCCTGATTATGTAGAAATGATGGATATTCCAGAGTCTAGGAGGTTGTCTATTCCTTGCATAAGTCATTTAGAAGCAAACAACAAAGATTTAAAAATCCTCATTCTGTCCCTCCTGTAGATAAAAAAATGGACAGAAGATATACCTTGTCAGGCTCTGATACAGACTTCCTCACTGAGCAGTGTAGTCATGTAGTGTGGTACAAGCTGCAGCCTGTGATAGTTAATATTCCTCTGGCCTCACATCCTCCTGATAAGGATTCCAGGAAGATTGATGCCATGGTGAAAAAACAGTATATGGCAGCTTCTTTGGGACTCAGGCAGGCAAATTATATGGCTTATTGGCTAGATATCAGAAATCTAGGTGGACACAGTATTGCAGTTAGCAAGCAGGCCCATGGCCAGCTGGCTAGTGAGTTGGAACAGGTGGCTGCTGATGGCATTGAAGCCTCTAAAGCTCAATTTCATACTGCTGTTGATGTTAATGATGTTTCCTCAGGGTCATGGCCACTTCTGTAGCTTTCCGTAGGTTGGCATGGCTCAGATGCACTAATCTGTCCCAAAATACTCAGTCAAAGGCTATGGATTTTCCTGTTGTGGATAATTCTCTGTTTGGGGAACAAACAGAAAACCATATGAAAAAGATGGATGAATACAGAACTACCTACAAAAGTGCCCAGGCTAAGGAGAGGCATGCCACTCCACAGAGGCACGCCCCAGAGGTAGGGGCAGGCCTTTCCACAGGCCTTTTACACCCCTCAGGCCTCCTCTGCATTTGCACAGAGGGTTTCTTTAGAGGCAGAGGTAGACGGGCACAAGTAAACCGTCCCGCTCTCCTCAGCCCTAAGGCTACTGCTACAGGCACCTTGATGGGGTGCCCAGGGCCGATTCTCCTGTACCGGGGCAGGTTGGTTTATTTCAGCCAGAACTGGGTGTCCCTAACTCGACAGGTGGGTTCTGAGGTAATAGGCCAGGGTCTGGTTCTCAGCTTCAAACAGTTTCCGGAGATGAGAGCCAGACATTTTCCACCTGCAAATCCTTCAGAAGCCCTTGCTTTGGAAGCAGAGGTTTCTTCTTTTTGGACTGCAAAGCAGTAGAAATGGTCCCTCCTTGCCATCAGGGCAAGGGGCTGTACTCAAGATACTTTCTTACCCCAAAAGAACAGGAGAATGGCGGCCATTTTAGATTAAGATTCAGGTACTGAACAAGCATCTTTGAAACCAAAGTTCAAAATGTTAACCTGATAATGATTTTGTCCTCCTGAGGCCAGGGGACTGGTTAGCTTCCCTGGACCTCAAGGATGCCTATTTTCATGTTCTGATCAGGCCTTCACCGAAAGTACCTCAGGTCGACTCACCTCAGGCCACTACCAGTTCAGGGCAATGCCCTTGCCTTACCTCTGCACCAAGGGTATTCACGAATGTCTAGCTGTGGTAGTGGCTCATTTAAGAAGGCAAGGGATTGCTGTGTTTCCCTACCTGGACGACTGGCTCATAGTGGTCAGTCCTCAGATCAGGTAAAATCCCACTTGCAAGTCACCCAGCAGCTTCTCACTTCCTGGGATTCTGCTGAATTTACCAAAGTCAGTTCTCGAACCAGTTCAGGTACTAACTTCATAGGCAGAATTGAACAACAGTTAGCCAGGGCATTTCTCCCTGGAAAGGGTAGACAGACCCATTGCCCTGGCATCCTCCTTTACCCTGCGGGTCTCTCGACCAGCAAGGCATTTTCTGCAACTCCTAGGGCACATGGCTGCTTTCCACAGCTGTAGTGCAAGGAGCAAGATTCCAGATGAGGGACATTCAGTTCCATTTGAGGGCCTATTGGTCTCAAAGGAGGGACCCCTTTCCAAATTGGTTCCAGTGATCTAAACCCTGATCCTGGCCTTACACTGGTGGCAGGATCAAAGCAATCTAAAACAAGGGTTCCTTTCATTCTCGTTTCCACTCCCTCACCCTCACCACGGATGCTTCCCTGTTAGGGTGGGAGCTCACTTGGGCGACCTGTCCACTCAGGAGTGTGGTCTCCAGGAATCTCTGCTCCACATCAATCTTTTGGAACTCAGAGCTGTCTTTTTAGCTCTTCAGGCATTTTCAGCTTCTGTCCAGAACAAAGTAGTTCAAGTCAGGACAGACAACACCACAACAATGTGGTACATCAACAAGCGAGGGCACTTCGGTCATCAGCCTTGTGCACCGAAGCAATGAAGTTGTGGTCTCTGGCTTACTCCTGAACACCTCCCTGATAGCAGTTCACCTTCCAGGGAAGGACAATGTCCTGGCTGGATGCCCTCAGCAGGATTTCTCAGGGCCATCATGAATGGGCTCTGAATCCTCAGGTGCTGGGGTCAGTCTTTGCCAGATGGGGCACCTCAGATAGATCTTTTCGCAGCCCCAGACAACCACCAACTTCCTCTGTTTTGTTGCAGGCTCCAGTGCTGGGATCAGTCCCCTGGACGCCTTTCAGTTGGATTGGAAAGGGAAGTTCTTGTATGCCTTTCCCTTTCCCTTCTTTTCAGGGTACTAGTAAAATCAGATCTCAGCCCTGCAAGGTGATTCTGATTGCTCCAGATTGGGCCAGACAGCCCTGGTACCCACTGCTTCTGTCCTTGACAATCCACCCTGCCCTGAGCTTGCCCAGAGTCCATGACTTACTGGCCTGTGCACAGGGGAGAGTGTGGTATCCGGACCTCAAATCCCTCCATCTCAAGGCATGGCTCTTGAGGAGTTAGAATTTGCTGATTTACACCTTTCTGAAGGTGTTTTGGATATTTTAAAGGCTTCAAGGAAGCCTTCCACTAGGGCCACTTACAATTCTAAGTGGAAAAGGTTTTCCATCTGGTGCTCTGAGAAGTAGATTATCCCAGAATCTGCTGATCTGCCCATTTTACTGGACTATTTGGTCCATTTAAATTCCTTGGGCCTTGGCCAGCTACCTTAAAGGTTCATCTGGCAGCTGTCTCTGCTTTTCTGTCAGCAGGGAAGCCTGCTTCCTTTCTTCTCACCCTGTGCTTCAAGTTTTTAAAGGGTTACTTCACACCAACCCTCCTTTTTCGAGTAGAACCAGCTCCCGCCTGGGACCTGAATGTTTGCATTGCTCAGTTAATGCAACCCCCCCTTTGAGCCTCTGTCCTCAGCAGAGCTCAAGTTTCTGACTTGGAAAACTGTTTTCCTAGTGGCTATCGCTTCTGCCAGACGCATAAGTGAACTACAGGCCCTGTCAGTGGAAGAAGATTTTATCTCTTTCCACAGAGATAAGGTAGTCCTCAGGACTAACAGAAAGTTTTTGCCTAAAGTGGTTTCAGATTTCCACCTGAACCAATCCATCTCTTCCAGTATTTTTCACTGAGCATTCTTCCTCAGGTGAGAGGAGTCTGCACAGCTTGGACGCCAAAAGAGCCTTAAGCTACTATTTGAACGCACCAAGGGTCACAGGTCTTAATCCTCCAACTCTTCCCTTACCTATGGCGAGGTTGGCAAAGGAAACCTGCCACTAAGAGGACAATTGCAAGGTGGATTGTCTCTGTATCCAATTTTGTTATCAAAACTAGGTAGAGAACCCTCAGGACTGAGGGCTCACTCCACCAGGGTACAGCTGCATCTCTAGCGGTTGCTAGAGATATTCCATTCTGGAAATCTGTCAAGCTGCTACTTGGAAAACAGTTCACACTTTTACTAAGCATTATTCCCTGGATATTCAGTCCAGGAGAGATGCTCGTTTTGGCACAGCTGTGCTTCAGAGCCTATTTCCTAAGTAGGTTCTGACCCTCCTCCATGGAGGTACTGCTGTATCTGCATATAGTTTATAATATAGCAAGACTTTCATGGTGTTTGAAGAAAAATTACTCACCTTAGTAATTGCTTTTCTCTCATGGAGTCTTGCTATATTATGACCACCCTCCTCCTGCCCCTCTCAGAACTTCTACTTGGGTAGGTGGCAAATTAGTGCAAGCACTGTGTCATGCCATTTTAGTTCTTCCTTCACCCCTTTATTTAGGGTTAGGAATTAGGTATTTCTGTTTTAAGTAATATGTTGGCCCCTTCCTGACTTGAGTCTTTGGGGAAGGGGGGGCTAATAGTGCTTGTTAGGGAGAAACTAATAATACTATTATTCATTGTTATTATTATTGCTGTTTATATTGTTGTTTATATTGTTGTTATTCCTACTAGTAGGTAGCCACTTGGCTAGTGTAGAGTTTTCCACACAGACTTGTTGCTTAGTGTTAGCTTCAGTAAAGATCTGACAGTTTCATTTGAAACTGGCCAGATAAACTTTGAGTATAAGCGCCCTGCTGTGGAACTCAGACTCTCTGGAGTTAACTCTTTCCTCTCCGGGGCAGTTCAGCTGCAGTGGCTGACTGCATATAGTCATAATATAGCAAGACTCCATGAGAAGAAAAGCAATTACTAAGGTGAGTAATTTTTTCTTCTCTGTCACGAGAACATTCTCCTTCAAACGGACAACAAAGCAGTGATGTATTACATCAACAAGCAAGGTGGGGCTCACTCTTACCCCTTATGCAGGGAAGCGATGAGAGTGTGTGAATGGTGCTTGGAGCACAAGGCTCTAATTCGAGCGGCCTATCTGCCGGGAATGCAGAATGAGCTGGCAGATCGTCTCAGCAGAACAGAGACAGATCCTCACGAATGGTTCTTAACTCAACCGTAGTTCAGTCACTGTTTGCAGAGTGGGGAACTCCGGACCTGGATCTTTTTGCATCCCCACTCAACACAAAACTGCCTCTCTTCTGCTCCAGAAATCCAGGGCCTGGCATTTTCTGTCAGGATGCATTCAGGCTGCAGTGGACAAAACATTTTCTATATGCCTTTCCGCCTCTTCCTCTAATTCAGAGGGTACTTCTCAAGTTCGAGTCCCAAGGGAGAAAAATGATCCTCATTGCTCTCTTCTGGCCTCCGCAGATATGGTTTCCGTTACTCAACAGTATGTCAGAAACCCCTCCGAAACCGCTTCCCCTTCAGACGAACCTTCTGATTCGGGCCTGTGGTACATCCCAATCCAAGATCGCTTCACCTTCACGCTTGGCTCCTGAAAAGATAGAAGTGAACAGGTTCAATGTCTCACACAGAGTTTCAGATATTCTTCTGGCTGCGTGCAAGCCAGCCACTAGGAAAACTTACACAGCCAAATGGAAGCATTTTCTCTCTGGTTTGCAAAATCCTCTTTGAATCCTTTTTCCTGCCCACCAAACAAAGTTCTAGAGTACCTTTTGGACCTCTCAAATTTAGGTCTGCAAAACTGTACAGTCAAGGTTCACCTTTGTGCCTTTTCAGCTTATTATGATCCAGTACTTTCCTTATCACTGGCTCAGTTACCCTTGGTTAAGAGGTTTCTTAAGGGAATTCTGCATACCAGACCTCCTATCAGACATCCAGTCGCAGCCTGGGACATTAATCTTGTGCTAGACAAGCTCACTCGAAAACCTTTAGAGCCTCTAGCTACCTGTGAGTTGAAATTCCTCACTTGGAAAACGACCTTCCTGGTGGCCATTACCTCGGCCCGCAGGGTCTCTGAGATACATGCCTTGGTCACAGACCCTCCATATACTGTGTTTCATAAAGACAAAGTAGTTCTTAGGACCCATCCTAAGTTTTTCCCTAAAGTTGCTTCAGAATTCCATCTAAACTAACCTTTGATCCTTCCTACTTACTTTGCGAACTTCCAAAATGAAGGGGAGCATTCCATTCATTCTTTGGACATCAAAAGAGCTTTGTGTTTCAATTTAGATAGGACAAAAGATTTTTGCAAAGCTCAACAACTGTTTGTTTTCCTCAGCGAGACCTAGCTGGGTCAACCTGTCGCTATCAGATGCATTTCAGCATGGCTGGTGGCATGCCTTCGGCACTGTTATTCCATAGCGCAGGTTAAACTGGAAGGCAGAGTGTACGCTCACTCTACTAGAGCGGTCGCGGAATCCCTGGCGGAAGTCTGCAACGTGCCCATTGCAGATATTTGCAATGCGGCCACCTGGAGATAAGTGCATACTTTCATCAACACTATGCCCTGGATGTCCATGCCAGACGACATGTTTCATTTGGCAGAACAATCCTTAATGGGCTTCAGTCCTAAATCTGTGAGCTGTTGGTCTCTCCTGCCACCCTCTCAGGGGATTATTAGTTCGGTACTCTCCCATTAATGTGAATGAGTGGTGGAGACTTTATGTCCAGGAAGATATGGAAATTACATATCTACTGTAATTCTTGATCTTCTTGGACGAAGTCTCCACCACTCATTCACATGCCCACCCACCATCCCCCGAGCTCACCTCTGTTGTTGGTCTTCACTCCCTCAATCATTAGGCTGTGAAGTCTTCTTTCTTGACCCTTCTTATATGGGTCTTCTGGACTATCTTATGTCCAGTTTTTGGTTAGGCTATCCTTTTAGGTTAGTTACACTGCACCTCCTCGGAGAAAAAAGGTACTGAGGCGGTTGGAGGGTCGACACCATGATGGTCATTGCCGCATGAGCATAGGCTCGTGGCGCCGCTCCTCGCGGGTTCATCTTTGGCGCCGGCCCTCCTGCAATAAAGTTTGCTCCCGCTGGATCCTAGCACCTCCGGCGTAGATCCCATTAGTGTGAATGAGTGGTGGAGACTTTGTCCAAGAAGATCAAGAATTACGGGAGGTACGTAATTTCCATTTCTGTCATATAACAGAGGTCCTGGGCTTTGTTGTGAATCAATTGTTGCCATGGCCGAATTCAGTCAGAACACTGATAGAGAGGTAGTGGAGTGGGGGGCATCAGTGAAAGGAGCATATTTAGAGGAAAGAACGTGGCTAATATGTCCAGTTTGGCCCCTAAGCAAGGTTGGTAAAAAGAAACTGGTTACTCACAGATTGTATTACTGACCCTGCAATGATGGCAGGAGATCCCAGCTAGTTGGAGACCACCTTCTAGGGCAGTTATCTTTCCTGGCGAGCTGGTGGGGGGCAGGAAACAAGTCAGGAAAAAGTTAATGTAATCCTTCCACTTCCTGGGCACTGTTAAATTGTTTCATGCTTTTATTAAAATTGACTAGTAGTTTTGCAGTTTCAAGAACATGGAATTTAATACTCTCTGTACTCGGTGTAGATGTCACACTACAATATTCACCTTGTAACATCCTCATCTGTGGTGTTTAAATCAATAAAGATTGCAAATATTTTCCCTTTCCACTTCAGCTCACCTTTCTCCTGAGCTTTTTACTGAATCTATGTTTTTTCAAGGAAATTGAGCATTTTCAAACTTGATCTGGCCCTGGCAGGGGATCCAGCGACCGGTGCACTTCTTCAGTAATGTAGGTGGTGCCATGCTGGGTTGAGCTCGCCACTTTTGTGAAGAGCTGCTGTACAAATTTTAACGTATCAGGACCTTCTGCTTTTTTCAGCAGTCCCGACAATAACAAGATTGTTGCGCCGAGTCCCTCCTTCTTGGTCCTCAATCTGCAGTTCCATTTTTTTTGTCTTATATTTCAATTCAGCAGTTTCAGGCTCTATGTGATTCTGTCTTCTACAATGTGTGCTTCCATGTTGCCAACCCACAGAGCTAGGGTGTCCAAAGTCAAGCGGATGGTCTTTAGTTCCCCAGAGATGTAAAGGATTGCTTCCTTAACAGAACCTAGCTCTTTGAAAAATTGCTCTGGCGAGTATTCTAATTCTCCTGAGGTGACTGATGTGGAGGTAGGGCTTATGCCCTTTTAGGCCTTGAGCCCACTGAGGGAGAGGCAGCGTATGGATTTGCTGAGGCTCCGCCATTTTGGACTCATGGTCACTCATATCTCCCTGTTGTGGTGGTGTAGTGACTTCAAATTTTCTCCAGTGATGCCTAGAAAAAGCTCTTTCACACTGTTCCTGTAACAATATTGATTGTGAGTGTTCGTTTTTAAATTAAAGATTGTGGTTTAGCTCCCAAGGAGCCCAGTTCAGCATGTACAGTCCAGCTGAACAGCATCACGTGATTCTGGGCCGCTTAAACTTCTGTCAGAGGTCATCACCCTGACTAACTGGGTGGTCCATACTCCCAAATGATGGTCCCAGCCTCTGTTCCGGCACCATGATTCTGACAATAAGGACTTGTGGATGGCATCTCAGAGTTGTAAAGATATCAACTTTTCCAACAGCTGGTCCACGCCAGCGGCTCAATGTCCTGTGAATCTGTGTTGCATCACCTGTCTACATCCCTAGATGTTCCTTGTAGGAGGTGCTGAAGCGGAAGTCTTACCCCTTGACAAACATCCTGGCACAGGATTTCTCACCCAGAGTGACATCCCCAGTCACCAAGGCTGTTCTGGTCCCTGTACTTAGTATCTGGCAGCACCAGCCTCTTGCCAGGATCCTCTGCTTTGGATGGATTGCAAATATGCAGTCCCTATTGGTGAGCTGTCTGGGTTCTTGGAGCAATAGCTATGGAGGATCTTCTGGTCAGCGTGATCTTCTGTAAGCTGAAGATGCAGAGTGATGTGGATAAGTCACCAGGCAAGGAGTTCAAGAAGCAGGACTTCCTTGGCCAGAAAATGTATGCAGTGGCCTCCCTTGGCATCAGGCAGGCCAGTTATGCGGACCTGATCTCCCAGTTTGGCCACAACCTATTTGACAAGCTCACTGACATGATTCTTCTGCTTCCAGCAAGTAGCCAACCTAAAGTTCAGGTGCTTCAGGACTTGAAACTTTCCATCTAAGCACCAGTTGCAGACAGCTATGAACGTGGGTGACTCGACAGCAGACATGTGACAGTGGTGGTGTCCCTGCATGGAATGACATGGCTGCAGGTCTCCACGTTTACCCAGGTGACCCAGCACAAACTGGCAGACTTTCCCTTCTTGGGCACTGGCCTGTTTGGCTTGGGATGGTAAAACCATCTTAACCACATTGAAAAGTCAAATGTCGAGCCAGCCCGTCAATGCACCAATAGCACTACTACTAGTAATGCTGGCGACCCGGCTGCAGGGAAGGCAGTCAGAATAGCAAAGGCTCAAACTGAGGAAAAGATAGCCAACTCAGTTAAGAAGGAGGATAAAACCTTTTATAGGTACGTTAGGGAACGAAGAAAGACCAAGGGAGGGATAGTGAGGCTTAATAAAGGGAAGGGGGTGGGCAGAGGGAGACTGTGAAAAAGCAAGGATACGGAATGAATACTTCTGCTCAGTATTCACAAAAGAAGAGGAGGGGGAGGTACCTAAATCAAAGAATAGAAGCACTCTAGATAGGGAGGTCGATACCAGTCCATTCACAGAAGAAAGGGCTCTGAAAGAACTCTTAAAACTGAAGATGGACAAAGAATGGGCCTGATGGGATTCACCCAATAATTCTAAAAGAACTAAGGGTAGAACTAGTGACACCACTGACTACCCTTTTTAATAAATCATGGGAGGATGGGGTGGTACCTGAGGACTGGAAGAGGGCGGATGTGATTCCCCTTCACAAATGTGGGAGCAAGGCAGAGGCAGGAAACTACAGACCTGTTAGTTTGACCTCAGTGGTTGGGAAAATGATGGAATCACTTCTGAAGGAAAGAATTGTTGGTTCCTAGAGGCCAGTGGGGCACAGGACCCAAAGCATCATGGAGTCACAGCAGGAAGGTCGTGTCAGACGAATCTAATAGATTTCTTTGACTGGGTGACCAAAGTAGTAGACCAGGGAGGGGCTGTGGACATGGCCTACCTAGACTTTAGCAAGGTATTTGACACAGTCGCACACAAAAGATTAATATACAAGTTAGCCAGCCTTGGAGTGGGTCCCAAAGTGGTAGCCTGGGTAAAAAACTGGCTGGACAGCAGGACGCAGAGGGTAATAATAAACAGAGTTCACTCTGAAGAAAGGGGTTACTAGTGGGTACGCAGGGTTCAGTATTGGGACTGGTCCTCTTTAATGTCTTTATAAGTGACATTGCAGAGGGACTGAAGGAAAGTATGTCTGTTTGCAGACTACACAAAGATCTGCAACAGGGTCGATACAGAAGGTGGGTGCAAAGGGTGCAAAGGACTTGGCAAGGTTGGAGGAATGGTCAAATGTATGGCAGCTTAGATTCAGTGCAAAGAAGTGCAAAGTAATGCACCTGGGAAACAAATACCCAGGGGAAGAGTACACAATGGGGGGGTGAGATACTAACAACAACAAAAATGGAAAGGGACCTGGGGGAAGGCATATCAGATGACCTTAAGGTGGACAAGCAATGTGAGAAGGTAGTAAGGAGGGCTGGTGGGATACTGGGATGCATAGGGAGAGGCATCACCAGTGGAAAACAGGGAGTTGTTATCCCTCTATACAGACAGTTGGTGAGACCCCATCTAGAGTACTGCATGCAGTTTTGGAGACCCCATTTCCACAAGGACATAGACAGGATGGAGGCTGTCCAGAGGAGGGCAACTAAAATGGTGCAGGGTCTGCACCAGAAGACATACAAAGAGAGATTAAAGGAGCTTAATATGTATATCCTCGAGGGGGGGGGGGTCATGATAGAAACTTTCAAGTACCTCAAGGAAATCAGCAAAGTCCAAGAGGGTAGCATCTTTCAGAAAAAGAGATGTACAAGAACAAGGGGGCACAATTTGAAGATAGAGGTAGGGGATGGTTCAGAGGTAATGTGAAGAAATATTTTTTCATAGGGGTTGTGGATACATGGAAGAGCCTCCCTGAGGAGGTAGTGGAGTCAAAAACAGTAGAGGGATTCAAAATTGCATGGGACAGACATTAGGCAATTCTGGTTGGGGGTAGGAGGAAGTAGGCTGTTGGTTAACTAGGATCTGCAGCTTATCCATTAGGTAGGGAAACGGGCAGACTAGGTGGGCCAAGCTGTCCTTATTTGCCATTAAATTCTATGTTTCTATGTTTCAAGAATGCGCTCAGGTCATTGGGGGCCTGCTGGAGGGAGGTGGACTGAGCATCCCGGGGGATGCTCTCCTCTTCTGGGGAGGGAGGGAAGCCTGCTCCGCTGTTAGACTGCCAGCTTGGTGACAACAGGTGGCAGTGCAGCTGGGAGTAGCTCATGGGTGGGAGGACATCAGCTTGCATGTGCACATGCTTGCACATCCTCACTGCCAACATCCTAAGGGGGTCACGGGACAAAAACCAAAAGCAGAAATACACCGACTGGCAGAATGACACTGGCCACCCACAGGCTCCACACATTGCCACTTACGTACTGCCTCCAAGTGCACCAGATCCATTCTGTGGCAGAGATTGGGGGAGTCTCTGCTGCCCCATCTGATGGGGTTAAGCTCTGGGGAATAAACAGGAGGTGAGGGTACGACCTGGAGGATGTCATGGTGATGGAGCAGGGGCAGGCTGAGCAGAAGGGAGCTGAGCGGAGACTAGGGGACATAAACAGCAGTAGCTGCAAAAAGAAAAGTCAGATGTCATCTTTGACTCAGTGACATCGTCCCAGCAAATTAAGCAGCAGTCTGAACCCTTGCAGGGCTCTTTTCAGAGTATCTTTCATGGCTTTAGCTAGCAGCAATAACAGTAGCAGCAGCAGCAGAGGCAGGGGTTCCACCATTACTTTCTGGCAAGATAACTCAAGTCTGGAGACCTGGGTCAGAAAACAATGGGGGTGTCTGGTGACTTTTATAGAACCTGAAATGGCATTTAAAAGCCTTTTGATGTTCACTCATATGTCTTATCAGGTATGGAACGGTTTGATCTGGATGGACAGTATTGCCCACAACCCATCTAGGTCTGTTTCCCAACATTTAGGTTTTGATTGAGGAATGACGTGCAGCGATATGAGGCACAATATTGTTTCTCTTTCCCTCGTCTAGGTAGAATTGCAATATAATAGCCTTCTGCTATGAGTCCAGTGTGCCAGTTTCTACAGTACAGGACCGAAATGCCTGAGGAGCATTGGAGCCAATGGATCCCTAAGGGCCTTATACAAATCTACATTGAAATCATCAGGGGCTTTATTACTTGGACTTCCATGTTACTTGTTCCAGCTCCTCCAGAGTTATGATTATCTAGACTCTGTCTCTCTCTTTTTCTGAGTCAGCGAGGGCAGATTTAGACCACAGAAGATGTGACCCACTTTATGTACAACTCCTGCATCATCACCTTCTTTCGTATGCTGTGGTATAACAGTTCTTGAAATTATTAGTTGTTACCCAGGACTTAGTGGGAGTGTCAGTGTCAACCAGTTTAATTTTAATTGTCCCGTATGGTGAATTTTTCAGAAAGATGATGTTTCTTAGTTCCCCACAGTGTATTGCTATATCTGAATTGTTAAATCATTTGTCTTTTCTACCCAGAATGAGTATCTAGAGGCTATAACTGCAGCATACCTGCGAACTGGTGTACTGAATACTATCCAGGAGATCCCCAAAGGTACAGTATAACTGACCGCTAACAATCTATTCTTCTGTTTCTTTTCCCATCGTTTGTGTCTCTTTCACCTCCTGCTGACCCAATTTGGTGTGGCCAGGTCACCTGAATTGCATGTTCTGTATAGCGTACCCAGGCAAGTGATCTCCTGCAAGGCTAATGTGGGTCCTATTCAAGAATGGGGTGCAGTAGGTACTGAACAACAACAAATTCTAGACCCTTCCCACAAAGAGTGAAAATATCCACTCAGTGGTGCATCTGCTTTCTGGTAGACTGGCTCATGAGAGAGATGAGGTCACTGTGGACTGGGGTTTCCTCTACTGTAACCAGACCTTACCAACCATCCTTTCATGGTTTGAGATATCTGCTGTTTGGTAGCCTGGATTGAGACATTAGGTCACCATGAACTTGTAGTCTGTCTGCTACCACCAGGCCATCCTCACATCACTTCATGCCTCGATATGCTTTGTGTCTGGCAGCCTGGGTGATGAGACAACATAAGACTGCAGTAACTTGGGTCTCCCCAACTACTGCTAGGACATCCCCACCATCTCTTCATGGTTGTTCATATCTGCTGTCTGGCAGCCTGAGTCATGAGAGATAGCAGGCTACACAAACCATGGTCTCCCGTGCTGTGAGCAGGATATCCTCACCGTCTCTTTATGGTTTGAGATGTTCTCTGTCTGGCAGTCTGGTTCATGAGGTACATAAAGGCCATACAACCTGGGTCCCCCCAGCCACCTCTGACCAGCCTAACCAGCCCCATTAGTGTTAACCCTGCAGAACCTTCTCTGGACTGGGTTTGCCAGACTGATCTGTGCCAGTCTTCGTCATGCTCTGACCCTTATCAGAAACAACAGATTTACCAAAATTATCTTCCCAAATTTTCTTGACAAGGTTCCATCAGAATGAAATTCTTTCATTGCAGTGGCACACATTGATTAAAACAAGCACATTCCCTGCAAAGCTAAAATGCAGAATGAATTAAACAGCATCAGTTTATATAAAACAAGAACTTGTGACAGCAGGACTCTCAGACTAAGCAGTGTGATCACTGTAGCTATCTCTTCTACAGGCACGCCTCAGCTGCAGTATTCACAGAGAAGAGTAGATACCGACTGGCAGAAACAACAGCATACTGTCAAAAAGGTTGCCACTGCCCAGTATGGTAAGCAGTTTTTGACATCAGATACTGGGAAATGCGGGTCCAGGGCTATTAATTAATGGAGTTTACTATTCCTGGCTTCCTATTTTGTAGGGTTACAAGTTGTACATATATGAGCATTTCACTGGAACACCACCATGTCTTGTACTAGTCCCAGATCAGTATTTAGTGGGGGTTCGAGTAGTACTTAATCTTCCTGGACATAAGTCTCCACCACTCATTCACACTAGTGGGATTGGCGCCGGAGGCACTAAGACCCATCGGGAGCAAACTTTTTGCTGGAGGGTCGGTAGCGAGAGGCGGCGCCGCGAGACACGGCGCCCGCGAGCAGCGGCTCAATGACCAATGACCATCTCGTGACGACCCTCCAACCGCCAGTCTTTTTTTTCCTCATTGCCGAAAAGGCGCTTAAAGTGATTTACGTCAGCCATTTCAGTTGAGTCAAACTTCAAACTAGCTTATAGTTTTCAGTTTGTTTTGTAACATTATCACGATAGTAGTATCGCTTAGTTTTATTCTATTTTACGTAAAATTTTCTAATATTTAAATTTAACTTACTTGAAGAAGTCTCGGCCTACTGGGCGAGTCGACCATGAGCAGGTCAGGTGACGGTAGGGAGACTGTATGAAAGCTGTTCAGTCAGCGGGCTGGGTCCGTCAGCCTCCTTCTCCTCAGCGGGGTTCCGACTACGGTCAGTCAATGCCGGGGGATGGCGGTCCCCCCTGCCGGCATAAAATAAGCGTCGCATTCTCGGCGCCGTTCGACCTCGAAGCTCTTCTTCGCCCACAGGTCAAAAAGAGAAGGCATCACCGAGTCGCCTTCTGGTATGTTCTGCGACGACGGCCTGGGTTATCGTTCTAGTTGCCGGTCTCCTTCTTCGGAGTCGCCAGCTTCCGATAATCGTCGTCCTCGACATCGGAGCCCCTTCCCGCCTATAGGTAGGGCTCCAGATGAGCAGTTTCATCAGTGGGCCGCTCTTATGGAGCGATGGGCTCGGAGGTTGGTTCTTCTGCCTGGCTCGGTTACCTCGGAGCCCTCGGGCTCCTCCGGCGATCAGGTAGGGCGGTTGGACCTTCCTAGTCGCGCGGCGCCTTCTTCGGTGCTAGCGACTCCGTGCTTAGGTGTTTCCCCCCCTCACATGGCTGCGGCGCAGGGGGCCTCACCGATGCCCTTATCTCCTGGTATTTTTCCTTCTCTTGTTTTCCAGGTTCCCGGGGCTTTTCCGGCGCCTTCTGCAGGGTCTGTGGCCGTGTCGGCGCCGTTTTCGGGGCCGCCGGAGCTTGCGGCGCCGTTGGCGGCGCCGCGTGGTCTCTCGGCGCCGTTGGTGGCGCCGCGTTATCTCAGCGCGCCGCCCGGTAGGCCGATGGATCGGGCGGCGCCCGTTCGCGGCGTCGTCTGCGATCCGTTCTGGCGTCGTCCGTAGCGCGTTCAGCGGCGTCGTCCGTCGGCGCCGTTAGCGCGCCGTCGCTGGCGTAATCGCCAGCGCCGCCCCGGCGTTGCGAGGACGCGTGCCTCTTGGCGCGTCGCCTCCTCGGTACCGTCTTCAGCCCGTTTTGCCGTCTCGGCGCGGCAGCCGCAGGGACTCTCCTTGTTTTCTGCCATTTCCTCCTCTCCTAATTTTCACTCCTTTCCTCCAAACAGTCCTTTCTGGACCATCAGGAGATGATGTTGAGCCTGACCCAGACCTCGGTTGGGTGATGAAGTGGAGGAAACAGGATCTTTCTTTGCTACAGAGCCTGTGGTCGAGGACCTGTCCTTTAAGTCTCTGTTGAAGAACCTGGGATCCACTCTTTCTCTCCAGACTACAGACATCGATCCTGGGAAGATATTAAGACTCCAGTATCTTCATGCTTCGGAGATCCCTACGGATTTGACTCCTCCGATTCAGCCTTCCTTCGAGACGCTGTCTCAAATGGTATGGAATAACCCTGCTCTTATTCCCTCAGTGGCTAAATCCATTGATAAGAAGTATTCAGCTCCCAAGGATCGTCCCATTTTGGCATCCCAAGCCTTTGCGGATCCTATTGTAGTCCTGGCAGAGAATGACAAGGTCGTTCTTCCTCAAACTACTACAGCTCGACCTATTAACAAAGAGTCTCGTAAGATTGATACATTAGGTAAGAGAGTCTTTGCTGCCTCCACTCTAAGTATGCGTATTGCCAGTTATCAAGGCTATTTTTCTCAGTATGAGTATATCCTGTGGCACTCTATGAAAAGAATGGTTGAAGCTCTTCCAGATTCGGATTCCAAGTCAGAGCTTCTTCTGACCGTTATTAGAGGTATTGAGTCCAATAACCAACAGGTCAAAGCCGCCATGGATGCTTTCGACACTGCTTCTCGCTCAGCAGCCGCAGGGATTTGTACTCGGCGCCATTCCTGGCTGCGTACTTCTGGCTTCACGAATGATGCTCAGCAGCAGGTGATGGCGCTGCCTTTTGATGGCTCCTTTCTTTTTGGCCCTCAGGTGGAGCAAGCCTTAGAGGCCACTCAGAAGACTAGATCGGCCATTAAGTTGGCCAGACCTCCGCCTGCCCCCTCTCGGGGGCATGTGAACAGACGTCAGTTTCATAGTCGTCAGTCCTTTTGAGGCAGAGGCAGGGGAAGCTTCCATAAAAGCCAACCTGCCCAACCTCAAAAGAAGACGCAGCAGAAAGCGCAGGGACCTAAAGCTCCCAGCGCTACCTTATGAGTCGTTGGCCCAAGTTCCATCCACTCTGCCCGAGGTGGAACTTTCTCCTCCGGTGGGAGGTCGTCTGATGTACTTCTACAACCAGTGGAAGTCCATAACCTCAGACAAATGGGTTCTTCGGATAATTCGCGAGGGTTACTCTCTCAATTTCTTGGAACCCCCCCCGAATTGTCCTCCCATACGACAACCCAGGTTGTCGGCCTCTCAGTCAGATCTCCTCACCGCGGAGATCCAGGGCCTTCTGAACAACAGGGCAATAGAACTGGTGCCCCCGCATCTGCGAAACACAGGGTTCTCCCATTACTTTCTGGTTCCAAAGAAATCTGGGGATGCGCCCATTCTAGACCTCAGAAAGTTAAACAAATTCCTCCCCAGGAGAAATTCAAGATGATTTCCCTAGGTACCCTGTTACCCTTGCTGCATCAGCACGACTGGCTGGCCTCTCTGGATATGCAGGATGCTTACCAGCATATCCCCGTCCACCCGACCCACCGCAAATTCCTCAGGTTTGTAGCTTTGGGTCAGCATTATCAGTTCAGAGTCCTGCCCTTTGGGCTATCCTCGGCGCCGCGAGTTTTTACAAAGTGTTGTGCAGTTCTCGCGGCGCATCTCAGGAAAGTCGGACTCCGAGTGTTTCCCTACCTGGACGATTGGCTTCTAGCAAGCCCTTCCGGCCAAGGGACTTTGGAAGCCGTGCAAACGACTTCTCGTCTTCTCACGTCCATGGGAGTTCTGCTGAATTTGAAAAAATCTCAACTGCAACCCTCCCAGAGGCTCCTTTTCATAGGGACGCTTCTAGACACCTCTTCAGCGAAGGCTTTCCTTCCAGAGGACAGAAGACTCGACATCCTTCGTATGGCCCGTTACATCAGGGAGAACCAATCGGTTACAGCTCTCTCGATGCAACGCATGTTGGGTCTCATGGCGTCCTCGGTCTTCACTGTCCCTCTGGCCCGACTGCACATGAGAACCACCCAGTGGATGCTCTCCACTCAGTGGTCCCCGACCTCTCACCCCCAGTTCTTATCCCATCAGGGTGACGGAGCCCTTGAAGGTCTCTCACCTGGTGGTCTCAAGAGAGCAATCTCCTGGAAGGATTCCCCTTTGCTCCCCCGGATCATCAGATCTCCATCACCACAGATGCATCGCTAATGGGATGGGGAGCTCACTGTCTCTCCCTCCACACTCAAGGTGTATGGACTCAGTTCGAAACTCATCTCCACATAAATGTCCTGGAGATGAGAGCGGTCCTCTATGCAATCCGAGCTCTGAAGGATGTCCTTTGTCACAAGAACATTCTCCTTCAAACGGACAACAAAGCAGTGATGTATTACATCAACAAGCAAGGCGGTGCTCATTCTTATCCCCTTTGCAGGGAAGCAATGAGGGTGTGGGAGTGGTGCTTGGAGCACAAGTCTCTGATTCAAGCGGTTTATCTGCCAGGTATACAAAACGACCTAGCAGATCACCTCAGCAGAACGGAGGCAGACCCTCACGAGTGGTCTCTCGATCCAGCCGTAGCTCGGTCCCTGTTCAAAGAGTGGGGGACTCCAGACCTGACCTTTTGCATCCCCTCAACGCAAAACTGCTCTCTTCTGCTCCAGAAATCCAGGGCCTGGCATTTTCTGTCAGGATGCGTTCAGGCTGCGGTGGACAAAACGCTTCTTACGCCTTTCCACCACTTCCTCTAATCCAGGAGTACTCCTCAAGTTCGAGTCTCAGGGACCAAGATGATTCTCATTGCTCCTTCCTGGCCTCGGCAACTATGGTTTCCTCTACTCAACAGTATGTTGGCAGCTCTCCGAGACCACTTCCTTTGCAAATCAGTCTTCTGACTCAGGGTTCGTTGGTCCATCCCAACTTGAAATCACTTCACCTTCATGCTTGGCTCCTGAAGAGATAGAAGTGAATCGGTTCAACGCCTCTCAGAGTCTCAGACATCCTTCTGGCTGCTCGAAGCCAGCCACCCGAAAACGTCGCTCCAAATGGAAACGTTTTTCTCTGGTGTGCAAAATCCTCTTGGAATCCTTTTCCTGTCCTCCTGGCAAGGTTCTGGAGTATCTTTGGACCTATCAAACTTAGGTCTTCAGTACTCCACAGTTAAAGTTCACCTTAGTGCCATCTCAGCTTCCATGAGCCGTTTCTTCCTTAATTCTGGCTCAGTTACCTATGGTGAAGAGATTTCTTAAGGAGTTCTCCATACCAGACCCCTGTTAGCGTCAGTTGCAGCCTGGGACATTAACCTGGTGCTGGACATGCTCACCGGAAGCCTTCGAACCCTTAGCTACCTGTGAGCTAAAATTTCTTACCTGGAAGACTGCCTTCCTGGTGGCCATTACCTCAGCCCTGGGGTCTCTGAGATACATGCACTGGTTACGGACCTCCGTATACTGTATTCCATAAGGACAAGGTAGTTCTCCGTACTCATCCTAATTTCTTCCCAAGGTTGTGTCAGAATTCCATCTGAACCAACCTCTGGTACTTCCGCTTACTTCGCTAATTTCCAAAATGAAGGGGAACGAGCTCTTCATTCCTTGGATGTTAAGAGAGCCTTGCGGTTCTATTTAGATAGAACCAAGGATGTTCGCAAGACTCAGCAACTGTTCGTTTCTTTCAGCGACACCCGGCTGGGTCAACCTGTCGCTATTAGATGTATCTCTTCATGGTTAGTGGCATGCCTTCGTCATTGCTATTCCATGGCTCAAGTTAAATTAGAAGGTAGAGTGTACGCTCACTCTACTAGGGCGGTCGCGGCATCCCTAGCGGAAATTCGCAATGTTCCAATTGCAGATATATGCACCGCTAACCTGGAGCTCAGTGCATACTGCTAAGCACTATGCACTGGATGTTCATGCCAGGCGGCATTCCGCATTCGCAGAACTATCCTCACGGGCTTCTATCTTAGACGCGTGAGCTCTGGCTTTCCTGCCGCCCTTTTGGGGGATTATCAGCTTGGTACTCTCCCACTAGTGTGAATGAGTGGTGGAGACTTATGTCCAGGAAGATAGGAAATTGCGTACCTACCGTAATTCTTGATCTTCTTGGACGAGTCTCCACCACTCATTCACACGCCCACCCTCCATCCCCCGAGCTCACCGCTGTATTGGTCTTCACTCCCTCAAATCTTTAGGCCGTGAGGACTTCTTTGCTGACCCTTCTTACACGGGTCATATGGACTATCTTATGTCCGTTTTTTAATGTTGGGTTTACCTTTTCGTTAGTTGCTGCACCTCCTTGGTAAAAAAGGTACTGAGGCGGTTGGAGGGTCGTCGCCGAGATGGTCATTACCGCTCGAGCCGCTGCTCGCGGCGCCGTGTCTCGCGGCGCCGTCTCTCGCGCCGACCCTCCAGCAAAAAGTTTGCTCCCGATGGGTCTTAGTGCCTTCGGCGCCAATCCCACTAGTGTGAATGAGTGGTGGAGACTCGTCCAAGAAGATCAAGAATTACGGTAGGTACGTAATTTTCCTTTCCATGGATCCCGGAATGTGTAGTTTGCAATGATTTTAGCACTGTGCCTGGCTAATGAGACTCTAGGAGGTGTATTATAATCCCCAACGACTGCACACTCAGACTCGTTTACATACGGATAGTCACCAAACCATGGCAAAGCACCTGAAGCAATGCTTGATGACATCATGGTCCAGCTCCACTACGCTCTGCACAAAGCAAACAAACTGAAACAGTTTAACAGACAGCACAGATTATGTTTAAACGTTAATGTTCGACTTTCACTAAAATGTCACCAATAACATAATCTGATTCAATTTGTTTATTTTTATTTATTTATTGAGGATTCAGAAAATACCTTTGAGTCAAGGACTCATTTACAAAGGTTCCACGTCACAAAAGATAGGACATTACAACAATAAGTTAAGTACAATGCAGGAAACAGAACAAACTTGATACAAGGTAAAATACATTTGAGGCTAACAATCAGTTTCTAACAAAGTTAGTATGTTGCTCAAACAGATTAGCATATAGGCACTCATATAGAGATAATCAATAATGGAGGTTAGGGGCTAAGAGAAGGGGGGTAAGCCAGCCAGAAGCCATTGACAGGGGAAAGGGGGGAGTGCAGGATGGATTCAATGGCAGTCACGGCTGTTAGAGGACTGGAGATGACCCCTGAGATAGGTTTGGAAGAGGCCGATTCTATTTTCATTTGCGAGTGAGCTAGGTAGACCGTTCATCCATGAAGGGGCCTTGTAGCTAAAGGATCTTTGAAATTGGGAAATTTGACAGTGGGGAACTATGAGGAGCTTCTTGCTAGAGCTACGGGTTGCTTTTTGCACCCTAGTCAGATAGATTCATAAGGTGAGACCAGGGGGGAATGACCAAGGATGATCTTCTTGGCCATAAGGCAGGTGTGGAACTTGATCCTGTTGTCTAGATTAAGCCAGTTGGTAGAGTTATATAGTGAGCAGGTATGGGTGAGACGGTTGCAGTCCAGTACAAGGCAACAGGCTTTGTTGAGGAAGGGATGGAGCCTGCGGAGGGCTGAGGTGGTCGCAGTGCTATAAATAAGTATACCATAGTTGAGGAGGGAGAGGACTGAGGTCGAGACAGCGAGCCAGAGGGCTTCAGGAGTTAGACAATGTTTAAACTGATAGAGTAAGCCAAGATGGACATTAAGGGCAGTGGACAGGTGATGGATGTGCTGGTGGAAATTAAGGGCCGGGTCTAGGGTGATGCCCAGAGTCCACTTGCTCGAGAAAGGTCCTATCTGCAGTTAGAACTTGGGGGCAGAGCTCCTTCCTGGAGTTCTGAGGGTGTGAGAAGGACATGATCTTGGTCTTATTGTAGTTCAGTATAAGGCATTGTGCGGAGAACCACTGTTTGGCTTCACTGAAGGAGGAGGATTGGAGGGATTGGTGGAGTTGAATAGGATCGGGGCTGGATGAGCAAAGTACAGCATCGTCCACGTATAGTAGTAGGTTGCTAGAGCAGGACGTGGGGATGGAGTTAAGGTGGAGACTGAAGAGTAGAGGACCGAGGATGGACCACTGAGGATCCCTGAGTGAACTGGGAGTCTGTTGGATAGGGTAGTGCCAATTTTGACCTGTTGGGACTGGTCTGACAAGTAGTCGGTGAACCAGCATAGGGCATCCTGTGAGAAGCCAATGTTGTAGACAGTGGTTAGCAAGAGGGAGTGGTTGACAGTGTCAGACGCCTTAGTGAGGTCAACAAAGACAGTGCCAGTGATGTGGCCTCTGTCTAAGGTGGAGTGGATATGTGCGGTGAATTCCAGGAGGGCTGTAGTAGTAGTAGTAGTAGTACTATGCCCTTTGCAGAAGCCATGTTGCTGTTCACAGAGTAGATCATATTTGTTAAGGTGGTCGGTGAGTTGATCATAGACAGTGCGCTCGAGTGCTTTAAATGGTGGGGGAGGATAGAGTTACTGCGGTAGTTGTTGGTGGCAGTACGGTCCCCGCTGTTAAATATGGGAGTAATGGAAGCAGATTTCCAGCAGGTAGGGAATTTATCTTGGCAGAGAGAGCGGTTGAGAATGTGGGTGAGGGGGTTGAGTACATCATGGAGGGTGAGCCGGAGAAGCCTCCGATCTAAGGAGTCACTACTGGTTTGGGAGTGGCTTAGGGCTTATTTGAGATAAGGCTCAGCAGACTTGGGGGTGATGTAACGTAGGTGAAAGGGAGAGGCTGTTTGGGGGGGCTGGGCAGGGGGAGGGTCAAAGAAGTTAGGATGGAGGACATGACTGAGGTTAGTGAATGTGCAATTGAAAGCAGAGGCTATGCAAGTGGGGTCAGAGGTTAGGCGCCCGTCGACAACAATCTGGTTAGGGGGCCGATTTGAGTTTTTTCCACATATTTCCTTGATATTATTTCAGAAGTTGCACCCTGTGCTCCAGGCAGTGGTTAGGGAGGATTTGTAGTGCTTGGCTTTGGCTTTGCGTAATGCCCACGTGCATTTGTTCTGGGCCTCTCTATACCTCTGTCTATCGGCTGGGAGGCCAGTCTCATTGGAGAGGTGCCATAGTGAGTCACGAGTTCGAATCAGGGCCAGGAGGTGGTCAGTGATCCAAGGGACAGGGTTGCCTTTGACCATACTTTTGGTAAGTGGGGCAAACTTGTCACAGTTAGTGTCGAAGGTGAGAATGAAAAGGTCAAGGGCTCGGTCAGGGTCGAGGGTATTATTTAAGAAGGACCAGTCCATTGATCTGAGATGTGATTTTAGGAGAGCAAGTTTACCAGGGCCAAGCTTGTGCTGGAAGATTATTTTGGGATGGGTCTTGGAGTCTTTGCAGGACCAGGTGCAGGGAACTGGGGAGTGGTCACTAAGCACATTTGGGAGCATAGTGGTGCTAGTGATTTTATGAGAACGGTTGGTGAAGACCAGGTCCAGTAGGGAAGAGGACCTGGTACGTAGATCCAGATGAGTGGGAGAGGGGACTACTTGTTTTTGGGCTGTAGCTGCATCAGTGAGTGGGGCAGCGGTCATAACCAGCCAATTGATACTGAAATCGCAAAGAATTATTTTTTCATTTTGTTGCAGGAGGGTGGTAAGATAGGACAGGACTGAGTGGAAGGCCACTTTCTGGTCCCTGGGGGGATTGTAAACCGCTGTGATGAGAAAGGGGGGTTTGGGAGTGTCCCAGGGTGAGTTTGAGTGTAAGGGCCTGTGGTCCAGGTTCCATTTGTTGGCTCGCATCTGTACCCCCCCCTTCACCCAGACAATGCTGAAAAAAATACAGTAATTACCTCTCTTTCTCCGTCAACAAAAAATCAGTACACACGTACATACATATATGCATAAATGTGTGTTTTCCATGATTTAATTACTTAACAACAACAGATATTCATTGAATGTTTTCTACTAGTCACTGATTAGTGTTGTATGAATTACAAGTGGTACACATATGTGGAGATCACTGGGACAGCAGATTATCTTTTACTTGTCACTGGTTAGTGTATGAATTATAACTGGTACACATATTTATTTATTTGTTTATTTAAAATTGGTGACTGAGAAAGGCACACTGAGCTGAGTCTCGTTTCCAGGTGTGACCCGGGTAC
Organism: Neoceratodus forsteri; assembly: GCA_016271365.2. Lineage (NCBI taxonomy): Eukaryota > Metazoa > Chordata > Ceratodontiformes > Ceratodontidae > Neoceratodus > Neoceratodus forsteri. The sequence continues at coordinate 1,135,973,942 of CM028133.1, forward strand.
AAGGTGTGCACTAAGAGCTAAACAGAGAAATATAATAGGTTCTATTTACAGACGTAAAGTACAGCAGTGGTGTTCATGACAGTGTAGATTAAATTCTGAGTAGATAGGGGATGCATCATCTGGAACTTTCATATCTAGAGAATTCTTACTCAGCATAAGTCATATCGGGAGATCACTGGGACAGTAAATTATCTTGTACTAGTCACTGGTTAGCATTTATAGGGTAATCACTTGTTCTGATAGTGTATCTCTTGTATTTACTTACAGTCATTGTATTTATCTCTTACAGAAAGAATCTGTAGATAAGCTGTCTTGTCTTCCTTGAAGCTGCCTTGTCTGCTTGCTCTATGCTATTTTACTGTTGTATTGTTGCATGTAAAAATTTATGTATGTGAACCATTTCTGATTCACTCAGGTGTACGAGTTATAACTGAGATATTATTGGGGGGGTGAGGATATAGCATGCACCAAGCAGGAAAGGGATCTTGGGGTTGTCATCTCTGATGACCTCAAGGTAGGGAAACAGTGTGACAAGGCATCAGGTAAAGCAAATAGGATGCTGGGATGTATAGGCAGGGGCATCACCAGCAGGAAAAGGGAGGTCATAATTCTATACAAGACACTAGTGAGGCCCCCACCTGGAGTACAGTGTACAGTTCTGGAGACCATACCTACGTAAGGACATAGACAGGGTAGAGAAGGTTCAGAGGAGGGCAACAAAGATGGTGCATGGGTTGCATCACAAGTCCTATGAAGACAGGTTGAAGGAACTGAACATGTACTCCTGGAGGAGAGAGGAGAGAGAGGGATATGATAGAGACATACAAGTATCTTACAGGGAGGAACAGGGTGCAGAAAACACTATTTTTAAGCGAAAAGATGTTTCAGGACTAGAGGGCATGGGATGAAGTTGGAGGAGGGCGATTCAGAGGAAACGAGAAAGAATTTCTTCACAGAACGGGTGGTGGACAAGTGGAACACCCTGCCAGAGGAAGTGGTGGGGGCTGAAACAATCACGGGATTTAAGAATGCATGGGATAGACATAAAGGAATTCTAGAGGTCAGGGGTAAGGGGAAATAGACTTCTAGGAAAACAAACTGAACTTACAAGCTCAAATGGGCAGACTAGGTGGGCCATAGGCCCTTATCTGCCGACACTGTCTATGTATCTATGTATCTATGTACACATATGGGTAGATCACTGGGACAGCCGATTATCTTGTACTAGTCACTGGTTAGTGTTGTATGAGTTATAACTGGTACACAAATGTGGAGATCACTGAGACAGTAGATTATCTGTTACTAGTCACTGGTTAGTGTTGTATGAGTTATAACTGGTACACATGTGGAGATCACTGGGACAGCAGATTATCTGTTACTAGTCACTGGTTAGTGTTGTATGAGTTATAACTGGTACACCTATGTGGAGATCACTGAGACAGTAGATTATCTGTTACTAGTCACTGGTTAGTGTTGTATGAGTTATAACTGGTACTCATATGTGGAGATCACTGGGACAGTAGATTATATGTTACTAGTCACCGGTTAGTGTTGTATGAGTTATAACTGGTACACATATGTGGAGATCACTGGGACAGCCGATTATCTTGTACTAGTCACTAGTTAATGTTGTATGAGTTATAACTGGTACACATATGTGGCGATCACTGGGACAGCAGATTATCTTGTACTAGTCACTGGTTAGTGTTGTATGAGTTATAACTGGTACACATATGTGGAGATCACTGGGACAGCCGATTATCTTGTACTAGTCACTAGTTAATGTTGTATGAGTTATAACTGGTACACATATGTGGAGATCACTGGGACAGTCAATTAACTTGTACTAGTCACTGGTTAGTGTTGTGCGAGTTATAACTGGTACACATATGTGGCGATCACTGGGACAGCAGATTATCTTGTACTAGTCACTGGTTAGTGTTGTATGTGTTATAACTGGTACACATATGTGGAGATCATTGGGACAGCAGATTATCTTTTACTTGTCACTGGTTAGTATTGCATGAGTTATAACTAGCACACATATGGGTCAATCATTGGGACAGCAGATTATCTTTTACTTGTCACTGGTTAGTACTGTATTGTATGAGTTATAACTGGTCACTGGTTAGTACTGCATGAGTTATAACTGGTACACGTATGGGTAGATCACTGGGACAGCAGATTATCTTGTACTAGTCACTGGTTAATGTTGTATGAGTTATAACTGGTACACATATGTGGAGATCACTGGGACAGCTGATAATCTTGTACTAGTCACTAGTTAATGTTGTATGAGTTATAACTGGTACACATATGTGGAGATCACTGGGACAGCCAATTATCTTGTACTAGTCGCTGGTTAGTGTTGTATGAGTTATAACTGGTACACCTATTTGGAGATCACTGGGACAGCCAATTATCTTGTACTAGTCACTGGTTAGTGTTGTATGAATTATAACTGGTACACACATGTGGAGATCACTGGGACAGCCGATTATCTTGTACTAGTCACCGGTTAGTGTTGTATGAGTTATAACTGGTACACATATGTGGAGATCGCTGGAACAGTAGATTATCTGTTACTAGTCACTGGTTAGTGTTGTATGAGTTATAACTGGAACACGCATGTGGAGATCACTAGAACAGCTGATTATCTTGTACTAGTCACTGGTTAGTGTTGTATGAGTTATAACTGGTACACATGTGGAGATCACTGGGATAGTAGATTATCTGTTACTAGTCACTGGTTAGTGTTGTATGAGTTATAATTTGTACACACATGTGGAGATCACTGGGACAGCAGATTATTTTGTACTAGTCACTGGTTACTGTTGTATGAGTTATAACTGGTACACACATGTGGAGATCACTGAGGAAGCCGATTATCTTGTACTAGTCACTGGTTAGTGTTGTATGAGTTATAACTGGTACTCACATGTGGAGATCACTGGGACAGCCGATTATCTTGTACTAGTCACTGGTTAGTGTTATATGAGTTATAACTGGTACACATGTGGAGATCCCTGGGACAGCAGATTATCTTCTACTAATCACTGGTTAGTGTTGTGCGAGTTATAACTGGTACACATATGTGGAGATCACTGGGACAGCAGATTATCTTGTACTAGTCACTGGTTAGTGTTGTATGAGTTATAACTGGTACACACATGTGGAGATCACTGGGACAGATGATTATCTTGTACTACTCACTGGTTAGTGTTGTATGAGTTATAACTGGTACACATGTGGAAATCACTGGGACAGCAGACTATCTTGTACTAGTCACTGGTTAGTGTTTTGCGAGTTATAACTGGTACACATGTGGAGATCACTGGGACAGCAGATTATCTTCTGCTAATCACTGGTTAGTGTTGTGCGAGTTATAACTGGTACACATATGTGGAGATATCTGGGACAGCAGATTATCTTGTACTAGTCACTGGTTAGTGTTGTATGAGTTATAACTGGTACACATTTGGAGATCACTGGGACAGCAGATTATCTTCTACTAATCACTGGTTAGTGTTGCGCGAGTTATAACTGGTACACATATGTGGCGATCACTGGGACAGCAGATTATCTTGTACTAGTCACTGGTTAGTGTTGTATGAGTTATAACTGGTACACATATGGGTAGATCACTGGGACAGCCGATTATCTTGTACTAGTCACTGGTTAGTGTTGTGCGAGTTATAACTGGTACACATATGTGGCGATCACTAGGACAGCAGATTATCTTGTACTAGTCACTGGTTAGTGTTGTATGAGTTATAACTGGTACACATATGTGGAGATCATTGGCACAGCAGATTATCTTTTACTGGTTACTGGTTAGTATTGCATGAGTTATAACTGGTACACATATGGGTCGATCATTGGGACAGCAGATTATCTTTTACTTGTCACTGGTTAGTACTGTATTGTATGAGTTATAACTGGTCACTGGTTAGTATTGCATGAGTTATAACTGGTACACATATGGGTAGATCACTGGGACAGCAGATTATCTTGTACTAGTCACTGGTTAATGTTGTATGAGTTATAACTGGTACACATATGAGGAGATCACTGGGACAGCAGATTATCTTTTACTTGTCACTGGTTAGTATTGTGTGAGTTATTTCTTTAGTTTTTGTTGCCTGGGAAAGCAGAGCTGGGCAATTCTGCCTGTTTGTAGCCTTGTTCTGGGGCGGAGGGAAGAGATGCACATGGCATCTGATATACAGCAGAGTCAACCACGATGCAGCGCAGTAACTTGCTGAACTGTAGCATGTCACAAAATACGGCATGCAAAGGGGCTTAATTGCTATTGAATTACACTTTTCCCTGCAGCATACTGCAGCATTACTGTATTGCATCCTGGCTGACACCACGTTAGTGAATCAGATTAAGCTGTTGGTGGTACAGTATTTTTGATGTTATAACTAGTTCATATATGGGGGAGATCACTGAGACAACCAATTGTTTTGCTAGTCAGAGCTCCATAGTTTAGAAGTTATAACAAAGCAAAAGAGGCCACTATGGTTCTCGAAAGGGCTGGTGGAAAAGGTAAAGGCTAAAAGGGTAGCATTCGAAGGTATAAGATGACGCAGTGGGAAGAGGATAGGGAGGTGCATTGGGGAAACAGAAGGAAGCAGAGAGACCAGTAAGGAGCATAAAGGCACAAACTGAAGAGTGAATAGCCCATGTGGTAAAAAGGGGGACAAGAAATGTTTTATGTATGAAAGCGAAAGGAGGAGGACCGGGGTGGGATCGTAAGGTTAAAAAGGACTATGCAGAGGGGGACCAGGAAAAGCCAGACATCCTGAACAAATACTTCAGTTCAGTGTTCACAGAGGAAGGAGAAGGGGAGGGGCCACAAAAAAGTAACAAAAGCTTTGGCGGAGGGAGGAGGACACTAGTCCTTTTTCAGTGACGAGTGTTCTAAAGGGACTTGCAAATCTGAATGCGGAATAAGTAATAGTGCCAGCCGGGGGTGGGGTGGGGTGCATGCAAGAGTATTGAGGGACCTCAGGGAAGTATAGGCTGTATCTCTGACAGTCCTATTTAACAGCTCATTTGAAACAGGAGTAGTTCTGGAGGACTGGAGGAGGGCAGATCTAGTCCCACCTCACAGAAGTGTTAGTGGGGAAGAGGCTGGCAATTATAGGCCAGTCAGCCTGACATTGGTGGTGGTAAAGTTATTAGAGTTACTGCTGAAGGAAAGGATAGTGGAGTATCTTGAATCCAGTGGGTTACAAGACCCGAGGCAGCATGGATTCACAAGGGCAAGTCTTATCAAATGAATCTGATAGATTTCTTTGACTGGGTAGCCAAGGAATTGGATCACGGTAGAGTGGTGGACGTGGCCTGCCTAGATTTCGGTAAGGCTTTCAACACTGATCCACATAGGAGGCTAGTAAGCAAGCTGGATAGCTTAGGAGTGCATCCAAAGGTAGTAAACTGGGTAAGAAATTGGTTAGGGGATACACAGCAGAGGGTGGTGGTAAATGGAGTTCACTCCAAGGAAGAGAAGGTGGCCAGCAGGGTACCTCAGGAATCAGTGCTGGGACTGGTCCTCTTTAATGTCTTTATAAGGGACATTTAATCAATAAGACTGTTTGTTCAGTGCAAATTTCAGGGAATCAAAGTGCTTTACATACTGTCAGGTAATTAAAAATCTATTTAAACAGATTTGACAATAAAATACCTTAATAACAGCTTCAATATTAAAATCCTTAAATTAGACCCCATCAGGGACATTGCAGAAGAGCTGGCAGGGAAGGCCTGCCTATTTGCGGATGATGACCAAAATCTGCAGTAGGATGGACATGGGGGGAGGGGGATGGAAAGGATGAGCAGAGAGCTGAGAAAACTGGAGGAGTGATCAAGAGTATGGCAGCTGGATTTCAGTGCGAAAAAGTGCAGAGTAATGCAATCAGGACACAAAAACCCAGGGACAGAGTACAAAATGGGAGGAGTTGTACTGATGGCCACCAAGCAAGAAAGAAACTGGGGGGTAATTATATCGGATGGCACGGGGGTGTGGGGGTGTGAAAAGGATGACCAGAGAGCTGAGAAGACCAGAGGAGTGATTAAGGGTATGGCAGCTGGATTTCAACGCAAAAAAGTGCAGAGTAATGCAATTGGGACACAAAAACCCAGGGACGGAGTACAAAATGGGAGGAGTTGTACTGATGACCACCAAGCAAGAAAGAAACCTGAGGGTAATCATATCGGATGACCTAAAGGTGGCCAGGCAGTGTGACAAGGCAGTTGGGAGGGCTAGTGTGATGCTTGAGTGCATAGGGAGGGGTATCACCAGCAGAAAGATAGAGGTGGTATTGCCTCTGTACAGATTGCTAGTAAGATCCCACCTAGAGTACTGTGTACAGTTCTGAAGACCACATCTCTGGAACGACATGGACAGAGTGGAGGTGGTCCAGAAGATGGTAACTAAAATGGTGCAGGGTCTGCATCAGAAGCCCCATGAGGCGAGACTAAAGGACCTCAGTATGTACACCCTGGAACAGAGGAGAAAGAGGGGCGATATGATACAGACCTTTAAATATCTCACAGGGGTAAGTAAGGTACAGGAGGGAAGTATTTTTCAGAAGAAAAAGGTGCTCAAGGACAAGGGGGCATGATAAGAAGCCGGAGAGGGATAGAATCACGACAGCTATGAGGAAGCACTTCTTCACAGAAAGTGTGTTGGATTCCTGAAACAGTCTTCCAGTGGAGGTGGTGGGGGGTGAAAACAGTGGTGGGGTTCCAGAATGCATAGGATAGGTATAAGGGAATCTTAGAGAAAGGGAAGGGGGTGGGTGAATGGGCCAGAAATCAAGTAGTATCAGCAGTGATACTATAGGCAGGGAAAAATGGGCAGACTAGGTGGGCCAAGTGGTCCTTATCTGCCGGCAAATTCTATGTTTCTTTGATATCTCCTTCTGATTCTAATATCACCAGACTGTACAGGACAGTGCTAGTACTCTCTTCTGCTTACAGTGTCAGAGAATGCCAGTGGCTCTGCTTCTGAGATCCTGGAACCAATTTCTGGACAGGGAGAGTCACTGAGATCTCAGATTACTTCATTAGAGAGCATGGTTCTTGAAGAACTTAAGTACTCTAGCCGAAGTCTCTCAAACCAAGCCCTAGACATTTTGAAGGTTGCTAAAAAGCCTTCAGTTAGGGAAAACTATAATTTCAAAAGGAAGAGAGTCCATATCGGGTGTGAATCATAGAATCATAGAAATTTGGCAGCAGAAAAAGGACACACCAGCCCATCTAGTCTGTCCCTACCCCCCCCATTACTCTCACCCCTCTGAACTCCCCTTCCCTTGCTGTTTAGCCCCATATGACTGTCCCATGCTCTCTTGAACCCCTCCACCATTTCAGGCCCCACCACCTCCTCTGGAAGCCTGTTCCACACCTCCACCACCCTCTCTGTGAAGAATCGCCCCCTCACATTGCCTCTGTATCTTCCTCCTTGAAGCCTTAGGCTATGCCTTCTAGTTATAGCTTCTTCCTTCCTTTTAAGTAAACCCCCTTCCTTTACTTTGTTGATCCCTTTGACATATTTAAAACTTTGTCATGTCCCCTCTCACCCTTCTAGTCTACAATGCGTGCAGATTCAATTCCTTACTTCTCTGCTTGTATGTCTTCTCTTGCATTTCCTGCACCATCCTGGTTGCCCTTCTCTGAACTCTCTTAATCCCATGTCTTTGCGTAGGTGTGGCCTCCAGAAGTGGACTCCGTACTCCAGGTGCAGCCTCACCATGGCCTTGTAGATGGGCATCAGTACTTCCCTCCTCCTGTTAGTGAGGCCTCTACCAATGCATGCCAACATCCCATTTGCCCTCCCCACCACCCTGCTACATTGGTTGCCCACCTTAAGGTTACCCAGTGCTATAATCCCCAGATCCCCTTCCTGCTCCGTCTCCTTGATGTCCTCTCCCCCAAGGATGTATTTTACTTTTGGGTTTCAGCATCTCAAATGCATCACTGCACATTTTTTGGCATTGAACCCCAGCTGCCAAGTCTCTGCCCAACTCTCCAGTGCCTTCAGGTCCTGCCTCATGTCCTCCACTCCTTCTGCAATGTCCACCCTGTTGCAGATTTTTGTATCATCAGCAAACATGCTCACCCTTCCCCTCAGCCCCCTCACTATATCGCTGATGTAGATATTGAAAAGGAAGGGCCCCAGCACCGACTCCTGGGGTACCCTGCTTGTCACCCTCCCCATCCCTGAGTACACCCCGTTTAGCACCACTCTCTGGCTTTTTCCCTCTAGCCCACCTAGTTATTCCCCCCCACCCCCATGCTTTCCAGCTTGCTCACCAACCTTCTGTGGGGATGGTGTTGAAAGCCTTACTGAAGTCCAGATAGGCTATGTCCACTGCCACCCCCCTTCCCCGGTCAACCACCTGCGTCACCCAATCAGAGAACTCAATCAAGTTAGCCTGGCATGACTTCCCTTTCAGGAAGCCATGCTGCCTACCATACGAGACTCCTACCATACAGTATCTCTGCATTAACTGTGGATTTATCAGCGCTTTTGGACTACTTGGTGCATTTACAGCCCTGGGCCTTACACTTTCCAGTATAAAGGAGTATTTGGCAGCTATTTTGGCTTGCATATCAGTAGGCAAGGCAAACTCCTTTGCAGCACAGCTAGTATTCAAGATAGTTTCAAAAGTTTGAATCGATTTGATTCACCTGTTAGGGAACCAGTACCTTCCTGAGATCTGAGCATTGTTCTTTCATAATTAATGAACCCTCCCTTTGAACCTGTTTTCTGTAGAGCTCCAGATTTATACATAGAAAATAGTGATCTTCCATAAAACAGTCTTCACCATTGGTTCATACATATGGGTCTAGGGCCAGAGGTACCAGGACCCCGCGGGAGCTTTTTTCTTCTAGGGAGGGAGCCAGCATCGGCCAGACACTGCTTACATGCAGCACATACCCATGTGGTGCCACACACCAGCCAATAACTGTTATTGACTCCCTCATACACTTCAGTTCTGTTCTTCCTGTTGTCGATTGCACACTATGGGAGTAATAGTGCCTTAGTTTGACCGTCGTCAAATTTCTTCTTGTCAAAAACCTGATTTCATCTGTTTTACGGTGTGGACTTCGTTTTCTTATTTTGTCCATGATGTCCGAGTCTGAGGAAGAAAACAAAAGGGGCCAAAAACTGCCTCAAACATGTGTTGGTGTTCCTATGGAAAGTCAATTGCTATGAAGGACTGACATCAGCTTTGCTGGACCTGCCTTGGCCTAGGACATGGTATTGATTCCTACAACACCTGCTGTTCTGTGGACCACTGCACCCTCAAAATCCACATGCTGAAGTTGGGTCATCCAAGTCCTACCTTCAGAGGAAGACAGGAAACCTATGTCGCCAACCACAGGTCTTTGGGCCTTTCCCTGGTGCCCTTCCAAGTTCTTCTGGTACCGTGAGCAGGGTTGTCCTCAACCTCACATTGCTGAGCCATCAGAGGCCCTGGGGGGTGGATCTGATGGACAGCCAGCTCCTTCTGGGTGGCTGGCTGAGCACCCCCCCAAAGTCCATCTGCCTTGGGTAGCAGACATCCTCAGTAGTGAGGCTGTAGTGGTATGCTTGATCTACCCAAGAGGGCACATTGGTGTCACAAGCTGCTGCCACCCTAGCTCCTGACACTGTCCGTGGTGTTGGTGAGCAGGGTGGTGCCAGCCATGACATTGGGCCCCCTCCTGGTGCCGTTCACAGTACCAGGAGAGGGATTAACACTGGGTCGGGTGCATCCAGTTGCTAAAATACTGATGTTGATCTATGACTTGAGGAAAAGGTCAGTGCCGAACCTGGTAATGGACATAATACTGGTGAGGTGCCAGTGATGCTTCTGCCTCCAGGTTCATCCCCCAATCCCGTGTTGCTAATGGAGACAAACTTCAGATGAGTGCCTGAACCAACACCAGGCCTGGCACCAAGGACAGCACCAGCTGGGGGTCTAGGAGGAGTTCAGTGACTTGGTCGTTCTCCAACACTGAGTTCGGTGGAAGGAGTTGCTGAGTTCTCCCCTGGCCCTATAGCCAAACCCATCTCTGGTAAGGACTGGAGCTGGCCTGAGGGATCTGAATGACCCTGCTTTTCTCACCTAGGGATTCTCCCCTACAGGCCCCAATGAGGCCTCCCCTCTTCTGTAGATCAACAATGCTCAGGCAGGTTCACCATGGCCTCTCCTAGGATAAGGTCTGCTGAGCATTCCTGCAGTCCAGGGATAGACCTCAGAGCCTTGAGTTCTTCTCTCCCTCCTGGGTCTATGCCACCACTTTCTGAACTTCTAGGGATCTTGGGTCCTCTTGGTCCCCTCACCTGCAGTTAGCATGGGAGCATGGCTGGTATGCTGTCCCAATGTGGACCATGCCTGCACCATAAGTCATATTAGGAGAGACTGGAGGACCTCAATATTTATGTACTGGAGGAGAGGAGGGAAAGTGGAGATATGATAAAGACCTTCAGATATCTCAAGGGCATAAATAAGGTACAGGAGGGTAGCATCTTTCAAAAAAAGAGAGATTGTAGTACAAGGGATCATGACATGAGACTCGAGGGGGTAGACTAAGGGGTAACATGAGAAAGTATTTCTTCACAGAAAGGGTGGTGGACACATGGAATAGCTTTCCAGTGGATGTGGTGGTGGGGAATTCGGAAATGCCTGGGATAGGCAATAGGGGAACTTAGTGATAGGTAAGAGATCAAAGCCAGAGATCAAGTAGGATCTGTGGTTTCTGTAGCAGGTAGAAACCAGCTTTAGCCAAGAGCCAATAGTGCTGTAAAATAATGGTATTGTGGACAGTGAGAAACGTGTAAAGTAGCAATTTTTGCACTAACCACTGAGCCACGTAACTGCACTTTCTAATTGTTATGATACACACACTGACTAATACATGTACACATATATTCATACTGTATATATTCCAGTGTAACATAGCAGTGCACTGCCTACACACATTTTTACAGATTAAAAAAAGACATCGAGTGACCATTGTCTTCTTTTCAGGCTTCAAGAGACATTGGAGGGTGGGGGGTTGCCACTAGACACCTCATTTAAATCAGCAGTGGCATGCGTAAGGCTGAAGCTTATCTAGATAGCGGGGGAATGTGCAGTAGCAATTTATGCTCTAGAGTTGACCCAGTGGCTCTGAGTGTTGGAGCACTGGATGCCGCACCTTGCACCACACTGGTGACCTGGGTTCGGGAACGGACTTGGGCCACTGGTGTCGGCAGGGGAGGGAAGGGATTGAGCATCCAGAGGACTGCTCTCCCTTCCCAGGGAGGGATCCAGGGCTATACGCCACTCCTTCATGGCCCCCAATGGAAATCGGGGGCATTGCAAGAAACCTACGGCACAGCAACATGGAGTGGAGCGGCAGTGGGTGTCGGCATATAGTGCCAGAATGCCATTGCACGACCGTGCTCCTGGAAAAAATCTAAGCAGAAAAATCCTGGTGGTCCAGTGGAGGTGAAGGGGGCTCCAGAGATCTGCCCACATCCCACTGCCAGACCTGCCTCAGTGGGATCTTCCGTCTCCTGCCCCGGTCCCGTGGCTGTCCCTCTAATCACAGAAAGGCTGCCAAGGGTGGGTGGGCCCTTCCCCAGGGGGTGATCTGGGGGGGTTGGACAAGCTGTGGGGGCCGGTTGGGGAGACCACTCGAGGAGGTTTCAGGCTGGGAGTAGCGACAGTAGTCGCATGGGCACCCTGGAGAGATGACCTGGACCGTCAGAGAATAAATAGTGTACAGAAAAAAAAAAATTGCACTAGCCACTGAGTCACCTAACTGCCCTTGCTAATTGTTGTGATACACACACACGGACTAATACATATACACATATATGCATATATATATAGCAGTGTCAGTGGCTCAGTAGATAGCACACTCTCCTCTGAGGCTGGGAGATCAGAGGGCTGTGGGTTCAATTCCCACATCTGGCACTTGGGTTAATATCCCAGTACTGACACTGTGGTGCAGCATGAGAGGGGAGCTGCACTTCTGAGGTGCCGTCTTTCGGATGAGACGTTAAACCGAGGTCCCATCTGCCTGAATTGGTGGTAGTTCAGGTGGATGTTAAAGACTCCATGGCGCTTATCGAAAAGAGTAGGGGAATTTTTTATAATTATAAGATCAAAAACAAATAATTACAAATCATAAGATAAATACAATCAAATAAGTATTATAGTCATACATTATTGGATTATTGTAAATATAACTTTGTATAACCCCCCCCCCCACACACTTGAAGAGTAGGGAATTTTTATTCATGACATCAAAACAAACAGAAATTCTCAGAAACCAAAGCAGTAAATCAAGTGAAAGGGAAAAGAAAAAAATGTTGTTATATTTTTTCAAATTTAGAACCAAAAACCAATTTTAGAAGTAGTTCTCCTTCACCCCTTTTATTTTTTTTCCAAAAATTGTAACAATCCTAATAAACAGAACTTAAATAATAGTATGATCACATCGCATAAATTATTATGCAAGTCTTGGTAAGACATACTCTTTGTAACTAAAAAAATGGAGAAATGTTAGTATCATAAAGTATCTAAACTAAAAAAGACTAAATTATAATTACTATCCTGCAATTTATTCCTTTCCATTAAATATTTTGTTTGAAGGATATACCAAATAATACTGAATGTATTGTAATCATAACTCCTACCTATTTATATTTCACAAACATTGTAAAACCTCTCCACCAATTATTCACTTTCCTAGTGGTATGAATCTCTAAATCTTTAACAAATACCCTCCCGACTGCCCCCTGAATCAGCAAACTCACTGTATCATAAGGCATTAAATAAAGAATAAAGTATGGGTCTGGGTGTGTAACGAGAATTTATACACACTCGAGGGGTTTGATGCTACATAAACCCTGAGAGCGAAGCTCGAGGGGTTTATGCGTAGCATCAAATCCCAAGGATGTGTGTAAATTCGAAGTTTCACACCAGACCCATATTTATATATAATTGTTGGGTTTCTTTTCCCCCTCAGCAATTATATAAAATAAAAAAGGCTGCTGTGCCGCCGCAGTCCGATCACATCATGGCGTGCAGTCAGCTTTCACTTTTATTTTAAACATTTGTCTGACTGTTGTGAGGGAGGTCAAACCAGTAAAAATGAGGAACATCAAAAGTTTAGTTGACATTTTACTTACTGCCGAGTGTCTGTGGCAGTTTCTTTACATTTGGGTCTGTGGTTGGGAAGGAGACGGCGATTGAGAGTTGAAGAGCATGAGGAGGTGCATGCACAGAGTGGAGGAAACTGTGAGCGTGTTTGCTGTTATAAATGCTCCTTTATAACAGCAAAATATGCCACGGTTTCCCTATGGGAAAAAGAGGAAGCCATTAATTATCTTCTGATATAGAACCCATTGGCATCTTGCCTGCCGTAGGTAATATTTCAGACAGCAGCAAAAGATATGCAAAGTGTCTTCAGAATAATGTTTCCTGATATTATGAAATTGTTCTAAAACTAAATTAACATGATTTAATCGCAATAACCACCCCATTTTCCATTTTGAAGCAATAAATTTCCAGAGGGAACTGGCATAAGAACAATGAAACAAAAAATGATCTACTGTTTCTTCCTGATTAATGCAATCTATGAAGGAGCAGGTCCTTTCTTCTTTAACTTTATGTTTGGCATTGCCCCGAACCCCAATCCTCCCATATACTGCCAACCACAAAAATTCCCACATATACCCTGGTAATCTCTTATTATTAAGTTGATGAAGTACCCCCAGAATCATAGAAGAGGGGCAATTCTTAAAAGCAGGCTCAGAAGGCTAAAATAATGACATCACTGTGTCATACAGTTTCGGGCCCTTACTCCCAATTAAATATTGTTTCGTATTACCCCATTTAAATAGTTTCTGAACTACTGGTCTAAAGTACTGCGGAACATGTAAATGTTGTGAAAGTTTTGGAGGAGTTATACGCCAGGCTGAATAATATCGAGCTAAAGTATATTTTAATGAGGAATTATGCCGGGAACTGGATTTTAGTAATCCTTCCTTAACATTTTGTGCTACAAAAAGGGTATGAAAAAATATCACTGGGTCCACCAATCCCAAACCACCTTTTTCTTTTGATAAATATGTATAATGTCTCTTAATGGGATTAAGTCCGTTTCCCCATACCATCTGGAAAAATAGACTGTACAATTTAGTCTCAAGTTCTGTGGGAAGGTGAAATATCATAGCTATATAAAGTAACATGGGAATTAAAAACTGTCTAATTATTAGTACCCTCTTCAGTTTTGCCAATTTCCAATGCTTCCATATTTGCACCTTAAGTTCTACAGAGGATAAAACCGTCTCCCAATTCAAATCTGGTATATTTTGATGTCCAAACATTAATCCTAAAATCTTAATAGGATCTGAAGAGATCCTTAGACCATTTATACGCACCTCATCCAGATAATCGGCACCTATAAAGAGTCCTAGACTCTTTCTAGTATTAATTTTAGAGTTTGAAACTAAAGAATAGATGACCATAAAGTCAAAAAAGGCAGAGATTTGATTATAATCCCAAAAAAAATAAACATGTCATCTGCATAGGCCTGTAAATACAACTCTTCAACTATGGGTGATCCCAGCACCCCTTTCCACCATGCATACTTTGATAAGGACCGAATCAAAGGGTCTATGGAAAATAAATATAATTACGGACTTAACGGGCATCTCATACGCACCCCAGTAGTAATGTGGAAACCTTCCGTAACTTCGTTGCCAATAATAGGATAAATCATGATATTATTATAAAGGGATTTTATCCACTTCAAAAAGGGTTCCGGAATCCCATAATGTTTTAGAGTAAGAAATAAAAAGGAGTGATAGACCCTATCAAAGGCCTTCATCTGATCTACTGAAATGATACACCTGGAAGTCCCTTGTAAGGAAAAGTGTTCTATTAAGTCTGTAATAATCATTAATGCATATTGTATTTTTTTTCCCGGAAGCCCTCAATATTGTAAAAGGGAGATTACAACACTTGCATAGATTTTGAGTCTGGAATTTAAAATACTAATTAACAGTTTATAATCTGAATTCAGAATCGTAACAGGTCGCCAATTTTCAAGACTTTCCTTATTTCCTGATTTGAATAAAAACATTGGTAAACTTTCAGAAAACCACACTGGGAATCTAAACTGACCTAGAAAAAGTTAAAAACTAGGTCTAAACATACTGAGAATTCTCGGGGGTAGGTTTTATACATCTCTGATGTGAGGCCATCCTTCCCAGGAGATGTTCCATTTTTTAAAGATTTAATAGCCCCTTCAATTTCTGCTGCTGAAATCAGACCTATAAAAGTAAAGGTGTCATTTTGAACCTTTGGAATTTTTATAGGTTTCAAAAAGTCCTTAATGTCCTTAGCACTAGGGGGCACTACAGGAGCATGGGATAGCATAATGTTCTGTATTACTTTATGAAGACCTTTAGTATCCTGAACTATTTGCCCTTCCTGATTTAAAAGTGAAGTCAGCATGGTTTTGGTCTTGTACCTTTTAAAAACCTCATGGGGTCTCGTTGAGGGTGTTTTTTTTTTTGTACCATATTGAAAGAGTGCATTCAGAGTAGCAGCCCTGTCACACTGGACTTCCTGAATTTGTTTTTTTAAAGCAGCAATTTAAGATGTATAGTCAAATTTGGAAGTATTGGCCAAAGAAAATAAATTATATAATTGTTGGCGTAACTTCAAATAATGTAAGAATTTCATATTCAAACAATATGAAGTCTTGCCATATTATGACATATGCAGTGAGTCCCAACCTTCGAACTGCTCCGGAGGTGAAAGAGTTAACTTTCCATGCCAGGCATGGAACACTGAGCTTGAGCTCGGTTGAAAACTCTGTCTGTTGTTCTTCAAACTCAAACTGTCAGATTCTTTACTCCGCCTCACTGAACAGTCGCTCCGGAGATTTCTCCTTCTGCTCGGTTCATTTTGTCGATTAAAGTATTTATTTTTCGTTTTTTTAACTGAATTTAAACTGCAACCGGTCGGTTCAAGCTCTGTCTGTGGTATTTGTAAGTACTAGATGGGTTTTACATTTACTTTCTGTGTGGAACTTGTAAACGGTTTATCGGTTCGGTTTGAACCGATCGAGTTGTTTCAAATACATTAATCTGTCTTTTAAATGCGGTTCCGGTTCTTATCAGTTCTAAAAATGGATTTCATTACGTTTTTCCACGACCCGTGACATGGTTGGGAACCGATAAGAGAGTCTTGCTTGCAGGATTGCCATAAACGGGCAATTTTGGTTAGGCTGGCACTATGTCTGAGAAACCCAAAAGAAAAACCGGCCCACTGGGTTTCAACACTGCAGTGTCTGTGGGGAAGTCTCTGCTAAGGCTGACCCCCACGCCACCTGTGTCTATTGTCTGGGGTTTGACCACCTCAGTGCAGACTGCCAGATTTGTAAAAATTTTCCTGCAGCTACCCTGGAAAAAAGAGTTGGTAGGCTCAGGGAAAGGGAGGCCAAAACGTCCGCTGAACTGGATGGCCAGCCCGGTTCGGTTGAAACCGAACTGGAGGGAGTGCCCTCTGACCAGGGCAAGACTTCCTCGGGCAAAAGGAGAGCCGACTCGGAGGAGTCGGTTCCAGCCAAAAGGACTAGAAAATCAGCAGGTGTGGGCCAAAACTTCTCTCTCCAACCGCTGAAGAAATAACCAAGCGATTAAAATTGTCCAGTCGCTTTCCTGGTTCCAACCGAACCGCACCATCAGTAAGCGTATCAGTTCAAGCGGTTCCACCGGTTCAAGAGTATGATTTAGAGGAATTTTATGAACCGGAGGAGGGGGAAGAGGAGTATGAGGAGAGTGAATGTGGATTTGAAAGTCTGGATGTGCCCATTGAACCAGACATCTCTCCAGACCTTCAAGAGTGTCTCCCCCTAGGCTTTCTGAGTCCCCTTCTCATTTTATGTTTTATAAAAAAGTGGCTGAAACCCTCCAGCTGCCTATGGAGGAAGCTGTGGATGATCAAGAAGAGCCTGACTATGTAGAAATGATGGATATCCCAGAGTCTAGGAGACTGTCTATTCCTTTGCATAAATCTTTTGGGACGCAGACAGTAAAAATTCTAAAAACTCCTCACACTATACCTCCTGTGGATAAAAGAATGGACAAGAGGTACACATTGTCAGGCTCTGATATGGAGTTCCTTACACAACAATGCAGCCATGTTGGAGTAGTGCAGGCTGCAGCCTGTGATAAAGGCAAATATTCCCTTGGCTTCACACCCCTGACAAGGACTCCAGGAGGATTGATGCCATGGCAAAGAACAGTACATGGCAGCATCCTTGGGACTTAGACAGGCCAAATTATATGGCTTATGTTGCTAGATACAGAAATCCAGATGGGACACGTTATAGCTCTAGCAAAGCAGGTCCCTGGCCTGCCTGCCAAGAAATAGAGCAGGTGGCTGCTGATGGTATGAGAGGCATCTAAGGTGCAATTTCATGCTGCAGTGGACTCTAATGATGTGTCATCAAGAGTCAAGGCTGCACATCTGTGGCTCTTCGCAGGATGGCTGGCTCCAGATGTACTAGCCTGTCACAGGATACCCAGACTAAGGCCATAGATTTTCCTGTTGTGGGTAACTCTGTTTAGGAGCAGATGAGAAATTACATGAAGAAAATGGATAGTATAGGACCACCTATAGAAGTGCACAGGCCAAGAAATTCAGGCCACTCCTCAAAAGCAGCCTTCTGGGGCAGGCAGGCCCTTTTATAGGCAGACTTTTACCAAGCCCAGGCCTCCTCTTCAGCTTATGCCCAGAGGGTGTTCTTTAGAGGAGAGAGCAGATGGGGTACAAAGCAGACCTGCTACCACCCAGCCTAAAGCCTGCCAAGCAGGCACCCTGATGGGGTGGCCAGGGCCGATTCTCCACTACCTGTAGGGGGCAGGCTGGCTTACTTTGTCCAGGACTGAAAGTCTTTAACATCAGACAAGTGGGTCCTGGAAGTAGTAAGCCAGGGACTGGTTCTCAGCTTCAAAAAAAATTTCCAAAGATGAGAACCAGGTCCTTTCCACCTGCAAATCCATCAGAGGCACTTGCCCTAGAGGCAGAAGTTTCTACCCTCCTGGCTCTCAGAGCTGTGGAAAGGGTTCCACCCCTCACACCAGGCAAAAGGTTATACTCCAGGTGCTTCCTTACCCCAAAAAGACAGGAGAATGGCGCCCATCCTGGATCTCAGATACCAAACAGCACCTTTTAAAAGCCAAAATTCAAAATGGTGACTCTAGGAATTATTTAACCTCCTAAGGCCAGAGGACTGGCTAAGCGTCCTGGACCTCAGGATGCCTACTTTCATGTTCTCATCAGAAGCTCCATCGAAGTATCTCAGATTTGAACTGCCCTCAGGCCATTACCAGTTCAGAGCAATGCCCTTAGCTCACCTCTGCCCGAGGGTATTCACAAAAATGCCTGGCAGTCAGCAGTTGCCCACTTAAGAAGGCAAAATTGCCATCTTTCATTACCTGAGATGACCCGCAATCATATTAGGCCCAGTCTCCAGATAGAAGTCAAATTACATCTTCAGGTAACTCAGCAACTGCACGCCTCTAAGTTTCCTTCTCCAGTCTTCCAAAGTCAGTTCTAAAGCCTGTCCAGCTTCTCACCTTCATAGGTGCAGAACTAAACACAAAAAGAGGCCAGAGCCTTCCTTCCTTTGGAAAGAGCAAGAACCCTGGTCTCTCTGGCCTCCTCTTTCACCTGCCAGGTCTCTCGACCAGCAAGGCATTTTCTACAGCTCCTGGGGCACATGGCTGCTTCTACAGCAGTAGTGCATGGGAGCAAGATTTCAGATGAGGGACATCCAGTTCCATTTGAGAGCCTTTTGGTCTCAAAGGACCTCTAACCAAATTGATCCCAGTGACTCGAACCCTGATCCAGGCCCTGCAGTGGTGGCAGGACCAAGAGCAATCTGGAGACCAGGCAAGCCCCCCTCAGTCTCCTCCTTAATCCTTACTACAGATGCATCCCTCTTGGGGTGGGGAGCTCACATGGGCAACCTCACTACCCAGGGATTGTGGTCCCCTCAGGAATCTCTGCTTCACATCAATCTGTTGGAACTCAGAGCAGTTTTTCTAGCACTTCAAGTTTTTTCCAAATCTGTTCATCTGTTCAGAATAAAGTTATTCAGGTCAGAACAGACAATACCACCACAATGTGGTACATCAACAAGCAAGGAGGCACTCGGTCTATGGCCTTGTGCACCGAAGCAATGAAGTTGTGGTCTCTGGCTTACTCTCTAAACACCTCCCTTATGACAGTTCACCTCCAGGCAAGAGACAATGTCAAACCAGGAGATGCTCCCACAGGATTTCCCAAGGCCATCACGAATGGTCACTGGATCCCCTAGTACTGGAGGTAGTATTTGCCAGATGGGGCACCCCTACAGATAGATCTTTTGCAGCCCCACAATCACCAACTTCCCACCTGGCTGCAGGCCCCCAGTGTTGGCTCAGTCCTTCTGGATGCCTTCCTTCTCAGTTAGGAAGGAAGTTTCTCCTTTCCCCTTCCTCTTCTGTTCAAGGTACTAGTCAAAATCAGATCCAACCTGCAAGATGATCTAATTCTCCAGATTGAAACAGACAGCCTGTACCTTATGTCACAGCAGTCCACCTTCCCTGTGTCTTCCCAGGAATCACCCTGTTAACCTGTGCTCAGGGAGAGTTTGGTACCCAGACCTCAAATCTCAATCAAGGCCTGGCTTGAGAGTTAGATTTGCTGACCTACACCTCCCAAGGTGTATTGATATCCGGACAGCTTCAGAAGCCTTCCACAGACTACTTATAATTCCAAATGGGAGTCCACATGGTGCTCTGGCAACATATTTCCCCAGAAACTGCTGACTTACCCCAGACCCGACTATATAGTCCATTTCAAATACTGGGGCTGGACAGCTACCTAAAGTGCACCTGCAGCCGTGTCTGCTTCTATCAACAAGTAAACTCTTCTTCAGCTCATCCTGTATTCTCCAAGTTTTCAAGGATTGCTTCACCAACCCTCCATTCAGGACCTACCTGCCTGATCTTAATATTTGCATGCCCAGCTTATACAACCCCCTTTGAGCCCCTGCCTCAGCAGAGCTAAGTACTGACTTGGAAAACTGTGTTTTTGGTACCATCACTTCGCCAGACGTGGAATTACAAACATGTCAGTGGAGCCTGATTTTATCTCCTTTCAGAGATAAGGTGTCCAGGACCACAGAAATCATGCCTAAGGTGCTTGCAGACTTCCACTAATCAATCTGTGTCTCTCCCTGTGTACTTCACTGACCATTCCTCCTGGGTGAGAGGAGACTGTACAGTTTAGATGCAAGGGCATAGTTACCACACAGAACGTACCAAGGGCTCAGGGTTGACCCTCCAACTGTTCCTCACTTATGGTGAGGTTGGTAAAGGAAACCTCACCAAAGATCCATTGCCAGGTGATGTCTCTTATACCAACTGCTATAAACTGGTAAGGTTCCTCCTCAGGCCCGAGGCTCACTCCACAGAGGCAAACCGCGCTAGCTGCCGCCAGGACCTCCTATCCTAGATACGTCAAGCGCTACCAGAAAACAGTTCACTTTACCAAGCATTACTCCTGGACATCTAGGCTAGGAAGTGCTCGCCTAGCACAGCTGTGCTTAGAGCCCTAACTCCTAGTGGGTTCTGTCCTCCTCCATGGAGGTACTGCTGTGTTCAGACAAGTCATAATATAGCAAGATTCTTTATGTTGTTGAAGAAAAATTACCACCTTAATGTTGTTTCTTCTAATGGAGTCTTGCTATATACAATTCGCCTGCCCCTCTCAGAACCTCTGCTTTTGGGATGTGGGTGGGCAGTGCAATGTTAGCTCTTAGTAGATGCCACCTTGTTTTTCACCCTCCTTTTTGGGGGTGTTTGCAGTGTGTTTTCATTTTGGAGTCTCCTGACTTGAGTCTTGTTTTGGGACCAAAAAATGTGTTCTTATATTTAGTAGCCAGTTGGCATGAGTGTAGGTTTACAGCCTCACACAGAACCTAATGAGTTTTGCTTGTAAAGATCTGACAGTTTGAGTTTGAAGAACAACAGACAGAGTTTTCAACTGAGCTCGAGGAGCTCAAAGTTCCATGCCTGGCATGGAAAGTTAACTTTCACCGGAGTAGTTTGAAGGTTGGGACTACTGCATATGTCATAATATAACAAGACTCATTAGAAGAAACAACATTACTCAAGGTGAGTATTTTTATTTTCTCCCAGACTTCCACCCTGATTTTTAATAGAATTTGCAATCATTCTTAGAATCTTTCCACCAGTCTCCCAAATCATTATATATAAAGAGACTAAAAAGCCTGCCAGCAATAGTGTTTAACATTTTTTTCAATATTAAGGGATTTTTCAAAAGGTGAACTTAATTTCCATCATTGACCTCTACATGGGTGATGGTAAGCTAACTGAGAAAAAATACACTGGAAAGTAGGTGGTCAGAAAAGGCCATCAGGAACGCTTGGAAATTTGAAGGGGCAGATTTCATGAGAGAAATATATAGTCAAAGGTGGATGTGTATGTATCCGTTTATAAGTAAATTTAGAGCCACTATGTTGTTGGCTTCTACTGTCAAGGAGACCTGATGAGTCAATTAGGTGAGATAAAGCGTCAATCACAGTAGATTTTTTCCCTGATTTATAGTGCACCTCCATTTTTCTTTTCTAAGTTCACAGTTAAAAATCTCCACATAAGATTTTAAAGGAAGATACTAAGAAAGGGTCAAGTCTCGCAAAAGTGAAACTTTCTGCCTTCACCTGAGAACAATATACATTAATAAATCTACAAGTCATAGAATTCCATCACCATCCAAGATCATTAGTCTCCTGGAATTAGATCTATTAATTTAATTAAAGAAAATTTGAAAGACTTAAATATAAATCCAATTCCATCCGCTGTCTCTAATCCAAAGGACCAATGTGAGGCCAAATCCATTCCTTCCGGAAAAGCTATAGCCTGGTCATTTGTATACATCTGGGTCTCTTGAAGTAACAAACATCCTATTGAATTATCACAGAACATAATCATAAACAACTCTTCTTTTCTTCCTGAGTTCAATAAACAATGAACGTTCAAAGACCCTATATTATATAGAAGCCAGATAGTTAGAAATTCAATTATCTTTTTCCTCTTTTTCTTTTCCCTTTATAACCTTCTCTGTGTATATAGGGGAGGGAGGACTATCTTGTAATGGCTGGAGTCAGGTTTGCACAGTCCATTTCTGAATCACCCACTGTGTGGTCAAGACAACAAAGGGATTACTAGACTCAGTATCCCACGTGACGGCAGAGGAAGTTTTAAGGTTCTAGAGGACCTTTGTACTTGAATCACGGAGGGTCCTACTGGAGGGGTTGGAGTGCTAACCCTGTTGTATCATAACATACAGGAGAAAGAAGAGAGGAAAACACTGGAGGGAGGAGGGATTTCTCCTCAGAATGTTCAAATTCCATGTGATGGGGCCAGAGGAGGAATGACCACCTCTAAAGGAGGGGCGGGTCAGGTCAGGCCAGTCCTGGTCTGGACAAGCAGCTAAATCCTGTGCTTGTTGAATTAGTAAAATCTGGGCAACCACTAGAAGCCTTATTCTTCACTGCCCATGAACATTCAGAGAAAACATCTTGTGGCAGTTCACCTCCAGGCAAGGACAATGTCCTGGCAGATGCCTCAGCAGGATTTCCCAAGGCCATCACGAATGGTCACTGGATCCCTAGTACTGGAGGTAGTATTTGCCAGATGGGGCACCCTGCAGATAGATCTTTTTGCAGCCCCAGACAATCACCAACTTCCCTTTTTTCGCTGCAGGCCCCCAGTGTTGGGCTCAGTCCTTCTGGATGCCTTCCTTCTCAGTTGGGAAGGGAAGTTTCTCTATGCTTTCCCCCCTTCCCTCTTCTGTTCAAGGTGCTAGTCAAAATCAGATCTCAACCCTGCAAGATGATCCTGATTCCTCCAGATTGGGCCAGTGACAGCCCTGGTACCCACTCCTTATGTCCTTAGTAGTCCACCTTCCCTGTGTCTTCCCAGGAATCACAACCTGTTAACCTGTGCTCAGGGAGAGTTTTGTCACCCAACCTCAAATCTCTCAATCTCAAGGCCTGGCTCTTGAAGAGTTAGATTTTGCTGACCTACACCTCTCCCAAGGTGTATTGGATATCCTGACGGCTTCTAGGAAGCCTTCCACCAGGGCTACTTATAATTCCAAATGGAAGAGATTTTCCATATGGTGCTCTGGCAAGCATATTTCCCCAGAAACTGCTGACTTACCCACAGTCCTGGATTATATGGTCCATTTAAATACTTTGGGGCTGAGACCAGCTACCCTAAAAGTGCACCTGGCAGCCGTGTCTGCCTTCTTATCAGCAGGTAAACTCTCTTCTCTTTCAGCTCATCCTGTATTCTCCAAGTTTTTCCAGGGATTGCTTCACACCAACCCTCCATTCAGGGAACCTGCCCCTGCCTGGGATCTTAATATTTGCATTGCCCAGCTTGTGCAACCCCTTTTGAGCCTGTCTTCAGCAGAGCTTAAGTACTTTGACTTGAAAACTGTGTTTTGTAGCCATCACTTCTGCCAGTACTAAGTGAATTCTAAGCATTGTCAGTGGAGCCTGATTTTATCTCCTTTCATAGAGATAAGGTGGTCCTCAGGACTAACAGAAAGTTCTTGCCTAAGGTGCTTCAGACTTCACCTTAATCAATCTGTGTCTCTCCCTGTTACTTCACTGACCATTCCTCCTCTGGTGAGAGGAGACTGTACAGTTTAGATGTCAAGAGCCCTTAGTTACTACATAGAGACACTACTCAAGGGTCACAGGTTTGACCCCTCCAACTGTTCCTCACTTATGGTGAGGTTGGTGAAGAAACCTGCCACTAAAAGATCCATTGCCAGGTGAATTGTCTCTTGTATCCATTTTGCTATGAAAACTGGGTGAGGTTCCTCCTCAGGCCTGAGGGGCTCACTGCTACAGAGGTACAGCTGCGTCTCTGGCTGCTGCCAGGGACCTCCCTATCCTAGAGATATGTCAAGCAGCTACCTGAAAACAGTTCACTTTTGCAAGCATTACTCCTGGACATCTAGGCTAGGAGTGATGCTGGTTTAACACAGCTGTGCTTCAGAGCCCTATTTCCTAGTGGGTTCTGTCCTCCTCCATGGAGGAGTACTGCTGTGTCGTCTGCATATGTCATAATATAGCAAGACTTCCATGTTGTTGAAGAAAAATTACTCACCTTAGTAATGTTGTTTCTTCTAATGGAGTCTTGCTTATATTATTCCCCTGCCCCTCTCAGAACCTCTGCTTTTGGGATGTGGGTGGGCAGTGCAATGTTGCTCTTAGTAGATGCCACCTTGTTTTTCACCCTCCTTTTGGGGTGTTTGGGTGTTGTGTTTTCATTTTTGGGTCTCCTGACTTGAGTCTTTGTTTTGGGACCAAAAAAATGTGTTCTTATGTTTAGTAGCCAGTTGGCTAGTGTAGGTTTACAGCTTCACACAGAACCTTAGTGAGTTTTGCTTGTAAAGATCTGACAGTTTGAGTTTGAAGAACAACAGACAGAGTTTTCAACTGAGCTCGAGCTCAAAGTTCCATGCCTGGCATGGAAAGTTAACTCTTTCACCTCCGGAGTAGTTTGAAGGTTGGGACTCACTGCATATGTCATAATATAACAAGACTCCATTAGAAGAAACAACATTACTAAGGTGAGTAATTTTTTATTTTCTCCCGACCTACCCTGATTTTTTAATAGAATTTGCAATCATTCTTAGAATCTTTCCACCAGTCTCCTAAATCATTATATATAAAGGAGACTAAAAGCCTGGCCAGCAATAGTGTTTTAATTTTTTTCAATATTAAGGGATTTTTCAAAAGGGGTGAACTTAATTTCCATCTTGACCTCTGTGGTGATGGTAAGCTAACTGAGGAAAAAATACACTGGAGAAGTAGGTGGTCAGAAAAGGCCATCAGGAACGCTTGAAATTTGAAGGGGGGCAGATTTCATGAGAGAAATATATAGTCAGTGGTGGATGTGTACTCTGTTTATAAGTAAATTTAGGGCCACTATGTTGTTGGCTTCTACTGTTGAGGAGACCTGATGAGTCAATTAGGTGAGATAAAGCGTTGGAATCACAGTAGATTTTTTTTCCCCTGATTTATAGCACCTCCATTTTTCTTTTCAAGTTCACAGTTAAAATCTCCACATAAGATTTTAAAGGAAGATACTAGAAAGGGTCGAAGTCTCGCAAATAGTGCAACTCTTTCTGCCTTCACCTGAGAACAATATACATTAATAAATCTACAAGTCATAGAATTCCATACACCATCCAAGATCATTAGTCTCCCTGGAATTAGATCTATTAATTTAATTAAAGAAAATTTGAAAGACTTAAATATAAATCCAATTCCATCCGCTGTCTCTAATCCAAAGGACCAATGTGAGGGGCCCCAAATCCATTCCTTCCGGAAAAGCCTAGCCTGGTCATTTGTATACATCTGGGTCTCTTGAAGTAAACAAACATCTATTGAATTATCATGAACATAATCATAAACAACTCTTCTTCTTCTGGAGTTCAATAAACTGTGAACGTTCAAAGACCCTATATTATATGAAGCCAGATATAGTTAGAAATTCAATTATCTTTTTTCCTCCTCTTTTTCTTTTTCCCTTTATAACCTTCTTGTGTATATAGGGGAGGAGGACTATCTTGTAATGGCTGGGAGTCAGGTTTGACAGTCCATTTCTGAATCACCCCACTGTGTGGTCAAGACAGCAAAGGGATTACTAGACTCAGTATCCACGGGGTGGGCGGAGAGGAAGTTTTAAGGTCTCTAGAGGACCTTTGTACTTGAATCGGAGGTCCTACTGGAGGGTTTGGGAGTGCTATCGCTGTGTATCATAACATACCGGAGAAAGTAGAGGGAAACACTGGGAGGAGGAGGGAGGGGATTTCTCCTCAGAATGTTCAGTTCCATGTGATGGGGCCAGAGGAGGAATGACCACCTCTAAAGGAGGGGGCGGGTCAGGTCAGGCCAGTCCTGGTCTGGACAAGCAGCTAAATCCTGTGCTTGTTGAATTAGTAAATCTGGGCAACCACTAGAAGCCTTATTCTTCACTGCCCATGAACATTCAGAGAAAACATGGCCAGTATCTTCACAGAGATCACATTTTGTAAGATTTGCACATTGAAAGGCTATATGGCCTATTTCACTGCAATTATCGTATCTGGGCTTATCACAGGAGCTGGATAGGTGTTTTCTAGATCCACACTTGTAGCATGCCCTGGGCTGCTAGCGTAAAAACATACCCCCCTGTCCCAACCTAACAAAAAGGAATTAGGGATATGTTCAATACCCGTATCTGTTTGCCTAAGTTTTACTTTGTATCGCCAACCCCCTGTCCAGAATTGTTCGGCATTGAATATAGCCTCTGGAGAACTCATTACCTCACATTTCTGGGACAACCAGTAAGTAATATCATGTACATGAACCCCCTCATTCCGAAACATAACAGTCACATTTTTGATCAAGGGCTTTGTCAATGGAATTACCAAAAAGGGGGTCCATGTGGGTGAGAACTTTACCTGATTGTACCTTTTCCAGAATAAATCAAGAGCATAGGCTGAACGAAAGCTAACATCAAAGTTATCTTCACCTGAGATGTTAATAAAAGGATTCCCTTGGAGAGAAGTGCAATGAATCGTTCAACAAACATTTCCCCACATAATGCCTATCAGGCCTAACTTCCAACCCCCCCTTATAGCAGATTCTAACCGCATTCCTTTGTGGTGCTGCTTCCCTTTTAATTTTGGAAAATAGCTCTGATAGCAGCGGCTTCTCAGATTCTGATTTTTCTTGTGGTACTGCTGTAGTTAGTTCATCATCCTTTGTGGAGGGAGAATCAGAATTATCTTTAACTACAGGAGTGGTGACTTGTAAGGCCGCAGTGGAAGGTCTAACTCTACCTTGTACTCCAGTAGTGCTTTCTGTTGTTAAAAGTACTGGAGGCATTTTAGGTTTCCAGTTCAGTTCATTTTGGGAAAAATTAAATTTGGGATCCCACTCTGGAGTGGGAAGCCAAGTCCCTTGATGTAATGTCCAACCTGCCTCACTCAAAGCTCTTTGTGGGGACCATGTTTCTTCAACCAGGGATTTTAAATGAGGAGCAGGTGATGCAGACTGAACACCAGTAATAACCTGAGCTGTAGTTCTTATAGCAATCTCTTTCTTCCCCAAGTTCCTTTTGGCAAAAGTTACTGCTGCTTGTTTGTCTTTCCCTTCATCCCCAAATCCCATATGATTCAGCTGACTCCATTTGGCAAAAGAAAAATTTGTAACACCATCCTGATTTAAAGGAGTAGTTTGAAAAACACAATTCGTCTCTGCAGTTGAGACTTTGTCAGGAGTTTCAGTAAGGGGATTCCTGAAAACAAAACCTGTAGCCTTAGAAAATGTCACACTATATGAAGAAAGCACGGAGCTCGGTTTTACAGGATTTAGTTCATCCGGGTCATTAGACTTAGCCGTAGCTTCAGACGGCAAAAAAAATTCAGAAGTTAAATCTTTCGTTTCTCTCAACGGCTTTGGGCACTGAACCCCTCCGGATTCTAAACTGCCAGCCGTAGGGAAGTTCTTATTTAGTACTCATTCGGCTATTTTGGTAGAAAAATGTTGTAACTCACTAACTCGCTCTTTATTTCTCGGAGTTGCTTCAGCCTTCAGAAGATCCGTTTGAATGACAGCCTGTTCTTGCATTTTGACAGACTCGGTTTCGGGTTTCAGTGATAACAGCTGCTTTCGTAGGCGCTCCTGCTCTAATACATGAAATTCAAGCTGCTGCTGTAATTTAACATGAATTTTCTCCGTAGTAAGGGTTGAATGTTCCGTCACTGCTTCCACTGGTTGTATACTTGACTGAGGTAAATCCTCCGGCTCAGCTGAGCTCCCGGGAATTGCCGCATTAGGGTAGAGTGTTGGCCCAGTAACAACTAAGCTGGGAGTTGAAACGGTCACATCGGTGGTCGGCAGTTGAGCAAGGCTTTCTAACAAACGCTCTTTCTCCTCTGAATGCCGTTTGTGTACGTGCATAAGTAAATCCCGCTGATTACTTTGTAAGTTGATATCCACATTACAAGTATCCGAATTGTCAGCTGTATGGTTTCTTTATATTTATAAGCTCTTTGTTAACATTGTAATCTGGTGACTGTAGATCTTTAGGATCTGAAGCAACGTTCATAAATAAATCCAAATCTTCTTGTAGATCATCCTCCAAATGGACATCCTGCTGTGCACCTTTAGCGTCCTGCTCCTCCAGAGCGCCACCTGAAGTGGCCATGGCTCACAGACAACAAGTCCCCCTACTGCAGAGTAGGGGAATTTCCCTGGTGTCCTGGCCAAATTTCCCTCATTCACTAAAAATACCATCAACAGCTTAATCTGGTTCAAGGTCAGTTGGCATTCATCTATATCCCCCTTCCCTGGGTCGTGGCTGAAAATAGGCAGGATTTGTCTAGTGCACTTACCCGGTCAACAAAAACTAAATAAATAAATAAAATAAATAACATAGCAGTGCACTGCCTACACACACACAGAGCATTGTAAGACACAGAATAATTCTGTGGGTGGAGAACTGGCTGAATGACAGGAGTTAGAGGGTTGTGGTAAACAGGGAGTACTCTTGAGAGGGAGAGGTGATGAGCAGGGTGCCGCCCGCAGGGGTCAGTGTTGGGACCGGACCTCTTCAATGTCTTTATTGGGGACATTGCAGAGGGTCTGGAGGGGAACGTATGCCTCATTGCAGATGATAAAAAGGTATGCAATATTCAGTACAAAGAAGTGCAGGCTCATGCACATAGGGCACAAGAACCCAGGGGCAAAGTATGAACTAGGTGGGGAGGTACTGACAGTCACAAAGTAGCAAAGGGACCTAAGAGAAACTAGGCAGTGCAATAAGGTGGCTGGAAAGGCTAGCCAGATGCTTGGATGCACTCGGAGGGGTATCAGGAGTATAAAGAGGGAGGTCATCTTGCCCCTGCATAAGACATGAGAGATCGCTCCTGGAATATTGCGTCCAGTTCTGGAGGCTCCATCTGAGAAAGAACATAGACAGGGTTGGGGCGGTGCAGTGGAGGCAACTGAAATGGTGTTAGGCCTGTGGCATAAGACCTATGACTATGAGTAAAGACTAAAGGAGTTAAATATGTATTCCCTGGAGGAAACGGGGGGACTTAACTGAGACATACAAATACATCACCAGTATAAGCAGAGTTCAGGAAGGAAGCATCTCCCAAAGTAAGAGATGCTCCAAGTCAAGGGGGCACAACATGAAGTTAGAGGGGGAAAAGGGGAAACGTGAGAAAATATTTATTCACAGAGAGGGTGGTGGATGCCTGGAATAGCCTGCCTATCAGAGGCGGTGGTAGGGGGTAAAATGATAATAATAATAAAACTTTATTTATACTGCACCTATCTTAAAACCAAGGCGCCTTTACATCAGCTACGCATAAAACAGTAAAGTAAACTCAAATCCAGTAACAGCTGCGTTCATAAAATACAATAAAATCATCATCGGGGTAAGCCTTTGACCATAAATGGGTCTTTAAGGCCTTTTTAAATTCCTCCACGGATGCACACTGCCGAAGCGGATGGGGTAGAGAATTCCAGAGGGCAGGGGCCGCATACATAAAAGCACAGGCCCCCGAAGATTTTAAGGAAACTCTCAGAATCTCTAGCAACCCCTTGTCCACCGAGCGGAGCGATCGCCTAGGGCAGTAAGGTACCAGGAGCTCTTTCAAGTAGTCCAGGCCGAATCCATGTAGGGCTTTATAAGTCAGAAGACTGATTTTAAAGGTGATCCGCCACTGTATTGGCAGCCAGTGTAGATCGCGCAGGACCGGAGAAATATGACAGGCACGAGAAGTACCTGTAAATAACTGGGCCGCATTGTTCTGCATGAGCTGCAAACGGTGGTTATCAACCCCTGGTAGCCCTAGATACAGGGAGTTGCAGTAATCAAGGCGCGAGGTCACAAAGGCGTGGACCAATGTAGATGGATCACCGGACGGAACTAGGTGCTTAATCCTGGAGATGTTCCTCAGATGGTAAAAGGATGATTTGATGACTGTCAACACCTGCGATTGCAGTGTCAGCCCGTCATCAAAAATCACCTCAAGGTTCCGCACCAATTCAGAGGTAGGGAGCTGGATGCCACCCAGAAAAAGTCCTGAGGGCAAACCAGTTCCCATCCCCTCTATCTGGTGACCCGGGTCCACAACCATCACCTCCGTCTTCTCCGAGTTCAATCTCAGCCAGCTTGAATTCATCCAGTACCGGATTTCAGTGAGGCAGTTGTTAAATACCGAGAGCTCTTTCCTGGTCGGGTGCAAAAGATAGGTAGAGCTGGGTATCATCTGCATAGCAGTGAAACCTCAGCCCATACCTTCTTACAGTGTCTCCGAGGGGCTGCATGTACACTGAGAACAACATGGGGGACAACACCGAACCCTGAAGAACCCCATAAGACAGAGAGACTGGGAATTAATCCCAGACCCCACCCTCTGAGTTCTGCCTGTGATCACATAATGTAATAAATAGTGAAATGAATTAGGTTAACTGTCTGTATTGAAAATGTTTTTTTGGTTTTTTTTCATGTTTAAAGAGTGGTGTGATGAACTACATGCTTATCTTTTGTGACAACACATAACATAGTAATGTAGTGGCTTCCTAGCAGACTTCAGTCAAGTCCTTATTTGTATTTGTGTCTGGTGAAGGTTCTGATATAGCATTTAAAATGAACACATTTTGTAGACAATTGTGTAGCCATTAAGGTTTAAAAATGCTTTAGTGATTTTGCAGTATCCATATTGATATTTAGGTGCATAATTTATGTTTATGTACACAGATTTTTTGGAAAAATGTTTAAAGAAAGCAGATAAGGAAGTGCATGCATTGTGGAACTATTAAGGTAATGTGGAGACTATTCCACTCTGTATTACAATTGAGGCTGGCAGTATAGACTAGAATTTTTTTTGTATAATATTTTTACCTCCCACCGGCGGCCATCCTCACCAACCTCTCCTTCAGATAGCCCTTCTCCTACTGCCACCCTGATCCTCCGTTCCTGCCGTCTGCTGCCCCCTCATCATGCCACTCCAGTTGTCCCATCATATCCCTTCGATGGGGGGATCCCTCTATCCATGGGGGCAACCGAGAGGGGAGACTGTCTAGTGCCTGGAGGCGCCTTCTGCCATCTGGGCCAGAGCAGCGAGGGGCACAGCATTGGGGGCTTTCCTGGCTACCGCAACATCGGGAGGATGAGGGCTGCCGTCATCTGATGGAGAAGCGAACATTTTCCCTGGTTTTCTGCCCTCCCCTACTGGGTGCGCATGCCGAGGCATCCTGGCTGACCGTGCATGCACCATGTGGTCCCTCATGACGCAGTGTGTGGTGCCGAGCCCAGCCACTAGGAGCTGCCCAAGAGCAGTGCATCCCTGTCCCATCCCCCTCCGAGAGGAGAGTATCCAATGGATGCTCTGAACCCTCCCTGCTGGCCTCCCCTCCTGCTCCCTGGGTTCGGGACATGAACCTGGGTCACCAGCATGCCTATCACCTGGCGCCACAGAGCCGGCTTATATCCTAGAATTTAATGAGCTGTGAATGAGCTTGGTACATCCAGCAGACCTGGACTTTATAGAATCATCATAGAAACTTAATGCCGAAAAAGGACCACAGTGGCCCATCTAGTCTGCTCTAATTTTCCCTCTACTCCTTCCCCTACCCTCTCCCTGCTACTCAGCCCCATATGTCTGTCCCATGAACTCTTGAATCCCTCCACCGAATCAGCCCCCACCACTTCTTCTGGTAGTCTGTTCCAGGGCTCCACCACCCTCTCAGTGAAGAATCGCCCTCTCACATTGCCTCTATATCTTTTTCCCCGCAGTGTAAGGCTATGCCTTCTAGTTCTGGCCCCCTCCTTCTTCTTAAGGAAACCCTCTTCCCTTACTTTGTTGAGCCCCTTCACATATTTAAAAGTTTCGGTCATGTCTCCCCTTTCCCTCCTTGTCTCCAGCGTGTACAGATCCAGCTCCTTACACCTCTGCTCATGTGACATCCCTTGCATACCCTGCACCATTTTGGTTGCCCTCCTCTGAATCCTCTCCATCCCTTCTGTGTCCTTGAGGAGGTATGGTCTCCAGAACTGGACCCCATACTCTAGATGCGGCCTCACCTGGGTGGGTTTGATTCCTACAACCTCCAGTTGCATACTGTGTGACTATGAGCAACTCAGTTAACCACCCAAGCGCTTCCAGGTTGCCCTTGAAAACAGGCTCTTGTGCCTAGTGGGCCTTACCCAGTTACCAACTGATTATATGAATTATTTTGTGAGGTTTGTTAGCAGTGAAACATTGCATACTAATTTTATGATTATTATGTGAATTTCAGTCAATTCTTTGATGAAGAAGTCTTTATGATCTCAAAATGTTGCATGGTTTAGAATAAAGAATATTGGCTGATGAAAAATAAAACTATGCACCTCATGTGAAAGTAGCTCTGGTCTGATTTCTCATTTATACTTCAGTTTTTGTCTGGCCTATCTGAGGCCTTTCAGTATTGCATCTGAAATCTGAAACCTCCTTCCTCCCTCTCAGTTACTCTTTATGCCTGGGAAGACCAGAGTGACTTGACATGTTTAAGAGCTATAAATCTTTCTTCAGAGATAATTGTAGCCAAATTGAAGCTTAGCACACATAATAGTGCACTCTCCTCAGCAGACTGCTACAATTAATTAGTGTACTGATTAAACAATACCTCCATTATTATCTAGTCCATTAGGAAACTGGAGGGCTCCCTTTTTCTACTGAAATAGCAAAACGTCTGCAGGGCTCCGCTCACTGCAGCCATAAAAATGGGCACACTGGGTCACCCTAGCGGTCCTTATCTGTCATTCATTTCTATGTTTCTATGTCCAGTTCCTGCACGGTCATCAGCTGCCACCTGCTTCCAGGTCCAGAGCCTCCCCTCCATCTGTATTCTTCTCAGAGGGCACAGAATCCTCTCAATACCTGTCCTCAGCCTCTAAGCACTGTCTGTACCAGAAATTCCATTTTTTTTGCAAGTAAAAGTTTATTGAACTTTTTATCAACCAATACAAAACAAGTAACAGTGCAAATACTCCTTGCTGTTGTACCCGAGATTCCTTATAAACATGCTGCGGGCACTGGATGTTGGTACCATAGCCATGCACAAAACCCAGTCCATGCAGTTATGGCTTCTAGCAGCTTTCAGCGATAACCACTGTGTCATCCCTCCCTGGTCTAAGGCCTTTGAGGAATGCTCCAGGACAGTTTGGAGACATCCCTTCGCTCTCCCTCCAGCCCCCAGGGTCATCTACCAGTGGTATTGTGCACCCATGGGTTCAGAAGGCACAGTACCTCACACCACTGCGGGGCTTCGGGTCCTGTAGACCCCATATGGGCCCTTTCGCCCATTGTGTGGCTGACCTCCAGATGCTGACTCTTTGCAGACAGATGTATTGGGTAGGAAGCTTTTCACCTTGACTCACACCATGATGTGCATTGCGACGCATCTGACACACTTGGCAACTTACAACAAGTGCCTGTGAGCACTGCTAGGTCAACTCCTAGCTGCCTTGCCACCCTCAGAGTTAGTCGGGCAAGCCATCTGCCTTTCTGCCAAGTGGCAAGTGCCTAGAGTTGGTGAGGCACTAGGCAAGGGTGTTATATGATGCCAGTGAGGTATCATCCAGGCAGGTGGGAACCAGAGTCTGCATTCAGCAGACAACATGGCTTTGTCTCTCTCAACTGGCATGTATGGCCTGGTGAAAGGTGCATAACTCCCACTTCCGGGGAACTCACTTTTTTTCCCATAGAGTCAAACGGGAACCTGGGGCGGGGGGGGATGCTTATACCTTCTGTCTAACTCTGAACATTTTGGGGCTTCACCAGGCCTGTGAGGAATCCCTGCCCTCAGGTGATCTCCTCCGCACAGAGGACTGAGGGTGACCTTTGCTCTCAGGGTGTGCCAGTTCCTCCCTAATTGGGAAGCTTGATACTCACACCCATATATATGAATTAATGAATATTTATTCATGGAAAATATAAAAATTATGTACTCACTGTAATTGTAGATCTTTCAAAGATCAATTTTTACCATTCATTATTGGTGGGTTCTGAGTTGGAGGCACTTGACCCTGTGGGAGCATGTAGCTTTAAGTCTTTTAAGAAGAGGAGCCAACGTCTGGGATGATGACGCCCATGAGGCCAGTGCATGACGTGGTGCTTGTGGAGTAGCCAGGAACCAACACCAACTCCCCTTCCTCCTCAATTCTGCTTTTTCTGCCATCAAGGTTGGATTGCAGTGGGAGCTGCTGAAGAATTTGCATTTGTGCCATCAGTTTCTGCTCACTTCGCTTGACACCTTCCTTTCAGTTTCGGCACCATTTACCTCCCTTTTGTTATTTTTTTTCCTGTAGTACAGAACTGGGCACTTTTCTCTTGCTGTTTTCTGTTATTTTCCATCAACTGTGATCATATCTGATTCAGGGCCTAGTAAATCTGCATATTTGAAGGCGGGGCTTCCTCCAGTGCGTCGGTGTCCCAGTGGGAAGTCTATGACTGATACGGGTAGTGTAAATAACACTGACTGTTTAGCAGTAAGATCAAATAAACTGAAAACTATTTTTGTAGTTATCTATTCATCGCCAAATACAAAATTATATCCATTGACTCCGTGATTAACAAAATCCGTAGTGTTTCAGGTTGACAGTTTATTGGTAATTGCTGGGGATTTAAATTGTAATTGGCAAGGCCCATGAGGAACGCAGTTAAAAGAAATAATATCAGTATTAGAAGTAACAAAACATGTAAAAGACCCCACTATGTAATCCAGCTCTGTAACACAATAAGTCATCTTTCAACTTGTACTGTTCTGTTACTTGTATGTTATTTTTGTTATTGTATGTTATTTTTACCCCCGGGTCGCCCCTGAAAAAGGGACCTCCAGGGCCCAGTGGGCCTACCCGGTCAACAAAATGCAATAAATAAATAAGATATACTAAGACTACAAAAAATGGAACTAGTTTAGATTTGTTATTTACTTCATCTTCACTAGTTGTAAATACCTTGGGTGTTCTTTTCTCACACCTGAGTGATCACAATTTGATTTAGGTTACAACAAAAATTTCACAAATACAGGAATTAACAAATTATATAAATTACACTTGGACGAGGGATTACAGGAACTTTTTAGAAGATATGTTTATGTAACCCCTAGATGGCGCTATCCCAGGGGCTACTACCCCTGCCTGATTTGCCACTAACAGGTTGAGGGGCCTGGATCCAATGGCGGGTGCCTCCACCCAGAGGTCAGGGTTTGCAATAGTTAAACTAACTTGGTCACAGCCCTCTGGGACACTGCAACCCCTTTCTTCCCACTAGTGGCCCACACAATATATCAGAATTACCTTCACAGTATACACTTACCCCAGGTCTGGTTCGGCACTGGGACCTCCTGTGAAATGAGATACAGTGCAACAATCACAGTACAGTACTTTAACATAGACAAATACCTCAGGCAGTATAACTTTGCTGAAACAAGCAGCTCTGATTTATTTAGGGGATATAACAAGGACAGGGGAAATCAGGTTAATTAGCTTATCACTCTAATAATCTACCTATGGCTCTGTGCTGAGGCCTATCCTTATCAGTTACTGTCCCTGGGTACCTAAGCCCTAGTGGCTAGTCCAAACCGTGGCAGCTGGTAGGGGCCCTTTCACACAGAGAAAGGAGAATTAAACAGTCAGCAGTACAGTAATTCCATTTGGATTTAATGTGGCAATTCAACAGGGAGCGACCTGAATTAGTACTCACGACCTCCAAATAAGATAGGGTCCTTCAATGTCAGCAGGGCTCACTTGAGGTGCACAAACCTCTTCACACATCCATATAAAAGAAAGCACTATACCAGGCAGGCTGCATCTGTATCCCGATCGCAATTACTGCACAATACCCGGAGAACACACAGCAGATTCAGTTCCTGACAGACCGAGTGTAATTTTCAGCAATTCCTCCAGTCTTCTACAGGGTGAGCCTGGTTTCTACTCTTCAGAGATCCTTTGATTCTTTTCACAGGACGGATTCAGTCCTAACAAGCTGCAGACCGGAACTCTGGGCCTTACAACGTTTTTGATTAAAACTGCACACTGAAAAGCACAGGGCTCCTTCCTTCTTCACTGCCAAAGCTCAACTGAATTCCAACTGACAAAACTGGCACTTCCTTTGAGTTCCTCCCAGTTCTTGACTGGATTGGCTGTCACCACAATAGACTGCTGCTGTTGGTCCAAAAGGCACTGAAGTCTAAACTACATCTCCCAGAGTCACTGCCCATACAATCCTCTTGTGGCTGGCTCAGATTATGAGTCCAAGTTCTGATTCGTCCAAGGCACCATTTTAGAGCTAGCTTACCCCACACTGATTGGTCCAGTTCAGCAGTTCAAAACTAGAATGGGGAACTAGCAGACACAGTTCTGACTGCAAAGAAAGCAGGTTAGACAAACTGTAATTTCATTATTATCTCTAAATAATTTCTGGCAAACAGTTACATCTTTCAGATAGGTTCCCTTTGTACCCTAGTGACTGCAAAATGAAGTGAATTGGCAGCAGCTTGAGTGGTACTCAATCAAAGAAACACACAGTCCCCCATACAACTAATTATGTCTGCAAGCAGACAGCTCTTAAAGAGACAGTACCAGAGGTTCTAAAACACTCACTGATAAATGGCTTAAATGCCAAACACCATTCAGGCTTGGAGCATTCAAGCAAGCTCCTGGAAGTCTTTGGGAACCCCCATTTGCAGGGGGTTACACCTTCCTGGCCTGGGAAAGCTTGACGTCCGCTGCAAGCAAGTACCATAAGTTTTAACTGCAACCATATACATTTGCATTAGGCTCACACATGTAATCATCAGTCAATATATCATTTTACCAAGAACACATTTCTGAAACATTGCAGTACGTCACTCTTTACACAGTATTACACACACATTGTACCATAACTCAAGTTATTACCTCTTGTACATGAAACCTGAAGAGAGGGGCCCTTCCTATCAGTTACCTTGGGGCTGGACGGGCAAGGGCACCATACTAGAGGGCAACACAAGTAACTGGAGCTAGCACTGATGCTCAGTTTGGGCAATGAGCCTGGGGACACATACACTCCTTTATGGACAACATTGAGAGGCAAGTCCACAGGCCTCCCAAGTGAATCATAACTGAGGTGCACCACAGGCTTTACAGCTCGACCAGTCTTTCTAGGGGAACTGTTATAGTCTCTGCACTCTGAGCCTCATTTTCAGCATTGTCCTCACTTGTCAGGGAGTCTCCATGGGGTAGAGAGGCTAGAACTTGGGGCACTTTCAGCTCCAGGAGTTACAGTTTCTGAGTCCACAACATTTGGCTCGCATGGAGAGCTTTCGGACACTGGCAGTGGACTGTCAGGGCACTCAAAATACTCTTCTTGTTCGGTGTATCACCAGTCTGCCCTAATCTATCATTTCTCTCCTGAAAGCTCAAACAGTTCAACCATGCACAATGATTCCATTTCATCTGATCTGATGCTTTGCACTTCACTTTCTGGGAGCATTGGCTCCAGGGATGAAGCTGGGGGCTTAGACAGTCCAGAAGGCCCAGCTTCATCTCCAGTATTGACTAGGGATTGCCCCAAACAATTGACTCAGTTCGTAAGAAGGATAGTATTCAAAGTCACTCTCACTTTCTTCCGATATGGACTGACAGTCATGCTCAACTGGGACTTGTGGAGTGGAACACTTTAACTTTGCTTCTGTAGGTGCAGACTTTCTTGATCTTTTCTTAGCAGCAGCTCTAGTCACTGGTCCAGAGGGGGCATCTTCTAGGGGCTCAGACTCAATTAAGATTTGTCCAATGGGCAGTAAATGATTTCTATGCAATGTTTTTACATCTTTTGAATTATTCTCAGGCCTTGCTTTGTACACTGGCAGATCATCTAGTTTGCCCACTACAATGTGAGGGAGATGGTGCCATCTGTCAGCAATCTTGTGCTTGCCATGCAGTCCCAGATTTCTTAGCAATACCCGATCTCCCTCCTGGAGTTCCTGTGCTTTCACCTTTTTATCATACCTTTCTTTGTTGGCCAGATTTCTTTTGGCAGCCATGGTTTGAGCCAGTTGGTACATGAGTTAGCTGGGCCTTTAACTTTTGCACATACTGTAAATAGTTGGTTAGCTTGAACCCCATCAGGAGAGACCCCAAACACACATCTACTGGTAGTCGAGCTTCTTCCAAACATCAGGCTGTAGGGGAGAACCAGTGGCATCACTTTTGGTGCAGTTATAAGCATGTACCAGGGTGCTAATTTGTTGGCTCCATCTAGGCTTGTCCTTTGGGTGCAGGTGCCTAGCATATCTAGCAAAGTGCGGTTGAAACGCTCAGGCTGTGGGTCCCCTGGGGGTGGTAAGGAGTGGTTCTGGACTTTCGACTCCCACAGAGAAAGCATCTCTTTGATCAGACGACTCTCAAAGTCTCTCCTTGATCAGAATGGATTCTTTGTGGAGCCCCATAGTGAACAAAAAGTTTTCTACAAGTACTTTGGCCACAGTGGATGCTTTCTGGTCTTTGGTGGGAAAGCTTGGGCATATCTCGTGAAATGGTCAGTGACCACCAGCACATTACTGATATTTCTTCGATCTGACTCCAAACTCAGAAAATCAATACAGACCAGCTCCATGGGTGCACTGGTGGTGATGTTAACAAGGGGCAGCCCTCTGGGCAAAGCTTTCCTCTGTAAGCAGCACTACAAGTTCGAATGTGTTGCTCCACATCAGCCCCCATCTTAGGCCAATAGAATCTGGATCTCACCAAGTCAAGTGTTCTGTCTATACCAAGGTGCCCTATGTGGTTGTGCAAGGACCTCAGTACTGAGTCTCGAAAGGCAGTGGGCAGCACTAGTTGTTGTTTGTCTACTTGTCCCCTCTGTCTACTGTTTCTCTGTATAACAGTTTATTGATCAGTTTCAACTTAGGACCTTCTTTGTATAACAGTGCAGTTCTCAAATCAGTGGAGCTAATTTGGACACATCTTTTCCTGCATAGAGGGCTTCTAAAGCTGCTTTGATCATGGGATCGCGGGATTGAGCCTGCCGAATACTGTCATTGTCCAGCTGAGGCAGTGCACCAATGTCTATTTTAGAAAAGTGGCATAAGCAGCAGGTATGCAATTCTCAGAGGCTCCCAAGCAATCCACCATGCAGTCCACTGCGTCCGTGGACATTTGTTCCTCCCTGTCAAACTTCTACAGTGCCGAATGTCAGGTTCTGCCAATCGGACCCAATCATTCTGGGGAACAGGCCTCCGGGAGAGAGCATCAGCATCTATGTGGTTCAGACCTGCTCGGTATTCGAGAGCATAGTCATATGTAGATAATGCAGAAAGCCACCTATGGCCAGTGGCATCCAACTTAGCTGAGGTCTGCACATAGGTCAAAGGATTATTGTCAGTTTTTACTAGTATTTTGGCCCCATACAAGTACTCATGGAATTGGTCAACAATAGCCCACTTCAAAGCTAGGAACTCTAACTTATGTACAGGATAGTTCTTTTCGGATGGGGTCAGGCTTCTACTGGCAAAGGCCACTGGTCTCAGGCCATTCTCGTGCTCTTGGTACAACACAGCCCCCAACCCTTGCAAGCTAGCATCAGTGTGCAGGACTTAAGGTTTTCTTGGATCGGCATAGGCCAGCACTGGAGCATGGGTAAGTTGATATATGATCTCATGAAAAGCAGTCTCACAATCAGGAGTCCAGCGGGCCCCAAATACTTCACTCGGATGAAAATACACTCTTTCAGTCTTGAGGGACGCTGACTTTGGTATTTTTGTGGGTTGGGGATACCCTTGAGTAAGGTTAAGTAAAGGCGGATCACTCTTGAATAGTCCTTGATGAGCGCGATAATAACCACAGAATCCCAGGAATCTTTGCAGTTCTTTTAGATTTTGGGCTGTGGCCAGGTGGTCAAGGCCTCAACTTTACTTGGTCGGTCTCTATTCCTCGGTGGATACTATGTGTCCCATATACTTTACTGATGTTTGAAAGAATTGACACTTATCAATGGACAGTTTAAGGCCAAAGTCCTCCAGTCGGTCCAATACCTTAAATAATCTGCTCTCATGTTCCTCCAGTGAGCTGCCAAACACAATAACATCATCTAGGTATACCAGGCACTCTAGTAAGTTCATGTCCCCACTGCACGCTCCATCAATCGTTGAAAAGTGGCTGGGGCACCTGAATCCTTTGAGGCATCCTCATGAATCATAGAAGCCAAGGGACAGATAAAGGCCGTCTTTCTCACGGTCCTCTGGGGCCATCGGGATCTGGTAGTACCCACTGCGGAGATCCAGCACAGAGAACCACTTGCTCTCGCTTAGGCAGTCCAAAGCATCCTGAATGCGGGGCATTGTGTACTGATCAGGGATAGTCCGCCGGTTTAAGGTGCGATAATCCACACATCCTTACTGTTCCATTCTTTTCCTCACTACCACAATGGGGAAGCATAAGGGCTTCTGGATTCTTGTATTACACCAGCAGCTAACATCTCTTGCAGATGCCGCTCACATCATCTATGTCAGCAGGTGCCAGGCGTCGAGACCTCTCACTAAATGGTTCTTCATGCAGCCGGATATTGTGCTCAGCTCCTTGCACGCATCCCACATCCCATTCCTTTAAAGAAAACACCTGGTCTCTCTGGGCAAGCTTCTCACTGATCCTCACTTTCCATTCAGCTGGCAGCGGAGTCACAAATCAAACAAGTCAGGCGTTACTCTGTCATTCTCTCCTGAACTCTTGCTGTGGTAGCACTGCAGTGTCTGCACAATGCACATTAGCCAGGATGCAACCTCTGTTTACCTGAATGTCTCTTTCAGACACATTATGAACTTGGACCATTACCTTCTGGCATAAGCATGGGCTCTAGCGGGCAAAATACTAGGCTTGACCAGCAGTCCCTCTGGCAATTTTCCATCGCCTGGTGCATCCAACATTAATATTTTATTCTTAACATCCTTTCTGATACGGACCTCTCCCTGTAAGGTACACTGGGCATTTGGTGCCAGGATCAGAGACTCAGGATCCTTCTTCCATACAATTCCGACCGGTTCCTCTGGTTCTGTTTTTTCAGCATCTCTCTGTGCCTCATAGGCCTTCTTAATTAAAGCCGGAACTCTTAAAGCTCTACTAGTCTTTGACCCCTGTTTTCATAACACAACTGTGCCAGCCTTCCGAACATATGAGCATTTGTTCCAATCAACAAAGGGACACCATCATACAGTCCAGTGGGGGACACACTAAGGCTAGGGTCTCTACTTGTTCGGCCACTCCAGCCACGGAGGTGGGGAAAGACAGCCAAATTGATATACCCGGAATAGGGTAGGCCTTCACTTAACCCCATACATGCAGTCCTTCTAATGGTTGTAAGGGTATGTCTGACAAATGCTTCTGATACCAATCCTGGAACATAATTGTCACTTGGGAGCCACTGTCTAATACAGCTCTTGTAGACACTCCATTCACCTTTACAGTGGTCTCCATGGAGGGACCCACTATTCTGGACCAGTCTGAGAGGCGGTAGTGGGGACCTGGGCAACTGACCTTGCCACAAAGGACGTGAATTAGCATTTTGGTGCCCTCACTGGGATCATGTCGTGCACCTCTTAACCACTGATTTGTTCTCCGAAGCTCTCCTTGTAGCCTATATGCAACTTTGTCAGTGTCTTTTGGGACTGGCATTCCCTTTCATGTGCCCATCTTTCCACAATTATAGCAAAACATACTTTCTGGAGTTTGAGCTGGCGAGCGCCACACTGGGAGCCAGGGGCGGGGTATTACTAACTGGAAACCTGGGTGCCATCTCTGTCTCAGGCGTGATAAGCATTTGGAGACATCTCGTCAGTTTCTCCACTTCCATGGTCAAGGAATTGAGTTTGGAGCTGTTATCAGCAGGAGATACATGGGTGGGTACCCCACCCCATAGCAGATGCAGTCGGATATAGGTCAGGGCCCGTACTTGCAGGCGTGGCCTTCATAAAGGACTGTTTTGAATTCCGGATCTCTCTCAACAGTTCGCCCCATTGTGGCATATCTTTTCCTTGTCAGAGCACTCATTGACTGTCAACCTCTGCCCCTGAACTTCACTTGATGGGTCACCCTCAGTCACTCGGTCGTAGCCACAGCTGTTGGTGCAGGTACCTCCGAGGTCGCCTTTCTCAACTCCTCGAATTTCTCTCATTAACTCATCATAGGAGGTGGGGATTCCAGTCGATTTGCCAGGCAATGAAGCAACAGCAGTTCTGAGAAGGGGCAGACTTAAGGATTCTGTCCAGTCTGGTTCGGTCCAGTTCAATCGCTGGCAAACTACCCTTTCTGAGGCATTCTTGCAACAATTTTTCCAGCCGAGAGACATACACAGACAACAACTCCCTTGGTACTGTTGTGCATTTCTTACTCTCCACCA
Organism: Neoceratodus forsteri; assembly: GCA_016271365.2. NCBI lineage: Eukaryota > Metazoa > Chordata > Ceratodontiformes > Ceratodontidae > Neoceratodus > Neoceratodus forsteri. Next base: position 1,136,016,517 of record CM028133.1, read on the forward strand.
TAGGTCCTCATCAGAATCTGGGCTCCCATACACATTCTCCAAGGCCTCAAGATAGGCCTGTGCAGTCGCTTCAGGGTTACTGGCCCGCTTAGCACGGATGGTAGCCAGGGCAGGACCTCGGAGGCTCTCACTAACCTCTCTTCGCTTGCCTTCCGAGCATTGCCATTCTAGCACTTGGGGGCAACATAGTCTATCCAGGTCTCCCAGTCATCCTCCCTTGGGGGTGGGAGGGTGCCAGAGAAGATCCTCAACCTTCGGTAAGAGTCGTGACTAATGGCAGGTGCAGAAATAGGGAGTCTGCATTGGTTCAGCCACCATTACGGGCACTGGAGCAGGAGAGGGTGTTGGGGGAGGAACACCCCCAGGTGGCAAGAATAGTTTCTTCAAGTCCTCCACAGTTTTCCCCTCTCCCAGCAACCATTCAGCAAATTTCTCCTCAAAAGTTTCAGATAGTGGTGGGGGCTGATTCCCCCCCGGGTCTTTACTGTCCTTAGTTATCACTCTCCAAGCAGTGAGGGCTCCCTCTGGGGTAATGGTCTGTGGCACTTTGGAGCTATCTATGGGATCCTTAAACTCTACTAGGGCCAGGAAAGTGTGGGTGAGCAGATTAGCATGCCGACCCACCACCACAGGGTTTTGTAAACCTTCCACCTTGGAAAGTACTCCCTGCACAGTGTCCGTATTGATACCCAGGGGGATGTCCAGGATAAGCATAGCATTTTGGGGGTCGATCTCCTCCCCAGTACACCACTCCACCAGCAGGTGCACAGCCACTTCTGTCGGGGTACCCATTTTTTTCTTAACAGTGGTTCGTAAATATGGCCACTAGAGGACACACAATCCCAGCGGTGAGCCTCAAGATGTAACCCCTAGATGGCGCATCCCAGGGGCTACTACCCCTGCCTGATTTGCCACTAACAGGTTGAGGGGCCTGGATCCAATGGCGGTGCCTCCACCCAGAGGTCAGGGTTTGCAATAGTTAAACTAACTTGGTCACAGCCCTCTGGGACACTGCAACCCCCTTTCTTCCCACTAGTGGCCCACACAATATAATCAGAATTACCTTCACAGTATACACTTACCCCCAGGTCTGGTTCGGCACTGGGACCTCCTGTGAAATGAGATACAGTGCAACAATCACAGTACAGTACTTTAACATAGACATACCTCAGGCAGTATAACTTTGCTGAAACAAGCAGCTCTGATTTATTTAGGGGATATAACAAGGACAGGGGAAATCAGGTTAATTAGCTTATCACTCTAATAATCTACCTATGGCTCTGTGCACAGGCCTGTCCCTATCAGTTACTGTCCCTGGGTACCTAAGCCCCAGTGGCTAGTCCAAACCGTGGCAGCTGGTAGGGCCCTTTCACACAGAGAAAAGGAGAATTAAACAGTCAGCAGTACAGTAATTCCATTTGGATTTAATGTGGCAATTCAACAGGGAGCGACCCTGAATTAGTACTCACGACCTCCAAATAAGATAGGGTCCTTCAATGTCAGCAGGGCTCACTTGAGGTGCACAAACCTCTTCACACATCCATATAAAAGAAAGCACTATACCAGGCAGGCTGCATCTGTATCCCGATCGCAATTACTGCACAATACCCGGGAGAACACACAGCAGATTCAGTTCCTGACAGACCGAGTGTAATTTTCAGCAATTCCTCCAGTCTTCTACAGGGTGAGCCTGGTTTCTACTCTTCAGAGATCCTTTGATTCTTTTCACAGGACGGATTCAGTCCTAACAAGCTGCAGACCGGAACTCTGGGCCTTACACACGCTTTTTGATTAAACTGCACACTGAAAAAGCACAGGGCTCCTTCCTTCTTCACTGCCAAAGCTCAACTGAATCTCCAACTGACAAAACTGGCACTTCCCTTTGAGTTCCTCCCAGTTCTTGACTGGATTGGCTGTCACTCAATAGACTGCTGCTGTTGGTCCAAAAGGCACTGAAGTCTAAACTACATCTCCCAGAGTCACTGCCCATACAATCCTCTTGTGGCTGGCTCAGATTATGAGTCCAAGTTCTGATTCGTCCAAGGCACCATTTTAGAGCTAGCTTACCCCACACTGATTGGTCCAGTTCAGCAGTTCAAAACTAGAATGGGAACTAGCAGACACAGTTCTGACTGCAAAGAAAGCAGGTTAGACAAACTGTAATTTCATTATTACTCTAAATAATTTCTGGCAAACAGTTACATCTTTCAGATAGGTTCCCTTTGCACTCTAGTGACTGCAAAAATGAAGTGAATTGGCAGCAGCTTGAGTGGTACTCAATCAAAGAAACACACAGTCCCCCATACAAACTAATTATGTCTGCAAGCAGACAGCTCTTAAAGAGACAGTACCAGAGGTTCTAAAAACACTCACTGATAAATGGCTTAAATGCCAAACACCATTCAGGCTTGGAGCATTCAAGCAAGCTCCTGGAAGTCTTTTGGGAACCCCCATTTGCAGGGGGGTTACACTTATATTTAGTATAGCACAGGAAAAATGGGAGAGATGTCTACTTAGACCTGATTTGGACTTATCAGTACAGTACATCACTAAAACTTTCAATAGTGTCTGTGATCTACATGCCCCAAAACTAGAAAAGAAAAGGAAGCAAGCTAAGCTTCCTTGGATCAATGAAAGACTGCTGAAAATAATAAGGGTTAAAAATAGACTCTGGACAAAAGCCCCAAAAAGTAAACTGACATTGATTGGATTCTTTTTAAAAATAGAAGAAACAAATGTAAACAACAAATTAGGAAAGCTAAGGTTCTATACTATCGAAATAAAATGTCCTGCGAGAACGATCCCCGTAAATTTTGGCAAAATATAAATCTTTTATTAAAACCAGGAAGAAAAGACCAGAGCAAACATTTTTATTTGAATGCAGAAGGGGTACTAGTTGAGGAGCTTTCAGAAGTAACAAAAACATTAAATGATTTCTTTGTGGACCTACCAGGGTATAATAATAAATCCGAAACAATGGATCAGTATAGCAACACATCAATAGAAGAAAATGTACCTGAACACCCACCCTTTAGACTTAGGCCCCGTCCACACTGCACCGCTCAGGCCCTGTAACGGATAGAAACCATTACAACCGGGGAGCGGTGCAGTGTGTCCATACTGCAGCGGTGTCCATTACTGGACTGGCACCACTGGTCCACACCTCGGGAGCCGGGCGACCATTACCATGGCACCCAATCCCACAATGCAGCTCGTGCTGCACTAGGGGTAGTGCCCACGCATCCACACTACACCCGGTAATGTTACCGAGATGTAACTGGTTTCATAACCGTTGTTGAAACTACCTCATATGTGATTTCAACAACGGTTACAGAAATGCCTTCTGTAACGTTACAGGTATAAACGCAAACCTTTGCGGTAATGGTTTGGGCACTCTGTAACGTTACAGAGGGGGTAGTGTGGACAGGGCCTTAGAATGTTGGTCACAGCTGAGGTTTGTAGGGGACTAAAAAAATTAACATACATAAATCTGCAGGATTAAATGATATAGAGGGAAGATTTCTTAGGATGGCTGCAAATCAGATAGCCCCAGTTATAACTCAGATATTCAATTGGAGCCTGCAAGAGGGTTATTTCCCCAAAAAGTGGAAAGAAAATAAAGTTGTACCGATTTTCAAATGGGGGACACTTCAAATGTAAATAACTACAGACCTATGGCATTAGTGCCCATCTTATCCGAATGTCTGGAAAGACACAACCATACAAAAATTATGGAGTATTTCAATAAATATAATCTAATAACACCTTTTCAATCAGGATTTCGAAAAGGGCACTCAACAACAGTGGCCCTGCTTAAGTTTAATAATTTAATCAATACATCAATGCATTCTGGATTGGAAACTGTTGTAATTTTTATTGCTCTATCAAAGTCATTAGACCTGGCGAACCCTCCCCATAGACAGCTAAAAGATGGGAATTACAGAGGGTCCTGGAGATGGCTGCATTCTTACCTGTGGGCCCAGCCTCAGAGGGTATCAGTCATGGGTAGTATGTCTCCAAGTAGAGACATCAGAAGAGGACTATCCCAGGGTTCCATCCTGGGACCCTTGTTATTTCTGATATTCAATAATAGTCTGCCCCAGGTAGTGCGGTACTCCCAGGTAAGACTGTGTGCAGATGTTACTGCCTTAATTACAACTGGCAGCTGTATCCAGGAGCTCCAAGCAAGAATGCGGTAAGATTTTGATAACTTGAGGGGGTGGTTTGCCAGGTCGGAGCTCATTTTGAATGTAAAAAAACAACAAATTGTTATATTTTGCTTCTAAACAAAGGAGCTCTACCATGATTAATACACATATAGAGAAAGACAGAATTTTGGAACAGGTTAATCAGTATTGCTACCTGGGAGTCATATTTGACACCCACATGTCATTCGGTGAGCATACAAGAGTCCTGATTGAAAGAGTAAATAAAAGAAAAAGGTGCCCTCCGTAGATCCACTGGATGCTTGGGCAGGAAGGATAAAAAAAAAGTAGCTGAACAATTAATAATTCCAGTCAACATACGGGGATTTAATATCCCGTATTGCTAACAAACAATTAATACATAAATTAGATAGGGTACATAATCGATTAGCTAGATATGTATTACAATGTAATATATGGACTTGCGACTGTACTTTGCTGTCCTCATTACAATGGCAGTCTCTAGAAATAATTGACATAAGATCTTGGCAAAAGTTAATTTACCGATACCACATAGTTTTTCCAAGCCACTGTATCAATAAAATATTATTTAATGAGGATGACTGGAATAAGGAGGACAGGAAAAGAATGGTCCATGTAAATAAACTCACTCTTCCTATTATTAGAAACAAACATGGCGAAAGAACGTTGTGTTTCCAAGCAGCTAGTCGCTGGAATATTTTACTTTTCTCTGCCAGAACATCTGCGTCATTTGATTTATTTGTGCAGGAGATAATCAACCGAAAGAAATGTGACTGTATATGTAACTGATATACATATTTAGATATTCCATATTGCTTAGACAGGTTTAAAGCAATTAACTTATTACACATTCATATTAAATTATAGATTATCTGTTTCTGGAAGATATAATTATAATGGTTGCAGTGATTTCAGCAATACAAATAGCTATTTGTCTCCAATCTAAGATTATGTAGTTGCACTTCTGATCAATTATAATTTGACTGTGGAGTTTGTCTTGTCTAATGTATTAAGTTATTGAAAGTATGTACTGTACTTATTTTGATAGGTTATGTATTTATCATGTGTAGTTTAAGCATATGTTTAGGTAATGTAATTTTTAACAGGGCTGCCTTGAAAACTGGGTTGCACAACCTAAATGACATGTCTTCCTGTATAAAAAATAAAAGTCCTTTACTACTACTATGTACTCATCAGCAGACATCCTGTTTGGGAGTTTCCCCTTCCTGCTGGGTTATCTAGTCTGTCGGAGGCTCTTCCGGGGTTGCTTGAATCCCTAGTCCTTCTAGAGTCAGTGCGATAGGTCTGGCCGTTGGCTTCATTTGTATGCAGTTACACCTCCTTGTTGATCTCCCCTGGCCCACCAAGCCTCTGCCTGCTTCCTGTATCCTCCTACAGCTCTTTCAAGGAGTCAGCTCCCCACGTCTGCCTTGCACAGGATCCCTTACTTGATCTGGACAGAATTACTTCTGTTCTTCCTCTGTAGACAGGTTGGTAACTGTTTGCCATTTGCCCTGGGTGCAGAGTGCTTTTATCTTCTCCCGATGTCGCATGTTGTGGAGGATGATTAATTTGTCCTTCTCCTTAGAGGTCCTCCTCTGGACACTTTTGTGCTCTGGGTTCCTCTTCTGTTAGGCTTCAGCAGAGAACTGCTTCTCCCTTACAACTTCTTGGCAATCCTTCTTATGGCCTGAGCCTCTGGTTCTGGGTTGCTGCTTGTGGTATCCTTCATTCCTAGCTAGAATGGATACAACCTTGACCAAAGGAAGGGATCCTACCTTTGTGCCTTGTGCGCTCTCACTCTCTCACTCTCTTTCTCTCGCTGTCACTCTTACTCTTTGGCCTTCCTAGAGGCTGTGGTCCTCGCTGACTTAAAACTACACACACACACAAAAAGTCCTTGCCCAGAGTTCTACCTTCTTTCTCTCTCTAGTCAGCTTTATGATTTTTTGTTTTCTTTCATTTTCTGTGTCTCTTGGGATACGTTGCCTCACACTCCTTTTTTTCTAATTTGCCTAATTCCTCTCCAGCGGTCAGAACTGAGGAGGAGTTGGAAGTCAGCATGGGTGTAGCCAGGCATACTCCATGGTGTGCAATTTTATTTAAGGGGGATAGCAAATAAGCTCTGAACTGCTTCCTTTTCCCATGAAAACTAACAAAGAAAATGCTGAACCTTTCTGTAATTTTTTTCATAGGAGTCGTAACTAGAAGGACTGGTCACTATTACTGTCTTTGCATCCCAAGAACAATACTAGTTTACAGGCTCTGGGCTGGTATGTGGGTGTCTTAGGGAACAATGCATGGCATTTGTATTTACCCATGAGTGGCAACAACAATTGTCATGAGATACAAAGGTTGTATTTATTGTGCCAAATGAAGCAACAAACACGGTCCTGGTGTACATTTGTATATTATCTGGCTACACCCCCGGGGGGGTTAAAACACCCTAACGGGGGGGTAGCAGTGATTCCACTTAGTGTGCAGATCTGAAATCCCTGGCTACACCCCTGGAAGTCAGCATCTGTTACTGGCCACACCATGACATGCGTCTGCCTCATGGGTGGCGCCATCCCTGTCGGCTTCCCTCCTCAGAAGTCTTAAAGCTGCTCACTCCCATGGGGTCCAGCACCTCCAGCTCAGAACTCACCAGCAGTGAATGGTGAAGATATCTTGGAAGATCAAGATTTATGGTGAGTATGTAATTTTCATATCTTCCAGAATATCTTCACCATTGAGTCAGACATCCACGCACCATCCCCTGCTCAGCTGTGAGCAAGGGTCTTTGGCAGCTAATCCTGTGCATACTGGCAGTTTTTGTTGTCTCTATCTCCTCTGCCATGTCCCTTGTATGGGGGCTGTTTTTGTGGAAAGGAAAAAAAAAGGTTGGATATTTTGGTGCCAAGCCTCACAAAAAAAGAAAAAGAAAAAAGGGTGTAGAGATCTCTGGCTCCCCTACCAACCAAAAAAAGAGCCCTTTTATTTTTTTCTTCATGGAGTGGGTAGGTGGCCACCTTCCCTCCATTTTTCTCCCTCCACCCTGCTGGGGGTATATCCCTGTTAGTTGCTGTGTGCAGCATGTTTCCTGGGCGACATCCAGTCTGACTCCACTGAGCAGATGCTCTGTCTGGAATGGTGCAATTAACTTGTATGGATCAATGTACTAGCTTCACACAGGGTACATCCTGTGGTTGCTAGGAGAAGTGGGGCATGTTCTTCCTCTCACGCTCTGTTTTTTGTTAGTATCCCCTGTCACGTCTTTCTGTGCATTGGGTTTTGCCCACTCCACTTGGAGTATGCCAGAGTAGATAGCCATATCTTGACTCCCTAGGATTGCTAGTCCAGCAATTCCTATGCTTTTCACCCATTTTTGGAAAATCTTCTTGGAGAAAACAGGATTGTGAGTTTCCTCTAAAGTTTCCTGAAGCTTATTTAGTAGCATGGAGCTATTATTCTGGGAGCCCAGATGTCAGTTTTCCATTTTTAGCATTTTGCTATCTCATTTACAAGTGGGACCCAAATTAGACTGTCAGGTTTCACACCTCTGCCAGAGTGATTTGCTCAGTGCTGCTGCCCTCTCTTTTTGCCTTTCACTATCCATACGCTGGCTAGTGGTAAGAGGCTCTGGCTCCCTTTTAGACCTACTACCCTTGTGCCACTTAGCAGGCCCACTCCTTAGTCTCTCAGTTGGTAATCTGGTTCTGATTGGTTGTTCATTTTATATTCTGTATCCTTTTATTAACCCGTTGGGCTAGAAAGTATCTAGTCCTTGCTTTCATTTTTGTCTCCACATTGTTTCTGTCCTGGCAAACAGAACTCGGGTACACGAGGGAGTCAACAACAGTTACTGGCAGGCGCACGGCACCATGTGGGTACATGTTGCATGCAAGCGGCAGCACTAGCTGACGTTGGCTCCATCCCTAGGAGGAAAAAGCTCCAGTGGGGTCTTAGTGCCTCTAGCCCTAGACTCATATATCTGAATCAACAGTGAAGATATTCTGGAAGAGCTACAGTTATGGTGAGTACGTAATTTTCATTTCTTAGTAGCCATCCCTTCAGCAAGAAGCGTCAGTGAGTTGCAAGCAGTCTGTACAGACCTTAACTTTATAGTGAACCATAGAGATAAAGTGGTGCTAGGAACTAATGTGAAATTTGACCAAGAGCAGTATGTTTATTTATTTATTTAGGTGTTGTTGACCGGGAAAGAATAACTGGACAATACTTCCTATCTTCAGCCTTGTCGCAGCTGTGTTTGTGTGTTTTTTTTGGGGGGGGTGGGATACAGATGAATAACAACTGAAACTGAATCAGATTAAGCTGTTGATTGCATTTTAGTGAATGGAGAAATGTGATCAGGACACTGGGGAAATTCTTTCACTCTACATCTCTACTCCTTCACATAAACTCATCTGTAATATTCTCAGTGTTATTCCCCAAAACCTCACTCCAATGTAGGTGAGGAGAAACTGCACAGCTTAGGACAGGGCAAAGAGCCACCTAAAGGCCTATGAGAACACTCTACTAGAGTTACATCTGCAGCTGTACCCGCCCCCCCCCTTCCCGCTGGAAGTTTCTAAGGTAGCTACTTGATCTACACTAAGCACCTTCACATTCCACTCCTGTTTGGCTGTCCAAAGGGATGCCAGATTTGGTACTTCTGTAGGGCAGAACCTTTTACCTAAATATGCCCAAGATCCTGCCTCCCAAGGCACTACATGGAGTCAGCAGTTTGTATGACATCGCTAATAAACTGTTGCTAGAAGAAAAAGTTACTCACCATAGTAATGATGTTTCTTCTAGAGGGTGTATTAGTAAGTCACACAAACCCTCCCTACCTCCCCTTCTAGAACCTTAGTATAAACAGGTTCTTTAGAACAATTCAAATCAAATATTCTTTCAGAAGTGTGTTTATTGCTTGAACATTCTACTGTTTCAGGCTTTTCAGTTTTTATGGCTGCATATTGATAGGTGTTCAACATATTGCTAACAAGAGTAGAGGAAGCACTGCAGACAGGAACAGGAACTGATGTACATTACCATTCATTTAAATTTATATTTTATCAAATTAAGCAGGTTAAATATAGGCTTTTCCATCCGAGATCATACAATGACAGTTCATACAAATGTTCTTAGAAACAGAATTTGCCAGCAGCTAAGGGCCACATAGCCCACCAGTCTGCCCAGTTTTCCCTGCCTACAGAATCACCGCAGACCCTACTTGATCTCTGACACTTACTCCCTCCCTCTCCATTTCTTTCCACTATGATTCCCTTGTGCCTGTCCTATGCATTCTTGAACCCCACCACATGTGCTGGTAGGCTGTTCCAGGAATCCACCACTCTTTCTGTGAAGAAGTTCTTCCTCACTTCCCTCCTGAATCTACTCCCCTGCTGTTTCATAGCAAGTCCCTTTGTTCTTCATAGCATGTCCCTTTGTTCTTAAGCACCTTTTATTTCTTAAAAATACTCCCCTCCCGTACGTTATATCCCCCTCTTTTCCATTATGTACACATGAACTTCCCTTAGTCTGTCCTTGTAGGGTTATTGATTCATACTCTTCACCATTTTATTTGCCCTCTTTTGAACTGCCTGCACTTTGTCTATGCCCTTCTGAAGATGTCTTCAGAACTGGACACAGTATTCTAGGTGGGGTCTCACTAGCGAGCTAAACAGAGGCAACAATACCTCCCTCCTTCTGCTGGTGATACTCTTCCCTATACATCCTAGCATCCCACTAGCCCTCCCTACTGCCTTGTTGCACTGCCTGGCCACCTTTAGGTCATCAGATATGATTACTTCTAGGTCTCTGTCCTGCTTTGTGGTCGTCAATAACACTCCATCCATTTTATACCCCGTCCCTGGGCTTCTGTGCCCTCAGTGCATAATGTTGCACTTTTTCGCACTGAAACCCTCCTGCCCTACCTTTGACCACTCCTCAAGTTTTCTCACATCTCTGCTCATCCTTTCCACCTCCCCAAAGTGTCCACCCTATTATAGATTTTGGTGTCATCAGCAAATAGGCAGACCGTCCCCTCCAGCCCCTCTGCAGTGTCACTTATAAAGATATTAAAGAGGACTGGTCCCAGCAGCGATCCCTGATCCATCCCACTGGTCACCCTCCCCTCTTCAGAGTGAACTCCATTTACCACTACAGTCTGTCTCCTACTCCTAACCAATTTCTGGCTCAGTTTACCACATTTGGACCTACTCCTAACTTATCCAGCTTGCTTACTAGTCTTCTGTGTGGAACGGTGTCAAACGTCTTACTGAAGTCTAGGTAGACCATGTCCGCCACTCCTCCCAGATCTAATTCCTTGGTCACCCGGTCAAAGAAATCTGTCAGATTAGTTTGACATGACCTCGCCCTCATGAATCTTTGTTGCCTCAGGTCTTGTAACCCATTCGATTCCAGATATTCTACAGTCCGTTTCTTCAGCAGTGATTCCATTAAATTTGCCACCACCAATGTCAGGGTGACTGGCCTATTAATTGCCAGCCTCCTCCCTGCTACCACTTTTGTGAAGTGGAACTACATTTGCCCTCCTTCAGTCTTCCGGAACCACTCCTGTTTCCAGTGAGCTGTTAAATAGCACTGTCAGAGGTGCAATCATTGCCTCACTGAGTTCCCTCAGTACCCTTGGATGCACCCCCATCTGGTCCCATTGCATACTCCACTTTCAGATTAGTGAGTACCTTCAAGACTCTGTCCTCTGAAAAAGAACAGTGTTCACCACCCTCCTTCCAGAGCTCCTATTACTTTTTTGTGGCCCCTCCCCTTCTCTTTCCTCTGTGAATACTGAACAAAAGTATTTATTCAAGAGATTAACCTTTTCTTGGTCATCTTCAGCAGTCTTCCCCCTTCCCTGGTTTTCCTATTTGGCTTACATACGTAAAAATGTCTTGTCCCCTTTTGTTACCACTTGAGCTATTTTCGCTACAGTTTGCACCTTTGTGCTCCTTACTGTTTGCCCTGTTTCACTCTGTCTCCTCTCATACACCTCCCTATCCTCCTCCTCCTCCCCCCTCTACATCTCCTTACACATTCTGAATGCCACCCTTTTAGCCTTTACCTTTTCAGCCACCTCTTTTGAAAACCATAGTGGTCTCTTTTTTTCTTTTGCTGTTGCTAACTTGTTTGACGCAGAGGTTTGTTGCCTTCACTATTCCCCTTTTTTAGTCTCATCCACTGTTCCTCCACCCCAGATCATACCCCTGGCCAGGTGATCCCCAAGACAGTCACTCATCTAACCATATAATGGCAGGAATATATATGTGCCTCAGGTTTCACTACTACATGTAAGGGTTTCCTCTAGATTAAAACAGGAGAACAGCAGATTTTGGGATTACCAATTCTGCCAAGAACAGGAACATGTCCAAGAAGTAACTGGAAATTACTCATGAGATAGTAATTATTCATGAAATAGTAGACTTTCCAACTTGGTGGGATTAACTTCTCAGTAATACGGTATTCACAATCAGGAAACGCCTGACTGTGAGATCACCTAAACTCTGCATTAGTAAAATAGAGGATAATGACTGAGGATCGGGTGACAACCACACTGTAATCACCTCGAGTGGTTGCTAGGGCAACGTGGTAAACCTTGAGAGCGCAGCTCGAGAGGTTTACTGTAGCCCTAGCAACCATAAGAGGTGATTTCAGCGTGGTTGTCACCCGATCCCCAGCCATCATCTTTTATACTGTATGGTCAAAAAAACACCGTTTGCATTCTATGTGTGAGAATTATAGAACTCTGGTGCATTCTTTGTTGTTATGCCACCATTTGGAAGTTCCGAAGTGTGGTTAACAATTTTTACAATTCTAAACAGTGCATAACATAGAGGATAATGTATGGTCCTCTATCGTTAACCGGTCAGTTAACAGTCGAGAGGTTGCCAGGGTGACCATGTAAACCTCGAGAGCGAAGCTCGAGAGGTTTACGTCGCCATGGCAACCTCGAGACGGTTAAAATTGACCGGTTGCCGATAGAGGGACCATACATTATTTTTTATAGTGTATGGTCCCACTATCAAAAAAAAGGGCTTACGCTTTAAAAGTCACCGCCTGCCCTTCAGTCCTTCCCTCGGTTTCCTTCAGTCGGTTTCCGTGTCGAAAAAAGCGCGCAACATGCGAGAGATCATCATGTTGTTAACCATCGATGTGGACGAGGATCGATAGGTTAACAAACATATCTACGTCACATCGATAGGTTAACAACCTTAGGAAATGATGATTTCCTAAGGTTAACAGCGTTCTAACATACATTATAAAGCTGTGTGACTGCTGATTAAGGTGGTTAATAGACACTTACCATACATTATAACATTATTACCAGTAGATCTCGGCCTTCTATAACGCATATGCTCGAATTTGTCAACTCAACCTAATAACTCTAAGGCTAAACACTTTCAGTTGTTACATGCAGAACACAAAAAACTTGGTTTTGGTTTGATCTGCCAAGAATCAGCGTTCATCATTCATTCCCATGGGTCTAAACTGGAGGTGCCAGGAGAGCAAAGTCTTTTGCAGCCTAGGGGACCAATGTTGGTACTGGTGCCACCCACAAGGCAGGTGTGGTGACTGTTGGAGTTAGGATTTTGTATGATAATGTTACATCTGAGATATTGCTTACACTTTTACACTTTTTTCATCCAATAATAACTCCATTAGACTAATATAAGACTAAAACAAAAGTACAGTTTTATTCTGAAGGATCAGGAATTCAGGCAAACATACACAGCTATTCAACATGACATTTCTGTTCTCAGACCACATTGCAACAATGAACAGACATAGAACATAATACCGTTTATTGCTGTACTTGATTTGCCGTACCATCTAGACTAACAGATGTAGTCCTGAATTAAATTTTCATACTTACACTTGGGTCAAAATTGCTGAGACTTCGTAGTATCTTCATGATACCAGACTCCATGTGACAAGGAAGAGATAAAACCTCTTAACTTATATTTACCAAAATTTGTCTACATGGTGCAGACAGGGTGCTTTCTCACGAGAACCAAGCTTGGTCAGCATTCTTTTGGCTGTACCCAAAACATGTTTTTGGACTATGTCAGTATGACCTCACATTAGTACAGACAAATAATGTTTTTCTCCCTTTAAAGCCAGACAGATAACGTTTGTCTCATGCTGTGCTAGGCATTGACGTAAGCAGATAACATATTTGCTTAGATTTGAGAAATCCACAGTTAGTACCAAAACCTAAAAAGGATTTTATTTTAAACCTTTATTTCTAAATTAACCCCTTAATGTGTAATATACCTTAAAGTGTATGTAAATGAATTGGTCTTGTAATACTAATATATATGCAGTTATTAATATAATGCATACACTAGTATGTAATTGTGCTACTGATATGCTCATGGTAATAAAATCTAACGTATACAGTATTTATACACATACTGTGTTTTATGAATCTAACTAAGAATATGCACACTAGTGATATACTCACCAACAGTGACACTGCGCGCATGGGTTGGCCAGTAACTGACGCCTGCTCCTCCCTTCTTCAGTTGTGTTTTTCCCACTGTTGCGTGCACATAGTGGGAGCTGCATTCATCTAACTGCATCACACTTCCTCAGTTCATCGCCGTCTAGTCTGATGCCATTTTTTCTGCAGCACCTGGTATCTTCGGTACCGCTTTATTATTTTATCATCTAGTTCAGCACCAGACTCTTTTCTGTTCTGTTTTTAGTTGTTTTTTCCTCATCGCCATGTCCGGTCCTGAGAAACATAGAGGCAAGAAGGTCAAGAAGAAGAAGACAAGGTATTGCGACCCCCCCCCAAAAAAATATGGGTGCTGCTGTGGGGGCCATATTGCTGTTCAGGACTGGCATGATGATTGTTGAACCTGCATTGGTGCCGACCACAATATGGATAGGTGTGACGCCTTCTCTGTCAATGGACTACTACACCTTTGAACTCCGTGTGTTGAAGTGGGGTGGGGTCATAAGCCCCCCACCTTTGGAGGTAGACATTGCACCAGGGATGCCAAGGTAAGGTCCCTGGCCTCTTCTCCAAAGCCCCTTCTCAGTACTGTACATTCTGGGGAACATCGGGGCACTCCCCACGTTTGCCTCATCAAGACATTGGAGACCCGGAAGGAGAGGTCAGTAGACGGTTGGTTTCCTCCTTGGGGGGGCGGCTGGCTGAGTATTTCTCCCAGTCCGTTGGCCTTCTTGGCAGCAGATGCCCTCAGTGGTGAGGCTGAAGCTATATGCTCGATCTACACTAGTGGACACCTGGTGCCACCTAAGCTCCTGGGATTAAGGCCAGTACCAGTGAGTAGGCCAGTGTCAGCCACAAGACCAGGTCCACTTCCGGCACCGTTAATGACTCTGGAAGAGGGAGGGTTCTGGAGTCAGTCCCACCATAGAACCAGAGGTTATTGTCATTTCTTCCCCTGAGCAGTGAGATGACCCAGGGAAGGATGATGGCATCAACCTTGGGTCTGTGGATGGAGGCCTTCCTGGGCCTGTTTTGGAGCCTGTCTTGGTGCTGGGGTTCACTTCAGGAGTTGCCTCTCAAGTTGGTGCCAGGGACAGTGCAGAGACCCCTTCTGGCACTGTTTGTGGTGCCGGTTTGGGTTATGGTGCCGTTCTCAGTACCAGATCTGCTCTGGCACTGTTCTCGGTGCCTGAGACATGACCAGTGCCACTGGCAGTGCTGGATCCAGGGTTGACTCTTGTGGAGGCCCTGGCCTGGAGTCCAGGCTTGGCCCAGGTGGCAGGGTCAGTACTCGTGAGGAGATGAGGCAGGGCACTGAGCTTGTGGCTCTTGTCCAGAGGTGGTGGAAACTCTGGCAGGGGTTGCAGGGCCCAGTTATTCTCCAGGAAGAGCCTGGTCCTGTTATTGGTGGGGATTGGGGCCATGCTGTGGGATGCACATGGTTCTGCTCTCCCCACCTGGGGATTTTCCCACAAGGGTTGTGTCTGGACTGATCCAGGGAAGTTGGTCATTCACAGATGGGCGAGTTTGCCAGGCCCTCCCTTCAGGCGAGATCCCCTGAGCATTCTCACAGCCCTGGTAGTGGACCTGGCCTGGTCTTCCATGACCCTTCTCTACCTCCATGCACTTATGTCCCAGCTATTTCTGGTCCTCTGGGGCCAGTGATCTGGGACCCTTTCAGATCAGCAGCTGGTGTGGTCCACCTGTTTCACCTGAGAGCTGATTAGGGTATTTTTAGGCCTGAGGTCCCTGCACCACCACTACCTGAATCCAGCTCCTCCTCTCCCACTTCCTTCTCTGAGGAAGAGGGTTTTTGGTCCATCTCTTCTCTGATGTTGAGTACTCTTGGTACCAGCAATTCCTTTCAGAGATAATGCAGAAGCTGAGTCATCATGATTTTGTAGGTTTTAATACTGCTGCCCTGGTGCTGTCAGTCCTTGGAAAATACAGCAATGACAGTACTGTCACCCCTCCATTGTCACGGTCATTTATGGAGGCATCCAGGAATGCCTGGCCTTGCCCTTTTTCCCCTTCCCTATGTCCAGCATAGGTACTGCACTCCCCCAGGGTCTCCAAGTTCTATCACTTATCTTGCCTTGGGAATTTTAGTGCTGCCGACTCCCTCTGGGTCTAGGCAGCTGGTGTGCTCTGCCCCCCTGACATTGATTCTGTGGAACTCGATGCTTGGGGCAGGAGAGTTTTTGTGGTGACACGCACCATGATGAGTATTTCTGCACATCAGACACACCAGGCAGCTTATGGCAAGTGTCTGTGGGTGATGCTGAGGCAACTCTTAGTGTCCATGTTGTTGGAAGGCAACGGGGCAGGCCATTTGCCTTTCTGCCCAGAGCCTGGAGCTAATGAAACAGCAAACGAGGGCATCTTATGACACCAGCGAGGTAGCTACAGGCTAGTAGGAACTGCAGTCTGCATTCAGTGGACAGCATGGCTTCGGCTCTCCTGATTGACACCCCTGGTCTGGTGTAGAGTGCTCAGCCCGCACTAACAAGGAACTCGTGTCTTCTCCAGTAGGGTCAGGCATTACTTGTCAGGGTGCCCTTCTGCTCCCAGGCTATGGGGCCTCCACCCACCCATGACCATTCTCGATTCCCACCGGAGCTGTAAGGAATTCCAGCCCCACAGTGGTTACCGCCATAGAGTGTTGAGGGGAATATATTTCTCACCCCAGGAGTTCTTTAGCATCAATAACTATAGTAGTTAATTGGCTAGGTGCGACTGCCTTGGAGGTATGACTTTAAGATAATTAGCATAATGAGCTTGGGCATGAGCCAATTAGAAAAAAGGAGGGGTGTGTGCTGAGAGGTAGCAGCCTGAAGGGCTTCAGAATTTTTTCTCCAACACTGCTCCAGAGGTGTCTCTCAACTTTCTTTATTGACAGCCTTTTTCTGCTTCTCTTGGCAAAGTTTTCCTCACAAAATTACTTTTTAAGCGTGCTGAGTAGATTTTCATGGTTTTATAATAGTTCCCAGGAACCTCTATTTTTGGACAGTTCCACGGTTCCCTCTGCTTTATTTTCTGTTTATTTTAAACTGTGATTGAGTGTTTTCAACGGTTCCCTTTGGTATTTAATTGCTGTTCCCCTTTTCTCGAGGGAACCGACTATTTTGGACATTTTCCTTTATTTTTTACCTCAGTAATCACGGTTCCTTACTGCAAGGGAACCAACTGGAATTTTCACTTTTTGACCGTTATTACTGGGTTCTCTGTGGGTTGGCATGTCAGAGATGCCCAGAACTAAAAAGAAAACTGGACCTACAGGTTTTAAAAAGTGTGTCAACTGTCATAGGATTTTGGCCATAGCAGATTCTCATAACCTTTGCCTTATGTGTTTAGGTCCAGATCATACTTGCTCTCTTTGTACCAAATTGTGTAAAAAAAAAATACTTTGAGAAACAGAGGAAAGAGACTTGGAAAAATTATGGCTGAGGAAAAATCAATGGTTGCCAATGAGGGACCATCTAAAAATAATAACAATAAAAACTGAAACGGGGTGCAGATGAAGCATCCAAGTCCCAGCCAAAAAATAAAGCTACCAAAGGAGCTGATGAAGTTCCTCAGAAATTAAAAAATAATAACGGCGCCGATGAAGTGTCTGTACTATAAAGGAAGCATGATCAAGCTGCTGACGAAGTGGCTAAAGAGATGGTCTACAAAGACAAAAACGCTCCTGTTCCTCCTGGGAAAGCCAATAGTGAGACACAGGCAGCTTAAAACAAAGAAAAAGAACAAAGCATACACAGTCACAGTCTACGCAGAAACTCCCATCTGTGCAAGACATGGCAAAAGCATGGCACATCTTTCAGACCCTACCAAAGATGGGTCTATGTTTTCTGGGGCTGGTAAACACTCTTCCCCAGTTCTCTTTTCTGGAGACTGTTAGGATGATGCAGGTGATGAAGAACATTTCTGTAATGCCCCTGACATACACTTGGAGGGCCTAGAACCTGATGTGACCCCCGACATTCATTTTGGATCTTCCCCTGCTGACCAGGAGGATCACTCCTCTATGCTTACGTTTATCCAAAATATGCTTGACACCCTGCACCTCCCCACTCAGGTGTTTACCAGGATGAGAATGAGGACAAGGATAAAGATTATAGGGAGATGAAAGGTCTTCTACCCCCTAAAGAGGTTAGTCATGCCTATCTGTAATGCTTTTAGACAAAATACCACAAAACTGCTTCAGACCCCCACTTCTGTGGCAGGGGTTGATAAGTGTGCTGACAAAAAATACCAATTGTCTAAAAATGATGCTGAGTTCCTGTCTGTACATCCCAGCCATGAGAGTATAGTACAGCAGGCAGAATGTGAGAAAGCTGGAGTCTCCTTGTCTTCCTTACCCCCTGACAGGGACTCCAGAAAAATAGATTTCATAGCAAAGAAGATGAACACCACAGCTTCCCTCCTTGTCAGACTTTCTTCCTACATGGCTTTCGCTGCCAAGTATCAAAAAGTACTGTGGAACTCTGTCCTGGCCATTGCCTGCAATGGGTCAGACATCATGCTACAGGAACTGGTGGATACTGCAAAAACTGTCCTGGAAGCTACAAAATACCAGTTCTACATGGCAGATACAACAATGATGCCGCCTCCAGAGCCATGGCCCATGCCATTTCTTTGAGGCATTTTGCCTGGCTTAGAACTACCAGCCTAACCCCGGACACTCAGTCTTAGGCCATGGACTTTCCCTGTGAACAAAACATCTTATTTGATTTGAGGGCAGCAGACTACATGAAAAAGGTCGACGAGTACAAAGCCTCTTGTCAGAGTCACTCCTCTAAATCTAAGCCTCCTGCCCCACAGAAATCCCACCTGAGGAGTAACAGGGGCAGAGATTATTTTCCCAGACCTTACACTCTCTATCACCAGCCTGACTTCTCTCAGTACAGGGGGTGTTTTCAGAGGGAAGGGCAGAAGGGGCCAAAGAAGAGTCACCTCTACCCAGCTAGCAGCCACACAGTCTGAGTCCTGATGTGAGTGTCCAGGTCACCTCCCCTCTGCCAGTAGGAGGCAGACTCTCCCACCATCTTCAGACCTGGTCCCTTGTTACCTCGGACAAGTGGGTTCTGGAGATGGTGGAAAAGGGTCTGCCACTACAGTTCAAGCAGATGCCAGACCTCAAGTGTACCCAGGTGTCAAAGCCTCTAACCCCAACACAGGTACTACTGTTGGAGTTGGAGGTAAAAAACCTTCTAGCTCTACGAGCAGTGGAGAGGGTCCCAGGGCTCCACTCCAGGAACTTTCTGACACAAAAGAAAACTTGGGAGTGGCGACCTATCTTCCCTTGTCAATCTTCACCATTCATTACTTCCTGGGTGTAAGCCGGAGGCGCGCAACCGTCACGGGGGCTTTTTTTTTTTTTTAAGTTGCCCTAACGGCCCCGCCCTCGAGAGCGAGCGTACATCGGCCATGCGCGCGAGCGGCGCCGTTAGTAGCGACCGACTCTCCTCCAACTCAGTTCTGTTTCTCCCTACCACGAGGCAGCACCTGTTTTCGGAGCATCCATTCTCCACCGCGCCAGCGACTTCTTTCCACACACCTACGCCGATCGGTAAGACCGCCTTTTTCTTTCTAAAGCGGCGCCGGGTGTGTTTTCCTACTGTTTTTCTTGTTGATTGGCGTTATGTCCGGGTCCGGGCTAAGCGTGTTTTGACGGGCGGCATATCGTCAGTGTTACTGTGGCGGCATTTCTCCACCGTCTCGGACCGGCATGGCGTTTGTCTTCGTTGCCGGGACCCAACCATGACATGGATTCTGCGACGCCTGTTTCTCCATGGACGCCGTGGTCTCTCAAGTCTGCTGCGTTCAAGCTCGGGTCAAAGCCCCGCCGACCTCGGGACGACGTCCCAAGGATTCTCAGGTAAGGTCTCTAGGTTCTTCCCCGGTCCTCCCGGCCTATACGGTCTGAGGAGGAGGGGTCTCCTCGCCTTTCTTGCCGAGGAGGAGGCCCTTCATGTGTCGGGGAGCGCCAGAGTCCCTCCGGGCCGCGCGCCACACCGCCTCAGCAGTCACCTCGGAGGTGCAGGCTCCCCGTGGCGAGGCCCCGCCTTTTGGGCCTAGCTCGGTGGACCTGACGCCGCCTCGCCTGCTGGATCCTGACGCCGCTCGCGGTGCCGTGATCGAGACGGTGCCGCTCGTGCCGCTTTGAGTCCCGGCGCCGCTTTAGGGCACCGGTGATTAGAGCGGCGCCGTTGGCGGTGCCGCTTTGGGGCCTTGGCGCCTGCTTCATGTGTCGATGGACAGGCGGCGCCTGCCGGCGTGTGCCGCCGCTTTCCAACGCGTCTGGCGCTGTGGGGTCTGGTCTCTCTCCAGGCGGTGCCGGCCCGGCCGGGCGCCGGGTTGGGGTGTGGGAGGCCTGGCGGCTACCGCGTGAGGGAGGCGAGCGGCGCCTTGGTACCGCTGCTCGTGCCCCGTAGCCTCGGGGACCCTGGGTGGCCAGCATTGAGGTCCTGCTGGTCTCGGCCCTCCTCCCGGAGGGCGATGATTCAGACTGGACCCATCCTGGCACCCCACTCTTCGGAGTCTGGGTCCCTCGGTGGCTGAGGTGCCAGGGCGGCGCATGGCGTCTTCTCCTCTGTCCCCCTTTCGTTGCTCCTCCTGAGGGTTCCCGGCTGGGTGGCCGGATTCCCTGGGGGCAGGCGCAAGTGACGCAGGGAGGCTCCCTCTGAGGCCCGTGACAGCTACTCACGGGTGCTGTCACCTCTAGGGACAGGGGGACGCTGTGGTCGAGGAGGAGGCCCTCTCAGGAGTCCGAGGGGTCGAGGGGCAGGGGTCTGCTGCTCTGCCTTCCTTGGCCACCCCAGGGGTGGCCAGGAGCGAGTGCAGAGCCTCGCCCTCCCTCCAGGGTTCTAGGGTGTCCTTGGCGTTTGTGCGGACTGCCCTTCTGGATCCATGCAGTCCCAAGGCGCCACAGGGAGGTTCTCCCCAGGGCTCTTCCAGGCTCTGCTTCCCCAGAGTTCCGCTCTGCGCCTGGTCTGATATCCGGGATCCCCTTCCAGGCTCCTTTCCCTGGTTCCAGAGCCCTGCAGAGAGCAGTTGCTCCCGGAGGTGCCCCTCTCCCATCTCTCTTCTCTGCCTTCCCCACTCCCAGGCTATGTCGGCCCCACGGGTCCGTTATCCTGGGAGCAGTTCAGGGTTTCATGCGCGCCTTCCCTCATAATGCTAGGGTACATGCATGAGCGGGTTCTTTCGACTCTCCCACCGCCGCAGGAATCCTCTGGGCATTCCAGTTCCCCATCATCCTCGCCTCCTCCTCCGAGGGAGAGGAACCCCTGCTCATCTGTCCTCCATGCTGATTTCACAGAATATCACGCTTTCCTCTCGAGGATGGTGAGGATCTCCGATTTCCACGTCAAAGACACAATACCTAACGGGAGACGCTGAATTCCTTGGTGAATTCAGTGCCCAGCATCTGGTGGTACCTTCCTGGCCTATCCTTCCAGGAGGCGCTATCCGTCATGGCAGTCCCTGCCGCTTCTTCCCAGCCCCGCGGACTGCCAGCGTAGGTATTGTGCCCTCTGAGTCTCTAGGTTCCCTTCCCAACCCGTCCTCAGGTTTGCATACCTGGATACCCTTCTGGCGCTGTTCGGTGCACGACTGCCCACCGATTCGGACTCTTCCAGTTCGACCGCTAGCGTAAGAGTGTTCTCTTCGTTTCGTATGGTGCATGTATTGCATCACATCAGGCTCACCACGCTGCCTACAACCGCATCTGTGGTCGATGATGTCCCAGCTGCTGGCATCTATGCTCGATACGGAGCAAACCAGACAAGCCGTTGCCCTCTCCGTGGTAGGCCTGGAGCTGGCAAGACACCAAGCAAGACATCTTATGAGCCAATGAGGTGGCTTCCAGGCTTGAGGGACAGCGATCTGCATCAGGTGGGCGGCATGGCTTCGTCTTTCCAGGTTGTCACCCTGGCCCGCGTGGGTGATTCGCCTCCGCCTTCCGGGGACCTGCTTTTCTCTTCCAGAGCTAGGAGACTTTACAGGGCTCCCTCCGCTCTCCTTGTCCTCGGGAGGCACTCTCTTAGCTCTTCTCCCCTTAGCTTTCTGAATAAGCCAGGGTCTTCTCCTTCTGTTTCTCACCAGCAGAAGGCTGGGGGTCTTGTTCCCTCAGGTATGGCCTCTTCCCTCCAGGGAAGAGGAGCTTGGTATCACCTAGAAGTAATGAATGGTGAAGATTGACAAGGGAAGATAGGAAAATTCACGCACTCACCGTAATTCTTGATCTTCTTGTATCTTCACCATTCATTACTTACACCCGCCCACCATCCCTCAGTGCCTCTTCCTGTGGCTTCTCCACCTCCGCCTCCTTCCTCTCTGCATTTATATAGAATATAGGAAAATTCTTTAAATTTTCCAAAAAAAAAAGACAAAAGTAAAAAAAAAAAAAAAAAGATCTTTCTTTGGGAGTTCTAAAATCCAGAAAATTACTTACTCTAAGATTCATGGCCATTTCATGGATTGCATTGGCGATCAGACTCGTCCAACTATCTCTTGCTATTCTTATGGCAAGATACGCCTGGTTTTTTGGCCTGGCTCAGGCTATTCAGTTTTGATCCTGCAATCCCGTGTTCAGATAGTTGCCCTGAAATCTGATTCCCCCCTCTATTCTTACCTTGCAGAGCAGAGGAACGAGTACGTCTGTTCCTTTCTCTAAAAAAAAAAAAAAAAAAGTGCTGAGGGAACTCTCTCCGACTGCTATAGGCATCTTGGTATCTGGGTCATGCATCTACTTAAAAAAAAAAAATAAATAATATTTTTTATCTGTAAAAAAAAAAAATGGAGAAATCAAACAAGAAGGCAAATGAGAAGGTAGGCTATCCTTCTCGCTGTTTTGCTAGTGGTTTCTCCCTTTAAGTGTCCTCCTGGACAATTTTTACAGTAGACCTCTGCTGACCATATCCAATCTTAGCCAGCCTAAGCCTTGGTCGGCCTTAGCCAGTCAGTCTGAGTCCCATTTCTATCTTGAAACGCCTGAAAGGCTTACATTTTCTATTTCTAAACCCCTGAGCAGCGCTCTCATGCTGCGGGGGTTTTATTCTTCCCTCCTCGGCTGTCCTCCACTTAAAGGCCCCTCCGGCCAGGAGCCGAGGTGGGTGTCAAGAACAATGGCATGTTGAAGATGAGGACTATGCCCTCCTGAGTCTGTCTAGTGGGTTCGGTGAACCTTCTTCAGCTCTATCTCCGGGATTCTTGCTTCCCTTTAGTCGAGCCTTCAGCTACAAGCTAACATATGTCATGGGCCTTCTGGTCCCTTCAACATCCCATCTCTCTTCTCTTTCTTCTTCTTTCTATTTTCTCATTTCCTTACTCATCTCTCTCCTAGAGTCGCCCAGGTAAGGAGGCCCTGCACTCCCTAGGCTAGGATAGTTCTTATCTCCTCTGTCCTTCCTCCATCGCTTATTCCTTTTCAGTTCATTCTTCCTTGCTTTTGCTATCCCTCGGCCATCTTGCCTCTCCATCTATGTTTCTGCTTTCACTTTTGCCTCCGGCTCACAGAACTGAGTTGGAGGAGGTCGATCGCTACTAACCGCCCTGGCGCATAATAGCATGGCGTTGCTCTCGAGGGCGGGGCCGTTAGGCAACTTTTAAAAAAAAAAAAAAAGCTCCCGTGACGGGTGCGCGCCTCCGGCTTACACCCAGGAAGTAATGAATGGTGAAGATACAAGAGAAGATCAAGAATTACGGTAGGTACGTAATTTTCCTATCTTGGATCTCAGATATTTAAACAAACATCTGTTAAAACCCAAATTCAAGATGGTCACTCTGTCACTGGTAATGCAGTCCTTACAGTAGGGAGACTGGCTAGCCTCCCTTGACCTAAAGGATGCTTACTTCCATATACTTATGAGGAGGTCTCGCAGGAAGTTTCTCAGGTTCAAACTCCCTTCAGGCCACTATCCGTTCACTGCAATACCCTTCACCCTGTCCTCGGCTCCAAGAGTCTTTATCAAGTGCCTGGCAGTGGTAGCAGCACACCTCAGGAAGCTGGGTGTCTTAATCTACCCCTATTTGGACTACTTGCTCATAGCGGCAAAGTCTCCTTGTCAGGTCAAGGAGACCTTTTCACTTACAGAACACAGTCTGGAATCCCTGGGCTTCCTGGTAAATCTAAAGAAGTCTCACCTGGAACCCACTTAGCTACTCACCTTCATAGGAGCTCAGCTGGACACCCAGGAAGGATATGCCTCCCTCCCACAGGAGAGAATTCAAAGTTTCCTTTCAGTGGCAGATTCTTTCATCCAGGGATAGCCAACACCAGTCAGACATTTTCTCAGGCTCTTGGGACTCATGGCTTCAATGACTGCAGTGGTCCCAGGGGTCAGGTACAGGATGCAAAACCTGCAAGCCTATCTCAGAACTTGCTGGTCTCAAAGAAGCAACAACTTTTCAAAAGCTGATACCTGTGACAGAACAGTTCCTTTGGGCTCTGCTTTGGTGGAAGGACCCTGTAAATCTAGCAATAGGGATCCCCTTCCAAGCTCTGCTTCCCACAAAGGTGATCACCACAAATGCTTCCCTCCTGGGGTGGGAAGCTCATCTGGACAGTGCCTCAGTAAATGGTGCCTTGACTGTCCAAGAGTCACAGTTGCACATAAACCTTCTGGAGCTCAGAGCAATCTTTCTAGCACTCAAAGCATTTGCTCCTGTCATAAACGGGCAGACTGTACAGATAAGAACAACACCACTGCAATGTTCTACATAAACAAGCAGGGTGGTACCAGATCAGGGACACTTTGTTTGGAGGCTCTGAAAATGTGGTCTCTCGCCTTTTTCCTGAGGGTCAGCCTTTCAGCTATTCACCTCCCAGGCAAGCACAATATCCTGGCAGATGCTGTAAGTCGCATCACTCAGGGCCAGAGCGATTGGACTCTGAACAAGCAAGTACTAGCCACAGTGTTCAGACGGTGGGGCACACCAGAAGTATATCTGTTTACCTCCCCCCTCAACTTCCAGCTTCCTCAGTACTGTTAAAAGCCTCCAGTCCTGGGAACATTCCCCCTGGATGCCTTGACTCTGGACTGGACAGGGAGGTTCCTATATGCATTTCCTCCCTTTCCCCTGGTACTCAGGGTATTGCTGAAGCTCAGACAAAAGCCAGCATCCATGATTCTGATGACTCCAGATTGGCCCAGGCAAGCTTGATACCCTCTCCTTCTCTCACTGTCCTGCAGCAGGCCCATTCGCCTGCCACCAACTCACTCCCTGCTGACCCTTCCTCAGACAGGAGTGCTTTATCCAGACATACACTCTCTTCATCTCAAGGCCTGGTTCTTGAGGAGCTAGAGTTTCCATCCTCTCAGTACTCAGAGCAGGTCCTTAAGATCCTGAGAATGGCTAAAAAACCTAACACAAAAAAGACTTATGCAGCCAAATGGAAAAGGTTTTCCCTGTGGTGCAAGAGCAAACCAGTCAGTCCTCTTACAGCTTCAGACTCTCAGCTGCTGGATTCCCTGGTACATCTGCAGGCGTCAGGCTTGAAATCCTCCTCTCTCAAGCTGCATCTGGCTGCAGTTTCTGCCTACCTTTTGGTGGGGAAGAAAACGTCTCTTTTTTTCCCCACTCTGTGTTCAGTTTCTCAAAGGCCTCTTGCACCTCTAGCCTCCAGTCAGGGAGTCGGTTCCTCCTTGGAGCCTGAATCTCTGCATCGTCAGGCTCTTGGAACCATCCTTTGAGCCTGTGGCCACTGCACATCTCAAGTCTGTAACCTGGAAATCAGTTTTCCTGGTGGCCATAACCTCTGCCAGGAGGATTTCAGAGTTACAGGCCCTGTGCACTGAGCCTAATTACATCGTTCCTCTCAGAGACAAAATTAAGCTCAGGACAAATAGGAAGTTCCTGCCTAAGGGGATTTCCAAGTTTCACCTTAACGAGTCCATTACTCTGTCTTCTTTACTGAGAAATCCACTCCTGGTGAGCAAAAGCTCCACAGCGTGGACGTCAAAAGAGCTCTCTTTTACTAGAGCATACTAGGCAGTTCAGAGGCTCTTCCACTCAGTTGTTCCTCACCTATGGGGATGTAGGCAGAGGAAGACCAGCTACCCAGAGAACTGTTTCCCACTGGTTGGTCTCTTGTATTAGATTCTGCTATGAAAAAGCTGGTCAACAACCTCCTGTGGGGCTCAGAGCCCACTTCACCAGGGGCACTGCAGCCTCTGTGGCAGTTGTAAGACATACCCCTTCTGGATGTCTGCGAAGCAGCTACCTGGAAATCTGCACAATTTCATTAAGCACTACAGTTTGGGTGTGCAGTCCAGATCTGATGCTGAATTTGGCAGGGTGGTTCTGCAGAGCCTCTTTCCCAAGTAGGTTCTCTGCCCACCTCCCACTTAGTACTGCTCGGTAGTCTGCTATAGTTACTAATGCTAAAGGACTCCTGGGGTGAGAAGAAAACATTACTCACTGTAGTAATCTTTCTTCCAAGTCTTCCTTTAGTATCAGTAAGCTCCCACCCTTCCTCCCCAGTTCACCTTTTAGGAGAAGGGCTCTGTTCTTAGTTTTATTACCAAAAGTTGTCTCTTGTCAAAGAGCTTTCTTGCTCAGGTTGTTGATACCCATTTTTCTGGTTTGGGACATTTGCATGTTTTTTGAATCCTGTTGGTTCACTTTTGGGGGCATGTGCCCATTGAACTTCAAAAAAATTCTAAAGCCATTCAGGCTGCTCCCTCTCAGCACTCCCCCCCCTTTTTTCTGATTTAGTGATGCCCAAACTCGTTTTGCTAATTATCTTAATGGCATACCTCCAGGGCAGTTGCACCTAACCAGCTAATTGCTGTAGTTACTGATGCTAAAGGACCCCTTGGAAGAAAGAAAATTACTACAGTGAGTATTTTTTCTTTTTCCCCTCAGGGTGACCCAACGCCTCCCCTATTTTGGGGAAAGCTTGGTACTCTGACCCATTAGAGTGAACGAATGGCGAAGACTGATGCTTGGAAGATATGAACATTATGTACTCACTGTAATTGCTGATCTTCCAGAATATCTTCACCATTGATTCACATACCCACCCTCCATCCCCCAATCATGTAAGAGTCAGGACCTCTGGGTAGCTCACACTGTGTGATGGTCACATGATATCTTCTTGCCACTCCTTCAGGGCTCTCTCCTCCCTTATGGGGACAGCTCTGTCAATCCTTACAGGAATTGGGCTCTCTTGCTCCCTTCCACTATCCTGCTTTTTACTTGTTTAAACAACAGCAACAAAACACAAACAAATGGGGATAAAAGTCCGCCCCCCGTAAAAGAAGAGAGGAAAGCCTTTAAAAAAAAAAAAAAGCTTCATGATTTCATATATTTTTTCATCTCCCACTCTCTTCCCCTCTGAGGCGGTTAATTGTTACCCCCTAAAGCTGGTGTGCTTCCATTTTCATCTGGCAGATACCTCCAGCCTCTGCCAGCTGGTAGTATAGCCTGATTATACCGGGCTCGGCTGTCATCTCAGTGCTAGGATGGGAAGATGCTGGGAGTGTTGGAGTTATTTTTCTGATGTGCTCAGCCTGTCGAGCTACATACTGCCCCCACCTAGGTGCTTGGTCTATTTCTGTTCACTCTCTGGAGTGGCAAAAGGATAATAGCAGTGGTCTTGGCCAACCTTTCTGCCGTCTTTGTGGATCTTGTTTTAATCCTAGGTTCATGTTCTCTGTGAGCACCAGACCTTACTCCTATTGGATTCTGCCATCCTATCCTTGAGGTTCCTCTGGATCTCTCTCTCTCTAAACCAGCCAGAGTTATATGCCCCGGGCTGCTGCCCTCTCTTCACCTTCCTGTCCAGGTGGTTAGTAGGCTGTGGCTCTTACACCCACTGTTCCTGTACCACGTAGGCCCATCTCTTAGTTGGTAGTTAGGTTATTTTATGATTTTTTTTTTTAATAATTTTTATGTCCTACAGTATATTCTTTTCCTGTCCCTTTGAGCTAGGAGTCTGTAGCCCTTTCTCTCCCACTAGTTTCTCTTCTGGAAAACAGAGCTGAGGAAGAGAGGGGGCTGGCTTTGGTTACTGGCCAGCCCGCAAATATGACATCTCTACGTCTGCCTCGTGGGCAGTGCTGGCATCGGTGTCGGTCCCCTAGGCTGAAAAAGACTTTGCTCCTGCTGGGTCCTGGTGCCTCTGGCTTAGACTCATAAGTGTAACTGAATGGTGAAGACATTCTGGAAGATCAACAGTTACAGTGACTGATGTAATTTTCATTTTTTGTCATTTAAAGAGTCCAGACTGTCTATACTAATAAGAGAATTTAAACCTAGTCGCTGACCCAGGTGCACTTGTTCGAGCAGTTTGAAATTCATGTAATTCCATCAGAACGCCATTTCTCAAGCGACATACGTGCAGTTGTAATCCATATTGATGGTGGAGAAAAAAAATGGCTTAGAACCACAGTGAAGAAGGAAGAACATGAGGGTCAGCTATGTGCCAGCACCAGCTTGCAAATTGGTTACACTTATGTTCCAGGTCTAGTGGAAGGTACAAAATATGACATAGTACCAAACTTTCAACTAATTAAGTAGTAACATTTTACTCTAGTGTCCTAGATCAACACAGCCTATGCTGCACAGCCTCATCTCCCTCCTGCTGAAATTATTAACCATGCCTTGCTCAGGTCTCATCAGATTCTGAGGCTTGTCTACCTTGACGAGCTGCAAACTGATCATGGATTGTAGCGACTAGTTTCCCAGCCGCTTGGGGATCAGTATGCAGGTATATTTTGCCTCCATAACAGATCTTGATTTCGCATTGGCAACTTTTGCACGTTGGACTCCCAAGGGCTCTGAGCTGTGCACGCAGTCCATCGAAGGATTTCCTGCTCAGCCTGGAGGAATAGCTTAAGTCTGGGAATAGCTGTACTTGTGGTCCCTGATCTAAGTTTTCAGCCCTTCTGGCAGTATGCAGTACTTTGTTCCATTTCATTAGTCAGCAAGAACGACCATTGTAGTGCATGCTGGTGGATCCTCGCCCAAGGCTGATTGGAGGTTACACAGTATGCTCTTTATTTATTATCAGAGGGCTATATTATTATTATGCTTTATGTTATATATACTACCTTCTACTTCCACAATGGAATTTCATCACCTCATTGGTATGCATGAAATCCTGCTCTTCTGTATCTCTGTGCCTGCCACTCCCCTTCCCTTTCTCTATCCAGATCTCCTTTAGTCATGAATCTGTGGTTGTGTCGATTACTTATCTGTCTTCTGTGCTGCCTCTGCAGCTGGAAGAATACTGCTAAGTACATGCAATACTTAAAGAGCCCCCAATGTCGTGAGACACACTTTGAAAAACGTAATTTTTGGACACAGAGCAGCTCAATATTTCTCATTAGCTCTGTATTTCTTATCCTCTTTACTGTATTTATTACTGAGGTTGTATGCATGAAACCAGAATAGTTGTTCCTGAGGGTTAATTTTTCTCTGTGTATTCATATGTATAATGTGTGCACGATTTAGACTATGTACTGAACTTGAACATGTATATACTGTATATATGAAACTACTTATATGTATAGCAATGTATATCTGTATACTGAGTATGTTTATTGTCCAGGTCCACCTCAAAAATGAGGTTCTTCTCAATGGTATTCCACCTGGTTAAATAAAGTTTTTGATTGATTAGCTCCTGTTGCTTCCTCTCAACCTGATGTCGTAATACTCTGTTCATGGCATCACAGTTATTTCTATGATAACAGACTGTGATGTCACGACAAGGCATGGTGATTTTGAAGAGGGAAGAAGGTACAGAGGCAGATGAACTCTAAGGGATAAATATCTTGTGCGAATTTCCTTGGTATTAAATAACAGAGAGGAGAAATTTATAGAAGATACATAAAATAAAAACTGAAATGTGTCTTAATATTATGTTTTCTGAAGTTTTCCCATACGCATCGGCTGCTGTTTAACATAGCTGTGGGCACATGTCAATGACTGAAGAACAGTTCTATCATCAACTAATGTAGATAAGATCTAACATAGCAGAAACCGGTTTCTTTACGTCCATGGTACGTACTGTTTTGCGAAAACAGACAAACGGTGGAGAGAGAATGAGACAGGCAGTCAGTGATTTTGCCGATTCCTCCGATTTACATACTGTAGTTATGCAGAGAGTGGCAGTGTAAACTGAACTATGAGCTTTGGATCCCTTTGCTGTCTGTATGCTCACCAAGGAACACTACCACGTAACTCTGCTCTTGCTCAGTTAGAATTATGATTGCAATATGTCATATCCCTATCACCAGGGAACTGTTCCGATCCAAGACCAGAACACAAGTAATTACGCTACTTTGCATTAGAATGGGTGAAAAGAGGACACATACTGTATGTTACTGGGGAGAGATATCTTCTGTTGGAGTTTTAACTCTTGAAAGCTAGTCTCCAAAACAATGTTGTTAGTCCAAATAAAAAGCACTGTTGACATATTTGTATTGTTTCTTCTATATCATCGACTGAACTGATATGGCTGCCACATTTTTCAATCAGAACAGCTTAGACTAGATCCCTCCACACTGTCATGCACAGTGTCTTCTGCAGAAGTCAGTGGCGGGTAGAGGGGGCAAAGAAAGGATAACAAATTGAGTGCAGCAGTTTGGTTTGGAAAGTGCACTTCAGCACCTGCAGAGTAAACTCCAGTGTAACCCGTTGCCAAACATCATACTAATTCCTGATCTCTCATGAACCTTGCCCTTACACTTAGCTACTGCAGGTGGCTCGGGATTACAATAAATGGCTCTGGTGGGATTTGAACCTGAGCCTGCTGGTTCCCAAGCCTGTGATCTAACTACCAGTACCCAGTACCATCCCTCTGTCACATCTTTTAAGGTTGCTTAGTGAAGCTAAACAAAGACAGTAGTGGAAATGGGAGGAAACCCAGGGGAACTCAGTTCCTGGAGTGAAATTAAAAGTCTGACTCAGTTCCAGGAGTAAAATGAGTATGGACTGCTTCTCTGTAAAATACACACCCCTATAGGCATACAACTGGTGAAATGAAGTGGGCAAATGAATGAAGAAATGTATCCCCAGACCCTTGTCAGATGCATTCATTACTAATCACACATGATGTGTTCCCTCTTTATTACTTGGTATTACTTGGTATGAAAGAACAGAAGAAGGCTAGAGCCCATCAAGACTGTTCCCCACACTGTGTGGGACATTATCTATTATCCCTCAACCAAACACCTAATTTGTTTTTAAAGACAGTGGCACTAGTTGCCTCTACCAGTTCTTGTGGCAAGGTGTTCCATACAATGGATGCTCTTATTGGAAAAAAGTTTCCCATTTTGCTGGTTTTATAAGTTTCTACTTCAAGCTGTTTATTATGCAGTCTCGGAACATGTCTCCTTTTGGAGAGTGTTAGACCACATTTTTCCATTAGATCTGGTGAATTTATTAAATTAAAAACCATAAGCATATCACCTCTTAATCTTCTAGTTTGAAGAGAGAAGAGACCAGTAGCTTTTAATCTGTTCTGATAATCTGGGTATGTGAATCCTTTCCATTTCCAACAGTACAAGAAGACTTCTTGTTAGTTTTCTGCTGGGCATGGCCAAAACTAAAAAAGGTGAACTTTGCTAGTTTAACCTCTCTAAGGGAAAAATTCAGCAGGGTGCCAACCACAGCAGAGCTTTAAAGCAATGCTACAGTATAGATTGCATATGAATATCTACAATTACATGCCAGCTGCTTTAGTCCCCCCTGCCCCACACCATTTCAAGTAGTTCCCAGAGGGTAGCTGAATCCATGTCCATAAACTTTTTCCCTGTTATCCAGTAAATGTGGGATGCTTATATCACAATAATACAATAAATAAATGACAATTAAACTGCTCATTATTCCATAGCCCTTATCAGGCTAATGCATTGGCAGCCATATAGGCTCTGACCAGAGTTTGTTACAGTTTGCCATATAACGAGTGTAAATATTTTATTGCATTTGCATTTTCATACTAGGATTTCATACTAGGAAGAAACAGACATGCAGAAGGCCAAAGCCCATTAGTGTATGTCTCTAGCACAGCTGGCACAGGAGCCCTCGGTTTACACAAGATAACCACCCAGGGTTTGTTTGAAAGTACTTCTAGTGTTCCACTGAAATACATAATTTGGAATAGAATTCCACAGTGGTATGATTCTTTGGGTATAATAGGCTCTTCTCTTAATAGTTCTAGGGAATGTAAGTGAAGTTGATGGGGGTGACTACGTAGGGTACGGTCCCTATTGTTATTGATCATTTTTAACTGTTCCAATAGTTCAGTATCTGTATGGATTTTATGCATAAGTAGGAGATCACCTCTCTTCCTTCTTAACTCCAATGGGTACACATTCAGCTCCTGTAACTTAGTCTCATAGTTTATATCCTGCATGTTAGTGACCGTTTTGGTGAATCTCTTTGAACTCTCTCCAATCTAGCAATGTCTCTTTTGTAAGAATACATAGCATAAGTTAGTTGACTGGTCACTATTCCCTTCTGGTCTCCATCTATAAATCTGCCATTATGAACTGAGGATCATAAATAGAGGAATCTGATTGGCTGAGACATTTTTGAAGCCGTGATGATTCGAGCTACATCATCACGGCTTCAAAAAAAACTCTGGCCACCAGCCTTCCGACTGCCCACAACTTCCTCCATGTGTCTTCCATCGCATTCCCCACACAAATGCTTCAGTTTCTCATATGGACTCCCCTGGTTTCAAAGATGTAACCATCAGCAAAACGTCGCAGGAGCAGCAAGGATTTCAGCATCTCTGTGACACACTTAAAAACATTTTTTTTCTCATTCCTTTGGGATAACACAACCTGTTGAGTTTCGGCACTGCTGCTTTTAAAATGCCGTCACCCATTTCAACTGCTGCACAATGCCAATTCTAGCCTCATTTGATCATATTCCTGATTTTTAAAACGTAAAAAAACAAAACAGATGAGAAAGAACCTTCACTCGCATTTAAATGAACTGCCAGCAAGTGACATCCACATCATTGTAATGCACTGACACCCGATGATGATAAGATACTTCCCGCTACTTATCCACGTCGGTATTGCATACAACTGCTACATACAGTGCTACCAAAAAAAAGGCAAATTATTCCCTCAAAATGAAAAGAAATCCAGTTCAGCACAAAGTGGCAGAGTTCACAGGTCACACAATCACAAACGTTCACATCGTCAGTCAGCTCCAACTACAACAGCGCCACCTGCTGCCTCCAAGAACTATTTTTTTAAAGGTATTGCTAAGCTATAATAAAAAGCTATTTTTAAAAGGTTTTAACTTTTTTAAAAAATATTTAATTTCTAAAACCTTTACTCCAGTTCATAATAGCAAAAAGGCACTCCAGGGTGTGGTATATCATTGGATATCTTCACTTCTCGGGTAGTTGGACACACTCGGCCTGCGGACTTGTGCCCAACCACCTGAGGCGTGACTATATCCCATGATATACCACACCCTGTCATGCCTTATTGCCTAATTAGAATGCTAGTTGCAGCATGACCAAACTGCAGAGTTCAGACTTTAATTTTATGGCGCCTAATCCCAGAGGCTCTGGGTGCCTTACAAATTAAATTAATACAGACAATATGATATAAATTCGAAATTCATAAAACAAAAAAGATAGTAAAAACAATAAGATAAATTTTCAGAGGATCTGTCCTCTACAGGCATGCACTCTGCTCTATTTTAGCACGTACTGTCTTACTGGAGGACATGCCTGGTATTAGCGGACTCCCCTCCTAATAGCACCCCCAAGTCGGCTATTTTCAGTCCCCAACCCTGTTACCAGGACAAAGCCTGTACTATGTTC
This sequence comes from Neoceratodus forsteri, assembly GCA_016271365.2. Taxonomy (NCBI): domain Eukaryota; kingdom Metazoa; phylum Chordata; order Ceratodontiformes; family Ceratodontidae; genus Neoceratodus; species Neoceratodus forsteri. The sequence goes on from CM028133.1 coordinate 1,136,049,971, forward strand.
TGCTGAGGTCCTTGTGTCTTTGTTTACTGGTAGGCTCATAGTCGTACTCTGTTTAAGGTTTTTGGCAGTAGCTTCAGTAGCTGGTTACTTGTTATTCTGTACTCATGTTCCGCATTATGTCTCTCTGTTTGCATTTTATTTATTTTATTTATTTATTTAAACATCAGTTTACAACCTTTGAGCGGGGGGCTCATTTACAAAGGTACCTCGTCACATAGAGGACACAGACAGTGGCAAGGGAGACAAAAAATAAGAACAGAAACATGATCAACAGTTAAAACAGGTCCAGAGCAAGTGTCATTCAAGGTTACAGTTGGTTCAAAACAGATGGTTTAGTGCTTGGGAAAATGGTTAGTGCTTGGGAAAAGGGGGAAAGCGGGAGGTAGAAAGTATAGGGAAGGAGGTTGGGTGGGGGAGAGCTTACGTAGCATTGTCAGGTTTATTTTTTTTTTTATTTTTTTTTTTTTTTTTTTAGCATTGCACTGTTTGTTTAAGTGTTCCTAGAGTTGTTCTTATTGTGCACACTCCCTCCCATGAAGTGTGAACCGCAGAGGGCAATTCCCCTTCTGTTGTACTGTATATACCATGTACTTAACGTGGAACCTTTGCAAAAGAGCTTTCGCTTAAAGGTTTTTTTCTGAACAATGAAATAAATAAAAAATAAATAATATTCCAAAGTTCTGTCACTGGGGCAACACTCGTGGCTGAGATGCCGCAGGTGGACTCATTAATAGACACTCTGGAAGAAACATCATCACTATGGTGAATTATTTATTTCTTCTTGGTGCTGGCCTAGCCCTCTGGTAAGTAAAAATGATTTTCCATGGTGGTGTTGACTGGATACCATGAAGGCTCATCAGTCATCTCTCACAGCTCCAAGAATCACAGAAAGTTGAAGGGAAAGGAAGCACTCCAAGAACAAAAGTCCGATTCTTTTCTGTTTCTCCATGAGCTTGCACTCAGCTTGGATAGAAAATGCTGCTGAGTTAGTCGGACTCAGTGTCATTCACCCTTCAGACCTGAGCCAGATAGTTCCCATGTTAGCAATAAGACATTACATTTGAATTTTATTTGTAACATAATTGCAGTTTATACAACAGGGCAGATTTAGGTACTTTACAAAATGTCAAAGTGTACAAAAACTGAGAAATACGCATATCAGAAACACCATTTATATAAACTCCTAATACAGTACATGCATACTACAGTCTACTTATCAAAATAACATTTGATGTTTACTTTTACATTCTACACATATAATACCTGTATCACACAAGGGTTATTCATGGATCACCTGAAGAAATGAACAAACATTGGCTTTGCATATGTATTTGTCCTAATTCTACCCCCAGGAATTCTTTGATATGCTTAACTCCTGCAGTCAGCCTCCTGTGTTAAACTGCCCTGGACAAAATGGAACTTCTGCAAATGGTGGATCACTCATTGGCTCATAACACCATTCAAACTGCTGCCCTTACCAACTGCTGCGTTCTGTAATGCTCAGATTTCATTCTCCGCCTGCCTAGTCAAGACGCCTCAGAGACCTCTCCTCAGAAGTCATTGAAATTGTTGTTTTTCCTGAAACAAACAAGTAAACTCTTTATGTTTATTTCATCTGCTGCCTTTACTGCCCTTTGTATAGTTAGCACTAGTTTAGTTTGTAATTTTACTTTAGTTTTGCAGTTCCTCTTCGGTTGTGAAAACCATTGAGGAACCGCTGCTTATCCAAGTTAATTTAACTTTTGATTTTTACTTTCACTTTAGTTCAGATCTGCACTGTTATTTTTATTTTTTTTTTTGGTATTTCTTTACCTAAATAACATTTTTTTTCCCCCATTGGGAACCGACCGCTAAAAACCTTAAGTGGTTTAAAGGAACTGGCATTGGATATTTTTTCAAACTCTTTGCAGTTCAGGATCCAACTAAGAAAACCCCTTTTTAGTAGGTTTCTTGAATAATGTCAGAAAGGTCAAAAAATTAAATAGGCCCCACTGGTTTTAAAAACTGTACTAAGTGTGGTGAAGTATTTGCAAAAGCTGACAAACACGATTTATGTTTGGTCTGCTTGGGTGAACTCCACTTCACTTCAGATGGTGACATTTACAAACCTTTTCCTCCTAAAACTATTGAGAAAAGTCTGGAAAGATACAAAAAAAGAATGGCTTCTCCATCGGTTCTGGGAGATCAGAATTCTGACCAGCCCAGTCCTCCCTCTTCTGCAAAAAAAAGATAAGCCTAAAGAAAACAGATACCTTCAAAAAAAGGAGAGCCATCAAAATGTAAATGGATCGGGGAACTGGCTGACAAACCGGTTCTGGCCAAGGAAAAAACATAAGTTAAAACATACAGAACCTCCAGCTGAGAAAGCAAAGGAGACTTCTGTCCCTAAAACATCTATAGCTTCAGCAGAGGCAGTTGCCCAAGCCCTGCAAGTTCTTCAAGCTTTGTAGGCAGCAGCAAATCAGGGACTTTTACCAATTCCAGTCCAAACGATTCTAGTTACTCCTGCGGTTCCGCCCGTGGTTCTGCAACTGATGCTTGTACAGGTTTCTGGTTCAGTTCCTCTCACACAGGATCCGGCCTGTGAACCTTATGATGAAGATGATGAAGGGGAACCCATTGAACCTGAGGTGTCCCCGGACCACAAATTTAATTCTCCTCAGTTGCATGAGGACTACTCCTCCCACTTTACATTTGTGAAACAAACGGTGGAGGCACTGGGTATCACTGCTAATGAAACAGCAGAAGACGAGGAGGTGGATTTCTTGGAAATGATGGGCCTGGCACCCACCAAAAGGCTGTTATTGCACATAAATAAGTCTCTAAAGAAACAGGTGATAGAAGCTTTAGAGACTCCTAATTCAGTTCCCCTGTGGACAAAAGAATCGATAAGAAATATCAGCTTGAATGGTCAGGGACTGAGTTTTTATTTTCCCATCTTGACCATCGGGGTGGTACAAGCTAGAGCATGTGACAGGGCCAGGGTGCCCATATCATCACACCCTCCAGATAAGGATTCTCAAAAAACTGAAAGCGTGGCCAAGAAGAGCTATCTTATAGCCTCTTTATCCATAAGACAGGCCAATTACATGGCATATGCAGCCCAGTACCAAAAGTCTCTATGACAGTATGTCTTGGCCATGGTGGACAGGGTTCCTGCAGAAATAGCAGCAGACCTGTCCAAAACAGCTAGGTGTGGCTTGGAAGCCACCAAATACCAGTTCCACATGGCAGTAGATGCCAGTGACACTGCTGCCAGGAGGATGGCACTCACAGTGGCCTTAATAAGATTTACTTGGCTGAGGGCAAAAAACCTGTCCCAGGATACACAAACAAAAGCCGTAGATTTCCCTTGTGAGAACAACTCACTATTTGGGGACAAGACAGAGGCTTACGTGAGAAAGGTGGACAAGTACAAACCCACCTATAAAAGCAACTCAGACAAGGAGAAGCCCTCAACCTCATACAGACCATATGGAAGGGGAGATGGAGGTAGGTCAGCATATAGCAGGCCTTTCTCCCAGGCTCAGGCCGCCCCACAGTATCCTCAGTAAGGCTGCTTTAGCGGCACGGGAAGAAGGGGTTCCAGATGTGGAAACCAAACCAGCCAGACTCGTGTCACATCCAAAGCAGAATCCCTGACATGGTTACCAGGGTCACCTTCCCACCCCCAGTAGGGGGCAGGTTGGCACTCTATTTTCAAGCTTGGCCAAACATCACCCTAGAGGAGTAGGTCCTGGAAGTAGTAAGTCAGGGTCTGACCCTCAGCTTCAGATCCTTTCTAAAGTTATGGTCAAGGGTTTTCAGGCCAGCTTTTATTTCAGAAAGGAATCTTCTGGAGGCAGAAGTGGCAAACCTTCTGAAATCAACAGCAATAGAACCGGTTCCCTTGCTACAAAGGAGAAAGGGGTTCTATTCAAGGTACTTCCTGACCTTAAAGAAAAGTGGGGAGTGGCGACCCATTTTAGACCTAAGAGTTCTGAATAAGCACCTGACAAAGCCAAAGTTCAGGTTGGTAACTATAGATATGATTCTGCTCATGCTCCAGGAAGGAGACTGACTGGCATCATTAGATCTAAAAGATGCATATTTCCGCATCCCCATAAGGGAGTCTCACAGAAAGTACCTAAGACTCAGACTACCTTTGGGTCATTACCAGTTTTCAGCTCTGCCATTAGTCCTCACTTCAGCCCCCAGGGCATTTAAAAAGTGCCTGGCAGTGGTGGTGGCATACCTAAGAAGGCAGGGCATCACAGTATTTCCCTATCTGGATGACTGGCAAGTGGTGAGAAAATCACAACTGGTAATAGATGCTCTGAGGTACACCCAGGGCCTGTTGGAGTCTCTAGGATTTCTGATCAACACCAAAAAGTCTGTCTTACAGTCAGTTCAGGTATTAAATTTCATAGGTGCGAAGTTGGATACCCTAAGGGGAAGGGCATTTCTCCTGCAGAAAAGGGTGGACAGTATCCTTCAGATAGTGGGTACTTTCAGTCTGAATGTCACAAGGCCGGCAAGGCACTTCCTGCAGCTGCTGGGGCACATGGCTGCAGCCACAGACACAGTCTCAGGTGCTAGGTTCCATAATGAGAAACATTCAGTTCCATCTCAGGGCACACTGGTGTCAGAGGAGAGACAATCTCTCAAAGATGATACCAGTAACCAAACACTATTGCAGGCCTTGCAGTGGTGGCAGGATCAAAACAACCTCAGGGAAGGTGTCCCATTCCAGCAGGAGCCTCCATTCATAGTACTCACCAGAGATGCTTCCCTCCTTGGTTGGAGACCACATCTGGGAGAACACACCATACATGGCACTTGGTCCACAGCAGAGTCACTCCAGCATATAAATCTGCTGGAGCTCAGAGCAGCACTTCTCACACTGCAAGCTTTTGCTTCCTGGTACAAGGCAAAGTGGTGCAAGTAAAAACAGACAATACCACCACCATATATTACATCAACAAACAGGGCAGAACCAAGTCCAGTCCCCTGTGTACAGAAGCAATGAGGGTGTGGAGTCTAGCTTACTCCCTGCAGGCTTCCCTGGTACAAGACAAAGTGGTGCAAGTAAAAACAGACAATACCACCACCATATATTACATCAACAAACGGGGCAGGACAAGGTCCAGTCCCCTGTGTACAGAAGCAATGAGGGTGTTGAGTCTGGCTTACTCCCTGCAGGCTTCCCTGGTAGCCATCCACTTGCCAGGAAAGGACAACACCTTAGCAGACACACTCAGCTGAATCAACCAGAACCACCATGAATGGTCTCTAAACAGACAGGTGCTAGAGGTAGTATTCAGGAGATGGGGCACCCCAGAGATAGATCCCTTCGCCTCCCAGGACAACCATCAGTTGCCCAAATTCTGCTGCAGGCCACCAGCAAAGGGATCAGTACCTCTGGATGCCCTAGTGCTGGACTGGTCGGGGAGGAGGCTGTATGCCTTCCTTCCATTTCCATTGATTCTCAGGGTCCTGATCAAGCTCGGGTCCCAGCCTGCTTCAGTGATCCTGATAGTTCCAGACTGGGCCAGACAGCCATGGTACTCAGTGCTGCTTTCCCTGTCAGTAGCCCCACTCGTACACCTCTCTCGAAGGCACAATCTCCTAACTTCTCTCAAGGGAGGATCCTGTACCTGAACCTCAGATCTCTCAAGCTCAAGCTCAAGGCCTGGCTCTTGAAGACCTAGAGTATGCTGGTTTACACATGTCTGAGAGTGCTCTTAACATACTAATAGGGTCTAGAAAGACCTCTACCAAGAAAAGTAATGCTTCTAAATGGAAGCAGTTTTCCATATGGTGCTCTGATAACGATGTAGTGCCATCACAGGCGGGATTGCCAGCCTTATTGGATTACCTCTCTCATCTACACTCCCTGGGCTTTCAGCCTACCACTCTCAAGGTTCACCTGACTTCAGTCTCCACTTACATTTCAGCTGGCAAAGGTGTTTCCATGACATCCAACCCTATTTTCAAGAAGTGTTTCAAGGAATTAGCCCCATTTACACCCTCCCCACAGGGAACTGGTGCCAGCATGGGACCTCAGTGTCTGCGTTGCCAAACTCATGGAACCCCCATTTGAGCCTTTGACTACAGCACATCTGAAATTTGAGACCTGGAAAGCTGTCTTCCTGGTTGCTATCACTTCAGCCAGGTGGATTAGTGAACTACAGACCCTGTGTACAGAGCCAAATTATATCTCCTTCCACAGAGACAAGATGGTTTTAAGGACTAACAAAATATTTCTGCCAAAGATAGTCTCAGACTTCCACATGAACCAGTCAGTCACTTTGCTAGTTTTCTTTACTGAACAGTTCAGGGGAGCTCAGGCTGCATAACCTGGATGTCAAAAGAGCTCTAAGCTACTATATTAGAGCAGATAACATTACTCTGTGCCGCATAAGGACAGCTCTTAACAAAGCCTGTCGCCTGGTGACAGGTTGCGATAGAATGACCCACATGTGTGACCTCTACAGTCGCTCAAACCGGTTAAACTTTGAATGCCACCTTAAATATCATACTTGCCTCCTGACCAAGAAAATTCAGAGGAAACTCACCCTTCCTAGCCTGCATTGTCTCATCCAGTCCTCTCTCCCACTGAGAGTCCCCAAGGGTACCTCTAATGCTCCCTTTCTGGTTCCCCACTGCAGAACATCCCTGGGTCAAAGAGCCTTTTATCACAGGGCCCCTAACTGGCTAAATGGCCTACCGTCTGCTCTTTCTGCTGGCGCTAAGATAGGCCCTTTCAAAACCTCATGCAAGGATTTTCTCGCTAAGAACTCCACTTGTGACTGCCCCAGTATACTTTCACTAAATCAGCTGTGCCATCCTCCGTCCCCACCTTCTAACTCTTAGTATGTTGTATTAATTGGACTATGTTATTCAGCACCCTGTCTCTGTTAATCTACCAATTGTACTATTCTCTGTGTTGTAATAATGTATATGGTTGAACACTTGCCTTATTTCTGTATTTCTTGTTTTGCACTCGACTCTGGGCTGTCTCTACCCTCTGTATGTAATATTACTCTGTTATTTTACTTTCTTTCCACCACTCCTGATGCAACATATTGACTGATTGATAGTGATGCACCTTTATTTACTCTACCTTGTGTTATTGTTTGTATACCATGTTAACTGACAAGGAGTCTTTGCAAAAGAGTCTATGACTCAAAGGGTTGTAATTCCGATTTTTCAATAAATAAAGTAAATATTGACCATACAATGGCCCACAGATAGGACAGACAGCAGCTGTTCCTGACTTATGTGAATGTGGAAAAAGGAAAACCAGCCAAATAAAGGATTGTCTCACACTGGATAGTGCAGTGTATCCAGTTCTGTTACAGTAAGGCTTGTAAAGAGCCCCCAGTAGGCCTGAGGGCCCATTCCACAAGGGGTACAGCTGCTACAATTATAGCAACTAGAGACATTCCCCTGTTGGAAATCTGTAAAGCAGCTACATGGAGAACAGTATACAATTTTACAAAGCACTACTGCTTGGATACTGAATCCAGAAGTGATGCAAGGTTTGGCACAGCAGTGCTGCGGAGCTTGTTTACTAAGTAGGTTCTATACCCTCCTGCAAAGGTACTGCTTCAGAGTCTGCAAAAGTTAAGCATATTGAAGAATTCCTGGGGTTAGAAGAAAAAAACTGCTCACCTTAGTAATCTTGTTTCTTCCACGGCATTCTTCAATATGCTTTACTCTCCCTCCCTACCTCCCCTTCCAGAACCAGGGGCCTCTGCACAACAGCTGGATTTCTGTTTTAAAAAGTAGTTTATACCCTAGTTGTGTTATAAGTTTTGAACCCAGATGGATGTTGTTTTCCCCTCTTTTGGTCCTATCTGACTGTTAAGGGACATGTTCTGTGGGGATTTTGTTATTTAAAAAATGTTGGTATTATTAGGCTAGCTTAGTTAGGGATCTTTCCCTGCAGGCTGCAATGAATCTGAGCATTATAGAAAGTAGTAGTTGGCAAAGGTAGCAGTTTGAATGGTGGCACGGGCCAATGAGTATTCCATCATTTGCAGAAGTTCCATTTTCTACAGGGTAGTTCAACACAGGAGGCTGACTGCAAGAGTTAAGCATATTGAAGAATACCTTGGAAGAAACAAGATTACTAAGGTGAGTAATTTTTTCCTCTTGCCTTTTCCCACATACAGTAGGACCACAGTCCATGGTCAAGACTTTTCCTCTTTTTTTTTTTTAGACGGTAATGGAGTCTATGACTGGGGGCGCATACCTCTGAGAAAAAGTCCCTAGATATTTTCTCTCTTCTGGTATCTAGTCTGTCACTTCCAGTTATTTTCAGGGCATCTGCACACGTCAGTTCAGATCCATAGACAATCTGCAGCACACATTGTTTTTAAACTCTCTTTTTTAATTTGCATCACTCAGATACAAAAAATAAGTCCCAGCAGGTAACATTACCATGGATATATGACAATTAATAAAAGAAAGAAATCGAATCCCTCCATTCAGTTCATGTTGGTAACACTTGGCCACTCCTTTGTTCAGGAGAGAATGATTATAACAACATTGAATCCTGGCAATATACAGCAGTATTCCCAGCAACTTTATCAAACAATACTTAACCATTATAATTCCAAACATTCCAAACATTTTGTACGGTGTGTAACTGTGCAGCCTTCCCCTAAACCTTGGGGGGGAAGGGACCTCAGTCCTCCAGATTTGCCTGTCATGGCCCTAAAGAATAAGCACCCACTCCAACCTGGACCAACATGTGGGCAAAACAGTCAGTGTCCCATACACAACGCCCCAAGGTTGAGGATAAAGAAGGGTTGCTTAGGAAAGAAAAAGCCAGATAAAGGGGTAATCTCTCTATGGCCTACGACTCCATCTGATGCCAAGGGCACCAAATCTCTAAGGATTTTTCTGTCTGTAGCTGGAGAGTGGCCGAATCCTCTCCATTGGTTCTGTAACCCTAGGTGGCGCTATCCCAAGGGCTACTACCTCTGCCTGCTTGGCTAGTAGCAGGGTAAGGGGCCTGAGTTCTGAAACGGGTGCCTCCACCTGGAGGTCAGGGTTGGTAGTGGTCAAGCTAACCTGGGCACAGCCCTCCAGGACACTATAACCCCCTTCTTTCCTTACTAGTGGCCGGAACAATACACAATAATCACTTTCACAATACCCCTGAGACACCACACAAGTACCCACACTGTTTGCACTTACCACCAGGGCTTTCCTCCGGCCCAGCCCTGGGGACCCCCTGTAAAATGAGGTTATACACAGCAAATAACAGCAGTACAGTACTCTTGCACAAACTGGAACCACAGTCGGGGTAAATGCAAAAAAGAGTTAGCTCTGATTTATTTAAGGGGCTTGAACAAGAGAGGGGTGAAATCAGGTTAATTTGCTTAAAGGCTGTATCAATCAAACAGTTATGCATGCACTTCAGGGTCCATAAACAGTCACACACTCTGGGCACCCAGATGGAGAATGGTGGGCTAGCAAGGAATGTTGGAGCTGGTTGGGGCCCTGTGATGGAAGAAAACAACATGTACAACACACACTATTTGTAATCCGGAGCCGAAGGGCACAGTTCGTGAAAAGAAAGCAACAAGACAATCAGATGACTCACTTTTAGATTAGGCCGTTGTTGCAGGGAGCTACCCTGATGATTACTCATGATACCCAAGACTGGGCACAGGCTGGACGAAAATCGAGACAGCAGGTGGTTAATCTGGAGTGCCAGGAGAAGCAGGGCCTACACGATTCACCGAGGCGTCATTCATGTTCAAGCGTGGAGCAGGGGTCTGATCCCCAGGCAGGTCTCTTGTCGGTGGCTTTCTCTGTGCAGTGGGGTAGTCTGGCAGGGCCAGCCTGGCATGGCCAAGGTCAAATGGAGATGAACGCGGATTCAGTCCTATTAGGCTGGATAAAGCTTCCAGCAAGCAGAACATAGTTCACATAGTGGAGAACCAAATCACGACCCACTTTCAATACACAGCACATTTACGTGTAAGGATATTCTACTGTACCAGGTAAACCGCTCTCTGGTCACGATCGCAAAGTTTCTGCACAAACCGGGGATTCAAAAGCAGCTGGAAATCCTGACAGGCTGATCGCATTCAGCAAAATCTTCAGTCTTCTTCAGGTAAGAGCCTGGTAAACAATCAGTGGCTTACTTCATTCTCACAAACTCGGATTTAGTCCAAAATAATTCTCTTCTCTCCGTCTCAGGGACAGCAGGCATACATGCAGACCACAACCCAGGCCTTTCCACAGTTCTCTCATGCAAAACTACACGGAACTGCTGCTCAAAAATCACTTGAGCTGTTACTTCTTCACTTCTCAGCTCAAAACTGAAACTAGCTGCAGCAGCCTGGGAAATTCCCCACAATCCAAAAGGTTCGGTTGGCTGATCTTCCTGTTATTCACAACAAAGGCTCCCTCTTCAGGTGCAAAAAGGTGCAAAAAGCCCAAAACTACAATTCCTACAGATTTTGACTCCAGACAGCTCCTGTAGTCCTGCTCCATTTTAGGTCCCACCAGTACTGATTGGTCCAGTTCGCAGTCCAGGACCAAGATAGTAGAGATAAACAAAACTGTCCTTGCTGCAAAGAAGGCAGGTTAGACAAACTACATGATCATTATCACTCTAAATGATTTTCAGCAAATAGTTACATCTTTCAAGCAGAGCTCCCTCTCAGATTACTTATGACTGCAATCCAGGTAGTTCCTAAAGAGACAGTATACAGAGGCTATACAGGCACTCTCTGGCAATCACATTTAAGCTGCTAAAATGCAGGACACCAGCCTGGCAGTGAGCATTTAGGCAAGTTCGTGGAAGACTTTTTGGGAACCCCCATTTGAAGGGGGGTTACACCCTTCCCTTCCTGGAGAAAACTTGGCGTCTGCATCAAGTCTGTACCATCATGCATCAGTTAACATAAACTTATTACTTTACTATACATATTCACTACATTTCACAATACTATATCCATTCTGACAATATATCATACATATTTCACACAGCTAATTTACACATTACTATGCGGAATCATGTAATAACTTCTTGTACATTGAACAGTGTAAGAGGGGGCCCTTCCCTATCAGCTAACTTGGGGCTAGATGGGGCAGGGGCATCATACCTAGAAGGCAGAACAATAAACCTGGAATTGACACTTAGGCTCAGTTTAGGAAGTGAGCTCTCAGAAACATAAACCCCTTTGTGGACCACATTGAGAGGCAAATCCACTGGCCTCCCGGGAGAATCATAACTAAGGCATACTACTGGCTTGACAGCTCGGCCAGTCTTTCTGAGGGGGACAACTACAGTCTCTGAACTCTCAGCACTGGTCTGGGGCTCTCGTCACTTGTGAGGGGTGCCTCTGCCTGGATGGGAACGTCCAAACGTGGGACACTGTCGGCTTCTTGCTCTGCAAGCTCTGTTTCTACAACACTTGACTCATTTTGAGAAGGCTCAGGTGCAATCAAGCTTTGAAGCACTGAATGGGGGTGGTCAGCACTCATAGTGTTCTTCAAGTTCTGGTATGTCACTAGAAAGATTCAAACCCTCAGCCCCTTCTTCAGGCAAATCATACAGTCCCACAATACACAGAGACTCAGCATCTTCAGAAATGATACACTGCACTTCACTTTCTGGGATCATTGGCTGCAAGGACAAAGCTGGGGGGTTAGGCAGTCCAGAAGGCCCAGCTTCATCCCCACAATTAATTATGGGGTTACCTCGAAACAGCTGAGCTCTGCCTGTTTTCATTGGAGGAGAGGAGAAGAGAAACAGGGGGGACATGATTGAGGTCTTCAAGTACCTCAAGGAAATAAATAGGGTAAACATGGAGGCTCTTTAGACTAAAGCAGGGAGGTATCACCAGAGGGCATGGTTTGAAGTTGGAAGGTCGAAGGGTGAGGGGGAAAAGAAGAGGAGGTTTTTCACTGAGAGGGTGGTGGACCCTTGGAATGCGCTGCCTGGCGAGCTAGTTCAGAGATCCACAGTGGAGGGCTTCAAGAGAGGGTGGGACAGACACAGAAAGCGGATGTATCAGATGATGGCCTGGTCCAGGGGGGTGGGGATGGATGATAAGGGTTTCTGGAATACAAGGGAGGGCCTCGGCACCCAACTAGGGATCTGAGGTTCGAGCAGACTCGATAGACCATAAGGCCTAATCTGCTGGCAGTTAGTATGTTAGTTCATAAGAGGGGTAATAGGTATAGTTGCACTCACTTTCATCAGAAGTGAACTGACAGTCACTATCATTCTGGGCCTGCTGCGGAGGAAACCTTAAATCTGTGACCACTGGGGTAGGTTGACTCTGTCTCTCTCTTGCAGCAGCATGAGTCACCGGCCCAGGGGGCTTAGTTTCTGGGGGTTCAGCCTCAGTCATGACTTGACCGATAGGTAGCAAGCGGTTGCGGTGCATGGTCTTGACAGCTTTGGAGTTGTTCTCTGAGCGCACCTTGTACACAGGTAAATCATCCAACTTTCAAGCTACTTCATGGGGAAGATGGTGCCACCGATCAGCAATTTTGTGTTTACCATGAAGTCCCAAATTGCATAAAGACACACGGTTTCCAGGCTGAAGCTCTTGAGCCTTTACTTTTTTATCATACCTCTCTTTGTTGGCTAGAGTTCTCTTGGTGGCCATTGTCAGGGCCAGTTGATAGGCATGGTTCAATTGAGCTTTCAGTTTTTGTACATACTGCAAGTAGTTTTCGACTCGGACCCCATCGGGAGAGACCCCAAAACAGACATCAGCTGGCAGCCAGGCCTCTCTCCTGAACATGAGGCAAGAGGAGGAGAACCCAGTAGCATAATTTTTCATGCCATTGTATGCGTGTACTAAGGTGCTAATCTGCTGGCTCCATTTATGCTTGTCTTTTGGGTGGAGGGTGCCCAGCATGTCTAGAAGAGTGCGATTAAAACATTCTGGTTGAGGGTCTCCCTGTGGGTGATGGGGGTGGTTCTTGACTTTCGCACCCCCCATGGAGAGAGCATTTCTTTGATTAGTTGACTCTCAAAGTCTCTGCCCTGGTCAGAGTGGATCCGCTGGGGGGCACCATAGTGGACGAAGACATTTTCCACTAGCACCTTGGCCATGGTAGATGCCTTTTGATCTTTAGTGGGAAAAGCTTGTGCATACCATGTGAAATGATCTGTAACCACTAACACATTGCCAATGTTCTGCTGATCAGGTTCTAAACACAAGAAATATGTGTGTGCAGACTAGTTCCATGGGGGTGCTGGTAGTAATATTAACAAGGGGGCAGCCCTCTGAGGCAGGGCTTTTCTTTGCAGGCAGCGACTACAGGTCTTTACATGGTGCTCAACATCGGCCCCATTTTGGGCCAGTAGAAGCGAATCGTACGAGGTCAAGGGTTCTGTCAATACTGAGGTGCCCCATGTGATTGTGGAGGGACCTCAGTAACATAGAAACATAGACTTTGATGGCAGATAAGGACCGCTTGGCACCCCTAGTCTGCCCATTTTCCTACCTACAGGATAAGCTGCAGATCCTAGTTAACCAACAGCCCATTTTTTCTTAACTCCCACAAGAATTGCCTTATGTCTGTCCCATGCATTCTTGAATTCTCCCACAGTTTTAGACCCCACAGCCTCTTCAGGAAGGCTGTTCCATGCGTCCACCACCCTCTCTGTGAAAAAATACTTCCTCACATTGCCCCTGAACCGCCCCCCCATCTTTAAATTCAAACAACATGAAGTCTTGCTGTATTCTGACTGTTGCAGGTAGCCCCAGCACTCAAACTGTTGCAGAGAGTAGAGGGTTAATTTCTATGTCAAGCATAGAACGTTGTCCTCAAGCTTGGGTCAGACCTCTGTCTGCTGTGCTTTGAAGTGCAACCATCAGATTCTTTACTCTGCCTAACTGAATGGTCGCTCCAGAGATTTCTCCTTTGCTCGCGGTTCGAAAGTCGGTTAAAGTCCTCAGTTTTACCAATTATTTTTCGCAAGTTTCAGTTCAGATCTCTGTCTGTGGTACAGTAAGTTCTAGGTAGTGAACTAGACTTGGTAAACTTGTGGAAATTGTAAACATTTATTTTTCGACCGGTTCGGCTGAACCAGTCGTTTAGTGAATTATATATTCTGTCTTTGTTTCTAAACTTAGAGTGTGGTTACTGGCCCTTATCGTTTTTAACAAAAACACACTTTCTTGTGGTTTTTTCCAATACCCATGACACGGTTAGAAACTGATAAGGGTGTCTTGCCTGGTTGTTTGCCATAAAAAGGGTAAGTTGTGGTTAGGATGGCTATGTCTAAGAAACCCAAAAGAAAAACCGGGCCCACTGGGTTTCAACACTGCAGTGTGTTTGGGGAGGTCTTTGCTAAGGTTGATCCCCACACCACCTGTGTTTATTGTCTGGGGTTTGACCACCTTAATTCAGACTGCCAGATCTGTAAAAATTTCCCTAAGTCTACCCTGGAAAAAAGATTAGGTAGGCTTAGGGATAAGGAGGCTGAGAAGTCCGCTGACCCGGATGGCCAGCTCAGTTCGGTTCCAACCGAACCTGAGGCAGTGCCCTCTGACCAGGGCGATACTTCTTTGGGCAAGAGGAGAGAAGATCCTGAGGGATCGGTTCCTACAAAAAGAAAAAGAAAAGAAAAATCGGCTGGTTCGAATCCAGAGACCCATTTTCTGACTGCCGAAACGATTGCCAAAGCGATAAGGATTGTAGAATTGCTTCGCCCGGTTCCGTCTGATCTGGCACCTTCTGGCAGGTGCTTGGTTCGGTCGGTTCCTCGGGTTCAATATTATGCCCCTGCAGAGTTCTATGAACCGAATTTGGAGGGGGATGAAGATGATGATGATGGTGTGGAAGGTCTGGATGAGCCCATTGAACCGGACATCTCCCCAGACAGGTCTTCTGGTGTTTCCCCTCCTAGGCTTTCTGAGTCCCCTTCCCACTACATGTTTTACAGGAAAGTGGCAGAAACCCTCCAGCTCCCTGTGGAGGAAGCCATGGAGGAACAAGAGGAGCCTGATTATGTGGAGATGATGGAAATTCCAGAGTCCATGAGACTGTCTATTCCCCTCCATAAGTATTTTGGGAAACAGACACAAAAGATTTTAAAAACTCCAAATTCTGTACCTCCTGTCAACAGAAGAATGGACAAAAGGTACACCTTATCAGGTTCAGGTACAGAGTACTTGTATCTACAATGTAGCCATGTTGGGGTTGTGCAGGCTGCAGCCTGTGATGAGACTAATATACCCTTGGCTTCACACACCCCAGATAAAGCCTCTAGGAAGCTGGATGCCATGGCAAAGAAATAGTACATGGCATCCGCCTTGCCACTCAGGCAGGCTAATTATAGGGCCTACGCAGCCAGGTACCAGAAGTCCAGGTGGGACACTGTACTGGCACTGGCTAAGCAGGCCTCCCCCCAGCTAGCCTCAGAGCTGGAGGGGGTGGCTGCTGATGGGATTGAGGCATCTAAGGTACACTTCCATGCTGCTGTGGACTCCAATGATGTGTCATCTAGAGTCATGGTTACATCTGTGGCTCTTCGGAGAATGTCTTGGCTCAGATGTACTAGCCTCTCACAGGACACCCAGGCTAAGGCGATGGATTTCCCTGTGATGGGTAATTCTCTGTTTGGGGAGCAGACAGAGAATTACATGAAAAAGATGGATGAGTATAGGACCACCTATAGGAGTGAACAGGCCAAGGAAATGCAGCAAGCTATGGGCAGGCCTTTTCATAGGCTTTTCTACCAAGCACAGGCCTAATCTTCGTTTCCTTAGAGGGGGTTCTTCAGAGGGAGAGGCAGAAGGGGGATGAGCAGGGCTGCATCCACCCCTCAACCTAAGGCTCCTGCCAAGCAGACACTCTGATGTGTCAGCCTGGGTCGACTCCCCCATTCCTGTAGGAGGCAGGCTGGCTTACTTCATCCAGGACTGGATGTCTGTTACTTCAGACAAGTGGGTCCTGGAGGTGGTAAGCCAGGGGCTGGTTCTCAGCTTCAAGAAATTTCCAAAGCTGAGGGCCAGATCTTTTCCACCTGCAAGCATCTCCGAAACCACTGCCCTAGAGGCAGAGGTTTCATCTCTACTGGCTCTAAAGGCTGTAGAGAGAGTTCCTACATTGCACAGGGGCAAAGGTCTGTACTC
Organism: Neoceratodus forsteri; assembly: GCA_016271365.2. NCBI lineage: Eukaryota > Metazoa > Chordata > Ceratodontiformes > Ceratodontidae > Neoceratodus > Neoceratodus forsteri. The sequence continues at coordinate 1,136,066,080 of CM028133.1, forward strand.
CAGATACTTTCTGACCCCAAAAAAGACAGGGGAGTGGTGATCCATCCTAGACATAAGATACCTGAACAAACATCTTTTAAAACCAAAATTCAAAATAGTGACTCTGGGAATAATTCTTCCCTCTCTAAGGCCAGGGGACTGGCTAGCCTCCCTGGACTTAAAAGATGCCCACTTTCACATTCCCATCAGGTGCTCCCACAGAAAGTACCTCAGGCTCGAATTGCCTTCAGGCCATTATCAGTTCAAAACTATGCCCTTTAGCCTGACATCAGCTCCAAGGATATTCACAAAATGCCTAGCAGTAGTAGTGGCCTTTTTAAGAAGAAAAATATTTCTATATTTCCATACATGGACAACTGGCTCATTGTGGGTCAGTCCCCAGACCAAGTCAAGTCAGACCTGCAAGTGACTCAGCAAGTGCTCACTTCCCTAGGATTCCTTCTCAATCTTCCCAAGTCAAGTTCTCGAGCCTGTACAGCTCCTCACCTTCATAGGGGCAGAGTTGGATACAGTCAAAGCAAGAGCTTTTCTTCCCCTGGAAAGGGCAAGGGCTATTGTAGAGCTGGCTACTTCATTCTACCTTCTGGTCTCTCGGCCAGCAAGGCGCTTTCTTCAGCTTCTGGGCCACATGGCAGCTTCTACAGCAGTGGTCCAAGGGGTCAGATTTCAGATGAGGGACATTCAGTTTCGCCTGAGGGCCTTTTGGTTTCAGAAGAAAGATTCTCTAACCAAACTAGTTCCAGTGACTCAGACTCTGATCCAGGCTATCCAATGGTGGCAGGATCAGGGCAGCCTAAAGTAAGGAGTGCCATTCGTCACTCAGTCTCACTCTGTGGTCCTAACCATGGATGCTTTTCTGTTGGGGTGGGGAGCCCATCTGGGGGCTCTCACAGCCCAGGGACTGTGGTCCCCTCAGGAATCCCTTCTTCATATCACTCTCTTGAAACTCAGGGCAGTCTTTCTGGCCCTGCAAACTTTCTCTCAGCCAGTGCAGAACAAGGTGGTTCAGGTCAGGACAGACACCACCACCACCACCACCACTACCACCATGTGGTACATCAACAAGCAGGGAGGCACTTGGTCCACGGCCTTGCGCACGGAAGCTATGAAATTGTGGTCCCTAGCTTATTCTCTGCAGACCTCTCTGATAGCAGTCCACCTTCAAGGGAAGGACAGTGTGCTAGCAGATGCATTGAGCAGGATCTTCCAGGGCCATCATGAATGGTCCCTGGACCCTCTGGTGTTGACAGTGATTTTTTCAAGGTGGGGCACTCCAGAGATAGATCTTTTTGCAGCCCCAGACAATCACCAACTTCCTCTGTTTTGTTGCAGACCCCCAGTCTTGGGCTCAGTCCCTCTGGATGCTCTGATTTTGAACTGGGAAGGGAAATTTCTGTATGCCTTCCCTCCCTTTCTTCTACTGTTCAAGGTTCTGGTCAAGATGCAAAGTGATTCTGATTGCTCCAGACTGGGCCAGGCAGCCCTGGTGCCCACTGTTGCTGTCCCTAACAGTCCCTCTTCCCCTGTCCCTTCCCAGGAATTACAACCTGTTAACTTCCTCTCAGGGGAGGATTTGGTATCCCAATATTCAGTCTCTCAATCTCAAGGCATGGCTCTTGAAGAGTTAGAGTATGCAGATTTGCATCTGTCCCAAGGGGTTCTGGATATCTCAAAACCTCTCAAAACCCTGCCACCAGAAAAACTTATAACTCCAAATGGAAAAGATTCAGCATTTGGTGTTCCAAGGAAGCATATATCTCCAGACACTGCTGAATTGTCTACAGTTCTGGATTATATGGTTCGTCTTAATGGCCTAGGCCTCAGACCAGCTACTCTCAAAGTACATTTGTCAGCTGTTTCTGCTTTTCTGTCAGAGGGAAAGCCTTCTTCACTGTCATCTCACCCCGTATTCTGTAAATCTTTCAAGGGATTGCTTCATACCAATCCCCGCTTTAGGGATCCTACCCCTGCTTGGGATCTTAATTATTGCATTGCTCAGCTTATGCAACCCCCTTTTGAGCCTTTGCCTTCAGCAGAGCTTAAGTACTTGCCTTGGAAAACTGTGTTCCTGGTAGCTATTACCTCTGCCAGGCGTATCAGTGAATTACAAGCTCTGTCAGTGGAGCCTGATTTTATCTCATTCCATAGAGATAAGGTGGTCCTTAGAACTAATAGGAGGTTTTTACCTAAAGTGGTTTCAGATTTTCATCTGAACCAATCTTTGTCTCTCCCTGTGTTCTTCACTGATCATTCTTCTTCAGGAGAAAGAAGTTTGCACAGTTTGGATGTTAAAAGAGCCCTTAGTTACTACATTGAGTGTACTAAGGCTCACAGGTTTGACTCCATCCAGTTGTTTCTAACTTATGGGGAAGTGGGGAAGGGCAAACCTGCCACTAAGAGAACTATTGCCAGGTGGACTGTCTCTTGTATTCAGTTCTGCTATGAGAAGCTAGGCAAAATACCTCCCTCAGGCCTGAGGGCTCATTTGACTAGAGGTACAGCTGCTTCCCTGGCTGTGGCCAGGGGTAGTCCTTTGCTAGAGATATGTAAAGCAGCCACCTGGAAAACAGTCCATACATTTACCAAGCATTACTCCCTGGACATCCAGGCTAGGAGTGATGCTCGGTTTGGTACAGCAGTACTGCAGAGCTTATTCCCAAGGTATGTTCGATTCCCTCCTCCATGGAGGTACTGCTTGATAGTCTGCAATAGTCAGAATACAGCAAGACTTCATGTTGTCCGAAGAAAAAAATTAGTCACCTTAGTAATTATGTTTCTTCTAATGGAGTCTTGCTGTATTCTGACCTCCCTCCCTCCCTCCCCTCTCAGAACCTGTTTTTGGGAAGTGAGCTGGCAGGTGCAGTGTTGCACCCCAGGGGTGCACTTGGGCACTCCCTCCTTTTAGAGAGGGGGAGTGTGTTATATTATTAACAGTCTTAAGTTGTTCACTTCCTGGTTCTTGATTTTGGATTTCTTGACTTGAGTCTTTTGGGGATCCAAAATATTTGGTTGCCATTTGGCTAGTAAAAATTTTGAAATTTCCACATAGTAGTTAGTTAGTATTAGCTTGTAAGAATCTGACAGTTGCACTTCAGAGTGCAGCAGACAAAGGTTTGAACCAAGCTCGAGCTCAATGTTCTATGCTCTACATAGAAATTAACCCTCTACTCTCCAGGGCAGTTTGAGTGCTGGGGCTAACGGCAATAGTCAGAATACAGCAAGACTCCATTAGAAGAAACATAATTACTAAGGTGAGTAACTTTTTCTTGTGTCCCTTTGTTCTTGCACATCTCTTTTTCTGAAAGATGCTACCCTCTTGGACTTTGTTGATTCCACTGAGGTACTTACAAGTTTCTATCATGTACCCCCTCTCCCTTCTTTCCTCAAGGGTATACATATTAAGCTCCTTTAGTCTCTCCTTGTATGGCTTCTCTAGCAGACCCTGCACCATTTTACTTGCCCTGCTCTGGACTGCCTCCATCCTGTCTATGTCCTTGTGGAGGTGGGGTCTCCAGAACTGGACGCAGGCCTCCAGATGGGGTCTCACCAACTGTCTGTACAGAGGGATAACAGCTTTCTGCTGGTGATGCCTGTCCCTATACATCCCAGTATACCCCCAGCCCTCCCTACTGCCTTCTCACATTGCTTGCTAACCTTAAGGTCATCTGATATGATTACCCCCCGTTCCTTTCCATTTTTGTTGGTTGTTTCTACCTACCCCCTACTGTGTAATCTTCCCCTGGGTTTTTGTTTCCCAGGTGCATTATTTTGCACTTCTTTGCATTGAATCCAAGCTGCCATACTTCTGACCATTCCTCAAACCTTGCCAAGTCCCTTCTCATCCTTTCCACGCCTCCTTGTGTATCAACCCGGTTGCAGATCTTTGTGTCATCTGCAAAGAGGCATACTTTTCCTTCCAGTCCCTCTGCAACGTCACTTATAAAGACATTAAAAAGGACTGGACCCAGTACTGAACCCTGCAGTACTCCACTAGTAACCCCTCTTTCTTCAGAGTGGACTCCATTTACAATTACTTCCGTGTCCTGTTGTCTAGCCAATGTTTTACCCAGGCTACCACCCTGGGACCCACTCCCAGGCTGGTTAATTTGACTATTAATCTTTTGTGTGGGACTGTGTCAAATGCCTTGCTAAAGTCTAGGTAGGCCATGTCCATAGCCTCTCCCCGGTCTACTACTTTGGTCACCTAGTCAAAGAAATCAACTAGATTCGTCTGACATGACCTTCCTGCTGTGAACTCATGCTGCCTTGGGTCCTGTGCCCCACTGGCCTCTAGGTACTCAACAATTCTTTCCTTCAGAAGTGATTCCATCACTTTCCCTACCACAGAGGTCAAACTGACAGGTCTGTAGTTTCCTGCCTCTGTCTTGGTCCCACTTTTGTGAAGGGGAATCTCATCCGCCTTCCTCCAGTCCCCAGGTACCACACCATCCTCCCATGATTTGTTAAAAAGGGTAGTCAGTGGTTTCAGTAGTTCTCCCCTTAATTCTTTTAGAATTCTGGGGTGAATTCCATCAGGCCCCATTGCTTTGTCCACCTTCAGTTTTAGGAGTTCTTTCAGAACCCTTTCTTCTGTGAAAGGACTGGGATCGACCCCCCTATCAAGAGTGCTTCAGTACCAAATCCTTAAAGGCCGTGGGCAGGACCAATTGTTGCTTGTCTACTTTGCCACTACAATCTACTGTCTCTCTCTGTGCAACAACTGATTAGCAGCTTCAATCTGGGGCCTTCTTTAAACAACAAAGCTGTTTGCAAGTCAGTGGAATGTAACTTAGACACATCTTTCCCTGCACGCAGGGCATCAAGTGCTGGCTGAATCATAGGATTGAGCCCACTGAATGCTGTCATTGTCAAATTGAGATAGTGCACTAATATGTAGAGCAAAGAAGTGACAATAAGCAGCTGGTATGCAGGTGTCAGAAGGGCCCAAACAATCTACTAAACAGTCCTCTGTGTCCACAAATATCTGTTCATCTCTATCAAACTTTCAGCACAATGCTCGAATATCAGGTTCAGACAGCCTGACCCAATCACTCTTGGAAGTGGGCTTTCATGATAGGGCGTCAACATCAATATGTTTCAGGCCTGGTCTGTATTTAACAGCATAATCATTGGTTGATAATGCAGAAAGCCACCGGTGCCCAGTGGTGTCAAACTTAGCTGAAGTCTGTACATACAGTAGGTGAACGAATTATTGTCAGTCTTCACCAATATCTTTGCCCCATAGAGGTATTCATGAAACTGGTCAACGATGGCCCATTTTAGCGCAAGGAACTCCAACCTATGCACAGGGTAGTTTAGTTCAGACGGGGTCAAGCTCCTACTGGCGAAAGCTACTGGTGTCAGTCCATCCTCCTGGTCTTGATACAGCACCGCTCCTAGACCCTGCAGACTAGCATCCGTATGCAGCACATAGGGTTTGGTGGGGTCAGCACAGGCGAGGATGGGGGCATGGGTGAGCTGGTATATGATCTCAAGGAAGGCTGCTTCACAGTCAGGCGTCCAGCTGGGCCCGAAGAGTTCACCTGGGCAGAAGTATACTTTTTCTGGTTCTTTAACAGCCCCTTTTTTGTATTTACGATTGGTAGGCGGGTAACCTTGGGTAAAGTTCAAGAGTAGGCGAATCACCTTGGAATAGTCTTTTATGAACCTGCGGTAGTAGCCACAGAACCCCAGGAAATGTTGTAGTTCTTTCAGATTATGGGGCTGGGGCCAAGTAGTCAGTGCTTGAACCTTATTGGGATCAGTCTCTATGCCTTTTGTAGATACTATGTGCCCCACATACTTCACAGAAGTTTGAAAAAACTGGCGCTTGTCAATGGACAGCTTGAGGCCAAAGTCTTCCAGTCAGTCTAGAACTTTAAACAGTCGGTTCTCATACTCCTCTAAGGTGCTTCCAAACACAATGACATCATCCAAGTACACCAGGCATTCTAGCAAATTCATATCTCCCACCACACATTCCATCAGTCGCTGAAAGGTGGCCAGGGTGCCCGATATCCCCTGTGGCATCCTCAGAAATTCGTAGAACCCCAATGGACACATGAAGGCTGTTTTCTTACGGTCTTTGGGGCCATTGGGATCTGGTAATATCCACTGGGAAGATCCAACACCGAGAACCATTTGCTCCCATTCAAGCAGTCCAGGGCATCTTGTGTACGAGGCATAGTGTATTGGTCTGGGATGTTCCGCCGGTTCAGGGTTTAATAATCAACACACATCCTCACAGACCCATTCTTCTTACACACAACCCCAATGGGAGAGGTGTATTGACTCCTGGATTCTTGTATCATGCCAGCAGTGAGCATTTCCTGCAGGTGTCTTCTCACATCATCTATGTCTGCTGGGGCTAGGTGTCAGGACCTCTCTCAAAATGGCCATTCATTGTACAGGCGTATGTGATGCTCCGCACCCTGGACACATCCCACATCCCATTCCTTCAATGAAAACACTTGGTCTCTCTGGGCAAGTCTCTTGCTAATTCTAGCCTTCCATTCAGCTGGCAACTGGGAGTCAGACAGGTCTGGGGTCACTCTCTCCTTCTCACCAGGGTGCTTGTCGATTGCCAATACTGTAGTGTCTGCGCAGTTTACCATAGCTAGGGTGCACCCTCTGTTCACCTGGATCTCCCGATCTGACACATTGTGAATCTGGACCATCACTCATCATGCATAGGCATGGGCACAATCAGGCAAGATGCTGGGCTTGACCAATAATCCTTCTGGCAATTTTTCATTGCCTGGCACATCCAACCTCAGTATTCTGTTCTTGACATCTTTCCGGAGGCGGACCTCCCCTTGAATGGTACACTGGTCGTTAGGGGCCAGTATCATTGAATCGGGATCCTTCTTCCACACGATCCCACTGGTTCATCCTGGTCTACTTCCTCGGGTTTCTGTTGTAAATCACAGGCCCTCTTGATCAGAGCCGTAATTCTCAGGGCCTTCCCAGTCCGTCGCCCTTGTTTCTCATGACAGAGTTGTGCCAGTCTCCCAAACATATGGGCGTTTGTCCCATTTAGCAGGGGGACCTCATCATACAGTCTGGTGGGGGGACACACTAGGGCCAATGTCTCTACTCACTCCTCTACACCAGTTACAGTTGCAGGAAAAGACAACCAGAGGTGGACATACTCTAGGTAGGGAAAAGACTTGTCGCTCAGGCCCCACACCTGTAGGCCTTCTGGGGATTGTAATAGCACATCAGATAAGTGTTTGTCATACCAGTCCTAAAATACAATGGTCACCTGCGAACTGCAATCGAGCACAGCCCAAGCATGGATACCACTGACAGTCACAGAAGTCTCCATCGAAGGGCCCACTATTCTGGACCAGTCTGGAGAGGCAATAGCAGAGGCCTGGACAGATGATTTAGACACAAAGAAATTTGTGTTACTATTTCTTGAACCCTCACTGCGGTCATTGCGGGCACTCCTCTGCCATCGATTTACTTTTCGGAACTCCCCTTGGAGCCTGTTTGCTACCTTTTCTAAGTCTTTCTGAGACCGGCACTCTCTCTTCACATGGCCATCCTTCCCACAGTTGTGACAAATGACAGACTCCTGGGTCATCTTTGGAGAGAACATTGCCTGAGGGACTGAGGCAGTAATAAGGGATCGGGGTCCAATATCTGCTTGCAGCGGTGAGAGTGGTGCAACATATCTTAGGGTGGCAGTCAATTCTTGGATTTTAGCCTGGGAGCTACCCTCGGTAGAGGATGCCTGAGGGTGCACTCCTACCCCCATGGCAGTCACGTCCTGAGCGGGACCAGAATCTTGTTCCATTGGGGGAAACCCTTGCAGAGGCACCAGTCTTCAACACTTCTTTTAGTAGCTCGTCTTTCCAGTGCTGGGCCCAGGGCGGGAAGTCCTTTGCATTCTCAGAGTGCTTGTTATGTGCCGACTTTTGCCCCTGAGCCGACTTTTGCCCCTGAGCCTCACTTGGCTGATCACTCTCGGTCACTTGTGCAGCAGCAGCAGATATGGGTGCAATTCCCCCACGGGGTCGCCTTTGCTCAACCCCTGAATTTCTTTCATTAGCTCATCACAGGAGGGGGGTGATTCCAGTTGGGTGGCATGGCGCAACTGAAGCAGTAACAATTCTGAAAATGGAGCAGACAAGGATCTGGTCCAGCCTAGTTCGAGCTAATTCATTTTACGGCACACTACCCTTTCTGAGGCACTCTTGCAGCAGCTTTTCAAGCCGCGATACATACATAGACAATGGCTTCCCTGGGTACTGCTGAGCGTTTCTTACTCTCCACCACAGATACTCATCTGAATCCGGGCTCCCATACACATTCTCCAATGCATCCAGATAGTCCTGTGCAGTTGTTTTGGGGTTATTGGCCCACTTGGCACGGATGATAGCCAGGGCAGGACCTCAGAGGCTCTCACGCAACCTCTTTCATTTCTCTGATTCTGAACATTGCCATTCAAGTACTAGAGGGGCAACATAGTCTATCCATGTCTCCCAGTCATCCTTCCCCTGTGGGGTGGGGAGGGTGCCTGAGAAGATTCTCAGTCTTCAGTAGGAGTCATGTCTAATGGCAGGTACAGATGTAGGGGCCAGCATTGGCATGGGCACAGAAGGTGAGGCCGTAACAGGTGCTGGAGTGGGAGGGGTTGTTGGGGAAGGAACACTCCCAGGTGGCAGGAACAGTTTCTTTAAGTCCTCTACGGTTTTCCCTTCCTCCAGCAACAACTTAGCAAATTTCTCCTCAAAAGACTCATATAATGGTGGGAGCTCATCCTCCCCAGGGTCTTTACTGTTTTGTTATCACTGTCCAGACAGCTGGAACCCCTTCTGGGGCAATAGTCTGTGTTACTTTAGAGCTGTCCACGAGGTCACTACATTCTACCAAGGCTATGAAAGTTTGGGTGATCAAATCAGCCTGTCGACCCACCAGCACAGGGTTTTTTAAACATTCAACTTTGGAGAGTGCTCCCTCTACAGTGTCTTTACTGGTAACCAGGTGAATATCCAGTATAAGAAGAGCATTTTGGGGGTCGATCTCCTGCCCAGTACATCACCCCACCAATTGGTGTACAGCCATTTTATTGGGTTAGCCATTAATCTTTAACAATAATTTGTAATTTCTGGCCACTAGAAGGCACAAAATCCCAGCGGTGAGCCTCCAAAATGTAATCCCTAGGTGGCGCTATCCCAAGGGCTACTACCCTTGCCTGCTTGGCTAGTAGCAGCTTAAGGGGCCTGAGTTCTGAAACAGGCACCTGCACCTGGAGGTCAGGGTTGGTAGTGGTCAAGCTAACCTGGGCACAGCCCTCTGGGACACTGTAACCCCCCTCTTTTCTTACTAGTGGCCGGAACAATACATAATAATCACTTTCACAATACCCCTGATACACCACGCAAGTACTCACACTGTTTGCACTTACCACCAGGGCCTTCTTCTGGCCCGGCCCTGGGACTCCCTGTAAAACAAGGTTATAAACAGCAAATAATAGCAGTACAGTACTCTTGCACAAACTGGAACCACAGTCAGGGTAACTGCAAAAAAGAGTTAGATCTAATTTATTTAAGGGGCTTGAACAAGGGAGGGGTGTAATCAGGTTAATTTGCTTAAAGACTGTATCAATCAAACAGTTTTCAAACAACATGAAGTCTTGCTGTATTCTGACAATTGCAGTGATTCCCAACCTTTGAACTGCCCCGGAGAACTAAGGGTTAACTTTCCATGCAGGGAATGGAACGCTGAGCTCGAGCTCGGTTGAAGTCTCTGTCTGGAGTGATTTGAACTCAAACTGTCAGATTCTTTACTCCGCCTCACTGAATGGTCGCTCCGGAGATTTCTCCTTCAGCTCGGTTCAAAGTCAGTTAAAGTTTTCAGTTTTTCGTCGGTTTAAACAAAAAAAAAAAGTTCCGCATAATCGGTTCAGTCTCTGCCTGTGGTGCCGTGAGTACTAGTTAGGAATTGTTCTTTATTTCTGTGTGGAACTTGTAAAGTGCGGTCGGTTTGGCTGAACCGACCATTTGATTGTGAATTTTGCTATATTTAGTGTGTGGTTACGGTTCTTATCGGTTCTAAAAAAGACGTGTTTTAAATTTTTTTTTCCAATACCCGTGACACGGTTAGGAACTGATAAAGGAGTCTTGCCTGGCAGCTGCCAAAAAAAGGGTAAGTTTGTTTAGGTTGGCCATGTCTGAGAAACCCAAGAAAAAAACCGGGCCCACTGGGTTTCAACACTGCAGTGAATGTGGCGAGGACTTTGCCAAGGCTGATCCCCACACCACCTGTGTTTATTGTCTGGGGTTTGACCACCTCGATTCAGACTGCCAAATAAATTCTGAGGGCTCGTTTCCGACAAAGAGAAAGCGCAAAGATAAATCGACTGGTTCGGATCCAGAGGTTCATGTTCTGACTGCCGAGGAAATAGCCAGAGCGATTCAGATTGTGGAATCGCTCCGTCCGGTTCCGACCAATCCGGCTCCTTCTGGCAGGGGTTCAGTTCAGTTGGTTCCCCCGGTTCAGGAGTATATCTTTGAAGATTTTTATGAACCGGAGTTGGAAGAGGAAGGGAAATTTGAGGATTATGATGTAAGTGAAGGTCTGGATGTGCCTGTGGAACTGGACATCTCCCCAGACAGACCATCAGGTGTTTCCCCTCCTAGGCTTTCTGAGTCCCATTCCCACTTTATGTTTTACAGAAAAGTGGCTGAAACCCTCCAGCTTCCTATGGAGGAGGCTGTGGAAGATCAAGAAGAGCCTGATTGTGTAGAGATGATGGATATCCCAGAGTCCAGGAGACTGTCTATGTCTATTCTCCTCCATAAATCTTTTGTGAAACAGACACAAAAAATCTTAAAGTCTCCTAACACTGTACCTCCTGTGGGTAAACTGATCCAAGATGGCGGCGGTGTGTGAGCTGCCTGAGGCTTGAGCTTGGAAGCTGTGTGTTTTGTTTGTTTTCATTTTTCTTATTTTTTAATTCAAGTGTGTTTTTATTTATTATTCCTTAGTAATTTTAGTTTAGTTAGGGCTGTTTTAGTGAGTTAGATTAGCATTTCTGAACGTTTTTTCGGGTCTGTAGTTCAGGTTGGCTGTTCTCCCTGATATACGGGAGTTTTAGTCATCATTGTTGCTACGGCTGTGGTAACTGCTGAAAATTGCATGTATTTTAACTTTTTTGTTTTATTTATATAGTAGTTTAAGTTATGATGTTGATTTATGCCACGGCTGTTTTTAGCAAAGCCGTGACAGACTCAAATTGGACCCAAATCCCGATTTAAGACCCGTGATTTGTGGAGCTATTGCCGGATTTGTGGAGTTGTTGCTGGAGCTGCTGCCTGCCTGAATTCGAAAGACCGTCCTATAATTAAAATCTGCTGTTAATTTGAGTGAATTACTGGATTAGAGGACTATATTTATGAGGACTACATCTATGAGCAAGCAGCGGTGTGGTGAGAGCGCTTTCTGCGCATTTTTTGTGAAATTAAACCGTTTATGTGTGACCACTCGGTTTGAAGCTTAGATATCTCTGTGGAGTCGGCGGTCTTAAGTGGCGGTGATTGCAAAGCGTCTGAGCAAGTACTGACAGGAGGTGTTTGTGAATGGTTTGAACTACCAAGTATTTTTTGTGGTGATCTTCAGTTGCTGCTCCCTGGAGTTTAGGGGTGCTGGGTGGGGAATACTTCCTCCCTATATCTTGGGCTGTTTTTCCCATTGCACTGCCTCTGACTGAACGGGAGTTGCCTCGCCTACCTCTGGGGAGCCAGAGGAGGATTTGGGGCTCTCCTAAGTTGCCCTGGGGGTGTACTTTATTGTTTACCCTTAAGGCGTCTGTAGTTGCGGGTCACAGGTGGTGGGAAATTTGATTAGTTTGGGTGATGTAGAGGGGAGGAATGGGATATCCCTTTACTTTTTGGTGAGGTTTGCACACTCTTGGGCCTTTCCAGAAAACCCTTGGAATGGAATTTAAAGGCTGATCAAATCATCGAACAGACTGCTGACTCAATTTTGGAGATTTGAAGCTTAATTTTATTATGATTTGGGACTGTGGATTGTTGAGTTTAAAGAAGAATTAACCCATTAAGACACTTTCTTGGAGAGAACATTTCCTGCTGTTTGATTTTTTTTTCTTATATTTTTGGTTTGAATTACTTTATTGTTGTTTGGGCAGTGAGAGTGCCCAAATTATTATTATTTTTTCCAGGTAGTGTGAGTGCCTGGGAACTTTAATCAATTATTTTATTATATGTATTTGATTCCCAGGGTAGTGAGAGTACCAGGGGTTGTATTTATTATTATTTATGTAAGTTTATTTATCTTCATCTTTCTTGGAACTTGAACTCTCTTTAGAATGGACTCTGTATGGGGTTTCTTTTTGGTTTTGTCTGATTTATAAGATTTATTTTTGGATTGTTTTAATTAACTATTTTAAAGGAAATAGTTTTTAAGTTGCCTATATCTGGGAAATGCTGGACAATTGGGATTTATGTATATATTAATGCCTCAATTTATTTTTGTATAAGTGTTTGATTATATGTTATTTGTTTGTATTTGATTTGTGTTTATTATATATTGTTTTTTGCATTATTTATTATAATGTGTTGGGGTGATTTAGCGACGGTTGGGCATTATTCCCCCACCAGACTCAAGGAACTGTGTCCCTTCGAATGTCCACCATTACCATCCAACACCTATTTTAGGTGTCATGCTTTGGGCATTCTGAGGAAACGTAAAAGAAGGTGGAGAGCTGAGTCTGGTGGGGGACAGGAGGGGGGAGGGTGGATTGGGGTGGTGGGGTCCAGGAGACGCCCTGGGGCGAAATGGGGCCAAGATAGAGGTCACTCTTGTCTTGTCCCCATACCCAAGGGTTCTGATTTTAGCAGGCAGGAGCTGAAGTCTTCCCAGACAGCTCATCCAACCTTGGCGGTGTTACGCAATGCCAGACCTATTAAAAACAAGACAGCTATTATAGCTGATCTTGTTGGGTCAACTGATCTGGCTTGCATCACCGAGACCTGGCTGGATGAAAATCCAGGCCCTATATTGGCTTCGGCAACACCAGCCGGGTTCTTGGTGATACTCCATCCAAGGTTGGATCGTAGGAGCGGGGGTGTAGCCGTTATGTTTAAGACTGAGCTGGGCCTTGTGATTGTGCCATTGGGAAGTACCAGATCCTTTGAATATATCTTGGGTGAGGGTGTAGGTTGCGGAATCCTCCTCATCTACCGTCCACCAGGAGATGGTGGAGAATTCCTGCAGGAGATAGCAGACTTCATCATCGACTTGGTATTGCGGTCCCCCAGATTGTTAATTCTCGGGGACTTCAGTGCCTGGGTCGACGATAAACTCTCATATTTTGGTCAAAATCTCCTCCAGTTGATGACATCACTGGGCCTAACACAGGTAGTTACCTCCTCAACACATATAAAAGGTCATTCATTGGATCTGGTCTTTCTTCTGGGTATGGAGATTGCTGATTTGGGGGTGGAACCAGTCAGTTAGTCTGACCATCACACCATAAGGTTCTGTTTTAGGGCTCCCCCTTATAGGTCTGCCCCTAAGGAGATGGTTCAGTACCGCCCTTTAAGGGGTATTAATCCCAGTGACCTAATGGCGGTACTGGATCTATCGAGCTTGTCTGGTGAATGCATGAGTCCAGACAATCTCATGTTAGCCTATAATAAGGCTGTGGGAGGTGCTGTGGACAAGATTGCTCCTGTTCGTGTTCGGCCTCTCTCCCTCCATTCAAGGAGCCCTTGGTTTGATGGCTTCTTGAAGGAGTTAAGGAGAGTTGGCCGAAGGTTGGAGCGAGCCTGGCGGAGGTCCGGTAGTGATGCTGACAGGCTTAAGTTGATGGTACATTATGATGACTATCAATCAGAAATCACCCGTAAGAAGGTAGAATTTCTGTCCAGGGAGATTTCTGCTGCACAGAATCGACTGACTCAGGTTTTCCGGACTGTTGACAGATTGTGCAATCCAATCTGTCTCCAGCCCAAAGAAGCTTTTTCTCAGCTAAGATGCGAGGAGTTTGCTCGATTTTTTGCAGATAAGGTTGCCAGCATCAGGGCTGGCATCGGTCCGACATCTTCTTTGAGGGATTGCAGTTGTCGACGGGAAGTGTTATGCACCTGGTCTGTCTGGTCAAATTTTCACCGGCTGGGGTTCACTGATATTGTGAAGATCATCCAAACACTGCGACCAACCAGTTGTAGTTTGGATCCAGGTCCTACAGCCTTTCAGTAGGATGTGTAGAAGTTATCTGCCCGATCCTTGCTGACACTGTCTGGAAATCCTTGGAGAGGGGGGTCTTTCCTGATCCCCTCAAGGAGGCGGTAGTTTGACCACTCCTTAAAAAACCCTCCTTGGATCCAGATTGTCTAGCTAACTACTGGCCTATCTCTAACCTGCCATTTGTTGGTAAGGTTATTGAAAAGGCGGTTGCATTACAATTGGATGATCATCTTGCAACTCACAATGTCTATGATACTCTCCAATCTGGTTTTAGGAAGAAGCATAGCATGGAGACTGCCCTTGTCCGGGTGTTGAATGATCTCCTAATGGCTAGAGATCGAAAGGCATGTACCATCTTGGTCCTTCTCTATCTCTCTGCAGCATTTGACACCGTAGACCATGGTGTGCTGTTGGAGTGCCTGCGGATTTATTGTGGGCTGTCTGGAACAGTCCTCAAATGGTTTCAGTCTTACCTCACAGACAGGTTTCAGAGAGTTGCCACTGGAATTTATTCCGCTGGCGCTCACTCCCTGCCTTGTGGGGTACCGCAGGGTTCCATTCTGGCACCCATGTTGATTGCAGTGTATATGCTGCCATTGGGAGATATCATCAGGCAATACACTCTGGGTTTTCACTGCTATGCAGATGATACTCAGCTGTATTTGTCTTTTCCGCCCGGGCCAGATGATGCTTTCTCCGTGCTAAGTAATTACCTTGCTGAAATCAGATTATGGATGAGTTCTAGCTGGCTGAGACTGAACCCTGATAAGACTGAGGTGTTGGTAGTGGACCTAGGTCATCTGATGGTGGGTTTGGGGGCTGGACAAACATTGGGCTTATTGCTCGGTGGTATGTCGCTCACTACCTCTGATCGGGTATGGAACCTGGGCATTATTTTTGACGATGGCTTAACCTTAAAATCTCAGGTATCAGCCGTAGTCAAATCCTCTTTTTTTATCTGAGGAATATCGCCCGGGTGAAACACCTGGTCCCACCTGGTGATCTACCAACATTGGTGCATGCCTTTATCACTACCCATCTTGATTACTGTAATTCCCTCTACCTAGGGCTACCTGGGGTTGATATCCACCACCTGCAGCTGGTGCAGAATGCAGCGGCCAAGCTTTTGACTGGGATCTCTAGATCCAGCCATATTACGCCTGTGCTCCGCAAACTGCACTGGCTGCCTGTTAGGTGGCAGATCACCTATAAGGTTGGTTTACTAACCTTTAAAGCCCTACATGATCAGAGACCCGGCTACCTGAAAGATCTCCTGGTACCCTATTGCCCCCTCCGTCCTCTCCGCCAACGAGGGATTGCAGGAGATTCCCAGGGTTCGATTAAAAACATCAGGATCTCGTGCTTTTGCTTTCTCAGCACCAACCCTGTGGAATTCTCTACCTCATTGGTTGAGAGAATGCCCAACCGTCGACAGATTAAAAATGGAGTTAAAGACGTATTTATTTAGTTTAGCATATCCTAGTTATGGTTGATTAATTTATGACTGTTTTAATTTATATGTATGTATGATCTTTTTGTACACGCCTTGGTTTTGAAAGGCGCTTTAGAAATAAAGATGATTTGATTTGGTTTGATTTAAAAGAATGGACAAGAGGTATACACGCTCAGGCTCAGACACGGAGTTCTTATATCAGCAATGCAGCCATGTTGGGGTAGTGCAGGCTGCTGCCTGTGACAAGGCAAATATTCCCTTGGCTTCACACCCTCCTGACAAGAACTCCAGGAAGATTGATGCCATGGCAAAGAAGCAGTACATGTCATCTTCTTTGGGACTCAGGCAGGCGAATTACATGGCCTATACAGCCAGGTACCAGAAGTCCAGGTGGGACACTGTACTGGCACTGACTAAGCAGGCCTCCCCCCAGCTAGCCAAGGAGCTAGAGGTGATGGCTGCAGATGGGATTGAGGCATCAAAGGTTCAGTTTCATGCTGCTGTGGACTCTAATGATGTCTCATCAAGAGTCATGGCTACATCTGTGACTCTTTGGAGGATGGCTTGGCTCAGATGTACTAGCCTCTCGCGGGACACCCAGGCTAAGGCTATGGATTTTCCTGTAGTGGGTAATTCTCTGTTTGGGGAGCAGACAGAGAATTGCATGAAGAAAATGGATGCGTACAGGACCACTTACAGGAGTGCTCAGACCAAGGAAAAGCAGGCAACTCCTCAAAGACAGCAATCCAGGGGCAGCGGCAGGCTCTTTCAAAGGCCTTTTTACCAAGCACAGGCCTCTTCTTCCTTTTCGCAGAGAGGGTTCTTCAGAGGGAGAGGCAGAAGGGGGATGAGCAGGCCTGCATCTACCCCTCAGCCTAAAGCCCCTGCCAAGCAGACACCCTGATGGGTCTGCCCGTGTCGACTCTCTTATTCCAGTAGGGGACAGGCTGGTTTACTTTGTCCAGGACTGGATGTCTATTACGTCAGACAAGTGGGTCCTGGAAGTAGTAAGCCAGGGACTGGTTCTCTGCTTCAGAAAATTTCCAAAGATGAGAGCCAGATTTTTTCCACCTGCAAATCTTTCGGAAACCCTTGCCCTAGAGGCAGAGGTTTCTTCTCTCCTAGCTTTAAGAGCTATAGAGAGAGTACCTACCCTACACTGGGGCAAAGGACTGTACTCCATGTACTTCCCAACCACCAAAAAGACAGGGGAGTGGCGACCCATCCTGTACTTAAGATATCTGAACAAACATCTTTTAAAACCAAGGTTCAAGATGGTAACTCTGGGAATAATCCTTCCCTCTCTAAGGCCAAGGGACTGGCTAGCCTCTCTGGACGTCACAAATGCCTACTTTCATATTCCTATCAGGTGCTCCCACAGAAAGTACCTCAGGTTCGAGTTGCCCTCAGGCCACTACCAGAGCAATGCCCTTTGGCCTAACTTCAGCTCCAAGGGTTTTCACAAAGTGCCTGGCAGTAGTAGTTGCCTTCCTATGAAGGCAAAAGATGTCCATATTTCCTGATCTGCACAATTGGCTATTGGTGGGTCAGACTCCAGACCAAGTCAAGTCTCACCTGCAAGTGACCCAGCATGTGCTCACCTCTCTAGGATTTCTTCTCAGCCTTCCCAAGTCAGTTCTTGAACCAGTCCAGCTCCTTACCTTTATAGGGGCAGAGCTGGACACACTCAGAGCAAGAACCTTTCTTCCTCTAGAAAGGGCACGGGCTCTTGTGGAACTAGCTTCTTCCTTCAGCCTTCAGGTATCTCGACCAGCAAGGCATTTCCTCCAGCTCTTAGGCCACGTGGCAGCTTCAATAGCAGTGGTCTAAGGGGCAAGATTCCAGATGAGGGATATTCAATTCTACCTGAGAGCTTTCTGGTCTCAGAGAAAAGACTCCCTTACCAAACTGATTCCAGTGACACCAACCCTAATCCAGGCCCTCCAGTGGTGGCAGGATCAGGACAATCTAAGGCATGGTTTTCCTTTTGTGGCTCAGTCTTGTTCAGTGGTTCTTACCACGGATGCTTCTCTTCTGGGCTGGAGAGTCCACCTGTGGTCCCTTACTGCCCAGGGTCTGTGGTCCCCCCAAGAATCCTTTCTCCACATCAATCTTCTAGAGCTCAGGGCAGTTTTTCTAGCTCTAAAAGCATTCTCTGTCAGTTCAGAACAAGATGGTTCAAGTCAGAACAGACAACACTACCACCATGTGGTACATCAACAAACAGGGAGGCACTCGGTCCACGGCCTTGTGCACAGAAGCCATGAAGTTGTGGTCCCTGGCTTATTCTCTGCAAGCCTCTCTTGTAGCAGTTCACCTTCCAGGCAAGGACAATGTGCTAGCAGATGCACTGAGCAGGATCTCTTAGGGCCATCATGAATGGTCCCTGGACCCTCAGGTGTTGAAAGTGATTTTTTCAAGGTGGGACACTCCAGAGATAGATCACTTTGCAGCCCCAGACAATCACCAACTCCCTCTCTTTTGTTGCAGACCTATAGTCTTGGGCTCAGTCTCCCTGGATGCCCTGATTTTGAATTGGGAAGGGAAGTTTCTGTATGCCTTTCCCCCCTTCCCACTCCTGTTCTAAGTTTTAGTCAAAATAAGGTCTCAACCTTGCAAGGTGATTCTGGTTGCTCCAGATTGGGCCAGATAGCCATGGTACCCCCTGTTGCTGTCCCTAGCAGTCCATCTTCCCCTGTCCCTTCCCAGGAATTACATACAACCTGTTAACATCCTCTCAGGGGAGGATTTGGTACCCCAATCTTCATTCTCTCAATCTCAAGGCATGGCTCTTGAAGAGTTAAGAGTTTGCAGATCTGCATCTTTCCCAAGGGGTTCTGGACATCCTTAAGGTTCGTTGAAAGCCCTCCACCAGAAAGACTTACAAGTCCAAATGGAAAAGATTCAGCATTTGGTGTTCTAAGAAGAATATTTCTCCAGACACTACTGAATTGCCTATGGTTCTGGATTATATGGTCCATCTTAATGGCCTAGGCCTCAGACCAGCTACTCTCAAGGTACACTTGTCAGCTGTTTCTGCATTTTTGTCTGTGGGAAAGCCTTCCTCACTATCTTCCCATCCTGTGTTCCGTAAATTTTTTAAAGGATTGTTTCACACCAATCTCCCTTTTAGACACCCTGCCCCGCCTGGGATTTGAATGTTTGCATTGCTCAACTTATGCAACCCCACTTTGAACCTATGTCTTTATCAGAGCTTAAGTACTTGACTTGGAAAACTGTGTTCTTGGTAGCCATTACCTCTGCCAGGCGTATTAATGAATTGCAAGCCCTGTCAGTGGAACCTGATTTTATCTTCTTTCATAGGGATAAAGTGGTCCTTAGAACCAATAGAAGGTTTTTGCCCAAAGTGATTTCAGACTTCCATTTAAACCAATCTATGTCTCTTCCTGTTTTCTTCACTGATCATTCTTCCTCAGGAGAGAGGAGGCTACACAGTTTAGATGTCAAAATAGCCCTTAGTTACTACATAGAGCGTACCAAGGGTCACAGGTTTGACTCCCTCCAGTTGTTCCTCACTTATGGCGAAGTGGGAAAGGGCAAACCTGCCACCAAAAGATCTGCTGCCAGGTGGATTGTGTCTTGTATACAATTCTGCTATGAAAAACTGGGAAAAAATTCACCCTCAGGCCTGAGGGCTCATTTTACAAGAGATACAGCTGTTCCCTGGCTGTGGCCATGGATATCCCTCTCCTAGAAATTTGTCAAGCAACCACCTGGAAAACAGTCCATACCTTTACCAAGCATTACTCTCTGTATATCTAGGCTAGGAGTGATGCTCGGTTTGGCACAGCAGTACTTTAGAGCCTTTTCCCAAAGTAGGTTCTGTCCCTCCTCCTTGGAGGTACTTCTTAGTAGTCTGCAGTTGTCAGAATACAGCAAGACTTCATGTTGTTTGAAGAAAAAATTACTCACCTTAGTAATTATATTTCTTCTAATGGAGTCTTACTGTATTCTGACCTTCCTCCCTTCCTCCCCTCTCAGAACCTGTTTTGGGAAGTGGGTGGGCAGGTGCAGTGTTGCACCCCAGGGGTGTATTGCTGGCACCCTCCTCCCTTTTCTTTGAGTGTTTATTTATTATTGTTAGTTTTGGGTTTAGTTTTTGGGTTTCCTGACTTGAGTCTTCCTTGGGAATCCAACACTTTCAGCCAGTTGGCTAGTAGAAGTTTTACAATTTCCACATAGAATCTTTAGTTTAGTTGGGCTCGTAAGAATCTGACGGTTTGAGTTCAGATCACTCCAGACAGAGACTTCAACCAAGCTCGAGCTCAGCATTCCATGCCCTGCATGGAAAGTTAACCCTTAGTTCTCCGAGGCAGTTCAAAGGTTGGGAATCACTGCAATTGTCAGAATACAGCAAGGCTCCATTAGAAGAAATATAATTACTAAGGTAAGTAATTTTTTCATGCATGCACTTCAGGGTCCATAAACAATCACACACTCTGGGTACCCAGATGGAGAATGGTGGGCAAGCCAGGAACGTTGCAGCTGGTTGGGACCCTGCGATGGAAGAAAGCAACATGCACAACACACACTATTTGTAATCCGGAGCAGGAGGGCTCAGTTAGTGAAAAGAAAACAAGAAGACAATTAGATGACACACTTTTAGATTAGGCTGTTGTTGCAGGGAGCTACCCTGATGATTACTCATGATACCCAAGACTGGACACAGGTTGAATGAAAATCGAGACAGCAGGTGGTTAATCTGGAGTGCCAGGAGAAGCAGGGCCCACACGATTCACCGAGGCATTGTTCATGTTCAAGCATGGAGCAGGGGTCTGATCCCCAGGCAGGTCTCTCATTGGTGGCTTTCTCTGTGCAGTGGGGTAGTCTGGCAGGGCCAGTGTAGCATGGCCTATGCCAAATGGTGATGAACCTGGATTCAGTCCGATTAGGCTGGATAAAGCTTCTAGCAAGCAGAACACAGTTCACACAGTGGGGAACCAAATCACGAGCCACATTCAATACACAGAACATTTACATGTAAGGAAATTCTACTGTACCAGGCAAACCGCTCTCTGGTCATGATCGCAAAGTCTCTTCACGAACCGGGGATTCAAAAGCAGCTGGAAATCCTGACAGGCTGATCGCATTCAGCAAAATCTTCGGTCTTCTTCAGGTATGAGCCTGGTAAACAATCAGTGGCTTACTTCATTCTCACAAACTCAGATTTAGTCCAAAATAATTCTCTTCTCTACCTCTCAGGGACAGCAGGCAGACATGCATGTCACAACTCAGGCCTTTCCACAGTTCTCCCATGCAAAACTACACAGAACTGCTGCTCAAAAATCACTTGAGCTGTTACTTCTTCACTTCTCAGCTCAAAACTGAAACTAGCTGCAGCAGCCTGGGAAATTCCCAAAGATCCAAAAGGTTTGGTTGGCTGATCTTCCTGTCAGTCACAACAAAGGCTCCCCCTTCAGGTGCAAAAAGGCCAAAACTACAGTTCCTACAGATTTTGACTCCAGACAGCTCCTGTAGTCCGGCTCCATTTTAGGTCCCACCAGTACTGATTGGTCCAATTCGCAGTCCGGGACCAAGATAGTGGAGATAAACAAAACAGTCTTTGCTGCAAAGAAAGCAGGTTAAACAAACTACATTATCATTATCACCCTAAATGATTTTCAGCAAATAGTTACATCTTTCAACAGAGCTTCCTCTCTGATTACTTATGACTGCAATCCAGGCAGCTCTTAAAGAGACAGTACACAGAGGCTGTACAGGCACTCTCTGGCAGTCACATTTAAACTGCTAAAACGCAGGACACTAACCTGGCAGTGAGCATTTAAGCAAACTCGAGGAAGACTTTTCGGGAACCCCCATTTGTAGTGGGGTTACATTTCTGTCTCTGAAATCTTACTTTTCTATTGAGAAAGAGGGGATACCTGCGGGGATAACCATTTCAATGTGATACATTTTAACGCAGCTATTCTCTGAATCTGGAACAGCTTGATTGTTGAACTGGATCTCATACCCTCTGCCAGCCCCAGACAACCAAGCATCAGACTGATTAAAAGTGAATGTCAAGGGCAAGCCAAAAACTGTCTGCAGATAGGCATTTACCTGTTGCCAATACGGTTTGAGGTGGGGGCAGTCCCAGAAAATATGATAATGAGAAGCTACTAACCCACATTCCCACCAACATAAATCTGAATGGGTGGAATGAAAATACCGTGTTATTGTGGGGGTGTGGAAGTATCTCATTATTATTTTTCAATTATATTCGCGCCAAGTGGGTGACGCTGTAGTTGCCCAACCGCTTCAGAGTCTGTAATACCATTGGACTGGGGAAACAGAGATACTGGATTCCTGCTCCCATTTAAGGAAAATGCCATCAGTCAGTTGAAGGGCCAGATCTTTTCGGAACCTATATATTTTATTTATTTTCAATTTTGATTAATACCTTTGAGTCAGGGACTCTTTTCCAAAGGTTCCATATCACAAATATACAAAACATTAACATACAATACAGGGCTTAACAGTACAGGTGGCATCACACAGTTGTACAGATGATTGCAGTTTGTCAGCACAGAGGATTAAAATAAAATCAAGAGAAAATAAAAAGCGTGAGGAACTCCAGTGGTACAGATTACGTTTCAGTGTGTACATTTGACCAGCACACTATTAGTGCTGTTAAAAATCATTATGTAAGTGCTGAGAGACAGACAAGTTGGGAGGAATTCCTGTAGTCGGTGGAGTGGTGCGCAGCCAGAGGCTTTGTCAGGGGTAAGACATAGGAGAAGTTCAGCTGGAGTAGGCTTTGTCCAGAGCATGGGTGGGGCAGTGAGGGGGGGCTAGGGGGGATTAGGCGGAAAGGGCAGAGAGAGTGGGTGATTGAGGGAGGGAGTAGAAGGAGGTCAACATAAGACAGATATGGGTCTGGCTTTACCCTCAACTTAATCCACCAGTAGAGGGTGTCTTCTAGTAATGTTTGGGGTCTTTGTAGTTGTTGGAGATGGGGTTGCCGGAAGATAAAGTGCCTCTCAGCAGACATTTTTGAATCCTCTTTGTTTCTTCAGATTCTGCTACAGTCAGACCCCTGTGACAGACATCTGCCCACATTCAACAATCAGGCTTACAGGTGCATTGTAATAGTACAGTAGGTCCATTGTACATGACAGGGTGTGGATTATGCTGTTCTAACCACACATTCTGGGGCTGTAGTGAAGCACAATGACCCTGGTGAAAAACACCTGGCCCATATTCAACAACCAGGCTTACAGTTGCATTATAATAGCACAGTAGGTCCATTGTGCATGATGGGGTGCGCATTATGCTGATCTAACCAGGGCTGTAATGGGGCCTCTCCTCTTTTCCCTTTTTCTAAACTCACTTCCCAAGGCCTGCCCAGGTTGCATGTTACTATATGCAGATGATGCAGTAAGTTTCAGTAGCCACCCTGAGCCTAACCCACTCCAGCAGGACCTTCAGCGCCTTTTCTTGGTGTCAGAGGAGTGGTTTGTCGAGCACAAGCTTATTTTAAACTACAAGAAAACTAAAGTCATGTTTTTTTCTCACCCACAAAATAAATCGAGGGATGCTTCCCTCTCCATCCTCAGCAACCATCTCTCTGCCCTTGATCAAGTCCCAAGCTTCAAATATCTAGGTATCACCCTAGACCCCTTCCTCTCCTTTCAGCCTCCTATCAGCCTAGTCTGCACAGCCGTGAATAGCAGAACTGACCTCCTATACCAACTCTGCCAGTGCCTGCTCCCTGAACCCCTCCGCTTGGCAGTTACCAGTTTGGTTCTGTCCCTAATCGACTACGGCATAGTCATTTATGGCTCAGCATCTGATACCGCACTCCAGAGACTAAAGATGTCCCTTAATGAAGCCTGTTGTCTGGTGACTGGCTGTGACAGGTTCGCCCACACCTGAAACCTGTACCACCTCTCCAGTTGGCTGAATTTTGAGGGCAGACAAAAATATCACACCTGTCTCCTAGCCAAGAAGATCATTGCTGGCCTCGCCCCCCCCCACACACACCTCGTTACCGCCCACAGCACCCCCGGGACAACTAGGAACTCCAGCAAGCCTACTTACTCTATACCTTACTGCAAAACCTCCCATTGCCAGAGGGCCTTCCTTTACCGGGCCGCCTTATGGCTCAGCTCTCTTCTGCGTGAGATTTCCTCCTGTGCCTACCCAGGCCCCTTCAAATATTCACTAAGGGAATACCTCCTCTCTTTTTTCAGGTGTGACTGTACCTGAATTATTTTCTTACCAGCTGCCCTCCCACCGAAAAGGTCTGTCCTGGACTGCCTGCTGCCCCACTGGGCTCTGTATCAGCAAGGTCTGCCTGACCTGTGCAGTTTGTGTCCTTCCCCACTCTTTACAGGGTCTGTCTTGGACTGCCTGCCCCAGTAGGGCTCTGTATCAGTAAGGTCTGCCTGACCCTGTGTGGTCTGTGTTTGCCGGGCCCGCATTATTTCCCTAGTTACCTAACTTTAGACTGTTCTCATATATACACCTTACTGTTATCGTTGCCTGATTGTACATTTTTACTATTCATTGTATCCTTGCATTTTACTATTTACTATGTATTGCTTTCCTGTCTATTGTATTCTTTCACTTGTTGATGACATGGAGCCTTTACAAAGGAGTCTTTGACTCAAAGGGTTGTAATTCTGATATTTTCAATAAATAAATAATGAGACACAATGACCCCTGTGATGGACAGCTTCCCCACATTCAACAACCAGGTTTACAGTTACATTATAACAGTACAGTAGGTCCCTTGTACATGATGGGGTGTGCATTATGGTGATGTAACAACATACCCAAGGCCGTAGAGAGGCACAGTGCTGCAGGTAAAGTGCCTTTAACCACTGGAAGTGTGATTAGATCAACATAATGCACACCCCAGAAAAATCTTATGGCATTTATAAACTGGGCAAACTGAAAAATAATCTTCAACTTGTTTTTATTAAAAACAGGTATTTTCTTTTTTTAAAGTAACTAGTAAAAAGTGTCAGTAGACAGTGTTTATCAGTGAATGCAGCAATTAAAACTCATGCAGAATTCTACTTATTCACCTTTTCTCACACACACACACACACACACACACACACACACACACAACACACAAAACAGAAGGCCTCAGTAAAGACAGGGGTTCAGTTTTACTAGTGGCAGGGCAAGCAGCAAAAATTTCCTTGATAGGCAGGTAAGGATGAGGAGGGTGGCATGGTCAGAAAAGAACCTCCAACGCCAGCCCGGTGGTGCAGAGAGTTGAAGCGCTGGGCGCCTTACCTTACGCTATTCCGACGACCTGGGTTCGGGAACGACCTCGGGTCATCAGGGTGCCGGGGGGCAGGATTGAGAATGCCAGAGGGCAGCTCTCCTCTCATGAGGGTGGGTTGGTGCCCCCCCATAGTTTCTCCACTGGGTGGAGGTCTGATGGGTAGCGTAGGCGGAGAGGGGGTTGCAAAGAATCGGGAGGTGGAAGGGGCTGAGTTGGTGCCATGGGGTGCAAAGCGTGCCTTCACATGCTCGCGCGACCATGTGCCAGGGCCAGGGGTTGGGGTCTGGGGAGAAAATGTGTAAAAATGCTATGTGTCTCCATCGCCAGCTGGCGGGAGGAGGCGACGGGGACCAAAAAGCTAAAAAAAGGAAAAAGAAAAAAAAAGAACTTCTAAAAAACCTACGAGTAATAATTCATGTTTTTCAATTTGTGTACATGTGTAAGGAAGGGAATATAAAAGTAAAAGAATGGGTTTGCGGGAGGAGCCTGCGACCCAGCCAGCAACATGCATTGGTGTGAGCTCGTGGGGAATTCCAGAATAACGTGGATAAAAAAATCATTTTATTGCAGTTTAAGTACGTTTTTTTTCACTTACTACCATTTAGATCTCTGTACCAGACATCTTTTGAGAGATTTCCAGCAGAATGGTATGAAAGGGGACCAAGGCAAGTCAAGATTTTTACCAGCGATAAGCTGGCCTCAAGAGATCAGCGTAGTTCCAGCCCTCCGCATCACAGGCCTTGGACTCCCCAGTTACCCTCGACTTGCTGCAGCAAGCAGTTGCCATTCAGAAACTTGAACAGAAAATGGATTTCTAAGCTGCAAGGTTAGTGATGGCAGAAAATGAATTAGAATGACTTGCCTAACTTGTAAAAGACTCTCTGACCATGGTGCACAAGGTACAGGTGGTGTCGTATGCTGTCAGGAAACAACATCTTCTCCAGACCAGGCTTCAGCATTTAGAGAATGCAGTGAGGGCTGAAAACATTCATATTTTGGGTCTTCCAGGAGGAGCAGAATTACCACACCCGACTGGTTTCCTAAATGGATGGCTGGAGAAAGAACTGAAACTAGATGGAGGGTTAAACATTTCAAATGTGTACCATATAAATCCTCGCTGTGCCACCAGTCAACTTCAGGGGCTCAGTATGCTGCGAATGGTACTGTGACTGGGCTAAAACAGTGCACGTAGCTAGGGACACAAGGAAAGTGAGCTACAGCGACACCCACATGTTACTGTTCCTGGACATTTCTTGTACAACACGGATGAAAAGAAAATCTTTTGACAGTGAAAAGACAGCTACGAGAGCTGGGCACACTACATTATCTTTTGTTCCTGTTCAGGTTTCGTTTTGCTTGGGATTCCAAGCACTACAGTTTCCTGGACCCTAAAGAAGCTGGGGCACAAGTTTACAGAACTTAAAGCAGAGAGAAACCCGAAAACCTGAGAGGAGAAATCATCACTAGAGGGAGGCAAGGACTGACGCTGTAACCTCCTCTAGTTCAGTGACTGTTGACTTTATCCCTGTTCAGGACACTTGTCAGCTGTTGCAGCAAGTATTGACTGCTTCTTTTGTTGTGCTCAGTTGTTGAATGTTTGGGGCTAGGGGTGGATAGTAACATAATCTCGTAAGTGGTACTTGCAATATGATTATTATCAAGGCTGTGCTAATAATAATAATAATATACAAAAAGTAAAAGCCTGGCTATCAGAGCAGGGTAAGAAAAGTACACAGTGTTGCCTTGCACTAGAAGTGGGTTACTTTTTCTCATTCAGAATCAGATAGTCCTTCTTAATTATGTATATGTCTGTACTGGTATCTTTTCTAACATTGGAATGGCAATATGTATATGATCTCTAATTGTCGTATGTATATGGTACGTGTGTTTTGATGTGTTTGAAACATTATAGATTAGCAAAATCATGTATGTAAGACATTAATGTTCTATTGCATTATTCAAACAACACGAAGTCTTGCTGTATTCTGACAATTGCAGTGATTCCCAACCTTTGAACTGCCCCGGAGAACTAAGGGTTAACTTTCCATGCAGGGCATGGAATGCTGAGCTCGAGCTCGGTTGAAGTCTCTGTCTGGAGTGTTTTGAACTCAGACCGTCAGATTATTTACTCCGCCTCACTGCACAGTCGCTCCGGAGATTTCTCCTTCAGCTCGGTTCGAAGTCGGTTCAAGTTTTCAGTTTTTCGTCTGTTTAAACCGAAAAAAAGTATCCGCATAGTCGGTTCAGTCTCTGTCTGTGGTGCCGTGAGTACTAGATAGGAATTGTTCTATTTTTCTGTGTGGAACTTGTAAAAGTGTGGTCAGTTCGGCTGAACCGACCATTTGATTGTGAATTTTGCTATGTTTAGTGTGTGGTTACTGGTTCTTATCGGTTCTAAAAAAAAACGTGTTTTACCATTTTTTTCCAATACCTGTGACATGGTTAGGAACCGATAAGGGAGTCTTGCCTGGCGGTTGCCGAAAAAAGGGTAAGTTTGGTTAGGTTGGCCATGTCTGAGAAACCCAAGAAAAAAAACGGGCCCACTGGGTTTCAACACTGCAGTGAGTGTGGGGAGGTCTTTGCCAAGGCTGATCCCCACACCACCTGTGTTTATTGTCTGGGGTTTGACCACCTCGATTCAGACTGCCAAATATGTAAACATTTCCCAAATCTACCCTGAGAAGAGATTAGGTAGACTGAGGGAAAAGGAGGCCGAGAAGTCCGCTGACCCGGATGGCCAGCCCGGTTCGGTTTCGACCGAACCAGAAGGAGTGCCCTCTGACCAGGGCGATACTTCTTCGGGCAAAAGGAGAGCCAATTCTGAAGGATCGGTTCCGACAAAAAGAAAGCGCAAAGATAAATCGACTGGTTGGGATCCAGAGGTTCATGTTCCGACCGTCGAAAAGATAGCCAGGGCGATTCAGATTGTGGAATCGCTTTGTCTGGTTCCGACCAATGGTTGGTTCCCCCGGTTCAAGAGTATACCCTTGAAGATTTTTATGAACTGGAGTTTGAAGAGGAAGGGGAATTTGAGGATTATGATGTAAGTGAAGGCCTGGATGTGCCTGTGGAACCGGACATCTCCCCAGACAGACCATCAGGTGTTTCCCCTCCTAGGCTTTCTGAGTCCCATTCCCACTTTATGTTTTACAGGAAAGTGGCTGAAACCCTCCAGCTTCCTATGGAGGAGGCTGTGGAAGATCAAGAAGAGCCTAATTATGTAGAGATGATGGATATCCCAGAGTCCAGAAGACTGTCTATTCCCCTCCATAAATCTTTTGGGAAACAGACACAAAAAATCTTAAAGTCTCCTAACACTATACCTCCTGTGGATAGAAGAATGGACAAGAGGTATACACTTTCAGGCTTAGACACGGAGTTCTTATATCAGCAGTGCAGCCATGTTGGGGTAGTGCAGGCTGCTGCCTGTGACAAGGCAAATATTCCCTTGGCTTTACACCCCCCTGACAAGGACTCCAGGAAGATTGATGCCATGGCAAAGAAGCAGTACATGGCATCTTCTTTGGGACTCAGGCAGGCAAATTACATGGCCTATACAGCCAGGTACCAGAAGTCCAGGTGGGACACTGTACTGGCACTGGCACTGGCTAAACAGGCCTCGCCCCAGCTAGCCAAGGAGCTGGAGACGGTGGCTGCAGATGGAACTGAGGCATCTAAGGTTCAGTTTCATGCTGCTGTGGACTCTAATGATGTTTCATCAAGAGTTATGGCTACATCTGTGGCTCTTCAGAGGATGGCTTGGCTCAGATGTACTAGCCTCTCGAAGGACACCCAGGCTAAGGCTATGGATTTTCCTGTAGTAGGTAATTCTCTGTTTGGGGAGCAGACAGAGAATTACATGAAGAAAATGGACAATGCGGGACCACTTACAGGAGTGCTCAGGCCAAGGAAAGGCAGCAACTTCTCAAAGGCAGCAGTCTAGGGGCAGGGCAGGCTTTTCAAAGGCCTTTTACCAAGCACTGGCCTCTTCTTCCTTTTCTCAGAGGGGCTTCTTCAGAGGGAGAGGCAGAAAGGGGATGAGCAGGCCTGCATCCACTCCTCAGCCTAAAGCCCGTGCCAAGCAGACACCCTGATGGGTCTGCCTGGGTCAACTCTCCTATTCCAGTAGGGGGCAGGCTGGCTTACTTTGTCCAGGACTGGATGTCTGTTACATCAGACAAGTGGATCCTGGAAGTAGTATGCCAGAGACTGGTTCTCAGCTTCAAAAAATTTCCAAAGATGAGAGCCAGATCTTTTCCACCTGCAAACCTTTCGGAAACCCTTACCCTAGAGGCAGAGGTTTCTTCTCTCCTAGCTTTAAGAGGTATAGAGGGAGTACCTACCCTACACTGGGGCAAAGGACTGTACTCCAGGTACTTCCTGACCCCCAAAAAGGGGAGTGGCGACCCATTCTAGACCTAAGATATCTAAACAAACATCTTTTAAAACCAAAGTTCAAGATGATAACTCTGGGAATAATCCTTCCCTCTCTAAGGCCAGGGGACTGGCTAGCCTCCCTGGATCTCAAAGATGTCTACTTTTACATTCCCATCAGGTGCTCCCACAGAAAGTACCTCAGGTTTGAGTTGCCCTCAGGCCATTATCAGTTAAGAGCAATGCCCTTTGGCCTAACCTCAGCCCCAAGGGTTTTCACAAAGTGCCTGGCAGTAGTAGTTGCCTTTCTAAGAAGGCAAAAGATTTCCATTTTTCCTTATCTGGATGATTGGCTGATAGTGGGTCAGTCTCCAGACCAAGTCAAGTCTCACTTACAAGTGACCCAGCAAGTGCTCACTTCTCTAGGATTTCTTCTCAACCTTCCCAGGTCAGTTCTCGAACCAGTCCAGCTTCTTAGCTTTATAGGGGCAGAACTGGACACATTCAGAGCCAGAGCCTTTCTTCCTCTAGAAAGGGCAAGGGCTCTTATGGAACTAGCTTCTTCCTTCAGCCTTCAGTTATCTCGACCAGCAAGGCATTTCCTCCAGCTCTTGGGCCATATGGCAGCTTCAACAGCAGTGGTCCAAGGGTCAAGATTCCAGATGAGGGATATTCAGTTCCACCTGAGAGCTTTCTGGTCTCAGAGAAAGGACTCCCTTACCAAACTGATTCCAATGGCTCTGACCTTGATCCAGGCCCTCCAGTGGTGGCAGGATCAGGACAATTTAAGGCAAGGTGTTCCTTTTGTTGCCCAGCCTTGTTCAGTGGTCCTTACCACGGATGCTTCTGTTCTGGGCTGGGGAGCCTACCTGGGTGTCCCTTACTGCCCAGGGCCTGTGGTCCCCCCCAAAAATCCCTTCTCCACATCAATCTTCTAGAGCTCAGGGCAGTTTTTCTAGCTCTAAAAGCGTTCTCACAGTCAGTTCAGAACAAGGTGGTTCAAGTCAGAACAGACAACACTACCACCATGTGGTACATCAACAAGCAGGGAGGCACTCGGTCCATGGCCTTATGCACAGAAGCCATGAAATTGTGGTCTCTGGCTTGTTGCCTGCAAGCCTCTCTTGTAGCAGTTCACCTTCCAGGCAAGGACAATGTGCTAGCAGATGCACTGAGCAGGATTTCTCAGGGCCATCACAAATGGTCCCTGGACCCTCAGGTTTTGAAAGTGATTTTTTCAAGGTGGGGCACTCCAGAGATAGATCTATTTGCAGCCCCAGACAATCACCAACTCCCTCTCTTTTGTTGCAGACCTCCAGTCTTGGGCTCAGTCCCCCTGGACACCCTGATTCTGAATTGGGAAGGGAAGTTTCTGTATGCCTTTCCCCCTTCCCACGCCTGTTCAAAGTTTTAGTCAAAATAAGGTCTCAACCTTGCAAGGTGATTCTGGTTGCTCCAGATTGGGCCAGACAGCCCTGGTACCCCCTGTTGCTGTCCCTAGCAGTCCATCTTTCCCTGTCTCTTCCCAGGAATTACAGCCTGTTAACATCCTCTCAGGGGAGGATTTGGTACCCCGATATTCAGTCTCTCAATCTCAAGGCATGGCTCCTGAAGAGTTAGAGTTTGCAGATCTGCATCTTTCCCAAGGGGTTCTGGATATCCTCAAGACTTCTCAAAAGCCCTCCACCAGAAAGACTTACAGCTCCAAATGGAAAAGATTCAGCATTTGGTGTTCTAAGAAGAATATTTCTCCAGACACTGCTGAATTGCCTATGGTTCTGGATTATATGGTCCATCTTAATGGCCTAGGCCTCAGACCAACTACTCTCAAGGTACACTTGTCAGTTGTTTCTGCATTTTTGTCTGTGGGGAAGCCTTCTTCACTATCTTCCCATCCTGTGTTCTGTAAATTCTTTAAAGGATTGTTTCACACCAATCCCCTTTTAGAGACCCTGCCCCTGCCTGGGATTTGAATGTTTGCATTGCTCAGCGTATGCAACCCCCCTTTGAGCCTATGTCTTCAGCAGAGCTTAAGTACTTGACTTGGAAAACTGTGTTCTTGGTAGCCATTACCTCTGCCAGGCAAATCAGTGAATTGCAAGCCCTGTCAGTGGAACCTGACTTTATCTCCTTTCATAGGGATAAAGTGGTCCTTAGAATCAACAGAAGGTTCTTGCCCAAAGTGGTTTCAGACTTCCATTTAAACCAGTCTATGTCTCTCCCTGTTTTCTTCACTGATCATTCTTCCTCAGGGGAGAGGAGGCTACACAGTTAAGATGTCAAAAGAGCCCTTAGTTACTACATAGAGCGTACCAAGGGTCACAGGTTTGACTCCCTCCAGTTCCTCACTTATGGAGAAGTGGGGAAGGGCAAACCTGCCACCAAAAGATCTATTGCCAGGTGGATTGTGTCTTGTATACAATTCTGCTATGAAAAACTGGGAAAAACTCCACCCTCAGGTCTGAGGGCTCATTCCACAAGAGGTACAGCTGCATCCCTGGCTGCGGCCAGGTGTATCCCTCTCCTAGAAATTTGTCAAGCAGCCACCTGGAAAACAGTCCATACCTTTACCAAGCATTACTCTCTAGATATCCAGGCTAGGCGTGATGCTCGGTTTGGCACAGCAATACTTCAGAGCCTATTCCCAAAGTAGGTTCTGTCCCTCCTCCATGGAGGTACTGCTTGGTAGTCTGCAATTGTCAGAATACAGCAAGACTTCATGTTGTTTGAAGAAAAAATTACTCACCTTAGTAATTATATTTCTTCTAATGGAGTCTTGCTGTGTTCTGACCTCCCTCCCTGCCTCCCCTCTCAGAACCTGTTTTTGGGAAGTGGGTGGGCAGGTGCAGTGTTGCACCCCAGGGTTGTATTTGCTTGCACCCTCCTGCCTTTTTGTTTGGGTGCTTATTTATTATTGTTATTTTTGAGTGCATTGGGTTTAGTTTTTGGGTTTCTTGACTTGAGTCTTCCTTGGGAATCCAAAACTTTTCAGCCAGTTGGCTAGTAGAATTTTTACAGTTTCCACATAGAATTTTTAGTTTAGTTGGGCTCGTAAGAATCTGACGGTTTGAGTTCAAAACACTCCAGACAGAGACTTCAACCAAGCTTGAGCTCAGCGTTCCATGCCCTGCATGGAAAGGTAACCCTAGATCTTCCTGGACATAAGTCTCACCACTCATTCACACTAGTGGGATTGGCGCCGGAGCGCACTAAGACCATCGGGAGCAAACTTTTGCTGGAGGTCGGTAGCAGAGAGCGAGCGCCCGCGAGACCTCAGTGCCCGCTGAGCAGCGGCTCGGCCAATGACCATCTCGGCGGCGACCCTCCAACCGCCTCAGTTCCTTTTTCCCGCCGTCGAGTGCGCTTCAGCAGCGTCGCTCGCCTGTCGAGTCAAACTTCAAACTAGCGCATAGTTTTCAGTTTGTTTTTGTAACATTATCATGATAGTATTAACGCTTTAGTTTATTCTATTTTCGTAAAATTTTCTAATATTTAAATTTAACTTACTTGAAGAAGTCTCGGCCTACTGGACGGAGCGACCATGAGCAGGTCAGGTAGCGGTAGGGAGACTTCGTATGAAAGCTGTTCAGTCAGCGGGCTGGTCCGGTCAGCCTCCTTCTCCTCAGCGGGTTCCGACTACGGTCAGTCCGATGCCGAGGGATGGCGGTCCCCGCCGGCATAAAAATAAGCGGTCGCATTCTGGCGCCCGTTCGACCTCGACTCTTCTTGACCCACAGGTCAAAAGAAGGCATCACCGAGGTCGCCCTCTGGTATGTCATGGCGTCGCGACGGTCGGTTATCGCCATGTAGTTGCCGGTCTCCTTCTTCGAGTCCCAACTTCCGATAATCGTCGTCCTCGACATCGGAGCCCCTCCCCGCCTATAGGTAGGGCTCCAGATGAGCAGTTTCATCAGTGGGCCGCTCTTATGGAGCGATGGGCTCGGAGGTTGGTTCTTCTGCCTGGCTCGGTTACCTCGGAGCCCTCGGGCTCCTCCGGCGATCAGGTAGGGCGGTTGGACCTTCCTAGTCGTGCGGCGCCTTCTTCGGTGCTAGCGACTCCGTGCTTAGGTGTTTCCCCCCCTCACATGGCTGCGGCGCAGGGGGCCTCACCGATGCCCTTATCTCCTGTTTTTCCTTCTCTTGCTTTCCAGGTTCCCGGGGCTTTTCCGGCGCCTTCTGCAGGGTCTGTGGCCATGTCGGCGCCGTTTTTGAGACGCCCGGGCTTGCGGTAGCCGTTGGTGGCACCGTGGTCTCTCGGCGCCCGTTGGCGGCGCCCGTCGCGGTCTCGCCGCGCTGCCCGGTGGTGCCGTTGGATCAGGCGGCGCCGTTTGCGGCGTCATCTGCGGAGCGCCCGTTGGTGGCGTCGGCAGCTGGCACCAGCGGCGTCGGCAGCGGCGCGTGTATGGCGCCGCGGGCATTGTGGGCGGCGATGCCTCTTTGGCGCCCGTCGCCTCCTCGATGCCGTCTTCAGCCCGTTTTGCCGTCGGCGCCCGGCAGCAAGGGACTCTCCTTGTTTTTCTGCCATTTCCTCCTCTCCTAATTTTCACTCCTTTCCTGTCCAAACAGTCCTTTCTGGACCATCAGGAGATGATGTTGAGCCTGACCCAGACCTTCGGTTGGGTGATGAAGTGGAGGAAACAGGATCTTTCTTTGCTACAGAGCCTGTGGTCGAGGACCTGTCCTTTAAGTCTCTGTTGAAGAACCTGGGATCCACTCTTTCTCTCCAGACTACAGACATCGATCCTGGGAAGATATTAAGACTCCAGTATCTTCATGCTTCGGAGATCCCTCAGTTTGACTCCTCCGATTCAGCCTTCCTTGAGGCAGCTGTCTCAAATGGTATGGAATAACCCTGCTCTTATTCCCTCAGTGGCTAAATCCATTGATAAAGTATTCAGCTCACAAGGATCGTCCCATTTGGCATCCCAAGCCTTTGCGGATCCTATTGTAGTCCTGGCAGAGAATGACAAGGTCGTTCTTCCTCAAACTACTACAGCTCGACCTATTAACAAAGAGTCTCGTAAGATTGATACATTAGGTAAGAGAGTCTTTGCTGCCTCCACTCTAAGTATGCGTATTGCCAGTTATCAAGGCTATTTTTGTCAGTATGAGTATATCCTGTGGCACTCTATGAAAAGAATGGTTGAAGCTCTTCCAGATTCGGCTCCAAGTCAGAGCTTCTTCTGACCGTTATTAGAGGTATTGAGTCCAATAACCAACAGGTCAAAGCCGCCATGGGCGCTTCGACACTGCTTCTCGCTCAGCAGCGTCGAGGATTTGTACTCGGCGCCATTCCTGGCTGCGTACTTCTGGCTTCACGAATGATGCTCAGCAGCAGGTGATGGCGCTGCCTTTGATGGCTCCTTTCTTTTGGCCCTCAGGTGGAGCAAGCCTTGAGGCCACTCAGAAGACTAGATCGGCCATTAAGTTGGCCAGACCTCCGCCTGCCCCTCCGGGGGCATGTGAACAAGCGTCAGTTTCATAGTCGTCAGTCCTTCGAGGCAGAGGCAGGGGAAGCTTCCATAAAAGCCAACCTGCCCAACCTCAAAGAAGGCGCAGCAAGCGCAGGGACCTAAAGCTCCCAGCGCTACCTTATAGTCGTTGGCCCAAGTTCCATCCACTCTGCCCGGTGGAACTTTCTCCTCCAGTGGGGAGGTCAGTCGATGACTTCTACAACCAGTGAAGTCCATAACCTCAGACAAATGGGTCTCCGGATAATTCGCGAGGTTATTCTCTCAATTTCTTGGAAACCCCGAATTGTCCTCCATCGACAACCCAGGTTGTCGGCCTCTCAATCAGACCTCCTCACGCGGAGATCCAGGGCCTTCTGAACAACAGGGCAATAGAACTGGTGCCCCGCATCTACGAAACACAGGTTCTACTCCATTACTTTCTGGTTCCAAAGAAATCTGGGGATCGCCCATTCTAGACCTCAGAAAGTTAAACAAATTCCTCCCCAGGAGAAATTCTAGATGATTTCCCTAGGTACCCTGTTACCCTTGCTGCATCAGCACGACTGGCTGGCCTCTCTGGATATGCAGGATGTTTACCAGCATATCCCGTCCACCCGACCCACCGCAAATTCCTCAGGTTTGTAGCTTTGGGTCAGCATTATCAGTTCAGAGTCCTGCCCTTTGGGCTATCCTCGGCGCCGCGAGTTTTTACAAAGTGTTGTGCAGTTCTTGCGGCACATCTCAGGAAAGTCGGACTCCGAGTATTTCCCTACCTGGACGATTGGCTTCTAGCAAGCCCTTCCGGCCAAGGGACTTTGGAAGCCGTGCAAACGACTTCTCGTCTTCTCACGTCCATGGGAGTTCTGCTGAATTTGAAAAAATCTCAACTGCAACCCTCCCAGAGGCTCCTTTTCATAGGGACGCTTCTAGACACCTCCTCAGCAGGCTTTCCTTCCAGAGGACAGAAGACTCGACATCCCCAGTATGGCCCGTTACATCAGGGAGAACCTATCGGTTACAGCTCTCTCGATGCAACGCATGTTGGGTCTCATGGCGTCCTCGGTCTTCACTGTCCCTCTGGCCCGACTGCACATGAGAACCACCCAATGGATGCTCTCCACTCAGTGGTCCCCGACCTCTCACCCCAGTCTTATCCCATCAGGTGACGGAGCCCTTGAAGGTCTCTCACCTGGTGGTCTCAAGAGCAATCTCCTGGAAGGATTCCCCTTTGCTCCCCGGATCATCAGATCTCCATCACCACAGATGCATCGCTAATGGGATGGGGAGCTCACTGTCTCTCCCTCCACACTCAAGGTGTATGGACTCAGTTCGAAACTCATCTCCACATAAATGTCCTGGAGATGAGGCGGTCCTCTATGCAATCCGAGCTCTGAAGGATGTCCTTTGTCACAAGAACATTTTCCTTCAAGCGGACAACAAAGCAGTGATGTATTACATCAACAAAGCAAGGTGCTCATTCTTATCCCTTTGCAGGAAGCAATGAGTGTGGGAGTGGTGCTTGGGCACAAGTCTCCGATTCAAGCGGTTTATCTGCCAGGTATACAAAACGACCTAGCAGATCACCTCAGCAGAACGGAGGCAGACCCTCACGAGTGGTCTCTCGATCCAGCCGTAGCTCGGTCTCTGTTCAAAGAGTGGGGGACTCCAGACCTGGACCTTTTTGCATCCCCACTCAACGCAAAACTGCCTCTCTTCTGCTCCAGAAATCCAGGGCCTGGCATTTTCTGTCAGGATGCGTTCAGGCTGCGGTGGACAAAACGCTTTCTTTACGCCTTTCCACCACTTCCTCTAATCCAGAGAGTACTCCTCAAGTTCGAGTCTCAGGGGACCAAGATGATTCTCATTGCTCCTTCCTGGCCTCGGCAACTATGGTTTCCTCTACTCAACAGTATGTTGGCAGCCTCTCCGAGACCACTTCCTTTACAAATCAGTCTTTTGACTCAGGGTTCGTTGGTCCATCCCAACCTGAAATCACTTCACCTTCATGCTTGGCTCCTGAAGAGATAGAAGTGAATCGCTTCAACGTCTCTCGTAGAGTCTCAGACATCCTTCTGGCTGCTCGGAAGCCAGCCACCCGAAAAACGTACGCTTCCAAATGGAAACGTTTTTCTCTCTGGTGTGCAAAATCCTCTTGGAATCCCTTTTCCTGTCCTCCTGGCAAGGTTCTGGAGTATCTTTTGGACCTATCAAACTTAGGTCTTCAGTACTCCACAGTTAAAGTTCACCTTAGTGCCATCTCAGCGTTCCATGAGCCGATTTCTTCCTTAACTCTGGCTCAGTTACCTATGGTGAAGAGATTTCTTAAGGGGATTCTCCATACCAGACCCCCTGTTAAGCGTCCAGTTGCAGCCTGGGACATTAACCTGGTGCTGGACATGCTCACTGGAAGCCTTCGAACCCTTAGCTACCTGTGAGCTAAAATTTCTTACCTGGAAGACTGCCTTCCTGGTGGCCATTACCTCAGCCCGCAGGGTCTCTGAGATACATGCCCTGGTTACGGACCCTCCGTATACTGTATTCCATAAGGACAAGGTAGTTCTCCGTACTCATCCTAAATTTCTTCCCAAGGTTGTGTCAGAATTCCATCTGAACCAACCTCTGGTACTTCCAGCTACTCGCTAATTTCCAAAATGTAGGGCAAGCTCTTCATTCCTTGGATGTTAAGAGAGCCTTGCGGTTCTATTTAGATAGAACCAAGGATGTTCGCAAGACTCAGCAACTGTTCGTTTCTTTTCAGCGACACCCGGCTGGGTCAACCTGTCGCTATTAGATGCATCTCTTCATGGTTAGTGGCATGCCTTCGTCATTGCTATTCCATGGCTCAAGTTAAATTAGAAAGTAGAGTGCCGCTCACTCTACTAGAGGCGGTCAGCGGCATCCTAGCGAAATTCGATATGTTCCAATTGCAGATATATGCAACGCCGCCACCTGGAGCTCAGTGCATACTGTTAAGCACTATGCACTGGATGTTCATGCCAGGCTTACATTCCATTCGGCAGAACTATCCTTAATGGGCTTCTATCTTAGGCAGCGTGAGCTCTGGCTCTCCTGCCGCCCTTTTGGGGATTATCAGCAGGTAC
Organism: Neoceratodus forsteri; assembly: GCA_016271365.2. NCBI lineage: Eukaryota > Metazoa > Chordata > Ceratodontiformes > Ceratodontidae > Neoceratodus > Neoceratodus forsteri. The sequence goes on from CM028133.1 coordinate 1,136,103,943, forward strand.
TCTCCACTAGTGTGAATGAGTGGTGGAGACTTATGTCCAGGAAGATAGGAAAATTCACATTACCCTACCGTAATTCTTGATCTTCTTGGGCGAGTCTCCCTGCTCATTCGCCCTCCCTCCATCCCCCGAGCTCACCGCTGTATTGGTCTTCACTCCTCAAATCTTTAGGCCGTGAAGACTTCTTTGCTGACCCTTCTTACGGGTCATCGGACTATCTTATGTCCGTTTTTAATGTTAGTTTACTCTTTCGTTGGTTAGTGCACCTCCTTGGTAAAAGGTACTGAGGCGGTTTGGAGGGTGCGTCGCCGAGATGGTCATTACTGGCTCGAGCCGCTGCTCAAGGGTAATCGGTGTCTCAAGGCGCTGCCTCTCGCGCGCTTCTACCCTCCAGCAAAGTTTGCTCCCGATGGGTCTTAGTGCCTCCGGCGCCAATCCCACTAGTGTGAATGAGTGGTGGAGACTCGTCCAAGAAGATCAATAATTACGGTAGGTACGTAATTTTCCTTTCTCCGAGGCAGTTCAAAGGTTGGGAATCACTGCAATTGTCAGAATACAGCAAGACTCCATTAGAAGAAATATAATTACCAAGGTGAGTAATGTTTTCTTTTCTAAAAATGACTCCACTGAAAATGAGCTTTGCTCAATGGGAAATCCGTATTCATATGATGAATAAAATACATTACTGTAGTACTGCTACTACTGTGGTAGTATATCATTTTTATAATACTGCAGAATAAGTTCCTGTTTAAAAGAAAATTCGTTGCTTATATGCCTTTAAAAGAGTACTGAGCTGAACCAGTATGTAATTGTATCTTCTAAAAGCCGACTTTATTAAATACTTGCTTCAGTTCCATCTCTGTGTGCTTTGTACTTATCCTAGGGGGTGTTTCAGATTTACACATACTTATTTTTATTTTTTTAATTTTTTATTTACGAGATTTACCAGGAAGGCATACTGAGCACACATGCTTGATTCCAGATGCGACCTGGGGTCCGAGGCCCGGTGCATTACAAACATGGGTAGTAAGTGCCATTTTAGTCCTGTGTCTTGTAGTTTTTGTCCTTGCTTAGTTCTTCCATTGTAGACACAGAGTATCCAAGCTCTGTTATAGAACTCTATGGCTGAATAGGACATAAACGGAAACATTCAGTTCCAAAATGGTTCTTAAAGGTGGAATTAAACTCTTACTCGTGCCTCCAGATGCCCTCTTGTATTTGTTTTAGTATCTTTCCAATATTCTTGATATGTTTTGACCTTTCCTTGTTGAATTAATAGCCTCACTTGTTTGCCTTTGTTGCTAGCTGGGACCCCTCTGTCCTCAGTAGTTGCTGTTCTGTCTTTTAATACTGCCTAAGCATTGTGTGGCTTCATTAAGACTAGTTCAGGCCATTCAAATGACTAGTATGGCATGGTGTAGCTGATGTCATGGAATGTCTTAGAACTATAAAATGAAAACACAGTAGCCGGGGTGAAGAGTGGAACTCGGTGTAGTAGAGCTGATGGTACCCAAAATGCTAAATTATATATTTATCAACAATTGGTCAAAGCATATCAGATCACATAACTGGCATCGAAAGGAAAATGGGAGGACAGTTAAATATGTATAAATCATTCCCTACCACCCTTAACACCAGAGTGTAAATTGGAAACACTCACTGAGGTTACTGAAAGGCCTGTGTAGAGGGAAAAGTAACAGAACTGGAACCAGAATTTGGCAGTGTAGCCTAGAGATTAGAGTAAGGAGCTGTGAATGAGCTTGGGTCATTCAGCAGATGTGGGTTGGATTCCCACAACCTCCACTTGCGGTCTGTGTGAGTCTGATCAAGTCACTCAACCTCCCCAGTGCTCCGAGGTCACCCCTGAAAACACACACATGTAGTTAGTGGGTCATACCCCTGGACAGAGCTACATGGGATTGCTGTATGCACCTTAGACACAGAGTGAGGTTGGTGCAGTATGCACTGGTTTTATGTTTGCATGCACATGCGTTTACAGTAATTACATTGTAATTTTATTACAAATAGCAGCATTTCAGAGGTGTGTCACTGTCAGTTCCAGTGCAACTTAAGCTGTGATGGGCTCGGCAGTGACACACCAATGACCAGGTACTCTGGTCGTGACACTGGTCACTGCTTGCTGGGCAGTCATTTCTAGCCAGCTGCTCCTATCAGACAGCGGCTAGTACATTGCATCTACATATCCTGCCCAATAACTAGCTGAACAGTATCATTACCCCACTACCCACCAACACTTGATAAACACCCCTCGGTATTTTCTGACACTAGGGTGTCCGATCCCCGGTGCAGGCTAGCACCCCCACCCAGCCTGTTTTCACTGAGCAACACTAGGGAGCCCTTCCCCAGTGCCACTGGAGTGCCCAATCCCTAGTGTCGGTACCTCAAATAAAGACATGTTTAAATTATTTTTAAATCCCTGTAAAAAATAAAATGGTCCTTCAGTGTCTGCTGCTGCCGCCATTGCCACCCCCCCACCTGACCCTCCCATTCAGCACTCACCACCTCCACCCCTTACTTACTTACTAGGAGTCCAATGCCGTAATTCTTTCTGGAGTGGAGACACATCTTCCCTCTTCAGTGGCAGTCTAGGAACAGATGAAATCTGCTATGCGGTCAATGTATTTCAGTGTGTTTTAAACTTGTACTCATACCATGGTCATTTTAAAATATTTTTCCCCCAGATTTTTCAACATGCCCATTTTGGGACCCCATCTCATGAACAATGTAGGTGAAATTCTTCAACACCGGACTGAAAAGTGATTTCACAGTCACTCCACAAATTCTCTTCTTGAGCGGGATTTGAACATTTTCACTTACCGGGTTCACCTTCAGTACCTCTCAAAGGTTAGCTAAAGCTACCAAAGTCCCCACTATCTTCTGCCTTGATGGTACCACACTTAAGGTAGTTCCCTCCTACAAATACCTGGGTGTCTGGTTAGATCTACAATTAAACTTCACATTGCATATTGACTATATAACCTCTAAACTCTGCCCAAAGCTTGGAATCCTTTACTGAAACAAGGAACTCTCTACCCCTCCCTGTATGCCGGGAACTCCTGACCAAGATTATATTGCTGGTACTGGACTATGCCAACATTGTATACTGCACTGCTCCCTCCTCCTCACTCTCTTGTCTTGGCTCCCTCTAGTGCTTTCTGTCGCTTCGCATCAAATTCTCCTCCCAGGACTCACTACTGCTCTCTGCTCTTCAATCTGGACCTACCCCCCGCTGAAGCACAGGCACCTCATCCACTCTGTATCCTTCATTCTGGCTTAACCTACTCCCATCATACATCTCGTCCACCCTGTCCCCAGCTGCTGACTCAAAGTACTCACTACGCACTAGGGACTCTCACTCTTTCGCACTCCACACTCCATCCTCCAACATGAGCAAAGCTGCCTTTAACCACCGCCTCCCCTTCCTGTGGAACTCTCAACCCCCTCTCTTACTAAACTCTCCCTCTCACTCCTCTACCAAATCTCTCCTTCCCCTCCCTGCATGCTTGCACAACATTACTTAGCTTCTGAGGTGTTGATTATATTCCTATTCTCCAGTTTTGCTGTATATAGTGTACTTAGTGTAAATACTGGAAATTATGTACTCTGTATATAATATGGTAAAAGCTGTGTTTGACATTTTTTCTTCTATTGTTACTCAACTGTACTGGTCTGTTTTGTCCCATGCTCCCTACCCCTGGGTCACACCTGGAGACAAGCCTTGGTTCGGCGTGCCTGTCCCGGTTACTAAATGTTTAAATAAATAAATAAAAATAAATGAGGTGGGATCATAAGAAAGCTATGTTATAAATTTGGGGTAAAAATATTTAAAGACAATTATGGTGCCAGCCCGGTGGCGCAGAGGGTTGAGACGCTGGTGTCTTACCTCGAACCACACCAGCGACCCAGATTCGGAAATGGACTCAGGGGTCGGCAGGGGAGGAGAGGATCAAGCATCCAGAGGACTGTTCTCCTCTCCTGGGATGGGCTAGGGAGATGCCTCGCTCTGCAGCGGTCCCTGATGGAGACCAGGAGCACTACAGATGCAGCACAATTGGGGAACTGGAGGAAAATTGCCAGAAAACGGCACCTCAAACTGCTGGATGATGGCCGCCCAGACCAGAACCTCCGTGGTACTCCAAGATGCTGACCCAACCTCAGCAGCACCCAGGGCCAACGCCGTTGACTAGCAGGCCCTTTCTTCTCGAAAGGGGAGGACCCACCCAACGAAAGGGATACAATGGGTTACCCTAAGGTGGCTGTGATTTTCGGTCAGGGATGGGCGATGGAGCCCAAGAGGTGGAGTCCTTGGCAATGGCCTGAAGGAGTGGCAGGATGAGGCACAGGGAAGATAAATAATACAAAAAAAAATGATTATGAATGTACACTGAAATTTGTCAGCACTCGCTCATGACTTTGGCAATTTTCAATATTTTGACCCCAGATTTTTAGCATAGCCATTTTTCCACATCATCTCATGAATGTGACAGCTGTCAGTTTTCAAATCCCAGCCAAAAGGCCAAAATGTGTTTTCCTACCTGTTGCGCGAAATAATGTTTCATCTAAAATTTAGACATTTTCACATACTGGGTTCATGAAACGGTACCATAAGAAGACTATGTTAAAAATGTAGTGTCAGAATCTTAAAAAAACAAAAAAAAGTTATGAAGGTACATTGACACTTTTCGATGCTTGCTCATAACTTTGGTAATTTTCGATATTGTGGCACCAAATTTTCAACATAGCCATTTTTTCACACCACCTCAAGAACCCAAAAAACTGTCATTTTTCAAATCCTGGCCAAAATGTGATTTCGCACTCGTGGCTCAAAATAAGGTTTCATCCAGTATTTTATGACACCAGTTATGTTCGGAGTCACGAAAACTGCGGTATATTAAAACTATTGCAAATACAATTGAAAAGTAACATTGTTTGCAGGGATGGCCATTGACCAGTGGGGACCATCTTGCTTTCCCCTGCCGGTGACCTGAGTTTGGGTGTGAACTCAGTGAGCCGGCTGAATAGTCTGAGGCTGGGGGAAAGGCGGTGCAGCATGTGACACTGATCCCAGCCTGGGAGGGACAAAACAGTGCTCTCGCACACACAAGACACCTTGTGGTGGGCTGGAGAGCCTTCCCTTACAAGGGGTTGATGTGCATGTCGAGGCCTGATAGGACCTTGCCGCTGGACAAGTAGGTTAGCCTGGCAGTTTTAAAGTACAGTGTAGGCACAGACCTACAGTTAGTAGCAAGTCAGGATCCACCACAAATTACTCATCTCACTATGCACGCCTGCCGCACACGCCATGCACGCAGACATTCAACATGGACAAATACTTGTTAATTACTACCTGCGCAATAAATTGAAGAAGGCCCCCTTCCTGTGCCTTGTACAGTTTGTTTCATTCCACACTGAGACATGAAGACAGGAGGGACAGTGGAGAGCCCCTTCCTGCTGCCTCTCAGGTTTATGCTCTTGCTCTACATACTTTTGGCCATGATTTCTGATAATAGCTCAGGGCCAACATGTTCCTCTATTTGATTTTTTTTTTTATGTATAGGTATTTGTCACCGGTCTCCCCTGGCTGTCCCCTTCAGACCATCCCCCAACCCTGGCTTCCCTGGGACTTACCTTGGCCTACACCCTCTGCCACAGGGCTGTGGCAGTGCCTGGTCACCAGGTGCTGAGCCTGTGGATGGTCGGTCATCACCCACAGCCCCAGGTGTTTTCCTCATTTTCTCCCTTCCCACCCCTGTCTCTGGGGCGCACACGCCAGACATGCGTGGAGGTGCACGGACACCCATAGAAGTCCCACACCACCCTCCCTTTTCAGGTGCCCTACAGTCCCGTACTACCCTCGGCCTCCACCCAGGGGCAGTCGTTCGGCTGGAGCACCAGTCCTCCCTCCCTGGGAGAGGAGAGCAGTCCTCTGGATGCTCAGTCCTCTCCCTCCCCAGCTGACCACTGGCAGCCTGCTTGCACTGCGACCAGAGGTCATCAGCGTGACAGGAGGTAAGGCCACGGATGCCTCAGCCCTCCATGCCACTGAGCCACCCTCTTTTTGTTTTTAAAGCAGCAGTACTAGTCAGTCAGCAGAAAATGTCATTCTGACTTTTTTAGCAGTAATGTGTTCTTGATAATTTTAGGTCCTTCATCAGGGTATTTTAAATTCATTTAGCTATGGGTATACTGAAGCCAAAGGTGACCCTTTTGGGGGCCAGGGGGGAAGGGGAGCTAGCACCCAATAGGGGCTGGCTAATGAGCAGACACGAATGACCATTATGGCTGACCCCCAACAACTTTCAAAAATCTCCTACAGTATATAGATTCTTAGTGAGTCTGCACCTGGAGTACCGCACCCAGTTCTGGAGTCCTGACTTCAGGGAAAATAGGGATAGGCTGGATACGGTGCAGCACAGGGTAACGAAAAATGATTCAGGGCCAACAGGGCAGGTTCTTTGAGGAGCACCTCAAGTCACTGAACATATACTCACTGGAGACTAGAGGGGAGAGGGGTGATATGATAGAGACCTTCAAGTTCCTAAAAGGAACTAAAAGTGAACTAACGGGAACTATATAGCTGGAATATTAAGTCGTGGTCACATAGACATGAGCGGAAACTAGCAGGAGGAGGTTCAAGAGGGACATGAAGATGTATTATTTTACAGAAAGGGAGGTGGAGTCATTGAACAGTCTACCAGCCGAAGTGGTAGTTGCAAAAATGTTGGTTTCAAGCACGGTTGGGCAGAATGTTGTGTATAGTGGTTGTTTGAGGTGGCAGAAACTGGGAGGAGAGTGGGGGGGGTTGGGGAGGGCTAGGACTGGAGGGACAGTAGGTCCCAGGGCTAAATTGGGAATTTGGGCAGGCTGGATGGACCATGTGTCTTTGTCTGCCATCATTGTCTGTGTTTCCTCCTTGGAAATCACATTTTAACTGCACCCACTGTATTCATAATTCAGATTGTCCTGGTGCTGCCAGCAAAGTATTCTGATGGCTAATAGCACTGCACCACCCTAATCTGCTTACATCCATGATGGTGGACCTGGCAACTGAGCAAGAACTTTTAAAAACATCAGAATCCTCTCTTATGCCTCAGGAATGAAATAAGGCTAAAAATAAGTCAGATATATTGGTGTCTTGGTTTGTCCTGTCAACTAAATTATTGAAATGTTTGATCTTACTTTGAGAGGGTTCCTTCAGTAGGTCATAACATGAAGGACTAGCGCTATCTGGCATCTGGACCGCACGGCAGACTTTTCCAGCAATACCTGATGGGAGACCGCCCACCCAACATCACGTGACCAACATTAGTGTGACCCTATATAGTGGGCGGTCACCACGCCTGCCCAACAGTTATTTTCCACCATTACCTCATGGTAGACTTCCTCAGCGATGGCCATTGAAAGTTTTTCGTTGGTAGTTTATTCCTACATTTTTCAATTATCTTCGTCTTCTCTGTCTTCTTCCCAGAAGAAGAAGTGTCATTCTTGTGGCACCCAGATTCCCCACAAGAACGGTCACATCAAGTGCGTCATCTGCCTAGGCCTGGACCATCCGACCACGACTTAAACGTCCTTCAGCCAAGCTACCTGCAAGTGGAAGCAGCAGGCTCTGGAGGCCGATCTTCTAAAGTCCCATTGGCGTCCCTTGAGAAGCAAATGGAGCGCATCAGGGAGTCTCCTTCTTCTCCGTCCCCTTCCAAGCATTGAAAGGAGAAGCACAAGGAGCAGGAGCGCTCTTTGGACAGTTCTTGGGCCGAATCCAGTCGGCCCTCCACCAGTAAAGCTCTCCCCCGCCACTTCCTTCCAAGGCCCAACCAGCAGTCGAGGACTCTGATAGAACCGTGAAGGTCCAATCCTCTGCTACGGGTAAGTCGACCGCCGGCTCCTCTGATGGTCACACCGTTTCTGCCGCTAAGTCGACCCCCCGGCTCCTCTGGGGACCACCCAGCCACAATCAATAAGTCGGCAAGGGGCTTCTCCCCCTCCCACCCGGCTCCTCTGTCTGGTCAGTCGGCCGCCTCTTGCAACTGCACAAATGCAGCTCTCCCATCAGGGTCTTCTGCCAGCACCCCCAATGTCCAGATGAGCTTGGGGGGAGACTCCCCCCTCCCCATTTTTCCCCCACCGGTAGACCTCCCCTCTATGGAGGTTACCCTGGGTGATGACAGTGCGGGCCCCCTGGATGTGGAACACACATCAGGGTCGAATGCCTGCTCACTCTCCGGGGTCTCTGGGATGGAGGTCCTTCCTCAGCCATCTGGCCCAACACCGGAGGTGCTTCCTGTCTCTTCAGGGAGGCTTATTTCTGACCCGGCAATGGTTCCCCTGCCTGATACTGTTCCTTCATTGGAGCCGGCGAGACCTCCACTCATGCCGGACCCTCCGATGACTGTCTCCTTGCCGGGGCCCTCGCATCTGCCTCTGCTGCCAGTTCCACCGGGAGACCAGGTCCCTCTGTTGGTGACTGTGGCCCCGACACTGGCAACTCCAGTGTTGGGTCTGCCTCCTATATATACCACGGCAGGCCCTACATGGGTTCCCCCACCGCCAGGTCCTCTGACACTGGGTCTTTATTCTTGAGCCCACTTAGTCTCTCATTACCCTTCGGGGCATCCTTGGAATCTTCCCCCGGCAGGTCCCCCTCCTGATTGGAGTGGTGCGGGTCACTTCTTCCCTGGATTTATTTATTTCAATTCTAGGATTACAATTACCTTTGAGCACAGGGCTCTTTTACAAAGGTTCCATGTCAAGACATAGGTATCACATAACAATTGACAAAATTGTTACACAAATAAGGGTAAAGGATATCAAATTAATTTCGAACAGACAGGGAGAGGGTAAAGTGGAAAGGAGGAGGACAATAGGGGGAAGGGGTGGTAGAAAGAAATGGGAGGGGCAAAAATGGGAGGTAAGAAAATGAGAGGAGAGGTGGTGGAGATACACCCCCTACCTGGGTTTCTCCTGTCTGTGATACCAGGGGTACCACTATCCTTCTGCTATCCTGCCTCCTCCTCCTCCTTCTCCAGTGAGTCAACTGGACTTTTAAGACTTTAGTTCAGTCTTGGTGGCAGAAAGCAAGATCAGAGTTGGTGACAGACCTAGAGTGTAGACTCCCGATATCTCGCGCTCCCAGGTCCCCTTCCCTGGTGAGCTTGCCTCATCCACTGTTCACGTCACGGGGGACTACTCCTAGGGACATTTCCCTTCCATACTTAGGAGACATTCCGGATTTGGGTGAGGAGGATTCTACGGAGGAACCTTCGGACCACGAGTCCCAGGTCCCTAAAAGCAAGGACTCTTCTAAATCCCCCATGAGGATGCTTCCTTTTCACACTTAATGGGGTCCATCCAACATCACTAAAGTTGGGAGTCTGAAGAGCAGGATCCCGTACATCAAAGGCTTACCGAACACCTTGATCTGGAGTCTCTGTCCCCCATTCCTGTTCCTCCCTGGATCGGACCTCATGAAGACCTCACCTCCATGGTCTGGCAACTGCTCCACTCCATCCCGGCTATCCCTAAATGGGTGGACAGGACCTACCGGGTGCCTAAGGATGCCCTCTTCCTCAATGCACATCTGAAGGCTGACTCTGTCATAATTTCAGCTGCTCATGACCACTCTGCTGTTCCCAGACACATGAGCACTTTTCCTCCTGTATAAGGAGTCAAGGCAGTTGGACCAGTTTGGGAAGAAAGTCTTCTCATTGGCCATATGTGCATTGTGGTCCCTTAATTATGTGGCCCATATGGTGTCACATCAAAAGGATACTCTTGCCAGGCTAGAGTCCTGAGTCCAGTCCATGGACCCTTTGGACCTCAAGGAGGAGCTTGTCTAGGATATTCACCTGTCTAAAATTTCTTGCAGGCATGCATTGTGGGCCACCTACGACTATGTCAACTCAGTGTCCCACACCTCAGCAACCGCTGTCTCCCTTAGGCAGCATGCATGACTTTGCATCTTTGGCCTCGCCAATGAGGTCCAGATTGCAATACAAGATGCCCCCTTCAGGGGCTCAGTGCTTTTTGGTGGCGACACCAAAGACATTATCATGGATCTTCAGGACCGTGGCCAAGCCCTGAGATCCATGCAGTCCATTTACTGATTGGGCAACCAGCAGCAGCAGCCCTTTTGGAAGAGGACCTGGAGGCAGAGAAAGCAAGCCCAGACTCAATGCCGGGGCAAACATAAGACCACGGGAACCTTCACCCCTCCTGCCTTCAAGAACCAGAGACATTCAGGATGACCTCCTCCTGCCCATCCTTCCACCTCCTGACTCCCCCACTTCACCCCCTCCTCAGCGCCAGTGTGAGGAGCTGGTGGGGGGGGGAGAGGTTTGCTCGCCACGTGCAGGAGTGGCAGAGCATCACCTCCGATGCATGGATCCTGCAGTTAGTGTCCCTAGGACACACTCTAGGTTTTCTGGAGCTCCCTCCAGAATCTCCTCCCAGCAGGTCCACCTGCTCAAGAGACCAGGCTGTGCTTGTAAGGGATGAAATTCAGGCTCTGTTGCTCAAGTAAGCCATAGAGCCAGTTCCCCTCCGACATAGGGGAAGGGGGTTTTACTCTCATTTTTTTCCTGTTTCCAAAAAACACAGGTGACCTGCGACCCATTCTTGTCCTCGGCAGACTCAATCTGTTTGTCGAGTACAAAAATTCTGGATGTTAACCCTTCAGAGTTTACTCCCTCTTCTTCAGGAGAATCACTGGCTTTGTACTCTAGCTATGCAGGATGCCTACCTACACATCCCGATTTTCCCCAGCCACCACCGATTCCTGCAATTCCTTTTCCTAGGGAAGCATTTCCAATTCAAGGTTCTCCCCTTTGGCCTTTCCTTGGCACCTTGGGTTTTTACCAAGTGCCTCGCGGTTGTGGCTGCAGTCCTTCATCACCAGGGCATAGTGGTCTTCCCCATCTGGACTATTGGTTGATCTCAGCCCTGTCCAGGGAGTCTCTCTCTCGGAGGCTCTATCCATTACTCTGGACATGTTTACCAGCTTGGGGATTACAGTCAGTGTCCCCAAGTCATCCCTTACTTCCCTCCCAGAGGTTGCAGTTTATTGGGGCAGTTTTGGATACAGTCCAGAGCAAAGCATTCCTTCCTGTAGACAAGATAGAGACCCTGGTCAGGCAAGCTGCTTTAGTGGCCTCCTCCAGGATTCTTCTGGCTTGGGAGGTCCTTCGGTTACTGGGTTTGATGGTGGCCTCCATTTCCACGGTTCCCCTGGCAAGGCTGCACATGAGAGTCACTCAGTGGTCCTTGAAGATCCAATGGGATCAGCTTCAGGACAATTTGGACCACCCAGTCCTAATTTTGTCCACTCTTCAAAAAGACTTGAGCTGGTGGATGGATCTCTCAAACTTGTCAATAGGCTTCCCTTTCAGAGGCCTGGCCCCTCAGGTATCCCTATCTATGAACACCTCCGGTCTAGGTTGGGGGGGCTCACTTAGGGGAACACCAAGCTCAGGGATCGTGGTCTAGCCTGGAGATGTTCTTACACATCAATATTTTGGAGATGAGAGCAGTTTTGTATGTGCTTCATGCGTTCCAGACTCCTCTTCTTCTGGAATTACTGCTCATCCAGACGGACAACATGTTGGTCATCTGGTACATCAACAAACAAGGAGGAACTTGCTCATACCCCCTTTGCAAGGAAGTGATGCAAGTGTGGAACTGGGCAGTCCAACACGATCTGTCCCTGACAGCTGTACATGTTCCAGGAGTGCTAAACATCCTGGCGGACAGTCTCAGCAGGTCTCAAGCTCTCCGTCATGCATGGGAGCTAAAGCAGGAAGTGGCAAATTATCTCTCTTTCAGAGATGGGGTACCAGAACACAACCTTTTCACCTCCCCATCCAATGCATAACTTCACAGTTTTTGCTCGCTTGTGCCAGGGCATGGTGCTTTTTGGCATGATGCGTTGTTTCTCTCTTGGACAGAGAAGTTTTTATATGCCTTCCCTCCATTTCCCATTCTTCAGAGGGTCCTCATCAAACTTCAGGCAGAGAAAGTGCAAATGATTCTGATTGCTCCTCTCTGGCCGAGACAGATTTGGTTTCCACTTCTGCATCAGCTTGCGCAGGAACCTCCAGTTCTGCTTCCATTGACGCATGACCTCTTGTCACAGAATCAGGGCAGGCTCAAGCATCCGGGGCTCAGGACCCTGCACTTACATACCTGGCTCCTGCAGACATAGTGATTTCTCGCTTTGGGGTTTCTAACAGAGTTGCCCAAGTCCTGGTGAAGGCAAGGAAGCCTTTTACCCAGTCCACTTATGCCATGAAGTGGAAACGTTTTTGTGTATGGGCGGCGTCCAAGAGTTGGAACCCCTTTTCTTGTTTCACCCCTCAGATCATGGAATACCTCCTTCATCTGTCCAGTTCAGGTCTTTCCTGTTCCTCGTTGAATGTACACTTATCTGCCATTTCGGCGTACCTTGAGCATGAGGATGAATCGTGGCTTAGCTGGAAATCTCTAAAACCCTTCTGAAAGGGATTCTCCACTTGAAACCCCCTATCTGCAGCACCACACCATTTTGGGATTTAAATTTTGTGTTGGAGAAGCTCACTCTCCCTCCTTTGGAATCAGTGATGAGCTGTGATTTGCACTATCTTTCATGGAAAGTGCTATATAGTTGTGATTACTTTCACTAGAAGAATTTCCGAGCTTCATGCTCTAATGTGCAAAGAGCCTTATTTGATTTTTTCATAGGGACTGGGCGGTCCTCAGAACAAATCTTGTTTTTACCTAAGGTGGTGTCGGAGGTCACACTGAACCAGACAGTGGAACTTCTGGTTTACTATTCGACTCCCACGAATAGAGGTGAGGCGCTCTTGCGCACCTTGGATGTGCACCATATTCTCAGGTGCTATACCCATTGATCCAAAGATTTCCTGAAGGAAGACCAGCTCTTTGTTTCGTTCACCCCCAGATCCTTGTGGAAAGCTGTCTCCAAGCAGTGTATGTCCAAGTGGTTAGCCAACTGCATTTGCTTCTGTTACCAGAAATATGACAAACCTCTGCCAGGGTCTGTGAGAAGTCATTCCACTAGGGGTATAGCTGCATCCGCAGCTTTTCTGCATAATGTTTCTGCAGCAGACATCTGTGCAGCAGCAACCTGGAGTTCTGCCCATATCTTTACCAAGCATTACAGTCTGGACATTGCTTCTAGGCGGAGGGCTGGCTTCGGCCTCGCTCTCCTGCAGGACCTTCTGTCCTAGACCAGTTCTGTCCTGCTTTTATTGTAAGTTTCTCCTCCTCCTCCCATGTTTCTCTTGATCTCTCTTATGAGAGACTGCTTGGGATTCAGTCCTACATGTTATGACCTACTGAAGGTACCCTCTTGAACTAAGATAGTACAGTTACGTAAGAACTTATCGTAACAGCAGATCTTCAAGAGAGGTTCCTTCAGCAGGCCATGTTTTTCCCTCCCTCCTTCCCCCCCAATTTTCTTTTGGGACTCCAGACTCTGTTTCCTTCTCCTGTCACACCTTTAGGTCTCTGACAGGAGAACTGGAGGGCAGGTGTGGGGACCGCCCACTATATAGGGTCACGCTGATGTCAGTCATGTGACGTCGGGTGGGCGGTCCCCCGTTAGGTATTGCTGGAAAAGTCTGCCATGCGGTCAAGACGCCAGATGGCACTAGTCCTACATGTTATGATCTACTGAAGGAACCTCTCTCGGAAGATCTACTGTTACAGTAAGTTCTTACGTAACTAATTCAACTAGTATTGCTGCTTTGAGTGTGAGGTATGTAGTTAACAGGTTTCAGTTAACTGGCACTGAGTGAGACCAGAGATGCAGAAAGCAGTGTTTTAAACTGCTGATTAACACCAAAGGACCAGCCGGTAATGAGATTAAATTACCAGTGATGACAGTTCATATCGTAGGCATTGGCTGCACAAGGCTCTGTTACAATATTAAATGATGTTACAGTAATAATGGGTAAACAGTGAGGAGAGGAGGCACTGTGAGTCACCCTGGAGACAGGAAATGGCACCACAATCTGAACAGGGGTTGTATAGAGACCCTCGTCTCGAGGAGGAAATGGACAAGGAAATGATAGAAGGCATCCTTAGAATGGCTGAAAAAGGGGAGACATTGTTGATGGGGACCTGAATATGCTAGATCGGTTACAGGGTGGGGATGCCCAGGTTCCCACTGCACACATCATGCTGTGCAGGGCACCAGGCACAAGTCGCCGGGCTGCCCTGTGCAAGGCATGCAATTGGGGCCATTTGTGCCTTGCATATTTTATGGCCTCATTTGCATGTCCCATGCTGAATATCATGGGTGCTGCGCCTAGCTCAACTGCGCTGGCACATCCCAGTGCTCCCTATCTGTGGCTTGCGCCAGTGCAGTGTCACTGCATCATGTGCAGTGCATGCGCTGACCATGCCATATTCAACAGTGCTGCGCTATGGTGCATCACTGTTGAATATCACCTGGCCATGGCACCGGCGCATCCCAGTTGCGCTGCGCCCAGGCTTGCGCCACTGCCTGGCGTAGTCTGAATATCCCAGCCTTATTGTACTTTATTCTTCTCCACTCTAGACTGGCTCCCATCAGTCTGTACTGCCTGACCAGCCCTGTATCCCGCCATCTCTAGAACTTACCTCCACTCCTCAGGTTCCCCATGGGAGGGGCTGCTGGGTGCCGGGCCCTTACACCGTCGGAATAAAGGATTGGTCTTCAAACTGGAGCGCCCAGTCAGCAGGCAGAGGATGGCATCCTGTACAGTCAGGAGTTTGTTTTTTTCTTCTGTTACTGTCTCCACCCACTGACATTGGGAAGGCTAGCCCAATGCAGTGCGTCATGCCCGGCGACATCCCTGTCCCTCAAGCTGTGGCTCTTAGCTGTGTCACAAGGTGGCGATAGTGCAGCAGAGTCCAACTCCCTTCCACCCCCTGAGGAGGTGAGCATCATTGAACACTCAACCATCCTCCCCCGGCTGGCTCTCCACTGTCCCAGGATCGTTCCCAAACCCATGTCATTGGAGTCACAAGCCAGTAGAGAAGCTGCTATGCTGGCAGGACAGTGAATGTTTCTTCATTTCATGCATGATATATGTGTATTGCCTCTTTACCTATTGTATGTTGTGTGTCCTTCCCAGGACCTGCTTGTAATTGAGCACTGCTCAGTGGAGATTTTTCTTGTCAAATAAATAAATACAAACACAAAGGAATAAACCTGTTAAAAGGAAAAAGCAGCTCTCTCCAGAAAGGCAGGAGGGGTTATAATAGTTTTCGTATCAGTTAAAAAAATCCTGTTAACTGAATATTTTTGTTTGTGAACCAATTTTTGCCAGTGCTGTACTATCTTGTTTAATCTTTGTGAATGTTTCAAATAAATGTCTTGTCATGGCAACATATGCTATTATTGTTACCCTGGTTACTTCTTTCCCTAGTCTTGTAGTTACCTAATGTTTCTCAGCTCTACTGGATGCAGCTGTAAATGAGACCTTATGCTTACATTACTTTCCAATAAACAAATCGCATTCAATTCAGTACGCCATGTAATTCTGTTGCTTCCTTCAGATTTGTCTTCCTTTCAAAGTAGACAGCCTGCAGCCCATCTCTCAGTTTTGCCAGGAGAGGCTGAAATGTTTCTGTGCAACTGGGCAACGAGGTTCCATAGCAGGGAAAGGATCAAGAGTTCAACTTCTGCCGTTTCCTAATGCCAAAGTGCACAGGATGATTTAAACCTATCCTAGACCTTCGAGCTCTAAACAAGCTTATTGCAAAAAGGAAGCTCATGAGGTTGTCTCTGGGAGCCGCCTCCTCTCTTGTTAGCGTAGGATGACTGCTCATGAGGTTGTCCCTGGGAGCCCCCTCCTCTCTTGTTAGCTCAAGATGACTGCTCATGAGGTTGTCCCTGGGAGCCCCCTCCTCTCTTGTTAGCTCAGGATGACTGGACTGCTCATGAGATTGTCCCTGGGAGCCCCCTCCTCTCTTGTTCACTCAGGATGACTGCTCATGAGGTTGTCCCTGGGAGCCCCCCTCCTCTCTTGTTAGCTCAGGATGACTGGACTGCTCATGAGGTTGTCCCTGGGAGCCCCCTCCTCTCTTGTTAGCTCAGGATGACTGCTCATGAGGTTCTCCCTTGGAGCCCCCCTCCTCTCTTGTTAGCTCAGGATGACTGCTCATGAGGTTGTCCCTGGGAGCCCCCTCCTCTCTTGTTAGCTCAGGATGACTGCTCATGTGGTTGTCCCTGGGAGCCCCCTACTCTCTTGTTAGCTCAGAATGACTGCTCATGAGGTTGTCCCTGGGAGCCCCCTCCTCTCTTGTTAGCTCAGGATGACTGCTCACGATGTTGTCCCTGGGAGCCCCCTCCTCTCTTGTTAGCTCAGGATGACTGCTCATGAGGTTGTCCCTTGGAGCCCCCTCCTCTCTTGTTAGCTCAGGATGACTGCTCACAATGTTGTCCCTGAGGCCCTCCTCTCTTGTTAGCTCAGGGTGACTGCTCAGGAGGTTGTCCTGGGAACCCCTCCTCTCTTGTTAGCTCAGGATGACTGCTCATGATGTTGTCCCTGGGAGCCCCTCCTCTCTTGTTAGCTCAGGATGACTGCTCATGAGGTTGTCCCTAGAGCCCCTCCTCTTGTTAGCTTAGGATGGCTGCTCATGAGGTTGTCCCTTGGAGCCCCCTCCTCTCTTGTCAGCTCAGGATGACTGGACTGCTCATGAGGTTGTCCCTTGGAGCCCCCTCCTCTCTTGTTAGCTCAGGATGACTGCTCATGATGTTGTCCCTGGGAGCCCCCTCCTCTCTTGTTAGCTCAGGATGACTGCTCATGAGGTTGTCCCTGGGAGCCCCCTCCTCTCTTGTTAGCTCAGGATGACTGCTCATGAGGTTGTCCCTGGGAGCCCCCTCCTCTCTTGTTAGCTCAGGATGACTGCAAATGAAGTTGTCCCTGGGAGCCCCCTCCTCTCTTGTTAGCTCAGGATGACTGCTCACGATGTTGTCCCTGGGAGCCCCCTCCTCTCTTGTTAGCTCAGGATGACTGCTCATGAGGTTGTCCCTGGGAGCCCCCTCCTCTCTTGTTAGCTCAGGATGACTGCTCACGATGTTGTCCCTGGGAGCCCCCTCCTCTCTTGTTAGCTCAGGATGACTGCTCATGAGGTTGTCCCTGGGAGCCCCCTCCTCTCTTGTTAGCTCAGGATGACTGGACTGCTCATGAGGTTGTCCCTTGGAGCCCCCTCCTCTCTTGTTAGCTCAGGATGACTGCTCACGATGTTGTCCCTGGGAGCCCCCTCCTCTCTTGTTAGCTCAGGATGACTGGACTGCTCATGAGGTTGTCCCTGGGAGCTCCCTCCTCTCTTGTTAGCTCAGGATGACTGGACTGCTCATGAGTTTGTCGCTGGGAGCCCCCTCCTCTCTTGTTAGCTCAGGATGACTGTTCACGATGTTGTCCCTGGGAGCCCCCTCCTGTCTTGTTAGCTCAGGATGACTGCTCACGATCGTGTCCCTTGGAGCCCCCTCCTCTCTTGTTAACTCAGGATGACTGCTCATGAGGTTGTCCCTGGGAGCCCCCTCCTCTCTTGTTAGCTCAGGATGACTGCTCAGAAGGTTGTCCCTGGGAACCCCCTCCTCTCTTGTTAGCTCAGGATGACTGCTCAGGAGGTTGTCCCTGGGAGCCCCCTCCTCTCTTGTTAGCTCAGGATGACTGCTCATGAGGTAGTCCCTGGGAGCCCCCTCCTCTCTTGTTAGCTCAGGATGACTGCTCAGGAGGTTGTCCCTGGGAGCCCCCTCCTCTCCTGTTACTTCAGGATGATTGCTCATGAGGTTGTCCCTGGGAGCCCCCTCCTCTCTTTTTAGCTCAGGATGACTGCATATGAGGTTGTCCCTGGGAGCCCCCTCCTCTCTTGTTAGCTCAGGATGACTGCTCATGAGGTTGTCCCTGTAGCCCCCTCCTCTCTTGTTAGCTCAGGATGACTACTTATGAGGTTGTCCCTGGGAGCCCCGTCCTCTCTTGTTAGCTCAGGATGACTGCTCAGGAGGTTGTCCCTGTAGCCCCCTCCTCTCTTGTTAGCTCAGGATGACTGCTCATGACGTTGTCCCTGGGAGCCCCCTCCTCCCTCTCTCTCTCCTGTTAGCCCAGGATGACTGCTCAGGAGGCTGTCCCTGGGAGCCCCTCTTCTACCATTACCTCTTAGTCCTCTTGAGAAAGCACTTGTTGATATGAAACTGTTGAAGTTTTGTTACCGCTCTCCCGGTTTTTAATATTATATTGTACTCATTAAATATGTTTTATATGGCAGTTTTATCCTTTTCATTTTCATAAAAATGCATTTTAGCCAGTAATCTTGGTGGTGTCAGTTCCATTTTTGTAGTTGCATATGGCCATTTTTTTTAATTCAGGCACACTGTGGTAAGAACTATTACCAGTATGAGCACCTTTTTCTGTTGTGAATTCTGCGTACCATGATTCTACCACTCTTTCTGTGAAAAAGCATTTCCTCACATCCTTCCTCCAATTTAATTGCATGTCTCCTAGTCCTACAGGTTCTCCAGTTTTGGAAGAGGCTGCCTCTCTGCACTCTGTTCACCCCATGAGGCACTTGAAGGTCTCTATCATATTACCCTCAAACTCCTGTCCTCCAGTGTATGTATTGAGATCTGTCAGTCTCTCCTCATACGGCTTCCCTTGCAACCCCAGCACCATCTTGGTTACCCGTCACTGGGCCACTTCCACCCTGTCTTTGTCTTTCCTGAGGTGTGGTCTCCAGAACTGGACAGGGTGCACTGCAGGGGGTGTACCAGAAAGCAGTACAGTGGTAGTACCACCTCCCTCCTCCTGCTGGTGATGCCTTCCCTATGCACCACAGCTCCCCACTAGCCCTGCCAACAGGCTTGTCATGCAGTGCTGCCACATTGAAGCCTTCTGAAATAATAACTCCAAGGTCTCTTTCCTGCCTAGTGACTGCCAACACCTCCCTCTCATCTTATACTCAGCACTGGGGTTCCTGTGCCCTAGGTGCATGATTTTGCACTTTTCGGCATTGGAACCCCAACTGCCATGCATCTGACCACTCCAAGTTTCCCTAGATCTGTGCGCATGGTCTCCACTCTCTCCTGGGTGTCCACCCTATTGTATATCTTGGTGTCTTCTGCATAAGGACAGACCTTCCCCACCAGTTCCTCTGCAATATCCCCTATGAAGATATTAAAGTGGACTGGTCTCAACACTGAACCCTGCTCTACACTACTGGTTACCACCCCTCCACCCCCCTCCTTGGAGTGTGTGCCATTCACCACTACCCTGTGCCTCCAATCTGTTAGCCAGTAGTGAACCCAGTTTACCATTTTGGCTCCCACCCTCAAATTGATCAGCTTCCTAATCAGCCTTCTGTGTGGCACAGTGTTGAAGGCCTTGCTGAAGTCTAGATAGCCTACATCCACTGCCCTCCCCTAGTCTGTTTCCCTGGTCACCCAGTCAAATAAATTTATTAGATTTTAGTGGATTATTAGTTTTCATAGAAATATTTACACAGGACGTGAGCACTGAGAAAAGATCCCATTTGCAGGCTCCTTACCCCAGGCTAAGGCACGTAGTTACAAAGCAGCAAACACAATGTCATGTACACTTACCCCTGGATTACAGGAGGCCATCCTCATACTAACAATTACAGCATCAGGTGAATTTAACCCCAGATTACAGGAGGCCATCTTCATACTAACAATTATAACGTCAAGTACACTTAACCCCAGATTGCAGGAGGCCATCCTCATACTAACAATTATAACGTCAAGTACACTTACCCGTGGATTACAGCAGGCCATCCTCATACTAACAATTACAGCGTCAAGTGAATTTAACCCCAGATTACAGGAGGCCATCCTCATACTAACAATTATAACGTCAAGTACACTTAACCTCAGATTACAGGAGGCCATCCTCATACTAACAATTATAACGTATAAGTACCAACCCCAGATTACAGGAGGCCATCTCATACTAACAATTATAACGTCAAGTACACCTAACCTCAGATTACAGGAGGCCATCCTCATACTAACAATTATAACGTCAAGTGCACTTAACCCCAGATTACAGGAGGCCATCCTCATACTAACAATTATAACGTCAAGTACACTTAACCTCAGATTACAGGAGGCCATCCTCATACTAACAATTATAACGTCAAGTACACTTAACCCCAGATTACAGGAGGCCATCCTCATACTAACAATTATAACGTCAAGTACACTTAACCTCAGATTACAGGAGGCCATCCTCATACTAACAATTACAGCGTCAAGTACACTTAACCCCAGATTACAGGAGGCCATCCTCATACTAACAATTACAGCGTCAAGTACACTTAACCCCAGATTACAGGAGGCCATCCTCATACTAACAATTACAGCGTCAAGTACACTTAACCCCAGATTACAGGAGGTCATCCTCATACTAACAATTACAGCGTCAAGTACACTTAACCCCAGATTACAGGAGGACATCCTCATACTAACAATTATAACGTCGAGTACACTTAACCTCAGATCAGGGGTCAACCTTACCTTTTTTTTGCACTAGCCAGTCAGCCAGACTAGTGAACCAGAGATTGCACTAGCCCGCAGAAGTTTGCAGTAGCCCGCAGTCAGTGTGGTTAACAGTGATTTGTTAAACAAAAGGCAAATAAAATTGCATTTGTCCTGCCAACAGTCTGGACACCTACCAACTGATTTTGCACTGTGCCTTTAACTGGAAACTGCATATACACTACCTCAGCTTCTGTGACTGAAGAGTCAGTGGTTCTGTCACTGATGACTGAAATGAACTTTGTTCCCATAATTTTGTCTCGTAGCACCATGTGTTCAACCTCGGCTACATAGTGGATAAAGTTGCAGGCATATTTGTCCTTCTGATGTGCTGAACTGCTATCTAGCCCTTTCATATCATCAAGGCTGCACATCTACACAAAGTCTGTGAAAAGATGTCCTTTCTTAGCAATTGCATGGCATGTGAGAAACAGTTTATCCAGACAGTTAAGCGTTGCTTCTTTCATGTTCTTCAGCATTCCCTTCGTGTTACTTGTCCCTGGAGTAGCAGTACTGGCATCCTCTTTTTCCTTTGCCCTAGCATGAGCTTCACTGATATTATGGGATGAGACAGAGTCAAGCCGGAAGTTATCTGTACCGAAATGAAAATTCTTGTTATTGACCACCTTACCCAACTGTATTTCATGTTTGATACACAAATGGCAGATCATCAGATCTTTTGCACCATCATACCCCGGCTTCGCTTTGTCTTTTCGTACTCATGATCTTTTGTTTGTCTTCGTCAACATGCTTTCTATTAATGTCAGCTGGGTTACTGACTTCTTTAATAGATTTCCAAATTTTCAGATTTGTAGTTAATAAAGTTGTGTTGTGAAAAGTGTGTGTGTCTTTTTCTTCCCTTTTCCACCCTTGCCACAGATCCCACAAATGCTTGATCATCCCAGTTCTGTTAAAAAATGGTCACCCAAAAAAGGTAAGGATAAATTCAACAGCATCAACCCATACTATTATTTATTTGTATTCTTTGTCAACCAGGTAGCTCTCATTGGGCTGAGACTCATTTACAAGGTGGCCCAGGAACACAGGAGGATTCACATTGACTTGCTTAGGGTCTCGCAGTATGCAAGTGGAGGCTGTGGGAATTAAAACCCAGATCTGCTGGCTGTACAAAGTCCATTCACAACCTGTTGCTCTCTCTGTTAAACACTCCAGTTTCCCTTTCCATGACAGCCATGTATTCTGATATGCTTTGACCACCTTTTTGATAACTGAACTATCAGTACTTGTGGTATCCTCATTACTATATTGTGTCCCCTTCACCTCATCAGCTACTGCTGTTTTTTTCAAATAGAAACATAGAAACAGAATTTGACGGCAGATAAGGACCGCTTGGCCCACCCAGTCTGCCCATTTCCCTACCTAATGGATAAGCTGCAGATCCTAGTTAACCAGCAGCCTACTTCTTTCAAACAACATGAAGTCTTGCTATATTATGACAATTGCAGTATGACCGCTGGTTAGAACTGCTCTGGAGGTGAAATAGTTAACTTTCCATGCAGGCATGGAACTTAGAGCGCGAGCTCGATTGAAAACTTTGTCTGTTGTGCTTCAAAGGTAAACTGTCAGATTCTTTACTCCGCCTCACTGAACAGTCGCTCCGGAGATTTCTCCTTCTGCTCGGTTCATTTTGTTGGTTTAAAAGTATTATTTTTCACTTTTTAAGCCGAAATTAAACCACAACCAGTCGGTTCAAGCTCTGTCTGTGGTATTGTAAGTAATAGATAGGCTTACATTTATTTTATTCTGTGTGGAACTTGTAATTTGTTATCGGTTCAGTCTGAACCGATCAGGTTGTAGTTAAATCTACTAGCCCTTTTTTAGAGTGCGGTTCCCGGTTCTTATTGGTTCTAAAAAAAACGGATTTCATTACGGTTTTTTCCATGACCCGTGACACGGTTGGGAACCGATAAGGGTGTCTTGCTTGGTGGATTGCGTAAATGGGGCAAGTTGGTTAGGCTGGCTTATGTCTGAGAAACCAAAAGAAAAACGGACCCACTGGGTTTCAACACTATAGTGTTTGTGGGGAAGCTTTTGCTAAGGCTGACCCACACCACATGTGTCTATTGTCTGGGGTTTGACCACCTCAATTCAGACTGCCAGATTTGTCACAATTTCCCTGCTGCCACCATAGATAAGAGAGTTGGTAGGCTCAGGGAAAGGGAGGCCAAAAAGTCTGCTGACCTGGATGGCCAGCCCGGTTCGGTGCCAACCGAACCGGAGGGAGTGCCCTCTGACCAGGGCGATACTTCCTCGGGCAAATGAAGAGCCGGTTCCATCAAAAAAGGCTAGAAAGTCAGCTAGTTTAGAGCCAAAAGTTCTCTCCCCAACTGCTGAGGAAATAGCTAAAGCAATTAAAATTGTTTAGTCTCTCTCTCCGGTTCCAACCGAACCGACACCTTCTGGTAAGCGTTCGGTTCGGCCAGTTCCACCGGTTCAAGATTATGATTTTGAGAATTTTTATGAACCGGGGGAGGGGGAAGAGGAATATGAGGAGAGTGAATATGGTTTTGAAGATCTGGATGTGCCCATTGATCCGGACACCTCTCCAGATAGACCCCTAGGGGTTTCTCCTCCAAGACTTTCTGAGTCCCCTTCTCATTTCATGTTTTATAAAAAAGTTGCTGAAACTCTCCAGCTCCCTGTTGAGGAAGCTGTTGATGACCAGGAGACCAGACTATGTAGAAATGATGGATATTCCAGAGTCTAGAGACTGTCTATTCCTTTGCATAAATCTTTTAGGAAACAGACAGTAAAAGTTTTAAAACTCCTCACACTATGCCTCCTGTGGATAAAGGATGGACAAGAGGTATACCTTATCAGGCTCCGACACTAATTTCCTCACTCAACAATGCAGCCATGTGGGGTAGTGCAGGCTGCAGCCTGTGACAAGGCTAATATTCCCTAACCACACCCTGAGAAGGACTCCAGGAAGATCGATGCTATGGCAAAGAAACAGTACATGGCAGCATCTTTGGGACTCAGACAAGCAAATTATATGGTTATGCTGCTAGGTACCAGAAACACAGATGGGATACTGTGCTGGCCCTAGCAAAACAAGTCCCTGACCAGCTTGCCAGGGAGCTGGAACAGGTGGCTATGGATGGTATTGAGGCATCAAGGTGCAATTTCATGCTACAGTGGACTCTAATGATGTTTCATCAAGAGTCATGGCTACATCTGTGGCACTGCAGGATGGCTTGGCTCAGATGTACTACCCTGTCTCAGGATACCCAGTCTAAGGCCATGGATTTTCCTGTTGTGGAAATTCTCTGTTTGGGGAGCAAACAAGAAATTACATGAAGAAAATGGATGAATATAGGACCACCTATAGGAGTGCACAGGCTAAGGAAGGCAGGCCACTCCTCGAAGCAGCTACCTAGAGGCAGGGGCAGGCCTTTCATGGCCTTTTACCAAGCCCAAGCTTCCTCCTCCGCCTATGCTCAGAGGGGGTTCTTTAGAGGGAGAGGCAGACGGGGTACAAGCAGGTCTGCTTCCACCCCTCAGCCCAAAGCCCCTGCCAAGCAGGCACCCTGATGGGATTGCCAGGGCCGATTCTCCTCTACCTGTAGGGGGCAGGCTGGCTTACTTTGTCCAGGACTGGAGGTCTTTAACATCAGACAAGTGGGTCCTGGAAGTAGTAAGCCAGGGACTGGTTCTCAGCTTCAAAAAATTCCCAAAGCTGAAAACCAGGTCTTTTCCACCTGCAACTCCATCAGAGGCACTTGCCCTAGAGGCAGAGGTCTCTACCCTCTTGGCTTTCAGAGCTGTGGAAAGGGTTCCTCCCCTACGCCAGGGCAAAGGTTTGTACTCCAGGTACTCCCTTACCCCAAAAAAGACAGGAGAATGGCAGCCCATCCTGGATCTCAGATATTTAAACAAGCACCTTTTAAAGCCAAAGTTCAAAATGGTTACTCTGGGAATTATCCTACCCTCTCTAAGGCCAGGAGACTGACTAGCTTCCCTGGACCTCAAGGATGCCTACTTCCATATTCCCATCAGAAGCTCCCATCGAAAGTACCTCAGGTTCGAGCTGCCCTCAGGCCACTACCAGTTCAGAGCAATGCCCTTCGGCCTCACTTCTGCCCCAAGGGTATTCACCAAATGCCTGGCAGTAGCAGTTGCCTACCTAAGAAGGCAAAAGATTGCCATCTTTCCTTACCTGGACGATTGGCTCTTAGTAGGCCAGTCCCCAGACCAGGTCAATTTACACCTTCAGATAACGCAGCAACCTCTCTAGATTTCCTTCTGAATCTCTCAAAGTCAGTTCTAGAGCCTGTCCAGCTTCTTACCTTCATAGGCACAGAACTGAACACACAGGAAGCCAGGGCCTTCCTCCCCCTGGACAGGGCAAAGACCCTAGTTTCCCTGGCCTCCTCATTTACCCTGCAGGTCTCCCAGCCAGCAAGGCATTTTCTGCAGCTCCTAGGACACATGGCTGCTTCCACAGCAGTTGTGCAAGGAGCAAGATTTCAGATGAGGGACATCCAGTTCCATTTGAGAGCTTTTTGGTCTCAAAGAAAGGATCCTCTTACCAAGTTGATCCCAGTAACTCGAACCCTGATCCAAGCCCTACAGTGGTGGCAGGATCAGAGCAACCTGAGACAAGGGGTTCCTTTTGTCACTCAGTCTCATTCTCTAACCCTTACTATAGATGCGTCCCTCTTGGGCTGGGGAGCTCACATGGGCGACCTCACCACTCAGGGTCTGTGGTCTCCCCAGGAATCTCTGCTCCACATCAACCTGTTGGAGCTCAGAGCAGTTTTTCTAGTACTTCAAGCTTTTCCAAATCTGTTTCAGAACAAGAGTATTCAGGTCAGAACAGACAACACCACTACAATGTGGTACATCAAAACAGGGGGCACTTTCGGTCTATGGCCTTGTGCGAAGTGATAAGTTGTGGTCTCTGGCTTACTCCCTGAACACCTCCCTTATGGCAGTTCACCTCCCAGGCAAGGACAATGTCCTGGCAGATGCTCTCAGCAGGATTTCCCAGGGCCACCACGAATGGTCACTGGATCCCCTGGTCTTTGGAGTAGTATTTGCCAGATGGGGCACCCCGCAGATAGATCTTTTTGCAGCCCCAGACACTCACCAACTTCCTCTTTTTCGCTGCAGGTCCCCAGTGTTGGGCTCTCTCCCGCTGGATGCCTTAGCCCTCAACTGGGAGGGGAAGTTTCTCCATGCCTTTCCCACCTTTCCTCTCCTGTTCAAAGTGCTAGTCAAAATTAGATCCCAATCCTGCAAAGTCATTCTGATAGCTCCGGATTGGGCCAGACAGCCCTGGTATCCACTCCTGCTGTCCCTAGCAGTCCATCCTCCCCTGTGCCTTCCCAAGAATCACAAGCTGTTAACCTGTGCCCAGGGAAGGGTCTGGTACCCGAATCTCAAATCTCTCAATCTCAAGGCTTGGTTCTTGAAGAGTTAGAGTTTGCTGATTACACCTTTCCCAAGGTGTAATGGATATATTGAAGGCGCAAGGAAGCCTTCCACCAGGGCTACTTACAATTCCAAATGGAAAAGGTTTTCCATATGGTGCTCGGAAAAGCATATTTCCCCAGTCTCTGCTGATCTTCCCACAGTCCTGGATTATGTGGTCCACCTGAATTCTTTGGGGCTCAGACCAGCTACCCTCAAGGTGCACTTGGCAGCTGTGTCTGCTTTTAATTCAGCAGGTAAATCCTCTTCTCTTTCAGCTCATTCCGTATTTTCCAAGTTTTTTAAGGGGTTGTTGCACACCAACCCTCCATTCAGAGATCCTGCCCCTGCCTGGGATCTTAATGTTTGCATTGCTCAGCTCATGCAACCCCCTTTTGAGCCTTTGTCGTCAGCTGAGCTCAAGTACTTGACTTGGAAAACTGTGTTTCTGGTAGCCATCACCTCTGCGGACGCACAAGTGAATTACAAGCGTTGTCAGTGGAGCAGGGAGTTTATCTCTTTTCACAGAGATAGGTGGTCCTTCGGACTAACAGAAAGTTCCTGCCTAAGGTGGTTTCATATTTCCACCTTAATCAATCTATTTATCTTCCAGTGTACTTCACTGACCACTCCTCTTCTGGGAGGAGGCTGCACAACCTAAATGTGAAGAGAGCCATAGTTACTACTTAGAGCGTACCAAGGGTCATAGGTTTGACTCCCTCCAACTGTTCCTTACCTATGGCGAAGTTGGGAAAGGGAAACCAGCCACTAAAAGATCCATTGCCAGGTGGATTGTCTCTTGTATCCAATTCTGCTACGAGAAGTTGGGTAAAGTTTCTCCCTTAGGCCTGAGGGCTCACTCTACCAGAGGTACAGCTGCTTCTCTGGCTTCTGCCAGAGACATTCCTATTCTAGAAATATGTCAAGCAGCTACCTGGAAAACAGTTCACACTTTTACCAAGCATTACTCCTTGGACATCCAGGCTAGGAGTGATGCTCGGTTTAACACAACCCTTAGCTGAGCCTATTTCCTAAGTAGGTTCTGTCCCTCCTCCATGGGGGTACTGCTGTGTAGTCTGCAATTGTCATAATATAGCAAGACTTCATGTTGTTTGAAGAAAATTACTCACCTTAGTAATGTTGTTTCTTCTAATGGAGTCTGCTATATTATGACCTCCCTCCACTGCCTGCCCTCTCAGAACCTCTGTTTTTGGGATGTGGGTGGGCAGTACAGGGTTGGAACTTTTTGATGCCCACCTTGTTGTTTTCACCTACCTTTTCGGGTGAACTGGTGTTGTGTTTTGCATTTTTTGGGTCTCCTGACTTGAGTCTTTGTTTTAGGCCAAAAAATGAGTGTTTATGTTAGTAGCCAGTTGGCTAGTGTAGGTTTACAGCTTCCACATAGAACCTTAGTGAGTTTTTAGCTCGTAAATATCTGACAGTTTACCTTTGAAGCACACCAGACAGAGTTTTCAACCGAGCTCGCGCTCTAAGTTCCATGCCTGCATGGAAAGTTAACTATTTCACTTCCGGAGCAGTTCTAACCAGCGGTCATACTGCAATTGTCATAATATAGCAAGACTCCATTAGAAGAAACAACATTACTAAAGTGAGTAATTTTTTCTTCTGTCCCCACCCCCTAGAATTGCCTTATGACTGTCCCATGCATGCTTGAATTCCACCACTGTTTTTGACTCCACAACCTCCGCTGGAAGGCCGTTCCATGCATCCACAACCCTCTCTGTGAAAAAATACTTCCTTAAATTACCTCTGAGCCGACCCCCCTCTATCTTCAAATTGTGCCCCCTTGTTCTTAAACACCTCTTGTTTTGAAAGATGCTACCCTCTTGGACTTTGTTGATTCCTTGAGGTACTTGAAAGTTTCTATCATGTACCCCCTCTCCCTCCTTTCCTCGAGGCTATACATATTAAGCTCCTTAAGTCTCTCTTCATACGTCTTCCGGTGCAGACCCTGCACCATTTTAGTTGCCCTCCTCTGGACAGCTTTCATCCTGTCTATGTCTTTGCGGAGACTGGGTCTCCAGAACTGCACGCAATACTCCAGATGGGGTCTGACCAGCTGTCTGTACAGAGGGATAATAACTTCCTGTTTTCTACTGGTGATGCCTCTCCCTATGCATCCCAGTATCCCCCAACCCTCCTTGCTGCCCTCTCACATTGCTTGCCCACCTTTAGGTCATCTGATATGACTACTCCCAGGTCCCTTTCCATTTTTGTTGTTGTTAGTATCTCACCCCCCATTGTGTACTCTTCCCTGGGTTTTGTTTCCCAGGTGCATTACCTTGCACTTCTTAGCATTGAATCTAAGCTGCCATACATTTGACCATTCCTCTAACCTTGCCAAGTCCCTTCTCATCCTTTCCACCCCACCTTGTGCATCAACTCTGTTTGAGATCTTTGTGTCATCTGCAAAAGACACTTTTCCTTCCAGTCCTCTGCAATGTAAGCTTATAAAGACATTGAAGAGGACTAGTCCTAATACTGAACCTTGCGGTACCCCACTAGTAACCCCCCTTTCTTCAGAGTGGACTCCATTTACTATTACTCTCTGTGTCCTATTCTCCAGCCAATTCTTTATCCAGGCTATCATCTTGGGACCCACTCCCAGGCTGGCTAACTTGTATATTAATCTTTTGTGTGGGACTGTGTCAAATGCCTTGCTAAAGTCAAGGTAGACCATGTCCACAGCCCCTCCCTGATCTACTACTTTGGTCACCCAGTCAAAGAAATCTATCAGATTCGTCTGGCATGACCTTCCACTGTGAATCCATGCTGCCTTGGTCCTGTGCCCCTCTGGCCTCTAGATAATCGACAGTTTTTCCTTCAGAGTGATTCCATCATTTTCCTTACCACTGAGGTTAAACTAACAGGTCTGTAGTTACCTGCTTCTGCCTTGCTCCACTTTTGTGAAGGGAATCACATCTGCCTCCTCCAGTCCTCGGGTACCACCCCATCCTCCCATGATTTGTTAAAGAGGGTAGTCAGTGGTGTCACTAGTTCTTCCTTAGTTCTTTTAGAATTCTGGGATGAATCCATCAGGCCCCATTGCTTTGTCCACCTTCAGTTTAAGAGTTCTTTCAGAACCCTTTCTTTTGTAAATGGGCTGGTATCAACTTCTGTATCCAGAGTGTTTCTACTGTTTGTTTTAGGTACCTCCCCTCTTCCATTGTAAATACTGAGCAAAAATATTTGTTTAGTATCTCTGCCTTTTCACAGTCACCCTCTGCCCACCCTCCCTCCCTTTATTAAGCCTCCTTCTCCCTCCTTGGTCTTCCTTTGCTCCCTGATGTACCTATAAAGGTTTATCTCCCTTCTTAACCGAGTTGGCTATCTTTTCCTTGGTTTGGGCCTTTGCTGTTCTGACTGCCTTCCCAGCTTCCTTTTGCTTTAACTGATACAGTTCTCTGTCCTGCTGCTTCTGTGATTCCTTGTACTTCCTGAATGCTTTCTTTTTCTCTTGAACCTTCACTGCCACTTCCTTTGAGAACCATAGTGGTTTCTTACATCGTTTTGTTTTGTTTATTTGCTTCACACAAAGGCTTGTTACCTCTGTGATGGCAGTTTTTATTATTCCCCATTGTTCTTCCACCCCTCCTTCCTGCCCATTTGCTAGTAATTAAATTTGACAGCCTCCCCGTCGGGGAATTGAACCCCGGTCTCCCGCGTGACAGGTGGGTATACTTACCACTATACTAATGAGGACTGGCTTTAAATGTGAAATGGCGGATACAGGATTCAAACCCACGACTGAAAGGCAATTTATATCGTAGTACAGTGCTCTAACCACTAGGCCTCAGGGTCTGCACACAAATGTCTAAGAAGTCACATTCCACAATTTCAGACACACCATTCCATGCTAGTTATTCCAGTGGCCGGTAAAGGTGTAGCTAATATCACGGAATGTTCAGGTTGGTAGTATAAAAAATGAGAGCAGCAGCTGCTGAATACATAGGAGAGAAATAATCAACACAGTGACAAAGGAAATAAAAATGTGAAAACTAATTTGAAAAAGTGGGTCTAAAACATATGAGAATACAGGAAAACAAAAAGGAACCCATTACAGCATTTGAAGGTGTAAAAACTGTTCCCTATCATGGCAGTAAATTACCATACTTAAAATCTGGAGGTGAAAAGATTAGGTTCATTTACTGCTAATGGTCTTAATGGCCATACTTTACACCTCCTAGACAGACTGGCTTTACAAACAAAGCCCTGTGACTAGTGACATCAGAACTTTTTTTGTAACCTGGACATGCATGCAGTAGTGAATGATTTGATACAATCAGTTTTAATACTATCTGAGCACTCAGAATGGCCCAAAAACTGGACTACATTTAATCTAAACCAGATGACCAGAAAAGTACACTGAAAACCAGATTATCCAGTCTGCAACTGGGCAGGTGGCAGCCTTAGAACTGTGCTGCTTCTGGCCACAGTCACAAATCTGCCTGCCATGAGTACTGAGCTAAACAAGGAAAAGAAAAGGAAAAAGGATCTTTACCAGCAAAAAATAAAAGCAGTAGTTAGTATAAAACAAGCTTTTGTCAATGCCAAATGTTTGCTTGCTGGCATTGGCAGTGGTAGTGTAGAAGTTACAGAGCTGCGTAATAGGAATGGCAGTGAAGTATTGAACTGAAGCCAACCCCACCACCACCCTGCAGAGAGTGACAGGCATTGGGGTTTGCTTTTGGGTCATCAGGCATAACGGCCATGCCATTTCACCACACCCCACCCTGCAGAGACTGACAAGTGTCACAGTGTTCCTTGTGGTCTTTGGCCCTTATGCGCACCCCATTTCATTAGGAAATATGGTGAGATGGGTGCGATATAGGAGAATGGGGTGAAGTTTGGGGCTGAAGAGTCCAAGGCATACCTCGATGCTTCTCACTGACTGCAGGGTGTGGAATGGTATGAGCATCACAGGCAAGAATCCCAAGTCACACCACTGATGCCTGTCATTCTCTATAGGGTTGGGCGTTATAGTTGAAAACCCTAATACCTCAGGCATTCGTTGGTATTTTCACTCCAAATTTTCAACATGTTTGTTTTGTGACCCCACCTCATGAACAGGGGGAATATCAGTTTGTTAGCCGGAAGCTACTTATGCACAGTGACTACGGCATTTAGCACCACAGGTGCAAAAACATTCCGAACAGGATGTAAAAAATGACAGCTGTACTCTTTCATGGGGAGGTGTAAAAAATGGCTACGTTGCAAATCTGTAGTAAAAATATTAAAAAAAATGGTGAAATCATGAGCGTACATAGAAACTGTGCAACGCACACCCGTAATATAATTAGGTTGGGGAATTTTTACAGCAGATTGTCAACTCAGGCATTTTGGTGCCTCCGATCATGAACAGTGTCACTGTGATTTTCTTTATCTGTGCCGAACAATGATTTCCCACAGCGACTACGCATCTCTGCACTGAAAGTGTGAAAACACACTTCAGCCATGTGAAAAATGACAGCTGTACTGTTCATAAGGAAGTGTGGAAAAATGTCACTGGTGAAAATCTGGACTGAAAATATTACAAAGTCATGAACTAACGAGGGTGCGTGGAAACTGCGCAATGCTCACTCGTAACACAGTCATTTTATGGACTTTTGTCACCAAATTTTCAACATAGCCATTTTAAGACCTCTGCTCATGAACAGTGTAACTGTGATTTTCTTAATCTGTCCTAAACATTGCTTTCGCACACAACAGCACCATTGTGTGCTACATGTGCGAAAACACATTTTGGGCGACATATGAAAAATTGCAGCTGTACTGTTCATAAGGAAGTTTAATAAAATGGCAATGTTGAAAATCTGGAGTGAAAATATTAAATTTGCAAATTCTGAGCATGCATAGGAACTGTACAGCCTCGCTTATAAAAGTCATTTTTGGAATTTTTTCACCAAATTTTCAACATAGCATTTTGAGACCTCTGCTCATGAACAGTGTTGCTGTGATTTTCTTAATTTGTCCTGTACATTGATTTAGCACACCGACTAGCCATTATGCTGCTACATGAGGAAACACGTTTTGGGTGAGATATGAAAATGGCAGCTGTACTGCTCATAAGAAGTGTAGTAAAATGGCAATGTTGAAAATCTGAGTGTAAAATATTGAAAATTCCGACCTTCTAGCGTGCTTAGGGACTGCGCTGGCTTGCCGCTTCGTAAAACAGTCATTTTTGGACTTTTTCACCAAATTTTCAACATAGCCATTTTAAGACACCTGCTCATGAACAGTGTCACTGTGATTTTCTTAATTTGTCCATACATTGATTTACGACACCGACCTGCGCCATTGTGTGCTACATGGCTGAAACACATTTTGGGTGAGATGTGAAAAATGACAGCTGTACTACTCATAAGAAGGTGTGGTAAAATGGCAATGTTGAAAATCTGGAGTGAAAATATTGAAAATTCGCTAACTTACGAGCCTGCGTAGGAACTGCGCAACGTACGCTCGTAAAACAGTCATTTTTGGGAATTTTGGCACCAAATTTTCAACTTGGGGTTTTTGGGACCCCTTCTCTTGAATGATGTCATTGTCATGGCGTTATTCGAGCCCAAAGGGTGATTCGGCGCGATGACTGCGAAATCACCCTTGGCGAATAACCGCCATGACATGTTCTCATTCATGAAAGGGTCCCATATCAATTGGTGGTGCAAAAATCAGAGATATGCAACAAAGTTGAAACCCCTATCTAGCCCACTATACAGCTTACGGCATTTCCTCAGTTTGCGGTCGGCTTTGAAAGTGCAGGCGTGTTGCTTAGTCCACCAAAGATGCGTCGTGCTTGGTCCAGAGGTAAGTATGGGGTGAGGGGGTGGGAAGCTGGGTGTACAGTGGGTGGGTACGGGTTGTGGGAGGCGGGGAGACTACGTTGGACTGTTTTTTCTTTACAGGTAAAAAAAAAAAAAACGGACGACGTGGGACATTTTCCATGCTGGGGTGGGCTCCCAGCGTGGCACAAGAACGGATCTTCCCTTGTCAATCTTCACCATTCATTACTGCTTGGGTTAAGCCGGAGATGCGCACCCGCTGGAATTATTTTTTTTTTTGAGTCGGCTCCAACGGCGGCGCCCTCAAGGACGACATACTGCGTCATGCGCGAAGGGCAGCCGGTAGGTGCCGCAGACTCCTTCTATATCTCAGTTCTGTTTCTCCCGCCGTCGAGGTTGCACCTGCTGCGCGGTAGCGTATAGTGTTCTCGGTTTCTTCAAGACTCCTCGTTTTTCTCAGAAGGTTTTCACGACTCACTCGATGCCGTACACTGCTAAGACCGTTCCTTTTGTTTTCTATTCTATGGCACCGAGTGCTTTATTGCTTTTTTTTCTTGTTTAGTTCGCATCATGTCCGGTTCGGGAGCAAGGCATAAGTCGAAGGCGGGCCGTGCCCCTATGCGTCGGTGCTCCTGTGGCCGGCATTTTTCCATCTCGGACCGGCATGATGTCTGTCTCTGTTGCCTGGGACCCAACCACAACATGGATGCGTGCGACGCTTGTTTCTCCATGGACCGTCGTGTCCTCTAAGTCTGCATGTTCAAGCTCGGCAAGGCCCCGCCAACCTTCGGGTGATGGCGTCGCTCCAGGGACTCCCAGGTAAGATCTCTAGGCCCTTCCCCCGGGTCCCCTCCCGGGCCTATACGGTCCGCGGAGGAGGAGGCTTCCTCCTCTTCTCTTGCTGAAGAGGAAGCTTCTCTCGCGGTGTCGGGGGAACGTCGTAGTCCCATCCGGGGCCGCGACGGGGACACCGCCTCAGCAGTCACCTCCTCGGAGGTGCAGGCTCCCCCAGTGTCGAGGCCACGCCTGCTGGGCTGGCACTAGGTGGACCCTCGGCGCCACCTTCCGCATT
This sequence comes from Neoceratodus forsteri, assembly GCA_016271365.2. Classification (NCBI taxonomy): domain Eukaryota; kingdom Metazoa; phylum Chordata; order Ceratodontiformes; family Ceratodontidae; genus Neoceratodus; species Neoceratodus forsteri. The sequence continues at coordinate 1,136,137,808 of CM028133.1, forward strand.
TCAGATCCGGCACGGTGATCGAGATGGCGCCGTGGATGAGCGCCCGCTCTAACCTGGTAGCGCGCGAACCAGTTTGCGCTCTTGGCAGTGCTGGGTTGGGTTCCGACGCCGGGGGCCTAACTGGCGCGGCAGGGGAGCCAGGACCAGACCTAGCTATCACGGGTGGGCTAGGGTCGTCCGGCGCCATCCCTATCACCGGCGCAGTTCCTCCGGGGACCCCTGGGGTTGCCAGCATCGAGGTTCTGCTGGTCTCATCCTCTTTGGAGGTCGATGACTCGGATGTGGACCCATCCTGGCTCCCTGACTCTTCGGGGTCGGGGTCCCCGGTAGCACGGGGTGCTGGGCGGCACAGCGGGCCCCTTCCACTGTCCCCACTCCCGTCCTCCCCTGAGGGCCCTTGGGCTAGGGGTGGTCCCGGGTCCTGGGGGGGTGATGTGGTGGGGACTGGGGGCTCCCTCCTAGGGGGTCTGTGACAGCTACCCTCCCGGGTGCTGTTGCCACCCCTCGGGGTGGGAGAATGCTGGAGTCGAGGAGGGCCTCTCGGAGTCCGAGGGTTGAGGGCAGGGGACAGTCGTTGCGGTCTCCGCCCGTACCCCTGCGTGGGGTTGGCTAGGATCCGTGCGCTGAACCCGCCTTCCCTCTCTTGGGCCCGGGTTCCCTCGGTGGGCGTTGCTGTGGACTGCCTTCTGGATCCATGCAGTCCCAGGTTCGTCTGGGGAGGATCTCCCCCTGGGCTCTTCCAGGCATCGCATCCCCAGGGTCTCATCTTGCGGCCTGGTTTGTTGTCCGGGATCCTGCCAGCTCGGGCTCCATTACCTGGATTTCAGAGCCCTAGCAGAGGTCAGTTGCCTCTTCACAGGTGCCCTTCTCCAGTACCTCTGCAACCACCCCCCGCTCTTCCAGGCCATGTTGGTCCTACGGGTCCATTATCCTGGGAGCAGTTCAGAGGTTCTGCGGTGGTCTTCCCCTCATACGTTAGACATATGCATGAGCGGGTCTTTCGACTCTCCCCACTGCAGGAATCTTCTGGACATTAGGCTCTCATCATCCTCATCTTCCTCCTCTGGGAGAGGAACCCTTGCTCACCTTTCTTCCGGCCTTGATTTCACTGAATATCAGCGATTCCTTCGAGGATGGTGAGGATCTTGAATCTCTTCGTTAGGCGAGACAATACTGAACGGGAGACATGTGAATTCCTTGGAGAATTCAGTGCCCAGCACCTGGTGGTATCTTCCTGGCCTATCTCCTTCCAGGAGGCGTCTATCCGTTCCTGGCAGTCGCCAGCCGCCCTTTCTCCAGCCCCGGCAGACTGTTGTCGAAGGTAGTGTGCCCCCTCGGAATCCCTGGGTACCCTTCCCAACCCATCCTCGGGTTTGGTCTTCCTAGAGACTCCTTCCGGGCGTCGCCACCTGGCGCCGCGACCGTCCATCGGATCAGATCCCTACAATCCGACCGTGGGGGCGAAGAGTGTTCTCTTCCTCTCGCACAGTTGGTTGCATTGCATCATCAGGCTCACCACGCTGCCTACAATCGGCATCTGTGGTCGATGCTCTCCCAGCTCTTAGCATCAGTGCCTGATACGGAGCACACCAGACAGGCTGTTGCCCTCTCTGCTATAGGTCTGGAGCTGGCAAGACACCAAGCAAGGGCATCTTATGACGCCAATGAGTTGGCTTCCAGGCTTGCGGGGACAGTGATCTGCATTAGGCGGATGGCATGGTTTCGTCTATCAAGGTTGTCACCCCTGGCCTGGCGTAGGGTGATGCGCTCCACTTTCCGGGGGACCCGTCTTTTTTCCTCCAGAGCTAGGAGACTTCTGCAGGGGCTTCCTCCATCTCCCCGTCCTCGGGGGGGGCACCTCCTAGCTCTTCTCCCACTTAGGCTTCTCTCTGTATTAGCCAGGGTCTTTCCCTTCTGTTTCTCACCAACAGGAGGCTGGGGGTCGTGTTCCCTCAGGGTTCTACCCCTCCTTTTTTAAGGGGGAGGCTTGGTACTCACTCAAGCAGTAATGAATGGTGAAGATTGACAAGAGAAGATATGAAAATTACGTACCTACCGTAATTCTTGATCTTCTCTTGTATCTTCACCATTCAGTACTGATACCCACCCACCTTCCCCTCAGTGGCCTCCTTCTGTGGCGTCTCCCCCTCCCGTCTCGTTCCTCTTACTCCCCTTGGCCTTTATGCCAAAAAAACTTTTCTGCTCTTTTCCCCATTCTTGTGAATGGATCTCCTTTTTTCCTCAAGGTAAAGGGGAACGAGCACGGTTCCAAATTTCTCTAATTCTGAGGGAACTATTTCTGACTGCCCTATGGTGCAATTCCTTACCCTCTTCAGGTCATGCAGTTTCACAGCCCAGGTGGCCATGCCCTGTCTTGGCCTCCACAAAGTCTGGAATCCCCCTGGCAGGTCTTATTTCAAGCTCTTCTAGCTGCTGACTTAACTTGTCAGCTCTGAGCATCTGTGTGCCTTGCCCTGGGAAGTCTAAATGCGTTCCACTCTACTTTTCATAGAAAACTGCCTTCGAGAAGGCATAGTCTTTCCCATACACTTCTGTGTTAGCACTTAACAAGGTGCTAAGGGACTTAGTCCCCTTCCTGGATGGGCACTCTACCCGGAACAGTTTCTGCCCGGACAGTCTAAGGGCCCTCAACTAGGATGAAGGGACTTGGCATGTTGAGAGTTCGGAGAGTCTGCCCTCTTCGGATCTGTTCAGGTGGTTCGGTTGAACCTCCCCTCAGTCCTGCCAACTGGGATTCTTGCTCCCTGGTCAGTTTCGAGTCTTTAAGCCTCTCAACCAATGCTCGATGGGCACTGTCCTCCCTCTCAACATGCTTCCTTCCTTCTTTCTTTCTTTCTTTCTTTCTTTCTTTCTTCCTTCTTTTCTTTCTTTCTTTCTTTCTTTCTTCCTTTCCTCCTCTCTGTTCCTCCCCTAGAGCCGCCCCGGAAAGGAGGCCCTGCGGTCCCTTAGGGTAGGAATTCTCTCTCCTCTGTCTACTCTCCATTGGCTTTTTCCTTTTTCAGTTTATTTCCTTTCCTTTTTCTATCCCTCGGCTCTCTTGCCTCGCTTTCTTTTTTCTTACCCTTTATTTTCGCCTCTCCGGCTACCAGAACTGAGATATAGGAGGAGTCTGCGGCACCTAACGGCCACTCCTCGCGCATGGCGCGTCGTGGCTCTCGAGGGCGGTGCCGTTGGAGCCGACTCAAAAAAACTCCCGAGGCGGGTGCGCGCCCGGCTTAACCCAAGCAGTAATGAATGGTGAAGATACAAGAGAAGATCAAGAATTACTGTGGTACGTAATTTTCATTTTGTGGGAGGGCGTTCAGCTGGCGAGAGTTAGGCACCCCGTCGGCCTAAGGATGGAGTGCCACACTGGGGTGGGCTCCCAAGCGTGGCACTTATTATCGGGGAGACAGTGGAGCCGGAGGGGATTGGGCACCCCGTCGGCTATTATTAGTTGCACCCAGCGTGGCATTTTGAAAGCCTTTGGGGGAGGCGGAGGCAGCACAGCCGACAGGGTTGGGCACCCGTCGGCTATACAGTGCGTCGAGGCGCTGCGCCTGCGTGGGCGCGCGGCGATTGTGTGGGGAGCTGCGCGCAGGCAGGCGATATCTTATCGCTGCTCACTCAAGCGTAGCTCCCCTTTCAACTGTATGCCACTGCATTTTGGAGCGTGTCATAGACAGCTCCATCATGAATTGGCTTACAGGGGCCGCACCTGCCAGCACACTGACTGAATTGGAGGAGGAGGTGAGACACCTCCGAAATCTCCGATGATGGCACTATGTTTCTTGCACATGCATGCAAGCAAACATAATGAAACAGTTTGTAAATGCACTACACACAGACATCTATTTTTTCATTTCACTAATGCTAAGGAAGCACATAGTTAAACCTCCATGAAAAGGACCTGGCTTTAAATTCAATAACAGTTATATTTTTGTATTTGTTTGTTTTTATATTTGATACCTGGATTGAGAATGGAACTGCAGCCTTCCACAGGAGGAATTGCATTAACCCAGCTGGGCAAGTAACAGAGATTCTGCACTAGCCCGCAGCAATCTGCACTAGTACCCGGGCTAGTAAATGAATGTTAAGGTTGACCCCTGCCTCAGATTACAGGAGGCCATCCTCATACAATTAGAAATGTCAAGTACACTTAATGCCAGATTACAGGAGGCCATCGTCATGCTAGCAATTACAGTGTCAAGTACACTTAACCCCAGATTACAGGAAGCCATCCTTATACAATTACAATGTCAAGTGCACTTAAACCCAGATTACAGGAGGCCATCCTCATACAGTTACAGCGTCAAGTGCACTTAACCCCAGATTACAGTAGGCCATCCTCATACTAGCAATTACAGAATCCAATAAGTAAGTAAGTAAAATTTTATTTATATCAAGCGCCCTTCCCAAGCTCAAGGCGCTTTTACAATAATTCAAACCACTTAAAAACACGTTTCAGAACAATAAATCAAACAATCATACAATACACTTACTTATTATGTTCCAGCAAATTCTAGGGCAAAAAGGAAAGTCTTTAGTTGTTTTTTAAAATTTTCAACAATTAGGCGATCTCATATTTGACGAGGTAGAGAATTCCACAGGCGTTGGTGCCATATAGGCAAAAGATCTACCTCCAGACATCTTTAGATGTACCTTGGGAATCTCTAGCAATCCCTTGTCAGAGGAGCGAAGAGAACGGGCAGGACAGTAAGGCACCAAGAGCTCTTTCAGGTTGTGAGGTCCCAAATCATGTAGGGCCTTAAAGGTCAATAATGCGACCTTGAAGGTGATCCGCCACTGTATTGGCAGCCAGTACAGATCCGCCACTGTACTGGCAGCCAGTGCAGATCACGCAGCACAGGTGTCATGTGGCTAGATCTTGAAACTCCCATCAATAACCTGGCCGTCGCGTTCTGCACAAGCTGCAAGCGGCGGATGTCCACCCCCAGCAGCCCTAGATAGAGGGATTGCAGTAATCAAAACGGCTGGTGACAAAGGCGTGGACCAAGATGGGAAGATCTTTCAGTGGAACCAAGTGTTTCACCCGGGCAGTGTTCCTCAGATGAAAAAAGCCAGATTTGACTACGGCCAGCACCTGAATCTTCATAGTCAGGCTTTTGTCAAAAAAATCCTGCCAAGGTTACACACTTGGCCAGAGGCAAGAAGTGGGGCTCCCCCAAGATATAAACCCAAGCAAAGGTGTAGACAGGCATACTCACTGTAGACATTTGTGTACAGTTTTGTTGAGTGCCTGTCACAAACCATATGCTAACATTTTCATTCTAATCTGTAGTATTTAAGTTTGTGTAGGCCACTGAGGAGTGTCTCTGTTTAAACTTCTGTTGTTTAGGAGACAGATACATATATAACCTCTTTGGAGATTAGAGGAATCATCTGACAACAATCCGACTTGTTTGGAAGGGGGTGCCATTTGGAAAGGATGTGTACATTTTTTAATGGGAGGGTGTAACAGTTGGAGACTGTGTACAAAATGGAAATTTCTGACTACACACCTGAACCCAAGTGTTTCCCAGTCCAAGCCCCTGTCGTCCTCCCTCCAGGGTCCACAGTCAACACCTCAGTTTTCCCTGAATTCGACCTAAGCCAACTAGCACTCATCCGATCCTGAATCTCCAGGAGGCAGTTATTAAACATCGTGATGGAATCAGACTCCTGATCAGGCATAAAAGACAGGTAGAGCTGAGAGTCACCAGCATAACAATGAAAACTCAGCCCATACCGTCCTATAATGTCCCCCAGTGGAAGCATATACACCATGAATAACACGGGACAGCACCAACCACTGCGATACCCCACAGGGCAGCCAATGAGGGGCCGAGATGTAAATTCCAGACACCACTCTCTGAGATCTGCCCTCCAGAAAAGATCAAAAGCAACTGTGGACTGCTCCCCTCAGACCACTGAAAAACCGCAGGCAGTCGAGCAATACCCCATGATCCGCAGTGTCAAATGCTGCTGAGAGATCCAGGAGAACCAAGATGGAATGGGTCCTCCGATCTCTTGCCATCAGGATATCATTCAATACCCGAACAAGAGCCGTCTCTGTACTATGCCTTTTTCTGAAGCCTGCTTGGAGAGGGTCATAGATATTGTGGTTGAACAAATGATCCTCCAGTTGCAGAGCGACCACCTTCTCAATAACCTTCCCTACAAAGGGAAGGTTCGAGACTGGTCTATAATTTGCTGGGCAGTCGGGGTTAAGAGAGGGCTTTTTCAACACGGGGCGTACTACTGCCTCCTTTAAGGGATCCAGAAAGATCCCTCTCTCTAATGACACCACCACTATCCCAGCCAGGACTGGGCCGATAATATCTACACACCCCACCACCAGGTGAGTAGGGCCCAGATCCAACTTACAGTAGGTAGGTCGCAGAGTCTGGATGATCTTCACTATATCTATTACTGCTGGTAGTCTAAAGGTAGACCAGTACAACTGGGCATTAGTACCACCCGATTGATCAGTTCAATGTCCAATAGAAGGACACTGGTGGATCTCATCCCTGATGGTGGATACCTTGTCTGCGAAGAATTTTGCAAACTCCTCACACTGTACCTGTGATAATGCTCTACCAGTCTGGAGACAGACTGGATTGCACAGTCTGTCCACAGTCCGAAAGAGATGAGATGGTCTATTCCTTGCTGCAGCAATTTCCCTGGACAGGAACTCTGCCTTCTTATAGGAAATTGCTGATTGGTAGAATTTATAATATTCTAACAATTCAAGTCTATCCACTTCTAGTTGAGTTTTCCGCCAGTGTCTTTCCAATCTTCGTCCCTTCCTCTTCCATTCATGGACCTCCCCATCAAACCAGGGAGCCCCTAAGTGAAGAGTATGGGGACGAACACAAATTGGAGCAATGGCATCCAGGGCCTCAGTTACAGCCCTATTATAGGCTAAGACCAAAGGCCCTGGATTCATGCTATCCCTTGGAAAATCTGAGAAGTCCAGTTCCGTCATTAGGCCTTCTGAGGTAACCCCTCTTAAAGGATGGAACTGTACTAACTCCCTAGGGGCAGGCCTATTTCTGGGGGCTGCAATTCTAAACCTCAGGGCGTGATGGTCTGACTATCCAACTGACTCCACCTCCACATCAGATACCTCCATCACCAGATGGAACACCAAGTCCAATGTGTGCCCCTCCTCATGGGTTGCAGAGGTAATTACCCATGACAGGCCCAATGATTCCATCTATTGAAGGAGGTTTTGACCAAATGGCGAGAGTTCATTGTCGACCCAGGGATTGAAATCCCCCAGAATGAACCATCTGGGAGATTCCAGTGCCATATCGGCGATGAAGTCCGCAGCCTTCTTCAGGAACTCCCTCTCATCCCCGGTGAATGGAAGATAAGAAGGGTCCTGTAGCCTGCACCTACACCCACTATGCACTCAAAGGAGTTGGTATCACCAACTGGCACTTCCCTGAGATCCAGATCTTGTCTAAAACAGACCGCAACCCCCCCGCCCCTCCGGTCCACTCTCGGGCGGTGAATCTCCGAGAACCCAGCCGGAATCGCGGAGTCCAACACAGGACCAGCATTTCCATCTAGCCAGGTCTCGGTGATGCAAGCCAAGTCGACTGAGGAAATAAGGTCCCAATCACTGCAGTCTTATTCCTAATCAACCTGGCATTGCTTAACACCGCCCGAAAGGGACGGAAATCCAAGGGTGATCCCACTTCCTGCCTGACACTCCAAGTCAGTGCCCTTGGGTATGGGAACTAGGCAAGGAGGACCTCGCTTCAGTACCCATTTCGCCCCAGGGCGTCTCCTAGCCCTCACTGCCCGTATCCATTCACTTCCCTCCCATCCCCCCCAAGAGTTCCAGGATCCCCATATCTTTCTGCATTTTGATCTCATAATGCCGAGGTTTCGACATCTAGCATAAACCTCCCCTGTAAGTGGGGGTAATTCAAAGGGACAGAGATCCCGAAGTCTTGAGGGGGAGTACTGCCTAACCATTTTACTTATGCCCCAACACATATTTTAAACCAATTTATTCGCCCTCATACAAACAAAACCCTCCCACCCCAACTTAAACAACCCTAAAAAGAGCAATAAATAAAATAAAATGCCCCCTTAAAATGTTAGAACAAATTCATACACAAAGTTCAAATTTACAGTCCAGAATTGAAGTTCAATCAATTGTTCCAGCTAGAGATAAAGATAAAAATCCATTTGAGCTCTCACCTCCAATGGAAAAACAATTAAATAAATGATTTTAAACTGAATCATACAATGTTTATAAGTGAATTCCTTGGAGCTCTCACCTCCAATAGAAAAATTAAACCAAATAATAATTTCTACTAAGCCAATCTCTTACATTGGTTATAATAATAATAATAATAAACAGTAAACAAAACAAAAGTACTTTAGATTGGAAAGTTCCCACCAGGTCGTCTCACCACCAGGGAGTACTACACAGTTCTGTCCAGAGCAGCAGAGTTCTAAAACCAGTTGTACTTTTGGAGCAAAAATAAATAGTGTTGCATGTAATGTAGGCAAACCAAGAAAAAAGGCTTGTCGATTTAGAAACAGTCGGATCAGCTATAATATATAAATGGCTGTCTTCCCGTGAGTTATCACAAAACAGCAATCTTGGGAAAAAAACTCACAAGACCAGGTAGCAGTCAGAACCAAACTCAAAGAGCACCAGTGCAGTGAATAGGTCGGGCATGCAGCACAGTCTCAAGGGGAGCCATTCCCCCAATGCACCAGAACTTACAGGCCCCCCGCCAGATCACCCGCGACCTGCAACTACAAACCCCAGGTGGCAGGCCACACGGATTGTCCCCCTAAGGGTTTTAGGAGAGTCCCTCCATGACTCTGACTCCTCGGAGCACACGGGGACAACTCCTATTCGGTCGCAAGCAGACCTAAGTCTGTGGCTGACCCTAGGCGCAAGGGGAGGTCCCAGCCGATGCAGCTCCCAGCCATGCCACACTCCGATTTTAAACCTGGCTGCCCTTGAGCTACCAAAAGCTCCTTAATTCTGCACCCTGGAGAACCTCGGGTCTCCCCGTCAATCCTACAAAGTCCCAGAAAAACGCCCAAGATGTCTTCGGCTACACAGAAGAGGTCTCCTCTCCACACTGCACCCAGACACACTGATTCTGGTTCCAGTCAGGCTTCACACTGGCACAGTATTTTCCTACTCACGATACTGAGTAAAAGTTTTTTTTTTTGTTCCTCCTGTAGACTCCTGTAGATTCATAGCCAACGATAACCACACAGAATCCAGTCAGGTAGCAGAGAACACTCCAAAAAACATGGGTGGCTCCAGCAACAACAATCCCAGGCCTCCGACAGGGAAATCCAGCATCAGGCTCCCAGACAAACTCTCCCTTGGAAACGTCAGAACTACAAACACAAATCACAGAACTGCCGAATGACGGACCAAACTGGGAAAGCGGCAGAGCTGGGCAGTCACGTAAATGGCAGTCACATAAATAAAATAATGCATAAACTTAAAAGCACAAAAAAGCAAATTAAAACTAGGAACTAAAACAAAAGAAGTGCAAAATACGAGAAAACGAGCAGTAGTTTAGTACAGAGCTCTTGATGACTGGCTCAGCCTAGCCCCCAGATTACAGGAAGCCATCCTCGTACAATTACACTATCAAGTACACTTAACCCCAGATTACAGGAGGCCATTCTCATATTAACAATTATAACGTCAAGTACACTTAACCCCTGATTACAGGAGGCCATCCTCATACTAATAATTATAACGTCAAGTACACTTAACCCCTGATTACAGGAGGCCATCCTCATACTAACAATTATAACGTCAAGTACACTTAACCCCTGATTACATGAGGCCATCCTCATACTAACAATTATAACGTCAAGTACACTTAACCCCAGATTACAGGAGGCCATCCTCGTACAATTACACTATCTAGTGCACTTAACCTCAGATTACAGGAGGCCATACTCATACTAACAATTATAACGTCAAGTACACTTAACCCCAGTTTACAGGAGGCCATCCTCATACTAACAATTATAACGTCAGTTACACTTAACCCCAGATTACAGGAGGCCATCCTCATACTAACAATTATAACGTCAAGTACACTTAACCGCAGATTACAGGAGGTCATCCTCATACTAACAATTACAACGTCAAGTACACTTAACCCCAGATTACAGGAGGCCATCCTCATACTAACAATTACAGCGTCAAGTACACTTAACCCCAGATTACAGGAGGCCATCCTCATACTAACAATTATAACGTCAAGTGCACTTAACCCCAGATTACAGGAGGCCATCCTCATACTAACAATTACAGCGTCAAGTACACTTAACCCCAGATTACAGGAGGCCTCATACTAACAATTATAACGTCAATTGCACTTAACCGCAGATTACAGGAGGCCATCCTCATACTAACAATTACAGCGTCAAGTACACTTAACAACAGATTACAGGAGGCCATCCTCATACTAACAATTACACTGTCTAGTACACTTAATCCCTGATTACAGGAGGCCATCCTCATACTAACAATTACAGTGTCAAGTACACTTAACCCCAGATTACAGGAGGCCTCATACTAACAATTATAACATCAATTACACTTAACCGCAGATTACAGGAGGCCATCCTCATACTAACAATTACAGCGTCAAGTACACTTAACAACAGATTACAGGAGGCCATCCTCATAGTAACAATTATTCTGTCTAGTACACTTAATCCCTGATTACAGGAGGTAATCCTCATAGTAGGCTCTTCTCTGAAAAGTGGTCACAGAACTGTTTAACCTGCGGGGACCATTCTGAATACCCTCAACAGGAAACATCTGTCCTACTTCTAGGCAATCTAGTATTAGTAGGTTTCTGGCATGATGCATTGGCTCCCCTTCCTCTGAATGTTTCTGTATGCCTTTCCTCCAATCTTGATGATGCAGAGGATGCTTCTCAAGTTCAAAGGTGATGGAGTGATGATGATCCTAGTGTCTCCATTCTCGTCCAGACAGCTCTTCCAGGAATCGTTCTTCTCCATGAAGTCCCACTTATGGGTATGAGCCAGAAGGTGCTAAAATATATGAAAATATGATTCAGTCAGCAAAAAATGGTGTTGCAATCTATCATGTCTACTCAAGTTTGCATACCACTCATTGCCTACTCAGGGGTCTGCCTCCTCCCTGTTCTCTGCTCCTGTATCCTTGCTGATGTCCTCCCCTTACCCTACATACAGTGTTCCCCTTTGCACCTGGTATCCTGTTAGGACAGCGACATAAATTTGTTGCCGCAATTAGTGACTCTTGATTGCCGACACTGAGAGGGGCAACCTTGATTTCTGGTCACCCGCCCTCAGTGTTGCCTTTTGCCCCATGGTCATGCCCCCCCATTAGTTTTTTAAAGTCTGGGGGGAAAGGAGGCAAAGCTCCCTCAAAAAACAACTGTTTCCCAGGAGGGCGCTTTGGCGCTGTACTTCCTGGGAGAGAATTGCCTGGTGATGTAATGCCAGGTGGCATTTTGCTGGCGTCATAATCGACATTGACAAAATGTTTTTCACTGTGGCATGGTGGAACTGCTCTGTCCTGCTGTCTCTTGAAGCTGTCTATTGTCTTTAGGGAGATACTTCCTCCGGCAACTCCTTCAACTTAGCTACAACCCTCCCCATGAAAAAGCACCTCCTCATTTCTCTCCTGAATTTCCTCCCCCAGTTTGAGGCAGTGCCCCCTAGTGGTCCTGTTCCCACTAAGGTTGAAAAGACCCTCAGAACTTACCCTGTTGAAACCCCTAAGATACTTAAAAGTTTCGGTCCTGTCACCCCTCTCCCTTCTATCTTTAAGGAAGTACATGCTGAGATCTATGAGTCTGTCTTTGTATGTTCTACCTTGCTGTCAATTGATCATTTTGGTTGCTCTTCTCTGGACAATTTCCAGTAGGTTGATGTCCTCCTTTCAGTTAGGGCAGCAATAGTGCGCACTGCACTCTAGGTATGGCTGTGCTGGGGATCTGTACAGTGGCAGAATGACCTCTGCTTTCTCGCTGGTTATACATCAGGCTATGCAGCCCAGCATCTGGTTTGCTTAATGCTTCAAGTCATTTGTGATGATCACTCCCAAGTCCTTCTCCTTCTCTGACCTGGTAACCTGCACGCCACCCAGCCAGTACTTGGTCTCTGGGTTCTTCTTCCAGGGGTGGTGGTGTCGCTGTTGGACTTGAGCCCTTGTGGCTACAAGGAGGGAGAGTCCTGCAGTGGATGCAGCACCAGTTCCGATATTGGTTGCGCACCCAACACCATCCTTGGTGCAGATGATAGTGCTGACCCTAGGCTTTCCCTAGTCTCAGTTCCACTTGCTGTACCAGGCTGGTTTCTGACATTATTCATGGTGTTGGGGTCTGGGCTGGGTTTGGGTTAGAGCCGGTCCTCACACCGGGCCTGGCACAGAGAACAGTGCCAGCTACGGGGCCAGTGGGAGTCCTGAGACCGAGTTGCTTTCTCATCCCCGAACTCAGTGCCCGAGGCAGCACTAACCCAGGGTTGGCGTCCAGCTGGGTTGCAGAATTTTCTCCCTCTCCTTTGGCTGAGCTGTTCTTTGGTGAGGACCAGAGCTGCCCCAAGAAGACTGAACAGCTCTGCTCTCCTCACTCAGGGATTTTCACCTACCAGCACCGTTAAGGATGTTCCTCTTCTGAAGGTTGACTCTTCTTAGGTGGGTTCATCATGCCCTCCCCCTCGGTTAGAGTGTGCTGAATGATCCTGCAGCCCAGGCATGGACTCTAGAACCTCTGTCTCTTCTGACCCTCACAGGGCTTTACCACACTTGCTTCCAATTCTCCCAAGTATTGTGGGTCCTCTCAGGCCCATCAAGGCTTAGCATGGAAGGATGCCTGGTATGCTGTCACAGTACCATATTTGTGTCAATCATGCCCAGTCCCTGCATGGCCCCAAACTTCCACCTGCTTCCAGGCCCAGCACCTCCTCCTCATCCACATCCTCCTCCAAGGGCAAAGAATATTCCATGCACCTTTCTTTCACCTCTGAGTAGGCCTTGTATCAGAGAGTCCTGAAGGACATGCTGCAGGCCCTGATCATTGGTGCTGTTGCCAAGCACAATACCCTGTCCACACAGCTGGGACTCTTAGGAGCTTTTAGCAGTGACTATACCATCATCCCTTCATGGCCAAGGGCCTTCAAGGAATGCTCCAGGACAGTTTGGAGACCTCCCTTCACTTTGCCTCTAGCCCATAACCCTCAGAAACATCTACCAACAGTGTTCTGCACCCAGGGGCTCTGATGGTACAGTAGCTCACCCTACTTTGGGAGTTCAGGTCTTGCAGACCCTGGACAGGCCTTACCACCCTGTGCATGACCAATCTGCTGATACTGACTCTGCGCAGGCAGATGTATTAGGGAGGAAGGCTAGCACCTCAGCTTGTACTGTCATGTACATCTTAGTACATCAGGCAGCTTATAATAAGTGCCTGTGGGTGCAGCTAGTGTAACAGAAATCCCACTCACCAGGGCTTTCCAGCTCACTGCCACCACAAGTTTTTTACGAACAGGAACCAAGAAATGTGTTTTTTTACCTCCTCCTTGCTCAAGGTCAGAAAGGTCAACACAATAACTGTGGGTAGAATGCCTCTTCAGAGATGGACTGCAAACAGATTCCAGCAGAAATAGTAAAATTACCCTTTTAAATGAAACACGCAATCACTGCTTCTATAAATAGAAGCTTTACTAAAATACTACAAGTATTTACAACAGGATGTATTTACAGGAAACAAAAGGGTTGTACATTTACCAAGCAGAAAATAAAACCACAGTGTACAGCAGAATTCTGAGCTAGTCTCACCTAAAATCCTTCACCTGCCCTAGCTACAGAATTGCACTGTCCCTTACTGCGTTATTTTACCAGTCAGCCAGTCTTTGTATGGCAGGAGCCCTGGTCTTTAGATGTTTCATGTCCAAGAGAGGGAGAGAATGAACCTCATTTCTCTGTTATATTCTTTTCTGATTGTGGGAAGAGATGTCTCTCTTTTGAGTGACAGGCTACCCCTGCTCACCCCCAGATGAGTGGGTGTATGGAGGGATGACCTCATTCAGCCAGCTGACTTCCTTTACACTTTTATGATTCTGTCTTGAAGACAGTGTGTAGCCCCACACTTCTTGCCTTTTAAGCTGGCTGAGGCAGTCAGCCTGGCACTCTCCTATCTGCCTTATAGGATCTCTGGCTTCAAGGATGTCTGAGGTGTTCGAAGTTGCACCTTCACACCTGCAAGGGTATGCAGCCTGGATTAGCTCATGGAAAGTTCCACAGAGCAGTTCTCAGTATTTCTCTTAAGACTTGTCTGGACATGTGACCCTTCAGGTCATGTTTTTTGTGTCTCCATTGCAACTAGCAAAAGCTATGACAGAGACATAATTATATTAACAAAATACATTAAAGAAAATAAGTGAGTACATTACTCTGGTCACATGTCCATCACATCTCCCCCTCCTCCCCAGGAAATGAAGGCTTGTCTCTTTTGGGCAACCCCAAGAGACACTGCCATTCATGTAGGGCCTAGGGAGTGCCCAAAGAAGCATGTCATGCACTCACCCCTGCTTCGACAGTCCATCTGCATTAGTATTCTGCACCCCACTTTGGTGCTGAATGATCATATTATATGACTGTAGCACCCAACTCCGGTGCAATAACTTTGTGATCTTCCTGGACATAAGTCTCCACCACTCATTCACACTATTGGGATCTGCGCCAGAGGCACTAGGACCCATCGGGAGCAAACTTTTTGCTGGAGGGTCGGCGCCAGAGATGGAGCCGCGAGGAACGGCACTGCGGGCCTCAGCTTGCACAGTAATGACTATCTTGGCGTCGACCCTCCAACCACCTCAGTTCCTTTTTTCCGGCTGTTGAGTGCGCTTCAGTGACGACGTCGCTCGCCCGCCGAGAGTCAAACTTCAAACTAGCAGCATAGTTTTCAGTTTTGTTTTTTTGTAGTATTATCTCGATAAAGTACCGCTTAGTTTATTTTTATTCTTAAAATAAAGAAGTCTCAGCCTACTTTGACGGAGTCGATCATGAGCAGGTCAGGTGATGGTAGGGAGACTTCATATGAAAGCTGTTCAGTCAATCGGGCTGGGTCCGATCCGCCGCCTTCTCCGGAGGGGGGGGTCTGACAACGGTCAGTCCAATGCCCAGGGGGATGGGCGGTTCCCGAGGAAGCATAAAAATAAACAGTCGCATTCTTGGCACCATTCGGCCTCGAGTTTCCTCTTCACCCACAGGTCTTAAAAGGAGAAGGCATCACTTGAAGTCGCCTCTGATATGTCTGCGCCAGATCGCTCGGATATCGGGCTAGTTGCTGTCTCCTCCTTTGGAGTCGCCAACCTCTGCTTCTGGTAGCCAACGGCTTCGGCATCGGAGCCCCACCCCACCCGCAGGTAGGTCTTCAGATGAGCAGTTTCATCAGTGGGCTGCTCTTATGGAGCAATGGGCTTGGAGGTTGGTTCAGCTACCTGGCTTGGTCACTCGTGGGCTTTCGGGCTCATTGGGAGACCAAGTAGGGCGGTTGGACTTTCCTGGTCGGGCTGCACCTTCTTCGTGCTGGCTGAACTGTGGCTAGGTGTTTCCCCTCACATGACTATGGCGCGAGGGGCCACACCATGCCCTTATCTCTGCTCTTCTTCCTTCAAACCTGTTTTTCGGAGTCTGGGGGTGTTTTCAGCGATCTCTGCGCCGTGTGGCTTCTCGGCGCTGTCCTTGGCACCGTGCGGCTTCTCGGCACCGTTTTCAGCACTGCGTGGTCCCTTGGCATCATTTTCGGTGCCGCGTGGTCCTGGCGTCAGTTCTCAGTGCGGCTCGCCTCCGGCTCGGCCCTCTGCTTTTCAGGACCTCTTCCTTTCCTCATTTCCTTTCTTCCTTTCTTCTGATTTTCATTCCTTTCCTGTCCATACAGTCCCTCCTGGACTGTCAGAGATGACATTGAGCCGATCCAGACCTTGGTTGGGTGATGAAGTGACTAAGCAGGATCATTACTGCCTACAGAGCCTGTGGTCGAGGACCTGTCATTTAAGTCTCTGCTGAAAAATCTGAGTTCCACTCTTTCTCTCCAGACTACAGACATCGATCCTGGGAAATTGTTAAGACTCCAATACCTTCATGCCCCGGAGATCCCTACGGATTTGACTTCTCCAGTTCAGCCTTCCTTCGAGACGCTGTCTCAAATGGTATGGAATAATCCTGCTCTCACCCCTTCGGTGCCTAAATCTATAGATAGGAAATATTCAGCCCCCAAGGATCGTCCCATTTTGGCATCTCAGGCCTTCACGGATCCTATTGTAGTCCTGGCAGACAATGATAAGGTTGTTCTTCCTCAAACTACTACAGCTCGACCTATTAACAAAGAATCTCGTAAGATAGACACCTTAGGTAAGAGAGTCTTTGCTGCTTCTCCCACCGTCATTCCTGACTGTGCACTTCGGGCTTCATGAATGACGCGCAGCAGCAGGTAATGGCGTTGCCCTTTGATGGTGCATATCTTTTTGGTCCTCAGGTAGAGCAAGCTCTAGAAGCTACACAAAAGACTAGGTCAGCCATTAAGTTGGCTCGACCCCCTCCTGCCCCCTCTTGGGGGCATGTCAATAAACGTCAGTTTCAAAATCGTCAGTCCTTTCGAGGCAGAGGCAGAGGAGGGTTCCATAAAAACCAACCTGCCCAACCTCAAAAGAAGACACAACAGAAAGCGTAAGGGCCCAAAGCGCCCAGCGCTACCTTATGAATTGCTGGCCCAAGTCCCATCTCAGCTGCCCGAGGGGGACTTTTTCTCTCTCCGGTGGGAGGTCGTCTGATGCACTTCTACAACCAGTGGAAGTCCATCACCTCAGACAAATGGGTCCTTCGGATAATTTGCGAGGGGTATTCACTCAATCTTCTGGAGACCCCTCCGGATCGTCCTCCCAAACGTGTCAACACTTCAGTCAGACCTTCTTGCCGCCAAGATTCAGGGCCTTCTGAACAACAGGGCAGTAGAAGTGGTGCCCCTGTATCAACGGAACACGGGGTTCTACTCCCATTACTTTCTGGTTCCAAAGAAGTCCGGGGGAATGCGCCCCATTCTAGATCTCAGAAAGCTAAACAAATTCCTCCCCAGGGAGAAATTCAAAATGATTTCTCTGGGAACCCTGTTACCTTTGCTACATCAACACGACTGGCTAGCCTCCCTGGACATGCAGGATGCTTACCAGCACATTCCTATTCACCCGAGGCATCACAAATTCCTGAGGTTTGTGGCTCTGGGACAACATTATCAGTTCAGAGTCCTGCCCTTTGGGCTATCCTCGGCGCCGCTAGTTTTTACAAAGTGTTGTGCAGTTCTCGCAGCGCACCTCAGAAAGGTCGGGATACAGGTGTTCCCTTATCTGGACAATTGGCTTCTAGCAAGCCCTTCCAGGCAAGGGACCCTGGACGCCATAGAGACGGCCTCTCGCCTCCTTACATCCATGGGAGTTCTGCTGAACCTTGGGAAATCGCAACTGAAGCCCTCCCAGAGGCTTCTCTTTATAGGGACTCTTCTGGACACCTCCTGTGTGAAGGCTTTTCTTCCAGAAGACAGAAGGAACGATATCCTTCAAATGGCCCGTCACATCGGGTACAACAGCTCATATACAGCTCTCTCGATGCAACGGATGCTAGGCCTCATGGCATCCTCAGTGTTCACTGTACCCCTAACACGTCTGCACATGAGAACCACCCAGTGGATGCTCAGTACTCAGTGGTCCCCAACCACTCACCTGCAGTCCTATCTCATCAAGGTGACAGAACCTTTAAAGAAGTCACTCACTTGGTGGTCTCAAGAGACCAATCTTCTGGAAGGATATCCCTTTGCTCCTCTGGACCATCAAATCTCCATTACCATGGACGCATCCCTAATGGGGTGGGGAGCTCACTGTCAGGCTTTTCACACTCGAGGTGTGTGGACTCAACTCGAGTCCCACCTTCACATAAACGTCCTAGAAATGAGAGCCGTCATTTATGCGGTCCGAGCGTTGAAGGACATTCTCTCTCACAAGAACATTCTCCTTCAAACAGACAACAAAGCAGTGATGTATTACATCAACAAGCAGGGCGGTGCTCATTCTTACCCCTTATGCAGGGAAGCAATGAGGGTATGGGAATGGTGCTTGGAGCACAAGTCTCTAATTCAAGCGGTCTATCTGCCAGGTGTACAGAACGAATTGGCAGACCATCTCAGCAGAACAGAGACAGATCCTCATGAGTGGTCTCTCGACTCAACCATAGTTCAGTCACTATTCGAAGAGTGGGGAACTCCAGACCTGGACCTTTTTTCATCCCCACTCAACGCAAAGCTGCCTGTCTTCTGCTCCAGAAATCCAGGGCCTGGCATTTTCTGTCAGGATGCGTTCAGGCTGCGGTGGACAAAACGCTTTCTTTACACCTTTCCACCTCTTCCTCTAAGTCAGAGGGTACTCCTCAAGTTCGAATCCCAGGGGGACAAGATGATCCTCATTGCCCCCTTTTGGCCTCGGCAGCTGTGGTTTCCACTACTCAATAATATGTTGGCAGTTCCTCCGAGACCACTTCCCCTGCAGATGAACCTTTTGACTCAGGGACCGGTGGTCCATCCCAACCTGAGGTCGCTACACCTTCACTCTTGGCTCCTGAAGAGGTAGAAGTAAACCGGTTCAATGTCTGTCGCAGGGTTTCAGATATTCTTCTGGCTGCACGGAAACCAGCCACTCAGAAAACTTACACGGCCAAGTGGAAGCGTTTTTCGCTCTGGTGTGCAAAGTTCTCTCTGAATCCCTTTTCCTGCCCTCCAGATAAGGTTTTGGAGTACCTTTTGGACCTCTCAAATTCAGGTCTGCAATACTCAACAGTAAAAGTTCACCTTAGTGCCATTTCAGCTTATCATGAGCCGGTTTTTCCTTAACACTGGCTCAGTTACCTGTGATTAAGAGATTTCTTAAGGGAATTCTGCATACCAGACCTCCTACAAGACGTCCAGTTGCAGCCTGGGGCATTAATCTTGTGCTAGACATGCTCACTCGGAAACCTTTCAAACCTCTGGCTACCTGTGAGCTAAAATTTCTCACCTGGAAGACTGCCTTCCTAGTGGCCATTACCTCAGCCCGCACGGTCTCTGAGGTACATGCCCTGGTCACAGACCCTCCGTATACTGTGTTCCATAAGGACAAAGTAGTTCTTCGTACTCACCCTAAATTTCTTCCTAAGGTTGTGTCAGAATTTCATCTAAACCAACCTTTGGTCCTTCCCTCTTACTTTGCGGACTTCCAGAATGAAGGAGAACGTTTCTTCATTCTTTGATGTTAAGAGGGCCTTATGCTTCTATCTAGATAGAACCAAGGATTTTCGTAAAGCCCAGCAACTGTTCGCTTTCTTCAGCGAGACCTGCTGGGTCAACCTGTCGCTATCAGATGTATCTCAGCATGGCTAGTGGCATGCCTTCGCCACTGCTATTCCATGGCACAGGTTAAGTTGGAGGGTAGAGTTTACGCTCACTCTACTAGAGCGATCGTGGCATTCCTAGCGGAAATTCGTAACGTGCCCATTGCAGATATTTGCAACGCGGCCACCTGGAGCTCAGTGCATACTTTTGTTACACATTATGCACTAGATGTCCATGCCAGATGACATTCTTCCTTTGGCAGAGCCATCCTTAATGGACTTCTGTCCTAGAAACGTGAGCTCTTGGTCTCTCCTGCCGCCCTCTCGGGGAATTATTTGCTCGGTACTCTCCCAATAGTGTGAATGAGTGGTGGAGACTTATGTCCAGGAAGACATGAAAATTACGTACCTACCGTAATTCTTGATCTTCTTGGACAAGTCTCCACCACTCATTCACACACCCACCCTCCGTTCCCCGAGCTCACCTCTGTTGTTGGTCTTCACTTCCTCAAATCTTTAGGCTGTGAACACTTCTTTGTTGACCCTTCTTATATGGGTCACCCAGACTATCTTATGTCCAGTTTTTAGGTTAGGCTACCCTTCTAGGTTAGTTACGCTGCACCTCCTTGGTAAAAAAGGTACTGAGGCAGTTGGAAGGTCGACGCCGAGATAGTCATTACCACGCATGCTGAGACTCGAGGTGCCGTTCCTCTCGGCTCCCATCTCTGGCACCGACCCTCCAGCAAAAAGTTTGCTCCCGATGGGTCCTAGTGCCTCCGGCGCAGATCCCAATAGTGTGAATGAGTGGTGGAGACTCGTCCAAGAAGATCAAGAATTACGGTAGGTACGAAATTTTCATTTCAAACAACATGAAGTCTTGCTATATTATGACATATGCAGTGAGTCCCAACCTTCGAACTGCTCTGGAGGTGAAAGAGTTAACATTCCATGCCAGGCATGGAACTTTGAGCTCGAGCTCGGTTGAAAACTCTATCTGTTGTTCTTCAAACTCAAACTGTCAGATTCTTTACTCTGCCTCACTGAACAGTCACTCCGGAGATTTCTCCTTCTGCTCGGTTCATTTTGTCGGTTAAAGTATAAAGTTTTCGGTTTTTTAACCGAATTTAAACCGCAACCGGTCGGTTCAAGCTCTATCTGTGGTATTTGTAAGTACTAGATAGGTTTTACATTTACTTTCTGTGTGGAACTTGTAAACGGTTTCATCGGTTCGGTTTGAACCGATCAGGTTGTTTCTATTACATTTGCTATCTTTTAGAAGTGCGGTTCCTGGTTCTTATCGGTTCTAAAAAAACTGGATTTCATTACGTTTTTTTCCAGGGCCCGTGACACGGTTGGGAACCGATAAGAGAGTCTTGCTTGGCGGATTACCATAAACGGGCAAGTTTTTGGTTAGGCTGGCACTATGTCTGAGAAACCCAAAAGAAAAACCGGGCCCACTGGGTTTCAACACTGTGTTGTCTGTGGGGAAGCCTTTGCCAAGGCTGACCCCCACACCACATGTGTTTATTGTCTGGGGTTTGACCACCTCAATGCAGACTGCCAGATTTGTAAGAGTTTTCCTGCAGCTACCCTGGATAAAAGAGTTGGTAGGCTCAGGGAAAGGGAGGCCAAAAAGTCCGTTGAACTGGATGGCTGTGCCTGGTTCGGTTGAACCCCACCGAGGGAGTGCCCTCTGACCAGGGCCATATCACAAGAAAAGGAGAGCTAATTTCGAAGAGCCTGTTCCAGCAAAGAGAAGTAGAAAATCAGCTGGTGTGGAGCCAAAACTTCCCTCTCCAACCGCTGAGGAAATAGCTAAAGTAATAAAAATTGTTCAGTCACTCTCCCCGGTTCCGACCAAACCGGCACCATCAGGTAAGCGTTCGGTTCGGTTGGTTCCACCGGTTCAAGAGTATGATTTAGAGGAATTTTATGAACCAGAGGAGGGGGAAGAGGAGTAGGAGGAGAGTGAATGTGCATTTGAAAGTCTGGATGTGCCCATTGAACCGGACATCTCTCCAGACAGACCTTCAGGAGTGTCTCCCCCAAGGCTTTCTGAGTCCCCTTCTCATTTTATGTTTTATAAAAAAGTAGCTGAAACCCTCCAGCTCCCTATGGAGGAAGCTGTGGATGATCAAGAAGAGCCTGATTATGTAGAAATGATGGATATCCCAGAGTCTAGGAGACTGTCTATTCCTCTGCATAAATCTTTTTGGAAACAGACAGTAAAAATGTTAAAAGCTCCTCACACCATACCTCCTGTTGATAAAAGAATGGACAAAAGGTATGCATTATCAGGCTCTGATACGGAGTTCCTTACACAACAATGCAGCCACGTGGGGGTGGTGCAGGCTGTAGCCTGTGACAAGGCAAATGTTCCCTTAGCCTCTCACCCCCCTGACAAGGACTCCAGAAAGATAGATGCAGTGGCAAAGAAACAGTACATGCAGCATCCTTGGGACTCAGACAGGCAAATTATATGGCTTATGTGGCTAGATACCAAAAATCCAGATGGGATAGTGTTTTGGCTCTAGCAAAGCAGGTTCCTGGCCAGCTGGCAAAGGAGCTGGAGCAGGTGACCGCTGATGGTATTGAGGCATCTAAGGTGCAATTCCATACTGCAGTGGACTCTAATGATGTATCATCTAGAGTCATGGCTACATCTGTGGCTCTCCGTAGAATGGCTTGGCTCAGATGTACTAGCCTGTCACAGGATACCCAGACTAAGGGCATGGATTTCCCTGTTGTGGGCAACTCTCTGTTTGGGGAGCAAACAGAGAATTACATGAAGAAAATGGATGAATATAGGACCACCTATAGGAGTGCACAGGCCAAGGAAAGGCAGGTCACTCCTCAAAGGCAGCCTCCCAGGGGCAGGGGCAGGCCTTTTCTTAGGCCTTTTTACCAAGCACAGGCCTCCTCTGAAGCCTATGCACAGAGGGGGTTCCTTTGAGGGAGAGGCAGACGGGGTGTAAGCAGACCTGCTTCCACCTCTCAGCCTAAAGCCCCTGCCAAGCAGGCACCCTGATGGGGTGCCCAGGGCCGATTCTCCTCTACCTGCAGGGGGCAGGCTGGCTTACTTTGTCCAGGACTGGGAGTCTCTAACATCAGACAAGTGGGTCCTGGAAGTAGTAAGCCAGGGACTGGTTCTCAGCTTCAAAAAATTTCCAAAGATGAGAACCAGATCCTTTCCACCTGCAAATCCTTCAGAGGCTCTTGCCCTAGAAGCAGAAGTCTCTACCCTCCTGGCTCTCAGAGCTGTGGAAAGGGTTCCACCCCTACACCAGGGCAAAGGGTTGTACTCCAGGTACTTCCTTACCCCAAAAAAGACAGGAGAATGGCAGCCCATCCTGGATCTCAGGTATCTAAACAAGCACCTTTTAAAACCAAAATTCAAAATGGCGACTCGGAATTATTTTACCCTCTTTAAGGCCAGGGGACTGGCTAGTGTCCCTGGACCTCAAGGATGCCTATTTTCATGTTCTCATCAGAAGCTCCCATCGAAAGTACCTCAGATTTGAACTGCCCTCAGGCCATTACCAGTTCAGAGCAATGCCCTTCAGCCTCACATCTACCCCAAGGGTATTCACAAAATGCCTGGCAGTAGCAGTTGCCCATTTAAGAAGGCAAAAAATTGCCATCTTTCCTTACCTGGACGACTGGCTCATAGTAGGCCAGTCTCCAGACGAAGTCAGGTTACATCTTCAAGTAACTCAGCAACTGCTAACTTCTCTAGGTTTCCTTCTTAATCGTCCAAAGTCAGTCCTAGAACCTGTCCAGCTTCTCACCTTCATAGGTGCAGAACTGAACACAGCCTCTGTCTTATCTGGGATTCCCCATATTAGCTTTATGAGGTTCCTTGTTGTATCCGTTAGGTTTATTTCTCAAATTAGCAACCTAAATTAGCAAATTTTGATAAGTTTTAGAGCTTTTTATGCAGAGCTACTCCAAGTTGCTGCCTGTCAGCTTGGGCTCCACAGCGCCCCACACTGAACAAGTTTATTTTTTTATGTTACTGCTAGTGTTAATACATATTTTTGGTGAATTCTACAACTGCTCCTGGTTTTCCTGTGCTTCCTGACTTGCGCATCGACAACAAAAATGAGTGGTATTTCATTTGTAGATACCTTTTAGTTTTTTTTTTATAATTAGCAAAAAAACAGCAGAAAATCAATTTTGTATCCACTTTTTCGACAAACAAATGCAAATAACTTTAAAATGAATAAAGCAGCATGGTACTGTGATCATGCCATTTGTTCAGCACAAAGTTTTCTACAAAATGAGCGGTGTTTCATTTAATAGCAACTGCTACACTAGGCAGGCATACACTAGGAAAGTTAACAAAAAAGTCCCAGAAATGATCATTTAAAAAAAGATAAATAGTCAAAAGCAAATGTCCCTGCACTGACACAAAGCATCCCAGCCTATTGTGTAAATGAAATATACAATGGTGAGCTGTCAGATAAATGACTGATCTACACTTGTGCTGTTTGACCTCGGACACCTCACTCTTGGCTTGCGCCACTCGTGAGGTTACCCGTGATCAAACAGCACTTGTGCAGATAAATCATTTATCTGATAGCTCACCACTGTATATCCCTTATTATTCTTTCTGATACAAGATTGTGGACATGTAATTTTGCTAGTTCAATGATAGGACTCTGCAAAATAGAATAAAACCACTTGAATTATGCCAGTACGCTCCCAGGTCTGTTCTATAAAATACATATAAAATTGAGTACTCATATTTTGCCATGGAACCTTGGCATCGGTTCTGGTTCTGGTACTGGCTCTGGTGACAGGCCATCTTCAGCACTTTGAAAATCTGGTCCCTGATCTTTCCCAAATCAGTCTTCACCATTCATTATTGATGGGTCCTACCGGAGGTCTGGACCCTGCATGGAAAGAAAAAAGAGCACTGCCTCTTTAAATTTTTCCTGAGCTGGAGGAGCTGACATCAGGATGGCGCCGCCCATGAGGCCAGCATTCTATGTGGTGCTCGCAGGTTGGCCAGTAACCAACACTGACTTTTCCCTGCGCTCAGTTCTGTGTTTTCCGCCATCGAGGAAGGACTCCTGCGCAGGAAGACTGCTTGTAACTCACGCCTAGGCCTCAAGTGTAGGGTGCCATAAGTACCGGTGTTGTTCGATGCCATAGGTTTTTCTTCTTTCTTATTTTTCTCAGTGCCGGGTATTGTTTTTCCCAGTTTTATTTATTTTTCACGCAACGAGTATGTCGGGGTTGGGGTGTCGCTCTAGTTCCAAACGATCGGGAGTTGCCCCATGCACCGGTGCCCCTGAGGCAACTACATGACAATATCAGACCCCCACACTGTTGCTTCTCTTGTCTGTGTCCCCACCATGCAATGGACAAATATGACGCCTGCTTCTTGGTGGACTTCCATACCTGGCTATCCATGCAGTACAGTTGTAGAGACCACCCAACTTTCGACGGGTGTCACTCAAGACTTCATGCATACCAAGACAAGATGTCTAGGCTCCTCCCCAAGAGGCTCACCTGGCCCTATATGAGCCAGTGGTGAAGGGACTCCCTCTGCTCCTCAGCTTGCTGAAGCAAGGGGTCCCAGTGAGGGGTTGGTGAGGCAGCCACCTTCCTCTAGGGTGGGTGGCTGGTTACTCCTCACAGTCTGGTGCCTCCTCGGAGGCCCTGACGATGCCCAGGGTGGAATCAGAGCTATATGCGGGCTTTCTTGGGCGGTCCCTTCGAGAATGCAGTCAACTCCTGCTCAAGCTCCCGACTCTGGTGCCAGTCAGTGGGGTGGAGTTGATGGCACGTCCGAACCTCCTTCCGCTGCCTCCATTGACACCAGAGGGTCTCGAGTTTGGGGAGTGGCCCAGTTGGAGGTCTCGCCTATCGTTTCGGAGGGTGATGACCGGGATTACTCTGAATGGGTTCCGTGCTCCTCCCACTCCGATCGGACATCTCCAGGGCATGTTGACAGTTCTGGACTGGCATCGTGGTCGAGAGGTGGTGCTGTGGACGTTACTGCCACTCTGCACCCCTCTGTCACTGTTCTCGGTGCCAGGGGTCTGCTAGGGACACCTCCAGGGTTTCTTTGAGCGACGGCGCTGCATTTGGCACTATTTCCGTTGGTGGCGTCATGGGCAGCATCGTGGTCTGGACGGTGCCGTGGTCAGCGCCGCATCTTTTAGTGGTGCCGTGGTCAGTACCATCTCTTTTGCAAAGGCTGATGCTAGGGCCAGCTTTGGATTGGGGGCCCTCACGTTGGACAAGTCCAGGCCCACCATGATCTGGATTCTGGCCGACGATGAGGATCCTCAAGAGGTTTCCCAAAACTCCCTCGAGGGAGCAGGGGCTTTTCTTTCTGAAGCGGTCTGCCCGGACTTGCTGACTGGGTCACCTTAGAGGGACAGATCTTCTTCTCTGAAGAGGAAGGTTGATGGGACTAAGTCTAAGCAGCGTCCTTCTCGAGGTTCCTCTGGTAAATCTTCTGGGAGTCACGGCTCAGACAGGTCCTTGCCTTCCCTTCACTCAGAGACGGGTTCTGCAGTGGGTGGAGGCAGGAACCTTCCAGAGGACCCTGCATGGCTCCGGCCTCCCCACTTGGGGGTTTTCCTCCCAGGAGCAACCCGCAGTCCACTCTTCCATGGTTGCGCACACTGGGGTGGAAGGGTCTGTCAGTTTCCCTTCTAGATAGGGTACTTCTGCAAAACCCTGTGGCTCTGACAGAGGTCCGTCCTGGCATGGCCAGGCTGTCCCACCTCTGGTCACTCTGCCTCCTCTTACTCCACTTTCTTGGGTTTCTTGGCCCTGGTGGTCCTCTTACTTGGGAAAAATTCAGAGCCATGGCGGATGCTTTCCCTTGATACTTCAGGGCCATATCTGAGGTCATTTTCAGACCTCAAACTTCTGCGCCGCCAAGCTCTGAGTCAGACTCCTCCTCTTCTTTGGCTTCCTCCATGGAGGAAGAGGATTCCTCGTGTCATTTCTCTACTGTTGGGGGCCTTGTGTCCCACCAATGTATCCTGCTGGAGATGATGAAGGAGCTCCATCTCTCCCACTTCATCGGACAGAACTCTGATCATGTGATGCTGTCATTCTTGAGCGAATACAGCGCTGACAGTTTGGTCATTCCTCCCTGGCCAAGCCCATTTTGGGAGGCATCGTATGCCATCTGGCGGTGTCCCACCACTCCTTCTCCTGCCCCTAGGGACTGTATACGCAGGTACTGTGCATCTGTGGGGTCTCCAGGTGACATGCCACAGCCTTCTTCAGGACTGGGGTTCCTGGATACCCCATCTGGGCATTGTCACCTCTCTCATGACCACCCCCTTGACACAGACTCAGCTGAGTTCAACTGATGGGGGAGGAGACTGCTTCTGCATGCCTCCTGCTGTGGAGTCTACCTTGTCAGATGCACCAGATGTCCTATGGTAGGCACATCTGGACTCTGCTGGCACATGTCCTCGCAGCGCTGCCTAATAATGAAGGAACCAGGCAAGCCATCCGTCTATCCATGCAGGGCCTGGAGCTGGGAAGTCACCTTTCTAGGGCAGCCTATGACACCAATGAGGTGACTTCCAGGCTGGTAGGGTACTCAGTCTGCATTAGAAGGACTGCATGGCTTTGCCTATCTAGGTTGTCACCTTTGGCCTGGCTTAGGGTGGTATCCTCACCTTTCTGGGGGGCCCATTTCTTTTCATGCAGGGCACGGCAGGTAAACATTCCATCTCCCAGATCTCAGGAGCGCTTTCCGGCCCTATCAAGCCCACAGGCTTTTCAGGCCTGTAATTGGCCCCCTTCACCTTGTGGTTACCCCCCACAGGGGGCTGTGGGAAATAGTTTTTCCCTCAGGGTCTGCCATCTTGGTACTCGGACCCATCAGTAATGAATGGTGAAAATAGATTTGGGAAAGATATCAAAATTACATACGTACCGTAATTATTGATCTTCTCAGATATCTTCAGCATTCATTACACCCACCCTCCCTGTAATCAGACGCTGGGCAACTCCCTTCCTTCCCCCTTTTCCCCTCTCCCCCCCTCTTGGATTGGGACTCCGGGGAAGGGACGACTAGCAGACAAACCCTGAGCCCTTGGTGTTTCCATCTATCGGCTGCCTGATGGGCCCTCGAGTTTGCAGTGGTGGCTCTCCCTTGGGTCTGCCCCTAACTTCAGCCTTACACTTCCAGGGGTCACACCCTCCTTTCCCTAACCTGACTGGGCTCTGGAGATCTTTCAGTCTCGCACGCCCCCATGGCTCCTGAGGACAGAAGTGATCTTGTCAGGTGTAGAGTGTTTTTTGGCTGGTAAATTCTGGTTGGACCTTAGCGTGGAAGGGTGGTAAGAGCTCACTTCTGTGAACCTCCCCCCCCAAAAAAAAAAGAAGAAAAGGGGCAAATTCCTCAGAAAGGGATGAAGGTAAGAAGGAATAGAAGATATCGAGGTAAGACATTCTCTTTAGTATGTCAAGCAAAGTTTTCTATAAGGTGGGGGGGTCTCCTTATTCGGGATTTCTCCTGTGAACCCTTCTCAAAATCTTGGAAGAAAGGGCAGCCTTCTAGATCTCTGACTACTCCCTCCTCTTGTGGTCTTCACCTGCCCTCCCTCTTTCTTCTCCTCCTCAGTTAGCCCTCTTTATGGACTTCAAACTTCGTTGGGCCTCGCTCTCAAGACAGCTCTTAACCCTGACCTCAGTTCAGGAGAGCCCTCGGTCTCTTCTCGGTCTCAACCTTTGAAAAGAACAGAGGCTGTGGAAAGAGAACTTGGAGGGAGAGAGAGGGAGAGAGAGGGCTTTAGGAGGGAGTCTTTCATTTCCTTTTTCCATCTGCCTTTCTTCTTCCTCTTCTGTCTTTTGGTTGTTTTTTATTCTGCCTTGGGCCACCCAGTGCTCTGGTCTACCCTACCTCCTTAGTCGTCCCTCTTGGCTAAACCCCCCTCTTTCAGAAGGTTTTATATTTATTTCCCCCCTTCTATCCCTATCCATCCCTTTGTTCCTCCCCTGGCAGACAGAATGGAGTGTAGGGAGGAATCGGCGTAGGTTACTGGCCAACCTGCAAGCGCCATGTAGAACGCTGGCCTCATGGGTGGTGTCATCTCAACATCGTCTCCTCCAGCTCAGGAAAAATTTAAAGAGACAGTGCTCTTTTTTTCTTTTCATGCAGGGTCCTGACCTCTGGTAGGACCCATCAGCAATGAATGGTGAAGATATTTGGGAAGATTAATAATTACGGTAAGTACTGTACATAATTTCCATTTCTCTGCAGCTGGAACTGAGCTGGTAAGGCATGTCTGTGACATACACAGTATAAGGTATTCATATGTACAGGGACCAATGTCAGGTGTATACACAGGGTGCAGGTGGCTCAAGGTTCTACTGTTACATGGGGTCCTTGTGTCAGTGGCATGCATCCAAAGAATGTGACTTCATGAAGGAGATTTGTCCTGAGATCTGAAGTTGTTGGTAGGTAACTTCCCCTCCATGTTGGGCTGTGATTTCTCGCTCACCGATATCAGGTTATAATCCATATGATATAGTAATATGGAAATCAAATAGCTTTTCTCTCTCTCTCTCTCTCTCTCTCTCTCTCTCTCTCTCTCTTAACAGAGGAGTTTAAATGGGACAGAAAGTTCTTTAACAGCCCCTCCCCCCAAATGGCAAGACAGCAGAATGCTCCACAGCGCCGCCCCCTTCTCATGTCTTTGATTCAGCAGCAGACTTCGTCATCCTTGCCCAAGGATGGAAGCCCAGCAATCAAGCAGCACCCACCTCCATTTGATGCCCAGCTGGATGATAATGGGAGACAAAGTGGCAGCAGTGTTAAGCGAGGTACATTGAAACTGGAGTCTCTAAAGTGAAACCCACAGCCAGTGCCACTGATCTTCCTGGAGTCAAGTCTCCACCGCTCATTCACACTAATGAGAGTACGCCGGAGGTGCTAGGACCCCACAGGAGCCAAAAATCTTCAGGAGGGCTGCGCCAGGATAGGACTGTGCATGCGCAGTGCCACGAGGCTAGCTCATGCCGTATAGGCTATCTCGGCGTCAGCCCTCCAACCACCTCAGTTTCTTTTCTCCCGCCGTCGAGTGCGCTTCGATGATGACGTCGCTCACCCACCAGGAATCTAGTCTTCGTCTGTACGACAGCAGCTGTATAGTCATTCAGTATTTGCTTAACTTACCATTTTTAGTGTTCTTTTCTTTAAAAAAAAAAAAAAAAAAATGAAGAAGTTATTCTAGGCCTGCCATCAACGGACTCGACCTTTGATGGTAGCGGTGACAGTAGGGAGACTGTTTGAAAGCTGTGATGGCAGTGAGGCTGTGTCCGATCCACCGCTCTTTTTAGAGGTGGGGGAGTTCGACCATGGGCTGTCCGGTGCTCGGGGAGGGGGTGGAGGACAATCCACCCGTAGCACAAATGTAGCAGTTCCAGGACCTGACTCCGTTTGACCTCAAGCTCTTCTTCCTCCTCCTGTCAGTGGAAGAAGAATCGGTACCTCTCGAGGTCACTGTCTGGTATGTCTATGCTTTGATCATCGCTGGTTGAGAGTGGTAAGCCTGAACTGACTCTGGTGGGTTCCCTAGTGACTCCGTTCTTAATGACCATGATCTTCGACACCAGTTCCCATCCTTGTCCTCGATGGGGTTCTGGTGAGCAGTTTTAACTCTGGGCCGCTCTTTTAGAGCAGGTAGTACAGTGTCTGCCCAGTTGTCCTGGCTAGTGGTCTTGGGTCCGGGTCCTTCAGACCTTGAGGCTGCTGGGCCATGGCTGGGTCTGCCAGGCCAGAATGTGCGTGGTACTCTCTGTGGTGCTAACGCCATCAACGCCGACCCCTCGTGCCTACCCCCCCCCTCTCCTTTTTCTCTACAGGGGCTGGCACAGGTACCACTTCAGTCTTCCTCTTACTTTAGGTCTAGGTCCAGTAGTGATTCTGGTGCCATGTGTTGTGCCTGCTCCATGTAGTGCTGTGTCTGGCGCTGGCGCTGGCGCTTTGGGTGCTGCTGCCTTAGGCAGCGTATTGTGGCACCATGTGGTGGTGTTGGCACCGCCGTGCGGCGGCTCTGGGCAATGGCAGCATTGGCGGCACTGGGTGTGGTGCCGGGTGTGGAGCCATGTGTGGTGCTGGCACTGCGGATGGCTCTGAACTCCTCCCTGATCCAGGTGGTGGTGTCTCCCTGTTCCTGACCTGCCCTTGGAGGTTATTTTGGGATAGAAGTGGATCTGGATGAGTCTCTCCCCCTCTTCTGCTTTGTTGAAGATGCAGTGGATGACTCATTTTATGGGCTGGAATGCAAACCTTCTGTATCAGTGTGATGGAGGATCTTCTTTCCAGTTCCTTTTCCTCAGGGATTTGGGGTCCACCATAACAGTTCAGTATTCATCTGTGGACCAAAGCAGATTCCTACGTCTTGAGTTCCTACATTCCTCAGTATGAGTACACCCTGTGGAACACAATGCAATGGTCAAGAGCCTCCCGAAATCTAATGCTCCACTGCTAGGGGTATATAACCCAATAATCAGCTAAAGCTTTTATGGACACCTACGTCTCTGCCTCTAGGGCAGCTGCCACTGGCAGCAGGTGGTTAACGTCTCCTTGACTGTGCTTATCTGTTCGGCTAAAGGCCACTCAGAACAATAGGGCTGCCATTTAAACCACACGACATCCTCATGACAAGCAGTCCTGTCAAGGTAGTGGTCTCGGTGCCCTTTTCAGGAACCAACTCCTCAGCCACTAAGAGAATGCAGTAGACAGCACAGGATCCGAAAGCACCCTATACTAACCGCTGTGGATCCAGCTCAGACCCCACCCCAGCTGTCTGGGGGGATGGGTGCCTCTCGGAGGTAGGAGGGGCATCTAATTTGGTTTTACAACCAGTGGAAGTCCATTACAGCAGACCTGTAGGTCATCAGGACTGTCCGAGAGGGATACTCTCCCAATTTCGCAGCTTTCCCCAGACCTTCCACCCAGACGGCAGCCAGTCTGTTGGCCTCTCAGTCGCACACTCTCTGCTTCTGAGATATGGGGCCTGTCTGGTATTTGGCAGTAAAAATCATTCCACAGCAGAACGAAGCACATGTTCCTATTTCCATTGCTTCTGGTTCCAAGTTAACAGACAGCATGTGCCATTTGTTGACCCTGGAAGGTTAAACAAGTTCCTGTTCAGGGAACAGTTCCTTAAATCTCAGCATCAAAGTCTTCATTTCCTGGACATTTGGCTCCTAGCCAGCCCTTCCGGTTAAGAGACACAGGAAGCAGTCACCACTGCTTCTCAGTTTGTTCTCTCTAGGTTTGAGGAAGATGCCAGTTCATCTTCCCAGCAGCTCTTCTTCTTAGGAGCCTTCCTGAATGCCTCCAAGGCATCAACTTCTTTCCAGAGGACAGGAGAAATTATGTCTTTAGATGGCTCTTTACAATATGGGAAACGACTCTATTCGGCCTCCTTTTTGGTTGAGCGGATGCTGGGACTCAGGTCGTCCTCCGCAGCAAGCAGTGGTCTCCGACTGCGCATACGTAATCCTCTGTACAGGGTGACAGCCTCGGACAAAATCCGTGGGGAACTCACTGCCAAGGCCTCTACACTCAGGTGTAGAGCCAGAAGGATCCTCATCTCGTCATAAGTTTCTTAGAGATGAGAGTTATCTTATAAGCAAAGTCCTGGAGTATGCCCCCTGCCACGAAGTGTTCCTACTTCAGAAGGACGACAAAGCTGTGATGTATTACATCAACAAACAGGGTGGGGTATCCTCCTACCCTCTCTGCAGTAGGGCCGTGAGGTTGTGAGAGTGGTACCTTGAGTACGATGCATCAGTTCAGATTTGGTGCAGTCGCTTTTGATGAATGGGGCAGTTCAGGCCTGGTCCTTTTGCGTCCCCTCTCAACGCAAAACTGTCTCTATCCTGCTTCAGAAATCCTGACCCTGGTGTTTTCTGTCAAGATATGTTCACTACAGTGTTCAAGATGCTCCCTGTGTGTTTTCCTCCTCCTTTTCCTTTAATTCAGAGGGTGCTGATCAAGTTGTATGCACAGGGGGGCAGGATGATTCTCATCATCCCAGATTGGCCTCGGCAGATTGATCTTCATTGATCTACAGTCTGTCAGAAGTTCCCCCGAGGCGACTACCTCTACGAGCAGACCCTCTGACACAGGGACTTTAGTCCATCCTTGCCTGCACTCCCATCATCTCCATGCTGGGCCTGGAGGAAATGGAAGTGGGTAAGCTCTGTTTTTTTCCAGATCATCACAGATGTCTTCTAAGTCATGCATAGGCCTTCCACCAGGAAGGCTTACGTGGCTAAGTGAAAACCCTTCTCCCTCTGGTGTGCAAGTTCCATCCGGACCCTTCGGTTGCCCACCAAGTAAGGTGTTGGAGTTCCTTTTGGATCTGACAATTGCAGGATGGCCATACTTGGCAGTGAAGGTACACCTCTGTGCATTTTCGGTCTATCTTGAGCCAGTAAACAACTTGTCACTGGCTCAATTACTGTTAGTCAAGTTTTGCTTTGTTAACTCCAGAAGGAAAGGGAGCGCTTCCTTCACTCTCTGTATGTTAGGATGGTTCTGCGATTCTTCATCGATAGAACGAAGAGATACACATCCGAAAAACTATTGTATCTTCAGCATGCCTTGGCTGGGTCAACCCCTTGCCATGAGATGTTTTCAGCTTGGTTAGTAGCAGAAGTATGGCAGCTAGGATTCAGTGCAAACAAGTGCAAAATAATGCACCTGGGAAACAAGAACCCAGGAGAAGATTACACAGTGGGGGGGAGGTAGTAACAACAACAAAAAAGGAAAGGGACCTGGGGGTAATCATATCAGATGACCTTAAGGTTAGCAAGCAATGTGAGAAGGCAGTAGGGAGGGCTGGGGGTATGCTGGAATGCATAGGGAGAGGCATCACCAGCAGAAAACAGAAAGTTGTTATCCCTCTGTACAGACAGTTGGTGAGACCCCATCTGGAGTACTGCGTCCAGTTCTGGAGACCCCATCTCCGCAAGGACATAGACAGGATAGAGGCAGTCCAGAGGAGGGCAACTAAAATGGTGCAGGGTCTGCAAGAGAAGCCAAGGAGGAGAGACTAAAAGAGCTTAATATGTATACCCTTGAGGAAAGAAGGGAGAGGGGGACATGATAGAAACTTTTAAGTACCTCAGTGGAATCAACAAAGTCCAAGAGGGTAGCATCTTTCAGAAAAAGAGATGTACAAGAACAACGAGACACAATTTAAAGATAGAAGGAGGGCGGTTCAGGGGCAATGTGAGGAAGTATTATCTCACAGAGAGGGTAGTGGATGCATGGAACAGCCTTCCTGAGGAGGTTGTGGTGTGTAAAACTGTGGGAGAATTCAAGAATGCATGGGACAGACATAAGGCAATTCTTGTGGGGGGGTAGGAAGAAATAGGTTGTTGGTTAACTAGATCTGCGGCCTATCCTGTAGGTAGGGAAATGGGCAGACTAGGTGGGCCAAGCGGTCCTTATCTGCCGTCAAAGTCTATGTTTCTGTGTTTCTATGTCTCTGACACTACTAATCCATGTCACAGGCAAGCTGAAAGGCCAGAATCACACCACTCTATTGCAGTGATTGTGGCTTCCTGGCGGAGAATCGTACTGTACCCGTTGCAGTCCTCTGCAAGGGTGTGAGTTGGAGCTCAGTGCATACCTTTGTAAAGCACTGTGTTCTGGGTGTCCATTCCAGATAGCTCTCTTTCTTTGACAGGACAGTCCTTTTGGACTTCCATTCTGAGTGAGCTCTGTCTCCGACTGCCTTACACAGGGTAGGTTGATTTTTAGCTTGGTACTCTCCTATTAGTGTGAATGATTGGTGGAGACTTGAGTCCAGGAAGATATATAAATTACGTATTTAGCGTAATTCTTGATATTCTTGAACGGAGTCTTCACCACTCATTCACACGTCCACCCACCATCCCCCAAGCTCACTCGTTCTGTTTTTGGTCTTCACTACCTTGTTGTTCATGCTGTGAAGACATTGTTCAGTTGACCCTTTTTACACGGGTCATCCGGGCCTTCACATACCCAGAGGTTAGGGTCAAGTTTTCTTTCATTAGTTACACTGCATCTCCTCGGTCGAAAAGGTACTGAGGCGGTTGGTGAGTTGATGCCGTGCTAACCTATATGGCACGAGCTAGCCTCACCACGCATGCGTGGTCCTATCCTGGCATCGGCCCTCCTGAAGAGTTTTGGCTCCCACGGGGTCCTAGTGCCTCTGGTGTGCTCCCATTAGTGTGAATGAGTGGTGGAGACTCCGTCCAAGAAGATCAAGAATTATGGTAAGTTCGTAATTTCCATTTCTCCTGGAACTGGAATGGACGTGGCTGTAACTTTCAAGCAGAGGTATTTGTTAGTCACCTTGTAGGTTTATGTTAGCAATAATATTTTTCTAGCAAAATCATCAATATACCAATTAATTTTTTTCATTTTCTTTACTTCCGAAATGAAGATACTTGGCTTTAAAGTTTTTAAAGCAGCAGTACTAGATAACAAAAATCGGATCTTTTGTAACTGTTTGATCTTATCTGTGTCAGTCTTCACCATTCATCACAGTTGGGTAGTGACTGGAGGTCATGACCCCATGGGAACTCTTTTTTTACATGGTGAGCTGATGCATAGCTGGTGCCACCCCTGGGCGAGCGTACAACATGGCGCTCACGGGTTGGCTGTTAGCTGTTTTCGGCGCTGTCCCTCGCCAGTTCTTCGTCCCCCGCCATAGAGGTTGGACCTCTTGCGAAGCTGCTGAAGAAAACTGCATCACAAGCTATGGCATAGTTTCCTATCAGCTTCTAGCATCGAAAAAGTCCCGTTGGTTCTGTTTCACCACTACTCGATGCCGCTGACTTTTAAAGACCGTTCTTTTTACTTTATTTTCTGAGACATCAGGTCTGTTTTTGCTGTTGTGTTATCAATAGATTATGTCTGGTACAGGTGGAAAGAAATCGTTGAAGACGGGGTGGCCTTCTATGCGTCGGTACCCCTGCGGCCGCTGTTATTCCTTTACCGACCAGCATGATCTGTGTCTCACCTGTATTGGCCCTCTTCATGACATGGATTTGTGCAACGCCTGCTTTTCCATGGACCATCGAATTGTCAAATTGCGCATGTGGAAAGTGGGGCGAGCGCGCCGACTTTCGGGGGACAGGCCCGCTCTCATAAGGCCAAGACACGGTCGCTTGACTCTTCCTCCGGGTTCCCTCCCAGTTCTGTACAGACCGCGGAGGAGGGAGCCTCTTCCTCTTTTAGCCTTGCTGTGGTGGGGGCCCCTTCCGTGGTGCAGGAGGCCCAGTCTGTTCCTTTGGGGGGCGGAGTACTGCTTTGGCAGTCGCCCCTTTGAGGGTGAAGGCACCCCCGGTATTGTGTCCTGGGACCCATGGTCCCAGGCTGGCACCAGCCTCCATGTCATCCTCCGATGCCCACCGAGGGCCTGGATGGTGCCATGGTCAGCACCAGGCCATCTCTCGGCACCGTTTCTGCGGTCGGCACCGTTCACGGCGCCGATAGTGGGAGCGGCGCCATGGGAGGTGTGACCGCTTCTTCTGCGGCTGCGCCTCCTCTTGGTGTCGTTCTCAGTGCCAAGACTGGAGACAGCTCTGTTTCCAGCTCCGGCGCTGTTTGCAGCACCATGCGGGTGCCATTTCTGATCTCAGTGCCGTGCTCAGCGCTGTTATCGGCACCGTCTCTGATTCCAGTGCCATTCGCGGTGCTGTGACTGGTGCCGATTCCAGTTTAGACACCGTGGTTGGTGACGTTTGTGCCTCTGGCACCGTTTGCAGTGCCGAGGAGGGAGTCGCCGCCAACCATGGTGCCATGGCTCAGATTGGCACCTCTCACAGACCAGGAAGGGGCAGGGATCAGCAGGTAGTCTGGCATTGGACCTCAGTCTCCACCTCTTCGGAGTGGGATTCCTGGTCTGATCAAGACTGGCTTCCATACTCTTCAGAGTCTGCTGACCCCTCATTGGTCACTTCGGCAGCCCACATTCAGCCTCTCTCTGGGGAGCGGGCAGTGTTTCCCGATTCTGGGGTCACTAGCACTGACCAGCAGGCAGTGGTCCAGGTGGCCATTGCTGTGCAGCCTGGAGTCGGGGGATCTTCTGCCCCCTCCATTGGAGTACTCCCTCCTGTGGTGTGCCTGGACAGTCCAACTTTGGGGCTGACCACAGCACCCATGGAAGGGAAGGGTACTGTACTCTGGGTGGTGTATTTGGGGACTACTCAGAGTTGCCAGCTGCCTAGACTGATGTTTTCGAGGTGGAGGGCTCTTTCAGAGTCCGAGGGGTCTGAGTTCGGTGTGGCGGCCTCTCCCTGGGACTCACCCAGGTTCAGGGAGGAGCCGTAGTGCGGACCCTCATTCTTCCCCCTCTCTTTCCTCCAGAGGGTCCACCTCTTTGGAGGCTAGAGACCATCCTTCGGGACTGTCACGGTCCCAGTCACCTCACAGGTGGGACTCTTCAGGGCACGGTCTAGGCAGTTCCAGTGTGGTTGACCAGCTGTCGGCTGTTGGGCTTCCTGGAGCGCCACCTCTTTTGGGAGCATCCAGCAGGCTCTCTTGCCCAGGCAGAGGACGTTCCTCTTCTTCATTGGATCTGGCCCCCATTCCTCTGTAGCCATCTCCTTCTCTCCCTGGTATTGCCGGTCCTAGGGGACCTCTGACCTGGGAGCAGTTCAGGAGTGCGGCTGCTCACTTTCCCACTTATGTTAGGGCAATGGACGAGCAGATGTTCCACCCTCCCTGAGCAGCTCCCCCGAATCTCTGAGATCTTCCCGCTCTTATCCCTCTCGGAGGGAGAGGAACCATCCGTCCACATCTCCCCCGCTGCTGATCTTGCTTTGTGTCAGTGCTTCCTCATGAGGATGATGGAGGAGCTTCACTTCACCCCTGGTTCTGAAGACAATCCTGAGCATGTGGCATGCACCTTTCTAGGTGAATTCAATGCGGCCAACCTGGTGGTTCTCACCTGGCCTGCTCCCTTCAGGGAGGCATCACTGCACTTCTGGCGACATTCCTTCTCCAGTGAATCCGGCCCCTAGGGAACTGAGCCAGAGGTATTGTGCTCCCAGAGTCTCCAGGTCGCATGCCTCACCCTCTGTCAGGGTTGACCCAGCTGGACTCTCCTGATGGGCTTCGTGCCCTTCACCGTGACCAGCGCTCAGATCAAAACTCTTCATATTTTGACTTCTGGGGTAGGAGGACCTTCTACTCAGCATGGATTTTACTGTTCATACTTCACATCAGGCTCACTGTGCATCCTATGACAGGTTCTTGTGGTCCAGGCTAGGTCAGCTCCTAGCCTTTTTGCCTGATATGGAGATAACCAGACAGGCCATCGCACTCTCTGCTCAGGGCCTGGAGCTAGCAAGGGACCAAGTGAGGGCATCCTACGATGCCAACGAGGTAGCTTCCAGAGTTGTAGGGACAGCGATCTGCATCAGGCGGACAGCGTGGCTTCGTCTTTCCCAGTTGTCACCCATGGCCCGGCATAGGATGATTTCCTCCACCTACCAGAGAACCCACCTTTTCTCCTGCAGAGTGAGGCAGCACTTGTCGGGGGAACTTCCTTTCCGCTCCGGGGGATCCCTGAGTCACTCTCCACAGTCTTGGGCCTCACCAGGCCCATAGAGGTTCCCCCTCCCAGTGTCTCCCCCATTTGGAGCTTGGGGTTTAGTCCTTAGGGTCTTCGGCCCCATTTGGAGGGCGCTTGGTATTCAACCAACACTGATAAATGGTGAAGAGTGACACAGATAAGATAAGAAAATTATGTACATACAGTAATTATGATCTTTCTGTGTATCTTCACCATCCATCACAAATCCCTTCCTCCATCCCCCTGAGGCCTCAGTCTCTGGGTCCCCTTCCCTTTGTGTGCCTCCTCCCTTCCCCCGCTCCTTCCTGTCGGCCAGGAGTAGGGGAACCTTGAGGCACGCAGGGGGGTTTCTTTTGCAGCCTTGAGGCTGAGGGGGGAGACTGGGAGCTGTTTTCTTTATCGCCTTTGGATTCCACCCCTTTTAAGGGTGGGATATTAGTGGCTGCCCCCTCTCTTCTCTCCCTACCCTTGTCCTTTGGGACTAATCCCTTTTATGATTATTTTAGAGGAGGGGTTTTCCCCCTCCTCTTGTTTTTGTTGGTTAGGGGAGAGGACGTACCTTGGCTCCTGGACCTCCACCCCATTAACTACGGCTCTAGGAGGTCGTTTCCTGACGGGAGTTTTCTTCTTGGTCAAGTAATCCTTGACATGGGATCTTGCCAGCTTTGCCAAGCTCTCTAGCTGACTCCCTTGGGCAGTAATTTCCATGTTCTAAAAACAGGGGGTCCAGTCCGCAAGTCTTGGACTTGTCCTCTCCCCTCCCTCTTAATTGCATTCTTTCCTTCCCTTCTCTTTCCCTTTCCCTCTTTTACAGAGATTGGAGCCCTTCCCCTTAGATTCTGCTCTCTCCTTCGTCTGTCCTCTCGGTCGCTTATGCCTCCTTTTGTTTATTACATCCTTTTCCTTTATTTGTCCCTTGGATTCTCTTGTCCCACCCTGCCACCCCTATTTCTTACTCTATGGTACTCAGAACTGGCGAGAGGGCAGCGCCGACAGCAGCTAATGGCCAACCCGCGAGCGCCACGTTGTATGTTGGCATCGAGGGGCAGCACCATTGCTGCATCAGCTCCGCCCATGCAAAATAAAAGGAGCTCCCCCAGGGTCATGACCTCCGGCCACTACCCAATTGTGATGAATGGTGAAGATGCACAGAAAGATCAGAATTACGGTAGGTACATAATTTTCATTTCCCCTGTGCTCTGTTGAGCATTTACCTGGTAATATTTCTTGTTTTCATTGTACTACCACCCTGTAATTCACTCCATTTTCCTTTGTTTTTGTTCACATTTCTTCCACCTGCCATGTTGAACTGGAATCCTCTGCTGACAACCGTACATGTGTATGACTCGCAGTACTGCACAGGGGCAGGGAGAATGTGCAGCACAGGTCCCATGGAAGTAAACAAAAGACATGATGCGACTTGAAGGGGGAGCTCGGCTGACAATTAAGCACCAGAAAACTGGAATTGAATCCCTTCCTGATTATCTAGTACTGCTGCTTTAACGCTTCCTGCTCCCATGCCATGCCCACTATGAAAGAATGTAATCTTTTGGTAGAGTAAGGGACTGTTTCCAACAGAAACACGTGGTAACGCCATTCTAATCCATGCATACAGTGAAACTAGTATGTACAGTCACACAACCTCAACAGAATAGATTTTCGATTGCAAAGTTAGCTGTAAGAGTTGCTTAAAAAATCTGAGAACATTAAAAATACACTGAGGATGAAGCCAAGGATATCAGAATCATGAGAAACACATTTTCGCTAACAAACTACTGTATATGATGAACATTTTTGTTGACTTACAAATATTGCTATTTTAAGTAAAGTAAGTTTAAAAGGAAGTCTCTAATGCAAACCCCACAGCCTCAGGAGTTCAGTTGGAAATGGAATGTAGGTACCTGTAGCTTTAAGTGAGATATGTTTAAAATAAAAATTCATAAAGCAAATCCCACAGTCACTTCCAGAGTTCTGTGGGAACTGGAGTGTTGATAGTTACAGCTTTAAGCAAGATAAGTTTAGAATAGGGACTTTCATTCCAATCTTATCTTGCTTAAAGCTGCACCTACTGACACTCCAGTTCCAACTAAACTCTGGGAGAGGCAGGCAGGGATAAGCAGAGAGGCAAGGTACTCAAGAATTACTCAGGGGTTTGTTGGACTGGTACTCTGAGATGAAAGGAAGACAGGGATCAGTAGAGAAGCAAGATACTCAAGAAGTACTTTGGACTTTGTTGGACTAGTACAGGAGAGGAAAGCAGGGATAAGTAGAGAGGCAATGTGCTCAGGAAGTACCCCAGATTTTTTAGGCCTAGTACTTTAAGATGACAGGAAGGCAGGGATAAGTAGAGAGGCAAAGTATTCAGGAAGTACTCTGGATTTTGCTGGACTAGTACTTTGAGATGAGAGGAACGCAGAATAAGTAGAGAGGCAAGGTACTCCGGACGTACTGTGGAGTTCATTAGACTAGATCGGGAGAGGAGAGTACGACAGGGACAAGTAGAGGGGCTAGGTACACAGGAAGTACTTTGGAGTTTGTTGGACTAGTCAGGAGAGGAGAGGAAGACAGGGATAAGTAGAGGGGCTAGGTACACATGAAGTACTCTGGAGTTTGTTAGGCAAGTACTTTGAGATAAGAGGAAGGCAGGGATAAGTAGAGGGACAAGGTACTTAGGAAGTACTCCAGATTTTGCTGGACTAGTACTTTGAGATGAGATGAAGGCAAGATAAGTAGAGATGCAAGGTACTCAAGAAGTACTCCGGAGATTGTTGGACTAGTTCAGGATAGGAGAGTAAGGCAGGGATAAGTATATGGGCTAGATACACATGAAGTACTCTGGAGTTTGTTGGACAAGTAATTAGAGATGAGAGGGAGGCAGGGATAAGTAGAGAGGCAAGGTACTCAGGAAGTTCTCCAGAGTTTGCAGGACTAGTACAGGAGAGGTGAGGAAGCAGGGATGAGTAATGAGGCAAGGTACTCAGGAAGTTGTTTGACTAGTACTTTGAGATGAAAGGAAGGCAGAGATAAGTAGAGAGGCAAGATACTCTAGAATTACTCTGCAGTTTTCTGGACTAGTTCAGGAGATGAGAAAAAGGCAAATATAAGTAGAGAGACAAGGTACTCAGAAAGTACATTGGAATTTGTTGGTCTATTATAGGAGAGGAGAGAAAGGCAGGGGTAAGTAGAGAGACAAGGTATTCAGAAAGTACTCTGCAGTTGTTGGACTGACACAGGAGAGGAAGGCAGGAATAAGTAGAGAGGTAAGGAACTCAGGAAGTACTGCAGAGTTTGTTGGACTAATACAGGAGAGGAGAGGAAGTCAGGGATAAGTAGAGAAACAAGGTATTTAGGAAGTACTCCAGAGTTTGTAGGACCAGTACAGGAGAGGTGAGAAAGGTAGGGATAAGTAGAGAATTAATGTACTCAGGAAGTACTCCAGTCCAGAGTCTGTTGTTGATGAACAAGTACTTTCAGATGAGAGGAAGGCAGGGAGTTGAGAGGCACAGTACTGAGGAAGTACTGCGGAATTTGTTGGACTAGTACAGGAGAGAAAGGGACTAGTACAAGAGAAAAGAGGAAAGCAGGGATAAGTAGATGGGCTAGGTACTCAGGAAGTACTTCGGAGTTTGTTGGACTAGTACAGGACAGGAGAGGAAGGCAGGGATGAGTAGAGAAGGAAGGCACTAGGTAAAAGGCTTCTCCCCTCCAGAGAAAGTAATCCCAATCTGTTGTACAGCATGCAGTGGCATGCCCATGAAAGCAGTCCGGTGTATACATTCTGTCTGTACACTTTGGAAGACCCCACCACCCCTGTTCAGGCCTTGGGAAGTTAACTGGTTTCTTTTTAAAGTTCGTAATGATTTTTATTTTACTTCTGTTCACTTTTTGCCAAAATTTACTTCATAACTTGATTTTTCAGCATGTTCCTTGAACCTTTTCCCAGGTTGTGATCCCCATTTCTCTTGGTTTATTGCTGAAGTTAAGAGATGGCAAAAAGTCAGGCTTAATTAAGGAAGTTTGTAGTATGCATGCGCAAGATGCCTGTTGCAGCTGCCTCATGTGCCCTGGCCTGACTGTCGCATGGATGAATGTTAGTAATGCCAGTCACTGCACAAAAGCTGTTGAAACTTTCTGAAGGGTGGGTTAGATTTCTTCCTCCTTGAAGGCCAAAGCTCAGATCAGTCACAGTCTGTAGACTTGAGCGTTTGAGGCTTCCTCGTTTGTGGAGTTCTTGGAATCTGGACACCATAAATCCATGAGCCTTGAGGACTGCGTAGGACCCATTCAGTTTTCTTGAGAATCTATATTCCAGGTACCACACCTGCTTAACACCAAGAATGACCCCTCATTTGGGCCTCCGGTCCTGAAATGTTGTACCTATTCTAAGGCTCCTGATGTTGTGCAAGCACTAGCACTGGAGTCTTTCAGATCTTCCTGGACATAAAGTCTCCACCACTCATTCACACTAATGGGAACTGTGCCGGAGGTAACAGGACCCAACGGGAGCAAACTTTCTGCTAGAGGGTTGGCGCCAGAGATGGAGCCACGAGGAGCGGCACCGCAAACCTCAGCTCATGTGGTAATGACTGTCTCGGCGGCGACCCTCCAACCGCCTCAGTTCCTTTTTTCCCGCCGTCGAGTGCACTTCAGTGACGACGTCGCTCACCCTACGGGAGTCAAACTTCAAACTAGCAGCATAGTTTTCAGTTTTATTGATTTGTAATAAATCTCGAATAAAGTACCGCTTAGTTTATTTATTCTTATTAAAGGAAAGAAGTCTCAGCCTACATTGACAGAGTCGACCATGAGCGGGTCAGGTGACGGTAGGGAGACGTCGTATGAAAGCTGTTCAAGTCAGCCGGGTTGGGTCTGGTCCGACGCCTTCTCCGGAGGGGGGATCTGACAACGGAGAGTTCAGTGACTGAGGGGGTTGGTGATCCCTTGAAAGTATTAAAAGTAACGGTTGCACTCTCGGCACTGCTCGCCTCAAGCTCTTCTTCGCCCACAGGTCAAAAACAGAAGGCATCACCGAGGTCACTCCTGATATGTCTGCGTAGACAGTCGGTTATTGGTAAGTTGCCGGTCTCCTCCTTTGGAGTTGCCGGTTTCTGTTTCCTGTCGCCGACGTCTTCGACCTCGGAGCCCTACCCCACCCTCTGGTAGGTCTTCAGATGAGCAATTTCATCAGTGGGCTGTTCTTATGCAGCAATAGGCTCGGAGGTTGGTCCAGCTGCCTGGCCCGGTCACTCTGGGGCCTTCGGGCTTTTCAGGAGATCAGGTAGGGCGGTTGGGCCTCCCTAGTCGCGTGGCGCCATCTTCGGTGCCATCGACTCCGCGCTTAGGTATTTTCCCCCCTCACACGGCTGCGGTGCAGGGGGCCACACC
This sequence comes from Neoceratodus forsteri, assembly GCA_016271365.2. Lineage (NCBI taxonomy): Eukaryota > Metazoa > Chordata > Ceratodontiformes > Ceratodontidae > Neoceratodus > Neoceratodus forsteri. The sequence goes on from CM028133.1 coordinate 1,136,181,188, forward strand.
GATGCCTCTGTCTCCTGGTATTCATCCTCCTTTCTCCTCAAATCCTGTTTTTCAGAGCCTTGGGATGTTTTTGACGCCTTCGGCGTTGATGGCGCGTTCGGCGCCATCTCCGGCGCCGATGTGTCTATCAGCGGTGTCCTTGGAGCCATTGGGGTTGTCAGAGCTGTGCGCCTCATCAGTGCTGTCCTCTGCATCATGTGGCTTCTTGTTGCTGTCCTTGACACCGTGAGGCTTCTCGGCGCCGTGCTTTTTTTCGGTGCCGTGCTTTTCTTCGGCGCTGAGGCCTGTTAGGGCATCACCCGGTCTTCAGAGCTCCTCTTCTTTGAATCCTTTCCCTTCTTCATTTCCTTCTGATTTTCACTCCTTTCCTGTCCATGCAGTCCCTCCTGGGCTGTCAGGAGATGACATTGAGCCTGACCCAGACCTTCGTCTGGGTGATGATGTGGAAGGAACAGGATCTAATCCTGCTGCAGAGGATTTAAGTCTCTGCTGAAAAATTTGAATTCCACTCTTTCTCTCCAAACTACAGATATCGATCCTGGGAAACTGTTAATACCTCCATGTTCCGGAGATCCCTATGGATTTGACTCCTCCAGTGCAGCCTCCTTTGAGACACTTTCACCAATGGTATGGAATAATCCTGCTCTCATTCCTTCTGTGGCTAAGTCCATAGATAAGAAATATGCTGCTCCCAAGGATCGACCCATTTTGGTATCCCAAGCCTTTGCGGATCCTATTGTAGTCTTGGCAGAGAATAATAAGGTCATCCTTCCCCAGACTACTACAGCTTGACCTATAAACAAAGAATCTTGTAAGACAGACACTTTAGGTAAGAGAGTCTTTGCTGCTTCCACCCTAGGTATGCGTATTGCCAGCTACCAAGGCTATTTCTCTCAATATGAGTATATTGTTTGGCATTCGCTCAAACAAATGGTTGAAGCTCTACTGGAGTCAGACACTAATTCAGAGCTTTTTCAAACCATAACCAGGGGGTATCGAGTCCAACAACCAGTAGGTTAAAGCAGCTATGGATGCCTTAGATACTGCCTCCCGAGTGGTGGCGGCAGGCATTTGTACCCGCCGTCATTCCTGGCTGCACACTTCAGATTTCACGAATGATGCCCAGCAACAGGTCATGGCATTGCCCTTCGATGGTGTGTATCTCTTTGGCCCTCAAGTAGAGCAGGCTCTAGAGGCCACACAAAAGCCTAGGTCAGCCATTAAATTGGATCGCCCTCCTCCCACTCCCTCTCGAGGGAGTGTTAACAAACGCCAGTTTCATAACCGTCAGTCCTTTCGGGGCAAAGGCAGGGGAGGTTTTAATAAAAACCAAGCACCTCAGCCTCAAATGAAAATGCAACAGAAGGCGCAAGGATCCAAAGCACCCAGTGCTGCCTTCTTAGTTGTTGGCCCAAGTCCCACCTCAGCTGCCCGAGGGGGACTCTTCCTCAGCAGTGGGAGGTCATCTGACTCACTTCAACAATTGATGGAAGTCCATAACCTTGGACAAATGGGTCCTCCGGATAATCCGCGAGGAGTATTCCCTCAGTCTTTTAGAGACCCCTCCGGATCGTCCCCCCAGATGACAGCCCAGGCTGTCAGTGCTTCAGTCAGAACTTCTCGCCTCCGAGATACAAGGCCTTCTGAACAACAGGGCAGTGGAAGTAGTTCTGCTGGATCAACGGAACACAGGGTTCTACTCCCATTACTTTCTAGTTCCAAAGAAAACCAGGGTCATGCGTCCCATTTTGGACCTTGGAAAATTAAACACATTTCTTCCCAAAGAGAAATTCAAAATGATATCGCTAGGAACCCTGTTACCTTTACTTCATCAACACGACTTGTTAGCCTCCCTAAACATGCAGGATGCTTTCCAACACATTCCTATTCACCCAAAGCATCACAAATACCTAAGATTCGTGGCTCTGGGACAGCATTATCAGTTCAGAGCCCTGCCCTTTGGGCTATCCTCGGCGCCACAAGTTTTTACAAAGTGTTGTGCAATTCTTGCAGTGCATCTCAGAAAAATCAGAATATAAGTGTTTCCATATCTGGACGATTGGCTTCTAGCAAGTCCTTCCAGGCAGGGAACTCTAGACGCCGTAGCCACGGATTCACACTTTCTCACGTCCATGGGAGTCCTGCTAAACCTCAAAAAATCGCAGCTGCAGCCCTCCCAGAGGCTCCTTTTCATAGGAACTCTTCTGGACACCTCCTGTGCGGAAGCATTTTTTCCAGAGGACAAGAGGAGCGATATCCTTCAGATGGCCTGATACATCAGAGAGAGCAGCTCGGTTTCAGCTCTCTCGATGCAACGGATGCTAGGTCTCATGGCATCCTCGGTGGTCACTGTACCCCTAGCATGCCTTCACATGAGAACCTCTCAATGGATGCTCAGTACTCAGTTGTCCCCGACCACCCACCCTCAGTCCTTTCTCATCAAGGTGACAGAACCTCTGAAGAGATCACTCACCTGATGGTCGCAAGAGGACAATCTTCTGGAAGGGTATCCCATTTGCTCCTCTGGATCATCAGATTTCCATTACCATGGACGTGTCCCTGATGGGGTGGGGAGCTCACTGCCAAACTCTCCACACTCAAGGTACATGGACTCAGCTCGAGTCCCAGCTTCACATAAATGTCTTAGAAATGAGAGCCGTCCTTTATGCAGTCCAGGCTTTGAAGGACATTCTCTGTCACAAGAACATTCTCCTTCAAACGGACAACAAAGCAGTGATGTAGTACATCAACAAGCAGGGCAGTGCTCACTCTAAGCGATGAGGGTGTGGGAATGGTGCTTGCAGAACAAGGTTCTAATTCATGTGGTCTACCTGCCGGGGATGCAGAACGAACTGGCAGATCATCTCAGCAGAACAGAGACAGATCCTCACAAATGGTCTCTCGACTCAGCCATAGCTCAATCACTATTCGCAGAGTGGGGAACTCCAGACCTGGACCTTTTTGCATCCCCACTCAACACAAAACTGCCTCTCTTCTGCTCCAGAAATCCAGGGCCTGGCATTTTCTGTCAGGATGCATTCAGGCTGCGGTGGACAAAACTCTTTCTATACGCCTTTCCGTCTCTTCCTTTAATTCAGAGAGTACTTCTCAAATTCAAGTCCCAGGGGGACAAAATGATCCTCATTGCTCCCTTTTGGCCTCAACAAATATGGTTTCCACTACTCAATAGTATGTCGGAAACTCCTCTGAAACCACTCCTCCTTCAGATGAACCTTCTGACTCAGGGGGCCTGTGGTCCATCCCAATCTGAGATCGCTTCACCTTCACGCTTGGCTTCTGAAGAGATAGAAGTGAACAGGTTCAATGTCTCTAGCAGGGTTTTAGATATTCTTCTGGCTGTGCGCAAGCCAGCTACTAGGAAAACTTACACAGCCAAATGGAAGCGTTTTTTGCTCTGGTGTGCAAAATCCTCTTTGAATCCTTTTTCCTGCCCACCAGATAAAGTTCCAGAGTACCTTTTAGACCTCTCAAATTCAGGTCTGCAATACTCTACAGTTAAGGTTCACCTTTGTGCCATTTCAGCTTATCATGAGCCAGTACTTTCCTTGTCACTGTCTCAGTTACCTGTGGTTAAGAGGTTTCTTAAGGGAATTCTGCATACCAGACCTCCTATCAGACGTCCAGTCGCAGCCTGGGACATTAATCTTGTGCTAGACATGCTCACTCGAAAACCTTTAGAGCCTCTAGCTACCTGTGAGTTAAAATTTCTCACTTGGAAAATGGCCTTCCCTAGTGGCCATTACCTCGGCTTGCAGGGTCTCTGAGATACACGCCTTGGTCACAGACCCTCCGTATACTGTGCTTCATAAAGACAAAGTAGTTCTTAGGACCCATCCTAAGTTTCTCCCTAAGGTTGTTTCAGAATTCCATCTAAACCAACCTTTGGTCCTTTCTACTTACTTTGCAAACTTCCAAAATGAAGGAGAGCGTTCTCTCTTCATTCCTTGGACGTCAAAAGAGCTTTGTGTTTCTATCTAGATAGAACAAAAGATTTTCACAAAGCTCAACAACTGTTTGTTTCCTTCAGCGAGACCCGGCTGGGTCAACCTGTCACTATCAGATGTATTTCAGCATGGCTGGTGGCATGCCTTCACCACTGTTATTCCATGGCGCAGGTTAAGCTGTAGGGCAGAGTGTATGCTCACTCTACTAGAGCGGTTGTGGCATCCTTAGTGGAAATCCGCAACGTGCCCATTGCAGATATTTGCAATGCGGCCACATGGAGCTCAGTGCATGCTTTCATCAAACACTATGCCCTGGATGTCCATGCCAGACGACATCTTTCTTTTTGGCAGAACCATCCTTAATGGACTCCTGTCCTAAAACTGTGAACTCTTGGTCTCTCCTGCCGCCCTCTCGGGGGATTATTAGCTCGGTACTCTCCCATTAGTGTGAATGAGTGGTGGAGACTTTATGTCCAGCAAGATACGGAAATTACGTACCTACCGTAATTCTTGGTCTTCTTGGATGAGTGTCCACCACTCATTCACACGCCCACCCACCATCCCCCGAGCTCACCTCTGTTGTTGGTCTTCACTCCCTCAATTTTAGGCTGTGAAGCCTTCTCTTTTGACCCTTCTTGTACGGGTCTTCCGGACTATCTTACTGTATGTCTGGTTTTTAGTTAGGCTATCCTTCTAGGTTAGTTATGCTGCACTTCCTCGGAAAAAAAGGTACTGAGGCGGTTGGAGGGTCGACGCTGAGGTAGTCATTACCGCACGAGCTGAGGCTCGCGGTGCCACTCCTTGCGGCCCCATCTCTGGTGCCCACCCTCTAGCAAAAAGTTTGCTCCCGCTGGGTCCTAGTGCCTCCGGCACAGATCCCATTAGTGTGAATGAGTGGTGGAGACTCATCCAGGAAGATCAAGAATTACGGTAGGTACGTAATTTCCATTTTTTCACTGTCCCTCTCTGCCCACCCACCGTCCATTATACTCAGTCTCACTATCCCTTCCTTTGTCTTTCTACGCTCTCTGATATACCTATAAAAGGTTTTATCCTCCTTCTTTAACTGAGTTGGCTATCTTTTCCTCAGTTTGGGCCTTTGCTATTCTGACTACCCTCCCTGCTTCCTTCTGCCTTAACTGGTACAGTTCTCTGTCATGCTCCTTCTGTGTTTCCTTATACTTCCTAAATGCTATATTTTTCTCTCTAACCTTCACCGCCACTTCTTTTGAGAACCATAGTGGCTTTTTCTTTCATTTTGATTTATTTGCTTCACACAAAGGCTTGTTGCCTCTGTGATGGCAGTTTTGATATTTCCCCATTGTTGCTCCATCCCTCCTTCTATCCTGTTTGCTAGTGCTTTTCTAAGGCACTCTTCCCATCTTGCCAAAGTCAGCCCTCCTGAAGTCCAGAACCCTCACTTTTGCCTGGCTTGACTCTGTAGCTGAGTTTATTGTGGACCACACTGTTTGGTGGTCACTTGTTCCCAAATGGCTACCCACTTCTAGATCTGAGATCCTCTCACTGTCCCCATTTGAGAGTACAAGGTCTAAGATTGCTCCCTCATGAGTAGGTTCCAAAACTAGTTGTCTGAGGCATGCCAGCTGAAGGGCATTGAGAATGGCCCTGCTTTTGGATGTGGCTGCAGCAAAGGTGCTCCAGTTGACATCCGGCATATGAAGGTCCCCCATCAACAGTATCTCCCCTTTCTCTGCCATCCTAAGTATGCCTTCTATCATATGCTTGTCCATTCCCTCCCCCTGACATGGGGGTCTGTATACAACCCCTGTGCAGATTGTGGTGCCATTTCCAGTCTCTAAGGTGACCCACAGTGCCTCCTCTCCTCCCTGTTTACTCTTTTGTTCAGTTGCTTTTATCCCTTCCCTTACATAGAGAGCTACTCTGCCCACTCTTCTACCCTCCGTATCTCTCCTGTAGGTAGTGTACCCTGGTATGTTAACATCCCAGTCATGATTCTCTGTGTACTATGTTTCTGTGACTGCTACGATATCCAGGCATCCCTCTTCCATCAAGGCCACCAGTTCAGGGAGCTTGTTGCCCAGACTATGGGCATTGGTACTCATTACCCTTCATTTCTTGATGGCCTTACCCTTTTTTGCCCCATCCCTGTCCTTATTGCGTTTGTCACTTTCTCCATTTACCCCTTCGCTTCTCCCTATTGACATCTCTATGTTGGTGTCTACCTCACTTAGTACCCTGATTTTTTTTTGGGGGGGCTAGGATTTCTGTGCTCCTCTCCAGTGCCTCCCCCCTTGGCTAGTTTAAATGCTTGCCAAATGAAGCATTTAAACCTATCACCTAGGATCCTGGTCCCCTCCTGGACAGATGCAGACCATCACACCAGTATAGGCCTGCATCCCTCCAGATGGACCCCCAGTCTCCAATAAAGCCAAATCCCTGAGCTTTGCACCAGTTTTTCAACCACTGATTCAATCCCATGGTGTGGAGCACCCTAGCCTCACCTGTGCCATAGACAGGGAGCACCTCCAAGGAGGTTACCGTGCGTGCTATTTGTCTGAGGCCCCTCCCCATCTCCAAAAACGCTTCTTGCACTGCTCTGATCCCTTTCTTAGCCAGGTCATTTGTTCCTAAGTGGACAATGACATCCAGTTCCCTCCCCTGTGCAGCTGCTCCTGCGATCCTGAGGATTCACTCCCTGTCCCTCCAAGCCATGGCACCATGCAGGCACCTTACCTCCCTCTCCTGTTCCTCCCCCAGTTCTACCTTCCTAACAATGGAGTCCCCCACCAGGAGTTGTTTCCTTCCCCTGTGGGGTCCCATGCCACCCTCCTGTGGGTCTCCTTTGTGGAGGTTCCCAGCATCCTCCTTGGTCTCCACTGTGGGTGCCTCCATAGAGGAACCACACTTTTCCAGAATGGCATAGAAATTGTGGAGAGGTACAACTGGAGGGATGCGCCTCTGTTCCACCACCCTTACCTTCTCTGAGCCCACTGTGATCCAACCGCTCCTCTTTCTTGGCAACCTCTGAGGCAACGGCAGTGACCCTGGTGGTCCATGGTTGGGAGAGGAGGTACCACAAATCCTGGCCAACTCAGCCTGGAGATGAGCAACCTCCTCCTTCAGCCCAGAGAGGTGCCTGCAGATGGGACAACACCACATCCTCCAGAACGTCTCCCGGAAGACTGCTGCTCCACAGCCACTGCACTGCACCACTCCATCATGTCTTATTTCTGGAACCCTAATTGTTGTTTGGAATACTTACTCTTTCCTCTGTTTGTTTATATTGTTCTTTTCTGTCCCTACTTACACCTCTGTGCCCTTTTAGCTCCTGATCTTCCTGTTTTGAGACAAGAAGTTCCTATATTTCTCAGTAGTCTCCTTACTTGCTCAGAGTCAGACCTCCAGCAGCTAGGGGGGGGACGGACAGCTACTCTTGCCCTTTTAGGATGGTGAGTCTTTGGTGACTCTGTGATCACTCACTTCCTGCTCCCAAACAGGAAGTTCCTTTTGTCAGTTAAATCATGTGCCTATAAAAGTAGAACTGCCTTTGGGTGGAGGGGAGGGAAGGAGGGCAATATAGTCCAAGTAGAGAAGTTTAGTTATATCAGCAGGTCCTTCCTCCTGGTGCTCTGCTTGTTCTCTGGCAGAAGCTATCTAGGGCAGTGTTTAAATCGGGTTTTAACCTGGCTCCTTCTAGCTAAGCCACTCCCCCTACTTTGCAAATCATACATACACGCATTCCCCAGCTCCACACATTAGATGTGGGGCTGCGTATACAAGCATTCCCCAGCTCCGTACATTAGCTGTAGACTGCTTATACAAGCATTCCCCAGCTCCACATGTTAGCTGTAGGCTGCACATGCAAGCATTCCCCAGTTCCACACAGTAGATGTATGCTACATATACAAGCATTCCTGAGATCCGCACGTTAGCTGTAGACTGCATATATAAGCATTTCCCAGTTCCACACATTAGATGTAGGCTGCATATACAAGCATTCCCCCAGCTCCACACATTAGATACAGGCTGTATATACAAGCATTCCCCAGCACCACACATTAGATGTAAGCCGCATATACAAGTGTTCCCCAGCTCCACACATTAGATGTAGGCTGCATATACACACATTCCCCAGCTCCACACATTAGATGTAGGGCTGCGTATACAAGCATTCCCCAGCTCCGCACGTTAGCTGTAGGCTGCATATACAAGCATTCTCCAGTTCCACACATTACATGTAGGCTGCATATACAAGCATTCCCCAGCTACACATATCAGATGTATGCTGCATATACATGCATTCCCCAGCACCACACATTAGATGTAGGGCTGCATATACAAGCATTCCCCAGTTCCACACATTAGATGTAGGCTGCACACGCAAGCATTCCCCAGCACCACAAATTAGATGTAGGGCTGCATATACAAGCATTCCCCAACTCCACACATTAGATGTAGGGCTGTGTATAGAAGCATTCCCCTGCTCCACACATGAGATGTAGGGCTGCATATACAGGCATGCCCTAAGTCCACACATTAGATATAGGACTGCGTATACAAGCAACCCCCTGCTCCACACATGAGATGTAGAGCTGCATACACAGGCATTCCCGAGCTCCACACATTAGATGTAGCTCTGCATATACTGTACAAGCATTCCGCAGCTCCATGCATTCCCCAACTCCACACATTAGATAAATGCACAGTGGACAGAGCACTCTCCCAGGTCAGTAACATGCCCCGTAACCTTGACCCCCCACAGGAGGGATACTGTCACACAGGAACAACGGCGAATTCCACTAGTTCTTCCTTTCCATCAGAGCACACCTTCTCTCTTCACAGGATCATCACTAGTAACTTTCCCATTTTGCAAACTGACCCTAACATTGGTGCTTCCTTTACAGACCCACCTATTGCCTCCTACCGCCGGCCACCTAACCTGCGGAATCTCCTGGTTAAAAGCAGCCTACCTACTCCTAACAGTTCCTCCCTCCCAGGTACCAAACCTTGCAACAGGTCTCACTGCTACACCTGCAAATTTATTTCCAGTGTGACTGAGATTCGGGGGCCTGCAGGTGTTTTTCACATCACCAAGGAGTTCTCATGCACCTCCACTAACATGGTGTATTGTATTCTTTGCAGGAAGTGTACAGCTATTTACATTGGACAGACTGGTAGGCGCCTTGCTGACCGTTTCAGGGAACATTACAGAGCAGTCAGGAATGGTGACACTGCTAAACCCATTGTATCCCACTTTATCTCCAGGGACCACAGTGTCAATGACCTTTCTGTTTGTGTCCTTCAGCAGGGCTTCTGGGATCCTGACCACAGAAAAAACATGGAAGCCAAGCTGATCATCCGCCTTGGCTCCCAGCAGCCCTCTGGTTTAAATGATAGACTTATTTTCTACTGACATCTTTCAGCCATCCCTTTTTTTCCCTAAAGTCTATTTGTTTTTGTACTCATTTAATTTATTTTTCATTTTCACCATATGTCTCCATTTCTGTCTCCTTCCCACACAGTTGTCACCTTTCAGCCTTCTTGCTAGGCCCTGTTAATTAGTCCCTACCTGGGAACTTACCCAGCTCTTTCTCTCCCATTATGCTTTATCTTTCCCATCATCACCTTTTTGTTTCACAGATTCTCTCTTAATCTTACCATTTATCACTTCTTCTCCCTGAGCCTCCCCTTTCTTCTTTCTCCACCTATGTATCTCTCTCATTTTACCTCTCCTCTACACTAACTTGTTTTTTTTTTCTCTTTTAGATATTTCCTGAAGAAGACCTAAGGTCGAAACGTAGATATTTAACTCTATTTTCTATTTTCAGTGTGCATTTAATATAACCGTTTTGTTTTGCTTTTAGACCACATGCTGACGCAGCGCCTTGTTTTTGTTTTTTTACACATTAGATATAGGCTGTATATACAAGCATTCCCCAGCATCACACATCAGATGTAGGGCTGCGTATACAAGCATTCCCCAGCTCCACACATTAGCTGTAGGTCTGCGTATACAAGCATTTCCCTGCTCCTCACATTAGATGTAGGGCTGTACATACAAGCATTCCCCAGCACCACACGTTAGATGTAGGGCTGCATATACAAGCATTCCCCAGCTCAACACATTAGATGTAGGGCTGCATATACAAGCATTCCCAGCTCCACACATTAGATGTAGGGCTGCATATACAAGCATTGCCCTGCTCCATACATGAGATGTAGGGCTGCAAATGCAAGAATTCCACAGCACAACAAATTAGATGTAGGTCTGCATATACAAGTATTACCCAGCTCCACACATTAGATGTAGGTCTGCATATACAAGCATTCCCCTGCGCCACACATGAGATGTAGGACTGCACATACAGGCATTCCCCAAGTCCACACATTAGATGTAGGGCTGCATATACAAGCATTCCCCAGCTCCACACATTAGATGTAGGGCTGCATATACAAGCATTGCCCTGCTCCATACATGAGATGTAGGGCTGCAAATGCAGGAATTCTACAGCACAACAAATTAGATGTAGGTCTGCATATACAAGTATTACCCAGCTCCACACATTAGATGTAGGTCTGCATATACAAGCATTCCCCTGCGCCACACATGAGATGTAGGACTGCACATACAGGCATTCCCCAAGTCCACACAAGATGTTGGGCTGCATATACAGGCATTCCCCAGCTCCCAACATTAGATGTAAGGCTGTGTATACAAACATCCCCCTGCTCCACACATGAGATGTAGGGCTGTGTTTACAAGCATTCCCCAGCTCCACACATTAGAGTTAGGGCTGCATATACAAGCATTCCCCAACTCCACACATGAGATGTAGGGCTGCATATACAAGCATTCCCCAGCTCCACACATTAGAGTTAGGGCTGCATATACAAGCATTCCCCAACTCCACATGAGATGTAGGGCTGCATATACAACCATTCCCCAGCTCCACACATTAGAGTTAGGGTTGCATATACGAGCATTCCCCAGCTCCACACATTAGATGTAGGCTGCATAAACAAGCATTCCCCAGCTCCACACATTCACCCCATGCAAGAATGGGTGTGGTGGCTATGCGCTGTGCAGCTAGGGTGCATAGCCACTCTGTGCCCAGACTGCCACCCACATGGCCAGTTGCGGAAATCACCAACGGGGCGCACAGTCCCACTGCCAGACCGTGTGGAGGGCAATGCGGTCGGGGCATGCCGGGGAGCGTGACCGCACTCCACGCCAGTCACAGAGGTGTGAAGTGCGGGGGTGGCACACCTTACATTGGGTAACACCCAGCAGTAAGGGATATGTGCCCCCCGGATGCCGCCACTGGCTGCGGCGCGGACATGGGGGCACTGCAGACCCCCCCACATGCTGCCTCAGCCCATGGATCAGTATGGAGGGCTTGGGAAGCAGACCAGGCACCCTCCTGCTCCAAGCTTGTGGCACACATCATGCCCGCCATCTTGATTCTGTGCCCCGTGGGCACAAGGGATTCACACGAGGACCGGGCATCCCATTGGATGTGCGCCTGGTCCGTGGAACACACCACTGCGCACCTGCGCACTGGGAGGGAGGAGCCATGGATAGGTGGGTGCCAGTTGTGCATACCGGCATATGTGCACCTGTCCGTGGGTGTGCAGCTACGCTGTGGGGTATGCGCTGATCCGCATACCCCCGCCCAAATAGTGTATAGGGGTCATAAGATGTAGGGCTGCATATTCAAGCATCCCCTGCTCCACACATGAGATGTAGGGCTGCATATACAAGCATTCCCCAGCTCCACACATTAGATATAGGGCTGCATATACAAGCATTCCCCAGCTCCACATATTAGATGTAGGGCTGCATATACAAGCATTCCCCAGCTCCACACATTAGATATAGGGCTGCATATACAAGCATTCCCCAGCTCCACACATTAGATATAGGACAAAGAATCTCTGTGTGCAAACACTGAGGCAAGGGTTACCCCAAAGGGCATTTGGCTGGGAAGCCAAGTTTCAAGAAAATACAATATCACACATGCCCACACAATGCAAAGCATCATGGGCTATATATGCAGATCACCACAGAATGTTGTGCTGGTTCAACTTTAAGCAGAATTGCATGGTGCTGGAAGTCCTCTCACACAGTTTGCAAAGGGTCCTAACAGATGACATAGACACGTGTTTCGTCCTACCAGGACTCATCAGTATGCCTCGTCTGTTTGACACCCCAGTGGAATGAACCAGCTACCCTAAGACAGTGTGTCTTGGTTATGTTGTGGTGAACCCATTAAAATAAAAAACTATTTAAAAGACAAAGAACCTCTGTGCGCAAACACTGAGGCAAGGGTTACCCCAAAGGGCATTTGGGCTGCATATACAAGCATTCCCTAGCTCCACATATTGGATATGGGCTACATATACAGACGTTCTCCAGCTCTACACATTAGATGTTGGGCTGCATATACAAGCATTCCCCAGCTCCACACATTAGATATAGGGCTGCATATACAAGCATTCCCTAGCTCCACATATTGGATGTAGGGCTACATATACAAACATTCCCCAGCTCTACAGATTAGATGTTGGGCTGCATATACAAGCATTCCCCAGTTCCACACATTAGATGTAGGACTGCATATACAAGCATTTCCTGTTCCACACATTAGATGTAGGGCTGCATATACAAGCATTCCTCAACTCCACACATTAGATCTACATAGATACATAGACAGTGTCGGCAGATAAGGGCCTATGGCCCACTCAGTCTGCCCATTTGAGCTTGTAAGTTCAGTTTATGTTTTCCTAGAAGTCTGTTGCCCCTTACCCCTGACCTCCAGAATTCCTTTATGTCTATCCCATGCATTCTTAAATCCCGTGATTGTTTCAGCCCCCACCACTTCCTCTGGCAGGGTGTTCCACTTGTCCACCACCCGTTGTGTGAAGAAATTTTTCCTCATGTTTCCTCTGAATCGTCCTCCCTCCAACTTCATCCCATGTCCTCTAGTCCTGGAACATCTTTTTCACTTAAAAATAGTGTATTCCTGCACCCTGTTCCTCCTCCCTGTAAGATACTTGTATGTCTCTATCATATCCCCTCTCTCCCTCCTCTCCTCCAGGGAGTACATGTTCAGTTCCTTCAACCTGTCTTCATAGGACTTGTGATGCAATCCATGCACCATCTTTGTTGCCCTCCTCTGAACCTTCTTTACCTTGTCTATGTCCTTCAAACAACATGAAGTCTTGCTATGTTATGACATATGCAGTTTGTCCCAGCCTTAGAACTGCTCTGGAGGTAAAAGAGTTAACTTCCATGCCAGGCATGGAATTTTGAGCGCGAGCTTGGTTGAAAAAACTCTGTCTGTTGTTCTTCAAACTGAAACTGTCAGATTCTTTACTCCGCCTCACTGAACAGTCGCTCCGGAGATTCCTCCTACTGCTCGGTTCATTTTGTCGGTTAAAAAGTGTTATTTCTCGTTTTTTTAAACCGCATTTGTATATTTTAACCGCAACCGGTTGGTTCAAGCTCTGTCTGTGGTATCGTAAGTAATAGATAGGTTTTACATTTCTCTGTGGAACTTGTCAACGTTGTTATCGGTTCAGTTTGAACCGATCAGGTTGTTGTTAAAACTTATTAAATTACATTTAGAGTGCGGTTCCCGGTTGTCATCGGTTCTAAAAAAAACGGATTTCATTACGGTTTTTTCCACGACCCGTGACACGGTTGGGAACCGATAAGGGTGTCTTGCTTGGTGATTTTCCGGAAAAGGGCAAGTTTTTGGTTAGGTTGGCATTATGTCTGAGAAACCCAAAAGAAAAACCGGGCCCACTGGGTTTCAGCACTGTAGTGTCTATGGGGAAGCCTTTGCCAAGGCTGACCCACACACCACATGTGTTTATTGTCTGGGGTTTGACCACCTCACTGCAGACTGCCAGATTTGCAAGAATTTTCCTGCAGCTACCCTGGATAAGAGAGTTGGTAGGCTCAGGGAACGAGAGGCCAAAAAGTCCGCTGACCTGGATGGCCAGCCCGGTTCGGTGCCAACTGAACCGGAGGGAGTGCCCTCTGACCAGGGCGATACTTCCTCGGGCCAACAAAGAGCTGACTCGGAGGAGCCAGTTCCAGCAAAGAGGTCTAGAAAATCAGCAGGTGTGGAGCCAAAATTTCCTTCTCCAACCGCTGCAGAGATAGCCAAAGCGATCCAAATTGTCCAGTCGCTTTCCCCAGTTCCGTCCGAACCGGCACCATCAGGTAAACGGTCGGTTCGGTCGGTTCCACCGGTTCAAGAATATGATATGGAGGAATTTTATGAACTGGAGGAGGGGGAGGAAGATTATGAAGAGAGTGAATGTGATTTTGAAAGTCTGGATGTGCCCATTGAACCGGACATCTCCCCAGACAGACCTTGAGGAGTGTCTCCCCCTAGGCTTTCTGAGTCCCCTTCTCATTTTCTGTTTTATAAAAAAGTTGCTGAAACCCTCCAGCTCCCTTTGGAAGAAGCTGTGGATGAATAGGAGGAGCCTGACTATGTGGAAATGATGGATATCCCAGAGTCCAGGAGATTGTCTATTCCTCTACATAAATCTTTTAGGAAACAGACAATAAAAATTTTAAAAGCTCCTAATTCTTTACCTCTGGTGGATAAAAAGATGGACAGGAGGTACACATTGTCAGGCTCTGATACGGAGTTCCTTTCACAACAATGCAGCCATGTTGGAGTAGTGCAGGCTGCAGCCTGTGATAAGGCAAATATTCCCTTGGCTTCACACCCCCCTGACAAGGACTCCAGGAGGATTGATGCCATGGCAAAGAAACAATACATGGCAGCATCCTTGGGACTCAGACAGGCAAATTATATGGCTTATGTTGCAAGATACCAGAAATCCAGATGGGATACTGTTATGGCTTTAGCGAAACAGGTCCCTGGCCAGCTTGCCAAGGAGCTGGAATAGGTGGCTGCTGATGGTATTGAGGCATCCAAGGTGCAGTTCCATGCTGCAGTGGACTCTAATGATGTATCTTCAGAGTCATGGCTACATCTGTGGCTTTTCGTAGATTGGCTTGGCTCAGGTGTACTAGTCTGTCACAGGATACCCAGGCTAAGGCCATGGATTTTCCTGTTGTGGGTAATTCTCTTTTGGGAGCAGACAGAGAATTACATGAAGAAATGGATGAGTATAGGACCACTTATAGGGTGCACAGGCCAAGGAGAGGCAAGCTCACTCCTCAGAGGCAGCTTTCAGGGCAGGGGCAGGCCTTTTCACAGAGCCTTTTACCAAGCCAAGCCTCCTCTTCAGCTTATGCCCAGAGGGGTTCTTCAGAGGGAGAGGCAGACGGGATGAGCAGGCCTGCTCCCACCCCTCAGCCTAAGGCCCCTGCCAAACAGGCACCCTGATGGGATGCCCAGGGCCGATTCTCCATTACCTGTAGGGGCAGGCTACTTACTTGTCCAGGACTGGGAGTCTTTAACATCAGACAAGTGGGTCCTGGAAGTAGTAAGTCAGGGACTGGTTCTCAGCTTCAAAAATTTCCAAAGATGAGAACCAGATCATTTCCACCTGCAAATCCATTAGAGGCTCTTGCTTTGGAAACAGAAGTCTCAACCTCCTGGCTCTCAGAGCTGTAGAAAGGGTTCCACCCTCACACCAGGGCAAGGATCTGTACTCCAGGTACTTCCTACCCCAAAAAGACAGGAGAATGGCAGCCCATCCTGGACCTAAGATATCTGAACAAGTACCTTTTAAAACCAAAATTAAAATGGTGACTCTGGGAATTATTTTGCCTCCTAAGGCCAGGGGACTGGCTAGCTTCCTGGACCTCAAGGATGCCTACTTCCATGTTCTTATCAGAAGCTCTCACTGAAAGTACCTCAGATTCGAACTGCCCTCAGGCCATTATCAGTTCAGAGCAATGCCCTTCGGCCTTACCTCTGCCTCAAGGGTATTCACAAAATGCCTGGCAGTAGCAGTTGCTCATTTAAGAAGGCAAAAGATTGCCATCTTTCCCTACCTAGACGACTGGCTCATCGTGGGTCAGTCTCCAGACCAGGTCAAATCACACCTTCAGGTTACCCAGCAGCTGCTTACCTCTCTAGGTTTTCTTCTCAATCTTCCAAAGTCAGTTCTAGAGCCTGTTCAGCTACTCACCTTCATAGGCGCAGAACTGAATACAAAGCAGGCCAGAGCTTTCCTTCCTCTAGAAAGAGTAAAGACCCTGGTGGCTCTGGCCTCCTCCTTCACTCTGCAGGTCTGTCGACCAGCAAGGCACTTTCTACAGCTCCTAGGGCACATGGCTGCTTCCACAGCTGTAGTGCAAGGAGCAAGATTTCAGATGAGGGACATTCAGTTCCATTTGAGAGCCTTCTGGTCTCAAAGGAGAGATCCTCTAACCAAACTGATCCCTGTAACTCGAACCCTGATCCAGGCCCTGCAGTGGTGGCAGGATCAGAGCAATCTGAGACAGGGGTTCCTTTCATCCCTCAGTCTCACTCCTTGACCCTTACTACAGATGCATCCCTCTTGGGATGGGGAGCTCACATGGGCGACCTTACCACCCAGGGATTGTGGTCCCCTCAGGAATCTCTGCTCCACATCAATCTGTTGGAACTCAGAGCTGTTTTTCTAGCACTTCAGGTTTTTTCTGCATCTGTCCGGAACAAAGTGGTACAGGTCAGAACAGACAACACCACTACAATGTGGTACATCAACAAGCAAGGGGGCACTCGGTCTTCAGCCTTGTGCACCGAGGCAATGAAGTTGTGGTCTCTGGCTTATTCCCTGAACACTTCCCTCATAGCAGTTCACCTCCCAGGCAAGGACAATGTCCTGGCAGATGCTCTCAGCAGGATTTCCCAGGGCCATCACGAATGGTCACTAGATCCCCTAGTACTGGGGTTAGTGTTTGCCAGGTGAGGCACCCTCAGATAGATCTTTTGCAGCCCCAGACAATCACCAACTTCCACTTTTTGTTGCAGGCCCCCAGTGTTGGGCTCAGTCCCCTGGATGCCTTTTCTCTCGATTGGGAAGGGAAGTTTCTCTATGCCTTCCCTCCTTCCTCTCCTGTTCAAGGTGCTAGTCAAAATCAGATCTCAGCCTTGCAGGATGATTCTGATTGCTCCAGATTGGGCCAGACATCCCTGGTATCCACTCCTTCTGTCCTTAGCAGTCCACCTTCCCTGTGTCTCCCCAGGAATCACAATCTGTTAACCTGTGCCCAGGGAGAGTTTGGTATCCAAATCTCAATCCTCAACCTCAAGGCCTGGCTCTTGAGGAGTTAAGAGTTTGCTGACCTACACCTTTCTCAAGGTATATCGATATCTTGAAAGCTTCTAGGAAGCCTTCCACCAGGGCTACTTATAATTCCAAATGGAAAAGGTTTTCCATATGGTGCTCTGGAAAGCATATTTCAGAATCTGCTGATTTGCCCACAGTCCTGGACTATATGGTCCATCTAAATACTTTGGGGCTGAGGCCAGCTACCCTGAAAGTGCATTTGGCAGCTGTCTGCTTTATTTCAGCAGGAAAGCCCTCTTCTTTCTGCTCACCCTGTATTCTCCAAGTTTTTCAAGGAATTGCTTCACATCAACCCTCCATTCAGGGCCCCTGCTCTGCCTGGGATCTTAATGTTTGCATTGCTCAGCTAATGCAACCCCCTTGAGCCTTTGTCTTCAGCAGAGCTTAAGTACTTGACTTGGAAAACTGTGTTTCTAGTAGCCATCACTTCTGCCAGGCGATAAGTGAATTATGCTTTGTCAGTGGAGCCTCATTTTATCTCCTTTCACAGAGATAAGGTAGTCCTCAGGACTAACAGGAAGTTCTTGCCTAAGGTGGTTTCAGATTTCCACCTTAATCAATCTATATCTCTTCCAGTTTACTTCACTGACCATTCCTCCTCTGGCGAGAGGAGGTTGCACAGTTTAGATGTAAAGAGAACCCTTAGTTACTACACAGAGCGTACCAAGGGTCACAGGTTTTACTCCCTCCAACTGTTCCTCACCTGTGGTGAGGTTGGTAAAGGGAAACCTGCCACTAAAAGATCCATTGCCAGGTGGATTGTCTCTTGTATCCAATTTTGCTATCAAAACTGGGTAAGGTTCCCCTTCAGGCCTGAGGGCTCCTCACCAGAGGTACAGCTGCGTCCCTAGCTGCGGCCAGGGACATCCCTATCTTAGAGATATGTCAAGCAGCTACCTGGAAAACAGTACACACTTTCACCAAGCATTACTCCCTGGACATCCAGGCTAGGAGTGATGCTCGGTTTGGCACAGCTGTGCTTCAGAGCCTATTTCCTAAGTAGGTTCTGTCCCTCCTCCATGGAGGTACTGCTGTGTAGTCTGCATATGTCATAATATAGCAAGACTTCATGTTGTTTGAAGAAAAAATTACTCACCTTAGTAATGTTGTTTCTTCTAATGGAGTCTTGCTATATTATGACCTCCCCCCCGCCTGCCCCTCTCAGAACCTTTGCTCTTGGGATGTGGGTGGGCAGTGCAGTGTTGGCACTTAGTGATGCCCACCTTGTGTTTTTCACCCCTCTTTTTTGTGGTGTTTGGGTACTGTATTTTATTTTTTTTTTTGGATCCCCTGACTTGAGTCTTGGTTTTGGGACCAGAAAAATGTGTTAATATTTTAGTAGCCAGTTGGCTAGTGTAGGTCTACAGCTTCCACACAGAACCTTAGTGAGTTTTGCTCGTAAAGATCTGACAGTTTCAGTTTGAAGAACAACAGACAGAGTTTTTTCAACCGAGCTCGCGCACAATATTCCATGCCTGGCATGGAAGTTAACTCTTTCACCGTCGGAGCAGTTCTAAGGCTGGGACAAACTGCATATGTCATAATATAGCAAGACTCCATTAGAAGAAACAACATTACTAAGGTGAGTAATTTTTTCCTACGTAGGTATGGTCTCCAGAACTGTACACTGATCTACGGCTGCATATGCAAGCATTCCCCAGCTCCACACATTAGATATAGGACTGCGGACTTCCGATGACGTCATGATTGTATGAGATGCTTAGACGCGAGGCTCCCCCGCGGTTTTCAAAAATTCATCTGATTAATATAGGCTTAACTTACAAAAACAGTGTTTTGACACTGTCCAGTGATCCACGATGCCTAAGAAGTGAGGAGCAGACAAAACTGAACCCACCAGTCAAGCGGATGCTGCCAGATCTCCTGCTGAAGAATCTAACAGTGGAGACTCGCAGGCCTCATCGGCCTCCCACCTTAGCGCTTCCCGGACCGATCGCATCCCCCACACAATAATGCAGAGGCAAATGACCCAGATGCTCTCCGAGATACGAGAGTTCAGAAAAGAAATGAGATCGACTGTGGCAGCACTGAGAACAGACCTGAGCAAAGTGGAAAAAAGACAGGAAGAAGTTGAAGAACAGCTGACAATGACAGACAGGAGGGTCGACGATGCAGAGAGGGCCATCACTAAGCTACATTCTCAAATCCAGGCTTTGCAGGAACGGGCCGAGGATGCGGAGTGCAGAAGTCGAAGAAATAACATTCAGCTATCGGGTCTCCCGGAAGGCACTGAAAATGCTGACTTCATTTAGTTTATGCAGAGCTTACTGAAGGAAACCCTTCCTCTGCCCGAAAATATTACCTTGGAAATGGAGCGGGTCCACCGCATGCTGGGGTCTAAACCACTGGCAGGAGCACGGCCATGTTCAATCCTTATTAAGTTTTTCCAACACCAGGAGAAGGAAACTGTATTACACGCTGCATGGAAGCAGGGCAAGGTGCACTTCAGGAACAATCGGCTCTATTTTGAAAATGACTTTGCACCCGAGGTCATGGCACGATGAAAGCTGTACTTCCCCGTGATGAAGGCTCTTAGAGGTGCAGGAATCTGTTTCCATACCTTGTACCCAGCTAAACTGATGGTCCAGTTCATGGAGGGACCCATCCTATTTGAGTCTGTAGCCACAGCAATAGCGGAGATACGAGCCAGAAAAATTGCCATCTCACTGCAGAATGCCACTGACACAGTCCCAATTGCAGCAAAATTAGCCCAGAAGGCTTGGACTGTTGGGCAATGCGAGGCAAGAAGAAGGCAGGATGCCGAAGCCCTCCAGAACATTGTTAGCTCCTTGAAGACCAGCTCCCAGGAACATTCAGGACGTAATATGGGTGCCCTGGGAGCGGCCACCTGAACACTAAACCGCAAGTATTACCGGAGGTTTTGTGTGGACGTCTTGGAAGCCCCACTGGACTTGGTGCTCAGTATGCAGGAACCTTTCTATAATTGTCTAAAGCTGTATCAACTTAAACTGCTGGGGGGAATAATCAAGAGAGGGATTAGTCAAAGGAACCTGGGGCGGGGATCCAGAGGTAGTGAGGGGAGGGGAGGGAGTTCTTTGTAAATATACATTTTAACTATCATCCCTTGCCTTGGGCACTCAAGTTTGTTGCTTTCTCCGGGCACAGGTCGAGTGATAAGAATTATTTTTGCATAATGGCAGATTGTATCTTTACCTTGTGTGGTAAGTCCTGGTCCTTCTATGACAGCTGACCAGAGCGCCGGTAATGTTTTCTTGGCCTTGGCGTGGAGACAGCGCGAAAACGCGCTGTGGGTGACCGTGTGGAGAATCATACTCTCGCTTCCACTAGAGTGGGAGGCCTGCAGGCTGGAATTAGGACAAGCTTTTGCCCGGGATTGGGAGCTGCTCACCGATTAGCGGGGGAGGAAAGGAAAACCACTGATATGCCTTGTGCATTTCATTGATCAACCTAATCCCAGGCTGTCAGCTGAGCAGTGGGGAAAGTTTCTGAGGACTAGCTTTTGAGGATTGGAGGGGTCCATAAGAGGGTTTTCTGGGATGCGGGAAGCTAACGAGCCTCTCTCCGTAACTCCCATGTAAATTGCTAAATTAATCCCAGACTAGTTGCGGAGGAGGCTCGACTCCCACGAGGTGGATGACAGTGAAGTGGCTAACCCCCAATTAAGGTGTAGAATTGATCACGGGATATGGGGATGCAGTATGTTTTACTGTTGTTAATCCAGAGAGAAACTCGTATAAGTGGGCTGGATGCTGAAGTTGGTTGAGCAGTGGGGGAAGTAAAGCCCTCCTTTTCTGGTGGAGCTCATGGCTACCTGGGTCTGGCTCAGCTTACCTTCGATCCCATGCTCCTCACCGCTGTCTGGGCCGGTTCTCCCCACAGGTTGCAGACCCTTTGGTAGCACATGCCATATTCTGGCAAAGATTTTCTCCACAGGTCTAGGCCGAGGCTAGGCCACCACGATCTGATCTGTGTGGACTGGTATGCTAGACCTCATAAGAGCCCCACATCCCCTCCTTGCTTCTCGAACTATAGCGTAAAACTCTGTGATGCATGACTACATGACCTATACCTCTGATTACTGCCTGCCGCAGAAGAGTAAATAAATTCCAGGAGGAATGGGGGAGTTAGACTTAAAACACCAGGAGATAGTGGATGTACCACGAGGGAAGGGTAATGGAAAACAGCGAGGATCATACCCCCAAATTATCAAAATAAGGTACTGATATTGGTGTGATAACTGCTGAGATAGGTAAGGTACCTTGGGGGAGGGGGAAATAGGGCCTGGGAATGACAAGCTTTCCTTGTCTCTGCCGGACTCGGCTGGGACTGCTAAGCAGTGAAACTACTTGATTGGTTGAATTAGCCTGGGATTGAGAAGGTCCATGGACCTGGGGCAGTAATTAAGGGAACTCCAAGCTATTCGCTTATCTTCCCACTTGGAGGAGTGGGGGAAGGTAACAGCAACGTTATACTGATTGGCCTCTGATAATTTGGGCATCACTGCAATTCTGGTTTAGCTGCACGCCTTAGCAAGCTCACCGTGATGGACTCCTTTAGATGGGGATCCTGGTGACCACAGACGTTTAGCTGGTGGGTTGAGTGGCCTCCTTCCCTAGTTAAGGTACTAATACTCATTGAGGAGGGGGACACCAGAAGGGCGACCTGTCCCAGTTACCAGGAGGTGAAGACAGTGAGGTCCAGTCTTTGACTGCACCTGGGAAACTGTCGTGAGCTAGTGGTGGGATTGCTGCCTTTGGGTCCCTTTTCCACCTCACAAGCGGGGACCCAACAAATGAAAGCGCTGGGGAAGAAGAGGGAAATCAAAATAAAAGAGGGGGAGAATCAAAGGTTTAGATTAAAATAATAAGGACTACAGTAATTACAAGCATTACCGGGGAGGATGTATTCGGGGCTTCGGGGAGAGGGGGATGAGGGAGGGATAACAGCAGTGAAGTAATCTATTAATGAGGGTTTTCTGTATACCTTGTCAGCCTCAGTTGGGGAACTGGGGCCAGACTGGGAACGTGGGCTCCCGTTACCTCCCGGCAGAGCCTAGTCTGCAGACCGTGTTTGGCTGGTGGCCATATTCGGTTGGGTCTATTGGATCCCGTGAGGCCCGGGTGGCTATGCACACCCTCGTACTGGAGCCTAGTCACTCTGGAACACTCCTTGGGAGAGTGATGGTTTTCTGCACTTAGCAGGAGCTGCTTGTCACGAGTTGGTGACTGTACCCTGAACGTGTGACAGGACCCACGTCTTGGGGGCTTCTATTATACAATTAAGAACTGAACTGGGGAATACACCCCAGAGTTGCGGAGGGGGGGTCTTTTTCCCCTTCGGTGATTCCATCAGGCCAAATACAAAGGTGGGTGGCCGGAGGGGGACTGCTAAAACTCTCATACGATTTTTAGAGGTCTTGTCCTTCCATATACATGGCATGCTCCCCTTACATGACTAACCTCGGGGGAGTCAACGCCTCATGGTATTCGTCACCAACCCCAACCACCCCTGTCTAAAGGTCCTCAAGTAAAAAGAGGGCCGAGTAGGTAGGACCTTGGCTCCTACCAATAATCAGGGCATCTCCCAGATTTGTGGAAGTACCAATTGTTCTATATGTATGTTTATTGCCATGTTGGCTCATTGGTTTTGTCTTAAATCTATGTTGTATGTTTATATGGTTTTTGTTGTGTTTGTAAACAGGTCATCGAACTGTCTCTGGTCTTTGCAACGCAATATACGGGTTCTGTGGCACCAACGGGGGTGGGGTGGGGGCCAGTTACCAGCTGCCACAATCATAGGTAGTGATGCACTCACCAAAATTAAAATTGCTCTCCCTAAACATAAATGGCCTGGCTTCACCTATTAAAAGGTCCAAGACATTAGCATATCTCCAAGAACTAAGTCAGACATCATCTACTCCAGGAGACCAATATGACT
Organism: Neoceratodus forsteri; assembly: GCA_016271365.2. NCBI lineage: Eukaryota > Metazoa > Chordata > Ceratodontiformes > Ceratodontidae > Neoceratodus > Neoceratodus forsteri. The sequence goes on from CM028133.1 coordinate 1,136,204,344, forward strand.
TAGCGGAACACGCCAAACTAGCTAAATTAAATAAAGGACAGGCTTTTACGCTCCTACAGGCGAGGCAGAAGTAGAGGAGTTGCTATAATTATTCCACCATATACACCATGTCAGTCAGAACAGACTTGGTCTGACCCTGAGGGCTGGATGGTACTAACCGAGGAAAGCTTAACAATGAGGAAATTACCTTAGCTAATGGTTATCTCCTCGGGCATTACCGCTTCACAACTGAAACCCCTACTGGATAAGTTGGTGAGTTTCACCAAAGGCACCCTCATGATGGCCGGGACTTTAATCTGATGGCGGACCCTAACCTAGACTCCTCCAGGGGAGACCGCAAAACTAACAACAACTCAAACATTTTTTAATAAATTCGTCACAGAGATGGGGTGGTGTGACATTTGGCGAAAATTACACCCACAGTTGAGAAACTACTCGTATTACTCATCGGTCCACCATACATATTCCCGTATAGACTACACCTACACTCATGTTGAAAAGTTACATTCTGTATGCAACGCGCAATTGGGAGATATCTCCATCTCAGACCACGCACCTGTGATCGCTCAGTGGGATCTGGGGGTCCAACCTAGGAACACCAAATGGAGGCTAAATCCCTTCTATTTACGGTCCAAAGAATTCAAGAATTTCATTTTGGACAAGATATCTGAAATTGAGGCTGATAACCCAGCCCCTGACACTACCTCCTCAGTGCACTGGGACACAATTAAAGCAGTCCTGAGGGGGCACATAATTAAGTATGCGGCACAAAAAAAGAGACAACGTGGAGAATACAGAGCTAAACTTTAGGAAACGCTCCATTTCTTACAGCAGGCACATCAACAAGACGACGAATTCCTCCTCCCCCAGATACAGCAAACCAAACAAGCATTAGATAAACTCATGCTACAACAAACTGAAATAGCACTTGCATTTCTGAAGCAGAGATATTACGAGGTTGGGCCACGGGCCACGCAAATGCTTGCATATCAAATCTGTAGACAGAGGAAGGGTTCAACGATAGTGACCATAAAGCACCCAGTTGGAGGCTATCCTCTGTAAGACACACGACATTGCTGGTGCCTTTTGGCGCACTTATAGGAATTGTATACTACGGAGTCTATCGCCTCCGACATAACCTGAAGTCATACATTGGAACACTGATTTACCGACTGTTACGGAAGAAAGAAGAAACTCCCTCATAAAACCAATAGCAATAACCGAGATAGCTCGGGTCATAGCCAACTCCAAATCCCTGGAAGCACCAGGACCTGATGGATATGGAGTGGAGTTTTATAAAACCGTCAGGGCTCAGATCCTCTCTACCCTTCACCGTGTTTTTTAACTCTACTCTGGAGGGCAACCCCCCCCCCGAGTCATGGTCCTATGCAACTATATCGGTGACCCCTAAACCAAGGAAAAATCCCCAAGAGTGTGCATCATACCGACCGATCTCGGTATTGAATCAAGATTACAAACTTTTCATGAGTATACTGGCCCATCGTATGGACCACATCCTCCCTGCCCTGATACACAAAGACCAAACGGGTTTTGTAAGAGCTCGCACTACCACGATTAATATTAAGCGGTCTCTCTATCTTGTGGACCAGATGAATGACACAAAGATACCAGCGGTACTAATTGGTCTTGATGCAGAAAAAGCCTTCGACAGAGTTGCTTGGCCCTTCTTATATTCTATTATGGACAAGTTTGGTTTTCTCCGGGGCTTTATCCAAGTTCTGCAAAATATATACTCCAACCCCTGGGCATGTGTAAGAGTGAACGGGCATCATTTTGAATATTTTCAGCTTGAAAGAGGCACACGTCAGGGCTGTCCGTTATCCTTGTTATTGTTCACAGCAGTTATAGAACCCTTAGCACAACAAATCCGAAATTCGCCTCAAATACAGGGAGTTCGCTTTGGAGACGCGGAACACCGGGTTGCCTTATACGCGGATGACATCCTCCTATACCTCCAAAACCCTGAACAATCTATACCAGCGATACGCCAAATCCTAGATGACTGGTAGGGTTTCAGGCTATAAACTTAACCTGACTAAAACTGAAATACCCACTTTCAATTATGCCGCCACACAAAAAGTTGTGGAGGTTCTACCAGGCAGATGGAACCTGGCAAAATTAAAATACTTAGGTATATATATATACCTCAGGAATGGTCAGACTATTATAGATATAACTACTCCCCCTTCATGACACAACTAAAGCAGGACTTGCAATCATGGTCTGTCATTCCCCTGAGCCTTGTGAGGCGAATAGAACTAATCAGAATGATTACTCTTCCTAGAGCACTATATCTCTTTCAAAATGTCCCCCTACCAGTGCCACCAAAGAACTTCTGAGAAATTAACTGCCTAATACGGAATTTTGTTTGGGCTGGACGAACAGCCTGCGTGCGTCTTAAGATATTATCTCTCCCGCGCACAGACGGGGCCTTGCACTTACCAGCCTAAAGCTCTACCAACAAGCAATAACCATGGTTCATGTGATGGCCAGACAAAGTAACAGTGCTCACCCACATTGGATAGAAATGGAGAAGGCACTCATGACCGACATAACATATTTTCAGGCGTTATACCGTCAAGCGACGGGAGATACGGCCTGCCCAGTTATTAACCTTTGGTTAACAGACCAATTTCAAAATTGGAACTCCCTGAAAAAGGCACACGGCCTACTACCCTATTTGCCACTTCAGGTATTGCCAGATTTTCAACCCAACACATTGGACTCTGGGTTCAGTACATGGGACACACTGGGGTTGAGATACCTGACTCAAATAATGACACAAGGGAAAATCTGTGCGTATGCAGAAATCCAGACGAAGTTCCATTTACCACACAGAGACTTTTACCGATATTTACAACTTCAACATTACCTGGAAGGCCTGCTTCTTCCCCTACGAAATCCACAAAACTACCCGCCACTAATCTAATGCCAAATTACACTGAATAAATTGAGGAAGCAGGAGCACATATCTCCCTATACCATCAAGCTCTGAACTCACAAGGCGATGTCCTCACCGAAAACATCCGCACACAATGGCAGTTGGAGTTAGGTGTCCGATTATCCACTTCAAACTGGAAAATGCCATGTTACTACGTTTCCAAAGTTACGAGTTCACACCATTGGTGAGAATTTGCCTGGAAGGTTCTAATTTGTTATTTTGGATCCCCTAAGGTCTCCAAATACTACTCGTCAAGTAAATCAGCAGTTTGCTGGAAAAAATGTGGCGAACGGAGGCTAACCTGACTCATATTATGTGGACTTGCCTAGTACTTTCCAGCTACTTAAAACAACTTGAGGCACAGTTGAGGGAACTCCTAGATCCACAGTTCCAGCTGATCTCAGAGATGTATTTGTTCCTCATAATACCTAAGCCATATCGGGGACCAAATACCAGGTACCTCCTCACACTGCTTCTTACAGCAGCCAAAAAGGTAGTTACCAGGCAATGGCTAACAAAAAACGTTCCGACCATTCAGGAATGGTGGGAAATCACTAGGCAAATTTATAACATGGAAAAAATGACACATAATCTAAATGAGCGTGGAGAGCTCTTCTTGGTGAGATGGACTCATTGGTTGCTATATTACATGCTAAAGGACCCACTTTTGTGCTGTAGGTTGGACATCCCAAGAGTTCCTCGGGGGTTCAGATCTTGCAGTCTGAGTCCTGCCATCAAGGGATCTCTAGCCTGGTTACCCCCCCATATGATTGGGGCCCTTATGATTAATGGGTCGGGAGGCACGAAACTGCGAGACTTGACTAGCGAGAAAAGGTGCAAAGTAAACAGTTCGATGTCCGGGTACCCGGCTTACTGTTAAGCATGAGATAATTAGCCTACGGTCTTTTAAGATTAGACACAGTTAGACTACTACCCTTATGGGACCAGAAAACTTGCAGAAACAAACACTGTATCTACTCTAGATGAACTAGGTGACCTCTAAAACTGTTTGTATTAACTGACCAGTTGTACAGGTATTGTGTAAAATCAAATCTGATGACCTATATGTATATAAGTTAAAGTCTGAATAATAAAAAGAAGATTAAAAAAAAAAGATATAGGACTGCATTTACAAGCATTCCTAGCTCCACACATTAGATGTATGGCTGCATATACAAGCATTCCCCTGCTCCACACATGAGATGTAGGGCTTCGTATACAAGGACTCCCCAGCTCCACACATTAGATATAGGGTTGCAGTATTGTGAAATGCCAGGTCCATTAAGAACAAGGCTGCAATTATTGCAGACCTTGTTGAAACAGTGGACCTAGCATGCATCACGAGACCTGGCTGGATGAAATTCTGGCCCCATTTTGGAGGCTATGATTCCAGTTGGGTACTTGGTGATATACTGCCCGAGATTGGATCGTGGTGGGGGGGAGGTTGTGGTCTGTTTCAAGACTGAACTTAACCTCAGGAGGGTACTAGTTGAGGAGGCTGAGTCTTTTGAGTGTGCTGTTGTAGCAGGTGCAGGCTATCGAATCGCTCTCATCTGCCGTCCACCCAGTAATGAGAAACAATTCCTTCAGGAAGTGGTGGACTTTTCATTGACATGGTGTTTGAGTCACCCAGATTGATGGTTCTGGGTGACTTCAATGCTGGCCATGACGTTAACTCTCGCAGTTTGGTCAACACTTCTTCCAATTAATGACATCTCTGGGCCTTACACAGGTGGTTTCCACTGCTACTCATAAACACAGACACTCTCGCAAATTAATCTTATTCCTAGGCATCGAAACACCTGACTTGGGGGTGGAACGAGTTGGGTGGTCTGTTCATTACACCGTGGGGTTTAGATCTTCCTGGACATAAGCCTCCACCACTCATTCACACTATTGGGATCTGCGCCGGAGGCAGTAGGACCCATCAGGAGCAAACTTTTGCTGGAGGGTCGTGCCAGAGATGGAGCCACGAGGAACAGCACAGCGAGCCTCAGCTTTCGCGTGGTAATGACTATCTCGCCTTGACCTCCAACACCTCAGTTCCTTTTTTCCGGCTCGAGGTGTGCTTCAGTGGCGATGTCACTTGCCCACTTGGAGTCAAACTTCAAACTAGCAGCATAGTTTTCAGTTTTCTTATTTTGTAGTAATATCTCGATAAGTTTCGCTTAAGTTTATTCTTATTTTAAAAATAAAAGAAGTCTCAGCCTACTTTGACGGAGTCGACCATGAGCAGGTCAGGTGACGGTAGGGAGACTTCGTATGAAAGCTGTTCAGTCAGTCGGGCTGGGTCCGGTCCGCCGTTTTCTCCGGAAGGGGGTCTGACAACGGTCAGTCCAATGCCCAGGGGGATGGGCGGTCCCCACAGAAGCATAAAAATAAGCAGTCGCATTCTCTGCACCGTTCAGCCTCGCACTCTTCTTTGGCCCACAGGTCAAAGAAGAGAAGGCATCACTCGAGGTCGCCCTCTGATATGTCTGTGCGTAGATGTTCGGTTATCGGGGCTAGTTGCCGGTCTCCTCCTTCGGAGTCGCCAACCTCTGCTTCTGGTAGCCAACGGCATCGACATCGGAGCCCTACCCCGCCCGCAGGTAGGTCTTCAGATGAGCAGTTTCATCAGTGGGCTGCTCTTATGGAGCAGTGGGCTCGGAGGTTGGTTCAGCTACCTGGCTCGGTCACTCGGGGGCCTTCGGGCTTCTTGGGAGACCAGGTAGGCCGCTTAGACTTCCCTAGTTTTGCACCTCCTTCTCGTGCCGCCGACTCGAGCTTAGGTGTTTCCCTCACATGGCTCGGCGCAGGGGCCTCACCGATGCCCTTATCTCCTGCTCTTCTTCCTTCAAAGCCTATTTTTCAGAGTCTTGGAGTGTTTTTGGCGCCCCCAGCATCGATGGCACACTTGGCACTGTCCTCGGCGCCGTGCGGTCTCTTGGCGCTGTCTTCGGTGCCATGCGGCCTCTCAGCGCCGTGCAGCCTCTCAGCGCCATTTTCGGTGCTGTGTGGCTCCTCGGTGCCGTTTTCAGCACTGTGTGGCTCCTCGGTGCTATTTTCAGCGCCGTGTGGCTCCTCTGTGCCATTTTCGGTGCCACGTGCCTCCTCGGCGTTGTTCTCGGTAGCTGCAGTCCTCGGTGCCGGGGCTCAGGGCGCCTTCCTCTTTTCAGGACTTCTCCTTTCACACTTTTCCTTCTTCCCTTTCCTCTGACTTTCATTCCTTTCCTGTCCATGCAGTCCCTCCTGGACTGTCAGGAGATGATATTGAGCCTGACCCAGACCTTCGGTTGGGTGATGAAGTGGACGAAGCAGGATCTATTACTGCTACAGAGCCTGTGGTCGAGGACCTGTCCTTTAAGTCTCTGCTGAAAAAGTTGATCTCCACTCTTTCTCTCCAGACTACAGACATCGATCCTGGGAAATTGTTAAGACTCCAATACCTTCATGCCCCGGAGATCCCTACAGATTTGATTCCTCTGGTTCAGCCTTCCTTCGAGACGCTGTCTCTAATGGTATGGAATAATCCTGCTCTCACCCCTTCGGTGGCTAAATCCATAGATAGGAAATATTCAGCCCCCAAGGATCGTCCCATTTTGGCATCTCGAGCCTTTCAAACAACATGAAGTCTTGCTATATTATGACAATTGCAGTTTGTCCCACCATTAGAACTGCTCCGGAGGTGAAAGAGTTAACTTCCATGCCAGGCATGGAACTTAGAGCACGAGCTCGGTTAGAAAAGCTCTGTCTGGAATATTTCAAACTGAAACTGTCAGATTCTTTACTCCGCCTCACTGAACAGTCGCTCCGGAGATTCCCTACTGCTCGGTTCATTTCTCAGTTTAAAGAGTTTTTCTCGGTTAAATTCAACCGCGATATTATTATTTTAACCGTAAACTGATCGGTTCAAGCTCTGTCTGTGGTATTGTAAGTAATAGACAGGTTTATTTTCTGTGTGGAACTTGTGAATGTTTATCGGTTCGTTTGAACCGATCAGGATTGTTATTAAAACTTATTAAATTACATTTAGAGTGCGGTTCTCGTGTTATTCGGTTCTAAAAAACGGATTTCATTATGGTTTTCCACGACCCGTGACACGGTTGGGAACCGATAAGGTGTCTTGCCTGGCACTGCCAGAAAAGGGCAAGTTTTTGGTTAGGCTGGCATTATGTCTGAGAAACCCAAAAGAAAAACTGGGCCCATTGGGTTTCAACACTGTAGTGTTCAGGGAAGCCTTTGCCAAGGCTGACCCACACCACATGTGTTTATTGTTTGGGGTTTGACCACCTCAATGCAGACTGCCAGATTTGAAGAATTTCCCTGCAGCTACCCTAGATAAGAGAGTTGGTAGGCTCAGGGAACGAGAGGCCAAAAAGTCCGCTGACCTGGATGGCCAGCCCGGTTCGGTGCCAACCGAACCGGAGGGAGTGCCCTCTGACCAGGGCGAGACTTCCTCGGGCCAACGTAAAGCTGGCTCAGAGGAGCCAGTTCCAGCAAAGAGGACTAGAAAATCAGCAGGTGCGGAGTCAAAAGTTCCTTCTCCAACTGCTGCAGAGATAGCCAAAGCAATCCAAATTGTCCAGTCACTTTCCCCGGTTCCGTCCGAACTGCCACTATCTGGCAAAAGGTCGGGTCGGCCGGTTCCACCAGTTCAAGAATATGATATAGAGGAGTTTTATGAACCAGAGGAGGGGGAGGATGATTATGAACAGTGTGAATGTGACTTTGAAAGTCTGGATGTGCCCATTGAACCGGACATCTCCCCAGACAGACCTTTAGGAGAATCTCCCCCTAGGCTTTCTGAGTCCCCTTCTCATTTTCTGTTTTATAAAAAAGTTGCTGAAACCCTCCAGCTTCCTTTGGAGGAAGCTGTGGATGAGCAAGAGGAGCCTGACTTTGTAGAGATGATGGATATCCCAGAGTCCAGGAGATTGTCTATTCCTTTACATAAATCCTTTAGGAAACAAACAATAAAAATGTTAAAGGCTCCTAATTCTGTGCCTCCTGTGGATAAAAAGATGGACAGGAGGTACACTTTGTCAGGTCCTGATACAGAATTTCTTTCACAGCAGTGCAGCCATGTTGGAGTAGTTCAGGCTGCAGCCTGTGATAAGGCTAATATTCCCTGGCTTCACATCCTCCTGACAAGGACTCAGGAAGATTGATGCCATGGCTAAAACAATACATGGCAGCGTCTTTGGGACTCAGGCAAGCAAATTATATGGCTTATGTTGCAAGATACCAGAAATCTAGATGGGATACTGTCATGGCTTTAGCCAAACAGGCCCCTGGCCAGCTTGCCAAGGAGCTGGAACAGGTGGCTGCTGATGGTATTGCGGCATCTAAGGTGCAGTTCCATGCTGCAGTGGATTCTAATGATGTATCCTCTAGAGTCATGGCTACATCTGTGGCTTTTCGTAGATTGGCTTGGCTCAGGTGTACTAGTCTGTCACAGGATACCCAGGCTAAGGCCATGGATTTTCCTGTGGTGGGAAATTCTCTGTTTGGGGAGCAGACAGAGAATTATATGAAGAAAATGGATGAATATAGAACAATTTATAGGAGTGCACAAGCCAAGGAACTGCAAGCCACCTGGAGGCACTCCCAGGGGTAGAGGCAGGCCTTTCACAGACCTTACCAAACCCAGGCCTCTCTCAGCTTATGTTCAGAGGGGTTCTTCAGAGGGAGAGGCAGATGGGGTATGAGCAGGCCTGCTCCACCCCTCAGCCTAAAGCCCTGCCAAACAGGCACCCTGATGGGATGCCCAGGGCCGGTTCTCCATTACCTGTAGGGGGCAGGCTGGCTTACTTCGTCCAGGACTGGGAGTCTTTAACATCAGACAAGTGGGTCCTGGAAGTAGTAAGCCAGGGTCTGGTTCTCAGCTTCAAAAAATTTCCAAAGATGAGAATCAGATTTTTTCCACCTGCAAATCCTCTAGAGACTCTTGCTTTGGAAACAGAAGTCTCAACCCTCCTGGCTCTCAGAGCTGTAGAAAGGGTTTCTCCTTCACACCAGGGCAAGGGTCTGTACTCCAGGTACTTCCTACCCCAAAAAGACAGGAGAATGGCAGCCCATCCTGGACCTAAGATATCTGAACAAGTACCTTTAAAACCAAAATTAAAATGGTGACTTGGGAATTATTTTGCCCTCCCAAGGCCAGGGACTGGCTAGCTTCCTGGACCTCAAGGATGCCTACTTCCATGTTCTTACAGAAGCTCTCACTGAAAGTACCTCAGATTCGAACTGCCCTCAGGCCATTATCAGTTCAGAGCAATGCCCTCGGCCTTACTCTGCCTCAAGGGTATTCACAAAATGCCTGGCAGTAGCAGTTGCTCATTTAAGAAGGCAAAGATTGCCATCTTTCCCTACCTAGACGACTGGCTCATCGTGGGTCAGTCTCCAGACCAGGTCAAATCACACCTGCAAGTTACCCAGCAGCTGCTTACCTCTCTGGGTTTTCTTCTCAATCTTCCAAAGTCAGTTCTGGAACCTGTCCAGCTTCTCACCTTTATAGGTGCAGAACTGGACACAAAGCAGGCCAGAGCCTTCCTTCCCCTAGAAAGGGTAAGGACCCTGGTGGCCCTGGCCTCCTCCTTCACTCTGCAGGTCTGTCGACCAGCAAGGCATGTCCTACAGCTCCTAGGACACATGGCTGCTTCCACAGCTGTAGTGCAAGGAGCAAGATTTCAGATGAGGGACATTCAGTTCCATTTAAGAGCCTTTTGGTCTCAAAGAAGAGATCCCCTATCCAAGTTGATCCCAGTGACTCGAACCCTGATCCAGGCCCTTCAGTGGTGGCAGGATCAGAGCAATCTGAGAAAAGGGGTTCCCTTCATCCCTCTATCTCACTCCTTGACCCTTACTACAGATGCGTCTCCTTTTGGGATGGGGAGCTCACATGGGCGACCTCTCCACCCAGAGATTGTGGTCCCCTCAGGAATCTCTGCTCCACATCAATCTGTTGGAACTCAGAGCTGTTTTTCTAGCACTTCAGGTTTTTTCTGCATCTGTTCAGAACAAAGTGGTACAGGTCAGAACAGACAACACCACTACAATGTGGTACATCAACAAACAAGGGGGCACTCGGTCTTCGGCCTTGTGCACCGAGGCAATGAAGTTGTGGTCTCTGGCTTATTCCCTGAACACTTCCTCATAGCAGTTCACCTCCCAGGCAAGGACAATGTCCTGGCAGATGCTTCAGCAGGATTTCCCAGGGCCATCACTAATGGTCACTGATCCCCGAGTACTGGGGATAGTTTTGCCAGATGGGGCACCCTCAGATAGATCTTTTGCAGCCCCAGACAATCATCAACTTCCACTTTTTGTTGCAGGCCCCAGTGTTGGGCTCAGTCCCCTGGATGCCTTTCTCCTCGATTGGAAGGAAGTTTCTTATGCCTTCCTCCCTTCCTCTCCTGTTCAAGGTGTTAGTCAAAATCAGATCTCAGCCTTGCAGGATGATTCTGATTGCTCCAGACTGGGCCAGGCAGCCCTAGTCCACTCCTTCTGTCCTTAGCAGTCCATCTTCTCCTGTGTCTCCCCAGGAACCACAATTTGTTAACCTGTGCCCAGGGAGAGTTTGGTATCCGAATCTCAACCTCAACCTCAAGGCCTGGCTCTTGAGGAGTTAGAGTTTGTTGACCTACACCTTTCTCAAGGTATCATGTATCTTGAAAGCTTCTAGGAAGCCTTCCACCAGGGCTACTTATAATTCCAAATGGAAAAGGTTTTCCATATGGTGCTCTGGAAAGCATATTTCCCCAGAATCTGCTGATTTGCCCACAGTCCTGGACTATATGGTCCATCTAAATACTTTGGGGCTGAGGCCAGCTACCCTGAAAGTGCATTTGGCAGCTGTCTGCTTTTATTTCAGCAGGAAAGCCCTCTTCTCTTTCTGCTCACCCTGTATTCTCCAAGTTTTTCAAGGAATTGCTTCACATCAACCCTCCATTCAGGGCCCCTGCTCTTGCCTGGGATCTTAATGTTTGCATTGCTCAGCTAATGCAACCCCCCTTTGAGCTTTTGTCTTCAGCAGAGCTTAAGTACTTGACTTGGAAAACTGTGTTTCTAGTAGCCATCACTTCTGCCAGGCGCATAAGTGAATTACAAGCTTTGTCAGTGGAGCCTGATTTTATCTCCTTTCACAGAGATAAGGTAGTCCTCATGACTAACAGGAAGTTCTTGCCTAAGGTGGTTTCAGATTTCCACCTTAATCAATCTATATCTCTTCCAGTTTACTTCACTGACCATTCCTCCTCTGGCGAGAGGAGGTTGCACAGTTTAGATGTAAAGAGAACCCTTAGTTACTACATAGAGCGTACCAAGGGTCACAGGTTTGACTCCCTCCAACTGTTCCTCACTTATGGTGAGGTTGGTAAAGGGAAACCTGCCACTAAAAGATCCATTGCCAGGTGGATTGTCTCTTGTATCCAATTTTGCTATCAAAAACTGGGTAAGGTTCCCCCTTCAGGCCTGAGGGCTCACTCTACCAGAGGTACAGCTGCGTCCCTAGCTGCGGCCAGGGACATCCCTATCTTAGAGATATGTCAAGCAGCTACCTGGAAAACAGTACACACTTTCACCAAGCATTACTCCCTGGACATCCAGGCTAGGAGTGATGCTCGGTTTGGCACAGCTGTGCTTCAGAGCCTATTTCCTAAGTAGGTTCTGTCCCTCCTCCATGGAGGTACTGTTGTAGTTCAGACATGTCATAATATAGCAAGACTTCATGTTGTTTGAAGAAAAAATTACTCACCTTAGTAATGTTATTTCTTCTAATGGAGTCTTGCTATATTATGACCTCCCCGCCTGCCCTCTCAGAACCTTTGTTCTTGGATGTGGGTGGGCAGTGCAGTGTTGGTACTTAGTGATGCCCACTTTGTGTTTTTCACCCCTCTTTTGTGGTGTTTGGGTACTGTATTTTATTTTTTTTTGGATCCCTGACTTGAGTCTTGGTTTTGGGACCAGAAAATGTGTTAATATTTTAGTAGCCAGTTGGCTAGTGTAGGTCTACAGCTTCCACACAGAACCTTAGTGAGTTTTGCTCGTAGTATCTGACAGTTTCAGTTTGAAGAACAACAGACAGAGTTTTTCAACCGAGCTCAAGACTCAATATTCCATGCCTGGCATGGAAGTTAACTCTTTCACCTCCGGAGCAGTTCTAAGGCTGGGACAAACTGCATATGTCATAATATAGCAAGACTCCATTAGAAGAAACAACATTACTAAGGTGAGTAATTTTTTCTTACGTAGGTATGGTCTCCAGAACTGTACACTGATCTACGGCTGCATATGCAAGCATTCCCCAGCTCCACACATTAGATATAGGACTGCGGACTTCCGGTGACGTCATGATTGTATGAGATGCTTAGACGCGAGGCTCCCCCGCGGTTTTCAAAAATTCATCTGATTAATATAGGCTTAACTTACAAAAACAGTATTTTGACACTGTCCAGTGATCCACGATGCCTAAGAAGTGAGGAGCAGACAAAACTGAACCCACCAGTCAAGCGGATGCTGCCAGATCTCCTGCTGAAGAATCTAACAGCGGAGACTCGCAGGCCTCATCGGCCTCCCACCTTAGCGCTTCCCGGACCGATCGCATCCCCCACACAATAATGCAGAGGCAAATGACCCAGATGCTCTCCGAGATACGAGAGTTCAGAAAAGAAATGAGATCGACTGTGGCAGCACTGAGAACAGACCTGAGCAAAGTGGAAAAAAGACAGGAAGAAGTTGAAGAACAGCTGACAATGACAGACAGGAGGGTTGACGATGCAGAGAGGGCCATCACTCAGCTACATTCTCAAATCCAGGCTTTTCAGGAACGGGCCGAGGATGCGGAGTGCAGAAGTCGAAGAAATAACATTCAGCTATCGGGTCTCCCGGAAGGCACTGAAAATGCTGACTTCATTTAGTTTATGCAGAGCTTACTGAAGGAAACCCTCCCCCTGCCCGAAAATATTACCTTGGAAATGGAGCGGGTCCACCGCATGCTGGGGTCTAAACCACTGGCAGGAGCACGGCCACGTTCTATCCTTATTAAGTTTTTCCAACACCAGGAGAAGGAAACTGTATTACACGCTGCATGGAAGCAGGGCAAGGTGCACTTCAGGAACAATCGGCTCTATTTTGAAAATGACTTTGCACCCGAGGTCATGGCATGATGAAAGCTGTACTTCCCGTGATGAAGGCTCTTAGAGGTGCAGGAATCTGTTTCATACCTTGTACCCAGCTAAACTGATGGTCCAGTTCATGGAGGGACCCATCCTATTTGAGTCTGTAGCCACAGCAATAGCGGAGATACGAGCCAGAAAATTGCCATCTCACTGCAGAACGCCACTGACACAGTCCCAATTGCAGCAAAATTAGCCCAGAAGGCTTGGACTGTTGGGCAATGCGAGGCAAGAAGAAGGCAGGATGCCAAGCCTCCAGAACATTGTTAGCTCCTTGAAGACCAGCTCCCAGGAACATTCAGGACGTAATATGGGTGCCCTGGGAGCGGCCACCCGAACACTAAACCGCAAGTATTACCGGAGGTTTTGTGGACGCTGGAAGCCCCACTGGACTTGGTGCTCAGTATGCAGGAACCTTTCTATAATTGTCTAAAGCTGTATCAACTTAAACTGCTGGGGGGAATAATCAAGAGAGGGATTAGTCAAAGGAACCTGGGGGCGGGGGATCGCGTAGGTAGTGAGGGGGAGGGGGAGAGGGAGTTCTCTTTGTAAATATACATTTTAACTATCATCTCCTTGCCTTGGGCACTCCCGAAGTTTGTTGCTTTCTCCGGGCAGAGGTCGAGTGATAAGAATTATTTTTGCATAATGGCAGATTGTATCTTTACCTTGTGTGGTAAGTCCTGGTCCTTCTATGACAGCCGACCAGAGCGCCGGTAATGTTTTCTTGGCCTTGGCGTGGAGACAGCGCGAAAGCGCGCTGTGGGTGACCGTAGGAGAATCATACTCGCCCACTAGAGTGGAGGCCTGCAGGCTGGAATTAGGACAAGCTTTGCCTGGATTGGGAGCTGCTCACCGATTAGCGGGAGGAAAGGAAAACCACTGATATGCCTTGTGCATTTCATTGATCAACCTAATCCCGGGCTGTCAGCTGAGCAGTGGGGGAAAGTTTCTGAGGACTAGCTTTTGAGGATTGGAGGGGTCCATAAGAGGGTTTTCTGGGATGCGGGAGGCTAACGAGCCTCTCTCCGTAACTCCCATGTAAATTGCTAAATTAATCCCAGACTAGTTGCGGAGGAGGCTCGACTCCCACGAGGTGGATGACAGTGAAGTGGCTAACCCCCAATTAAGGTGTAGAATTGATCACGGGATATGGGGATGCAGTATGTTTTACTGTTGTTAATCCAGAGAGAAACTCGTATAAGTGGGCTGGATGCTGAAGTTGGTTGAGCAGTGGGGGAAGTAAAGCCCTCCTTTTCTGGTGGAGCTCATGGCTACCTGGGTCTGGCTCAGCTTACCTTCGCATCCTGCGTTCCTACCCTCCTCGCTGTCTGGGTCGGTTCTCCCCACAGGTTGCAGACCCTTTGGTAGCACATGCCATATTCTGGCAAAGATTTTCTCCACAGGTCTAGGCCGAGGCTAGGCCACCACGATCTGATCTGTGTGGACTGGTACGTTGTGACCTCATAAGAGCCCCACATCCCCCTCCTTGCTTCTCGAACTATAGCGTAAAACTCTGTGATGCATGACTACATGACCTATACCTCTGATTACTGCCTGCCGCAGAAGAGTAAATAAATTCCAGGAGGAATGGGGGAGTTAGACTTAAAACACCAGGAGATAGTGGATGTACCACGAGGGAAGGGTAATGGAAAACAGCGAGGATCATACCCCCAAATTATCAAAATAAGGTACTGATATTGGTGTGATAACTGCTGAGATAGGTAAGGTACCTTGGGGGAAGGGGAAATAGGGCCTGGGAATGACAAGCTTTCCTTGTCTCTGCCGGACTCGGCTGGGACTGCTAAGCAGTGAAACTACTTGATTGGTTGAATTAGCCTGGGATTGAGAAGGTCCATGGACCTGGGGCAGTAATTAAGGGAACTCCAAGCTATTCGTTTATCTTCCCACTTGGAGGAGTGGGGGAGGGTAACAGCAACGTTATACTGATTGGCCTCTGATAATTTGGGCATCACTGCAATTCTGGTTTAGCTGCACGCCAGCAAGCTCACCGTGATGGACTCCTTTAGATGGGGGATCCTGGTGACCACAGACGTTTAGCTGGTGGGTTGAGTGGCCTCCTTCCCTAGTTAAGGTACTAATACTCATTGAGGAGGGGACACCAGAAGGCGACCTGTCCCAGTTACCAGGAGGTGAAGACAGTGAGGTCCAGTCTTTGACTGCACCTGAGGAAACTGTCGTGAGCTAGTGGTGGGATTGCTGCCTTTGGGTCCCTTTTCCACCTCACAAGCGGGGACCCAACAAATGAAAGCGCTGGGGAAGAAGAGGGAAATCAAAATAAAAGAGGGGGAGAATCAAAGGTTTAGATTAAAATAATAAGGACTACAGTAATTACAAGCATTACCGGGGAGGATGTATTCGGGGCTTCGGGGAGAGGGGGATGAGGGAGGGATAACAGCAGTGAAGTAATCTATTAATGAGGGTTTTCTGTATACCTTGTCAGCCTCAGTTGGGGAACTGGGGCCAGACTGGGAACGTGGGCTCCCGTTACCTCCCGGCAGAGCCTAGTCTGCAGACCGTGTTTGGCTGGTGGCCATATTCGGTTGGGTCTATTGGATCCCGTGAGGCCCGGGTGGCTATGCACACCCTCGTACTGGAGCCTAGTCACTCTGGAACACTCCTTGGGAGAGTGATGGTTTTCTGCACTTAGCAGGAGCTGCTTGTCACGAGTTGGTGACTCGTACCCTGAACGTGTGACAGGACCCACGCCTTGGGGGCTTCTATTATACAATTAAGAACTGAACTGGGAATACACCCCAGAGTTGCGGAGGGGGTCTTTTCCTTCGGTGATTCCATCAGGCCAAATACAAAGGTGGGTGGCCGGAGGGGACTGCTAAACTCTCATACGATTTTTAGAGGTCTTGTCCTTCCATATACATGGCATGCTCCCTTACATGACTAACCTCGGGGAGTCAACGCCTCATGGTATCGGCACCAACCCCAACCACCCCTGTCTAAAGGTCCTCAAGTAAAAAGAGGGCCGAGTAGGTAGGACCTTGGCTCCTACCAATAATCAGGGCATCGCCCAGATTTGTGGAAGTACCAATTGTTCTATATGTATGTTTATTGCCATGTTGGCTCATTGGTTTTGTCTTAAATCTATGTTGTATGTTTATATGGTTTTTGTTGTGTTTGTAAACAGGTCATCGAACTGTCTCTGGTCTTTGCAGTCGCAAAATATACGGGTCTTGTGGGCACCCAACGGGGGTGGGTGGGGGGCCAGTGTACCAGCGTCACAATCATAGGTAGTGATGCACTCACCAAAATTAAAATTGCTCTCCCTAAACATAAATGGCCTGGCTTCACCTATTAAAAGGTCCAAGACATTAGCATATCTCCGAAGAACTAAGTCAGACATCATCTACCTCCAGGAGACCAATATGACTTTAGCGGAACACGCCAAACTAGCTAAATTAAATAAAGGACAGGCTTTTTACGCTTCCTACAGGCGAGGCAGAAGTAGAGGAGTTGCTATAATTATTCCACCATATACACCATGTCAGTCAGAACAGACTTGGTCAGACCCTGAGGGCTGGATGGTACTAACCCGAGGAAAGCTTAACAATGAGGAAATTACCTTAGCTAATGGTTATCTCCCGCCGGGCATTACCGTTTCACAACTGAAACCCCTACTGGATAAGTTGGTGAGTTTCACCAAAGGCACCCTCATGATGGCCGGGGACTTTAATCTGATGGCGGACCCTAACCTAGACTCCTCCAGGGGGAGACCGCAAAAGCTAACAACAACTCAAACATTTTTTAATAAATTCGTTACAGAGATGGGGTGGTGTGACATTTGGCGAAAATTACACCCGCAGTCGAGAAACTACTCGTATTACTCATCAGTCCACCTTACATATTCCCGTATAGACTACACCTGCACTCAAGTTGAAAAGTTATATTCTGTATGCAACACGCAATTGGGAGATCTTCCTGGACATAAGTCTCCACCACTCATTCACACTAGTGGGATTGGCGCCGGAGGCACTAAGACCCATCGAACAACTTTTGCTGGAGGGTCGGCGCGAGAGAGCCGCGCCCCATGAACCTGGCGCCACGAGCAGCTCGGCGGTAATGACCATCTCGGCGACCCTCCAACCGCCTCAGTTCCTTTTTCGCCCGTCAGTGCGCTTCAGTGACGACGTCGCCGCTTGTCGAGTCAAACTTCAAACTTAGCGATAGTTTTCAGTTTGTTTTTTGTAACATTATCACGATAGTAGTATCGCTTAGTTTTATTCTATTTTCAGTAAATTTTTCTAATATTTAAATTTAACTTACTTGAAGAAGTCTCGCCTACTGGACGGAGTCCACCATGAGCAGGTCAGGTGACGGTAGGGAGACTTCGTGATGAAAGCTGTTCAGTCAGCCGGGCTGGGTCCGTCAGCCTCTTCTCTCAGCGGGGTTCCACTACGGTCAGTCCGATGCCGGGGGATGGGCGGTCCCCGCCGCATAAAATAAACGGTCGCATTCTCGGCGCTGCTCGCCTCGAGCTCTTCTTCGCCCACAGGTCAAAAGAGAAGGCATCACCGAGGTCGCCTTCTGGTATGTCTGCGCTGGTTTACAGTCGGTTATCGCTAAGTTGCCGGTCTCCTCTTCGGAGTCGCCAACTTCCGATAATCGCGCCCTCGACATCGGAGCCCCTCCGCCTATAGGTAGGGCTCCAGATGAGCAGTTTCATCAGTGGCCGCTCTTATGGGAGCTGGCGGCTCGGAGGTTGGTTCTTCCATGGCTCGGTTACCTCGGAGCCCTCGGCTCTCCGGCGATCAGGTAGGGCGTGTGTGACCTTCCTAGTCGCGGGCGCCTTCTTCGGTGCTAGCGACTCCGTGCTTAGGTGTTTCCCCTCACATGGCTGCGGCGCAGGGGGCCTCACCGATGCCCTTATCTCCTGGTTTTTCCTTCTCTTGCTTTCCAGGTTCCCGGGCTTTTCCGCGCCTTCTGCAGGGTCTGTGGCCGTGTCGGCGCTGCTGGGCCCGCCGGAGCTTGCAGCGCTGCTGGCGGTGCTGCTGCGGTGGTCTCGGCGTGGGTTGGCGGCGCAGCGTGGTCTCAGCGGTGCCGTGGTGCCGTTGGATCTGGCGGCGCCGTTCGCGGCGTCGTCTGTGGCGCCCGTTCAGCGGCGGCGTCGACCGCGGCGCCGTGCCGCGCCGCGGCGCAGCGTCATCGCGCGGCACCGCCTGGGCGTTGCGGACGACGTGCTTCTTGGCGCCGTGCGCCTCCTGGTGCCGTCTTCAGCCCGTTTGCCGTCTCGGCGCCCGGCAGCCTTTGGGGACTCTCCTTGTTTTCTGCCATTTCCTCTCTCCTAATTTTCACTCCTTTCCTGTCCAACAGTCCTTTCTGGACCATCAGGAGATGATGTTGAGCCTGACCCAGACCTTCGGTTGGGTGATGAAGTGGAGGAAACAGGATCTTTCTTTGCTACAGAGCCTATGGTCGAGGACCTGTCCTTTAAGTCTCTGTTGAAGAACCTGGGATCCACTCTTCTCTCCAGACTACAGACATCCATCCTGGGAAGATATTAAGACTCCAGTATCTTCATGCTTGGAGATCCCTACTGATTTGACTCCTCCGATTCAGCTTTCCTTGAGGCGCTGTCTCAAATGGTATGGAATAACCCTGCTCTTATTCCTCAGTGGCTAAATCCATTGATAAAGTATTCAGCTCACAAGGATCGTCCCATTTTGGCATCCCAAGCCTTTTGGATCCTATTGTAGTCCTGGCAGAGAATGACAAGGTGGTTCTTCCTCAACTACTACAGCTCGACCTTATTAACAAAGAGTCTCGTAAGATTGATACATTAGGTAAGAGAGTCTTTGCTGCCTCCACTCTAAGTATGTGATTGCCAGTTATCAAGGCTATTTTTTCTCAGTATGAGTATATCCTGTGGCACTCTATGAAAAGAATGGTTGAGCTCTTCCAGATTCGGTTCCAAGTCAGAGCTTCTTCTGACCGTTATTAGAGGTATTGAGTCCAATAACCAACAGGTCAAAGCCGCCATGGACGCTTTCCGACACTGCTTCTCGCCCAGCAGCCGCGGGATTTGTACTGCGCCATTCCTGGCTGCGTATTCCTGGCTTCACCAATGATGCTCAGCAGCAGGTGATGGCGCTGCCTTTGATGGCTCCTTTCTTTTGGCCTCAGGTGGAGCAAGCCTTAGAGGCCACTCAGAAGACTAGATCGGCCATTAAGTTGGCCAGACCTCGCCTGCCCCTCTCGGGGCATGTGAACAGGCGTCAGTTTCATAGTCGTCAGTCCTTTTCGAGGCAGAGGCAGGGGAAGCTTCATAAAAGCCAACCTGCCCAACCTCAAAAGAAGCCGCGAGCAAGCGCAGGGACCTAAAGCTCCCAGCGCTACCCTTATGAGTCGTTGGCCCGAGTTCCATCCACTCTGCCCGAGGTGGAACTTTCTCCTCCAGTGGGAGGTCGTCTGATGTGCTTCTACAACCAGTGGAAGTCCATAACCTCAGACAAATGGGTCCTTAGGATAATTCGGAGGTTATTCTCTCAATTCTTGGAAACCCCGATTGTCCTCCCATCTGACAACCAGGTTGTCGGCCTCTCAGTCAGACCTCCTCACCTGGAGATCCAGGGCCTTCTGAACAACAGGGCAATAGAACTGGTGCCCCGCATTCATGGAAACACAGGGTTCTACTCCCATTACTTTCTGGTTCCAAAGAAATCTGGGGATGCGCCCATTCTAGACCTCAGAAAGTTAAACAAATTCCTCCCCAGGGAGAAATTCAAGATGATTTCCCTAGGTACCCTGTTACCCTTGCTGCATCAGCACGACTGGCTGGCCTCTCTGGATATGCAGGATGCTTACCATATATCCCTCCGCCCACCCGACCCACCGCAAATTCCTCAGGTTTGTAGCTTTGGGTCAGCATTATCAGTTCAGAGTCCTGCCCTTTGGGCTATCCTCGGCGCCGTGAGTTTTTACAAAGTGTTGTGCAGTTCTCACGGCGCATCTCAGGAAAATCGGACTCCGAGTGTTTCCCTACCTGGACGATTGGCTTCTAGCAAGCCCTTCCGGCCAAGGGACTTTGGAAGCCGTGCAAACGACTTCTCGTCTTCTCACGTCCATGGGAGTTCTGCTGAATTTGAAAAAATCTCAACTGCAACCCTCCCAGAGGCTCCTTTTCATAGGGACGCTTCTAGACACCTCTTCAGCGAAGGCTTTCCTTCCAGAGGACAGAAGACTGACATCCTTACTTATGGCCCTGTTACATCAGGGAGAACCAATCGGTTTCAGCTCTCTCGATACACGCATGTTGGGTCATGGCGTCCCTCGGTCTTCACTGTCCCTCTGGCCCGACTGCACATGAGAACCACCCAATGGATGCTCTCACTCAGTGGTCCCCAACCTCTCACCCCAGTCTTATCCCATCAAGGTGACGGAGCCCCTTCGAAGGTCTCTCACCTGGTGGTCTCAAGAGAGCAATCTCCTGGAAGGATTCCCCTTTGCTCCCCTGGATCATCAGATCTCCATCACCACAGATGCATCGCTAATGGGATGGGGAGCTCACTGTCTCTCCCTCCACACTCAGGTGTATGGACTCAGTTCAAACTCATCTCCACATAAATGTCCTGGAGATGAGGCGGTCCTCTATGCAATCCGAGCTCTGAAGGATGTCCTTTGTCACAAGAACATTCTCCTTCAAGCGGACAACAAAGCAGTGATGTATTACATCAACAAGCAAGGCGGTGCTCATTCTTATCCCCTTTGCAGGAAGCAATGAGGGTGTGGGGTGGTGCTTGGGCACAAGTCTCTGATTCAAGCGGTTTATCTGCCAGGTATACAAAACGACCTAGCAGATCACCTCAGCAGAACGGAGGCAGACCCTCACGAGTGGTCTCTCGATCCAGCCGTAGCTCGGTCCCTGTTCAAAGAGTGGGGGACTCCAGACCTGGACCTTTTTGCATCCCCACTCAACGTAAAACTGCCTCTCTTCTGCTCCAGAAATCCAGGGCCTGGCATTTTCTGTCAGGATGCGTTCAGGCTGGGGTGGACAAAACGCTTTCTTTACGCCTTTCCACCACTTCCTCTAATCCAGAGTACTCCTCAAGTTCAGTCTCAGGGACCAAGATGATTCTCATTGCTCCTTCCTGGCCTCGGCAACTATGGTTTCCTCTACTCAACAGTATGTTGGCAGCCTCTCCGAGACCACTTCTTTGCAAATCAGTCTTTGACTCAGGGTTCGTTGGTCCATCCCAACCTGAAATCACTTCACCTTCATGCTTGGCTCCTGAGAGAGATAGAAGTGAATCGTTCAACGTCTCGTAGAGTCTCAGACATCCTTCTGGCTGCTCGAAGCCAGCCACAACACGACGCTTCCAAATGGAAGCGTTTTCTCTCTGGTGTGCAAAATCCTCTTGGAATCCCTTTTCCTGTCCTCCTGGCAAGGTTCTGGAGTATCTTTTGGACCTATCAAACTTAGGTCTTCAGTACTCCAGATTAAAGTTCACCTTAGTGCCATCTCAGCGTTCCATGAGCGGTTTCTTCCTTAACTCTGGCTCAGTTACCTATGGTGAAGAGATTTCTTAGTGATTCTCCATACCAGACCCCTGTTAAGCGTCCAGTTGCAGCCTGGGACATTAACCTGGTGCTGGACATGCTCACTCGGAAGCCTTTTGAACCCTTAGCTACCTGTGAGCTAAAATTTCTTACCTGGAAGACTGCTTTCCTGGTGGCCATTACCTCAGCCCGCAGGGTCTCTGAGATACATGCCCTGGTTACGGACCTCTCCGTGATACTGTATTCCATAAGGACAACGAGGTTCTCCTGTGACTCATCCTAAATTTCTTCCCAAGGTTGTGTCAGAATTCCATCTGAATCAACCTCTGGTACTTCCGACTTACTGGCTAAGTTCCAAAATGAAGGAACGAGCTCTTCATTCCTTGGATGTTAAGAGCCTTTGATGTTCTATTTAGATAGAACCAAGGATGTTGCAAAGACTCAGCAACTGTTCGTTTCTTTCAGCGACACCGGCTGGGTCAACCTGTCGCTATTAGATGTATCTCTTCATGGTTAGTGGCATGCCTTCGTCATTGCTATTCCATGGCTCAAGTTAAATTAGAAGGTAGAGTGTACGCTCACTCTACTAGGGCGGTCGCGGCATCCCTAGCGGAAATTCGCAATGTTCCAATTGCAGATATATGCAACGCCGCTACCTGGAGCTCAGTGCATACTTTCGTTAAGCACTATGCACTGGATGTTCATGCCAGGCGACATTCCGCATTCGGCAGAACTATCCTTAATGGGCTTCTATCTTAGACGCGTGAGCTCTGGCTCTCCTGCCGCCCTTTTGGGGGATTATCAGCTTGGTACTCTCCCACTAGTGTGAATGAGTGGTGGAGACTTATGTCCAGGAAGATAGGAAAATTACGTACCTACCGTAATTCTTGATCTTCTTGGACGAGTCTCCACCACTCATTCACACGCCCACCCTCCATCCCCCGAGCTCACCGCTGTATTGGTCTTCACTCCCTCAAATCTTTAGGCCGTGAGGACTTCTTTGCTGACCCTTCTTACACGGGTCATACGGACTATCTTATGTCCGTTTTTTAATGTTGGGTTTACCCTTTACGTTAGTTGCGCTGCACCTCCTTGGTAAAAAAGGTACTGAGGCGGTTGGAGGGTCGTCGCCGAGATGGTCATTACCGCTCGAGCCGCTGCTCGTGGCGCCGTGTCTCGCGGCGCCGTCTCTCGCGCCGACCCTCCAGCAAAAAGTTTGCTCCCGATGGGTCTTAGTGCCTCCGGCGCCAATCCCACTAGTGTGAATGAGTGGTGGAGACTCGTCCAAGAAGATCAAGAATTACGGTAGGTACGTAATTTTCCTATATCTCCATCTCAGACCACGCACCTGTGATTGCTCAGTGGAATCTGGGGGTCCAACCTAGGATCACCAAATGGAGGCTAAATCCCTTCTATTTACGGTCCAAAGAATTCAAGAATTTCATTTTGGACAAGATATCTGAAATTGAGGCTGATAACCCAGCCCCTGACACTACCTCCTCAGTGCACTGGGACACAATTAAAGCAGTCCTGAGGGGGCACATAATTAAGTATGCGGCACACAAAAAGAGACAACGTGGAGAATACAGAGCTAAACTTTAGGAAACACTCCATTTCTTACAGCAGGCACATCAACAAGACGACGAATCCCTCCTCCCCCAGATACAGCAAACCAAACAAGCATTAGATAAACTCACGCTACAACAAACTGAAATAGCACTTGCATTTCTGAAGCAGAGATATTACGAGGTTGGGCCACGGGCCACGCAAATGCTTGCATATCAAATCTGTAGACAGAGGAAGGGTTCAACGATAGTGACCGTAAAGCACCCAGTTGGAGGCTATCTCCTCTCTAAGACACACGACATTGCTGGTGCCTTTTTGGCGTACTATAGGAATCTGTATACTACGGAGTCTATCGCCTCCGCACATAACCTGAAGTCATACATTGGAACACTCGATCTACCGACTGTTACGGAAGAAAGAAGAAACTCCCTCATAAAACCAATAGCAATAGCCGAGATAGCTCGGGTCATAGCCAACTCCAAATCCCTGGAAGCACCAGGACCTGATGGATACGGAGTGGAGTTTTATAAAACCGTCAGGGCTCAGATACTCTCTACCCTTCACCGTGTTTTTAACTCTACTCTGGAGGGCAACCCCCCGAGTCATGGTCCTATGCAACTATATCGGTGATCCCAAACCAAGGAAAAATCCCCAAGAGTGTGCATCATACTGACCGATCTCGGTATTGAATCAAGATTACAAACTTTTCATGAGTATACTGGCCCATCGTATGGACCACATCCTCCCTGCCCTGATACACAAAGACCAAACGGGTTTTGTAAGAGCTCGCACTACCACGATTAATATTAAGCGGTCTCTCTATCTTGTGGACCAGATGAATGACACAAAGATACCAGCGGTACTAATTGGTCTTGACACAGAAAAAGCCTTCGACAGAGTTGCTTGGCCCTTCTTATATTCTATTATGGACAAGTTTGGTTTTCTCCGGGGCCTTATCCAAGTTCTGCAAAATATATACTCCACCCCCTGGGCATGTGTAAGAGTGAACGGGCATCATTTTGAATATTTTCAGCTTGAAAGAGGCACACGTCAGGGCTGTCCGTTATCCTTGTTATTGTTCACAGCAGTTATAGAACCCTTAGCACAACAAATCCAAATTACCAAATACAGGGAGTTCGCTTTGGACGCGGAACACCGGTTGCCTTATACCGGATGACATCCTCCTATACCTCCAAAACCCTGAACAATCTATACCAGCGATACGCCAAATCCTAGATGACTATGGTAGGGTTTCAGGCTATAAACTTAACCTGACTAAAACTGAAATACCCACTTTCAATTATGCCGCCACACAAAAAGTTGTGGAGGTTCTACCAGGCAGATGGAACCTGGCAAAATTAAAATACTTAGGTATATATATATACCTCAGGAATGGTCGGACTATTATAGATATAACTACTCCCCCTTCATGACACAACTAAAGCAGGACCTGCAATCATGGTCTGTCATTCCCCTGAGCCTTGTGAGGCGAATAGAACTAATCAGATTGATTACTCTTCCTAGAGCACTATATCTCTTTCAAAATGTCCCCCTACCAGTGCCACCAAAGAACTTCTGAGAAATTAACTGCCTAATACGGAATTTTGTTTGGGCTGGACGAACAGCCTGCATGCGTCTTAAGATATTATCTCTCCCGCGCACAGACGGGGCCTTGCACTTACCAGCCTAAAGCTCTACCAACAAGCAATAACCATGGTTCATGTGATGGCCAGACAAAGTAACAGTGCTCACCCACATTGGATAGAAATGGAGAAGGCACTCATGACCGACATAACATATTTTCAGGCGTTATACCGTCAAGCGACGGGAGATATGGCCTGCCCAGTTATTAACCTTTGGTTAACAGACCAATTTCAAAATTGGAACTCTCTGAAAAAGGCACACGGCCTACTACCCTATTTGCCACTTCAGGTATTGCCAGATTTTCTCCCCAACACATTGGACTCTGGGTTCAGTACATGGGACACACTGGGGTTGAGATACCTGACTCAAATAATGACACAAGAGAAAATCTGTGTGTATGCAGAAATCCAGATGAAGTTCCATTTACCACACAGAGACTTTTACCGATATTTACAACTTCGACATTACCTGGAAGGCCTGCTTCTTCCCCTACGAAATCCACAAAACTACCCGCCACTAATCTAATGCCAAATTACACTGAATAAATTGGAGAAGCAGGAGCACATATCTCCCTATACCATCAAGCTCTGAACTCACAAGGTGATGTCCTCACCGAAAACATCCGCACACAATGGCAGTTGGAGTTAGGTGTCCGATTATCCACTTCAGACTGGAAAATGCCATGTCACTACGTTTCCAAAGTTACAAGTTCACACCATTGGTGAGAATTTTCCTGGAAGGCTCTAATTCATTATTTTGGATCCCCTTAGGTCTCCAAATACTACTCGTCAAGTAAATCAGCAGTTTGCTGGAGAAAATGTGGCGAACAGGAGGCTAACCTGACTCATATTATGTGGACTTGCCTGGTACTTTCCAACTACTTAAAACAACTTGAGGCACAGTTATGGGAACTCCTAGATCCACAGTTTCAGCTGATCCCAGAGATGTATTTGTTCCTCATAATACCTAAGCCATATCGGGGACCAAATACCAGGTACTTCCTCACACTGCTTCTTACAGCAGCCAAGAAGGTAGTTACCAGGCAATGGCTAACAACAAACGTTCCGACCATTCAGGAATGGTGGGAAATCACTAGGCAAATTTATAACATGGAAAAAATGACACATAATCTAAATGAGCGTGGAGAGCTCTTCTTGGTGAGATGGACTCGTTGGTTGCTATATTACAAGGATCCACTTTTGTGCCGTAGGTTGGACATCCCAAGAGTTCCTCGCGGGTTCAGATCTTGCAGTCTGAGTCCTGCCATCAAGGGATCTCTAGCCTGGTTACCCCCCATATGATTGGGGCCCTTATGATTAATGGGTCGGGAGGCACGAAACTGCAAGACTTGACTAGCGAGAAAAGGTGCAAAGTAAACAGTTCAATGTCCTGGTACCCGGCTTACTGTTAAGCATGAGATAATTAGCCTATGGTCTTTTAAGATAAGACACAGTTAGACTGCTACCCTTATGGGAGCAGAAAACTTGCAGAAACAAACACTGTATCTACTCTAGATGAACTAGATGACCTCTAAAACTGTTTGTATTAACTGACCAGTTGTACAGGTATTGTGTAAAATCAAATCTGATGACCTATATGTATATAAGTTAAAATCTGAATAATAAAAAGAAGATTAAAAAAAAAAGATATAGGACTGCATTTACAAGCATTCCTAGCTCCACACATTAGATGTAGGGCTGCATATACAAGCATTCCCCTGCTCCACACATGAGATGTAGGGCTTCGTATACAAGGACTCCCCAGCTCCACACATTAGATATAGGGTTGCAGTATTGTGCAATGCCAGGTCCATTAAGAACAAGGCTGTAATTATTGCAGACCTTGTTGAAACAGTGGACCTAGCATGCATTACCGAGACCTGGCTGGATGAAAATTCTGGCCCCATTTTGGAGACTATGACTCCAGTTGGGTACTTGGTGATATACTGCCCGAGACTGGATCGTGGTGGGGGGGAGGTTGTGGTCTGTTTCAAGACTGAACTTAACCTCAGGAGGGTACTAGTTGAGGAGGCTGAGTCTTTTGAGTGTGCTGTTGTAGCAGGTGCAGGCTATCGAATTGCTCTCATCTGCTGTCCACCCAGTAATGAGAAACAATTCCTTCAGGAAGTGGTGGACTTTGTCATCGACATGGTGTTTGAGTCACCCAGATTGATGGTTCTGGGTGACTTCAATGCTTGGGTCGATGACGAACTCTCGCAATTTGGTCAACACTTCTTCCAATTAATGACATCTCTGGG
This sequence comes from Neoceratodus forsteri, assembly GCA_016271365.2. Taxonomy (NCBI): domain Eukaryota; kingdom Metazoa; phylum Chordata; order Ceratodontiformes; family Ceratodontidae; genus Neoceratodus; species Neoceratodus forsteri. Next base: position 1,136,231,459 of record CM028133.1, read on the forward strand.
ACTTACACAGGTGGTTTCCACTGCTACTCATAAACACAGACACTCTCACAAATTAATCTTATTCCTAGGTATCAAAACATCTGACTTGGGGGTGGAACCAGTTGGGTGGTCTGTTCATTACACCATGGGGTTTAGATCTTCCTAGACATAAGTCTCCACCACTCATTCACACTATTGGGATCTGCACTGGAGGCAGTAGGACCCATTGGGAGCAAACTTTTTGCTGGAGGGTCAGCGCCAGAGATCGAGCCGCAAGGAACAGCACCGCGAGCCTCAGCTCGCGTGGTAATGACTATCTCGCCATCGACCCTCCAACCACCTCAGTTCCTTTTTTCCCGCTGTCGAGTGTGCTTCAGTGACGATGTCACTTGCCCGCCGGGAGTCAAACTTCAAACTAGCAGCATAGTTTTCAGTTTTCTTATTTTGTAGTAATATCTCGATAAGTTTCACTTAAGTTTATTCTTATTTTAAAAATAAAAGAAGTCTCAGCCTACTTTGACGGAGTCGACCATGAGCAGGTCAGGTGACGGTAGGGAGACTTCGTATGAAAGCTGTTCAGTCAGTCGGGCTGGGTCCGGTCCGCCGCCTTCTCCGGGGGTCTGACAATGGTCAGTCCAATGCCTAGGGATGGATGTCCTCATGAAGATAAAAATAAACGGTCGATTCTCAGCACTGCTCGGCCTCGCAGACTCTTCTTCGCCCACAGGTCAAAAAGAGAAGGCATCACCGAGGTCGCCTCTGATATGTCTGCGCCAGAGATGTTCAGTTATCGGGGCTAGTTGCCGGTCTCCTCCTTCGGAGACTCCAATACCTTCATGCCCCGGAGATCCCTACAGGTTTGACTCCTCCGGTTCAGCCTTCCTTCGAGACGCTGTCTAAAATGGTATGGAATAATCCTGCTCTCACCCCTTCGGTGGCTAAATCCATAGATGGGAAATATTCAGCCCCAAGGATCGTCCCATTTTGGCATCTCGAGCCTTTGCGGATCCTATTGTAGTCCTGGCAGAGAATGATAAGGTTGTTCAAACAACATGAAGTCTTGCTATATTATGACGTATGCAGTGAGTCCCAACCTTCGAACTGCTCCGGAGGTGAAAGAGTTAACTTTCCATGCCAGGCATGGAACTTTGAGCTCGAGCTCGGTTGAAAACTGTCTGTTGTTCTTCAAACTCAAACTGTCAGATTCTTTACTCCGCCTCACTGAACAGTCGCTCCGGAGATTTCTCCTTCTGCTCGGTTCATTTTGTCGGTTAAAGTATTAATTTTTCTTTTTTTTTTAACTAAATTTAAACCGCAACCGGTCGGTTCAAGCTCTATCTGTGGTATTTGTAAGTACTAGATAGGTTTTACATTTACTTTCTGTGTGGAACTTGTAAACGGTTTATCGGTTCGGTTTCAACCGATGAGGTTTGTTTTAAATACATTAATCTGTCTTTTAGAGTGCGGTTCCCGGTTCTTATCGGTTCTAAAAAAATGGATTTCATTACGGTTTTTTCCACGACCCGTGACACGGTTGGGAACCAATAAGAGAGTCTTGCTTGGCGGATTGCCATAAACGGGCAATTTTTGGTTAGGCTGGCACTATGTCTGAGAAACCCAAAAGAAAAACCGGGCCCACTGGGTTTCAACACTGCAGTGTCTGTGGGGAAGTCTTTGCTAAGGCTGACCCCCACACCACCTGTGTTTATTGTCTGGGGTTTGACCACCTCAATGCAGACTGCCAGATTTGTAAAAATTTTCCTGCAGCTACCCTGGAAAAGAGAGTTGGTAGGCTCAGGGAAAGGGAGGCCAAAAAGTCCGCTGAACCGGATGGCCAGCCCCGTTCGGTTGAAACCGAACCGGAGGGAGTGCCCTCTGACCAGAGCGAGACTTCCTCGGGCAAAAGGAGAGCCGACTCAGAGAAGTTGGTTCCAGCAAAAAGGGCTAGAGAATCAGCTGGTGTGAAGCCAAAACTTCCCTCTCCAACCGCTGAAGAAATAGCTAAAGCTTTAGCATAAGCGCTCTGCACTCATAGAACTCCAGACTCCCTGGGTTAACTCTTTACTCTCCGGGCAGTTCAAGTGCAGTGGCTAACTGCATTAGAGTATAATATAACAAGACTCCATGAAGAAAAGCAATTACTAAGGTGGTAATTTTCTTCCACCCCTCATCACAAGCCCCTGCCAAGCAGGCACCTGATGGGGTGGCCAGGGTCGATTCTCCACTACCTGTAGGAGCAGGCTGGCTTACTTTGTGTCCAGAGGACTGATCTGTAACATCAGACAAGTGGGTCCTGGAGTAGCGTAAACCAGGGACTAGTCTCTCAGCAAAAAAATTTCAAAAGATGAGAACCAAGTCCTTTCTACCTACATATTCCATCAGAGCACTTGCCCTAGAGGCAGAAATTTCTACCCTCCTGGCTCTCAGAGCTGTGGAAAGGGTTCCACCCCTACACCAGGGCAAGGGTTGTACTCCAGGTCTTCCTTACCCCCAAAAAAGACAGGAGAATGGCCCATCCTGGATCTCAGATACCTAAACAAGCACCTTTTAAAACCAAAATTCAAAATGGTGACTCTGAGAATTATTTTACCCTCTCTAAGGCCAGGGGACTGGCTCGTCCCTGGACCTCGAGGATGCCACTTCCATGATTCTCATGAAGCTCCCATCAAGAGGTACCTGAGATGACGAACTGCCCTCAGGCCATTTACCAGTTCAGAGCAATGCCTTGGCCTCACCTCTGTCCCAAGGGTATTCACAAAATGCCTGGCAGTAGCAGTTGCCTACTTAAGAAGGCAAATAATTGCCATCTTTCCTTACCTGGATGACTGGCTCATAGTAGGCCAGTCTCCAGACCAAGTCAAATTACATCTTTAGGTAACTCAGCAACTGCTTACCTCTCTAGGTTTCCTTCTCAATCTTCCAAAGTCAGATCTTCCTGGACATAAGTCTCCACCACTCATTCACACTAGTGGGATTGGCGCCGGAGGCACTAAGACCATCGGAGCAAACTTTTGCTGGAGAAGTCGTATGAGAAGCAGGCGCTTGTGAAGACACGGCGCGCGAGCAGCGGCTTGCGGTAATAACCATCTCGGTAGCGACCTCAACACGCCTCAGTTCCTTTTTCCACCGTCCGAGTGCGCTTCAGTGACGACGTCGCTCGCTATCAGGAGATCAAACTTCAAACTATAGCATAGTTTTCAGTTTGTTTTTGCTGATATCACGATAGTAGTATCAACCCAGTTTTATTCTATTTCTGGTAAATTTTTCCTAATATTTAAATTTAACTTACTTGAAGAAGTCTACGGCCTACTAGGGCCGAGTCGACCATGAGCAGGTCAGGTGACGGTAGGGAGACTTCGTATGAAAGCTGTTCAGTCAGCCGGGCTGGGTCCGGTCAGCCTCCTTCTCCTCAGCGGGGTTCCGACTACGGTCAGTCCGATGCCCGGGGGGATGGGCGGTCCCCCCGCCGGCATAAATAAGCGTTAGCATTCTCGGCGCCGTTGACCTCGAGCTCTTCTTGACCCACAGGTCAAAGAGAGGCATCACTAAAGGTCGCCCTCTGGTATGTCTTGGCGATAAATCGGTGGTTATCGTTGCTAGTTGCGGTCTCCCTTCTTGGAGTGGCAGCTTCCGATAATCGTCGTCCTCGACATCGAGCCCTCACGCCTATGGGTAGGGCTCCAGATGAGCAGTTTCATCAGTGGGCGCTCTTGTGGGCGATGGGCTCGGAGGTGGATTTCTGCCTGGCTCGGTACCCGCCGAGCCCTCGGGCTCCTCCGGCGATCAGGTAGGGCGGTTGGACCTTCCCTAGTCGTAGCGGCGCCTTCCCGATGCTAAGCGACTCCGTGCTTAGGTATTTCCCCCTCACATAGCTGCGGCGCAGGGGCCTCACCGTGCCCATTATCTCCTGGTATTTTTCCTTCTCTTGTTTTCCAGGTTCCGGGGCTTTTCGGCGCCTTCTGCAGGAGTCTGTGGCCGTGTCGAGCGCCGTTCGAAAGAACCGCCGGAGCTTGCGGCGCCCGTTGGCAGCGCCGCGTGGTCTCGGCGCCCGTTAGTGGCGCGTTATTTGGCGCCCGCCCGGTGGTGCCGTTGATCCAGCCCGGCGCCCGTTCGCGCCGTCGTCTGGATACCGTTCGCGGCGTCGTCCATGACGCCGTTCACGGCGTCGTCCGTCGCGCCGTTAGCGGCGCCGTGCTGGCAGCGTAAATCAAGCAGCGCCGCGAAGGCGTTCGCGGGCAGCGTGCCTCTTCGGGCCCGTCGCCTCCCCGGTGCAAATCTTCAGCCCGTTTTGCCGTCTGCACGGCACCAGCCAGGGACTCTCCTTGTTTTCTGCCATTTCCTCCTCTCCTAATTTTCACTCCCTTTCCTGTCCAAACAGTCCTTTCTGGACCATCAGGATATGATGTTGAGCCTGACCCAGACCCTGGTTGGGTGATGAAGTGGAGGAAACAGGATCTTTCTTTGCTACAGAGCCTGTGGTCGAGGACCTGTCCTTTAAGTCTCTGTTGAAGAACCTGGGATCCCTCTTTCTCTCCAGACTACAGACATCGATCCTGGGAAGATATTAAGACTCCAGTATCTTCATGCCTGGAGATCCCTACAGTTTGACTCCTCCGATTCAGCCTTCCTTGAGAGCTGTCTCAAATGGTATGGAACTAACCCTGCTCTTATTCCCTCAGTGGCTAAATCCATTGATGAAGTATTCAGCTCACAAGGATCGTCCCATTTTGGCATCCCAAGCCTTTGCGGATCCTATTGCTTAGTCCTGGCAGAGAATGACAAAGGTCGTTCTTCCTCAAACTACTACAGCTCGACCTATTAAACAAAGAGTCTCGTAAGATTGATACATTAGGTAAGAGAGTCTTTGCTCCACTCTAAGTATGCGTGTTGCCAGTTATCAAGGCTATTTTTCTCAGTATGGTATATCCTGGCACTCTATGAAAAGAATGGTTGAAGCTCTTTCCAGATTCGGTTCAAGTCAGAGCTTCTTCTGACCGTTATTAGAGTATTGAGTCCAATAACCAAAGGTCAAAGCCGCCATGGACGCTTTCGACACTGCTTCTCGCTCAGCAGCCGCGAGGATTTGTACTCGGCGCCATTCCTGGCTCCGTACTTCTGGCTTCACGAATGATGCTCAGCAGCAGGTGATGGCGCTGCCTTTTGATGGCTCCTTTCTTTTTGGCCCTCAGGTGGAGCAAGCCTTAGAGGCCACTCAGAAGACTAGATCGGCCATTAGGTTGGCCAGACCTCCGCCTGCCCTCTAGGGGCAGGTGAACGAACGTCAGTTTCACGGTCGTCAGTCCTTTCGAGGCAGAGGCAGAAAGCTTCGCAAAAGCCAACCTGCCCAACCTCAAAGAAGACGCAGCAGAAAAGCGCGGGGACCAAAGCTCCCAGGCTACCTTATAAGTCGTTGGCCCAAGTTCCATCCACTCTGCCCGAGGTGGCTTTCTCCTCCGGTGGGAGGTCGTCTGATGTACTTCACAACCAGTGGAAGTCCATAACCTCAGACAAATGGGTTCTTGAGGATAATTCGTGAGGTTACTCTCTCAGTTTCTTGGACCCCCGTGTCCTCCATCTCGACAACCCAGGTTGTCGGCCTCTCAGTCAGATCTCCTCACAGCGGAGATCCAGGGCCTTCTGAACAACAGGGCAATAGAACTGGTGCCCCGCATCCTACGAAACACAGGGTTCTACTCCATTGCTTTCTGGTTCCAAAGAAATCTGGGGGATCGCCTCCATTCTAGACCTCAGAGTTAAACAAATTCCTCCCAGGGAGAAATTCAAGATGATTTCCTAGGTACCCTGTTACCCTTGCTGCATCAACACGACTGGCTGGCTCTCTGGATATGCAGGATGCTTACCAGCATATCCGATCACCACCCACCGCAAATTCCTCAGGTTTGTAGCTTTGGGTCAGCATTATCAGTTCAGAGTCCTGCCCTTTGGGCTATCCTCGGCCTTGAGTTTTACAAAGTGTTGTGCAGTTCTGGCGCATCTCAGGAAAAGTCGGACTCCGGGTGTTCCCCTACCTGGGCGATTGACTGGCAAGCCCTTCCGGCCAAGGGACTTTGGAAACCCGTGCAACGACTTCTCGTCTTCTCACGTCCATGGGAGTTCTGCTGAATTTGAAAAAATCTCAACTGCAACCCTCCCAGAGGCTCCTTTTCATAGGGACCTTCTAGACACCTCTTCAGCGAGCTTTCCTTCCAGAGGACAGAAGACTCGACATCACCTGTATGGCCCCGTTACATCAGGGAGAACCAATGGTTACAGCTCTCTCGTGCCAGCATGTTGGAGTCTCATGGCGTCCTCGGTCTTCACTGTCCTCTGGCCCGACTGCCATGAGAACCACCAGTGGATGCTCTCCACTCAGTGGTCCCCGACCTCTCACCCCCAGTCTTATCCCATCAAGGTGACAGGCCCTTGAGGTCTCTCACCTGGTGGTCTCAAGAGAGCAATCTCCTGGAAGGATTCCCCTTTGCTCCCCGGATCATCAGATCTCCATCACCACAGATGCATCGAAGCTAATGGGATGGGAGCTCACTGTCTCTCCCTCCACACTCAAGGTGTATGGACTCAGTTGAAACTCATCTCCACATAAATGTCCTGGAGATGAGGCGGTCCTCTATGCAATCCGAGCTCTGAAGGATGTCCTTTGTCACAAGAACATTCTCCTTCAAGCGGACAACAAAGCAGTGATGTATTACATCAACAAGCAAGGCGGTGCTCATTCTTATCCCTTTGCAGGGAAGCAATGAGGGTGTGGGAGTGGTGCTTGGAGCACAAGTCTCTGATTCAAGCGGTTTATCTGCCAGGTATACAAAGCGACCTAGCAGATCACCTCAGCAGAGCAGGCAGACCCTCACAGGTGGTCTCTCGATCCAGCCGTAGCTCGGTCCCTGTTCAAGAGTGGGGACTCCAGACCTGGACCTTTGCATCCCCACTCAACATAAAACTGCCTCTCTTCTGCTCCAGAAATCCAGGGCCTGGCATTTTCTGTCAGGATGCGTTCAGGCTGCGGTGGACAAAAGCAGCTTTCTTTACGCCTTTCCACCGCTTCCTCTAATCCAGAGTACTCCTCAAGTTCGAGTCTCAGGGGACCAAGATGATTCTCATTGCTCCTTCCTGGCCCTCGGCAACTATGGTTTCTCTACTCTCAACAGTATGTGGCAGCCTCTCGAGACCACTTCCTTTGCAAATCAGTCTTCTGACTCAGGGTTGTTGGTCCATCCCAACCTGAAATCACTTCACCTTCATGCTTGGCTCCTGAAGATAGAAGTGAATCGGTTCAACGTCTCTCGTGAGTCTCAGACATCCTTCTGGCTGCTCGGAAGCCAGCCACCCAGCAATCACCTTCCAAATGGAAACGTTTTCTCTCTGGTGTGCAAAAATCCTCTTGGAATCCCTTTTCTGTCCTCCTGGCAAGGTTCTGGGTATCTTTGGACCTATCAAACTTGGGTCTTCAATACTCCACAGTTAAAGTTCACCTTAGTGCCATCTCAGCGTTCCATGAGCCGGTTTCTTCCTTAACTCTGGCTCAGTTACCTATGGTGAAGAGATTTCTTAAGGGATTCTCCATACCAGACCCCTGTTAAGCGTCCAGTTGCAGCCTGGGACATTAACCTGGTGCTGGACATGCTCACTGGAAGCCTTTGAACCCTTAGCTACCTGTGAGCTAAAATTTCTTACCTGGAAGACTGCCTTCCTGGTGGCCATTACCTCAGCTACTTGGGTCTCTGAGATACATGCACTGGTTACGGACCCTCCTGTGCTGTATTCCATAAGGACAGGTAGTTCTCCGTACTCATCCTAAATTTCTTCCCAAGGTTGTGTCAGAATTCCATCTGAACCAACCTCTGGTACTCCCGCTTACTAGCTAATTTCCAAAATGAAGGGACGAGCTCTTCATTCCTTAGATGTTAAGAGAGCCTTGCGGTTCTATTTAGATAGAACCAAGGATGTTCATAAGACTCAGCAACTGTTCGTTTCTTTCAGCGACACCCGGCTGGGTCAACCTGTGCTATTAGATGTATCTCTTCATGGTTAGTGGCATGCCTTCGTCATTGCTATTCCATGGCTCAAGTTAAATTAGAAGGTAGAGTGTCGCTCACTCTACTAGGGCAGTCATGACATCCCTAGCGGAATTCGCAATGTTCCTATTGCAGATATATACCATGCAGCTACCTGGAGCTCAGTGCATACTTTTCGTTAAGCACTATGCACTGGATGTTCATGCCAGGCGACCATTCACGTCGGCAGAACTATCGTAATGAGCACCTATCTTGAGCAGCGTGAGCTCTGGCTTTCCCTGCACGCCCTTTTGGGGATTATCAGCTTAGTGCTCTCCCACTGGGTGGCAGATAGTGGTGGAGACTTATGTCCAGGAAGATAGGAAAAGTGCGTACCTACCGTAATTCTTGATCTTCTTGGACAGTCTCCACCACTCGATCACATCCCTCCCTCCATCCCCGAGCTCACGCTGTATTGGTCTTCACTCCCTCAAATCTTTGGGCCGTGAGGACTTCTTTGCTGACCCTTCTTACAGGTCCTCGGACTATCTTATGTCGTTTTTTAATGTTAGGTTTACCCTTTTTAATTAGTTCGCTGCCTCCTTGGGTAAAAGGTACTGAGGCGGTTGGAGGGTCGTCGCCAGATGGTCATTACCGCTCGAGCCGCTCGCTCATGACGCCGTGTCTCAGCGCCCGTCTCTCGCAGACCCTCCAGCAAAGTTTGCTCGATGGGTCTTAGTGCCTCGAGCGCCAATCCCACTAGTGTGAATGAGTGGTGGAGACTCGTCCAAGAAGATCAAGAATTACGGTAGGTACGTAATTTTCCTTTCTGGAGCCTGTCCAGCTTCTCATCTTCATAGGTGCAGAACTGAACACAAAAGAAGCCAGAGCCTTCCTTCCTCTGGAAAGTGCAAGGACGCTGGTCTCTCTGGTCTCCTCTTTCACCCTGCAGGTGTCTCGACCAGCAAGGCACTTTCTACAGCTCCTGGGTCACATGGCTGCTTCTACAGCAGTAGTGCAGGGAGCAAGATTTCAGATGAGGGACATCCAGTTCCATTTGAGAGCCTTTTGGTCTCAAAGGAGAGACCCTCTAACCAAATTGATCCCAGTGACTCGAACCCTGATCCAAGCCCTTCAGTGGTGGCAGGACCAGAGCAATCTGAGACAGGGGGTCCCCTTTGTCCCTCAGTCTCACTCCTTAATCCTTAGTACAGATGCATCCCTCTTGGGGTGGGGAGCTCACATGGGCCACCTCACTACGCAGGGATTGCCGTCCCCTCAGGAATCTCTGCTCCACATCAATCTGTTGGAACTCAGAACAGTTTTTCTAGAACTTCAAGCTTTTTACAAATCTGTTCAGAACAAAGTTATTCAAGTCAGCACAGACAATACCACCACAATGTGGTACATCAACAAGCAAGGGGGGCACTCAGTCTACGGCCTTGTGCACCAAAGCAATGAGGTTGTGGTCTCTGGCATACTCACTAAACACCTCCCTTATGGCAGTTCACCTCCTAGGCAAGGACAATGTCCTGGCAGATGCTCTCAGCAGGATTAACCAGGGCCATCAAGAATGGTCACTGGATCCCCTAGTACTGGAGGTAGTATTTGCCAGATGGAGCACCCCGCAGATAGATCTTTTTGCAGCCCCAGACAATCACCAACTTCCCCTTTTTTGCTGCACGCCCCCAGTGTTGGGCTCAGTCCCTCTGGATGCCTTCCTTCTCAGTTGGGAAGAGAAGTTTCTCTATGCCTTCCCCCCTTTCCTCTTCTGTTCAAGGTGCTAGTCAAAATCAGATCTCAACCCTGCAAGATGATACTGATTGCTCCAGATTGGGCCAGACAGCCCTGGTACCCACTCCTTATGTCCTTAGCAGTCCATCTTCCCCTGTGTCTTCCCAGGAATCACAACCTGTTAATCTGTGCTCAGGGGAGAGTTTGGTACCTGAACCTCAAATCTCTCAATCTCAAGGCCTGGCTCTTGAAGAGTTAGAGTTTGCTGACCTACACCTCTCCCACGGTGTTTTGGATGTACTGGATATCATGAAGGCTTCTAGGAAGCCTTCCACCAGGGCTACTTATAATTCCAAATGGAAGAAATTTTCCATATGGTGCTCTGGAAAGCATATTTCTCCAGAATCTGCTGACTTACCCACAGTCCGGGATTATATGGTCCACTCAGATACTTTGGGGCTGAGACCAGCTACCCTAAAAGTGCACCTGGCAGCCGTGTCTGCTTTCTTATCAGCAGGTAAACCCTCTTCTCTTTCAGCTCATCCTGTATTCTCCAAGTTTTTAAAAGGGTTGCTTCACACCAACCCTCCATTCAGGGACCCTGCCCCTGCCTGGGATCTTAATATTTGCATTGCCCAGCTTATGCAACCCCCATTTGAGCCCTTGTCTTCAGCAGAGCTTCGATGGGCCTAGCGGTCCTTATCTGCCGTCAAAGTCTATGTTTCTATGTGTCTAAGTACTTGACTTGGAAAACTGTGTTCTTGGTAGCCATCACTTCTGCCAGACGCGTAAGTGAATTGTAAGCATTGTCAGTGGAGCCTGATTTTATCTCCTTTCATAGAGATAAGGTGGTCCTCAGGACTAACAGAAAGTTCTTGCCTAAGGTGGTTTCAGATTTCCACCTTAATCAATCTATGTCTCTCCCTGTGTACTTCACTGACCATTCCTCCTCTGGCGAGAGGAGACTGCACAGTTTAGATGTCAAAAGAGCCCTTAGTTACTACATAGAACATACCAAGGGTCACAGGTTTGACTCCCTTCAACTGTTCCTCACTTATGGTGAGGTTGGTAAAGGGAAACCTACCACTGAAAGATCCATTGCCATGTGGATTGTCTCTTGTATCCAATTTTGCTATGAAAAACTGGGTAAGGTTCCTCCCTCAGTCCTGAAGGCTCACTCTACCAGAGGTACAGCTGCGTCTCTGGCTGCTGCCAGGGACATCCCTATCCTAGAGATATGTCAAGCAGCTACCTGGAAAACAGTTCACACTTTTACCAAGCATTACCCTGGACATCCAGGCTAGGAGTGATGCTCGGTTTAACACAACTGTGCTTCTAGAGCCTATTCCTAAGTAGGTTCTGTCCCTCCTCCATGGAGGTACTGCTGTGTAGTCTTCATATGTCATAATATAGCAAGACTTCATGTTGTTTAAAGAAAAAATTACTCACCTTAGTAATGTTGTTTCTTCTAATGGAGTCTTGCTATATTATGACCTCCCCCCCGCCTGCCCCTCTCAGAACCTCTGCTTTTGGGATGTGGGTGGGCATTGCAGTGTTGGCACTTAGTAGATGCCCACCTTGTTTTTTCACCCCTCCTTTTTGGGGTGATTGGGTGTTGTGTTTTTCATTTTTTTGGGTCTCTTGACTTGAGTCTTTGTTTTGGGACCAAAAAATGTGTTCTTATATTTAGTAGCCAGTTGGCTAGTGTAGGTTTATAGCTTCCACACAGAACCTTAGTGAGTTTTGCTCGTAAAGATCTAACAGTTTGAGTCTGAAGAACAACAGACACAGTTTTCAACCGAGCTCGAGCTCAAAGTTCCATGCCTGGCATGGAAAGTTAACTCTTTCACCTCCGGAGCAGTTCGAAGGTTGGGACTCAATGCATATGTCATAATATAGCAAGACTCCATTAGAAGAAACAACATTATTAAGGTGAGTAATTTTTTCTTCTTCTCCAAACTACTACAGCACGACCTATTAACAAGGAATCTCGTAAGACAGACACCTTAGGTAAGAGAGTCTTTGCTGCTTCTACCTTAAGTATGCGTATTGCACATACGATTTTAGCTATATTTAATTGGAGTTTACAGGAGGGACATTTTCCTACTTTATGGAAGACAGGGAAGATAATACCTATTTATAAAAATGGAGATAAATCATCTCGTAATAATTATCGTCCTATTACTATCCTGCCTGTTTTGTCTAAATGCTTGGAGAGGTTGGTAAATCATCAAATGGGAGTTTATTTGGAGAAATATGATTTATTAACAAAATATCAATCAGGTTTTAGAAAGGGTTTTTCAACTACATCGGCTTTGATTGAATTCAATGATCTGATATGTACATCCCTGAACAAAGGTAAGGATACAGCAGCTATTTACATTGATTTGTCAAAAGCATTTGATTTGGTGAACCACTCTATACTATTTGAGAGGTTGGTCTGTCTGGGCTTCTCTGGTGATCCACTAGTATGGTTTATTTCATATTTGACAGACCGTTTCCAGAGAGTACAGATAGAAAACCATCTTTCACATTCCAGGATCATTAAAAGGGGAGTTCCACAGGGGTCCATTTTGGGACCCTTGTTATTTTTGATGTTCATTAATGATCTACCATCTGTGATCAGGCATACAGATATAAGAATATATGCAGATGATACGGTCTTGGTGGCCTCTGGTGACGGTCTGGTGGATCTGCAGGGAAGTCTGCAGGCTGACTTCACTGGGGTTCAGGAGTGGTTCGCCAAGTCACAATTGACAATGAATGTAAATAAGACAAAATTAATGTGTTTCAGTACTAGAAAACAGGGTGTCTCGGATGTGCAGATCACATCACTGAATCAAATCTTAATAGAACAAGTCACAAATTATTGTTATCTAGGAGTTAATATTGACTCTTCATTAACTTTTGAGAGTCATATAGAGTCTGTTATTACGAAAACACATAAAAAATTGGGAGCTTTAAAGAGAACATCTAAGTTCTTAAAATTGCAGGATAGGAAACTGATTGCTGAACAGCTTTTACTTCCAGTAATAAAATATGGAGAGGTTATTTATGGGACTGCGTCAAAAAACTCTTGACTAAGCTGGATAAATTACAGTATAGGGTGGAAGATATGTTTTACGTTGTAGTTTTAGGACTCATCATTATGAGTTGTTGACCAAGTTAAATTGGTTACCACTTGATTTAGAATATAAGTATAGTTGGTCCTCACTTATATTCAAATATAGGACAATTCATTTGAATCATAATATATCAAAAATACTGGCAGATAAAGATTCTGCTCTCAGAAAACATTCAGCTAGGGTTTCGTACCAAAATAGAATAGATCCAGATAAGCGTAAAAATAAATTTGGGGATAGAACATTGGCATCACAAGCATCAATGTGTTGGAATATACTCCCTTCTATATTACGACTAGAGAAAATTGAAAATAAATTTCTTAAAGGGTTAAAGATGCATTTTGTATATTCATGTGAATGTTTTTGATCTAATTTGGTTATACTGTTTATTGTGTGTGTTTTTGTGATTTTGTGTTTATAATTTGTATTGATGGTCTGAATTTGATGTGTTTATGTGAAACTTGGATAACTTGCACAGGACTGTCTTGAAAACTGGATTATTTTATCCAAATGACATGTATTATTCCTGTATAAAAATAAAAATTTCTACTACTACATTGCCAGCTACCAGGGCTATTTCTCCCAGTATGAGTATATCCTGTGGCACTCTATCAAGCAGATGGTTGAAGCTCTACTGGAATCAGATACAAAGCCAGAGCTTCTTCAAACCATTACTAGAGGTATCGAATCTAATAACCAGCAGGTTAAAGCAGCTATGGATGCTTTCGACACTGCTTCCCATTCGGCAGCTGCTGGTATTTGTATTCGCCGTCATTCCTGGCTGTGCACTTCAGGCTTCACGAATGACGCGCAGCAGCAGGTAATGGCATTGCCCTTTGATGGTGCATAGCATTTCGGTCCTCAGGTAGAACAAGCTCTAGAAGCTACACAAAAGACTAGGACAGCCATTAAATTGGCTCGACCCCCTCCTGTCCCCTCTCGGGGGAGTGTTAATAAATGTCAGTTTCATAACTGTCAGTCCTTTCGAGGCAGAGGCATAGGGGGTTTCCATAAAAACCAACCTGCCCAACCTCAAAAGAAGACACAACAGAAGGCGCAAGGGCCCAAAGCGCCCAGCACCACCTTATGAGTTGCTGGCTCAAGTCCCATCTCAGCTGCCCGAGGTGGACTTTTCCTCTCCGGTGGGAGGTCATCTGATGCACTTCTACAACCAATGGAAGTCCATAACCTCAGACAAATGGGTCCTTCAGATAATTCACGAGGGGCATTCACTCAATTTTGTGGAGACCCCTCCGGATCACCCCCCCAAACGATGGCCCAGGCTGTCAACCCTTCAGTCAGACCTCCTCGCCGCCAAGATTCAGGGCCTTCTGAACAGCAGGGTAGTAGAAGTAGTGCCGCTGCATCAACGGAACACGGGGTTCTACTCCCATTACTTTCTAGTTCCAAAGAAGTCCGGGGGCATGCGCCCCATCTTGGATCTCAGAAAGCTGAACAAATTTCTCCCCAAGGAAAAATTCAAAATGATTTCTCTGGGAACCTTGTTACCTTTGTTTCATCAACATGACTGGCTGGCCTCCCTAGACATGCAGGATGCTTACCAGCACATTTCTATTCACCCAAGGCATCACAAATTACTGAGATGTGTGGCTCTGGGACAGCATTATCAGTTCAAAGTCCTGCCCTTTGGGCTATCCTCGGCGCTGCGGGTTTTTACAAAGTGTTGTGCAGTTCTTGCAGTGCACCTCAGAAAGGTCAGAATTCAGGTGTTCCCTTATCTGGACGATTGGCTTCTGGCAAGCCTTTCCAGGCAGGGAACTCTGGACGCCGTAGAGATGACCTCTCGCTTCCTTATGTCCATGGGAGTTCTGCTGAACCTCAAGAAATCGTAGTTGCAGCCCTCCCAGAGGCTCCTGTTTATAGGGACTCTTCTGGACACCTCCTGTGCAAAGGCTTTTGTTCCAGAAGACAGAAGGAATGATATCTTTCAAATGGCCTGTCACATCGGGGAAAACAACTCAGTCCCAGCTCTCTTGATGCAACGGATGCTAGGCCTCATGGCATCCTCAGTGTTCACTGTACCCCTAGCACGTCTGCACATGAGAACCACTCAGTGGATGCTCAGTACTCAGTGGTCCCTAACCACTCACCCGCAGTCCTATCCCATCAAGGTGACAGAACCTTTAAAGAGGCCACTCACCTGGTGGTCTCAAGAGAGCAATCTCCTGGAAGGGTATCCCTTTGCTCCTCTGGACCATCAGATCTCTGTTACCACAGACGCGTCCCTAATGGGGTGGGGAGCTCACTGTCAGGCTCTCCACACTCAAGGTGCGTGGACTCAGGTCGAATCCCAGCTTCACATAAATGTCCTAGAGATGAGAGCCATCCTTTATGCAGTCCGAGCTTTGAAGGATGTTCTCTGTCACAAGAACATTCTCCTTCAAATGGACAACAAAGCAGTGATGTACTACATCAACAAGCAGGGCGGTGCTCATTCTTACCCCTTATGCAGGGAAGCAATGATGGTATGGGAATGGTGCTTGGAGCACAAGGCTCCAATTCAAGCGGTCTCCCTACCGGGAATACAGAACGAGCTGGCAGGCCGTCTCAGCAGAACAGAGACAGATCCTCACGAGTGGTCTCTCGACTCAATCATAGTTCAGTCACTATTCAAAGAGTGGGGAACTCCGGACCGGGACCTTTTTGCATCCCCACTCAACGCAAAATTGCCTCTCTTCTGCTCCAGAAATCCAGGGCCTGGCATTTTCTGTCAGGATGCGTTCAGACTGCGGTGGACAAAACACTTTCTTTACGCCTTTCCACCTCTTCCTCTGATTCAGAGGGTACTTCTCAAGTTCGAATCCCAGGGGGACAAGATGATACTCATTGCTCCCTTCTGGCCTCGGCAGCTGTGGTTTCCACTACTCAGCAATATGCTGGCAGTTCCTCCGAGACCACTTCCCCTGCAGATGAACCTTTTGACTCAGGGGCCGGTGGTCCAGCCCAACCTGAGATCGCTTCACCTTCACGCTTGGCTCCTGAAGAGGTAAGAGTCAACCAGTTCAATGTCTCTCGAAGGGTTTCAGATATTCTTCTGGCTGCGCGGAAGCCAGCCACTCGGAAAACTTACACAGCAAAGTGGAAGCGTTTTTCTCTCTGGTGTGCAAAGTCCTCTTTGAATCCCTTTTCCTGCCCACCTAATAAGGTCCTGGAGTACCTCTTGGACCTCTCAAATTAAGGTCTGCAGTACTCTACAGTCAAAGTTCACCTTAGTGCCATTTCATCGTATCATGAGCCAGTTTTTTCCTTAACACTGGCTCAGTTAACTGTGGTTAAGAGATTTCTCAAAGGAATTCTGCATACCAGACCCCCTGCAAGATGTCCAGTTGCAGCCTGGGACATTAATCTTGTGCTAGACATGCTCACTCAGAAGCCTTTCGAACCTCTGGCTACCTGTGAGCTAAAATTCCTCACCTGGAAGACTGCCTTCCTAGTGGCCATTACCTCAGCCTGCAGGGTCTCTGAGATACACGCCCTGGTCACGGACCCTCCGTATACTGTGTTCCATAAGGACAAAGTAGTCCTTCGGACTCATCCTAAATTTCTTCCTAAGGTTGTGTCAGAATTTCATCTAAACCAGCCTTTGGTCCTTCCTTTTTACTTTACGGACTTCCAAAATGAAGGAGAACAATATCTTCATTGTTTGGATGTTAAGAGAGCTTTGCGTTTCTATCTAGATAGAACCAAGCATTTTCGCAAAGCCCAACAACTGTTTGTTTCCTTCAGCGAGACCCGGCTGGGTCAACCTGTTGCTATCAGATGTATCTCAGCATGGTTAGTGGCATGCCTTCGCCACTGCTATTCCATGGCGCAGGTTAAGTTGGAGGGCAGGGTTTATGCTCACTCTACTAGAGTGGTCGCAGCATCCCTAGCGGAAATTCGTAACGTGCCCATTGCAGATATTTGCAACGCTGCCACCTGGAGCTCAGTGCATACTTTTGTTAAACATTATGCACTAGATATCCATGCCAGACGACATTCCTCCTTTGGCAGAGCCATCCTTAATGGACTTCTGTCATAGAAACATGAGCTCTTGGTCTCTCCTGCTGCCCTCTCGGAGGATTATTAGCTCGGTACTCTCCTAATAGTGTGAATGAGTGGGTGGAGACTTATGTCCAGGAAGATATGAAAATTACGTACCTACCGTAATTCTTGATCTTCTTGGATGAGTCTCCACCACTCATTCATATGCCCACCCTCCATCCCCCGAGCTCACCTTTGTGGTTGGTCTTCACTCCCTCAGATCTTTAGGCTGTGAAGACTTCTTTGTTGACCCTTCTTATACGGGTCGCCCGGACTATCTTATGTCCGGTTTTTAGGTTAGGCTATCCTTTTAGGTTAGTTATGCTGTACCTCCTTGGTAAAAAAGGCACTGAGGCGGTTGGAGGGTTGACGCTGAGATAGTTATTACCATGCAAGCTGAGGCTCGCGGTGCCGTTCCTCGCGGCTCTATCTCTGGCACCGACCCTCCAGCAAAAAGTTTGCTCCCGATGGGTCCTAGTGCCTCCTGCGCAGATCCCAATAGTGTGAATGAGTGGTGGAGACTTGTCCAAGAAGATCAAGAATTACGGTAGGTACGTAATTTTCATTTTTAGCACCCCCATAGGCCTACCCCATGGAGATGGTTAGGTACCGCCCTTTACGGAATGTAAGTTCCCATGGCCTAGCAGTGGCACTCGACCTCTGATCCCTCTGGTTGGCAAGCAATGATCAAGAAACCCTTGTATTGGCTTATAATTTAGCCATTTCAGTGGGTCTGGACCCTATTGCTCCAGTCCGTGTTTGCCTTCTCTCCCTTCGCCCCAGGTCCCCTTGGTTTGGTGGGACTCTAAGGGAGATGCAAGACTAAAGTGAAGGTTAGAGCGTTGCTAGGGAAAGTCCGCCCTTTATGCCGACCACCTTAGATTGATGGACCACTACCAAGTCTATCAATGTGCAATTATCCATAAGAAGGCAGAATTCCTATCCAAGGAGATTGCAGCTGCTCAGAATCGACCAGCTCAGCTTTTTCGAACTGTGTACAGACTATGCAACCCAGCCTATCTACATGTTCGGAAAATTTTTTTTGCAATTAGAGTGCGACGAGCTTGCTTGATTCTTTGCAAATAAGGTGGCTGACATCAGGGTGGCATTTCAGCCAGCACACCCTAAGGGGTTGTTTTTTATCAATACGAGGTCACTTTACCTCAGTTTTCCTGGAGTACCTTCAGTCGGGTGGAGTTGATGGATGTCATGTGGATTATCCACAGTGTGCTCCCTACATGCTGTTGTTTGGACCCTGGACCGGCTTCCCTTATTTTGGGTTGTATTGATGTCATTGGTCTGGTTCTGGTCCTTGTGTGGATAGTCTGGTGTTCCTTGGAATCGGGTGAGTTTCCTAGCTCCCTGAAAGAGGCGATGGTGACACCTCTCTTGAAGAAAACTACCTTGGACCCCGACTGCCACGCAAACTGCAGACCTATCTCTAACGTCACCTTTGTAGGGAAGGTGATTGAGAATGTAGTGACAGCTCAATTGGAGGACCGCTGAACCATCCATGACATCTATGAACCACTCTAGTCCGGTGTTTGTAAGAGACACAGTACCGAGACAGCACTGGTTCGGGTGTTCAATGATCTCCTGATGGCGAGAGATTTGAAGAACCGTACCATCTTGGTTCTTCTTGATCTCACTTCAGCTTTTGACACCGTGGACCACATGGTGTTGATGAGGCACCTAAGGCATATCTGTGGACTGTTGGGGACAGTCCTCAGGTGGTTTACATCTTTTTTCACGGATAGAACACGTCGAGTTGTGTCTGGGGCTCATTCTTCAGGCCCAATTCCTCTGTCTTGTGGAGTGCCTCAGGGTTCAGTGTTGTCACCCACGTTGTTTGCAGAGTATATGCTACCCCTGAGAGACATTGTAAGAAGGTATGGGCTGAGGTTTCACTGCTATGCAGATGATACCCAGTTCTACCTTTCTTTTGCACCTAACCAGGATGGAGTTCTCTTGGTTTTTAATAACTGTCTGAAAGAAATCCAGGAGTGGATGGATTTCAGTTGGCTGAAGTTGAACTCAGAAAAGACTGAGGTACTGGTTGTGGACTCGGGTCGTCAGATGGGGGGCCGGGTGTTGGTGCACCCTCTGGAATTTTTCTTGCCGGCGTCTCACCCCTGACCTCTGAATGGGTGTGTAACCTAGTGGTAGTTTTTGATGATGAACTGTCCCTACATTCTCAGGTGTCGGTTGTCGTCGAAACATCCTTTTATCATCGTAGGAATATCGCCAGGATTAGGCATCTAGTTCCGTCTGACGACCTTCCTACCTAGGTTCACACCTTTGTGTCCTTGCGCTTGGATCACTGCAACTCCCTTTATCTAAGGCTTTCTGAGGTTGAAATCCGTCGCTTGCAGCTGGTGCAGAACGTGGCTGCCCGGCTTCTGTCAGGATCTGCTCGATCCTGTCATATTACTCCGTTGCTGCACGAACTGCACTGGCTGCCGGTTCATTGGTGGATCACCTTTAAAGTCAGTTTACTGACTTTCAAAGCCGTACATGGACTGGGCCCGGACTATCTGAAAGAGCTTCTGGTCTCCTACTGCCCTGGTCAATCACTCCACTCGGCCGACGAGGGGTTGTTAGAGATTCCAAGGGTGAATTTGAAATCATCTGGTGCAAGAGCTTTTGCTTTTGCAGCCACCAACCTGTGGAGTTCTCTTCCCCATCGGTTACAGGAGTGTGCAACTGTGGAGGGATTTAAGCAGGGCTTAAAAACCTTTCTGTGGCAACAAGCCTTCTTAGCCAACTGAAAGTTTGTTATTAATTTATTGTTATGTGATTGTAACTGAACTGAACTGTTGTTTGATGTTGTATGATCTTGTTCTTTTTATATTGTTAGGTGCCTTAGCAATAGATAAGGCGCCACACAAATAAACTTATTATTATTATTATTATATAGAAACATTCCCCAGCTCCACTCATTAGATGTAGGGCTAGGGCAGCACATACAAGCAGTCCCCAGCTCCGCACATTATATGTAGGGCTGTGTATAGAAGCATTCCCCTGCTCCACACATTAGATGTAGGGTTGCATATACAAGCATTCCCCTGCTTCACACATTAGATGTAGGGTTGCATATACAAGCATTCCCCAGCTCCACACATTAGATGTAGGATTGCATATACAAGCATTCCCCTGCTCCACACATCAGATGTAGGGCTGCATATACAAGCATTCCCCAGCTCCACACATTAGATGTAGGGCTGCGTATACAAGCATTCCCCAGCTTCACACATTAGATGTAGGGCTGCGTATACAAGCATTCCCCTGCACCACATATTAGATGTACAGCCACATATATAAGCATTCTCAAGCTCCACAAGCGATGTAGGGCTGCATATACAAGCATTCCCCAGCTCCACACATGAGATGTAGGGCTGCATATACAAGCATTCTCCAGCTCCACACATTAGATGTAGGGCTGCATATACAATCATTTTCCTGCTCCACACATTAGTTGTAGGGCTGCATATACAAGCATTCTCCAGCTCCACACATTAGATGTAGGGCTGCATACACAATCATTTTCCTGCTCCACACATTAGATGTAGGGCTGTATATGCATGCATTCCACAGCTCCATACATTACATGTAGGGCTGCATATCAGAACCCTGCTGGCAGAAAAAGACCACCTGGCCCATCTCAGTCTGTCTGAAAAATAACCCATCCCCCTCCTGCTCTCTTATCTCCCACCTCTCTGCCCTCCCTCTCCGCTTCTCTTTAGCTCCATGTCATTGTCCCATGCTTTTTTGAATTTATCCACTGTATTCACCCACACAACCCATTCCGGCAACCTGTTCCATGGTCCTACAACCCTCTCTGAGAAGCAACGCCCCCTTATGTCCCCACAAAATCTACCCCCTTCCAGCTTGAATGCATGGCCTCTGCTGGTTTTGTTTTCACTCAGCCTTAAGAGGCTGCCACCCCTTACTTTATTTATTCCCTTCAGCTATTTGAAGGTTTCCACCATATCTCCCCTTTCCCTTCTCATCACCGGTGAATACTAACCAACCTCCTCCAGCCTCTCCCCATATGGCCTCTTTTGCATCTCCTGGATCATTTTGGTTGCCCTTCTCTGGACCCTCTCCAGCCTACCCATGTCACCCTGCAAGTTTGCCCTCCAGAATTGCACTCCATACTCCAGTTGTGGTCTGACCAGTGTTTTGCAGAGTGGCACAATCACCTCCCTCTGCTTACTTCTGAAGCCACTCCCTAAGCACACCAATATTCATGTTGCTTTACTAGTCACATGATTGCACTGATTCCTAACCTTTAAGGTATCTGAAATCCAAATTCCCAGTTCTGTTTCTTGCTCCATGACCTGTAGTGTATATCCCCCAAGCCAGTATGTAGCCCTGGGGTTAGTACAGCCTGTATGTATTATTTTACATTTTTATGCATTGAATTGAAGCTGCTACCTTTCAGCCCACTCCTCCAGCTTCATTAGATCCTGTCCCATTTTCTCCCCCCAGAGTGTCCACTCTGTCATAGACCTTCATGTCATCTGCAAACAGACATACCTTCCCAATTAGACCCTCTGCTAAGTCCCCCATGTATATGTTAAACAATATGGGTCCCATCACAGATCCCTGTGGAACCCCACTCGTCACCTCTCTTTCCCTTGAGTGCTTCCCATTGACCACTGCTCCCTGAGTCCCCCCCCCCCAGCCAATCTTGCACCCAGTTTGTAAGCTTGTATCCTACTCCTAAACTGCTTAGCTTGCTTACCAGCCTCCTGTGGGGGACGGAGTCAAATGCCTTCCTGAAATCCAGATAAACCACATCTACTGCTCCACCCCCCTCCCCCAAGTCATGCACCTCCATAACACCCTTGAAGAATTCAGTCAGGTTGGTCTGACATGACCTACCACCTGTGAACCCATGCTGGCTGTCATCAATTAGTCCTTCCTCCTCTAGGTATTGTACCAGTCTTTCTTTTATGAGAGCATCCATCAGTTTGCCTACCACAGAGGTGAGACTAATATGGTGGTAGTTGCCTGGCTCATCTTTACACCCCACATTGTAAGGCGTTACCACCTCCACTTGCTTCCAGTCCCCCGGGATCCTCCCTGCTTCAAGGTATAGATTAAACAACTTAGTAAGAGGCACTGCCAGTTCCTCCTTTAATTCCTTAAATACCCTGGGATGGGCTTGATCTGGGCCCATAGCTTTGTCAGTTTTTATTTTCCTCAGCTCCTCCAACACTCTAGCCTCCATGAAGGGGCTTGTGTCCACCTCCTTACCCACCTCCCTCTTTGTCTCAATACTGTCCCTCTCCCTTCTTTCTCGACTGTGAATACTGACGTGAAGTATTCATTGAGTAGATTCGTCTTTTCCTCATCCCCTTCAGCTAGTGCACCCCTCCCCCTTAAGTCTTAGAATCCCTTGCCTGCTTCTCCTCTTGTCACTCACATATCAAAACACATTGTTGTCCCTATTTTTTGCCTCCCTAGCTATTTTCTCTTCCATTAATGCCTTTGTTCTTCGAATTGATCTTCCTGGATGTCACAGAGTGGCTCTGTGAAGGGTTGGGGCCCTGGAATTACGTGTGTTTTTCTTTTGTGTTATGAAAACCAAAAGAAGAAATATTAGAAAATAATGTTGGGATCTTGATATCAATAAAAGGTATCTGAAGTAGCGGTAGATTTAGCTAGTCTAAAACGCTAGATACCTTTGGTTGGGGTTTCTTGCAGGCAGAAGACACCAGGAGAAAGGACTGCTGTGTGACTGAACTCTGCTGGGACTAAAGTAGAAGAACTTTTGTATTTGGACCTTTAATTAAGGGTGAAAAAACTAACATACAAAAAAAAAAAGTGTGTGTTTGGGTTAACTGAACTGAATGGGTGTCTGAAGAGTTATCTAGGTGTAAATCTCAGGTGACTGAAAGGACTTAACTGCTGTGAGGTTTAAATTACTTGTAGAAAGATCTGGTAAGTAGGGGGAGTGGCTTAGCTAGAAGGAAGCTACATTTAAAGACTGCCTTAGAAAGATTCTGCTAATAGCTTGGCAGAAGACTCCAGGAGAAAGGACTGCTGTGTGACTGAACTTCTCTGCTGGGACTATGTTGCCCTCCTTCCCTCTCCCCACC
Organism: Neoceratodus forsteri; assembly: GCA_016271365.2. NCBI lineage: Eukaryota > Metazoa > Chordata > Ceratodontiformes > Ceratodontidae > Neoceratodus > Neoceratodus forsteri. The sequence goes on from CM028133.1 coordinate 1,136,254,454, forward strand.
CAAAGCTAGTTCTATTTTTATAGGCACAGAATTTGACTGACAACAGGAACTTCCTGCCCCTAAACAGGAAGTGAGTGATCACAGAACCACCAAGGACCCACCATCCTAGAAGGGCAAGAGTAGCTCTCCAGCCTCTAGCTGCTGGAGGTCTGCCTCTGAGCAAGTAAGTGGTTCTATCATGAAATATAGGATATTCTTGTCTCAGAACAGGACAGTCAGGAGCTTAAAGGGCACACAGGCAGAAAGTAAGGAGAGTGAGAGAAATAAAAAACAGAGGAAAGAGTAAGGATTGCAAACAGTTAAGGGGCCAGAAATAAGACATGATTGGAGTGGTGCAGTGCAGTGGCTGTGGAGCAGCAGTCTTCTGGGAAATGTTCTGGAGGATGCAGTGTTGTCCTATCTGCAGGCACCTCTCTGGGCTGAGGGAGGAGGTTGCTCATCTCCAGGCTGAGTTGGCCAGGATTTGTGGGACCTCCTCTTCCATCCAGGGACCACCAGTGCCACTGCCTTTGCCTCAGAGGTTGCCAAGCAAGAGGAGCGGTTGGACCACAGTGGGCTCAGGGAGGGTGAGGGTGGTGGAACAGAGGCGCATCCCTCCAGTTGTACCTCTCCACAATTCCTATGCCATTCTGGCAAAGTGTGGTTCCTCTATGGAGGCACCCACAGTGGAGACCAAGGAGGATGCTGGGAACCTCCACAAAGGAGACCCACAGGAGGGTGGCAGGGGACCCTGCAGGGGAAGGAAACAACTCCTGGAGGGGGACTCCATTGTTAGGAAGGTAGAACTGGGGGAGGAAGGGGAGAGGGAAGTAAGGTGCCTACCTGGCACCATGGCTTGCAGGGACAGGAAGCGAATCCTCAGGATTGCCGAGCAGCTGCACAGGGGAGGGAGCTGGATGTCATTGTCCACCTAGGGACAAATGACCTGGCTAAGAAAGGGATTAGAGAAGTGCAGGAAGAGTTTGTGGAATTGGGGAGGGGCCTTAGTCAAGTAGCACGCACGGTAACCTTCTCAGAGGTGCTGCCCATCTATGGCATACGAGAGGCTAGGGTGTTCCGCACCATGGGATTCAATCAGTGGTTGAAAAACTGGTGTGGAGCTCAGGGATTTGGCTTCATTGGGGACTGGGGGTCCACCTGGAGTGATGCAAGCCTATACTGGCATGATGGGCTGCATCTGTCCGGGAGGGGAACCAGGATCCTAGGTGATAGGTTTAAATGCTTCATTGGCAAGCTTTTAAACTAGCCAAGGGAGAGCACTGGAAAGGAGCAGGAAAATCCTAGTTTCCCCAAATAATCCACCCAGTAGTAAGTACAGCAAACACCAACATAGAGTGTCGATAGGGAGAAGGGCAGGGGTAAATGGAGAAAGTGACAAAGGCAAGAAGGACAGGGAGGGGCAAAGGGAGTAAGGCCATCAGGAAATGGAGGGTAATGAGTACCAATGCCCGTAGTCTGGACAACAAGCTCCCTGAGCTGATGGCTTTAATGGAAGAGGGATGCCTGGATATCGTAGCAGTCACAGAAACATGGTACACAGAGAACCATGACTGGGATGTTAACGTACCAGGGTACATAACCTACAGGAGAGACAGGCAGGGAGAAGAGGGGAGGAGTAGCTCTATGTAAAGGAAGGGATAAAGCAACTGAACAAAAGAGTAAACAGGGAGGAGAGGAGGCACTAGGGTCACCTTGGAGACTGGAAAGGCACCACAATCCGCACAGGGGTTGTGTACAGACCCCCATGTCAGGGGAAGGAATGGACAAGGATATGATAGAAGGCATTCTTAGAATGGCAGAGAAAGGAGATACTGTTGATGGGAGACCTGAATATGCCAGATGTTAACTGGAGCACATTTGCTGCAGCCACATCCAAAGAGCAGGCCATTCTTGATGCCCTACAGGTGGCAGGCATTAGACAGCTAGTTTCAGAACCCACTCATGAGGAGCAATCTTAGACCTCATACTCTCAACGGGGCAATGAGAGGATCTCAGATCTAGAAGTGGGTTGCCATCTGGGGACAAGTGACCATCAAACAGTGTGGTTCACGTTAAACTCAGCTACAGAGTCAAGCCATACAAAAGTGAGGGTACTGGACTTTAGGAGGCTGACTTTGGCAAAGATGGAGAGTGCCTCAGAAAGCACTAGCAAACAGGCTAGAAGGAGGTGTGGAGCAACAATGGGGAATTATCAAAACTGCCATCACAGAGGCAACAAGCCTTTGTGTGAAGTAAATGAACAAATCAAAATGAAAGAAAAAGCCACTATGGTTCTCAAAGAGGTGGCTGTGAAAGTCAGGAAGAAAAGATAGCATTCCGAAGTATAAGGAAACACAGAAGGAGCAGGACAGAGAGCTGTACCAGTTAAGGCAGAAGGAAGCAGGGAGGGAAGTCAGAATAGCAAGGCCCAAACTGAGAAAAGATAGCCAACTCAGTTAAGAAGGGATAAAACCTTTATAGGTACATCAGCGGTAGAAAGACAAAGGAGGGATAGTGAGGCTGAATAGAATGAACAGTGGGTGGGCAGAGGGACAGTGAAAAGCAAGAATACTGAGACGAATATTTCTGCTCAGTATTCACAAAAGAGGAGGAAAGTGCCTAATCCAATTAACAGAAGCACTCTTGATCGGAGGTCGATCCCAGTCCTTTCACAGAAGAAAGGGTTCTGCAAGAACTCCTAAAACTGAAGGTGGACAAAGCAATGGGTCCTGATGGAATTCACCCAGAATTCTAAAAAGAATTAAGAGGAACTAGTGAAACCACTGGCTACTCTTTTTAATAAATCATGGGAGGATGGTGTGGTACCCGAGGACTGGAGGAAGGCGGATGTGATTCCCGTCACAAAGTGGTCCAAGACAGAGGCAGGAAACTACAGACCTGTCAGTCTGACCTCTGTGGTAGGGAAAGTGATGGAGTCACTTCTGAAGGAAAGAATAGTCAGTACCTAGAGTCGGTGGAGTACAGGACCCAAGGCAGCTTGGGTTCTGGCCGGGAAGGTCATGTCAGATGAATCTAATAGATTTCTTTGACTGGGTGACCAAAGTAGTAGACCAGGGAGGGCTGTGACATGGTCTACCTAGACTTTAGCAAGGCATTGACACAGTCCCACACAAAAGATTAATAGTCAAATTAACCAGCCTGGGAGTGGGACCCAGGGTGGTAGCCTGGAAACATTGGCTGGACAACAGGACACAGAAGGTAACTGTAAATGGAGTCCATTCTGAAGAAAGGAGGTTTACTAATTAGATGTGCAGGGGTTCAAGTATTGGGTCCAGTCCTTCTTAATGTCTTCATCAGTGACATTGCAGAGGGACTGGAAGGAAAAGTATGCCTTTTGCAGATGACACAAAATCTGCACAGGGTTGATACACAAGGAGGCATGGAAAGGATGAAAGGGACTTGGCAAGGTTGGAGGAATGGTCAGAAGTATGGCAGCTAGGATTCAATGCAAGAAGTGCAAAATAATGCACCTGAAACAAGAACCCAGGGAAGAATACACAATGGGTGGGAGGTAGTAACAACAACAAAAAGGAAAGGGACCTGGGGTAATCATATCAGATGACCTTAAGGTTAGCAAGCAATGTGAGAAGGCAGTAGGGAGGGGCTGGGGTATACTGGGATGTATAGGGAGAGGCATCAGCAGCAGAAAACAGGAAGTTGTTATCCCTCTGTACAGACAGTTGGTGAGACCCCATCTGGAGTACTGTGTTCAGTTCTGGAGACCCCATCTCCACAAGGACATAGACAGGATAGAGGCAGTCCAGAAGAGGCAACTAAAATGGTGCAGGGTCTGCAAGAGAAGCCGTTGAGGAGAGACTAAAAGAGCTTAATATGTATACCCTTGAGGAAAGAAGGAGAGGGGGACATGATAGAAACTTTAAGTACCTCAGTGGAATCAACAAAGTCCAAGAGGGTAGCATCTTTCAGAAAAGAGACTTGCAAGAACAAGGGGACACAATTTAAAGATAGAAGAGGCGATTCAGGGGCAATGTGAGGAAGTATTATTTCACAGAGAGGGTAGTGGATGCATGGAACAGCCTTCCTGAGGAGGTTGTGGGGTCTAAAACTGTGGGAGAATTCAAGAATGCATGGGACAGACATAAGGCAATTCTTTGGGGGGGGTAGGAAGAAATAGGCTGTTGGTTAACTAGGATCTGCGGCCTATCCTGTAGGTAGGGAAATGGGCAGACTAGATGGGCCTAGCGGTCCTTATCTGCCATCAAAGTCTATGTTTCTATGTTTCTTGCCTGCTTTCCGAGAGCGTAGACTCGGACTGCCTGTAGGCTTGTGTGACGTGCCCTGCTGGCTGCTGCCTTAAGGAACTACGATAGTGCGCATCGTTGCCCAGTCAGGTTGTATAGATCAGCTGTTTTATTTTTAGTCACTGTGTTTAAGCGCTCTGGTTCATTTTGTTTAAAATGCTACTATGATAGAAAACTGAATCCCTTCCTTGGATGCCACTGGGATTCATTTCGTTGTGGTTATTATTATTGGGAGACCAAATGAGCAGCTCCGGTATCAGTATGGTCTTCTGTCGCTTGTAAAGGTGAAAAAGAGCCTTGAAAAGCGGCATTAGAAAATGCTGCCACCAGTCTGGGGCAAATATTGAATTAAAAAGGGGCATATTACCTCTCTTAGGAGCTCCATTTGTGTGCAAATTAAAACTTTAGGGTCAGTGGATAATTGTCATTCGAATAACAAAACAAGGAAAACTAGCAGCTGCGCCTTAAGCTTGTTTGAGCCTTGTAGTAAAGCATGCTGCTAGCTTTCAAATGCCCCGAGAGAGAGAGAGCAGAATCCATTATAGGTGGAATTTGTTTATAGAGGCTGTTTTCATGTGTATGAATCAGTCTTAGTGTCAATATACTACTCACATTCTGGTTTACAGTAACATGTAAAAGTAATAGATTTGGAGGTGCCTGGTAGTACCCTAGAATACAGGCGCTAAGTTAAAATGTTACTTTGCTTCTTTTAGGTAATTTAGGTATAGTGAGACCACGGCAGAGTGCTTTCTGGCCAGGCGGCATTCATATCCGCCAGTCTGAATTCAACAAAAGAAAAGTGAATGTTTCTTTTTATTTGCCAGTGGCAAGGGCTAAGTAAAATGAAGAAAAAAGGACATTGCCAGTTTATAGTACAACATACTGTCAGTGTGGGGTAATAAAGGAGCCAGCTGTCCCGTTTGAGGTCTGGATATTCTTTTAAAATATGTTAACAAGGGGTCAGCAGCTGATCTGTGGTTTTGGTTAATTTCAGCTGCCGCTCCCAAGCATTCTTTGCACTCTTAGTTTATTAAAATGACCCCCTCTCTTACTACAATATGGGAAGCTGTTTGTACATTAATTGGTGCAGCTTCCTAGGTTATGTTGAAGCGGTTCTGTCTGTAGGGTAGCGACTGTACGCACATTCGAAAAGAAAACATTTGAATCATATAGTGAATAAGGGAAATGTAACACTCTGTCCGTTTAGCCTTAGTTAGGGTGTTTTAGGCATATTCAGTTTAGGTATTTGCTTTCAGATGAAACTTACCTCATAAGAGATAAAAATAAAAAGATAATTCCTTTGTGCATGCATGGTGCTTGTCTTTTTGTTAAACCAGAGGTGCTGCCTAAAAGAGTCAGTTTTTCTAAATATATAAGCCTGTTCAGATAAAGGGGTTTGGAAGTTAGAATAGGCCCAAATGAAAATGACGACCATAGCCTGGAGATAATTATAAAGCCGACTCGAGTATGCTTTTGGGATTCTATTTGTGATTATACACTGTATGCACATGTTAGTGCTATCATAGACCAAGTCTATACAGTAAAGAAGGTTTAATTTACATTTTATTACAAGGAGACAATGACTGTCTCCTATCTGTACTGAATGTCTCTATAGGAATGAGCGGCTCCACAGAGCGGCTTATTTATAGGAGTGTGATAGGTGAGGTCACTGAATAGTAGGGGTGGCTTCGGGTCTTAATGCACCCTTTAGTATGCACGCTTAAAAATTAACAGTTTCTCATGTATTATTTTCCTGTAGGTTCAGAAGATATATTTTAGAGCTGTCTATAAAAGTTATTGGACCACTTTGATCCTCCAACCCAATGTATTAGTTTAGAAATGTTTATGTTTTAGAATAGGGGCGGGTCATGGGGTCATGTGGTGGTAATTGATGTTAGAGCCAGTTAGTATAAATGCTTGTGTAAACAGCTCTCAGAGATTCGATGCGAAGGGGAAAGAGATCAGATAGGATCTAGGTCTGGAGAGAACTCCAGGGAGCTTTGCCAATCACTCCAAAAGGTGTTAGACTTTGTCTAATTTATTCCTATAGTCATTTTAAGTGCCATTGAACCAGTTCACTGTAAGGAATTTGTCCTGCTTCTGAAGAAAATATTGGTATACGAAATAAAAGTGGGACTATAAAGAGAACTGCTGTTTGTGTCACATTACCTGATTTGTCCATGAACATCTGTGCCTTATGACACTGGAGATAAAGTCTCCACCACTCATTCACACTAATGGGAGTACACTGGAGGCACTGGGACCCAGCGGGAGCCAAACTTTTTCAGGAGGGCCGGTGCTAAGATGGAGCTGCGAGGGAGCAGCACTGCGAGCCAGGCTTCCACGGTATAGATTATCTCGGCGTCGACCCTCCAACTGCCTCAGTTCCTTTTTCCCTGCTGTTGACTGCACTTCAGTGATGCTGTTGCTCGCCCACTATGAGTCAAACTTCAAACTAGCAGCTTAGTTTTCAGTTTTGTTATTTTATATCTTATCACAAAAAGTACCGATTACATTTTAACTAATTTCTTACTTGTTCAAAAAAGAAGTCTTCAGCCCTCTATTGATGGGGTCGACTATGAGTGGGACAGGTGGTGGTAGGAAGACTTTGCATGAAACCTGTTCAGTCAGCCGGGCCGGGTCCGCCGCCTTCTCGGGAGGGGGTGTCTGACAACAGACAGTCCGGTGCTCAGGGGGGGGATGGGCAGGCCCCCCGAAAGCATAAAAAGAAACATTCCCATTCATGGCATTGTTTGGCCTCGAGTTCTTCTTCGGCCCACCGGTCGAAGAAGAGATGGCATACCTCGAGGTCGCCCTCTGGTATGTCTGCGCATCGACGGTCAGTTGTTGGGATCAGGGGCTGGTCTCTGCTTCTTTCGGAGTCACCGGTTTCTATCTCTGGCAGCTGCCTTCTTCAACACTGGAGCCCCTCTCTGCTTTCTGGAGGGGCTTCCGAAGAGCAGTTTCACCATTGGGCCGCTCTTATGGAGCAGTGGGCTCGGAGGTCGCCCCGCCTTCCCGAACCGGCCAGTCCATCTTCGTGGCCTTCGGGCCTGTCGATTTTGGATTGGCAAGTAGGGTGGTTGGGACTTCCTAGTTGCGTGGTGCCCTCTTTGGTGCCATCAAATCCGCGCCCCGATGTCTATTCCCCTCACATGGCTGCAGCACAGGGGTCCACACCGATGCCTTTATCTCCTACCATTTTTCATTCTTTACCTTCAAATTGCAGTTCACAGACTTCTGTGGTGGTGCTGCTACCTGCCGTGCCGACTTCTCTGGCGTGGAGGTCCTTTTCGGTACCACATGTGGTGTCAGCACCGTCCGCGGTGCCTCATGCCCTGTCCACGTCGTCCTCGGCATCAGGAGTGGTGTCGATGCTATGTGCAGTGCTGCGCTCCCTGTCAGCACTATCCTTAGCACCGGGGTGTGCGCCATGCACGGTACCGCGCTTCCAGGCAGCGCCAGGCGTAGCAGGGTTTTCTGTGTCGGAGCCAACTCTGTACTCGGCACTGCTCTCTTCGACGGCGCCAGGGATGTTTACGACACCACCTAGTTTCCAGAGGTCTTCGACTCCGATTCTGTCTCCTTCTCTTCTTCCTCCTGGTTTTCATTCCTTTCCTGTCCATACAGTACCCCCGGACTGTCAGGAGATGATTTTGAGCCTGATCCGGATCTTTGCCTGAGTGATAATGTTGATGCTGATTCTGCCCTGGGGGCAGGGATCAATCCGCCTGCAGAGCCTGTTGTTCAATATCTTTCCTTTAAGTCTCTGTTCAAGAATTTAAATTCTACTCTTTCTCTCCAGACCATGGAAATCGATCCTGGGGAGCTTCTGCGTCTCCAATATCTGCATGTTCTGGAAATCCCTATGGATTTAACCCCTCCAGTACAGCCCTCTTTCAAGACTCTTTCTCAGATGGTGTGGAAGAATCTGGCTCTTATTATCTCTGTGGCCAAGTCCACAGATAGGAAATATGCCCCTCCCAAGGATCACCCCATCTTGGCTTCACAAGCCTTTGCTGATGCCATTGTGGTCCTGGCAGAGAATGATAAGGCTATCCTCCCTCAGGAATCCACAGCCCATCCTATAAACAAAGAATCTCGCAAGATCGACACCTTGGGTAAGCGAGTCTTTGCTGCCTCAACCCTGGGCATGTGTATTGCTAGTTACTAGGGTTATTTTTCTCAATATGAGTATGTTCTTTGGCATTCGCTCACAGCAACAGTAGATGCTCTGCCCAAGTCGGAGGTTAACTCAGAGCTACTACAGACCATAACTAGAGGTATTGAGTCCAATAGTCAACAAATTAAAGCTGCAATGGATGCTTTCTATACTGCTTCCCAGGGCAGTGGCGGCGGCTGGCATTTGCACCCATCACTATTCCTGACTGTGTACTTCAGGCTTTACGATTAATGCCCAACAAAAAGTTATGGCTTCACCTTTCAACGGTATGTATCTGTTTGGGCCTCAGGTGGAGCAAACACTAAAGGCCACTCAGGAGACTAGGTCTGCCATTAAGACAGCTAGACTCCTGCCCACTCCCTCTTGAGGAGGTGGGAACAAGCGTCAGTTTCACAACCGTCAGTCCTTTCGTGGCAAAGGCAGAGGAGGTTTTAACAGAAACCAGACTCCTCAGCTGCAGAAGAAAATGCAGCAGAGGGCACAGGGCCCCAAAGCGCCCAGTGCCACCCTCTGAGTTTCTGGCCCAGGTCCTACCTTAGCTGTCCGGGGGGGGGGACTCTTTCTCAGTAGTAGGAGGACGTCTGACTTGTTCTATGACCAGTGGAAATCTATAATATCAGACAAATGGGTTCTCAGGTTAATTCACAAGGGGTGCTCTCTCAATCTGTCGGAAACCCTTCCGGATCATCCTTCCAAGTGGCAGCCCAGACTATCTGTGACACAGTCAGACCTTCTTGCTTCCAAGGTGCAAGGCCTTCTGAACAACAGGGCAGAAGAGGTAGTTCCGCTGTATCAACAAAACACAGGTTTCTACTCCCATTACTTTCCGGTTCCAAAGAAAACTGGTGGCATGCGCCCTGTTCTCGATCTCAGAAAGTCAAACAAATTCCTCTATAAGGAAAAGTTCAAGATGATATCACTCGGTACCCTGCTACCTTTGATTCATCAACACAATTGGCTAGCCTCCCTGGACACACAGGATGCCTACTAACACATTCTCATACACCCAAGGCAGCACAGATACCTACGGATCATGGTGTTGGGTCAACACTATCAATTCAGAGTCCTGCCCTTTGGGCTATCCTCGGCGCCTCGAGATTTTACAAAGTGCTGTGCAGTCCTTGTGGTGCTTCTAAGGAAAATTGGAATCCAAGTATTCCCATATCTGGATGACTGGCTTCTAGCAAGCCCCTCCAGGCAAGAGACTCTGGAGGCCGTGGCCACAGCCTCAGACTTTCTTATGTCCATCGGAGTCCTGCTGAACCTCAAAAAGTCACAGTTGTAGCCCTCCCGGATACTCCTCTTCATAGGAACCCTTCTGGACACTTTCTGTGCGAAAACTTTTCTTCCGGAGGACAGAAGGAGCTATATCCTTAAGAGGCCCACTTTATCAGAGGACACAGCTCAGTCTGAGCTCTCTCGATGCAGCGGATGCTGGGTCTCATGGCATCCTCCATGTTCACTCTACCTTTGGCTCGTCAAAGCACATTTTCTGGAGCTGGAAGGACACTAATTTCTTCAACTGCGAGCTGTGTGAGAAATTCTATATTGCACTTGATATCTGCAACAAACGTGCTTGTGCTTTAATTCTGTGGGAGGTGAAACTAACCACCCTTTGTAATTGCTTTTTATTCGCATTTATTTAGTGTTTAACCAAGAAGGGGCTTGTAAACTCTGTTTATCTTGTTAGTAACTTCAGAAGGATTTAAATACTGCATTTGGGTAGGTCCTTGGAGGTAGCTAGATTGTTTACTAGGATTTGCTGACAGTTAAACTATTTTTAAATGAATTACAGTTGGCTGAGGAGTTGAAAAAGAAACTTGCAAACTCTGCTTATCTTGGAAGTAACCTCATAAGTGTTTGAATACTGCATTCTGGTTGTCCCTTAGGGGGTAGCTGGATTGACTACTAGGATTTTGGGACAGAAACTATTTTTAAATAATTTACTGGTGCGTAGGAGTTTGTGATAGTTAAACTCTTTTTAACAGAGTTACTGGGGTTAAGGAAGTGGTCACAGAAAAACCTGCAGTGTGAAACAGGAAAAGACAGTCTTTCAAGCAACAGAGGGTGGTGGATCTAGGTTTACGTTTGTTTGTTACAATTCTTAAGATTTTCAGTGCAGGAAGAGTTTAAAGCACAGCTGACTTATTTTGGGGCTGACAGCTCTCGGGCACAAACCACCAGGCCTGTTTGGGGTCTGGGAAGGTTTACCTGTGTCTGACTTGGATGTGTGGATTTTCTCTGTTTGATTAGCAGGGTATTTCTCTATCAAATTGTTGTGTAGGGCATCTTGCTGACAGGAAGTCACTCATTGCAGCAGTGGGTCAGAGCTTTTAGCTGATTGTTCTGTGAGGGGCAGTTTAGGTCAACCCTTCCCACCCTCACCCCTGGAAATAGTTCCTTTATACCTGGGGTTCTGACATCATTTCTCAAGAGTGCAAGGTGCATGTCACTGTCATATCCTCTCTAGCACACTGCACTGACAATATAAGCATACACATTGTATATTATAAATATATATTTCTATATTACAAACCAATCCACACAAAAAAAAAAAATGTGGGGGTAGTGCAATGTAATGGCTGTGGGGCAGCAGTCTTCCGAGTCTTTCTGGAGGCTGAGATGCTGCCTATTTGAACAACTATCTGCCCTGGGAGGAAGTTGCCCGTCTTCAGGCCACACTGGACAGTAGTATGGGGACCTTCCCCCAGGCCACACTGGACAGTAGGAAGGGAACCTCCCCCATCCAGGGAGCACCACAGCCACCACCACTACCTCAGAGGTTGCAAAGAAAACACAGCAGTTGGACCACAGTGGGCTCAGGAAGGGTGAGGATGGTGGAATGGAGGCACACCCAGTCAGTTGTTCCACTCCACAATCCATACACCATTCTGGGGGAGCATAGCTCCCCTATGGATGCACCCACAGAGGAGACTAAGGAGGCTGAGGACAGCTGTCACAAGGGAGGCCCACAGGAAGGAGGCAGAGGACACCACAAGGAAAGGAAGCAGCTCCTGGTGGGGGACTCAATTATTAGGGGGATAGAACTGGGAGGAGCTGGGAAAACTGAAGTAAGGTGCCTGCCTGGTGCCATGGCTTGGAGGGACAGGAAGTGCATCCTCAGGATCATGACAACAGCTGCAAGGGATTCTGAGCTGGACGTAATTGTCCACCTAGGGACAAATGACTTGGCTCATCATGAGGTTAGAGCAGTACAGGAGGACATTGCAGAGTTGGGGAGGGGCCTAAGACAAGTAGCACACACAGTATCCTTCTCAGAGGTGCTGCCTGTCAAAGGCATGGGTGAGGCGAGGGTAATTGGCACCATGCAGTTTAATGAATGGTTGAAAAAATGGTGCGGAGCACAGGGGTTTGGCTTCATTGGGGACTGGGGTTCTACCTGGAGGGACACCAGCCTATACTGGCAGGATGGTCTGCATCTGTCCAGGAAGGGAACAAGTCTTTTGAGCAGTCGGTTTAAATGCTTCATTGGCAAGCTTTTAAACTAGTCAAAGGAGGCACTGACAAGCAGCAGAAAATCCCAGCGTCTCCTACAAAACAGGGTACTAAATGAGAAAAGACCAAGGTAGAGACGGTCAGTGGGGATGCTGCAACAGAAGGTAAAGCCATCAAAAATGGAGAGCAATGAGTACCAATGCCGTAGTCTAGGTAACAAGTTTCCTGAATTAGTAGCCTTGATGGAGGAGGAACATCTGGACATCATGGCAGTCACAGAAACATGGCACACACAAACCATGACTGGGACGTAAACATACCAGGATACACTATCTACAGGAGGGACAGGGAGGTAAAGAGGAGGAGGAGTAGTTCTTTACATAAGGGAAGGAATAAAAGCAACAGAACAAAAGGGTAAACAGGGAGGAGAAGAAGCACTGTGGGTAAATTTGGAGACCGGCAATGGCACCACAATCCGCACAGGGGTTGTATACAGACCCCCTTCTCAGGGGGAGGAAATGGACAAGGAAATGATAGAAAGTATACTTAGAATGGCAGAAAAAGGGGAGATATTGCTGATGGGTGATCTGAATATGCCAGATGTTAACTGGAGTGCAGTTATTCTAGATGCCCTACAGGGGGCATGCCTTAGACAACTAGTACTGGAGCCCACTCGAGAGGGAGCAATATTAGACTTGATACTCTCAAATGGAGATGGAGAGAGGATCACAGATGTAGAAGTGGGTAGCCATCTGGGAACTAGCGACCATCGAACAGTATGGTTCACAATAAACACAGCAATAGAGTCAAGCCATACAAAGACAAAAGTACTGGACTTTAGGAGGGCTGACTTGCCCAAATGGGTGAGTGCCTAAGGACGCACTAGCAAATGGGCAGGAAGGAGGGTGGAAGAACAATGGGAATAATAAAAACTGCCATCACAGAGGTAATGAGCCTTTGTGTGAAGCAAATAAACAAAACAAGACGATGTAAGAAACCACTATGGTTCTCAAAGGAAGTGGCAGTGAAGGTTCAAGAAAAGAAAGCATTCAGGAAGTACAAGGAATCGCAGAAGGAGCAGGACAGAGAACTGTATCAGTTAAAGCAAAAGGAGGCTGGGAAGGCAGTCAGAACAGCAAAGGCCCAAACCGAGGAAAAGATAGCCAACTCAGTTAAGAAGCGGGATAAAACCTTTTATAGGTGCATCAGGGAGCAGGAAGACCAAAGGAGGATAGTAAGGCTTAATAAAGGGGAGGAGTGTGGGCAGAGGGAGACTGTGAAAAGGCAGAGATACTAAGCAAATATTTTTGCTCAGTATTTACAAAGAGAGAGGAGGTACATAAAACAAACAGTAGTAACACTCTGAATACAGAAGTTGATACTGGCCCATTTACAGAAGAAAGGGTTCTGAAAGAACTCTTAAAACTGAAGGTGGACAAAGCAATGGGGCCTGATGGGATTCATCCCAGAATTCTTAAAGAACTAAGGGTAGAACTAGTGACAGCACTGACTACCCTTTTTAACAAATCATGGGAGGATGGGGTGGTACCCGAGGACTGGAGGAGGGCAGATGTGATTCCCCTTCACAAAAGTGGGAGCAAGGCAGAAGCAGGAAACTATAGACCTGTTAGTTTAACCTCAGTGATAGGGAATATGATGGAATCACTTCTAAAGGAAAGATTGTCGAGTATCTAGAGGCCAGAGGGCACAGGACCCTGAGCAGCATGGATTCTGGCAGGAACGTCATGCCAGCGAATCTGATAGATTTCTTTGACTGGGTGACCAAAGTAGTAGATCAGGGAGGGCTGTGGACATGGCCTAGCTAGACTTTAGCAAGGCATTTGACACAGTCCCACACAAAAGATTAATATACAAGTTAGCCAGCCTGGGAGTGGGTCCCAAGATGACAGCCAGGGTAAATTGGCTGGAGAATAGGACACAGAGACTAATAGTAAAATGGAGTCCACTCAGAAGAAAGGAGGGTTACTAGTGGGGTACCGCAGGGTTCAGTATTAGGACCGGTCCTCTTCAGTGTCTTTATAAGCGACATTGCAGAAGAACTGGAAGGAAAAGTATGTCTCTTTGCAGATGACACTAAGATCTGTAACAGAGTTGATGCACAGGGTGGGGTGGAAAGGATGAGAAGGGACTTGGCAAGGTTAGAGAAATGGTCAAATGTATGGCAGCTTAGATTCAGTGCTAAGAAGTGCAAGGTAATGCACCTGGGAAACAAAAACCCAGGGGAAGAGTACACAATGGGGGGTGAGATACTAACAACAACAAAAATGGAAAGGGACCTGGGGGTAGTCCTATCAGATGACCTAAAGATGGGCAAGCAATGTGAGAGGGCAGCAAGGAGGGCTGGGGGGATACTGGGATGCATAGGGAGAGGCATCACCAGTAGAAAACAGGAAGATCTTCCTGGACATAAGTCTCCACCACTCATTCACACTAGTGGGATTAGCGCCGGAGGCACTAGGACCCATCGAGACAAACTTTTGCTGGAGGTCGTGACGCGAGAAGGCAGGCGCGTGAGCAGCTCTCGGCGGCAATGACCATCTCGCGAGACCCTCCAACGCCTCAGTTCCTTTTTTCCCGCGTCGAAAGTGCGCTTCAGTGACAACGTCGCTCGCCTCGTCTGGGAGTCAAACTTCAAACTAGGCATAGTTTTCAGTTTATTTTTTGTAACATTATCACAATAGTAGTATCGCTAATTTTATTCTATTTTGTTAAATTTTCTAATATTTTAAATTTAACTTACTTGAAGAAGTCTCGGCCTACTGGACGGAGTCGACCATGAGCAGGTCAGGTGACGGTAGGGAGACTTCGTATGAAAGCTGTTCAGTCAGCCGGGCTGGGTCTGGTCAGCCTCCTTCTCCTCAGCGGGGTTCCGACAACAGTCAGTCCGATGCCCGGGGGGATGGGCGGTCCCCCCGCCGGCATAAAAATAAACAGTCGCATTCTCGGCACCGTTCGGCCTCGAGACTCTTCTTCAGCCCACAGGTCAAGAGAAGGCATCACTCGAAGGTCGCCCTCTGGTATCTCGCTTGGCGATCGGTTATCGTTGCTAGTTGCGGTCTCCTTCTGGGTCGCCAACTTCCGGTAACCGTCGTCCTCGACAGTCGAGCCCTCCGCCTATAGGTAGGGCTCCAGATGAGCAGTTTCATCAGTGGCGCTCTTATGGGAGCGATGGGCTGGAGGATGGTTCTTCTGCCTGGCTCGGTTGCCACAGAGCCCTCGGGCTCTTCGGCGATCAGATAGGCGGTTGGACCTTCCCTAGTCATACAGCGCCTTCTTGATGTGCCAGCGACTCCGTGCCTGGTGTTCCCCCTCATATGGCTGTCAGCGCTGAGGGCCACACGATGCCCTTATCTCCTGTTTTTTCCTTCTCGCTTTCCAGGTTCCTGGGCGTTCCCAGCGCCTTCCATGAGGTCTGTTGGCTTGTTGGCGCGTTTTCGGTGCCGCTGGGCCTGCGGTGCGGCATCCATGATTCCCGCGTGGTCTTGCGGTGCCGCCAGCCCGGTGCGGTCTCGACCTACGGCGCCGCCGGGCGCGAGGTGCCGCTTGCGGTGCCACTGCCTCTTCGGCGCCTGCCCCTCCTTGGTGCCGTTTCCGACCCGTTTGCCTTCTCGGGCAGGGGCCCTCGGGGACTCTCCTTGTTTCTCTGCTATTTCCTCCTCTTCTAATTTTCACTCCTTTCCTGTCCAAACAGTCCTTCCTGGACCATCAGGAGATGATGTTGAGCTCTGACCCAGACCTTCGGTTGGGTGATGAAGTGGAGGAAACAGGATCTTTCTTTGCTACAGAGGCTGTGGTCGAGGACCTGTCCTTTAAGTCTCTGTTGAAGAACCTGAGATCCACTCTTTCTCCAGACTACAGACATCGATCCTGGGAAGATATTAAGACTCAGTATCTTCATGCTTCGAGATCCCTACGGTTTGACTCCTCCGATCCAGCCTTCCTTGAGGCGCTGTCTCAAATGGTATGGAATAATCCTGCTCTTATTCCCTCAGTGGCTAAATCCATTGATAAAGTATTCAGCTCCCAAGGATTGTCCCATTTTGGCATCCCAAGCTTGCGGATCCTATTGTAGTCCTGGCGAGAATGACAAGGTCGTTCTTCCTCAAACTACTACAGCTCGACCTATTAACAAAGTCTCGTAAGATTGATACATTAGGTAAGAGAGTCTTTGCTGCCTCCACTCTAAGTATCGTGTTGCCAGTTATCAGAGCTATTTTTCTCAGTATGAGTATATCCTGTGGCACTCTATGAAAAGAATGGTTGAAGCTCTTCCAGATTCGACTCAAGTCAGAGCTTCTTCTGACCGTTATTAGAGTATTGAGTCCAGTAACCAACAGGTCAAAGCCGCCATGGACGCTTTCGACACTGCTTCTCGCTCAGCAACGCGGAGGTATTTACTACGCCATTCCTGGCTAGTATTTCTGGTTTCACGAATGATGCTCAGCAACAGGTAATGGCGCTGCCTTTGATGGCTCCTATATTTTGGCCCTCAGGTGGAGCAAGCCTTAGAGGCCACTCAGAAGACTAGATCGGCCATTAGTTGGCCAGACCTCCGCCTGCCCCTCTCGGGGCATGTGAACAGACGTCAGTTTCATAGTCGTCAGTCCTTTCGGAGCAGAGGCAGAGAGAAGCTTCCACAAAAGCCAACCTGCCCAACCTCAGAAGAAGATTAGCAGAAAAGCTCAGGGGCCTAAAGCCCCAGCGCCGTTTATGAATTGCTGGCCCAAGTTCCATCCACATTGCCCGAGGTGGAACTTTCTCCTCCGTGGAGGGTCGTCTGATGTACTTCTACAACCAGTGGAAGTCCATAACCTTCGGACAAATGGGTCCCTTCGATAATTCGTGGGTTATTCTCTCAGTTTCCTGAAACCCCCCGAATTGTCTCCCAGACGACAACCAGGTTGTCGGCCTCTCAGTCAGACCTCCTCACCGCCGAGATCAGGGCCTTCTACACAACAGGGCAATAGAACTGGTGCCCCTGCGTCTACGCGAGAACACAGGGTTCTACTCCCATTACTTTCTGGTTCCAAAGAAATCTGGGGGATGCGCCCATTCTAGACCTCAGAAAGTTAAACAAATTTCTCCCCAGGAGAAATTCAAATGATTTCCTAAGTACCCTGTTACCCTTGCTGCATCAACACGACTGGCTGGCCTCCCTGGATATGCAGGGCGCTACCAGCATATCCCATCCACCCGACCCACCGCAAGTTCCTCAGGTTTGTAGCTTTGGGTCAACATTATCAGTTCAGAGTCCTGCCCTTTGGGCTATCCTCGGCGCCGCAAGTTTTTACAAAGTGTTGTGCAGTTCTCGCGGCGCATCTCAGGAAGATCGGACTCCGAGTGTTTCCCTACCTGGACGATTGGCTTCTAGCAAGCCCTTCCAGCCAAGGGACTTTGGAAGCCGTGCTAACAACTTCTTGTCTTCTTACGTCCATGGGAGTTCTGCTGAATTTGAAAAAATCACAACTGCAGCCCTCCCAGAGGCTCGTTTTCATAGGGACGCTTCTAGACACCTCTTCCGTGAAGGCTTTCCTTCCAGAGGACAGAAGACTCGACATCCTTCAGATGGCCCGTTACATCGGAGAGAACCAATCGGTTACAGCTCTCTCGATGCAACGCATGTTGGGTCTCATGGCGCCCGGTGTTCACTGTACCCCTGGCCAGTTACACATGAGAACCACCCAATGGATGCTCTCCACTCCAGTGTCTCCGACCTCTCACCCCAGTCTTATCCCATCAAGGTGCGGAGCCCCTTGAAGGTCTCTCACCTGGTGGTCTCAAGAGAGCAATCTCCTGGAAGAATTCCCTTTGCTCCTCTGGATCATCAGATCTCCATCACCACAGACGCACGCCAATGGGATGGGGGCTCACTGTCACTCCTCCACACTCAAGGTGTATGGACTCAGTTCAAACTCATCTCCACATAAATGTCCTGGAGATGAGAGCGGTCCTCTATACGATCCGAGCTCTGAAGGATGTCCTTTGTCACAAGAACATTCTCCTTCAAACCGACAACAAAGCTGTGATGTATTACATCAACAAGCAAAGCGGTGCTCATTCTTATCCTTTGCAGGAAGCAATGAGGTGTGGGAGTGGTGCTTGGAGCACAAGTCTCTGATTCAAGTGGTTTATCTGCCAGGATACAAACGACCTAGCAGATCCACCTCAGCAGAGCGGAGGCAGACCCTCACGAGTGGTCTCTCGATCCAGCCGTAGCTCGGTCACTGTTCGAAGAGTGGGGGACTCCAGACCTGGACCTTTTTTCATCCCCACTCAACGCAAAACTGCCTCTCTTCTGCTCCAGAAATCCAGGGCCTGGCATTTTCTGTTAGGATGCGTTCAGGCTGCGGTGGACAAAACGCTTTCTTTACGCCTTTCCACCGCTTCCTCTAATCCAGAGAGTACTCCTCAAGTTCGAGTCTCAGGGGACCAAAATAATTCTCATTGCTCCCTCCTGGCCTCGGCAACTATAGTTTCTCTACTCAACAGTATGTTGGCAGCCTCTCGAAACTACTTCCCTTGCAAATCAATCTTTGACTCAGGGTTCGTTGGTCCATCCAACCTGAAATCACTTCACCTTCATGCTTGGCTCCTGAAGAGGTAGAAGTAATCGGTTCAACGTCTCTCGTAGAGTCTAGGACATCCTTCTGGCTGCTCGGAAGCCAGCCACCCGAAAAACGTACGCTTCCAAATGGAAACGTTTTTCTCTCTGGTGTGCAAAGTCCTCTTGGAATCCCTTTTCCTGTCCTCCTGACAAGGTTCTGGAGTATCTTTTGGACCTATCAAACTCAGGTCTCCAATACTCCACAGTTAAAGTTCACCTTAGTGCCATCTCAGCGTTCCATGAGCCGGTTTCTTGCCTGACTCTGGCTCAGTTACCTATGGTGAAGAGATTTCTTAAGGGGATTCTTCATACCAGACCCCCTGTTAAGCGTCCAGTTGTAGCCTGGGACATTAACCTGGTGCTGGACATGCTCACTCGGAAGCCTTTCGAACCCCTAGCTACCTGTGAGCTAAAATTTCTTACCTGGAAGACTGCCTTCCTGGTGGCCATTACCTCAGCCCGCAGGGTCTCTGAGATGCATGCCCTGGTTACGGACCCTCCGTACACTGTATTCAATAAAGACAAGGTAGTTCTCCATACTCATCCTAAATTTCTTCCCAAGGTTGTGTCAGAATTCCATCTAAACCAACCTCTGGTACTTCCCTCTTACTTCGCTAATTTCCAAAATGAAGGGAAACAAGCTCTTCATTCCTTGGATGTTAAGAGAGCCTTGCGGTTCTATTTAGATAGAACCAAGAATTTTCGCAAGACTCAGCAACTCTTTGTTTCTTTCAGCGACACCCGGCTGGGTCAACCTGTCGCTATCAGATGCATCTCATCATGGTTAGTGGCATGCCTTCGACATTGCTATTCCATGGCTCAAGTTAAACTAGAAGGTAGAGTGTGCAGCTCACTCTACTAGAGTGATCCTTGACATCCTAGCGGAAATTCACAATGTTCCAATTGCAGATATCTGTAGCTGCATACCTGGAGCTCAGTGCATACATTCGTTAAGCATTATGCACTGGATGTTCATGCCAGGTGGCATTCGCATCTCGCAGAACTATCCTTAATGGACTTCTATCTTAGTCGCGTGAGCTCTGGCTCTCCTGCCGCCTTTTGGGGGATTATCAGCTTGGTACTCTCCACTAGTGTGAATGAGTGTGGAGACTTATGTCCAGGAAGATATGAAAATTACGTACCTACCGTAATTCTTGATCTTCTTGGACAAGTCTCCACCACTCATTCACCCTCACCCTCCATCCCCCAAGCTCACGCTGTGTTGGTCTTCACTCCCTCAAATCTTTAGGCCGTGAAGACTTCTTTGCTGACCCTTCTTACACGGGTCGTACGGACTATCTTATGTCCGTTTTTTAAGTTTAGATTTACTCTTTACATTAGTTGCGCTGCACCTCCTTGGTAAAAAAGGTACTGAGGCGGTTGGAGGGTCATCGTCGAGATGGTCATTGCCGCTCGAGCCGCTGCTTGCACGGCGCTGTCTCTCGCGCCGACCCTCCAGCAAAAAGTTTGCTCCCGATGGGTCCTAGTGCTTCCGGCGCTAATCCCACTAGTGTGAATGAGTGGTGGAGACTCGTCCAAGAAGATCAAGAATTACGGTAGGTACGTAATTTTCATTTATTATCCCTCTGTACAGACAGCTGGTGAGACCCCATCTGGCGTACTGTGTGCAGTTCTGGAGACCCAATCTCCGAAAAGACATAGACAGGATGGAAGCTGTCCAGAGGAGGGCAACTAAAATGGTGCAGGGTCTGCACCGGAAGACATATGAAGAGAGACTTAAGGAGCTTAATATGTATAGCCTCGAGGAAAGGAGGGAGAGGGGGGGCATGATAGAAACTTTCAAGTACCTCAAGGGAATCAACAAAGTCCAAGAGGGCAGCATCTTTCAAAAAAAGAGGTGTGCAAGAACAAGAGGGCACAATTTGAAGATAGAGTGGAGGCGGCTCAGAGATAATTTAAGGAAGTATTTTTTCACAGAGAGGATTGTGGATGCATGGAACAGCCTTCCGGAGGAGGTTGTGGAGTCAAAATCAGTGGTGGAATTCAAGCATGCATGGGATAGTCATAAGGCAATTCTAGGGGGTGGGGGTAGGAAGAAGTAGGCTGCTGGTTAACTAGGATCTGCAGCTTATCCAGTAGGTAGGGAAATGGGCAGACTGGGTGTGCCAAGCGGTCCTTATCTGCCATCAAATTCTATGTTTCTACACATGAGAACCACTCAGTGGATGCGCAGTACTCAGTGATCCTCAATCACTGACCCTCAGTCCTTTCTCATCAAGGTGATAGAACCTCCGAAGAGGTCCCTCACCTGGTGGTCTCAGGAGGACAACCTTCTTGAAGGGTATCCCTTTGCCCTTCTGGATCATCAGATCTCCATTACCATGGATGCATCCCTGATGGGTTGGAGAGCTCACTGCCAGGATCTCCACACCCAGGGCATGTGGACTCAGGATGAGTCTCAACTCCACATAAACGTTCTGGAAATGAGGGACGTCTTCTATGCAGTCCAGATTTTGAAGGACATTCCCTGTTACAAGACCATTCTCCTTCAAATGGACAATAAAGCAGTGATGTGTTACATCAACAAACAGGGCGTTGCTCACTCTTACCCCTTATGCAGGGAAGCAATGAGAGTGTGGGAATGGTGCTTGGAGCACAAGTGTCTAATTCATGCAGTGTATCTGCCAGGAGTACAAAACGAGTTGGCAGGACTGTCTCAGCATAACGGAGGCAGATCTTCAGGAGAGGTGTCTCGATTTAACCATCATTCAGTCACTCTTCGAAGAATGGGGAACTCCAGACCTGGACCTTTTTGCGTCCCCACACAATGCAAAACTGCTTCTCTTCTGCTCCAGAAATCCAGGACCTGGTGTTTTTTGTCGAGATGCATTCAGGCTGCAGTGGACAAAACACATTCTGTACGCATTCCCTCCTCTTCCCCTAGTTCAGGTAGTACTGCTCAAATTGGTGGCATGGGGGGGCAGAATGATTCTCATTACCCTGTTCTGGCCTCATCAGGTTTGGTTTCTGCTGATCCAACAGGCTATTGGAAACTTCTCTGAAACTGCTTCCCCTTCAGATGAACCTTCTGGCCACACGGCCCAGTAGTTCATCCCAACCTGAGGTCTCTTCACCTCCTCGCCTGGCTCCTGAGGAGCTAGAAGTGAACAGATTCAATGTTTCTTGTAGAGTTTCAGATATTCTTTTAGCTGCACACAAGCCGGCTATCAGAAAAACCTACACAGCTAAATGGAAGCGTTTCTCTATCTGGTGTGCAAAATCCTCTTGGAATCCTTTTTCTTGCCCACCAAATAAAGTCTTGGAGTATCTATTAGACCTCTCAATCACAGGTCTACAATACTCCACAATCAAAGTTCATCTTAGTGCAATTTCAACATATCATGAGCCAGTACCTTCTATGTCTCTGGCTCAGCTACCTGTGTTAAGAGGTTTCTTAAGGGTATTCTGCATACCAGACTGGTTGCAGCCTGGGACATTAACCTTGTGCTAGATATGCTCACTCATAAACCTTTTGAGCCTCTAGCTACTTGCGAGTTGAAATTCCTCACTTGGAAGACGGCCTTCCTGGTGGCCATTACTTCTGCTCATAGGGTATTAAAAATACACACCTTGGTCACAGACCCCCCCATACTGTATTTAACAAGGATAAAGTAGTTCTTAGGCTTATCCTAGGTTCCTTTCTAAAGTTGTCTCAGAATTTCATCTGAATCAACCTTTAGTCCTTCCTACCTACTTTGCTAACTTCCAGAATGAAGGAGAGCGTACCCTTCATTGTCTGGTTGTAAAGAGAGCTTTGCGATTCTTTCTGGACAGAACGAAAGAAATCCACAATGCTCAGCAAGTGTTTGTCTTCTTCAGCACGACCCAGCTGAGTCAGCCTGTTGCTGTCAGATGCATTTCAGCATGGTTGGTGGCATGCCTTCACCACTGTTTCTCCATGGCACAGGTCAAGCCGGAAGGCAGCGTGTACGCTCACTCTACCAGAGCAGTCGCGGCATCTCTAGCAGAAATTCGTAATGTCCCCATTGCAGACATTTGCAATGCGGCTACCTGGAGCTCCATGCATACTTTTGTTAAGCAATATGCTTTGGACGTCAATGCCAGACAGCATCAGTCCTTTGGCAGGACAATTCTTAATGGACTTCTGTCCTAAAAAGTGAGCTCCGCTGTCTCCTGCCGCCCATCTCGGGATTATTTTAACTCGGTACTCTCCCATTAATGTGAATGAGTGACGGAGACTTTATGTCCAGGAAGATATGGAAATTACGTTACCTACCGTAATTCTTGATCTTCTTGGATGAAGTCTCCACCACTCATTCACATGCCTGCCCGCCATCCTCCGACCTCACTTCTCTGTTTATGGTCTTCACTCCTTCATTGTTTGGGCTGCGAAGACTTGATTATTTGACCCTTCTTACACTGGTCATTTGGACTATCTTATGTCCAATTTTTAGGATAGTCCTCTCTAGGTTAATTACACTGCACCTCCTCAGAAAAAAAGGTACTGAGGCGGTTGGAGGGTCAACACCGAGATAGTTTGGGAACGCAAGTTTGCTTCAGGTGCCTCCTCATGCTCCATCTTTGCGCCCGCCCCTCCTGAAAGTTTGGCTCCTGCTGGGTCCTAGCACCTCTGGCATACTCCCATTAGTGTGACTGAGTGGTGGAGACTTCGTCCAAGAAGATCAACAATTGCGATAGGTAGACAATTTTCATTTTCCCCGCTTCCTTGAGCTTTCCCTTATAGACTACTCTTTCCCCTTCCCCTATGAAGTTTTGTAGGCTTCGGACGCCTTCTTTTTCTCCGTAACTGCCTCCCTAACCCCTGCCCATGAACCACAGGGGTTTCCTTCCTCTTTTTCGTTTGCTTATCTTCCGGACGCATTGCTCCGTGGCCTTCAGGATACCTCCCTTTATTGCCCCCAAAGCTCCTCTACCTCCTCAAGATTTTGCTTCCCTTCAAGTTCCTTCCGTATAATTTCCTTCATCCTTCTAAAATTTGCCCTCCTGAAGTCCATTATCTTAGTGGTTGACCCACCCATTTCTGACCCTGCCTGAAGGGAGAACCTGATCATCCAATGGTCAATTTCTCCTAAATTTTCCACCACCTCTGCCTCCTCCACGCTGTCCCTATTAGTCAAAATTACGTCCAGTGTGGCCTCCCCCCTGAGTCGGTTCCCTTACTAGGTGGTTCAGGAATTCACCCTGCATGGATTTCTTTTTTATCATGATACTATTTTTGCCATCTGTCGTGGACCCGACGGGGGCTGCGACCCCCCCCAGAGGGGTTATGTCCTCCGGCCCTACGGAGCCATCATGGGTCCTTCCTGCTCCTGGCTTTTTCCTCTGGTTTTCTCCCTTTTTTGCACCTGTGCACCATGTAATGGGCGCAGCAGCTGTCTCTGCCTCTGCAGAGGCAGCCAAGCACCCTGGGCTTGGGCATGCTCCTCTTGCTGTGCTGCCTCCCAGCACAGACCCCCCCCAACCCGAGGAAGAAGAGCTGTAATGCTCAATCCTCACC
The DNA here is from genome assembly GCA_016271365.2 of Neoceratodus forsteri. NCBI lineage: Eukaryota > Metazoa > Chordata > Ceratodontiformes > Ceratodontidae > Neoceratodus > Neoceratodus forsteri. The sequence continues at coordinate 1,136,278,480 of CM028133.1, forward strand.
TCCCCCACTGGCCCCTGAATGAACCGAGTCTGGTTCCGAACCTGGGTTGCCAGCGTTATGCGAGGTGTGGCATCCAGCGCCTCAACCCTCAGCGCCACTGGGCCAGCGCCCTGCATGGATTCTAATAATCCCCTGCTTCTTTTGGATGTGGCCGATGGGATTTGCCAGTTCACAATGGGTAGGTTCAGTTCTCCTGCAAACCAGGCTCTCCCCTTTGCTGGCCTTCCTCTATATGTCCCAAGCCATTTCCATATCCACCTCCTCTCCCTGATGTGGTGGTCTGTAGACCATCACTATCCTTATCATCCCCTCCTCCTTCCTGCTTAGGGTGACCCAAAGGATCTTGGCAGATCCATTCCCGTCATTGTCCTCTACTACTGTAATCCCATCCCTTACATACAGGGCACCCGCTCAACTTTTTTTTCCCTTTCTGCCTCTCCTGAAAAGACTGTACCCCTGTAATTTCACCTCCAAATTGTGGCAATCCGTCCACCACGTTTCAGTTATTGCTATTATGTCCATGTCATCCATTCCCACCACTGCCATGAAGTCACCCATTTTATTCCCTAGACTCCTGGCATTGGCCATCATTCCCTTCCATCTCACCCCCTCCTTTGATTCCCCTCTCTCCTTTTGTCTCTTTTCACCCGCAGCAGGAGAATGCAAACTAGGTTAGTTCCACTAGGCTGAATTTCCACTCCTCCCCTAGTGTCACACTCTGCCGTCTAGTTTAAATTTGTAAGTCGACCCCCAGCCTTTCATCTCTGTACCCCTGCAGTTTTGCTCTTAATAATCTAGCTCCTGAGCTGGCCTCTGGTGCTGAGGGTTGAGATGTTGGATGGCTTACCTTGTGGCATGCAGACGACCCAGCTTCAGGAGCAAGCCCAGGCCGCTGGAGTTCGGTAACGGGGGGAGGGAAGGCGGAGCTGGATGGAGCTGCCGACAGGCAAGCTCTCCTCTCCTCTCCGGGGAGGTGTATGGGCTTCCTCTGGCTGATGGTTGCCGCCTGGTGGAGGCTGGGGACAGCACGGGCAAAGGAGAGCCAGGTGCTAGGCGAATGGATTGGGAGGAAAGGGGCTGTTACCAGGGCCGTAGGACTAATGCATGCCTTCATACGCATATGTACCCACTCCTGGGTCCCCTGGGCATAAAAGGAGGAGAAAAAAATCTCTGCTGGTGGCAGGATGGCGACCGACTCCCCGCAGGCTATGCTCCCGGGCCAGGCATAAGGTAAGCCCCGGTTATTCCAGGGGATGGGGTTGGAGGGCAGTCGATCTGATGGGGCTGCCTGGGGTGAGGTGCAAAAGTATTAAATGATAAAAATAATTTAGCTCCTGCATCGCTTATATGCAGCCTGTCCCTTGCGTATAAGTGTTCATCTACCCACGTATCCCCCAAGTCTCCCAGACATATGAAGCCCTCTTCCCTGCACCACTGTCTCAACCAGAGGTTGAATTCCTTTATTCTGAGTTGTCTGGCTGTGCTTGCGCAATGCACTGGCAGGACCTTCGAGAAGGCCAGGGAACTGACAAGCCCTTTTCACCCCTCTGCTAGCTCCCTGAACCTCCTTTGAACCCCCTCCACCTCTTCCCCAGCCAAGTCATTTGTTCCTAGATACAATACTAGGTGCAGCTTATCTCCCACTAACTTAATGCAGTCCTTTATTCTAGGGAGCGCCCTGCTGGCCTCCATTCCTGGGTTGCAAAAAACTGACCTCCCCTTGAAAGCTACTTTCTTCCTTAGCCAATGAATCCCCTTTACGATCGAATCTCCATTCACTATAACTGCTTTTGCATTTTCTATCCCCAAGAGTGCTTCACCTCTACTGTCAGGGTCTCTCGCACTCCTTCCACCCGGTAGTGTTGTCCTCATCTGCTCCCTTTCCTCTCCAACTTGTCCTGCCCCTGCCCCTCTTTTTCCCCCTGCCCCTCCTTGCTGCTAGTTTTCCCCCCTATCCCCTTCTGACCTTCCTCCTTCTTCTGGGCCTCGGTGCTGGATCCCAGATCCTGCCCCCCCCTTTCTCCACCCTGTCTTCTTCCAAGCCCTCCCCTCTGCTCCTCCCACTTGTTGCATATCCGCCTCGACCCTCCTTGTCCATTCCCCCTCTTTGTGCTCTATCCTTACTTCTCCTCTCTTGTGCTCTCCCTACGTGCCCTTCCATTGCGATGTCCTCCTTCCTTTTCCATAAGCCCAGTCAGGGCCAGTACCTGTTTGACTCCACTGTATAACTCCTGTTGAGTGCTCTTTCCCTGCTGCTTTCTTGTCCATGAGCTCTTCATCCTCTGTCTGTTCTGACCCCCCCTCCTCTTCCCACCATCTTGCCCCCTCTTCCATCCTCCCATTTTTCATACCTGTCTCCCCTCCAGCCTTCCATCTGTGCTCTTCCCTTTCTCTCCTCTTGAACTCTCTCTTTAATTAACCATGTCAATTCAGCCTCCATCCTTCTTAGTTTTTGACAAATAGGGCACTCACCTAACTTCCACAGAGTGCTCATGAACACCGCAGCTCCACAGCTATTACATCCTACTATCCTCCCTCCTCAAGGTCCCCTGCTGCCCTTCATTCTCTGGTGATCCCCCACCGCCACCACCAATGAGACTCTACCAGTTACCCTCATTCTCCTGCCAGCCCCACCTACCACAAGTTCCTTCCCCCTGGTCCAAGCTGGTACCTCCCTTGCTCTCCACATATGTGCCCCTTGCCCCCTGACTGGCAATAAGTTTGTAATGGTAACAGTTCAGCACGAGAATCAGTTTGGGACTGCCTTATCTCCCTTCCTGACTAATCAAGCCCTTTAAGCAGCAGCAGTCAGTAAGCTCCTTAGTGCCAGTAGTCCAATAGCTATAGAATCAGCTTGAACCCTCCTCGTCCCCCGGCAAGAAATCAACCCAATTTAGCAAATGAAGACAGTCAAAGTCTAGCAGTAGAGACAGTTTGAACCTCCCTTTTCCCCTCTCATGTAATCAATAAGCAATAGTATCAGATCAGTAAAGGTAAAGGAAACAGTTTAGGGCTGTCTTTTCTGCACCCAGACTAACGGGGCCCTTTAAACAGTTATTGGAGCAAGCACACTAGTCCTAGAAATCAATTGGCAATGGAGTGAGACAATTTCTGCAGCTGGAACCCCTCCTTGTCCCAGTCCAAGTCCCATATAGTCAGTAGCCTTTAGTTTGAGTCCCAGCTGGTATTTGTGACTTTGTACCTCTGCCCCCTTTCCTACCATCTATATGCATTACCCATTGAAGAAAGTCTCTGTTCCTCCTCAGTTCATCATCCTGCTTGCGGCGGTGAAGTCCAGGGCTGCTCCTTTTGGCGTTATGTTCTCTGTGTCCTGCTCCACCTCCCGCAAGTATTCAATAGAGGATGGGGCCGGAGTGGGTGAGCGAAACAAAAATGCAGTCTGTGACTATCCTTCTCAGCTTAGTCCGTGGCTCTCCTTCCCTTCGGATCTTTTCCCGACGCTGTCCTGTGATGGGGGAGAGCAGCCTCTGGCAACTATCGCTGCTCCCCGCTCCCCGAAGCTTCTCTTCTGGACTCTGGAAATAGGCCCCCTTTTATAGGCTGTGTGCCAATCTTTAAATCTGACACCAACCTATAGTAAGGGCAGTGATTTGTTGCAACTTTTTGTCTGCAGTTCCACCGCCCTCCTCCTCTGCGTGTGGCATGGATGGGTTTCATCTGCAGCGGCCGAGGAAAAATATGCAGTCCGTGACTCTCCTTCCCGGCTTAGTCCATGGCTGTCCATACATCCGGTTGTTTTCCCGATACTGTCCTGTGGCAGGGGAGGGGGTTGGAGTAGCCTGTTGCAACTAGCACTGCTCCTCTACAAACATTAACCAGCTCCACACATTAGATGTTGGGCTGCATAAACAAGCATTCCCCAACACCACATATTAGATGTAGGGCTGCATATACAAGCATTCCCCAGTACCACACATTAGATGTAGGGCTGCATATACAAGCATTCCCCAGTACCACACATTAGACATTGGGCTGCATATACAAGCATTCCCCAGCACCACACATTAGATGTAGGGCTGCATATACAAGCATTCCCCAGCTCCACACGTTAGATGTAGGGCTGCATATACAAGCATTCCCCAGCTCCACACATTAGATGTAGGGCTGCATATACAAGCATTCCCCAGCTCCACACATTAGATGTAGGGCTGCATATACAAGCATTCCCCAGCTCCACACATGAGCTGTAGGGCTGCATATACAAGCATTCCCCAGCTCCACACATTAGATGTAGGGCTGCATATACAAGCATTCCCCAGCTCCACACATTAGATGTAGGGCTGCATATACAAGCATTCCCCAGTACCACACATTAGATGTAGGGCTGCATATACAAGCATTCCCCAGCTCCACACATTAGATGTAGGGCTGCATATACAAGCATTCCCCAGCTCCACACATTAGATGTAGGGCTGCATATACAAGCATTCCCCAGCTCCACACATGAGCTGTAGGGCTACATATACAAGCATTCCCCAGCTTCACAACATTAGATGTAGGTTTGCTGCATGTGCAAGCATTCCCCAGCTCCACACATTAGATGTAGGCTGCATATACAAGCATTCCCCAGTACCACACATTAGACATTGGGCTGCACGTACAAGCATTCCCCAGCTCGACACATTAAATGTTGGGCTGCCTATGCAAGCATTCCCCAGCTCCACACGTTAGATGTCGGGTGGCATATACAAGCATTCCCCAGCTCCACACATTAGATGTTGGGTAGCATATACAAGCATTCCCCAGTTCTACAAATGAGTTATAGGGCTGCATATACAAGCATTCCCCAGTTTCACACATTAGATGTAGGGCTGTATATATAAGCATTCCCCAGCTCCACACATTAGATGAAGGGCTGCATATACAAGCATTCCCCAGTACCACACATTAGACATTGGGCTGCATGTACAAGCATTCCCCAGCACGACACATTAAATGTTGGGCTGCTTATACAAGCATTCCCCAGCTCCACACATTAGATGTCGGGTGGCATATACAAGCATTCCCCAGCTCCACACATTAGATGTTGGGTAGCGTATACAAGCATTCCCCAGTTCTACAAATGAGTTATAGGGCTGCATATACAAGCATTCCCCAGTGCCACACATTAGATGAAGGGCTGCATATACAAGCATTCCCCAGCTCCACACATGAGCTATAGGGCTGCATATACAAGCATTCCCCAGCTCCACACATTAGATGTAGGGCTGCATAAACAACCATTCCCCAGCTCCACATATTAGATGTTGGGCTGCACATATGAGTATTTCCCCAACATCACATGAGATGCAGGGCTGCATATACAAGCATTCCCCAGCACCACACATTCGTTGTAGGGCTGCATAAACAAGCATTCCCCAGCTCCACACATGAGCTGTGGGGCTGCATATACAAGCATTCACCAGCTCCACACATTAGATGTAGGGTTGCTGCATGTGCAGGCATTCCCCAGCTCCACACATTAGATGTAGGCTGCATATACAAGCATTCCTCAGCACCACACATTAGATGTAGGGCTGCATATATAACCATTCCCCAGTACCACACATTAGATGTAGGGCTGCATATACAAGCATTCCCCAGCACCACACATTAGATGTAGGGCTGCATATACAAGCATTCCCCAGTACCACACATTAGACATTGGGCTACATGTACAAGCATTCCCCAGCTCGACACATTAGATGTCGGGCTACATATACAAGCATTCCCCAGCTCCACACATTAGATGTAGGGCTGCATATTTATTTAGTTTTTGTTGACCGGGTAAGTGCACTAGACAAATTCCGCCTATTTTCAAGTACGACCCAAGGGAGGGGGATACAGATGAATGCCAAGTAACCTTGAACCAGATTAAGCTGTTGGTGGTATTTTTGTGAATGGGGGGAAATTTGGCCAGGGCACTCGGGGAAATTCCTCTGCTCTTTTCGAGAAGCACCATGGGATCTTTAACACCCACCTGAACTACCACCAGAACAGGCAGATGGGATCTCGATTTAACATCTCATCTGAAAGACGGCACCTCAGGAGTGCAGCACCCCCTCATGCTGCACTACAGTGTCAGTACTGGGATATTAACCCAAGTGTCTGGTGTGGGGACAGAACCCACAGCCTTCTGATCTCCTGGCCTCAGAGGCGAGTGTGCTACTTGCTGAGACACTGACATATATACAAGCATTCCCCAGCTCCACACATTAGATGTACAGCTGCATATACAAGCATTCCCCAGCTCCACACATTAGATGTACAGCTGTATATACAAGCATTCCCCAGCTCCACACATTAGATGTACAGCTGTATATACAAGCATTCCCCAGCTCTACACATTAGATGTACAGCTGTATATACAAGGGTTCCCTTTAGAGTGGAATCGCAAGTAAAAATAAAAAAAACTTAAAGAGCTGCTATGTAGTTATTTATTCCTTGTGACAGTCATGTCTTAACCTTTACGTTTAGGCTCTCATATCACAGTTGAGTTTCTGAAGTTTCTGCCAGCATTTTCTTACCATGTTTTTGGCTACGCAGATTGAACTGTTTAATCCCATTTGACTCGCAGCCTGCGGTTGCCGGGTAAAATTTGCACTCGGCTATTTTCGGAAATTCAGACCGTAAGCTATGTCAGTAAGGTCACCCTCACGCACCATTCGCTGTCAGGTTCTGGTAAGTTTGAACCACATATTAGCTGTGGTGTTGTTTGTATGTTCAGTGGCAGTATTCACTTGTACTTGGATAGTAAATATCTTATCTGTTTTTCCATATAGGACACAGCGTTGTAGGAATGTATTTCATCATAAATTCATTCAGTCAACCTGCCCTTGCCCTTAATTGAATCCTCTGTGTCCTATCTGTGTGACGGATTAAATGATGACCACTATTTTCCAAGAGGGTGTGGGGGTGGGAACCAATGTACAGTACACTGGAGCATCCTGTTCTCTGTTTTTGGAAGCTTATTGCAGTGTAGACTGGTGTATGTTTCTTCTGTTTCACTGAGATAGTGAACCGATCGTTGTTAGACATGCTGTGCTGGCAGGATTTCCAAAAAAAGCTGTAACTAACAAGTGTTGTACCATTCCTAGTAGCCTTGCCCTTTTTTAAAGAAATACCAGTTACGTTTCAACGGCTTCTTTGGCTGAACACTGGAACGCTGTGAAGGGCTTTGTGCCCCGTGCACGGAGTACGCAGTGGTGGTGTTTATGTCGTGCGTTGAAATAGTTAAAGAGTGATCAGAGTGCTAGCTCGAGTTGTCAAAGCGTGCAAGTCCCGTTTACTAAGTTTATGAAACGGAAAAAAGAAGCAGTTTAGATTAAAATGATAACAGGGAGTGCAGCTGTCATCCTGAAATACAGTAATTATACGGTGCCACAGTACTCCATTCAGCACTTCATAACTTGAGTCTAGATCTGAACATTTGCCCCTCATTTTATCATAAAGGATTCTCACAGAATATTTATTGTTCCCCTGTAGGATGAGTACCTATATTTTTTTGATATTTGCATGCTGTAGTCCTCTACCCCTCTCCACATGCTTCTTCCACTGCCCTAATCTCGGTCCTGAGAACCTTTGAATTGAGTCGGATCCTCTCTCAAAAGAATTTATACTTCTGTCTGCTGTTTCCACCCTCAGTCCCCCCTCTCTCTCCCCCCCTCTTCTCTCACTTTCTCTCTCTCTCATTTGTCTTCCCTCCCCCGCTCTCTCTCTGTATGTTTGTCTCTGTTTTTTTCCTCTACTTACTACCAGGTGTCATCAAGGTTCTGAAACTGACTAAACAGTTTTGGAATACAGACAGCTCCTAAGTCACAGATATCAGCATAGCATGTGTAGTAGCAGGTTGGGGTCACCGACAGAGACCTGACGGGCCTCAGGTGACCCCTGAGTCTTAGTATGTGCGCCTCTGATAATGTGTTCTACCTGTCGCGATCTCTTTAACACACTGTCAAAGAAACTGAGGCATGAAAACAGAGTGAAATGAAACTGGGTTTAGGACTTCCGGTGACGTCACCACCTGAGATACAAGGGTGAAGAACAGCTCCGTGTATCTTGGGCTACAAACAGACTCTGCCACAACTATTAAATCAGCAGTAAACAAAGAAAATACCAGGCAGAGCCACAGCAGTCCGTACCTCCAGCGCTAAGGATTCAACTGGAATCACTCGACTAACCGCAGGCTCTGCAGAAAGCCAAATCGACATGGCGGTCTCCACGGGGGATGCGGCCTTACAATTTCATTTCATTTTGTTTTTATTTTTTATACTTGTAAGCAGGATGAGCAATTCTGCCCGTTTTCACCAGCGACAATTTATGAAACAGACTTTACATACATTATAAAATAAATGTTTAAGAACAATATAAAAAAATACAAAAACAATTAACAGTCAGTTATTTAACATTAACTTGTTTAAACGTCATTATCCATCATCCAGTGTTTTAGTCTAGTTTTTAAAGACCACACTGTCGTACTTCCCATAGTGTCAACAGGTAGTGAATTAAAAAATAAAGGAGTCCTAAATAACATAGATCTCTGACCAAGAACAGTTTGAAACAATGGAATTTCATAAGTAAATTTAGTCTGAGATCTAGTACCACTAGAGTTAAAAAAACCTAGGGAATAATAAAGAAACTATGGGAGAAAGAAGGCCATTCTTTACCTTAAACATCAAGATGCCCATTTTATGCAAAATCCTATTTTTCAGGGATAGACTATGTGAACATACAAGCAAAGAGCAATGGTGTGTTCAAAAGGGAGCATCAAGCATGAAACGTAAAATAGAATGATAAGATACCTGAAGTTTGTTGAATTAATGACCAGAGAAGGAAGAGTAAATAATAATACCATATTCCAGAACACTCAACAAAAAATGTGAACGAGCAAAAACCTTGATTCTTTGGTCAGAAACTGTTTAACTCTATAAAGGGAACTCAATCTCTGATGAAGGGTTTTCCTTAATTTATTTAAGTGGGGTTCAAATTTTAGCTTTGAATCTACAATTATCCCCAAATTTTTAAAACTATCTACTAATTCAATCACACTTCTTTCCAGTGTAACAATGTGATGTAAACTGTTAAGCTCAATGGTCCATTTCGAAAACAACATAGCTTTAGTTTTGCTTGAATTAAGTACCATAGAGTTCGAGACAGCCATTTTTGAAAGGAATTAAAGTCAGATTTACCATATCCAAAGCATCTAAACTACAGGAGAGAAGGATTAGTTAATTATACTTGCTGTTGAGGGAGTTAATGTATAGAGGATTTTTGTAAGTTTTGATATTGTTTTATTTTAACTTAGTTTAAAGTAGAATTTAGCTTAAAGGTTTCTGTGGCTGAAGTGACTTCCCCTTCCACCAGCCTTTCTTAAATACTGAAATATTACTGGGGGTTGGGTTTGAAGGCTGTGAGGGAGGAGCTTGGGGAGCTGCAAACTGATCTGAGTCCTCAGAACAGTCCAGAAAGGAGGAAACACGGAACAGCCATGTGAGCGAAGTCTTAAGGACATAAATATATACAACGTATGAGTAGATATAAATATATACAACGTATGAGTAGATATAAATATATACAACATATGAGTAGATATAAATATATACAACGTATGAGTAGATATAAATATATACAATGTATGAGTAGATATAAATATACAACATATGAGTAGATATAAATACAACGTATGAGTAGATATAAATATATACAACATATGAGTAGATATAAGTATACAACATATGAGTAGATATAAATATATACAACGTATGAGTAGATATAAATATATACAACATATGAGTAGATATAAATATATACAACGTATGAGTAGATATAAATATATACAACGTATGAGTAGATATAAATATATACAACATATGAGTAGATATAAATATATACAACATATGAGTAGATCTCTCGTCCTTATGAGTAGGATTGTGGTTTCCAGTTAGTACTGTAGTTGACTGTCTTATGCTGCATGCAAGGACATTTAGGATAACAATTTCTGTTAGAGGCTGGGCTAGGATTAATTAATTATACTTGCTGTAGGGATAGTGGTGTGGAGAGGCTGTATAGGTTGTGTGGACCATGAGTAGGAATGTAGGGTGCAATGGTTGTGGGGCAGCAATGGAGATGAACATACTGTGATGGCTGGGAGGGCCCCCAATATGCCACAGGCTAAAGAGGCTTGAGGAAGAGGTTCAGTGGCTTGGCAGGGAACTGGGGAGGTTGAGGGAGGAGGGGAGGACTGCATCGGTAGGACGGCTGACACCTGAGACAATTGTGGGGGCACCACAGAAAAGGAACAGTGGGGCAAGGGAGAGGTCCAGGGGAGGAGGCACAGTAGACAGGAAGCTAGTTGATGAAGGGTGGACTCTAGTAGGACCTAGAAAAAGAGGAGCAGCAGTAGGCAGGAGGAAACACACAATAAGGCAAAGGGAGGAGGGAACATGTTTGCTGTACTTGTAACACATGGGAAAGAGGACGCAGGAGGAGATTGCACAAGGGATAGTAGTCACAAAGAGAAGGGAGAGAGGGGCATTACTAGTGGAGAGACTGAGCATGGCATGGTAGGGGGAGGGATAATACTTGGAGAGGTGAGAAGGGAGCGGAAGATTGGCAGTCAAACGGGAGGAGGGGAGGAGTCTCAATTGAGAAGGGTAGGGAAGACACTGGGACACACTGTAGGCGCCGTCTTAGTGGCCCCAGAAAAGAGAACCTGGGTGGGGGGGGTGGCGTGGGCACAAGGAAAGAGGAGGGAGGTGTACTAGTGTTGGGGGACTCCATACTCAAGGGGATCAGATGGGGCAGCAAGGGGGAGAGGCACAGTCAGATATGGGTAGAGTCCATACCAGGATTAAAGGCAGACAAGGCAGGACAGGCAATCCTAAGGTGTGTAAGGAGGGGTAGGTGGGGAAAACACATATTGTGGTTCTTATGGGGACAAATGACCTAGTGGGGGAAACGGTGGAGGTAACAACAGAGAGGACTGAGGAATTGGGAAGATTGTGTGAGAGACTGAGGTGTGATATTCTCAAGGGAAGTGCTCCCAATGCATCTTGTAAGCACAGTGAGAAAGGAGAGGATTAGGAGTTGAATGCATGGTTGGTAGAACGGTGTCAAACTAAGGGAAATGGGGTTGTGGGTGGCTGGGGCAGTACCTGGGATGATAGCAATCTGTTTGCAAGGGATAGGCTGCACCTGAGTGGGGAGGGGAAGGAGGTATTAAAGCAATGACTGGGGAGGTATATTGCAACAAAGGTGGATTTAAACTAGATGGGGGTGGCAAGTGGACAGCAGGTAGGCAGGGATCCGACAGAGTGGAGTCACTGCCTATCCCCCAGGCTAGCAGGGAAGGACTCGGGGCAGCTGAAAAAGGAGGGAGTAGAAGGAAGGAAATGGAGGCCAGTGAAGGGAAGAGGGCAGGATAAAGGGTGGTCTCACTGAATGCAAGAAGCTTAGGCAACAAATCTGCTGAGCTACAGGCATTCTTAGCAGTGTGGAGGGTGGATATTGCAGCTGTCACAGAAACGTGGGCAACTGAGCACCGGGACTGGGATCTGGCAATCCCAGGATACAGAGTATACAGGAAGGACCATAAGAAAGGGAGGGGTGGTGAGGTGGCAGTCTATGTGAGGGACAGGATCAAATGCACAAGGGATGAGGGGGAAGAAAGGAGAACAGAGACAATCTGGCTGCAGCTCCCAGACTCAAGGGGTAGGAAACAGGTTTGAGGTGGTATACAGGCCACCGTCCCAGTCTGAGGAGCTTGCAATTAGCAGGACAAATCAGAAAGGTATGTAGAAAAGGGAAGGTGGTCATCGTGGGGGATTTCAACTTGCCGGGGGTTGACTGGAGCATTCCGGCCACTTCCAGTGCTAGGGAGCAAGTGCTCCTGGATGCAATCCAGGAGGGTCTCCTGACACAGTTGGTTAGTGTACCTACTAGGCTAAAGAACACTTTAGATCTGGTGTTGTCGAATGGGGAGGCAGTAAGGGAAATAAAGGTGGAGGACCCACTAGCTGACAGTGATCACCAAACGGTGTGGTTTAATATCACGATGTGTGGGGAGCCAGAGAAATCAGTTACTCAGGTAGTAAACTTCAGGGGTGCAGACTTTGGGAAGATGCAGGAAGTACTGAAAGGGAACTAGAGGGCATAAGGCAGGAGATGGATGCAGAGCAGAAATGGGATATTATTAAATGGGGGATTACAGAGGCAACAGAAGCCTGCACCAAGACACAGAGGAGCAGAGCAAGAAAACCATGCTGGTTAAACAGCGATGTAGTGGAGGTGGTGAGAGCTAAACGAGAGGCGCACCAGAGGTATAGAAGGATGGGAAAGGAAGTGGACAGGGAAGAGTATGCAAGATGGTCCAGGGAGGTAACCAGAAAAATAAGAGAAGCCATGGCCCAGCAGGAGCTGAGATTAGCGCAGGGAATTAATGGGGGGGGGGGACTTTTTCAGATACGTCAGGGAGAAAAGGAAGTGCAAGGAGACAATAGTGAGGATAAAGGGTGGGGAGTGGACGGAAAAGGGTGAGGAGCTGGCAGAAGCACTGAACTTTTGCTCAGTGTTCACAGAAGAAAAGGGGGACCACTACCACCATGGGCTGGGAGGGTGGGGACAGGGGGAGAGGAGGCAACAGATAGAAGAATTGAGGCAAGCAGAGTCCTAGAGGGATTGAGGGCACTGAAGGCAGACAAGACACCAGGGCTGGATGGTATCCACCCCAGGGTGCTGAGGGAGATGGTGGAGGTGTTGGTGGAGCCTCTGGCAGATCTGTACAGCACCTCTCTGGAGTCAGGATGTGTACCACTGGACTGGAGGATGGCACGTCTAGTACCATTACACAAGAGCGGACCAAGGGATGAACCGAGTAATTATTGTCCGGTAAGTCTCACCTCCATAGTGTGCAAACTCATGAAGACAATACTAAAGGAAAGACTGGTGTTGTACCTGGAGGACAATGGCCTCCAGGATGTGAGGCAGCATGGATCTGTGTCAGGGAAGTCTACATAGAAACATAGAAACATAGAAGTTGACGGCAGATAAGGACCGCAAGGCCCATCCAGTCTGCCCATTTCTTTTTCTACCTTATAAATGTGCCATTGGCCTTTGTCAGTGACCTATCTATTCATAGTCATTTGTATTGCTACCTTATGCCTATCCCATGCATGTTTGAAGCCCTGCACTGTATTCATAGCCACTACTTCTTGTGGTAAGCCATTCCATGCATCTACCACTCTTTCTGTGAAAAAGAATTTCTCACATTCCTCTTAATCGGCCTCCCTCTAATCTCATGCTGTGTCCTCTTGTCCTGCTATTTTTCTTATATTTAAACATGTTAGACTCTTTCACCTTGTTTATGCCCTTAAGGTGTTTGAATGCCTCGATCATATCACCTCTCTCCCTCCTTTGCTCAAGGGTATACATATTGAGCTCCGTTAATCTGTCCTCATATGTCTTCTGATGCAGTCCCTGCACCATTTTGGTTGCCCTTCTCTGGACTTCTCTGGACTGCCTCAATTTGGTTAATGTCCTTTTGAAGGTGTGGCCTCCAATACTGCACGCAGTACTCCAGATGGGGCCTAACCAATGTCTTGTACAGAGGGATTATTACCTCCCTCTTACGACTTGTGATACCCCTACTAATACACCCTAACACCCCCTAGCCTTACCTACTGCTTTAGAGGTCTGCTTGATGATTTTAGGTCATCAGTGATGATGATGCCCAAGTCTCTTTCTTCCTTTGTGACTGCTAGCAACTCCCTCCCAGCCTATAAGTGGCTTCAGGTTTCTCTTCCCTATGTGCATGATTTTGCACTTCTTTGCATTAAATCCCAGTTGCCACTCTTCTGACCATTCTGCTAGTTTATCCAGATCTCTTCTCATTCTGCCCACCCCATCTGGATCATCTACTCTGTTGCAGATCTTGGTGTCATCTGCAAACAGACAAGCCTTACCCTCTAGTCCATCTGCGAGGTCACTAATGAAGATGTTGAATAGGACTGGCCCCAGGACTGATCCCTGAGGTACCCCACTTGTGACTTGCATCTCTTCTGACTGTATACCATTTACCACCACTCTCTGTTTTCTGCCAGTCAACCAGTTTGCCACCCAGTTGACCAACTTCTGACCCACCCTGAGCCTACCTAGCTTATTTATCAATCTTCTATGTGGAACAGTGTCAAAAGCTTTGCTGAAGTCAAGGTAGGCGACATCAACTGCTCCCCCTTGGTCCACCACTCTGGTTACCCAGTCAAAGAAATCTATGAGATTAGTTTGACAGGACCTTCCTTTTGTAAACCCATGCTGTCTTGGATCCTGTGCCCCTATGGATTCCAGGTGTTGCACTATCCTTTCCTTAAGGAGTGCCTCCATAATCTTGCCTACTACTGAGGTAAGACTGACCGGTCTGTAGTTCCCTGCCTCCTCCCTGCTACCACTCTTGTGGAGTGGGATCACATGAGCCCTTCTCCAGTCTTCTGGGACCTCTGCTGTGCTCAGAGACTCACTAAACAATTCTGCTAATGGCTCTGCTAGTTCCTCCTTTAGCTCCTTAAGTACCCTGGGATGTATGCCATCAGGTCCCATTGCCTTATCCACCCTGAGCTTAGCAAAGCACAATTAAACCATTACTTGCATTTTTTTTTCATTTTTTTTTCTTTCTAATTACTCTGACTAGGTTATAAACCCAGCAACTTATCTGGAATGGATATCATTAACTGCAGGTACTGTGGAACAATTTTCAGAAGGACATTCTTGCAGGATTTAGGACACTGTCCTACATGCTGGGCCTTTGGAAATCTTAGGGCTCAGCTCCAGGCAGCATGGGCAGAGATTGCACGCCTCAAATTTCATATTCAAGAGGAAATACATTATAAGAGAATACTAGCTGGGAGGGTTAAGCTGGGGATCACTGAGGAGGAGAAGGACCTAGGGGGTTATGGTAACAGGGACCATGGACAACACTGCCCAGTGCAGGCAAGCGGCTGCAAAAGAGAACAAATGCTGGGGCGCATAGCGAGGGGGGTTTTATCCAGGCAAAGAGGGGTGATCTTGCCCCTCTACAGGTCACTGGTAAGGCTGCACTTAGAGTATTGTGTGCAATTTTGGAGGCCATACCTAAAGGGTGATATCAGGCTACTGGAGGGGGTGCAGAGGAGGGCAACAAAGATGCTATGTGGAATAGAGGAAGTAGACTATGACAGCAGGCTGAGAGACCTGAATATATACACCCTGGAGGATAGAAGGAACAGGGGGGACATGATAGAGACATTCAAGTATCTGAGGGGAATCAATAAGGATGGGGCAGATGGGGTCTTTAAATTAAGGAGGGGGAGGGTCACCAGGGGGCATGGGCTAAGAATAGAGGGGGGAATATTTAGAGAGGAAATGAGGAGACACTATTTCACAGAGAGGGTGGTAGCAAATGGAACACCCTACCAGAATGGGTAGTATCATGTAAATCTGTAAACAGCTTCAAAATGGCATGGGACAGGGAGAGAGTGAGGGTGGGGAGGTGGGGGTGGCAGTGGGATGACAAACAGGAGGGGGGGTTGGGCAGCTGCAAACTAGGGGTGCTAGCTGCACACTCGAGCACACTTAGATAGACCGGGTGGTTTGTTTCTGCTGGCACATTCTTATGTTCGAATAATTGGGGGTGGAACCAACACCATAAATTACTGCATCATCAGCATAAAGTATTATTGATGAATGGGAGCAAACCAAAGGAGCAGAATTCATGTAAAGTGAAAAAATCAATGGGCCAAGAATTGACCCTTGTGGTACCCTACATTTAATGATACTAGGAGAGGAAGTACTATCACCTATACGAGTACAATAAGATGCCACAATTTTATCAGAACTGCAGGACTTTCGAACAGAAGTACGTACCTTTAGTGCAGAATTAACATCCGAAATGAGCAGGCTCACTGCAAGAGTAATAGAGATAGAAGCTCACCATACAGAAATAGACGATCGGACAGACAGGCTGCAGCGCATGGTTGTGCATCTCCTAGACGAGCAGCATACATTACGAGAGAAATGCGAAGATCTAGAAAATAGATCGCGCAGGAACAATATGCGGATACATGGGGTCCCTGAGGATGAAGAGGGGAAAGATATGCCAAGATCTGTGGAAGCATTACTCTGCTACTCCTTTCAACTTGATCCAACATTTAAGCTTGAGATTGAGTGGGTATATAGGCCCCTCTCAACAAAACCGACTCAACCTGATTTGAGGCCACGATCTATCATTTTGAACTATGCCACTAAACAAACAATCCTTACCAGAGCCTGGAGAATGTGGGAAACCAAGTATAAAGAAAAAAGCATATATTTTGATAATGATTATTCCCCGACAGTATCAGCTAAATGGAAGGTCTGTGCTCCACTACTGTGCCTCTTAAAGCAACAGCAACTTAGGTTCACAACCCTGTACCCAGCTTGGTTAACGGTCATGTTTGCTGATGGCCCACAAACATTTGAGACCCCAGAAGAAGCCACAAAAGTACTTCAAGAGAAGGGACTTGTACTACCTACCACAGGTGGCCTTGCGACCAGAAAGCTACAACAAGACTTGCGGGATGCTACTTGGGACACTGTTTGAGACTCCAATTCGAGAAAGAGACAGAGCCAGGCAACTCTGAAGGACGTGAAAAAACTCTTGCAACGATTTCAAAGAACTGCACCCATGTGATGGGTGAGATGAATCCAGGAGGGACCTTAAAAATCGATATTTATGGAATACACTAATCCGTATAACGCGGGGTACGCACTAGTACTTGGGGGACTTTATTTGCAAGGGCTGTAATGGGGAGGTAGAAGATCGCTTAATGTTCCCTAGATGTATATGGGAAGAGGTTCTGATGGCTGGTATTTCTCATCCACCTTCCCCCCCCCCCGAAGTTCTGAAGATACCCTTCTATTATAAATTGAATATGTTATAGGTAGCCCAGGAGAGGAGGGTCGAGTTAATGTTTCTTTTTAAGGTTTACTTAAACACTTGACCCTCTGCAGGCTGGAGAAACATCTCTGTGCGGCTGACAAATCTATATGACCTCACTGGAGGTGAGGAACACAGGGGCCATTCCCTGGTGGTCTCTGCTTTTATTAATTATCTCCATTGCGGCCTATTGCACCACTAGGTACCAGGGAAACAGTGGTGCTGGGGGCCTATGGCTTCACTTTGAAATTCCCCCACAGGGTGCTTCCATCTGTCCTAGTACAGGAGAGGTATATTTCCTCTCCCTACCCTGGGAGCTGTTTAAATGTTTAGAGACGGCCAGAGGAACTTTGGACCCGGCACGTCTAAAAGGTTTACATCAGTTACTGCCCAGTTGGCAGTCAGTTACTTTTGAGTGCCTTGATTAGTTTAGTTTATTGTTCTAAGAATTAATACCTTTGAGCCAAGGCTCTTTTACAAAGGTTCCACGTCATTAAGTACAAAAACATAGTAGACAGTGTTACAAACAATCAGTAAGTTGTTTAACAAGGCCACAACTTAAACAGTAACATTTATGTACAGAAAAGAAAAAGGAACTCGGAGGCAGTATCAAGGGCAAGGAATAAGGATTGGAGAGCTTGAGAGGGAAGAGAGGGAGAAATAAGAAGTTTAGGAGCAGACAGAAACCAGGTTAGTGGTACTCAGGTTGTCTTTGTCAAAGAGGAGACCATAGTGGTTGAGTGAAACAAATGTAAGTGCACTCAGTGGGATGAGACTTTAGTCTAAGCAGTCACAGGAGCTGGAGGCTGTGAGGTGAGCGTAAAGTATGGATTTGAAAGCTTCCAATGTCGTGGAGGATAGGGAGGGCAGGTTAAGGGCATTGTACCAGGTAGGGGCACGGTATGTAAAAGATCTTTGTCCCTGAGCAGTCCGGCATCTAGGGACAAGGAAAGGTTGGTGGTCAGATCTTCTGATGGTACGAGTGCCATTGTTCAGGCAGAGCAGGTCCTGGATACATGGAGTAGTGAGTCCCAAGATAGATTTTTTTGCCATCACGCAGGTGAGATACATGAGGTGATTGGAAAGATGCAACCAACTGGTTTCCATGTAGAGGTCACAAGTGTGGGTCCGTCTCTGTGCTCCAGTGAGGAGTCAATAGGTTTTGTTTATTGCTGTTCAGATGCGCTTCAGTGCAGAGGTAGTAGCTGAGCCATAGACAATTAGACTATAGTCTATGATTGAGATGATTGAGCTTTGAACAGCAATCCTCAAGGCAGCTTGGTTGAAAAAATTGACGGTTCCAGTACAAAATTCCAATGCGTTGATGCACTGTTTTTGCAGTGTTATCGATATGGGCTGCAAAAGTAAGACATTCGTCAAAAGTGATACCAAGGTATTTGAAGGTGTTCACTTGTTCTAGTGTATTTCCAAGAGAAGTTTTTATGACGAGTGGAGTATGCCTATTTCTGTTTTGACGACTGGCGAAAAGCATGACTTTTATTTTTTTTTGATTTAGGACCAGTTTGTGCTCAAGGAACCACTTTTCAACACATGAGAAAGCAAACAGCAAGCTCTGTCATAATGGATTTGGATCCTTATGGGAGGAGAGAATTACAGCATCATCAGCATAGAGTATTATTTTTTCAGGGCAGGATTTGGGAAGCAAGTTTAGAAATAGGCTGAAGAGGAGAGGACCTAAAATTGAGCCCTGGGGGACACCAGAGAGGACCGGTTTGGAGTCAGAGAGAACCTCAGAGATTTTTACTGTTTGAGAACGTTGTGCCAGGTAACTTTTTACCCAGGCTCCAGGTCCCTCGGCTAGCCCAATGTTGAGCAGCAGAGAGATTAGAAGGCTATGGTGAACTGTGTCAAAGGCCTTTGTGAGGTCTATGAAAACAGCTCCGGTTAAATAACCCTTATCCAAGGCTTTGTGAGTTTCACTAGAGAAATCAAGTAGGGCCGTCGACGTACTGTGTCCTTTCCTAAATCTGTGTTGCTGAATGCAGAGTAGAGCGTGCTTTTGCAGGTAGTCTGATAGTTGATCCGCCACGATCCATTCAAGAGCTTTGGAGAGGGGTGGAAGTATAGATATGGGCCGATAGTTCCCTGGTGTGGATTTGTCACCCCCTTTATGCGCTGGTGTGACTATAGCGGCCTTTCATGTGTTGGGGAATTGACTTTGGCACAGGGAGAAGTTGAGAATTTTGGTGAGGGGGTGGATCACTTCTTCCAAGGTGAGGGACAGAAGTTTTAGATCAATGGTGTCACTGCTATTTCTAGATTTAGAGCAGGCCTTTTTCTGTATCTGTAGGCTTCATATGTCGTAACTATTTTAAAGTCAAATAGCGGTTTGTCTGGCGAGGTGGTTTGGGATACGAGTTTTGGAACTGACAAGTCCTGGAAGAAGTCTGGTGAGAGGACACCACTGAGGTCAGTGAAGGTTTTATTTAGGGCATCGGCCATAGTCTTAGGGTCATGGGTAGTGGATGCATCAATGTTCATTGCCGTGGGAGAGGATTTAGACTGTTTGCCCGTAATATTACGTATATTGTCCCAGAAGGATCTACCGTCACCCCAGGTGGTTTCTAGAGCATTCTTGAAATAGGAGCTCTTCATTTGCCTGATTTGTGAAGTGCATAGGTTCGCGCCTGTTTATAGTTAAGTGAGTCTGTTATGGAGCCTGTGGCCTGGCTATAGCCCAAAGATGGTCATGTGCTTTAAGCTGAGTCAGTAGTTTGGCTGTTAGCCAGGGATTAGAGAGGGCTTTGATTTTATGTTTTTTGAAAGGTGCGTAGTTGTCACAGGCAGTGTTGAAAGTTTTAATGAAGAAGTCTAGGGTAGCGTCCACATCCAGCATATTGTAGATAGGGGACCAGTCTTGTTGTAGGAGGCAGGTCTTTAGCTTAGCAAGGTTTCCGTGCAGTAGCATTTGACTTAGGATGGTTTTAGGAGGTGGTTTGTGGAATTTATTTGTCCAGATACAGATCACAGGGGAGTGGTCACTGAGGGAGTCGGAGAGAACGGTGGTATTTTTTATCCGGTCTGGGCGATTAGTAAGAATCCAGTCAATGAGAGTGCTGGTTCCAGTCTTGTAGTTTTTTCTAGTAGGGGAGTTGACCATCTGTGTTAGGTTGGTTGCTAGGATAGTATCCCTGCTGGGTCCGATATCTGAGGCAAGCCAATTTAAATTGAAATCACCGAGAAGGAGGAGCTCAGAGTCAGGAGGTTGTAATCTTGCAAATTCAAGGATAGACTGGAGCCCAGCTCGTGGGTCTTTAGGGGGGATATAGACTGCAGCCACGGTAAGCACTTTGTTATGGGCACCAAGGAGAAGCTTGACAGGGAGAAGTTGTACTAGGGTATTTTCTGGGGAGAAACTGGCAAGGTGGCATGAGAGGTAGTCCTTTATATTGATAACACATCCACCCCCCCTTTCTTTTTACCCGGTCAAGTCTGAAGAGGTTGTAGCCTTGGAGCAAGATTGCATGATCTGGAGTGCTAGGTGTTAGCCAGGTCTCAACAATTAGAAGTATGTCAGGATTATGTTGTCCAATAAAGGCTTGAAGAGATGCCAGCTTAGGAAGGAGGCTGCAGATATTTAGGGTAACAATGGATAGCCTGTTTTCAGTTTTTGCAGGCTTTATCTTAAAGTTTGAGCCAGGGCCAGGGTTTGAGTGGATCCCACCAGACATGAGAAGTAGGAGGAGCAGCAGTTTGAGGGATATCTCCCGTAGCTCATACCATGTAACGTCTTTCCTCTGCATGCTGCAGGTTTGGATACAGTGCAGTCGCCTAGGGTGTCAACAAAGGAGGGTTGCTAACGACAGGTGCTCAAATATGATTTTTCCAGCCAGGGTGATCGTTTGCACCCAGTCCTTAGTAATGGGGTGCCTCAGATTGAAATAAAGGGTATTTGCCATGGTTCCATAATGAAGGTAGGATGTCAAGATGCTTACAGTGGGGGGTTGCATGGGGTAGGAGGAGAGAGGAAGTTGACACAGTGGATAACAAATGGAGAGAGATAGAAAAACAGGAGGAGGTTTACATGGGTAAACCCAAGGCTCACACATGAGCAGGGTCAGATCAGTTTCGGTTGTGTGCCTCCAGGGGGAGGATTTGCCCCATTGCCAAATGATGTAAAATAGTCAAATCCACAGGAAAATGACCAGTAAACTGTCTGATCTACGGTAACAAGACAAAGGATGTGTTAAATTCCTGGAACACTGGCCTGGGGCATATGCAGGAAGTTAAAACCCTTTGTCAGTGTCTTCCCTTTGTTTAAATAGTTGTGAATGGTTCTCAAAGACATGCAGTTCCCTTTAGCAACAAGGTAGACGGAAATGTGGATTCAGTTTGCACTTCCCAGGTCAGAGCTTGTAAAATTTCTTAGCTGTACCTACTTTGATTGTGATGACTTCCAAAAAAGTTGATTTATAATGAGAATCTCAATATCTGCTGGTGATGTTTTCCAGTTTCTTAGTCCAGGAAACTTTCATAGATCATATATCCAAGAATGGTCTAGTTCCTCCAAGCCAAAACACATGAAAATCCACAAAACTAAACTATTGACAGAGACAAACACAAACACCCAGCCACACAGCCCAAGTAGGCGGAGCTATGTATTAATCGATGTGAATCAGAATAGTTCACAAATGGTTTGCACCTTGTTTAACGTGCTATATCTATTAATAGGAAATATGTATCTGTTGTTGTTAGTAGTTGGATTAGCTCATGGGTTCTAGATAGTGAAATAGGCAGACATTTTGAGCAAATCAAGACAGACAAAGAAAGTTCAGACATGAGCAAAGCAATTTTATTAGTTACAGAGATAGCATGGCACTGGTTTGGTGGAGAATGGTAGGGTCCTGCCAGTGAAGAGAATGGGACCCTCATACAGCCTCTGTCTGGTGGTAAAAATGGATACAAAGTCTCTGATATTATCCCTTAAGTTGGAAATCTGATTAAACGCTTCTGCCTTTTTCAGTTTAAAAAAAAAGATAAACCAGAAATCATTTTACTCCAGGAAACACACTTGTCTTCAGATGAGCATAAAAAATGTCAGCGCTTTGGGTACATAGAGGCCACTGAAGCAGCCTATGAAAAAGGGAGATAAAGGGGGTGATGACAGTGCTGTCCAATGGAGTGCCCTTCGAGAAGGGGGTTGAGATTATCGACCCGGGAGCCGCTATGCTATCGTGACAGCCAAAAATCTTCAGGAGGGCTGGGGCCTAGGTAGGGCCACGACGAAGCGGTGTTGCGAACCTGGCTTGTTCCATATAGGCTACCTCAGTGTCGACCCTCCAACCGCCTCAGTTTCTTTTTTCCCACCGTCGAGTGCACTTCAGTGACTATGTTGTTCGCCCACTGGAAGTCAAATCTTCATGTCTATAGTCGTTTAAGTATTTGATTACATAGATACATTGATACATAGACAGTGTCGGCAGATAAGGGCCTATGGCCCACCCAGTCTGCCCATTTGAGCTTGTAAGTTCAGTTTGTTTTCCTAGAAGTCTGTTGCCCCTTACCCCTGACCTCCAGAATTCCTTTATGTATATCCCATGCATTCTTAAATCCCGTGATTGTTTCAGTCCCCACCACTTCCTCTGGCAGGGTGTTCCACTTGTCCACCACCCGTTCTGTGAAGAAATTCTTTCTCATGTTTCCTCTGAATCGTCCTCCCTCCAACTTCATCCCATGCCCTCTAGTCCTGGAACATCTTTTTCGCTTAAAAATAGTGTTTTCCTGCACCCTGTTCCTCCCTGTAAGATACTTGTATGTCTCTATCATATCCCCTCTCTCCCTCCTCTCCTCCAGGGAGTACATGTTCAGTTCAATCAATCAATCAATCAATCAATCAATCAAGTCTTTATTTAACCAGGCGTTCATCGTTGAGCAGAAGCTCATTTGCAAGATGGACCTGGGTGAAGCAACTAACAATTGTATATACAGGTCAACACAGGTATTTACAAGGCAATAAAGATAATACTCTTACAGAGAGGAAGAAAAGAAGTTCATATGTACATAGAATTATACAGATATTGTACAGATTACACGGTATTTACATACATAGAAGTGTCTATAGGAAGATAAAGCAGGTTATCTAAGGTTGCAGGAGGAAGTAACGGAAGAAAAAATAAAATAAAAATATACACCAGGTAGAGGTGAAGGTAGGGGGAAGAGAGGAGGGAAGTAGGGGAGAAGTCTAGGAGGGCACGGTGCACGGAAAGGAGTTGGTAAGCTGGATGTAGAGAAGGTGGATGGAGAAAAGGAGTATGTGGAGCCCGGGATTGAATGCTATAAAGTACGGGCATAGAGATGTCACAACCCAGGGTAGTGAGCCCTATCCGAGGTTGGGAAAAGGAAGAATAAGGGATGGACGGGCCTAGTGTAGATAAGACAGGGGGATAAGAGAGAGAACAATTAGGCTGGTGAGGAGCAAGCTGGGGGGGTCAGTACTTAAAATTGGGTCTAGGTGTGGCTATATACCAGTGCAGACACCGGTACTGGGTCTGAGTGGGTGAAGCGGTTACATACTTCTCTGATTGTACGGAAATAAAGCATCTTGAAAGCATTTATACTGATTAGAGTGCTTAATTTGAGGTTTTTTTGTAGATCGTTCCATAAGGTAGGTAGCACGAAGCTTATGGCTGCTCTGCTGAAGCGGGATTTTGCTTTGGGTACTTTAAGTGCAATAGCTGAGTAACTTCTTAACGCGTATTTCCCAATTATACTCAGGGGAAGACAGCAGGAGATATAGTAAGGCAGCTTATTAGAGATGGCTCTATAGGTCCAGAGAGCGGCGTTTCTGTGGTGCCTGAACTTTAGTGATGTCCATCCACTGCCGCATATAGGGTGCAGTGATGTGTGAAGGGAGTCCGTTATAAACCTCAGTGCTTTCGATGGTAGAGTGTGTCCAGTTTAGCCATGTAAGAGTTGGGGCATTGGCTGTAGAGGAAGTCACGTAATCAACCAATGATAGGAAAATGGATTGGACCAGTTGTTTCTTGGCATCTCTGGTGAGAAATTGGCTGATTCTAAAAAACAGTCCAAGCCTTTGCCGAAGTCGTTTTAGCAAGTCCTCGATATGTTCAATGAAGGAAAGTCTTTGGTCTATCCAAACTCCCAAATACTTGAATTTTGTAACAAATTCTAGTTTTTCACCTAGAACTGTGGTAATTTGGGAAACTGTCCCACTGGACACAGGGTTAGCTGTACGGATAAAAGGAGAGAGGACCATCGCTTTAGTTTTTTTTGGCATTAAGGAGTAGCTTTTTGGAGGAGTTGGCTTTGCAAGGTTGAATTCTGACTGTAGGTCATTGCAGGCAGCTTCAGGTGTTGGGCGACTCACGTAGAGAACTGTATCATCTGCAAACAGATGGATGTTGGCTTCTTTTATACAGTAGTCAATGTTATTAATGTAGATTGCAAAAAGTAAGGGCCCTAATATAGAACCTTGAGGTACCCCTCTTTGCAGAGTTTTTAAGGGGGACAGGCCTCCTTTGGCTTTAACTTGTTGAAGGCGCCCTGTAAGATAGTCAGTGAACCAACGCAGAGAGGAGGGGTCCACACCTATGGTTTGAAGGGCAGAGAGGAGCAGACTATGGTCGACGGTGTCGAAAGCCTTGCTTAGATCAAGGAAAACAGCACAAATAAAGTTTTTGCTCTCAAGATTACGCTGCCAGTCGTTAGTAACTTTGGCGAGGGCTATGTTTAGCTCTGAATCCGGACTGCATAGGATTTAGCAGTTCCCTAGACTCAAGGTGAGTCCTCAGCTGTGCATTTACAATTTTCTCTAGGAGCTTGGACAGGACCGGAAGGAGGGAAATTGGCCTGTAGTTATTGAGATCACCACGGTCACCTGATTTGAACAGTGGTATGACATGTGCTGTCTTCCATATAGGTGGTAAGGTGCCCTGAGACAGGGATAAGTTAAAAAGGTGGGTGACTGGTATTGCTAGTATGTGGTAGGCAATTTTTAGGAAGTAAGGGTCAAGGGAGTCGGCCCCAGCACTTTTTCTAGTATCCAACTGAAGCAAGAGGTCCTCTACCTCTTTCAGTGTGGCAGGTTGAAGTGAGAAAGGCGGCGAAGCTATCGGAGTTTCAGGCAGTTGGCTGGCAGTCTGGGAGCGAAGTATGTTTGCAGGGGGAGTTATCAAATGCCATGCCTGCAGTAGCAAAGTGGTTATTGAATGCGTCAAGTATATCCATCTTTTCGGTTATAGTCAAGTTGCCAGAGGTAATCTTGGTCGGGAGTGAATTTCCTGGGGAGTGGCCTAGCAGATCACTGACTGTGTTCCAGAGCTTGATTGGGCTCTTTGTGGCAGAGCCGAGTTCGGATTTGAAGAAGGTGGCCTTCAATTCTCTGATTGTTTTGGTACATAAATTTCGTAGTCTCCTGAACTGGTTCCAATCCTCTGCAGTGTTCAGTCTGCGTGCTTTTTTCCAGAGCTTATCTCTTTCTAGAAGCAAGGACTTGATCTGAGGGGGTGAACCATTTACAGGTTTTGGTCCTAGTTCGAACTTTAATAAGGGGAGCATACTTATTAAGGGCCCTTGATAGAATGTTGTGGAAGATATTGTAAGCTGACGTAATCGTTTTGGCCAGGTAGAAATCTTGCCACTCAGGGGAGTACTTAAGCTCGTTTAGGTAGGCATGTTCATTGAAGTTGCGCCTGGATCTCTTCATAGAGAACTTGCTGATGGGTGCTGGGTTGTTGGTGGATCTTACTCCCGCAATAAAACAATGGTCGCTGGTGTCTGAGAAGAAGACATCAGCGTGGGAGAAGAGATGAGGTTTGCTCACCATTAGCACATCCAAAAGTGTACTTTTACTGGGGTTCTTCACGTTTGGGCGTGTTGGTTCAGTAATAAGTTGCGTCAGCCCATGTTCATCACAGAAGGATGCAAGGGGGGGGGGCAGCTGTGTTAGAGCTATGATATGATAGATATGAAGGAGTTCCTTCAACCTGTCTTCATAGGACTTGTGATGCAATCCATGCACCATCTTTGTTGCCCTCCTCTGAACCTTCTCTACCCTGTCTATGTCCTTACGTAGGTATGGTCTCCAGAACCGTACACTGTACTCCAGGTGGGGCCTCACTAGTGTCTTGTATAGCAGAATTATGACCTCCCTTTTCCTTCTGGTGATGCCCCTGCCTATACATCCCAGCATCCTATTTGCTTTACCTGCTGCCTTGTCACACTGTTTCCCTACCTTGAGGTCATCAGAGATGATAACCCCAAGATCTCTTTCTGCTTGGTGCATGCTATATCCTCACCCCCCAACTGATATATTGTGCCAGGGTTTTTGTGCCCCATATGCATTATCTTGCACTTCTTTGCATTGAATTTCAACTGCCAAACCCCTGACCATTCTTCAAGTTTCTGTAGGTCGCTTCTCATTCTGTCTACACCCTCTGGTGTGTCTACTCTGTTACAGAGCTTTGTGTCATCAGCGAACAGTGAAATTCTGCCTTCTAGGTCCTGCGTAATGTCACTGATGAAGATGTTGAATAGGACCGGTCCCAGCACTGATCCCTGTGGTACCCCACTGGTCACTCTTCCCTCTGTGGAGTGACAGCCATTTAGCACCACCCTCTGTGTCCTGCCACCCTTTATTTTCCCCCTCATATGGCTGTGGCGCAGGGGCCAGCACAGGTGACATTCTCTCCTGCTGAATTTCTCAGATCTTCCTCCCTGAGTGGGGTGTTAGGGGCCTCTGGTCCTTCGGCACCAGGTGCGGCGCTAGCTGCCCTGATGCCGGCACCGCATCCTGTGCCAGCGCTGGGAGCGCCGTTGGTGCCTCGTTGGGCGCCAGGGTTCTTGACTCCGATTCACAGAGCTCCTCCTCTTTTTCCTTCCTTTCCTATATACTCTGTCCCTCTGAGGCTAGTAGGAGGTGATATTGAGTCTGATCCTGATCTTCGATTGGGAGACAGCTTTGACGATGATTCCTCTCTGGGGGTGGCGAATTAATCATCTCTTCCAGCAGAGCCTCTGGTCGAGGACGTTTCCTTTAAGTCTCTGCTTAAGAACATGAATACCACTCTCTCTTTAGACTTCAGAGATTGATCCTGGAAAATTGCTGTGTCTGCAGTATCTGCATGTTCCAGATATTCCTGTGGAATTGATTCCTCCCGTGCAACCCTCTTTTGAGACTCTCTCACAAATAGTGTGGGATAATCGGCACTTATTCCTTCTGTGGTCAAATCCATAGATAGGAAATATGCCTCTCCAAAGGATTGTCCTATTCTGGCCTCACAAGCCTTTGCTGATGCCATAGTTGTCTTGAAAGAGAATGACAAAGCCGTTCTTCCTCAAGAATCCACGGCACGTCCAGTAAATAAGGAATCTCATAAGACTGACACTTTGGGGAAGCAAGTTTTTGCAGCCTCCACCCTGGGTATGCGCATAGCTAGCTACCAGGGTTATCTCCCTCAGTATGAGTATACCCTCTTGTATTCACTCAAAGCCGCTATAGAAGCTCTTCCAGAGTCAGACATTAACACAGAGCTTCTCCAGACCATTACTAGAGGCATTGAATCCAACAATCAGCAGCTTAAAGCCGCTATGGATGCCTTCGCCACTGCTTCCAGGGCAACAGCAGCGGGTATATGTACCGGATGGCACTCGTGGTTACGGACATCGGAATTCACAAATAATGCCCAGCAGAGAGCTATGAATTTGCCATTTGATGGAACGTATCTGTTTGGATCTCAAGTCAAGCAGGCACTAGAGGCCACACAGAAAACTAGAACAGCTATCAAAATGGCCAGACCGCCCTCTGCCGCCCCTCAGCGGGGCAGGAACCAGCGTCAGTTTCATGACCATCAGTCCTTTTGTGGCAAAGGAGGAGGGGGCTTCACCAAACATCAAGCCCCCCCAGCCACAAAAGAAAATGCAGCAGAAGGCACAGGGCCCAAAAGTGCCTAGTGCCACCCTCTGAGATTCCGGCCCAGGTCTCACCTCAGCAGTCCGAGGGGGACTCTTCCTCAGCAGTACAAGGGCATCTGACTCAGTTTTACAACCAATGGAAGTCAGTCACATCAGACATAGAAACATAGAAACATAGATTTTGGCGGCAGATAAGGACCGCTAGGCCCATCTAGTCTGCCCATTTCCCTACCTACAGGATAGGCCGCAGATCCTAGTTAACCAATAGCCTATTTCTTTCTACCCCCAACAAGAATTGCCTTATGTCTGTCCCATGTATTCTTGAATTCTCCCACAGTTTTAGAACCCACAACTTCCTCAGGAAGGCTGTTCCATGCATCCACTACCCTCTCTGTGAAATAATACTTCCTCACATTGCCCCTGAACCGCCTCCTTCTATCTTTAAATTGTGTCCCTTGTTCTTGCAAGTCTCTTTTTCTGAAAGATGCTACCCTCTTGGACTTTGTTGATTCCACTGAGGTACTTAAAAGTTTCTATCATGTCCCCCTCTCCCTTCTTTCCTCAAAGGGTATACATATTAAGCTCCTTTAGTCTCTCCTCATACGGCTTCTCTTGCAGACCCTGCACCATTTTAGTTGCCCTCCTCTGGACTGCCTCTATCCTGTCTATGTCTTTGCGGAGATGGGGTCTCCAGAACTGGACACAGTACTCAGATGGGGTCTCACTAACTGTCTGTACAGAGGATAACAACTTCCTGTTTTCTGCTGCTGATGCCTCTACCTATACATCCCAGTATACCCCAGCCTCCTACTGCCTTCTCACATTGCTTACTAACCTTAGGTCATCTGATATGATTACCCCCAGGTCCCTTTCCTTTTTGTTGTTGTTACTACCTCCCCACCCATTGTGTATTCTTCCCTGGGTTCTTGTTTCCCCAGGTGCATTGTCCTGCACTTCTTTGCATTGAATCTAGCTGCCATTTAACCATTCCTCCAACCTTGCCAAGACCCTTTTCATCCTTTCAGCCTCCTTGTGTATCAACCCTGTTGCAGATCTTTGTGTCATCTGCAAAAGGCATACTTTCCTTCCAGTCCCTCTGCAATGTCACTGATGAAGACATTAAAAGGACTGGACCCAATACTGAACCCTGCGGTAGCCCACTAGTAACCTCCTCTTTCTTCAGAGTGGACTCCATTTACAATTACCTTCTGTGTCCTGTTGTCCAGCCAGTGTTTTACCCAGGCTACCATCCTGGGTCCCACTCCCAGGCTGGTTAATTTGACTATTAATCTTTTGTGTGGGACTGTGTCAAATGCCTTGCTAAAGTCTAGGTAGGCCATGTCCACAGCCCCTCCTTAGTCTACTACTTTGGTCACCCAGTCAAAAATCTATTAGATTACGTCTGACATGACCTTCCACTGTCAACCCATGCTGCCTTGGGTCCTGTGCTCCACTGGCCTCTAGGTACTCAACTATTCTTTCCTTCAGAGTGACTCCATCACTTTCCCTACCACAGAGGTCAGACTGACAGGTCTGTAGTTTCCTGCCTCTGTCTTGGTCCCACTTTTGTGAAGGGAATTACATCCGCCTTCCTCCAGTCCTCGGTACCACACCATCCTCCCATGATTTATTAAAAGAGTAGCCAGTGGTTTCACTAGTTCCTCCTTAATTCTTTTAGAATTCTGGGGTGAATTCCATCAGGACCCATTGCTTTGTCCACCTTCAGTTTTAGGAGTTCTTGCAGAACCCTTTCTTCTGTGAAAGGACTGGGATCGAGCCCCTATCAAGAGTGTTTCTGTTAATTGGATTAGGCACTTCCCCTCCTCTTTTGTGAATACTGAGCAGAAATATTCGTTTCAGTATTCCTGCTTTTCACTGTCGCCCTCTGCCCACCACCGTTCATTCTATTCAGCCTCACTATCCCTCCCTTTGTCTTTCACGCTGATGTACCTATAAAGGTTTTATCCTCCTTCTTCACTGAGTTGGCTATCTTTTCCTCAGTTTGGGCCTTTGCTATTCTGACTTCCCTCCCTCTTCCTTCTGCCTTAACTGGTACAGCTCTCTGTCCTGCTCCTTCTGTGTTTCCTTATACTTCGGAATGCTATCTTTTCTTCCTGACTTTCACAGCCACCTCTTTTGAGAACCATAGTGGCTTTTCTTTCATTTGATTTTTTATTTGCTTCACACAAAAACATTGCCTCTGTGATGGCAGTTTGATAATTCTCCATTTTGCTCCACCTCCTTCTAGCCTGTTTGCTAGTGCTTTTCTGAGGACTCTCCCATCTTGCCAAAGTCAGCCCTCCTAAGGTCCAGTACCCTCACTTTTGTGATGGCTTGACTCTGTAGCTGAGTTTAACGTGAACCACACTGTTTGATGGTCACTTGTCCTCAGATGGCAACCCACTTCTAGATCTGAGATCCTCTCACTGCCCCTGTTTGAGAGTATGGGTCTAAGATTGCTCCCTCATGAGTGGGTTCTGAAACTAGCTGTCTAATGCCTGCCACCTGTAGGGCATCAAGAATGGCCCTGCTCTTGGATGTGGCTGCAGCAAATGTGCTCCAGTTAACATCTGGCATATTCAGGTCTCCATCAACAGTATCTCCCTTTCTCTGCCATTCTAAGAATGCCTTGTATCATATCCTTGTCCATTCCTTCCCCTGATATGGGGGTCTGTACACTAACCCCTGTGTGATTGTGGTGCCCTTTCCAGTCTCGAGGTGACCACAGTGCCTCCTCTCCTCCTGTTTACTCTTTTGTTCAGTTGCTTTTATCCCTTCCTTTACATGAGAGCTACTCCTCCCTCTTCTCCCTGCCTGTCTCTCCTGTAGGTTATGTACCCTGGTATGTTAACATCCAGTCATGGTTCTCTGTGTACCATGTTTCTGTGACTGCTTTCGATATCAGGCATCCCTCTTCCATTAAGGCCATCAGCTCAGGAGCTTGTTGCCCAGACTACGGGCATTGGTACTCATTACCCTCCATTTCCTGATGGCCTTACTCCTTTTGCCCCATCCTGTCCTTCTTGCCTTTGTCACTGTCTCCATTTACCCTGCCCTTCTCCTTATCGACACCTCTATGTTGATGTTTGCCCGCACCTACGTGATTATTTGGGGGCTGGATTTTCCTGCTCCTTTCAGTGCACTCCCCTGGCTAGTTTAAAAGCCTGCCAATGAAGCATTTAAACCTATCACCTAGGATCCTGGTTCCCCTTCCGGACAGATGCAGCCCATCATGCAAGTATAGGCTTGCATCACTCCAGGTGGACCCCCAGTGCCCAATGAAGCCAAATCCCTTATCTCCACACCAGTTTTTCAACCACTGATTGAATCCCATGGTGCGGAACACCCTAGCCTCTCCTATGCCATAGATGGGTGGCACTCTGAGAAGGTTACCGTCGTGCTACTTGACTAAGGCCCCTCCCCAATTCCACAAACTCTTCCTGCACTTCTCAATCCCTTTCTTCATCGGGTCATTTGTTCCTAGGTGGACAATGACATCCAGCTCCCTCCCTGTGCAGCTGCTCACGGCAATCCTGAGGATTCGCTCTCTGTCCCTCAAGCCATGGCGCCAGGCAGGCACCTTACCTCCCTCTCCTTCCTCCCCAGTTCTACCTTCCTAACAATGGAGTCCCCACCAGGGTTGTTTCCTTCCTGAGGGTCCCCTGCCACCCTCCTGTGGGTCTCCCTTGTGAAATTCCCAGCATCCTCCTTGGTCTCCACTGTGGGTGCCTCCATAGAGGAACCACACTTTGCCAGAATGGCATAGGGTGTGGAAGAGTGCGACTGGAGGGATGTGCCTCTGTTCCACCACCCTCACCCTCCCTGAGCCCACTGTGGTCCAACCGCTCCTCTTTCTTGGCAACCTCTGAGGCAATGGCAGTGGCACTGGTGGTCTCTGGATGGAAGAGGAGGTCCCACAAATCCTGGCCAACTCAGCCTGGAGATGAGCAACCTCCTCCCTCAGCCCAGAGAGGTGCCTGCAGATGGGACAACACCGCATCCTCCAGAACATCTCCCGGAAGACTGCTGCTCCACAGCCACTGCACTGCACCACTCCAATCATGTCTTATTTCTGGCCCCTTAACTGTTTGCAATCCTTACTCTTTCCTCTGTTTTTTTTTTCTCTCTCTCTCCTTACTTTCTGCCTGTGTGCCCTTTAAGCTCCTGATTGTCCTGTTCTGAGACAAGAATATCCTATATTTCTCAGTAGACCACTTACTTGCTCAGAGGCAGACCTCCAGCAGCTAGAGGGGTCCGGAGAGCTACTCTTGCCCTTCTAGGATGGTGGGTTCTTGGGGTTCTGTGATCACTCACTTCCTGTCCCTAAACAGGAAGTTCCTGTTGTCAGTCAAATCCTGTGCCTATAAAAATAGAACTAGCTTTGGATGGGGGGTGGAGGGGAGGGAAGGAGGGCAATATAGTCCCAGCAGAGAAGTTCAGTCAGACAGCAGTCCTTTCTCCTGGTGTCTTCTGCCAAGCTATTAGCAGAGTCTTTCTAAGGCAGTCTTTAAATGTAGCTTCCTTCTAGCTAAGCCACTCCCCCTACTTACCAGATCTTTCTACAAGTAATTTAAACCTCACAGCAGTTAAGTCCTTTCAGTCACCTGAGATTTACACCTAGATAACTCTTCAGATACCCATTCAGTTCAGTTAACCCAAACACATACTTTTTTTTTTTGTATGTTAGTTTTTTTACCCTAAATTAAAGGTCCAAGTACAAATGTTCTTCTACTTTAGTCCCAGCAGAGAAGTTCAGTCACACAGCAGTCCTTTCTTCTGGTGTCTTCTGCCAAGCTATTAGACAAATGGGTACTCAGGATAATCCAGGAGGGCTACTCTCTAATTCTTTCAGAAACCACTCCAGATCATCCACCCAAATGACAGTCCACGCTGTCTGTCTCTCAGTCAGACCTTCTTGCTTCCAAGATTCAAGGCCTTCTGAACAACAGGGCAGTAGAGGTAGATCTTCCTGGACATAAGTCTCCACCACTCATTCACACTAGTGGGATAGCGCCGGAGGCACTAAGACCCATCGGGAGCAAACTTTTTGCTGGAGGGTCGGCGCGAGAGACGGCGCCGAGACACGGCGCCCGTGGCGGCAGCTCGAGCAGTAATGCCATCTCGGCGACGACCACTCCAACCGCCTCAGTTCCTTTTTCCCGCCCGTCGAGTGCGCTTCAGTGGCGGCGTCGCTCGCCTGTCGAGTCAAACTTCAAACTAGCGCATAGTTTTCAGTTTGTTTTGTAACTTTATCACGATAAGTAGTATTGCTTAATTTTATTCTATTTTCGTTAAAGTTTTCTAATATTTAAATTTTACTAGAAGTCTCGGCCTACTGGACGAGATCGACCATGAGCAGGTCAGGTGACGGTAGGGAGACTTAGTATGAAGCTGTTCAGTCAGCGGGCTGGGTCGGTCAGCCTCCTTCTCCTCAGCGGGGTTCGACAGCGGTCAGTCCGATGCCGGGGGATGGGCAGTCCCCGCCCGGCATAAAATAAGCGGTCGCATTCTGGCACCGTTAGGCCTCGAAACTCTTCTTGACCCACGGTCAAAGAAGGCATCACTCGAAGTTCAGCCCTCGTAGCATGTCTGCGCGCGTCGGCGGCTCCGGTTATCGTTGCTAGTTGCGGTCTCCTTCTTGAGAGTCGCCGACTTCGGTGTCGTCGTCCTCGACGCCGGAGTCCCTCCCGCCTATAGGTAGGACTCCAGATGAGCAGTTTCATCAGTGGGCCGCTCTTATGGAGCAATGGGCTCGGAGGTTGGTTCTTCTGCCTGGCTCGGTTGCCTCGGAGCCCTCGGGCCCCTCCGGCGATCAGGTAGGGCAGTTGGACCTTCCTAGTCGCGTGGCGCCTTCTTCGGTGCCAGCGACTCCGTGCTTAGGTGTTTCCCCCCCTCACATGGCTGCGGCGCAGGGGGCCTCACCGATGCCCTTATCTCCTGTTTTTTTCCTTCTGTAGCTTTCCAGGTTCCTGGGGCTTTTCCGGCACCTTCCGCAGGGTCTGTTGGCTTGTCGGCGCCGTTTTCGGTGCGCTGAGTCTTCTTGACGCCGTCTGCGGCACCTTGAGGTCCAGCGAGTGCCGCCCGGTGGTGCCGTTGGATAGGCGGCGCCCGTTCGCAGCGTCGTCTCGCAGCGCCGTTCGTGGCATCAAATCAGCGGCACCGTCTTGTGCAAACGTCGGCGATGCCGTCGCGTTATGCGTCCGTGGCGCCGCCGAAGCGCTGCGGGCGCATGCCTCTTGGCGCCGTGCACCTCCTCGGTGCGTCTTCAGCCCGTTTTGCCGTCTGGCGCGGCAGCCAGGACTCTCCTTGTTTTCTGCTATTTCCTCCTCTCCTAATTTTCACTCCTTTCCTGTCCAAACAGTCCTTTCTGGACCATCAGGAGATGATGTTGAGCCTGACCCAGACCTTCGGTTGGGTGATGAAGTGGAGAAACAGGATCTTTCTTTGCTCAGAGCCTGTGGTCGAGGACCTGTCCTTAAGTCTCTGTTGAAGAACCTGGGATCCACTCTTTCTCTCAGACTACAGACATCGATCCTGGGAAGATATTAAGACTCCAGTATCTTCATGCTTGGAGATCCCTACGGATTTGACTCCTCCGATCCAGCCTTCCTTGAGGCGCTGTCTCAAATGGTATGGAATAATCCTGCTCTTATTCCCTCAGTGGCTAAATCCATTGATAAAGTATTCAGCTCCCAAGGATCGTCCCATTTTGGCATCCCAAGCCTTTGCGGATCCTATTGTAGTCCTGGCAGAGAATGACAAGGTCGTTCTTCCTCAGACTACTACAGCTCGACCTATTAACAAAGAGTCTCGTAAGATTGATACATTAGGTAAGAGAGTCTTTGCTGCCTCCACTCTAAGTATCGTGTTGCCAGTTATCAAGGCTATTTTCTCAGTATGAGTATATCCTGTGGCACTCTATGAAAAAATGGTTGAAGCTCTTCCAGATTCGGATTCCAAGTCAGAGCTTCTTCTGACCGTTATTAGAGGTATTGAGTCCAATAACCAACAGGTCCAAGCCGCCATGGACGCTTTCGACACTGCTTCTCGCTCAGCAGCCGGAGGGATTTGTACTCGGCGCCATTCCTGGCTGCGTACTTCTGGCTTCACGAATGATGCTCAGCAGCAGGTGATGGCGCTGCCTTTTGATGGCTCCTTTCTTTTTGGCCCTCAGGTGGAGCAAGCCTTAGAGGCCACTCAGAAGACTAGATCGGCCATTAAGTTGGCCAGACCTCCACCTGCCCCCTCTCGGGGGCATGTGAACAGACGTCAGTTTCATAGTCGTCAGTCCTTTCGAGGCAGAGGCAGGGGAAGCTTCCATAAAAGCCAACCTGCCCAACCTCAAAAGAAGACGCAGCAGAAAGCGCAGGGGCCTAAAGCTCCCAGCTACCTTATGAGTCATTGGCCCAAGTTCCATCCACTCTGCCCGAGGTGGAACTTTCTCCTCCGGTGGGAGGTCGTCTGATGTACTTCTACAACCAGTGGAAGTCCATAACTTCGGACAAATGGGTCCTTCGGATAATTCGCGAGGGTTATTCTCTCAATTTCTTGGAAACCCCCCCGAATTGTCCTCCCAGACGACAACCCAGGTTGTCGGCCTCTCAGTCAGACCTCCTCACCGCGGAGATCCAGGGTCTTCTGAACAACAGGGCAATAGAACTGGTGCCCCGCATCTAGAAACACAGGGTTCTACTCCATTACTTTCTGGTTCCAAAGAAATCTGGGGGATCGCCCATTCTAGACCTCAGAAAGTTAAACAAATTCCTCCCCAGGAGAAATTCAAGATGATTTCCCTAGGTACCCTGTTACCCTTGCTGCATCAACCACGACTGGCTGGCCTCTGGATATGCAGGATGCTTACCAGCACATCCCGTCCACCCGACCCACGAAGTTCCTCAGGTTTGTAGCTTTGGGTCAGCATTATCAGTTCAGAGTCCTGCCCTTTGGGCTATCCTCGGCGCCGCGAGTTTTACAAAGTGTTGTGCAGTTCTCGCGGCGCATCTCAGGAAAGTCGGACTCCGAGTGTTTCCCTACCTGGACGATTGGCTTCTAGCAAGCCCTTCCGGCCATGGGACTTTGGTAGCCGTGCAAACGACTTCTCGTCTTCTCACGTCCATGGGAGTTCTGCTGAATTTGAAAAAATCTCAACTGCAACCTCCCAGAGACTCCTTTTCATAGGGACGCTGCTAGACACCTCTTCAGCGAGGCTTTCCTTCAGAGGACAGAAGACTTCGACATCCTTGAATGGCCCGTTACATCAGGAGAACCAATGGTTACAGCTCTCTCGATACACGCATGTTGGGTCTCATGGCGTCCTCGGTCTTCACTGTCCCTCTGGCCCGACTGCAGCAGAACCACCCAATGGATGCTCTCCACTCAGTGGTCCCCGACCTCTCACCCCAGTCTTCTCCCATCAGGTGGCGGAGCCCTTGAAGGTCTCTCACCTGGTGGTCTCAGAGAGCAATCTCCTGGAAGGATTCCCTTTGCTCCCCGGATCATCAGATCTCCATCACCACAGGCGCATCGCTAATGGGATGGGAGCTCACTGTCTCTCCCTCACACTCAAGGTGTATGGACTCAGTTGAAACTCATCTCCATAAATGTCCTGGAGATGAGAGCGGTCCTCTATGCAATCCGAGCTCTGAAGGATGTCCTTTGTCACAAGAACATTCTCCTTCAAGCGGACAACAAAGCAGTGATGTATTACATCAACAAGCAAGCGGTGCTCATTCTTATCCCTTTGCAGGAAGCAATGAGGGTGTGGGAGTGGTGTTTGGAGCACAAGTCTCTGATTCAAGTGGTTTATCTGCCAGGTATACAAAGCGACCTAGCAGATCACCTCAGCAGAGCGGAGGCAGACCCTCACAGTGGTCTCTCGATCCAGCGTAGCTCGGTCCCTGTTCAAGAGTGGGGACTCCAGACCTGGACCTTTTGCATCCCCACTCAGCATAAAACTGCCTCTCTTCTGCTCCAGAAATCAGGGCCTGGCATTTTCTGTCAGGATCGTTCAGGCTGCGGTGGACAAAGCGCTTTCTTTCGCCTTTCCACCGTCCTCTAATCCAGAGAGTACTCCTCAAGTTCGAGTCTCAGGGGACCAAGATGATTCTCATTGCTCCTTCCTGGCCTCAGCAACTATGGTTTCCTCACTCAACAGTATGTTGGCAGCCTCTAGGACCACTTCCTTTGCAAATCAGTCTTTTGACTCAGGGTTCGTTGGTCCATCCAACCTGAAATCACTTCACCTTCATGCTTGGCTCCTGAAGAGATAGAAGTGAATCGGTTCAACGTCTCTCGTAGAGTTTCAGACATCCTTCTGGCTGCTCGGAAGCCAGCCACCAAAATGTACTTCAAATGGAAGCGTTTTCTCTCTGGTATGCAAAATCCTCTTGGAATCCTTTTCCTGTCCTCCTGGCAAGGTTCTGAGTATCTTTTGGACCTGTCAAACTTAGGTCTTCAGTACTCCACAGTTAAAGTTCACCTTAGTGCCATCTCAGCGTTCCATGAGCGGTTTCTTCCTTAACTCTGGCTCAGTTACCTATGGTGAAGAGATTTCTTAAGGATTCTCCATACCAGACCCCTGTTAAGCGTCCAGTTGCAGCCTGGGACATTAACCTGGTGCTGGACATGCTCACTCGGAAGCCTTTCGAACCCTTAGCTACCTGTGAGCTAAAATTTCTTACCTGGAAGACTGCCTTCCTGGTGGCCATTACCTCAGCCCTAGGGTCTCTGAGATACATGCCCTGGTTACGGACCCTCCGTATACTGTATTCCATAAAGACAAGGTAGTTCTCCGTACTCATCCTAAATTTCTTCCCAAGGTTGTGTCAGAATTCCACCTAAACCAACCTCTGGTTCTTCCGCTTACTTCGCTAATTTCCAAAATGAAGAGACGGCTCTTCATTCCTTGGATGTTAAGAGAGCCTTGCAGTTCTATTTAGATAGAACCAAGGATGTTGCAAGACTCAGCAACTGTTCGTTTCTTTCAGCGACACCGGCTGGGTCAACCTATCGCTATCAGATGCATCTCTTCATGGTTAGTGGCATGCCTTAGTCATTGCTATTCCATGGCTCAAGTTAAATTAGAAGGTAAAGTGTACGCTCTCACTCTACTAGAGGCGGTCCTTGGCATCCTAGCGGAAATTCGCAATGTTCCAATTGCAGATATATGCAACGCCACCTGGAACTCAGTCATACCTTCGCATTAATTATGCACTGATGTTCATGCTAGGCGACATTCCGTGATTCGCAGAACTATCCTTAATGGGCTTCTATCTTAGATCGTGAGCTCTGGCTCTCCTGCCGCCCTTTTGGGGATTATCAGCATGGTACTCTCCCATAGTGTGAATGAGTGGGTGAGACTTATGTCCAGGAAGATAGGAAAAGTGCATCTACCTACATTCTTGCTCTTCTTGGGCAGTCTCCACCACTCATTCCTACCTCCTCAAATCCCGAGCTCACCGCTGTATTGGTCTTCCTCCCTCAAATCTTTAGGCAGTGAGGACTTCTTTGCTGACCCTTCTTACGCGGGTCATACGGACTATCTTATGTCCGTTTTTTAATATTAGGTTTTACTCTTTCGTTAGTTCGCTGCACCTCCTTGGTAAAAGGAACTGGTGAGTTGGAGGTCGTCGCCGAGATGGTCATTCCGCTCGAGCCGCTGCTCGCGGCGCCGTGTCTCGTGGCGCCGACCCTCCAGCAAAAAGTTTGCTCCCAATGGGTCTTAGTGCCTCCGGCGCTATCCCACTAGTGTGAATGAGTGGTGGAGACTCGTCCAAGAAGATCAAGAATTACGGTAGGTACGTAATTTTCCTTTCTGCTAAATCAACGGAACACAGGTTCCTATTCCGATTTCTTCCCAATTCCAAAGAAAATAGGCGGCATGCACCCTATTCTCGATCTAAGAAAGTTAAACAAATTCCTTTACAAGGAGACATTCAAGATGATATCACTCGGCACTGTTACCCCGATTCATCAAAACGACTGGCTGGCCTCCCTGGACATGCAGGATGCCTGTCAGCAAGTTCTCATACACCCAGACCACCACAAGTATCTCAGATTTGTGGCATTGGGTCAACACTACCAATTCAGAGTCCTGCCCTTTGGGCTGTCCTTGGCGCCACAAGACTTTACAAAGTGCTTTGTAGTTCTCACAGTGCATCTCAGGAAGCTCAGAATTCAAGTGTTCCCATATCTGGATGACTGGCTTCTAGGAAGTCCCTCTGGACAGGAGACTCAGGAAGCCATTGCTACAACTTCCAAATTTCTTTTGTCCATGGGAGTTCTGTTGAATTTAGAAAAGTCACAACTACAACCCTCCCAACAGCTCCTGTTCTTAGGAGCCCTTCTGGACAGCTCCAGCTCAAAAGCTTTTCTTCCAGGGGACAGGAAGAGTGACATCCTTCAGATGGTGCGCTTCATCTGAGAGAATGACTCAGTTTGAGCCCTCCCGATGCAGCGGATGCTGGGTCTCATGGCATTCTCAATGTTCACTGTGCCTCTGACTCACCTCCACATGAGGACTACTCAGTGGATGCTCAGTATGCAGTGGTCCCCGACCACACATCCCCGGTCCTTTCACATCAAGGTGACGGAGCCTCTGCGCCAGCCCAGTGGCGCTGAGGGTTGAAGCGCTGGATGTCACACCTCGCTCCACACCGGCGACCCAGGTTCAGGAATGAGCACGCCATCAGGGTCGGAGCGGGGAGGAAGCAGATCGAGCACCTGTGGGTTGCTGTCTGCTTCCTGGGGAGGGATTGAGGTCTGTGCCGTGCTGTAGGGACACCCGATGGTGATTGGGTATGATGCAGCTCATGGTGCGTTAGAGCTGGAGGGCTGCAGCAGACATCGGCACACTGTGCACAGACATCATTGCACGTCCATAGTCCTGGGGGAAAAATATCATCGGAAAATGGCGGTCAGTTGTGATGGCTTGATGTCCATGCCTCTGCGCTCCTCCAGACCTGCACCGAGTCACGTTGGGGGGTATTAGATCCGGGCCCGGTGGCCAGGGGATAGGGGCACTGTGTGTGCTAGCCCCCTAGTATGAGTTTGAGCAGCCAGGTTGACGGAGTGCAGGGGACGGTGGCCAGACGATGTGCAGACCAAGCTGCACGGAGGTGATAAAGTATGCGATGTTAAAAAAAAAAAAAAAGACAGAACCTCTAAAACGGTCACTCACCCAGTGGACGTAGGAGGACAACCTTCAGAAGGGATTCCCCTTTGTCCCACTGGAATCTCAGATCACCATGACCACAGACGCATCCCTACTCTGATGGGGAGCTCACTGTCTAGATCTCCACACCCAGGGTCGATGGAATGAAGACGAGTCTCAATTCCACATAAGTATCTTAGAAATTAGAGCTGTGCTGTATGCAGTACGTGCTCTGAAAGACATTCTCTGTCACAAGATCATACTCCTTCAAACGGACAACAAAGCAGTGATGTGCTACATCAACAAACAAGGTGGAGCACACTCTTACCCCCTGTGCAGGGAAGTGATGAGAGTGTGGGAATGGTGCCTGGAGCACGAGGCCGTGATCCAAGCAGTTTACCTTCTGGGAGTGCAGAACGATCTGGCGAATCATCTCAGCAGAACAGAAATGGATCCTCATAAGTGGTCTCTCGACAAAAGCATCATGCAGTTGCTCTTCGAAGAGTGGGGAACACCGGCCCTGGACCTTTTTGCATCCCCACTCAATGCAAAACTGCCTTTTTTCTGCTCCAGAAATCCAGAACCTGGCGCTTTCTGTCACGATGCATTCAGACTGCGGTGGACAAGACACTTTCTGTACACTTTTCCTCCTCTTCCCTTAGTTCAGAGGATACTGCTCAAGCTGGAGGCTGGAGGCTCGAGGGGGCAGAATGATCCTCATCGCCCTCTTCTGGCCTTTTCAGATTTGGTTTCCATTAATCAACAGATTATCAGAAACTTCACCAAGACAGCTTCCATCTCAGATGGACCTGCTGATCCAGGGCCCAGTGGTCCATCCCAACCTGAGATCCCTTCACCTAGATGCTTGGCTTCTGAGGAGATAAAAGTGGGTACGTTTGATGTTTCACATAGTCTCAGACATTCTCCTGGCCGCTTGCAAGTCCACTACTAGGAAAACCTCTACAGCAAAGTGGAAATGGTTCTCCATTTGGTGTACAAAGTCCTCCCTAAACCCTTTTTCTTGACCACTTAACAAAGTCCTAGAGTATCTTCTAGACCTGTCTAATACAGGACTGCAATACTCAACCATTAAGGTTCACCTTTGCGCGATCTCAGTGTACCACGAGCCTGTACATTCCATGTCTCTGGCATAGTTACTTCTGGTTAAGAGGTTCCGTAAGGGTATACTTCACACTAGGCCACCGGTCAGAAGACCAGTAGCCACATGGGACATCATCCTTGTGCTAGACATGTTCATCCATAAACCTTTCGAGCCCCTAGCAACGTGTGAGCTGAAGATCCTGACCTGGAAGACAGCCTTCCTGGTAGCCATTACCTCCGCTCGCAGAGTCTCTGAAATACATGCATCAGTCACAGATTCCCCGTATACTGTATTTCACAAAGACAAGGTGGTTCTTCGAACTCACCCTAAGTTTCTCTCTAAAGTGGTCTCAGAATTTGAAGTATCAGTGGCTCAGTAGATAGCATACTCGCCTCTGAGGCCGGGAGAAGTGAGGGCTGTGGGTTCAGTTCCCACATCTGGCACTTGGGTTAATATCCCAGTACTGACACTGTAGTGCAGCATGAGAGGGGTGCTGCACTTCTGAGGTGCCGTCTTTCGGATGAGACGTTAAACTGAGATCCCATCTGCCTGGATTGGTGGTAGTTCAGGTGGATGTTAAAGATACCATGGCACTTATCGAAAAGAGTAGGGGACTTTTTTATTCAAAATTTCAGACACAAATAAACAGGAAAGTATAACATCATGCCAAATTATAATGAAAAGAAATAAAGACCATAAAATAGTATTTCAGCATGCAATAATCTCAAAAACACAAACAGAAAGTACACTACAATCTCCCCACTAAAAGAGTAGGGGAATGTTTTATTCAAAACTCAAAAGAAAAAAACAAGCACAATTGTATTACATTGTACAAAAGCAAAATAGAAAGAGAAAAAACACACGCAATCAGTACAACATACCAGAAACCCCCAACTGAAGAAAAGAAACAAACCTCCTTCCCCTCCCTTCCAAAAGAAAATGGAACATTTTTCCTTTTGAAAACTTCAAAAAACAAATAAATATAAAATAGTGTTGATTCACACAAAAGAAAATACAAATCATAAGAAAAAACAAATATACAAATTATTAACATACTGCCATAAAGCTGTAAAACTCAGAAATATCCCTTTTTTTCCCTGAACAAACATCCTCTCCCTCCCACCCCACTATAAGAGTAAGGAAAATAGTTAAGTATAACATCAGAAACCACATGAGGACAACCCCCAATGTCCTAACCTCATAAATAAAAATCCAAGCAAACTAAATCATAGTGCATGCCATACCCC
The DNA here is from genome assembly GCA_016271365.2 of Neoceratodus forsteri. Lineage (NCBI taxonomy): Eukaryota > Metazoa > Chordata > Ceratodontiformes > Ceratodontidae > Neoceratodus > Neoceratodus forsteri. The sequence goes on from CM028133.1 coordinate 1,136,320,815, forward strand.
CCACAGAAAAATAATTATTCAAAGAAGGTGCAAGAAATCAACCTGTGTCCAACCAAGACATATGTCTCTACCATAACTTATAAAGGTCAGGTGAGGCTGTATTTTGTTCAAAATCCTGCCATCTAAAAATATCTTTACGAACTGTAAGAAAAACTTGGGCCCTAGATAATATCTGCTGTCTTAGAGTCAAAACACAGCGAGCCTGCCATAATTGAAATTTGACATATCCAACAAATAACAGTATCGTCCCGGAGTCAAATTTAACCCATGTACCTGGTAGAATACTTCTAACCCAAATATCTGGGTCTACAACCTGGAAAGGACCAGAGGCCCAGTACTTATGGAAATAAGTCCAAAATTCTACAGCATAAGGACAGTCTACGAATAAATGCTGCATAGTTTCAATTACCTCAGAACAAGTAGAGCCTCTAGGACAAGTTCGTTCTAGCATACCCTTATGCTTCATGTTCCCTTTCACCCCCAATTTTTGGTGTGTACAGAGCCAGACAAAATCCCTCATGTAAGCTGGGATTTGAGGGCAACGAAGGAAACTTGTCAGGTTCTCTTCTCCCATAGGGGGAAGTATCACAAACCATGGGTCCTCATAAAACCAGGTTATTAACAACCATTCATACACAGTCTTCCTAGAACCAGTAATTAGGTAACAATAAGGCAGATCCCATACTTTAATTTTACCCACCACATCCTTCCAATAATTTGCTAAAAAAGAGATTTTAACCCATAGCCTAAACAAGGGTCCAAACTCATCCAGTACCCATGGACTCCACAACCCTAATTTATTATGAACAAGTGGGACAACACTATGAAAAAGAAAAGTAACGTGAAAGAAAACTACTGGATTAACCATTCCCAGGCCCCCCTGGGTTATAGGTAAATATGTAATACCTCTCTTAATAGGATTTAATCGGCCCCCCCATAGATACTGGGGAAAAAAACACTATATACAGACGTGTCCAGGGCTTTTGGAATAGGAAATACTGCAGACAAAAATAAAAACATTGGTAACAAATGCAATTTAATCGTATAAATCCTTTTATGTTTGGACATATGCCAGGTGTTCCACCTTGTTACCAAAGCCTTCGCAGCACGAAGTTTTACATCCCAATAATAAAACTGTGGATCAGGATCTCCAAAAAATATACCCAAAAATTGAATATAAGCAGTTACCACTGGGAATTGCCAGATCGAAGACCACACTGTACCCTCACACCCTAGTGATAAAATACTACATTTCTTGTAATTAACAATAGAGCCAGTCACTTCCGAAAAAAGTCTCTATTCCCCCTGAGCCAATAATGCTGAGGTTCTATCTGCTAATATTAAACAGAGGTCGTCCGCATAAGCAATTGTTTTTATCTGCAGATCCACACTACTAACAGAAAGACCCATAATATCATTACATTTATGTATTCTTTATAACAAGGGATCCAACGACAACAAGTATAAAAGAGGACTCAGAAGACAGCCCTGCCGCACCCCTCTACCAACCAGGATCTTGCCCGCCCCCCCGTCCACCCATTCATACTAGGTAATAAACAAATATTTTTATAACAAGTTTTTAACCAAAAAATAAACTGCTCAGGAAACCCATAACTGGAAAGAACTGCCCATGTATAGGTGTATTCGACCCTATCAAAGGCCTTAGATTGGTCTAAACTTACCAAATACCCCAACAGTTCTTGAGTATTACCTTTATACAAAATCTCCCTAATAAGGATTAGGGCATCCTGTATCTTTCGTGAGGGTATCCCACTAAACTGTGTAGGGTGAATTACTACATCTAGTGCACCCTCCAACCTATTCCCCATCACCTTCATCAGAATTTTACTATCTGTATATAAGAGAGTAATGGAACGACAATTCCTTAATTCTTCTTTATTTCCATCCTTAAATAAAAGAACTAACACCCCTTCGTACATACTAGCTAGTAAGCACCCTGAAGTTAGGGCGCTATTCAAAACCACCACCAATTCTTCCCCTAACAATTCCCAAATTGCTTTATAGATGGCATGTGGTAGTCCATCAGAGCCCAGAGATGTCCTTTTAGAAAGGGACCAAATGGGGGGGGGGCACTGTGGAGCTCGAGCAATATGGCTGCTGAACTTTAAGGCTCTGCAAACAACAGACTGAAACCTAATATTTTTGACCAGAAATACACAGACTAGCATGATAGAATCGCACTAATTTTGAAGCTGAGACATTGCTGCAAGTCATGGGGAACCCTCGTAGAGATAAGCATCAGGGCGATGGAACTAGAACCAAGACAGCTTCGGGACCCTTCACCATGAGGGCGACACCAGGCCGAGACCCTGATTACGAAGAGGGCACAGGAGAGGAGACATTGCAAACCCTGGGGAATAAATTGAATCAACTTATTTCATCAGTGGCAACTTTATCCACAAAATTTGACTCCCTCACTTCTTGAGTGACTGCTGTTGAGTCCACACTTGAAACAGTTACCACAGTATCGTTGGAAGCTACTAAAACTGCTAATTCAGCTATGGGGGCTGTAACCTCTCTGATAAAAGAAAATACGCACTTGAGATCACGGCTGGAAATGCTAGAGAATCAGGCAAGAGCCAACAATGTACAGATCTTGGGGCTAGCTGAAGGATCTGAGGGGGACCATCTGGCACTTTTCCTGCAGGAATGCATCATGAGTTCACTAGGTGAAGAAGTGACCCAGGTAGTCCAAAAGATCCAGAAGGCATACCGGGTTGCCTTTCGAGGCCGTCAAGATCATTCAAAAGCCCCACGCACTGTACTGATGATGCTGGACGGGATGGGATCGAGGGATTATCTACTAACCCTAACAAGAAGGAAAAAAATTCTCCTGCACGATGGTCAGCAAATAAAGTTTTTCCCCGATCTCTCCTACACCACGAGACAAAAAAGAAAATGATTTGATGGAGTGAAGGCACTTCTGCGGGAAGCGGGGATCCCTAATGAGTTTAATTTTCCAGCTCGCATGTGGATAGTACATCGGAACAAAGTCTTTCTCTTCTCGGACCCAGCAGAGGCTCTTAAATGGGCCCAACAGAATCTGCCATCTCGAAGGCTAGACAACGTGGAGGATGATCCATCTTCTGATGAGGAAGCTACCTGAAAGGCCTTGATTTATCATTGAGAACAGTTATACTGAACTGGTAAAGGGACATGGAGGGGGAATATATAAAATTGGCAGTAATGCCTTTCCCTGCCCATTAATTTCATTTTTTATATAATTTTTACTTGTTGCCTAAATGGGCTATCTAATAAAATGGGCTAGGAGGTATAACGGGCTCTTATTTTTGATTTCTTTGTTCTAGAACAGTGAATCTGCCGATTTGGTTAAACCAGGAATCTATAAGTTTACTATAAATCCCTGTTGGACTGTTAAAGCATGCTTATTAAGCATAGTTTCAGCGCCTTTAATAATTTAAACAAAATAACAGTGCTGTCTAATTGACGAAATATATAGGGAACAGAGTCTAATAAGTTCTATATATGTTATTACACTATTGTGTATTTACTCTGGTTAAGCATGATCCTTGATCCCTGTCTGTAGGGAAGACATTCTGTCAACTAACACTGTGAACTATAAGGATAGAACACCATGCAGCTCTTGGACTCCATACAGTTATAGGATTACAAACACTATGACTATTTTTATGTACCGCTATACCCTCCAAAGATGTATCTTTTCTCTCTTGACGATTAGGATGAGAGTGTTAAGAGGAGTGGTGCCCTCAACTTGAATAATATTTGTAATGTTAAAAGAAGGTATAGTGACTGTATGTTTGTCTTTAAGAAAAGAAGAAACATAAAGTTTAAAAAAAAAAAAAAAGGGACCAAATAACTTGTCTAAGTTCTAGGACTGAAATAGGCTTGATTAAACTACGTCCACACTCCTCTGAAATACTAGGGAGAGTACATTCCTACAACCAATGATATATTTTATCATATGGCAGGTTCTCACTTGCAAAAACTTAAGTACAATACCGACTAATTCCTGTCAATATGACAGAGTTTTCTATTACCACAGTACCATTTATCAACTGTAGGGCTTCCATAATTCTCTGCTCCCGGACCTGGGCCAGGGTATCAAAAGGAATGGTATTGTGTTTTTTTCTCAAATACCTGATAGCGTTGTTGTTTAACAACCCCCTTCATCATGTCTTTTTGTAGGACAGTTATTTTATTTTTTAGGGTCTTAATGGCTACAAGATCACTTACAGCCCCTCATACTGTTGAGGAACTAAAACTGTCAGTTGAGCCCTTAAATTTCATAAAGTGTTCCGTTTAAAGGATCCATTAAGCCTTCCTACAGACTGAAAATAAGAACGAAAATCCTGTTTGGAGTCTTCCCACCATTGATTCTTATCCTCATAGAGGAAAAAAACAGATTTCCTTGCTACCATAACATTTGTGAAACCCTCCTGAACAATAGGCAAATCTAGTAAAGAAATATTTAGTTTCCAGAACCTGGGCCATGTCTTTGTTCGGGTAAGTTAACTACAGACAAGAATAACATTCGATGGTCTGATGTTGCCACATCGATAACAACAGCATCTTGAATACAAAGACAGGCCAAAATAAAAAACATAATCAATTCTGGATGTAGGAGGACCACAAGCATAAGTATGTGGAGCCTTGGAATAACCAGAACCGAACACTTCAACTAACTCTACATCAGAAATAACCTTTAGTAAACAAGAGACATCACAATATTGTTTTTTTCCCTAACAAATCACCTCCAAGTTGGGGGAGGGAGCAATTAAAATCCCCCCAAAAAATCACTGGCATGCTTGTAAATAAAAAGGGTTATATGGTACGAAAAAATCTTACCCTGTCATATTTTAATTGAGAAGCATATATATGTAGTAGACGCATAGGTAAACCCTTCCACATAATATCCAACAATAAAGCCCTACCTTCCACAATTTCTAAGTGACAAAGTATTTTAACCTTAGAAAAAAAACAAATCCCTACCCCAGAACACTGATCAGACCCCTGAGACCAGTAACTGGCACCCCATATCCAACCTGCTGAGGCTGCCTCCAAAAGACTTGGGGAATGTAAACGAACATCCTGAAAAAATAGACAATCCAGGTCTGATTTCAGAAAAAGCCGGTATGTTGCCAGTCTCTTAAATTCAGACTGGTTGCTGTTCACATTCAAAGATGCAATTCGTAAATGATATTGAGAAGAAGCCATAGAAACAAAAACCTATCCTCACTTCACTTTACTTGAGGCTTGGGTAACCCTACCACTAACTTTAGGCCCTGGAGTACCTACAATCAGTCTGCCTGAATACAGCATATCCTCACCCTGAGGTTGACTTCCCTCAACTGCAGGATTTTCTGCTTCCTGATCAGAGAGTCCATCCTGCAGAGCCTCATAATTATTTATGTCCTCCAAGGGCTAACATACTAACATACTATTTGCCAGCAGATTAGGCCTTACGGTCTATTGAGTCTGCTCGAACTTTAGATCCTTAGTTGGGTGCCGAGACCCTCCCATCCCTTGTGCTCCAGAAACCCGTATCATCTATCCCCAACCCCCTGGGACAGGACATCATCTGATACATCCACTTTCTGTGTCTGTCCCATCCTCTCTTGAAACCACTCCACTGTGGATCTTAAGACAAGCTCACCAGGCAGTGCATTCTGAGGGTCCACCACCTCTCAGTGAAAACCTCCTCCTCTTTTCCCTTGCCTTCCGCCTTCCAGCCAAACCATGCCCTCTGGTGATGCCTCCTGCGCTGGTCTAAGATCCCTCCATGTTTACCTATTTATTCCTTGAGGTACTTGAGACCCTCAATCATGTCCCCCTGTCTTCTTCTCTCCAGTGAAAACAGGCAGAGCTCCTTAAGTCTGTCCTCATCAGTCAAAATCTCCTAGACCTCATATCATCTTTGTTTGCCCTCCTCTGTACCCTCTCTAGGAGCTGCTATGTCCCTCTTTAGGTGTGAATGCTCCAGTACTGCACACAGTACTCAAGGTGTGGTCTAACCAGTCCATTGTACAGTGGCAGAATCACTTCTCTTGCTCCTAGGGTGATCCCCTTACAATGCATCCCAACATCCTGTTTGCTTGCTAGCAGCTCTCCTGCACTGCTCAGAGTTATTCATACATGCATCCACCATCAGTCCCTAGGTCTTTTTTCCCTATTGGGGCCTCAGCACCTCCTCCCAGCGATGTGCACCTGTGTTTGGGTTTCCCGAGCCAGATACAACACCTTGCACTTGGTGATATTAAATTAATTTCCATGTGTAGCCCAGCTTTCCTGGGTGTCCAGGTCCCCTTGCAGGGCCAACCTCCCCTCTTCTCCCTCAACTACTGCTCCCATCTTGCAGGTCATCCATGAAGAGACTCATTTCACACCCTATACCCTCCCTGATGTCCGATATGTATGCATTAAACAGGATCAGACCCAGGACTGAACCCTCGGTACCCACCACCAACCTCTCTGGGTTGAAACTCCCCACAGACCTCTACTCTCTGAAGTGCATCCCAGCTAGCCAGTTTTCAATCCATCCCCGACCATCAAGGGCCTACTCCTAACCCCATCAGTTTCTCCACCAGACCATTAGTGGGGGACAGAGTCAAACGTCCTTTGCTGAAAGTCAAGAAATAATACATCCACAGGCTTACCCTGTCCAGTTCTGATGTTACCCATTCATAGAACTCCACAAGGTTGGTTTGACATGATCTACCTGGCACAAACCCATGTTGCCGACTCATCCAGACCTCCCATCTCCTCCAAGTACACCCCAATCATTCCTTTAGTATACTCCATTAATTTTCCACCACGAGGTCAAACTGATGGTTCTATTGTTACCAGGTGCTTCCTCGACCCCCACTGTAGGTGGTACCACATGTGCCTCTTGCCAATCCTAGGTACCCTCCCTGTCTCAAGTGACTGCTGAAAAGCTCCGCCAGAAGTTGCAGCCAGCATGTCCGCCAATTCCCATAGTACTCTCGGATGAATACCATCCCATTGAATTTGTCTTTCTTTAGAGACCTTGAGGGTTAACCACACCTTTTGGCGGAGACAGCATGATCAATCCCCTCCACCTTACTGGCCTTTTATCTTTACCCAGATGTGACACCCTGGGGTACCTCTCTCTCCTCTTGCTCCATTTTGTTGCTCCCTGATCCCACTTACTGATGTTTTATCCAGCACGTGCCTTGCTTTGTAGATATCCCATCCCCTCCCTAGTGAACACAGAGGCAAAGTACTCGTTAAATACCTCTGCCTGGTCCCTCGCCTTTTCCACCCACCCTCCTTCTGATCTCAATCTGCTGAGATGGCCCTTAGTTTTTCTCAGCTCCCCAATGCACCGAAAAACCTTTTCCCTCCAGTATGCCTGTGCCAGCCGCTGCTCTTCGGACTTTGCTCCCTCACCATACGGGGGTGACTTTTCAGATGCAAGCTGGTACATTTCCTTATCCCTATCCTCTTGTTGTTTTATATTTTTGTAGGCTGCCTTTTCTCTGAATACTACCTGTACCTCACTGGACCACCAGCATGGTTTATGTGACCTTGCTCCCACGTTTCAACTTAGTGCAGATCCTGACTGCCTCATGTAGTCCCTGTTTATGACCTCCCATCTCCTTTCCACACTTGTCATTGAGGTAATCCCCATCAAGGATCCCTTGAGAATATTTCCCATGCCCATGAAGTCTGCCCCCCTGAAATCCACTACCAGTGTCCTAGATCTCACCCCCATGCTTATTTGAAACCAGACAGTATTGTGGTCGCCCCAGTCAGGGGTCTTGCACAACCATGTCCCTTACCAGATCCCCATCTGCCAGAACCACATCCAGGACATGCCCCTCCTTGTGGGCTCCATCACATGCTGTGTTAAAAACATCCTGGAAACCATGCAGCCTCACACTCCTTGGCCACCTTAGAGGACATGGTTCCCCAGTTTGTACCTGGCATATTAAGGTCCATCAACACCCTCCTTCCCCTTTTGGTCCACACTGGGCAATGATGTTTGTCCAGCAAACCATCCTCAGAACCTCACTCACCCGGGGGCCTATATGCTACACCCAGCTTGACCTTATTTCCTGCTGAGGATTGTAAAGTGACCATAAGGCCTCACGTTCCCTCTGCCTCTTCTACCCTAGCAATTTCTATGTCATCTCTAATGAACATAGCCACTCCACCCTCTGCCTCCTTTCTATCCTTCACAAACTGCGTGTGCCCCGTGCGTTTAGGTCCCAGTCATGGTTTTGTTATTACGTTTCCGTGACTGCTGCCGCCCATCCACCCCGAACAGCATGGCCTGGAACTCTGGCAACTTGTTTCCCAAGCTCTAGCATTTACTAACACAACCCCACCCTTTTCCCTGATTCTCTTTGAGACCCCACCCAGATTCCTTATACTTCCATCACCCCTCTGCTCCTCCTGAAACCTCCATCCCCAATCTGTTTGCCCCCCCTTGGGCGTGAAGGTACTCCCTCATCTGGAGGAGGGCTTCTGGTCAGCCCCTCCCTTATCCCTTCCCCCCCTCACAAGTTTAAACTCCACCTTTCTTGTATGTAGTTAGCCATCCCCTGTTTAGGGACTTCCTTCCCTAATGGGGCAAGATGAAACCTGTCCTTGGCATATAGTCACTTAAACCCCCAAACTCCATTCCAGTTCCCTAACACCCCCAACCCATTCTCTTCACCCCCACTTCCTGAAGCCAGTCATTAACCTCTGTGAGCTTCATTTTTCTCCACTGAGGCCTGTGGTACTAGTGAGCTCTCCGAAAGGGAAATGTTGCATCCATTATCCCGACAGACTCTGGCAAGTTCTTGGAACCTTGCTTGATTTCCAAATGCTGTTTCCTCTAGATCATTAGTTCTCAAATACTAGGAAATCCGGTTTCCCTCACAATCCCTAACCATTTCATACACCATGAACTTTGCTCTGTGCAGTGTCAGCCCAGAGATACACACTACCTCACCTGGCTATGGCATCCACCCCCTGTCCCTCCCTGGATACCCCTAATCATCAGTCTCCAATAACAGAACCTTAACACCACCATCATCCTTATGGTTACCTCCACTATGCCCTCTCAGCCCCCCTTCCCCCCCTTATTCATGATCTCAATTTCATGGGAGTCTTCCTGCCTTATTAGAGACCCCCTTGTCACCCTCCCCTTTCTGCCTCCCCTTTAACCCGCTATTTGCCCACTTAACTCAAACTCCTCTGAATAGAGTGTCCCCTTTAACCCTCTCTTATCCGAACCATTTATCCGGCCCAGATGGTTTCTCCTTCCCCCACATCACCATCCTCCCGCAATAGTACCCCCTGCCTCCAGAGGCTCTCCTGTGGGTCCCCCTTAGCTAGAGCCCCATCCTTGGTACCCCCCCTGCTGAAAGGGGGCTCTCTCTACCTCCCTTGTCCCCAGTTTCTCTCCAATCATGCTCTCCTCTCATGTCTGGAATATGTTGCATCTCCCCCATTTGCTTAACATATGTTTCCTTCTCCTCTGGAATATTTCCATCCTTTCCATTGCCGGTCTGGCATGCCCTATGGTATCAGACTCCCTCCCAAGCCTCTGTATAAGTTTTCTCGTTTTCACCAACCTTTCCTCCCCTCTAGGTTGCTTAGTAGCTCAAATTTATTGAGACCTCTGTCAGCCTCCATCAAGTAACCTGAGATTCCCCTGACTGCACCTCTAAACTACCCCTCTTCTTCCCCTCTTGTTCTGTTCACCTTGGAGCTCCCTTCCCACAGTCTGCTGTTTTGAGCTACACAACAGCCTCGCCGACTCTTCCCCTCCACTATCTTTGTATTCAGAATGTTCACCCAGCGCTTTCCCTCTAGCATCAACTTCCTATCTAAGGGTCCTCTGTCCCTAATATCCCCCTCCTGCTAGCTGTAACATAATGTTCCTGTAATTTCAGGCGTTGCCCCAGCCTCCCTCAGCCCCACCCTTCTGCTGCCCATATCCACACCCCTTATCCTTGGACACCCCCAGCTCCCCAGCTACTCCTTAACCAATATATCTCACTCCTGATACAAGATAACTGTCTACAGAGTGAGCAGCCTCCTCCCTCTCCAGGCTTAATTTAAGTATACCATCCCACAGCCTGTACAGCCTACAACCCTTCCAAAGATGCCTGCCATGGTGGAATATGGCCACCCTGTTTATCCCCTCTGTTTATAATGGCACACCCTCTTTTCTCAGTCCCTTTCCCTGAATAGTTTCTCTCTCTCTGGGACTGTAGTTATTTACAAACCCAATTTCAACCCCACCAATAAAGTTCAAAGTCTCACAAACACATACAGCCCAGTGTGTGTTTGGTCCCTACTGTGTGTGTGTAAGCAGACATCAGGTACCGTATGATGTCACAGGCCTCAGCTGCTGTTGCTTCAAATTTCAGTCCTAAAACAGAAATACTCAGCCTTTCAATCCCAACCCCTAGTGGTTTTCACTATTTAAGAAAACCTACAAAACAGATTGGGTGGGAGGCTCTTACTAAACACCAGACAACACATTTAAATTTCCTCTAATTAACCCTGACAAACAACTGTCCCAAACTTCAAAAGTTACAATATCACAGCCCAAGTAACAGTTCTAATTCAAGGAAATAATTTTTACCACATAGAGCTAATTTCACTTACAAACTATTCCAATGTTTCAGTTAAAACAGAATATAAACCCAGACCTCTGTCCAACCAACCTGCTGCTTTGAGTTCCCAAGTGAACAATGGAGGCCATGGTAATTCCTGTTTAAAGACAAGGTAATTGCAGCTAATGTCCCTTCCCCTAACACCAGGCAAACAACACATTTAAATTTCCCTCTAATTAACCCTGACAAACAACTGTCCCCAAACCTCAAAAAGTTACAATATCACACCCAAGTAACAGTTCTAATTCAAGTAATAATTTTTACCACATAGAGCTAATTTCACTTACAAACTATTCCAATGTTTCAGTTAAAACAGAATATAAACCCAGACCTCTGTCCAACCAACCTGCTGCTTTGAGTTCCCAAGTGAACAATGGAGGCCAGGGTAATTCCTGTTTAAAGACAAGGTAATTGCAGCTAATGTCCCTTCCCCCTAACACCAGGCAAACAACACATTTAAATTTCCCTCTAATTAACCCTGAAAAACAACTGTCCCCAAACCTCAAAAAGTTACAATATCACAGCCCAAGTAACAGTTCTAATTCAAGGTAATAATTTTTACCACATAGAGCTAATTTCACTTCCAAACTATTCCAATGTTTCAGTTAAAAGAGAATATAAACCCAGACCTCTGTCCAACCAACCTGCTGCTTTGAGTTCCCAAGTGAACAATGGAGGCCAGGGTAATTCCTGTTTAAAGACAAGGTAATTGCAGCTAATGTCCCTTCCCCCTAACACCAGGCAAACAACATTTAAATTTCCCTCTAATTAACCCTGACAAACAACTGTCCCCAAACCTCAAAAAGTTACAATATCACAGCCCAAGTAACAGTTCTAATTCAAGGTAATAATTTTTACCACATAGAGCTAATCTCACTTACAAACTATTCCAATGTTTCAGTTAAAACAGAATATAAACCCAGACCTCTGTCCAACCAACCTGCTGCTTTGAGTTCCCAAGTGAACAATGGAGGCCATGGTAATTCCTGTTTAAAGACAAGGTAATTGCAGCTAATGTCCCTTCCTAACACCAGGCAAACAACACATTTAATTTCCTCTAATTAACCCTGACAAACAACTGTCCCCAAATCTCAAAAATTACAATATCACAGCCCAAGTAACAGTTCTAATTCAAGAAATAAGTTTTACCATAGAGCTAATTTCACTTACAAACTATTCCAATGTTTCAGTTAAAACAGAATATAAACCCAGACCTCTGTCCAACCAACCTGCTGCTTTGAGTTCCCAAGTGAACAATGGAGGCCAGGGTAATTCCTGTTTAAAGAAAGGTAATTGCAGCTAATGTCCCTCCCCTAACACCAGGCAAACAACACATTTAAATTTCCCTCTAATTAACCCTGACAAACAACTGTCCCCAAACCTCAAAAAGTTACAATATCACAGCCAAAGTAACAGTTCTAATTCAAGGTAATAATTTTTACCACATAGAGCTAATTTCACTTACAAACTATTCCAATGTTTCAGTTAAAACAGAATATAAACCCAGACCTCTGTCCAACCAACCTGCTGCTTTGAGTTCCCAAGTGAACAATGGAGGCCAGGGTAATTCCTGTTTAAAGACAAGGTAATTGCAGCTAATGTCCCTTCCCCCTAACACCAGGCAAACAACACATTTAAATTTCCCTCTAATTAACCCTGACAAACAACTGTCCCCAAACCTCAAAAAGTTACAATATCACAGCCCAAGTAACAGTTCTAATTCAAGGTAATAATTTTTACCACATAGAGCTAATTTCACTTACAAACTATTCCAATGTTTCAGTTAAAACAGAATATAAACCCAGACCTCTGTCCAACCAACCTGCTGCTTTGAGTTCCCAAGTGAACAATGGAGCCAGGGTAATTCCTGTTTAAAGACAAGGTAATTGCAGCTAATGTCCCTTCCCCCTAACACCAGGCAAACAACACATTTAAATTTCCCTCTAATTAACCCTGACAAACAACTGTCCCCAAACCTCAAAAAGTTACAATATCACAGCCCAAGTAACAGTTCTAATTCAAGGTAATAATTTTTACCACATAGAGCTAATTTCACTTACAAACTATTCCAATATTTCAGTTAAAACAGAATATAAACCCAGACCTCTGTCCAACCAACCTGCTGCTTTGAGCTCCCAAGTGAACAATGGAGGCCAGGGTAATTCCTGTTTAAAGACAAGGTAATTGCAGCTAATGTCCTCCCCCTAACACCAGGCAAACAACACATTTAAATTTCCCTCTAATTAACCCTGACAAACAACTGTCCCAAACCTCAAAAAGTTACAATAACACAGCCCAAGTAACAGTTCTAATTCAAGGAAATAATTTTACCACATAGAGCTAATTTCACTTACAAACTATTCCAATGTTTCAGTTAAAACAGAATATAAACCCAGACCTCTGTCCAACCAACCTGCTGCTTTGAGTTCCCAAGTGAACAATGGAGGCCAGGGTAATTCCTGTTTAAAGACAAGGTAATTGCAGCTAATGTCCCTTCCCCCTAACACCAGGCAAACAACACATTTAAATTTCCCTCTAATTAACCCTGACAAACAACTGTCCCCAAACCTCAAAAAGTTACAATATCACAGCCCAAGTAACAGTTCTAATTCAAGGTAATAATTTTTACCACATAGAGCTAATTTCACTTACAAACTATTCCAATGTTTCAGTTAAAACAGAATATAAACCCAGACCTCTGTCCAACCAACCTGCTGCTTTGAGTTCCCAAGTGAACAATGGAGGCCAGGGTAATTCCTGTTTAAAGACAAGGTAATTGCAGCTAATGTCCCTTCCCCCTAACACCAGGCAAACAACACATTTAAATTTCCCTCTAATTAACCCTGACAAACAACTGTCCCAAAACCTCAAAAAGTTACAATATCATAGCCCAAGTAACAGTTCTAATTTAAGGTAATAATTTTTACCACATAGAGCTAATTTCACTTACAAACTATTCCAATGTTTCAGTTAAAACAGAATATAAACCCAGACCTCTGTCCAACCAACCTGCTGCTTTGAGTTCCCAAGTGAACAATGGAGGCCAGGGTAATTCCTGTTTAAAGACAAGGTAATTGCAGCTAATGTCCCTTCCCCTAACACCAGGCAAACAACACATTTAAATTTCCCTCTAATTAACCCTGACAAACAACTGTCCCCAAACCTCAAAAAGTTACAATATCACAGCCCAAGTAACAGTTCTAATTCAAGGAAATAATTTTTACCACATAGAGCTAATTTCACTTACAAACTATTCCAATGTTTCAGTTAAAACAGAATATAAACCCAGACCTCTGTCCAACCAACCTGCTGCTTTGAGTTCCCAAGTGAACAATGGAGGCCAGGGTAATTCCTGTTTAAAGACAAGGTAATTGCAGCTAATGTCCCTTTCCCCTAACACCAGGCAAACCACACATTTAAATTTCCCTCTAATTAACCCTGAGAAACAACTGTCCCCAAACATCAAAAAGTTACAATATCACAGCCCAAGTAACAGTTCTAATTCAAGGAAATAAGTTTTACCACATAGAGCTAATTTCACTTACAAACTTATTCAATGTTTCAGTTAAAACAGAATATAAACCCAGACCTCTGTCCAACCAACCTGCTGCTTAGAGCTCCCAAGTGAACAACGGAGGCCAGGGTAATTCCTGTTTAAAGACAAGGTAATTGCAGCTAATGTCCCTTCCCCCTAACACCAGGCAAACAACACATTTAAATTTCCCTCTAATTAACCCTGACAAACAACTGTCCCCAAACCTCAAAAAGTTACAATATCACAGCCCAAGTAACAGTTCTAATTCAAGGTAATAATTTTTACCACATAGAGCTAATTTCACTTACAAACTATTCCAATGTTTCAGTTAAAACAGAATATAAACGCAGACCTCTGTCCAACCAACCTGCTGCTTTGAGTTCCCAAGTGAACAATGGAGGCCAGGGTAATTCCTGTTTAAAGACAAGGTAATTGCAGCTAATGTCCCTTCCCCTAACACCAGGCAAACAATACATTTAAATTTCCCTCTAATTAACCCTGACAAACAACTGTCCCCAAACCTCAAAAAGTTACAATATCACTGCCCAAGTAACAGTTCTAATTCAAGGTAATAATTTTTACCACATAGAGCTAATTTCACTTACAAACTATTCCAATGTTTCAGTTAAAAGAGAATATAAACCCAGACCTCTGTCCAACCAACCTGCTGCTTTGAGTTCCCAAGTGAACAATGGAGGCCAGGGTAATTCCTGTTTAAAGACAAGGTAATTGCAGCTAATGTCCCTTCCCCCTAACACCAGGCAAACAACACATTTAAATTTCCCTCTAATTAACCCTGACAAACAACTGTCCCCAAACCTCAAAAAGTTACAATATCACAGCCCAAGTAACAGTTCTAATTCAAGGTAATAATTTTTACCACATAGAGCTAATTTCACTTACAAACTATTCCAATGTTTCAGTTAAAACAGAATATAAACCCAGACCTCTGTCCAACCAACCTGCTGCTTTGAGTTCCCAAGTGAACAATGGAGGCCAGGTAATTCCTGTTTAAAGACAAGGTAATTGCAGCTAATGTCCCTTCCCCTAACACCAGGCAAACAACACATTTAAATTTCCCTCTAATTAACCCTGAAAAACAACTGTCCCCAAACCTCAATAAGTTACAATATCACAGCCCAAGTAACAGTTCTAATTCAAGGTAATAATTTTTACCACATAGAGCTAATTTCCTTACAAACCATTCAATATGTTTCAGTTAAAAGAATATAAACCCAGACCTCTGTCCAACCAACCTGCTGCTTTGAGTTCCCAAGTGAACAATGGAGGCCAGGGTAATTCCTGTTTAAAGACAAGGTAATTGCAGCTAATGTCCTTCCCCTAACACCAGGCAAACAACACATTTAAATTTCCCTCTAATTAACCCTGACAAACAACTGTCCCCAAACCTCAAAAAGTTACAATATCACAGCCCAAGTAACAGTTCTAATTCAAGGTAATAATTTTTACCACATAGAGCTAATTTCTCTTACAAACTATTCCAATGTTTCAGTTAAAACAGAATATAAACCCAGACCTCTGTCCAACCAACCTGCTGCTTTGAGTTCCCAAGTGAACAATGGAGGCCATGGTAATTCCTGTTTAAAGACAAGGTAATTGCAGCTAATGTCCCTTCCCCTAACACCAGGCAAACAACACATTTAAATTTCCCTCTAATTAACCCTGACAAACAACTGTCCCCAAACCTCAAAAAGTTACAATATCACAGCCCAAGTAACAGTTCTAATTGAAGGAAATAAGTTTTACCACATAGAGCTAATTTCACTTACAAACTATTCCAATGTTTCAGTTAAAGCAGAATATAAACCCAGACCTCTGTCCAACCAACCTGTTGCTTTGAGTTCCCAAGTGAACAATGGAGGCCAGGGTAATTCCTGTTTAAAGACAAGGTAATTGCAGCTAATGTCCCTTCCCCCTAACACCAGGCAAACAACACATTTAAATTTCCCTCTAATTAACCCTGACAAACAACTGTCCCCAAACCTCAAAAAGTTACAATATCACAGCCCAAGTAACAGTTCTAATTCAAGGTAATAATTTTTACCACATAGAGCTAATTTCACTTACAAACTATTCCAATGTTTCAGTTAAAACAGAATATAAACCCAGACCTCTGTCCAACCAACCTGCTGCTTTGAGTTCCCAAGTGAACAATGGAGGCCAGGGTAATTCCTGTTTAAAGACAAGGTAATTGCAGCTAATGTCCCTTTCCCCTAACACCAGGCAAACAACACATTTAAATTTCCCTCTAATTAACCCTGACAAACAACCGTCCCCAAACCTCAAAAAGTTACAATATCACAGCCCAAGTAATAGTTCTAATTCAAGGTAATAATTTTTACCACATAGAGCTAATTTCACTTACAAACTATTCCAATGTTTCAGTTAAAACAGAATATAAACCCAGACCTCTGTCCAACCAACCTGCTGCTTTGAGTTCCCAAGTGAACAATGGAGGCCAGGGTAATTCCTGTTTAAAGACAAGGTAATTGCAGCTAATGTCCCTTCCCCCTAACACCAGGCAAACAACACATTTAAATTTCCCTCTAATTAACCCTGACAAACAACTGTCCCCAAACCTCAAAAAGTTACAATATCACAGCCGAAGTAACAGTTCTAATTCAAGGAAATAAGTTTACCAGATAGAGCTAATTTCACTTTCAAACTATTCCAATGTTTCAGTTAAAACAGAATATAAACCCAGACCTCTGTCCAACCAACCTGCTGCTTTGAGCTCCCAAGTGAACAATGGAGGCCAGGGTAATTCCTGTTTAAAGACAAGGTAATTGCAGCTAATGTCCCTTCCCCTAACACCAGGCAAACAACACATTTAAATTTCCCTCTAATTAACCCTGACAAACAACTGTCCCCAAACCTCAAAAGTTACAATATCACAGCCCAAGTAACAGTTCTAATTCAAGGAAATAATTTTTACCACATAGAGCTAATTTCACTTACAAACTATTCCAATGTTTCAGTTAAAACAGAATATAAACCCAGACCTCTGTCCAACCAACCTGCTGCTTTGAGTTCCCAAGTGAACAATGGAGGCCATGGTAATTCCTGTTTAAAGACAAGGTAATTGCAGCTAATGTCCCTTCCCCTAACACCAGGCAAACAACACATTTAAATTTCCCTCTAATTAACCCTGACAAACAACTGTCCCCAAACCTCAAAAAGTTACAATATCACAGCCCAAGTAACAGTTCTAATTCAAGGTAATAATTTTACCACATAGAGCTAATTTCACTTACAAACTATTCCAATGTTTCAGTTAAAACAGAATATAAACCCAGACCTCTGTCCAACCAACCTGCTGCTTTGAGTTCCCAAGTGAACAATGGAGGCCAGGGTAATTCCTGTTTAAAGACAAGGTAATTGCAGCTAATGTCCCTTCCCCCTAACACCAGGCAAACAACACATTTAAATTTCCCTCTAATTAACCCTGACAAACAACTGTCCCCAAACCTCAAAAAGTTACAATATCATAGCCCAAGTAACAGTTCTAATTCAAGGTAATAATTTTTACCACATAGAGCTAATTTCACTTACAAACTATTCCAATGTTTCAGTTAAAACAGAATATAAACCAGACCTCTGTCCAACCAACCTGCTGCTTTGAGTTCCCAAGTGAACAATGGAGGCCAGGGTAATTCCTGTTTAAAGACAAGGTAATTGCAGCTAATGTCCCTTCCCCTAACACCAGGCAAACAACACATTTAAATTTCCCTCTAATTAACCCTGACAAACAACTGTCCCCAAACCTCAAAAAGTTACAATATCACAGCCCAAGTAACAGTTCTAATTCAAGGAAATAATTTTTACCACATAGAGCTAATTTCACTTACAAACTATTCCAATGTTTCAGTTAAAACAGAATATAAACCCAGACCTCTGTCCAACCAACCTGCTGCTTTGAGTTCCCAAGTGAACAATGGAGGCCAGGGTAATTCCTGTTTAAAGACAAGGTAATTGCAGCTAATGTCCCTTCCCCTAACACCAGGCAAACAACACATTTAAATTTCCCTCTAATTAACCCTGAGAAACAACTGTCCCCAAACATCAAAAAGTTACAATATCACAGCCTAAGTAACAGTTCTAATTCAAGGAAATAAGTTTTATCACATAGAGCTAATTTCACTTACAAACTATTCCAATGTTTCAGTTAAAACAGAATATAAACCCAGACCTCTGTCCAACCAACCTGCTGCTTTGAGTTCCCAAGTGAACAATGGAGGCCAGGGTAATTCCTGTTTAAAGACAAGGTAATTGCAGCTAATGTCCTTCCCCTAACACCAGGCAAACAATACATTTAAATTTCCCTCTAATTAACCCTGACAAACAACTGTCCCCAAACCTCAAAAAGTTACAATATCACTGCCCAAGTAACAGTTCTAATTCAAGGTAATAATTTTTACCACATAGAGCTAATTTCACTTACAAACTATTCCAATGTTTCAGTTAAAAGAGAATATAAACCCAGACCTCTGTCCAACCAACCTGCTGCTTTGAGTTCCCAAGTGAACAATGGAGGCCAGGGTAATTCCTGTTTAAAGACAAGGTAATTGCAGCTAATGTCCCTTCCCCCTAACACCAGGCAAACAACACATTGAAATTTCCCTCTAATTAACCCTGACAAACAACTGTCCCCAAACCTCAATAAGTTACAATATCACAGCCCAAGTAACAGTTCTAATTCAAGGAAATAAGTTTTACCACATAGAGCTAATTTCACTTACAAACTATTCCAATGTTTCAGTTAAAACAGAATATAAACCCAGACCTCTGTCCAACCAACCTGCTGCTTTGAGTTCCCAAGTGAACAATGGAGGGCAGGGTAATTCCTGTTTAAAGACAAGGTAATTGCAGCTAATGTCCCTTCCCCTAACACCAGGCAAACAACACATTTAAATTTCCCTCTAATTAACCCTGACAAACAACTGTCCCCAAACCTCAAAAAGTTACAATATCACAACCCAAGTAACAGTTCTAATTCAAGGTAATAATTTTTACCACATAGAGCTAATTTCACTTACAAACTATTCCAATGTTTCAGTTAAAACAGAATATAAACCCAGACCTCTGTCCAACCAACCTGCTGCTTTGAGTTCCCAAGTGAACAATGGAGGGCAGGGTAATTCCTGTTTAAAGACAAGGTAATTGCAGCTAATGTCCCTTCCCCTAACACCAGGCAAACAACACATTTAAATTTCCCTCTAATTAACCCTGACAAACAACTGTCCCCAAACCTCAAAAAGTTACAATATCACAACCCAAGTAACAGTTCTAATTCAAGGTAATAATTTTTACCACATAGAGCTAATTTCACTTACAAACTATTCCAATGTTTCAGTTAAAACAGAATATAAACCCAGACCTCTGTCCAACCAACCTACTGCTTTGAGTTCCCAAGTGAACAATGGAGGCCAGGGTAATTTCTGTTTAAAGACAAGGTAATTGCAGCCAATGTCCCTTCCCCTAACACCAGGCAAACAACACATTTAAATTTCCCTCTAATTAACCCTGACAAACTACTGTCCCCAAACCTCAAAAAGTTACAATATCACAGCCCAAGTAACAGTTCTAATTCAAGGAAATAAGTTTTACCACATAGAGCTAATTTCACTTAGAAACTATTCTAATGTTTCAGTTAAAACAGAATATAAACCCAGACCTCTGTCCAACCAACCTGCTGCTTTGAGTTCCCAAGTGAACAATGGAGGCCAGGGTCATTCCTGTTTAAAGACAAGGTAATTGCAGCTAATGTCCCTTCCCCCTAACACCAGGCAAACAACACATTTAAATTTCCCTCTAATTAACCCTGACAAACAACTGTCCCCAAACCTCAAAAAGTTACAATATCACAGCCCAAGTAACAGTTCTAATTCAAGGTAATAATTTTTACCACATGGAGCTAATTTCACTTACAAACTATTCCAATGTTTCAGTTAAACAGAATTTAAACCCAGACCTCTGTCCAACCAACCTGCTGCTTTGAGTTCCCAAGTGAACAATGGAGGCCAGGGTAATTCCTGTTTAAAGACAAGGTAATTGCAGCTAATGTCCCTTCCCCTAACACCAGGCAAACAACACATTTAAATTTCCCTCTAATTAACCCTGACAAACAACTGTCCCCAAACCTCAAAAAGTTACAGTATCATAGCCCAAGTAACAGTTCTAGTTCAAGGCAATAATGTTTACCACATAGAGCTAATTTTAGTTACAAACTATTCCAATGTTTCAGTTAAAACAGAATATAAACCCAGACCTCTGTCCAACCAACATGCTGCTTTGAGTTCCCAAGTGAACAATGGAGGCCAGGGTAATTCCTGTTTAAAGACAAGGTAATTGCAGCTAATGTCCCTTCCCCTAACACCAGGCAAACAACACATTTAAATTTCCCTCTAATTAACCCTGACAAACAACTGTCCTCAAACCTCAAAAAGTTACAATATCACAGCCCAAGTAACAGTTCTAATTCAAGGAAATAATTTTTACCACATAGAGCTAATTTCACTTACAAACTATTCCAATGTTTCAGTTAAAACAGAATATAAACCCAGACCTCTGTCCAACCAACCTGCTGCTTTGAGGTCCCAAGTGAACCTTCTTAGAGACCTTGGGCCTAGGACCTTTCCCTCTTTTATGTTGCACTACCAAAAAGTCTTGGGATCTGGACGAAGGATCTGATGGGAGGGGAGGGGTTCCCATCCCCACTTGTGGAACAGACTGTGCTGGAATAACCACAGGAATGATATTCAATGGAGTTCAGCCTGGTGGGGGGGTGGGAGATGGTCTGCTCTTGGGTACCTGCTCTGTATGTCTGCCAGAAAGGGTTTTAGGCCCAGAAAAAACTGTAGGGGTAGTGGCTTCTTTAATACAATAATCTTGAACACCAAGTCTGCATTCTCCATGTTTCTAGCTGCCAAAGGACAATCAGTAAACACATGACCTGTCTCATCACAAAGATTGCACTTGGGTTCCTGAAAACAATGTGCACTGACATGACCTAGCTCCCCACAATAGGTACATTTTAACACCTCAGAAGTTGTACTAATATGCCTGGTAGACCCACATTTGAAAGACATCCTAGGTTGCCCAGGGTAGAATAAAAACCCTTTGTCACAACCTATAAAAAAGCAGTTTGGTAAATGAATGACATCCTGATCAGACTGGTGTAATTTAATTTTAAACTTCCAACCCCCAGTCCAGAACCCTTCATCATCCAGTATAGGGGATGGATTCCCCTGAATAGTACACCACTTTTCCAACCAATATACCACATCAGTGATATTTACCTCTTCATTATGGAAAAGAATAGTGCTAACCCTAAAAGGTTGCTTAGTCAAGGGTATTGCAATAAAATCTACCCAAGTGGGTTTGTTTTTAAATTAGAAAATCTGCACCAAAACTTTTCCAGCAAAGCCGGAGTCCGAAAACTAACATCAAAAGTACATTCTCCTGGTGCATGAATCAGGCCATACACTTCTGAAGGAGAAAAACCCAGAGACTGTTTAAGTAAAATTTTTCCAACATGAAACCAATCCGGGGCTGAATCCCTATGTCCCACATAACGTAAACGAACAGCATTTCTACGTTTCACCAAGTCAATAGTTTTATGAAAATGACTTGCATAGGTGGGGGGGGGGGGGACTGCAGCAGAAGAAGCTGTACCTTCTGGAGGGACACCCCCCTGTTCTGGTTGTGGAAGTCCAGGCTCTATCCCACCCCCCTACTGCATATTCGAGTTCCCAGAAAGAACAGTACCTGAAGGAGCTAACGACCCTCCAGAGACCATACCAACTGAAGAAGTGTCTGGATCTGCTGCTATGACTGGCGGAATAAGCAGGGTCTGGCTGCCAAACTCCATGGGAAGGGGACGTCCATCCTGCTGAGGAAAGCACTTTCTCCGGCGACCATCCTACATCATCTCCCTCACTCCAGTCGTGTCATGGGGGCCTTTCTCCCTGACCAGGAAGTAGAATTGCACTCTCTGCAGATGCCAAGACCTTCGTAGGACCCAGAGAGGTATCCGACATCAGAGAAGCTGCCGATCATTTCTTTTTGTGATCCTCATCATGCTGTGAAAGTGCATTATCCAGTTGCTGATTTATTTTATTTAACTCTTCTTCTAGACACTGCTTTTTCTGTGCTAGGCTAAACACAGCTCCTGGTTCAGAAATTGAAGTGCTCTGGCGGGTGATATGCTGGCCACCCCTCGGGTGCTCCCCAGCCGCCGCGTCTGCATTCTCCGTCACCTCCAATAGTGCATCCATGCACACCAACTCCTCAGGTGCCTCCTCCATCAACCTCTCCCTTCCAGCCTCAGCCATGGACTGACGCTCCACGCAAAGTCATGGCCCCCTACCGACAGAGTAGGGGGATTTCCCCGGTGTCCTGGCTAAATTTCCCTCTTTCACTAAAATTACCACCAACAGCTTAATCTGGTTCAAGGTCAGTTGGCATTCATCTGCCCCCCCCCCCCCGGGTCGTGCCTGAAAATAGGCAGGATTTGTCTAGTGCACTTACCCAGTCAACAAAAACTAAATAAAAGTAAAAATTCCATCTGAACCAGCCCTTAGTTCTTCCGACCTACTTTGCGAGCTTCCAGAGTGAAGGGGAACTTACCCTGCATTCTCTGGACGTTAAAAGGGTTTTGTGGTTCTATTTAGACAGAACCAAAGAGATCCGCAAATCTAAGCAACTATTTGTCTCTTTCAGGTTGGCCTGGCTGGGTCAACCTGTTGCGATCAGATGTATTTCGGCATGGCTAGTGGCATGTCTTCGCCAATGCTACTCCATGACACAGGTCAAACTGGAAGGCAGAGTATGCGTTCATTCTACCAGGGCAGTCGCGGCATCTCTGGCAGAAATACGGACTATGCCCATTGCAGACATCTGCAATGCAGCTACTTGGAGCTCTGTGCACACATCTGTGAAGCACTCTACTGTGGATGTCCATGCCAGACAGCATCAATCCTTTGGCAGGACAATCCTTAATGGACTTCTGTCCTAAGTGAGCTCCTATCTCCTGCTGCCCTTCTCTGAGGATTTTTCCAGCTCGGTGCTCTCCCATTAGTGTGAATGAGTGGTGGAGACTTTATATCCAGGAAGACGTGAAAATTACATACCTACCGTAATTCTTGATCTTCTTGGACGAAGTCTCCACCACTCATTCACAAGTCCACCCTCCATCCCCCAAGCTCACCTATCTGGTTTTGGTCTTCACTCCCTCGTTGGTTGGGCTGTGAAGACTGTTGTGTTGACCCTTCTTATATGGGTCTTTCGGACTATCTTATGTCCGACATAGGTTAGTTTCACTAAGTTAGTTTATGCTGCGCCTCCTCGGTAAAAAAGATACTGACACAGTTGGAGGGTTGACGCCGAGGTAGTCTATACGGTTCGAGCCAGGCTCACGGTGCCACTTCCTCGTGGCCCTACCTAGGCGCCAGCCCTTCTGAAGATTGTTGGCTCCCGCTGGGTCCTAGCACCTCCAGTGTAGTCCCATTAGTGTTAATGAGTGGTGGAGACTTCATCCAGGAAGGTCAAGAATTATGGTAGGTACGTAATTTTCATTTCTCGTATCGCACACTATCCCATCCTTTATTCTGTATATATCTAATGCTAAAAACTTGCAGAGACTGTCTATGTATTTTCCTGTTTATTGTTTTTATTCCTGTCTATACTTTTTATAAAAGTTAAATACAAACTTGAATGAAAAAAGTATGAGAAGCAAGATCTTAACTCAAAGAGTAGCAGAGCCATACGTAAGTTATGGAAGTCCTGAGCCCTTACAAGTGATAATACTTTTCATATTGTTAGTCAGGGCTTTGCGTATTGGAGTTATACTACAGTAGTTTACTAGTCATAATATTTAAATCTACTATGTGAAAATCTAATGATTTATTTCTACTGCTTACAGGAGTGCTGTGCAAGTCTTAATGCTGTGAGCATCTGATTGCCCCCCAAACTCTCCAAGAGTTCACAGAGATCCCAGTGGTGATGCAGATGTTCATAGGGCAGAACATTTCCTGCCAGAAACTGGCTCATTATACACTTCTTAATTTAGAGATTACAGTTTCATGTTTTTTTAAATCATAGAATCCTGCCAGCAGAAAAAGATCACCTGGCCCATCTAGTCTGCCTGAAAAATAGCCCCTTACTTACCTACCACCTCTCTGCCCTCGCTCTCCTCCTTTGTTTAGCCCCATGTCATTGTCCCATGCTCTTTTGAATTTTTCCACTCTATCCACCCCCACAATTCATTCCCACAACCTGTTCCATGGTCCTACTGTGGTCGCAGATTCTCTTTACTGTCTATACTTTACCTTAATTTCTATGTACTCAATAACCACACCCAATGGTTATTCCAATAAACTCAGTTTATTGTCTGCACACATATATGTGGGAGCCTCAGCTAAAGGAGAGAGCTCCCCGAACAAAGTTTTACACAGTATTTTATAGCACTTCTCATTTTGGAAAAACACCAACATTTTAGTATAAGCCAATCATAGGTTTCAGCAATGTAACAGAAAAAAAAAACACATTGAAGCATTAGGTACTTTTCCACTGGCTTATTTCATTTCTTTCCCATTACTGCTTGATACATATGCCTGGGTCAAGCTGACCTAAGAGAAACAATGAGTTTCACTCACACCATAGCACCGTACAGCTTGTCTTCAATGCCACTACGTGCTCTTATCTTTATACTTTGTCCAAGCCTGCTAATCAGGCTGGTACAACCAGTTCTGCTCAGTTTTATTTAGCTTACTATTTTTCATAACCTAAGGAACTGGTTTCAGCCAGCACGAGCTATTGCTTTCTGCTTGCTTTGTGATTCTTATGAACTTATAATGACCCTTAGCTTCTACTCAGACCTGGCTATATTTAACTACACTAGCAGCTCTACATTATAATACACTACCACACTTTGCTTTATATGTATGCATGAAAGAAAGATATATAAAAGAAATTCCTCCACACTACAACCTTGTCTGAGAAGTAATGCCCCCACGAAATCTACACCCTTCCAGCCTGAATGCATGGCCTCTGGTGGTTTTGTTTTCACTCAGCCTTAAGAGGTTAACTCATACTAACATACTATTTGCCAGCAGATTAGGCCTTATGGTCTATCGAGTCTGCTCGAACCTAGATCCTTAGTTGGGTGCCGAGACCCTCCCATCCCTTGTGCTCCAGAAACCCCTATCATCCATCCCCACCCCCCTGGGACAAGCCATCATCTGATACATCCACTTTCTGTGTCTGTCCCACCCTCTCTTAAAGCCCTCCACTGTGGATCTCTGAATCAGCTCACCAGGCAGAGCATTCCAAGGGTCCACCACCCTCTCAGTGAAGAACCTCCTCCTCTTTTCCCCCCTCACCCTTCCACCTTCCAACTTCAAACCATGCCCTCTGGTGATGCTTCCCTGCTTTAGTCTAAAGATCCCCTCCATGTTTACCCTATTTATTCCCTTGAGGTACTTGAAGGCCTCAATCATGTCCCCCCTGTCTCTCCTTTCCTCCAATGAAAACAGGCAGAGCTCCTCAAGTCTGTCCTCGTAAGTCAAATCCCCTAGCCCTCGTATCATCTTTGTTGCCCTCCTCTGTACCCTTTCCAGGAGCTGTATGTCCCTCTTCAAGTGTGGTCTCCAGTACTGTACACAGTACTCAAGGTGTGATCTAACCAGTCCATTGTACAGGCAAGAATCCTTCCTTGCTCCTAGGGGTGATCCCCTTCGATGCATCCCAACATCCTGTTTGCCTTGCTAGCTGCTCTCCTGCACTGCTCAGAGTTATTCATACATGTATCCACCATGACCCCTAGGTCTTTTTCCCCTGTTGAGGCTTCCAGCACCTCCCCTCCCAGGGTGTACCTGTGTTTAGGGTTTCCCAGACCAAGATGCAACACCTTGCACTTGGTGATATTGAAATTTAATTTCCATGTGTGAGCCCAGCTTTCCTGGGTGTCCAGGTCCCCTTGCAGGGCCAACCTCCCCTCTTCTCCCTCAACTACTGCTCCCATCTTGGAGTCATCCGTGAAAAGACTCATTTCACACCCTATACCATCCCTGATGTCCGATATGTATGCATTAAACAGAGTTGGACCCAGGACCCGAGCCCTGTGTTGCCCCACTACCAACCTCTGTAGGGTTCGAGAGCTCCCCACAGACCACTACTCTCTGAGTGCGTCCAGCTATCCAGTTTTCAATCCATCTGACCATCAAAGGGGCCTACTCCTAACCCCATCAGTTTCTCCACCAGACCCTTGTGGGGGACAGAGTCAAACGCCTTGCTGAAGTCCAAGAATAATATATCCACAGGCTCCCCTTACTTTATTTATTCCCTTCAGCTATTTGAAGGTTTCCACCATATTTCCCCTTTCCCTTCTCATCTTTGGTGAATACTGACCAATCTCCTCCAGCCTCTCCCCGTATGGCCTCCCTTGCATCCCTTGCATCCCCTGGATCATTTTGGTTGCCCTTCTCTGGACCCTCTCCAGCCTACCATGTCACCCTGCAAGTGTGCCCTCCAGAATTGCACTCCATACTCCAGTTGTGGTCTGACCTATTTTTTTTGTAGAGAGGCATGGTCACCTCCATCTGCCTACTTGTGAAGCCCCTCTCTATGCATGCTAACATTCTTGTTGCTTTGCCTGCCGCTTGATTGCACTGATTTCTAACCTTTAAGGTATCAGATATCCAAATTCCCAGGTCCTTTTCTTGCTCCATGACCTGCAGTGCCTCCCCAAGTCATTATGTTGCCCTCTGCTATATCCCCCACGTATACGTTAAACAATATGGGTCCCAGCACTGATCCCTATGGAACCCCGCTCGTCACCTCTCGATCTTCCTGGACTGCAGTCTCCAACACTCATTCACACTAATGGGATAGAGGACCAAGCGTAAGGCAGAAATTTTCAGAAAGGTCGGCGCCGAGACAGGACCACACATGTGCAGCACCGTGAGACTAACTCGCGCCTGTGTAGGCTATCTTGGCATCGACCCTCCAACCTCCTCAGTTCCTCTTCTCCCGCCATTGAGTGCACTAGGATGTCGACGTTACTCGTCTGCTGGAGTCAAAGTTTTTGTCTATACGACAGCAGCATTAAGCCATTCAGTATTCATTAAAATTAACATTTTAGTAATATTTTCTTATTTTAAGAAGAAAAAGAAGATTATGAAGAAGAAAAAAAATAAAGTCTCACCTGCCATCAATGGAGTCGTTCTTAGTCGGTAGCAGTGATGGTAAGAAGACTTGGTTTGAAAGTTGTTATGGCAGAGGGTCTGTGTCCAGTCCGCCACCCTTCATGAAGGGGGGGGTCTGACCATGGGCAGTCCTGTTCTCGGGGGGGGGGGAACAGTCTGCTGAAGCACAAAACTGGCAGTTCTGGGGATCCGGCTCCACTTGACCTCAAGCTCTTCTTCCTCCTTGGCAGAGGAAGATTTGGTACTGCTCGAGGTTGTCCTCTGGTACGTCTGTGCGGGGATTGTCAGTGGTGAGGGGTGGTAGGTCTGAATCAGCTTTGGTGGGTGCCCCTTGGCCCCACTCTAAACAGCCACATTCTTTGACACCGGATTCCATCTCTGTCCTTGATGGAGTTCTGGTGAGCAGATTCACCTTTGGGCTGCACCTTTGGAGCAGGGGGTTTGACTTCTGTCCAGTTTTCCTGGCCAGTGTTCCTGGTTCTGGGGCCTCTGGGCTTTGGAGCCGCTGGACCAGGGCTGGGTCGATTGGGTCAGGATGTGCGTGGTGCCATCTCTGGTGCCTTCATCATTGCATCGACCCCTCATGTCTACCCCCTTCCCTTTTTTCCATGCAGGAGCTGGCACATGTACCACTTTTCCTTCTCCCCGTTTCTTCAGGATCTTCAGGTGCTGCTGCCATTGCCATCGGCACCGTCATGCAGTGCCGCAGGCGGTGCTGCTGGGCTGTGCGGCGCCATGGTTGACGCCGTTGGTGCTGTGGATGGTGCCGCTGGTGCTGCACAGCGCCATGGACAGCACTGTTGTTTGGTTTTGGTGCAGCTGGTGCCATGCGGTGCCGTGGATGGTGCTGTTGGTGTCGCGTGGTGCCATGGATGGCACCGCTGGTGTTGTTGATGTCACATGATGCTGTTGATGCCTTTGGTGCTGCGGCACTGTGGAAAGCACCGTTGGTGCCATCGGTGTCGCGTAGCACCATGGACAGGGCCATTGGTGCTGCATGATGTCACAGGCAACGCCGCTGGTGCTGGACAGCTGGTGCCATGGGTGATGCCGTTACCACGGGCAGTGCCGGTTAGTGCTGTCTGGCAGAACAGATGGCAGAGTTTTTCCTTTCCGTGGACCTCTTCTTCCACAGAAGTTGTTGCGAAGAGTTTTCTGTGGAATAACGTCCTGTTCTGCAGATCCAAGTGGGTGGAGGTCTGCGTGGGATCCTATGTTGTTCCGTCGATTTTCCGCTGGTGGGACTCTTGTTCTGAGCTGTTTTGCTGGCGGAATTCCGCATTCCACTCAGCACTTGGTCAGTTCCTTAAGTGGCATTGAGCTCCTCGACACCTTTCCTGGTGGCAGAGTTTCTAGTGATTTTGGCCTAGACCTCCTTTTGGAGGTCCTTCTGGGATAGAAGTGCATCTGGATGAGTCTCTCCCTCTCCTACTTGTCGGTGATACAGTGGATGACTCATTTTAGAAACTGGAGGGTAAGCCTCCTCTGTCAGCAGAGTCTGTGATGGAAGTTCTTTTCAGTTTTTCCTCAGGGATATGGGGTCCACCATAACATTTCAGACTTTTTCCATTGACCAAACACTTCTGTATCTGGACTGTTTTCAGTCGCCAGTACAATTACACTCTGTGGAACATACTAATTCAATGGTTGGGAGCCTTCTGGACTTTTCTGCACCTTTGAGAGGGGTATATAACCCCCCTGTGATACTGCCTCTTCGATGGCTTCATCAGCAACTGGTGATTAACATCTCCTCAGCTGTGATTATTGGTCCGGTCCCAGTGTGAGTTATGGACGTTCAGGCTCCCCCTGCCCCTCAGATGGACATCTTCATCATTCTTGTATCAGACAGTCCTTTCAAGGTAGAAGCCTGAGAGCCTTGTCAGGCTCTAACTAATTGTTTAAAAAAAAAAATATATATATATATATATAAAATCTCCTCACAGCAGAGGGCCTAGCCCGAAACTACCCGATACCATCCTTCTGGATCCAGCCCAGGTTCCGCCTCAGCTGCCTGAGGTGGTTGTCTCTTGACTACAGTGGAGAGCTCCTGACTTCTTTTACTTCTAGGAGAAGTCCAATCCAACAGAGATATGGGTCATCATTTTTCCCCGAGGGAGATTTTCTCTTAATTAGAGATGTTCCCTAGACCTAGGTGGCAGTCCAGTCTGGTGGTTTTGTTTTTTTCATAGAAACATAGAATTTGACGGCAGATAAGGACCGCTTGGCCCACCCAGTCTGCTCTTTTCTCTACCTAATGGATAAGCTGCAGATCCTAGTTAACCAGCAGCCTACTTCTTCCTACCCCCACCCTCTAGAATTGCCTTATGACTGTCCCATGCACGCTTGAATTCCACCACTGTTTTTCACTCCACAACCTCCTCCGGAAGGCCGTTCCACACATCCACAACCTCTCTGTGAAAAATACTTCCTTAAATTACCTCTGAGCCGCCCCTCTATCTTAAAATTGTGCCCGCCAGTCTTCCTGGACATAGTCTCCACCACTCATTCACACTAGTGGGATTGGCGGAGCACTAAGACCCATCGGGAACAAACTTTTGCTGGAGGTGTGAGAGGCAGCGCCCATGAGACCTGGCGCCGTGACAGCCGGCGGTAATGACCATCTCGGCGGCGACCCTCCAACCGCCTCAGTTCCTTTTTTCCGCCGAGTGCGCTTCAGTACGACCGTCGCTCAGCCGGAGTCAAACTTCAAACTAGCGCATAGTTTTCAGTTTGTTTTTTTGTAACATTATCACGATAGTAGTATCGCTTAGTTTTATTCTATTTTTCGTAAAATTTTTCTAATATTTAAATTTAACTTACTTGAAGATGTCTCGGCCTACTGGATGGAGTCGACCATGAGCAGGTCAGGTGACGGTAGGGAGACTTCGTATGGAAGCTGTTCAGTCAGCCGGGCTGGGTCCGGTCAGCCTCCTTCTCCTCAGCGGGGTTCCGACTCACGGTCAGTCCGATACCGGGATGGGCGGTCCCCGCCCGGCATAAAAATAAGCAGTCGCATTCATGCGCCGTTGAAGCCTCGAGCTCTTCTTGACCCACAGGTCAAAGAGAAGCATCACTAAAATTAACGCCCTCTGTATCATCTCGCGTCGACGGTCGGTTATCGTTGCTAGTTGCCGGTCTCCTTCTTCGGAGTTGCCAACTTCCGATAATCGTCGTCCTCGACATCGGAGCCCCTCCCCGCCTATAGGTAGGGCTCCAGATGAGCAGTTTCATCAGTGGGCCGCTCTTATGGAGCGATGGGCTCGGAGGTTGGTTCTTCTGCCTGGCTCGGTTACCTCGGAGCCCTCGGGCTCCTCCGGCGATCAGGTAGGGCGGTTGGACCTTCCTAGTCGCGCGGTGCCTTCTTCGGTGCTAGCGACTCCGTGCTTAGGTGTTTCCCCCCCTCACATGGCTGCGGCGCACGGGGCCTCACCGATGCCCTTATCTCCTGTTTTTTTTCCTTCTCTTGCTTTCCAGGTTCCTGGGGCTTTTCCGGCGCCTTCTGCGGGGTCTGTGGCGGTCGGGCGCCGTTTCGAAACGCCCGGGCTTGCGCGCCATTGGCGGCATAGCGTGGTCTCGGCGCCGTTAGGCGGTGCAGCGTGGTCTCTCGGCGCCGTTGGCGGCGCCAGCGATCTGCGGCGCCGCCCGGTGGTGACGTTGGATCTGGCGGCGCCGTTCGCGGCACCGTTCAGCGGCGTCGTCCGTGGCGCCCGTCTAAGCGCCGTGCTGCGTCGTCAAATCGGCGGCGGCGCGCCGCCGAGGCGTTCGGGGCCAGCGTGCCTCTTCCGGCACCCGTGCACCTCCTCGGTGCCGTCTTCAGCCCCGTTTGCCGTCTCGGCGCCGGCAGCCCTAGGGACTCTCCTTGTTTTCTGCCATTTCCTCCTCTCCTAATTTTCACTCCTTTCCTGTCCAAACAGTCCTTTCTGGACCATCAGGAGATGATGTTGAGCCTGACCCAGACCTTGGTTGGGTGATGAAGTGGAGAAACAGGATCTTTCTTTGCTACAGAGCCTGTGGTGGAGGACCTGTCCTTTAAGTCTCTGTTGAAGAACCTGGGATCACTCTTTCTCTCCAGACTACAGACATCGATCCTGGGAAGATATTAAGACTCAGTATCTTCATGCCTTCGGAGATCCCTCTGATTTGACTCCTCCGATTCAGCCTTCCTTGAGGCAGCTGTCTCAAATGGTATGGAATAACCCTCTTATTCCCTCAGTGGAGTATTCAGCTCCCAAGGATCGTCCCATTTGGCATCCCAAGCCTGCGGATCTATTGTAGTCCTGGCAGAGAATGACAAGTCGTTCTTCCTCAAACTACCAGCTCGACCTATTAACAAAGAGTCTCGTAAGATTGATACATTAGGTAAGAGAGTCTTTGCTGCCTCCACTCTAAGTATCGTGTGCCAGTTATCAAGGCTATTTTCTCCAGTATGAGGTATATCCTGTGGCACTCTATGAAAAGAATGGTTGAAGCTCTTCCAGATTCGGTTCAAGTCAGAGCTTCTTCTGACCGTTATTAAATTATTGAGTCAATAACCAACAGGTCAAAGCCGCCATGGGCTTCGACACTGCTACTCGCTCAGCAGCAGCGAGTTTGTACTCGGTGCCATTCCTGGCTGCGTACTTCTGGCTTCACGAATGATGCTCAGCAGCAGGTGATGGCGCTGCCTTTGATGGCTCCTTTCATTTTGGCCCTCAGGTGGAGCAAGCCTTAGAGGCCACTCAGAAGACTAGATCGGCCATTAAGTTGGCCAGACCTCCGCCTGCCCCTCTCGGGGCATGTGAACAGGCGTCAGTTTCATAGTCGTCAGTCCTTCGAGGCAGAGGCAGGAAGCTTCCATAAAGCCAGCCTGCCCAACCTCAAGAAGGCAGGCAAGCGCAGGGACCTAAAGCTCCCAGTGCTGCCCTTTGAGTCGTTGGCCCAAGATTCCATCCACTCTGCCGGTGGAACTTTCTCCGGTGGGAGGTGGTCTGATGCACTTCTACAACCAGTGGAAGTCCACAACCTCAGACAAATGGGTCCTTCGGATAATTATCGAGGTTATTCTCTCAATTTCTTGGAACCCCAGGTGTCCTCCCATATGACAACCCAGGTTGTCGGCCTCTCAGTCAGACCTCCTCACCACGGAGATCCAGGGCCTTCTGAACAACAGGGCAATAGAACTGGTGCCCCGCATCTGGAAACACAGGGTTCTACTCCCATTACTTTCTGGTTCCAAAGAAATCTGGGGATCGCCCATTCTAGACCTCAGAAAGTTAAACAAATTCCTCCCAGGGAGAAATTCAAGATGATTTCCCTAGGTCCCTGTTGCCCTTGCTGCATCAGCATGACTGGCTAGCCTCTCTGGATATGCAGGATGCTTACCAGCATATCCCCGTCCACCCGACCCACCGCAAATTCCTCAGGTTTGTAGCTTTGGGTCAGCATTATCAGTTCAGTCCTGCCCTTTGGGCTATCCTCGGCGCCAGTGAGTTTTTACAAAGTGTTGTGCAGTTCTCGTGGCGCATCTCGGAAAATCGGACTCCGGTGTTTCCCTACCTGGACGATTGGCTTCTAGCAAGCCCTTCGGCCAAGGGACTTTGGAAGCCGTGCAAGCGACTTCTCGTCTTCTCACGTCCATGGGAGTTCTGCTGAATTTGAAAAATCTCAACTGCAACCTCCCAGAGGCTCCTTTTCATAGGGGCGCTGCTAGACACCTCTTCAGCGAGCTTTCCTTCAGAGGACAGAAGACTCGACATCCCGTATTGGCCCGTTACATCAGGGAGAACCAATCGGTTACAGCTCTCTCCGATGCAACGCATGTTGGAGTCTCATGGCGTCCTCGGTCTTCACTGTCCCTCTGGCCCGACTGCATGAGAACCACCCAATGGATGCTCTCCACTCCAGTGGTCCCGACCTCTCACCCCAGTCTTATCCCATCAGGTGGCGGGCCTTGAAGGTCTCTCACCTGGTGGTCTCAGAAAACAATCTGGAAGGATTCCCTTTGCTCCCCGGATCATCAGATCTCCATCACCACAGATGCATACATGCTAATGGGATGGGGAGCTCACTGTCTCTCCTCCACACTCAAGGTGTATGGACTCAGTTAAACTCATCTCCCACATAAATGTCCTGGAGATGAGGAGCGGTCCTCCTATGCAATCCGAGCTCTAAAGGATGTCCTTTGTCACAAGAACATTCTCCTTCAAGCGGACAACAAAGCAGTGATGTATTACATCCAACAAGCAAGGCGGTGCTCATTCTTATCCCCTTTGCGGGAAGCAATGAGGGTGTGGGAGTGGTGCTTGGGCACAAGTCTCTGATTCAGCGGTTTTATCTCCAGGTATACAAAGCGACCTAGCAGATCACCTCAGCAGAACGCAGGCAGACCCTCACAGTGGTCTCTCGATCCAGCCGTAGCTGGTCCCTGTTCAAGAGTGGGGGACTCCAGACCTGGACCTTTTGCATCCCACTCAGCATAACTGCGTCTCTTCTGCTCCAGAAATCCAGGGCCTGGCATTTTCTGTCAGGATGCGTTCAGGCTGCGGTGGACAAAGCAGCTTTCTTTTCGCCTTTCCACCACTTCCTCTAATCCAGAGAGTACTCCTCAAGTTCGAGTCAGGGACCAAGATGATTCTCATTGCTCCTTCCTGGCCTCGGCAACTATGGTTTCCTCTACTCAACAGTATGTTGGCAGCCTCTCCGAGACCACTTCCTTTGCAAATCAGTCTTCTGACTCAGGGTTAGTTGGTCCATCCCAACCTGAAATCACTTCACCTTCATGCTTGGCTCCTGAAGAGATAAGTGAATCGGTTCAACGTCTCTCGTAGAGTCTCAGACATCCTTCTGGCTGCTCGGAAGCCACCCACCAAACACGCTTCCAAATGGAAAGCGTTTTCTCTCTGATTGTACAAAATCTCTTGGAATCCCTTTTCTGTCCTCCTGGCAAGGTTCTGGGTATCTTTTGGACCTATCAAACTTAGGTCTTCAGTACTCCACAGTTAAGAGTTCACCTTGAGTGCCATCTCAAGCGTTCCATGAGCGGTTTCTTCCTTAACTCTGGCTCAGTTACCTATAGTGAAGATTTCTTAAAAGGATTCTCCATACAGACCCCTATTAAGCGTCCAGTTGCAGCCTGGGACATTAACCTGGTACTGGACATGCTCACTCCGGAAGCCTTCGAACCCTTAGCTACCTGTGCTAAAATTTCTTACCTGAAGACTGCCTTCCTGGTGGCCATTACCTCAGCCCGCGGGGTCTCTGAGATACATGCCCTGATTACGGACCCTCCGTTATACTGTATTCCATAAGGACAAGGTAGTTCTCGTACTCATCCTAAATTTCTTCCAAGGTTGTCACAAATTCCATCTGAACCAACCTCTGGTACTCCGTTTACCAGCTAATTTCAAAATGAAGAGAGCGAGCTCTTCATTCCTTGGATGTTAAGAAAGCCTTGCGGTTCTATTTAGATAGAACCAAGGATGTTCATGAAAGACTCAGCAACTGTTCGTTTCTTTCAGCGACACCGGCTGGGTCAACCTGTCGCTATTAGATGTATCTCTTCATGGTTGGTGGCATGCCTTACGTCATTGCTATTCCATGGCTCATGTTAAATTAGAAGGTAGAGTATGCGCTCACTCTACTAGGGCGGTCGTGGCATCCCTAGCGGAAATTCGCAGTGTTCCAATTGCAGATATATGCAACGCCGCTACCTGGAGCTCAGTGCATACTTTCGTTAAGCACTATGCACTGGATGTTCATGCCAGGCGACATTCCGCATTCGGCAGAACTATCCTTAATGGGCTTCTATCTTAGACGCGTGAGCTCTGGCTCTCCTGCCGCCCTTTTGGGGGATTATCAGCTTGGTACTCTCCCACTAGTGTGAATGAGTGGTGGAGACTTATATCAGGAAGATAGGAAAATTACGTACCTACCGTAATTCTTGATCTTCTTGGAGAGTCTCCACCACTCATTCTACGCCCTCCCTCCATCCCGAGCTCACGCTGTATTGGTCTTCACTCCCTCAAATCTTTAGGCTGTGAGGACTTCTTTGCTGACCCTTCTTACACGGGTGATCGCGGACTATCTTATGTCCGTTTTTAATGTTAGGTTTACCCTTTCGTTAGTGCGCTGCACCTCCTTGGTAAAAGGTACTGAGGCGGTTGGAGGTCGTCGCCGGAGATGGTCATTACCGCTCGAGCCGCTTTTCGCGGCGCCCGTGTCTGGCAATGCCGTCTCTCGCGCCGACCCTCCAGCAAAAGTTTGCTCGATGGGTCTTAGTGCCTCCGGCGCCAATCCCACTAGTGTGAATGAGTGGTGGAGACTCGTCCAAGAAGATCAAGATTACGGTGATGCGTAATTTCCTATCTTCCTTGTCAATCTTCACCATTCATTACTTACTGGGTGTAAGCTGGGCGCGCACCCGTCACGAACTTTTTTTTAAAAAGCCTAGCTATGGCACCGCCCTCGAGTAGCGTCATGCGTCATGCGGGCGGCGTTAATAGCGACAAACTCCTCCTCCAACTCAGTTCTGTTTCTCCCACGTCGAGGCAGCACCTGTTCGCAGTAGCTACAGTTTAGTGCGTATTAGGCCGACTCCTTTTTCTACACTCGGCGCCTCACGGTAAGACTGTTCCTTTTTCTTTTATGCGGCGCCGGGTGTATTTCTGACTATGTTTAACCTTGTTTATTTGCGTTATGTCCGGTTCTGGGCGACGTTCTTCTAAGAGCAGGCGTGCCCTATCGTCGGTGCTCTGCGGCGGCATATCTCCGTCTCGGACCCGGCATGGCGTTTGCCTTCGTTGCCTGGGACCCACCGCGACATGGATTAGATGCGGCGCCTGTTTCTCCATGGACCACCGTGTCCTGAAGTCTCTGCAGCGTTCAAGCTTGCAAAACCCACCAACCTTTGGGGCAGCGTGTCGCTCAAGGGGCGCCCAGGTAAGGTCTCTTGGCCCTTCCCGGGTTCCTCCCAGGCCTATCACTGTCCGAGGAGGAGGGTTCTCCTCGTCTTCTCTTGCCGAGGGAGGCCCTTCCAGCGGTGACGGTGTCGTGGTCCCTCCGGGATAGCGGCGGACACGCCTAGGCGATCACCTCGCCCGGTGCAGAGCTCCCCCGATGTCGAGGCCCTCGACTGTTGGGCTGGCTCGGGTGGACCCTCGGCGCGCCTTTGGGCGCCGTTTCGAGATCCGGCGCCATTAGCGGTGCTGGTGATCGTCGCGTTCCGGCGCTGTTTCAGATCGGCGCGCTCGCGTAAAGTGGACATGGCGGTACGCGCCAGCGGTGCCACTTGCCTCCGGCGCCGCCCGGCAGCGCCGTTGTAGCCCTTCCCCTCCCGGGTGGTGCGGGCCTGCCGGAGCCGCTGGGGGTGTGGGGTTAGGCCTTCCTGCTGCCGGCGTGGGGGGGGCAAGCGGCGTCGCGCTTGGTACTGGGGCCGTTCGCTGCCCCGTGGCCTCGGGGACCCCTGGGGTGGCCAGCATCGAGGTCCTGCTGGTCTCGTCCTCCTCGGAGGACGATGACTCTGATGTGGACCCATCCTGGCACCCCCATTCTTCGGAATCTGGGTCCTCGGTGGCTAGGGGTACTAGGCGGCGCAGCGGGCCCCTCCCTCTGTCCCCCTTGCCGTCGTCTCCTGAGGGTTCCTCGGTTGGGGGTGGCCGAGGGTCCCGGGGGGCAGACGTGGGGGTGACGGAGGGGGAGGCTCCCCTCTCTGGAGGCCCGGTGACAGCTACCCCCTGGGGTGCTGTTGCCTCCTCTAGGGACAGGGGGACGTTGCAGTCGAGGAGGAGGGCCCTCTCGGAATCTGAGGGGTTGAGGGGCAGGTGGCCTGCTGCCCGGTCTTCTTGGCCACCTCAGGGGGTGGCCAGAAGCTGTGGTGCAGACCCCACCCCTCCCCAGGGTTCTAGGGTGTCCTCTGGTGGCGTGTGTCGCGGACTGCCCTTCTGGATCCATACAGTCCAGGCGTCGTCACGGGGTTTCTCCCCAGGGCTCTTCCAGGCTCCGCTTCCCCAGAGTTCCGTTCTGCGGCCTGGTTTGATATCCGGAATCCCTCCTATCAGGGCTCCTTTCCCCGGATTCCAGAGCCCTCGCAGAGAGCAGTTGCCTCCTCAGAGGTGCCCCTCTCCCATCTCTCTGCCTTCACTACCCCCGCTCCCGGGCCATGTCAGTCCTACGGGTCCGTTATCCTGGGAGCAGTTCAGAGGTTCTGCAGCGGCCTTCCCCTCATATGTTAGATACATGCATGAGCGGGTCTTTCGACTCTCCCACCACCGCAGGAATCCTCTGGACATTCCAGTTCCCCATCATCCTCGTCTCCCTCCTCTGAGGAGAGGAACCCTACTCATCTGTCCTCCGATGCTGATTTCACAGAATATCAGCGTTTCCTCTGAGGATGGTAGGGATCTCAGTTTCCTCGTTCGGAGACAATCCGAGCAGGCAGGCGTGAATTCCTTGGTAATTCAGTGCCCAGCATCTGGTGGTACCTTCCTGGCCTATCCCCCCTCAGGGCGTCTATCCGGTCCTGGCAGTTCCCTGCGCTTCTTCCCAGCCCGGCGGACTGCCAGCGTAGGTATTGTGCCCCTCTGAGTCTCTAGGTTCCCTTCCCAACCCGTCCTCAGGTTTGGTATACCTGGATACTCCTTCTGGGCGCCGTTGCCTGGCGCACGACCGCCCACCGGATTCGGACTCTCCAGTTCGACCGTTGAGGAGAAGAGTGTTCTCTTCTTCTCGTGCGAGTGCATCTATTGCATCATCAGGCTCACCACGCTGCCTACAACCCGGCATCTGTGGTCGATGATGTCCCAGCTGCTGGCATCTATGCCTGACACGGAGCAAACCAGACAAGCCGTTGCCCTCTCCGCGGTAGGCCTGGAGCTGGCAAGACACCAAGCAAGGGCATCTTATGACGCCAATGAGGTGGCTTCCAGGCTTGCGGGGACAGCGATCTGCATCAGGCGGACGGCATGGCTTCGTCTTTCCAGGTTGTCACCCCTGGCCCGGCGTAGGGTGATGCGCTCCGCCTTCCGGGGGACCCGTCTTTTCTCATCCAGAGCTAGGAGACTTTTACAGGGGCTCCATCCGTCTCCTCGTCCTCGGGAGGCACCTCCTAGCTCTTCTCCCACTTAGGCTTTCTAAATAAGCCAGGGTCTTCTCCTTCTGTTTCTCACCAACAGAAGGCTGGGGGTCTTGTTCCCTCAGGGTATGGCCTCTTCCCCCTCCAGGGGAGGAGGAGCTTGGTACTCACCCAGGAAGTAATGAATGGTGAGATTGACAGGGAAGATAGGAAAGTGCTACCTACCGTAATTCTTGATCTTCTCTTGTATCTTCTCATTCATCTACACCAGCCCTACATCCCTCAGTGGCCTCTTCCTGTGGCTTCTCACCTCCCGTCTCCTTCCTCTCTCTGCATATAAACAAAAACAAAAAAAAAAACTTTTTGTCTTAATATATAGGAAAAGTTGCTTAATTTTTCCCAAAAAAAAAAAAAAAAACTTTCTTGGGGGGTCTAATTTTCCAGAAAAATTACTTACTCTAAGATTCATGGGCCATCTTGTGGATTGCATTGGCGATCAGACTGCACAACTATCTCTTGCCATTCTTCTGGCAAGATACCTCTGAGGGTTTTGGCCTGGCTCAGACTATTCAGTTTTGATCCTGCAATTCCAGTGTTCCAGATAGTTGCCCTGAAATCAAATCCCCATTCTTGCCTTGCAGAGCAGAGGAGCAGGCACGTCTATTCCTTTTTTCTTTTTGCAAAAAATAAATAAATGCTGAGGGAACTCTCTTCGACTGTTCTAGGCATCTTGGTATCGGGGTCATGCATCTAGTCTACAAAATCTTATCTGAAAAAAAAAAAAAGGAAAAATAAACAAGAAGGCAATGAGAAGGTAGGCTATCCTTCTCGCTAGTTTGCTTATTGGTTTCTCCTTTTAAGTGTCCTCCTGGACAATTTTTGCAGAAGAGCAGTGCTGACCATAGCCAATCCCAGCCAGCCTAAGCCTTGCCTGCCTTGGCCAGTCAGTTTGAGTCCCATTTCTATCTTAAAACACCTGAAAGGCTTGCTTTTCCATTTCTAAACCCTGAGCAGCGCTCTCCTTGCCTGGGTTTTGTTCTTCCCTCCTCGGGTGTCCTCCAGTTAAAGGCCTTCCGCAGCCGGGAGCCCGAGGTGGGTATCAAGAACAATGGCATGTTGAAGATGAGGACTATGCCCTCCTGAGTCTGTCTAGCGGGTTCGGTGAACCTTCTCTTCAGCTCTATCTCCGGGGATTCTTGCTTCCCCTTTTAGTTGAGCTTTCAGCTGTAAGCTAACTATGCTTGTTGGGCATTCTGG
Source organism: Neoceratodus forsteri (assembly GCA_016271365.2). Taxonomy (NCBI): domain Eukaryota; kingdom Metazoa; phylum Chordata; order Ceratodontiformes; family Ceratodontidae; genus Neoceratodus; species Neoceratodus forsteri. The sequence goes on from CM028133.1 coordinate 1,136,360,517, forward strand.
TCCCTTCAACATCCCATCTCTCTCTTCTCTTTCTTCTTCTTCTTCTATTTTCTCATTTCCTTACTTATCTCTCCTCCCAGAGTCGCCCAGATAAAGGAGGCCCTGCAGTCCTAAGCTAGGATACTCTTATCTCCTCTGTCCTTCCTCCATCGGCTTATTCCTTTTCATTTCATTCTTCCTTGCTTTTGCTATCCCTCGGCTATCTTGCCTCAGCTATCTATATTCTCTGCTTTCTCTTTTGCCTCTCTGGCTCACAGAACTGAGTTGGAGGAGGTCGGTCTCTACTGCGCCGCCGCCCCATGGCGCGTGGCGTCCTCTCGAGGCGGTGCCGTTAGCTGAGCTTTTAAAAAAAAAAAAGCTCCTGTGGCGGTGCGCGCCTCCGGCTTACACCCAGTAAGTAATGAATGGTGAAGATACAAGAGAAGATCAAGAATTACGGTAGGTACGTAATTTTCCTTTCTTGCACACCTCTTTTTTTGAAAGATGCTACCCTCTTGGACTTTGTTGATTCCCTTGAGGTACTTGAAAGTTTCTATCATGTCCCCCCTCTCCCTCTTTTCCTCGAGGCTATACATATTAAGCTCCTTAAGTCTCTCTTCATATGTCTTCTGGTGCAGACCCTGCACCATTTTAGTTGCCCTCCTCTGGACAACTTCCATCCTGTCTATGTCTTTGCGGAGATTGGGTCTCCAGAACTGTATGCAGTACTCCAGATGAGGCATCACCAGCTGTCTGTACAGAGGGATAATAACTTCCTGTTTTCTACTGGTGATGCCTCTCCCTATGCATTCCAGTATCCCCCCAGCCCTCCTTGCTGCCCTCTCACATTGCTTGCCCACCTTTAGGTCATCTGATATGACTACCCCCAGGTCCATTTCCATTTTTGTTGTTGTTAGTATCTCACCCCCTATTGTGTGCTCTTCCCCTGGGTTTTTGTTTCCCAGGTTCATTACCTTGCACTTCTTAGCATTGAATCTAAGCTGTACACATTTGACCATTCCTCTAACCTTGCCAAGTTCCTTCTCATCCTTTCCACCCCACCTTGTGCATCAGCTCTGTTGCAGATCTTTGTGTCATCTGCAAAGAGACATACTTTTCCTTCAGTCCCTCTGCAATGTAAACATAAAAAGACATTGAGAGAGGACCGTCTAATACTGAACCCTCACGGTGCCCACTAGTAACCCCTTTTCTTCAGAGTGGACTCCATTTACTATTACTCTCTGTGTCCTATTCTCCAGCCAATTCTTTATCCAGGCTGTCATCTTGGGACCCACTCCCAGGCTGGCTAACTTGTATATTAATCTTTTGTGTGGGACTCGTCAAATGCCTTGCTAAAGTCTAGGTAGACCATGTCCACAGCCCCTCCCTGATCTACTACTTTGGTCACCCAGTCAAAGAAATCTATCAGATTTGTCTGGCATGACCTTCCCGCTGTGAATCCATGCTGCCTTGGGTCCTGTGCCTCTCTGGCCTCTAGATACTCGACAGTTCTTTCCTTCAGAAGTGATTCCATCATTTTCCCTGTCACTGAGGTTAAACTAACAGGTCTGTAGTTTCCTGCTTCTGCCTTGCTCCCACTTTTGTGAAAGGGAATCACATCTGCCCTCCTCCAGTCCTCGGGTACCACCCCATCCTCCCATGATTTGTTAAAGAGGGTAGTCAGTGGTGTCACTAGTTCTACCCTTAGTTCTTTTAGAATTCTGGGATGAATCCCATCAGGCCCCATTGCTTTGTCCACCTTCAGTTTTAAGAGTTCTTTCAGAACCCTTTCTTCTGTAAATGGGCTGGTATCAACTTCTGTATCCGAGTGTTTCTACTGTTTGTTTTAGGTACCTCCCCTCTTCCTTTGTAAATACTGAGCAAAATATTTGTTTAGTATCTCTGCCTTTTCACAGTCACCCTCTGCCCACCCTCCCTCCCCTTTATTAAGCCTCACTATCCTCCCTTGGTCTTCCTTCACTCCTGATGTACCTATAAAAGGTTTTATCCCCCTTCTTAACTGAGTTGGCTATCTTTTCCTCGGTTTGGGCCTTTGCTGTTCTGACTGCCTTCCCAGCTTCCTTTTGCTTTAACTGACACAGCTCTCTGTCCTGCTCCTTCTGTGATTCCTTGTACTTCCTGAATGCTTTCTTTTTCTCTTGAACCTTCACTGCCACTTCCTTTGAGAACCATAGTGGTTTCTTACATCGTTTTGTTTTGTTTATTTGCTTCACACAAAGGCTTGTTACCTCTGTGATGGCAGATCTTCCCTTGTCAATCTTCACCATTCATTGTCTGGTCTTGCTTGATCTTGAACCACGCGGACTTGAGCTGGCACGGTCCATGGAGAAACAGGCGTCGCCGCATACCACTCTCGTGGTTGGGTCCCGAGCAGAAGACAAGCGTCTTCCGATCCATGACAGAAAAATGCCGGGCACAGGAACACCGACGCGCATAGGGCAACGCTGCCGCTGACCTACGCTTTGCCCCCAAACCTGACATGATGTGAACAAAATTAGACTAAAATTAGCAAAAAAGCTCTCAGTACCACGAAAGTAGAAATAAACAGAACAGTCTTACGGGTCAGCGACATCAAAGAAATACGAAGGAGTCTGGCTTGAGTGAGCAGAAGGCCTCACTTCAACTACTGCGTGCGTGCAGCCTCGGCGGTGGGAGAAACAGAACTGAGATAGAGGAGGTCTGCGGCACCTAAGGGCTGCCTCTCGCTCATGACACAGTGCGTCGCTCTCGAGGGCGGCGGTGTTGGAGTCGACTTCAAAAAAAAAAAAAAACTCCCGTAGCGGGTGCATGCCTCCGGCACTAACCCAAGCAGTAATGAATGGTGAAGATACAAGAGAAGATCAAGAATTACGGTAGGTACATAATTTTCATTTTTTATTATTCCCCATTGTTCTTCCACCCCTCCTTCCTGCCCATTTGCTAGTGCATTTCTTAGGCACGCACCCATTTTGGCAAAGTCAGCCCTCCTGAAGTCCAGTACTTTTGCCTTTGTATGGCTTCACTCTATTGCTGTTTATTGTGAACCATACTGTTCGATGGTCGCTAGTTCCCAGATGGCTACCCACTTCTACATCTGTGATCCTCTCTTCATCTCCATTTGAGAGAACCAAGTCTAAGATTGCTCCCTCTTGAGTGGGCTCCAATACTAGTTGTCTAAGGCATGCCCCCTGTAGGGCATCTAGAATAACCCCACTCTTCGAAGTGGCTGCTGCAACTGCACTCCAGTTAACATCTGGCATATTCAGATCACCCATCAGCAATATCTCCCCTTTTTCCTGCCATTCTAAGTATACTTTCCGTCATTTCCTTGTCCATTTCCTCCCCTTGAGAAGGGGGTCTGTATTCAACCCCTGTGTGGATTGTGGTGCCATTGCCAGTCTCCAAATTTACCCACAGTGCTTCCTCTCCTCCCTGTTTACCCTTTTGTTCTGTTGCTTTGATTTCTTCCCTTATATAAAGAACTACTCCTCCTCCTCTTTTCCCCTTCCTGTCCCTCCTGTAGATAGTGTATCCTGCTATGTTTATGTCCCAGTCATGGTTTTGTGTGTACCATGTTTCTGTGACTGCCACGATATCCAGATGTTCCTCCTCCATCAAGGCCACTAATTCAGGAAGCTTGTTACTCAGACTACGGGCATTGGTACTCATTGCTCTCCATTTTTTGATGGCTTTACCTTCTGTTGCAGCATCCCCCACTGACCTTTCTACCTCAGTCTTTTGCTCATTCAGTACCCTGTTTTGTAGGGAAAGGCTGGGATTTTCCTGCTGCTTATCAGTGCCTCCCCCCTTGAATAGTTTAAAAGCTTGCCAATGAAGAATTTAAACCGATTGCTCAGAAGACTTCTTCCCTTCCTGGACAGATGTAGACCATTCTGCCAGTATAGGCTGGTGTTCCTCCCTCTTTTCTCTTGATCAGAGCTTCAGAGCAACAGAAATGACTCCACGACGAGTTGGAACACAGGTTCCTACTTCCTTGCCTGCTCCAAGTTAACAGACGGCATGCTCCCTTTCTCGACCATAAAGATCAAGTGGGTTCTTGTTCAGAGATGGGTTCTCGGTATTCATACCTTCGTTTCCTACATATTGGTTCCACACCAGTCGCTCCAGACTAGACTCTTCGGAAGCAATTGCTCAGCTCTCGTCTCCCTTCCCAGGAAGAGTTTTTCCATTTAGGGGAAGGTGTTAGTTTCACCTTCACAACAGCTCCTTCTCTTAGGAGCTCCCCCTAGTTACCTCCAGGGCAAAGGAGACCCTCTGACATGAAGTTACCCACTTCAAGCAGTTGATGAAACTGTGCTGTTTGTTTTTCATTAGAAAGCAATCTAGAGCTTTTTTCCTCCTCCCTTTCAGGAAGGCTGGAGCAAGTGGTGCCTCACAGCGTTGAGTCACTTCAGTTGTTATGTAGTCACTTTCAACAATGGGGCAACCCAAACTTGGTCCTTTCTGTGTCCCCTCTTGAAGCAGATCTGCCCCTATCTTGCCTTAGAAATCCAGACCCTGGTTTTTGACCTTAGTTTTTCTTGTCAGAATGTTTTTCTGCAGTGGGCACATCCTCCTGTACATTTTCCCTCTCTTCCCTTAGTTCAGAGACTGCTACTACAGTTGTAGACAAACAGGGACAGAATGATTCCTCTTGGAATAAGAAGTGGGTAGGCTCTGGTTCTCCCAGACTACAGCATGAGGCTTCTAAGTCATGCTTTGGCCTTCCATCAAGAAGGCTTAAGTGACTAAATGGAAACTTTTCTCCATTGATGGGCTAACCCCACCTGGACCTCTGATTGCTCACAAAGTAAGGAGTTCAAGTGTCTCTTGGACCTGTTGTTCACAGGCCAGCCATACTTGGCAGTGAGGGTATCCATCTGCACTTTCTCGGTCTACCTTGAACCAGTAGACTTTACCTCCAGTTCTTTCAGTTAGTAAAACTTTTTGCCTTACCTCCAGAAGGTAGGGAGTGCTCTATTTACTCTTTCATTGTTTTAACAGTTCTGTGACTTTCTTCACAGAACAAAGAGCTACACTCCAACATTGTTGTGTAGCTTCAGCTTGCCTCAGTTGGATCACCTTCTTGCCCTGAGATGATTTAGGCTAGTTTAGTAGCATGTATTCGACACTATTAATTTTTAGCTTAGACCAAATCGAGAGGCCAGGTTCTCACTGCTCTTCAGGAGTGGTTGCGGCCTCCTGGCAGAGTTTCATTTTGTGTCTGTTGCAGTCTTCTGCAAAGTGGTGAGTTGGAGCTCAAGTGCATACTTTTGTAAGCACTATGTTCTGGATCTTCTTTCCAGACAGCTCTTTTCTCAGTAGAACAGTCCTTGGACGTTCTTTCTGAGTGAGCCCTATCTCCTACCCCCCTACTCTGGGTGAGTTGGTTTTAGCTTGGTACTCTCCTATTAGTGTGATTGAGTGGTGGAGACTGCAGTCCAGGAAGATATGGAAATTACATACTTACTGTAATTCTTGATCTTCTTGGGTGCGGTCTCCACCACTCATTCACACGCCCAACCACCATCCCCTGGGCTCACTCGTTTTGTTTCTTTGGTATACATGGCCTTGTGGTCTCACTGTGAAGACATTGCTCAACTGACCGTTCTTACAAGGGTCATCAGGACCTTTCAGGCCCAGAAGGTTAGGATAAGTTATTTTTAATAGTTACACTACACCTCCTTGGTCAAAAAGGTACTGAAGCGGTTGGAGGATCGACGCCGACATAGCCTACACAGGCGCAAGCTAGTTTCACGGTGCCGCACATGTGTGGTCCTGTCTCGGCGCCGACCCTTCTGAAAGTTTTTGGCTCCCGCTTGGACCTAGCACCTCCAGCGCTATCCCGTTAGTGTGAATGAGTGGTAGAGACTGCGCCCAAAAAGATCAATAATTTATGGTAAGTATGTAATTTCCATTTTTCTGGAGTGCTTCCCATTGGCCAGTACTCTCTGAGTCCTCCCCCAGCCAATCTTCCATCCAATTTGTAAGCTTGGATCCCACTCCTGAACTGCTTAACTTGCTTACCAGACTTCTGTGGGGGACAGAGTCAAACGCCTTACTGAAATCCAGGTAGGCCACATCTACTGCTACCCCCCCCAATCATACACCTCTGTTACACCCTCGAAGAATTCAGTCAGGTTGGTCTGACATGACCTACCACCTGTGAACCCATGCTGGCTATCATCAATTAGTCCTTCCGCCTCCAGGTGTCATACCAGTCTTCCTTTTATGAAAGTATCCATCAGTTTGCCTACCACAGAGGTGAGACTAACTGGGCGGTAATTGCCTGGCTCATCTTTACACCCCCTCCGTTGTACAGCGGCACCACCTCTGCCTGTTTCCAGCCCCCCAGAACCCTCCCTACTTTGAGAGATAGATTAAACAACTTAGTAAGAGGTGCCGCCAGTTCTCCCATAATTCCCTAAGTACCCTGGGATGGACTTTATCTGGGCCCATAGCTTTGTCAGTTTTCATTTTCCCCAGCTCCTCGAATACCCTAGCCACCACAAAGTGGCTTGTGTCCACCTCCTTACCCACCCTCCCCCTTTGGTTTAATACGGACCCTCTTCCTTCTTTCTCGATCATGAATACTGACGCAAAGTATTCATTGAGTAGATTCGCCTTTTCCTCATCCCCTTCAACTAGTGCACCCCCTCCCCTTTAAGTCTTAGAATCCTTTGCCTTCTTCTCCTCCAGTGACTCACATACTAACATACTATTTGCCAGCAGATTAGGCCTTACAGTCTATTGAGTCTGCTCGAACCTCAGATCCCTAGTTGGGTGCCGAGGCCCTCCCCTCCCTTGTGTTCCAGAAACCCCTATCATCCATCCCCACCCCCCTGGGACAGGCCATCATCTGATACATCCACTTTCTGTGTCTGTCCCACCCTCTCTTGAAGCCCTCCACTGTGGATCTCTGAACCAGCTCGCCAGGCAGTGCATTCCAAGGGTCCACCACCCTCTCAGTGAAAAACCTCCTCCTCTTTTCCCCCCTCGCCCTTCCTCCTTCCAACTTCAAACCATGCCCTCTGGTAATACCTCCCTGCTTTAGTCTAAAGATCCTATCCATGTTTACCCTATTTATTACCTTGAGGTACTTGAAGACCTCAATCATGTCCCCCCTGTCTCTCCTCTCCTCTATTGAAAACAGGCAGAGCTCCTCAAGTCTGTCCTCATAAGTCAAATCCCCTAGCCCTCGTAACATCTTAGTTGCCCTCCTCTGTACCCTCTCCAGGAGCTGTATGTCCCTCTTCAAGTGTGGTCTCCAGTACTGCACACAGTACTCAAGGTGTGGTCTAACCAGTCCATTGTACAGTGGCAAAATCACTTCCTTGCTCCTAGAGGTGATCCCTCTTCTGATGCATCCCAACATCATGTTTGCCTTGCTCTCCTACACTGCTCAGACTTATTCATACATGCATCCACCATGACCCCTAGGTCTTTTTCCCCTATTGAGGCCTCCAGCGCCTCCCCTCCCAGGGTGCACCTGTGTTTAGGGTTTCCCCGCCCAAGATGCAACACCTTGCACTTGGTGATATTGAAATTTAATTTCCATGTGTGAGCCCAGCTTTCCAGGGTGTCCAGGTTCCCTTGCAGGGCCAACCTCCCCTCTTCTCCCTCAACTACTGCCCTGTCTTGGGTCATCAGCGAAAGAGACTCATTTCACCCTGCCTCCCTGATGTCAGATATGTATACATTAAACAGGATCGGACCCAGGACCACCTACTGGTGCCCCACTACCAACCTCTCTAGGGTTGGGAGGCTCCCCACAGACCACTGCTCTCTGGATGCATCCAGCTAGCCAGTTTTCAATCCATCTGACCATCGAGGGCCTGCTCCTAACCCCATCAGTTTCTCCACCAGACCATTGTGGGGACAGAGTCAACAGCCTGCTGAAGTCCAGAATAATACATCCACAGGCTTTCCCTGTCCAGTTCTGATGTTACCATTCGTAGGGACTCCACAAGATTGGTTTGACATGATCTACCTAGCACAAACCCATGTTGCCGACTATCCAGACCTCCACCTCCTCCAAGAACACCCAATCGTTCCTTTAGTATACTCTCCATTAATTTTCCCACCACCGAGGTCAAACTGATGGGTCTATAGTTACCTGGTACTTCCCTCGACCCCCCTTTATAGATTGGCACCACATGTGCATCTCGCCAATCCCTAGGTACCCTCCTTGTCTCAAGTGACCTGTTGAAGAGCTCCACCAGGGATGCAGCCAGTATGTCCGCCAATTCCCATAGTACTCTTGGTTCAAACAACATGAAGTCTTGCTATATTATGACAGTAGCAGTTTGATCCACCACTAGAACTGCTCCGGAGGTGAAATGGTTAATACCATTCCAAAATAGAACTTTGAGCACGAGGTCTAAGAAGCAGCTCTATCTGTGTAATTTTAAACCTGAACTGTCAGATTCTTTACTCCGCCTCAGTGAACAGTCGCTCTGGAGATTTCTCCTACTGCTCGGTTCATTTCTCGGTTTAAGCAGTGTTTTCTCGGTCTGATTCAACTGAGAATAGTTTTATTTAACCATAAAACCGTTCGGTTCAAGCTCTGTCTGTAGTGTCGTATTAAGTAAATTAAAGGTTTTGTCTGTGTGGAACTTGTAAGTTTATCGGTTCGGTTTGAACCGATCAGCTGGGTTAAAACTCATTAACTTTAAAGTTTAATATTTTAGAGTGCGGTTCCGGTTCTTATCGGTTCTAAAAAAATGGATTTTATTACGGTTTTCCAATACCCGTGACACGGTTAGGAACCGATAAAGGTGTCTTGCCTGCACTGCCGTTTAAAGGGCAAGTTTTCTGGTTACCTGGCATATGTCTGAGAACCCAAAGAAAAACCGGCCCACTGGGTTTCAACACTGTGATGTCTGTGGGAAGTCTTTGCCAAGGCTGACCCACACCACCATGTGTCTATTGTCTGGGGTTTGACCACCTCAGTCAGACTGCCAGATATGTAAGAATTTCCCTGCAGCCACCCTGGAAAGAGATTGGGCAGGCTCAGGGAATGAGAGGTCCAAAAGTCCGCTGACCGGATGGCCAGTCCGGTTCGGTGCCAACGAACCGGAGGGTCCCTCTGACCAGGGCGAGACTTCCTCGGGCAAAGAAAGCTGGTTCTGGGAACCAATTCCAGTAAAGAAAACAAGAAAGTCAGCAGGTTTGGGTCCAAAACTCCTTCTCCAACTGCTGCAGAGATGTAAAAGCCATACAAATTGTCCAGTCACTGTCTCAGGTTCTGTCCGAACCGCCACTGTCTAGCAAAGGGTCGGTTCGTCCAGTTCCTGTGGTTCAAGAATATGATGTTGAGGAATTTTATGAACCAGAGGAGGGGGAGGATGATTATGAACAGTATGAATGTGGCTGGGAAGGTCTGGGTGTGCCCATTGAACCGGACATTTCCCCAGACAGACCCTTAGAATCTCCCCCTATGCTATCTGAGTCCCCATCTCATTTTATGTTTTACAAAAAAAGTTGCTGAAACCCTCCAGCTTCACTTGGAAGAAGCTGTGGATGAGCAAGAGGAGCCTGATTTTGTAGAAATGATGGATATTCCAGAGTCTAGAAGATTGTCTATTCCTTTGCATAAGTCTTTTAGGAAGCAAACAATAAAATTTAAAAGCTCCTAATTCTGTGCCTCCTGTAGATAAAAAGATGGACAGAAGGTACATTGTCAGGTCCTGATACAGAATTCCTTTCTCACCAATGCAGTCATGTTGAGGTAGTTCAGGCTGCAGCCTGTGATAAACTAATATCCCTGGCTCACATCCTCGGACAAGGATTCCAGGAAGATTGATGCCATGGCGAAAAAACAGTATATGGCAGCCTCTCTGGGACTCAGGCAAGCAAATTATATGGCTTATGTAGCTAGGTATCAGAAATCTAGATGGGATACTGTTATGGAATTAGCCAAACAAACCTATGGCCAGCTGGCTAGTCGAACTAGAACAGGTGGCTGCTGATGGCATTGAGGCTAACTAGGTACAGTTTCATGCTGCTGTGGATGTTAATGATGTTTCCCCTAGGGTCATGGCCACATCTGTAGCTTTTCGTAGGTTGGCCTGGCTCAGGTGTACTAGTTTGTCACAGGATACCCAGACTAAGGCTATGGATTTTCCTGTGGTGGGAAATTCTCTGTTTGGAAGCAGACAGAGAATTACATGAAAAAAGATGGATGAATATGGGACTACTTACAAAGTGCCCAGGCTAAGGCGGCAAAGCCACTCCCCAGAGGCATACCCAGGGGTAGGGGTAGGGGTGAGCCTTTTCACAGGCCTTTTACCAGACTCAGGCCTCCTCTGCCTATGCTCAGAGGGCTTCTTCAGAAGAGCAGAGGCAGACGAGGGTGGGCAGGCCTGCTCCCACCTCAGCCTAAGCTCCTGCTAAGCAGGCACCCTGATGGGGTGCCCAGGGCCGAGTCTCCTTTCCGGTGGAGGCAGGCTGGCTACTCCAGTCAGAACTGGGATTCTTTAACCTCAAGATAAGTGGGTTCTGGAAGTAGTAAGCCAGGTCTGGTTCTCAGCTTCAAAAAGTTTCCCAAGTTGAGAACCAGACTTTTCTACTACAAGTGCTTCAGAGACCCTTGCTCTAAAGCAGAGGTCTCAAGCCTTTGGCTCTCAGAGCAGTGGAAAGGGTTCCTCCCCTGCACCAGGGCAGGGGTCTGTATTCCAGATACTTCCTTACCCCAAAAAAGACAGGAGAATGGCGGCCCATATTAGACCTCAGATATCTGAACAAGCATCTTTTGAAACCAAAGTTCAAAATTGTAACTCTGGCTATGATTTTACCCTCCCTAAGGCCAGGGGACTGGTTAGCCACCCTGGACGTCAAGGATGCCTATTTCCATGTCCTAATCAGAAGATCCCATCGAAAGTACCTCAGATTCGAACTGCCCTCAGGTCATTACCAGTTCAGAGCAATGCCCTTCGGCCTTACCTCTGCCCCAAGGGTATTCACAAAGTGTCTAGCAGTGGCTCACTTAAGGAGGCAGAGGATTGCTGTTTTTCCCTATCTAGATGATTGGCTCATTGTAGGCCAGTCCCCAGAACAGGTAAAATTTCACCTGCAAGTCACCAGCAGCTTCTCACCTCCCTGGGCTTCTGCTAAATCTACACAAGTCGGTTCTGGAACCAGTCCAGGTACTCACCTTTATAGGGGCAGAGTTGGACACAAAGCTAGCCAGAGCTTTTCTTCCCTTAGAAAGGGTGACAAATTTAGTGGCTCTGGCCTCCTCCTTCATCCTGCAGGTCTCCGACCAGCAAGACACTCTGCAGCTCCTGGGACACATGGCTGCATCACAGCTGTTGTGCAGGGAGCAAGATTTCAGATGAGAGACATTCAGTTCACTTGAGAACCTTTTGGTCTCAGAGAAAAACCCCTTTCCAAGTTGGTCCCAGTGACTCGAACCTTGATCCAGGCCCTCCAGTGGTGGCAGGATCAGAGCAATTAAGATTGGGGTCTCCTTCATTCCCCTGCTCACAATTTGACTCTCACTACAGATGCTTCCCTTCTGGGTTGGGGAGCCCACATGGGCGACCTTTCCACTCAGGGAGTGTGGTCCCCCAGGAATCTCTGCTCCACATCAATTTGCTGGAACTCAGAGCTGTCTTTTTAGCTCTTCAAGCATGTTCTGCATCTGTCCACAACAAGGTGATACAAGTCAGAACAGACAACACCACAACAATGTGGTACATCAACAAACAGGGGGGCACTCGGTCTTCGGCCATGTGCACCGAGGCAATAACGTTGTGGTCTCTGGCCTATTCCTGAACACTTCCTCATAGCAGTTCATCTTCCAGGGAAGGACAATGTCCTAGCGGATGCTCTCAGCAGGATTTCCCAGGGCCATCACGAATGGTCTCTGGATCCTCAAGTGCTGGGGATAGTCTTTGCCAGATGGGGCACTCCTCAGATAGATCTTTTTGCAGCCCCAGACAATCACAAACTTCCTCTGTTCTGTTGCAGGCCTCCAGTGTTGGGCTCAGTCCCCCTGGATGCCCTGCTCCTGGATTGGGAGAAGTTTCTTTATGCTTTCCTTCCTTCCTCTCCTATTCAAAGTATTAGTCAAAATCAGATCTCAGCCTTGCAGGGTGATTCTGATTGCCCAGATTGAGCCAGGCAGCCCTGGTACCCTCCTTCTGTCACTCACAATCCATCTTCCCTTTGCCTCCCAGGAATCACAACCTGTAACTTGTGCCAGGGAAGAGTTTGGTATCGGACCTCAAATCCCTCAACCTCAAGGCCTGGCTCTTGAGGAGTTAGAGTTGCTGATTTACACCTCTCTAGGATGTTCTTGAAATCCTAAAGGCTTCCAGAAGCCTTCCACTAGGAGCTACTTATAGTTCTAAATGGAAAAGGTTTTCCATTTGGTGTGCTGGAAAAATATTTCCCCAGAATCTGCTGATTTGCCCATTGTATTAGATTACATGGTCCATCTTAATTCCTTGGGTCTCAGACCAGCTACCCTGACAGTCCATTTGGCAGCTGTATCTGCTTTTGTGTCAGCAGGAAAGTCATCCCCTTTCCACTCACCCTGTGTTTTCCAAGTTTTTTAAAGGGATTACTCCATACTAATCACCCTTTGAACGGCCCCTGCCTGGGCCTTAATGTCCGTCAGTTAATGCAACCCCTTTTTGAACCTCTGTTTCTGCAGAGCTTAAGTATCTAACTTGGAAAACTGTTTTTCTGGTGGCTATCACTGCTGTGGCATAAGTGAGTTGCAAGCCTTGTCAGTGGAAACTGACTTTATTTCTTTCCACAGGATAAGGTAGTCCTTAGGACTAATAGGAGAGTTTTACCTAAGGTGGTTTCAGATTTCCATCTCAATCAATCTATCTCCTTCCAGTATTTTTTTGATCACTCCTCTTCTGGTGAGAGGAGGTTGCACAACCTGGATGTTAAGAGAGCTCTTAGTTACTACATGAGCGTACCAAAGGTCCAGGTTCGAATCCTCCAACTTTTCCTTAACTATGGTGAAGTTGGGAAGGCAAACCTACTAAGAGATCAATTGCCAGGTGGATTGTCTCTTGTATCCAATTTTGTTATCAGAAACTGGGCAGAGATCCCCTCTGGCTTGAGGGCTCATTCTACCAGGGGTACAGCTCGTCTCTAGCTGCTGCCAGAGACATCCCTATATTAGAGATATGCCAGGCTGCTACTTGGAAGCGGTCACACTTTTGCAAGCATTACTCCCTGGATGTCCAGGCCAGGAGAGATGCTCCGGTTTAGCACAGCTGTTCTTCAGAGCCTATTCCTAAGTAGGTTCTGCCCCTCCTCCATGGAGGTACTGCTGTGTAGTCTGCTACTGTCATAATATAGCAAGACTTCATGTTGTTTGAAGAAAAAAATTACTCACCTTAGTAATGTTTCTTCTTTAATGGAGTCTTGCTATGTTATTCCCTCCCCAACCTGCCCTCTCAGAACTTCTACTTGGGTGGAGTGTGGGCAACATAGTGTGGGCACTTTTTATGCCCTTTAGCGTTTCTCCCTTTTGGGGTTTTGGGGTGTGTGTTTTATTATACTGTTGTTTATTCTCATGTTGTTAGAATTGTGTTAGTAGTTCTGGTCCCTGACTTGAGTCTTGGGTGTTGGGACCAGCAATGGTTGATTAATATTTAGGTAGCCATTGGCTGATGTGAGTTACAGCTTCCACACAGACCTTATTGAGTTTTTGCTCGTAAAGATCTGGCAGTTCAGGTTTGAATTACACAAGATAGAGCTGCTTCTTGGAGCTCGTGCTCAAAGTTCTATTTTGGAATGGTATTAACCATTTCACCTCTGGAGCAGTTCTAGTGGTGGATCAAACTGCTACTGTCATAATATAGCAAGACTCCATTAGAAGAAACAACATTACTAAGGTGAGTAATTTTTTCTTGAATGCCATCCAGCCCAGGAGATTTGTCTTTCTTTAGGGCCTTGAGGGCTAACCGCACCCTTTTGGCGGAGATAGCGTCATCTGTCCCCTCCACCTTACTGGCCTTTTTATCCTTGTCCAGATGTGACACCCCTTGGGTACCTCTCCCTCTTGCTCCGTTTCTGTTGCTCCCCTGATCCCACTCCTGCCTTCATCCCCTCATGCCTTGCTTTGTGATGTCCATCCCCCTCCCTAGTGAACACAGAGGCAAAGTGCTCGTTAAATACCTCTGCCTGGTCCCTTGCCTCTTCTACCCACCCTCCTTCTGATCTCAATCTGCTAAGATGGCCCTTAGATTTTCTCCTCTCCACAATGTACCGGAAGAACCCCTTTTCCCCTCCATGTATCCCCTGTGCCAGCCACTGCTCTTTACTGGACTTTGCTCCCCTCACCATCCAGGTGACCTTTCTAGATGCAAGATGGTACATTTCCTTATCCCTATCCCCTCTTGTTGTTTTATATATTTTGTAGGCTGCCTTCTTTTCTCTGACCGCTACCTGTACCTCACTGGACCACCAGCATGGTTTATGTGACCTTTCCCTTACATTTCAGACTTAGCGCAGATCCTGAGCTGCCTCATGAAGTCCCGTTTATGACCTCCATCTCCTTTCCACACTTGTCATTGATGTAATCCCCTTCAAGTGATCCTTGAGAATATTTCCCATGCCCACAAAGTCTGCCCCCTGAAGTCCACTGCCAGTGTCCTAGATCTCACCCCCCCCATGCTTATTTGAAACCAGACAGTATTGTGGTCGCTCCCAGTCAGGGAGTCCTGTACAACCAGGTCCCTTACCAGATCCCCATCTACCAGAACCATGTCTAGGATGTGCCCCTCCCTTGTGGGCTCCATCACATGCTGTGTTAAGAACACATCCTGGAAGCCGTCCAGCAGCCTCTGCTCCTTGGCCACCGTAGAGGACATGGTTCCCCAGTTTGTACCTGGCATATTAAGGTCCCCCATCAACACCACTCCTTCCCCTTTTGGTCCACACTGGGCAATGATGTTGTCCAGCAAACCATCCTCTAGAACTTCACTCGTCCCGGAGGGCCTATATACTACACCCAGCTTGACCTTATCTCCTGCTGGGGATCGTAAGGTGACCCATAAGGCCTCCACGTTTCTCTCTGCCTCCTCTATCCTAGCAATTTCTATGTCATCTGTAATGAACATAGCCACTCCACCCCCTCTGCCCTCCTTTCTATCCTTCTTAAGCATAGTGTGCCCCCACACGTTTAGGTCCCAGTCATGGTTTTTGTTGGCCCGTCTCCATGACTCCGCCATCCAATCCCCTCACCCCGAACAGCATGGCCTGCGAACTCTGGCAACTTGTTTCCCAAGCTCCTGGCATTTACTAACACCAACCCCCACCCCTTATCCCTGATCCCTTTGTTGAACCCCACCCAGGTTCCTTATACTTCCATCCTCCCCTGCTCCTCCTGAAACCTCCCTCCAGCCTGTTTCCTCCCCCTTGTGAGAGGCTACTCCCTCATCTGGAGGGAGGCTTCTGGTCAGCCTCCTTATCCCTTCCCCTTACAAGTTTAAACCCCACCTTTCTTGAATGTAGTCAGCCATCCCTGTTTAAGGACTTCCTTCCCTAATGGGGCAAGATGAAACCTGTCCTTGGCATATAGTCCCTTATCCTCCCAAACTCCATTCCAGTTCCCTAACACCCCCAACCCATTCTCTTCACCTCACTTCCTGAGCCAGTCATTAACCTCTGTGATCTTAATTTTTTCTCCACTGAGGCCTTTGGTACTGGCAATATCTCCGAAAAGGAAACTTTGCATCCATTATTCCGACAGACTCTGGCAAATTCTTGGAACCTTGCTAGGATTTCCAAAACGCTATTTCCCTCTAGATCGTTAGTTCCCAATTGCACCAGAAATCGTTTCCCTCCACAATCCCTAACCAGTTCATACACCATGAACTTTGCTCTGTGAACTGTCAGCCCAGAGATACTCACTACCTTCACCTGGCTATGGCATCCACCCCCCGTCCCTCCCACTGGATACCCCTAATCATTGAGTCTCCCAATAACAGAACCGTAACACCGCCATCATCCTTATGGTTACCTCCACTATGCCCTCTCAGCCCCCCATCCCTTTTATTCGAGATCTCAATTCCATGAGAGTCTTCCTGCCTTATTAGAGACCCCCTTGTCACCCTCCCCTTTCTGCCTCCCTCGTTATTTTGCCCACTTAACTCAGACCCCCTCTGTATAGGTGTCCCCTTTAACCCTCTCTTATCTGAACCATTTATCCTGCCCCTGATGGTTTCCCCTTCCCCTACACTGCCATTCTCCCCCCTTGTAATAGTACCCCTGCCTCCAGAGGCTCTCTGTGGGTCCCCTTTAGCTAGGGCCCCATCCTTGGTACTCTCTCCAGTCATGCTCTCCTCCCTCACGTCTGCAATATGTTGCATCTCCCCCATCTGCTTAACATTTATATTTCCCCTTCTCCCTCTGGGACTATTTCTGTCCTTTCCATTGCCGGTCTGTGATGCCCTATGGGTATCTGACTCCCTCCCCCTGGCCTCTGTATCAGTTTCCTAATTTCCACCAACCCCTTCCTCCCTCTCTAGGTTGCTTAGTAGTTCAAATTTATTGTGACACTCTATGTCAGCCTCCATCAAGTAACCATCACTTAACCCTGAATAAAGCCTGCAGATTGATTACTGGTGCTCAGGCTCACACACACCCTGTCAGCTGCAATAACAGGGCTAACCTGCTTACCCTGGATGAGCGGCTCCGATACCAAACCTGTCTCTCAAAAAACCCTACTCGGCTCTCCCCCTGGGATAACGGCATCCATCCACCAGAGCTCCCACTATTGCAACACGGTCTTCCTACAAGACCACTCTAAAGGTCCCAGATCAAGAACCAGCCGTTGCCAGAGGTCCTTCTGCTATAGAGCCCCCAACCTGGTTTAACTCTCTCCTGCCCCATCACCAATGCCACCACCATCTCCAAGTTCAAACCACCCCTTGAACCACATCATCACTCTCGTAACTGCTCCTGTCTCTGAACATAGCCTCCACCTCTGCTTCTCTTGACAATGCCCCCGGCAGCTCTCCACCAACCATCCCTCCACCACTTCCCTGTACACCATGCCTAGGTTTAACCTGGCCAGTGCCAGCTGTTTCAGTGTTTACCAACTAGATTGCTCACTTGATACCAACTTGTGTAACACCTGTTATCAATTACATGTACCCTGTACTCTAATTGTATTTGTCTGACCACAGTGTGACGTGGCGCCTCTGTTGAACGCCTATTGTTTTGCAAATCTATGCTATGTAACCAAAAACACAATGTATGTCTTTATGTGACGAAGTACCTTTGGAAACGAGCCTCTGGCTCAAAGGTTGTAAACTGATTCTTAGAAATAAATAAATAAATAAAAACAGTTTCCCCTGACTGCACCTCTAAACTACCCCTCTTCTTCTCCTCTTGCTCTGTTCTCCTTAGGAGCTCCATTCCCACAGTCTGCTGTTTTAGGCTTCCCCACAACAGCCCCTCCCTTCTCAATGTCTGCTCTACTAGGCTTCCCCACAACAGCCCCTCCTGACTCTTCCCC
This sequence comes from Neoceratodus forsteri, assembly GCA_016271365.2. Lineage (NCBI taxonomy): Eukaryota > Metazoa > Chordata > Ceratodontiformes > Ceratodontidae > Neoceratodus > Neoceratodus forsteri. Next base: position 1,136,377,990 of record CM028133.1, read on the forward strand.
CTCCACTCTCTTTGTATTTGGAATGTTCACCCCGTATGCTTTCCCCTTAGCGTCAACATCCCTATCTAAGGGTCCTCTGTCCCTAATACTCCCCTCCTGCTTGCTGTAACATAACGTCCTGTAATTTCAGAGCGTTGCCCCAGCCTCCACTCTGACCCACCCTTCTGCTGCCCATATCCACACCCCTTATCCTTGGACACCCCCCCAGCTCCCCCAGCTTACTCCTTAACAAATATACTTCACTCCTGATACAAGATAGCTGTCTACAGAGTGGGCAGCCTCCCTCTTTCCTGGCCCAATTGAGAATTATTGCCATCCCACAGCCTGTGCAGCCTACAACCCTTCCGAAGATGCCTGCCATGGTGGAATATGGCCACCCTGTTTGTCCCCCCACATACCAAAATACTTTTTTGTCCCCGCTTTTGCCTCCTTAGTTATTTTCTCTTCCGTTAATGCTTTTCTCCTTCTAATTGTTTTTCTCACTTCCTTGAGCTTTTCCTTATAGAACGCTCTTTCCCCTAACCCATGTGAAGTTTTGTAGGCTTTGAATGCCTTCTTTTTCTCCCTAAATGCCCCCTTAACCTCTGCCATGAACCACAGGAGTTTCTTCCCTCTTTTCTGTTTGCTTATCCTCCAGACCCATTGCTCCATGGCCTTCAGGATACCTCCCTTTATTGTCCCCAAAGCTCCTCTCCCTCCTGTAGATTTGCTTCCCTTCAAGTTCCTTCCTCAGAATTTCCTTCATCCTCCTAAAATTTGCCATCTTGAAGTCCAGTACCTTGGTGCTTGACCCGCCCGTTTCTGACCCTGCCTGAAGGGACAACCTGACCATTCAGTGGTCACTTTCTTCTAAATTTTCTGCCACCTCTACCTCCTCCATGCTGTCTCCGTTAGTTAAAATTACATACAGTGTTGCCTCCCCTCCCCCCCGAGTTGGTTCTCTTACTAGCTGATGCAGGAATGCATCCTGCATGGATTCTGACAAGTCTCTGCTTTTTTCGGATGTGGCCAATGGGATTTGCCAGTCCGCATCGGGTGGGGTCAGGTCTCCTGCCACCAGGATCTCCCCTTTGCTGGCCTTCCCCTGTATGTCCCTAGCCATTTCCTTATCCACCTCCCCTCTCTGATATGGCGGTCTATAGACCACCCCTATCCTTATTGTCCCCCTCCTTCCTGCTTAAGGTGACCCAAAGGATCTCAGCAGATCTCTTCTTCTCCTTACCTTCTACTCCTCTAAACACATCCCTTACATACAGGGCTACCCCTGCCTTTTTTCCCCTGTCTATCTCTCCTGAAAAGACTGTACCCCTGTAACTCCACCTCCCAACTGTGACAATACATCCACCATGTTTCAGTTATTGCTATTAGGTCCGGGTCGTCCATTCCCACCACTGCCTCGAAGTGACCCATTTTATTCCCTAGACTCCTAGCATTGGCCAGTATTCCCTTCCATTTCACCCCACCCCTTTGATCTCCCATGTTACCTAGACTCCTGGCATTGGCCAGTATTCCCTTCCATTTCACCCCAACCCTTTGATCTCCCATGTTACCTAGACTCCTGGCATTGGCCAGTATTCCCTTCCATCTCCCCCCACCCCTTTGATCTCCCATGTTACCTAGACTCCTGGCATTGGCCAGTATTCCTTCCATCTCCCCCACCCTTTGATCTCCTGTAGTTACCTAGACTCCTGGCATTGGCCAGTGTTCCCTTCCATCTCCCCCACCCCTTTGATCTCCTGTGTTACCTAGACTCCTGGCATTGGCCAGTATTCCCTTCCATCTCCCCCACCCCTTTGATCTCCTGTGTTACCTAGACTCCTGGCATTGGCCAGTATTCCCTTCCATCTCCCCCCACCCCTTTGATCTCCTGTGTTACATAGACTCCTGGCATTGGCCAGTATTCCCTTCCATTTCTCCCCACCCCTTTGATCTCCTGTGTTACCTAGACTCCTGGCATTGGCCAGTATTCCCTTCCATCTCCCCCACCCTTTGATCTCCTGTGTTACCTAGACTCCTGGCATTGGCCAGTGTTCCCTTCCATCTCCCCCACCCTTTGATCTCCTGTGTTACACCTAGACTCCTGGCATTGGCCAGTATTCCTTCCATCTCCCCCACCCTTTGATCTCCTGTGTTACATAGACTCCTGGCATTGGCCAGTATTCCCTTCCATCTCCCCCACCCTTTGATCTCCTGTACCTAGACTCCTGGCATTGGCCAGTATTCCTTCCATCTCCCCCACCCTTTGATCTCCTGTTTACATAGACTCCTGGCATTGGCCAGTATTCCCTTCCATTTCTCCCCACCCCTTTGATCTCCTGTGTTACCTAGACTCCTGGCATTGGCCAGTATTCCCTTCCATCTCCCCCCACCCCTTTGATCTCCTGTGTTACCTAGACTCCTGGCATTGGCCAGTATTCCCTTCCATCTCCTCCACCCCTTTGATCTCCTGTGTTACCTAGACTCCTGGCATTGGCCAGTATTCCCTTCCATCTCCCCCCACCCCTTTGATCTCCTGTGTTACATAGACTCCTGGCATTGGCCAGTATTCCCTTCCATCTCCCCCCAACCCTTTGATCTCCCTTCCCTCCTGCTGTCTCTTTTCATCTGCATTGGGAGTGTGAGATGGGTTAGTTCCGTGAGCCGAGATCCCCTCCTCCCTAGTGCCCTCTCCCTGTCAGAGTTTAAATTTAAGTCAACTCCAGTCTCGTATCTGTGTGCCCTGCAGTTTCCCCTTAATAATTTAGCCACTGCATCTCTTATGTGCACGCCTGTCCCTTGCAACAGGTGCTTATCTACCGCATATTCCCCAGTCTCCCAAACATAGCCCTCCTCCCTTCACCGCTGTCTAAGCCAGAGGTTGAATTCCGTTATTCTGAGTTGCCTGGCCGTGCTAGCACAATGCACTGGCAGGACCTCTGAGAAGGCCAGGGGACTGACAAGCCCTTTGCATCCCTCTGTTAGCTCTCTGAACCTCCTTTGAATGCCCTCCATCTCTTCCCCAGCCAAGTCATTTGTTCCAGATGCAATACTAGGTGTGGCTTACCTCCAACTAACTTAATGCAGTCCTTTATCCTAGGGAGCATCCTTCTGGCCTCCATTTCTGGGTTGCAAAAAACTGACCTTTCCTTAAATGCTACTTTCTTTCTTAGGCAATTAATCCCTTTATGATCGAATCCCCATACACTACAACTGCTTTTGCATTTTGTATCCACGAGAGTGCCTCACCTCTACTGTCTGGGTCTCTCGTGCACCTTCCACATGGTAGTGTGGTCCCTATCTGCTCCCTTTACTCTCCAACTTGCCCTCCCCCTGCTCCCTCTATCTTATCTGTGTCAGTCTTCACCATTCATCACAGATGGGTACTGGCGGAGGTCAGGATCCCTTGAGGCCTTTTTAAAGGATGGAGGCCGGCCGCAGCATCAGTGCAGCCCTCGAGGCCGGCGCATTACATGGCGCTCGGGATTGGCGTTAGCTGTGTAACTCCGCCTGTTCACATTCTTCATCTCCGCCGTCGAAGTCGCCTTGTGGGAAGCCAGCTGAAGAGATTTTTCAAAGTTTGAGGCCTTAGCCTTTTATGGCCGACAGTCCATACGGTTCCTGCTAGTTCTAGTCTTCCCTACTCGACGTCGCTGGTAAGAACTTTCCATTTATTTTACAGTATAAACGACGTTGAGTCTGTTTTTGGTGTTTTTTTCTGTAGGTCATGTCGCGGTCGGAGGGCACGAAGTCGTCTAAGGCGAGGCGGCCCCCCATGCGTCGGTGCCCATGCGGCCTCAAATACTCTGTTACCGACTAACATGACCGGTATCTCTCGTGTCTTGGCCCGCTTCACAACATGGATTTGTGCGATGCCTGCTTCTCCATGGACCACCGCGTCCTCGAACAGCGCGCGTTTAAAGTAGAGTGAGCTCCGCTGACTTTTGGGGGTAGGATTCGCACTCGAGCCAAGCTGCACTCTCTCGGCCTTTCCTCCGGGTCCCGCTTCCAGTTCTACTATGGACTGAGGAGGAGCCTCTGACCTCTTAGCCTAGCCTTGGCTGAGGCTCCTTCCGCAGCGCGCAGAGGCTGTCCCGCTTCCTCCCGGGAGGCGGGCGGGGCTACCGCTATGTAATCACCCGCCGGGTGAAGGCTCCCGGTGTCGCTCCCTTGATCTGGAAGGCCCAGGTCGGCACGTCCCCAGCGCCCGTCGCTCAGTGCCGTCGGGGCCTTCCCGCATTCATGGTGCCATGGGCCCTGTCGGTGCCCGGCAGCGGCGCTTGCTACTCTCGACACCGTGAGCCTTGGCGGTGCCATTCACGGTGCCGACCCTGCTCGCGGCGCCGTGACCTGGATTGAGCGTGCGCCTTCCTCATGTCTGCGCCTCGGCGCCGTCTTGGCGCCCGAGAGTTGCTTATGGCGCCGTATAAAACCTTGAGTCGTCCGTCGGTGCCGTCCTCGGCACCGTTAGCGTGCTCGGTGCGCTTCGTGGCGCGGGGTCAGCAGTGCCATGTTAAAGCGCTTGATCTCGGTGATACTTGCAGCACGAGGGCTATAGCGTCGGCGTCGGCGCAAAGGCTGTTGCAGGGCTTCTGTCAGCGCCGTCTCTGTTCCTGGTACCACCCTGGTGCCAGTGGACTTCCAGTGCCGCAGCTGGCCTAGTTCAGGACCTTTGGCCCGTGCTGCCCTGCCGCCTTCTGCCAGCACCGCTTGCGGGAGGCTGTGGAGACTGAGTGCCGCCATGCCACTGCTTTGACTTCTGGGCCCTTTGGTAGGTCGCCTTCCCTCGCCCTCCTACCGTTTGGCTTAGGGCCTCAGACTCTACCTCGTCGGAGTCGGGCTCGGAGTCGAACGGGCAGTCACACCCTTCGGGGTTGTCTGCAGAGGAGGACAAGCCGGTGGTCTCCACGACGGGTCTCAGTCAGCCCCCTACTGAGGTGCATCTGGTTCCCCCCAAGATTAGGGTCAGTGGTACTGACCAGCAGGCTGTGGTATGTGCCACCATTGCCATGCAACCTGGCCTTAGGGGGTTCCTTGACCCCTCGGTGGTGGTACCCCCTCCAGTGGTGTGTCTCGATCACCCAACTTTGGGGCCTATCGGGAAGCCCACGGGAGGGGAGGGTGCTGCTCCCTGGGTCTCCCCTTCGAGGGCAGCCCAGTTGCCAGCTTCTAGGCTGGCCCTTTCGAGACTAGGACCCTCTCGGACTCCGAGGGTCGAGAGTCGGGGTCAGCACGTCGCCCCTTTCTCTGAACCCACCCGGGCCCTGGATGAAGCCGAAGTGCGGACTTCTGCCCTTCCCCTTCTGGTTCCTTGAGGGGGTCCCCATTCTTTGGAGGCAGGGGACCGTCCTTCTGGATCTATACGGCCCCAGTCGCCTCACTTGGGGGTTCTTCTGGGCGCAGCCTAGGCAGTACCAATGTGGTTGTACAGCTGTCGGCTGCGGAGTCTTCCAGGACACCCTCCACGGGGGTCCATGGTCTGCTCCCTAGCCCTGGCAGAGGTCAGCCGACTTCCTCTCTCGGCTCTGCCCCCTCCTCTCTGACGCCTTCTCCAGCGTTTCCAGGTATTCTTGGTCCTAGCAGCCCTCTCACCTGGAAACAGTTCAGAGCGGTGGCTGCTCGGTTCCCTGCCTACGTTAGGGCCATGGACAGCCAGGTTTTTCAACCTCCCCCTGAGCAGCCACTCTCAGAACGCATGGTGACCTCCAGCTCCTCATCCCCCTCTTCAGGGGTAGAGGAACCGTCTGTCCATATCTCTCCTGCCGCTGATCTCTCCGAGTATCAGCGTTTCCTCGTGAGGATGATGGAGGACCTTCACCTTTCTCCCCCATCTGTGAGCAATCCTGAGCATGCGGCGCACGCCTTTCTAGGCAATTTCGGTGCGGCCACCCTTGTGGTGCCGCCCTGGCCTGCTCCCTTTCGGGAGGCGTCCATGCATTTCTGGCAGAGGCCCTTCTCTGGAGTTCCTGCCCCTAGGGACCTCAGCCAGAGGTATTGCACTTCCCCGGAGTCTCCAGGTTCTATGCCTCATCCGCAGTCCGGACTGACGCACCTGGATACCCCTGACGGGCTTCGCGCCCTCCACCGTGACCGGCCCCCAGATCAGGACTCTTTGGATTTTGATTTCTGGGGGAGGAGGACTTTCTACTCGGCACAGTTGCTTCTCTCCATCTCTGCTCATCAGGCCCACTATGCAGCCTACAACAAGTTCTTGTGGTCAGCGCTAGGTCAGATCCTAGCCACCTTGCCTGACTCGGAGCAAACCAGGCAAGCCATCACACTCTCTGCACGTGGCCTGGAGCTAGCAAGGCACCAAGCAAGGGCATCTTACAATGCCAGTGAGGTAGCTACCAGGGTCGTAGTGACAGTGATCTGCACCAGGAGATTGGCGTGGCTTCGCCTTTCCCAGTTGTCACCCTTGGCCCGGCGTAGGGTGATTTGCTCTGCTCACCAGGGAACCTATCTCTTTCCCATAGGGCGAGACGGCGCTTATGTCGGCAATTTCTTCTCCGGGGACCCCTGCCTCGCTCTTTCCCACTCTCGGCCTCTCCAGGCCCAGAAGGTTTCCCTAGTGTGTCACCCACTGAGGGCTAAGGGACCCTGTCCCTTAGGGTACATTGAATCAACCCCCTTCGGGGGCTTGGTACTCACCCATCTGTGATGAATGGTGAAGATTGACACAGATAAGATATAGAAATTATGTACCTACCGTAATTATGATCTTTCTGTGTATCTTCACCATTCATTACAACCCCGCCCACCATCCTCCTGGGGCCTCAGTCTCTGGGTCCCCCTTCCTCTGTGCCTCTCCCTCTCCCTCTCTTTAGAACAGGGTAAAGTAGGGACACACAGGAGTGTAAAATTTTTCCCTTAAAACGGTACAGCTCGAGTGGCACTCCTTCTCTACTGCATATCTCCACCCTAACAGGGTGGGAGTTGGTGATTGCCCTCCTCCTGTTATCCAACTGTTTCAAAAAAAAAAAAGAATTCCTTCTTTTCACCAAATATCTTTAGGAGAGTACTAATCCCTGTTACCCTGTCCTTCTCCAGTTTAGCTGACTCTGCTTTTGGAGGTATTGCCACATATTCTGTGCCTTAATTTTGGCAAAAGCTTTGCTGCTCCTTGCAGTTCCTATACAGTCTGGTGACGGACAAGGGTCCCGGATCCTTGTTACCTCCACTCTCCTAAATTTTCTCCCCTCCTTCCCTCCTTCTTCGCTTCCAGGAGTGGGGCCCCTACCCAATCCCTTAGTCTCTCTCTTCTATGCTGTCTTCTCAGTCATTATTTCTCCTTTTGGTTCGTTTTCCTTTCCTGTCCCTTGGACTCTCTTGTCCCACCCTCCATCCTTCCTCTTACCTCTCTGGTGACTCAGAACTGGTAGGCAGGCAGGTGTTGTAGCCCTGGCTAATCCTCGAAGCCACATGAATGCACGTACGGCCTCGAGGGCGCGCCGATGCTGCCGGCCCGCCTATCCTTTAAAATAAAAAAGGCTCTCGCGGAGTCCTGATCTCCAGCCAGTACCCATCTGTGATGAATGGTGAAGATACACAGAAAGATCATAATTACGGTAGGTATGTAATTTCTATTTCTACCCCCCTTCCCTTCCCTCCTGCTAGTTATCCCCCTATCCCCTTCTGACATTCCTCCCTCTTCTGGGCCCTGGTGCTGGATCCCGGATCTTGCCTCCCCATTTCCTCCACCCTATCTTCTTCCAAGCCCTCCTCTCCATTCTTCCCACTTGTTGCTTATCCTTCTCGACCCTCCTTGTCTGTTCCCCCTATTCGTTCTCTACCCGTGCTTGTCCTGTCTTGTGCTGTCCTCTTTCCCTTTCCTATGGCTTGGTCCTCTGTTAACATCTGCCTCTCTCCCCTCGCCCCCTCCTTTTCCATAAGCCCAGCCAGCGGCAAGTACTTGTTTGACTCCACTGTATAACTCCTGTTGAGTACACTTTCCCCACTGATTTCCTGTCTGTGAACTCTTTGTCTGCTCTGTTCCCCTCTTCCCTTCCCACTATCTTGCCCCATCGTCCATCCCCCTATTTTTCATACCCATCTCCCCTTTGGTCTTCCATCTGCACTCCCCCCTTTCTCTCCTTTCGAACTCTCTCTTTAACCATGTCAGTTCGGCCTCCATCCACCTTAGTTTTTGACAAATAGGGCACTCACCTAACTTCCACTAAGTGCTCATGAACACCGCAGCTCCACAACTGTTGCATCCTGCTATCCTCCGTTCTTCAGGTAACCTGCTGCCTTTCATTCTCTGGTGATCCCCGCCCCCCCGTCCTCCACCAATGAGGCTCTAACTGGCCGCCTCGTTCCCCTGCCAGACCCACCATCAACGAGTTTTCTCCCTTGGCCAAGCTGGTTTCTCCCTTGCCCTCCACATTTGTGCCCCTTGCCCTCTCACTAGTATTCAATTTGCAGTGGTAACAATTCAGCACAAGAATCAATTTGTGGCTGCCCAATCACCCTTTCTGACTAATCGAACCCCTTGAGCAGAAACGGACAGAAAGCTCCCCAGTACCAGTAGTTAAGTTAGCTAAAGAGTCAGCTTGAACCCTCCATGTCCCCCCCCCACAAGAAATCCAACCAATTTAGTAAACAGAGACAGTCAAGGGCTAATAATAGAGACAGTTTGGACCCCCCCGTCCCCTCTCAAGTAATCAGTTAGCAATAGTAACAGATCTGTAAAGAAAGGAAAAGAAAATAGAAATAGTTTACGGCTGCCCCCAGCCTAGTGGAGCCCTTTAAGTAGTAAGCACTTTAGCAACGAAAGCAGTTTAGGGCTATCTTTTCTTCCCCCACAATAACTGGGCCCTTTAAACCGTTATTAGCAAGCACCCGAGTCCCAGAAATCAATTAGCAATAGAATTAGACTATTTCTGCAGCTGGAACCCCTTCCTGTCCCCAGTTCAAGTCCCATATAGTCAGTAGCTTTTAGTCTGAGTCCCACCTGGTATTGGTGAGTTTGTAACTCTGCCCCTTCCTACCATCTGTTTGTATTACTCATTGAAGAAAGTCACTGTTCCTCTTCAATTCATTATCCTCCCGGGGCGGTGAGGTTCGGGGATGCTTCTTTCTTCGTCTGCTGCTTGCTCCGTGTTTTGTCCTCTGTCTCCTGCTCTGCTTCCCTCAAGTATTTAATAGAGGATAGGGCTGGGGTGTATGTTGAAATATAAATCCCAAACTTAAAATATAAATCGCAAAATCAACTGTATTAAACAAAGTAAATAAATTCAGGAACTACTGCTAGGTGAAAGAACACACATGAATATAAACAGAAGTATCTGGAATGTGATCCTAGCTAAGGGTAACTCAGAAACGTCCAGAAAGTTACATAGAAGTTGATGGCAGATAAGGACCACAAGGCCCATCCAGTCTGCCCATTTTTTCTACCTTATGAATGTGCCATAGGCCTTTAGTCTGTCAATGGCCTATCTACTCATATGCACCTATGTTGCTCCCTTATGCCTGTCCCATGCCTGTTTGAAGCCCTGCACTGTATTCATACTCACTACTTCCTGAGGTAGGCTGTTCCATGCATCCACCACCCTTTCTGTGAAAAAGAACTTCCTCACATTACCCCTTAATCAGCCTCCCTCTAATCTCATGCTGTGTCCTCTTGTCCTGCTATTTTTCTTATATTGAAACATTTTAGACTTTTTCACCTTATCAATGCCCTTAAGTTGTTTGAATGTTTCGATCATATCAGCTCTCCCTCCTTTGCTCTATGGTATACACATTGAGCTCCATTAATCTGTCCTCATATGTTTTCTGATTCAGTCCTTGCACCATTTTGGTTGCCCTTCTTTGGACTGCTTCCATTTTGTTAATGTCCTTGTGCAGGTGCGGCCCCCAGTACTGCATGCAGTACTCCAGATGAGGCCTAACCTGTTTCTTGTAAAGAGGGATTATTACCTCCCTCTTATGACTTGTGATACCCCTACTAATACACAACATCCCTCTAGCCTTACCTACTGCTTTAGTGGTCTGCTTGGATGATTTCAGGTCATCTGTGATGATGATGATGCCCAAGTCTGTTACTAGCAACAGAAAGGCAGAACTACATGAGCCAAGCTACTTATGCAGAACATTTTTTCTAGGGACATGGATATGTTGTTCATCCACACTATCTGGCAGGTTCCTTGCCGCTTTAAATCTTGCCGGAAGGTCTTCAAGCTGGCTCCTCCCACCCACCCGGGTGGTAAAACTCTCGGCTCCGCCCCATGACGCCAGATCTTCCTTACCGCTTGGAAGCTCAGGTTCCCTCCTTAACGCTCTGCGATTAAGATTCGGTGCCTAACTCTTCAAGCTTTGAAACTCGTTTCAAAATTTACCAAAACGCTTCAGTCTTCTTCTCCTCGCGGCTGCGATGGATAAATCGACTCCCGGATTTCGGAGATGTCCCTGCGGGCAGAAAATGTCTCTGACAGACCCTCACTCCACGTGCGTCTACTGCTTAGGCCTTGAGCACGAACCGCAGGCTTGCAACCTGTGCTCTTCTTTTTCGGTCTATGTCCTCGAAGATCTTCCCTTGTCAATCTTCACCATTCATTCCCTTCCTGGGTGTAAGCGAGGCGCGCACCGCCGCGAACTTTTTTTTTTTTTTAAGTCTAGCTAGCGGCACCGCCCTCGAGTAGCGTCATCGTCATCTTGGACGGCCGTTAGTAGCGACCGACTCCTCCTCCAACTCAGTTCTGTTTCTCCGCCCGTCGAGGCAGCACCTGTCAGCGTGAAGCGCTTCAGTGTTTTCTATCTTCGTGGTTACCGACTCCGTTTTCCTTGCACTTTCGGCGCCGATACGGTAAGACTGTTCTTTTTCTATCTTTCGGCCGGGTGTATTTCCTACTGTGTTTTAGTCTCGTTGGTTCGCGTTATGTCGGTTCTGGAGCTAAGCGTTCTTGACAGACGCGCCCTATGCGTCGGTGCTCCTGTGGCCGGCATTTCTCCGTCTCGGACCGGCATGGCGTTTGCCTTCGTTGCCTGGGACCCAACCATGATATGGATTCGTGCGATGCCTGTTTCTCGATGGACCGTCGCGTCCTCGAAGTCCGCGCGTTCAAGCTCGGCAAGGCCCCGCCGACTTTCGGGGGACGGCGTCGCTCACGGGAATCTCGGGCAAGATCTTTAGGCCCTTCCCCCGGGTCCCTCCGGGCCTATCTGATCGAGGAGGAGGGTTTCCTCATCCTATCTTGCGGGGAGGAGGCCCCTTCACGTGTTGTGGGGCGCGTAGCCCCTCCGGGGCATAGCGCTGACACCGCCTCGGCAGTCACCTCTTCCGAGTGCAGGCTCCCCGATGTCGAGGCCCTTGGCTTTTGGCCTGGCAGGTGGACCCTCGGCGCCGCCTCGCGGCGCCGTTTCAAATCCGCGCCGTTCGCGGTGCCGGTGATCAGCGCCGTTCGGCACTGTTCCGGATCGGCGCGGTGATGGGAATGGCGCCAGCTTTGGATCAGCGCGGTGATCGGGCGGCGCCGTTAGCGGTGCTGTTTTGGCCTCGGTGCGTTCGCAGTGCCGATGGACATCAGCGGCGCTACCGGCGGTGCCGCCTACTCCAGCGCCCGCCCGGCGTCGTCGGCTTCCCCTCCCAGGCGGTGCGGGCCTGCGAGGCCGCTGGGGGTGTGGAGGTAGGCCTTCCTGCTGCCCGGCGTGGGGGCGGCGTCGCGCAGTACCGGGGCGTTCGTGGCCCGTGGCCTCGAGGACCCTAGGGGTGGCCAGCATCGAGGTCCTGCTGGTCTCGTCCTCCTCGGAGGGCGATGGCTCAGATATGGACCCATCCTGGCACCCCATTCTTAGAATCTGGGTCCTCGGTGGCTAGGGGTACCAAGCGGCGCAGCGAGACCTCCTCTGTCCCCTGCCGTCGTCTCCTGAGGGTTCCTCGGCTGGGGGTGGCGAGGGTCCCGGGGGCAGGCGTGGGGGTGACGGGGGGGGCTCCCTCTCTGGAGGCCGGTGACAGCTACCCCCGAGTGCTGTTGCCTCCTCTAGGGACAGGGGACGTTGCAGTCGGGGAGGAGGCCTCTCGGAATCCGAGGGTTGAGGGCAGGCGGCCTGCTGCCCGGTCTTCTTTGGCCACCTCAGAGGGGGTGGCCAGGAGCCGTAGTGCAGAGCCCCACCCCTCCCCCCAGGGTTCTAGGGTGTCCTCTGGTGGCGTTTGTGCGGACTGCCCTTCTGGATCCACGCAGTCCCGGCGTCGTCACAGGGGAGTTTCTCCCCCAGGGCTCTTCCAGGCTCCGCTTCCCCAGAGTTCCGTTCTGCGGCCTGGTTTGATATCCGGAATCCCTCCTACTGGGGCTCCTTTCCCCGGATTCAGAGCCCTAGAGACACGTTGCCTCCTCGGAGGTGCCCCTCTCCATCTCTCTGTCTTCACCACCCCGCTCCCGGGCCATGTCGGTCCCTACGGGTCCGTTATCCTGGGAGCAGTTCAGAAGGTTCTCTGGCCTTCCCTCATATGTTAGATACATGCATGGGCGGGTCTTTCGACTCTCCACACGCCATGAGAATCCTCTGGACATTCAGTTCCCCATCATCCTCGTCTCCTCCTCTGAGGACAGGAACCCCTGCTCATCTGTCCTCCGATGCTGATTTCACAGAATATCAGCGTTTCCTCTCGAGGATGGTGAGGGATCTCCAGATTTCCTACGTTCGGAGAGACAATACCGAATGGGAGACGCGTGAATTCCTTGGTCAATTCAGTGCCCAGCATCTGGTGGTACCTTCCTGGCCTATCCCCTTCCAGGAGGCGTCTATCCAGTCCTGGCAGTTCCCTGCGCTTCTTCCCAGCGGCGGACTGCCAGCGTGAGTATTGTGCCCCTCTGAGTCTCTGGGTTCCCTTCCAACCCGTCCTCAGGTTTGGTATACCTGGATACTCCTTCTGGGCGCCGTTGCCTGGCTGCGACCGACCAGATCGGACTCTCTCCAGTTCGACCGTTGGAGCGAAGAGCGTTCTCTTCTTCTGGCGAAGTGCATGTATTGCATCACATCAGGCTCACCACGCTGCCTACACCGGCATCTGTGGTCGATGATGTCCCAGCTGCTGGCATCTATGCCTGACACGGAGCAAACCAGACAAGCCGTTGCCCTCTCGCGGTAGGCCTGGAGCTGGCAAGACACCAAGCAAGGGCATCTTATGACGCCAATGAGGTGGCTTCCAGGCTTGCTGGGACAGCGATCTGCATCAGGCGGACGGCATGGCTTCGTCTTTCCAGGTTGTCACCCCTGGCCCGGCGTAGGGTGATGCGCTCCGCCTTCCGGGGGAACCGTCTTTTCTCATCCAGAGCTAGGAGACTTTTACAGGGGCTCCATCCGTCTCCTCATCCTCAGAAGGCACCTCCTAGCTCTTCTCCCACTTAGGCTTTCTGAATAAGCTAGGGTCTTCTCCTTCTGTTTCTCACCAACAGAAGGCTGGGGGTCTTGTTCCCTCAGGGTATGGCCTCTTCCCCTCCAGGGGAAGAGGAGCTTGGTACTCACCCAGGAAGTAATGAATGGTGAAGATTGACAAGGAAGATAGGAAAAGTACGTACCTACCATAATTCTTGATCTTCTCTTGTATCTTCACCATTCATTCTACCTACCCTACCATCCCTCAGTGGCCTCTTCCTGTGGCTTCTCCACCTCCTGTCTCCTTCCTCTCTCTGCATATAAAATAAAAAAAAAAAAAAAAAAAAAACTTTTTCTTAAAATATAGGAAAAGTTGCTTAATTTTTCCAAAAAAAAAAAAAAATCTTTCTTTGGGGGGTTCTAATTTTTCCAGAAAAATTACTTACTCTAAGATTCATGGGCCATCTCGTGGATTGCATTGGCGATCAGACTGCACAACTATCTCTTGCCATTCTTCTGGCAAGATACCTCTGGGTTTTTGGCCTGGCTCAGGCTATTCAGTTTGATCCTGCAATTCCGTGTTCCAGATAGTTGCCTGAAATCAAAATCCCCCCATTCTTGCCTTGCAGAAACAGAGGCAGACAGCGTCTATTCCTTTTTCTTTTGCAAAAAAAATAAATGCTGAGGAACTCTCTTGACTGTTATAGGCATCTTGGTATCGGGGTCATGCATCTAGTCTACAAATTTTATCTAAAAAAAAGGAAAAATAAACAAGAAGGCAATGAGAAGGTAGGCTATCCTTCTCGCTAGTTTGCTTATTGGTTTCTCCTTTTAAGTGTCCTCCTGGACAATTTTTGCAGAGAAAGCAGTGCTGACCATATCCGATCCCAGCCAGCCTAAACCTTGCCTGCCTTGGCCAGTCAGTCTGAGTCCCATTTCTATCTTAAGAGCCTGAAAGGCTTACATTTTCCATTTCTAAACCCTGAGCAGCGCTCTCATGCTGCCTGGGTTTTATTCTTCCCTCCTCGGGTGTCCTCCAGTTAAAGGCCTTCCGCAGCCAGGAGGCCGAGGTGGGTATCAAGAACAATGGCATGTTGAAGATGAGGACTATGCCCTCCTGAGTCTGTCTAGCGGGTTCGGTGAACCTTCTCTTCAGCTCTATCTCCGGGGATTCTTGCTTCCCCTTTAGTCAAGCTTTCAGCTGTAAGCTAACTATGCTCGTTGGGCATTCTGGTCCCTTCAACATCCCATCTCTCTCTTCTCTTTCTTCTTTTTCTTCTATTTTCTCATTTCCTTACTATCTCTCCTCCAGAGTCGCCCAGGTAAGGAGGCCCTGCAGTCCTAGGCTAGGGATACTCTGCCTCCTCCTCTGTCCTTCCTCCATCGGCTTATTCCTTTTCAGTTCATTCTTCCTTGCTTTGCTATCCCTCGGCTATCTTGCCTCGCTATCTATATTCTCTGCTTTCTCTTTTGCCTCTCCGGCTCACAGAACTGAGTTGGAGGAGGAGGAATCGCTACTGCTGGCGCCCGCATGACGCGCCAGCGTCACTCTCGGGCGGTGCCGTTAACTAGAACAAAAAAAAAAAAAAAAGCTCCCGTGGGCGGGTGCGCCTCCGGCTTACACCCAGGAAGTAATGAATGGTGAAGATACAAAGAAGATCAAAAATTACGGTAGGCACGTAATTTTCCTATCGTGCTTCCTGTCTTCAGTTGGGAGCCTCGAGAAGAGATTTCCTCCGGTTAATCGGAGGAGGCCCGATGGCGTCCGCTGCTGTGGGCTCTGCGGTGATTGCCCTCGAGGAGGAGGAGGTGGCGCAGGCAGCTCCATCTTGACGCAGCATGCGTCCCGCTCTCTCGGCCTCGTGGTCGGCTTCTTTTAAGGAGCTTTGCTTGACCCTTTCAACAAAAGGCGAGGTCCAACCTCTTCTGGACCGTTTCTTGGTCAAAAGAGTAAGGTAAGTCCATAATCAGCGCTCTTGGGGCGGGAAGATCTCCCTCCCATAGGCAATCGACCGGTGAACCTTCAGCTTACCACTTCAGGCCAGTTGACCGAGACACCCGCCCGATGCGGTCGAGATTTTCTCGACCGTTAGAGCAGGTTGTCGGCTGGTGAAACTGAAAATCCTCTCCCGGTTCCCCGGCGAGAGTTGAGGATCCATCGGCTCGTCTGTGCCTCCGGTTCGAGCCGTCGGTGCTGTCGTCCGAGCCAAAGGAGTACCGATCCTCGGTACCCTGCCACGCCGACCTCGGCCCTGGCGGTCTCGATCTCCCGGTCTCGGACCTCTCGCGGTCCAGCCGATCCGCCGTCATAAGCGGTCTCGATCTCGGCACGCACTAAGCGCTTAGCCGCTCTTCCTCTTCTTCCTCCTCCTCGGGACGAGGGAGGCAGCATAGTTGTGCCGGAAATATGAAGAGCTTATGTGGCAGCAGCTTCTGTTGGCGGGGAATAAGCGACAATCGTCTTCACGGCTTCATTAAGTGGCGCCATCACGGAGTGGCGAAACAACCCCTCGCGGTGGTCGAGAGCCTGTTCCAGACGGTTGTTCGGCCCTATTACTGCTGCCCCACCGATTTTGGTGGAACCGCCTCCTCCTCAGCAGTTAGTTGGGGCTCCGACCAAGAGTTCTCGGTTGGCTCCGGGGCTGCCTCATAGGCTATCGGTCACTCTCACTCCCGATAAACCTCGGCATGTGGAGGGTGTCTCAGGCATTCTTCGGAATCTGGGTCCTCGGTGGCTAGGGGTACCAGGCGGCGCAGCGGGCCCCTCCCTCTGTCCCCCTTGCCGTCGTCTCCTGAGGGTTCCTCGGCTGGGGGTGGCCGAGGGTCCCGGGGGGCAGACGTGGGGGTGACGGAGGGGGAGGCTCCCCTCTCTGGAGGCCCGGTGACAGCTACCCCCCGGGGTGCTGTTGCCTCCTCTAGGGACAGGGGGACGTTGCAGTCGAGGAGGAGGGCCCTCTCGGAATCCGAGGGGTTGAGGGGCAGGCGGCCTGCTGCCCGGTCTTCTTTGGCCACCTCAGAGGGGTGGCCAGGAGCCGTGGTGCAGGCCCACCCCTCCCCAGGGTTCTAGGGTGTCCTCTGGTGGCGTTTGTGGACTGCCCTTCTGGATCCACGCGCAGTCCCGCGTCGTCACGGGGAGTTTCTCCCCAGGGCTCTTCGGCTCCGCTTCCCAGAGTTCCGTTCTGCGGCCTGGTTTGATATCCGGAATCCCTCCTACTAGGGCTCCTTTCCCCGGATTCCAGAGCCCTCGCAGAGAGCAGTTGCCTCCTCGGAGGTGCCCCTCTCCCATCTCTCTGTCTTCACCACCCCCGCTCCCGGGCCATATCGGTCCCTACGGGTCCGTTATCCTGGGAGCAGTTCAGAGGATTCTCTGCGGCCTTCCCCTCATATATTGAGATACATGCATGAGGCGGGTCTTTCGACTCTCCCACACACGCAGGGAATCCTCTGGACATTCAGTTCCCCATCATCCTCGTCTCCTCCTCTGAGGGACAGGAACCCCCTGCTCATCTGTCCTCCGATGCTGATTTCACAGAATATCAGCGTTTCCTCTCGAGGATGGTGAGGGATCTCCGGATTTCCTACGTTCGGAGAGACAATACCGAATGGGAGACGCGTGAATTCCTTGGTGAATTCAGTGCCCAGCATCTGGTGGTACCTTCCTGGCCTATCCCCTTCCAGGAGGCGTCTGTCCAGTCCTGGCAGTTCCCTGCCGCTTCTTCCCCAGCCCCGGCGGACTGCCAGCGTAGGTATTGTGCCCCCTCTGAGTCTCTAGGTTCCCTTCCCAACCCGTCCTCAGGTTTGGTATACCTGGATACTCCTTCTGGGCGCCGTTGCCTGGCGCACGACCGCCCACCAGATTCGGACTCTCTCCAGTTCGACCGTTGGGGGCGAAGAGCGTTCTCTTCTTCTCAAGCAGTGCATGTATTGCATCACATCAGGCTCACCACGCTGCCTACAACCCGGCATCTGTGGTCGATGATGTCCCAGCTGCTGGCATCTATGCCTGACACGGAGCAAACCAGACAAGCCGTTGCCCTCTCCGCGGTAGGCCTGGAGCTGGCAAGACACCAAGCAAGGGCATCTTATGACGCCAATGAGGTGGCTTCCAGGCTTGCGGGGACAGCGATCTGCATCAGGCGGACGGCATGGCTCCGTCTTTCCAGGTTGTCACCCCTGGCCCGGCGTAGGGTGATGCGCTCCGCCTTCCGGGGGACCCGTCTTTTCTCATCCAGAGCTAGGAGACTTTTACAGGGGCTCCATCCGTCTCCTCATCCTCAGAAGGCACCTCCTAGCTCTTCTCCCACTTAGGCTTTCTGAATAAGCCAGGGTCTTCTCCTTCTGTTTCTCACCAACAGAAGGCTGGGGGTCTTGTTCCCTCAGGGTATGGCCTCTTCCCTCAGGGAAGGAAGCTATACTCACCAGGAAGTAATGAATGGTGAAGATTGACAAGGGAAGATAGGAAAATTACGTACCTACCATAATTCTTGATCTTCTCTTGTCTTCACCATTCATTACTTACACCCGCCCACCATCCCCTCAGTGGCCTCTTCCTGTGGCTTCTCCACCTCCCGTCTCCTTCCTCTCTCTGCATATAAAAAAAAACAAAAAAAAAAAAACTTTTTCTTAAAATATAGGAAAAGTTGCTTAATTTTTCAAAAAAAAAAAAAAATCTTTCTTTGGGGGTTCTAATTTTTCCAGAAAAATTACTTACTCTAAGATTCATGGGCCATCTCGTGGATTGCATTGGCGATCAGACTGCACAACTATCTCTTGCCATTCTTCTGGCAAGATACCTCTGGGGTTTTTTGGCCTGGCTCAGACTATTCAGTTTTGATCCTGCAATTCCGTGTTCCAGATAGTTGCCCTGAAATCAAATCCCCCCATTCTTGCCTTGCAGAGCAGAGGAACAGACACGTCTATTCCTTTTTCTTTTGCAAAAAAAAATAATGCTGAGGAACTCTCTTCGACTGATTATAGGCATCTTGGTATCGGGTCATGCATCTAGTCTACAAATTTTATCTAAAAAAAAAGAAAAATAAACAAGAAGGCAATGAGAAGGTAGGCTATCCTTCTCGCTAGTTTGCTTATTGGTTTCTCCTTTTAAGTGTCCTCCTGGACAATTTTTGCAGAAAGAGCAGTGCTGACCATATCCGATCCCAGCCAGCCTAAGCCTTGGCCTGCCTTGGCCAGTCAGTCTGAGTCCCATTTCTATCTTAAGACGCCTGAAAGGCTTACATTTTTCCATTTCTAAACCCTGAGCAGCGCCTCATGCTGCCTGGGTTTATTCTTTCCCTCCTGGTGTCCTCCAGTTAAAGGCCTTCCGCAGCCAGGAGCCCGAGGTGGGTATCAAGAACAATGGCATGTTGAAGATGAGGACTATGCCCTCCTGAGTCTGTCTAGCGGGTTCGGTGAACCTTCTCTTCAGCTCTATCTCCGGGGATTCTTGCTTCCCCTTTAGTCAAGCTTTCAGCTGTAAGCTAACTATGCTCGTTGGGCATTCTGGTCCCTTCAACATCCCATCTCTCTCTTCTCTTTCTTCTTTTTCTTCTATTTTCTCATTTCCTTACTTATCTCTCCTCCCAGAGTCGCCCAGGTAAGGAGGCCCTGCAGTCCCTAGGCTAGGGATACTCTTATCTCCTCTGTCCTTCCTCCATCGAGCTTATTCCTTTTCAGTTCATTCTTCCGCTTTGCTATCCTCGGCTATCTTGCCTCGCTATCTATATTCTCTGCTTTCTCTTTTGCCTCTCCGGCTCACAGAACTGAGTTGGAGGAGGAGAATCGAGTCGCTACTAACGGCCGCCTCGCGCACATGGCGCTGTGATCACTCTGGGGGCGGTGCGTAGCTAGACTTTAAAAAAAAAAAAAAAGCTCCCGTGGCGGGTGCGCGCCTCCGGCTTACACCCAGGAAGTAATGAATGGTGAAGATACAAGAGAAGATCAAGAATTACGGTAGGTACGTAATTTTCCTATCGTGCTTCCCGTCTTCAGTTGGGGCGTCTCGAGAAGAGATTTCCTCCGGTTAAATCGAAGGAGGCCCGATTGGCGGTGTCCGCGGCTGTGGGCTCTGCGGTGATTGCCCTCGAGGAGGAGGAGGTGGCGCAGGCCGCTCCATCTTCGGCCGCAGCATTCGTCCCGCTCTCTCTCGGCGCCTCGTATTCGGCTTCTTTTAAGGAGCTTTGCTTGACCCTTTCAACAAAAGGCGAGGGTCCAACCTCTTCTGGACCGTTTTCTTGGTCAAAAAAGAGTAAGGGTAAGTCCCATCGTCAACGCTCTTGGGAGCGGGAAAGATCTCCCTTCCCTTGTCGACAGTCGACTTCGGTCGAACCTTCAGCTTCGGCCACTTCAGGCCAGTTGACCGAGACACCCGCCGATGCGGTCGAGATTTTTCTCGACCCGTTAGACGGGTTGTCGGCTGGTGAAGCTGAAAATCCCCTCTCCCCGGTTCCCCCGGCGAGAGTTGAGGATCCCATCGGCTCGTCTGTGCCTCCGGTTCCGGAGCCGTCGGTGCAATCGTCCGAGCCAAAGGGAGTACCGATCCTCGGTACCCTGCCACGCCGACCTCGGCCTAGCCGAGATTCTCGGTCTCGGTCTCGGACCTCCTCGCGGTCCAGCCGATCCCGCCGTCATAGGCGGTCTCGGTCTCGGCACCGCACTAAGCGGCACAGCCGCTCTTCCTCTTCTTCCTCCTCCTCGGACGAGGGGAGGCTTCGGCGCAAGTTGTGTCGGAAATATGAAGAGCTTATGTGGCAACAGCTTCTGTTGGCCGGGAATAAGACGACCCAGTCGTCTTCACCGGCCATTAAGTGGCTGTCACCGGAATGGCCGAAACAACCCCTCGCGGTGGTCGAGGAGCCTGTTTCCAGACCGGTTGTTCGGCCTATTACTGCTGCCCCACCGATTTTGGTGGAACCGCCTCCTCCTCAGCCGTTAGTTGGGGCTCCGACCAAGAGTTCTCGGTTGGCTCGGGGCTGCCTCATAGGCTATCGGTCACTCTCACTCCCGATAAACCTCGGCATGTGGAGGGTGTCTCAGGCTCGAGGCAGCTCTTTGAAGACTCGTCGGAGTGAAGATGACTCCTCCCTGTTCTCCAGGCGGATGGACTTGGAGTCCTCAGGGGGCAGTCAGTGGGCGATACGTCCTTCTCCTTGGCCTACTCGGCTCATCTCGAGTCCACCGGGATGAAGTCAACCTGCTTCAAACGGGCCAGATATCCCCTCACGGAGATTCTGGACCGAGGGATTCTCCAACGGAGGCCTTTCCGTGGCCAGGCCATCGCTGGTCCGGCCTTGGAGCTATGGCAGCGTCCGCTTCCTGCTCTGCGCCTTCAGCCAGGATGGCCAGGAATCTGTGGTCCCTGGGTTCCCTGTCCAGTTTTTGGAACACCCTCTGCTGAGGGGTTGGTTACCGATAGCGTTTTCTGGTAGCGGGAGCGCCAGGGCGTGGACAAACCGCCGACAAAGAATCCAAGAAACTGGATTACGCCGGGTGGAAAGTCTATGCTGCTTCTTCTCTCGGCCTTCGTCAGGCCAGTTCGGCCGTCCTGATGGCACACTTCTCCCATGCCCTGTTGGGCTCTCTGGATGAGGTCGTTCCTCATCTTCCCGCGGACGTACAGACCACGGTCAAGAAGGTGCGGGATCAGGGCAGGGCAGTGGCTAAGCAGCAGCTCCAGACTGCTCTTGACATCGGAGACTCTTGTGCCAGGTCTGTGGCGGCCGCAGTGGCCATGCATCAGCGGGCGTGGCTGAGGATATCCACCTTCACCTCGGATACCCAGCACAAACTGGCGGATGTTCCCTTCCTGGGAACTGACCTCTTCGGCCCTGGAGTGGAAGGTCACCTCCAGAGGATCGAAAAGTCCAATGCCACCTTGGACTCGGTCTCCGCGCAGAAGGACAAAGGCCGTAAGCCTCAGCCTAAGCCCTTTACGCCCTTCTGTGCCCTGGCGCGCCGGCCCAGCAACGTCAGGGCCAGCAGGCTCGACCTTGGTACCCCAAACCCAAGCCATCGTCTTCCTCTAATAGGAAGCAAGGAGGTAAGGGCCCAAGGAGGTCCCTCGGCCGGTCCCTCCTCCAAGCCTGCCCAGTGACGGGCTGAGGGGTGTCGCCCCCATCCCCGCGCCTCACCCCTAGGTTCCCCGTGAGAGTCAGCTCCGCACTTCCTTCCACCTGGTCCGCTGTTACCACGGGACAGGTGGGTCTTGAGAGGTGGTGGGAAGAGGCCTGCCTCTAGAATTGAAGCAGGCACCGCCACAGAGCTGTCGCCTCGGGGAGCTCTGGGTCCCCAGCCTCACTGGTGGCTCGTCGAGCCGACATGGCTCTCCTCCTCCAGAAGGAGGTGATAAGAGAGGTGGAGGACCCTCCTTCAGACCCGGGGTTTGTGTCCAGGTATTTCCTGGTTCCAAAACAGACGGGGGGCTGACGCCCCATCCTCGACCTACACGACCTAAACAAGTTCCTAAGGTCTCGAACCTTCAGAATAGTCACTCTGGCTCAGATAATACCATCTCTGGAACACGGCATGTGGTTCTGCTCTCTGGACTTTCAGGACGCGTTCTTTCACGTCCCTATCTGTCCGTCTCACCAGCGTTTCCTCCACTTCAGAGTGGAGGGATCCCTATTCGAGTTCCAGGCCATGCCCTTCGGCCTTTCTCTAGCTCCCAGGGTCTTCACCAAATGCATGGCAGTGGTGACAGCATTCCTGCGGCGCCGAGGGGTCCGGATGTACCCTTACCTGGACGATTGGCTGATAGCAGCCTCCACCAGACAGGAGGCGGAGCGGTCCAGAGATCTGGCCCTCCGGGTTTGCTCTCAGTTCAGCCTCCTTATCAACGAGGCCAAATCGGAACTCGAGCCGAAGCAGGTGATACTGTTCATCGGGGCAGAGCTCGACTCTTTACGAGCCAGAGCACGGCTCCCGGCGGACAGGGCCGAGGTTCTTACCTCCTTTGCCCAATCATTTCTGGTTGGGCAATCGCGCCCTGCCCGGGACTTCCTGCGCCTCCTGGGTCTCATGGCAGACTGAACCAACGTGGTCAGTTGGGCACGTTGACACATGCATCCCCTTCAGTGGGGACTGGCCAGCCAATGGTCACAATGCTGCGATCCCTTGAACCAGCTCGTGGTGACGACCCAGGAGATGTGTAACGCTCTCCAGTGGTGGACCGTTCCATCTCATCTGCAGGAGGGCATCCCGTTTGTCCGCCCCGAGCCGACGGTCTCTCTGTCGACCGACGCCTCTTTGATGGGTTGGGATGCCCATCTGGGGAACACCGAGTGCACGGCCTCTGGTCCCCGCGGGAGTCCTGATGCCACATCAACCTGCTGGAGCTCCGAGCGGTCCGCCTAGCTCTCACCGCCTTTGCTCCATTTCTCCGGGGTCAAGTGGTCCTAGTCCAGGACGGACAATACCACGACCATGTACTACCCTAAACCGCCAGGCGGGATGCGCTACATGCTTCTATGCAAGGAAGCTCTCGCATCTGGTCACTTATGCAGCCTGGAGGCGGATCTCCTAGCCATTCATGTGGCAGGAGCCCCAACACCCTGGCCGATGCCCTGAGCCGGATAGGGGCTGCATCGCACGAGTGGTCTCTCCTGCCGGAGGTAGTACAAGATCTGTTCTCCTCTGGGGCACACCTCTGGTGGATCTGTTTGCCTCCAGGGAGGCAATTTAGTCTGTTTCATGCGCCCCTCAGCAGGGCTCGCTGCAGGGGGATGCCTTCTCGAGGCCGTGGACCCCGGGCCTCTTTTACGCCTTCCCCTTTCCCCTGATTCACAGGGTCCTGCTCAAAGTGAGGAGGGACAAGGCGCAGGTGATTCTGATAGCCCCAGACTGGCCACGCCAGTTCTGGTACCCAGATCTCCTCAGCCTCAGCTCCAGGCTCCCGAGGCAGCTTCCAGCTCGCCCGGACCTGCTCTCAGTCAATCAGAGGTGTTCCATCGGACCCTCAATCCCTGCACCTGACGCCTGGTTCCTGAGCAGCTAGAGTTCCAGGCCTTGGGTCTTTCCGACGAGGTCCTCAACGTCGTTGAGGCGTCCCGTAAGGAGTCGACCAGAAAATGCTACGCCTTCAAATGGAAGAGATTCTCCATTTGGTGTCGGGTAAGGGCTTGGACCCTTCCTCTTGTTCTGTGGCCAGCATTTTGGACTATCTATGGTCCCTATCTAGTCAAGGGCTTAGGTCAACGACCCTAAGGTGCACCTGGAGCTATTTCTGCCAATGGACGCGGGCCGGTCAGCAGTCGGTGGCAGAGAAGGTGGTCGGGCGCTTCTTCAAAGGCCTTGATCACATTTCCTCCAGTGCGGGAACCCACCTCCGTGGGATTTACTGCTGGTACTGGCAAAGCTCATGGGCGAGCTATTCGAACCAATGCACAGGTGTGGTCTCCCACCTGTTGTGGAAGACCGCCTCTTGGTGGCTATCACGTCAGCCAGAAGGATGGGAGAACTCCAGGCGCTGAGCATCGAGTCTCCTTACCTGGTCTTCCACAAGGACAAGGTTGTCCTACGCCCCCACCCGAAATTCCTTCCGAAGGTGGTGTCGGAGTTTCACCTTAACCAGGTGTTGACTCTGCCGGTGTTCTACCCCAATCACACCTCGGAGGCCGAATATAGGCTCCATACTTTGGACCCTAGAAGGGCGCTCGCCTATTACAAGGAGCGCACGGCTGGGATTCAGGGAGAGGTTCGCCAGCTGTTTGTCACCTACGCTGAAGCCACACCTGGCAGACCTGCAGCCAAGCGGACGATAAGCAGATGGGTCACCTCCTGCATAGATCTCTGCTATAAGTTGGCGGGCATGGAGCCTCCCAGAGGGATAAGAGCTCATTCTACCCGCCATACTGCTGCATCGGTGGCTGCTTCCAGGGACGTCCCTATCCAGGAAATCTGCAGGGCTGCTACCTGGAAGTCAGCAAACACCTTCATTACCCACTACCACATCGACCTTGAGTCACGCCGGGATGCTGGTTTTGGGGCCTCGGTTCTCCAGTCCTTATTTCCCAAGTAAGTATAAGGGGGTGTGTGCCTTGCCTCCCTCCTCCCGGAGAACTGCTAGGAGTCTGCCAGATGGTGTGGATGAACAACATATCCATGTCCCTAGAAATACAGGTTACTCACCTGTAACGGAGTTCTGAGGAATGTGTTATATGTTGTTCATCCTACCTTACCGACCTCGGCCGACGCACAACCTGAGCTTCCAGCGGGCCAGATCTGGCGTCATGGGGCGGAGCCGAGAGTTTTACCACCCGGGTGGGTGGGAGGAGCCAGCTTGAAGACCTTCCGGCAAGATTTAAAGCGGCAAGGAACCTGCCAGATAGTGTGGATGAACAACATATACCATTCCTAGAACTCCTGTTACAGGTGAGTAACCTGTATTTATGGTATTGGGAGGCCTTAGTCACCCACTGTGAAACCTGTTTCTCTCTTGGGGGTTGGGGCTATAACTGGAAGCACCCCTGGATGGGAAATCTTTATATGTGCTGTACTGAAATCCTACCGTTACTTTGTTTTTGCAGACAGATCTACTTCAGTGCACACGCCGTCTGTCTCAAGATGTGCATCCTGCAGGTATGTCTCTGAGCTCTAGAACCCAGTCTTCTGTAGTAGATTAATGCTCAAAATGTATTACTGTTTTATATAATTACGCAATTTCACATCCACGATAACACATGAAATCACAGTAAGTATTTGAAAATAAAGAAAACGAATTTAGGCTGGTCCATAGCTACTGTACAGTCAGTAAAAATATTAGCTCCAAACCCCGGGAATCCCTCAGTATGCTTAACTATAGCAGTAAACCGGCTAGGTTTGACTGCCCCGGAGAGTAGAACTTTATATAAATGATGGAACATGACAATGGAATTTGGAACGTAATTCAAACTGCTGCCTGTAGGTGTAGCAGTGGCTAACATCAGATTAATTTCTCCGCCTGACTAGCAAGACGCCCTGAAGAGCTCTTCTCAGCAACTTCACTGCAAGTCTCTTATTTTCCACAGAAAATAAGTATTTTCCTTTAACTTCTTTATATTGCTGCCTATGTAGCTAGTTTTAGCCTATTTTCTTTTAGTTACCATCTTTTCTCCGGTTCCTCTGCAGTTCCAAGAAAAGGAGGTCTCCTGCACTGAGTTTTGGTGTTTTTTTCTGTTACTGCATTTACTTATACAAATGTTACTTTTTCAGTTCTCTCTAGAGTATTTTTCTTCTGTGTTACAATTTTTTTTGGTTCCACGGCTTGAGGAACTGACATATTATTGTGATTTCTTTGAGGGAAAAAACGCGCAGTTTTAGTGGTCCTCTTTTTATTTATTTATTTTTTATTTATTCAGTCTTGGATTATAATACCTTTGAGCGGGAGACCGCTCTTTTACAAAGGTTCCATGTCGTAAACGGTGGGTATACATACATTGTGGGTTTAGGAGTATCTAGCTAGGTGAGTAAACAACCAAAAATACATTGTAAATAGGAAACAGAGATGGTTTAACACTGGGATAATTCAGGTAATGGTAGCAGCCTAGGTGGCATTGTCAGGTAAAAGACAGTAAGCAGCCATGCAGAAAGGAGAGTAGGGGCACTGGTGGGGGCACGATGAATATTTAGGGGGAGGTGGGAGAGGAGAGTGCAGGGTATTGCAGAGCAAAAATGGGGACAATTCAGGGTAGAAGGACAAAGTAGGAGTAGCGAGGAGATGGTAATAACCTGAAAGGTGAATAAGACTGGGGTCAGAAGTGGGTGTGTGTGGAGTAATTAGAAAGTACAGTCACAGGAGCTTTTCTTCAGTAGGTGTTGTCTTAGCTTGGTCTTGAAAAGCCCCAATCTCTGCATAGCGTTATGTTCTGTGCCAAGGTTATTGAGCCAAAGTGGTACCCGGTAGGCATATGACCTTTGCCCTTGGGAGGTTCTGCAGTGAGGGATGGTGAGAACCTGATGGTCAGATTTCCTGGTGTGGTATGGGCCTGTGAATAAGCTTAATAGGCTTGTGACTGCAGGAGGCTGAAGTCTGAGTAGTGATTTTTTAGCTAAGAGGCAGGTTTGGTATTGTATCCTGTCTTCAAGTTGTAGCCACCCTGTTTGCTCATAAAGGTCACATGTGTGCGTTAGTTGGAGGGAATTGGTGAGCAGTCTGCAGGCTTTGTTTAGGGCTACTGCTATCCTACATAGTGAGGTGGGAGTGGCTGAGCTGTATATGACCAATCTATAGTCAGTGACGGAGACAACTGTGCTATGGATTGCGGTTTGGAGTGCTTCAGGTGTTAGGCATTTCTTGTGCCTGTGCAGGAGCCCAGTTCTGATGTTGACTGTTTTGGCCACATTCTCAATGTGTTCTGCATAAAAGAAGGAACAGTCAAGCATAACCCCCAGGTATTTGAATTGCTCCACTTGTTCAAGTGAAACCCCTGCGCAGTAGGTTAAATAAAATGATTGATTGATTGATAGTGATGTTAAGGGATGCTGTTTTGTGTTTGCTTCTAGCACCGCTAAAAAGCATTACTTTTGTCTTTTTATAGTTCAGAACCATCTTGTGGGCTCTGAACCAATCTTCAGGTTGTTTAAAAGCATGTTGTAGCCGATAGTTTAGGGTGTGAGGGTCATGTTGAGAAGTGTCCGTTGGTCACACGGTCGAGGTAGGCTATTTAGAAAGATGCTGAAAAGGAGGGGTCCTAGAATTGACCCCTTGGGGACCCCACAATGAACTGGCAGGGGCCCAGATGTGACGTTCCCAATCTTTACCTGTTGGTAACGATCAGCTAGATAGCTTTTGAACCAGTTAGTAGCGGGGTTAGAGAGGCCTATCGAGGTGAGTTGTTGAAGTAGAAGGGAGTGACTGACCGTGTCAAAGGCCTTTGTTAGATCAATAAAGGCCGTGCCAACAAGGTTACCCTGGTCCAGTGAACTGTGTATGCAGCTGGTGAACTCCAGAAGAGCTGTGGAGATACTGTGCCCTTTCCAAAATCCATGTTGTTCCGGACACTGAATGTTGTATTCATTAAGGTATTCAACCAGCTGGCCTGAGACTATGCACTCCAGCGCTTTTGACAGTGGTGGAAGCATAGAAATAGGTCTGTAATTGGCATGCAGTGCCCGGTCACCGCTCTTGTGCACCAGAGTTACCAGGGCTGACTTCCAAACTTGGGGGAATTGAGCCAGCTGCAAGGATAAGTTCAGCAGTTTTGTAATGGGAGCTAGGATTTCATCAAGTGCAAAGGAAATAAATTTGAGGTCGAGTGTGATGCCGCTTTTCCTGGATTTTCCAAGTACCTTACAAATGTACTTTCTTGCTTGGTTGTAGTTGACAGATTTGAAATAGAAGAGGAGGGATTCTTGAGTGGGCCCTAGGCTTTGGCTTGAGCTTGGGTTGGTTTCTTCAAAAAAATTTGTCGGAAGTACACTGTTAAGGTCAGTAAATGCTTTGTTAAACGTGTTGGCAATAGTCAGGGGGTCAAGGGTAGGGGCACCATCGATGTTGAGCATTTGTGGAGCCTCTTTCTTGACTTTCCCTGTTACATCTTGTAGGTTATTCCAAAAAGTCTTGCTGTTTCCCCATGATGTTTGTAATGCTTCCCTAAAATGTTTACTTTTGGCAGAGCGGATGGTCCGGGTGCAGTCATTCCGCAGTCTTCTGTATTCCTGGAAGTTAGAGTTACCCCCTTTTCAGAAGCCCAAAGTGGGAAATTTCTTAATGAAGCATGATTTTTCACAGGACAGTACGTAACCTTGACCAATGCAGCAGTCTTGTTTTCTCTATATAATCAGAATTAAGGCTAAGTATTGTAGTTTCTTAGTTGCTTCAATTGTTTCGTCATGTTAATGTATTTTAGTTAAGGTATTGTAGTTTTCTGCAACATTTAGTGGAAAGTTAGAAAATATTTTCTCTACTATAAAATCAGGACATGTAGTATTTTTCATGTTTTTTGCAGGACACAGCTGCCCAAATCAGGACAGGCCTGTGAAAATCAGGACAGGTGGTAACTACTGGAAGTCTGATTGCTTGCCAGAGTTCTGTGCCCTATGCCACCAGTTGTCCCTGTTTTTTATGTGGCCTATTAAGTCTGGTGTGATCCAGAGGCTGTATCTTCCACGGATCTTTGTCCTCTGCACTGGGGCATGGCAGTCACAAGCAGCATTGAATTGGTTTATGAAGTACTCAAGTGCAGTGTCCATATCCTCTGCTGTGTCAAGGGGGCTCCAGTCAGTGTTGCGTAGCTGCTCCTTAAGGTACTCCAGGTGACCCCTTTTTAGTTTACGATTAGAGATTATTTGGGGGGGTGTTGCATTGAATTTGTTGGTCCAGCTGCAGCTGTGGTCACTCAGTGAGTCTGGGTGGACTGTCACGTTGGAGTTACGATCCGGGCAGTTTGTGAGGATCCAGTCAAGTAGTGTGCTAGATCCAGATCTTATCTGTGTCAGTCTTCACCATTCATCACAGATGGGTTATCTGGCCGGACGTCAGGACCCCGCGGGAGCTTTTTATTTATTGTTATTTTTTTTTTAAAGGTGGCAGAGCCAACACCATCGGCGCCGCCCTCGAGAACCCGGCCGTGCTGCGTGGCGCTCGCAGGTTGGCCCGTTAGGCTGTGTCGACTCCGCCTTCCTGCCAGTTCTTCATCTCCCACCGTCGAGGCCGCCTCGTGGGAAGCTTGAAGAGATTGTAGGCCTGATTTCATCCTATTCCTTTGGCGTTAAGTCCGTCGGTTTCCTGCCGGTTCTGTTTTCTGCCTCTACTTGACGTCGCCCGGTAAGATCTTTCCTTATTTTTTGAATTTTGCGACATCGAGTCTGTTTTGGTGTTTTTTCCATAGGTCATGTCTCGGTCGGAGGGCAAGAAGTCTTGAGCGGGTCAGCCCCATGCAGCAGTGCCCATGCAGCGAAAATTCTCCGTCACCGACCAGCACGACCGGTGTCTTGTGTGTCTTGGCCCGTTTCACGACATGGACTCGTGCAACGCCTGCTTCTCCATGGACCGCCGGGTCCTCGAACAGCGCACGTTGAAAGTGGGGTGAGCTCCGCCAACTTTCTGGGGTAGGGTTCGCACTCGTCAGACCAAGCCGCGCTCTCTTGGCCTTTCCTCCGGGTTCCCTCCCGGTTCTATACGGACCGAGGAGGAGGGAGCCTTGGCTACTTGTAGCCTAGCCATTGCCGAGGCTCCTTCTGCGGCACAGGAGGCCTGCCCTGGGCAGGCGCCGCCATGGCAATCACACCCCTCCGGGGTGAGACTCCCCTGGTGTCGTTCCACGGCTCAGAAGGCCGGTCGGGCGCCGTCCTCGGCATCATCGGTCGGCACGTCCAGACCTTCGCTGCCATTGATGGCGTGGACCTGGTGGGGCCGTCGTTGGTGCCGACTTGTCGCTCGGTGCCGTGGGCTTGGTCGACACCGATCGCGGTGCCGACACTGTTCGTGGTGCCGTGAGACCCACTCCAACGTCATCCGTCGCCATGTCTCGCGGTGCCGAGGTTGAGCACGGTGCTGTGTCCTTGAGGGTCGGCACCGTGGGGCCTTCGGTTCCATCTGTCGGTGCCGTCCACGGCCCCGTCCATGCACTCGGCGCCACTCGCTGTGCCGGGGAGCCAGGCGGCACCGTGTTCGGTGCTGGGTCCACCTTCGGGGCCGTCGGCGGCACTGCCACGGTCCGGGTGGTGTCGACGTTGTCGCCGAGGGTGCCGCCGGGGCTGTCGTCGGCACCGTCCCTGTCCTTGGTGCCACTCCCAGTGCCGGTGGACCGGATGGTACCGCGACTGGTCCTGGCATTGGACCTCTGGCTTGGGCTGGGGCCGTGCCTCCCTCGGATCCCGTTCGCGGGGTTGCGGGGGGTACTGGCACCGACTCGGGCACAGCGGTGGCATCTGGGCTTCGTGGTAGGGATAGTTCTGCCCGCCCTCCTACGGTTTGGCTCAGAGCCTCGGACTGTACCTCTTCGGAGACGGAGTCGAGCTCAGAGTCGGACGTGCAGTCGCATCCCTCGGGGTTGGCTGCGGATGTGGGCAGCACGGTGGTCTCATCGACGAGTCGGAGCCAGCCCCCTTCTGAGGAGAGGTCGGTGGCTTCTGAGACTAGGGTCAGTGGTGTGTACCAGCAGGCAGTGGTGCATGCCACCATAGCTCTACCGCCTGGTCTTGGGGGTTTCACAGATCCCTCAGTTATGGTACCCCCTCCGGTGGTGTGCCTTGATCGCCCGACTTTGGGGCCCATCAAGGCACCTGCGGAGGGGGGAGGGTACTGCTCCCTGGGTATCCCCTTCGGGGGCTGCCCAGAGATGCCAGCTACCTAGGCTGGTTCTCTCGAGGAGGAGGACTCTTTCGGACTCCGAGGGGTCAAGGGGTGTGGGGTCGGTGCGTCGGCCTTTTTCTGGGGTCCACCTGGGCCCTGGAAGGAGCCGTAGTGCAGATTTTCACTCTTCCCCTCAGTTTCTTTGAGGAGTCCTGTTCTTTTGAGGTGAGGGACCATCCTTCTGGACCTTCTGGCGCAGTCGCCTCACTGGGGGATTCTTCTGGGCGCAGCCAAGGCAGTACCAATGTGGTTGTGCAGCTGTCAGCTGTGGGGTCTTCCGAGGCACCTTCTTCCACGGGTGCCCACGGTCCACTCCCTAGCCCAGGCGGAGGTCAGCCGACATTTCTTCTCGGCTCTGCCCCCATCCCTCTGCCACACTCTCCTGCACTCCCAGGCATCCTCAGTCCTAGCGGCCCTCTCACCTGGGAGCAGTTCAGAGCGGTGGCTGCCCGGTTCCCTTCTTACGTTAGGGCAATGGATAGCCAGATTTTTAAACCTTCCTCCGTGCAGCCACCCACTGAACACATGGTGACCTCCAGCTCCTCATCCCCCTCTTCAGGGGGAGAGGAACCTTCTGTCCACATCTCTCCGGCTGCTGATCTCTCGGAGTATCAGCGATTCCTCGTGAGGATGTTGGAGGATTTGCACCTTTCACCTTCCACTGTCAGCAATCCTGAGCATGCGGCGCACGTCTTTTTAGGCGATTTTGGCAAGGCCACCCTTGTGGTGCCGCCCTGGCGGGCTCCCTTTCGGGAGGCGTCGTTGCGTTCTGGCAGAGGCCCTTCTCCGGAGTTCCTGTCCCAGGGATCTCAGCCAGAGGTATTACGCACCCCAAGTCTCAGGTTCCATGCCTCATCCACAGTCTGGTTTGACGCACTTGGATACTCCTGATGGGCTTTGCGCCCTTCACCGTGACCGGCCCCCAGATTAAGACTCCTCGGATTTTGATTTCTGGGGGAGGAGGACCTTCTACTCGGCACGGTTACTCCTCTCTATTTCTGCACATCAGGCCCACTATGCAGCCTACAACAGGTTCTTGTGGTCCAGGCTAGGTCAGCTCCTAGCCTCATTGCCTGACTTGGAGCAAACCAGACAAGCCATCGCACTCTCTGCACATGGCCTGGAGCTAGCAAGACACCAAGTGAGGGCATCTTATGACACCAATGAGGTAGCTACCAGGGTCGTAGGGACAGAGATCTGCACTAGGCGATCGGCATGGCTACGTCTTTCCCGGTTGTCACCCTTGGCCCGCGTAGGGTGATTAGCTCTGCCCACCAGGGAACCTACCTTTTCTCCCACAGAGCGAGACGGCGCTTGTCGGGGCAACTTCCTTCCCCCTCCGGGGGAACGCCGTCTCTCTCTCTCCCCACTCCGGCCTCTCCAGGCCCTGAAGGTTCCCCCCCTTAGTGTGTCACCCATTGAGGGCTAAGGGACTTTGTCCCTTAGGGTGTAAAGAAACAACCCCTTTGGGAGGCTTGGTACTCACCCATCTG
Source organism: Neoceratodus forsteri (assembly GCA_016271365.2). Classification (NCBI taxonomy): domain Eukaryota; kingdom Metazoa; phylum Chordata; order Ceratodontiformes; family Ceratodontidae; genus Neoceratodus; species Neoceratodus forsteri. The sequence goes on from CM028133.1 coordinate 1,136,410,039, forward strand.
TGATGAATGGTGAGAGATTGACACAGATAAGATATGAAAGTGCATTGCCTACCGTGAGGTATGATCTTTCTGTGTATCTTCACCATTCATCCTAACCTCACCATCCCCTGGGGCCTCAGTCTCTGGGTCCCCCTCCCTCTCTGTGACCCCCCCTCCTTAGGAGTGAGGTAAAGTAGGGACACACAGGGGAGTATTTTCCAAGGAGAGTGGACAGCTCGAGCGGCACTCCTTCTCTACTACTTTGTCTCCACCCCTGTGGGATGGGAGTTGGTAGTTGCCCTTCTTCTCTCCTCCTCCTGGTTTCCATCCAACTATTTCTCCTAAAAAAAAAAAAAAAAAAACCTTTTCACCAAACATCTTTTCTTGAGAGAGTACTGAATCCCTGTACCCTGTCCTTCTTCCAGAATAGCCGACTCTGCTTTCTGGAGTATTTGCCAGTTATTCCGTGCCTTGAATTCTGGCAGACAGCTTTGCTACTCCTTGCAGTTCCTATACAATCTGGAGATGGACAAGGGTCTCAGATATCTTAATACCTCTTCCCTCTCTCCTAAATTCTTTCCCCACCCTACCCTTCCCTTCTTCCGCTTCCAGAGATTGGGGCCCCTCCCAATCCCCTTAGTCTAACCTCTTCTTTGCTGTCCTCTCAGTCATTATTTCTCCTTTTAGTTCAGTCATCCTTTCCTTTTTCTGTCCCTTGGACTCTCTTGTCCCACCCTCCATCCCTTCCTCTTACCTCTCCGGCGACTCAGAACTAGCAGGCAGGTGGAGTCGACACAGCCTAACGGCCAACCCGCTAGCGCCACACAGTGCATCGGCCTCGAGGGCAGCGCTGATGGTGTGTCAGCTCTGCCTACCTTTTAAAAAAAAAAAAAAAACTCCCACAGGGTCCTGACCTCTGGCCAGATAACCCATCTGTGATGAATGGTGAAGATACACAGAAATATCATAATTACGGTAGGTACGTAATTTTCATTTTTGTAATTTGTTCTGGTGGGTGAGTCAATGAGTTGTGTAAGATGCAGTGCAGCTATAGTGTTCTAATATGTGCCAATTGGTGGTACCAACCAATTAATATTGAAGTCCCCTAGAATGAAGGATTCAGAGTTGAGGTGCTGACATCTGATAACCTCCATGAGTTCTTCGAATCCTGGAAATTTCACTTCAGGGCGATGTATACAGTAAGTATAGATAGTGCTTTGTTGTGGGCCCCCAACAGAATTTTTATGGGGAGAATTTGTGCAGTACTGGTAAGGTGGGGTAAAGGAACAGCAAACCCCTTGATTGAGTCTTTGATGTATAACGCACAGCCCCCTCCTCTTTTTGAGATCCTGTCATTCCTGAATAGTGTGTAACCAGGTATCGAGACAGCAGAATCTGGTGTTTTTGGAGTGAGCCACGTCTCAACGACTGCAAGTACGTCAGGGTTGTTGTAATGTCCAGACTTGCAAGCAGTCTATCTTTTTGAGTAGACTGCAGATATTTATGTTGCCGAGTGTAATTGTTCCTTCCTTCCTTATTATTGTTGCTTGACAGTGCGACCCCGGCTGGGCCAGGATTTGGGTGTACATTGCCAGAGTAATCCATGGTAGAGCTGAGGTGGCAGCACTTGGGTGGTCTAACAAGCACACCAGGAGGAGATGGCAAAGGAAAAATGCTGATGGTTAAATTACATCCAGAGGAAATGATGAGCTGTCACATAATATGTTAAAATTCCTGAAATGGGATAAACTGTGGCCTGGACATATGCAATGTGTGAAATCCTTTTGTCTGTATGTTTTCTTTGATCTTCAAAGTCTTCAGAGACAAGTACAATACCTTGGGAGCAGGTCAGACAGAAATGTTGAATCAGTCACAAAGTGTGTTTATTTCCTTTGTTCTTTAAAGTCCACAAGTGCAGCTGCTTTAGGAGTGGTCAAACGAAGATGTTGAAAATGTTGATTCAGGTGCAGGACCCAGCATCACTGTGTTTGTAAGACTAGTTGTAAGACATATGCTTCCTTGGGGAGGCGTCAAGAAAGTTGATTTAAAATTAAAAAGCTGATACCTGGTGATGATGTTTTGCAGAAATTCAGTCCAGGAGACTTTCACCGATGGTGTGTGCAAGAATGGCACAGTGTAATTGTAACCCCTAGGTGGCGCTATCCCAAGGGCTACTACCCCTGCCTGCTTGGCTAGTAGCAGGTTAAGGGGCCTGAGTTCTGAAATGGGTGCCTCCACCCGGAGGTCAGGATTGGTAGTGGTCACGCTAACCTGGGCACAGCCCTCCGGGACACTGTAACTCCCCTCTTTCCCCTCTAGTGGCCTGAACACTGTACAGTAATCACTTTACAATACCCTGGTACACCACACAAGTACCCACACTGTTTTCACTTACCACCAGGCTGGTTCCTCTGGTTCGACCCTGGGGACCCCTGTAAAACAAGGTTATGTACAGCAAATAGCAACAGTACAGTACTTTGAGCACAAACTGGAACCACAGTTAGATTACATGCAGAAAAAGTTAGATCTGATTTATTCAGGGACTTGAACAAGGGAGGGAAAAATCAGGTTAATTAGCTTAAAGGTTATATCAATCAAGCAGTTATGCATGTGCTTGAGTCCCCCACAGTCCACCTCTGGGTACCCAGGTGGAGAAGAGATGGGTTAGCCAGGACCGTTGCCCAGGGTTGCAGCTGGTTGGGGCCCTGTGATGGAAAACACAACATGCACAGTACACAATATTTGTAATCTGAAGCCAGAGCGCTCAGTTTGTAAAGGAAACGAAACAACAAGACAATCAGATGACACACTCCGATTAAGCTGTTGTTGCAGGGAGCTACCCTGGTATTTACTCACAATACCAAAGACTGGACACAGGCCGGATGAAAATCGAGACTGCAGGTGGTTGATCTGGAATGCCAGGAGAAGCAGGGCCCACACGAGTTGTAGAGGCATTGTTCCTGTTCAAGCGTGGAGCAGGGACCTGATCCCCAGGCAGGTCTCTCGTTGATGGCTTCTCTGCGCAGCGGGTAGTCTGGCTGGGCCAGTCTGGCAAGGCCCAGACTGCATGGAGACAAATTCGGATGCAGTCCGTTTTGTGCTGGATACAGCTTCCAGCAAGCAGAACACAGTTCACACAGTGGGGAACTAACTTACGACCCACTAGCAGCAAGTAACACATTTACATGTAAGGGAATTCTACTGTACCAGGCAAAGCGCTCCCCGGTCACAATCGCAAAGTCTCTGCACACACCGGGAGCTTAGGGGTAGCTTTAACTCCTGACAGGCCGATTTGCATTCAGCAAAATCTTCGGTCTTCTTCAGGTTGAGCCTGGCCCAATTCAGTAGCTTACTTTAGTCACACAAACTTGGATTTAGTCCAAAATAATTCTCTTCTCTCCCTCTCAGGAGCAGCAGGCAGAACTTGCAAGCCAAAAACTCAGCCTTTTCACAGTTCTCCCATGCGAATCTCAGGATTGCTGCTCAGAATCACTTCAGCTCCTCTCATTTCACGTCCCAGCTCAGAACTAACTGAAAATTGCAAGCAGCCCGGGACTTCCCCAAGATCCAAAAGATTCGGTTGGCTGATTTGGCTGTCAGTCAAAGCAAGAGCTCCCCCTTCAGTTGCAAAAAAGGCACAAAAAAACCCCCAAACTACAGTTCCTACAAATTTTGAATTCAGACAGCTGCTGTAGTCCGGCTACATTTTCGGTCTCAACAGAACTGATTGGTCCAATTTGCAGTCCAGGACCAAGATAGTGGAGACAAACAAAACAGTCCTTGCTACAAAGAAAGCAGGTTAGACAAACTACATTATCATTATCACTCTAAATAATTTTCAGCAAATAGTTACATTTTTAACAGAGCTCCCTCTCAGATTACTTAAGCTGCAATAGCTGCTCACCCCCCACAGCTAGCAGTGGAACCAGTGAACCAGAGGAGTGGCTATCTCTGCAAAGCAGTGTGCAAAAGATGGAGATTAGTGCCCAAGAAGTGGATAAGCAGAAAAGGGGCAAAATTCAGCAGAAGGGCATACAGCAAGGAGAACCAGGGATAAATGACAACCAAGGAAGGGGCTGGAGTAGAACAGTGAAACAGTCTAGGGAGGTCAAATCATGGAAAGCCATGTGTGCAAATGCCAGGAGCCTTAGCAACAAGATGGAAGATCTGGAGGCTGTCATGGTGCAGTCAGACCTGGACATTGTGGCCATCACTGAAACCTGGTGTAATGATAACCACGGCTGGGAGATGGCCGTACCTGGCTATGACATATTCAGAAGAGACAGAGCAGGCAGGAAGGGAGGAGGAGTGGCACTCTATGTGAAAAATGACATAAGGGCCACAGAGATCCAGGAGGAACAAAATGGGGGAGAGATGCTGTGGGTTAAGCTGGAAAGGAAAATGGGGACAGCCATCCGCACAGGTGTGGTCTATAGACCACCAGCCCAGGAGGAAGAAACAGATAGGGAGCTGATTAGCTATCCAAAGGATGGCAGACAAGGGTGAGGTAGTACTGGTTGGAGACTTCAATATTCCAGACATGGACTGGAGCATCCCAGCAGCAGCATCAACTAGGCGCAGATTTATCCTGGACTCCTTCAGGGTGCCTTCCTCAAGCAACTGGTCATGGAACCAACTCAGCAGAAGGCAATACTGGACCTTGTGCTCACAAACAGGGACAGTGTGATGGGGGTAACAGTGGAGTACCTGGGAAACAGTGACCACCAGTCATTGTGGTTTGAAATCACAGAAGAGCAGAACCAAACCACACAAAAACACGTATCCTGGATTTTAGGGGCAGACTTTGGGAAAATGGGAGATACTTGAAAGAGGCATAAAGGGGAATGGGACAGGAATCAGGGGTTGAGGAACAGTGGGCAGTATTTAAAATGGGGATTACAAGAACAACAGAATTATGTATTAAGCAAGGTAGCAAGAGGAAAAGGAAGAGGAGACCATTATGGTTTTCCAAAGAGGTAGCAAAGAAAGTGAAAGCCAAAAGATTGCATTCAGGCAATACAAAAGACACAGGCAGAAGGGATAGGGAGAAGTACCAGGAGAAGCAAAGGGAGGCAGGGAGGTCAGTAAGGGAAGCCAAAGCTCAGACAGAAGAACACATTGCAAATCAGTGGGTAGAGGGACAAAACCTTTTATAGGTACATAAGTGAAAAAGAAAGACAAAGGGAGGATAGTGAGACTGAAGGGGAGGATGGGGCCAGTGGAGGATGACAACAGTAAAGCTGACATACTGAACAGGTATTTCTGCTCAGTCTTTACTGAGGAAGGAGGGTAATGGGTCTGAAGGGAGTACAAGGGTGAGAATGGTGCAGAAATGGACAGAAGTCCTTTACACGAAAGGGTCCTGAAGGAACTGGAAGTAATAAGAGTTGATAAAGCAATGGGGCCAGATGGGGTGCACCCAGGGTCCTTAAAGAACTAAGAGGGTGGTGGCTGAACCTCTGGCTATCCTGTTTAGCCGATCACTGGAAACAGGAGGTACCCAAAGACTGGAGGACAGCAGATGCAGTCCCCTTATACAAAAGTGGGAACAAAGAGGAAGAGGAACTAAAGACCAGTCAGCCTCACCTCTGTAGTGGGGAAGATCATGGAAGCACTACTGAAGGAGAGATTGGTGGAACATCTGGTTGTCAATGGACTACAGGACCCAAGGTAGCATGGTTTCACCAGGGGGAGGTCATGTCAGACCAACCTCATTGAATTTTTTGACTGGGTGACTAGGGAGGTCGATCAGGGAGGGCAGTGGACATGGCCTATCTGGATTTCAGCAAGGCCTTTGACACTGTGCCACATAGAAGACTATTACACAAACTGGGAATATGGGTGTGGGCAGGACAGTAGTGTGGTGGGTAGGTAACTGGCTGGGTGCAGGACACAGAGGGTGGTGGTAAATGGCTGTCACTCCACAGAGGAAGAGTGACCAGTGGGGTACCACAGGGATCAGTGCTGGGACCGGTCCTATTCAACATCTTCATCAGTGACATGGCGCAGGACCTAGAGGCAGAATTTCACTGTTAGCTGATGACACAAAGCTCTGTAACAGAGTAGACACACCAGAGGGTGTAGACAGAATGAGAGCGACTGCAGAAACTTGAAGAATGGTCAGGGTTTGGCAGTTGAAATTCAATGCAAGGAGTGCAAGATAATGCATAGGGGCACAAAACCCTGGCACAATATATCAGTTGGGGGGTGAGGATATAGCATGCACCAAGCAGGAAAGGATCTTGGGGTTATCATCTCTGATGACCTCAAGGTGAGAAAACAGTGTGACAAGGCAGCAGGTAAAGCAAATAGGATGCTGGGATGTATAGGCAGGGCATCACCAGCAGGAAAAGGAGGTCATAATTCCGCTATACAAGACACTAGTGAGGCCCCACCTGGAGTATAGTGTACAGTTCTGGAGACCATGCCTACGTAAGGACATAGACAGGGTAGAGAAGGTTCAGAGGAGGGCAACAAAGATGGTGCATGGATTGCATCACAAGTCCTATAAAGACAGGTTGAAGGAACTGAACATGTACTCCCTGGAGGAGAGGAGGGAGAGAAGGGATATGATAGAGACATACAAGTATCTTACAGGGAGGAACAGGGTGCAGGAAAACACTATTTTAAGCGAAAAAGATGTTCCAGGACTAGAGGGTATGGGATGAAGTTGGAGGAGGACGATTCAGAGGAAACATGAGAAAGAATTTCTTCACAGAACGGGTGGTGGACAAGTGGAACACCCTGCCAGAGGAAGTGGTGGGGGCTGAAACAATCACGGGATTTAAGAATGCGTGGGATAGACATAGAGGAATTCTGGAGGTCAGGGGTAAGGGGCAACAGACTTCTAGGAAAACAAACTGAACTTACAAGCTCAAATGGGCAGACTGGGTGGGCCATAGGCCCTTATCTGCTGACACTGTCTATGTATCTATGTATCTATAGGCAGCTCTTAAAGAGACAGTACACAGAGGCTATACAAGCTCTGGTAATCACATTTAAACTGCTGAAATGCAGGACACCAGCCTGGCAGTGAGCATTTAGGCAAGCTCAAGGAAGATTTTTTGGGAACCCCCATTTGTAGAGGGGTTGCACCCTTCCCTGCCTGGGAAAACTTGGCGTCCGTGTCAAATCTGTACCATCATAACATTGAAAATGCAACATATACAAGACATTTATACCATTAGCATGCTATACAAGTACTATCTGATTCATCAATTGGCATAACTTGTCACTTTACTATACATTTCAATATACTCCACTACATCATTTCCATTATGCATATTTCACACATGTAAATTGAACATTACTATACAGAATCATGTACTAACTTCTTGTACTTTAAGCAGTGCAAGAGGGGGCCCTTCCCTATCAGCTAACTTGGGGCTGGATGGGGCAGGGGCACCATGGTGAGAGGGTAGAACAAGTAACCTGGAATGGGCCGTCAAGATCAGTTTGGGCAGTGAGCTCTGAGAGACATAAACACCTTTGTGGACTACACTGAGAGGCAAATCCACTGGCCTCCCGGGGGAGTTGTAACTGAAGCGCACCACTGGCTTGACAGCTCGGCCAGTCTTTCTGGGGTGAACAACCACAGTCTCTGTACTTTCAGCAATGGTCTTGGAGCTTTCATCACTTGTGAGGGTGCCTCTGCATGAAGGGGAATGTCCAAGCTGGGAGCACCGTCAGCCCCTTGCTCTGTAGTCTCTGTTTCTACAACACTTGGCTCATTTTGAAGACACTCTGGCACTGAAGGGGTGTTGTCAGCACTCTCATAGTGTTCCTCAAGTTCTGGCATGTCACCAGAAAGACTCATACCTTCAGCCTCTCCTTCAGGCAAATCATACAATTCCATGATACACAAAGACTCAGCATCCTCAGACATGATACTTTGCACTTCACCTTCAGGGAGCATTGGCTACAAGGATGATGCCGGGCGTTAGGCAGTCCAGAAGGCCCAGCTTCATCCCCATAATTCAACATAGGATTTCCACAAAACAGCTGACTCAGTTCATATGAGGAGTAATAGGCATTATCACACTCGCTGTCATCCGAGTTAGACTGGCAGTCACTATCATTCTGGGCCTGCTGCGGGGGACGTCTTAAATCGGCAACCACGGAGGGCAGGGTGACTCTGTTCTTTCTTGCAGCAGCACGAGTCACTGGTCCAGGGGAATCAATCTCGGCGGGTTCAGCCTCAATTATAACTTGACCAATAGGTAGCAAGTGGTTACGGTGCATGGTCTTGACAGCTTTGGAGTTATTCACAGGGTGCACTTTGTACACTGGCAAATCCTCCAATTTTCCAGCTATGACATGGGGAAGATGGTGCCATCGATCAGCAATTTTTGTGTTTACCATGCAATCCTAAATTTCGCAACAAAACACGGTCTCCAGTCCTAAGCTCTTGAGTCTTTACTTTTCTATCATGTCTGTCTTTGTTGGCTAGATTTCTTTTGGTGGCCATTGTCTGGGCGAGTTGATAGGCATGGTTCAGTTGAGCTTTCAATTTTTGTACATATTGCAGGTAATCTTCGGCTCAGAGCTCGTCGGGAGAAACCCCAAAACAGACATCAACAGGCAGCTGGACCTCTCTCCCGAACATGAGGCAGTAGGGAGAGAACACAGTAGCATCATTCTTCATGCAATTGTATGCGTGTACCAAGGTGCTAATCTGCTGGTTCCATTTATGCTTATCTTTTGGGTGGAGGGTGCCTAGCATGTCTAGCAGGGTGCGGTTAAAGCGTTCTGGTTGAGGATCCCCCTACGGGTGATAAGGGGTGGTTCTTGACTTTCACACCCCCATAGAGAGAGAGAATATTTCTTTGATTAGCCAGCTCTCAAAGTCTGATCAGAGTTAATTCGATGGGGGGCACCATAGTGGATGAAGAAATTTTCCACTAGCACCTTGGCCACGGTAGATGCTTTTTGATCTTTGGTGGGAAAAGCTTGTGCATACCGTGCGAAATGGTCCGTAACCACTAACACATTGCCAGTGTTTCACTGATCAGGCTCTAAACTCAAGAAGTCTATGCATACTAGTTCCTTTGGGGTGCTGGTAGTAATGTTGACAAGGGGGGAAGCCCTCTGAGGCAGGACTTTTCTCTGCAGGCAGCGACTATAAGTCCTTATATGGTGCTCAACATCGTTCCCCATCTTGGGCCAGTAGAATCGAGATCGTACTAGGTCAAGGATCCGGTCGATACCGAGGTGGCCCATATGATAGTGGAGGGACCTCAGTACCAAATCTTTGAAGGCTGTGGGCAGGACCAATTGTTGCTTGTCTGTTTGGCCACCCCGATCTACAGTCTCTCTATACAACTGATTAAGCAGCTTCAACCTGTGGCCTTCTTTAATCAATAAAGCGGTTCGCAGATCAGAGGAACACAACTTAGACACATCTTTTCCTGCATGAAAGGTGTCAAGTGCTGGCTGAATCATAGGATCTCGGGATTGAGCCCACTGAATGCTGTCTTTGTCAAACTGAGGTAGTGCACTAATATCTAGAGCAGAGAAGTGGCAATACGCAGCCGGTATGCAGGTGTCAGAAGGCCCAAGCAATCTACTAAGCAGTCCGTGTTCAGGGTATGAAATTCATGAAAAAAAGTACATGCCCACTCGGGCATGTAAGCAATAAAAATACATGTCCAGTAAATTATTCACATGCTGCCCCAATGTTTTTGTTTGTTTCATTACATAATGTCAGTTTCTAAGGACTGTTCATTTTTAGAGTGAGGCTACCTAAACTAGAATTAAGTTTGGTCTACAACATTGCTGTTTTCTACAATAAACTCTAGAAAAACAAAACTGTGTGTGATTTACTTCTGTAGTGTTGATGTTGAGGACAGGTTGGCAGATAGTTTTAGCAATTCATGCTGGAGCAGAGAGCCCAAATGATGGCAGCTTGCTGAGCTGTGTTTGACTACCAAATACTGCTATAGGAGTCCTCTCTTAGCCATGTACGGACGTTTGGTCCCCCGACATAATGTCGCGGTTAATTAGTTGTGGACATTATGTCACGGGGACAAAAGGGAGTTACTGAAATGGTCATTCAGAATTCTTGTCGCCGGACAAAATGGACCAAATCCCCAAACGGAACTGTTAAATAACTGCCTCACCAAACAGTCTACAGATTCTTTTCTATGTAGTTCTGCACTTATCACCAATTCTTAACCAGTTCTTTATTTTTATGCTCTCAAATGAACTTATTTATGGTACAACATTAGAATTTTTATTTTGGGACTAAATTTTTGCTGTTAGAGGAGGCTGGTACACTACCTACAATCACTTCAAAAAGCTCAGGTACAAACTTGCTTTAAGAAGGCTGTCTTTTGTGGTCAATCTGTTAGTTGTACATCTTAGAACTGGAAGGAGAGGTGAGACTATTCCGCATGAGTTAGTTTGTGGGGAAAGTAAAGACTCATACTACATATTTGTTTCTTAGCACCACAGTAGCGTGACTGTTCTTAAAAATTATAAAGAGCCCAAAAACTGACTTGTCTGGCACATACTGCTGAGAGGAACAGTACTGCACTTCTGAGCCACAAAAATTAATGGAAGTACAGAGCTTCTATCTCCCAGCTGATCTTTGGAGTGCACAACATGTTAAATCGTTGAAGATAATTAAAGCAGCCTTTTTTGGAGCCTTGTGTATTTCCATTCATTCTGCGGCTCAGGAGTGCAGTACCGTTCCACTCATAGATGGCAGGAACAACACTTACTGGTCGGTGAATACACTCCATTGAAAGTCCCAGTTGTCCATTATCTGTGCTGTGCCTAAGTTTGCCCTCTGTTCGGGCCACCACATTAGACACTGGTCTCCCGCCTATTTTTCTGTGTAGTCCGTGCAAGTGGGAGCCCTTCACCATCACGTGGTAATCATAACCACAGTCACAGAACTCCGAACAGTCTTGCTGGGCTCCCACTGCAACTGCTGGTGGCCCATCACTTCTGCGCATGCTGGCCAAATGTCGACAATCCCGGAAGCCGCATATTAGGGCTCGCATAACGCTGATCGCCGAAGTTTAGTCCGGGATAGAGAGCTGCATCTTAAAGGTGCAGTAATTAGAAAAGTGCTGCGCAGGTCATCAAAGCAAACCCCAAATACCTTAGGTGCCCCAGAGGGCAGGCACTAAGGAGCTGCAGGTGTCCCAAGACAAAAGTGCCTGCCCTGTGGCACCTAAGGTATAGGAATTTCGTACCCTAACTGTACCCCTAGCTCGTCTCCACATGAGAACCTCCCAGTGGATGCTCAGTACTCGGTGGTCCTCAACCACTCACCCTCAGTCCTTTCTCATCAAGGTGACAGAGCCCCTGAAGAGGTCGCTCACCTGGTGGTCGCAAGAGGACAACCTTCTGTAAGGGTATCTATTTGCTCCCCTGGATCACCAGATCTCCATTACCACGGACGCATCCCTGATGGGGTGGGGAGCCCACTGTCAAGATATCCACACTCAAGGTACGTGGACTCAAGACAAGTCCCAGCTTCATATAAATGTCCTAGAAATGAGAACTGTCCTTTATGCCGTCCGGGCTTTGAAGGACATTCTCTGTCACAAGAACATTCTCCTTCAAACGGACAACAAAACAGTGATGTATTACATCAACAAGCAGGGCGGTGCTCACTCTTACCCCTTATGCAGGGAAGCAATGAGGGTATGGGAATGGTGCCTGGAGCACAAGGCTCTAATTCAAGCGGTCTACCTGCCGGGAGTGCAGAACGAACTGGCAGACCATCTCAGCAGAACAAAGCCAGATCCTCACGAATGGCCTCTCGACTCAACCATAGTTCATTCACTATTCACAGAGTGGGGAACTCCAGACCTGGACCTTTTTGCATCCTCACTCAACACAAAGCTGCCTCTCTTCTGCTCCAGAAATCCAGGGCCTGGCATTTTCTGTCAGGATGCGTTACAGACAAAAAGCTCTGTAACAGAGTAGACACACCAGAGGGTGTAGACAGAATGAGAAGGGACCTGCAGAAACTTGAAGAATGGTCAGGGGTTTGGCAGTTGAAATTCAATGCAAAGAAGTGCAAGATAATGCATATGGGGCACAAAAACCCTGGCACAATATATCAGTTGGGGGGTGAGGATATAGCATGCACCAAGCAGGAAAGGGATCTTGGGGTTATCATCTCTGATGACCTCAAGGTAGGGAAACAGTGTGACAAGGCAGCAGGTAAAGCAAATAGGATGCTAGAATGCATAGGCGGGGCATCATCAGCAGGAAAAGGGAGGTCATGATTCCACTATACAAGACACTAGTAAGGCCCCACCTGGAGTACAGTATACAGTTCTGGAGACCTTACCTACGTAAGGACATAGGGTAGTGAAGGTTCAGAGGAGGGCAACAAAGATGGTACATGGATTGCATCACAAGTCCTATGAGGACAGGTTGAAGGAATTGAATATGTACTCCCTGGAGGAGAGGAGGGAGAGAGCGGACATAATAGAGACATACAAGTATCTTACAGGGAGGAACAGGGTGCAAGAATACACTATTTTTAAGTGAAAAAGATGTTCCAGGACTAGAGGGCATGGGATGAAGTTGGATGGAGGATGGTTCAGAGGAAATGTGAGGAAGAATTTATTCACAGAACGGGTGGTGGACAAGTGGAACACCCTGCCTGAGGAAGTGGTGGGGGCTGAAACAATCACAGGATTTAAGAATGCATGGGATAGACATAAAGGAATTCTGGAGGTCAGGGTAAGGGGCAACAGAGTTCTAGGAAAACATAAACTGAAGTTATAAACTCAAATGGGCAGACTAGGTGGGCCATAGGCCCTTATCTGCCGACACTGTCTATGTATCTATATACAGAGGATTTACAGTGATTCATTTATATATACAGAGAATACAGTGACCCATTTACATATGCAGAGGCTATAAAGCAATCCATTTACATATACAGAGGGTACAGTGACCCATATACATATACAGATATACAGTGAGCCATTTACACATACCGAGGATACTGCATCCATTTCCATATATAGAGGGTATACAGTGATCCATTTACACATACAGAGGATAACAGTGATCAGGTTACATAGACAGAGGACATACAGTGACCCAGTTACATATGCAGAGGCTATAAAGTGTTCCATTTACAGATACAGAGGGTACCGCAAACCATTTACATATACAGAAGACATACAGTGATCCATTTACACATACATAGGATACTGCCAATCTGCAATGGGTAGGACTCATCTGTGTTGGTCTTACAGGTTTGGGTCGTGGTGAGCACCCCAAAAAAAAAAAAAAACAAGCTAAAAGACAAAGATCCTTAGTGGCAACCTTGTCTGTGTCTTCTGTTTGCACCTTTTGCAGATTGTGTGATTATGTGAGAGGCCATTTGGCACAATTCATTCCTGCTTAAAGCTGAACCAGCCTAAAATGTTTTGGTGATTTGCATATACAGCCCATTATACTTTGCATTATGGGATATGTGTGATTTTGTACTTCTTTGAAACTTGGCTTTATGGCCAGTGCCCTTTGGGGTAACTCTTGCCTCAGTACTTTTGCACTAAAGTTCTTTGTCTTTTTGCTTGTTTTTTGCTGCTTACCATGACCCAAACCCTCAGGGACCAACATAGGGCTAGTTCATTTCCCCTGGGGTCTGATACAGATGAGGGACACTGATGAGTCCTGGGTAGGATGAAACATGTGTCTGTGTCTTCTGTTTGCACCCTTCGCAGATTGTGTGCATGGCCCTTTGGCACCATGCATTCCTTCTTAAAGCTAAAGCAGCCTAACATTTTGTGATGATTTGCACATACAGCCCATGATGTTTTGCATTATGAGAGTCTATGTGATTTTGTACTTCTACATAGGTATTAGGTGTGCTAGCAAGCACAGTGACGTGGGTCTGTGAGGGTGCTGTGAAGCAGGGCTCTAAAGGGGGTCTTACTCTGGCCTGTTCTAGTTATCCAGTTCAGCACAAGTGAAATGCCTGTTCTGGTGGTAATTCAGGTGGATGTTAAAGATCTCATGGCACTTCTCGAAAAGAGCAGGGGAATTTCCCTGGTGCAATGGCCAAATTTCCTCCATTCACGAAAAATACCACCAACAGCTTAATCTGGTTCAAGGTCAGTTGGCATTCATCTGTATCCCCCTTCCTGGGTCGTGCCTGAAAATAGGCAGGATTTGTCTAAAAAAAAAAAAATTTCACTTGCTGCATACCCTCCTTTAGCCTGAAACAGCCCAGAAAGTTGCCTCAGCTTATGGTAGGGAATGGGAACCGGTGGAGGGGGCTGTTTCATTGACACAGCAGAGAGTGATGGTAAACCAGTAGATCTTCTTCCATGCTGCTGGCTTTGCAGCCGTAGTTGCACATAGCATGAATAGTGACAGCCTGTGGTAGAGGATGTACAATTTGTGATTTTCTTTCAAAGGCTGTTCAGTTGACTGTGTCTCTACAGATGAAGATGGTAGAAGACATTATTTCACAACTTGCTGACAGGCTGTGGCTGTACTTAGCCCAAGGTGGACAGCGGGACCAGCAAACAAAAGATCAGAGCTTCCCCTGTTGTTCATAGAATTACATGCCTGGAATATGCTTGCTGTGCTACAGTACATACATCATCATGTTGCTGTGCTGCAGTAGTGATGTCGCTACTACAACGCAGTATAGAAGCATAGAAACATAGACAATATTGGCCAGAAAAACACCGTTGGTCCATCCAGTCTGCCCATAGTTCCCTAATTATCCCTGGGACCTAAATGTCATCCAGGGCACTAGCCCTCCCTATCCTCCCGCAATCTCCACCCTGCTACCATTATCTTGAGTATCCACAATAGCCTTCACTGTGTCCCAATTGTGCTTGAAACCATTTATGGTTCAAACAACATGAAGTCTTTCTGTATTCTGACAATATACAGTTAGCCCTTCCAGTTCAACTGCTTCAGAGAGGAAAGCGTTAACTCTATGCAGAAGCATAGAATGTTGAGCTCGACTTTGGTTTTCAAACCACCATTCCTGGTTCATTCCCTGTAACCATCAAATTCTTTACTCCGCCTAACCGTGAAGACGCTCCGGAGATTTCTCCTTTGCTGCTTCAGTTCGGTAGTGGTTTTCCATCCGTTTTTCAACTGTTATTATTATTTTATTTCAGTCTTCAAACCTCTGTCTATAGTAGAGGTAGTATAGTTTAGATAGATAGTTTGGGGGTAAATTTTGGTTCCTCATCGGTCGGTCCAGTGCAGAACCAATCTTGTTGGGTTTATTTTTCTGTCTGAATTTATTGTGTTTGGGTGCTGGTGACCTTCGGTCATATAAAAACAGAGGGTTTTCTTTCGTTTTTTTTTTCCACAACCCTTGAA
This sequence comes from Neoceratodus forsteri, assembly GCA_016271365.2. Lineage (NCBI taxonomy): Eukaryota > Metazoa > Chordata > Ceratodontiformes > Ceratodontidae > Neoceratodus > Neoceratodus forsteri. The sequence goes on from CM028133.1 coordinate 1,136,425,345, forward strand.
CCGGTTGGTAACCGAAGGTTTTTTGTTACTCGGCTTGACCGCCACTTAGGGTAACTTGGCAAAAGTGCTATGTCTGAGAAACCCAAGAGAAAGACCGGACCCACTAGGTTTCAGCACTGCACAGAGTGTGGAGAGGGGTTTTCTAAAGCTGATCCCCACCTCATCTGTGTATATTATCTGGTGTTTAACCACCTGGAAACAGACTTCCAGATATATAAGAACTTTCCTAAAGCCACGCTGGATTAGCGTTTGGCACAGTTGAAGGAAAGAATGGATGAAAAATCCGCTGACCTGGATGACCGGCCTGGTTCGGGTTCAGCTGAATAAGAGGAGGTGCCCTCTGACCAGGACTATACCTCCTCGGGCAAGAGAAAGGCCAATACCAACGCCCTGGTTCTGGTGAAAAAGAAAAGGAAGTTTGCCGGTTCAGATCCAAAGTCCTCAACCCCAACTGCAGACGAAATAGCGAAAGCGATAAAAATTGTACAATCGCTTCAAACTGTACCGACTGGACCGACGCATACTTCTCATCGATCAGTTGAATCGGTTCAACTCACTTTGGATTATGATCTGGAAGCTTACTATGACATTAAATGGGAGGGAGGGAGGAGGAGGCTGCTACAGCTGCCTACTGTGGTGGCATCTGAAGAGGAACCTGATTTCTTAGAAATGATGGACATCCCAGAGTCCAAAAGACTGTCTATTCCCTTACACAGATTCCTGAGGAAGCAGACAAATAAAATTCTGCAATTACTTACTTCCATACCTCCTGTGGATAGGAAGATGGATAGAAGGTATATGCTATCAGGTCCAGGTATGGAGTTCCTGTATAAGCATTGCAGCCGTGTTGGGGTTGTGCAGGCTGTAGCCTGTGATAAGGCTAATATTCCCTTGGCTTCACCCCCCACCCAGGATAAGGACTCCAGGAAGGTGGATTCTATGGCAAAGAAGCACTGCCTGGCATCCTCTTTGGGACTCAGACAGGCTTCCTACATGGCTTATGTGGCTAGGTACCAGAAGTCCAGATGGGAGTCTATCAGGGACCTAGACCTACTAGCAGGAAGTAGGAAGAGGGCACTGTAGTTTTGGTAGCACACACCACGAACTACAAATCGTGTCAAACAATGTACTTTTAGTCGATTCCTGCATGTTTACAATTGTTCTAACCTCAAAGAAGTATTGGGGCTTTCAGTTTTTATTTTAATTAATTTTTAATCGCTAGTTTACTAGCAAGGGACAGTGCGACCCCGGAAGCAACATCCGAGTCACAGGGGCTATAAAAATCGTCCAGTAGCGAGTGCAAACTCTAAACAAAGGACTAGAAATATACATTTTATGTGACTGAATGTTTAAACCATTTATGTTAGCCTTGTGAAATCACATCTAATAACGCTGTAACCTTCTTTTATTTTGTGGAGCCTTACTAGCAGGAAGTAGGAAGAGGGCACTGTAATTTTGGTAGCACACACCACGAACTACAAATCATGTCAAACAATATACTTTTAGTCGATTCCTGCATTTTTGCAATTGTTCTAACCTCAAAGAAGTATTGGGGCTTTCAGTTTTTATTTTAATTCATTTTAAATCGCAAGTTTACTAGTGAGGGACAGCGCAACCCCGGAAGCAACACCCAGGTCACAGGGGCTATAAAAATCACCCAATAGCGAGCAGGGCGAGTCACTGCACGCTGAGACGGGCGCAGAGACACGCGCATCTGCGCGTGTCGGCTGTGTCTGCTGGACAGCTGGACTCATGAGATTTACTGAAACAAGTAAGAGTAATATTAAATATGGGGTGCTTTAAATGTCACATGTTTAAATTAGGCGAGGAGCTAAAAGATTATGTGTGTGAGAAGTGTTTGCTGATAGAAGAACTTCGGCTAGAAAATGACATCTTAAAGCAAAGGATTAAAACTCAGGTGGAAATAGCTACTCTAGAACAGTTTATTGATTTAATGGCTGACGACGCTATAGATGCAGGATTACATGAAACAGTTGCAATAGCAGAATGCCCAGGTATACAAACTGTTGAGGAATGGAGCCTAGAAGGAAAATTCAAGAACAAAAGGAAAGGAAGAAGGAATATAGGGGGTTCCTCAAACATACTCACTCCAAATAGATATCAAGCTCTGGCTCCCATAGTAGCTGGAGAGGGAATAATCACGACTACTAACATTATGAATGATGTGACTCAGCAAACTACTTGCACACACACTAACATAGCTAACGAAGATGGCAATAATGATATAAAACCTAGATCATGCAAAAAGATTCCTCGCGACTTGTTGTATATAGGGGATTCAATGATGCGTAACACTGACAGCATACTATGTAAAAACCAAAACGATTATACTACGGTCAGTGTATTACCAGGGGCAGGCACCAGGGATATTAAACAAATGTTGCCAGGCCTCTTGGAAAATACAGTCACAGCAGTAGTAATAGTGTACATAGGAGTAAATGATGTAGGGAAATTAGGAATGTCTGAGATTCAGAGTAACTTCGAATATGTGGGTTCTTATTTAGGCAGAAAAAGTTGTGATTTAGTCATTGCAAGCATATTACCTGTTCCCAGAGCCAGCAAGTTGTTAGCTAATGACATTCAGCGACTGAATGGATGGTTGAAAAGAAAGGCATGCCTTTATTGATCATAGTCAAGCCTTTATGGATTTCAACCTATTTGCACAAGATGGATTGCATTTGAATGGATATGGTAAAAGGGTGCTAGCCCAAAGAATGAGACACATTGTAAATCTCCATTTAAACTGCCTACAGAAGGGGGAGGGGGTCCCTCAAATCCAAAGCCCAATTGCTCAGTAAGGGTTACACAAACGGGCTGGAAAATTTTGTTGGTCAATGCAAGAAGTCTAACTAATAAAATGGAGGAACTAAAATTAATTCTACAGACCTCTTCAATACACCTATGTGCCATTACGGATACCTGGTGGAATCCAAATGACACCTGGGGTAGGGAAATAAATGGTTATACACTGTATTCCAAGGATAGAAAAACATCCAGAGGTGGCGGAGTAGCTATATATGTTTCAGATAGTATTACATCTGCTAATATTGAAACTGACAGCTGGAGTAATTTAGAATTACTATGGATCAAATTAACACCACCAAATGATACTGCTATTAATTTGGGAGTAGTGTACAGACCACCATCCATTGTTTACACTGATGATGTTATTTTGTTAGATTTCATTAAACAGTTGATCGAAACAAAAAATGTTATATTAATGGGGGACTTTAATGTACCAGGAATCAAATGGGATACATCAGAAGCCTCATCACTTGTGGAAACCAGTTACCTTGAGATTTTTACATTAGCTGGAGTAGAGCAATATCTAACTGATAGCACCAGGAGGCATAACATACTAGATTTGGTGTTAAGCAATGTAACCAATAAAATGCATAACTGCATAACACTACCCCCATTGGGCTCTAGTGATCATGCTATGGTTAGTTTTGAGTACTTGGGAGATTTGGGTAAATGCATAGGTAGTACAATAATCCAAATGTATAATAAGGCACACTTTGGGTTCATGAGAAAGGAGCTGGCAGCCTGGAATTGGCAACAAGAATTTACTAACATATCAGCATCAGATATGTGGAATAAGCTAAGTACTACAATCAATGCATTGGTCCATAAGTATGTACCATCAAAAAGGAAATATAATGGTTGTAAAAAAAGCTCTTCCCTTATGGATGACCCCCTCAATTAGGAAATTAATAAAACAGAAAAATAAAGCATATTTAAGGGCTAAAACAAGTAAAAATAAGTTATGTTGGGAGATTTACAAAAAGTACTTAAAAAATACCAAATCAGCAATCAACCTTGCTAAAAAAACATACGAACACAAACTAGCAGCTAAGGTTCAGGATAATTATAAATCCTTTTACTCATACATTAGATAAAAAAAAAAGTACAAACAGAGGTATTTCATCATTGAAGGACCCAAATGGATGTGTAATATCAGACAATCAAGAAATGGCTGAAAAGTGTCATTTTTTATTTTTCATCGGTCTTTAATAAAGGTTTGCCTATTCAAACAAAACAACAAAAATTGATTCAGGCTTCCACCTTCACAATAAATACCTCTGATGTATTAAAAAGTCTTAAAGAGATAGACCCAAATAAAGCACAGGGTCCAGATGGGATACACCCAAGAGTCATCAGGGAACTGGCACATGAACTAGCATCGCCTGTAACCCATATCTTCCAAAAATCCCTAGATACATCCATTGTGCCCGACGATTGGAGACAGGCCCTTGTCATACCTATTTTTAAGGAGGGATCTCAACAACTAGTTGAAAATGACCGCCCAATTAGCCTGACTTCAGTCTTGGGGAAATCTTGGAATCCCTCATCGTTGACGATTTAAGCAAAAATGGCTATTCAGACGAACCACAGGATGGGTTCACCGGGGGCAGACCGTGCCCGACAAGCCGTTTGGAGTTTTATGGTGGAGTCAACAGGGCTATGGATTCGGGTAGTTCGGTGGATGTTGTTTACCTTGACTTTGCAAAAGCACTTGACAAGGTGCCTCTTGTGGAACTGATCAGTGCTCTTAGAGAATCTGGAGTGCATGAAAAACTTTCTACTTGGGTGGAATCATGGTTGGCCAATAGAAGGCAGAGAGTTTGTGTGCGGGGGCATGCTCTGGTTGGGCTGAGGTGTCGAGTGGAGTGCCGCAGGGGTCGGTGTTGGGACCGTGCCTATTTAATATATATATATATATATCTAATATGAGAGTAAATAATGAAGTATGGCTATCCAAATTTGCGGACGACACATGGCTGGGGTTCCCCGTCAACAACATATATGAAGCCACTAAATTACAGACAGCACTCTTTGAATTAGAGGAATGGGCGAATGACAAGGGATCAACTTTTAATATAGATAAATGTGTGGTTATGCATTTCGGTAGAAATAAGTGTTTTAAATATAAACTTGCCAACAAGGAATTGAGGACTGTACAGGAGGAAAATGACTTGGGAGTGGTGGTAGATAATGAACTAAAATTTGGACAGCAGTACATCCATATGATAAGGAAGGCAAGTGGTATTCAAAGTTGCATACGTAGACATATTGTAAGTCGTGAAAGTGCGATGCTGTTGCCCCTGTACACGTCACTGGTCCGCCCTCATCTCGAGTACTGTGCCCAGTTTTGGGCACGGTTTTAGGAAGGATGTGGCAGCTCGAGAGGGTGCAGAGAGGGCAACAAAAGGTATGAAGGAGGTTTGGGGTTTGGATTATGATCAAAGATTAGAAAGACCTGGTTTGTTTTCATTGGAGTGTCGTAGACTACGTGGGGACATGAGTCAAACATATAGGGCACTCAGTGACGGAAAGCTACGGGAACAACTGGATATCAATATCAAGCAACTAATTTACGATACTAGAACACATTCTTTTCAACTGATTAAAGATAAATATAATACCAAAAAAAAGGGGGAACTGGTTCAGTATAAGAATAACAGCTATTTGGAATACACTACAAAGTGAAGTAGTATCCAGCCCTACCATGAATATCTTTAAGAAGAGGTTGGACACTTACCTGATTGGTAAGGATATTCGGAGGTATTGTTATTAATCAGCGAGCTGTATGGACATATGTCTTCTATGCTCTGTAAAAACCTATGAACCTAGCCAAAGAGGCCTCCCCTCATCTGGCCAACTACCTGGAACAGGTGGCTGCTGATGGAATTGAGGCATCCAAAGTGCAATTTCATGCTGCTGTGGATTCTAATGATGTATCATCTAGGGTCATGGCTACATCCGTCTCCCTGTGGAGGTTTGCGTGGCTCAGATGTACCAATCTTTCTCAGGATACCTAGGTCAAGGCCATGAATTTTCCTGCCATCCAAAATTCTCTGGGGAGCAAACAGAGATGTATATGAAAAAGATGGATGAGTATAGGACTACTTACAGGAGTGCAGTGGCAAAAGAAAAGTCTGCTACTCCTCAGAGGCAGTAGTGTACGGCTGGCAGGGGTAGGCCTTTTCAAAGACCTTTTTACCAAGCTCAGGCCTCCTCTACTTTTCAGCAGAGGGGTTTCTTCAGACGGAGAGGTAGGAGAGGGATGAGCAGGGCTGCATCCACTTCCCAACCTAGAACCCCTGCCAAACAGACACCATGATGTTTCAGTCCGGGTCACTTCCCCTATTCCAGTAGGGGGCAGGCTGGCTCACTTCCCACAGGCCTGGAAATCTGTTACTACAGACAGATGGATCCTGGAGGTGGTGAGCCCGGGACTTTCTCTGAATTTCAAAAGATTCCCCAAGACCAGAGCAAGGTCTTTCAAGCCTGCCAGTTAGCTGGAAACAGCTGCCTCAGAGGCAGAAGTCTCTTCCCTGCTGCTCTTAAAAGCAGTGGAGCAGGTCCCCATTTCTTTCACGGGAAAAGGGTTGTACTCAAGGTACTTCCTTACCCCAAAGAAAATGGGAGTGGCAACCCATCGTAGACGTCAGATATCTAAACAGACATCTTACAAAACCAAGTTCCAGATGGTGACTCTGGGCACTATTCTTCCCTCTAAGGCCAGGAGACTGGTTAGCCTCCTTGAACCCCAAGGATGCCTATTTTCACATACCAATCAGGTGCTCCCACAGAAAGTACCTAAGGCTCGAGTTACCCTCAGGCCATTACCAGTTCAGACCTATGCCCTTCGGCCTCTCTTCTGCTCCCAGAGCTTTCACAAAATGTGTAGCAGTGGTAGTAGCATTCCTCAGAAAGCAGGGACTGTCTATATTTCCTTATCTGGATGACTGGCTCATTGTAGGACAGTCTCCAGAGCAGGTCAGGGCAGCTTTCTCAGTAACCCAGCAGATCTTGGGCTCTCTGGGGTTTCTTCTCAACTTGTCTAAGTCAGTACTGGAGCCAGTCCAGGTAGTCACCTTCATTGGGGCAGAGCTGGACACTGTTCAGGCAAAGGCTTTCTTAACAGTACAAAGGGTAAATTCCTTAACCAGTCTGGCAGGCTCCTTCAGAGTACTGGTGTCCCTGCCAGCCAGACATTTCCTTCAACTCTTGGGTCACATGGCAGCATCCACTGCAGTGGTCCCAAGAGCCAGGTTTCAGATAAGGGATATTCAGTTTTACCTCAGGTTCTTCTGGTCCCAGAGGAGAGATCCTCTTTCCAAGCTGATTCCAGTGACTTGGACATTTGTCCAGGCTCTCCAATGGTGGTTGGAGGAGGACAGCGTCAGGCAAGGAGTCCCCTTTCTCCAGCAGTCTCCCTTAATGATTCTCACTACAGATGCCTTTCTTCTGGGGTGGGGAGCCCACCTAGGGAGCCTCACTGCTCAGTGGACATGGTCAGAGCAGGAGTCTCTTCTCCACATCAACCTTCTGGAACTCAGAGCTGTGCCCCTGGTCCTTCAGGCTTTCTCAAAGGAAGCTCAGGGGAGGATGGTGCAAGTCAGAACAGACAACACCACCACCATGTATTACATAAACAAGCAAGGAGGGACAAGGTCCACAGCTTTGTGCACAGAAGCCATGAAGGTTTGGAGTCTGGCCTATTCCTTTCAGGTTTCTCTAATAGCAGTGCATCTTTCAGGCAAAGACAATGTGCTAGCAGATGCCCTCAGCAGGATCTCTCAGAGCCACCACGAGTGGTCTCTGAACAAGCAGATACTTCAGGTTATCTTCAGGCAGTTGAGCACCCCAGAAATAGGTCGCTTTGCAGCCCCAGAAAATCATCAGCTTCCCCAGTTTTGCTGCAGACCTCTAATCTTGTGGTCTGTTCCACTGGATGCTCTAGTGTTGGATTGGGTGAACAGGTTCCTGTTTTCCTTTCCTCTATTTCCCCTTCTGTTTAGTCCTGATAAAAATCAGGACTCAACCCTGCACAGTGATTCTGATTGCACCAGACTGGGCCAGACAACCCTGGTACCCATTGCTGATGTCCCTATCAGTGGCACCTCCAATCTGCCTCCCCAGGAGGCACAATCTTCGAACCTCCTCCCAGGGGAGGATTTGGTATCCCAACCTCAGCTCCATCAGGCTCAGGGCCTGGCTCTTGAGGAGTTAGAATATGCAGGCTTGCATTTTTCCCAGGGCGTGCGGGACATCTTGAAGATTTCCAGAAAACCAGCCACTAGAAAAACTTATAATTCCAAATGGAAGAGAGTTTCTATTTGGTGTTCTTAAAAAGGTCTGGATCCAAATTCAACTGGTCTACCTGAGACTTTGGACTGTTTAGTCCATCTGCATTCTCTGGGCCTTCGGCCTGCCACTTTAAAGGTTATTTTGGCAGCTGTGTCTGCTTTCCTTTCTGCAGGTAAAGCTTCTTCCCTGGCATCTCAGCCAGTTTTTAAGAAGTTCTTCAAGGGGTTGCTGCACTTACACCCCCCCCTCACAGAGAACCTACTCCTGCTTGGGATCTGAATGTCTGCATTGCACAGCTCATGCAGCCCCCCTTCGAACCCTTGTCTTCAGCTGAACTTAAGTACTTGACTTGGAAGACTGTTTTTCTTGTAGCCATCACATCTGCCAGGAGGATTAGTGAGCTACAAGCTCTCTCTATTGAACCTGACTATATCTCCTTTCACAGGGATAAAGTTGTTCTCAGGACCAACAGAAAATTTCTTCCCAAAATAGTGTCAGATTTTCATCTTAACCAAACAATGACACTTCCAGTGTTCTTCGACGACCATTCTTCCTCATGTGAAAGAAGCTTACATAGCTTGGATGTCAAGAGAGCCATTAGTTATTATATGAATCACACCAAAGCCCATCAAAATGACTGTTCTCAGGTGTTTCTTACCTAAGAGGAAGTGGACAACAGAAAGCCTGCCACCAAGAGGACCATTTGCTAGGTGGATTGTCTCTTGTATTCAGTTCTGTTATGGTAAACTGGGCAAAGAGCCTCCCTGAGGCCTGAGGGCTCACTCAACCAGAGGTACAGCTGCTTCTGTGGCAGCAGCTAGGGTCATTCCCCTTTTGGAGCTCTGCAATGCAGCCACCTGGAAGTCTGTTCACACATTCACCAAACATTACTGCCTGGACACTCTGGCCAGGGTGATGCCAGATTTGGCACAGTAGTACTGCAGAGCCTGTTCCCTAAATAGGTTCTGTGCCCCCCAAGGGGATACTGCTTGGTAGTCTGCATATTATCAGAATACAGCAAGACTTCATGTTGTTTGAAGAAAAAATTATTTACCTCAGTAATCTTGTTTCTTCTAATGGAGTTTTGCTGTATTCTGACCTCCTTCCCTGCCTCCCCTCACAGAACCCCAAAGCTTGATTTAGGGGATGGCATGTGCCAGTGCTGCATCTCAGAGGGTTGTCCTCTTCCCCCCACTTGGGGTAGATGGGTCCATGTTCTGTTTATAATTTTATCATTGTGGGATGTTTCTCCTGGGGTTCTCGACGTGAGTCTTTTTACCCTAGGTGTTTGGTATCGGCTTTTATCCTTTATAGATCTTCCTGGACATAAGTCTCCACCACTCATTCACACTAGTGGGATTGGCGCCGGAGGCACTAAGACCCATCGGGAGCAAACTTTTTGCTGGAGGGTCGGCGCGAGAGACGGCGCCGCGAGACACGGTGCCGCGAGCAGCGGCTCGAGCGGTAATGACCATCTCGGCGACGACCCTCCAACCGCCTCAGTTCCTTTTTTCCCGCCGTCGAGTGCGCTTCAGACGACGTCGCTCGCCTGTCGGGAGTCAAACTTCAAACTAGCGCATAGTTTTCAGTTTGTTTTTTTGTAACATTATCACGATAGTAGTATCGCTTAGTTTTATTCTATTTTTCGTAAAATTTTTCTAATATTTAAATTTAACTTACTTGAAGAAGTCTCGGCCTACTGGACGGAGTCGACCATGAGCAGGTCAGGTGCGGTAGGGACTTAGTATGAAAGCTGTTCAGTCAGCGGGCTGGGTCGGTCAGCCTCCTTCTCCTCAGCGGGGTTCCGACTACGGTCAGTCCGATGCCGGGGGATGGCGGTCCCCGCCGGCATAAAAATAAACGGTCGCATTCCGCGCCTGCTCGCCTCGAGCTCTTCTTGACCCACAGGTCAAAAGAGAAGGCATCACTCGAGGTCGCCTGGTGGGCGTTCGCGCTGCCGACGGTCGGTTATCGCTGTTAGTTGCCGGTCTCTCTTCGGAGTCGCCAACTTCCGATAATCGCTGCCCTGACATCGGAGCCTCCCGCCTATAGGTAGGGCTCCAGATGAGCAGTTTCATCAGTGGGCCGCTCTTATGCGGCGATGGGCTCGGAGGTTGGTTCTTCTGCCTGGCTCGGTTACCTCGGGCCCTCGGGCTCCTCGGCGATCAGGTAGGGCGGTTGGACCCTTCCTAGTCGTAGCGCCTTCTTGATGCTAGCGACTCCGTGTAGGTGTTTCCCCTCACATGGCTGCGGCGCAGGGGCCTCACCGATGCCCTTATCTCCTGGTTTTTCCTTCTCTTGCTTTCCAGGTTCCCGGGGCTTTTCCGCGCCTTCTGCAGGGTCTGTGGCCGTGTCGGCGCCGTTTTGAACCCCGGAGCTTCTGGCGCCGTTGGCGGCACAGCGTTGTCTCTCGGCGCGTTGGCGGCTATGCGATCTCAGCGCGCCGCCAGTGGTACCGTTGGATCGGCCAGCGCCCGTTCGCGGCGTCATCTGCTGGCGCCGTTGGCGGCGTCGGCCTTGACACCATTAAGCGGCGCCCGTGTGCGGCGCCCGCGCAGCGTTCGCGGAGCAGCGTGCCTCTTTAGCGCCGTCGCCTCCTGAATGCCGTCTTCAGCCCGTTTTGCCGTCTGGCGCCGGCAGCCCTAGGGACTCTCCTTGTTTTTCTGCCATTTCCTCCTCTCTAATTTTCCTCCTTTCCTGTCCAAACAGTCCTTTCTGGACCATCAGGAGATGAGGCTGAGCCTGACCCAGACCTTCGGTTTGGGTGATGAAGTGGAGAAACAGGATCTTCTTTTCTACAGAGCCTGTGGTCGAGGACCTGTCCTTTAAGTTCTGTTGAAGAACCTGGGATCACTCTTTCTCTCAGACTACAGACATCGATCCTGGGAAGATATTAAGACTCCAGTATCTTCATGCTTGGAGATCCCTCGGTTTGACTCCTCCGATTCAGCCTTCCTTGAGGCGCTGTCTCAAATGGTATGGAATAACCCTGCTCTTATTCCCTCAGTGGCTAAATCCATTGATAGAAGTATTCAGCTCCCAAGGATCGTCCCATTTGGCATCCCAAGTCTGCGGATCCTATTGTAGTCCTGGCAGAGAATGACAAGGTCGTTCTTCCTCAAACTACTACAGCTCGACCTATTAACAAAGAGTCTCGTAAGATTGATACATTAGGTAAGAGAGTCTTTGCTGCTCCACTCTAAGTATGCGTATTGCCAGTTATCAAGGCTATTTTTCTCAGTATGAGTATATCCTGTGGCACTCTATGAAAAGAATGGTTGAAGCTCTTCCAGATTCGGATTCCAAGTCAGAGCTTCTTCTGACCGTTATTAGAGGTATTGAGTCCAATAACCAACAGGTCAAAGCCGCCATGGACGCTTTCGACACTGCTTCTCGCTCAGCAGCCGCGGGGATTTGTACTCGGCGCCATTCCTGGCTGCGTACTTCTGGCTTCACGAATGATGCTCAGCAGCAGGTGATGGCGCTGCCTTTTGATGGCTCCTTTCTTTTTGGCCCTCAGGTGGAGCAAGCCTTAGAGGCCACTCAGAAGACTAGATCGGCCATTAAGTTGGCCAGACCTCCGCCTGCCCCCTCTCGGGGGCATGTGAACAGACGTCAGTTTCATAGTCGTCAGTCCTTTGAGGCAGAGGCAGAAGCTTCCATAAAAGCCAACCTGCCCAACCTCAAAAGAAGACGCAGCAGAAAGCGCAGGGACCTAAAGCTCCCAGCGCTACCTTATGAGTCGTTGGCCCAAGTTCCATCCACTCTGCCCGAGGTGGAACTTTCTCCTCCGGTGGGAGGTCGTCTGATGTACTTCTACAACCAGTGGAAGTCCATAACCTCAGACAAATGGGTCCTTCGGATAATTCGCGAGGGTTATTCTCTCAATTTCTTGGAAACCCCCCCGAATTGTCCTCCCATACGACAACCCAGGTTGTCGGCCTCTCAGTCAGACCTCCTCACCGCGGAGATCCAGGGCCTTCTGAACAACAGGGCAATAGAACTGGTGCCCCGCATCTCACGAAACACAGGTTCTACTCCCATTACTTTCTGGTTCCAAAGAAATCTGGGGATGCTTCCATTCTAGACCTCAGAAAGTTAAACAAATTCCTCCCCAGGAGAAATTCAAGATGATTTCCTAGGTACCCTGTTACCCTTGCTGCATCAGCAGACTGGCTGGCCTCTCTGGATATGCAGGATGCTTACCAGCATATCCGTCCACCGACCACCACAAATTCCTCAGGTTTGTAGCTTTGGGTCAGCATTATCAGTTCAGAGTCCTGCCCTTTGGGCTATCCTCGGCGCCGCGAGTTTTTACAAAGTGTTGTGCAGTTCTTGCGGCGCATCTCAGGAAAGTCGGACTCCGAGTGTTTCCCTACCTGGACGATTGGCTTCTAGCAAGCCCTTCCGGCCAAGGGACTTTGGAAGCCGTGCAAACGACTTCTCGTCTTCTCACGTCCATGGGAGTTCTGCTGAATTTGAAAAAATCTCAACTGCAACCCTCCCAGAGGCTCCTTTTCATAGGGACGCTTCTAGACACCTCCTCAGCGAAGGCTTTCCTTCCAGAGGACAGAAGACTCGACATCCTTCGTATGGCCCATTACATCAGGGAGAACCAATCGGTTACAGCTCTCTCGATGCAACGCATGTTGGGTCTCATGGCGTCCTCGGTCTTCACTGTCCCTCTGGCCCGACTGCACATGAGAACCACCCAATGGATGCTCTCCACTCAGTGGTCCCCGACCTCTCACCCCAGTCTTATCCCATCAAGGTGACGGAGCCCCTTGAAGGTCTCTCACCTGGTGGTCTCAAGAAAACAATCTCCTGGAAGGATTCCCTTTGCTCCCCGGATCATCAGATCTCCATCACCACAGATGCATCGCTAATGGGATGGGGAGCTCACTGTCTCTCCCTCCACACTCAAGGTGTATGGACTCAGTTCGAAACTCATCTCCACATAAATGTCCTGGAGATGAGAGCGGTCCTCTATGCAATCCGAGCTCTGAAGGATGTCCTTTGTCACAAGAACATTCTCCTTCAAACGGACAACAAAGCAGTGATGTATTACATCAACAAGCAAGGCGGTGCTCATTCTTATCCCTTTGCAGGAAGCAATGAGGGTGTGGGAGTGGTGCTTGGAGCACAAGTCTCCGATTCAAGCGGTTTATCTTCCAGGTATACAAACGACCTAGCAGATCACCTCAGCAGAGCAGGCAGACCCTCACGATGGTCTCTCGATCCAGCCGTAGCTCGGTCTCTGTTCAAAGAGTGGGGACTCCAGACCTGGACCTTTTGCATCCCTCAGCATAAAACTGCCTCTCTTCTGCTCCAGAAATCCAGGGCCTGGCATTTTCTGTCAGGATGCGTTCAGGCTGCGGTGGACAAAATGCTTTCTTCAGCCTTTCCACCACTTTCTCTAATCCAGAGAGTACTCCTCAAGTTCGAGTCTCAGGGACCAAGATGATTCTCATTGCTCCTTCCTGGCCTCGGCAACTATGGTTTCCTCTACTCAACAGTATGTTGGCAGCTCTCCGAGACCACTTCCTTTACAAATCAGTCTTTGACTCAGGGTTCGTTGGTCCATCCCAACCTGAAATCACTTCACCTTCATGCTTGGCTCCTGAAGAGATAGAAGTGAATCGGTTCAACGTCTCTCGTAGAGTCTCAGACATCCTTCTGGCTGCTCGGAAGCCAGCCACCTGAAAAACGTACGCTTCCAAATGGAAACGTTTTTCTCTCTGGTGTGCAAAATCCTCTTGGAATCCCTTTTCCTGTCCTCCTGGCAAGGTTCTGGAGTATCTTTTGGACCTATCAAACTTAGGTCTTCAGTACTCCACAGTTAAAGTTCACCTTAGTGCCATCTCAGCGTTCCATGAGCGATTTCTTCCTTAACTCTGGCTCCAGTTACCTATGGTGAAGAGATTTCTTAAGGGATTCTCCATACAGACCCCTGTTAGCGTCCAGTTGCAGCCTGGGACATTAACCTGGTGGTGGACATGCTCACTCGAAGCCTTTCGAACCCTTAGCTACCTGTGAGCTAAAATTTCTTACCTGGAAGACTGCCTTCCTGGTGGCCATTACCTCAGCCCGCAGGGTCTCTGAGATACATGCCCTGGTTACGGACCCTCCGTATACTGTATTCCATAAGGACAAGGTAGTTCTCCGTACTCATCCTAAATTTCTTCCCAAGGTTGTGTCAGAATTCCATCTGAACCAACCTCTGGTACTTCCCGCTTACTTCGCTAATTTCCAAAATGAAGGGGAACAAGCTCTTCATTCCTTGGATGTTAAGAGAGCCTTGCGGTTCTATTTAGATAGAACCAAGGATGTTCGCAAGACTCAGCAACTGTTCGTTTCTTTCAGCGACACCCGGCTGGGTCAACCTGTCGCTATTAGATGCATCTCTTCATGGTTAGTGGCATGCCTTCGTCATTGCTATTCCATGGCTCAAGTTAAATTAGAAGGTAGAGTGTACGCTCACTCTACTAGGGCGGTCGCGGCATCCCTAGCGGAAATTCGCAATGTTCCAATTGCAGATATATGCAACGCTGCCACCTGGAGCTCAGTGCATACTTTCGTTAAGCACTATGCACTGGATGTTCATGCCAGGCGACATTCCGCATTCGGCAGAACTATCCTTAATGGGCTTCTATCTTAGACGCGTGAGCTCTGGCTCTCCTGCCGCCCTTTTGGGGGATTATCAGCTTGGTACTCTCCCACTAGTGTGAATGAGTGGTGGAGACTTATGTCCAGGAAGATGGAAAAGTACGTACCTACCGTGAATTCTTGATCTTCTTGGACGAGTCTCACTCAATCCTACATCTACCTCCATCCCCAAGCTCACCGCTGTATTGGTCTTCACTCCCTCAAATCTTTGGGCCGTGAAGACTTCTTTGCTGACCCTTCTTACACGGGTCATACGGACTATCTTATGTCCGTTTTTAATGTTGGGTTTACTCTTTCGTTATTGTTGCACCTCCTTGGTAAAAAGGTACTGAGGCGGTTGTGGGGTCGTCGCCGAGAATAGTCATTTCGCTCGAGCCGCTGCTAGCAGCACCGTGTCTCATGGCGCCGTCTCTCGCGCCGACCCTCCAGCAAAAAGTTTGCTCCCGATGGGTCTTAGTGCCTCCGGCGCCAATCCCACTAGTGTGAATGAGTGGTGGAGACTCGTCCAAGAAGATCAAGAATTACGGTAGGTACGTAATTTTCCTTTTTTACTATAGTAGTACTTAATCTTCAGTCACTTAGTGCTCGTAAGAATCTGACGGTTACAGAGAATGTACCAGGGACAGAGGTTTGAAAACTGAGCTTCAGCTCAACGTTCTATGCTTCTGCATAGAGTTCACTCTTTCCTCTCCGGAGCAGTTGAACTGGAAAGCCTAACTGCATATTGTCATGTAACCCCTTTACAAATGGGGGTTACCGAAAGTCTTCCTTGGGTGTGCCTAAGTGCCCGCTGCCAGGCTGGTGTTCTACATCTTAGCAGGTTTCAGAGTGTTTGCATGTGAGTGCCTGTCTCTTTAAGAGCTGCTTATTTTTGCGGTTTATAATTAATCTGGGTAGGACCGAGTGTTTCTAGGCTTGAGTCCCACTCGGGCTGCAGCACAGCCGCTTCTTTCTGCTGTCAAACTAATGTGCAGAGAGATCCCTTCAGGACTCTGTGATTGTTTACTGTCATCTGTGTTAAATGGAAACAATATTGTAATGCGTCTAATCTGCCTTTCTTTGCAGCACGGACATTTTGTTATGTGCGACCATCTTGGTTCTGGACTGCTATCTGCACCAATCAGCACCTTTGGGGCCCTAAAATGGAGCCTGCCTCAGGGGGCTTTGTGGGAGTAAAATTCTGTAGGAATTGTAGTTTTTACAGTTTGGCGCCTAGATGGATCTGGAGGGTGAGCTCTAGCTGTGACAAACGGGTGAAGGAATGAATCGAACCTTTTGGATCAGAGGGAAATTCCCGTGCTGCCAGCCGCAGAGAGTCAGAGTAGAGCTGAAGAGGAAAGAGTGAACAGCTCGGGAGAGTCGGGCAGCTGCTCCTGCATAGTGCGCAGGGGAAATCGGTGGGAAGGCTGTGTCTGGCCTGTCTGCTACCATCTTCCCTAGTGAGGGAGTATTGCCTTAAATATTTCGGACTGCATCCAAAGAAGTATTGCTGCTGGATCACCGAATGTGACTGCATTTCACCTGAAGAGGACCGAGGATTTGCGTTCATGCGATCGTCTCATCAGGACTTCAAAAATGACTACAGAGCGTATGGTTTGTGCAGAGACACTGTAAATTGCAACCGGACTGTCATCCGAATCTGTGGTAATTCCTTACCCTTACTATAAGCATGCTGATTGTGGAGTGTGGGTCGCAATTTGGTTCCCCACCTTGCCTAATGCATCACGCTGGCTGGAGGCTGCATCCAGCACGAAAACAGACTGTATCCAAATTGTTCACCCGATTTGGGCCTTGCCATCCTGGCCCAGACAATCGTTCACGCCGCAGAGAAACAACCAACGAGAGACCCACCAGGGATTCGGCTCCCTGTTCAACAACAACAGACAGGAACGACACCACGGTGCTTCATGTGGGCCCTGCTTCTCCTGGCCTTTCAGCTCTTCTTCCTGAGGTCTCCATTTCGTCCATCCTGCATCCTGAACTGGGTAGCGTGAATAAACACCAGGGTAGCTCCCTGCAACAAAGCTCAAATCAAAGTGTGTCAACTGATTTAATAATTGTTGTTATTCTATTTGGACTGAGCCATCTGGCTCCAGATTACAAATTAAGGGATAAAGTGCATGTTGTGTGTTCTTCCTTCCAAAGGGCCCCGATCAGCTGCAACGCCGGCCTACCCCGGGCAACGCTTCAGGCTAGCCTGTAGTTCCAACTGGGTACCCAGAGTGTGTGTGACTATAATACAGGGACCTTTGAGTGCATGCCTTATAGCTGGACTAAGTCAGATCTGAAATCAGTCTCGATTGCTATCCCTTCCCTTATTCATGCCCCTAATAAATCAGAACTAAATCTTTTTGCATCTCAACTGGTGGTGGAGTACCTTTGTACTGAAGGCTCTGTGATATTGTATGTTTATGGTTACAGGCCTTATTTTACAGGGGGATCTTCAGGGCGTTCCAGCAAATTCAGTCGTGGTGGTAAGTGGTTATCAGGGACCATTCACTGTGTACTGTAAAGCGTGTTGTTGTGGAGCAGCTGCAGGCCTATTCAGATCACTAGGGGAGCCAGAGGGGCGTACCAGTGTCCCGGAGGGCTGTATCCAAGGCAGTCACGTGGCCAACAACCCTGTCCTCTGGGTGGAGGCACTCGTTTAGAGAATCCAGGCCCTTCATCCTGCAGGCCACATTGCAGGCAGAGGCAGTATCCCTTGAGATAGTGCCACCTAGGGGTTACAGTCAGAATACAGCAAGACTCCATTAGAAGAAACAAGATTACTGTGGTAAGTAATTTTTTCTTTTGGCCCCTATCAACTTGTCAGGTAAACTGTTCCAAGGTTCCACAACCCTTTCGGTAAAGTAATACTTCCTCATATCCCTCCTGAACCTTCCCCCTTTCAGTTTCCACCCATGCCCTCGTGACTTTGAAGTTGTACTTCTGTAAAATAACTCCTCGGCATTCACCTTAATTATTCCTTTCAAGAATTCAAAGGTCTGTATCATTATCACCCCTCTGCCATCTGGTCTCAAATGAGTACATGTTTAATGCCTTGAGCCACTCCTCGTAAGATCTGCCTTGCTGGCTCTCTATCATCCTAGTGACCTTTCATTGCACCGCCTCTAGCCTGTCGCTATCCTTCCTGAGGTAAGGACTAGGCACAGTACTCCAGGTCTGTCCTCACCAGTGATCTATAAAGTGGTAATATTACCTCTTTCCATCGGCTGTCTGTACTCCTCCCGCTACATCTCAGCATCCTGTATGCCTTATTAATAGCCTTACTGCATTGATTTGATTGTTTGAGGGTGTTGCTAATGATGACTCCTAGGTCTCTTTCCTCAGATGTAGTGCTCAGCTAAACCCTTCCCATCCAGTGCTCCATCTTGGGATTCTTGCTGCCTAGGTGCATCACTTTGTACTTTTTGGTGTTGAATTTCAACTTCCAGACCTTAGACCACCTCTCCAGTCTATGCAGGTCACTCTGCATATCCCTAATTCCTTTGTCGCTGTCCACCCTCCCACAGAGTTTTGTGTCATCTTCGAAGAGACGATGGCAGAAATGGAGTGATTATTCAGCAGCTCAAGCGGAACTCGGTCATGGAAACACACAGTCCCCCCTTTTGATTAATTATGACTGCAAACAGGCAGCCCTTAAAGAGAGAGTACACGGAGGCCACACAGGCACTCATGAGCAATACTTTTAAATGCTAAACGCAGGACACCAGCCGGGCAACGAGCATTTGGGCAAGCTCGTGGAAGCCTTTTGGGAACCCCCATTTGTAGGGGGGTTACACCCTTCCTTGCCTGGAAAAACTTGGCGTCCGCGTCAAGTAGGTACCATCACAATAATTTCAAATGCAGATTATCCTACACATCTATACCATTCTTCTTCTTCTTCATTAGCAGATCAGGCCTATAACTTATAAAGCATTAGTCAACATATTAAACCGTTACAATACATATTCTCTGTATTTCACAGTACACTACTTTTCCTAACTTACATCACACATATGTTGCACAGATTACTCACATATACACTGCAGTTTGGAATCAAGTTATTACTTCCTGCACATGGAACAATGAGAATGGGGGCTCTCTCCTATCAGCTACCTTGGGGCTAGACGGGGCAAGGGCACCCTACCTGGAGGGCAGAACAATCAACCGGGACTTAGCACTTAAGCTCAGTTTGAGCAGTGAACTCTGGGACACATAAACTCCCTTCTGGACTACATTGAGAGGCAAATCCACCGGCCTCCCAGAGGAATCATAGCTGAGGCGCACCATTGGTTTGACAGCTCCTCCAGTCTTCCTGGGGGGAACAGCCACAGTCTCAGTACCTTTCACCTCAATCTCTGCACTTTCCTCACTTGCAAGGGGAACCTCTGTCTGAGTGGAAAAATTCGGACTTGGGCACTGTCAGCCCTTGGCTCTGTAAATTCAAGTTCTACAACATTTTGCCCACCTGGACAATACTCCAGCACTGGAAGGGGACTATCATTGCACTCAAAGTATTCTTCATGTTCTGGCATGTCACCAGTCTGCCTCAGATGACCTGTCTCTTCCTCAGGTAAATCACACAATCCCACCATACACAGTGACTCAACATCATCAGGCTTGACACTTTGCACTTCACTGTCAGGGAGCATTGGCTCCAAGGACAAAGCTGGGGGGGTTAGGCAGTCCGGAAGGCCCATCTTGATCCCCACAATTGACCATGGGGTTACCCCAAAACAACTGACTCAGTTCATAAGAGGGGTAATAACCATAGTTGCACTCACTCTCGTCAGAAGTGGACTGACAATCATTATCATTTTGGGTTTGCTGTGGAGAGGACCCTAAATCAGTGACCACTGGGGCAAGCTTACTCTGTCTTTGTTTCACAGCAGCCCGAGTCACTGGTCCAGGGAGAACCATCTCTGAGGACTCAACTTCAATCATGACTTGGCCAATGGGCAACAAATGGTTACGGTGCATGGTCTTGACATCTTTTGAGTTGTTTTCAGGCCGCACCTTGTAAACAGGTAAATCATTCAGTTTGCCTGCTACTACATGGGGAAGATGGTGCCACCGATCAGCAATTTTGTGTTTGTCATGCAATCCCAGATTTCGCAACAACACACGGTCTCCAGCTCAAAGCTCTTGGGCCTTTACTTTTTATTATAACTGTTTTTTTATTTCAGATGTTTACTTACTTGACATCACAGTTAATATTTACAGGAAAAAAAATTACAGATGTGAGACTATGCATTCAGTAGGCCTGACATACCTCTGTTGAGCAGGATAAATTTATAAGCAAGTGTATAAGTACATCATGATATAAGTGTGTTAGATACAACATGCCTAAGTCTACCTAAGAGTCTACAACTTTGCTCAGATTTTCAAAAATCAGTTTGCACTGTCTAGTTGTGTACACAGGGGCTTTGTCTGGGAGAGAGACCCGGGGATCCACCCCAAAGTGGTGAGTGGGCGGGATCGCCACCTCACCTGATTCTAAAATTATTATTGCAGTGTCAGTGGCTCAGTAGGTAGCACACTTGCCTCTGAGGCCGGGAGATCAGAGGGCTGTGGGTTCAGATCCTACATCTGGCACTTGGGTTAATATCCTAGTACTGACACTGTAGTGTAACATCACAGGGGTGCTGCACTTCTGAAGTGCCCTCTTTCGGATGAGACGTTAAACCGAGGTCCCATCTGACTGGATTGGTGGTAGTTCAGGTGGATGTTAAAGATCCCATGGCACTTATCGAAAAGAGTAGGGGAATTTTCCCGGTGTCCTGGCCAAATTTCCCTCATTCACTAAAAATACCACCAACAGCTTAATCTGGTTCAAAGTCAGTTGGCATTCATCTGTATCCCCCTCCCCCGAGTTGTGCCTGAAAATAGGCAGGATTTATCTAGTGCACTTACCTGGTCAACAAAAACTAAAATTAAAAATAAATAAATAAATAAAAGGATTCTAACAGGTAAGTAAGGTATCAACTGAATAGGCAATCTAGACTGAGGACTGGTACGACCCCACTTATCAGGATCCCCCTCAAAGCACAACCTCCCCTCAGAGGATATGGTATGTGATCCAGCTTAAGTTGTGCTATATGTAGAAACCATCTATTCCATCGGTTCATTAATCCGGGAACCTTAATTTAAATTCTGGCTGTCATATGATCTTCCTGGACATAAGTCTCCACCACTCATTCACACTAGTGGGATTGGCGCCGGAGGCACTAAGACCCATCGGGAGCAAACTTTTTGCTGGAGGGTCGGCGCGAGAGACGGCGCTGCGAGACTCTGACGCCCATGAGCAGCGTCTCAGTGATAATGACCATCTCGCGATGACCCTCCAACCGCCTCAGTTCCTTTTTTCCCGCTGTCGAGGCGCTTCAGTGACGACGTCGCTCGCCTGTCGGGAGTCAAACTTCAAACTAGCGCATAGTTTTCAGTTTGTTTTTTTGTAACATTATCACGATAGTAGTATCGCTTAGTTTTATTCTATTTTTCGTAAAATTTTTCTAATATTTAAATTTAACTTACTTGAAGAAGTCTCGGCCTACTGGACGGAGTCGACCATGAGCAGGTCAGGTGACGGTAGGGAGACTTCGTATGAAAGCTGTTCAGTCAGCCGGGCTGGGTCCGGTCAGCCTCCTTCTCCTCAGCGGGGTTCCGACTACGGTCAGTCCGATGCCCGGGGGGATGGGCGGTCCCCCCGCCGGCATAAAAATAAACGGTCGCATTCTCGGCGCCGTTCGGCCTCGAGCTCTTCTTCGGCCCACAGGTCAAAGAAAGGCATCACTCGAAATTCGCCCTCTGATATGTCTCGGCGTCAGCGGTCGGTTATCGTTGCTAGTTGCCGGTCTCCTTCTTGAATCGCCCAACTTCCGATAATCGTCGTCCTCGACTATCGGAGCCCTCCCGCCTGGTAGGGCTCCAGATGAGCAGTTTCATCAGTGGGCGCTCTTATGGAGGCGATGGGCTCGGAGGTTGGTTCTTCTGCCTGGCTCGGTTACCTCGGAGCCTCGGGCTCCTCCGGCGATCAGGTAGGCGGTTGGACCTTCCTAGTCGCGCGGCGCCTTCTTCGGTGCTAGCGACTCCGTGCTTAGGTGTTTCCCCCCCTCACATGGCTGTGGCGCAGGGGGCCTCACCGATGCCCTTATCTCCTGGTTTTTTTCCTTCTCTTGCTTTCCAGGTTCCCAGGTCTTTTCCGGCGCCTTCTGCAGGGTCTGTGGCCGTGTCGGCACCGTTTTCGGGGCCGCCGGAGCTTGCGGCGCCGTTGGTGGTGCCGCATGGTCTCTCGGCGCCGTTGGCGGCGCCGCGTGGTCTCGCGGCACCACCGGTGGTGCCGTTGGATTTGGCGGTGCAGTTCGCAGGCGCCGTGCGGCTCCGTTTGTGGCGTCGTCATCATGGCGTCGTTGGCAACATCGACGTAGCGCCCGTCGGCAGCGCCGTCTGTGATGTCGATCATGGCGCCCGCCCGGCGTTGCGGGGCGCGTACCTCTTGGCGCGTCACGCCTCCTCGATGCAATCTTCAGCCCGTTTTGCCATCTGGCGCCCGGCAGCCAGGGACTCTCCTTGTTTTCTGCCATTTCCTCCTCTCCTAATTTTCCTCCTTTCCTGTCCAAACAGTCCTTTCTGGACCATCAGGAGATGAGTTGAGCCTGACCCAGACCTTCGGTTGGGTGATGAAGTGGAGAAACAGGATCTTTCTTTGCTACAGAGCCTGTGGTCGAGGACCTGTCCTTTAAGTCTCTGTTGAAGAACCTGGGATCCCTCTTTCTCTCAGACTACAGACACCGATCCTGGGAAGATATTAAGACTCAGTATCTTCATGCTTGAGATCCCTCTGATTTAGCTCCTCGATTCAGCCTTCCTTGAGGCGCTGTCTCAAATGGTATGGAATAACCCTGCTCTTATTCCCTCAGTGGCTAAATCCATTGATAAGAGTATTCAGCTCCCAAGGATCGTCCCATTTTGGCATCCCAAGCCTGCGGATCCTATTGTAGTCCTGGCAGAGAATGACAAGGTCGTTCTTCCTCAAACTACTACAGCTTGACCTATTAACAAGAGTCTCGTAAGATTGATACATTAGATAAGAGAGTCTTTGCTGCCTCCACTCTAAGTATCGTATTGCCAGTTATCAAGGCTATTTTTCTCAGTATGAGTATATCCTGTGGCACTCTATGAAAAGAATGGTTGAAGCTCTTCCAGATTCGATTCCAAGTCAGAGCTTCTTCTGACCGTTATTAAGGTATTGAGTCCAATAACCAACAGGTCAAAGCCGCCATGGGCGCTTTCGACACTGCTTCTCTCTCAGCAGCAGCGAGGTTGTACTCAGCGCCATTCCTGGCTCGTGCTCTGGCTTCACGAATGATGCTCAGCAGCAGGTGATGGCGCTGCCTTTGATGGCTCCTTTCTTTTTGGCCCTCAGGTGGAGCAAGCCTTAGAGGCCACTCAGAAGACTAGATCGGCCATTAAGTTGGCCAGACCTCCGCCTGCCCCTCTCGGGGCATGTGAACAGGCGTCAGTTTCATGAGTCGTCAGTCCTTCGAGGCAGAGGCAGGGAAGCTTCCATAAAAGCCAACCTGCCCAACCTCAAAAAGAAGAGCCGTAGAAGCGCAGGGACCTAAAGCTCCCAGCGCTACCTTATAGTCGTTGGCCCAAGTTCCATCCACTCTGCCGGTGGAACTTTCTCCTCCGGTGGGAGGTCGTCTGATGTACTTCTACAACCAGTGAAGTCCGCAACCTCAGACAAATGGGTCCTTGCGGATAATTCGCGAGGTTATTCTCTCAATTTCTTGGAAACCCCGAATTGTCCTCCCATCGACAACCAGGTTGTCGGCCTCTCAATCAGACCTCCTCACGCGGAGATCCAGGGCCTTCTGAACAACAGGACAATAGAACTGGTGCCCCGCATCTACGAAACACAGGTTCTCTCCCATTACTTTCTGGTTCCAAAAGAAATCTGGGGGATCGCCCCATTCTAGACCTCAGAAAGTTAAACAAATTCCTCCCCAGGGAGAAATTCAAGATGATTTCCCTAGGTACCCTGTTACCCTTGCTGCATCAGCACGACTGGCTGGCCTCTCTGGATATGCAGGATGCTACCATATCCCGTCCACCGACCACACGCAAATTCCTCAGGTTTGTAGCTTTGGGTCAGCATTATCAGTTCAGAGTCCTGCCCTTTGGGCTATCCTCGGCGCCATGAGTTTTTACAAAGTGTTGTGCAGTTCTCATGGCGCATCTCAGGAAAGTCCCGGACTCAGTGTTTCCCTACCTGGACGATTGGCTTCTTAAAGCCCTTCCGGCCAAGGGACTTTGGAAGCCGTGCAAACGACTTCTCGTCTTCTCACGTCCATGGGAGTTCTGCTGAATTTGAAAAAATCTCAACTGCAACCCTCCCAGAGGCTCCTTTTCATAGGGACGCTTCTAGACACCTCTTCAGCGAAGGCTTTCCTTCCAGAGGACAGAAGACTCGACATCCTTCATATGGCCCGTTACATCAGGGAGAACCAATCGGTTACAGCTCTCTCGATGCAACGCATGTTGGGTCTCATGGCGTCCTCGGTCTTCACTGTCCTTCTGGCCCGACTACTGAAAGAACCACCCAATGGATGCTCTCCACTCAGTGGTCCCCGACCTCTCACCCCAGTCTTATCCATCAAGGTGATGGAGCCCCTTGAAGGTCTCTCACCTGGTGGTCTCAAGAGAGCAATCTCCTGGAAGGATTCCCCTTTGCTCCCCGGATCATCAGATCTCCATCACCACAGATGCATCGCTAATGGGATGGGGAGCTCACTGTCTCTCCCTCCACACTCAAGGTGTATGGACTCAGTTCGAAACTCATCTCCACATAAATGTCCTGGAGATGAGAGCGGTCATCTATGCAATCCGAGCTCTGAAGGATGTCCTTTGTCACAAGAACATTCTCCTTCAAGCGGACAACAAAGCAGTGATGTATTACATCAACAAGCAAGGTGCTCATTCTTATCCCTTTGCAGGAAGCAATGAGGGGTGTGGAGTGGTGCTTGGAGCACAAGTCTCTGATTCAAGCGGTTTATCTGCCAGGTATACAAAGCGACCTAGCAGATCACCTCAGCAAGCGGAGGCAGACCCTCACAGTGGTCTCGATCCAGCCGTAGCTCGGTCCCTGTTCAAGAGTGGGGGACTCCAGACCTGGACCTTTTGCATCCCACTCAACATAAAACTGCCTCTCTTCTGCTCCAGAAATCCAGGGCCTGGCATTTTCTGTCAGGATGCGTTCAGGCTGCGGTGGACAAAAGCGCTTTCTTCGCCTTTCCACCACTTCCTCTAATCCAGAGTACTCCTCAAGTTCGAGTCTCAGGGGACCAAGATGATTCTCATTGCTCCTTCCTGGCCTCGGCAACTATAGTTCCTCTACTCAACAGTATGTTGGCAGCCTCTCGAGACCACTTCCTTTGCAAATCAGTCTTTTGACTCAGGGTTCGTTGGTCCATCCCAACCTGAAATCACTTCACCTTCATGCTTGGCTCCTGAAGAGATAGAAGTGAATCAGTTCAACGTCTCTCGTAGAGTCTCAGACATCCTTCTGGCTGCTCGAAGCCAACCACCCAACACGTCGCTTCCAAATGGAAACGTTTTCTCTCTGGTGTACAAAATCCTCTTGGAATCCCTTTTCCTGTCCTCCTGGCAAGGTTCTGGAGTATCTTTTGGACCTATCAAACTTGAGTCTTCAGTACTCCACAGTTAAAGTTCACCTTAGTGCCATCTCAGCGTTCCATGAGCCGGTTTCTTCCTTAACTCTGGCTCAGTTACCTATAGTGAAGAGATTTCTTAAGAGGATTCTCCATACCAGACCCCTGTTAAGCGTCCAGTTGCAGCCCAGGACATTAACCTGGTGCTGGACATATACTCACTCGGAAGCCTTTCAAACCCTTAGCTACCTGTGAGCTAAAATTTCTTACCTGGAAGACTGCCTTCCTGGTGGCCATTACCTCAGCCATGAGGTCTCTGAGATACATGCCTGGTTACGGACCCTCAGTATACTGTATTCCATAAGGACAAGGTAGTTCTCCGTACTCATCCTAAATTTCTTCCAAGGTTGTGTCAAATTCCATCTAGACCAACCTCTGGTACTCGCTTACTTAGCTAATTTCCAAAATGAAGGGCAGAGCTCTTCATTCCTTGGATGTTAAGAGAGCCTTGCGGTTCTATTTAGATAGAGACCAAGGATGTTACATAAAGACTCAGCAACTGTTCGTTTCTTTCAAGCGACACCCGGCTGGGTCAACCTGTCGCTATTAGATGTATCTCTTCATGGTTAGTGGCATGCCTTCGTCATTGCTATTCCATGGCTCAAGTTAAATTAGAAGGTGAAGTGTACGCTCACTCTACTAGAGGCGATTAGCTGACATCCCTAGCGGAAATCGCAATGTTCCAATTGCAGATATATGCAGCGCCGCTACCTGGAGCTCAGTGCATACTTTCGTTAAGCACTATGCACTGGATGTTCATGCCAGGCGACATTCCGCGTCGCAGAACTATCCTTAATGGGCTTCTATCTTAGGCAGCGTGAGCTCTGGCTCTCCTGCCGCCCTTTTGGGGATTATCAGCTTGGTACTCTCCCACTGAGTGTGAATGAGTGGTGGAGACTTATGTCCAGGAAGATAGGAAAATTACGTACCTACCGTAATTCTTGATCTTCTTGGATGAGTCTCCACCACTCATCCTACCTCCCTCCATCCCGAGCTCACCGCTGTATTGGTCTTCACTCCCTCAAATCTTTGGGCCGTGAGGACTTCTTTTTGACCCTTCTTGACAGGTCCATACGGACTATCTTATGTCCGTTTTTTAATATTGGGTTTACCCTTTCGTTGGTGCGCTGCACCTCCTTAGTAAAAAAGGTACTGGCGGTTTGGAGGGGTCGTCACGAGATGGTCATTACCGCTCGAGCCGCTGCTCAGCGCCCGTGTCTCGCGGCGCCGTCTCTCGCGCCGACCCTCCAGCAAAAAGTTTGCTCCCGATGGGTCTTAGTGCCTCCGGCGCCAATCCCACTAGTGTGAATGAGTGGTGGAGACTCGTCCAAGAAGATCAAGAATTACGGTAGGTACGTAATTTTCCTTTCTAGTTTATAGATGTCATATGCTGTGTCTTCCCAGGCTGAGATGGAGGGAAGGTCGGTGCTGAGCCATAATCTAGTTATACATTTTCTAGCTGCACCCAACAAAATATTAAGAAGGTATGTTTGGTGAGGATCCTTAAAACAGCGAGGGTAATGAAGTAGGAGCCCGATCTCTGGTGAAAAGGTGCCCAAGAGAGGAAAGAGATAGATAACTGTCACCAATAACAGTCCAATATTGTGTCAGGACTGGACAAGCCCATAAAACATGAGAGCGTGTTGCTACATCACAACCGTACTTCCTCCAACACGAGGAATCGCCTCCCGTAAGGAACTTAGCTATGATCTGGGGTGTGCGGAAGTATCTGGACACCACCTTCCAGGAATACTATCTCCAAGTGTAAGAGTTGGAGGTTTTGTGTTGTCTCTGCCAGATCCTCCACCAATCCTCCCGGGACAAAGCAATCTGTAGTTCTGCTTCCCAGTGAAATTGTACCAAATCCATGGCTTGGGAAGGTATCGCTTGTAGGGCTTTATAAAGGCGAGAGGCCAAATGACTCAGATCTCTGCCCCCCTTTCGCTGAATCAGGAGAGGACAGAGGGGAGGAATGGTCTGGGCTGCGGTATTCAGGTCTATCTTTGAACTTAAGAAATGACGCAATTGTAAGTATCTAAAAAAATCACTTCCAACCAAAGAGAATTCCTGTTTGAGATGGTCAAATGGTTTGAACACTGCATTTTCAAATAGTTGATATGTGTGTTTAAGACCTCTATGAGCCCAAGATTGAAAGGTTGGTGTCCAAACGTGCCAGGGCCCAGTCAGGGTCCTCCGCCGGAATTCCTATCCAGGATGCCATAAACCTATAAGCAGGATGAGTTAGAAACTTCATCCAGGTTTGAAGTATCTCTTAAGTAAATCTGGAAGCTTTCTGTAGTTTAATGATATTGTTAGGTTGGAAGACTAGGGAATGAAGAACGGGGCCATCTGTCATGGTCTGTTCAATTAGATACCAGGGTGGCGCATGTGATGGGGGTAAGAGCCGTGTAGTTATATGAGTGAGCAGTGAAGCCATGCTGTAATGTAATATATTGGGAAGAGATAAGCCTCCATTATCCTTAGATTGTTGGAGTCTAGCCATTGCTATGCGAGGTCTCTGGTTTATCCATAAAAACTGGCTAATAAAGTTGTCCCATAGTCGAACATCCCTCCGTAATATAGGTAAGGGGATATTTTGCATCAAATAAAGAAGTTTTGGGAGGGAATTCATCTGGATAAATTGAACTCTAGCCAATAATGATAAGGGAAGAGGAGTCCATCTCTGCAGGTCTGAGTGTATTTTAGAGAAAATTGGGGAGTAGTTCGATTCGTATAGGTCAGCTATCCTAGCTGGAATTTTAATCCCCAGATAAGTCAAAAATAATTTATCCCATTTGTATGGGTATTTATTAATAAGATCTTGGGGAAAAGGAGGCTGTATCAGCAGGGTTTCTGATTTATTTGGAGTTATAGTGTATCCTGTAAGGTTCTCTATTTTTGCTAGTAGAGTAGTTAAGGTTTGTAGTGACTCTTCGGGGTGGGTGATATATAGAAGAAGGTCATCAGCATAATATGCTATTTTATGAATTGCTGAGTCAGAAACTCTATAACCATGGAGGCCGGAATCTTCCTGGACATAAGTCTCCACCACTCATTCACACTATTGGGATCTGCGCCGGAGGCACTAGGACCCATTGGGAGCAAACTTTTTGCTGGAGGGTCGGCGCCAGAGATGGCGCCGCGAGGAATGGCGCCATGAGCCCTAGCTCATGCGGTAATGACTATCTTGGCGTCGACCCTCCAACCGCCTCAATTCCTTTTTTCCCGCCGTTGAGTGCACTTCAGTGACGACGTCACTCGCCTGTCGGGAGTCAAACTTCAAAGCATAATTTTCAGTTTTTATTATTTTGTAGTATTATCTCAATACAGTATCACTTAAATTTATTCTTATTTTAAAATAAATACAATAAAGAAGTCTCAGCCTACCTTGATGGAGTCGACCATGAGCAGGTCAGGTGACGGTAGGGAGGCTTCGTATGAAAGCTGTTCAGTCAGTGGGGCTGGGTCCGGTCCACCGCCTTCTCCGAAGGGAGGGTCTGACAATGGTCAGTCCAATGCCTGGGGATGGGCGGTCCCCGGAGCTTATAAAATAAGCAGTCGCACTCTTGGCACCGTTCGGCCTCGAGCTTCTTCTTCGGCCCGCAGGTCTAAAAGAAGGCATCGCTGAGTGTCGCCTCTGATATGCTGCGCGTAGACGCTCAGTTATCGGGGCTAGTTGCTGGTTTCCTCCTTCGGAGTCACTAACCTCTGCTTCTGGTAGCCGACAGCTTCGACATCGGAGTCCTACCCCGCTCACAGGTAGGTCTTCAGATGAGCAGTTTCATCAGTGGGCCGCTCTTATGGAGCAATGGGCTCGGAGGTTGGTTCGGCTACCTGGCTCGGTCGCTCGTGGTCCTTCGGGCTCTCTGGGTGACCAGGTAGGGCGGTTGGACCTTCCTGGTCGCGCGGCACCTCCTTCGGTGCCATCGACTACGCGCTTAGGTGTTCCCCCCCCACATGGCTACGGCGCAGGGGACCACACCGATGCTCTTATCTCTTGCTCTTCTTCCTTCAAAACCTATTTTTCGGAGTCTGGGAGTGTTTTTGGCACCCTCGGCATCATGTGGCCTCTCGGCGCCATTCTCTGCGTCGATGCTGCGTTCGGCGTCGTCCTCGGCGCCATGCGGCTTCTTGGTGCTGCCCTCGGCACCGTGCAGCTTTTTGGCACTGTCCTCGGCACCATGCAGCTTCTCGGCGCCGTCCTCGGTGGCGTTTTCAGCACCGCGTGGCCTCGCGGCGTCGTTTTTGGTGCCGTGCGCCTCCTCGGCGCCAGCGGCTCTCGGGAACTCCTCTTTTCACTTGTTTCCTTCTTCCTCCTCTTTTGAATTTCATTCCTTTCCTGTTCATACAGTCCCTCCTGGACTGTCAGGAGATGACGTTAAGCCTGACCCAGACCTTCGGTTGGGTGATAAAGTGGACGAAGCAGGATCTATTACTGCTACAGAGCCTGTGGTGGGGACCTATCCTTTAAGTCTCTGTTGAAAATCTGAGTTCCACACTTTCTCTCAGACTACAGACATCGATCCTGGGAAATTGTTGAGACTCCAATATCTTCATGCCTCGGAGATGCCTACGGATTTGACTCCTCCGATTCAGCCTTCATTCGAGACGCTGTCTCAAATAGTTTGGAATAATCCTGCTCTTACCCCTTCGGTGGCTAAATCCATTGATAGGAAATATTCAGCCCCCAAGGATCGTCCCATTTTGGCATCTCAAGCCTTTGCGGATCCTATTGTAGTCCTGGCAGAGAATGATAAGGTCGTTCTTCCTCAAGCTACTACAGCTCGACCTATTAACAAAGAATCTCATAAGATGAACACCTTAGGTAGAGGTCTTTGCTACTTCTACTCTAAGTATACGTGTTGCCAGTTACCAAGGCTATTTTTCTCAGTATGAGTATATCCCATGGCATTCTATTAAACAGATGGTTGAAGCCCTACCGGAGTCAGATTCAAAGCCAGAGCTTCTTCAAACTATTACCAGAGGTATTGAATCTAATAACCAGCAGGTTAAAGCAGCCATGGATGCTTTTGACACTGCTTCCCGTTCAGCGGCTGCTGGTATTTACCAGCGTCATTCCTGGCTGCACACCTGAGCTTCTGAATAGCCAGCGCAGCAACAGAGGATAGCATTGCCTTTAAGAGGTGCATATCTTTTTGGTCCTCAGGTAGAGCAAGCTCTAGAAGCTACACAAAGACTAGATCAGCCGTTAAGTTGGCTCGGCCCCCTCCTGTCCCCTCTCGAGGGCATGCCAGTAAACGGCAGTTTCATAATCGCCAGTCTTTTCGAGGCAGAGGCAGAGGAAGTTTCCATAAGAACCAACCTGCCCAACCTCAAAAGAAGGGCGCAACGGAAAGCGCAAGGGCCCAAAGCGCCCAGCGCTACCTTATGAATTACCGGCCTAAGTTCCATCTCAGCTGCCCGAGGTGGACTTGTCCTCTCTGGTGGGAGGTCGTCTAATGCACTTCTACAACCAGTGGAAGTCCATAACCTCAGATAAATGGGTCCTTCGGATAATTCGCGAGGGGTATTCACTCAATCTTGTGGAGACCCCTCCGGATCGTCCCCCCAAACGACTGCCCAAGCTGTCAACCCTTCAGTAAGACCTTCTCGCCGCCGAGATTCGGGGCCTTCTGAACAACAGGGCAGTAGAAGTGGTGCCACTGCACCAGCAAAACACGGGGTTCTACTCCCATTACTTTCTGGTTCCAAAGAAGTCCGGTGGTATGTGCCCCATTCTAGATCTCAGAAAGCTAAACAAATTTCTCCCCAAGGAGAAATTCAAAATGATTTCTCTGGGAATCCTGTTACCTCTGCTCCACCAACACGACTGGTTAGCCTCCCTAGATATGCAAGGACGCTTACCAGCACATTCCTGTTCACCCGAGGCATCACAAATTCCTGAGGTTTATGGCTCTGGGACAGCATTATCAGTTCAGAGTCCTGCCCTTTGGGCTATCCTCGGCGCAGCATGTTTTTACAAAATGTTGTGCAGTTCTCGCAGCACACCTCAGAAAGGTCGGAATTCAGGTGTTTCCTTATCTGGACGATTTTCTTCTAGCAAGTCCTTCCAGGCAAGGGACTCTGGACGCCATGGAGATGGCCTCGCGCTTCCTTATGTCCATGGGAGTGCTGCTCAACCTCAGGAAATTGCAACTGCAGCCCTCCCAGAGGCTCCTTTTTATAGGGACTCTTCTGGACACCTCCTGTGCGAAGGCTTTTCTTCTAGAAGACAGGAGGAACGATATCCTTCAGATGGCCCATCACATAGAGGAAAACAGCTCAGTCACAGCTCTCTCAATGCAAAGGATGCTAGGCCTCATGGCATCCTCAGTGTTCACTGTGCCCCTAGCATGTCTGCACATGAGAACCACCCAGTGGTTGCTCAGTGCTCAGTGGTCCCCAACCACTCACCCGCAGTCCTATCTCATCAAGGTGACAAAACCTTTAAGGAGGTCACTCACCTGGTGGTCTCAAGAGAGCAATCTCCTGGAGGGATATCCCTTTGCTCCTCTGGACCATCAGATATCCATTACCACGGACGCATCCCTAATGGGGTGGGGAGCTCACTGTCAGGCTCTCCACACTCAAGGTGCGTGGACTCAAGTCGAGTCCCAGCTCCACATAAACATCCTAGAAATGAGAGCCGTCCTTTATGTGGTCCGAGCTTTGAAGGACATTCTGTGTCACAAGAACATTCTCCTTCAAACGGACAACAAAGCAGTGATGTATTACATCAACAAGCAGGGCGGGGCTCACTCTTACCCCTTATGCAGAGAAGCAATGAGGGTATGGGAATGGTGCTTGGAGCACGAGGCTCTAATTCAAGCGGTGTATCTGCCAGGTGTTCTGAACGACACTGGCAGACCCGTGCAACAGAACGAGACAGACCCTTACGAGTGGTCTCTCGACTCGACCATAGTTCAGTCACTATTCGAAGAGTGGGGAACTCCAGACCTGGACCTTTTTGCATCCCCACTCAACGCAAAACTGCCTCTCTTCTGCTCCAGAAATCCAGGGCCTGGCATTTTCTGTCAGGATGCGTTCAGGCTGCGGTGGACAAAATGCTTTCTTTATGCCTTTCCGCCTCTTCCTCTAATTCAGAGGGTACTCCTCAAGTTCGAATCCCAGGGAGACAAAATGATTCTCATTGCTCCCTTTTGGCCTCGGCAACTGTGGTTTCCACTGCTCAACAATATGTTGCCAGTTCCTCTGAGACCACTTCCCCTGCAGATGAACCTTTTGACTCAAGGACCGGTGGTCCATCCCAACCTGAGATCACTTCACCTTCACACTTGGCTCCTGAAGAGGTTGAAGTAAACCGATTCAGTGTCTCTCGAAGAGTTTCAGATATTCTTCTGGCTGCACGGAAGCCAGCCACTCGGAAAACTTACACAGCCAAGTGGAAGCGTTTTTCTCTCGGGTGTGCAAAGTCCTCTTTGAATCCCTTTTCCGTCCACCAGATAAGGTTTTGGAGTACCTTTTGACCTCTCAAATTCGGGTCTGCAGTACTCTACAGTCAAAATTCATCTTAGTGCCATTTCAGCATATCATGAGCCCATTATTTCCCTAACTCTAGCTCAGTTACCTATGGTTAAGAGGTTTCTTAAGAGGATTCTGCATACCAGACCTCCTACAAGACGTCCAGTCGCAGTCTGGGACATTAATCTTGTGCTAGACATGCTCACTCGGAAACCTTTCGAACCTCTGGCTACCTGTGAGCTAAAATTTCTCACTTGGAAGACTGCCTTCCTAGTGGCCATTACCTCAGCCCGCAGGGTCTCTGAGATACATGCCCTGGTCACAGACCCTCCGTATTCTGTGTTCCATAAGGACAAAGTAGTTCTTCGTACTCATCCTAAATTTCTTCCTAAGGTTGTGTCAGAATTTCATCTAAACCAACCTTTGGTCCTTCCCTCTTATTTTGAGGGCTTCCAAAATAAAGGGGAAAGTTCTCTTCATTCTTTGGATGTTAAGAGGGCCTTGCGTTTCTATCTAGATAGAACCAAGGATTTTCGCAAAGCTCAGCAACTGTTCGTTTCCTTCAGTGAGACCCGGCTGGGTCAACCTATAGCTATCAGATGTATCTCATCATGGCTAGTAAGTGCTTGTCGTCACTGCTATTCCATGTGCCAGTTAAGTTGGAGGGTAGAGTTCGCTCACTCTACCAGAAGCCGGTGCTTGTATCCCTAGCGGAAACTAATAACGGGCTCCATTGCAGACATCTGCAATGCGCTACCTGGAGCTCAGTGCATACTGTTAAACATTATGCACTAGATGTCCATGCCAGACGACATTCTTCCTTTGGCAGAGCCATCCTCAATGGACTTCTGTCCTAAAATGTGAGCTCTTGGTCTCTCCTGCGCCCTCTTGGGAGATTATTAGCTTGGTACTCTCCCAATAGTGTGAATAGTGGTGGAGACTTATGTCAGGAAGATATAGAAAAGTACGCACTCACCATAATTCTTGATCTTCTTGGACGAAGTCTCACCACTCATCACACGCCCACCCTCCATCCCCTGAGCTCTCACCTTTTCTTGTTGAGCTTCACCCTCAAATCTTTAGGCCGTGAAGACTTCTTTTATTGACCCTTCTTACACGGTCGCCCGGACTATCGTAATGTCCGGTTTTAGGTTAGGCTACCCTTCTAGGTTAGTTACACTGCACCTCCTTGGTAAAAAAGGTACTGAGGCAGTTGGAGGGTCGACGCCGAGATAGTCGTTACTGCACGAGCTAGGGCTCGTGGCGCCGTTCCTTGTGGCGCCGACCCTCCAGCAAAAAGTTTGCTTCCGATGGGTCCTAGTGCCTCCGGCGCAGATCCCAGTAGTGTGAATGAGTGGTGGAGACTCGTCCAAGAAGATCAAGAATTACGGTAGGTACGTAATTTTCATATTCTGTCTCAGCATCTGGACTATAGGTTCCATAAAAAGAGCAAATAAGTATGGGGAGAGGGGGCAACCCTGACGGGTGCCTCTGTGTAGTGAGAAGTGGTCAGAGTGTGAACCATTTAATTTCACTACTGCCTCTGGATCTGTGTATATGCCTCTAATCGCATCCATAAATAAGGGAATTTAAATTTTTGTGGGGCCGCTTGTAGGAAATCCCATGAAACCATGTCGAACGCCTTTTGGGCATCGAGACTTAATATCAGGAGTGGGGACTTTGTGGACTGGGCGTGGTCTATAAGATACAGGGTTCTTTTGATATTGTCCGTTGTCTGTCTGCCTTTGATTAATCCAGATTGATCTGGGTGTATCAAAGAAGGGAGGATCTGATCCAGCCGATGTGCCAGAATACTTGTGTAAATTTTATAGTCCTGGTTGAGGACCGAGATAGGGCGGTATGAGTCACAAAGATGTGAGGGTTTTTGGGGTTTCAAAATCACTGAGATAGTTGCTTGTCTCCAAGAGATTGGAAAGGAGGAAGTGGTATGGGCACTTTGTAGTGCCTGAAGAAAGGGAGTTCCATTAAGTTCCATGTGCCTTTATAGAATTCCGCTCCATAGCCATCTGGACCTGGAGATTTCCCATTTTTGAGGCCATGGATTGTGGTTTGAAGCTCCGATTCTGTAATCGGGGCTTTTATTTCAATTTGTTTTGATTCTGACAAGGTAGGGAGATGGAGTTGAGAAAGGAAGGTTGAAATTTTGAGCGGGTCAGGGGCCCTCTGAGAGGAGTACAAGTTCTGGTAATATTTTTTGAAGGTATCTAATAAATGTGAGGTCAAATACCGAAGTTGACCAGAAGTGGGATCCTTAATTTTTGTAATGGTGTACTGTTGTACTTGATTTCGGAGGCAGTATGCAAGAAGTCTGGAAGCTTTCGCCCCGCCCTCGTAGTATCACTGCCTCAACCAGGCCAAAGCCTGTTCGGTTTTGGCTGTCAGGCTCTGTTGGATCTTATTCTGTATTTGGACTATCATCGGTAGAAGATCAGTATCTCCCTGCATATGGGCCTGCTGAAGAAAGCTCAGTTCCTCTTGTAGGGCTATTAATTTACTGTCGGACTGTTTTTTCTTATGAGAGGCAAAAGCTATTATGTCACCTCTAAGGACTACCTTTAATGTGTCCCAAAGAAGTTGAGGAGAGATCTGAGGAGAAGTGTTGTCTCTAATAATTTCGGGAATATATTTCTCAAGTAAATCTTGGAATTCTTTATCTCTGAATAGGGTCGTATTAAAATCAATCAATCAAATCTTTATTTATCCAGGCGAACATCATTGAGCAATGCTCATTTGCAAGATGGACCTGGTAGGGTCAAGATACAATTTGTATGACATATAATATACAAAGAATACACAACTTTGAAAAGGATGGCAAATGAATACAAAACAACAACTCCAAGACAGAGTGCTTTGAACAGCTAATAACAAGAAAAAAAGAGATATATATTACATATATACATGATTCGTTAAGTAGCCAGCTTGTTAGTGGAGGATACTTTAGAAACTTGCACTTTTTGGTGAAGGTTAAATGTGTCAGGGGAATTATTAGAAAGTTTTTGAGCTCGGGTGTTGAGCTGTATGGACATCTGGAAGATATATCTACAGGAAATGATTTGTAGGAGGCAAATACGGCTGAAGCAGTGACAGGGGGATGAAAGGAGTGTATACAGAATGTTGTGGCCAGGGGTGGTGAAAGGGAAGGAGTGGAAAGGGCCGTGTCAAAGAGGGATCAATAGTAGGTCAGGGGGGGATGGACTGGGAAGTAAAAACTGAAAGTATAAGGAGACTAAGTATATAATGCTTAAGGAGGAAGGATTGTAGTAAAGGTTAATGAAATGTGAAGCAGCTGCTCGTAGGGTGCTGAGGAGCTACCTTGAATAGTCGTCCAGCTGGTAGGAAAGATGGGGGGTTAGTCTAATGTTGACAGAAGCAGTTACATTTTTCTTTGAATATTTTGTTGTATAGATATTTAAAGGCTGTAATAGATATGAGCTTGTTCACTTTCAGTGTCTTTTGCATTGTGTTCCATAGGGTAGATAACACATAACTAACAGCATGTTTGCCATGTCGAGAGTGGAACTTAGGCACTTTAAGAGTAATGAAGTTCAGGCTTCTTAATGCATAATTACTTGATGAGGCTTGTAGAAAACAATCTGAGATATATTTTGAAGCTGCTGTGATATTGCTCTATAAGTCCATAGTAATGCATTCCTATCCCTTCTATATTGAAGTGAGGCCAGCCAACTACGGAGTATAGCAAGCAGTGGTGAGTACTGTATGGTAAGTCTGTGATAAACCTCAGAGCTCTATGGTATAGTGTATCTAATTTGTTCAAGCATACCGTAGGGCAGTGATTGTATAGGAAGTCAGCGTAGTCTAAAACTGAGAGGAATGTGGCCTGGACCATCTTCTTTTGAATCACTTGAAAGGAAGTGCCTTATTCTATAGTAAAGTCCAAGTCTTTGTCTAAGCTTTTAGTAGCTCTTCAGATGTTCTAGATAGTCTAATTTACTATCTAGCCATACCTCTGGTATTTGAATTTTGTGACATATCTGTAGATTTTCACCAAGTGCAGTGGATAGTTTAGGGAGATCGACTGAATTGAGTATTTTGCCTGCACCTGTGGGGGAAAGAACATTGCCTTAGTTTTTTTGCATTCAATAGTAGTTTTTTTTTTCAGTAGCTGGAGTTGCAGTAGGTCGAATTCTGCTTGTAGTTCTTTGCAGGCTGTTGTAGGAGAAGGGTGACTGACATACAGTACTGTATCATCAGCAAACAGGTGTACAGTGGCTTTGGTAAGATTTGTGTCAATGCTATTGATATATATGGCGAAGAGGATAGGGCCAAGAATAGATCCTTGTGGTACTCCTCTTTGTAGTGGTCTGAGTGGGATATGTCTCCTTCGGCCTTTACCTGCTGGGTTCTTCCTGTAAGATAGTTGTTAAACCATCTAATGGAATTGGTGTCAAGTCCAATAGACCTTAGTGAGGAGAGGCAGGTCATGGTCAACCGTGTCAAAGGCCTTTACTTAGGTCTAAGAAGACAGCACATACAATTTTTTATCCAATTCAAGTTGCCAATCATTGGTGACTTTTGCAAAACTGTTATGGTGCTGTGGTTTGCTCTGAAACCAGATTGTGCTGGGTTTAGAAGATTGTTGGCTTCTAGATATTCTCTTAGCTGGGTGCTCACAATTTTTCAAGTAGTTTAGACAGCACAGTAAGAATGGAAATTGGTCTGTAGTTATTAAGGTCTGTAGGATCCCGGCTTTCAGAAGTGGAATCACTTGAGCGGTTTCTCAGATTGATGGGATGACTCCAGACTGTAGAGAAAGGTTAAACAGATGTGTTACTGGCACTGCTAATACATGTATGGCAATTTTAAAAGTATCGTCAAGGAGTCTCGCCTGCACTTTTTTATGTCCAATTGTAAGATTAGTTCTTGACTTGCTTCAGCGTGGCTGGAGTGAAGGAGAAAATGGAGTCAGTCACCCTTGCATCAGTATTCTTAATCCCTAGATGTACTCTCATTTGGTTGGCTGGAGAGGAGTCGAATGCTAGCCCAGCAGTTGTAAAATGATTATTGAAAGCTTCCAATACTTCAATTTTGTCACTGATGGTTCTGTTTCCACATTGTAGTTTTGTTGGGAGTGAGTTACTTGGGTGTTCAATCTCTCTTTTTGAATGTTCAGGTTCAGGATAATAGGGGCATGATCTGATAACTAAATATTTAAAATCTCAGCTGATCGGATCAAGTCTACATGCTCCTTGCCTATACAGAAGTAGTCAAGTCTTGAGTAGTGTTTGAAAGCATGGGAGTAATAGGAGAATTTCCGGTATGTAGGATGTAACTGCCTCCATGTGTCTATCAGGCCCACATCTTGAATAAGACATCATAGATGTTTTTGACTAGATGTCTGTGGGGAGGGGCGAGATGCTGAGGAATTAAATGAGGGATTAAGCTGACAATTAAAATCACCCCCTATAATTAAGGTACCCTGTTGCCTGGTGAGAATAGTGTCTACTAGTTGTTGGACAGTTGAGGCATCTAAACCCAGCGGGATATAGAGACTGCACACTGTGAGAGTCTGTTGATTCAGTTTGACCACTGCTAATGCCAGCCTGCCCTCTTTATCAGTATACTGATCAATTAATTATAATATTGATCATTTTGGAATCAGAACTACTGAGCCCCTTTTCCTGCCCCTCTGATAGGAGGATCCTACTATGTGCAAAAATCCAAATTTGAGCAACTTTTGATGCTCCGTGGTAGATAAATAAGTCTCCTGAAGTAAGAGAATATCTGGCTTTAGTTTTTTGAGTGCTCGAAGCGTGCGATCCCTTTTGATGGGGCCGACCAGTCCATTTACATTATGAGATATAAGTTTGAATTGGTTATGCATGTCTAGCCTATGGTCTTAGGTCTGTTTGACACCCCGGGCCACCCCCACTTTAATGGTAGCCCCTCTGATAATCTGTTGATTCTTAATCCTGTCTCTAATAACATGTAGCATCTGAGTTATTAGCAATTTTCTGATAAACTGTAAATCAAAAATAGAAAAAAAAACAATAACTGAGTAGGAATTATATAGGGAAGGGTAAATCAACTAGGTGTACATGGTTACATACAGAACAAAAGTGATAACTATATACAAACCCCAATTAAGGGGAGATTCTGTGACTTCCAACCATGCCTGCTGTGATGGAGCATGCACTTGGGACAGATCGATCTATCGTCCGTGAGTGGACTCCTTATCACCCAAGTGATGTGAGATCCTGGGGAAACTCCTGCCCCTAACTCTGGAAGGGGGAAAGGGAGAGATAGGAATAACCAAAATCAGGAATGCCAAAAAAACTAGAGGTAATGGTAGTGGGAAAGAGTTTGGGAAGGGAAGAAGATCCACTTCCTTTATAGCATGTATCATTAACAGCAGCAGAGTCTCTGTCCCGCTCCTTCTTTCTTAAATAAAAGTGGGGGAAGGGAGTAGATGAAATTAAATAATTTAGCCCTGGGATAAATAGTCTATATCGGAGCCTCTGAGTTATTTATTCCATGGTGTGTCAGCCGCCAACTCGGTACTGATGGGAGGTGGAGAAGGATCATCATGAATCAGAGGTATAAAATGGATCACAAGCCCAGGGAAAACCCTCCCACACTACCACTTCTATCATGTCTTCATGTGGTAACCAAGTATGCCTCTCAATGCTGATAGGTAAGGCCTAGTATGGTCAGATCCAATCATGGTTACTCATTGCAGAGTTTCAAAACGGACCATAGGATCTGAGAAAGTGAGGTGTCCAGGCCTCAGGCTTCTTGTCCTGTAATCTTTCTGGTCGGTTGTTTCCATAGCCATATGGGTTATAGCAGTGTCCTGGCTAAGACGCAGATCCCTCAAGGAGAAGTCTCCAAGGATGTGAGCTTGCAGCAGGAGTTAAGAGACTTGTTTCGTGGAGTGTAGGCAGGGGGGGGCGAGGAGGCTCAGAGGACATACCGCGCCGCCCATCCCAGGGAGCAAGAAAGATGGAGGACAGTCGAGGGGAGGTGGGCCCCTAGTAAACCGAACCCAACACCCAGCCCAAATCACAAGCTGCAAGACTCCTCTCTTTAGAAGTATAAATCGGGAGGTGGGATGAGGAGCACTATCCCAGGCCCATCATTTCCATTGTGATTTTTCCCATGAAAAAAGCTGGGGAATAAAGGGAGTGAACTCGACTGGCCAATGAATATCTAGTCCTCCTATATTAGTAATTCCCCCTCTGGTATCATCCGTGGATCGTATTAAATTTGAATAATGCCGAGGATATGAGTGTGTTCAGGTAGTTAAGGAGAAGAGAAAAACACCCTCTTTGAAGCTGCCAGGCCGAGAAGACCCAGAAGCTGTGCCCTATTTAACGGGCGTATACATTTCTGCCAGTTGGGTTTGCTTAAGTATATCCCCCAGCCTCCCAATAGGCATCCGGGTCTGAGCAGGCTTAACGACTGCCCGAGCCCACTAGCTCTTGGTGGTATCTGGGATCCTCTATTGACGTTTATTTAGCGAGGACAGAGCAGATATATAGTACCTTCCTGGTCAGCTCTAGGATGGCCGGATCAGTGTTCTCCTACCCAGCTCAACTCGGCAGCTTTTTAATCAGATGAAAGGTCCACGGCTGAGGAGTATCAAAATCAAGGCTGAGAGGAGTTGCCCCCCCCCAAAGCAAGTGAGCACTGAGGAGGCCTCCAGAGACCCGGTCAAAGTGTACAGCTTAAGGGCGGAATCAGTTCAGGCCCCCCGGGGCAGCCCCCACCAAAAAAACAGCAGATACATCTGGATATATTCCTGATCTGGTCAAATCTAATTAAAGACTGCATGTCCCCCACCAACAAGCCCCCCTTGGGACGAGCGCCCGTCAGCTCAACATAGGCCGCCCCTACCCCAACCTCGCCAAGCTACTCACTGTGTACCAAAAGTTCCAATTCCAGCTGGGATTCAACTGTTCTGCCGAGAAAACTGTGGCCGCAAAGTTTTAATTGAGTCAATCATTGCTTGTTGGTCTGGCAGTTGCTTAGGAGGAATCGCTCTGGGTGTGTATTTGTCATCAGGAGATCTTTGTGGTGTTTAGATCATGGCTGATAGGATGTATCCCCGATTTATCAGGTCTGTACAGGCTTCCTCCATGGATTCATAACATTGCTTCCCCGATGGAAACTAGATCACCATTCTGCTCGGATATGGTGTCCTAAATTTAAGTTTCTGCTGTCTGAGATAGGGGAATAGCGGGATGTATGCCCTCCTTCTCTGCAGCGTGGCAGGGGCGTAGTCATTGTTTATGAATATGCATTTGTCCCCATAGCAAATGCGTGCTTTAGCCCAGGCTTGTTTCAAAATAAATTCCTTAGTTTGGAATCGAAGGAACCTGATGATTATGGATCTGGGGCAAGCAGTCGGATGGACGGGCTTTGGGCCTAAGGCTCTGTGTAGCCTTTCTATCTCAAAATTGTAATCTGGGCCCAGATCAAGGGAGTCACGAAGGAGGGATTCCGTAAAACTTAGTAGGTCTGAACCTTCACTGTCCTCTGGTACCCCATATAAGCGTATATTCTGATGGCGACTATGGTTCTCTGAGTCCTCTTGACGATTCACCGTGAGCTGGCAAAGGTGGGCCACTTGGTTCAGGGTGACTTGCAGCTGGGAGGTGTTCAAGGCCTGTTCTTGTATCTGTTGGTCTAAAGTCGATACTGTGGTGTGCAGCTCCGTGAGAGCATTTTGAAATTTTTCCTGTGTTTGCCTGAATGATTGAAAGTCTGCCTTGAACTCCTGGATCTCCTGTAAGATTTTGTCTAGTTTACTGTCCATGTTGGTAGTTTGCTTAGTTTTTGATTTGTTCTGTCTGCGTGATCTGGATTGAGAAGCCTGGGTTGAAAACGTGGAGGCCCCCAATTCGGTCACGTCTCCGTCTGCGTTTTTGGTGTCTGGGCGAATTACCGTGAATCTGTTAGCTCCCCCACGTAGATTGCTAGCCACCATAAATTTTTCCTATAGCAGATCAGTGGTATTATCAAGAAAGCGGCTCATTTATTTATTTATTTATTTTTTTGAATTTTGATGACCGGGTAGGCCCACTGGGCCCCGGAGGTCCCTTTTTCAGGGGCGACCCGGGTGTAACAATTACATGCAGGTAGCAAATCAGTACAGTCAGGTGATAGTAATGTTTTTACAGTAGAAGACTTCATAGGATTACAGGCGACGGGTAGTGGAAGACATACAGGCAATAGGACATGGAAGTTGCACATGAAGAACATTTTATGTAACGGGTACAAGATTAGTTAGAGAGTGCTTTGGTAATGGCAGGCAGAAGCTAAGGGCCTAGGTTACCTTCTTTATGGACTTAATGAAAGGGGGATATATTGGGACATAAGTGCATCCTATCCTTTGAAGGAGGTCCGTTGTACTACCCGGATAGCTATATGTGGTCCGGTCCGTAGGGTTCACCAGGCTGGCAGTGCGTGGTCAGGTCCTGTAACAAAGGCATGTGCTCCTGTCGAGCAGGTGTCCCTTGAGCTTTGTCCGGAAGCTGGTGACGGACACTGCCTCCCGAACCTCCAGGGGGAGGTTGTTCAAAATGGAAGGGGTGGTGTACGTGAAAGACCTGGACCCGGCTTTAGTCCTGGTCTTGGGAACCACGAGGAGAGTTTGGCCTGAAGAGTGTAGGGTCCGTGGGTTAGGTTTCACCCTAATGAGACCATTCAGGCTAGGGGGAGGTGTGGGACCCAGTAACCTGAATATAAGGCAGAGGGTTGGGTAGATGAGGCAAGCTTCCAGAGACGGCCACCTAAGCCTAGATTGGGCCTCGCAGTGGTGAGTCCTCGGGTGAGACAGAGTGGCAAAGCAGACTATCTTGTTGTACAAGGTCTGCAGCCTCCCTAACTCCGTCATGGCCATGCCCTGGAGAACCGGGGCCACATAGGTGAGCTTTGGGAGGAGTACGCTAGCGGCAATAGCCACCCTAGCTTCAGGGATAATCTGGTCCTTTAGTCTATAGAGAATTCCAAGTTTCCCATGGATGACTTTGGTGATTTAGTCTACATGTTTTTTTAGTGTGAAGCCTTGGTCCAGGGT
Source organism: Neoceratodus forsteri (assembly GCA_016271365.2). Taxonomy (NCBI): domain Eukaryota; kingdom Metazoa; phylum Chordata; order Ceratodontiformes; family Ceratodontidae; genus Neoceratodus; species Neoceratodus forsteri. Next base: position 1,136,468,389 of record CM028133.1, read on the forward strand.
GAGACCAAGGTATTTGGTGGAGGTGACCACCTCAAGTTTTACACCCCCTCTGGACTGAAGTTGTAGGAGCAGTGACCTCTCGGGTCCCAGGGATGTAGGACCAAACAGCATCATCTTCGTTTTGTTGGTGTTTAAAACCATTTTGTTCAGAGTGAGCCAGTCCTCCATGTGAAGGATGTCTTCTTGGAGGGCTGTCTCCAGCTCTGGTAAGTTAGGGGAAGCTCTGTAAATGACCGTATCATCAGCATACTGGATAACACTGCTGCTGCCGCAGTGTGTGTGCAGATCATTTATGAACAGCGTGAAGAGAAGGGGGCCGAGTATTGACCCTTAAGGTACCCCTTCTTTGAGTGGTGCTAGGTTGGAGACTTTGTCCTTCCACTTGACCCTCTGGGTGCGTCCAGAGAGGTAACTCTTGAACCATCCCAGTGTATGGGCGTCAAGTCCAAGTGGGCACATTTTTTGTAGTAGGAGGTTGTGGTTTACCAAGTTTATTAAATTAAACCAGGAGCGTGGGACAAGAGCTCGAGAGCTAGGCTGCCATTCACCCGGAAGCTGCACTGGAAGTCTTGGCCTTTACTTTTTTATCATATCTTACTTTCTTGGCTAAGTTTGTCTTTGCAGCCATTGTCTGAGCTAGTTGGTATGCATGGTTCAATTGAGCTTTCAGTTTTTGTACGTACTTTAGGTAATTCTCAGCTCGGACCCCATCAGGAGACACCTCAAAACAAATGTCCACTGGCAGCCGAGCCTCTCTCCCAAACATAAGTCGGTATGGGAGAACCCAGTAGCATACCCTCACCCAGGGACCACCAGGGCCAGTGCCACTACCTCAGAGGTTGCCAAGAAAGAGGAGAGGCTGGACCAGGGTGGGCTCAAGGAGGGAGAGGGTGGTGGAACAGAGTTGCATCCCTCCAGCTGTACCTCTCCACAATTCATTCACACTTCTGGTGGATAGTGGTTCCTCTATGGAGGCACCTGCAGTGGAGACCAAGGAGAATGCTGGGAACCTTCACAAAGGAGACCCACAGGAGGGTGGCATGGGACCCCACAGGGGAAGGAAACAACTCCTGGTGGGGGACTCAATCATTAGGGGGGTAGAAACGAGGGAGGAATTTCCAGTTAACAGCTCGACACGTGTTGTGGATATGGTGACTAAGGTTGAGCTGAGGGTCAAGTGTCACCCCAAGATATTTGACAGAGTCGGTGGTGAGCACATTAACACCATCAATACCCGAGATGCACAGAGGGACAGAGGAGGCCTTTAACTTAGCCTGGGATCCAAACAGCATGGCCTGAGTCTTTCTAAGATTTAGGACCAGCTTGTGGGACGATATCCAGGATTGGATACTCAAGAAATCCTCACTCAATTGGTGGTTAATGACTCCAATGTCCTGGTCATGAGTGAGAATAACAAGGCCATCAGCATACAGGATGACCTTGCAAGAGGCAGCTGAGGAGGGAAGGTCATTGACGAATATGGAGAAGAGCAGGCGCCCGAGGACTGACCCCTGGGGAACTCCTGAGGACACAGCAGCGGCGGCCGAGAGCACCTTACTATATTTGGTAAGTTGCTGCCTGCCCTGAAGATAATTGTGAAACCAACTGAGTATAGGTGGGGACATGCCCAATGTCCTAAGTTGCATGCATAGCAAGGTATGGTCAACTAGGTCAAAGACCTTAGAGAGATCAATAAAGATGGCCTCAGAGAGTCTGCCCTGGTCCATAGCAGCCCTTATCCCAGAAGTGACAGTGACTAGGGCAGAGGTTGTACTATGCCCTTTACGAAAGCCATGCTGCGAGGGAGACAGTAGCTCATGAGACTGGATGTAATCCGTGAGTTGCCCCGCCACAAGTTTCTCAAGTAGCTTACCAATAGCAGACAAGGATGGCAATCAGCCGATAGTTATCTAGGATCCTAGGGTTGCCCTGTTTGAGTATGGGGACAACCTTCACCACCTTCCACAGGTCAGGGATAACCCCAGAGGCTAAGGATAGGTTGATGATATGGGCCACAGGGGAGCCAATGAAGGTAGCGAAAAGGCAGAGAAATTTTGGTTCCATACCATCATGACCAGCACTAGAAAAGGGAGAGAGACCAGAGAGCAATCTCTACATCTCAAGTACCATCACAGCCTTGAGGTAGAACAGAGGACGGTGCCAGTTGAGATGAAGGGGCCTGGACAGGTCTGTCACTACCATTTGAAGAGAATAGAGAGGTGAAAGCAGACAGGTCTGAGAAATATGAGTTAAATACATTAGCGATGGTCGGCAGATTAGTACAGCTAACACCTCAATAAGCATGTCAGGAGCCTCACAGGTGGAGGAACCACTCACAATGTTTTTGCTATTCCTCCAGAAGCTGCTAGGGTCCTTAGCTGAGGTCCATAAGGCGGCTTTGCCAAATTCACTTTTGGCAGCCATAATAGTCTTTTTACATTCGTTCCCTGAGCCTCCTGTAATGCTGGAAATGGCCTGGTCCACTGAGACCTTGAAATTGGCCCAGCATTTGTCCGTAGTCCTCATGAGAGCAAGGAGGCTCCCATGCAGCCATTTTGTAGCAGCCCCCCTTACCCTCCATCTGACAAGAGGGGCATGCTTGTCCTGTAGCACCCCAAAGATGCTAAGGAAATTTTGGTCCATATGAAGGTTGCCCAGACTGAGGGTGGGAGTAACCCCCCCACTTGGGAGATAGTGAGGGAAGGACAAGTTATGGACAAGGTAATTGGAGGGGATAATAATCAACTGAGACCCTCATTCTGGCACAATTGTTGTAGGATGGATGGAATTTTAATTAATTTACCTGTGTATCAATTTTCTGGATGAGCACTATTGAAAATAATATGCTATTGAAAATGGTAAAACTTTATTTAAAATATTCCATTTAATGGATTTGTGTAACGAGGCATAAAGTGTTGTATCTGATACACAATAAAAATTTGAAAGTGAAAAAGATGATAAGGAAATGACAGACTGCTGAAGAAGCATTCTGGGCATCCGTCACTGCGGACCAGTCCGTGAGCATAAGATCCTCCTGGAAAGCACCAAGGTCAAACCTGGTGAAATCCCTGACATGAATGATCTTAGGGGCCGAGACCTTCCATATGCAGTACACAGGGGCATGATCAGAGATAGTGTCAGGGAGGGTACCAGAGCAACTAATCCTCTCAGGCCTATTGGACAGGACCCTATCCAGAAGCGAGACGGTACCACCAATGGATGACCACCTGGTGGGATCCTTAATGAGCGGGACAGTGAGAAGCCTGCAAGCAGAGTCTCATACTGCTTGGGATTGCTACCAAGCCAGTTTAGGTTGAGGTCTCCTAGGATCAATAGCTCATTATTCCCCATCCTAGTGCCAACAGAGTCAAGAAGGGAGGATAAACCCACTACTCCACTAGTGGGGGGATTGTAGGTACACACAATGTGTAGCTTCTTTGTGTTCCCCAGTAACAGCACAGTATGCAGCAGTTCACAGGAAGACTGCTCAGGCTGTGGGCAGGCCAGCACCGACAGGTTAAGGTGACTCCTAAAGTAGACCAGTATACCACCCCCCCCTTTTTTACCTGGACGGTCATGCCTAATTCAGGGGGAGGGAATGGTCAAAGAAATGATAGAAGGCTTTCTTAGAATGGCAGAAAAAGGGGAGATATTGTTGATGGGGGACCTGAATATGCCAGATATTAACTGGAGCACCTTTGCTGCCGGCATATCCAAGAGCAGGGTCATTCTTGATGCCCTACAGGGGGCGTGCCTCAGACAGCTAGTATTGGAACCCACTCGGGAGGGAGCAATCTTAGACCTGGTACTCTCAAATGGGGATGGAGAAAGAATCTCAGATTTAGAAGTGGGTAGCCATCTGGGAACAAGTGACCACCAAACAGTGTGGTTCACGATAAACACAGCCATACAAAAGCAAGGGTACTGGACTTTAGGAGGGCTGACTTTGGGAAAATGAGAGCGTGCCTCAGAAAAGCACTAGCAAACAGGCAAGAAGGAGGGGTGGAGGAACAATGGGGAGTGATCAAAACAGCCATCACAGAGGCAACAAGCCTTTGTGTAAAGCAAATCAATAAAACACAACAAAGGAAAAAAACGCTATGGTTCTCAAAAGAGGTGGCAGGGAAGGTTAAGGAGAAAAGGACAGCATTCAGGAAATATAAGGAAACGCAGAAGGAGCAGGACAGAGAACTTTATCAGTTAAAGCAGAAAGAGGCTGGGAAGGCAGTCAGAATAGCAAAAGCCCAAACCGAGGAAAGGATAGCCAATTCTGTTACGAAGTGGGATAAGACCTTTTATAGGTACATTAGAGAGCAAAGAAAGATCAAAGAAAGGATACTAAAGCTTAATAAAGGGGAGTGGATGTGGGTAGAGGGTGACAGTGAAAAAGCAGGGATACTGAACGAATATTTCTGCTCAGTATTCACAAAGGAAGAGGAGGGGGAGTTACCTAAACCAAACAAGAGAAACACTCTGAAGACGGGGTCGATACCAGTCCATTTACAGAAGAAAGGGTTCTGAAAAGAACTAATAAAATTGAAGGTGGACAAAGCAATGGGGCCTGATGGGATTCACCCAAGGATTCTAAAAGAACTAAGGGTAGAACTAGTGACACTTGACTACTCTCTTTAACAAATCATGGAGGATGAGGTGGTACCCGAGGACTGGAGGAGGGCGGATGTGATTCCTCTTCACAAAAGTGGGAGCAGGACAGAGGCAGAAAACTACAGACCAGTTAGTTTGACCTCAGTGGTAGGGAAAATGATGGAATCACTTCTGAAGGAAAGAATTGTTGAGTACCTAGAGGCCAGTAGGGCACAGGACCCAAGGCAGCATGGATTCACGATGAGAAGGTCGTGTCAGATGAATCTAATAGATTTCTTTTGACTGGGTGACCAAAGTAGTAGACCAGGGAGGGCTGTGGACATGGCCTACCTAGATTTTAGCAAGGCATTTGATACAGTCCACACAAAGATTAATACACAAGATAGCCAGCCTTGGAGTGGGTCCCAAGGTGGTAGCCTGGATAAAAATTGGCTAGACAACAGGATGCAAGGTAGTAAATGGGTACACAGTGAAGAAAGGAGGGTTACTAGTGGGGTACCGCGGAGGTTCAGTACTAGGACCAGTCCTTTTAATGTCTTTATATGTGACATTGCAGAGGAACTGGAAGGAAAAGTATGTCTCTTTGCAGATGACAAAAGATCTGCAACAGGGTTGATACACAAGATGGAGTGGAAAGGATGAGAAGGACTTGGCAAGGTTGGAGGAATGGTCAAATGTATGGCAGCTCAGATTCAGTGCAAAGAAGTGCAAGGTAATGCACCTGGGAAACAAAAACCCAGTGGAAGCGTACACAATGGGGTGAAATACTGACAACAGTAAAAATAGAAAGGGACCTGGGGGTAATTATATCAGATGACCTAAAGGTGAGCAAGCAATGTGAGAAGGCAGTAAGGAAGGCTGGGGGGATACTGGGATGCATAGGAAGAGGCATCAATAGTAGAAAACAGGAAGTTGTTATCCCTCTGTACAGACAGTTGGTGAGACCGCATCTGGAGTACTGTGTGCAGTTCTGGAGACCCCATCTCCGCAAAGACATAGACAGAGTGGAGGCTGTCCAGAGGAGGGCAACCAAAATGGTGCAGGGTCTGCATCAGAAGACATACGAAGAAAGACTAAAGGAGCTTAATATGTATACCCTTGAGGAAAGAAGGGAGAGAGGGGACATGATAGAAAATTTCAAGTACCTCAAGGGAATCAACAAAGTCCAAGAGGGTAGCATCTTCCAGAAAAAGAGATGTGCAAGAACAAGGGGGCACAATTTGAAGATAGAGGGGGGACGGCTCAGAGGTAATGTGAGGAAGTATTTTTTCACAGAGAGGGTTGTGGATGCATGGAACAGCCTCCCTGAGGAGGTCGTGGAGTCAAGAACAGTGGGGGAATTCAAGAATGCATGGGACAGGCAAAAGGCAGTCCTAGTGGGGGGTAGGAGGAAGTAAGCTGTTGGTTAACTAGGATCTGCAGCTTATCTGTTAGGTAGGAAAATGGGCAGACTAGGTGGGCCAAGCGGTCCTTATCTGCTGTCAAATTCTATGTTTCTATGTTTCTAACAAGGTCAAAGCCAGGGAGCGCACAGGCCGAATCTGGGGTAGAGGGTTTCAGCTAGGTTTCAGTTATCCCAAGGATGTCAGGCTTAAAATAGGTGACCCAGGCAAGGAGTTCAGCCAAATTTGGCAGAAGGCTGCAGACATTAAGATGAGCATTTTCAGCCCTTTGCCAGCCAACCCACAGGAGAGGAGAAGGCTCAGCATGGAGGACCAGGGTTCAGCTCCACGTCCCCTGCAAGGACTAGTATCACCAAGAGAAGCCAGAGAAGATGTCTCAGTGGTGGAGAGCCAACCCTAGTGGGTGACATGTGCCCAGAACGCCTGACCACTATGGCAAAATACTGGAAGATCCGCAGATTAAGGCAACAGATGGGCCAGGGAGACTGTCTGTCACAGGCTATTATGTTAGAGAAGGTAAAATCCTTCTCATCAGGTAGTCCAGGTGGGGTCTCAGATTGTCCCATAGAGGGAGCACAGTCTATAATGAAGAGAGGGAGGAACATTGCAATGACCTGCCAAATGAGGAGGACGCTAGAGAAAGGGTGAGACTCCGCAACACTCCTGCGATGCTTAGGGTCCCACATGTTATGCATGCCCTCTCCTGAGTCGTATCAGTATCCTACAAGGACACAACAGAGTAGCAGGCAATAGAGCCATCCAGACCCACCAAGTACCACCAGGCTACCTATCACCAAACATAGAAGCCCCCCAACACAGCAATTTTCAGACTAAATACAGCAAAAACAAACCCTGGCAAAGTACAGCAGAACACATCCTGAGGTACAGACTAACAATCGCACCTAGAGAAATAGCAAAACAGTAAATGCATGGTCAGACATTAGGATATTCATAATACACGGTGCCCAATGCCCACAAATTGACACGTGGCTCAGAAGGTGATTAAGGGGAGGTTACGACACACCAGGAAACAGGAACCCTAGTAGAATCCCTTCCTCGGCTGGTAAAGACAATAGTTAGCTGCTTCTGGCTCCAAAGTTGCTGTGCATGCACATGAGGGTTAGACTAGCTCTAACTAAAACAAGGACATGCTGATCATAAGTATAGGCTAGCTCTAATTTTGAGACAATAGAATGCTGTATAAGACTCGAGGATTGCTATACAGGCACAGTCAGTATTAGATAGTAGCATGCTCCAGTAAGCACAAGGTAGAGCCACACATATACATTGGAATATGGCACCAGTAAGCCTGGCGCTGGGCCAACCGAGGAGGAGAATGCAGTAGGCATCCCAGTAGGCTCACCCCGGATAAGAGGGAGGGGCTAGGGAGCATTTAAGGGGAGGAGGGAACAAGGATGGAGAAAAAAGTCAAGTCCAGGAATTTACCCTCCTCAGCACTAACCATGATGCAGCAGCCCCTGTCCCGGTAACACACAGTCTAATTTTTTTTTTTTTTTCATGTCCACACTTTTCTCCCATTCGGCTTCCAGGGGAGGTCCGCCCGACAACAGCAGCAAGCTGGTGCCGCAAACCCCGGGACACGACTTTTTTCTTTTTCCTTTTCCGAAGAGCATCGTCGGTCCAGGTGCAGGGGGCCCACTGTAGCAGGGTCTCCCTTATCTCCCTTGGTCCCTCACAGCTGGCAGCAATGAGCCGCAGGGCTCTGGAAGCAGCCTAAGTCCTGACTGGTCAAATGAAGCTGCAGGCAGAGGAGCCAGTCAGGTGCTGGGGCTGTTGTTCAAACTTTGGCGCCTAAACTCTCCTCTTCTTCTCTGCAAATTCACCAAAAGTCCAGGAATTCACCCTCCACAGCACTAGCCATGATGCAGCAGCCCCCATCCCGCACAGTCTAATTTTTTTTTTTTTTTTATGTCCACACTTTTCTCCTGTTTGTCTTCCAGGGGAGGTCCACCCGACAACGGCAGCAAGCCGGCGCCTCAAATCCCGGGGCACAACTTTTTTCTTTTTCCGAAGAGCACCATCAGTCCAGGTGCGGGGGGGGGGGCAACTGTAGCAGGGTCTCCCTCACCTCCCTCAGTCCCTTGCAACTGGCAGCAATTGTGAGCCCTCAGCTCTGGCCACCCTAGTCTGGGAGACTTTGTTTGAGCTTGGTACTATGACCCACCAGTGGGAATCAATCTGAAGACTGATTCTTGGAAGATATTAAAATTACGTACTCACCATAATTCTTGATCTTCCAAGAATATCTTCACCGTTGAGTTACTCACCCGATTGCCATCCCCTGGACCCACTCCAGTATGGTTGTGTTGGTCTTCCACCTTTATGCTTGGTTTTGGCTGTGAAGACACTTTGCGACTGGATTTGATGACCCTTCTTATACAGGTCACCAGGGCTATCTTTATGCTCTTAGGTTACGTGCATAGGTACTTATTAGGATATACTGCACCTCCTCGGTAAAAAAAGTACTGCAGTGGTTGGGGGCTGGCACAAATGTAAATGTGTGGCTGCATGCACTCATTTGCAGAACTGCACATGCACCCTGCTTACTTTGACGCCAGCCCTCTGAAAAGGTCTGGCTTCTGCTGGGTCCTAGCACCTCTGGCCAAGACCCACTAGTGTGAATCAATGGTGAAGATATTCTTAGAAGATCAAGAATTACAGTGAGTACGTAATTTTAATTTGCTGGCTACCCCTTCTGTGGAATAAGAGTTGTGTGGTGCTCTCCTGGGCTTATTGAGCAGTATCATAGACCGTAGTCTTGGTTTTGGCAGCATTGAGAATGAGATGGTTTGTACCAAACTGCTCCTCTAAGGCCCTGAAGTTGACCTAGTGGATGTCAATGAAATGGACAGTTCTGAGTGTATGGCAGTACTGTACTGTGTCTTTTGCATACAGTACATGCCACCTGAGCTGCAAGTGTGCCAGATCAGTTTTAATTCTGCTTGTCATTGTGGTCATATGACATAAATTCATATGTACTTTTATGCTTTGATTACTACTTAGACCCCTGAGCACACGACCCAGTTCAGGCCTGGTGATACAAGACTCTTCAGTTTCAGCAACTCCGCTAATGTCAAGTTCTTCAACATCCATCAGCTCTGGCTCTCAGGGAGCTCTTCCGAGAAATCCAGCCAAAGTGACGTTAAAGAATCTGAGCATCACAGATCACATTACCACCTCAGAGCTGGTAGATATTTTAGAAGTTAAGGAAGAAAAACACATCTCCTCATCTTCAGGTATGTACAAATATTGCATGCAGTGATTTACTGTACCAGCAGTGAAACATGTTCTGTAGCACAAACGTTGTATAGAGTACCCTTTCCGGTGTACCTTGTTCTGTGAAGTATGAATAAGTAAGCAATAATACCTGACAGAGTGGGCAGTATTGGGATAATACCACCCGGCCAGGGGCATAATCAGGCCCATACCACCCACCCTGTAGGTATTATTGTGCTCAGAAAATGATGTTTTGTTAAGTTTATTTACAAACTTAAAAAATCACTTTAAAATGAGCAACAAAATGAAACAAATATGATTTTCTTGTAAAGTAATCCCTCTACTGGTATACTTTCCAGTAGAGGGCACTGCTGTTTCGAGACTGCTTTTTTTCTTTTTTTTGTGAGTATTCTTTTTCTTTTTTAGTCAGTTTCATGTTCACCTCCCCCGCCCCAGTGAGTCTCACCGACAGAGCAGTAAAACGCGACCATCGGGAAGATCAGAGGAGAAAGCTAGACCGTTCTGTAATAATAACTTACTTCCTAGTTTGTTATCTTTCTATTTTTAATTTCTAACGCATTTACATTTGCCGGTCAGTCAGCTGGGCCTGCAGTCAACATGCCAAACAGTATACATTTATTTTATATTCTTTTACAGAAACATGTCGGGGTTTGGCTGTTGTTTGTATAGAAAGTGACACAGATTTTTTGGGTGGGGGGGCATTCTCCAGGTATCGGTAAGTAGCTCATTTGCTAAGTGAGAAAAAAAATGGTGGTTTTCAAGTTTGAATTTGGAACGTGGCACAGAGATTCCACTAGGTAATGGGGCAGTTGGTGCAGGGACCTGTTTCATGTAAGTATTGTTTTTTATAATCGATATTTTATTGGCATTTTTCAGACAAGTACAACAAAGGATATGAATATCAACAACTACATACTCCAACTTTCACGAAAAGTCATTTACGTATTATCTCAAATAAAACTGTAACCAACTATTAATCTAAAAATGACTAACAAAAAAGGAAAAAGGAAACATTAGAGCAATACACCTAAACGGAAGAGATGGAGATTCAATACGTTAAATATAGTATCAGACGTAAATAAAAGCATTAAACTTTAAACTCGTTAAGTAGCATCACCATGTTTGACAAACTAAATATCAGATGAGATTATTGAAAAAAGGTTCCCAGACATCACAGTACTTATCGAGTCTGTTAATCTTTTAAATAGCTATTGTTGTCTCGTAAATGCCCACCTAGACAAGTCTCTCAGCCAATTGGAAGCCTCCAGCTGTGCTACCCATTTTCTAAATGTAGCATAGGGTACCCTACCTATAGTAAAATGGTGTACCTTATTCTGTGGTATGTAGAAATATTCCACAGAGTACCCTACCTACAGCAAAATGGTGTACCTTGATCTTACCTGTGTCACTCTTCACCATTCATCACTGTTGGGTGTCCACTGGGAGACAGGCACCCCACAAGAGTTTTTGTTTTTGGAGGAGGAGCTGGCGCCACCCATGAGGCTGACGCATTGCGTGGCGCTCGCGGGTTGGCCAGAAACGGCCATTGGGTCCTCCTCCACCTCAGTTCTGCTTCTCCCGCTATCGAGACAGCACAACTGCTCGAGACTACTCTGCGCAGCCTAATTTAGTCGACGCCTCGAAGCCTTCAACTCTGCCTTGGTTCTGCTACCTGCTTGACGTCTACCTACAGTAAAATGGTATACCTTGGCCTTCCAAGAATCAAGCCTCACCAGTCATCACTTGTGGGTCTATGCTGGAGGCATGGGGGACCCTGCGGGAACATATGCCTTTAAAGCTTTAGAATTAGGGGACCAGCATAAGGGATGGTGCCACCCACAAGGTGAACATATGATGTGGTGCTTATGGGCTGGCTAGTAACCAATGCCACTCCCATTGCCTCCTCAGTTCTGTTCTTTTCCGCTGTCGAGGTAGGACTCTGTGGGAGCATTTGCCATTTTTACTGCATCACATGGCCTAAGTTCTGTTTGTCGCCACTTGCTCGATGCGTATTTCTCCTTTTGGTGCTGCCTTTTTTCTTCTCCGTCCCCTTTTACAGTGCCAAGTCCTATTTTTGCTGTTTTTATTTTATTTCCATGAGTCAGTCATGTCTGGATCCCAGGGGCCTAAGAAACAGAAGAAGTCGAGCAAGAAGACCGAGTCTCCCCCCATGCATCGGTGTCCATGTGACAGAAACATGTCCATCTAGGACCAACATGATTGCTGCTGGACCTGCCTTGGAGCAGAACAATACCTGGACCACTGCAATGCCTGCTTCTCTGTGGACTTCTGCACTTTACAGATCCACATGATGAGGTGGGGAATGGACCCCCCCCCACCCACCTTCGGAAACAGGCGTCACACTCGGGACTCCAAGGTGTGACAGGGTTGAATAAGGCCCTGTCCCATTCGTTATGCAGGGAGAGTTAAATGCAAGGTTATGTTCTCTCCTCTCCTTTTCTGTCTCTTGTTTATCTGACTGAGCAACCAAATGTTCTTGTGAGACCTAGGAACTGATCACTCTGACGGTCTTACGATTCTCCACCTCTATCTCTGTGCCTTCACTTGCTGTTTCTGTCTTTTCTTCCCCCTTGCATATCTACAGTTATAAAAATATATGTGAATCTTGATGTGAAACTGTAAGTGATACTGGGATCCCTTTTGTTTAAAAATGTATATAGTTATACTGTCGAAATGATTGCAAAAAACTATTTGGAAGTAAAGGGGTTAACCTGAGATGCAATTTGAACTGCTCTCAGGCTTGTTTGCAAACTCTTTTGCAGAGCTGTCAGCAGGGGGCCAACTTGGGACATTATTCTATTTGCAAGCCTACTCTGCAAGGAAACTGGCAAGAACATTTTGTAAGAAACAGGATGTTCTCTTAATGAGTTCCCAGGCAAAGACTTATAAAAGGAGCAGCAGTACTTTTGCTAGAGAGAGAGTATGAAACTTGGAATTAGAGATACCCTCAGACGAAGGACTTTGTTTTCTCTGTTTGTACTGCCTTTATAAATAATTATACTGAACAATTTTTATTTTTTATTTTACTGTTATTGATGATAATAAAACATTACTTGCAAATTTTCCTCTTCTTCCTATGCTTCCTGACCTGTTCCTGGATGACACAAGGTAAGGTCCCTGAGTTCTTCCCCTGAACCACTCCCCAGTACTACACATTCTGAGGGAGACCATGCTTTTTATTGTCCTCATCTCGACGAGATGGGAGGCCTGGGGGAGGGGTCAGTGGGATAGCCGGTCCCCCAAGGGACCGGTTGCATGCCCCTCTTAGTCAGGTACCCCCTCAGGGGTCCAGACACCCCTGGTGGTGGAGTCACAGATATATGCTGGGCCTGCAGTAGGTCCCTTGGGACCCCAGTCCTGTGCCGCTTCGACTACTGTAAGTCCTGTGCTGGTGAGTAGAGTGGTGCTGGCCACACGGCCAGGTCCCATCCTGTTGTCGTTCACGGCTATGGGAGAGGGAAGGTCTCTGGAGTCAGTCACCTGTTTGAAATCTTCTGGATCTCATCCTCTGAGCGGTTGCATGATCCAGAGGGTGAGGACTGGGATGATCCCAACTGGCTTCTGGACCCTGGTGAGGAAGGAGATTTTCTGGGCTTAGCCCTAGGCCATTAGCATCTGCATCATCACTCAGGCGTGCTTCTCGGTCTGATGCCAGCTGCAGCACCACTTCTCCTGTGTCTCATGGCACCGGGGATGGTCCTGGTGCTGATTCTGGTGCCGGCAGAGAGGTTGGTGTCAGGTGTGGTGGTGGGTTGGATTTCAGTGCCATTCTCAATGCCAAGTCGGCTTCTGGTGCCACCCCCCGGTGCCAGATCTGACTCCAGTGCTGTCTGTGGTGCTGAGGGAGATTTTGTTTGATTGCCACTTGCAGTGCCAACTCCCCCTTGCTCTAGGTTCGAGTCGCTGGGGGTGCCCTTAGGCCTAGCCTAAGAGTCAGAGTCCATTGTGGTGAGGTGGAGGCTGGAAGGTCCCAGTCGACACCACACTCTTTGTCTGGAGTGTCTGAGGGTTCTGGCAGGAGTTGGAGTGTTGAATCAGGTCTTTTGGCCCCCCAGAACTGTCTGGGCCTGCCGTAGGTGGGTTTAGGGGCCACCCTGTAGGACTGCTATGGCTCTGATCTTCCCACCTGGAGGGTTTCTCCCTAGGACACCATCCCAGTTACCCCTCTATGGTTGGGTGTTCATGGGTGGACAAGTTGCACAGCCCCTCCCCTCGGATGAGGTCCCCTGTTCGCTCTCGTAGACCTGGCAGAGAACCTGGCCTGGTCCACCATGACGCTCCTCCTCCTCTCCCGGGCACTTTTGGTCCTACAGGACTGTTGATCTGGGAACAGTTCAGGGCTTCAGTGAGTGTCTTCCCCACCTACCTGAAGGTATTAGACCAGACTATCTTCCAGCTTGAAACCCCAACACTGCCACTCCCTGAGTCCCACTCCTCTTCATCTTCCTCCATTGAGGAAGAGGACTCCTCTGTCCACTTCTCCTTCAATGTTGAGTACACCCATTACAAGCAGTTCATTTTCAGAGATGTTGAGGAGCTGTGACTGTCCCATTTCTCTGGCCGCAATCCTGCATGTCTTATGCTGTCCTTCCTTGGGGAGTACAGTCATGACTCTGCAGTCATACCTCAGTGGCCTAGGCCTTTTGCAGAGGTGCCAGGAGATGTCTGGCTTCATCCCTTTGCCCCCTCTCCAGCCACAAGGGATGTCCAGTGCAGGTACTGTGTACCCTTGTGGTCTCCAGGAGCTATGCCATACCCCACTTCTGAGGTCCAGCTCCTGGAGACCCCTCTGAGCATAGGTGCCCAGTGCGCGACCATCCCCTGGAGTCAGACTCAGCCAAGTTTGACATCTTGGGTCGAAGAGTCTTCTCAGTGGCATGCACCATGTTGAGCATTGCTACACACCAGGCGTCCTATGGAAAGCACCTGTGAGCAGTGCTGGGTCATCTTCTACTGTCCATGCTGAACCATGAACAAACCAGACAAGTCATATGTCTTTCTGTGCGTGGCCTGGACCTGCAGAAACACCAAGCATGGGCATTCCTCGATGACAGTGAGGTAGCCTCCAGGTTGGTGAGAACTGCAGTCTGAATCGGCGGGGGAGGGGTGCATGACTGCGTCTTTCCCGGTTGTCACCCTTGGCCTGGCATAGGGTGGATGCCTCTCATTTCCATGGGGCTCACTACTTCTCCCACAGGGCCAGGAGTGAGCGTGTGGGGTGCATTCCTGCTCCCATGCTACTGGAGCCTCAGCCTGACCCTGACCAGTCTCGAACCTCACCAGGCCTGTGAAGGGCCCTCACCTCTCTGTGTTTTTCCTTACAGAAGGCTGAGGGAACAACCGCTTCCCTCAGGGGTTGCCAACACCACCTTTGGTGGTAAACTTGGCACTCAGATCCACCAGTGATGAATGGTGAAGGCTGATTCTTGGAAGATACTGAAATTACATACTCACCATAATTCTTGATCTTTCAGAATATCTTCACCATTTATCACTGCAACCCACACATCTTCACCCACAATGACCAAGCTTCTGGGCAGTTTCTCCCTTTCCTTTCCCTGCATTGCCTCCTTCTTATTTTAAAAAAGGAGTCACTTAAGGGGCAAACCTCCTCATGGACCTTGTTCCCTTCCCATGTGCCTTTGTGGCCCTCAAAAAAAATTAACAGAAACAAATTTTCTTAGGGGCTGTTTCTACCCCAACTCCCCAGTCCTTTCCTTGGTTGTTCAAAAGCAAAAACAAAACAAAAAGGAATAGAAAGGATCCACTTTTAGGTCCTCGTTACCCCCTTTTCTTCTGCTATCCTTAGTCATAGACTATACGTACGTACATGCATACATACATTGTTGCCAGCAGATTAGACCCATTGGTCTCTTGCGTCTACCCGATACAGTTTACTGTTTGTGCACAGTGACTGTGCAACCCCTACTCTGTAGTTTTCTCCCCTCCCCCTTCCCCCACGGTCCATAGTGGTCCACAAAACACAGTAATTAGCGAGGTAAACACCAAGGTAGAGAAGTCATTAGGGAGCAGGACTGGGGCAAATGCAAAAAAAGGCAAAGGCAGTAAGGACAGGGATGGGGCTAAAAGGGGTAAGGCCATCAAAAAATGGAGGGTGATGAGTACCAGTGCCCATAGTCTGTGTAACAAGCTCCCTGAACTGGTGGCCTCAATGGAAGAGGGATGCCTGGATATTGTGGCAGTCCTAGAAACATGGTACACAGAGAACCAAGAGTGGGATGTCAACATACCAGGATACACAATTTACAGGAGGGACAGAGAGGGTAAAAGAGGAGGAGGAGTTGCTCTCTATGTAAAGGAAGGGATCAAAGCAACAGAACTAAAGAGTAAACAGGGAGCAGATGAGACACTCTGGGTCACCCTGGAGACAGGAAATGACACCACAATTCGCATGGGGGTTGTATGCAGATTCCCATCTCAAGGGGAGGGAATGGACAAGGAAATGATAGAAGGCATCCTTAGAATGGCAGAAAAAGGGGAGATATTGTTGATGGGGGACCTGAATATACCAGATGTTAACTGGAACACCTTTGCTGCAGGCACATCCAAGAGCAGGGTCATTCTCGATGCCCTACAAGGGGCATGCCTCAAACAGCTAGTATTGGAACCCACTCAGGAGGGAGCAGTCTTGGACCTGGTACTCTTAAACGGGGATGGAGAAAGGATCTCTGATTTAGAAGTGGATAACCATCTGGAAACAAGTGACCACCAGTGTGGTCCACGATAAACACAGCCATAGAGTCAAGCCATACAAAACCAAGAGTATTGGACTTTAGGAGGGCTGACTTTGGAAAAATGAGAGTGTGACAGAAAAGCACTAGCTAACGGGCAAGAAGGAGAGGCGGAGGAACAATGGGGAATAATCAAAACAGCCATCACAGAGCCAACAAACTGTTGTGTGAAGCAAATCAACAAAACAAAATGAAGGATAAAACCACTATGGTTCTCAAAAAAGGTGGCAGGGAAGGTTAAGGAGAAAAGGATAGCATTCAGGAAATATAAGGAAACACAGAAGGAGCAGGACAAAGAACTTTATTAGTTAAAGCAGAAGGAGGCAGGGAAGGCAGTCAGAATAGCAAAGGCCCAAACCGAGGAAAAGATAGCGAACTCTGTTAAGAAGGGGGTAAAATATTTTACAGGTACATTAGGGAGCGAAGAAAGACCAAGGGAGGGATACTGACACTTAATAAAGGGAAGGAATGTGAGCAGAGAGTGACAATGAAAAAACAGGGATACGGAACGAATATTTCTGATCGGTATTCACAAAGGAAGAGGAGGGGGAGGTACCTAAACCAAATAAGAGAAACACTCTGGATAGAAGGGTCGATGCCAGTCCATTCACAGAAAAAAGGGTTCTGAAAGAACTCTTAAAACTGAAGGTGGACAAAGCAATGGGGCCTGATGGGATTCATCCCAGAATTCTAAAAGAACTAAGAGTATTTGACTCAGTCCCACACGAAAGATTAATGTACAAGTTAGCCAGCCTTGGATTTTTGTCCCAAGGTGGTAGCCTGGATAAAAAATTGTCTGGACAACAGGACGCAAAGGGTAGTAGTAAATGGAGTCCACGGTGAAGAAAGGAGGGTTACTAGCGGGGTACCGCAGGGTTCAGTACTGGGACCTGTTCTCTTTAATGTCTTTATAAGTGACATTGCAGAACAGCTGGAAGAAAAAGTATGTCTCTTTGCAGACGACACAAAGATCTGCAACAGGGTTGATACACAGGGTGGGGTGGAAAGGATGAGAAGGGACTTGGCCAGGTTGGAGGAATGGTCAAATGTATGGCAGCTCAGATTCAATGTAAAGAAGTGCAAGGTAATCCACCTGAGAAACAAAAACCCAGGGGAAGAGTACACAGTGCGGGGGGGTGAGGTTCTAACAACAACAAAAATGGAAAGGGACCCGGGGCTAATTATATCAGATGACCTAAAGGTGGGCAAACAATGTGAGAAGGCAGTAAGGAGGTCTGGGGGGATACTGGGATGCATAGGGAGAGGCATCAACAGTAGAAAACAGGAAGGTCTTCCCTTGTCAATCTTCACCATTCATTGCTGCTTGGGTGTAAGCTGGAGGTGCGCACCCGGCATAGGAGTTTTTTTGGTTTTTTCAGAGGAGTCAGTGCTGACGGCGCCGCCCCCGAGAGTGATGCATTGCGTGATGCATGAGAGGTGGCCGTTAGGCACTGCAGACTCCTCCTCCTACATCCCAGTTCTGTTTCTCCTGCCGTCGAGGCTGCACCTGCTGCGCGGAGTATCGGAAAAGTTTACTGTGCCACTAGGCCATTTTTATCGAAGTTCAACGCCGTGTTATCTTCTGCATCCTGGTTCATTTCCCAACGTCGTCTATCCGGTAAGACCGTTTCATTTATTTATTTTTCAACGACGATGGGAGCTTTCCTGTTTTACAGAGTTATTTTAGCATCATGTCTGGTTCGGGAGCTAAACGTAAGTCAAAAGCGGATCGTGCCCCTATGCATCGGTGCTCCTGTGGCCGACATTTTCCATTTTGGAGCGGCATGATGTCTGCCTTCAGTGCCTGGGACCCAACCATAATATGGATAGATGCGATGCCTGTTGCTCGATGGACCGCCGTGTTCTCAAAGTCCGTGCATTCAAAATCGGCAAGGCCCCGCCGTCTTCTGGAGGATGGTATTACTCTCGGGCCTCCCAGGTCAGATCTTTAGACTTTTCCTCTGGGTCCCCTACCAGGCCTATACAGTCTGGAGAGGAGGAGGCCTCCTCATCTTTAGGTCTTGCCGAGGAGGAGGAGGAGGCCTCTTTGGTGGTGTTGGAGGAACGTTGTGGTTCCTCCCGGGGCCGCGGTGGGGACACCGCCTCAGCAGTCACCACTTCAGAGGTGCAGGGTCCCCCAGTGTCGTGGCCAGCGGTTGCTGGGCCCGGCGTGGGTGGACCCTCGATGCCGCTTTCCAGTGCCGCTTTTGATCCCAGTGTCGCTCGCGGTGCTGGTGATCGAGGCAGCGCTGCATGCGGCACCATTTTGGCTCTCAGCACCATGGACTGGGTCGATTCCGATGGTGGTGCCATGTCGGACCCCGGTGCCGAGGGTGGTGCTGGGGACTCGGCTGGAGCTGCGGACGAGTTGAGGCCGGGTGGCTCCGTGGGTGGCACTGTTTCTCAGGGGACTCCTGGGGTGGCTAGTATTGAAGTCCTTCTGGTTGGCTCTTCCTCAGAAGCGGACGACTCAGACGCGGACCCGTCCTGATTCCCTGATTCCTTGGGATCAGAGTCTTCTGTGGAACATGGTGCCAGGCAGCCCAAAGCGCCCATTCCTCAGTCTCCACAACAGTCTTCCTCTGAGGACTCCCAGGCTGAGGTGGCCTGGGGTCCCTGGGGGGGACCAGCATGGAGATTGGGGGGGGTCTGTTCTCCCAGAGGGAGCTGTGGCAGCTGCCATTCCCGGTGCTACTGCGCCTTCTCAGGGGGGACTGGGGGCTCCCCTGAGAGAACCCCGGATCAACGAGCTCTGTCACTGGCGTCGAGGAGGAGGGCGTCCTCAGAGTCTGAAGGGTTGAGGGGCCGGGGTGAGACACACCAAGTTCCGCCTGCTACCCCTCGGGATGCAGGTAGAAGCCTTAGTGCCGAACCCCGCCTCTCCCTTTTAGACTTGTGGGACCCTTCCGGTGGCATTGCTGTGGGCTGCCCTTCTGGATCCTTGCAGCCCCAGGTACATCACAGGGGAGGATCCCTTCCAGGCTCTTCCAAGGTTCACATCCCCAGGGTTCCGTTCTGCGACCTGATTTGTTATCCGGGACCCCGCCAGCTCAGGCTCCATTTCCCGGATTCCAGAGTCTTAGCAGAGGTCAGTTACCTACTTGTAGGTGCCCCTCTCCCGTTCCTCTGCAGCCAGCCCCCTCTCTCCTGGGCCATGTTGGTCCTACTGGTCTGTTATCCTGGGAGATGTTCAGAGGCACTGCGGCAGCCTTCCCCTCATATGTTAGATATATGCATGAGCGGGTGTTTTGCCTATCCCCACCACCGCAGGAGTCCTCTGGACATTCAAGCTCCTCTTCCTCCTCATCTCCCTCCTCGGAGGGAGAGGAACCTCCTGCTCACCTCTCTTCCGACGCTGATTTCACTGAATATCAGCGCTTCCTTTCGAGGATGGTTGGGGACCTCCATATATCCTATGTTAGGCGAGACAATACTGAGCGGGAGACGTGTGAATTCTTCAGTGAATTCAGTGCCCAACATCTGGTGGTGCCATCCTGGCCTATTGCTTTCCAGGAGGCATCTATCCGTTCCTGGCAGTCTCCAGCCGACCCTAACCCAGCCCCGGCTGACTGTAGGAGGAGGTATTGTGCCCCATCTGAGTCCCTGGGTTCTCTTCCCAACTTGCCTTTGGGATTAGTGTCCCTAGAGATTCCTTCCGGGTGCTGCCGCCTGGCACATGACCGACCACTGGATTCAGATTCCCTACAATTTGACCAGTTGGGCCGAAGAGTGTTCTCTTCCTCTCATGCGATGTTGTATTATTGCATCACATCAGGCACACCATGCTGCCTACAACAGGCATCTATTGTCAATGCTGTCTCAGCTTCTAGCATCAATGCCTGACTCGGAGCAATCTAGACAGGCCATTGCCCTCTCTGCTATAGGCCTGGAGCTGGCAAGGCACCAGGCAAGTGCATCTTATGACACCAGTAAGGTGGCTTCCAGGCTTGCAGGGACAGCAATCTGCATCAGGCGGACGGCATGGCTTCGTCTATCAAGATTGTCACCCCAGGTCCAGCGTAGGGTGATTCACTCTGCCTTCTGAGGGACCCATCTTTTTTCCACCAGGGCTAGGAGGCTTCTGCAGGGGTTTTCTCCTTCTTCTCATGTCCGGGGGACACCTCCTAGCTCTCCTCAGCCTTAGGCTTCTCGTCTAATTAGCCCAGGGTCTCCCCCTTCTGTTTTTCACCAGCAGGAGGCTGAGGGTCTTGTTCCCTCAGGGTTTCTCTTGTCCCCCCTTCAGGGGGGGCTTGGCACTCACCCAAGCAGTAATGAATGGTGAAGATTGACAAGGGAAGATATGAAAATTATGTACCTACCGTAATTCCTGATCTTCTCGTGTATCTTCACCATTCATTACTGATACCCAACCACCTTCCCCTCAGTGGCCTCCTACTGCGGCGTCTCCCCCTCCCTGCTCGTTCCTCCCCTCTTTTTCCTTGGCTTTTAAGCCAAAACAGACAAAAACAAAAATCTTGATTTTTCCGTTCTTCTCCAGATGGATCCAATTTCCAGGGGAAAAGGGGAAAGAGTTGAATTTACCTCTATCCTGAGGGTACTCTTTCTGATTGTCCCTAGGGTTGACCTCTTGGCTCATTCTTAGCCATGTTGTTCAATTCACGGTTAAAGAAGCAGTCCCTTAAATGGCTCGGTTCCCTCTTTCTAGGTCCCCTATGGCATTCTCAATTTCCCATTGTGTCAGTTTCCACGGATTTAACACTGTCCTGACACTGCAATTACCTAGAGCTGGTGATCTTTTGCCTCACCTTCAGGGAGTCCGATTGAGTTCCCACTCTGTCCTTCACATAAAGGGGTGCCCTCTGTAGGGCTTCAAATACCCACCTCTTCCCACACACATCTGTATTAGCACTTACCAAGGTGCTAGTGGGCTTCCTTCCCCTCCCTAGTTGGGCGCTCTCCTTTCAGATCAGAATTTCTGCCTTGGCAGTCTGTGAGCTCTCACCTAGAGTTTAAGGGGTTGGGGATAGCGGGAGGTATAGAGAATCTGCCTTTGAGTCCAGGCTGTGCTTGTGGTTCGGTTGAACCTTCTCTTCACTCGTGTCAGGTGGGATCCTTGCTCCCTTGTTTTTGGTTCCGAGCTTATAAGCCTTTAAACCAATCTCTCAGTTGGCAGAGTTCTCCCCTCCCAACATCCCTCTTTCTCTTTTCCCCTCTTCTTCTTCCTTCTTCTTTCTCTCCTTTATCTGTTCCTTCCTTGGAGCCACTCCAGCAGTGAGGCCTTGCGGTCCCTTAGGGTAGGCAGTCCTTTTTCTGTCCTCTACTGGCTTATTCCTTTTTCAGTTTATATCTTTTCCTTTTTCTATCCCTCGGCTCTCTTGCCTCGTTCCCTTTTTCTGGTACTTATTTCGCCTCTCCAGCTAACAGAACTGGGACGCAGGAGGAGTCTGTGGCACCTAATGGCCGCCCCTCGCACATCGGCGCTGACTCCTCTTAAAAAAAAAAAAAACTCCTGTGGTGGGTGCACACCTCTGATTTACACCCAAGCAGTAATGAATGGTGAAGATACAAGAGAAGATCAAGA
The DNA here is from genome assembly GCA_016271365.2 of Neoceratodus forsteri. Lineage (NCBI taxonomy): Eukaryota > Metazoa > Chordata > Ceratodontiformes > Ceratodontidae > Neoceratodus > Neoceratodus forsteri. The sequence goes on from CM028133.1 coordinate 1,136,489,970, forward strand.
ATTACGGTAGGTATGTAATTTTCATTTGTTATCCCTCCGTATAGACAGTTGGTGAGACCCCATCTGGAGTACTGCGTGCAGTTCTGGAGACCCCATCTCCGCAAGGACATAGACAGCATGGAGGCAGTCCAGAGGAGGGCAACCAAAATGATGCAGGGTCTGCACCAGAAAACATACGAAGAGAGAATAAAGGAGCTTAATATGTATACCCTTGAGGAAAGGAGGGAGAGGAGGGACATGATAGAAACGTTCAAGTACTTCAAGGGAATCAATAAAGTCCAAGAGGGTAGCATCTTTCAGAAAAAGAGATGTGCAAGAACAAGGGGGCACAATTTGAAGATAGATGGGGGATGGCTCAGAGGTAATGTGAGGAAGTATTTTTTCACGGAGAGGGTTGTGGATGCATGGGACAGCCTTCCTGAGGAGGTCGTGGAGTCAAAAACAGTGGGGGAATTCAAGAATGCATAGGACAGACATAAGGCAGTTCTAGTTGGGGGTAGGAGGAAGTAGGCTGCTGGTTAACTAGGATCTGCATCTTATCCATCAGGTGGGGAAATGGGCAGACTAGGTGGGCCAAGAGGTCCTTATCTGCCGTCATATTCTATGTTTCTGTGTTTGTTCTACCCCTTACCTTTTCCCTACCGCTGTGCTTGTCCCAACCCTTCTTGAACCCTTCAACTGTTTCCAGTGTCACTAACTCTGTAGGCAGTGCATTCCATGGTGCCACAACCCTTTTGGTGAAAAAATGCCTTCTTGTCTCCCCTCTGAAGGCCCCCCCAAGAACTTTAAACTATGGCCTCTTGTGATCCCCCTTCCTTTAGTAGGAAAAGCTAATCAACGTTCACCTTATTGAACCCCTTCAGGTTTTTGAAAGCCTCTTATTATGTTCCCCGTCTCTTCTGTCCTCCAACATGTAGATGTTCAGTTTTCTGAGCCTGTCCTCATACGTCACCCCCTCTATTCCCTGAACCATTTTGGTTGCCCTTCTTTGGAGCCTCTCCAGCAGTGCCTCATCTGGGGTCTCCAGAACTGGACACAATATTCCAGGTGAGGCCTCACCAGTGCATTGTACAGTGGCAGAATAACCTCCCCTCCTCTGGACATAATACCCCTAGCTATGCAACCCAGCATCTTATTAGCTTTCACCACCTACTTCCACTCCCATGTCCTGGGGCTCTGACGGTGTTGAAGTTTTGAAGCTTTGAAGCCATTGTGACCGCCCTTCTGCATTTGACCCATGCCACAAGTTTGGTATCAATCTGAGCTGCTTGACGTGCCAAAACCAATTTTCCTAATGGTATTGCTATCCAGTCACTCAAAATCATAAATTTAACTTAATTACTGTCTCCAGTCTGATGAGAGGACAACAGATGTGTCTTTCGAGCAGGCGTGCTCAACAGCACCCACCCCCGTTCTTTAATTTTCAGTTTATTTATGTATTCAGTCATGTCCATTTCTGGGGACAAGAAAAAAAATCTTCTAAAGTGGGCCAGCCCCTATGTGTTGGTGTTCCTTCGGCTAGCAATGTTCCATAATGGACCGACATGACCGCTGTTTGACCTGCCTGGGTCCAGACCATGACATGAAACAATGTGATGCCAGTTTCTCCATGGACCACAGAGTACTTGAAAGCAGCATGGTAAAGATCAGCCGTATGTCGCTGACTTTTGGAGGACAGCATCATACATGGGACGCCAGACGCAGTTCCCTTGATCCTTCCTCTGGGTCCCCTTCCACTTCTATACAGACCGCAGAGGAGGGGGCCTCCACCTCTTTTAGCCTCACCAGGGTGAAAGTTCCTTCTATGGTGTGGGAGGCACGATCCAACCCCCCCCCCCGGGGCCCGGCTGGGAGCACCATCATAGCTGTCGCCTCCTTGGAGGTGCAGGCTCCCCTGGTGTTGCAGCCTGTGATCACTAGGTCGAGCCTGGTGGTCTCCTTGGCACCGCCCGTTGGAGCCGGTCTTGATCGTAGAGCTGTTTTGCAGCTCCGGTGCTCTGGGCAGCACTGCGGGTGGTTCTCGGCAGGCCCACGGTGCTGTTTGCGGGGCCAAGAGTAGAAGGGTCTTGGGGTGGCCACTCTGGAGGTCCTCTGGATTGCCTCCTCTTTGGAGGAGGATGATCTGGAGGCAGATCCAGACTGGCTGCCTGACTTCTCGGAGTGCCAGGTTTCTCCTTCGTCCAGCACCACTGCACCCTCCCAACCCCCTCTCCCTTTGGAGCCGGTTGTCTTAACCAGCACAAGCTCCAAAGCCATTTGCAGCACCCCGAGTTTTTCCGGTGCTGATGGTGGTGCCATAGGGATTACTGACATTGGTGTGGACTCCCAGCCTGTGGGGATTGAGTCTCCAGGCCTTGGTGACCAGGCTGGCGCTGATTGGTCGCCAAGGGCTGGGAAGAAGGTTCCCACACCGGCTGCCTCTGTGGGGTTGGCAGGTAAGTAGAACCTTCGAGGTTGGGACTGAGGAAGAGGTCTCTCTCAGAGTCCATAGAGGTGAGGGGGTGAGGTGAGGAGCAGCACTCTTCTCTGGCATCTCTCCAGAGCTCGGAATGGAGCCATAGCGCCAAGCCCTCCTTCTCTCCCTCGTCGTCCCCAGTTGAGACCTTGTTGTATGGTGCTAGGGGCCATCCTTTTGGATCTGTGTGGCCCCAGTCGCCTCACAGGGGGGAATCCCCTTCAGGGCTCCGTCCTGACCACTTCAGGCTGGTTGAGCGGCCAGTTACTGCTCTGACTGGCGGATCCTTTTGGGTGCTGGATCGCCTTTGCGGTTTCCTAGCCCTGGCAGAGGACACACTGTTTTGCAGAGGTGCTTTTCCCCTTTACTTCTGCCTTCTTCTCCCCACTTCCCGGGCCACTTGGGTCCTGTGGGGCCTCTGACCTGGGAACAGTTCAAGGTCTTGGCTGCTGATTCTCCTCATTACATCAGAGCCATGGACGAACAGGTTTTTCACCTGTCGCCCCAGCAGCAGCCAGACTCTGACTCTTAGGACTCGTTGGCCCCCTCATGTTCCTTCCTCGAGGAAGAGGATTCTTCCATCCACCTGTCTTCAGATGCTGATCAGACCTCTTATCAGCATTTCCTCTCGAGGCTGGTCAGCAAGCTCCACATCTCCAGGGTGGCAAGATGCAATCCTAAATGGGTGATACGTGCTTTCTTAAACTAATTCAGTGCAGATCACTTGGTGGTGCCCACCTGGTCGAACCCCTTCCGGAATCATCATACCATGCCTGGCAGCATCCATCAGTCCCTTCCCCAGCCTTGATGGACTACCGCCGCAGGTACTGCACACCCCAGGGGTCCCCAGGAGCTTTGCCTTACCCCACTTTGGGAGTGAGTCTCCTGGATGCTTCTATCGGGCATAGAAGCCCAAGGCATGACCGACCTCCAGAGACAGACTCTGTGGAGTTCAACCGATGGAGGAGGACAGTATTCTCTTCTGCACACCTTTCACTTTCCATCATATCAGGCCCATGATGCTGCCTACAACAGGCACCTATGGTCGATGCTAGGACAAGTTTTTGCATCAATGCCTGATATGAAGGCAACCAAGCAAGCCATCGCCTTCTCCACATGTGGCCTGGAGCTTGTGAGGCACCAGAGAAGGGCATCGTATGATGCCAATGAGGTAACATCCACACTTGTGGGAACAGCGATTTGCATTAGGCAGGCGGCGTGATTTCGCATCTCCTGGTTAACACCCATGACCTGGCATAGGGTGCTTGCCTTCTCTTTCCAGGGGACCCACCTTTTCTTCCACAGGTTGAGATGTGAACTTCAGGGGCATCTTCCATCTCCCAGGCATAGGGAGACCCTGCCTCATCCTGACCAGTCACAGGCCTAACTTGGCCTGTGAGGGTCTCCTTCTCCTGTGTTTCCCCACAGGGGGCTGAGGGAAGTTTCTCCCCCAGGGAGGTACCAGGTCCCCTTCAGGGTGCTTGATAATCACCCACCAGTGATGAATGGTGAAGACTGACACAGATAAGATAGCAAAATTATGTACCTACCTTAATTATTGATCTTTCTGTGTATCTTCACCATTCATCACTGCTTCCCACCCACCTTCCCCTCTTGGGCCTCAGACTCTGGGCGATGCTTCCTCCCTGCTTGCCTTCCCCCCAATTGAGGCCAGTTGTGGGTCGAGTCCTACTGGTACCACCGGGCCCTCTGCTCCCCTGGGAAGCAGGGGTCCATCTTCTGGGTCATGAGGAAATCTGAGGTCTCTGGGGACTCCTTCCCCCAAGAAAAAAAAATTGTTCCAGCAGGGTCCTGATCCTCCAGCCATAACCCACCAGTGATGAATGGTGAAGATACACAGAAAGATCAACAATTACGGTAGGTACAGAATTTTCATTTTTTACCCTTGTTTTTTTTTTTTTCCTATTAAATTGAACTAACTTGGGTTCTGTTTATTTACTTATTTTCTTCGGTTCTTTCTCGGTTTGAAAACCGATTGTCTGCCGCTGTGCAGTTGTTTTGAATCGTCACTAATTTTAATTTGTTTATTTCTTTGGTTGGAACCAAATGAAAAATTCCATTTTGGGGTTTTGTAAATATGCAAGAGAAACCTAAAAAGAAAACAGGACCCACTGGTTTCAAAAGTTGTTTAGAGTGTGGTGAAGCATTTGCCAAAGCCAACAAGCAGGACTTGTGCCTGTACTGCTTCGACAAGTCACTTTTTACTGCAGATTGTGAAATCTGCAAAACCTTTCCTGAAAAAACTAACGAGAAAAGGGCAGAAAGGCTTAAAAAGAGGAGGGCATCTCCGTTGGTTCCAGAGGGTTTGAACAACCCAGTACTCCGACTAGCTCTAAAAAAAAAAAAAAAAAAAGATAAAAATGTGGATACCGAACCAACTGCAAAAAAAGAGGAACCCTCTAAAACCAAAAGGATCGGGGATACAGCCGCTGAACTGGCTCCAGCGAAAAAGCTAAAACAAAGCACCCTGAACCTCCTGCTGATAAGCATTAGGAGCCCCCAGTGTCAAACCCTGCTGTGCCTACTGCCGAAGTGATAGCACAGGCCTTGAAAGTGTTGCAGGCAATTCAGGCTGCAAATCCTGAACTTTTAGCATTGGTTCCATTGGTTCTGGTTCCAAACATGGTTCCGTAGTGGGTTCCGTCATCGAACCAGGGTCTGGCTCTGTTATCCCAGGACCCATCCTTGGAGCATTATGATGAGGATGAAGAGAGTGAAGGAGAGCCCACTGAACCTGAGGTCTCACCTGATCCTGAGTTCGATTCCCCTCCAAGGCTTGCTGAGGATTACTCCTCACATTTTACATTTGTCAGGCAGATGGTGGACGCCCTAGATCTGACTACAAATGAGACAGTTGAGGACGATGAGGAGGCAGACTATTTGGAGATGATGGGCCTGGTACCAACAAAAAGGTTGCTATTGCCAATGAATAAGTCACTCAAAAAACAGGTGCTGAAGGTGCTTCAGACTCCAAATTCTATTCCTCCAGTTGAAAAGAAGGCTGATAAAAAATATCAGTTAGACAGGACAGGGGCTGACTTCCAGTTTTCACACCTTGACCATGAAGGGGTAGTATAGACTGCAGCCTGTGACAGGGCAAGAGTGCCTCTGACATCACATTCCCCAGACAAGGATTCTAGGAAACTAGATAGTATGGGGAAAAAACGCTATCTAGCAGCATCACTGGGCTAAGGCAGGCAAATTATATGGCCTGTGCAGCACAATACCAGAAATCCTTGTAGCACTCAGTCATGTCCATGGTGGATAAAGCACCTCAGGGACTTGCAGCTGATTTGGCAGAGACGACAAAGTGTGGACTTGAAGCTACTAAGTACCAGTTCTGCATAGCAGTAGATGCCAACAGTACAGCTGCCCAGTGGCTGGCACTTATTGTGGCACTTAGGTGGTTTGCATGGTTAAGGGCCTCAAACTTATCACAAGATACTCAGATTAAGGCCATGAATTTATTTATTTACTGAAGTTTGTTGACCGGGTAGGCCCACTGAGTCCAATACAGGTCCCTGCAAAAACAGTTAACGTTTTGGGGATGAAACAGAGGCATACATGAAAAAAGTGGATGAATACAAAACCACAGTAATTCAGTTAAAGAGAAAGCCTCTACCTCTTACAGTGGAAGGGGAGGTCAGGGAAGAGCGACTTATAGCAGGCCTTTCTGTCAGGCTCAAGCCATTCCCCAGTACCAGCAGCAGACTGGTTACTTTAGGGGCAGGGGCAGAAGGGGTTCCAGGTGTGGAAGCCAAACTACGCAAGTACCACTCCAGCAAAAACAGAACCCCTGACATGGTTGCCAGGGTCACCTCCCTACTTCCAATAGGGAGCAGGCTAACTCACTACCTAAGTCTTGGAAAAACATTACCATAGACAGGTGGGTACTAGAGGTATTGGGTCAATGCCTAGTCCTAAACTTCAAATCATTCCCAAAGTTAAGGTCCAGGGTTTTCAGACCAGCTACCACCTCAGAAAGAAAACTTCTGGAGGCAGAGGTGTCAAACCATCTGCAAGCAAATGCAGCAGAGCCAGTTCCACTATCACAAAGAGGGAAAGGGTTCTATTCCAGGTACTTCCTATCTTTGAAGAAAAATATAGAGTGGAGACTTATTTTAGACTCGAGTTCTAAACAAGCATTTAACAAAGCCAAAGTTCTGGGTATTAATTCTGGCAATGATCCTCCCAACTTTTCAAAAGGGAGATTGGCTGGCTTCCTTGGATTTAAAGGATGCTTATTTCCATATCCCTATAAGGGAGTCTCACAGAAAATACCTCAGGTTCAGATTACCCTCAGGACACTACTAGTTTGCAGCTGTGCCTTTTGGCCTAACCTCAGCACCCAGGGCTTTCACAAAGTGCCTGACAGTCATGGTTGCACACCTCAGAAGGCATGGAATCACAGTACAGTACACACCACTTATAGCACCCGTGCTTAACTTGGCAGCCATTTTTAATGGGCGGAATGCAAAATCCATTTGCCATTTCAAGCAACCGCTATGAAAAAAACACAGGCATAATACAAACGTTGCCTGCTTGCTATTTTGTCCATTCCCCCAGAACATCATGCTATTTTAATACCATATGTGTATGTGTGACATACTGTATTAAAAAGATGGTAAGAAGAAAGGCTTTAACTGTACTGTAAGTGTCACTGCTGCAGTTTAATCTCCTGGTTGGTCTGTAGTTGTGACCCACTGCCTTCGCTCCTCACTGCACCTCATGACTTCACAGAATCACAGCTCTGCCTAGATCTTCACTTTCCTTCCTTGCCATCTCTTAACCACTGCCTCCACCCCTATGTGGCTCTACAGCACTCTCTGAGGAAACAAAAAAAAATGGAAGCAACAAGCCTGTTGGTAGGCATAGATGGCTTACTGACTCTTAATTACAGTATAAAATTGCATGTAAGTGTATGGCACTGCAAGATCCTAGCAGCCACACAATTCAGCATTCCACAGCTAGAGGCACTTGATTTGCTGTCTTCCCCACATTAACATAGCTCAGCTAGCCTTTTGACATTTGGACCGCAAAGCATGCATGTTTGTTAAACCAACCACTTTGTATATCGGGCAGAATGTCCTATCAAGGATGTACCCACTATAAGCAGCTTTAAATGTATTCCCATACCTCTACAACTGGTAGTAGGAAAGTAATTTCAGCAGGTGAGGGTATCCTTACAGGCAACCCAGGAGCTATTAGAATCATTGGGATTCTTGGTAAATATCAAAAAACCTGTCCTGGAGCCAGTTCAAGTATTGAAATTCATAGGAACAGAGTTGGACACCTGAAAGAGCTACTGACGCCTCAAAGACAACTTTAAAAAACATAATAATTAGGTACAATTCTGCTTGCATTCCATTTATATTTTATATATTTCTCCTTCCCATAATTTATTACTAAAGAAATGTATATGAATATATGATTGTTGTCCCTTAGAGTTCCTTTTCAGCAGGAATCTCCTTCCCTGATTCTCACAACAGATGCGTCACTGCTAGGTTGGGGTCAGATCTGCAAGAGCACACAGTGCATGACATCTGGTCCCCACACAGAATCTCTTCTGCATATCAACCTGCTGGAGTTGAGAGCAGTTCTGCTAGCACTGCAGTCTTTTGCATTTATGGTACAGGGGAAAGTGGTACAAGTCACAACAGACAATACCACCACCATATATTACATCAACAAGCAAGGGGGCACAAGATCCAGCCCCCTGTGCACAGAAGCAATGAAACTTTGGAGTCTGGCTTACTTACTACAGGCCTCATTGATAGGAATACATCTGCCAGAAAAGGACAATGTACTGGCAGATGCCCTCAGCAGAATCAACCAAAACCACCACGAATGGTCTAAACAGACAAGTGTTAGAGGTGATCTTCCACAGGTGGGGGACTCCAGAGATAGACCTGTTCACCTCACATGACAACCATCAGTTGCCAAAGTTCTGCTGCAGGCCTCCAGCAAGAGGAAGAGTGCCGCTGGATGCCTTAGTGCTAGATTGGTCAGGGAGGAAGCTATATGCATTTCCCCCATTCCCTTTGATCTTCAGGGTCCTGATCAAGCTCATGTCCCAACCAGCTGCAGTGATCCTGATAACTCCGCATTGGGCCAAGCAACTGTGGCACCCACTACTGCTGTCACTGTCAGTGTCTCCTCCCATACACCTCCCTCAGAGGCACAATCTCCTAACCTCCTCCTAGGGGAGGATCCTGTACCTGAACCTCAGGTCACTCAAGCTCAAGGCTTGGCTCTTGAAGACCTAGAATATGCTGGTCTATAGCTGAGTGTCCTCAATGTTTTAAGGGGGCCCAGAAAACCTACCACCAGGAAAACGTACGCTTCCAAGTGGAAGAAGTTTTCCATGTGGTGTGGCAATCATGGCAAGTACCATGTCTGGCAGGTCTGCCAGCTCTACTGGACTATATCACACATTTACATTCATTGGGCCTTCAGCCCACTACCCTTAAAGTTCACCTAGCCACAGTTTCAGCCTATATTTTGGCTGGTAAGGGTGCATCTATGGCATCAAATCCCATTTTCAAGAATTTTTTTAAGGGGTTGGTACACTTGCACCCTCCACCTAGGGAACCAGTGATAGCATGTGTTCTTAATGTCTGCATTGCCAAGCTCATGGACCCTCCATTCGAGCCTATGGCTACAGCACATCTGAAATATGTAACTTGGAAAACTGTTTTTCTGGTGGCCATGACCTAAGTCAGATACATTAGTGAGCTCCAGGCACTATGTACAGTGCAAAATTACATCTCATTCCACAGGCATAAGGTGGTATTGAGAACCAATAGGAAGATCTTCCTGGACATAATTCTCCACCACTCATTCACACTAGTGGGATTAGCGCCGGAGGCACTAAGACCCATCGGGAGCAAACTTTTTGCTGGAGGGTTGGCCAGACGAGCGGCGCCCCTGAGACACTGGCGCCCGCGAGCAGCGTCCTCGAGGCGGTAATGACCGTCTGCGGCGACCCTCCAACCCTGCCTCAGTTCTTTTTTTCCGCCGCTGAATGCGCTTCAGTGACGATGCACGTCATTTGAGTGGGAGTCAAACTTCAAACTAGCGCATAGTTTTCAGTTTGTTTTTTGTAACTTTATCCATAAGTAGTATCGCTTAATTTTATTCTATTTTCGTTAAATTTTTCTAATATTTAAATTTTACTTGAAGAAGTCTCGGCCTACTGGGCCGGAGTCGACCATGAGCAGGTCAGGTGACGGTAGGGAGACTTCGTATGAAAGCTGTTCAGTCAGCCGGGCTGGGTCCGGTCAGCCTCCTTCTCCTCAGCGGGGTTCCGACAACGGTCAGTCCGATGCCCGGGGGGATGGGCGGTCCCCCCGCCGGCATAAAAATAAACAGTCGCATTCTCGGCACCGTTCGGCCTCGAGCTCTTCTTCGGCCCACAGGTCAAAAAAGAGAAGGCATCACTCGAGGTCGCCTTCTGGTATGTCTGGCGCGCCGACTTCGGTTATCGTTCTAGTTGCCGTCTCTTCTTGAGTCGCCGACTTCGTAATCGCCGCCCCCATCGGAGTCCCTCCCCGCCTATAGGTAGGACTCCAGATGAGCAGTTTCATCAGTGGGCCGCTCTATGGAGCAATGGGCTCGAGGTTGGTTCTTCTGCCTGGCTCGATTGCCTCGGGCCTCGGGCCCTCCGGCGATCAGGTAGGGCGGTTGGACCTTCCTAGTCGGCTGGCGCCTTCTTCGGTGCCAGCGACTCTGTGCTTAGGTGTTTCCCCTCACATGGTTGCGCGCAGGGGCCTCACCGATGCCCTTATCTCCTGGTTTTTCCTTCTCTGGCTTTCCAGGTTCCTGCTTCCGCGCCTTCGGCAGGGTCTGTTGGCCACGCGCCCGGCTGTGCCGCTGGGTCTTGCGGGCGCTGGGCCCTGCGGGTGCCGCTGTGGTGCCGCTGGATAGGGCGGCGCCGCTCGCGCGCCGTCTGGGCGCGCCGTCAGCGAGCCGATCGTGGCGCTATCAGCGGTGCCGCCGGGCGGGCGCTGCTCGCGCGCCGCGTGTCGCCGGGCCGCGCTTGCGTGTTGTCGGCCCACGGCGCTACTGGGGCGCTATGGGTCACAGGTTTCGCGCCTGCAGCCTCTGCCGCCTCAGCCCGCTTTGCCATCCCGCGCCGCAGCCCTTGGGATTCTCCTGTTTTTCTGCTATTCTCCTCCTAATTTTCACCTTTCCTGTCCAAACAGTCCTTTCTGGACCATCAGGAGATGATGTTGAGCCTGACCCAGACCTTCGGTTGGGTGGATGAAGGGAGGAACAGGATCTTTCTTGCTACAGAGCCTGTGGTCGAGGACCTGTCCTTAAGTCTCTGTTGAAGAACCTGGGATCCACTCTTTCTCTCCAGACTACAGACATCGATCCTGGAAGATATTAAGACTCCAGTATCTTCATGCTCGGAGATCCTACGGATTTGACTCCTCCGATCCAGTCTTCCTTCGAGACGCTGTCTCAAATGGTATGGAATAATCCTGCTCTTATTCCCTCAGTGGCTAAATCCATTGATAAGAAGTATTCAGCTCCCAAGGATCGTCCCATTTTGGTATCCCAAGCCTTATGGATCCTATTGTAGTCCTGGCAGAGAATGACAAGGTCGTTCTTCCTCAAACTACTACAGCTCGACCTATTAACAAAGAGTCTCGAAGATTGATACATTAGGTAAGAGAGTCTTTGCTGGCTCCACTCTAAGTATGGTATTGCCAGTTATCAAGGCTATTTTTTCAGTATGAGTATATCCTGTGGCACTCTATGAAAAGAATGGTTGAAGCTCTTCCAGATTCGGATTCCAAGTCAGAGCTTCTTCTGACTGTTATTAGAGGTATTGAGTCCAATAACCAACAGGTCAAAGCCGCCATGGACGCTTCGACACTGCTTCCTCGCCTCAGCAGCCGCTGGGATTTGTACTGCGCGCCATTCCTGGCTGCGCACTTTGGCTTCACGAATGATGCTCAGCAGCAGGTGATGGCGCCTGCCTTTGATGGCTCCTTTCTTTTTGGCCTCAGGTGAGCAAGCCTTAGAGGCCACTCAGAAGACTAGATCGGCTATTGTTGGCCAGACTCTCTGCCTGCCCCTCCGGGGCATGTGAACAGACGCTGTTTCATAGTCGTCAGTCCTTTTGAGGCAGAGGCAGGAAGCTTCATAAAAGCCAACCTGCCCAACCTCAAAAGAAGACGTTAGCAGAAAGCGAGGGGCCTAAAGCTCCCAGCGCTACCTTATGAGTCGCTGGCCCAAGTTCCATCCACTCTGCCCGAGGTGGAACTTTCTCCTCCGGTGGGAGGTCGTCTGATGTACTTCTACAACCAGTGGAAGTCCATAACTTCGGACAAATGGGTCCTTCGGATAATTCGCGAGGGTTATTCTCTCAATTTCTTGGAACCCCCCCCGAATTGTCCTCCCAGACGACAACCCAGGTTGTCGGCCTCTCAGTCAGACCTCCTCACCGCGGAGATCCAGGGCCTTCTGAACAACAGGGCAATAGAACTGGTGCCCCCGCATCTGCGAAACACAGGGTTCTACTCCTATTACTTTGTTCCAAAGAAATCTGGGGATGCACCCCATTCTAGACCTCAGAAAGTTAAACAAATTCTCCCAGGGAGAAATTCAAGATGATTTCTGAGGTCCCCTGTTACCCTTGCTGCATCAGCACGACTGGCTGGCCCTCTGGATATGCAGGATGCTTACCAGCATATCCCGTCCACCCGACCCACCGTAAGTTCCTCAAGTTTGTAGCTTTGGGTCAGCATTATCAGTTCAGAGTCCTGCCCTTTAGTATCCTCGCGCCCGCGAGTTTTACAAAGTGTTGTGCAGTTCTCGCGGCACATCTCAGGAAAGTGGGACTCTGAGTGTTTCCTACCTGGACGATTGGTTCTAGCAAGCCCTTCCGGCTAAGGACTTTGGAAGCCGTGCAACGACTTCTCGCCTTCTCACGTCCATGGGAGTTCTGCTGGAATTTGAAAAATCTCAACCGCAACCCTCCCAGAGGCTCCTTTTCATAGGGACGCCTAGACACCTCTTCAGCGAAGGCTTTCTTCCAGAGGACAGAAGACTCGACATCCTTCGAATGGCCCGTTACATCAGGAGAACCAATCGTTACAGCTCTCTCGATGAACGATGTTGGGTCTCATGGCGCCTCGGTCTTCACTGTCCCTCTGGCCCGACTGCACATGAGAACCACCCAATGGATGCTCTCCACCAGTGGTCCCCGACCTCTCACCCCAGTCTTATCCCATCAAGGTGACGGAGCCCTTCAAGGTCTCTCGCCTGGTGGTCTCAAGAGAGCAATCTCCTGGAAGGATTCCCTTTGCTCCCCGGATCATCAGATCTCCATCACCACAGACGATCGCTAATGGGATGGGAGCTCACTGTCTCTCCTTCCACACTCAAGGTGTATGGACTCAGTTCAAACTCATCTCCACATAAATGTCCTGGAGATGAGAGCGTCCTCTATGCAATCCGAGCCTGAAGGATGTCCTTTGTCACAAGAACATTCTCCTTCAAACGACAACAAAGCAGTGATGTATTACATCAACAAGCAAGGGGTGCTCATTCTTATCCCTCTTTGCAGGGAAGCAATGAGAGGTGTGGGAGTGGTGCTTGGAGCACAAGTCTCTGATTCAAGCGGTTTATCTGCCAGGTATACAAAACGACCCAGCAGATCACCTCAGCAGAACGGAGGCAGACCTCACAGTGGTCTCGATCCAGCCGTAGCTCAGTCCCTGTTCAAAGAGTGGGGGACTCCAGACCTGGACCTTTTGCATCCCCACCAACGAAAACTGCCTCTCTTCTGCTCCAGAAATCCAGGGCCTGGCATTTTCTGTCAGGATGCTTCAGGCTGCGTGTGACAAAACGCTTTCACGCCTCTTCCACCGCTCCTCTAATCCAGAGAGTACTCCTCAAGTTCGAGTCTCAGGGGACCAAGATGATTCTCATTGCTCCTTCCTGGCCTCGCAACTATGGTTTCCTCACTCAACAGTATGTTGGCAGCCCTCGAGACCACTTCCTTTGCAAATCAGTCTTTGACTCAGGGTTCGTTGGTCCATCCTAACCTGAAATCACTTCACCTTCATGCTTGGCTCCTGAAGAGATAGAAGTGAATCGGTTCAACGTCTCGTAGAGTCTCAGACATCCTTCTGGCTGCTCGAAGCCAGCCAACCAAAACGACGCCCAAATGGAAACGTTTCTCTGGTGTGCAAAATCCTCTTGGAATCCTTTTCCTGTCCTCCTGGCAAGGGTCTGAGTATCTTTGGACCTGTCAAACTTAGGTCTTCAGTACTCCACAGTTAAAGTTCACCTTAGTGCCATCTCAGCGTTCCATGAGCCGGTTTCTTCCCTTAACTCTGGCTCAGTTACCTATCAGTGAAGAGATTTCTTAAGGATTCTCCATACCAGACCCCTGTTAAGCGTCCAGTTGCAGCCTGGGACATTAACCTGGTGCTGGACATGCTCACTCGGAAGCCTTTCAACCCTTAGCTACCTGTGAGCTAAAATTCTTACCTGGAAGACTGCCTTCCTGGTGGCCATTCAGCCCGCAGGGTCTCTGAGATACATGCCCTGGTTACGGACCTCCGTATACTGTATTCCATAAAGACAAGGTAGTTCTCCGTACTATCCTAATTTCTTCCCAAGGTTGTGTCAGAATTCCATCTAAACCAACCTCTCTGGTACTTCCCCGCTTACTTCGCTAATTTCCAAAATGAAGGGGAACGAGCTCTTCATTCCTTGGATGTTAAGAGAGCCTTGCGGTTCTATTTAGATAGAACCAAGGATGTTCGCAAGACTCAGCAACTGTTCGTTTCTTTCAGCGACACCCGGCTGGGTCAACCTGTCGCTATTAGATGCATCTCTTCATGGTTAGTGGCATGCCTTCGTCATTGCTATTCCATGGCTCAAGTTAAATTAGAAGGTAGAGTGTACGCTCACTCTACTAGGGTCCGCGGCATCCCTAGCGGAAATTCGCAATGTTCCAATTGCAGATATATGCAACGCCGCCACCTGGAGCTCAGTGCATACCTTCGTTAAGCACTATGCACTGGATGTTCAGGCTAGGCGACATTCCGCATTCGGCAGAACTATCCTTAATGGGCTTCTATCTTAGACGCGTGAGCTCTGGCTCTCCTGCCGCCCTTTTGGGGGATTATCAGCTTGGTACTCTCCCACTAGTGAGAATGAGTGGTGGAGACTTATGTCCAGGAAGATAGGAAAATTAATGCACTACCGTAATTCTTGATCTTCTTGGACGAGTCTCCACCACTCATTCACACGCCCACCCTCCATCCCCGAGCTCACGCTGTATTGGTCTTCACTCCTCAAATCTTTAGGCCGTGAGGACTTCTTTGCTGACCCTTCTTACGGGTCCTCCGGACTATCTTATGTCCGTTTTTTAATGTTGGGTTTACTCTTTACGTTAGTTGCGCTGCACCTCCTTGGTAAAAAAGGTACTGAGGCGGTTGGAGGGTCGTCGCCGAGATGGTCATTACCGCTCGAGCCGCTGCTCGCGGCGCCGTGTCTCGCGGCGCCGTCTCTCGCGCCGACCCTCCAGCAAAAAGTTTGCTCCCGATAGGTCTTAGTGCCTCCGGCGCTAATCCCACTAGTGTGAATGAGTGGTGGAGACTCGTCCAAGAAGATCAAGAATTACGGTAGGTACGTAATTTTCCTTTTTTGCCAAAGGTGATTTCCGACTTCCATCTGAACCAGTCAATCACTGTACCAGTTTTCTTCACTGAACATTCCAGTTCAGGGGAGCATAGGCTCCATAGCCTGGATGTAAAAAGGGCATTGAGCTATATTACATCACTCATACCAAGCCCCACAGGCAGGACAGACAGCAGCTGATCTAACTTTGAGGGCGGAGCTCTTGTAGCAGGTAAAACCATTAGGACTAATGCCATCCGGCATTAGGACCTCATGGAAAATTTGTAGCTAGCAGTCTGAGGCGGGGTACCACCCCCGATGTCAGGTCTGCCCGATGTCAGGCGTGGTATAAAGGGGGAAGTCCCCTGGTGCCATCTCAGTTCTCCCGCTGGAGACCTGGCTAACACAGCACTGGAGAACCGAGCAGGAACTCCCCAACCTTGTAAAGGTGCAAGGCTCTTTCTCAGTTCTTTTCCCGCTATCAACCCATGTAGTTCGGCTCTACGGACGCCTTCTTCAACAGTTGACAACCTAAAGAAAAGTGTTTTTTCTCAGTCATTCATTTAGTTCACCTTATGTATGTCTTCACCTCCTCCACCACGGTGTAAAGCTAAGTGTGTGTGCAGCAAGCAGATCCCGGCCAAAGATGGCCATGCAGCCTGCCTCATCTGCTTAGGCCCAGACCAATGGCCTGACGCCTGCACCCACTGCCAACAATTCAATCAGAAGACTCGTGCCAGGAGAGCCAATGCACTCAAAACCTTCCTTCTAGAGAAGCGGGTCCACGACAGCAGCTCAACAAAATTTTTGTCGAATGCCCCATCAGCGATACCAGTAGGCCAACCGCATTCTGCAGTCGGCTGCCGGTTCACACTGTCCGTCCTTGTTTCCTGCAGGGGGCTTCACCCCACCCCCCATGCACCCCCCCACTTAGAGATTATCAACTCCAAATCGGAGCTGATTGGGGGGGGATACAGGACCCCTGACAGACAGCGCCAGGTTCCAGCGGTTGTCCCACAGCGGCATGGTGCTGTAGTCGCTGTGGGGGACCTCACTGGCGAAATGTCACTGTCAGGGGGGTAACCGTAGAGAAGCAACTAGCAGTGATGCAGCGTGTGTCAGTGGCCAGCTTCTCTTCTCCTGCCAGGGATTCCCCACCAAAAGAGAAGTCCTTGGTTGGGAAACATCACCACAGGGATAAAGAATGGGCCAGGTCTGAGTCCCGCCTTAAGTTGCCGTCTAAGCAGGCCGCTTCCTCCTCGACCTCTGACCAGAAGTCTGGTTCGGTGCCAGCCCAGACGACCAAACACTCCCATTTGAGTAAGTCCACTCCCGCCTCTTCTCAGGGCAAGCACCGGGAGTCGGCGTCTTTGGGACACCAGTCTTCCCTGGCTCATCAACCTCATAAATCTTCCTTAGGGTTGACACAGGAGGGCTAGTCCAAGTCTTCGAAGGACAGGCCTAGTTCATCCGAAAAAAGGAAGCCTTCGGACGAACACCCAGGTAGGCAAGAGGTTGTCCGGGCTCGAACACCTCCCTCTCCTCTGGCTAAAATTCACCCCCCAGTCAAACAGCGAAAGCCTATCCAGTCACCTTCTTCATCGTCCCGCTCCCCGACGCCAGATACGGGGTGGTTACTGGTGGATGACCAGACGCCCGCACCCCCTCCCAAGGGTCAGTCACTGGTCAGATCTACTCCGGACACCAGCTCCTCGGGTGAAGGCGAGACTGGACATCGGCCCACTGATGACAGAGTCTCGGACCCGATGCCAGTACCTAGGATACCCAGATGCTCACTCTGGCGGGCCCAGCGCCCGGATTGGTTACCCGGCACCCAGCCCAGTGGTCGTCCCTGTGGCGAACACAGGCTCCTTATTTACCACATGGTGGAATACAGTTAAGGGGGATCTCCTTTACAGACCCTCTGATACCACCCCAAATCCACCACGCATGGGACCTGCCTCCCCAAAACTCCTGAAGAGGGTGAGAGCCCACGCTCAGATTCTAAGGGCACAAAGAGGAGGCGTCAGCAGTCTCCCTTGCCTTCTTCTTCTTCTCCCTCGTCCTCCTCAGAAGAGGGAGACACAGAATCTGAGCCTGATTCAGAAGGGGAATTCCTTCTGTCCTCCCTCCCCAGGACCTAAGTATTCCCCATGGTCCCCTCTGGACGATCCCTCATTTTTAGATATAATGAGGCACATCCAGACCATTTATGAGTGGGACACAGAGGACATGGACCCAGAGCGCAAGCTCCTGGGCAAGTTCCTGGGTGAAAAAGAACCTAAGCCTTTGGTAATACATCCTTTTGTTGAGCCTTTCCAGGATGCCACTCACCTGACTTGGCATACCCCTTCCTCAGTACCTGCGGTTCCTCGGAAGGCCAACAGCCTTACAAACCACCCAGGTCTGAACCCTTTTTGGCAGAACAGCCAAAGGTGAATTCTCTGGTTCTGACTGCAGCCCACAGCAGTGGCTCCCAGCCCAAACACTTGAGCTCCCAACCCCCGCACCCGGTCTCCAAAAAACTGGACAGCTGGGGCCGGAAGGTTTATTCTTCTGTAACAGGTGCCATCAGATCCCTTAATTTCATGGCACATATGGTTACATACCAACAATCCTTATGGCAGAAGACCATGGACCTAGTCAAGTCCATGCTGGACTCAGACTCTAAAGAGGAAGTGCTTGCCTGTGCCCAGTCAGGTCCGGACATTGATCTATGCAAGACCTCATCTACGCAAGGACATAGACAGGATGGAAGCAGTCCAGAGGAGGGCAACTAAAATGGTGCAGGGTCTACATCAGAAACCATATGAAGAGAGACTGAGAGCGCTTAATATGTATACCCTTGATGAAAGAAGGGACAGGGGAGACATGATAGAGGGGGCACAATTTAAAGTTAGAGGGGGGATGGCTCAGGGGTAATGTGAAGAAATTATTTTTCATGGAGAGAGTGGTGGACGCATGGAACCGCCTTCCTGGAGAGGTTGTGGGGTCTAAAACAGTGGGGGAATTCAAACATGCATGGGACAGACAGGCAATTATAGTGGGGGGTTGCAGGAAGTAGGCTGTTGGTTAACTAGAATCTGCAGCTTATCCAGTAGGTAGGGAAATGGGCAGACTGGATGGGCCAAGTGGTCCTTATCTGCCGTCAAAGTCTATGTTTCTGTTTCTAAACATGTCCTCCGTTGTTCGTATGATGCAGTGGACATGGCCTCCAGAGCTGCTGCCTTGGGGGTTTGTCTGAGACGGCAATCATGGCTCAGGTTGACGGGGTTCCAGCCGGATCTGCAAGAATCCATTTTGGATTTCCCATTCCAAGGCTCAGTTCTGTTTGGCCCAGAGGTTGATACCGTGGTCAAACAGCTACAGGAGTCTGGTAAAGCAGTGGCCAACGTACACCACATGTACAAATTCCAATCTCAAGAACCCCATCACCATCCCTTTCAGAAAGGACAGGGACAGAGGAGCAAGTCTTCCCAAGGCAAAGGGCTCAAGAGGTGGGGTCACCCTGCCCCCCAAAGTTCCCAGGGTCCTAAGCAGCCCAAAACTCCAAGGGCCCAAGGATCCACCACCCCCTCCGCCTGACTCTTTCTGCCATCCTCCTCTCTTCAGGGACCTGCAGAATGAGAAGGTAGGAGGGAGGTTTGCCCTCTACCCACTCGAATGGTCCAGTATCACCTCAGACCAATAGGTACTGGACACCATTCAAAACAGGTAAGTCACAGAATTCCTTTCTATTCCACTGGACAATCCCCCCCCCCCCCAGTCAATTGTCCACCAGAGCATAATCTTCTCCTGGCTGCGGAGATCCAGCAGGTCTTGGAGAAAAAGGCCATCCAGCCAATTCCCCAAGCCCAGAAGGGTAAAGGTTACTACTCCTGTTTCTTCCTGGTCCCAAAGAAAACCAGAGACCTACACTCCATTCTGGACTTGAGCCAGCTCAATCTCTCATTCAAGTACCAGAGATTTCGGATTGTTACTTTGGCAGGCCTATTCCCCTTGCTTCATCAAGGGGACTGGTTGTGCTCCCTCGATATGCAGGATGCGTACATGCATATCAAGGTACTGAAATCTCACAGAAGGTTTATTCGATTCAGCTTTCAGGACCAGCACTACCAGTTCAGGGTTCTCCCCTTCAGCCTTTCATCAGCCACCAGGGTATTCACCAAGTGTCTTACAGTGGTAACAGTGACACTCCGATGGAGAGGTCTCTTTGTTTACCCCTACCTGGACTATTGGCTTCCCTCCACATCATCGGAAGAGCAGCTCCAAATCACTCTCAAAGAGACACAGAGTCTGTTTTGTTCCCAGGGAATCACAGTGAACTGGCCAAAGTCACACCCATGGCCATCGCAAAGGCTGCAGTTCACAGGGTTAATTTTAGACACTGAGCAGGGGAGAACTTTTCTGCCCTCGGACAGAGCAGAACGCCTTTGGGCTCTGGCTAGCAGGGTCCAAAGTGCACTCTCTATCTCTGCCCAGGTCATCCTTCAGCTGTTGGATCACATGGTGGCCACCATTGCCACAGTACCCCTCACCAGACTGCACATGAGGGTCCTTCAGTGGCACCTCAAGGTCCAGTGGGACCAAGTGGTGGACGATCTGAATCTCCAAATCCGTATTTCTCAGGCAGTCCATTGTTCCGTCGACTAGTGGCTCTGTCACGAGAATCTAGAAGGAGGAGTCTCCTTCAGGAGGCCAACTCCACCTCAGGTTCTAACCACAGGCTCCTCTCTGGCTGGGTGGGGGGCTCATTTAGGGGATCATAGGACCCGAGGATCTTAGTCCCCCACAGACAGCTTTCTACATGTAAATGTTCTAGAAATGAGAGCAGTCCTGAATGCTCTTCACGCATTCAGAGACCAATTTTCACCGGGTCCTCTTCTGGTGCAGACAGACATCACACCAGTGGTCTTCTATATCAGCAAGCAAGGGGGAACTCACTCTTATCCCCTTTGCAGAGAGGCCATGAGAGTGTGGGATTGGGCAGTAGAACACTGTCTAGACCTCATCGTGGTGCACCTGCCAGGGGTCCAGAATGTTCTCATCGACAGTCTCAGTTGCTCCACCTCTCTGAATCACAAGTGGGAGTTACTTCAAGAAATCACAGATGACCTCTTTGGTCTCTGGGGCCATCCAGAGTTGGACCTCTTTGCGTCCCTGTCCAATGCCAAACTGCAAAATCTTTGCTCGCTCGCTCCAGGGCCTGGTGTTTTCTGGCAAGACGCATTGTCCCTCTCCTGGACAGGGAAGTTCCTGTATGCCTTCCCTCCCTTCCCTCTCATTCAGAGAGTACTGCTCAAATTGCAGTCAGAGGGGGCCAGGATGATTCTGATTGCCCATCTGTGGCCTTGACAGATCTGGTATCCGTTGCTCCAGCAGCTGTCTTTGGAACCTCCAGTACAGTTACCACTCTCCACCCACTTGCTCTCACAGGAGCAGGGGACTCTCGTCCATCCTGCTCTTCATTCCCTTCACCTGCATGCATGGCTCCTGCAGTCTTAGCAGAAGAGAGACTAGGAATGTCAAACAGGGTGGTAGAGGTCTTGGTTGCAGCGGGGAAACCCTCCACTAGAGCTACGTATGCTCTGAAATGGAAGTGTTTCTGTCTGTGGGCTGCAGCCTGTGCCATAAATCCCTTGGATTGTCCAGTCAAACATGTGCTGGGCTATCTCCTCTACTTCTTGGACTTGGGACTGAGCTATTCATCCATCAAGGTTCACATGTGTGCGGTCTCCGCATATCATGAGCTGATCGGGGAGAGAACTCTAGCACAATTGAATATCTGCAAGACCATTCTCAGAGGGGTCTTACATGTCAGACCTCCCAGGAGGGATGTTGTTCCTCCATGGAACTTACTTTTTGTTCTGGAGTAACTCACCCTGCCACCCTTCAAGCTAGCCACTTCTTGTGAGCTATGCTTCCTCTTTTGGAAAGCTCTCCTTTTGGTTGCCATTACTTCACCTCAAAGGGTTTCCGAGCTCCAGGCATTGATGTGTAAGGAACCTTATACTGTTTTTCACAGGAACAGGGTGACCCTGCATATGAACCCCAAGTTCTTACCGAAGGTGGTGTCCATCCTGACACTGAATCAGGACATCAACCTTCCGGTTTATTATCCTGAGTTTACCAACCAAGGTGAAGCGCTGTTGCACACCTTGGATGTCCATAGAATCCTAGGGTATTACCTTCACAGAAGATGTTCCTCTAGAAAGATGGACCAGTTGTTCATCTCCTTTGCAAAAAGTATGACAGGGGCTCCTGTCTCTAAGCAGTCTCTAGCCCGTTGGCTGGTGCAGTGTATTTCCTTTTGTTACCAGCACCATGGTAAACCCCTTCTGGGTTCCGTTAAGGGCCACTCCACCAGAGCTGTGGCCGCTTCCTTTGCTTCCCTAAGGAATGTCTCTTCAGCAGACATTTGTGCTGCCATGACATGGAGCACAGTCCATACCTTCAGCAGGCATTACAGCCTAGACAGTGCTTCTAGGAGGAGAGCAGGGTTTGGACTAGCTGTCCTGCAGGGCCTACTCTCCTAGAATACTCTGCTTCTACTTATGTTTTCAGTTTTCTCTCCACCTCTCACTCAGACCTGGGCCTATCTTTGGGTACTGCTTGGACTCAGTCCTAATGGTATTACCTGCTGCAAGAGCTCCACCCTCGAAATTAGATAGTACAGTTATATAAGAACTTACTGTAACAGTAGATCTTCGAGAGGAGCTCTTGCAGCAGGTGGCTTTCCCATCGTCCATCCCCCAGGTATATGAGCCTTGCATCTGTACAAGGTTGGGGAGTTCCTGCTCGGTTCTCCAGTGCTGTGTTAGCCAGGTCTCCGGCGTGAGAACTGAGGTGGTACCAGGGGACTGCCCCCTTTATACCACGCCTGACGTTGGGCAGACCTGACGTCGGGGGCAGTACCCTGCCTCAGACTGCTGGCTACAAGTTTTCCGTGAGGTCCTAATGCCAGATGGCATTAGTCCTAATGGTTTTACCTCCTGCAAAAGCTCCTCTCGAAGATCTACTGTTACGGTAAGTTCTTACATAACTGTACTTTCCTTACCTATGGGGATGTGGGAAAAGGAAAGCCAGTAGCTAAAAGGATTATTTCACATTGGATAGTTCAGTGTATTCAGTTCTGTTACAGTAAGGCTAACAAACAGCCACCAGCAGGACTGAGGGCATACTCCACAAGGGGCACAGCCGCCATCATTGCAGCTGCCAGAGATGTTCCACTACTAGAGATATGCAAAGCAGCTACCTGGAGAACAGTGCACCTTTTTACAAAGCACTATTTGGCACAGCAGTTCTGCAGAGCCTATTTCCAAAATAGGTTCTGTGCCAACCTCCAAAGGTACTGCTTCCTACTCTGCAAGAGTTAAGAATATTGATGAATTCCTGTTATTTTTCTTTTTTTTTTAACTTTGTTTATCTCCAACCCTGGATAACTCCTTCCAGCGGCCTCGGGAGCTCCCAGCCTCTCCCTCCCACCGTGACCACTCCTCTCCCGCCTCGTGTCACCAAGCACCACCTCCGGGTCTGAACCCTCTGGAGGTAGGGCTGCCCTATCCACCCAGGGTGCTCTATCTTATAGGGCAAAGTGCCCAGCACACATGAGTCTGGCAGGAGAGAGGAGATGGCCTGGATTTGGGAGTGTGGGCTGTGAAGGTCGTGGCGCCTTCATCTATCCCCAGGATTGGGGTATTTCTTTCTTTTTCCAATTCTCCCCCCCACCCCCGGAGCTCGGCCAGCGAGGCAACATAGTGCTCAGTGCCTGCACACCCCTGCATACACCGTGCTCCTCAGTCAGTGAAACTCCAGCTAACGCCAATGGTCGCCTCCATGAGCGGTGCTGCCTCCTACACCCTCCCCCGAAGAGAAAGCAGTCATCCAGATGCTCGATCTCTCCCCGCCAACTTCTGGCTCGTTCCCGAACCTGGGTCGTCGGTGTGGCGCGAGGTGTGGTGTCCAGCGCCTCAACCCTCAGCGCCACCGGGCTGGCTGAATTCCTGGGGTTAAAAGAAAAATGTTCTCACTTTAGTAATCGTGCTTCTTCCAAGGTATTCTTCAATATTCTTAACTCTCCCACCCTACCTCCCCTTCCATAACCTATGGCCTCTGCAACAGCTGAGTGTCTCAGTATGATGGGTTCATACCATGTTGTGTTATAAAAGGTTTTTGAATCCAGATAGGTTTTGCTCTTCCTTTTTTGGTCCTGTCTGATCATTAGGGATCCTGTTTTGGGGGGTGTTGGTTTGTTTAAATTAAATTTAAATATTTTAAATAGTTTAGCTAGGGGATCTTACCCAACAGACTGTTCATGAAATCTGAGCATTACAGCAGCAGCAGCAGTTGGTAAGGGCAGCATTTGAATGGTGGCACAAGCCAATAAGATGTTCCATCAGTTACATACCTTCCATTCTCTGGACAATGTAACGCTGTGGGCTGACTGCAAGAGTTAATAATATTGAAAATACCTTGGAAGATACAAGATTACTAAGTTGAGTAATTTTTCTCCCCCACCCCTTCTTCACCTTTCAGTGCAGTTGGGTCTGTAGTTGTTTCCTGTTGGATAAGCTTCCTCCCCCCCACCTTGGGGGCAAAGCCTTGCAGGGGAGCAGGTGCACTAGGGACAAGAAACATTTGGGAATTGTAGCCCAGGTTCCCTAACCAGTTTCATCTTTCTTTTCCCTTGCAGTTTGCCTCCTGCATTGACTTTTAACCGGCCTGCTATATCTTTCTTTTTCTTAATCCCCTCTTATTGGGATATCTCAGTGAGAGAAAGAGAGTCTAGAGGGTTGGAATAGTTCAGATCTTCCTGGACATAAAGTCCCCACCACTCATTCACAGTAGTGGGTCTACACAGGAGGAGCTAGGACTGAGCCAAAAATCTTCAGTAGGGCCCATATCGAGGTAGAACTGCGCATGTGTAGCAAAACGAGGCTGGCTCGTGCTGTATAGGCTACCTTGGTGTCAACTCTCCAACCACCTCAGTTCCCTTTTTCCTGCTGTTAAGTTCACTTCAGTGATGACATCACCCACCCACCGGGAGTCATATCTTCACGTCTATATGACAGCACCTTAGTTGTTCAGTATTTGATTAGTTTTAGTACATTTATTTATTATTTTGTTTAAAAAAAAAAGTTTATTCTTTTTCATTGAAACAGAAGTCGACCATGAATGGGGCCGGCGACAGTAGGGAGACTTCGCTTGAAAGCTGTTTTAGCAACAGGGCTGGGTCTGGTGCACTGCCCTCTTCGGGGGGGGGGTGTCTGACCATGGGCAGTCCGGTGCTGGGGAAAAAAGGGTGGTCCTCTCAAAAGCACAAAAGGAAGCGGGCCTATTCCTGATCGAGGTTGGGGACCTGGCACCATTCGGCCTAGATTGAAGAAGAAGCAGTACCGCTTGAGGTTGTCCTCTGGTACGTCTGCTCAGTGATTGTTGGTAGCAGGGGACAGGAGGCTGACCTTGGCTCCGTCGGGGTCACCTATGGCCTCAGTTCCCGGTGAACATGTTCCACGACTCTAGAGTCTTTCCCTGCCCCTGGGGGGTTCTCCGGTGAGCAGTTTCATCATTGGGCGGTCTTATGGAGCAGTGGATCCAGCAGTTGTCCCGACTTCCTGGGCCTGAGGGCTATGGACCCGTGGGTGGGTCAGATGGGTCAACCTAGTCACACATCACCTTCGGTGCCGTCGACGCCAAACTCTTGTGCTTTTTCCCTTCACATGGCTGCTGCACAGGGGCTAGCACTGGTATTGCCTTCTCCTACTCCTTCTCATATTTTCAGGTCTCCAGCCTTAGATGCCCCACTGTTGGGGTTGGGGTCTGGGCGGCGCCACTCCCGGTGCCACGCGCAGCACCAGTGCCGCATCAGGTGCCGGGGTTTTCAACTCCGATTTGGGTAGCACCTCCCCCTGCTCTTTTTCCTCCTTTTCCTTTCTATACTATCCTTCCTGGACTAGTAGGAAGTAATATTGAAGCTGATCCTGATCTACGATTAGGGGACGATCTGGATGAGGATTCATCCTTTGGAGTGGAAAGTAAGCCCTCTACTTCAGCAGAGCCCTTGGTTGAGGACCTTTCTTTTAAGTCTCTTCTGAAGAATATGAATTCCACCCTTTCTCTCCAGACTTCTGAGGTGGATCCTGGGAAGCTGCTGTGCCTTCGGTATCTGCATGTTCCTGAAATTCCTGTGGAATTGACACCTCCGGTACTGTCCTCTTTTGAGTCACTTTCACAAATGGTGTTGGACCGTCTGGTGCTCATTCCTTCTTTGGCTAAGTCCATTGACAGGAAATATGCTCCCTCTAAGAATAGGCCAACCCTTGCCTCTCAGGCCTTTGCAGATGCCATAGTGGTCTTGACAGAGAATGACAAAGCCGTTCTTCCTCAGGAATCCATGGCTCACCCAGTGAATAAGGAATCCCATAAAATCGACACTCTGGGTAGGCGAGTGTTTGCTGCTGCTACCCTAGGAATGTGTATTGCTAGCTGCCAGGGCTATATCTCTCAGTATGAATATACCCTCTGGCATTCGCTCAAAGACACGGTACAAACTCTTCCGGAGTCGGACATTATTGCAGAACTTCTCCAGACCATCACTAGAGGCATTGAGTCCAACAATCAGCAACTTATGACTGCTATGGATGCCATTGACACTGCTTCTAGAGCAGCAGTGGCCGGGATATATACCCAGCGTCACTCATGACTACGGACTTCAGGGTTCACAAATGATGCTCAACAGAGAGTCATGAACTTTCCATTTGATGGAATTTATCTGTTTGGCCCACAGGTGGAGCAGGCAGTGGAGGCCACTCAGAAAACTAGGACTGCTGTTAAGACAGCCTGACTGGCCCCTGCTGCCCCTCAGCAGGGCATAAACCGTCTGCAGTTTCATAACTGTCAGTCTTTTCATGGTAAAGGCCAAGGGGGCTTTTCAAGAACCAAGCCCCTCAGCCACAAAAGAAAACGCAGCAAGAGGCACAGGGCCTGAAGGCACCTAGTGCCATCTTCTGAAGATCCAGCCCATGTCCCACCTCAGCTGCCCGAGGGGAACTCTTCTTTGGCAGTAGGGGGTGTCTGACTCAGCTTTACAGCCAGTGAAAGTCAGTCACAATGGACAAATTGGTCCTCAGGATAACCGCACCAAGCGTCCAAAGCACTTTAGTACTCTTCCCCCTAATAAGGAGTCTCACCAATTGGACCACATGGGCAAGAGAGCTTTTGCCTCCACCACATTGGCCATCTGGGCTATCAATTACCTAGCCCACATGGTCCAATACCAGAACCTCTTGTGGGACCTGACTTGGGAGGCAGTCCAGGCTCTGCCCGATGACCCCTCCAAGCAGCAGATACTGCAGGACCTCAAAGCAGGGTCGGACATTGGTACCCACATCCTCCGGGCAACGTGCAACGCAGTGGATGTATCCCGCTGGGTGGTGGCCATCGGCATAAGCATGAGGCACCATTCCTGGCTCTGGGTCTCGGGTTTTGCCCTAGATGTCTAGTCCAGTATCATGGATGCTCCCTTCTGGGGCTTCAAACGGTTCAGTGGTGATGTCCAGGACCTCATCACAGCACTTCAGTCCTCCAGTAGAGGCCTAAAATCAGTCCATTCTATGTACCACATCTAGCCCCAGTCAGGCCAAAGGGCTCCTTTTCATCGCTTCTCCCTCAGATAGGCCCACCCTGCTGCCAAGGCCTGCATTAAGTGCAAACCAGGAGCTGCCCTCCCTGCCCCTGCCCTGGCAGCCTCCCACTTCACCTGAGGCGTGGCAGCAGCCCAGCTAGGGGCTGCCACCACCTCCTGACTCATTGCTCAACCCCTGACCTCCCGTAATGGCTCAGGAGGTAGTGGTCAGGGGTCATTTCTCCCTCCATCTAGACAGTTGGAGAGAAGTCACTTCAGACAATTGGGTACTACAGCTCATCGAACACAGCCACACTCTTGAGTTTGTAGCATGGCCCCCCAACACTTCCCCAGGACAGTCCTTTGACTCTCCCGGACATGTCCCTCTTATTGGGGAAGAGATCCAGGCCCTGCTTCAAAAAAGGGTAATAGAACCAGTGCCATTTTCCCAGCAGGGCAGAGGATTTTACTCCCACTTTCTCCTGGTCCCCAAGTGGACGGGAGACCGTTGGCTCATCCTGGATGTTAGCCACTTGATCCTATTCATAGAGTACAGGCAGTTGAGGATTGTTCCCTTCAAGGCCACTGCCGTTCAAACACCATGAAGTCTTGCTATATTATAACAATAGCAGTCAGCCACTGCAGCTGAACTGCCCCGGAGAGGAAGGAGTTAACTCCAGAGGATCTGGAGTTCTACAGCGCGAAGGCGCTGTGCCAAAGCTCTATCTGGCCAGTTTCAAATGAAACTGTCAGATTCTTTACTCCGCTTCACTGAACAGTCGCTCCGGAGATCAGCTGCTTCAGCTCGGTTCATTCTCGGTTCAAGCGAGTATTTTTCGGTTCATTTGAACTGGCAAAAAGTATTTATTTTACCGCATTTCGGTTAAAAGCTCTATCTGGTAAACCGTAAGTACAAATTTTAAAGTCTGTGTGGAAATTCAATTATCGGTTCGGTTTTGAACCGATCGGTTTGCTGATTTTAACGTTTTGAAGTGTTTGGTTGGGCTTTTAGAGTGCGGTTCCCGGTTCTTATCGGTTCTAAAAAAACCTGGGTTTTAAATAGGAACCGATAAGGGTGTCTTGCCTGGCACTGCCATCAAAAGGGCAAGTTTTTGGATAGGCTGGCATTATGTCTGAGAAACCCAAAAGAAAAACCGGGCCCACTGGGTTTCAACACTGTGATGTCTGTGGGGAAGCTCTCCAAGGCTGACCCACACAACCACCTAGTTCATTGTCTGGGGCTGACCACCTCCTGTCAGACTGCCAGGTGTGTAAAATTTCCCTGCAGCCACCCTGAAAAGAGATTGGGCCAGCTCAGGAACAGAGGCCAAAAGTCCGCTGACCCGGATGGCCAGCCCGGTCCAGCACCCACTGGACCAGAGGGAGTGCCCTCTGACCAGGGCGAGACTTCCTCGGGCCAAAGGAAGGCTGGTTCAGAGGAACCAGTCCCAGTTAAAAAGACAAAGAAATCAGTAGGTTTGGAGTCCAAAATTGTCTCTCCAACTGCTGCAGAGATAGCTAAAGCCATTCAGATTGTCCAGTCACTGTCTCAGGGACCTGTCGAACCACCAACAGTTGGTAAAAGGTTGGTTCGTTCAGTTCCAGTGGTTCAGGAGTATGATGTTGAGGAATTTTATGAACCACAGGAGGGGGAGGAGGAATTTGATCAATATATGTGTGGCTGGGAGGGTCTGGACGTGCCCATTGAACCGGACATTTCTCCAGACAGACCTTTAGAATCTCCTCCTATTCTGTCTGAGTCCCCTTCTCATTTTATGTTTTACAAAAAGGTTGCAGAAACCCTCCAGCTTCCTTTAGAGGAGGCTGTGGATGAGCAAGAGGAGCCTGATTATGTAGAAATGATGGATATATACCAGAGTCTAGGAGGTTGTCTATTCCTTTGCATAAGTCATTTAGGAAGCAAACAACAAAGATTTTAAAAAATCCTCATTCTGTCCCTCCTGTAGATAAAAAAATGGACAGAAGGTATACTTTGTCAGGCTCTGATACAAACTTCCTCACTGAGCAGTGTAGTCATGTAGGTGTGGTACAAGCTGCAGCCTGTGACAAGGCTAATATTCCCCATGCCTCACATCCTCCTGATCAGGATTCCAGGAAGATTGATGCCATGGCGAAAAAACAGTATATGGCAGCTTCTTTGGGACTCAGGCAGGCAAATTATATGGCTTATGTAGCTAGATATCAGAAATCTAGATGGGACACAAAATTGCAATTAGCCAAGCAGGCCAAGGGCCAGCTGGCTAGTGAGTTGGAACAGGTGGCTGCTGATGGCATTGAAGCCTCTAAAGTTCAATTTCATACTACTGTTGATGTTAATGATGTCTCCTCTAGGGTCATGGCCACTTCTGTAGCTTTCCGTAGGTTGGCATGGCTCAGATGCACTAATCTGTCTCAAGATACTCAGTCAAAGGCTATGGATTTTCCTGTAGTAAAATTCTCTGTTTGGGGAACAAACAGAAAACTATATGAAAAAGATGGATGAATACAGAACTACCTACAAAAGTGCCCAGGCCAAGGAGAGCATGCCACTCCACAAAGGCACGCCTCCCAGAAGTTGAGAGGCAGGCCTTTCCACAGGCCTTTTACCACTTTCAGCCTCTCTGCTTTGCGCAGAGGGGTTTCTTCAGAGGCAGGGGTAGACGAGGCACAAGTAAACCATCCCTCCCTCAGCCTAAGGCTGCTTGCAAGCAAGCACCCTGATGGGGTGCCCAGGGCCGATTCTCCTGTACCAGTGGGGGCAGGTTGGCTTATTTCAGCCAGAACTGGCTGTCCTTAACTTCGGACAGATGGGTTCTGAGGTATTAGCCAGGGTCTGGTTCTCAGCTTCAAACAGTTTCCAAAGATGAGAGCCAGACATTTTCCACCTGCAAATCCTTCAGAAGCCCTTGCTTTGGAAGCAGAGGTTTCTTCTCTTCTGGACTGCAAAGCAGTGGAAGGGTCCCTCCTTGCCATCAGGGCAAGGAGCTATATTCAAGATACTTTCTTACCCCAAAAGACAGGAGAATGGCGCCCATTCTAGATTTAAGATACCTGAACAAGCATCTTTTGAAACCAAAGTTCAAATGTTGACTCTGGCAATGATATTGCTTTCTCAAGGCCAGGGGACTGGCTAGCTTCCTGGACCTCAAGGATGCCTATTTCATGTTCTGATCAGGCCTTCTCACCGAAAGTACCTCAGGTCTGAACTGCCTCAGGCCACTACCAGTTCAGGGCAATGCCTTCAGCCTTACCTCTGCACCAAGGGTATTCACAAAATGTCTAGCTGTGGTAGTGGCTCACTTAAGAAGGCAAGGGTTGCTGTGTTTCCCTACCTGGATGACTGGCTCATTGTGGGTCAGTCTCAGATCAGGTGAAATCCACTTGCAAGTCACCCAGCAGCTTCTCACTTACCTGGGATTCCTGCTAAATTTACCAAGTCAGTTCTGAACCAGTTCAGGTCGTAATTTCATAGGTGCAGAATTGAACACAAAGTTAGCCAGGGC
The DNA here is from genome assembly GCA_016271365.2 of Neoceratodus forsteri. Classification (NCBI taxonomy): domain Eukaryota; kingdom Metazoa; phylum Chordata; order Ceratodontiformes; family Ceratodontidae; genus Neoceratodus; species Neoceratodus forsteri. The sequence goes on from CM028133.1 coordinate 1,136,520,217, forward strand.
ATTTCTTCCCTCGGAAAGGGTAGACAGACTCATTGCCCTGGCATCCTCCTATACCCTGCGAGTCTCTCGACCAGCAAGGCATTTTGCAACTCCTGGGGCACATGGCTGCTTCCACAGCTGTAGTGCAAGGAGCAAGATTCCAGATGAGGGACATTCAGTTCCATTTGAGGGCCTATTGGTCTCAAAGGAAGGACCCCTTTCCAAATTGGTCCCAGTGACTCAAACTCTGATCCTGGCCTCCACTGGTGGCAGGACCAAAGCAATCTAAAACAAGGTTCCCTTCATTCCCATTTCCCACTCCCTCACCCTCACCACGGATGCCTCCTGTTAGGTGGGGAGCTCACTGACGATCTGTCCACTCAGGAGTGTGGTCTCCTCAGGAATCTCTGCTCCACATCAATCTTTTGGAACTCAGAGCTGTCTTTTAGCTCTTCAGGTGTTTTCAGTTTCTGTCCAGAACAAAGTGGTTCAAGTCAGAACAGACAACACCACCACAATGTGGTACATCAACAAGCAAGGGGACACTCGGTCATCAGCCTTGTGCACCGAAGCAATGAAGTTGTGGTCTCTGGGTTACTCCCTGAACACCTCCCTGATAGCAGTTCACCTCCCAGGGAAGGACAATGTCCTGGCGGATGCCCTCAGCAGAATTTCTCAGGGCCATCACGAATGGGCTCTGAATCCACAGGTGCTGGGGTTGGTTTGCCAGATGGGGCACCCTCAGATAGATCTTTTCGCAGCCCCAGACAACCACCAACTTCCTCTATTTTGTTGCAGGCCTCCAGTGCTGGGCTCAGTCCCCTGGATGCCTTTCTGTTGGACTGGAAAGGAAGTTCCTGCATGCCTTTCCCCTTTCCTCTTCTTTTCAGGGTACTAGTGAAAATCAGATCTCAACCCTGCAAAGTGATTCTGATTACCCCAGATTGGGCCAGACAGCCCTGGTACCCTCTGCTTCTGTCCTTGACAGTCCACCCTACCCTGAGCCTGCCAGAGTCCACGACTTGCTGGCCTGTGCATCGGGAGGCGTGGTATCCGGACCTCAACTCTCTCCATCTCAAGGCCTGGCTCTTGAGGAGTTAGAATTGCTGATTTACACCTTTCTCAAGGTGTCCTGGATATTTTAAAGGCTTCAAGGAAGCCTTCCACTAGGACCACTTACAATTCTAAGTGGAAGAGGTTTTCCATCTGGTGCTCTGAGAGGCAGATTATTCCAGAATCCGCTGATCTTCCCATTTTACTGGACTATTTGGTCCATTTAAATTCCCTAGGCCTTAGGCCAGCTACCTTGAAGGTTCATCTGGCAGCTGTCTCTGCTTTTTGTGTCAGCAGGCTGCCTCCCTTTCTTCTCACCCTGTGTTTTCCAAGTTTTTTAAGGGTTACTCATACTAACCCTCCTTTTCAGGAACCAGCTCCTGCCTGGGACCTGAATATTTACATTGCTCAGTTAATGCAACCTCCCTTTGAGCCTCTGTCCTCAGCAGAGCTCAAGTATCTAACGGAAAACTGTTTTCCTGGAATACTATCACTTCTTGCCAGACGCATAAGTGAATTACAGGCCTGTCAGTGGAAGAAGATTTTATTTTCCACAGAGATAAGGTAGTCCTCAGGACTAATAGAAAGTTTTTGCCAAGGTGGTTTCAGATTTCCACCTGAACCAATCCATCTCTCCCAGTATTTTTCACTGAGCATTCTTCCTCAGGTGAGAGGAGATTGCACAGCTTGGACGTCAAAAGAGCCTTAAGCTACTATTTGGGCGCCACCAAGGTCACAGGTTCGAATCCCTCCAACTCTTCCTTACTTATGGCGAGGTTGGCAACGGGAAACCTGCCACTAAGAGGACAATTGCAAGGTGGATTGTCTCTTGTATCCAATTTTGTTACCAAAAACTAGGTAGAGAACCCCCCTCAGGACTGAGGGCCCACTCCACCAGGGTTACAGCTGCGTCTCTAGCGGCTGCTAGAGACATTCCCATTCTGGAAATTTGTCAAGCTGCTACCTGGAAGACAGTTCACACTTTTACCAAGCATTATTCCCTGGATGTCCAGTCCAGGAGAGATGCTCGGTTTGGCACAACTGTGCTTCAGAGCCTATTTCCTAAGTAGGTTCTGACCCTCCTCCATGGAGGTACTGCTGTGTAATCTGCTATTGTTATAATATAGCAAGACTTCATGGTGTTTGAAGAAAAAATTACTCACCTTAGTAATTGCTTTTCTTCTCATGGAGTCTTGCTATATTATAACCACCCTCCCTCCTGCCCCTCTCAGAACTTCTACTTGGGTACGGGGTGGCAAATTAGTGCAAGCACTGTGTCATGCCATTGTAGATCTTCCCTTGTCAATCTTCACCATTCATTACTTCCTGGGTGTAAGCCGGAGGCGCGCACCCACCATGGGAGCTTTTTTTTTTTTTTTTTTTAAAGTTTGCCTAATGGCCCCGCCCTCGAGAGTGACGTCATGCACAAGGGGCGGCCGTTAGTAGCGACCGACTCCTCCTCCAACTCAGTTCTGTTTCTTCCGCCATCGAGGCAGCACCTGTTCACGGTAAAGGCCTGTTTACTGCGGGTTAGTGTACCGACCTTTTCATCGAACGACTCGACGCATACAGTAAGACTGTTCCTTTTCTTTCTTTCTGCACCGGTGTATTTCCTACTGTGTTTTGATCTGCTTATTTTCGCGTATGTCCGGTTCTGGAGCTAAGCGTTCGTCGAAGACGGGCCGCGCCCCTATGCGTTGCTGCTCCTGTGGCTGGCATTTCTCCGTCTCGGACTGACATGACGTTTGTCTTCGTTGCCTGGGACCCAACCATGATATGGATTCGTGCGACGCCTGTTTCTCGATGGACCGTCGCGTCCTCGAAGTCCGCATGTTCAAGCTCGGCAAGGCCCCGCCGACTTTCAGGGACGGCGTCAAGGGAATCTCGGCGAGATCTCTAGGCCTTTCCCGGTCCCTCCCGGCCTATACGGTCTGAGGAGGAGGGGTCCTCATCCTATCTTGCCGAGGAGGAGGTCCCTTCCGTGTGTTGGGGAGCTTCATAGCTCTCCGGGCCGCAGCGCTGACACCGCCCGGCAGTCACCTTTTCGAGGTGCAGGCTCTGTGTCGGGCGCCTTGGCTGGGCCCGCTCAGGTGGGACCTCGACCGCCGCAGCTGTTTCAGATCCCGCACCATTCGCGGTGCCGGTGATCGGAGCGCACCGCTTGCGCGCCATGAACTGGTTGCTGGCGGCGCCGGGTGATCGGAGCGGCGCCGCTGGCGGTGCTGCTTTTGGCCTCGGCGCCCGCTTGTGGTGCCGATGGACGGGCGCCGCCGACGGTGCCGCTTCACTTCGCGCCGCCGGCGCCGTCGGCCTTCCTCCTCCGGGCGGTGCGGCCTGCCGGAGCCGCTGGGGTGTGGGGTTAGGCCTTCATGCTGCTGGCGTGGGGAGCGGCGTCAAGATTTCTGGTACTGGCCGGGTTAAGGCCCTGTGGCTCCGGGGACCCCTGGGTGGCTAGCATCGAGGTCCTGTCTGGTCTGGCCCTCCTCGGAGGACGATGACTCAGATGTGACCCATCCTGGCACCCCATTCTTCGGAATCTGGGTCCTCGGTGGCTAGGGGTACCAGGCGGTGCAGCGGGCCCCTCCCTCTGTCCCCCTTGCCGTCGTCTCCTGAGGGTTCCTCGGCTGGGGGTGGCCGAGAGTCCCGGGGGGCAGACATGGGGGTGACGGAGGGGGAGGCTCCCCTCTCTGGAGGCCCGGTGACAGCTACCCCCCGGGGTGCTGTTACCTCCTCTAGGGTCAGGGGGATGTTGCAGTCGAGGAGGAGGCCCTCGGAACCGAGGGTTGAGGGCAGGCGCCTGCTGCCCGGCTTCTTGGCCATCTCAGGGGTGGCCAGGAGCCATAGTGCAGAGCCCGCCCTCCCCCAGGGTTCTAGGGTGTCCTCTAGCGGCGTTGTGTGGACTGCCCTTCTGGATCCATGCAGTCCCGCATCGTCACAGGGAGTTTCTCCCTCAGGGCTCTTCCAGGCTCCGCTTCCCAGAGTTCCGTTCTGCGGCCTGGTTTGATATCCGAGATCCTCTCTACTAGGGCTCCTTTCCCGGATTCCAGAGCCTCGTGAGAGAGCAGTTGCCTCGAGGTGCCCTCCCATCTCTCTGCTCTTCACCACCTCCGGCCTGGCCATGTCGGTCTCACGGGTCCGTTATCCTGGGAGCAGTTCAGAGGTTCCGTGCTGCCTTCCCCTCATATGTTAGATACATGCATGAGCTGGTCTTTCGACTCTCCCACCGCCAAGAGGAATCCTCTGGACATTCCAGTTCCCCATCATCCTCGCTCCCTCCTCTGAGGGAGAGGAACCCGCTCTCATCTGTCCTCCGATGTTGATTTCACAGAATATCAGCTTCTCTCGAGGATGGTGAGGATCTCCGATTTCACGCTCAAGAGACAATACCAACGGGAGATGCGTGAATTCCTTGGTGAATTCAGTGCCCAGCATCTGGTGGTACCTTTCTGGCCCTATCCCTTCCAGGAGGCGTCTATCCGGTCCTGGCAGTTCCCTGCCGCTTCTTCCCAGCCCGGCGGACTGCCAGCGTAGGTATTGTGCCCCCTCTGAGTCTCTAGGTTCCCTTCCCAACCTGTCCTCAGGTTTGGTATACCTGGATACTCCTTCTGGGCGCCGTTGCCTGGCGCATGACCACCCACCGGATTCGGACTCTCTCCAGTTCGGACCAATGAAGCAAGAGTGTTCTCTTCTTCAGTGCGAGTGTGCATGTATTGCATCACATCAGGCTCACCACGCTGCCTACAACCGCATCTGTGGTCGATGATGTCCCAGCTGCTGGCATCTATGCCTGACATGGAGCAAACCAGACAAGCCGTTGCCCTCTCCGCGTGTAGGCCTGGAGCTGGCAAGACACCAAGCAAGGGCATCTTATGACGCCAATGAGGTGGCTTCCAGGCTTGCAGGGACAGCGATCTGCATCAGGCGGACGGCATGACTTCTTCTTTCAGGTTGTCACCCTGGCCCGGTGTGGGTGATTAGCTCCGCCTTCCGGGGACCCGTCTTTTTCATCCAGAGCTAGGAGACTTTACAGGGCTCCATCCGTCTCCTCGTCCTCGGGAGGCACCTCCTAGCTCTTCTCCCACTTAGGCTTTCTGAATAAGCCAGGGTCTTCTCCTTCTGTTTCTCACCAACAGAAGGCTGGGGTCTTGTTCCCTCAGGGTATGGCCTCTTCCTCCAGGGAAGAGGAGCTTGGTACTCACCCAGGAAGTAATGAATGGTGAAGATTGACAAGGGAAGATAGGAAAATTACGTACCTACTGTAATTCTTGATCTTCTCTTGTATCTTCACCATTCATTACTTACACCCGCCCACCATCCCCTCAGTGGCCTCTTCCTGTGGCTTCTCCACCTCCCGTCTCCTTCCTCTCTCTGCAAAAAAAAAAAAAAAAAAAAAATTTTTTTCTTAAAATATAGGAAAATTGCTTAATTTTTTTTCAAAAAAATCTTCTTTGGGGGGGGGGGCTCTAATTTTCCAGAAAAATTACTTACTCTAAGATTCATGGGCCATCTCGTGGATTGCATTGGCGATCAGACTGCACAACTATCTCTTGCCATTCTCTGGCGAGATACCTCTGGGGTTTTGGCCTGGCTCAGGCTATTGAGTTTTGATCCTGCAATCCCGTGTTTCAGATAGTTGCCCTGAAATCAAAATCCCCCCCCATACCTATTCTTGCCTTGCAGAGCAGAGGAGCAGGCACGTCTATCCCTTTTTTCCTTTTGCAAAAAAAAAAAGGGGAAAAATGCTGAGGGAACTCACTTCGACTGCTATAGGCATCTTGGTATTGGGGTCATGCATCTAGTCTAAAATATTTTATCTGTAAAAAAAAAAAAAAGGGAAAAACAAACTAGAAGGGAAATGAGAAGGTAGGCTATCCTTCTCGCTAGTTTGCATATTGGTTTCTCCCTTTAAGTGTCCTCCTGGACAATTTTTACAGAAGAGCAGTGCTGACCATATCCAATCCCAGCCAGCCTAAGCCTTGGCCTGCCTTGGCCAGTCGGTCTGAGTCCCTTTTCTATCTTAGAACGCCTGAAAGGCTTACATTTTCCATTTCTAAACCCCTGAGCAGCGCTCTCATGCTGCCTGGGTTTTATTCTTCCCTCCTCGGGTGTCCTCCAGTTAAAGGCCTTCCGTGGCCAGGAGCCCGAAGTGGGTATCAAGAACAATGGCATGTTGAAGATGAGGACTATGCCCTCCTGAGTCTGTCTAGCAGGTTTGGTGAACCTTCTCTTCAGCTCTATCCCCGGGGATTCTTGCTTCCCCTTTAGTCGAGCCTTTAGCTGTAAGCTAAATATGCTCGATGGGCATTCTGGTCCCTTCAACATCCCATCTCTCTTCTCTTTCTTCTTCTTCTTCTAATTTCTCATTTCTTACTTATCTCTCCTCCTAGAGTCACCCAGGTAAGGAGGCCCTGCAGTCCTAGGCTAGGATACTCTTATCTCCTCTGTCCTTCCTCCATCGGCTTATTCCTTTTCAGTTCATTCTTCCTTGCTTTTATATCCTCGGCTATCTTGCCTGCATCTATATTCTCTGCTTTCACTTTTGCCTCTCCGGCTCACAGAACTGAGTTGGAGGAGGAGTCGTGCTATTGTACGCCCCTCGCGCATGACGCATGACGCCACTCGAGGGCGGGGCCATTAGGCAAACTTAAAAAAAAAAAAAAGTTTCCTGGCGGGTAGCGCCGCTTCCGGCTTACACCCAGGAAGTAATGAATGGTGAAGATACAAGAAGATCAAGAATTACTGTAGGTACGTAATTTTCCTTTCTTTCCTTTACCCTCTTTCTTTAGGGTTAGGAACTAGGTTGTTCGTTTAGGTAATATATTGGCCCCTTCCGGACTTGAGTCTTGGGGGAAGGGGGTCCTAATGGTGCTTGTCAAGGGGAAACTAATAATAATAATACCATTATTCATTGTTATTATGGTTATTGTGTTTCTATTGTTGCTTATATTGTTGTTATTACTACTAGTAGGTAGCCATTTGGCTAGTGTAGAGCTTTCCACACAGACTTGTTGCTTAGTGTTAGCTTCGTAAAGATCTGACAGTTTCATTTGAAACTGGCCAGATAGAGCTTTGGCACAGCGCCCTCGCGCTGTAGAACTCCAGATCCTCTGGAGTTAACTCCTTCCTCTCCGGGGCAGTTCAGCTGCAGTGGCTGACTGCTATTGTTATAATATAGCAAGACTCCATGAGAAGAAAAGCAATTACTAAGGTGAGTAATTTTTTCTTATCGCATCATGGGGATTGGCTTCACTCCCTGGATGTGCAGGGTGCACACCTTCATATCAAGGTGTTTGTCTCCCACCGGTACTTCCTCCATTTCCATTTTCTGGGAGTGCATTATCAGTTCTGGGCTCTGCCATTTGGCTTGTCCTCTGCCCCCAGAGTGTTTACCAAATGCCTAGCAGTGGTAGCGGCTGCTTTGAGCTGACAAGGGTTCTATGTGTTTCCCTACCTGGATGATTGGCTATTGACTGTCCCATCCAGGGACTGTCCCCAGGGCCCCACATGGCCCTGACTAAGACTCCTTTGGGGCAGCAATATAGGCTGGGAATTCCTCCCTGTCTTCTCCTGAGCTTTCTTGTCTCTTATGCCTCCTTGTACCTGGAGCTCTAGAATTGATCTTCCTGGACTAAGTCTCCATCACTCATTCACACTAGTGGGATAGCGCTGGAGGCGCTAGGGACAAGCGGGAGCAAAACATTTTCTGAAGGGTCGGCGCCGAGGTAGGACCGCGCATGCACGGCACCACGAGACTGACTCACGCCTGTGTAGGCTATCTCGGCGTCGACCCTCCAACCGCCTCTGTTCCTTTTCTCCTGCCATCAAGTGCACTTGGATGTCGACGTCGCTCGTCTGCTGGAGTCAAAGTTTTCATCTATACGACAGCAGCTTTAAGTGTTTAATTTAACTATTTAGTAGTAATTTCTTATTTTACAAGCAAGAAAAGAAGATTATGAAGAAAAAGAAATTCTTTCCTGCCATCAACGGAGTCATCCTTAGACGGTAGCGGTGACGGTAGGAAGACTTCATTTGAAAGTTGTTATGGCAGATGATCTGTGCCCTGTCCGCCGCCCTTAAGTAATGGGGGAGGGTCTGACTATGGACAGTCCTGTGCTCGGGGAGGACAGTCCATAAGCACCTAATCTAGCAGTCCTAGGATCCGCCCGCTTTGCCTCGAGCCTCTTTTCCTGCTTAGGGAAGAAAAATCGCACCGCCGAGGTTGCCCTTTGGTATGTCTGTCACGAGGATTGTTCATCAGAAGGGGCGATAGGCCTGAACTGACTTTTGTGGGTTCCCCTTGGCCCTGCTCCTAATGGCCGCATTCTCGACTCCGGACTCCGTCTCTGTCCTCGTTGGAGTTCCGGTGAGCAGTTTCAGCTCTGGGCCACTCCTCTGGAGCAGAGGGTTTGATTTTCCTTTTTTCCTGGCTGTGTTCCTGTTCTTGGGGCCTCTGGGCCTCAGAGCCGTTGGACTGGAGCCGGGTCAATTGGATCAGGATGAGCGCGGTGCCCTCTGGGTGCCTTCGCCATCGAGTCGACCCCTCATGCCTACCCCCCTCTTCCTTTTCCATGCTGGGGCCACCACCTTTTTCCTTCTCCCCATCTTCTCCATTGGCTTTTCCAAGGTGTTTTTCCTGCTGCCATGTCTGACACCTTGGTGGTGCCGCAGGTTCCGCGCCATGGCCACTGGTTTGGCATCAGTGCTGTAGGCGGCGCTGCTGATGTTTGGATCAGTGCCGGGATTCGGCGCTGTGGATCAGCACCATGGCTTGGTGCCGCACTTGGCGCCGTGGGTGCTGTCAGTGTTGCTTTCGTTGCCGGCACCGCTAGCGGTGCCATTGGTGTCTCACAGTGCCACGGGTGCTTGTGGATGGTGTGGGCACCCGCGGTTGGTGCCGTGCACCCATGGGTGCCACAGGCAGCGCTTGGCACCCGCAAGCGGCGATGGTGCCTGGTACCCACGTGTGACACCTGGCACCCATGGGTGCCATGGGTCCATGGGTGTCATGGGTACTGTGGGTCCATGGGTGCCCTCAGGTGCCATTGCTGCCATGGGTGCCCTTGGGTGCCACTGCTGCCATGGGTGCCCTCAGGTGCCATGCTGTCATGGGTTTCTTGGGTGCCATGGGCGTTGGAGGCACCCTTGCGTGCCATTGCTGCCATGGGTGCCGAGGATACCTGCAGGTTCTGCCATGGGTGCCCTTGGATGTCTCCCAGGTTGGCACAGATACTGCTTGGTGCCCTCCTGTGTGAGTGCCGGTGGTGCCGCAGGGGTGCCAGTTGGTGCTGTCCGACAGAACTAGGGACAGATCTGCATTTGCGGACCTTTTCTTCTGCAGGACTTGTGGCAGGATGTTTCCGCAGAATGAAGTCCTGTTCTGCAGATTATTTTTTTCCACACGTCTTAGTGGGTGGTGGTCTGCATCAGCTCCTGTGTCATCCAGCAGTTTTCTGCTAAAGGGACTCTTCTGTTCTGTTCTGCCAGTGGAATTTCTCATTCTGCTCAGCACTTTCTTAGCTCCCTACATGGTGCCAAGCTCCTTGACACCCTTCCTGGTGGCGGAGTCTCTAGTGGCTCTGACCTAGACCTCTCTTTGGGGTCCTTCTACGGTAGAAGGGCATATTGATGAGTCTCTCCCTGTCCTTCTGGTCAGTGATATAGCGGATGACTCATTTTATATACTGAAGGACACGCCCTCTCTATCATCAGAGTCCATGATGGAAGCTCTTTTCAGTAGTTCCTCAGTAATGGGGTCCACCATAGTGTTCAGACTGCATCCGTGGACCATACACCTCTGCGTCTAGACTCTTTCAGTCCTCAAGACAATTACACTCTGTGGAACATTCTAATTCAATGGTCGGGAGCCGCACAGACTGTTCCGCTCCTTTGATAGGGGTATACAGCCCCCTTCTGATGCTGCCCCTCTGGTGGCTGCTGCGGCACAGGTGGGTAACATCTGTCTAGCTATCAGTCCAGTCATGAGTTCAGTTATGGATCCTCAGGCTCCTCCTGCTCCTCAGGGCTATACTAAGAAGGGAAGAAAAATGATGTAGACTGAAAGATACTCTGTTCACATACCCAAATCTGGACTACTTGGTGCTCAGCTGCCTACCTCAGATACATTCCAGGCACATTCAATTGTAAGATAAAACAGTGCCTGATTGGTGTATTATTTTCAGCTGCCTCACCGACTTGTATTTGACTGGTGGACTGTGCTACTAGGACTGGCTATCTGTGCTGCTGCTCGACAAGTTAGCATTAGTCTACACAGTATTGGAACCCACTCGAGAGGGAGCAATCTTAGACCTGGTCCTCTCAAATGGAGATGGAGAGAGGATCACAGATGTAGAAGTGTGTAGCCATCTGGGAACTAGCGACCATCGAACAGTATGGTTCACAATAAACACAGCAGTAGAGTCAAGCCATACAAAGGCAAAAGTACTGGACTTTAGGAGGGCTGACTTTACCAAAATGGGTGAGTGCCTAAGGAATGCACTAGCAAATGGGCAGGAAGGAGGGTGGAAGAACAATGGGGAATAATAAAACTGCCATCACAGAGGTAACAAGCCTTTGTGTGAAGCAAATAAACAAAACAAAACAAAACGATGTAAGAAACCACTATGGTTCTCAAAGGAAGTGGCAGTGAAGGTTCAAGAGAAGAAGAAAGCATTCAGAAAGTACAATGAATCACAGAAGGAGCAGGACAGAGAATTGTATCAGTTAAAGCAAAAGGAAGCTGGGAAGGCAGTCAGAACAGCAAAGGCCCAAACTGAGGAAAAGATAGCCAATTCAGTTAAGAAGGGGGACAAAACATTTTTTAGGCACATCAGGGAGCGAAGAAAGACTAAGGGAGGGATAGTGAGGCTTAATAAAGGGGAGGGGTGGGCAGAGGGTGACTGTGAAAAGGCAGAGATACTAAACAAATATTTTTGCTCAGTATTTACAAATGAAGAGGGGGAGGTACCTAAAACAAACAACAGAAACACTCTGGATACAGAAGTTGATATCAGCCCATTTACAGAAGAAAGGGTTCTGAAAGAACTCTTAAAACTGAAGGTGAACAAAGCAATGGGGCCTGATAGGATTCATCCCAGAATTCTAAAAGAACTAAGGGTAGAACTAGTGACACCACTGACTACCCTCTTTAACAAATCATGGGAGGATGGGGTGGTACCTGAGGACCAGAGGAGGGCTGATGTAATTCCCCTTCACAAAAGTGGGAGCAAGGCAGAAGCAGGAAACTACAGACCAGTTAGTTTAACCTCAGTGATAGGGAAAATGATGGAATCACTTCTGAAAGAAAGAACTGTCGAGTACCTAGAGGCCAGAGAGGCACAGGACCCAAGGCAGCATGGATTCACAGCAGGAAGGTCATGCCAGATGAATCTAATAGATTTCTTTGACTGGGTGACCAAAGTAGTAGATCAGGAAGGGCTGTGGACACGGCCTACCTAGACTTTAGCAAGGCATTTGACTCAGTCCCACACAAAGATTAATATACAGGTTAGCCAGCCTGGGAGTGGGTCCCAAGATGATAGCCTGGGAAGAGAATTGGCTGGAGAATAGAACACAGAGAGTAATAGTAAATGGAGTCCACTCTGAAGAAAGGGGTTACTAGTGGGTACCGCAAGGTTCAGTATTAGACTGTCCTCTCAATGTCTTTGTGTTTACATTGCAGAGGGACTGAAGGAAAAGTATGTCTCTTTGCAGATGACACAAAGATCTGCAACAGAGTTGATGCACAAGGTGGGTGGAAAAGGATGAGAAGGACTTGGCAAGGTTAGAGGAATGGTCAAATGTATGGCAGCTTAGATTTAATGCTAAGAAGTGCAAGGTAATGCACCTGGGAAGCAAAACCCAGGGAAGAGCACACAATGGGGGTGAGATACTAAAACAACAAAATGGAAAGGGACCGGGGTAGTCATATCAGATGACTTAAATGTGGGCAAGCAATGTGAGAGGGCAGTAAGGAGGGTTGGGGGATACTGGGATGCATAGGAGGCATCACCAGTAGAAAACAGGAAGTTGTTATCCCTCTGTACAGACAGCTGGTGAGACCCCATCGAGTACTGTGCAGTTCTGGAGACCCAGTCTCCGCAAGGACATAGACAAGGTGGAAGCTGTTCAGAGGAGGGCAACTAAAATGGTGCAGGGTCTGCACCGTAGACATATGAAGAGAAACTAAAGGAGCTTAATATGTATAGCCTCGAGGAAAGGAGGGGGACATGATAGAACGTTCAAGTACCTCAAGGGAATCAACAAAGTCCAAGAGGGTAGCATCTTTCAAAAAAAGAGGTATGCAAGAACAAGGGGGCACAATTTGAAGATGGGGGGGCGGCTCAGAGGTAATGTAAGGAAGTATTTTTTCACAGAGAGGGTTGTGGATGCATGAAACAGCTTTCTGGAGGAGGTTGTGGAGTCAAAAACAGTGATTGAATTCAAGCATGCATGGGACAGCCATAAGGCAATTCTAGGGGGTGGGGATAGAAAGAAGTAGGCTGCTGGTTAACTAGGATCTGCAGCTTATCCATTAGGTAGGGAAATGGGCAGAATGGGTGGGCCAAGTGGTCCTTATTTGCCATCAAATTCTATGTTTCTATGTTTCTAGTCATGTCTGTTATAACAAAACTGAAATTAGTTTCTGTACATACAGTAAGTAGGAAGTTGCATGACAGAGAGAAAAGGTACTCCACCACTGAAAATGAATGTATAGTAGCAAAGTTGGCGTCATGGAGTCCCTGAAGTTTTATTTGCTATGAACTGACTTTGTACTTATTACAGATCACAGTCCTCTCTGTTGGCTTAACCAAATGAAAGATAAAAATGCCAGAATTATAAAGTGGTACCTGGCACTGCAGCCATTTAAATTCACGGTGATACACAAATCTGATAAAGAGAATGGCAATGCTGATTTACTGTCAAGATGTAGATCAGGAATTGAGGGTTCTGAAGGTTGAAAAACAAATGTATGAGTTTAAACTTTACTGTTTGCTGTACTGTTACGAAAATAGAGAATAATGGATGGGGAAGGGTTTGATATGAGAATTTAATGAACACCTGAGTTGTGGGATGCTACATAAACCCCGAGGGTGAAGCCTGAGGGGTTTATCAAAGCATCCCACAATAAGGGTGTTCATTAAATTCTCATATGAAACACCCTCCCCATCTTTTATTTTTATAATAACAGGCCAGCAATTTTTCTCCAGCAGTTTGTGAGACTGTTTGGCCCCGCCCACATACAGAATGTTGACCAATGAGGCACTAGCATAGTTTGACTGGCATGGCTCATGAATGTCATAACAACCAGCCGGTTGTTATGGAAAATATCAACCTGGTCAGTACATTGAGAGAAATTGCTGACCAGTTATTATGAAAGAATAATGCACATGTGATTAATTTCTGAAAGTTAGAAGCTAATATTAGTAGAGGATTAATAGAAAGTTTTCAAAACCTGTTTGATAAAACATGTTCCCTCTTAAGGAAAGAGGTGTGTGTGACAGGGTGGAATTAGGACCCTGTCCCAGTTGTTATAGAAAGTGTTTAAATGCAAGGATCCGTTCTATTCTCCCCTTTCCTATCTCTTTTCTGTCTGGTTGCACAACCAGATTTTCCTGTGGGACCTAGAAATTGATCCCCCCCAACAGTCTCACAATTCTTTGCCTCTTACTGTCTCTCAGTCTTCCCTTGTTGTTAGTCTTTTCCTCCCTTGCATATCTGTTGATATAAAAATATATGCAGATCATTATGTGGAAATGTAACTAATATTGGGATCCCTTTGTTTAGAAAACATATAAGCTTACTGTTGAAATGTATATATTTGTGGTTTGAGATTATTCCAAAAAGCTATTAGAAGCTCAAGAGGTTACCTGAGTTCAGTTGTTAAGCCTTTTGCAGAAAAGCTGTGGAGGTGGGCAGCTCAGGCACACTGTGTTCTTGCAGCACCTGCCTGAAACCAAAACAGGATGCTTGTCAAGAAAGGGGTTGTTGCAAGGACATATAAGAGAGCTAAGCTGCAATTGCTTGCAAAAGATTGACAGAGACTGAAGGAAAACTCTGATGAATCTGCTGTTTATTCTACCTTTGTAAATAGTTATTCTGAACAAGTTTTTTTTTTATGTTACTGCTAGTGTAAATAAATATTTTTTGCAAATTTTACAACTGCTCCTGGTTTTTCCTATGCTTCCTGTCCTGTGTCTCGATGACAGAGAAGACTCCAGAAATGGGTACATACTCCTGGTGGGGCGTCACCAGTGATCTATAGAGAGGTAGTAATACCTCCTTCCCTCTGCTGTAAATGTCCTTGCTATACACCCTAGTATCCTGTTTGCCTTCTTACACCGATTGTTTTTAGGGAGTATGATGATAGTCCCCTACATGTCTCTCCTCAGAAGTCATACCTAGCTTTACCCCCACTGATCCAGTACCCTGTCCTGGGGTTCTTGTTCCCGATGTGCATCACCTTGTGTGTTTTGGCATTGAATTTCAGCTGCCAAACATTCGACCACCTCACTAGCCTTTGCAAGTCTCTCTGCAACTCCCTACATACCTCCTCCCTGTCTTCCCTGTCACACAGCTTAGCGTCATCTGCAAAGAGACGCATCTTGCTCTGTTCTTCTCTCATGACGCTGATAAACATATTAAAAATGATGAACCCTGGCTCGATTCTTGTGGTACCCCAAGGTAACCACCTTCTCTTATAATTTTGTTCCATTAACCATAACCCTCTGCTTTCTCCCTTCCAACTATTGTCTTACCCATCTCACTGTCTCCTTCGCTGCACCCAGATCCTGTAGTTTCTTCAGCAACCTTCAGTGAGGTACTGAGTTGAAAGCCTTGCTGAAACTAAAGTAGAGTAAATCCACAGCATGGCCCTTATCCAGTACCCTCGATATGCAGTGAAAGAATACTATCAGGTTAGTCTGAAAAGACTTCCCTAACACAAACCCATGACGTTTACTGTCCTGGAGTCCAGCTTGGTGGCTGTGAGACCCAGGTCTGAGTGTGGATTTTGCAAAGCTTCCTGCCTCATCCTGCACTCCCCACCAAACAGGTATTGGAATCTAAACAGGCAATCATCCAGTTTTGCAAATATTCAGCCTTGCCATACCCTTTTACTTTGGTGGTGATCTGTTTCACCGTAGTTAGCACTGTAAACAGGAGAGTGGAGGTACTTCACAGACAGGAGTGTTGACATGGTCATTATGCATATTTTGCTGGAGAAGCCAGTTTCAAGTGCAGGTATGCAGTTAGCAGGAAGGACATAGGGAGCCTTTGTAAGGAGGGGATAACAGGGCCAGTACAATGTCAGCATGAGGAAAATAGTTGGCAGTAGGGGTGGGGATTGAGAGGGTGGGTACACTTAGAACAAAGGAATATTGAGGCTTGGAGAGGCAGGAATTAATAGAGGAGGTACACTGACAGCACAAAGGATTATTGGGGGTTGGAATGGCAGGGACTGAGAGGTGAGGTACAGTGTCAGCACAGTGGAATATTGGGGGTTGGAGGGGCAGGGACTGAGTGGTGAGGTACAGTATCAGCACAGTGGAATATTGGGGATTGGAAGGGCAGGGACTGAGTGGTAAGATACAGTGTCAGCACAGTGGAATATTGGGGGTTGGAGGAGCAGGGAGTGAGAGGTGAGGTACAGTGTCAGCACAGTGGAATATTGGGGGTTGGAGGGGCAGGGACAAAGAGGGCAGGTAGACTGTTAGTACAAAGGAATGTTGGGGGTTGGAGGGATGGGGCTGAGAAGGGAAGCACACTGTCAGCATAAAGGATTATTGGGGGTTGGAGGGACAGGGACTGAGAGGGCAGGCACACTGTCAGCATAAAGGAATATTGGGGGTTGGAGTGGCAGGGACTGAGAGGTGAGGTACAGTGTCAGCACAGTGGAATATTGGGGGGTGGAGGGGCAGGGACTGAGGGCAGGTAGACTGTTAGTACAAAGGAATGTTGGGGGTTGGAGGGATTGGGCTGAGAAGGGAGGTACACTGTCAGCATAAAGGATTATTGGGGGTTGGAGGGACAGGGACTGAGAGGGCAGGTACACTGTCAGTACAGAGGAATATTGGGGGTTGGAGGGGCGGGGACTATAGGCAGTATTTGTCATAGGTATGTAATGGGATCTAAGTGGTGTTCGAGAGTCTGTGCACATGCTCAGTGCTGGAATGGCTGAAGTGGGAATGTGGATTGAGAACCAGTAGCAGAACTAAAGATGCACGTAACTAACATTGTCCTTTTATTCATTTCTAGGTTATTCTTCCCAGTTTCCTCAAAAGAGAACTCGTGTTTCTACAAACAAACCAATATTTCATCTAAAGTCATCTACAACAGACCTTTCATGTTTGCCTTCCAGATTTGTGACTCATGAGAAAGAGTTTCCAGCCCAGAAGGCACGGTGAGCCAAATCCCCTCGGCCCCTTCGCGGAGGCTGAACCCTTTCCTTTACTGGAGGAAGTAACGTAAGCTTATTTTGTTGATTATCTGTCTTTTTCCCTAAGTGCCAAAACTACAGCTGTCAGAGGTTCAACAACAGTCAGTAAAGATGGACAGCAAAAGGAAATTTGATCATCTTCAAGAATCGGTCTTCACCATTGAGTCCCACTTACAGGTTTGCCCTGGAGGCACTAGGACCCTGCGGGAACAAAGTTTTATCCAGGGAGGTGACCATAGATCTTCCCTTGTCAATCTTCACCATTCATTACTGCTTGGGTGTTAGCCTGAGGCGTGCACCTGCCACGGGAGTTTTTTTTTTTTTTTGGGAGAGGAGTCAACACCGATGGCGCCACCCCCAAGAGCGACACACTACGTGGTGTGCGAGAGGCGGCCACTAGGTGCTGCAGAATCCTTCTCCATCCCAGTTCTGTTTCTCCCGCCGTTGAGGCTGCACCTGCTACGTGTGTAGATTGTTTTTCCTAGTGCGCCATTTGGCCTAGTTCGTCGTTCGAAGTGACTCCTTCATCCCAGTTCGATTTTCCCGAAGCCGTTGACTCCAGTAAGTCCGTTCCATTTTTTTTTTTTTGACGGCACTGGGAGCTTTTCTGTGTTTAGGTTATTTTCGCATCATGCCCGGATCAGGAGCTAAGCGAAAGTCAAAAGCGGGCCGTGCCCCTATGCATCGGTGCTCCTGTGGCCGACAGTTTTCTGTGATGGACCAGCATGATGTCTGCCTTCGGTGCCTGGGACCTAACCATGATGTGGACAGATGCGACGCCTGTTTCTCGATGGACCGCCATGTTCTCGAAGTCTGCACATTCAAAAACAGCAAAGTCCCGCCGACTTTTGGGGGATGGTGTCGCTC
The DNA here is from genome assembly GCA_016271365.2 of Neoceratodus forsteri. Lineage (NCBI taxonomy): Eukaryota > Metazoa > Chordata > Ceratodontiformes > Ceratodontidae > Neoceratodus > Neoceratodus forsteri. The sequence goes on from CM028133.1 coordinate 1,136,537,549, forward strand.
TCAGGCCTCCCAGGTCAGGTCTCTAGACCCTTCCTCCGGGTCACCTCCCAGGCCTATACGGTCTGGTGAGAGGAGGTCTCATTATCTTCAAGCCTTGCCGAGGAGGAGGAGGCCTCTTTCATGGTGTTGGGGGAACGTTGTGGTCCCTCCCAGGGGCCGCGGTGGAGACACCATCTCGGCACTCACCTCTTCGGAGGTGCAGGCTCCCCCAGTGTCGTGACCCATGGTTTCTGGGTCTAGCATTGGTGGATCCTCGACATCGCCCTCCAGCACCGTCTCAGATCCTGGCACCCTTTTGCAGTACTGGTGATCGGGGCAGCACCGTGTGCAGTGCCACGTTGGTTTATAGCGCTGCTCGCGTGGTGCCACCGGGCCTGATCGACTCAGTGGCATCGCCGTGTTGGGTTTTCGGTGCATAGGCGGTGCGAGGGACCTAGCTGGAGCTGTTGGCAGATTGGGGGCCAGGCTCTGGTGCTGCGGGCGATGCGCAGGGACCTCGCGCTGCCGTGCTTGATTCCGGTACCGTTAGCAGTGCCATTTCTCATGGGACTCTTGGGGTGGCCAGCATTGAGGTCCTTCTGCTTGACTCCTCCTGGGAGGCAGACGATTCAGAGGTTGACCCAACTTGGCACCCTGATTCCTCGGAGTCAGAGTATTTTCTGGAACGCGGAGTCAGGCGATCCAGCGTTCCCATTCCTGAGTCCCCAGATCCATCTTCCTCCGAGGATCTCCAGGCTGGTGGTGGCCTGGAGTCCATCGGGGAGGGCAGTTTGGACATTAAGGAGCGGGCTGTCTCCTAGGAGGGGGCTGTGGCTGCTGCCGTTCCTGGTGCTGCCGCGCCTTCTCAGGGTGGACTAGGAGTTCTGTCTCCAGGGGCCCATTCGGGAGGCCTCAGGTACAATGGAGCCTATCGCTGGGGTCGAGGAGGAGGGCACCCTCAGAGTCTGAGGGGTCGGGGTGAGGGGTGTCGACTTCCGCCTTCCGCCCCTCGGGGTATAGGGAGGAGCCGAAGCACTGAACCCCATCTCTCCCTCTTGGGCTCAAGGGATCCCTCTGGTGGCATTGCTGCAGGTTGCCCTTCTGGACTTTTGCAACCCCAGGTGCATCACAGGGGTGGTTCCCTATCCAGGCTCTTCCAGAGTTTGCTCCCTCAGGGTTCCTTTTTGCGACCTGGATTGATATCTGGGACCCCGCCAGCTCGGGCTCCGTTCCACGGATTTCAGAGCCCTAGCAGGGTATAGTTACCCTCTTGTAGGTACCCCTCTCCCATTCCTCTGCAGCCACCTCCCTCTTTCCCAGGCCATGTAGGTCCTATGGGCCCGTTATCCTGGGAGACGTTCAGAGGCTCTGCGGAGGCCTTCCCCTCATATGTTTGGTACATGCATGAGCGAGTGTTTTGCATTTCCCCACCACCGCAGGAGTCCTCTGGACATTCGAGCTCCTCACCTTCCTCGTCTCCCTCCTCCGAGGGAGAGGAACCCTTGGCTCACCTTTCATCAGACGCTGATTTCACTGACTATCAGCGATTCCTGTCGAGGATGGTTAAGGATCTCCATATCACCTTTCTTAGACGTGACAATACCGAGTGGGAGATGCATGAATTCCTTGGGGAAATTCAGTGCCCAACATCTGGTGGTACCATCCTGGCCTATTCCTATCCGCACCTGGCAGTCTCCAGCCGCCCCTTTTCCAGCCCCGGTAGACTGCAGGAGGAGGTATTGTGCCCCATTGGATTCTCTGGGTACACTCCCCAAACTGCCCACAGGATTGGTGTCCCTAGAGACTCCCTCTGGGCCCCGTCGCCTGGCGCACGACCATCCACCGGACTTAGGTTCCCTACAATTTGACCGGTGGGGTCGAAGAGTGTTCTCTTCCTCTCGTGCGATGTTATGCATTGCATCACATCAGGCTCACCATGCTGCCTACATTAGGCATTTATTGTCAGTCCTCTCCCAAGTCCTAGCATCAATGCCTGATTCGGGCGCAATCCAGACAAGCTATTGCCCTCTCCGCTATAGGCCTGGAACTGGCAAGGCACCAAGCAAGGGCATTCTATGACGCCAATGAGGTGGCTTCCAGGCTTGTGGGGCAGCGATCTGCATTAGGCAGATGGCATGGCTTTGTCTATCAAGATTGTCACCCCTGGCCCAGCGTAGGGTGATTCGCTCCACTTTCCAAGGGACCCGCCTCTTTTCCACCAGGGCTAGCAGGCTTTCTGCAGGGGCTTCCTCCATCTCCTTGTCTCCGAGGGACACCTCCTAGCTCTCCTCGGGCTTAGACTCCTGTCTTTAGGCCAGGGTCTCTTCCTTCTGCTTTTCACCGGCAGCAGGCTGAGGGTCTTGTTCCCTTAGGGTTTTCCTAGTCCCCCTTCGGGGGGCTTGGTACTCACCCAAGCAGTAATGAATGGTGAAGATTGACAAGGGAACATATGGAAATTACGTACCTACCGTAATTCTTGATCTTCTCTTGTATCTTCACCATTCATTACTGATACCCACCCACCTTCCCCTCAAGGGCCTCCTACTGCGGCGTCTCCCCCTCCCTGCTCGTTCCTCCCCCTTCCTGCTCGTTCCTCCCCCTTCCTGCTCGTTCCTCCCCCTTCCTGCTCGTTCCTCCCCTCTCCTTTCATGCAAAAAAAAAAAATAATAATAATTTCTTGAGCCTTCCATTCTTCTCTCAGAACAGATCCTCTTATTTGCAGGGGAGAGGAACTAGAGTATTTATCTCTGTCCTAAGGGAACTCTTTCTGATTGCCCCTGGGGGTGACCTCTTGGCTCCTTCTTAAGCCATGTTGTTCAATTCATAGTTAAAAAACCGTTCCTCTTAGTTCGGTTCCTTTTTCTGGGTTCTCTCTGGCAGGTTAAATCTCCTGTTCCGCCAGCCTTTGCTAGTCAAACGCTGTCCTGGCAATCCATTGCCTTGATCTGGTGGTCTGCTTGCCTCCTTGGGGAGTCAGACTGAGTTCCCACTCTCTCCTTTCACAGGGGGTGCCCTTTCTGGGGCTCAAACCCCCTCCCCACACACACATCTGTGTTAGCATAAAAGCAAGGTGCTAGTGGGCTTCCTTTCCCTCCCTAGTTGGGCGCTCTCCTTTTGGAACAGATTTTCTGTCTAGGTAGTCTGTGAGCTCTCAGCGGGAGTGTAAGGGGTTGGGGATAGCAGGAGGTGCAGTGAGTGTGCCTTTTGTGTATCAGACTGTGTAAAGGCTCAGTTGAACCTTTTATCAGTTCTTCCTAAAGGGGGATCCTTGCTCCCTTCTTGGTTCCGAGCTTACGCGCCTTCAAGCCTAATCCTCACAATTTGGCAGAGATTCTCCCTCCTCCGAACATCCCCTTTTCTCTTCTTCTTCTTCTTCTTCTTCTTCTCATTCTCCCTTATCTGTGCCTCCCTCAGAGCCACCCCAGAAGTGAGGCCTGCGGTTCCATAGGGTAGGTTCTCCTCTTTCCTGTCCTCTATCGGCTTATTCCTTTTTCAGTTTATATCCTTTCCTTTATCTATCCCTCATCTCTCTTGCCTCGCTCCCCTTTTTTCTTATCATTTTTTTCACCTCTCTGGCTAACAGAACTGGGATGGAGGAGGAGTCTGCGGCGCCTAACGGCCGCCCCTCGTGGACCACGTAGTGCATTGCTCTTCGGGGTGGCAACGTCGGCGTCGACTCCTCTCCAAAAAAAAAAGTGGCGGGTGCGCACCTCCGGCTAACACCCAAGCAGTAATGAATGGTGAAGATACAAGAAAAGATCAAGAATTATGGTAGGTACGTAATTTCCATCTACTGGCCATGGCATCTACGTTCTCCCATGTGGTTCTGTATGCCAACCAATAACCGTTGGTCTTGCCGCTCCCTTACTAACCTCAGATGTTCCAGGAATCTCCCTTCATCATTGATTCACACTAGTGGCTCTTCACCAAAGGCGCTAGGACCCTGCAGGAGTCAGAATGTTTCAGGAGACCTGTCACCAAGGCAAGCTGAGCATGTGTTGGCACCGCAAGACTGGCTCATGGCACCAGGCTTACCTCAGTACTAGCCCTCCTCCGACTCGGTTCTTTTTTGCCCACCGTTGAATGCACATCAGTGATGATGTTCACTCGCTGGGAGTCCGAACTTTATGTCTCTAGAACAGCATTCAGTTCTTCTCAGTTTTAGTGTTTAAAGCTAGAGTTTGTTATTTTTGTGTCAGTTTAGTGATTTTACAGAAATATTTCTGTCCATTTTCTCACAGCCCTACCGAGTCTACAGTCAATAACCATGGGGGATGATGGTTGGGAGCCATCTCAGGGAGCCTGCTCCACCGGTGGGGCTATGTGCAGTCCACATTCCATACTGAGGAAGTGTTTTGACTATGGGTGGTCCTGTCCTTGGGAGAAAGGACAGTCCTATCGAAAGCACAAAAAAGTGGGCCCATTCCCAATTCCATTCGGGTTCTCGGCACTACTTGGCCTTGAGTTTTTCCTTTTCCCTTTGGAATGGGAACAAACAGCACCACTTGAGGTCACCCTGTGAGAGGTCTGCCACAAGATCTTTGGTCTCCCAGAGCTGGAGGCCCTTGCCAGCACTGTGACATCACAGGGGGCCTCTGGTACTGAGATGTCGAGGTTCTGGTCCTGGAGTTCCCCTCTTTCTATAAGTGAGAAGTCAGTGGGCAGTTCTATCCTTGGGCAGCTCTTTGGAACAGTAAGTTCAGCATCAGGCTTGTGTGTCCCTGCCAGCATCCTGTCTGTTCCAGCAGAGCTGGTCCTTGGCCCTTCGGGATCGGTGGAACTGGAGCCGGGGGCAGGGTCCTCACCTGGGTAGAGTGTTTGGCTCCACCAACAGCCTATTGGCTGCAGCCAGCCAGCTGGCACAGTGGTAGCACTACCACCTGCAGTGCTGATGACCCAAATTTAGGAATGAGCGTGGAGTGTCAGAGGGTTGGCCAAGGGGAAGTAGGAAGTAGGATGAGCATCCCATGGACAGCTGTCCTCTTCTGGGGGGGCAGATTGTGGCTTCCTGGCATGCCAGAGACACTCAGTAGAGACTGGGTGTATAAACAGCTGGGACCACCATGTAGAGGGTGGAGGTTACGGCAGATGTCTGCAGGTCAGGTGTGGGAGTGCGCACGACCTGCACTGACATCATTGCACATCCATGCCACCTGGGGGGAACCTCAGAGAAAAACCCTTCGCCCAGCCGCTCCATGAAGCCCCTGAACCTCCATCCGAATTATGCCTACCTGGGCTCAGGTAGATCTCGGTCTCTTCCCCCAGGGAGCCCTGCCATAAGGGGCAAGCTGCAGGCTTCCTGGACGGGGCAGCCTGGGGGAGGATGCTGTGTGGTAGGGTCCAGGTGCTGACAAGGGGGTACATCCCCAGCCCGTAGCCCGAGTGATAAAGAGAACTGGCAAAAAAAAACCCAGCCCTTTTGCCCTTGCAGGTGACCACACTGCCGACTCCTGTCCCACTGGCTGTACCCCCACCTTGTGTCACTTGGTAGGACCGGCTGGGTACCATTGTTAGTCACTTCAGTGCCGACAGGGTAATTGGCGCTCAGTCTGGTTCCAGTGCCAGCACTGGGTTCATACCCTTTTGGGCCAGTTCTGGTGCCAGTCCCTCTGGTGCTGGGAGTTCCCAGTGCCATCCTTGGCACCAGGGATCTCCAGGCACCAGATTCAGTTCTGGTTCAGCACCCCCCCCCAGTACCCACTTCGGACAGTGTCATCAGTGCTGCTGGGGCCGTAGTTCTTGATTAGAAGGCTTTCAGTCCACCCCCCTCTATGCCCCTCCCTCAGGGGAGCATTTTGAGAGGGAAGAGTAACCCTGACTTCATCCTCTCTGAGGGCGGCGAGGATGACTTTCTTAGCCTGGACTCTTCCATCACAGGCCCTACTGCTGTGCCAAAGAAGGATCTAGCTTTCAAGGCTTTTGCTTCTGCACTTAATTTTGTGCCTACAGCCATTGATCAAGGTAAACGTCTCCGTCTTGCGTAATTAAATGTTTTTATCATGCGAGTCAGTTTAGTTCCTCCTGTTCCGCTCACATTTCAAACCCTGTCCGGTGCGGTGTGGAGTAGGCCTTCCTCAGTTCCATCTGTCTGTAAGCAGACAGACAAAAAACACAGTGCCATAAGATGGTACAGTGTATGCTTCTCAGCCTTAGCTGATGCCATTGTTATTCTCCCTGAGAATGAGAAGGCTGTTCTCCCCCAGGAGGTCACCACACACCCTCTTACAAGGAGTCACACAAGTTTGACACTATGGTAAAATGGGCCTGCGCTGCAGCTACCTTAGGCTCATGGACTTATAGCTACCAAAGGCATTTTTCCTATTATGCCTATTCCCTTTGAAGCTCACTTAAGTACCTGGCAGGGACTAAATAAAGGATTCTCTCCTGCCATATATGGAATTTAGCCCAACAGTCATCATTTCTAAGCCACTTGGATTCCTTTGCTTCTACTTCCCACTCTGCCATTACAGGCATCTGCATCAGAAGTCATTTCTGGCTCAGATCACAGGTTCATTCACAGGGGGCATGCACCCTTTCCTTGACCTCAGAAATCTCATCAATTCACTGGACTGAGAAATTTACAATTATTTCTTCCAGGACTGGTTAGCTCCCTTCATATACAGGATGCATACTAGTGACTCTGGTACATGCCAATCATCTCAGATAACCTCTTATTCTTCATGCTGGGGCAGCTTACCAATTCAGAGTCCCATCCTTCCTGTCCTTTGGGCTGTTCTCTGTGCCTCGAGTCTTTACAAAATGCTTTGCAGTATAGTACAGTGTGCGCCGCTTAACGCGGACTGTTTCGTGTAAACAGCAATTGTCCACATTAAGCTATGTCCGTTGTTGCGGGCAGATGAAAAACTAACACTGTTTAAACAGTTTATAAAGGCAGATGAAAAACTAACACTGTTTAAACAGTTTATACAGTAGTCTACTTCGTGGGATTCATTGTTTTGAGTACTGTATGATCTTCCCTTGTCAATCTTCACCATTCATTACTTCCTGGGTGTAAGCTGAGGCGCGCACCTCACGGAAACTTTTTTTTTTTTTTTAAAAAGCTAGCTCTAGCGGCGCCGCCCCCGAGACCGGCGTCATGCCATGCGCGAGGGCGGCCGTTAGTAGCGCAACTCCTCCTCCAACTCAGTTCTGTTTCTCCTGCTGTCGAGGTAGCACCTGCTTCGGGAGCATCTTCTCAACTGCGTAGCTTTCGGTCACCTCTATTTTATCGCACTCGACGCCATACCGTAAGACTGTTCCTTTTCTATTGTACGGCGTCGGTGCTTTTCCTACTGTGTTTTCCTCAATAGTTTAGCGTTATGTCGGTTCTGGAGGCGAAGTGTTTTCGAGACAGGCCGCGCCCCTATCGTCGGTGCTCCTGTGGCGGCATTTCTCCGTCTCGAACCGGCATGGCGTGTGTCTTAGTTGCCTGGGACCCAACCGTGATATGGATTAGATGCGATGCCTGCTTCTCCATGGACTGTCGCATCCTGGAAGTCCACGCATTCAAGCTCGTCAAGGCCCCGCCGACTTTCGGAGGACGGCGTCATTCGCGGGACTTCCAGGTAAGGTCTCTAGGCCCTTCCCCCGCATCCCCTCCCGGGCCTATACGGTCCGAGGAGGAGGGGGCCTCCTCATCTCTTCTTGCCGAAGAGGAGGTCCCTTCTGCAGTGTCGGGGGAGCGTTGCGGTCCCTCCCGGGGCCGCGGCGCCGATACCGCCTTGGCAGTCACCTCCTCGGAGGTGCAGGCTCCCCCAGTGTCGAGGCCCTCGATTTCTGGGCCAGGCACCAGCGGACCCTCAACGCCGCCTTTCGGCGCCGCTCCGGATCCCGGCGCCGTTCGCGGTGCCAGTGATAGAGGCAACGCCATTCGCGGTGCCGTTTCAGATCCCGGCACCATTTGCGGCACCGGTGATCGAGACGGCGCCGTTGGCGGTGCCGCTTTGGCCCCCAGCGCCGTTGGTGGCGCCGTTGGCCTGATTTCATCTCCTCACGGCGCCGGCTCGGTTTCCGATGCCGGGAGCGGTGCCGTTGGCCCCGCTGGCGCCGTGGAGGATCTGGGATTGGGTCTGGCTGTAGCCAGCGTTCGGGGGGCGAGCAGCGCCGCCTCTGGTACCGGTGCCGTTCGCGGTGCCGTTGCCTCTGGGACCCCCGGGGTAGCCAGCATTGAGATCCTGCTGGTCTCATCCTCCTCAGAGGCCAATGACTCGGATGTGGACCCATCCTGGCACCCCACTCTTCGGAGTCGGGGTTCCCTGTGGCTCGAGGTACCAGGCGGCGCAGCGGGTCCCTCTGTCCCCCTTCCGTCCTCTCCTGGGGGCTCCCGGCTGGGGTGGCCGTGGGTCCCAGGAGGGAGTGGGGTGACTGAGGGCTCCCCCCTCTGGGGACGGTGACAGCTACCCTCCAGGGTGCTGTTGCTCCCTCTGGAGGTGGGGCAGCTGCAGTCGAGGAGGACCTCTCGAGTCTGAGGGGTTGAGGGCAGGGAACAGGCCCTCAGTCTTCTTTAGCCACCTCGGGGGTGGCCAGGAGCCGGAGTGCCGAACCCCACCCTTCCCTCCGGGGCTCTAGGGTGCCCTCCGGTGGCGTTGTTGCGGGCTGCCCTTCTGGATCCATGCAGTCCCGACTTCGTCGCAGGGGAGATTCTCCCCCGGGCTCTTCCACGCTCCGCTTCCCCAGGGTTCCGTCTTTCAGCCTGGTTTGCTGTCCGGGACCCCGCCAGCGCGGGCTCCATTCCCCGGATTCCAGAGCCCAGGCAGAGATCTGTTGCCTCCTCATAGGTGCCCCTTCCCCATCTCTCTGCCTCCTCCACCCCCGCTTCCGGGCCATGTCGGTCCTACGGGTCCGTTATCCTGGGAGCAGTTCAGAGGTTCTCAGGTGGCCTTCCCCTCATATGTTAGATGTATGCATGAGTGGGTCTTTCGACTCTCCCCACCGCTGCAGGAGTCTTCTGGGCATTCCAGTTCCCCATCATCCTCGTCTCCCTCCTCTGAGGGGGAGGAACCCCCTGCTCATCTCTCCTCCGATGCTGATTTCACTGAATATCAGTGATTCCTTTCGAGGATGGTGAGGGACCTTCGGATCTCCTATATTCGAAGAGACAATACTGAACAGGAGACGCGTGAATTCCTTGGGGAATTCAGTGCCCAACACTTGGTGGTACCTTCCTGGCCTATCCCCTTCCGGGAGGCGTCTATCGGTCCCGCGGCCACCAGCCGCTTCTTCTCCAGCACCGACTGACTGTCAGCCCGGGTGATACCCCCTCGAATCAAATGGTCCTCCAACCAACCTGGTTTGGTCTACCAGCACCTCCTTCCGGCGCCACCGCCTGGCGCCGGACCCCCCCTGGATCGGACTCTCACAGATTAGACGTTGAGGCGAAAATATTCTCTTCTTCTCGGCTGCTTATATAACACATCAGGCTCACCGCTGCCTACATCCCACGGCATCTGTGGTCGATGCTCTCCAACTCCTAGCGTCGAGCCCGATGCGGAGCAAACAGACAAGCTGTTGCCCTCTCCGCTGTAGGCCTGGAGCTGGCAAGACACCAGGCAGGGCAAGCTATCATTACCAGTGCCACAGGTGGCTCCAGGCTTGCGAGACAGCGATCTGCATTAGCGGACGGCATAGCTTCATCTTTCAAGGTTGTCACCCCTGGCCCGGGCGTAGGGTGATTCGCCTCGCCTTCCGGGACCCGACTCTTTTTCTCTAGAGCTAGGAGACTTTTGCAGGGGCTTCCTCCGTCTCCTCATCCTCGGGAGGCACCTCCTAGCTCTTCTCCCACTTAGGCTTCTGTGAATTAGCCAGGGTCTTCCCTTCTGTTTCTCACCAACAGGAGGCTGGGGTCTTGTGTTCCCTCAGGATTCACCCCTTCCCCTTCTGGGGAAGAGGAGCTTGGTACTCACCCAGAGAAGTAATGAATGGTGAAGATTGACAAGGGAAGATATGAAAGATTACGAGCCTACCGTAATTCTTGATCTTCTCTGGTATCTTCACCATTCATTCACCCTCCCTCATCCCCTCAGTGGCCTCCTTCTGTGGCCTCCCCTCCGTCTCGTTCCTCCTCTTCCAAAAAAAAAAAAAATAATTTTTAAAAAAAAAAAAAAAAAAAAGGGGGATCTTTCTGTCCTTTCCTGTTTTCCAAAAAAATAAAATCCAGGAAAAGTATTTACTCTAAGATTCATGGGCTTTTTGTTATAGGGTGCTGAGTTGTGAGTAAGCTAACGCGACTGTCTCTCCGCCATATTCTCTGGCGGAACTCCTAGGGACCCTGCCGACTCTGTCTGTGCAGTTTTGATCCACCATATTCTGCTATCAATTATTAAGCTCCTAGAATCAGCCCCCTTTTTCTTTTCTCGTATGAGCAGGAGAACGTGGGTACTGTTATCACTTCTTTAAAACTGAGGAACTCTCTCCGGACAGCTTGAAGGCAACCTGGCTTCTCAGGTCATATTTTCTCTCCATAAGCCTGCGAGTTATGCTCTGTCTTAAAATTTTTCCCTTTTCAAGGGTCCTTCTGCGGACAGTGCAGCAGAAAAGCAGTGCCAACCTTGACCGGTTCTTGCCAGCTTCAAGTCTCTCTTGCCTTGCCATAGCAAGTCCGATTGAGTTCCATTAGATTACCTACAAACCGCCTGGAAAGGCTAAAAAATTTTTTTCTTCCTAAACCCTTAAGCAGTTCTTACATGCTGACAGGGAATTATCCCTTCCTAGCCGGGTGTCCTCCAGACGAAAGGCCTGCTCTCGACCAGAGCCGCAGCTAGGATCAAGGACCATGGCATGTTGAGGTCAAGGACTATGCCTCCTTAGTCTGTCTAGCGGTTCCGGTGAACCTTCTCTTCCAAACTCTACCAGTGGGATTCTTGCTCCCTTATTAAATCGAGCCTTAAGCCTCTCAGCTAACTATGCTCGTTGGGCATTCTGGTCTCCTCAACATCCCATCTTTCTTCTTCTTCTCTCTTCTTCATTCTTTCTCCTTCCCTTTCTATCTACTCCTCCTAGAGTCGCCCCGGTAAGGAGGCCCTGCGATCCCTAGGGCAGGAATATACTCTCTCCTCTGTCTATTCAAACACCATGAAGTCTTGCTATATTATAACTTAAACAGTTAGCCACAGCACTTGAACTGCCCCGGAGAGGAAACAGTTAACTCCAGGGAGACTGAGTCTCTAAAGTCTAGAGCGTTATGCCAAAACTCTATCTGGCCAGTCAAGTGAAACTGTCCGATCTTTACTCCGCCGACTGAACAGTCGCTCCGGAGATCAGCTCCTACAGCTCGGTTCATTTCTCGCTTGATGAGTATTTCGGTTCATTTGAACCGGCAACAAGCATTTATTTTACCGCATTTCGGTTCAAAGCTCTATCTGGTAAACCGAAGTACAGGATTTTAAAGTCTGTGTGGAAATTAATTATCGGTTCGGTTTTGAACGATCCGGTTTCCTAAAAAAAGCATTTAAATCATATATTGGCTTTTAGAGTGCGGTTCCCGTTCTTATCGGTTCTAAAAACCTATTATTTTAGTGGTTTTTCAAATACCCGTGACACGGTTAGGGAACCGATAAGGGTGTCTTGCCTGGCACTGCCATCAAAGAGCAAGATTTTTGGATAGGCTGGCATATGTCTGAGAAACCCAAAAAAACCGGCCCACTGGGTTTCAACACTGTGATGTCTGTGGGGAAGCCTCAAGGCTGACCCACACACGCTATGTTTGTGTCTGGGGCTGACCACCTCCTGTCAGACTGCCAGGTGTTAAACATTTCCCTGCAGCCACCCTGGAGAAGAGATTGGGCGGCTCACAGCCGAGAGGCCAAAAAGTCCGCTGACCCGGATGGCCAGCCGGTCCAGCTCCCACTGGACCAGAGGGAGTGCCCTCTGACCAGGTGAGACTTCGGCAAAGGAAGGCTGGTTCAGAGGAACCAGTCCTATAAAAAGACAAAGAAATCAGCAGGTCTGTAGTCTAAAATTGCCTCTCCAACTGCTGCAGAGATAGCTAAAGCCATACAGATTGTCTCAGTCACTGTCTCAGGGACCTGTCGAACCACCAACAGTTGGCAAAAGGTTGGTTCGATTCGGTTCAATGGTTCAAGAGTATGATGTTGAGGAATTTTATGAACCACAGGAGGGAGGAGGAATTGATCATTATGTATGTGGCTGGGAGGGTCTGACATGCCCATTGAACCGGACATTTCTCCAGACAGACCTTTAGAATCTCCCCATGCTGTCTGGAGTCCCTTCTCATTTATGTTTCTACAAAGGTTGCAGAAGCCCTCCAGCTTCCTTTAGAAGAGGCTGTGGATGAGCAAGAGGAGCCTGATTATGTAGAAATGATGGATATACCAGAGTCTAGGAGGTTGTCTATTCCTTTGCATAAGTCATTTAGGAAGCAAACAACAAAATTTTAAAAAATCCTCATTCTGTCCTCCTGTAGATAAAAATGGACAGAAGGTATGCTTTGTCAGCCCTGATACAGACTTCCTCACTGAGCAGTGTAGTCATGTAGGTGTGGTACAAGCTGCAGCCTGTGACAAGGCTAATATTCCCTGGCCCACATCCTCCTGATAAGGATTCCAGGAAGATTGATGCCATGGCTAAAAAACAATATTTGGCAGCTTCTTTGGGACTCAGGCAGGCAAATTATATGCATTATGTGGCTAGATATCAGAAATCTAGATGGGACACAGTATTGCAGTTAGCCAACAGGCCCATGGCCAGCTGGCTAGTGAGTTGGAACAGGGCTGCTGATGGCATTGAAGCCTCAAAGTTCAATTTCATACTGCTTTAGATGTTAATGATGTTTCCTCTAGGGTCATGGCCACTTCTGTAGCTTTCCGTGAGGTTGGCATGGCTCAGATGCACTAATCTGTCCCAAGATACTCAGTCAAAGGCTATGGATTTTGCTGTGAGTGGGAAATTCTCTGGGAACAAACAGAAAATTATATGAAAAAGATGGATGAATACAGAACTACCTACAAAAGTGCCCAGGCCAAGGAGGCATGCCACTCCAGAAGCACACTCCCAGAGGTGAGGGGCAGGCCTTTCCACGAGCCTTTTACCAATCTCAAGCCTCCTCTGCATTTGCACAGAGGTTCTGCACAGAGTGAGGTAGGCCGCGCAGGTAAACCATCCCCCCTCCCTCAGCCTAAGGCTGCTGCCAAGCAGGCACCCCTGATGGGGTGCCCAGGCTGCATTCTCCCAGTCCGGTGGGAGGCAGGTTGGCTTATTTCAGCCAGAACTGGGTGCCTAACTTTGGACAAATGGGTTCTGGAGAGTAGTAAACAGGTCTGGTTCTCAGCTTCAAACAGTTTCAAAGATGAGAACCAGACATTTTCCACCTACAAATCCTTAGAAGCCCTTGCTTTGGAAAGCAGAGGTTTCTTCTCTTCTAGACTGCAAAGCAGTGGAAAGGGTTCCTCCTTGCCATCTGGGCAAGGGGCTGTACTCAAGATACTTTCTTACCCCAAAAAAGACAGGAGAATGGCGGCCCATTCTAGATTTAAGGTACCTGAACAAGCATCTTTTGAAACCAAAGTTCAAAATGTTAACTCTGGCAATGATTTTGCCCTCCCTGAGGCCAGGGGACTGGCTAGCCTCCCTGAACCTCAAGGATGCCTATTTTCATGTCCTGATCAGGCCTTCTCACCGAAAGTACCTCACGTTCGAACTGCCCTCATGCCACTACCAGTTCAGAGCAATGCCCTTCGACACTTACCTCTGCTCAAGGTATTCACAAAATGTCTAGCTGTGGTAGTGGCTCATTTAAGAGGCAAGGGGTTGCTGTTGTTTCCCTACCTGGACGACTGGCTCATTGTGGGTCAGTCTCCAGATCAGGTAAAATCACCTGCAAGTCACCCAGCAGCTTCTCACTTCCCTGGGATTCCTGCTGAATTGCAAAAGTCAGTTCTGGAACCACTTGAGTACTAACTTTCATAGGTGCGGAATTGAACACAAAGTTGGCCAGGCATTTCTCCCCTCGGAAAGGGTAGAGAGACTTATTGCCCTGGCATCCTCCTTTACCCTGTGGGTCTCTCGACCAGCAAGGCATTTTCTGCAACTCCTAGGGACACATGGCTGCTTCCACAGCTGTAGTGCAGGAGCAAGATTCAGATGAGGGACATCCAGTTCCATTTGAGGGACCTATTGGTTTCAAAGGAGGGACCCCCTTACCAAGTTAGTCCCAGTGACCCAAACCCTGATCCTGGCCCTCCACTGGTGGCAGGATCAAAGCAATCTAAGACAAGGGGTCCCCTTCATTCCCATTTCCCACTCCCTCATCCTCACCACGGATGCCTCCTTGCTAGGGTGGGGGGCTCACTTGGGCGACCTTTCCACTCAGGGAGTGTGGTCCCCTCAGGAATCTCTGCTCCACATCAACCTATTGGAACTCAGAGCTGTCTTTTTAGCTCTTCAGGTTTTTTCAGCATCTGTTCAGAACAAGGTAGTTCAAGTCAGGACAGACAACACCACGACAATGTGGTACATCAACAAGCAGGGGGGCACTCGGTCATCAGCCTTGTGCACCGAAGCAATGAAGTTGTGGTCTCTGGGTTACTCCCTGAACACCTCCCTGATAGCAGTTCACCTCCCAGGGAAGGACAATGTCCTGGCGGATGCCCTCAGCAGAATTTCTCAGGGCCATCACGAATGGGCTCTGAATCCACAGGTGCTGGGGTCGGTCTTTGCCAGATGGGGCACCCCTCAGATAGATCTTTTCGCAGCCCCAGACAACCACCAACTTCCTCTATTTTGCTGCAGGCCTCAGTACTGGGCTCAGTCCCCTGGACGCCTTTCTGTTGGATTGGAAGGAAGTTCCCTATGCCTTTCCCCTTCCCTCTTCTTTCAGGGTATTAGTAAAATCAGATCCCAGCCCTGCAACGTATCCTGATTGCCCAGATTGGGGCCAGACAGCCCTGGTACCCACTGCTTCTGTCCTGGCAGTCACCTGCCCTGAGCCTGCCCAGAGTCCACGACTTGCTGGCCTGTGCCCAGGGGAGTGTGAGATCGGACCTCAAATCCCTCCATCTCAGGCTTGGCTCTTGAGGAGTTAGAATTGCTGATTTACACCTTTCTCAAGGTGTCCTGGATATTTTAAAGGCTTCTAAGAAGCCTTCCACTAGGACCACTTACAATTCCACATGGAGAGGTTTTCCATCTGGTGTTCTGAGAAGCAAATTGTCCCAGAATCTGCTGATTTGCCCATTTACTGGACTATTTGGTCCATTTAAATTCCTAGGCTTTAGGCCAGCTACCTTAAAAGTTCATCTGGCAGCTGTCTCTGCTTTTGTATCAGCAGGAAGCCTGCCTCCTTTCTTCTCACCCTGTGTTTTCCAAGTTTTTAAGGGGTTACTTCACTAACCCTCCCTTTCGGGAACCAGCTCCAGCCTGGGACCTGAATGTTTGCATTGCTCAGTTAATGCAACCCCCTTTTGAGCCTCTGTCTTCAGCAGATCTCAAGTTTCTAACTTGGAAAACTGTTTTCTAGTGGCCATCACTTCTGCCAGACGCATAAGTGAATTACAAGCCCTGTCAGTGGAAAAGGATTTTATTTCTTTTCACAGAGATAAGGTAGTCCTCAGGACTAACAGAAAGTTTTTGCCTAAAGTGGTTTCAGATTTCCATCTGAACCAATCCATCTCCTTCCAGTATTTTTCACTGAGCATTCTTCCTCGGGTGAGAGGAGATTGCACAGCTTGACGTCAAAAGAGCCTTAAGCTACTATTTGTAACGCACCAAGGGTCACAGGTTCAGATCCTCCAACTCTTCCTTACCTATGGAGAGGTTGGCAAGGGAGACCTGCCACTAAGAGGACAATTGCAAGGTGGATTGTCTCTTGTATCCAGTTCTGTTACCAAAAATCAGGTAGAGAACCCCTCAGGACTGAGGCCCACTCCACCAGGGGTACAGCTGCATCTCTAAGCGGCTGCTAGAGATATTCCCATTCTGGAAATTTGTCAAGCTGCTACCTGGAAAACAGTTCACACTTTTACAAAGCATTATTCCTGGATGTCCTGTCCAGGAGGATGCTCGTTTTGCATTAGCTGTGCTTCAGAACCTATTTCCTAAGTAGATTCTGACCCTCCTCCATGGAGGTACTGCTGTGTAATCTGCCTGAAGTCATAATATAGCAAGACTTCATGGTGTTTGAAGAAAAATTACTCACCTTAGTAATTGCTTTTCTTCTCATGGAGTCTTACTATATTATGACCACCCCCAACCTGCCCTCTCAGAACTTCTACTTGGGTGAGGGGTTGGCAAATTAGTCGTAGCACTGTGTCATGCCTTTTTAGTTCCTCCTAGTTCCCCTTTTATTTAGGGTTAGGAACTAGGTATTCCTGTTTTTAAGTAATATATGGCCCCTTCCTGGACTTGAGTCTTGTGGGGAAGGGGCCTAATAGTGCTTGTTAGGGTGAAACTAATAATATTATTATCATTGTTATTATTATTATTGCTGTTGTTGTTGTTGTGTTTGTTGTTGTTATTCCTACTAGTAGGTAGCCACTTGGCTAGTAGAGCTTTCACACAGACTTGCTGCTTAGTGTTAGCTTTGTAGAGATCTGACAGTTTCATTTGAAACTGGCCAGATAAACTTTAGCATAAGCGCTCTCGCTTTAGAACTCAGTCTCCTGAGTTAACTGTTTCCTCTCTGGGGCAGTTCAAGTGCTGTGGCTAACTGCTTAAGTCATAATATAGCAAGACTCCATGAGAAGAAAAGCAATTACTAAGGTGAGTAATTTTTTCTCCATCGGCTTATTCCTTTTCAGTTCATTCTTCCTTACTTTGCTATCCCTTGGCTATCTTGCCTTGCTTTCTCTTTTTCCATAATTGAAGTTTTTGCCTCTCCGGCTCACAGAACTGAGTTGGAGGTCGGTAATCTACTGGCGCCCCTCGCGCAAGCATGATGCGGTCTCGGTGGGCGCCGTTCAGAGCTATTAAAAAAAAAAAAGCTCCGTGGCGGTCTGGGCGCCTCCGACTTACGCCAGGTAATGAATGGTGAAGATACAAGAAGATCAAGAATTACGGTAGGTACGTAATTTTCATTTTTTATTTCTACGAGGACGTGGTGCTTGGTGCTTTTAGTGCTCTGTGTGCTGCAGTGCAGTACATTAGCCTTTATTTTTCACTGGGCTTCATGGTGACATTGTGGGAGGTAGATGGTGGTTGGTGGGGGGGGGTTGTGCACGTTAATTTAAAAAATATTCAGTGATAGCCATCTGCTTTGGTACTGATCTTCCGTACTTCTGCCATTCCTTTTCTGTACGTTCCAGGAGATCCCAGTCTGGCATGATGTCTGCACGTTGTGACATGGCCAGACATAAAATAAGCAGTGCCTGCCTAACCTCATTAGCTGACGCAGTGGGATTTTCCTTTTCTTCCTCCTCACCATCATCTTCTGCACCAGCAGACTTCACAGTTTCAGATGGTTGAAGCGTAGAGATAACACGAGCCATGTTATCCATCTCCTGATCTGGTTCTGTCTCTTTCTCTCCAAGTCGAGACAGTGCATCAAACTCCTCATCGGTGAGCCCTTCTGGTGCTAGGACAGGGTCTTCCACATTATCGTCGGGGGTTTCTGTTTCACTGGGTGATGCTGTGGGTTCGCCAGTTAAAAATCCTCTCTTTCGCCAGCAGTTCTTGATGGTTAGCTCTGACATGGAATTCCAAGTTGTCTGCAGAAGCATAACCGCATCCAGAAGTGTGATTCTTTTTACACATTCTATTGTGGTCAGCTCTGCACCAGCTTCAAGTTCTGAGATCACTCTGGAACGCATCTCACGAATGTAATGGTGTTTCATCGAGTAGATTATCCCCTGGTCAAGTGGCTGGATGATTGAAGTGGTGTTAGGGGGCAGGAACACTAGCTTGATGTTCCGCAATCCTCGAACATTGGGATGGCCAGAGAAGTTGTTGAGCAGAAGTGTGATCTTTCTGCCTCTAAGCCTACGGTCCCACCCACTCTGTAAAGATCTCACCAGTCATCCATGAGGTTCTGTTATTTTTATAGATGACTGGTAAGTGAGCTAGACCCCGAAAACAACGTGGCTGAGCAGACTTTCCAACCACCACCAGCTGCATTTGGTCTGTTCCTGCCATGTTGCAGCAGGCCATCACAGAGACATGTTCTTTAGCCCTTTTTTGACCCATAGGTGCTGTGCTCCTAAACGACACTGTCCCCTGGCCCACACACCTGAAAAACAGGCCAGTCTCATCCACATTATAAATGTCGGATGGACTATAGCCTGAAAGCAAACCAGGCAACACATCTCTAACCCAGTTGCTGGCTCCAGTGTCATCTGCATTTTGCTTTTCGCCGTGTGCGCGGCGAAAGCAGATGTTATTGTGGGTCTTCCACCTTTGGAGCCAGCCATCTGTTAGGGTAAAATCTGGTTTCCCTAAGGCAACAGCAGGCTGCTTAGTTTTGTCCATTAGCAGCAGACCACTGACCATGGCGTCATGGCTTCTGACATCTGTGAACCAGGGTAGCAAAGCTACCTTGATCTCTTGGTCCTTACTGTCCCTTTTCCATTTTCTTTCTGGGTTTTGGTTCGAATGCCACTGCTGTAGAATGCTTTCCCTCTGTTTCAGCAGGTCTGAAACAGTTGATTTAGGGATTCCAATACACTAGGCAATGTCTCGCACGCTACACTTGGGTAATGTCTCTATCCGACGAAGCAGCCCAACTTTACGAGCAAGTGGGATGCCAGGTCGTCAACAGGAAGCCATTGTAAGTGTTAATGGATGGCTATTTATAAAGAATACTGATCAACACGCAGCATTGAGTAATGAACTCAATTGACATAACAGCGTGTGATTCAGTGCGTTATTTCTTGCAGTTTCTGACAATTCAGTGTCCGCTGTAGGTGGCTAACCAGGTCCGCATTATCGGTAAAAAAATAACGCTACAATGGCATGTTTTGAATTTGGTAGCAAGATTTTGTCTGTGGAAAGTGATTGTCCGCATAATCCGCGTCTGTATAATGTGGCGCCCACTATACTTGCAGCACACCTGAGAAAGACAGGACTCCTAGTTTACCCATACCTGATGATTTGCTGATAGCTAGTGCATCCAGGCAGGAGATGGAACAGGCAGTGGAAAAGGCCACTTAGTTCCATCTTCATTGGGATTCTGTTGAATCTGGAGAAGGCCCACCTCCAACCCTCACAGCAGCTGCTGTTCACTGCAGCTCTTCCAGATACGACCATGGCCCGAACCTTTCTACCAGCGAGCAAAATTCAGGGAATCCTGCAGATAGCATACTGCCTCATGGAGTGCAAAACTGTACAAGCCCACTCTGTGCAGCGCATACTAGGTCTGATAGCTTCCATGGTGTCCTCAGTGCCCCTAACATGAGGACCTCTCTTTGGATGCTCAGTGCACAGTGGCAATGAGCATCACATCCTCGGAACTTTCCCATACAGGTGACCAAGCCCCTGGTTCAGTCACTCACAGGGTGATCAATAAAAGACAGTCTCATCCAGGGCTTTTGGTTTTCCCAGCCAGTGCCTCAGGTGACTCTCAACCATGGATGCCTCCCTGTCGAGATGGGGGCCCACTGTCAGGGTTTCCAAACACAAGGAGTCTGGAACTCGTAGAAGACTCTTCTCAACATCAGTGTGTTGGAGATGTGAACTGTTTTGTACAGCCTGTGAGGTCTAGTGGATATTGGCAGCTGCAAAACAATCCCCCTTCAGACAGACCATAAGCCTGTGATGTATTACATCAACAAACGAGGAAGGGCACACTCTTATCCTTTCTGCAGGGAGGTGAAGAGAGTGTGAGAATAATGCCTGGAGCAGGGGATCCTGCTCCAAGCCATTTATCTGCCAAGGGTTCAGAACACCCTGGTGGACAAGCTCAACCAGAGAGGCTGATCTTCACGAATGGTCTGTAGCTCCAGACATCATGAGATCATTGTTCAATGAGCGAGGCTCCTCAGATGTGGACTTTTTTCATCCTTACTCAGTGCCTGTCTGCTTCAGTTCTGCTCCAGACACTCAGGACATGGCATTTTCTAGCTGGATGTATTCAGACTGCAATGGGAAAATCTTTTGCTGTATGCATTCCCACCAATCCCTCTAATGCAGAGGGTATTGCTCAAGCTGGAGGTACACGGTGGGGGGGGGGCAAGATGATACTTGTCACCCTTTGCTGGCCTTGACAGATGTTTTTCTCTGCTGAACAGAACAGACTGTCAGCAAACTGAGGATTTTTCCACCACAGGATGGACACTTCTGACTCAGGGTCACCTGATCCATCCCAACCTCTGTTCCCTCCACCCTCAGGCCTGGCTCCTGAAGAGATAGAAGTGAATGGGTACAAGGAATCTCAGAAGGTCTCTGAAATACTTTTGGCTGACCATAAACCTTCCACAAAGAAGGCTTAACACAGCTAAATGGAAAAGGTTTTCCATCTTGTGTTTCAAAACCCATGTGGACCCTTCTGAGTGCCCACCTTACAAGGTTCAGGAGTATTTGATGGATCTTCCTGATGCTGTCTTACAGTAGTCCACAGTTGATGTCCACTTGTGTGCTAGCTGCCTACCAGAAAGTCGATGGTTCCCTCTGCCTAGCATAGCTGCCACTGTTTAAGGGGTTCTTTAAAGGCATCTTACACAGAATGTCTCCCATCAGGCAGCCATTGGCTGCCTGGGTATCAGCCTTGTGCTGGATGTGCTCATTTGTGTGCCTTTTGAGCCCCTTGCGACATGTGAGCCGTCATTTTTAATGTGGAAAGCAGCATTTCTAGTGGCTATCACCTCTGCTCGCAGTGTCTGAAATCCATACCTTGGTCACAGATCCTTCATATACTAATTTCCACAAGAACGAGGTAATTCTCCGCACACATCCTAAGTTCCTTCCTAAAGTGCAGTCGGAGTTCCATCTGAGTCAGTCACTTGTGCTGCCAACTTACTTTGCCAGCTTCCAGAATGAGAGAGAGTGCAGGCTCCATTTTCTGGATGTTAAGACGGTCCTTACATTTTACCTGGACAGAAATGAAAATTACGTACCTACGTGATTCTTGATCTACTCTTGTTTCGTCACCATTCATTACTGTTTGGTGTAAGCTGGAGGCGACACCACTGCGGAGCTTTTTGGGGGTGGAGTCAGCGCTGACAGTGCCGCCCACGTGGTTGACACACTAGTGCAGAGCATGCGGGTTGGCCATTGGGCGCCACTTACTCCTCCTCCATCCCAATTCTGTAGAGCCGGAGAGGCAGAAAACAGGGTTTGGAAAAGAGAAAGTGAGGCAAGAGAGCTGAGTGATCGGTAAAGGAAACGATATAAACTGAAAAAGGTATAAGCCAGATAGAGGATAGGAGAAGAGAACCCTACCCTAAGTGGCCATAGGGCCCCAAAACTTGGGCAGTCTCAGGGAGAGGAGAAGACAAGGATAGAAAGGAAAGACAGAAAAGAAAGAGTGAGGGGATAAAGGGGCAAGGGAAAGAGAAGGCTAACTGCCAGCACAATTTGGAGACCACTGGCTTGACAGTTTCAAAGTCCCCATGGGGCTTGAAGACAAGGGAGCAAGGATCATGCCAGTTAAAGGGCTATTGACTCCAGGGTCTGAAGGGACAAGGTCTTAAGAGGCTTGGTGAAGGCAGACTCCCCCCCCCCACACACACACACCTGGTAAATTAAGAAATCTAGAGCCTAGGTTTCACCAACTGGGGAAACAGTCTAGAACAGAAAAGGAGTGAGTCCTGACTAGGTGCAGGGAAAAAACTTCTGGAAAGAGTTTTCCCATGGAAAGACTGACGTAGTTCTCGCTCTAGGAGAAGAGAACAAAGGCTCATCCGTGTCAAGGAAGAATAGGGAGAGGGACCTCCCATGGACATACCTCTCAAGTGTCCCTGATTTTCAGGGACGTCCCTGATTTTGCCTCAAAATTTTACTCTGTCCCTCATAAAATTTGTGTTTTTGTGGCTAAACAGTGGGGACTGTAAGCACAAAACAATGTCAAGCATTAAAGTTACGGACTTCTTCTTCTTTAGAAAATGCATTGTGCACTAAGCCCCATATTCTACCAGCTTTCTGGGTGGATATCTTTAATTTTGAAGATGTGTCCCTGATTTTGGTCCTTTGTCCCTGATTTTTTTAAGCCTTGTCCCTGATTTATGAGGCAGGAGGTTGAGAGGTATGCCCATGGACTCTCTTAGGGTTGTACTGAAAGAATGACAGCCAAAGGGACCCACTAGAGGACATTCAGCCCCACAAGGGGAGACACTTTAAGAACTGTGAAGAGAATCTGAGGGAGTTCCTTCAGGGATTTTCAGGGCAAAAAACCTACTTGTTGTCCTCCAGGGTGAACGCTCTGTGACTTTTGGAAAAGGAACAGAGTGCTCCAAGATACCAGGGGGACTCAGCCCCCAATTGGCCTCAAAGGAGGAGGAGGACAAGCAGGGTGGAGGTGATGCCCAAGAATTGAGGCCCATGAGGGGATGAAAGGTGGGAACCAGTAATAAATGGTGAATATACAAGAGAAGATCAAGAATTACGGCAGGTACGTAATTTTCATATCTTCCCCTTGTCAATCTTCACCATTCATTACTGTTGGATGAGTACGAAGCCCCCTAGAGGGGACCTGGCACAGGCCTGAGGAACAGATCCCTCAGCCTCCTGTGGGTGAGATGCAGGAATGGGAGGCCCTAGCCATATGAGACCGAGAAGGTGTAAGGCTGCTCAGGATGAGGAGATGTCCTCTGTGGCTGGGGGGATGGAAGGCGCCCCTGAAGAACTCTCCTCGCCCTGCAGCAGAAAAGGCTGGTCCCCCGGAAGGTGGAGGAAATCACCCTACATTGGGCAATGGGTGACTATCTGGATAGACAAAGCCACGCCATCTGCCTAATGCAGGTCGCTGTCCCTGCTGGTCTGGATGCCACCTCATTGGTATCATAGGACGCCCTTGCCTGGTGTCTTGCAAGCTCCAGACCTTGAGCAGAGAGGGCAATGGCCTGTCTAGATTGCTGCAAATCAGGCAAAGATGCTAGCACCTGAGCTAACATTGACCACAGGTGCCTGTTATAGGCAGCATGGTGTGCCTGATGAGAACCTATACACATCAACACACAGGCTGAAGAGAAAAAACATCATCCCCACTGGTCAAATGCTGTGGAATCCGGAACCAAGGGTTGGTCGTGTGCCAGGCGCTGAGGCCCAGAGGGAGTGTCTAGGGATGTCAGGCCCGAAGGAGGGTGAGGTAGGGGACCTAGAGACTCCTGGGGGGCGCAATACCATCTCCTGCAGTCTGCTGGGGCTGGAGAAGGGGCGGCTGGAGACTGCCAGGTGCAGACAGACGCTTCCTAGAAAGGAATGGGCCAGGAGGGCACCACCAGGTTGTGAGCGCTTAACTCACTGAGAAATGAGTGCGTCTCCCACTCGGTGTTGCTCCTCAAAACATGGGAGATGCGAAGCTCCTGCACCAGCCTCAAAAGCAACCGCTGATATTCAGTGAAATTGACATCGGAGGACAGGTGGACAGAGTGTTCCTCTCCCTTGGAAGAGGAAGATGAGAAGGAAGAGGAGCTTGAGTGTCCAGAGGACTCCTGCAGCGGGGGAGACTGGTGACAGACCCATTCATCCATGGCCCTGACATAAATGGGAAAGGCCGCTGCAGAAGCTCTGAATGTCTCCCAGGTTAAGGGCCATATGGGACCCACATGGCCCAGGAGAGGAGGAGATGTCTGCAGAGGGATGGACGATTGACACTGAACTGAGAGTGGCCGACCTCTGCCAGGACTCTTGAGACCCCGAGACTGGTCCCACTGAATGGGGTGTCCTGAGGCCATACCGGGTTGCGAAACTTGATATGGCAAACTCTGGAAGAGCCCTGATGGGTAGTCTCCCCTGTGATGTGCCTGGAGCTGCATGTGTCCAGATGGGCAACCCTCCGCGCTGCCAACTAAGGATGCCTCCGAGACCTTGAGAGAAAGGTGGGGTTCAGTGCTGCGACTCCTTCCCACTCCATGCAGAGTAGGGGAAGGTACCAGCCACACCTCACCCCAGCCCCTCAACCCCTTGGACTCAGAGGCAGCCCTTTTCCTCAACTGCAGCACAGCAGGATCCCCCAATCCCGCAGGCCCCCCAAAGGAGGCCCCAGAAGAGGGTGTCCCCATCCCCCCCGAAGGGCCATGGCAGCACCACAGATGGCAGCTACCTGAGTCCTTCCCAGAGGATTACACCCCACCCTGGGCTCCCAAACCACCATCCCCAACTGGTCTACAGCTGCCCCCAGCCGAAGGATCCTCTAGAACAGCAGACTCTGGTGACTTGGGGATAGGGCCTCTGGGCTGCCTGCTGCCACGTCTCAAAGAGCTCTCTGACTCCGAAGAGTCAGGGCGCCAGTCTGGAACCACCTCTGAGTCATCCTCCTCCATAGAGAAGGTGATGAGGTAGACCTCCAGGCTAGTCACCCTGTGGGAGATCCTGTCGGTGCCACTGTGGGACACAGCACCACCCTTGGCGCTATCCCGAACACCGGCACCGCAAATGATGCCAGGATCCTGGACAGCACCGGAAGGTGGTGTCGAGGGTCTGCCGGAACTGGGCCGAGTAGCCATGGGCTGTGAAACTGGAGGAGCCTGCACCTCTGTGGAGGTGACTGCAGTGGTGCCAGCAACGTGGCTTTGAAGGGAACCGCATTGCTCCTCCAGCACTGCAAAAGTGGCCTCCTCTCAGCAAGGCTAGAATTGGAGGAGGCCTCCTCCTCCTCGCTGGGCCATATAGACCCGGGAGGGGACCCAGAGGAAGGGTCAAAATTCCTGGCCGTGGCGACCCACGAGTGACGTTGTCCTCCAAAAGTCAATGGGGCCCTGCCGACTTTGAATGCGTGGATTTCCAGAACTTGGCAGTCCATGGAGAAGCAGGCATTGCAGTGGTCCATATCATGGTTGGGTCCCAAGCACTGCAGGCAAACATCATGCCAGTCCGAAATGGAAAAGTGCCGGCCACAGGGGCACCGATGCATGGGGGCACGGCCTGCTTTGGATTTATGTTTGACCCAGAACCAGACAAGATGCAAAATAAAACACAACCTTTAGGAAATGATCCCGACGCTGCTGACAAAAAAGAGAGGAATGGTCTTACCGGATTCCAGCAGCGTCAGGATGAAGGAAGTCAACCAAAGGTGAAACAGGCATCAACCGATGGCGAACAAAGCATCAACCGAAGACAAAGGCCTAATGGTGTATTTTAAAGCTCTGACTCATGCAGCAGGTGTGACTTTGATGGCGGAAGAAACAGAAGTGGAATGGAGGAAGAGTCAGTGGCACCTAATGGTCAACCCGCGTGCTCTGCGCTGGTGTGTCAGCCACGTGGGCGACGCCATTGGCACTGACTCCTCCCCACCCCAAAAAAAAGCTCCCATGGCAGGTGCGCCTCCGGTTTACACCCAACGCTAATGAAGGATGAAGATTGACAAGGAGAAGATCTGGGGACACTTGGCAACCCACATAGCTCTTGTACCATAGCTCTTGTACCATAGCTCTTGTACCATAGCTCTTGTATCCTAGCTCTTGTACCATAGCTCTTGTATCCTAGCTCTTGTACCATAGCTCTTGTATCCTAGCTCTTGTACCATAGCTCTTGTACCATAGCTCTTGTACCCTAGCTCTTGTATCCTAGCTCTTGCATCCTAGCTCTTGTACCATAGCTCTTGTACCCTAGCTCTTGTACCCTAGCTCTTGTATCCTAGCTCTTGCATCCTAGCTCTTGTACCATAGCTCTTGTACCCTAGCTCTTGTATCCTAGCTCTTGTACCATAGCTCTTGTATCCTAGCTCTTGTATCCTAGCTCTTGTACCCTAGCTCTTGTATCCTAGCTCTTGTATCCTAGCTCTTGTATCCTAGCTCTTGTACCATAGCTCTTGTACCATAGCTCTTGTATCCTAGCTCTTGTATCCTAGCTCTTGTACCATAGCTCTTGTACCATAGCTCTTGTATCCTAGCTCTTCTACCATAGCTCTTGTACCATAGCTCTTGTATCCTAGCTCTTGTACCATAGCTCTTGTATCCTAGCTCTTGTATCATAGCTCTTGTATCCTAGCTCTTGTACCATAGCTCTTGTACCATAGCTCTTGTATCCTAGCTCTTGTACCCTAGCTCTTGTACCCTAGCTCTTGTACCATAGCTCTTGTACCATAGCTCTTGTATCCTAGCTCTTGTACCATAGCTCTTGTATCCTAGCTCTTGTATCCATAGCTCTTGTATCTAGCTCTTGTACCATAGCTCTTGTATCCTAGCTCTTGTATCCTAGCTCTTGTATCCTAGCTCTTGTACCATAGCTCTTGTATCCATAGCTCTTGTATCCTAGCTCTTGTACCATAGCTCTTGTATCCTAGCTCTTGTACCATAGCTCTTGTATCCTAGCTCTTGTGTCCTAGCTCTTGTATCTAGCTCTTGTACCATAGCTCTTGTATCCTAGCTCTTGTACCATAGCTCTTGTATCCTAGCTCTTGTACCCTAGCTCTTGTATCCTAGCTCTTGTATCCTAGCTCTTGTATCCTAGCTCTTGTACCATAGCTCTTGTATCCTAGCTCTTGTACCATAGCTCTTGTATCCATAGCTCTTGTATCCTAGCTCTTGTACCATAGCTCTTGTATCCTAGCTCTTGTATCCATAGCTCTTGTACCATAGCTCTTGTATCCTAGCTCTTGTATCCTAGCTCTTGTACCATAGCTCTTGTATCCTAGCTCTTGTACCATAGCTCTTGTACCATAGCTCTTGTACCATAGCTCTTGTGTCCTAGCTCTTGTACCATAGCTCTTGTACCATAGCTCTTGTATCCTAGCTCTTGTACCATAGCTCTTGTATCCTAGCTCTTGTATCCTAGCTCTTGTATCCTAGCTCTTGTATCCTAGCTCTTGTACCATAGCTCTTGTATCCTAGCTCTTGTATCCTAGCTCTTGTACCATAGCTCTTGTACCATAGCTCTTGTGTCTAGCTCTTGTACCATAGCTCTTGTACCATAGCTCTTGTATCCTAGCTCTTGTACCATAGCTCTTGTATCCTAGCTCTTGTACCATAGCTCTTGTATCCTAGCTCTTGTATCCTAGCTCTTGTATCCTAGCTCTTGTATCCTAGCTCTTGTACCTAGCTCTTGTATCCTAGCTCTTGTATCCTAGCTCTTGTACCATAGCTCTTGTATCCTAGCTCTTGTATCCTAGCTCTTGTACCATAGCTCTTGTATCCTAGCTCTTGTACCATAGCTCTTGTATCCTAGCTCTTGTATCCTAGCTCTTGTACCATAGCTCTTGTATCCTAGCTCTTGTACCATAGCTCTTGTATCCTAGCTCTTGTATCCTAGCTCTTGTACCATAGCTCTTGTACCATAGCTCTTGTATCTAGCTCTTGTATCCTAGCTCTTGTACCATAGCTCTTGTATCCTAGCTCTTGTATCCTAGCTCTTGTACCATAGCTCTTGTATCCTAGCTCTTGTACCATAGCTCTTGTACCATAGCTCTTGTATCCTAGCTCTTGTACCATAGCTCTTGTACCATAGCTCTTGTAGCCTAGCTCTTGTACCATAGCTCTTGTATCCTAGCTCTTGTACCATAGCTCTTGTACCATAGCTCTTGTATCCTAGCTCTTGTATCCATAGCTCTTGTATCCTAGCTCTTGTACCTAGCTCTTGTACCATAGCTCTTGTATCCATAGCTCTTGTACCATAGCTCTTGTACCATAGCTCTTGTATCCTAGCTCTTGTACCATAGCTCTTGTATCATAGCTCTTGTACCATAGCTCTTGTACCATAGCTCTTGTACCTAGCTCTTGTGTCCTAGCTCTTGTATCCATAGCTCTTGTACCATAGCTCTTGTACCATAGCTCTTGTACCATAGCTCTTGTATCCTAGCTCTTGTACCCTAGCTCTTGTACCTAGCTCTTGTATCCTAGCTCTTGTACCATAGCTCTTGTACCATAGCTCTTGTATCCTAGCTCTTGTACCATAGCTCTTGTATCCTAGCTCTTGTACCATAGCTCTTGTACCATAGCTCTTGTATCCTAGCTCTTGTACCATAGCTCTTGTATCCTAGCTCTTGTACCATAGCTCTTGTCCATAGCTCTTGTCATGGCTCTTGTATCCTAGCTCTTGTACCATAGCTCTTGTATCCTAGCTCTTGTATCCTAGCTCTTGTATCCTAGCTCTTGTATCCTAGCTCTTGTATCCTAGCTCTTGTACCATAGCTCTTGTACCATAGCTCTTGTATCATAGCTCTTGTATCATAGCTCTTGTATCCTAGCTCTTGTATC
Source organism: Neoceratodus forsteri (assembly GCA_016271365.2). NCBI lineage: Eukaryota > Metazoa > Chordata > Ceratodontiformes > Ceratodontidae > Neoceratodus > Neoceratodus forsteri. The sequence goes on from CM028133.1 coordinate 1,136,565,760, forward strand.
CTAGCTCTTGTATCCTAGCTCTTGTATCCTAGCTCTTGTACCATAGCTCTTGTGTCCTAGCTCTTGTATCCTAGCTCTTGTACCATAGCTCTTGTATCCTAGCTCTTGTACCATAGCTCTTGTATCCATAGCTCTTGTACCATAGCTCTTGTATCCTAGCTCTTGTATCCATAGCTCTTGTATCCATAGCTCTTGTATCCTAGCTCTTGTACCTAGCTCTTGTACCATAGCTCTTGTATCATAGCTCTTGTATCCTAGCTCTTGTATCCTAGCTCTTGTACCATAGCTCTTGTATCCTAGCTCTTGTATCCTAGCTCTTGTCCTAGCTCTTGTATCCTAGCTCTTGTATCCTAGCTCTTGTATCATAGCTCTTGTACCATAGCTCTTGTACCATAGCTCTTGTACCCTAGCTCTTGTATCCTAGCTCTTGTATCCTAGCTCTTGTACCATAGCTCTTGTACCATAGCTCTTGTATCCTAGCTCTTGTATCCTAGCTCTTGTACCATAGCTCTTGTACCATAGCTCTTGTATCCTAGCTCTTGTATCATAGCTCTTGTATCCATAGCTCTTGTACCATAGCTCTTGTGTCCATAGCTCTTGTATCCTAGCTCTTGTACCTAGCTCTTGTATCCTAGCTCTTGTATCCTAGCTCTTGTACCATAGCTCTTGTACCATAGCTCTTGTATCCTAGCTCTTGTATCATAGCTCTTGTACCATAGCTCTTGTATCCTAGCTCTTGTACCATAGCTCTTGTACCTAGCTCTTGTACCATAGCTCTTGTATCCTAGCTCTTGTATCCTAGCTCTTGTATCCTAGCTCTTGTACCATAGCTCTTGTATCCTAGCTCTTGTATCCTAGCTCTTGTACCATAGCTCTTGTATCATAGCTCTTGTATCCTAGCTCTTGTACCATAGCTCTTGTATCCTAGCTCTTGTATCCTAGCTCTTGTATCCTAGCTCTTGTACCATAGCTCTTGTATCCTAGCTCTTGTATCCTAGCTCTTGTACCATAGCTCTTGTACCATAGCTCTTGTATCCTAGCTCTTGTACCATAGCTCTTGTATCCTAGCTCTTGTATCCTAGCTCTTGTACCATAGCTCTTGTACCATAGCTCTTGTATCCTAGCTCTTGTACCATAGCTCTTGTATCCTAGCTCTTGTACCATAGCTCTTGTATCCTAGCTCTTGTATCCTAGCTCTTGTATCATAGCTCTTGTATCCTAGCTCTTGTACCATAGCTCTTGTATCATAGCTCTTGTATCCTAGCTCTTGTATCCTAGCTCTTGTACCATAGCTCTTGTATCCTAGCTCTTGTACCTAGCTCTTGTATCCTAGCTCTTGTACCATAGCTCTTGTATCCTAGCTCTTGTACCATAGCTCTTGTATCCTAGCTCTTGTATCCTAGCTCTTGTATCCTAGCTCTTGTACCATAGCTCTTGTATCCTAGCTCTTGTATCCTAGCTCTTGTATCATAGCTCTTGTATCCTAGCTCTTGTACCATAGCTCTTGTATCCTAGCTCTTGTATCCTAGCTCTTGTACCATAGCTCTTGTATCCTAGCTCTTGTACCATAGCTCTTGTATCCTAGCTCTTGTGTCCTAGCTCTTGTACCATAGCTCTTGTATCCTAGCTCTTGTATCCTAGCTCTTGTACCCTAGCTCTTGTATCCTAGCTCTTGTACCCTAGCTCTTGTATCATAGCTCTTGTATCCTAGCTCTTGTATCCTAGCTCTTGTACCTAGCTCTTGTACCATAGCTCTTGTATCCTAGCTCTTGTGTCCTAGCTCTTGTACCATAGCTCTTGTATCCTAGCTCTTGTATCCTAGCTCTTGTACCATAGCTCTTGTATCCTAGCTCTTGTATCCTAGCTCTTGTACCATAGCTCTTGTACCATAGCTCTTGTACCATAGCTCTTGTATCCTAGCTCTTGTGTCCATAGCTCTTGTACCATAGCTCTTGTACCATAGCTCTTGTATCTAGCTCTTGTACCATAGCTCTTGTACCATAGCTCTTGTATCCTAGCTCTTGTACCATAGCTCTTGTATCCTAGCTCTTGTATCATAGCTCTTGTATCCTAGCTCTTGTACTACTAGCTCTTGTACCCTAGCTCTTGTATCCTAGCTCTTGTATCCTAGCTCTTGTACCATAGCTCTTGTACCTAGCTCTTGTACCATAGCTCTTGTACCATAGCTCTTGTATCCTAGCTCTTGTACCATAGCTCTTGTACCATAGCTCTTGTATCCTAGCTCTTGTATCATAGCTCTTGTACCATAGCTCTTGTACCATAGCTCTTGTATCCTAGCTCTTGTATCCTAGCTCTTGTACCATAGCTCTTGTATCCTAGCTCTTGTACCATAGCTCTTGTACCATAGCTCTTGTATCCTAGCTCTTGTACCATAGCTCTTGTACCATAGCTCTTGTATCCTAGCTCTTGTACCATAGCTCTTGTATCCTAGCTCTTGTATCCTAGCTCTTGTACCATAGCTCTTGTATCCTAGCTCTTGTACCATAGCTCTTGTATCCTAGCTCTTGTACCATAGCTCTTGTATCCTAGCTCTTGTATCCTAGCTCTTGTACCATAGCTCTTGTATCCTAGCTCTTGTATCCTAGCTCTTGTACCATAGCTCTTGTATCATAGCTCTTGTATCATAGCTCTTGTCAGCTTCTTGTACCTAGCTCTTGTATCTAGCTCTTGTACCATAGCTCTTGTTCCTAGCTCTTGTACCATAGCTCTTGTGTCCTAGCTCTTGTATCCTAGCTCTTGTACCATAGCTCTTGTATCATAGCTCTTGTACCATAGCTCTTGTACCATAGCTCTTGTACCATAGCTCTTGTACCATAGCTCTTGTATCCTAGCTCTTGTACCATAGCTCTTGTATCCTAGCTCTTGTACCATAGCTCTTGTACCATAGCTCTTGTATCATAGCTCTTGTATCCTAGCTCTTGTACCATAGCTCTTGTACCATAGCTCTTGTATCCTAGCTCTTGTACCATAGCTCTTGTATCCTAGCTCTTGTGTCCTAGCTCTTGTACCATAGCTCTTGTACCATAGCTCTTGTATCCTAGCTCTTGTATCCTAGCTCTTGTATCCTAGCTCTTGTATCCTAGCTCTTGTACCATAGCTCTTGTATCCTAGCTCTTGTACCATAGCTCTTGTATCCTAGCTCTTGTACCATAGCTCTTGTATCCTAGCTCTTGTATCCTAGCTCTTGTATCCTAGCTCTTGTACCCTAGCTCTTGTACCATAGCTCTTGTATCCTAGCTCTTGTATCCTAGCTCTTGTATCCTAGCTCTTGTACCATAGCTCTTGTATCCTAGCTCTTGTGTCCTAGCTCTTGTATCCTAGCTCTTGTACCCTAGCTCTTGTATCCTAGCTCTTGTATCCTAGCTCTTGTACCATAGCTCTTGTACCATAGCTCTTGTATCCTAGCTCTTGTACCATAGCTCTTGTATCCTAGCTCTTGTATCCTAGCTCTTGTACCATAGCTCTTGTACCATAGCTCTTGTACCATAGCTCTTGTATCCTAGCTCTTGTACCCTAGCTCTTGTATCCTAGCTCTTGTACCATAGCTCTTGTACCATAGCTCTTGTATCCTAGCTCTTGTACCATAGCTCTTGTACCATAGCTCTTGTATCCTAGCTCTTGTACCATAGCTCTTGTATCCTAGCTCTTGTACCATAGCTCTTGTATCATAGCTCTTGTATCCTAGCTCTTGTATCCTAGCTCTTGTATCCTAGCTCTTGTATCCTAGCTCTTGTACCATAGCTCTTGTACCCTAGCTCTTGTACCATAGCTCTTGTATCCTAGCTCTTGTACCATAGCTCTTGTACCATAGCTCTTGTATCCATAGCTCTTGTATCCTAGCTCTTGTATCCTAGCTCTTGTACCATAGCTCTTGTATCCTAGCTCTTGTATCCTAGCTCTTGTACCATAGCTCTTGTATCCTAGCTCTTGTATCCTAGCTCTTGTACCATAGCTCTTGTATCCTAGCTCTTGTATCCTAGCTCTTGTACCATAGCTCTTGTATCCTAGCTCTTGTACCATAGCTCTTGTACCATAGCTCTTGTATCCTAGCTCTTGTATCCTAGCTCTTGTACCATAGCTCTTGTATCCATAGCTCTTGTATCCATAGCTCTTGTACCATAGCTCTTGTATCATAGCTCTTGTATCCTAGCTCTTGTACCATAGCTCTTGTATCCTAGCTCTTGTACCATAGCTCTTGTACCTAGCTCTTGTATCCTAGCTCTTGTACCATAGCTCTTGTACCATAGCTCTTGTATCCTAGCTCTTGTATCCTAGCTCTTGTACCATAGCTCTTGTATCCTAGCTCTTGTACCTAGCTCTTGTACCATAGCTCTTGTATCCTAGCTCTTGTACCATAGCTCTTGTACCATAGCTCTTGTATCCTAGCTCTTGTACCATAGCTCTTGTATCCTAGCTCTTGTACCATAGCTCTTGTACCATAGCTCTTGTACCATAGCTCTTGTATCCTAGCTCTTGTATCCTAGCTCTTGTACCATAGCTCTTGTATCATAGCTCTTGTATCCTAGCTCTTGTTCCATAGCTCTTGTACCATAGCTCTTGTATCCTAGCTCTTGTACCATAGCTCTTGTATACTCTCTTTACCATAGCTCTTGTACCTAGCTCTTGTACCATAGCTCTTGTATCCTAGCTCTTGTACCATAGCTCTTGTCCTAGCTCTTGTATCCTAGCTCTTGTGTCCTAGCTCTTGTACCATAGCTCTTGTCCTAGCTCTTGTATCCTAGCTCTTGTACCATAGCTCTTGTATCCTAGCTCTTGTATCCTAGCGCTCTTGTATCCATAGCTCTTGTATCATAGCTCTTGTACCATAGCTCTTGTACCATAGCTCTTGTACCATAGCTCTTGTATCCTAGCTCTTGTATCCTAGCTCTTGTATCATAGCTCTTGTACCATAGCTCTTGTATCCTAGCTCTTGTATCCTAGCTCTTGTACCCTAGCTCTTGTACCATAGCTCTTGTATCATAGCTCTTGTATCATAGCTCTTGTACCATAGCTCTTGTACCATAGCTCTTGTATCATAGCTCTTGTATCCTAGCTCTTGTACCATAGCTCTTGTACCTAGCTCTTGTACTAGCTCTTGTACCATAGCTCTTGTATCCTAGCTCTTGTATCCTAGCTCTTGTACCATAGCTCTTGTATCCTAGCTCTTGTATCCTACTCTTGTATCCTAGCTCTTGTACCATAGCTCTTGTATCCTAGCTCTTGTATCTAGCTCTTGTACCATAGCTCTTGTATCCTAGCTCTTGTACCATAGCTCTTGTACCATAGCTCTTGTATCCATAGCTCTTGTATCCTAGCTCTTGTATCCTAGCTCTTGTACCATAGCTCTTGTACCATAGCTCTTGTATCCTAGCTCTTGTATCCTAGCTCTTGTATCCTAGCTCTTGTATCCTAGCTCTTGTACCATAGCTCTTGTATCATAGCTCTTGTACCATAGCTCTTGTACCATAGCTCTTGTATCCTAGCTCTTGTATCCATAGCTCTTGTACCATAGCTCTTGTATCCTAGCTCTTGTACCATAGCTCTTGTACCATAGCTCTTGTATCCTAGCTCTTGTATCCTAGCTCTTGTACCATAGCTCTTGTATCCTAGCTCTTGTATCCTAGCTCTTGTATCCTAGCTCTTGTACCATAGCTCTTGTATCCTAGCTCTTGTATCCTAGCTCTTGTATCCTAGCTCTTGTATCCATAGCTCTTGTATCCTAGCTCTTGTACCATAGCTCTTGTATCCATAGCTCTTGTATCCTAGCTCTTGTACCATAGCTCTTGTATCCTAGCTCTTGTATCCTAGCTCTTGTATCCTAGCTCTTGTACCATAGCTCTTGTATCCTAGCTCTTGTATCCTAGCTCTTGTATCATAGCTCTTGTATCCATAGCTCTTGTATCCTAGCTCTTGTATCCTAGCTCTTGTATCCTAGCTCTTGTACCATAGCTCTTGTATCCATAGCTCTTGTATCCTAGCTCTTGTATCATAGCTCTTGTATCCTAGCTCTTGTACCATAGCTCTTGTATCCTAGCTCTTGTATCCTAGCTCTTGTACCATAGCTCTTGTACCATAGCTCTTGTACCATAGCTCTTGTATCATAGCTCTTGTATCCTAGCTCTTGTATCCTAGCTCTTGTACCATAGCTCTTGTATCCTAGCTCTTGTATCCTAGCTCTTGTACCATAGCTCTTGTATCCTAGCTCTTGTACCTAGCTCTTGTATCCTAGCTCTTGTATCCTAGCTCTTGTATCCTAGCTCTTGTACCATAGCTCTTGTACCATAGCTCTTGTATCATAGCTCTTGTACCATAGCTCTTGTACCATAGCTCTTGTATCCTAGCTCTTGTATCATAGCTCTTGTACCATAGCTCTTGTATCCTAGCTCTTGTATCCTAGCTCTTGTATCCATAGCTCTTGTATCCATAGCTCTTGTATCCTAGCTCTTGTACCATAGCTCTTGTACCATAGCTCTTGTACCATAGCTCTTGTATCATAGCTCTTGTATCCTAGCTCTTGTATCCTAGCTCTTGTATCATAGCTCTTGTACCATAGCTCTTGTACCTAGCTCTTGTACCATAGCTCTTGTATCCTAGCTCTTGTACCATAGCTCTTGTATCCTAGCTCTTGTATCCATAGCTCTTGTATCCTAGCTCTTGTATCCTAGCTCTTGTATCCTAGCTCTTGTATCCTAGCTCTTGTATCCATAGCTCTTGTACCATAGCTCTTGTATCCTAGCTCTTGTACCATAGCTCTTGTACCATAGCTCTTGTATCATAGCTCTTGTATCCTAGCTCTTGTACCATAGCTCTTGTATCCAGCTCTTGTATCATAGCTCTTGTGTCCATAGCTCTTGTACCATAGCTCTTGTATCCTAGCTCTTGTACCTAGCTCTTGTACCATAGCTCTTGTACCATAGCTCTTGTATCCTAGCTCTTGTATCCTAGCTCTTGTACCTAGCTCTTGTACCATAGCTCTTGTATCCTAGCTCTTGTATCTAGCTCTTGTACCTAGCTCTTGTACCATAGCTCTTGTATCCTAGCTCTTGTATCCTAGCTCTTGTACCATAGCTCTTGTATCCTAGCTCTTGTACCATAGCTCTTGTACCATAGCTCTTGTACCATAGCTCTTGTATCCTAGCTCTTGTATCCTAGCTCTTGTATCCTAGCTCTTGTACCATAGCTCTTGTACCATAGCTCTTGTACCATAGCTCTTGTATCCTAGCTCTTGTACCATAGCTCTTGTACCATAGCTCTTGTATCATAGCTCTTGTACCATAGCTCTTGTACCATAGCTCTTGTATCCTAGCTCTTGTATCCATAGCTCTTGTACCATAGCTCTTGTACCATAGCTCTTGTATCCTAGCTCTTGTATCCTAGCTCTTGTACCATAGCTCTTGTATCCTAGCTCTTGTAACCTAGCTCTTGTACCATAGCTCTTGTATCCTAGCTCTTGTATCCTAGCTCTTGTACCATAGCTCTTGTACCATAGCTCTTGTATCCTAGCTCTTGTATCCTAGCTCTTGTACCATAGCTCTTGTACCATAGCTCTTGTATCCTAGCTCTTGTACCATAGCTCTTGTACCATAGCTCTTGTACCATAGCTCTTGTATCCTAGCTCTTGTACCATAGCTCTTGTATCCTAGCTCTTGTACCATAGCTCTTGTATCCTAGCTCTTGTATCCTAGCTCTTGTACCATAGCTCTTGTATCCTAGCTCTTGTACCATAGCTCTTGTATCCTAGCTCTTGTACCATAGCTCTTGTACCATAGCTCTTGTACCATAGCTCTTGTATCCTAGCTCTTGTACCATAGCTCTTGTACCATAGCTCTTGTATCCTAGCTCTTGTACCCTAGCTCTTGTACCATAGCTCTTGTATCCTAGCTCTTGTATCCTAGCTCTTGTACCATAGCTCTTGTACCATAGCTCTTGTATCCTAGCTCTTGTGTCCTAGCTCTTAGCTCTTGTATCCTAGCTCTTGTACCATAGCTCTTGTACCATAGCTCTTGTATCCTAGCTCTTGTATCCTAGCTCTTGTACCATAGCTCTTGTACCTAGCTCTCGTAGCTCTTGTACCTAGCTCTTGTATCATAGCTCTTGTACCATAGCTCTTGTATCCTAGCTCTTGTACCATAGCTCTTGTATCCTAGCTCTTGTATCCTAGCTCTTGTACCATAGCTCTTGTATCATAGCTCTTGTATCCTAGCTCTTGTACCATAGCTCTTGTATCCTAGCTCTTGTATCATAGCTCTTGTACCATAGCTCTTGTATCCTAGCTCTTGTACCATAGCTCTTGTATCATAGCTCTTGTATCCTAGCTCTTGTATCCTAGCTCTTGTACCATAACTCTTGTATCCTAGCTCTTGTATCCTAGCTCTTGTATCCTAGCTCTTGTACCATAGCTCTTGTATCCTAGCTCTTGTATCCTAGCTCTTGTACCATAGCTCTTGTATCCTAGCTCTTGTACCATAGCTCTTGTACCTAGCTCTTGTATCCTAGCTCTTGTACCTAGCTCTTGTATCCATAGCTCTTGTATCCTAGCTCTTGTACCATAGCTCTTGTACCTAGCTCTTGTATCATAGCTCTTGTACCATAGCTCTTGTACCATAGCTCTTGTATCCTAGCTCTTGTATCCTAGCTCTTGTACCATAGCTCTTGTACCATAGCTCTTGTATCCATAGCTCTTGTATCCTAGCTCTTGTATCCTAGCTCTTGTACCATAGCTCTTGTATCCTAGCTCTTGTACCATAGCTCTTGTATCCTAGCTCTTGTATCCTAGCTCTTGTATCATAGCTCTTGTATCCTAGCTCTTGTACCATAGCTCTTGTACCATAGCTCTTGTACCATAGCTCTTGTATCCTAGCTCTTGTATCCTAGCTCTTGTACCATAGCTCTTGTATCCTAGCTCTTGTATCCTAGCTCTTGTACCATAGCTCTTGTACCATAGCTCTTGTATCCTAGCTCTTGTATCCTAGCTCTTGTACCATAGCTCTTGTATCCTAGCTCTTGTACCATAGCTCTTGTGCCATAGCTCTTGTATCCTAGCTCTTGTACCTAGCTCTTGTACCATAGCTCTTGTATCCTAGCTCTTGTCCATAGCTCTTGTATCCTAGCTCTTGTATCATAGCTCTTGTACCTAGCTCTTGTACCTAGCTCTTGTATCCTAGCTCTTGTATCCTAGCTCTTGTATCCTAGCTCTTGTACCCTAGCTCTTGTATCCTAGCTCTTGTACCATAGCTCTTGTATCCTAGCTCTTGTACCATAGCTCTTGTATCCTAGCTCTTGTATCATAGCTCTTGTATCCTAGCTCTTGTATCCTAGCTCTTGTGTCCTAGCTCTTGTACCATAGCTCTTGTATCCTAGCTCTTGTACCATAGCTCTTGTATCCTAGCTCTTGTACCATAGCTCTTGTATCCTAGCTCTTGTATCCTAGCTCTTGTACCATAGCTCTTGTATCCTAGCTCTTGTATCCTAGCTCTTGTACCATAGCTCTTGTATCCTAGCTCTTGTATCCTAGCTCTTGTACCATAGCTCTTGTATCCTAGCTCTTGTACCATAGCTCTTGTACCATAGCTCTTGTATCCTAGCTCTTGTATCCTAGCTCTTGTATCCTAGCTCTTGTACCATAGCTCTTGTATCATAGCTCTTGTACCTAGCTCTTGTATCCTAGCTCTTGTACCATAGCTCTTGTACCATAGCTCTTGTATCCTAGCTCTTGTCCATAGCTCTTGTACCTAGCTCTTGTATCCTCTTGTACCTAGCTCTTGTACCATAGCTCTTGTATCCTAGCTCTTGTACCATAGCTCTTGTATCCTAGCTCTTGTACCATAGCTCTTGTATCCTAGCTCTTGTATCCTAGCTCTTGTATCCTAGCTCTTGTACCATAGCTCTTGTACCATAGCTCTTGTATCCTAGCTCTTGTACCATAGCTCTTGTATCCTAGCTCTTGTATCCTAGCTCTTGTATCCTAGCTCTTGTACCATAGCTCTTGTACCATAGCTCTTGTATCCTAGCTCTTGTACTTAGCTCTTGTACCATAGCTCTTGTATCCTAGCTCTTGTACCTAGCTCTTGTATCCTAGCTCTTGTACCATAGCTCTTGTATCATAGCTCTTGTCCTAGCTCTTGTACCATAGCTCTTGTATCCTAGCTCTTGTACCATAGCTCTTGTATCCTAGCTCTTGTACCATAGCTCTTGTATCCTAGCTCTTGTATCCTAGCTCTTGTATCCTAGCTCTTGTACCATAGCTCTTGTACCATAGCTCTTGTATCCTAGCTCTTGTACCATAGCTCTTGTATCCTAGCTCTTGTACCATAGCTCTTGTACCCCTAGCTCTTGTACCTAGCTCTTGTATCCTAGCTCTTGTCCATAGCTCTTGTATCCTAGCTCTTGTACCATAGCTCTTGTATCCTAGCTCTTGTATCATAGCTCTTGTACCATAGCTCTTGTATCCTAGCTCTTGTATCATAGCTCTTGTATCCTAGCTCTTGTATCATAGCTCTTGTATCCTAGCTCTTGTATCCTAGCTCTTGTACCATAGCTCTTGTATCCTAGCTCTTGTATCCTAGCTCTTGTACCATAGCTCTTGTATCCTAGCTCTTGTATCATAGCTCTTGTACCACTAGCTCTTGTACCTAGCTCTTGTATCCTAGCTCTTGTATCCTAGCTCTTGTATCCTAGCTCTTGTGTCCTAGCTCTTGTACCATAGCTCTTGTATCATAGCTCTTGTATCCTAGCTCTTGTACCATAGCTCTTGTATCCTAGCTCTTGTATCATAGCTCTTGTACCATAGCTCTTGTATCCTAGCTCTTGTATCCTAGCTCTTGTGTCCTAGCTCTTGTACCATAGCTCTTGTATCCTAGCTCTTGTACCATAGCTCTTGTATCCTAGCTCTTGTATCATAGCTCTTGTACCATAGCTCTTGTACCACTAGCTCTTGATCCTAGCTCTTAGCCTTGTCTAGCTCTTGTACCTAGCTCTTGTACCATAGCTCTTGTATCCTAGCTCTTGTATCCTAGCTCTTGTATCCTAGCTCTTGTACCATAGCTCTTGTATCCTAGCTCTTGTACCATAGCTCTTGTATCCTAGCTCTTGTATCCTAGCTCTTGTACCATAGCTCTTGTACCATAGCTCTTGTACCATAGCTCTTGTACCATAGCTCTTGTACCATAGCTCTTGTATCATAGCTCTTGTATCCTAGCTCTTGTACCATAGCTCTTGTATCATAGCTCTTGTATCATAGCTCTTGTACCATAGCTCTTGTATCCTAGCTCTTGTATCCATAGCTCTTGTATCCTAGCTCTTGTATCCTAGCTCTTGTATCCTAGCTCTTGTACCATAGCTCTTGTACCATAGCTCTTGTATCCTAGCTCTTGTACCATAGCTCTTGTACCTAGCTCTTGTACCATAGCTCTTGTATCCTAGCTCTTGTATCCTAGCTCTTGTATCATAGCTCTTGTACCATAGCTCTTGTATCCTAGCTCTTGTACCATAGCTCTTGTATCCTAGCTCTTGTACCATAGCTCTTGTATCCTAGCTCTTGTATCCTAGCTCTTGTACCATAGCTCTTGTATCCTAGCTCTTGTACCATAGCTCTTGTACCATAGCTCTTGTATCCTAGCTCTTGTATCATAGCTCTTGTATCCTAGCTCTTGTACCATAGCTCTTGTATCCTAGCTCTTGTATCCTAGCTCTTGTACCATAGCTCTTGTATCCTAGCTCTTGTACCATAGCTCTTGTATCCTAGCTCTTGTACCATAGCTCTTGTATCCTAGCTCTTGTATCCTAGCTCTTGTATCCTAGCTCTTGTACCATAGCTCTTGTATCCTAGCTCTTGTACCATAGCTCTTGTATCCTAGCTCTTGTACCATAGCTCTTGTATCCTAGCTCTTGTACCATAGCTCTTGTATCCTAGCTCTTGTACCATAGCTCTTGTATCCTAGCTCTTGTACCATAGCTCTTGTATCCTAGCTCTTGTATCCTAGCTCTTGTATCCTAGCTCTTGTACCATAGCTCTTGTATCCTAGCTCTTGTATCCTAGCTCTTGTACCATAGCTCTTGTATCCTAGCTCTTGTACCATAGCTCTTGTATCCTAGCTCTTGTACCATAGCTCTTGTATCCTAGCTCTTGTATCATAGCTCTTGTATCCTAGCTCTTGTACCATAGCTCTTGTATCCTAGCTCTTGTACCCTAGCTCTTGTATCCTAGCTCTTGTATCCTAGCTCTTGTACCATAGCTCTTGTATCCTAGCTCTTGTATCATAGCTCTTGTATCCTAGCTCTTGTACCATAGCTCTTGTATCCTAGCTCTTGTATCCTAGCTCTTGTATCCTAGCTCTTGTACCAAGCTCTTGTACCATAGCTCTTGTATCTAGCTCTTTCATCATAGCTCTTGTATCCACAGCTCTTGTACCATAGCTCTTGTACATAGCTCTTGTACCATAGCTCTTGTACCATAGCTCTTGTATCCTAGCTCTTGTTCCTAGCTCTTGTACCATAGCTCTTGTATCCTAGCTCTTGTATCCATAGCTCTTGTACCATAGCTCTTGTGCCTAGCTCTTGTACCATAGCTCTTGTACCTAGCTCTTGTACCTTAGCTCTTGTACCACTAGCTCTTGTACCATAGCTCTTGTATCCTAGCTCTTGTACCATAGCTCTTGTACCATAGCTCTTGTATCCTAGCTCTTGTATCCTAGCTCTTGTACCATAGCTCTTGTACCATAGCTCTTGTACCATAGCTCTTGTATCCTAGCTCTTGTACCCTAGCTCTTGTCCATAGCTCTTGTATCCTAGCTCTTGTACCCTAGCTCTTGTACCCTAGCTCTTGTACCATAGCTCTTGTATCCTAGCTCTTGTGTCCTAGCTCTTGTACCATAGCTCTTGTATCATAGCTCTTGTACCATAGCTCTTGTACCATAGCTCTTGTATCCTAGCTCTTGTACCATAGCTCTTGTATCCTAGCTCTTGTACCATAGCTCTTGTATCATAGCTCTTGTATCCTAGCTCTTGTATCCTAGCTCTTGTATCCTAGCTCTTGTATCCTAGCTCTTGTACCATAGCTCTTGTACCATAGCTCTTGTATCCTAGCTCTTGTACCATAGCTCTTGTATCCTAGCTCTTGTATCCTAGCTCTTGTACCATAGCTCTTGTACCATAGCTCTTGTACCATAGCTCTTGTATCATAGCTCTTGTACCATAGCTCTTGTACCTAGCTCTTGTATCCTAGCTCTTGTATCCTAGCTCTTGTACCATAGCTCTTGTATCCTAGCTCTTGTACCATAGCTCTTGTATCCTAGCTCTTGTACCCTAGCTCTTGTATCATAGCTCTTGTATCCATAGCTCTTGTATCCTAGCTCTTGTATCCTAGCTCTTGTATCCTAGCTCTTAGCTCTTGTGTCCTAGCTCTTGTACCATAGCTCTTGTACCCTAGCTCTTGTACCATAGCTCTTGTATCCTAGCTCTTGTATCCTAGCTCTTGTATCCTAGCTCTTGTACCATAGCTCTTGTACCATAGCTCTTGTATCCTAGCTCTTGTACCATAGCTCTTGTACCATAGCTCTTGTACCATAGCTCTTGTATCCTAGCTCTTGTATCCTAGCTCTTGTATCCTAAGCTCTTGTACCATAGCTCTTGTACCTAGCTCTTGTCCTAGCTCTTGTACCATAGCTCTTGTACCATAGCTCTTGTATCCTAGCTCTTGTACCATAGCTCTTGTATCATAGCTCTTGTATCCTAGCTCTTGTACCCTAGCTCTTGTATCCTAGCTCTTGTATCCTAGCTCTTGTACCATAGCTCTTGTATCCTAGCTCTTGTATCCTAGCTCTTGTACCATAGCTCTTGCCCTTGCTCTATAGCTCTCTTGTACCATAGCTCTTGTATCCTTGCTCTTGTACCATAGCTCTTGTACCATAGCTCTTGTATCCTAGCTCTTGTACCATAGCTCTTGTATCATAGCTCTTATATAGCTCTCACCATAGCTCTTGTACCATAGCTCTTGTATCCTAGCTCTTGTATCCTAGCTCTTGTACCATAGCTCTTGTACCATAGCTCTTGTACCATAGCTCTTGTATCCTAGCTCTTGTACCATAGCTCTTGTATCCTAGCTCTTGTACCATAGCTCTTGTACCATAGCTCTTGTCACATAGCTCTTGTACCATAGCTCTTGTATCCTAGCTCTTGTATCCTAGCTCTTGTACCATAGCTCTTGTACCATAGCTCTTGTACCATAGCTCTTGTATCCTAGCTCTTGTATCCTAGTCTCTTGTACCATAGCTCTTGTATCATAGCTCTTGTATCCATAGCTCTTGTATCCTAGCTCTTGTACCATAGCTCTTGTACCATAGCTCTTGTATCCTAGCTCTTGTACCATAGCTCTTGTACCATAGCTCTTGTATCCTAGCTCTTGTATCCATAGCTCTTGTACCATAGCTCTTGTACCATAGCTCTTGTATCCTAGCTCTTGTTCCTAGCTCTTGTACCATAGCTCTTGTATCCTAGCTCTTGTGTCCTAGCTCTTGTACCATAGCTCTTGTACCATAGCTCTTGTACCATAGCTCTTGTACCATAGCTCTTGTATCCTAGCTCTTGTATCCTAGCTCTTGTATCATAGCTCTTGTATCATAGCTCTTGTACCATAGCTCTTGTATCCTAGCTCTTGCACCCTAGCTCTTGTACCCTAGCTCTTGTACCATAGCTCTTGTATCCTAGCTCTTGTATCATAGCTCTTGTATCCTAGCTCTTGTATCATAGCTCTTGTATCCTAGCTCTTGTACCATAGCTCTTGTACCATAGCTCTTGTATCCTAGCTCTTGTATCCTAGCTCTTGTATCCTAGCTCTTGTACCATAGCTCTTGTACCATAGCTCTTGTATCCTAGCTCTTGTATCCTAGCTCTTGTATCATAGCTCTTGTACCATAGCTCTTGTATCCTAGCTCTTGTACCATAGCTCTTGTACCATAGCTCTTGTATCCTAGCTCTTGTACCATAGCTCTTGTACCATAGCTCTTGTATCCATAGCTCTTGTATCCTAGCTCTTGTACCATAGCTCTTGTACCATAGCTCTTGTACCATAGCTCTTGTATCCTAGCTCTTGTATCCTAGCTCTTGTACCATAGCTCTTGTACCATAGCTCTTGTATCCTAGCTCTTGTATCCTAGCTCTTGTACCACTAGCTCTTGTATCCTAGCTCTTGTATCCTAGCTCTTGTATCCATAGCTCTTGTACCTAGCTCTTGTACCATAGCTCTTGTACCATAGCTCTTGTATCCTAGCTCTTGTACCATAGCTCTTGTATCCTAGCTCTTGTACCATAGCTCTTGTATCCTAGCTCTTGTATCCTAGCTCTTGTATCATAGCTCTTGTACCATAGCTCTTGTACCATAGCTCTTGTATCCTAGCTCTTGTACCATAGCTCTTGTATCCTAGCTCTTGTATCCTAGCTCTTGTACCATAGCTCTTGTACCATAGCTCTTGTATCCTAGCTCTTGTATCATAGCTCTTGTACCATAGCTCTTGTATCCTAGCTCTTGTATCCTAGCTCTTGTACCATAGCTCTTGTACATAGCTCTTGTATCCTAGCTCTTGTATGTCATAGCTCTTGTATCCTAGCTCTTGTACCATAGCTCTTGTCCATAGCTCTTGTATCCATAGCTCTTGTACCATAGCTCTTGTATCCTAGCTCTTGTATCCTAGCTCTTGTATCATAGCTCTTGTACCACAAGCTCTTGTACCATAGCTCTTGTATCCTAGCTCTTGTACCATAGCTCTTGTACCCTAGCTCTTGTATCCTAGCTCTTGTACCATAGCTCTTGTTCCTAGCTCTTGTCATAGCTCTTGTATCCTAGCTCTTGTACCATAGCTCTTGTACCATAGCTCTTGTACCATAGCTCTTGTATCCATAGCTCTTGTACCATAGCTCTTGTACCAAGCTCTTGTGTCCTAGCTCTTGTACCATAGCTCTTGTATCCTAGCTCTTGTACCATAGCTCTTGTATCCTAGCTCTTGTATCCTAGCTCTTGTATCCTAGCTCTTGTACCATAGCTCTTGTATCCTAGCTCTTGTATCCTAGCTCTTGTATCCATAGCTCTTGTACCATAGCTCTTGTATCCTAGCTCTTGTACCATAGCTCTTGTATCATAGCTCTTGTATCCTAGCTCTTGTATCCTAGCTCTTGTACCATAGCTCTTGTACCATAGCTCTTGTATCCTAGCTCTTGTGTCATAGCTCTTGTATCCTAGCTCTTGTATCCTAGCTCTTGTACCATAGCTCTTGTATCCTAGCTCTTGTGTCATAGCTCTTGTACCATAGCTCTTGTACCATAGCTCTTGTATCCTAGCTCTTGTGTCCTAGCTCTTGTACCATAGCTCTTGTATCCTAGCTCTTGTATCCTAGCTCTTGTATCCTAGCTCTTGTACCATAGCTCTTGTATCCTAGCTCTTGTACCATAGCTCTTGTATCCTAGCTCTTGTATCCTAGCTCTTGTACCATAGCTCTTGTATCCTAGCTCTTGTACCATAGCTCTTGTACCATAGCTCTTGTACCATAGCTCTTGTATCATAGCTCTTGTACCATAGCTCTTGTACCACTAGCTCTTGTACCATAGCTCTTGTATCATAGCTCTTGTACCATAGCTCTTGTATCCTAGCTCTTGTATCCTAGCTCTTGTACCATAGCTCTTGTACCATAGCTCTTGTATCATAGCTCTTGTACCATAGCTCTTGTACCATAGCTCTTGTATCCTAGCTCTTGTACCATAGCTCTTGTACATAGCTCTTGTATCCTAGCTCTTGTACCATAGCTCTTGTATCCTAGCTCTTGTATCCTAGCTCTTGTATCCATGCTCTTGTGCCATAGCTCTTGTATCCTAGCTCTTGTACCATAGCTCTTGTATCCTACAGCTCTTGTATCCTAGCTCTTGTATCCTAGCTCTTGTACCATAGCTCTTGTATCCTAGCTCTTGTATCCTAGCTCTTGTATCCATAGCTCTTGTATCCATACTCTTGTATCCTAGCTCTTGTATCCTAGCTCTTGTACCATAGCTCTTGTATCCTAGCTCTTGTATCATAGCTCTTGTACCATAGCTCTTGTATCCTAGCTCTTGTATCCTAGCTCTTGTACCATAGCTCTTGTACCATAGCTCTTGTATCCTAGCTCTTGTATCCTAGCTCTTGTATCCTAGCTCTTGTATCCTAGCTCTTGTGTCCATAGCTCTTGTATCCTAGCTCTTGTATCCTAGCTCTTGTACCATAGCTCTTGTACCATAGCTCTTGTATCCTAGCTCTTGTACCATAGCTCTTGTATCCTAGCTCTTGTACCATAGCTCTTGTATCCTAGCTCTTGTATCATAGCTCTTGTATCCTAGCTCTTGTATCCTAGCTCTTGTACCATAGCTCTTGTATCCTAGCTCTTGTACCTAGCTCTTGTATCCTAGCTCTTGTACCATAGCTCTTGTACCATAGCTCTTGTATCCTAGCTCTTGTACCATAGCTCTTGTATCCTAGCTCTTGTATCCTAGCTCTTGTACCATAGCTCTTGTACCATAGCTCTTGTATCCTAGCTCTTGTACCATAGCTCTTGTATCCTAGCTCTTGTGTCCTAGCTCTTGTATCCTAGCTCTTGTACCATAGCTCTTGTATCCTAGCTCTTGTACCATAGCTCTTGTATCCTAGCTCTTGTACCATAGCTCTTGTATCCTAGCTCTTGTACCTAGCTCTTGTATCCTAGCTCTTGTATCCTAGCTCTTGTACCATAGCTCTTGTATCCTAGCTCTTGTATCATAGCTCTTGTACCATAGCTCTTGTGTCCTAGCTCTTGTATCCATAGCTCTTGTATCCTAGCTCTTGTACCATAGCTCTTGTATCCTAGCTCTTGTATCCTAGCTCTTGTATCCTAGCTCTTGTACCATAGCTCTTGTATCATAGCTCTTGTATCCTAGCTCTTGTACCATAGCTCTTGTACCATAGCTCTTGTATCCTAGCTCTTGTACCATAGCTCTTGTACCTAGCTCTTGTATCATAGCTCTTGTACCATAGCTCTTGTACCATAGCTCTTGTATCCTAGCTCTTGTCCAGCTCTTTATCTCTCTTGTCCATAGCTCTTGTACCATAGCTCTTGTATCCTAGCTCTTGTACCATAGCTCTTGTATCCTAGCTCTTGTACCATAGCTCTTGTATCCTAGCTCTTGTACCATAGCTCTTGTATCCTAGCTCTTGTACCATAGCTCTTGTATCCTAGCTCTTGTACCATAGCTCTTGTACCATAGCTCTTGTATCCTAGCTCTTGTACCATAGCTCTTGTACCATAGCTCTTGTATCCTAGCTCTTGTATCCTAGCTCTTGTACCATAGCTCTTGTATCCTAGCTCTTGTATCCTAGCTCTTGTACCATAGCTCTTGTATCCTAGCTCTTGTGTCCTAGCTCTTGTATCATAGCTCTTGTATCCTAGCTCTTGTACCATAGCTCTTGTATCCTAGCTCTTGTGTCATAGCTCTTGTATCCTAGCTCTTGTACCATAGCTCTTGTATCCTAGCTCTTGTATCCTAGCTCTTGTACCATAGCTCTTGTATCCTAGCTCTTGTACCATAGCTCTTGTACCATAGCTCTTGTACCATAGCTCTTGTATCCTAGCTCTTGTATCATAGCTCTTGTATCCTAGCTCTTGTATCCTAGCTCTTGTACCATAGCTCTTGTATCCTAGCTCTTGTGTCATAGCTCTTGTACCATAGCTCTTGTACCATAGCTCTTGTATCCTAACTCTTGTGTCATAGCTCTTGTACCATAGCTCTTGTACCATAGCTCTTGTATCCTAGCTCTTGTATCCTAGCTCTTGTATCCTAGCTCTTGTACCATAGCTCTTGTATCCTAGCTCTTGTACCATAGCTCTTGTATCCTAGCTCTTGTATCCTAGCTCTTGTACCATAGCTCTTGTATCCATAGCTCTTGTATCATAGCTCTTGTACCATAGCTCTTGTACCATAGCTCTTGTGTCATAGCTCTTGTATCCTAGCTCTTGTACCATAGCTCTTGTATCCTAGCTCTTGTACCATAGCTCTTGTACCATAGCTCTTGTATCCTAGCTCTTGTACCAT
Source organism: Neoceratodus forsteri (assembly GCA_016271365.2). Classification (NCBI taxonomy): domain Eukaryota; kingdom Metazoa; phylum Chordata; order Ceratodontiformes; family Ceratodontidae; genus Neoceratodus; species Neoceratodus forsteri. Next base: position 1,136,584,861 of record CM028133.1, read on the forward strand.
AGCTCTTGTATCATAGCTCTTGTATCCTAGCTCTTGTACCATAGCTCTTGTATCCTAGCTCTTGTACCATAGCTCTTGTATCCTAGCTCTTGTACCATAGCTCTTGTATCCTAGCTCTTGTACCATAGCTCTTGTATCCTAGCTCTTGTATCCTAGCTCTTGAATCCTAGCTCTTGTACCATAGCTCTTGTATCCTAGCTCTTGAGTCATAGCTCTTGTATCCTAGCTCTTGTACCATAGCTCTTGTATCCTAGCTCTTGTACCTAGCTCTTGTATCCTAGCTCTTGTACCATAGCTCTTGTACCATAGCTCTTGTATCCTAGCTCTTGTACCATAGCTCTTGTATCCTAGCTCTTGTACCATAGCTCTTGTATCCTAGCTCTTGTACCATAGCTCTTGTATCCTAGCTCTTGTATCCTAGCTCTTGTACCATAGCTCTTGTATCCTAGCTCTTGTACCATAGCTCTTGTATCCTAGCTCTTGTACCATAGCTCTTGTATCCTAGCTCTTTGTCCTAGCTCTTGTATCCTAGCTCTTGTACCATAGCTCTTGTACCATAGCTCTTGTATCCTAGCTCTTGTACCATAGCTCTTGTACCATAGCTCTTGTATCCTAGCTCTTGTATCCTAGCTCTTGTACCATAGCTCTTGTATCCTAGCTCTTGTACCATAGCTCTTGTATCCTAGCTCTTGTACCATAGCTCTTGTATCCTAGCTCTTGTATCCTAGCTCTTGTATCCTAGCTCTTGTACCATAGCTCTTGTATCCTAGCTCTTGTACTCATAGCTCTTGTATCCTAGCTCTTGTATCCTAGCTCTTGTATCCTAGCTCTTGTATCCATAGCTCTTGTACCATAGCTCTTGTATCCTAGCTCTTGTATCCTAGCTCTTGTATCCATAGCTCTTGTACCATAGCTCTTGTATCCTAGCTCTTGTATCCTAGCTCTTGTATCTAGCTCTTGTATCCTAGCTCTTGTACCATAGCTCTTTGTACCTAGCTCTTGTACCATAGCTCTTGTACCATAGCTCTTGTATCCTAGCTCTTGTATCCTAGCTCTTGTACCATAGCTCTTGTATCCTAGCTCTTGTATCCTAGCTCTTGTACCATAGCTCTTGTACCATAGCTCTTGTATCCTAGCTCTTGTATCCATAGCTCTTGTATCCTAGCTCTTGTACCATAGCTCTTGACCATAGCTCTTGTATCCTAGCTCTTGTACCATAGCTCTTGTATCCTAGCTCTTGTATCCTAGCTCTTGTATCTAGCTCTTGTTCCTAGCTCTTGTATCCTAGCTCTTGTACCATAGCTCTTGTATCCATAGCTCTTGTATCCTAGCTCTTGTACCATAGCTCTTGTATCCTAGCTCTTGTATCATAGCTCTTGTATCCTAGCTCTTGTACCATAGCTCTTGTATCCTAGCTCTTGTACCATAGCTCTTGTATCCTAGCTCTTGTACCATAGCTCTTGTATCCTAGCTCTTGTATCCTAGCTCTTGTACCATAGCTCTTGTATCCTAGCTCTTGTACCATAGCTCTTGTACCATAGCTCTTGTACCATAGCTCTTGTACCATAGCTCTTGTATCCTAGCTCTTGTATCCTAGCTCTTGTACCATAGCTCTTGTACCATAGCTCTTGTATCCTAGCTCTTGTACCATAGCTCTTGTATCCTAGCTCTTGTATCCTAGCTCTTGTATCCTAGCTCTTGTACCATAGCTCTTGTATCCTAGCTCTTGTACCATAGCTCTTGTACCCTAGCTCTTGTATCCTAGCTCTTGTATCCTAGCTCTTGTACCATAGCTCTTGTATCCTAGCTCTTGTATCCTAGCTCTTGTATCCATAGCTCTTGTACCATAGCTCTTGTATCCTAGCTCTTGTATCATAGCTCTTGTATCCTAGCTCTTGTATCCTAGCTCTTGTATCCATAGCTCTTGTATCATAGCTCTTGTACCCTAGCTCTTGTATCCTAGCTCTTGTACAGCTCTTGTACCATAGCTCTTGTACCTAGCTCTTGTATCCATAGCTCTTGTATCCTAGCTCTTGTACCATAGCTCTTGTATCCTAGCTCTTGTACCATAGCTCTTGTATCCTAGCTCTTGTACCATAGCTCTTGTATCCTAGCTCTTGTACCATAGCTCTTGTATCCTAGCTCTTGTACCATAGCTCTTGTATCCTAGCTCTTGTATCCTAGCTCTTGTATCCTAGCTCTTGTATCCTAGCTCTTGTACCATAGCTCTTGTATCCTAGCTCTTGTATCCTAGCTCTTGTACCATAGCTCTTGTATCCTAGCTCTTGTACCATAGCTCTTGTATCCTAGCTCTTGTACCATAGCTCTTGTATCCTAGCTCTTGTACCATAGCTCTTGTATCCTAGCTCTTGTATCCTAGCTCTTGTATCCTAGCTCTTGTACCATAGCTCTTGTCCTAGCTCTTGTACCATAGCTCTTGTATCCTAGCTCTTGTATCCTAGCTCTTGTACCATAGCTCTTGTATCCTAGCTCTTGTATCCTAGCTCTTGTACCATAGCTCTTGTATCCTAGCTCTTGTACCATAGCTCTTGTATCCTAGCTCTTGTACCATAGCTCTTGTACCTAGCTCTTGTACCATAGCTCTTGTATCCTAGCTCTTGTATCCTAGCTCTTGTATCCTAGCTCTTGTACCATAGCTCTTGTATCTAGCTCTTGTACCATAGCTCTTGTACCATAGCTCTTGTATCATAGCTCTTGTACCATAGCTCTTGTACCACTAGCTCTTGTATCCTAGCTCTTGTATCATAGCTCTTGTGCCATAGCTCTTGTACCATAGCTCTTGTATCCTAGCTCTTGTATCCTAGCTCTTGTACATAGCTCTTGTCTCATGCTCTTGTATCCTAGCTCTTGTATCCTAGCTCTTGTACCATAGCTCTTGTACCATAGCTCTTGTATCCTAGCTCTTGTATCCTAGCTCTTGTATCATTGCTCTTGTACCATAGCTCTTGTATCCTAGCTCTTGTATCCTAGCTCTTGTATCCTAGCTCTTGTACCATAGCTCTTGTATCCTAGCTCTTGTATCCTAGCTCTTGTATCATAGCTCTTGTATCCTAGCTCTTGTACCATAGCTCTTGTACCATAGCTCTTGTATCCTAGCTCTTGTACCATAGCTCTTGTACCATAGCTCTTGTGTCCTTGCTCTTGTGTCCTAGCTCTTGTATCCTAGCTCTTGTATCCTAGCTCTTGTACCATAGCTCTTGTATCCTAGCTCTTGTACCATAGCTCTTGTATCCATAGCTCTTGTATCCTAGCTCTTGTACCATAGCTCTTGTATCATAGCTCTTGTATCATAGCTCTTGTATCCTAGCTCTTGTACCATAGCTCTTGTATCCTAGCTCTTGTACCTAGCTCTTGTATCCTAGCTCTTGTACCATAGCTCTTGTACCATAGCTCTTGTATCCTAGCTCTTGTATCCTAGCTCTTGTACCATAGCTCTTGTATCCATAGCTCTTGTATCCTAGCTCTTGTACCATAGCTCTTGTATCCTAGCTCTTGTATCCTAGCTCTTGTATCCTAGCTCTTGTACATAGCTCTTGTATCCTAGCTCTGACTAGCTCTTGTACCATAGCTCTTGTATCCAGCTCTTGTCCATAGCTCTTGTATCCTAGCTCTTGTACCATAGCTCTTGTATCTAGCTCTTGTACCATAGCTCTTGTATCCTAGCTCTTGTATCCTAGCTCTTGTACCATAGCTCTTGTATCCTAGCTCTTGTACCACTAGCTCTTGTATCCCTAGCTCTTGTACCATAGCTCTTGTACCCTAGCTCTTGTACCATAGCTCTTGTATCTAGCTCTTGTATCCTAGCTCTTGTACCATAGCTCTTGTACCATAGCTCTTGTATCCATAGCTCTTGTATCCTAGCTCTTGTATCCTAGCTCTTGTACCATAGCTCTTGTACCATAGCTCTTGTATCCTAGCTCTTGTATCCTAGCTCTTGTATCCTAGCTCTTGTACCATAGCTCTTGTATCCTAGCTCTTGTACCATAGCTCTTGTATCCTAGCTCTTGTACCATAGCTCTTGTACCCTAGCTCTTGTACCATAGCTCTTGTATCCTAGCTCTTGTATCCTAGCTCTTGTACCATAGCTCTTGTACCATAGCTCTTGTATCCATAGCTCTTGTACCATAGCTCTTGTATCCTAGCTCTTGTACCATAGCTCTTGTATCCTAGCTCTTGTACCATAGCTCTTGTACCCTAGCTCTTGTATCCTAGCTCTTGTACCATAGCTCTTGTACCATAGCTCTTGTATCCTAGCTCTTGTACCATAGCTCTTGTATCCTAGCTCTTGTATCATAGCTCTTGTATCCTAGCTCTTGTACCATAGCTCTTGTATCCTAGCTCTTGTATCCTAGCTCTTGTACCATAGCTCTTGTACCATAGCTCTTGTATCCTAGCTCTTGTATCCTAGCTCTTGTATCCTAGCTCTTGTATCCTAGCTCTTGTACCATAGCTCTTGTACCATAGCTCTTGTACCATAGCTCTTATACCATAGCTCTTGTATCCTAGCTCTTGTATCATAGCTCTTGTATCCTTCAGTCCCAGTTCAAAGGGACAGCCTTTTACAATCAGGTGCATTTCTACCTGGATTGTGAGCGGTCTGTACCGCTGCTATGCCATGGCTCGGGTCAAGCTGGAAGGTCAGGTACATGCCTACTCCACTAGAGCAGCTGTCACATCCCTGGCAGAGAGTCACTCCGTACATGTTATCTGCTGAGCTGCAACTTGGAGCTCAGTGCACATCCTTATTAAGAACTGTACCCAGGATATCCATGCTGGGCAGCATGTCACCCTTGACAGGTCACTAATAATAGTTAATAATAATTTTATTTATCAAGTGCAATTCATAAAATGTCAAAGCACTGTACATAGATAAAAAAGATCAAAACAAATTAAACATAAATATTGCACTCATAAGGTTAACCAAATGCAGGATGAAAGAGATGTGTTTTTAAAGCTGTTTTAAAGCTCTCCACTGTCTAGTATTCCTGAACCCGATGAGGTAGAGAGTTCCAAAGGGTAGGCGCAGCATAAGCAAATGAATGAGAGCCAGATGTTTTGGTTGTACCCTGGGAATCTCTAGCAATCCCTTGTTGGTGGAATGGAGTGGGCTGGAGGGGCAATAAGGGTGAAGAAGCTCTTGTAGGTAACTAGAGCCAACACCGTGTGGGGCTCTATAGGTCAGCAAGCCAAACTTAAAAGTGATCCGCTGTTGTAGTGGCAGCCAGTGCAGTGCCTACAGCACAGGAGTTATGTGGGTAAAACGAGAGAACCTAGTTAGTAGCCTGGCTGCCGCATTCTGCACTAGCTGCAAACAGCGGATATCAACCCCAGGTAGCCCTAGGTAAAGTGCATTGCAGTAATCCAGGTGGGAGGTAACAAAAGTGTGGAGCAGGGTAGGCAGGTCATCTGGGGGGAACAAGGTGCTTAATTCGAGCGATATTCCTCAGATGGTAGAATGTGGTCTTGACCACAGATGATACCTGAGATTTCGTGGTCAGTCCCTCATGGAGGATAACACTACACACCCATTCAGCAGTTTTCAGCTGGCAGCCCTCCAGCATCAAGTCAGAGGGTCGCCCTTCCAAGCACCCCTCGATCTGATGTCCCGGGTCCACCACGAAAACCTCAGTCTTGTCTGGATTGAGCTTCAGCCAGCTGGCACTCATCCAGTCTTGGATCTCGGATAGGCAAGAGTTAAAAACCAAAGGCGCAACATCCTGCCCAAGTGCAAAGGACAGGTACAGCTGAGTATCATCTGTATAACAGTGAAAACTCAGACTGTACCACCTTACAATGCCCCCCCCCCAGTGGCAGCATGTACACCGTGAACAACAGGGGGGACAGCACAGAGCCCTGCGGAACCCCACATGGCAGGGGAAAGGAGTCCAAGGAAAAGATTCCGGATACCACTCTCTGAGACCTGCTCACAAGGAAAGAATGGAACCAACTGAGGACTGTACCTGACAGTTCACAGATTGTCCACAGATGCTCTAGCAGTACCCTATGATCCATGGTGTCATATGTTGCTGAGAGATCAAGGAGAACCAAGATGGTACTGTTTCTCTGATCGCTTGCAACCAGGAGGTCATTGAGCACCCGGACAAGGGCAGTCTCAGTACTGTGCCTTTTCCTAAACCCCAACTGGAAGGGATTGTATATGTCACGGATGGCAAGATGATCCTCTAGCTGCAGCATAACCACCTTCTCAATGACCTTACCCACAAAGGGAAGGTTAGAGATGGGCCTGTAGTTAGCAAGACAGTCCAGGTTGAGGAAGGGTTTATTAAGTGGGGGAATCACCACTGCTTCTTTTAAAGAATCAATGAATTCCCCAGTCTCCAACGAACTTTGGACTATCTCCACAAGGACTGGGCCGATAACATCCACACACCCCACAAGGAGACGGGTTGGGCCTGGTTCCAAACTACAGAAGGTCAGACGCATAGTCTGGAAGACCACCACGACATCCGAGATCACCACCTGGCAAAACGTCGACCAACCAGACTGTGGCTGTGCCACATTCCACCGATCGCCGCAGTCCAACAGAGTGGGCCAAACAGATCTCAGACCTAGTAATCTTATCTGCAAAGAAACGCGTGAACTCGTCACATTTATCTTGTGACAGTGCTCTTTGCACCTGCAGACAGGCTGGATTGCACAGTCTGTCCACAGTGCGAAAGAGCTGAGCTGGTCGGTTCTGTGCAGTAGTGACCTCCCTGGACAGGAACTCTGCCTTCTTATGGGAGATCTCCGATTTATAGTCTGTATAATGAGCCATCAATCTAAGCTTGTTGGCAGCCAGGCCCAATTTCTGCCAGCAACGCTCTAGTCTTTGCCCTACTCTCCTCATCTCCCTCAAAACCTCGTCAAACCAAGGAGAATGAGGTTGAAGGGAGAGTGGGCGAACATGGACAGAAGCTATGGAATCAAGGGCCACCGCCACAGCCCTGTTATAGGTCTGCAGTACAGCCTCAGGACGCAAGCTTGCACTTGTATAACCCAATAGGTCCAGTACCACCAGTAGATCATCTGAGACCACGTCCCTCAAAGGGCGGTATCGGACCATCTCCGTAGGGGCAGACCTATGGCGGGATTGCCTGGAAACTGAATCGGATAGTGTGATAGTCAGACCATCTGACTGGTTCTACCACCAGATCAGCACATTCCATACCCAGCAGGAAGACCAAATCCAGGGAGTGACCCGCAATGTGGATCGCAGTGGAAATGACCTGTGTGAAGCCTGAAGTATGCATCAGCTGGAGAAGATCTTGTCGAAAATGCGAGAGTTCATTATCGACCCAGGCATTGAAATCACCCAGCACCATCACTCTGGGTGATGCTGACACTGTATCGAAGATGAAGTCCGCGACCTCCTGCAAAAATGGCTTCCCATCCCCTGGTGGATGGTACATGAGAAGAATTTTGCACCCCACACCTGCACCCAGAATACAATCAAAGGATCTGGTCTCTCTCACTGGCACATCTGTCAGATCCAGCTCTGTTCTAAAACAGATGGCAACACCCCTGCCCCTACGATCCAACCTCAGGCAGTGTATCACTGAGAATCCAGCTGGTACTGTGGCCTCAAGGACTGAGCCAGCGTTCATGTCCAACCAGGTCTCAGTGATGTAAACCAGATCCGATGACCTAACAAGAACAGCAATCACAGCTGACTTGTTTCTAATGGATCTGGCATTGCATAACAACGCCCAGGTAGGATGAGGGTCCAAGGCCACCCAAGGTACCTGCCCACCAAAGGTGGAGCCCTTGGGCATGGGTACCAGACAAGGAGGGGCTCCTGTCTAGTCTCTATTTTGCCCCAGGGCGTCTGCTTGTCTTCACTACCCCAGTCTGGCCACTCCATCCCTCTCCTCCCCATTGCCTGGGGCCTCGACTACCACACCTCCTATTCATTATCCCTAGCAGTCTACAACAGCTGTAGACATCCGCGGGCAGGGGAGGGCAGTTAAAAGGGCGGAGGCCCCATAGCTCTGAGGAGGAGTAACGCCTGACCAGGAGAGCCTTCTGCCAACACATAGTACCTTGCACCCAAAATCAACCCTTCAACACAAGTATCATTAAAACACCCCCAAACCCTCCCTAACCCACCCTTTACTAAAAGCACAATTCAGTCAACCCCACACATGTCCCCCAAGTACAGTATCAAAAAAGTTCAGAGACAACAATAAAAATAACAATTCAGTGCCTATGAAGCACACTATACTTCAACAATGAGGTTAGACAAGAGGAGGCTCTCACTCTCCCCAGTCCAAATAATTGAACCCAGGTAAAGGAGTCAGCTTCTGTCTGTGATCACTTAGTCCTTTGGAGGTCCTCTCACTACAGTCCTTTGGTGGTCCTCTCACTACCTCCATAAGAACAAAAGTCACAACTCCCACCTTGGTGCAACTGCTCCAACACTGCTCACCAGTAAATTAAAACAGATGGGCAGCCGGGAGCAAACAGTACTTCAGGTGTCACAGTATCTGAAAAGAGGTCACTGAGTCTCTTAAATGTTATGGTAATGGTGATAGGTCTAAAGGAGCTCTCACCTCCTTGAACCAATAATGTCAGAGGTCCTCTGTGTCACACTAAGAAAAAATTATTCACCTTAGTAATGTTGTTTCTTCTAATGGAGTCTTGTTGTATTCTGACATATGCAGTGATGTCCAACCTTTGAACTGCCCCGGAGAGGAAAGCGTTAACTTTCCATGCCAGGCATGGAACGCTGAGCTCGAGCTCGGTTGAGACTCTGTCTGTTGCTGTTTGAACTCAAACCGTCAGATCTTTACAAGCTATACTCACTGGGTATCCTGTGTGGAAACTGTAAACTTACACTAGCCAACTGGCTACTAAATATAATAAAAATATTTTTTGGTCCCAAAGCAAAGACTCAAGTCAAGAAACCCAAAAAATAAAATAAAACACAACACACACACACACAAATTAAGGGGGTGAGAAAAAGGGGGCACCTGCAGAGTGCCAACACTGCTGCTGCCCAACCACATCCCAAAACCCAGGTTCTGAGAGGGGAGCGGGGGGAGGTCAGAATACAGCAAGACTCCATTAGAAGAAACAACATTACTAAGGTGAGTAATTTTTTCTTCAAACAACATGAAGTCTTGCTGTATTCTGACATATGCAGACTACCAAGCAGTACCTCCATGGAGGAGGGACAGAACCTACTTCGGGAATAGGCTCTGAAGCACTGCTGTGCCAAACCGAGCATCACTCCTAGCCTGGATATCCAGAGAGTAATGCTTGGTAAAAGTATGTACTGTTTTCCAGGTGGCTGCTTGACAAATCTCTAAGATAGGAATAGAGTGAGCCCTCAGGCCTGAGGGTGGGATCCTACCTAATTTTTCATAGCAAAATTGTATGCAAGAGACAATCTACCTGGCAATAGATCTCTTAGTGGCAGGTTTTCCCTTACCAACCTCACCATAAGTGAGGAACAGTTGAAGGGAGTCAAACCTGTGACCCTTGGTGCACTCTATGTAGTAGCTAAGGGCCCTTTTCACATTAAAGCTGTGCAGCCTCCTCTCCCCAGAGGAGGAATGGTCAGTGAAGATAACAGGAAGAGACATAGACTGGTTAAGGTGGAAATCTGAAACCACCTTAGGCAAAAACTTCCTATTAGTCCTGAGGACCACCTTATCTCTATGAAAGGAGATAAAATCAGGCTCCACTGACAGGGCCTGTAACTCACTTATGCGTCTGACAGAAGTGATGGCCACCAAGAAAACAGTTTTCCAAGTCAAGTACTTAAGCTCTGCTGAGGACAAAGGCTCAAAAGGGGGTTGCATAAGCTGAGCAATGCAAACATTAAGGTCCCAAGCAGGGTCAGGGTCCCTGAAGGGAGGATTGGTATGCAGCAATCCCTTGAAAAATTTACAGAATACAGGATGAGCTGAAAGGGAAGAATGCTTGCTTGCTGACAGGAAGGCAGAGACAGCTGCTAGATGCACTCTTAGTGTAGCTGGCCTTAGTCCCAAGCTTTTGAGATGAACCATATAGTCAAGGACTGTGGGCAAGCCAGCAGACTCTGGAGAAATATGCTTCCCAGAGCATCATATAGTAAATTTTTTCCACTTGAAGTTGTAAGTCTTTCTGGTGGAAGGCTTTTGAGAAGCCTTTAAAATATCCAGAACACCTTGAGAGAGATGCAAATCAGCAAATCCTTAACTCTTCAAGAGCCAGGCCTTGAGATTGAGAGATTTGAGATTCGGATACCAAACCCTCCCCTGAGCACATGTTAACAGCTTGTAATTCCTGGGAAGAGACAGGTGAAGGTGGACTGCTAAGGACAACAAGAGAGGGTACCAGGTCTGTCTGGCCCAGTCTGGAGCAATCAGAATCACTCTGCAGGGTTGAGACTTGATTTTGACTAGCCACTTGAACAGGAGAGGGAATGGGGGGAAGCATACAGGAACTTCCCTTCCCAATTGAGAACTAGGGCATCCAGGGGGACTGAGCCCAACACTGGGGGCCTGCAGCAAAAGAGGAAGTTGGTGATTGTCTGGGGCTGCAAAAAGATCTATCTGTGGGGTGCCCCATCTGGAGAAGATCACCTTCAAAATCAGGGGATCCAGGGACCATTCGTGATGGCCCTGAGATATCCTGCTGAGAGCATCTGCCAGGACATTGTCCTTCCCTGGGAGGTGCACTGCTATAAGAGAGGTATTCAGGGAATAGGCCAGAGACCACAACTTCATTGCCTCTGTGCACAAGGCCATAGACCGAGTGCCCCCTTGCTTGTTGGTGTACCACATTGTGGTGGTATTGTCTGTCCTGATCTGGACTACTTTGTTCTGAACAGACTTGGAAAAAGCCTGAAGTGCTAGAAACACTGCTCTGAGTTCTAAGAGATTGATGTGAAGCAGAGATTCTTGAGGTGACCACAACCCTTGGGTGGTCAGGTCCCCCAGGCGCTCCCCATCCCAAGAGGGAGGCATCTGTAGTAAGGATTAGAGAATGAGACTGAGTGACAAAGGGAACTCCTTGTCTTAGGTTGTCCTGATCCTGCCACCATTGCAAAGCCTGGATCAGGGTTCGAGTCACTGGGATTACTTTGGTCAGAGGATCCTTTCTTTGAGACCAGAAGGCTCTTAAGTGGAACTGAATGTCCCTCATCTGAAATCTTGCTCCTTGGATCACTGCTGTAGAGGCAGCCATGTGGCCCAGGAGCTGCAGAAAATGCCTTGCTGGTCGAAACACCTGAAGGGTGAATGAGTAGGCCAGTGAGACAAGGGTCCTTGTCCTGTCCAGGGGAAGGACGGCTCTTGCCTTTAATGTATCCAGCTCTGCCCCTATGAAGGTGAGGAGCTGCACAGGCTCTAGAACTGACTTTGAGAGATTCAGAAGGAATCCTAGAGAAGTGAGCAGTTGCTGAGTTATCTGTAGGTGTGACTTGACTTGGTCTGGAGACTGACCTACTATGAGCCAGTCGTCCAGGTATGGAAAGATGGAGATCTTTTGTCTCCTTAGGAAAGCAACCACTACTGCCAGGCATTTTGTGAACACCCTTGGAGCTGAAGTTAGGCCAAAGGGCATTGCTCTGAATTGATAGTGGCCTGAGGGCAGCTCGAACCTGAGGTACTTTCGGTGGGAGCTTCTGATGAGAATATGGAAATAGGCATCCTTGAGGTCCAGGGAAACTAGCCAGTTCCCTGGCCTTAGAGAGGGTAGAATTATTCCCAGAGTCACCATTTTGAACTTTGGCTTTAAAAGGTGCTTGTTTAAATATCTGAGATCCAGGATGGGCCGCCATTCTCCTGTCTTTTGGGGGTTAGGAAGTACCTGGAGTACAATCCTTTCCCTTGTGTGAGGGTGGAACCCTTTCTATGGCTCTCAGAGCCAAGAGGAAAAGACCTCTGCCTCTAGGGCAAGTGCCTCTGAAGGATTTGCAGGTGGAAAGGATCTGGTTCTCATCTTTGGAAATTTTTGAAGCTGAGAACCAGTCCTGACTCTACTTCCAGGACCCATTTGTCTGATGTTAAAGACATCCAGTCCTGGACAAAGTAAGCCAGCCTGCCCCTACAGGTGGTGGAGAATCGGCCCTGGCAAACCCATCAGGTGCCTGTTTGGCAGGGGCTTTAGGCTGAGGGTGGAAGCAGGCCTGCTTGTACCGTCCTGCTTCTCCCTCTGAAGAACCCCTCTGAGCATAAGCAGAAGAGGAGGCCTGGGCTTGGTAGAAAGGCCTATGAAAAGGCCTGCCCCTGCCCTGGAATGCTGCCTCTGGGAGTGGCTTGCCTTTCCTTGGCCTGAGCACTCCTATAGGTGGTCCTGTATTCATCCATTTTCTTCATGTAGTTCTCTGTTTGCTCCCCAAACAGAGAATTACCCACAACAGGAAAATCCATGGCCTTAGTCTGGGTATCCTGAGACAGGCTAGTACATCTGAGCCAAGCCATCCTACGAAGGGCCACAGATGTAGCCATGACTCTAGATGAAACATCATTGGAGTCCACTGCAGCATGGAATTGCACCTTGGATGCCTCAATACCATCCGCAGCCACCTGCTCCAGCTCCTTGGCAAGCTGGCCAGGGACCTGTTTAGCCAGAGCCATTACAGTGTCCCATCTAGACTTCTGATATCTAGCTGTGTAGGCCATATAATTAGCCTGCCTGAGTCCCAAAGATGCTGCCATGTACTGTTTCTTTGCCATGGCATCAATACTCCTGGAGTCCTTATCTGGGGGTGTGAAGCCAAGGGAATATTTGCCTTATCACAGGCAGCAGCCTGCACTACCCCAACATGGCTGCATTGCTGGGTAAGGAACTCCGTATCTGAGCCTGAGAGAGTATACCTCTTGTCCATTCTCTTGTCCACAGGAGGTATAGAATTAGAGTCTTTAAAATTTTTATTGTCTGTTTCCCAAAAGACTTATGAAGGGAATAGACAGTCTCCTGGACTCTGGGATATCCATCATCTCAACATAATCAGGCTCCTCCTGATCATCTACAGCTTCCTCCATAGGAAGCTGAAGAGTTTCAGCCACTTTTTTGCAGAACATAAAATGGGAAGGGGACTCAGAAAGCCTAGGAGGAGAAACCCCTGAAGGTCTGTCTGGGGAGATGTCCGGGTCAATGGGCACATCCAGACTTTCGTAATCACCATCACTATCCTCATACTCTCCTTCCTCCTCCTCCAGTTCATAAAAATTCTCTAAATTATAATCTGGAACCGGGGGGGAACCGACCAAACCGAGCCCCTAACCGATGGTGCCGATTCGGTCAGAACCGGGGTTAGCAATTGAACAATCCTTATCGCTTTGGCTATTTCATCAGCGGTCGGAGAAAGAACTTGTGGATCCACACCGGCTGATTTATCCCTTCTTTTTCTTTTAACCGGAACCGACTCCTCAGAGTCGGTTCTCCTTTTGCCCAAAGAAGTTTCGCCCTGGTCAGAGGGCACTCCTTCTGGTTCGGTTGGAACCGAACTGGCTGGCCATCCGGCTCGCTGACTTTTAGCCTCCTTCCCTCAGCCTACCTACTCTCATTTCCAGGGTAGCTGTGGGAAAACTTTACAAATCTGGCAGTCTGAATCGAGGTGGTCAAACCCCAGACAATAAACTACAGGTGGTGTGGGGGTCAGCCTTAGGCTTCCCCACACTACTACAGTGTTGAAACCCAGTGGGCCGTTTTTTCTTTTGGGTTTCTCAGACATGGTCCAGTCCTAACAAAACTACCCTTTTTTGACAATCCGCCAGGCAAGACACCTTATCGGTTCCTGACCGTGTTCATGGTCATGGAAAAAAAGCGTAATGAAATCCGTTTTAGAACCGATAAGGACCGTTACCACACTCTAAAAAGACAGTATAGCGCAGTGGTCTAAGGCTCTGAGCTGCAAATTTGGTGACATCCAGCAGACCAGACCTGGGTTTGAATCCCACAGCTTCCACTTGCATACTGTGTGACCCTGAGCAAGTCACTTAACCTCCTTGTGCTCCCAGGTCGCTCCTGTAAAAAAGCTTTCAGCTTAGTGTGCTATACCTGGTTAAACAACTAAAAAAAAAAAAAGGCAGAACAAACTTTTTTGAACAAACCTGATCGGTTCAAACCAAACCGATCCAACGTTCACCAGTTCCACACAGAAGAAACAATAATAAACCTATCTAGTACTCACGATACCACAGACAGAGACTGAACCGACAAGTTAAATGAATTAAATTCGGTCGAAAACCGAGGAAAACGGCACTTTAACCGACTAAATTGAACCGAGCAAAGGAGAAATCTCCAGAGCAACTGTTCAGTGAGGCAGAGTAAAGAATCTGACGGTTCGAGTTCAAACAGCAACAGACAGAGTCTCAACCGAGCTCGAGCTCAGCGTTCCATGCCTGGCATGGAAAGTTAACTCTTTCCTCTCCGGGGTAGTTCAAAGGTTGGACATCACTGCATATGCCAGAATACAGCAAGACTTCATGTTGTTTGAAACTCGCAATAAGAGTCTGAGAAGTGAGCATACAGAAATTATTTCATATTTATAAAGTGAAATTTATAAACAATCTCACTGCTTAACAAAATAAAATATAGTCAAACCCCGTAAAAGTTCAAGCCGGAAGCAGTTCACAGTGGGCATCCTCCATGTCTCTTGCTGTGTGCTCACTGTTAATCATTAGTCTCCAGCGACATCTCCTCCTCCTCCAGGCAAAACTGTGAATGCAGGGCACAGACCAAGCAAAGAAAAGATCTTCCTGGACATAAGTCTCCACCACTCATTCACACTATTGGGATCTGCGCTGGAGGCACCAGGACCCATCAGGAGCAAACTTTTTGCTGGAGGGTTGGCGTCAGAGATGGCGCCCGCGAGAAAAGCGCCGCGAGCCTAACACGCCAATACAACTATCACGTCGACCCTCCAACTGCCTCAGTTCCTTTTCCCTCGCTTGAGTGCACTTCAGTGACGACATCGCTCGCCTGTCGGGTGTCAAACTTCAAACTAGCAGCATAGTTTTCAGTTTTTATTATTTTGTAGTATTATCTCGATGTAGTATCGCTTAAGTTAATTTTTCTCTTTACATAAAATAAAGAAGTCTCAGTCTACATTGACGGAGTCGACCATGAGCAGGTCAGGTGACGGTAGGGAGACTTCGTATGAAAGCTGTTCAGTCAGTCGGGCTGGGTCCGGTCTGCCACCTTCTCGGGGGGGGGTCTGACAACGGTCAGTTCAATGCCCAGAGGGATGGGCGGTCCCCGCAGCGTAAAATAAGCGATTTCGCATTCTCGTACCGTTGACCTCGAAACTCTTCTTTTGGCCCACAGGTCTAAAGAAGGCATCACTCAAGGTAAGCCCTCTGATATGTCTGCATTAGATGTTTGGTTATCGGGAACAGTTGCGGTCTCCTCCTTCAGTGTAAGCCAACCTCTGCTTCTGATAGCCAGCAGCTTCGACATCAGAGCCCTACCCCGCCCTGTGGGTAGGTCTTCAGATGAGCAGTTTCGTCAGTGGGCGCTCTTATGGAGCAATGGGCTCGGAGGTTGGTTCAGCTACCTGGCTCGGTCACTCGGTGGACCTTCAGGCTCTTTAGGCGTCAGGTAGGGTGGTTGGTTTTTTCCTGATTAGATGCGGCACCTTCTTCCAGTGCCGTCGACTCCGTTATAGGTGTTTCCCCTCCTCCATGGCTTTCACGGCACAGGGGGCCACACGATGCCCTTATCTCCTGCTCTTCTTTCTTCAAAATCTGTTTTGGTCTGGAGTGATTTGTGATCCAGGCGTTGCTGATGCGCTTCGGCACTGTGCGGCTTCTCGGCTGTCTTTGGCACCATGTGGCTACCGGTGCCGCGCAGCCCGGTGGCACCATCGGCGCCGTTCTCGGCTAGCGTGGTCCCTGGCGTCGGTGCCATGCATACGCCTTTCGGCGCCAGGGGCTCTCGGGGCTCCCTCTGTTTTCCAGGACTCCTCTTTTCACTCATTTCCTTCTTCCTTCTCTTCTGATTTTCATTCCTTTCCTGTCCATACAGTCCCTCCTGGACTGTCAGGAGATGACGTTGAGCCTGACCCAGACCTTCGGTTGGGTGATGAAGTGGACGAAGCAGGATCTATTACTGTTACAGAGCCTGTGGTCGAGGACCTGTCCTTTAAGTCTCTGTTGAGAAATCTGAGATCTTCCAGGACATAAGTCTCCACCACTCATTCACACTATTGGGATCTGTGCCGCAGGCACTAGGACCCATCGGGAGCAAACTTTTTTGCTGGAGGTCGGCGCCGGAGATGGCGCCGCGAGGCACGGCACCGCGAGCCACAGCTCGCGCTGTAATGACTATCTCGGCATCGACCCTCCAACTGCCTCAGTTCCTTTTTTCCCACCGTCGAGTGCGCTTCAGTGACGACGTCGCTCGCCCGCCGGGAGTCAAACTTCAACTAGCAGCATAGTTTTCCAGTTTGTTATTTAAGCAATATACCATGACGGGGAGTGGGTATATTGGTGGATTTACCACGCCTGGTGTGGTTGGCCACATGCGAGCTGAGTGACTTAACCATACCAGAAGTGGTAAATCCACCCATATACCCACTCCCGTCATCATGCATATTGCTACTTATACAATGTTAAACCTTGTTGTTTTTGTTTTTATAGTAATATAAAACTTTTACAGTGGGTATACTGGAGGATTTATCACAGTCATGTGATGTGTTTTGACCAATGAGGTTACAGGATATTCATACCCCATTGTATAATTTGTAATATTATCTCGATAACAGTATCGCTTAGTCTTATTTTAAAAATAAAGAAGTCTCAGCCTACTTTGACAGAGTCGACCATGAGCAGGTCAGGTGACGGTAGGGCGACTTTGTATGAAAGCTGTTCAGTCAGTCGGGCTGGGTCCGGTCCGCCGCCTTCTCCGGAAGGGGGGGCTGACAACAGTCAGTCCAATGCCCAGGAGGATGGGCGGTCCTCACGGAAGCATAAAAATAAATGGTCGCATTCTCGGCACCATTTGGCCTCGAGCTCTTCTTCGGCCCACAGGTCTAAAAAGAGAAGGCATCACTCGAGGTCGCCCTCTGATATGTCTGCAAGTAGACGTTCGGTTATCGGGGCTAGTTGCCGGTCTCCTCCTTCGAAGTCGCCAATCTCTGCTTCTGGTAGCCAGTGGCTTCAACATCGAAGTCCTACCCGCCTGCAGGTAGGTCTTCAGCTGAGCAGTTTCTTCAGTGGGCCGCTCTTATGGAGCAGTGGGCTCGGAGGTTAGTTCAGCTACCTGGGTTGGTCACTCGTGGGCTTTCGGGCTCATTGAGAGACCAGGTAGGGCGGTTGGACTCTCCTGGTCGCGCGGCACCTTCTTCGGTGCCGTCAACTTAGCGCATAGGTGTTTCCACCCCTCACATGGCTGTGGCGCAGGGGGACACACCGATGCCTTTATCTCCAGCTTTTCTTCCTTCAAAACTTGTTTTTCAGAGTCTGGGGGTGTTTTCAGCATCCACGGCACCATGCGGAGCCTCAGCGCCATCCTCGGTGCGGTGGTGCCTCGGCACCACCCCGGCGCCATCCGGCTTCTCTGCGCCCGTGTCGTCGGCACTGTGCAGCTTCTGGCACCCTCACTCAGCGTGTCGGTTCTCAGCCTATCCTTGCCCCCATTTTCAGCGCCGCATGAGTCCTTGGTAGGCGTTTTTGGTGCCACGTGCTCCCTCGGCGTCGTTCTCGGTGCCGTGCGCCTCCTCAGCACCAGGGGCTCTCAGGGCTCCCTCTGTTTTTCAGGACTTCTCTTTTCACTCGTTTCCTTCTTCCCTGTCTTCTGATTTTCATTCCTTTCCTGTCCATACAGTCCCTCCTGGACTGTCAGGAGATGACATTGAGCCTGACCCAGACCTTCGGTTGGGTGATGAAGTGGACGAAGCAGGATCTATCTCTGCTGCAGAGCCTGTGGTCGAGGACCTGTCTTTTAAGTCTCTGCCAAAGAATCTGAGTTCCACTCTTTCTCTCCAGACTACAGACATCGATCCTGGGAAATTGTTAAGACTCCAATACCTTCATGTTCCGGAGATCCCTATGGATTTGACTCCTCCGGTTCAATCTTCCTTCGAGATGCCGTCTCAAATGGTATGGAATAATCCTGCTTTCACCCCTTCGGTGGCTAAATCCATAGATAGGAAATATTCAGCCCCCAAGGATCGTCCCATTTTGGCATCTCAAGCCTTTGCGGATCCTATTGTAGTCCTGGCAGAGGACTTCCCTTCGTTCTTCCTCAAACTACTACAGCTTGACCTATTAACAAAGAGTCTTGTAAGATAGACACCTTAGATAAGAGAGTCTTTGCTGCTTCTACCCTAAGTATGTGTATTGCCAGCTACCAGGGCTGTTTCTCACAGTATGACTATATCCTGTGGCACTCTATCAAGCAGATGGTTGAAGCTCTTCCGGAGTCAGATGCAGAGCCGGAGCTTCTTCAGACCATTACCAGAGGTATCGAATGTAACAACCAGCAGGTTAAAGCAGCCATGAATGCTTTCAACACTGCTTCCCGTTCAGCGGCTGCTGGTATTTGCACCCGACGTCATTCCTGGCTGCGCACTTCGGGTTTCACGAATGATGCGCAGCAACAGTAATAGGCGTTGCCGCTGATAGTGCGTATCTTTTGGTCCTGAGTAGAGCAAGCTCTAGAAGCTACTCAAAGACTAGGTCAGCCATTAAGTTGGCTCGACCCCTCCTGCCCCTCTCGAGGGCATGTCAATAGCGTCAATTTCATAATTGTCAGTCCTTTCGAGGCAGAGGCGGTTTCCATAAAAACCAACCTGCCCAACCTCAAAAGAAGACGCAACAGAAAGCGCAAGGGCCCAAAGCGCCCAGCCATACCTTATGAATGTCTGGCCCAAGTCCCATCTCAGCTGCCCGAGGTGGACTTTTCCTCTCCGGTGGGAGGTCGTCTGATGCACTTCTACAACTAGTGGAAGTCCATAACCTCAGACAAATGGGTCCTTCGGATAATTTGTGAGGGGTATTCACTCAATCTGGTAGAGACCCCTCCGGATCGCCCCCCCAAACGGCAGCCCAGGCTGTCGACCCTTCAGTCAGACCTTCTCGCCACCGAGATTCAGGGCCTTCTGAACAACAGGGCAGTAGAAGTGGTGCTGCTGCATCAACGGAACACGGGTTTCTACTCCCATTACTTTCTGGTTCCAAAGAAGTCTGGGGGTATGCGTCCAATTCTGGATCTCAGAAAGCTAAACAAATTTCTCCCCAAGGAGAAATTCAAAATGATTTCTCTGGGAACCCTGTTACCTCGGCTTCATCAACACGACTGGCTAGCCTCCCTAGACATGCAGTATGCTTACCAGCACATTCCAATTCACCCGAGGGATCACAAATTCCTGAGGTCTGTGGCTCTGTGACAGCATTATCAGTTCAGAGTCCTGCCCTTTGGGCTATCCTCGGCGTCGCGGGTTTTTACAAAGTGTTGTGCAGTTCTTGCAGTGCACCTCAGAAAGGTCGGGATACAGGGGTTCCCTTATCTGGACGATTGGCTTCTAGCGAGCCCTTCCAGGCAAGGGACCCTGGACGCCATAGAGACGGCTTCTTGCCTACTTACGTCCATGGGAGTTCTTCTGAACCTCAATAAATCACAACTACAGCCCTCCCAGAGGCTCCTCTTTATAGGGATTCTTCTGGACACCTCCCGTGCGAAGGCTTTTCTTCCAGAAGACAGAAGGAACGATATCCTTCAAATGGCCCGTTACATCGGGGAGAACACCTCAGTTACTGCTCTCTCGATGCAACGGATGCTAGGCCTCATGCCTTCATCAGTGTTCACTGTTCCCCTAGCACGTCTGTACATGAGAACCACTCAATGGATGCTCAGTACTCAGTGGTCCCCAGCCACTCACCCACAGCCCTATCTCATCAAGGTGACAGAACCTTTAAAGAGGTCACTCACCTGGTCTCAAGAGAGCAATCTCCTGGCGGGATATCCCTTTGCTCCTCTGGACAATCAGATCTCCATTACCACGGACGCATCCCTAATGGGGTGGGGAGCTCACTGTCAGGCTCTCCACACTCAAGGTGCGTGGACTCAAGTTGAGTCCCAGCTCCACATAAACATCCTAGAAATGAGAGCCATCCTTTATGTGGTCCGAGCATTGAAGGACATTCTGTGTCACAAGAACATTCTCCTTCAAACAGACAATAAAGCAGTGATGTATGACATCAACAAACAGGGCGGTGCTCATTCTTACCCCTTATGCAGGGAAGCAATGAGGGTGTGGGAATGGTGCTTGGAGCATGGGGCTCTAATTCAAGCGGTCTACCTGCTAGGTATTCAGAGCGAACTGGCAGACCATCTCAGCAGAACAGAGACAGACCCTCATGAGTGGTCTCTCGACTCAACCATAGTTCAGTCACTATTCAAAGAGTGGGGAACTCCAGACCTGGACCTTTTTGCATCCCCCCTCAACGCAAAACTGCCTCTCTTCTGCTCCAGAAATCCAGGGCCTGGCATTTTTTGTCAGGATGCGTTCAGGCTGTGGTGGACAAAACGCTTTCTTTACGCCTTTCCACCTCTTCCTCTAATTCAGAGGGTACTCCTCAAGTTCGAATCCCAGGGGGACAAAATGATCCTCATTGCTCCCTTCTGGCCTCGACAGCTATGGTTTCCACTACTCAACAATATGTTGGCAGTTCCTCCGAGACCACTTCCCCTACAGATGAACCTTTTGACTCAGGGGCCTGTGGTCCACTCCAACCTGAGATCGCTTCACCTTCACGCTTGGCTCCTGAAGAGGTAGAAGTAAACCGGTTCAATGTCTCTCGAAGGGTTTCAGATATTCTTCTGGCTGCACGGAAACCAGCCACTCGGAAAACTTACACAGCCAAATGGAAGCGTTTTTCGCTCTGGTGTGCAAAGTCCACTTTGAATCCTTTTTCCTGCCCACCAGATAAGGTTTTGGAGTACCTCTTGGACCTCTCAAATTCAGGTCTGCAGTACTCTACAGTCAAAGTTCACCATGCGCCATTTCAGCACGTCATGAGCCAGTTTCTTCCTTAACACTGGCTCAGTTATCTGTGGTTAAGAGATTTCTTAAGGGAATTCTGCATACCAGACCTCCTACAAGATATCCAGTTGCAGCCTGGGACATCAATCTTGTGCTAGACATGCTCACTCGGAAACCTTTCGAACCTCTGGCTACCTGTGAGCTAAAATTTTTCACCTGGAAGACTGCCTTCCTAGTGGCCATTAACTCAGCCCGCAGGGTCTCTGAGATTCATACCCTGGTCACAGACCCTCCGTATACTGTGTTCCATAAGGACAAAGTAGTTCTTCATACTCATCATAAATTTCTTCCTAAGGTTGTGTCAGAATTTCATCTTAACCAACCTTTGGTCCTTCCCTCTTACTTTGCGGACTTCCAAAATGAAGGAGAACGTTCTCTTCATTCTTTGGATGTTAAGAGGGCCTTGCATTTCTATCTAGATAGAACCAAGGATTTTCACAATGCCCAGCAACTGCTCGCTTCCTTCAGCGAGACCCGGCTGGGTCAACCTGTCACTATCAGATGTATCTCAGCATGGCTAGTGGCATGCCTTCGCCACTGCTATTCCATGGCGCAGGTTAAGTTGGAGGGTAGAGTTTACGCTCACTCTACTTGAGCGGTCGCGGCATCCCTAGTGGAAATTCGCAATGTGCCCATTGCAGATATTTGCAATGCGCCCACCTGGAGCTCAGTGCATACTTTTGTTAAACATTATGCACTGGATGTCCATGCCAGACAACATTCTTCCTTTGGCAGAGCCATCCTTAATGGACTTCTGTCCTAGAAACGTGAGCTCTTGGTCTCTCCTGCCGCCCTCTTGGGGGATTATTAGCTCGGTACTCTCCCAATAGTGTGAATGAGTGGTGGACAGGGCCGCAGTAATGGGGGGAAAAGTGGGGATGTTGTCCGGGGCCCTGAGCTCAGGAGGGGCCCACCTGAGGAGTTGGTATTACTCCTGGCAGTCGCTGGTGTGAGAAACGGGCCCATTCCAAGTGATTTTTCCTGGGCCCAAACCTCATAGCTGCAGCCCTGGTGGTGGAGACTAATGTCCAGGAAGATATGAAAATTACGTACCTACCGTAATTCTTGATCTTCTTGGACGAGTCTCCACCACTCATTCACACGCCCACCCTCCGTCCCCTGAGCTCACCTCTGTTGTTGGTCTTCATGCCCTCAAATCTTTAGGCTGTGAAGGCTTCTTTGTTGATCCTTCTTATATGGGTCACCCGGACTATCTTATGTCTGGTTTTTAGGTTAGGCTACCCTTCTAGGTTAGTTACGCTGCACCTCCTTGGTAAAAAAAGTACTGAGGCGGTTGGAGGGTCGACGCCAAGATAGTCATTGCTGCGCGAGCTGAGGCTTGCGGTACCGTTCCTCGCGGCTCCATCTCGGTGCCGACCTCCAGCAAAAGTTTGCTCTCGATGGGTCCTGGTGCCTCCGGCGCAGATCCAATAGTGTGAATGAGTGGTGGAGACTCGTCCAAGAAGATCAAGAATTACGGTAGGTACGTAATTTTCATTTCAGCCTCCTCAGCACCCACCAGGCTCCTGCTTCACCTGTTGGGCCACATGGCAGCTGCCAGTGTTTCCATCCCATTTGCCAGGCTGCAAATGCGGACCATCCAGTGGACCCTCCAGGTTCAGTGGGACCAAAGTCAGAATGACTTGGATGCGCCCGTCGCAATTATGGGACCAGTTCACCAGGAACTACTCTGGTGGATGTCGTCTCTGACTTTACTGGAGGGTACTTCTTTTCGGATGGACATTCCCAGCAGGATCCTATTCACAGATGCTTCCATTACGAGATGGGGAGCACACTTAGGAAGTCACAGGACTCAGAGATCTTGGTCTCTGGTAGAACAGTCTGTGTACATCAATGTCCTGGAATTGAGAGCCATTCTGTATGCTCTACAAGCGCTGAACTTGGTGATCTTACCAGGTCACCTTCTCATCCAGATGGACAACATGGCAGTGGTCTTCTACCTCAGCAAACATGGGCATACTCACTCTTACCCTCTATGCTGAGATGCCATGAGAGTGTGGGAATGGGACATAGCTTATCAGGTGACCATCTCCACAGTTCACGTTCCAGGGGTCCAGAACGATCTCACAGATGCTCTCAGCAGATTAAGGTCTCAAGCTCATGAATGGTCCCTCCTTCAGTCCGTAGTCGACGACCTGTTCATCAGGTGGGGGACACCAGGTTTGGACTTTTCTGCGTCCCAATCTGTGCAAAACTGTCCAGTTTCTGCTCACTAGATCCCAAGCCTGGTGCTTTTTGGCAAGTCACATTGTCCCTCTCTTGGCAGGGGAGGTTTCTGTATGCCTTCCCCCCCTTTCCTTTGATCTAGAAAGTCTTCCTCAAGGCGCAATCTGATGGGACCACACTGATCCTGGTTGCTCCACTGTGGCCATGCCAGATTTGCTTTCCATTGCTTCAGCAGCTAGTGGCAGCACCACCCATATTGCTGCCACTTTCTACCCACCTTCTCTCTCAGGACAACGGGCGCCTGGTTCATGTGAATCTGCGTTCCCTTCACCTTCATGCCTGGCTCCTCAAGACCTTGTTAAGCTCAGGTTTGGAGTCTCAGACAAGGTGGCTGAAGTCCTGGTGGAGGCCAGAAAGCCCTCCATGAGAGCAACTTATGCTGTGAAATGGAAACAGTTCTGTCTCTGAGCCGCAGCGAGACAGCTAGATCCGCTGGTCTGTCCGGTCAACACATTGCTAGAATACCTGCTCTGTTTATCAGAGTCAGGCCTCAGCTACTCCTCCATCAGAGTACACCTGGCTGCCCTTTCTGCCTATCATGTCCTTGTCCAGGGCAGAATGGTAGTTCAATTGGAGGTGTCCAAATCTTTCCTCAGGGGCATTCTTCATATAAGACCCCCCCATTTGGGATCCTGTTCCCCTTGGGACCTCTTGTTTGTGTTGGAAAAGCTTACCCTCCCTCCTTTTGAACCCGCCACAGATTGTGAGCTGCGTTTTCTCTCTTGGAAAACATTATTTTTAGTTGCCGTCACCTCAGCTAGGAGAATTTCTGAGCTTCAGGCCCTCGTGTGTAAGGAGCCTTATTAGATTTTTCACAAAGACAGGGTGTCTTTCCGTACTAATCCTAAGTTTCTCCCTAAGGTAGTGTCAGAAATGACACTAAACCAGGAAGCTCATCTCCCTGTGTACTACCCCAATTATGTTAACAAAGGGGAGGCGCTGCTGCACACATTGGATGTTAACTGCATTTTGCATTTTTATCTGTCTAGGACCAAGGGTTTCAGGAAGTCCGACCAGTTGTTTCTTTCCTTTGCTGTGCATGCCTTAGGATGCCCGGTTTCCAAGCAAACCCTTTCGTAGTGGTTGGTGCACTGCATCTCCTTCTGCTATCAGAAACATGGCAGGCACCTTTTAGGCCCGATCAAGGGGCACTCTAGGAGGTCTGTGTCTACGTCCTTTGTCACTCTCAAGAGGATTTCCACCTTGGATATTTGTGCAGTGGCCACATGGCATTCTGTCCATACCCTCGTTAAGCACTGCAGCCTGGATATTGCCTCTCGGCGTGGAGCGGGCTTTGGCCTTGCCGTCCTGCAGGGCCTGATCTCCTGAGGAGTCTCTTTCTGTCTTTTTCCTTGTCCTCTCCTACCTCCCCAGGTGGTTGTATTTAATTTATGCTGCTTGGGAATCAATCCTGTATGTGTTTACCTGCTGCAAGAGCTTCTCTCGAAGATCTACTGTTACGGTAAGGTCTTATGTAACTGTACTTTCCTCACAACAATGTTGGAGGAACTCCACTTTTCCCCATCTATACTATGAGATCCTGCATGTGCGATGCTGGCATTCCATGGGGAACACAGCCAGGATTCCATAGTGATCCCTCCAGGGCCCTGTCCTTTCATGGAGGAGTCACACAGAGCCTGGAAGTTCCTGCTTCCCTCTTTCCAGCCCCTCGGGTTTGCCAGCACAGGATTTGTGCTCCCCCTGGGTCTTCAGGAGCTATGCACCATCCGAAGTCAGGTTGGAGTGACTGGATACCCCTTCAGGTCATCTATGCCTGCCAACAGACCGCACCCCCCCAGAGACTGACTTTGCAGAGTTTGATCACTGGGGTAGAAGAGTCTTATTTCAGCTCGGCTCTTGCTCTCCTTCTCTGCATATCAGGCACATATGGAGATCTATGAAAGATGCCTGTGGGCTACGCTGGGTCAGATCCTGGCAGCCATGCCTGATAGCGAGGCAACCAGGTGAACCATCACCATTTCTACTTAAGGCTTGGAGCTGGCGAGACACCAAGCAAGGGCATTTTATGATGCCAATGCGGTGGCCTCCAGGATTGTAGGAACAGCAGTCTGCATTAGACAGAGAGCATGGCTCCACCTCTCCCGGTTGTCACCCTTAGCCCAGCATAGGGTGACTGCCTCTCCATTCCAGGGGGCCTGATTTTTCTCCCGCAGGGCCAGGCGAGAGCTGTTGGGGTGTTCTTCTTCTCCTGAAGGCCAGGAGCCTCAACTAGATCCTGACCAGTAGCAGGTCTGGCTAGATCCATGATGGGCCCCTCCTTTTGTGAGTAACCCACAAGAGGCTGAGGGAAAGTTTAGTCATCCTGGGAGGGGATGCCAATGGCACAGTTGTGGTGCTTGGTACTCATCCACCAGTGATGAATCATAAAGATTGATACAGATAAGATATGACATGACAATTATGCACCTACCGTAATTCTTGATCTTCCTGTATATCTTCGCCATTCATCACTGCTTCCTGCCCACCATCTCCTCTTGGGCCACAGTCTCCTGGGCAGTGCCTTCATCCTGCTTGTCTTCCTTCCATTTGAGGCCAATGGCAGGTACAATCTGACTGGAAACTCTTGGATCCCTGACCCTTCATCTGAAGCACCAGGGACCCACCTCTGGGGAGAGGGCAAGCAGGTGCTATTGCCCTCTGTATAATAGGGTCTCCTCAGGGCCCCTCTTGACTGTGATGGGGAACTCTCTTGGAGGGTGCTGTGATCCAAGGGTCCTGGTCCTTCTCGGGCCCTATGGCTCTTCTTCCTAGACAGTGGGTTCAGGCTGCCCTCATTTTGAGTCCCTGTCACGTGGGCTCCAGACATCTTCTTTCTATTTCTTGGAGCCCTAAATGGCTTATTTTTTATTCTGCCCTGGTAACCCACTCCTGGGTTACCATGGGCCAGGGTTCTCTTGGATCTGCTTTGAGATCCCTGTCCTCTTCTAGAGGCTTACACTCTGTTTCTTCTCCACACTTCTTGATTCTAGACTAAGGGTCAACAACATCCTTCTCAATGCCCGTTGTCTTCCTAATTAGGTGGCCTCCTCTGAGGGGACCTTGTCCCAAGGTGGGTCTTGTCCTCACCTCTTGTTGCAAGGGGGGGTATGGAGTGAGAGAACCAATAAACCCTTCTTCTCTAGTGGACCATGAGATTTGTTCCTGGTCTGGCATCATGTGCCAATTCTCTCTCTCCTGGGAGTTTTTTAATGACTAGCTATGCCTCCGACACCCTGTAGTTTCTCTCCAGCCTTGAGACCCTCTTAAACATAGGAGGCTTGTCTGGCAGTCTCCTACTAATAAAAAAGGCGGGGAGAGAGAAGGTGTGGTCCCCCATTTGGTCCACCTGGAGAGCTCTTCAAGCCCTCTCTTGGGGGTGCAGTTTTCCTCTCTCTTTCTTATCTCTCTCTCTCTCTCTCATCTTCTTCTCTCCATACTTCATTTCTTTCTCTCTCTCTCTCTCTCTCTCTCTCCACCCCATTCTCTTAACCCTCCCCTAGCCTGTCCAGTAGTTGGGGTCCCTATTTCAGACCTTCAAGCATCCTACCCCTCCTCTTGTGGCCCACTTATTCCTTTTTCAGTTTATATCCTTTCCTTTTGCTATCCCTCGGGCTCCGTTGCTCCACCCTCCTCCTTTTATTTCCTCCATCTCTAGTTTCCCTCTCCAGCGAGCAGAACTGAGGTAATGGAGGGACCAGCATCCGTTACTGGCCAACCTGCGAGCTTCACGTAGTACATCGGCCTTGAGGGCAGCACCATCTCTGACGTCAACCCTCTCCTCCAGATAGGAAGAAAGATTTTAAGCTAAAAGCTTTCTTCGGAGTCCTAGTGCCTCCGGCTTGAACCCACCAGTGATGAATGGTGAAGATATGCAGGAAGATAAAGAACTGCGGTAGGTACATCATTTTTTAATTTTTTTACTGACTATAGAAAGGCAAAAGAGATTGTGGAAGAATTGAAATTACTTTTCAGTTTTCTTTTTTCATGCCTAGCTGAAACTTAATGATTCAAGTTGTACAGCTTGGCATGGAGGGACTGGTTTACCTTGACTAGCACATGGCTAACTAAACAGACAGACGTGACATTATTCAGGTTTGTGTAATTCTCCCCATTTCATTAGACTCAGAGGGAAGTTTAACTGAAAGAATGCAGCCAGACTGGTTTGTTCTGCAATTTATTTTTAAATGCCTATTTTTCTTCAATACACAGTACAGCCAGCTTGCTTTTAAAGTAACAGCATGGCAGGGAGCTATTGAGAACTGTGCCCGACCTCGCCATATCTCTCAACCTCCTGCCTCATAAATCAGGGACAAGGCTTAAAAAAATCAGGGACAAAGGACCAAAATCAGGGACACTTCTTCAAAATTAGACATATCCACCCAGAAAGCTGGTAGAATATGGGGCTTAGTGCACAATGCATTTTCTAAATAAGAACAAGTCCGTAACTTTAATGCTTGACATTGTTTTGTGCTTACAGTCCCCACTGTTTAGCCACAAAAACACAAATTTTAGGAGGGACAGAGTAAAATTTTGAGGCAAAATCAGGGACGTCCCTGAAAATCAGGGACACTTGAGAGGTATGGACCTCGCCCTACATCTGTACTTTGGGCTGATTAGCAGGACTGGTTGCAGCAGGAGCAGGTAGTTTGCCAGCAGCACCACAGGCATGCACTAGCATGGCTTCATTGAACTAGCTCCCCGGGGGGAGGGGAGAGAGCTCTTCCCTGTCAGTGCACGGGCAGTCAGATGTGTCACTTAGCAGCAATAACCAATCCTGCAGCCTGCAGATGACACAAAGATCTGCAACAGGGTTGATACACAAGATGGAGTGGAAAGGATGAGAAGGGACTTGGCAAGGTTGGAGGAATGGTCAAATGTATGGCAGCTTAGATTCAATGTAAAGAAGTGCAAAGTAATGCACCTGGGAAACAAAACTCCAGGGGAAGAGTACACAATGGGGAGGTGAGATACTAACAACAACAAAAATGGAAAGGGACCTGGGGGTAGTTATATCAGGTGACCTACAGGTGGGCAAGCAATGTGAGAAGGCAGTAGGGAGGGCTGGGGGGATACTGGGATGCATAGGGAGAGGCATCACCAGTAGAAAACAGGAAGCTGTTATCCCTCTGTACAGACAGTTGATGAGACCTCATCTGGAGTACTGCATGCAGTTCTAGAGACCCCATCTGTGCAAGGACATAGACAGGATGGAAGCTGTCCAAAGGAGGGCAACTAAAATGGTGCAGGGTCTGCACCAGAAGACATATGAAGAGAGACTAAAGGAGCTTAATATGTATACCCTCGAGGAAAGGAAGAAGAGGGGGGACATGACAGAAACTTTCAAGTACCTCAAAGGAATAAACAAAGTCCAAGAGGGTAGCATCTTTCAGAAAAAGAGATGTGCAAGAACAAGGGGGCACAATTTGAAGATAGAGGGGGGACGGCTCAGAGGTAATGTGAGGAAGTGTTTTTTCACAGAGATGAAGGTGGATGCATGGAACAGCCTTCCAGAAGAGGTTGTGGTGTCAAAAACAGTGGGGGAGTTCAAGAACGCATGGGACAGACATACGGTAGTTCTAGTTGGGGGTAGGAGGAAGTAGGCTGTTGGTTAATTATGATCTGCTGCTTATCCAGTAGATAGGGAAATGGGCAGACTGGGTGGGCCAAGCGGTCCTTATCTGCCATCAAAATCTGTTTCTGAGACCTTACACAGCCCACATACCTGATGTTTTGTATATGACTTGTACTCTCCCGTGTCGTGCCTGAAAATAGGCATTTCTATGTTTAGTGCACGTACATGGCTATCAAAAACAAAATAAATAACTAAATAAGTAAAATCTTTCAAATGAGGTAATAGACTCTCGTGTTGCTGGAAGCACTCCAGAGATAGCGATGACTGAGTCTGTTCAATAGTCTTGTTTTTCCAATTTTATTTCTGGCTCACCAGAAAAGGCAGGTTATGTGCCCCATATCTGTCCAAGGACGCATTAGCCAGTCTCCCCCCAATATTTTCCCAGTTGTCTGTTCCAGAAGGATAGTGACTTTTCCCTCATTAGGGGCTCTCTGCAGGGAGAATCCGAGATCACCCAGAGATGCCAGCTGCGACTTACGCTGGCATTGTTTTGGTGGAGAGGCGGCTGTAGTCTCAGGCATCATGCCACTGCCTGCCCTGAGGGTTTTCTTCTTGAAGGTTCCCCAGAAGCACAACCTTGCAATGAGGGCAAGCTCATAGCTGCGCATGCTGCCACGTATAGTGGTGCACCTATGTCCACTGTCGCCTGCCCCCTTCATGTGTGGTTCTAGGCTGGTGTTCTCGCAGCCTTAAGCAGACTCACCGTATCACCTAGCACAGTCCCCCACCCTGGAGAAAGGCGGTCCCTCGGTGGTCATCCTATTTTCCCCTGGCAAGCCCCTTTATTCTCCAGGTCCATTCCCAAACCTGGATTGTCAGCGTCGCAGGCAGCACTGCTATCATTGCTCCGACTGGTGAGTCTGTTAAATAGTAAGGCAACACTGCAGCCATTTTTAGGATATTGTGATGTCATCGAGGAACAAGGTGTACTTAAGTACACTGAGTCGAGCACTGCTTGTTCCTCGATTACATCACAGTGTTCTACAAATGACTGCAGTATTAATATTGAACTGTCATCTCTATCCCTGGAGCGCTTCCAGATACAGATGAGCCCCATACCTCATTTGAAAGAGCTTTCATGGGCCTTTACACTACGATAGCCACTGGGTATGAATGTGTCCCCAAAAATCCAGTACCATTTTTATAGCGAATGTTATCATTTTCCATAATGATAAGGTGGTTATCTGTATACACCCCAGGCTTCTGCCTAAAGTGGTGTTGGTGTTCCATCGTAATCAGGCTATAATCGTGACTGACAACTTTGACAACTTCCAGAATGAGGGAGAAAGGACTCTCCACTCACTGGATGTTAACAGGGTCCTAAGATTTTACTTGGACAGGACTAAGGACTACTGTATAGACAGTCAAAACAGCTCTTTGTTGACCCTAAATGAAAGGGACAGCCTGTCACAATCAAGTGCATTTCAGCCTGGATTGTAAATTGCCTTTGCCACTTCCATGCTGTGGCTCTAGTGAAACTAGAGGGCAATGTACGTGGCCATGCCACCAGAGCTGTTGACACTTCTTTAGCAAAAATACAGTATGCTCTGTGCCAGTTGGAGAAATTTGCAGAGCTGCAACTTAGCACTGGTGCACCCTTTTACTAAGCACCATGTGCTGACTGGCCATGCCAGGCAGCATGCCACCTTTGGCAGGACAGTTC
Organism: Neoceratodus forsteri; assembly: GCA_016271365.2. NCBI lineage: Eukaryota > Metazoa > Chordata > Ceratodontiformes > Ceratodontidae > Neoceratodus > Neoceratodus forsteri. The sequence continues at coordinate 1,136,615,407 of CM028133.1, forward strand.
TGAATGAAATACTGTCCTGAGTGAGCCTGAGTTCCAGCCTGCGTTGTCCGTGGAACGTCCTCTGAACTTGGTACTCTTACCCATTACTGGAACTCTATGGAGAACAATGATTCTTGAAAGATAATGATAATGAAAGTTACATACTTACAACTGTTGAGCTTCCTGAATATCTTTTCCCTAGATTACCGCATCCACCCTCCATCCCCCAGACTTACCCCAGTAATATTCTGTTGGTCTTCACCCTTTTATACTTGGTTTGGGCTGTGAAGATACTGCTTTAAAGGGTTTGGTGGCCCTTCATACACAGGCCACCAGGGTATCTTATGCCCCGAGGTTAAGTGCATAGGTTACTCGTTAGGTTCATGCTGCTCACCTCCTCGGTAAAAAAAGTACTGAGTCGATTAGGGGCTGGTGCCACTGTATACCAGTGGGTTTGTGTGGTAACGTATGGGTGTGGGGCCTGCTTGTGCCACCAGACCTTTATAAACATTCTAGTTCCTACAGTGTCCTATCACCTCCAGTTCAGTCCCATGAGTGGCAGTCTATGGAGAAGATATTCAGGAAGATCAAAAGTTACGGTAAGTACATCATTTTAATTTTTTAAAGCTGTGTCCCTGACTTTGGTCGTTCGTCCTTGCGTTTTTTAAGTCGTGTCTCACATTTGCAAGGCAGAAGGTTGAGAGGTATGGGGTAGTGTGATGTCTTTTATTGGACACACATTTTCAGGTCTACATACAGAAGATAACTTTATCAGGTCCCTACTCTATCGGATATAGATGTTATAGTACACACACTTTCGGGTCTGTAGCGGAACCTTCATCAGATGCCTATGCTATCGGACATAGACGTAACAATACACATCTTTTTTGCCTAAATGGGTACTTTCATCAGATGCCTGCAGTATCGGGCATAAGTTTTACAGTAGTCATGTTTTCAGGTCTGTATAGGTACCTTGCTCAGGTGGCTATGCTGTCGGACATGCTGTAGATGTTACAGTACACACATTTTCAGGTCTACATACCGTAGGTACCATAATCTGGTGGCTACATTGTTGGATATAGATGTTACAGTACACATGTTTTGGGGTCGATATGAGTACCATAGACATTAAGTGCTCATGTTTTCAGGTCTATATTGGTACCTTCATTAGATACCTACACTATTAGACATAGACTTTATAGTGCATAGGTTTTTGGTTCTCTATAGGTATCTTCATCAGGTGCCTACACTGTCACAGGTCGATGTTACAGTACACACATTTTCAGGTCTGTATAGGTATCTTCATCAAGTGCCTAAACTATTGGACATAGATGTTACCATGTTACCCGTACTCACGTTTTCAGGTCTATATAGATACCTACATCAGGTGCCTACACTATCAGACATAGATGTTGCAGTACACATGTTCAAACCCCAGGAATTCTTCAGTATGATTAACTGTAGCAGTCCACCTCCTGTGTTGAACTGCCCCCGGAGAAATTTTGGAATGGTATGCAAATGATGGAACATCTATTGGCGCGTGCTACGATTCAAAACTGCCGCTCGTACTAATTGCTGTGTTCTATAATGCTCATATTTCTTTGCTTGCCTGTTAGGATGCTGCAGAGATTGCTCCTCGGTGCTTTTGAAGAGTCCTTTTTTTCATGATAAAATAAATATTCTGTTTTTATTTACTGTTAGAACTCCTGCCTTGCCGTCCCAGTGGTGTTGAGGGTTGAGGTGCTGGACGCCACACCTTGCGTCACGCTGGCGACCAGAGTTTTGGAGTGGACTCTGGTCACCGGGGGTCAGCAGGGGGAGGAAAGGATTGAGCAATCAGAGGATGGCTCTCCTCTCCTGGGGTGGTCCTGCCAGGATGCACTGTTGTGCGGCAGCTCCTGGTAGAGACTGGGGGTACTGCTAGGAGCATACATCGAGGGGGAGGTACTGGCGGACATCAGCAAAGATACATCCTATACTCAGGCATCATTGCACGCCCGGTGCCTCATGGGGAAAACCACACACCAAGGAGGAAAAACCCCGGTTGGCGGGGAGGCGACAGCAATGCTCCAGGGCTGCTCCCACATACTCAATGCGGCCCCAATCCCAACTTGATGCTCCGTGGTCCCTGCCTCCTCCTGTATGGGGTCTGCAGGAGAGGTGGAACCCAGCACCCAATTCCTCGGTCAGGGAGGAATTCTGGCAAGCCTTAGAGGAATGGCTGAGTGGGCCCTGCCAGAGAGATGCCCCATCACCAGCGCCTGGAGCAAAATAAAGTTAACAAAAAAAAACTGCTGCCTTTACTTTCTAATTTAGTGTAATGCTATTTTAGTTTAGTTTTTACTAGTTATTACCTCAGTCCACGGTTCTTCAGCAGTCTTTGAACCATCGAGGAACCGAGTCCTTTGGACCTTATTTTCTGTTTTTGTATTTTATTTTATTAGTAGATTGTATAGGGCCCTAGCTGAGCCTTTATTTTAACTCTTCCATGAATTCTGAGGGTTTTCTCCACTTTCACAACCGACAACAGTACTACCGGTGACAGTTTTTTCCCTTTCTTGCTATTTAATTAAGTTGTGTGGTACAAGTTTGTTTTTGTGTTGTTTTGAGGTAACTTTGGTTTTGTCTGATAAGCCTAAAATCAAAACAGGGCCTACAGGTTTTAAAAACTGCACTAAGTGTGGGAAAGTCTTTGCTAAAACTGATAAACACAAATTGTGTTTGGTCTGCTTAGGCTCCTCACACTTTCAGGCTGACTGTGATATATGTAAAACTTTCCCAGCTAAAACTGTGGAAAAGCACCTAAATCACCTGAAAAAGAAATGTTTTATTTATTTATTTTAGTCTTTGGTAACCATGTAAGGCCCACTAGATACAAGTGCTTGTTTTCAGGGGCGACCTGTGAGCACTGGGCAGTTAAGTGACTTGCTCAGAGTCGCACAGTATGCAAGTGGAGGTTGTGAGAATCAAACTCAGATCTGGTCTGCTGGATGTACCAAGCTTATTCATACCTCGTTACTCGGTCCGGATCAAGCATCTTTTCCTCCAAAAGATAAAGATAAAAATATGGAGACTGAACCCTCTGACAAAGGTGGAAGTTCAAAACCAAAAAGAACAGCTGATTGGTTCCTGAACTGCCTCTTGCCAAGAAAAAGGTTAAGAAAAAGTACACTGAATCTCCAGACAAAAAGCCAAAGGAACTCCAAGTGCACAAACCAACTATGACTTCGACTGATGCCGTAGACCAAGCCTTTATAGAATTGTGTAGGCTTTACAGGGGATTGGTTCCGGTTCCCATAACTAACAGCAAGTTCGATTAGAACCACATTAGGATCCGTCACGGTCCAAAGCAGTCATTCAGGGACCAGTTTTAATGTCCCAGGACCCATCGTACGAGGAGTATGATGAGGACGAAGATGAGGATCCCACTGAACTGGAGGTTTCTCCAGATCAGGAGTTTGAGTCTCCTCCAAGATTACCAGAAGACTACTACTCACACTTTACTTTTGTAAAGCAGATGGTGGAGGCCCTGGACGTACCCCCACAGTGAGACAGTGGAGAAGGAAGAAGAGATGGATTTTCTAGACATGATGGGTCTAGCTCTAGCAAAAAGGCTCCTCCTGCCCATCCAGAAATCCCTAAAGAAACATGCCATGGAGGTGTTTCAAATGCCAAACTCAGTCTCACAAGTTGACAATAAAGCTGACAAGAAATATCAGCTGGACAGGTCGGGGTGGAATTTTGGTTTACACACCTTGACCATGAAGGGGTGGTGCAGGCAACTGCCTGTGACAGGACAGGAGTGCTACTATCTCCTTATCCAGCTGAAAAGGACTCAAGAAAACTGGACCATGAAGAAGGGTTATTTGGCTGTTTCTTTGTCCATGAGGCAAGCAAACTACATGGCATATGTGGCCAGGTATCAGAAGTCCCTTTGGAATTCCATGATGGCCATGGCCATGGCTGAGGAAACACCACCTGCTATAGCTTCTGGAATGACTGAGACAGCCAGGCTGGGTTTGGAGGCCACCAAATACCAGTTTCATATGGCAGTGGACTCCAATGACACTGCAGGTTAATGGATGGCTCTAACAGTAGCATTAAAGAGGTTTGCTTGGCTCAGAACTACAAACCTGACCCAAGATACCCAGAATAAAGCCATTGACTTTCCTTGTGAAAATAGTTCCCTGTTTGGGGATAAGACTGAAGCTTATACGAAGAAGGTGGATAAATACAAGACCAATTATAAGAGTAATGCTGCCAAAGAAAAGGCTTCTACCTAAGCTGGCCCGCCGGCGCAATGGTTGGATTTCCACTCACGATGACGACAGCCCAGGTTCGGGAATGGACCCGGGAGTCAGAGGGCTGGCTGGGGGAGAGAAGAATTGAGCATCCTGAAGACTGCTCCCCTTCTCTAGGAGGGCGGGTTGAGTTTACAGTGTTACGTTGACCCCTAGCGGAGGCTGGGGTGCTTTACAAATCATTGGCGCTTACATTACTGAGAGGAGGAACAGACGCAGGCTTCATTACATGTTTCTCCCTTCTGAGGTGTTGTGGCGGAGTTAGGCTACACCCTCAGCTGTGACTGATGGACCACTTATCTAGCTCCCTATTTTTTGTGGAGATATACACTGTGTCCCAGATATTCAAACTATGCCCAAAAAGTGCGCAACAGCAGGAGCAAGTACAAGTCCACTGCACCCATGCACAAGAAGCGCGATATTCAAAAACTGCGCAGGCCAAGATGCGCCTATGGCACACGACTGAATATCGCACCACCTGTGCCATAGCGCAACCAGGGATGTGCAGTTGTGCATTTCTGATGTGCCATAGCGCAACAAGGGATGTTCAGTGGAGCAGTCCAGATGCACCATTGCGCAACCAGGGACACCCCGTGGAGCAGGGCAGCAATGCAACAGCACAACCAGGGATGCATGAGCCCACCACCCATGCCACAGATGGGCAGAGGAGCACACAGCAGAACAGACATCGTCCCCCACACCCCATGCACTGCACAACTGGGGGAGAGCTGGAATACCCACCGGCCCATGGATACCAGCAACCAACCCACAACCGGACCATGGTGCCCCAGCACACCCCCTGGCAAGCTGTGACTAGCACACAAGGAGGGCCGACCACCCCATGCCACACCATCCCACCAATGCAGAGCACACCCTGCACCACGATCACCATACACCCTTCCCAGGAGTAGCGCCCAACAGTGCAGGACAACCTATGCATGCCACCACCCCCACTGTGACAATGCAACCCTGTGCACCACGTAGCCATGCAAGGCATCCCCACCATGTGCACCCTGCAGCAGGCGGCAGCAGACAGCAATGCAACAGCAGCATACACAGTGCCGCCCTGCACGTCCCCCCTGAGGTACAGCTGAGAGACCGACCATGCGTCGCCACACGAGGTACCCCACATGCGACAGAGCATGCCCTGGACCCCACCACCAGCAGTACAGCACCCTGCACACCCTCCCAAGGACACATCCCATCCCAGCTCTGGCCACAACAGCCAGTACAGACACACACAGTGTTGCATGGAAGCATGCGCCACACAGGATGCAGCACAGTGCATGGACAAACACCCACCATACCCAAGGGCACACCAACACAGGGACACAGTAGCGGGTCAACCAAGCCACTGGCATGTGGCCACGGCTGCCGTGTACACACATCCAGCACCCCTACATGGCACACACAGGTGTGCCAGCCACCCTGCACAGGCACCATAAAGCTGTACGCCACCAGCATGCTGCCGGAGCACAAGTGACAGACACTGGAGCACATCCCCTTCAACAGACACAAGCGACAGCATGGAGGGGGGAGAACAACAGCGGAGGCCACAGTGCCACTGGAGGCAGATGTGCACCATACTGGTGATGGCAGGTAACCTGACATTGTGCTGGGTACAGTTGTTATCCAGTATGGACAGCCACCACTGACATGCCAGCAGACCGTGCATATCACAGACATGCAAGGGTGTCAGCTGCACAGGCCATGGATGGTCTGACAGGGGTGCCATGCACACAGTGCAGGCCCCATGGACCACTGCACACAGGCATCCAGTGAATAGAGTACAACACACCAACCACAGACAGTGACTGATCCCCCTGCCCACACCAACCACAGACAGTGACTGATCCCTTGCCCACACCAACCACAGACAGTGACTGATCCCCCTGCCCACACCAACCACAGACAGTGACTGATCCCCCTGCCCACACCAACCACAGACAGTGACTGATCCCCCTGCCCACACCAATCACAGGCAGTGACTGATCCCCCTGCCCACACCAACCACAGGCAGTGACTGATCCCCCTACCCACACCAACCACAGGCAGTGACTGATCCCCCTGCCCACACCAACCACAGGCAGTGACTGATCCCCTACCCACACCAACCACAGGCAGTGACTGATCCCCCTGCCCACACCAACCACAGGCAGTGACTGATTCCCCCTGCCCACACCAACCACAGACAGTGACTGATCCCCCTGCCCACACCAACCACAGGCAGTGACTGACCCTCCTGCCCACACCAACCACAGGCAGTGACTGATCCCCCTACCCACACCAACCACAGGCAGTGACTGATCCCCCTGCCCACACCAACCACAGGCAGTGACTGATTCCCCCTGCCCACACCAACCACAGACAGTGACTGATCCCCTGCCCACACCAACCACAGGCAGTGACGGTCCCCCTACCACACCAACCACAGGCAGTGACTGTTCCCCCTGCCCACACCAACCACAGGCAGTGACTGATTCCCCCTGCCCACACCAACCACAGACAGTGACTGATCCCCCTGCCCACACCAACCACAGGCAGTGACTGACCCTCCTGCCCACACCAACCACAGGCAGTGACTGATTCCCCCTGCCCACACCAACCACAGACAGTGACTGATCCCCTGCCCACACCAACCACAGGCAGTGACTGATTCCCCTGCCCACCAACCACAGACAGTGACTGATCCCCTGCCCACAAACCACAGGCAGTGACTGGCCCTCCTGCCCACACCAACCACAGGCAGTGACTGATTCCCCCTGCCCACACCAACCACAGACAGTGACTGATCCCCCTGCCCACACCAACCACAGGCAGTGACTGATCCCCCTGCCCACTACCAACCACAGGCAGTGACTGACCCTCCTGCCCACACCAACCACAGGCAGTGACTGATTCCCCCTGCCCACACCAACCACAGGCAGTGACTGATCCCCCTGCCCACACCAACCACAGGCAGTGACTGATCCCCCTGACCACACCAACCACAGGCAGTGACTGATCCCCCTGCCCACACCAACCACAGACAGTGACTGATCCCCCTGCCCACACCAACCACAGGCAGTGACTGATCCCCCTGCCCACACCAACCACAGGCAGTGACTGATCCCCTGCCCACACCAACCACAGACAGTGACTGATCCCCTGCCCACACCAACCACAGACAGTGACTGATCCCTTGCCCACACCAACCGCAGACAGTGACTGATCCCCTGCCCACCAACCGCAGACAGTGACTGATCCCTTGCCCACACCAACCACAGACAGTGACTGATCCCCTGCCACACCAACCACAGGCAGTGACTGATCCCCTGCCCACACCAACCACAGGCAGTGACTGATCCTGCCCACACCAACCACAGGCAGTGACTGATCCCCTGCCCACACCAACTCACAGGCAGTGACTGATCCCCTGCCCACACAACTACAGCGGTGACCATCCCCTGCCCACACCAACCGCAGACAGTGACTGATCCCTCTGCCCACACCAACCGCAGACAGTGACTGATCCCTTGCCCACACCAACCACAGACAGTGACTGATCCCCTGCCCACACCAACCACAGACAGTGACTGATCCCCTGCCCACACCAACCACAGACAGTGACTGATCCCCTGCCCATACCAACCACAGACAGTGACTGATCCCCTGCCCACACCAACCACAGACAGTGACTGATCCCTGCCCACCAACCACAGACAGTGACTGATCCCCTGCCCACCAACCACAGACAGTGACTGATCCCCTGCCCACACCAACCACAGGCAGTGACTGATCCCCTGCCCACACCAGCCACAGGCAGTGACTGATCCCCTGCCCACACCAACCACAGACAGTGACTGATCCCCTGCCCACACCAACCACAGATAGTGACTGATCCCTGCCCACCCAACCACAGACAGTGACTGATCCCCTGCCCACACCAACCACAGCAGTGACTGATCCCCTGCCCACACCAACCACAGGCAGTGACTGGTCCCCCTGCCCACACCAACCACAGGCAGTGACTGATTCCCCCTGCCCACACCAACCACAGACAGTGACTGATCCCCCTGCCCACACCAACCACAGGCAGTGACTGATCCCCTGCCCACACCAACCACAGGCAGTGACTGATCCCCTGCCACCAACCACAGGCAGTGACTGATCCCCCTGCCCACACCAACCACAGGCAGTGACTGACCCTCCTGCCCACACCAACCACAGGCAGTGACTGATTCCCCCTGCCCACACCAACCACAGGCAGTGACTGATCCCCCTGCCCACACCAACCACAGGCAGTGACTGATCCCCTGCCCACACCAACCACAGGCAGTGACTGATCCCCCTGCCCACACCAACCACAGGCAGTGACTGATCCCCCTGCCCACACCAACCACAGACAGTGACTGATCCCCCTGCCCACACCAACCACAGGCAGTGACTGATCCCCTGCCCACACAACCACAGGCAGTGACTGATCCTCCTGCCCACACCAACCACAGGCAGTGACTGATCCCCTGCCCACACCAACCACAGGCAGTGACTCACCTGCCCACACCAACCACAGGCAGTGACTGATCCCCCTGCCCACACCAACCACAGGCAGTGACTGATCCCCCTGCCCACACCAACCACAGGCAGTGACTGATCCCCCTGCCCACACCAACCACAGGCAGTGACCGATCCCCTGCCCACACCAACCACAGGCAGTGACTGATCCCCTGCCCACACCAACCACAGGCAGTGACTGATCCCCTGCCCACACCAACCACAGGCAGTGACTGATCCCCTGCCCACACCAACCACAGAGACAGTGACTGATCCCTGCCCACACCAACCACAGACAGTGACTGATCCCCCTGCCCACACCAACCACAGACAGTGACTGATCCCCCTGCCCACACCAACCACAGACAGTGACTGATCCCCCTGCCCACACCAACCACAGACAGTGACTGATCCCCCTGCCCACACCAACCACAGACAGTGACTGATCCCCTGCCCACACCAACCACAGACAGTGACTGATCCCCTGCCCACACCAACCACAGACAGTGACTGATCCCCTGCCCACACCAACCACAGGCAGTGACTGATCCCCCTGCCCACACCAGCCACAGGCAGTGACTGATCCCCCTGCCCACACCAACCACAGACAGTGACTGATCCCCCTGCCCACACCAACCACAGATAGTGACTGATCCCCCTGCCCACACCAACCACAGACAGTGACTGATCCCCCTGCCCACACCAACCACAGACAGTGACTGATCCCCTGCCCACACCAACCACAGACAGTGACTGGTCCCCCTGCCCACACCAACCACAGGCAGTGACTGATCCCCCTGCCCACACCAACCACAGACAGTGACTGATCCCCTGCCCACACCAACCACAGGCAGTGACTGGTCCCCCTGCCCACACCAACCACAGGCAGTGACTGATCCCCCTGCCCACACCAACCACAGGCAGTGACTGGATCCCCTGCCCACCAACCACAGACAGTGACTGATCCCCTGCCCACACCAACCACAGGCAGTGACTGATCCCCCTGCCCACACACACCACAGACAGTGACTGATCCCCCTGCCCACACACACCACAGGCAGTGACTGATCCCCCTGCCCACACAAACCACAGGCAGTGACTGATCCCCCTGCCCACACAAACCACAGGCAGTGACTGATCCCCCTGCCCACGCCAACCACAGACAGTGACTGATCCCCCTGCCCACGCCAACCACAGACAGTGACTGATCCCCCTGCCCATGCCAACCACAGACAGTGACTGATCCCCCTGCCCACACCAACCACAGACAGTGACTGATCCCCCTGCCCACACCAACCACAGACAGTGACTGATCCCCCTGCCCACGCCAACCACAGACAGTGACTGATCCCCCTGCCCACGCCAACCACAGAAAGTGACTGATCCCCCTGCCCACGCCAACCACAGACAGTGACTGATCCCCTGCCCACGCCAACCACAGACAGTGACTGATCCCCCTGACCACGCCAACCACAGACAGTGACTGATCCCCTGCCCACACCAACCACAGACAGTGACTGATCCCCCTGCCCACGCCAACCACAGACAGTGACTGATCCCCCTGCCCACACCAACCACAGACAGTGACTGATCCCCCTGCCCACACCAACCACAGACAGTGACTGATCCCCCTGCCCACACCATAGGCGAGTCACCTCTGCACACACACACACATGCCCATGTGTGCAGCATCCCTGACGCCATGCACACGACTGCAGCTGAGCACCTGTAGCCCACTGCAAATCAGAGACCACCACAGTTGTCATAACAAAACAAATGTATTTAAAACAGGTAATCAAAAAAACTAATTACAAGTATGTACAATGGGGGAAGGGCCACATACCAGGTAGGGTTGGGTAAGGGGCAGGGGTGAACATATCACGAGAGGAAGAAGGGGTGTGAGGGTGGGTCTGGGGGAAGGTGTGTTAGGGGCATGGATGGGCTATCGCCTGTTCTGGTCGTCCTCCACGTGGCACCAATGTCTCCTACGCCTCCTCACCCCGTGTTGGTCCATCTGTTGGAGGAGCTCCAGGGTCGCCCTTGCCACCTGTAGCAGCACCTGCAGTCCCCTTTCGATGGCCTGAAGTCACTGTCCGCCTAGGACGAGGGAGCAGAGTCAATATGTGTGACTGTCCAGGGCCCTGCAGCCCACCCATTGTGCATGGCATACAGCCATGTGCCACGCACCTGTGATGGTGTGCGACCACCCACAGTGACCGTGTCCACAAGACCTGCCTACTCAGGCACCCACAGCCATGTGGACCACTGCACACACCCACCGCCCATGTCCTGCACAGCACCACCGTGGCCGTATAGTGACTTGGCTATGCGGTGCGAAGGCAGTGGCACAGCCATGTACCCGGTGCATAAATGGATCACCATTGATGCACTTCCAGACATGCAGTGCCACTGGACAGTGCTGACTGTAACAAGTTGCGTGCATGGCAGTGGTATCAATGGATGGTGGCCATGCCCCACTGCCCACCCAGTTATACAGCATGCAATAGTAATCATGGATGTAAGGCACTCACCATCATCAGGGTGGGCCATGCACTGCTGCCCACCCAGTTATACAGCATGCAATAGTAATCATGGATGTAAGGCACTCACCATCATCAGGGGGGTCCATGCCCCGCTGTCCACCCAGTTATGCAGCATGCAATAGTAATCATGGATGTAAGGCACTCACCATCATCAGGGTGGCCATGCACCACTGTCCGCCCAGTTATACAGCATGCAATAGTGATCATGGATGTAAGGCATGCACCATCATCAGGGTGGCCATGCACCGCTGCCCGCCCAGTTATACAGCATGCAATAGCGATCATGGATGTAAGGCATGCACCATCATCAGGATGGACATGCACCGCTGCCCGCCCAGTTATACAGCATGCAATAGTAATCATGGATGTAAGGCACTCACCATCATCAGAGTGGCCATGCACCGCTGTCTGCCCAGTTATACAGCATGCAGTAGTAATCATGGATGTAAGGCACTCACCATCTTCAGGCTGGTCCATGCCCCGCTGCCCGCCCTGTTACACAGCATGCAATAGTAATCATGGATGTAAGGCACTCACCACCATCAGGGTGGTCCCTGCACCTCTGCGGACCTTCACCCCTCCCGGCCTGCTGGTCCTCCAGGCGGCACCTCCTCTCCCTCGCCAGCCTGCGCTCTTCTGGGCCTAAGGTGCAAACATGGAGAGAGGAACATCAGTACAATCCTGTAGCAAAGTTCCCCCGTCCCCATGTGTGTGCAGTCCCACACGGCCATACCCATCCACCCCCCACCTCGATACCACCACCACGGCCAATACTGGACAGCCCCCCCATGTGTCTGACACATGCAACCGTGATACCCGTATGGACGATAACAGTGTATGGATGGGGCACCTACCTGGCCGTGGCACCGTGCCCCTCCTGGCACGTCCTCGCAGGCAGGCAAGCATTTCTGCGTCCCTGTGCCTGAGGTCCCCGTACCTATGGCAATACTGCTCTGCCATGCGCCCGATTCACATGGCCTCCTCCAGCGCATCATCCACCTTCCGCCACAGTGCACTCCTGGCCATATCCAGGGGTACATCACCATATAGATCCCCAGCATGGGGCTCTACAATGGCCACCAGATTCACTAACTCCACCTGGCTCCACATAGCAGCCCTTCTCTGAGCCATCTCAGCAGATAGTTGGAGTCAAAATAGCACTCGGCAGCACAGTCCTGCCACGTGCAATTGCTGCGCGGTACAGCGCTGCCATTCCCTATCTTGCTGTCAACGAACAGAGCAATAGTGGTGCACATATGTCAGATGCATGGTGCCTAGGGGACAAAGGTCGGGCACAGGGTCAAGGGTCTCTCGCACATGGACAGCCACAGAGCGATTGGAACCCAATGCGTGTAGTGCGACTGGGTGCCTGTGTGCCACCTCCTGTAGTGGCCTACAGTGCTGTGGCCCCAGTGCACCTACGGCGCCCCAGTGCCACAGCGCCATATATGTGAACAGCGCAGTAGCGATACTGGCACAATGGTGACCGTGCCCTGCATTGCCTCTCGTACACAGCACATCAGCAGCATGGCAGGCGCCTGCGTCATCACCCCGGGCATGCACAGTTAGGTGTGTACTGTGTATGTCACAGAACTGCGCCCTTGGCTGAGCACGTTCAGCACTATTGCGCAAAGCGCAACAGCGCGATAGACAGCTGGCATATGTAAATCAGCTAATCAGCCATTCAATGGCGCAGACACTGAATTTGCATCCACTTAAAAATGCGCCTCGCCTCATTTGCATGCGTTGGGCTATAAAGCTGCGATATTGGGCTGCACTGGCCATAGTCGGTTACTGCAGTCTATTGTGGTAAGTTGCATGCTGTTTGGGAGTGTGGACTGTGGTGTGTGGGACATGGGGACTGCACAGTCACAGGTAACACCTGTCATTCTCACAGGATGAATAATGACCGATCGTGAGGTGGAGGAAGAGGAACAGAGACGTAGGTGGAAGAGGAGGTCTAACTTCACCAAGGCAGAAACAGATGCCCTGTTTTAGGCATACCTCGACCAGAAGCCGCTGCTCAGCGGACGCGAGGGAACACCACAGGCCCATGCTGCTGCATGGGAAGAGGTGGCGTGTGCTGTCAACCTGCATGGCAGCCACCAGCAGTCCGTGCAGGAGTGCAAAAAGAAGATGGACACGGACAGGCGGAGGATTAAGGAGAAGGTGGCTGCCATCAGGGCAGCACGGTCTGCGACTAGTGGAGGACAGCCGGACATGCAACGCCTCACCCCACAAGAAGAGCAGGTTGCTGGCAGCATGCAGCGTTGTGCCATCGAGGGTGTTCCAGGTGGTGGATTCCAGATGGGTGGTAGCCCATCACTGCATGGTAGGTCCTGGTCTGCCAATGAGGGGGGGGACAGGGTAGGTCACATACATTAATGCTACTGTTTTTCCCTTACAGCTCCTGAGCATCTACATGGGTCAGTGGTGGTGGGCTTCTCCACTGAGGGTGGTAGCATGGAGGTAGAGGAGGGCCCATCCACCTCCATAGGCATACGAGGGTCAGGGCGACAGTGGGCCCACCTGGACGTCCGGACTGATGTTGGTGAAGCAGGTGTGGAGGAGGCCCTGCCCGTGTCCCAGTGTGCCAGCGTCCATGGACGCCAGCATACTGAGACTTGGGCTGGTGCTGGATCCGTCAGTGATGATGATGGAGCTAACGTCATGGGCAGTCTTACGTGTGGGCCACAGGATGGCCACACAGCAGGTGACATCACGGGCATGGCCATGGGTGGTGCCGCCGTGGAGGCCTGCGTGACATCACAGTCCCAGCCTGTGCCTGTCTGCACCAGTGGGACAGCACTGGTGTGTGTCCAGGACAGTGGGGCTGTTGCAGCTACTGCGGTGGCACCGTTGAGCCCTGGAGAGCGGCAGCCGGAGGAGCAGTGTCAGCAGTCAGCTAATGGCCATGGAGGTACAGTGTCAGGGGGCGGCGTCAGTGCACCACCTGTGGACATGCCCAGGCCTGGCCCTGGTGTGCAGGGGTGCTGACCATCAGTGCCGCAAACACCATGAGGGACAGCTTGCCGATCAGGCAGAGGACCTCTTAGACGAGCACATCTGCATACTCCAAGCATCAGTCAATCAGCAGGTGCGGCTTGTGATGGTGGTGGATGCACTCAGTGCGGCTCTGCGCCAGGCAGAGGAGCAGTGCAGCAGAGACACCGCTCTGCTCCTGGCAGGGATGGACCGGTTGCGGGAGGATGTGACCACTGCCATTGACAGGCAGACACAGGCAGTCACTGCTGTCATGGCCACAATGGGCACACAGTTATTTGCCAATGCGTCGCAGACACCGCACAGTGCAATGTCCACCCCCCGTTCCTGGCGTCGTGCGACACCCTCCTTGTCGACACCAGGTTCAGCTGTGGGCATCCCGAGCACACCTGGCGCAGGCATGTTCGGTGTGCTGCAGACCCTTGCGTGAGCACAGTCGCGTTCATGCAATGGAACCCCTGGGGGACTGTCGGTGCCACCCCATGAGGCCATTGGTCAGCCTGTCACTGCTGGCGGGTCCCGGCAGGGCCACCCACGCATCTGTGGTGGCCGTGGCACTGTGGCATGTGACTGACCTGTCTCCCAGCACAGCTACTGTCTGATGCTGCTCTGTGTGCATTGTGTTGTTCAGCGTGCAATGCACGGGTGGGGTACCCGGCCCTGCACGCATGCACACGTTCCATCTGCACACCCTCCCGGCTTCTATCCGCTGTGGCATGTGCATGATGATGCCTGCATTGCACTATCCGCCACTGTGCAAGGGTGCTCAGTGTCTGACACACTCACAATGACAGGCACTGGGCGTGGTGGTCTGTGGACGTGTGTGTGGCTAGGGGTGACTGTCGGGGTCAGCGTGCCTCCTACCCTTTGTGCATGTCTTGTGAGGTGTGTGTGTGTGTGTGACCGCATGCCATGTTATACCTTGCCCATCCCTGGCGGCATGTACAGTTCCATGCTCGGCCAATTCCCTTAATGACATGCACCCCTGGTGTTTGTCCATGCATGTTTGTGGGTTGTGCCTTTGCCACTGGTGGTTGCACATGGCCATGACTTACCTAGGTTGGCTGAAGTGCTCCTCTGTGATGGTGTCCCAGTGCAGCTGTGCCAGCCGGATCAGTCGGGAGTCCCTTCACCCAAGGGGGGGCTGCCCATCACCATTATCACCAGTGTCCTCATCGTCCCCATCGCTGTCCCCCTCTTCGACCTGTACGGCTATCCCACAGTCGTTGGACATGTTGTGCAGGATGCAACAGGCCAGGAATAGCCCGCAGGCCTTTGAGGGGCTGTACTGTAGGGCACCGCCAGACGTGTCCAGGCAACAGAAACGTGCCTTCAGCATCCTGAACACCCGCTCAATGACATTGCGTGTGGTGGCATGTGCCTCATTGTAGCATTGCTGCGATGGGGTCACGGGCCACCGGTATGGTGTGAGCAGCCAGGGACGGAGTGGGTATCCACTGTCACCTGTGTGCAGAGGGTGGAAGTTAGTTTGGTGATTAGCGTCGCCCTGCCTTGGGCCATCTAGGCCAATACCCATGTTACCTCTGACTATTCCCCTCCCAAGCTCCATGTCTTTCTGCATGGTTTGCATACTCACCCACTAGGTGGCCAGTGGGGATGTCCCTACTCTCGAATCTGTGGCACAGTGCTGACTGGTGCCAGATGAAGGCATCATGTGCTCCCCCAGGGTGCGTGGCACAGACATTGATTATGCGCCCCCTGGCATCGCACACCACCTAGCAGTTAATGCATGCATACCCCTTCCGATTCATGTATGTGGCCCTTTCGGGGCAAGGTGGTATGCGGATGGCCACGTGGGTGCAGTCTATTGCCCTGAGCATGCCAGGCATACGTGCTACCCTGTGGAACTCCTGTATGTTTGCTGTGTACTCCGCCAGTGTGCTGGGGAAATGGATGTACTCTGCAGCATGTAGCAGCAGTGCGCTAAGGAATTGGGTGAGTTGGCGTGATGTTGCCGACTGGGTTATGCCTGTCATGCCCCCTGTTGGTCTCTGGAAGGTACCCGTGGTGAGCAGGCACATGCAAGCTGTCACTTTTGTCTCCACTGACAGAGCATGGCTCCGTCGTGTGGGTGCCTGCATCACATCACTGCACAGCTCACAGAGCCGCCTCAGAATTGCCCAGTTCTGGCGGTACTGGCCCACGATCTCAGTATTAGTGTACAGCTTGAAGTTGGTCCTGGCTCGGTACTGCCTGTTGGGGGCATACCACCAACGGGCCCTTCCATGGCCACGCCCCCCTGCTGCCTGCCTTCTCACCCCCCTCATAACTGCCTCCATCTGAATGGTGGCACTGGCCATGTCCCTGGCTTGCGTTCCTCCCCAGCAGCTGTTTCTGTGTCCCCCCACTGTCCTTGCTGCTACTTCCCCTGCACCGGGAACACCTTCCTGTGGTGGCCTCAGTGCTGTGTGGCACTTCCCCCTTTTGCACTGCACTGTGGCTGTGGCTCCCCACACCTTCCCTGTCCCTGGGGGTTCCAGGTGCTCTGTCTCTGTCCTGCCCTGTGTGTGTGTCTGTGTGTGTTGCCTGTGTGGCTGGCTATGGTTCAGCAACATGTTCTTTCCCTGTAGCATTCTTGCACCTCTCTCTTGTTCCTTTTTATTTTGGCTCATTTCCACTGTCGCGCAACTTCCGCTTGCTCCTCTATTGTGCATGGCGCATGTTGTTGAATATCGCACTGCGCCATTTACGCATGGTTCCTCCCCCTTCAGTTGCGCATGCGTTCATTATCATAACGCTCTTGTGCAGTGTGATTTGGGGGGGCACATCTGCCTCCCACTGAATATCGCAGAATGGCGTATTTTTGGACTTGCGCTGGCGCAACCCTTTTGAATATCTGGGCCTGTACCTTTAACTGAACCAGGAAGTCCCCTGAACCCTTCCCCCTCGGTTTTGAAACAACATGTCCAGGCATGTAAATAGAAACGGCTCAGTCAGGTGACCCCACCAAAAGATATAAAACCTCTTTACCGAGTTCACTTCAGTTCAGTCCAGTAGAGTTGTGTCTTAAAAGTGCAGGATAGAGGTGCTACTGTAGACAAGCTGTTGAATGCAGATGAGAAGGGTCTTAAGAGCTGTAAGATCCAGGATTGTATTATGTGAGAAACTACTGATGTTAAGTAGTGATTTTCTTTGCAATTTTTTGTTTTTCATTTATTATTTTTCTAACTTTTGAAAAATAAATATCACACAACAGTGTGTTTTAAACCTGTAAATTTGCCTCGTCTGAAGTTTATTCCCACATGCTGTGACAGGGGTTGTTCTGCAAAAAAAATAGGCTGCCCTCCCTCTATGATGCTCCACCCTGGTGACTGTTCGCTCCCAGGCCCACTGCGGACCGATCAACGTGAATTCCACTGGTGTGTGTCCCAGTCCTGCAGCCCCACCCTGGGGAGCAAGCAAGGGAGTTCCTCCAGCAGGGATGCCTACTAGAGCCCTGACTTCAAGTTCATGGGTACCGAGACTGGCCGATGGCCCCACCCAGTAGAGAGCAAGCCTGGGATCTGGTTCGCCGGGTGGTAAGTCAGGTGTGATCAGGGCTTCCGGCGGGGCTGAAATCTGGGAAAGTGCAGGTCATAAAAAGTATAATAAATCCCCTTCCCCCCAAACAAAAGGCTTCAACTTCTTACAGGGCACAGGGAAGGGGAGGTAGAAGAAGGTTAGGCTATGGCAGACCTTTCTTCCAGGTGCAAGGCACCCCTGTATATCAGCAACAGAGTGGATATTACAGGGGCAGAAAGGGCTCCAGACGTGGTGATCAGGCCACTCAGGTTGCAGCACAGACAAAGCAGACTCCCTGATCCGCAGGTCAGTGTCGCCTCCCCACTACCAATAGGTGGCAGGCTGGCTCACTACTTCCCAGTTTGCTAAACAGTCACCACAGACAAGTGGGTCTTGGAAGTAGTAAGCCACTCAACTACAAATCCTTCCCGAAGCTAAGGTCAAAGTCCTTCAGACCAGCATCTCTTGCAGAAAGGACACTCTTGGAAAAATAGGTGTCAAAGGGCAGTGGAACCTGTTCCAGCTTTGCAAAGGGGAAAAAGATTCTACTCAATGTACTTCCTCACAATAAAAAAGAATGGGGAGTGGCGACCCATCTAAGAGCTCTGAACAAACACTTGGCAAAGTCAAAGTTCCGAATGGTAACTCTGGCAATGATTCTCCCTACTGTTCAGGAAGGAGACTGGCTGGCATCCTTGGATCTCAAGGACACCTATTTCCACATTCTAATCAAGGAATCACACAGAAAATACCTCAGGTTCAGACTTCACTCAGGGCATTACCAGTTCACAGCTCTGCCCTTCAGCCTGACCTCCTCTCCCAGGGCTTTCACAAAGTGCTTGGCAGTGGTAGTGGCACACTTGAGAAGGCAAGGCATAACAGTGTTCCCTTACTTGGATGACTGGCTAGTCATAGGTCAGTCTCCACAGCAGGTGAAGGTTGCCCTCAGGCTCACCCAGGAAACTCTGGAGTCTCTGGGATTCCTAATAAATGTTCAAAAGTCTGTCCTCCAGCCCACTCAGGTTCTGAACTTCATAGGGGCAGAGCTGGATGCTCGACAAGGAGGGGCCTTCCTTCCCCCAGGAAAGAGTAGACAGTATTCTTCACATTCCAAACTCTTTCACACTAAACAGGCTGCAGCCAGTAAGGCACTTCTTGAAGCAGCTGGGGCACATGGATGCAGCAACAGGAACAGTTCAGGGATGCAAATTCCAGATGAGGGACGTCCCGTTCCATCTCAGAGCACATTGGTGCCAATGAAGAGATTCTTTAGCACAACTGGTTCCAGTGTCAAGCACATAACTGCTGGCCCCGCAATGGTGGAAAAACAGCAGCAACCTCAGGCTGGGGGTTCCTTTCAGACCAGAGTATCCTACCCTGGTACTCACAACAGATGCCTCCCTCTTGGGATGGGGGCACACCTGGAACAGCATACAGTGCATGGCACATGGTCTTGAACAGAATCTGTGTTACACATAAACCTGATAGAGCTCAGAGCAGTGCTGCTCACACTTGAATCCTTCACTACCCTGGCAAGGGACAAGGTGGCACAAATCAGAACAGACAATACCACCACCATGTACTGCATCAACAAGCAGGGAGAGACAAGGTCTGACCTCTTGTGCACAGAAGCAGTGAAGATATGGAGTTTATTTATTTATTTTAATTTTTGGATACAGCCTTAGCTCAGAGCTCATTTATGACGGTTCCATGTCAAGGAGAACAATACAATGGCAGATAAGCATACTGAGTATGTATTTATTTATTATTTATTTAGTTTCTGTTGACTGGGTAAGTGCACTAGACAAATCCTGCCTATTTTCAGGCACGACCCAGGGAAGGGGGAATACAGATGAATGCCAACTGACCATGAACCAGATTAAGCTGTTGGTGGTGTTTTTAGTGAATGAGGGAAATTTGGCCAGGATACCAGGGAAATTACCCTTCTCTTTTCAATAAGTGCCATGGGATCTTTAACATCCACCTGAACTACCACCAATCCAGGCAGATGGGACCTCAGTTTAGCGTCTCATCGAAGATGACACCTCAGAAGTGCAGCATCCCCATGCTGCACTACAGTGTCAGTACTGGGATATTAACCCAAGTGCCAGATGTGGGAACTGAACCCACAGCCCTCTGATCTCCCGGCCTCAGAGGTGAGTGCGCTACCTACTGAGCCACTGACACTGTATGAGGTGCTACTGTAGACAAGCTGTTGAATGCAGATGAGAAGGATCTGAAGAGCCCTAAGATCCAGGACTGTATTATGTGAGAAACTACTGATGTTAAGTAGTGATTTTATTTGCAATTTTTTTTTTTTGTTTTCATTTATTATTTTTCTAACTTTTGAAAAATAAATATCACACAACAGTTTGTTTTAAACCTGTAAATTTGCCTTGTCTGAAGTTTATTCCCACATGCTGTGACAAGGGTCGTTCTGCAAAAAAAATAGGCTGCCCTCCCTCTATGACACTCCACCACTGGTGCCCGTTTGCTCCCAGGCCCCTGCGGACCGATCAATGTGAATTCCGCTGGTGTGTGTCAGTATACAGTAGCAAGTATGAATTTACAGAGCATATGACATCTATAGTCAAACGAAGTACTAGCAACGCTATACAATAAGATAAAAATGACACATAGATGAACTATAAAAAGTAAGGGAGGGTATGGAGATCCAATACCCAAAGCACCCAGAGATGTGGGATTGTCACAGTTGTATCAGTAAAGTGAGGATGGGAGGCCAGAAAGTGAGAGATAGGTACAGGTGATTGGGAAGGGGGGGAGGTTCCATTGGGAGGGTAGAGGGTTAAGGGTGTGCAGTTGAGGTTGGGAAGGCAGTGGGCAAGAGGAACTAGAAAGAGGAGACTAGTGGCAGGGAGGTGAGGGGGCTGTAAAAGGGTCAATTAGAGGCCCCTGGGATAAGGACGGAGTGAGGTCAGCTTTGCTAAAGCAGAAGCGAAAAAGCAGTCTCAAAGGTGAAGAGTTTGATGTCATTGAGCAGTCACAGCTGCTGGGGGTAGCTAGGTACTGCTTCCATTCTTTTTAATAGAGCTGATGTTGTTGGAGTTGGCTAGTTTGGCAGAGAGTTTGTTAATCTAGTGTGGGGCTCCGTAAGCACAAGAGCGCTGAGCAAGAGAGGTTGTCCTGAATGGTGCAGACAGTGAACATTGTGCAATGCCCCTGGTGCAGTGCTGGGTTTGTGAGAATTGCTGTAGGTTGCAGATGGCAGACGAGGTGAGACCAAGAAGCGCTTTCTTTCCCATGAGGCATACTTGGTACTTCACTCGCCCTGGTAGGTTTAGCCATTGTGTTTCAGCATAGTGTAGTGCAGGTGTGGGTGAGCCTGTCAGCACCCAGGACGAGTCGTCGGCCTTTGCTGAGTGCTGTTTTGACATGCTTTAGGGCCATGTTGGTGGCAGTACTATATACAATCAGCCCACAGTCAGTAACTGAAAGAACTGAGCTGGTGATGGCGAGGTGCAGGGCAACAAGGGTTAGGTGGTTCCTGTGCTTATACAGGACTCCAAGTTTGTCATTGATAGTCCTGACTATGCTGTCACTCTGTGAGTAGAAGGACAGGGAGTCGTCGATATGTACTCCAAGGTACTTGAATGTCCTTACTTGTTCAAGGGCTTCAATTTTTTTATTGACTATGTTGAGACTGAGGTCTTTCTTTTTGTAGTGTGGGCCAGTTAACAGCATTATTTTAGTTTTTTTTATACTTGAGCAGCAATTTGTGCCTGGTAAACCAGTCCTCTACCTGGTAGAATCTATTGCAGGTCCTGGGAGTGAGGAGCTAGTTCTGGGCTGCGATTAATGATTATGGCATCATCCGTGTAGAGGATAATTTTGGATGTCTAAGCTTCAGGGGGGGTATTGAGATATAGACTAAACTTCAAGGGTCTCAGGATGGACCTTTGGGGAACCCCTAGTAAGACCTTCCTGGGACTGGACAGCACAGAGCCTATCTTCACGCACTGTGTTCTGTCTGAGAGGTATTTAGAAAACCAACAAACGGAGGTAAGGGATGGACCAAGTTCTAGTAACTTTTTTAGCAGTAGGTGGTGGTTTACTGTATCAGAAGCTTTTGTGAGGTCAATGAAAATTGACCCCACTAGGTATCCGCTGTCAGTTGCATCATGTAGGAGGCTTGAGAACTTAGTTAAGGTGGTGTTAGTACTATGGCATTTGCAGAACCCATGTTGGGGCATTGCAGGTTGTATTTGTGTAGATAGTCATTCAATTGGTCTGCCACTATCCTCTCTAGGGCTTTTGACAGTGGTGATGGGATGGACATGGGCCGTAAATTGGAGGTACTTGTGTGGTCCCCGCTCTTGTGTACTGGTGTGACAAGAGCCACTTTCCAGAGATTTGGAAAGTTACCAAGTGTGATGGACTTATTAAAGATTTTGGTAATTCGGGCTATTACTTTATCAAGTGTGAGCGCCACCATTTTCATATCTATGTTGTCGCTGACCAAGCACGTTTTCCCCAATACCCTTTTGACGTATTTCTTGGCCTCAAAAATAGTTATGCATTTGAGAGAGAACTGCGGTACATCACTGGCTGGGTTGACAGGTGAGGTCTAGGAGCTGAGGGAGCTTGTGGTGACAGATGATCAGTAGGTAGGATGGAGCTGAGGTCCCTGAATGCGACGTTAAAGACTTTAGTAATGGAAAGGGGATCCTTAGCGAGAGTGCCATTGACATTTAAATGTGAAGGGGGGTTGGTCCTTCCCAATCATGTCTTTAATGTTACCCCAGAAACCCTTACTGTTACCCCAGTTGCTTTCTAATTGGCTTTTGTAGAAATTAGTCTTAGCCAGCCTGATTGCTTTTGCTCATTTATTTCTGGCTGCCCAGTAATTTTGAAAATCATTTGGTGCCCCTGTGGTCTTTGCCTTGTGCCAGAGGTTGTCTCACTCTTTTGTTTGCTCAATCAAGGCTCCCGTGACACACCCATTTAGCCTACTTCTTGCAGGTGTCCCCGGTGGCCATCCATCTTCCAGGGAAAGACAGTACTCTGTCAGATGCCATCAGCAGAATCAATCAAAACCACCACGAGTGGTCCCTCAACAGATAAATGTTGGAAGTGGTGTTCCGGAGATGGGGAACCCTAGAGATAGACCTCTTCGCCTCAGAAGAGAATCATCAGTTACGCCCAAAATCTGCTGCGGGCCCCCAGTGAAAGGCGCAGTGCCTCTAGATGCACTAGTGTTGGATTGGACAGGTATGCACCTTCATGGTTTCCCCTCATTCCCATTACTTCTCAGAGTGCTGATAAAACTCAGGTCTCAGTCAGCAACCATGATCCTGATTGCCCCAGATTGGGCCAGACAGCCATGGTACTCCCTACGTCTCTTTCTATCAGTAGCACAACCAGTCAACCTCCTTTAGAGGCACAACCTCTTGACCTTCTCACAGGGGAGGATCCTGTATCTGAACCTCAGGTCACTCAGACTCAAGGGCTGGCTCTTGAAGACCTAGAGTATGCAAACTTGCAACTCTCTGAAAGTGTTCTCAGAGTACTTAGGGGCTCCAGGAAGTCCTCTATAAAGAAAACCTATGCTGAAAAATAGAAAAGGTTCTCTTGCTGGTGTGGCACTAATAACCTAGTGCCTTCACAGTCAGGGCTGCCAGTCCTACTGGACTAATCCACCCACCTTCACTCTCTGGGTCTATAGCTTGCAACCTTTAAGGCCCACCTGGCATCTGTCTCAGTGTATCTGTTGGCTGGCAAAAGTATTTCCTTAGCTGACAATCCTATATTCAAGAAATTCTTCAAAGGACTGGCCCATCTGCACCCACCTCTCAGGGAACCGGTGCCTACGTGGGACCATAATGTCTACATTGCCGAGCTTATGGGACCCCCTTTCGAACCCATGTCTTCAACACATCTCATATTTGTCACTTGGAAGACTATATTCCTAGTGGCCATCACCTCAGCTAGAAGGATAAGCAAGTTGCAAGCTCTGTGCATAGAGCAAGACTGTATCTCCTTTTACAGAGACAAGGTAGTCCTCAGGACCAATAGGAAATTCCTTCTTAAAGTAGTCTCAGATTTTCATCTGAACCAGACCATTGCTCTGCCAATCTTCTTCACTGATCATTCTACTTCAGGGGACTAGGGGCTCCACAGCCTGGATGTTAAGAGAGCTCTTAGGTATTACCTAGGCCACACTAAAGCTCATAGGCAGGACAGGCAGCAGCTGTTCCTGGCTTATGGGGATGTGAGAAAAGGGAAACCAGCTCCTAAAAGAACCATTTCATGGTGGATAGTAGCTTCTGTTCAGTTCTGCTACAACAATGTGGGCAGAGAGCCCCCAGCTTCTGACTGGGTGCTTTTTTCTTCACCTTTTTTCCTTTGCAGCTTTAGAGGGTAAGTCACAATTAACAAGCTATACTGTTTTGTAGTACACTGTGTAGGGTTGAAGGCTAGTTGATTTTTTTTTGTTTTTTTCTTTATATTCTCACTGGCTATTTGGTTGTTTTCTGTTGCTCACATTTTTTGGCTGAAGGGTGGGGCCCCACCCAACCATACCCCCATCCCACCCACACCATGCTTGTCTACATTTACAGGGGCTTGCTGGCTCAGTCCTGACTACTTCAGGTGGGAACAGGAAAGGGTGTGGCAGACAAGCACAGTAGCAAGGGAGGCAAGGAGCAAAAGAAATGCAAAGAGAGAGACACACATTCAAGGGGCCGCTGGAATGAGGGTTGACTTAACAGAGTTAGGTGACACGAGACGTCTTAGCCTCAAACATACCAGGAGGTTAGAAACAGCCAAAGAAGTAGGGGGAAAATGGTGGGAGTGGTGCAGTGCTGTGATTGTGGAGCAGCAATATTTAGGTAAACCTTCTAGATACTGCAGTGCTTCCCCATCTGCAGGCACCTCTCTGGGCTGTGGGAGGAGGTTGCCAGTCTTCAGGCTGAGTTGGCTAGGATTCAGGAGGCCTCAGCCCCTGCCCAGAGACCAACTTGTCCGCAGCCACATCCTCCAAGGTTACACAGCAGGAGGAGTGATGGGACTACAGTGGGCTCAGGCAGGGTAAGGGAGGTGAGGTAGAGGCAAATCCCCCAGCTGGTGCTACAAAGCAGTTCCTACACTGTGCTTGAGGAACAGGGCTGCCCCACAGGTCACCTGAGGTTGCACCAGGGGGGGGAGAATGAGCAGGGTCTCTGAAATGGAACCCCAAGCGTGGGCAGGGGAGGACCCCAAGGGAAGAGGAAGATACTTCTGGTGGGGGACTCCGTTGTCCAGGGAGTAGAACTAGGAGCAGCAAGAGAAGGGAAGGGGAAGGAGGTAAAGCGTATGCCGGGAAGCTCGTAGGGATAGAAAGTGGATCCAGGGGATCACCAGGGCAATTGCAAGGAGAGTAAAGCTTGATGTCATTGTCCATCTGGGGAAAAAAATGACCTAGCTGGGAACAAGGCAGAGTTAGGGTACAGAGGGAGTTTGGGGAACTGGGGAGGGGTCTGGGGCAGGTAGCAAACTCCGTGACCTTCTCAGAGGTGCTGCCTGTCCATGTCAAGGGGGAGGCTAGGGATCTCCGCACCAAGAACGTCAGTGCTTAGTTGAAGAGCTGGTGCAGGAAGCAGTCCATGGCAGGAGTGAGGCTAGAGTACTGCACACCATGCAGTTTAATGAATGGTTGCAAAACTGGTGCAGAGCACAGGGCTTTGGCTTCATTGGGGACTGGGGGTCCACCTGGAGAGATAAAGGTCTATACTGGTATGACGATCTGCATTTGTCCACTAAGGGGACCAAGCTCCTAGGTGACAGGTTTAAATGCTTCCTTGGCAAGCTTTTAAACTAGATAAGGGGGTAGGTACTGATAAAAGGCAGGAAAAGTCAAGCCTCCCCCCACAAAACATGGCAGGAGGTAGGGTAAACATTGAGGTACAGAGCTCAACACAGGGCAGGATGGGGGTAAATGGTAAAATAGATAAGAGCAATAAGAGCAGGGATGGGAGAAAAAAGGATCAAGCCAACATTAAATGGAGGGCAATGACTACCAATGCCCGTAGTCTGGGAAACAAGCTTTCTGAGCTAGTAGCTTTGATGGAAGATGAACAATTGGATATTGTGGCAGTCACAGAAACATGGTACACCAAGAACCATGAATGGGATGTCATCATACCAGGGTACACAATCTACAGAAGGGACAGGGAAGGCAAAAGAGGAGGTGGAGTAGCTCTATACATAAGGGAAGGGATCAAAGCTACAGAACTAAAAAGTAAAGGGGGAGGACAAGAGGCACTCTGGATTACCTTGGAGAAGGGAATGGCATCACAATCCACTTAGGGTTATACAGACCCCATCTCAAGGGAGGAAATGGGCAAGAGAATGATAGAGGACATTCTCAAAATGGCTGAAAAGGGAGATACTGTTGATGTGGGACCTGAATATGCCAGATGTTAACTGGATGACATGTACTGCAGCCCATCCAAGAGCAGGGTCATTCTGATGCCTGCAGGAAGCAGGCCTTAGACAGCTAGTGCTGGAACCCACTCGGGAGGGCAATACTAGACCTGGTACTCTCAAATGAGAGAGGATCACAAATGTAGAAGTCAGTAGACATCTGGGAACAAGTGACCACTGCACAGTGTGCTTCACAATGAGCACAACCATGGAGATAAGCCATACAAAAACAAGGATACTGGACTTTAGAAGGGCTGACTTTGGCAAAATGGGTGAACACCTGAAGAATGCACTAGCAAATGGCCAAATAGGAGGGGTGGAAGAACAATGGAGAAAAATCAAAACTGCCATCATAGAGGCAACAAGTCATTGTGTAAAACAAATAAAGAAAACAAAGTGGAGTAAAAAACCACTATGGTTCTCAAAAGAGGTGGCAGGGAAGGTTAAGGAGAAAAACGCTGCATTCAAAAAGTATAAGGAATCACAGAGGGAGCACGACAGGGAACTGTATCAACTAAAGCAGAAAGAAGTAGGAAAGGCAGTCAGAATAGCAAAGGCACAAACCGAGGAAAAAATAGCCAACTCGGTCAAAAAGGTGGATAAAACCTTTTATAGGTACATTAGGGAGCATAGAAAGGTTAAGGGAGGGATAGTGAAGATTAATAAAGGAGAGGGGAGGTGGGCAGAGGGAGACAGTGAAAAGGCAGCGATACTGAATGAATACTTTTGCTCAGTATTCACAAAAGAAGATGAGGAGCAGTTACCTAAACCAGACAACAGAAGAACTCTGGGTAGGGGGGGTTGATACCAGTCCATTCACAGAAGAAAGAGTCCTGAAAGAACTCCTAAAACTTAAGGTGGACAAAGCATTGGGGCCTGATGGGATTCACCCCAGAATCCTAAAAGAACTAAGGGGGGACCTAGTGACATCACTGACCACACTTTTTAACAAATCATGGCAGGATGGGGTGGTACCTGAGGACTGGAGGAGGGCAGATGTGATTCCCCTTCACAAAAGTGGGAGTAAGGCAGAAGCAGGAAACTACAGACCTGTTAGTTTAACCTCAGTGATAGGGAAAATGATGGAATCACTTCTGAAGGAAAGAATTGTCAAGCATCTAGAGGCCAGAGGGGCACAAGACCCTAGGCAGCATGGATTCACAGCGGGAAGGTCATGCCAGACAAATCTGATAGATTTCTTTGACTGGGTGACCAAAGTAGTAAATCAGGGAGGGGCTGTGGACATGGCCTACCTAGATTTTAGCAAGGCATTTGACACAGTCCCACACAAAAGATTAATATACAAGTTAGCCAGCCCGGGAGTGAGTCCCAAGATGACAGTCTGGGTAAAGAATTGGCTGCAGAATAGGACACAGACAGTAATAGTAAATGGAGTCCACTCAGAAGACAGGAGGGTTACTAGTGGGGTACCGCAGGGTTCAGTATTAGGACCGGTCCTCTTCAATGTCTTTATAAGCGACATTGCGGAAGGACTGGAAGGAAAAGTATGTCTCTTTGCAGATGACACTAAGATCTGCAACAGAGTTGATGCACAAGGGGGGTGGAAAGGATGAGAAGGGACTTGGCAAGGTTAGAGGAATGGTCAAATGTATGGCAGCTTAGATTCAATGCTAAGAAGTGCAAGGTAATGCACCTGGGAAACAAAACCCAGGGGAAGAGTACACAATGGGGGGTGAGATACTAACAACAACAAAAATGGAAAGGGACCTGGGGTAGTCATATCAGATGACCTAAAGGTGGGCAAGCAATGTGAGAGGGCAGCAAGGAGGGCTGGGGGGATACTGGGATGCATAGGGAGAGGCATCACCAGTAGAAAACAGGAAGTTATTATCCCTCTGTACAGACAGCTGGTGAGACCCCATCTGGAGTACTGTGTGCAGTTCTGGAGATCCAGTCTCTGCAAAGACATAGACAGGATGGAAGCTGTCCAGAGGAGGGCAACTAAAATGGTGCAGGGTCTGCACCGGAAGACATATAAAGAGAGACTTAAGGAGCTTACTATGTATAGCCTCGAGGAAAGGAGGGTGAGGGGGGACATGATAGAAACTTTCAAGTACCTCAAGGGAATCAACAAAGTCCAAGAGGGTAGCATCTTTCAAAAAAAGAGGTGTGCAAGAACAAGAGGGCACAATTTGAAGATTGGGGGCAGCTCAGAGGTAATTTAAGGAAGTATTTTTTCACAGAGAGGGTTGTGGATGCATGGAACGGCATTCCGGAGGAGGTTGTGGAGTAAAAATCAGTGGTGGAATTCAAGCATGCATGGGACAGTCATAAGGCAATTCTGGGGGTGGGGTAAGAAGAAGTAGGCTGCAGGTTAAGTAGGATCTGCAGCTTATCCAGTAGGTAGGGAAATGGGCAGACTGGGTGGGCCAAGCGGTCCTTATCTGCCATCAAATTCTAAGTTTCTATGTTTCTATGAGTACCTCAGGGCTCAGTACTGGGTCCAATCCTCTTTAACATCTTTATAAGTGACATTGCAGAGGGTCTGGAGGGAAAGGTATGCCTCTTTGCAGATGACACAAAGATCTGTAACAGAGTTGATACACAAGAGGGTAGAAAAGATGAGAAGGGACTTGGCAAGGTTGGAGGAATGGTCAGACATATGGCAACTTAGATTCAATGCAAAGAAGTGCAAAGTAATGCACCTGGAAACAAAACCAGGAGAAAGAGTACACAATAGCAGGAGGTACTAATAACAACAAAATGGAAGGGACCTGGGAGAAGTCATATCAGATGATCTAAAGGTTGGTAAGCAATGTGAGAAGTCAGTAAGGAGAGCCAGGGGATACTGGGATGCATAGGAAGGGGCATCACAAGTAGAAAAGGAAGTGATTATCCCTCTATACAGACAGTTGGTGAGACCCCATCTGGAGTACTGTGTGCAGTTTGGAGACCTCATCTCATGAAGGGCATAGACAGGATGGAAGCAGTCCAGAGGAGGCAACTAAAATGGTGCAGGGTCTACATCAAAAACCATATGAAGAGAGACTGAGAGAGCTTAATATGTATACCCTTGATGAAAGGAGGGACAGGGGGAACATGATAGAAACGTTCAAGTACCTCAAGGGAATCAACAAAGTCCAGGAGGGTAACATCTTTCAGAAAAAGAGATGTGTAAGAACAAGGGGGCACAGTTTAAAGATAGAGGGGGGACGGCTCAGGGGTAATGTGAGGAAATTCTTGTTCACGGAGAAAGTGGTGGATACATGGAACAGTCTTCCTGAGGAAGTCATTGGGTCTAAAACAGTGGGGGAATTCAAACATGCATGGGACAGACACAAAGCAATTATAGTGGGGGGTTGCAGGAAGCAGGCTGTTGGTTAACTAGAATCTGCAGCTTATCCAGTAGGTAGGGAAATGGGCAGACTGGGTGGGCCAAGTGGTCCTTTTCTGCCGTCAAAGTCTGTGTTTCTAAGGTTTTGGCTGCATTGGGGACTGGGGACCATCTGGGGAGATGCAGGCCTGTATGGGGGAGATGGCCTGCATGTTTCCAGCAGGGACACTGGAGCCCTTAGTGGACAGTTTCAATGCTTCATTGGCAAGCATTTAAACTAGCTGGGGGGGTGGAGCTAAACAGCAGGATACATCACACTGCCCACTCCCACAGGTTAGTGTAGCCAGCAAAGACATTACAAAAAGGTGTGTAGCCAGTAACAAGGATAAGGAAGATAATATACGGAAAGGAACTACAGTACAGGATACAAGGAGAAAGACAGGAACAGGAAGGCAGCATAATGAGGGAGAAACAGGTGGGGAAAAGAAGCAGGAGGTCAAACATAGGAGGAGAGGGGGGACAGGCAGCAAACAATGGAAGGCCATGGTTACAAATGCCTGAAGCCTGGGAAATAAAATCCCAGACCTGGAGGCCTTGATGATAGAAGCAGACCTGGATATAGCGGCAATAACAGAAACCTGGTACACCACCAATCATGACTGGGACACAAATGTTCTAACCCCAGGAATCCACTAATATTATTACTCTTGCAGTTTTTCAAGACAGGACTGCCCCAGAGAGAACAGAATGCTATGCTATTCGTGGAATGTTTGGCTCATGCATCTATTTTCAAACTGCCTTGTGCCAACTGCCTACATTCTACCTCAGATTTCTTCTCTGTGATGCAAAGATCAGATGCTCTGGAGATCTCCCTCAATCAAGATCGTCTGATTAGTGTTTAAGAACAAAAAAACTTAAGCATTTTTGTCTTATTTTTCATTACTGCCTTGTGTCTATTGTTATTTACTGTTTTTTCCTCATTGTTTAAAATTGCAAGTTTTTTTATTTAAAACTAAGAAGACTTTCTGTTTTAAAAATTGCTTAAAAATTATTTAAAATGTTTAGAAGTGTTGCCAAGACAGACAAGCATGATTTATCCTTAGTCTGTCTTGAACAACACCACTTCTCTGTTGATTTTAAAAACTGCAAGTCTTTCCCACCTAAGACACCTGAAAAACGTCAGGTAAGACCTGCAGAGAACGTTTGAAGAGGGGTCCATAGGCTCTGACCAGTCCACCCTCTCTAAGTCTTTGGCTCAACCTTCCAGGGCCACAAAAAACACCTGATACAGATGAGGGCCCTGGCAAGAGAGGCATTGAACCGGCTGACTCCCGGTGCCTGCCAAGAAACTGTTAAAGACTAAGCACACTGAGACCCTAGCTAGAATGCCACAAGGGGCTCCTCAGGTGCCTGCTACTGTACCTTTGCCTGCTGACCTGGTACAGGCTTTGAAAATCATGCAAATACTGCAGGGCTTTATACCCCCTCAGCCAACTGCTCGAGCCCAAGTAGGGCTAACATCTGCCTCTGTTCCCCCTCCACTCCTGGAACAATTGGAGTATCAAGAACTAGAAGAGTATGAGGCAGAGGAGGGAATCAAACCTTTGGTCTCTTCTGAACAGGAGCTTGGTTCACACTCCACCCCAGACCTACTGAGGATTATTCCTCACAATTTTACTTTATAAGGAAAATGGTCTAGGAAAGAGATGCAAGATGAGGAGGAAGCTCAGTACATGGAGCTAAGGGGGTTAACGTCCACTAGACAGTTCTTGCTTCCTATGTACAAGTTCTTTAAAAAATGACATTATAGAAATTCTCAAAGCACCTAACACCATCACAAAAGTATGACAGGAAGTATCAACGTCAGCACTCATCCTGACCTCCAGGGAATAGGGCAGCAGGCTGCCTATGAAAGGGCTAAAATGCATTTGTTCTCTCATCCTCCTGAGAAGGATTCCAAAAAAATTGACAGGTGCCACAACCCCTGATACGGGTGAGGGCCCTGGCAAGAGAGGCATTGAACCGGCTGACTCCCCGGTGTGTGCCAAGAAACTATTAAAGACTCAGCACACTGAGACCCGGCTAGAATGCCACAAGGGGCTCCTCAAGCGCCTGCTCCTACACCAATGCCTGCTGACCTGGTGCAGGCTTTAAAAAACATGCAAATGCTGTAGGGCTTTATACCTTAGGCACTGCAGCCCTCTACCGGAAAGCTCTCTGGCAGTCAGTTGTCGACAGTGCTGAGGCTAACCTCTCTTTATCTGTGTCAGAGCTATTGGATATGGCAAAATTGGGTTTGGAGGCTTCCAAATACCAGTTTCAAATGGTAACTGACACCAGTGAAACTGCTGCAAGATGGCTGGCTGGTACAATAGCTCTGAGGAGATTTGACTGGCTGAGGGCTACGAGCCTAACCCAGGACACACAAGCTAAGGCAATGAATTTTCCAGTCGAGGGACACTCTCTTCAAACAACATGAAGTCTTGCTATATTATGACAATAGCAGTTAGCCACAGCACTTGAACTGCCCCGGAGAGGAAAGAGTTAACTCCAGGATGACTGGAGTTCTCAGCGCGAGTGCTGTACTGAAAGCTCTATCTGGCTAGTTTCAAACTGAAACTGTCAGATTCTTTACTCCGCCTCACTGAACAGTCGCTCCGGAGATCTCTCCTTCAGCTCTGTTCATTTCTCGGTTCAAACGAGTGTTGTCGGTTCATTTTAACCGGCAAAAGTAATTATTTTACCGCATTTCGGTTCAAAGCTCTATCTGGTAAACCGTAAGTACAGGATTTTAAAGTCTGTGTGGAAATTCATTATCGGTTCGTTTTTGAACCGATCGGTTTGCAAAAATACTAATTTCAAGTAATAATTTGGGCTTTTAGAGTGCGGTTCCCAGTTCTTATCGGTTCTAGAAAAACCTAACTTTTAAATTGGTTTTTTTCAAATACCCGTGACACGGTTAGGAACCGATAAGGGTGTCTTGCCTGGCACTGCCATAAAAAGGGCAAGTTTTTCAATAGGCTGGCATTATGTCTGAGAAACCCAAAAGAAAAACCAGGCCCACTGGGTTTCAACACTGTGATGTTTGTGGGAAGCCTTTGCCAGGCTGACCCACACCACATGTGTTTATTGTCTGGGGCTGACCACCTCCTGTCAGACTGCCAGGTGTGTAAAATTTCCTGCAGCCACCCTGGAGAAAAGATTGGGCGGCTCAGGGCGAGGAGGCCAAAAAGTCCGCTGACCCAGATGGCCAGCCCGGTCCAGCACCCACTGGACCAGAGGGAGTGCCCTCTGACCAGGGTGAGACTTCCTCGGGCAAAAGGAAGGCTGGTTCTGAGGAACCAGCCCCAGTGAAAAAATCTAAGAAATCAGCAGGTCTGGAGTGCAAGATTACTTCTCCAACTGCTGCAGAGATAGCTAAAGCCATACAGATTGTCCAGTCACTGTCTCAGGGACAGGCCGAACCACCATTAGCTGGCAAAAGGTTGGTTCATCCGGTTCCAGTGTTTCAAGAGTATGATGTTGAGGAATTTTATGAACCACAGGAGGGGGAGGAAGATTTTGATCATTATGTATGTGGCTGGGAGGGTCTGGGCGTGCCCATTGAACCGGACATTTCTCCAGACAGACCATTAGAATCTCCCCTATGCTGTCTGGTCCCCTTCTCATTTATGTTTTACAAGAAGGTTGCAGAAACCCTCCAGCTTCCCTTGGAAGAGGCTGTGGATGAGCAAGAGGAGCTTGATTATGTTGAGATGATGGATATCCCAGAGTCTAGGAGGTTGTCTATTCCTTTGCATAAGTCATTTAGGAAGCAAACAACAACAATTTAAAAATATCCTCATTCTGTCCCTCCTGTAGATAAAAAAATGGACAGAAGGTATACTTTATCAGGCCCTGATACAGACTGCCTTACTGAACAGTGTAGTCATGTAGGTGTGGTACAAGCTGCAGCCTGTGACAAGGCTAATATCCCCCTGGCCTCACATCCTCCTGATAAGGATTCCAGGAAGATTGATGCCATGGCGGAAAAACAGTATATGGCAGCTTCTTTGGGACTCAGGCAGGCAAATTATATGGCTTATGTGGCTAGATATCAGAAATCTAGATGGGATACAGTGTTGCAGTTAGCCAAGCAGGCCCATGGCCAGCTGGCTAGTGAATTGGAACAGGTGGCTGCTGATGGCATTGAAGCCTCTAAAGTTCAGTTTCATGCTGCTGTAGATGTTAATGATATTTCCTCTAGGGTCATGGCCACTTCTGTAGCTTTCCGTAGGTTGGCATGGCTCAGGTGCACTAATCTGTCCCAAGATACTCAGTCAAAGGCTATGGATTTTCCTGTGGTGGGTAATTCTCTGTTTGGAGAGCAGACAGAGAATTATATGAAAAAGATGGATGAATACAGAACTACCTACAAAAGTGCCCAGGCCAAGGAGCGGCATGCCACTCCCCAGAGGCACACTCCCAGAGGTAGGGGCAGGCCTTTCCACAGGCCTTTTATCAATCCCAAGCCTCCTCTGCTTTTGCACAGAGGGTTTTCAGAAGGCAGAGGCAGGTGGGCGCAGGTAAACCGTCCCCACCCCTCAGCCTAAGGCAACTCCAAGCAGGCACCCTGATGGGGTGCCCAGGGCCATTCTCCTGTACCAGTTGAGGCAGGTTGGCTTACTTCAGCCAGAACTGGGTGTCCCTAACTCGGACAAATGGGTTCTGGAAGTAGTAAGCCAGGGTCTGGTTCTCAGCTTCAAACAGTTCCCAAAGATGAGAGCCAGACATTTCCAACCTGCAAGCCCTTTAGAGGCCCTTGCTCTGGAAGCAGAGGTCTCTTCCCTCCTAAACTTCAAAGCAGTGGAAAGGGTTCCTCCTTGTCACCAGGGCAAGGGGCTGTACTCCAGATACTTTCTTACACCAAAAAAGACAGGAGAATGGCGGCCCATTCTAGACTTAAGGTACCTGAACAAGCATCTTTTGAAACCAAAGTTCAAAATGTTAACTCTGGCAATGATTTTGCCCTCTCTCAGGCCAAGGGACTGGCTAGCCTCCCTGGACCTCAAGGATGCCTATTTTCATGTCCTGATCAGGCC
Organism: Neoceratodus forsteri; assembly: GCA_016271365.2. NCBI lineage: Eukaryota > Metazoa > Chordata > Ceratodontiformes > Ceratodontidae > Neoceratodus > Neoceratodus forsteri. The sequence continues at coordinate 1,136,650,085 of CM028133.1, forward strand.
TTCTCACGAAAATACCTCAGGTTCGAACTGCCCTCAGGTCACTACCAGTTCAGAGCAATGCCCTTCGGTCTTACCTCTGCTCCAAGGGTATTCACAAAATGTCTAGCGGTGGTAGTGGCTCATTTAAGAAGGCAAGGGGTTGCTGTTTTCCCTACCTGGACGACTGGCTCATTGTGGTCAGTCCCAGATCAGGTAAAATCCCACTTGCAAGTCACGCAGCTTCTCACCTCCCTGGGATTCCTGCTGAATTTACCAAAGTCAGTTTAGAACCACTTCAGGTACTAACTTTCATAGGTGCAGAATTGGACACAAAGTTGGCCAGGGCCTTTCTCCCCTCGGAAAGGGTAGAGAAGTTGATTGCCTTGGCATCCTCTTTCACCCTGCGGGTCTCTCGACCAGCAAGACACTTTTTGCAACTTCTGGGGCACATGGCTGCCTCCACAGCTGTAGTGCAAGGAGCAAGATTCCAGATGAGAGACATTCAGTTTCATTTGAGGGCCTATTGGTCCCAAAGGAGGGACCTCCTTACCAAATTGGTCCCAGTGACCCAAACTCTGATTCTAGCTCTTCAGTGGTGGCAGGATCAGAGCAATCTAAGACAAGGGTTCCCCTTCATTCCCATTTCTCACTCCCTCACCCTCACTACGGATGCCTCCTTGCTGGGGTGGGCGCATAGTGACCTTTCCACTCAGGGGTGTGGTCCCCCAGGAATCTCTGCTCCACATCAACCTATTGGAACTCAGAGCCGTCTTTTAGCTCTTCAGGTTTTCTCGGCATCTGTCCAGAACAAAGTAGTTCAGGTCAGGACAGACAATACCACAACAATGTGGTACATCAACAAGCAGGGGGGCACCCGGTCATCGGCCTTGTGCACCGAAGCAATGAAGTTGTGGTCTCTGGCTTACTCCCTGAACACCTCTCTAATAGCAGTTCACCTTCCAGGGAAGGACAATGTCCTAGCAGATGCCCTCAGCAGGATTTCACAGGGTCATCACGAATGGCCTTTGAATTTCCTAGTGCTGGGGTCAGTTTTTGCCAGATGGGGCACTCCATAGATAGATCTTTTCGCAGCCCCAGACAACCACCAACTTCCTCTGTTCTGTTGCAGGCCTCCAGTAATGGGCTCAGTCCCCCTGGATGCCTTTCTGTTGGACTGGGAAGGGAAGTTCCTGTATGCCTTCCCCCCCCTTCCCCCTTCTCTTCAAGGTGTTAGTAAAAATCAGATCCCAGCCCTGCAAAGTGATTCTGATTGCACCAGACTGGGCCAGGCAACCCTGGTACCCACTGCTTCTGTCACTGACAGTCCACCTTCCCCTGTGCCTTCCCAGGATCCACAACCTGCTGACTTGTGCCCAGGGGAGAGTTTGGTATCCGGACCTCAAATCCCTCCACCTCAAGGCTTGGCTCTTGAGGAGTTAGAATTTGCTGATTTACACCTTTCTCAAGGTGTCCTTGATATTTTATAGGCCTCTAGGAAGCCTTCCACTAGAGCCACTTATAATTCCAAATGGAAAAGGTTTTCCATCGGGTGTTCTGCGAAGCAAATTGTCCCAGAATCTGCTGATTTGCCCATTTTGTTGGGACTACTTGGTCCATCTTAATCCCTTAGGCCTCAGGCCAGCTACCTTAAGGGTTCACTTGGCAGCTGTCTCTGCTTTTATCTCACCAGGAAAGCCTTCCTCCCTTTCTTCTCACCCTGTGTTTTCCAAGTTTTTTAAGGGGTTACTTCATACTAACCCTCCTTTTCGGGACCCAGCCCCTGCCTGGGACCTTAATGTTTGCATTACTCAGTTAATGCAACCCCCCTTTGAACCCCTGTTTTCAGCAGACCTTAAGTTCCTAACTTGGAAAACTGTGTTTCTAGTGGCAATCACTTCTGCCAGATGCATAAGTGAGTTACAAGCCCTGTCAGTAGAAAAAGATTTTATTTCTTTTCACAGAGATAAGGTAGTCCTCAGGACTAACAGAAAGTTTTTACCTAAAGTGGTTTCAGATTTCCATCTTAACCAATCCATCTCCCTTCCAGTATTTTTCACTGAGCATTCTTCCTCTGGTGAAAGGAGATTGCACAGTCTGGATGTTAAGAGAGCCTTAAGCTACTATTTGGAACGCACCAAGGGTCACAGGTTCGAATCCCTCCAACTCTTTCTTACCTATGGCGAGGTTGGCAAAGGAAAACCTGCCACTAAGAGGACAATTGCCAGGTGGATTGTCTCTTGTATCCAATTTTGCTACCAAAAACTGGGTAAAGACCCCCCCTCAGGACTGAGGGCCCATTCTACCAGGGGTACAGCTGCATCTCTAGCGGCTGCTAGAGATATTCCTATTCTGGAAATCTGTCAAGCTGCTACCTGGAAAACAGTTCACACCTTTACCAAGCATTACTCCCTGGATGTCCAGGCCAGGAGAGATGCTCGGTTTGGCACAGCCGTGCTTCAGAGCCTATTTCCTAAGTAGGTTCTGGCCCTCCTCCATGGAGGTTAAATTCAGCAGAAGGGCAGACAGCAAGGAGAACCAGGGATAAATGACAACCAAGGAAGGGGCTGGAGTAGAACAGTGAAGCAGTCTATGGAGGTCAAATCATGGAAAGCCATGTGTGCAAATGCCAGAAGCCTTAGCAACAAGATGGAAGATCTGGAGGCTGTCATGGTACAGTCAGACCTGGACATTGTGGCCATCACTGAAACCTGGTGTAATGATAACCATGACTGGGAGATGGCCATACCTGGCTACAACATATTCAGAAGAGACAGAGCAGGCAGGAAGGGAGGAGGTGGCACTGTATGTGAAAATGACATAGGGCCACACAGATCCAGGAGGAATAAAATGGGGGAGATACTGTGGGTTAGCTGGAAAGGAAAATGGGGCCAGCCATCGCACAGGTGTGGTCTATAGACCACCAGCCCAGGAGGAAGAAACAGATAGGGAGCTGATGCTAGCCATCCAAAGGATGGCAGACAAGGTGAGTGAGTACTGGTTGGAGACTTCAATATACCAGACGTGGACTGGAGCATTCCAGCAGCAGCATCAACTAGAGCAGATTTATCCTGGACTCCCTTCAGGGTGCCTTCCTCAAGCAACTGGTCATGGAACCAACTCGGCAGAAGGCAATACTGGACCTTGTGCTCACAAACAGGGACAGTGTGATGGGGGTAACAGTGGGGGAGCACCTGGGTAACAGCGACCACCAGTCATTGTGGTTTGAAATCACAGAAAGAGCAGAACCAAACCACACAAAAACACGTATCCTGGATTTTAGGGGGGCAGACTTTGGGAAAATGGGGAGATACTTGAAAGAGGCATTAAGGGAATGGGACAGGAATCAGGGGTTGAGGAACAGTGGGCAGTATTTAAAATGGGGATTATAAGAACAACAGAATTATGCATTAAGCAGGTTAGCAAGAGGAAAAGGAAGAGGAGACCATTATGGTTTTCAAAGAGGTAGCAAAGAAAGTGAAAGCCAAAAAGATTGCATTCAGGCAATACAAAAAGACACAGGCAGAGGGGATAGGGAGAAGTACCAGGAGAAACAAAGGGAGGCAGGAAGTCAGTAAGGGAAGCCAAAGCTCAGACAGAAGAACACATTGCAAAATCAGTGGGTAAAGGGACAAAACTTTTACAGGTACATAAGTGAAAAAAGAAAGACAAAGGGAGGGATAGTGAGACTGAAGGGGAGGATGGGAGCAGCGTGGAGGATGACAACAGTAAAGCTGACATATTGAACAGGTATTTCTGCTCAGTCTTTACTAAGGAAGAGGGGTAATGGGTCTGAAGGGAGTACAGGGGTGAGAATGGTGCAGAAATGGACACAAGTCCCTTTACATGAGAAAGGGTCCTGAAGGAACTGGAAGTAATAAGAGCTGATAAAGCAATGGGGCCAGATGGGATGCACCCCAGGGTCCTTAAAGAACTAAGAGGTGGTGGCTGAACCTCTGGCTATCTCTTCAGCCAATCACTGGAAACAGGGGAGGTACCCAAAGACTGGAGGACAGCAGATGTAGTCCCCTTATACAAAAGTGGGAACAAGGAGGAAGCAGGGAACTACAGACCAGTCAGCCTCACCTCGGTAGTGGGAAAGATCATGGAAGCACTACTGAAGGAGAGATTGGTGGAACATCTGGTTGTCAATGGACTACAGGACCCAAGGCAGCATGGTTTCACCAGGGGGAGGTCATGTCAGACCAACCTCATTGAATTTTTTGACTGGGTGACTAGGGAGGTGAATCAGGAGAGGGCAGTGGACATGGCCTATCTGGACTTCAGCAAGGCCTTTGACACTGTGCCACATAGAAGACTATTACACAAACTGGGGAATATGGGTGTGGGCAGGACAGTAGTGTGGTGGGTAGGTAACTGGCTGGGTGGCAGGACACAGAGGGTGGTGGTAAATGCTGTCATTCCACAGAGGGAAGAGTGACCAGTGGGGTACCACAGGGATCAGTGCTGGGACGGGTCCTATTCAACATCTTCATCAGTGACATTGCACAGGATCTAGAAGGCAGAATTTCACTGTTCGCTGATGACACAAAGCTCTGTAACAGAGTAGACACACCAGAGGGTGTAGACAGAATGAGAAGGACCTGCAGAAACTTGAAGAATGGTCAAGGGTTTGGCAGTTGAAATTCAATGCAAAGAAGTGCAAGATAATGCATATGGGGCACAAAACCTGGCACAATATATCAGTTGGGGGTGAGGATGTAGCATGCACCAAGCAGGAAAGGGATCTTGGGGTTGTCATCTCTGATGACCTCAAGGTAGGGAAACAGTGTGACAAGGCATCAGGTAAAGCAAATAGGATGCTGGGATGTATAGGCAGGGGCATCACCAGCAGGAAAAGGGAGGTCATAATTCCGCTATACAAGACACTAGTGAGGCCCCACCTGGAGTACAGTGTACAGTTCTGGAGACCATACCTACGTAAGGACATAGACAGGGTAGAGAAGGTTCAGAGGAGGGCAACAAAGATGGTGCATGGGTTGCATCACAAGTCCTATGAAGACAGGTTGAAGGAACTGAACATGTACTCCCTGAAGGAGAGGAGGGAGAGAGGGGATATGATAGAGACATACAAGTATCTTACAGGAAGGAACAGGGTGCAGGAAAACACTATTTTTAAGCGAAAAAGATGTTTCAGGACTAGAGGGCATGGGATGAAGTTGGAGGGAGGGACGATTCAGAGGAAACATGAGAAAGAATTTCTTCACAGAACGGGTGGTGGACAAGTGGAACACCCTGCCAGAGGAAGTGGTGGGGGCTGAAACAATCACGGGATTTAAGAATGCATGGGATAGACATAAAGGAATTCTAGAGGTCAGGGGTAAGGGGAAATAGACTTCTAGGAAAACAAACTAAACTTACAAGCTCAAATGGGCAGACTAGGTGGGCCATAGGCCCTTATCTGCCGACACTGTCTATGTATCTATGTATCTATGTACTGCTGTGTAATCTGCTATTGTCATAATATAGCAAGACTTCATGTTGTTTGAAGAAAAAATTACTCACCTTAGTAATTGCTTTTCTTCTAATGGAGTCTTGCTATATTATGACCACCCCCCCAATCTGCCCCTCTCAGAACTTCTACTTGGGTAAGGGGTTGGCAAATTAGTGCAAGCACTGTGTCATGCCATTATAGGTCTTTTTCCTTTCCCCTTTTCTTTAGGATTGGGGAAACTAGGTACTTCTGTTTTTGGGTTGTGTGTTTGGCCCCCCTCCTGGACTTGAGTCTTTTGGGGAGGGGGGTCTAGTAGTGCTTTTCAGGGGTGATATTTGTTGTTGTTGTTGTTTCTGTTATTGATATTATTACTAGTAGGTGGCCATTTGGCTAGTGTAGGGTTTTTTCCACACAGACTTTTGCTTAGTGTTGGCTCCGTAAAGATCTGACAGTTTCAGTTTGAAACTAGCCAGATAGAACTTTCAGTACAGCGCTCGTGCTGAGAACTCCAGTCAGCCTGGAGTTAACTCTTTCCTGTCTGGGGCAGTTCACGTGCTGTGGCTAACTGCTATTGTCATAATATAGCAAGACTCCATTAGAAGAAAAGCAATTACTAAGGTGAGTAATTTTTTCTTTTTGGTGCCCAGACTAAAGCTTACATGAAAAAAGTAGATGAATACAAAGCTACTTTGAGTAGTAACTTGACTAGAGACAGACCCTCTCCTTTCACTTCTTCTTATTCTAGGGGAGACAGGGGCAGGTCTTCCTTTAGGAGACCTTTCTTCCAGGTACAGGCTGTCACTCAGCAGCAGTACCAACCACAACAGACTGGTTTTTGTAGGGCCAGAGGTAGAATGGGGCTCTCGTAGAGGATCCCAGTCTACCAAGCCTCAGCAGCAAGCAAAACAGAACCTCTGACTTTTCCCTTCAGGCTGCCTCTCCACATCCTGTAGAGGGCAGATTCTCCAACTATTTCCAGGAATGATCAAAGATAACAACAGACAAATGGGTCTTGGGAATAGTGAGTCAGGGTATCTCCCATTGTTTCAAGTCCCTTCCTCACCCAAGGTTAAAACAGTTTACACCAGCTCCCTTCTGAGAAAGAAAATTGCTGGAGCAGGAGGTGCAGGACTTATTACTGGCAAAAGCAGTCGAGCCTGTCCCCCACAACCTAAAGGGCAAGGATTTTATTCCAGGTATTTCCTAACAACAAAAAAGAGTGGAGGGTGGCGGCCTATACTAGACCTCAGACTGTTAAACAAGTACCTGGTGAAGCCCAGGCTCAAAATGGTCACAATGGCAATGATCTTGCCAACTCTACAAAAAGGAGACTGGCTAGCCTCCTTAGATTTAAAGGATGCATACTTCCATATTCCCATAAGCGAGTCTCACAGAAAGTATCTCGGATTCAGACTCCCCTGAGCTACTGCCAGTTCTCAACACTGCCTTTCGGCCTCACCTCTGCACCAAGGGCTTTTACCAAGTGCATAGCAGTGGTAGTGGCACACCTCAGACGACTGGGTGTCTTTTCTTATCTGGATGACTGGCTTATCATAGGGAAATCCCACCAACAGGTGTCAGACCACCTACAGGTAGCCCAGGATATGCTGCTCTCCCTGGGGTTCCTCGTCAGTACCAAAAAGTCGGTGCTGACCCCTGTGCAAGTTCTGCAGTTCACAGGGGCAGAACTGGATACAGTAGTGGGAAGAGTTTTTCTCCCTCAGGGGAGAGCAGAGGCTATTCAGCTTTTGATGGGCTCATTCGCCCTGGGCAGTCCAAAGCCAACAAAACAGTTTCTTCAACAGCACTGAGTCTCTCTTTCACTATTAGGTGTTCAGGTCTGGCCAGAGTATACAGGTGTGCTCCAAACAATTTTGAGGCTGCCACCATTAGAGTTGTTCTTGTATTCTAATTTCTAGTTTATGTCTTGATGTTATTCTACCTCCTGATGATGTTCTTTGAGCCTGTATGTACCTTAAGCTGTTTTTCCCACTATTGGAGCATGTGGCTCTTGTATGTAACCTTGATTCTGTATTTTGTTTCATGGATACCTTGTAACTCTCCCGGGTCACACCTGAAAATAGGCACTTACCTGTCTAGTGTGCTTACCTGGTTACCAAAAGCAAATAAATAAATAAACTATTAGGGCACATGGCTTCAGCAACAAGCACAATCAGAGGTGCCAGATTTCAGATGCAAGATATTCCAATTACACCTCAGAGCACACTGGTGCCAGAGGTGAGACCCACTCTCAAGGTCAGTGCCAGTAACAAAAACCTTGCTACAGGCCCTCCAGTGGTGGAGGCAAACAGAAAACTTAAGGGAAGGGGTTCCATTTCTGCAGGAGCCTCCCTCTCTGCTTCTCACAACTGATGCTTCCTTGCTAGGATGTTGTGCCCACTTAGGGGTTCACACCATTTATGGCTCCTGGGACAGTGCAGACTCACTCCTGCATATAAATTTGCTGGTGCTGAGGGCTGTATACCTGGCCCTTCAGGCTTTCTCTCATCTACTTCAGGGAAGGGTAGTACAAGTCAGAACAGACAATACGACAATAATGTACTACATCAACAAACAAGGAGGGACAAGATCCACTCCACTTTGTATAGAGGCAGTGAAGATTTGGGGCCTTCCTTACTCCCTAAACACCTCTCTACAAGCAATTCATCTGCCTGGTAAGGATAATACCCTGGCAGATGCCTTGAGCAGGATAAATCAGGCCCATCACGAATGGGTGTTAAACAGGCAAGTGGTGAGTGCTCTATTCAGGAGGTGGGGGACCCCAGAAATAGACCTTTTTGCTTCCCACCAAAATCACCACTTGCCTCTCTATTGTTGCAGGGCCCCGGTGAAAAGGACAGTTCCCATGGATGCCCTGATTCTCGGTTGGACAGGCAGATATCTTTATGCCTTTCCTCCCTTTCTACTGATTTTCAGGGTTCTCATCAAGGTCAGGTCACAATCAGCTTCGATAATCCTGGTAGCACCATACCGGGCAAGGCAGTTTTGGTACTCCCTGCTGCTCTCAGTGTCCGTGAGCAAGCTGATTGACCTTCCCCAGAGGTACAATCTACTGCCTTCCTTTCAGGGGAGGGTAGTGTATCCCAGCCTCAGGTCTTTCAAGCTCAAGGCATGGCTCTTGAGGACTTAGAATATGCAGACTGCCAATTCTCTGAATTCTCTCATTTTGGAAGTCCTTAGGGATTACAGGAAACCTTCCACTAAGAAAACCTATGCCTCAAAATGGAAAAGATTTTCCATCTGGTGTAACGATAAGGGTGTAGTCCCAGCCCAGGCCAGGATCCCAACCCTTCTGGATTGTTTGTTTCATCTGCACTCCTTGGGGCTGCAGTACTGAACTCTGAAAGTGCACCTGGCTTCATTTTCAGCTTACCTTTTAGCCAAAAAGAATACCTCGGTGGCATCAAATCCTATATTGAAGAGGTTCTTTAAGGGGCTGTCTCATTTTTTCCCCCTCACAGGGAACCAGTGCCAGCATGGGATCATAATGTTTGCATTTCCCAGCTTATGCTTCTGCCCTTTGAGCCTATGGCATCTGCAGAGCTTACATTTTTTACCTGGAAGGTAGTTTTTCTGGTAGCAATCACTTCTGCCAGGAGGATTTGTGAGCTACAGGCCCTTTATGTGGAAAAGGACTATGTTTTTTTCCACAGGAATAAGGTAGTGTTGAGAACTAATGGTCTCCGACTTCCACTTGAACCAGTCAATAACATTGCCAGTTTTCTTTACTAAACACTCCAGCTCAGGTGAGCGTAGATTGCACAGCCTGGATGTAAAAATAGCACTGTGTTACTATATGACTCGTACTAAAGACCACAGGCAGGACAGACAACAGCTGTTCCTCACCTATGGGGAGGTAGGTAAAGGTACTCCTGCTTCGAAAAGGATCTTATCTTGATGGATAGTCCACTGTATTCAAGTTTTGTTACTCAAAAACAGGCAAGGTTCCTCCTTCTGGTCTTAGAGTCCTCTCTACAAGGGGCACAGCTGCCCAAGAGGTACCTCTATTAGAAATATTTAAAGCAGCTACCTGGAGGTCAGTCCACACCTTCACTAAACACTATAGCCTGGATATTCAGTCTAGGTGTGATGCCAATTTTGACAAAGCTGTTCTGCAGAATCTTTTTCCTAAATAGATTCTGCCCACCTCCTAGAGGTACTGCTGCATAGTCTGCAAGAGTAATAATATTAGTGGATTCCTGGGGTTAGAAGAAAAAATTCCTCACCTGTAGTAATCTTGTTTCTTCCAAAGGGATCCACTAATATTATTACTCCCCGCCCTCATCCTACCCTTCAGAATCAATAACTAGAATAATACTCTCCATAGCTGATAAGATACACAATTGGAGTGGTATGCTACCTGATGGCACATTCTGGTAATACCTAAAGCTTGTAGGTTCTTTTCTTGGGGCATATCTGACTTCAGAAAAGGGGACGTTTGCTTCTGTTAGCCCTTGGCTACTCATTTGAAATGGCCCCATTGGGCATTTAAAATTGTTTTATGGTTATTTAATTATAATTCACATGTTGTTATGTCCTCTTTGCAGGCTGCTAAGAAATCTGAGGTAGAATGTAGGCAGTTGGCACATGGCAGTTTGAAAATAGATGCATGAGCTAAACATTACATGATTAGCATAACATTCTGTTCTCTCTGGGGCAGTCCTGTCTTGAAGGAGAACTGCAAGAGTAATAATATTAGTGGATCCCTTTGGAGTCATTTTTTCTTCTGGGTTATGCTCTATTCAGGCGGGATAGGGAGAATAAAAGGGGGGGAGAGTGTGGCCGTGTACGTAAGGGAAGATATCAAAGGAACAGAAGTACAGAGTGGACAGCGGGAGTCCGAGGCACTGTGGGTCACCCTTGAGCCAGGCAGTAGCACAGCAATCCGCACAGGGGTGATCTACAAACCTCTGGTGCAGGGGAGGAGATGGATAGGGATCTAATGGATCAGATTCAGGAAATGACAACAAAGGACGAGGTACTACGGCTGGGGGATTTCAGTATCCCAGAGATTGATTGGCCCATCCAAGCAGCTGCTTCATCCATAAGGCAAGACATCCTGGATTCCCGACAGGCGGCAGGCCTCAGACAGCTGTTGAGCAATCCCACCAGGGACAGGGTAATTCTGGACCTAGTACTGTCCAGTGGGGACAGAATTGGAGACGTCCAGGTGGAAGGTCAGCTGGAATCCACTGACCACTACATAGTGTGGTTTAACATGGAGACAGAGACGCAGTCAAATCACATGACGGCAAGGGTCTTAGATTTTAAGGGGGTGGATGTCAGACGAATCTGATAGATTTCTTTGACTGGGTGACAAAGAAAGTAAATTGGGGGAGGCGTGGATGTCACCTACCTCGATTTCAGCAAAACCTTTGACACTGTCCCACATAGAAGACTGGTTAACAAAGTGGGTAGTCTGGGCATGGGGCAAACAGTGAAAAACTAGGTGAGAAATTGGTTAACATACAGGAGGCAGAGGGTGGTAGTAAATGGGATCCAATCTGAGGAGAGGGGAGTGACCAGCGGGGTACCTCAAGGATCAGTCCTGGGGCCAGTCTTATTCAGTGTCTTAATTAGTGACATTACAGAAGGGCTGGAGGGTAAGGTCCGCTTGTTTGCAGATGACACCAACATCTGCAACAGGGTGGATACACACCAGACGGGGTGGAAGCAATGAGAAGAAGAAGAAGAAGAATCAGCATGTATATAGAGCTTTTCATACATCTAAAGCACTTTACAAGCAATGCTAGACTGGTAGTGAAGTGACTGAATGTGTGGTGGCAGCCATATCGCACATCATCATCCACACACAGCCTGGATAATTGCATGAGGAGGGACCTGGGGAAGCTTGAAAAATGGTCGGAGGTGTGGTGACTATTAATGCACCTAGGAAGATGGAACCCCGGGGAGAGCTACAGGATGGGGGGGAGTTGTTGACCATCATCAAAGAAGAAAGAAACCTGGGGGGGTTATCATTTCAGATGACCTAAAGGTGTCCAAACAGAGTACAAAGGCTGCAGGGAAGGCCAGTGGCATGCTGGGGTGCATAGGCAAAGGCATCACAAAAGAAGGTGGGAGGTGGTGATGCCATTATACAAACCACTGGCAAGGCTTCACCTGGGTACTGTGTGTGCAGTTCACTTGAACCGCGACCGTGGGGACATCAACAAAGTGGAGGCAGTTCAGAGAAGGGCAATAGATGGTGCAGGCTTGCACCAGAAAACATACAAGGAGAGACTAAAGGACCTCAACATGTACTCGCTGGAGGAGAGGAGGGACAGGGGTGACGTGATAGAAACACTCAAGTACATCAAGGGTATAAACAAGGTGCAGGGGAGAAGACATCTTCCAGTACAGGAGGAGTACAAGAACAAGGGGGGATGATATGAAATTAGAAGCGGGCAGGTTGAGGGGTAATGTAAGGAAGTTTTTCTTCACAGAGAGGGTGGTGGATACGTGGAGTAGCCTGCCACATGAGGTGGTAGGAGCAAGGACAGTGGAAGGATTTATATATGCCTGGGACAGGCATAAGGATACCTTAGACTTGGGGAGGAGTGAGAAGAGACTAGTGACCAGGTAGGTCAGTAGCCACACAAGTGTTGGGTAATGGGCAGACTGGATGGGCCTAGTGGTCCTTCAGACAACATGAAGTCTTGCTGTGTTCTGACTATATGCAGTTAGCCTCAGCACTTGAACTTCTCCGGAGAGTAAGGGGTTAATTCTGTGCCAGGGCATAGACCGTTGAGCTTGAGCTCGGTTTTCAAATCTCTGTCTCTGGTACATCTCAGTGTAACCATCAGATTCTTTACTGTGCCTAACTGTGAAGTTGCTCTGGAGATTTCTTCTTCACTTCGGTTCGGTAAAGTTTTGAATTGGTCGGTTGTTTAACCGATTTTCGTGTTTTTACGGTATCAGATCTCTGTTTTCAGTACAGGGTAGCGTAAGTAGATAGATAGTGAATTGTTTCTGAATTTACTGTGTGGAAATTGTTTTTCTTCAGTTTCCTATCGGTCGGTCTGCTTGAGAACTGAAACAGTCTCTTATTTCTTTTTCTCTGGGTTTTTAGTAGTAGTGTCCGGTTCTTATAGGTTTCAAAAGTACCAGATTTTCTTCCACAGCCCATGACACGGTTAGTAACCGGTAAGGGTGTATTACCTGGCTTAAAAGCTGTTAAGTGTAATTTGTAGGTTAAGGCCATGTCTGAGAAACCCAAGAAGAAAACCGGTCCCACTGGGTTTCAACACTGCACTGTGTGTGGGGAGGCTTTTGCTAAAGCTGATCCCCACCTCATTTGTGTTTATTGTCTGGGGTTTGATCACCTCAGATCAGAGAGCCAATTTGTAAAAACTTTCCCAAAGCCACTTTAGATAAGAGATTAAGTAGGCTGAAGGAAAGGGAGGCCGAGAAGTCCGCTGAATCGGATGGCCAGCCCGGTTCGGTTCCAACCAAACTTGAGGGGGTGCCTGCTGACACGGGCGATACACCCTCAGGCAAAAGGAGATCTGACTCTGAGGGGTCGGTTCCGTCAGAAAGAAAAAAGGAAGTTGGCCAGTTCGGATCCCGAACCTCAAGTTCCAACCACCGCTGAAATAGCCAAGGTGATAAGCATTGTGCAGCCGCTTCGTCTGGTTCCTTCGCGAACCGACCACTTTGACTAGGCAATCGGTATGGTTGGACCAAACTCCATCAGATTATGATCCAGAATTGTTTTATGAAGTGAAGTGGGAGGGAGACGAAGAGGAGGAAGAGGATTTCGAGGATACTGATTTTGGAGGCCTAGATGAGCCTAGAGAGGCTGACATCTCCCCAGACAGGCCTTCCAATGTCTCCTCTCCCTGGCTTTCTGAGTGCCCTTCCAATTTTCTGTTTTACTGAAAAGTGGCTGAAACTCTCCAGCTGCCAGTGGTGGAAGCTGCTGATGAGGAGGAAGAACCTGACTACATAGAAATGATGGACGTCTCAGAGTCCAAAAGGCTGTCTATCCCGCCTCACAAGTCCTTGGAGAAACAGACAAGAAAAATTTTGCAAGAGGCATCAAAAGTGCAATTTCGTGCGTCTGTCGACTCTAATGATGTGGCATGTAGAGTTGTGGCTACGTCTGTGTCTCTCAGGAGATTTGCTTGGCTCAGATGTACTAGCCTGTCTCAGGATACCCAGGCTAAGGCCATGGATTTATTTATTTTATTTATTTAGTTTTTGTTGACCGGGTAAGTGCACTAGACAAATCCTGCCTATTTTCAAGCACGACCCGAGGAAGGGGATACAAATGAAAGCCAACTGACCTTGAACCAGATTAAGCTGTTGGTGGTATTTTTTAGTGAATGAGGGAAATTTGGTCAGGACACGGGGAAATTCCCCTACTCTTTTCGATAAGTGCCATGGGATCTTTAACATCCACCTGAACTACCACCAATCCAGGCAGATGGGACCTCGGTTTAGCGTCTCATCCGAAAGATGGATTTCCCTGTGGTTGGTAATTCTCTGTTTGGGGAGCAGACAGAGGCTTACATGAAAAAAATGGATGAATACAGGACCATCTACAGGCGTGCACAGGCCAAAGAGAGGCAAGCCATTCCTCAAAGGCAGCAGTCTAGGGGCAGGGGCAGGCCTTTTCAAAGGCCTTTTTACCAAGCCAAGGCCTCCTCTTCCTTCCCGCAGAGGGGTTCTTCCGTGGGAGAGGTAGGAGGGGGGTGAGCAGGGCTGCATCCCCTTCCCATTCCAAGGCTCCTGCCAAACAGACACCGTGATGTGTCAGTTCGGGTCGCCACCCCTATACTAGTAGGGAGCAGGCTGGCTTACTATTTTCAGGCCTGGAAGTCTGTTATTTCAGACAAGTGGGTCCTGGAGGTAGTAAGCCAGGGCCTGGCTCTCAGTTTCAAAAGATTTCCAAAAATGAGAGCCAGGTCTTTTCCTCCTGCATCAGCGACAGAGACCATTGCATTAGAGGCAGTGGTTTCTTTCCTACTAGCTCTCAGAGTTGTGGAAAAAGTTCCTCCACAACACAGGGGTAAAGGGCTGTACTCCAAGTACTTCCTTACCCCAAAAAAGACAGGGGAGTGGCGACCCATCCTAGATTTAAGATATCTGAACAAACATATCCTCAAAACCAAAGTTCAAAATGATGACTCTGGGAGTAATCCTCCCCTCTCTGAGGCCAGGGGATTGGCTAGCATCCCTGGACCTCAAGGATGCCTATTTTCACATTACTATCAGGTGCTCCCACAGAAAATACCTCAGGTTTGCGTTGTCCTCGGGCAATTACCAATTCAGAGCCATGCCCTTCGGCCTCACTTCAGCTCCAAGGGTATTTACAAAGTGCCTTGCAGTAGTAGTGGCCTTCCTCAGAAGGCAGGGTATTTCAATCTTCCTTTATCTGGATGACTGGCTCATTGTAGGCCAGTCCTCAGAACAACTCAGGTCAGCTCTGGAAGTTTCTCAGAACCTGCTCAGTTCCGTAGGATTCATTCTCCATCTTCCCAAGTCAGTTCTCGAACCTGTACAACTCCTCACTTTTATAGGAGTAGAGTTAGATACAGTCCAGGCAAGGGCCTTCCTCCCACAGACAAGGGTAACCGCCCTTACAGATCTGGTCTTCTCTTTTTGGCCTCTGGTCTGTCGACCAGCTAGGCACTTTCTCCAACTCCTAGGCCACATGGCAGCCTTGACTGCTGTGGTACAAGGGGCCAGGTTTCAGGTGAGGGACATTCAGTTCCACTTAAGGTTGTTTTGGTCTCAAAAGAAAGATTCTCTCACCAAGCTGATTCCAGTGACTTGGACTCTGGTCCAGGTTCTCCAGTGGTGGCTGGATCAGCACAGTCTCAGACAGGGTGTTCCATTTCTCAGTCAAGCTCCCTCAGTAGTTTTAACTACAGATGTCTCTCTCCTGGGTTGGGGAGCCCATCTGGGGACTCTCACTGCACAGGGAATTTGGTCACAGCAAGAGTCTCTCCTTCACATTAATGTCCTGGAACTCAGAGCTGTGTTCCAAGCCCTCCAGGCTTTCTCGGAGTCAGTCAAAGGCAAAGTGGTGCAAGTCAGGACAGACACCACCACCACCACCATGTGGTACATAAACAAGCAGGGAGGCACTCAGTCTATGGCCTTGTGCATGGAAGTCATGAAACTGTGGTCTCTAGCTTACTCTCTTCAAGCTTCCCTGACAGCAGTTCATCTTGGGAAGAACAATGTGCTGGCAGATACTTTGAGCAGAATATCCCAGGGCCATCACAAATGGACCCTGAATCCTCATATCCTAAAAGTCATCTTCACCAGATGGGGCACTCCAGAGATGGATCTCTTTGCAGCCCCAGACAATTATCAACTTCCTCTGTTTTGTTGCAGACCTCCAGTCCTAGGGACTGTTCTTGTGGATGCTCTTCTATTAGATTGGACAGGCAGCTCTTCATGCCTTTCCTCTACTATTCAGAGTACTGATCAAGATCAAATCTCAACCCTGCACAGTGATTCTAGTGGCCCCAGACTGGGCCAGACAACCCTGGTATCCTCTCTTGTTGTCTCTAGCAGCGTCACTCCCTCTGTCTCTACCCAGGAGACACAATTTGTAACCTCCTCTCAAGGGAGGATTTGGTATCCCAATCTCTAGTCTCTCAGTCTCAAACCCTGGTTCTTGAAGAGTTAGAATATGCAGGCCTGCATCTTTCTCAGGGGGTCATGGATATTTTTGAAGGTCTCTAGGAAACCTTCTACCAGGAAAACTTATAATTCCAAATGGAAAAGGTTCACCGTGTGATGTTCTCAGAGGGGTATACAGCTAGAGACTGCAGGTTTAGCCACGGCCTTGGATTATTTGGTTCATCTTAATAGCCTAGGCCTTGGGCCTGCGACCCTTAAAGTTCATTTAGCAGCTGTATCTGCTTTTCTTTCTGCAGGGAAGGGATCTTCCCTGGCGTCCCATCCTGTTTTCAGAAAGTTCTTCTAAGGCTTGGTCCACATTAGCCCTCCTTGTAGAGAGCCTACTCCAGCTTGGGATCTGAATGTCAGCATTGCACAGCTTATGCAGCCACCCTTTGAGCCCTTAGCTTTTCCGAGCTTAAGTACTTGACTTGGAAAACTGTGTTCCTGGTAGCTATTACTTCTGCCAGGAGGATCAGTGAATTACAGGCCTTGTCAGTAGAACCTGACTTCATTTTCTTTCATAGGGACAAGGTGGTCCTCAGGACAAATAGAAAGTTTCTACCTAAAGTGGTATCAGATTTTCATCTGAACCAATCTATGTCTCTACCTGTGTTTTTCACTGACCAGTCTTCCTCAGGGGAGAGAAGATTGCACAGTCTGGATGTGAAAAGGGCTCTTAGCTATTACATACAGCATCCTAAGGCACATAGGAAGGATTGTCTTCAGCTTTTTCTCACTTACGGAGAAGTGGGAAAAGGTAGACCTGCCACTAAAAGGACTATTGCCAGGTGGATTGTCTCTTGTATCCAATTCTGCTATTCCAAATTGGCAAAGAACCTCCTTCAGGCCTGATGACCCACTCGACTAGAGGTACAGCTGCCTCTCTTGCAGCTGCTTGGGATATCCTCTTGGTAGAAATATGTAAAGCAGCCACCTGGAAAAACAGTCCATACATTCACCAAGCATTACTCTCTGGACACTCGGGCTGGAAGTGATGCTAGGTTTGGTACAACAGTGTTGCAGAGCCTATTCCCGAAGTAAGGTTCTGTGTCCCCTCCTCCTGGGGGGTGGACTGCTTGGTAGTCTGCATATAGTGAGAATAAAACAAGACTTCACGTTGTTTGAAGAAAAAATTACTCACCATAGTAATGCTGTTTCTTGTAATGGAGTCTTGCTGTATTCTGACCTCCCTCCCCGCCTCCCCTCTCAGAACCTAGTTTTTGAGATGTGGGCTGTCAAGTACAGTGTTGCACCTCAGGGGTGTATCTTACCTTCTTTTACTTAGGGTGGGGTTGTTGTTCTTTTGTTATTTGTTATATATATTTAATTCACTATCTACTCTGTTTCTTCTTGGGTTCTCGATTTGAGTCTTATGGACCCAAGCTTTGTGGCCTTTTTGGGCCTAAAACAATTTCCATAACTCTAGTTAGTTAGTTTTTGCTCATAAGAATCTGATGGTTACACTGAGATGTACCAGAGACAGAGATTTGAAAACCGAGCTCAAGCTCAACGGTCTATGCCCTGGCATAGAATTAACCCCTTACTCTCTGGAGCAGTTCAAGTGCTGAGGTTAATTGCATATAGTCAGAATACAGCAAGACTCCATTAGAGGAAACAACATTACTATGGTGGTAATTTTTTCCTATCTGCCAACAATTTCTGTGTTTCTAGTGGGCCTGAGGGAATCATTCCACTAGGAGTACAGCTTCCACAATAGCAGCTGTCAGGGATATTCCACTGTTAGAAATCTGTAAAGCGGAGCATGGCTAGCTGCATAGCAGAACAGACGTAATTTCAGGGAGCTCCTGATCCAATGTCCAAATGGTGTTATATTTGCTAATTTATCCATCTAAACTTGCCCTGTACCTTTTGATATTTGTCCCCTGGAGTGTCATGCCCAGTTTGGGAGAACAGTATGGGCAGGAAGAATGCAGAACAGAAAGCAAACTTCTTTGCTCCGTGTGGTGGGGCCTCTAAACTGCCGTCTGCTCCTGTGGCCTCCTCATCCATGGAGCAGAGTACAGAGGAGCTCTGACCGGCAACGCTGGAGTCTCTACAGTCAGCGGTTTTGAACCTAACTAAAATGGTCCAACAAAGCAACAAAAAAATGGACACCTGCCACGACCGTATGGTGAATGTGGAGCAAAAACTGAATGGTATGGTGGATACCATGCAGGCGGCTGAAAAATAATCAGAGTAAGCCCAGGCCGCAGCGTCAATTTGTGTCAAAGAACAAGCCCTGTTTTGAGCAAGTCTGGAACATTTGGAAAATCTAATGAAGGCAGCTAATGTTTGTGTGTTTGGGTGCCAGAGGGAGTGGAGGGAGCGGACCTGCTTACGTTCCTGGCTAATTGGCTAATGGAGGCTAACAAGGAATGGTGGTCTGGGCTTGTAGAATAAATCTGTGGAGAGCTAGTGGCCCAACAGAGGGCGTCAGAACAATCATGTTGTGTACTGTTTCCATGGCCATCAGGGACAGAATATTACAAGCAGCCCGAAATAAAAGAAACATGGAGATAGATGAGTCCAGGGTCCTGCTCTTCCCCGATCTGTCCTATTTCACACAGCAGAAAAGAAAAAGTTTTGATGCTGTTCAACGCTGTGTGAGGGCAATGGACATTCCAAATAATCTCTTCATGCCAGCCCGCCTGCATGTTACAGTGGGTCGGAGGGCATACAACTACACAGATCCTAAAGATGCAGCAAAACTCGTCAACAAGTTGGAAACAAAGAGAGCCACAAGAGAGGGAGATTCATCTTCGGAGTCTGAGCTTGGGGGGGGGAGACACTTGAATGTAAACTGTAAGCTATTACTTGTTCATTGATTCCACCCTGTTTTATGGAAACAGTTTTCATTAGTAGTCTTTATTTTTGATGGATTTACTGCAGCGGTACACCGTTTTTCTCATTGGAACTTTCTGTTGGACAGATATATTTGCTGCAGATACATTGAAGCTGAAACTGTTCCCTGTTTCTCTTTTGTTCACTCAGTGGGACATTATGGGACTACTACCTTATAC
Source organism: Neoceratodus forsteri (assembly GCA_016271365.2). Taxonomy (NCBI): domain Eukaryota; kingdom Metazoa; phylum Chordata; order Ceratodontiformes; family Ceratodontidae; genus Neoceratodus; species Neoceratodus forsteri. Next base: position 1,136,669,195 of record CM028133.1, read on the forward strand.
CACACAGTAGGAATACCTCCTCTTGGAAGACTGATATAAAGTTTAAGAAAGTTTATTATAATGGCATTAGTTGCGGGGCTGGTCTTGTGATGGGTACAAAGGGCTGGTTTATACTGGGGATCTGACAAATCCCAGAGTGTTTGGAGGTTGGGGGGAGTGTACTGAGAGGACTAATGGGAGTATGTGTTAAGTGTATTAACTACAAAGGCTAAGGAGGCGCGTTTTTTCATTGTTTAGAGATGCAATGGGTTAGAAATTGTGAGCGTTGGCAGCACTAGCCATTGGAGATGGAACTATATTGTAGTCAGCTGTATAAGCAGGTATTCCCCTGTTTCTTGTACCAAAGGTAGCAATGACTCTTTAATCTATGTATCAGTTTACTTCAAATATGAATGATGTATTGCATTGGTCAGTGTGTATTTCTGTGCATTATGCTGTAACTATCTGTAAATAATGGTGTTACTTTTTGTAAATACTGAATCTATCGGTGCATAATTTTGTAAATATCCTGTCTTTGTTACTACTGTATGTATGCCTTTATTCCCATCCCCCCGGTCGCGCCTGGAAACGAGCCTCTCCCAGTCAACAAATGTTTAAATAAATAAATTATGGCATAAAAATGTTATAAATAAAAAGTGCAAAAGAAAAAAAATATATGTAAAGCATCTACATGGAGAACAGTACATACCTTTGCAAAGCATTGCAGTCTGGGCTTCCTGTCAGGCACAGCAGTGCTGCAGAGTCTGTTTCCTAAGTAGGGTTCTGTGCCCATCTCCAAAGGTACTGCTTCATAGTCTGCTAGAGTTAATCAAATTGAAGAATCCCTGGGGTTAGAAGAAAAAAATTACTCACCACAGTAATCTTGTTTCTTCCAAGGTATTCTTCAATATGATTAACTCTCCCACCCTACTGCCCCTTCCAGAACCAGTTGGTCTCTGCATCACAGCTGGTCTTATATACTGTTATAGTCAGTCCTGATTTCTCTGTGTTTTTTTAAACGTGATGGCTCTTTGTTTCCTCTAGTTAGTCCTATCTGAGATTGCCAAGGGATAGGAAAAGGGGCATTAGTGGTTAATTGTTATTTTATCTCATTAGAATAGTTTAGTTTAGTTTAGGAGTCTCTCCAAGCAAGGTAATCTAAGCATTATGGAATGCAGCAGTTGGTAAGGGCAGCAGTTTTGAATGGTGGCATGAGCCAATAGATGTTCCATCATTTGCATACCATTCCAAAATTTCTCCGAGGCAGTGCAACGCTGGAGGCTGGCTGCTAGAGTTAACCATATTGAAGAATACTTTGGAAGAAACAAGATTACTGTGATAATTTTTTCTTTTCAGATCTAGATAGGTATCTTCATCAGGTGCCAACACTGTCAGACATAGTCACAGGGACACATTCATGGGTCTGTATAGGTATCTACATCAAGTGCTTACACTGTCGGACATAGATGTTGTAGTACTCACATTTTCAGGTCTATGTAGGTAACTACATCAAGTGCCAACACTATCAGACATTTGCTGCAGTCCAGTGATCACAGAGAAGCTGGTTATAGAGGGATCTAAAGATGTTTCCATGAATTCCAGACCATTCTGATTTTTTATAGGCTGACCTTATCTTCCCTGATGAAGCATTTACTATAAAGTTCAGTCCTTCTGCTTGGCTCTCCACATTGTGAATTCAGACATTCTAAGATGACACACTGCCAAATAATGATAATGTTTTCCTTAACCACAGGAAAAATGCTACAGTCCTTTCTGACCCTGGTGAACAACATCACATCAAAGCAAAGAACCCTGACAATGAGGAACGAACACTGCAAAGAAAATATAAGAGACGAGCTTCCAATCCTGAGATCATAGCAGCTGAAATATCAGGGACTAATAAAATGGCAACAAAAACATCAGGGGTTAGCAGACAACACAGGTAATCCACTGTCTGACACATCATATCATATCCCTTCCATTTATATAGCACTATTCAGTGAAGCATCCTACGGATTAATAGACAACACAGGTTTGCCATTGGGAAAACATCAAGGGATATTTACAGGGTATGTCATAGCAGTGTGTGCACGGTGTTGAGATGTGGCTTCATTTACAGGGGTGTGGCATTGTATACTAGGCATGGTGTCAAAGGGTGACTTGATTACTGGGGTGTGGCATGGCATACTGGGCATAGTGTTGAGGTGTAGCTTAATATACTGGGGTGTGGCATGTCATACTGGGCATGGTGTTTAGGTGTGGCTTGATATACTGGGGTTTGACATGGCATACTGGGTATGGTGTCGAGGTGTGGCTTGATATACTGGGGTGTGGCATGTCATACTGGGTATGGTGTTGAGGTGTGGCTTGATATACTGGGGTTTGACATGGCATATTGGGCATAGTGTTGAGGTGTGGCTTGATATACTGGGGTGTGGCATGTCATACTGGACATGGTGTTTAGGTGTGGCTTGATGTACTGGGGTTTGACATGGCATACTGGGTATGGTGTCGAGGTGTGGCTTGATATACTGGGGTGTGGCATGTCATACTGGGCATGGTGTTGAGGTGTGGCTTGATGTACTGGGGTTTGACATGGCATACTGGATATGGTGTCGAGGTATGGCTTGATATACTGGGGTGTGGCATGGCATACTGTCAGGGTGTGGGTTGATATACTGGGATGTGGCGTGGCATACTGGGCAAGGTGTTGAGGTGTGGCATGATATACTGGAGTGTGGCATGGCACACTGGGCATGGTGTTGAGGTATGGCTTGATATACTAGGGTATAGCATGGCACATTAGGCATGGTGTTGAGGTGTGGCTTAATATACTGGGGTGTGGCATGGCATACTGGGCATGGTGCCAAGGTGTGGCTTTTTTTCTTTCTTTTTTAATTCTATTTATAACACAGCCTTACCCTGAACTCTCTCCAGATGGACACATGGCTTGTACTGGATCCCACCACTCTGAAGTACTCCACTCGACTACTGTAGGAGTCCCAGCTCTCCATCCACTCACCCGGCCACCCAACCCCCCGGCTCTGAGCCCCCTGAGGTGGGACCACCGTTACTCCTTTCTGGCGCTCTATCTTACAATTTAGAGGGACGACCAGGCAGGGAGGAGAGCATAGGAGTGAGCAGAGAAACCCGACACTGGGTGTGGTGGCCAGTCCCCAGACCATCCTTTGCCTATCAGGAGGCATGCAAAGGATGTCAGCTTGGCTCGGCCCACAGATATCCGTCCAACGCCAACCCCTTTACATGTCCTCACTACTGAGCAATGCCCCAGCCTCTGCTGGGAGCTGCTACTGAGCTCGGTGTTCCCTGGATCCCACCCCAGGAGAAGAGAGCAGTCCTCCAGACACTCGAACTTCTCTTCCCCCACCGACCCCCGATGGCCCTGGCTCGTTCCCAAATCTGGGTCACCAGCACGGCGTGAGGTGTGGCGTCCAACACCTCATCCCTCAGTGCCAATGAGCCAGCTGTGGTGTGGCTTAATATACTTGGGTGTGGCATAGCATACTGGGCATGGTGTTTAGGTGTGGCTTGATATACTGGGGTTTGACATGACATACTGGGTATGGTGTCGAGGTGTGGCTTGATGTACTGGGGTCTGGCATGGCATACTGGGTATGGTGTCAAGTTGTGGCTTGATGTACTGGGGCATGGTATAAGGCAAAAGGCCCTTGACTCTGACAAACCCTCAGACGGGCAAGCCTATAGAGCGGCACGCGATAAATGCACTGAGTCCATTCGCAAAGCAAAATCACAGTACTATAGGTCCATCCTTGCCTCCATCTGGGGGTCTGCCTGAAAATTTTGGGACAACATGAAAGAGCTCAATGAAAAAAACGCATCTCCCCCTGCCCTGGCCCAGCTAGATGTCAATGGCTCTGTCTCCACTAACCCCCAAGTCATTGCCGACAGTCTCAATGTCACTTTCACGGACATCAGTGCAGTCCTCCCCTCTAACTTCTTCGACCCTGCTCCAGCCCTCCCCTTATAACTTCCCCCTTTTCTATTTCTGGACTCTCACCCCGAATGAAGCCAAAGCCTACTTGCATGCATCCCTGAAGGGTGATAATCACAGTAACGACACCCTGGACCTCAATCTCCTACGGCTCATCCTGGATGTAGTACTGGCACCCCTCACTGACATTCTCAACTGTTCCCTCTGTCTCAGCCAGTTCCCCCATGTCTGTAAGACCGCCATGGTCACTCCCATACACAAAGGTGGTGACAGTACCTCCCTGGGAAACTACAGGACAATATCGAGCTTCCCTCCCCTCTCAAAAGCACTAGAAAAAATCATAGCAGACCTACTTACTTCCTAGCCAAACACAATCTCCTCTGCGCAGAACAACATGGCTTCCACAAAGGGCACAGTACCTCCATGGCTCTCCTTGAATTCTGCAACTGTATTCACACAGCTCTTGAGAAAGAGCTCCTTGCACGTGCAGTCTACATCGACTTATCGAAGGCGTTTGATACTGTCAGTCACCCACTTCTCTTAGCCACCCTATCTCAGCTATGGCTCTGACAAAGCCCCCTGGACTGGTTCACTAAATATCTCACTGCCCAGTCTCAATGTGTGACAGTTGGAAGCATTCTCTCCAGCAGTCAGCAAGTTCTCTCGGGCGTTTCCCAGTGCTCGATCCTCAGCCCACTACTTTTTAGCCTCTACCTAAACTCACTCCCCAACTCATGTTCAGAAAAAATACTGCTTTACGCCGATGATGTCATTTTCTCATCCCACTGTGCCCCAGAAAAACTCCAGACTGCCCTCCAAGGTGCGTTCAACCAGGCAGAAAACTGGTTCCTAGACCAGAGACTCGTAATCAGTCTTAAGAAGACAAAGCTCATGCTTTTCTCACACACCCAGAATATGCACAAGGACGCCCACCTCCCCATACTATCCAGTACACTCCTGCCCCTTGAAAGAGTTAGCACCTACAAATACCTAGGCATCACCTTCAACATAGCCCTCACTTTTCACGACCACATACGTGTGACACTTGGACAGCTGGTTCTGATTAATCTATGCTTTTTGTAATTTAAAAATGTGTTATTGAGTGTCTCTCATGAGACATGCTGTTTCAGCTAAAAGATAAAAGTCAGGAGATAATTTAAGGCTAGAAGAGACCTAAATTAAGGATCTCCTGTTTATCTAGCTTAATTGTAGCTGCCAGCTGCTAGGCTGGAAATCATAAACTTTTATGACGTTTAGAGGAAGAATACAGGATCTTATCTGTGTCAATCTTCACCATTCATCACAGATGGATACTGGCCGGAGATCAGGACCCCGCGGGAGCCTTTTTTTTTTTTTTAAAGGATATGCGGAGCCAACGCAGTCTCAGCGCCGTCCTCGAAGCCGATGTGTTACGTGGCGGTCGAGGATTAGCCGTTAGGCTGCATCGACTCCACCTGCCTACCAGTTCTTCGTCTCCCGCCGTCGAGGTTGCCTCGTGGGAAGCCTCTGAAGAAATCTGTTTTCAAATTTAGGCCTTAGCCTGCGCTGTTCGTTCGTTTGTTGGTCCGTCGGTCTACTAGTTCTGGGTTCTGCCTCCACTCAACGTCGCCGGTAAGATCTTTTCATTTATTTTAAAGTTTAAGCGACGTCGAGTCTGTTTTGGTGTTTTTTGCTCCGTAGGTCATGTCGCGGTTGGAGGGCCAGAAATTCTCTAAGGCGGGGCGGCCCCACATGTGTCGGTGCCCGTGCGGCTGCAAGTACTCCATCACCGACCAGCATGACCGGTGTCTCTCGTGCCATGGCCCGCTTCACGACATGGATTCGTGCTATGCCTGCTTTTCTATGGACCGCCGCGTTCTCGAGCAGCGCGCGTTGAAGGTAGGGCGAGCTCCACCGACTTTTGGAGGTAGGTCGCGCACTCGTCGGGCCAAGCCACACTCTCTCGGCCTTTCCCCCGGGTCCCCTCCCGGTTCTACACGGACCAAGGAGGAGGGAGCCTCAGCCCCTTGTAGCCTGGCCTTGGCTGGGGCTCCTTCCACGGCGCAGGAGGCCCACCCCGCTTCCTCCCGGGAGTGAGCGGGAGGCGCCTCCATGGCAATCACCCTTTCAGGAGTGAAGCCTCCCCCGGTGTCACTCCCGCGGTCCACAAGGCCCGGGTCGATGCCATCCTCGACGCCGTTGCTCGGTGGTGTCGGGGCCTTCGGCGTCATTCGCGGTGCCGGGGGACCCGTCGGCGCCGACCCGTCTCTTGGCATCATGGGCCTTGTCGGCGCTGTTCGCGGTGCCGACTCTGCTTGCGGCGCCATGATCCCGGCTCCGGCGTCGCCTTTCGCCATGTCTCGCCTCGGCACCATCCTCGGCGCTGAGGTTGAGCACAGCGCCATGAGGTCTTCGGAGTCATCTATCGGCGCCGTGTTCGGTGCCGTTGGGACTCTTGGTGCCGCTTACAGTGCCGAGGGGTCTGGCGGCACCGTGTTCGGCGCCGAGTCCGCCCTCAGTCTCGTCGGCGCCACCTTGGTCCTCGATGCCGTCTGCGGCATCGAGCGGACTAGTGGCATCGTTGGCGCCGAGGCTGGGGCTTCTGTTGGCGCTGTCTGTGTCCTAGGTGCCGCCCCTGGTGCCGGTGGACTTGATCGTGCCGCAGCTGGTCCCAGCCCAGGACCTTTGGCCTGTGCTGCCCTGCTGCCTTCTGCCAGCGCCACTCCCGGGGCTGTGGAGGCTGCAGGGGTCACCTTGGCCACTGCTTCGGCTCCTGGGCCCCTCGGTAAGGTTGCCCTTCCTCACCCTCCTACCGTTTGGCTTCGAGCCATGGACTCTACCTCATCGGAGTCGGAGTCGGGCTCGGAGTCAGATGGGCAGTCAGACCCTTCGGGGTTGTCTGCGGAGGAGGACGAGCCAGTGATCTCCACGTCGGGTCTCAGCCAGCCCCCCTCCGAGGTGCGTCTCGTTCCTCCTAAGGCTAGGGTTAGTGGCACTGACCAGCAGGCTATGGTGCATGCCACCGTTGCCTTGCAACCTGGCCTTGGGGGGTTCCTTGACCCCTTGGTGGTGGTACCCCCTATGGTGGTGTCTCTTGGCTGCCCAACTTTCGGGCCTATCAAGAGACCCACAGGAGGGGAGGGTACTGCTTCCCGGGTCTCCCCTTCGGGGGCAGCCCAGAGTAGTCAGCTTCCTAGGCTGGCCGCTTCGAGGACTTGGACCCTGTCGGACTCCGAGGGGTCAGGGTGTGGGTTACTGCGCGGCCCTTCTGGGACCAACCCGGGCCCCGGACGGAGCCGGAGTGTGGACCTCCGCCCTTCCCCTTCGGGTTCCTTGAGAGGATCCCTTTCTTTCAAGGCAGGGGACCGTCCTTCTGGACCTATACGGCCCTGGTCACCTCTCTTGGGGGATTCTTCTGGGCACAGCCTAGGCAGTACCAAAGTGGTTGTGCAGCTGTTGGCTACGGAGTCTTCCAGGACACCTCCCGCGGGGGTCCTTGGTCCGCTCCCTAGCCCTGGCAGTGGTCAGCCAACTTCTTCTCTCGGCTCTGCCCACTCTCCTCTGCCGCCTTCTCCTGCGTTCCCAGGTATTCTTGGTCCTAGCGATCCTCTTACCTGGGAACAGTTCAGAGCGGTGGCTGCTCGATTCCCTGCCTACGTTAGGGCCATGAACAGTCAGGTTTTCCAACCTCCCCACGAACAGCCACCCTCGGAGCGTATGGTGACCTCCAGCTCCTCATCCCCCTCTTCTTGGGGAGAGGAACCTTCTGTCCACATTTCTCCTGCCGCTGATCTCTGAGTATCAGCGTTTCCTCGTGAGGATGATGGAGGATCTTCACCTTTGTCCCCTGTCCGCAAGCAATCTGGAGCATGCGGCGCACGCCTTTCTAGGCGACTTCGGGACAGCCACCCTTGTGGTGCCGCCCTGGCCTGCTCCCTTTCGGGAGGCATCCATGCGCTTCTGGCAGAGGCCCTTCTCCGGAGTCCCTGCCCCTAGGGACCTCAGCCAGAGATACTGCACTCCCCCAGAGTCTCCAGGCTCCATGCCTCATCCGCAGTCTGGATTGATGCACCTGGACACTCCTGACGGGCTTCGCGCCCTTCACCGTGACCGGCCCCCAGACCAAGACTCCTTGGAGTTTGACTTCTGGGAGAGGAGGACTTTCTACTCGGCACGGTTGCTTCTCTCCATTTCTGCTTATCAGGCCCACTATGCAGCCTATAACAGGTTCTTGTGGTCAGCGCTACGTCAGGTCCTAGCCGCTCTGCCTGACTCGGAGCAAACCAGGCAAGCCATTGCACTCTCTGCACGTGGCCTGGAGCTAGCAAGGCACCAAGCAAGGGCATCTTACGATGCCAATGAGGTAGCTACCAGGGTCATAGGGACAGCGATCTGCCAGAAGATCGGCATGGCCCGCCTCTCCGGTTGTCACCTTGGCCGAGCGTGGGTGATTTGCTCCGCCCACCAGGGAACTTATCTCTTTTCCCGTAAGGCGAGACGGCGTCTGTCAGGGCAACTTCTGTCCCCTTCCGGGGGGACCCCGTCTCGCTCTCTCCACTCTCGGTCCTCTCCAGACCTGGAAGGTTCCCCCCCTTAGTGTGTCACCCACTGAGGGCTAAGGGACTCTGTCCCTTAGGGTGCAACGAATCCACCCCCTTCGGGGGGCTTGGTACTCACCCATCTGTGATGAATGGTGAAGATTGACACAGATAAGATATAGAAATTACGTACCTACCATAATTATGATCTTTCTGTGTATCTTCACCATTCATCACAATCCTGCCCGCCATCCCCCTTGGGGCTCCAGTCTCTGGAATCCTCCTCCCTCTGTGCCTATCCCTCTCTTCACTGCCAAATTTTTGAACTGGTGGGGCAAAGGCGGTAGCCTTCTACTTTTATTTCTGTGCGGTAAAACCAGTACAGAAAAAGTGCCCCTTTGATTCTCAGCTTTCCATCTTCTGGCACCCTTGCTTGAGTGAGATAAAGTTGTGACACACGGGGGGTACAATCTTCCCTAGGGGTACAGTTCGAGTGGCACTCCTTCTCTTCAACATATCTTCACCCCTACGAGGTGGGAGCTGGTGGTTGCCCTCCTTCTGTTATACATCTGACTTTCTAAAAAAAAAAAGGAGGAGGATTCCCCCCCTCTTTTTCACCAAATATCTTTATAGAGAGAGTACTGAGTCCCTGTTCCCTGTCCTTCTCCAGTATAGCCGACTCTGCTTTCAGGAGTATTGCCAGTTATTCTGTGCCTTGAATTCTGGCAAGAGAGCTTTGCTACTCCTTGCAGTTCCTATGTAGTCTGGGGACGGACAAGGGTCCTGGATCCTGGTTACCTCTCACTCTCTCTTCTAAATTTTTCCCCCCTTCCCTTCCCTTCTTCCATTTCCAGAGATTGGGGCCCCTACCCAATCCCCTTAGTCTTACTTCTTCTATGCTGTCCTCTCAGTCGTTATTTCTCCTTTTAGTTCAATTTTCTCTTCCTTTTTCTGTCCCTTGGACTCTCTTGTCCCACCCTCCATCCCTTCCTCTTACCTCTCCGGCGACTCAGAACTGGTAGGCAGGCAGAGTCGATGCAGCCTAACGGCTAATCCTCGAGCGCCATGTAACACATCGATCTCGAGGACGGCACCAAGACTGCGTAGGTTCCGCCTATCCTTTTTAAAAAATAAAAAAAAAAAAAGGGTCCCTCGGGGTCCTGATCTCCGGCCAGTACCCATCTGTGATGAATGGTGAAGATACACAGAAAGATCATAATTACGGTAGGTACGTAATTTCTATTTATGTCACTTAGGTGCTACGTCATAAATGCTCTTTGATGTCTGTGAAGAACAGGATGCTGCTCATGGATGAAAGAAAGAACTTGGAAAATAACAGACTTAATTGAGAAGTCATATGGGGAAACAAGTTTTTTTTGCTGATGTCACCTATTAATTTACCTCCTGACACAAGACATCCTGATTGTATCATTTTTAATAAACAGAGGAGGAGCTGGGTGACATCATGGAGAAGGCAGGTTCAAGACAGTGTTTTAATTATGCTGTGACTGACCTTTAGACACACACGTTTGGACTCTGAAGCTACAACATCTTTCAGCACTGTAAGGTTAGAAGACTACATTAGATAAGTCTAAGTGTATGGTTGGTAGGAAATTGCACTTTTAAACCTTATTCTTTTAAAGTGAGTGTACATTTTGTGATATATTGTCCTGTATTTACATTTTACATTTGTATCTATTTTTAAGTAAACATCTCATTTTAAGAGAGTACTTGGTGTGCCTTTGAAATTCTTTTATTTGACAAGTGAAGCATATATGGTTAAAGTTGACACTATGCAAAGCTTAATGGTAATACCAAACTGGAAAAAGGTAAGAGTTTATTCTGAGGTCTTTCATGGAGTTCTTAAGGGTTCATTTTGTACACCTGGTTAGGTGCCTGTAGGCGAAAGATATCTACCCCCTCCCCGAAGAGCAGAATTATCTGAACCTGTACATTGGGTACGCTAGCAAGAGGTTCACAGTTTGAATCCTTCCAGAAACTTGAGACCAAAGGTTGATTCGAACCCACAAAACAGACAAGAGGGTTACCCTGTTTCTGTTTCCTGTTCTCAAGATAGCTCTCGGAGGTTGGCACTGTGGGAGCAGAGGGCCTGATCTGCTGAGTGGGGTTGTGACAGATTGATTGGCAGAGGTGTGCATAAGTTTGGTATTACAAGCTTTTATTGTTCAGTGTGTCAGCTTGATATCATCAGCTCACTTGCAAAGCAAAAGAAAAGGGCAGTGATTTATTTTTAAAAGGAGACAACTATATCACTTGGCTTACAGTCGAGTTCCTACTTGTTTAATTTTTTTCTAAAGTGCAAGTCAGAGTAGCCGTAGTTAGGGAAGAAGGTGGCTTCCAACTACAGTGGGCACACTGTAGACTACTTAAAGCAGTTGTGCAGGGACAGAGGAGTCCCGTTCGAGGTGAAAGCCACCAAGCAGAACCTCGTGGATGCCCTGATGGTAGTAGTTACCCAGAGCATTGAGTCACAGACAGTGACTGCAAAGGACCGAACCTTGAGTGTGGAAGGGCTAGCAGCCACTGCAGTTTCCAGATCTGATGAGGAACAGGGCCAGTGCCAGCGAAGGGCCACAGCAGCAGGGGAAGATCACCAGTATCCTGGATCCAGAAGTAATCAGGCATCAAATTGAGTTGTGCAGAATGGAGCTGGAGTTCCAGAGGGAGAGGGACCTTGAACAGCAGGAGGCAGACCATGAGGAGCAAGCACCGGTGAGCTGCAGAAGAGAAGAGGGAGCAAGAACACCGAGAGGCAGAGCAAGAACAGCGAGACGCTGACCGTGAGGAGCGTGAGCACCAGAGGCAACACGAACTAGAGAAGCTACGACTCCAACCAGCAGCACCAGAGCAGGTAAGTGGCTTGGGTTTAACTAGGACTACAGGACTGGGTTACAAATTGAATTCCAAATTGATAACCGAATTTAAAGAGGGGGAGGATTTGGATGCCTTTTTAAATTCTTTTGAAAAAGTTTGTATTCAGGCTAAAATTCCTAGAGAGCCCTGGAGCTTCCAGCTATCCCCGCTACTTATCGGGAAAGTTCGGGATGCATTGGGTCAAATGGACAATGAGGACAGTGATGTTTACAGCAAACTTAAAGCTGCACTGTTAAAAAATTTGAATTAACTGCTGAATCATACAGAGCTAAATTCCGTAAGCTCAGGGGAAGCCCTGACATGAGCTACGAGGAGCTAGCCATGAAACAATGTCAGTTTTTAAAACATTGGTGGGAAGGAATTGAAGCCAGCTCTGTTGATAAAACTAAAAAAGTGATTTTGTTAGAACAGTTTTTCTGGGCATGCCCAGCTGAGCTAAAAACCTTGCTGGAGGACCGAAATCCCAAAACAGTGCAAGAGGCTGCTGAACTCTCGGACCACTATGCCAAGAGCAGACCTGCTCAGAGTGTGAATGGAGCGGGCGTGGCAGTGCAGAAAGGGAAAAGCGTGCCTTCAGGGCAGCTAAAACCCTCACTGCATCCACCAAAACCAGTTAGCCCCAGGTTTCAGGGAAAAGATTTTTCTGAGAAAAGAAATGAATGTTGGTTGTGTAAAGAAACTGGGCATATTGCCAGACAGTGTCCAAAACGGACGAGCAATAATACGCAAGGTGGTGCTAGGAAGGAAGTGGGTTGTTTGTGTGTCCCTGGAAGCATGCCTGTGAACATGAGGGAGCACATGCACCCAGCCATGGTGATTGGTGTACAGACACAAGGGCTGAGGGACACAGGGACCTCCCTGACCTTAGTAAAGGGGGATCTAGTAGAGCCTGGTCAGCTTATACCCAATAAATACGTCACTGTACAGGACCTTACTGGTGAAGAGAAAACATTGCCCCTCGCTAGTGTTCTCCTAGACTGGGGTGAAACAGAGGGAACTGTGCAACAGGTGGCTGTAGCCAAAACCTTAGCAGTGGAGGTGATGCTGGGCAACAATCTCAAACAAGGGATGGTGGGTGCAGTTACCCATAGCCAAGCGGCAAGGGAACACTGTAGATCTTATCTGTCAGTTTTCACCATTCATCACATATGGGTACTCGGCTGAAGGCTAGGCCCACGCGGGAGCTTTTTTTTTTTTTTGGTAGGTGGAGCCAACGCGCTCTTGGCACCACCCTCGAGGCCAACGTTCCACATGGTGCTCACGGTTGGCCGTTAGGCGCCGTCGACTCTGCCTGCCTGCCAGTTCTTTGTCTCCCGCCATCGAGCTTACCTCATGGGAAGCTTCTCTTTGCTGACTCGGCCTACCTTGTAGTTCGTTTCAGAAAAACTGATTTCAATGAAAAGTCCGTTGGTTCCTGCCGATTCTGCTAGCCTCTCAATGTTGCCGGTAAGACCTTTCCATTTTTTGTTCTTCCAGCGATGACGAGTCTTGTTTGTATTTCTTTCCGAAGGTCATGTCTAGGTCGGAGGGCAAGAAGACTTTGAAGACGGGTCGGCCCCCCATGCGACGGTGCCCATGCGACTGAAAATTTTCCGTCATCGACCAGCATGACCGTTGCCTTTTGTGTCTCGGCCCACTTCATGACATGGAATTGTGCGATGCCTGCTTCTCCATGGACCACTGGGTCATCGAACAACATGTGTGGAAAGTGGGGCAAGCTCCGCCGACTTTCGGGGGTTGGGTGCGCACTTGTCGGGCCAAGCCACGCTCTCTCAGCCTTCCCACCAGGTCTCCTCCCGGTTCTGTACGGACCGAGGAGGAGGGAGCCTTGGCTTCTAGTAGCCTAGCCATGGCCGAGGCTTCTCCCATGGTGCAGGAGGCCCAGTCCGTTCCCTTTGGGGGGCAGGTGGAAGGCACCATCATGGCAATCATCCCTTCGGGGGCGAAGACTCACTTGGTGTCGGATCCACGGTTCGCAAGGCCCAGGTTGGTGCCATCCTCGACGCCGTTAGTCGGTGCCATTTGTGGCACCGTGGTCCTTGGCGGTGCCGGCGCCAGTCTGTTGCGTGGCGCCGTGGCTGCTGTTGGTACCATTTGCGGCACCGATACTGCTGTCGGCTCCATAGGAGTTGCTACTGCACCATCTTTTTCTACTCCTCGCCGAGGTTGAGCTCAGTGCCATGTCCAGTTCTGGAGCAGTTCGTGGTGCCGAACAGGGGCATGGCGCCATGAGGGATTCAGAAGGTGTGGTTGGAGCCATTGTCTGCGCCGTCTCTGCTCTCAGTGCCATTCGTGGTGCTGTGGAGCAGATCGGCGTCATGGGGGTTTCTGGCTTCAGTGCCATTGTAGCCATCGTCAGCGCCATCCCTGCCCTTGGCACCACCTGCGGCGCTAAGGGGCACGACGGCACCGTGGCAGGTCCCGACTGCAAGGTCGCTGTTCGGGCCGGAGCCGTCTCTTCTTCGGTCACAGTTCGCGGTGCTGGGGAGGGCACTGGCACCAGCTCGGGTGCGGTCTCCATTTCTGGCACCCTGTTTGGAAAAGATGGCGAAAGGCGCCCACCTACGGTTTGGCACAGGGCCTCGGCCTCCACTTCTTCTTCGGAGGAGGAGTCGGGCTCTGAGTCAGATGAGCAGTCTGGCTCCCTGGGACTAGCTGCTAGTGTGGGTAGCCTAGTGGTGTCTTCGACAGACCAGAGTCAGCCCCCCTCTGAGGAGTGGCCGGCAACTTCTGAGGCTGGGGTCAGGGGCGCTGACCAGTCGGCAGTGGTGCAGGCCACCATTGCACTGCAACCCAGCCTTGGAGGACTCACTGACCCCTCAGTGGTGGTACCCCCTCAGGTGGTGTGCCTGGATCGCCCAATTTTGGGGCCGACCAGAACACCTATGAGAGGGGAGAGCACTGTGCCTTGGATAGCTCCTTCGGGGGCTGACCAGGGCTGTCAGCTACCTAGGCTGGCCATCTCGAGGATGAGGGCACTGTTTTATTCTGAGGGGTCGAGGGGCATGGGGTCTGCATGGAGGCCTTTCTGGGGGGCCATCTGGGCTCTGAAAGAAGCCGCAGTGCGGATCTCCGCTCTTCCCCTTCGCTGTCTTTGAGAGAGACCCATTCTTTTGAGTTAGGGGACCGTCCTTCTGGATCTATACGGCCCCAGTCGCCTCACGGGGGGGATTCTTCCATGCGCAGCCAAGGCAGTTCCGAAATGGTTGTTCAGCAGTCGGCTGTGGAGTCTTCCGAAGCACCTTCATCCTCTGGCACTCCTGGTCTGCTCCCTAGCCCAGGCAGAGGTCAGCCGACTTCTTTTCTCGGCTCTGTCCCCATCCCTCTGTTGCACTCTCCTGTGCTCCCAGGCATCCTTGGTCCTAGTGGGCCTCTCTTCTGGGAGCAGTTTAGGGCCATAGCTGCTCATTTTCCTGCTTATGTCAGGGCCATGGACAGGCAGTTTTTCAACCTTCCCCCCAAGCAGCCACCCTCTGAACAGTTGAGGTCCTCTAACTCCTCATCCCCCTCTTCTGGGGGAGAAGAACCTTCTGTCCACATCTCCCCAGCCGTTGATCTCGCAGAGTATCAGCGATTCCTCGTGAGGATGTTGGAGGACCTACATATATCTCCTACCACTCAGAGCAATCCAGAGCACTCGGGGCACGCCTTTTTGGGTGATTTCAGCGAGGATACCCTTGTGGTGTCCCCCCTGGCCTGCTCCCTTTAGGTAGGTGTTGTTGCGTTCCTGGCAGAGACCTTTCTCAGGAGTCCCCACCCTTGGGGATCTTTGCCAGCGGTATTGCACCCCACCGGAGTCTCCATGTTCTATGCCTCATCCTCAGTCAGGATTGACGCAGCTGGACACTCCCGATGGGCTTCGCGCCCTCCACTGTGACTGGCCCCCAGATCAAGACTCCTCGGATTTTGACTTCTGGGGTAGGAGGACTTTCTACTCGGCGCAGTTGCTGCTTTCTATTTCTGCACATCAGGCCCACTATGCAGCCTATGATAGGTTCTTGTGGTCCAGGCTAGATCAGCTCCTAGCCTCTTTGCTTGACACAGAGCAAACCATACAAGCCATTGCTCTCTCTGCACGTGGCCTGGAGCTAGCAAGACACCAAGCAAGGGCATCTTATGACACCAGTGAGGTAGCTACCAGAGTCATAGGGACAGTGATCTGCACTAGGCGGACGGCATGGATACATCTTTCCCGGTTGTCATCCTTGGTCTGGTGTAGGGTGATTAACTCCGCACACCAGAGGACCTATCTGTTTTCCCATAGAGTGAGGCGACGTTTGTCGGGGCAACTTCCTTCCCCCTCCAGGGGTTCCCCGTCTCACTCTCCTCACTCTCGAGCCTCTTCAGGCCCGGAAGATCCTCCCTCTTAGTGTGTCACCCACTGAGAGCTAAAGGACATTGTCCTTTAGGGATTTGAAAGCCCCCTTTGGGGGGGGCTCGGCACTCACCCATATGTGATGAATGGTTAAGATTGATACAGCTAAGATATGAAAATTACGTACCTACCGTAATTATGATCTTTCTGTGTATCTTCACCATTCATCACAACCCCACCTGCCATTCCCCTGGGGCCTCAGTCTCTGGATCCCCCTCCTTCTCTGTGCCTTTCCTTGCCCCCCTTTCCTGTCTTTGTTGGGGGGGAGTGATCTGGGGCACAGTGTGGGATGGTATGACTTGGGGGGAGAGTGGTCAGGATAGGGCGGCATTCCCTCTTTGGTGCTCTGCTTCTCTCCTTTGGAGTGAGAGAGGGTAGTTGCCCTCCATCCTCGCCTCCTCCTTTCTCTTTTTCAAAATTTTAGTTTTCGTGTCCTCTGGACAAGTCTTTAAGTTAATTTATCCCAACTAAAAATTTTCATTGTTACATATGAGAGGGGCAGAACCTCTGTTCCTGTCCTCTAAAACTTGCCGTTTTCTGCCTTAAAGGAGTTTCTTTGCCAGTGATTCTGTGCCTTGAATTCTGGTAATTAATCCTCTTGGCTACTCCTTTCAGTTCCTATGCAGTCTAGAGACAGGACAGAATCCAGCATGTTCTAACTTTCTGTTCCCCCTCTCATGTCATACATTTATATCTCAAAAATTCCTACCTTTCCCTAACTCCCACCCTTTTCTATTTTCCAGAGATTGGGGCCCCCTTCCCAATCTCCTTAGCTTTCTTTTCTCTCTTGCTCTGTCCTCTCAGTCGTTTATTTCTCTTTTGATTTTTATATCTTCCTTTTCTGTTCCTTGGACTCTCTTGTCCCACCCTCCCAACCCTCCTCTTTCCTCACCTCTCTGGCGACTCAGAACTGGCAGACAGGCTGAGTCGACAGCGCCTAACCGCCAACCCATGAGCGCCACGTGGAACGTCAGCCTCGAGGGTGGTGCTGAGAGCGCATCAGCTCCACCTACCAAAAAAAAAAAAAAAACCCCGGGGTCCTAG
Source organism: Neoceratodus forsteri (assembly GCA_016271365.2). Lineage (NCBI taxonomy): Eukaryota > Metazoa > Chordata > Ceratodontiformes > Ceratodontidae > Neoceratodus > Neoceratodus forsteri. The sequence goes on from CM028133.1 coordinate 1,136,685,978, forward strand.
CCTCTGGCCGAGTACCCATATGTGATGAATGGTGAAGATACACAGAAAGATCATAATTACGGTAGGTATGTAATTTCAAACAACATGAAGTCTTGCTGTATTCTGACTATTGCAGTTAGGTCCTGCCTTTCAAGTGCCCCGGAGAACAAAGAGTTAACTTTCCATGGCCAGCATGGAACGTTCAGCGCAAGCTCGGCTGAAGTCCCTGTCTGCTGTTGTTTAAACTCCAGCCGTCAGATTCTTTACTCCACCTCACTGAACAGTCGCTCCGGAGATTTCTCCATTGCTTGGTTCAAAAAAGTCGATTAAAGTGTCATTTTTCGCTCGGTTTCTGCTGAATTTCTGCTACCGAATCTGCCGGTTTAAGTCTCTGTCTGTGGTACTGTGAGTACTAGATATGTTTTACACTTAGTTTCTGTGTGGAACTTGTAAATTTAGGATTGGTTCGGCTTAACCGATCAGTTTAGTTTTAAAAAAGTTTGTGAATTTACTTAGAGTGTGGTAACCAGTCTGTATCGGTTCTAAAAAACCCGGATTTTATTACGTTTTTTTCCAAGACCCCTAACACGGTCAGGAACCAATAGGGGAGTCTTGCCTGGCGGATTGCCGAAAAAAGGGTAAGTTTTGGATAGGATTGGCCATGTCTGAGAAACCCAAGAAAAAAACCGGGCCCACTGGGTTTCAGCACTGCAGTGTGTGTGGGGAAGCTTTTGCTAAGGCTGATCCCCACACCACCTGTGTTTATTGTCTGGGGTTTGACCACCTCGATTCAGACTGCCAAATTTGCAAGAATTTTCCCAAAGCTACCCTGGATAAGAGAGTAGGTAGACCGAGGGAAAGGGAGGCCGAGAAGTCCGCTGACCCAGATGGCCAGCCCTGTTCGGTTCCGACCGAACCAGAAGGAGTGCCCTCTGATCAGGGCGAAACTTCTTCGGCCAAAAGGAGACCCGATTCTGAGGAGTCAGTTCCAGTTGAAAGGAAGAGAAAAGATAAATCGTCCGGTTCGGATCCAGAAATTCATACTCCGACCGCTGATGAGATAGCCAAAGCAATAAGAATAGTGCAATCGCTAACTTTGTTTCCGGCCGAACCGGCACCATCTGGCAGGGGCTCGGTTCGGTCGGTTCCCCCAGTTCCAGATTACACTTCAGAAGAATTTTATGAACCGGAGGAGGAGGAGGGAGAGTATGAAGATGATGATGATGGTGATTATGAAAGTCTGGATGTGCCTATTGACTCAGACATCTCCCCAGACAGACCTTCAGGTGTTTCTCCTCCCAGGCTTTCTGACTCCCCTTCCCACTTTATGTTTTACAAGAAAGTGGCTGAAACCCTCCAGCTTCCAATGGAAGAAGCAGTAGAGGATCAGGAGGAGCCTGATTTTGTTGAAATGATGGACATCCCAAAGTCTAGGAGACTGTCTGTTCCCCCCCATAAATCTTTTGGGAAACAGACAAATAAAATTCTAAAGACTCCTAACTCCATACCTCCTGTGGACAGATGAATGGACAAGAGGTACACCCTTTCAGGCTCGGACACGGAGTTCCTTTCTCAGCAAAGCAGCCATGTTGGGGTAGTGCAGGCTGCTGCCTGTGATAAGGCAAATATTCCCTTGGCATCACACACCCCAGATAAGGACTCCAGGAGGATTGATGCCATGGCAAAGAAGCAGTACATGGCCGCATCTTTGTGACTCAGGCAGGCTAACTATATGGCCTACACAGCTAGATACCAGAAGTCCAGATGGGACACTGTGCTGGCTCTGGCTAAACAGGCCCCTGACCAGCTTGCCAAGGAGCTGGAGCAGGTGGCTGCAGATGGGATTGAGGCATCCAATGTGCAATTTCATGCTGCTGTGGTCTCCAGTGATGTTTCATCAAGAGTCATGGCTACATCTGTGGCCCTTCGGAGGATGGCTTGGCTCAGATGTACTAGCCTCTCACAGAATACCCAGTCTAAGGCCATGGATTTCCCTGTCATTGGTAATTCTCTGTTTGGGGAGCAAACAGAAAACTACATGAAAAAGATGGACGAGTACAGGACCATCTACAGGAGTGCTCAGGCCAAAGAAAGGCAAGCCACTCCTCAAAGGCAGCAGTCCAGGGGCAGGGGCAGGCCTTTTCAAGGGCCTTTTTACCAAGCCCAGTCTTCCTCTTCTTCCTATGCTCAGAGGGGGTTCTTCAGTGGGAGAGGCAGACGGGGTATGAGCAGACCTGCTTCCACCCCTCAGCCTAAAGCCCCTGCCAAGCAGACACCCTGATGGGTCTGCCAGGGCCGATTCTCCAATACCTGTAGGGGGCAGGCTGGCTTACTTTGTCCAGGACTGGAAGTCTTTAACATCAGACAAGTGGGTCCTAGAAGTAGTAAGCCAGGGACTGGTTCTCAGCTTCAAAGAATTTCCCAAGATGAGAACCAGATCCTTTCCACCTGCAAATCCATCAGAGACCCTTGCCCTAGAGGCAGAGGTTTCTTCCCTCCTGGCTCTCAGAGCCATAGAGAGGGTTCCTACCCTACACAAGGGCAAAGGATTATACTCCAGGTACTTCCTAACCCCCCAAAAGACAAGAGAATGGCGGCCCATCCTGGATCTAAGATATCTGAGCAAGCACCTTTTAAAACCAAAGTTCAAAATGGTGACTCTGGGAATAATTCTGCCCTCTCTAAGGCCAGGGACTGGCTAGCCTCCTGGACCTCAAAGATGCCTATTTTCACATTCTCATCAGGTGCTCCCACAGAAAGTACCTGGGTTCAGGTTGCCCTCAGGCCACTATCAGTTCAAGAGCAATGCCCTTTGGCTAACATCAGCCTCAAGGGTGTTCACAAAGTGCCTGGCAGTAGTGGTTGCTTTCCTAAGGAGAAAAAAGATCTCCATCTTTCCATACTTGGACAACTGGCTCATAGTGGGTCAGTCTCCAGACCAAGTCAAGTCACATCTGCAAATAACTCAGCAAGTGCTCACTTCCCTAGGATTCCTCCTCAACCTTCCAAAGTCAGTTCTCGAGCCAGTACAGCTCCTCACCTTCATAGGGGCGGGACTGGATACAATAAGGGCAAGAGTCTTCCTTCCCCTGGACAGGGTAAGGACCCTTATGGAACTGGCCTCTTCATTCACCCTTCAGGTGTCTTGACCAGCAAGGCATTTCCTGCAGCTTCTAGGCCACATGGCAGCCTCTACAGCAGTGGTCCAGGGAGCAATATTTCAGAAGAGGGACATTCAGTTCCACTTAAGAGCCTTCTGGTCCCAAAGAAAGGATTCCCTAACCAAACTAGTCCCACTGACTCGAACCCTGATCCAGGCTTTGCAATGGTGGCAGGATCAGAACAATTTGAGACAAGGAGTTCCCTTTGTCATTCAGTCTCCTTCAGTGATACTCACCACAAATGCCTCCCTGCTGGGCTGGGGTGCCCACCTTGGGGATCTTACCACCCAAGGGCTGTGGTCACCTCAAGAATCTCTTGGAACTCAGAGCAGTGTTTCTGGCACTGCAAATCTTTTCCAAATCTGTACAGAACAAGGTGGTCCAGATCAGAACAGACAATACCACCACAATGTGGTACATCAACAAGCAAGGAGGCATTCGGTCTTCAGCCTTGTGCACAGAAGCAATGAAGTTGTGGTCCCTGGCCTATTCCTTGCAAACCTCTCTGATAGCAGTTCACCTCCCAGGGAAAGACAATGTCCTGGCAGATGCTCTCAGCAGGATATCCCAGGGCCATCACAAATGGACCCTAGATCCCCTAGTTTTTAAAGTGATTTTCTCGAGATGGGGCACTCCACAGATAGATCTTTTTGCAGCCCCAGACAATCACCAACTTCCTCTCTTTTGTTGCAGACCCCCAGTCTTGGGCTCAGTCCCCCTGGATGCTCTGATCCTGAATTGGGAGGGGAAATTTCTGTATGCTTTTCCTCCCTTCCCTCCCCTGTTCAAGGTGTTAGTCAAGATCAGGTCATAACCATGCAAAGTGATTCTGATTGCTCCAGACTGGGCCAGACAGCCCTGCTACCCCCTGTTGCTGTCCTTAGCCGTCCACCTTCCCCTGTCTCTTCCCAGGAATTACAACCTGTTGACATCCTCTCAGGGGAGGATTTGGTATCCGAACCTCATGTCTCTCAATCTCAAGGCATGGCTCTTGAAGAGTTAGAGTTTACTGATCTGCACCTTTCTCAAGGGGTTCTGGATATCCTTAAAGCTTCTCGAAAGTCTTCCACCAGAAAGACTTACAACTCCAAATGGAAAAGGTTCACTATTTGGTGCTCTAATAAGCATATTTCTCCAGAATCTGCTGGGTTGCCTACAGTTCTGGACTATATGGTCCATCTTAATGGCTTAGGACTTAGGCCAGCTACACTTAAAGTGCATTTGGCAGCTGTTTCTGCCTTCTTGTCAGTAGGCAAGCCCTCTCCTCTGTCAGCCCATCCTGTGTTTTGTAAGTTCTTCAAGGGGTTGCTGCACGCCAGTCCCCCCTTTAGGGACCCTACTGCTGCTTGGGACCTTAATGTTTGCATTGCTCAGCTTATGCAACCACCCTTTGAGCCTTTGTCCTCTGCAGAGCTTAAGTACTTGACTTGGAAAACTGTGTTTTTGGTAGCCATTTCCTCTGCCAGGCATATCAGTGAATTGCAAGCCCTGTCAGTGGAGCCTGATTTCATCTCTTTCCATAGAGATAAAGTGGTCCTAAGAACTATCAGGAAGTTTTTGCCTAAGGTGGTTTCAGATTTCCACCTTAACCAATCTATGTCTCTCCCTGTTTTCTTCACTGACCATTCCTCCTCTGGAGAGAGGAGGCTGCACAGCTTGGGTGTTAAAAGGGCCCTCAGCTACTACATAGAGCACACCAAGGGTCACAGGTTTGAGTCCCTCCAGTTGTTCCTCACATATGGAGAGTCGGCAAGGGCAAACCTGCCACTAAGAGATCTGTTGCCAGGTGGATTATCTCTTGTATACAATTCTGCTATGAAAAACTGGGTAGAACTCCACCCTCAGGCCTGAGGGCTCACTCTACTAGAGGTACAGCTGCTTCCCTGGCTGCTGCCAGGGATATTCCTATCTTAGAAATTTGTCAAGCAGCCACCTGGAAAACAGTCCATACATTCACCAAGAATTACTCTCTGGATATCCAGGCTAGGAGTGATGCTCGGTTTGGCACAGCAGTACTTCAGAGCCTATTCCCAAAGTAGGTTCTGTCCCTCCTCCATGGAGGTACTGCTCGGTAGTCTGCAGTAGTCAGAATACAGCAAGACTTCATGTTGTTTGAAGAAAAAATTAATCACCTTAGTAATGTTGTTTCTTCTAATGGAGTCTTGCTGTATTCTGACCTCCCCCACGTTATCTTCCTGGACATAAGTCTCCACCACTCATTCACACTATTTGGATCTGCGCCGGAGGCACTAGGACCCATTGGGACAAACTTTTTGCAGGAGGGTCGGCGCCAGAGACGGCGCTGTGAGCCCTAGCTCATGCAGTAACGATTATCTCGGCGTCGACCCTCCAACTGCCTCAGTTCCTTTTTTCCCGCCATCGAGTGCACTTCAGTGACGACGTCGCTCGCCTGTCGGGAGTTAAACTTCAAACTAGCAGCATAGTTTTCAGTTTTTATTATTTTGTAGTATTATCTCGATACAGTATTGCTTAAATTTATTCTTATTTTTAAAATAAATACAATAAAGAAGTCTCAGCCTACTTTGACGGAGTCGACCATGAGCAGGTCAGGTGACGGTAGGGAGACTTCGTATGAAAGCTGTTCAGTCAGTCGGGCTGGGTCCGGTCCGCCGCCTTCTCCGGATGGGGGTCTGACAACGATCAGTCCAATGCCCGGGGGGATGGGCGGTCCCCCCGGAAGCATAAAAATAAATGGTCGCACTCTCAGCACCATTCGGCCTCGAGCTCTTCTTTGGCCCACAGGTCTAAAAAGAGAAGGCATCACTCGAGGTCGCCCTCTGATATGTCTGCGCGTAGACGCTCGGTAATCGGGGCTAGTTGCCAGTCTCCTCCTTCAGAGTCGCCAACCTCTGCTTCTGGTAGCCGATGGCTTTGACATCGGAGCCCTACCCCGCCCGCAGGTAGGTCTTCAGATGAGCAGTTTCATCAGATGGCCGCTCTTATGGAGCAGTGGGCTCGGAGGTTGGTTTGGCTACCTGGCTCGGTCGCTCGTGGGCCTTCGGGCTCTTTGGGTGACCAGGTAGGGCGGTTGGACCTTCCTGGTCGCGCGGCACCTTCTTCGGTGCCGTTGACTCCGTACTTAAGTGTTTCCCCCCTCACATGGCTACGGCGCAGGGGGCCACACTAATGCCCTTATCTCCTGCTCTTCCTCTTTCAAAACCTGTTTTGGAGTCTGGTAGTGTTTCGGGCGCCTTGGGTGCTTGAGCCTCGGCGCCGTCCTCGGCGTCGATGCCTGTAACGCGCTGTCTTCAGCACTGTGCGGCTTCCTGGGCGCCATGCGGCTTCTCAGTGCCATCCTCTGCACCGTTTTCAATGTCCGCGTGGGCTCCATGGCATGTTCTCGATGCCGTGGCGCCTCTCGGCACCGGCGGCTGTCGGGACTCCTCTTTTCACTTGTTCCTTCTTCCTCCTCTTCTGAATTTCATTCCTTTCCTGTCCATGCAGTCCCTCCTGGACTGTCAGGAGATGACATTGAGCCTGACCCAGACCTTGATTTGGGTGATGAAGTGGACGAAACAGGATCTATTACTGCTACAGAGCCTGTGGTGAGGACCTATCCTTTAAGTCTCTGTTGAAAATCTGAGTTCCACACTTTCTCTCAGACTACAGACATCGATCCTGGGAAATTGTTGAGACTCCAATATCTTCATGCCTTGGAGATCCTCAGATTTGACTCCTCCGATTCAGCCTTCCTTGAGCGCTGTCTCAAATGGTATGGAGTATTAATCCTGCTCTTCCCCTGGTGGCTAAATCTATTGATAGGAAATATTCAGCCCCCAAGGATCATCCCATTTTGGCATCTCAAGCCTTTGCGGATCCTATTGTAGTCCTGGCAGAGAATGATAAGGTCGTTCTTCCTCAAACTACTACAGCTCGACCTATTAACAAAGAATCTTGTAAGATAGACACCTTAGGTAAGAGAGTCTTTGCTGCTTCTACTCTAAGTATGCGTATTGCCAGTTACCAAGGCTATTTTTCTCAGTATGAGTATATCCTGTGGCATTCTATTAAACAAATGGTTGAAGCCCTACCGGAGTCGGATTCAAAGCCAGAGCTTCTTCAAACCATTACCAGAGGTATTGAATGTAACAACCAGCGGGTTAAAGCAGCCATGGATGCTTTTGACACTGCTTCCCGTTCAGCAGCTGCTGGTATTTGCACCCGCCGTCATTCCTGGCTGCGCACTTCGGGCTTTACGAATGACGCGCAGCAGCAGGTGATGGCATTGCCCTTTGACGGTGCATATCTTTTGATCCTCAAGTAGAGCAAGCTCTAGAAGCTACACAAAAGACTAGGTCAGCCATTAAGTTGGCTCGGCCCCCTCCTGCCCCCTCTCGAGGGCATGCCAGTAAACGACAGTTTCATAATCGCCAGTCCTTTCGAGGCAGAGGCAGAGGAAGTTTCCATAAGAACCAACCTGCCCAACCTCAAAAGAAGGCGCAACAGAAAGCGCAAGGGCCCAAAGCGCCCAGCACTACCTTATGAATTGCCGGCCCAAGTTCCATCTCAGCCGCCCGAGGTGGACTTTTCCTCTCCGTTGGGAGGTCATCTGATGCACTTCTACAACCAATGGAAGTCCATAACCTCAGACAAATGGGTTCTTCGGATAATTCGCGAGGGGTATTCACTCAATCTTGTGGACACCCCTCCGGATCATCCCCCCCCAAACGGCAGCTCAGGCTGTCAACCCTTCAGTCAGACCTTCTCGCCACCGAGATTCAGGGCCTTCTGAACAACAGGGCAGTAGAAGTGGTGCCACTGCACCAACGAAACATGGGGTTCTACTCCCATTACTTTCTGGTTCCAAAGAAGTCCGGGGAAATGCGTCCCATTCTAGATCTCAGAAAGCTGAACAAATTTCTCCCCAAGGAGAAATTCAGAATGATTTCTCTGGGAACCCTGTTACCTCTGCTCTATCAACACGACTGGTTAGCCTCCCTAGATATGCAGGACGCTTACCAGCACATTCCTATTCACCCGAGGCATCACAAATTCCTGAGGTTTGTGGCTCTGGGACAGCATTATCAGTTCAGAGCCCCGCCCTTTGGGCTATCCTTGGCGCTGCAAGTTTTTACAAAATGTTGTGCAGTTCTCGCAGCGCACCTCAAAAAGGTCAGAATTCAGGTGTTTCCTTATCTTGATGATTGGCTTCTAGCAAGCCCTTCCAGGCAAGGAACTCTGGACGCCATGGAGATGGCCTCGCGCCTCCTTACGTCCATGGGAGTTCTGCTCAACCTCAAGAAATCGCAACTGCAGCCCTCCCAGAGGCTCCTTTTTATAGGGACTCTTCTGGACATCTCCTGTGCGAAGGCTTTTCTTCCAGAAGACAGGAGGAACAATATCCTTCAGATGGCCCGTCACATCGGGGAAAACAGCTCAGTCACCGCTCTCTCGGTGCAACGGATGCTAGGCCTCATGGCATCCTCAATGTTCACTGTACCCCTAGCACGTCTGCACATGAGAACCACCCAGTGGATACTCAGTACTCAGTGGTCCCCAACCACTCACCTGCAGTCCTATCAATTCAAGGTGACAGAACCTTTAAGGAGGTCACTCACCTGGTGGTCTCAAGAGAGCAATCTCCTGGAGGGGTATCCCCTTTGCTCCTCTGGACCATGAGATCTCCATTACCATGGATGCATCCCTAATGGGGTGGGGAGCTCACTGTCAGGCTCTCCACACTCAAGTTGCGTAGACTCAAGTCGAGTCCCAGCTCCACATAAACGTCCTAGAAATGAGAGCTGTCCTTTATGCGGTCCGAGCTTTGAAGGACGTTCTGTGTCACAAGAACATTCTCCTTCAAACGGACAACGAAGCAGTGATGTATTACATCAACAAGCAGGGCGGTGCTCATTCTTACCCCTTATGCAGGGAAGCAATGAGGGTATGGGAATGGTGCTTGGAGCACGAGGCTCTAATTCAAGCGGTCTACCTGCCAGGCATTCAAAATGAACTGGCAGACCATCTCAGCAGAACAGAGACAGACCCTCACTAGTGGTCTCTCGACTCAACCATAGTTCAATCACTATTCGAAGAGTGGGGAACTCTAGACCTAGACCTTTTTGCATCCCCACTCAACGCAAAACTGCCTCTCTTCTGCTCCAGAAATCCAGGGCCTGGCATTTTCTGTCAGGATGCGTTCAGGCTGCAGTGGACAAAACACTTTCTTTACGCCTTTACGCCTCTTCCTCTAATTCAGAGGGTACTCCTCAAGTTCGAATCCCAGGGGGACAAAATGATTCTCATTGCTCCCTTTTGGCCTCGGCAGCTGTGGTTTCCACTACTCAACAATATGTTGGCAGTTCCTCCGAGACCACTTCTCCTGCAGATGAACCTTTTGACTCAGGGACTGGTGGTCCATCCCAACCTGAGATCACTTCACCTTCTTGCTTGGCTCCTGAAGAGGTCGAAGTAAACCAGTTCAATGTCTCTCGAAGAGTTTCAGATATTCTTCTGGCTGCACGGAAGCCAGCCACTTGGAAAACTTACACAGCCAAGTGGAAGCGTCTTTCGCTCTGGTGTGCAAAGTCCTCTTTGAATCCCTTTTCCTGTCCACCAGGTAAGGTTTTGGAGTACCTTTTGGACCTCTCAAATTCAGGTCTGCAGTACTCTACAGTCAAAGTTCATCTTAGTGCCATTTCAGCGTATCATGAGCCCATTTTTTCCTGAACTCTGGCTCAGATACCTATGGTTAAGATATTTCTTAAGGGGATTCTGCATACCAGACCTCCTACAAGATGTCCAGTTGCAGCCTGGGACATTAATCTTGTGCTAGACATGCTCACTCGGAAACCGTTCGAACCTCTGGCTACCTGTGAGCTAAAATTTCTCACCTGGAAAACTGCCTTCCTAGTGGCCATTACCTCAGCCCGTAGGGTCTCTGAGATACATGCCCTGGTCACAGACCCTCCGTATACTGTGTTCCATAAGGACAAAGTAGTCCTTCTTACTCATCCTAAATTTCTTCCTAAGGTTGTGTCAGATTTTCATCTAAACCAACCTTTGGTCCTTCCCCCTTATTTTGCGGACTTCCAAAATGAAGGGGAACGTTTTCTTCATTCTTTGGATGTTAAGAGGGCCTTACGTTTCTATCTAGATAGAACCAAGGATTTTCACAAAGCTCAGCAACTATTCGTTTCCTTCAGTGAGACCCAGCTGGGTCAACCTTTCGCTATCAAATGTATCTCATCATGGCTAGTGGCGTGCCTTTGCCACTGCTATTCCATGGCGCAGGTTAAGTTGGAGGGTAGAGTTACGCTCACTCTACTAGAGCGGTCGCGGCATCCCTAGCGGAAATCCTCAACGTGCCCATTGCAGACATCTGCAATGTGGCCACCTGGAGCTCAGTGCATACTTTCGTTAAACATTATGCACTAGATGTCCATGCCAGACGACATTCTTCCTTTGGCAGAGCCATCCTCAATGGACTTCTGTCCTAGAAACGTGAGCTCTTGGTTTCTCCTGCCACCCTCTCAGGGGATTATTAGCTCGGTACTCTCCCAATAGTGAATGAGTGGGTGGAGACTTATGTCCAGGAAGATATGAAATAGCGTACCTACCGTAATTCTTGATCTTCTTGGACGAGTCTCCACCACTCATTCACGCCCACCCTCCATCCCCTAGCTCACCTTTTTTGTTGGTCTTCACCCTCAAATCTTTAGGCCGTGAAGACTTCTTTGATTGACCCTTCTTACGGGTCGCCCGGACTATCTTATGTCGGTTTTTGAGATCAGAGCTACCTTCTAGGTTAGTTACGCTGCACCTCCTTGGTAAAAAATGTACTGAGGCGGTTGGAGGGTCAACGCCGAGATTGTCGTTACTGCGCGAGCTAGGGCTCGTGGCGCATGTTCCTCGCGGCGCCATCTCTGGCGCTGACCCTCCAGCAAAAAGTTTGCTCCCGATGGTTCCTAGTGCCTCCGGTGCAGATCCCAGTAGTGTGAATGAGTGGTGGAGAGTCATCCAAGAAGATCAAGAATTATGGTAGGTACGTAATTTTCATTTTTGGGACGTGGGTGGGCAGGAGCAGTGTTGGCACCGTAGGGGTGCCCCTTTTTCAGCCTCCTTCACTTTGGGTGTGTGTTGTGTTTTGTTTTTTTGGGTTTCCTGACTTGAGTGTTTGCTTTAAAACCAAAAAACCCTTTTTAATAAATTTAGTTGCCAGTTGGCTAGTGTGAGTTTTACAGTTTCCACACAGAACTTCTAGTGAGTATTGCTCGTAAAGATCTGTCGGTTGGAGTTTAAACAACAGCAGACAGGGGCTTCAACTGAGCTTGCGCTGAACGTTCCATGCTGGCCATGGAAAGTTAACTCTTTGTTCTCCGGGGCAGTTGAAAGGCAGGACCTAACTGCAATAGTCAGAATACAGCAAGACTCCATTAGAAGAAACAACATTACTAAGGTGAGTAATTTTTTTCTTTCATTTCCCTGGACCCCACAGAAGCCACTGTGGAAACCACTGGGAGGCTGGTTCCCCAGCCTGTGTCTCCTGATATGGAGACTAATGAAAAGGGGGTAGAGATTTCCCCAGTAGCAGTTAACCACACAGCTACAGAGGGTTGCTCTAAGGAGGGAGGGGTGACCCATTGTCAGAGGGTTAGGATTGACAGTGATCCTGAGTGCTCTGATGCTAGTGCTAGGGACCCTAGTTTAGTGAATGAAGGGGACTTGTCCCATGCCTTGGGAATGTGTGAGGAGTTTGCATCTGCTCAGAGAAGTGACCCTATCCTAGAGAAGGTGAGGGCTTGGGCAGACTCTGGTGGAGCACAGGGAGGTGATGGCAGACATAAGGTTTACTGGGAAGATGGACTGATGTATACTCTGGCTGTGCAGACAGAGGGAGGGATGCTAGGCAGGCAGCTTGTCGTTCTCCACGGGTATCATGAGCAGTTGCTCAAGATCACACATGATATTCCCTTGTCTGGTCTTCTGGAAATCATACGCATTACGCAGTGGTTGGCCCAGAATTTCTATTGGCCTAATTTCACCCAGCAGGTGAAGGAGTATTGCAGGTCTTATCTCCGGTGCCATGAAATAGGGAAGGCGGGCAAGAAAACCCAAGCCACCCTGATTCCACTGCCCATAGTGGAGGAGCCATTCCAGAGGGTGGGAATGGATATTGTGGGGCCTTTAAATACCCCCAGCTCCTCAGGGAAGAGATTCATCCTGACTGTGGTGGATTGTGCCACCCGGTACCCAGAGGCAGTCGCCCTATCCTCACTGAGGACAGACAAAGTGGCAGATGACTTTCTTGGGATTTTCTCCCATGTTGGGTTTCCGCAGGAGGTTATCACTGATCGAGGGGGTTCGTTCATGTCGGACCTGATGAAATGTTTATGGGAGAAGTGTGGGGTGGTGCAGAGATGCACAACACCGTATCACCCACAAGCCAATGGGCTTGTGGAAAGATTCAGTGGTACCCTGAAGTCAATGCTCCGGGCGTTTGCTGAACAGCATGGGAGGGACTAGGAGAAATACCTTCCCCACCTGTTGTTTGCATACAGGGAGGTGCCCCAAGAGTCAACAGGATTTTCCCCCTTCGGACTCTTATATGGATGCTGGGTACATGAGCCCCTAGACCTGATCTGGGAGGGCTGGGAAGGCAAGCACGCCACTCAGGGAACTCCCATTGTGGATTACGTTCTTAGGTTTAGGGAAAGGCTGAAGGAGCTTATGGAGACAGCCCAGAGCAATCTGGCAGCTGCCCAATAGAAACAAAAAGTGTGGTATGACCGCAGAGCGAGACTTTGCTTGTACATGGTGGGTCAGGAAGTCATGGTCCTTATTCCGGTCCAGGAAGACAAGCTGCAGGCTGAGTGGGCAGGACCGTACAAAGTAGTTAGGAAGGTAAATGACGTGAACTATATTATAGAGTTACCTGACCGAAGACAGACAGAAAGGATGTACCATGTCAACATGATGAAGTCATATGCCAATAGGGCTGACATGGTGTTTGCAGTGTGTAGTCCTGGGGAGGGGGGATGGACGAAGGAGACCCCCTTCTGGACTTGCTGGAAGAAAGTAAGTGGGAGTCCTCTGTGGAGGCAGTTAAATTGTCTCCCCAGCTGACCCCGGACAAGATCCAGGAAGTAAGGGAGGTTTTAGCAGACTTTGCCCCATTGTTTAGCGCCAAGCCTGGACTAACCCCCTTAGCGACTCACGATGTGGAGACAGGGACACAAACACCCATACGGCGGACAGCATATCGGGTGTCAGAGGCTGTTCTAAAGGACATTAGGAGGGAAGTGGAGGAGATGCTGGATATAGGGGTAATCCAGAGATCCCACAGCCCCTGGGCCTCACCCGTAGTCCTTGTGCCCAAGCCAGATGGCTCTACTCATTTTTTATGTGGACTGTCGTGGACTGAATGCAGCCATGAAGTCAGACGCCCACCCAATGCCCCAGACAGACAAACTCCTGGACAGATTGGGATGGGTGACCTACCTTACGACCATTGACCTGACCAAGGGGTATTGGCAGGTAGAGTTGATGGACAGAGCTAGGGAGAGATTGGCCTTCATCAATCTGATAGGCTTATTTGAATTTAAAGTAATGCCTTTCAGAATCAAGAACGCCCCGGCCACTTTCCAAAGGCTGGTGAACCAGGTGTTAAATGGTGCTGAGGAGTATGCCATGGTGTACCTTGGTGACATTACCATCTTTAGTGCCAGCTGGGAGGAACACCAGTCCCACCTTAGGAAAGTGCTGGGCAGGATACAGAGGGCCGGGATCACTGTCAAAGCAGGGAAGTGCCAGGTGGCCATGGGAGAAGTAGCATACTTCGGCATGTAGTAGGCCGGGGACAGCTCTGTCCTAACCAAATAAAAATAGAGGTAATCCAGGCGTGGCCCAGACCAGAAACACAGAAGCAGGTCAGGAGTTACCTCGGGACAGCAGGGTACTATAGAAAACTTGTGCCCAATAACAGAACCCTGACTGCACCCCTAACTGACCTGGTAAAGAAAAAGATGCAAAAAAAAATTACCTGGGGCCCAGCCTGTGAAGAAGCCTTTACCAGATTGAAGGAGGCACTGTGCAGTGCTCCTGTTTTGACAAGTCCTGACTATAGCAGACCTTTTATAGTTCAGACCGATGCCTCAGACGTGAGTATTGGGGCAGTACTGAGTCAGACATCCAGCCAAGGGAACGATCACCTTGTAGCGTATCTGAGTACAAAGTTACTTCCCAGGGAGCAAGCATACTCCACTGTGGAAAAGGAGTGTCTTGCCATAGTGTGGGCCCTAAAGAAGTTGGAGCCATACTTGTATGGGCAACATTTTGTGGTACAGACTGACCACAACCCCTTGGTTTGGCTGATGCAAATTGGGAAAAAGCAATGGTAGATTGCTAAGATGGAGTCTTGCTTTGCAAGGGTATGACATGACAATTCTACATAGTGCTGGCCCGAAAAATCAGAACTCAGATGGGTTGTCTCGCATCTGTGAAGAGTGAACTGATTTGAGAAGCTGATCTGATGCAGGGGATAGAGCCCCCAAATTCAGTTGAGGTAGGGAGGATTGTGATGCTTGGACAGCTAGTTCTGATTAATCTATGCTTTTTGTAATATAAAAATGTTTTATTGAGTGCCTCTCATGAGACATGCTGTTTCAGCTAAAAGATAAAAGCCAAGAGATAATTAAAGGCTAGAAGAGACCTAAATTAAGGATCTCCTGTATATCTAGCTTAATTGTAGCTGCAAGCTGCTAGGCTGGAAATCATAAACTTTTATGACGTTTGGAGAAAGAATACAGGTTATGTCACTTAGGTGCTACGTCATAAATGCTCTTTGATGTCTATGAAGAACAGGATGCTGCTCATGGATGAAAGAAAGAACTTGGAAAATTACAGACTTAATTGAGAAGTCAAATGGGGAAACAAGTTTTTTTTGCTGATGTCACCTATTAATTTACCTCCTGACACAAGACATCCTGATTGTATCATTTTTAATAAACAGAGGAGGAGCTGGGTGACATCATGGAGAAGGCAGGTTCAAGACAGTGTTTTAATTATGCTGTGACTGACCTTTAGACACACACGTTTGGACTCTGAAGCTACAACATCTTTCAGCACTGTAAGATTAGAAGACTACATTAGATAAGTCTAAGTGTATGGTTGGTAGGAAATTGCACTTTTAAACCTTATTCTTTTAAAGTGAGTGTACATTTGTAATGTATTGTTCTGTATTTACATTTTACATTTTTATCTATTTTTAAGTACACATCTCATTTTTAGAGACTACTTGGTGTGCCTTTGAATTTCTTTTATTTGTCAAGTGAAGCATATATAGTTAAAGTTGACACTGTGCAAAGTTTAATGGTAATACCAAACTGGAAAAAGGTAAGAGTTTATTCTGAGGTCTTTCATAGAGTTCTTAAGGGTTCATTTTGTACACCTGGTTAGGTGCCCATAGGTGAAAGATATCTGCCCCCCCGAAGAGCAGAATTATTTTATTTATTTATTTATTTATTTATTTATTTTATTTATTTAGTTTTTGTTGACGGTAAGTGCACTAGACAAATCCTGCCTATTTTCAGGCACAACCCAGAGGAGGAGGATACAGATGAATGCCAACTGACCTTGAACCAGATTAAGCCGCTGGTGGTATTTTTAGTGAATGAGGGAAATTTGGTCAGGACACCGGGGAAATTCCCCTACTCTGATGGTAGGGGCCCCTCCCCTGAGACGACTGGACTGCGCTCAGTATGTCTCAGTCGGTGGAGAGTGTGGAGGTGTTGGAGGACTGTTCTATGGATTTGGTTGCTGTACTCGAGGAGGCTTCGATTTGTTTGGATAATATGGAAGTTCCAAGTGATTTCTTACCTGTGGTGGATTCGGCTCAGCTCACGGCTGTTGAGGGTCCAACGACTTCTGATCCAGTTCTACTTTTGTCCACAGAAGATGAAAAAAAAAAAGAAAATGCCCGGAAGGTTGCCAGGTAGCTTCTTTTGGTGTCACTAAGAAATGTAATGTGCAGGTTTTGGACGACCCGCCAGCTGCCGACGCGGGTGTACCAGCTACTGCTTTGGATGAGGATTCATTCCCATTTTCGGCCCGGCTTGCCACTTGGTCTCCGGAGGTGGCGTTAGCAAATGCAGGTTGGGTGAAGACCCCGAATGCCTGGATTCCTGATCCCCACGTTCCTTTACCAGGGGCAGGATTGAATCGACCGGGGGAACCTTTGTGTTCACAGGCTCTGGAGGGAGTGCTGGTTTCAGAATCAGACCGGACCATCGCGTCATTTCCGCCTGCCAGTACCGAGGCCAGGAGCCCTGTTTCGGCTGATCCTGTGTCCGATTTATGGTCTCCCTCATCGAGACAGGCTTCTCCAGCTTCCTTGATTCCTGCGACGTCTACTGCTTCTGTTTCGGAACCTATGACTGTGACTCCTCTGCCAGGTCAGTGTCCTCAAACTGTAGGGGACGATATACCAGCTGGTTCTCTGGGCAGTTCGGTCCATAGACCTCCTCAGGCACAAACAGTAAAACCTGCCAGCTATGCCTCCCTCTTTAAATCTACAGGTGTCCCTGTTAGGAAACGTTTTGTTGCACGTATCTATTATAAAGGGGGTATGGACCTTCCCCCCCGATCGAAATTTTGTGGGCAAATCCTTAATTATTGATTCCTTAGGATTCGACCCTCTGAGGTGTATGCATTCATTCACTCTTCTGGGGATCATAATTTTGATGTCTCCTTTCGTTCTGCTGTTTTGTTGGATAAATTTTGGTCTGCATACTATGCTGCTGTATAGACCCTATCTGAAACATGTTGTGGTAATACCTATTACCAGACCAACTGCTAAAGTCATCACTGTTCTTTTCGAATGAAGGAGTTAATGTACTGGATATTTCGTATTGGTTGGAACAACGTTGTACAGTTAATGGAGTACCCCATGCATTGATTGATGATAATGGGTTTTGGACGGGGGGGTGGAAATTCAATGTGCAACTTAAAATGACTGAGGCTGGGATTCACCATCTCCCTAATTGTTTTTACTTGGGGAGGGATTGTGGTATCCTGTTTTATCCAGGACAGCCACATTCTTGTTATAGATGTGGCTCGCTATCTCATTTGAGCTCTGATTGTGACCAACTAAAATGTGCATCTTGTGGAATGTTGGGACATTCAGTTTTATCTTGTACGGTCCCTCCCACTTGTAACCTATGTGGTGAAACTACTCATGTTTTTGTGGCTTGTCCTTGGGCGGCCCATAATACCTCTGATTATGCAGAACATGATTCTTATATAGCTAAATCTTTCGCCTCCTCTCGACCTCCCCACCCCCCGGCTCAGGCCCTATTCCCAATACTAAGTTAAAGGTTCCTTCTTTTTCGGCCTCCCGTGATGTCTCGACTATCCCAAACCCTCCGGATCCCTCAGAAGCTCTGCCGCCTGATAAGTTGCCTACCTCTCCTAGTGTTTCAGTCCCTACTCCTGTACAGGCTCCTCCTCTCCCGGCAAGTGAAGACTTGGAGCCAGGGGAAGTTTTGGAGCCCTCACCGCCAGTTGCTAGACGACTTCGCTCCACCAAACAAGTGGAGGCAGTCTCTATACTTTCTGTCCCAGTATCCAATCTATATGAACCTTTGCAGAGTTGGGGTGATCCTATGGATAGGAAGAATTGGGGGACTCTGTTCCTTCTCCTCTCCCTACGACTACCTCTGCACCACTGCCCCTGGTTGATAACTCTGGGATTCCCCTGAAAAAGAAAACTGTTAGAACTAGGAGAAAGAAATGATCTGGTTAATTTTGATAAGGTTTTCCTTTTTTCCTTTTTCATGTCTTCTGTACTTTTAGCTAGTCTTAATGTTAATAGCATTTGTTCACAGTATAAACGCACAGCTACTTTTTCAGCTTTACGTAGTTTGGCTTATGAGGTTTATTTGTTACAAGATGTCAGGTTCTACACTACTGGGGGAAGCTGCTACAGCTTTGAGGGATTGGGGGTTGGGGCCCTCATATTGGTCCCTGGGCCAGGACCTTTGTTCCGGCATCGGATATTGTTTTACTTCATCTAACTTTACTTTGCAGAAGCTGGTGGATTTAGTTCCGGGTAGAGTATTATTGTTGGATCTTTTATGGTATGGTTTGCCTTACCGGCTTATTAATATTTACGCTCCACAACAGAAGGCTGCTAGGGTTCAGCTTTTTCGTTTAATTAAGCCTTATTTGTTTACGAACCGGATTATTTTATGGGGTGGGGACTTCAACTCTAGTCTAGATGTCCCTCCCAATAAGAAAGTTTATTGTGATACTCAAGCTTTGCGTACTATTATTAAAGAGATGAATTTGGTTGATGTATTTGCCCAGTCCTTGTTGCCTGCCTTTTCGAAAGGTAAATTAACCTCTAGGATAGATTTTTGGTTCTGTTCACGTACTATTGGGGCAGTGACTGGTGTAATAGTGCCTATGGCTACTTCAGATCATCATTTATTAGGGATACGGATTCATTTGGGGGAAGTTTTATCACAGGGGCCTGGGGTTTGGAGGGTTAATGCGTCTTTATTATTGGTTCCAGAGTTTCATCACGGTTTTTTGGACTTGATTTCGGACCGCATTTCTGTGGTTGTTCTTTATGAGTCCGTGATTGACTGGTGGATTGATACTAAATTATATTTGGTGGCTTATTTTAGACACTATTCCAGATTTTTGGCTGATACTAGACATCATACCTCCAGGCTCTTACGAGCTGAATTGTTGGCATTATTTACTGAATCCCATTTATTTAGCTCTGACTGTTCTGCCTGTATAAAAGAGGTTAAGGCTGCCTTAACTAAAGTTCAGTATGATAGACAAAAATCTATTGTTTTTGAGCAGAAATTTCGGACTTCTGGGAAACAGTGTCAATTTAACCCTTTTGACGTTACTAAGGAAAAGTTTTGTGGTAAACAGATGGTTCAACTTCTTGATGATCAAGGGCATATGGTTAAAGGGCAGATGAATATTATGGAATGTGTTACTAAATTTGTGAAGCACACTTTTGAATATCCAGTTGCTGAATCTTCTGACATGTCACTATTATTACAAGCATTGGATGTACCTACCTGACGGCAATTCAACGGCAGGGCTTGTAGCACCTTTTACATTAGAGGAAGCGAAAGGAGTTATTTCTGGTCTTAGGGATAGGGTGGCTCCTGGCTCTGATGGGTTGTCTGTGGAAATTTATAAGTCTTTATGGAAATTTATGCCAACTCAGTTATTAGCTGTATTCAATGCCTTTTACATGAGGACCGTTTAGCGTGTTCAGATGTACTGAAGGTTTGATGTTGTTCCTTTAAAAAGGGTGACAAATCTGATTTGGGAAATGGAGGCCTATCACCTATTAAATACAGATTATAAATTTTTTCCAAATTACTGGGGAATAGGATTTTAAATTTTGTCTTCTTTACTGCCATTTCAGTATTGCTCAGTCTCTGGTAGGTCCATCCGAGATGCTTTACTTTTAATAAGAGAGTTATTTTCTCAAGGTCAAAAGGGAGTTCTTCATGGCTACTTATTTAATTTTGATCTCTCCAAAGCTTTTGATGGGGTTTCTCAAGAATTTATATGGTTGACCCTTAGGGCTTATGGGTTTCCACAGATTTTTGTTAATTGGCTTACTTTATGTTATTCTTTAGCTTATGTTAGACCATATGTAAATGGGTGGATTGGGTCTCCCTGTTACATTCGTCGAAGTCCGTAGGGTGCCCTTGAGCCACTATTGTTCGTAATAGCTTTGGATCCTATTATTAGGCTACTTTATAAATCCCCTAGACTTTTGGGTCTTTCAGGTTTGGATTACAGTACTCAGAAAGTAATCTGTTACGTTGATGATTTATGTGTTCTGGTGCCTACTGCTCTGGTGGGTTGTTTATTATGTAGGGTTTTTCCCGTTTTTTTATCGGTTATTGGTTCCAGTTTAAATTTACGGAAGAGCGTGTGTTTTAACTTAGTTCCATCTCTGGAGGGTAGTTCCTCTATTGGGGGTATTCGTTTAGTGGATTCTCCACATAAGTTATTAGGTATTTATTTTGGTGTTCCGGATATGGCTATGTATAATTGGGAAATATGTTCGAATAAAGGTAGGGAAAAGGTGTGTAAGTGGAATAAATGGTTTCTGGGTAAAAAGAAATGGATTTTTTTGATTAAAACCTGTTTGTTACCTTTGTTCTTACATGTAGCACATATTTTTCCTTTGCCTAGAAGTTTTTTTGTGCCCCTTTTGAGTCTTTTTTTTCTCTTGTTTTTGGGGTAGTCGCCTCAACCTGGTTAAACGTAACATTTTGTTGAATAATTATCGGCAGGGAGGGGTCTCTATGATACACCCGATAGTGTTTTTTTATTCTCTTTTTTTTTCTACCAATCTAAAGCCTTTAGTTATTGAATCACTTCAGCTTTGGGTTCCTTTTGTACGAATTTCACTTTCTGAGATTTTACAGGAATGGGGTGTAGGGAGTTTCATCCACAAAAATAAAAGGAAATATGTATTATCTCCAGATTGGGTCACGGTGTTTGACATGCTTAAGACATGGCATATTACGGTACCCATGATTAAGGATTTTTCTTGGAAAAAATTGTATATGGTGATAGTGGAGTCATATTTTGTGGAAGAAGTTTTTCCAGAGTTCACATTGACAGAAAAGGAACAGATTGGAAATCGCCTTGTTGATACTCGTATTCCTGTGGCACTGTGGGATATTGCTTGGTTAGGTACATGGTAAAATTAATAATGCGTGGTAATCACAAACATAAACAAGTGATGGATCGTTATTGTTTCGGGCTTCTTGTCCAGCTCTTATAGAGTCTATGTCTCATTTACATTTCTCTTGTCCTTTCATTTTGCGGTTTTGGTTTTTGTGGCGTCGCCGGTTTTGGAATAAAGTTTGGCGCAAGTGGGATCAGAGAGCTTTATTTTTTGGTTTATTTCCGGTTTCCTGGGCTGGGTGTAATTCTAGTACTTTGAATATTATAGCGATTGTAATACTGTATTGGATATGGCAGGTTAGGTGTTGGTTCTTATTTCAACAACGTCATCTTACTCCTGAGGAATTACTTACGAAAGTGATAGCCCATATTGATCATATTAAAGAAGGAGAAAGGAAGCTTCTCAAACAGAATATGTGGGAACGATATTGGGATTTCTATTGAATTATTTCTTTGTCCATTGTGTATGTTTTTTTCCTCTTATCATTTTCTTTCTGTTTTTTTTGTCTCAGGATGCAAGGTGGACTTTGAATTTCTCCTTTTGAAGATTTTTGTATGAACTTTTTTGATTTATTTGTTCTCTTTTTGTATATTAATTTGCTGTGTATATATATTATGATTTTAATAAACATACCCCTACTCTTTTCGATAAGTGCCATGGGATCTTTAACATCCACCTGAACTACCACCAATCCAGGCAGATGGGACCTCGGTTTAACGTCTCATCCGAAAGACAGCACCTCAGAATTGCAGCACCCCTCTCATGCTGCACTACAGTGTCAGTACTGGGATATTAACCCAAGTGCCAGATGTGGGAACTGAACCCACAGCCCTCTGATCTCCCGGCCTCAGAGGCGAGTGTGCTACCTGCTGAGCCACTGACACACAATTTGAGCCTGTACATTGCGTACGCTAGCAAGAAGTTCAGTTTGAATCCCTCCAGAAACTTGAGACCAAAGGTTGATTCGAACCCACAAAAAAAGACAGGAGGGTTACCCTGTTTCTGTTTCCTGTTCACAAGACTGCGGTCAGAGGTTGACACTGTGGGAGCAGAGGACCTGACCTGCTGAGTGGGTTTTCCGCTTGAAAGAGTCAGCACCTACAAATACCTAGGCATTACATTCGACACAGCCCTCACTTTTCATGACCATATACGTACCCTTGCATCTGCGATAAATTCACAGGTTGGCCTGCTCTACTGCCACAAAAGCTGCCTCTCCCCTGAAGCCATTAGACTGGCCATCACTTCTTCAGTCCTCTGTCTTTCTAGTGGACTATGGCCTTCTAGTATACAGAGCAGCTGACAACACCTCACTCAACAAGATCAGGACAGCTGTAAACAAGGCCTGCCAACTGCTCACTGGGGCCCCCAGACTTACCCACACATGCACTCTCTATATGTACAGGCAGAATGACTTTACTTTGATGAGAGGCTGCGCTACCAAACATGTCTTTTCTCCAAAAAAAAAATATTAGATGGCCTTATACCCCCTGGACTATCTGCTGTACTCAACCCATCTGTCTCCACGACCGCCACCTGAAGTTCCCACAAAAAGCCGTTACAAATACCCAGAGTCAGGACATCACTTGCCCAAAGATCTTTCCCTTGCCGTGCACCATCCTGGTTCAACTCCCTTTCTCCTGAGATCTCAACGATACAAAAGTTTGGCCCCTTTAAAACCGCCCTTAAGCATCATCTGTTTGCCACCTGGACCTGTAACTGTTTCTAAGTCCATTTCTCCAGCCATTTGCAGCCCTCCATTTCTTGCCCACTCTACTAGGTGAGCTAGTCTCAGGTTAATTTAATGCTACATTTATCTGTGTTTAGCTACCAACATGTATAGGATATGATCCACCCGCTTAACTATGTAAATGCTGTATTATATGTTATAACCACTGATTTCAGTTGTCTCTGAAACTATTATGTATATGTGTTTTTATAACATGGAGTTATAATTATTTACTGTATCTGTCTCTATGTCTTGTCGAGGAGCCTTGGTAAATGAGTTTGGTGACTCAAATGGTTGCAATTCCGATTACAATAAATAAATACTAGGCATAAGTGCTAAGGTGTGACTTGATATACTGGGTTTGACATGGCATACTGGGCATGGTATCAAGGTGTAGCTTCATGTACTGGGTGCAGCATGGTGTACGTTTCATGGTGTTGAGGTGTGGCTTGATATACTGGGGTGTGGCATGGTATTCTACGCATGGTGTTGAAGTCTAGCTCAATATACTGGGGTGTGACATGGCATACTGGACACAGTATTGAGGTATGTCTTGATGTACTGGGGTGTGATATGTCATACTGGGCATGGTGTTGAAGTGTGGCTTGATATACTGGGTGTGGCATGGCATACTGGGCATGGTGTTGAAGTGTGGCTTGATATACTGGGTGTGGCATGGCATACTGGGAATGGTATTGAGGTGTGGTTTGATATACTGGGTGTGGCATGGTATACTGGGCATGGTATTAAGGTATTGCTTGAGATAATGGGTGTGGCATGGCATACTGGGCATGGTGTTGAGGTGTGGCTTGATATACTGGGTGTGACATGTCATACTGGGCATGGTGTTGAGGTGTGGCTTGATATACTGGGTGTGGCATGGTATACTGGGCATGGTGTTGAGGTGTGGCTTGATATGCTGGGTGTGGCATGGCATACTGGGCATGATGTTGAGGTGTGGCTTGATATACTGGTGTGGCATGGCATACTGGGCACAGTATCGAGGTGTGTCTTGATGTACTGGGGTGTGAGATGTCATACTGGGCACTGTGTTGAGGTGTGGCTTGATATACTGGGGTGTGGCATAGTATACTGGGCATGGTGTTGAGGTGTGGCTTGATATACTGGTGTGGCATGGCATACTGGGCATGGTGTTGAAGTGTGGCTTGATATACTGGTGTGGCATGGTATACTGGGCATGGTGTTGAAGTGTGGCTTGATATACTGGGGTGTGGCATGGCATACTGATCATGGTGTTGAAGTGTGGCTTGATATACTGGGTGTGGCATGGCATACTGGGAATGGTATTGAGGTGTGGTTTGATATACTGGGTGTGGCATGGTATACTGGGCATGGTATTAAGGTATTGCTTGAGATAATGGGTGTGGCATGGCATACTGGGCATGGTGTTGAGGTGTTGTTTGATATACTGGGTGTGACATGTCATACTGGGCATGGTGTTGAGGTGTGGCTTGATATACTGGGTGTGGCATGGTATACTGGGCATGGTGTTGAGGTGTGGCTTGATATACTGGGTGTGGCATGAAATACTGGGCATGATGTTGAGGTGTGGCTTGATATACTGGTGTGGCATGGCATACTGGGCACAGTATCGAGGTGTGTCTTGATGTACTGGGGTGTGATATGTCATACTGGGCACGGTGTTGAGGTGTGGCTTGATATACTGGGGTGTGGCATAGTATACTGGGCATGGTGTTGAGGTGTGGCTTGATATACTGGTGTGACATGGCATACTGGGCATGGTGTTGAAGTGTGGCTTGATATACTGGTGTGGCATGGTATACTGGGCATGGTGTTGAAGTGTGGCTTGATATACTGGGGTGTGGCATGGCATACTGATCATGGTGTTGAGGTGTGGCTTGATATACTGGTGTGGCATGGCATACTGGGCATGGTGTTGAGGTGTGGTTTGATATACTGGGTGTGGCATGGCATACTGGGCATGGTGTTGAGGTATTGCTTGATATAATTGGTGTGGCATGGCATACTGGGCATGGTGTTGAGGTGTGGCTTGATATACTGGGTGTGGCATGGCATACTGGGCATGATGTTGAGGTGTGGCTTGATATACTGGTGTGGCATGGCATACTGGGCATGGTGTTGAGGTGTGGTTTGATATACTGGGTGTGGCATGGCATACTGGGCATGATGTTGAGGCATTGCTTGATATAATGGGTGTGGCATGGCATACTGGGCATGATGTTGAGGTGTGGCATGGCATACTGGGCATGGTGTTGAGGTGTGGCTTGATATACTGGTGTGGCATGGCATACTGGGCATGGTGTTGAGGTGTGGCTTGATATACTGGGTGTGGCATGGTATACTGGGCATGGTGTTGAAGTGTGGCTTGATATACTGGGGTGTGGCATGGCATACTGGGCACAGTATCGAGGTATGTCTTGATGTACTGCGGTTTGGTATGTCATACTGGACATGGTGTTGAGGTATTGCTTGATATAATGGGTGTGGCATGGCATACTGGGCATGGTGTTGAAGTCTGGCTCAATATACTGGGGTGTGATATGTCATACTGGGCATGGTGTTGAGGTGTGGTTTGATATACTGGGTGTGGCATGGCATACTGGGCATGGTGTTGAGGTGTGGTTTGATATACTGGGTGTGTCACGGCATACTGGGCATGATGTTGAGGTGTGGCTTGATATACTGGGTGTGGCATGGTATACTGGGCATGGAGTTGAGGTGTGGTTTGATATACTGGGTGTGGCATGGCATACTGGACATGGTGTTGAGGTGTGGCTTGATATACTGGGTGTGGCATGGTATACTGGGCATGGTGTTGAGGTGTGGCCTAATATACTGGGTGTGGCATGGTATACTGGGCATGGTGTTGAAGTGTGGCTTGATATACTGGAGTGTGGCATGGCATACTGGGCACAGTATTGAGGTATGTCTTGATGTACTACGGTTTGGTATGTCATACTGGACATGGCGTTGAGGTGTGGCTTGATATATTGGTATGGCATGCCATACTGGGCAAGGTGTTAAGGTGTGGCTTGATATACTGGGTGTGGCATGGTATACTGGGCTTGGTGTTGAAGTCTGGTTCGATATACTGGGGTGTGACATGGCATACTGGGCACAGTATCGAGGTGTGTCTTGATGTACTGGGGTGTGATATGTCATACTGGACATGGTGTTGAGGTGTGGCTTGATATACTGGTGTGACATGGCTTACTGGGCATGGTGTTGAGGTGTGGCTTGATATACTGGGGTGTGGCATAGTATACTGGGCATGGTGTTCAGTTGTGGCTTGATATACTGGGGTGTGGCATAGTATACTGGGCATGGTGTCAAGATCTTCTTGAACTAAACTTCTTCACCATTCATTCATACTGCTAGGGCCTACGCCAGAGGCGCTAGGACCCAGCAGGAGCCTAAAATCTTCCAGAGTGTCGGCGCCGAGATTGGACCATGAATGCACAGCACCACAAGGTTGGCTCACACCTGTGTAAGCTATCTCGGTGTAAACTCTCCAACCGCCTCTGTTCCTTTTTTCTTGCCATCGAGTGTGCTTCAGTGACGACATTGCTCACGTGCCAGGAGTCAAATCTTCACGTCTATATGACAGTAGCTATTGTCGTTCAGTTTCAGTTAATTTTATTTGTTTTAGTATTGTTTAAAAAAAAAAAGAAAAGAGGAAGATATATATTTCCTGAAGAAAAGAATCCTCTCAGCCTGCCATCGATGGAGGTGACCATGGACAGTATAGGTGGTGGTAGGCAGAATTTGCTGGAAAGCTGTTCTCACAGTGGGGCTG
Organism: Neoceratodus forsteri; assembly: GCA_016271365.2. Taxonomy (NCBI): domain Eukaryota; kingdom Metazoa; phylum Chordata; order Ceratodontiformes; family Ceratodontidae; genus Neoceratodus; species Neoceratodus forsteri. Next base: position 1,136,712,344 of record CM028133.1, read on the forward strand.
TGTCTGGTCCACCTCCCTTTATGGCGGGGGGCTGACCAAGGGCATTCCAGTGCTCGGGAGGGAGGACAGTCCTCCCAGAAGCACAAAAAGAAGCGGTCCCGTTTTTGGTCTCAATCGGGGACCAAGTGCTGCTCAGCCTCGAGTTCTTCTCGTCCTTCCTGTCAGAAGAAGAAGAAGAAGCAGTACCACTCAAGGTCGCCATCTGGTAGGTCTGTGAGAGAGTCTTCGGTAGTGGAGAGTGGAAGACCCACACTGACCCCCTCTGGTGTCTCAGGTGGTCTCCATTTCTGACAAACAGGATTCCCGACACCAGAGCCCCACTCTGTCCTTTGATGGGGTTTCTGGTGAGAAGTTTCATCACTGGGATGCTTCTGTGGAGCAGTGGGTATGGTGTCTCTCAGTTGCCTTCAGCGGTGGATCCGTTCCCAGGCCCTTGGGTCTTTGAGTCACTAGGCCACAGCCAGGGTAGTTGGGACAGGATGTGCATTCAGCACCACAACTAAGGTTTATCCCTCTCTGGTACCAGAACCTCAGATATCAGTTCCATGTGTCTTACCCCCTCAATGGAGGAATTAGACAGGGAACTAGCAGGACAGATCAGGAGGACCTGCAGGAAGGGTAGTGTGGTGATTGTGGGGGACTTCAACATGCCAGGAGTGGACTGGAGCACCCCAACAACCAGGAACAGAAGGGAGCAGGTACTGCTGGATGCCTTCCAGGACAGCTTCCTACTGCAAATGGTCAGTGAACCAACCAGGTTAGGAAATACCCTTGACCTTGTGCTGGTAAATGGGGACTTTGTGAGAGAACTTACAGTGGAGGAACCGCTGTCGAGGAGTGACCACCGCTCAGTATGGCTCACATTGGATATGGGCAAGGAAGGAGTGGAATCTGGCACAATAGTGCTGGACTTCAGGAGGGCCGACTTTGGGAGGATGGGGGAAGTGGTAAAAGGGTACCTGGCCAGAATTCAGTCTAGTATGGACACTAACCAGAGGTGGGAGCTCATAAAGCTGGGGATAGTGGAGGCAACCAAAACCTGCTGCAAAGCCCAGAGCAAGAAGGCCAGGGCTAAGAAACCGATCTGGTTGAGCAAGGAGGTCATGAAAAGGTATGGAGGAAAAGAGCTGCCTTTAGGAAGTACAAGAAAACAGGAAGGGGGAGGACAGGGAGGAGTACTTGACAGAATCGAAGGAGGTGACAAGGGCAGTAAGGGAGCCAAAGTCTATGGAACTCAGGCTGGCACAAGGCATTAGAAGGGGAGAAGGACTTCTTTAAGTACATCAGGGAGAAAAGGGGCTGTAAGGACCACATAGTAAGGATTAGGAAGGAGGAGGTTGGGTGGAAGCAGGGTGCGATAAAGTGAAAGTACTAAATGAGTACTTCTGCTCAGTATTTACTAAAGAAGAGAGGGGTGACACCCAAGGTGGGAGAAATAGCAGAAACAGGGTGGGAGGGGGTGACAGATGGGGAAATCATGGAGAGCAGAGTTCGAGAGGGTTTGAAGGCACTGAGGGTGGACAAGGCGCCAGGCCCAGATGGCATCCACCCCAGGGTACTGAAGGAGCTGGCAGAGGTCCTTGCAGGACCTTTGGCAGACTTATTTAATGCCTCACTACATTCGGTGTGTACCTCAGGACTGGAGGATGGCTCATGTGGTGCCCCTCCACAAGAGTGGCCCCAAGGATGAACCGGGAAACTACAGACCAGTGAGCCTCACATCCATCGTGGGTAAGCTAATGGAGACTATCCTGAAGGAGAGGTTGGTGGCCCTCCTGGAGGCCAAGGACTACAGGACAGCAGACAGCATGGCTTCATACGTGGCAGATCCTGCCAAACTAACTAGTGGGTTCTATGACTGGGTCACTAGGCAACTGGACAGGGGCCATGCAGTGGATGTCCTGTATCTGGACTTCAGTAAGGCATTCGACTCAGTGCCACATGGAAGGCTGGGAAGGAAGTTAGTAGGCACAGGGCAGGTGCAAAGCTGGTGAGATGGGTAGGAAACTGGCTGCAGGGAAGGCAACAGAGGGTGGTGGTGGGTGGGGGCTCTCACACCCAAGGGCAGTGACGGCGGTGTTCCACAGGGCTCAGTGTTGGGACCAGTGTTGTTTGGGATATTCATTGCAGACATATCATGGGACATCATAAGCAAGATCAGTCTGTTTGCTGATGATACCAAGGTAGCCACGGTGGTGGATGACCTAGGGGGATGACAGGGGTTGCAGGATGATCTGGCAAAGCTTGAAACCTGGTCAGACGCCTGGCAACTGGGCTTTAATGCCAAAAAGTGCAAGGTGCTGCATTTTGGGTTGAAGAACCCAAGGAGGATTTACCAGCTAGGGGGAGTGCAGCTAGCCCAGACAGAGGAGGAGAAAGATCTGGGTGTGCTCATTACAGGGTCAATGAACAACTCGGCACAATGTAGGAAGGCAGCTGCAAAGGCCAACAAAATGCTGGGTTGTATTGAAAGGGGTATATCCTCGAGGAGGGAGGAGGTGATTCTGCCACTGTATAGGTCATTAGTTAGACCACACCCGGAGTACTGCGTGCAGTACTGGTGTCCATATCTGAAGAGGGACATTAAGTTACTGGAGGGGGTGCAGCGCAGAGCCGACAACGATGATCAAGGGGCTGAGGGACTTATCATACGAGAGGAGGTTGAAGGAGTTGAACATGTACTCACTGGAGGAGAGGGGAGACAGGGGTGACATGATTGAAACCTTTAAATACATGAAAGGAATAAACAAGACAGGTACAGAGGGGCTGTTCAAAGTAAGGAAGGGGAGGGACACCAGGGGCCATGATATGAGACTGGAGCGAGGAAGGTTCAGGAGGGAGATGAGGAGACACTTTTTTACAGAGAGGGTGGTGGCTGGGTGGAATGTGTTACCTGCTGAAGTGGTATGCAGTAGAACAGTGGACTCCTTCCAACAAGGATGGGACAGGACAAGGGGGAGGGTTAATGAAGGGGAAGGGTGGAAGGGAGGGGCAGCTGCAGAATAAGGGGTGCTAGCTGCACATTCAAGCAGACTTGATAGACCTCTAGGCCTTTATCTGCTGGCAAATTTTGTATGTTCGTATGTTCGTAACTGGTTTCCACACAGGTGCCGGCACAGTTACCACTTTCCTCCCCCTTTTCTTCTAGGTCTGTCGGGGTACAGGTGCTTTGGTGCCACATTTGGTGCCTGGATCCTCAGTGCCATGTGCAGCATTGAGTTCTTCATGCCGTGTTCAACTTTGGTGCCGTGTGCTGCATTGGGCACTTTGGTGCTGTGTGCTTTGTTGGGTTTCCTCAGTGCTGCGTGTAGTGTCAGACGCTTCGGTGTCATGTGCAGTGTCAGGCACTTTGGTGCTGCATGCGGTGTCAGGTGCTTCGGTGCCGCTAGCGGCATTGGATGCTTCAGTGCTGCAACTGGTACCGAGTTCCTCGATGACAATACGGGTTCTGGTATCTCCAGCATACCCAGTCGGTCTCTGCCTAGGACTGCCTAACGTCGGTCTCTGCCTAAGCTCCCGGCTCCATCTCTGGTGAGCAGGGCGGTGCCAACTGCACATTCAAGCATCTCCCTGATCTCATCCTCTGCTTTGGAAAATGATGATTGGGATGATCCCAACTGAGTTCCGGGCTTCTTGGATTCTGCCTGGGCCTCTCTGGGGGCCTGTGACAGGGTAGAATAGGACTCTGTCCCATTTGTTATAGAAAAAGTGTTTAAATGCAAGGATCGTTCCTTTTCTGTCTCTTCTCTGTCTGGTTGTGCAACCTATATTTCCTGTGAGACTTCAGACTTGATCACCCCGAACAGTCTTGCAATTCTTTGCCTCTCACTGTCTCTCAGTTTTCTCTGTCTGTTTTTCTCCCTTGCATATCTATATCAGCTAATATAAAAAAAAAAAGTGAAAATCATTGTGTGGAAACGTAGCTGATAATGGGATCACTTTTGTTTAAAAAATGTAGTGTTACTGTTGAAATGTATGTATATATTTATAATTTGAGATGACTGTAAAAAGCTAGAGGTTACTTGAGTGCAAATGTTTGAGCCTTTTGCAAACACTGTAGGGGCCTCAGAAAGCACACTGTGTTCTAGCAGCTCCTGAAACTTACAAGGACAGGATGTTTGCTAAGGTGGGGTTTAGAAAGACTTATAAAAGAGCTAAGCTGCAACTCCAAGAAGGCTGATAAAAGGTACACACAGAGACGTTATTCTGAACAAGTTTCTTGTATGATACTGCAAGTGTAAATAAATAGTTTTGGTGAATTTTACAACTGCTCCTGATCTTCCTTATGTTTCCTGACCTGTGCCTCCGTGACAGATGGTGTCAGCGTAAGTGGGATTTATGCTGTGCATACCCTAAGACAGGAGTTACATAGATACATAGACAGTGTCGGCAGATAAGGGCCTATGGCCCACCCAGTCTGCCCATTTGAGCTTGTAAGTTCAGTTTGTTTTCCTAGAAGTCTGTTGCACCTTACCGCTGACCTCCAGAATTCCTTTGTGTCTATCCCATGCATTCTTAAATCCCATGATTGTTTCAGCCTCCACCACTTCCTCTGGCAGGGTGTTCCACTTGTCCACCACCCGTTCTGTGAAGAAATTCTTTCTCATGTTTCCTCTGAATCGTCCTCCCTCCAACTTCATCCCATGCCCTCTAGTCCTGGAACATCTTTTTCGCTTAAAAATAGTGTTTTCCTGCACCCTGTTCCTCCCTGTAAGATACTTGTATGTCTCTATTATATCCCCTCTCTCCCTCCTCTCCTCCAGGGAGTACATGTTCAGTTCCCAACCTGACTTCATAGGACTTGTGATGCAATCCATGCACCATCTTTGTTGCCCTCCTCTGAACCTTCTCTACCCTGTCTATGTCCTTACGTAGGTATGGTCTCCAGAACTGTACACTGTACTCCAGGTGGGGCCTCACTAGTGTCTTGTATAGCAGAATTATGACCTCCCTTTTCCTGCTGGTAATGCCCTGCCTATGCATCCCAGCATCCTATTTGCTTTACCTGCTGCCTTGTCACACTGTTTCCCTACCTTGAGGTCATCAGAGATGATAACCCCAAGATCCCTTTCCTGCTTGGTGCATGCTATATCCTCACCTCCCCCCAACTGATATATTGTGCCAGGGTTTTTGTGCCCCATATGCATTATCTTGCACTTCTTTGCATTGAATTTCAACTGCCAAACCCTGACCATTCTTCAAGTTTCTGCAGGTCCCTTCTCATTCTGTCTACACCCTCTGGTGTGTCTACTCTGTTACAGAGCTTTGTGTCATCAGCGAACAGTGAAATTCTGCCTTCTAGGTCCTGCGCCATGTCACTGATGAAGATGTTGAATAGGACCGGTCCCAGCACTGATCCCTGTGGTACCCCACTGGTCACTCTTCCCTCTGTGGAGTGACAGCCATTTACCACCACCCTCTGGGTTGTGTGTGTGGGTACCGGACCTAGTACCAGGGAAGCACAGATGAAGGTATGGATTCTGCAACAGCAAGTGCAGGAGTGGATACCAGGAGAATGGCAGCCAAACTATCAGAGACAGAAGTCCAGTCTGAGATTGTACAGCCAGCACAAATAATGGAAAAAGAACAAGTAGTGACAGAATCTGAAAGCCTGATGGACTTTTTCAAATGTTGGGTTATACAACAAAAAGAGACTGAGAAGCAGAGAGAAAAAGAGATTCAGTGTTTAGAAGAGCAGAGGAGAGAAGAGATGCAGTGACAGGAGCAGCAGATGAGAGAAGAGATGCAGCGACGGGAGCAGCGATGTCTGGATGCCTTGTAAGCTGTCGAAGGCAGAGGATCCAGCACAGATCCAGACAAGCAACAAAATACCAGCAACTTAAAAGCCATTAAACTTACAAAGTTATGCCCCTCAGATGATATTGAGGCATACCTGACAGCTTTTGAAAGAGTTGCCACAGCCTGCCAGTGGCCAAAGCAGCAATGGACAATCAGACTGGTACCCTACCTGACGAGAAAGCCCAACTTGCCTACAGCAGTATGGACACTGCACAGTCAGAAAACTATGACCTGGTGTAACCCCTAGGTGGCGCTATCCCAAGGGCTACTACCCCTGCCTGCTTGGCTAGTAGCAGGTTAAGGGGCCTGAGTTCTGAAACGGGTGCCTCCACCTGGAGGTCAGGGTTGGTAGTGGTCAAGCTAACCTGGGCACAGCCCTCTGGGAAACTGTAACCCCCCTCTTTCCCCTCTAGTGGCCTGAACACTGTACAATAATCACTTTCACAATACCCCTGGTACACCACACAAATACTCACACTGTTTGCACTTACCACTAGGGCTGATTCCTCTGGCTTGACCCTGGTGACCCCCTGCAAAACAAGGTTATGTAGTGCTTTGAACACAAACAGGAACCACGGTCAGATTACATGCAAAAAAAGTTAGTTCTGATTTATTCAGGGGACTTGAACAAGGGAGGGGCAAAATCAGGTTAATTAGCTTAAACGTTATATCAATCAAGCAGTTAGGCATGCGCTTTGAGTCCCCCACACAGTCACACCTCTGGGTACCCAGGTAGAGAAGAGATGGGCTAGCCAGGACTGATGCCCAGGGTTGGTCGGCGTCGCAGCTGGTTGGGGCCCTGTGATGGAAAACACAACATGCACAGTACACAATATTTGTAATCCGAAGCCAGAGGGCTCAGTTCGTAAAGGGAAACAAAACAACAAGACAATCAGATGACACTCTCAGATTACGCTGTTGTTGCAGGGAGTTACACTGGTATTTAATCACGATACCCAAGACTGGACACAGGCTGGGCAAAAATCAAGACTACAGGTGGTTGATCTGGAATGCCAGGAGGAGCAGGGCCCACACGAGTTGCAGAGGCATCATTCCTGTTCAAGCGTGGAGCAGGGGGCTAATCCCCAGGCAGGTCTCTCATCGACGGCTTCTCTGTGCAGCGGGTAGTCTGGCTGGGCCAGTCTGGCAAGGCCCCAGACTGCATGGAGACAAATTCGGATGCAGTCAGTTTTGGGCTGGATACAGCTTCTAGCAAGCAGAACACAGTTCACACAGTGGGGAATTAACTCACAACCCACTAGCAGCTCATAGCACATTTACATGTAAGGGAATTCTACTGTACCAGGCAAAGCGCTCCCCAGTCACAATCGCAAAGTCTCTGCACACACTGGGAGCTTAGGGGTAGCTGGAACTCCTGACAGGCCGATTTCATTCAGTAAAATCTTCGGTCTTCTTCAGGTTGAGCCTAGCCCACTTCAGTAGCTTACTTTAGTCACACAAACTTGGATTTAGTCCAATATAATTCTCTTCTCTCCCTCTCAGGAGCAACAGACAGACATATGGGCCAAAAACTCAGCCTTTTCACAGTTCTCCCATGCGAATCCACTCAGGATTGCTGCTCAGAATCACTTCAACTCCACGCTCTTCAGTTTCCAGCTTAGATCTAACTGAAAACTGCAAGCAGCCCGGGACTTCCCCAAGATCCAAAAGGTTTAGTTGGCTGATTTGGCTGTCAGTCAAGGCAAGAGCTCCCCCTTCAGTTGCAAAAAAGATGCAAAAAGTTCAAAACTACAGTTCCTACAGATTTTGACTTCAGACAGCTCCTGTAGACTGGCTACATTTTAGGTCCCACCAGTACTGTTTAGTCCAATTTGCAGTCCAGGACCAAGATAGTGGAGAAAGCAAAACAGTCCTTACTACAAAGAAAGCAGGTTAGACAACCTACACTGTCATTATCACTCTAAATGATTTTCAGAAAATAGCTACATCTTTCAACAGAGCTCCCTCTCAGATTACAAGAGCTGCAATCAGGCAGCTCTTAAAGAGACAGTACACAGAGGCTATACAGGCTCTGGTAATCACATTTAAACTACTAAAACGCAGGACACCAGCCTGGCAGTGAGCATTTAGGCAAGCTCAAGGAAGACTTTTTGGGAACCCCCATTTGTAGGGGGTTTAGACTGGTGAAAAGCAAAATCCTGAAAAGGTATGATATCTCCAGAGTCACATACAGGCAAAGATTTAGATCTCTGAGGTACAACTCGGTCGACAATCCTCGAGAAGCTTTACACGACTCAGAGAACTCCTGATAAAATGGATCCGAACAGAGAGCAAAACAGTCCCACAGATCATCGATACATTTGCCATGGAGCAATTCATTAACATCTTGCCTCCAGATGTGCAGCTGTGGGTAAAGGAACACCGACCAGAGAGTGGGGAAAAGGCTGTTTCTTTGGCTGAGGACTACCAAATGGCCAGACAGATGCCACAGCAGCGAAGTAACAGCCAAGCACTAGTAAGACATTCTAGTTCGCATTTAAATTCCAAGCCTGATAAGAACTCTGGTGGGGGTAACAAATCTGTGCCCAAAGACGTTATCTGCTGTAACTGTAATAAGCCAGGCCATTTTGCAAGAAACTGCCGTAGTAAGGAGAGTGGCAGTAGAGTAGATTTGTCCTTGGCAAACTGGGGCCAGTTCTAAACAGATGTGAAGGTGGGGAATAAGACTGTGAAGGGACTCATTGATTCAGGAAGCAGACAGACCTTAGTGCATGTTAAAGTGCTGAGAAAACACTGTGCAAAAGGGCCAGGTACTGTTGTCATCTGCATCCATGGGGACACTCGATACTATCCCACCACCTAAGTGACTCTGACCGTTAAGGGTTTATTGCACCAAATGAAAGTGAGGGTAGTATCTAAGTTACCTGTATTTGAGATTATTGGAAATGACTTTCCAGGATTTACTGAGTTGATCAAAGAAAGAGTAAATCCTGATGTTTCAGCAGCTGTGGTGACAAGAGCTAAGACAAAGACATTTTCAGACAGTAGGGACACTTCTCCTTTCAATGATTTTGATTCAGACTTGTTTGAGCACAGCTCCAAGATCCAGAAATCCAGGAAAGAAAGACGAAGCCTGAAGAAACTGTGGCAACGAATGACTGATGGATGATAATGGATTATGATTTTCTTTCAGAACAAACTAATAATGTTTCTCTCCAATGTTATTTCAGGCAGCTGGGGGTGAAACCAAAACGGGGTGGACCAATGTTTAAATAATTTAATGGGTTACTGTACAGAGTTTGGGTTAACCCTTAGACTCAGGAACAGACAGAACAATTGGTTATTTTACCACAGAAGTATAGAACAGAGTTGTTACAGATAGCACATGATATTCCTATAGCTGGTCACTCAGGGAGGGATTGCACCCTTGCCAGATTGCTGTATAGATTTTACTGGCTGGGAATTCATGAAGATGTTGCTACCTATTGTAATTCCTGTGCTGAGTGTCAGAAAGTAGCCCCAGTCACTAGAAAAGACAAAGTACTTCTGGTGCCCCTATCCTTAACAGATGTGCCTTTTGAGAGAATTGCAATGGATGTGGTTGGTCCTTTAGACAAAAGTAAAAAGGGTAATAGATTTATCTTGGTAGTATGCGACTGTGCTACTCAATACCCAGAAGTAGTTTCAATGCGTACTGTTACAGTCCCACAAGTTGCAGCAGAGCTTACCAAACTTTTCAGCAGAGTGGGCATACCTAAAGAAATTATTACTGATCAGGGTAGTAATTTTGGTGCTTCATTGCTTAAGGAGCTGTATAGACTGCTAGGTATCACTGCCATAAGAACCTCCTCCTGTCACCCTCGGACAGATGGTCTTGTTGAGCGTTTTAACCAAACCCTGAAATGCATGTTAAAAAGGTTTGTAAAAGGGGATGGGAAAGATTGGGACCAGTACTTGCCTTACCTACTTTTTGCTTACAGAAGTGCCATAGGCATCAATAGGGTTTTCACCGTTTGAAATGTTGTATAGTATGCAGCCAAGAGGGCCACTGGTTATGATAAAAGAAACGTGGGAAGATAACCCCACTCAGAAACAATCTATAACTTCTTATATGTGTGCCCTAAGAAAGAAGCTGGCAAAATACTGTATGTTGAAATTGCCCATAGTAATCACAGAAGAGGCCCCAAACCTGCAGAAGGTATATTATGACCATTGGGTAAAAGAAAAAGTTTTCGGGCCAGGTGAAAAGGTTTTGCTTCTGTTACCCACAACAGAAAATAAACTGTTAACAAAGTGGCAAGGAGCTTATAAAGTTCTTAGATGTACTGGCACTGTTAACTATGAAATTGAGACCCCTGACTGGAAAAATCCTACTAAGATGTACCAGGTAACCTCCTCAATAAATGGGTTGAAAAAATGCCAAAAGCTGCCTTGCTAGTTTTACCAGAAACTGATAAAGAAGATATTGATGTAGCTTATGATAGACTGGAACAAACTGTAACTGCTGATGTAAAGGCGAATATTTCCTTAACCTCAGAACAAACTTCAGACATTTGTAATGTGCTAAAGACATTTAACAGTACTTTTACCATGGTACCAGGCTGAGCAAAAGGGGTTGAGCATGTAATAGTGACAAGGAATGCTCGTCCTATTTGGAAAAAGACATTCAGGTTACCAGAGTGGTTAAGACATGATGTGGTTAAGAAAATACAAAAAAATGAAAGAATTGGGTATGATAGAGGAGTCAAGCAGTGCTTGGTCATCTCCCACGGCAATTGTAAACAAAAAAGAAGGGGGTGTTAGAATCTGTCTTGATTTTAGGAAACCTAATCAAGTGTCAGAATTTGACAGTTATCCTGTGACCAGAATAGATGATTTGGTGGACAAACTGGGAGTGCAAAGTGTATCAGTACCCTCAATCTCACCAAAGGTTACTGGCAAATACCTTTAGTTAAAGAATCCAGAGACAAAACTGCATTTGCCACCCCTATAGGATTCTATCAGTTCACCACCATGCCCTTCAGTTTAAATGGTGCATCAGCTACATTCCAGTAGTACATGGATGTAATTGTATCCCCTCACACTGGTTACTGTGCTGTGTACCTGGATGATGTTGTGGTGTACAGTTCAGACTGGAAAAGCCACCTGGAACACCTACGAGCAATTATCCAAGCTATCAAAAATGCAGGTCTGATTATTAATCCTACCGTAGGACTGCTGTCCTCTCCTGGGGTGGGGTACAGGGCCACTTCACTCTGCAGCAGCCCTCGGTGGAGACCGGGAGCACTGCAGAAAGTGTCGCAATGTGTGGAAAGTGCCAGAAAGTGGAAATAAAAAGGCTCCGGATTGGCCGGGTGACGGCATCCAGTCTACTGGCACCCTCCAGGCTTTCTGCGGGCTAGTCCGCCTCAGCAGCGCCCCGAGGTGGAAGTAAAATATAGTGTGCTGGGTCTCCCCCTCCTGTGCCTTCCCCCCTCGGAGGAGAGGGACCCAGACGGTGAGAGGGTAATGCCGAGCTACCTTGGATTTGGCTGCAATATGAGTTGAGGGTTCGAGGGGGGGTTAAATGGAGGAGTGCCGGCGACCTTGGCTGCCTGAAGGAGAGGCGGATCCGGGGCACAGTAGGGGAGAAAATAGATAACTCAAAAAAAAAAAAAAAACTGAATGCACATGTGCTTAATGTCTGAAAACAGCAAATGTTATTAGAGAATAAAAAGTCTTGGAAACCTGTTTAATAAAACAGGTTGCCTCTTAAGAAGGGGGGTGTATGTGACAGGGTAGAATAGGACCCTGTCCCATTTGTTACAGAGAAAGTATTTAAATACAAGGATCTTTCCTTTTGTGTCTTTTCTGTTTGGTTGTGCAACCCATATTTCCTGTGAGACTTCGGACTTGATCACCCTGAACAGTCTCCTAATTCTTTGCCTCTCACTGTCTGTTTTCTCTTACTGTCTGTTTTTCTCCCTTGCATATCTATATCAGCTAATATAAAAAATATGTGCAAATCATTGTATGGAAATGTATCTGATAATGGGATCATTTTTGTTTAGAAAATAGAGTGTTACTGTTGACATCTATATATATTTATAATTTGAGATGACTGTAAAAATCTAGAGGTTACTTGAGTGCAAATGTTTGAGCCTTTTGCAAAAGCTGCAAGGACCTCAGAAAGCACACTGTGTTCTAGTAGCTCCTGAAACTTACAAGGACAGGATGTTTGCTAAGGTGGGGTTGAAAAGATTTATAAAAGAGCTAAGCTGCACCTGCAAGAAGGCTGATTAAGAGAAGAAAAAAGGACTCACAGGAATTGAAAGAAAACTTTATTTTGCCTCTGTACATAGTTATTCTGAACAAGTTTAGTTTATGTTACTGTTAATGTAAATAAATATTTTTGGTGAATTTTTCAACTGCTCCTGGTCTTCTCTATGCTTTCTGACCTGTGCCTCGACAACAGGACCTTTAGAAGTTTCCAGGCCAGGGATGTTGTCAAGTAGTGCTGTGGGTGGTGCCGCCACTCTGGACTTCTCTGGTGCTGCCTCCAGTGCCGGGGGCTCTGTTGGGGCCCTCTCTGGAGTCTCTGTGAGTGGTGGTGCCATGTCCGGCACTGTTTCAGGAAAGTGGCACTGCAGTCAGTGCTGGGTCTGGTGGCAGCACCGCAGTCGGCACCACCTCAGCCTCTGGCGCTATGGCCAGTGTCGGCTTGGAGCAGGTGTACTCCTGTTGGCCAGACCCAGACCTACTGTGATCTGGATCCCAGCTGATGAGGAGGATACTCAGGAGGACCCCACCTCTCCCTCTGTGGGAGCTGGGGCTATCCCCCCAGATGCCCAGGCCGGATTCTTCCACTAGGCCCCCTCTGAGGGGGCAGGTCTCACTCTCTTTCTAGAGTCAAGGGTTGGCAGCACTGGGTCTGAACAGCGACTGCTTCAGGGAGCCCCATGGAAAACCATTTTGGGGACACAGCACGTCCCCATCTTTGCCTTATTTTGCTTTATAGAGGGGCCCTGCAGTTGGTGGGAGTGGGAGCCTTGTGATGGACTTTGCATGGCTCCAGCTGGGGGTTCCCCCCCAGAAGCAACCCCTAGTCTGCCCATCAACAGTTGGACACACTGGGGTGGGTGGGTGTGGCAGCCCCCCCTTCAGGAGGGGTCCTCTGCACAAACCCACAGCTCTGGCAAAGGACCTTCCTGGCATGGCCAGAATGTTCCTCCTCCAGTTTCTCTGCCTTTTCTTCCTCCTTTCCCTGGGCTTCCTAGCCCTGCGGGCCCTCTCACCTGGGAGCAGGTCAGGGCTTCGGTGGCTGCTTTCCCACGTTACCTCAGGGCTACCTCTGAGGTCAGTCTTAGACCTTAGATTTCTGCACCGCTAAGCTTTGATTCAGACTCCTCTTCATCTTTGGCTTCCTCCAACAAGGAATGGGATTCCTCTTGCCACTTCTGTACTGATGGGGACCCTACGTCCTACCAGCGTTTCCTGGCGCACATCATTAAGGAGCTCCACCTTTCCCATTTTGTCAGATGGAACACGGATAGTGTGACATTGTCATTCCTAGGAGAATACAGCACTGACACTTTGGTCATCCCTCCTTCGTCAAGGCCATTTGCATAGGTTTCACACACCAGCTGGCAGTGTCCTGCCGCCCCTTTTCCTGCACCTAGGGACATTATGCGCAGGTATTGCGCAGCAGTGGGGTCTCCAACTGCCATGCCCCAGCCCACTTCACGACTGGGGCTCCTGAACACCCCATCTGGGCATTGTTGCCCTCATCACAACCGTGCCCCTGATGGTGACTGGGCTAAGTTTGACCAGTGGGGAGGAGAAGTGTTTTTTCCAGCACACCTTATTCTGCGGATAGTGACACATCAGGTGCACCAGGTGACCTATGCGAGGCACATCTGGACATTGCTAGGACAGGTTCTAGCAGCTCTTCCTGATGGTGAGGGAACCAGGCAAGCCATCTGCATAACCACTCAAGGCCTGAAGCTGGCAAGACACCTCTCTAGGGTAGTCTACGGCACCAATGAGGTGGCTTCCAGGCTGGTGGGAACTTCAATCTGCATTAGGCAGACTGCATGGCTTTGCCTGTCAAGGTTGTCACCCTTGGCCCGGCATAGGGTGATAGCCTCACCTTTCTGGGGGGCCCACTTATTTTCTCATATGGCATGGCGAGTACTGCAGGGGCGCCTTCCACTTCCTGGGTCTCAGGAGCACTCACTGGCCCATTCGAATCTGGGGGCCTTGCCAGGCCTGTAAATTGGCCCCCTCCTCCTGTGGTTATCCCCCACAGGAGGCTGGAGGAAATATTTTTTTCCCTCAAGGTTTGCCGTCTTGGCACTCGGACCCATAGGTAATGAATAGTGAAGATTGATTTGGAGAAGATACGGAAATTACGTACTTACCATAATTATTTCTCTGGGCTGCTCTGTCCCTTCCCTTTTCTCTCTCCCTACTCCCTGATTTAGGACAAGCGTCAAGGGAAGGGATAGCTTTTCTGGGAGGCAAACCCTGTTTTCCAGTTACGGGCTCTGTCAGCCCTACTGGGTTTGTTTTCTAAAAACCCCTTCCCATTCCCCTGTAGGGGTAGGGACTATCCCCCTTAAAGCAGCAGTGCAATGAAAATGGTTTAAAATTTGACACCACCTTTTTTCTTCCTAATTGATGCCATATGCCTTCCAGTTTATTTTGGTGGTGAAATTTTCAGTTTTCATTATCATTTAAGAATGTTATGAATGTTTTAAAGTAATTATTTTCCAAGAAAAAAAGATGGGCGCCTCATTTTTACATAGAAATAATACTGAGGGGGCACTGTGGAGCTCAGGCAGCGTAGCAGCAGATTTATATAGCTCCTCATCAAGCATAGCTTATTAGTTAAAATTTGGCATTTTGGGGCTGCAGAACCAAGTTTTAAATATCAGAATCGGAACGTGGGACCTTGAATTGACTACAATGGGCAATCCTAAGAAGGATAAGGTACAGAGCGGATTGGAAAAAAGTAAAGGAACTGGTGGGGCCTCGCAATCATTTTCCAGCCAGCAGGCCGCAGGAGACACCGCACCTGCAGAGACTATGGCGTCCCTGTGACACAAGCTCCAGAACTTAATTGCCTCTGTCTCCACCTTGAATCAGAAGGTGGACGACTTTAACGGTCGAGTGTTGGTGATAGAGAATACAGTAGATGGGCTGAAAAATGAGATAAAAGACTGTAGAAAGCAAATGGATATTAACACCACAACCAGTGCATTAATGATTAGAGAAAACCAACACCTCCATGCTAGACTTGAGGCCTTGGAAGATCAGGCCCATGCAGGCAACATCAGAATTATTGGTCTCCCCGAGGGGAGTGAAGAAGATCACCCTATAATGTATATTACTGAGTGGCTAACGGAAAAATTGCTGCCCGAAGGTAATGATGTCTCGTGGGATATTCAAAAAGTGTATCGTGTCACCCCCAGAGGTCGTCCACAGAATTCTGAAGAGTCCAGAACACTAATGCTAGTGATGGCAGGGGTTGGCATTAGAGATTGCATTCTTAGATGCATGAGGAGAGTTGGTTCGATCATGCAAGAGGAGGCCCAGATATATTTCTTCCCAGACATCAGCTATTCGACCCGACAACGTAGGAAGAGGTTCGACGGAGTACGAAGATCCTTGAGGGAAGCAGGTATTACCCATACTGTTATTTTCCCTGCAAGATTGAGAATCACACATCATGGAAAAGTATATCTCTTTTCTGACCCAGTAGAAGCGGGCAAATGGACCGACCGCATGGTCACGGTTTCAAAGAAACGAGGAGGAACTGCAGCAACCGAAGATAGAGAGGAAGATACTTGAAATATTGGACAATAACATGGGACCTGTTTGCTACTAAAATCCTGATATAAGCTAAGTGTTCTGTTTTAATTAAAGTTATACTGTATCAGGGGATCAATTCATTTCAGTTTAAAGATATGTAAACAGAAGAGTTAAAGTTGTAATTTGCTTGGGTTTATATATATCTTACAAGGATTTTTTATTTTTCATCCTTATCCACTTGTTTGGAGAAACTGTATGTCCCCATAATATAGGCACACCTTGCTCTGCCTTAGAAATTATGTTTTGATGGCAAAGTTTAATCTGCTACAGATTGTTTTCTGTAATAGAACTGAATAGTTCTATATTAAGGTTCTATGCATGGTGCTAATTGTCCCTGTGGGGACACGTTCCCTTAAATAAGGCTGGACTTTGATGGACTACCCTTAAATTCAACCGAAATAGCCATGTTGCCCTTGGATTATTTAACACAGGAAATTTGGGATTATAATTGATCTAAATATTGTAAGTACCCTCAAATCTTGTAACACTATATAGTGGATGCATGTAGAAGTCTATTTTCCTGTGATTAAGGGGATTACTCCCCCAGTGGTTGAAATCTTAAGTGGTCTGTTCACTATATGTATTGTATATTGCTAAGATATATGGTAAAACGAAAAAATAAAGTATAAAAAAAAGAATACTGAGGACCAGAGGAGGATAAGCGTCCAGACAAAAATGCAAATGTACAATGCACAGCACAGGAAGCATTCAGAAAACTCAAATCAACAGATTTTACTTTGAGACACAGCTCTTGCAACAGGTTACACCATTGGGACTGAAGCCGGCAGGCGTCAGGACCCGACGGAAAAATTCTAGCTAGCTATCTTCAGCGGGGACCACCCCCGACATCAGGCGTGGTACAAAAGGGGTGCGGTCCTGCCAGATTCCCCAGTTCTTTCCTGCGTGCGACTTTCATTCTCTGCCTTCCGGTTCATTTTATAGCGCGCAGGCAGGCGTTATGTTCCTCACGGAAACCTGCCTGGTTTTCAGTCTTCTGATGTCCTCCCGACCTCCGTCACTCCTCAAAGTGCACTTGTGGGAAGCAGATCCCATTCAAAGATCCGCTACGGCCTGTGTCCTGTGCCTAGGCCCGGACCATGACACCCGGTCCTGCTCCTTTTGCCAGGGCTTCAACAGCAGAACCCGGATCCGTCGTCAGAAGGCCCTCCAGGCCTTTCTCTTAGAAGAACAACTCAAGACCATGGCTTCCAAGGGGGATTCTTCGCAGAAGGCCCGCAAGCATGCTGAGAGGCATAGGGAGAAAGCTTCTTCCAGATCCCCATCTAGGGCTTCCAGCTCCGGCTCCAGGTCCGACCACTCTCCTTCCCGGGCCAGCTCTCAGCCTCCCCCTGCTGCGGTGAGCAAATCTTCCTCTTCTCAGGCTAAGACTCCCAGGCCTTCCTTGTCCTCCAAGGCCCTGGCTAAGTCAGGGGACCACTGCCATCACCACAAGTCGGGTTCCCGCCATTCCGATCCTGATGTCAGGTCTGCCTCCCTACCTCCTCCTCTTCACAGGAAGACCAAGGAGCTCACCTCGCTTAAGAGGCCTCTGGACCCAACGCCGGTTTGTCCGACGTCGGCCTCTCGCCACAGGTCCCCAGAGCCGACGACCATCAGGAGACCGTCGCCGGCCAGGCCTATTCATCACCGGACACCGGTGGGGGGACCGGCGTCCGCTCCCATTGAAAAGAGGACCCCCGACGCCTCCGACCGACTTCGTCAGGAGACCACCACTGAGGAGGAGTTAACTCAGCCCGAAGACCAGACGGGCGATCCCGGTCCTGTTGAGACTCCCAGGGCACCATCGCCTCAACCCGAGCCCCCTGTGGAGCTGACACTGGGACCTGACGACCGTCCTCCGGCGCCCGGGCTGTCGTCAGGCCTTTCTTTTTCAGAGGTGAAGGAGCTTTTTTCTTACTGGTGGGAGACCGTCAAAAAGGACATGGTCCCCACTCCACCTCCGCTTCCTCCTCCTCCTCCTACACCGGTTGCTCCTCCGGTTCCTGCGCCCCCTTCTCTGTCTGGGTCTGCAGGCCGGTTACCTCCTCCCCGGGAGTCCAGGACCCCTCCAAGGGGGAGGCCAGATAAGAGGAGACCTCCGTCCAGATCCTCTTCTAGATCACCAAGTCCCAAGAGATCCAGAAGATGCCGCCGGTCGCCTTCGACGGAGGACACGGGATCGGAATTTTCATCATCCAGATCCCCATCTCAACTCTCCATCCTTTCTCCGGACCCACGTGAGCTGCCAAAGTCTCCTCCGGATGACCCTTCATTCTCGGATATTATGAGACACATCCAAGAGAACATGGGATGGGATGCGGAAGAGTTAGACCCTGAAAAGCTACGCCTTGCGAAGTATCTTCGGCAGAAGGACCTCAAGCCTGTGGTGGTACCACCCTTGGTAGACACTTTTGTGGACATCACCAAGGCAGCGTGGAAGCGTCCACATTCGCTTCCGGTGATGCTGAAGAAAGCTGACCACTTGTACAGGGCTCCAAGAGATGACTAGTACTTGTCTCAGCATCCTCAGGCCAATTCTCTGGTCATAACAGCCTCTCATGACTGATCCCAGAGACCGCAACATCTGAGCACCCTGCCACCGGACCCAGAGTCCAAGCAGCTGGATTCCATGGGTAGGCGCACATATGCTTCCGCTACTTGCGCCATCAGATCCCTGAATTATTTGACCCACATGGTGCAGTTCCAAAATGCCTTGTGGGAACAGGGTCTCGATGTGGCTGAGAAATTGCCGGAAGGTGAGCAGAAGGAGGAGATGTTGCAGCTCCTCCGTACGGGTTCGGACATGGGAACCCAAGTGCTACGAGCCGCGTATGACTCCGCGGACTCCTCGGTCCGAGCAGAAGCTTCAGGCATATGCCTCCGGAGACACTCTTGGCTCCGTGTCTCCGGTTTTACCCCAGACGTCCAGAAAAACATCATGGATGCCCCATTCGAGGGAGAAGTTTTGTTTAGTAAACCCTCTGAGAAGATAATTACCAAACTCCAAGAGGCTGGGAAGGCGGTGCGGTCGGTTCAGGCCACGTACCGACCCAAGCTTAGTTCCTTTCGTAGGAACCAAAGTCGATTTCGTGGACGGACGCAGAGACAACAGTCCCGCCCCGTTCCACAGCAGAGGGGCTCCGGATTTCGCAGAGCCCAGGGAAAACAACCCGCAGGTCATAGCCAGTGTGCTTCTAAGCCGGTCCAGCCAGCGGGACCCTCAGCCGCCACAGCCTGACTCCTTCCTGGCCCCCGCCCCTCAGGATCAATGGGACGTCATGGTCGGGGGTCGCATTGTGAATTTCCTGCCAGGATGGCAGACTATAACCACCGACAGAGGGGTTCTACAGTTGGTCGCAAGAGGCCACTTTATAGAATTCGCGGAAAAGCCACCCTCGAGGCCTCCGCTGCTCTCCCGGTACCCGGGTCAGCACAAGTCATTGATCAGACAGAAAGTGCTCGTGCTCCTGCAAAAGGGAGCGATAGAGTACGTCCCAGAGAACCAGAGAGGATACGGATACTATTCCCACTTCTTCCTGGTTCCAAAGAAGAAAGGGGACCTTCGTCCGATTCTGGACCTCAGTGACTTCAATTGGTCGGTTGCCTACAAAAGATTTCGCATGGTAACCCTCCCGGGTCTTATCCCATGCTGAAGCAGGACACCTTTTTAGCGTCTCTAGATATGCAGGATGCATACCTGCACATCCCCATAACTCCGGCGCACAAGAGGTTCCTGCGCTTCGAGTTTCTAGGCCATCACTTTCAGTTCTGAGCTCTTCCGTTCGGGCTGTCATCGGCCCCCAGGGTCTTTACCAAATGCATGGCAGTCATGGCAGCGTCTCTAAGGAGACAGGGCCATTATGTGTTCCCATACCTGGACGATTGGCTTCTCATGGCCGCCTCCAGAGAGGCATTGTTACGGGCGATCCAGAGCACCCAGGACCTGTTTCGTTCTCTGGGGATCCTAATCAACCACGAGAAGTCCCTCCTGGTACCATCGTAGAAACTGCAGTTCTTTGGCGCAGTACTGGACGCCGTTCAGAGAAGAGCATTTCTTCCAGACGACAGAGCGGAACGCATCAGATCCCTCATCAGGGAGCTTTCGTCGAACAAGACTGCCCCAGCCAGGTCGGTCCTTCGCTTGCTCGGACACATGGCTGCAGCCATTCCTACTGTCTCTTTCGCAAGGCTTCACATGCGGGTAACTCAGTGGATGCTCAAGGTGCAATGGGACCAAAGGCAAGACCACATGCAGCATCCGGTCAGGATCACGAGCACCGCGATTTGAGACTGGCAGTGGTGGCTAGACCCAGGAATGCTCTCTGTGGGCGTTCCATTTGTAGCGCCGTCCCCGGAGGTAATCCTCACCACAGACGCCTCAGGTCTAGGGTGGGGAGCACACCTGGACAGGGTGAAGTCCCAGGGTACGTGGACCCCTTTGAAGGCCCACCTCCATATCAACGTCCTAGAGATGAGGCGGTCCTTTATGCCTGCAGGCATTTCAGTCAGAGATCCCGCCGAGCACTCTCCTGCTTCAGACAGACAACACGGCAGTGATGTATTACCTCAACAAACAAGGAGGCGCACACTCTTACCCCCTTTGCAGGGAGGCCATGAGGGTGTGGGATTGGGTAATCCGACACAGCGCGAACCTGATCACAGTACATGTTCCCGGGGTGGACAACACAATTGCAGATGGCCTCAGTCGCTCCCAGGCCAGAGTCCACGAGTGGGAACTTCTTCAGGAGGTAGCAGAGGATCTGTTTCTTCAATGGGGAACTCCAGAATTGGACTTGTTAGCTTCCCCATCCAACACAAAACTGCCCAATTTTTGCTCGCTAGATCCAGGGCCTGGTGTTCTCTGGCGAGACGCGTTGTCCCTCTCCTGGGCGGGCAGATTCCTCTACGCTTTCCCTCCCTTCCCGTTGATCCAGAGAATTCTTCTCAAACTGCGCAGGGAGCATGCAACACTGATCCTGGTGGCCCCTTTATGGCCCAGGCAGATCTGGTTCCCTTTGCTAATTCAGCTATCTCGGGAACCTCCGCTCCCGTTGCCATTCAGCTCCCACCTCTTGTCTCAGGAGAAGGGTCCACTGGTCCACCCGGACTTACGCTCACTGAACCTGCATGCATGGCTCCTAGAGACATAGCCATCCTGCATCATGGGGTCTCGCAGGAGGTTGCAGATGTTCTCGCCTCAGCCAGAAAGCCGGCATCACATGCGACATACACCATGAAATGGCGCCGTTTTTGTTTATGATCGCAAGCACGCGGCCTTTCCCGTTTAGGTTGTCCAGTGAAAGCGGTGTTAGAGTACCTGCTTTCCCTTTTTCGTTCGGGACTCGTCTGCTCCTCTATTAAGGTGCACCTCTGTGCCATTTCAGCCTTTCACCTTCCGGTCGGACAGCGCACAGTGGTGCAATTAGATGCCTGTTGGGAATTTTGAGAGGGGTGTTACACCTTAGGCTGCCCATTAAGGACCCGGTGCCTCCATGGGACTTGCTCTTTGTCCTGGAACAACTCACGCTTCCCCCCTTTGAACCTGCCGCGGATTGTGAGCTGCATTTTCTCTTGTGGAAAACGTTGTTTTTGGTTGCTGTTACGTCAGCTAGAAGAGTTTCTGAGCTTCAGGCTCATGTGCAAGGAGCCTTATTTAATTTTCCACCGGGACAGAGTTTCCCTGAGGATGAATCCAAAATTCTTGCCTAAGGTGATTTCCTCACTCACTCTCAATCAGGATATTGACCTACCGGTCTACTTCCCTAATTACTCTAACAGAGGAGAGGCGTTGCTTCACACCCTGGATGTTCACCGCATCTTAAGGTACTACCTGAGCAGAACTAAGCAGCTTCGCACTTCGGAGCAGCTTTTCGTCTCCTTTACCGAAAGGATGAAGGGCCAACCAGTGTCCAAACAGTCCCTGTCTCGCTGGCTTGTCCAGTGCATCTCATACTGTTATGATATCAAATGAAAGCCCCTCCCTGGAGCAGTTCGGGGTCATTCCACTAGAGGTGTGGCCACCTCCTTCGCAGCTCTTCGAAACGTCTCCACCTCTGCCATTTGTGCGGCTGCCACTTGGGGTTCTGTTCTCACCTTTATCAGGCATTATAGCCTGGATATCACTTCATGGCGTAGAGCAGGCTTCGGCCTGGCGGTGCTGCAGGGTCTCCTGTCCTAAGTTTGGGGCCTGGAACGTTCTTTCTAATTTCCTCCTCCCAGCATGTTTACAAGCGCTATTGCTTGGGAATCAGTCCTAATGGTGTAACCTGCTGCAAGAGCTGTGTCTCGAAGTAAGATAGTACAGTTACGTAAGAGCTTATCATAACAGTAGATCTTCGAGAACAGCTCTTGCAGCAGGTACTTTCCCGCCCACCTTCCCCCTTGGAGGAGGCATGGCTTAAGTCCTTTCTAACAGGGATTATTCCCTTTTGTCTTCTGATGGTGGATCCTCGGTCTCCCATTTCGTTTTCAGCCTGCGGCCGGAAGTCTATGGCGGGAGAACTGGGGAATCTGGCGGGACCTCCCCCTTTTGTACCACGCCTGACATGCGAGGGGACCGGCGTCGAGGCGGTCCCCGCTGAAGATAGCTAGCTAGAATTTTCCGTGGAGGTCCTGGCGCCTGCCGGCTTCAGTCTAATGGTGTAACCTGCTGCAAGAGCTGTTCTTGAAGATCTACTGTTCGGTAAGATCTTCCTGGACATAAGTCTCCACCACTCATTCACACTAGTGGGATTGGCGCGGAGCACCAAGACCATCGGGCAAAACTTTTTGCTGGAGGGTCGTGTGAGAACGGCACATGAGACATCGGCGCCACAGGCAGCGGCTCGGCAGTAATGACCATCGCGGCGACCACTCCAACGCCTCAGTTCCTTTTTCCCGCGTCCAGTGCGCTTCAGTGTGACGTCGCTCGCCTGTCGGGAGTCAAACTTCAAACTAGCGCATAGTTTTCAGTTTGTTTTTTTGTAACATTATCACGATAGTAGTATCGCTTAGTTTTATTCTATTTTTCGTAAAATTTTTCTAATATTTAAATTTAACTTACTTGAAGAAGTCTCGGCCTACTGGAAGGAGTCGACCATGAGCAGGTCAGGTGACGGTAGGGAGACTTCGTATGAAAGCTGTTCAGTCAGCCGGGCTGGGTCCGGTCAGCCTCCTTCTCCTCAGTGGGGTTCCGACTACGGTCAGTCCGATGCCCGGGGGGATGGGCGGTCCCCGCCCGGCATAAAATAAGCAGTCGCATTCTCGGCGCCGTTAGGCCTCGAACTCTTCTTGGCCCACAGGTCAAGGAAGGCATCACTCGAAGTTAAGCCCTCTGGTATGTCTCTTGGCGTCGACAGTCGGTTATCGTTGCTAGTTGCGGTCTCCTTCTTGGATCGCCAACTTCCGATGTCGTCGTCCTCGACATCGACCCCTCCCGCCTATGGTAGGGCTCCAGATGAGCAGTTTCATCAGTGGGCGCTCTTATGGGCGATGGGCTCGAGGTTTCTTCTGCCTGGCTCGGTTACCTCGGAGCCTCGGGCTCCTCCGGCGATCAGGTAGGCGGTTGGACCTTCCTAGTCGCTGGCGCCTTCTTCGGTGCTAGCGACTCCGTGGCAAGTGTTTCCCCCCTCACATGGCTGCGGCGCAGGGGCCTCACCGATGCCCTTATCTCCTGGTTTTTCCTTCTCTTGCTTTCCAGGTTCCGGGGCTTTTCGGCGCCTTCTGCAGGGTCTGTGGCGTGTCGGGCGCCGTTTTCAGAACGCCGGAGCTTGCGGCGCCCGTTGGCGGTGCCACATGGTCTCGGCGTCGTTGCGGCGCCAGCGTGGTCTCAGCGAATGACGCCCGGTGGTGCCGTTGGATCTGGCGGCGCCGTTCGCGGCGTCGTCTGTGCGCGCCGTTGCGGCGTCATCCGCGGCGTCATGTGGCGTCAGCGCGGCGCCATCCGGCGCGCCGTGCGCAGCGTCATCCAGCGGCACCGCCGGGCGTTCTTGAGGGCAGCGTGCCTCTTGGCGCCGTCGCCTCCTGGTACCGTCTTCAGCCCGTTTTGCCGTCTGGCGCCGGCCATCTTGGGGACTCTCCTTGTTTTCTGCCATTTCCTCCTCTCCTAATTTTCCTCCTTTCCTCTCCAAACAGTCCTTTCTGGACCATCAGGAGATGATGTTGAGCCTGACCCAGACCTTCGGTTGGGTGATGAAGTGGAGAAACAGGATCTTTCTTTGCTACAGAGCCTGTGGTCGAGACCTGTCCTTTAAGTCTCTGTTGAAGAACCTGGGATCACTCTTTCTCTCAGACTACAGACATCGATCCTGGGAAGATATTAAGACTCCAGTATCTTCATGCTCGGAGATCCCTACGTTTGACTCCTCCGATTCAGCCTTCCTTGAGGCAGCTGTCTCAAATGGTATGGAATAACCCTGCTCTTATTCCCTCAGTGGCTAAATCCATTGATAAAGTATTCAGCTCACAAGGATCGTCCCATTTTGGCATCCCAAGCCTTTGCGGATCCTATTGTAGTCCTGGCAGAGAATGACAAGGTCGTTCTTCCTCAAACTACTACAGCTCGACCTATTAACAAAGAGTCTCGTAAGATTGATACATTAGGTAAGAGAGTCTTTGCTGCCTCCTCTAGTATGCGTATTGCCAGTTATCAAGGCTATTTTTCTCAGTATGAGTATATCCTGTGGCACTCTATGAAAAGAATGGTTGAAGCTCTTCCAGATTCGGATTCAAGTCAGAGCTTCTTCTGACCGTTATTAAGTTATTGAGTCAATAACCAACAGGTCAAAGCCGCCATGGGCGCTTTCGACACTGCTTCTCGCTCAGCAGCAGCGATTTGTACTCGGCGCCATTCCTGGCTGCGTGCTTCTGGCTTCACGAATGATGCTCAGCAGCAGGTGATGGCGCTGCCTTTGATGGCTCCTTTCTTTTTGGCCCTCAGGTGGAGCAAGCCTTAGAGGCCACTCAGAAGACTAGATCGGCCATTAAGTTGGCCAGACCTCGCCTGCCCCTCTCGGGGGCATGTGAACGAGCGTCAGTTTCATAGTCGTCAGTCCTTTGAGGCAGAGGCAGAAGCTTCCATAAAGCCAACCTGCCCAACCTCAAAAGAAGGCGCAGAAAGCGCAGGGACCTAAAGCTCCCAGCGCTACCTTATAGTCGTTGGCCCAAGTTCCATCCACTCTCGCCGGTGGAACTTTCTCCTCCGGTGGGAGGTCGTCTGATGTACTTCTACAACCAGTGGAAGTCCATAACCTCAGACAAATGGGTCTTCGGATAATTCGCGAGGGTTATTCTCTCAATTTCTTGAAACCCCGAATTGTCCTCCCATACGACAACAGGTTGTCGGCCTCTCAATCAGACCTCCTCACGCGGAGATCCAGGGCCTTCTGAACAACAGGGCAATAGAACTGGTGCCCCGCATCTACGAAACACAGGGTTCTACTCCCATTACTTTCTGGTTCCAAAGAAATCTGGGGATCTCCATTCTAGAACCTCAGAAAGTTAAACAAATTCCTCCCAGGAGAATTCAAGATGATTTCCCTAGGTACCCTGTTACCCTTGCTGCATCACCACGACTGGCTGGCCTCTCTGGATATGCAGGATGCTTACCAGCATATCCCGTCCACCGACCACCGCAAATTCCTCAGGTTTGTAGCTTTGGGTCAGCATTATCAGTTCAGAGTCTGCCCTTTGGGCTATCCTCGGCGCCGCGAGTTTTACAAAGTGTTGTGCAGTTCTAGGCGCATCTCAGGAAAAGTCGGACTCCAGTGTTTCCCTACCTGGACGATTGGCTTCTAGCAAGCCCTTCCGGCCAAGGGACTTTGGAAGCCGTGCAAACGACTTCTCGTCTTCTCACGTCCATGGGAGTTCTGCTGAATTTGAAAAAATCTCAACTGCAACCCTCCCAGAGGCTCCTTTTCATAGGGCGGCTTCTAGACACCTCTTCAGCGAAGGCTTTCCTTCCAGAGGACAGAAGACTCGACATCGCCCATTATGGCCCGTTACATCAGGGAGAACCAATCGGTTACAGCTCTCTCGATGCACGCATGTTGGGTCTCATGGCGTCCTCGGTCTTCACTGTCCCTCTGGCCCGACTGCACATGAGAACCACCCAATGGATGCTCTCCACTCAGTGGTCCGACCTCTCACCCCAGTCTTATCCCATCAAGGTGGCGGGCCCTTGAAGGTCTCTCACCTGGTGGTCTCAGAGAGCAATCTCCTGGAAGGATTCCCTTTTCTCCCTGGATCATCAGATCTCCATCACCACAGATGCATCGCTAATGGGATGGGAGCTCACATCTCTCCCTCCACACTCAAGGTGTATGGACTCAGTTGAAACTCATCTCCATAAATGTCCTGGAGATGAGGAGGTCCTCTATGCAATCCGAGCTCTGAAGGATGTCCTTTGTCACAAGAACATTCTCCTTCAAGCGGACAACAAAGCAGTGATGTATTACATCAACAAGCAAGGCGGTGCTCATTCTTATCCCTTTGCAGGAAGCAATGAGGTGTGTGGGAGTGGTGCTTGGAGCACAAGTCTCTGATTCAAGCGGTTTATCTGCCAGGTATACAAAACGACCTAGCAGATCACCTCAGCGAGGAGGCAGACCCTCACAGGTGGTCTCTCGATCCAGCCGTAGCTCGGTCCCTGTTCAAAGAGTGGGGACTCCAGACCTGGACCTTTTGCATCCCCACTCAGCATAAACTGCCTCTCTTCTGCTCCAGAAATCCAGGGCCTGGCATTTTCTGTCAGGATGCGTTCAGGCTGCGGTGGACAAAGCGCTTTCTTCATGCTTTCCACCTTCCTCTAATCCAGAGTACTCCTCAAGTTCGAGTCTCAGGGGACCAAGATGATTCTCATTGCTCCTTCCTGGCCTCGGCAACTATAGTTTCCTCTACTCAACAGTATGTTGGCAGCCTCTCCGAGACCACTTCCTTTGCAAATCAGTCTTTTGACTCAGGGTTAGTTGGTCCATCCCAACCTGAAATCACTTCACCTTCATGCTTGGCTCCTGAAGAGATAGAAGTGAATCGGTTCAACGTCTCTCGTAGAGTCTCAGACATCCTTCTGGCTGCTCGAAGCCAGCCACCCAGCATCACGCTTCAAATGGAAGCGTTTTCTCTCTGGTGTGCAAAATCCTCTTGGAATCCCTTTTCCTGTCCTCCTGGCAAGGTTCTGGAGTATCTTTTGGACCTATCAAACTTAGGTCTTCAGTACTCCACAGTTAAAGTTCACCTTAGTGCCATCTCAGCGTTCCATGAGCGGTTTCTTCCTTAACTCTGGCTCAGTTACCTATGGTGAAGAGATTTCTTAAGGATTCTCCATACCAGACCCCTGTTAAGCGTCCAGTTGCAGCCTGGGACATTAACCTGGTGCTGGACATGCTCACTCGGAAGCCTTTTGAACCCTTAGCTACCTGTGAGCTAAAATTTCTTACCTGGAAGACTGCCTTCCTGGTGGCCATTACCTCAGCCCGCAGGGTCTCTGAGATACATGCCCTGGTTACGGACCCTCCGTATACTGTATTCCATAAGGACAAGGTAGTTCTCCGTACTCATCCTAAATTTCTTCCCAAGGTTGTGTCAGAATTCCATCTGAATCAACCTCTGGTACTTCCGCTTACTTCGCTAAGTTCCAAAATGAAGGAGCAGGCTCTTCATTCCTTGGATGTTAAGAGAGCCTTGCGGTTCTATTTAGATAGAACCAAGGATGTTATAAGACTCAGCAACTGTTCGTTTCTTTCAGCGACACCGGCTGGGTCAACCTGTAAGCTATTAGATGTATCTCTTCATGGTTAGTGGCATGCCTTCGTCATTGCTATTCCATGGCTCAAGTTAAATTAGAAAGGTAAATTAATAAGCTCACTCTACTAGGGCAGTCCTTGACATCCCTGGCGAGTCGCAATGTTTGGTGCAGATATAGCACGCGCCGCTACCTGGAGCTCAGTGCATACTTTACGTTAAGCACTATGCACTGGATGTTCATGCCAGGCGACATTCCGCGTTCGGCAGAACTATCGCTTAATGGGCTTCTATCTTAGGCGCGTGAGCTCTGGTCTCCTGGCGCCTTTTGGGGATTATCAGCTTGGTACTCTCCCACTGGTGTGAATGAGTGGTGGAGACTTATGTCCAGGAAGATAGGAAAATTCATTACTACGTAATTCTTGATCTTCTTGGGCAGTCTCAACTCTGCTCATTCCTGCATCCCTTCCATCCCAGAGCTCACATGTTTGGTCTTCACTCCCTCAAATCTTTGGGCCGTGAGGACTTCTTTGCTGACCCTTCTTTACGGGTCATACGGACTATCTTATGTCCGTTTTTAATGTTAAGTTTACCCTTTACGTTAGTTCGCTGCACCTCCTTGGTAAAAAGGTGCTGAGCGGTTGGAGGGTCGTCGCCGAGATGGTCATTACCGCTCGAGCCGCTGCTCGTGGCGCCGTGTCTCGCGGCGCCGTCTCTCGCGCCGACCCTCCAGCAAAAAGTTTGCTCCCGATGGGTCTTGGTGCCTCCGGCGCCAATCCCACTAGTGTGAATGAGTGGTGGAGACTCGTCCAAGAAGATCAAGAATTACGGTAGGTACGTAATTTTCCTTTCTTACGTAACTGTACTTTCTGCCAATATTTTTTATAACCATAGCAGAAAATTAGCTTTCTAGAATAACTTTTTTCATTGCACTGCTGCTTTAAGGATTTCCTTATTGGTTTGTCAGCTGGTTTGATCCCACTAAAGGACACATTTGTTTGACACCACAGTCTGGCCAGATGCTCTGGAGAAAATTCTTACATCTAGTGGTTGAATGCAGACCCCCGTCTCAGGGGGAGGAAATGGACAAGAAAATTATAGAAGGCATCCTTAGGATGGCAAAAAAGGGGAGATATTGTTGATGGGGGACCTGAATATGCCAGATGTTAACTGGAGTACCTTTGCTGCAGCCACATCCAAGAGCAGGGTCATTCTTGATGCCCTACAGGGGGCATGCCTCAAACAGCTAGTGTTGGAACCCACTCAGGAGGGAGCAATCTTAGACCTGGTACTCTCAAATGGGAATGGAGAGAGGATCTCAGATCTAGAAGTGGGTAGCCATCTGGGAACAAGTGACCACCAAACAGTGTGGTTCACAATAAACACAGCCTCAGAGTCAAGCCTTATAAAAGTGAGGGTACTGGACTTTAGGAGGGATGACTTTGTCAAAATGGGAGAGTGCCTCAGAAAAGCACTAGCAAACAGGCAAGAAGGAGGGGTGGAGGAACAGTGGGGAAACATCAAAACTGCTATCACAGAGGCAACAAGCCTTTGTGTGAAGCGAATAAACAAGGAAGGAAAAGTATGCCTCTTTGCAGATGACACAAAGGTCTGCAACAGGGTTGATACACAAGGTGGGGTGGAAAGGGTGAGAAGGGACTTGGCAAGATTGGAGAATTGGTCAAAAGTATGGCAGCTTAGATTCAATGCAAAAAAGTGCAAAGTAATGCATCTGGGAAACTAAAACCCAGAGGAAGAGTGCACAGTGTGTGTGTGTGGGGGGGGGGGGAATTAACAACAACAAGAATGGAAAGGGACCTGGGGATAGTCATATCAGATGACCTAAAGGTAAGCAAGCAATGTGAGAAGGCAGTAAAGAGGGCTGGGGGGATACTGGGATGCATAGGGAGAGGCATCACCAGTCGAAAACAAGAAGTTGTTATCCCTCTGTACAGACAGTTGGTGACACCAAATCTGGAGTACTGCGTGCAGATTTTCCTGGACATAAAAGTCTCCACCACTCATTCACACTAATGGGATCTACGCCGGAGGCGCTAGCATCCAGCGGGAGCAAACTTTTTGCGGGAGGGCCGGCGCCAGAGATGGAGCCGCAAGGAATGGCGCCGTGAGCCTCTGCTCATGCGGCAATGACTTTCTCGGCATCGAACCTCCAACCGCCTCACTTCCTTTCTTTCCGCCGTTGAGTGCACTTCAGTGACAACGTTGCTCACCCACCGGGAGTCAAACTTCAAACTGGCAGCATAGTTTTCAAGTTTTTTATTTTGTAGTATTTTTTGAATAAAGTACCACTTACAATAATTATTCTTATTAAAGAAAGAAGTCTTAGCCTACATTGAGGGAGTCAACCATGAGCGGGTCTGATGACGGTAGGGAGACTTCGCATGAAAGCTGTTCAGTCAGCCGGGCTGGGTCCGGTCCGCTGCCTTCTCCGGAAGGGGGTCTGATAATGGACGGTCCAATGCCCGAGGGAAGGCGGTCCCAGGCATAAAAAAAACGGTTGCATTCTCGGTACCGTTCGGCCTCGAGCTCTTCTTCGACCCGTAGGTCAAGAAGGAGAAGGCATCACTCAAGGTCGCATTCTGATATGTCTGCGCTTCAACGGTCAGTCATTGGGGTCAGTTGCCAGGCTCCTCATTTGGAGTCACCGGTTTCTGTTTCTGGCCACCGACTTCTTTTTTTTTTGTACTTCATATTTTATTGAATATCCATTGTGTCACTTTACATAACATTGCATAGTTCCATTGATAGGACTTTTCTTAATGGGTTGTTTCCATACATGAAAAAGTAACTTTGTCAGTAGATTCATCGGGGAGATGATAGACAACTGGAAAAATACCTATTAATCTTACAAATATTTTACCAAGACATAAATCATAATTGTTTTACATCCCCTCTTTCTGTCTTGTCTTTAACTTAAATGGCCCTTATCTACTTCCCAGACAGGGGGCTTTGCCCGTTGTCTCCAATCTGGGCGAACTTGTCTAGTTAACAAAGTTCGGAACTGTTCTGACAAATGGACTTTACATCCGGATAACTAATCCAACATTTAAAACTCAACTTTGGCATCCTGATACTTCCTTCAGGTTTTAGCTTAGCTTTAATACATCGGCTCCTTAAAAGATCTTACTGTTTAAGAGAAACAGGTCTTCTAGGCATCATCTTCTTTCCTTAAAAGAAATAAAATAAAACTGTTTGTGGAATGTCCGAGGCTCTCTAATCCGGATCCAAGGCTTGCCAGGGGGACCAAACGGCGCTGAACTTCTCCCCACCCTGTCTTAGACTATAAGTAATTTGTTCCATGGATTCCAGTTGCCTCATTCTAACCTTCCATTTTTCTATTGTTGGGGGGTGAGGGGAAAGCCATCTATATGTGATAGACTTCAATGCTGCCACTCTCATAATCTGTGGTAGCAGCCTTTCCTGTCTAGGTCCTGTGACCAAGCAGGGAAGCCCCAGCACCATCTCCTCCCCTCTAAATGGGATCTGTAAGCCAGTTACTCTTTGCATGTATCAATGTACTTTTTTCCAAAATAAGGTAATTTTGGAACATTCCCAAAATATATGTGTTGGTAACCCTTTGGCTTTATCACATCTCCAACAGACCTCTGAACTCCCCTCTTTAAAATGTTTTGTCTTGGAGGGTGTAAGAAAATATCTAAGAAGGACCTTCCAGTGAAATTCTCGCCAGGAAGGAGAGCTTGTCACTTGCCAACCCCTGTTCAGCCTATTGTCCCAGATTTGTTGTGGGATCAAGATCCCTAGCTCTGTTTCTCATCTTTGTTTAATTATTTCTAAGCCTGGATTGTTTAGATTAATTAAGATATCATACAGCTGTGCGAGAGAGTGTGGGATATCTTTGATCATGCTATTATAGTAGAAAAACTCTTCTAAGGGGGTCTTTCCTCTAATTATTTTCTGTAGCCTGTTTTTGGAGGTAATGTAGTGTCTGACTTGTAAGTATCTAAAATGATCCTCACAGCGGAGGTAAAATTTGTCTCTAAAATGGGTAAAAGAGTGACAATTGGTCCTCTCAACACATTGAGAGAAAGTGGAGAGTCATTGTGCAGACCAATATTGATAGCCTGGGTCTCCTCTCAGGGGGATAAATGAGGCTTCAAACCTTATTAAGGAAAGCGGGCCAGGTCCATCTGGGGTGCCAGTGATCCTTCTCAACTTCTTAGGAATCTGAAGTGAGTGAAGGATCCATGGGTTAGTGATCTCTCTGATCATGGGTGAAGGCATATTGCCAGTAGGAACCACCCACAGGGCCCATTTTCGGACTGCGGTTTCCTCTAGATGATACCAACTGGAGTCAACCCGGCATTTTATCCAGGAACACATCTGTGCACCTTGAGCTGCCAGAAAGTAAAAATAGAAGTTTGGGAGAGCCAAACCTCCCCTGTCCCTAGGGATTTGTAATAACTTCCTGGCCAGCCTTGGTTTTTTCCTGCTCCAAATAAAGTCTTGAACCTCATTTTGTAAGTTAGCCCAGAATTGTCTGGGGGGTCGAATTGGAAGGGTTTGGAATAGAAATAGAAGTCTAGGTAGGGCATTCATTTTGAGAGTTTGTGATCTACCGTATAGTGACAGGGGAAGTAGTCGCCATCTGGCTATGTCAGCCTGTAGAGTCTGAAATAGTTTGGCATAGTTGTTTTTATGTAAGCGGGGGAAGATAAATTTAAATATGTATGCCTAGGTATTTGACTGTATTTCTCTTGGCCCACACGAAGGGAAGGATTCTTTGAAGGCCTCTGAGGGAGTCCCACTTAGGATCAATGTTTCAGATTGTTGACGGTTAATTTTATAACCTGCTAATGAGCCATATTCCTCCAAGGAGTGAATTAGGGCAGGGACTGAGGTTTCTGGATGTGACAAAAACAAGAGAGAGTCATCTGCATACAATGCGATTTTTTGGGTGTGGCCCTCTACTTCTACACCTTGGATCAAGGGGTTAGATCTGATTTCTACAGCAAGAGGTTCAAGTGACAAGGCGAAAAGGAGTGGAGAGAGGGGGCAGCCCTGTCTTGTACTCCTCATGAGGGGGAATCTTTCTAAAAGATGTCCATTGACCTTAACTCTGGCCTCCGGGGCCTTGTATAAATTGTTGATAGCATTGAAAAACTTCTCCCCCAGGCCAAATTTCTTTAGGGTTTCACCCAGAAACACCCAATCAGCCCTGTCAAACGCTTTCTCAGCATCCATACTGATGGCTAATTGAAGTTGTTTAGCTTTTTTATGTGCTGAGATCTCGTTCAACAGGCAACGGATGTTGTCTTGAAGAAATCTTTCTGAGATAAAGCCGGTCTGATCCTTATGCACTAAACAGCCTATTACCTTCTGGAGCCGATCAGCTAAAATCCCAGTGAAGATTTTTAGATCCACTGGCAAAAGTGAGGTTGGTCGGTAGGATTTACAGTCCTCTGGATCCTTGTCCGGCTTCAAGATCACAGAGATCTGGGCCAGGTTCCAAGATCTAGGGGCTGCCCCCTCTCCCTTCCACAACTCATTATATGTGTCCAGTAAGACCGGTAGAAGCGGATCTAAGAAAGTTTTATAGAATTCCGACACATAGCCATCCATCCCTGGGGCTTTCCCATTTTTAAGATTTTTAATTTTTTTAGTTACTTCTGCTGCAGATATGGGGGCTTCTAGATCCTTCCTTTGTATCTCTGAGAGGGTGGGGAACTGGAGTTTATTAAGAAAGGAGAGAGTCTGCCCTTCATGATTTATGTTATTGTCTGTGCTGTAGAGGGTGGAGTAAAACTTCTGAAATTGAGCGGTAATTGGGGGGGGGAACCAGATTATATTCTTTGTCTCTAGTGCTTTGAGCTTAGGGACTGTCCTAGAGGCTCTCTCCTTTCGCAACTGCCAGGCTAGAATTTTCCCAGCTTTGTTTCCGTGTTCATAGAACCTCTGTCTAGCGTAGGCTAAAAGTCTTTCTGTCTGAAGGTCTAGAATCTTATTCAGTTTGGTTCGGGTCCTAAGTAATTCTACCTCGCATTTCTGGTCTAGAGTATCTTTATGGGCCCTTTCTAACTGAAATATCTTTGCTTCTAGTTCTATGCGTTCTTTGATCTGTGCTTTCTTGTGTTTTGATGCGTAAGCAATTATTATTCCCCTTAAGTAGCATTTTAAGGTGTCCCATCTAACCCCTGCCTCTGTGTCTTCTCTCCAGTTTGTCTCTAGATATTCCTTTATTGATTGTTGTATAAATTGTTTGAGCTCTGTAAGGTTCAGTAAACTGACATTTAGACGCCAAATGGATTCTGAAGGTTTTTGGGCCAGAGACATCTCCAGTGAGACTGGAGCATGATCTGAGATTGAGATAGACCCTATCTCTGCTCTAAACATAGAGGGTAATACATTTGCTGAGACCAACCAACAGTCAATGCGGGAATACATCCTGTACTTGGGGGAATAATATGTGTAGTCTTTATCTAAGGGATGGGCAAATCTCCACACATCTACCAAAGAAAGTTCTGCACATAATCTCGTGAGTGCTCTCTACTAGACCTTGCAGGACCTGTAGATTGGGAACCTACTCTGTCAAGGCCTAAATCTGTCACTGTATTGAAATCCCCACCAATAAAGATTAACTTGTCCAGGTCTAGGGCCATCTCGGTTAGAACTTTGGTCAGAAAGGTCACCCTCTTTTGTTCATCATTAGGGGCATATATATATATATTCAGAAAGGTGCACTTTTGACCCTTGAACTCCCATCCTATCTTCACAAATCTACCCTTGGGGTCGGTATACACCTGAGAAATAGTACAAGGGGTATCTCTCCTGACCAAAATTGCAGTACCTCTCCTGTTTGTTTGAGTACATTCAGACGCGTAGACCTCGCCCACCCAACTTCTCCTTAGTTTTCTATGTTCAACCTGGCTCAAGTGGGTCTCCTGTAGAAATGCTATGTTAACGCCCTGTCTCTGTAACTCTTTCAGAATTCTAGCCCTTTTGACCGGACTGCTTATGCCTTGGACATTCCAAGAAATCAATTTAAGATATGCCTTTTAAAGTAATATAAAAAAAGAAAAGGAAAACCATCTCTAATTCTAGTATCATGGAGCCTGCAATAACCATATAGAAAAGTAATAACATAGATAGTTAACTTGTGAAACCAACTTAACATATTTACAGAGCCTCCCACAGAAGGAAGAGGCATTTAGGCGGCTTCAAGGTATATTTATTCCCAACTCTACAGCTCAGGAATTCCCTATAAAGTGTGGTAGGAGACTGAGATATTTCAGACTCCCCTGTCAGGGATAGCCCCACCGTAATAATCTGTGGTGTCCCCGACTGGGATGACTCCAGTCGCCTGAGTGACTGTTGGACTATTAACCAATAGATCCCAACACCAACTTATTTAAATACTGAAGAACCATTGCGGAAGTGTCCACCTATGATTCCAGCAGCAACTTAGTTAGAGAATCTAAGAACCGTTTCTGCGGAGGGTCCACCACGGATCCCCACCACGGATCCCACCCACGGATCCCCCACCCACGAAGGATCCATGGGCCATTCGATCAGACCCAAGGAAGGGAGGAATAGGGGCTCTTTCATATCAACCTCCATCTCTTCCCAAGCACCAGGGGACACCCTACCATTCCTTCAAAAGGTGAAGGGGGGAGAGGAAGGCTCCCTCCAGTCTGACACCCGTAGCCTCTAACTTTCAAAATGGCCACCATGCGTATCACTGCCTGGGGCAACCTTTCATGACTCTGGGGGAGAATCTCAACCTAAACATATGGACAGGGTGAGTCTGTATCTGGATTTCTTTGTTTTGGCCCCTACTCCTTCCCCTCCAAGAGGAGGGTGCTTATGATATGTCTTGGAGCCCCTTTGTGCCTTTTCTTTAGGCTATAAGTGTTGTCTAGGGGATGGTTTAATTGTTGCTTCTAATATCACCCCCCCATCTCCCCCGACTATCTAAGCCCTACTTTTCCTGCCCTTGATATGGTGGGCCTCTAATGGCCCTCCTAGTAACCAAAATCTAGATTACATGGTATCAGGGCAGCATTCCGGATGAAAGAGGGAGCCTAATGTGATGGCCCCCAACCCATGAGTTTCCCTGCGATAGCCCTTGCATGCCCTCATTCCCCCTCCATAGACACTTCTACTGCTCATCTAAATTAGCAAAATCGCTATCATGGGTCAATGTCCCCGGCCTAGAGAGGCTTCCGCCTCTCTCATATGACCCCTCCGAATAAACTCTGTTTTATGTTGAGACAATGTTTAGATCAGCATAATATATCAAAATTTGTTCCAAAGCAAAAAGACCCTTCCAAGTAAACACTCATCAATCTGTAACAGGGAGGCTTAGTTAGGACGATGC
The DNA here is from genome assembly GCA_016271365.2 of Neoceratodus forsteri. Lineage (NCBI taxonomy): Eukaryota > Metazoa > Chordata > Ceratodontiformes > Ceratodontidae > Neoceratodus > Neoceratodus forsteri. Next base: position 1,136,748,030 of record CM028133.1, read on the forward strand.
ACTGACTGCCGAAATGTTTAACCCAAATGTGTTCCCTCGGTTAGTTAAATGACCGGGAGGGGGTGCATCCGTCCACCAGCCACTTCCACTACTCTAAGGCCTCCTGTCCACTGATCTGGCATAAATTAAAAAGTTAACCCATCAGAGGTATGGTAAAAATACAGATAATAAAGAAGGGAAGGGTGTTCACGGTCACTCAGTCCAGAACTTAAGTTCTTCGAAACCTGCTTGGACTGTAGAGCCTCGAAAGGGAAAGTAAATGAATTGCTCAGACCAAGTGGCTCTATATTTTCACTCATCCGTTCGACAGTGAAGAGGAATCCTCCATCAGAACTTCCGTAGTTAGAGATCGAGAGGTAGGACCATGCTGGGGGAACGCTCTGTTACAAACACTGTCCCACATTGAATTGGTGTTGTCTGAGCGCTGGGGTCAGACTCCTTTTGTTCCCTTTCTTTGCCAATGATCGGTTGCGCTCTCTGGTGGAGTCACTATACCATGCTGCTTAGCCCAGCTACAGGCCTCTGGTAACTCTTGGAATCTCTGCCAACCTTCGGGCATAAGTACTTTTATCTTAGCTGGGTATTCAAGTTGTGCTGAAAAGCCTGCTTGTCTCATAGCTTTCACCACCTGAAATGCTTTTTGTCGTCGAACCAAAGTTTGAGGCGCATAATCTTGATCAAAATAAAGACGTGTGTCTCCAAAGAGGATTTGCTTTTTCACCCAGGCTGCCCTGATGACTTCTTCCTTTGTTCTAAAGTCCACAAAGGCCAGTATTACTGAACGAGGGTGGGCTTTTGGGTCTTTCGGCTTAGGAACTAATGAGCGATGTGCACGGATTATGCCCAGGTCTTTGTCCTTACCTAAGTCGAGCAGCTCCTTCAGCAGGCTATCAATAAATTTTAGCACTGGGCCTGATTCTGTTTCTTCTGGTAAGCCATGTATTCTTATATTGTTACGCCTGTTTCGGTTCTCTAAATCTTCCAGCTGTTGTTGTAGAAGTAAGTCTCGATAGTGTAAATCTTTCAGAGCAGCATTGTGGACATCTGAGATCTCCGTGTATTCTGTCACTGTCTCCTCTAATTGTTCTGTTCGGTGGGTCAGTTCTACGATGTTTTCCCTATCTTCTGACGTTTTCTGCTCAATTCTGGTAAGAGTGTCACAAATTTGCTGTAAAGTACTATAAAGCGTCTTCAAGGTTATAGTAAAATCTTCGTCCGTCGTCTTCGTGAAGGTAGTGGGTTGCTGTATCAAGTCTGAGATCTCAGCACGTAGCGTGGCCTGTGCCTGTGTACTTCGAGCTGGGAATTTTAACTTAGGATATGAGTCTGAAGCGGAATCTTTATGTTTTAGTTTCGGCGACATAGTAGACAATCTGTTATAGGTTCCAGTACCATGATGGGTTTCGGTTAGGAGTTAGATTCGTATGGATCTTCTTTAATCAGTCAGGAGCTCACTGTTTAAGCATCCATCCCTCAGGCAACCGGAAGTCCACCACCGACTTCTTTGACATCAGAGCTCTTCCCCACCTTCTGGTAGGGCTTCCAATGAGCAGTTTCATCAGTGGGCCGCTCTTATGGAGCAGTGGGCTTGGAGGTTGGTCCAGCTGCCTAGCCCGGTCACTCCGGGGCCTTCGGGTTCTTCAGGAGATCAGGCAGGGCAATTGGGCCTTCCTGGTCGCATGGCGCCCTCTTCGGTGCCATTGACCACGTGCTCAGGAGTTCTCCCCCCTCACATGGCTGCGGCACAGGGGGCCACACTGATGCCTCTATCTCCTGGTATTCTTTCTTCTTTCGCCTCAAATCTGAATTTTCGGGGCCCTGGGTTGGTGTCGTCATTGTTGGCATCGGTGGGTCGCTTGGCACCGATTTTGGCGTCAATGCACTTGTTGGCGCCGTCCTCGGCGCCGTGTGGTTTTTTGGTGCCGTTGAGTTTCTCAGCGCTGTGTGCCCTTTCGGTGCCATCTTCGGCACCATGTGGCTTTATGGTGCTGTGTTCTTCAGCGCCGTCTGCTTTGTTGCCATCATGTGGCCCTTCGACGCCGTGTTCTTCTTCGGCGCCAAGGCCGGGCTTTTCGTCAGCCAATCTTCAGGGCTTCTCCTCTCCAAATTCTTTTCAGTCCTCTTTTCCTGCTGATTTTCATTCCTTTCCTGCCCATACAGTCCCTCCTGGACTGTCAGGAGATGATACTGAGGCGGACCCAGATCTTAGACTGGGTGATGATGTGGAAGGAGCAGGACCTAATCCTGTTACAGAGCCTGTGGCCGAGGACCTGTCTTTTAAGTCTCTGTTGAGAAATTTGAATTCCACTCTTTCTTTCCAGACTATGGACATCGATCCTGGAAAGCTTTTAATACTCCCAATACCTTCATGTTCCGGACATTCCTATGGATTTAACTCCCCCAGTACAACCCTCCTTTGAGATGCTGTCTCAAATGGTATGGAATAATCCTGCTCTCATTCCTTCTGTGGCTAAGCCCATAGATAGGAAGTATGCTGCTCCCAAGAATCAACCTATTTTGTCCTCCCAAGCCTTTGTGGATCCTATTGTAGTCTTGGCAGAGAATGATAAGGTCGTCCTTCCTCAGACTACTACAGCTCGACTTATAAACAAGAATTTTGTAATTTTTAGGTAAGAGAGTCTTTGCTGCATCCACCCTGGGTATGCGTATTGCCAGCTACCAGGGCTATTTCTTTCAATATGACTGTATTCTTTGGCATTCACTCAAACAAATAGTTGAAGATCTACCAGACTCGGACGCTAATTCAGAGCTTCTTCAAGCCATAACCAGGGGTAGCAAGTCCAACAACCATCAGGTTAAAGCAACTATGGACGCCTTCGATACAGCCTCACGAGCAGCGGCGGGCATTTGTACCCACCGCCATTCCTGGCTGCGCACTTCAGGTTTCACGAATGATGCCCAGCAACAGGTCATGGCGTTGCCCTTCGATGGTGTGTATCTCTTCGGCCCTCAAGTAGAACAGGCTCTAGAGGCCACACAAAAGACTAGGTCAGCCATTAAATTGGCTCAACCTCCTCTCACCCCCTCTCGAGGGGGAGTTAACAAAAGCCAGTTTCATAACCGTCAGTCCTTTTGAGGCAAAGGCAGGGGGGGTTTCAATAAAAACTAAGCCCCTCAGCCTCAAAAGAAAATGCAACAGAAGGCGCAACGACCCAAAGTGCCCAGTGCTGCCTTCTGAGTTGTTGGCCCGAGTCTCACCTCAGCTGCCCAAAGGGGACTCTTCCTCAGCGGTGGGAGGTCATCTGACTCAATTCTACAATTGGTGGAAGTCCATAACGTCAGACAAATGGGTCCTCCGGATAATCCGCGAGGGGTATTCCCTCAGTCCTTTAGAGACCCCTCTGGATCGTCCTCCCAAACGACAGCCCAGGCTGTCAGTACTTTAGTCAGAACTTCTTGCCTCCAAGATACAAGGCCTTCTGAACAACAGGGCAGTGGAAGTAGTCCCGCTGGATCAACAGAACACAGGGTTCTACTTCCATTACTTTCTGGTTCCAAGGAAAACCGGGGGCATGCGCCCCATTTTGGACCTCAGAAAATTAAACAAATTTCTTCCCAAAGAGAAATTAAAAATTATATCGCTGGGAACCCTGTTACCTTTGCTTCATCAACATGACTGTTTAGCCTCCCTGGACATGCAGGATGCTTACCAGCATATCCCTATTCACCCAAGGCATCACAAATGCCTGAGGTTTGTGGCTTTGGGCCAGCATTATCAGTTCAGAGTCCTGCCCTTTGGGCTGTCTTCAGCGCCGCAAGTTTTTACAAAGTGTGCAGTACTCGCAGCGCATCTCATAAAAATCAGAATACAAGTATTCCCATACCTGGATGACTGGCTTCTAGCAAGCCCTTCCAGGCAGGGAACCATCGACGTCGTTGCCATGGCCTCAGACTTTCTCACATCCATGGGAGTCCTGCTAAACCTCAAGAAATCACAGCTGCAGCCCTCCCAGATGCTCCTTTTCATAGGAGCTCTTCTGGACACCTGTGCAAAAGCTTTCCCACCAGAGGACAGAAGGACCGATATTCTGCAGGTGGCCCGATACATCAGAGAGAACAGCTCAGTAAGAGCTATCTTGATGCAGCGGATGCTAGGTCTCATGGCATCCTCGGTGTTCACTGTACTCCTAGCACGCCTGCACATGAGAACCTCTCAATGGATGCTCAGTACTCAGTGGTCTCCTAACACTCACCCTCAGTCCTTTCTCATCAAGGTGACAGAACCTCTGAAGAAGTCACTCACCTGGGGGCGCAAGAAGACAACCTTCTGAAAGGGTAACCCTTTGCTCCCTTCGAACATCAGATTTCCATTACCACAGACACGTCCCTGATGGGGTGGGACGCTCACTGTCAGACTCTCCACACTCAAGGTACATGGACTCAGGAAGAGTCCCAGCTTCACATAAATGTCCTAGAAATGAGGACCATCCGTTATGCAGTCCAGGCTTTGAAGGACATTCTCTGTCACAAGAACATTCTCCTTCAAACGGACAACAAAGCAGTGATGTATTACATCAACAAGCAGGGCAGTGCTCACTCTTACCCCTTATGCAGGGAAGCGATGCAAGTGTGGGAATGGTGCTTGGAGCACAAGGCTCTAATTTAGGTGGTCTACCTGCCGAGAGTGCAGAATGAATTGCCAGACCGTCTCAGCAGAACAGAGACAGATCCTCACGAATGGTCTCTCAACTCAGCTGTAGTTCAGTTACTATTCACAGAGTGGGGAACTCCAGACCTGGACTTTTTTGCATCCCCACTCAACACAAAACTGCCTCTCTTCTGCTCCAGAAATCCAGGGCCTGGCATTTTCTGTCAGGATGCGTTCAGGCTGCAGTGGACAAAACGCTTTCTATATGCCTTTCCGCCTCTTCCTCAAATTCGGATGGTACTTCTCAAGTTCGAGTCCCAGGGGGACAAAATGATCGTCATTGCTCCTTTCTGGCCTCGACAAATATGGTTTCCATTACTCAACAGTATGTCGGCAACCCTTCCGAAAGCGCTTCCCCTTCAAACGAACCTCCTGACTCAGAGACCTGTGGTCCATCCCAATCTGAGATTGCTTCACCTTCACGCTTGGCTTCTGAAGAGAAAGAAGTGAACAGGTTCAATGTCCCTTACAGAGTTTCAGATATTCTCCTGGCTGCGCCCAAGCCAGCCACTAGGAAAACTTACACAGCCAAATGGAAGCGTTTTTCGCTCTGGTGTGCAAAATCCTCTTTGAATCCTTTTTTCTGCCCACCAAATAAAGTTCTAGAGTACCTTTTAGACCTCTCAAATTCAGGTCTGCAATACTCTACGGTCAAGGTTCACATTTGTGCCATTTCAGTTTATCATGAGCCAGTACTTTCCTTGTCACTGGCTCAGTTACCTGTGGTTAAGAGGTTTTTTAAGGGTATTCTGCATACCAGACCTCCTGTCAGATATCCAGTAGCAGCCTGGGACATTAAACTTGTACTAGACATGCTCACTCGAAAACCTTTCGAGCCTCTAGGTACCTGTGAGTTTAAATTTCTCACTTGGAAAACGGCCTTCCTGCTGGCCATTACCTCAGCCCACAGGGTCTCTGAGATACATGCCTTGGTCACAGACCCTCCATATACTGTGCTTCATAAAGACAAAGTAGTTCTTAGGACCCATCCTAAGATTCTCCCTAAGGTTGTTTCAGAATTCCATCTAAACCAACCTTTGGTCCTTCCTACTTATTTTGCGAACTTCCAAAATGAAGGGGAGAATTCTCTTCATTCCTTGGACATCAAAAGAGCTTTGAGTTTCTATTTAGATAGAACAAAAGATTTTCGCTAAGCTCAACAGCTTCTTTTTTTTTCCTTCAGCGAGACCTGGCTGGGTCAACCTGTCACTATCAGGTGTATTTCAGCATGGCTGGTGGCATGCCTTCGCCACTGTTATTCCTTGACGCAGGTTAAGCTGGAAGGTAGAGTGTACGCTCACTCTACTAGAGCGGTTGCGGCATCCCTGGTGGAAATCCACAATGTGCCCATCGCAGATATTTGCAATGCGGTTACCTGGAGCTCAGTGCATACTTTCGTCAAGCGCTATTCCTTGGATGTCCATGCCAGACGACATGTTTCGTTTGGCAGAACCATCCTTAATGAACTTCAGTCCTAAATTTAGAAACAGAATTTGTGAGCTCTTGTCTCTCCTGCCACCCTCTCAGGGGGTTATTAGTTCGGTACTCTCCCATTAGTATGAATGAGTGGTGGAGACTTATGTCCAGGAAGATATGGAAATTACGTACCTACCGTAATTCTTGATCTTCTTGGACAAGTCTCCACCACTCATTCACACGCCCACCCACCATCCCCCAAGCTCACCTCTGTTGTTGGTCTTCACTCCCTCAATCTTTAGGCTGTGAAGACTTCTTTCTTGACCCTTCTTATACAGGTCTTCCAGACTATCTTATGTCCGGTTTTTGGTTAGACTATCTTTCTAGGTTAGCTACGCTGCACCTCCTTGGAAAAAAAGGTACTCAGGCAGTTGGAGGGTCGATGCCGAGATAGTCATTGCCGTACGAGCAGAGGCTCATGGCACCACTCCTCGCGGCTCCATCTCTGGCGCCAGCCCGCCTGCAAAAAGTTTGCTCCCGCTGGGTCCTAATGCCTCTGGCGTAGATCCCATTAGTGTGAATGAGTGGTGGAGACTTCATCTAAGAAGATCAAGAACTACGGTAGGTATGTAATTTCCATTTCTGGAGACCCCATCTCCGCAAGGACATAGACAGGATGGAGGCAGTCCAGAGAAGGGCAACTAAAATGGCTCAGGGTCTGCAAAAGAAGCCAGATGAGGAGACTAAAGGAGCTTAATATGTATACCCTTGAGGAAAGCAGGGAGAGGGGGGACATGCTAGAAACTTTCAAATACCTCAAGGGAATCAACAAAGTCCAAAAGGGTAGCATCTTTCAGAAAAAGAGATGTGCAAGAACAAGGGGACACAATTTGAAGATAGAGGGGGAACGGCTCAGGGGCAATGTGAGGAAGTATTTTTTCACGGAGAGGGTGGTGGATGCATGGAACGGCCTTCCTGAAGAGGTCGTGGGGACAAAAGCAGTGGAGAAATTCAAGAATACATGGGACAGACATAAGGCAATTCTGGTGGGGGGGGGTAGGAGCTGTTGGTTAACTGGGATCTGCAGCTTATCCAGAAGGTAGGGAAATGGGCAGACTAGGTGGGCCAAGCAGTCCTTATTTGACGTCAAAGTCTGTGTTTCTATGATACCAGTTTTTCACCTAACTTGGTCTCTTGGCTGTGGCATCAAGATTTTGACACTTTCTTTAACTGGCTGTAGGGGTCCACAGTTGTGGCTACTCCAAAAAAAAAAAAAGGAGGGGGGGAAGATGAAGGAAGTCAGTTAGGGGGGATATCAGGTTCTTCTTCAGGATCTTCTTCTGGAAACCCCTTTGATGCTTTTGGAAGAAACGGTGCCCACCTGGGCCTCTGATGGGTTTTACCTCCTGAGGATTGAGAAGGCTTCTCTCCTGCTCCTGCTTTGTCCTTCTCCCTCCTGTTCTTGTGACAGCGCTCTGATCTGGGACTGCTAGGTTGTGGTGCCTCTGGCCTGTCGGGCCTACATCTCAATATGCCCTCGATTCTTAAGCCTGAGGAGCCTATCTGGTCCTCTCACAGGGGACTGGGTGTCTCGGAGGGAGAGGAACTGTGGGGGAGTGGATCCCTCCTGTGGGGGGGAGACTGTTAGCTCTTTTTCCTCTCTTCTTCCTTCTTCATCTAAATTTTTGTTATATTTCTCCTCTGCCTTCAGGCTGCCCAGCGTGCTGGTCGCCTCACCTTATTAGTTTGTCCATCTTGCCTATACCTCCTTCTTTTAATCGACTTTATATTTATCCCCCCCCCCCCTCAATCAGGCACCCTTGCCCTCTTTCTATTCCTATCCTTATTTTTAATTCCTCGCCTGGTGGACAAGAACTGAGTTATGGGAGGGGTTGACATCAGTTACCGGACAACCTGTGAGTGTCACGTAGAATGCTGGCCTTGTGGGTGGTGGCGGGACTCAGGAAAAATATAAGAGCTAGTGCTCTTTTTCTTTCCATACCGGGTCCTGACCTCCGGTAAGATCTATAGGTAGTGAATGGTGAAGATATTTGGGAAGATCAATAATTACGGTGAGTACGTAATTTCCATTTATTTAATGTAACAGTAAATCTTTGAGAGATTCTCCTCCATTGAGCCACACATCTCTATCCCTCCTTCCCTCCCTTTTGGGTAATGGGTGGATCTTCCTGGACCTAAAGTCTCCATCACTCATTCACACTAGTGGGAGTATGCCATTGGTGCTAGGACCCAGTGGGAGCCATACTTTTTCAGGAGGGCCAGCGCCGAGGTGGTGCCTCGAGGAATGGCACCGCGAGCCAGGCTCGCACTGAATAGATTACCTTGGCATTGATCCTCCAACTTCCTTGGTTCCTTTTTTACAGAAGTCGAGTGCGCTTCAGTGATGACATCGCTTGCCTGACGGGAGTCAAGCTTCAAACAGCAGCTTAGTTTTCAGTTTTATTGTTTTTTAAATTTTCACAAAAAGTACCATTTACATTTTAAAGTATACTTTTATTATTTGTACAAGAAAGAAGTCTTCAGCCCTCCACTGACGGAGTCGACCATGAGTGGAACAGGTGAAGGTAGGGAGACTTCGTATGAAGGCTGTTCAGTCAGCCAGGCTGGGTCTGGTCCGTCGCCTTCTCTGGAAGGGGGGTCTGACAACAGAGGGTGCAGTTCTCAGGGGGATGGGCGGTTCCCCTGAAAGCACAAAAAGAAGCGGTCCCATTCATGGCACTGCTCGACCTCGAGCTCTTCCTCGTCTTCCCAGTCGAAGAAGAGACAGCATCACTCAAGGTCCCCCTCTAGTATGTCTGCACACAGACTGTCGGTTACCAGGGCCAGGGGCCAGTCTCTGCTTCCTCTGAAGCCTCCTCCAGTTTCTGTCTCTGGTGACTGGCATCCACGACTCCGGAGTCCCTCCCTGCCCGCTGGGGGATCCTCTGGTGAACAGTTTCACCATTGGGCTACTCTTATGGAGGAATGGGTGCAGAGGTTGTCCCAACTGCCCAAACTGGCTTGTCCATCACCGGAGCCTTCGGGCCCATTGGTTTCAGACCGGCAGGCAGGGCAGTTGAGACTTCAGAGTCACATGGCGTCATCTCCAGTGCCATCGACGCTGCATTCTGGTGCCTATCCCCTTCATATGGCTGTGGCGCAGGGGCCCACACCAGTGCCTTTATCTCTTGCTCTTTTTCCTCCTTTTACTTCAAATCACAGTTTTCAGACTTCTGTTGTGGTGCTGCTGTCCATGGCACCAACTTCCCTGGTGCCGCTCCCAATGCCGATACCTGCAGCGCCATGTGTGGTCTTGGTGCTGTGTGTGGTGCTGCATCCCTTGCTGGCTCTGCATTCGGTGCCACAGTCCATGGCGGTGCCACAATTGGCACCACTTTCTATGGCGGCACCACATGGGTTTCAGAGGTTTTTTACCCCAATTTTGTCTTCTCTGCCTCTTCTTTTTGGTTTTCATCCCTTTTCTGTCTATTCAGTCCCTCCTGGACTGGCGGGAGATGATATTGAACCTGATCCTGATCTTCGATTGTGAGATGATTTTGGTGATGACTCCACCTTGGGGGTGGGGTCCACTCCTTCTGCAGAGCCTGTAGTTAAGGACCTTTCCTTTAAGTCTCTGCCTAAAACTTTAAATACTACTTTTTCTCTCCAGACCACGGATATTGATCCTGGGAAGCTTCTGCATCTCCAGTATCTGCATGATCTGACTTCAAGGCGGAGCTCTTGCAGCAGGTAATACCATTAGGACTAAGGCCGCAGGGGTGAAGACCCCTTGGAAAAATGTTCTAGCTAGCAGTCTGTAACGGGGAACCACCCCCAGCGACGGGCACGCCCGACATCAGACGTGTTATAAAGGAGGCGGTCCCCTGGTGCCATCTCAGTTACTTTCCTGCCATTGACCCGCATTGTTCGACTTCTCGGATGCCTCGCTACAGCAGTTGACTGCAAACAAATAATCACTTACACATATACAGTTTTTTTCTGATATTTTTGACAGTTTCAATAAAGATTCACCTTTCGTGCATGTCTTCTCCGTCACCTTCTCGGTAGAAGTCGAAGTGCCGTTATGGCAAACAGATCCTGGCTAAGGACAGCCACGAGACAAGCCTGATCTGTTTAGGCCCAGACCATAGGCCCGACAATTGCCGACATTGTCAGAAGTTCAACAGTAAAACCAGAATCTGCAGAGCTAAGGCTTTAATGGCATACCTACTCGAGCAGAAAGTAGCTGCCATGCAAAACTCCCGATGGGGTCCTAGTTCGTCATCGCCTGCTAGGGAGTCTCCCCATAGAGAGAAGACCCCAGGAAAACATGACAAGGACAGGCTCTAGTCAAAGTCCTGCCAAAAGTCTCCTTCCAGGCCTTCTTCAGCCTCCGGCGGGAGGCCAGGGTCCATTCCCCCGTTCACAGAGAACTAGTGCCCACAGATCATCCTCCTCTAAACCCAAGAACCAGCCTTCATCCTCCGGACACAGCCACACACAAGCCCCCTGGCTCACTGTCCCCATAAATCCTCACAGGCCCGGACCAGGAAGGGCAGTTGCCTGCTGTTAGGCCCAAACAGGGCCGCAGCTCCACAGGATTCTATGACAGACACACGAAGCCAGACGACTCCCACCAGCGACAAGAAGTTGTTCGCCAGCGGACGCCTCCTCCACTGACTGGCCATCGGGACTCCTCTCAAAAAGGACAGACGTTCCCCAGCTGTAACGCCTGCACCAGACAGTAGGCATTCACACCAGAAGGAGTAGTCACCTGACAGACGTTCCACAGAGGGTGGCCATCCATCTGACATCCCCCGACCGGTCGCTGGGTCAGGCACAAGCCACCCCAGAAGCCAGATCGGATGACCGCTCTCCCACGGAGCCAGCCCCCAGCCTGACGCAGAAGTGACAGCCTCCCCAGTGGAGATCCCAGTACCGGACACTCCCCTGACACCCTGTCCATCAGCACCGACGCCGCCTCCAGCAGTCATCCCCCTGTCAGATGTCAGAGTGCTATTTAGTTCGTGGTGGAACACCATCAAAGGTGACTTTCTGTATAAGCCTCCAGAACTGATGCCTACACCTCCATCTCCTCCTCCTGCTCCCCCCACTCTGGATGCAGATGCAGGAGAGGGAGTACTAGCCCCCAAGGGCAAACGGAAGAGGAAATCTTCCCCTGCCCCTGACTCTAGTGGTTGCTCCACTCCCACTTCTGGGGATGATGTAGGAGAGAGTCCACACCAGAGTCTTTGGATGATGAGGACCTGAGGCCACCCTCTCCAGACACCAAAGATACCCCCAGGTCTCCACCAGATGACCCTACGTTCCTTGATATTATGCAGTACACACAGACCGTATATCAATGGGACACCGAAGAACTTGACCCAGAAAGGAAACGTCTGGTGAAGTTCTTGGGGCAAAGGACCCAAAACCCCTCGTCATCCCCCCACTTGTGGAGCCCTACCAGGATGTGGCCAAACTAATCTGGAAGAGACCTTCATCCACACCAGCAGTTCCACTCAAGGCTGACCGTCTATTCAAACCGTCTAAAGAGAAACCGTTTCTGGCAGAACAGCCAAATGCAGACTCTACGGTCTTGACTATGGCACATAGCAGACACTCCCAACCGAGACACCTTATTACACAGCCCCCAGGTCCAGAGTCAAAGAAATTAGATCACTGGGGATGGAAGGATTATTTTTCGGCCACCGGGGCCATTAGATCATTAAACTTCTTGGCCCATGTGGTCACATATGAGAAATCACTATGGGAAAAGACCATGGAGCTTCTAAAGTCCCAGCCAGATTCTGACACAAAAAACGAACTGCTAGTTTACGCTCAATCCAGTCTGGATGTTGACGAGCATGTCTTGAGATGCTTGTATGACCCAGCTGATGTGGCAGCTAGAGCAGTGGCATCAGGTTTCTGTCCCCATAGGCATGCTTGACTTTGGGCAGCGTCCTTTAGGCAAGAGCTCAGGATTCTATGCTGGATGCCCCCCTTCCAGGGTCCAGTCCTTTTCGGTCAGGAAGTGGAAGGGATCATACAGGGACTCCAGGATTCGGGTAAGGCGATTGTGGACATGCATAAATTGTACAAGTACGAACTTCTACATACCCATAAGCATACTTTTCATAAGCAAAGTCAACAGGGAGGCCATCCTTACCAAGGCAAAGGCTTCAAATGCCGTAACCAGCCAGTGCAACCGGGAGGCCAAGGCCCCAAACAGCCGAAAGCTCCCAGACATCCAACCACCACCCACAAGGGACTGCATGACTACCAGTGTCCTCCCCCCAGTCATCAGTCTTTGAGGGGAGAACAAGTGGGGGGAAATTATCCCTCTACCTGCAAGAATGGTCCTCTATCACATCCGACCAGTGGGTGCTATGGATGATCCAGAGGGATTACACCATCGAGTTCCTCAGCGTCGTCCCCTCAGGCAATCCGTCTGTGGCATCTAACTGTTCACCAGCACATGCCCTTCTCCTGGAACAAGAGATTCTTTCTCTCCTCCAGAAAAAGGCCATTCAGCCAGTCCCAAGGTTCTAGCAAGGCAAAGGCTTCTACTCCCATTTTTTCTTGGTGCCCGAGAAAATGGGAGACCTTTGCCCTATTCTAGATCTCAGCCACCTGAACGAGTTTGTTCTGTACAAAAGATTTCGGATTTTCACCCTGGCAAGCCTGTTTCCCCTCCTTCACCAAGGGGACTGGCTATACTCCCTGGACATGCAGGACGCCTGTATGCACATGAAGAGCCTGCCTTCGCACAGGAAGTTTCTGTACTTCCGATTACAGGACAAGCATTACCAATTCAGGGTCTTGCCCTTCAGCCTTTCCTCGGTCTCAAGGGTCTTTTCCAAGTGCCTCGCGGTAGTTGCAGCAATGCTGAGGAGAAGGGGTCACTTCGTCTGCCCCTACCTTGACGATTGGCTAATCTCCGCACCCACAGAACATCAACTCTTGGGCACTTTGAGAGAGATGGAACAGCTTTTCCAGTCTCTCGGAGTCACCCTGAACTGGCCGAAATCCCAACCCTGGACCTCCCAATGGCTTCAATACATTGGAGCAGTGCTCAACACTCTACAAGGCAGGGCCTTTCTTCCTGCAGACAGAGCACTCTGCCTTTTGGCCCTAGCTTGCAGAATCCAGTCAGCAAATCAAGTGCCTGCCAGAGTAGTCTTGCAGCTGTTGGGTCACATGGCTGCAGCCATAGCCACAGTTCCCTTCTCACGTCTCAATATGAGAATTCTTCATTGGCACCTCAGGGTCCAGTGGGATCAGGGTTTGGACGAGTTGGACCGACCTATCTGAACCTTGGTAGTGGTCCGGCGCTTCTTTCAATGGTGGCAAGATGCAGATCACCTAGAACAGGGTGTCCCTTTTCAGAGGCAAAGTCCAACACAATCTGTCAAAACGGATGCCTTGGAACTAGGCTGGGGTACTCACTTTTGCGAACATCGGACAAGAGGATTGTGGTCTGCCAAAGAAAGGTTTCTCCACATCAATGTATTGGAGATGATGGCAGGTTTTTACATCCTTCTGGCCTTCTAGAATCAGCTCTCCCGGGGCCCTCTTGTAATCCAGTCAGACAATACCCCGGTAGACTTTTACCTGAACAAGCAAGGGGGAACGGGATTGTACTCTCTTTGCAGAGAGGCCATGAGAATCTGGGACTGGGTGGTAGAATGTGATCTGTTCCAAGTCGCGGTCCACGTGCCAGGCATTCAGAACGTTCTCACCGATAGTCTAAGCCATTCTCGATCACTGAACCACAAGTGGGAGTTGCTGCAGGATTTAGCAGATGACGTGTTCATAAGATGGGGTCATCCTGAGCTGGACCTCTTTGCATCCCGGCACAATGCCAAACTGCCAAATTTCTGCTCGCTAGATCCAGAGCCTGGAGTTTTCAGGCGAGATGCATTATCCCTCTTGGGAAGGGAGGTTCCTCTATGCCTTCCCTCCCTTCTTTCTGGTTCACAGAGTACTGCTCAAACTGCAGTAAGAAGGGGCCAGGATGATCTTGGTAGCACCTTTCTGGCTTCATCAGATCTGGTTTCCACTTCTTCAGCAGTTGGCCACAGGTCCCCCCGTGCCACTGCCTCTCTCCACCCACTTGCTCTCCCAGGATCAGGCAATACTGGTCCACCCATCCCTATGGTCCCTTCACCTGCATGCTTGGCTCCTGCAGTCGTAGCAGAGGAGAGACTGGCAGTTTCTCAGAAGGTGGCAGAGATTTTGGTGGCAGCAAGAAAACCCTCTACCAGGGCCACTTATGCCATGAAGTGGAAGCGGTTCTGTCTCTGGGCAGCAGCCCGATCCTTGGATCCTCTCCAGTGCTCCATCAAGTTCATCCTAGAGTACCTGCTCCACCTCCTTGACTTAGGTCTTAGTTAATCCTCTATCAAGGTGCATCTCTGCACAGTTTTGGCATATCATGATGCTGTTGGAGAAAGGACTCTAGCACAGCTCGACATTTGCAAGACATTCCTCAGAGTAGTCTTGCATATTAGACCCCCCAGGAAGGATCCAGTCCTTCCGTGGGACCTCCTGTTTATTTTAGAAAAGCTCACCTTCCCCCATTTTGAACTGGCCGCGTCATGCAAGCTGCAACTCCTTTCTTGGAAGACATGATTGTTTTTAGTTGCCATTACTTCAGCCAGGAGGATTTCCGAGCTTCAGGCCCTGATGTGCAAGGAGCCTTACCTTGTTTTTCATAGGGATAGGGTGCAGCTGTGGACAAATCCCATGAACCAGGACGTTCAACTTCTGGTCTACTACCCGGAGTTCTCCAACCGGGAAGGGGGGGCTTGTTACATACAGTACACTGGATATTCACAGAATTCTCCATTATTACTTGGACTGGACTCATTCTGTCTGGAACATGGACCAGTTGTTAGTGGTATTTGCAAGACCCAAGACAGAGGATCCTGTCACTAAGCAAACACTAACCAAGTAGTTAGTAAATTGCATTTCCTTTTGTTATCAGCATCACGGCAAACCCTTACCGGGCCTGATTAAGGATCATTCCACCATGGCTATTCCCACTTCTTTTGCCTCGCTAAGGAATGTGTTAGTGATGGACCTATGTGCCGCAGCTACCAGGAGTACTGTCCATACCTTTATTTGCCATTTCAGTTTGCACATTGCCTCTAGGAGGAGAGCAGGTTTCGGTTTGGCTGTTCTTCAGGAACTGCTCTCATGAGAGAGTGATTATGTTAGTCCCCTCACAATCATTCCTCCTCCCCCTCTGATATGGACCTTTTTTGGGTACTACTTGAGACTCAGTCCTAATGGTATTACCTGCTGCAAGAGCTCCACCTCGAAGTCAGATAGTACAGTTACGTAAGAACTTACCATAACAGTAGATCTTCGAGAGGAGCTCTTGCAGCAGGTGGCTTTCCCATCCTCCATCCCCCAGGTCAGTTTGTACCTCTAATTTGCCTCTCTATAGTAAGAGTTCCTTCTCGCTGCTCCATTGTTTATCAACCAGGTCTCCAGAAGAGAACTGAGATGACGCCAGGGGACTTCCCTCTTTATACCACGTCTGACGTTGGGTGTGCCCAGCGTTGAGGGTGGTCCCCTGCTACAGACTACTAGCTAGAAAACATTTTCCAAGGGGTCCTAACGCCTGCAGCCTTAGTCCTAATGGTATTACCTGCTACAAGAGCTCCTCTCAAAGATCTACTGTTATGGTAAGTTCTTACATAACTGTACTTTCTGGAAAGCCTTATGGATTTAACCCTTCCAGTGCAGCCATCTTTTGAGACCCTTTCCCGGATGGTGTGGAACAATCCAGCTGTTATTCCCTCTGTGGCTAAGTCCATTGATAGCAAATATGCCCCTCCCAAGGATCGTTCCATTCTAGCTTCTCAAGCCTTTGCTGATGCCATCGTGGTCCTGGCAGAGAATGACAAGGCTGTTCTTCCTCAGGAATCTACAGCTCATCCTCTGAACAAAGAATCTCGCAAGACTGATACCTTGGGTAAGCGAGTCTTTGCTGCTTCAACCTTAAGCATGCATATTGCTAGCTACCAGGGTTATTTTTCCCAATACGAGTGTGTACTCTGGTATTTGCTCAGAGCAACAGTAGAAGCTCTACCCGAATCGGAAGTCAGCTCAAAGCTCCTACAGACCATTACTAGAGTTATTGAGTCTAATAATCAGCAAATTAAGGTGGCCATGGATGCCTTTGACACTACCTCCAGAGCAGCGGTGGCTGGTATTTGCACCCATTGCCATTCTTGGTTGCTGCACCTCAGGTTTCATGAATGATGCCCAACAGAAAGTCATGGCCTTACCTTTCGACAGTATGTATCTGTTTGGACCTCAAGTGGAGCAGGCACTAGAGGCCACTCAGAAGACTAGGTCAGCCATTAAAACAGCTTAACCCCTCCCACGCCCTCCTGGGGGAGCGGGAACAAGCGTCAGTTCCATAACCGTCAGTCCTTTCGTGGCAGAGGCAGAGATAACAGAAACCAAACTCCCCAGCTGCAAAAGAAAATGCAGCAGAGGGCACAAGGCCCCAAGGCACCCAGTGCCACTCTCTGAGTTTCCAGCCCAGGTCCCACCTCTGCTGCCCAAGGGGGACTCTTCCTCAGCAGTAGGAGGATGTCTGACTCAATTTTACAACCAATGGAAGTCAATAACATCAGACAAATGGGTTCTCAGGATAATTCGTAAGGGGTACTCTCTCAGTCTGTCAGAACCCCCCCCCCCATATCATCCACCTAGGCGATAGCCCAGGCTGTCTGCTGCTCAGTTAGACCTTCTTTTTTTTGTTGAAATTACTATTTATCTTTGCCTACATCCCACGGGTGCCGACCCATCAGGAGCACCTAGGAGTCATCCTCCTGCCTCACTTGCCTTGCCCGATACATTACTCTCGGGCCCCATGGAGCTTTGGCTTTTCCCCACGAGTGGGGTCGAGGTGGGGCAGCGATCACCCCAAAACTGTAAGTAGCGTCGGATCAGGGGTAGTCAGGCAGGCAAGGGCATATAGAAGGCACACTCTAGCGCTCCGTCTCCCTGGCATCCACAGGTGTTTTCATGTTAACTGGAGTAGTGGCACACACCCCACGATATCACTGCCGGCGTCACCACTCCCCATCTCCAACCTTAACTGCAGTGTCTGCTGTGCCCTTGGCCTCTTCCAGGGACCAGTCAAGTACCAAGACCAAACCCTCCTCCCTCCCAGGATAGGAGAGCTGTCCTCTAGATGCCCAATCCTCTACCTCCCCTGCCAACCCCTGGCAACCCAGGCTCACTTCCGAACCCGGGTTGTCGGCATGGCGCAAAGTGTGGCATCCACCACCTCACCCCTCAGTGCCACCAGGCCGGCTACTCAGACCTTCTTGCTTCTGAGGGTTAGGGCCTTCTGAACAACAGGGCAGTAGAGGTAGATCTTCCCTTGTCAATCTTCACCATTCATTACTGCTTGGGTTAAGCCAGAGGCGCACACCCGCTACGGGATTTTTTTTTTTTTTTTGAGTCGGCTCCAACAGCGCCGCCCTTGAGGACGACGTACTGCGTCATGCTCAAAGGGCAGCCGTTAGGTGCCGCAGACTCCTCCTATATCTCAGTTCTGTTTCTCCCGCCATCGAGGCTGCACCTGCTGCACGGTAGCGTATAGTGTTCTCGGTTTCTTCAAGACTCCTCATTTTTTCTCAGAAGGTTTTCACGACTCACTCGACGCCGTACTCCAGTAAGACCATTCCTTTTGTTTTCTATTCTACGGCGCTGAGTGCTTTACTGCTTTTTTTCCTTGTTTAGTTCGCATCATGTCGGTTCGGGGGCAAAGGCAGTCGAAGGCAGGCAGCCCCTATGCGTCGGTGCTCCTGTGGCGGCATTTTCCGTCTCAGACCCGGCATGATGTTTGTCTCCGTTGCCTGGGACCCAACCACAACATGGGCGATGTGCGACGCTTGTTTCTCCATGGACCGTCGTGTCCTTGAAGTCCAGCGTTCAAGCTTCGGCAAGGCCCACTGAACTTAGGGGCGAGGCATTGCTCAGGGGACTCCCAGGTAGGTCTCTAGGCCCTTCCCCGGGTCCCTCCCTGGCCTATACAGTCCATGAGGAGGAGGCTTCCTCCTCTTCTCTTGCCGAAGAGGAAGCTTCTCTTATGTGTCGGGGAACGCCGAGTCCCATCCGGGCCGGGCGACGGGACACCGGCCTCGGCAGTCACCTCCTCGGAGGTGCAGGCTCCCCCAGTGTCGAGGCCCACGCCTGCTGGGCCTGGCACTGGTGGACCCTTGACGCCACCCTCTGGCGGCATTTTGGACCCCGGCGCCGGTGATTGAGATGGCGCCACAGACCCGGTTTGCGCTCTCGGCGGCGGCGGGTTGGGTTCCGACACCGGGGGCGGCATCGTGGGCCTAACTGGCACGGCAGGGGAGCCAGGACCAGGCCTGGCTATCACGGGTGGGCTAGGGTGGTCCGGTGCCATCCCTAGCACCGGCACCGTTCGTGGCGCCGTTCCTCTGGGGACCCCTGGGGTTGCCAGCATAGAGGTTCTGCTGGTCTCGTCCTCTTCGGAGGTTGATGACTCGGATGTGGACCCATCCTGGCTCCCTGACTCTTCGGGGTCAGGGTCCCTGGTGGCACGGGGTGCTAGGCGGCACAGCGGGCCCCTCCCACTGCCCCACTCCCGTCCTCCCCTGAGGGCCCTTGGGCTAGGGGTGGCCCCGGGTCCCAGGGGGAGTGATGTGGTGGGGACTGAGGGGGGGCTCCCCCTCCTAGGGGGTCTGTGACAGCTACTCTCCCAGGTGCTGTTGCCATGGGGGAAAGCTGGAGTCGAGGAGGAGGGCTCTCTCGGAGTCTGAGGGGTCGAGGAGAGGGGGACGGTCGTCGCGGTCTCCGCCGGCCACCCCTTGTGGGGTGGCTAGGAGCCGTAGCGCTGAACCCCGCCCTTCCCTCTTGGGTCCCGGGGTTCCCTCTGGTGGCGTTGCTGTGGACTGCCCTTCTGGATCCATGCAGTCCTGGGTTCGTCACAGGGGAGCATCCCCCCGGGCTCTTCCAGGCATCACACCCCTAGGGTCACGTCTTGCGGCCTGGTTTGTTGTCTGGGATCCTGCCAGCTCGGGCTCCGTTCCCCGGATTTCAGAGCCCTAGCAGAGGTCAGTTGCCTCTTCGCAGGTGCCCTTCTCCAGTACCTCTGCAACCACCCCCCGCTCTTCCAGGCCATGTCGGTCCTATGGGTCCGTTATCCTGGGAGCAGTTCAGAGGTTCTGCAGCGGCCTTCCCCTCATACGTTAGACATATGCATGAGCGGGTCTTTCGACTCTCCCCACCACCGGAGGAATCTTCTGGACATTCAAGCTCTCCATCATCCTCATCTTCCTCCTCCGAGGGAGAGGAACCCCTTGCTCACCTTTCTTCCGACGCTGATTTCACTGAATATCAGCGATTCCTATTGAGGATGGTAAGGGATCTTTGAATCTCTTTTGTTAGGCAAGACAATACTGAACGGGAGACACGTGAATTCCTTGGAGAATTCAGTGCCCAGCATCTGGTGGTACCTTCCTGGCCTATCCCCTTCCAGGAGGTGTCTATCCATTCCTGGCAGTCGCCAGCCGCCCTTTCTCCAGCCCCAGCAGGCTGTCATCGAAGGTATTGTGCCCCCTCGGAATCCTTGGGTACTCTTCCCAACCCGTCCTCGGGTTTGGTCTACCTAGATACTCCTTACGGGGCGTCGCCGCCTGGCGCATGACCGTCCACCGGATTCAGAATCCCTACAGTTCGACTGGTGAGGGCGAAGAGTGTTCTCTTCTTCTCGTGCGGTGGCTTGCATTGCATCACATCAGGCTCACCACACTGCCTACAGTCGGCATCTGTGGTCGATGCTGTCCCAGCTCTTAGCATCAATGCCTGATACGGAGCACACCAGATAGGCTATTGCCCTCTCTGCTATAGGCCTGGAGCTGGCAAGACACCAAGCAAGGGCATCTTATGATGCCAATGAGGTGGCTTCCAGGCTTGCGGGGACAGCGATCTGCATTAGGCGGACGGCATGGCTTCGTCTATCAAGGTTGTCACCCCTGGCCTGGCGTAGGGTGATGCGCTCCGCTTTCTGGGGGACCCTTCTTTTTTCCTCCAGAGCTAGGAGACTTCTGCGGGGCTTCCTCCGTCTCCCCGTCCTCAGGGGGCACCTTCTAGCTCTTCTCCCACATAGGCTTCTCTCTGTATTAGCCAGGGTCTTTCCCTTCTGTTTCTCACCAACAGGAGGCTGGGCGTCTTGTTCCCTCAGGGGGGCTTGGTACTCACCCAAGCAGTAATGAATGGTGAAGATTTACAAGGGAAGATATGAAAATTACGTACCTACCGTAATGCTTGATCTTCTCTTGTATCTTTACCATTCATTACTGATACCCACCCACCTTCCCCTCAGTGGCCTCCTTCTGTGTCGTCTCCCCCTCCCGTCTCGTTCCTCTTACTCCCCTTGGCCTTTATGCTAAAAAAAAAAAAGTTTCCGTTCTTTTTCCCCATTCTTGTGAATGGATCTCATTTTTTCCTCAAGGTAAAGGGGAATGAGCACGGTTCCAAATTTCTCTAATTCTGAGGGAACTCTTTCTGACTGCCCTATGGTGCAATTCCTTACCCTCTTCAGGTCATGCAGTTTCACAGCCCAGGTGGCCATATCCTGTCTTGGTCTCCACAAAGTCTGGAATCCCCCTGGTAGGTCTTATTTCAAGCTCTTCTAGCTGCTGACTGAACTTGTCAGCTCTGAGCATCTATGTGCCTTGCCCTGGGAAGTCTGATTGAGTTCCACTCTACCTTTTATACAAAACTGCCTTTGAGAAGGCATAATCTTTCCCATACACTTCTGTGTTAGCACTTAACAAGGTGCTAAGGGATTTAGTCCCCTTCCTGGATGGGCGCTCTACCCGGAACAGTTTCTGCCCAGACAGTCTAAGGGCTCTCAACTAGGATGAAGGGACTTGGCATGTTGAGAGTTTAGAGAGTCTGCCCTCTTCAGATCTGTTTAGGTGGTTCGGTTGAACCTCCCCTCAGTCCTGCCAACTGGGATTCTTGCTTCCTGGTCAGTTTCGAGCCTTTAAGCCTCTCAACCAATGCTCAATGGGCACTGTCCTCCCTCTCAACATGCCTCTCTCTTTCTTTCTTTCTTTCTTTCTTTCTTTCTTTCTTTCTTTCTTTCTTTCTTTCTTTCTTTCTTTCTTTCTCTTCCTCCTCTTCCCCTTTCCTCTTCTCTGTTCCTCCCCTAGAGCCACCCCAGAAAGGAGGCCCTGCGGTCTCTTAGGGTAGGAATTCTCTCTCCTCTGTCTACTCTCCATCGGCTTTTTCCTTTTTCAGTTTATTTCCTTTCCTTTTTCTATCCCTCAGCTCCCTTGCCTCGCTTTCTTTTTTCTTACCCTTTATTTTCGCCTCTCCAGCTACCAGAACCGAGATATAGGAGGCGCTGAGGGCACTCTAACGTTGCCCCTCGCGCATGACGAGCACATCGCCTCGAGGCGTGCAACTCATGAAGCCGACTCAAAAAAAACTCCCAGAGCGGGAGCGTGTCTCTGGCTTAACCCAAGCAGTAATGAATGGTGAAGATACAAGAGAAGATCAAGAATTAAGGTAGGTACGTCATTTTCATTTCTGCTGGATCAGCAGAACACAGGTTTCTACTCCCATTACTTTCTGGTTCCAAAGAAATTGAGCAGAATGCGCCCTATTCTCAATCTCAAAAAGTTGAACAGGTTCCTGTTCAGGGAAAAGTTCAAGATGATATCACTTTAGCCGACCCTGCCCTCGAGCACCCAGTAAGCGTAGGGGCTCCGAGCCGCCAGCGGGCGGGCGGCGACCGCGAGGCCGAAAAGAGAACCAGGAGGCCGGGAGAGACAGCCAGCAAGCCGACCCTGCCCTCGAGCACCCAGCAAGCGCAGGGGCTCCGAGCCGCCAGCGGGTGGGTGGTGACTGCGAGGCCGAAAAGGAGAACCAGGAGGCGGGAGACAGCCAGCAAGCCAACCCTGCCCTCGAGCACCCAGTAAGCACAGGGGCTCTGAGCTGCCAGTGGGCGGGCGGCAACCGCGAGGCCGAAAGGAGAACCAGGAGGCCGGGAGAGACAGCCAGCAAGCCGACCCTGCCCTCGAGACCAGTAGCGCAGGGGCTCCGAGCCGCCAGCGGGCGGGTGGCGACCGCGAGGCCGAAAGGAGAACCAGGAAGCCGGGAGAGACAGCCAGCAAGCCGACCCTGCCCTCGAGCACCCAGTAAGCGCAGGGGCTCCGAGCCGCCAGCGGGCGGGCGGCGACAGCAACCCGAAGGAGAACCAGGAGGCGGAGAGACAGCCAGCAAGGTACGGGAAAGCCACGACCAATCAGAGGGTGAGCGCTACCTCAGCCTTGCTTCCGATTGGTCCTCCTTCTTCATTGACTTCGCTCAAGCTTGCACTTCCAAATACTGCCCGGGAATAGTGGGTTTTACCTTAATTTTTCTCAAAAAGAGCTGTTTTTACCAAATTGTTTAAAATTCTAGGTTTTATGTTGTTTTTCTTGTAAATGCCTAAGTGATACAGTCCTTTGGTGGGATTTCTGGTGGGCCTGATGCTAAGGCGCCGTACCCCCAGTCTTTTGTTGTGCAAAACTTTTTAGCACCTCATTGCAGAATCGCTTGATTACTGCAATTGTGCTTTCCTGACTGTCCTCTCCTCTGTCTCCTCCACTTTAGCCGACCCTGCCCTCGAGCACCCAGTAAGCGCAGGGGCTCCAAGCCCTCAGCCGGCGGCGGCGACAGCGAGGCGAAAGGAGAACCAGGAGGCCGGGAGAGACAGCCAGCAAGGTAAGGAAAGCCGCAAAATTTTGCCCCCTCCCTCTCTTGGGTGTTTCTTTTATACACACCTCCGCCCAATTCCTATTCCGCCCATAGCCAAATTTAGCCAATAATCTGGAAACAGTCCCCCACTGCCTTCACTATTATTAACCCTTAGTTACCATAATCATGTTGATGCTTCTCCTACTGCTTCTTTCTCTCTCACCTATTATATATCTTGAGGATGATGCCTTTCCAGTCCATGCCCTTTTGAATAAAGCGGCTTGCCAGGGTGACCTCCCTGTCTCACCTCCATTGGATGCCTATCAATTCCTCAACTATGCACTACCATTGCTTCATTGTAATCCATGGGGTAGCCCTCAAAAAGGGTCACAACCATTCATGTATCCCTTACGCCCCATGCTCATATCTTGGCTCTATAGCGCCCCCTTGTACCTGTCCATCAAGTTGGTACTCTGTGAAAAGTTATTAAGCCTCAACCCATCCTGGACCGTCTCTAAAGATTGGACTCCAAGCAAGAAGAGAAAACCCTCTTTTTGGTCCCTCATGCTATCACTTGAAGCCCTTATTAAACTATTACTCTTCTTGCTGATCTGCGCTGGCAATGTTGAAATCAATCCAGGACCCCCAGAAGGCTTTACCTCCCCATCAGATCTAGCCTCCATTAAAGGTTTAAGCTTCCTTCACATCAACGCATGCAGCCTCCTAAAAAAGATCTCATTAATCCAGGCCTGGGTCGCCCACACCTTGCCAGACTTTCCGGTAATTTCTGAGACATGGCTTAAACCTGCTACACATGACAGGGAAATAAATCTACCCAACTACCAGCTATTCAGATCGGACCGCCTGACAAGGGGTGGTGGAGTGGCTATCTATGTTAAATCAAATATTTCTGCATCTTGCCTCAGTGTAACATCAGTGCCCAAAGAATTCGAATGTTTATCCCTTAAAATAGCTCTCCCCAATATGACAGCTTTTCAATTGGTTGGCTGCTATAGGCCCCCCTCTGCCGGCCTTCAACTCCTAAACCACTTGGGAAATATAATTAATCTGGGCCCCGAGGACACCATCATTTTAGGTGATCTGAACTTAAACTGGCTCTCCAATGCATCTGCACCCCTAGTATCTTTTTGTGACACATATGGATTCACTCAATTAATAAATGAACCGACAAGAATTAACTCAAAAAACAAAAGTAACAGCACCCTACTTGACATTATGTTGGTAAACAAACCGCACCTGTTTTCACATGCTGGAGTGCTTTTCAGTGATTTAAGCGACCACTGTCTTATTGCAGGGATAAAATCATCAGTCAAGCCATCCAACCCTGCGAAATTCCTCACAAGAAGGTCTAAAAAAAACCTTAACATCGAAGGATATCTCCATGACCTATATCATTCCTTACGCTGGCAAGAATTCTATCATACAGCTTCTGTGGAAACAGCAGTCAAGGTGCTAAATGACATTATCATAGGCACCCTCAATACTCATGCACCTTTCACTAGCGTTAGAATAAAAAGCAAATCCTGCCGCTGGTTTTCTGCCGATCTTAAATTTGCATTGCTTGCTAGAGATAAACTCTGGAAAAGGGCTAGAAAGACCAAGGATCCGTCTGACTGGCTTCAGTTCAGAAAAGCCAGAAACAGCTGCACCAAAAAAGTGAGAGAAGCCAAAGCTGCCTTCTATACAGCCGAGCTTGATGCCTCCTACCTTAACCCAGCCAGATTCTGGGGCACCATCAAGGGGATCCTAGGGCAGGACTCCAGTACTTCCTTGCCATCCCAAGTGCACCTTAACAATGCTGTTATCACTAACAAGCGTGAAATCTTAGATGCATTCAATAATCATTTCACTATGGCTGGCCTAGCTTTTGACTCCTCCCCAGCAAATCTATTATGGTCACAACTTAAATTCCAGTCTATCGATGGTCAGAAGGCTGCCTCTTCATTCTCCTTCAAGCCCATTTTATTAAAACAAGTGGAAGACCTACTGCTACATCTAGACACCAAGAAAAGTGCAGGTGCAGACTCTCTGGACCCCTACTTTTTAAAAATTGCTCTACATGCCATTGCAGTTCCCCTAACTCATCTTTTAATCTGTCCTTATCCACTGGTTCTGTTCCTACATTGTGGAAAACAGCACAAGTGTTTCCCCTCCTCAAATCAGGGGACCCCATGGATCTCAACAATTATAGACCTATATCCATCCTACCTGTGCTGTCTAAAATGTTAGAAAAACTGGTGAGTATCCAACTAAGAGACTACCTCGATGCTAATAACCTCCTTAACCCTGCTCAATCTGGGTTTAGGACCAGACACAGTACCATTTCTGCATTAGCAAAAGTAACAAATGATTGGCAAACTGAGTTAGACAAAAAAAGCAGCATCTGTGCTGTATTTCTAGACCTAAGTAAAGCCTTTGATACAGTGGATCATGAGCTGCTAATTTCCTCACTGCACTCCTTAGGCCTGGATTCAACCTCTCTTGGGTGGTTCAGATGTTACCTCACTGATAGAATACAGCAGGTGAAAAATGAAGGTGTTCTATCCTCCTCAAAACCACTTCTAAGGGGAGTACCGCAAGGATCCATCTTGGGCCCTATCCTTTTTGCTATCTATATCAATAACATTGATTCCAACCTCACTGTTGCCAATGTTCACCTTTTTGCTGATGACACTGTCTTGTATGTCAGTAACCCCTCACCATCAAAGGCCTGTGAGTTATTACAATTAGAATTCTCCCTGCTGCAACATCAACTACTTGAAAAGAAACTACTATTAAATGCCAAGAAGACAAAGGCTATGTTCTTTTCCACCAATATATATATTCTACCACTCTCTCATCAAACATTCTTCCCCAACTATCCACCATCCTTGGGAGAAAATCTTGATTATGTGGATAAATTCAAATATCTAGGGGTATGGATTGATAATAGACTTAATTACACTCAACATGTTGAGGAGCTCCTGAAAAAAACTCAGACAGAGACACGGCCTATTCTTCAGAATCAAACATTATCTAACCAAAGAGTCTAAACAGAGACTAATACAGGCATCATTTCTATCTCTCATCGATTATGCAGATTTCCTATATGGCCACTGTACTATGTCCTATTTAAGTAAATTGGATACCTTGTACCACAGAGCTCTAAGATTCATCACAGATCTTCCTTTCAACACTCATCACTGCTCTCTCTATAATGCTGTTGGCTGGACATCCTTACACCTTAGGAGGAATAAAAATGCTGCATTATGGATTTACAAAGCTCTGTCAAACAAACTTCCATCTTATATTTCTGATTGCTTTACCCTGGCTACACCTAGATCATATGCCCTAAGAAGCAATAACCTTATCACCTTGAAGATACCTGAAGTCTGTACCCGCATGGAGATCTGCAATCAGTTACTTCTTAGCATCTACCTGGAATTCTCTCGAGAAGACCCTAAAGTTGAACACTTTCATCCCTATAGCATCCTTTAAAAGCTCTTCATAAGTCTCTTTCCTGAGATATGCAACTGCTTTCACTAAGCCTAGTCCCTTCTTACCCTTTACCCCCCTTTTTTCTTTCTATCACAGTTTATATACTTTTTCTAAACTTAGCTACAATATACCCTAAAATCCATTGCCATTCCCTTTTTATATCCCCCCATATCTACTTGCTTAAGTATCTATCCAATTACAACACACCTGACCAGTTCCACAATCCCAATACCTTACAGTCATTTGGGTCAAACCTGTCTGAATTATTTTGTTTTGTGGTCCAAAATCATTAGCTACCTTGCTTGTATATACGTTTTTTTTTTATTACTGTAGCTGTTTATTTGTATTTAAGTCTTTGTCTCTTTCTCTGTATTTGTTTATGTATGCTACTGTACCTTATTTTGATCTTGACCTATCAGGTCCATCTTGTAAATGAGCTTCGCTCAATGATGTCCGCCTGAATAAATAAAGATTTTGATTGATTGATTGATTGATATCACTCGGTACCCTGTTACCTCTGATCCATTAACACAGTTAGCCTCCCTGGACATGCAGGATGCCAACTAACACATTCTCATACACCCAAAGCACCACAAGTACCTCAGGTTCCTGGCAGTGGGTCAGCACTACCAATTCACAGTCCTGCCCTTTGGGCTGTCCTTGGCACCTCAAGTCTTTACAAAGTGCTGTACAGTTCTCGCAGCACATCTAAGAAAGATTGGAATTCAAGTCTTCCCATATCTGGACGACTGGCTTCTTGCAAGTCCCTCCAGACAACAGACTTTGGAGGCCATGGCTACAGCCTCAGACTTCCTCAAGTCCATGGGAGTTCTGCTAAACCTGAAAAAGTTGCAACTGCAGCCCTCCCAGAAGCTTCTCTTCATAGGAACCCTTCTGTACACCTCCTGCATGAAAGCTTTCCTTCTGGAAGACAGAAGGAGTGATATCCTCCAGATGGCCTGCTACATCAGGGAGAATAACTCAGTTTGAGCTCTCTCGATGCAGCGGGTGCTGGGTCTTATGGCATCCTCGGTCTTCACTGTGCCCCTAGCTTGTCTTCACATGAGGACTTCTCAGTGGATGCTCAGCACTCAGTGGTCGCCGACCACACATCCTCAGTCCTTCCACATCAAAGTGGCAGAAATGCCAAAATGGTCACTTGCCTAGTGGTCTCAGGAGGACAACCTTCTGAAAGGATACCCCTTCACCTGCCTAGATCCCCAGATCTCTGTCACCATGGATGCATCCCTGCTGGGCTGGGGAACTCACTGCCAGGATCTCCATACCCAGGGCATGTGGACTCAGGACAAGTCACAACTTTACATAAATGTTCTGGAAATGAGAGCCGTTCTTTACGCAGTCCAAGCTTTGAAGGACATACTCTATCACAAGACCATTCTCTTTCAAATGGACAACAAGGCAGTGATGTATTACATCAACAAGCAGGGCGGTGCACATGCTTACCCCTTATGCAGGAAAGCAATGAGACTGCGGGACTGGTGCCTGGAGCACAAAGCTCTAATTCAGGCGGTCTACCTGCCAGGAGCACAAAATGAACTGGCAGACCATCTCAGCAGAACAGAGATAGATCCTTACAAGTGGTCCCTCAATGCAGCCGTCATTCAATCACTCTTCAAAGAGTGGGGAACTCCGGACCTGGACCTTTTTGCATCCCCACTCAATGCAAAACTGAATCTGTTCTGCTCCAGAAATCCAGGACCTGGCATTTTTTGTCAGGATACATTCAGGCTGTGGTGGACTAAACTCTTTCTATACACATTTCCTCTTCCCCTAGTTCAGAGAGTTCTGCTCAAGCTGGAGTCACAAGGGGGCAAATTGATTCTCATTGTCCCATTCTGGCCTCACCAGATCTTGTTTCCCCTTACTCAGCAGACTAGCGGAAACCCCTCCGAAGTCACTTCTGCACCAGACGAACCTACTGACCCAGAGCCCTGTAGTTTATCCCAGCCTGAGGTCCCTTCACCTCCACGCCTGACTCCTAAGGAGATAGAGGTGAACAGGTTCAACGTTTCTCATAGAGTTTCAGATATTCTTCTAGCTGAGTACAAGCCAGCTACCCCAAAGACTTACACAGCTAAGTGGAAGTGATTTTCAATCTGGTGTGGAAAATCATCCTGGAACCCTTTTTCCTGCCCAACAAATAAAGTCCTGGAGTATATTTTAGACCTCTCTAATACAGGTCTGCAATACTCCACAGTCAAAGTTCATCTTTGCACAATTTCCACATATCATGAGCTGGTACTTTCCATATCCTTGGCTCAGTTCCCAGTAGTCAAGCAGTTTCTTAAGGGTATTCTGCATACCAGACCACCTGCTCGATGTCCAGTTGCAACCTGGGACATCAACCTGGTGCTAGACATGCTCACTCGTAAACCCTTCAAGCCTCTAGCCACTTGCAAATTGAAAAGTCTGACTTGGAAGATGGCCTTCCTGGTGGCCATTACTTCCACACACACAGTATCAGAAATACATGCTTTGGTCACAGACCCTCCATATACTGTATTTCACAAGGACAGGGTAGTCCTTAGGACTCACCCTAAGTTCCTCCCTAAGGTTGTCTCAGAATTCCATCTGAACCAACCTTTAGTCCTTCCTACCTACTTTGCAAATTTCCAGAATGAGGGAGAGAGTACCCTTCATTTCTTGGATGTAAAGAGCGCCTTGCGGTTTTATTTAGACAGGACAAAAGAAATCTGCAAATCGAAGCAACTGTTTGTCTCTTTCAGCATGGCACGGCTGGGTCAACCTGTTGCTATCAGGTGTATTTCAGCATAGATAGTGGCATGCCTTCACCACTGCTACTCCATGGCACAGGTCAAGCTGGAAGGCAGAGTATACACTCATTCTGCCAGAGCAGTCGTGGCATCTCTGGCCGAAATCTGCAATGTGCCCATTGTGGACACCTGCAATGTGGCCACTTGGAGCTCTGTGCATACATTTGTAAAGCACTATGCCTTGGATGTCCACGCCAGAGTACATCAGTCCTTTGGCAGGACAATCCTTAATGGACTTTTGTCCTAGGTGAGCTCTTCTTTTCTCCTGCAGCCTGTCTTGGGGGGATTATTTTAGCTTGGTACTCTTCCATTAGTGTGAATGAGTGGTGGAGACTTTATGTCCAGGAAGATATGGAAATTACGTACCTACCGTAATTCTTGATCTTCTGGATGGAGTCTCCACCACTCATTCACACTCCTACCCACCATCCCCCGAGCTCACTTCTCTGTTTACGGTCTTCACTCCCTCAAAGGCTGGGATGTGAAGACTCTGTTTTGTTGACCCTTCTTACACGGATCATTCGGACTATCTTGTGTCTGATATTAGGTTAGTCTTTCACTAGGTTAGTTACGCTGCACCTCCTCAGAAAAAAAGGTACTGAGGCGGTTGCAGGGTTGATGCCGAGGTAATCTATTCAGCACAAGCCGGACTCATGGTGCCATTCCTCATGGCACCACCTCAGCACCGGCCCTCCTGAAAAAGTTTGGCTCCCGCTGGGTCCTAGCGCCTCCAGTGTACTTCCATTGGTGTGAATGAGTGGTGGAGACACCGTCCAAGAAGATCAAGAATTACGGTAGGTACATAATTTCCATTTATTCTGCCTGCTTTTGCATGCAGGTTCTCCTCATATGCCCAAATTTGGCATACTTACTTAGGTTTTCATATCCTCTCCTGAGTGCCTGGTTTGGTCCTGGTTTCTTTGGTTCCTGCCAGTCCATTTGGCTCCCACTGGGTCCTAGCACCTCCAGTGTACTCTCATTGGTGTGAATGAGTGGTGGAGACACCGTCCAAGGAGATCAAGAATTACAGTAGGTACATAATTTCCATTTATTCTGCCTGCTTTTGCATGCAGGTTCTCCTCATATGCCTGAATTTGGCATACTTACTTAGGTTTTCGTATCCTCTCCTGAGTGCCTGGTTTGGTCCTGGTTTCTTTGGTTCCTGCCAGTCCAATGTGCCTCCGAGTTTGTCTCCAGCGGTGAATCATCCAGTCTATATAGGCTGCAACAATGCATGTCAAAGTGGTTGACCCCAGCTAGAAACATTTTCCAGGTGGTCCTGATGCTGACAGCTTACAGTTCCATGATCTGGCTCGATGGAGGAGATTCTCTTGAAGATCTCCTGTTACGGTAGGTAACTGTTCTTTCAAAAGACTTGGCACATTCTCAGTGATTACTTCTATACTGTGAATATGGAAGGCATACCAATAGTAGAGCTACAGTTGCAAGTTAAATAATTATGTCTTATTTTTTTTGTTTTTGATAGATCTACAAATGTAAATCCTCCAGAACTGGAAAATCTACTATCAGTGAATGCTACCTTCTTCCTTGGTCCCCAGCTAACAACACAGCAAAAGAAGTCAGAAGTACAGAAGTATACAAAGCAAAATACAACAAAAGTGGAAAAACTCTTGCCACAAGGCCTTCTAAAAGGGAAAGCCATCGAAATTTCCCATATCTGCCTAGAATCATCAGTGAAAAGGCCCTCCGTTGGCTTTTCAGAAATGTTAAATGAGAGAGATGACATGGGATCACATAGTGTGGATGTTAACGGCAAAGAGTTACATGAGTTGAGTACAAACAACATAGATGGTGACACTCGTAAGAAGGGTACAAAGAAGTCCTTATTAGAAACCCTTAAACAGGAACTGAAATTGGTGACATTAGGAGAAGACAGTGACTGGGACATGCAGTCAGAGAGTGTCTGAATTGTAGTGGAAGTGCCAAGTTCACATCTGGAACATGTAATCAGGAATACTCTCTGACTGTCACATCTGGAACATGCAATCAGAAGTAGCCTCTGACTGGCACATCTGGAACATGCAATCAGAAGTAGCCTCTGACTCACATCTGGAACATGTAATCAGAAGTAGCCTCTGAATGTCACATTTGGAACATGCAATCAGGGGTAGCCTCTGACTGATCTTCCTGGACATAAAGTCTCCACCACTCAGTCACACTGATGGGACTACTCCGGAAGCACTAGGACTGAGCGGGAGCCAAAAATCTTCAGGAGGGCCGGCGTCGGGGAAGTGTCACATGGAAGCAGTGCCTCAAGACCCACTCACGCCATACAGGCTACCTCGGCGTTGACCTTCCAACTTCCTCAGTTCCTTTTTTCCTACTGTCGAGTGCGCTTCAGTGACGACGTCACTCATGGGGGTCAAATCTTCACGTCTATACGACAGCAGCTTAGTCATTTTGTATTTGATTAAGTTTTAGTATTTATTTTTCAGTTAAAAAAAAATAATATTTCTTTTCTTCATCGAAAGAACAGCGAAGTCTTTTTCAGCCTGCCGCTGACAGAGTCGACCGTGAACAGGGCTGGTGATGGTAGAGAGACTTTGCATGAAAGCTGTGTTTCCAACAAGGCTGGGTTCGGTCTGCCACCTTGTGCAGAGGTGGAGGTCTGACTACAGGCAGTTCGGTGCTTGGGGGGATGGGTGGTCCTCCCGAAAGTACTGAAAGAAGCGGGCCCATTCTTGATCTTCATCGAGAACCCGACACCGCTCGGCCTCGAGTTCTTCTTCGTCCCACTGGTCAAAGAAGAAACGGTTCGAGGTCACCCTCAGATATGTCTGCACATCGATTGTCTGTAATGGGGACAGGAGGATGACTCCGATGCCGTCGGGGTCATCTCCAGCTTCTGTTCCTAGTGGCCGATATCTTCGACTCCATAGTCCATCCTTGCCCTCTTGGGGGTCCTCCGGTGAGCAGTTTCATCATTGGGTTGCTGTTCTGGAGCAGTGGGTTTGGCAGTTGTCCTGACTGTCCAAGTCTGCGGAGTCAACCCCAGGGCCTTCGTGTCTAGGGGTTTCAAACCTGCGGGCAGGGCAATTGGCTCTACCTAGTCACGTGGCACCTTCTCCAGTTCCATCAACACTGTGCTCTTGTGCCTTTCCCCTCACATGGTTGCGGCACAGAGGCCAGCACAGGTATCATTTTCTCCTACTCATGTTTTCAGATCTTCATCCTTGAGTGCTCCAAGAGCTGGGTTGGGGTCTCCAGGTGCTCACGTGGCGCCGGGTCCAGTGCCGCCTTGGACGCCGGTCTTGGCGGCGCTACCTCCGATGCCGCACCCAGTGCCATCTTAGCAGTTGGTGCCACCTCAGGTGCCGGGATTCTCAACTCCGATTTGAGAAGCACCTCTTACTGCTCTGTTTCCTCCCTTTCCTTTATATACTGTCCCTCCTGGGCTAGTAGGAGATGATATTGAGCCTGACCCTGATCTGCAATTAGGAGATGACTACTTTGATGAAGATTCATCTCTCAGAGTGGGAAGAAAACCCTCTTCTTCAGCAGAGCTTCTGGTTGAGGACTCTCTCCCGACTTTGGAGGTTGATCCGGGGGAGTTGTTGTGCCTGCAATATCTGCATGTCCAGGAGATCCCTGTGGAATTGACTCCTCCAGTAGAGCCCTCTTTCGAGACTCTTTCACAGATGGTGTGGGACAATCCGGCGCTTATTCCTTCCGTGGCTAAGTCCATAGACAGGAAGTACGCTCCCCCTAAGGATCGACCAATCCTGGCCTCTCAAGCTTTTGCTAATGCCATAGTGGTCTTGGAAGAAAATTACAAACCTGTCCTTCCTCAGGAGTCTACAGCTCGTCTGATAAACAAAGAATCTCGTAAGGTAGACACTTTGGGGAAACCAGTCTTCGCTGCTGCTATCCTGGGTATGTGTATTGCTAGCTACCAGGGCTATTTCTCACAATATGAGTATACCCTCTGGCATTCACTGAAAGCAACTGTGGAAACTCTTCTGGAGTCAGACATTACCTCAGAGCTCCTCCAAACTATCACTAGGGGGTGTTGAATCCAATAATCAGCAACTTAAGGCTGCTTTGTACGTCTTTGACACTGCTTTGTAAGCAGCAGCTGGGATATGCACCTGATGCCACTCGTGGTTATGAACCTTGGGGTTCACAAATGATGCCCAGTAAAAAGTCATGAATTTACCATTTGATGGAGCTTCTCTGTTTGGTCTACAGGTGGAGCAGGCACTCGAGGCCACACAGAAAACTAGGACGGCTATCAAAATGGCCAGACCGGCCCCTGCTGCCCCTCAATTGGGCGGGAACCGCCGTCAGTTTCATAACCGTCAGTCCTTTCATAGTAAGGGCAGAGGGGGCTTCAACAAGCATCAGGCCCCCCCCAGCCACAAAAGAAAATACAGCAGAAGGCACAAGGCCTAATGGCACCTAGTGCCACCCTCTGAGATTCCAGCCCAGGTCCCACCTCAGCTGTCCAAGGGGGACTCTTCTTCGGCAGTAGGGGGCGTCTGATTCAGTTTTACAACCAGCGGAAGTCAGTTACATTGGACAAATGCGTTCTCGGGATAATTCACAAGGGTTACTGTCAACATTTTTCAGAAACCTCTCCAGACCATCCACCTAAATGACTGCCCAGGCTGTCTGTCTCTCAATCAGACCTCCTCCCTTCTGAGGTTCAAGGCCTTCTGAACAACAGGGTAGAAGAAGTAGTTCCGCAGGATCAACGGGACATAGGTTTCTACTCCCATTACTTCCTAGTTCCAAAGAAAACAGGCGGTATGGGCCCTGTTCTAGATCTAAGGAAGTTAAATTCCTTTACAAAGAGAAATTTAAGATGATATTGCTCGGTTCGCTTCTACCTCTGATTCATCAAAATGATTGGCTGGCCTCCTTGGACATGAAGGACACCTACCAACATGTTCCCATGAATCCAAGCAACCACAAGTAGTGTGGCCATGGGTCAGCACTACCAATTCAGAGTCCTGCCCTTTGGGCTGTCCTCAGCACCTGGAGTCTTTACAAAGTGCTTAGCAGTACTCACAGCGCATCTCAGGGAACTTGGAATTCAAGTGTTCCCATATCTGGATGACTGGCTCCTAGCAAGCTCCTCCAGACAAGGATGCAGGAAGCGGTGGCTACCGCTTCCAAGTTCCTCACATCCATGGGAGTTCTATTGAATTTGGAAAAATTGCAGCTACAACCCTCCCAGCAACTCCTCTTCATAGGAGCCCTCCTGGATACCTGCAATGGAAGGGCCTTTCTCCTGGAGGACAGGAGGAACGAAATCCTTCCGATGGCTCACTTCATCAAAGAGAACGACTCAGTCTGAGCTCTCTCGATGCAGCAGATGCTGGGTCTCATGGTGTCATCAGTGTTCACGGTGCCCATGGCTCGTCTTCACATGAGGACCACTCAGTGGATGCCCAGTACTCAGTGGTCCCCAATCCTGCCCCCCCAGTCCTTTCACATCAAGGTGATAGAACCTCTGAAGCAGTCACTCACCTGGTGGACTCAAGAGGACAACCTACTGAAAGGCTTTCCTTTTGCCCCACTAGAGACACAGATCACCATCAACACAGATGCATCTCTCCTCGGATGGGGAGTTCACTGTCAAGATCTTCGCACCCAAGGTCTGTGGAATCAGGATGAGTCTCAACTCCACATAAATGTCCTGGAAATGAGAGCTGTCCTGTACGCAGTCCGAACCCTAAAGGACATTCTCTGTCACAGAATCATTCTACTTCAGAGGAACAACAAAGTGGTGATGTTCTACATCAACAAGTAGGGCAGGGCACACTCTTACCCCCTGTACAGGGAAGTGATGAGAGTGTGGGGATGGTGCCTAGAGCACAAAGCCCTGATCCAAGCAGTCTACCTACCTGGAGTACAAAACAATTTAGTGGTTCACCTCAGCAGGACAGAAGCAGATCCTTATGAGTGGTCTCTCGATGTAAACATTGTGCAGTCGCTCTTTGAAGAGTGGGGCACACTGGACCTGGACCTTTTTGCATCCCCACTCAATGCAAAACTGCCTCAATTCTGCCCCAGAAATCCAGAACTTGGCATTTTCTATCAGGATGCATTCAGACTGTGGTGGACAAGATGCTTTCTGTATGCATTTCCTCCTTTTCCCTTAGTTCAGAAGGTGCTGCTCAAGCTGGAAGCACAGGGGGACAGAATGATCCTCATCACCCCATTCTGGCTGCATCAGAGTTGGTTTCCGTTGATCAACAGATTATCGGAAACGCCACTGAGACAACCACCACTTCAGTCGGACTTTCTGAACCAGGGCCCATTGGTCCATCCCAACATGAGATCCCTTCATCTCCAAGCATGGCTCCTGAGGACATAGAAGTGAGTAGATCTGATGTCTCATGTAGAGTCTCAGACATTCTCCTTGCAACACGCAAGCTGGCTATTAGGAAAACTTACATGGCAAAGTAGAAGTGTTTCTCCATCTGGTGTACAAAGTTCTTCCTGGATCCCTTTTCTTGCCCACTTAACACAGTCTTTGAGT
This sequence comes from Neoceratodus forsteri, assembly GCA_016271365.2. Classification (NCBI taxonomy): domain Eukaryota; kingdom Metazoa; phylum Chordata; order Ceratodontiformes; family Ceratodontidae; genus Neoceratodus; species Neoceratodus forsteri. The sequence continues at coordinate 1,136,783,668 of CM028133.1, forward strand.
ATTTTCTAGACCTGTCAAATACAGGGCTACAATACCCAACCTTGAAGGTCCATCTCTGTGCAATCTCAGCTTATCACGAGCCTATACACTTTGTTTCTCTGGCTCAGTTACCCTTGGTTAAGAGGTTCCTTAAAGGTATACTCCACACTAGGCCACCAGTCAGGAGACTGGTAGCTGCTTGGAATGTTAACCTTGTGCTAAACATTCTCACCCGTAAACCTTTCGAGCCTCTAGCAACATGTGAGCTGAAGTTCTTGACCTGGAAGGCTGCCTTCCTCGTAGCCATTACCTCCACTTGCAGAGCATCTGAAATGCATGCTCTGGTCACAGACACTCGGTATACAGTATTTCACAAGGACAAAGTGGTTCTCAGAACTCACCCTAAGTTTCTCCCTAAAGTAGTCTTACAATTCCATCTGAACCAGCCCTTGGTTCTTCCGACCTACTTCACGAACTTCCAGAATGAGGGAGAGTGTACCCTACATTCTCTGGATGTTAAAAGGGTTTTGCAGTTCCTAATAGACAGAACTAAAGAGATCTGCAAGTCAAAGCAACTCTGTCTCATTTAGTGTGCCCGGCTGGGTCATCCTGTTGCTATCAGGTGTGTTTGACGTAGCTGGTGGCATGTCTTCACCAGTGCTATTCCATAGCACAGGTTAAGTTGGAAGGCAGGGTATACGTCCATTATACCAGAGCAGTCGTGGCATCTCTGGCAGAAATTGGGAACATGCCCATTGCAGCCATCTGCAATGCAGCTACTTGGAGCTCTGTGCACACCTTTGTGAAGCACTACGCTTTGGATGTCCATGCAGCCATCCTTTGGCAAGACAGTCCTTAATGGACTCCTGTCCTAAGTGAGCTTCTCTCTCCTGCCAGCCTTCTCAGGGGATTATTTTAGCTGAGCACTCTCCCATTAGTGTGAATGAATGGTGGAGACTTTTATGTCCAGGAAGATATAAAAATTACGTACTTACTGTAATTGTTGATCTTCTTGGACGAAGTCTCCACCGCTCATTCACATGCCAGCCCTCCATCCCCCAAGCTCACTTATCTGTTTTTGGTCTTCACTCCCTGGGTGGCTGGGCTGTGAAGACTCTTTTGTGTTGACTCTTCTTATACGGGTCATTTGAGTTATCTTATGACCGACATAGATTAGTTTCACTAGGTTAGCTTATGCTGCACCTCCTCAGTAAAAAAGGTATTGAGGCAGTTGGAGGGTCAACGCTGAAGCAGCCTATATGACTCGAGCTGCTTCCACACAGCTGTGCTTGGACGCCAGCCCTCCTGAAGCTTTTTGGTTCCCGCTCATTCCTAGCACCTCTGGCGTAGTCCCATCAGTGTGAATGAGTGGTGGAGACTTCATCCAAGAAGATCAAAAATGATGGTAGGTATGTAATTTTTATTTCTGCAGTACCAAAGGATTCGTAATACAGTAATGGCTTAAGGAGCTAGTAGTGCTGAAATATGCAGGCAGAAAATGTTGGTATTTCCACCACTAGTCCCTTATTACTTTTTATTTCTGAGGTGCTTTTCTTTTTCTGTCTGTCATTTGATGGTTTTCTACCCAGTAGTACTGGGTGTGATCTAAAAGCATCACTTTACCTGGAAGCAGATCTATCCAGTTCTGTTCCTCCCTCTACATCGTCAGCTTCTGACTGCCTTCATTGTTACCTCACAGGCCTTGCTGTGTCACAGGTTACCAGTCGAGCAGCAGGAGACTGGCTGTTCTTGGTTACTAGTGATGTCACAGCCAGTCAGGTCACAGTGCTGATGATGTACAGGGAGGAACAGGACTGACTGTTTCAGCCTCCAGGTAGAGTGCTGTTCCACACATTGTGCTTAGTACTATCAGAAACTCTTCCAATTAGCAAAACATAAAAGAACAAAATACCTCAGATGTAAAGTTATAACTGACTACTCCTGAAAGTTGCTACAAATTCCAGGTGGTACAGTAGCTCTTAAAGCCAGTGTTGGTTTTAGAGTCTGGACTATTTGCACTGAGCTGCAGAAGCTCTCTTAAATCTGACTTTTGTAAATCTCTTCGTGACTTGTTCCATAAATTGCAGGGGAAGCATGCCATTACTTTGCTGTCTGCCAACAGGTTTATTGGTTTAAGAGTCAGTTATCTAGAGTGCTCATTGATTTGATGGTTTCATAACTGAAAGAGGCAGTGCTTCCGACCAATCAGAGTGCTCCTTTCCACTTTGTGGGAGACACTCTTTAAAGCCCAGGTGCCCTTGAAACAAGCAGTTTAGGGGAAGTTGTTTACATATTTATTATGTTGATCAACAATATATTTAAACTACCGCCTACACCACTCATAGGTTATAAAAATGCTGTCACCTGTATTCTTAGGGTATCAGGACCTCAGAATGTTGCTGTTTTCATATTCTAAGACTGCATGTGACAGTGCTCTTACAACTGTAAGGGTCACTAATTAGACAGTTTATTGTGCACAGTCAGCTTAATAGCCTTTACAGAGTGCTGGTCCTAAATAGAGAACTAGTTCAAATTTTACCTGTGTGTATGGTGCCAATGGGGCAAAGGGCCTCCTCCAGATGTGACCTGCTGGCCTTCTTGACTGTGTATTTCTTGCACCAAATGCACTGTTAAAATTTAAATTGGTTCGCTATTTAGGACCAGCACTCTGTAAAAACTAGTAAACTTGTCCACAATAAATTGTCTAATTAGCTAAATGTCCTTACTCACAGTGTGCTCCACTTTGTGGATCCTAAAATGATTATGTTGGACATGCTTTTGGGGTTTTGAGTTTGCAGATCTGTTCCTTTACACTGCAGGCCTGCTATTTAAAACAGGTACTGGCAATGTTTTAAGACACAGATTTATTCACAGAAATACCTCCCCACAATATTTGGGTATCTCACCCCAACTGATTATCTCTGTGGCAGATTCTTTTGATGTCCTTAGAAATCATTGGCAGCATTAAATGAAAATTATGTACTCACTGTAATTCTTGATCTTCCAAGATATCTTCACCATTTATTACTGGTGGGTTCTGAGCAGGAGATGCTGGACCCCGCGAGAGCGTGTAGCTTTAAGACTTTTGAGGAGGGGCACCAACATCAGCAATGGTGCCACCCATGAGGCCAACACATGATGTGGTGCTCAAGGAGTGGCCGGTTACCAGCATTGCCTCCCCTTTCTCGTCATTTCTGCCTACAGGAAAGGAATTGGGCAAAGAGAAAAAAAGGAGGGTAGGGCAAGGTAGCCCAAGGGACAGGGAAAAAGAAAGGAAGCAAAAACTTAATCATAAAGTCGACCAGAGAGAGAAGGTAGAATTCTGGGTAAGGACTTTTTTTTTTACGGTCAGGGATGAACAGAGCCTCTGGGCAGGCCAAAGAATGGGGAGGGGGACTTAAAGGTAGGATCTCTTCCTTTGGTCTAGAGTGAAAAAGCGGTAGGTTGTGTCCATTCTAAAAAAAGAAATAGAATTTGACAGCAGATAAGGACAACTTGGCCCACCCAGTCTGCCCATTTCCCTACCTAATGGATAAGCTGCAGATCCTGGTTAACCAACAGCCTACTTCATCCTACCTCCCAACTAGAACTGCTTTATGTCTGTCCCATACATTCTTGAATTCTCCCACTGTTTTTGACTCCACAACCTCCTCAGAAAGGCCATTCCATGCATCCACAACCCTCTCCGTGAAAAAAAACTTCTTCACATTACCTATGAGCTATCCCCCCTCTATCTTCAAACTGTGCCCCCTTGTTCTCGCACATCTCTTTTTCTGAAAGATGCTACCCTCTTGGACTTTGTTGATTCCCTTGAGGCACTTGAAGTTTCTATCATGCCCCCCCCTTTCCTTTCCTCAAGGGTATACATATTAAGCTCCTTTAGTCTCTCTTCATATGTCTTCTGGTGCAGACCCTGCACCATTTTAGTTGCCCTCCTCTGGACTGCCTCCATCCTGTCTCTGTCCTTGTGGAGATGGGATCTCCAGAACTGCACACAGTACTCCGGATGTGGTCTCACCAACTGTCTGTACCTAGGGATAACAACTTCCTGTTTTCTACTGGTGATGCCTCTCCCTGTGCATCCCAGTATCCCCCAGCCCTCCTTACTGCCTTCTCACATTGCTTGCCCACCTTTAGGTCATCTGATATGACTACTTCCAGGTCCATTTCCATTGTTGTTGTTGTTAGTATCTCACCCCCATTGTGTACTCTTCCACTGGGTTTTTGTTTCCCAGGTGCATTACTTTGCACTTCTTTGTGATGTATCTAACCTGCTGTACATTTGACCATTCCTCCAACCTTGCCAAGTCCCTTATCATCCTTTCCATCCCACCTTGTGTATCAACCCTGTTGCAGAACTTTGTGTCATCTGCAAAAAGACATAGTTTTCCTTCTAGTCTTTCCAAAATATCACTTATAAAGAGGACTTGTCCCAGTACTGAACCCTGCGGTATCCCGCTAGTAACTAGTAATCCCCCTTTCTTCGCAGTGGACTCCGTTTACTATTACCCTCTGTGTCCTGTTGTCTATCCAATTGTTTACCCAGCCTACCACCTTGGGACCCACTCCAAGGCTGGTTAACTTGTATATTAATCTTTTGTGTGGGACTTTGTCAAATACCTTGCTAAAGTCTAGGTAGGCCATGTCCACAGCCCCTCCCTGGTCTACTACTTTGGTCACCCAATTAAAGAAATCTATTAGATTTGTCTGACACGACCTTCCCACTGTGATTCCATGCTGCCTTGGGTCCTTTGCCCCGCTGGCCTCTAGATACTCAACAGTTCTTTCGTTCAGAAGTGATTCCATCATTTTCCCTATCACTGAGGTCAAACTAACAGGTCCTCCAGTCCTCAGGTACCACCCCATCCTTCCATTATTTGTTAAAGAGGGTAGTCAGTGGTGTCCATAGATCTTCCTGGACATGAAGTCTCCACCACTCTTTCACTCTAATGAGACTATGCCGGAGGCACTAGGACCCAGTGGGAGCCAAAAATCTTCAAAAGGGTCAGTGCTGGGGTAGGACTGTGCATACACAGCGCTGCAAAGCTGGCTTATGCCACATAGGCTACCTCAGTGTCGACCCTCCGACCGACTCAGTTCTTTTTTTTTTTTTATGCCGTCAAATGCGCTTCAGAAACGATGTGGCTTGCTGCCGGCAGTCAAATTTTCATGTCTTTACAACAGCAGCTATAGCATTTCAGTATTGATTAATTTTATTATTTTATCAGTTAAAAGGAAAAATGAGCTGGCCCAGTGGCGCTGAGGGTTGAGGCGCTTCGCCACGCCGGCAACCCGGGTTCGGGAACGGACTTGGGACGCTGGGGACTGGCAGGGGAAGGAGAGGATTAAGCATCCGTAGGGACTGCTCTCCTCTCCTGGGGTGGGTAGTGGGCTGACGTCGCTCTGCAGTGGCCCCTGGTGGAGTACAGGAGCACTGCAGAGGGCAACGCATGGGGAACTGCACAGAAAAGCGGAAATCCGCCTGGCGACCGACCAGATGACAGCTGCCAGTCCTCCATTACTGCCGATGCTCTGACAGAGCCCCTCCACTTCAGCAGCACCCTGGGGCCAAGTATGTGCTGGCTGCCCCCTCTGGTGCCTTCCCCCTCGGAGGAGGGGGACCCACCCGACGAAGGGTTACGTCCGGGTTACCCCAGGGGTGGCTGTGATGTGAAGCTGGAGGGGGTTCAGGATGGGACAGGCAGAACGGGTGAAAGACCTAGGTAGCCCGAAGGAGTGGTGGGTCACGAGGCATGAGGGGAGATAAAGAAATGATCCAAAAAAAGGAAAAAGAAGTAAATAAATTTTAGTAAGTACATTTTTGTCAGAAGAAGTCTTCAGCCCTCCTTTGGCGGAGTCGACCATGAGCGGGGCAGGGAATGGTAGGGAGTCTTTGCATGAAAGCTGTTTTGTCAGCAGCGCTGGGTCTTGTCCGCTGCCCTCTATGGGGGGGGGGTCTGACTACAGGCAGTCCAGTGCTCGGAGGATGGGTGGTCTTCCCGAAAGCACAAAAATAAATGATTCCATTCTCGATTCTCATTGAGGTCTCTGCACCATTTGGCCTCGAGTTCTTCTTTAGCTTTCCGGTTGAAAAAGAAACAGTACCGCTCAAGGTCACCTTCTGGTATGTCTGCACATCAGTCGTTGGTTACCGGTGGCAGGGGCCCAACCCCATCTCCTCCAGCTTCTGTTTCTGGTGACCGGCATCCTCAACTCTGGAGTCCCTCCCAGCCCCCTGGTCCTCCAGTGAGCAGTTTTACCATTGGGCCGCTCTTATGGAGCAGTGGGTTCGTCGGTCTTTTTAGATTTAAGTAAGGCCTTCGACACTGTCAATCATAGTCTGCTTCTCTCCTCTCCTCTCTGCGTACAGTAGGGTTGGATTCACTGTCCTTGCAGTGGTTTAATAGCTATCTCTCCGACCGCCTTCTGCAATTGAAGGCTGAAGGTGAATTCTCAACCCTCAAACCTCTCCTGAGAGGGGTCCCTCAGGGATCTATATTAAGTACCTTATTGTTTGCCATCTACATCAATAACATCAATGACTGTATAACCAGGGCCAGCATCCATCTGTTCGCAGATGATACAGTACTTTACTTAAGCCATCCAACCCCAGAAGCCGCATGTAGTGACCTGCAAGACAAATTCAACTTACTACAGAATCAGCTCCTAAACAAAAAAATTTTACTTAATGCCAAGAAAACCAAAGCAATGCTGTTCTCTCATCTGGTTCATACAGCAGATCCGGCATATGCAAGCTTAATACCGCAAATTTCTACAATTCTCGGAGAAAAATTGGAATTTGTTAATAAATTCAAATACCTGAGAGTATGGCTGGATCATAGGCTATCCTACATAGATCATATAGAGGATTTTCTAAAAAAACTACAACAAAGATTGGGTCTTTTCTTTAGGATCAGCCGTTTCCTTACAAGAGATCCTAAAGTAGTCTTGTCCAAACAGCGTTCCTCTCTCTGATAGACTACGCAGATTTTCCGTACAGTCAATGTCCTGCCTCCTACCTCGTAAAACTGGACACGCTATACCATAGAGCTCTGAGATTCATCACAGGTCTCCCCTTCTGTACTCACCACTGCTCCCTATATGCAGCTGTGGGCTGGTCCTCCCTCCGATGTAGATGGGAGAGAAATGCTGCCATATGGACACTCAGAGCAATTTCAAACAAACTTCCACAATACATTGCTGACTGCCTCCCTTTAAATCAATTAGGCAAGTATGCCCTGAAAAGCCTTACATCCATCTCATTGAGAATCCCCAAAGTCAAGTCACGCTTTGGTAGAGCAGCTATAAGTGCCCTGTTACCCTCTCTCTGCAACAAACTTCAGAAAACTTTGAAGTTGAGTACTCTGGTCAGTATCGCTACCTTCAAGACCCTTTACTCTCATCTCATTAAGGAACCCTGCAACTGTTTTCCTTGACCCCTGGCCTAGGTTCTTTATCATACCCACTTGTAACCCTTAATCCTCAGTAATCTCACGCATCCTGTGGATGTTATTCCTATCCTCTGTCCTTCTATATGAATTTGTGGCCCATTGTCTAGGTGCCATGTGACTAGGAAGCCCCAACCACCCTGACTGCAGGTCCGAAACCGAAAGGCCCCGGCTGCGGACTCCAGAGGAGGTTGTGGAGTCAAAAGCAGTGGTGGAATTCAAGCATGCATGGACAGTCATAAGGCAATTCTAGGGGTTGGGGGTAGGAAGAAGTACGCTGCTGGTTAACTAGGATCTGCAGCTTATCCATCAGGTAGGGAAATGGGCAGACTGGGTGGGCCAAGCGGTCCTTATCTGCCATCAAATTCTATGTTTCTACCGCTCAAAGTACCTAGTATCCCTATTAGTCCTCATTGGCAACCCAGTCCTTATCCCAGCTCTTCTCCCACCTCTTCTACTTCCTTACCCTGACTCCTGAAAAGTGACTCTGGGATCCTAACAATATACACTCTTCTAGGTTCCGACCACCCCCCTCAGCTGGTTCTTCCCTTACCTGCTCGATGCTGCACAGTCCAGCAGCATTGAAACTTGTTCCCCAAATTTAAGCACCAGCTCTATACCTGCACATGGGACTGCCATCTGTAAATGGTTCTGCAGCAATATGCTATCATGTGAATGGCCTATCGCTTATCACTTCGCAACTGTATATGGTTCTTTGTATTATGCCAGTCAGGTATCGTACCCTATGTATCATTTTTGCCTCTGTTTACACATGTAAATTTGTATATTATGTAGATCTATTTGTGTATGTGTGTACATATATTTTTATATATAATGATTTTCCTTGTGTACCTGACCTTGTTATCCCCAGGTCCATCTTGCAAATGAGCCTTGCTCAATGATGTCCACCTGGATAAATAAAGATTTTGATTGATTGGTTGTCCCGGCTACCTGAGCCGGTGAGTCCATAGCCAGGGCCTTTTGGTTTCGGACCTGCAGTCAGGGTGGTTGGGGCTTCCTAGTCACATGGCGCCTTCTCTGGTGCCGTTGGTGCCGCACTCTGGTGTTTCCCCCCCCTCATAGGGCTGTGGCACAGGGGTCAACACCAGTGCCTCTATCTCCTACTGAATTTCTCAGACATTCCTCAGTGAGTTGGAGGTTGGGAACTTCTGGTTCGGCACCACCAGCTCTGGCAACGGCTCCTGTGGTGCGGCGTGGCACCCAGTGCCATGTTCTATGCGCTGCTCCTCCTCCTTCTCTTTTTCCTCCCTTTCCTATCTATACAGTCCTTTCAGGACTAGTGGGAGATGACATCGAACTTTATCCTGATCTTCGATTGGAGGATGACTTTGATGACGATTCCTCCTAGGGGTGGTCAGTAAACCTTCTCTTACAACAGAGCCTCTGGTCAAAGACCTTTCCTTTAAGTCTGTGCTTAGAAATGTAAATACCACGCTCTCTCTCCAGACTTCGAAGATCGATCCTGGGAAATTGCTGCGTCTGCAGTACCTGCACGTTCCAGACATTCTTGTGGAACTGGCTTCCCCCGTGCAAACCTGTTTTGAGACTCTCTTAGAAATGGTGTGGGATAATCCAGTGCTCATTCGCTCTCTCTGGCTAAGTCCATAGATAGTAAATACGCCCTCCCAAGGATCATCCCATTCTGACCTCACAAGCCTTTGCGGATGCCATAGTTGTCCTGGCAGAGAATGACAAGGCCGTTCTTCTTCAAAAATCTACAGCATGTCCAATAAACAAGGAATCTGGCAAAATCAACACTTTGAGAAAGCCAGTCTTTGCTGCTTACACCCTGGGCATGTGCATTGCTAGCTACCAGGGTTATTTCTCTCAGTATGAGTATACACTCTGGCATTCGCTCAAGGCCATAGTAGAAGCTCTCCCAGATTTGAAAGTTAACATAGAGCTTCTTTAAACCATACTAGAGGCATTGAATCCAATAACCAGCAGCTTAAAGCTGCTATGAATGCCTTTGACACTGCATCCAGAGCAGCAGCGGCTGGTATATGCACCCGACACCGCTCTTGGTTACACATGTCGGGATTCACAAATGATGCCCAGCAGAGAGTTATGGCTTTGCCTTTTGATGGTACGTACCTGTTTGGCCCTCAAGTCGAGCAGGCAATAGAGACCACACAAAACTGGAATGGCTATCAAAACGGCCAGACCACCATCCGCAGCCCCTCAAAGAGGCAGGAACCAGTGTCAGTTTCATAACTGTCAGTCCTTTTGTGGTAAAGGCAAAGGGGGCTTCAACAGAAACCAAGCCCCTCAGCTGCAAAAGAAAACGCAGCAGAAGGCACAGGGCCCCAAAGTGCCTAGTGCCACCCTCTGAGATTCCGGCCCAAGTCCCACCTCAGCTGTCTGAGGGGGACTCTTCCTCAGCAGTAGGAGGGCATCTGACTCAGTTTTACAACCAGTGGAAGTTAATCACATCAGACAAGTCTGTACTCAGGATAATCCGCGAGGGGTACTCTAAACCTTTCAGAAGAAACCCCTCTGGATCACCCACCCAAATGACAGCCCAAGCTGTCTGTCTCTCAGTCAGACTTTCTTGCTTCCGAGATTCAAGGCCTTCTGAACAACAGGGCAGTAGAAGTAGTCCCGCTGGATCAGCGGAACACAGGTTTCTACTCCCATTACTTCCTAATTCTAAAGAAAATAGGCTGCATGCACCCAATTCTCGATCTGAGGAAGTTAAACAAATTCCTTTATAAGAAAAAGTTCAAATTCGGCACACTTTTACCTCTGATTCATCAAAACAATTGGCTGGCCTCCCTGGACATACAGGACACCTACCAGCATGCTGTCATACACCCAAAGCACCACAAATACCTCCGATTTGTGGCATTGGGTCAATACTACCAGTTCAGAATCCTGCCCTTTGGGCTATCCTCAGTGCCTCAAGTCTTTACAAAGTGCTTTGCAGTTCTCACAGTGCATCTCAGGAAGCTCGGAATTTAGGTGTTCCTATATCTGGACAATTGGCTCCTAGCAAGTCCCTCCAGACAGGAGATGCAGGAAGCCGTGGCTGCAGCTTCCAAATTCCTTACGTCCATGGGAGTCCTGCTAAATTTGGGAAAGTCACAGCTACAGCCCTCACAATGGCTCCTCTTCATAGGAGCCCTTCTGGATACCTCCAGTGCAAAAGCCTGTCTTCCGGAGGACAGAAGGAATGACGTTCTTCTGATAGCCCACTTCATCAGGGAGAACAATTTGATTCGAGCTCTATCAATGCAGCAGATGCTGGGTCTCATGGCATCTTCAATGTTCACTGTGCATCTGGCTCATCTTCACATGAGGACTACTCGGTGGATGCTCAGCACTCAGTGGTCACCAACCACACACCCACAGTCCTTCCACATCAACGTGACGGAACCTCTAAATGGTCACTCAGCTGGTGGACTCAGGAAGACAACCTTCTGAAAGATTATTCCTTCGCCCCTCTAGAATCTCAGATCTCCATCACCATGGATGCATTCCTACTGGGATGGGGAGCTCATTGCCAGGATCGCCACACCCAGAGTCGATGGAGTCAGGACAAGTCTCAGCTTCACATAAATGTTCTAGAAATGAGAGCCATCCTGTATGCAGTCCGAGCCTTCAAGGACATACTCTGTCACAAGGTCATTCTCCTTCAAACGGACAACAAGCAGGGTGGAGCACACTCTTACCCCCTTATGCAGGGAAGCAATGAGAGTGTGTGAGTGGTGCCTGGAGCACAAAGCTCTGATCCAGGTGGTCTGCCTGCTGGGAGTGCAGAACGATCTGGCAGATCATCTCAGCAGAATGCAGACAGACCCCCACGAGTGGTCTCTCGACACAAACGTCATGCTATCACTCTTCGAACAGTGGGAACTCCAGACCTGGACCTTTTTGCATCCCCACTCAATGCAAAACTGCCTCTCTTCTGCTCCAGAAATCCAGAACCTGGCATTTTTTTGTCAGGATGCATTCAGACTGCGGTGGACGAGACGCTTTCTGTACGCATTTCCTCCTCTTCCCCTAGTTCAGAGGGTGCTGCTCAAGCTGGAGGCACAGGGGGGCAGAATGATCCTTATTTGCCCCTTTCTGGCCTCATCAGATCTGGTTTCCACTAATCAACAGATTATCGGAAACTTCTCCAAGACAGCTTTCACTTCATACAAACCTGCTGACCCAGGGCCCTGTGGTCCATCCCAGCCTGAAGTCCCTTCACCTTCCTGCCTGGCTCCCAAAGAGATAGAGGAGAACAGGTTTAACATTTCATTTAGAGTCTCAAATATTCTGTTAGCTGCATGCAAGCCAGCTACTCGAAAAACTTACACAGCTAAGTGGAAGCGGTTCTCCATCTGGTACGCAAAATCCTCCTGGAATCCTTTTTCCTGCCCGCCAAACAAAGTCCTAGAGCATCCTCTAGATCTCTAACACAGGCCTGCAATACTCAACTATAAAGTTTCACCTTTGTGCAATCTCAGCGTACCATGAACCCGTACACTCCATGTCTCTGGCTCAGCTACCTGTGGTCAAGAAGTTCTTAAGGGCATACTGCATACTAGGCCACTGGTCAGATGACTGGTAGCTGCCTGGGACATTAATCTTGTGGTAGACATGCTTACCCGTAAACCTTTCGAGCCCCTAGCTACTTGTGAGCTGAAGTTTCTGAATAGGAAGACTGCCTTCCTTGTAGCCATTACCTCCACCGCAGGGTGTCTGAAATACATGCTTTGGTCACAGAACCTCCATATACTGTCTTTCACAAAGACAGGGTGGTTCTTAGGACCCATCCTAAGTTTCTCCCCAAGGTTGTCTCAGAATTCCATCTGATTCAGCCCTTGGTCCTTCCAACCTACTTCGCAAACTTCCAGAATGAGGGGGAGCATACCCTGCATTCTCTGGATGTGAAGAGAACTTATTTAGACAGAATTAAAGAACTCCACACATCAAAACGACTATTTGTCTCCTTCAGCATAGCCTGGCTGGGTTAGCCTGTTGCTATCAGACGCATCTCAGCATGGCTAGTGGCATGCCTTCACCAGTGTTACTCCATGGCACAGGTTAAGCTGGAAGGCAGAGTATATGCGCATTCTACCAGAGCAGTTGTGGCATCTCTGGCAGAAATCTGGAATGTGCCTATTGTGGACATCTGCAATTCGGACACTTCTAGCTCCATGCATACTTTTGTAAAGCACTACACTTTGGATGTTCATGCCAGGCAGCATCAGTCCTTTGGCAGGACAATCCTTAATGGACTTCTGTCCTAAGTGAGCTCCTCTCTCCTGCCGCCCATCTTGGGGGATTATTTTAGCTTGGTACTCTCCCATTTTAGTGTGAATGAGTGGTGGAGACGTTATGTCTGGGAAGATACAGAAATTACGTACCTACCGTAATTTTTGATCTTCTTGGATGAAGTCTCCATCACTAATTCACGTGTCCACACTCCATCCCCCGAGCCCATTCATCCTGTTTTTGGTCTTCATCCCCTCGTTGTTTGGGCTGTGAAGACTCTGTTGAGTTGACCCTTCTTACACGGGTCATGCAAACTATTTTATTCCAGAATAGGTTAGTTTACGCTGCACCTCCTCAGAAAACAAGGTACTGAAGCGGTAGGAGGGTTGACGCTGAGGTAACCTATATGGCGTGAGCACATCTCACGGTGCTACGCATGCTCAGTCCTACCCCAGCGCTGACCCTTCTGAAGATTTTTGGCACCAGCTGGGTCCTAGTGCCTCCGGCATAGTCCCATTAGTGTGAATGAGTGGTGGAGAATTTGTCCAAGAAGATCAAGAATTACGGTAGGTACGTAATTTCCATTTCTACCCTTAGTCCTTTTAGAATTCTTGGGTGAATCCCGTCAGGCCCCATTGCTTTGTCCGCCTTCAGTTTTAAGAGTTCTTTAAGAACCCTTTCTTCTGTGGATGTACTGGTATCGACCCCCCTATCCAGAGTGTTTCTATTGTTTGGTTTAGGTATCTTCCCCCTCCTCTTGTTTTGTGAATACTGAGCGAAGTATTTGTTCAGTATCTCTGCTTTTTCACTGTCACCCTCTGCCCACATTCCCTGCCCTTTATTAAGCCTCAGTATCCCTCCCTTGGTCTTTATTCGCTCCCTAACGTGCCTATTAAAGGTTTTATCCCCCTTCTTAACTGAGTTGGCTATCTCTTCCTCAGTCTGGGCCTTTGCTATTCTGACTGCCTTCAATGCCTCCTCCTTCTGCTTTAACTCATATAATTCTCTGTCCTGCTCCTTCTGTGTTTCCTTATATTTCCTGAATGCAGTCCTTTTATCCTTAACCTTCCCTGTCACCTCTTTTGAGAACCATAGTGTTTTTTCCTTTGTTTTGTTTTGTTGATTTGCTTCGCACAAAGGCTTGTTGCCTCTGTGATGGCTGTTTTTTAATTTTTTCCCATTGTTCTTTCACCCCCTCCTTCTTGTCTATTTGCTAGTGCTTTTCTGAGGCAATCTCCCATTTTGCCAAAGTCAGCCCTCCTAAAGTCCAAAACTCTTGCTTTTGTATGGCTTGACTCTACAGCTGTGTTTATCGTGAACCACACTGTTTGGTGGTCGCTTGTTCCCAGATGGCTGACCACTTCTAAATCTGAGATCCTGTCTCCATCCCCATTTGAGAATACAAGGTCTAAGACTGCTCCCTCCTGAGTGAGCTCCAACATTATCTGTCTGAGACGTGCCCCCTGTAGTGCATCGAGACTGACCCTGCTCTTGGATATGGCTGCAGTAAAGGTGCTCCAGTTAACATCTGTCATATTCAGGTCCCCCATCAACAATATCTCTCCTTTTTCTGCCATTCTAAGGATTCCTGCTATCATTTCCTTATCAATTGCCTCCCCCTGAGATGGGGTCTGTAAACAACCCCTGTGCGGCTTGTGGTGCCATTTCCTGTCTCCAGGGTGACCCACAGTGCCTTCTCCCCTCCCTTCCCTGTTTACCCTTTAGTTCTGTTGCTTTAATTCCTTACCCTAATGTAAAGAGCCACTCTACCTCTTTTACTTTCTCTGTCCCTCCTGTAGATTGTGTACCCTGGTATGTTGACATCCCAGCAATGGTTTTTTGTGTACCGTGTTTCTGTGACTGCCATGATATCCAGGCATGCCTCTTCCATCAAGGCCACTAGTTCAGGGAGCTTGTTACTCAGACTACGGGCATTGGTACTCATCGCCCTCCATTTTTTGATGGCCTTACCCCTTTTAGACCCATCCCTGTCCTTACTGTCTTTGCCTTTTTCTGGATTTACCCATCTTGCTCCCTGTCGACTTCTCTACCATTGTGTCTACTTCGCTGACTACCCTGTTTTTTGGGTGGGGGGCTGGGATTTCCCTGCTTCTTTTCAGTGCCTCCCCCCTTGGCTAGTTTAAATGCTTGCCAATGAAGCATTTAAACCTGTCATCTAGGATCCTGGTTCCCCTCCCAGACAGATGCATACCATCACGCAGTATAGACCTGTATCCCTCCAGGTGGACCCCAGTCCCCAATGAAGCCAAATCCCTAAGCTCTGCACCAGTTTTTCAACCAGTCATTGAATCCCATGGTGCAGGGTACCTTAGCCTCATCCATGCCATAGACAGTTAGCACTTCCGAGAAAGTTACCATGCGTACTACTTATCTAAGGCCCCTCCCCAACTCCACAAACTCCTGCTGGACTGCTCTGATCCCATTCCCAGCCAGGTCATTTGTCCCTAGGTGGACAATGACATCCAGCTCCTTCCCCCGTGCAGCTGCTCCCACAATCCTGGGGATTTGCTTCCTGTCCCTCTAAGCCATGGTGCCAGGCAGGCACCTTACTTCCTTCCCCCAGTTCTACCCCCTAACAACTGAGTCCCCCACCAGGAGTTGTTTCCTTCCCTTATGGGTTCCTGTGCCACCCTCCTGTGGATCTCCTTTGTGAAGGTTCCCAGCATCCTCCTTGGTCTTCATTGCAGGTGTCTCCATAGAGGAACCACACACTGCCATAAGGCAAATGAATTGTGGAGAGGCACAACTGGAGGGATGCACCTCTGTTCCACCACCTTCACCCTCCCTGAGCCCACCGTGGTCCAACCGCTCCTCTTTCTTGGCAACCTCTGAGGCAGTGGTGGTGGCCTGGGTGGAGGAGGAGGTTTCCCGAATCCTCGCCAGGTCAGCATAGAGACGGGCAACTTCTTCCTTCAGACCAGAGAGGTGCCTGCAAGTAGGCAGCAGTGCAGCCTCCAGAACGTCTCCTGGAAGACTGCTGCTCCAGCTAGGAGTGGAGGATACCATAAGCAGTGATGCAGAACCAGCGGCTTAGTTCAAAAGAGGTTAGCCAAGAGTTGTAAGGGAGAAGCACGCCTCTGCTGAAGCCAAACAGAGGAGAAATCCAGAGCCCAAAAGTGACCAGAGGAAGATCTCTAAGGAGAGGGCCTAACTAGTCATCCTCTAACATGGGACATCAGAGGAAGATAAAAACTCTCTGCACTCAGGGCAAATGGGAAAAGATTATGTCTGCAGAGGAAGAGCAGAGAAGTACTTCTGTCCAGACCAAGTAAGAGATCCTGCTCAAGGCAGATGGGAGAAGTTGACTCCTTGCAAAGCTGTGAGAGGATACAAAAAGCAGGCAGGGGTTTGGTGGGCCAGGGGAGATCACCAAGGAGATGTAACTGCATACAAGTGAAGTCCATGGCCAGACCTGTCGCACTAACTAGAAGGACTAGGGAGTCTGACAGTCACAGAAGATCCTCCGACAGACTAAATAACCCAACAGGAAGGAGTAACTCCCAAATGGATGCCTGCTTATGGGTAGAAACACAGAAGTTGTCAGAAGATAAAGACCACTTTGCCAACCTTGTCTGCCCTAAATTCCCTACCTGTAGTGCCACCAGAGACCTTACTTGGACTCCGGCTTACACCCCCCCTTGCTTCTAAGATTCCCTTGTGTCTATCCCATGTGTTCTTAAATCCTGTGACCACTTCCTCTGGGAGGTTGTTCCAAGTGTCCAGCACCCTCTTCGTGAAGAAGTACTTCCTCACGTTTCCTCTGAGCCTCCCCCTCAGCTTCATATTGTGACCGCTTGTCCTTGAGCATTTTTTCCTTTAGAAAATGCTCCCTTCCTGTAGTTTGTTTATTTCTGTGAGGTACTTGAATGTCTCTATTATATCTCCCCTTCCCTCTTTTTTTCTAGGGAGTACATATTTAAATCCTTTAGCCTTTCATTGTAGGGCTTCTGATGCAGGTCCTGCACCATTTTGGTTGCCCTCCTTTGCACCGCCTCCACCCTATATCTATGTCCTTTCAAAGATGTGCCTCCAGAACTGTACACAGTACTCGAGGTGGGGTCTCACCAGCAATCTATACAGGGGTATTATTATTGTCTCCCTCTTTCTGCAGATGATGCCCCTCCCTATGCATCTGAGCATTCCTCTCGCCTTTCCTATTGCCTTGTCACACTGTTTAGCTACCTTCAGGTCATCAGAAATGATAACCCCCAGGTCTCTTTCCTATTTTGTGACTGCTAATACTTTCCATCCGAGTTGGTATGTTGCCCCCAGGTTTTTGTGCCCTAAGTGCATTATTTAGCACTTTTTTGCATTGAATCTTAGCTGCCAAACTCGTGACCATTCTTCTAACTTCTTTAGATCCTCCGTCATTCTTTCAACCCCTCTGATGTGTCTACAGGGGGGAGGGGAGGCCAGAGTTAGCACTGCAGCTCTGAGATGGGCCTGCAACCATCCCAGGAATAGAACAGCTTGCTGACAGTGATCTTTTGACCCTGGGTCACCAGGGAGGACCTTGCCCCACAAAGAAGGCCCAGCAACCTGAGCAGAGCCACAAAAAGATGGAGGAGTGAACCTAGTGCTGCTCTCATTGCCAGACAGCACCTCTGTGCCACCCAAAACTCCAGAGCTAGGATCAGCACCAACAGTGGCATACGAAACTGGCCTGGTGTAGAGGGTGGCCCCAGTGCCATCATCCTCTCCAGTTCCAGAGTCAGCACCGACAGTGTCCCCAGCACCACAAGCAGCACCCAGGGGCATAGGGGAGGTGGCACTGCAGCCGGTGCTGAGAGGGGAACCCCAAGGCTCAGCAAGCTACAAAGACCTGGGACTAGGCCCCAAAGGGTCCAGGGACTCTGAGGAGTCAGGTTGCCAGTTGAGATCGTCTTGATCATCATCCTCTGAAGCTGAGGCAAGATCAGGGACATCTCCAAACAGGTGACCCCCTGGACTGTATGTCTCCCAGGGCCATGAGCAGCAGAGGGAGGGAACCTAGCCACGTGGCCTGTGCCGCCACTCTCGCCAACACTGGAGGTGGTGCCAGCCACAGTGGTACTGGGCCGCACTACCCAGGGCTCCGCTGGCGTAGGTGCAGCATATAGCTGCAACGCCTCAACCAGAGATGTCTGGGCCTCTGAAGAAGCACCAGACTGTGAGGGGTGCTTAACTGACCCCCCAGAGGAGGCCAGCTGTCCACCCCGACCCCTCACGCAGGCCTGTGGTTCTAGTGAGATTTGTACAGTACCTTCTGTGCTGGCACCCATCATAGGCCTGGAGATAGTTTTCTTCCAGTTCAGATTGCTTCTCTTTTGAACACAGTGCAGTTGTGGACGTCCTTCAATGGTGCAAAAAGACTTTCTTTATTAATCCACACCCGAGCATCAAAATTCAGAGTTAAAAATGCTTACAACCCTCAACTTCTAACTTTCAAACAACAGGCTTCTCTGTGTAGAGAGCGAATCTGCTGACATGTTTCGCACACAGAAGTGCTTTGAGTAATGAAAGGTAAAGCTTGCTCTTTGAAAGATTTAATTTTTCTTTTAACCAAACGGATATTTTGCGGTTTAAGCCATGCAGATGTGCAGTATTTTGGGCTTTGTTTCTCTTACCACTGCACACTCTGGTTAGAAACCTGCCTAGACCTGAAAAACATTTTAAAGTAGCAGTGCAGTGAAGGCAGACAAAAAAATGCCCTCACTGGTTTGTAACTGTAAAGGATTCCAGACATCGTTCAGTTTCATTTAGTGGCAAAATTATCCAGTTGTGTCAGAATTTAGATATTTTATAAAAGTTTTAAATTACTTGTCTTCCTCAAGAAAAAAAGATGTCCACTTCATTCGGCTCACAAAATAGCATTAAAACCGACAAAGCAGTGGCATAAAAAAGATATAGTGATGGGAACAGGAATCACCGAGGACAGAAAATGTAAAATGTACTAATATTTAATTGTAGCTGGACACTATATTTTTGTGAAAAAAGATATTTCTTCGACACTGCTGCTTTAAAGTGCTTTACAAAGTGTGTCAAGATTGCCACCGAAACCCTGCTCCCTGACTGGATGGGCCAGGTCACCTGCCATGCCTGTATAGTACATACTCACAAATGCATTGGGCTGCATGTCCTGCGCCAGATCCCCAGTGCAGTCACATGCTCCAGGGTGTTGCTTTGGTCTGGCAATATAGGCACTGCTTGCTCACGCAATGGAGAAAAGCCTACATCTTGCAATGAATGCATGCCATGTCGGGTCATTTTGCCAATGTCTTTATTTTTATGGATAAGGGCTCTTGGCGATCTCTGCAGTTTAGTACGGTTTGTCTTAGACTGACAGGAACAAGCTGTCATGTTGGGAACAGACGTTCCAAGGGAGCCAAGTCCATAAAATGGAGTGAGCTGTATTGGCTGGACAGAGGGGAAGGGGACAGTGTTTATAAGTGCAGTACGTTTCACATTGTACTGTTCCACCAGGCAGTTGGTTTGTGGTGGTGGTGTTTTTTTCTCCATATAGGTTTTTGTCCCTTCAGGGCACCGGGTAGGTACCACTCTGGTCCTCTCCTCGAGAGGACTCGTCTCCCCCCCCACTCCAGGGCATCATCCTACCTGCTCTGGTGCTCCCTTTTCCATTTTCTCCCCTTATCCCAAGACTCCAGTATACAGACGCAAATGCACATAGAGGTGCGCATGCACTCCAAGGCTGTGCTGACGGCCTCTTCCTCCCACCCAGCCTAACACCAGGTCCCCCCCCAGGCTTGGTGCTGCCGTCAAGCCTGCACCTGGTGGCAGCCAAGAGCTGGGGAAACCCCACATCCCTCCCCGGGAGAGGAGAGCTCCCTGGTGACAGCTGGATCACACTCCTGGCCCTCACTCTCCCCCAACCCCAGCTGACCCCTAGCAACCCATGCTCATTCCCAAACCCGTGTCACTGATGTGGGAAGAGGTAAGGCACCAGCGCCTCATCCCTCTTCGCCGCTGGGCCGGCTCTTTTCTGTTGGTTTTTAAAGTTGGAAATGCATTGATAATTCACATTGTGTAGTTTCTGTACTGATACAGAAAATACAAACTGTAACACATGCCAATCAGTATAGACATTTCTGCCAGTGGTACAGCCTGCTTTTAAACACAGTAACGCACCCTTTAAAAATGACACTCACAGTGGCTCAGCAGACATGCAGATGAGCCCACAGGTCACTGGCTTTGTGAGCTATTGGAAGGCGGGCCCATCACAGAAGCGATGCCGTAGTTTTATGGGTGGTTGGTACGTTTATGCCCTGTAGCTGTCTATCATCCTTCTGCAGTTGAATAAGAAGCATGGTAGAGTGTAGGAGCAGAGCGCCATGCACACGTCTCACGACTAACATGAGGCGCTGCAGAGAGCTGCAAGAGCACCAGGAAGGGACAGCGCTGATATGTTGCTTTGCCAGCACCCCCGCAGCTGAAGATATGGAGGGGACAAGGAAGAGAGAGTATTTTGCACATCTCCTTCAGCCGGTTTGTGGTGCTGTGAAGCACTGTATAAATAGAGAGGAGAGGTGGGAGGTGTATGTTAACACCACTGCCGAGACCATCCTTACAGTTGTAGGAGTGGCTTCACATGAATTCTTAGGGTACAAGAACCACAAACTGAAGGTGAGCAGTAAGTAAGTGAGACCACTCTTGCCACCGTGAGAGTGGTATTGGTGGTGGTATCAATATATTCTTGATCGAACTCGATCAATAAGATTTTAAAAACCTTACCCAAATGTACCAGTTTCCAGGGCAGCTACTTGTGAGACACTCTTCACAGAAAAAGAGTGTCTCACGTGCAGAGGAAAAGAGCATTTTGATTGGTCGAGAGTGCATCCTCGATCTATAATGGAGAAACAGGGCATGTGGCAGAGTACAATATGAGCACTTGGCGGGGTGGCTTCTGTTTTCCTTTAAAGGTGTATAGTTTGCATGTTTGGAAAATCCTAGTCGCATCAACCTCACATGCTTTATTTCTAACAAAATCCAGTGAGAGAGCTGTGGATGAACAAAGAGGTGTGGGCAGTTGACCATTAGTGCAAACATTTAAAAAGTGTGATCTTATCACTTCTGTTTAAATCTCTGTGTGGGCTTTTCAAAATACGTATGTATTCATGTCACCTGATTGTGACCATTTAATTAGAGCTGGCTTTCTGTGTGTTCTCATGGAAGAGATCGTCCTGTCAAAAACACAAATACTATGGATCTGTGATGTATCCAAATCACTGCAGTACAGCAAGAGAAAAGTATTGTGAATGATAGCAATATATTTTTCAATAAAGGTGTCCTGTGTTTTGTTTTATGATAGTTTATACATTGCACCATCACTTCTTATCATGCTAGGCTATAAACTGGCACCATTTTGTACCTTAATGTACATAGGGACCCCTAGGGAAACAATATATTGTATCTCATGGGGTAGCTCCACCTTCTGATTGCAGTACATTTTCAAATAAATGAATAAATTAGAGATTTGTCCTGTGGCTTGATCTTCCTGGACATAAAGTCTCTACCACTCATTCACACTAATAGGACTACGCAGGAGGCACTAGGACCCAGTGGGAACAAATTTTTCAGGAGGGCCAGCGCCTGAGATGGAGCTGCGAGGAAGTGGCACTGCGAGCCCCGTCGCGTGCGATAATGACTATCTCAGCATCAACCCTACAACCACCTCAGTTCCTTTTTTCCCACCGCCGAGTGCACTTCAGTAACGATATACTCGCCCACTGGGAGTCAAACTTCAAACTAGCAGCTTAGTTTTCCGTTTATTATTTTGTATTTTATCAATGATAAGTACCAATTGTATTTTAATAAATTCTTACTTGTACCAGAGAGAGGTCTTCAGCCCTCCATCGACTGAGACGACCATGAGTGGGGCAGGTGATGGTAGGGAGACTTCGTATGAAAGCTGTTCAGCCAGCGGGGCCAGGTCTGGTCGCGCCCTCCCGAGAGTCTGACAATGGACAATCCGATGCCCAGGGAGATGTGCGGTCTCCCCAGAAGCATAAAAAGAAACAGTTCCATTCTTGGCACCGTTCGGCCTCGAGTTCTTCAAAGCACAGGTCGAAGAAGAGAAGGCATCACTCGAGGTCACCCTCTGGTACGTCTGCGCATAGACGGTTGGTTATTAGGGCCAGTCGCTGGTCTCCATCTCTGTCGGAGTAACAGGTTTCTGTCTCTGAGGGGCCAACCTCTTCGACACCGGAGCCCCTCTCTGCCTATTGGAGGGGTTTCCGATGAGCAGTTTCACCAGTGGACTGCTGTTATGGAGCAGTGGGCTCGGAGGTTGGCCCGACTGCCTGAGCCAGCCTGTCCGACTCCGGGGCCTTCAGGCCCTTTGGTTCTAGGACAGCGGCAGGGAAGTTAGGTCTTCCTAGTCACACGGCGCCTTTTTCGGTCCCGTCGACTCCACGCTCAGGTGTCTATCCCGCTCACATGGCTGCAGTGCAGGGGTCTACACCAATGCCCTTATCTCCTGCCAGTTTTCATCCTGTAAGTTCAAATCGCAGTCCTCAGACTTCTGTGACGTTGCCATTGTCTGCGATGCTGACTTCTCCGGCTTTGAGGTTCCTTGCGGCTCCACAAGTGCCATCTGCGCCATCTGCAGTGCTGCGGGCTCTGTTGGCGCCGTCCTCGACATCGGGATTGGCAGCAGTGTTGGGTGCTGCACTATCCATTGACGCATCTAGTGCCGGGGATGGCATCACATGCGGCATCACGCTGTTTGTCGGCATCATGTGTGATGGTTCCTTCTTTGTTCTCGGTGCCGTTTTCTTCGGTGCCGGGGATAGGTGTGGCGCCATCTAGTTTCCAGAGGTTTTCGACTCTGATTCTTTCTCCTTCTCCTCTTCCTCCTGGTTTTCACTCCGTTCCTGTCTATATGGTACCCCCTGAACTGTCAGGAGATGATTTTGAGCCAGATCCAGATCTTAGACTGGGTGATGATGTTGATGCTGACACTGCTCTGGGGGCAGGGATCAATCCTCCTGCAGAGCCTGTTATTGAGGACATTTCCTTCAAGTCTCTGCTCAAGAATTTAAATTATACCCTTTCTCTCCAGACCACAGAAATCGATCCTGGGGAGCTTTTGCGTCTCCAGTATCTTCTTGTCTCGGAAATCCCTATGGATTTTACCCCTCCAGTACAGCCCTCTTTTGAGACCCTTTGCACAGATGGTGTGGAAGAATCCAGCTCTTATTCCTTCTGTGTCCAAGTCCATAGATAGGAAATATGCCCCTCCCAAGGATCGCCCCATCTTGGCCTCACAAGCCTTTGCTGATGCCATCGTGGTCCTGGCAGAGAATGATAAGGCTGTCCTTCCTCAGGAATCTGCAGCCCAACCTATAAACAAAGAATCTCTCAAGATAGATACCTTGGGTAAGAGACTCTTTGCTGCCTCAACCGTGGGCATGCGCATTGCCAGCTACCAGGGCTATTTTTCTCAATACGAGTATGTTCTTTGGCATTCGCTCAAAGCAATGGCAGAAGCTCTGCCTGAATCTGAGGTTAACTCAGAGCTGCTTCAAACCATAACTAGGGGTATTGAGTCCAATAACCAACAGGTTAAAGCTGCAATGGATGCCTTCGATACCGCTTCCCGGGCAGCGGCAGCTGGCATCTGCACCCGTCGCCACTCGTGGTTGCGTACTTCAGGCTTCACGAATGATGCCCAGCAGCAGGTCATGGCCTTACCTTTCGACAGTATGTATCTGTTCGGACCTCAGGTGGAGCAGGCACTAGAGGCCACATGGAAGACTAGTTCTGCCATTAAGACAGAGACCGAGGGGGTGGGAACAAGCGCCAGTTTCACAACCATCAGTCCTTTCTGGGAAAGGCAGAGAAGGTTTTAAGAGAAACCAGAACCCTCAGCTGCAAAAGAAAGTGCAGCAGAAGGCACAAGGGCCCAAAGCGCCCAGTGCCACCTTCTGAATTTCTGGCCCAGGTCCCACCTCAGCTGCCCGAGGGGGACTCCTCCTCAGCAGTGGGAGGACGCCTGACTCAGTTCTACAACCAGTGGAAATCTACAGCATCAGACAAATGGGTCCTCTGGATAATCCGCGAGGGGTACTCTCTCAATCTCCGGATCATCCTCCCAAATGACAGCCCAGGCTGTCGGCAGTACAATCAGACCTTCTTGCTTCCGAGGTACAAGGCCTTCTGAACAACAGGGCAGTAGAAGTAGTTCTGCTGGATCAACGAAACACAGGTTTCTACTCCCATTACTTTATGGTCCCAAAGAAAACTGGCGGCATGCGCCCTATTCTGAATCTCAGAAAGTTAAACAAATTCCTGCACAAGGAAAAGCTCAAGATGATATCATTTGGTACCCTGCTACCTTTGATTCATGAACATGATTGGCTAGCCTCCCTGGACATGCAGGACGCCTACCGGCACATTCTTATACACCCAAAGCACCACAAGTACCTAAGGTTCATGGCATTGGGTCAACACTATCAGTTCAGAGTCCTGCCCTTTGGGCTATCCTCAGCACCTCAAGATTTTACAAAGTGTTGTGCAATTCTCACGGCTCACCTCAGGAAACTCGGAATACAAGTGTTCCCATATCTAGACAACTGGCTCCTAACAAGTTCCTCCAGGCAAGAGACTCTGGAGTCCATGGCCACAGCCTCAGACTTCCTCACGTCCATTGGAGTTCTGCTGAACCTCAACAAGTTGCAGTTGCAGCCCTCCCAGAAGCTCCTCTTCATAGGAACTCTTCTGGACACCTGTGTGAAGGCTTTTCTTCCAGAGGACAGAAGGAGCAATATCTTAAAATAGCCCGACACATCAGAGAGCACAGCACGGTTCAAGCTATCTTGATGCAACGGATGTTGGGCCTCATGGCATCCTTGGTGTTCACTATACCCTTGGCTCATTTACACATGAGAACCTCTTAGTGGATGCTCAGTGCTCAGCGGTCCCCTACCACTCACCCTCAGTCCTTTCTCATCAAGATGACAGAACCTCTGAAGAGGTCACTCACCTGGTGGTCTCAGGAGGACAACCTTCTGGAAGGATATCCCTTCGTCCCTCTGGATCATCAGATCTCCATTACCACAGATGTGTCTCTGATGGGTTGGGGATCTCACTGCCGGGATCTCCACACCCAGGGTACGTGGACTCAGGATGAGTCCCAACTGCACATAAACGTCCTGGAAATGAGAGCCATCCTCTATGCAGTCCGAGCTGTGGAGGACATACTCTGTCACAAGAACATTCTTCTTCAAATGGACAACAAGGCAGTGATGTACTACATCAACAAACAGGGCGGCGCACATTCTTACCCATTATGCAGGGAAGCAATGACAGTGTGAGAATGGTGCTTGGAGCACAAGGCTCTGATTCAGGCAGTTTACCTGCCAGGGGTACAAAACAAGCTGGCAGACTATCTCAGCAGAACGGAGGTGGAACCTCACGAGTGGTCTCTCGACTTAACCGTCATTCGGTCACTCTTCAAAGAGTGGGGAACTCCAGACCTGGACCTTTTCACATCCCCACTCAATGCAAAACTGCCTGTCTTCTGCTCCAGAAATCCAGGACCTGGCATTTTTTGTCAGGATGCGTTCAGGCTGCGGTGGACAAAACGCTTTCTATACGCTTTTCCTCCTCTTCCCCTAATTCAGAGGGTACTGCTCAAATTGGAGTCCCAAGGGGGCAGAATGATCCTCATTGCCCCCTTCTGGCGTCGGCAGTTATGGTTCCCATTACTCAACAGACTATCAGAAATCCCCCCAAAAATGCTTCCCCTTCAGATGAACCTTCTGACCCAGGGTCCTGTAGTCCATCCCAACCTGAGGTCACTTTACCTTCACGCTTGGCTCCTGAAGAGATAGAGGTGAATAGGTTCAATGTTTCCCATAGAGTTTCAGATATTCCTTTGGCTGCGCGTAAGCCGGCCACTAGAAAAACCTACACAGCTAAATGGAATCGTTTATCTATCTGGTGTGCAAAATCCTCTTGGAACCCTTTTTCCTGCCTGCCGAATAAAATCTTGGCATATCTCTAGACCTCTCAAACACAGGTCTGCAGTACTCCACAGTCAAAGTTCATCTTTGTGCCATTTCAGCATATCATGAGCCGGTACTTTCCATGTTGCTGGCTCAGTTGCCCGTAGTTAAGAGGTTTCTTAGGGGTATTCTAGTTACTAGACCTCTTACTAGATGTCCAGTTGCAGCCCTTGGACATTAACCTTGTGCTAGTCGTGATCACTTGTAAACTTTTCGAGCCTATAGCTACTTGTGAATTGAAGTTCTTCACTTGGAAAACTGCCTTCCTGGTAGCTATTACTTCGGCCCGTAGAGTTTCTGAAATACACGCACTAGTCACAGACACCCCCCACACACCGTATTTCACAAGGACAAAGTAGTTCTTAGGACTCATCCTAGGTTTCTCCCTAAGGTTGTCTCAGAATTCCATCTAAACCAACCTTTAGTCCTTCCTACCTACTTTGTGAACTTCCAGAATGAAGGGGAGTGTACCCTTCATTCACTGGATGTTAAGAGAGCATTGCGGTTCTATCTAGATAGAATGAAAGAAATTAGCAAGGCTTAACAGCTCTTTGCCTGCTTCAGCGAGACCCAGCTGGGTCAACCTGTTGCTATCAGATGCATTTCAGCATAGCTGGTGGCCTGCCTTTGCCATTGCTATTCTATGGCACAGGTCAAGCTGGAAGGCAGAGTGTACGCTCACTCTACCAGAGCAGTCACGGCATCTCTGGCAGAAATCCGTAATGTGCCCATTGCAGATATTTGCAATGCAGCTACCTGGAGCTCCGTGCATACATTCGTTAAGCACTATGCCTTGGATGTCCATGCCAGACGACATTTGTCATTTGGCAGGACATTCTTAATGGACTTCTGTCCTAAGCACATGAGCTGTTCATCTCCTGCCGCCCATCTCGGGGGATTATTAGCTCGGTGCTCTCCCATTCGTGTGAATGAGTGGTGGAGACTTTATGTCCAGGAAGATATGGAAATTACATACCTACTGTAATTCTTGATCTTCTTGGATGAAGTCTCCACCACTCATTCACACGCCCATCCTCCATCACCCGAACTCACTTCTCTGTTTATGGTCTTCACTCCCTCAATGGCTGAGCTGTGAAGACTTTGTTGTTGACCCTTCTTACACAGGTCATTCAGACTATCTTATGTCTGAATTTTTAGGTTAGTTTTTTTAGGTTAGTTACGCCGCATCTCCTCGGAAAAAAGGTACTTAGGTGGTTGGAGGGTTGACTCCGAGATAGTCATTACCGCACATGCTTGTTATGCCACTTCCTCGTGGCTCCAACTCAGGCGCCGGCCGTCCTGAAAATTTTGCTCTCACTGGGTCCTAGTGCCTCCGGTGTGCTCCCATTAGTGTGAATGAGTGGTGGAGACTTCAATTAAGAAGATCAAGAATTACGTTAGGTACATAATGTCCATATCTTAGTCCTTGAAACTCTAATTGTTACCCTTAGCGCTAATAAGAGTTACGGGTTATTTTGACCGCTTTGTAGATTTATTTATTTATTTAGTTTTTGTTGACCCGGTAAGTGCACTAGACAAATCCTGCCTATTTTCAGGCATGACCCAGGGGAGGGGGATACAGATGAATGCCAACTCACCTTGAACCAGATTAAGCTGTTGGTGGTATTTTTTGTGAATGAGTGAAATTTGGCCAGGACACCGGGGAAATTCCCCTACTGTTTTCGATAAGTGCCATGGGATCTTTAACATCCACCTGAGCTACCACCAATCCAGGCAGAGGGGACCTCGGTTTAACGTCTCATCCGAAAGATGGCACCTCAGAAGTGCAGCACCCTTCTCATGCCACACTACAGAGTCAGTACTGGGACATTGACCCAAGTGCCAGATGTGGGAACTGAACCCACAGCCCTCTGATCTCCCGGCCTCAGAGGCAAGTGTGCTATCTACTGAGCCACTGACACTGCATTAGATGATTTAGTTAATGTGGTTTAAGTCATTTCCTCAGGATAGCCCAGCTGAGCTGCAGCATCTCATTTACAGTGGGATTCTGCTTCTACCCATCTCTGCAATGGGCTGAGCTGGCATACTGGCATATGGAGGCAGTATAGCGCAGTGGTCTAAGGCTCTGAGCTGCAAATCTGGTGACATCCAGCAGACCAGACCTGGGTTTGAATCCCACAGCTTCCACTTGCATACTGTGTGACCCTGAGCAAGTCACTTTACTTCCTTGTGCTCCCAGGTCGCTCCTGTAAAAAAGCTTTCAGCTTAGTGTGCTATTCCTGGTTAAACAACTAAAAAAAAAAAATACTGAGAGGTTGAATGAAATCACTTGGGCAGTTTGAGTAGATGTTCAGGGAGAGGGAGTCACTCCAGAAAGTCACCATAACTCTCCCTCCCCACCGATCACAGGAGCTGTGTTTACCTGAGCTCCAGCTGGCACGTAACTCCGCCTACTCCACGACACTCCTCCAATCAGAAGAGGAGGCATGGAATCTAAAGGCTGAGCCGCTGCTTTAAAAAGTGGCTCCATTCCTACACACAGCAGGATTTTCAGTAGATGTGCAGGGAGGGGGAGTCAGTCCAGGAAGACACTGTGACTCTTCCAACCCCACTGATCACCAGAGCCGCATTTGCTTGAGCTTCAGCCAGCGAGTAACTCTGCCCACTCCAACACACTCTTCAGATCACCTGCTTGGTTCCTCCCTCATAAGGGCATCTACTGCAAGTGACCCTCTAAGCTGCGGCCTTTGTGCAAAGGACATTAAGAGTCTGCCGGGGAGTTAGCCTGGAAGACAGCCAACAGCCAGAAACCTTGCCTGTGTCTTTCCAGGTAAAACTGTATTGCTTGCAGGAGACTGGTTTGGGAGGCTAACTGCTAGCATTTTCCTAGCTGTAATCTATCTTTCCAGGTCGCACCTGGAAATGAGCCCCGACTCAGTGTACTTTTCCCAGTCACCAAATTTTAAATAAATAAAAAATAAAATTACCTGGGTGGGTACTGCAAGTTATTAGAGTACTCTGCACCCACTACAGTTAATACACATTGCTTGTTTAAAACGCTTATTTTCTTAACTGTATCTGTGACACAGCTAGTGTGACACCTTCAGGCGAACTTTAAAGAGATGTATCAGGCTAGCGGTATGCACCACTTAGTTCGGTGCCTTACCTACTAACAAGCCTCATGTTAGTCACCCGGTGCCCTTAAGAAATCTCCAGATGGTCACTGTAACACATCAACTTGATGGTAAAGTAGCCCCCCATAGACTACAATGGAGCTCATCCCCACGTTCTCCGTGGCATCATGTCATAACTTTGTTGAGTGCAGGGGCAGCATGGGGCAGATCTTTAGACCGGGAAGTACAGGAGACCCGATAAATTGAATTTTACCAGCACTATATTGTAATAACGATTGGGAAATTTGGGGCCACATTAACAGTAGCAGCAGTTTAGGAGCTAAGGCATCGAACTAGGTGGTGCACCTTTCCCAAGTTTTAACTTAGTGAGTCTCTTTAACAAATCATAATACCTGGACAGAGTTCAGCTTGTATTGCACATTATTTCTGTATTTCTCCTCCCCATTATTTATTACTGAGGTCATTTGCATAAAAACAGGATATTTACTCCTGAAGCGTTCATCTATTCATGCTGCTTTCTCCCTACATGAGGTAATAATGCACTGCTTGTGACATCATAGTTAACTCTCATGGCAACTGACTGTGATGTCACAACAGAGGACTATGACTTGAAGTAAGGAGTCAGCTATAGAGGCAGATGGACTCTAAAGGAACTCTAAGGGATAAAGCAGCAGCCTACTCAACGTGCCTTCCTGGTAAAACGTTTTAATAAATAAAGCTCACATATCCATGCAGATTTCCACAGTAATAAATAAGGTGGAGGAGAAATCTACGGAATATAAAGAGAATGCAAGTAGATGTGTACTTAATTATCGTGTTTTTTAAAGTTTTCATAGTGACATCATTAGCTCTTTAAATTTAGGGTTGTTTGTGCTTTAGTTAATTTGTGCAGCTTCACCTTATATAGGTGAGCACTACAAGGTGGCTTATTTTCCTGTTAGGCTGGAGCTGAGGGGTTCACCCACACCCTATCTGGGTGAGCACTGCTGACTAAATTAGCCATCTCTTTATCACAGATCATTTTGGGGATGGGATTCAGAGGGAAGGCAGTCCGTTCTGATTGTGGAGCACTCTTCTCTAGATATGTGCTCTGGAGGAGGGGACATTGCTGTATCTGCAGGAACTTAGCAGAGCTCCATGTCCAGCTGGTGGCAGCTGGGGGAGGAAATATCTTGGCTGTGTCATCAGCTCAGCAGGAGACTACCCTCCAGACTTCTGAAACCCCACTCCCACAGAGACCCACTGGTTCGGGGGGGGTGGTGGGGAGCAGGAGGGGAGGAAGGAGCAGCCATAAGGAGGTTGCCCAGCCCAGAACCATCCAGTTGGCAAATCAATTTGCAACCCTGAAGGAGGTTCAGGCATCTGACTCTGCTTGGGGGGACTCCAGGTTTGTCGATGAGAAAGGGCAGGACATCATGGTGGCACCTAAGGGGAGCAAGGCTGCCAGGAAAGTCCTAGTAGCAGGGGACACAGTGATTAGGGTGGTTCAGAGAGTGGTGGAGGAGGGGTTTAATGGGAGGGTGTCTTTGAGGCACAGGTCAGGAAGCATAGGAAAACCAGGACAAGTTATAAAATTTACAAGTAGTGTTTTCAAAAAATTGTGCAGGATAGCTCTTACATAGGCAGTTCAAACAAAATGAAGTCCTTCCTTTGAGGGCTAATACTAAACTTCAGTTTCTCTCTGTCTAACAAAAGATCGCTGTCTTTATATATAATGTCTTTTCCTGGCAATTAACTTCTGCATCCTGAGCTTGTTAAGAGACATCCTGTATCAGAGTTCTTGTCAGTTTCTTTCTTCGCAGAGGCAAAAGTCTAGAATACTGCGTTCCAGAACTGATCTCCTGTTCACAGCTCTGCAAATGAGCTTGTGGAGGTCAAACTGCATCTCGAGGTTAAGCCTGCGTTCCAAACAGCTTTTTGCAATAATTTCAACGCTATAACTATGTACATTTCAAACCAGAGAATCCAATTTCACATAAGGAGCCACATATATTTTTATAACCACAGATAAACAAGGATGAAGAAAAGATAGCAAGAAACAGCAAGTGAAGGCAGGGAGATAGCAGGAGGGGGAGAACTGTGAGACTGTCAGAGTGATCAGCTTCTAAGTCTCACGAGAAAATTTGATTGTGCAGTCAGACAAGAGACAGAAAAGAAGAGGATAGAACAGATCCTTTCTTTCAACTCTTTCTGTAGAACAGATGAGACAGCACCTTCAAGTTCAAGCTTATTGAAGGGAAAAAGGTTACATTGAGCAAGCTCATTTGCCAGGAAGTCCCTTAGTCAAAGTATATTGCTACATTGATACACAACATTGGATACAGCAATGATATGTAACACAGTTAGAATATTTGCAGGCACAGCATATTTACAAATATATGCAATTATATACAATAATAAAAACAGCATCATGAAGCAAGAGGTTGATTTTCTTTGGGATCTAGCATAGGGAAGAGAGGTGATGAAAGGGTATCAGAAGGCAATTAAAGGCAGTGGCAGGACTCAGCAGTTATTCTGGTGATTTAAAATTTGAAAGCTTTTAAGGGAATTAGTGAATTAAGCTTAAGGGTAGCTCGGAGCTTATTTCATGTCACAGGGAGTAAATAGTTGCTGGCCGCTTTGCCATAGTATGTGTGGAATCTGGGTACTTCCAAAGACATGTACTACTTCTTCCTTAGGTCATACCGGCTGTCTGAATGGTGTAGAATAGTGGTAATGTAAGTAGGAAGTCTACTTAATAGGGCCTTGTATACCCATATGTAGGTGTGTACCAGTCACCTCATGGCCAGGGAGATCCAACCCACCTCTTTATAAAGGGTGCTGTAGTGTGTTCTGGCTGGCATGTTGGTGATGAAGCAGATAGCACAGTAGTAAAGACCATCCAGGCTGTGCAGGAAGGAGGTTGCACAGTTCTTATAGATGACATCCACATAATCAAGGAGGGGCAAGAAGGTGGCCTGCACTAATCTCAAATCTAGAGGTTTTTGTTTCTAAAGAAGAAACCTAATCTTTGTTTCAGTTTTTTGGCTAGGGCCTCAAGATGGAAGGAGAAAGAGAGATGAGAATCTAGCAGAAAGCCAAGATACTTAAATCTTTATCAACTACTTCCAGTGTATCACCCAAAATGGTGATAATGGGTGGGGGTGCGATGGCTGGTCTGAGAGTTGAATAAATTGGAGTTTTGGAAAAACATTACCTGTTTTCTTTGCATTTAGTAGCAGTCTGGAGTGGATTAAGTTGCAGTGAAGTTGGTTAGAGTCGGTTTGAATCTCGGAACAAACTTGTTCAAATGACAGTTTGGAGGTGTAGAGCATGGTATTGTCTGCGAATAGATGGATTTTGGAATGAATAATGTTCATGTTTAGATTGTTGACATACAATAGAAAGAGCAGGGGGCCCAAACTAGAGCCCCAAGGAACTCCTTTGACTAAGGGAAGTAGGGAAGAGAAGGTTCCATTAGCTTTGATTTTGCTTTTGCCTTTCTGACAGATGGCTGGAGAACCAGTTTAATGCTGAATGTCAGCTGGAGCACCAGTTTAATGCTGAACGTCAGATACCATGTTCGATAAGCTTATCCAGGAGCAGGTCATGTTCGACTGTATCGAAAGCCTTACTAAGATCCAAGAATACAGCCCCTGTAATCTGTTTGTTGTCTAAGGCCTCCAACCAGTCATTTGTTACCTTAGTCTAACATCACCCTGCAAATGCTTCAATGTATAGCCTCCCCTTCTGCCTACCCCTCCACCACATTGCCTGTCTTCCCAACCCTCCCATCTCCCTCTTCCTTTTCCTTCCCCCCCACCTCCTACCTCCACTACCCTGGTGTCCTACTCCTCCCCTAAACCATGCCTCCTCAAGCCGTACCTGTAGTTCCTATTTTACCGCCAAGTACTGCTTACTGCCTAGCGGCTGTCTACTCCCCCACACTCTTTACCCAGTAGGCCAGTAGGCTGCTTGATGCTCTAATCACTGTCTAGTCAGTATTTTCGCATGTGATTTTGTTTTCCCTGTGATTAATTGATGCTCTGACAATTGTTATTTAATATCTTGTATTGTATATGTAACACTGCAATTTGCACACTGTTTAGATTTACTCTGGTCACAGTATGTGGCCCGGGTCATGCCTGAAAACGGTCCCTGGGATCAGTGCACCTACCCGGTTACCAAAGTCATAAATAAATAAATAGACAAGGCAGATATAGTGTTGCGGTGGTGCCTAAATCCAGAATGTAGAGGGGTTGACCAGGTGGAGTGCGTCCAGGAATTCTTTGAGCTGGGTATTAACCATTTTTTCTAGAAGTTTTGAGAGGACTGGCAGGATCGAAATGGGCCTGTAACTGTTACCATCGCTAGGGTCTCCCGACGTAAATAGAGTCAGAATGTGCGCCGTCGCTAGGGTCTCCAGACTTAAATAGAGTCAGAATGTGGGCTAATTTCTACTCCTGAGGTACCGTGACTCCATTAAGGAGAGATTGAATAGATGGGTAATGGGGCTGTTAAGTAGTGGCAACCCAGCATCAAGAAGACGGGATCGATGTTATCTGCCCCAGTGCTTCTCCTAGTGTCCAATCTGAGTAGTAGGTCCTCGACTTGCTTAAATGTAACAGTAGTGAAGGTGAAGGTAGAGTGGGTGGCAGGGCTGGGGGCCGTGGTGGTGTATGCAAGGGTGGGGTGAAGGGTTGATGCCAGGGAGGAATCAAAGGCCAAGCCTGCTGTTGCGAAATGTTCATTACATTTGTTGAGTTTCTGGGATTTTTCAGTGATTGTGGAGCTATGTAGTTCTAAATTGGCAGGGAGGACATTGCAACCATCTACTGTTGTGAAGGTGTGCCAGATCTTGGACAAATTCCCTTTTTGCGGATTCAAGGACATTCCAGTAATCATTTTCTTTTGTAGTTCTAATCAACCTGGCACAGGCATTGCGGGAGGCCCTGAAGGCCAACCAGTCCTCGGAAGATTTCATGCACCTTGCAGTGGCCCATAACTGGTCTCTTTTTGATGGTGCTTTTTTAATGTTCACACTGAACCAAGGGCAGGAGGCTTTTTTATTCTACTTCTGATCACAGGGGCATGTTTATTTATAACATCGCATAGGATGCGATTAAAGATGTGCACGGTGTCAGTAATGGTAGGTGCTAAATAGAAGCTTTGCCAGTTGGAATCCCTCAGGTCTGCTAGGAAGTTGGCTGGGTTAAACTTCCTAAAACTCCTCTTAGTGACCAATGTGCTAGCCGGGGCAGGTTTTAGTAGGTTCCTGACACACACACACTACTATGTTGTGGTCACTAAGGTCATTATGGAAGACTGCTTCATGTGTTATTTTGTGTAGCATACCGTATTTGTAATAACAAGATCTATATATCTGGAAACTGCATTGTTGTCCTATCTGCAGGCAACTGTCAGCTCTGAGGGAGGAGGTTGCCCACCTCCAGGCTGAACTGGCAAGGACTAAGGAGGCCTTCCCCACCCAAAGAGCACCACTGCCACAGAGGCTGCCAAGTATGAAGAGCAATTGGACCACAGTGGGTTCTGGGAGGGCAGTGGTGGTGGAACAGAGGCGAAGCCCCTTAGTTGTACCTCTACACAAACTATATGCCAGTCTGGCAGAGCAAGGTTCCTCTATAATGGCACCATCAGTGGAAATCAAGAAGAATGCTGAGGACACCCACAAGGGACACCACAGGGGAAGGAATCAGCTTCTGATAGGGGACTCAATTGTTAGAGGGTAGACCTAGGGAAGGTAGAGGAGAGGGAAGTAAGGTGCCTGCCTGGTGCCATGGCTTGGAGGGACAAGAAGCGAATCCTCAGGATTGCAGAAGCAGCATCACAGGAGAGGGAACTAGATATCATTGTCCACCTTGGGACAAATGACCTAGCTAGGCATGGGATCAGTGCAGTTCGGGACGAAATTGTGGAGTTGGGGAGGGGCCTCAGACAGGTAGCAAGCATGGTTACCTTCTCAGAGTTGCTGCCAGTCCATGGCAGGGGTGAGGCTAGGGTACTACACACCATGCAGTTTAATGAATGATTGCAAAACTGGTGCAGAGCACAGGGCTTTGGCTTCATTGGGGACTGGGGGTACACCTGGAGAGATGAAGGTTTGTACTGGCACGATGGTCTGCATTTGTCCATTAAGGGAACCAAGATCCTAAGTGACAGGTTTAAATGCTTCCTTGGCAAGCTTTTAAACTAGCCATGGGGGGAGGTGCTAATAAGAGGCAGGAAATTTCAAACCTCCCCCCACAAATATGACGGTAGTAAAGTAAACACTGAGGCACAGTGCTCAGCAGAGGGCAGGACAGGGGTAAATGGAAAAATAGACAAGGGCAAAAAGAGCATGCATGGGGAAAAAGGATAAAGCCAACATTAAATGGAGGGCAATGAGTACCAATGCCCGTAGTCTGGGAAACAAGCTTCCTGAGCTAGTAGCCTTGATGAAAGATGAACACTTGGATGGAAGATGAACACTTGGATATTGTGGCAGTCACAGAAACATGGTACACAGGGAACCATGACTGGGATGTCAACATACCGGGGTACACAGTCTACAGAAAGGACAGGGAGGGGAAAAGAGGAGGTGGAATAGCTCTATACATAAGGGAAGGGATCAAAGCTACAGAACTAAAAAGTGAAGGGGGAGGTACAAGAGGCACTCTGGGTCACCTTGGAGACAGGGAATGGCATCACAATCCGCACAGGGGTTGTATACAGACCCCTGTCTCAAGGGGAGGAAATGGACAAGATAATGACAGAGGACATTCTCAAAATGGCTGAAAAAGGGGAGATACTGTTGATGGGGGACCTGAATATGCCAGATGTTAACTGGATGACATGTACTGCAGCCACATACAAGAGCAGGGTCATTCTTGATGCCCTGCAGGGGGCAGGCCTTAGACAGCTAGTGTTGGAACCCACTCAGGAGGAAGCAATACTAGACCTGGTACTCTCAAATGGAGAGAGGATCACAAATTTAGAAGTCAGTAGACATCTGGGAACAAGCGACCACTGCACAGTGTGCTTCACAATAAGCACAACCATGGAGACAAGCCATACAAAAACAAACATACTGGACTTTAGAAGGGCTGACTTTGGCAAAATGGGTGAATACCTGAGGAATACACTAGCAAATGGCCAAAAAGGAGGGGTGGAAGAACAATGGAGAAAAATCAAAACTGCCATCATAGAGGCAACAATCCTTTGTGTGAAACAGATAAAGAAAACAAAGCGGAGTAAAAAACCACTATGGTTCTCAAAAGAGGTGGCAGGGAAGGTAAAGGAGAAAAAGGCTGCATTCAAAAAGTATAAGGAATCACAGAAGGAGCACGACAGGGAACTGTATTAATTAAAGCAGAAAGAAGTGGGGAAGGCAGTCAGAATAGCAAAAGCCCAAACTGAGGAAAAAATTGCCAAGTCATTAAGAAGGGGGACAAAACCTTTTATAGGTACATTAGGGAGCATAGAAAGGTCAAGGGAGGAATAGTGAAGATTAATAAGGGAGAGGGGAGGTGGGCAGAGGGAGACAGTGAAAAGGCAGAGATACTAAATGAATACTTTTGCTCAGTATTCGCAAAAGAAGATGAGGAGGAGTTACCTAAATCAGACAATAGAAGCACTCTGGGTAGGGGGGCTGACACCAGTCCATTTACAGAAGAAAGTCCTGAAAGAACTCCTAAAACTCAAGGTGGACAAAGCAATGGGGCCTGATGGGATTCACCCCAAAATCCTAAAAGAACTAAGGGAGGACCTAGTGACACCACTGACCACACTTTTTAACAAATCATGGGAGGATGGGGTGGTACCTGAGGACTGGAGGAGGGCAGATGTGATTCCCCTTCACAAAAGTGGGAGCAAGGCAGAAGCAGGAAATTACAGACCTGTAAGTTTGACCTCAGTGGTAGGGAAAATTATGGAATCACTTCTGAAAGAAAGAATTGTTGAGTACCTAGAGGCCAGCAGGGCACTGGACCCAAAAGCAGCATGGATTTACAGCAGGAAGGTCATGTCAGACGAATCTAATCTATTTCTTTGACTGGGTGACCAAAGTAATAGACCAGGGAGGGGCTGTGGATATGGTCTTCCTAGACTTTAGCAAGGCATTTGACACAGTCCCGCACAAAAGATTAATAATCAAGTTAGCCAGCCTGGGAGTGGGTCCCAGGGTGGTAGCCTGAGTTGCAAACTGACTGCACAACAGGACACAGAAGGTAATTGTGAGTGGAAGACATTCCAAAGAAAGAGGGTTCACTAGTGGAGTACCCAGGGCTCAGTACTGGGTCCAGTCCTCTTTAACATCTTTATAGGTGACATTGCAGAGGGTCTGGAGGGAAAGGTATGCCTCTTTGCAGATGACACAAAGATCTGTAACAGAGTTGATACACAAGGGGGGGTAGAAAGGATGAAAAGGGATTTGGCAATGTTGAAGGAATGGTCAGACATATGGCAATTTAGATTCAATGCAAAGAAGTGCAAAATAATGCACCTGGGAAACAAAAACCCGGGTGAAGAGTACACAATAGCAGGGGAGGTACTAACAACAACAAAAATGGAACAGGACTTTGGGGTAGTCATATCAGATGATCTAAAGGTGGGTAAGCAATGTGAGAAGTCAGTAAAGAGAGCCAGCGGGATACTGGGATGCTTAGGAAGGGGCATCACAAGTAGAAAAAGGGAAGTGGTTATCCCTCTGTACAGACAGTTGGTGAGACTCCATCTGGAGTACTGTGTGCAGTTTGGAGACCTCATCACGAAGGCATAGACAGGATGGAAGCAGTCCAGAGGAGGGCAACTAAAATGGTGCAGCGTCTGCATCAGAAATCATATGAAGAGAGACCGAGAGAGTTTAATATGTATACCCTTGATGAAAAGAGGGACAGGGGGGACATGATAGAAACATTCAAGTACCTCAAGGGAATCAACAAAGTCCAGGAGGGTAGTATCTTTCAGAAAAAGAGATGTGTAAGAACAAGGGGACACAATTTAAAGATAGAGGGGACGGCTCAGGGGGAATGTGAGGAAATCTTTTTCACAGAGAGAGTGGTGGATGCATGGAACTGCCTTCCTGGGAGGTTGTTGGGGCTAAAACAGTGGGGGAATTCAAACATGCATGGGACAGACACAAGGCAATTGTAGTGGGGGGTGGCAGGAAGTAGGCTGTTGGTTAACTAGAATCTGCAGCTTATCCAGTAGGTAGGGAAATGGGCAGACGGGGTGGGCCAAGTGGTCCTTATCTGCCGTCAAAGTCTATGTTTCTATAAGGGAACTGGCTAGATGATCTTACCCGTATCAGTCTTCACCATCCATCACTGGTGGGTGTCTGCCAGAGACAGGCACCCCGCAGGAGACTTTTTTTTTTTGGAGGAGGGACCGACGTAATACGTGGTGCTCGCGGGTTGGCCAGAAATGGGCGTTGGGTCCTCCTCCACCTCAGTTCTGCTTCTCCCGCTGTCAAGACAACACCCCAGCAAACCAGAGACTTCTGCGGCCTACTGTTTTCTGTGATGCCTAGTTTGACTCCGTTATCCTCAACTCCACCTTGATTCTGCTACTCGACGCCGCTCAAGACCGGTAGACCTTTCCTTTTATTTTTGTATGTGGCGTTGAGTCTTTTCTGATTATAAGTTTACTAACATACTAACATACTAAAATGCCAGCAGAATAGGTCTAACGGTCTTTCGTGTCTGCTCGTTTGGTCAGCCCCCACCCTGGGTGCTGACCTTGCTGTCCCCCTCGCCTTCTCTGGCTTCTCCCTTCCCAGTTCCGGATATTCTTGCTGCATTGGATTTTGCTTCCAGAACCCTTCCCCTGTACCTGTCCCACCCCCTCTTGAACCCCTCCACTGTCTCTGCCTCCACCAGCCCCCTAGGCAGTGCATTCCATGGCTCCACCACCCTCTCAGTGAAGTAGCACCTCCTCCTTTCTCCCCTGAATCTTCCCCCCTCCAGCTTCCACCCATGCCCTCTAGTGGCCCCTTCCTCCTTCCTTCGAAGCACCCTGACTGTTCCTCCCCTATTTACCCTCTTCATGTACCTGAAGACCTCTATCATGTCCCCCCGGTCCCTTCTCTCTTCCAATGTGTACATATTTAGCTCTTCGAGCCTCTCCTCATAGGTCCTGTCCCCCAAGCCCCAAATCATTTTGGTTGCCCTCCTCTGGACCCTCTCCAGGAGGTTAATGTCCCTCTTTAAATGTGGCTTCCAAAACTGTACGCAGTACTCAAGGTGCAGCCTCACCAAGCAGTTATACAGAGGGAGTATCACTTCCCTCCTTCTGGAGGTGATCCCCCTAGCAATGCATCCCAGCATCCTGTTGGCCTTGGCTGCTGCCCTCCTACAAGTCTCAGAGTTGTTCATCTTGACATCCACCACCACCCCCAGGTCCCTCTCAGCCATCGAGACTTGTAGCATTTCCCCCAGGGTGTACACTTGGCCTGGGTTTCTGGTCCCCAGGTGGAGTACCTTGCATTTCCCTGCATTGAACCTCAGCTTCCACTTTCTAGACCATCTTTCCAGAGCCTCCAGGTCCCCCTGTAGGGCCACCCTCCCCTCCTCCCCATCCACCACCGCCCCCAGTTTCGAGTCATCTGCAAAGAGACTCATCTCACTCCTGATTCCTGTCCTTATGTCAGATACGTAGGCATTGAACAGAAGGGGCCCAAGGACTGATCCCTGTGGGACCCCACTAATGACCCTCCTTGGGGATGAGACTATCCCACCAACTACGACCCTCTGGGTCTGGCCCTGGAGCCAGTTGCCTATCCATCTGATCTTCTGGTTCCCCACCCCCATTTCTCCCAGCTTATCCCACAGGCCCACGTGAGGAACAGAGTCAAATGCCTTGCTGAAGTCTAGAAAGAGGACATCCACTGGTCTACCCAGGTCCAAGGCACTTGTCACCCAGTCATAGAACTCCACCAGGTTTGTCTGACACGATTTCCCTGGGATGAATCCATGCTGTCTATCGTCTAGGCACCCTGACTTATCCAGGTCCCTCCCTAGCCTCTCCTTGACAATGCCCTCCATCACCTTGCCCACCACCAATGTCAGGCTGACAGGCCTGTAGTTCCCTGCCACCTCCCTTGATCCCCCCTTGTGGATAGGTACTATATGCGCCACCTTCCAGTCTTGGGGTACCCACCCTGTCCTCAGAGAGATGGTGAAAAGTTCTGCTAGGGGTTTCGCCAGGACATCTGCAAGTTCCTTCAGCACTCTGGGATGTAATTTATCCGGCCCCGGCGCTTTCTCCGTCTTAAGGGAGCGGAGGGCTTCCCTCACTCTCTCTGCTGTGATTTCCACTTCCGGTACCTCTTCTCCCTGCTTAGCCTTCCCCCCACCTGCCAGTGATGCCTCCCCCTCTCCCCAGACCTGCCGACGGTAAGGGTCCCCCTCCTCAGTATCTCTGTCTCCTCCCATGTATGATGCAGCACCCCCATTTTCCCTAGTGAAAACTGAGGTGAAGTACTCATTTAGTACCTCAGCCTGCTCCCCCGGGTCTTGTGCCCATCTCTCCCCTGATTTAATCCTGCTAATCTGCCCCTTCACCCTTCGTTTTTCCCCAATGTATCTAAAGAACCCTTGTTCCCTCTCCTAATTTCCCTGGCCAGGTTCTGCTCCTTCCTTGTCTTAGCCGCCTCACCACTCTAGTGGCCCTTCTAGCCATCAGCTCGTACTCCCCTCGATCCCTTTCACTTGTTGAGCACTTGAATTGCTTATAGGCTGCTTTCTTTCCCCGCACCACCTCCTGGACCTCCCTGGTCCACCAACAGGGTTTTTGGGCCCTACCGCATTTTCGTCTTACTCTTGCACAGTTGCTAGTAGCATCCTGCACCCCTCTCCTGATGATTTCCCACCTACTACCAGCGTCCATGTCTGACCCAATCCCATCAAATGCTCCTAAGGATCCTTCCCATTTCCTTAAAATCCCGCCCTGAAGTCGGTTACTTCCGTCTTTGTGCAGCCTTCTACCCTCCTAGGTCCAGGCAGAACCAGACCGTGGCATGGTCACCCCCGACAATGGGTCCCTTACCTCCAGGCCCCCAATCTGGTCACTGTCTGCCAGGACCACATCCAGTACCCGTGCCTCCTGGTGGTTCCTCACCTGCTGAGTTAGGAGCGTCTTGAAAGACATCCAACAACCTCTGTTCCCTGGTCACAAAGGATGTCATAGTCTCCCAGTCTGTTCCTGGCATGTTTAAGTCCCCCAACACCACCACTGTTCCTCTGCCCAGTCTGCAGTGTCTCCTAACATCTGCCACCAGACTGTCCTCCAGCTCCTCTGCCAGGGCAGGGGGTCTATACACCACTCCTATTTTTCCTCTCTTGCCCCCCCTTGTTATCGAGGTGACCCAAATCACCTCCACGGTTCCCTCCGCCTCTACTCCCCCTATGCCAATGCAGTTTTGACTATCATTGCTACCCCTCCTCCTTCCCTCCCCCGTCCTTCCTGAACATAGTGTAACCCTCCAGGTTCAGGTCCCAGTCATGTCTTGCAGTGGCCCAAGTCTCAGTGACCGCTGCCACATCCACTGCTCCCTCAGTTAGCATCGCCTGGAGCTCAGACATTTTATTGCCCAATCTCCTGGCATTTAGCAGGACTACCTTCCACCCTTTCCCTATAGTTCCATTTCCCCTGCTTGTGTTCCCATGGGGATTCTGTTTTCCCCTGGTCTGCACTTTGCCAGTCGGCCTTTTCCTGCAATCCTCCTGGTCCCCAGGGGGGTGGAGACAGAGTCCCTCCTTTATCGGCACCCCCTTGACAGCCTTTTCTCCCATCCCACCCCCCTTCACAAGTTTAAACCCCACTTTTCACCAATGAACCCCTCTATTTTCAACTTAAGGATTCCCCTCCCCTCCAAATTGAGATGTAGTCTATCTCTAGCATACAGCTCCTTATCCTCCCAGGTCTCCCCAATCCCCATCAACCCATACCCTATGGCCTCCACCACTCCTGAGCCACTGGTTTATCTCCTAATTTTCCTTTTGTGTTCCCCACTA
Organism: Neoceratodus forsteri; assembly: GCA_016271365.2. Classification (NCBI taxonomy): domain Eukaryota; kingdom Metazoa; phylum Chordata; order Ceratodontiformes; family Ceratodontidae; genus Neoceratodus; species Neoceratodus forsteri. Next base: position 1,136,825,430 of record CM028133.1, read on the forward strand.
GCCCTTGGCACTGGCAGGATTTCTGAGAAGGAAACTGTACATCCTATGTCATGACAGACCCTGGCGAGCTCCCTGAATCTTGCCTGTATCTCTAGCTCATTATTTCCCTCAATGTCATTTGTACCCAGGTGGACCAGTATGTCTGGGGAACCCTCACAATCCTTTGCCAGCTTATATACCTCATGCTTAGCCCTGTGCACCGTTAGTCCAGGGAAGCATCTTGTTCTAACTGGCCAGGCTTCTCCCTCCCTATCCCATTTGATACCCCTGATCATAGAATCCCCCAGCAGGAGCACTCTGACCACTCCTTTTCCTCCATTCCCCCTTCCATGTCCCTCATCCTTTCTACAGGCCCTCCACCCAGCTGGCTCCTTGTTCCTCCCCCTATCTGGGTGCCACATGCCACCCCCTCCTTATTTACCCTGGCCACCCCCTCCAATCCTGTCTCTCCTCCTCCTGAGTATCCTTCTGTACCTTGCTAATTCCCCCCTCACTGCTCACAACTGGTCCTTCTCCCCCATCTGCTAAACTAGCCTGGCTCATCCTCCCTTCCTTCCTGTCTCCATTTAGTTTCTCCTTGCTAGTCGTGCTCCCCTGGCCTAAACCCTCAGCTCCCTTTACTGAATCCTCCTTGTACTTCTGGTCCTTCTCCTTTACCTTTCCTCCCAACTGGTCCTTCTCCTTGCGCTTTCCTCCCTCTTCCCCCTGCCCCTCCTGCTCTGATTCACTGCTCCCCCCATTCTCCTGCATTCCAGGTCCCCCCCTGTTCTTCCTGCTATCTGGCCCCTGCCTCCTGCCTCCCACTCCCACTCCCTTTCCGTCTCTAACCACCCCTGTCGTGGCTACATCACCCCCCTCATCCTTGAGCAGAAGAAGAGAATTAGGCGGTTACTGAGTGTAAGGTCTGATCCACCTCCCCTTGCTTCCTTCTGTCCAGCCCTGGCCATCTGCCTACTTCCCTGAGAATGTTGTCCCTCCGTCCCTCCTTTGTGAGGGTCCCCAGTTACCTGACTGCTTCCTTGGTAGTGTCCTTTTGGACCCCCTCTGCCAGGGTCCCTATGTGACCCCTGAGTATTCTCCTGCACTCCTTTCCCTATGCCCCACCCCAGTGCTTGGTGCAACCCTGTGGGAGATTCCCAGCCCCCTTCCCCAACCATACCACCTCCCTTCCCCCAGCTTTCTCCTAATCCCCGCAACCTCCTCCCTAAGCTGTGCTAGCTGGTAGCACACTGGGCAACCACTGAACTTCCAAGCCCAGTCCAGTATCATGGCTGCTCCACACCCTGTGCACCCCACCACCCTCCCAAAGATGCCGGCCCTAAGGATGCGTGGTTCCATCCCCATCCAAATAGGTTTCCTTGGGTGAGCCACCAGGTTCCCCCCCTAGTCCAAGATACCCATACTGCCTAATCAGGTCACCCACTAATCTTAGAGACAGTCCCACTGTACACCAGTAACCCTGTTACTAGGTGCAGTACAACACATTAAACTTATAAGGGAAATGAACAACTCCTAAGCTCCTCTCTCCCAGCCTTTAAATCCAACCCCAGTGGCTAGAACTACATGAGCTGCACCTGCAGCCTTTTCCTCCAATTGCAGGGCAGGTGTTCCCTTATAAATTTGCAGACTTCTGGGGAGGGAGGGTCCTGGGCAGACACCTGACTCGAGAGAGAGTGTATCAGCCCTGTGTCTCCCCTCCAAGCCCAGCAGCCAAAGAACCAGGCCCAAGCAAATCCCACCAAATAGGTTTTAAATCAGAAGAAATAGGCCTCTACCAGTGCAGCCTGTTATACAGTGAAACATCCACAAAGTGAGCCCCACTTACAGCCACCAAATCAGTTTACAAACATCCAGCAGCCCCCAAAACAATACCCTGCTAGCCCCGTAGAAGTAAGAAAGAAAAGAACTAACCTACCAAGTAAAATCCACAAGAACCCTGTGAAAACAACAGCAGCAGCTACTGTCCTGGAACACAACTGATCCTGTCCCCTTCCAGTTCTTTCTGACTAGTTTAGTTTAGTTACCGTTCCGTCATGTCTGGTCATTGGAACAAGAAGCGATCCAAGAAAATGGGTCGGCCCCCTATGCGTTGGTGTCCCTGTGGCCAACAGATTTCCGTTACCGACCGACATGACGTGTCTCTCCTGTCTTGGTCTCCAGCATGATATGGATGCTTGCAACGCCTGCTTCTCGATGGACATTGAGTTTTGGAGCACCACACGTTAAAGATTGTCATGGCTCTACTGACTTTTGGGGGGGCGTCATCTCTCATGCCGGTCCAAGCACAGGACTCTCTGCCCTACCTCCGGGTCCCTTCCTGGGCCTATACCATCCAGTGAGGAGGTGGTCTCCTCCTCTTCTTTCAGCCTTGCCATGGAGGAGGTCCCTACCGTGGTGCTGGAGGGCTGGTCTGGCCCCGTTCAGTGCCAGGCCAGGAGCTCTGCCCCGGCAGTCGCCTCCCAGAGGTGCTGGCTCCCCCATTGTTGGGGCCCATGGCTGTGGGTCCCGGCATGGAGCGTTCCTCGGCATCACCCGTTGGCGCTGTCTTGGATCCCAGAGCCGCACGTGGCACCAGTGATCAGGATGGTGCCATGAGGGGTGCAGGGCCAGGTCATGGCACTGTTCATGGTGCCATGACTGAGGGATCCCTTGGGGTCACTGATCTGGTGCTCTTCATAATTGTCTCCTCTTCGGAGGAAGAGGAGGAGGATGATTCTGAGGTGGATCTGGATTGGCTGCCTGACTCTTTGGAGTCAGAGGGTTCCCCACAACCCAGAACCCTTGCATCTCCCCAGGTGCCCCTTCCAGCGGCTCAGGTGACCGGAGTTCGTTCAGATCTCCTGGCTACCCCTGGCTTGGGTGGCCGACTGCGACCTTCTGGTCCCTCTGCTGCTGGGATAGCAGTCAGGTTCTTGAGTGAGGAAGTGGCTGCCATCCCTGGTGCCATTCCCCCTCTCAGAGTCAAGATTGAGCTCCCTCCTCCTGTTGCCCTCTTTGGGAGGTCAGTGGAGTCAAGGGAGCCCTTCGCACAAAGGTCGAGGAAGAGGACTTTCTCAGAGTCCTTGGGGTTGAGGATGAGGGGCAAGGGACCACAGTATACTTCCATGGCTCTTTGGTGTTGAGGGAGGAGCCATAGTGCTGAGCCCTTTGTTCTCCCTTCGGGTTCTCCCATGAAGGCCCCTCTGGATGTGGCTGGGGTCCCCTTCTGGATCCATGCGGCCCCGGTCCCCTCATAGGGTAGCTCACTTTACAGGGTTAAGCCCCCACCATTTTGATTTCCAGGATAGTATGGTGAATCTACAGACCTGCAGTTTTCCCCTGATGCCAGGCTCTCCTGTGCATTCTGCTAGCCCTGGCAGAGCCACGTCACATCAGGTGACAGGCTTGCCCATGCCTCTGCATCCAGCTCCCCTTCTTCCAGGCCATATTGGCCTTTGGGTCCTTTTTTTTTTTTACTTGCCAACTCCCATGGCTTTCAGAGGAGGCCTTGTACCTCCTCCTCCTACTCCATCTGTCGAGGCAATCCCCAAGGTATCCCATCCTCTAGTTTCATCTTGCTCATAGAGCCGGGGTTTTTGCATTTTCCCTCAATTTTCTCCTAAATCCTAGCCCCCTAGGATGCCGGCACTTAGGACAGACGTTCAGAGAGGTGACATGTGAGTACACGTCATCCTCTCATGTGCCGTACGATGTCTCCCTTCCCCGACTTCGGTATATCGAAGCTACCAATCCCTTCAAGGGTCAGTGCTTCCACTGGCACTCTCTACAGTTGTGTCGGATGCTACTGCGTCCCTGGTATCCCACCCCTGAGGAAGGAGAGCATCCGCTGGGATGCTCAATCCTCCCTCCCCCTGCTGACCCCTAGCAACCCAAGTCCATTCCTGAACCTGGATCACCGGCGTAGCGCGAGGTGTGGCGTCCAGCGTCTCAACCCTCAGCGCCACTGGGCCGGCACACCTTTTGGTCCTTTGACCTAGGATCAGTTCAGGTCTCAGGCAGCAGCATTTCCTCAGTACGTTAGGGCCATGGACAAGCAGGTCTTCTGACCAGTTCCCCCCGCCGCAGCCATAGTCTGATTCATCAAGTTCCTCAGCCTCCTCATCTTCCTCCACTGAGGAAGAGAAACCTTCAGTCCACCTGTCATCAGATGCTGATCAAGCCCAGTTTCAGCACTTCCTGTCGGGGTTGGTTAGGGACTTACACATTTCCCACTATGCTAGAGACAATACCAAGCGTTCAACGCAGGTCTTCCTAGGTGAGTATGGGGTGCACCATTTGGTAGTCCCAACCTGGCTGGTTCTGTTCTGGCAAGCATTGTACAGTGCCTGGCAGTGTCCATATTCCCAGGAACCAGCCCCTACGGACTGCCGTAGGAGGCATTGTGCAACCCATGGGTCTCCAGGTGTCTTGCCTCATCAACCTTCTGGACTGACGTGGCTGGACACCCCATTAGGGCTTTGATGCTCGGTCTGTGATAGGCCCCCCAAAACAGATTCTTGAGATTTGGATCAGATGGGGCAAAGAGTCTTCTCTTCAGTGCAGAGCCTATTGGCAATTATCTCTCATGAGGCACACCACGCTGCCTACAACAGGCATCTGTGGGTGATGCTGGGACAGGCCCTAGCATTGCTGCCTGATTCGGAGGCTGCCCGGCAAGCCATTGCCCTCACTGCTATAGGCCTGGAGTTGGCAAGGCACCAAACAGGGGCATTGTATGACACCAATGAGGTCACTTCACAGCCTGCGGGGACAGCGATCTGCATTAGGTGGACAACATGGCTTCACCTGTCAAGGTTGTCACCTTTGGCCCAGCGCAGGTTATTGGCCTCCCTCTTCCAGGGGACCCATCCATTTTTCCACAGAGCAAGACGGGATTCAGGGGCGCCTTCTTTCCCCTAATGTTCAGAGGACCCATCTCACTCTGATAAGTTCTAGCCTTGAACTGGCTAGTGGAGGATCCCCTTCCCCCCGTTCTCCCCTGGGGTGGGACTGAAGGATGTGTTCCCTTAGGGTTATTGGGCTCCCTTCAGGGGTGCTTGGTACTCACCCACCAGTGATGAATGGTGAAGACTGACACAGGTAAGATATGAAAATTATGCACCTACTGTAGTTCTTGATCTTCCTGTGTATCTTCACCATTCATCACTGAATCCCTCCCACCTCCCTCTTGAGGCCTCAGTCCATGAGACATCCACCTCCCTTCTACCCTAAGCCCCCATCCCCCTCCTTCTGGAGTTCTGATGACATTGCTGGGGGGGGGAGGGGGTCTATGGGGTGAGGTCTAGGTTCAAGAGAGTCTTGAACTCTTCCAGGTTCTACTCCTCAGTCTCTGGGGGGGGCCCTCCTCTTCTGGACACCTTGCTTGATCTACTCTTTGGGTCTGCTGGCCTGGGGGAGATACCTTGGGCCTCCTGGGATGCCCTTGTCCATATGTCATCCTCCTGAACCCTTTGTGTTTCTGGGGGTAGGGGGAGTGAGAACTGTGACAGTTCTTGATCTGTTGGGATTGAGTCTGGGGTGTCCTCTTCCCCGAACTCTGTGACACAACCTCCTACAGTCTTGTAATCCCTCTTCAGCCTTGTGCAGTGCTGGTTCTGCCTTATCTGGGGACTCAGCAAAGAAGAAAGGCAGCTCTTCTGTGCTCTTGCCAATCAGAATGCTTATGTTCCAGGTTGCAGCTTCTCTACCAGGGTTCTTCTGACTCGGGGTCTTGATGTTGCAAGACATTATGCCACATGCAAAAATCACACTGCCAATACAATGCAATTTTGCATGCAGCATAATTCTTTTTTTTGCAGGGGGGTCTGCCTCATGCACCTCCCAAACCCCCCCAATAAGAATTCTCAACTCTTGGAAGGGTGGAGAGTCAAGTCTAAATCACACAAAATGCGAGTGAAAAATAAAAGTTTCTGGGACTGGGAATCAAACCCAGTCCCAGACGTTGCTCCTGGGTTCGATGCTGCTGTGGCTTAGTCCATTGAGCCATGGCAACTGCTTGGTGGAATCTTGTCCCAGCAGATGTCTTATCCTCTGCCTGGGATAGAGCGAGTGGTGCAATACTGTGTACAGCAGTATTAGCGGTATTGCACCACTCGCTGTAAACTACAGTGCTGTTCTGGGTTAGCCATAATGTTGTACGCTATTAAGCGTACAACATTATGAGCTGGTAGGGGTTGTTACCTGCTAATCCTACAGAGCTGTCTCTGTTGCTTGGGGACCAAGGCCACTCCTCCCCCCACATGCCATATCTTCTCCTCTCTCTCTCTCTCTCTGTCTCCATCTCCCCTTTCTCCTTTGGTCGCTCAGGGACTGAGGCCTCCTGGTCCAAAACCCTCAGGCCCCTCCTTCTCTTCCTGTCCTCTCGTCGGCATACCCTTTTTCAGTTCATTCCTTTCCTTTTACTGTCTCTTGGGCTCCCTTGCCCTTCCCTTCTTTCTCTTTACTTTCTTCTACTGTCTCTCCTTCTCACAGAACTGAGGTGGAAGAGGACCCATCGGCTGTTTCTGGTCAGCCTGTGAGTGCCATGTATTACGTCGGCCTTGTGGATGGTGCTGACAGCAGACACCCACCAGTGATGAATGGTGAAGATACACAGGAAGGTCAAGAATTACGGTAGGTAGGTAATTTTCATTTTTTTGCAGTTTGGTCTTGTGGATTCTGTTATCTGGCTTAGGTCCAGGTCATTGCAGAGATCCTTGAGGGGGTTTGATTTTGGACTAAGCAAGTCAAAGTTCTGGTCACTCAGAATGATTGATTCTTGGGTTTTGTTCAACCCTGTCACAGAGGGGCATGGTCCAATGCCTTCCTGGAGCATCAGCTCGCTGGGATTTAGACAGGATAGGAAGAATGGGAGAGGGAGCAAGGACAGCTGGGGGTGCTGGTTCACCTGGGTACCAGTCATCTGGCAAAGCAGCCTCTGGAGATGGTGTGTGGAGCATCCATGGACTGGGGGACAGATTAGGGGACATCCAGCCACCCTGGCCTTTTCCAAGGTCCTCCCTGTATGGGCAGGGAGCTGAAGCAGGATCAGATAAGGAGTGATGTAATACTGGAGTTTAGCAGATGATTTAAGGAATGGTGCCAGGAAAAGGGGTATTAGTTTGTGGGGGATGGGGGGAACTGCTGGGACAGGAGTCTCTTCAAGGGTCTACGCGCTGGGGCAGAAGTTTGACGTCTACATCAGCCATCTAAACTGACTCTGGCGGGGAGACTGAATCTAGGGGAACCGTGGTGGCTAGTGAGAAAAAGGGGATACTAGCTAGTATCCCCCCCCACACACACACACAGCTGGAGAATTGTAGCACAAAGATGGTACAAAGAGAGCTGTAGTGCTTACTGGACCAGGGAAAGGGAGTAGCAGAGAGGGAGCATGCCAAGAGTGAAAGCACCAACAAAGTGGGGGAGAAGACAGGGAAGACACAAGGACAGCAGCAAAGTAGGGTCAGGGGTCAGATGGAAGGGGGCATGCCTTAATGCCAGGAACCTAGGTAACAAAATCAGCGAGCTCCAGACATTGATGACAGACATGAAGGTGGTCATTGTGGCCATCATGGGAAGTGTGGACTTTGGAAAATAATGACTGGGAACTAATGGTCCTTGGGTAGTCACTGTTCAGGGGGATAGAGGAATAGGTAGAGGGGGAGGAGTTGCCCTTTTTGTCAAGGAGGGCATCAAGGTGGCGGGAGATGTGTCCATCAGGGTAGGAAGGGGAGGCAGAGTCACTTTGGGTGCAACTCACGGCAGACTCAGGTAAGAAAATACACTTGGGGAGGATCTGTAGGCCTCCAGGGCAAGGGCAGGAAAGGGACAGAGAGCTCAGGGAAGTACATGAAAGAGGGATAGCAAAAGGGTAAGTAGTGGTAGTGGGTGATCTGAACCTGCTGGACATCGATTGGGATGTTATGGTGGCCAAGAGCGCCTAAAGTCAGGTCTTGCTGGATGTCTTCAAAAACTGTCTTCTGGTACAGTTAGTTAAGAAACTCCAGACTGCAATTATTGATGTGGTGCTCACCAGCTCAGAGGTGTTGGGAGCTGTGGAGGAGGGGGAGTCATTGGGGAACAGCAACTGTAACTCTGGTTTAAACTGGCCCTTGGATCCAACAAACCACAATCAAGAGCTGATGTCCTGAATTTCAGAAGGGCAGACTTTGCCAGGTTGAGGAAGCTAGCAGAGAAAAGTTAGTTGGGGTAGATAACATGGGTGGGGTGGAAGAGAGATGGGGTGCAATTAAGGGGCAATTCTCAAAGCATCTGAGTTATGCATGAGAATGGTAACCAAAAAGAACAGGTTCAAGAGGCCACTATGGTTCTCGGCAAGGGTCAAGGAAGCGGTGAGGGCCAAAAAAGGCCTTCTGAAAATCTGAAGAAATGTAGGGGGAGGTAGAATGGGAAGAATATGTACAGAAAAATAAGGAGTCACAGAACTGTGTATTGTGGAGGGGGTCAAGAGCAGAGAAAAACAGTTCTTCAGATACAGTGGGTGGGGAAGGGAAGAAAGTAGGGGGAATCATAAGACTAGTAGAAGGGGTAGGGTGATAAAGGAGGATGAGCAAAAGCCACTGTCCTTAATGATTACTTTTGCTCACTTTTCACTAGAGAGGAGAAAGGCATTGAAGCAGCCACTAAGGGGGTCTCAGAGGTGAGGCAGCCAGTATTTATGAGCAAAAGAGTCTTGAAGGGACTGTCAGCCTTGAAAATAGATAAGGCACGGGACCAGATGGTTTGCATCTGGATACTCAGGGAATTAGTAGTGGAAGTAGCTGAACCCCTGGTAGGTCTACTCAACAGCTTACTTAGGGGAAGTTCCGAAGGATTGGAAGGTAGTGGACATAGTTCTACTTCATAAGGTGGGGACAAGGAATAACCTGGGAACTACAGACCTGTCAGTCTTGTCTCTGTTATAGGGAAGCTGATGGAGTCACTGGTTATAGAGGACCTCATGAACTACCTGGAAGGCAACAGGCTCCAGGATAGTAAACAGCATGGTTTTGTGGCAGGGAAGTCTTGTCAGATTAACCTGATAGTTTTCTTTGACTGGGTGATGAAGGAATTAGATGGGGCCCTGCTGTGGGTTTGCTGTAGTTCGACTTCAAAGGGAAGGAGAAATTGTTTCACCAGGAAAGGCACACTAAGCTGAAGCTGGTTTTCAGTTGTGACTTGGGAGCACAAAGAAGTTAAATGACTTGCTCAGGGTCACACAGTATGCAGGTGGGGACTGTGGGATTCAAAACCTGGTCTCTAGGTTTGTGGCTCAGAGCCCTAAACCACTGCGCTATACTGCCTCCTTCAACAAGGCTTTAAACTCAGTACCTCACAGATGACTGCTGAAGAAGATGGAGGAGTTGGGTGCAGCTAAAGTCACAGTAAACTGAATGAGTAACTGGATAAAGGGGAGGCAACAGATGGTGGTGGCCAATGGGGCTAGATCAGAAAAGAGGGAGGTTATGAGCAGGTTTCCACAGAGACCAGTCCTGGGTCTGGTCCTCTTCAACTTGTTCGTCAGTGACATTGGAGGGGGAATCCGGTGCAGGTTTTGTCTCTTCGCAGATGATATGAAGCTCTGTGAGAGGGTGGAGAGTGGTGAGGGAATAAGGGAAACACAGAGAGACTTACAAAAGCTAAAGGAGTGGTCTGGGGTTTGGCAGTTGAAATTTAACACCAAAAAGTGCAAGGTGATGCACCTAGGGAACAAGAACCCCAGGACAGAGTACTGGATGGGAGGAGTGAGTCCTAGTACTACAGCTGAGGAAAGGGACCTTGGACTTATCATCAGCAACTCACTTAAGCAGTCAAATCAGTGTAACATGGCCTATAGCAAGGTTAATAGGATGCTGGGATGTATTGGAAGGGGTATTGATAGTGGAAGAAAGGAGGTAACACTTCCCCGCAATAGATCCCTGGTGAGGCCTCACCTGGAGTACTATGCCCAGTTCTGGAGTCCACACGTCAGGAAGGATAAGGACAGGCTGGAGACAGTGCAGCACAGAGTAACAAAAATGATTCTGGGCCAGCAGGGCAGACCCTATGAAGAGCACCTCAAGGCACTGAACATGTACTTGCTGCAGACCAGAAGGGAGAGGGGAGATATGATAGAGGCATTAAAATTCCTTAAAGGAATTAATAAAGTGAACTATGGGGAACTGTTTAGCGTGAGCGCTAACTGGAGGTCACATGGACAAGAATGGAAACTAAACTTTCTTCACAGAACAGGTGGTGGACAAGTGGAACACCCTGCCAGAGGAAGTGGTGGGGGCTGAAACAATCACGGGATTTAAGAATGCATGGGATAGACATAAAGGAATTCTGGAGGTCAGGGGTAAGGGGCAACAGACTTCTAGGAAAACAGAAACTGAACTTACAAGCTCAAATGGGCAGACTGAGTGGGCCATAGGCCCTTATCTGCCGACACTGTCTATGTATCTCTGTAACAGGAGGGAGGTTCAGAAGCGGCATGAGTAAGTGCTATTTTACGGAAAGGGCGGTGGAACCATAGAACGGGCTAATGGTGGAGGGGGTGGGTGGAAAAACAGGTATTTCAAGCAGAGTTGGGATACGGTGAAGGGTATAGTGGTTGCTCGGGTTGACAGAATCATGGAGGAAAATGGGGGGACAGGGAGGGTTTACTACCTTGGAGGATCTGTAGGTTCCAGGGCTTTTAGGGAACTTGGGCAGACTGGCTGGACCACTGGATCTTCCTGGACATAAGTCTCCACCACTCATTCACACTAGTGGGATTAGCGCCGGAGGCACTAGGACCCATCGGGAGCAAACTTTTTGCTGGAGGGTCGTCGCGAGAGACGGCGCCGCGAGACACGCGTCGCGAGCAGCGGCTCGAGCGGTAATGACTATCTCGGTGACAACCCTCCAACCGCCTCAGTTCCTTTTTTCCCGCCGTCGAGTGCGCTTCAGTGACGACGTCGCTCGCCTGTCGGGAGTCAAACTTCAAACCAGCGCATAGTTTTCAGTTTGTTTTTTTGTAACATTATCACGATAGTAGTATCGCTTAATTTTATTCTATTTTCGTTAAATTTTTCTAATATTTTAAATTTAACTTACTTGAAGAAGTCTCGGCCTACTGGACGAGTCGACCATGAGCAGGTTAGGTAGCGGTAGGGAGACTTACATTATAAGCTGTTCAGTCAGCGGGCTGGAGTCCGGTCAGCCTCCTTCTCCTCAAGCGGGGTTCGACTACGGTCAGTCCGATGCCGGGGGATGGGCGGTCCCCGCGCGGTATAAAATGGCAGGTGCATTCTCACCGTTCGGCCTCGAGCTCTTCTTCGGCCCACAGGTCAAAAAAGAGAAGGCATCACTCGAGGTCGCCCTCTGGTATGTCTGCGCGTCGACGGTCGGTTATCGTTGCTAGTTGCCGGTCTCCTTCTTCGGAGTCGCCAACTTCCGATAATCGTCGTCCTCGACATCGGAGCCCCTCCCCGCCTATAGGTAGGGCTCCAGATGAGCAGTTTCATCAGTGGGCCGCTCTTATGGAGTGATGGGCTCGGAGGTTGGTTCTTCTGCCTGGCTCGGTTACCTCGGAGCCCTCGGGCTCCTCCGGCGATCAGGTAGGGCGGTTGGACCTTCCTAGTCTCGCGGCGCCTTCTTCGGTGCCAGCGACTCCGTGCTTAGGTGTTTCCCCCTCACATAGCTGCGGCAGAGGGCCATACCGATGCCCTTATCTCCTGTTTTCCTTCTCTAGCTTTCCAGGTTCCTGGGGCTTTCCGGCGCCTTCTGCAGGGTCTGTGGGCTTGTCGGGCGCTGTTTTCAGTGCTGCTGGGTCTTGCGGCGCCGTGGCGCGTTGCGGCGTCGTCACGAAGCGCCCGCCCGGCGCTGACGGGGCCACGTGCCTCTTTGGCGCCGTGCGCCTCCTCGGTGCCGTCTTCAGCCCGTTTTGCCGTCTCGGCGCGGGAGCCCTCGGGGACTCTCCTTGTTTTTCTGCTATTTCCTCCTCTCCTAATTTTCACTCCTTTCCTGTCCAAACAGTCCTTCCTGGACCATCAGGAGATGATGTTGAGCCTGACCCAGACCTTCGGTTGGGTGATGAAGTGGAGGAAACAGGATCTTTCTTTGCTACAGAGCCTGTGGTCGAGGACCTGTCCTTTAAGTCTCTGTTGAAGAATCTGGGATCCTCTTTCTCTCAGACTACAGACATCGATCCTGGGAAGATATTAAGACTCCAGTATCTTCATGCTTGGAGATCCCTACAGTTTGACTCCTCCGATCCAGCCTTCCTTCGAGACGCTGTCTCAAATGGTATGGAATAATCCTGCTCTTATTCCCTCAGTGGCTAAATCCATTGATAAGAAGTATTCAGCTCCCAAGGATCGTCCCATTTTGGCATCCCAAGCTACGGATCCTATTGCAGTCCTGGCAGAGAATGACAAGGTCGTTCTTCCTCAAACTACTACAGCTCGACCTATTAACAAAGAGTCTCGTAAGATTGATACATTAGGTAAGAGTCTTTGCTGCCTCCACTCTAAGTATGCGTATTGCCAGTTATCAAGGCTATTTTTCTCAGTATGAGTATATCCTGTGGCACTCTATGAAAGAATGGTTGAAGCTCCTCCAGATTCGGACTCCAAGTCAGAGCTTCTTCTGACCGTTATTAGAGGTATTGAGTCCAATAACCAACAGGTCAAAGCCGCCATGGACGCTTTCGACACTGCTTCTCACTCAGCAGCCACGGGGATTTGTACTCGGCGCCATTCCTGGCTGCGTACTTCTGGCTTCACGAATGATGCTCAGCAGCAGATAATGGCGCTGCCTTTTGATGGCTCCTTTCTTTTTGGCCCTCAGGTGGAGCAAGCCTTAGAGGCCACTCAGAAGACTAGATCGGCCATTAAATTGGCCAGACCTCCGCCTGCCCCCTCTCGGGGGCATGTGAACAGACGTCAGTTTCATAGTCGTCAGTCCTTTGAGGCAGAGGCAGGGGAAGCTTCCAAAAGCCAACCTGCCCAACCTCAAAAGAAGGCAGCAAGCGCGAGGCCTAAGCCCCCAGCGCCTGCTATGATTGTTGGCCCAAGTTCCATCCACTCTGCCCGGTGGAACTTTCTCCTCACGGTGGGAGAGTCGTCTGATGTACTTCTACAACCCAGTGGAAGTCCATAACCGGACAAATGGGTCCTTCGGATAATGCGAGGGTTATTCTCTCAATTTCTTGGAAACCACCCCGAATTGTCCTCCCAGATGACAGGTTGTCGGCCTCTCAATCCAGACCTCCTCACCGCGGAGATCCAGGGCCTTCTGAACAACAGAGAGCAATAGAACTGGTGCCCCGCATCTACAGAAACACAGGTTCTACTCCCATTACTTTCTGGTTCCAAAGAAATCTGGGGATGTGCCCATTCTAGACCTCAGAAAGTTAAACAAATTCCTCCCCAGGAGAAATTCAAATAATTTCTCTAGGTACCCTGTTACCTTGCTGCATCAGCACGACTGGCTGGCCTCTCTGGATATGCAGGATGCTTACCAGATATCCCGTCCACCCGACCCACATAAGTTCCTCAGATTTGTAGCTTTGGGTCAGCATTATCAGTTCAGAGTCCTGCCCTTTAGGCTATCCTTGGCGCCTCGAGTTTTTACAAAGTGTTGTGCAGTTCACGGCGCATCTCAGGAAAGTCGGACTCCGAGTGTTTCCCTACCTGGACAATTGGCTTCTAGCAAGCCCTTCCGGCCAAGGGACTTTGGAAGCCGTGCAAACGACTTTTCATCTTCTCACGTCCATGGGAGTTCTGCTGAATTTGAAAAAATCTCAACTGCAGCCCTCCCAGAGGCTCCTTTTCATAGGGACGCTTCTAGACACCTCTTCCGCGAAGGCTTTCCTTCCAGAGGACAGATGACTTGACATCCTTCGGATGGCCCGTTACATCGGGGAGAACCAATGGTTACAGCTCTCTCGATACAGCGCATGTTGGGTCTCATGGCGTCCTCGGTCTTCACTGTACCCCTGGCCCGACTGCACATGAGAACCACCCAATGGATGCTCTCCACTCAGTGGTCTCCGACCTCTCACCCCCAGTCTTATCCCATCAAGGTGGCGGGCCCTTCGAAGTCTCTCACCTGGTGGTCTCAAGAACAATCTCCTGGAAGGATTCCCTTTGCTCCCCGGATCATCAGATCTCCATCATCTGAGCGCATCGCTAATGGGATGGGAGCTCACTATCTCTCCCTCCACACTCAAGGTGTATGGACTCAGTTCGAAACTCATCTCCACATAAATGTCCTGGAGATGAGGCGGTCCTCTATGCGATCCGAGCTCTGAAGGATGTCCTTTGTCACAAGAACATTCTCCTTCAAGCGGACAACAAAGCTGTGATGTATTACATCAACAAGCAAGCGTGCTCATTCTTATCCCTTTGCAGGAAGCAATGAGGGTGGGAGTGGTGCTTGGGCACAAGTCTCTGATTCAAGCGGTTTATCTGCCAGGTATACAAAGCGACCCTAGCAGATCACCTCAGCAGAACGGAGGCAGACCCTCACGAGTGGTCTCTCGATCCAGCCATAGCTCGGTCCCTGTTCAAAGAGTGGGGGACTCCAGACCTGGACCTTTTTGCATCCCCACTCAACGCAAAACTGCCTCTCTTCTGCTCCAGAAATCCAGGGCCTGGCATTTTCTGTCAGGAAGCGTTCAGGCTGCGGTGGACAAAACGCTATCTTCCCTTGTCAATCTTCACCATTCATTACTTCCAGGGTGTAAGCGGAGGCGGCGCACCCGTCAGCAGGCTTTTTTTTTTTTTTAAATGCCTAACGGCCCCGCCCTCGAGAGCGACGTCATGCATCATGCGCGAGGGGCAGCCGTTAGTAGCGACCGACTCCTCCTCCAACTCAGTTCTGTTTCTCCCGCCGTCGAGGCAGCACCTGTTCACGGTAGCTAACCGAAAAGTGCGTATCTGACTCCTTTTTCTACACTCGACGCCTACGGTAAGACTGTTCCTTTTTCTTTCCTTTGTACGGCGCCGGGTGTATTTCCGACTGTGTTTAATCTTGTTTATTCGCGTTATGTCCGGTTCTGGGTGAAACGTTCTTCTAGAAGGCAGACTGCCATGCGTCGGTGCTCCTCGGCGGCATTTCTCCGTCTCGGACCGGCATAGCGTCTGTCTTCGTTGCCTGGGACCAACCATAATATGGATTAGATGCGGCGCTTGTTTCTCGATGGACCGTCAGCGTCCTCGAGATTCAGCGTACAAGCTCGGCAAGGCCCACCGACTTTGGAGACGGCGTCGCTCGCGAGAATCTTGGCGAGATCATAGCCTTTCCCGGGTCCCCTCCGGGCCTACTCACGATCCGAGGAGGAGGGTCTCCTCTTCCCTTCTTGCCGAGGGGCCCCTTCCGCGGTGTTGGGGGCGTCGTAGCCCTTTCTGGGGCGTGGCGCTGACACTACGTCGGCAGTCACCTCTTCGGGGTGCAGGCTCCCCGATGGCGAGGCCCTTGGCTGGGCCCGGCTCGGGTAGACCCTCGGCGCTCGCCTCGGGCGCCGTTTCGAATCGGCGGCGTTCGGCGGTGCCGGTGATCAGCAGCGTCGTTCAGCGCCGTTCAGATCAGCGCCCGTTCGCGGTGCCGCTGGATCGGCACCATTCGGCGCCAGTGATTGGGGTGGCGCCGTTGGCGGTGCCGTTTTGGCCTCGGCGCGTTCCACGGTGCTGATGAGCCTAAGCGGCACCGCCCGCGGTGCCGCTTCGTTCCGACACCCCGGCGGCGTCGGCTGCCCCTCCTCCGGGCGGTGCGGGTCTGCGGGCCGCTGGGGTGTGGGGTTGGGCCTTCATGCTGCCGGCGTGGTGGGGGCGGCGGCGTCACTTCGGTAGCGGGGCGTTCGCGGCCCGTGCCTCGGGACCCTGGGGTGGCCAGCATCGAGTCCTGCTGGTCTCGTCCTCCTCGGAGGGCGATGGCTCGAATGTGGACCCATCCTGGCACCCCATTCTTCGAATCTGGGTCCTCGGTGGCTAGGGGTACCAGGCGGCGCAGCAGGCCCTCTCCTCTGTCCCCCTTGCCGTCGTCTCCTGAGGGTTCCTCGGCTGGCGGTGGCCGAGAGTCCCAGGGGCAGGCGTGGGGGGTGAGCGGAGGGGCTCTCTCTGGAGGCCCGGTGACAGCTGCCCCCGGGGTGCTGTTACCTCCTCTAGGGTTAGGGGAACGTTGCAGTCGGGGAGGAGGGCCCTCTCGGAATCCGAGGGGTTGAGGGGCAGGCGTCCTGCTGCTCGGTCTTCTTTGGCCACCTCAGGGGGGGTGGCCAGGAGCCGTGCGCAGAGCCCGCCCCTCCCCCCAGGGTTCTAGGGTGTCCTCTGGCGGCGTTTGTGTGGACTGCCCTTCTGGATCCATGCAGTCCCGGCGTCGTCACAGGGGAGTTTCTCCCCCAGGGCTCTTCCAGGTTCCGCTTCCCCAGAGTTCCGTTCTGCGGCCTGGTTTGATATCCGGGATCCTACTACTAGGGCTCCTTCCCGGATTCAGAGCCCTCTGCGAAACAGTTGCCTCCTGGAGGTGCCCTCTCCCATCTCTCTGCCTTCACCCCCCGCTCCCAGGCCATGTCGGTCCTCGGTCCGTTATCCTGGGAGCAGTTCAAGGGTTCTCGGACCTTCCCTCATATGTTAGTTACATGCATGAGCGGGTCTTTCGACTCTCCCCACCGCGCAGGAATCCTCTGGACATTCAGTTCCCCATCATCTCGTCTCCCTCCTCTGAGGGAGAGGAACCCCTCTCATCTGTCCTCCGATGCTGATTTCACAGAATATCAGCGTTTCCTCTTGAGGATGGTGAGGGATCTTGGTTTCTACGTTCGGAGAGACAATACCGAGCAGGTGGCGCTGAATTCCTTGGTGATTCAGTGCCCAGCATCTGGTGGTACCTTCCTGGCCTATCCCCTTCCAGGAGGCGTCTATCCGGTCCTGGCAGTTCCCTGCCGTTTCTTCCCCAGCCCCGGCGGACTGCCAGCATAGGTATTGTGCCCCCTCTGAGTCTCTAGGTTCCCTTCCCAACCCGTCCTCAGGTTTGGTATACCTGGATACTCCTTCTGGGCGCGGTTGCCTGGCGCACGACCGCCCACCGGATTCGGACTCTCTCCAGTTCGACCATTGGGGGCGAAGAGTGTTCTCTTCTTCTCGTGAGAGTGCATGTATTGCATCACATCAGGCTCACCACGCTGCCTACAACCGGCATCTGTGGTCGATGATGTCCCAGCTGCTGACATCTATGCCTGACACGGAGCAAACCAGACAAGCCGTTGCCCTCTCCGCGGTAGGCCTGGAGCTGGCAAGACACCAAGCAAGGGCATCTTATGACGCCAATGAGGTGGCTTCCAGGCTTGCGGGGACAGCGATCTGCATCAGGTGGACGGCATGGCTTCGTCTCTCCAGGTTGTCACCCCTGGCCCGGCGTAGGGTGATGCGCTCCGCCTTCCGGGGGACCCGTCTTTTCTCATCCAGAGCTAGGAGACTTTTACAGGGGCTCCATCCGTCTCCTCGTCCTCGGGAGGCACCTCCTAGCTCTTCTCCCACTTAGGCTTTCTGAATAAGCCAGGGTCTTCTCCTTCTGTTTCTCACCAGCAGAAGGCTGGGGGTCTTGTTCCCTCAGGGTATGGCCTCTTCCCCCTCCTGGGGAAGAGGAGCTTGGTACTCACCCAGGAAGTAATGAATGGTGAAGATTGACAAGGGAAGACAGGAAAATTACGTACCTACCGTAATTCTTGATCTTCTCTTGTATCTTCACCATTCATTACTTACACCCACCCACCATCCCCTCAGTGGAACTCTTCCTGTGGCTTCTCCACCTCCCGTCTCCTTCCTCTCTCTGCATTTTCTCTTTTGTTTATAAAATATAGGGTAAAATTCCTTAATTTTTCAAAAAAAAAATATAAATATAAAAAAAAAAAAAAAAAAGTTCTTTCTTAAGGGAGGGAGGGGTCCTACACCCAGAAAATTACTTGCTCCTAAGATTCATGGGCCATCTAAGTGGATTGCATTGGCGATCATACTGCACTACTATCTCTTGCTATTCTTCTTGGCAAGATACCTCTGAGGGTTTTGGTCTGGCTCAGGCTATTCAGTTTGATCCTGCAATCCCGTGTTCAGATAGTTGCCTGAAATCTTTCCCCCCTCTATTCTTGCCTTGCAGAGCAGAGGAAAATACGTCTGTTCCTTTCTTCTTTTAAAAAAAAAATGCTGAGGAACTCTCTCCGACTGCTATAGGCATCTTGGTATCTGGGTCATGCATCTAGTCAAAAGGAGAAATCAAACAAGAAGGCAAATGAGAAGGTAGGCTTTCCTTCTCGCTGTTTTGCTATTGGTTTCTCCCTTTAAGTGTCCTCCTGGACAATTTTACAATAGAGCTCTGCTGACCATATCAATCTAACCAGCCTAAGCCTTGGCCTGCCTTAGCCAGTCAGTCTGAGTCCCATTTCTGTCTTGAAACGCCTGAAGGCTTGTATTTTCCATTCTAAACCCTGAGCAGCACTCTCATGCTGCTGGGGTTTTATTCTTCCCTCCTCGGGTGTCCTCCAGTTAAAGGCCTTCGGCCAGGAGCCCGAGGCGGGTGTCATGAACAATGGCATGTTGAAGATGAGGACTATGCCCTCCTGAGTCTGTCTAAGCGGGTTGGTGAACCTTCTCTTCAGCTCTATCTCGGGATTCTTGCTTCCCCTTTAGTGAGCCTTCAGCTACAAGCTAACTATGCTCGTTGGGCATTCTGGTCCTTCAACATCCCATCTCTCTTCTCTTTCTTCTTTTCTTCTATTTTCTCATTTCCTTACTCATCTCTCCTCCTAGAGTCGCCCAGGTAAGGAGGCCCTGCAGTCCCTAGACTAGGGATGTTCTTATCTCCTCTGTCCTTCCTCCATCGGCTTATTCCTTTTTCAGTTCATTCTTCCTTGCTTTGCTATCCCTCGGCTATCTTGCCTCGCTATCTATATTTTCTGCTTTCTCTTTTGCCTCTCCGGCTCACAGAACTGAGTTGGAGGAGGAGTCAGTCGCTACTAACGGCCGCCCCTCATTGCCTTGACGCATGGCGTGGCCCTCGGTAGGGCGGTTAGGCATTAAAAAAAAAAAGCTCCCGTGGCGGTGCGCGCCTCCGGCTTACACCCAGTAAGTAATGAATGGTGAAGATACAAGAGAAGATCAAGAATTACGGTAGGTACGTAATTTTCTTTTCTTTACGCCTTTCCACCGCTTTCTCTAATCCAGAGAGTACTCCTCAAGTTCGAGTCTCAGGGGACCAAGATGATTCTCATTGCTCCCTCCTGGCCTCGGCAACTATGGTTTCCTGTACTCAACAGTATGTTGGCAGCCTCTCCGAGACCACTTCCCTTGCAAATCAATCTTTTGACTCAGGGCTCGTTGGTCCATCCCAACCTGAAATCACTTCACCTTCATGCTTGGCTCCTAAAGAGATAGAAGTGAATCAGTTCAACATCTCTCGTAGAGTCTCAGACATCCTTCTGGCTGCTCGGAAGCCAGCCACCCGAAAAATGTACGCTTCCAAATGGAAACGTTTTTCTCTCTGGTGTGCAAAGTCCTCTTGGAATCCCTTTTCCTGTCCCCTGACAAGGTTCTGGAGTATCTTTTGGACCTGTCAAACTTAGGTCTTCAGTACTCCACAGTTAAAGTTCACCTTAGTGCCATCTCAGCGTTCCATGAGCCGGTTTCTTCCTTGACTCTGGCTCAGTTACCTATAGTGAAGAGATTTCTTAAGAGTTCTTCATACCAGACCGCTGTTAGCGTCAGTTGCAACCTGGGACATTAACCTGGTGCTGGACATGCTCACTCGGAAGCCTTTGAACCCTTAGCTACCTGTGAGCTAAAATTTCTTACCTGGAAGACTGCCTTCCTGGTGGCCATTACCTCAGCCTGCAGGGTCTCTGAGATACATGCCCTGGTCACGGACCCTCCTATACTGTATTCCATAAAGACAAGGTAGTTCTCATTACTCATCCTAAATTTCTTCCCAAGGTTGTGTCAAATTCCATCTAAACCAACCTCTGGTACTTCCCTCTTACTTAGCTAATTTCCAAAATGAAGGGAAGCAGGCTCTTCATTCCTTGGATGTTAAGAGAGCCTTGCGGTTCTATTTAGATAGAACCAAGGATGTTCGTGAGACTCAAGCAAAGGAAAATTACGTACCTACCGTAATTCTTGATCTTCTCTTGTATCTTCACCATTCATTACTTCCTGGGTGTAAGCCGGAGGCGCGCGCGCATCACAGGAGCTTTTTTTTTTTTTTAGTTGTCTAACGTCCCACCTCAGAGGCGGCGTCATGCGTCATGCGGGGGCGGCCGTTAGTGCTATCGACCCTCCTCCAACTCAGTTCTGTGAGCCGGAGAGGCAAAATGAAAGCAGAAAATATAGATAGCGAGGCAAGATAGCCGAGGGATAGCAAAAGCAAGGAAGAATGAACTGAAAAAGGAATAAGCGATGGAGGAAGGACAGAGGAGATAAGAACATCCCTAGCCTAGGAGTGCAGGGCCTCCTTACCTGGGCGACTCTAGGAGGAGAGATGAGTAAGGAAATGAGAAAATAGAAGAAGAAGAAGAAGAGAAGAGAGATGGGATGTTGAAGGGACCAGAATGCTATGAGCATAGTTAGCTTGTAGCTGAAGGCTCGACTAAAGAGGAAAGCAGAATCCCGGAGATAGAGCTGGCAGAAGGTTCACCGAACCCGCTAGACAGACTCAGGAGGCATAGTCCTCATCTTCAACATGCCATTGTTCTTGACACCCACCTCGGGCTCCTGGCGCCGGAAGGGATAACTAACTGGAGGACAGCCGAGGAGAAGAATAAAACAGCAGCATGAGGCGCTGCTCAGGGTTTAGAAATGGAAAATGTAAGCCTTTCAGGCGTTCCAAGATAAAACGGGACTCAGACTGACTGGCTAAGGCCGGCCAAGGCTTAGGCTGGCTAAGATTGGATTTGGTCAGCAGGCTCTACTGTAAAATGTCCAGGAGAGGACACTTAAAGGGAGAAACCACTTAGCAAAACAGCGAGAAGGATAGCCTACCTTCTCATTTGCCTTCTTGTTTGATTTCTCCTCTTCCTTTTTTTTTTTTTTTTTTACAGATAGAAAAAAAAATTTTTTTTTTACTAGATGCATGACCCAGATACCAAGATGCCTATAGCAGTCGGAAGAGTTCCTCAGCATTTTTTTTTTTTTAGAAGAGAAAGGAACAGACGTACTCATTCCTCTGCTCTGCAAGTAAGAATAGAGGGGGGATTAGATTCAGGCAACTACCTGAACACGGGATTGCAGGATCAAACTGAATAGCCTGAGCCAGGCCAAACAACCCCAGAGGTATCTTTGCCATAAGAATAGCAAGAGATAGTTGTGCAGTCTCGATCGCCAATGCAATCCACTAGATGGCCTATGAATCTTAGAGTAAATAATTTTTCTGGATTTTAAAACCCCCAAGAAGATTTTTTTTTTTTTTATTTTATTTTTTTTGTTTTTTTTTTTTTTTTTGGAAAATGAAGCAATTTTCCCTATATTTTATATAATGCAGAGAGAGGAAGGAGACGGGAGGTGGAGAAGCCACAGGAAGAGGCCACTGAGGGGATGGTGGGAGGGCGTAAGTAATGAATGGTGAAGATACAAGAGAAGATCAAGAATTACGGTAGGTACGTAATTTTCCTATCTTCCCTTGTCAATCTTCACCATTCATTACTTCCTGGGTGAGTACCAAGCTCCTCTTCCCCGGAGGGGAAGAGGCCATACCCTGAGGGAACAAGACCCCCAGCCTTCTGCTGGTGAGAAACAGAAGGAAGACCCTGGCTTATTCAGAAAGCCTAAGTGGGAGAAGAGCTAGGAGGTGCCTCCCGAGGACGAGGAGACGGAGGAGCCCCTGTAAAAGTCTCCTAGCTCTGGATGAGAAAAGACGGTCCTCTGAAGGCGGAGCGCATCACCCTCACGCCGGGCCAGGGGTGACAACCTGGAGAGACGAAGCCATGCCGTCCGCCTGATGCAGATCGCTGTCCCCGCAAGCCTGGAAGCCACCTCATTGGCGTCATAAGATGCCCTTGCTTGGTGTCTTGCCAGCTCCAGGCCTACCGCGGAGAGGGCAACGGCTTGTCTGGTTTGCTCCGTGTCAGGCATAGATGCCAGCAGCTGGGACATCATCGACCACAGATGCCGGTTGTAGGCAGCGTGGTGAGCCTGATGTGATGCAATACATGCACTCGCACGCGAAGAAGAGAACACTCTTCGCCCCCAACGGTCGAACTGGAGAGAGTCCGAATCCGGTGGGCGGTCGTGCGCCAGGCAACGGCGCCCAGAAGGAGTATCCAGGTATACCAAACCTGAGGACGGGTTGGGAAGGGAACCTAGAGACTCAGAGGGCACAATACCTACGCTGGCAGTCCGCGGGGCTGGGAAGAAACGGCAGGGAACTGCCAGGACCGGATAGACAGACTCTGGAAGGGATAGGCCAGGAAGGTACCACCAGATGCTGGGCACTGAATTCACCAAGGAATTCACGCGTCACCGTTGATATTGTCTCTCCGAGCGTAGAAATCGAAGATCCCTCACCATCCTCAGAGGAAACGCTGATATTCTGTGAAATCAGCATGGAGGACAGATGACTAGGGTTCCTCTCCCTCAGAGGAGGAGACGAGGATGATGGGAACTGGAATGTCAGAGGATTCCTGCGGCGGTGGGGAGAGTTGAAAGACCGCTCATGCATGTAACTAACATGAGGGAAGGCGCACAGAGAACCCTGCATGAACTGCTCCCAGGATAACGGACCCGTGGGACCGACATGGCCTGGGGCCGAAGTAGTGAAACAGAGAGATGGGAGAGGCACCTCCGAGGAGGCAGCTGCTATCAGGGGCTCTGGAATCCGGGAAGGGAGCTCTAGTAGGAGGGATCCGGATATCAAACCAGGCCGCAGAACGGAACTCTGGGAAGCGGAACCTGGAAGAGCCCTGGGGAGAAACTCCCCTGTGGCGGCCTTGGGACTGCATGGATCCAGAAGGGCAGTCCAGCAAAGCATGAGAGACACCTAGAACCCTGGGGGAGGCGGGGCTCTGCGCTACGGCTCCTGGCCACCCCTGAGGCTAAAGAAGACCGCAGCAGGACGCCTGCCCTCAACCCTCGGATTCCAGAGGGCCCTCCTCCTGATCAAAGTTCCCTAACTCCAGAGGAGGCAGCACCCTCGGGGTAGCTGTCACCGGACCTCAGAGGGGAGCCTCCCCTCCGTCACCCCGCCTGCCCCCGGGACTCTCGGCCACCCCCAGCCGAGGACCCTCAGGAGACGAGCGGCAAGAGGGGACAGAGGGAGGGCCCCTAGCTCGCCCTTGGTACCCCTAGCCACCGAGGACCCAGATTCCGAAGAATGGGGATGCCAGGATGGGTCCACATCTGAGTCATCGTCCTCCGAGGAGGACAGAGACCAGCAGAGACCTCGATGCTGGCCACCAGGGTCCCGAGGCCACGGGCCATAAAAGCGGCCCCAGTGCCAGCGTCAAGCCGCAGCCGCCCCCAGCACGCCCGGGCAGCATGAAGGCCCAACCCCACACCCCAGCGGCTCCGCAGACCCGCGGGGCACCGCCCGGAGGGAGGCTGCCGACGCTGCCGGGCGGCGCCGAGGCGAAAGCGGCACTGCTGGGCGGTGCCGCCAGGCTCATCGGCACCCGCGAACTGCGCCAAGGCCAAAAGCAGCACCGCAGCGAGCAGCCTGATCACCACGGCGCGTGAGCGGCGCCGAATCCGCGGCGCCGCGAAGCAGCGCCGCTCCGATCCCCGGCACGCTGAGCGCGGGATCTGGCAGCGCGAAGGCAGTGCCGCTCCGATCACCGGCACGCGATGGCACGAGATCGAAACAGCGCCCGCGAGGCAGCGTCGAGGTCCACCCGAGCCAGGCCCAGCCAAGGGCCTCGACACGGGGAGCCTGCACTCGAAAGAGGTGACTGCCGAGGCGGTGTCAGCGCTGCGGCCCGGAGGCGGCTAGCTCCCCAACACACGGAAGGCCTCCCCTCGGCAAGAAGGAGAGAGACCCCCTCCTCCTCCGGACCGTATAGGCCGGAGGACCGGGAAAGGCCTAAGGATCTACTTCCGAGATTCCGGCCAGCGCGCGTCCCCCGAAGTCGGCGGGCTTACCCAGCTTATGCAGCGGACTTCGAGGGGCGGCGTCCATCGAAAAACAAGCGTCGCCGCAGCTAATCCATATTATGGTTGGGTCCCAGGCAACGAAGACAGACGCATGCCGGTCCGAGACGGAGAAATGCCGCCGCAGGAGCACCGACGCATAGGGACGCCCGTTTTAGAAGAACGTTTCACCCAGAACCGGACATAACGCAAATAAACAAGATTAAACACAGTCGGAAATACCCGCGCCGCATAAAGGAAAGAAAAAGGAAAACAGTCTTACCGTAGGCGCCGAGTGTAGAAAAGGAGTCGGATACGACTTTCGGTTAGCTACCACGAACAGGTGCTGCCTCGACGGCGGGAGAAACAGAACTGAGTTGGAGGAGGAGTCGGACGCACTAACGGCCGCCGATGACGATGACGCGCTTCCCGAGGGTGGGGCCAAGTAGGGCAACTTTAAAAAAAAAAATCTCGCGGACGGTGCGCCGCCCGCTTACACCCAGGAAGTAATGAATGGTGAAGATTGACAAGGGAAGATCTGTTTGTTTCTTTCAGTGACACCCGGCTGGGTCAACCTGTCGCTATCAGATGCATCTCATCATGGTTAGTGGCATGCCTTCGACATTGCTATTCCATGGCTCAAGTTAAATTAGAAGGTAGAGTGTACCCCACTCTACTAGGGCGGTCGCGGCATCCCTAGCGGAAATTCACAATGTTCCAATTGCAGATATATGCAACGCCTACCTGGAGCTCAGTGCATACTCGTTAAGCACTATGCACTGGATGTTCATGCCAGGCGACATTCCGCATTCGGCAGAACTATCCTTAATGGGCTTCTATCTTAGACGTGTGAGCTCTGGCTCTCCTGCCGCCCTTTTGGGGGATTATCAGCTTGGTACTCTCTCACTAGTGTAGATGATGAGTGGTGGAGACTTATGTCCAGGAAGATATAAAATTACGACCTACCGTAATTCTTGATCTTCTTGGACGAGTCTCCACCACTCATTCACACGCCCACCCTCCATCCCCGAGCTCACTGCTGTGTTGGTCTTCACTCCTCAAATCTTTAGGCCGTGAGGACTTCTTTGCTGACCCTTCTTACACGGGTGTCACGGACTATCTTATGTCCGTTTTTAATATTAGGTTTACTCTTTCGTTAGTTAGCTGACCTCCTTGGTAAAAAGGTACTGAGGCGGTTGGAGGGTTATCGCCGAGATAGTCATTACCGCTCGAGCTGCTGCTCGAGGCGCCGTGTCTCGCGGCGCCGTCTCTCGTGCCGACCCTCCAGCAAAATGTTTGCTCCCGATGGGTCCTAGTGCCTCCGGCGCTAATCCCACTAGTGTGAATGAGTGGTGGAGACTCGTCCAAGAAGATCAAGAATTACGGTAGGTACGTAATTTTCATATCTCTCTGCTGCCATTGTCTGTGTTTCTATGTAACATAGTATTTCCACTTAGTGGGATTTGAACTTGTGATCTCTTAGTTCCCAAGCCATAACCACAAGGCTGGTCTGCTGCAACATACAGTAATACTCTTAAAGGAGAACTGTTAATGGGGAAATAAATGTTGGTTACAACTACTTAGATTCTGTCTACATTGTCACAATTATACAGTCCACTGAACATGTGTGAAGCCCTCGGAAAGTCCACTGACAAAACTTTCCGGTCTTCCTGTGTCTCTTGTGCCTTCACCTCTCTGCTCTCCATGCCTCAGACCTTTTTTTCTGCTGGAGACTTGAGGTTTATTTATTGGAAGATTAAGACAATATCTTTGATCACAGTGCTCTTTTACCGCCGGCCCTGGTACAGCGGATTAGTTTCCGCTTGCAGCGGCAACCGGGTTCGGGAGCGGACCCAGGTCGCTGGAAGGCCAGCCAGGGGGAGAAGGATTGAGCATCCTACGAACAGCTCTCCTTCTCCAGGGGGAGGGTGGGGAAGTGACAGACCCCTAGCGGAGGCCAGGGGTTCCACAACACCGGCGCTCGCACTCAATGGAGGCGGGGTGGATGCTGGATGTCATTGCAAGTCCCTGCCTCGGAGGAAAAACTAAAGAAAATGGAGGGGAGAGCCTCCGTCTACATGAAGTCCTCCCCGGGGCTTCAATTAGCCACCGCCGCCACACTCCCAACTAGATAACAGTTCCACGGTGCCAGAATTAGGGGAACCGATGCCGTGGCCCCACCCTCTGGGGGGCAAGCCAGGGGTAACCGGGAGTTGCGGCACTTGGCGGTTGGTGGAAGTCTCGGGGGCCGTGACCAGGGCAGAGACAGGACAGAGGCCTCCCGGGGGGATGACAAGTGCTCTTTTACACAGATTCTGCGGCACTTTACATTACATTCAAAACAAGGACCAATCAATCAAGGCCAGTTACAAAGGACATTTTGTCAAGCGATCAATAAACATACAAAATACTGAAGATCATTCAGATTAAAAAAAGGACAAGTTGAAGACATCAAGCTGCTTACAGAGACAGTATGTATAAACACAGAGTGACAGAGCTAGCTCACTGACTGGTGCAGCTGCATACAGAGACAGTAGGTATAGACGCAGCGTGACAGAGCTAGCTCACTGACTGGTGCAGCTGCATACAGAGACAGTAGGTATAGACGCAGCGTGACAGTGCTAGCTCACTGACTGGTGCAGCTGCATACAGAGACAGTAGGTATAGATGCAGAGTGACAGTGCTAGCTCACTGACTGGTGCAGCTTCATACAGAGACAGTAGGTATAGACGCAGAGTGATAGTGCTAGCTCACTGACTGGTATAGACGCAGAGTGACAGTGCTAGCTCACTGACTGATGCAGCTGCATACAGAGACAGCAGGTATAGACACAGAGTGATAGTACTAGCTCACTGACTGGTGCAGCTGCATACAGAGACAGTAGGTATAGATGCAGAGTGACAGTGCTAGCTCACTGACTGGTGCAGCTGCATACAGAGACAGTAGGTATAGACGCAGCGTGACAGTGCTAGCTCACTGGTGCAGCTGCATACAAAGACAGTAGGTATAGACGCAGCGTGACAGTGCTAGCTTACTGACTGGTGCAGCTTCATACAGAGACAGTAGGTATAGACGCAGAGTGATAGTGCTAGCTCACTGACTGGTGTAGCTGCATACAGAGACAGTAGGTATAGATGCAGAGTGACAGTGCTAGCTCACTGACTGGTGCAGCTGCATACAGAGACAGTAGGTATAGATGCAGAGTGATAGTGCTAGCTCACTGACTGGTGCAGCTGCATACAGAGACAGCAGGTATAGATGCAGAGTGATAGTGCTAGCTCACTGACTGGTTCAGCTGCATACAGAGACAGTAGGCATAGACGTAGAGTGACAGTGCTAGCTCAC
Source organism: Neoceratodus forsteri (assembly GCA_016271365.2). Classification (NCBI taxonomy): domain Eukaryota; kingdom Metazoa; phylum Chordata; order Ceratodontiformes; family Ceratodontidae; genus Neoceratodus; species Neoceratodus forsteri. Next base: position 1,136,852,819 of record CM028133.1, read on the forward strand.
TGACTGGTGCAGCTTCATACAGAGACAGTAGGTATAGACGCAGCGTGATAGTGCTAGCTCACTGACTGGTGCAGCTGCATACAGAGACAGCAGGTACAGACGCAGCGTGATAGTGCTAGCTCACTGACTGATGCAGCTGCAGACAGAGACAGCAGGTACAGACACAGCGTGATAGTGCTAGCTCACTGACTGGTGCAGCTGCATACAGAGACAGTAGGTACAGACGCAGCGTGATAGTGCTAGCTCACAAAGTTGCTAACACAGCCCTCAGGAATCTTTTGAACTGGTCAACCCTGGGGAGGTTCAGCATGGATTCAGGTAGTTCATTTAACCAGCTTCATACACACGAACCTTAAACTGTGCTCTGGATACGGGCGTGGTGCATCTGCGAATGGCCCGCCGACCCTCACACAAAACTTCAAAGCTTTAATGGGTTTGCAGATGCCACTCATTCACCTTCAAGGAGACAGCAGGAAGCAATTATCAGTGTTAACTGCTGCATTTATTCAGCAAATACTCAAAAACTTTAAACCGCAGTTCACTTTTCCTGTCACAGCATACTGTGGAGACCAGCAATAAACACTTACCCCAGCGCTTTGGCCCTACGCTTTCGTCAGGGGGTGTGTCCCCATATTCAGAGTTCTCAGTATTTATTGGTAACCATACAGATGACATCATTCATTAATTCCTTCACTTTATATCCATTGTGAGCATTTAAAGGGGGCGTGCTACTTAACATCTTTCTACAGGAGCTTAGTATACAAAGCACTTACACCTTACCATAGAAATGCTCACAATAAAATTAGCCAGTGAAATGACTGGATTTACATCAAAGATAGTAAACAATGTACAAACTATTCGATTAAAATGTACAAAAGTCTGTTACATCATTATACACCTAATAATACATATTTACAGCCACTACAGAAACGTAATCACGTAACCATTCAGTGGCCATACACTTATAATTAATCATTTATTTAAATACCCCTTAGATTAGGGATTTTTCATGCGGCAATGGTACTAAAACATTCATGTTTACATCCTTAGACATCAAGCACAAGGGGTACAACTGGGGGGGGGGCAATGTGGAGATAATCTAACCCCATAACATAATCAAAGCAATTCGGGCGGCCCAGTGGCCCTGAGGGTTGAGGCGCTGGACGCCACTCCTCGCTCCACGCCATGACCCGGGTTTGGGAGCGGACTCGGGTCACTGGTGGGTCAGCTGGGAGGAGTACGGCTTGAGCGTCCCACGACAGCTTGCCGTCTCCAGGGAGGGTCGGGTGGGAGGGCCATTGCACATCACCCTGCGCCGACTCTGGGCAGAGGCTCAGGGACTGCAGGCTCCCATTAGAAGGGGATGGGTGGCCCAACACACAGTGAGCGTCGGCGATTAACACCATGACTTCGGGGTTGGAAGCTGCGTGGGGAGGAAGAGGACAACGCCTGTCCAGCTCAAGAAGATGGGCTTTCGAGGCGTGCCCTATCATTGCCCGCTGCTTGCTAACTACCTCCAGACCCGATGAAAGTTGATTTACAGGAGTCCGCCCCACCTCATCCTCGCTCGGGGGGTAAGCCTAAGCTACATGGGGATCTGGAGGTATGTATCGGTGGGCAGGGTGGCAGAAGGATGACCCCTTGGATGCCCTGAAGGGTTGGGCCGACAGGTAGTGGAAGTAGACAAAAATACAATTTAAAAAAAAAAGAAAATAAAGCAATTGAGAGATTCGGAAGGCCAACACAATTTATAAAAATTATAATGGCTTGCAGGCAATACGGGGACATCACTTTGCCATCACTTTACCACTATATATGAATGCAAAAAAAGAGTTTACCTCACAGACCACAGGGAAAATTGTACAGATAAAAGAATTCATTACATGTTCAACAAACTCTGTTATTTACATCCTATAGTGCAGTTGCCATTTATACTATATTGGGAAAACTTTAAGGATGTTTAAGAAAAGAGTACAGGAACATGTACATTCGGTTGTTAATCATAGATTGGATACCCCTGTAGGTAGACACTTTTTGGAAGTTCATGAAGGAAAAGTGGACACACTGCAGTTTATGGGTTTAGAACACATAAAAACACCCTCTGGAGGAGGTAACAGACAAAATATTTTGTTGGAGAGAGAAAGCTATTGGATATTTACGTTGGAAACAGTCAAGCCAAGGGGCTTGAATGAAACTTAGGATCTTAAACCATTCCTTAGGAAGAAAAGGTGAAAGCAGAAAGTTAATCTACGTAAGCATATTATAGTGGTAAAGTGATGTACCCTATTGTCTGCAAGCAATTATAATTTTTATAAATTGTGTTGGCCTTCTGAATCTCTCAATTTCTTTGATTATGTTATGGGGTTAGATTTTCTCCACACTGCCCCTCACGGTTGTACCCCTTGTGCTTGATGTCTAAGGATGTAAACATGAATGTTTTATTCTCAGGGGTTCTCCTGGAAACAAGGACCAACCTCGCTCACCTCTGGACGATCCTACTTTCATGGACTTCATGAGGCATATCCAGGCCTCTAACGAATGGGAGACAGAGGATCTGGACCCAGAACGCTGCAGACTGGCCCGCTACCTGAGGCAGAAGGAGCCCAGACCATTGCCACATGAAAAATCCCTAATCTAGGGATATAAATAAATTATTAATTATAAGTGTGTGGCTACTGAATGGTTATGTGATTACATTTCTGTAGTGGCTGTAAATATGTATTATTAGGTGTATGATGATGTAAGAGACTTTTGTACATTTTAATAGAATAGTTTGTACATTGTTTATTATCTTTGATGTATATACAGTCATTTCACTGGCTAATTTTATTGTGAACATTTCTATGGTAAGGTATAAGTGCTTTGTATACTAAGCTCCTGTAGAGAGATGTTAAGTAGCACTCCCCCTTTAAATGCTCACAATGGATATTAAGTGAAGGAATTAATGAATGATGTCATCTGTATGGTAACCAATAAATACTGAGAACTTTTAATTTGGGGACACACACCCTGAGGAAGGCGAAGGGCCAAAGCGCTGGGGTAAGCGTTTATTGCTGGTCTCCACAGTATGCTGTGACAGGAAAAGTGAACTGCGGTTTAAAGTTTTGAGTATTTGCTGAATAAATGCAGCAGTTAACACGATGATTGCTTTCTGCTGTCTCCTTGAAGGTGAACGAGTGGCATCTGCAAACCTATTGAAGCTTTGAAGTTCATTTAACCAACCTGGGGCCCGATTCACAAAACTTTGCCCTGGCGCAAATCATGTTTGCACCATGCAAACTGGGTTTTGCCCTGAAGTGGTATTCACAAAAGTTCAGTTTGCACCGGGACAAAGTATTGAGGGACCCACACTGTAAATGAGGGAAGGGGACCTACATTTTGGCACAGTCCCATTCACGAAGCATTTTCTCCACACAAGGACTTTTTACAGGGTTCCCTTGCGTGGGGAAAATACCACTGAGGAAAACCTGCTCTTAACTCTGCACAGCCCTAGTAGTGGTTAGAAGTAGTACAAGGCACCCCCCCGACCCACAGCACCATATCTCTGGTAGTCCAGTTGTCCCTCCCCCTCTCTCCTGTGCTCTGATTGCCGTCCCATTTAAAACAATATATTCCTAGTGATCAGTGGCCCTCCCCATGCTTCAATCGCGTCCCCATATAAAAATGTTACTGGTAGTCTAGTGGTCCCTCCCCACTCCTCCATGCCTTTATCACCCTCCCGTTATAGAAAATAAATTCCCAGGTAGTCTAGTGGTCCCTCCCCCTCCCCACTCACCAATCGCTGTCCCGTTATATGTTTGATAAAATTTCCCTGGTGGTCCAGTGGTCCCTCCCCATCCCCAATCGCTGTCCTGTGAAATACTACTTAACATATCCCTGGTGGTCCAGTGGATCCCCCACCTCCCCACACACACACCAACAGGTAGTGCCCCACCACCCTACTCCACCCATCCCGAAACCAAGCCAGCAACTGGCACAGCCCTCCTCTCACCACCACGTCCAGCCGCTGACTGAGCTGTCATGGAGCATTTACTGTATACTGTGTGGATGTATTTCTTCTAACCAGTGTTTTAACTTTTTATTTTTGAAAGGATGACCCTTAGGGTCTCAAGTTTGTGTAATACGAGGGTGTGATTGACCAAGTCAAAGGCTTTGCTAAGGTCAGTGAAGTTATAAACCATACATCTTCAATAGAATAACAGAATGCTACAGGATTAGTGATATTTATTTATTTACTTCGGTTTTGTTTACTGGGTAAGTGCACTAGACACAGGAGTGACTGTTTTCAGGCATGACCCAGGAGGTTGCAACATCACAAGAAAATAGATTAAATACAAAACAATGCATGAACTATGCAATAAGGCACAACATCGAACAGTCTAAATTTGCTAAATGGTACAATGAGGATTGTAGATGTAGCTTCAGGCATTATTGAGAAATTCTGGAGGATCCTGTTTAAAGGAAAATCTTCGCAAAGTACAGACCTGGCAAGTTTGACTCCAATGTTCTCCTTAACAGATTTAATAACTCATCTAACCCTGGTGATGAGTTTTGTAAATGTACTAATAAATCTAGGGAAGATCTGCTTCACATAATGCTGCATTGTCAGTGGTACAACAAAGCTAGGAATTATTGGATAGTGCCAATTCTTGATTCTTTGTGTAACCCCTGGACGGCGCCACCCCCCAGTGTTACACCCCTGCCTACTACCATGGACATAGGCTAAGGGGGTTGGGTTCGCTAGCTAATAACATTTTTTTAAAACCTTTGCGCAGTGCCTCCACTCAGGGTGCTTTACGTGGGTGAGATGGTACTGGGTGTAGTCCCCTGAGCTGCTACACCATCCGCGGTGACCAGTTACCTTCCCTAGACATGCCCCAATACACAGTTCCCCACATTTCCACATTTTGAATTAAAGGCTCTCCCTAATAATATGCTCACACAGGATTTCAAACAACAACAACAAGACATTTATTTCGGGGATAATAAAGGAGCTAGGAAAGGGAAACAGGAGGAGTAGAGGTTATCTTACCGTATTTACACATGTACAAAGATCATTTTGGATTTTTGCTGGTGAACCCTCCAGCTGGGTGGCTACATATTAACAGGCAGACATAGATCACATTTCACCATTCGACTTAAGACATAGAGAGCCCTGGCTATCTAGCTGCTGATAAATCAGATATTAAACATAATTATTAATAATACCCATACTGGTACCAGTCCCAGATACAGCAGAAACCCCACAATCTCATACCATACTGGTTAAACAGATACCACAGTCCAAGATGTTGTAGGCCTGATGGAGTTGCAGCTGGTCGAGGTGGCCGGCTATTAATTTAAGGGTGGGGGCAACTAGGAAACAGATTTTTGTAAAGCAGCAAATTACCATTTACATCCACAGCAGGGATTGCCCTGCACTTTAGCAGACAAAGCAGATATTGCCCTGCACTCGCAGACATCTGAACATTCCAGAATAAAGTATGTGGATCTTATATCCAGAACATTCAGCATCAGCACAATATTTGAAAGTCCCATCCAAAGCAGTAAGGGTGATACTTCTATCAAGCATCCTAAACGCAGTTTAAACACGGTCACATCCAGCACTTTATATACCAAAAGGCACCCATCCAGAGTAAGTTGGCAACGACACTTTTATCAAGCATCCCGTACTTTAGTCACAGGCAGTCACATCCAGCACATTCTGTATACCAAGAACATTATCCACAAGCGGAGTCCTATCCAGCACGTCTAGCCATTTAACACTTATACCAAGCGCTCTTAGACGAAATTCTGTGCAGACACAGGTACATTCTCTTTAAAGTATCTTAGACATTAATATGCTGTAGGGCCTCCTGTCTCATGAAGTGGCAAACATGTCTTGGCAGACAGCTCCACAATGGCAGGACTCTAACCCATAGCTACACATTTATATGATTCACTAAGCCCAGCATCTTGCTGCATCTGCAACTTAGCCATTTGGGCCACAGACAAGATGCATCCATTACTTGAACTAGGCAGTCTCTTATGGGGTTAGTAGCCCAGACTGATGTCTTCAATACTTCACACTTAACAGCACACATTCCTTAATGGGGCATGGAGCCCCCAAGATTACTTGCTTAGCTTCTCCCTCACACGGGGGGTACGAGGGTACTCACTCAGGTCCTCCACGGGTCTCATCCACAATCGAAGGCATCCTGAAGACTTCTTCAGCTCTCTCACCACTGAGGTACTTGGTCAGCGCTCTCACCACTGCATGATGTCATCTGGTCTGGTCAGCGCTCTCACCGCTGCGTGATGTCATCTGGTCTGGTCAGCGCTCTCACCGCTGCGTGATGTCATCTGGTCAGGTCAGCGCTCTCACCGCTGCATGATGTCATCTGGTCTGGTCAGCGCTCTCACCGCTGCGTGATGTCATCTGGTCTGGTCAGCGCTCTCACCGCTGCATGATGTCATCTGGTCTGGTCAGCGCTCTCACCACTGCTTGATGTCATCTGGTCTGGTCAGCACTCTCACCGCTGCTGGACATCTGATTCTTCGGTCCACATCTTTCCCCAACGTGGGAGTGAAGGCTAGCCTCTGGAGGACAGTACTGGCAACCTCCAGACTAGCTGTTGCAGAAAGCACAATTACTGTAACCAGTTAACTGTTAACTGAAGAAAATAACAAATGCCCTCTGAAGACTGAAAGGGCTGAATTAAGTGGCCCAGGCCTGATGGCATGGCTGGAGCCTGAGCCCCTTCCCCATGGGGGGCTCCCAGCAGGCTGGAGCCTGCTTTGCTGCTCTCTCTCTCTCTCCAACTCTCTCTCTGAATCTCCAGACAAATTGGCAACATTGTCTCTTTATAGAGCTCCTAGCTCGACTCCTGACTGGTATCAGGGATGGGTTGACATGTCTCCAAGTTGCTGAAGGACCTGTCAATCAGAACACTCAAGGCACACTTGGGTTTTGGAATTTGCACCTAAAATAATGTCCCTGTAAGCCCCCATAAGCACTTGGTGCTTACCCATGAGATGCAGTTAATGTCCCACAAGTCCTGGCTTTCTGTTACTGCAATTCCAATTGGCTGTACTGCTGGCAATGGCTGCTTAACCCACTGTCCCTTATAGCAGATTAGATACAGTCCTGAATAATGTCCTGGTGCAGCCAGAAAGAAGTACTCATTTGCCCCACAGTTCTATAGCTTAAAGACTGTACTTGCAGTCGCTGCACAGATGAAAAACATGGCTCTTTTACTTTTCCTGTTGCTACTGCACTCATGCAAGCTCCCCTTGCAGCAGCTGACATGCTGACACACAGAGTCCCAGATACTGGAATGGCCAGGGGAAACAGTACTCATTTTAACTTTAAGCACTTTTCCTCAAATCCACAGTATATTTCCATCAAGCAGCAACAGTTCCATTATTTAAAACATTTTAATTCTTTACTTTTCAGCTGGCGCTGAACATAGCTACCCTGGAGGCAGTTAGACACTGTTATGCATTGTTCAGATGACCGGGGCCCTGCACAGGCATACTCAAATTCCCATCTGAGCGGTCCTCCAGCAGGCTGTCTGTGGTCACCGGGTCCCAAATAGGTGGACGGGATCCCGGGACCCACGGCACAGTCCCCGAGGCGACTGCAAAACAAGCGGCTCCACATCAAAGGCCCTGGAGGCAGCACTTTTGCAGTGGGAGCCCGCAGTCAGCAGTTTAAGCCCCAAGGGGCTGGATTTTCATTTAACTGCAAGCTGAAGCACACACAAGGGCAAACAGGACCTGGGAAGCCAGAAAAATTAGAGACCAAGTCAGGAGACGCCCGAGAGACAGTAGGAGAAGGACAGAACAAACTGGGCTAAGGTAAACCCAGACTGGCATTTCTAGGAACCCCCATTTGCCAGGGGGTTACATTTGAAATAAATGGATGAGAATGTTATCCTAAATATTTTATTTGCTGTGGAGGGTGAACACATGATTAACAGAGCTGCACTTTATTTAGTGACAATACAAAAGGTAAGCAAGTGAATGGTTAAAATGTTGAACACTCAGCTTGGCTCTGAGTGTAATTTAATGTGATGCAATATCCTATTTACATACAATAAAGTATTGTATCTACTGGTATATTTTAATTGTAATTTAAATGCATAGTTTTGTATTTGTTCACTGATTTTAATAATCCCTACTTATGATCGAACAATAAAGCTATACCTACCTACAAACTTCCTGTGACATGCAGTGGAAGGATCACAACAGATGAGTGAGGAAAGGATAGCCCAAATAGTAACTAAAGGGGCAAGACCTTTTTAGGTACATAAGTAAAACGAGGAAGACTATGGGGAGATTGTTAGACTCAGATAGGTGGGGGGGGGGGACTACTGTGCAGAGAAGGATTAGGGAAGAAAAAAAGTATGCTGAACTGATACTTTAGTTTAGTCTTTACTATGGAAGCAGAAAGGGATGTTCCACATAAAAGCCATAGGAACACAGGGGAGAAGCGTAGACGCAAATCCAGAATCCTGAAATGACTTGCAAATCTGAAAGTGGACAAAGCTATGGGGCCAGATGGGTTACACCCAGGGGTGTTAAGGGAGCTTAGGGAGGTACTGGCTGCACTTCTGACAGCCCCATTCAACAACTTTTTGGAAACAGGAGTGGTTCCAGAGGACTGGAAGAGAGCAGATGCAGTCCCGCATCATAAAAGCTTTAGCAGGGAGGAGGCTGGCAACTAGAGGCTGGTCAGTCTGACATCAGTGGTGGGGAATTTAATTGAGTCGCTGCTGTGGGAAAGGATTTTGGATTATCTAGAGTCCAGCGGGTTATAAACCTGAGACAGCACAGACTCATAGGAGGGGAGGCCATGTCAGACAAACCTGACAGATTTCTTTGACTGGGTGACCAGTGAACTAGATGAGGCTGGGGCAGTGGATATGCCTACTTAGACCTTAGGAAGGCCGTCAGCAATGTACCATATTGGAGGCTTATAAGGAAACTGGACAGACTAGGGGTGTGTCCTTAGGTGGTTAGCTGGGCAAGAAACTGGTTAATGGTTAGGTACCAGAGAGTGGTGGTAAAACGGAACTCACTCATGGGAAGAAAGGGTGACCAGAGGGTACAACAGGGCTCAGTACTGGGACCAGTTCTCTTTAATGTCTTTGTAAGTGACATTGAAGGTGAGCTGGAAGGGAAGGTATGTTTCTTTGCAGGTGACACCAAAATCTGTAATAGGGTGGACACTCCTGGGGGTGTGGATTGAATGTACAGAGACCTGAGAAAACTCAAGGAGTGGTCAAAGGTATGGCAGCTGGGTTTCAATGGGAAAAAGTGCAGAATCATGCAGCTAGGACACAGAAACTCAAAGGCGGAGTATAACATGGGGGAAGAGATACTGACAGTCCCCAAACAAGAAAGTGACCTTGGAGAAAACATATTTGAGAACTTCAGTGTGGCAAGGCATTGCAACAAGGCAGTAGGCTAGGCCAGTGGGATGTAAAGATGCATAAGGAGAGGTAGCACCAGCAGAACAGGCGAGGTGGTATTGCCACTGTATAGATTACTAGTGAGACCCCACCTGGAGTACTGTGTCCAGTTCTGTGGAGACCACATCTCAGGGAGGCTATATACAAGATGGAGGTATAGCTTTTACTTCCAGTGGGAGCTCTTGCAGCAGGCTATAACCATTAAGACTAATGCCGCAGGCCTTAGGACCCACCGAAAAAAACGTAACTAACAGTACTTAGCAGGGACCGCCCCCGACGTCGGCTCCACCCCAACATCAGTCATGCCATAAAAGGAGGCAAACCCCAGCTCCACCTCAGTTCTTTTCCCGCTGCGACCCGCACATGTTGGGAAGGTCTTAGCAAGTTCTTTAACAGTTCCAGCAAAAATTGAAGTTTTTCATCTCTCTCTTTTCTTGTTTTTCTCAGCTGGAGTTCATTCCCCTCCACCCATCCCGGTGTATGTCATCTCCATCGTCGGCCTCTTCCTCCGGGCCTAAGAAGATGAAGTGTGCCTGTGGCTGCCAGATCCCCTCTAAGGATGGCCACACTAAGTGTGTCTTCTGCCTGGGGTCAGACCCCGACAGTGCTGCTTGCAACATCTGCAGAGGCTTCACCAGCAGGACTCGAATCAGATGCCTGAAGGCCCTGAAAGCCCACTTACTCAAGAAACAAATGGATGTCCTGCAAACCTCTTCAGGGGACAAAGGGAAGCACCAGGATAAGTCCCATAAACAGTCGTTGGACAAGGACTGTAGCCAGTCCCACCACTGGTCCAGCTGTTGTTCCCAGGAAAGCCTCTTCCTCTTCTGACTCAGGTGGGTCTGACTGCCACAAGATTCCTAGAACAAACAGTAAGTCCAAGCTGGAGCCTCCCACCAAAACACCAGTGTCGGTTAAGGTGGGAACTTCTGAAAAACTGTCAAAAGTTAAAGTCACACCCTTACGTGCAAGGCCTCTGTGGCGCAAGCCCTGGCCCCGCCAAAAAAGGCCCCGGTAACAGCCTTGCCCAGCTTAGGCAAGCAGCTGAGTAAGGACCTGGGTTCCCAGGCTAAGCCCTCTGTGGGTTCCCGCTCCTTCAAATCAGCCAGTGCAGAACTGATGCCGACCAAAATGCCTACGCCGGCCGAAGTGCCTAAGACCAAAGGGGGTGCTGGTGATGTGGTGCTGGCTAAGGAGCTATTGCTGGCCCCCATGTCATCTACTCTGCAGGGCTTTACCACGGGTTTCTCCCTGAGGGTTCTGCCAGACCTTCCGGCTTCTCCTGTTCCCCCACTAGGGATGGTGGCCTCAACCTTTATGAAGGAGGAGTTGCAGGAACTTTTCTCCTTTTGGTGGAGTCAGTTGATTAAGGAGAAAACTCCACTGAAGCTGGACCAGACACTGGTTCCTTGCTGGCCAGGCAACCAAGGAACCCGAGGGCCTACCCATCAGTTCGCCGGTAAAGACTCTCGAGTGGGTTAAGTCCCACTCCCCCTCAGGTGTACGTTCCTGGTCCCAGTTTAAGGACCATCGTCGGTGCCCTTCTCCATCAGGCAGCTGTCATCAGTCTTTGCCCAGGAGCAGATCCCGCAGCTGCTGAATGTCTTCTTCTGGTCGGGCTCGCTCCACTACCCGACGCTGGTCCGAGGACTGGCGCTAGTCATCACTCCATTGTCGGTCTCTGGACTGACGTTGGTCAGATAGCTACCGACGCTCAGGTGAGGTGAGTCCAAGACTCAGCTTGGACTCTTCCAGGTCCCATAGCAGGTCTTTCTCCTTTTCCTCATTTTTTCCAGGAGTTGGAGGTTCTCCTGGAGACAAGGACCAACCTCGCTCACCTCCGGACGATCCTACTTTCATGGACATCATGAGGCATATCCAGGCCTCTAATGAATGGGAGACAGAGGATCTGGACCCAGAACACCGCAGACTGGCCCGCTACCTGAGGCAGAAGGAGCCCAGACCTTTGGTGGTGCCCCCTCTGGTTGATACATTCAAAGACCTCACTAGGATAACTTGGAAACACCCAGCCTCAGTCCCGGCAGTTCCCAAGAAGTCAGACAGGCTGTACAAGGCCCCAAGGGCTGAGCCCTTCCTGGCGGAAAACCCTCTGGTGGGCTCTTCAGTGATCACAGCTGCTCACAAGTCTAAGCAGCTGAAGCATCTCAGCTCCCAGCCTCCTGACCAGGAATCCTGTTACTCTCCCCCCACCCCACCCACACTAGTAGCCCACTCCCTTTAGCCCTCATCTGGAATTTCATTGAACTGGGATATTGTGGCTAATACTTGAATCAACAGTATCTAATTGTTACCGACATCATGTATATTTGTACATAATTTGCTTGCTTGTCATCTATTTCTGTATTGCACTATAGTGTTCTCTTTGTTTTTACCTGTACTGATGTGGAACCTTTGAAAATGAGTCTGACTCAAAGAATTTCTGAATCCTCGATAAAATAAATAAAAATAAAACTTGGACCAGGTGGGAAAGAAAGTGTATTCGGCCTCCACCTGCTCCATCAGATCCCTAAACTTCCTTACGCATATGGTCCAATACCAGAATGCGCTGTGGGAGAGGGGACAGGAGCTAGCCAAAGCCTTGCCAGATTCCATGCAGAGGATGGAGCTTCTGAACATATTGAAATTGGGCTCGGACGTAGGCATGCATGTCCTTTGTGCCTCATATGATACTGCAGATATGGCGGCCAGAGCATCAGCGTCAGGTGTCTGTCTCCGGCGCCATGCCTGGTTGAAAGTCTCAGGTTTTCACCAGGATCTGCCGTCTGGAATCAGGGACATCCCATTTCAGGGTTCCGTGCTCTTTGGGCAGGAGACCAAGGGTCTTATCTTTCACCTCCAAGAGTCGGGCAAGTCTATCTGGTCCGTCCATCAGATGTACAGAGGGGACCAAAAGCGCTCTCGTAGATGACCTTTTCATAAGTCCTCAGGTCAACAAGCCCATGGAAATCAGCAAACTCAGAAGGGCAGCTTCAAGAGGAAGGCCGGCAACCAGCATCCTGGAGGCACTTCCTTTTGAGGCCCAAAGTCCTCCCCAGCCTCTCTGCCCACTCCCGGCTCTGCCCAATGACTCCCTTCTGAGCCCCTGTCCTCTGGAAGAGGCACCAGGGGAGGTGGTCGGGGCTCGCTTCTCCCTTCACCTGGAGGGATGGAGCTCCATCACAGCAGACCATTGGGTTTTGGATATTGTAAGGAAGGGACATACGCTGAAGTTCACCGAAACTCTCCCAGAAACTCCACCAAGGTCCTCCAAGTATCCTCCTTCTCACATCCCCCTTATAGAAGAAGAAATTCAGGCCCTCTTGCAAAAAAGGGCAATAGAACCAGTTCCTCTACAGCAGCAAGAAAGGGGGTTTTACTCCCATTTCTTCCTGGTTCCAAGAAAATGCAAGACCTTCAGCCCATCCTGGACCTCAGCTCTCTAAACATCTATATTGAATACCAAAGGTTCAGGATGGTGACCCTTCCAGGCATCATCCTTCTGCTGCATCAGGGAGACTGGCTCTGTTCCCTAGATATGCAAGACATGTATATGCACATTGGGGTCTTTCTCCCTCACAGGAAGTACTTGCGGTTCCACTGCCAGGGGGAGCATTATCAGTTTGGGTTCTTCCGTTCGGCCTCTCCTCCGCTCTTCGAGTCTTCACCAAGTGTCTGGCAGTGGTAGCTGTAGCCCTAAAGAGCAAGGGGCATTATGTCTTTCCTTACCTCAATGATTGGCTGCTTGCAACCCCGTCAAGGGCATGCCTCATTCAGGTTCTCGGAGACACCTATACTCTGTTCTGAGAGGTGGGGATCACCCTGAGCCTCCCAAAATCTTCCCCAAAGCCCAACCAAAGAGGTGTTTTTATTGGTGCAGTCCTGGATTAGGTTCGGGGTATGGCTTTTCTTCCTCAAGAGAGAGGAGATCACCTCGCCTGTGGGAGATAGCCGGATCGGTCCTAGCAACCCCTCAGGTCCAGGCCAGGACCTTCCTCAAGCTTCTGGGGCACATGGCAGCAGCCATCCCTGTGACTCCTTTGGCTCACCTCCACATGAGGGTCCCACAATGGATGTTCAGAGTGCAGTGGGATCAAAGCTTCGACGGTCTAAACCACTTGGTCAGGATCACAGAGCCAGTTAGGAGGACCCTGCTTTGGTGGTTGGACCCCCTCAATTTATAGAAAGGGGTCTCCTTCTGTCAGGAGCCCCCAAGTCAGACTCTTACAGTAGTTGCATCTGATTTGGGGTGGGGGCACTCCTAGGGGTCTACTGAACTCAAGGGGTCTGGACCCCAGAGGAGCGCATCCTCCACATCAGTGTTCTGGAAATGCAAGCGGTCCTCAGTGCTCTAAAAGCTTTTCAATAGAATCTTGTCCCTGGCTCTCTTCTAGTTCAGACAGACAACATGGCAGTTGTCTTTTATATCAACAAGCAAGGGAGAACTCACTCCTACCACCTGTGCAGGGAGGCGATGAGAGTCTGGTATTGGGTGCCGGAGCGTCATATTTATCTGTCCCCAGTGCTTGTTCCAGGCGCCCAAAATGGCTTGGCAGACAGCTTAAGCAGGTCTCAGTCCAAGGCGCACAAGTGGGAGTTGCTACAGTCAGTGGTGGACCAGCTCTTCGGCACTTGGGGTCATCCAGAGCTGGACTCCTTTGCGTCTCCATGCAATGCCAAACTGCCAGTTTTCTGCTTGCGAGAGCACAGGCCTGGTGTTTTCTGGCCAGACGCATTGTCCCTTTGTTAGGCAGGGAGGTTTCTTTATGCCTTCCTTCCCTTCCCTCTCATTCAGAGAGTTTAGATGAAACTCCAGGCCAAGGTGGCCGAATTATTCTGATCGCCCCACTATGGCCTCGGCAGATTTGGTTCCCACTAATTCAGTGGTTGTCCTTGGAACCTCCAGTCACGCTACCAATATGCTCGCGGTTGCTGTCCCAGGATCAGGGCAGGCTGGTTCATCCAGATCTCAGGTCTCTGCACCTTCATGCTTGGCTCCTGCAGGTGTAGCCAAATTCAGGTATGAGGTCTCCCAAGAGGAGGCAGATGTCCTAATTTCAGCAATGAAGCCCTCTACCTACTCCACTTATGCTATGTAGTGGAAGCGATTTTGTTTGTGGGCTTCGTCTCATCATCTGGACCCCCTTACCTGTCCAGTGAACTCAGCATTACAGTATCTCCTCTCCTTATACCAGCAAGGCTTGAGCTACTCTTCAATAAGGTGCACATGTGGGCCATCTCTGCATATTATGTCCTCTTGGGGGATAGAACCTTGGCCCAAATGGACGTTGCCTGCACCTTCTTATGGGGTATCTTGCATTTGAGACCTCCCATTAGGGATCTTGTCCCTCCCTTGGACCTCCTTTTTGGGTTGGAGAAGCTCACTCTCCCCCACTTTTGAACCAGCAGCAGATTGTGAGCTGCGTCATCTTTCCTGGAAGGTTTGTTTTTAAGTTGCTGTTACTTCAGCTCAATGGGTTTCCAAGCTTCAGGCCCTGATGTGTAAGGAACCTTATTTAGTTTTTTACAGGGAAAGGGTTTCCCTTAGAACAAAGCCTAATGTCTTTCCCAAAGTGGTCTCAGAGTTGACCCTCAACCAATTGGTTGACCTTCCAATCTATTATTCTACCCCTGCCAATAGGGGAGAGGCTTTCTTACACACATTGGATGTCGACAGGGCGCTGAGGTACTACCTCAAACGCACAGCTGCACACCGTAAATCAGAGCAATTGTTTGTGGCCTTCATGCCACAACACCTGCGCAAACTGGTGTCTAAGCAAACCATTCCCAAGTGGCTTGTCCACTGTATCGTATTCTGTTATGATAAGCACAGCAAACCTCTGCCGGGCCTGGTTAGAGGTCATTCCACCAGGGGGTTTCTACCTCTTTCGCCTCCTGGAAGAACGTCTCTATAAGGGACATTTGTGCTGCCGCCACTTGGAATTCAGTGCACACCTTTGTGAAGCACTATAGCCTGGACATTGCCTCCAGGCTCCGTGCCAGTTTCGGCTTGGCAGTCCTTCAGGGACATTTGTCCTAAACTTGCTGTGTATCAGCCATAGTTCCACCTTCCACCTCCCGGGGTTAGCTGCCGCCTTGGCACGGGACTGCTTGGGATTTCCGTCCTAATGGTAATAGTGCACTGCAAGAGCTCCCACTCGAAGTAAGATAGTACTGTTACGTAAGAACTTACCGTAACAGTAGATCTTCGAGAGGAGCTGTAGCAGCAGTCGCTGCTTTCCCGTCCTCCTTCCCCCTGGTGAGGTTTACAGCATGTCTTCGACAAGCTTCACCTGGTTCGCTTGCTAGGGTCCGTTCACGGGTCTTGGTGGGTGAACTGAGGTGGAGCCAGGGCCCACGCCTTTTTATAGCGTGACTGACGTCGGGGTGGAGCTGACGTCGGGGGGGGGGCAGTTCCTGCTGGGTACTACTAGCTATGTTTTTTCCGGTGGGTCCTAAGTTTTCCAGCATTAGTCCAAATGGTTGTAGCCTGCTGCAAGAGCTCCTCTCGAAGATCTACTGTTACGGTAAGTTCTTACATAACTGTACTTTCCTCCCTGTGGATTGAATCCTGGGATTTGCAGCTCTTTTTGATGTGTGGCAGTGCTACCACCCGCTCCCTCTGCATGCTGAAACTGCCTGGTCCCAACTATTTAAATCATAAAAGTCCACCCGTCTTCCTGGTCAACTATGATTGGTTGTCTCCAGTCACATGCTGCCACCCTCCCAGAACTCCTGCCCTGTCTTGCAGCCCCGCCCCCAAATCAGAGAACTACCACTTTGTAAAGATGGGAAGTTACTGCTCATGTAGGGACTTTTACTGCAATTCCTCCCTGTGGTTTGAATCTTGTGATTTTCAGCTCTTTTGGATGTGTGGCTGCTCTACTACTCAGTCCCTCTATGTGCATGGAATAATGCCACAGCCTTGTTCGCATGCTCAGGAAAATATACAGGAGGGTGCATGGTCTAATGCAGTGTGATGTTAGTGACCACCTTGGGTGGAAAGTGTGGTTTGGTATGCAAGGATACACTATTCTTGTGGAAAATTGTGTCTTCAATGAAAGGAAGCACACACTGAAGCTGAGCCATGCTAAGGAGCTCACTCCCCCCCCTCCCTGCAGCTGGATACCTTCGATCTCCCCCAAGGCTGCATTTACTTGTCCAGGGACACACACTGAAGCTGAGCCATGCTAAGGAGCTCCCTCCCTCCCTGCAGCTGGATACCTGCGTTCTCCCCCAAGGCTGTATTTACTTGTCCGGGGACACACGCTGAAGCTGAGCATTACTGAGGAGCTCCCTCCCCTCCCTCCCTGTAGCTGGATACCTGCATTCTCCCCCCAAGGCTGCATTTACTTGTCCGGGGACACACACTGAAGCTGAGCATTGCTGAGGAGCTCCCTCCCCTCCCTCCCTAGGTGTCAGCGTGGCTCAGTTGGTAGCACATCTGCCTCTGGACCAGAAGGTTGTGGGTTCTCGCCCCACACTGGGACTGGACTTGCACCTAAAAAATTGCTGGCATCCGAGTGCAGTATTGGGGGGTGCTGTACTGCTGGGGTGTGCCGTCCTTCGGATGAGACATTAAACCAAGGTACCTTCTGCCCATCCTGGTGTTGTCCTGGTGGGTGTCCAGGTGGAAGTAAAAGAACCCAGGGCACTCTTCGCAAAGAGTAGGGAACATTCCCGGTGTCCTGGCCAACATTCCCCTTCCCATAAGCCGGTTCATGCAATTATCCAGGCTGTGTGTGGGTGATGATGTGCGATATGGCCGCCACCACACATTCAGTCACTTCACTACCAGTCTAGCATTGCTTGTAAAGCGCTTTGGATTTAAGAAAAGCGCTATATAAATACTGATTCTTCTTCTTCTTCTTCTCCCTGCAGCTGGATACCTACATTCTCACCTCAAGGTATGAGTGCTGGGGGGCTGTGTTAAAAGACAGTTATTGAATGCTCTGAGTGAGGATTTCTGTCAGCGTATAGACTGATTGAATGTTTCAGTGCAGTGTTTGCTACATTTTACAGGGGAGTACTACTGTGTTTCATGGTTGCCTTAGCTTCCTGTGTTCTCGGTTCTGCATTTCAGTAGCTTGCTGAGCAGTGTAGAGCGGTACCTTAAGTGCCTTGGATTTGTTCTGTCTCCAGTGATACCTTAAGTGCCATTCTGTTCCGTTTTATTCAATGTACAGCGGTACCTTATATGTCTTTCTTAGCTGGTAGAAGTGCTTAGCTGATTGGAGGACGTCAGCTCCATTCCTGTGTGCCTCATCAGCCTCCCCCCTCCCTTCCCTTCCCTCCCTTCCCCTCCTCTCCCCTCCTTGTTCCCTTCCCACCTTGGCCCTGCCATTGTGTTGTCGGTAACCCCCTTAATCCCTTTCTCTCCCTTCCATTACAGGTTGCATTTACTTGTCACATGCCAAAGCTGAGCACCATTAAGGAGCTCTCTCCCCCTCCCTGCAGTCGGATACATGCATTCTTCCCTAAGGTATAGAGTGCTGAGGGACTGCGTCACAGTCCCCCAGCACTCCATGCCTTGCCAGCCCAACAGGTGTATGTTCCGTCCCACTTCCGAACCAGCCCTATTTCTTCCCACCCTGGTCGGTGCCTACCTTTATTGGTGACCACGGTCACGTGACAGGTCATGCGATCCATCACCCCTAGCACTATCTCCCCAGATCCTCTGCTGCAGCTTATATTCCTTGCCCACTAGGAGTCGCTATTGCTCCAAACACTTCCTCCCCACACCCCTAATATAGATTACTACAATTGTGCAACTTAATATTCCTGACCTGTTATACCTCACTCAAATCAGCCATTCACTGAAGGAATTTTTCACCTTCCCAGACCTGCATACGCACTGGGAATAGAACCCCGACCCTATTCACCAGAGTTGGTAACCCTAAATATCTCAGTGGTACCAATTCATCTTAAGTCGATGTGTCACTTAAACTTCTCAGCACACACCCCCCCCCCCCGGCTATTGGAACCTTCTTGCAATGCTGCTGCAATTACTGGACTCTACAGGCTATATTGTATAAGCTACCTAGCGTCTCTGACCGGCTAGGACAGAATGTATTGCTTCACTGCTAGGTTTTCAGGGGCATTAGATTAGCCTATACTGTGCTTCACAGTGGTTGCACCTAACTTCCCCCTCTGGGTCCATGAACTGGATCATCCCACTCCCAGTCTTAACCCATTGCCTCAGAGCCTAAGCATATTCAGCCATCCCCAGAACCCCCACCAAGTTAAACTATCAACCTCAGCACAGAGTGCACATAAATACATTGCCCTCCTAGTCGTCCTGCTAGCTATTATGTCCCATAGGGACCTGGTTAAGAACCACCGGGGCATAGGTAACTTATTCACTGCCAGAACAGTTTTATACGAACATACGAAATTTGCCAGCAGATAAAGGCCTAGAGGTCTATCAAGTCTGCTCAAATGTGCAGCTAGCACCCCTTATTCTGCAGCTGCCCCTCCCTTCCGCCCTTCCCCTTTATTAACCCTCCCCCTTGTCCTGTCCCATCCTCGTTTAAAGCAGTCCACTGTTCTACTGCATACCACTTCAGCAGGTAACGCATTCCACCCAGCCACCACCCTCTCTGTAAAAAAGTGTCTCCTCATCTCCCTCCTGAACCTTCCTCGCTCCAGTCTCATATCATGGCCCCTGGTATCCTTCCCCTCCCTTACTTTGAACAGCCCCTCTGTATCTATCTTGTTTATTCCTTTCATGTATTTAAAGGTTTCAATCATGTCACCCCTGTCTCTCCTCTCCTCCAGTGAGTACATGTTCAACTCCTTCAACCTCCTCTCGTATGATAAGTCCCCAGCCCCTTGATCATCTTTGTCGCTCTGCATGCACCCTCCAGTAACTTAATGTCCCTCTTCAGATCGGATGCCAGTACTGCACGCAGTACTCAGGGTGGTCTAACTAATGACCTATACAATGGCAGAATCACCTCCTCCCTCCTCGAGGATATACCCTTGCAATACAACCCAGCATTTGTTGGCCTTTGCAGCTGCCTTCCTACATTGTGCCGAGTTGTTCACTGACCCTGTAATGAGCACACCAGATCCTTCTCCTCCTCTGTCTGGGCTAGCTGCACTCCCCTAGCTGGTAACTCCTTCTTGGGTTCTTCATCCCAAAATGCAGCACCTTGCACTTTTTGGCATTAAAGCCCAGTTGCCAGGTGTCTGACCAGGTTTCAAGCTTTTCCAGATCATCCTGCAACCCCTGCCATCCCCCTAGGTCATCCACCACCACGCCTACCTTGGTATCATCAGCAAACAGACTGATCTTGCTCTTGATGTCCCATGATATGTCTATTTATTTTATTTATTTATTTTATTTAAACAGCAGTTTGGAAAACCTTTGAGCCATAGGCTCATTTACAAAGGTACCTTGTCACAGTAAGACAAACCAAAATACACAGTATAGCAGTACAACACATAAGTATAACAGTAAATTAAGACATAGATACAAACAAGCTGGTACAGGTAGGATGGATGCAAACCATACCAGAGTTATGTTGTCCTTAGCAGCTTAGTAATAAGCTTTGTCATAAGTATTGAGTACGGCTTTGACTAGCGGCAGTTACAGCATCGGGTGTTAATAAGGTGGTTATGTAGGCGTTTTGAAGCACGATATAGTTGGAGCCTGGAGATGGAGGGGCGGAGGCAGTGTGTTGAACAGGAGGGGCCCTAAAGCTGAAGGCTCTTTGGCCGTGAGAGGTCCTAGCTCTAGGGATAACAAGAGAGGTTTTCCCAGAGGTCCGAGTATGAACTAGTGGGACAGAGCGGCGTATGGTGGAGGTCAATCCTGGTGGGGAAAGCCCAAGGAGGGTCTTTTTTTGTAAGGGTACAGGTAAGATATTTGAGGCGCTCATCGAGATCAAGTACCAGCGCTTTAGCATACAGTAGACAGGTGTGTGTCATCCTAGGTGCTCCAGTAATTAACCTGCAGGCCTTATTCAGAGTAGTGCGAATTTTATGGAGTGCGGTCTGATCAGCAGCACCATACACCGGCAGTCCATAGTCCACTACGGACAGGATAGAGGAGGTGACTACGAGTCGAAGAGCCTCTGGGGGGAGGCAGTGTTTATACCGATGTAAGATGCCCAATCGGATATTAGTGGCAGTGGCTAGGGCAGCGATGTGTCCATGGAAGGAGAGGGAGGGTCAAAATGGATCCCTAGGTATTTATAGGAGCAAACTTGTTCGAGTGGGAATGAGGACCCAGAGTGAATGAGGAGTTTGAAGTTGCAGGACTTGTTTTTGGGATGAGTGAAGAACATGGTTTTGTTTTTAAGATTTATCACCAATCTATGTTCCTTGAACCAGCCCTCGGCTTCAGTGAAGGACTTGTGCAGCAAGTCCTGGAGGACAATAGGGTTACGACTTGAGGCAAAGATGACTGCATCATCAGCTACAATAGAATGTTCCCGAGCAAGGCGTGGAAGGGTGTTGAGGTAAAGGGAGAATAGTAAGGGCCCAGAATGGAGCCCTGGCGAACCCAGAAAAGATGGGACAGATGTCTGAGTAGGTCCCATTAATTTTTACATGCTGTGAGTGGTCAGACAAATAACTGGTGCACCAGGAGATAGGCCCAGCAGCAAAACCAGAGAGACTAAGGGCATCAAGAAGGAGGGGGTGGGAGACAGTGTCGAAAGCTTTCGAGCGGTCAATGAAGACAGCACCAGCCAGAGAACCAGTGTCTAAGGAGGAGTGGAGAAAGTTGGAGAACTCTAGGAGGGCTGTGTTGGTACTGTGGCCTGCCTGGAAGCCATGCTGCTCAGGACAAAAGGACATTGTAGGTGGAGAGGTAGTCAGAGATTTGAGAGGCCACCACTTTTCCAAGGCCTTGGAGAGAGGAGAGAAGAATGGAGATCGGTCGATAGTTTCCAGCCACAGTCCTATCACCACCTTTAAAGATAGGGGTGACAGTGGCGACTTTCCAGGCAGTTGGAACCTTCCCCAGGCAAAGAGAGTGGTTGATGAGGCATGTGATAGGGGGTAAGGACTGTGTCTAAGACCAGCCGTAGGATACGGATTCAGGGTGTCACTGCCTGTACTATTACTCTTGAAGGCAGTGACAAGGTGCGTCAAGTTCTTGGGCAGAAACACGTGGAGGAGAAAATATGGGCAGAAAGATTTACTTGCAGGTGCTGGGGAGGAGGGTCAAAAAAATTTGTAGGGAGGATAGGGCTAAGGTCAGTGAATGAGGTGTTGAGGTGGTTGGCTATGAGGGCTGGGTCTGAGGAGATCACGCCATTAATGTTGATCTGGGTGGGTGGGGGTGTGCACCCATTTAACTGTTTAATGTTATCCCAGAAGGTTCTGGGATTCCCCATGAGGCAGTGGTGAGGACCGATAAGGTGCTCAGACTTGGCCTTTCTGATGGCCCGGTACACTTGTTCCGGGCGGCATGTAACTGCCTGTCATTGGGCGGCCAGTCTCAATGGACGCGGTGCCATAGGTTGTCCCTATGTTTGAGCTGGTGGATCAAAGCTTGGGTAACCCAGGGGCATTCTTCCTTTTAGAACGCAAGGGTCAACACTGGGGCAAAGATATCACAGGCATTATTAAAAGTTTGGGTAAAGAAGGAGAGAGCTGTGTTGATGTCAGGAGTTGCCTGTATAGGAGATCAGACAATTTGGGACAGAAGTTCCTTAAGTTTTATCAGTCCACCAGGTATTAGACGCCGCCAGCATGTGGACTGTGCTATGGGTTTGGGGACTGAGGTTGACCAGTGGAATAGAATGGGGGAGTGGTCGCTGAGAGAGTCTGGGAGGACTTGTACATTGGGGATCCGATTAGGCGGTTGGTGAGTACCACATCAAGCAGGGTACTGGAGCCTCTCTTGGGGTTAGTCCTGGTAGGGTGGGTAACTAGTTGCGTTGGGTCTATTGCAGAAAAGGAGTCTCAGGTAGGAGGAGGAGGGGCTGAGCCAGTTGACATTTAAGTCACCCACCAGAATTTGATCAGCGGAAGGAGGTAGAGAGGTAAGGTATTCTGTAAGAGAGCAATGGCCTGCGTTTGGTCCCTGGGGCACGTATGCAGTAGTCAGATAAAGGGGTCCCTTTAAAGGGTCAGGGGGTTAGTTTCAGCGTAGCGCCTGGGTCCTGGGTCAGGATGGGGCGGGGCAGGGGCTGAGTACAGGGAGAGTCCTTGACATAAATAGTGCAGCTGCCGCCCCGTCTCCCAACACGGTCGGACCGGAAAAGGGTGAAACCAGGAAGGGAGACTAGGGAGTCGGGGAGGATTTCGACAGCCAAGTCTCAACCAGAGTGATGACATCAGGGTTAATTGATGTGACCAGGCATGTCTGCAATGAATATCCCAAACAACACTGGTCCCAACACCGAGCCCTGTGGAACACCGCTCGTCACTGTCCTTGGGTGTGAGAGCTCCCCATCCACCACCACCCTCTGTTGCCTTCCCTGCAGCCAGTTTCCTACCCATCTCACCAGCTTTGCACCCGCCCCTGTGCCTACTAACTTCCTTCCCAGCCTTCCATGTGGCACTGAGTCGAATGCCTTACTGAAGTCCAGATACAGGACATCCACTGCATGGCCCCTGTCCAGTTGCCTAGTTACCCAGTCATAGAACTCAACCAGGTTGGTTTGGCAGGATCTGTCACATATGAAGCCATGCTGTCTACTGTCCTGTAGTCCTTTGGCCTCTAGGAGGCCACAGTCTCTCCTTCAGGATAGTCTCCATTAGCTTACCCACACGATGCATGTGAGGCTCACTGGTCTGTAGTTTCCTGGTTCATCCTTGGGCCACTCTTGTGGAGGAGCACATGAGCCATCCTCCAGTCCTGAGGTACACCTCAATGTAGTGAGGCATTAAGTAGAGTCTGCCAAAGGTCCTGCAAGGACCTCTGCCAGCTCTTTCAGTACCCTGGGTGGATGCCATCTGGGCCTGGGCGCCTTGTTCACCCTCAGTGCCTTCAAACCTCTCTCGAACTCTGTTTCCATGATTTCCCATCTGTCACCACTTCCCCTGCTTCTGCCATTTCTCCCACCTTGGGTGTCACCCCCCTGTTCTCTTTAGTAAATACTGAGCACAGAGCCGTGGGAAGGCATTTTGGTGCCCTGGGCAAGAGACTAATTTTGCCCCTTCAGAAAAAGAGTCGGGGGGTCGGGGGTCGTAAGGCCCCTCAGTAGCTCTGTGGGTTTATATGTTTTGGTGGGTTTGGGGGCTTTTCTGAAGAAAAACATACTTTTAATACAGAAAAGTAAAATCTAAAAAATAAAATCTTTGAGCATGAGCAGACAGAGACAATATTTAAGAAGTGTGTAAACAAAGGAAAAACTAAAATCAAATTCTCTTCTCAAGGCTTGGCTTCCCTATCTCCTCCTTCCTAGATACCCAGATCCAGTATTGCAACCCCTTTCCTCCAGCTTGTTCTAGACTCCCTCTTTCTCCACATTTGTTCTGCCATATTGTTCCGTCCATGTTTTTTAGCAGTGGTGAGAGGCCATTTAGGCTTCTTTCAGTTTAGTAGGTGCATTTGTTGTTCGCATCTGCACAGCATCTCTCTCTGCTGCTTTAAAACTGCCTAATTTTTTAAATAATTCTTTAAACCTGCTCCCTGGTATCCTGATGCCCTCCTCAGAGGGTTGAGGGCCATCCAGCTTGAATAGCTTTCAATCCATCCAAGAGTGACTCCAATATCCCAGGCACCCCATCCCTCCTGCCTGTACCACTCCATCAGCCATGAGTTGAAGTGAGCAATTGAATGAACCCTCTTCTAGTTCTCCCTTCTGCTCAAACTGGCAGAAAAAACTCAGAAGTCAGTGAGGCAGCTGCCAGCTTGAATGTCCCCACAAAATTTCTACAGTTATTCTTAACCTCTCCCAGGAGTCTGCAAACCAGGGCTCGGTAGCCTAGTAGGCCTGTTTCCACTCTATTGACAATTCTTTCTACCCTGCTTACATCCCATCCAACCAAAGCCCCAGAAGGCATCTAACCTTCATGTCCCATGCTTTTCTGCACCCACTACCCCCTCTGTCCTCTTTATGATGGAATCACCTTTCACAAGCTCTTTCCTAGCACTGTCTTGCCTCTTGGACTCCGAACATATGTAAGGTGTACTCTTAAGCACAAACCTGGTCTCTTGCATGCCTGCAGGGTACGCCATTTTCACTTGGGGGACTAGATGAACCAAACTGAACATGAGGGGTGAATCTGTTTGCTATTGCCACCTCAGAGTCTCAGCCTGTATAGACCCTTCTTCCCCCATCCCCCCTACCTACAGTAGGTGTGGCATGGTGTGCAGTGAAAGGAGTGGTGGCTGCTTGCACCAGTGTCCACTTGGAATAAACTGTAAGAAGGTTAAGTTCTTCCTTTACTGCACCCAGCTCCACAGTGAGTGCTGCAAACCTGCTGCACACCAGGCAACATTGCTGCCTCCTGAGGACTTTTCTGAAGATGACTGCACCACGGGTGCTGCGGTCTGTGATGCCTCCTTCCTACCTTGTCCCCCCATAGTTCTCCACATCCATCTCAAATGACTCCCGTATGCCCCTGCTTTTCCTGTCGACATAGGGTCCCCGTCTGAGCAGAAGTACTCATTTAGTGCTTCCGCCTTATCGCACCCTGATTCCACCCAACCCCACTCCTTCCTAATCCTTACTATGTGGTCCTTACAGCTCCTTTTCTCCCTGATGTACTTAAAGAAGTCCTTTCCTGCTCTTAATGCCTTGTGCCAGCCTGAGTTCAGAGATGCTTGGCTCCCCTTACTGCCCTTGTCACCTCCTTCGATTCTGTCAAGTACTCCTCCCTGTCCTCCCTCCTCCCTATTCTTGTACTTCCTAAAGGCAGCTCTTTTTCTCTTACCTTTCCATGACCTCCTTGCTCAACCAGATCAGTTTCTTAGCCCTAGCCTTCTTTCTCTGGGCTTTGCAGCAGGTTTTGTTGCCTCCACTATCCCCAGCTTTATGAGCTCCCACCTCTGGTTAGTGTCCATACTGGGTTGAATTCTGGCAAGGTACCCTTTTACCACTTCCTCCATCCTCCCAAAGTCGGCCCTCCTGAAGTCCAGCACTATTGTACCAGATTCCACTCCTTCCTTGCCCACATCCAATGTGAGCCATACTGAGTGGTGGTCACCCCTGACAGCGTTCCTCCACTGTAAGTTCTCTCACAAAGTCCCCATTTGCCAGTACATGTCAAGGGTATTCCCTAACCTGGTTGGTTCACTGACCATTTGCAGCAGAAAGCTGTCCTGGAAGGCATCCAGCAGTACCTGCTCCCTTCTGTTCCTGGTTGTTGGGGTGCTCCAGTCCACTCCTGGCATGTTGAAGTCCCCCACAATCACCACACTACCCTTCTCGCAGGTCCTCCTGATCTGTCCTTATCTCGAAGCCCTGACACAATGTGTTGCATAGTTGACTTCTGTCTCAAACCTACCCTGCCCAACAGGTGTATGCTCCATCGCACTTCCACACCAGCCTTATTTCTTCTACCTCACTGTGCCATACTGATGAGACTAACAAAGTACAAGATAATGAGCAGTCAGAAACTAGCCACTGAACTTAAAGTACTTGAACACTTCCTGTTACGGTCATCCTTAATGCTACGACTTCTATCTAGCAACATCCATGTTAATCCTGGCCCAATGCCAGTGCAACAGGAGCCAGGTAGTGATAGCAACTACATGATCTTAAAATTGGCATCTATCAACATCTGTAGTTTACTGTCCAGATTTGATGCTGTCCAGGTGTGGGTTAATCAGCACAGTCCAGATGCGCTTTCCGTGGTGGAAACATGGCTCACACCAAAGATCCCTGACTCAGTCTTAACCCTTAACGATTACACCCTTTTTAGGCAGGACAGGTTGGGCAAAAGGGACGGAGAGTGTGCAGTCTACAGGTTGGGCTAAAGGGGCAGATGGTATGCAGTCTACCTTAGGGATAATCTCCGAGGCCACATCCTTCCCCAGTTAAATACGGGGAAAATGTACAAGCCCTAGCTATCCGAGTACTGCTAGGACCCCAAAGTAAATCACTCACTTTTGTCTCAGTCTACAGCCCACTGAGAGAACAGGCCACTGGCTTTAATATGGTCATTGACTACCTATGTAGCTTTCAACAAAACTCAGAGGTGGCAAATATTAGATGACTTTAATGTTTACTGGCTGTCACCTGAAACAGCCTCCTGTAAATATGCCATCACCGCTATCCGTGTCTCCCAGATGGTTGACTCCTCTACCAGGGTCAACTACCAGACTGGCTCCAGTACACTACTGGATTGGATACTCACAATTCACCCCAAGAGAATCTCCACCACCACAATCCTTCCTGACACAATGAGTGACCACTCCCCATTACTATGCCACTGGTCCAATAAAACCCCTAAGCCCACCACTAAAACAATCACTGGTAGAGCCCTGAAGAAAGGGCAACTCAGTCCCATCAAGTCCTCTCTCAAACAAGTTGACTGGTTCCCTGTGGACACCCTCCATGATGTAGACCAGGTTCCTGAATACTTTATGTCCAGATTCAATGAAGCCTGTGATATCCATGTACCTGTCAGAAAACGTAAACTTTTTTGTTATACTTAATTTTTATATAATTTCCAGAAACAAAGTTATCGGAATGTACATATAGTGAACAGACCACAATTACAGAAACTAGTAGGATCGAAGCCCCTTAATAATAGGAACAGGTGCATCCACTACATAGAGGTACCACATTGGTGGGGGTTTCAAATTATTTCTAAAATATAAAATTCTAAATATAAGTTGTGTAACTGAGTCTAGGGGCAACATGGCAAGTTTCTAAAATTATAAGTGTCCAGTAAAGTCCAGTTGATGAATAGTGTGGTCCACTAGGGACCTGCAATGCCATGTTTAGACTCTAAATGTTAATAATTCCCTCCAAAATAGAAAAAAACTTGGAAGCAATGTGTAAATGTCATTTACATTATACCATTAGATCCAACTCCTGATTACTAACATATAAGACATCTATACAATAATACAGCGAGTTAACTTTGTTCAGCAACAACTTAGAGAGCAACCTACATTTTACCAAAAAGAACCCTTATAGCTTATGCAGGCCTGGGTCCTGCATTGTAGATCATAACAGTACTTTATAGTCACTGCATCAAAAAAGGCAAAACCTGTTCAGGTATCTCCCTCAACATCCACGGGATCTTCCTCATCAGAACGGGCCCTCACTGAGGAAAATGTGGTAGCCCACATGCCTGCCTCCACTGGATCCGAAAACAAGTAAATGTCCTCGAAGATGATCCTCAGTCTAGCTGGAAAAATTATGGTAATGGGGGTCCCCAACATCCCACAAAGTACGGCGAACTCCATCAAATTTATTTCTTCATTGGCACATCACATAACTGATGTCTGGAAAAAGAAATACCTGCTTATCGTCCTGCATGATAGGGCCTGCTTGGTGTGCCAGCTGTAGAATGCGATCCCATACTCCAGCCCCTGCTGTTACCACCAATAAAGTGCGAGTTCATCTGATTCCTGCGATCTTCCTCAAGGAGTAATACGGTAGGCCTTCTGGAGCTCTGCGATGGCCTCCGAACCTTTCGGGACCAATTTGTCGGTGAGCCAGTCCTTCAAGAAAAGGAGATGCTTATCTCCCTCACACCCCACTGATAGCCCCAACATTTGCAAATTAGCTGAATGGGCCTGGTTTTCCAGAGTCTCTAATCGAGCCCACAAATGCTGAGACTAGATGGCTGTTCAAAGTAAGGGAGGGGAGGGACACCAGGGGCCATGATATGAGACTGGAGGGAGGAAGGTTCAGGAGGGAGATGAGGAAACACTTTTTACAGAGAGGATGGTCGCCAGGTGGAATGCGTTACCTGCAGCAGTGGGCTGCTTCAAAAGGGGATGGGACAGGACAAGGGGGAGGGTCAATGGAGGGGAAGGGTGGAAGGGAGGGGCAGCTGTAGAATAAGGGGTGCTAGCTGCACATTCGAGCATACTTGATAGACCTCTAGGCCTTTATCTGCTGGCAAATTGTATATGTTCATATGGCCATTAGTACTGTGGCTCCCATAGAAGTGTTGGCCTGCCTGTGGACTTCTTGTACATTTCCCTTCAGGGCATCTTCCACAGGTTCAAGAACTAGTGCCCGACTGTTGAATCCATCAACTTTCTGAGACAAAGCTGTGACAGATAGAATCAACTTTTGGAGCTTTGAGCCCAAGGAGGTTAAAGTTTCTTTTGATCCTTGCTCGGCTGCAGGCACAACCTACGTATCAGGCCTCATGGTTTGTGCTCTGCTGGATCCTTTACTTTCGCGGAGCCTCCCAAAGATTTATCTCATTTTGGATTGCCCATCCTAAGCAAATTGGGGGTCCTCTTTCTGCTAAAGTACTCAGATTAGTAGTAATATCAAATAAAGGAGCTATCAAAGTTGCTTCCATTCAGCTCGGGTTCCATAGCACCCCCCAGAAAATGTAAACTTAAGGGTACAACTTATTCCTGGGTCACTTCATCTCTACTCAGCCTCATGGGCCACAGGGGCCACCTGCAGCATCGAGCCTGGGCCACTGGTAAACAGAAAGACACCCAGGAATACAAAATGGCTAAAAACGCCTGTACTTTGGTGGTCCGACTTGCCAAAAGTCACCACTTCCAGGAAGGGCTCACAAACTAGTGGGAGACTGACAGAAAATTTTGGGACAGCCTAAAAGTCCTTACGGGTAAAACAAGCAAAGCGTTGCCCTCCATGCTAGCAGTCAACGGAGAAATTACCCAAGACCCCAAGCTAATCACCGATACATTCAACATCACCTTCTCTGACCTCAGCAGCGTACTCCGCCCTGATTTCTACGATGTATCCGAGGATAACACTAGAGTCGGCAGTGTTGGCTCCCCCCACGGCCCCCTTCTATTTCAAAAAATCTCTACGTCTGAAGCTAGAAAATACCTACAATGAGTGCTAGGCACATCACGATATAGTAATGACTCCATTGACTTCAAGCTTATTACACTTACCCTGGATGAAGTCCTATCCTGTCTGACTAAAATACTGAATCTGTCCCTATGCCTTGCACAATTCTCCCAGGTATGGAAAGCTGCTGTGGTCACACCAGTCCACAAAAGTGGTGATTGCGCCCTCCACACGATCATCCTATATCTATCCTACCCCCACTCTCCAAAGCCCTGAAGCGTATTGTATTGGATCAATTAACTGATGCCCCGAGAAATATCAGATCCAATGTCCACAACAACATGGCTTCCAAAAGACACACAGTACCACCATGGCATTACTCAAGTACTCTGGCTACATTCATAGTGCCCTTGACCAAGTCAGCTAGTGGGAGTGATGTACATCGACCTCACTAAAGCTTTTGACATGGTCAACCACACCTTAATGCTTGATGAACTCTCAACCACTGAGCTCTCAACTCAAGTTGTAGGATGGTTTAAAAAGTTACTTCGGAAACAGATCCCAGCAGGTCAAAATCAGTGGAATCCTACCTGACATTAAACAAGTGTGTACAGGTGTCTCACAAGGCTCGATCTTATGCTCCTTTCTCTTTAGCTTATTCCTCAATAGCCTTCCCCGTGTCAGCTCAGACAGTATACTACTCTATGTGGATGATGCTGTCATCTTTACCAGTAAGCCCGACCCACATCTCCTGGAAGCACAGCTCTAGCAAAGCTTCTCGACTATCGTGGACTGGTTCTCGAAACACAAACTTCTAATGAACTATAAAAAGACAAAGGTTATGTTATTCGCTAACCCCCCACAACAGGCATAAAGCACATGAATTAACCATTAGAAACTGCCATGATACTGCTCTAGAACAAGTGAATACCTTCAAATATCTCAGGGTAACCCTTGACAGCTCCCTATCCTTCGCCAACCACGTGGACCAAGTTGCAAAGGCAGTTAATATAAGGATTGGCCTCCTATACCGGCATAGGCATTGCATGACCCAAGATGCACTTCGGCTAGCTGTGAACAGCTCAATTATCCAGTATGGGCTGGTGGTGCACAGCGCCGATCTGAAACCACCCTAGAAAGGATAAACACAGCATTAAACAAATCCTGCAGGCTCATAACTGGAGCCCACAGACTCACTCATACCTGCAATTTATACACCCAAACCAACTGGCTGCACCTCGCAGGAAGGATGAAATACCAGGTACGACTCTTAGAGAAGAAAACCTGCCTAGGCAAACCCCCCACGGCCATCCAGAACCTTTTAATCTGTCAACCAATCCCCATCTGATCCAGGGCATGTCCAGACAGTCACACCAAGCCCCTTCTGCTGCACCTCACAAGCTCAGTGGTCCTTTGCCTACCGTGCACCCTGCTGATTAATGGTTAAATGACCTCTCACCAGACATTATGTCTGAGCCTAAACTTGGACCGTTCAAGAGAAAACTCCACCAGCACCTTACCACTCTCAGCAGCTGTGACAGTTTCCCCTAACTAGCCTAACTCTCCTACCTCCCCCATCTGCCTTGCCATGCCCCCATGCCTCTCCCACCCCCTTACCTTCATATCCCTACTCACACTTTCTTCTCACCCTATTCCTCTTCTTGCTAAGACAAACCTGTCTGATTTAATACTGTCTGTTATGTTGCACCTTATTAATTTACTTCCTGTTAAATACTCTTTCTTTTTAATCATGTTTTGCTATTTGTGTACTGTTCTATTTCACTAATGTTACTTTGATGTGGAACCTTTATAAACGAGCTTTTAGCTCAAAGGTATTGCAATCCAAAACTAAATAAATAAATACAATTTCACGTCACAGCAGGCTCAAATGGAGCTGGAGTCCCTTTATCAAGGAGGAAATTAAGGTCCCAAAGTGGAACTGGTTTACGAATTGTGGCACACGTGTGCAAAGTACACCCAAGGAACATAAGGGACACTTATAGTCATGCCATCATCTGCCCAAAATAGGAGCATGAAAAGCCAGAACAGCAGTCAAGTGCACCTTAACCCCTTTAGTTCCCTTGTTGTACACTGTAGCTTCTGAACTTTACTGTGATGTTTCTGACTCGTTTGGGTTGTTTCAATGCAGTATCAATTTTTGTGCTTCCACGGGATATCATACAGGATGAATATAATAACACATCAGAAAATCCGTAGAACAGAAATGGATTGAATGAGTGAAAACATGTACATAGTTATATTCAATGTGAGTTTTGAAATGGGGGGGCAACAATGGGCATACGATGGCACTGCAGGATAAGGAATGAAACTGGCCCATTATACACTATATTGGAAGAAATGGAGAACTGCTGAAACGTTATTCACCTACATTTAAAGAAATATTTCTAGCAAACTATCCTTGGCAGCAGAGGGGCTACTGAATGAGCAGTGGAGAATTAGATAAAGACAACAGGTTGGCCAGTATGGTATTCTTAAGCAATACTGCATGATAGGGTTTGTGTCGGTGCTGGGATAACATCACGCCTTGCGGCCTCGTTCGTCCAGCACCTGAGAAGTGACATCCCAGCAAGACACACACCCTGGAGGGCATTATTGTTATTATACAATGGCCCATTGTTATGCAGAATAAAAAATAATTTTAGATATATTTTAGTTAGTGTGGACAAATATTTTTGTTTCTTAAAAGAAGATGCAAACATTCAAGTGGTAAACAATCATCAAGTGGTTTACAGTGCTGAGACTAGACCCGTGATGTTGTACTGGGATTACATCACTGTGCCAGGCACACACTGACCAATCAGAGTCCAGTAAATTTTCTTGTCATTGTATCATTTATTTTTTAACTTTATTTGTATTCAGTTTCTGAACATAACATCCCAGAGTACATTTCAAAGTGGAAACTATTACATATGAACATAGGAATAGGATCTTCGAACAAAAGAGAACATACGCCCATCTAGCTTGTCTGCCATATAATTCAGCGGTTGTTTCCATGGATCCCTCTCTCAAAGAGATACTTATCTAATCCAATAGGAACAGCACTTTAGCTCAACATGGTCATCACAGGATTTAATAATCCACGCTTTCTTTCTAAACAGGAGGGGTACGGCTGTAATGGTGCACATTCTTTGCATTACACTTACATAATACCGAAGGACAGTTCATATGCTAAATAAGCCTCTGTGCACCACACAGCTGCAGAGATGGTAATCAACAATAAAAGTCCAGGAATATATTGAATGGCCGCTAATGGGCTGTGAGGGTCTAAGTCCATAATTCTGCTACCCTAGAAGGGAAAAACATAAATAACATTGAGCATACATCCATGTAAGGCCAATTTAAGCTTGTAAACTCCCTAACCAAGATGGTAGGGTTGTTAACCCAAAACAGAGGGTTATTTTTAATATCAGCCATAAATTTAATGTTGGAACTAGAAAACGTGAGAAAAACAAATCACACTACAGGTCCAGAAACATCGGGACCTTTTGGAGTAGGAACATCATTTATTCAGAACCACAGTGCACATTCATACTCCAGTCCTCCCCCCATACACTTCAAAGGATAAGGAGGACTATAGTGTGCAGCCATTTTGTCCCCAACTAAGAGGCGTTCATACAATGCAAAGCTTAAAAAAGGGCCAAAGTCTCAGCCACTAATGATTGGATCAAATGGCCCCCAATTCCCATCATTTAGTCATTCAGTTAGTTTCCATAATCGTGCTCCAAGTTGGAAGCTTCTTTAACTCTGAACTCTTTTTTTTAAATCTTTCGACTAATTTGCCAGCATCCTTGGGTTCAGGGAAAAAAAGTAAGTTTCACCTGTGGAGCTGACATGTATGCAGGCTGGGAGCTGCATAGAATGAGTAACTCCCAATTCTTGCAATACAGACTGACCCCATTGAATACTTTTCTCCTTTGCATGTGGCAAAGCTTAGGTCGGGGAAGAGATGCAGTTGCTCTCTGGACTCCATACTGAGCTGCCCCAAGGCTTGGGCTGCCTCCAAATGTCTGTCCCTTTTCACATTGTAGAGGGTCACCAAAAGTAATGTCCTCGGTCTAGCCATAGACTCTTGTTGTCTTCGAGGGATGATCCTATGGGCCTTTAAAATCTGTTTGCGAATGTCTGTGGGTACTTCTCAAGGGAAATCACTTGCACAATGCTTTTTGTGGTAATTAGTGGAGCATACCAGTTTCCGGATACAATCAATTGCAAAGAAAAGAGTTTTGGGAGCTCAGAATACAGAAGGATTCTTTGTACACCATAGGTTTCTCTGAAATAATGTTTATTCTTTTTCTTAATGAGTTGACATCATGTGGCCCAGCGTTTCACCTTTTAGGCTTCTTCAGGGGGCTATAATCAAGATTCAGAAAGTGTTTTAGTGATATATTTCATCAGAACATTTTTTTAATTATAAATTTTCATAAAAATATTGTTTTCAATAAATCAATATTTTTGTCACTTTTATCACATATCCTATGGTTCCACTTGTTTTGCTCTGTATATCGTCCACATTCATGATTCCCTTATGTCAAACCTTAACTTACATTTTATATGTTAATATACATGTCTAATTATTTTAACATTTTGTTGTTATAAAAAGTGCCAACCTAATTCAAGATGCAGCCTTCTTTTCTTAAATTGTATGAAAAAAGTGGATGAATACAAGTCCACTTATAAGAGTAAGTAAAGACAAAAGGCCTCAACATCCTATAGGCCATATGGAAGGGGAGGCAGAGGTAGGGGTTATCCTTTTTGCAGGCACAAGCTACCACGGGGTACCAACAAAGGGGTTACTTCAGGGGTAGAGGCCATAGGGGCTCCAAAAAGGGGACCAATCCCCTCAGACTGCCACCCAAGGAAAACAGAATCCCTGATGTACCAGTCGGGGTTTCTTCCTCGATCCCAGTTGGGGGCAGACTGACTCACTACTTCCAAAATAGGAAAACCATCACCACAGACAAGTGGGTGCAGTAGTGAGTTGAGGATTAGCCCTCAGTTTCAAAACCTTCCCCAAATCAAAATGAAAGAAAAAGCCACTATGGTTCTCAAATGAGGTGGCGGGGAAGGTTAGGGAGAAAAAGATAGCATTTAGGAAGTATAAGGAAACACAGAAGAAGCAGGACAGAGAACTGTACCAGTTAAGGCAGAAGGAAACGGGGAAGGTAGTCAGAATAGCAAAGGCCCAAACTGAGGAAAAGATAGCCAACTTGGTTAAAAAGGGGGGGAACCTTTTATAAGTACATTAGGGAATGTAGAAAGACAAAGGGAGGGATAGTGAGGTTGAATAGAATGGAAAGTGGGTGGGCAGAGAGGGACAGTGAAAAAGCAGGGATACTGAATGAATACTTCTGCTCAATATTCACAAAAGGGGGAGGGGGAGGTACCTAATCCAATTAACAGAGGCACTATGGATGGGGGGGGGGGTTGATCCCCGTCCTTTCACAGAAGAAAGAGTTCTCGAAGAACTCCTAAAACTTTAGGTGGACAAAGCAATGGGGCCTGTCAGGATTCACCCCAGAATTCTAAAAGAATTAAGAGGAGAACTAGTGACACCACTGACTACCCTTTTTAACAAATCATGGGAGGATTTAGTAGTACCTGAGGACTGGAGGAGGGTGGATCTGATTTCCCTTCACAAAAGTGGGAGCAAGACAGAGGCAGGAAATTGTCAGTTTGACCTCTGTGGTAGGGAAAATGGTGGAATCACTTCTGAAGGAAAGAACTGTTGAGTACCTAGAGGCCAGTGGGGCACAGGACCCAAGGCAGCATGGATTCACAGAGTGAAGGTCATGTCTGATGAATCTAATCGATTTCTGTGACTGGTTGACCAAAGTAGTAGACCAAAGAGGGGCTATGGACATGGCCTACCTAGACTTTAGCAAGGCATCTGACACAGTGCCACACAAAAGATTAATGAACAATTTAGCCAGCCTTGGAGTGGGTCCCAGGGTGGTAGCCTGGGTAAAACATTGGCTGGACAACAGGACACAGAAGGTAATAGTAAACGGAGTCCACTCTGAAGAAAGGGAGGGGTTACTAGTGGGGCACCACAGGGTTCAGTACTGGGTCCAGTCCTTTTTAATGTCTTTATAAGTGACATTGCAGAAGGACTGGAAGAAAAATATGCCTCTTTGCAGATGACACAAAGATCTGCAACAGGGTTAGAAACACAGGGGGTGGAAAGGATGAGAAGGGACTTGGCAAAGTTGGAGGAATGGTCAGAAGTATGGCAGCTTGGATTCAATGCAAAGACGTGCAGAATAATGCACCTGGGAAACAAAAACCCAGGGGAAGAGTACACAATGGGGGGGAGGTAGTAATAACAACAAAAATAGAAAAGGACCTGGGGGTAATCATATCAAATGACCTGAAGTTTAGCAAGCAATGTGAGAAGGCAGTAGGGAGGGCTGGGGGGATACTGGGATGTATAGGAAGAGGCATCACCAAGAGAAAACAGGGAGTTGTTATCCCTCTGTACAGACAGTTGGTGAGACCCCATCTGGAATACTGCATCCAGTTCTGGAGACCCCATCTCCGTAAGGACATAAACAGGATGGAGGCAGTCCAGAGGTGGGCAACTAAAATGGTGCAGGGTCTGCAAGAGAAGCCATACGAGGAGAGACCAAAGGAGCTTAATATGTATACCCTTGAGGAAAGGAGGGAGAGGGGGACAAGATTGAAACTTTTGAGTACCTCAGTGGAATCAACAAATTCCAAGAGGGTAGCATCTTTCATAAAAAGAGATGTGCAAGAACAAGGGAACATAATTTGAAGATGGGGGGGGGATGGCTCAGGAGCAATGTGAGGAAGTATTTTTTCACAGAGAGGATGGTGGATGCATAGAACCGCCCTCTTGAGGAGGTTGTGGGGTCTAAAACTATGGGAGAATTCAAGAATGCATGGGACAGACATAAGACAATTCTTGTGGGGGATAGGAAGAAATAGGCTGTTGGTTAACTAGGATCTGCAGCTTATCCTGTAGGTAGGGAAATGGGCAGACTAGGTGGGCCAAGCAGTCCTTATCTGCCATCAAAGTCTATGTTTCCCTAAGTTGAAACCATGGTATTTCAGTTACCCAAGCCCCTCAGAGAGGGCACTACTGTACTAGAAAAAGAAGTTTCCACTCTGTTGGCATCAAAAGCAGTAGAACCAGTCCCTCCCTCCCAAAGGGGAAGGGGGTTTTACTTCAGATACTTCCTAACCTCAAAGAAAAACAGGGAGTGGCAACCCATTCTAGATCTGAGAGCTTTAAGCAAGCATCTCACAAAGTCAAAGTTCAGGATGGTAACTTTGGCAATAATTCTTCCAACACTACAGCAAGGAGACTGGTTGGCATCACTAGACTTAAAGGATGCCTGCTTTCACATTCCCATAAGGGAATCTCACAGAAAGTACCTAAGGTTCAGACTACCTTCAGGTCATTACCAGTTCACAGTTTTGCCTTTCGGCTTAACCTCTGCTCCCAGGGCATTCACAAAATGCTTGGTAGCAGTGATGGCATGCCTAAGAAGGCAGGGCATATTGGTGTTTCCTTACCTGGATGACTGGCTAGTCATGGGGCAATCCCCCCAACAGGTAAGAGAATCTCTCAGGCTCACCCAGGAGACATTGGACTCTCTGGGGTTCCTTATAAACATCCAAAAGTCTGTGTTGCAGCCTGTTGAGATTCTGTACTTCATCGGAGCAGAACTGGATACTCTACAGGGACGAGCTTTCCTCCCTCAGGACAGGATGGACAACATCCTGCACATTGCAGGATCATTCACCTTTATTTATCTATTTAGTCAGTTTTTGTTGACCGGCTAAGTACACTAGACAAATTCTACCTATTTTCAGGCACGACCCAGGGGAGGGGCTACAGATCAATGCCAACTGACTTTTAACCAGATTAAGCTGTTGGTGGTATTTTTAGTGAATGGAGGGACATTTTGCCTGGGCACTGGGGGAATTCCCCTACTATTTTCGAAAAGTGCCATGGGCTCTCTAACATCCACCTGAACTACCACCAGAACGGGCAGATGGGACCTCAGTTTAACGTCTCATTCGAAAGACGGCACCTCAAGAGTGCAGTACCCCACCCTCATGCTGCCCTGCAGTGTCAGTATTAGGATATTAACCCAAGTGCCTGGTGTGGGGATAGAACCCACAGCCTTCTAATCTCCTGGCCTCGGAGGTGAGTGTGCTACCTGCTGAGCCACTGACACCTTAAAAAAACCAAGGCCAGCAAGACATTTCCTGCAGTTGCTGGGACATATGGCTGCAGCCACAGGTACAGTGCAAGGCTACAGATTCCAAATGAGGGACATCCAGATTCATCTTAGGGCACACTGCTGCCAAAGAAGGAACTCTCTCTCAAAGATGGTGCCTGTTTCAAGGCCCCTGCTACAGACTTTGTAGTGGTGGCAGGACAGAGCCAACCTAAGGGAGGGAATTCCATTCAAAAAGGAATCTCCTACCATAGTGCTCACAACAGATGCCCTACTTCTGGGGTAGGAAGCACATCTGGAGGAGGGTAGCCTGAGACATGGGCGCCTGAATCAGGGTGCTGTCCGAAATAAGCGCGACGATGTGGGTAAAAGCCGAAGAAGCGAGGTAGGAAGGGCCTACTAGATGTGGTGGGGTGGATGACCTTAGTGACAGGATGTTGCTGTATGTACACGCCGTGGGGGCAAGCATGGTGATTGTAGCCTGGGAGGGGCAGAGGGATGTAGGGGGGTGGTGCTGCAGTCGGCTGCTGAGCTGCGCCGTGCTGTCAGGGGTTGGCCTCCACTTGTGGTGCATGGGGTTCCAGGTTTGGGTCTGGGTCCAGGCGTTACATCGTTTTTGTTGCGCCCCGCCCAAAACTGGTGGGTTTTTTTTTTGCCTCCCGACATGCACCCCTCTGGATTTAAGAATCCTTAAGTAGGAGGGTGCAGGGCAAAGCCCTCCACATGAAGGGGCACAGCCCCCTCCACATAAAGCAAATCCATTGAGTCTCCAGTGCAGTTTCTCTGTGTGCCCTGACTTCGCGATAATGCGGGTTGCTGTTTGGTGCTTGCCATTATCACATAGAACCCTGGGGGAGCATACAGCGCATGGCACTTGGTCTCCCACAAAGTTACTACTGCATATAAATCTCCTGGAGCTCAGGGCAGTGCTCTTAGTATGGCAATCCTTCACATCCCTGGTAAGAGACAAGGTGGTACAAGTCAGAACAGACAATACCACCACAATGTATTGCATCAACAAGCAGGGAGGGACAAGGACCAATCTGCTGTGTAGGAATTTTAGATTTATATAATTTAGATGAAGTAAGTAGCATCAGTGTTTGTTTGTTTTTTCATGTTGGAATTTTGTATCAGATTTTATTTGTGGATATGGACAGTTATCTAATTATATATATTTATATATTTATTTAGAAGAGCATCTCTTGATAAAGTCAATATACTTGGTGAAATGTTGAGGCTTGCCATATTAAAAATAAAAAGGATATTTGGAAATTAGAAAGACTGTCTATGGATATAATATTTGAGCACCCCCCCCATCCTTTGCTCTGGAACAGAGATCACCTTCTATTAACAACACATCGGGAGTGGCAGCATTAAAAACGAAAAAGAAGTGTTCATTTCCTGTGGAATCCTTTCTTCCCTCTTTAACACAGATTGTTGGATGACAGAGATGTGCTGCATCTAAACCGCAGAAGTTTGACTTTTTCTAAGATTACTAAGAATAAATATATTGAAAAGCCTATTTAGGCTAAAAGATTTTATAAATTTGTAGAATATTTAAAAACAATTTTGAATTGATTACAAACACACTGGTGCTGCTTGATCTTATCTGTGTCAATCTTCACCATTCATCACAGATGGGTACTGGCCGGAGATCAGGACCCCGCGGGAGCCTTTTTTTTTTTTTTAAAGGATAGGCGGAACTGACGCAGCATTGGCGCCGCCCTTGAGGCCGACGTACTACGTGGCGCTCGAGGATTAGCCGTTAAGCTGTGTCGACTCCACCTGTCTACCAGTTCTTCATCTCCCCCCGTCGAGATCACCTCGTGGGAAGCCTCTGAAGAAGATTTTGCAGTTGTTAGGCCTTAGCCTTAGAATTTGTACGTCAGTTAGTCCGTCGGTCTGCTAGTTCTGGTTCTGCCTTCACTCGACGTCGCCGGTAAGATCTTTCCTTTTATTTTAAGTATAGCGACGTTGAGTCCATTTTTGGTGTTTTTTCTGCAGGTCATGTCGCGGTCAGAGGGCAAGAAACTTTCTAAGGCGGGGCGGCCCCCTATGCGTCGGTGCCCGTGCGGCCGCAAATACTCAGTTACTGAACAGCATGACCAGTGTCTTGCGTGTCTTGGCCCACTTCAGGACATGGATTCGATGCGATGCCTGCTTCTCTATGGACCGCCCGTGTCCTCGAACCCAACCGCAGCGCCCTTAAACTTTTCGAAGTGGGGTTCGCGCAGCCGGGCCAAGCCCCGCTCTCTCGGCCTTTCCTCCGGTTCCCCTCCTGGTTCTATACGGACCGAGGAGGAGGGAGCCTCAGTCTCTTGTAGCCTAGCCGAGGCTCCTTCCGCAGCACAGGAGGCCCATCCCGCTTCCTCCTGGGAGCGGGCGGGAGGCGCCACCATGGCAATCACCCCTTCGAGGGTGAAGGTTCTCCTGGTGTCACTCCGGCGGTCCGGAAGGCCAGGGCCGACGCAGTCCTCGACACCATTGCTCGGTGCCATCGGGACTGTCAGCGCCGATCGCGGCGCCATGGGTCCTGTCAGTACCGAGGGTGGCGCCGACTCATCTGTCAGTGCTGTGGGCTTTGTCAGCACAGTTCGTGGTGCCGACCCTGCTCGCAGCGCCGTGACCTCGGATTCGGCGTTGCCTTTCGCCATGTCTCACCTTGGCGCCGTCCTCGGTGCCGAGGTAGGGCACGGCGCCATGGGGCCTTTGGAGTCATCAGTCAGTGCCGTCCTTGGTGCCGTTGGTGCTCTCGGTGCTGCTTGCGGTGTTGAGGGAACTGGTGGTGCCATCTTCAGCGCCGAGCCCGTCCTCGGGGTCGTCGGCGCCGATTCCGTCCTCAGTGCCGCCCGCGGTGCCGAAGGGCCTGGCGGCGGCGCTGTCCGCCTTCGGGGTCATCGGCACCGCTTCGGTCCTCTTTGCCACCCGTGGTGCCAAAGGGCCTGACGGCAGCAGCGGCGCCGAGGCTGTGGCTGGCGTTTCTGGCGGCGCCGTCTCTGTTACTGGTGACATCCCTGGTGCCGGTGGACTTGATGGTGCCGCCGTTGGCCCTAGTTTGGGACCTTTGGCCCATGCTGCCCTGCCTCCTTCTGCCAGTGCCACTTGTGGGGCTGTGGAGGGTGCAGGTGCCCTACTTGGCCACTGCTTGGACTTCTGGCCCCTCTGCTAAGGTCGCCCTCCTACCGTCTAGCTTAGAGCCTCAGACTTTACCTCGTCGGAGTCGGGCTCGGAGTCAAGCGGGCAGTCACACCCTTCAGGGTTCTCTGCAGAGGAGGGCGAGCCTGTGGTCTCCACGATGGGTCTCAGTCAGCCCCTCTCTGAGGTGCATCTGTTTTCCTCCAAGGTTAGGGTCAGTGGTACTGACCAGCAGGCCGTGGTGCATGCCACCATTGCTATGCAACCTGGCCTTGGCGGGTTCCTTGACCCCTCGCCGGTGGTACCCCCTCTGGTGGTGTGTCTCGACAGCCCAACTTTGGGGCCTGTTGGGAAGCCCACAGGAGGGGAGGGTGCTGCTCCCTGGGTCTCCCCTTTGGGGGCAGCCCAGAGCTGCCAGCTTCCTAGGCTGGCCCTTTTGAGGACTAGGACTCTCTCAGACTCCAAGGGGTCAAGGGGTGTGGGGTCAGCTCGTCGACCTTTCTCTGGGACCCACCCAGGCCCTAGATGAAGTCAGAGCACAGACTTCCGTCCTTCCCCTTCTGGTTCCTTAAGAGGGTCCCATTCTTTGGAGGCAGGGGACCGTCCTTCTGGACCTATACGGCCCTGATCACCTCACTTAGGGGATTCTTCTGGGCGCAGCCTAGGCAGTACCAAAGTGGTTGTACAGCTGTCGGCTGCGGAGTCTTCCAGAACTCCCTCCGCGGAGGTCCGTGGTCCGCTCCCTAGCCCTGGCAGAGATCAGCTGACTTCCTCTCTTGGCTCTGCCCCCCCCCCTCTGCTGCCTACTCCAGCGTTCCCAGGTATTCTTGGTCCTACCGGCCTTCTTACCTGGGAACAGTTCAGAGCAGTGGCTGCTCGGTTCCCTGCCTATGTTAGGGCTATGGACAGCCAGGTTTTTCAACCTCCCCCCGAGCAGCCACTCTCAGAATGCATGGTGACCTCCAGCTCCTCATCCCCCTCTTCAGGGGAAGAGGAACCGTCTGCCCATTACTCTCCTGCAGCTGATCTCTCCGAGTATCAGCGTTTCCTTGCGAGGATGCTGGAGGACCTTCACCTTTCTCCTCTCTCCATGAGCAATCCTGAGCATGCGGCGCACGCCTTTCTAGGCGATTTCGGTGCAGCCACCCTTATGGTGCCGCCATGGCCTGCTCCCTTTCGGGAGGCATCCATGCGTTTCTGGCAGAGGCCCTTCTCCAGAGTTCCTGCCCCTAGGGACCTCAGCCTAAGGTATTGCACTCCCCCAGAGTCTCCAGGTTCTATGCCTCATCCATAGTCCGGATTGACACACCTGGACACTCCTGAAGGGCTTCGCACCCTCCACCGTGACCGGCCCCCAGATCAGGACTCTTGGATTTTGATTTCTGGGGGAGGAGGACTTTCTACTCAGCATGGTTGCTTCTCTCCATCTCCGCTCATCAGGCCCACTATACAGCCTACAACAGGTTCTTGTGGTCAGCGCTGGGTCAGATCCTAGCTGCCTTGCCTGACTCGGAGCAAACCAGGCAAGCCATTGCTCTCTCTGCACGTGGCCTGGAGCTAGCAAGGCACCAAGCAAGGGCATCTTACGATGCCAATGAGGTAGCAACCAGGGTAGTAGGGACAGCGATCTGCACCAGGAGATCGGCGTGGCTTCACCTTTCCCAGTTGTCACCCTTGGCCCGGCGTAGGGTGATTTGCTCCACTCACCAGGAAACCTATCTCTTTTCCCATAGAGTGAGACGACGTTTGTTGTGGCAAATTCTTTCCCCCTCTGGGGGGACCCCGTCTCGCTCTCCCCACTCTCGAGCCTCCTCAGGCCCTGAAGGTTCCCCCCCTTAGTGTGTCACCCACTGAGGGCTAAGGGACATTGTCCCTTAGGGTGCAACTAATCAACCCCCTTTGGGGGGCTTGGTACTCACCCATCTGTGATGAATGGTGAAGATTGACACAGATAAGATATAGAAATTACGTACCTACCATAATTATGATCTTTCTGTGTATCTTCACCATTCACCACAATCCCGCCCGCCATCCCCCTGGGGCTCCAGTCTCTGGATCCTCCTACCTCTGTGACTACCCCTCTTGTTGAGTGGGGTAAAGTTGGGACACACAGGGGGGTAATTTCTTCCCCAATGGGTACAGTCCGAGTGGCACTTCCTCTTTACTACTTATCCTCACCCCTACGGGGTGATATCTGGTGGTTGCCCTCCTTCTGTTATCCATCTAACTGTTTAAATAAAAAAAAAATTTTTCCTTTTTTTTTCACCAAATATCTTTACAGAGAGAGTACTGAGTCCCCGTACCCTGCCCTTCTCCAGAATAGCTGACTCTGCTTTGGGGTATTGCCAGTTATTCTGTGCCTTGAATTCTGGCAAGTGGGCTTTGCCACTCCTTGCAGTTCCTATACAGTCTGGTGATGGACAAGGATCCTGGATCCTTGTTACCTCTCACTCTCTCCCTAAATTCTCTCCCCCCCTTCTTCTTCTTCCAGAGATTGGGGCCTCTACCCAATCCCCTTAGCTTTTACTTCTTCTATGCTGTCCCCTCAGTCGTTATTTCTCCTTTTAGTTCAGTTTTCTCTTTCTTTTTCTGTCCCTTGGACTCTCTTGTCCCACCCTCCATCCCTTCCTCTTAGCTCTCCAGTGACTCAGAACTGGTAGACAGGTGGAGTCGACACAGCTTAACGGCTAATCCTCGAGTGCCACATAGTACGTCGGCCTCGAGGGCGGCACTGATGCTGTGTCAGCTCCACCTTTCCTTTTCAAAAAAAAAAAGGCTCCCGTGGGGTCCTGATCTCCGGCCAGTACCCATCTGTGATGAATGGTGAAGATACACAGAAAGATCATAATTACAGTAGGTATGTAATTTCTATTTTTTGTTTAGAAATTTATATTAAAGATTCTATTTTGAAGTGTCCAAGAAGGATATCTTTAATGAAATAGGAGCAGGAGCCAATGCCAAATATCATTTTGCCACCTTCTCCAATGCAGAAAAAGAAAAAACTATTAGATCAAATCAGAGAATTAAATCCAACAAAATTAGACATGAAATGGGCTAGAATCAGGACAAGATGTTCAGTTGATTTCATTTATGCACTAATTGAGGTCATAATAGAGGAAAAGGGAAAGTTAGCTGAGCAGATAAATTTGGACAAAGAAGCTTTAAAACTTAAATTACAACTAGAAGAGTTTAATAAGACCATAGAATAAATTAAACAAAAGATAGACATTTATGAGAGAAATCTTAGACGACAAAAGCTAAAGAAATTTAATCAAGACACAAATAACTATAAAGAAAATAGGGTATACACACACACTAGAAATAATTTGAGAGCGAACTAGACTAACAGAAATAGACAAGAGGAGAGTGGATCTGAGAGTGATAGTAGTTATAGTAGGGCAAGTAACAACACACATTCTCTTGTCAAAACGCAACAGGAAATAGAAAGATCATCAAATAGAACAACATATAGAACTGATATAGGCACCAGACAGGTTCCAGAAATGCATACAAGAGAACATTTTTTACACAGGAGATAGAGAACAGAGATTCCTCAGGTCAACCGAGGATGGA
Organism: Neoceratodus forsteri; assembly: GCA_016271365.2. NCBI lineage: Eukaryota > Metazoa > Chordata > Ceratodontiformes > Ceratodontidae > Neoceratodus > Neoceratodus forsteri. Next base: position 1,136,897,078 of record CM028133.1, read on the forward strand.
GAAACAAACAGAACCAAGATATGTTATGAGAAACAGGAATGGAATAGAAGAGGGTGCAGAGCAGGGAAGAACAGGTACAGGAGGAGGACTAGGAATAGGCAGAGGACGAGGAGACACCCACCCCAAGCAGAGATATTATCACAAATAATGTCCATCTTTAATTTAAGTAAAATACATCTAAATGATATAGAGACAGGAGTATTAGCTAAGGGTCTTTCATTTGCATCAACCATGGTTTTGAATTTGTTTAAACTAGAGTGTGATTTACTATTATTTTTTAGGTCTTTGCATCTTAAAGCAAAATTCAGTAATCAATTACAAGTAGAAGATTATAGACAAAATATAAAAGGTGTCCTGGGGGTAAGATCCACATATAATCCACCAGTTGGATGCTTCTCTGCAGTAGAAACCTATGCAGAGATAATGAAACAAGAGATTCATGGACTATTTAAAACAGAAGCAGACAAGTGATCAACATATGATAATTTAACACAAATGGAAAGACTGAATATATTAAAAAATGATCAGAGTATTATCATAAAACCAGTGGATAAAGGGGGAGGTATTGTCATTTTAGATTATGAACATCATAGAAATATATGTGTTAGATTACTTGGAAATACAACAAATTATCTAGAATTGGATTCTGACCCTCTGGATTCCATAAAAAGGGAACTTCTGGGATTGATGGAAGAATTAGTGCTTTGTAATTTTTTAAAAGGTTGGGAAGAAGAATTGCTGATACAAAAATTTCCCAGAACTCCTGTCTTTTATACGTTACCTAAAATACACAAGAATCAAATAGATCTGCCAGGATGTCCTATAGTGTCAGGAATTTCTAGTTTATTTGAACTCCTCTCTAATTTTGTCAATTCTCATTTACAACCTTTGGTTGAAAAAATACCTACATATGTAAGAGATTCCTCTCACTTTATAAATATTTTAAAGGCAGTTAATCCAACACAGGAAGAAAGGAGGTCTGCAGTTTTAGTCACATTGGATGTCTCAGATCTATACACCTCAATACCTCAACAGGAGGGAATAAGGGCCATGGGGAAATTATTCGATTTTAGAGAGATGGAAGCACATCCCAAAACAGGAACATTACAGATGTTAACGGAATTCATTCTCACACACAGTAATTTTAGGTTTGAAAAAACTTTCTTTAATCAAATAAGAGGGACAGCTATGGGGACAACCATGGCTCCAGGGTATGCAAATACCTATATGTCAGAGTTTGAAAATATTTTTATTTTAGATGAACAGAATAATCATTTTTTTTCAACATATCAGAATTTGTAAGAGATACATAGATGATTTGTTCATACTGTGGTTGGGTTCGAATGATGACCTTATGGCCTTTGTGGAATACATAAATATGTGTGATATTAATTTGAAATTTACTATGGATTTCAGTACAGTCTCAATACCTTATTTGGATGTGAGAGTTTTGATTGGGGAGAGTGCCTTCCTACAACACTATACCAGAAAGATACTGCTCGTAACACTATAGTACATGCACATAGTTTTCATGCGGAGTGATTGGTTGAGAGCATTCCTTTCTCACAGTTTCTGCGTATACGCTGGAACTGTAGAGAGGAACAGAACTTTAAAGATGAACTTAGAGCAGCATCTGATAGATTCAAAGAACATGGATATAGTATAAAAAATCTGTATCAAGCTAGGGAACAAGTACAGAACATTACGCAGGTAGAGGCATTAAGTGGGAATAGAGATATACAAACAGATAGACCAATAGTATTTAGTATCAAACATAATCATAGTATGAGAGAAATAAAATAAGTGATACATAAACATTGGTCTATTTTGAAAGACTATCCCATGGAAAATAATGCCTTTCAAACACCACCAAGAACAGCGGAAAGAAAGGTACCCACTTTAAAAGATAGGTTGGTGCACACAAATCATATACAGGGGAAGGCTACAGAAAATAGACAACTGCTATTAGGCCCTTTACTACCGGGCATGGTGCCAAGTGGCAGATGCTCGGTTTGTGGACATACTGGCAAAAAGCAGAAGTAAAAGCATCCATACACCAATAAGGAATATGATATTAAACGGTTTATTACTTGTGACACTGCTGGGGTGATATATGTGTTGCAATGTCCATGTGATAAAATTTACATTGGGAAGACTATTAGACCCCTGAAGCAGCGTATTCAGGAACATAAATCAAACATCAGAAATAAAAAATCTGCACCAGTAGTAGACCACTTCTTAGAAGCATGACACACAGGGGCTTCTCTAAGATTTTGGGGAATAGAAGCAATAAATCCCCCTGTTAGTGGAGGAGATTTCAACAAAATAGTAGAGAGAACAGAGACAAAGTGGATATATGAAATGAGAGCTCTGGAATTGAGGATTGGTCTGAATAAAGACATTAATTGGAACTGCTGTCACAGATAGAAAAAGGAAAGCAACTAATAAAGGGTTTTTAGATACAGTTTCATGAGAAACATCGGATAAATGTTGCTAATTAATAATCTTTATAATGGGACATGGACATTAGGGACACTAGTGGAAATGAGTTGCAATACGTCTAAGATGTACAGTTTGTAATCCTAATGCCAACAATCTTGGATTTTTTTTTTAAAAATTTGTGGAATGAGACTTTGTGTATATAGGGGAAAACATCTAATAGATCCGATCTAAAATGTGAACTGTCAGGGACATCGTGGCTATTGAGATATAGCAATCTTAGATATCAGAAATTATTTTCATTCATTTCAAAATGGATTGTAAACTTAGAGGAAGCAATCAAGAAAATAAGATGAAAGTCCTCTAATGAATAACATAATATAAAGCATATGCTGAATCCTTTATAAACTTAGGATAAAATGGTCGTTGAGAATATACTATATTGGCTCTGTAACTTTAAGAACGAAAAGAGATGATGTAATGATCGGAGTGCTTTTAAGGCCCACAAAAGCGAAGGCCCAAAAAATCCCGGGAGGAATTTAATCTGACGTCTTACGCAAATAAAAGGACTGCAGCAATAAGGTTAAAACTTTGATAAAATCTTTTTTGTTCGCTCTACTGAAAACAGGAGAAAGAATATCATATAGTGACCATTGAAAGTAGAAGTTAATATAGAGAAAACATTATAGTTTGTGGTAGCAAACAACAGTAAACATGCAGTCATGGCCATTTCGATGGCTCTATTAACTTTTTTTCATATGTTACAGGCATACTATTCTGGCTAATGAAACGCTGAAAGTGAAGATGGTTCAGTATTTGGAGGTATAGAGTTATAGTAGCATAGTTTATGCACAGTGACATGAAAATAATTGTTTCTTTATGAGCTATTCTTGGAAGTGTGTGGAATCAGTGCATCAAATATGTCTTTCTGACTAATGGGATTTTGAAAGGAAAAATGACTAAGTTTGTGATGGCATAGAAATATATTAACTAGCCTATGTATTAATATGGAAATAGCAACTGTCCCTTTACAAGTCACCATAAATACACTTGGAGGTGAATGTTGAAATTTTTAAAGCATGTGGTGTTTATATATAAGCGTAAGACCTGATCTCATATATATAACAATTACTTTACCTTCAGCCCTTTTTTTTAATACACTTTTTGTAGAAGATTATGACATTGAGATTTTTAAAGTGTATAATTGTCAGATTTCATTTTATGCATATAACAATTATCATGCTATCAAGCTTTTGAAAATATTTTTTAAAGGGAATCAAGATACTTCTAAAGGGCTTGGCTTTATTTGAAAATGAACATGGTTTAGGCAAAGAAAAAGTTCCAAATGTGAGAGGGGTAGAATTTTTAAATAAATTGTAAATGTGAGAAACCATTATGATTAATATTGGAATGGCATTTGAAATGCTTGTCTGATGAATTGAAAGTTGTTTTCCTTGTTTAATTTTATCCATGAATTGGTTGGAATGAATTACAAAACGAAGTTAATAATGAGTAAGGTTGTAAGAAATAAAGACTAAGCTCTATAGCACATCAAGATATACAGGTATAAATGAATATTTATTTGAATATTTGATATCTGGTTCACTAAGATTTGATGTTTGGTGTCGGGCTCCATTTTCATTATTTGACTCTCACATGAGAATAATTACAAAGAATATTATATTTAAGATCTTATACTTCATGTTTTTTTCAGAATTGTGAGTTAACACATCAATTGAATGAAGGAATTTTAGATTTACATAATTTAGATGAAGTAAGTAGCATCAGTGTTTGTTTTTTCTTGTTGGAATTTTGCATCAGATTTTATTTGTGGATGTGGACAGTTATCTAGGTATATATATTTATATATTTATTTAGAAGGGCATCTCTTGATAAAGCCAATATACTTGGTGAAACGTTGAGGCTTGCCATATTAAAAATAAAAAGGGTATTTGGAAATGAGAAAGACTGTCTACGGATATAATTTTTGAGCGCCCCCCCATCCTTTGCTCTGGAACAGAGATCACCTTCTATTAACAACACATCGGGAGTGGCAGCATTAAAAACGAAAAAGAAGTGTTCATTTCCTGTGGAATCCTTTCTTCCCACTTTAATATAGAAGCAATGAAGATTCGGAGTATAGCATATGCCTAGTGGTTGTTCACCTTCCAGGAAGAGACAACACCCTGGCAGATGCACTCAGCAGAATCAACCAAAACCACCATGAGTGGTCTCTCAAAAGACAAATACTGGAAGTGATGTTCCAAAGGTGGGGTACACCAGAGATATATCTCTTTGTCTCAGAAGATAATCACCAGTTGCCCAAGTTCTGCTGCAGGCCTCCAGTGAGGGGGTATGTGCCAGTGGATGCTCTGGCACTAGACTGGTCAGGGGAAACTCTGTATGCTTTTCCCCCATTCCCTTCATTCCTCAGGGTCCTGGTCAAGCTCAGGTGTCAGCCAGCTACAATGATGCTAATAGCTCCAGATTGGGCCAGGTAGCCTTGATACTCACTGCTGCTCTCTCTGTCAGTGGCCCAGCCCATACACCTCCTCAGAGGCACCAATAGCTTAATCTGGTTCAAGGTCAGTTGGCATTCATCTGTATCCCCTTCCCCCGGGTTGTGCCTGAAAATAGACAGGATTTGTCTTGTCTCTAGTGCACTTACCTGGTCAACAAAAACTAAATAAATAAATAAAACAATCTGCTGACCTCCTGCCAGAGGAGGATTCTGTATCCAAACCTCAGATCACTGACTCAAAGCATGGCCCTTGAGGACCTAGAGTATGCTGACCTACATCTCTCAGAGAGTGTACTCAGGGTTCTAAGGGGTTCTAAGAAACCCTCCATAAAAAATAACCTATGCTTTCAAATGGAAAAGATTTTCCATATGGTGTGGCACCAGAGATGTGTTACTATCCGAAGCAGGGCTACCAGTCTTGTTAGACTATCTGACTCATCTGCATTCAATGGGTCTGCAGTCCATTTGGCTTCTATCTCTGCCTCTCTTTCAGCTGGTAAGGGTGTCTCTCTGACAGCTAATCCTATATATAAGAAGTATTTAAAGGGATTGGCTTATCTGTACCTTCCCCCCCACAGGGAACCGGTGCCATCCTGGAGCGTAAATGTCTGTATTGCCAAGCTCATGGAGCCTCCATTCAAGCCCTTGGCTACAGCTCACCTAAAATTTGTCACTTGGATGTCTATTTTCTTAGTGGCTATCACATCAGCCAGAAGAATAAATGAGTTACAGGCCCTGTGTGTGGAGCATGACTACATCTCCTTCCACAGAGATAGAGTGGTGCTCAGGACTAACAGGAAATTCCTCCCAAAAGTAATCTGACTTTCACCTTAATCAATCTATGCTTTGCCAGTCTTCTTCACTGAACACTCTAGTTCAGGGGAATGCAGGTTTCATAGCCTTGATATAAAGAGAGTTCTCAAATATATTGAGCACACCAAGGCCCATAGGCAGGATAGACAGCAGTTGTTCCTGGCCTATGATGATGTAGGAAAAGGAAAGCCAGCCTCGAAAAGGACAATTGCACATTGGATTGTGGCGTGCATTCAACTCTGTTATAGTAAAGCTGGCAAGGAGCCCCCATTAGGCCTCAGGGCACACTCCACAAGGGGCACAGCTACTACAATAGCAGCAGCCAGGGATATTCCATTGTTAAAAATCTGTAAAGCAGCTACATGGAGAACAATACACACCTTTACAAAGCTCTACAGTTTGGACACTCAGTCCAGGAGTGATGCCAGGTTTGGCACAGCAGTGCTGCAGATCTTGTTCCCTAAACAGGGTTCTAGGCCCACCTCCAAATGTACTGCTTCCTAGTGCTTCCTAGTTTGCTAAAATTAATCATATTGAAGAATTCCTGGGATCAGAAGAAAAAATTACCGCAGTAATCTTGTTTCTTCTAAGGTATTCTTCAATATGATTAACTCACAACCCTACCTCCCTTCCGGAACCAGCCAGTCTCTGTAATACAACTGGTACTTCTCTTGTTTTGTTGGCCATTAACCTGTACTGTTGAGTTTAAACACTTATACTTGATACTTCCCAATACTTGACTATGGCGACGTGGTCTATGGCGCTGCACCCTCATTCAACCTGGCCAGCCTGGACACCCTCTTTCATTCCTTCTGTCACTTCACCTTGGACTGCCCCCCCCCAGTGACCCATCACTGTGACCTATACAGCTCCCTAGCCCTACACTCGCTTGTGTCCCGCAGACTGATCCACTGCTCCAGAGCCATAGCGAAATTCTGGTCTGAATCCCTCCCCCTTACCTTAGCTCTGCATTATCAGCCCAACCGTCCCCGGCCTACTCACTCAGAAGCTCCGATTCCAGGCTCCTCCAAATCCCATTCATGCATACATCCAAGGGACAATCAGCCATCAAATATCGCTTGCCCAAACTTTGGAATGATTTACCTGCAGACATTAAGCTCACCTCTAACCTAAGACTCCTAAACCCGCTTCTCCATGCACATTTCTCTGACTCATGCAACTGCTACCAGCATTCATGAGCTATAAGCCCCATGTGCCCCTGCTTTGCGATGCACCGCTTATTCTTACCACTGCATCATAGGGTCGGAAATGTTTTAAGTATTGCTGAATTGCTTCGCTACCATGGGTCTGTTATGGGTTTTCTGACACTGCCTATGTACCTAAATGTTCTCTGCCTTGTATATACTCTGCACCTATGTTAAATATTGTGAATACCTGTGTACCTAAATGTTTATGCTAAAACCTTGTAATTACATGTCCTGATGTACCCCGTGTAACTTCCCCAGGTTGCATCTGGAAACGAGTGGTCCCCCGCTCAGTATGCCTACCTGGTTAATCTCATAAATAAATAAATAAACCAGGTGGCCCTGTTTTCTGGTTGTTGGCCTCTTTTGGGCATTGCCACTGGAATGGGGTGAAATGGGGGCAATCACTATAATTATTATTATTCATGTTTAGTTGTTAGCTATTAGAATAGCCTAGTTAGAGGGTCTAATTGCAGGCTCCATTGAATCTGAGCATTATGAAATGCAGCAGTTGGTAAAGGCAGCAGATCTGAATAGTGGCATGAGCCAATAGGTGTTCCATTATTAGCATGAACTTCTATTCATTTCTGGGGCAGTGCAACTCAGGAGGCTGACTAGTAGAGTTAATAATATTGACTAATACCTTGGAAGAAACAAGATTATTGCGGTGAGTAATTTTTTCTTTTCACTCATGTACTTGACTGGGACTGACTTAATCTGTCTGCTAAGACATTCTAGACACATGGGAGAAACATATCTGCTAATTGCAGGTCAGGAGACAGTGCCCAGTGCCAGTCTCTCATCGTTTCCCTGTGTAGGGTGTAAGAGGGAGTATCCCCTTGCTTGTTGATGTAGTGCATTACATTGACTTTGTTCTTATTAACTAAGGACCAGGACTGAAGTGTTCTGTGAAGGACTGGAGACAAAGCAGAACAGCCGTCATCTCCAGAATATTGATGTGGAGATCCTAATCTAAGTCGGTCCACTCCCTGGGTCGGAAACGGTCTCAGGTGGGCACCCCACATCAAAACAGAGGCATCCATTGTGGGGATATGCCCTGGAACCAGAGAGAAGACTGTGACACCCTGCAACAAGGGCTGGGGTTCCATTCAAGTTCAAGTATTTTATTTGTTCAACAAAAATGCCATTACAGTACAGTTATTTGGAATAAAATAAATACAGCCACATAATACAAAATATAAATACAAACTGGCAGATCTCAGATCTTACATCAATATTTACTATATATATTTCAGAACCCATAAATTTTAGCATACCACTACACATAATAAATACAATTTTAAGAAGCCCCAGCATAATTGGCTACTAGGTAGAGTGTTGCACTTCAATTTTAATTCCAAGTTTTTGCTGGTCCATCTGTGTTTTATTAGCTCACACTTTTTAGAGTAAGAACATAAATTGCAGTTATTGTCTTGGGCTGGCTAGACGGACCACGGTCTCCTTCTGCCATCACTTTCTATGTTTCTTAACACAGTTAATAAATCTGATGAGAAATGTTACATTCCATGTGGACAACTGAGGCAGTGATCATATTGTCCCTTTACCGCAATAAATGTTATTAGGGGTAACAAGAAAATGTCATAAAAATGAGATAAAGACAGCAAAACTTTTTTCCGCACTTTACGTTACTATTCAATCAGAATATGTGCATGGACTCAATATGAATTTTTGAATGTTTTCATTTTATTTATTTCACTTCTAGGATTACAATGCATTTGAACTGGAGATTCTTTTACAAAGGTTTCGCGTCAGAAGGAGATACAACAAATTTGGGTACAAACAGGGTTGATGCACAAATGATAACAATATTACATTCTATGTGATATAAGGAGTTAAAATTACAGTTTCAATGTAGCAGTCTGAAACAGACTTAGTCAGAAAGTGCTAGGGTTGGGCTGCAAGTGCAGGGAGGTAGGGGTAAGAGAAGGGTGAAAGAGGTGGGGAAATAACTAAGGGTAGAGGTGAGAAAGAGGGTGAGCGCCAACTCTGGGGAAATTGACCCAAGGAGGGGAGGCAGTATACCCCCCGACAGCAGCACCAACACAGCGACCTACCTCGCTGTCAGCAGGTCACTGTGTTGGTGCACATGAGACAGGGGCACACTGTCTCCCAGTCCTGCACCCCCTCCATGAATCAACTCTGACTCGGAATTGATTATACTTAGAATGGGGTGTGAGTGGGGCAGAGCCCCCACATGGGGTGTTTGGGGGGCAAAGCCCCCGATAGAAAAACAGTCCGGAAAACTATCAGGATTTACATCAGCTGTAACTTGTGGTTGACATAAATTCCATTGCTGTGATGCCGGTCGATGACAATGTTGTCAAACCAGCATGGTAGAGCCGAGGGGTGGGGGTGGGGAGGGATATTGGAGGAGGTGTGGAGATGTGGGGAATGGAGAAGCAAGAACAAAAGGTGGAAAAAGGAGAGGGAGCAAGGCAAGACGAGAATGTGTCAAAAGAGGATAGAAGGGTAGGACAGGAGTGGGGGAGGAAGATCGGGGACAGAGAAGGAAAATAGGGTGGATAGGAGGGGGCGGGGGTAGAAGGAGGCATGGTAGCAGGATAGGGGACTAGGTGAGAGAGAAGATTGTGAAGGAAGCATTGGAAGAAGGTCAGGGGAGAGTTGAGAAAACCAAAGTAATCACACTGAGTTAAAGTGAAGTGTTCACAAAGTTTGAGTTTAAATGCACTTAGTTTAGGTTCAGCAGTGACAGCTAGGGGAAGACTGTTCAGTAGAATGGGCAATCTGAAGGTAAAACTTTGCTGGGCTTGGAAGGTCCTGAAGAAGGGGACAAGGTAAGATGGCTTTGAGGAGCTCTGTGTGCGCCTGGTTGCTCGTGCTGGCACATGATTAGGGTTTCAGTGAAGGGAGGCATGAGGTCTAGACTAATATTTTTAGCAATAAGGCACGTGTGATAGGACACCCTAGCCCTAAGAGGAAGCCATTTGGACCTTTCATAAAGTTTACAAGTGTGGGTCCTCATACCAGACCCAGAGACAAGCCTGCAAAATTTGTTTAGTGTAAGAGAAATTCTCTTAAGAGAAGTATCTGGGGCAGCACCATAGATGCCTAGGCCATAGTCCTCAAGGGAAAGGAAAGAGCTGGTCACTATGAGTCTCAGAGCCTCAGGAGGCATGTAGTGGCAATAACAATAAAGAATCCCTATCCTGGAATTGATGCCCTTGGCAACATGGGTTATGTGAAGGTTGAATGAGAGAGCGGGATCAAGAGTGATACCGAGGTATTTAAATGCTTGAACTTGCTCAAGTGGTAGTTTAGGTTATGTGGTACAAAATGGGAGGCTATAATTAATGTCATATGCATAACCTAGTTATGACATGTAAACAAGACGTCACTACCCGAGTGTAGTCCTGACATTTATTTAGTTTTTGTCTACCAGGTAGGTGCGCCAGCCATAGAAATGACTATTTTCAGGCATGACCTGGGTGGATACAGAGTGGAATTACATAAAACACAGAAACAAAACAAGGTTTTACAGTAAAAATACAAGCAAGGTGATGAGAGCAAGGTACAAAACAATGTAATTCATGACAAAACATGCAATATGGCAGTTTGTTGGCAGGTGCAGGACATAGCTCACATATTTGCAAGGAATTATCATGATGCAAAGTTCGGCAAGAGGTTAATTGAAAACAAACAACCACATACTTGCAAGGAACTATCAGGTATAATGAGCAGGGAAAATTACAAAATAACATACAGTAGGCAGATCCTTAGGGGAGAAACATTCGTATGGTTTGGGAGACAGGGCACAGAGTATTACAAGTAGGAGCTTTTCAGCAATGATTACAAAGATCTTAGGAGTTGAGAATTAGTTATAGTAGGACAGGGCAAGGGGTTTGAGATAACAACCCAAAGAGGAGAAGCACATCAAGTTGGGAGGGGAGACAAGTAGACAGGCAGGGGGAGGATTAAGTGCAAGGCAATGAGTAGAAAGCAGATCGAGTGCACAGCGGTGAGAGTAGGAGTGGTGCTAAGGGGGGTTGGAGCAAGGGCATCGATTAGAGGAGTTAAGGTAGCTACAGAGCTCCTTTTTAAAGGCGTTATGGGAGGGTACTTGGTGGATTGCTAAAGGGAGGGAGTTCCATAGCTGAGGAGCATGGTGAGTGAAAGCACTGGTGCCTTTGGTAGTGTTACTTTTCGGGACACATAGAAGGGATTTGCCAGCTGAGCATAGGCCATAGCCAGACATCTGAGGAACAAGTAGATCAGCTAAGGGTTTTGGAGTTTGAGACCACTTAATACGGTCAACAGTTGACCCAACGGAGTAAAGTCTAGCAGCACTTGGTGACAGCCAGTTTAGATCTGAGTAGAGGAGGCAGTGGTGTTTTCACCGATGGGAGAAGGAGGCATAACAACAGATATTATTATAGGTGACATCCCATCTATGGAGACTGGATTTAGGTAAGGCAGTATAGGTCACAACTCCATATGTAAGGGTGGGTAGAAGAATACAACGAGCAATGGCAAGCCTCGCTGCAGGGGTTCGTGCATATCTCAGAGGTAATGTGAGGAAGTATTTCTTCACAGAGAGGGTTGTAGATGCATGGAATGGTCTTCCTGAGGAGGTCGTAGAGTCAAAAACATTGGGGGAATTCAAGAATGCATGGGACAGACAAAAGGCAATTATAGTGGGGGGGTTAGGAGGAAGTAGGCTGTTGGTTAACTAGGATCTGCAGCTTATCCGTTAGGTAGGGAAATGGGCAGACTAGGTGGGCCAAGTGGTCCTTATCTGCCATAAAATTCTCTGTTTCTAGGTTTAATCTTTTAATTTTTTTCTGTCAGATTAAATTTTATTTCAACATTCATCTATTGTCCTTATCCATCATCTGTCCTTATTTTCTAATTATGGCATCTCCTTTTCCCTTCTTCTCCTTCTTTCTTTTCTTTTATTTCAGTTTTCTTACTAATTTATGTAAGCTTTAACATGGTAAAGCTAAAAAAAAGCCTTTTCCCCCCACAGATAAACTAGCATTTCACAGGGAAGAAGAGTACCTTAAGCTTTGCCCAGATTTCCTCCACATCTGCCTTGTACTTTAAATTGTCTGCTTCTCAGGAGTATTTTATTTATTTATCTGTTAGGTAGGAAAATGGGCAGACTAGGTGGGCCAAGCGGTCTTTATCTGCCGTCAAATTCTATGTTTCTGTGTTTCTCTGTTTCTGGTCCGGTACGCTATACCCAATTTAGAGTTGACAGATTTACATGAGTTCTGGATGTGAAGATCAAAGTTTAGGGATTGGTCCAGTGTTACCCCTAGGTGCATAAACAAGGTCACTGAACCAATAGGTCAGCCATCCTGACAAGAGACCATGAAATTATTTTGGCAGTTTTTGAGTTTAGAATTTGTCCCAAATAGCATGGATTGGGTTTTGACCTCATTAAGGACCAGTTTGTGATGTGAAGAGCCAGGCATGAGTGTGCTGAAAGGCAGTGGAGAGCCGCAGATTGATGTCAGAGATGTTTTTCACGCTGGTGTATAGGACTACATCATCAGCGTAGAGGAGGAAGGAGGTGGAAGTAAGATTGGAGGTAATGTTATTGATAAATATAGAAAATAGCAGTGGCCCCAAAATTGGGCCTTGTGGCTAGTTGAACTTGACATAATTGAACTTGTAATCCCTAAGACACCTATTTATCATGGGTGTCATGAAGACTCAAGAGTCATACAAAACTTCCGTCCTATGTACCACATTCCGATTTGTTTCTGGTTTGACAATGATTTGTTAAATGTACTGTATACATTTCATCACATCCTTTGCTACTGATTAAATTGGTGAATTCATAAGAATTCTGAGAGTGTCCTCCTTTGGCCATCCATTGTTCAAAAAATATTGTTCCAAAAAAGTATTTCTTATTTTATTATATTTTGGGCAATAAAGAAAAATATGGGGAAGAGTTTCTAGCGAATCCAGTCCATGACTACAATATGGATTAAAATCCGCTTCTTTGTTCTTGGTATGAACGTATTGGAGGATTTGGGATGGATACCATTCTAACCTAAAGTTAATAAATACTAACTTACTAAAATGCCAGCAGAATAGGCCTAAAGGTCTTTCGTGTCTGCTCATTTGGTCAGCTCCCACCCTGGGTGCTGACCTTGCTGCCCCCCTCGCCTACTCTGGCTTCTCCCTTCCCAGTTCCGGATATTCTTGCTGCATTGGATTTTGCTTCCAGAACCCTTCCCCTGTACCTGTCCCACCCCCCTCTTGAACCCCTCCACTGTCTCTGCCTCCAACAGCCCCCTAGGCAGCGCATTCCATGGCTCCACCACCCTCTCAGTGAAGTAGCACCTCCTCCTTTCGCCCCTGAATCTTCCCCCCTCCAGCTTCCACCCATGCCCTCTAGTGGCCCCTCCTCCTTCCTTTGAAGCACCCTGACTGTTCCTCCCTAGTTACCCTCTTCATGTACCTGAAGACCTCTATCATGTCCCCCCGGTCCCTTCTCTCTTCCAATGTGTACATATTTAGCTCTTCGAGCCTCTCCTCATAGGTCCTGTCCCCCAAGCCCCAAATCATTTTGGTTGCCCTCCTCTGGACCCTCTCCAGGAGGTTAATGTCCCTCTTTAAGTGTGGCCTCCAAAACTGCATGCAGTATCAAGGTGTCGGCCTCACCAAACAGTTATACAGAGGAGTATCACTTCCCTCCTTCTGGAGGTGATCCCCCTAGCGATGCATCCCAGCATCCTGTTGGCCTTGGCTGCTGCCCTCCTACAAGTCTCAGAGTTGTTCATCTTGACATCCACCACCACCCCCAGGTCCCTCTCAGCCATCTAGACTTGTAGCATTTCCCCAGGGTGTACACTTGACTTGGGTTTCTGGCCCCAGGTGGAGTACCTATTTCCCTGCATTGAACCTCAGCTTCCACTTTCTAGACCATCTTTCCAGAGCCTCCAGGTCCCCTGTGAGGGCTACCTCCCATCCACCACCACCCCAGTTTGGAGTCATCCATAAAGACTCATCTCTCTCCTGATTCCTGTCCTTATGTCAGAGATGTAGGCGTTGAACAGAAGGGGCCCAAGGACTGATCCCTGTGGGACCCCACTAATGACCCTCCTTGGGGATGAGACTATCCCGCCAACTCGACCCTCTGGGTCCGGTCCTGGAGCCAATTGCCTATCCATCTGATCATCTGGTTCCCCACCCCATTTCTCCCAGCTTATCCAGCAGGCCCACGTGAGGAACAGAGTCAAATGCCTTGCTGAAGTCTAGAAAGAGGCGTCCACTGGTCTACCCAGGTCCAAGGCACTTGTCACCCAGTCATAGAACTCCACCAGGTTTGTCTGACACGATTTCCCGGGATGAATCCATGCTGTCTATCATCCAGGCACCCTGACTTATCAGGTCCCCCTAGCCTCTCCTTGACAATGCCTTCCATCACCTTGCACCACCGATGTCAGGCTGGCAGGCCTGTAGTTCTCCTGCCACCTCCTTGATCCCCCCTTGTGGATAGGCACTATATGCCACCTTCCGTCCTGGGGCACCCACCTGTCCTCAGAGATGCGAAAAGCTCTGCCAGGGTTTCGCCAGGACATCCATAAGTTCCTTCAGCACTCTGGGATGTAATTTATCTGGCCCCGGTGCTTTCTCTGTCTTAAGGGAGCTGAGGGCTTACCTCACTCTCTCTCTCTCTGCTGTGATTTCCACTTCCGGTACCTCTTCTCCCTGCTTAGCCCTCCCCCCTCCTGCCAGTGATGCCTCCCCCTCTCCCCAGACCCACCAATTGGTAAGGGTCCCCACCTCCTCAGTATCTTTGTCTCCTCCCATGTATGATGCAGCACCCCTATTTTCCTTGGTGAAAACTGAGGTGAAGTACTCATTTAGAACCTCAGCCTGCTCCCCCGGGTCTTGTGCCCATCTCTCCCCTGATTTAATCATGCTAATCTGCCCCTTCACCCTTCGTTTTTCCCCAATGCATCTAAAGAACCCCTTGTTTCCTCTCCTAATTTCCCTGGCCAGGTACTGCTCCTTCCTTGCCTTAGCCACCCTCACCACTCGTACTCCCCTCGATTCCTTTCACTCCTTGAGCACTTGAATTGCTTATAGGCTGCCTTCTTTCCCTGCACCACATCCTGGACCTCCCTGGTCCACAAGCAGGGTTTTTGGGCCCTACCGCATTTTCGTCTTACTCTTGCACAGGTACTGGTAGCATCCTGCACCCCTCTCCTGATGATTTCCCACCTACTATCAGCGTCCATGTCTGACCCAATCCCATCCAAATGCTCCTTAAGGATCCTTCCCATTTCCTTAAAATCTGCCCCCCTGAAGTCGGTTACTTCCGTCTTTGTGCAGCCTTCTACCCCTCCTAGGTCCAGGCAGAACCAGACCGTGGCATGGTCACTCCCCGCCAATGGGTCCCTTACCTCCAGGCCCCCAATCTGGTCACTGTCTGCCAGGACCACATCCAGTACCACGCCTCCTGGTGGTTCCCTCACCTGCTGAGTTAGGGCAGCGTCTTGAAGACATCCAACAACCTCTGTTCCCTGGTCACAGAGGATGTCATAGTCTCAGTCTGTTCCTGGCATGTTTAAGTCCCCCAACACCACCACTGTTCCTCTGCCCAGTCTGCAGTGTCTCCCAACATCTGCCAGCAGACTCTCCTCCAGCTCCTCCGCCAGGGCAGGGGGTCTATACACCACTCCTATTTTTACTCTCTTGCCCCCCCTTGTTATCAAGGTGACCCAAATTGCCTCCACGGTTCCCTCCACCTCCTCTACTCCCCTATGCCAATGCAGTTTTTACTATCATTGCTACCCTCCTCCCTTCCCTCCCCTGTCCTTCCTGAACATACTGTAACCCTCCAGGTTCAGGTCCCAGTCATGTCTTGCAGTGGCCCAAGTCTCAGTGACCGCTGCCACATCCATGCTCCCTCAGTTAGCATCGCCTGGAGCTCAGGCATTTTATTGCCCAAGCTCCTGGCATTTAGCAGGACTACCTTCCACCCTTTCCCTATACTTCCATTTCCCTTGCTCGTGTTCCCATGGGGATTCTGTTTTCCCGTGGTCTGCACTTTGCCAGTCGGCCTTTTCCCACAATCCTCCAGCTCCCCAGGTGGGGTGGAGACAGAGTCCCTCCTTTATTGGCACCCCCTTGACAGCCTTTTCTGTTGCTTGATTTTTTTGGGGGGGGTTCCCTTAATCAAAATAGTGATTTGTAATGAGAAGATATGACAGGAACCATCTGTTCCAGCTCGTCCATCAATTAATCCCACTGTACCTGAAGTATCCACTGAGGGATTCTCCTATGGAGGCAGGCCAGACTGACCATCACAGTGGCAGCCACTGTAAGTCCCAGGAGGAAATGCATGGTCTCAGCGGACACACAATAGCTCCTGTGATCTAGTCAGACCTGGGCTACCAGTGCCTCGGCTCTGTCGGTAGGCAGAATTGCAATGACCACTTCCATGTCCAGCACCGCACCAAAGTATTGCAGGCACTAACAGGCAGTGAGTATGGACTTTGGTACATTGATTTTAACACCCAGGTCCCTGAACAATTGTTGTGTTCTGGACAAAGTGTGCTTTGCTTTTTCCATGGATGGGCCCTTCAGCTGGCAGTCATCCAAATAGGGGAAGACATAAAGCCCTCCCCTCTAGAGGGCTGCTGCCACAACTACAAAGCATTTGGTAAACACAGTGATGAGAATAAACCAAAGTGTAAGACTCAGAACTGATAATGGTTGCACTCCAGCACAGACCAGAGGTACTGCCTGTGGCACAGTCTGATCTTGACATGAAGGTGTACATCTGAAATGATAATGGTTCCCCTCCGGCATAAGGTGGAGGTACTGCCTGTGGCATAGTCTGATCTAGACATGAAGGTATGTGTCCTGAATATCCAGGGTGCACAGCCAATCCCCTTTTTGTGATAGGAAGATAAGATCCTGAAGAGACACCTTTCAAAATTTCTTGCATTCAATGAATTTGTTCAGGTCTCCGTGGTCCAGTACAGTATGCAGATCTCCAGTTCATTTGGGAACCAGGAAGTACCTGAAATAGAACCACCTGTTCCTTTTGGGGGGGGAGGGATGGTCCAGTTGCATTCTTTTGACTATACTTCTCCTTTTAGGAGGGATAAGTGACCTGCAGAAACATGGGATGGAGCAGGAGGATGAACTGCAGGGTTGGCCAACAGCTCCAGACCATGTCCTTTTTCTGGTATCTCTAGGGCCCACTCGTCTGCAGTGATCTCCCTCCATTTTGGCAGATGAAGGGAGAGCCTTTCCCCATGTGCATCCCCAGAGGTAACAGTGGAGGGGGAGGACGTGGGAAGCCAGAGCGGGGTTGCCTGAACCGGTATCTGTGGCTGTCTTGGAATGGCCACCAGTGGTGGGTTGACCTGAAAGAGGACTACCTCCACTACCGTGGAATTGTTGACAGCAGCCACGGCCTGTTGGTATATGAAATGCACTTCTATCACGCCCTCTTGCATTATGCAGGGCCAAAGATTTAACAGACCTCAAAGCCATTTTGGGTGTCTGAAAGTCCCTGTGTGCATTATCAACATCTGTCCCAAATAACTTGCTGTCCTTAAAAGGGGCATTCAGTACAGTTTATTGTACATCAGTTGCGAAGTCAGCCACCCTGAGTTGGGAATATCTCCAGAGGCAAATGTCAGAGGAAGCAGCCCTAACCGAGGCCCCTGAAACGTTATATGCTGAATGCAACAGATGCTTACAGTACCAGTACCAGTACCAGCACCAGCACCAGTACCCGTACCCGTACCAGTACCAGCACCAGCACCAGCACCAGCACCAGTACCAGCACCAGCTGAAGTGGCTTTAAGGAGTTCAAGCTTTGTAGGACTACCAGACAGGACCTGAAAAGTAGTCATGTCACTTGGGAGGAAGAAGAGAAAGAAATCTATCAGCTTCCCTGCAACAGAAGGAAAATAAAGAGGAAAGAATGAACTAAGTATATAAATAAAACTGATGATACCTTTATTGTACTATTAAATTCACTAGAGACAAATATAATGAGTTAACATCGGAAGGGTAATATTGTGGGGATGTGGGGACAAAAAAGAAAAAAAAAAGGGAACCTGAGGACACTGTCTGACAGTGTTGTACTTAAAGGTCTCAGTACTGCCAAGAATGTATTCCCTATCACATTTCAGGCTAGGAAAGCAATATCTAGTTTTTAAAAAGGGTTTAAGATCCCAAGACTGAATTTTCGTATTAGGCTGAAAAGTGGGAGAGAAACCAGAGGACACAGCCTGAAGCTGGAGGGTGGAAGATTCAGGAGGGAAATGAAGGCACTATTTCATGGAAAGAGTGGTGACAGGGTGGACTGCATTGTTTGAGGAATTGGTAGCATTGACAGTGGGTAGCTTCAAGAGGGGTTGGGCAGGGTCAAGGGAAGGGTCAGGTTGCAACGGGAAGGGGAAGGGGACAGCAGCAGTTTGCTAAACTGGGTGCTGCACATTCAATCAAACTTGATAGACCATAAGGCCTTTTTCTGATGGCAAGTTCATAAGACATATTCGGCCCCCTTGGTTTCAAACTATCAAAAGTGAAAATTCAGTAAGTCTCTCTTTGTCGGACTTCTGTTTTGTTTTTTCTTTAATTCTCCCTATGTACCATGCTGCAGCTGTGGATATACCCAGACTATGTTCTCTGTCTGTCCCCACTGGCAACCTCCAGTAGCAGCCCAGACCAGAGACCCATAACTTACCCCCTATGGTGGTGCTCCAGAGGGAGGGACCAAAATCAACTTCATTCCCAGTCCAAAATTTATACTCTGACTTCATTCCAAGAGGGGAGTGCGGTGAGCAAAGACCATCAATGTGCTGCCGCACAGGGTATTACCTGTGTTGGTTCCCCACAGTTGTGGATGTGCAATGATGTCAGTGTGTGGGCATGCATGCCCCGCAAATGTCTGCTGCTGTCTTTCCCTGAGTTGTGGTCCCATTATTGGTATACATCCAGTCTCCACTGGAGGTCGCCCAAATGCCGGGTGCCACCTACCCTCCCACTCCCCAGAGGTACGAGGCTCATCCAGTCTCCCTTTAGCTGCCCCTCTGACACACTGGACTCACATCGAAATCCGAGTCACCAGCGCAGCAAGTGGTAGCACTACCGTTGCGATGGCAGGCCAGCATTTTTGGAGTTTTTGCAGTTTATCCCCTGCTCTCCTTTGACTTTTCACCATTTCAGTGCCATGAAATTCATGGCTCTGGGATTGCAGCTTTGGGAGACCAGGAAGTGTTCCACACCTGGTCTGCCAGTGTTACAATTTCTGATGTCACGGGTATGTCCTTGTATGTGATAAGAGGGTGTATAGTTCAGAATATTGGGCAGTCACAGCAAACTGCATAAAGCACAAAACTGGTACCAAATGAGATACATTTTCAGATTTCTGCCCTGTGGTTATAGCCTACCAGCCGAAAAATGTTTGCTTACAGTGCTGACAAACACTGCGATGGCACGGCGAACTGCGCCTTTCGGTTTTGGAGGTAACAATATATTAGTTGGGGAGACAGTAGTGTCTCTTTTAAACTGACTGTGAACTAATTTGTCAGCCAAGTTTGGTTCCCTACTGAATGTGATACGTGGTGCCTTCCCTAGTTCAGATTCCAATAATGAATCGCTCATTAGCACTGGCTAAAACTGCCTCACTATACTCTCAATTTGTCCAGAAACTATGCTGAATTGTGTTACAAAAGTCACTGCTCCCATCTCGTTATGAGGCCTAAGCTGCGGTTTGAGAAGTTTTTTCTGATCAATCTCTTTAGCTGAAGCTAGGGCATTATCTACTGTTGCTGCAGAGTATCATCTTTCCAAAAAAAACTTTTTTAATGCTAGGGCTTCAGCTTCAAAATCCTCAATTTGGAGCAACTTCTTCTAAGGTGCATAAATTAGCCATAGGGGATGGATTCTTTCAGGGTTTTGGGGTGTAAACTGTCAGCCCTAAGTAGGTTATTAGTAGCTGTTGCTTTTACAACCATTAGTGTTATCATCTGCCACCTTTCAGCTGTCAGTGATGTCCAAAAAATTCAAAATAGTGCTGTTTATGGTCGCAGTGAACTTCAAATTCAAATTGTTGATGTGAAGCCATCTCAGAAAATGTTCTGCCTGATATCTGGTGCCCTTCTACACGCAGACACCATCATCAATAAAGTAGTACCTGCATACGATGTAGTCTGCATGCAGTTTCACAGAATTATTAATAACTATTTCTTGTTCCCAGCGTCCCAAGAATAAACTGGCAAAAGATGGCGCTGAGGCCGCCCCCTGTCAGCTAGTGACAATAATCCACACTAAATTAATAAAAGAATTGTAAGTACTAATCTCAGGGCATTCATTAGAAATGGGATGGGTATGGCATCAGCCAGCCTATCCGGATTCAAGAAATGTCTGCTGGCTGTAGTGCCATCCTCATGTAGAGTCAATGTATATAAAGACTACGACACTGCCAATCCAGACAAAGTCATCTTCCCATGAGAAACCTTCAAATTTCTCAAGGACATTCATAGTGTTCCTGAGGTGGGACCCCGGGCCTCCAACACTTCTCTACAGAAAAAAATCTAGATATCTACATAAATTATAATGGACCCTGCCCCCTCTGCAAACCTCTCATCCTTTCCATCCGCCTCTCCCTTGACTCTTATTTTCCCCTTAATTCTATCAAAGCCTCTTTTGAAGCTCCCCACTGTCTTCAACAAGACCACTTCTTCTGGCAGTGCATTCCAGCAGGCCACTACCCTCTCCATGAAGATCCCACCCTAGAGACTACAGGATGCCCTGACAGATTCAGGAAGTCCTTGTGCAGCTTGTGAAGTATACAAAATGTGTGGGTAATTGGAGAATCAGTTCATATATACATTCCGATTCACTAATACATGATCTGTTATTAGCTTCTTGTAATCAAGTGAACAATTCTCTACTGAAAGACAAAGTGGGGTTTCCAGGCAATTTTCCTATAATTATTCTGAGTATTCAAAAGTTCTAAGGCCTTGATTTTGTAAATTGCTTACGTTTCATATCTCAACAGTTTTAACACAATTTTTATGCATAATGAATACTTTTGTGATGACTATGATTTCTGTATACTTTATTATGCATTAGTACTTAATTATTCATCACTTTTTGGGGCTCTCATATCCCTCCGTATTAATCTCCTTCACTGTGCCACCCCCCCCCAAAAAAAATGGGGGCTAACAACTTTATATACCGGACCTTTTGGAAAACAAGAACTGTAGTTCCATTGGTGGACATTGATTGCTTGTATTATATTAGGGGTTGTCTTACAGCAGGTACCGGCCCCCTGACGAAGCTCCACCTGAGTGAAGAACTAGGGCACCTGTTGTGTGATGGCGCTGTGTTTGCACTTTGAACATTTGCTTGATAAAGCCTGAAACAACGGGGCTTCAGGTGACCTGGGGTTAGAAACCACCAAGTCTTCACTGCAAAAGGAGTGGGTAGAGCTGGAAGGGAATCCCCCTTCATAGGGTCTTCTTTCCCTCTTCATCCTCCAAATCCTCCTCCATATTTAGGAGATCAGGACTGTATGCTACCTCATTGACATCCTGAATGAAGTCGGGGCAACTGATGGAGCCGGTGACAATGGCTGTGATGAAGGAATTACAGGCATGCTTTTTTTTTATTTGTATTTTATTGTTTTATACAATAACAATAACATAAATGTAACTAATGCCAGACATCGACATGTACATTTCAAATACCTTCAGCTAATCAGTTTAGTGGCAATCTGAGCATTCGGATTTACTAAAATTGAGGGTATTCCCAGTTACAGTTGTAAGTGAGCACCTTTTTAATTAACTGAATTACTGATTAGCTCTATTTTTTGTTAAATTTAAAAGTAAACGATGTATTGCTTGTTGTTTTGAACCTAGTGCAGCCAGTAACTGTAATTTCTAGCTAGACCTAGGGACTAAACTGCTCACTAAAAGTGCTGATAATTGCCTTCTTTCTTCTGCTTCTATTTTACTCTCCTTATTAAACTCGTAATCTCTTGTTTGTTGGCCGTAAGGCTTTGGCGGCAAGGCCAGCTACCCCCCTCCGCTTGGTAACTTAATCTCCTTCTCCCACTGCCCAAACTACCCCCCCCACATTCACTCCCCCCCATTGTTTGGTGGCCCTCCCACTGATTAACCTAAGGCACCCGCCCTGTGGCGCTGGTTCTTATCTTCTGCTAATCCCTGTTCTTCTTCCTCCTAGGTTTCTGCCCCTGATCAGGCTCACCTCTGAGGAGCAGCTGCAGCGTGGATCTACCCCGGCCACCCGCTCTCCTTTCCCTGCTGGAACTCCTATGCTTCACCACTAAGGTACAGTCCCTGGCTGGGTGTACAGCCCGCGCCTCTGTTTGGTCAATGCCAAACCAGCATGGAACCCCATTGGCAGTTTCCCCTCCACCTCAGTCTGCTACTGGCTGCTTATTAAAAGCTTAGAATTTTCTGGACTATTGAATGAGCACCTTTTTGAGTGCCTTTTTAGCTAACTGAATTACTGATTATCTCTATTGTTTGTCCTGCCCGCCCTCCCTGGCCCCGACCTATATTAAATGCTCTCCCCCGAGGCACACCTCCTCCTACATCTTCCTCATTGGTTGCCTATTGCCTGACATAACGATTGGCCAATAAGGTGATGCTGCAGCTCTCTGCTACATAATTACTCAAGATGATCTGTTACATTATCCTCTGTACCCTATACCTAATAGGGAATGTTGAAAGAATCACTGCAGTCCCCATACAAGGCCCACCCACCTACTTGGAAAGCATAGCACACTATCCAAAGGGATTGTAGACTGATTCCAGGATGCTCCTACTCTCCAAACCAAAACCACATACATATGTACCCCCTGCTACACCCAAGATCCTGGTGGCTGCCCTACTACTGTGTAATACCCTAGTGGCCACTACAAATGACCATGTACACTTCAGGGCAAAATATATAGCCAAAGGCTGGCACTACTGGGCATGCATACTGAGGAAGCTGCTACTACTGATCTCCGGCAATGTGCACTCCAATCCAGGACTCCCCAAGATGAAGTCCACAATAAGAATGGGGTATCCAAAAATAGTATCTCTTAACATACTCAGCCTTCTACCCAAAATGCCGCCATGTCAGGCACGGGTTGAAGTGATTAAACCTGACGCCATAGCGCTCATGGAGACCTGACTCTCACTGAAAGTGAGTGATGATGCCATGGCCCTTGATGGTTATACTGTGCACTATCAGGACAGGCTATCCAAGCATGGGGGTGGCTGCTTGGTCTACATCAAAAGTGAGTTCAGAGGCCAACTACTATCAACCAGTCTCCACACCAAGGAGGCACACATTCTAAGCCTTAAACTTACCATTGGCAAGCAGAATAAGGTGTTACTACTTTCCACTGTCTATGTACTGCCTAGCACCTGCACTACTGGTGTCCAGCAAATCACCAGTCTAGAGTAGTATAAACAAAACTGGGAACACATTATTGTTGGTGACTTCAACGTCAACTGGCAGGCCAATGACACTTCCTCTGTCCGGGATCAGTTCACAGGCCTCTACCTCTCACAGTTGATAACTCAACCTACCAGTTATAACTACAAAATGGGCACTAGTGCACTAACAGACTGGTTCCTCACTACCTGCCTAGAACACATCTCCAGTGTCTCGGTCCTACCCAACACCCTTAGCGACCACTCCCCAATTATGTGCACCTGGTCGAATAAATTATCAAAAAGTGACCCCCAGATCACAAGAAATAGATCACTGAGACCTGGTCAACTGAATACCTTTAGGCAGTATCTTAACCTTGTAGACTGGTCACCACTTGACGAGGCGCAGGATGGTAACATAGCCCTTAACTACTTCTTCACAAGGTTTAACAAATCATGTGACATATTTGCACCCTACAAAACCAAAAAAATCAGAGAGGCTACCAACCCTTGGCTCTCTGAACCCCTCATTGAGCTCATGTGCCATCGGGACAATTTGTGGCATAAGGCCAAAGCTACAGGTAAACATCCTGACAACATTGCCTACAAAATAGCAAGAAACAAATGCACTAAGCTCATTCAACAGGTGAAGGCATCCTATTATAATGACCTCCTGAAGAAGAGCTGGGGCCGTGGAAGAGAATTTTGGGATTCAGTGAAGTCCCTCACAGGAAAACCAACCAGAGCCCATCCCAACTTAATCATTACTCCAACTGGGACACCACAGGAGTCCAGTGACATTGCAAATGCTTTCAACAGGACATTCACTGACCTCAGCTCAGTACAATCCAGGGACTATCTATCCCCCTCTACCCCCAACACACCATCTAACAGGACTACACCAACAAGCATTCCCCCATTCTACTTCAGGCTGCTACATAAGCATGAAACCATAAGATATATTAAACGGGCGCTTGGGAAGACTTGGATGAGTAGTGACCTCCTTGATATGAAGCTGTTAGCTCTGGTAATAAGCAAGGTAGCTGATCCTATCACTAAAGTGTTCAATGCCTCTCTAAGCTCAGGAGTATTCCCAGACAGGTGGAAGGAGGCTGTGGTAACCCCTGTCTTCAAGAATGGCGATACTACCAACCTGTCTAATTATAGGCAGATCTGTATCCTTCCCCCTCTTTTGAAAGCCCTTGAATGTGTGGTATCGGACCAGCTCACTGAATATTTATCCAAGTACAACCTACTTAGTCCCCAGCAGCATGGGTTGAGGTGAGACCACTCCTC
This sequence comes from Neoceratodus forsteri, assembly GCA_016271365.2. NCBI lineage: Eukaryota > Metazoa > Chordata > Ceratodontiformes > Ceratodontidae > Neoceratodus > Neoceratodus forsteri. Next base: position 1,136,921,773 of record CM028133.1, read on the forward strand.
CATCTCTGCCCTGGTTGACGACAAATCTATGATGCTTTCGAAGATGATTGGGTGGTGGGGGTCTATCTTTATAGACTTTACAAAGGCATTCAACACCATCAACCATCAACTCCTACTCCAAAACCTCCTCACTTTAGGACTGTCCAGTGATGTGGTGACATGGTTTAACAGCTACCTCTCTCGCAGGACTCAACGTGTAGAAATCAAAGGTATTCTCTCAGAGCCAAGGGACACGAGCCTGGGTGTCCCCCAAGGGTCCATATTAGGGCCACTCCTCTTCAGTCTCTTCATTAACCCATTACTCACAGAATGCCCTGCGAAAATCGTACTCTATGCTGATGATGCAGTAATCTCTGTCACAGGAAAAAAAACATGCCTCTATCTCCGCTGAACTGCAATTCAGTTTCTACAAACTCGAAAAATGGTTCTCTGACAACAAACTTTTGCTCAACTATAAAGAAACTAACAGCATGCTCTTCTCTGTCCTACAAAACAAGAAGAAATTTGGGCCTCTGCAGGTTCAGAGCCTCAAAGTTGACACACTGGAGCAGGTGAGAACCTTTAAATATCTCGGGGGTTTATCTTAACGAGACTTTATCACTTGGAACACATGTTGACCATGTTGTGAAAACTGCTAATGCAAAACTGGGTGTCCTCTACCACCACCAGCGTTCTATGACCCCAGAAGCCCTGAAACTGGTCACAAGCTGCTCAGTCTTATCCACCATAGACTACAGCCTTGTTATCTATGGGGCTAGCACCAACACTGTCCTCAAAAGGGTAAAAACTCTACTTAATAAAGCCTGTCACCTGGTTCTGGGGATGGATCACAGGACACATACATGTACCCTTTACCAAGAGACAGGGTGATTCCCTCTACACAATTGGATTGTTTGCCAGACGTACCTACTTGCAAAGAAGTTCCTGTTAGAACTTATCCCTAGATCAACATCCAGTCTTCATAACTGCACAATCTACCATAAGGACCCACAATGATGACACAGGTGGGCTAGTGGTGCCATTTAAGAGAATATCCCTAGCCCAGAGATCCCTCTGCTTCTATGGTCCTAGGTGACTTAACGAACTCCCTAAGGACCTGCTTGAAAGTGGTGAGATTAGCCAATTCAAACCAGGCCTATGAGCCCACTTGGCCCAGGGGAATGTCTGTAAATGCCTTCTCAAACCATAAACTCTTTCCTGCACATACCTCTGCACTGTTCCCTGGCTCCTATACTACCCCCCCTTTTTCATTCACCAGTCTTGCCTGCTACTCTGCCCCACCTGTCAATGCTGCTCCCTAACCACTCCCCCCATCCTTCTTCCGGACTCCTGCTTCTCATGAAACCCTCCCTCACTCCCCTAGACCATCCCCTTTTATTTCCCCCATCCACCTATCTTTTTCTTACATCTCATTCCTTCCCCTCAGTATTGCTCACGCTTCCCCTCCCCTCCAAACCCAGTTCCCCTACACCTGAGCTGACAAAGCCTCTCTCTGGCTGCTCCACTCTACAAAGAAAGTCCGCTCCTTGTTACTCTTGCTGTACTCTGCACTTACCCTGGTAAGGTCACACATTCCTATCCCCTGAATTGTATATTACACTCTCCTTTATGCACTGATGTTTATACAAGTTATGATGTGTCCTGAGTGCCCAGGATTAACTGAGTGATCACTGCAACATTTTGTACTAATGTTGATGAATCGTAAGTGTAAGCTGCTTTGTATATTACCATGTAATCTGTGAAACTCTGTGTAATCTATGTGTTGTCTGTTTTGTCTTATGTACTTGAGTGACCTGGAACCTTTGTAAACAAGTCTCTAACTTAAAGGTATTAATCCCAATCTGAAATAAATAAATATTCTACCTCGCTGTCATCCTGAATGAAGACGGGGCAACTGATGGAGCCGGTGACAATGGCTGTCATGAAGGAATTACGGGCATGCTTTTTTTTTTTTTTTAATTTATATTTTATTGTTTTATACAATAACATAAATGTAACTAATGCCAGACAGCAACATATACATTTCAAATACTTTCAAGTAATTAGTTTAGTGATAATCTAAGCAATCAGATTTACTAAAATTGGGGGTATTTCAGTTACAGTTGTAAGTTTCATATTAGTTCCAAAAGCTCCTCCCTGCAAGCATGTGGTGGTTAAAACCAAGTAAGGGTGTCCAAACATAGAAGTACCTCAGCATCAGTTCGTTCTTTCACTTCTCTTTTAAATTTTAAGAATAATTTTAGGACTTATCTGAACTCAATGGAATGATGTATTTGTTTTGTCTAAATTTAACTTGTATTGTTTATTGTCGTTGTTATTGTCTTTTGTCAGGTTGGACCTGAAAAAGGGCTGGTCCCAGTGTCCTTAACTGGGTAACAAAAAAATGAAAGTGAAAAAATGTTGATATGACCCCAGTCCAACAAAAGAACATATTTCCAAACATGGATTGCACCTTCAAAATTGCCCCCTAGATCGGTAACCACTATATTACTAAATTGTAATTCTCAGTGAACTGTTTAGCTATTTAGCACCTGTAAAGACAGAGTGATAATATAAAAATTATTTACTGAAATATGCATAGACTAAAGCATACGGCAAACACGTATCAATGTTAACAGTCTGAAAGAAATACCGTAAAGAAACGTGCCATCCTTTCAAAAAGGAAAATCCCCAGTCCACTGATTCAGCACCAGCCAAGATCAGTTATTAAGTCAGGTTTCATGTGTCATCTTCGTCAGAAGACAACAATATTGCTGCTCTTGTAGCCTCAAACTCCCGGGCTATGGATTCAGCCCACTTCCCTGCTTCCATCAGATCCATATATTGGAACATGTGCCCCCCACAGTAGATTCTGAGGTGGGCAGACATAAGAAGGGAGTGCACCATGCCTAAACTCCTCAATTTAGCTCGTACCCCATCAAATTTTTTCTGCCTCGCTCTAGTGACATACGATAGATCAGGGAACGTATATAAAGCAGCACCATTGTAATTAAGTCTTTCTGTGTCCCTCAATGCTTGAAGGATGGTGTCTTGCATTCCCAATCCATCAGTGACCAGTAGAATCATGTGAGGCATATCAGACTGGGCCACTGCTGCACAAGGTGTGATGTGGTAAGCTCTAACAAAATGTAAAGCTATATCATGTCCCAGATTTAGAGCTCCCAGTAGCCAACCTTTCAAAAAATTCCAAAGATCTGCACCTTCAGAGTTTTCTGGGAACCCAACAAGCTGCACACTGGAGGCCTGACTGGAGTTTTCAAGGGCCTCCAAGTGGTATTTAGGTTGTGATTTCTCTTGGATTAGGGTATTGGTTGCGGCAAGGGCTTGCAGAGCTTGTTACTCCACAGTTGCTGCTGTTTCTTTAGCGACTTCAATTGTTATGTCATGTTCTCCCAGGTGGCTGAGAATGATCTCCACCTTAGCATCAATGGCCTTCATTGACAGTTGCAGTGCCTTCCATGGGGGGTTCAACTCCAGCAGCTGCTTCTCCTGTACTAACAGCTGGTTGCCCCACTGTTTTCTGGGCCTTAGATCCGCCTGCTCCACTTTTTTGCATTCGACCCATGATTCTGGCATAAAAAATAGTTCAGTCTATGCAGCTCAATGCAAGGATTCTGAATCGAGAATTTATTTTTAGCTCCGTTCACTGAAAATATGATTTTATTGTTAAAGGGCTCCTGATCTGTAGAGCTGTTGAAAGTGTGTCTATGCAGCAGGTATGCTCAACAGCACCCGGAGGCCCTGTTGACAGGACTACCAGTACTGATGCTGGCAGCAATGTAAACAGGCAAAGTAACACTTCTGAAAATGCTAGCATAGCTTGGGAGTCAGTGATGTCTGGTTGAGGGTTCATGACTGCCATCATCGCCGGGACAGAACCAGACTATGGGGGGTCGCAAACTATTTATAGTAGGTACAGTAGCACCAGAGCTAAACCCGACCTTGGTACCTCAGTGATGGTCGGGGGGGCTGTAGTTGATGTTGTCAAAGTGGACGAAAAGGAGGACTTACCATCCTTCTTTGGGACCTTGACCTCATTGGTGAAGCATGTTTTTCCTTACTTTTATGGTGGCTTTAGGAGGAAGGTTTCCACAACAATCTGTCTTCCTTGTTGGCTTTCTCCATCGTCCTTGTCAACCTTGATGGCAACAGAGTCGCTGACCACTGGTGTATCTTTCCTGGTGGTGGTCACATATGAGGGCAAAGTCAGCTTGCAGCCTGTCACCTCAGCTTGGGTCTCCATAGTCTTGATGTACATGAAGGTTGGTGCTTTCTTTTGGAATTTCTTGACCTGATTAAATCCTTGCCAGATCTTACAGGCCCTCATTGTGGGGCAAGCCCAAACAGCAAACATACACAGTCAGAGCTTCATGCTTGTAGATCTTGTGACTGCAGATAAAAATATCCTAAATAAATGTTCTTCAATGGTGACATACAGGGACAATGATGATAAGTTAAATTATAAAATAAATATTTGCAGAAATGACAATGTTGTTTCTCTGCAGGTCCGACATTAGCAGTTGATGGTGAGAGAAGTACTGAGGAGCACAGGGGCCACCACGTTGCATGTCATCGTGGGTGGCCCCCAGCTAGCAAAAGTTTCCAAGTGGTCCTGATGCCGATGGCTTACAGTTCAAAGGTGTGGCCCATTGGAGGACTCTATTCAGAGCTGAATTTGTTTTAATGAACGGAGTCTGCTTAGAGCTGAATTTGTTTTAAATGTTCAGAATCTGCTTAGAGTTGAATTGTTATAAATGCTGATTAGGTAACTTGATCTTGGGACACTATGGCACCTCTCTCTTTGTCCCCCCTTCCCCTTGTCTAGCCACCCGTCCTGATATCTCGCTTTGATCGCTACAGTTTCTCTTTGTTTGCATGCATGACCCCATTATACTCTCCCTTCTTTCCTGCAGCCTGCTATCATATTCTGCATTTTCAGGGTCAAGATGGCCATGGTTGTGGAGCGCTCCCTCTCCCTCGAAGCAACTCTGCTAGCCCAGTGGACCACACTCAGAGCTAGTAATCAGGCATCACACCACAGGTATCAGCTGCTCACCCTGACGTTCAGCAGTTGCAGCCACTGGCATGGTGCTTCACGCGGCACTGCTTAGTGCTTCCCACCCACCCTCTCACCCTAAGCTAGTGGTACTTTTATAGTGATATTGCCTGTGCTAGAACCAGTCAGTTCAGTTTCATCCCCCCATTTGCTGGGGCACATTTGGTTCCGTCTGTCTCTCTTACTATGGTACAACCCCTCCCCAGCTTAGTCCCTCCCAGCACTTTACCTATATACTTACTACAAAGAGGATTGTTGTCGAGACACAGGTTGGAAGCATAGGAAAACCAGGAGCAGTTACAGAATTCGCAAAAAATATTTATTTGTACTAGCAGTAACATAAATAAACTTGTTCCATATAATATTTACAAAGGCAGAATAAATAAAGAAGATCCATCAGAGTTTTCCTTCAGTCTCTGTGCCTCTTGCAAGAAATTGCAGCTCTGCCTTATAAGTCCTTGCAACCCCCCTTCTTAACAAGCATCCTGTTTTTTTCTAAAATGTTCTTGTATATTTTAGGCAGGTGCAGGCAGGAACACAATGTCCCAGAACTGAGGCCCCTTTTCCACAGCTTCTGCAAAAGGCTTAAAGACTGCATTTCAGTTTAACCCCATGAGTACCCAATAGCTTTTTGCAATCATCTCAAACTATAATTATATACATTTAAACAGTAACACTATATAATTTCTAAACAAAGGAATCCCAATATCAGTTACATTTCCACATAATGATTTGCATATATTTTTATACCAGCAGATATACAAGGGAGAAAAAGCCAGAATAGCAAGGGAAGACTGAGAGACAGTGAGAGGCAGAGAATTGCAAGACTGTCGTGGTGATCAAATCCTTAGTTTCACGAGAACATTTGGTTGTGCAACCAGACAGACAAGAGACAGGAAAGGAAAGAGCAGAACAGATCCCTGCATTCAAACTCTCCATAACAACTGGAACAGGATCCTATGCAACCCTGTCACAAAGATAAGTATGCACCCCCCATACTCGCGCCTTCTGCCTATCCCCTCTGTCACGTCACCCATCTTCATGTCTATCTCATGATCAAACTCCTACCTGGACATACCTGTCTCCCTTGCCTGCTCTGGTTGTAAAAGCTCCCATTATTCAGGTTAAGGCACTTACCTCTGAAAGTCTAGTACTTATACCCTTGCACTTGTAGCCGATCTCATAATGACTAATGTGATTGTTTCAATTGTATAAATGACGTATAAAAAATATATTTGTCTCTATTGTTCATCCATGTATCTAATCAGTTCTATTGTGTTGACTATTGTAAAATACTATTTCTGTATTTGTACCATTTGTTAGTTGTATATCTTGTACCAAAATGTCGGTTTAGGTCCCCCTTGTAAATGAGCATACTCAATGGAGTTATTCCTGCTAATGAACTTGAACTATTTCTAAACCCCTCCCTCAGTGTACTACAGCACTGTTGCACCAACCAGGCATTCATCTTACATCTTCCCCTCCATAGCCTCTCCCACTCTGCACACCTTCCTCACTTAAAAGTACTACTCAGCTCCATGCTGTTCTCTCTCGCGCAGTGTATATATTCCTTACTGCCCACCCCACCTGAAAAATGAACCCCCTTAAAACCATCTTATTATTGTGCTTTATATTATTTATCAGGTTACTGAAGCCTGTGCATACATCCTAGATAAGGAACAAGACTCCTTGAAAAACTTCCAACATACCTTTAATCCAGCTCCTATTCTTCCTTCCCCCACCTGGAACTTGTTGCTCACCAACCCTGTTCTCCCCTTTGCCCTTATTACTAAATGTGACTGTGGTCTCCTGTTCCACTTTGTATCCTCATTAACTATCGCTTGGTACTCCCCCATCACTCTCTGCCATTTCTTATCACCATTCCTTGCTCTCCTCCTACTACTAGCAGATGTTGAAAGCAACCCTGGCCCAAACACCCCCTGTCCCCCACACCAACCCAACATTGGGTCAAAAACATGGGCTAAGGTTTGTCCATTTAAATATCTGTAGCTTTTGCCCATACTCTCTGAGCTGGAGGCTTGGGTATCCCTCTATAAACTAGACATCCTTAGAATAATTGAGTCCTAGCTAAAACCATCCACCCCTGCCCAGTGATTCCCTTGCTAGAGTGGACCATGCAGGAGCTCCCAATGGTGATGGGGTCCTCTTGTACTATTAGAACTACTTTACTGGTATGCTATCCAGTCAATCTGCCACTGAATCCCCCACAGAATGGCTATTCCTGGAACTGACCATCAAGGCCTCTAGAAAACTATATTGGTTGTTGCTATGAACCACCCAAGTGCGGCACAATTGGTCTCTCTCACCTGCTCACTAGCTTTGGATCCCTCTCCCCCTAGGGACACCATAATCCTAGGTGATTTTAACACAAACTGGCAAGACAGCACTTACTTGGACTCCTATAAACTTCTTAAATGTTACAATCTCACCCAACTCATCACCACCCCTACTAGGCTCAACAACCTTTACCGAAACCACTCCACCATTGATCGAATCATTTATTTTATTTTAGTTATTTAATCTTTGATACCTGGGTAAGGCCCACTAGGCACAAGTGCCTGTTTTCAGGGGTGACCAGGGAGCACTGGGTGGTTAAGTGACTTGCTCAGAGTCACACAGTATGCAAGTGGAAGTTGTGAGAATCAAACCTCGGGTCTAATCTGCTGCATGTATCAAGCTTGTTCACACCTCATTACTCTAACCTCTAACCTCTAGGCTATACTGCCAGACAACTAAAGTACAGTTACGTAAGAACTTACCGTAACAGATCTTTGAGAGGAGCTCTTCCAGCAGGTAATACCATTAGGACTAAGGCCGCCAGGCATTAGGACCCCACAGAAACATTTTCTAGGTAGCAGTCTGTGGCAGGGGACCACCCCCGACATTGGCTCTGCCTGACATGGTATAAAGAGGTGGTCCCCTTGTGCCACTACAGTTCTCCCACCGGAGAGCTGGCTAAAAATACAGATGGAGAACCATGGAGGATCTCCCATTCTTAAAGTGAAGATATAACATTTGTCCCCGGGGGCAGGTGGGTGGAAAGCCACCTGCTGCAAGAGCTCCTCTCGAAGATCTACTGTTACAGTAAGTTCTTACGTAACTGTACTATCTCACTTCGAGGGGGAGCAGCATGTAATACCATTAGGACTGAGTACCAAGCAGTGCCCATGGAGAGACCCAGATTGAAAGGGTGGAGGACAATAAAAAACTGTGGGAAATTAGGAGAGAAGTCCCTGAAGGACTGCTAGGCTGAAACCTGCTCTGCTTCTGGAAGCAATGTCCAGACTATTGCCTCACAAAGGTATGTGCTGAACTCTAAGTAGCAACCACACAGAGGTCCACTGAAGATACATTTCAAAGGGAAGTGAAAGATTTCACCACCCTTCTGGTGGTGTGACCCCTTGTGGTGCTGGTAACAAAAAGTGATGCAGTGCAGGAGTCACTCAGGGTTTGTTTTGTGACTGGTGCTCCAAGTTTCCTGTGGGCAAAGGAGACAAACAACTGGCCTGTCTGTCTGGACTGGCAGAACTGGTCCTAGCCAGATAGTAATACAAAATTCTGTGAACATCCAAAGTCTGTAACAATGCCTCCCCATTGTTCGAGTACTCTGGGTAATAAACTTGTAGTTGGATGTCCTGGTTCAACATGAACTCAGACACTACCTTTGGCAAAAACTTTGGGTTTGTACACAAGGCTACTCTGTTCCTGTGAAAAACAAGATAAGGCTCTTTACACGTCAGAGCCTGCAGCTCAGAAATCCTCTGGGTTGAAGTAATGGCAACTAAAAATAGCACCTTCCAAGAGAAAAGGCAGAGCTCACAGGTAGCAGCTGGTTCAAAAGGTGGCAAGGTGAGCTTTTCTAAAATGAACAGAAGATCCCAGGATGGTACCAGGTCTCTTCTGGGGTATTTCATATGCAAGATACCTCTCAGGAAGGTCTTGCAGATGCCCAGCTGTGCCAGATTCTTCCCATCTATTGGTGCATGGTAAGCTGACAAAGCAAAGAGATGCACCTTAATGGACACGTAGCTGACACCCAAGTCTGATAGGTGGAGAAGATACTCCAGCACAGATTCCACCTGACATCCCAGGGGATTCAGAGAATGGGGAATCACCCATAAGCAGAAACACTTCCATTTCATTGCATCTGTTGCCCTGGTAGAAGGTTTTCTCGCTGCCACGGGCATCTCTAACACCCTAAGGGATACTCCAAACCTATCCCTAGCTAAGTCCACAGGAGCCAAACCTGCAGGTGCAAGGACTGGAGATTCAGATGGACTAACATCCTTTGCTCTTGGGAGAACAAGTGAGTGGAGAGGGGCAATGGAACTGGTGGTTCTGATGCCAGCTATTGCAACAGTGGGAACCAAATCTATTGAAGCCAGAATGACGCTACAAGTATCATCTTGGCCTCTTCTGCCTGCAACTTGAGCAGGACCCTCTGAAAAAGAAGGAAGGGAGGGTGAGCATACAGAGACCTCCTTGTCCAAGAGAGGGACAATGCATCTCACCAGAAAACACCAGGCCCTGGATCTAGCGAGCAGAAACTGGGCAATTTGGCATTGTGTGGGGACTCAAAGAGGTCCAGTTCTGGCAGATTCCACCTTCCGAAGAGGTCATCTATGACTTCTTGCTGTAGTTCCTACTCATGGTTCTGAGATAGAGAGCAACTTAAGCTGTCTGCGAGGACGTTGTGGATGCCTGAAACATGGACTGCTGTGATGTCCAGCTGGTGATCCACTTCCCAGGATCAAACTCTCATCGCCTCTCTGCACAGGGGATATGAATGTTTACCCCCTTGTATTTTGAGATGGAAGACTACCAGGGTGTTGTCTGACTGTAGCAATAAGGGTTCTGGAAAGGAGTACCCCTTGGAAAGCTTGAAGGGCATACAGAATGGCTCTCATCTCCAAAATGTTTATATGAAGAGCTTGTTCTGTGGAGTTCCAGGAGCCCCTTGTCTGATGTGAAGCAAGATGTGCTCCCTATCCCAGCCCTGATGCATTGGTGGTGAGAGTCTGCAGTGGACTGGGTCACTGAATGGGAACCCCTATGCTCAGATGGGCTGGGATGAGCCACCAGGTCATGGACTGTTGGACCACATTGGAGAATCGAAAGGGCTCTTCCAGCTTGTCCGTACCCTGATCCAATTGAACCTTGAGGTGCCATTGCAGGATCCTCATGTTCGGCCATGAGAGTGGAACTGACATAGAAGCTGCTGCTATATGACCCAACAGTTGCAGAACCACTCTTGCTGGGACCACGTCCGAGCCTTGTACCCTGCAAGTGACTTCTCTCAACCTTGCTGCTCTGTCTGTGGGCAGAAAAGATCTCCCCTGGACTGTGTCCAGGACTGCTCCAATGTATTGTAGCCTTTGAGCTGGCCATGGTTGTGACTTGAGCAGGTTTAGGGTGATGCCTAGAGACTGGAATAGGCTGAATGTCTCCTCCAAGGTCCTGTTCAATTGGATTTCTGTTGGTGCAGTAAGAAGCCAATTGTCCAAGCAGGGGTATATGAAGTGACCCCTTCTCCTGAGGGCTGCTGCTACCACTGCTAGGCACTTGGTAAAAACCCTTGATGCCGAGAATAGGCTGAATGGCAGCACCCTGAACTGGTAGTGTCCTCCTTGGAAGGTGAAGCGTAAGTACTTCCTGTGGGATGATAGGATCTTGATTTGCATGTAGGCATCCTCCATGTCAAGTGAGTAAAGCCAGTTTCCTTGGCGGAGCATTGGTAATAGACTCACCAGTGTCACCATTCTGAACTGTTTGTGTTCGATAAAGGTGTTCAGTTGACTCGGGTTCAGAATGGGATGGAGGTCTCCAGTCTTTTTCGGGACAAGGAAGAAATGGGAGTAAAATCCATTTCCCCTTTGAGCAAAAGGAACCTCCTGTATGGCTCTTTTGTCCAGTAAGACCTGTATCTCTGCCCTCAGGAGTAGTGCATGGGAGGGTGAGCAATGGGAGGGGACTGGTGGGTTGTCCGGTGGAAACTGGGTGAACTCTAGGGGTATCCCCTTTCTATCTGGTGGACCATCCAGATAGGTAGAGGGAGAATCTCCCTCCTACCACCTCCCGCTGCACAGGCTGTGGTGGTAGTGGGGTGGATCGGTAGGGAGTCATGCTATGTTGGAGGGTGTAGGCAAGGTAAGTGTAGACACCTTGGGATTTTGGGGGCCCTGGGTGCCTGAAGGGACAGGGTGGCCTTTTCTTTTGAAGCTTCCCTTATGTTAAGTCTGGCACCTTCCTTGCTGTCCCTGATTTTTCCAAATGGGACGGTGGCATATGGATTGTGGCTCCGACTGGTACATTCTGTGGACTTCAGACACAGCTTTACCTGAGTCTTGAAGTCTGATGATCAGTTTTTCTGTATCATGACCGAATAAGACCGGTCCTTGGAAAGCAGCATCCAGAATGGCATCCTGAAGATCCTGTCAGAAGCCCAAAACCCTGAGCCAAGCATGCTTCCACATGCAAATGTTGGTGGCCACTGCTCTTGCTGCTGTATCCACGGAATCATAAGAACTCCAGAGGACATGTTTATCCATGTCAATGCCAGACTGAATCTCAGCAAGGAGTTCCACCTTACCCTCCGAATCTGGCTGTGCTTTGGCCAGGTCCATCACCTTTGCCCACAGGGGATTTTTGGTAGGTGACCATGTGGGCTACGAAGTTGAGTGACCGAACAGTGCAAGTTGCAGAGGAGTACACCTTGCACCCCATCTGGTCCAATTTCTTGGATTCTGGGTCCGGTGGCTGGGTACTCATGTGGCGTGGTTGTTGTGCCCTGCCATGGGCAGCTGTCAGGACCATCGAGTCTGCCTTTGGGTGTTCAGCCAGAAAAGGATCCCCCTTTTGGTGTCTTATACAGTCTGTTGTCCTTACGAGAAACTACGGTTGTAGTGGCCAGATGTCTCCATGTGGACTTGGTCACATCCTGAAATGGTTCCACCAAAGTAGGGATGACCAATGGTTTGGGGTCTGTGGCTCCCAAGAATTTGACCAGTCTGTGCCTTTCTGGGTCTAATTCCTCAGTGTCCCATTGGTAAAGCACCTGAATATGGCATATGATGTCCAAAAAGGACGGGTCATCCAGAGGTGACCTTGGTGAGTCCCTCGGACTTGGAGACAGAATGGAGAGCTCGTCTTCTGAAGAATAGTCTGAAGATGAATCCCCCCCTGCATCATCCCCTGAAGATGAAGGTGAGCAGCCACTGGATTTTGGGATGGACGATGGATGTCTCTTGTGGCCATTTGACCTGGGCATCCACCTGTCCTCTTTTTCAAGTGGCTGGGTCTCCTTTGGCAGTAAAGACCACTCAGGAGAGAGATCTCTAGGTGGAGGGCGTACTGGGGATGGATCCTTGGGTCTATGGAGAAGATCTCCTTTGACAGTATTCCACCACGCATTAAAAAGTGCGCCCACCTCTGCTAGTGAAACGACTGGCGGTGGGGGGCATCTGGTTTGAGGCACCTGAGGTTCCGTGTGTCTGGCCCTGAGGTGGTGACAGTCCTCTGGTACTGTGTTAACTGGTATATCAGGTGTCAGACCTTCGGTGTTTGGTGGTCTGACATCTGGTTCCTCTGACTGAGGCTGTTGGGCATCTAGTACTCCAGTGCCTCGGTGATCGGTTGCTGGGGCAGACAGATGATTCTTTGGGGCTGATGGCCAGTCCTTAGGGGCCAATAGCCTTTCTTTTGCCAGAGGCGCTTCTTTGTCTGACATGGAGTTGGAATGCCCTGTCGTCTGGGAGGCAGACGACGCCGGCTGTTTGGGTGGGGGAGGCGTCTGGTACCCGATGACCTCCTGCCATTCCTCTAATTTATCCCTTTTCTTGTGTTTATCAGATGTCTCAGAAGGCTTATGGGGGTGGGCACAGTGGATTTTCCCAAAGCCAATGCCTGTCCCTCATGGGTTGACCCACGTTTATGGGGTCAGTGGGCCAAGGGGACCTGGGTGGACAGCTGTCCTGCAGAGGAAGACTCCCTACCTTTTGCCTGAGATGAGGTGGCTGACTTCCTCTATGTGTCTCCAGAAGCTGCTTTTGTACCTGGGGAGACAGATGCCAACCTCCCGCCAGAAGTGGAAGTAGTAGATGTCTGGTGAGGTGACTTCAGGCAGTACTCCGATCTGGCCCTCTCCTTCTCCCATTTCCCTTCCAATCTCTTCTCCTTGGGAAGGGGGACTCCCTGGTAAAAGAGGACAAACTTTGTCCCGATGGGGCCTTCTGCATGGCTACTTGCTGCTCGAGAAGACAGAAATTTAAGATATTGGCGCAGGCAAATTCAGTCTTGTTGTTGATTTATGCAGTGCAGGCAATTGTCTGGCAAGTGGTCTGGGCCTATGCAGATCAAGCAAGTGGAATGGCCGTCTTTCGCTGGGATCTGCTTCCTGCAAGCACGCACTGATTTTTGTTGCTAAGATGAAGAAGACATTAAACTTTGATGGAAAAGGTTGGTATTTGAAAAAAAATGTTGTGTGAAGCACAAGAAAAAAGACAGTCAACTGCAACTATGGCATCTGTAGATCCGATGTTCGCAGGTCAATGGTGGGAAAAGAACTGAGGTGGTGCTGGGGGACCGCCCCCTTTATACCACATCTGACATTGTGCAGAGCTGATGTCGGGGGCAGTCCTCCGTCACAGACTGCTAGCTAGAAAATTTTTCCGTGGGGTCCTAACACCTAGCGGTTTTATTTCTAATGGTATTACCTACTGCAAGAGCTCCCCCTCAAAGTGAGATCAGAGAAGATAGCATAACCCATGCTGGAATCCTATCCAATTCCATCAGTGACTGTTCACCAACCTTTTTGTATCTGGCCCACTAACCCCCCCGCCCCCATCTCACTTTCTGGGACTACTCCAAATTTGACACCTCACAACTTCAATATGATATTCATTTTTTTTTAATTTATTTATGACTTTGTTAACCATGTGAGTGCGTCGATCCCAGGGACCATTTTCAGGTATGACCTGGCCACCATACAATGGCACAGAGTTACAAACAGCAATGTGTAAGAGTGTCAACGTTTAGATATCTTTGTTATCAACTGGGTTCCCCTCTGTACTATGAAAAATGTCTCCCCTGAACTTAAATTCTTCCTCACTGGGATCCAGGATAAGCATTTCACATTAACCACTAGGAGACCCCACGATGGCAGTACCCACTGGCTCACAAAGGATCTCATAAGGCTGATGAAGGTGTATGATTCCAAGTGGTCATTCTTTAAAGCCTCCCCCTCCCACCAACTATGGACTGACTACACAAACCTGCATAACAAATGTAAACAACTTATCAATTTCAGTAAGTCTATCTACCTCCGTAACCTACAGTCTTGCAGCCTCGGTAACCCCAGCCACGTCTGGTTAACAATCCATTCCCTAATCACCCCTGGGGCTTAAATGCCCACCCCCCATCTCTCCAACTCAAATGGCGCTTTGATCGATCCGACAGAGGTTGCTGACACATTAAATAACAAGTTTACCAACTTGGAAGAATACCTCTGCACACAAACTCCTAGAGTCCCCCCCCCCATGCCCACCTTTCCTCTTAAGGGCTATCTCCCCCTGATATACACTAAAGCTACTCCAGAGCCTTCCCAACAAGTGTAGTGCTGGTAGCGATGGTCTCTCCCCACCTCCAGATTACTGATTATGTAACTAAATATAACCTGTCTGTCCCTAGCAACACAGATTTAGAACAGGCCACAGCACCACCACAGCTCTAGCCTGTTTCTCTCATTATGTCCTCCACAAAATGGATGATGGGATGCTTACTGAAGCTGTCTTCATGGATCTCTCCAAAGCATCTGACTTGGCAAACCACAACACCCTCCTCAATAAACTTTGTTGCCTTATACTATTCCATGCCACCACGGACTGGTTTCAAAACTACCCCTTTGATTGCACCCAACTGGTTAGCATGGGTGGAACTACCTCCTCGGTTCTACCTATCTCCACCGGTGTACCTCAGGGATCCATCCTGGGGCCCATTCTTTTCTCCCTTTTCATTAACTCTCTGCCCCAAGACTGTCTCTCCTGCCACTCCCTATTATATGCAGATGATCTTATCTTCTATATGACTGATAAATCCCAGTCCAATCTTTCAACAGCTCTTACCTCCAAAGTACAGTTACGTAAGAACTTACCATAACAGTAGATCTTTGAGAGAGGCTCTTGCAGTAGGTTATTCGCAGATAGGACTCCCTGCCTCTCCCTGTGGCCATTCCAGAGGAACCAGAGAGGGGAGATTCTCCTCCCATCTACTGGGTTGGGAGAGGATAACATCAGATGCTTGGGGGTGCTCCAGTTAATATCTGCTGGACACTCAACAGAGTTTCTACAAAAACCACCTTGAAAACTCCCTCCTTAGTCGTCTTACTCCCTGCAACAGAATGGTTCACTACAAACCTACTGCTTGTCAATACCAAAAAGAATGACCGGCCCGGTGGTGCTGAGGGTTGAGGCGCTGGACGCCACACCTCGCGCCACGTTAGTGACCCAAGTTCAGGAGCAAGCTCGGGTGCTGGCAGGGGAGGGAGAGGATTGAGCTCCTGCTAGGCTACTCTCCTCCCCCGGGGAAGGTCATGGGGTTGTCCAGCGCTCCAGCGGCCCCCGGTGGAGACCGAAGGCGCTGGACCACACGTACACTGCGTGGCTGATGCAAGCAGGGTTGTCATGCACCACAGCACCAGGAGTGCACCACTCTCTGGGGGGGGGTGGTACGGAGGAGGGCTTTTGGGGACTAAAAGCAGAAAAACACCTCCCAGCTACAGCTAGGCGATAGCCCTTTCAGTGCCACCACCACACGCCCAGTGTCGGCTCCCTGCCACTGCCCCTTTGGTCTTCCTGGGTCATAGCTGCCCCCAGGCCCTGGGAGGAATTTGTAATGACTTTGAAGATGGCAGGGAGCACGGCAGGTGGTAGAGCGAGATGGCGAGTGTAGAGGCCAGAGAGAGTTCCGATGCTAGGGGGTAAAAATAGAATGTGTAAAACCAAAAAAAATACCAAGAAGTTTAAACCAGTGCTTTTCGACTCTAAACCCAGATTAGCCAAACTCGTACAAACTCATAACTCTCTCAACATTCAGTCTCCCAAAAGTCCACTCCTTTAAATACCTGGGCATTACCTTCAGCCTGCCCTTAATTTTGCCAATCATATATATATCCTAATATGCTCCATAAACCAGAAAGTGGGAGTCAGTTACTGCCTAATTACGTTTCTCACTCATGAAGCATGACTTACAATTGCCAAGTGCAACCTCCTCCCATTACTTGATTATTGCACCCCTAGCTTCACCCTTACCACCTCCACTACCCTGGCTCGGCTAAACATCACCTATAACAACATCTGTCGGTTTGCCCCTTTGGACCCATATACCACCCACCACTGCTCATTCTATCAAGCCCTTGGCAGGCTCCACCCCACCAGTTAGATGTAACTTATCTCCTGGCCAATACAGTTAAAAGGCCATTTGAACTCAAGCTGCTTCTCCACCTTCCTCCCTTCTCCAGCCTAAAGTGTTTCTCCGAGATCTCCACCTCACAGCTACATTAGACTGTCCCCAAGTTTCTACTTACATGAGCAGATGGGCTTACTCATCCATGCCCCCCCCCAAGAGCCTCTGACTCACCTGGGCTTTTCCACTCCCATCTCAGGTCTTGCTTTCTGTCCTCCACCCCCTGCTCCTGCTCCCCAGGCTAATTACATTGCTCCTTACTCCTCCCCCCCATTGGGCAATATCTTTACAACCTTATGTGCCCTTTCCTTACAGCCATCCTCTGTCATGCCTAATTTTAGTACAGTTTCCTGCTACTTACAGTGTATTTTATTGTGCTGCTATTTTCATGTTTCTGCTGGTAAATTTTTCAATGCTCATTGGTGTCTCCATATGCCTTGTACCATACACTTTTATCCTTACTATATTCCTGTGCCATTCTCAATGGCTCTGGTCATGCCTGGAAACAGTTCTCGGACCAGTGCACCTACCCGGTTACCAAATAAATAAATATCCTTGATGAAGATCTGGAGATCTTACTTCAAGAGGGCTCTTGCAGTAGGTAATTACATATAGGACTGAAGCCGGCAGGAGTCAGGACCCCATGGAAAAATTTCTAGCTAGCAGTCTCTGGCGGGAGACCGCCCCCACGTCAGGTGACCGGCGTGAGGTGACATCAGTATAAAGGGGCGGTACCCCACGCCCACCTTCCAGTTCTTCCTGCTGTTAGCTCGTGAAAGCGCCTCACGGTTAAGTTCACTGCTTCGTCAGTCAATCCTCGGTATTTTTACCACTATTTTTTCTAATTTTATTAGAATTTTCGTCAGTTTTCTTTTCAGTTGCCGTGTATGTTGTCCCCTACTCCATCCGAGCACAAAAACAAGTTCGATTCCTGCGGCGCCCAGCTCCCATATAAGGACGGATTCTCCCAGTGCCTCTTCTGCCTAGGCCCAGACCATCCCATGGAGAAGTGCCAGCACTGCCTGAAATTCAATGCTGCCACCCACAAACAGAGGCAGCAGTTCCTGGAGGCCCACATTTTGAAAAAGAAGATGTCCTCCATGGAGAAGGAGCTGAAGAAGCTTCGTCAGGCCTCTACTTCCCCAGAGGGTCACTGCAAAAAGAAGGAGAAGCACTGGGACTGGGACTCCTCTTCCATGGCCACCGTGACTTCGGCTGAAGTCGCCGTGCTCAAGGTAATGTCCCCCACCAGGGGACCGCTCTGTAATGGGCATCTTGCAGGCTTCCAAGGCAGCATCGACCCTCCCATCGGGCTCATGCTCGGGCCCATCGGGAGCCTCCGGGTCAAAGGAGGCAGTCGCTCCTGATAAGACCGCCACCGTGCAGCCTCCTGGTTTGAGCAGATCCGGTAAGCCGGACGTCAGTGTTACTGACATTCACTTGGACAAGGCTGCTCGTGTGACCCTTCCAGACGCGCCGCGACCATAAAAACACCCACCAAGCCTCACTCCCTCGTGGCCTCAGTGGGCATTGGTTCCGATAAGTTGGATGCTAGCTCCTCCAACGCCCACCTGGTCCCTGCCGGTAAGGCGGATGTTGGCTCCTTCGACAGATGAACGGCATTAGAGCCGACGCCAGACCTGACAGACCAGTCTGCCATCCCCGGCTCGCTGCTGCTCCCTGAACCTGTTCATGGAGTACAAACGGTTTAGAATGCTCTCCTTACTGAGCCTTCTGCCTTTACTTTGGCTGGGACAGTGGCTGTGTGCTCTGGACATGAAGGATGCCTACCTGCATATCCCTACTCGCCCTTCCCACCACAAATAGCTTCATTTTTTGTTTCAGGGGGACCACTACCAGTTCAAGGCCCTCTCATTTGGTCTTTTCTCAGCACCCCGAGTGTTCACCAAATGCCTTTCCATGGTAGCGGCCCACCTGCGTACCTAGGGAGTACACGTTTTCCCGTACCTGGACAATTGGCTCCTGGCGGCCCCGTCCAGTGAGGAACTTCTGCGCTCCCTTTCTCTTACCCTGCAGGTTTCACCAACCTGGGTATCACCACCAAGCAGGCCAAGTCCCATTTGATCCCGTCCCAGAGGCTCCAGTTCATCAGGGTGATTCTGGACACAACTTCCAGCATGGCATTCCTGCCATTGGACAGGGTGGTCACCCTCCAGGCTCATGTAAGCCTGTTTTCCAGTCACAGGCGGGTCAGCGCCAGGTCAGTCCTTCTCTTCCTCGGGCTCATGGTGGCTGCTATTCCAACAGTCCCTCACTATCGGCTCCACATGAGGATCTCTCAGTGGATGCTTCGGTCTCAGTGGGATCAATTGGTGGACGACTTAAGTCCTCGTCTCCAACCCTATGGTTTGGGACTTGTAATGGTGGATGGTTCTGGAGAACCTTTGCCAGGGAGTTCCCTTCTGCCTCACTCCCCCCTCCCAAACACTGACAACAGACGCCTCGGGAGACAGTTTGGGAGCCCACCTGTGGTCTCACAGGACCCAGGGCTCCTGGTCCAGGCTCGAACATACTCTTCACATAAACATGCTCGAGCTCAGGGCTGTGCTCTATGCTCTACAAGCTCTGCATCTATATCTGCTTCCCGGTCATCTGGTGGCCCAGACGGACAACATGTGCATAGTCTGGTACATCAACAAATAGGGAGGAACTCGTTCCTACCCTCTTTGCAGGGAGGCAATGTGGGTTTGGGATTGGGCAGTGCAACGCAACCTTCACTTCACCGCGGTTCATGTTACGGTGGTCGAAAACACACTGGCAGACCACCTCAGCTGGTTGTCTGTATAGGCTCATTAGTGGGAACTGGATCAGGGAGTAGTAGACAATATCTTCCTAAGCTGGGGGACACCTCAGGTAGACCTGTTCATGCCTCCTCACAATGCAAAACTTCCCGCCTTCTGCTCGCTCCAGGGTGAGGCATTTTTTGGAGAGAAGCTCTCTCGATTGGAAGAGCAGATTCGTCTATGCCTTCCCCCTGATTCCCTTAATTCCGAGGGTCTTACACAAACTCAGCTCAGAAGGAGCTTGCATGATCCTAATCACTTCTTTCTGGCCCAGGCAAGTTTGGTTTTCTCTTCTGCAACAGTATTCAGAGGAAAGTACAGTTACGTAAGAACTTACCGTAACAGTAGATCTTCGAGAACAGCTCTTGCAGCAGGTAACACCATTAGAACTGAAGCCGGCAGGCGTCAGGACCCCACGGAAAAATTCTAGCTAGCTATCTTCAGCGGGGACCGCCCCCGATGTCGGTCCCGCCTCCGACGTCAGGCATGGTACATAAGGAGGCGGTCCCGCCAGATTCCCCAGTTCTCCCGCCGGAGACTCCCGGCCGCAGGATGACATCAGCATGGGAGACCGAGGATCCACCGTCAGAGGAAAATAAGGAATGAAAATCCCAACATGTTGAGGTAAAGCCATGCCTTCTCCAAGGGGGAAGGTGGGCGGGAAGGTACCTGCTGCAAGAGCTGTTCTCGAAGATCTACTGTTACGGTAAGTTCTTACGTAACTGTACTGTCTTACTTCGAGACACAGCTCTTGCAGCAGGTAACACCATTAGGACTGATTCCCAAGCAGTAACGCTGCCAGAAATTCCGGGAGGAGGAAAATAGGAAAAACATTCCAGGTCCTGAACCTAGGACAGGAGACCCTGCAGCACCGCAAGGCAAAACCAGCCCTCGCCCGAGGCGTGTCCAGACTATAATGCCTGATAAAGGTATGCCAGAGCTCCAAGTGGCTGCAGCACAAATAGCAAGATGGACACATTCTTGAGTGCTGCAAAGGATGTGGCCACACCCTGGTAGAATGACCCCGGATAGAACCGGAGGGGCTTTTGTTTAAATCATAACAGTAGGAAATACACTGGACAAGCCAATCGAGGCAAAGTCTGTTTGGATACTGATTGGCCCATCATTCTCTCAGAGAAGGAAATGAAAAGCTGATCAGAACTACGAGAGGGTTTAGTTCTGTTGAGGTAATACCTCAGGCTGCGGTGAACATCCAGGGTGTGGAGCAAAGCCTCTCCTCTATTTGAATAACTTGGAAAATAGACCAGAAGGTCAATATCTTGGTTTAGAGTGAGTGAAGAGACCACCTTAGGCAAAAAGTTAGGGTTCGTCCTCAGGGATACTCTGTCCCGGTGGAAAACTAAATAAGGCTCTTTGCACATGAGGCGTGAAGCTCAGAAATTCTTCTCGCTGGTAACAGCAACTAAAAATAACGTCTTCCACGATGAAAGCGTAGCTCGCAATCCGCGGCAGGTTCAAAGGGAGGCGTGGAGCTGTTCCAGGACAAGAGCAGATCCCATGGAGGCACAGGGTCCCTAATGGGAGGCATAGGTGTAACACTCCTAAGAAATTCCAGAGGCGTCCAATTGAGCAACTGTCGATGCCCCACGGAGGTGATAGGCAAAAATGGCACAAAGATGTACCTTAATAGAGGGTAGGCTAGGCCTGAATGAAAAGGAGAGGAGATAATCCAAAAGTACTCCCACAGGACAACCTAAAGGGAAAAATCATGACGTATGACCATAAACAAAAAGCAGCGCCATTTCATGGCGTCGATGCATCGTTGCCGGCTTTCTGGCTGCAGAAGAACCTCTGCAACCTCTTGCGAGACCCATGACACAAGATGGCTATGTCTCTAGGAGCCAAGCATGCAGGTTCAGAGAGCGTAGAGTCCGGATGGACCAATGAACCTTTCTCCTGAGACAGTAGGTGGGAGCTGAGCGGCAACGGGAGCGGGGGTTCCCGAATAGTTGCACCAATAAAGGGAACCAGATCTGTCTGGGCCAGAATGGGGCCACCAGGATCATGAGTGCGTGCTCCCTGCGCAGTTTGAGAAGAACTCTCTGGATCAACGGGAAGGGAGGGAAAGCGTAGAGGAATCTGTTCGCCCAGGAGAGGGATAACGCGTCTCGCCAGAAAACACCAGGCCCTGGATCTAGCGAGCAAAAATTGGGCAGTTTTGCATTGGATGGGGATGCGAACAAGTCTAGTTCTGGAATTCCCCATCGAAGAAACAGATCCTCTGCTACCTCTTGAAGAAGTTCCCACTCGTGGACTCTGGCCTGGGATCGACTCAGGCCATCTGCGATCGTGTTGTCCACCCCGGGAACGTGCACAGTGATCAGATTTGCGCCGTGTCCGATTACCCAATCACACACCCTCATGGCCTCCCTGCAAAGGGGTTAAGAGTGTACGCCTCCTTGTTTGTTGAGGTAATACATCACTGCCATGTTGTCTGTCTGAAGCAGGAGAGTACAAGGTGGGATTACTGACTGAAAGGCCTGCAGGGCATAGAGAACGCCCTCATCTCTAGGACATTGATATGGAGATGAGCTCCAGCAGGTCCACGTACCCTGGGACTTTACCCGTCCAGGTGGCCCCCACCCAAGACCTGGGCGTCCGTGGTGAGGGTTACCTCCGGGGCGGCGCTACAAGCAGGGACGCCTTTGGAGGCGGACCAGGGACTAGCCACCACTGCCAGTCTCGGATCACTGAGTTCGTGATTCTGACCAGATGCTGCACGTGGTCTTGCCTTTGGTCCCATTGCACCTTGAGCATCCACTGGGTTACCCGCATGTGGAGCCTTGCGAAAGGGACAGTAGGAATGGCCACAGCCATGTGTCCGAGCAAGTGAAGGACCAACCTGGCAGGTACGATCTTGTTCGACGACAAATCCCTTATGAGGGATCTGATGCGTTCCGCTCTGTCGTCCGGAAGAAAAGCTCTTCCCTGAACAGTGTCCAGTACTGCGCCTATAAACTGCAGTTTCTGCGACGGTACCAGGAGAGACTTCTCGTAATTTATGAGAATGTCCAGAGATTGGAACAAATCCTGGGTGCTCTGGACTGCGAGTAACAAGCGCCTCTCTGGGCGGCCATGAGAAGCCAGTCGGAGTGCAGGGGAACATAGTGGCCCTGTCTCCTCAGAGATGCTGCCACGACTGCCATGCACTTGGTAAAGACCCTTGAGTGCGGATGACAGTCGAGCGGAAGAGCTCGGAACTGAAAGTGGTGGTCGAGAAACTCGAGCGCAGAGAACCTCTGGTGCTGGCGTGAGCTATGGGGATATGCAGGTATCGTCCTGCATGTCTAGAGGCAGCTAAAAGGTGTCTTGTTTCAGCATGGGAATAAGGCCGGAAAAGTCACCATTCGGAATCTTTTGTAGGCGACCGACACATTGAGAGTCGCTGAGGTCAGAATAGGACGGAGGTCCCTGATTTCTTGGAACCAGGAAGATGTAGGAATAATATCCTCGTCTCTCTGGTTCTCCGGGATGTACTCTATCGCTCCTTTTCTTAGGAGTGCGAGTACCTCTTGCCAGATCACATTTTTGTGCTGACCCGGATACCGGGAGAGCAAAGGAGGCCTCGAGGGTGGCTTTTCTGTGAATTCTATAAAGTGGCCTAGACTGATCAACTGCAGAATCCACCTGTCGGTGGTGATGGCCTGCCATCCCGGCAGGAAGTTCACAATGCGACCCCCGACCATGATTTCCCGTCGATCCTGAGGGGCGGGGGCCGGAAAGGAGTCAGGCTGTGGCGGCAGATGGGCCCGCTGGCTGGGTCGGCCTAGGGGAACGCTGACCTCGGCTGGCGGGCTGTTTTCCCTGGGTTCTACAGAAACCGGAGCCCCTCTGATGTGTAGCGGAACGGGGCTGCTGCCTCTGTGTCCGCCCACGAAAACAGCTTTGGTTCCTACAAAAGGAACCAAGCTTGGGTCGGTACATGGCTTGGACCGACCTTACCACCTTCCCGGCCTCTTGAAGTTTGGTAATGATCTTCTCGGAAGGATTACCAAATAAAACCTCTCCCTGACGGAGCATCCATAATGTTTTCTGGACATCAGGGTAAAGCGGAGACACGTAACCAGGAGTGTCTCTGGAGGCATCGCCAGAAGCTGCTGCTCGGGCCGATGAGTCCATCGGTCGTCTGCGGCTCGGCACCTGGGTCCCCGTCTGAACCCGTGCGGAGGGCTGGAGCATCTCCTCCTTTTGCTCACCTGGGCAGCTTTCCAGCCGCCTCAGACCCTGTTCCCACAAGCGTTCTGGAATTGAACCATGTGGGTTAGGTAGTTCAAGGATCTGATGGCGCAGGTAGTGGGAGCGTACATCGCCTGCCCAAGCGTCAATTGTTTGGACTCTGGGTCTGGTGGCAGGGTGCTCAGATATTGCGGCCTCTGTGACCGGTCATGTGAGGCTGTGATGACCAGAGAGTCGGTCTGAGGCTGCTGTGTCAGGTACTGGTCCTCAAGACCTGTACAGGCGATCAGCTTTCTTGACTGCTGGAAGCTGATTGCGGAGTCGCTTCCACTCTCCTAGGTGGCGTCCACGAAAGTGTCCACCAAGGGTGGTACCACCACAGGCTTGGGGTCCTTTTGCCGAAGATATTTGGCAAGGCGTAACCTTTCGGGGTCTAGTTCTTCTGCATCCCATCCCATGTTCTCCTGGATATGTCGCATAATATCCATGAACGAAGGGTCATCCGGAGGAGATCTCGGCGTCTCACGTGGGTCCGGAGAAGGGATGGAGAGAGGAGATGGGGATCTAGAGGAGGTGTAGACTGATCCCGTGTCCTCCGTCGACGGCGAACGTCGGTGTCTCCTGGACCTCTTGGGGCTGGGTGATCCAGAAGAGGATTTCGACGGAGGTCTCCGTTTTTCTGATCTTCCCTGGGAGAGGATCTAGGCTCCTGGGGAGTAAGCGGCCTGCCGACCCCGAAGGTGAAGGGGGGGCCAGCACCGGAGGAGGAGGAGGGAGGAGGAGGAGTGGTGGGGCCATGTCCCTCTTAATGGTATCCCACCAATAAGTGAAGAGATCCTTTACTTCCGCTAAAGAAAGTCGCGGCGGCCCAGGTGCCAGAGAGGCGATCGTCCGGTCCAGCATCGGCTCCACAGGGCCTCGGTAAAGCGAGGAGCCCTGGGAGTTTCGCGAGGCCAGGATCGCCAGTCTGCGTCCTCGGGCTTCATTAGTCCTCCTCAGTCGCGTCTCCTGACCAACGTCGGTTGGAGGCGTAGGAGCCCTCTTCTCAGGAAGAACGGATGTTGGTCCCCCAACTGGCGTCTGTTGGGAAGACTTGGCCGACGATGGCCGTCCGGCCGACGACGGCTCCATGGAGGAATGACGTACGGCCGATGACGGTCGAGCCGGCGTCGGGTCCACCGGTCTCTTCAATGGTGTGAGCTCCAAAGTTTTGCGGGGAGGCACAGAAGACGACCGGACGTCGGGTGCCGAAGGGCGGGAACCCGACTTATGATGATGGTGATGGCGCTCCCCGGACTTCACCAAGGCCTTGGAAGAGGAAGACGATGACGGCCTGGCGGACTTGGCCTGAGAAGAGGGAAGCTTTCTTACTGCAGCCGGGGGAGGCTGAGAGCTGGCCCTGGAAGGAGAGCGGTCGGACCTAGAACCGAAGCTGCGGGACTCGGAAGCCCTGGATGGGGACCTGGAAGGGGCCTTCTCCCTTCTTTTCTCCGCGTGCTTGTGGGATTTGGACGCGATTCCCCCTTGGAGGACATGGTCTTTAATTTCTCCTCCAACAAAAAAGCCTGAAGAGCCTTCTGGCGTCGGATCCTGGTTCGGCTGTTGAACCCCTGGCAGAACGAACAGGCCCGGGTATCGTGGTCTGGGCCCAGGCACCTGACGCAGGCCATGTGGGGGTCCTTGAAGGGGATCTGTTTCCCTAAGCATACTTGGAGAGATGACGGAGGTCGGAGAGGACATCAGCAACAATCTTGCTTGAAAAAGAATTTCCGGAGGAAGCTCTGTAACCACACGTCGCGCGCTAGACTGAAACCGAAGGGTCGAGACATGCAAGTCGACGGCGGGAAAGAACTGGGGAATCTGGCGGGACCGCCCCTTATGTACCACGCCTGACGTCGGAGGCGGGACCGACGTCGGGGGCGGTCCCCGCTGAAGATAGCTAGCTAGAATTTTTCCGTGGGGTCCTGACGCCTGCCGGCTTCAGTTCTAATGGTGTTACCTGCTGCAAGAGCTGTGTCTCGAAGTAAGATCCTCCTCTTCCTCTGTCACAACTTTTGCTGACCCAGGATCAGGGGACCCTGGTGCATCCAGGTCTCAAATCCCTTCAGTTGCATGCGTGGCTCCTGCAGACGTAGCTCAAGCCTGATTCGGGGTTTCCCCACTTGTGGCTGACATTCTGGTGGAGGCCAGGAAGCACTCCACTAGATCTACCTATGCCATGAAATGGAAATGGTTCCCTACTTGGGCCTCTTCCAAAGATTTCAAACCTTTCTCTTGCCCTGTTGGGAGACTTCTGGACTACATGTGCCATCTCTTCGATCTGGGTCTCAGTCATTCCTCTCTAAAGGTTCACATGGCGGCCATTTCTGCTTACCATGTTCCTTTTGGGGAGAGAATGTTCACGCAGTTGGAAGTCTCTAAGACTTTTCTTAGAGGGGTTCTCCACTTGAGACCCCCTATTCGCGTTCCTGCCCCTCCTTGGGATCTGAATTTCATTCTCGAGAAGCTTACCCTGCCTCCTTTCAAACCGGCAGTCTCAGCAGACCCAAAGTTCCTTTCTTAGAAGACTCTGTTCCTCGTGGCCATTACTTCTGCTCGAAGGATTTCTGAGCTTCAGGCCTTGATGTGCAAAATCCCATATTTAATTTTTCACAAAAAACGTGTGGCTCTGCGTACCAACCCTAAGTTTCTCCCTAAGGTGGTAGTGGAATCTATGCTGAATCAATCCATGGAACTGCCTGCTTTCTTTACACAACACTCCAATCAAGGGGAGTACCTCTTGCATACTTTGGATGTTCACCGAATTCTGACACTCTACACCACCAGGATGAAGAATCTCAGAAAGACTGATCAACTATTTGTCTCCTTTGCTCACAAAAGAGAAGGCAATGCTGTTTCCAAGCAATGCCTATCTAAATGGTTGGCTCATTGTATCGCTTTCTGTTATAACAAGTACCATAAGACCCTGTCGGGTCAAGTCAGGGGCCACTCCATCAGGGGTGTCGCTGCCTCCGTGGCTTGTTTTAAGAATGTGTCTGCAGCTGACATTTGCACAGCCACAACTTGGACTTCTGTCCATACCTTTACGAAACACTACAGTTTGGACATTGCCTCTCGCCGGAGAGCTGACTTTGGGTTGGATGTTCTGCAAGGTCTCCTTTCATGAGACCTTCACAGCTAGAGGGTCTACATTTGGGTAGTTTTCCTCCTCCCGTGTGCTTCTCCTTGTTCTAGACTACTTGGGACTCAGTCCTATATGTAATTACTTACTGCAAGAGCCCTCTTGAAGTAAGATAGTACAGTTATGTAAGAACTTACCGTAACAGTAGATCTTCGAGAGAGGCTCTTGCGGTAAGTAATACCTTCCCACCCTCCATCCCCCTTAGCTTTTTGAGCTCCTTTTCCATGGGGGAAACATCCGCTTCTCTCTCGTCTTGCCTTTTTGGCCCTTGGCGGGAAAGAACTGGAAGGTGGGCGTGGGGGACCGTCCCTTTATACTGAAGTTGCTTGATGCTGGTCACCTGACGTGGGGGCGGGCCCCCACCAGAAACTGCTAGCTAGAAATTTTTCCGTGGGGTCCTGACACCTGCCAGCTTCAGTCCTATATGTAATTACCTACTGCAAGAGCCTTTCTCAAAGATCTACTGTTACAGTAAGTTCTTACGTAACTGCACTTTCTACTATTAGACACGGGCAGATGACTCTCATGTCTTTCAGGATTTCATTAAGCCACAGCTGCTGCAGAAAAAAATTACTGAAAGCTTTAACATGCCCATGGCTGACTCACCCCAGGAAGATCAAAGCTAGACTGATTAGGGCAATCAGGTCTTTCACCTTACAGTCTTCAGGGAGCTCATACGACAGTATGGTTATCCAATTACTGAACGTTTCCACTGGGGGTGCAAAGAAGGTAGATGAATTCCCTCATGAATAAATGATCTTCCAAGGATCAGTCTTCACCATTTATTACTACGTACGGGTCTGCGCCGGAGGCATTAGGACCCCATGGAAGATAAAAACTTCTTTAGCTTACAGCTAGGGGACCGAAGTCAATGACAGCACCTCCCACAAGGCTCACATATGATGTGGCACTTGTGGACTGGCCAATAACTGATGCTTGTCCCCCTACTCACCTCAGTTTGTTTTTTCCCACCTTTGAGGCAACACCGTGAGTTTAGTTAACGGCACCACACCTCTTCGCTGCCATTTTTCACTTGGTGCCATCCCTTTTTCAGTGTCACTTTTCCTCCTTTTCTATCTTACTACATCAAGTCCCCTTTTCCCTTGTTTTATTTTCCACTTCAGTCATTTCAGACTCCCAAGGACATAAGAAAAAGAAGAACAAGGATGCGTGAGCCCCCAACCCCTATATATATATATGTGCTCCTGTGTGACACCTATGTCCATCCAGGATTGGTATGACCACTGCTGGACCTGCCTTGGAGTGACCATAATATGGAACACTGCAACACCTGCTACTCGATGGACTTCTTCATCCTAGAGATCCACACGATGAAGTGGGGTCATCAGCTCCCCACTTTTGAAGGCAGCCATGCACTTGAGACTCCAAGGTAAGGTTCCTGGGCTCTCTTCCTGAGCCCTCCCCAATACTAAATGTAGTGAGGGAGACCAAGCTTCTTCTAGTTCTTGTCCCATCGAGATGGACAGCCTGGGGAAGGGGGAGGGGGAGGGTGGACAACCGGCATCCCTTGGGGGGCTGAATGAGCACCTCTCCCAGTCCATAACCCCTTCCAGGCAATGGATGCCCCCTCCCATGATGAGGTCAAAGCTGCACTCTAGGCCTGCACCAGCAGGCACCTTGGTGTGTGGCCCACTGACACCTCGGCTCCTAGCACAAAGGCCAGTGTCAGTGAGTGAGGAATTATTAGATGCAAGACTGGGTCCCTTCTTGACACCAAGTATGACGCCAGAAGAGGGATGACTTCCACAGTGGGCCTTTAAAGCGTCCTGTAGAGATCTTCTGAATCTCTTCCCTTGAGCAGTTGGATGACCCAGGGGTTGGGGACAAGGAGGGCCTCATCTGCTTGCAGGACTCTGGAGATGAAGGGGATCTTCCTTTGCCTGGTTCTAGACCTTGGTTGGGGTCAGCATTATCTCCAGGGGCTTTCCCTCTGCCTGGTACTGTCAACAGCACTGCCACCCAGTTCTCTACTGGTGCAGTCTGCAGCACCAGGGATGGTTCTAGTGCCACTCTTGGCACCAGGGGAGGGCGGGTCAGTGCCATCCATGCTGCCGAGGAGGGCTTTGTTGTTGCTCGTGGTACCAGCTCTCCCACTCCTTTGGAGACTGCAGGACCTATTCAGAGACTTAGACCAAGGGACAGGGCACTGTCTGGTGAGGTGAGTGTTGGGTGGTCTCAATCGATGGCTCACTCCTTGCCCAGAGTAGGTGGCAGCTCTGGCCGGAGTCGCAGCATGCACTGCAAACAATATGGGGGACAAGACCAACCCTTGGGGCACACTACATTGAAGGGGCATGGGAGGTAATGAGAAGGTTCCCATTACCACCTTTGAGTCCTGTTCCTGAGGCAGGGCTCAAACCAGCAAAGGCCAGTGCCAGTGAGCCCTCTGTACTACCTGAGATGATCCAACAACCCATGGTCCACAGTGTCACATGCTGAAAAAAGATTGAGGAGAATAAGAAATGAAAATGATGTACTCACCATAATTCTTGATCTTCTTGTATATCGTCACCAGTTATCACTGGTGGATTATACGCCAGAGGTGTTATGACCCCATGGGAGCTTTCAGCTTACAAAATGTTTCCTGAGGAGGAGCCAGCATCGTGGATGGCACCACCCATGAGGACAACGCACAGCGTGCTGCTCGAGCGTCAGCCAGTAACTGATGCCAACTTCTCCCTCACCTCAGTTCTGTCTGCCAGAGAGAGAGTGAAAAAAGAGATATACTGAAAAAAAGAGGGCAGGGCAAAGGAGCCCAAGAGATAGTAAAAGGAAAGGATATAAACAGAAAGGAGAAAAAGCAGACATAAGAGGAGGGGGAGGCTACCTGACAGTGTGGAAAAGGGAGGGGAGCCTCAACCACTGGCAGTCCTAAGGGATAGAGAAGTGGGAGGAGTTAAGGAAAATTCAGGAGAAGAAAGGAAGAAGGGATAGTAAAGACTGATGAGAGAGACCCCATGGCACCCCATTCCCCCCCCCCGGGAGACTGGGTGAAGATATCAAGGGTGGCTTCCACCTTTACATTCCCCAGACACTTTCACATGAAGGAAAGACTGGACTGTCTTCCATCTGAGATGAGACCAGGCTGTTCGAGCTAAGATAGCCTGGAGGAACAAGCCTGAGGCAGAAGAAAAAAGGAATGCACGTTGAAACTCTGGGGAGTAGGATGCTGGGGTCTCTGCAGATTGTCCAAGGGCGTGGAGGTGGGAGCAGGCCCACCCTGGTAAAAGGGCCCTCCCAACAGCTATTTCACATTGAGGCTTGTTACTTCCCACAATTCATCCCAAGCCAGAGGCGATGGAGAAAAAAATTGCAGATGGAGGGGAACTGCCCCAGGTTAACCAGATTGGTTCACAAGGAGAAAGAGACAAGGGGAGGAGTCCTCGGGTCCCCAGAGTCTGCTAGGATTTGAAACAAAGTTCCAAAGAAGGACTGAACTCTGGTCCTGCTCAGAAGCCAAGATGGAGATCAAGAGGGAACGCGAGAAGTCCTCATTATAAAAGGGCAAAAGATCCCGCTTACCTGCCCCCCTTCAAGGAGTCAGTATAGCGCAGTGGTTTAAAGCTCTGAGCTGCAAACCTAGAGACATGGGTTTGAATCCCACAGTCCCCACTTGCATACTGTGTGACCCTGAGCAAGTCACTTAACTTCCTTGTGCTCCCAGGTTGCACCTGCAAACAAGCTTTCAGCTTACTGCGTCACTCTTGGTAAAAAGATAAGGAGAACTACTAACCCCCTGGAGGAGCAGAGAAGCCAAAGGCTTACCCCACAAGTGTATCCATGAGGGGACAGCAAGCAGGAAGGAGGCACTGCTCAGAGGCTGAGGCACCAGAGGGGATGGTGGTCAGGAAGCAGTGATGAATGGTGAAGATATACAAGAAGATCAAGAATTATGGTAAGTATGTAATTTTCATATCTTCCTGTATGTATCTTCACCATTCATCACTGCTGGGTGAGCACAAAGCCCTCTGAAGGGGATCTGGTCTTTCCCTGAGGGCAGACTTCTCTTAGCCCCTTGAGGTGGAAAACCATAGGGGGAGAAGCCCCCTACGGGTCTGGAGAGGCCTAAGACTGATCAGGGCGAGATGGGGACTCCTGTGACCTGGGAGAAGGAAGACGCCCCACTAATTCCTGTCTCACCCTGCGGGAGAAAAAATGGTCTCCTTGGAAGGGGGAGACAATCACCCTACGCCAAGCCAAGGGTGATAACCTGGAAAGGCGAAGCTATGCTGCCCATCTTATACAGACTGTAGATCCTGCCAACCTAGAAGATATCTCATTAGCATCATAAGATGCCCTTGAGAGATGCCTCGCTAGCTCTAGGCTAGAAGCAGAAAGACAGATGTCTTGCCTGGTTGCCTCCAAGTCAGGCAAAGTGGCTAGGAGCTGTACTAGCACCATCCATAAGTGTTTAGCATAGACAGCCATATGGGCCCGATGGACTGAAATACATAGAAGGCGACGCACCAAGGAAAAAATTCTTCTCCCCAGTGGTTAAACTCAGCTGAGTCGAACTCCAGGGGGGCGGTCTTGTCTCAGGCGGCAATGCCCAGAGGGGGTATCCAGTAGCTCTATCCCCGAAGTAGAGTGAGGCATGGAACCTGGAGACCCATGGGGAGCACAATACCTGTGCTGGCAGTCCCTTGGAGCAGGAGAGGGGGCAGAGGGAGTCTGCAAGACCTGATGGCATGCTTCCTGAAAAGGAACAGGCCATGGAAGAATGACCACATTCTCCGAGAACCCTCTCAGGAGAGCACGTGTCACATGGGCAGGATCACGACTTGCAAAATGGGAAATGTAGAGCTCCTCCAACATCCTCAACAAGAACTGCTGATAGCTGGTGATATCAGTGTCCAAGAACAAGTGGACCAAAGAGTCTTTCTCAAGAGAGGAAGATGAGGAGGTGGAAGAGCTCAATTCAGATTGGGGTGCAGCAGGGGTTTATGGTCTAAAACTGACCTGACCAAGAGCTCTTAGTGAGGGAAAGCTGCAGCTGAGCCTCTGAATTGGTCCCAAGACAGGGGCCCCGTAGGATCTGTAATGCCCGGGACAGCAGAAGGACGAGGCAGAGGATCTGAAGAGTTTTTTTTTTTTCCAACTCTTATTTGTAACCCTCCAGGCCACTGCACTCACCAGCTTGCACTACCGCCCGCTATGTTTCCCTGCCATCTTCAAGTTCGTTACAGTTCCCCGGGTCAGGGGAGGACAACCTGGGGAGACAGTGGGGGGCAGTAGTGGGGAACCAGCGTTGGGCATGTGGCAGTGGCACTGGCAGGGCCATCGCCTATCCAGGACTGGAGGGGTATTTCTTGTGGTTAACCTGAGATCCCCCCTCTTCCCCCTGCGTGGTGCATGTTTGATGCCACGGCACATGGCAACCCTGCCTGCGTCGGCCACGCTCTTGTACGTGCAGCCCAGTGGCTCGATGGTACCTCCGGTCTCCACTAGGGGTCGCCAGAGCACTAGGCATCCCTAACCCTCCCACCTGGAGAGGAGAGCTGCCCAGTGGGCGCTCAATCCGTCTCCCTCCCCAGCCAACCCCGACTCCCAAGCTTGCTCCCGAACTTGGGTTGTCGGCACAGCGCGAGGTGTGGTGTCCAGCACCCCAACCCTCAGCACCACTGGGCCGGCTGGATCTGAAGAGTTGAGGAGAATACCGACTAGCCAAAGGAGAATCCCTGCTAGGGCTCTGGAAAAGTTCACGCGACCCCTCAAGAAGGGTGGGGCTGTGCAAAGAATCCAAAGAAGGTCGCACAACCATACAGGTGCAGCCTAAGTGGTACTCCAAGGAGGAAGCCCCATGGTGAGGAGACTGGGGCTGGTCTGGTCCTTGCAGGTGGCCACCTACCCCACCTGATGCAGATCATCCCCGCTGAGGAGAGTGAAGAAACTTGAGGGGTCGACGCTGCGGCTCCTTCCAGAGCCACCAGCAGCTCTAGGAGAACACCTCCGAGCATCCCCAGGTGTTCTCAAGCCCTCCTCCTCAGAGAGAAACCTGCCCCCTCATCCATCTCCAAGGCATCGAGGGGAGGCAACACCGGAGGAGCCACAGGCATCTGCAAGCCTGCCATGGCAACCCCCGAGTTAACCCCTAATTCAGAAACAGAAGCAGCACCGCTCCCAGCTTCAATGTCAGATTTAACCCCCACAGAGGTGTCAACCTCTGACTCAACATCCAGGTGTGGTGCTGCCCCCAGACCCGGCACCATCCTCAGTGCCGCCATTCTCCACAGTGCTGGGATCTGTGCTGACCTTCACCACAGGACAGGGGTCAGTGCTGTGAGAGTCCCTGGCTCGCCAGAAGACCCGGAGATGGTGACCCCAGAGACACAGCCTGTCGGGGGGTGGCAAGGATACCTCCAGAAATTTGCATCTAGACCTCGTACAGCAGCGAGTCTCCTCAGAGTCAGAGAGCTCCTCAGAGAGGGGGAACCATTCTGGGTCAGACCCGTCCTTCTCCTCCAAAGAGAAAGACGGCTATGCCGCAGCCTCAGCACCACCAGAAATGGGTCCAGGAGTTTGAACAGGGTTGGCAGACTAAGTTGCGGACCCCATTGGTTCAAAATCCAGTGAGTAGCTCTGACTGAAACACTGCAGCTGGTCGTGGCCTCGAGGAGGCCAACAACCAAGGAGAGTGCTCAACCTACCCCCTGGAGGTTAACTGTCCGCCTGACCCCTCTAGCAAGCTGGAAGCGCCAGTGAGACAGACACCATCAATGGCTCGTGGCCCTCTGATATGTATAGTAATGGAGGGCAACCTGGGAGAAGGGACTAGAGTTCTTACCATGGTGTCCCTAGACAGATGTCGTCCTCCGAAGGTAGGAGGTTTCGGACCCACTTTCAACATGCACGTTTCAAGGAGCCAGCAGTCCATGGAGAAGCAAGCATCAGTTGTCCATGTCGTGCTGTGGGTTCAGGTAAAAGAGACATTGATTATGGCGATCCATTATGGAGATGCACTTGCCACAGGGGCACCGATGAATGGGGGCACGTCCCACCTTAGATTTCGATTTAGGCCCCGGATCAGACATGATCAACCAAACACAAAATAAAATAATGAAAAGACTTGACATAGTAGAAACAATAAAACAAGAACGTAAGAAAAAAAGGGAATGATCTAACCCGTTTGCAGCTCTACAGCATCGAGCAGACGAACAGAACTTCGGTAACTTCGAACGGCGACAAACTGTGCAATTCGGCTTTTCAACTCCTGTGAGGTGCACTCTCAATGGCAGAAAGAACAGAACAGAGGTGAGGGAGGAGTTGGTGTCAACTACTGGCTGACGCTCGAGCAGCATGCTGTGTGTCATCCTCGTGGGTGATGCCGTCCACTACGCTGACTTCTCCCCCAGGAAAAATTTTGTAAGCTGAAAGCTCCCACGGGGTCATAGCTCCTCTGGCGTATAACCCACCAGTGATGAATGGTGAAGATACATACAGGAAGATCTGACCATTCACCCATATCTCTCACCCTCAGGAAGTCATTATCTCAGTCTCAGTGCTATGCATAGATCTAAAACCAGACTAGCGGGGTTCACAGATGTCGTGAACTGCGAGATTTACTCAAGCTATGGTGTCACTACCTTCTCAATAACATTACCTAAAAAATGATGGAGAAAAAAAAGTAATTCACTAGACTATCCAGGTCCAGAGATAGTTTCTTCAGAAGTGGCCGAACCAGTGCATTTTTCAATACCACGAGGAAGCCACCCCCTGACACACTGAGCTAAATCCAATGAACACAGACTCCAGAAACCTCATGCAGCTCACCAGTATGTGCGTGGGACCTGGGTCTAGCTCACAAAAAGTGGTCCACAGCTCTGAAATCACCTTGCGGACCTTTTCCATCATAATACGCTGAAACTCTCCCCGTGATAGCTGGGTGCATCCATACAGTGTAGGCCCAGCTCCACCAGTTTGTGGTAGCCCCTGTGGAGAGATCCTGTCCCAAATCTTTCCTCCTGCTAATGAAATCCTATGCACAGTGGCTGCCTAACTCTGAAGATCGTTATACCTGGAAATAGTATCCCTGAAATCCTGATGACACAAAAAACAAATTGGTGCCTTTTTTGTTTTGCTGCACATAAGTTCACCCATGCATAGAATACTCTGTATTGTGGTCCAAATCCACCATGGTACTAAGTAATCATCACTGGTAGCCCCACATCAGAGTAATCGATCCTGAGGCCCTCTTTGAACATATGTGAAGCAAAGTCATTCCCGTAGCTCGCTGAAAGCGACAATCCTGGAACGCGAACCCCAATTCTGTCACTAGTGTAATTGCTGCCAGGAATACCTCTCAGTTACAAGTACAAAGTCAAGAAGCTTGAATGTTCTAGGAGTCTTGCAAATGTGATTCTCGAGCATTTTAGCGGACTTGCAGCCACCACAGCCTGCCTCTGGAATTCTGCATCTCTGTTCAAGTGAGAAGTGCCACAAGGTTTAGGGAACCCCGAAGGAAAAAAAAACAACTCTGAAACTAATTATCAAGCCCAAGTTCCGTAAATGTACGAGGAGTATTGCTAGAATTGCCTCAAATGTGCGAGATGAGACATTGCTCCAGCGCTCCTTGATCATGCAGGCTGTCATAAGGTCACTGCTGTCTGCTAACGGATTGCCTCAGAAGTGTAAGCTGATTCCTGAGGATAACCCAGCCAAGGGGAAGATGAGCCTTACTTTTTTGAGTCTGTGTGGGTTGGGGACCCACTTGGGAGGATAAGGGCCTATTACTCTGGTGATGGCCTGCATCCATCAGGGAGGGGAACCAGAGTCCTCAGTGGATAGTTTAAATGTTATTTCGATTAACACCTAAACTAGCCAAGGGTGGGGGAAGGAACTGGGGAGTCAGAAACTGCCTCCCCCACAGGCTGAAGTAGAGAGTAAAAAGAACCCAAGGGGAGAGGAGTCCCCCAGAGAGCAAATTAATAAAGGAATCAAGGTGGTAGCGATAAAGGGGGAAAGGAACAGGAATATTAATAAAAGTGTCAGAAGGGAGGGCACAAAGGAAAGAATGGGACAACAAACAAAGTGAAAACAAAATCTGGAAGGCCATGTGTGTGAATGCTAGAAGCGAGGAAATAATGATTCTAGCCCTAGAGACCATCATGGCGGAGGCCACTCTGGATATTGTGGCCATTACTGAGTCATGGTACACTTGAAATCCATGACTAGGCTACACTCTGTTCAGGAAGGACCCAGTGGGAAAGAAAGGAGGGGGTGTGTTGCTTTATGTGAAGGAAAGCATAAAGGCTTTTGAGATACATGGAATACGGGGGGAGGCGGAGGTACTGTGGGTCACCCTGAAGATGGGGAACGGAACCACTACTTGCACTGAAGTGATCTACAGACCTCCAGCACAGAGGGAGGAATTAGATAAAGTATTGGTGGAAGCCACTGGCAAGATGGCAGAAAAGGGGGAGTTTCTGGTTGGTGGGGGATGTCAACCTGCCAGATATGAACTGAAGCTTCCCAGCAGCGGCTTCAGCTAGAAGCAGGGACATATTGGCTTCTCTGCAGGGGGCATTCCTCAGGCAACTAGTCAGTGAACCCGCTTGTAATGGGGTCAATACTTGACCTGTACTCACTTACAAGGATAGTGTTACAGATGTCAAGGTGGGAGGCCACTTGGGGGCCAGTGATCACCATACGGTGTGGTTCAATATGACAGCTGTGGAACTGAACCACACAAGAGCGAGGGTTCTCAACTTCAGGAGGGCAGATTTTAAAAAGATGGGTGAATGCCTCAGGGATGACCTAGCAGGAAGGGATGATCTGGGTGGGGTGGAGGAACAGTGGGCAAAGCTAAAAGAGAGCATAGTAAAGGCAACAAACCTATGTGTCAAACAAGTGAGCAAAAGCAAGAGAAAAAAAAGAGACCACTTTGGTTCTCTAAAGAGGTGTCTGAAAAGGTAAAAGCTGAAAGGGTAGCATTCAGAAGGTATAAGGAGATTCAGAGGAAAGAGAATAGGGAGGTGTATTTGGGGGAAATAGAGGGAAGCAGGGAAAGCAGTAAGCAGTACAAAGGTGCAAACTGAAAGAGAATATCCCAGGACATAACAAAAGGGGACAAGACATTTGTTAGGTATGTAAGTGAAAAAGAGGAAGACCAGGGGTGGGATTGTAAGACTAAAAAGGGATGGGGGGGGGACTGTGCAGAGGGGGACCAGGAAAAAGGCAGACATCCTGATCAAATACTTTTGTTTAGTGTTCACAGAGGAAGGAGAAGGCAAGAGGCCACAAAAAAGTGACAAAACTTTGGAGGGAGGTGGACATTGGGGTCAGATGGAGTGCAACCAAGGGTATTGAGGGTGCTCTGGGAAATACTGGCTGCACTTCTGAAAGTTCTATTCAACAGCTCACCAGAAATAGGAGTGGTTCTGGAGGACTGGGGATGGTAGATACAGTCCCACTACACAAACGTGGTAGCAGGGAAGAGGCTGGCAATTATAGGTGCATCAACCTGACATTGGTGGTGGGAAAGTTAATGGAATCACAGCTGAAGAAAAGGATTGGGCAATACAGTATCTTGAATCCTGTGGGCTACAAGACCCAAGGCAGCATGGTTTCATAAGGGGGAGGTCATGTCAAACAAATCTGACAGAGTTCTTTGTCTGGGTGACCAAGGAACTAGATCAGAGTGGAGTGGTGGATGTAGCCTATCTAGATTTCAGTAAGGTGTTGACACCATTCCACATAGACTGGTAAGCAAGATGAGTAGCTTAGGAGTGGGTTCAAAGGTGGTAAACTGGATAAGAACTTGATTAGGGGATAGGTAACAGAGAGTGGTGGTAAACAGAGTTCACTCCAAGGAAGGGAGAGGACCAGCAGGGTGCCTCAGGGATCAGTGCTGGGACCGGTCCTCTTGTCTTTATAAGTAACATTACAGAGGCGCTATAAGGGAAGGTCTGCCTCTTTGCTGGTGACACCAAAATCTGTAATATGGTGGACACTCCAGGGGGGTGGAAAGGATGAGCAGAAACCCAAGAAAATTAGAGGAGTGGTCAAAGGTATGGCAGCCGGGTTTCAATGACAAAAAGTGCTAAATAATTCACTTGGGGCACAGAAACCCAAGGGTGAGTACAAAATGGGTGGCATGGTACTGATGACCACCAAGCAGGAAAGTGACCTGGAAGTAATCATACTGGATGACCTACAGGTGGCCAAGCAATGTGACAAGGCAGTAGGGAGGGTAAGTGGGATGCTGGGATGCATAGGGAGGGGGTAACACCAGCAAAAAGAGGGAGGTGTTGTTGTCTCTGCATAGATCATTGGTAAGACCCCACCTAGAGTACTGTGTCCAGTTCTTGAGACCACATCTCCACAAGGACATAAACAGAGTGGAGGCAGTCCAGAGAAAGGGCAACTAAAATAGTACAGGGTCTGCATCAGAAGCCCTATGAGAGGCAAAGGACCTCAATATGTACACTCTGGAACAGAAGAGGGAGGGGGACCTTTAAATACCTCATGGAGGTAAATCAGGTACAGGAGAAAAGGTGTTCAAGAACAAGGAGAGTACAGTTACGTAAGAACTTACCATAACAGTAGATCTTCGAGAGAGGCTCTTGCAGTAGGTAATTACATATAGGACTGAAGCCAGCAGGTGGCAGGACCCCACGGAAAATTTTTTACCTAGTAGTCTCTGGCAAGGGACTGCCCCCACATCAGGTGACTGGCGTCAGGTGACGGTATAAAGGGGTGCCTTTGCGCCCGCCTTCCAGTCCTTTCCCGCCAAAGGCCAAAAATGCGAGACAAGAGAGAAGCAGAGATTTCCCTTCCTGGAAAAGGAGCTGAAAAAACTAAGGGGGATGGAGGGCGGGAAGGTATTACCTACTGCAACAGCCTGTCTCGAAGATCTACTGCTACAGTAAGTTCTTACGTAACTGTACTATCTTACTTTGAGAGGGCTCTTGCAGTAGGTAATCACATATAGGACTGAGTCCTAAGCAGTCTGGAACAAAGAGAAGCACACAGGAGGAGGAAACTACTCATAAGAGATCCTCTGGCTGAAGAGGACTTAAGAAAGAAGTCCTTGCAGAACAGCCAACCGGAAGCCGGCTCTACGGCAAGAGGCAGTGTCCAAACTGTAGTGTTTCATAAAGGTATGGACAGAAGTCCAAGTTGCTGCGGCGTAAATATCAGCTGCTGACACATTCTTGAAGTAGGCAGCAGAGGCCGCGACACCCTTGCTGGAGTGACCCCTGACCTGACCTGGCTAGGTTTTGTGATACTTGTCATAGCAGAAAGTTATACAGTGAGCCAGCCATCTGGACAAATATTGTTTGGAAACAGCGTTGCCTTCTCTTTTGCTGGCAAAAGAAACTAGTTGGTCAGTCTTTCTGAGATCCTTCGTCCTGTTGGTGTAGTATCTCAGAATCTGGTGAACGTCCAGGGTATGTAAAAGATACTCCCCATGATTGGAGTGCTGTGTGAAGCATGGGCAGTTCAATGACGGACTGTTCAGCATCGAGTTCCGCTACCACCTTTGGGAGAAACTTAGGATTGGTGCACAGAGCCACATGTCCTTATGGAAAATCAGATATGGAATTTTGCACATCAAGGCCTGAAACTCGGAAATTCTTCGAGTGGAAGTAATGGCCACTAGGAAGAGAGCCTTCCACAGAAGGAACTTAAGTTCTGCTGAGGCTGCCGGCTCAAAGGGAGGCAGCGTAAGCTTCTCGAGAATGAAAGTCAAATCCCAAGGAGGGGCAGGAACCTGAATGGGGGGGGCTCAGATGAAGAACCCCTTGCAGAAAGGTCTTCGCGACCTCCAGCTGAGCGAAAGTTCTGTCCCCAAAGGGAACATGATAAGTGGCCAGAGCCGCCATTGGAACTTTCAAAGAGGAATGACTGAGACCCAGGTCGAAGAGATAACGCATGTAGTCCAGTAGCCATCCAACAGGACAGAAGAAAGGCTCCAAGTGTTTGGACGAAGCCCAAATAGAAAACCGTTTCCATTTCATGGCATAGGTGGAGCGAGTGGACGGCTTCCTGGCCTCCACCAAGATCTCTGCCACTTGAGGAGAAACCCCAAAACAGGCTTGTGCTACATCTGTAGGAGCCAAGCATGCAGCAGAAGGGACTTGAGGCCCGGATGGAGCAGAGATCCCCGAGCCTGGGTCAACAGTAGTCACGAAAGAGGAAGAGGAATTGGAGGTTCCTCTGAGTACTGTTGCAGAAGACAGAAAGTACAGTTACGTAAGAACTTACCGTAACAGTAGATCTTCGAGAACAGTTCTTGCAGCAGGTTACACCACTAGGACTGTAGCCGGCAGGCGTCAGGACCCCACGGAAAAATTCTAGCTAGCTATCTTCAGCGGGGACCGCCCCCGACGTCGGTCCCGCCTCCGACGTCAGGCGTGGTACATAAAGGGGCGGTCCCGCCAGATTCCCCAGTTCTCCCGCCAGAGACTCCCGGCCGCAGGATGACATCAGAATGGGAGACCGAGGATCCACCGTCAGAAGATAATAAGGGAGGAAAATCCCAACAAGAAAAGGCAAAGCCATGCCTCCTCCAAGGGGGAAGGTGTATGGACAAGGCTGCAAGAGCTGTTCTCAAGATCTACTGTTACCGCAGTTCTACGTAACTGTACTATCTTACTTTGAGACACAGCTCTTGCAGCAGGTTACACCCGATAAGGGCTGATTCCCAAGCAGTAACGCTGCCAGAAATTCTGGGGGAGGAAAATAGGAAATAAATTCCAGGTCCTGAACCTAGGACAGGAGACCCTGTAGCACTGCTAGGCCGAAACCAGCCCTTCGCCGAGAGGCGACGTCCAGGCTATAATGCCTGATAAAGGTATGCACAGAGCTCCAAGTGGCTGCAGCACAAATAGCAGAGGTGGAGACGTTTCTGAGTGCTGCAAAGGAGGTGGCCACCCCTAGTAGAATGACCTGGACTGAGCCGGGAGGGGCTTTTGCTTTATATCATAACAGTAAGAAATACACTGGACAAGCCAGCGAGACAGAGACTGTTTGGATACGGATTGGCCCATCATTCTCTCAGAGAAGGAAACGAAAAGCTGTTCAGAACTACGAAAGGGTTTAGTTCTGTTGAGGTAATACCTCAGGCTGCGGTGAACATCCAGTGTGTGGAGCAGAGCCTCTCTTCTATTTGAATAACTCGGGAAGTAGATCGGAAGGTCAATATCCTGGTTTAGAGTGAAGAGACCACCTTAGGTAAAAACTTAGGGTTCGTCCTCAGGGGTACTCTGTCCCGGTGGAAAACTAAATAAGGCTCTTTGCACATGAGAGCGTGAAGCTCAGAAATTCTTCTCGCTGAAGTAACAGCAACTAAAAATAACGTTTTCCACGACAGAAAACGTAGCTCGCAATTCGCGGCAGGTTCAAAGGGGGGAAGCGTGAGCTGTTCCAGGACAAAAGAGCAGATCCCATGGAGCACAGGGTCCCTAATGGGAGGCCTAAGGTGTAACACTCCCTAAGAAATTCCGAGGCGTCCAGTTGAGCCACTGTGATGTCCCACCGGAGGTGATAGGCAGGAAATGGCTGGGTGCACCTTAATAGAAGTAGAGCTAACCCGAATGAAGAGGAGACAGGTAATCCAACACTACTCCCACAGGACAACCTAAGGGGAAAAATCACGTGCTCATGACCATAAACAAAGCAGGCGCCATTTCATGGCATCAG
The DNA here is from genome assembly GCA_016271365.2 of Neoceratodus forsteri. Classification (NCBI taxonomy): domain Eukaryota; kingdom Metazoa; phylum Chordata; order Ceratodontiformes; family Ceratodontidae; genus Neoceratodus; species Neoceratodus forsteri. The sequence continues at coordinate 1,136,963,153 of CM028133.1, forward strand.
CATATCTCGTTGCCGGCTTTCTGGCTGCAGAAAGGACCTCTGCAACCTCTTGCGAGACCCCGTGACGCAAGATGGCTATGTCTCTAGGAGCCAAGCATGCAGGTTCAGAGAACGTAAGTCTGGATAGACTAGTGAACCTTTCTTCTGAGACAGAAGGTGGGAGCTGAGCGGCAACGGGAGCGGGGGTTCCCGAGATAGTTGCACCAACAAAGGGAACCAGATCTGTCTGGGCCAGAACGGGGCCTCCAAGAGTCTTGAGTGCTTGCTCCCTCGCAGTTTGAGAAGAACTCTCTGGATCAACGGGAAGGGAGGGAAAGCGTAGAGAATCTGTTAAGCCCAGGAGAGGGACAACGCGTCTGCCTGAAAACACTGAGGCCCTGGATCTAGCGAGCAAAAACTGGGCAGTTTTGCGTTGGATGGGGATGCGAACAAGTCCAACTCTGGAGTTCCCCATCGAAGAAACAGATCCTCTGCTACCTCTTGAAGAAGTTCCCACTCGTGGACTCTGACCTGGGATCGACTCAGGCTGTCTGCAATCGTGTTGTCCACCCGGGAACGTGCACAGTGATCAGATTTGCGCCGTGTCCTATTACCCAATCCCACACCCTCATGGCCTCCCTGCAAAGGGGGTAAGAGTGTGCGCCTCCTTGTTTGTTGAGCTAATACATCACCGCCATGTTGTCTGTCTGAAGCAGGAGAGTACACGGTGGGATTACTGACTGAAAGGCCTGCAGGGCATAGAGAACCGCCCTCATCTCTAGGACATTGATATGGAGATGAGCTTCCATCGGGGTCCACATACCCTGGGACTTTACCCCGTCCAGGTGCGCCCCCCACCCAAGACCTGAGGCGTCCGTGGTGAGGGTTACCTCCGGGGATGGCGCTATGAACGGGACGCCCGTGGAGAGTGACCCTGGGACTAGCCACCACTGCCAGTCTCGGATCACAGAATTCGTGATCCTGACCGGATGCTGCTTGGTCCCACTGCACTTTGAGCATCCACTGAGTTACCCGCATGTGGAGCCTTGCGAAAGACACAGTAGGAATGGCCGCAGCCATGTGTCCGAGCAAGCGAAGGACTGACCTGGCAGGTACGATCTTAGTTGACGATAAATCCCTTATGAGGGATCTGATGCGCTCCGCTCTGTCGTCCGGAAGAAAAGCTCTTCCCTGAACAGTGTCCAGTACTGCGCCTATAAACTGCAGTTTCTGCGATGGTACCAGGAGAGACTTCTCGTAATTTATGAGGATGCCCAGAGATCGGAACAGGTCCTGGGTACTCTGAACCGCATGTAGCAATGCCTCTCTGGAGGCGGCCATGAGAAGCCAGTCGTCCAGGTACGGGAACACATAGTGGCCCTGTCTCCTCAGAGATGCTGCCACGACAGCCATGCACTTGGTAAAGACCCTTGGTGCGGATGACAGTCTGAACGGAAGAGCTCGGAACTGAAAGTGGTGGTCGAGAAACTCGAAGCGCAGGAACCTCTTGTGCGCCAGAGCTATAGGAATATGCAGGTATGCGTCCTGCATGTCTAGAGACGCTAAAAGGCATCCTGTTTCAGCATGGGAATAAGACCGGAAGAGTCACCATGCGGAATCTCTTGTAAGCGACCGACAATTGAGGTCGCTGAGGTTCAGAATCGACGGAGGTCCCTGTTTTCTTTAGGAACCAGGAAGAAGTGGGAATAGTATCCTTGTCCCTCTCTGGTTCTCCGGGACTCTCTATCGCTCCCTTTTGCAGGGCCTTGAGTACTTCTTGCCAGATCAAAGTTTTGTGCTGACCCAATAGCGGAGAGCAAAGGAGGCCTTGAGGGTGGCTCTTCTGCAATTCTATAAAGTGGCCTAGACTGACCAACTGAAGGACCCACCTGTCGGTGGATATAGCCTACCATCCGGCAGGAAGTTCGCAATGCGACCCCCGACCATGATTTCCCGTTGATCCTGAGGGCCGGGGGCCGGAAAGGAGTCAGGCTGTGATGGCAGATGGGCCCGCTATCTGGGCCGGCTTAGGAGAACGCTGACCGCGGCTGGCGGGCAGTTTCCCCTGGGCTCTCCGAAAGCCAGAGCCCCTCTGATGTGTGGCGGGCGGGCTGCTCTCTGCGTCTGCCCACAACGGCTTTGGTTTCCTCTGAAAGGAACCAGCTTGGGTCGACATGGCCTGGACGACCTTACCGCCTTCCGGCCTCTTGAAGTCTGGTAATGATCTTCTCAGAAGGATTACCAAACAAGACTTCTCCTCGAAAGGAGCGTCCATAATGTTCTTCTGGGCGTCCGAGGGTAAAACCAGAGATAAGTAACCAGGGTGTCTCGAGGAGGCATCGCCAGAAGCTGCTGCTCGGACCGATGAGTCCAGTCGTCTGTGACTCGAAACGCACTTGGGTCCCCACGTCTGAACCCGTACGGAGGAGCTGAAGCATCTCCTCCTTCTGCTCACCATCAGGCAATTTTTCGGCCGTCTCCAGACCCTGTTCCCACAAAGCATTCTGGAATTGAACCATGTGGGTCAAATAGTTCAAGGATCTGATGGCGCAGGTAGCTGAAGCATACATGCGCCTGCCCAGCGCGTCCAACTGCTTGGACTCTGGGTCCGGTGGCAGGGTGCTCAAATGTTGCGGCATCTGTGACCGGTCATGTGAGGCTGTGATGACCAGAGAATCGGCCTGCGGCTGCTGCGTCAAGTACTGGTCTTCCTTAGGAGCCTTGTACAAGCGATCAGCTTTTTTCGGCATCGCCGGGAGCGAATGTGGACTCTTCCACGCTGCCTTGGTGATGTCCACAAAAGTGGGCACCAAGGGTGGTACTACCACAGGCTTGGGGTCCTTCTGCCGAAGATATTTGGTGAGGCGTATCCTTTCGGGGTCTAGCTCTTCTGCATCCCATCCCATGTTCTCTTGGATATGTCTCATAATATCCAGGAACGAAGGGTCATCCGGAGGAGATTTCGGCATCTCACGTGGGTCCGGAGAAGGGATGGAGAGAGGAGATGGGGATCTAGAGGAAGAGTAGTCTGATCCCGTGTCCTCCGTCGTGACGAGCGTCGGTGTCTCCTGGATCTCTTGGGCTGGGTGACCCAGAAGAGGTTCGATGGAGGTCTCCGCTTTCTGATCTCCCCTGGAGAGGATCTAGGTTCCGGGGAGGAGGTAAACGGCCTGCCGACCCCGATGGCGAAGGGGGTGCAGGGACCGGAGGAGAGGGAGGAGGAACAGTGGGAGCCATGTCCTTCTTGATGGTGTCCCACCAGTAAGTGAAGAGATCCTTCACTTCCACTAGGGAAAGGCCCGACAACGGCCCGGGCACCGGTGGGCGGTCGTCGGGTCCCGGCATCGGCTCTACAGGGGCCACTGGCAAGGGCGAGGGTTCCCTGGGAGTTTCGACGAAACCGGGGTTGCCCGTCTGGTCCTCGGGCTACGTTAAGTCCTCCTCAAAGTCTCCTGACCGACGTCGATCGGAGGTGTCAGGGCCCTCTTCTCAGGAGGAGTGGATGTCGGTCCCCCTACCGGCGTCCGCTGAGGTGGTTTGGCCGGCGACGGTCATCTGGCCGACGGCGGCTCCAGGGAGGGATGACGCGTGGCGGACGACGGTCGCGCCGGCGTCGGGTCCACAGGCCTCTTTAAGGGTGTGAGCTCCAGAGTCTTCCGAGGAGGCACAGAAGAAGACCTAACGCCGGGTACCGAAGGGCGGGAACCCGACCTGTGGTGATGGTGGTGGCGCTCCCCGGACTTCGCCAAGGCCTTGGAGGAAGAAAACGAGGATGGCCTGGCGGACTTGGCCTGAGAAGAAGGCTTCCTAACCGCAGCCGGGGGAGGCTGAGAGCTGGCCCTGGAAGGAGAGCGGTCGGACCGAGAACCGGAGCTGCGGGACTCTGAAGCCCTGGAAGGGCCTTTCTCCTTCTTTTCTCTGCGTGCTTGTGGGATTTAGAAGAAGATTCCCCCTTGGAGGACATGGTCTTCAGCTTTTCCTCCAACAAAAAAGCCTGAAGGGCCTTCTGACGTCGGATCCTAGTTCGGCTGTTGAACCTGGCAAAACGAACAGGCCGGGTATGCGTGGTCTGGGCCCAGACACCAACCTTGAGCCGTGTGGGGGTCCTTGAAGGATCTGTTTCCATAAGCACACTTGGAGGAGTGACTGGAGGTCGGGAGAGGACATCAGCAACAATCTTACTTGAAGAAATTTGAATTTCCTGAAGGAAAGCCAAACCACGTAATGCGCTGTAACTGCAACAGAGAATTCGAGAGACACATAAGTCGACGAGGAAAGAACTGGGGAATCTGTCGGGACCGCCCCCTTATGTACCACGCCTGACGTCGCAGGTGGGACCGACGTTGGGGGTGGTCCCCGCTGAAGATAGCTAGCTAGAATTTTTCCGTGGGGTCCTGACGCCTGCCGGCTACAGTGCTAATGGTGTAACCTGCTGCAAGAGCTGTGTCTCGAAGTAAGATCCAAACTTGCCTGGGCCAGAAGGGAGTGATGAGAATCATATGGGCCCCTTCTGAGCTGAGCTTGTGCAGGATCTTCGGAATCAATGGAATTGGGGGAAAAGCATAAACGAATCTGCCCTTCCAGTCGAGAGACAGAGCATCTCTCCAGAGTCACCTGCGCCCTGGAGTGAGTGAGCAAAAGGTGGGCAGTTTTACGTTTAGTGGGGACGCGAACAGGTCGACCTGAGGGGTTCCCCAACATAGGAAAATGCCGTCTGCTATTTTCCTGGTCCAATTCCCTCTCATGAGGTTGTGCCAAGGATCGGCTCAAGTGATCTGCCAACTAATTCTCTACACATGGGACGTGGACCACCATGAGATGAAGGTTGTGTAGGGTCGCCCATTCCCAGACCCGCATCGCTTCCCGATAAAGAGGGTAGGAACGAGTCCCCTCCTGTTTGTTGAGGTACCAGACTACACTCATGTTGTCAGTCTGAACAGCCAGGTGACCAGGAAGCAGAAAGGGGTATAGCGCTTGAAGAGCATACATCACTGCTCTGAGCTCAAGCATGTTGATGTGAAGCATCTGCTCGAGTATGGACCATGAGCTCTGGGTCGCTGGGATCCCAAATGAGCTCCCCAACCTTTGCCGAGGCGTCCGTTGTCAGTGTTTGGGAGGGGGGAGGAAGGCAGAAGGGAACTCCCCGACAAAGGTTCTCCTGAACCAACCACCAGTGCAAATCCTGAAGCATCGGGGTCAAGACTAGCACCTCCTGGTCCAAGTCATCGACCAATTGATCCCACTGAGATCAAAGAGTCCACTGAGAGATTCTCATGTGCAGTCGAGCATTCGGAACCGTCAGAATTGCAGCAGCCATGAGTCACAGGAGGCAAAGGACCGACCTGGCAGGAATCCGCCTGTGAGAGGACAAGAAGCTTGCCTGAGCCAGGAGTGTGGCCACCCTGTCTGGGGGCAGAAAGGCCATACCGGTGGTAGTGTCCAGAATTGCCTCGATGAACTGAAGGCATTGAGATGGGATCAAATGGGATTTGGCCTGGTTGATGGTAGTAACCAGGCTGGTAAAAACCTGCCTGGTAAGGCAAATCGAACGCAGGAGCTCCTCCCTCCCACCAGGAGCCAATCGTCCAGGTACGGGAAAACCTGCACTTCCTGAGTACGCAGGTGGGCTGCCACCACAGACAGGTATTTGGTGAATACTCGGGGGGCCGAGGAAAGACCAAATGGGAGGGCCTTGAACTGGTAGTGGTCCCCCTGGAAAGCAAACCGGAGGTATCTGCGGTGGGAAGGGCAGATAAGGATATACAGGTACACGTCCTGCATGTCCAGAGCACACAGCCACAGTCCGGGCCGGAGGAGGGGCAGGAGACTTTGTAGGGAGAGCATCCTGAACCTTTTGTACTCCAAGAACAGATTTAGAGAGCTGAGGTCCAGAATGGGCCTCACATCTCCTGTCTTCTTGGAGACCAGGAAGAAATGGGAGTAGAAGCCCATCCCCCGAAGAGGGGGAGGGACAGATTCTACTGCCTCCTTCAACAGAAGGGAGGAGATTTCTTCCTGAACCCTGGGAAGATGTTCAGGGGAGTAAGACGACCTGGAGGGGGTTTTCTGAGAGGTTTCTGAAGAAACTCTATGGTGTGGCCCTCTGCTATGAGCTGAAGGACCCAAGAGTTGGTAGTGATCCTCTCCCAGCCCGGCAGATGAAGGGAGAATCTCCCGCCTACCGGTTCCTCTGGATCGACTAGAGGTTGTGGAAGAGGGAGGGAGTCAGGAGGTGTGGGGCAGCGCCGTGGCTGGAGCTCCCACAGCCCGTTTGGGTGGGGGGGGGTCTCGGAGCCAGAGGGGCCCGGTGTTTGTTGGCCCGCTTTCCTTGTGGTTTTGCCTTAGGCCATGCGCGATGGCAAAAGGAACAATGCTGTGCTTGAGGAGCTCTGTAGATGGAGTCAACCTCCTTGAGAGCAGTGCCCTTCTCTCAGTCTGGTAATGATGTCCTTGACATCACCACCGAACAACACCGAACCTCGGAAGGGGCATCCTGGATGGCGGATTGTACTTCCAAGGCCAAACCTGACACCCGAAGCCAGGCATGTCGCCGCAGACTCACGGCGAACGCTGAACTTCATCCAGAAGCGTCCACCACATCGTAAGTAGCGTGCAGCATGTGCCTACTGGCCGAACGTGCGGAGTGGACTAGGTCTGCCACTACCTCTTTAGTCTGGGACTGATTAAGGGTGTCCAACTTGGCTTCCACCTCGCTAAGGATAGCCTTCTGGTAATCCCCCATGTCAGCCACATAGTTCAAGGCTCTGATACATAGAGTGGAAGAAGAAAAGACCTTCTTGCCATACTGGTCCAGAAGGCAGGATCCTTATTGGGTGGGGACGAGCTCAGGTGTCTTAGGTTAGCCGAATGGCTGTGGGCGGTGCTGATCATGACCAAATCAGCCTTGGGGTGTGATGAAAGAAAGTCAATCCCCTCGGGAGCCTGATACAGCCTATCCGCCTTTGGAGGAAGGGGGGCTAAAGTCGACGGTTGTTTCCAGATAGTAGAGACGAGGTCAGCGTGAGGCTCGATCCAGGGTGGAACTAATGTGGCAGTGACCTTGGGCAAATCCAAATGGGCAGCTAGCTTCTGCCTCTGTGGATCTGGCTCCAGAAATTTCCACTTATGAAGAGCCTGGATTTTTCTTAGCAACTCCGTAAATGAGGGATCCTCCGGAGGGGACTTCGGAGGAGTCCTGGGCCTGGGCTTGTCAGGAGTGCGAGGCTCGTCCGGATCTGAGCTGTCATCATAGTCCTCTGATGAGTCCGAAGAAGAAGGAGAAGGAGAAGGAGATGAAGACCCTTCCCCACTCGGGGGAGGAACATGGCCCCAAGGGGGCAAGGTGCCACCCCCAGCCTTAGACCCCATAGCAGTGTCTCTGGGGTTGGAGGGGGAGGAGGGGTCTCTCTCTCCCCCAACAACGAGGATCCGGGACCAGGTCCATCATCGGGAGGCGGTTCTCTACCACCCTGGTGAGCCGAGCCTTGGCCTCAGCCCACCAAGAAGCCAGAGTCTCCCTCAGATCCACTGGCAGCTGAGGGGGCAGTGGAGGAGGGGGATACAGATACTGGGGGTATCCGTAGGGCGAGTATCCATAGCCCGACGGCGGGAAGCCCGGTGTCGGGTACTGTGGTGCCAGATACTGCGGAGCCGGATAAGACGGAGTAAGATCCGTCACCTGGGGCTCTACCAGGGTAGAAGGTCCAGGAAGAGGCCCTGCAGGCGGGCCAGGGACAGGTGGCCTGGCGGGCATTGGGTCTGGCATCGGGTGACGTCCGGCAAGAGGACGTCAGCTGGCAACGGGGCCGGCATCTGAGGGTCCGACGTCAGGCCATCCAGACCTACAGGAGGGAGGCCTGACTGAGGCGCTGAAGAGTCCCCAGCGGCGTCCAGGGGAGGGCTGGAGGGATCCTCTGGGTCCAGCTGGGGAGACGCAGGGGCCTCGAACTGCAGCAGCGAAGGCTGCGGGGAGCCAGCAGTGCCGGATAAGGTCAAAGGATCAGGCGTAGGCTCTGTCGCCGAGCGACCTCCGGACAGGCCAGCGGGCGTCTGACCGGCGGGATCCGGGCAGGCGTCAGAGGGGCCGACGTCCGAGTGATTGGACCCAGCGCCCGAAGAAAGCCATGCAGGGGAGGAGACCTTGATGGGCAGTTTGATGACCATGCACTGCCCCGAAGGGTCGAGTGACTTAATGGTCAGCTCCGGGCAGACGGAGGAGCTGACGCCCGACTTACCGGAGAGGCTCAAACCAGAAGGCCACGCAGGGACAGCCTTACTGGGAGCAGATGCCTCCTCTGTCCCGGAGGCTCCCGACTGGCCCGGCGAGAACCAGCTGGGGGACGGCGCTTCATCTCAGACACCACAAGGCGGCCATCGAGGCGGTCCCCAGAGGATGTTACCTGAAGGGCAGCGACCCCAACCAAAGTCGCGCAGACCCCGCAGATGTGGAGTCCCGGTCCCGGTGCTTCTCCTTCTTCTTTTTAAGGCCCTCGGGGGAGGTGGAAGCCTGTCGGAGCTTTTTTAGCTCCTTTTCCACGGAGAACATCTTCTTCTTTAGTATGTGAGCCTCCAGGGATTGCTGCCTTCTTCTGCGGGTAGCCGCGTTGAACTTCAGGCAGTGCTGACAGGAATCCACGGGGTGGTCGGGGCCTAGGCAGATGAGACACCGAGAATGGCCATCCTTGTGCAGGAGTTGGGCACCGCATGACCCGCACTTGTTTTTGTGCTCGGACATGGTAGGGGACAACATACAGGGTAGGTAAGAGAATCCTGACGAATATTTTAGAAAAATCTAAAAAAAAAAAAAAAAAGACAACGTTATAACTACGCGATGATTGACTGACGAGCAGTGGGAACTTAACAGCGGCGCTGTCGAAAACAAATGGTGGAAAGAACCCGGAAGGCAGGCGTGAGGACTGCACCTTTATACCGACGTCGCCTGATGCCGGTCACCTGACGTGGGGGCGATCCCTCGCCAGAGACTGCTAGCTAAAAAAATTTCCGTGGGTTCCTGACGCCTGCTGGCTTCAATCCTATATGTAATTACCTACTGCAAGAGCCCTCTCGAAGTAAGATATATTATATGACGCTGGGGGGAGGAAGAATTCAGGAGAACTGTGAGGAAGTACTTCTTCACAGAAAGAGTGGTGAATTACTGGAATAGCCTTCCAGCAGAGGTGGTGGTTCTGGAAACAGTGGTGGGGTTCCAGACTGCATGGGATCAGCACAATGGAATCGTACTGGAAAGGTAGGGGGAGGGAGAAAGAGCAGTAGATCAGGTACGATCTGCAGTAATAGTGTAGGTAGGGAGAAAGGGGCAGACTGGATGGGCCAAGTGGTCCTTATCTGCTGTAAAATGGTATGTTTCTATGAAAGCACTTCATGGAAGTAATAATCTGAGCTCATTGAGCAACGCACTGGCTCCAAGTCCACACTCACTCACAATTTGAAAAACTGATGGTGAAAGATAAAGCAGTTACAGATTATTTTAACATTAGCTTGCATCAGACAACTACAGGCGGGAAGAAGCCACAGCATAGCTTTAAATGAAAACCTGTGCCTTTTCTGTGCGGTTCAATGAATGCTCCATTGAAACTCCATTGTGACAGATTAAGTAGGAAGTCAGCAGGCTGCAGAAGGATCAGCTATAGCTGCACTTAAACGAAGGTGATCCAGAATGAAGAAACAGCTTCCAACCATAAGAAGCACTAGGCTCTTGGTCCAGAGACCTTCCCCACAACATCTGGGCTTCCTGTGTGGGCTGTCCCCACCAGCCATGGCCCTCCTCATAGACTATCCTTCTGCATTCTGGGTGCTGTCTGATGACTGCAATGGCCCTCCTCACAGACTATCCTGCTGCATCCTGGGTGCTATCTGACGACTGCTGTGGCCTCCCTCACAGACTATCCTGCTGCATCCTGGGTGCTGTCTGATGACTGCTGTGGCCCTCCTCGCAGACTATCCTGCTGCATCCTGGGTGCTGTCTGATGTCTTCAATGGCCCTCCTAACAGACTATCCTGCTGCATCCTGGGTGCTGTCTGATGACTGCTGTGGCCCTCCTAGCAGACTATCCTGCTGCATCCTGGGTGCTGTCTGATGACTGCTGTGGCCCTCCTCGCAGACTATCCTGCTGCATCCTGGGTGCTGTCTGATGACTGCTGTGGCACTCCTGGCAGACTATCCTGCTGCATCCTGGGTGCTGTCTGATGACTGCTGTGGCACTCCGAGACTATCCTGCTGCATCCAGGGTGCTGTCTGATGACTGCTGTGGCCCTCCTCGCAGACTATCCTGCTGCATCCTGGGTGCTGTCTGATGACTGCTGTGGCCCTCCTAGCAGACTATCCTGCTGCATCCTGGGTGCTGTCTAATGACTGCAGTGGCCTTCCTCGCAGACTATCCTGCTGCATCCTGGGTGTTGTCTGATGACTGCAGTGGCCCTCCTCGCAGACTATCCTGCTGCATCCTGGGTGCTGTCTGATGACTGCTGTGGCCCTCCTCACTAAAACAGGTGGCTGCAGGGCACCTGAGCTCCCTGAAAGTGTAAATTACCTCTCCTTAACTAGAAAGCAACTTTCTGTGAAAAACCTCTGACAAAGGTAAGAATGCACATACGACCTACATCAGACAGGGTGGCCCAGGGAATCAGGTTTAAGGCCCTCGACTGTGGAGCAGAAATAGCATCCAAATGTGTCTGGACTTACAACCTCTTGGGCTCTTGCCTCTCTACAGCAACCATGTTCATCCAGCTACTAGACTGCCAAGGCAAATCCAGCCACAATACTGAACATGGCTCACAATTCACTGCTATGTTGTCTCAAATCCTCTGTAACATAGCGGAACTTAATACCACCATGACTGCACAAACAGCGATCTGGCCATATTTGAGAATTGAGCAGCCGCCACAAAGTAACAAATTTCACACACTGAGGAGGCTGGCAAGTGTACCCAGGGCCAATTAATGGACCACGACTGTAAGTTCAACTAACTTGCCCTCCAGCTAAAGACAGAGTTCCCTCATTGATGCTGATGTCAAGTCTTGGCTAAAGCTTTAGCACATCGCCTTGAAACAGCTGTACCTACCTTAGTACATACATCCCAAATAGAATTTGTAAAAGGCAGATTATGCACCAGTCATCTCTGTACATTAGTCTCCCCCACACAGGCGTTACGCTCTGTCTCCACTACATCTGAAGCAATAGCAACCAATTTCAAAAAAGCACTGGATTTAGTGGAGTGGGGATTCCTGCATGCGGTTCTGGTGTACATGGATTTGACCAGTCCGTTAGACAATGGATACACACACCGTGCACGCAGCCATCTGCAAAGGTGCTTACGAATTTCACCCTGTCTCAGCCGTTCCATGTTGTGGAACCCATCAAGGCTGCCCCTGTTCCCACTGTTATTTGTGCTGACTACATAGCCCCCAACTGCTGCTGTACGAGTGCATCACAGCATACATGGAGTCCAGGTGGGCACTTCAGAGTACAGAGCCAACATGCATGCAGATTGTCTGATTCTACTGATGCCCACCACAGCTTAGCTCCGCTCCATTCCCTCATACGTGCTTTTGAGAAGATCTCAGGCTTAAAGGATAATGCTAACAAAATAGAGGTCCTACCACTTAGTAAACACTGCCAGGAAAGACAGCTTTAGGCCTCAAATAGTCCCTGAAGTCCCTCACATATCTGTGCATCAGAGTCACAGCAGACTTAACCCACTTATGCACTTCCAACTTGTCTCCCCTTCTGGACAGGCTAAGAAAGGAAACAGAAACATAGAAGTTGATGGCAGATAAGGACCGCAAGGCCCATCTAGTCTGCCCATTTCTTTTTCTACCTTATAAATGTGCCATCAGCCTTTGCTCTGTCAGTGGCCTATCTATTAATACTCATCTGTATTGCTCCCTTATGCCTATCCCATGCCTGTTTGAAGCCCTGCACTGTATTCATAGCCACCACTTCTTCAGGTAGACCGTTCCATGCATCCACCACCCTTTCTGTGAAAAAGAATTTCCTCACATTCCCCCTTAATTGGACTCCCTCTAATCTCATGCTGTGTGCTTTTGTCCTGCTAGTTTTCTTACATTTAAACATGTCAAGACTCTTCACCTTGTTAATGCCCTTAAGGTGTTTGAATGTTTCCGATCATATCACCTCTCTCCCTCCTTTGTTCAAGGGTATACATATTGAGCTCTGCTAATCTGTCCTCATATGTCTTCTGATGCAGTCCCTGCACCATTTTGGTTGCCCTTCTCTGGACTGCCTCAATTTGGTTAATGTCCTTGTGAAGGTGTGGCCTCCAGTACTGCGCGCAGTACTCCAGAAGGGGCCTAATCAGTGTCCTGTAAAGAGGGATTATTACCTCCCTCTTACGACTGTGCTACCCCTACTAATACACCCCAACATCCCCCCTAGCCTTACCTACTGCTTTAGAGGTCTGCTTGGATGATTTCAGGTCATCAGTGATGATGATGCCCAAGTCTCTCTCTTCCTTTGTGACTGCCAGCAACTCCCCTCCCAGCCTATAGGTGGCTTCAGGGTTTCTCTTCCCTATGTACATGATCTTGCACTTCTTTGCATTAAATCCCAGTTACCACTCTTCTGACCATTTTGCTAGTTTATCCAGATCTCTTATCACTCTGCCCACCCCATCTGGATCATCTACTCTGTTGCAGATCTTGGTGTCATCTGCAAACAGACAAGCCTTACCCTCTAGTCCATCTGCGTGTGCACCCCGACGCTTGATGCACAGCAACACTGCCAGTGTCAGGCATGCTGTTACGTGCCACCGGCGCTTCTTGCGGTGCCCCCGATCTCCACCAGGGGCAACCGGAGCGCAGGGCATCCCAATACTCTCCCCCCGGGGCAGGACAGGAGCCCTCTGGCGCTCAATCGATCCTCCTGCCGACCCGGCTCGAATTTGGGTCGCCCGGTGGCACGAGGTGTGGCATCCAGCGCCTCAACCCTTAGCGCCACCGGGCCGGTCGCTTAGTAGTGATGTTGTGCTATTCCAGAGGCAGACTATGGGGGTAACCTGCCCTTAAAAGAACAGGTTAAACCCCACCTGGCAGTAGTCAGCGCTTCTCCAAAGCACCACTATCTGGTGCCAGTTAAACTGCGCTGGAGCAGAGCCTTTAACAGTGCTTAGTAGTGACGTTGCACTGTTGCTATGGCAACCTTCACTCGGTGCGATATTACAGAGGCAGACTATGGGGTAACCTGCTCTTAAAAGAACAGGTTAAATCCCACCTAGCAGCAATCAACGCTTCTCCAAAGCACCACTATCTGGTGCCAGTCAAGCTGCAGAACCCTCGAATAGCGGGAGTTCTTGCAGCGCCAATGTACTGACTATTTCTTGCACTTAACTTAGCTCTCAGTTACAATTACAGCCTGAGCTGCTTTCCTCAGCAGTCCACGCACTCTGCTGCTTCAACATCAGAGCCCTGTTGATGTGTTGGGTAGTACGGTGTATAACCCCCGTGTCTGCTATTAAGGCGTCGGAAACCCCCAATGGCAGGTACCCTGGAAAATGTGGGTAGCCTAGAGTGAAGGGATCAAGCGTTGTGAACCGCGACAGAGGCCCTGACCACAGCCCCCGAGGCCAAAAACCTGATGGTGGCCCCGATGGCGGAAAGGCAGGACGACGACCTGGAGGAGGGCCTGTTGGAGGTTCTGCCAGAGGAATAATACCTGAAGGGGGCCCCGATGGCAGGGGACCTGGCGGAGGACCAGACGGGGGGGATCCCCGATGGAAGGATGCCTGACAGAGGATTCGCAGGGGCTGATGGGCGATCCTGAGGAGCCTGGTCTGGCACCTCCTCTAGCATCAGAAAGAGTAGCGGCTGAGCCATTGTCAGGTCTGGAAGCACTACTGGAGTAGCACCTGATAAAAGGTCTCCATCCACTGGGTCCAAAGGCTCTGGACAAGTTGACGGGGGTTGTCAGCCGGGGAACAGCTGCCATCCGGCCAGGCATTGTTGGGTCCCACGCCGGGGTCAGATGGACAAGCAGTGGTCAGGTGATTGTTGGGCAAGCCGACGACCGACTTATCAACCTTGGCTGGGCGCTCGGAGGATCCGGCGGGCGGCTTATCGGCCCCACCTGGCATCTTATAGCCGGTGGTGGATGCCTCGGACGTGGCCCAGGTGCCCACGGCAACCATAATCAGTGGTGGCGGGGGAGACAGATGTCTGCTCCGGAGAGGCTGACTTCGTTGCTGTGGCCGTCTTCCCAGAGGATGAGGGATGCTGGTTGCCTTGGGGCCAGAAGGCAGCCTCGGGAAAGAGTGAGACCTTTCCCGATCCCAGTGTTTCTCCTTGTCCCTTTTCTTCTTGTGGGAGTCAGATGGTGAGGAAGAGGCACTTCAAAGTTTTTGCAGCTCCTTCTCCATGAATGCCAATTTTTTCTTCAAAAGGTGGGCCCCCAGGGACTGCTGGCATGTTTTCGTGTGGCTGAGCTGAAATGGGAGCAGGCCTCACAATCCTCGATGTCATGGTCTGGGCCCAGACAGAGGACGTGAAGATCTTTATGTGGTGGCTGAATGCTGCAAGAATCACACTTTTTTTTTTTTAATGTGATTTGACTGAAGAAGTCGAAGACATACAAAGAATAAAGAATCACATTAGAAAAGAAGAAAAAAATGGATATCTTTGAAATTAGGTGGTTGAACTGCCGCGAACGATCTCCATGAGGTCCACGAATAGGCCTAGACGACAGGAAAGAACTGTAAGGCGGGCGTGGGGACACTGCTAGCTAAAGTTTCCCTGTGGTCCTTATGCCAGGGGGAGCAGTCCTGCAAGTTATTACTTACTGTAAGAGCCCTCTCTAAGTAAGATCTTAAGTTTACTACTGCCCTGGGCATCAGCTCATCTCCGCACAATGAGCACCTTGCTTTGTCTCACTGCTTGCTTATCTAGAAACGTACAGCAATGTCGTGAGATAAATTCTGAGGTTTGTGCAGTAAAGTGCACAACCCCCCCCAAAATAAACATCCACATGCTTATGGCAGCACCACAGAAGAGGACAAGACAAAATAACTATTACCTGTTATGGCTAACATTAATATTGTGTGATTTTACTGACTGCATTGAAATGTAATCACATAAATCACACTATTTTCATGTATCACTTTTCCTCCTTGAATGATAAAGTGAAGACAGTATTGATCACGTGATACAAGCCAACACCTCAGTGAGTGATCCTTGCACTGGAAGGGAGGATCCAGGAAGCAACATGCACAAGATTGTTTGGGGGGGTGTCAGTGTCTAAGCACAGGGCTGTGGAACAGAATGTCAAAGGTACGAATCCTAGCCCAGACACTGTCACTCTGCAATTTACTCACTGTATGTTTGAATCCTGCTGGCTATAAAGCTAAGTACAAGCCGGACCCCATGGACAAGATGAATCGTGAACGTCGGCTGCATCATGGGTAATGCCTAGAGTTGGAGTTCAGTGTGAGCATCATGACTGGTCCTGCAGTAGTCAGCTGGGAGTTCACAAAACCAAGAAACTACTATGGCACAAGCAAAAGGCCCTTGGCCCCAATTACAAATGCATTTTTGAAATATTCCACTGGGACGCAGGATGTTTTAATACAAGTTCATTTTATCTATATGCATTTTTTCATTTTTCCTCAGCTTTTCTCCCAGCCCCCAAGAGGCATGCAAGTCGGCAGAAAGCCCTCCTACCGTCATCTCCTCCCACCTGCGCCACCACTGAACCTCCACCTGGTGGCGAAGGAACTATGGGAGGGGTGGCAACATACCCGGGAGAGAAGAGCTGCCTTAGGCGGCTTGATCCAGCTCCCTCTCTCCCTCCCCTCATGCCGGCTCCCTGGTGACCCAAGGTCATTCCCAATCCCGGGTCGCCAGCGTGGCATGAGGCAAGGCATCCAGCACCTCAGCGTCACCATGATTGCAAGTACTCATTAATTTCAAACACTACAGTGCTGCTTTATAAGCAGATCCACAGGCAGTTCCAGTATCAATACTTTCCCCAACCTCGTTTACACACAGCCCAAATTAAGTGCAAGCTTAGGTGTTTAGGGAAAGCAGGGAGGTTTAGGAGTTAAAAGCACAGAACTACAGTGTAAACTTGGAGGGGTTCCTGAGTGTTAAGCAGCAGTATGTGTTATTCAGGGGGATTTTTTTTTTTTTTTTAATCAAAAATGGCTTTCAAACAACATGAAGTCTTGCTGTATTCTGACAAATTGCAGTGAGGTCCAACCTTTGAACTGCCCCGGAAATAAAAGAGTTAACTTTCCATGCCAGGCATGGAACGCTGAGCTCGAGCTCGGTTGAGACTCTGTCTGTTGCAGTTTGAACTCAAACTGTCAGATTCTTTCCTCCGCCTCACTGAACAGTCACTCCGGAGAATTCTCCTTTGCTCGGTTCAATTTATCGGTTAAACTACCGTTTTTCTCGGTTTTCAACCGAATTTAAACCATAACCTATCGGTTCAGTCTCTGTCTGTGGTTTCGTGAGTACTAGATAGGCTTATTTTTGTAATTTTTCTGTGTGGAACTTGTAAAAGTGGGATTGGTTCGGTTTGAACCGATCAAGTTGTTTTAAAAATACTTTATTCTACTTTTAGAGTGTGGTAACCGATTCTTATCGGTTCTAAAAAAAAAAAAAAAAAAAAACAGACTATTACGTTTTTCTCCACGACCCGTAACACGGTCAGGAACCGATAAGGGTGTCTTGCCTGGCGGATTGCTGAAAAAAGGGTACGCTTTTGTTAGGACTGGCCATGTTTGAGAAACCCAAAAGAAAACCGGGCCCACAGGGTTTCAACACTGTAGTGTGTGTGGGGAAGTCTTTGCTAAGGCTGATCCCACACCACCTGTGTTTACTGTCTGGGGTTTGACCACCTTGATTCAGACTGCCAGATTTGTAAACATTTTCCTGCAGCTACCCTGGAAAAGAGTTGGCAGGCTCAGGAAGGGAGCCGAAGCCCACTGACCCGGATGGCCAGCCCGGTTCGGTTCCAACCGAACCAGAAGGAGTGCCCTCTGACCAGGGCGAAACTTCTTCAGGCAAACGGAGAACCGATTCCGAGGAGACGGTTCCGGTTAAAAGAACAAGAAGGGATAAATCAGCCGGTGCGGATCCAAAAGTTCTTCCTCCGATCGCTGATGAAATAGCCAAAGCGATAAAAATTGTTCAGTCGCTATCCCCGGTTCCGACCGAACCGGCACCATTAGGAAGACACTCTGTTCGGTTGGTTCCACCGGTTCCGGATTATGATTTAGAGGAATTTTATGAACCGGAGGATGAGGAAGGAGAGTATGAGGAAAGTGAGTAATTATGAAAGTCTGACTGTGCCCACTGACCTGGACAGCTCCCCAGACAGACCTTCAGGAGTGTCTCCTCCTAAGCTTTCTGAGTCCCCCTCCCATTTCATGTTTTACAAGAAAGTGGCTGAAACTCTTCAGCTTCCTATGGAAGAAGCTGTGGATGACCAGGAGGAGCCTGAATATGTTGAAATGATGGATATCCCAGAGTCCAGGAGGCTATCTATTCCCCTTCATAAGTCCTTTGGGAAACAGACAATGAAAATTTTAAAGACTCCTAATTCTATACCTCCTGTGGATAAGAGAATGGACAAGAGGTATACTCTGTCAGGCTCAGATACGGAGTTCCTTACCCAGCAATGCAGCCATGTTGGGGTAGTGCAGGCTGCAGCCTGTGATAAGGCAAGTATACCCTTGGCTTCACACATCCCAGATAAGGACTCCAGGAGGATTGATGCCATGGCAAAGAAACAGTACATGGCTGCATCCTTGGGACTCAGGCAGGCTAATTATATGGCCTATACAGCTAGATATCAGAAATCTAGATGGGACACTGTAATGGCTTTAGCTAAACAGGTCCCTGGCCAGCTTGTCAAGGAGCTGGAGCAGGTGGCTACGGATGGTATTGAGGCATCCAAGGTGCAATTCCATGCTGCAGTGGACTCCAATGATGTTTCATCTAGAGTCATGGCTACAACTGTGACCCTTCGTAGGATGGCTTGGCTCAAATGTACTAGCCTGTCTCAGGATACCCAGACTAAGGCCATGGATTTTCCTGTTGTGAGTAATTCTCTGTTTGGGGAGCAAACAGAGAACTACATGAAGAAAATGGATGAGTACAGGATCACCTACAGGAGTGCTCAGGCCAAGGAAAGGCAAGCCACTCCTCAGAGGCAGCATCCCAGGGGCAGGCCCTTTCATAGGCCTTTCTAACAAGCCCAGGCCTTCTCTTCTGCTTATGCTCATAGGGGGTTCTTTAGAGGGAGAGGCAGACTGGGTACAAGCAGGCCTGCTTCCACCCCTCAGCCTAAAGCCCCTGCCAAACAGGCACCCTGATGGGTTTGCCAGGGCCGATTCTCCACTACCTGTAGGGGGCAGGCTGGCTTACTTTGTCCAGGACTGGATGTCTTTAACATCAGACAAATGGGTCCTGGAAGTAGTAAGCCAGGGACTGGTTCTCAGCTTCAAAAAATTTCCAAAGAGTAGAACCAGATCCTTTCCACCTGCAAATCCTTCAGAGGCACTTGGCCTAGAGGCAGAGGTCTCTTCCCTCTTGGCTCTCAGCACTATAGAAAGGGTTCCATCCCTACACAAAGGGAAAGGATAGTACTCCAGGTACTTCCTCACCCCCAAAAAGACAGGAGAATGGTGGCCCATCCTGGATCTCGGATATTTAAACAAACACCTTTTAAAGCCAAAGTTCAAAATGGTGACTCTGGGAATAATTCTACTCTAAGGCCAGGGGACTGGCTTGTCTCCCTGGACCTCAAGGATGCCTATTTCCATATTCTCATCAGAAGCTCCCATCGAAAGTACCTCAGGTTCGAGCTGCCCTCAGGTCACTACCAATTCAGGGCAATGCCCTTCGGCCTAACTTCTGCTCCAAGGGTGTTCACAAAATGCATGGCAGTAGTAGTTGCCGTCCTAAGGAGAAAAGGGATGTCCATATTTCCATACCTGGACGACTGGCTCATAGTAGGCCAGTCACCAGACCAAGTCAAGTTACACCTACAGATAACTCAGCAACTGCTCACTTCTCTAGGTTTCCTGTTGAATCTTTCAAAGTCAGTTATAGAGCCTATACAGCTCCTCACCTTCATAGGGGCAGAGTTGGATACAGTAAAAGCAAGAGCCTTCCTTCCCCTGAACAGGGCAAGGACAATTATTTCACTGGCCTCTTCATTCACCCCTCAGGTGTCTCGGCCAGCAAGGCATTTCTGCAACTCCTAGGACACATGGCTGCCTCTACAGCAGTGGTGCAGGGAGCAAGATTTCAAATGAGGGACATTCAGTTCCACATTAGAGCCTTTTGGTCTCAGAGAAGGGACCCTCTTACCAAACTAATTCCAGTGACTCAAACCCTGATCCAGGCGTTACAGTGGTGGCTGGATCAGGACAATCTAAGACAGGGAGTTCCTTTTGTCACTCAGTCTCATTCTCTAGTCCTTACTACAGATGCCTCCCTCTTGGGGTGGGGAGCACACTTGGGACCCCTGACCACCCAAGGGTAGTGGTCTCCTCAGGAATCTCTGCTTCACATCAATCTATTAGAACTCAGGGCAGTGTTTCTAGCACTTCAAGTTTTTTCCAAGTCTGTTCACAACAAGGTAGTTCAGATCAGGACAAACAATACCACCACAATGTGGTATATCAACAAGCAAGGGGGCACTCGGCTTACGTCCTTGTGCACAGAGACAATGAAGTTATGGTCTCTGGCCTATTCCCTGAACACCTCTCTTACAGCAATACACCTCCCAGGCAAAGACAATGCCCTGGCAGATGCTCTCAGCAGGTTACCTCAGGGCCACCACGAATGGTCCTTGGATTCCCTGGTTTTGAAGGTGATCTCCAGATGGGGCACCCCACAGATAGATCTTTTTGCAGCCCCAGCGAATCACCAACTTCCCCTCTTCTGCTGCAGGCCCCCAGTGTTGGGCTCAGTCCCCCTGGATGCCCTAGTTCTCAATTGGGAAGGGAAGTTCCTTTATGCTTTCCCCCCTTCCCTCTCCTGTTCAAAGTATTAGTCAAAATCAGGTCTAAACCCTGCAGGGTGATTCTGATTGCTCCAGACTGGGCCAGGCAGCCCAGGTACCCTCTCTTGTTGTCCCTAGCAGTCCACCTTCCCCCATCTCTTCCCAGGAATTACAACCTGTTAACATGTGCTCAGGGGAGGGTTTGGTATCCGAATCTCAAATCTCTCAATCTCAAGGTCTGGCTCTTGAAGAGTTAGAGTTTGCTGATTTACACCTCTCTCAAGGTGTTATTAATATTCTAAAGACTTCTCGGAAGCCTTCCACCAGAAACACTTACAACTCCAAGTGGAAAAGATTTTCTATCTGGTGCTCTGGGAAACATACTTCCTCAGAGTCCGCTAGCCTGTCCACAGTCCTGGACTATATGGTTCATCTTAATGCCTTGGGACTCAGACCAGCTACACTGAGAGTGCATCTGGCAGCTGTCTCTGCTTTTCTTTCAGCAGGTAAGCCTTCTTCCCTTTCAGCTCATCCTGTATTCTCTAAATGTTTCAAGGGATTGCTTCATACCAATCCTCCATTCAGGGACCCTGCCCCTGTTTGGGACCTTAATGTTTGCATCGCCCAGCTTATGCAACCCCCTTTTGAGCCTTTGTCCTCAGCAGAGCTTAAGTATTTGACTTGGAAAACTGTTTTCTTGGCAGCCATCACTTCTGCCAGGCGCATAAGTGAGTTACAAGCCCTGTCAGTGGAGCCTGATTTTATCTCTTTCCATAGAGATAAGGTGGTCCTCAGGACTAACAGGAAGTTTTTACCTAAGGTGGTTTCAGACTTCCACCTTAACCAGTCTATGACTCTTCCTGTTTTCTTCACTGACCATTCCTCCTCTGGGGAGAGGAGGCTGCACAGTTTGGATGTGAAAAGGGTCCTTAGCTACTACATAGAGCATACCAAGGGTCACAGGTTTGACTCCCTCTAAGTGTTCCTCACTTATGGTGAGGTTGGAAAGGGAAAACCTGCCACTAAGAGATCTATTGCCAGGTGGATTGTCTCTTGCATTCAATTTTGCTATGAAAAACTAGGCAGGACTCCACCCTCAGGCCTGAGGGCTCACTCTACCAGAGGTACAGCTGCTTCCCTGGCTGCTGCCAGGGATATTCCTATCTTAGAGATATGTCAAGCAGCTACCTGGAAAACATTACACACTTTTACCAAGCATTACTCCCTGGATATCCAGGCTAGGAGTGACACTCGGTTTGGCACAGCTGTGCTTCAGAGCCTATTTCCTAGGTAGGTTCTGTCCCTCCTCCATGGAGGTACTGCTTGGTAGTCTGCAATTTGTCAGAATACAGCAAGACTTCATGTTGTTTGAAGAAAAAATTACTCACCTTAGTAATGTTGTTTCTTCTAATGAGTCTTGCTGTATTCTGACCCTCTCCCCTCTCAGAACCTTTGTTTTGGGATGTGGGTGGGCAGTAGCAGTGTTGGCACTCCAAGGTGCTCCACCCTTTATTTAACACCCCTTTACTTTTGGGTGAGTGGGTGTTGTGTTTGTTTTCATTTTTTGGGTTTCCTGACTTGAGTCTTTGTTTTGGGACCAAAATCTGTTTATATATTTAGTAGCCAGTTGGCTAGTGTGAGTTTACAGCTTCTATACAGGACAATCAGTGAGTATAGCTCGTAAAGATCTGACGGTTTGAGTTCAAACAGCAACAGACAGAGTCTCAACCGAGCTCGAGCTCAGCGTTCCATGCCTGGCATGGAAAGTGAACTCTTTCATCTCCAGGGCAGTTTGAAGGTTGGACCTCACTGCAATTTGTCAGAATACAGCAAGACTCCATTAGAAGAAACAACATTACTAAGGTGAGTAATTTTTTCTTCTGACATCATTAGATTCCTCAGCAGGGTATTTGTTATTTACCTCAGAAAGATTTAAAACCGCTTGTATAACTGATTTGGTAATTAATGACTGAAGTCACTAAACATGGCCACCAGTCAGTTTTTAAAAATGGTTGGCACTAAGGTTACCCTTTGAATGTACACCCCGTATTTTGTTTTTATGTGGATATATCAGCATGGTGCAACCACTGGTTTCTGACGGGGAATCCTACAGCATCACACCAGACTATTTACTTGTTTTATGGTGACCATGGCAAAGGGTGCTGGTCCTTTTTAAAACTTCAGTTCAGAAATGAAAGAAAACAGTGCAGTAATGTTTTTTCTAGAAATCACTGTTGCTGAAGAGACTACACAGTGACTAACAAATACTGTGGCTTTAAAAAGACACCAATGCAGTTAGAAGAAATTTAAAAAGCATAATATCTGCACACCGTGCAGCTTCTCTCTCTCATTTACTGTGTATCTCGTATCCCCATTATTTATCACTCTGGTCATATGCATACAAACAGGAGCATTGTTCCTTGACTGCCCATCAGATCCCATTGCCTCTTCCTAACCTGATGTCATAATACTCCGCTTGTGACATCTGTTATTCACATGGCAGTAGACTGCTATCACAATACAGCATTATATGATCTGGAGCAAGGAATACGCTACAGAGGCAGAGGAACTCAAAGGGATAAAGATTTTGTTTTTGTGGGAATTCTTAACAAGTACTGTAATGGAGTGGAGAAATTTATAGAACATATATGAAGTACAGGCTGAATCATGTCTAACTATGTTTTCCAAAGGTATCAGCTGCTCTTGAAATCCTGCCACACTACTAGTTCCCTGTATGATCCTAAGCCACTCCCTTGACCTTCCCGTGTTTCAAACTTCTGAATGGCACAACTGGATACAAGCACCACAACTGAAAATGAGAGGCTTAATCTCAGTTGTGCTATGCAGGGCAGCTTCCCAGGGTAATAATATTTTGAGGAGATTAACACCACAACTCCATTTTTATCAACAAATGTTATTCACCCACTGAGTCTAGTTTGCCTACATCCCCTTGGTTTTCCCTCCGTTTCCCTCTTCATCCACTCACTACCAATGCATTATGTTTTGCTTTGATTGCAGGTAATGTACTCATACTGTCTACCTGCCAAATGTACTTACATAAAATTACTTATGTAATACGTAATAACTGACTTATGTTATCCAATCTTATTTTATTTGACATATATCCAATCTTGTATTATTTGTAACCTGTATCACAGTTGTTACCGTTTTTTGTTTTATGTCTTTCTGTACTATGTCATCTGTGCCATTTGTAATGGCCCAAGTCGTGCCTGAAAACGGTCCCTGGGATCAGTGCACTCACCCGGTTATCAAAGTCGTAAATAAATTAATTTTATCAACAATTGTTACGAGTGAACGCTCCTTCACCAGAAAACAGGCAAGAAAATCAGTATATTTCAGTCTGATCCTTTGCTCCCCCACACTTGATTATTCAAAATTAATAAACTGCTAATGTTCTTATCCAACAAAGTTTTGTGCGACGACAGGATGTTTATACATGCCAACCCCTGAAAAGGTCACACCATCAGGCCAGGAATACATAAACATGCACTTGGTTAAATCTGTATTAGTACAAGAATTTAAACACGTGAGAAGGAAGTCATGTTTGCGGTGTTCCATTGTATTTACAAGGTCAACTTTAAAATGTTAAATTAAAACCTGATTAAAACCCGTTACACAGAGCAGCACACACTGCTGTAACAGAATGCATAAATGTCTTTACTGGTGTTTCAAGATTGAAAAGATAATCTTTAAAAAAAAAAAATCTTACACATTATTGTAAACAATTGCATACAAATGATTCAACATTCACTTTCATAATTCTATTCATTTAATGTCCACTGCAATGGTTTCTTCGTTTCATTAAAGAAAACGCTTCTGTTCCACTGCGTACGTCTTCCCTGCAGGCACCTTACGGAAAAACAGGCTGTTTCCTCGGCTCAGGTTACCCTGAAAGAGAGAACCAACAATTAAAAAATCAGAAGCTACATAGTGCTTAGGTAGGGATCTATAAACATGTTATGGCTAAAACTGGAGTATAACTCATAGAAGAATTACTCATTCACAGACCCACAATACTGCAGTAATCTCTGCAGATGCATGAACCCTCAGAACGGGGAGTACTTTATTTCTGAAAAATATTTCTATTGATTTTCAAAAGACATATACAAATCGGAATACTGTGCTCCACTATTATCTCTCGGATATTTCATACGTTACACGCTCTTGCTTAATTCTTATTGCTTTATGTAATGCACATGTGCATTTGATTCAGGTTTGGAGCTGTGTCTGGGAACAACAGACATTAAAAGCACATAAAAGTAACACATTAAAACCTCAATGTGGCCGGCCCGCCACTGCAGCGGTTGGATTTTCGCTTGCGACGTAACAACCGGGTTCGGGAGCGGACTTGGGCTGCTGGAGGGCCAGCGAGGAGAAAGAAATAGCGTTCGGCGGCTACCGCCTTCTGGGGGAGGTGGAAGCATGGATCAGCGCCTGCTGACTCCTGGCGGAGACTGGGAGTATGGCAGGGCGTTGGCCACAATACACTAAGGGAAGTCACGGACATCGGCGTATGCCTAGATGTCATTGGCTCGTCGCTTCCCAGGGGAGCAAAGTGGAAAAATGGCACCAAGTCGATCAGGTGCCGGCCCTCCAGAACCCTAACCACCGGGCTCCCGGACCTCCATATGCTGTCCCAGCAGCACCCCAGGATCACTGGTGGGCCACCAGGGCTGTTCTCCTACAGAGGTAAGAGACCCGCCCGGTGATGGGATACACTGGAGTTACTTGGGGTTGGCTGCAATATGGGGCGGTAGGGGTCAGACAGTAGTCACGGTGAGGAGTTCGTGTGGGGGCCCAAGAAGAGACAGTCTGCGTGCAGGGAAGGAGCATTAAAAAAAAAACCCTCAACGGATTATAATAAACTATCTTATTAATTTGTGTCTCTTCATTTGATTAGGATTGGTGAAAAAATATTAATGAATTCATGCTTCTGTACTCGTTCTGCTATTCCTAACCTGGGGGTTCACAGCAGAGCCCATACAGAGGTCCCCATTCTCAGCTGAGCTGCCTCCATATGTGGGCATGAGTCTATGAGTGTGACCCATACCCTTACAAATAATTCCCCCTTTTCCCTTTAGTTCATAAATAGTGTGTCCCAGGGGCAGGGTTTCAGTAAGCAGCTCAAGCCACATTCCCACTGTGGGCTGTTGATGGGAGACCTATGTACATTGTATGTTTTCGTGCTAACAGGAGCACAAATCTCACTACTCTGGGTGGGGCTCCCATTCCTCCTCCTCCTCCTCCTCCTCCTCCAAATGATCCACCTCAAAGAGCAGTGACAGGGGGCATATCTCACAGGTCCTTTCGCAGGTGCTTCCCAATCTGCTTCTTCAGCTCTGTCCAGAAGGGTCTCAGGGTTCTGCAGTCCAAAAATAGTACATACAAGGGTCCCTTTCCTCCCCGCACCTTGTGCTAGCACAAGGGAAAGTGTACTCTCAACGCCTTGGGGGGCAGACATTTTATGCAAGAATTTTTTTTTTTTATTTAGTTGTTTAACCAGGTATAGCACACTAAGCTGAAAGCTTTTTTACAGGAGCGACCTGGGAGCACAAGGAGGTTAAGTGACTTGCTCAGGGCCACACAGTATGCGAGTGGAAGCTGTGGGATTCAAACCCAGGTCTGGTCTGCTGGATGTCACCAGATTTGCAGCTCAGAGCCTTAGACCACTGCGCTATACTGCCTCCTCAATTTAAACTGGGCTTCTTTATATTTTTATTTATTTATTTTTACACCAGAGAAGGCCCATATGGTGTCTCAAATATCATTGCTCAGTTTTTCTCAGAGATCTCCTCTACCATAACCTCCAGACCCCTTTACACTAATATGCGAGGGCCTCATTTAGCAATGTATACATCCTGGCCACCAAGCCCCCAGGTTGCATGCACACTTTCATGACTGCCCTCTCAGCCCCACTGATCTTAGCTGCCAAGGGGTCTAACCTATTTATTTATTTATTAAAAAGTTTCACCAGGAAAGGCACACTGAGCAAATACAAATTGCTAGTCTCCCGTTGTGTCCTAGGGGGAAATGGGGATAGGAGAGGCCAATTACAGTAAGATGCATTACAGAGCAGTAAGACAATTGCAAAAACAGATCTGGCTATCAAATTAAAGGTAGAGAACACTGACAACAACAAGATTTTAAAATTTACATTAAGTATTAAGTGCAATAATTGCTGGCAAGCTGAAGTGCTAGCATATAGAGGAATTCAGAGTCAGTATGCAAGTACATAGTCAGGAGTCAGCGGAGAGGACGGAGTCCAAGCAGAAGAAGAGGGGACGAAACGGGTGAGAGGAGGATACAACCAATTAGTAACAGGAACAGTTTGGAGAAAAGAAGTTGAGCATGGAGGAAGAGAGGGAGTGCGGGCTGGAGGAGTGCCTAATTTGAGGAGGCAGTTGGTTCCACAGTTTAGGGAACCGGTATGAGAAGGATGACTGGCCTGCTGAAGTTCAGCGGTGAGGGACAGACAGGGTACGTGTGTCCTGAGATCTAATGGAGTGGGAGATTGGGGGGAAGGATTCTAATACAGGAGGAGAGATAGGGTGGGAGACAGCGGAGCCAAAATCTGGACACAAACTTGGCAATGTGGGAGAGGCATCGGTTGCGAAGGAAAGGCTAGGGAATGATACAAGTAAGGTACAGTGGTGAGTGTGGAGGAGAGAGTCCAGGGCAAAATGGCAGAAGGAGTTAAAGAGGGTGTCCAATCTGGAAAGGGAGGTCTTGGGAGTGGCACTGTAGGCTACGTCACAGTAGTCAAAAATTGGTAAGATCATTTTCTGAACCAGTTTGTGTCTACCAGAAGGGATAAACAACTCAGGTTCCTGTGCAGGGCACCTAGCTTGGGGCACAATTTTTTCAGGATGGCATTCAACCTGTTCCTACTATATGTGTGTGCTGTAACCTGTAGGTATCTAAACCTATGGTGTCCCCAGTAGTCTTGGTCTCTCTGTCAGTTCTCCTGATGTTCTTAGGTCCTAAGACCCATAACAAGTCCCAAAGACACTGTGCACCTCCCTCTCTCTACTGTCTAGATCCCCCATCCTCCAACCCTGGGAGAAATGCAAGATTACTGGTGCCAGTAAGAACAGGTTACTCACCTGTAACAGTAGTTCTAGGAGTGGTATATGTTGTTCATCCACACTGTCTGGCATTGTCCCTTTCCCCTTTAAATCTTGCCGGAAGTCTTCAAGCTGGCTCCTCCCACCCACCCGGGTGGTAAATACCTCGGCTCCGCCCCATGACGCCAGATCTAGCCCGCTGGAAGCCAGGTTGTGTGCCTAAAGCCGGGGAGGTCGGGTGGGTGCGTGTGGATGAACAACATATACCACTCCTAGAACTACTGTTACAGGTGAGTAACCTGTTGTTCTAGGAGCATGGATATGTTGTTCATCCACACTGTCTGGCAGACTCCAAGCAGTTCTCTGGGAGGAGGGAGGCAAGGCGCACACCCCCTACTTAGGGAATAGAGATTGGAGAACCGAGGCCCCAAAACCAGCATCCCGACGTGACTCTAGGTCAATGTGGTAATGGGTAATAAAGGTGCTTGCTGACTTCCAGGTAGCGGCCCGACAGATTTCCTGGATAGGGATGTCCTGGAAGCAGCCGAGCAACAGTATGGCGGGTAGAATAGAGCCCTTAGCCCTTTGGGGAGGCTCACTTACCATAATTCATAACACAGACCTATGCATGATGTGATCCATCTGCATAATAGTCCGCTTGGCTGCAGGTCTGCCAGAAGCGGCTTCAGCGTAGGTGACAAACAGCTGGTAAACCTCTCCCAATTTCCATAGTCCTCTCCTTATAATAGGAGAAACACGTCCCAGGTCCAGAGTATGGAGCCTATACTCGGCGTCCGAGGTGTAATTAGGGTAATATACTGGCAGGGTCAACACCTGGTTAAGGTGAAACTCTGACACCACCTTCGGAAGGAATTTCGGGTGGGGGCGCAGGACAACTTTGTCCCTGTGAAAGACCAGATAGGGGAGTCCACTGAAAGCGCCTGGAGCTCCCCCGTCCTTCTGGCTGACGTGATAGCCACCAAGAAGGCCGTCTTCCACGACAAGTGCGAAAGTGCAGACTTGTGCATGGGTTCGAATGGCTTGCCCATGAGCTTTGCCAAAACCAGCAAAAGATCCCACGGAGGTGGAGGTTCACGCACCGGAGGGGATATGTGGTCCAGGCCTTTGAAAAAGCGCCCGACCACCTTTTCCTGAGCCAACGTCGGCTGACCGACCCGCGCCCGGTAAGCCGATATGGCTGCTAGGTGCACCCTAAGGGTCGATGACCGAAGACCCCCTTTGGAGAGGGACCAAAGGTAGTCTAGAATGTTAGCCACCGAGCAGGATAAGGGGTCCAGACCTTTACCCTGACACCAAATGGAAAATCTCTTCCATTTGAAGGCATAACATTTCCTGGTCGATTCTTTTCGAGATGCCTCCACCACGGTGTAGACATCCTCAGAAAGACCCAAAGCCTGGAACTCTAGCCGCTCAGGAACCAGGCTGTGAGGTGCAGGATTGAAGGTCCGGATGAAGGACCTTCCCCTGGTTCAGAGATATCAGGTCCGGGCGTGTACTGAGCCGCTCCGGGGTCCTGCAGCTGAGGCTGTGGAGATCTGGATACCAGAACTGGCGTGGCCAATCTGGGGCTACCAGGATCACCTTGTTGTCCTTCCTCACCTTGAGTAACACCTTGTGGATCAAAGGAAATGGAGAAAGGTGTAAAAGAGGCCTGGGGTCCCGGCCTCGGAAGGCATCCCCTGCAGCGAGCCCTGCTGAGGCGGGCATCGAATTCAGCCTCAACATGCGTTCTCCTGGAGGCAAACAGGTCCACCAACAGTTTGCCCCAATGAGAGAACAGGTAGTAGGCTACCTCTGGATGGAGAGACCGCTCGTGGCATGTCTGGCCTAAGCGGCTGAGAGCATCCGCCAGTTGGTTCGCGACTCCTGCCACATGGATGGCAAGGAGATCCGCCTCCAGCCGGCTGACGAAGATCCAGATCCGGAGCGCCTCCTTGCACAGCAGACGGGAGTGCGTGCCGCCCTGTTTGTTGAGGTAGTACATGGTCGTGGTATTGTCCGTCTGGACTTGAACCACTTGACCCCGGAGCTGACGAGTGAAAGCTGACAGAGCCAGTCTGACTGCCCTGAGCTCCAACAGGTTGATGTGGCATCAGGACTCCTCTGGGGTCCAGAGCCCATGAGCTCTGTGATCCCCCATGTGGGCTCCCCAGCCCATGAGAGAGGCATCGGTCGTAAGGACGACCGTCGGCTTGGGGCGGACAAATGGGATCCCTTCCTGCAGATGACTGGGGACGGTCCACCATTGGAGGCGTCCCACATCCTCTGGGTGACCGCCAGCTGGTCGAAAAGACTCTGGACGCTGAGACCACTGGGCGGGAGCTCCACTGGAGCGCATGTGCAGTCTGGCCCAGCGGACCACCGCGTGCGCCGCCATGTAGCCCAGGAGGCGCAGGAAGTCCCGGCAGGCGTGAGTGCCCAACCAAAAATGACTAGGCAAAGGAGGAGAGAACCTTCGCCCTGTCCGCCGGGAGCCGAGCTCTGGCTTGACGAGAGTCGAGCTCTGCCCTGATGAAGCCCATCACCTGAGAAGGTCGAGTTCCGGTTGGCCTCGTTGATCAGAAGGCCCAAGTGTGAGCAGGTTCGGTCAGGTCCCTGGACCTCTCCACCTCCTGAAGGAGGATCCGCCAGGAGCCAATCATCCAGGTAGGGTAAATCACGAACCCCTGGCGCCGAAGATGGGCTGCCACCACTGCAATGCATTTGGTGAAGACCCTTGGGGCCGATGACAGGCCGAACGGCATGGCTCTGAACTCGTACAGGGTCCCTTCGACCCTGAAGCGGAGGAACCGCTGATGAGACGGATGGATAGGGACGTGGAAAAAAGCGTCCTGAAGATCCAGTGTGCAAAACCACATGTTTCGCTCCAGGGATGGTATGATCTGATTTAGAGTTACCATCCGAAAAGTGCGGGACCTGAGATACCGATTCAGGTCGTGCAGATCTAGAATGGGGCGCCAACCCCCCGTCCGTTTGGGCACCAGGAAATACCTGGAGACGAAGCCTGGGTCTGAAGGAGGATCCGTCATTCGGGCCACCACCTCTTTGAGGAGGAGTAGCGCAATGTCGTCTCGAAGGACAGACTGGGCGACTGAGATCGCTCTCTCGTGGGGCACGGGCTCGGCTGGGAGGGTACTGCTCGAATTCTAAGGGCAGACCCTGCCCGACCACTCTAGGACCCATCTGTCCGTGGTGATCCGGACCAGGCGGAAATGAAGTGGCGGGCCGGCCCCGCAGGAGGACCCGAGCTGAAGTGGACGGGTGCAGGGAGGACACCCCGGCCTGTCACTGGGCAGGCTTAGAGGAGGAGGAGGGGCACCTGGACCAGCGCCTCGGCCTCCTTCTTGAGGCTGCTGGGGACCTTGCTTGGGCCTAGGCGCAAGCCTGAGCCTGCTGCTGTTGACCCCTGGAAGGGTGGTTGTCTGACCGCGGGAAGAATGACGAAAAGGCTTCTTCCTGCGCTTCTGCTGGTTCTTACTTGAAGAACCCCTAGCGGATGTAGCATCTAAGGTGGCATTAGATTGCTCGATATGCTGAGGTGACCTGCCATCCTGGCCGAAGAGGTCGGTGCAAGGAAGGGCACATCAGCTAGCTTGTGCTGGTATCCACGGGAAGGAGGATAACCTCAGCCAAGCCCTGCGGTGGATACCGCTGCAGCTAGTGAACGGGCACAGGAATCCCCCGTCCAGAGCAGTCTGGAGTTGTTGTTTAGTAACAGCTTCTGCTCCTGGTCCCTGACCTGCTTGGACCGTGGTCTGCATGTCAGCTGGGAGGTGGGGAGAACTTCGCCCAGCGACCCCAAGAGGGCGGAGAGAAGTGTGCCATAATCACCGCTGAGCTTGCCTGACCGAAGGCCCAAAGATGATGCAGCATAGACCTTCCGGCCAGTGGTCCATAAGTTTGGACTCTTTGTCTGGAGGGCGGTCAGTATCGGCTGAGCTGCCCATGCGCCTGAATACTGAGGCAGTCACAAGGCTTTCCGCCGAGGGGTGCTCCGTAAACCCCGCCAAAGACCCTGTGGGCACTGCGTACTTGCGTGCCATGCAGGCAGAAGAAGCTGGGCAGGAGGCTGGACGCTGCCAGCGTTCCAAGGCCGGACCAATAATGGCTTTGGCGATTGGAAATGCCTCCGTAGGGGTATCCCCCCTCTTAAGAATATCCGTAAGGGGATATTCCGCCTTTTTCTGGATAGGCTGTAGGGCCATCCCCGTCGATTCGGAAATGAGCGGAGGATGCCCTGGAAGGAGGAAGGCCCTTCTTCCAAGCCTGGCCAGCTCATCGAGAGAGTGAAGGCCAATGTTATGGAATCAGAGGTCCCGATATAAAGGCTGCCCACCTAAGTCCCCTCGATATGCCTGGGCGATCAGGGGTGACCGTAATTGACAGTCTGTGGGGAGATCCGAAGACTGTCGTGTCTCCTGGAGGGACCCCCGAGGGGCAGCTTAGGTGGAGGTTCCACCAAAATTGGTGGGGAACCTGAAACCGTTGCGCGCGGAAGACGACCGAAGCCCCCAAGAGACCGCACCAGAGCAATCAGTGTCTGAGGCGGTCAAGAGGCTGAGGCTAAGAGATAGCCGGACCACCGAGGCCGGCTTCTGACCTGCTAGCAGGAATTGCTGCCACCATGAGATCCTCGCTGGCGTCGATGAATTTTCCGTCGAGAGCCTCTCCTCGTCCGAGGAGGAAGGGAACAGTGGGCGCCTCTTCAGGGTGCTTGTGTCCTTTTTGGGTCGATCGACGAAGGACTTGCTCCTGATCGAGACCGACGGTGTCGGCACAGCTCGATCAGGAGAGACTGGCCCTGTGAAAACCGAGGTTCCAGTTCTTTTTTCCTCGATCGGGAGACCGGGGCGGTCTCCTCGTCAGGGAAGGAGAGAATCGCGTTCTCTCCAAAGAATCATCGACAGGAGTCGGTGATAACGGCTCGATTGGGTCGAGAATAATCTCGGCCGGATCAGCCGACTCCTCGGCTTCTACGCCCGGTACAGACGGAAGGTCTGAAAACCCAGCGGCCGAGGAGGCAATTTCGACCGAAGTCGAGACCTCGGACCGCTCCTGATCCCAGGAGCGTTTTCTTCGACTTGAAGAAGATTTAGGATCCTTTTTCTTCGAACGGGAAGAGTGTGAGCCCGAGGGCGCCTCACCCTTAGTAGGGAGAGACTGGCACAAATCCCAAAAGGATCCTGAAGGAAGAGCCCAGGTTGAGCTGCGAAGAAACCTCGGCTAGCTCGAGGCTTGGGCGGCTTTCTTCCTCAAAGCCGCCATGCGCCGAGCTGCTCGGGCGGATTCCGCGAGTCAAGAGAAACCGCCCACCTGGCCTCCTTGGATTTTACCGTGGGTTGCAGAGCTCCGGTCTACCCAGCTTCAGGCGCGCCTGACGATCTTCAAACGTTGGAGTGGAAGGGCGCAAATGGAGCACTGCGGTATCGTGAATAGAACCGGGCAGTAAGCATACACGAGAGGTGAGGATGGGTGCGACATTTTCTGTCCGCAAGGACACCGGCGAAACCCGGGGGACGACTTGTCATCCATGTCCGAATCAGAGTCGTAAACTCTAACGAGTTTCAGAGCGAGAAGATGCGGTGAAAACCGTCGAAATGAATCCAGGGCCTCAACACTGCAGAAAGCAAGAGGGAACCTGAATCTTCCAGCGGAATGGAAGATCTGGCGTCATGGGGCGGAGCCGAGGTATTTACCACCCGGGTGGGTGGGAGGAGCCAGCTTGAAGACTTCCGGCAAGATTTAAAGGGGAAAGGGACAATGCCAGACAGTGTGGATGAACAACATATCCACACTCCTAGAACTATTTCTCTTGCACGCCTCCCAGTTTTTTGGTTGCTGCTCCCCAGGCTTCTAGCGTGTGCATCACCAGTGGGTTTGTTTCCCCCAGCTCTAAATTTGTGAAGACCGTATCTAAACAGCACAGTGGAGAGGGGTCTCCCGCTCACAGTTCTAGCATGACCTGTCTTGCCTCTTCCTCTCCCAGCAACCATTCTTGCATCAGTTGAAGCTGAACAGCTAGATGGTACAGGTTAAAGTCTGGGAAACAGAGCCCCCCCGTGAGTTGGGACCTGTCAACCAAGGTGCTGCTTTGGGTCACCTTCCTTGCCAGAGAAATGTTGAGCACTTAGCCTCACATGCACGGTTGTCCTTCTTACTGAAGCCCATTGGGAAAATCAGGAACCTCTGGAGTACAATCTACATAGGCAGGTAGGTAAAAATGTTACTGTTTGTCATATGACATAATTCTATAACAATCTCAAATAAATACACACATGTACGTCAAAAAACTAATGTACAATGAGGGTATAATCCATATTAAAAAAAAAATCACTGGGAGTTGTATTATTTTCTCTGTTTAATGTCTGGAACTAATCCTAGACTAAGTGAGTATGGTAGTGGATTAAAGGCGGTGGTTTCAGATGGGTTTATATTTAAGAATGTTAATACTTTCAAACACTTGGGGATTGCCCTAGGCCTTACCTGAAGTTTTGGCCCTCGTATGGATGCAATTGCATTAAAAATTCACAAAAAATTAGCAATACTATATAGGATTCAAAATGACAATACCAGTCTAAATTCTGCAATCAGTGAGTTAGACTGCGGTAGTTAAAAAGTTTGCTCTTCTAAGTACTTTATCAAGGAAAATGGTTTTAAAAAAACAATAGGAAAGTTTGCATTAATGGTTTCAAACAGGACACATCGTGAGATACGTAGAAGACTGAGCTGGCTTCCTGTCTCTGAATTCTAAACTGGTGATATCTTATTTTGTCTACAAAATCAAAAAGGCAGGAACTCCACCTAGTTTAAACTAACAGTTGAAGGAGTACAAGCCTAGCTTTTCTTCCTGTTCCTTGGAGAACTCTCTGCTTCCGAGTGTTCCATTAGTCCGTACTCAACGTGGACAATGCACTTTTGCTTTTTTCTGCAGCCTCGATATGGAATGAAATACCACTAGTCTGGGAGCGAACGACAGATCAAAAATGACCACGTAGCACACCCAGTATTCGGAAGGTCTGTCACTTGGTCCAGCTAGGGGAATACCCACGGAACATTTCTAGACCTGCTGTACTGTGCATTTGTGGTATCACTAATTAGCTAAGCTGGCGTGAATTGGACGGTGTGCATATCGGTCTCGGTAGATGGGTATATGGGACAGTCTACATGATAACTCAAATATCAACTGCAACAGGATCACCACATTTGTTGTACACATTTATCTTGACATACTCTGGCTGTAGGTACAACACATCTGGGGTCAAAGATCAAGGTCAGATACATGTAGGGTTGTTATTATAACTCAAGAACTGATAACAGGATCATGAAATTTGATATGCATGTTCATCTTGACATTGCCTAGACGGGCTGTACAGTTGGGGCCAAAACGTTAATGGTCAACTGTCAAAAGGTCAAGTGGATGTTGTAGAATGCGCACACATTGTGGGTCTGAACCTTTAATAAGTGCCGCATATGTAAGTGCGCACATTTTAATAAGGCAATTTACACGGCCTTCAAAACACATCAGGATGAAATATGATGTCATTATAATTGTAATTATACATTGTTATAACACACAAGGTTTTGCATTTTTTTTCTGTTTTCAGATTAACTAAAGATGGGCAGTGATAACAGCTGCAACAATGAAGTGGCTCTTCATCTTCTACCTTCAAAGTACCTCAAGAGGACTGATTGAAACAAATGCGTTACATGCCAGGTAGACAGCAGAGAAACTGTTAATGTGACAGAAGAAAAAATTACTCACCTTAGTAATGTTGTTTCTTCTAATGGAATCTTGCTATATTATGACATATGCAGTGAGTCCCAACCTTCGAACTGCTCCGGAGGTGAAAGAGTTAATTTTCCATGACAGGCATGGAACTTTGAGCTCGAGCTCGGTTGAAAACTCTATCTGTTGTGCTTCAAACTCAAACTGTCAGATCTTTACAAGCAAAACTCACAAAGACTCTGTGTGGAAGCTGTAAACCTACACTAGCCAACTGGCTACTAATTATATATAGACATTTTTTTGTGCCAAAACAAAGACTCAAGTCAGGAGACCCAAAAAATGACAAACACAACACAGGTCACCCCAAAAAGGAGGGGTGAAAAACAAGGTGGGCATCTACTAAGTGCCAACACTGCCCTGCCCACCCACATCCCAAAAGTAAAGATTCTGAGAGAGGCAGGTGGGGGGGGATCATAATATAGCAAGACTCCATTAGAAGAAACAACATTACTAAGGTGAGTAATTTTTTCTTCAAACAACATGAAGTCTTACTACATTATGACATATACAAACTACACAGCAGTACCTCAATGGAGGAGGGACAGAACCTATTTAGGAAATAGGCTCTTAAGCACAGCTGTGCCAAACCGAGCATCACTCCTTGCCTGGAGGTCCAGGGAGTAATGCTTGGTAAAAGTGTGAACTGTTTTCCAGGTAGCTGCTCGACATATCTCCAGGATAGGGATGTCCCTGGAAGCAGCCAGAGACGCAGCTGTACCTCTGGTAGAGTGAGCCCTCAGGCCTGAGAGAGGAACTTTACCCAGCTTTTCATAGCAGAATTGGATACAAGAAACAATCCACCTGGCAATGGATCTTTTGGTGGCAGGTTTCCCTTTGCCAACCTCACCATAAGCGAGGAATAGTTGGAGGGAGTCAAACCTGTGACCCTTGGTATGATCTATGTAGTAGCTAAGGGATCTTTTGACATCTAAACTGTGCAACCTCCTCTCGCCAGAGGAGGAATGGTCAGTGAAGTACACAGGGAGAGGCATAGATTGATTAAGGTGGAACTCTGAAACCACCTTAGGCAAGAATTTTCTGTTAGTCCTGAGGACTACCTTATCTCTGTGAAAAGAGATAAAAATCAGGCTCCACTGACAATGCTTGTAACTCACTTATGCGTCTGGCAGAAGTGATGGCTACCAAAAACACAGTTTTCCAAGTCAAATACTTAAGCTCTGCTGAAGACAAGGGCTCAAAAGGGGGTTGCATAAGCCGGGCAATGCAAATATTAAGATCCCAAGCAGGGGCAGGATCCCTGAATGGGGGGTTGGTGTGAAGCAACCCTTGAAAAACTTGGAGAAAACAGGGTGAGCTGAAAGAAGAGGGTTTACCTGCTGATAAGAAAAGCGAACACGGCTGCCAGGTGCACTTTTAGTGTAGCTGGTCTCAGCCCTAAAGTATTCAGATGGACCATATAGTCCAGGACTGTGGGTAAACCAGCAGATTCTGGGGGAATATGCTTTGCACAGCACCATATGGAAAATTTCTTCCATTTGGAATTATAAGTAGCCCTGGTGGAAGGCTTCCTAGAAGCCTTCAGGATATCCAATACACCTTGGGAGAGGTGTAGGTCAGCAAACTAACTCTTCAAGAGCCAGGCCTTGAGATTGAGAGATTTGAGGTTCGAGTACCAAACCCTCCCCTGAGCACAGGTTAACAGATTGTGATTCCTGGGAAGACACAGGGGAAGGTGGACTGCTAAGGACACAAGGAGTGGGTACCAGGGCTGTCTGGCCCAGTCTGGAGCAATCAGGATCATCTTGCAGGGTTGAGATCTGATTTTGACTAGCACTTTGAACAGGAGAGGGAAGGGGGGAAAAGCATAGAGAAACTTCCCTTCCCAACTGAAAAGGAAGGCATCCAGGGGGACTGAGCCCAACACTGGGGCCTGCAGCAAAAACAGGAAGTTGGTGATTGTCTGGGGCTGCAAAAGATCTATCTGGGAGTGCCCTATCTGGCAAAATCACCTCCAGTACTAGGGATCCAGAGCCCATTCGTGATGGCCCTGAAAATCCTGCTGAGAGCACCTGCCAGGGCGTTGTCCTTGCCTGGGAGG
Source organism: Neoceratodus forsteri (assembly GCA_016271365.2). NCBI lineage: Eukaryota > Metazoa > Chordata > Ceratodontiformes > Ceratodontidae > Neoceratodus > Neoceratodus forsteri. The sequence continues at coordinate 1,137,000,067 of CM028133.1, forward strand.
TGAACTGCTACAAGGGAGGTGTTCAGAGAGTGAAGCCAGAGACCACAACTTCATTGCTTCGGTGCACAAGGCTGTAGACCGACTGCCCCCTTGCTTCTTGATGTACCACATTGTAGTGGTATTGTCTGTTCTGACCTGAATAACTTTGTTCTGAACAGATTTGGAAAAACTTGAAGTGCTAGAAAAACTGCTCTGAGTTCCAACAGATTGATGTGGAGCAGAGATTCCTGAGGGGACCACAATCCCTGGGTAGTGAGGTTGCCCATGTGAGCTCCCCACCCCAATAGGGATGCATCTGTGGTAAGGATTAAGGAATGAGACTGAGGGGTGAAGGGGAGCCCCTGTCTCAAATTGCCCTGGTCCTGCCACCACTGAAGGGCTTGGATCAGAGTTCGAGTCATTGGGATTAATTTGGTTAGAGGGTCCCTCCTTTGAGACCAAAAAGCTCTCAAATGGAACTGGATGTCCCTCATCTGAAATCTGGCTCCCTGCACCACTGCTGTCGAAGCAGCCATGTGTCCCAGGAGCTGGAGAAAGTGCCTTGCTGGTCAAGAGACCTGCAGGGTGAAGGAGGAAGCCAGAGAAATCAGGGTCATTGCTCTTTCCAGGGGAAGGAAGGCTCTGGCTTCTTGTGTGTTCAGTTCTGCACCTATGAAGGTGAGAAGCTGGACAGGTTCTAGGACTGACTTTGAAAGATTGAGAAGGAAACCTAGAGAAATTAGCAGTTGCTGAGTTACCTGAAGATGTAACCTGACTTGGTCTGGAGACTGGCCTACTATGAGCCAGTCGTCCAGGTAGGAAAGATAGCAATTTTGCCTTCTTAAGCAGGCAACTCTACTGCCAGGCATTTGTGAAAACCCTTGGGGCAGATGTGAGGCTGAAGGGCATTGCTCTGAACTGGTAATGGCCTGAGGGCAGTTAGAATCTGAGGTACTTTCGATGGGAGCTTCAGATGAGAACATGAAAATAGAGCATCCTTGAGGTCCAGGACACTAGCAGTTCCCTGGCCTTAAAAGAGGTAGGATAATTCCCAAGTCACCATTCTGAATTTTGGTTTTAAAAGGTGCATGTTTAGGTACCCGAGATCCAGGATGGGCCGCCATTCTCCTGTCTTTTTTGGGGTAAGGAAGTACCTGGAGTACAACCCTTTGCCCTGGTGTAGGGGTGGAACCCTTTCCACAGCTCTGAGAGCCAGGAGGGCAGCGACTTCTGCTTCTAGGCCAAGAGCTTCTGATGGATTTGCAGGTGGAAAGGATCTGGTTCTCATCTTTGGAAATTTTTTGAAGCTGAGAACCAGTCCCTGGCTTACTACTTCCAGGACCCACTTGTCTGACGTTAGAGACTCCCAGTCCTGGACAAAGTAAGCCAGCCTGCTCCCTACAGGTAGTGGAGAATCGGCCCTGGACACCCCATTAGGGTGCCTGCTTGGCAGGGGCTTTAGGCTGAGGGGTGGAGGCAGGTCTGCTTGCACCCAGTCTGCCTCTCCCTCTAAAGAACCCCCTCTGTGCATAAGCTGAAGAGGAGGCCTGGGCTTGGTAAAAAGGCCTATGAAAAAGCCTGCCCCTGCCCCTGGGAGGCTGCCTTTGAGGAGTGGCCTGCCTTTCCTTGGTCTGTGCACTCCTATAGGTGGTCCTATATTCATCCATTTTCTTCATGTAATTCTCTGTTTTCTCCCCAAACAGAGAGTTGCCTACAACAGGAAAATCCATGGCCTTAGTCTGGGTATCCTGTGACAGGCTAGTACATCTAAGCCAAGCCATTCTACGGAGAGCTACAGATGTAGCCATGACTCTAGATTATACATCATTAGAGTCCACTGCAGCACGGAATTGCATTTTAGATGCCTCAATACCATTAGCGGCCACCTGCTCCAGCTCCTTGGCGAGCTGGCCAGGGACCTGCTTTGCTAGAGCCAAAACAGAATCCCATCTGGATTTCTGGTATCTAGCAACATAAGCCATATAATTTGCTTGTCTCTTTGCCATGGCATCAACCTTTCTGGAGTCCTTGTCAGGGGGGTGTGAGGCCAAGGGAACATTTGCCTTGTCACAGGCTGCAGCCTGCACAACCCCCACATGACTGCAATGTTGTGTAAGGAACTCCGTATCAGAGCCTGATAATGTATACCTTTTGTCCATTCTTTTATCAACAGGAGGTATAGTGTGAGGAGTTTTTAGAATTTTTACTGTCTGTTTCCAAAAGGATTTATGCAGAGGAACAGACAGTCTCCTAGACTCTGGGATATCCATCATTTCTACAAAATCAGGCTCTTCTTGATCATCCACAGCTTCCTCCATAGGGAGCTGGAGGGTTTCAGCCACCTTTTTATAAAACATAAAATGAGAAGGGGACTCAGAAAGCCTAGGGGGAGACACTCCTGAAGGTCTGTCTGGAGAGATGTCCGGTTCAATGGGCACATCCAGACTTTCAAATCCACATTCACTGTCCTCATACTCCTCATCCCCTCCTCTGGTTCATAAATTCCTCTAAATCATACTTTTGAACCCGGTGGAACCGCGACCGAACTGAGCAGCACCTGATGGTGCAGTTCGGTCGGAACCGAGAGTGACTGAACAATTTTAATTGCTTTAGCTATTTCTTCAGCAGTTGGGAAGGGAAGTTTTGGCTCCACACCAGCTGATTTTCTAGTTCTCTTTGTTGGAACCGACTCCTCAGAGTCTGCTCTCCTTTTGCCAGAGGAAGTATCGCCCTGGTCAGAGGGCACTCCCTCCAGTTCGGTTTCAACCGAACCGGGCTGGCCATCCGGTTCAGCGGACTTTTTGGCCTCCCTTTCCCTGAGTCTACCAACTCTTTTATCCAGGGTAGCTGCAGGAAAACTTTTACAAATCTGGCAGTCTGCATTGAGGCGGTCAAACCCCAGACAATAAACACATGTGGTGTGGGGGTCAGCCTTGGCAAAGGCTTCCCCATTGACAACACAGTGTTGAAACCCAGTGGGCCAGGTTTTTCTTTTGGGTTTCTCAGACATAGTGCCAGCCTAACCAAAAACTTGTCCGTTTATGGCAATCCGCCAAGCAAGACTCTCTTATCGGTTCCCAACTGTGTCACGGGTCGTGGAAAAAACCATAATGAAATCTGTTTTTTTTAGAACCGATAAGAACCGGGAACCGCACTTCTAAAGGATAGCAAATGTAATAGAAACAACCTGATCGGTTCGAACCGAACCGATGAAACCGTTTACAAGTTCCACACAGAAAGTAAATGTAAAACCTATCTAGTACTTACAAATACCACAGATAGAGCTTGAACCAACCAGCTGCGGTTTAAATTCGGTTAAAAAACTGAAAACTTTATACTTTAACCGACAAAATGAACCGAGCAGAAGGAGAAATCTCTGGAGCGACTGTTCAGTGAGGCGAAGTAAAGAATCTGACAGTTTGAGTTTGAAGCACAAGAGACAGAGTTTTCAACCGAGCTCGAGCTCAAAGTTCCATGCCTGTCATGGAAAATTAACTCTTTCACCTCTGGAGCAGTTCGAAGGTTGGGACTCACTGCATATGTCATAATATAGCAAGACTTCGTGTTGTTTGAAAATGGTATCTCGAAATTCATAGAGGCCATACAACATAGAGAAGATGAAGTCCATGAAAGACTCTGGTCTGACTTTGACAGGATCATTGAACTTGGATAAATGTCTACCCACTTTTACTGCCTTTTGAACTGCAACATTACCATATCTTAATGGATAGGACAGTTTTTAATCTATGTATTGTAACACTTGTGTTTATCGATTTAATCCAACAAGAAGCTATACAGTTTCTAATTTTGTATCGTATTGTATGTTATGTATTTCCAACCTTGGGTCGTGCCTGAAAATGGAATGTATTCCAGAGTACTTACCCGATGAATAAATGAAATATACATTAAAAACAAAACTAATGTACAATGAGGGTACATGCCATATAAAAAACAGCACCAGTAAGCACAAGTGATACAACCAGGGGCACAGAGTACACTCCATATTAAAAAGCATGGCAAAGCCCAATGGGTAAGGCCACTGAAAAGGCAAGCATCTAAGACTGGTACAAGGGAGCAAGTAGAACTATGAGCAGGTACAGGACATCATTTTATCACCGATATATTTTGCACATCTCCTTTTTAATATATAATTTAACCTGAATAAAGTTGTCAGGTGACAACCTCTGCCTGCATGGAAGCCACTGTAAATGAGATCACGGCTCAAGCGGCTAAGCTCCGGTTCACTAATCTTATTTTAATAAGCTTATCTGTTGGCAGCTCTACAGATTTAAAAGTGAATAATTTAACTAATTTAAACATACACATTACTCACCTGTAACCATAGTTATACTAGTGGTATGCAGTTCATGTCAACAAACTGGCAGTCTCCCTGGAGACAGCGGAGTCACTGAAATCTTCAAGCTAAGCTCCTCCCACCACCCGGGTGGTATATCATCTGGCTCTGCCCTGTGACATCAGATCTTTGCATGCTGGAAGCAGGGATCTGGCTGAAAATTGCCAGGGGAGATCGGTGGATTGTGTAGATGTCAACTGTAAACTATCAGTAGAAAGTACAGTTACACAAGACCTTACTGTAACGGTAGATCTTTGAGGAGTGTCTCTTGCAGCAGATAATACACTTGGGTCATCGCCAGACGTCACTGTGGCGCTCAGGCAGCTCTTCTAGCAGTCTTTTCAAGGGGCCGCCCACACATGACATCACCTTCCCGTTTCCTATATAAGTGTGGGCGGTCCCTGGTATCCTCAGTTTCCCCCGCTGGATTCGGCTCACTAAGCGAGGACTGAGGGGAAGCCGAGGTACCATAGGTATCCCAACCCAACTATGTAACCCAAAAGTCACTGGACCAGAATTTGTTCTAGAGAAGAAGGGGGATGGAGAGTGGGATTGTACCTGCTGCAAGAGACACTCCTCAAAGATTTACTGTTACGGTAAGGTCTTACGTAACTGTACTATCTTCCAGCAGGTAATACACTTGGGATTAATCCCAAGCAGTAAACCCAAGAAGGGTGAAATTATGACAGGAGGCCTTGTACGACAGTTCGGCCAAAGGCTGTCCTACGGCATGAAGCAACGTCTAAGTTTTGATGCTTTGTGAAAGTATGAATCATGGACCAGGTAGCTGCATTGCAGATGTCAGTGATAGAGGCCCCTTTAAATCAGGCTGCTGAGGTGGACATAGCTCTGGTAGAATGGGCTTGGACAGGTCCTGGTAATGGCTTATTGTATTTTGTGTAACAAAAAGCTAGCCAACTGGCGATGGTCCGTTTAGCGACCAGGGAGACCTTCCCTGCTTGAGGTGAAGGTAACAAAAAGTTGAGAGGTCTTCCTTACTGATTTAGTTTGATTAGTATAGTATCATCATATATGACGGACAACTAGAGTATGTAAGAGGTATTTACCTCTACTGGAGTGTTTGGGATAATACACTGTAACACCAGGGATTGACTTAAGGTGTGTTCAGACACTACCTTAGGTAGGAGGGAAGGGTTGGTATGAAGTGCCACTCTGTCTTTGTGAAAAATTAAGTAAAGTTCTCTACACATAAGGACATGAAGCTTGGAAATCCGTCGAGCCAAAGTGACAGCCACTAAGAATAGCATTTTCCAACAAAGGAAATTTTCCCATCTCAGCTCACAGACCAGGTATCCCCGTGTCTCCCCCCCCTTTCCTCCGCTCTCTTGCATACCTAAAAAGGGTCTTGTCCCCACTCTTGACACCCTTAGCATTACTCTCCTCCATTCTTGTTTTAGTCCATCTGACCACCCTCCCGGCTTCCTTCCGTTTGTCCCGGTAAGCCATGCGTTCCTGCTCGCTCTGCATCACTTTGTACTGCCTAAATGCCCTTCTCCTAGCTCTGATGCTTCCCCCACTTCCCTACTGAACCACAGTGACCTCCTTTTCCTCCTGCTCTTGCTCACCTTCTTTGAACATGGTCCATGGCCCCTCATGATTGCCCCCATTAATCTTAGCCCAAATAACTTCCACCCCCCTACATTTCTCCCAGCCCCCCAGTGCCCGTCTAGTATACTCCCTCATCTTTCCGAAATCAGCCCGTCCAAAATCCAGCACCTTCACCTTAGTTTGGTGGCACGAGGCCGATGCGCGCATCATGAACCACACTGTGTTGTGGTCACTACTACCAAGGCTGTCCCTACTGTTACTTCACCCACCCTGTCGCCATTTCTAAGTACCAGATCCAGTATCGCACTCTCCCCGGTAGGCTCTTTTACCAGCTGACTTAGGTGGGCTGTCTGTAGGGGGTCAACTATCGCCCTGCTTCTGGATGAGGATGCAGACACTGATTTCCACTCCACATCTGGCAAATTGAGATCTCCCATCAGCAGCACCTCCCCCTTAAATGCCATCTTAAATATCTCCTCAACCATCCAACTGTCCACCTCCATAGTTTGCCCTGGTGGTCTATACATGACTCCCATTCGCCCCACCTCGCCCTTCCCTGTGGCCAGCAAGACCCATAGGGCCTCAGAGTCCCCCCACCTGCCCTGCGATTCCGATGCCTGGATCCCCTCCCTCATGTAGAGTGATATGCCCTCCCCTTTCCTGCCAACCCTCTCCTTCCTAAACAGCGTATATCCTAGGATGTTTATGTCCCATTCCTGCCGTCATGGAACCAGATCTCCGTGATCCCCACCATGTCCAGCTCCTCCTCCACTATGATCGCCACCAGGTCTTGGATCTTGTTGCCCAGGCTCCTGGCATTTGTACACATGGCCTTCCAGTTTTCTCTTTCCCTAGCCACCACCCACCCTTTCCAACTGGACTTTGCCTTACATGTGCCAGCTAATCTAGCTCCTGCCGGTCCACTTTCCTCTTGTGGGGGGGGGGGGACAGCTGTCCCCTCTTGTCGAGAGCACTGCTAGGTGATGTTTCCAGCTCCCCCCCTTATCAGTTTAAACTGTACTGTTTGCTAAAGAATTCCTCCATTTTGCCTTTCAGCACCGCCTTGCCCTGACTACTGAGGTGCAGTCTATCTGGGGCAAAGAGACTGTCATCCTACCAGAGCGACCCCCACTGGCTCACTACCTCACATTCCTTCTGTGCACACCACTTCGAGAGCCAGCAGTTGAACACCTCTATCCTCTGCTGCCTATCCATGCTAGCTCTAGGGACAGGAAGCACCCTGAAAACACCACTGAATGGAAGCACAGGCTGTGCCCAGCGAGATCTAGTGGTACTTGTGTTTGTTTCTTCTATAAAAAGTATCTCAATTTAATCTTCCTGAAAAATTTGAAAAGTTCAACATTGATTTGGAAAGGATTGGGGCGTGGGGTAGGAACAAAGAAGAGGCCTTACTTTAAGAGAGATTTTTTTAGGAACAGTCAATTGCCTCTTACATACATTAATTATTTGTAACTCTTCTTCTGTTGATTCTGTTTGTTCCTCAAATTCCTTTGGTTTCGAGGTTCTGGTCTTTCCACCTCTCCCTCCTCGTTTTCCTTTTTCTAAGTTCTGCTCTTGGCCTGATGCCCCCAGGTCTCCCCTCTGTCCTAAAAAAGGTTTTCTTCCTCGGGTACCCTGATTATTAGTTCGATTTCCAGATAAGAATCTTACTCTAGAATTACTTCTGCTTCTACCCGTTTCTCTTCCACACCAAAATCCAATCATTATCAAAGTCTTCTTGATCTCTGATTAATATTTTTCTGGTTTTTTTCCCCCAATGATTTCAGTTTCTATGGGAATACACCTGTGAAGGTGGAGGGGCAGTATGCATAACATAGCAAATGCAGTAGGTTTCTTCTTTGGAATGTGACCTGTCGTCTATGGAGCCACTGGGGAAACATGAGTAGGATGTTGAAAGGAGGACGGGACGTCGATAGAACCCATAAAGGGTTCATTGTAGACTGCCGTTAAAGCACTGGAAAGTGCAGTCGACAAGAGGGTGTAACCGCCTGTCGATGAGGATGCAGTGTTTGAACACATCGTCAATGGTGGGGCAGCTGTAATGGTGGCTGTCAATGTGCATTTAAGCAGAGTGTGAGGAGGGCTTCTCCTTCTCTTTTTTGTGCCATTTGAGAATCAAAGGATGGGGAGCTCTTGCGAAGAGCCCCCTGAGTCTCCATGAGAGACAGTTTCTGCTCCATTAAATGGTTTTTGATTTCCTGCAGCTGATGACTGGTTGCCTGGTTGAAATCCTGGCAATGTATGCAGGAGGTGGTGTCATGTGTGGGTCCCAGGCACCCTATACAAGTGGAGTGGTTGTTAAAAAAGGTAGATTTTTCTACCGCAAGGGCAGGAACAGAATAGCGCCATCTTGCTTGAAGATTCTTTGGACAGTCGTTTTTCAATGTTTTCCTCAAATTCTGGTCAATGATTGCTGCTGAAGTTGCACTAGCTACTGTGTGCGAGCTGAAGACGTTGGGAAAAATGAATCGAGGATACCAAGGACTGCCCACACTTATATAGGAAACGGGAAGGTGATGTCATGTGTGGGCGGCCCCTGGAAAAGACTGCTAGAAGAGCTGCCGTGTGCACCACAGTGACCTCTGGCGACAACCCAAGTGTATTATCTGCTGCAAGAGACCACTCTGTGGAAGATTTACTGTTACAGGTGAGTAATCTATAGTTATATGCACACTCTGACAGATTCCAAGCAGTCCCCTGGCAGGAAAGGGCAAGGTGCACACCTTCATTTGGTGAACAGAGACTAGAGGACTGAGAATCCCAAAGCATCATTCGATGACTCATCATGCGGATGCTGTAATAGGAGATGAAGGTGTGTCCTTTACTCCAGGTTGCAACCCATGTGGATGTCCCTGGAAGCTGCTACCAAAGCAGTGGTATGTCTGAGGGAATGAGCCCTAAGCCCCTTGGGCGGCTTCCTACCAGCCAACAAATAGCAGAGGTAGATGCAGGATGTGATCCACCTTGCAATCCTCTGATTAGCTGCCAGTCTGCCAGGCATAGTTCAGTGTATGTTACAAATAGATGGAGAGTCTCACCCCAAAATCCAGCTGTGCACTTGTCACAGGTACGTGGGTATAAAGATAATACTGGACACAGTGATAGGGTAACACACCTGCAGTGTGTTTTATTTTATACAAAAATAGAAAAAAAAATAAATAGAAATAAAACAGTTCAAACTACTTCATCTTACATCAGGTATCTCAAAACAATTAATCAGCCTTCCTGCTGTTAGAGATAAATTCCTGTTCAGGCACAGGTCCTCCTGCTTACTTTGCTTCAGGTAAGTGAGACTGGCTATGCAGCTAATCTGACTCTTGGTGTTTGAGGAGGGCTTATATAGCCCACCCACTTATGGGAAGACCCGCCCATAACATCCAAATAGCTCTAGAATGTTCCCTAAAGGTTCGTAACCCATACTTTACAAAAGAAAAAGGGCTACTTCAACTTCTAAGCCTTTATATATCAACTACCATTCCCTAGAACCAAAATATTCCAACGTGCTTTTTATTAGGCTAGGAACATTAATTGTTCCTAAACAGGGAAACTCCACCTCTATTCCATAATGAGATTTTAGCTCACAGAGTATAAATACAGTCCTCCAGGGGCCACTGTCCCCCTACAGAATGTTCATTCCTGAGATCTTGCTAACAGGACAGCACCTCTTTTATTTGCAAACAGTGTAAACATTTATTTTATTTATACACATGATGTATTGTTATAGTATGGACCCTAGGCCTATATTTTATATCTCAGGTCTTTATATATAATGGGGTAGTATAGGGCTCCTTTAGTGACCTGCAGTGTCTCTTTATTCATTTATTTGCTTTATTTCTTTATTATGTGTAGTTTATTTTGCAGCCCTCTCCTTATTCTGAGGGCTACTTCAACTGCATAGCATTTCCACATACATTGGGACGTTCCTGCCCCTTTAAATAATTTGTTTTCTATGTTGCAGCAGAGTGGCAGGCTGTCACAGAATCATAATCTAGCTGCTCTGCTTTGGGGCTCTGCATAAACTTGGTAAGCCCCTTTTTATGCTGGGCTGTAGCTTTTATATCCAGGGACAGCATAGTCCCTTCAGAGCGCACTGCATACTCAGGGAAGTGGGGCAGCTGAAAGGGAAAGTAAAAGTGTGCCACCCCACTCTGCACTGTGACACAGCAGTTCAGAGAGAGTGAGTGAGGAGCAAGCGTGTTCCTCCTTTCAGTAATAAAACTGCTCCCCCCCCCTTAGATCCCTCAGGATCTTTTTTTTCCTTTTATACATTTACTGGAGTTTGGGAGTAGAACCACAGAGCGGCAGCAAAGCTGAAAGTTTGCCACTCTGTGGTAAGCCTTCCTCTCTAGCAGTCTGGACTGGCTGCACACATGCCATGGACTCCTCCATGGCTAGCTAGCGCAATTCTACAGCATATTTTTATATAAAGCCAGCAGCTGGGAGTCCTATTAACACAGGGGAATCAGCAATTATTAATACACATACCGATCGGCAACAAAAGTAAAAAGTTTGCCGCTCGGTTCAACCAGTTCCTGCTTTGATGCAGGATTTCTTTAGCAGCTATAACAGAGTGGCAGCAATATAATATAACATAATAAATATAATATAAACAACTAAGGCATAATGCTGCTCCGTTTGTATTCATAATCCACATGAGTGGACATGTTTTGTATTTTAACTGCCATTTTAAACATTTCTAAACATTCCTGCACCATATACATAAAATGGCATAAGCATTAACTTAATTGAGCACTGCAGTACTTCAAACTCATAATACGGCACACAATGCACTCTATGCACTTTACTTAAAAAAATGCACTTTATATTACTGCACTTTATTCAACCAGCACCTTGTATACTTAAAAACACTTTATATATTTGGCACCAAATGCCATAAATGCACCTTATTGCATTCCTGCTAGCTGACCTTAGCCTGGTGCATTATTTTTGTGGGTTCTTGGTGATGGATAGATTTATAAAAACTAGAAATAAAAGTAGTAGGAAGAAAGTTTTAGTGAGAGATAGAAAAGACTGACATAGGTGGCCAACCTACTCCAGGGGTAGAAAAAGGTAAAGCATAGTACAGTATAGAAAGATACTGTTGCACAAAGATTTCAGCAGGAAATAGAAGATGATAGGAAAGGCATCCCTCTACGGGGTTACCACACTGGCAGAACGCAGTTCTGCCACAGCGCTCTTTGTAAGAGACAGCGCCCACTGCAGGTCTGGGGTATGGAGTCTGTGACTCACCTCAGAGGTCAGGTTGGTAAAGTATACCGGCAAGTTAACCACCTGCTTAAGGTTAAACTCCAACATGACTTTAGGTAGGATAGAACGATGACCTTGTCCTTCTGGAAGACCAGGTAAGAAGACCACCAAAAAGGACTGGAGTTTGCTAATCCTTCTGGCTGACATGATGACCACCAGGAAGGTAGTGTCTTCCACAACAGGTGTGAGATCTCACACCTGTGCGCTGGCTCAAATGGCTTGCCCATGAGCACAGTCAACAACTGTAGTAAGTCCCACGGAGCCAAATATTTACATACTAGAGGGGACAAGTGATCCAGGCCTTTGAAAAAGTGTCTATCTTCTCCAGGGCCACCATCAGTGCACCAGCCCACGCCCAGTACACAAAGACAGCTGAAAATTGCACTTTAAGGTTCATCACTGACAGGTTCGACAGAGAGGGACCATAGGTAACCAAGAATGCTCGCCATAGTATGTTACAGGGACCAAACGCCTTAGCCTGGCACCAGATCAAAAACCTCCTCCAATTAAATGCAAAGCATTTATGGGTCCGTCTCTTATGGGACACATCCACAACATGGAGGGCATCATCCGAAAGGCCCAGAGCCTGAACTGCAGCTGCTCAGGAACCAGGCTGAAAGGGGCAAGGACTGAAGGTCCAGGTGTAGGACCTTCCCTTGTTGTTGTAGAGGCAACCTCCATGAAGGCCTGCTGCTGAGGCTAAGGAGATCCACATACCAGAACTGTACGGTTCAGCCTGAGGCTATCAGGATCAACTGTGCCTTGTCCTTTTAGGCCTTAACCACAACCTCTGGACCAAGGAGAAGGGAAGGGAGGCACAGAGGAGGACTAGGGTCCAGGGTCTCGTGAAGGCATTTCCAAACAGTGTCCCGGATCCGGGGGCGGTGCACAAACAGCCTCAGCTTTCTGTTCTCCTACAAGGCAAACTGGTCCATCAGAGGGGTGTCCCACTGAAAGAACAGGTGGTCTGCCACCTCCTGTTGCAGGGACCATTCGTGTGAAGCCTCACTGACCTAGCTGAGGGTGTCTGCCGGCTGAATGTTCTCTCACCCAAAATGGGCTACCAGGTGATCTGCGCACGAGTGTTTAGGTGCAGAGAGCCTCCTGACACAATGGATGGAGTACGACCCACCTTGCCTGTTTAGCTAGAACATGGTAATAGTGTTGTCCATTTGCACATGCACAATCTGACTGCTGATTAAAGAAGCAAACTCCATCAAGACCAGATACACTACACGGAGCTCCAGTAGGTTGATGTGGTGACAGGACTTCCCCGAGTACCCAGAATCTGTGGGCTCTGTGGTCTCCCAGGTGTGCTTCCCACTCCACCAGAGATGCATCTATTGTGACGGATGGTTTTGGGTGGCTGAATGGGATTCCCTCCTCCAGATGTTATGGGTCCAGCCACTACTGGATGGCATCCAACATTGGCTGGGCCACTACAACTGGCTGGTCCAAGTAACATAGGCGCTGGGACCCTGGCTGCCCAACTCCCACTGCACATGGTGCACAGAAACATAGAAGAAGCTGGCCTGCCGGTGCAGCAGCAGCGCTACCACTTGCGACACCGGGTGACCTGCCCGAACGGCATAAGTCATCGGAGGGCTCAAGTTAGGAGGATGCTTGAGCACCAAAGGGACTGCTCAGCTCTTCTAGGGTGTGCACCGACTCGGTGCTTGCCTGGCCTCTGGCGGAGGTTGGAGGTACAGTGAGCCCGAGCCTGACTCAGTGGGGAGGATGCGTGACAGAAGCCGGCATAAGGCCTCAGTGTCAGTGCATGTCACGCCTCCAGAGTGTGTACATGAGAAAAATTCCCCGGCGCAACACCGAGAAGGCCTGGATGCGCTCCTCACCCGCCAGTGCTGTGACCCGCCCAACGAGGACCCGATGAAACGCTGAAGGTGCATTCTGGGGTCTGAAGGGAGGGACCCCCCCCATTGTCCCCGCCTGGGGGGGCTATAGCCAAGGCACTGTGGGGGGGTCCCCAGGTGGGTTGCGCTGTCAGGCGGTGAAGGTTGGGTGATGGTGCCGCTGTGGAAGGGGGCATAAATAATAATTACACCAAATAAAAAATTAAAAAAGGTGACAGCATAAGGCCCATATGGCCCACCTAGTCTGTACCTTTTCCCTACATAATGCAATACCGCAGACCATAATTGTTCTACAGCTTACCCTCTCTTCCCTACTGAGAGAGTACTCATGTCTATCCCATGCATTCTTGAATTCCCCTACTGTTTTTGTCACAACCACCTCCACAGGGAGGCTGTTCCAAGCATCCACTACTTTCTGAGAAAAAGTACTTCCTCATTTTTTTTTTTTTTTTAAACTCTATTTGTGGCACTTCAGGACCCTGGAACTCTCGTGGGCTGCCCAGCGACCGGCTGCTTCTACAGCCCGCTGTGACCCCACCTCCTTAAGGGCATTACTTTCTCCTTAGCAGACTCTCCCCGGCCAGGGCCCTTGAGGAGATCGGAAGGGGGCAGAGGTCTGGTATTGGGCATGTGGCAGCTGGCACTGGGAGCCGTCGCCTATCCAGGCTGGGGGGGGGGGTTCTTACGTTACACCCCAGATGTGGGGGCATGCAATGCCACCTAGCCCGTGATGGTGCTCCCACCCATATCCGAAAGGCAGCCGCCTGACGTCTTCCCCTTCCCTTGCAAGCCCCTGTGCATCGCAGTGCTGCTGGTTTCCACCGGGGCTGCTGCTATGCTGGGCTACCCCCGGATCCCTCCACGACAGGGGACAGGAGAGCAGTCCTTCAGATGCTCTATTCTCTCTCCCCTGCCGACCCCCGGTGGTCTGGGCTCACTCCCGAACCTGGGTCGTTGGTGTGGCGTCCAGCGCCTCAACCCTCAGTGCCACTGAGCCGGCTATCCTCATGTTGCGCCTGAGCCTATGCCCCCCAAGCCTCATGTCATGCCCCCTTGTTCTTGTACACCTTTTCTGAAAGATGCTACTCTCCTGTACCTTGTTTATTCCCCCTGAGGTACCTGAATGTTTCTATCATATCCCCCCCCTCCAGGGAATACATATTGAGGTCCTCTAGTCTTTTCTCATATGACTTTTGGTGCAGTTCTTGCACCATTTTTGTTGCCCTTTTCTGGACCGCCTATCTTTTGTTTATGTTCTTCTGGAGATGCAGTCTCCTGGACACAGTACTCCAGATGAGGTCTCACTAGTGATCGGTATAGTGGCATAACCACCTCCTTTTTTCTGCTCGTGATCTCTCTCCCTATGCACCCTAGCATCCCACTGGTTCTCCCTACAGCCCTCTCACATTGTTTGGTTACATGTAGGTCATCAGATATGACCCACCCAGTCACTTTCATGACTGGTGGCCATCAGTACCGCTCCCCCATCTTGTACTCCTCACTTGGATTTCTGTGCCCCAAATGCATGATTTTGCACTTCTCTGCAATGAATATTAGCTGCCACACTCAACGCTCCTCAAGCATTTGTAGGTCCTTCCTCACCCAGTGTCAACCCTATTGCAGATTTTAGTATCATCTGCAAAGAGGGTGTAGACAGAATGAGAAGGACCTGCAGAAACCTGAAGAATGGTCAGGGTTTGGCAGTTGAAATTCAATGCAAGGAAGTGCAAGATAATACATGAGGCACAAAACCCTGGCACAATATATCAGTTGGGGTGAGGATAGCATGCACCAAGCAGGAAAGGGATCTTGGGGTTATCATCTCTGATGACCTCAAGACAGGGAAACAGTGTGACAAGGCAGCAGGTAAAGCAAATAGGATGCTGGGATGTATAGGAAGGGGCATCACCAGCAGGAAAAGGGAGGTCATAATTCCACTATACAAGACACTACTGAGGCCCCACCTGGAGTACACTGTGCAGTTCTGGAGACCTTACTACGTAAGGACATAGGGTAGAGAAGGTTCAGAGGAGGGCAACAAAGATGATGCATGGATTGCATCACAAGTCCCATGAGGACAGGTTGAAGGCACTGAACATGTACTCCCTGGAGGAGAGGAGGGAGAGCGATATGATAGAGACATACAAGTATCTTACAGGGAGGAATAGGTGCAGGAATGCACTATTTTAAGTGAAAAAATGTTCCAGGACTAGAGGGCATGGGATGAAGTTGGAGGAAGACGATTCAGAGGAAACGTGGAGGAAGAACTTCTTCACAGAACGGGTGGTGGACAAGGGAACACCCAGCCAGAGGAAGTGGTGGGGCTGAAACAATCACGGGATTTAAGAATGCATGGGATAGACATAAAGGAATTCTGGAGGTCAGGGGAAAGGGGCAACAGACTTCTTGGAAAACATAAACTGAACTTACAGACTTAAATGGGCAGACTGGGTGGGCCATAGGCCCTTATCTGCCGACACTGTCTATGTATCTATGTATGTACCTTCCCCTCCAGCCCCTCTGCAATGTCGCTTATGAAGACATTAAAGAGGACTGGCTCCAGCATGGATCCCCGTGGCACCCCATTGGTCATCCCTTCTCCTCGGATTGAACGCCATTTACCACCACCCTCTGTGTCCTGTCGCTCAACCAGTTTCTGACCCAATTTACAACCTTGGGGCCCACTCCCAGGTTGCCCAACTTATTTAGCAACCTCCTATGTGGGACAGTGTCAAAGGCCTTGCTGAAATCTAAGTAGGCCCAATCCATCGCCCCTTCCTGATCTACTTCTCTGGTCACCCAGTCAAAGAAATCTATCAGATTTGTTTGACATGACCTTCCCACTGTGAATCCATGATGCCTCGGATCCCGTGCTCCACTGGATTCCAGAAATATCACAATCCTTTCCTTTAACAGTGACCGCACAGAGGTTATATACAGACCCCCTGCCCTCCTGGGGGAGGAAATGGACAAAGAAATGATAGAAAGTATACTTAGAATGTCAGAAAAAGGGGAGATATTGCTGATGGGGGATCTGAATATGCCAGATGTTAACTGGAGTGCAGTTGCAGCAGCCACTTCTAAGAGTGGTGTTATTCTAGATGCCCTACAAGGTGCATGCCTTAGACAACTAGTATTGGAACCCACTCGAGAGGGAGCAATCTTAGACCTGGTACTCTCAAATGGAGATAAAGAGGATCACAGATGTAGAAATGGGCAGCCATCTGGGAACCAGCGACCACCGAACAGTATGGTTCATGATAAACACAGCAGTACAATCAAGCCATAGAAAGGCAAAAGTACTGGACTTTAGGAGGGTTGACTTTGCCAAAATGGGTGAGTGCCTAAGGAATACACTAGCAAATGGGCAGGAAGGAGGGGCGGAAGAACAATGGGAAATAAATCAAAACTGACATCACAGAGGCAACAAGCCTTTGTGTGAAGTAAATAAACAAAACGATGTAAGAAACCACTATGATTCTCAAAGGAGGTGGCAGGGAAGGGTCAAAAGAAAAAGAAAGCATTCAAGTACCACCAGGAATCATAGAAAGAGCAGGACAGAGAATTTTATCAGTTAAAGCAAAAGGAAGCTGGGAAGGCAGTCAGAACAGCAAAGGACAAACCAAGAAAAGATAGCCAACTCAGTTAAGAAGGGGGATAAAACCTTTTATAGGTACATCAGGAAGCGAAGGAAGAGCAAGGGAGGGATAGTGAGGCTTAATAAAGGGAAGGGGGTGGGCAGAGGGTGACTGTGAAAAGGCAGAGATACTAAACAAATATTTTTGCTCAGTATTCACAAATGAAGAGGGGGAGTTACCTAAACCAAACAATAGAAACACTCTGGATACAGGAGTTGACACCAGCAGATTTACAGAAGAAAGGGTGCTGAAAGAACTCTTAAAACTGAAGGTGGACAAAGCAATGGGGTCTGATGGGATTCATCCCAGAATTCTAAAAGAACTAAGGGTAGAACTAGTGACACCACTGACTACCCTCTTTAACAAATCATGGGAGGATGGAGTGGTACCTGAGGACTGGAGTAGGGCAGATGTGATTCCACTTCACAAAAGGGGGAGCAGGGCAGAAGCAGGAAACTACAGACCTGTCAGTTTGACCTCTGTGGTAGGGAAAGTGATGGAATCACTTCTGAAGGAAAGAACTGTTGAGTACCTAGAGGCCAGAGGGGGCACAGGACCCAAGGCAGCATGGATTCCCAGCGGGAAGGTCATGTCAGACGACTCTAATAGATTTCTTTGACTGGGTGACCAAAGTAGTAGATCAGGGAGGGGCTGTGGACATGGCCCACCCAGACTTTAGCAAGGCATTTGACACAGTCCCACACAAAAGATTAATATACAAGTTAGCCAGCCTGGGAGTAGGTCCCAAGATGTTAGCCTGGGTAAAGAATTGGCTGGACAACAGGACACAGAGGGTAATAGTAAATGGAGTCCAGTCTGAAGAAAGGGGTTTACTAGTGGGGTACTGCAGGGTTCAGTACTAGGACCGGTCCTCTTCAATGTCTTTATAAGCGACATTGCAGAGGGACTGGAAGGAAAAGTATGTCTCTTTGCAGACGACACAAAGATCTGCAGCAGAGTTGATACACAAGGTGGGTGGAAAGGATGAGAAGGGACTTGGCAGGTTGGAGGAATGGTCAGATGTATGGCAGCTTAGATTCAATGCTAAAGTGCAAAAGTAATGCACCTGGGAAACAAAACCCACGGAAGAGTACACCGTTGGGGGGGGGGGGGTGAGATACTAACAACAACAGAAATGGAAAGGGACTTGAGGGTAGTCATATCAGATGACCCAAAGGTGAGCATGCAATGTGAGAGGGCAGTGAGGAGGGCTGGAAGGATACTGGGATGCATAGGGAGAGGCATCACCAGTAGAAAACAAGAAGTTGTTATCCCTCTGTACAGACAGCTGGTGAGACCCCATCTGGAGTACTGCGTGAAGTTCTGGAGACCCAGTTTCCACAAAGACAAACAGGATGAAGGCAGTCCAGAGGAGGGCAACTAAAATGATGGGGGGTCTGCACTGGAAGAAATATGAAGAGAGACTTAAGGAACTTAATATGTACAGCCTCGAGGAAAGGAGAAAGAGGGGGGACATGATAAAAACGTTCAAGTACCTCAAAGGAATCAACAAAGTTCAAGAGGGTAGCATCTTTCAGAAAAAGAGGTCTTGCAAGGACAAGGGGGCACAATTCTGAAGATTGGGGGGCGGCTCAGAGGCAATATAAGGAAGAATTTTTTCACATAGAGGGTTGTGGACGCATGGAATGGCCTTCCGGAGAAGGTTGTGGAGTCAAAAACAGTGGTGGAATTCAAGAATGCACGGGACCATCATAAGGCAATTCTATGGGTTGGGAGTAGGAAGAATTAGGCTGTTGGTTAACTAGGATTTGCAGCTTATTCATTAGGTAGGGAAATGAGCAGACTGGGGGGGCCAAGCGGTCCTTATCTGCCGTCAAATTCTATGTTTCTATTAATTTCCCCACCACTAAGGTTAGTTTGACTGTCCTATAGTAGCCAGCCTCTTCCCTGTTCCCACTTTTGTGGAGGGGGACTACATTTGTCCTCCTCCAGTCCCTTGGAACCATCTATCTCTATCCATTTGTTGAATAGAGCTGTTAGTGGTGCTGCCAGCACCTAAGTTCTTTTAATATTCTGGGATGCAGCCCCATCCAGCCCCATAGCCTCGTCCCCTTTCAGATTCTCAAGTTTCTTTAAGACTCTTTCCTCTGTATATGGGCTGGTATCCATCTCTCTCTCATTTGTGCCCCTATCACCCATGAGCACTTGTTTCACCCAAACTTTTCACTCAGTTCTATCCTCTGCCTTACTACTCCTTCCCCTTCTCCCCTCCTTCACTACCTCTTCGCTCATCCCCACACCCGCCCTTCCTACTCTACCTCCCAGCTGCCTCACTTACCTATGCCCTCCTCACCTCCACGTCTCCCTTCCTCACCAACTTTCCCACTTTCCTGATATGGTTTGACAAGGCCTCCAGGCTGATTTGTTTTATTTTCATTTACCATGAGTGCTTATAATTCTAACGCTATAACCTGCTTCCTGGCATACATTGTTCAATGCCAGATAATGTTACTCATCTGTATTTCATGTAATACCATGATTTACTGTGCATCCCTTGATTTGTGTTATTACCTTTGTTAATGCCCTCTGACGTGAAACCTATGTAAAAGAGCTCTTGCTCAAAGGTATTCAATCCAAGATCTTAATAAATTACCCAACAGTGGTCTTTCTCCTTCCCTTTCTTCTGTGAATACTGAACAAAAATATTTGTTCATGATTATTGCTTTTCCTAGGTCCCCCTCCGCAAAGACCCCTTCCTCCCTTTTTAACCTCACAATCCCACCCATGGTCTTCTTTCTTTCATTAATGTATCTGAAAAAGGTCTCATCTCCTTTCTACATTGCCTGGGCTTTGATTTCTTCTGTTTGCACCTTTGTGCTCATAACTGCTTTCCCTGCCTCCCTCTGCTTTTCCAGACACAGTTCTGTCTTCCTTCCTCTGTACTTGTACCTCCTGAAAGCTAGTCTTTTCTCTTTCACCTTCCTGGCCACATCTTTTGAGAACCATAGTGTTTTTTCTTTCTCTTTGTTCTGCTTAGTTGCCTAACACAAAGGCTTGTTGCCTCTGCTATGGCTCCCTTAATGTCAGCCCATTGTTTCTCTACACCCCCCCCCCTTCTTCTCCTGCCAGGGCTTCCTTGAGACACTCCCCCACTTTTGCAAAGTTGACCCGTCTGAAATCCAGGACCCCTGCTTTCGTTTGGTTAAGACCACCCCCACAACCATTTTGGAAGCAGTAAGTACCTGGAAACATATCCCTGAGTGGCTAGGACTCAACCTTCTCCCTCATGCTCTAAAAGCTACGCAACTGTCGGGGGAGGAATGCAGATAATTTGTCCTTGGACACCCTGGACTCCCAATGAGCTTGGAATCAGTATGTCAGTAAAGCCTAGAAATCCAGAGTCAACCTTCTGTCCGCCACTTCTACAAGAAACTTGTCCAGAGTAATGGAGGGCCACTGTAGAAAGAAGTGGAGCAACCAACCCACAACAGGGAGCCAGGACTGGGAGGGGTGTGTGTGTGACACTCCATTACACGTCACTGCACAGCTTTGGAGGGGGTTCTGACTATATGGGCAACGGAGGCACCACCACCTCTACCCCTCCCCCTTTTTGGCCCTTGCCTGCCAAATTTTGGTTTTGGATGCCAGTACTAAAACTGCCCCTACTAAGGCTGCTGCTGCTGAGGCTATAGTGGCTGAAAGGGCCAATACTGAAAATGCCTTCTTTTAAGGTTTGTGGCCCTTCTGGGATGAAGTCTTGGAATCAAGGGTGGCAATGGACTACTCAATTAGAGTCAGATGCCCTTTTATCGTGGGGCTGAAGAGACTGGTCCCCAAGAATGAAGAGATTGGTCCCTATGAAGGGGATATTGGCCAGCTTATGAGGAGTATCCACCAGAAGGTTAGAAAGCTTCAGCCAGGTCCTATGACACATGGCAGCGGATGCTGCCATGGCACAGGCATAAGAGTCGCCCATGTCCAAAGCAATCTGAAGCTGGTGTTTAGTCAGCAGTTGACCCTGGTCTCTGACCATCAACTGTCTGTTAGAAGGAAGACGGGGAAAAAAGTTCCCTAATTCTCCAAGCAGGAAGTGACCAATGTTTGCCATTATGACAACCTAGCTGGCTTGACAGAGACCCAGCAGTGCAGCCTCGTACATTTATTTACTGTAGTATCAATGTTTTTGGACTCTGTCCAAAGGCTGGTCCAAGTCCCCAGGGCCAATCCTAATATGGCCTCAGATATGGGAAAGGCAATCCCCAGGGAATCATCCTTGTCTAGTATGTCAGTAAATGGGTATTTATAATGGGATCTATTTACAAATGCTTTCTTAGCAGCCACTTGTCCTCTCACAATACTGTGTACTGTACAAACCCTGTATTGTTGTTTTTGCCTTGTTCCTAGATTATTTATATCTGGTTTATTATTGTTTAGCTTATCCTAAATTGAGTTTTTCACTGTTAAAACCATGTTTTTCCTTCTATAACTATCAACTCTCTCTGTAAAATGTGTCATTGTGAAAACTTATCTTGTACTCTCCCGGGTCATGCCTGAAAATAGGCATTTATAATATCTAGTGTACCTACCCGGTTATCAAAAACAAAATAAACAAATGTACTTACAGACCATATGAATGGAGAGCACTGGGCAGGATGCTAGATGCTGCCAAAGCTCCAGGGCCAATCCTAATATGGCCTCAGACATGGGAAAGGCAATCCCCAGGGATTCATCCTTGTCTAGTGTGTCAATAAATGGGTATTTAGCCCACTTCTGGACTGGTTCCCAGGATACATTTATGGCATTTGACATAAGCTGGATCAAAGTCCAAAGAGACAGGAAGAGTGCAATTTTCCACGATCCTATGACCAGCGACAACAATGCTTGTATTTCCTGCTGTGGTAAGAGGGTCTCTCCCTGAAAGTCTGAAGGGCCAGACACATCTCCCCTAAATTACTCAACAGAATTACCTTTTGATACTGGCCTCAACTGGCAACAGCGCAGAGATGGAAAAGGAACTCATCACAGCCATCGCTACCTCTTCTTCCATGACCGCTAGCTGTGTGGCTGACCCAGCAGCTGCCAGGAACTTCTTGCGGTCTTTCAGCTGACTAAGGGGCAGTTGAGCCTTCAGTTCTTTCAGGGACAAGGACAGCACTGCCCGGCAATAAGTGCATCCTTCAACATCGTGCTAATCCCCAAGGCAGTACAGACACATGTTGTGCGGATCGATGGCCGACATTTTCTACTGGCAGAGTAATTTTTAATTGAAGTACTACAGTTACAGTATAATTGCACTGCGACTGCAATGTGGTTGCATGCAAAAAAAATATGTAACTGCAGTGTAATTAACCCTGTTTCATGTAATTGATGATTAGTTACATTGAAACCGACAAAGTGCAATACCTTTTTTTTCTTTCAACAGTCACGGTTCCCACTATAAGGGAACCAAACCGAGATTTCTCAAGGCTACAGTATATGTTAAATTGCTTGAACATTTTATAAATTAAGCATTTTTGGTGAGAATTACTCACAGTTCATGTTATCTGTGGGAACCTTGACTCTAGTGAAAGCAAAAATACAAATAAAAAACCTCAGAGAAACGGTGTCTGCCAAGAAAAAACAAAACAGAAAAGAATGTCCTAGCTACTACTCCTGCAAAGTGAAGGAGCAGGTATTGGACCAAAGACAAATGCCTTCAGCAGAGGACATGGCAATTTTTCCAGTCCTTCCAGGCTATGGGAAACTTTATGAATATGCCTGCCCCTTGCTCAGGCTCCAGCCCACCTGCCTGTGGTAGAGGGGGACATATACTATATAAAGAGAAGGAAGGTGAACCTAATGAACCAGTTGGTTCACCTGAACAAGAGTTTGGTTCCACTCCAAGGCCTACCGAGGATTATACATAATACTCCTCTTTTATTAGGCAAAACAGGGAAGGATGATGAGGGAGCAGAATTGATGGATATGGTGGGGCTAGCTCTAACAAGAAGGCTGCTAGTTCTCTGTACTCAAGGATGTGAGATTGTGTTTTAGTTAGTGATAGTTTTTATCAGGTTTACTTGACACCGCTCAGCTGCTTGCTGGCCGCCAAGGACTAAAACAAACACTCACTGCTTGCTGGGTGGAAACTTCATGTAGTTGAAAGGACCAGAGCTACACACAGTTTCCATCCAGCAAGCAGTGACCAGTGTCATATTCAGCTTGTCTGACCACTGGTCTTTCACTGCTGAGCCCCATGCAGCTCGAGCTGCATTGGGCATGACAGTGACACGCCTCTGAAATTAAGTTCTTCTCATTGCAACAAAATGTTTGCTGCGCACATATGTGTACGTGAACATAAAGTGGATGTACAAAATCACTTACAAGAACAACACTGAAAATGAGAAGGCCTCCACTTCCTACAGGTTTTATGGTAGAAGAAGTAGGGGTAGGGGTTACTATCCTATATGGTCCCTGTGAGTAACAACCCCAAAGAAGTTACTACAGAGGCAGAAGGGGCTCCAGGCATGCTGCTGCTGCAACACCAGCCCTCAAAAAAACAAAATCCCTGACATGTTTGCTCCGGTTGCCCAACCACTGCCAGTGGGGAGAAGGCTGGTCAGCTACTTCCGGGAAACACATAGGTAAACATTACCACAGACAGGGAAGTCCTGGAGGCAGTGGGCTAGCGATTATCCCTGCAGTTTGAAAGTTCCCAAAACTGCAAAAACTCAACCTATGGAAATAATTCTGCTGGAATTGGAAGTAAACAAACTCCTACAGTCAACAGCAGTAGAAAAGGTCCCTGCCTCACAGTGGGGCAAGGTCCTGTTCTCAAGACACTTCCTGACCAACAAGAAAAATTGGGGAGTAGCGACCCATTTTAGATCTAAAATATCTGAATAAACCTTTCATAAAGAAAAGATTCAAGAAGCTTACACTAGGCATAGTAATACCAGGTATTGATATAGCAAGTCCAAAAGACACTTTTTTATTGTGCAAAAATGTTTTAACGTAGCTGGCCTGGTGGCGTGGAGGGTTGAGGCGCTGGACACCACACCTTGCGCCACACTGGCGAACCGGACGCCCGGGGGTCGGCAGGGAGGAGAGAACTGAGTGTCGGAGGCGTCTCTCTCTCTCCCTGGGTAGTTTAGTTTTGCACAGTAGTGACACCCGGTGGAGACTGGGTGTACTACAGTGCCTGGAACATAAGGGGAGAAGCACGGCGGACGCCTACGGCTTTTCTGTGCAGGTGTCACTGCACGTCTGGCTCCTGGGGGTAACCTACAGTAAAAACCCTGGGTCGAGGATAGGTGAAGGCACCTCCAGTCTCGGGCACACTCCCACTATCGGGCTCGGGTTCCAGTGGGGGTTCTCCGACACCTGCCCAGCGAATTAGATTGTAGATACAGTGCCAGGCCGGGTGGCCCTGCCTCGGGGGATCTGCCAAGCAGGGTCAGCCTGTAACGCTTCAGATCGGGAGGTGCAGCCAGGCTTGTAGGTAGCTGAAGAGAGTTCCTCAGGTCCTGGTGGGGGGGGAGCTGTAATGTGCAAACAGCAGGTAGCACTACTTGCTTGTTGCACATTAAAACTTTTTTTTTGGTATAATACATTCATTGAATTTCAAAATATCATAAACCAGAAGACGAGAGGTTTCTGCAATCCAGAATTATAACCATATGAAACAGGAAAACCTTCCACTCTACTGACATGCAATTACAGATACATAGGAAATAGGAGAAACACATTCAAAAAAATTAAGGGAAAAAAAACCTATGCCACATGGGTGCCCTATGCGCCTGACCACCATCAATGGTTATACCCTGGAATGTCTCTGTTGCACACTATCCTAGCACACGCCCTCCCGAAGCAACCTGGCCTCACCGGGCATTAGAGAGTCCAGAAAGCTTCCCCAGCTATCCAAAAACCTGTCATCTTTCCCTTTCAAAATAAATGCTCTATGGCTAAGGACTGAATGGCCAACGTTTACCATTGTGTCACAGTGGTACCATTGTGTCACAGTGGATGTGATGCACAATATTCAGGTGCTCTGGACACACTGCCTTGCCAAACTCAGCAATACCTGGACCCATCTCGGGTAGGGCTCCCACCCTCCTCCCCCAAGTCGTCCATACCCAGGAGCATGGTCACTGGTATATTCGGAAGTAGAACCCCTCACATCGTAATAATAGTTTGGGATACTGCACTGCAAAACTGCTTCAAAAGAGGGAAGTCCTAACAGCAATGCATATATGTACCCAACGCCCTCCGACATCTCCCACACAGCAGGGAGACCATTGGATTAAACCTGTGTGCCACACTAGGAGGGCAATATAACCATGTATCAATTTAAACTGAGATTCCTTATATTTGTTATATATTTATTTATTTATTTATTGAGATATTCAGAAAGTCCTTTGAGTCAAAGACTCATTTACAAAAGTTCCACGTCATACACAGAGGGTACAGGAACAATATTTGTTACAGATTGCAGTACATTACATAACAAACACTGGATGCACATTTGTTCAGTGAGTAACTACCATTCCAAGATAACATGATTTACAATGATTAGCACAGCCATAAGATAGCACAGAGGTTCTGAAGAAGGCTATTTGTCAAATAATTAACTTGTAGAACATTAGAGATGGAGAACACAAAAAGCTGTTCTAGGTCATCGGAGAGTGTCAGTTGCAGTCATATAGGTTAGAGGCCTGGAGGTGTTTCCTTAGCCTGGATTTAAAAGGGCCAAGCCTTGTTTCGTCAGTTATTAGGCTTGGGATCGAGTTTGTCCAGGAAGGGGCTTTGTAGCTGAAGGATCGTTAGAATTGGGAAGTCCGGCAATGGGGTACTCATAGCAATGGTTTGTTCGAGTTACGGGTGGTTCTGCCAGGAGATGTTGAGAGGATAATTTTGTCAAGGGCAGGGGAGGTGAGGCCTAGAATTATTTTTTTTGGTCATTAGGCAGATGTGGTACCTGATTCTGTTGTCTAAGTTTAGCCAGTTCGTGGTACTGTAGAGGGAGCAGGTGTGTGTGAAGCGATCACATCCAAGGATGAGATGGCAGGCCTTGTTAAGCACAAGCTGGAGTCTATTGAGGGCTGAGGTGGGCGCGGCACTGTAGATGAGAATACCATAGTTTAGCAGAGAGAGGATAGAGGAGTTTATGGTAAGTTGTAGTGCCTCAGGGGTGATGCAGTGTTTGGACTGAAAAAGTACGCCTAATCTAGAGCTAAGGGCAGTTGATAGGTGCAGGATATGCTGATTAAAGTTGAGGGCCGAGTCTAGTGTGATCCCTAGATATTTAAAGGTGCTTACTTGTTCTAGGGGGGTTTGAATAACAGTAAGAATTTGAGGGCAGAGGCTCTTGAGCGGGTTCTGGGGATGGGAGAAGATCATGACTTTTGTCCTATTGTAGTTAATTATTAGATGCTGGGTGGTGAGCTATTGTTCTGTTTCACGGAAGGAGTGCTGGAGACTTAGATGGAGTTTAAGGGGGTCACAATCAGAGACAAACAGGACGGCATCATTCGCGTATAGGAGCAGACTGATGGGAGGGAGTTTAGGTATAGACTGAATAGCAAAGGGCTAATAATGGAGCCCTGTGGGACACCAGAGTGGATTGGGAGGCTAGGGGACAGGACGGTGCCTACCTTGACCAGCTGTGTTCTATCGGAGAGATAGCTGGTGGAACCAGCTCATGGCATCATTGGAGAAGCCACTGTAGGCAAGGGTGTTCAGTAAGAGGGCATGGTTGACGGTATCAAATGCCTTAGAGAGGTCCACGAAGATGGCACCTGTGATGTGGCCATGGGAGATTAATTCAAGGAGGGCGGTGGTGATACTAAGACCCTTTCGGAAACCGTGTTGCTGGTTGCATAGAAGGTTATATTTAGCAAGGTGGTCAGTGAGTTGATCAGCGACTATGCGCTCCAGTGCTTTAGATGGGGGTAGAATGGAGATGGGTAATTGTCCCCACTCTTAAGGATGGGTGTGATGGAAGCAGAGTTCCAACGGGAGAGGAATTTCCCATGACAGAGGGAGCGGTTGAGAATGTGGGTGAGTGGGGCTAGGACTTCCAGGAGGGTGAGGCGGAGAAATCTCAGGTCAAGGGAATCGTTACTATAGTTAGAGTGGCTAAGGGCATTGGCAAGGTAGGGCTTGGCTGCCTCCGGGGTAAGGACACGTAGATAAAAGGGTGGAGCAAGGGGTGGACTGGGGTTGATTTGGGCAGGCAAGGGGTCGAAGAAATTGGCAGGGGGGAGGACATGGCTGAGATCAGTGAAGGTAGAGTTTAGGGCCGAGGCTATACTGAGGGTGTCTGAGGAGAGGTTACCGTCTATTAGCATTTGGTCTGGGGGCAGATTAGGGCCTTTGCCACAGAGTTCCTTATTATTCCAAAATTTGTGCCCAGTGCCCCAGGTGAAGGTTATGGTGCCTTTGTAATCTGCTTTGGCGGTGTGTATGGCCCATGTGCACTTGTTACGGGCCTCCCTATACCGTTACCTGTCCATAGGCTGTTGGATCTCATTAGCTATATGCCATTGGGCGTCACGCTGTCGTAGTAGGCTCAGGAGGTGGTCCGAGAACCAGGGGGCATGGTTACCTTCGGACATATTCTTGGTTGGGGGGGCAAATTGTCACAGGCAGCACTGAATGTGGTAATAAATAGATCAAGCGCATGATCTGGGTCAAGGGCGTTTGATAGGGGTGTCCAGTCCCAGTCTCTGAAGTGGGTCTTAAGTTGGGCTAGTTTACCAGGCCCAAGTTTGAGTTGAGGTAATTTTAGGTGGGGTTTTGGGGACAGTGCAAGACCAGTTGCAGAGTACTGGAGAGTGGTCACTTAGTGCATCAGGGTGTACCAGGGTGCTGATTATTCTGTGGGGGCGGTTTGTGAAGACTAGGTCTAGAAGAGAGAGAGAGAGAATGTCCCCATGCAGGTATTAATCCGGGTGGGGGTTGTGACTACCTGCGTGAGATCAAGTGCAGCAGCCTCATCAATGAACGGGGCGGATGTCTTGGCCAGCCAATTTATGTTGACGTCACCCGTAAGTATTTTTTCATGCAGTGGGGGAAAAGTAGATTTATTTAAATGTTTTACCAGGAAAGGCACACTGAACAACAATGTTGCTCATCTCATGGAGCATCCTGGGGGGAGAGAGAATTAGGTAACAATGCTGCATACGAGAGACACACAAATTACACAGTGTTACACCGGCCCAGTGGAGCTGGAAGTTGAGGCGCTGGTTGCTACACCTCACGCTGGCAACCCGAGTTCAGGAACAAGGCTGGAAAGCTGGGGGTCGGCAGGTACCATGTCATCCTGCCTGCTGGTGGTGGCTGGAAGGAGATACGGGTCAGGAAGTATGCTCCGACGTAACCACATCGGTAGAGAGAGGGGATGGGAGAAAAGGAGGAAAAAGGAGCCTGGCAGGGCTCCATGATGGTTCACTGCACCCAAGGGCTGACCCAGACTTCTGGATTGGGTCTCCAGGGAGAAAGCGTCACCTCCCTGGCCCCGCCACGGGGGGCAAGTCATGAGAGAATAATCAGGGTCAGCAAGTGCTGGAGTGGCAGGACCTGAGAAAGAGTCCTCCTTTGAAGGGCTGGAGCCCCTACCAGGGCTTGCAGAGAGAAAAATCTGAACAGAAAAAGAAAAAAAATGTACATAATGTTGCATATCAGTAGTCCCACATGTGAGCACAGGACTACAGCCCAATTAGCATCTGTTATAGTAACTTCAAGGTCCCTCTCCCACTGAGCTTTCACGGCCCCTGATAAATCCAGAAAAAATCGTCCTGCTTAACTGCCTTTCTTACCAGACCCTCGTCATCCACCCTGGCATCATAGACCACCTGCTCCCCTGCACTAGGGGCAATGCTTCTACCTGATCTCTATGCATCCTGCTCCCAGAAGCTCTGTACCTGTAGGTACCGAAAAAGATGAGCATGTGACACCCCTAACTTGTCCTGGCGCTCTGCAATGGGGTGAATCCCACACTTATTTATAAGTCCCCCAGACATTTAACTCCTTCATCCTACCATTCCCTGAACCCAATAACTTCTAACTCTGGTAGGAAGCCCGGGTTGTAAGTCACTGTCAGCAATATTAATACATTATTGCATGCTAGAAACGTGGTTCTTGGACTTCAGCATCTGTGCGTTTTCCTGCTTGGTGTTTTCTACTGCTGCACCAGTCCCATCCTCTAGCACGTAGGTTCCTGTGCTTTTCTCTTGCACCGTAATATTATCCTTGCAAACAGGACATTGGCTAGGGTCACAGGATCTGAAAGATGCCCATCTTCACACCCCAGTCAGACCTATTCAAAGAAAGTACCTCAGATTCAGGTAAAAAAAGAAACTGCCAGTGCCAGTTTGTCGCCCTTCCCTTTGGCCTCACCTCAGCACTAAAGGTCCTGACAAAATACTTGGCCGTGGTGGCAGTACATCTGAGAAGGAAAGGTGTGTTTTTTCCCTACATGGACGACTGGCTAGTCTCAGGGAAAACAGAGTAAGAAGGAAAGTGCTCTATCTAGAAGGTAAAAAGCACACTGGAGAGCCAGCTGTTCCTGATAAACCCTCAGAAGTCTCAAACCGAATTGGTTAAGGTGCTGGACTTGATAGGCGCAGAACTAGATACCCTGCAGGAGAAAGCTTTCCTCCCTCTGGAAAGGGTTACAAATGTGATTGCCACTGCAAGGTCCTTCACACTGGGCCAGCCAAGGCCTGCAAGGGATTTCCTACAGCTACTGGGCTACTTGGCTGCATCCCCAACAGTGGCACCATGGGGTAGGTTTCAAATGAGGGACATTCCGTACCACTTAGGAGACCACAGGTCTCAAGAGAAGACCTCCCCCCGTGACAGGGTTGAATATGGCCCTGTCCCAGCCGTTCGGAAGAAAGAGTTTAAATGCAAGGATCTGTTCTATTCTCTCCTTTTCTGTCACTTCTGTCTGGTTGTGCCACCAAATTTTCTGTCTCTTTTTGTTGTATAGCCCACTATTTGAAAAAGGCAGTCAGGCTTTCAGGTTCTGTCACTGTCTGTTCTTTTTCCATCACTGGTGCTAGCTGTACAGTCTCAGCTTGGACTTCTGTCTCTACTAGTTTGGCTGCCATTCTCCGGGTAACCACTCCTGGGCTTGCTGCTGCAGAACCCATACCCTTCTTCTATGCTTCCCTGGTACCAGGTCTAGTACCCATGCACAACACTCCTGGCTTAGACTATACACGGTGTAAATCCCACTTAACCTGACACCATCTGTCTTCGAGGCACAGGTCAGGAAGCATCGGAAAACCAGGAGCAGCTGTAAAACTCACAAGAGTTTTATTATTAACAACAGTAAAATACAAAAAAATTGTTCAATATAACTATTTACAATGGCAGCATAAACAGAGAAAGTCCATCTAGGTTTCTTCTCAATTTCCAGTCTCAATCTCTCTCTTTCTCACAAGAAATTTCAGCTCTGGTTTTGTAAGCCTTTGCAACCCCTGCTCGTTAAGAAAACAGCATGCTTCTCACATAGTGTTCTTGTAAGTTTCAACAAGTGCAGCAAAAAGAACATTGTGACCCAGAACTGACCTCTTGCTTACAGCTTCTCAGGGAGTTTGCAAACAGGTAAACCCCTTGAGTTCCAAACAGCTTTTTGCAATCAGTTCAACAGTAAAACTATATACATTTCTAAACAAAGGGATCCCAGTTATCAGTTACATTCCCACAAAATAATTCACATATATTTTATACCAGCAGATATGCAGGGGGGGGGGGGGAGACAGGACAGCAAGAGAAGGTAGAGAGATAGTGAGGGGCAGAGAATTGCAAGACCGTCAGGGTAATCAAGTCCTAGGTCTCACGTGAAAATTTGGTTGCGCAACCAGACAGAGAAGAGACAGAAAAGAAGAGAATGGAACAGATCCTTGTATTTAAAGTCTGTCTCCAGAACAACTGGGACAGGGCTGTATTCAACCCTGTCACACCCCCCTCCAGGCTAGTGCCAGTTACAAAGTCATTGGTATGGGTACTAGAGTGGTGGAAGGAAAACTACAACCTCAGAAAGGGCATTCCCTTTCCCCAGCAATCACTAACAAGTATCCTCACAACAGATGCCTCACTTCTAGGGTGGAATGCCCACCTAGAGGACCTCACAGTAAATGGCACATGGAGCCCACAGAAGATTCAGGAGCACATTAGTGTCCTAGAGCTCAGGGCAGTATTGCTGCCAAATCAGTCCTCCTTCTCCTCCGATCTACAAGGTCAAACTGTTCAGATCCAAATCGACAACACCACAACATATTACACAAACAAGCAGGAAAAAACAAGATTCTCATGTCTGTGCACAGAGGCAATGAGGATCTGGCTTACTCCCTAGATGCAAAGATCTCTGCAGTGTGCTTGCCAGGCAGAGACAATACCCTGGCAGACTCCCTAAGCAGAATCAGCCACGGAAACCATAAATGGACCATGAACCAGCAAGTGCTGACCTCAGTTTTGGGAGATAAATCAGCTCCCACGCTTTTGTTGCATATCACCAGCAAAGAGCATAGTCCCAGAGGATGCCCTACTCTTGGATTGGATGGGGAAGCTCCTATACATCTTCCAACCATTCCCGCTCATACAGAGGGTGCTCATTAAGCTCAGGAGAGAGCCAGCAACAATGATCCTGATGGCCCCAGACTCAGCCAGGCAGACCTGGTACTCAATGCTCCAGGCCCTGCCTGGCAGGAATCCAATCAACTTGCTGCTGAGGTACAATCTACAGACTCAGTCTCTGGGCAGGATAACATTCCCAGACCTCAGGACATTACGTTTGAGGGCATGGTTCTTGAGAAGCTAGAATTTTCTGATTTTAATGTGTCTTAAAGAGTTCTTGGGGGTGCTTAAGGTTTCAAGGAAACCATACTTTTCAAGTGGAAGAGATTCTCATACTGGTGTGCCCTCAGGAAGATGATCCCAATGCAGGCAGAGTTGCCTACAGTCCTGGACTACCTGGTTCACTTACAGTCATTAGGTCTGAGGCCATCAACTATAAAGGTACATTTGGCAGCAGTATCAGCCTATACAACAGTAATCAAGAGCAAATCTTTGGCCCCACAACCCATTTCAAAAGGTTCTTTAAAGGCCTCAAGTTTAGAGTAAAAATAGTACAGTTACGTAGGAAGTTACTGTAACAGTAGATCTTCGAGAGAGGTTCCTTCAGTAGGTCATCACACATAGGACTGGCGACACGGCAGACCTTTCTAGCAATCCCTCCGACGGGGGTCAGCTTGACTGTATATATGGCTGGGTCCCCACGCCCACCCTCCAGTTCTCCCGCTGGAGCCAGAAAGAGGCCTGACAGCAGGAGTGAACAGGATTTGGAGTCCCTGTAAAACATAAATGAGGGGAAGGAGGGAGGGAAAAATATGACCTACTGAAGGAACCTCTCTCGAAGATCTACTGTTGCAGTAAGTTCCTACATAACTGTACCATCTTACTTCGAGAGGGTTCCTTCAGTAGGTCATCACATATAGGACAGAGTCCCAAGCAGTCCCTCCAAAGAGGGACCGAGAGAAACCAGGGAGGAGGAAAAAACAAACTCCAACAGAAAAAACTGAAGTCCAGAAAGGACCCAGTCTAGGACAGAAGGCCCTGCAGGATGGCTAGGTCAAAGCCAGCCCTCTGCCTAGAAGCGATGTCCAGACTATAATGTTTGGTAAAGGTATGGACAGAACTCCAAGTAGTGGCAGCACAAATGGCCACAGAAACGTTACAAAGGAAGGCTGCAGAGGCAGCCATGCCCCTAGTAGAATGACCTCTGATGGTACCCGGCAGAGGTTTGTCGTACTTCTGGTAACAGTATCGAATGCAGTTGCCTAACCATTTGGAAAGGCCCTGCTTTGAAACCAGTTTGCCCTTCAATCTCGGGGCGAAGGAGACAAATAACTGGTCGCAACAGTGAAATTCTTTAGTTCGATGGGTGCAGCACTGGAGAATCCAATGGACATCCATCTTATGGCGGAGTGCCTCACCTCTATTAGAGGGGGACGGATAATACACTGGAAGCTCTGCTGACTGATTCAGCATGGCTTCTGACACCACCTTAGGAAGAAACCTCGGATGAGTTCTGAGGACTGCCCGGTCCCTATGGAAAATCAAGTATGGCTCCTTGCAGGCTACAGCGTTAAGTCCCGAAATTCTTCAGGCTGAAGTGACAGCCACAAGAAAAAGCACCTTCCAAGATGGGAAGTGCAAATCACAGCTGATAGCCAGCTCGAAAGAAGGAAGGGTGAGCTTTTCCAGTACAAAGTTCAAGTCCCAAGGCAGGGTTGGGCTGCGGAGGGTGGGGGGTTCAGATGGAGAATCCCTTTCAGAAAGGTTTTTGAGACTTCCAACTGAGCCACAGGTTTACCATCCACTAGCTCATGGTACACTGAGATAGCCGAGATATGGACCTTTAAGGAAGGGTAGGACAGACCGGAGTCTGACAATTGAAGGAAGTATTCCATGACTTGTGGGGCCAAGCAAGAGAAGGGGTTCCAGCCCTTAGTGGTAGCCCAAATGGAAAACCGTTTCCACGTCATGGCATACGTGGAACGAGTAGACGGTTTCCTAGCCTCGATGAGGACTTCAGCAACCCTGAAGGAAACCCACGAAGCATGATATCGCTATGCCTGCAGGAGCCAGGCATGAAGATGCAGGGTTCTAAGCCCCGGGTGTATCAGTCGACCTTGGTCCTGGGTGAGGAGGACATGGGTCACTGGAAGTGGAACTGGTGGTTCCCGGGAAAGCTGCTGTAGCAGCGGGAACCAGATCTGTCTCAGCCAGAGAGGAGCGATGAGGATCATCTTTGCCTTCTCCGCCTGGATTTTGAGAAGAACCCTCTGCAGAATGGGAAACGGAGGGAAAGCATACAAGAATTTCCCTGTCCAAAATGGAGACAATGCGGCACTCCAAAAAGCCGAATTGAATGGAAAAATAGCAGCGAGGGATAAACCGATGCGATGAACTTTCTCGACGATTGCTAACTGGAAGTCTGCAATGCGACTGACACGAGGTGACGGCGGGAAAGAAATGGAGGGCGGGCGTGGGGCCTGCCCACTATATACAGTCATGCTGACGGCGTGGGGACCGCCCACTATATACAGTCATGCTGATGTCGGGTGGGCGGTCCCCCCTCAGGTATTGCTAGAAAGGTCTGCCGTGCGGCCAGATGCCAGGTGGCGCCAGTCCTATATGTGATGACCTATTGAAGGAGCCCTCTCGAAGCAAGATCTTAAATTTTTCTTATTATCTTTTTCCAAGCAATGCACATCCAGTACTAGGCACCAGCCAGGCTTACTACAAATTCCAGTGATCCAAAGCATCAATTTGGAGCAAAGCTACAGGGGGAGGGGGTTATGGATAGTCTGGCTCAAGCGGAGAGCGGACAGGTCCTTAAAGATCAACGGAAATGTAAAATGCGCTTGGCGTTATTTTAAATGTGGAGTTATTTATTTTCATATAGGCATTTAACCTCCTGCTGTCAGCCTGCCTAGTTCAGCTGGGCCTTCCTCCAGCCCCACTGCCCATCAGCCCAGGACTTACCCCCCCGTAGATATCAGACAACGTACCCCTTGTGGTGGGCTGAAGGGGTACCCAAGCCCCTCTGAGCAGGGTCCAGTCAGAGGGCACCCAGACAATGGTGCAAGGACTGCGAGGGAGGCCAGCTTCATCTTTTGTGGCTATTCCCCCCCAATCACATTTTTCTCCCTTCCCAGTTAACCCTTGAGAATCAAATGAACTGCTAAGCCACATACTATGCGTGTGTGTGCCTCATCAAGCGAGGTCTCCTTACACTCTGAAAGCAACACCAACTGCAGAGAAGGAGAGCAGCTTTTGGGATGCTCAGTCCTCCCCTCTCCTCCCCAGTCAGCCTACCGACAACCCAGGCTCAGTCATGAACCCAGACTGTTGGCATGGTGAAAGGCTGTGCTACAAAAAAATAGGTTACTCACATGTGATTGTAGTTCAAGTAGTAGTATATGATTCACATCCACATGGAGGCAGTTCTTGAGCTGTTTTGCAGGAATGTCTTTAAGCAAAGCTCCTCCCACCAGCCAGGTGGTATATCCCTTGGCCCCACTCCATGTCGTCAGACCTCCGCATGCTGGAAGCAGAGATTAGTCTGCCACTTGCCAGGGGAGGCCGGGTGGGTGGTGTGGATGTGAACCATATACCACTCTTAGAAAGTACAGTTACGCAAGAACTTACCGTAACAGGAGGTCTTTGAGGAGTGTCTCTTGCAGTAGGTAATATACTTGGGTCATTGCCAGAGGTCGCTGTGGTACTTGGTAGCTCTTCCAGCAGTCTTTTACCAGGGGCCGCCCACACATGACATCAGCTTCCTATTTTCTATACAAGTGCGGGCGGTTCTTGGTATCCTCAGTTCCCCTGCCAAATTCAGCTCGCAAAGCGAGGACCGAGGGGAACCTGAGGTACCAAAGGTATCCCAACCCAGAAGTCACTGGACCAGAAATTGTTCTCCAAGAGAAGGAGGGGAATGGAGGGTGGGAACGAACCTACTGCAAAAGACACTCCTCAAAGATCTACTGTTACAGCAAGTTCTTACGTAACTGTACTCTCTTCCATGGAGTGGTCTCTTGCACTAGGTAATATACTTGGGATGACTCCCAAGCAGTATGTCCCAGATGGGAGGACACTGTGATAGAAGGCCATCCTACGGTGTGAAGCAATATCCAGTTTGTAGTGCTTCATGAATGCATGGATTGTGGGCCGAGCAGCTGCATTGCAGATATTTGAAATGGAGGCTCCTTTAAAGCAAGCTGCAGTAGTGGCCATAGCTCCAGTGGAATGGGCTTGGACAGGTCCTAGTAAGGGTTTGTTGTATTTTGTATAACAAAATGTAATACAGTGTGCCAACCAGTTAAAAAGGGTTCTTTTAGTAACTGGGAGCTTTTCTCGGCTCGAGGCAAAGGTGACAAACAATTGAGAAGCCTTTCTGATTGATTTTGTTCAATTAATATAGTAACGCAATATATGATGGGACATCTAAGGTATGTAGTAGATGCTCACCTTGGTCAGAGCACTCAGGATAGTATACTGGTAACTCCAGGGACTGGTTTAGTGCGTGTTCAGACACTACCTTAGGAAGGAAGGGTTGGTATGGAGTGCCACCCTGTCTGAAAAATCAAGTAAGGTTCTCTACACATGATGGCATGAAGCTCGGAAATATGGCGAGCTTAAGTAACAGCCACTAGAAATAAGGTTTCCCATGAGAGGAAAAGGAGGTCACAAGTGTCCGCCGGTTCAAAAGGTTCAAGGGTTAATTTCTCTATTAGAAAACTGAGATCCCACAGAGGAGTGGGTCGTCTAATAGGTGGTTTAATATATACAGGTTACTCACCTGTAACAGGAGTTCTAGGAGTGGTATATTTTGTATATCCACACTGTCTGGCAGGTTCCTTGCCACTTTAAATCTTGCCGGAAGGTCTTCAAGCTGGCTCCTCCCACCCACCCGGGTGGTAAAACCCTCGGCTAAGCCCTGTGACGCCAGATCAAGTCCGCTGGAATAGATCGGTTTCGCGTCAAAGCCAGGAGGTCGGGTGGGTCGTGTTGATGAGCAACATATACCACTCCTAGAACTCCTGTTACAGGTGAGTAACCTCTGGCACTTGGGTTAATATCCCAGTACTGACACTGTAATGCAGCATGAGAGGGGTGCTGCATTTCTGAGGTGCCGCCTTTCGGATGAGACGTTAAACCGAGGTCCCATCTGCCTGGATTGGTGGTAGTTCAGGTGGATGTTAAAGATCCCATGGCACTTATCGAAAAGAGTAGGGGAATTTCCCCGGTGTCCTGGCCAAATTTCTCTCATTCACTAAAAAAAATACCACCAACAGCTTAATCTGGTTCAAGGTCAGTTGGCATTCATCTGTATCCCCCTCCCCCGGGTCGTGCCTGAAAATAGGCAGGAGTTGTCTAGTGCACTTACCTGGTCAACAAAAGCTAAAATAAAAAAAAAATAAAAATATTTCTAGGGACGTGGATATGTTGTTCATCCACACTGTCTGGCAGACTCCCAGCAGTTCTCTGGGAAGAGGAAGGCAAGGCGCGCACCCGCTACTTAGGGAATAAGGACTGAAGAACCGAGATCCCAAAACCAGCATCCCAGCGTGACTCAAGGTCGATGTGATAGTGGGAAATGAAGATGTGTGCTGACTTCCAGGGAGCAGCCCTGCAGATTTCCTGGATAGGGATGTCCCTAGAAGCAGCCACTGAAGCAGCAGTATGGCAGGTAGAATGAGCTCTAACCCCTCTGGGAGGCTCCGTGCCTGCCAACCTATAGCAGAGATCTAAGCAGGATGTGACCCACCTGCTTATCGTCCGCTTGGTTGCAGGTCTGCCAGGTGTGGCTTCAGCGTAGGTGACAAACAGCTGGCGAACCTCTCCCCGAACTTCAGCCGTCAGCTCCTTATAATAAGCGAGCGCTCTTTTAGGGTCCAGAGTATGGAGCCTATAT
This sequence comes from Neoceratodus forsteri, assembly GCA_016271365.2. Lineage (NCBI taxonomy): Eukaryota > Metazoa > Chordata > Ceratodontiformes > Ceratodontidae > Neoceratodus > Neoceratodus forsteri. Next base: position 1,137,037,201 of record CM028133.1, read on the forward strand.
TCAGCCTCTGAGGTGTGGGTAGGGTAGAACACTGGCAGAGTCAACACCTGGTTAAGGTGAAACTCAGACACCACCTTCAGAAGGAATTTTGGGTGGGGGCGCAGGACTACCTTGTCCCTGTGGAAGACCAGATAAGGAGACTATGGAAAGCACCTGGAGCTCTCCCATCCTTCTGACTGACATTATAGCCACCAAGAAGGCAGTCTTCCATGACAGGTGGGAGATATCACACCTGTGCATCGGTTCGAATAGCTTGCCCATGAGCTTAGCCAATACCAGCAGTAGATCCCACGGAGGTGGAGGTTCTCGCACCGGAAGGGATATATTATCAAGGCCTTTGAAAAAGTGCTCGACCACCTTTTCCTGCGCCACCGACTGCTTGCCGGCCTGCACCTGGTAAGCAGAGATGGCTGCCAGGTGCACCTTAAGGGTCATCGACTGAAGCCCTAGCTGAGAAAAGGACCACAGGTAGTCCAAAATGCTAGCCAATGGACAGGAAGAAGGGTCCAGGCCCTTGTCCTGACACCAAATAGAGAATCTCTTCCATTTAAAGGCATAGCATTTTCTGGTCGACTCCTTACAGGACGCCTCAACGACGTTGAGGACCTCGTCGGAAAGACCCAAGGCCTGGAACTCTAGCCGCTCAGGAACCAGGCCGTCAGGTGCAGGGATTGAAGGTCTGGATGGAGACCCTTCCCCTTGTTGACCGAGATCAGGTCCAGGCATGCTGGAAGCCGCCTCGGGAGCCTGGAGCTGAGGCTGAGGACATCTGGGTACCAGAACTGGCGGAGCCAGTCTGGGGCTACCAGGATCACCTGTGCCTTGTCCCTCTTCGCCTTGAGAAGCACCTTGCGGATCAAGGGAAATGGAGGGAAGGCGCTGAAGAGGCCCGGGGTCCACGGCCTCGAGAAGGCATACCCCTGCAGCAAGCCCTGCTGAAAGGGGTGGGCATGAAACAGTCTCAGCCTCGCATTCTCCCTGGAGGTGAACATGTCCACCTGAGGGGTGCCCCAATGGGAGACCAAATCTTGTACTACCTCCGGCAGGAGAGACCACTCATGAGATGCAGCGCCTATCCGGCTGAGGGCATCGGCCAGACTGTTGGAGGCTCCTGCCACATGGATGGCTAGGAGATCCACCTCCAGGCTGATCACGAGACCAAGTGTGGAGAGCCTCCTTGCACAGAGGCAAGGAGTGCGGCCCGCCCTGTCAGTTGAGGTAGTACATGGTTGTCGTGTTGTCTGTCTGGACCTGAACCACTTAACCCTGTACAAACGGAGCGAAGGCGGTGAGGGCTAGACGCACCGCTCGGAGCTCCAGCAGGTTGATGTGGCATCGAGACTCCTGAGGGGACCAGAGGCCATGGGCCCTGAGCTCCCCCAGATGGGCACCTCAACCCAGAGTGGAGTCTGTCGTCAAAGTGACCGTCTGCTCAGGGCTGACAAAGGGCATACCCTCCTGCAGATGAGCTGGAACGAGCCACCACTGTAGGCCGTCCCACATCTCCTGGGTCACCGTCACTGGCTGGTCCAGAGGACTGGAGCACTGTGACCATTGGTGGGCCAGCCCCCACTGCAGGTGCAGGCTGCCATGAGGCCCAGAAGACGCAGGAAGTCCCGGGCAGGGTGCAACTGCCCAACCAGAAATGAATGGGCAAAGGAGGAAAGGATCTTGGCCCTGTCCGCTGGGAGCCGGGCTCTGGCTCGAAGAGAGTCGAGCTCTGCCCTGATGAACTGAATCACTGGTGATGACATGAGTTCCGACTTGGCATTGTTGATGAAGAGGCCAATCTGAGAGCAGACCTGGAGGGCCAGATCCCTGGACTGCTCCACCTCCAACCTGGAGGGGGCTGCAATCAGCCAGTCATCCAGGTAAGGGTACACCCGGACCCCTTGGCGCCGCAGGAATGCTGTCACCACTGCCATGCATTTGGTGAAGACCCGGGGAGCTGGAGAGAGGCCGAAGGGCATGGCCCAGAACTCAAAGAGATCCCTCTGCTCGGAAGCGGAGGAATCGCTGATAAGACGGATGGATTGGGACGTGAAAGAACGCGTCCTGAAGGTCCAGAGAACAAAACCACACGTCTAGTTCTAAGGATGGAATGATCCGAGCCAGAGTGACCATCCTGAAGGTGCGCTGCCTTTGGAACTTGTTCAGGTCATGCAGGTCAAGAATGGGGCGCCAGCCCCCCTGTCTGTTTTGGGACCAGGAAGTACCTGGACACAAACCCTGGGTCTGGAGAAGGGTCCGCCACCTCGCTGATCACCTCCTTCTGGAGGAGCAGCGCAGTGTCGGCTCGACAGGCTGACAGAGAGGCTGCGGAACCCATTGCCCCCCGTGGGAAGATGGCTCAATAGGGAGGCAACTGCTCGAATTCCAGAGGCAGACCACTGCCAAACACGTCTAGCACCCAACGGCCCATGGTGATAGCGAACCAGGCGGAAAAGAAGTGGTGGAGCCGTCCCCCCATGGGGAGAACCTGGGGAGGAGTGACGAGGTTGGGGACGACACCCTCAACCCGTCACTGGGCAGGCTTGGAGGAAGGGCTGGCTGAGAGCCCTCCTGGATCCTCTCCTCCAGGCTTCCTACTGGAAGAAGCTGCAGACTTGCAGACTTAGGGCGCCAAGTGTGTGCCTGCTGGTCCTGGTGCTGCTGGGCCGGACGTGCCACAGGGACGGAAGGGCTTACGCTGTTGCTGGCGGCCTTTGTCCTGGGCAGACGTGACAGAGTCCAAGGTGGCACTGGACTTCTCGATCCTCTGGAGATGTCGTTCCACCCCCATCCCGAACAAGTCGGTGCCCAGGAAGGGAATGTCTCCCAACTTGTGCTGGGTGTCCGCCATGAATGTGGAGATCTGCAGCCAAGCTCTGCGGCGCATGGCCACTGCGGACGCTACTGCTCGGGCACAAGAATCACCTATGTCCAACGAAGTCTGGAGCTGCTGTTTTGCCACCGCCCTTCCCTGATCCCGCACCTGCCTGACCATCGTCTGAAGGTCAGCTGGGAGATGAGGAATCACCTCATCCAGGGAACCCATAAGGGCATGTGAGAAATGTGCCATCAGAATGGCCAAGCTAGCCTGATGAAGACCTAGGAAGGAAGCAGCGTAAACCTTCCACCCCGTGTAATCCAGCTTTTTGGATTCCTTACTGGGTGGTTTGTCCACGTCCCGAGCGTTCCCAGAGCGCCGGAAAACGATATTGGTCTCTAACCCCTCCGCAGAGGGGTGCTCCGAGAAACCGGAGAGTGAGCCGGTGGGGACTGCATACTTTCGAGCCATCCTGGCCGAAGGCGTGGTACAAGATGCTGGCAGCTGCCACAACTCCAAGGCCGAGCCAACAATGGCGTCGGCCACAGGAAAGGCCTCCGTAGGGGAATCCCCTTGGTCCAGTATCTCCGTGAGGGGATACTTGGCCCATTCTGAAACAGGTTCGAGCTGCATCCCGGTGGACTCAGAGACGAGCCGAAGCAAACCTAAAAAACGAGGATGGGCTCTTGTCCATCGACTGGCCCCCTGCAGACTCCAGGTCAAGCGGCACGGAGAACAGGGAGGAGTCATTGTCAGACTCCGAGGAGTCTGCAAACAGCTGCTGGGCGCCTGAGCCACCCTCCATGGTCGATCGGGAGTGAGGGTGACCGATAACCTGTGGGGCAAGCCCTGACCTGACCGAGAATCCTTGGTCAGGGCCCCAGTCTTCGGTTGTGAAGGTGGAGGTTCCACCACAATGGGTGGAGCAGCCGGCTTTGGCAGAACAACTGGTGCCGGGGTCGGCTCCTCGACCACTACGAGGGGTTGTTTCAGCCGCTCCAGTGACAGCCACTTAATGGCTGGAGAAGGCAACGGAGTCGGCTTATTCCTGGACAGTAACAGCTGCTGCCACACTAAATCCTCGTAGCGCCGACGCAACTTGCACCAGAGCCTATCCTCCGAAGAGGATGACGAGGATGAGCGGTGACGCCGCTTTCCATGGTGCAGAGACCGAGACTGCCGACAGGACCGGCTGGACCTGGAAGATGACCGAGACCTTTGGGGGTTCCGAGGGTGGGTCAGAGAGGGGATGGGGAAACCCGCTCCTCCCTCGGTGCAGGGACTGTAACCAGGGACTCCGGCACAGGCAAGTCCCCTGTGTCCACCAGGGGAACCAGTGAAGTAGGGTTGTCGGCTTCTCCAGTCGACAAACCGTCCGACGGGTCAAGAAAATCTCGACCATGTTGACAGATGTCTCAGCCGCTGACCTGACTGGGGCACCGTGAAGCCAGCAGCCACAGCTGCAACCTCGACCGAAGTCTCGAGTCAGCGGTCTGGTGAAGGGGATCTCTCCTGCTCCCACAAACGTTGACAGTGGGACTTACCCTTACAGTCCTTCTTGGATCGACTGGAATGTCCTGATGGCCCTTCTCCCTTGGTGGAGAGGGACTGGCAAAGCTCCTTAAACGAACCTGTGTAGGAGAAGCCCAAAGAGGGCGGGATAAATGCCGCGGCCGAGAAGGAAGAAGTGGCCTGGACCACCTCCTCCTTGAGGGCAATGAATTGCTCCAACTGTTCTGCGAGCCTGCCGGCGGACACTGCCCAACGGGCCTCTTTAGACTTGACAGGCGGATACCATTTTTTGAGTTGCCCAAGAAGAAGTCTGGCAGTGTGGTCCTCCAAGAACGAAATCGAAAAGGACTTGCACAAATTGCAAGCCTGTGAGTTATGGCCAAGCCCCAGACAGTAAATGCACATGGAGTGAAGATTGGTCTGGGACATCTTCTGCCCACATGGGCACCGACAGAAGCCGGGAGTCTATCTGTCCATCGCAGCCGCGAGGGAAGATGAAGACCAAAGTCTTGTAAATTTTGAAATAAGTTTCAGAAATTCCAAAGAGTGTGGATCCAGGCCTAAAACGCAGAGCGCTAAGGAGGGAACCCGAGCTTCCAAACGGTAAGGAAGATCTGGCGTCGTGGGGTGGAGCAGAGGGTTTTACCACCTGGGTGGGTGGGAGGAGCCAGCTTGAAGACCTTCCAGCAAGATTTAAAGTGGCAAGGAACCTGCCAGACAGTGTGGATTGAACAACATATCCATGTCCCTAGAAGTAACATTCCTTTCAAAAACATTGGCTAGATGATGTTGGTGTAGTAATCTGCCATCTAGCGGTTCATGGAAGGTTGAAACAGCAGCCAAATGGACTTTGATGGAGGAATGGCTCAAACCTGACTCGGATAACGAAGCCAAGTAGTCTAGGACCTTTGCCACTCGACAGGAATAAGGATCCAATGATCGAGAATAAGACCATATGGAGAAGCGTTTCCATCTGGAATTATAGGTTTCTCTGGTTGCAGGTTTACATGAGGCCAAGAGAATACTGGAAACAGGGGAGGACACTTGTAATCTGGCTGTGAAAGCGCCCTCAGGAGCCAAGCATGAAGGTGTAAAGCCTTCAGGTTGGGGTACAGGAGGGTCCCTTGACACCAAGTCAAGAGGTCTGGTCTGACTGGCAATGGCACGGGTTCCTGTACTGATAGTTGTTGAAGGAGAGGGAACCAGACCTATCGAGGTCACAGAGGAGCTATGAGGATCATTGTGTCGGGTTCTAGTTCTTTAGACATTTGTTTTGTAGCTCAAATTCTTGTCGATGACTGCTGTACAGAAGTTGCTCTAGCTGCAGCGTGCGAGCTGAAGATGGTGGGAAAATGAACGGAGGATACCAGGAACCACTCACACTTATATAGGAAACAGGAAGCTGATGTTGTGTGGGCAGCCCCTAGTAAAAGATTGCTAGAAGAGCAGCCATGCGCCACGGTGACCTCTGGCAATGACCCAAGTATTTTACCTACTGCAAGAGACCACTCTGTGGAAGATCTATGGTTACGGGCGAGTAGCCTATTTTTCTAGAGGCAAAGATATGGTTAACATATCCACATGATGGAAAACTTCTGGCAGTTCTCAGGGAGGAGGGAGCAAGGCATGCACCGCTATTTGGCCAATAACGAATGAATGGAGAACCAAGGTCCCAAATGCAGTATCCCAGCGAGACTCAAGGTCGATGCTGCAGTGGAAGATGGAGGTGCGCCGATTTCCACAGAGCAGCCCTACAGATCTCCTGCACAGGGACGTCTCTGAAAGCAGCCACCGAGGCAGCAGGATGTCTGGTGGAATGAGCCTTAAGATCTACAGAAGGCTCCCTAGCAGCCAACTGATAGCAGAGGTGGATGCAGGAAGTAATCCACTTGCCATTTGTCCTCTTAGCTGCCAGTCTGCAAGGTGCAGCACCGGCACATCTGCGCTGGTGAGCTGGGCCTGCTTGAACTCCAGCCATCCGCTACAGTAACAGGAGAGCGCCTGTGGCAGAGCCACGGTATGGAGCCAGTGGTCAGCCTCTGAAGACATACTGGTGAAAAAGACTAGGCGGTTCATCACCTGGTTAAGGTTGAACTTGAACACAACCTTTGGGAGGATCTTTGGGTGGGGGCAAAGGCCACCGTTTTCCTTGTGAAAACCAGGTACAGTGGCTCCATCAAGAGTGCCAGGAGCCCACCAATCCTTCTGGCTCACATGATGGCCACCAGGAAGGCTGTCTTCTACAACCAGTGTGACATCTCACTCCTGTGCATAGGCTCGAAAGGCTTGCCCATAAGCAATGCCAGAACCAGCAAGTTCAAAGGCGGTGGAGGCTCTGCAAGCAACCTGGGTTCAAGAGCAAGCCTGGGTTGTCGGAAGGCCGTCTGGGGGGAGGCTGACTGAGCATCCGAGGGATGTTCACTGCCTCTGAGGAGGGAGGGTGGATGGACTAGGGTGCAGCATTGCCACCTGGATGACCACAGGTGGAGTGCAAGCCAGAGCCACGGACCTGGGAGGGGAGGTCAAACGCATGATGCTTCTGTGTCACCACAACCTTCCGGCATCAGAGGGGACAGAAAAAAACATCCACTGCACAGAATGCTGTCCACTGCCTGTCACAAGCTCCGTACTGCTGACTGGGCTCTCCGCCTTGCTGACCTAATAACCAAACTCTGCTGGGGTTAATGGGAGTGGCTCCGTGGCCTTTCCCAAGGGGGGCATCCGTCGGGGAACACGCGGGGTGTAGGTAAGTCCCAGAGATGGTGGGTGACGGGACCAGGTGGGCGTCGGACAAAAACACACTAAATCTAAAAAAAAAAAAAAGGTAGCTCACACGCCAGTGTGAACAGGGGGTCAAGGCCCTTAAAAAAGACCCGATCCCCTTCTCTTGTGCCACTGTCAGCATACCAACCTATGGCTGGTATGCAGAAATGGCTGCCAGGTGCATCTTAAGAGTCACAGATCTCAGCCCCGGCAGGGACAGGGACCAGAGGTACTCCAATATGCTAGGCAAAGGGATCAAGCTCCTTGATCTGGCACCAACAGGAAACCCTCTTCCATTTAAAGACATAGCACGTCTGGCACTTAAAGAGACAGTATAGCACAGTGTTTAAGGCTCTTCGCTAGAAACTTGGAGACCTGGGTTTGAATCCCACAGCCCTCACTTCCATAATGTGTGACCTTGAGCAAGTCACAACTTCATAGTGCTCCCTGGTCCCACCTGTAAACAAGCTTCAGCATAGTGTCTCTCTCCTGGTTAAAAACAAAAGTTGACTCTTTTCGAGAGGCCTCCACAACGTGGAGCACACTCTCCTAACGATCCAGTGCCTGGAACTCTAGCCACTCAGAAGATCTGGTGCTGGATCTTCCCTTGCTGTCAGGCCAGCAGATCTGGCTGAAGAGGCAACTGCCATGAAGTTTTGCTGCGGAGGCTAAGGAGATCCTAGTACCAGAACTGGCAAGGTCAGTCTGGAGCTATTAGGATTATCCTTGTCCTTCCGTACCCTGACCAAAATCTTGTGGATCGGGGAAGGGAAGGTATAGAGGAGGCCTGGGGTCCAGGGCCTCATGAAGGCATCCCTCACCAATGTCTTGAACTGCAGGGGGCTGTCACAAAACAGCCTGTTTTAAATTAGTTTAAAATTTTTTTTTTTTTTTTTTTTTTAATTTAGGTGTTTATGCTTACATTCCCCAACTGGCCTTAGTCTGGCTTGTCCCCGGAATGGCTTAAGTCTGGTCTGTCCCCCATCTCCATTACCCATCATCTCCAATTACTTAACTGGTGCTCAGCTCCCTCATGGCTTGCATGCCATGGTGGGATCCTTTGAGGCCCAGGAAACCCTAAGAAGGACCTCTTACTCAGAAGAAATCTGAATCTGGTGTAGGCAGGTGCCATGGCTGGTAGCGTGGGGCCTTCAGGGACAGGTCTTCATCCCTCTTTGGTTGGGTGTTGTTCTCCCAGGAGGCAAGGAGATCCACCAGAGGGGTACTGTATGGGAAGAACAGGTGGCTAGCCACCTCCTGATGCAAGAGCCACTTAAGTGACATCTCTCCCACCCGGCTGACAGCATCTGCCACCTATCTGCTCCTGTGACATGGATCGCCAGGAGATCTACACCCAGGCTTTGCATGAGGATCCAGGTGTGGAGGGCATCACGACACAATGATCGGGAGTGCATGTCACTCTGTCTGTTCAGGCAGAACATGGCTGTGGTGTTGTCTGTCTGGACTTACACAACCTGACCCCTGACTAGAGTAGTGAATTCTGTCAGAGCTATCTGCACTACATAGAGTTCCAGAAGGCTGATGTGGCAACGGGACTCCCTGGGTAATCAGAACCCATGGGTCCTGTGGTCTCCTAGGTGCATTCCTCACACCACCAGAGATGCGTCTCTTGGGAGAGTGACTGTCGACTTTGGGTGGACAAGCGGGACTCCTTCCTCCAGATGTTCTGGAATCAGCCACCACTGGAAGGCATCCCACATGGGCTGGGTCACTGCGACTGGCTGGTCCAGATGTCCTAGGCATAGGGACCACAGATGGGATCACAGACGACTCAACTCCCATTACTACTGTAACATCTGCCAGTGAACTCATCTGACCACGCTGGTGCAGAATGCTATGTACCCCAGCAGTTGTAGGAAGTCCTGGGCAGGTTGTGAGCACCCAACCTGAAATGGTCACTCAAAGGAAGTAAAGTTCAATGCTCATTCTGCAGGGCGGTCAGCCTTGGCCCATAGGGAGTCTGTCTCTGTCCCGATTAAATGAATTACCTGTAAGGAGATCCGTTCGGACTTGGCCGGCTTGAGCAAAAGGCCCAAGTCTCTATAGATCTGGAGAGCCATGTCCCTGGATTGCTTCACAGCCTCTTTAGAAGGTCTGGCTATCAGCCAGTCATTCAGATAGAGGTAAACCCTGACACCCCCTTGTGTTGCAGGAAGGTTGCTGCCACCACCACCATGCACTTGGAAGACCCTGGGTGCAAAGAAGAGGCTGAAAGGCACAACCTGGAACTTACTGGGCACCCCTTCAGCGTGGAAGTACCGCCGGTGGGATGCGTCATCGAGGCATAGGTTAGGAAGCATAGGCAAACCAGGAGAAGTTACAAAATTTGCAAGTTGCATTTTATTATCAATAACAAAAAATAAGAATTGTGTAGGATAGCTCTTGATACAGGCAGTTGGAACATACATAAGTTCTTCATCTGAGACCCTAATGATCTCACTTCAAGGGGGGAGCTCTTGCAACAGGTAATACCATTACTCTTTTTATGTTTTTTCCTCAGACAAATTCTGCATCCTGTTCTTGTAAATTATATCACCTGTGCACCACGTATAGAATAGTGGATGGGCAACTATGCACAACCAGTGTGTTGTACCACCGAGGGGTTCTGATTCACTGTGACCTTGAGAGCAAAGCTTGAGAGGTCCATGGGAATCAGATCCCCAAGGTGGCACAACGCACTGGTTGTGCACAGAGTTGCCCATCTGCTATTCTATATAGTGTATGGGCATCCATGCCTATTCTGGACATTGCACTTTGTTTCACTGAACAGGTGGTGGGGTGGCGGGGTACTTGAGGGTTGGTGGTAGGCTCGAAATTACTGACACAGTGTGCTGCAGATGTTTCTGCAAGTTCTAGTTTAAACAACTTCCAGCTTAGCTGGATAGGGAAATCAAGTATGTGGCAGCATTCCAATTTGTTCTGCACTGCAGCAGAACGAGCATATTCCAGGCATAGAATTCCATGCACAACAGCATTCCACCACACTATAAAATGTATTAAGACTTGGTCCATTTCTTTTCAGTGAGCAACCTGAAGAGTACATTAGTCTCCTTTAGGCGCTATTGGAACCAAAACAGACAGGAAAATGATAAAGATTTTAAGTAGAAGAGAAGGCGAGGAGGACAGCACGGTCAGCACCCAGGGTGGGGGCTGACCAAATGAGCAGACACAAAAGACCGTTAGGCCTATTCTGCTGGCATTTTAGTATGTTAGTAAGTAGTAGTCAGTTGAAACCTTTTATTTCTGAAGTATTGTTCTTTTTCCTTTGGCTCATTAGAAAGCTTTCTATCTGATAATATTGTGCTGGATGTGTGGAACAGCTCTCAGCCTGGCAGCTGACATGTCTATCTCTATTTCCTTCCGCATAATCAAGGAAGAGATAGACAAGTGACAGAATAGGAGAGAACAAAATGGAACAGGGACTTATCCAACCATGTCACGGGATGGACGGACTGGAATGTGGAAGAATTCATTCTGGAGGTCCGGGAAGCAGACCCACATGACATGCTCCAGGGGTGGTATGATCTCACTCAGCGTGACCATCCATAAAAACAGCTTACTCACCTGTAACAGTAGTTCTAGGAGTGGTATATGTTGTTCATCCACACTCTCGGGCATGTCCCTTTCCCCTTTAAATCTTGCCGGAAGTCTTCAAGCTGGCTCCTACCACCCACCCGGGTGGTATATACCTCGGCTCCGCCCCATGACATCAGATCTTAGCCCATTGGAAGCCAGGTTGTGTGCATCCGCAGCAGGGGAGGTCGGGTGGGTCTGTGTGGATAAACATATACCACTCCTAGAACTACTGTTACAGGTGAGTAACAGTTTTTTCTAGGATTGTGAATATGTTGTTTATCCACACTTATTGGCAGACTCCTAGCAGTTCTCCAGGGGGAAGGAGGCAAGGCGTACACCCCCTACTTAGGGAACAGAGATTGGAGAACTGAGGTCCCAAAACCAGCATCCCGGCATGACTCAAGGTCAATGTGGTAGTGGGTAATGAAGGTGTTTGCTGACTTCCAGGTAGCAGCCCGACAGATTTCCTGGATAGGGATGTCCCCGGAAGCAGCCACTGATGCAGCAGTATGGTGGGTAGAATAAGCTCTTATCCCTCTGGGAGGCTCCATGCCTGCCAACTCAGAGCATAGACCTATGCATGATGTAATCCATCTTGCTATGGTCCGTTTGGCTGCAGATCTGCCAGAAGCGACTTCAGCATAAGTGACAAACAGCTGGCAAACCTCTCCACGAATTTCCGCCGTCCTCTCCTTGTAATAGGAGAGAGCACGTCTCAGGTCCAGAGTATGGAGCCTACACTCGGCCTCTGAGGTGTAATTAGGGTAGTATACTGGCAGAGTCAACACCTGGTTAAGGTGAAACTCTGACACCACCTTCGGAAGGAATTTTGGGTGGGGGCACAGGACAACTTTGTCCCTGTGGAAGACCAGATAAGGGGAGCCCACTGAAAGTGCCTGGAGCTCCCCTATCCTGGCAGACGTGACAGCCACCAGGAAGGCCGTCTTCCACAACAAGTGTGACAGCTCACACTTGTACATTGGTTTGAATGGCTTGCCCATGAGCTTTGCCAATACCAGTAGTAGATCCCACGGAGGTGGAGGTTCACGCACTGGAAGGGATAAGTGATCCAGGCCTTTGAAAAAGCACCCGAGCACCGCTTCCTGCACCAAAGTCTGCTGACCGGCCCACGCCTGGTAAGCAAAAATGGCTGCCAGGAGCACCCTAAGAGTCGATGACCACAGACCCCCTTCCCCTTGGAGAGAGAGACCAAAGGTAGTCGAGAATATTAGCCACAGAACAGGATAAGGGGTCCAGACCATTGCCCTGACACCAAATGGAAAATCTTTTTCATTTGAAGGCGTAACATTTCCTGGTCGATTCCTTTCTAGATGCCTCCACCATGGTGTAGACATCTTCGGAATGACCCAAAGCCTGGAACTCTAGCCGCTCAGGTACCAGGCTGTGAGGTGCAGGGACTGATGGTCCGGATGGAAGACCTTCCCCTGGTTCAGAGATATCAGGTCTGGGCTTGTACAAAGCCGCTCCGGGGGCCTGCAGCTGAAGCTGAGGAGATCTGGATACCAGAACTGGCGCGGCCAGTCTGGGGCTACCAGAATCACCTTCGCCTTGTCCCTCCTCACCTTGAGTAACACCTTGTGGATCAAGGGAAATGGAGGGAAGGTGCAGAGGAGGCCTGGGGTCAACGGCCTCGAGAAGGCATCCCCCTGCAGCGAGCCCTGCTGAGGGGAGCAGGCATTAAACAGCCTCAGCTTGGTGTTTTTCCTGGAGGCAAACAGGTCCACCATCGGTTTGCTCCAATAGGAGAACAGGCTGTAATCTATCTCTGGATGGAGAGACCACTCGTGGGATGTCTGGCCTATGCAGTTGAGAGCATCCGCCAGCTGGTTCGAGACTCCTGCCACATGGATGGCTAGGAGATCCGCCTCCAACTGGCTCACGAGGGTCCAGATGCGGAGCACCTCCTTGCACAGCAGACGGAGTGCGTGCCACCCTGTTTGTTGAGGTAGTACATGGTCATGGTATTGTCCGTCTGGACTTGAACCACTTGACCTCGGAGTCGAGGAGCGAAAGACGACAGTGGCATAGAGACTCCTTGGGGGTCCAGAGCCCGTGGGCCCTGTTGTCCCCCATGTGGGCTCCCCAGCCCATGAGAGGCGCATCAGTCATGAGGACGACCGTCGGCTCAATGCGGACAAACGGGATCCCTTCTTGCAACCAGTCTGGGGCGGTCCCCCATTGGAGAGTGTCCCACATCTTCTGTGTTACAGTGACCAGCTGGTTGAACTGACTGTGGCGCTGAGACCACTGGGCAGCCAGCTCCCACTGAAGGGGGCACATGTGCCACCAGGCCCAACGAGGTGCATGCCGCCATGTAACCCAGAAGGTGCAGAAAGTCCTGGGCAGGGCGCAAGTGCCCAACCTGAAATGACTGGGCAAAGGAGAAGAGAACCTCCGCCCAGTCTGCCGGGAGCCAAGCTCTGGCTTGACAAGAGTCAAGCTCTGCCCCGATGAAGCCCATCACCTGAGAAGGCACGAGTTCCAACTTAGCCTCATTGATCAGGAGGCCGAGTTGGGGGCAGGTTTGAAGGGCCAGATCCCTGGACCTCTCCACCTCCTGTTGGGTGGAACCTGCAAGGAGCCAATCATCAAGGTAGCGGTAAATTCTGACACTTCCCCCCCTCCCCCAAGATGGGCTGCCACCACTGCAATGCATTTGGTGAAGACCCGTGGGGAAGATGATAGGCCAAACGGCATGGCTCGGAACTCGTACAGGGTCCCGTCGACCCTGAAGCGGAGGAACCACTGGCGGGATGGACGGATTGGGACGTGAAAGAACGTGTCTTGCAGATCCAGTGAACAGAACCACATGTTTCGCTCCAAGGATGGTATGATCTGGGACAGAGTGACCATCCGAAAGGTGTGTGATCTGAGATACTGATTCAGGTCGTGGAGATCTAGAATGGGGCGCCAGACCCCTGTCTGCTTGGGCACCAGGAAGTACCTGGAGACAAAACCTGGGTCTGCAGACGGATCTGCCACGAGAGCTACTGCCTCCGTGAGGAGGAGCTGAGCAATGTTGTCTCGAAGAGCCGACTGGGTGCATGCAGAAATCCATTCTTCGAGGGGCGCAGGCTCGGCTGGGAGGGTACTGCTCAAATTCTAGAGTCAGTCCCTGACTAACCACTTCGAGAACCCACCTGTCCGTAGTGATAGCGGACCAAGCAGAAAGGAAGTGGTGGAGCCGGCCCCCCACAGGAAGACCCAGAGCTAGTGTAACAGGAATAGGGGTGGCAACCCCCACCCAGTCACTGAGCAGGCTTGGAGGAGGAGGAAGCTCCAGGACCCGAGCCTCTGCCTCCTCTGTGGGCCTGGTGGGGTCCAGGCTTGAGCTGAGGGCGCCAAGCTTGAGCCTGCTGCTGTCCTCCCTGTAAGGAGGACTGCTGAACCGCAGGGGAAGAGTGCTGAAAAAGGTGGCTTCTTTTTCTTCTGCTGGTTCTTGCCCGAAGAACTCTTAGCAGAAGTGGCATCCAAGGTGGCAATGGACTGCTCTATGTGCTGTAGGTGACCGGCCATTGCAGGGCCGAATAAGCCTGTCCCAAGGAAAGGCACATCAGTTAACTTGTGCTGATTATCCACTGGGAAGGAGGAGAGCCTCAGCCAAGCCCTGCGGCGAGAGGCCACTGTGGTGGCCATCGAGCGGGCATGAGTCCCCGATTTCCAGGAACATCTGGAGCTTCTGTTTGACGACAGCATGGCCCTGATCTAGGTCCTGTTTGACTGTGGTCTGCATGTCCACAGGGAAATGTGGGAGGACTTCATCCAATGACCCGAGAAGGGCGTGGGAGAAGTGTGCCATGGTAACGGCCAAACTTGTCTGACAAGGCCCAAAGAGGACGCCACACAGACCTTCCGCCCCGAGTGGTGCAAATACTTGGACTCTTTGTCGGGAGGTCGGTCAGTGTCAGCAGAACTACCAGAACGCCTGAACAGAGGTGGTCGCTAGGCTCTTGGCAGAAGGGTGCTCTGTGAACACCGCAAGGGACCCCATACTTGTGGGCCATGTGGGCTGATGGTACTGGACATGAGGCAGGATGCTGCCACAATTCGAGTGCAGACCAACAATGGCCTTGGCTGCAGGAAAGGCCTCCGTCAGGATACCCCCTCTCTTGAGGATGTCTGTGAAAGGGTACTCCGCCTTTTTCTGGATGGGTTCCAGGGATATCCCTGTGGAATCAGAGATAAGACGAAGAATCCCTTGGAAGGAGGAAGGACCTTCCTCCGTCCCTGTGCAAATGGATGACTCATCATCCCCAGGATGAGAGTGGAGCCCTGTGAAATCAGAGTCCAAAGAGTCTGGGTACAGTGGCCTGCCGCCCAAATCATCCTCGACCCGTCGAGGGCGGTCCAGGGTGACTGTGACTGACAGACGTCTGGGAAGCCCGGTATCTGGTCGGTCCTCTTTAGAAGGAGCCCCTCCCACAGGCTGCTTAGGCGGCGGCTCCACCACTAATGGTGGAGAGACCGCTATGGGCCAAACCGGAGGACGGGCCGGCCCCGCGGGCAAAGGAACCAAAGGCTTCGGTTCAGAGGGGGTTGGCTTTGGCCTAGGAGGAGAAAGCCAAGTAATGGCGGAGCAGGAGTCGAAGTCTGCTTGTGCCCGGACAAAATTAGCTGTTGCCACATGAGGTCCTCGTAATGCCAACAGAGTTTCCGTCGGAGCCTTTCCTCATCTGAGCAGGACGAGGACGACTGGTGACGTTGCCTCTTTTTCAAGGCGCTTGTGGCTCTTCCTTGGATATCTGGACGAGGAGGTTCTCGATCTCGACATAGATCGGACAGGCCGACTTGGTCGCTCGGGAGACACCGCCGGGACCGGTGATACCTGGGGATCTGGAACCAGATCCTCAATGGGAACACTAGCAGACTGGGTCTCCTCATTGGGGAAGACGAGCACCGGAGTCCTTTCTGAGGAGTAGTCGACAGGGGCCGGCAACAGTGGATCGATGGGGTCGAGGACAATCTCGACCTCATCAGTCGCATCCTTGGTCGGCCGGCCCGACGGAAGGCATGTGAAGCCTGTGGCCGAGGAAGCAATCTCGACCGAGGTCGAGACCGCATGCTCCTGGGACTGAGACCTCTCTCGGTCCCAATAGCATCTTCGCCGAGACGAAGATGTGCTCGATTCCTTACGTCTTTTACGAGATAGGGAGGAGTGTGAGCCCGCGGGCGCCTCTCTGCGGGTGGGAAGAGACTTGCACAACTCCTAGAAGGAACCTGAGAAGGTGGAGCCAAGGTTGAGTGGAACGAAAAAGCTTTGACTGTCCGAAGTGCTGGCGGCTTACTCTTCGAACGCCTTCATGCATTCCAGCTGCTCGGCAGAACCCGCGGCAGTGGAAACCGCTCACCTAGTCTCCTTGGACTTCACTGGAGGATTCCTTTTCTCCGGTCTCCCCAACTTTAAATGTGCCAGGCGGTCGTCCAGAACGTTGGGATGGAAGGTAAATGAAAATTACGTACCTACTGTAATTCTTGATCTTCTTGGACGAGTCTCCACCACTCATTCACACTAGTGGGATCTGCGCCGGAGGCACTAGGACCCATCGGGAGCAAACTTTTTGCTGGAGGGTCGGCGCGAGAGATGGCGCCGCGAGGCATGGCGCCGCGAGCAGTGGCTCACGCGGTAATGACCATCTTGGCGACGATCCTCCAACCGCCTCAGTACCTTTTTTGCCAAGGAGGTGCAGCGCAACTAACGTAAAGAGTAAACCTAACCTTACAAAACGGACATAAGATAGTCCGGACGACCCGTGTAAGAAGGGTCAGCAAAGAAATCTTCACAGCCTAAAGATTTGAGGGAGTGAAGACCAACACAGCGGTGAGCTCGGGGGATGGAGGGTGGGATGAATGATGGTGGAGACTCTCCAAGAAGATCAAGAATTACGGTAGGTACGCATTTTCATATCTTCCTGGACATAAGTCTCCACCACTCATTCACACTAGTGGGAGAGTACCAAGCTGATAATCCCCCAAAAGGGCGGCAGGGGAGCTAGAGCTCACACGTCTAGGACAGAAGTCCATTAAGGATGGTTCTGCCGAAGGCGGAATGACGCCTGGCATGAACATCCAGTGCATAATGCTTAACGAAGGTATGCACTGAGCTCCAGGTGGCGGCATTGCAGATATCTGCAATTGGAACATTGCGAATTTCCGCTAGGGATGCCGCGACCACCCTAGTAGAGTGAGCGACATCACCTTCCAATTTAACCTGTGCCATGGAATAGCAATGTCAAGACATGCCACTAACCATGAGATGAGATGCATCTGATAGCTTACAGGCTGACCCAGCCGGTCTCGTTGAAGGAAACAAACAATTGCTGAGTCTTTATGAAAATTCTTGGTTCTATCTAAGTAGAACTAGGTTCTCTTAACATCCAAGGAATGAAGAGACTGCTCTCCTTCATTTTGGAAGTTCGAAGTAAGAGGGAAGCACCAGAGGTTGGTTTGGATGGAATTCTGACACAACCTTTGGGAAGAAATTTAGGATGAGTACTAAGAACTACTTTGTCCTTATGGAACACAGTATAATGGAGGGTCCTGAATCAGGGCATGTATTCTCAGAGACCCCAAGTGGCTGAGGTAATGGCCACTAGGAAGGCTGTCTTCCAGGTAAGAAATTTTAGCTCACAGGTAGCTAGGGGTCTCGAAAGGCTTTGCAGTGAGCATGTCTAGCACAAGGTTAATGTCCCAGGCTGCACCGGACGCCTCATCAGGGGTCTGGTATGCAGAATTCCTTAAGAAATCTCTCTACCATAGGTAATTGAGCCAGAGACAAGGAAGAAACCGCTCATGGAACGCCAAATGGCACTAAGGTGAACTTTAACCGTGGAGTACTGGAGACCTGAGTTTGATAGGTCCAAAAGGTACTCCAGAAGCTTGTCTGGAGGACAGGAAAAGGGATTCCAAGAGGACTTTGCACACCAGAGAGAAAAGCGTTTCCACTTAGAAGCGTAAGTTTTTCGGGTAGCTGGCTTCCGAGCAGCCAGAGGGACGCCTGAGACTCTACGAGACGTTGAACCGTTCACTCTACCCTTCAGGAGCCAAGCATGAAGGTGAAGTGACCTCAGGTTGGGATGACCAACCAACCCTGAGTCAAAAGATTGATCGTAGGGAAGTGGTCTCTGAGAGGCTGCCGACATACTGTTGAGTAGAGGAAACCATAGTTGCAGAGGCCAGGAGGGAGCAATGAGAATCATCTTGGTCCCTGAGACTCGAACTTGAGGAGAACTCTCTGAATTAAAGGAAGCGTGGAAAGGCGTGAAGAAAGCTGCTTTGTCCACCACAGCCTGAACGCATCCTGACAGAAATGCCAGGCCCTGATTTCTGAGCAGAAGAGAGGCAGTTTTATGCTGAGTGGGGATGCAAAAGGTCCAGGTCTGGAGTCCCCACTCTTGAACAGTGACCGAGCTACGGCTGGGTCGAGAGACCACTGTGAGGGTCCGCCTCCGTCCTGCTGGGAGGTGATCTGCTAAGTCGCTTTGTACACCCGGCAGATATACCGCTGAATTAGAGACTTGTGCTCCAAGCACCACTCCCACACACTCATTGCTTCCTGCAAAGGGATAAGAGTGAGCACCGCTTGCTTGTTGATGTAATACATCACAGCCTTGTTGTCCGCTTGAAGGAGAATGTTCTTGTGACAAAGAACATCCTTCAACGCTGGATTGCATAGAGGGACTCTCATCTCCAGAACATTTATGTGGAGCTGAGTTTCGAGCTGAGTCCATACACCTTGAGTGGGAGAGAGACAGTGAGCTCCCCATCCCATTAGCGATGCGCCTGTGGTGATGGGAGATCTGATGATCCAGAGGAGCAAAGGGGAATCCTTCCAGGAGATTGTTTCTTTGAGACCACTCAGGGTGAGAGACCTTCTCAGAGGGGCTCCGCCACCTTGATGGGAAAAGACTGGGGGTGAGAGGTCGGGTGACCACTGAGCGGAGAGCATCCATTGGGTGGTCCTCATGTAACCGAGCTAGGGGTACAGTGAACACTGAGGACGCCATGAGACCCAACATACGCTGTATCGAGAGAGCTGTGACCGATCGGGTTCTCCGGCGTAACGGGCCATCTGAAGGATGTCGAGTCTTCTGTCCTCTGGAAGGAAAGCCTTCATGGAAGAGGTGTCCAGAAGAGTCCCTATGAAAAGGAGCCTCTGGGGGCTGCTGCAGTTGTGACTTCTTCAGATTTAGCAGAACTCCCATGGACGTAAGAAGGCGTAGAGGTCGCTTGAACAGCTTCCAGAGTCCCTTGGCTGGAAGGACTGCTAGAGCCAATCGCCTAGGTAGGGAAACACCCGGAGTCCGAGCTTCCTGAGATGCGCTAGTAGAACTGCACAACACTTTGTAAAAACTGTTGCGCCGAGGATAGCCCAAAAGGCAGGACTCTGAACTGATAATGCTGACCCAGAGCTACAAACCTCAGGAATTTGGGGATGGGTCGGGTGGATGGGGATATGCTAGTAAGCGTCCTGCATATCCAGGGAGACCAGCCAGTCGTGCTGATGCAGCAAAGGTAACAGGGTACCTAGGGAAATCATTTTGAATTTCTCCCTGGGGAGGAATTTGTTCAACTTTCTGAGGTCTAGAATGGGGCGCATCCCCCCAGATTTCTTTGGAACCAGAAAGTAATGGGAGTAGAACCCTGTGTTTCGCTGATGCAGGGGCACCAGTTCTATTGCCCTGTTGTTTAGAAGGCCCTGGATCTCGGCGGTGAGGAGGTCTGACTGAGAGGTCGACAACCTGGGTTGTCGCTTTGGGAGGGCACCGGGGTTTTCCAAAGATTGAGAGAATAACCTCGCGAATTATCCAAAGTACCTATTTGTCCGAGGTTATAGACTTCCACTGATTGTAGAAGTACATCAGATGACCTCCCATCGAGGAGAAAGTTCCATCTCGGCAGTGTGGATGGAACTGGGGCAGCAATTATAAGGTAGCGCTGGGGGCTTTAGGTCCCTGCGCTTGCTGCGCCTTCTTTGAGGTTGGGCAGGTTGGCTTTTATGGAAGCTTCCTCTGCCTCTGCCTCTCGAAAGGACTGGCAGACTATGAAACTGACGCTAGTTGCACATGCCCCGAGAGGGGGGTAGGCGGGGTTCAGCTAACTTAATGTTCACCTAGTTCTTTGAGTGGCCTCTAGGCTTGCTCTACCTGAGGCCCAAAAAGATAGGAGCCATCAAAGGCAACGCCATTACCTGCCGTTGAGCATCATTCGTGAAAGCCAAGCACGCAGACCAGGAATAGCGTCGAGTACAAACACCCGTGCTGCTGAATGAGAAGCAGTGTCGAAAGCGCCCATGGCGGCTTTGACCTGTTGGTTATTGGACTCAATACTCTGATAATCTAGTTAGAAGGAGCCTGACTTGGAGTCGGAATCTGGAAGAGCTTCAACCATTCGTTTCATAGAGTGCCACAGGATATACTCATACTGAGAAAATAGCCTTGATAGCTGGCACACGATACTTAAAGGAGGCAAAAGACTCTTACCTAATGTATCAATTTTACGAGACTCTTTGTTAATAGGTCGAGCTGTAGTAGCTTGAGGAAGAAACCACCTTGTCATTCTCTGCTAGGACTACAATAGGATCCGCAGCGCTTGGGATGCCAAAATGGGACGATCCTTGGGAGCTGAATATTTTTATCAATGGATTTAGCCACTGAAGGAATAAGAGCAGGATTATTCCATACCATTTGAAACAGCTGCCTCAAGGAGGGTTGAATCGGAGGAGTCAAACCGTAGGGATTCGCAAGCGGAAGATACTGGAGTCTTAATATTTTCCCAGGATCGATGTCCGTAGTCTGGAGAGAAAGAGTGGATCTCAGGTTCCTCAACAGAGACTTAGAGGATAGGTCCTCGACCACAGGCTCTGTAGCGTGAAGGATCCTGTTTCCTCCACTTCATCACCCAACCGGTGTCTGGGTCAGGCTCAACATCATCTCCTGATAGTCCAGGAAGGACTGTTTGGACAGGAAAGGAGTGAAAAATAGGAGAGGAAGAAACAGCAGATAGAAAGGGAGAGTCCCCGAGGGCCCCCGGCGCTGAGGAGGTGAAAGGAGTCGAAAACGGCTCCGCTGGAGGCGACGTGGCGCCGGAAGAAGCACCCGCACCGCAAGCGCACGCGTGCACCCGCGGCGCAGCGAGACCCGCTGCACCGCAGACGGCGCCGAAGACTCCAGCGGGCGCCGCAGAGCCCCGCGGCGCCGAAAACGGCGCCGACAAGCGCAGCGACCCCGCGGGAGGCGCCGAGGACACCCCTGGAACCTGGAAAGGAAGAGAAGGGAAAAAACCAGGAGATAAGGGCATCGGTGTGGCCCCCTGCGCCGCAGCCATGTGGGGGGAACACCTAAGCACGGAGTCGCTGGCACCGAAGGAGGCGCTGCGCGACTAGGAAGGTCCAACCGCCCTGCCTGATCGCCCGACGAGCCCGAAGGCTCCGGGGCAACCGAGCCAGGCAGAAGAACCAACCTCCGAGCCCATCGCTCCATAAGAGCGCCCACTGATGAAACTGCTCATCTGGAGTCCTACCTATAGGCGGGTGGGGCCCGGCGTCAAGACGGCGGAAACCGGAAGTTGGCGACTCAAGGAGGAGACCGCAACTAGAACGATAACCGACCGTCGCGCGCAGACGTATCGAGAGGGCGACCTCGAGTGATGCCTCTCTTTTTGACCTGTGGGTCAAGAAGAGCTCGAGGCCGAACGGTGCCGAGAATGCGACCGTTTATTTTTATGCCGGCGGGGGGACCGCCCATCCCCCCGGGCATCGGACTGACCGTTGTCGGAACCCCGCTGAGGAGAAGGGGGCTGACCGGACCCAGCCCGACTGACTGAACAGCTTTCATACGAAGTCTCCCTACCGTCACCTGACCTGCTCATGGTCGACTCCGTCCAGTAGGCCGAGACTTCTTTACTATAAGTTAAATTCTAAAATATAACAGAAATAGAATAAAATTAAGCGATACTACTATCGAGATAGAATTACAAAAAAATAAACTGAAAACTATGCGCTAGTTTGAAGTTTGACTCCCGACAGGCGAGCGACGTTGTCACTGAAGCGCACTCGACGGCGGGAAAAAAGGAACTGAGGCGGTTGGAGGGTCGTCGCCAAGATGGTCATTACCGCGCGAGCCACTGCTCGCGGCGCCATGCCTTGCGGCGCCATCTCTCGCGCCGACCCTCCAGCAAAAAGTTTGCTCCCGATGGGTCCTAGTGCCTCCGGCGCAGATCCCACTAGTGTGAATGAGTGGTGGAGACTTATGTCCAAGAAGATCTGCCACTTACACCGGTTTTGATTGCACAGCCTCCAATGGAGGCTGATCCAGAGTGGTAATGGCTGAGGATACTAATCGCTCCACTTCCTCCTGAGGGAGGACCGGGGTCTTAAGAGATCCGACTGTTCATCTACCCTTCAAACAACTGGTTGACAAGGTTGAAAAATCTCACCCATCTGTTTGACAAGTGTCGAGGTAGGGAAGCCCGACAGGGTTACTGTGGAACTAGCGACTTACCCCTTGACCAAGGCTGACTCAGCCAAAGCCTCAAAACTCTTTAAGGGAGTTAATGGATCAGGAGTGTGATCTCTCCTGGTCCCACGAACCACGGTGATGTTTCGCGTTTTTATGCTTCTTACTATGGTTAGCAGGTCTCTCACTTTAGGTCTGGAGCGGGCCAGACACATCTCATGAAACAAAGACGTTCTGACGCTCTCCCCAGCAGAAAGCAGCACCAAGGCTGATGAGGTGCTCACCTATTCCATAGCTGCACGCTGGGCCTTAGGCCGCAATTTTGGATGTTAGTCAGCTGGCCGGCTGACTGAGGAGAAGACGAGCCTCACTGTATTCAAGCAAAAATGGGAGTATTGTCTGGCAGAGGTCAGAACCTGAGACATCGTGTGCGATTTGTCATTGAGGCACAGGTCAGGAAGCATAGGAAAATCAGAAGCAGTTATAAAATTCGCAAGTAGTGTTTTATTGCCAATAATAAAACAAAAAATTTACTGAATGTTTTTTTAACGTACGCAGATCACATAAAACAAAGTCCTTCACCTGAGGGTTTCTTTTCAATTTCAAATCTCAGTCTCCCCCTAACAAAAGACTGCTCTTTTCACCATAAGTCTTTGCCTGGCAAATAACTTCTTCACTGAATCTACAATTCATTTTCCTAGTAGAAGCTGTTCTTAAGAACTCGTTCAAATTATGTTATTGTTTCTTCTTTACAGGCCTTTCACAGTACCACTGCAGACATTTTTGAATTGCACACAGCTGGTAAGTACTATTTTAGAATGTATGATTGTTATTATGATTGTTGATGTAGATGTATGTCCTTTTCCAGTCACAAAGTTCCACAGTAGAACACAAATGCATTGTACCAACAACAGAAGAGCACAGCAAGGGACATAATCTACATCATACAATTCTAAAATGGTACCTACCAGCTGTGTTTAAATCAGAAACACTCAATATAATAACTAACCAATCTGTATACATGGAACAGTAACAGAATTTGAACCAGTATTTAAAAATCAGCTTCTGCTGGGGAAATGACATGCAGATTCGATGCAGTTCTCCTTTAATGGATAATATGTTTCTGACAGAATGCATCAGAACTTCATCAGCTTCTTTTCTTGCAGGTGCAACAAAATAAAACATGGTGTCCTAAAACCAATCTCCTGTTGACAACTCTGCAAAAAGCTATTTGGAACTCCGACGGTTAACCCGAAGATGCAGCACAAGTTCATTTGCAATCATTTCAACAATACAGTTATATACATTAGCAAAGAAAAAGATCCCAGTTTCACACAAATATATATTTTATAACCATAGATAAGCAAGGGGGAAGAAAAGACAAACGGCAAGTGAAGGCACAGTGATAGCAGGATGTGGAGAATCACGAGACCTTCGGAGCGATCAGTTCCTAGATCTTACAAGAAAGTCTGATTGTGCAACCAGACAGACAAGAGACAGAAAAGGAGAGGATAGAACAGATCCTTGTGTTTATCTTTTTCTGCATAACAAATGAGATAGGGCCTTATTCAACCCTGTCACACCATCCCTAGGCAATACAGGCACGACATGTGTGGGTCCGTCTGCGACATTTTCTGCCAGCATGTGATGTACTGCTTGAAACCAGAAGCAGGCTTCACTTCCTCGTATTCCATTGTTAAATCAATCAATAAGAGTGTAACTGAGGAACATAATACTGAGAACACAAAATGGAGAGAAAATTCACTAAGTTTGCCAATGGTGCACTTGTAACAGGCCCCACAATCTGTGGAGCTGTAAAGGAGGAGACTGAGCTCTTCCGGCAGAAATGAAGCTCCGACACAGTGGGGCAGAGCCGAGGAAATACACCAGCCAAGTGGCGGGAGGAGTTTTGCTTAAAGATGTTCTGTCGAAACAGCTCTTAAGGAAGAATGGATACTGTGCGGATAAGTGAACTGTATCAACGCCCCTAGACAGACATTTCTATTGGTAGTGCATGCTAGCAGTATAAATAAGACCTATTTTTTTTCTCCTTGGCCAAGGCAGACATGGGCTCCCTTCAGACCTGTCACTGCTGACCCCTGCAGTCCACTGCCTCCCCAGAGCTTTTCTGTGCAACTCTAATATCCCTATGGATAACCACCCCATGGCAAGGTCAGGAGAGAAAAGGCCATCTCCCCCAAAAAGAACACAATCCAGTCTCAGCCACCAAGGTCGCTGGTGGTGAGTCGGGTCGGGGAATCAGCATGCAGAGTGTCGTGAACACTTGAATCACCACCATTTTCCACCACTTTTTCTCCCTGGATTCCCTGCTGGGGTGTGCAGGTCAGTGTGCTCAAGTGGAGGCATGCACAAGTCATGGAGTCCCATAGCACCCACCCTTCTTCTGCCTCTCCTGGCCCGCACTGCCCACAGACCACTACCTAGTGACAGTCATTCGGTGGAGCCAGCAGTGCTCCCTCCCCAAGAGAGAAGAGCTGTCCCTAAGATGCTCAATCCTCTCTCCCCAGCCACCCCCCTAATGGCAACCCATGTTCCTTCCCAAACACAACTACCAGTGTGGAGTGTTGTGTGGCAACCAGCACCTTAACCCTCAGTGCCACCGGGCCAGCAAACAACCTCTATTTTAAGTTTTCATCAACTTTAATGGAAAAATAAATAAATAAATCTTCATATCAGTTAAGATCTATGAAAAGTAAACTCACCTCTTTGCTTAGATGTTTCCAGCAATCTAACCAAGATGAAAATGCTGGAGCATAAGGCGGAAGGCCACCAGCAATTCTAGAAAAAAAAACAAATAAAAAAAGTCTGTTGCCACACTGTTTAAAAAATCCTGCATTAATCCTCTGTATTGAAAGGAAACCTGTTGAAATAGCAGTTACATAAGAACTTACCATGACAGTAGCTCTTCGAGAGAGGATCCAGCAGTAGGGCTTCACAAATAGGACTGTGCCCCCTGGCGTCAGGACTGCACAGCGAAGTTGTAGCTAGCAATCATTAGCGGGGACCACCCCCAGCATCAATCGACGGACGTCAGCGTGACTATAAACGGGGACGATCCCACGCCCGCCCTCCAGTTCTTCCGCCGGAGAACTCTTAAGAGGAAACAGAAAAAAAGAGTGGAAACTCCTGAGCCCTGCATATAACAAAGTCCTGGGAAGGGAATAAACAGAAAAAACACAGGAGCGGGAGGAAGGTGGGTGGGACATCTAGATCTACTGCATGAACCTCTCTCAAAGATCTACTGTTACGGTAAAGTTCTTACGTAACTGCTATATCTTACTTTGAGAGGGTTCCTGCAGTAGGTCTTCACAAGTAGGACTGAATACCAAGCAGTCAAGTAAAAAGGAGGAGTCGGAAACTAGGTTCCAGGAGGAGGAAAATGTCTGCCAACTACAGATAACTTATGACAGAAGACCCTGCAGGACTTCTAGACCAAAGCCAGCCCTACAACTAGAAGCAATGTCCAGACTGTAATGCTTCGTGAAAGTGTGGATGGAGGACCAAGTGGCCACTGCACATACGTCTGCAGTGGACACACTGCTGAAGAAGGCAGTGGAAGCGGCCACTTTCCTAGTTGAGTGGCCCTTGACTGTCTCTGGAAGGGAATTTTTGTACTTCTGGTAAATGTAGTGAATACAATTAGCCAGTCACCTAGACAGAGTCTGTTTGGAAATAGCCTTGCCCTGGCAGTTAGGAGCAAAGGCCACAAAAAATTGGTTGGACTTGCAAACCTCCTTAGTCCTTGAGACGTACTATTTCAGAATCCTGTGCACGTCAAGGGTATGCAGGAGATACTACCTCCTGTTGGAGTGGTCAGGGTAAAATACAGGCAGTTCAACATTCTGATTTAGTGTGAGTTCTGAAACCACCTTGGAAGAAAAGAAGGATTGGTCCTCAGAGCCACCCGGTCTCAGTGGAAAATCAAGTAAGGCTCTCTACAAACTAGAGCTTGAAGCTCTGAAATTCTTGGTGCTGAAGTGATAGCAATCAAAAAGAGCATTTTCTACGCTAACAAACGTATATCACTACTTGCTGCCGGCTCAAAAGGGGGGCAAAGTAAGCTTTTCTAAGATAAAATTAAGATCCCAGGGAGGAACAGGATTCTGGACCGGAGGTTTGAGATGAAGGATCCCCCTTCAAAAAGGTTCTGGAAACCTCTAGCTGAGCTAGGGTTTTGCTTTCCACTGGAAGGTGGTAGGCCTAAATCACAGAGAGATGAACTTTCGAGGAATAACTGAGGCCCAACTCTGATAGGTGCAAGAAACACTCAAACCTAGGACACCGATCAAGAAAAAGGGTCTAGGCCTTTAACTGTTGCCCAGATGGAAAATCTTTTCCACTTCATGGCATACATGGATCTAGTGGAGGGTTGTCTGGCCTCCACAAAGACCTAAGCGACTCCAGAAGAGACACTATAGGGAGAAACTGCTACGTCCACAGGTGCCATGCATGACGGTGAAGCGATCTGAGGCTCAGGTGTATCAGGGTGCCCTGCTCCTGGGACACAAGGTAGTGCGAGACAGGAAGAGGTGCTGGGGGTTCCAGTGCCAACTGCTTTTGCAGAGGAAACCAAATCTGCCAAGGCCACGGGGAGGAGGGGGGGGCAATGAGAATCATGTGTGCCCCCTCTGCTTGAAGCTTCAGCAGAACCTTCTGAAGTATAGGAAAGGAAGGGAAAGTATATAGAAATCTCCCTGTCCAAGATAGACAGATTACATCTTGCCAAAAATGACCACACCTGTGAATAAGCGAGCAAAAGCTGGGTAGTTTTGCGTTGAATGGGGAGGCAAAGAGGTCTCTGTCTGGCTGACCACACTGAAGAAACAGATCTACTACCTGCTTTAGTTCCCACTCGTGAGCCCTGGTGACTGATCGGCTGAGATTGCCATAATGTTGTGAATGCCTAACACATGGACTGGTGTCAAGGATAGGCCACGCTGAACAGCCCAGTACCACACCCGCATTGCCTACCTGCAAAGGAGGCAAGACCGCGTGCCTCCCTGTTTGTTGATGTACCAGACAATGGCCAAGTTGTCTGTCTGGAAGAGTAGTGTTCCCAGAACCGAGAGGGACTGAAAGGCCTGAAGAGCACAAAGCATTGCTCTTGTCTCCAGAATATTGATATGAAGGTTCTCCTCCATGGGCAACCAAGTGCCCTGTGTCTGATGGTCTCCCAAGTGCGCTCCCCCTCCCAGGTTCGAGACATCGGATGTGAGAATCATGGAGGGAGATGGAGAGTGGAAAGGAACGTCCATCGAAAGGTTGGAGATGTCCTGCCACCAAAGGAGATCCCTCTCAAGGCTGTTGGAAACTAGAACATTCTGGTCCATGTCGTCCATGCGCTGATCCCACTGGGTCACCCTCATGTGCAGTCTGGCCAGAGGGACTGTGGGTATGGCAGCCTCCATCAGGCCCAAAAGTCGCAGAACTGAACGTGCTGTGGTCCAATGAGATGAAGCCACCAGTGCAGCTTGTGAGATTAGAGTCTCTGCTCTGCTGGTTGGAAGGAAGGTCTTGCTCTGGACCATTTCCGGCACTGCTCCAATGAATTGGAGGTGCTGGGAGGGTAACAGCTGGGACCTGGCGTAGCTGACTTAGATGCCCAGACTGGAGAAAAGGTCCAGAGTGAAGGAAAGGGATTCCTTCAGACTGTCGGGGAAGGGGTCTGAGAATAGCCAATCATCCAGGTACGGGAACACAGATGCCCCTGTGATGTAGGAACGCTGCTACCACCACTAGGCACTTGGCAAAATCCAGAGGTTCTGAAAAGAGGTCGAATGGGAGGGCTCTTAACTGGAAATGCTCCTCCTGGAAGGAGAATCTCAGAAAGTGGCGGTGGGCCAAAAGAATGGGGATATGTAGGTAGGCATCCTGCATATCCAGAGAACACAGCCAAGTGTTTGGTTGGAGCAGTGGGTAACAATCCCTGGAGTGTCAACATGCAAAACCTCTCGTATTCCACGAAGAGGTTGAGGATGCTGAGATCTAGGATAGGCCTGAGAACTCCAGTCTTTTTGGGAACCAGGAAGAAATGGGAGTAAAATCCCCTTCCTGCCTGTTCTGGTGGAACTCGCTCTATGGCTGATTTCTGCAGTACAGCTTGAATTTCCTGTAGAACTAGAGATTTTTGGCCTGACAGGTAATGAGACCAGCCCGGAGGAATGGTGGGTGGTCTCTCCAGGAACTCTACCGAGTGACCTCTTGCTAGAAGTTGAAGAACCCATGCATCTGCGGTTACTGCACCCCACCCTTCCAGGTGGAGGACAAATCTTCTCTCCCACTGGTTCATCCATGGGGATGGGAGGTAGCAAGGGCTGTGCGTCTGTGAGTCAGCATGCAGAGGGAGGAGCACTTTTCCCTCAGGTGCAGTTTTAGAGAACTTGGCCTGGGGGGTTGAGTGCCAGAGCTAGAGGGGCGATGCTAGGTCTGGCATCTGGCCTGGTTCTGTTTGTTCCATTTCTGTTGGAGGCGAACAGGCTGCCGGGGTTTCTGACCCGAGTGGTACACAGAATGGACAGCTTTCACAGTTTTGCAGCTCTCTTGCAACTCTGTAATTATGTCCTTGGCATCGCTGCCAAACAGAACTGGACCCCTGAAGGGAGAGTCCATAAGTGTAGTCTGAACATCCTGTGCCAACCCTGCCAGATGAAGCCAAGCAAGGTGCCCGAGACAAGATGCCTGTAGCCGCACCACGTGCTACCGAGTTGACAGAGTCATAGGCTGGACGAAGGGGAAGGAGGCAGGACGATCTGTTCATCCTTATTTTGTCCAGGAGTTTGTTCCTGAGCTGTTCGTCAGGTACCTCCTGAATGTCCTTTTCCAGGTCGGACAGTGCAGATTTCTGGAAAGCCACCATGTGGGCCACATAATTCAAGGAACGAGGAACAAATGGCGCAGGTAGAGAAGGTGAAA
This sequence comes from Neoceratodus forsteri, assembly GCA_016271365.2. Lineage (NCBI taxonomy): Eukaryota > Metazoa > Chordata > Ceratodontiformes > Ceratodontidae > Neoceratodus > Neoceratodus forsteri. The sequence goes on from CM028133.1 coordinate 1,137,066,289, forward strand.
ATCTTGCGGCCATACTGGTCCATTTGCTTTGACTCCTTGTCTGGAGGAGAAACACTGACTTGTTTAGGTTGTGCTGATCTATCGTGAGCTGCAGTTATCACAATAGAGTCAGCTTTGGGTTGGGCAGTAAAGATGGGAGGATGGCAGGTCCTGTCTGCCTTTTTTTTGACATGACAGGAATGGACGATGGCTGCTGCCAGATTATGGAAGTGAGATCTTCATGTGAACCTGTGCAGGTGGGAATGAGGAGAGGTCTGCACTGACCAAGTCCAAATGTTCTGCCGGTCTTCGGCATTAGGGATCCATTTCTTGGGAAGCCCACCCGCAGGACTTTTGAATGGACCGAAGGAGCTCAGCAAAGGACGGGTCCTCCAGAGTGGATTTAGGGGACTCTTTCGGCTGGGGCTCAATGGGTTAGTGAGGCTCTAAATTGTCCCCCACATCCGAGTCCTCATCTGATTCCGATGATTCTGGCCTACTAGGTAATGAAGCACGTGAAACAGACTCCAGAAGCCTGTGTTCTGTAATGCTGGAGGGCAGAGAACCTAAGCCTCTGTCAGAAACTCTGCTGGAAGGTGCAGGGCTACTGGGTGTCACCTTGTGAGGTGGGGTAGCCCTGACCACCAGCTGAGGTTGATCCAACTTCTGTAACAGCTGTGACTTAGTGTACTTCCACCAGGCCAGGCTGGGTTCTTGTTCCAGCTGTGGGGGTGAAGGAGGAGGAGGAGGAGGATGAGGGGCTGGAGGATATCCTGGGTACCTCACAGAGAATGAAGGGTAACAAGGAGGTTGATACCAGTAAGGGTACCAATACTGAAATTGAAGGGCTTGACCTGGCGTAGGGTAACCCGGCATCAGAGAAGGATAACCCAGCATTGTCCCCCCTGCATTGGGAACTGCAGCGTATAGCCGGGATGGTACCCTGTCAGACCAGATGGGGGAGTAAAGCAAGGCCCAGCAGGAGGTGGTGCAGAGGGACCACTGGGGAACAGGTCCATTGGCAGAATCGGGAGTGCCTGAAGGCCCAGGGGATTCTGATCCATACCGCCCCCAATGATGTCCGGCGAGAGATCTGGCATTGGGTGAAGATCCACATACAGGAACCTCCCCTGTCCAGAACAGAGACAATGCATCTTGCCAAAAAACACCATGCCCGGGAATGAGCGAGCAAAAGTTGGGTAGTTTTGCGCTGGATGGGGATGCGAACAGATCTAGGTCTGGACGACCCCACAGAAGAAACAGGTTTTCTACTACCTCCTGTTTTAGTTCCCACTCGTGAACCCTGGCGACTGATCAGTTGAGACTGTTCGCCAGGGTGTTGTCGACTCCCGGCACATGGACTGCTGAGTCAGGCCGTGCTGAATTACCCAATACCAAACTCTCATTGCCTCTCTGCAAAAAGGGTACAAATGGGTACCTCCCTGTTTGTTGAGATACCAGACAGTGGCAATGTTTGTCTGTCTGGATGAGCAGTGTTTCCGGATGAAATAATGACTGGAAGGCCTGGAGCGCGCAGAGGATTGCTCTGGTCTCCAGGATATTGATATGAAGATTCTCTTCTGAAGGGGACCAGGAGCTTTGCGTCCTGTGGTCCCCAAGATGAGCTCTGATGGGACTGAAGAGGGCTGCTGCCAACTAGTGGCCAGCAGATCCTCATGCGGACCCATCCACGGGGGGATAGGGAGGGAATCCACATTTGCAAGCTCAAGATGCTCAGCAAGTCTCTTGCGCCGAGGGTCCAGCTCCTTGGATGGCCAGCCCAAAACCTTTTGAATGGTGCGTAAAAGCTCCCCAGAGGACGGATCCTCTGGTGGAAACCTGGGTGAAGCTTTAGGCTGAGGCTCAGACAGAGAACGTGGTTCAGACTGGTCCCTGTCTGAGTCTTCATCTGAATCTGAAGATTCTAGCCTGCTGGGCAAGGCGGGATCTACTCCAGTGTCACTCACTGGAAGAGAGCCCGAAGTACGCCCAGATGGTACTGGGCTTGGGGGGGTGATGGAGTCCCTGGAAGAGGGATGCCCCCTTGAGGATGAGACTGTTTTAGCTCCATCAGGAGCTGCGTCCTGGCATCTTGCCACCACGCTGGTATGGCACCATGGTCAGGCGGAGGAGGAGGAGGTAGTGGAGGCTGAAACCCAGGATACCCAGGGTAGGATGGGTAGCTGGGGGGCTGCCAGTAAGGGTATTGGTAGCCCACGAACCCCGGCGAAGGGTATCCAGATGGCAGATAGCTAGGTGTCGGGTAGCCCAGCGTCAGAGGGTAACCTGGAGTATGCGGGCAACCTGGTGTCGGCAGCACAAGGCTGGCACTGGAAGAGAAGGATCCGGTGGAGGGCCACCTGGCGGCAGAAGGTAGGGATCAGGTCCTGGAAAACCTCCAGAGAGGCCAGCAGGAGGAGCCGAAGCCTGGCTGGAGGAGGCGCCGAAGGCCACTGGACAGCGGCAGAAGGTCAGGCGAAGGGCCTGAAGGAGGAAGGTCCATGCCTGCAAGTCCCAAGTTCGGCGATGGGTCCCTGGGAAGGAAGGGATCCCATGGTGGAATCGACCCTGGTGAACAGGGGAGCTCCAGAAGGGACCCCAATGACAGGTCATGAAGCGTTCCCGATGGGAGGGAAATGTGGGGAATGGGTGGTGAATCCCTGGGAGTGGAAGCTAACAGGGATGAGGGTCCCCCATGAGCACACTTGCCCCAGGGTTGGGGTCCATAGGGGAGCCCAATGGGAGAGTAGAAGCGACTGAGTGGTCTCCAGGGGTACAGTCGGCTGACTTACCAGTCGCGACCGGGCTGGCGGTGGCAGTTAGGCCACGAACAGACTTATCAGTAGAGGCCTTGCACCTGAAGATGGAGTCGAAGGGTGGCTTATCGACTGTGCTCCTAGTGGGTGAACGAAATAAAACCTCTAGAGAGGCAACCCCCGGCTGCCCGCTCACCTCGGCAGGAGGAGGAGGGGGTGTTCTGCCCGCTGAAGCGGACAAAGGCCCCGCAAGAGTGGTACTCACGGCTTTTGAAGAGGACGTACCCTGGTCGTCTACTGATGTAAGCTTGGTTTCACCCCAAGGAGACGGGCTTCTCTCCAGGCACTTCTCTTTGTCCTTTTTCTTCTTCTCTGGGGCCAGCGATGACAGCCTCTCCCAAAACTCCTGAAGCCCTTTTTCCATTGAAGATAGCCACTGCGTTTAGAAGGTGGGCCTCAAGGGTCCGCTTGTGATGGGTCCAGGTGGCTTGGTTAAAGCACAGACAAACAGCACACTTGGCCGAATTGTGCTTAAGCCCCAGACAGAGGAGGCAGCAAGAGTGGTTGTTCCCGTGCGGGATCTGGGCACTGCACTTGGTGCACTTTTTCTTGAGGCGTGATGACATATACCGTTATAAAAGTAGTATTTATAGAAAAATAGATGACAAATGTCGAATTAAGGCGGGTGACTGATTGATGTTCTATCGCACTGTCGAACAAACTGGTGCGACAGCGGGAAAAGAACTGGAGGGTGGGCATGGGACTGGCCCCCTTTTATAGACGGGCTGTCATCGCATCACCTGACGATGGGGGTGCTGACTACTGCTGGCTACAAGTTTGCCGTCTGGACCCGATGCCAGGGGGTGTAGTCCTATTTCTGAAGACCTACTGCAGGAACCCTCTCCAAGTAAGATCTGTTATTCTTGGCTAAACCTCTGAGCATGCACAAATATTTACTAGAGGAACGGTTTGTGGAGTACAATTCCCAGTTTGCATTTTTATTCCCAATTCTATTACAAAACCAACCAAACACCTTTTGTATAAATCAAGTATGGCATGACCTGACTTAAAATATCATTCTCATCTTCACTTGAGGGCATTGGTGTACTATCTCACTGGTGGTTTCCCCACTTAAAATCAGGCTATCTGTCTGTCTCTACCTCCGTCTATCAATCATTGGGAAAGGGGAAATTGTTTAACCAGGAAAGGCACACTAAGTTGGAGCTTGTTTCCAGGTGTGACCTGGGAGCACAAGGAAGTTAAGTGACTTACTCAGGGTCACACAGTATGCAAGAGGGGGTCGTGGGATTCAAACCCAGGTCTCCAGGTTTGCAGCTCAGAGCACTAGACCACAGTGCTATACTGGCTTCCAACATCCATCTGTCTGTCTGTGTCTGTAAATAGTGTGTCTATCTAGCTATAGTCTATCCAACTATCTATCCGTCTACAGACAGTGTCCGTCCGTCCATTCACCTACAGACTGTGTCTGTCCATCCATGTCTACAGTGTGTGTCTGTCTACAGACAGTGTGTCTGTATCTCTCTACAGACAGTAGCTATCTTTTAGTTAGCTAGTTATCTATTTACAGACAGTATCTGCCTGTCTACAGACAGTATCTGCCTGTCTACAGACAGTATCTGCCTGTCTACAGACAGTATCTGCCTGTCTACAGACAGTATCTCGCTGTCTTTATAGCTATCCATCGGTCTGTCAACACTATCTATCGGTCTACAGACAGTATCTATCTATACATCCAGTCATTCTATCATTTATCTCTCTGTGCTTCCTTTATCTACAAATCCTGGCTGGGTTTAACTCCCCATTACCGTTCCTCCCTCCCATGACCCCCTCTGTCCCCACTTACTCCCTTCGTAACAATGACCCTCAGAAGATGGTTTCTGTCATATCTGATGGAATTAACCTAACAGACAGTGGTGGGTGAAGCTTTATCAACCAAGGCAGGGGTGAAATGTGGGGTTCCCCAGGGCCCGATCCTGGGCCCCCTTTTATTTTTGGTTTATACAAATCCAGTTGCCCAAACTGTAAAAGCCTCAGATATTCGCCCATATGTAGCCGATACTATTCTGATAGTTAAAGGTAAAGATCCTTACAAAATACAATCAGAGTTACAAGTAGACTTTAATAGAATTCAGGACTGATTTGGGAGATCAAATTCAGTGTTCAACAGCAGTAAATCAAAAACAATGTTTTTCACGCAGACAACAAAGGTGAAGGCAACCTTAAAAATTACATCTAAAGATGGTAAAGAACTCGAACAAGTGAGCGAATAGAAGTGTCTGGACTTCTGGATTGACCAGAGACTAACCTTTGAATACCATATTAATGAATTAGGAGGCAGTATAGCGCATTGGTTTAAGGCTCTGAGCTGCAAACCTGGAGACCTGGGTTTGAATCCCACAGCCCCAACTTGCATACTGTGTGACCCTGAGTAAGTCACTTAACATCCTTGCGCTCCCAGGTTGTACCTATAAACAAGCTTTTAGCTTAAAAAAAAAAAAAAAAATGAAAAAGGTAAACAAACTAAATGGTAGACTTGGGACTTTGGGATGAACAGGCCACTGCATAAATGAATCCATGTGGAAGTCCCTAGTTAACCAAATGTTGGTACCAGTATTACAATACAGAACAAATACCTACTTATTTGCTAAAACTTCTGTACTAAAAAGGGTTGAAACTATATCCCACAGGTTGGACAGATTTGCATTGACGGCAGAAAGGCGGATGTACACTGTATAACAGGCTAAACCGGCTCACTTTACAAAGTAAACAAAACCATGTGGGTCAGCGTGACTAAACTTTTGGATACATACAAGAAGACCACTGCACCTAAATGAGAAATTACAAAAAGTAGAGCACACTTATGGCTTATAATATAAAACAAAAATGAGGGCGTTTAAAACAGGAACACCAAGAAACAGGATAGGTGAGATGTCCTTTACCTACGCGGCAATGAAGATCTGGAATGGGCTAGCTATCCAAGAAAAATATATAAACATAGGTCTCTACAAGAACTCACTACTGCCTTGAAACAAGAATTAGCAGTTAGATGTACTTGTTTTGATTAGAAATTGAATGTTTTATGAAAGAGTATGACTGTATGTACTGTATTCTGGATTGTACTTGCATATGTATGAAACCAATGACTTTTCCATTAACATCTAAGGCAGGAACGCCTTGTAAATAGGATTTCTATCCTAATGGTGTTTTAAAATGAGACGTCATTTTGTGTCCTGTATAAAAATATTAGTTTTTACTACTACAATAATCCTTCAACCTCCCTTATATGAAAGCTTCTGTAGGACAACCTGCTTTCACCTTCCAGTTCCCTTAGTTCTGGTTTTCCCTAACCCCTCCTTCCCACCCTGTCACATCCATTTTTCCCTTCAACTCCCTCCTTTGTGACTTCACTACTCACTCTAGTAAATGCCCTTGACCAAACTGTGACCGGGCTTCCAGACCCAACAATTACCCTGACAACAGCTTAACCTGGGTCCTCACACATTCTGCTTTTCATTTGCAGCTGGTCACAGGTCATTTCTACAAAATGTTAATTTTATATTTAGTTTTGTCTCTGCACAACTGCAACTTGCTAATTATTTGTTTTATTTTACTAATTACACATTATTGTTGCGTTGAACTTTACTTCTCTTTCCCTAGAATGCATCTGGAAATGACCTAGTACAACTTTTGAAAAATAAAATAATAAAATCAGTCAGTCTGTAACTACAGACAGTTTGTATATTTTACTGGAGGCATTATAGCGTAGTGGTTAAGAGCACTGAGCTGCACACCTAGATACTTGGGTTTGAATCCTATCGGCTCTACTTGCATACTGTGTAACCCTGAGCAAGTCACTTAACTTCCTCATGCCCCCAGGTCACACCTGAAAACAAGATCTGGCTTAGTGTGACTTTCCTGGTTAAACAATTTCCTCTCCTCCTTCCTATATATCTAATATGCACCAATCTACAGACAGAAATCTATCTACAGAGTTTTAAATAGCTGGCATAGCATAGCAAAATGCTACACAAAACGGGGGTAATTCTAACCATTTCCAGAAATGTATGGCAGTAGACTGCTAACCATTTTATAGCGAGTCTATGTCTGATGGTGATGCCAGTTAAATACACAATCCGTTAGTTGTGCCCCGATGCATTATGCATAAATGCTAGTATGTGGCCATTCCCACACAGTGACTCAGCCTCTGCCATTCTAGGTAAGCACACAGCTGGCAGCTGTGGATCATACGAGGGGCACTAAGGATAAAGCAGGCAAGCCTATTATAACACATGTCAAGGCTTGCCAGCTCTCTCCTCGCTGTGCCTGCAAAGAAAATATCCTCGTACTCAAGTGCAAGGAGAACCGGTCTCCTAACCTTCTGAGATGTACTCAGATTTGGCCAGCATAAGGCCCCCATCTGCCTGCCCATGTTGCTCAGCAACTTGTCTATATTAACATCCCATCTTGGACCACTATCTATTCAGATTTCTATGTATCTATATGAATTAACCTTTTGTAGCTTAATACCATCATTAGTTTTAATGCTTTGTCCAGTTCCTCAATCTTATTCTTACTTCTACTAAATAATGCAGTTTGAAATTTTTTTGAGTTAAGTACTAGTTTGTGATTTAAAAACAAAAATCTGAATATCATCAGAAGTGCACTGTGGGGGCGCTCTAGGCAGGCAGTATTCTCCCACTGCTCTACACCAGAGGCTCCAGATAAGTTAAAATTCTTGGATTAAAAGGCACTGTTCTTGATATTGGTGGTAATATTTTATATTTTCAATCGATTACCTGCAGAATGATACTAAACTCACTATAGGTCGTAAAAATGCCCAACTACAACAAGCCTCAGCGTCTCAAAGGCCTACAACATCCCGAGCTGAAGTGAGCAACGTGGCAGTTTCTACGGGGCCTACTGTAGTTAATACCTCACAAGAACCCCCGTGGCAAATGATTTTGTATTCTGTAAGGGCAATGGATGCCAAAATGGAACGTTCCCTGGTTAAATTAGAAGCGCAGGAAACAGCTTTGGCTACGGTAAAGGATTTGGCCACGGATGCAGATAAAAGGTCATTAGCGACCCAAGCAACGGCAGCCCTGTTAACGAAGGAAAATTTGCAGTGACGAGGGTGACTTGAGGCGGTGGAAAACACTTTGAGAGCAGGGAATGTTCATATCGTTGGACTCCCAGAAGGGGCAGAAGGGACACAGCTTCTAAATTTTCTGCGACTGGCTGGCGGAGAAACTTGAAACGCCTGTGGGAGTTTGACTGGATGGACCTTGGCTGGCATACTGAGTCAGCTCTAGAGCGCAGCCTGTGGAGATGAACCAACCAAGAACAATCCTACTGAAAACCACCAGCCCAGAGGTGAGGGATGTAATCATTAGTGCGGCAAGAGCAACCTACCCAATCGAATGCCAGGGCAAGGATGTCAAATTTTTTCCGGATCTTTAATTTCAAACAAGGGCGAAATGTAAGCAGTTTCATGCCATGAGACAAAAGCTGCGCAGATTGGGAATAGTGCATTCTTTTCTTTTACCAGCTGGTCTGTGTACAACTTATGGGGGCAAAAGCTGGCAGTTCCATGATGCCAAAGATGCAGGAAGATGGATTGCAAAAACTGAATCGGAATTCCAAAAACAGCCACATCAAGGATGCCTTATGGAGGAATCGGATTCAGAGCAGGGCTGAGTAAACCCTTTAGACTTTGACTTTGTCTTGCATTTAAATTTATCAAGTTCTCCCCTGGGTATAATGTTAGGGGACTGGTTTCAATAAGGGGTAAAGCTTTTATTGATTACTCCTATTAACTACGTTAAGGACAATTGTCTATTAGTTTGATATTCCCTGACTAAGTCGATTAAAGGGACCAGATAACAGCTTAAGATTTAAGATGCTTAAAGTGCCTAATGTGTTATTTCCATTTATAGTTGGAGTTGGGTGTGGGAATGTGGGGTTTCACTTTCCTAGACACTGTAATATTATAAGGTATACAGCACTACTGGATAAGTGCAGTTTTTTTTCTTCTTTGACATCTCTTTATGGACACTACCTTTGCCGTTGGGGCGGCTGGCATATCCTGAGACAAACTGGACTTTGGGCATAGTAAGCCCAGTACCTTAGTTATACCCCACTTCCTAATATAAAAGATTGTAAGGCTACATTTATGTTACTCCAACTACGACTATTATTGTATATGTGAAAGTTCTTACATGAGAATGACTACTGTATTGTTTTCCTTTAAAGCAATAAACAGAAAGTTAAAAAAAGTGCACTGCAGCTTGTTTTGAATTGTATCTATTGAAATACCAGATGTATGCATAATCATATTTCATCAGTGTACAAAACCTGAGGGTTAACTTTTCGGGTGTGGGAGCCCAGGATTTGTGGAGCTTTCCTTTAAGTCTGTGAAGGTCTCTAAACAGATTCTCTTAACCTTTACTGACACTGGTTTATGCACATCCCCGCATGTTTTATAGGGGGTGAGGGCCAGCAGAGAAGGCCAGGCAGGGTGTCCGTGGCTCACAGGGGCTCCCTATGCGGACACTGATTGGTTAGCACAGCCCACCACACAGCTATACTCACCCGCAGTTGTTGACAGCCATGAGATTGGAGACTAAAACAAATGGATAGGTCACCATGCTGGCGAAGAACTGAAAGAGAAACATCAAATGGGAAAGTGAGTCTTCAGTCACATGGCAGGGCAGGCAGCCAACGAGATCAGTAACAGAGAATCCACAACCCCCAACAGTGTGATCAGCAAGCCACATGTCCTGGTTCCAGTGCACAAAACCAGTCTTATGGTATAAAAACTAACCAGCAAATAGTGTTTCTAACAGAGATGAACACTTTACAATATACAAGCCCACTTACTATTATCCAAGTACAATCAAGTTTTCACAATCAAGAGGGCTGTCAGTATAGCCTCGAGTTTAGAGTAGTGAGCTGTGAATAAGCCTGGCACATCCAGCAGACCCTAGTTTGATTCCTACAACCTCCACCCGCGTACTGTACAACTGCGAGCAAGTCACCTAGCCTCCCCAGTGCTCTGAGGTCACCACTGAAAATAGGCACTTATGCCTAGTGTGCCTTACATGGCTACCAAAAGTATAACATAAATAAAATAAAAATTGTGTCCAGTGGGTCTGCTCCAAGAACAGCAATCCATGTCAGAAATAGCCTACTAGAAAGAGCAGGATAACAATGCTACAAGTTATGTGCCCTCACTGTGTCTTAGCACACAGGCCTTCTGCTGGATATGAGAGAACTTAAATTCTACATCGCTAACTGAACTAGTACGATATTGCTTTTAAAAATGCAGGAGTCCTCAGAAAAGGAAAAATTACTTACCTTGAGTCTATATCATTAAGAACATCCTCACCATAGACCACAACTATTTCGTCCTAGCCTGGAGGTGACAGGACTGTGCAGGTCCCAGAACTTCGGGGGATGACGGTACCTAGCACCAGTGCACAGCATCATCCATGTGCCAGCACTGCATAAAACGGCACTGGCCCCAACCACCTCAGTACCTTTTTTACTGAGGAGAGAGAGCCAACTATCTGACAACTAGACACAAATACAGAACTAGGGGCATAAGGCTCTGGTCCCAGTAAGAAGGAACAATAAGAAGTGTTTCCACAACTCATACTCTATTCTTGGGAAGGGGGGAGAAACACACTATATAAAAGAAACCAAATTCAGGGGGATGGAAGGTGGGTGAGCAGTAATCCATGGAGAAGATATTCCTGAAGATCTAGAGTTACACTAAGTAATTCCATCTTTCAAGAACTGATCTCCATGGAGTCCCACTCTTTGGTACGGGCTAGCACGTAGTCAACAAAGAGCTCTCTGAACTAGGGAGACTGAAGATCTAGGCCTCACTAGGAGAGAAAACATTGTAGCACAAGTCAATCTGAAACCTGCATGTCTTCTAGAGTGACTATCCAAAGCATAGTGTTTAGTAAAAGTGTGAACATTACTCCAGGAAGCGGCCCTACTAATCTCCAGAGTCTGAACAGAACAAAGTCACCGAGGTGACCACTGCTCAGGTGAACACACTCTAACAGAGCCCTCCACCTGATGTCCTGTAAGAGTGTAGGACTGCTGGATGTAACTGGCTATCCAATATGACAGCCACTATTTGGACACTTTCAGCTGGAGACAAACAGCTGAGAGGCTGGCTGTCATAGGTTCGATCAAGGCAGAACCCAAGGATTCTTCTAAAATCGAGACACTTTGGCAACACTCCTCACAGATTTTTCTTAATTGGAGAGAAAGGTTAAAAGTCCTAGAGAGTGAGGCACAGAGAATGCACAGGGATCTCGAGAAACTCAAGGAGTGGTCAAAAGCAGGTCAGCTGAGGTTCGATGCCAGAAATGCAAAACCATGTACCTAAGGCACAGGAACCCAGAAGCAGAGTATAAGATATGGGGGTGGGGGGGGGTTCTGCTGACAGTCATTAAAAAGGAAAGGGACCCTGAGGCAATTATGTCAGATGACCTCAAAAGGGCAGGGCAGCGTGCCAAAGCAGTGGGAATGACTAGTGGGATGCTGGGGTGCATCGGGAGGGATATCACCAGCAGGAAGGGGGAGTGGTGTTCCCACTGTATTGCTTGGTTAGTGAGACCCCACCTAGAGTACTATGTCCAGTTTTCGAGGCCGCACCTCAGAAAGGGCACAGTCAGGGTGGAGGCAGTCCAGAGGAGGGCAACTCAAATAGTGTAAGGGCTGCATGACAAGTCCTACAAGGAGAGACTCCAGGATTTCAACATACACAGCCAGGGAGAGACAGAGACAGACAGGTGGCTGAGTACCTCACAGAGGCAAACGGGGTGTGGGGGGCAAGTCTCTTTCAAATGAGAAGGAGCACCAGGACCAGGAGGCATGCAACATAGCGGGGGGGGTCAGGGAACATCTGAGCAGACTGGGTGCACCAACGGGTCCTTTCTGGCGGAGAAATTCTATGTTTATGTAACTCAGACACCACCTCTGGCAGAAATGTAGTATGTATGCAGAGTACCCCCTCCTCCTTGTAAAAAGACATGTTGGGAGAGTTGGTAACTACTGCAGGGCCTTGTATCTTAGAAGTTCTGTACACAGATGTAATGGCCACTAGAAACAGCATGTTACAGACATGATATTGCATTGTAGCCAATGGTTCAAAGGGCTTACAAGTCAGCATGCCTAGCACAAGACTGAGGTCCCAGTTGGTAACAAGTTTACTGACAGGGCAGCCTGGTATGTAGAATACCTTTTAGAAATCTTCTGAAGAGAGGGAATTAAGGGGAGACCTTCCATATGTTACCCTCACCTGGACGTCTTTGAATTATTTACTCCCTATACCCTACCTTTACCAGCTCAGCATGTCTTTCCTGGTAAAACTTTTGAAATAAATGAATTCCCATATGCTCACGGAAGGCAGAGATAGACAGGTGAACATTTATCAAAGAGCACTGGAGACCAGACCCTGGAAGGTTCAAGAGATGGTCTACATGGTCTCTGGAGTGCCACATAAAGGAATGTTGGAGTCCCTGGAGCAAGGACCTGGAGCTGCAAAGGCTGTGTCCGTAAAGATTTTAAATAGGTCAACAAAGCTTCCAAAATGCTCTCTGCAGTGGAGCAAAGCGAATGATCACAGAGTACAGGAGGTGCTTTATGTAGCCGGGGTCCAGTTTATGTAGGGCCTTGAAAACCAACAAGAAATTGTCGAAGGTGATACGCCATCTAACCAGAGGCCAGTGCAGATCCCACAGCACCGGTGGGATAAGATTAAAGCTGCTAGAAAGTAGTACGCCATCTAACCCGAAGCCAGAGCAGATCCCACAGTATCGGGGGATAAGATTAAAGGTCTTGAAAGCAGTATATGCCATCTAACCAGAAGCCAGTGTGGTTCACAGAGCACTGGGGGGACAAAATGAAAAGTGCTAGAATGTGGTACGTCATCTTACTGGAAGCCAGTGCAGGTGATACAGTACCAGTGGATAAGATTAAAGGTGCTTAAGGTTGCACGTCATCTAACTGGAAGACAATGAAGATCACACAGCCCTGGTGTGATAAGACTAAATGTGTTTGAAGATGGTATGTAATCTAATCACGAGCCAATGCAGATCCCACAGTACTGGTGGGATAAGATTAAAGCCCATACATAATCTAATCAGGAGTCAGTGCAGATCCCACAGTACTGGTGGGATAAGATTAAAGCCCATACATAATCTATCCAGGAGCCAGTGCAGATCCCACAGCACTGGTTGGATAAGATTAAAGGTGCTTATGACACTATGGAATTCATTAAATAATACCTTTAAAAGGGTGACTGGAAATCCAAAACTTTTTATTAAACAGTTAAAACATGAATTAACAGTTTGCTGTATGTGTAATGGATGATAAAGGGGTGGTAGCTGCACATTCAAGCAGACCTGATAGACCTCTAGGCCTTTATCTGCTGGCAAATTTCATATGTTCATAATTAAGGCTCTGACATGCATAAACAGATAGTGAATGTGTGCATAAAAATTGCTTAGGAATGTATGATCATTAAACTGTGGTGAATTGGAATCTCTTGTGCAATATTTATGTATGTCTCGTGTAATGTATGAAATCAATATTGTTTTTATTTAAAATCAACACCATACATTCTACACAGGGCCACCTTGTAAATAGGACCATCAGCCCTAATGGTGTGTTGTAGCCAACCAATTCCTGTACAAAGACAAAGATTTTTACTACTACTAAAGGTGCTTAAAGGTGGTATGTAATCTAACCAGAAGCCAGTGCAGATCTCACAGTACTGGAAAGATAAGATTAAAGGTGCTTGAAGGTGGTACTTAATCTAACCGAAAGCCAGTGCAGATCCCACAACACCGGTGGGATAAGATTAAAGCACATACATAATCTAACCAGGAGCCAGTGCAAATCCCACAGCACAGGTAGGATAAGATTAAAGGTGCTTGTATGAGATATGAATCTTGCTGTGGCATTCTACATTAGCTAAAAGACTGCGCACCAAACCTCCAGAAAACAGCAGAGGTCTGGTGGCACAGAGGGCTAAGGCGCTGGACGCCTAACCTCATGGCAAGCTGGCGACCCAGGTTCAGGAACGAGCCCGGGCCAGAGGCCGGGGGCCGAGCTGCATGGAGCTGCCGACAGGCAGCTCTCCTCTCCAGGGAGGTGGGGTGGTGACTCCTGGCTAATGGCTGCCGCCTGGTGGAGGCTGGGAACAGTACTGGTCTAGGGAGGAGCCAGGCGCTAGGCCAATGGGATGGGATGGGAGGAAAGAAAAAATTACTCACCTTAGTAATGTTGTTTCTTTTAATGGAGTCTTGCTATATTATGACTATTGCAGTTTGTCCCACCATTAGAACTGCTCCGGAGGTGAAAGAGTTAACTTCCACACCAGGCATGGAACTTTGAGCGTGAGCTCGGTTAGAGAAGCTCTGTCTAGAAGATTTGAAACTGAAACTGTCAGATCTTTACGAGCAAAACTCACTAAGGTTCTGTGTGGAAGCTGTAACCTACACTAGCCAACTGGCTACTTAAATATTAACATATTTTCCTGGTCCCAACACTAAGACTCAAGTCAGGGGACCAGAAAAATAAAATAATATAAGATAATATAAAACACAACACCCAAACACCCCAAAAAGAAGGGGTGGGAAACAAAAAATGGGAATCAAAAAAGTGCCAACACTGGAATGCCCACCCCATACCCCAAGCAGAAGTTCTGAGAGGGGCAGGCTGGGGAGGAGGTCATAATATAGCAAGACTCCATTAGAAGAAACAACATTACTAAGGTGAGTAATTTTTTCTTCAAACAACATGAAGTCTTGCTATATTATGACTATTGCAGAATACACAGCAGTACCTCCATGGAGGAGGGACAGAACCTACTTAGGGAATAGGCTCTGAAGCACGGCTGTGCCAAACCGAGCATCCCTCCTGGCCTGGATATCCAGGGCATAATGCTTGGTGAAAGTGTGTACCGCTTTCCAAGTAGCTGCTTGACATTCTCTAAGATAGGATGTCTCTGGCAGCAGCTAGAGACGCAGCTGTACCTCTGGTAGAGTGAGCCCTCAGGCCTGAAAGGGAACCTTTCCCAGTTTTGATAGCAAAATTGATACAAGAGACAATCCACCTGGCAATGGATCTCTTAGTGGCAGGTTTCCCTATTCCAACCTCACCATAAGTGAGAACTAGTTGGAGGGATTCGAACCCGTGACCCTTGGTATGCTCTATGTAGTAACTTAGGGCCCTCTTAATATCTAAGCTGTGCAACCTCCTCTCACTAGAGGTGGAATGATTAGTGAAGAACACTCGAGGGGAGATAGATTGATTAAGGTGGAAATCTGAAACCACCTTAGGCAAAAACTTCCTGTTAGTCCTGAGGACTACCTTATCCCTGTGAAAGGAAATAAAGTCAGTCTCCACTGACAAAGCTTGTAACTCACTTATGCACCTGGCAGAAGTGATGGCTACTAGAAAAACAGTTTTCCAAGTCAAGTACTTAAGCTCTGCCGAAGACAGAGGTTCAAAGGGGGGTTGCATCAGCTAAGCAATGCAAACATTAAGATCCCAGGCAGGAGCAGGGTCCCTGAAAGGTGGATTAGTATGAAGTAATCCTTTGAAAAACTTGGAAAATACAGGGTGAGAGGAAAGAGAAGAAGGCTTTCCTGCTGAAATAAAAGCAGAGACAGATGCCAAATGCACTTTCAGGGTAGCTGGTCTCAGTCCCAAAGAATTAAGATGGACCATATAGTCCAAAACAATGGGCAAATCAGCAGATTCCGGGGAAATATGCTTCCCAGAACACCATATGGAAAACATTTTCCATTTAGAGTTATAAGTAGCCCTAGTGGAAAGCTTCCGAGAAGCTTTCAGGATTCCGAGAACACCTTGAGAAAGGTGTAGGTCAGCAAATTCTAACTCCTCAATAGCCAGGCCTTGAGGTTGAGGGATTTGAGATTCGGATACCAAACTCTCCCCTGGGCACAAGTTAACAGGTTGTGGTTCCTGGGGAGACACAGGGGAAGATGGACTACTAAGGACAGAAGGAGTGGGTACCAGGGCTGCCTGGCCCAATCTGGAGCAATCAGAATCATCTTGCAGGGCTGAGATCTGATTTTGACTAGCACCTTGAACAGGAGAGGGAAGGGGGGAAAGGCATATAGAAACTTCCCTTCCCAATCGAGGAGAGAGGCATCCAGGGGGACTGAGCCCATCACTGGGGGCCTGCAACAAAACAGTGGAAGTTGATGATTGTCTGGGGCTGCAAAAAGATCTATCTGAGGGGTGCCCCATCTGACAAAAACTATCCCCAGTACTCGGGGATCCAGTGACCATTCGTGATGGCTCTGGGAAATCCTGCTGAGAGCATCTGCCAGGACATTGTCCTTGCCTGGGAGGTGAACTGCTATGAGGGAAGTGTTCAGGGAATAAGCCAGACACCACAACTTCATTGCCTCGGTGCACAAAGCCGATAACAGAGTGCCCCCTTGTTTGCTGATGTACCACATTGTAGTGATGTTGTCTGTTCTGACCTGTACCACTTTGTTCTGAACAGATGCAGAAAAAACCTGAAGTGCTAGAAAAACAGTTCTGAGTTCCAACAGATTGATGTGGAGCAGAGATTCCTAAGGGGACCACACTCCCTGGGTGGAGAGGTCGCCCATGTGAGCTCCCCATCCCAGAAGGGACGTATCTGTAGTAAGGGTCAAGGAGTGAGATAGAGGGATGAAGGGGACCCCTTGTCTCAGATTACTCTGATCCTGCCACCAGTGAAGGGCCTGGATCAGGGTTCGAGTCACTGGAATCAACTTGGATAGGGGATCTTTTCTTTGAAACCAAAAGGCTCTCAAGTGGAACTGCATGTCCCTCATCTGAAATCTTGCTCCTTGCACTACAGCTGTGGAAGCAGCCATGTTTCCGAGGAGCTGTAGGAAATGTCTTGCTGGTCGAGAGACCTGCAGAGTGAAGGAGGAGGCCAGGGCCACTAGGTTCCTTACCCTTTCTAGGGGAAGGAAGGCTCTGGCCTGCTTTGTGTCAATTCTGCACCTATAAAGGTGAGTACCTGGACAGGTTCCAGAACTGACTCTGGAAGATTGAGAAGAAAGCCCAGAGAGGTGAGCAGCTGCTGGGTAACTTGAAGTGTGATTTGACCTGGTCTGGAGACTGACCTACAATGAGCCAGTCGTCTAGGTAGGGAAAGATGGCAATCTTTGCCTTCTTAAATGAGCAACTGCTACTGCCAGGCATTTGTGAATACCCTTGGGGC
This sequence comes from Neoceratodus forsteri, assembly GCA_016271365.2. NCBI lineage: Eukaryota > Metazoa > Chordata > Ceratodontiformes > Ceratodontidae > Neoceratodus > Neoceratodus forsteri. Next base: position 1,137,083,320 of record CM028133.1, read on the forward strand.
AGAGAGTAAGCCGAGGCATTGCTCTGAACTGGTAATGGCCGAGCAGTTTGAATCTGAGGTACTTTCGGTGGGAGCTTCTGATAAGAACATGGAAGTAGGCATCCTTGAGGTCCAGGGAAGCTAGCCAGTCCTGGCCTTAGAAGGTAAAATCATTGCCAGAGTCACCATTTTGAATTTTGGTTTTAAAGGTGCTTGTTCAGATATCTTAGGTCCAGAATGGGCCGCCATTCTCCTGTCTTTTGGGGTAAGGAAGTACCTGGAGTACAGACCCTTGCCCTGGTGTGAGGAGAAACCCTTTCTACAGCTCTGAGACCCAGGAGGGTTGAGACTTCTGTTTCAAGGCAAAAGTCTCTAGAGAGTTTGCAGGTGGAAAGATCTGATTCTCATCTTTGGAAATTTTTGAAGCTGAGAACCAGACCCTGGCTTACTACTTCCAGGACCCACTTGTCTGATGTTAAAGACTCCCAGTCCTGGATGAAGTAAGCAGCCTGCCCCTACAGGTAATGGAGAATCGCCCTGGGCACCCCATCAGGGTGCCTGTTTGGCAAGGGCTTTAGGCTGAGGGGTGGGAGCAGGCCTGCTTGCACCCGTTTGCCTCTCTCTGAAGAACCCCTCTGAGCATAAGCCGAAGAGGGGCTTGGGTTTCAGTAAAAGGCCTGTGAAAAGGCCTGCCTCTACCCTGGGGTCTGTCTCTGAGGAGTGGCTTGCTCCTTGACTTGTGCACCCCTGTAAGTGGTTCTATATTCATCCATTTTCTTCATATAATTCTCTGTCTGCTCCCAAACAGAGAATTTCCCACCACAGGAAAATCCATAGCCTTAGTCTGGGTATCATGTGACAAACTAGTACACCTGAGCCAAGCCAATCTACGAAGGCCACAGATGTAGCCATGACTCTAGAGGATACATCATTAGAATCCACAGCAGCATGGAATTGCACCTTGGATGCCTCGATACCATCAGCAGCCACCTGCTCCAGCTCCTTGGCAAGCTGGCCAGGGGCCTGTTTGGCTAAAGCCATGACAGTGTCCCATCTAGATTTTTGGTATCTTGCCCATAAGCCATGTAATTTGCTTGTCTGAGTCCCAAGGACGCTGCCATGTATTGTTTTTTAGCCATGGCATCAATCTTCCTGGAGTCCTTGTCAGGAGGATGTGAAGCCAGGGGAATATTAGCCTTATCACAGGCTGCAGCCTGAACTACCCCAACATGACTGCATTGCTGTGAAAGAAATTCTGTATCAGGGCCTGACAAAGTGTACCTCCTGTCCATCTTTTTGTCCACAGGAGGCACAGAATTAGGAGCTTTTAAAATTGTTATTGTTTGTTTCCTAAATGATTAATGTAAAGGAATAGACAATCTCCTGGACTCTGGGATATCCATCATTTCCACAAAGTCAGGTTCCTCTTGCTCATCCACAGCTTCCTCCAATGGGAGCTGGAGGGTTTCAGCAACCTTTTATAAAACAGAAATGAGAAGGGACTCAGAAAGCGTAGGGGAGATTCTAAAGGTCTGTCTGGGGAGATGTCCGGTTCAATGGGCACATCCAGACTCTCAAAGTCACATTCACACTGTTCATAATCATCCTTCCCCTCCTCTGGTTCATACAACTCTTCTATATCATATTCTTGAACTGGTAGAATTGGCCGAACCGACCTTTTGCCAGATAGTGGCGGTTCGAACGGAACCGGAGAAAGTGACTGGACAATTTGTATTGCTTTAGCTATCTCTGCAGCAGTTGGAGAAGGAATTTTTGACTCCACACCTGCTGATTTTCTGATTTTCTTTGCTAGAACTGGCTCCTCAGAGTCAGCTTTTCGTTGCCGAGAAGTCTCGCCCTGGTCAGGGGGCACTCCTCAGTCGGTTGGCACCCGAACTGGGCTGGCCATCCGGTCAGCGGACTTTTGCCTCTCGCTCCCTGAGCCTACTCTCTTATCTAGGGTAGCTGCAGGAAGTTTTTCAAATCTGGCAGTCTGAATTGAGGTGGTCAACCCCAGACGATATACACATGTGGTGTGTGGGTCAGCCTTGGCAAAGGCTTCCCCACAGACACTACAGTGCTGAAACCCAGTGGGCCCGGTTTTTCTTTTGGGTTTCTCAGACATAATGCCAGCCTAACCAAAACCTTGCCCTTTTAAACGGCAGTGCCAGGCAAGACACCCTTATCGGTTCCCAACCGTGTCACGGGTCGTGGAAAAAAACGTAATGAAATCCATTTTTTTTAGAACCGATAAGAACTGGAAACCGCACTCTAAAAGCTTTAGAATAAAGTTTTAAAACAACCTGATCGGTTTGAACCGAACCGATAAACATTTACAAGTTCCACACAGAAATAAACCTGTCCATTACTTACAATATCACAGACAGACAGCTTGAACCGATCGGTTTGCGGGTAAATTAATAATAATCGCGGTTGAATTTAACCGAGAAAATACTGTTTAAACCGAGAAATGAACTGAGCAGTAGGAGGAATCTCCGGAGCGGCTGTTCAGTGAGGCGGATTAAAGAATCTGACATTTTCAGTTTGAAATCTTCCAGACAGAGCTTCTCTAACCGAGCTCGCGCTCCAAGTTCCATGACTGGCATGGAAGTTAACTCTTTCACCTCCGGAGCAGTTCTAATGGTGGGACAAACTGCAATAGTCATAATATAGCAAGACTTCATGTTGTTTGAAGGGGCTGTTACTGGGGCCGTGGGACTAATGTGTGCCTCCACAAGCATGCGTACCCACTCCCGGGGCCCTTGGGAGAAAAATGGAGGTGAAAATATCACTGGTGGCAGGATGGCGATGGACTTCCCGCAGGCACCGCTCCCGGGCTGGGCATAAGGTAAGTCCCGGTAATTTCGGGGGGACTGGGCTGGAGGAGTCAGTCTGATGGGGGCTGTCAAGGTGAAGGGTACAGAAAATATGCTATGATGAAAAAGAAAACAGCAGCTATAGAAACAGTCACCCTGAGATGGAAGGATGATGTCGTCCATGTTCACTGCCTTGTCTAGTAATATTGGTTCTATGAGGATCAGCTCCATCCTACCCAGACACAGGGTCATGCAGCTGACAGCCATCCAAGTCACTTACTTCAAACACTGACTAGTTACAGAGACACCCCGATACGGTATAAAGGAGAGGTACAACTCAGTGTCCTCTGCATAGCAGTGAAAATCCATATGGTATCGTCTTACTATCTCACCCAGGGGCAACATGTGCATGGCGAACCACATCGTGAACAAGCATAGCAGTGAAAATCCATATGGTACTGGATCACAATCTCACCCAAGAGCAACGTGTACACAGCGAACCACATCGGGGTGGCCACAATGATTTTCAGTTTTCAAAAATGGCAAATTCCATTTGGCAAAATTGTTTTTGTCTGTTTTTAACCCACAACTGAGGGCAAAGCAGTATGTTCTGTACAAACACTAAGCAAACAGTGGAGGGGTTTGTCGACAAATCTGGTATAGAGTGTGGTTCTTCATGACAAAATCGGACTCAAATGTGCTGAATTAAAAATGGAAAATTCTATTTTTCACCAGTATTTTCCAATGAACATCATTGGTCCTATCAGGGACAAGCACAGCAGTGAAAATCCAGATAGTACTGCCAAGCTATCTCACCCAAGGGGCAATATGTAAATGGCGAACCACATCTGGGACAAGCATAGCCGTGAAAATCCAGATAGTACTGTCTTACTATCTCATCCAAGGGCAACATGTACACGGTGAACCACATCAGGGACAAGATCAAGCCTTGGGGAACACCACAGGGAACAGCAGCCACCTAAGGAAAATGTCAATAGGGTTACATGGTGCATGGTAGGCAAGAGTATGGAGTTGCTGCTTAAGGAAAGGATTGTGAACACCTGGAATCTGAGGCAACATGGATTCACAGCAGAAAGGTCATGTCAAACAAATCTGATAGACATGTTTGACTGAGTGACAAAGGAGGTGGATTGGGGGGAGCCATGGATATCATTTACCTCGATTTCAGCAAGGCCTTCAACTCAGTTCCACACAGAGAACTGGTTAACAAGTTGGGTAGCTTGGGGTGGGCCACAAAGAAGAGAACTGGGTTAGAAATTCATTGGGGGACAGAAAGCAGAGGGTGATGGTTAATGGGATCCAATCCAAGGAAAGGGGGGTGGCCAGTGGGGTGCCTCAAGGATCAGTCCTGGGGCCAGTCCTTTTTAATGTCTACATTAGTGACATTGCTGAAGGCAGGTTTACCTATTTGCAGATGACGGAGGGTCTAGAAAATGAAGAAGGAGCTAGGAAAGCTGGAAAATTATGCAAAGAAGTGCAGAATCGGGCACCTGGGACACAAAAACCCTGTGGAGAGTTACAGGATGAAGGGGGAGTTGCTGACGGTTACCAAGCACAAAAGGGATTTAGGGATAATCCTCTCACATGACCTGATGGTGTCCAAACAGTGTACCAAGGCTGCGGGGAGGGCCAATACCATGTTGGGGTGCACAGGAAGGGGTACCACTAACAGAAGAAGGGAGGTGGTGATGCCACTGTACAAAACGCTGGTAAGGCCTCATCTGGAGTATGGCATATAGTTCTGGAGGCCACATCTTCATAAGGACATAGGGTGGAGGCAATTCAGAGAAGGGCAAAGATGGTACAGGGCTTACACCAGCAGACATATGAGGAAAGACTGAAAGATTTCAATATGTATATGCTGCAAGAGAGATATGAACAGGGAGCTATGACAGAAACCTTCAAGTATTTTAAGGGTATAAACAAAGTGCAACTGGGTGACATTTTTCATTATAGTAGGTGTACAAGGATGAGGGGGCATGATATGTGACAGGAGGGAGGTAGAATAAGGGGGAATGTGAGGAAGTTTTTCTTCACAGAAAGGGTGGTAGATGCATGGAATAGCCTACCCCTAAAAGTAGTGGGAGCTAGTACAGTGGGTGGATTCAAACATGCATGGGATAAGCACAAGTGAACCCTAGAGGTGAGTAGGAAAGACCAAATCCAGTGACCAAGTAGGGTCAACGACCACTGATACAGATTGAGAATATGGGCAGACTGGGTCTGCCCGTATTCTCCATCCACAAATTGATCATGACAGTTTTGGCTTGCTGGGTGGAAAAGGAAAATTACGTACCTGCTGTAATTCTTGGTCTCCCTAGATATCTTCACCATTCATTACTAGTGGGTTCTAGCCAAAGGTGCCGGACCCCATGACAGCATGCAGCTTTAAGAATTTTTAGAGGTGGGGAGCCATCCTTGAGTAGATGATAGAACATGGTACCTGTGGACTGGCTCATTAACCATACATCAACTCCTTAACCTCCTCAGTTCTGCTCCCCGAAGAGGAGGGAATAGACAAGAGACAGAAAAGGGAAGACGGAGAGACAAAGTCCCAAGGGACAGGAAAATGGAAAGAATGTAAACTGAAGTAAAACACCTACGAGAGAGTATGGAAGAGAGAGATAGACAAGGGCTCTAAGGAATCTGGGATAGGGAGGCCCAGACTACTGAGCAGGCCAAGCGGAGAGAAATAGGAGAGAGAAGAATTGGTTGTCACTGTCCAACTGGGTAGAAGGAATACCTTTAAGGCAAGAACAGATCTTCCTTGGGGTGCAGACAGGAAGATTCAGGATGTAGGATTAGAAATCAGACAGACAGGCCTAAACAATCTAAGAGGAGGAATGGGGTGGCAGAAGGACATCAAGAAAGATGCAAGGACAGAGCAAGGAGGAGGACAGGTGAACTCCCTTCTGCCAGGAGAGGGAGAGAGCACCTGTTGCAAGGTATCTTCCAGTTTGTGTGCCCTCTTTTCACCCCTCTCCTCCTCTTGTTCAAGACTGAAGAAAAATTTGAAAAAGACTATCTCTTCCTGCCTTTGAATGGAGAGCCTCTCTGGGGCAATCTCTCAATGGGCCCACAGGTGTAATAAGTGGAGGAATAAACTATGTGCCAGAGAGAAAGCACTTAAGATCAAAACAATGTTACCACTGGGGGTGGGCGGTGGGACACAGACAGGAGAAGAAGGTGTCTCTACTAGAAAGAGACCTGGAGACTATCCCGCAAAAAGAGCATTAAAAGAAAATGAGGGAAAAAAAAAGAACCACGGTGTGGTAGAAAGAAGATCCTCCCAAGGCTCGAGAAGTTGAGGAAGGGACGCCAGTTAAGGGAATGTGACTATAAGGCTGCTCACAGAGAGAATATTGTCAGCCTGTAGAGCATAGGCTGCTCAGGTTTGACCGAGAGTGTGCAAGCGTCCTCAGAGGTGCAACCCAGAAGACCGAAGTTCCCACAACCTAGACAACTCAAGCCCTGGTGCCTAAAGTGGGGTGGGGTAAGAGCCCCTGATTGCCTTCTCTCTAGAGGTGGCTCCAGAGGGCTTCCAGTGGAAGAGTTAGGGGGCCTGGAGGGGCCAGTGAGATAAGACCTGCAATTGGCCTCAGACAAGGAGAAATCAAGCAGGGGAGGAGGTACTGCCCAGAAGACTGGTCAAGAAGGCAAGGTGGGTGGGAAGCAGTAATGAATAGTGAAGATGCCTAGGAAAATCAAGAATTATGGTAGGTATGTAGTTTTCCTATCTTACCTAGATCAATCTTCACCATTTGTTACTGGTGGGTGAGTACAGAGTACCTCAAAGTGGTGTTGGCACCTCCCTGAGGGGGGTATCCCTCAGCCTCCTGTGGCGGAGAACACAGAGGCGGGGACCCCTTACGGGCCCGGCAAGGCCCGCCACTGGTCAGGTTAAGACAGGTAATCCCGATGCTTGGGATAAGGAAGGCACCTCGCCAACTCCCGCCTTACCCTGCAGGAGAAAAAGTGGACTCCTGGAAAGGGAGGCAATCACCCTATGCCAGGGCAAGGGTGATCGTGATGTAGGCACGCTGTCCGCCAAATGCAGAATGCAGTTCCTGCCAGTTTGGAGGCCACCTCATTGGCATTGTAAGATGCCCTTGCTTGGTGTCTTGCCAACTCTAGACCACAGGCAGAAAGGCTAAAGGCCTGCCTGACTGCCTCCGAATCAGGCACAGATGCCACGAGTTGGCTTACCATCATCCACAGGTGCCTGGTGTAGGCAGCCTGATGGACCCGGTGCGCTGAAATGCACAAAAGGAGGTATGCTGCCGTGAAGACTACGACTCAGTGATCAAACTTGGCTGAATCTGCCTCCGGGGGTGGACGTGCCTTGGGCGACTATGCCCAGGAGGAAATATCCAGGAGTTCCACTCCCCAGGAGGGGTGGGGCAGTACCTGAAGACCCCAGGGGTACAACATACCTGCGCAGACAGTCCCTTAGGGCTGGAGAGGGGGCAGAGGGATGCTGCTAGACCCTGTGCGATACCTCCACAAAGAGGACAGGCCACGGAAGAATGACCAGATGGTCGCCACTATACTCGTCAAGAAAGGCATGCGTCACACGGGCAGGATAGCGAGAAGCAATTTGGGAGAGGTGGCACTCCTCCAGCATCCTTGAAAGGAACCACTGATTGCTGGTGAGATCAGCGTTGGAGAAAAGGATGAGAAGTACTCTTCCTCAGGGGAGGAGGAGGATGAGGAAGCCGAGGAGCTTGACACAGAGACCAGCGCAACTGGCAGTTCAGATCGAAAGACGATCTCATTCAGGGCCCTAAGGTAGCAGGGAAATGCAGCTGCCAATGCTCTGAACTGCTCCCAGGTCATGGGTCCCATGGGGCAAAAGAGGCCTGGAAGAGGTGGAGGAAGTGGCAGAGGGAGAGGAGGAGGAGAATCTCTCTATATGGGCAGAGTTGGCCCTCTGCTAGGGTTGTGAGAATACACAGGGGACCCCTCCTGAGGGAGTGGGCTGCTAACCCCATCCACTGGAGGACACCCAACCTGACAGCGACGACTATGGTGGTGCCCTTGGTGGAGAATTCCCCAAATGGGGCGAATGGAGCTGTACTGTCTCCTGTGGGTGGCTCCTGTCCCCACCAACGGCAGACTCCACTGGAACAGGAGAGGAGCGAAAGGTCAGTACATTAACTCCTCCCAGATCCACCTGCTGCTCAGGAGAGGAGCCTCTGTGCCTCCCTCGATCTCCCAACCTCCACTCCTCCAGCAAAGGATCTGCTCCTCGGAGAGACCCCTGAACCCAAAGTCTGAGGATATGAAGCATCCCCCGCACCTGAAGCAGTGCTGGAAACCACCCTACCCTGTTATGACTCCATAACCCAAAGTGGTACCGCTGACGGTGCCAGTATGGGTCTGGCACCGGAACCATCCCCAGATTTAGGCCCGGCACCATCCCCAGCACCGATCCCCCCACCTGCAGTGACTCTGGCACTGCAAGTGGCGCCAGAGGAAGAGGCTCCAATGGCAGACCAAGGCCAGAAGGACTCCAAGCGCTCTGAGACCTTACAGCTGGGCAGAGGAGAATCTCGGTGTTACGAGGGATTGGGCACCAAGTGGAATCTTCCCGATCTTCCTCTGAAGAAGAGCAGACCAGGGAGATAGCCAAAGAAGCCACCCCCGAGATGCTCCCTTCTTCCACATTGGGAACAACACTGGAGAGAGAGACCCAGCACTGACATTGGCATCACCCTACTCACCGACACCGGAGGTGGCACTGAGAGCAGAGGTGGTGTCTGAAGGTGGCACTGAGGGCTCCACTGGCTCAGGCTCAGCATACAGCTGTGACCACGACACCAGGGGCATCTGTGCCCCTGAAGGAACGACGGACTGTGAGGAGTGCTCAGCTGGCCTCCCCAGAGGAAGCTGACTGTCCCACCGACCCTTCATTCAGGCCTCCTGTCCTGGCGAGACCAGGGACAGCAGAGTCTAGCTCCCCGTCAGCACACATGGTACCGGAGGGAGGCCTGGGGGAAGGGGCCAAAGACCTGGCTCTGGAATCACAAGAGCAACGCCGTCCTCCTAAGGTGGGAGGCTTGCGGCCCATCTTTAATGTGCAAAACTCGAGGACCTGGCAGTCCATGAAGAAACAAGCTTCACAGTTGTCCATGTCATGATCGGGATCCAGGCAGATCAGGCAATGGTCATGAAGGTCCGCTATGGAAATCAATCGGCTACAGTGGCACTGATACATAGGGGCATGGCCCGCCTTCGATTTACCAGGTCCTGAACTGGACATGACCGAGGCAGTAAACTAAAGCAAAACACAGAAAAAGCACTCAATGCCGGACCACAGAAAATAATAAAATGAACAAAAGGAAAGTTTATACTGGGATTCAGAAGTCCTCGGCATCGAACGGGGAAACGGCTTTGAGTGAATTAGCTGGCGGCGGCAGAACTGAAGCAGCACAGTATTTTGAGAAGGAGCTTCACTCCCACGTGATCCAACTCGATGACAGGAGGAACATAACTGAGGCGGCTGGGGAGTCAATGTACGGTTACTGGCTAATCCATGGCCTCACGTTCTATCATAATGCTCGAGGACGGCGCCGCACTCACATGGGCTCCCCACCTCTAAATGTTCTTAAAAGCTATATGTTCCCACAGGGTCCAGTGCCACTGGCTAGAACCCACCAGTAATGAATGGTGAAGATTGATCTAGGTATGACTGGTCATGTGCCTGAAAAGAAAAGCCGAACCTATCATGGGTCAGCTCTTCCTTTGATCTACACTGCCCAGCAAACATAGCTGATCTGTCATGATCAGCCTTCTGAGGAATTTTAAATATCTAAGAAGAGCCCCACTCTTGCAGATGCCAGCTGTAACAAGGAAAACCATCCATCAATGTCTGTTGCTGACGCCCCTGTAACTGCCCCCCTTATCACCCCCCTCCAAAATAAGCGTAACACTGACACCAGGGATGCTCAATCCCCCAGTGTCGCCACCTTGTATACAGCCTGTAAAAAACTAAAGCTGTCTATCGTTGTCTGTTGCTGCCGCCCTATAACTGTCTCGTCCACTTGACCCTCACTCTAAGCACCCACCACCCTACACCCTCCCACAAACATAACACTGATACTCACTAGAGTACCCAATCCCTCAGTGTTGCTGTCACTATTTGAAATAATGAAGTGTCCCTTGGTAGTTTTTTTTTTTTACCCACTAAAAAAATAAAATTATCTAATGATGTCTATTGCGCTGCTTGTCCCCTTACCCGACACGCCAACTCAGCACCCACCACCCAATAACCCCCCAAGCTTATTTATCTACTGAGGTCCAATGCCATAACCCTCTGTGGACTGCAGAAATGTCTTTATTCTTCAAAGCCGGACCACAAACTGAGGAAATCTGGTATGCAGTTCATTCAATGTGTTTCAATGGGGTTTGGAATTTAGTGGCATAACTTGGCCATTTTTTAATATTTTTGCCCAAAATTTTCAACATGCCTTTTTGGGACTCCACCTCATGAACAACTGCAGTGAAATTAGGCAAATCTGTCCCCAAAGGTGATTACGTGGTCGCTGTGTGAAATCCACTTTTGGGCAGGAGTTGAACATTTTCTCTGACCTTGTCCATGAGGCAGGGTCATAAGAAGGCTATGATGAAAATCTGGCGTACAAACATTAGAAAATAAAGTTATGAGCCCACGTTGAAATCTGCAAACGCAACCTCGTAACTTTGGTAATTTTAAATATTTTGACTCCAAATTTTCAATACTGCCATTTCTTCACAGCACTTCATGAATGTGCCAGCTGTCATTTTTCCAGACCCTGGCCAAAATGTGTTTTGCATCCTGAAAGATGATTTTGCAGTCCCTGCGCAAAATCACCAGTCAGGCAGGAGCTGAAAATTTTCTCTGCACTTGTTCCTGAGGTGGGCTCATAAGAAGGCTATGTTGAAAGTTTGGAGCAAACATACTAAAAACAACAAACTTAAGAGCCTATGTTGAAATTTATGAAAGTACAGTTACGTAAGAACTTACTGTAACAGTAGATCTTCGAGAACAGCTCTTGCAGCAGGTTACACCATTAGGACTGAAGCCGGCAGGCGTCAGGACCCCATGGAAATCTTCTAGCTAGCAGTCTTCAGCGGGGACACTATCGGCGTTAGTCCAGCGTCAAGCGTGTATATAAGGAGGCGGTCCCGCCAACCCTGATTCTCCACGGAGACCTCCGGCGCTGGATGACATCAGAAGTGGAGACCGAGGATCCGCCATCAGAAGAACAAGGAAAGTAAGCTCCTGCGCGAAGCCTGGTTAGCCTAACCTCCTCAAGGGGAATGGTAGGCGGGAAGGTACCTGCTGCAAGAGCTGTTGTCGAAGATCTACTGTTACAGTAAGTACTTACGTAACTGTACTATCTTACTTCGAGATACAGCTCTTCCAGCAGGTTACACCATTAGGACCGATTCCCAAGCAATAGCGCCTATAGACACTCTGGGAGGAGGCATAACGGAGAGATCTTGAAAATCCTGACTCTAGGACAGGAGACCCTGTAGAACAGCGAGGCCAAAACCTGCTCTCCGCCGTGAGGCGATGTCCAGGCTGTAATGCCTAATGAAGGTGTGCACTGAGCTCCATGTAGCTGCAGCACAAATGGCCGAGGTGGAGACGTTCCGCAGTGCTGCGAAGGAAGTAGCCACCCCCCTAGTCGAGTGGCCCCAGACTGTGCCTGGAAGGGGCTTCTGTTATTGTTGTAGCAAAAAGAAATGCACTGGACAAGCCAGCGAGAAAGGGTCTGTTTTGAGACTGGTTGGCCCAACATCCTCTCAGCAAAGGAAATAAAAAGCTGCTCGGATTTGCGATGCTGGTTGGTCCTGGTCAAGTAGTATCTTAAGGAACAGTGAACATCTAGGGTGTGAAGCAGTGCCTCTCCTCTGTTGGTGTACCTGGGTAAGTATACCGGAAGATCGATGTCCTGATTAAGGGTAAGGGCTGAGACCACCTTAGGCATGAATTAAGGATTCGTCCTCAGGGACACTGTCCTGGTGGAAAATTAAATAAGGTTCCTTACACATGAAGGCATGTAGCTCAGAGATTCTCCTTGCTGACGTAACAGCAACCAAAAATAACGTTTTCCACGACAGAAAACGCAGCTCGCAATTTGTGGCAGGCTCAAAAGGGGGCAGCGTGAGCTGCTCCAGGACAAAGAGTAGATCCCAAGGAGGGACAGGATCCTTGATGGGTGGTCTAAGGTGTAACACCCCCCTCAGAAAGTCACGAGAGGCATCGAGTTGTGCCACTGTGCGTTGACCTATCGGGCAGTGGTAGGCTGAAATCGCACAGAGGTGAAGCTTAATTGAGGAGTAGGCAAGGCCTGAGTGAAAGAGGGAAAGCAGGTATTCTAGAACCGATTTCTCTGGGCATTCTAAAGGGGAGAGACTGCGTGCCTGAGACCACAGGCAAAACCAGTGCCATTTCATGGCGTATGTCACATGCGTTGCCGGCTTTCTGGCAGCAGAAAGGACTTCCGCCACCTCTTGTAAGACCCCGTGTCGCATAATGGCTATGTCTCGAGGAGCCAGGCATGCAGGTTCAGAGAGCGTAAGTCCGGATGGACTAACGAACCCTCCTCTTGAGACAGCAGATGGGAGCTGATGGGCAACGGGAGTGGAGGTTCTCAGGACAATTACGTCAGCATGGGGAACCAGATCTGTCTGGGCCAGAAAGGCACTACCAGGATCATTGTTGCATGCTCCCTGCGAAGTTTGAGAAGGACTCTCTGGATCAACGGGAAGGGAGGGAAAGCGTAGAGGAATCTGTCCACCCAGGAGAGGGACAACGCGTCTCGCCAAAAAACACCAGGCCCTGGATCTAGCGAGCAAAAATTGGGCAGTTTTGTGTTGGATGGGGAAGCAAACAAGTCCAATTCTGGAGTGCCCCATCGAAGAAACAGATCCTCTGCTACTTCCTGAAGAAGTTCCCACTCGTGGACTCTAGCCTGGGATCGACTCAGGCCGTCTGCGATTGTGTTGTCCACTCCGGGAACATGAACTGTAATCAGGCTCGCGCCGTGTCGAATTACCCATTCCCACACTCTCATAGCTTCCCTGCAAAGGGGGTAAGAGTGTGTGCCTCTGTTTGTTGAGGTAATACATCACCGTATTGTCTGTTTGAAGCAGAAGAGTACTCAGTGGAATTTCTGACTAGAAGGCCTGCAGGGCATAAAGGACCGCCCTCATCTCCAGAATGTTGATATGGAGGTGAGCTTCTTGAGGGGTCCACATTCCCTGGGACCTCACCCCATTCAGGTGTGCCCCCCACCCCAGCCCTGAGGTGTCTGTGGAGAGGATTACCTCCAGGGACGGCGCTACAAACGGGACACCCACGGAGAGTGTCCCTGGGTCTAGTCACCATTGCCAGTCCCGAATCACGGCCTTCGTGATTCTGACTGGCTGCTGCATATGGTCTTGCCTTTGATCCCATTGCACTTTTAGCATCCACTGGGTGACCCGCATGTGGAGCCTTGCCATTGGGACGATTGGAATGGCCGCAGCCATATGTCCGAGCAGGCGAAGGACCAGTCTGGCGGGGACGGTCTTCTTTGCCGAAAGGTCCCTGATGAGGGACCTGATGCGCTCCGCTCTGGCCTTGGGAAGAAAAGCTTTCCCTTGGACGGTGCCCAGAACCGCGCCTATGAACTGCAGCTTCTGGGACGGTACCAGGAGGGACTTCTCGTAGTTGATAAGAATGTCCAGCAACTGAAAAAGAGCTTGGGTGTTCTGGATAGCCAACAACAGCACCTCTCTGGAGGCGGCCATGAGAAGCCAGCCGTCCAGGTATAGGAACACCATAGTGGCCCTGTCTCCTTAGAGACGCTGCCACGACTGCATATGCACTTGGTAAAGACCCTGGGGGCTGATGACAGTCCAAAAGGAAGTGCTTGGAACTGAAAGTGGTGGCCGAGAAACTCGAAGCGCAGGAACCTCCTGTGCGCTTGAGCAATGGGGATGTGCAGGTAGGCGTCCTGCATGTTCAGTGACGCTAAAAATGCGTCCTTCTTCAACATGGGAATAAGCCCTTGGAGGGTCACCATGCAAAACCGTTTGTAGGCAACAGACATGTTGAGGTCACTGAGGTCCCAATATTGGACGGAGGTCCCCTGTTTTCTTTAGAACCAGAAAGAAGTGGGAATAGTAGCCTGTTCCTCTCTGGTTCTCCGGGACGTACTCCACAACTCCTTTTTGCAGAAGCACGAGTACTTCTTGCCTGATAAGCGATCTGTGCTGACCCGAGTAGCGGGAGAGCAGAGGAGGCCTTGTGGGTGGCTTGTTCACGAATTCTATAAAGTGCCCGTTTTGACCAACTGGAGTACCCACCTGTCGGTGGTAACAGACTGCCACCCTGGCAGGTGGTCTGCACACGACCCCGACCTGGTATCCCGCTGATCCTGAGGGGCGGGGCCAGGAAGGAGTCATGCTGTGGCGGCTGAGGGTCCTGCAGGCTGGGCCGACTTAGCGGGCGCTGGCCTCGCCTGAGGACGACTTCCCAGGGCTTTCGGGAGAAGGAACCTCTGTTGCGGACCGAACGGACTGTTGTCTCCGAGTCCGCCGCAAAATGACTTGGTTGCTACGAAGGAACCGGCCTGGGTCTGTACATGGCTTGACAGACCTCACGGCCTTCCCGCCTCCTGAAGCTTGGTGAGAACCTTCTCAAGACTCACCAAGAGAACTGTCGGAACGGGCGCCCAGTATGTTCTTCTGGACGTCCGGGTGAATCCGAGACACGGGCCATGAGGTGCCTCCGGAGGCATACGCCTGAGGCTGCCGCTCTGGCCAAGAAGTCCGCAGAGTCATATGCGGCTCGAAGCACCTGGGTTCCCACGTCTGAACCCGTGCAGAGGAGCTGAAGCAGTTCTTCCTTCTGCTTACCTTCCGGCATCTTTTCTGCCAGCTCTAGTCCCTGCTCCCATAAGGCATTCTGAAACTGGACCACGTGGGTGAGATAAATGAGGGACCTAATGGCGCAGGTTGCAGCTGCGTACGTGCGCCTGCCCATCCTGTCAAATTGCTCGGACTCTGGGTCCGGTGGCAGGGTGCTCAGATGTTGCGGCCTCTGGGACCAGTCATGTGAGGCTGTAATGACCAGGGAATCAGCCAGAGGATAAGATGCCAAGTACAGGTCCTCCCTAGGGGCCCTGTACAGGCGGTCAGCCTTCTTCGGCATCGCCGGGAGTGAATGTGGATGTTTCCACGCTGCCTTGGTGACGTCCACAAAGGGTGGTACCACCACAGGCTTTGGGTCCTTTTGCCAAAGATAGCGTGCGAGGCGCAGCCTCCCGGGGTCAAGTTCCTCTGCGTCCCAGCCCATATTCTCTTGGATATGCCTCAATCTCAGAGAACGATGGGTCATCCGGAGGAGATCTTGGGAGCTCACGTGGGTCCGGAGAGGGGACGCTGATGGGAGAAGGGGATCTGGATCTGTCTGAGAAGTCCGATCCAGAGTCCTCCGTCGGAGGCGAGTGGTGGCGTCTTCTGGGTCTCTTGGGGCTGGGTGACCCTGAAGATGATCTGGACGGAGGTCTCCTCTTTTCTGGTCTGCCCGTAGGAGATTCTACAGGCTCATGGGGGGAAGGTACTCGGCCTGATGCCCCGGATGGGGGGGGCGCTGGGGCCGGTGGAGTCACGGGTGGAGGAGGAGGAGGAAGAGGAGGAGGTGTGGGAACCACGTCCTTTTTTATAGTATCCCACCAAAAAGTAAACAGCTCCTTGACCTCAGAAATATTGAGACCTGACGACGGACCGGGTGCCGGTGGTTGGTCGTCTGGTTCTGGCGTCGGCCCCCCAGGGGTCTCTGGTTCGGGAGAGGGTTCCCTCGGGGTTCGACAGGACCGAGTTCGCCTGCCTGGTCCTCGGGCTGAGTAGACTCCTCCTCCGTAAGCGCCTCCTGGCTGACGTCGGTAGGTGGCGCAGGGGTTCCTCTCTCTGCTAGGGCAGACGTCGGTCCCCCGGCCGGCGTCCGCGGTGGAGAAGGCCTGACCGGCGACGGGCATCTGGCAGTCGTCGGGTCCCGGGACCAGTGGTGCTTGGCCGATGTCCTCTTGAGCGATGTCAGCTCCTTGGTTTTCCGCTGGGGTAGAGGAGGCAAGGAGACCGACTGGACGTCGGGAGCCAGACTTGTGGTGATGGTGGTCCCCCGACCTCGGCGAGGCCTTGGACGAAGAGGAAGAAGGCCTAGAGGTCAAAACAGGCTGCAGAGTGGAGGAACCGGAGGATGACTTGACCACGACTGGGGGAGGCTGAGAGCGGGCCAGGGAAGGCGAGCGGTCGGACTGGGAGCTGGAGCTACGAGAGTCGGAAGCCCTAGAAGGGGATTTAGATCTCACCTCTCCTGTGCTTTCGAGGTGCATGGCTTTCGGATGATTCCCTTGAAGGCCATGGATTCTGCCTCCAATCTCTCTTCCAGAAGGTAAGCTTGGAGGGCCTTCTGACGAGGGATCCGGGTCAGACTATTAAAGCCTTGACAGAAGGAGCAGACCTGGTTGTCGTGGTCTGGGCCTAGGCACTGCACACAGGCCGAATGTGGGTCTTTAAAGGGAATTTGCTTCCCACAGGCGCACTTTGATGGATGGCCCTCCACGGATGTTCAAGAGGACATCAGATGGCAGACGATTCGATGAAAATAAAGTTTCCAGTTCGAGAAAAGAACTTTTCCAGGCATCGCGTGCTAGATACTGACCGGAGGGTCGAGACATGCAAGTAGACGGCAGGAAAGAACTGGGGATTCTTGTGGGACTGCCTCCTTATGTACTACGCCTGACGTTGGGGGCGGGACCGACGTCGGAGGTGGTCCCCGCTGAAGACTGCTAGGTAGAAGATTTCTGTGGGGTCCTGACGCCTGCTGGCTTCAGTCCTAATGGTGTAACCTGCTGCAAGAGCTGTATCTCAAAGTAAGATCGCAGGCTTGTAACTTTGGTAATATTCAGTATTTTGACCCCAAATTTTCGACTGCCATTTCTTCACAGCACCTCATGAATGTTAACAGCTGTCATTTTTCAAATCGCGTCCAAAATGTGTTTTTGCACTTGTGGCGCAAAGCCACCTTCTGGGTAAAATTTGAAAATATTCTCCGCCCTTGTTAATGAAGTGGGCTATGTTGAAAATCTGGGGTAAAAATATGAGAAAATACAGCTACGAGTCTGTTACAATTTTTCAATGCACACTCGTAACCTAAGTAATTTTCAATATTTTGACTTAAACTTTTACATATAGCCATTTTTGACACCACTTCATGAACGTGAAAGCTGTTATTTCTCAAATCCTACCTCAAATGTGTTTTAACACTTGTGATGCAAAATTACGTTTCAGCCATTGTTTTAGAAGAAAAAAATGACTTACCATAGTAATATTGTTTCTTCCAGGGGATCCCTCAGTATGCTCGACTTATGCAGTACTGCCAGCTGGGTACAGCTGCCCCAGAGGTGGATTTTATACTAATGAAGGTTGGACATTAGATAATCAGAAAGCGGTTGAAGACTACTGTCTGTAGGTGCTGCTGCTTGCGAGTCAGATTAATTTTGAAGCCTAATAGGCAGAAGTCCCCAATCCCTAACCCTATTCTAGAATTACAGAAAGAACGAAACAAGAAAATAAAACTCTAAAGACGAACTACTTACAACATGTTTAACTGTGACACATTACACCAAATATGCCCCTCAGTAAAAATCTGACCTGTGATAAGGCCTGCAGAACCAGGTTATGTCAGGGGAGGATGGGTGGGAGGTCAAGCACACTGAGGGATTCCCCTGGAAGAAACAACATTACTATGGTAAGTCATTTTTCTTCTCACCCCAGGAATCCCTCAGTATGATTGATTTATGCAGACTACAAAGCCGCGTAGTTGGGAGGAGGAGAGAACAGAACCTACTTATGGAAGAGGTTCTGCAGGACTGCAGTGCCAAATCTGGCATCTGATCTGGACTGTACATCCAAGCAGTAGTGCTTTGTAAAGGTATGTACAGTCTTCCAATTAGCTGCTTTGCAGATATCAAGCAAGGGAATGTCCTTTTGTGCTGCCACCGAGGCTGCAGTGCCTCTGGTGGAATGGGCCCTGTGGCCTTGGGGTGGCTGTCTGCCAGTCTTACTGTAGCACAATTCAATACAAGAGACTATCCAGTGAGAAACAGTTCTCTTAGAAGCTGGTCTGCCCTTTCCCACCTTTCCACAGGTGAGGAACAGCTGGGTACGAGAGGCCCTGCGCTGCTTAATATGCTCTAGGTAGTAAGTCGGTGCTCTTTTAAACATACAGACTGTGGAGCCTGCGCTCACCAGGAGTGGATTTATCTGTGAAAGAGACAGGGAGAGTTACAGATTGGTTGAGGTGAAACTCAGACTACTTTGGGAAGAAATTCCCTATTAGTCCTAGTTAGGTTCAGTGCGGAGAGCTTGCAGCTCTGAAATCCTCTGGGCAGAGGTGATGGGCACTAGGAATACTGTTTTCCAAGTGACTTCAGATCTGCTGCAGCCATAGGTTTGAACGGAGCATCCATCAGCTTGGCTGTACAAAGGTTCAAGCCCCACAGGGGATCAGGTTCCCTAACAGGAGGTTGAAGATGCAACAAGCCCTTAAACGATTTCTTGAAAATGGGATGAGAAATTACATGTTTCTCCTTGCCTGCTGAAATGGCTGCCAAGTGGACTTCCAGGAAGAGGCCTTGAGGCCTGCAGGTGAACTAGGTAATCTAGTATGGAGGGCAGGCTAGGTGGCAGGGGGGTCAATCTGCCTGTCTTTACAGCAGAAAGAGAATCGCTTCCATTTGGAAGCATATGTCTTTTTTGTACTTGGGTTTTTAGCTAGCCTAAGGATTCTGAGGACTTGCTCTGAATACTGAGTGTTGGACTTCTGGTGACATCACTGGCTTAATGGCAGCATAAGCTCAGCACTCCAACCGGCAGAATTTTAATCCACAGCAATCAACTCTCGTTCCCTGCCATCTTGCTTCCAAAAAGAAAGGTTACAGACTACATCACGTCTACCAGGCAGCGATCCAAAGAAAATCCTCCGGGACTGACTGCTAAATCTCTGAAACATAAGATAGATGGGTTCTCCACAGGTAGCACCATGATCCCGGAGCTGAATCCCAGTGACTTGGAAGATGTAAACTACACATTACCTCAAAGATGTGCTGCATTACGCTTCAACAAATCAATGCCACACTTCAGCATCTGGAGGCCAAAGCTCCCGAAGATCATAAAGATATAACAGTTTTAGAACGCACTGGAGCCCTCGACCAATGTCTTTCAGGATGTACTACAACCACGGATGTTCACAACTCGTCCCTCTTGGATCTTCACCACCAAGAACAATTTTTATCACAAAAATTAGAAGAACATGAGAACAGAAACTGGAGGAACAACCTCTGAATTCACGGTGTGCCCGAGGGTACGGAGACGGGCAACATGTTATAATTTATGGATAGTTTTTTAAAAGAGGTGTTGAACTTAGCAGCTGACAAAGCTCAGTACTGCACATCACTCCCTCATACCCTGTCCCCGGGAGACCAAAGCTCTCCCCGTTCTACTGTGTTGACTTCTGGGGACTTCTGAGTATAAGAGGAGCTTCTCAGCAAGGCATGGGCTAAGAAAGAAAAACACTTTGGAGATACCTGGATTTTTGTTAATCAAGGTTATACCCCACAGACTCTTGAATGTCGCCAGCAGGTGTTTCAGGTCGTGAAGCAGCTCAAGCAGACTGGTCACCAGGCTTTTGTGGAGAATCTTGCCCATTTAAAATTTTTGACCTAAAACAGTCCCAAGCGCTTCCCAGATCTTACTACAGCAGAACTGTACCTCCATACTGTGGGGATCAAACTACTGGAGTAACCATGAGGAAACAATAAGCGGCACTTCAAATTCGGGAGTGGCAGACTGCCAGAACCAAACTTTCTGTGGTGCAAGCAGTCTGCTACTTCCTCTAGCTGGTCTTCTGCAGTGACTAAATTGCTCCTCCTTGCATCCCCGAAGTCAGACACGCAGGATTCCACCTCCACCTTGGCCGTAGCTTCTTGCTCCAACACTCCTCCTACCCGACTGTGGACTCTAACTCTGGATGTTTACCAGTAAGCTGCAGAGTTCTTAATTTTTCTGATCCTCGATCCATCACTGATGTTGACTGAAGGACATTTGTAAAGTGTTTTGTCATTTTTTTCTACTAATGATTAACTGAATTTGAGGTCTGTCTTAGTATCCACGGATGCATGGTAGACCAAACTGCTGCTGGGGGAGGTGGGATACCAGACCAGGGGGTTTACACCGGGTTCTGTGTGGCTTTTTTTTGGGGGCTCCTTCTCTACTAGAGCCAGTAGGGAACCAGAGGGGCCCTTTGGGGACTGGTATCAGTCTTTTCTTGTCCTCCTCCCTCCTCTGGTGATAGTGTAGAATATTGGGTACTCCTAGGAAGCTTGCCATAAAAGCTTCCTGAATACAGCGCTGCTTTGGTCATGTGCCTTAATTGGTTGTCAGTTAATTTAAGTTGGGGGGGGGGGGCTTTACCCCCACACCCCCTCGTCTTTTTACAGGGTGGTGTGGAGGTGAGCCCCAACCAAAAAAAACTAATACAAAGTAAAGGAACTACAACTGTACCAAATAGCGTAACTTGAGCTCTACACTAATGGCGTAGGTCTACATGTACCCGATAGTCGACACTACAACCCTTCCTCTTAGATGAGGATCATGCTGACTGCCATCTCAGCTGGGAAAATCTTATGTCCCAACTTCCTGGCCTACAGGAGCTGTTCAGAATTCTTCGGAGCTCAGGTTTGTTCTAGGATCACTACAAGAGTAGGTGGCTTTTTTGAATTATTTCCCTGTGTGGCAGTTCAGAGGCATGGCAACTCTAGCTTTCCTGAAGGCACCTTTTTGAGAACTTGTTTGATGGGCCCTGTTGAGGTACAAGAAATCTGTCTAGGTGACTGGGTTGGGTGGCTCGTAGGGGCTCCCTTCCAGTGGAGGGCTTTTTAAAAACTTCAAGGCCAACATAACTCACAAACCAGTCTTAGCCTTCAACCTTTAACTTTACACCTTGAAGAGTACCCTTGACGGAGTGACCCTGGAACAACAGCTTATTTGGTCAGTCTGCCTTAACTGGCCTTGGACAGCTATGTTATGCTACCTACTATTCCCAGCTCGTGTTGTTCTTTAATTTGGCTGTGTTGGGCCAGTAATGTGATACGTCTTGGGTCCCAGGGAAGCCCAGTGGTGAGTGGTTGCTCCAGCCAGGCACACACCTCCGCCTCCCATGATTTCCCCACCTTTTGTTTCCCCAGATAAGAGGTCCTTGTGAGGACAGTATTCCCTCCATCTGGGTATTTCCCACACTCACACACCATTCCTTATTCCCCCTTGGGTGGGGAGATTATGTTTCTGCTGGGCAGCCTGTGCTGTAATACTGCTCTAAACTACTTTTTTTTCCCCTAAGTGAGGTGCTCTCACTTCCTGCCATACAATATCTTGTCATATTGCCTGTGACTATCTTACTCTTCTGGTCCCTCCCTACTAGTTCATCGGGGGAGTACCAGACCAAGGTGCCACTATTAGTGACCCCTCTCCATGCACCACTGTGTAATTCTTTGCAGGTGGGGGTAGGGTAACCTAAACCTTGAAACATACGTTATATACCTCCTGCCAGGCTTTACCCCAGTGACTCTTGACGGTAGGTTCAGGGAATGTGACTCCCTCACTACCATACCTACACCAACTCACAATCCTGGGCACTTTCATAACATTCGACTTTGTATAACAGGAGTTCGGGCTGATTTTTTCACATATTTACAAATAAGACACTACTATATGCAACTGTTAAAGACAGCTCAGCAGCCTGAACTTTTTCCACTAATCTTAACACGTATATTATTACTCCTTCGTACCCAATGCACTGCTCACCTGGTGTCCACCCTATACAAAATGATCATGGAGCCACTAGACAAACTCATCAACAAAATTAGGGCAGTATGGGAGAAGGAACTGGGAAAACCAATCTCGGAAGAATAGTGGGCAATAGCAACACAGAAAACAGCCAACGTATCGAGCTCCCATCAATGGCGGGAATACTCTTGGAAAAACCCAGGGGAAGAGTACACAATGGGGGGTGAGTTAATAACAAAAATTGAAAGAGACCGAGGAGTAATTATATCAGATGACCTAAAGGTGGGCAAGCAATGTGAGAAGGCAGTAAGCAGAGCTGGGGGGATACTGGGATGCATAGGGAGAGGCATCAACAGTAGAAAACAGGAAGTTGTTATCCCTCTGTAGAGGCAGTTAGTGAGACCCCATCTGCAGTATTGCGTGCAATTCTGGAGACCCCCATCTCCGCACAGACAGAGTTCAGAGAAGGGCAATCAAAATGGTGCAGGGTCTGCACCAGAAAACACACGAGGAGAGACTAAAGCAGCTTAATATGTATACCCTTGAGAAAAAGGGGGAGAACATGACAGAAACTTTCAAGTATCTCAAGAGAATTAAAGTACAAGAGGGTAGCATCTTTCAGAACTTCAGAACAAAGAAACATACCTTTCCTTCCAGGAGCTCTCCAGTGTCACTTATAAACTTCCAAACTCACCTTAAGGAAGTACAAGCCCAACATGAGGAAGGGGACAGTTCGGCTCCAGAAATACAGAAGTTGACAGATATTAAAACGAAGCGGGCCTTGCAGCGCCTCTGACAGAGGTACCTGTGAATTGGGACCCTGAGCAACTAATCTGCTGGCTCACTGTCTACGACAGCAGATGCGGCAATCTACTGTAACCAAGATTAGGGATTTTTAAAACGGGTAGATTAGTGAGGACTCCCAGGCAGAACTTGACTAGTTTTGGGAATTTCTACCAAAACCTTTATACCCCTGAGCACCACTCAGAGGGCTCAGGAGTAGAGGCTTACCTATCCAAATTAACACTACCAACAATTAGCCTTGAAGCTAAATTGGGGTTATAATCTCCTATATCCCAGAAGGAGCTGGATCAGGCAGTAAAAACCCTGAAAGCAGGTAAGACTTCATGCCCTGATGGGTACACCACCAAAGTTTTTAAATTTTTTTAGGAAGGCAGTGGGGACCCTCCTGTTGGAGGCCTGCTGGGAGGCTCAGTCAGGGGGAAAATTCCCGGACACCTGGAACTATGCAGTGATTTCAAGTATACCGAAGCCGGACAAGGACACCACTCAATGTAACTCATACTGCCCGATCTCGGTTCTTAATACCGATTACAATTTATATGCTAATATATTAGTAAAAAGATTGGAGTCTATCCTCCCTACTTTAATTGACTTTGATCAAACAGGCTTTGTTCTGGGTAGGCAGACCCAGGATAATATTAAGAGGCCACTGCATATTATGCACCATGCTTCCCGGTCAGGGTCTCCCCTCCTGCTTTTAAGCTTGGATGCGGAGAAGGCCTTCGAATGGGTAGCATGGTATTTTTGGGGTCGAACCTTAAGGCACTTTGGATTTTCAGAGGAGTTTATTAATGCCATCAACAGTATTTATAACAGGCCTAGGGCATTTATTAAAATTAATGGCAGGATCTCAGACCCAATTCTTCTCCACGGGGCAAGAGACAGGGATGCCCTCCCCCCCCCCTCCTCTTGACTTGTACCTCGAACCATTGGCTTGTGCGATGAGACGAGAGGAAGGGGTGCAGGGGATAAGGACTGAAGGGGAAAACACACAAGTTGGCGCTTTACGCCGATGATTTACTCATGTTCCTGGGAAACCCATTGCAGACTCTTTCCCACCTGTGGAGCTGCCTGGAGGAATTTGGTCGGGTGGCGGGGTATAAAGTTAATACTACTAAAACAGAAGTCCTGCAAATACATTATAATCCCTCAGATGACATTAAAATGCAATTCCCCTTCAGGTGGAACTTGAGGCACTTGAAATACTTTGAGGTACAACTTGGTCTCGAGTGTGATCACCCGTTCACACTTAACTACTCTCCATTATTAGACAGCATCAGTTGGGAGTTAGAAAGATGGTCGGTCATCCCTATTTCACTGATACAGAGGATGCAGGTGGTGAAGATGGTGGTCCTCCCCAGGTTTCAGTAATTGGCTCAGACGCTTCCTGTGCACATTTCCGACTCCTTCTATAGCAAACTTGGCGGGAAGGTCTCATTTTATCTGGGGATACCAGAGAACAAGAGTCCATATGTCGGTCCTTCAGATCCCGAAAATGGAGGGAGGATAGTCTCTGCCCAATTTTAAGATGCATCACAGGGCAGCACAGCTCAGGGCAATGTTACTGGTTAAGCAAAAATTATATAGCCAAATGTAAATCCCTGGAGCTAGGAGGGGAGCACCCTCTCAATTTACACAAAACCCTGCTAGTGGATAAAAGACATCCCCTACCCGGCAGAGATGAGAACCCGTATACAAACCTCACCCTTGACTGCAGGTTTGGAGTCCTGGGGGGGGCAGGAGTATTGGGAGATGGAGACATCTCCTGTTCTTGGTTCCCCACCTGGAGGGGTTCAGTCCTGCCCACTGGGATACGGGTTTCAGGACATGGGAGAGAAGAAAAAATTACTCACCTTAATAATGTTGTTTCTTCTAATGGAGTCTTGCTATATTATGACATATGCAGTTAGACCCAGCCTTCGACCTGCTCCGGAGGTGAGAATTAACTTTCCATGCCAGGCATGGAATCTTGAGCGTGAGCTCGGTTGAAAACTCTGTCTGTTGTTCTTCAAACTCAAACTGTCAGATCTTTACAAGCAAAACTCACTAAGATTCTGTGTGAAAGCTATAAACCCACACTAGCCAACTGGCTACTAAAATATTAACACATTTTTTGGTCCCAAAACAAAGACTCAAGTCAGGGAATCCAAAAAATAAAAACACAACACCCAAACACCCCAAAAAGGGGGTGAAAAAACAAGGTGGGCATCTACTAAGTGCCAACACTGCACTGCCCACCCACATCCCAAAAGCAGAGGTTCTGAGAGGGGCAGGGAGGGAGGGTATAATATAGCAAGACTCCATTAGAAGAAACAACATTACTAAGGTAAATAATTTTTTCTTCAAACAACATGAAGTCTTGCTATATTATGACATATGCAGACTATACAGCAGTACCTCCATGGAGGAGGGACAGAACCTACTTAGGAAATAAGGCTCTGAAACACAGCTGTGCCAAACCGAGCATCACTCCTAGCCTGGATGTCCAAGGAGTAATGCTTGGTGAAAGTGTGAACTGTTTTCCAGGTAGCTGCTTGACATCTCTCTATGATAGGGGTGTCCCTGGCTGCAGCCAGGGACGCAGCTGTACCTCTGGTAGAGTGAGCCCTCAGGCCTGAAGGGGAACCTTACGGTTTTTGATAACAAAATTGATACAAGAGACAATCCACCTGGCAATGGATCTCTTAGTGGCAGGTTTCCCTTTACCAACCTCACCATAAGTGAGGAACAGTTGGAGGGAGTCAAACCTGTGACCCTTGGTACGCTCTATGTAGTAACTAAGGGCTCTCTTCACATCTAAGCTGTGCAGCCTCCTCTCGCCAGAGGAAGAATGGTCAGTGAAGTACACTGGAAGAGATAGAGATTGATTAAGGTGGAAATCTGAAACCACCTTAGGCAAGAACTTCCTGTTAGTCCGGAGGACCACCTTATCTCTGTGAAAGAAGATAAAATTAGGCTCCACTGACAAAGCTTGTAATTCACTTATGTGTCTGGCAGAAGTGATGGCTACTAGAAACACAGTTTTCCAAGTCAAGTACTTAAGCTCTGCTGAAGACAAAGGCTCAAAGGGGGCTTGCATAAGCTGAGCAATGCAAACATTAAGATCCCAGGCGGGAGCAGGGTCCCTGAATGGAGGGTTGGTGTGAAGCAATCCCTTGAAAAACTTGGAGAATACAGGGTGAGCAGAAAGAGAAGAGGGCTTTCCTGCTGAAATAAAAGCAGAGACAGCTGCCAAATGCACTTTCAGGGTAGCTGGCCTCAGACCCAAAGTATTTAAGTGGACCATATAATCCAGGACTGTGGGCAAATCAGCAGATTCTGGGGAAATATGTTTTCCAGAGCACCATATGGAAAACCTTTTCCATTTGGAATTATAGGTAGCCCTGGTGGACGGCTTCCTAGAAGCTTTCAAGATATCGAGTACACCTTGAGAAAGGTATAGGTCAGCAAACTCTAACTCTTCAAGAGCCAGGCCTTGAGGTTGAGGGATTTGAGATTCAGGTACCAAACTCTCCCCTGAGCACAGGTTAACAGATTGTGATTCCTGGGAAGACACAGGGGAAGGTGGACTGCTAAGGACAGAAGGAGTGGATACCAGGGCTGTCTGGCCCAATCTGGAGCAATCAGAATCATCTTGCAAGGTTGAGATCTGATTTTGACTAGCACCTTGAACAAGAGGGGAAGGGAGGAAGGCATAGAGAAACTTCCCTTCCCAGTTGAGAAGGAAGGCATCCAGAGGGACTGAGCCCAACACTGGGGGCCTGCAGCAAAATAGCGGAAGTTGGTGATTGTCTGGGGCTGCAAAAAGATCTATCTGAGAGGTGCCCCACCTGGCAAATACTACCTCCAGTACTAGGGGATCCAGTGACCATTCGTGATGGCCCTGGGAAATCCTGCTGAGAGCATCTGCCAGGACATTGTCCTTGCCTGGGAGGTGAACTGCCATGAGGGAGGTGTTCAGGGAATAAGCCAGAGACCACAACTTTATTGCCTCAGTGCACAAGGCCGAAGACCGAGTGTCCCCTCGCTTGTTGATGTACCACATTGTAGTGGTGTTGTCTGTTCTGACCTGTACCACTTTGTTCTGAACAGATGCAGAAAAAACCTGAAGTGCTAGAAAAACTGCTCTGAGTTCCAACAGATTGATGTGGAGCAGAGATTCCTGAGGGGACCACAATCCCTGGGTGGTGAGGTTGCCCATGTGAGCTCCCCACCCCAAGAGGGACGCATCTGTAGTAAGGGTCAAGGAGTGAAATTGAGGGATGAAAGGATCCCCTGTCTCCGATTGCTCTGATCCTGCCACCACTGTAGGGTCTGGATCAGGGTTCAAGTTACTGGGATCAATTTGGTTAGAGGATCTCTCCTTTGAGACCAGAAGGCTCTCAAATGGAACTGAATGTCCCTCATCTGAAATCTTGCTCCCTGCACTACTGCTGTGGAGGCAGCCATGTGCCCCAGGAGCTGCAGAAAGTGCCTTGCTGGTCGAGAGACCTGCAGAGTGAAGGAGGAGGCCAGAGCCACCAGGGTCTTTGCTCTTTCTAGAGGAAGGAAAGCTCTGGCCTGCTTTTGTGTCCAGTTCTCGCCTATGAAGGTGAGGTAGCTGAACAGGCTCTAGAACTGACTTTGGGAGATTGAGAAGGAAACCTAGAGATGTAAGCAGCTGCTGGGTAACCTGAAGGTGTGATTTGACTTGGTCTGGAGACTGGCCCATTATAAGCCAGTCGTCCAGGAAAGGAAAGATGGCAATCTTTTGCCTTCTTAAATGAGCAACTGCTACTGCCAGGCATTTTGTGAATACCCTTGGGGCAGAGGTGAGGCCGAAGGGCATTGCTCTGAACTGGTAATGGCCTTAGGGCAGTTCAAATCTGAGGTACTTTCGGTGGAAGCTTCTGATGAGAACATGGAAGTAGGCATCCTTGAGGTCTAGGAACGCTAGCCAGTCCCCTGGCCTTAGAGAGGGTAAAATAATTCCCAAAGTCACCATTTTGAATTTTGGTTTTAAAAGGTGCTTGTTTAGGTATCTGAGATCCAGGATGGGCCCCCATTCTCCTGTCTTTTTTGGGGTAAGGAAGTACCTGGAGTACAGTCTTTTGCCCTGGTGTAGGGGAGGAACCCTTTCTACAGCTCTGCGAGCCAGGAGGGTTGAGACTTCTGTTTCCAGAGCGAGAGCCTCTGATGGATTTGCAGGTGGAAAGGATCTGGTTCTCATCTTTGGAAATTTTTTGAAGCTGAGAACCAGTCCCTGGCTTACTACTTCCAGGACCCACTTGTCTGATGTTAAAGACTCCCAGTCCTGGACGAAGTAAGCCAGCCTGCCCCCTACAGGTAATGGAGAATCGGCCCTGGCCATCCCATCAGGGTACCTGTTTGGCAGGGGCTTTAGGCTGAGGGGTGGGAGCAGGCCTGTTCGTACCCCGTCTGCCTCTCCCTCTGAAGAACCCCCTCTGGGCATAGGCTAAAGAGGAGGCCTGGACTTGGTAAAAAGGCCTGTGAAAAGGCCTGCCCCTGCCCCTGGAAAGCTGCCTCTGAGGAGTGGCCTGCCTTTCCTTGGCCTGTGCACTCCTATAAGTGGTCCTATACTCATCCATTTTCTTCATGTAATTCTCTGTCTGCTCCCCAAACAGAGAGTTACCCACAACAGGAAAATCCATGGCCTTAGCCTGGGTATCCTGTGACAGGCCAGTACACCTGAGCCAAGCCATTCTGCGAAAAGCCACAGATGTAGTCATGACTCTTGAAGATACATCATTAGAGTCCACTGCAGCATGGAATTGCACCTTGGATGCCTCAATACCATCAGCAGCCACCTGCTCCAGCTCCTTGGCAAGCTGGCCAGGGACCTGTTTCGCTAGAGCCATAACAGTATCCCATCTGGATTTCTGGTATCTTGCAACATAGGCCATATAATTTGCCTGTCTGAGTCCCAGGGGATGCTGCCATGTACTGTTTCTTTGCCATGGCATCAATCCTCCTGGAGTCCTTGTCAGGGATGTGAAGCCAAGGGAATATTTGCCTTATCACAGGCTGCAGCCTGCACTACTCCAACATGGCTGCATTGTTGTGAAAGGAACTCCGTATCAGAGCCTGACAATGTGTACCTCTTGTCCATTTTTTTATCCACAGGAGGTATAGTGTGAGGAGCTTTTAAAATTTTTATTGTCTGTTTCCTAAAAGATTTATGTAAAGGAATAGACAATCGCCTAGACTCTGGGATATCCATCATTTCCACATAGTCAGGCTCCTCCTGTTCATCCACAGCTTCTTCCAAAGGGAGCTGGAGGGTTTCAGCCACTTTCTTATAAAATATAAAATGAGAAGGGGACTCAGAAAGCCTAGGGGGAGACACTCCTAAAGGTCTGTCTGGGGAGATGTCCGGTTCAATGGGCACATCCGGACTTTCAAAATCACATTCACTCTCTTCATAATCTTCCTCCCCCTCCTCCGGTTCATAAAATTCCTCTATATCATATTCTTGAACCGGTGGCACCGACCGAACCGACCGCTTACCTGATGGTGCCGGTTCGGTCGGAACCGGGGAAAGCGACTGGACAATTTTGATCGCTTTGGCTATCTCTGCAGCGGTTGGAGAAGGAAATTTTGGCTCCACATCTGCTGATTTTCTAGTCCTTTTTGCTGGGACTGACTCCTCCGAGTCAGTTCTCCTTTGGCCCGAGGAAGTCTCGCCCTGGTCAGAGAGCACCCTCCGGTTCGGTTGGCACCGGACCGGGCTGGCCATCCGGGTCAGCTGACTTTTTGGCCTCTCGTTCCCTGAGCCTACCAACTCTCTTATCCAGGGTAGCTGCAGGGAAATTCTTGCAAATCTGGCATTCTGCATTGAGGTGGTCAAACCCCAGACAATAAACACATGTGGTGTGTGGGTCAGCCTTGGCAAAGGCTTCCCCACAGACACTACAGTGTTGAAACCCAGTGGGCCCGGTTTTTCTTTTGGGTTTCTCAGACATAGTGCCAGCCTAACCAAAAACTTGCCAGTTTATGGCAATCCACCAAGCAAAACACCCTTATCGGTTCCCAACGTGTCACGGGTCGTGGAAAAAACTGTAATGAAATCCGTTTTTTTTTTAGAACCGATAAGAACCGGGAACCGCACTCTAATGCAATTTAAATTAAGTTTAACAACAACCTGATCGGTTCAAACCGAACCGATAATACCGTTAGCAAGTTCCACACAGAAATAATGTAAAACCTATCTATTACTTATGATACCACAGACAGAGCTTGAACCGACCGGTTGCGGTTTAAATTCAGACAAAATATGGTTTAAAAAATGAGAAAAATACACTTTTAACCAACAAAATGAACCGAGCAGCAGGAGAAATCTCCGGAGTGACTGTTCAGTGAGGTGGAGTAAAGAATCTGACAGTTTGAGTTTGAAGAACAACAGACAGACAGAGTTTTCAACCGAGCTCACGCTCAAGATTCCATGCCTGGCATGGAAAGTTAACTCTTTCACCTCCGGAGCAGTTCAAAGGCTGGGTCTAACTGCATATGTCATAATATAGCAAGACTTCATGTTGTTTGAAAGGGCCCCCACCTGGTCTGGCACTTTCCGGAGGGGGCAGAGGTTTGGTCCTTCCAGGATTTGATAACTAGGTATGATCTCCCCTGGAGGGACAGGTTTAGATATTTTCAAGTTAGGGACTATATTAGATCCCTCCAGAATAGGCAGGAGGAGGGGCTCCCCCCGCCGCAGATACTGGCCCTTTCAAGGGCGGTGGTGGAGGATACGGCACCTTCAACATACGTTATAGCATACATATATAAAGAACTGCTCTCTTGGAAGGGAGACAATACCCTCTCAATCAGGGATGCTTGGTCCCGAGAGGTGGGATTTCAAGTATCGGAGGAAACCTGGCTCAGGGCACAAGAGAGATTATACTGGGGCCTAACAGCGGTAAGCTGGAGAGATTTCCTGGAAAATGATCATTAGATGCTTTAGGACGCCAGTAGTGCAGGCCAAATTTCAGCAGAACAGAGGGGCTGAATGCTGGAGGGGGTGTGGGTTTGCCCCGGCTGCTTTGCAGCACATAATGTGGGACTGTCCGATTTTGATGACCTACAGAGGAGAGTTAGAGTAGGCCCTGCGTTCTATATTTGACCCGGGCTTCATGCTAACCACAACACTTTACTTTTTTCTTGATACCCAAAGAGGGTATGGGACCGAGTAACTGGGAAACTTTTGAAGGTGGCCCTCATAGCGGCCCAGAAGATAATCACAAAAAACTGGCTTACCAACAGAGTCCCCACCCTATCACGGTGGCATGAGATTATAATCTCAATTTACGGAATGGAAGCACTTACAGCTGCTCTTAAGAGGAGGTATCCACAATTCGAATTTCTCTGGAGAAGATGGGTATTATATATGTCATTGGATAGACCAGATTTTGTGCCCTGAGCTGTAGATTCACCTGTTCTTGCAGAGAACAGGGAAGCTCAAGCTGAACAGTAATAGAATTGAAATGTTCTGATCTCCTGCCCCCTTGTGGTGTTCTAGATTCCCTCCGTCTGGCCCTCTTCCATTACCTATCCCAGTCCCACTAATGTAAGGTATGAACTGAAATTAATTTAATTACTGTATGTGCCCTACTGTTATATAGTTATAGGTATGGTTATGTATTATGTATGTGTATCCGTATGGTCTTGTATTTTTATAAGTTGTTCTCTTTTAAGTTTGTAGTCTGTATGCTGTATGATGTGACCTTTTGGTGAATATAAATAAAGTTAAAAAAAAAAAAAAAGAGGAACCTGGACGCGACCTAGACAAGCACAAGGGCAGGCAGCAGGGGAATGGCCTTGCTGGTTGAGGGCTTGCTGGAGGAAACTTGGTCCCGGTCCTCCGTGTACTTCTGTTCCCTGTGCCTCTCTCTGTCCTTTTTCTTCTGTTTGGACTCCGAAAAAGGGGAAGAAACTGTATCCCTCAATTTATGCATCTCCTTTTCAAGAGTGGAGACTCTGGACTTGAGTAAATGGGTCTCCAAGCCCTGCTGTCTGCGTTTGCGTGTGGCCTGATTGAAGAGCTTGCAGTCAGGGCAGACTGCGGTGTCGTGGTTCGGGCCTAGGCAGAAGAGGCAGTGACAATGGCCGTCCTTATGAGGGATCTGTGCGCTGCACTTCTCACACTTCTTCTTGGTCTTTGAAGTCGGAGGTGAAGAAGACATAAAAGAATCGAAGAATGGACTGAAAACTTCATAAAATAAGGTACAAAATGGTGATCGACTGAGCAACATTTACCGTGAAGTTCTTGTGCAGGTTAACAGCGGAAAGAACTGGAAGGCAGACGTGGGGACAGCCCACTATATAGGGTTATGCTGATGTCCATCATGTGACGTCGGGTGGGCGGTCCCTCGCCAGACACTGCTAGCAAAAGTTTGCTGTGCAGTCCTGATGATGGGGCGCAGTCCTCTATGTTATGACCCACTGCAGGAACCCTCTCGAAATAAGATCCTATCTTTAGATTTGTGATGACAGGAGGTCCCCTCTTCAGAAGGCTTATTTGGGGCAGACTGAGAAGCCATAATCTCTAGTCTTTTGGCTCTTTTCTTAACTGTTTTAGTGCAACATTTAGTGCAAAGTTCACAGTTATGATCTGGACCCAAACAGCTTGAACAAAGACCATGGCCATCTGCCTTGGCCACGATTTTAAAACACCTAATGCAATTGTAACCCCCTTGCAAATGGGGGTTCCTAAAGCTTCACCGGAGCTTGGATAAATGCTCTGTGCCTGGTTAGAATTCAGCGTTAAAGCCGTTTTAATGGGGAGCCAGTGAGCGCTTCAGAAGGCCTCCGTATACTGTCTCTGTAAGGGCTGCTTTGGTTTGCAGTCATAATCGATCAGGGAGGGGGTTTGAGTGTTGCTATGCTAGA
Source organism: Neoceratodus forsteri (assembly GCA_016271365.2). Lineage (NCBI taxonomy): Eukaryota > Metazoa > Chordata > Ceratodontiformes > Ceratodontidae > Neoceratodus > Neoceratodus forsteri. The sequence continues at coordinate 1,137,115,704 of CM028133.1, forward strand.
GTCCCGTCCGGGCTGCTGATTTTTCGCTCCGTTGCTGCCATCGCTAGTGGTGCAGGGGGAGCTTCACCAGGGGATGTGACTGTTGGCTTTAAATACTGGGAAACAGTAATGACAATGTAGTGTTCTAACCTGCCTTGTTTTACAGCACAGAAGGTTTCGATTGCCTCCTCCATTTTGGTCCTGAACTAGTGAATTGGACCAATCAGTACCTTGGGACCCTACTGAGCTGGCTGACCAACAGGGGAACTGTTTGTATGTGAGAAAGGTATTATGGGCTATGGTGCTTTTTTGCACCACTGAGAGCTAAAGGAAGTGACTGGCAGGTCTCACCAGCCAATGGGAGCTGGTCGCACCCGAACTCAAAGAAGAGCCCCTTGTTGCTGGAGGGCAGATGCGTTGTGGTTGGTGAAGGGAGAGGAGCTGTGTGCTTCTGCGCTGGAGAGTGTTCACAGGGGAAGCGCGTGAAGGCCTGAAGCGGCCGTTTGTGTTTTCGGCTTCAGCGGACTAAATCCGTCGGCGAGCGGTCAGAGAAGGCTGTGCTTTGTGCAGCTACCCACCAGGCTCGACCTGTAGGAGGACTGGAGAAGATTGCTGAATTGCGCTCGGTCCGAAGAAAAGTGGAAGCTGCCGTTGCAGTATCTCAGTGGCTGTGAGTTTGTGGGAGCACTGGAAGCAGCTGCCTGGTGTGGTACCCCTCTGTTGTTGTTTACCATATAAATGTGTAAGAAGACTGGCGAAAGTCAGACTCCATCCTGGTAGCGGTGAAGGAATTGTCATTTGCTGAGGTTGTGAGTACTAATTCAGGGTCGCCCCCTGTAGTGTGTCTATGCAGTGGTTTCAGTGCACCATTTAACTTCGGATTACTTAACTGAACTTTCCTCTTACTTTGACCTGCTCAGGACTGTTATGTTTGTGTGTGCTAAGGGCCCCAACCAGCTGCCACGTGTGGACTAGCCGTTAGGGCTTAGTACCTCGGACAATAAGCTGTAGGGTTAGGCCTGTGCACAGAGCCCTAGGTAGATAAGTATAGTGATAAGCTAATCAACTTGATTCCCCCTGTCCTTGTTGTTTTCCCCCTGAATAAACCAGATGGCTTTTTGTACAGCTACATCCTGGCTATTGTGTACATTAATGGTGAACTGCTGCCTGGTGATTGCCACATAACTGTACCTTACTTTACAGGGGGTCCCCAAAGGGAGCTGGAATATATTTTCCATGGGTTAAGTGTACTGGTGAACAGAATTGTTGGTACCCAGTGTGAGTCACTAGTGGTATGAAGGGCGGGTTGCAGTAGCTCAGAGGGCTGTAACCGTGGTAGTCTTAACTGTGCTAACCCCGACCTCTGGGTGGAGGCACCCGTCAACAGATCTGGGCCCCTCAACCTGCCTCTGTGGGGGCAGACAGGGGTAGCAGCCCTAAGGGTAGCACCCCCTAGGGGTTACAAATTGGAGGCACAGCCGAGATTAGCGTCCCCTAGTGGCTCAGTGAGGAGATGCCCCAAAGATGGAAAAAATGGAACGGGATATGTTGGAAAAAATTAAGCTAGGACCCATCAAAACCATGGTACACAAACTAATGGGTTGGGGTGAAGCAGAAGAGCTAGATTCCCAGAAGATTGCTTATTGTTGATGTGCCCTTGGGTACCTCAGCTGTTGATATTGTCTCTGTTGCAGAGCGAAAAGTGTTTGGGTAAGGTCGAGTGAAAGGGGCGGATGGCTGATTTGTTTGACCAGACATTGCAGGTGTTACTCCTATGCAGTGTGGCCATCGACCTGAGAAGGTACCTCCTGTACTTTACCGGAGGGTGGGTCCGGGTGGAGGCTAATCCATATCCGAAGTGGGTCAGTCACTCCTGGGGTCTCCTCAAATGAACAGTTTTAAAGATAAGCTGCTTAAATTGTTAGCTGTAGAAGGAGGAGGACGCACTGGAGTTGCTACAAGCCTTGGATCTGTCCAGTGATACTACCTCGGGGTTCCCCGGGCACATCCCCTTGCCCGGCCAAGAGTTCAGTGTTGGCTTCTCTGCCCCTGGCAGTCCCCTCTATACAGCTAGATTCCCACCGTAAATTAAAACTTTTCTCTGGCACGGTACCAGTGCCTTCCGGGGAAGATGACCCGGAGGCCTGGATGGACTATGCCACCCCTTTGGTTCAGGAGTGGCAATGTTCCGAGAGGGAGAAAAGGAAAAGGCTGAAGGAGAGTTTGCGGGGTCCTACCTTAGAAGCCATTCGGTTCTTTCGGGCCACCCATCCGGAAGCCACCGCTGCAGAGTATCTCTCTGCTTTGGAAGGGGTTTTTGGGAGTACAGAGACTGGTGAAGATTTATTATGGAAATTCAGGTCTGCTAAGCAGTGGAGAAATGAAAAACTGTTCGCTTTTGTTACTAGAGTGGAGAGGGCCTTGCAGAAGGCTTATAGAAAAGGGGGACTCACTGCTACAGCCCTGAATCAGGTTTGGTTAGAACATGTTTTGAAGTCTGCCAGATTCTCTAGTGTAACGCTGCTGAAACTCAAGTTGCATGATCGGCGGGCCACCCTGCCTGAATACTGTCAATTGATGAGGGAAATTCGGGAAATGGAGACTGATGAAGAGGGGTGGGAACCCTGTGTGGGGGCAGTGAACCCTAGTGGGACCCCTGAGTCTAATACCCCTGAGGAGACTGGTTCGCCTGGAGGGTCCGAGGGGTCCCCAGATTTCCCAGGTACTGTGGGGATGCGGGTTGTTTCCTCTGACCCCTACGTGGAGGGTGAGTTGAGGGCTGAGATCAGGAATTTACGGGAATTGGTGACGGACTTAAAGCAGTCCACTGTGTACCCTACTCGGCCCAGGGCCCCTGAGTCATGTAGAGCCCCGAACCCTAGCCCTAGAGAGCTTACTCCCTCCCCTCAGGGCCCCCTCAGAATAGTGATCCCCGGGACCCTAAGTTTTGTTATCACTGTGGGGAAGATGGGCATTTCCAGCCTGACTGTCAGAGGCCGGAGAATTTAAGGAAAGTTAACAGCAGACTGATCGCTCGACACCGCCAGACCCAGTCTTGGGCCCCCAAGAAAAGTTTTGCGACTCAGGCCCATGCCCGCCGGGCTACCAATGTTGCTACCCCCAACTGGTCTGATGTGGTTGGGCCGTCTATGGAGACCGGTGTGCGGTAAATGGAATTCCCACTCGAGCTGTACTGGACAGTGGCTCCCAGGTGACCATGTTTCAGGACTGGTACCAAGCGCACTTATCTGAAGTGCCCTTGCAGCCTCTAACTGGTCTACATGTATGGGGGTTGAGCGACAAGGCCTATCCATATTTGGGGTACATCCATGTCTGGTTATCTTTCCCTGTAACTGTGAATGAAATAGATGAGCAAGTGGAAACCTTAGTTTTAGTTTGCCCACCCACTGGACTGTACGATGCAGTGCCCTTGTTGATTGGGACAAATGCACACGTTTGGACGACTGGCCCAATTGTGCTCAGAGAAGTGAGCATTCCAGACTGGGACAGCTTTGAGCGCATCTGCTGTGATTCAAAAGGTCAGGGCCACTCAGAAGATGGGTAGTTTGGAGGAACCCAAGGCCCTGTGGGGTGGTGGAAAAAGGATCCGGCCCCGTGGTACTTGCCCCAAATGCACAATGTGTTTTGCATGGAGAGGTACGATTAAAGACCGATGTCAAGAATAAGTTGTTGATGCTGGATGTGCCTGTGGAAGGAGGATTACCTGAGGGGTTGTTACTCAAACCCAGCATTCTGCCGGCTAGGGCCCATGCTTATGTTAAGAGGGTGATGGTTCAAGTGCACAATGTGTCTGATAAAGAGATTCGAATAAGAAGAGGGTTACCCTGGCTAGCGTTCATTGTGCAGATACTGCTGTATTACCAAATAGAAAGAGTTCCCGGACGGGTGATAGAGTTACTCCTGATCTGTTTGACTTCGGTGATTCCCCGTTGCCCGCTGAATGGAAACGAAGGGTCAGTGACAGGCTTGCCAAGAGGGACCAGGTTTTTTCCCTGAAGGAGTGGGATGTAGGATGTGTACAAGGGGCTGAGCATCACATTCGACTGCACGACGAAAGACCTTTCCGAGAGAGATCCTGACATCTGGCTCCTGCTGACATAGATGATGTAAGGCGGCATCTGCAAGAAATGTTGGCTGCTGGCGTAATCCAAGAGTCTAGAAGCCCTTATGCCTCCCCCATCGTAGTAGTAAGGAAAAAGAATGGGGCAGTTTGGATGTGTGTAGACTATCGTACTTTGAATAGGCGGACCATTCCGGATCAATATACCATGCCATGCATACAAGACACCTTGGATTGTTTGAATGGTAGAAGTGGTTCTCTGTATTGGACCTTCGGAGTGGATACTACCAGATCCCGATGGCTCCAGACGACCGGGAGAAGACTGCTTTCATTCGTCCCTTAGGCTTCTACGAGTTTATTCGGATGCCTCAAGGAATTTCGGGTGCTCCAGCCACTTTTCAGCACTTGATGGAACGAGCTGTGGGGGGACATGAATCTATTCGAGTGTTTGGTCTATCTAGATGACGTCATAGTGTTTGGCTGATCGTTGGAAGAACACAAGCAACGATTTTTTAAAGTCCTGGATCAGTTGGAGGATTTCGGCCTTAAATTGTCTATTGACAAGTGTCAATTCTTCCAGACTTCCGTAAAATATGTGGGCCACATAGTGTCCACCGAGGGCATAGAGACTGACCCTGGCAAGGTGGAGGCGTTGATCACTTGGCCTCAACCCAGGAATTTAAAAGAGCTGCAACAATTCCTGGGGTTTTGTGGATACTATAGGCGGTTTGTCAGACTATTCACAAGTAATTCGCCCCCTCCTTAATCTCACTCAGGGGCACCCGCCTACTCAAAAAATATAAGAAGGGTGTGTACACTGACCTGGAAAAGAAGTACTTTCGGCCAAACGATATGTTCGGGGGATCGATGGACTGCTGAGTGTGAGGAAGCTTTTCATGACATCATATATCAACTTACTCATGCTCCAGTACTGGCCTATGCTGACCCAGTCAAGCCCTACACTCTTCATACTGATGCCAGTCTACAAGGATTGGGGGCTGTGTTATATCAGGAGCACTCGAATGGGCTGAGACCTGTAGCGTTTGCCAGTAGAAGCCTGACGCCTTCAGAGAAAAATTACCCCGTGCACAAACTAGAGTTTTTGGCTCTAAAGTGGGCCATTGTTGATCAGTTTCATGACTATTTGTATGGTGCCAAGATATTAGTAAAGACTGATAACAACCCTCTGACCTATGTACAGACCTCTGCCAAACTGGATGCTACTGGGCATAGGTGGCTCTCTGCCTTGGCCACTTATGATTATGCTGTAGAATACCGGGCAGGCCTAAACCATATAGATGCGGATGCTCTCTCTCGGAGGCCTGCGTCCCAGACTGAATGGGTCCAGTTGTCTGAACCTGACATAAGAGCCCTCTGCCAGAAATTTGACAAAGAGGAACAGGCGTCTCCTGATACGGTGGACTGTGTGGTAGATTGTCTGGGGCCGCCGGAAAACAGTATACCTGCTGCTTACTGTCATGTCTCTGCCTTGGACACCAGCTTCCTGCTGCAACTCAACAATGATGATCTCCAACAGGCTCAATCCTGTGATCCTATGATAAGAACGGCTGTAGAGGTTTTGCGGGCAGGAAGGGATGTATCCAAACTACGTTCCACTGACATACGGACTGCTTTGTTGTATAAAGAGGGGTTCAAGTTAAAGCTGATCAACCAACTACTATATAGAGAGACTGTGAATAAGGAGGGTCGGGTACACCAACAACAACTGGTGCTGCCAGTGGTTTTTAGAGAGCTAGTTCTCCGGTCATTGCATAATCAAATGGTGCACCTGGGCATAGATCGAACACTTGACTTGGTACGGGCTCGATTCTATTGGCCGAAGATGAGTGCGGACGTGGAACAGTATGTCAGGACCTGTGGTCGTTGTTTGCAAAGGAAAGTGTTACCCCAGAGAGCTGCTCCACTGGTCAACATTACTACTAGTGCTCCTATGGAACTGGTCTGTATTGATTTCCTGAGTTTAGAGCCTGATCTGAAAAGTGTTAGCAACATATTGGTGGTCACTGATCATTTCACCTGATACACACAGGCTTTTCCGACCAAGCATCAGAAAGCAACTACGGTGGCTAAGATACTTGTTGAGAATTTTTTTGTCCACTATGGGGCTCCGCAGCGGATTCATTCCAATCAGGGAAGGGACTTTGAGAGTCGCTCGATTAAAGGAATGCTATCTTTGTGGGGGTACGAAAATCATGAACCACCCCCTATCATCAGCAGGGAGACCCTCAGCCTGAAAGGTTTAATTGTTCATTGCTTGACATGTTGGGCACCTTACAATCAAAAGATAAATCGAGATGGAGCCAACAGATCAGCACTTTAGTTCATGCCTACAACTGTACTAAAAGTGATGTCACAGGGTTTTCCCCCTATCGACTGATGTTTGGAAGAGAGGCTAGATTGCCAGTGGATGTGTGTTTTGGGGTTTCCTCTGATGAGGTGCGAGCAGAAAACCATTTACAGTATGTGCAGAAATTAAAGGCCCAATTAAATCATGCCTACCAACTGGCCCAGACCATGGCTGCTAAACGAAATCTGGCTAACAAGGAGAGATATGACAAAAAAGTGAAAACAGTAGAGTTGAGAGAACGGGATAGAGTCCTGTTGAGAAATCTGGGACTGCATGGCAAACAAAAAATTGCCGACAGATGGCATCACCTCCCTCATATTGTTGTGGGACAGCTGGCAGACCTACCTGTGTATAAAGTGCGGCCTGAAAACAATTCAAAAGATGTGAAAACCATACACAGAAATCATCTGCTGCCAATTGGGCAGATCTTGATTGAAGCTGACCTTTCCTCCACCTCTCCTTCCAGGCCCGTGACTAGATCGGTTACTAAGAAAGGAACCAAGCCCATGGAGCCCTCAACAAGTCCACCAAGGTAGCCTTGCCCAACCCCCCCCTGCAGAAGGAGATGGTCAACCCTCAGTGTCAGAAGACAGCGAAGATGATGTTGAATACTACCCCTCTTATGAACTAAGTCAATTGTTTCGGGGCAATCCCCTTATTAACTCAGGAACTGAAGCTGGCCCATTTGTGTTGATTGAGCCCTCTATTTTGTCCCCGGAGGAAATGCCTCCAGAAGATGAATGGGGTAGCAGACAAACTCAAGGGGCTGAGTCCTTAGGCTTGGCTGAACTGTCTGGCCTGTCTGAGTTATCCGATTTCTCACAGGAAGAGAATGAGACGGGGGAACCAGGCAGCGATATGTCAGAATCACAAGGATATTTGGAATGCCCTGATGGTTCCCCTTTAGTACCTAAACAGCCCCTGGATGAGCCCAGTGGAGTGGGTTCAGGAATAGAAGGTCAAGCCCCTAATAGTACTAGGCGTATCGAGCCTGATCCCCTTGAAGGGATTCCTGTTGCTAATTTCCCTGACATGGAAGTGGAGTCAGGGCCTGGTTCAGAATCCCTTGAGACCCCTAGATGATCTGGCCGACAGATACAGCCAGTAATCAAGTTGAGCTATGAATCCCTGGGTCAGCCAGTGGACCTGCCCTTAAATGTGGTTCACAAGGGGGTATATGTGTCCCCAAGTTCTTTGCGTAAGTTAGCCTTGGGGGATAACTCCAGATTGTTAGTATTGCCCTTTGAGTGTGGTGTTTCTGCTCAGGGTGCTGCACCAGTGACTAGAAAAGAGGGGCTCCCCCAGTCCCAGTGCCATAAGCAGGAATTAGTAACCTGATTTGAAAACAAAAGGGAAACTAGAATTATGTGTACAATGTGTATGAATCATAATACATTGTTAATGTGATATTTCTGTATGTGATTTAAAATGTGATGTAGTGTTAATTGGAGTGTTCGCCTAAATGGCCACAGGGGTAGTTGCTTGACGCGGACGTCAGCTTTTCCAGGCCAGGAAGGGTGTAACCCCCTTGCAAATGGGGGTTCCTAAAGCTTCCCCGGAGCTTGGATAAATGCTCTGTGCCTGGTTAGAGTTTGGCGGTAAAGCCATTTAAATGGGGGGCCAATGAGCGCTTTAGAAGGCCTCCGTATACTGTCTCTTTAAGGGCTGCTTTGGGTTGCAGTCATAATTGATCAGGGAGAGGGTTTGAGTGTTGCTATGGTTGAGTCCCGCCCGGGCTGCTGATTTTTCGCTCCGTTGCTGCCATCGCTAGTGGTGCAGAGGGAGCTTTACAAGGGGATGTGAATGTTGGCTTTAAATACTGGGAAATAGTAATGACAATGTAGTGTTCTAACCTGCCTTGTTTTACAGCACAGAAGGTTTTGATTGCCTCCTCCATTTTGGTCCCGAACTAGTGAATTGGACCAATCAGTACCTTGGGACCCTACAGAGCTGGCTGACCAACAGGGGAACTGTTTGTATGTGAAAAAGGTATTATGGGCTATGGTGCTTTTTCGCACCACTGAGAGCTAAAGGAAGTGACTGGCAGGTCTCGCCAGCCAATGGGAGCGGGTCGCGCCCGAACTCAAAGAAGAGCCCCTTGTTGCTGGAGGGCAGATGCGTTGTGGTTGGTGAAGGGAGAGGAGCTGTGTGCTTCTGCGCTGGAGAGTGTTCGCGCGGGAAGCGCGTGAAGGCCTGAAGCGGCCGTTTGTGTTTTCGGCTCCAGCGGACTAAATCCGTCAGTGGGCGGTCAGAGGAGGCTGTGCTTTGTGCAGCTACCCACCAGGCTCGACCTATAAGAGGACTGGAGAAGAGTGCTGAATTGCGCTCGGTCCGAAGAAAAGTGGAAGCTGCCGTTGCAGTATCTCAGTGGCTGTGAGTTTGTGGGAGCATTGGAAGCAGCTGCCTGGTGTGGTACCCCTCTGTTGTTGTTTACCATATAAATGTGTAAGAAGACTGGCGAAAGTCAGACTCCATCCTGGTAGCGGTGAAGGAATCGCCATTTGCTGGAGTTACGAGTACTAATTCAGGGTCGCTCCCTGTAGTGTGTCTATGCAGTGGTTTCAGTGCACCATTTAACCGGATTACTTAACTGAACTTTCCTCTTACTTTGACCTGCTCAGGACTGTTGTGTTTGTGTGTGTGCTAGGGCCCCAACCAGCTGCCATGCTATGGACTAGCCCGTTAGGGCTTGGGTACCCCGGGACAATAAGCTGTAGGGTTAGGCCTGTGCACAGAGTCCTAGGTAGATAAGTATAGTGATAAGCTAATCAACTTGATTCCCCCTGTCCTTGTTGTTTTCCCCCTGAATAAACCAGACTGCTTTTTGTACAGCTACATCCTGGCTATTGTGTACATTAATGGTGAACTGCTGCCTGGTGATTGCCACATAACTGTACTTTACTTTACAGGGGGTCCCCAAAGGGAGCTGGAATATATTTTCCATGGGGTAAGTGTACTGGTGAACAGAACTGTTGGTACCCAGTGTGAGTCACTAGTGGGACGAAGGGGGGCTGCAGTAGCTCAGAGGGCTGTAACCATGGTAGTCTTAACTGTGCTAACCCCGACCTCTGGGTGGAGGCACCCATCAACGGATCTGGGCCCCTCAACCTGCCTCTGTGGGGGGCAGACAGGAGTAGTAGCCCTAAGGGTAGCGCCCCCTAGGGGTTACACAATTTTTAAAACCTGCAGGTCCGGTTCTTTTCTTAGGTCTATCTGACATGCCAATATCTTCAGTAAAATTTTGGTTCCCAATAGGGAAAAAAATAAAACTTTGCAGTCAGTTCCCAAGTGTGATGGAATCATGAACATCAGTTCCGAAATAACACAATAGAAAAGCTAAAACTAAATGCGGTTCCCTAAAAATAAGGGAACTGATAAAAAACGGAATACGAAAAACAGAAAAATGTTACCACAGAAAGTAGTTTTTTAGTCAGAAATAAAACTGCGGGAACTGTGACAAAAACCTAGAAAAACTGTGAAAAACCACTACAAAACCCACTACAGGCAGCAGAAACTACAGAAATAAAATGAAATACATTTCTTCAAGTGATGAGAAATAGAGCGCGCGCTCTGGAACCAGTTTGTTTCAGTAGGTGGAGAAATGAATCTGCCTCAGTAGCAGCTGCACCTACAAGCAACAGTCTTCAATCGCATTGTAATTAGTTAATGCTCAGCCACCATTAGCTTCAGTTCCACATCTGGGGCAGCTAAACCCAGCTGACAATACTGCTATAGTCAAGCATACTGAGGGGATTCCTGGGGTGAGAATAAAGGCAGGTAGGGTTACAGTTCCCACCCAAAGGGTTAGGGACTGAACAGTATTATTTATTGGTTAGGAGAACAATAAAGGTTGGCAGGGTTACAGTTCCCATCCACGGGGTTAGGGACTGAACAGTACTAGTCAATGGTTAGAAGAATAATAAAGACTTCTAGGGTTAGGATTCCCAGAGAAAAAGGATTGGGAACTGAATAATAAAGGCAGGTAAGGTTAAAGTTCTAAAAGTAGCAGCATTAGTAATTAGAGTATTAACAAATGATTAGGAGAAAAACAAAGGTAGGTATGGTTAGGGTTCATACACTAGAAGGGTTAGGGACACTGTATAGGTAACAATTATTTATGTCAAAGTAGGACCTCCTTGGAAATAAGCCACCGCTCAATGGAGTACTGTACCATCTATCCTTTTCATATATTTTATGAATAAAAACCATTACTACTACATTACAGTATAAATGGTTAGAAAAATAAAGAAGTAGGTAGAGTTAGGGTTCCCAAAACAGTTCGGTTAGGAATTATACAGTATTAATGAATAGTTAGGAAAAAGGCTAGTAAACGGGGGTATGATCCGAACAATACTACAGCAGATGAGCAACACAACGGCAATGGTACATAACCAGCGTGTCTGGTTTACAGCGAGGAGTCCATTTCTAAAACATTCTTTCATTAGGACTCTGATTCAGCAAAGTAATATAGAAAGAGAACTCACCCCTGTGACAGCCTGGGAATAGCTCTTCATCTCTACCATATGAGATACCTACAACATCATACACGAGCAGGTTAGAAAGGGTTCTTGTTGAACAAACGCAGTCAGCATCATATCAGTCTTTTTTACAATATACCGACATCACATATGTGCACATCATTACAAAACATTAAAAATGCAGTACGTAGATATGGTCAGGACCCTAGATCAGTGGCAGGTGTGCCACTGCAATGTCAGTGATGCAAGCTATTCTAGTGCTGATGGTGACAGTGGGCTGGCAGGAGACTGCTGAACACCCTCCAGGGGCTCACTGGTCGCTTGAGTCATGGTGCATTAAAATGGTTGAACCATGTCACAGCAAAAGGAATGCTGATTATGCCAGCGATCAAATTATGTTCCAGCTGACAGGCGGAGAGAACTGGGCATCCCAGGGCCGGGCCATTAGTGTGGAGGGGCTAAGAAGCTGAGCGCCTAACCTCCAACCATGCCATTGATCGAGATCAAGTTCAGAGTACGGATCATCAGAGCAGACAGGCGGGGAGAACTAGGCATTTCAGGGCCAGCTCAATGGTGCGGAAGGCTGAGATGCTGAGTGCCTTACCTACTTCCACACCAGTGATCATTTATGTTCAGAGCATGGATCATCACAGAAGACATGCGGGGAGAACTGGGCATCCCAGGACCAGCCCAGCGGTGCAGAGGGCTAAGACGTTGAGCGCCTTACCTCCTTCCATATCAGCAATCCAGATTACGGTCCGAGCATGGATTATCACAGCAGACTGGCGGGAAGAACTGGGCACTCCGGGGCTGGGCTACTGGTGTGGAGGTCTGAGACGCTGAGCCCCTTACCTCCAACCATGCCAGTGATCCATGTTATACTCCCAGCATGGATCATCACAGCAGACAGGTGGGGAGAACTGGGCATCCTGGGGCTGGCTCAGTGATGCGGAGGGCTGAGATGCTGAGCACCTTACCTCCAACCATGCCAGTGATCAAGATTAAGTTCCGAGCATGGATCATCACAGCAGGCAGGCGAGGAGAACAGAGCATTCTGGAGCCAGGCAACTGATGCAGAGGGCTGAGATGCTGAGTGCCTTACCTCCTTCCATACCAGCGATTCAAATTATGTTCCAAGCATGGATCATCACAGCAGACAGACGAAGAGAACTAGGCATCCCATGGCCCGCCTGGCCAGTGGTGTGGAGGGCTGAGAAGCTGAGTGCCTAACCTCCAAACATGCCAGTGATCCAGATTATGTTCCAAGCATGGATCATCACAGCAGACAGGTGGGGAGAACTGGGCATCCCAGGGTCGGGCCAAAGGTGCGAGGGCTGAGACACTGGGCACCTTACTTTCAATCAAGCCAGTGATCAAGATTATGTTCCAAGCATGGATCATCACAGCAGACATGCGGGGAGAACTGGGCATCCCAGAGCTGGCCCAGTGGTGCGGAAGGCTGAGATGTGAGCACCTTACCTCCTTCCACACCAGCAATCCAGATTATGTTTTGAGCACGGATCATCATAGCAGACAGGCGGGGAGAACTGGGCATCCTGGGGCCAGCCAGTGGTTCAGAGGGCTGAGATGCTGAGCACCTTACCTCCTTCCACACCAGCGAACCAGATTGTGTTCCGAGTATGGATCATCACCACAGATAGGTGGGGAGAACTGGGTATCCTGAGGCCAGGACAGTGGTGCGGAGGGCCGAGATGCTTAGCATCTTATCTCCTTCCACACCAGTGATCCAGATCGTGTTCCAAGCATGGATAATCACAGCAGACAGGTGGGGAAAACTAGGCATTTCAGGGCCAGCCAGTGGTGTGGAGGGCTGAGATGCTGAGCGCCTGACCTCCTACACCACCAGTGATCCAGATTATATTCATTACAGCAGACAGGCAGGGAGAACTGGGCATCCTGGGGCCGGCCAGTGGTGTGGAGGGCTGAGACATTGGGCACCTTACCTCCAACCATGCCAGTGATCCAGATTGTGTTCCAAGCATGGATCATTACAGGAGACAGGCGGGGAGAACTGGACAACCTGGGGCCAGCCAGTGGCGTGGAGGGCTAAGATACTGAGTGCCTTACCTCCAACCATACCAGTGATCTAGATTATGTTCTGAGCACGGATCATCACAGTAGATAGATAGTGAGAACTGCCCATCTTCAAGTGACGCTTTATTCTCTGTGTTAGAGGATAAAAAAAAAATACATAAAAATATGGGTCAACCCACTGGTCAGCAGCAGGGATGCTGCTTCCCAAGCCCGAGTCCACAGCATGCAACATCACAACAGACTGGTGTGATGTCGGGGAGGGGAGAAGTGGGTCTGACATCCCATGGGGACACTCTCACTTTCTTCCTCTCTGTAAGCATGGATTTTTTGCACAGCTTCCTGGAGGGCCTGGGAGTGAAGAGCAGAACTGGGGCTAACCACGGACATGGAAGGAAGAGGCTGACATTGGGAAAATGAACCTTAACACTGTGAGGAGCATATAGGTGGGGAGGGTTCAAAACAGACAAGACCAGATGGATAAAAAGAGCCATCCTCCTACCAGACCTGCAAGGATCACTGTGACCTCTGTAACTTCCCCGCTGGACTCTGATGGAGCACAGCAGGTTGAAGGAGAGCAAGTACCCAAATGGGGGATGGGGAGAAGTTTAAAGATGTAAAACAGCTTGTTCAATCCACTTCCTGAACTGGGGGTGAAGGGTGGACGTGAAACTGCCTGCCCAACACACTTCCTGAATAAGGCCAGAAGTGTGATTACGCCAGCACTGGTTGGGAGTTCCAATGGAGGTGTACGCCAGGGCCAGGTGCAGAGGAGCTGCGGGAGGCAGTACTACACAAGCAAAGTAAGTTTTTATGAGTAATTAGACAGAAAGAGTAATAAGATATAAAAGTTACACTGTACACCGTAGGGGTACAGTATTTCAGCTGGAGTGCACTTGCACAGCGGAGATCATTGTGCTCAGACTTTGTAGCCATCTTAGTGTCATCTTGGTATGCTCCCCCCCCACAAAAAAAAAAATATTGCTTGCAGCTGATAAACTGTATTAAAACAGGCACTAAGGATGCAAGCAAGTTCTCCATTGCTTTAGTACTGCTCAGCTCCACAATCCCAAGTGTTTACATTTACCATTTCTAACACTACTGTTTGCTGGTTTAGGTGTCCTCTAACAATACCAATACACAGAGCTGACACTGCAACTAAAGTAACAGGAAGTAATGTTGTCAAATGTTTGTTTGTGAGTACTTAACTTACGCTATTATCCAGTGCATAGGTATTGATGAGATGTGCCAACATATTACACAACCACAAGGAAATGATGTCACCAAGCAGTCGGGGGATGAGGCCACTGAAACAACATGGTAAACAGATTAATGCAGGGAACAACATTAAAAATAATTCACGTAGGGCACAAACTAGCAAGACAGCAACAGTGTATATATTATTAGAAGGGACTTCAGATCCATCTTGTGTGCCAATTCTTGCGCATGGCACTGGTTGTACCGCATCTCAGTACATACACACATCCAAGCTTAACAACTGGAATGCTACTCTATTTATGCGGTGTAACCCTCAACGCATTCTCCCTCAGGAATGTCTCATGTCATGTGCAACCCCTACTCATGCTGTGTAACCCTCAATTTTATTTTATTTATTGAAATGTTTCACCAGGAAGGCACACCGAGCAACTAGTTGCTAGTCTCCCAGTGCAACCTGGGGAAGGGGCGGGGAGTAACAATTGGATGAAGAACTAGACATACAGTTTAACATTTATCATAGCTGAGAAATTAAACATTCAATTACATTCATAACAAGACATACAGTTAAAAAATATCAAATGATCATACAGTTGCATTTTTAACATTACATACAATTAAATATATCATACCTGTGGAATATGCATTTAATTATAGGTGGCATATCTGCGGAACAGTACAGAAATTGAATGTAGCCTTGGAGCCAACTCCTTGCAGGACTGGATCACGGTTAAGAGGCAGATTATTTAGCAATTATTGAATGAATGAGGTGCAGTGAGGGGACATCATGGAGGGTAGAGGGGTGTACAGGGGAAACCACCATTCTCCCTCAGGAATAAGTCTAGTTCTGTGTTACCCCTGCTTGTGGTGTGCAACCCTCAGCGTCATTCTCCCTGAGGAATCTGTCTAGTCTTGTGTTATGAGAAAATACAGTTTCGTACTTACTGTAATGGTAGATCTTCATGAGGATCTCTTGCAGCTGGTACTACCTTTGTGAGCTCACCAGGGGGTGCTCTTGCAGATGGGTCGCTTTCTTCCAGTAGTGCACAGTGGGGACTGCCCACTTGTGATGTCATCACTCGTTGCAGGTATAAAGGAAGTGGGCGGCCCCTAGTATCCTCAGTTCTTTGCCGGCTACCAGCTCACTGAGCATGGCTCTGAGGAAGAACAGAGGAGACCAGTGGTGCCCCCTCTTTTTAAGAGCAGAAATTGCTCTGCCAGAGAAGGAGGGCAGAAACGTGACCTGCTGCAAGACAGCCTCTCGAAGATCTACCATTATGGTAAGTACGAAGCTGTACTATTTTCATCGAGGGCATCTCTTGCAGCAGGTACTACAACTTCGGGATGATTCCAAAGCAGTCACTGTAAATGAAGGGAGGCCCTTGTGATAGGAGCCCTTGAAATACTGCACTGGCCAAAATATGTCCTGCATTTGGATATATCTTCTTTTTTTTTTTAAACTTACTATTTATGCTCCTTCTCTCTCTCTCTCTCCAGCCACCTTCCCAAGGGTCCCAGTATGCCTTGACTAGCCACACCGGGAGAAACTGGAGATCACCTTGCTCCCCTAAGTGCCCCCAATGCCCAAGTGAACCATCCATCCCAAGATAAGCCCCAGGTAGCGTGAGCCCCTCACCGATCTCCAATACCTCGGGAGGAGCAGACACCTGGAGTTGCACCCTCAACATCCCCCCAAGGTCACTGGCACAGGGCCAGTCTCCTGGCATAAACGTGGGGCTTCTTCCTTGTTCTGGTCCCACTCCCTGCAGACACCGGCACTCTGGGAGGACCAATGAGACTGAGGCACACAGCGACGTGCCTTCACTCCAGTCCTCTGCTGACATTTGCCCCACCGGAAATTACTGCATCAGGGACTGCAGCCCACCCTCCCCGGAGAAGGAGAGCGGGCCCATCAAGCGCTCAATCCTTCTGCCCCGGACCACTCTCCTGTGACCCAGGCTGGCTACCAAACCCGGGTTGCTGACACTGCAAGTGGTAGTGCTACCACTGCGCCGGTGGGCTGGCCCCTGGATCTATCTAAATTGTAATGTTTTGTAAATATATGAATAGTTGACCATGTAGCCACCCCACATATATCCGAAACAGAAACTCCTTGGAAGCAGGCGGCCGAGGTTGAGACTGCCCTGGTTGAATGTGCACAAACATTTCCCGGCAGTGGTTTCTGTGTTGTTGTACAACAGTATGAGATAGTTTGTAGCCAGAGTGACAAGGTTTGTTTTAGTTACTGGGAGACCTTCCTTTTGGGGCAAAGGCCACAAAACATTGGTCTGCGTTTCTAAAAGGTTGGGATCTAGAGAGAGAAATTCTGTGCCTGTGATGGACAGGCAATGTATGTAGTAATTGTTCTCCAGGATTGGTATGGTCTAGAACAGGGGTTCTCAAATGGTGAGACCAGCCTCCCTGGGGAGGCCCCAACCTGTTCCAGGGGAGGCTCAAGCAAGTCTGATAAAGTACTGTATTTAAATTTTGAGTTTTATATATTTTGTGTGAAGACATGAAGCAAACTGAAAGAGGATAATAGTAGTAGGTAATTTTATGTATTTATTTACTAATAGGTGACAAGGGAAGGTGAATGAGACACGGCTCATTTCAGGTGTACCCAGGGAAGGGTAGGGAGTGAATACATTTCAAAAGGTAACTGCAAAACAATAAAGAAATACACAACGAACAATAGTGCAAACAAATATGAACAATAAACTAATAATGAGTGGTGGTAAGCAGAGCAAGTAGGCTGGCCTATTGAAGGGGGGTTTACAATAAGCTGAATAATAATACTTATTGTATTTATTTCTTATTCAGACAATACTTTTGAGCACATGGGCTCTTTTTCAAAGGTTCCATGTCAGTATAAGACAAAGAACTGAATGTAAGACAATTACTCAGAGGTTTCAATTTATTCATGGTGTAGTGCACAAAGTACAGTATGTTATTTTACTTTGGGGAGGCCCAAGATTATTTAAGTTTTTGGGGGAGGCTCAACATCTTTTCCATGGATTTGGGGAGGGCTCACTGTGTCACAGTCTGAGAACTACTGGTCTAGAAAATATACTGGTAGATTTATTGACTGGTTTAGAGTTAATTCCGAGACCACTTTTGGTAAAAAGGCAGGACTGGCGCAGAGACACTGTCCTTATGAAAAATTAAGTAAGCTTCTTTATATAACAGCTTGTAGCTTGAAATGCATCGGGTTGAGGTAATGGCTACCAGGAATAATGCTTTCCATGACAGGCAGTGCATATCAGCCATTTCGGCTGGTTCGAATGGCTCTTTAGTGAGCTGTTCAATTACAAAATTGAGATCCCACGGTGGTATTGGGTGTCTGATTGGGGGTTATATGTACTATCCCTTTCAGAAACATTTTTGTAAGGCCCATTAGAGCTACTGTCTTATTCCCGATAGGTTCATGAAACGCCGAGATGGTGGCTACATGAACTTTAACAGAAGAGTATCCCAGGTTTTGTGCAGATTGATCTGACAGGTATTCTAGGATCTCCGAAAGCAGACAGGTGAAGGCGTCAAGAGATCTTTGTGTTGCCCAGAGTGCAAACTGCTTCCACTTGTCTTGACAGCATTTTCTAGTGGAAGGTTTCTAGGTGCCAGCAAGATTTGGGCCACTTTATCAGAGACCTTATGCCTGTTTGAGTGTGTACTCAGGAGCCAGGCATGTAGGTGTAGTGATCTGAGGCTGGGGTGGAGAATGGCACCTTGCTGTTGGGTCAGAAGGTCCGGTGTCAAGCGGAGGGGACTGGGATCTGTGATTGTCACCTGCTGTAGTAAGGGAAACCAAATCCGTCTTGGCCATAAAGGCGTGATTAGGATCATCTTTGCTGGTTCTCTTTGTAATTTTAGCAGGACTCTTTGGAGAAGTAGGGTTGGGGGAAAGGCGTATAAGAATTTCCCTGTCCAGGACAGGGACAGAGCATCTGTAATACAACCCTTCCTGTCCGGTATGACAGAACAGTAATGAGGCAGTTTGTGGTTCTCCAGAGAGGCAAACAGGTCCATCTCTGGAGTTCCCCATGTTCTGAGTATGTTCTGTAGGAGTGAAGTTTTGATTGTCGACTCATGTCCTTGGGAGTACCTGCTTAGATGGCCTGCTAGGGTATTCTGTATGCCAGGTACGTGGACTGCTATAAGCATCAAGTTTTGTCACATGGCTGCGTGCCACACTCTTGATGCCTCTTGGCAAGGGGTTGGGATTTGGTACCCCCTTGTTTGTTGTGGTACACTACTCTCGTGTTGTCTGACTGTATCAGTAAGGGGCCTGGTACTAGGTAAGGCAGAAATGTTCTTAAGGAAAGCCGCACTGCCTCATTTCCAATGTGCCGATATGTAGTCTGAACATGTGTTTGTCCCATGTGCCCTGCGTTTGATATTTGTGATCTAAATGGGCGCCCCAATCTGTTGCTGAGGCGTCTGTGGTTAGGGTCTGTATAGGGGTTGGCACCTGAAAGGGCATGCCTTTCTCTAGATTGCCTTAGTCTGTCCACCACTGTAGTGCTTTTTGTAGTGTGGGAGTGATCATGATATGGTCCTCTAAACCCCCTTTTCTTTGGTGCCACTGTCATCTGAAGGCACAATGAATAGGCCTCATGCGAAGACGGGCCTATGGGACAGTAGCGATAACTGCAGCCACATGTCCTAATAGTTTTAGGAGTTGCCTGGCTGTGACAACTGGAACTGTATTGTACAGCTTTGCCAGTGTTTGTCTTCTAGTTTCTGGTAGGTAAGTTTTTCCTGCTTCCATGTCCAGAGTGGCTCCCTATAAAGTGGAGTCTTTGTGATGGATCTATCCGAGACTTGGGCAGATTTACTATGATGCCCCAATTGTTGAAAGAGTTGCAAGGTTGCCTGCAGGGAGTGGATAAGTCCTTCCCTTGTGAAGGCTTTTAGCAGCCAGTTGTCTAGATAGGGGAACACAAAGTGACCTATTCGACTCAAGGCGGTAGCTACTACTGCTGGGCATTTGGTGAATACTCTGGCTGCTGACAAGAGGCAAATAGGAGTGCTCTGAACTGATAGTGGTTCCCTAACAGTTTGCAGCAAAGGTACTGGCGATGTTCCGGGTGAATGAGAATGTGAAGGTAAGCATCCTTCATATCCAAGGCACAGAGCCTGTCCCCTTGGTGTAAGAGGGGGAAGTATGGTAGTCAAAGTGACCATATGAAAATCTCTTGTATTGCATATACTTGTTCTGGGCACGCAAATCCAGGACAGGCTAGAGGTCCCCTGTTCACTCTGGGATCAGAAAGAAGTGGGAGTAAAAATCTCTTTCTTGTTGGTCAATTTGGACTGGTTATATTGCTCTCTTTTGCTTGAGAAATTGCAACTCCTCCATCAGGATAGGGATGTGATCTTGTGGGTATGTAACATTTTGTGGAGGGTGTGTCAGTGAACACACTTTGTTAGTTCGAGACTGTGGCCAGAATGTATTATCTGTAACACCCAATAATCTGTAGTGATGTTTTTTCCAGGCCTCTAGGTGTCAGGAAAAGCGACCCTCTACCACCTCAGAGACCTGTTGAGGAGGGTATGGGGGGTGGGGGTGGGCTGATCGGAGTCACTTTAAAATGGGGGCGTCACCCCTGGTAGAGGGAGTAGAACGACCTTCACGGGAGGCTGCAGAGGGAGGTCTGCTGGAGGCTTGTGAGTGTTGATTACCTCTATAGGCCTGTCTCCCTGAGCTGCACTGATGCCCAGTGCGTCAAAACTGATACTGGTAGTATCTTGGCTGCCCTGTCATTTGGTGAATATGGTACATTCCATGGACCGATCCTAGCCTTGGGTGTCATCTAAGATGGTCTTAGTGGCGGAGCCAAACAATGGTTCCCCATTAAAGGGTGCATTCATAATTTTATGTTGAATGTCTGGTGTGAAGCCTGAAATTCTAACCCATGCAGGATGTCTCAGGCAGACCTCAATGGTGCAGGCAAGGAAATTTTATTTATAAGGCGCCCAATCCCAGAGGCTCTGGGCGCCGAACATAAACAACATACAGCAGTAAAGTAAAACGGATAATAAAACCTCATTAAAACCATATCAAATTAATATTCATAAGTATAAAAAGGTTTCCAGAGGTCAACCTTCAAGGGACTGGTCAGAACTAAGGATGGCATCAGCAGTCAAAAGCCAGGCTGAAGAGGTGGGCCTTCAGCCTCCCCTTAAACACCTCAATCAAGGGAGCCTTCCGGACTGCAGGTGGAAGAGAGTTCCATAGGGTCGGCCCAGAGACACTGAAAGCACGTTCTCCCAAAGTCCTGAGTCGAACCCTGGGAACATCCAGGAGGCCCCTTGAGGAAGAGCGGAGGGAGTGAGCAGAGGACACCGGTGTCAGGAGCTCAGATGGGTAGCCACAACCCAGCCCGTATAGGGTCTTAAAGGTGAGCAGATCCACCTTGAAAAGGACCCTCCACCTGACTGGCAGCCAGTGCAAGGCATGCAGGACCAGACTCACATGACTGGACCTAGACAGGCCCATCAGCAACCATACCGCTACATTCTGCACCAGCTGCAGTCTGCGGAGGGTCCCTCCTGTGACCCCTAAGTACAGAGCATTAAGTAGTTGAGCCTAGAAGTCACAAAGGCATGCACCACTGTCGGCAGGTCCTCAGGCGAAATGAGGGGCTAAATCCGGGCAATGTTCTGCAAGTGGTAGAAACCACTGCTGAGTACAGGTGACACCTGATCTTCAAAGGTCAATCTACTATCAAGAATCATGCCTAGATTTCGCACCCTCAGAGAACCTACCAATGGCGCAGAACCCCAGAACAAGTCTAGAGTCAGCACCCTGTGGCAACCCATCACACCCACGACCAGGCTCGATCACAAGCACCTTAGTCTTAGCCGGAATGAGTCTCAGCCAGCTGGAAGCCATCGAGTCACTGATTTTAGCTAGACAGCTGTTAAGCACATCAACAGCTCCTGATGTTCCAGGCGCAGAAGACAAATACAGTTGGGTGTCATCCGAATTATCTTGCCCAGGGGTAGCATACACACTGCGAATAACATCAGCGACAAGATCAAGCCCTGAGGTACTCCACAGGGCAGAGGCATTGGGGAGGAGGAGAAATTCCCCATCACCACCCGCTGCACTGTCCGACAGACAGGACTCAAACCATTTGATGACAGTACTGGCAAGTTCACAAAACTCACAGAGCCGATCGAAAAGCACGACGTGATCCACAGTGCCAAAGGCTGAGGAGAGATAGAGGAGCACAAGAAAGTAGTTACGCAAGAACTTACCGTAACAGTAAATCTTCAAGAGAGGTTCCTGCAGTAGGTCATTACTTATAGGACTGCGCCCTCTGGCGTCAGG
This sequence comes from Neoceratodus forsteri, assembly GCA_016271365.2. NCBI lineage: Eukaryota > Metazoa > Chordata > Ceratodontiformes > Ceratodontidae > Neoceratodus > Neoceratodus forsteri. Next base: position 1,137,137,213 of record CM028133.1, read on the forward strand.
ACTGCATGGCAAACTTTTCCAGCAGTTTCTGGCAGGGGCCGCCCACCCAATGTCATGTGGTGGACGTCAGCTGATCCTATATAGTGGGTGGTCCCCATGCCCGCCTTTCCAGTTCTCCCACCGGACAGCCAAGGAGGAGGACTTACGGGGTGGACTTTCCAATGTAATGATCCAGAAGAGGCAAGGAACAAAGTGGAATCCACAGCAAAAGCATTCAGACTGAGACCTTCTGCGCTCACGGAGTACCTTCGGATTCGGATAATGAAGAGGACTAATGGGAGAGGGTAAAATGTCCCACTATTTTTATTTTCCATGCTGCTCCTCTCCATGCACTCTAACCGAGCCGAATGGCTTTGTGAGTTTGAAACTTTGATGCCTGGTCATTTAAAATCCTTTCTATGTTCTCTTGATGTAAAAGGGGACTCCTTTACTTTTACGTCGGTCTAGCTCTCAAGCTGACTTTTTGGCTCTATCAGTTCAGAACACTGAACCTGAAACCGACGAGAAGTCGTTACTAATTTAATTTAGTGTTTACTGAACAACATGTTGATTTTACTTCTGCACGGAAGAATTGTGGGATACTTTATGAGTGCTGTATCTGGGGGAGGTGGGGCTGAAATGATAAAGTGAGTTGTTAAATAAATATTAAGAGGTTGTAAGAGAAGATTGGCGGGTGGGACGTGCAGTGGCTTTGGGAAGATTTAATATTCCTGTAACCAGTCGTTTATTTAAGTGGGGACAGTGATTCTTGAGATCATGGTTTACATTTCCTAAACAATCTTACCTTTCTGATGTCGTCTTTGACCCCACAGGTTCTAATGTGGTTAGCCATACTAAACGTATGTTTGGAATAATGTTTAAGTTTAAACTAAGGATGGTACCCCACAGGTTGCATCAAATGACAGAGGACAGAATATCCTGATGCTAACATGTTTCTGTAATGCACCACTAGATGGAGCCCATGTAACCCTTGCTCCTCTGACTGTAATACATAGATACATAGACAGTGTCGGCAGATAAGGGCTTATGACCCACCCAGTCTGCCCATTTGAGCTTGTAAGTTCAGTTTGTTTTCCTAGAAGTCTGTTGCCCCTTACCCCTGACCTCCAGAATTCCTTTATGTCTATCCCATGCATTCTTAAATCCTGTGATTGTTTCAGCCCCCAACACTTCCTCTGGCAGGGTGTTCCACTTGTCCACCACCCGTTCTGTGAAGAAATTCTTCCTCACGCTTCCTCTGAATCGTCCTCCTCCAACTTCATCCCATGCCCTCTAGTCCCGAAACATCTTTTTCTTAAAATAGTGTTTTCCTGCACCCTGTTCCTCCTGTGAGATACTTGTATGTCTCTATCATATCCCTCTCCTCTCCTCTCCTCCAGGGAGTACATGTTCAGTTCCTTCAACCTGACTTCATAGGACTTGTGATGCAATCCATGTACCATCTTTGTTGCCCTCCTCTGAACCTTCTCTACCCTGTCTATGTCCTTACGTAGGTATGGTCTCCAGAACTGTACACCGTACTCCAGGTGGGGCCTCACTAGTGTCTTGTATAGCGTAATTATGACCTCCCTTTTCCTGCTGGTGATGCCCCTGCCTATACATCCCAGCATCCTATTTACCTTACCTGCTGCCTTGTCACACTGTTTCCCTACCTTGAGGTCATCGGAGATGATAACCCCAAGATCCCTTTCCTGCTTGGTGCATGCTATATCCTCACCCCCAACTGATATATTGTGCCAGGGTTTTTGTGCCCCTATGCATTATCTTGCACTTCTTGCACTGAATTTCAACTGCCAAACCCCTGACCATTCTTCAAGTTTTTGCAGGTGCTTCTCATTCTGTCTACACCCTCTGGTGTGTCTACTCTGTTACAGAGCTTTGCGTCATCAGCGAACAGTGAAATTCTGCCTTCTAGGTCCTCGCCATGTCACTGATGAAGATGTTGAATAGGACCGGTCCCAGCACTGATCCCTGTGGTACCCCACTGGTCACTCTTCCCTCTGTGGAGTGACAGCCATTTACCACCACCCTCTGTGTCCTGCCACCCAGCCAGTTACCTACCCACCACACTACTGTCCTGCCCACACCCATATTCCCCAGTTTGTGTCATAGTCTTCTATGTGGCACAGTGTCAAAGGCCTTGCTGAACTCCAGATAGGTCATGTCCACTGCCCTCCCCTGATCCACCTCTCTAGTCACCCAGTCAAAAAATTCAACGAGGTTGGTCTGACATGACCTCCCCCTGGTGAAACCATGCTGCCTTGGGTCCTGTAGTCCATTGACAACCAGATGTTCCACCAATCTCTCCTTCAGTAGTGCTTCCATGATCTTCCCCACTACCGAGGTGAGGCTGACTGGTCTGTAGTTCCCTGCTTCCTCTTTGTTCCCACTTTTGTATAAGGGGACTACATCTGCTGTCCTCCAGTCTTTGGGTACCTCCCCTGTTTCCAGTGATCGGCTAAACAGGATAGCCAGAGGTTCAGCCACCACCTCTCTTAGTTCTTTAAGGACCCTGGGTAATGCTTTTGATATGCTTACTGCAAAATGAATAAACACAAAGTACAAAAAAAAAAAAAAAAATCCTGGAGCCCAGTTCAGAATGGCTGAAAGAAATGCAGAAAACTGGGGTAAGGAGGGAGGGAAAAAGGTGACCTACTGCAGGAACCTGTCTCGAAGATCTAATGTTACGGTAAGTTCTTACGTAACTGTACTATCTTACTTCAAAAGGGTTCCTGCAGTAGGTCATTACTTATAGGACTGAATCCCAAGCATTTACTCAGAGAGACTGAGAGAGAGTCACGGGAGGAGGAGCAACAGAAAGACAGCACCGGACCAGTCTAAGACAGTAGGCCCTGCAAGACAGCAAGGCCGGACCCGGCCCCACGGCTAGAGACAATGTCCAGACTGTAATGCTCTGTGAAGGTATGGTCGGAACTCCAGGTTGCTGCCACACAGATCTCGGCTGCAGACACATTCCGCAGGAAATGACGAAAAGGTAGCCATGCCCCTAGTAGAGTGACCTCTGACCTCCCCCGGAAGAGGTGTGCTGTACACGTGGTAACAGAAGCGAATGCAGTTACCTAGCCATTTAGAAAGACACCGTTTAGAAACGGCCGATCCCAAGGATTTGGGAGCAAAGGAGACAAAAAGCTGATCAGACTTTCTGGATTCCTTGGTTCTATGAACGTAACACCTGAGGATCCTATGGACATCCAAGGTGTGAAAGAGATCCTCCCCCATTTGAATGATTAGAGTAATAAACCGGAAGTTCAAACGTCTGGTTTAAAGTGAACTCAGAAACCACCCTAGGAAGAAACTTGGGATTAGTTTGCAGAACCGCCCGGTCCTTATGCAAAATAAAATAAGGCTCCTTATGCATCAGGTCCTGAAGCTCAGAAATCCTATGAGCAGAAGTAATGGCAACTAAAAATAGCACCTTCCAAGAAATGTAGTGCATGTCACAGCTCATCGCTGATTCAAAGGGAGGAAGTGTAAGCTTCTCTAACACAAAATTCAAATCTCAATGTGGGGGTGGGGTTACGAATGGGAGGTTTTAGGTGGAGGATCCCTTCAGAAAGGTCTTAGAGACCTCCAACTTAGCCATGGGTTTTCCTTCCACCAGCATGTGGCAGGCCGAGATGGCCGACAAGTGAACTTTAAGGGATGAATACGACAGACCCGAATCAGACAGGTGCAGGAGGTACTCTATGACCTGAGAAGCAGAGCAGGTAAAGGGATCCCAGCCTTTGGAAGTCGCCCAAATGGAAAAACGCTTCCATTTCATGGCCTAGGTGGATCTGGTGGCGGGTTTTCTGGCTTCCACCAGGACCTGAGCAACCTCTTGGGAGACCCCAAAGTGAGCTCTGATTATGTCTGAAGGAGCCACGCATGAAGACGCAATGTCCCGAGTCCTGGATGTACTAACCTGCCTCGGTCCTGAGTCAACAGATCATGCCTGAGAAGTAAAGGAATTGGGGATTCCACTGAGAGCTGCTGCATTAGCGGAAACCAAATTTGCCTCGGCCAAGGAGGAGCAACCAGAATCATTCAAGCTCCCGCTGCCTGTAGTTTATGCACCACCCTATGAAGAATGGGAAAGGGAGGAAAGGCGTAAAAGAACTTCCCTGTCCAACACAGTGACAACGTAATGTGCCAGAAAGCTCCAGGCTCTGGAACAGGCGAGCAAAAGCTGAGAAGTTTTGTGTTAATAGGGAGGTGAACAGATCGATGTCTGGCTGACCCCACCTCTGGAAGAGAGTGTCTGCTACCTCCTGACAATTCCGATTCATGAGAGAGGGAAGACGTCCAACTGAAGCTGTCTGCCAGGAAGTTGTGAATGCCTGGAACATGCACGGCTGTAAGAAATGGGTCATGCTGGACTGCCCAATTCTATACCCTCATAACCTCTCTGCATAGGGAGTATGATAGGGTGCCTCCATTTGTTGATGTACCAGACTACCGACATATTGTCTGTCTGGATTAGCAGTGTCCCTCTCAAGAGGATGGTCTGAAAAGCTTGAAGGGCATAAAGAACCACCCTCATCTCCAGGATGTTGATGTGCAAGGACATCTCCAGCTGGGACCAGAAACCCTGGGTTCGGTGGTCCCCGAGGTGTGCTCCCCAACCCAGGCACGAGGCGTCTGTGGCGAGGGTCCATGGGGGGTCGAAAGGGAAGTCCCTTGTACAGATTCAGAGGGTCTACCACCATTGTAGATCCCTCTTGACAGCTTTGGAGACCAAAATGAAGTGGTTCAGATAGTCCAAGCGCTGATCCCACTGGACGCGACGAGTCCACAGTGAGATCCGAATTTGCAACCTGGCTAAAGGAACTGTGTAGATAGAGGCTGCCATCAGGTCCAGCAAGCGTAGTAACACTCTGGCTGGAAGAGATCTGGACAATATCTTCAGAATGATCTGCTCTCGAAAAGTCTCTGCTCTGTCTGAGGGGAGAAGAGCTCTGCACTGGACCGTGTCCAAAACCACCCCTATGAATTGAAGGTTCTGAGAGGGGGTTAAAGATGACTTTGGGGCATTGACTGTGATCCACAGTTGGGGAAAAGGGGTCCAGGGTAATCAAGAGGGAGTCCAGAAGGCTGTTCCTGGATGGAGCTGAAATTAGCGAATGGTCCAGGTAGGGGACCATCGCTATACCCTGGCAGCGTAAGGCTGCTGCCACCACCGCTAGGCACTTGGTAAAAACCCTGGGTGCCGAGGACAGGCCAAAGGGGAGGGCTGTGAACTGGAAGTGATCCCCCTGGAAACAAAACCGAAGGAAATGGCGGTGGCCAGGGAAAATCGGGATATGCAGGTAAGCGTCCTGCATGTCCAGAGCACAGAGCCAGTGATTCTGCTGCAGAAGGGGCAGGAGGCTCTGAACAGTCAGCATGCGGAACCTCTTGTACTCTATGAAAAGGTTCAGACTGCTGAGGTCCAGGATAGGGGTGAGGTTGCCCATCTTCTTTGGTACCAGGAAGAATTGGGAGTAAAACCCCCTTCCTCTCTGGGCAACTGGCACTGGTTCGATTGCTGCCTTTCGCTCCCGAGTCCTGATCTCCTCCTCAACCAGTGGGGCTTGATGCAGGGAGTAGTGTGAGCGACCAGGAGGAGAGTCTGGAGGCAGCTCCAGGAACTCTAGCGTGTGCCCTTGAGAAATGAACTGTAGGACCCACGCGTCTGAGGTGATGCCCTTCCACTCCTGGACGTGAAGGGCACATCATCCCCCCCACTGGCTCCATGCTTTGAAGTTGGGGGGGGGGGAGGAGAGATTGGGAGAGTCAGGAGGCAGAGGGGTGGGGTTGGGGGGCAAAGGCCCTCCTGCCGGTCTCTGGGTCTTGGCGGCCGCTGGAGAGGAAAAGGAGGAGCCAGTGGCTCGCCTTTTAGTCTGTTTCTTTGGGGCTGCTTGCTTCCCCTGGCGCTTGAACTGGCACCGAAAGGGCTGCTTCTTGGGAGTACTGGCCCTATACATAGAGTGGACCGATCTGAGGGTCTGACCACTACCTTGGAGGTCTGCACTCAAATCCTTGGTGTCCCTTCCGAAGAGGACCAGTCTTCTAAAAGGAGTGTCCTGGATGGCTGCGTGCACATCTGCCGAAAGACCCGAAATACACAGTCAAGCGTGCATCCTGAGGCCAATGGCAGCAGCCGAGGAGCATGCTCCCGCGTCCACCGAATTGTAGGTGGCCCCGAGAGCATGTCTGAAAGAGACCTTAGAGAGACAAAGCTGCTTAGCGATCTCCACTTTGAGGTCTGAATCCTCCAGGGAGGAGATCTTGTCCTCCAATTTAGCTAAGGTGGCCTTTTGAAAAGACACCATATGTGCCACGTAATTCAAAGAGCACAGAGCACACGTGGTATAAGAGTAGACCTTCATGCCAAACTGGGGGGGGCTCATGTGCTTGGGATTAGCCGAGCGTCATGAGCGTCAGTAATAGGACTTGAATTTGCCTTGGGGTGAGAGTCCAGGAAGGGGATGCCTTCAGCAGAATGATATATCCCGTCTGCCTTTTTAGGGACAGCAGGAATGGAGTGTGCCAATTTCCAAATGGTTTATGTAAGGTCCTCATGTGGTGCTATCCAAGGAGGAATTGGATTGGGGGAGGCAGCCTCTAAATCTAGATGCTCGGCTAAGCGCTTCCTCATAGGATCCAGATCCTCAGCATTTCAACCGCTTACCTGCTGGATTATGCGGAGGAGCTCTGTGAAAGAAGGTCCACCGGAGGAGACTTGGGAGACTCTTTGCCCCTTGGGGGAGAGGACAGCTCATCTGAGGAAGACTCTGACGTGTCAGAGTCAGGGGCCTTCTCACCCTCTGGACGAGGGATATCTTGATGGGTAGTACCCAAGACATGCACCATATGCCGAGGGGCAGGGGAAGGAGGAGTTGGGGCACTACCACAGGACTAGGAAGCCTATGTTCCAAGTGGGAGAAAAGCTGGGACCTCGCATCCTTCCACCATGACTAAATAAGTGACTGGAAGTCTGGTTGCGGAGTAGGAGAAGGCGGGTTAGGTGGGGGGGGGGGAGAGAGTACTAATGAGCTCCCGAACCCGCATGCTGAGGAGGGGGTACCCCTGATAATATGGGTATCCCTGTTGGCACCCAGGGAAATAGCCCTGGGAATGAGACATCGATGGGCCAGACAGCAGAGGAAGGAATGCCTGATGTCTGGAGAAAATAGGAGGCCCAGATGGTAGGTCTTGACCAAGAGGGCTGGACGGGCCAGGATAAATGCCCACCGTCACGATAATCGATGTCGGGCTTTTATCCTGACACCAGAGAATACAGTTCTTTAAGTAATGACCTACTGCAGGAATCCTCTCGAAGTAAGATCTGACCAGTCTCCTCTATCTCTAGCCCTAAGCAGGTCATTATGCACTCTCGCTAGAGAAGTTTCAGTGTAATGTCTAGCCCGAAAACCCGACTGGAAAGGCTCATAGGTGTCTGAGGACACCAGGCAATCCTCAAGCTGTAGTGCCACCAATTTCTTAACAACCTTGCTCAAAGAAGGCAGGTTGGAGATTGGACAGTAATTCGCTGGGACGTCTGAGTCGAGGGAAGATTTCTTTAGGAGGGGCTTCCCCAGTGCTTCTTTCGGAGCAACTGGGAAGATCCCCTCCGCCATCGAGCACCTAGCAGTCCTGGTGAACACCAGGCCAACGGCATCGACACATCCCATTAAGAAACGTGTCGGGGCTGGGTCCAGTTCACAAAAGGTGTGCTTCAGCTCTAAGATCACCTTTGTCACTTCAGACACCTCCACTGGTCTAAACTCCTCCAAGGCAGACTAAGTGCCTCTGAAACTCCCAACTCGATCACTGTGAGGCAAAAGCTTACCTGTCCGAATCCCCGACTGGATTAAGAAAAACAGAGTAAACTCTTCACATAAAGTGGTTGAAAAAGCTTTTTTCGGCTGAAGACAGGCAGGGTGTAAAAGCCTATCCACAGTCTGAAAAAGCCAAGATGGTCTGTTTTTCCCCCGCAGCAATTTCCCTGGACAGGAATTCTGCCTCCTTATGGGAAACTGCCCCCTGGTACTCAACAAACTGAGAACGCAGGGCCAGCCTCTCGGCCTCCAGCCGGGTCTTTCGCCAGCAATGCTCCAACTTCCAACCCCTGACCATCATCTTGAGATCCCCATCAAACCAGGGGGATCTCAATTGAGAGGATCTGGGTAGTATACGGACTGGTACGATGGCATCTAGAGCTTCGACAACCACCCTGCTCTAGGTGGCCACCACCTCTCCAGTGCCAATCACACATGCTGCATCAACCCTAGATAGGTCAGCTAACACCAGCAGAACCACTGGGTCAATGCCTCTTAAGGGGCGACAGCTGACCATCTCCACAGGGGAAAGACTTTCAGGGGGGGCCCCAAAGCTGGACTCCATGGAGCAGTGATCAGACCTGATCAATCTTGATGTTATCAATCTCAAGATCCAGCTGGAACACCAGATCGAGTATGCGGCTATGCTGGTGAGTAGCAGCAACAACCACTTGCGACAGGCCCAGTGATTTCATCAACTAGAGAAGGTTGTAACCGTAACACGAGGATTCGTCATCGACCCACGTAATGAAATCCCCCAAGACTAAACACCTGGGGGACTCCAACACTTGGTCGAGGACAAAGTCCGCTACCTCCTGCAGGAACTCCCCCACCCCCACTCCAGGGGGTGGTAAACGAGGAGACTCCCACAACCTGCACCTGCACCCCCACGCACAGCAATGCACTCAAAGGATCAGGTATTACCAACTGGGTGCACCGAGAAGCCCAGGCTGGATCGAAAAACAATGGCAACTCCCCCAAACCTGCAATCCTTTCTCGGACAGTGCACTACGATATATCCGGCAGGGATGGAAGGATCTGGCAGAAGTATCTGCTATTATCATATGATGTTCTCAGCAGGAGGGATGAAAAGCTACAGCCAGTATTAAGAGTGACTAGTAACAGCTCTCTTTCCTCGGACTGAGGAAGTTTATTGGCTATTTCAGTGGCAGCTGTCCAAAGGGTTTTCTGATATTTTAACATATGGCCCATATAGTTTATGGACCTAATGTTCAAAGTGGCTCCTTGATGCATTTTCTTCCCCATATGGTCCAGTCGTCTGGATTCAATATCTGGGGGAAGGGAGCTCATATGTTTCAGTTTCTTGGTCCTATCATGTGCTGCCTTTATTACCACTGCGTCTGCTTGTGGTGTGCTTGCAAAACAGGTATGGTCTACAGGCACCTGGTAAAGGCAGTCTGTCTTACGTGGCACTGGAGGGGTATCTGCAGGCTTTTGCCATGCTGTTAAGATCGCATCCTGATAAGATGGAAAGATAGGTGGGACCACTATAGCCAGATCTTCTGGGAGTTCCAGATAGCCTGCCAAGTTCTGGCACTGCCTATCAGGTTCTTTTGTAGTAAAATCCATAACTTTCTGTATTTGGGCCATCATTTTTAAGAAAGTTGGGTCATCAGGGGGTGATGCAGGAGTAAAACAATGCTGAGCCCCCTCCGAGGAAGATATAAAGTTAGTTGAAGGAGGCTGAATACCATCCTCTTCATCAATGTCCTCCTCATAGTCTCCTTCTTCCTCCTGCATTGAGTCCTCCTCTAAAGAATGATAGGGACATATGTAGCTTCTGGCCAGAAGCATTTAGGTGGAGGGGGAGGGGGGTGCTGGTCTGGCTACTTTTGGTGGTTGTGTGGGCTGAATACCCTGTATAACTTGTAGCACAGTTTGCACCACCATGGCCACGTTCACAGAGGTAGTGGTGGTAGGTGGTTGTGTAGCTCCTTGTACTTTGAGTGCTCAGGGCAAAACAGAGGAGACAGAACGGGGTTGTGGATATAGCTGCATCTCTGAGAGGGCTATCCCTGTTCCTCTGTTATGCATATTTAGGGTCTCTACCTACCGGGTCAGGTTGTTGCATGCTCTACCATGCACAGGAATACTGCACAACAGAACAGCGTGGACGGGAAGAGCAAGAGAGTGCAAAACACCACAAGATATGTGTGTGGTAGTGAACCCTCTCACTGTTCCCAGGAAGAGGATAAGACCTCTGCTAGGACGAGGGGTCAGAGGGCAGCTGCTGTGGCTCGACGGGATGAGCCACAGGCAGCAACGGATGCAGTGCGTCTGTGGACTGGTTTCGATTCCTGGTCCTAGACACAGAACATATTTTAGCTTTGATTGTTACCCCGAGTTGGTTATTTAAGTTGGGTTAGGGGCAGAGCCCCCTGTAGCAGAGGTGAAGGGGCAAAGCCCCTAAGACATACAGTATTCAGTTGGCAATATACTGTGCTGTATTGGCAATGTGGTACAGTATATTGCTGCACTGTAATGTCCTGTGACATTATGACCCCATGCTGGATTTCTATGAGATGCCACCTGTGTAGGAGGTGGCAATTTTGGCATAACCGAAAGAGAGAATCCCTTTACTTTAATCACAAAACCCTGCTTTGTTGACTGTCTCGTCGACAGAGAGAGTGATGCTTCAGAATGTTCTGCGACGGAGACCAAAACAGGGATGTTTCAGAATGTCTGAAAAAGGACATCGACAGGGAGGCAGAGCGCCCTCCTCTAGAGGAGCGCTGGCCTGTCGATGAGCAGCTGGGAGCGGCAGTGGTGGCTGGTGTGTTAACCACCGCAAGAGCTGTGTCAAGTGTCAACGACAGAATTGGCAGAGCCATCACTGACAAGGGCTTCGCCTTATGGGTTGAAATTTTAGATGCCACTGTCAACAACTTGTGGGTAGAGACAGTCGACGAGTGGGAATGTTTGCCTTCCGTAGAAGGAGTTTTGTCCCTTTGTTTGTGTTTGGGGTTCAGATGGGACGTTTGAGAAGAGGAGGAGGCATGTTGTTGAGGCCCCTTCTTCTCTAAGAGAGCAAGTTTCTGTTCCATGAGAAATTACTCCAGTTCTTGTTGCTGTCAATGAGTTGCCTGGTTGAAGTTCCTGCAGATGGAGGAGTCAAGGACTTTGTGCTCAGCCCCCAAGCACTGCACACAAACCGGGTGCTCATCATATCTGTAGATCCTTTTGCCACAAGGGCAGTTTCTAAATAGTGCCTCTGATTGAGACATTCGTTTTGAGGGTAGAGAGGAAGAAGAGGACGACAAGCCATTCTAGTTCTGGTCGTCGTCGTTGACAGTGATGCACTGTCAGGCTGGAAAGCTTCTGTGTTGCGAACTGCTAGATGGCGAGAATAGAATTGAGGATACTGGGGGCCACCCACTTCCTTTATACCTCCAAGGAGTGATGATATAATAAGTGGGCGGCCCCCACTATGCACTGCTGGAAGACAGCGACCGTCTACAAGAGTGCCCTCTGGTGAGCTCCCAAAGGTAGTACCTGCTGCAAGAGATACCCTTGATGAAGATCAACAGTTACATCACGCACACCAGAGCCAGAAGATATGCTTTCTCCAGTGAAGATGGCACAAATTCCACCAGTCAATCTTGATGAAAATAATTTTTAAATTTATTGCAACAAATGCAGGTTTACAGAAAGCAAAAAAAAAATAGTTAGGTACACCAGCAAGTCCGCGATTCTCTAGTCCTGTGTTACCCCTACTCATGCTGTGTAACCCTCAATGCCATTTTCCCTCAGGAATCTGTCTAGCTGAACTCCCACTCATGCTGTGAAACCCTTAATGTCAATCTCAAGGACTGTCTAGTCCCGTGTAACTCATGCTGTGTAACCCTCAATGCCATTCTCCCTGAGTGCCCTGTATAACCCATACTCATGCTGTGTAACCCTCAATGCAATTCTCCCTCAGTGTCCTGTGTAACCCTCTATGCCATTCTCCCTCAGTGTCCTGTGTAACCCATACTCATGCTGTGCAACCCTCAATGCCATTCTCCCTCAGTGCCCTGTGTAACCCTCAATGCCATTCTCCTGGTGTCCTGTGTAACCTTCAATGCCATTCTCCCTCAGTGACCTGTGTAACCCATACTCATGCTGTGTAACCCTCAATGCCATTCTCCCTCAGTGTCCTGTATAACCCATACTCATGCTGTGCAACCCTCTATGCCATTCTCCCTCAGTGTCCTGTGTAATCCTCAATGCCATTCTCCTGGTGTCCTGTGTAACCTTCAATGCCATTCTCCCTCAGTGTCCTGTGTAACCCATACTCATGCTGTGTAACCCTCAATGCAATTCTCCCTCAGTGTTCTGTGTAACCCTCTATGCCATTCTCCCTCAGTGTCCTGTGTAACCCATACTCATGCTGTGTAACCCTCAATGCCATTCTCCTTCAGTGTTCTGTGTAACACATACTCATGCTGTGTAACCCTCAATGCCATTCTCCCACAGTGTCCTGTGTAACCCATACTCATGCTGTGTAACCCTCAATGCCATTCTCCCACAGTGTCCTGTGTAACCCGTACTCATGCTGTGTAACCCTCATTGCCATTCCCCCTCAGGAATATGCCCGATCCTGTATCACTACGACTCGTGCTGTGTATCCCTCAGTGCCATTCTCCCTCAGGAACTTGTCTACTCCTGTGTGACCCCTACCTATACTGTGTAACCTTCAATGCCATTCCCCTCAGGAATCTGCCTGATCCTGTGTCACCACAACTCGTGCTGTGTAGCCCTCAATGCCATTCTCCCAAAAGAATCTGTCTAATGGCTCTGTGGCAGAGCAAGAACAGCAATCGACTTCAATGCAAGCAGTAGTGACCACCAAAGTGTAAGAGAACACCCAGGTCTTGGACACCCCGACGTGCTACAGAATGAGGTTTGGGCAGGCAATCTTTGGTTGGTCAGTGTCCCAGAGGGCACCAACCTCTTAGGCTGCATTAAGGACTAGCTATAGAACTCCCTCGTTGTTCCCTCTGATTTTCAGTGGAACTCCTTAAAACAGGTCTATAGAGTCAATCCACGAATCCAGCTGCAGAATACTTCATGGTCCCGCACTGTTCTTATCTACTTCTAGCAGCCACTGCTGCATGCCCTCTGTTTATCAATCAATGCTTCAGACGTCAAAGTATTCCCAGACCTTTCATTCTGGACGAGGGCTCACCGGGTGGCAAGAAATTTGATGGTGTTCGGCAGCATTTGTGGACCCTGGGGATTAACCACTCCTTTCTGCTTCCAGCCCAGCTCCGCATCACCTAAGGGGGAAAAGCTGGCAATTCTCTAATCCAAGGGATGTGGGCTGTTGGCTGGAAAAGACTGATACAGAATATGTAGCCCAGGAGAGATTGGATCTGCACCAGGAGGAGAATTCTGCAGAAGGGGACTGATTTGCAGTTTTGACCAGTGATCACTGTTAAAACATCGCAGCAACTTTATTTCTAAATAGTCTGTTTACCTGCCTGTCTTGGTAGGGGAACTGTTCTCATTTCCTTTCTACAACATTTGATGTTGACTCTTGAACAGCTGCTCAACCACTTGAGACATTTGGGAACTTGTTTTTTTTTTTTGGTCACGATGTGTGTGTAGGCCACTTTTCACCACGTGGTGATGGCCGCTTTGCTATATTGGGTTGGGTGGGGAGTAGTCACAGGGGCTCGTGAAGTACTGCAATGCACTCTATGTTGCAGGGCTTGGTTTTCTCGATAAGTTTGAAAGATTAACATTTAATCAATGTTATTTTTCAGAAAGTTTTTGTGGTGGTTTTGTGGTTTGGGGGGTGGATACGATTTAGATAACTCTTCCTACTTTACTGTCAGTATAATTGGTTAAAGCAAACTACTGTTTGTGTGTAATAATCTTATGATATTTTCCCAATAGGACGACCAGCAAGCCTTTGAAGTAGCTAGCATTTTCTTTTACCTTCACCTTTATAGAATCTTAATTACATTAGCTTTGACTACTCACTTGCCTGTTTCCTGGATGCCACCCCTTAGACGTGGCGACTCCTCTTCTCGCTATCCTCTTCAATTCCAGGACCCCAACTAGGCACATTCGCTCCACAGATACTCCCACCGTTGTGATCCCCAGAACCTCCACCAATATGGGCGGAAAAGCCCTCTCCGTTGCCGCCCTCTTGCTGTGGAACAGGCTACCCGCATCCCTGTGAATTTCTAATATTCAACACACTTTTAAACTAAACCTCAAATCCTGGCTTTTGAGCAGAGGGTAGTATAACAGCATCACTCGCTAAATACTTTCCCCCTTTCCGCCTGCCATTTATCTTCATCACCTACTCCGCTATTTCTCTACCTCCCTGCTTGTTGGGCCTGCCGAGCTGAAGCTTGGCATCCCTGTACCTACCTATCTGCTACGTTGCATTGTAGATATTCTCTATTTTTTTTTATTCAACCGATTGTAGCTCTTATTCTTGTACCTTGTACCCACCAATGTTGACCTGCCATGTCAGTATTTCAAATGTTAACAAGCCATTATTTCATTTTTATTGGTTATACTGGAAAGGCATGTGAGCACTGCTGCCAGTTTACACAATCATCCAGTTACATACAACAATCATGAGACATGACAGACTAAAACATTTAACTTACAGAGAAAGTTAATACAGTGGTACATAAAATCAGGATAATATAGACTAAAGGGCAAACCGTGAACTAGCCTTGGTGAATTAACAAATACAAGGTGACATTAAGCATTCGGTGAGGGTTTAACAACAATATAATATAACAGTGGGAAACAGAAAATTTAAGTGCAATCTAAAAAACTAGCCTGGGTGGATTAACAATACTACAAGTGCTAGAAAGAGAGAATAAGTGCCAAAGGTGAATAACCAGAGTGTGAGGGGAAAAGAGTACAGAAGGGGAACCAGATTACGGCTGCGAGCAGGAGCAGGTGAGGGAGAAATGTTTCCTGATACTGTGTTTGAAGACGCTGGTGGAGGGACAGAGTTTTAGTTCTGGAGGGAGAGAGTTGAAGAGCTTGGGTCCCATAAAGGACAGTGTTTTCTGACCTTGGGTGGTCTGGCAGAAAGGAACAGTGAAAAGAGAGAGTAGAGGACAGTCTAGCGGTCCTGGTGGTGGTGGCTGTCTGGAAGAGAGGTGAGGCAATCAGGGAGCAGTCCATGGGAGAGTTTGAAGACGAAGGTGGCTATCTTGCAGTTGAGGCAGGCCTCAAGGGAGGGCTGACTGGTGAGCTTATAAAGGTCAGTGGTGTGTGAGTTTAGGGAAACCAGAGGCAAAGTGGACAGTGTTGTGGCAGGAGCTTCGAAGTCTGGAGAAATTCTTGATGGAGAGGCGGGGGAGAAAGACAAGCGAACCATAGCCAAAGACAGGAAGGAGGAAGCTGGAGACTAAGAGAGATTTGGATTCCCTGTTAAGGTAATGCTTGGTTCCATGGAGGATACCAAGGTGGTGTGCTTTTTTGATTGTGAGTCTAGTGTGAGCATCTAAATTGAGGTGGCTATCCAGGAGTAAGCCACGGTACTTGAATTCACTGACTCTTTCAATGGCATTAATAAGGTTGTCATAGAGGGAGAGGTCATAGCCAAGGGGTTTGCCGGGGCTGGGGAAAACCACAAACTTAGTTTTTTTGGAGCTGAGTACAAGACCTCTGGATGTGAACCAGGTGTGAAGTCTGCTGAAATCAAATTGGAGTTAGTAAATGAGAGCGTTGGGGTTTTTGTCTCGACAGAAAATGGCTGCATTATCAGCATAGAGAATGAGTTTGGAGGTGGTGCAGATGTCAGGCAGGGAGTTAACGACCAGAGAGAAGAGAAAAGGGCCCAGGATGGACCCTTGGGGGATGCCATATTTGATGAGGCAGGATTCAGAGAGGACACCACCAATAACGTGCGATGGGATCTGCCCATTAGGCAATCCTTGAACCCGAGGCAGATCTCAGGTGAGAAATGGAGGCCAGCCAAGGTACGGAGGAGGACTTCATGATCAACGAGGTTGAAGGCTTTGGTGAGGTCTATGAATGCAGCACCAGTGTAGAGGCCTTTGTTGTTAGCTTTGTCTATGGAGTGGGTGAACTTGATGAGGGCAATTTTGCTACTGTGTCGAGCACGGAACCCATGCGGGGCCTCGTTGAGCAGGTTGCATTTGGAGAGGAATTCTGCGATTTGCCTGTTGACCACGTTCTCTAAAATTTGGGAGAGAGGGGCAAGGAGGGAGATGGAATGGTAGTTGGATACTAGATCCATGGAACCAGATTTGTGAAGAGGTTTAATAACTGCGCACTTCCATGCTTTCGGGAAGAACCCCGCGCAGAGGGAGTGGCTGAGGATGTTATTGAGCGGGATGGCCAGGGAGTCATAGGCAAGACGAAGAACTCCGAAGTCAATGTTGTCGGCACCCTTGGATGATCTTGGATCGTTTGTTCCGATTAACTTGATGTCAACTGTATTATATACTGCAATTTCTTTCTCTAGTGCCTTGTGGACCCGGTTGTGCCTGTAAACGGTCCTCTGGACCAGTGCACCTACCCAGTAATCAAAGACATAAATCAGTGGGTTCCCCTACTCCTACTTTACAAGAGTACAAAGCCAAAAGCATGGTGCTGCCACAGTTTTCCTGGTCAACAGCCTTTTGTTGTACCAGCCATTAACTGTCTAGTGCTTTGCATGAGAATATGACTTGTTTTCTCAGTTCTTAAAGATAAAATGAACAGTTTTTTTCCCATATTTTTAATAAAAGCTTGACTTCAAGTCCCTCTGTCATGATTAGTGTTTCCTGAAAATATCATGCTGTTTGGTTCTTCGGTTTTCTTTAAATCAGCCTCTGTTATTGTGCTCTGCAGTAACTGAAAACAGCAAAGATTTTTCTGTCCCCATCAGTGAGCGATGACATCATTTTTGTCTAGCCTGCTGTTTCAGCAATTAAGTCCCGGATTGACTGAAGAAGCTGTTGCAGCTCCCAGTCAGAGCAGTCTGTAGAGCCAATTGTTTTCTCTCAAAGTTTACTAACCCATCTGGTTTGTGTTTAGACAGATTAGCTTAAAATCTATCATTCTGTTCTCATAACAAGTCGGTCATTTGCGTTTCAGTGCTGAACTGAAGTGGTATGAATGAATGTCTGTGAGAAATTACCTCGTCTGTATCACAGCTGTGAGTTCTGTCATCAAAACCCGGCATTGTTTTCTGGCTATATAACACAGAGTTGTTTAATGGACATAAAATAAATCTAAAGACTCAGCTAGCACTCACCCCCTCCCACCAAAACACCTGATACAAAATCCCCACTAAACAAACACAAAAGGGAGAGTCTCAATGAAGTGCAATGTGCTGTGAAAACTAAAGCTATCTCCAGCAGGAGAAACGGTGAAAACATGTGCAATGCAAGCAGTACATAAACCAAATAAAGTGAGTTGAACTATCAGACAGTCCAAGTCCCAATAAACAAACTAGAAAAAACAGCTCCAAGTCTCAGAATGGAAAGCGAGAGGTACTCAGACTGCTAGTTTCCAGAAGCAATGTTAAGAGTAGCTGAGACCAAATAACGTTTATTCACAGAGCGTAGCTTCTCTGGACTGCTTCTACCCTGTCAATGTCCTTGCAGAGGTGTGGTTTCCAGAACTGGACACAGTACTCTGGGTGAAGTCTCAGTAGTTAGCGATACAGTGGCAGCATCACCTCCCTCCTCTGACGTAGTGTAGACAACAGGCACTGCTAAGGTCACTTAAAATGGCAATTCAGGCATGCTTTTAATATAAGAAAGCATTTAATTGAAGCAACTACGGTAATACTCACGCAAAAAATCCCAGAATGCCTTCCTCCCGATAGACTGTAACTATAGAATCAAACACTCCACTGTATGCATGTGAATGGAAGAGACAGAGACAGCGTTAAAACATGGCTCCAACCATACAATTCAAGATATCAAGGCTATGTTAAACTTTATTGTCACTGACCTGTATTTGGTCTCTCTGCCTATGAATTGCACCATACACCTCAGGGTAATCACTGCAACATGAAAGAACAGAGACCCAAGAATCAGCGTCCCACTGTTTTACAGTATTCCGCATTTAGAGGTACAGCCTGACCACAGAATACTTTTCTCAATTCAGCCTAACTTCCTCCCAACTTTCACAAAGCTATACCTATAATATTATAGGTAGGCTTCCCTGGATAGTTAAAAGTTAATTTCAAACTTTATAAAATAGTCTTTTGTGCTTCATAGTCCATTACCTTAACCTTGCGATAGTCTGTCTGGCATAACATAAGTTTTCAGAATGTCCAGTAAGAGAGGGAAGGGACCGTAAATCAGGCTGTAGTGCTGGAAAGCCGATCTCTTCCACTTCCCAGTCTGCCTGCTCTGCCCCAAGCACTCAGATGTTTTGTGACATCTAACCAGGAAGTGTGGGGGCACATATCATTGAAGTCTATGGGGGTGGTTTTCAAAACTTTTTTTAAACAGATGTTTAAACAACCTTTGATATAAATTAAATCCACCGCTCAACTAGTAGGGACCCTATTAGCTGAGCGGTGGATTTCATTTGTATCAAAGATTTCTTAAACTTCTGTAGTCTAGTGCTTAAAGCAGCAGTATCTGATAGCCAAAAAAAGAAAAAAAAAATCATACAATTTTTGCAATGTATTTTGGCAAAACAACAATTTACCCATTTTTCTTTTCACTGGATTTTAGTCCTGAACAGGGATAGGAGGGTCTGAAGTTTTTAAAAGTAGCTGCGCTCTGGCCAGACCTACAAAGAATGAATTAAGCACCTTTGGTACATGTTATCACCAGAAATGTGTACCAACGTCCTCATAAGGACATTGTCAGTATGAACACAGTAAGTCAAGTCAAAAAGTAACCTTGAGGAAAGGACATTTTTTAAACCCTTGCTGTGCTGCTGGCGTGTATACACATCCTAAAAACCTATATGTTCTAAATCTTTTGGCAGCCTAAGGTTAAAAATTACAAGTGCCAATGACCTTTAACAACTTGAGTCATTAATGACTAAATTAGTAATTAAGGCTGTTCAAACACAAATCAGAGAAATAAAAATATACTAATGAAGAATCTAATTAAATCAGAAATACATTATTGCTTAAAAACTGCAATGAAATATTTTCCCCCCCCACCGACTAAGTGCATTGACTTGACTCGAGTGTACTGTTGCCAATCAACTAGTGGGCTACTTCAGTAAATACTCCCTACAGTGTGAACAACAACATGGCTTTAGGAAAGGGCACAGCACTACCACTGCTCTTCTAGAACTCACTAGCTCCGTCCACTAATCTACTGACCAAGGCAGCCTTGTTGGGGCAGTCTTTATAGACTTTACTAAGGCCTTCGACAAGGTTAATCACCAGCTCCTCCTTCAACAACTCTAACTGGCCTCTCCCCTGATTCACTGTCCTGGTTTGCAAGCTATCTTGGTGACAGATCGCAATGCATGAAGATTTACAACGCTATCTCCGACCAGAAACCATTCGGTCGGGTGTACCCCAGGGCGCAATTCTGGGCCCCTCCTCTTCAGCATCTTCATTAACAAACTACCATCTGCCTGCTCTATGCGGACAACACTGTCCTGTTTGCAAGCCACCCTGACCCGCACATGCTTGAAAGCAACCTACAGAATGGTTTCCTGGACGCTGAGTACTGGTTCTCCAAACAGAAACTAGTGCTAAACTACAAAAAGCCAAAAGTCCTATTGTTCTCCTCTGCCTGCAGTAGATATAAAGGTCATGCTCTCACTATCAGAAATAAACAAGGTGACCCCCTTGAACAAATACAGCACTTCAAGTACCTTGGGGTCACCCTAGATAGTCACCTCACCTATATACCCCACATCAAAAATGTTGCCAGAGCCATCAACGCTAAGATTGGTCTTCTCTATCGACTCAAAGTGTCTAACACCTGAAGTTCTCAATCTGGCAATTCACAGTTCAGTTATCTCTATTCTCGACTATGGCCGTGTCATTTACGGAGCTGCTACTGATACTGCTCTCAGAAGGCCCACTGTTGCTCTAAACAAGGCTTGTAGACTCCAGATTGGGGCATCACTCTTCAGCCACACCTGCAATCTCTATAAACAGACTGGGTGGCTCAATCTACATGGGAGAATTAAATACCACACCTGCCTTCTCACAAAAAAAAGATTCTCCTTGGGTCCATGCCGATGGGACTGTGTTGTCTACTTCACAAATCTCCAAAGACTCAACACATGTGCACCTCTTCCACTGAACTACTACTAGTCCCAAGCTGCCGGACCACGCAATGCCAACATGCTCTCTGCAGCAGAGCGCCTTCCTGGTTCAATGGTCTCCATAATAGTCTAGCTAACCTTACTAAACTTGGACAGTTCAAGCATAAGCTCCGAACTCGCCTCCTAACTAAAGCCTCCTGTGATTGCTCCACCTAATTCCCAGGTCCCCCTTCGGGACCTCCTCCATTCCACCCCTTTTTTTCTGGACCTCCCCTCACTGCTGTTACCTCCATCACCTCTGTTTTACCACCCTCCTCCTCCTCTGCCTTTGCACCTCTCCCCCTCTTCCCCTCTCTCTCCCCCCTTCTAAATCTCCTTCCCCCCCTCCCATTATAATTGCAAATTGACACGGTTGCCTGGCTGCTCCTCTTCCTCCTGGACCTTCCTCTACTTCTCTATCCCCCTGCCTCTGATCAAGTCTTGCTTGAGGTAGATATAATCAGAAGCTAATTGTGCTGTACTATAATGTAAACATTAAATACTCTGAAATATTCTGTATAACTTGTCTGTTTCCCAGTATCTGTATGTAACCCTCCCTACTGACGTGGAACCTTCGTAAGTAAGCTGCCTGGTGCTCAAAGGTATTTGTAATCCTAGAATGAATGAATGAATAAGTAAGCTGCTGCCTGGGACCTAGGAAACCCAGGTTCAAATCTGATCAGAGCCAGTCACAGGGTGATCCAGACCATGTTACTCAATTTCTTTGTGCCTTACTACTCTCCTTTGGTTTGAAGCAGGACCCAACTGAAAACGAGATGTCACTCCTTAGTTGGGCTACCCTGGGTGAATACATTATCAAATAAATAAATTGCTGTTAAAAGAAAAAACTTTTTAGAGTGCTGCTTCTAAATAGTGTTTGTACGTTCTCCATATAAGCCTTCAGACTGCTTAGACATTTAGCATCCGGTACGGTAGGTCTATGGGCAGACTGGATGGTTCACTGTTTATTTTTCCCCACTGACATTCTGTTTTTCTATGTTTCTATGTGCCATGTCCAAACGGTGCACACACACACTGAACAATCTCACACCTGTCAGCAATTATAGGAGGCACTTTCCATTTCCTTTGGTCACAAATTGCACATCACCGACAAGAAGATTTAAGCATGTTATATCTCCCAATATGGCTTTATTATTCCCAATGTCTTCCAAATCAACTAACGACCCACTCCCAAATGTCAGGCCAACTCACTCTACTGCAGAGCCAGTGCTGGACTTGACGGCACCACAAGGAAACAAACTTGTGGTGTCCCCTTCACTCTTGCTTTGTCCTGCTCACCCCCCACTCTTCCACTATCACTGAATAGCCTTGCTGCTGTGTGTGACCTTGCCTGCATTGACATTATGACTTTTAACTTCTAATACACTACAAACTATACTAGTAAAGAACAGTTACACAAGAACTTACCGTAACACAGCTGACCTTCGAGGGAACCTCTGCCATCACATCACACCTTTGGAACTTAGCCATCAGGCACTAGGATCACAAGGAAATGTTTCTATAGCTGTCCAGCAATGGCCGCCCACACCCTCAGGCTCCGATGTCACAGCCCTATATACACGTGTGGGCAGCCCTGCTCCCTCTTCAGTTCTTTCCCTAGCTGGAGGCCAAAGGAGACACAGCTTCACCAGGGAACTGAGGAGAGAGAGAGAGAGAGACAGAGAAGGTGCCCTGCTATCAAAAAGGCTAGAGAAACAGGACAGCGGAACTGGAGAGAGAGAAAAGGGTTTTTGCTTGTATTTCCATGGCCTTGATGGCAATTAAAGTTTCTAGAGTCTTCTTCTGATGTCTGATTAAATACTTGGCAGATCTTACAGGCCCTCACGTTGTGGGACAGGCTCAAACATGAAACACACATGGTGCTTGCAGGTTGTCCTTGTAACACTTGTAACCACAGGTACAATACCTAAATAAGGTTCTTTTGATGGTGGCATACAGGGACGTCGATATGAAAACTTGTTTGTCTGCAAGTCTGATAAATGGTTGACAATGAAAGATAGAACTATGGAGCAAAGGGGCTACCCACTTTTTATAGGCACTGATATACATCATCGTGGGCAGCCCCCAGCTGGCAAAAGCTTCCAAATAGACCTGACACCAACGGCTTACAGTTCCAAAGGTGTGGTCCAAGGGAGGAGATATCCTCTACGAAGATGTTATTTCTAGGTGATGGAAAGTACAGCTGCATAAAACCTTACGGTAACAGCAGATCTTCGAGAGAGGCTCTTGCAGTAGGTACTAACCAGTAGGACTAAGCCGGCATGCATCAGGACCCCACGGAAAATCTTCTAGCTAGCAGTTACTGGTGGGACCACCCCCGGCTTTAGGTGACCGACGTCAGATAAAAGGGGTGGTCCTGCATCCGCCCTCCAGTTCTCCTGCCGGAGGCAGCACATGGCAGGAGACAGAATCATGGCCCCTAAGGAAAAAGAGAAAAGAAACTCAGGAGGAAGGAGGGAGGGAATGCAGTACCTACTGCAAGAGCCTCTCTCAAAGAGCTACTGTTACGGTAAGTTCTTACGTAACTGTACTATCTTACTTCAAGACAGTTCTTGCAGTAAGTACTAACCAGCAGGACTGAGTCCCAAGCAGTTCTGAATAAAGAAGCCAGGGAAGAGGAAAAAGGAAAAAACTGTCCACAGAAGGTCTGGCAGGGAGTGTCTCAAGGAAGGACACCCTGCAAGACAGCCAGGCTGAAGCCTGCTCTGCAACGGGAGGCCATGTCCAGACTGTAGTGTTTGGTAAACATAAGGAGAGAGATCCAAGTAGCAGTGGCACAGATGTCTGCTACAGAAACGCCTCTGAAGCATGCAGTAGAGGCCACCATGCCTCTAATAGTATGCCCTTTCACCTGGCCTGGAAAAAGCTTGTTATATTTGTTGTAACAGAAGGTAATAGTTAGCCAACCATTTGGAAAGAGACTGCTTAGAAACAGGGCGACCCTCCTTCTTGGGGGCGAAGAAAACAAACAACTGGTCCGTTTGCCTGAGGTTCTTCATATGGTTGGTGTAATACCTTAAGATCCGGTGCACATCCAAAGTATGGAGGAGGTGCTCTCCTTGATTAGACTAGCCTGGGAAAAAGGTAGGCAGCTCAACCGAATGGTTGAGGGTGGACTCAGCCACAACCTTCAGTAGACATTTAGGCTTAATTCTCGTGGCCACTCTGTCCATATGAAAAATCAAATAGGGAAGTCGGCACATCAAAGCCTGGCGTTCAGAAATCCTCCAAGCAGAAGTGACAGCCACTAAAAACAAGGTCCTCCAAGACAGAAAGCGCAACTCCACCTCCACTGCAGGCTCAAGGGGGCAGCGTGACCTTATCCAGGATGAAATTCAGATCCCGGGGCTGTGTAGAGGGTTTTGAGAAAACTCCACTGAGTGCCCCTGAGAAATCAGTTGGAGCACCCAAGAGTCTGTCGTGATCCTCTTCCATTCTGGCAGGTGGAAAGAGCAATGACTGCCCGCCGGCTCTGCTGGGGGCTCCAGATGGAGAGGGAGCGGCAATGAGTCAGGAGGCTGAGTGGCTACACGTGCTTCTACGGCCTTATGGGAATTGGCAGGGGGAGCACCAACAGCTGTGGAGGCTCCTCGCTTATTTTGGTGATGGGGCTGCCACTATTTTCGTTGCCAATGGGCTTGCTTACAAAAAGGCAGTTTCTGACCCTGAAGTTTAAGATACATCCCTTTTACTGACCTCAGAGCCTGGCCCTTGTCCTGGAAGTCGGTGACTATATCTTTTGTGTCACCCCCTGAACAGGACCCAACCTCTGAAAGGGGCATCTATAATGGCAGTCTGGACTTCTTGGGCCAGGCTGGACAGCCAGAGCTAAGAATGTCTGCACAGGCCTCCAGCGAAGGCGGAGCAACGACCGGCCAAATTTACCACGTCATAGGTGTCCCTCAACACATGACGGCAAGTGGACCGGGCCAACTGGACCAACTCTCCCAGCTCCTGCTTGATGGAGGAGTCAGGAAGTGTGTCCAGCTTAGAGGCAAGTTGCCCCCAAACTGCTTTCTGATAGTCTCCCATGTGCCCAACGTAGTTGAGGGTGCGTAATCCCAGAGTGGAGGAGGAATAACTCTTCCTACCATACTGGTCCATAGTTTTCGATTCTTTATCTGGCGGACGGAACTGAGATGCTTGGGGTTGGTTGATCTATCGAAGGCAGCGCTGATTACAACAGAATCGGTCTTGGGCTGAAGGCTCAGGAAATCCTTACCTTTAGGGGACTGGTATAACTTATCCGCCTTGCCTGTAAAGGCAGCCAAGGAGGAAGGTTGCTTCCAGATCGGGGTCACCAAGTCCTCGTGAGGTCCCAACCACAAGGGTGATAAGGGTGGGAGTTGCCTCTTCAAGGTCCAGGTGCTCTGCCAAGCACTGATGTTGCACATCAACAGTTTAATCTGGTTCGAGTCATGCCTGTGAATAGGCAGGATTTGTCTAGTGCACTTACCCAGTCAACAAAAACTAAATAAAATAAAATAAAAAACATCCTGATCAACTGACTTCCAGCCATAAGAGGCTTGGATCTTCTGGAGCAGCTCTAAAAATAAAGGGTCCTCCAGAGGGGACTTGGGGGAGTCCTTCGGCTTGGGAGCCTCTGGGGTATGAGGCTCATCGTCAGGATCCGATGGGCAGCCATCATCAGACTCACAAGAATCAGATGCTAGAGAAGTCTCCACTGGGCAGAGAAAGATCTACCCACCTGGAAAGGTCTGCAGGGCGGGTGTACTCCCTCTGAGCCCACCCAACTGGGGTGGCTGGGGCAGGGGCGGAATCCAGAGTAGGAAGCCCAAGGGGAGGACGACTTTGGTCCAATGTCGGAGCCGGCGTCAGATGACATCGGTCCAATTCAGATGTCAGTTGACACCTGGCTTCAGCCTACCAGGAGGAGACCCCCTCTTAAACAGCCACCGGGGGCGAGCGGAGGCGAAGGAGGGTAGCCCGAATATCCATAGAAGGGGTACCCATAGCCCGGAGGGAAACCCAGGCCAGGAAAGGCCAGCACCAGGTAATACAGTGTCAGGTAAAGAGGTGCGGGGTAATGCGGCATCGGGTACCCTGAAGTTGGATACCTAGACAGCCCCACTGGAGGCACTTATGGAGGAGCAGATGGGCCAGGCATCGGCTCAGAGGGCGGGAAATGATGGCCCCAAAGGAGGAACCGTATCCGCTGCCCCCGACGGCCCATGCGGAGGGCCCGAAGGCTGGTCACCGGGTGTCGGATTGCCGGATGGCATCGTCAGAGGCTCTTGCGATGGAGGAGAGACCTCCAATGGCGGTGGGGGGGGGGACCCTGGAATGTCGCCCATCCCCGCAAGAAGGGAAGGCGGAGGAGCCTCCGATGACAGGGGCCTCAAAGGTCCCTGCGGCAAACCTCAGGCCTCGGGCGAGGCGTCAGGGCCCGACGGGGGAACTCCAGCCGGGCGCACGTTGGGCCAGACGTGAGTCTTACCAGCCTTGTCCTGGTGGGAAATGGCAGAGCTGGAGCCAGACTTATCAGACGCGCCAATACCACTAGGCTGTGGGATAACCTCAGCAGGGGCGACAGCCTCCTTTACCCCAGAGGCTCCCGTCGGTCCTGCATGCGGGGCTGACGCATGCCCGGACACCACCAAGGTGGCCGGAGAGGAGTCCCCCGGAGGGGAGGTAACAGTGAGGACCCCGACCCCAGATGAGGCCTGCAGGGCTGTGGAAGGAGTGCCCTTTCCCTGTGCTGCTTCTTTTTCGTGCAATGGTGTCCTTTGGGAGAGTCCAACTTTTGCTTTAATTTCTTTAACTCCTTCTCCATGGATGCCATCTTCTGCTTCAGAATGTGGGCTTCCAGGGCCTGCTGTCTTCTCTTCCGAGTAGCGGAGTTAAATTTCTGGCACTGATCGCACTCTTCCATGGGGTGGCCTGGGCCGAGACAAAAGAGGCACAGAGAATGACTTTATGTGGGAGTTGGGACATGCAAGAATCACACTTGTTCTTATGCAACTCAGATGGAGTAGGGGACATACAGAGCCGCTTTAGGTAAGCTGTAACAAGGAAAAAATAGGAACTATTTCATAGAAAAATGCAAAAAAGGCACTAATCTGAGTGACGCTAGAGTGCAGATCTTCCATGAGGCAACAGAGTAGGAGCCAACAGCTGGAAAGAACTGGAGGGCAGGTACGGGACAGCCCCTTTTATCTGACATCCGCTGATGTCAGTCACTCGACACCGGGGGCGGTCTTGCCAGGAACAGCTAGCTAGAAGATTTTCCGTGGGGTTCTGATGCCTGCTGGCTTAGTCCTGCTGGTTAGTTCTTACTATAAGAGCCCTCTCGAAGTAAGATCTGTTATATCTAGCTGGTGGAAATGTTCTTTCTTCATGGTGGAAAGAACAGTTACGGAGGAACTTGTCAATAAGCTTTTATTGAGTTTTAAAAATCCAACTATAAAAGGTAAATTCATTCAGACAGACAGACATTCATACATACAGTGACTTGCAAAAGTATTCAACCCCCTTGAAAGTTGTCAGATGTCTGAATGACAAATGATACATTGAGATTTTGTTCTGTGTAATATTGTATTTAAAAAGACTGACCCTCAAAATAATTATTTTAAAGTAACATTGATTTTATGTTAGAAAATATTTTTAAGAAAAATAAATAACTGAAATATGCTGTTTGCATAAGTATTCAACCCCTGTGCTCTGGAAGCTCCAAGTTTACACAGATGAAAAATATTGCCCTAACGAGGGAGCAATTGGCTTACAATTGGCCTCACCTCTGAAACATTAAAGTAGCTCACATTTTCTGATAAACCCCCTCAGTTTAATGACCATTGGTCAGACTGTGAATCTGAAGGAAGGGTGTGAAATGAAGACTAAAGAGCATTCTAAGGAAGTTAGAGATAAAGTAATAGACATGCAAAATTAGAAAAGGGTACAAAATAATATCCAAGTGTTTGATATCCCAGTGTGCACTGTTGGATCAATAGTGAGGAAGTGGAAGCTGCATCACACCACCCAGGCACTACCTAGACAAGGCCGTCCCTCAAAACTCAGCGTCCGAACAAGAAGGAGACTAGTGAGGGAAGCCACAGAGAGGCCAACAATCACTTTGAAGGAGCTACAGAGTTCAGTGGCTGAGAGTGGAGTGAAGGTGCACCAGTCAACCATATCAAGAGCTCCAGATAATACTGGCCTGTATGGGAGGTGGCTAGAAAGAAGCCATTACTCAAAAAGAACCATATCAAAGCACGCCTGAGTTTGCCAGAAAGCATGAGAGTGACCCAGCTAAGATGTGGCACAGGTTTTGTGGTCTGATGAGACCAAGATAGAGATTTTTGGCCAAAATTCAAAGCGCTATGTGGGCGCAAAACTAACACTGCCCATGCCTCGAGAAACAACATCCCTACAGTGAAGAATGGTGGTGGCAGCATCATGCTGTGGGGATGCTTTTCATCAGCAGGGACTGGGCATCTTGTTAAAATTGAAGGAAGAATGGATGGAGCAAAATACAGGGAGATACTGCAAGAGAACCTGCTTCAGTCTGCTAAAAAACTGAAGCTCGGGAGAAACTTCACCTTTCAGCAAGACAATGATCCCAAGCACAAGGCCAAAGCAACACAGGAGTGGTTAAACAACAAAAAGGTGAATGTCCTACAGTGGCCAAGTCAAAGTCCAGATCTCAATCCCATCGAGAATCTGTGGCACTGTTTGAAAATTGCGGTCCACAAGCGTCACCCAACCAACCTGAACAACCTGGAACAAATCTGCCAAGAAGAATGGGCAAGAATCACTCCCGAACAGTGTGCAAGGCTGGTAGATACTTACCCTAAAAGACTTAAAGCTGTTATTGCAGCAAAAGGTGGCTCTACCAAATACTAATGTGTAGGGGTTGAATACCTCTGCAAGCAGCATTTTCCAGTTTTTAATTTTCTTTAAAAGATCTGCTGACGGATAATTAATTTTGGCTTTGAGGATATACTGTTAGAGCATATGAGTTTGCAATTAAAATCCTGACTGGAATAATATATATAAGTCTCATTTGTAATCCAGACAAATCTGACAACTTTCAAGGGGGTTGAATACTTTTGCAAGTCACTGTACATATATTCATATGTTCATACGTACAGACATTCATACATTCATATATTCATACATACATACATTCATATATTCATACGTACATTCATACATACAGACATACATTCATATATTTATACATACAGACAGACATACATTCATATATTCACACAGACATACATTCATATATTCATACATACATTCATACAGACATACATTCATATATTCATACATACAGAAATTCATTCAGACATACATACAGACTTCAATGATTCATATACCATACACTGCATTGTACACAAAAGGCAATAAGCAATAAATACACAAATTATTAATTAGCAATATCTTTTAAAATCTATTATGTTTGATTTAACCACTATTAGTATAAATATAAAAACAAAGTATATATAGGAGTAATGGCAGTAATTCTTGTAGTTACTTATACCACTACTATGTAGAAAGTCACGGGTGAAGGGGAGGAGTAGGTGGGTAGGCCTCATCTTGTATTCTCTTATATACCAAAATAAATTATGAAATGATTATTTGTATCATCCATCATGTGAAACTGATAGGTCAGTGGTTGATTAGATCTGTTCAATAAATGTGACAAACCCTTCCTAAATTATGAAAATGCTGATGCTCTACTCAGAATCTGGTATATGGTACCCAATTTTTTGTTAAACTTCTTGGGTAATTCAATCAATGTTAAAGCTAGATGCTCAGTTTTGAGTATATCAAAAATAGCGTTTCTTCATTCTTGTATCTAGAGTATATTATCCTACAACCAGTGTTTTAAAATAATCTGCCTAGTTGCCACTCCTATCAGCATGAGTGTGTGTTTTTGTTCACATCACCATGCACAAATTGGTTTGAAGCGTCTTATGAATGCATGTGTAAATTGTTACACAATTAAAGATCATAGGGTGGTTATTGGAAATGTTTTATTTCATTCCATAGGGTTTGAATAAGGGTCATCCCCAAAACATGTGTAATAATGTTTCTGTAGCCAATTTGCACTTATGGTAAATTGGGGTAACAGCCAGACCAATCTTATGTCTCTGACGGCGTGTAATAAAGATTATGAAATGTTTTAAAATGTATTAATTTTAAATTGACTGTATTAAAATAGCTGAAGGGAGAAGACCATTTTTTTCCCCAATCCCACCCCTCTGTATCTATCTAGTGTGCCTATAACCACCAATGTGTTGGTTCTACAGATGAACCTCTGATCAGATCAGCATATAACCAGTTTATTGAGGATATGGACCTGGAGACTCTCAATCATCCTAACGAAGATTTAGTGTCGTCATTAAGAGGGACGGCTAGGTCTATTTTACTTTTGATAGTATTTTGCAGGACCAAGTAAAATTCTAGTTCAGTCTGGGGAATTTCATGATGATGTATTAATTCATCAAATGTTAGAAACTCTGTTTCTTATTAACATTTTAAATACATGAACACCATGAGTCTGCCATAATGGTTTGTCTAAAACAATTTCACTTTGGGTAAAATTAGGGCTCTTCCGGAGAGGTTGATTCAGGGATCAAATAAGGTTTAACTAGAGCATATGACTAATCTGTTTTAGTTGCCTAACTGAGTCGGTTTCATTTATTTTATTCAGTTTTTGTTAACTGGGTAAGGGCACCAGACTCAAAGTGACTATTTTCAGGCTCGACCCGGGAGGTTACAAGGTATAGGAAGGCAATTTGGAGACTCATAGCAATGAAAAAAAAAAAAAAACTCACCTTAGTAATGTTGTTTCTTCCAATGGAGTCTTGCTATATTATGACATATGCAGTGAGTCCCAACCTTCGAACTGCTCCGGAGGTGAAAGAGTTAACTTTCCATGCCAGGCATGGAACGCTGAGCTTGAGCTCGGTTGAAAACTCTGTTGTTCTTCAAACTCAAACTGTCAGATCTTTATGAGCTAAACTCACTAAGGTCCTGTGTGGAAGCTGTAAACCTACACTAGCCAACTGGCTACTAGATACAAGAACACATTTTTTGGTCCCAAAACAAAGACTCAAGTCAGGAGACCCAAAAAATGAAAAACACAACACCCAGTCACCTCAAACAAAGGAGGGGTGAAAACAACAAGGTGGGCATCTACTAAGTGCCAATACTGCACTGCCCACCCACATCCCAAAACAGAGGTTCTGAGAGGGGCAGGTGGAGGGGTGGGGGGTCATAATATAGCAAGACTCCATTAGAAGAAACAACATTACTAAGGTGAGTAATTTTTTCTTCAAACAACATGAAGTCCTTCTATATTTTGACATATGCAGACTACACAGCAGTACCTCCATGGAGGAGGAACAGAACCTACTTAGGAAATAGGCTCTGAAGCACAGCTGTGCCAAACCAAGCATCACTCCTAGCCTGGATGTCCAGGGAGTAACGCTTGGTAAAAATGTGAACTGTTTTCCAGGTAGCTGCTTGACAAATCTCTAGAATGGGGATGTCCCTGGCAGCAGCTGTACCTCTGGTAGAGTGAGCCCTCAGGCCTGAGGGAGGAACCTTACCCAGCTTTTCATAACAGAATTGGATATAAGAGACAATCCACCTGGCAATGGATCTTTTAGTGGCAGGTTTCACTTTACCAACCTCACCATAAGTGAGGAACAGTTGAAGGGAGTCAAACCTGTGACCCTTGGTACGCTCTATGTAGTAACTAACGTCTCTCTTCACATCTAAGCTGTGCAGCCTCCTTTAGCCAGAGAAGGAATGGTCAGTGAAGTACACTGGAAGAGATATAGATTGATTAAGGTGGAAATCCGAAACCACCTTAGGCAAGAACTTCCTCTTAGTCCTGAGGACCACCTTATAGAAACATAGAAACATAGAATTTGACGGCAGATAAGGACCGCTTGGCCCACCCAGTCTGCCCATTTCCCTGCCTACTGGATAAGCTGCAGATCCTAGTTAACCAGCAGCCTACTTTTTCCTACCCCCATCCCCTAGAATTGCCTTATGACTGTCCCATGCATGCTTGAATTCCACCACTGTTTTGACTCCACGACCTCCTCCGGAAGGCCGCTCCATGCATCCACAACCCTCTCTGTGAAAAATACTCCTTAAATTACCTCTGAGCCCCCATCTTCAAATTGTGCCCCTTGTTCTTGCACGCCTCTTTTTGAAAGATGCTACCCTCTTGGACTTTGTTGATTCCCTTGAGGTACTTGAAAGTTTCTATCGTGTCCCCTCCTCCTCTTTTCCTCGAGGCTATACATATTGCTTCTTTAGTCTCTTTCATATGTCTTCTGGTGCAGACCCTGCCATTGTAGTTGCCCTCCTCTGGACAGCTTCCATCCTGTCTATGTCTTTGCGAAGACTGGTCTCAGAACTGCACGCAGTACTCCAGATGGGGTCTGACCAACTGTCTGTACAGAGGGATAATAACTTCCTGTTTTCTACTGGTGATGCCTCTCCCTATGCATCCCAATATCCCCCAGCCCTCATTGCTGCCCTCTCCATTGCTTGCCCACCTTTAGGTCATCTGATATGACTCACCCCAGGTCCCTTTCCATTTTTGTTGTTGTTAGTATCTCACCCCCCATTGTGTACTCTTCCCCTGGGTTTTTGTTTCCCAGGTGCATTACCTTGCACTTCTTAGCATTGAATCTAAGCTGCCATACATTTGACCATTCTTCTAACCTTGCCAAGGCCCTTTTCATCCTTTCCACCCCACCTTGTGCATCAACTCTGTTGCAGATCTTTGTGTCATCTGCAAAGAGACATACTTTTCCTTCCAGTCCCTCTGCAATGTCGCTTATAAAGACATTGAAGAGGACTGGTCCCAATACTGAACCCTGCGGTACCCCACTAGTAACCCCCCTTTCTTCAGAGTGGACTCCATTTACTATTACTCTCTGTGTCCTATTTTCCAGCCAATTTTTACCCAGGCTGTCATCTTGGGACCCACTCCCAGGCTGGCTAACTTGTATATTAATCTTTTGTGTGGGACTGTGTCAAATGCCTTGCTAAAGTCTAGGTAGGCCATGTCCACAGCCCCTCCCTGATCTACTACTTTGGTCACCCAGTCAAAGAAATCTATCAGATTTGTCTGGCATGACCTTCCTGCTGTGAATCCATGCTGCCTTGGGTCCTGTGCCCCTCTGGCCTCTAGATACTTGACAATTCTTTCCTTCAGAAGTGATTCCATCATTTTCCCTACCACTGAGGTTAAACTAACAGGTCTGTAGTTTCCTGCTTCTGCCTTGCTCCCACTTTTGTGAAGGGGAATCACATCTGCCCTCCTCCAGTCCTCGGGTACCACTCCATCCTCCCATGATTTGTTAAACAGGGTAGTCAGTGGTGTCACTAATTCTACCCTTAGTTCTTTTAGAATTCGGGATGAATCCCATCAGGCCCCATTGCTTTGTCCACCTTCAGTTTTAAGAGTTCTTTCAGAACCCTTTCTTCTGTAAATGGGCTGGTATCAACTTCTGTATCCAGTGTGTTTCTACTGTTTGTTCTAGGTACACCTCTCTTCATTTGTAAATACTGAGCAAAATTTTTGTTTAGTATCTCTGCCTTTTCACAGTCTCCCTCTGCCACCTCACTCCCTTTATTAAGCCTCACTATCCCTCCCTTGGTCTTCCTTTGCTCCTGATGTACCTATAAAGGTTTTATCCCCTTCTTAACTGAGTTGGCTATCTTTTCCTCGGTTTGGGCCTTTGCTGTTCTGACTGCCTTCCCAGCTTCCTTTGCTTTAACTGATACAGTTCTCTGTCCTGCTCCTTCTAGATTCCTTGTACTTCCTGAATGCTTTCTTTTTCTCTTGAACCTTCACTGCCACTTCCTTTGAGAACCATAGTGGTTTCTTACATCGTTTAGTTTTGTTTATTTGCTTCACACAAAGGCTTGTTGCCTCTGTGATGGCAGTTTTTATTATTCCCCATTGTTCTTCCACCTCTC
The DNA here is from genome assembly GCA_016271365.2 of Neoceratodus forsteri. Lineage (NCBI taxonomy): Eukaryota > Metazoa > Chordata > Ceratodontiformes > Ceratodontidae > Neoceratodus > Neoceratodus forsteri. The sequence continues at coordinate 1,137,170,260 of CM028133.1, forward strand.
CTTCCTGCCCATGTGCTAGTGCATTCCTTAGGCACTTACCCATTTTGGCAAAGTCAGCCCTCCTAAAGTCCAGTACCTTTACATGGCTTGACTCTATTGCTGTGTTTATTGTGAACCATACTGTTCGACGGTCGCTAGTTCCCACATGGCTACCCACTTCTACATCTGTGATCCTCTCTTCATCTCCATTTGAGAGAACCAGGTCTAAGATTGCTCCCTCTCGAGTGGGCTCCAAAGGAGATAAAAATCAGGCTCCACTGACAAAGCTTGTAATTCACTTATGCGTCTGGCAGAAGTGATGGCTACCAGAAACACAGTCTTCCAAGTCAAATACTTAAGCTCTGCTGAAGACAAGGGCTCAAAGGGAGGTTGCATAAGCTGAGCAATGCAAACATTAAGATCCCAGGCAGGGGCAGGGTCCCTGAATGGAGGGTTGGTGTGAAGCAATCCCTTAAAAAACTTAGAGAATACAGGATGAGCTGAAAGAAAAGAGGGTTTACCTGCTGAAATAAAAGCAGACGCAGCTGCCAAATGCACCTTTAGGGTAGCTGGTCTCAGCCCCAAAGTGTTTAAATGGACCATATAATCCAGGACTGTGGGTAAATCAGCAGATTCTGGGAAATATGCTCTCAGAGCACCATATGGAAAACCTCTCTCCATTTGGAATTAGGCAGCTCAGGGAAAGTTTCCTCAGAAGCCTTCAATATATCCATTACACCTTGGGAGAGGTGTAGATAAGCAAACTCACTCTTCAAGAGCCAGGCCTTGAGATTGAGAGATTTGAGGTTCGTGTACCAAACCCTTCCCTGAGCACAGGTTAACAGATTGTGATTCCTGGGAAGACACAGGGGAAGATGGACTGCTAAGAACAGTAGGAGTGGGTACCAGGGTTGTCTGGCCCAATCTGGAGCTATCAGAATCACTCTGCAGGATTGAGATCTGATTTTGACTAACACTTTGAGCAGGAGAGGGAAGGGGGGAAAAGCATAGAGAAACTTCCCTTCCCAATTGAGAACTAAGACATCCAGAGGGACTGAGCCCAACACTGGGGGCCTGCAGCGAAAAAGGGGAAGTTGGTGATTGTCTGGGGCTGCAAAAAGATCTATCTGCGGGGTGCCCCATCTGGCAAATATTACCTCCAGGACCAGAGGATCCAGTGACCATTCGTGATGGCCCTGGGAAATCCTGCTGAGAGCATCTGCCAGGACATTGTCCTTGCCTGGGAGGTGAACTGCCATAAGGGAGGTGTTCAGAGAGTAAGCCAGAGACCACAACTTCATTGCTTCGGTGCACAAGGCTGTAGACCGAGTGCCTCCTTGCTTGTTGATGTACCACATTGTGGTGGTGTTGTCTGTTCTGACCTGTACAACTTTGTTCTGAACAGATTTGAAGTGCTAGAAAAACTGCTCTGAGCTCCAACAGGTTGATGTGGGGCACAGATTCCTGAGGGGACCACAATCCCTGGGTAGTGAGGTCGCCCATGTGAGCTCCCCACCCCAAGAGGGATGCATCTGTAGTAAGGATTAAAGAGCAAGACTGAGTGACAAAGGGAACCCCTTGTCTCAGATTGCTCTGATCCTGCCACCACTGTAGGGCTTGGATCAGGGTTCGAGTTACTGGGATCAACTTGGTTAGAGGGTCCTTTCTTTGAGACCAAAAGGCTCTCAAATGGAACTGGATGTCCCTCATCTGAAATCTTGCTCCTTCACTACTGCTGTAGAAGCAGCCATGTGCCCCAGGAGCTGTAGAAAATGCCTTGCTGGTCGAGAGACCTGCAGGTGAATGAGGAGGCCAGAGAGAACAGGGTCCTTGCCCTGTCCAAAGGAAGGAAGGCTCTGGCTTCCTCTGTGTTCAGCTCTGCGCCTATGAAGGTGAGGAGCCGGACAGGCTCTAGAACTGACTTTGAAAGATTCAGAAGGAAACCTAGAGAGGTAAGCAGTTGCTGAAGGTACTTTCGATGGGAGCTTCTGATGAGAATATGGAAGTAGGCATCCTTGAGGTCCAGGGACACTAGCCTGTCCCCTGGCCTTAGAGAGGGTAGAATAATTCCCAGAGTCACCATTTTGAATTTTGGTTTTAAAAGGTGCTTGTTTAAGTATCTGAGATCCAGGATGGGCCGCCATTCTCCTGTCTTTTTTGGGGTAAGGAAGTACCTGGAGTACAACCTTTGCCCTGGTGTAGAGGTGGAACCCTTTCCACGGCTCTGAGAGCCAGGAGGGAAGAGACTTCTGCCTCTAGGGCAAGTGCCTCTGGTGGATTTGCAGGTGGAAAGGATCTGGTTCTCATCTTTGAAATATTTGAAGCTTGAGAACCAGTCCCTGGCTTACTACTTCAGGACCCACTTGTCTGATGTCAGAGACTTCCAGTCCTGGACAAAGTAAGCCAGCCTGCCCCTACAGGTAGTTGAGAATCGGCCCTGGCCACCCCATCAGGGTGCCTGCTTGGCAGGGGCTTTGGCCGAGGGTGGAAGCAGGCCTGCTTGTACCCGCCTGCCTCTCCCTCTAAAGAACCCCCTCTGGGCGAAGCAGAAGAGGAGGCCTGGGCTTGTTAAAAAGGCCTATGAAAAGGCCTGCCCCTGCCCCTGGAAGGCTGCCTTTGAGGAGTGGCCTGCCTTTCCTTGGCCTGTGCACTCCTATAGGTGGTCCTATACTCATAGATTTTCTTCATGTAATTCTCTGTCTGCTCCCCAAACAAAGAAATCCCACAACAGGAAAATCCATGGCCTTAGTCTGGGTATTCTATGACAGGCTAATACATCTGAGCCAAGCCATTCTGCGAAGTGCCACAGATGTAGCCATGACTCTTGACACATCATTACAGTCCACTGAGCATGGAATTGCACCTTAGATGCCTCAATACCATCAGCAGCCACCTGCTCTAGCTCCTTGGCAAGCTGGCCAGGGACCTGTTTTGCTAGAGCCATAACAGTATCCCATCTGGATTTCTGGTATCTAGCAACATAAGCCATATAATTTGCCTGTCTGAGTCCCAAGGATGCTGCCATGTACTGTTTCTTTGCCATGGCATCAATTCTCCTGGAGTCCTTGTCAGGGGGGTATGAAGCCAAGGGAATATTTGCCTTGTCACAGGCTGCAGCCTGCACTACCCCAACATGGCTGCATTGTTGTGTAAGGAACTCCGTATCAGAGCCTGACAATGTGTACCTCTTGTCCATTCTCTTATCCACAGGAGGTATAGTGTGAGGAGTTTTTAGAATTTTTACTGTCTGTTTCCCAAAAGATTTATGCAAAGGAACAGACGGTCTCCTAGACTCTGGGATATCCATCATTTCCACATAGTCAGGCTCCTCTTGATCATCCACAGCTTCCTCCATAGGGAGCTGGAGGGTTTCAGCCACTTTTTTATAAAACATAAAATGAGAAGGGGACTCAGAAAGCCTAGGAGGAGACACTCCTGAAGGTCTGTCTGGGAGATGTCCGTTCAATGGGCACATCCAGACTTTCAAATCCACATTCACTCTCTCATACTCCTCTTCCCCTCCTCCGTTCATAAAATTCTCTAAATCGACTTTGAACCGGTGGAACCAGCTGAACCAGACGCTACTTGATGATGCCGGTTCGGTCGGAACCGGGAAAGCGACTGGACAATTTTGATCGCTTTGGCTATTTCTTCAGTAGTTGGAGAGGAAAGTTTTGGCTCCACACCAGCTGATTTCCTAGTCCTTTTGCTGGAACCGACTCCTCGGTCGGCCTCCTTTTGCCCGAGGCAGTCTCGCCCTGGTCAGAGGGCACTCCTTCCGGTTCGGTTGGAACCGAACCGGGCTGGCCACCTGGTTCAGCTGACTTTTTGGCCTCCCTTTCCCTGAGCCTACCAACTCTCTTTTCCAGGGTAGCTGCAGGAAAATTTTTGCAAATCTGGCAGTCTGCATTGAGGTGGTCAAACCCCAGACAAACACAGGTGGTGTGGGGGTCAGCCTTAGCAAAGACTTCCCCACAGACACTGCAGTGTTGAAACCCAGTGGGCCCGGTTTTTCTTTTGGGTTTCTCAGACATAATACCAGCCTAACCAAACTTACCCGTTTATGGCAATCCGCCAGGTAAGACCCTCTTATCGGTTCCCAACCATGTCACAGGTCGTGGAAAAACCGTAATAAAATCCGGTTTTTTAGAACCGATAAGAACCGGTAACCACACTCTAAAGGACAGATTAATATATTTTAAACAACCTGATCAGTTCAAACCGAACCGATAAACCGTTTACAAGTTCCACACAGAAATAATAAAAGTAAAACCTATCTAGTACTCACAAATACCACAGACAGAGCTTGAACCGACCGGTTGTGGTTTAAATTCGGTCAAAAAAACGAGAAAATAATACTTTAACCGACAAAATGAACTGAGCAGAAGGAGAAATCTCCGGAGCGACTGTTCAGTGAGGCGGAGTAAAGAATCTGACAGTTTGAGTTTGAAGAACAGACAGAGTTTTCAGCCGAGCTCGAGCTCAGCGTTCCATGCCTGGCATGGAAAGTTAACTCTTTCACCTCCGGAGCAGTTCGAAGGTTGGGACTCACTGCATATGTCATAATATAGCAAGACTTCATGTTGTTTGAATAACAGATTTGATACAATACAAGGTTATAGAAACATAGAAGTTGACAGCAGATAAGGACCGCAAAGGCCCATCCAGTCTGCCCATTTCTTTTTCTACCTTATAAATGTGCCATCGGCCTTTGCTCTGTAAGTGGCCTATCTATTCATACTCATCTATATTGCTCCTTTATGCCTATCCCATGCCTGTTTGAAGCCCTGCACTGTATTCATTGCCACCACTTCCTGAGGTAGGCCGTTCCATGCATCCACCACCCTTTCTGTGAAAAAAGAATTTCCTCACACTCCCCCTTAATCAGCCTCCCTCTAATCTCATGCTGTGTCCTCTTGCCCTGCTATTTTTCTTATATTTAAACATGTTAGACTCTTTCACCTTGTTAATGCCCTTAAGGTGTTTGAATGTCTCAATCATATCACCTCTCTCACTCCTTTGCTCAAGGGTATACATATTGAGCTCCGTTAATCTGTCCTCGTATGTCTTCTGTTGCAGTCCGTGCATCATTTTGGTTGCCCTTCTCTGGAATGCCTCAATTTGGTTAATTTCCTTGTGAAGGTGTGGCCTCCAATACTGCACGCAATACTCCAGATGGGGCTTAACCAGTGTCTTGTAAAGAGGGATTATTACCTCCCTCTTACGACTTGTGATACCCCTACTAATACACTCTAACACCCCCTAGCCTTACCTACTGCTTTAGTGGTCTGCTTGGATGATTTCAGGTCATCGGTGATGATGATGCCCAAGTCTCTCTCTTCCTTTGTGACTGCCAGCAACTCTCCTCCCAGCCTGTAGGTGGCTTCAGGGTTTCTCTTCCCTATGTGCATGATCTTGCACTTCTTCGCATTAAATCCCAGTTGTCACTCTTCTGACCATTTTGCTAGTTAATCCAGATCTCTTCTCATTCTGGCCACCCCATCTGGATCATCTACTCTTGCAGATCTTGGTGTCATCTAAAAACAGACAAGCCTTACCCTCTAGTCCATCTGCAATGTCACTAATGAAGATATTGAAGAGGACTGGCCCCAGGACTGATCCCTGAGGTACCCCACTTGTGACTTGCATCTCTTCTGACTGTATACCATTTACCACCACTCTCTGTTTTCTGCCCGTCAACCAGTTTGCCACCCAGCTAACCAATTTCTGACCCACCCCGAGCCTACCTAGCATATTTATCAATCTTCTATGTGGAACAATATCGAAAGCTTTGCTGAAGTCAAGGTAGGCGACATCAACTGCTCCCCCTTGGTCCACCACTCTGATTACCCAATCAAAGAAATCTATGGGATTAGTTTGACAGGATCTTCCTTTTGTAAACCCATGCTGTCTTGGATCCTGTGCCCCTATGGATTCCAGGTGTTGCACTATCCTTTCCTTAAGGAATGCCTCCATAATCTTGCCCACTACTGAGGTTAAACTGACTGGTCTGTAGTTCCCTGCCACCACTCTTGTGGAGCGGGATCACATGAGCCCTTCTCCAGTCTTCTGGGACCTCTCCTGTGCTCAGAGACTCACTAAACAGTTCTGCTAATGGCTCTGCTAGTTCCACCCTTAGCTCCTTAAGTACCCTGGGATATATGCCATCAGGTCTCATTGCCTTGTCCACTCTGAGCTTAGCGAGCTCTTGTAGGACCCTTTCTTTTTGTGAAGGGAGTAGTGCTCACCTCCCTCCCCCCCGTGTCCATGGTGCTGAGCTGTGGGCCCTGCCCTACCTTCTCTTCAGTAAATACTGAGCAAAAGTATCTACTGAGGATAGATGCTTTTACAGGGCCCTCGTCCTCACATGCCCCCTTTTCTCCTTTGAGCTTAGCAATATCCCCTCTGGACTTTCTCCTTTTACTAATGTATCTATAGAAAGTCTTGTCACCTTCTTTTACTGTTTGTGCTAGTGTTTCCTCAGTTTGGGCCTTTGCCTGCCTTACTGGCTTCCCTGCTTCCCTTAGGGAAGTTTGGTATGCCTCCCTGTCTTCATCCCGCTGTGTTCCCTTACATTTCCTGAAGGCTAGCCTTTTGGCTCCGACCTTTTCTGCTACTGTATTTGAGAACCAAAGTGGTTTCCTTCTTCTTTTGCACTTCCTTTTCTGTCTAACACAATGGGATGTTGCTTCAAGTATTGCATCCTTAATGCTTGCCCACTTTGCCTGTACCCCCTCACCTGTGTTTCTTTTTGCCAGGGCTAGCTTAACTCTGCTGGCCATCTTATCAAAGTCAGCTCCTCTGAAGTCCCATATGGAATGGGATGATCTAGTTGTAGTGGTCAATTTGAACCATACCATGCGATGGTCATTGGCCCCCAGGTGACCTTCTACCTGGAGATCTGTGATCCTTTCCCTGTTAGTCAGTACTAAATCTAGGATAGCCCTGTCTCTTGTAGGTTGTTGTACCAGTTGTTTGAGGCCTTTCCCCTGCAGGGAATCCACCATGTGTCTAGTTCTGGCAGATGTTCCTGCTGGTATTGATCAATCTGTACCTGGCATTTTGAAGTCTCCCATTATCAGAACCTCCCCTTTAGCTGTTATGTTTTGTATATCTTCTAACAGTAATGTGTCTATGTCCTCCCCCTGGTCTGGCGGCCTGTAGACAACCCCAGTTCTTATGGCTGTCCCATTTCCTGTTTCCAGGGTGACCCACAGTTCTTCTGGCTCCTTATGTGTATTCTGAATTTCTGTAGCTTGATATTTTCATTGACATACAAGGCCACTCCACCCCCCCCTTTTTTTTTTTTTTTTTTTTTTTTTACACCTCGGTCTCTTCTGAACAGTACATAGCCAGGTACTGAAGTCTCCCAAGTGTAGTTAGTGGTAAACCACATCTCGCTAATTGCTACCATGTCCAGTTTAGCCTCTGTCATTATTGCCAGCAGGTCTGGGATCTTGTTTCCCAGACTGCGAGCATTTGTGTACATGATTTTCCATTGGCCAGATTTTGGTCCGTTAGTTGTTGGGCGAGGTCTGGCGTTTCCCCTGTGCGTCGTATGGGGAGTTGGACCTTTTTCCCTACCTGGTGATGCAAATGAACTGCAAACATGCTGAACTCCTATTTAACCACTAGCTGAGGGGGGAGGGGTGTTCTTCCCATTTGATGTATGGGGTGCTGCACCCCTCTCCTCATTTGCTAGTTTAAATATTCTGCAAAGATGTCAAACTTCTGCCCTGATGCACTCCCTCCTTAGTCAGATGCATACCCAATCTGGATTATAATCTCCTTCTGTGTCATCTTTAAAGGGGAACTGTCATCAACAGGATTTCTTAATATCTGAAAGCCCATAAAAAGCTAATTTGATTGAGCCATTGTGTTGATCTGTGAATCTTTGCAGTCCAGAGTTATTCATATGTAAATCACCCTGTAATTAAGGGCCGGTGGTAGCCATATGTATTGGGCTCCTGACAAGGAATGTCACCAAGGGTCTAGGTCCTCCTTTCACTATATTTAATCCAACAGGTTAAATAGGAAATAGACTGTTTTATTAAGAGTGTTTTAAGGTGTTATTACAACACTTTCTGCATCTATAATTGTTTTGTATGTGCATTGAAACTAGTGAGTTATCACCTTTACATTGCAAACTGTTGGTAAAAATAATCTATATTCAGAAATACTTTACTCTCTAGGCTATACTGCCAGTGCCAGCTGATTATAAAAAACAACGCATCTCAAGGCTGGCTCTGTGGTGCCAACAGGTACTGGGGCCCCATATCAGGATTTCTAAACCTTGGCTATGTTCATTTTAGTAGAGTTCTGGGACTGCCACAGCACCAACTTCTGTATTTTTCCGTTCTCTCTCTTGCAGTCTTTTCTCTTACACTTTCAGATGTGAACTCAGGTCTACAAGATGCAAATATGGCTACATACCTACTGGCCTGGCATCATGGGGCCAGCCTTGAAATGTGTAGTTTTTGATTATCAGCTGACAGTACAGCTGTGAACAAGCTTCATCCATCCATCAGAATGGGTTTTGAGCATGTGTTAAGATTCTGAAAATGTTATACTCTTTCTATCCAGATTTGACTTGAAATGAAAAAAAATAGGACACAATTACTTTTTTATTAATGGCGAAAAAACAGATGGACAACACTGTTAAAACACGCATACCCTGAAATGCAGCATTAAAATATAGGATACTAGATGGGTGGGTGCGTGTAACCAGAATGTTATACAAACCTGAGATGTAGGACGCAACATAAACCCTGTGAGGTTTATAAAGACATCGCACACAGAGTATGTGTGTAAAATTCTGGGTTTTACACACACACACAATTTAGTGCAGTGGTCTAAGGCTCTGAGCTGCAAATCTGGTGACATCCAGCAGACCAGACCTGGGTTTGAATTCCACAGCTTCCATCTGCATACTGTGTGACCCTGAGCAAGTCACTTAACCTCCTTGTGCTCCCAGGTTGCTCCTGTAAAAAAGCTTTCAGCTTAGTGTGCTATACCTGGTTAAAAACTAAATAAAAAAATAAAATAAATAGATATTTAATTAATGGTGATATTTTTTCCCTTTCAGCACAGTTTAGTTAGTACAGCACTTCTGTCAGGCACACACACACACATCCTGTCTCTCTCCCTTTTGTTTTTTTCTTTGCATTACAGTAGTAACATTTTTCCTTACATTACAGTGGTAACGTTTTTCTTTACATTACAGCGGTAACGTTTTTCCTTACACTACAGCGGTAATGTTTTTCCTTACATTACAGCGGTAACGTTTTTCCTTACATTATAGCGGTAACAACATTCTGGAAAGCTGTGGTCCATCAGCACTGCTGCATAGCCGCGCTCTAAGCGTGTGAGCAGCAGGATCAACTAGATTGTTGTTTTTCATTTTCAAGGCGGGGTCAAATAGATAGATATTTACAATATTTAAACTCGTACTTGTCCTAACAGTGTGTGGCAAAGCTTGAGTGCTGGTACCCGTGCTCGGTAATGGAGACACCATGTTGGGCAAGATGTTCAGCCTGCCCACAGTGAAACTACGCGCCAGTTAGCTTTCTGTGGTGATGTTTGATTGACAGGTGTTGATTACAACCTCCTGGTTGTAACCACAAATATCAACCGGGAGGTTGTAACTGGAGATAAATGTGCCTTTATCTGTATGTAAAAAATTATCACTATTAATTAAAAAGTTTTTTTTTTTTCCATTTGTAATTTATGGTATTCTTCAGGTTTTTCCTCCCCTTCCTCACCGGGGTCGCGGCGTACACGCACACACCAGGATCCAGTGGCCCCATCTGCCCCTCCCCAGACTTGCATCACCGTTCCAACCACCTGCGCTGCCCACTGGACCTCCACCCAGTAGAAGCAGGACTACGCTGGAGTGGGCATCCACCACTTTGAAGGGGAGAGCCACCACTCTATCCCGCTCCAACCCTCCCACCCCGGCTCCCCGGTGACCCAAGGTCATTCCTAAACCCGGATCGCCGGCGTAGCGCGAGATAAGGTGCCAACACCTCAGCCCTCTGTGCCAGCGGGCCGGCTGCTATTAAAGAGTATTTCACTTCTTTCGATGAAGTTAAAAGTTATAACAGTTTATTACTGAAATACTATGGATGGAATGGGATTATCTACTGTAACAATGCCAGAATTCTATTGGATTATTAGGAGGCAGCATAGCACAGCAGTTAAGGGCACTGAGCTACAAACCTGTACTGACATAGCCAAGGTTTAGAAATCCTGATATGGGGCCTCCAATACCTGCTGGCACCACAGAGCCAGCCTTCAGACGTGTTGTTTTTAATGATCAACTGACACTGGCAGTAAAGCCTAGAGATTAAAACAATTCTGCAGATGAATTATGTTTACTAACCGTTTGAACTGTAAAGGTAATAACTCACTCGTTTCAATGCACACACAAAACAACTATTATAGACGCAGGAAGTGTTGTAATAACACCTAAAAACACACTTAATAAAAAACAGTCCATTTCCTGTTTAACCTGCTGAATTAAATACAGTCCAAGGAGAACCTAGACCCTCGGTGACATCACTTCCTGTCAGGAGCCCAAAACATATGGCTGCCCCCAGCCCTTAACCATAGGGTGATTTACATATGAATAACTCTGGACTGCAAAGATTCATGGATCAACACAACAGCTCAATCAAATTAGCTTTTTATGGGCTTTCAGATATTAAGAAATACTGTTGATGACAGTTCCCCTTTAAGCCACCTGGACATCTGAGCAGTCCTAGCCGCTAAATAGTATAAATACAAATCAGGGGCTCTCAATCCTCCTTTCTTTTTTGATTTACACATCTTGGAGTATTTATTTATTTGCTTTTGTTTACCGGGTAAGCACACTAGACAGTCAAGTGCCTATTTTCAAGTGTGACCCGGGATGCCAACCTGTTCCATTTACCTTCCCATATGTAAGTAGTGACCTGAGAAGTTACAGTATGCCTTGTATCCATTTCTTATTAAAACTGCAAGGTATCATCATAAACACATAAAGGAGCTTAGGTAACAGTCATCTTGACGGAGTCTAACCTCCCCCAAAGTCCCAAAGGTAATTTATCCCACCTGCTTAAGTCTTCTATCACCCTTCTTCCAATTTCACTGGCATTTTTAAGTACAGTTTTGTGCAAGGTATTGTATAGTTTGATTCCTAAATATATAATGTGTTCTTTCTCCCATACAAAACCCAGATTTGTGATCGCTTCTCTTCTACACAGCCTATTTAGAGGAAGAAAGTTTGTTTTATTCTTGTTAAGCTTATATCCTGAAAAACAACCAAAGTCCTGGATAACTTTCAAAATTTTCGGCAAAGATCTGAAGGGGGTCAGAGATCATTAGTAAGATGTCATCTGCATAAGCTGAGACCATGTGCTTGCTTTGCATTACTTTGATCCCATATTTTCTTTATGTTCCAGTTTTCTTATAAGTGGGTCAAATGTGAAGTTGGATAACGGGAGGAAGTGGGCACCCCTGTCTAGTCCATTAACTGTAAAGAATAGGGAGATAACTCAGTTTGTTACCACCGCAGAGCCTAAATTTTTGTATAGCAAGTCTATCCACTGAAGAAAAGTGTCAGGAAATCCATAGATCCGGTCAAACGCCTTCTCCACATGAAGAGATAGTAGTCCACAGGGTATTGTGGCTTTATTAGCAGCCTGTATGACGTGTAGTAATTTTCTTGTCTTGTCTGCAGACAGCCTACCCCCTCATGAATCCTGTTTGAAATGAGAGATGAAGTAACCTTTTCTAATCTATTTGACAGTACTTTTGCTAATATTTTGGTATCTGAATTTATGAGAAAGCTAGGTTGGTAATTACTGCCCAGGAGAGGGTCCTTTCCATGTTTATGAACTAAGGTGATAAGGCATCTAGTCATCTCACCTGGCAGATGTCCCATCTTCCTGGATTCATTAAGGCCCTCCACAAGTATCTGTGCAAGTTCCTCGAAGGATTTATTGTGAAAGTTAGATGAACAGCCATCCGGTCCTGGAGCCTTATTTCTTTTAGTCTATTTTATTGTCCCAAGAACCTCTACCATCTGGATATTGGTGCCCAGCACACCTTGATATTGGGGTGATACTTTAAGAATATTTAAATCTTTACAAAACATTTCTTAAGGTATTTGGTCCCTTGTAATTATCTTCTTTGTAAAGGTCTTGGTAGAACTTCTTGAATTCATTATTAATTTTCTGATGGCCAGTTATGATATAACCTCTAATGGGAGTGATGTTAGTTACTCTTATTTTGTCTCGGGCACATTGCTAGTAATTTGACCGTTCTTGGACCAGAGTCAAAGTAACCAAGACTGGCTTTCCTTATGTATAAAACTGCTTCACTTCCAAGTGTCTGGTTATATACTATTTTAAGTTTTGATCATGTATTCCAGGTTGCAGGAGAGCCTGAGCTAAGCCGAAGTTTTTCTTGCTCTTTGATTTTCGCCATTTTTATTTTTTAGCATTTTGTTCTTTTATGGGCTGCAGCTTCACTAATATTAATTCCTCTGAGGTAACACTTGAGGCAGTTCCAATTGTTACTCCAGGAAGTGTCTGCAAGGTCATTTAATGATAGGAAGTATGTTATGCCATTCCTAATTCTATCAGAAACATTGTTCTTTTCAAGAAGGAAGTTGTTAATTTTGCATCTGCGTGGGTTAGCTGTCCTACTAAAGATCAGAGAGACTGGACAATGATCAGAAATTACCGGTGTTTCTATCTCCACTTTAATAATCCTACTTACCAGCTCCTTAGGAAAGTACATCTGGTCAATCCTAGAGCCTGATTGATGACAGTGAGACCAAAATGTATAATCTTTATTGTCAGGATGTATTATGTGCCAGGCATCAATCAGTTGTAGGTTGTCTGTAAGGTTTGCTAACTCCTTATCAGCTTTATTCCTTCAAGGTTGAAAAGAAGACCTATCTAATGTAGGGTCCAGAATGCAATTTGTATCTCCTGCTATAATAATGGTACTATCTAAAAAGTTCCCAATATTTGTAAAGATCTGTTGAAACATCCCGTAAGAAGGATTTGTTGGGCCTTATAGATTAATCAGTGTAATACTGTCATCTAGTTTCCTGTTTACAATTACAACTTTGTTAGTTGTGAATCAAAGTGTACAGTACACTCTGCAAGCCCACTGGTCGACAGCCTCACAGGAGCAGTGTACGCTGTCATTCACTGACAGCTCAGTCGGCGGATAGCCGTGGCAGTATGCGGGTGGGTTGGCTGCCCACCGACCTTTCGGACATGCGGGGACAGGGGGGTTGAGGTGGGGGTTCCTCAGTGGGTGGGGGTGTCCACTAGACTACCAGGGATGCCTGGGGATGGGATTCTAATTTACAATCGGGGAAATGGGGGCTCACTAGACTACCAGGGCATTACAGGGAAATATTATTATTCGGACATGGTTTGGGGAAGGAAGGGGGGCCACTAGACTACCAGGGATAGGGGGATATCTATTATTATTATTATTATTATTACATGATCAGGAATGGGTGGTGGGCACACTAGACTATCCAAGACAGCCGCCCTTTTGTTTGGCATGTGTTCGAGGATGGGGGTATAGCCATCCAGGGGCTGGGCTGCTGTGTTGCACTGTGCAATACAGAAGCACGCCTGTGGGTGGCTACCGACTTAGAAAGTTTTTCCATGCCCATCTTTGCGCGGTACATCTCCGGGATGTGCGGGCAGCTGTGCCGCACATCTCAGCTGCATATGGAGATGTGCCACGTATGCAGGGGAACGTCCCCTTCCGTATGCACCATATACATTATCTTTGCACTGCAGCGCATCCGGAGTTGCACGGCACATCAACCCTTTTTGAATATGGCCATGCGGCACATTCTGAGGATGCAGCAGCACAACTCAGTTGCGCAGGGCGCATCCCCCTTGACTATTTGGGCCAATGTCTTCCATTACAGGAAATGCAAGCCACAACAGGAGCCAACATCAATTTCTCAGGTATGAAATGCAAGTAACAAAGCTGGACTGGATGACAGATGTGAGGTTTCACATGTAGGATATCTCTTAGAAAAATACAGGACACCTCTAACTGGGTAATCGTAAGAACAGCCACAGGGGCACGGAAAGCTGATACAGTGGCCAAAATGCACCGTAAGAGAGGAACACCAAAGGCCTGAATCAGATGAAAATGCCAACAATGAATTCACAAGACATGTAAAAAGGGTCCATATGCCCAGAGACAGACAACAGAATGAAACATTTCCTTTCCAAAGAATAAGTATCCTTGGCAGAAGACTTCCTAGCTGCAAGCAGGACATTAGCAACTTTAGTGGACACCCTAAAACACACAATGGCTATGTTTCAGAAGCCACACATGTAGGAGGTGAGACATCAGGCCTGGATGGACCAAAGACCCCATACCCTGTAACAAGAGATGCTGTAGTAGTGTAAACCATATCTGATGAACAGAGTAATGAGGATGAGAGTGGCACTCCCCCTCATAGCTGGTGCAACACAGGAGGGGGAAAAAAAAAAAAAAAGACTGGTGCCATCCATATGATTAGTGGACCGGAGCAGACAGGAGTCTGAAAACCACCTGAAGGCCATATAGGATAGATGTTACAATTGAGACACTTATGTGCAAGCCATCCTTCACACTGAACCAGGACTCTGGCAGGGGTGGAAGTCCTCTCTCAGGTCCCTCCCCTGGTGCCCATGCCAAGGCATGGCATCAGTTCCAGTGGCCCTGCTGCCCCCTAGTTCCGCTTGGTTTTCTTCCCCCCTCGGCTGTTTCCCCAGTGGTAAGGGGAGGGCTCAGATATACAGGTTACTCACTTGTAACAGGAGTTCTAGGAATGGTATATGGTTGTTCATCCATACTTATTGGCAGGTATCCTTGCCGCTTTAAATCTTGCCGGAAGGTCTTCAAGCTGGCTCCTCCCACCCACCCGGGTGGTAAAACTCTCGGCTCCGCCCCACGACGCCAGATCTGGCCTGCTGGAAGCTCAGGTTGTGCGTCGAAGCCGGGGAGGTCGGGTGGGTCGTGTGGATGAACAACATATACCATTCCTAGAACTCCTGTTACAGGTGAGTAACCTGTATTTCTAGGGACATGGATATGTTGTTCATCCACACTTATTGGCAGACTCCTAGCAGTTCTCCAGGAGGAGGGAGGCAAGACGCATATCCCCGATACTTACTTGGGAAAGAGAGACTGGAGAACCAAGGCCCCAAAACCAGCATCCCGGCGTGACTCAAGGTCGATGTGGTAGTGGGTGATAAAGGTGTGTGCTGACTTCCAGGTAGCAGCCCTGCAGATTTCCTGGATAGGGACATCCCTGGAAGCAGCCACCGATGCAGCGGTATGAGGGTAGAATGAGCTCTTATCCTCTGGGAGGCTCCATGCCCGCTAACCTACAGCAGAGATTTATGCAGGAGGTGACCCACCTGCTGCTCGTCTGGCGCTGCAGGTCTGCCAGGTGCGGCTTCAGCGTAGGTGACAAACAGCTGGCGAACCTCTCCCTGAATTCTCAGCTGCGGCCCTTTATAGTAAGCGAGCCGCCTTCTAGGGTCCGGAGTATGGAGCCTATATTCGGCCTCCGAGGTGATTGGGGTAGAACACCAGCAGAGTCAACACCTGGTTAAGGTGAAATTGGACACCACCTTCCGGAAGGAATTTCGGTGGGGACGCAGGACAACCTTGTCCCTGTGGAAGACCAGGTAAGGAGACCTCGATGGAAAGCGCCTGGAGCTCTCCCATCCTTCTGGCTGACGAATAGCCACCAAGAAGGCGGTCTTCCACGACAGGTGAGAGAGATCACACCTGTGCATTGGTTCGAATGGCTTGCCCATGAGCTTTGCCAGTACCAGCAGTAGATCCCATGGAGGTGGAGGTTCTCGCACTGGAGGGGAAATGTGATCAAGGCCTTAGAAAAAGCGACAGGCCACCTTCTCCTGCACCACCGACTGCTTCCTGGCCCGTGCTCGGTAAGCAGAGATGGCTGCCAGGTGCACCCTTAGGGTCGTTGACCTAAGCCCTTGCTGAGAAAGGGACCATAAATAGTCCAAGATGCTTGCCAAGGAACAGGAGGAAGGGTCCAGGCCCTTGCCCTGACACCAAATGGAAAACCTCTTCCATTTGAGGGCATAGCATTTCCTGATCGACTCCTTACAGGACGCCTCAACTACATTGAGGACCTCGTCGGAAAGACCCAAGGCCTGGAACTCTAGCTGCTCAGGAACCAGGCCATCAGGTGCAGGGATTAAAGGTCCAGATGGAACACCTTCCCCTGATTGACTGAAAGCAGGTCCGGGCGAGCTGGAAGCCGCCTCGGGAGCCTGGAGCTGAGGCTGAGGAGATCTGGATACCAGCATTGGCGGGGCCAGTCTGGGGCTACCAGAATCACCTGCGCCTTGTCCCTCCTCGCCTTGAGAAGCACCTTGTGGATCAAGGGAAATGGGGGAAAGGCGTAGAAGAGGCCCGGGGTCCACGGCCTCGAGAAGGCATCCCCCTGCAGCAAGCCCTGCTGAGGGGGCCGGGCATGGAACAGCCTCAGCTTCGCGTTCTCCCTGGAGGCGAACAGATCCACCTGAGGTGTGCCCCAATGGGAGAACAGATCTTGTACTACCTCCGGCAGGAGAGACCACTGTGATACAGCCCCTATCTGGCTTAGGGCATCGGCCAGGGTGTTGGAGGCTCCTGCCACATGAATGGCTAGGAGATCCGCCTCCAGGCTGCACACGAGTGACCAAATGCAGAGAGCTTCCTTGCACAGAGGCATGGAGCTCGTCCCGCCCTGGCGGTTTAGGTAGTACATGGTCATGGTATTGTCCATCTGGACCTGAACCACATGACCCCGTAGAAACGGAGCGAAGGTGGTGAGAGCTAGGCGGACCGCTCGGAGCTCCAGCAGGTTGATATGGCATCTGGACTCCCACGGGGACCAGAGGCCGTGCACTCTGTGCTCCCCCAGATGGGCACCCCAACACATCAGAAAGGCGTCGGTCGATAGAGAGACCGTCGGCTTGGGGCGGACAAACGGGATGCCCTCCTGCAGATGAGCTGGAACGATCCACTACTGGAGAGCGTTCCACATCCCCTGGGTCACCGTCACTAGCTGGCCCAATGGATCGCAGCGTTGAGACCACTGGCTGGCCAGCCCCCACTGAAGGGGGCGCATGTTCCAGAGGGCCCAATGGACCACGCTGGTGCAGGCCGCCATGAGACCCAGGAGGCGCAGGAAGTCCCGGGCAGGGCGCGATTGCCCAACCAGAAGTGACTGGGCAAGGGAGGAAAACACCTTGGCCCTGTCCGCCGGGAGCCGTGCTCTGGCTCGAAGAGAGTCGAGCTCTGCCCCGATGAAGAGAATCACCTGCTTCGGTTCGAGTTCCGACTTGGCCTCGTTGATGAGGAGGCCGACTTGAGAGCAAACCTGGAGGGCCAGATCTCTGGACCGCTCCACCTCCTGTCTGGAGGGGCTTGCTATCAGCCAATCGTCCAGGTAAGGGTACACCCGGACCCCTCGGCGCAGCAGGAATGCTGTCACCTCTGCCATGCATTTGGTGAAGACCCTGGGTGCAAGAGACAGGCCGAAGGGCATGGCTTGGAACTTGAAAAGGGATCCTTCCGCTCGAAAGCGAAGGAATCTCTGATGAGACGGACAGATAGGGACGTGAAAAAACGCGTCCTGCAGGTCCAGAGAGCAGAACCACATGCCGCGTTCCAAGGTTGGTATTATCTGAGCCAGAGTGACCATCCTGAAGGTCCGAGACCTTAGGAACTTGTTTAGGTCGTGCAGGTCGAGAATGGGGCGCCAGCCCCCCGTCCGTTTTGGGACCAGGAAGTACCTGGACACAAACCCCGGGTCTGAGGGAGGGTCCGCCACCTCTCTGATCACCTCTTTCTTGAGGAGCAGAGCGATGTCGGCTCGGCGAGCCGACCGCGAGGCTGCGGACCCAGAGGCCCCCCTGGGGGCGACGGCTCGGAAGGGCGAGGCCTGCTCGAACTCCAGAGGCAGGCCTTTTCCTACCACTTCTAACATCCACCGGTCTGTGCTTATAGCAGACCAGGCGGAAAGGAAGTAGCAGAGCCGTCCCTCCATGGGGGGGAACCTGGGGTGAGGTGACGAGGTTGGGGGCGACACCCCTCAACCCGTCACTGTGCAGGCTTGGAGGAGGGACCGGCTGAGGGACCTCCTGGGTCTTTACCTCCTTGCTTCCTGGAGGAGGAAGCCGCGGGCTTGGGATTGGGACGCCAAGCGCGAGCCTGCTGGCCCTGATGCTGCTGGGCCGGACGTGCCGCAGCCGCAGACGGACGAAAGGGCTTTGGTAGCGGTCTGCGGCCCTTGTCCCTCTGGGCGGATGAGACCGAGTCCAAAGTGGCATTGGACTTTTCGGTCCTCTGGAGGTGGCCTTCCACCCAAGGTCAAGAGGTCGTCCCCAGGAAGGGACATCCGCCAATTTGTGCTGGTATCCGCTGTAAAGGTGGAATCCTCAGCCATGCCTCGACGGGGCGACAGCCACTGCAGCCACTACTGACCTGGCGCGATGAGTCACCTGGCGTCCAAAGCAGTCTGAAGTTGCTGCTTGGCCACTGCCCTGCTCCTGGTCCCGCACCTGCTTAACCGTGGTCTGCAGGTCAGCCAGGAGATGAGGGACTACCTGGTCCAGAGAGCCCAACAGGGCGTGAGAAAAATGTGCCATCAGTACGGCCGAGCTGGCCTGACGAAGGCCAAGGGAGGACGCAGCATAGACTTTTCGCCCGGCGTAGTCCAACTTCTTGGACTCCTTGTTGGGAGGTCTGCCCACGTCCCTGGTGTTTCCGGCACGCCGGAAGACGCTGTCGGTAACCAGCCCCTCGGCTGAGGGGTGTTCCGAGAAACCGGACAGGGAACCGGTAGGGACGGCATACTTCCTTGCCATCCTGGCCGAAGGCGCAGGGCAGGAAGCAGGACGCTGCCAGAGCTCCAAGGCCGGGCCCACAATGGCCTCGGCCACCGGAAAGGCCTCCGTAGGAGAATCCCCTCGGTCCAATATCTCCGTGAGGGGATACTTGGCCCGCTTGGATACGGGCTGGAGCTGCATCCCGGTGGATTCCGAGATGAGCCTAAGCAAACCCATAAAGGACGAAGGGCTATCGTCCAGAGACTGACCTCCCGAGGACTCCAAGTCGACCCGCCTGGAGAACAGGGAGGAATCGTCGTCTGACTCGGAGGAGTCCGCAAAGAGCTGCCTTGGGCCTGAACCACCCTCCACCTGCCGAGGGCGATCGGGAGTGAGGGTGACAAACAGCCTATGGGGCAGACCTTGGGCCGACCGATAATTTTTGGTTGGGGCCCCAAACAACGGTTGTGGAGGCGGAGGTTCCACCAGAATCGGTGGGGCAGCTGGTTTTGGCCGAGCAACAGGCCTGGAAGTAGGCACCCCGGCTAAGGCGAGGGGTTGCTTCGGCCGCTCCAGTGACAGCCACTTAATAGCCAGGAAGGCGACCACGCCGGCTTGCTCCCCGGACAGAAGAAGCTGCTGCCACATGAGGTTCTTTCGAGACGTCGACGCAATCTCTGGCCAAGCCTCCCTCGCCAGAGGAGGAGATGAGGAGCCTTGGTGGCGCCCGCTACACAGTGCTGGAGACTGAGACCGCCTGTGACGCAAGGGATCGGCTGGACCGAGAAGAAGTCCGAGACAGAGACATCGAACCTCGGCTTTTCCAAGGAGGGCACGGGGGTAGTGCGAGGGAAACCCGCCTTCCCCTCGGAGGGTTCAACCATGGACTCCGGAACCAGAGGCACGGACAAGTCCACAAACTCCTCAACCACCGCTGGGGGAACCGGGGAGTGAGGGTTTTCGGCTTCACCGGTCGACAGCCCGTCCAACGGGTTGAGAAAAATCTCGACTGCGTCGACGGGAGTCTCGGTCAACTGACCTGACGGGGACACCGTGAAGCCAGTAGCCGAAGCCAACGGATCGACCGAAGTCGATGGTCGACTACTTGGTGAGGGGGACCTCTCCCGCTCCCAAGAGCATTGACGAAGGGACTTACCTTTGTGGTCCTTCTTCTTGGACCGAGAGGAAGGCCCTGAAGATGTTGGTCCCTCTCCCCTAGTGGAGAGGGAGAGACAGAGCCCCTTAAAAGAAGCTGAATAGGAGGATCCCAGGGAGAGCGGGATAAATGCCGTGGCCGAGGAAGACGAAGATGCGGCCTGCGCCACCTCCTCCTCGAGGGCGATCATCTGCTGAAGCTGTTCCGCCGAGCCCGCCGCCGTGGAAACCACCAACCGGGCCTCCTTTGACTTTACCAGAGGGAAACGCTGGTCGCCAAGTTGTAAACGGGCGGCACGGTCTTCAGGACGAGGGCCGAGAAAGAAGAGCACAGGTCGGCTCTGCGGTCGTGTCGAGGCCCAAGCAGTAGATGCACGTGGAGTGCGGGTCCGTCCGAGACATCTTCTGCCCGCAAGGGCACCTCCAGAAACCGGGAGTCAATTTGTCCATCGCAGCCGCAAGGGAAGTAAGTGACCGAAGTCTTGAAAACCTTAAAGTTTGAATTCGGAAACCGAAGAGTTAGGAACCAGTCTTAAACGCGGAGCGTTAAGGAGGGAACCTGAGCTTCCAAGCGGTAAGGAAGATCTGGCGTCATGGGGCGGAGCAGAGTTTTACTACCCAGGTGGGTGGGAGGAGCCAGCTTGAAGACCTTCCGGCAAGATTTAAAGCGGCAAGGATACCTGCCATTAAGTGTGGATGAACAACATATCCATGTCCCTAGAACTCCCTATTTTTCAAGACATTTCAGGGAGATCTATATGAAAGGATGGGTTGTGAAATGCACCTCAGTAACATCACTCTATCCATAACATGATGTCTGTGCCTTCCTTGATTGTCTTAGTTTTTAAATGTCGCTTAACAAGATTCTTAGCAGTGCTTACTGCACTCCTTGCCATGGTGGGAGTTTATGTCTTCCCTTACCTGGATGTCTAGCTGCTGCCGGCCTATTCATGAAAATCTATTTTTTGCCTTGTCTTCTGAACTAGAATGATGTTCAGGACCCTGGGAGAGGGCTTAATGTCTGTGCTACAATCTCTATTACTCAGTGCTGCTGCCTGATATACACTGAGATGGTCTTGGCCTTGGTTACAGACTGTTTTATGCTGCCAAAGGACTCGACTGGCACCTTTCTTACCCCGATGCATTTAGTCCAAGATGGCCACTGCCTCTCTGCCAAGATACTGGTACATTTCCTGGGTCTGTGATGGCTGCGCCCATAGATGCTGGTGCCATTCATTTGACTTCGCTCTGACCTGGGCTGTTCACACAGGGTTCTGTGGAATAGACTGTCAGCAGTATTGGACCAAGTGGTTCTTGTCCCACACCCTTCTGCTGTGGCTTTATTATGGTGACTGGTCCACAGTGGCCTCTTCCAGGATGTTTTATTGTGCCAGCTCCTATATGGTTTCTCACCCTGGTTGACTTGGGCTCCGGGTAGAATGTGCCTCTTGGCTTTTTACCCCGCCACAGTCCAGATAACTTAGTCAATTGTTCTTTAACCAATTCCTTACCCAGTTTACCACCTTCTGATCAACTCCTAAGCTGCCCAGCTTCCTTACGAGTCTCCTAAGTGGGATGGTGTTGAAAGCCTTACTAGGCCACGTCCACTGCTCCAGCATCGAATTCCTGGTCAGCCAATAAAAAGAACTGTACTAGATTTGTTCGATAAGCCCTTCCCCTGCCACCTCCCCCCGCCGTGAAACCATTCTGCCTTGACCTACCTCCTTCCCTCCAGTGCTCCTGTTACTCTTTTGTGGCCCCTCCCATTCTCCTTCCACTGTGAATGTAATAGTAAAGCAACTTTATTTATATAGGAAATTATTTGGCAAGCAAATATTACACCATAGGGCCAGGCAAGGCCCGTTTTCGAGGTGTTCCTGTGTTTAACATTATAAATTACAACACAATAAATTACAACAATTTATAGCACAGGGATAAAGCCTAAAATGTAAAATATTGTTTATATGTATCTACGGGCAAGGTCAGGTCTCTCCATTGGCTTGGAAAATGAATTTCAAGAATGCTGAACAAAAGTATTTGTTCAGGATAGCTGCCTTATCCTGTTCTCCTTCTATATAGTGTATAGTGGAGTTTTGTTCTGTATAGAATTCTATCCCTTTCAAAATGTTATTATACCATGGACATAAGTGAACAGCAAATGAAATCAGACTGGCAGTTTACCACCGTTGTAAATCCTCTGATAACCAACGGCTGTTGATGAGTATATAATCTATAATATCTGCAGCATAGGAATAAATACACTAAAATTAAAAAAAAACAAATCAACCTCTGATATTTGTATTTTATTATAGTAAAAAAATGAACCATGGTATAATTGTAATAAGCCACTCTGAAGCGATGGGCTATCGGGGGATTTACCATGGCTGATGAGGATTTACCCACGAGGTACACTCCAGCCGTGGTAAATCCCCCGATAACCCTCACCCCCTCGTGGCTTACTGCTTAATTCTACCACACTTCCAAGGTCATGGAATGTGATTCTACCCTACTGTGGTAGAACAGCATTCTAGAACTTCTAGAGACTGCATGAGTCAGTTTCATTTTGAAAGCAAAAGAACTCACAAAACACATATTTCATACATTACTATACACTATAAAAAATACAGGATGAGCAACTCTGTGCACGACCAATGTGTTTTGCCATCTCGGGGTTCTGATTCTCATGAAACTCTTGAGCTTCGCTCTTGAGGTCAGGGGGAACCAGAGCTCCTCTTAGCAGAACACCCTGGTTCTGCACAGTTGCCCATCCAGTATTCTCTATGTACAGTCCGCCCCTCCCTTCTTAACCTTGCAATCCTGCCCCTGATCTTCCTCTTTTCATTTACATATCTAAAAAAAATTATTATTGTCCTATTTCGTTACTCCCAGGGCTATTCTCTCTTCAGTTTGTGCCTTCATGCTTTGTACGGCTTTCCCTGCTTCCCTCCATTTCCCCTGATACACCTTCCTATCCTCCTCTCACAGTGTGTCCTTATACCTTTTGAATGCTACCTGACGATGCTATAGTGTCCTCTTTAATTTTCCTTTTCCCTCACAGGTCCTCGTACAGGGATGTTATTGTGGTAATCTCCTAGCTGATGTAAAACAACAAGCTGTGTTCCCTGTTGTTGAATTTAGTATGCAATGGCACTATGTCATAAAATACCTTCATGTATATACCTTATGTGTATGAAACGTAAATGTTGAAAATACCATGGCACAAGGGCTCGGATATTCAAACTGCGCCAGGCTGTGGCGCAAGCCTGGGCGCAGCTCAACTTTGTTGCTCAGGGGTATGGCCTGGGCAATATTCAACGGAGCTGCGCTGTGGCGCAACAGCTTTGAATATCGCACCCTGGCCACCCCTACTGTGCATGGCGCAGTGGCACTGCGCCAGCGAAGTGGCCAGAAGTGGAGCATGGAGATGCGCTAGGCGCAAGTGCCACTCGCCCATGCACAACCTCGATCTGCATGAGGGACATACAAATGGGGCATAATTTATGCAAAGCACATGAGGCCATTGCATGTCATTAGCATGCAGGATGCGCCATCCCCGGCGACTAAGCTGGCCTCAGGCAGCAGCCGCCGGGACCGACACCCCTGCAGCCCGATCAAGGGCACTCGCCCAAAAGAAAACTCTCTATATTCCTGGTGGTCCAGTGGACCAATCGCTGGCATCTGTTTAAATCACCCCCTCGTATCCAATACCCCTGGTGGTCCAGTGGACCGCACTGCCCGATTACTGGCATCTGTAAAACATAGGACAGTCCTATTACCCTGGTGGTCTAGTGTACCCCTCCCCACTAAGCTCCACCGCCTCGCCCCCATCAGCAGCAGCAGCTCCCTCTGCCTGCTCGCGCTGACAGCTCGGTGGGGCTGCACGCCCACTGGTTCAAGGCATGAGCCAACTGGCGTGCAGCTC
This sequence comes from Neoceratodus forsteri, assembly GCA_016271365.2. Classification (NCBI taxonomy): domain Eukaryota; kingdom Metazoa; phylum Chordata; order Ceratodontiformes; family Ceratodontidae; genus Neoceratodus; species Neoceratodus forsteri. Next base: position 1,137,194,185 of record CM028133.1, read on the forward strand.
ATACCGTTATTATTGAGTCAGATATGTGAATGAATTATTCACATATATGGACTGAGTAGTATGTTATGGTTGCATGCCCATTGGCTCACGCCAGAACCATCGGGCATGCAGCCCCACCGAGCTGTCAGTCGGCGGCCTGCAGGCGTGGTGGTGCCACCCGCCGGCTGACCGGTGGGGCCCAGTGGGCGGGTGGGAGGGGGACACCAGACCACCATGGTAATAGGACTGTTCTATGTTTTACAGATGCTCTGCGATCGGGTCCACTGGACCACCAGGGATACTGGACCGGGTTTATACCCATGCCCACGATCGGGCACATAGGAGTCCACTGGACCACCAGGGATATTGGAGGGAAGTGTCTTTACATGGATGCCCGCAATGGGGCATGGGGAGGTGCCACCAGGTGCGGCAGGAACTCGGATGGTCACCCACAGGTGGCAGCTGCCGTGCTGCGCCCTGCACTGCGGCAGCTCACCTGTGGGTGGCCATCATTTGTTCCTTTTTTTGGGGGGCTTAACTTTGTGCAGGCGCAGGCAGTGGTTTCGCATGCATGACTTTGCACATCCCGGCTGAATATGGGCTGTGCAGGTTGTCATCGTGCGCCCCCACCTGCATACGTACTGATGCGCTCAGGCGATCGGGATTGTGTGCATGACTTTTTCCCTTTGAATATCACCAGGCGCATCAGTGGGTGTGCATGGGCAAGAACACTGTTGCGCCATGCGCAACTCTTTGAATATCTGGGCCTAGGTGTTTTGATAAAGGTAAAAAGCACTAGGTGACTGTATTACAGAAATTAAGCTACCAGGGTAGAGATATCAGAAAAAACCCTGTTGTGTTATTTAAAATGCATGTACATTTCAGATTGTTTGAGAGCCCTCTTGGTACCATGCATTCCTGCTGTAAACTGAACCAGTCTACAATTTCATGGTGATTTGCATATACATCCCATGATGCTTTGCATTACTGGGGTATGCGTGATGCTGTGTTTCTTTAAAGCTTGGCTTTATTGCCAATGCCCTTTGGGGTAACCCTTGCTTCAGTGCTTCTGCACTGAGGTTCTTTGTCTTTAGCTTGTTTTATTTTTTTTTCCTTATTTAAGCCCCCACCACCCAAGCAAACAAGGCCCACATAGGGGAAGCTGAATCCCAACAGAACAGTTAAATCACTGGGTCAGTAGGTGCTGATTAAGTGCAGAGGAAGGGCATGTATAGTCTGTTGCTGCAAACTGATGTACTGAAGAAGGGATATGCCACTGCCAAAGGTTATCTACTGTATTTTAAATAATCACACAGAGATTGTGTGGTGAGCTTGAAGTTCTGTGTCTGGTCTGTCTTATTCCACAACCACTCCACACTCTCCCTCCCACCCTAGTGATCCTCAGGATTTGCTTTTCATCCTTGGGCCTGTGGCACTGCGTAGGCATCTTAGCTCCCTTCCTATTCCCAAATCTATCCCCCTCCATTAGTTGCTTCCTCATCCTCTGGGGTTCTCTACTACTCTCCCCGAGGTCCCCTGTATGCAGGACCCCCCCACATCTCCCTGGCCACAACCATGAGTGCCTCCTGCCAGCAATCTCACCTCAAAAAACCAGCACAGGAATTACGTAGTGGTACTCGTTGAAGAATGTGCCCCTGACCCACCACCCCACCCTTCCTGGTCCACCACAGTCCAGCAGCTCCTCCTTCATGGCATCCTCTGAGGCAGCAGCATCACATTTGGTGGCCTCTGGTTGGGGGAAGAGGTCCCCTGAATTCTAACCAACTCGGCCTGAAGTCTGGTGATGACCTTCCTCAGCCCAGCAGAGAGGTGTGTGCAGATGGGGCAGCACTGCAGTCCCTGGAAGGTCTCTCTGAAAATGGCTGCCCCACAACCACTGCACTGCATTACTCCTGGCATTCCCAACTCCGCCTCTCCCTGTGTCACCTGGAAATACTTTTGTACCCTTATCCCTGATAGGGTGTTTCTACTTCCCCTCCTTTTTTTTTGCTCATGCTGTGAGGTGGGCCCAAACAGTACACATAAATGGTGTGTCGTCTTTGTAAATTTTATAACTGTAGACACAATATCTAAACAAAGGCTATCTGGTCTTTGGCGGCTTGCAGAGATGACAACAGGTATACTGAAATAAAGACACAAAAAACAGCAACAGCTTTGTTGATGTTTCCTTTAGCAGGTCAGACGAATGTGATCAACAGTGGGAGAAAGAACTGAGGAGCACTGGGGCCGCCACATTATATACGTGTCAGCGCTGCACGTTACTGTGGGTGGCCTCTGGTCAGCAAAAGTTTCTGTGTGGTCCTGATACTGATTGCTTACAGTTCCAAAGGTGTGGCCTAATGGAGGAGGTATACTCTATGAAGATCTGTTAATTCTAGGTGGTGGCACTCTCCTATAGTAGTTGGCAACAGTTTCTGTGGGCTCCTGCCCAGTTTAACCCCTGGATATGTGCCAAAATACACATGCCTTGGGTGCACTGTGAGAAGTATAACAGACACCCCGGAGAGTGTTATGCTGCTTATAATGTAAACATTCAAAAATGAAGAAAGATGTATGGCTCCAGGATAATATCACAGCCTTGAAGTCTGCCTCAACCTAGAAGGGATGACCTCATTATTCACTTGCTATGATTGAATACAGTGGCAACATGGAACACAGACAACATATTTGCAGGTGGCATGCAAAACCCACTAGAAATCCTGACTTACCATGGAAGGGGTGCGTGACTATTGTAGCAGCAGAACGGGCAACCATCTCTCGTGATGTCTGATGAGAAAACAATTAGATTTAAACACAGAACAAGAGGAAGAACAGTCAGCCACTGTCTAACTCCCTGTTTCCCCTGCATCTACTGTACCATCCAGCTGCCTGCTTTAGTTATTCTGCTCAGTCAAGTAATGGACAGTCTTCTGGACCAATGAGTTCCACACAACACTTCTTCAGCTGATTACCAGTAACAGGAGATCTTCAAGAAAATCCCCATACAGCCACACAATTAATTTGTTTTTATTTACTGGGTAAATGCACCAGACCAACAGTTGCATATTATCAGGCACGACTGGGGAAATACTAAACTATAAGCAGTACCACATGAGGCACTGGTGGTAAACAAATGAACTCTTCAGATCCAGAAAGAGTAGAGGTAATTACCGCATATTTAAGAGCCACTAATAAAACTTACAGGTTAGTAACAATTAAGGATGCACCTAGTACAAACTAGGGAGCGTCACACTCTCAAAAACTGCTTGAAACAGAAATCCGCTTGGGACAGATACCATGAGTGTGAGAATCTGTTCTTATCCATATCACTGCACTAAATGTATGCATTATCCAATATTTTCCAACCTCTAACCTGATATAGACCACATAAAATGAACTCCTGCATCATCTGTAAAAGACTGATGATAACTCTAAGTAAGTGGCAAGGTATTTTTTTGGCATACTGTACTAGGTTACCTGCCTCAATTTTTTTTTTTCTTCCCAAATTACAGGCTATGCTAATTTCTGAGGGGGCCGTAGGTAACAAGACCTGAACCCTCAAAGCCCTGCTTCACTTCGGCAGCTCCAGTCTGGAATTAGCCAAGATCACAACTCCATGTGCTTTCACAGCATGAATGATGCGTTGTGTAATGAATATGTGTATGTCTTATGTGTCCATACGGCACTAATAATAATGCTACGTGTCATTTCATGAATTTTTTTTTTGTACTCAATCTTGTCAAAACGTTTTTAAACTAATAAACTATGTGTTGATCAAGAAAATTATATTGACCGTAAGCCGCTTGATATCAGGACCACCCAGAAACTCTTGCCTAGCTGGGACCACACATGACGACATAACCCATCTGTGCCTAGCTAACGTGGGTGACCTCGTACCTACTCAGTTTCCCACTGGAGACAAACCTGAAGCTGCACAATTCCACAGAAACAAGGAACCCCCAACCGGGCCGTTAGAACAGGTGAGGAGTAGAAAGACTCCAATGAAGGATACAGTAAGGAGGAGGCCAAATGTGCAGCAACTGGCAGTTCTACACTGGCACTCCATCTGAAATACAGACTGAGAAGGGTGAGTAGCAATCAATCAATCACACTTTATTTAACCAGGCGTAAACACCACTGAGCAGGCTCATTTTCAAAGTGCTCCTGGACATCAATATACTATGCAAAATAAAGTGGACAAAAACAAGACATTATACATGTGAAAAGATAGGTTAGGCCTATAGGTACGGAACTATCATAGATAACAGCAGTTATGCTACATCTCAAGTGTGGGAAGGGGAAGAGGAGAAAGTATGTGAGAAGGGGAGAGAGGATACAATCGTGAGGGCCAGGAGAAGAGGAGGGCTAAATAATGCTGGATACCCCCTAAGAGTGCTGTAAGTTGAGGTAGACTCTGACAATGGCTTCATGTAATATACCCAAGGCTACAGGTACACAGACACCTAAAAACGACTGCAGGTTTCCTTTAGGTACCTAGCTATTAGTGCTTTGAATGTGAATGGACCTGGAAGGAATGAGAGTTTTAGGGAACCTTGCATGGTGTTCCATATGGACGGGAGTGAGACGTTGATTGCTGCCAAGCCATGGGTTGCATTTACTCTGGGGATCTGGAAGCAGGGTATGGAGAAGCATCTCAAACCATAAGATCCCTTGGCACGTTCGAAGAAGATAGAGATATATGCAGGAAGTTTATCAGACAGCACTCTAAAGAACCAGAGAAGAGCATTTCTTTTCCTCCCAGTTGAGAGTGAGGGCCATCGCATCTCTTGATACAGAAGGCAGTGGTGGGTGCGAGGGGGCAGATTAAGGATGAAACTTAAGGCTCTGTGATAAAAGATGTCAAGTTTGTTGAGAACTGCTGAGGGGCAGTGGTTGTAGAAAAGTCAGCACAGTCCAGTAGGGGTAAGAATGTAATTTGCACTAGTCTTTCTAGCTTCCTTGGTGAGTAGATACTTAATGTGGTAGAATAAGCCTAACCGCTGCTGTAGTTTTTTCGAGTAGCAGGGAAAGCTGGGGCTCTATGGAGATGAATCTCCTTAAGATCCACCTTTACTGATAAGTAAAAACAGATTACTCAGCTGTAACAGTAGTTCTAGGGGTGGTATATGACGTTCATCTACACTTTCTGGCAGTTTCCTGCTAGGAGTCGGCCCCAAGGGCAGGCCCAACAGACGAAGAAGAAACCCCAGGAACTGTGTGACCAGGCCTGTGTAGGCTACGTGACTCTGGCAACCACTCCAGGACGTCCAAATCCTCCTCCTCCTCCTCCGAAGAGGAGGACAGGACGACCAGGAGAGGCCACCCCTGGAACTCTACCAACTTTGGCGCCACAAGCGAAACCAGAGGTAGGCACAGCGCAAATAGCAACCCTGCCCACCAACCCCAAGGGCGGGGCTAGGAGCCAAGGTGGAATCACCAGGTGGCACTGAGAACTCAGCCAACTTCAGCTCAGGGTATAGCTGCGACCGCGACACTGGGGGTGGTCGCACTTCTGATGAGGCAGACAACCGAAAGAGGTGCTCAGTCGACCCACCCTGTGGGAGGCCAACTGTCCACCCGACCCCTCTGGCAAGCCCGAGGTTCTAGTAAGACCAGCTTGCTCTCCCTTGGTACATGTAGTATCGGGGGTGACCCGGGGAAGGGTCCAACATTCTTGCCTTTGAATCCCTGGACTGATGCTGTCATCCGAAGGTGGGATTCTTCTGACTCACCTTCAACGCACGTGTTTCGAGGACCCAGCGGTCCATGGAGAAGCACGCGTTGCAAATGTCCATGTCGTGTTGAGGTCCAAGGCAATAAAGGCATCGATCATGGTGATCCGTTACAGTCATGGACTTGCTACAGGGGCACCGACGCATGGGGGTATGTCCCATCTTAGACTTCGACTTAGGTCCAAATCGGATATGATTGACTGCGCACAAAATCAAGCAAAACTACAGAAAAAGACTCAGTGCTAGAGAGGACAATCAACAGCAAAAGAAAAAAGGTATGGTCTCATCGGTCTGAAGGTCTACAGCATCGAGTCTCGAACAGAACTTCGGTGATGAACTGCACAGTAACAGTTCTTCAGCTCTCACGAGGTGCACTCCTGATGGCGGTAAAGACAGAACTGAGGCAAGAGAGGAGTCAGCATCAGTTACTGGCCAACTCTCGAGCAGCGCTGCCTGGCACTGGCTCCTTCCACTTGAAACATTTCTAAGCTAATTAAGCTCATGCTGGGTCATAGCGCCTCCAGCTATAACCCAACAGTTATGAATGGTGAAGATACATAAAGGGAAGATCGATGTTTTAATAACTTTTTGAAGGAAATTCAAAAATTTGGTGGCAAAGGGCCTACTCAGTACAAGAGCGATAAGGAGGGAACCTGCTTCTTCCAGCGAAAAGGAAGATCTGGTGTCATGGGGTGAAGTCGCAGGAGTTACCACCCAGGTGGGTGGGAGAAGCCAACTTGAAGACGTTTGAGCCAGTCTTAGAGGGGAAAGGCAACTGCCTGAAAATGTGGATAGATCATATCATCCACGTCCCTAGAACTGAACTACTGTATTTTCTTCAAGGACGTCTCCATCCATAGAGTCATGCATACTGAACGCTTCCCAAGCAGTTAAAACACTGCAGAGCAGTAAAGAAATGGGTTGACTGCCTCAGAAACTGTCTCAAAGTGGGGACTGCCAGGAAGAGTAACGGTACCATGGGCATAAATAAGGGAAGGTTTAGCTAAAGCAACAAACCTCTGCATGAAGGTAGTGAGAAAAAGCAGAAGGAAAAAGAAACCATTAAGGTTCTCTAAGGAAGTGGCAAAGGTGGTGAAGGAAAAAAAAGGGTGGCATTCAGGAGATGTAAGAAACACAGACTGAGGTATACCAAGAAGCAGAGGGAAGGAGGCAAGGTGGGGAGGGGAGCAAAGACAGAGAAAAGAATCGCCAAAAGGGTTAAGACTGTCTTTAGATATGCAAGTGAGAAGACAAAAGAAAGGGACGGGTAATGAGGATCAGGGGACGGTGGTGGTGGGGGGGGCGGGAACTGCACAGAGGCAGACCAAGAAAGAGCAGACATCCTAAACAGGTATTTCTGCTTAGTCTTCACAGTTTGGGGGGGTGGGGGTGGGACCACCAGGAGTAGCAGGAACTGTGGGGGTGAAGGTGGACAAAGCTATGGGACCGAAAGAAAACTCACAGAGGTGCTAGCTGCCCCATTGTCAGTGCTGTTCAACAGCTCACTGGAAACAGGTGTGCTTCTGGAGAACTGGAGACGAGCTGACATGGTCCCTTTACATAAGAGCAGCAGCAGCAGGGAGGAGGCTAGTGACTACAGGCCGGTAAGTCTTACTTCAGTGGGTGGGAAAGGAACGAAAATCCTGCTAAAGGAAAGACTGGCAGAGTACCTTAACTTCAATGGGCCACAAGACAACAAGCAGCATGGCATCAGGGATTCAGTGGGAGAGATCATGCCAAATGAATTCTGACATATTTCTTTGACTAGGTGACCAGGGAAATAGATCGGTGGAGGGCAGTGGACGTGGCCTATCTGGACTTCAGCAAGGCCTTTAACGTTATGCTGAATGAACAGCAGGAAGATAAAAAGACTGTGCCGCCCATGGGTGGGATCCAAGGTGGTGTACCGGGTTAGAAACTGGTTAATGAACAGGCAACAGAGGGTGGTGGTAAACAGTTCTCACTCAAATGATGAACAGTGACCAGCAGGGTGCCGCAGGGCTCAGTACTGGGATGGGTCCTCTTCGTTGTCTTCATAAGTGACACAGATGAACTGGAAAGGAAGGTGCTATATGCTTTTTCTGCAGACGTTTCCAAAATTTGCAATAGAATGGACACTAAGGAGGGGGTGAAGACAGTGCACAGGGATCTGAGGAATCTCAACGAGTGGTCAAGAGCACAGCAGTTGGGATTCAATACCAAAAAAATGAAAAATTATGCACCTAGGGCATAGGAACCCAGGTGCTGAGTGCAAGATGCGGGAATACTGACAGTCACTACACAGAAAATGGACCATGGGGTTATGTCCGATGACCACAAAGTGGCAGGGCAATGTAACACAGTAGTGGGTAGGGCTAGCAAGATCCTGTGGTGCATAGAACGATATCTCCAGCAGGAGAAGGGAGGTAGTGCTGTCACCGTATCGCTTACTATTGAGATCCCCCCGAAACCTGGAGCACTGTGTACAGTTTTGTAGGCTGCACCTCAGAAAGGACATTAACAGTGTGGAGGCAGTCCAGAGGAGGGCAACTAAAATGGTGCCAGGATTGCAGGAGAAGCTCTATGAGGAGCGACTGAGGGATCGGATGAGACACTAAACCGAGGTCCCGTCTACCTGTTCTGGTGGTTGTTCAGGTGGACGTTAAATATCCCATAGCACTTCTCAGAAAGAGCAAGGGAATTTTTTATTATAACTTCAAACAATTTTAAGAAACACTGTTAACTTTACACAAATTAATATAAAAATCAAAAAACAAAAACAAAAATCACGCAAGTATTATAGTCATACATCATCTTATCTGTTATCAGTAAATCTATCAGAACCCCAAACCTAAATCATTAAACTGAATAAAAACTCCCCCATTAGCAGAGTAGGGGAATATTGCATTATAACTTCAAATCAAATAATACAGAAACAGTGTGAAAGCACACAAATCATACTGTGGTATGAAAAAATCATACATGAAAGAAAATAAGTATTGCCGGCATACATCTCAAATGTAGTAGAAAGCCTAGACTTAACTAACCTAAACAGTGATCAATGAAAAGGATAAGCCCCACACCAAAAACTTCGGGGAAAAACCTTATTAAATTAACCAAAAACAAATGATTACAAAACCAGTATTGATATATGGAAGGGAAATATAGTGTCATCTAACAGCAAGGAAATGTGGCAGGCCAAATAAGGCTACTTTGACTGGGAATCCTTTGCAACTGGGCACAAGACAATGTGGTTGTAAACTTAACTGGACTCCTAAATTCATATTTCCCTAGACACAGAAGTGAAATTACTGGAAGAGTTTTAACCAATATATCTACGGCACATCTCAGACAGTGCAGTACAAACACAGTTTCTGTGCAGCAAATTCCTATGCAAAGTTCAATTTAAGTCCAAAAGCTGGGTACGGCACAGAAGATACAAGCAGCAACTTCCCCAGTGCCAACAGTGCCTAATAGTTTACAGGAGACAAAGGAGTCCCTTTGGTTGTTACTGAGAAGAAACAGGCCCCTCACTGAAAATTGCACAGAAACCATCTATTACACAGAGTGCTTAAAGGAACAGTGCAATAAACTTCTTTGAAAAAAGCCAGGGCAGGATTCACAAAAGAGATGCACTGAGCACATCTCAGATGTGCCGGCACAATGCGAAGATGCACCGTAGAGCACTTCACACACATGGTGAATGTGCCAGTGCATCCGAGATGCCTTGCACAAAAGAAGAAGCACCATAGGCGCATCATAATGACATGCGGCGCATAAACAGGGGCGTGCCCATGCCTACACAGCGCAACATGATTCACAGTGCAAACCCACAGCACAACGACAGAGCAAAACCAGAGCAAATGCCAAATGCGCTACAAAAAGGTTAAGTGTAAAAGAAGCAGAGTTAGGTCCAATCCACCTGCAGGCCGCTGACTGAAAAGCAACACATGCACACTGCCAGAGAGAGAGAGAGAGAGAGAGGGGGGAGGAGCCAGAGAGCCAAGAAACACAACACCGACAGCAAGGATCCAGCACCAGCAGCCACTGTTGGTGTACTAATGAGGATGAGGAGACGAGGTAGCGGAAGGCACCGTAGGCAGCCAGCCCCACGGCGATATTGTGCCAGGCTGTCATTTGAGCAGCTGACAGATGTGGGGACAGTAGGCTGATACCACCTGAGCAGAGCCATTCTAAGGCAGCTCTGTGAGCTGTGCCATGACAAAATGCAGGCACCCATCTCACGAGGTCATGCCATCTCGGTGGAGACCAAAGTGACAACAGTCATATGCCTGCTCGCCATGGGAACCTTCCAGAGGCCCACAGGGGACACCACTGGCATATCACAGGCCTCCATGTCTCGGCTCACCACACTGCTACCACAGGCTTCGGAATTCATCCATTTCCCCAGCTCGCAGGTGGAGCAGACAGAAGCCATGCAGGGGTTCTACAGGGTGGCACGCATGCCAGATGTCATAGGGGCCACTGACTGCACCCATGTGGCAATCCATGCACCACCTGGTGAGGATGCCATCACACACGTCAACCGGAAGGGCTACCACTCTGTGAACTGCCAGGTGGTGTGCAATGCCACAGGGTGCATCAGCAATGTCTGCACCACACACCCTGGGAGCACACATTATGCATTCATATGGCATCAATTGGCCCTCTACAGGAGGTTTGAGACAGGGGACATACCGAGTGGCCATCTCGTAGGTGCATGTGACATGGACACAACAGCATAAGAGGGCACCAAGGGCAGGACACTAGGAGTAGGCAGTGGGCAACATGCGCAGTGCGATGCAGGAGCATGACCCTGGGACAGCAGAGGTGTGCAAGGGTACACAGGCAGACACAGGGTGGCACACGGTCAGTGCATGCCACACGTGAGGCACTGACAAGGCCGTGCCTGTGTGGCAGTGACACGGACACCACAGTCGAACGGGGCATGCAACTGCAGCTGGCGCAGAGATGCAGGACTGCATGGAAGGGGGAAGCATAGGCAGGAGAGCAAGACAGGTGCACACACCACTGAGGCCAGGAGTGCTGACAGGGTGCTTGCCACACAGACAACCAATGTACTAACGAACATACATCTTGCCCCACAGGTGACGCGGCGTACCCGCACAGGTCCTGGCTCCTCACACCCTTCTGACGACCTGGAACAGAGGCTGAGGAGCATTACAATGAGGCACACAGCACGACATGCACCATCACAGAGCGCGTCTTCGGCATGCTGAAGATGCAGTTCCAGTGTCTGTGTAGGTCAGGTGGTGCCCTAAAGTATAGCCCTGAGAAGGCCTGTGGCATATTCCTGGCCTATTGTATACTACACAACATAGCCCTAGACTGTGGAATACCTGCCAAGGCCAGTGAGGGCGACAGTTCCAGGGAGGAAGAGGAGATGGGCGGGGCGGAGCACTGCCAAAGGGCCACAGCACAGACACCATCCCAGGATGGAGGGACCCGCGACTGGCAGCACAGGAACACTGCAGCCATCTGGTGGAGAAGAACTTCAGGAACCACAGGTGAGTATGCAGGTACGTATGCAGGGTATGCACCATGGTGTGGACATGGGATGTCACGGGCACAGTGGACACTAAACAGTACACAGACAGTGGCGCACACAGGCACACACACAGTGAGACACACACAGGGCATGCAACACACCCGTACCACCAGGACTATGGCAGGGGTGTCATGCGTCAGTGTGCACTCCAGCCTGCGCACGGGCACAGCAGACACTGGAACGCACTCACCATGCCCATGACATGGCACAACAGTGGCACACACAGACCCGCAGGTGGAACTGCACAAGTAGCACAGGGTGGTGCCAGGGCTGCAGTGGGGCAGGTGCCTGTCACACACGCCACCCCAGGCACCATCGGCAGGGTATCTGGTACACAAAGGTGTTACATACCTCCACCACATGACCGGGGACATGGGCATCACAGGGCGGCACCCTGGCTGCCACGGACACGTGGGTGGCCTCTGCCACAACAAGTGGTTGCGGGTGTGCCACCACCGGCCACAGGGGGTGTAGCCACCAACCCAGCAAGGGTGCTGTACCGAGACTGAACACGTGCTCAGTGGCGTTGTCATCCCACGGCCAACATTCATGCCATGGACGCCGGGCACGGAGGCAAGCAGTGACGGTGTCAACTGCAGGGGGGTCCACCTGGCATCACCGCCGGGTATGCGGGATGTGCTCCTGGGTGTTCGACTGGATGCCAGATGTCCACGGCGCACAACGGAGCCAGCCGCCGCCTCAGCAGCAGCTGCGATCTGCTCCAATGCTGCGGTCATGCCCACCCGCATGAGGCATGCCCTCTGTCAACATCTGTGCACGCCATGAAGCCGTGGACTCATGCTCCTGGACCATCACAGTCCTGTGGCTATGGAACTCTGCACAGAGGGCTTCCTGCCCCTCCACAGTTGCCTGCAGGAGGGTGAGGTAGGCCCACATGTAGTCAGCGGGTGAGGTGTCACGGTGGCGTCGCCGACGAGCAGGGGATGGAACAGCCCATCCCGGTGCATCCACAGGCAGTGGCTGCACCACGGCAGGCTGCGTTATGGGTGGGCCATGGCCATGCACAGCCACTGTATGCCCACGGCTGGTGTTCTCTCGGTCCAGTGGTGCAGGTGCATGCACCACGGCACCCTGCCTGGATGCCACTGACGTCGCAGACACTACACATGGCACCGGTGCAGGGGGTACGGTGCCCACAGAAGCAGGCAGACCACACACAGTGGGGACTGCAGTGTCGTCCGGGGCCAAGTGCACAGGCACCTGTGTGCTGCTCGTACCACAGTCGGCCATGTCCCTGCTGGTGTCTGTGGCAATGATGTCCGCAGTGGTGCCACAGCCCCCCCCCCCCCAGTGCGCCACTGATGAGCACAAGGAGGGCATCCGTGATGTCCACTGCGTCATGGTGGTTGTCATCAGAGTACCCAGACAGGCACTCCAGTGATGGGATTTCCCCAATGGCAGACTTGTCAGCGTTGGCCAAGGTGCCCACCTGCACTGGGGCTGTGACCGATATGTCAGGTGCAGTGGCGGTCCAGGAATGGTGCCGTCCACAGTGGTGCCATCGGCCCTGTGCGACGGACCTGCATCATCGCCCCGCTAGGGCATCACGTGCAGCCGTGGCCGTGAGGCTTGATGGTGCTGTGGAAAGAAGGGAGAACATGGTTAATGCACAGTACACACAGCCGACATCAGGTATGCACACACGTACATGGCCGTCTGCCACAGCACCAGGGGTGCGCATGCCTGTCCGCTGCTGGGCCATGCCGCAACAACGCCACACAGGCCATGCGACTGGCGCAACCATCACTGTGCCACAATGCACACTGTGTGGCGTAGGTGGCACATGCACATGTGTGCGCCACACAGACGCGCAGCAGCCAGGTGCCCCCCGGTACAGTGGCATGGGTGCTGTGACACCGCTAGGCACACTGCGTCTGGCCTGGGGCAACCGGCCATATGGCGCAGCGCCTGGGTATACAGTGACAGTGCACAGCACACAGGGACAGGGATGGCAGCCGTGGCACACGTGAGGCCAGGCACGCCAAGGAGACACAGCTACTCACAGTGCTGCGACGGGCTACCGCCAGTCTGGAAGCCACCACCTGGGATACCCTGCACAGCGGACCTGGTGACGGTGGCAGCCAGTAGCGCCTCATTGGGGCCGAGTCAGACCTCTGTGCTCGGGCCACCCCCAGTCTGCCGCAGGGATGCCTGTATGTTGGCCACCTTCTCATTGGCCCTCCTGCGCCCGTCGTTCCAGTGCTTCCTGCACTCCTGGACCGTCCGGGTTGTAGGAGGCGATGGCACTGACCTGCCGGGCCACCTCCTCCCATCCCTCTGCCTGCACAGCCCGGCTGCCACCCCTGCCAGTGAGGACATCCAGGCGCAGGCTGCATGCCTCAATAAGTGCCCTCTCCTCATCTTTTGTGAAGTTAGGCCACCATCTGGTGGCAATACTAGTGCCTTCCGACACATTGGCTTCTGAGGGAGAAAGCATACAGATGTTAGCCATGCCTGTAGGGCACCACAGTACCCGTGTCAGACTGGCTGAGCGTGGTGTTTGCCACCTCGACCCCGTCAGCCGGTGACATGGGGGGGCGTGCATGTGTGTGGACAGGCACAGCGGGCGGTGCCCCATGGGACTGTGTCCATTGTGTACGGTGCAATCGCCATGTACGGCCACCATTCCATGGCTGGAGCACTGGTGCTGCCTTCTCAGGGAGGCATACAGTGCTATCCGCCATGCACATGCAGTACTACCACAGCAGTGTGGGTGCATCTGCATCAGGCCCCCCTGTCCATCCAGGGTACCGCCCTTATTACACCAGTGTGGCTGTCGGGGGATCAGGCACAGGACAATCAGCCACTGTGCTGACAACAGTGGCAATATGCCTCAGACAGTCCTGTTGCACAACGCTGCTTCCACCACACATGGTCAGTGGCACCCATTCACGTGTGAAAACCCCACAGTAACTGCTGTAGACCTTGTGAGAATAGCTGTGTACTCACCTGCAAGGCTGTGTATCCTCTCAGTCACCTAGTCTCAGCTTGCTGAATTGGGAGCATTTATTGGTCAGGGCACGCAAATGAGGTTTGGGCCTGTGATAATGAGATGCTAATCATCAGAGATGCCCATTCATGTAGAATGAGGCCATTCTGGGCGCTTTGTCTGTGAATTGCCTAACTACTCCCAGCTTATCTCAATTCACACGGCGCATCTGTTGATTTGTGCCTATCCCATTATGGCGCATCCCTGGTGCATGCAAGTAGCATTCGGCGCATGTCCCAGAATCGGGGGCATTCTACACAGCGCATAGGCCACGCATGCGCCGACAGCGTCTGCAATGGTGCATCACCCCCTATGCACGACTGTCATGTCTGTGCAATGCACGGCTGTAGGGATTCAGAGTGTCTCGCTGTGCATGTCATCGCGCATTGTCCTCCCACGTGCGCGATACATGAATCGTTGGCTGGTGACACGATTCCCTGATCACGCATCTGCATGGTATGCGTGATCGTTGTCAGAGGCGCATGTCGTGCATAACCTGGTGGTCACAGGTGCATCACGCATGCGTGACCTGGACGTGACCAAGCCATGCCTTAGCGGTCCTCGTTGCGCACACACGGGCTCCATCTGGCCAATCACGCTTCACGCCACTGTGCGCTGCACATGTCCAACACAGTCGCATGTGGCGCATATCATGTTCCACATCGTGCATCATGGAATTGCACCATTGTGTAGTTATATTCCACAATGCCTAGGGCAGAGAGAGAGTTGTACCGCGGGCCATGAACTGGTCACAGGTAGAGCTGCTGCACCTGGTAGCACTGGAGCTGCCTGTGGAGGGGCACCAGTTTGGCCAGGACGACTTACATGTGCCCAGGGCTGATGTGTGGGCCTCCACTGCCAGTCGGTTGGTGAAGCGCACAGAGATGCCATGCACTGGGGAACAGTGCAGGCATAGCTACAATGACCTCCAGAGGCGAGACGGGGACAGACAGCAGGGGTGCACTACCACGGCCAGGTAGGTGTTGCGCTTCCGGTGGTTTCTCTGGTACAAGCAGGATGTGTGTCTCTGCCACATGGGGCACTCGCATGGGTCACATTGATCACGCACACATGGCTGCAGCTGCACATGCCTAGTGTTGCCCTATCCTGTGTGCCACTCAGGGTGGGTGCTGTGTATGCGTGCAGGGCACTAGGGATCACACAGCTAGATGCCACCGTGTGTTGCACACTGGACGGCGACGGGGGGGGGGGAGGCACTGCAGATGTGCAGAACAGATGCCTGGTGGCACGGCCCACGCTGTGGCAGTGGACGGCTGTCCCTGCACTGCAGGTGCACACTGGTGTTGAAGTGCAGCTCTGGTAACACTGTGTCAACTCATAGCGCTCTCTGTCGTGTTTTGCAGGGCTGGAGGCCAGGCGGCGGGCCGCAGAGGCCACTGATCTTCGAAGGAGGGGTGTAGCTGGTGCCAGGTGTGGTGCCTGTGCAGGGGCAGGTAGGTGCTGCATTCTGTTGCTGCTTTTCTGGTGCCGTGGGATATTGCTTGGTGGGGGTGGTGTCTATGGAATGGTCCTTAGTGTGTTTTCCTTTGTCGTTGCTGTAGGTCTCCAGGATCGCCATGCTGTGGTCGGGGATGGAGGTGGTGCAGCCAGTGTGCAGCACCTGGACCAGCAGGACCATCCAGCAAGTTCTTCACCCCCTGTAGAGGACGGTGAACCGGCTGACAGCAACCCTGAGGGGAATCTTGTGCCTCCTGCCTGCACATGGCCATGTGGGGGTGGGGCACAGGGGTGCACCGCTGCAGTAGTGGCCCGCTGCTATGTGTGTTTGGCACACGTTTGTATATAGCCCCCTGTATCTGTCCCCTTCCTACCTCCCGTTTTGGTTCCTGACAGTTCCACCCTGCTCCCTTGTTTTCTGATTATTGTATATAGTTCTGCTGTGTGTTGCTGTTGTACATTTTGGAATTGTCTCTTTTATAGTTTTATAAATCTTACTGACATCTAAATCTGTGTCCGAGTGGTTTCACTGTTCCACCTTCATGTGTGTGTGTGTGTGTGTGTGGGGGTCATGGTTTGTGTCTCGGTCGCCCATCCCCATGGCACATCTGTGTGCTGGCAGCGTTATTGTGCGGCCTCCTCCATGCGGTGCTGCCATTGCCTATGTGGTGCGATGGCTCACCGTCCAGTGACTCACTTACTGCCCCGGTCTCTGTGTGTGCATTGCGTGTGTCACGCCTACACTGCACTGCTGTCCATTTCCTGTGTGCCTGTGTGCTGTTCCTGTGCTTGGGGTGGTGGCCTGCCTGTCTGGCGCTATGGTGCCTCGGTCGCCTGGTTGCTTGTTCGCTCTCCACTGCCCTGCGCCATACCCCCTGCACTGCCTTGGTGCTGGCCACATGCAGTGTTTGTACTGTCTATGGCCCTCCACCCTGCCCTGTGCGCCTCAACACTGTTCTGTGCTGCACTGTCTGCTGCAGCGTGCCCCTTCTGTGTGCCTGCCCCGGCACTTGTGTGCCGTGGCCATGGGCTCCACTATTCTTGGTTCCGTGTCCCTTGTGGCCACTGTTGTGCCCTTGCTTCACTGGCTTGTGACTGTCCCATTGGCCCTCTGTCCCTCACGCCTGTGTACAGGTGCATTGGCCCTGTTGCTCCCTCTTGCCTTGCTGGCTTGCTCCAATTGCACTGAGTTGCTCCCCTGTGTGGCTCAGCGCATCCAGGATGTGCTGGCGCATCTCCAGTTGCGCCATACTGTTTTTGAGCGATTCACAGTGGGGTTGCACATGGCGGATCCCATGGCGCATGCCTCTGTGGATCACGGTCTCTGCTTGGCGCATCCTGTTTGCGCCGGAGCATTTGAGATGCACTCAGCGCATCTTTTTTGTGAATCCTGCCCCCTGAATATAGGTACACTTTGAACAAAGGCCGATTATTTTTGCCTTTTGTACAGACTACAAACTTTAACAGACTACTTTGCAATACTTACTTGACGTGCTTGTGTGTGCTTACTTGCAAGGGAATCCCATACTTAAGATAAAAATAGGAACCTAATACGGAAACAGACATTGATGGCAGAAAAAAAAAAAAAAGACCATTGGTCCATGCAGTCTACCCATAAAACCCCAACAAACCCAGAACGTACTGTCCATACAGGGTTCTAACCCCACACTGTCGACCTCCATGCTCTCACCCTACGGCTACCTACCTAAGCAACCACCAAGCCCTTTACTCTGTCCCAGCTGTGCTCAAAACAACCGATGGTTTTAACACCCACCACATCAGCAGGCAAACTGTTCCACAGCTCCACCACCCCTTCTGTAAAATAACACTTTCTCATGTCCTTTCTTGAGCCTCCACCTCCTCCTCAGTTTCAATTAAAGCCCGTGTTCTTGATAAAACATGATTTGGATGTGCATGATGAAATATATTTCAGTAAAACAAGAACAGACCGACTTGCCACTGTCCTGCCTCCTTTCCCCGAGTGCCTGCCCTGTTACTTACAGCACTATATTCCAAATTCAGCCACCTGGGTGGACCTGGTATTTAATTCATACCTTACCTGAGTTGGCTCCCAAACCAGCTCCTATCCCCTCCTTAGTGCCTCTTTCCAGTGCCTCTATGCACTCTGTCATTCTAGCTGCAGTCTCCCCTTCTCCCTTTTCCTGAGGAATATTACACCAGTCTTCCCTTAATAAAGGATTTGCATCCCTCACAGACCCCCATTCAACTCAAAGTAACTTCTCTTTTCGATCATAAGCCAAGGCTTGAACGCAGGGTTCCTCAAATGGGATACATTATACTTCAAGGAATTAGGAACCAGCTCATCCACCAGCTGGAATGCGAGACTGACCGTCATCAATCAAAGGTGAATTTAAACTGAATTGTGACCTCAGGGGACCCCACCCCCCCAGCACAACCACAGTTGCAGAGGCATATTCAGCTTACTATATATTATAGGGATCACTAAATAATAAGTGTAATCCTAGCTTCTAGGGTAGAGGAGCCTCCAGTCATCTTGCAGCCTACCTTCCTCCAGCATGGCCCCAAGACACCCACACTCCTCTGAATCCTTACCCCTCCCTGGATTGCTCCTGACCTGCCAAGTGTCCACTACTTTGTTCATGTCCCCTCCCAGCAGTACATCTGGAGTCACCATCTCCCCCAACAACCTCTCATCCAGCTGCTCCACCAAGCTACCCACCACATCAAAATGACCTATCGGAACCTCTATGGGGTCTTTCAGCTCCTCCACTGTATTCCTCAGCTGATCCAGCTCTGAACTGGATCGAGCACATGAAAGACTTAATCAAATTCAACTCCAGGCCCTGCTGTGGGCCTTCCTCCTCTGCTGGCAGCGATAATGGCCGCAGTCCCCAAACCTGCTGTTTTCTGTTTCTTTGTGGTCCGTCATGGCCCTGGGGACCCTTCTTCCAGCTGTGCTAGTATGAGGGCAATGCTCAGGACTGGGAAGTGGAAGGATCAGGCTCTCTGTTTCACAAAGCCTAGATAAAATCCTTTCCCTGCCAAAATAGCGGCATCAAAACTTCTGAAGTATTTTGCAGGGGACTCGGGACCAGGTAAGGGTCCATATGTGGGTTTGAGGCCGATGAGAAAAGGTGTTCCAAGGGTATTTAGTTAGCAAAAGTGAGCTGAGCTTTGTAAAACCTATCACTTCATAGTGACCTTATACAGTCCCTTCCTACTGTACTTCATGTTTATCTCTGCTAACTTGGCTGATAGGAGTTACCTGGCTGATACGTGCTGAGGTCCTGCACTACTTCATATTATAAATCTAATTAATTATTAGTGAGGTGAACTAGCTCACCGACTGGCTGCTGTACCAGTCTGAAATCTCTTAGAAATGACCAGTATGGCAGTGGTACTCTGCTCACGCTCTGTACAAGGAGAGCAGCGGTGCCTAAACAAAACTGTTTTTGGCGCTCAAAACGCGTAGGAAAAAAACTGCATTATTGTGATCAGACTTATAATCACAATAATGACCTCACAGCAGGTCATTTCCTTTCGATTAACGACCGGCTGGGTGGGGGTAGCCCAAGACACCCAACCAGTCATTAATCTCTAGGAAATGACCAGCTCTTTGGTCATTATTGCTTAATTCGTCTCTATTAACCCGGCTGATATGAGCAGAGGTCCTATGGTTTCCTTCTCTTTTTATGCACCCTCCATCCTCCAGCCTGCGTGTTGCACATGTATATAATGCAGCCTGAACTGACTAATTAGTGGAAGGTGTGGCTGCTCCTTTTGGTCACATGAAAGTGAAGTCTGGGCCCACCTCTCAGCAAGGCTAGATCTGATCATTTTAGCCATTTTTCTGCCAGGTTTGGACTAAAAGTAGAGAGACTAGCCTTGCTGAGAGGTGGGTACAGACTTTATGGTTTGTGTGTTTGCCTACTGTTTTTGGGGAAGTTTGGCACCACTGCTGCTGAATGGTGCAGCTCTCTTGCCATCTGCACTGTCCTTTGTAACTGCATTTGTGGTTCTATGCTGAAATGCATATACAATTTTGGAGTCACTGTGGTCTAGAGCATAGGCTTGGGAACCCGGAGACACTGGACAACCAGGTTCAAATCCCACCAGAAGCACTTAGACACTGAGTGACCCTGAGCAAGTCTCGTACCTCTGAGGGCTTCTGTCCACCCAGTTATAAAAATGAATAGATGCAGGAACCCAATGAAAACAAGATATCACATCTTAACAGACTATCCTGGGTAAACTGTAAAATAAAAAAAAAAAAGTAGTGCCGGCCTGGTGACAGAGGGTTGAGGCGCTGGGTACCTTACCTCATGCTATGCTAGCAACATGGGTTCAAGAACTGCCCGGGTTGCTGGCGTTGGGGGGGGTGGAGCAGGATTGAGCATGCCCCCCATAGTTCCGTTCTCCAGTAGAGGTCCGGGTAGCGTAGGTGGCAAAGTATCGGGTGGGGAAGGGGCTGAGCTGGCGCCACAGGGAGTGGAAGTACCTTCACATGCTCACACAGCCATGTGCTGGGGCCTCAGGGGAAAATCTGTAAAAATTCCTGTGTGCCCCCGTCGCCAGTTGGCGGGAGGAGACGACGGGGACCGAAAAGCTCAATAAAAACAAATAAAAGAAGTGCACTGCATTAAATTGACAGAACTTTCAGCAAACACAAACCATGCACTGCACATAAAGCAGGAGTCAGACTACAAACCCAGGCTCGTTACCTCATTGATGACTTGCTGTAGAGAAGGGATGCTCTCCTTCTGGTCCTTTTCCGTTTCCTGTAGAATAAAGAACATGCATCAACACCAGACACTTTCACTTGACATACTGTCTGGTTTCTACAGTATTCCTCCTCCCACTCACAAAAGGTGCAGAGGGTGATGCTATGCTGCACACATTAAAGTGTCCCCATGAAAGGCTGCCCGCCAACCTGCACTAAAGGTGGGTGAATCTAATTTGTTACAGAAAGAATTGTGTTTTTCTCTGGGGTTAGAAACATAGAAACAAAGAATTTGACGGCAGATAAGGACCGCTTGGCCCACCTAGTCTGCCCATTTTCCTACCTAACAGATAAGGTGCAGATCCTGGTTAACCAACAGCTTACTTCCTCCTACCCCTCACTAGGACTGCTTTATGTCTGTCCCATGCATTCTTGAATTCCCCCACTGTTCTTGACTCCATGACCTCCTCAGGGAGGCTGTTCCATGCATCCACAACCCTCTCTGTGAAAAAATACTTCCTCACATTACCTCTGAGCCATCTCTCCTGTATCTTCAAATTGTGCCCCCTTGTTCTTGCACATCTCTTTTTCTGAAAGATGCTACCCTCCTGGACTTTGTTGATTCCCTTGAGGTACTTGAAAGTTTCAATCATGTCCCCTCTCCCTTCTTTCCACCGCTAAGCAAGCAGAATGCAGTGTTTCACTTGTGCCATTGCTCCTTCTGGTAAGCCCTCACGATTTACAACTTCCCCAAGCCCAGCTGAGTGAAGGAGGGAACCGGACGGCTGCGTCAGCAAGAGGGAGGGGCAGGACATATTTAAACACTCACGCTACACTGCGTGAGCGCCACTCGGGAGAGAAACTAGCCTACGAGTTCAGTTGACAAGCCAAGTTAAATAAATACTTGAGCATATAAAGTTTGGATATTGAGTAGTGAAACAGTGCTCAAGTTAAATATTTTAACTGTAATAAGGGAGAGTCTGATAGTTTGAGGAACAGAATTTTAAAACGGATTTATGCGTTAGGTTTATGCTTTATGGCATTATTTTATGCATGCTTGTTGTGAAGGCTTCAACTCCCCAATTTACTGAGATTTCAAGTGCTTTGGCACTGGAGATTGGGTCTGTTTTAGACTACAGAAAAGTTTAATTACTAGAGGAAATAGGGATAAAATAAATGGGAGAAATTCATTTGCAAAGATTAGAAGTCAATTAACAACGAGAGCGCCTGTTACTTTTGTAGTAGGTCTGGATAAACAAAACCTGACAAATTGTTTATTAGTTATTCTGATGATGGGAGGGGACACCGAAATAAATCCAGGCCCAGAAATCAAAAGTGAGTTTAAAATCATATATGATGATGCTCGATGTTTGTCAAATAAGTTGGGCTTATTTAAATCTTGGACAGCTACTGAGTCCCCAGATTTGGTCGCTTTAACTGAATCGTGGTTAACAAATAACATAAACACTAGGGAAGTTGAACCAGAAAGTTTTCTTGGTCATCGATTAGCAAGAGTAGGGAAAAAGAGGTGGTTGGGGGGGCGGGGGTTATTATTTACTAAAGAGGAATTAGGGCAAAAACGGTACAGTTTGCTGGTCAAATAGGACTTATTGATTGTCTATCAGAAAAGATTCATAAGTTAGCCCTTATTGTGGGGGTTGTTTATGCCCCTCCGAAATCTCCTATTGGTGCATTTGAAAAATTAGCCTTGGTCATTCAGACTCATACTCAAGGGTATACATATTAAGCTCCTTTAGTCTTTCTTCGTATGTTTTCTGGTGCAGACCCTGCACCATTTTGGTTGCCCTCCTCTGGACAGCCTCCACTCTGTCTATGTCTTTGCGGAGATGGGGTCTCCAGAACCGCACACAGTACTCAAGATGAGGTCTCACCAACTGTCTTATTTATTTGAAGAGTTTCACCAGGAAAGGCATACTGAGCTGAGATGGCTCGTTTCCATTTGTGTCCTGGGGTGAGGAGGAGGAGAGATTACAGTATGATAAACTACAGTGTGCAGTAAATATAGGAAACAAATATAAGGTAATATACAGATAATTATACACATGTACACAAAATGTACCATGAGTACACTAGAGTGGCAACTTCAGGTAGTAAACAAATTACACACATATGTAAACTGTAGCGGTACACGGTAAAAATAAAGCACAGTGAGATAACTGGAGAGGCAACTGAAGGAGAGAAGTAGGGTAAAGCTGAGATGAGAGGAGGTGCAGACTGGTGTGACAGGGGACGTGTAGAGAGGGGGGAGGCGAACTCCCTACCATTTGGGATGAAATCCTGCACAGGGTAGCTGAGGCACGAAGCACACCCAGTGAATGTCAAGGTTGTAAGGACTGTATAGGCAGGTGTGAACTTAAGAGATCATGATTTGTGGGCTTTGCAGCGGAGTCCACGCATGCAGATGAAATACAGGGTGTCAACCGCAGTTACAAGAGGGAGTAATGAGTTCCAACAGGAGGGGAGCTAGAAAGAAGGAGGATAAGGAGGACTGGATGAATTTAGAAAGAGAGTTTGAGGTTGGGAAGCCATAGGAGAAAGTAGCCTGGCCAGCCAAGGAGGACCTCGGTGAGAGACCAAGGGAGTGGAAAGAGGAGATGCGAAGTGTATAGGAGGAGGATGGGGGCAGGGAGATGAGAGGAAAGGTAGGAAGGGCGAGAGCCCAGCCAGTATTTGGATATAAAAGAAGCACTATGGGCCAGGCATCCATTATCAAGAGAAGGGAAGGAGAGGGAGGTGTAGAGGAAGAAGTGGTGAGTTTGAAGTAGAGAATCTAGTGCGAAGTGGAAGACTAAGTCCAGTCTGGATAAGGCGGATTTACGGGCAGTACTGCAGAGAATGACTCCCTAGTCAAATAAATGCAGGATCATTTTCTGAACAGCAGCTCTGCAGGCCAGCAGAGGGATGCAGCTATGGTTGTAGTAAAGCACACAGAGTTTTGGAAGGAGTGTTTTTCGAATGGCATCCACATGTTCAGAAAAGCTGAGTTGACTGTCTAGCCAGACCCTGAGGTATTTGAAAGATGGGACAACTTTAATAGCGAACCCATCCAGGGTGTGGGGGGGCACAAATCCTGGCTAGTTTTGCCTAGACCCAAAGGTCATGGAGACTGTTTCTTGTCATTTAGAGCCAGCTGATTTGCACGGAACCAGCACTGAATTTTATCAAAATCCAGCTGCAGACTGGGCAGCAAATCAGAGGAAGATATGTCAGAGGCAAACAGGATTGTATCATCGAAGTACACATGAATGGACAATGATGTTCAGGCAGCAGGGAGGTCATTCAAGAAAATTGAAAAGAATATTGGATCAAGGACAGAGCCTCGACTGAAAGGTCTATGCCCCCAACCCCAGCATCACTTTGGTTGCAGGGCTTAGCATGACTGATGTGAAAAACATTCAAATAGTTTTATGGTCTACCCTAGTCTGCTCGACTGTGCAACAATCCCCGAGTCTACAGAGGACCTGCCTCCCCAAATTCCCCCCTCAGGTCCCCCCTCCTCATCAGCATCTTTACCCTTCATTCTGTCACATCCCCTCTTGGAACTATCAAATTGTTTTCAGGGAGACAACCTCCTCTGGCACCTCGTTCCACTTGGCCAGCACTCTGTGAAAAATGCCTCCTCATCTCTCTCTCTTGAATCTTCCAGTCATGAATTTTAGGTTGTGCTCCCTAGTGGATTTGTTCCCACTAAAACTGAAGAAGCCCTCTGTACTCACCCTGTTAATGCCTTTAACTTGTTTGAAGGTCACAATCATATCCCCCCCCCCTTCTTTCCTCAAGGGAGTATACACTGAGCCCCTTTAGCCCCTCTTCGAAGCTGTTGCCTGCTGGCACTGGATCACCCTGGTCACCCTGCTCTGAACGGTCTCCACAAAGTTAACATTCTTCTTAAGATAAGAGCACCAATACTGCACACTGTACTCCAGGTGCAGTCTTACCAGTGATCTGTACAGTGGTGGTATGACCTCTTCCTTTTAGTTTCTGCTGGTAATTCCCCTGGCTATGCAGCTCAGCGACTGATTTGCTTTTGCTGCTGCCCTCCTGCAATGTACTTCAGGTCACTTGTGATGAGTACCCCAGGTCCTTTTCTTCTTCTAACTTGGCAACCTGCACACCACCTGATCAGTATTTGGTCTCTGGGTATTTTCGCCCCAAGTGCAGAACTTTGTACTTTTTTGCACAGAGTCCAAGTTGCTAAATGCCAGACCACTTCTCTAACCTAGCCAGGTCTTCCTCAAGTTACTGCCTCTCCTCCTCCATGTCTACACTCCAACAAAGCTGTGTCATCCGCAGACAGGCAGATCTTACCTTTGAGCCCATCCGCAATGTTACTGATGAAGATGTTAAAAACAACACTGGACTGAGCACCGAAGCCTGTGAGACCCCAGTGGTCACTGGCCTAGCTTCTGTGAACCCCCCCCCCCAACCTGAATGGCATCTTTTGGCTTCTGTCATGCAACCGTTTTTTCACCCATCTAGCAAGCATGACCTCCAGCCATAGGTATTCCAGCTTCCCAATCAGTCTCCCATGAGGCACAGAGTCTAAGGCCTTGCTGGAATCCAGATACAGGACATCAACCATGTGGCCCATGTCCACTGTTCTGGTCACCCAGTTGAAAAAGTCAGATTGGTGTGGCTGGACCTCCTCGAAATAAACTGTTGCCTCTCGTCCTGCAGCCCATTTACCTCAAGAAAGCTCACTTGTTTTCCCTTCAGGATAGTCCATCAGTTTCCACACAATTGAGGTCCGACTGATTGGCCTTAATTCCTTGGTTCATCCCTGGGACCACTTTTATGGAGAGGCACCACATATGCAGTTCTCCAGTTTTGGGGCACACTCCCAGACTCCAGAAAGGTGCTAAACAGGTCTGTCAGAGGGTCCTCTAGCACCTATGCTAGTTCTCTTAGGACCCTTGGGTGCACGTCATTTGGCCCTGGGGATCTGCCTGCTAGCAGGGTCTATAGGCCCTTATGCACCCTGTCTTCCTCCATTACGCTGTCCATGATGCTCCCTTCCCCATCCCCACCCCAGCTCCCTTGTAGAATTAGTCCATCCTTCTCTCTAGTGAAGACAGAGCAGCAGTACTTGTATAGCACACCTCTGCTTTCTCTTCACTTCTTTCTGCCCGACATCTCTCCTTTTTTAATCTACCTCACCTTTAATATCCCTCTTCTCCCTAATATATTTGAAAGCGGCCTTGTCACCAGATTATACTCCCTGTGTCAGCTAGAGTTGGGGGAAGTGAAAAAAATTCCAAATTGCTAATAGCGCTATTAAGGGGTTCTCATCCCTGAAATATGGAATTTTGTGTGTGGAATACCACACTTATAAACACAAAAACATAGACTTTGACAGCAGATGAGGACCACTTGGCCTGCCCAGTCTGCCCATTTCCCTACCTACTGGATAAGCTGCAGATCCTAGTTAACAAACAGCCTATTTCCTTCTACCCACCACTAATTTTTTTTTTTTTTTTCAATTGTTTAACCAGGAGTGGCACACTAAGCTGAAAGCTTGTTTACAGGTGCGACCTGGGAGCACATGGAAGTTAAGTGACTTGCTCAGGGTCACACAGTCTGCAAGTGGGGGCTGTGGGATTAAACCTAGGTCTCCAGATTTGCAGCTCAGAGCCTTAAACCACTGCGCTATACTGCCTCCCAAACTACAACTGCCTTGTGTCTGTCCCATGCAATCTTGAATTCTCCCACTGTTTTTGACCTCACAACCTCCTTAGGAAGGCTATTCCATGCATCCACCACCCTCTCCATGAAAAAATACTTCCTCATATTGCCCCTGAGCAGTCCCTGTCTATCTTCAAGTCGTGCCCCCTTGTTCTTGCACATCTCTTTTTCTGAAAGATGCTACCCTCTTGGACTCTGTTAATTCTCTTGAGGTACTTGAACGTTTCTATCATGCCCCCACTCCTTTTCTTGAGGATATACATATTAAGCTCTTTTAGTCTCTCTTCGTATGGCTTCTGGTGCAGATCCTGCACCATTTTAGTTGCCCACCTCTGGACTACATTCATCCTATGTCCTTGCAGAGATGGGGTCTCCGGAACTGCACGCAGCCAGGCCTGATTCCTGATGCACCAGTGGAAACAGACAGAAGGAAGGTTCAAGAGGGATATGAGGAAGTACTATTTTATGAAGAGGGTGGTGGAGCCTTGAACAGTCTGCCAGCCGATGAGGTTGGGGCAAAATCATAAACAGTTTCAAGTACGATTGGGACAAAGTGAAGACTACTGTGGCTACTCAGGGCAGTAGTAGCAGGACGTGGGGAGGATAGTGAGGGCTAGTACCCTGGATGACATTTTAGGTCCTGGGGACAGGTAGGGAACCACAGGCTGATCGGAGGTGTGGCGATTTGCCCGGATGCTAGTCCTTATTTGTACATATTATTCTGTTGTATATATGTTTTTTTTTGTGTAATTCTACATATATTTACATGTCAGTGTCAACAAAGGCACATAGAGAATTTTTTTTTTTAAAGGGTTTGACCTTCCTCTGACCTACAATTAATTTATTTATTGAAATTTGTTGACCGGGTAGGCCCACTGAGACAACAAAGTCCCT
The DNA here is from genome assembly GCA_016271365.2 of Neoceratodus forsteri. NCBI lineage: Eukaryota > Metazoa > Chordata > Ceratodontiformes > Ceratodontidae > Neoceratodus > Neoceratodus forsteri. The sequence goes on from CM028133.1 coordinate 1,137,221,211, forward strand.
TTTTCAGGGGCAACCTGGAATTACAGATAAGAGACACAAGAGCATACAGTAGATAAAAATAGTACAGTTAACTGCATAGGAAATGCCAGCCTTGCTTGCATGAATCTGACAAGTTCTTGTCAAAAAGCTTGTAGATACATGATCAAAGAGTATTCCTCTAATGTTAACTGGCCAAGGGAAATAAGTAATAAAATTAGCTGGTATAATCATGTAACTTACAGGATCTTCCTTATAACTAAATTAAGCCAGTTCAAAATCCCAGGATGAGAGAAGCTAATTCCACTGTTAACCCTTAAGATCAAAAGAGAAATGGTCTTAGACAAGAGGTGACAGAAAATGTTCCCACAGAACACTGACATCTTTTTTATAAGTACCAGGAAACATCCTTCTAGCAGGCATGTGTGAGATTATTAACCCTGTGTTAACTACAGGAATCTGGCATCAAGACTTTGGGGAAAGCGCAACAGTGACACCCGGTGGACTAAAGTGGAAGGGCCAGCCTTTATTCTCAGATTGGGGGGGGTCTTCTATTTAAGCTCTCCAGCACAAACACTCAGGGCTATTTTTCCATTCTGTTTGGACTCTTCTCCTGACTACAAGCGAGCAGCTGCCAGCAGAGTCTGCCTAAGAGCCAAAGGCTGGTACAGAGAGACTGCAATATTCTGCAAACCAGTGATTCCTCTGGACTCTGAAATCTTCCTACCTCAGGTAGATTAGCAGTCAGTCTGAGTGCGTTTCATTGTACATGTTTCCATTTTTCTTTTCCTGTATACTGTAACTCAAATTATTATTCTGTTGTTATTTGTACTTGTATTTAAATAGTTTAGTAAAAACTTTTGCTTTTCTAAAGAAATTCTACCTGCATAAGAGTTCTTATATTGCACATGTAACTGTAGAAGGTTTATTAATAATTTGTAAAAACTGTTATTGCCAGAGGGGCTACCGTAAGCAACCAAATTTAGAAAAGGGTCTGTAATGTAAGGGATCTTGAAGGATAGGAAGAATACCAGAGTCTACAAAGATTTTGAACCAGGCTGTTGCATGTTCTGTAGGGAGAAGGCCAAATCAGTTTTTTACATTGCTACCCTGAAGCGAGTGTGATACCTGGGTCCTCCTCCCATGTGCAACAGCCAAGGAAAGGGGTTCATATCTGGCTACAGACTGATATTGTGCCCTTATCTAGAGCTAAAGGGATGCCCTGGATCTTCATGGCAGAGGTGCAGTTGTGACCTCGGCGAGCATTCTAAAGGATGAAGAGAGTATCCTTGTTTCCCTTTCATGGACCGCACTCAAGGGTGGGCATTGTGAGCTCAGTGGGCTTGACCTCCAGGAGTGGGTTCATGACAGGAGGACCCATCTTCTTTTTCTGCTGATATTGGCTGTTTTCAATACGTATGCGTTTAAATATTCATAGTTTTAGAAAATGGCTCTGTGTTCCAGCACCGTGGCTGATGTGTTGGAATGAACCCACTCTGTGCCCGGCATTAATCACAGAGTGTCCTTTCTGTATCAAGCAAAAACCTGCAGCCTTCTAATGCACCCCTGGTAACAAAAAACAAGCAAAGGCATCATACTGTATAGTGACTGTTTTGTTATCTAATGGTAAATGAGTCTCTACAGAATGACTTCGGTTACAGGACTGGTCGCTGTTCCATACAAAAATGTCATCAGACATGATGGGTCCTGCCTCAGTCAATCCTTTAAAAAAGAAAGTACAGTTGCATAAGAACTTACCGTAACAGCAGATCTTTGAGAGTATCTCTTGCAGCAGGTCATAACACATGGGAAGCTTCTGCTGGAGATGATCGTTTCCAGAAGACTTCTTAGCAGTCGGACCTGGGACTGCCCCCTCATGCACCACATGACCAAGTGTGTGCACTATAAAAGAGAGGGTGATCCTGATACTCCTGTTATTGTCCTTATTAGCGATCCGATCATGATGCCGTCGAGGGAACCGAGGAGAAATATATTAAAAAATGTGCGTGTTTTGGATATAACCACAATAAATACACAGAAATCATTTGTATGTGTGAATGTTTGTAACTCCCCCCCCCCCCAAACTACTTTACACAGTTCGCCACCCCCTGGTACCCTTGACTGGGCACAAACTACTTTGGAAATGGTACCATCTCGAGCTTTGGGAATATATACCAGGCGCATTACTTCTAGACGTCAAACAAAGGGGTGGGGGTGTACAAAAACAATACTTATGACCAATAACCCAGGTCCGGGGGAGAGAACGTTTTACTAGGGCTATGCTAGATCTATACTTCTGGAGGGGTATCCAGTAAGTCCACACAGGAAGCAAAAACGGTAATGCCCAAACAAGAGTTGGGGTTCAAGAGTGTGACTTTATTCCAAAAGATGTTCTCTGAAGCAAGGGTGGACCCCCAAGGTTTACACAGCGTGGCACAAGGCACAACAGAACGACTGTATCTGACAGAAACTCTACGCATTCCCATATTTCACAGGACATTGGCCACAACCTGAACATTTCTTCTAGTGGCACTGGCCACAACTGAGCACACATTTTCCTTATGGCATAGGACTTTAAAACTTCTTCAAGTGGCAACTGGCCACAACAGAGCACACCCACTCCAGGGGGTGAACTTCTCTTCAGACATTGGCCACTATGACCACAATAACCAGGTGCCCTTACGGAACCTGTAGTGCTGAACAGGTTACTCCAGATGGGGGCTGCCCACCCCACGCCCATATTCATACCCAGTCATTCTTTCAGAGTTGCACCTTAAAACGTCTTGAAAACACTTATGTAAGTGCATCTTTGAATGAACTTTCATATCCAGCATTTAAGAACACTACTCTGGGAGTGCAAGAAATTAAAGTCTTGAACAATGTGTATAGTCTGCCTCCAGCCCCCAGAATTGTCAGTCAACTTTAAACTGAGAAAAGTCTCAAACTTAGAGCAGAACAGAACTGGTATACCTTTCCCTCTGTCAGAGAAACGCCAATGCACAGGTGCTTTCTTCAGGAAGCACAATGTCAAATCTATGCACAACCAGAATAGTACAGGCGGTTTCAAAATGTCCTGGATCAAATAGGGGATTACCCCTAGCATCCATTCTCTAGCAGTCCTTTCCATCCCTCCGGGGATGAAAATCAGGAGATCCTGCTGTAGACAATGGTTTCCACCACTTCTCTTGGCAGGTTGGAGACTTTCAGGACTAGGGTGAGAAAACAGGCTCTCCTCTCAGAGCCCACACTGCAGCTCTCACTCTTCACACTACTCACTACAGACTCTCCACCACCTGCTGCTGACAGACTGAACCAAGATTCTAAAACTCCCACTCACAGCCAGCTGCTGTGGCTTATGTTGCTGCGAGAGTTCTGAATGACCTCACCTCTCTCATCTCAGCAGAGACCAAGCAAACAGTGACTGAGCAGGTGAAAAAAAACATTAAACTAGGTATTACCAGCTGCCTTCCCTACCTAGCACGGACACCGATGGGATTCTAGTAACCCCAGGGGACTGGTTGGTTACATAGAAATATACAGAAGTTGGAAAGTAAAGACAAACTCTGCCCCTGGTGTAGACAGGAAAAAGGGGGACGTTGGGAGGGGGGCTGCATGACCTGCTGCAAGAGATACTCTCGAAGATCTACTGTTATGGAACGTTCTTATGCAACTGTACTATTTTCCTCGAGACAATCTTTTGCAGCAGGTCATAACACATGGGAAGATTCCCAAGCAGTTATTTGTAAAGCAGGGTGGCAGGCAAGTCTGTCTATGTGAAAGCAGACCTTGGAGGACTGTACATATAAAGGTAGTCCTCATGTAAAAAGCCAAGCCCATCAATGGTAATGTATAGAGGAGGGCCGGATCCTGGAAGCAAAAGCTGTATTCCCCCAGTACTGCAGTCTGTAAACCTGCTGTGGAAGTAGCTATCACTCGTGTGGAGACTTGACCATAGCTGAGAGCGGCAGTATATGTCATTTTTGTTATAACAAAGAAAACAACAGAGGCGGCCACCCAAGTTTTGACAGACCCTGTACTGAAACAGGGCGTTTCGCTTTTTCTGTCCAGGGGAAATTAAACAAAAGGTGGTGCCACTGTGCGCTGTGGACTCATTCATTAAGAACCAAAGGGACTGTGAACAACCAAAGATGTGAATTAGAGCTGTCTCAGGAGCCTCATTCCCTGCCTAAGAGACTGGTACCCAAATGGTTATTGATACACAGGAAAAACTGAGACCACCTTAGTGAAAAAGGTAGGGTCAGGTCACAGAAGGACATCCTTTCCTCAGGAAAGGCAGATAGGGCCCTGTATGCACAAAGCCTAGAATGCAGCAATGCAGCCAGCTGACGAAACTGCAACGCAGAGTAAAAGATTCCAAGATAGGAAATGTAGGCCTCATGGAACTGTGGGCCCAAAAGGGACCACTAATCAGTCATTTTAGGACTTAGTTGAGAACCCCCAGAGGTAGGTGGAGTCCTACCGGGGTGCAGGGGGACGAATGTCCCTTAAAACAGTCATAAATACCCAATGGAGGCAGAGATCTTTCTCCCACCAGGGAAGGAAAGGCAAAAGTTCACTGACAAAGGGAACCCCAAACACCAAAAGTGGGAGTAAGCAGTCCAGTATGTACAGAGGAGGACATGAAAACAAGGTCCAACTCAATCCAGTCCCCTCAAGAGAGAGACATGGCACCCGTTCTGTGAAGAAAGGGACATGGCTTGAAACACCTAGGTAGGCATAAAGACACCTATCATAAAAGTGATTCTGGAACCAAACGTGGAGGAGCAGGAAACGCAGAATTGGATTGAAGGAGCGTTTACCAAAAGAGAAGGGCAGGAGGGTGGGCATAAAGTGGGAGAGGTATCAGTACCAGAAACCTCAACTGTAACCATGGGAACCACACTGGTCCTGACCCCCGAGGTGCCTCTAGTAAACAGAGAAATACATCTAGCCAGACCATGTCCAGGTCTGGCAGTAGTGGGCAGCAGTGAGGCAGTAGGATGTGGAGTGGAGAGACAAACAGATGCCTGTCAGAATGAACCCAGTGGACAAAGATGTCTTTGACTACATCCAGTGAAATTTTCCACTCGTGCCCCACTGCTTTGAAAAAGCAAAGGGTGAGTTTCTTCCGGCGACGTCAGCGGCCTAAATGGACACTTAATTGGGAGCTCCAATCCCCGGGTGTGCAATCGAATGGAATCCGCAGTCCAAACTGCTATTTTTGCCACATCTAACTACACATATCTGTAGCTGAACCTTTCCGCTAATGGGGCTCACCAAAAAGTCTGCATCAGCAGGTTTACAGCCTCGGGTTACTGGCAGTCAACCGCAACAACCTTTGGGCCTGAGCCCAGCTCCCTCCTAGTCCTCGCTTGTGACGGAGAAGATTCAGGCTCGGATACCAGCTCCACAATGTCCAGGGCAGACAGCCACAAAATATTAAGGCTACTGCAGAAAATAGATGGAAAGGTCTCAGACATTCAGAAAGCCTTCAGACTCACACCACCTCTATTGAGAACCAGTTAGAGACTGAGTGAGCATATGGCCTTTGGTAGGTCGCTGGCATATCTGCATAGGAGGGAGCTCGCGCTTACTTTGCATGCTGAGGATGCAGAGGCCAGGGCCAGAAGGCGCTGAACAAGATAACACAGCCCATTTCAAGGACTGATGGCTACGTAAAGAGCTCAACCTAGATGATGATTTTGCCCTGGACATAAAGAGGGGGCACAGAGCAGTGGCACTTAAACCGAAACTTGGCACACCCGAGGTCCATCATAATCAAGTTTTTAAAATACCCAGTCAAGGACCAAATTTTAAAGCTAGCCTGGAAGAAAAAAAGACCTGAACCTGGATGGGACCAGAGTCTATGTAGATCAACATTATCTACCAACCATGCTGGCAAAATGGAAAAAGGTGCTATATGTGGCAAAGTAATTATGGGAGATTGGCATGAAAGCACAACTACGGTACCCTGCCAAATTATGGGTGGAAGGCAAGGATGACATTAAATTGTTTGACAACCTTCTGGTGGCCATTCCTTTTTTGGAAACAACAGGGATTGCCTTCCCAGACCTAAAAGAGCACAGAGCCGAACAAGAAATAGAAGATCTGTTAAGGACTGTGGCACTGGGAGGATGGCGAGTAGGTAGATCATGGTCCGATTCCCTTCTCCCCCTACATAATGACAAGGCTCGCTGGATCTCAAGAAAAGAACATACCTGAAGAACCTTGGGCACTTTCATATTCATCAGATTCCCTCACCTATCGAGAGATTGGACCCTCTCTCTCTCTCCATATGACATGTCGCAGTGAGCTTAACTGGATGTTTACCCTGTGAATGCAGCTCATCCTCATTCACCTTTAACCAGAGCTGGGATCTGAAAGGTTACTATGGGTCCAGCCGAAAGGAGGAACCTTGTTGTTTCAGGGCTAGTTCTTGGGTCTGACTTCCTGTACTGAAGGAGTTTAACAGTCCCCCCTGCTAAATGAGTCCCTGTTGCTCTTTTCTTTACTGCATCATGGACAATTCCCCTCGAGTTATGTCAACCTCTCTGCAGCTCAGCATGGGCCGAACATGCAGTGATCCCCAAGGAAAGCTACTGGATGAAAGTACTCTACTTCTGACTCATCATTCTTTATCTAGAAAGCTGCTTATAAAAAAAGAATCATTCTTGTAAACATCATAAAATGGGGGGGGCTACACAAAACCATTAAATTCCTTTTCTTTTGAGGACTCACCACATCTGTTGGAAACCTGGGTCAGGCAGTATATAAGCTGAACTCACATCCTGGTCATTATGGTGGAGGAAAATCTATTAAAAAGCCCAGATCAGAGTGAGAAGATGAACTCTTTTGGCTGGACTGTTTGGGGTCTATATGGGGATTGGAAATATTCTTTTATTAAGGTTGCTTGTGAACCGATTCTGTGACTCCAGGCGGGTTTTTTCTGAACTTCTCTATTTTCTGGTTGATTAAAATTTTGAAAAGTTTAATCTCATAGTTACTGATGTTGATATTTATTTAGTAAAACCAGGCTTACGAGACATTTAAGAAAGTTTATATTGTTAATTTGTTGGACCTATTTCAAAGTTAAGGGGTCAGTGGGTCTCTCAACACGGCTGTGGAGAGAGGAATAACGGCTCACCCTCATAGTGGATTGTGCACCCGGGGCAGCCAAATGTTCAGGCTAATCACCCAGAAAGCTTAAGTAGCGAGGGAGCTAGGCGGAAGGTTTTGGCGTGGGCAAGAACCTCCACCCCTCAGCCCCTTTTGGGGGGGCTACTCCCTCGGGGGGGGGGGGATTATATCTCCACCCTATTCCTTCAGTGGACAGTTTATTTTTCCACATATAAAGCTTGGTAGGTGCTGTGGACCCTTCCCAGTACGCCTAAGCAGTTACCGCAATGTTGGCTCCTCAATTGTTTTGGGGCCCTTTACTACTGTTTTTTCTAGTTAGGATAGTTTGTTCTATATTATTGTTCTTCCTATGTATGTTTTTTGTTTTTCTCCCCATTCCCACATTGACCATTTACCACTTTTTAACTTAAAGGTGGAGACGACTTTGGGTGAAATAAGGTCTGTGAGCTCAGCTGTTAGATTGGGTATCTCTGGCGGACTATCTTTATAAATGGCTAGCTTAAAGATCTGTTCTATTAACATGAAAGGCATTAACAACATGACCAAGCGTATGAGGATCTTAACCGAGTTAAAGAAAGGAAAGTATGATGTTGCCTGTCTTTAGAAAACAAGACTATCTAGTCTGGAACATTTGAAACTACGCAGGTCCTGGGTGGGCCCTGTCTTTGTTGACTCGCACTCATGATATGAAAATTACGTACCTACTGTAATTCTTGATCTTCTCTTGTATCTTCACCATTCATTACTTCCTGGGTGTAAGCCAGAGGCGCGCACCCGCCACGGGAGCTTTTTTTTTAAAAAGCTAGCTCTAACGGCGCCGCCCTCGAGACCGACTTCATGCGTCATGCGCGAGGGGCGGCCGTTAGTAGCTACCGACTCCTCCTCCAACTCAGTTCTGTGAGCCGGAGAGGCAAAAAATTAAGTTATGGAAAAAAGAGAAAGCGAGGCAAGATAGCCATGGGATAGCAAAGTAAGGAAGAATGAACTGAAAAAGGAATAAGCCGATGGAGAATAGACAGAGGAGTATATTCCTGCCCTAGGGATCGCAGGGCCTCCTTACCGGGGCGACTCTAGGAGAAGTAGATAGAGAGAAAGGGAAGGAGAAAGAATGAAGAAGAGAGGAGAGAAGAAGAAGAAAGATGGGATATTGAGGAGACCAGAATGCCCAATGAGCATAGTTAGCGGAGAGGCTTAAGGCTCGATTTAATAAGGGAGCAAGAATCCCCACTGGTAGAGCTGAAGAGAAGGTTCACCAAACCTGCTAGACAGACTAAGGAGGGCATAGTCTTTGACCTCAACATGCCATGGTCCTTGATCCTAGCTGCGGGCTCCTGGCCGGAGAGCAGGCCTTTTGTCTGGAGGACACCCGGCTAGGAAAAGGAGAATTCTCAGGCAGCATGTAAGAGCTGCTCAAGGGTTTAGGAAGAAAAATTTTAGCCTTTCCAGGCGGCTTGTAGGTAATATAATGGAACACAATCGGACTTGCTATGGCAAGGCAAGAGAGATTGATAGTTGGCAAGAACCGGGTCATGGTTGGCAATGCTTTTCTGCAACACTGTCCGTAGAAGGACCCTTGAAAAGGGAAAATTTCAAGACAGAGCATAACTCGCAGGCTTATGAGAGAAAACATGACCTGAGAAGCCAGGGATTGCCTTCAAGCAGTCGGAGAGAGTTCCCTCAGTTTTTAAAAGAGAAGGGAAATAACCGTACCCGTTCCTCCTGCTCTGCAAGAAAAAGAAAAAAGGGGGGTGATTCTAGGGCTTAGTAATTGATTAGCAGAATATTGCGGGATCAAAACTGCATAGACAGAGTCAGGCAAGGTCCCTAGGAGTGCCTCGCCAGAGAATATGGCGGAGAGATAGTCGTGTAGCTTACTCACAACTCAGCACTCCTGTAACAAAAGCCCATGAATCTTAGAGTAAATAATTTAAATTTTCCTGGATTTTTTTTTTTTTTTTTTTTTTGGAAAAACAGGAAAGGGAGAGAGATTCCCCTTTTTTTTAGCAAGAGGGAGGAACAGACGGAGGGGAGACGCCACAGAAGGAGGCCACTGAGGGATGGTGGAGGTCAGTAATGAATGGTGAAGATCAAGAATTACGGTAGGTACATAATTTTCATATCTTCCCTTGTCAATCTTCACCATTCATTACTTCCTGGGTGAGTACCAAGCTCCTCTTCCCCCAGAAGGGGGAAGGGGTAAAGACCCTGAGGGAACAAGACCCCCAGCCTCCTGTTGGTGAGAAACAGAAGGGGAAGACCCTGGCTAATTCACAGAAGCCTAAGTGGGAGAAGAGCTAGGAGGTGCCTCCCGAGGACGAGGAGATGGAGAAAGCCCCTGAAAAAGTCTCCTAGCTCTAGAGGAAAAGAGACGGGTCCCACGGAAGGCGGAGCGCATCACCCTACGCCGGGCCAGGGGTGACAACCTTGAAAGACGAAGCCATGCCGTCCGCCTAATGCAGATCGCTGTCCCCGTAAGCCTGGAAGCCACCTCATTGTCGTCATAAGATGCCCTTGCCTGGTGTCTTGCCAGCTCCAGGCCTACAGCGGAGAGGGCAACAGCTTGTCTGGTTTGCTCCGTATCAGGCATCGACGCTAGGAGTTGAGAAAGCATCGACTCACAGATGCCGGTTGTAGGCAGCTGTTGAGCCTTGATGTGATGCTATACAGCAGCCACACGAAGAAGAGAACACTCTTCGCCTCAACGGCCGAACTGAAGTGAGTCCGATCCAGTGGGCAGTCATGCGCCAGGCAGCGGCGCCCGGAAGGAGTGTCAAGGTAGACCAAACCAGAAGGGGGGTTGGGAAGGGTACCTAGAGACTCCGAGGGGGCACAATACCTACGCTGACAGTCAGCTGGGGCTGGAGAAGAAGCGGCTGGTGACTGCCAGGATCGGATAGACACCTCCTGGAAGGGGATTGGCCAGGAAGGAACCACCAAGTGATGGGCACTGAATTCCCCAAGGAATTCACGCGTCTCCCGTTCGGTATTGTCTCTTCAATATAGGAGATCCAAAGGTCCTCACCATCCTCGAAGGAATCGCTGATATTCAGTGAAATCAGCATCGGAGGAGAGATGAAGGGAGTTCCTCCCCTCAGAGGAGGGAGACGAGGATGATGGGGAACTGAATGTCCAGAATACTCCCGCGCGGTGGAGAGTCGAAAGACCCGCTCATGCATACATCTAACATATGAGGGGAAGGCCGCTGCAGAACCTCTGAACTGCTCCCAGGATAACGGACCCGTAGGACCGACATGGCCCGGAAGCGGGGGTGGTGGAGGCAGAGAGATGGGAGAGGGGCACCTACGAGGAGGCAACGGATCTCTGCCAGGGCTCTGGAATCCGGGGAACGGAGCCCGAGCTGGCGGGGTCCCAGACAGCAAACCAGGCCGCAAGACGGAACCCTGAGGAAGAGGAGCCTGAAGAGCCCAGGGAGAACTCCGCGACGAGGTCGGGACTGCATGGATCCAGAAGGACAGCCTGGTTCACTCACCGAGGGCACCCTCAGAGCCCCGGAGGGAAGGGCGGGTTCAGCATCGCTCCTGGCCACCTCCCGAGGTGGCTAAAGAAGACAGAGGGCCTGTCCCCTGCCACTTCAACCCTCGGACTCGAGAGAGCCCTCCTCCCCACTGCAGAGTTCCCCACCTCCAGAGGGAGCAACAGCCCCCGGGAGGGTAGCTGGTCACCGGTCCCCAGAGGGGAGCTCTCCTCAGTCACTCCCACGCCTCCTCCTGGGACCCATGGCCACCCGGCCGGGAGCCTCAGGAGAGGATGGAAGGGGGACAGAGGAGGGCCCGCGCCGCCTGGTACCGAGCCACAGGGGACCCCGACTCAAGAGTGGGGTGCCAGGATGGGTCCACGCCCAAGCCATCGGCCTCGAGGAGGACGGAGACCAGCAGGACCTCAATGCTGGCTACCATGGGGTCCCAGAGGCAACGGCAACCGCGAATGGCACGGTAGCCAAAGGCGCGCCATCGGCTTCTAACGCTAGCTACAGCCAGACCCGATCCCAGATCCTCCACGGCACCAGCGGGCTAACGGCACGCCTCCTGGCGCCGGAAACCGAACCGGCACCGTGAGGAGAAGAAATCAGGCCAACGGAGCAGCCAACGGCGCCGGGGGCCAAAGCGGCGCCACCAGCGGCACCGTCCAGATCACCGGCACCGCGAACGGCGCCGGGATCTGAAGTGGCGCTGAAAGGCGGCGTCAACGGTCCGCCGGTGTCCGGCCCAGAAATCAAGGGCCTCGACACTGGGGGAGCCTGCACCTCCGAGGAGGTGACTGCTGAGGCGGTGTAGACGCCGCGGGCCCCGGAGGGACCGCAACGCCCCCGACACCCCGCAGAAGGGACCTCCTCTTCTGGCAAGAAGATGAGGAGGCCCTCCTCCGTGACCGTGAGTAGGCCCAGGAGGGGACCCGGGAAGGCCTAGAGACCTTACCTGGGAGTCCCTGCGAACGACGCCGTCCCCCGAAGTGGGCGACCTTCTAGCTACGAGCTGGACTCTCGAGGATCAGACGGTCCATGGAGAAGCAGGCATTGCACTAATCCATATCATGGTTGGGTCCCAGGCAACGGAGACACATGTCGCGCCGTCCGAGACGGAGAAATGCCAGCCACAGGAGCACCGGGACGATAGGCTGCTCGTTTAAAACGCCGTCCAGAACTGGACATAATGCTAAACTAATGAGGAAAACATAGTAGGAAAAGCACCCGCCCGCATAAATAGAAAGGAACAGTCTTACGTGGTATGGCGTTGAGTGCGAATGAAGGAGGTCGGCCAAACTTCGCGGTCGAAATGAGCGCTCTCATGGTGAGTGCTGCCTCGGCGGAGAAACAGAACTGAGTTGGAGGAGGAGTCGGTACATTAAACGGCCGCCGCGATGACATTGGTCTCGAGGGATGCTCTAGAGCTAGCTTTTAAAAAGAAAAAAGCCTGTGGCGGTGCGCCGCCGCTTACACCCAGGAAGTAATGAATGGTGAAGATTGACAAGGGAAGATCTAAAAAAAGCTGAGGTGGCTACTTTGGTACATTGGGGTTTGCCCCTTCAAGTTCAAAATCTTGTCACAGGGGAGCTGGGAGATTGGTGATCCTGTCGGGCCTCTTAAGTGGCCACCCGATCCACATTTCTACATATACACACACACACACACACCCCCCCACGGGAGAATTTTTTAGGTTTCTCTTCCGCATGGTATCAGGTCTCCCAGAAGGGCAAATTATTTGCACTGGGGACTGGAACTGTGTGGAAGATCAGAGACTGGACAAGAACCCCGCGAGAGTTGAGGGCTTGCTCCAGACTCCTAAAAACCCTACGGGAGGAGTGTGGGCTGGTTGACCCCTGGCAATTACAATATCCTCAGCGGACAGACTACACCTTTTTCTCACCGTCCATCAACTCCTACTCTAGACTGGATCAGTTTTACACCCAAAAAGGGTTGGCACATATCTTCCGGGATGTGCAGATCCATCCGGTGACCTTCTCTGACCATGCCATGATCTCGGCCTGCCTTAGATGGGAGCCATCAAAGAGACGTGGCCACTGGAGGTTCGACCCAGGACTCATCCACGACAAAGGTTATGTTAACTCTACCAGGGATGTGATAAAACACTACTTATGGGAAAACACAGAAGCGGACTCCGCTCTGAGATTCGTCTGGGATGGCCTTAAAGCAGTAGTCAGAGGCCATACAACTGCGTATGCCTGGCACAAAAATAAACACCACCAGGCCCTCCTTAAGGCACTGGAATGGACTGGAAACCGAGCATAAATGCACTACAAAGAAATCTCTTCTCCCACAGCTTCAGAAAGCTAGAGCCGAATACAATACATTAATGCACAGGTGCACAGAAAATGTACTGTGATATACAAGGCAAAGATATTACGAGCAGAGGGAGAGGGCGGACAGACTGCTAGCCCAAAGCCTTCGCAAACTGGAGGCGGATAGATACATTCCTGGTATTCGATCAACTGACCCTGCCCTACCTCTACTCACCCAACTGACCGAGACTGCCAACGAATTCTTCAAATACTATGAAGATTTATACACAGAGGAGAGGCTACCAGATCATGCTTGAGAAGTTCAGGAATTCCTGGACCGGGTGGTCTTATCTAGAGTATCCAAAGAACAGAATACGGGATTGGAATTGGCTATTTCGTAGTCAGAGATCAAGATAGTGATTAAATCTCTCAAGACGGGTAAGACACCAGGTCCAGATGGCTTCACATCAGAATTTTACAAAATGTTTTTCTGATGATCTGGTCTCTTTGCTTGCAAAGGTTTTTAATGTAGCCCACGAAAGTGGAATGACCCCCAATACCTGGAGTGGTGCCTTAGTGACAGTTATACCCAAGTCAGGAAAAGATCTTTCACTTTGCTCCAGTTTCAGACCTATCTCTCTGCTGAACCAGGATGCCAAGATTTTTGCTAAAACTATTAGCACCCGTCTCCAGAATATCATGACATCAACAGTACATCCCGATCAGACAGGTTTTATACCAGGCAGGCACATCCAGGACAATATCTGCCTGCTCCTGAATGCCCTTGCTGCCCCCAGTTCCCCACTAGAGGACACCATGGCAAGTGGTGGTCTCGTTAGATGCAGAAAAGGCCTCCGATTGCTTGGACTGGGTGTATCTGGATTGCACTCTACATAAATTTGGTTTCAGGGAGAAATTTCGAGGCTGGATTAAAAACCTCTACAAACACCCAAGGGCTCAGATAAAGGTGGATGGGGTCACCACGCCAGCCTTTGAAATTAGAAGAGGAACCAGGCAGGGCTGCCCACTCTCTCCCCTACTATTCGCCTTGGGCACGGAGCCTCTGGCAGCTCTTTTCAGACAACCCCAGATATTTAAGGGAATTAAAGTAGGAGATGCTGAACTGAAAGTTTTGCTATATGCAGACAATACTCTTTTGTACATCTCGGACCCATCCCAGTCTCGACCCAAAATTTCTGACCTTCTAAGGCACTTTGGAGTGATCTCCAGCTATAAAATCAATGAAGCAAAGACTGAGATGATTCCTGTGGGTTTGCGACCATAGGCCTCCCTGCCGGACATGGGTCACATCAGATGGGCCAAGACTGGGTTTAAGTATTTTGGAATTTGGATAGCGAGGGATCTGAATAAATTATATTCCACCAATCATTTTAAATTGCTACAGGAGATTCAGTCAGATTGTAATCGTTGGGGGGAACTCCCTCTCTCCATTTCAGGCAGAGCTGAATACCTGAGGATGAATGTACTGCCCTGGTTCCTTTTTCTCTTTATGTCCTTCCCACTCAGACCCCCAAATACATTTTGGAAAGCCCCAAATTCCACCCTAACCAAATTTATTTGGAAGGATAAGGCTCCCTGGGTTAGATGGAGGGTTCTCTCAGCTTCAAAGGACGGGGAAGAAGTTGCTAGATTTCCGTAGATACTTCTGGGCGGCTCAGTTACAAGCTTTGGTCCCCTGATGGGAAAAGGGGATTCCCCAATATGGGTAGAAATTGAAACTGACTCTACGATGTTGGCCAATATGGGTGATGATCTTGTCCTGGACGGGCCCAGACTACAAAAATTGCCCCTGGACAATCCCTGGGCCTCGATCCTAAAGCCCATCTGGCAGGAGGAGTGTTACACAATGCACATCCCAATGAGCCTTTGGGCTACAACCCCTTTGCAAAGTTGTTTGGACTTCCTCCCCTACAGATGGGATGGTGTTTTTAAGCAGTGGACTAGGTGGAGTCTACAGTGTTTAGGTCAATTTTTAATAGAGGACACCCCCAAATTGTTTCAATAACTAAGAGAAGAGTTCAACTTACCCCCATAAGGATCTGTTTCACTATTTGCAGCTCAGGCATTCTCTGTAACAGAAAGGACAGGGTTGCAATTGACCCAGCCACCAAACCCCTTGCAGGACTGTCTACTCAGCCTAGTCATGAGTCCTGATGCTAAAGGGAGAACCTCTAAGATTGTTTCGGCACTTTCCACTCTTGAGGCGATCATTTATCTGCTGTTAAGGAGCACTGGGATACAGAGGCAGCTGTCAAACTGAATGACCACGAGTGGCAGGTTTGAAGGGGAGCACATTCCACATCTGCCTCCCCCTTCTGGAGAAAGTTTAGATGGCGAGTTATCATCTGCTATCTCCCCAGTCACTAAACACTATGGTAAGCATACTCTGATCTTTGCTGGACAGGATGTCAAATCAGAGGCACTCATTCTCATGTTTTCTGGGGATGTCCCAGACTGGCCGATTATTGGAGCCGGATAAGAGAAACAGCAGGAAAGATTTTTGATATCCCCCACAGCAATACAGCAGTGGCTCTTTGGTCTCCCCCTACTACCCTGAGATCACATTCTCAATGATGCTTCTTTTACATCCAGAAGCAGCAGCCCTTAAAGATCATGTGCAACGGTTTTTACATATTTTTTATAAAAGCTTGAAAAGCTAAAATTCAAGTCCCTGTATCATTAGTGTTTCCTGAAAATTTCATGCTGTTTGGTTTTGTAGTTTTCTTTTAATCTGCATTTGTTAACTTGCTCTACTGTGGCTGAAAACATTGGAGTTATTGTTGTCCTCTCAGTCAAACGTAGAGTGGGATGACATCATTTTGGAGTAGCTTGCTGTTTCAGATTCCCAATCAGAGCAGTAGTTTGTAGAGTTAATGGTTTGATGAGCTCTCCAAATTTCTTACAAACCCAGTCTCCGACTTGTGTTTAGATAGATCAGCTTAAAATGCATCATTTTCTTCTTGTGAAAAGCTGATAATTTCAGTTTCAATGTTGAATTGAAGAAATGGAAATCTTTCTCTGTGAGAAATCAACTTGTCTGTCACAGCTCTTAGTTCTTTCTAATCAAAACTCTGATTTTTTTCTAACTAATAACACTGGATTATTAAATCACTATAAATTAATCTAAATTTTGTTTATTCACAGAAACAGTCTGTCTTTGATGTAGCCTTCATAAATACATTAAAGTAAGAACATTTTTCATGTTAGATTGACAAACAGTACATGTGCTTGAAACACTGTAGCAGAGTGCAACAGGCAGCTGTCTGAACTCTCAAATTTCAGCCCTTTGGTGGTTTCTGTGTGAAAATACATAATGTACAAAATTACACATGCCCCCACAATGCAAAGCATCATGGACTGCATATGCAAATCACCACAGAATGTTATGCTGGTCCAACTTTAAGCAGAATTGCATGGTGCCGAAAGGCCTCTCACACAGTTTGCAAAGGGTGCTAACAGAAGACATAGACACGTGTTTCGTCCTACCAGGACTCATCAGTATGCCTCGTCTGTTTGACACCCCAGTGTAATGGACCAGCTACCCTAGAGGCAGTGTGCCTTGGATATATTGTGGTGAACCCATTAAAATAAAAAACTATTTAAAAGACAAAGAACCTCTGTGCGCAAACACTGAGGCAAGGGTTACCCCAAAGGGCATTTGGCTGGGAAGCCAAGTTTCAAGAAAATACAAAATCACACATGCCCCCACAATGCAAAGCATCATGGACTGCATATGCAAATCACCACAGAATGTTATGCTGGTCCAACTTTAAGCAGAATTGCATGGTGCCGAAAGGCCTCTCACACAGTTTGCAAAGGGTGCTAACAGAAGACATAGACACGTGTTTCATCCTACCAGGACTCATCAGTATGCCTCGTCTGTTTGACACCCCAGTGTAATGGACCAGCTACCCTAGAGGCAGTGTGCCTTGGATATATTGTGGTGAACCCATTAAAATAAAAAACTATTTAAAAGACAAAGAACCTCTGTGCACAAACACTGAGGCAAAGGTTACCCCAAGGAGGCAGCAGGGTGCAACTGCCTCAACTGTGGAGGCATGCAGCAAATGCCCCGATTCTTGTGGCAAGTGGCAGCATGGTGCAGCAGCCCTAACTGCAGAGGCATGGTGCTCTAGGGCACAGCAGGCCACAGCAACCTCAACTATGTAGAAAGGAGCAGGATGCAGCAGCCCTGTCTGTGGTGACGGGATAGAAGACAGCATGGTGCAGAAGCCTCAACTGTGGAGCAGGACACATGGGGCATCAGGGTACATCAGCTCTGATTGTGTGATGTGGTACACATGGTGCAGACGCCCCACCTCTGGTGGCTAGAGCAGCATGGTGCAGCATCCCCAGCTGTGGATGCAGTGAACCTGGCACTCTAGAGATTAGCACAGTACAGCAGCCCTGACTGTGGAAACAGGAACAGGGGGCAACAGGTGCAGCATTACTAACTGTGAAGGTGGCAGAGAGAGGGCAGCAGGATGCAGCACCCTGGCCGTTTGGGCAGGGAGCAGTAGTCCTGAATCTTTAGGCAGGGGATGGAGGCAGCAAGCTGCACAATCTCTGACTCTGTGGGAGAACACAGTGGGCAGCAGGGTGTAGCAACCTTGATTGCGGAGCAGAAGGCAGAGGGCTTGTAGGGCAGGGGACTGGTGGCAGTAGACTGCAGTTGCCTCAACTGTGGGGCGGTGACATGTTGCATCAGCATGCCATCTAGTGTTTCCAGTTATACACATACATGATGTATTTTCACACAGAAACCACCAAAGAACTGACATTTGTGAGTTCTGACAGTACACATGCTCGAAATACTGTAGCAGAGTGTGACAAGCACCTGTTTGTCAATCTGACAAGAAATAAAAATATCCTTACATGATTGTATTCATGAAGGCTACATCAAAGAAATGAAAATTACGTACCTACCGTAATTCTTGATCTTCTCTTGTATCTTCACCATTCATTACTTCCTGGGTGTAAGCCGGAGGCGGGCCTCCCGATACGAGCTTTTTTTTTTTTTTTTTAAAGCTAGCTTTAACGGGCGCCTCGAGACCAACACCTTAGTCATGCACGAGGGGCGGCTGTTAGTACCTACAGACTCCTCCTCCAACTCAGTTCTGTGAGCCGGAGAGGCAAAAAATTATATTGTGGAAAAAAGAGAAAGCGAGGCAAGATAGCCAAGGGATAGCAAAGAAAGGAAAATAAACTGAAAAAGGAATAAGCCGATGGAGAATAGACAGAGGAGAGAGTATTCCTGCCCTAGGGATCGCAGGGCCTCCTTACCGGGGCGACTCTAGGAGGAACAGATAGAGAGAAAAGGGAAGGAGAAAGAATGAAGAAGAGAAGAAGAAGAAGAAAGATAGGATGTTGAGGAGACCATAATGCCCAACGAGCATAGTTAGCTGAGAGGCTTAAGGCTCGATTTAATAAGGGAGCAAGAATCCCCACTGGTAGTGCTGAAGAGAAGGTTCACCAACCCGCTAGACAGACTAAGGAGGGCATAGTCTTTGACCTCAACATGCCATGGTCCTTGATCCTAGCTGAGGGCTCCTGGCCTGAAGAGCAGGCCTTCGCTGGAAGAACACCGCTAGGAAAAGGTTGATTCCCAGGCAGCATGTAAGAGCTGCTCAAAGGGTATAGAAAGAAAGTTAGCCTTTCAAGGCGGTTTGTAAGAAATATAACAGAACTCAAACGGACTTGCTATGTCAAAGCAGGAGGAGACTTGAAACTGGCAAGAACCGGTCATGGTTGGCACTGCTTTTCCTGCAACACTGTTCGCAGAAGGACCCTTGAAAAAAGGGGGGGTTCAAGACAGAGTATGACTCACAGGCTTATGAGGAAAAACATGACCTGAGAAGCCAGGGGCTGCCTTCAAGCAGTCGGAGAGAGTTCCCTCAGTTTTAAGAAAGAAATAACCGTACCCGTTCCTCTTGCTCTGCAAAAAAGAAAAGGGAGTTGATTTCTAGGGCTTAGTAATTGATTAGCAGAATATTGTGGGACCAATACTGCACAGACAGAGTCAGGCAAGGTCCCTAGGAGTGCCTCGCCTGAAAACATGGTGGTGAGATAGTCGTGCAGCTCTCTCACGACCCAGCACTCCTGCAACAAAAGCCCACGAATCTTAGAGTAAATAATTTTCCTGGAACCTTTAAGGAAAAAGGCAAGGATAGAGAGATTTCCCTTTTTTTTTTTTCAAAAAATTTTTTTTTTTTAAGGTTCAGCAAGAGGGAGGAACGAGACGGGAGGGGGAGACACCACAGAAGGAGGCCACTGAGGGGAAGGTGGGAGGGGTCAGTAATGAATGGTGAAGATACAAGAGAAGATCAAGAATTACGGTAGGTACGTAATTTTCATATCTTCCCTTGTCAATCTTCACCATTCATTACTTCCTGGGTGAGTACCAAGCTCCTCTTCCCCCAGAAGGGGAAAGGGGTAAAGACCCTGAGGGAACAAGACCCCCAGCCTCCTGTTGGTGAGAAACAGAAGGGGAAGACCCTGGCTAATTCACAGAAGCCTAAGTGGGAGAAGAGCTAGGAGGTGCCTCCCAAGGACGTGGAGACGGAGATAGCCCCTACAAAAAAGTCTCCTAGCTCCAGAGGAAAAGAGACTGGTCCCCCGGAAGGCGGAGCGCATCACCCTACGCTGGGCCAGGGGTGACAACCTTGAAAGATGAAGCCATGCCGTCCTACTAATGCAGATCGCTGTCCCCGCAAGCCTGGAAGCCACCTCACTGGCGTCATAAGATGCCCTTGCCTGGTGCCTTGCCAGCTCCAGGCCGATAGCGGAGAGGGCAACAGCTTGTCTGGTTTGCTCCGCATCAGGCATCGACGCCAGGAGTTGAGAAAGCATCGACCACAGGTGCCGATTGTAGGCAGCGTGGTGAGCCTGATGTGATGCTATACAAGCAGCCGCACGAGAAGAAGAGAAC
The DNA here is from genome assembly GCA_016271365.2 of Neoceratodus forsteri. Classification (NCBI taxonomy): domain Eukaryota; kingdom Metazoa; phylum Chordata; order Ceratodontiformes; family Ceratodontidae; genus Neoceratodus; species Neoceratodus forsteri. Next base: position 1,137,241,030 of record CM028133.1, read on the forward strand.
ACTCTTCGCCCCCAAAGGTCGAACTGAAGGGAGTCCGGGTCCGGTGAGCGGTCGTGCGCCAGGCGCGGCACCCGGAGGGAGTGTCAAGGTAGACCAAGCCAGAAGGGGGGTTGGGAAGAGTACCTAGAGACTCCGAGGGGGCACAATACCTATGCTGACAGTAAGCCGGGGCTGGAGAAGAAGCGGCTGGTGACTGCCAGGATTGGATAGACACCTCCTGGAAGGGGACAGGCCAGGAAGGTACCACCAAGTGTTGGGCACTGAATTCCCCAAGGAATTCACGCGTCTCCCGTTCGGTATTGTCTCTCCGAATGTAGTAGATCCGAAGGTCCCTCACCATCCTCAGAAGGAATCGCTGATATTCAGTGAAATCAGCATCGGAGGAGAGATGAGCAGGGGTTCCTCCCTCAGAGGAGGAGATGAGGATGATGGGGAGCTGGAATGCTCAGAGGACTCCTCTTGGCCGGTGGGGAGAGTCGAAAGACCAGCTCATGCATACATCTAACGTATGAAGGGAAGGCCGCTGCAGAACCTCTGAACTGCTCCCAGGATAACGGACCCGTAGGACCGACATGGCCCGGGAGTGGGGGTGGGGGAGGCAGAGAGATGGGAGAGGGGCACCTGCGAGGAGGCAACGGATCTTTGCCAGGGCTCTGGAATCCGGGGAACGGAGCCCGAGCTGGCGGGGTCCCGGACAACAAACCAGGCCGCAAGATGGAACCCTGAGGAAGCGGAGCCTGGAAGAGCCAAGGGGGAGAACCTCCCGCGACGCAGGTCGGGACTGCATGGATCCAGAAGGCAGCCCACAACAACGCCACCGAGGGCACCCTAGAGCTCCGGAGGGGAAGGGGCGGGGTTCAGCACTCGCCCTGGCCACCCCCTGAGGTGGCCAAAGAAGACCGAGGGCCTGTCCCCTGCCCCTCAACCCCTGACCGAGAGAGCCCTCCTCCTCGACCGCAGAGTTCCCACCTCCAGAGGGAGCAACAGCACCCGGACGGTTGCTGTCACCGTCCCCGGAGGGGAGCCTCCCCTTAGTCACCCCCACGCTTCCCCTGGGACCTAGGCCACTCCCAGCCAGAGAGCCCTCAGGGGAGGGACGGAAGGGGGACGGAGGAGGGGCCCGCCAGCCGCCTGGTCACGTGCACATAGGGACCCAGACCCCGAAGAGTGGGGTGCCAGGATGGGTCCACGTCTGAGTCATCGGCCTCCGAGCAGGACGAGACCAGCAGGACCTCAATACTGGCTACCCCAGGGGTCCACAAGGCAACGGCGCCGCGGACGGCACCGGTACCAGAGGCGGCACCGCCTGCCCCCCGAACATCAGCAACAACCAGGCCCGGTCCCAGCTCCCCCGTGGCACCAGCGGGGCCAACGGCACCGCTCCCGGCATCGGAAACCGAGCCGGCACCGCGAGGAGGAGAAACCAGGCCCACGGCGCACGCAGCGTCAGGGCCAAAGCGGCGCCGCCATCCAAAACGGTGTCACGATCACCGCACCGCAAAACAGCGCTTCGATCCGAACGGCGCGATCATCGGCACCGCCGAACGGCGCCGATCCAAAACGGCACCGAAGGCGGGCGCTATATCCGCCGGTAACGGCCCAGAAATCATGGGCCTTACACTGGGGGAGCTCTGCACCTCTGAGGAGGTGACTGCCGAGGCGGGTAGTCGACGCCGCGCCCCGGAAGGACCGCAACGCCCCCGACACCGTGGAAGGGCCTCCTCTTCGCAAGATAAGATGAGGAAGCCCCTCCTCCGTGGACCAGATAGGCCCGGAGGGGACCCGGAAAGGGCCTAGAGACCTTACTGGGGAGTCCCATGAACACCGCCCCCGAAAGTCTGGCGGGCCTTGCCGAGCTTGAACGCGACGTGACTTCGAGGACGCCGACGGTCCATGGAGAAGCAGGCATCGCACGAATCCATATCATGGTTGGGTCCCAGGCATCGAAGACACACGTCATGCCGGTCCGAGACAGAGAAATGCCGGCCACAGGAGCACCGACGCATCGGGGCGTGGCCCGTCTTAGAAAAACGCTTAGCTCCAGAACCGGACATAACGCAAAACAATTAAGGTAAAAAACAGTAGGAAAACACCAGACGCCGTACAGATAGAAAAAAGAACAGTCTTACCGTGGTATGGCGTCGAGTGCGACGAAAGAGGAGTCGGCCTGAAGCTTTGCGCACTAACGAAAAACTTCTCCGCTGTATAAGTGCTTTGCCTCGACGCATGGAAAACAGAACCGAAGTTGAGGAGGAGTCGGTAGCTACTAACGGCTGCCCTCGCTGCGATGACGGCAGCGCCGGGTCTCGAGGGCGGCGCCAGAGCTAGCTTTTTTTTAAAAAAAAAAAAGCTCCCGTGGCAGGTGCGTGCCTCCGGCTTACACCCAGGAAGTAATGAATGGTGAAGATTGACAAGGGAAGATCAACTGTTTCTGTGAATTAACAACATTTAGATTTATTTTATATTCATTAAACAGCCGTGCATTATATAGTTAGAAAAACAATTGAGGTTTGATTACAAACAACAAGTGCTGTGATACAGACAAGCCGATTTCTTACAGAAAAAGATTTCCACTACTTCAATTCAGCATTGAAAATGAAATGATCAGCTTTTTAAAGGAAGAGAATGATGTATTTTAAGCAGATCTAAACACAAACCAGAGACTGGGTTAGTAACAAACCTGGAGAGCTCAGCAAACCATAATCTCTACAGAGTGCTGCTCTGATGTGGAATCTGAAAATACAGGTTACTCACCTGTAACAGGAGTTCTAGGAATGGTATATGTTGTTCATCCACACTCATTGGCAGGTATCCTTGCCGCTTTAAATCTTGCCGGAAGGTCTTCAAGCTTGCTCCTCCCACCCACCCGGGTGGTATAACTCTCGGCTCCGCCCCATGACGCCAGATCTGGCCCGCTGGAAGCTCAGGTTGTGTCGTCGAGCCGGGAGGTCAGTGGGTCGTGTGGATGAACAACATATACCATTCCTAGAACTCCTGTTACAGGTGAGTAACCTGTATTTCTAGGGACATGGATATGTTGTTCATCCACACTCATTGGCAGACTCCTAGCAGTTCTCCGGGAGGAGGGAGGCAAGACGACAATCTCAATACTTACTTGGGAAAGAGAGACTGGAGAACTGAGGCCCCAAAACCAGCATCCCGGCTGACTCAAGGTCGATGTGGTAGTGGGTAATGAAGGTGTTTGCTGACTTCCAGGTAGCAGCCCTGCAGATTTCCTGGATAGGACATCCCTGGAAGCAGCCACTGCTGCAGCAGTATGGCGGGTAGAATGAGCTCTATCCCTCTGGGAGGCTCCATGCCCGCCAACTTATAGCAGAGATCTATGCAGGAGGTTACCCACCTGCTTATCGTCCGCTTGGCTGCAGGTCTGCCAGATGCGGCTTCAGCGAGGGTGACAACAGCTGGCGAACCTCTCGACTTCAGCTGCATGCCTCCTTATAATAAGCTTGTGCCTCTAGGGTCCAGAGTCTGGAGCCTATATTCGCCTCCGAGGTGTGATTGGGGTAGAACACCGGCAGAGTCAACACCTGGTTAAGGTGAAACTCCGACACCACCTTCGGAAGGAATTTCGGTGGGGCGAGGACAACCTTGTCCCTGTGGAAGACCAGGTAAGGAGACTCATGGAAAGCGCCTGGAGCCCTCCCATCCTTCTGGCTGACGGATAGCTACCAAGAAGGCGGTCTTCCACGACAGGTGAGAGAGAGCACCCTGTGCATAGGTTCAATGGCTTGCCCATGAGCTTTGCCAGTACCAGCAGTAGATCCCACGGAGGTGGGGTTCCCCGCACTGGAGGGGAAATGTGATCAAGGCCTTTGAAAGAGCGCCAGACCACCTTCTCCTGCGCCACCGACTGCTTCCCGGCCCGCGCCCGGTAAGCAGAGATGGCTGCCAGGTGCACCCTTAGGGTCGTCGACCTAAGCCCTTGACTAGAAAGGACCATAAATAGTCAAGATGCTTGCCAAGGAACAGGAGGAAGGATCCAAGCCCTTGCCCTGACACCAAATGAAAACCTTTTCCATTTGAAGGCATAGCATTTTCTATTAGACTCCTTACGGACGCCTCAACTACATTGAGGACCTCGTCGGAAGACCCAAGGCCTGGAACTCTAGCCGCTCAGGAACCAGGCCGTCAGGTGCAGGGGATTGAAGGTCCGGATGGAACACCTTCCCCTGATTGACTGAGAGCAGGTCCGGCGAGCTGGAAGCTGCCATGAGTCCTGGAGCTGAGACTGAGGAGATCTGGGTACCAGAACTGGCGAGGCCAGTCTGGGGCTATCAGAATCACCTGCGCCTTGTCCCTCCTCGCCTTGAGAAGCACCTTGTGGATCAAGGGAAATGGGGAAAGGCGAAGAGGCCCGGGTCCATTGCCTCGAGAAGGCATCCCCTGCAGCAGCCCTGCTGAGGGGCGGGCATGGAACAGACTCAGCCTGCTGCTCCCTGAGGCAAACAGGTCCACCTGAGGTGTGCCCCAAAGGGAGAACAGATGCTGTACTACCTCCGCAGGAGAGACCACTCGTGGGATGCAGCCCCTATCCGCTCAGGGCATCGGCCAGGTGTTGGAGGCTCCTGCCACGTGAATGGCTAGAGATCCGCCCAGGCTGCGCATTGTGGACCAACACGGAGAGCTTCCTTGCATAGAAGCATGGAGCTGGCCCGCCTCTGGCGGTTTAGATAGTACATGGTCGTGGTATTGTCCGTCTGACTCGGACCACTTGACCCCGGAGTAACGGAGCAAAGGCGGTGAGAGCTAGCGGACCGCCTGAGCTCCAGCAGGCTGATGTGGCATCGACTTCATGACCAGAGGCCATGAGCCCGGTGTCCCCAGATGGGCACCCCAACCCATCAGAGAGGCATCGGTCGACAGAGAGACCGCCGGCTCGCGACGTAACGGATGCCCTCCTGCAAATGATCTGGAACGGTCCACCACTGGAGCTGCCCACATCCCTGTGTCAATCGCACACAAGCTGGTCCAAGGGATCGCAGCTGCGAGACCACTGGCTGGCCAGTCCCACTGAAGGACGATGTTCCAGCGGGCCCAACGGACCACGCTGGTGCAGGCCGCCATGAGACCCAGGAGCGCAGGAAGTCCGGGCAGGCGCATTGCTCAACCAGAAATGATCGGGAAGAGAGGAAGAACCTCGGCCCTGTCCGCTGGAGCCGCGCTCTGGCTCGAAGAGAGTCGAGCTGCGCCCGATGAATAGAATCACCTGCTTTGGCTCGAGTTCCACTTGGCCTCGGATAGGAGGAGGCCCAGTTGAGAGCAGACCTGGAAGGCCGATCTCTGGACCACCCGCCCCTTCCTGGAGGAGCTGCTATCAGCCAGTCGTCCAGGTAAGGGTACACCCGGACCCGCCCCAAGAGGAATGCTGTCACCACTGCCATGCATTTGGTGAAGACCCTGGGAGCTGGAGACAAGTCAAGGGCATGGCTTGAATCAAGAGGGATCCTTCCGCCGAAGCGAAGGAATCTCTGGTGAGACGGACGGATAGGGACGTGAAAAACGCTGGCCCTGCAAGTCCAGAGAGCAGAACCACACGCCTGCTCCAAGGATGGTATTATCTGAGCCAGAGTGACCATCCTGAAGGTTCGAGACCCAGGAACTTGTTTAGTCGTGTAGGTCGGGAATGGGCGCCAGCCCCTCGTCCGCTTCGAAACCAGGAAGTACCTGGACACAAACCCTGGGTCTGAAGGAGGGTCCACCACCTCTCTTACCACCTCCTTCTGGAGGAGGAGAGCGTGTCGGCTCGGACGAGCCGCCAGTGAGGCTGGGATCCAGGCTCCCGAGGCGTACTTGCCTGAAGGGTGGTGCCTGCTCTAATTCCAGAGGCAGGCCTCTTCCCACCACCTCCAAGACCCACCGTCCGTGGTAACAGCGACCAGGCGGAACGGAAGTGCCGGAGCCGCCCCCATGGGGACCTAGGGTAAGGTGACGGAATGGGGCCACCCCTCAGCCCGTCACTGGGCAGGTTTGGAGGAGGGACCGCCGAGGGACCTCCTGGGCCCTTTCTCCCTGCCTCCTGTTAGAGGAAGCCCGGGTTTGGGTTTGGGATGCCAAGGCCGAGCCTGCTGGCCCTGACGCTGCTGGGCCGGCTACCGGGGCACAGAAGGACCAAGGGCTTAGCTGTGGTCATGCCTTTGTCCTTCTGAGCGGAAGAGACCGAGTCCAAGGTGGCATTGGACTTCTCGATCCTCTGCAGGTGACCTTCCACCCCAGGGTCGAGAGGTCAGTCCCCAAAAGGGAACATCCGCCAACTTGTGCTGGGTATCCGAAGTAAAGGGTGGATATCCTCAGCCAAGCCTGCGCCGACGCATAGCCACTCGCGGCCGCCACCGATCTGGCACATGAGTCCCTATATCCAAAGCAGTCTGGAGCTGCTGTTTGGCCACTGCCTGCCCTGGTCCCGCACCTGCTTAACCGCAGTCTGCAGATCGAGGCGGGAAGATGAGGATGACTCATCCAGGGAGCCAACAGGGCATGAGAAAATGTGCCATGAGGACGGGCCGAACTGGCCTGGACGAAGGTCGAGAGAGGACGAGCGTAGACTTTTCGCCCGACATAGTCCAATTCTTGACTCCTTGTCAGGAGGTTTGTCCACATCCTCTGGCGAGCGGCGCTGCCGGAAAACGCTGTCGGTAACCAACCCCTCAGCAGAGGGTGTTCCAAACCGGACAAGGAACCGGGGACCGTATACTTCTCGGCCATCCTGGCCGAAGGCGAGGGCAGGAAGCAGTGGCTGCCAAAGCTCCAGTGCCGACCCACTATGGCCTCGCCACCGAAAGGCCTCCGCCGGAGAACCTCGGTCCAGAATCTCCGTGGAGGGGATACCTGGCCTGGCTTGAACGGGTTCGAGCTCCATCCCGGTAGACTCGAGATGAGCCGGGCACTCCTAGGAAGGACGACGGGCTATCGTCCATTGACTGACCTTCCTGAAGACTCCAAGTCCAGTCGCTTGGAGAAAAAGGAGGAATCATCTTCGGACTCGGAAGAGTCCTCGAAGAGCTGCCTCTGGCCTGAGCCACCCTTCACCTGCCGAGGTCGGTCGGGAGTGAGGGTAACTGACAGCCGATGGGGTAGACCCTTAGCCGACCGAGAATCCTTGGTCGGAGCCCCAATTGGTGGCTGTGGAGGCGGAGGTTCCACCGGAATCGGTGGAGCAGCTGGTTTTGGCCCAACAACCGCCTGGGTATAGGCCCTCGGATAAGTCGAGGGGTTGTGTCGGCCGCCCGTGACAGCATTAATGGCCGGCGCGACGGGTCACGACCGGCCAGGAGGAGCTGTTGCGAACATAAGGTCCCCACTGGCCGGACGACTTCACGCCAAGCCTCCCCTCATCCGAGGAGGAGGACGAGGACGAGCGGCGGCGCTGGCTACCGCGTGCCGAGACCGAGACCGCCGCAGACGGTGGGATCGGCTGACCGCCAAGAGGTCCGAGACCGAGACCGAGAGTCCCGGAATTTCCGAGGTCGGTGCGGGAGGTGTCAGCCGGAACCGCACTCCTTCGCTCGGATGGTCCATCCGAGGCTCTTAACCGAGGCACAGGCGAGCCCACGGATCCTCAATCCTCCGGGGAACCGGGAGAGGGAATTCGCTGCTTAAAGGCTACAGCCTGGTCTAATGGGTCGAGAAAACTGACTTCATCGGTGGGAGTCTCGTCAACTGACCTGACGGAGACACCCTGAGGCCAGTGGTCAAGCCGAGCGGTCGATCAAGCCGACGGTCGACGGCCCGGGAGAGGGACCTTTCCGCCCCCGAGAGCGCCGAAGGGGACTTACCCTGTCCCTCTTTTTGGACCGAGAATAAGGTCCAGCAGACGCAGGCCCTTCCCCTTAGTGGAGAGGGACAGACAAAGCTCCTTAAAAGAAGCCGTGAGGAAGAACCCAGAGAGAGCGGATAAATGCGCGTCGAGGAAGATACTGCCCGCCGCCTTCTTCGAGGGCGACCATCCGCCGAAGCTGATCCGCCGAGCCCGCCGCGGACACCGGCCAACCGGGCCTCTTGACTTCACCGAGGGAACGCTTCTCGGACGCGCCCAGTTGCAATCGGCAGCACGGTCTTCGGGGACGAGGCCGAGAAAGATGAGCACAGGTCGCAAGCTCGCGGGTCGTGCTCAAGGCCTAGCAGTAGACACACGTGGAGTGTGGATCCGTCGACATCTTCTGCCCGCATGGGCATCTCCAAATCCGGGAGTCGATTTGTCCATCGTAGTCAGGAGGGATAGAAGACTCAAAGTCTTTTCTGCAAAATTTATTTTTAATCCAGAAACGGAGAAATAGGAACCAGTCTCAAGCGCAGAGCGTTAAGGAGGAACCTGAGCTTCCAAGCGGTAAGGAAGATCTGCGGCCATGGGGGATGAGTTATACCACCCGGGTGGGTGGGAGGAGCAAGCTTGAAGACCTTCCGGCAAGATTTAAAGCGGCAAGGATACCTGCCAATGAGTGTGGATGAACAACATATCCATGTCCCTAGAACAGCAAGCTACTCCAAAATGATGTCATCGCACTCTAAGTCTGACTGAGAGGACAGAAATAACTCCACTGTTTTCAGCCACTGTAGAGCAAGTTAACAAATGCTGATTTAAAGAAAACCACAAAACCAAACAGCATGAAATTTTCAGGGAACACTAATGACACAGGGACTTGAATTTTAGCTTTTTAAGCTTCTATAAAAAATATGTAAAAACCATTGTACATGATCTTCAAAGCCATCACTCACTGCTTGCTATCCCTTAGGGAACCCTCCGCAGACTCTTGGTAGAACATCTGCCTCAAAATAATGGAAATGGAGCGAGTCATTGCCAAGTTCCGATTACAACTGGATAAATTTAAGGGCACATGGCTACCCTTTTTCCACTACATAACAGATAAGGAAGGGAAAGATGTATTAGAAATTCTGGCAGAGCAAGGGTAACTCGTTTCTCCCTCTTCATTTTAACGAATATAAAAGAGAGGCCAGTCCTCTAGTCATCCTTCCCCTTACTGTCCAGGGTTAAAGCCCTGCAGACTAATTGTCGGTAATTTCTTCACCAACCCTCTATGATACTTGGTCTCCCCACCCTTCCCTTGTTATTTTCTACTGTGTTTTATTCTCTGTTTTAATTTTATGTGATGTCCTACATTGGCTTGATGGAGATGGGTACTAACTGCTACCTGGAAAATATAAAAATACATTTAACTGGACATTTTTGATTTCTTATCTGTATAGTCTCTGTCATATATGTGAATACATGTAAAACCCAATAAAGTTCGATTTCAAAAAAAGAAAAGGCAGAGGGTATCCGGCCGTGTATACCTACTGCCAGGGATATGCACCTCTAACAAGGTGCAGTCTGTTATGCGCAGCCCAGAATCCTATATGCACAGTTTTTACGCATATAGGCGAGAGAGAGTGGGTAACGTTTCCTGGTCAGGTAACATACAGCGGGTAAATAACTGATTGAATCATGTGACATACCCCCCTGTAGGAGGCACCCGGAAGTATGGAAAGCATAGAAAATATCTCTTCCAAGACAAAGACACACAGATGGGCATCGCCCGGTTGCCAAACACCTTGGTGGGTTTTTAGACCTTTGAAAGGAATACCCACATCCTCTGGAGTGGAGATATGCATCGTAAGAATGGCCATGCACCTTTACAACTGGAAATCTAGTTTTAGTAGTTGCCGTATTGGTCCTTGCAAGAATAGATTCAGAAGCAAATGATTTGATACCTTTTAATGGACCAACATAGATGTAACAACAACCGGAGAAATTTGACAATTGAGCAGTAAGACATCAGCATCTGTTTGCAGGTAGATCCCTAAAGGCACAATCATTGCAGAGTGCCCTGGAAGAAAGTCTCAGGTATTATTGGGGATGTGTAATTAATTAGGATGGCCGCAGCCAAGAATCCTGGAAAGGTCAGTAGGCGAAGCCTGGCTGAGACACCTCTGGTGCGGCAGATAAAGGGAAGCCAGTTAGCCCAGGCGTGTACATCAAGATTAAGGAAGGAATACTGGCTGCCACAGATGAGTGTGTTAGGCTCAGGGGGAAGAATACAAGGGCCAAAGCACCCAGCTGGGTCAGTTCTGGGGTTGCCCAGGCAGTAAGGGAAAAGAGGTTGGCCTATAGAAAATTCAAGAAGACCAAGAAAGAGAGGTAGATAGGGAAAATTACCAAATGTTGGCTAGTGAAGCAAGCAAGAAGTCCAGCGAGCAAAGGCACAGAAGGAGCTGCAAATAACTGAAGGAATTTAGTTTTGAAAGGCTTGCTTCTTGCTAAATGGAAAGATCCAAGGCCTTCTACCCTTACTGAACAGTTTGACAATATTAGCAAATACGGAAAAAAAATCTGTTATTGGTTGTCTGATAAAATAGAAGTATACCATGAAACATGGAATCATTTTCTTAGTTTGAAACTCTAAATAAATAAAACAATTCTGAATACTGTCTTAAATGTAAACAGCCCCCAACTATCCTCTGATTTGGTTATAGTTCTGAACTAGAATGCTTCTTACTACAGTTGTATGTATGTTAAATTATTTATACTTTCTCCTTCAGAATATAATAGTAACATGTTGATACTCACGTCTTGATTGCATGATGACCTAGTCTAGTAATTGTTTGTTGATTGAAGTACTTATTGTAACTTTATTTCTCAAAATAAAAACTGTTTAAATTGAAAAAAAAAAAAAAGGGGAGAAGGCTTTCTTCCATTATGTAAGTGAGAAAAGGGACCAAGAAGGAAGGGATTGTTAGTCTTAAGAAAGGGGAGGAGTGGGTGGAGGATAATGTGGAAAATGCAGAGATACTAAATGAGTACATCTGTCTTCACCAGAGAGAAGGACGGACCAGTGCCTTCAGGAAGGAAAAAAGGAGTCGGGGAAGGGGAACATAGATGTAGTGATAGAGGAGGATAGTGAGGGAGGGGCTTCTAGCATTGAAGGTGGACAAATCACCAGGCCCGGACAGAGTACATCCAAGGGTACTAAAGGAACTGACTGAGGAGATGGCACTGGAGTCAGGTGTGGTGCCGCAGGACTGGAGAACAGCACATGTAGTGCCCCTCCACTAAAGCAGTCTCAAGGATGACCCAGGTAATTACAGACCAGTCAGTCTGACCTCCATTGTGGGCAAGCTCATGGAGACCATACTAAAGGAAAGGTTGGTGGAATATCTAGAAGAGCATGGTCTCCAGGATGCGAGGCAGTGTGGGTTCATTGGGGGACTGTGTCACTAAGACAGGGACCAAGCAGCAGACATGCTCTATTTTGATTTCAGCAAGGCCTTTGACTCTGGCCCCATAAAGGTTGATCAGGAAGTTGGTGGATCTTGGGGTTGGTGAAAAGATGGCCAGATGGGTGGAAAACTGGCTGAAGGATAGAACCCAGAGGGTGGTTGTGGGGGCGGGGAGAGTTATCTGGCACCAGAGGTAACCAGCAGGGGCTCGGTGCTGGGGCCGGCGTTGTTCAGTGTCTTCATCAATGACATTAGGGATGGCATTAAGAAGAAGAATTAAGGAACAAAATGTGCCTTTTCGCAGATGACACCTAGCTCTGCGGGATAGTGGACACAGCTGAAGGGATACAGGACCTACAGGATGATCTGGAAAAGCTGGGGAGGTGGTCCAGGATCTGGCAGCTTGGCTTCTATGCCAAGAAATGCAAAGTTATGCATATTGGAGCCAAGAATCCCAGGACAGAGTATTACCTGGGCGGAGTCTGAATATCTGCATGAGAGGAGGAGGAGGACCTGGAAGTGATGATCAATAGTGACCTGAAGCACTCCATGCAGTGCAAGAAAGTAGCTGCAAAGGCAAACAAGATGCTGGGATGCATATCTAAAGGGATCAGTAGTAGGAGAGAGGAGGTTATATTACCCTTGTACAGGTCCCTGGTAAGGCCTCATCCTACAGTATAGGGTTCAGTACTGATGCCCACACCTCAAAAAGGACATCAACCTGCTGGAGAAGGTCCAGAGGAGGGCTACAAAGATGACAGCCGGTCATCAAGGTAAGGCATATGAGGAAAGGTAGAGGGCACTGAACATGTACTCCCTGGAAGACAGGAGAGAGAGAGAGACACAGACAGACGGGGGGTGGGGGGGGGAGAGACAGAGAGGACACATGACTGGGACCTTTAAGTACTTGAAAGGGATAAATGAGGTGGATAAGGAGTCTCTCCTTAAGCTGAGTGGCAACCATAATACGAGAGGACACAGTCTTAAGCTGGAAGGAGGGAGGATTAGGAGGGAGGTCACGGAACACTTTATCACAGAGAAAGTGGTGGACACTTGGAATGCACTGCCGGAAGAGGTGATATTGTTGAAGACAGTGGGCAGCTTTAAGAGAGGCTGGGATAGGAATGGAGGAAGGTAAGGATCATGGGTACAGAGGATGGGAGGTGTGGGAAGGGAGGGTAGGGACAGTAGCTAAAGTTGTGTATCCTGCAATACAAGCAGACTAGATAGACCAAATGGCCTTCTTCAGCTGGCTTCTTTGTATGTTCATATGAGGTATAGGAAGGAAAGCATTTCCAACTGAATGTATGCCACAAAAGTGTACGTTCATACCCAGAGACTTGAAATATTCTTAGGGTACTGATCGGTGCAAGGAGGACATCGGATGACTTTTCCGAAAAGCAAAACATCCAGGCATATAATGGAAAAAACACAGAGGCCCACTTTACGAAGAATCGCAGACATCAAGGCCCGGTATTGTTGGAAGACTCCGGTGGCAGAGTCTATCCTGAATTGGGGTTTCACTGCCCTTTGTATAGCACAGGATAAAGGTCTACCATGATCATTGTCCAGAAAGAAAAGAGAAAACATACTCAGACCTCAGAGAAGCGGGATGCACAAGTAAAACTGGCATTCAAGTAGAAAAAAGCCCAGATCCCGGACATCAGGACAGATATTGTAACCATGGATTTGAGGGGACCTTCAGGCTGTGGGCAGTCCCAGGCAGGGAACCGGTGGAACAGCACCTACTGACCTCGGAATCAAAGGCGGGGAAGGCTAACAGAGGCAGTGAACACATATAAGGGAGAAACCCATAAGGTATCAGCGGTGTCCGAAAAGGACTTTCGTAAAAGAATTCTCCTGATGCAAAAAATGACATGGAATGCACCAAAGTACAGTGCAACCAGAGGCGGTGGATCTCACAGAGACCCCGAAAAGAAGCTTCAATAAAACTCATAGAGGCGGGAGCTAAAGGCCCGACATATCAGGTGAGACATATTTTTACAGTAGAGGTCATGTAAACCATAGCCTCCAGAGGTTCCAAGCAGCAAGTACAGTGGCTGCGGAAGCATTCTCAAGAGGCGAGACAACCACTGTAAGGACGTCTCCAAATAATAAGCCCGTTCATGCCTAGAGGCTTGCAGCTCCTACACCTGGGCCCCAGAATGTAGAGCCAGTTTGGTCTCTAGCCTTAAGCAAGAAAAAAAAAAGGGGGGGGGGGTCTGCACCCCAGCAACTGTTGACAGAGCCTGGTGTACAGCAAAGTTACAGCTGGAGACCAGGATGGGATCCGCAGGTGGGGCCAACAGGCCATAAGAATAAGCATGTCCACATATACTCTATGGGCCCTACTCGGAACTCCGAAGAGAGACAGTCAGACTCCATTGGTAATAATGGAGAGAAGAAAACTGGTGGGGAAATAAACCCCAGCAGGTTCAAAGGGTCGACTCAAAGGAGCCAGCACTGTTCAAAAAAAAAAAAAAAAAAAAAGAGTCCCTTGGTTGTCGGGGAGGATATTGGTGATGTCGAAGCAGTGGAATAAATAACCGTATATGCAGTATGAGGGCAGAATTTCAGTTAAAGACCAAACAGGGTGCGGGTGGATTGCAGAAGACCCCCCATATCCGAAGTCGCCAGTCAGGTGGCGCATAAATCACACTCCGTTGGGAGAAGAGGAGGAGGCCCACAGTAAGAACAAAGGCAAGGGCATCTAGGTCTAGCCCCGTAGATTATTCTGTGGTCCACTGTCAACAAGGGGGTCCAGGTCCTCACTGAGAAGGGCAAAGCACACTGCAATGAGACGTTATCGGCAACGAAAGACCCAAGGCCAGTGTAGACCTAAGGGTGAAACCCATGGTGACCAGAGGGCCGAAGCCTTCCCCGATGAGAGTGTGGAAGACTATCGAAGCCAGTGGCGACAAGGGGGTGCAGGAGCCACCGTCAACGACAGTCCATCATTGACTGCGAGGGCGAGAACCCGCGACAACAAGAGGGCCAAGGCCCATGTCAAGGACAGGGCCAAAGCCCTCACCACTGAGCCCTCATCCAGGAGAGGGCTGAAGCCACCGTCGACACGAAGGCAAAAGCCACCATAAACGAGAGAACGGAAGCCATCGTCCACTAGAGGGCAAAAGTCATAGTCAAACAAGAGGGCAGATGCCAACAGCAGCAGTGAGAGGGTGGAAGCCATCATGACGAGATGGCTGAAGCCATCGCCAACACACTGGCAGGAGCCACCATCGACGAGAGAGAAAAAAGCCATCCCAGCAAGAGGGCAGAAGCCATCACAACCAGAGGGCTTATGCCATCATCAACGAAAGAGGGTGGTCCCAGGTACGACTGCTAAGAAGTCTTCCGGAAACAAGTGCCTCCAGCAGAAGGTTCTCATGTGTTATGACCTGCTGCAAGAGATGGTGTCGAAGATCTACTGTTCCTGTTTTAGTTTTGAGAACCCCACTCCATTTTCAGTACTTTTAATTCTTGCACAAAAAAGGAAACAACAACTTACCTCAGGCTGGTCAGTCTCCTGGTATTTCTGCACAAGAAAGAAAAAAAAAAAAGATGAAAGTTAGGTTAACAGGCGTGGTGATATGATAAAAAAAGCGGAGGGCCACTCAGTTCGCATCACTGGTATTTTTGTTCATCTACTGTAGCTGTGTGGCCCCTGAATTGCCATCAGCGACTCTCCTTTGAGTACTGTGCTGCTGGTGACCCCTCAACCCATCTCCCACTGCAGTCATGCCCAGTGGGGATGCACACCGAGCAGGGCCTGAAAGTGCCGCCGCCAAGTCAGTTAGAAGACTCGGTGCACATACTCTTACCCTGGTTCTCTCTCACAGCCTGTAATTCCTCCCTTCATCCCATGGTGTTGGCACTGCCATTGTTGGCCTTGTGCATAAACAGCATCCTTGCAGTAAGAGCATTCTTCCTGACAACTGCAGGGGTCGCTTTAGCACCAGAACCCAGTGCCAACTTTCCACGACCAAAGCAAACAGCAGCTACCTCAGCCAGGCATGCCTCCCAATGCATGGACCGCCTCCCAATGCATGGACCAAATCCGCTCCTGAACCTGTGTCCCCACAAGGTTACTGCAGTGTCCCACCTCACAGGTATTCGAACTGAAATACTCACCTGTAAATTACAGTTACGCAAGAACTTACCATAACAGTAGATCTTCAAGAGAAGTTCCTGCAGTAGGTCTTCACATACAAGATTGTGCCCCCTGGCATCAAGACTACATGGCAAACTTCGAGCTAGCAATCCATAGTAGGGGACTGCCCCGACATCACATAATGGGACATCAGCTTGACACTATATAGGGGGCAGTCCTCACGCCGGCCCTCCAGTTTTCCCACCAGAAGACCCCTAAAAGGGGAACAGGAGAAAGGAGTATATTCCTTGAGCCCGAAGCTGCTGAAAAACAACCTGGAACAGGAAAGGAGAAAAAGGAGCTGGGGGAAGGAGGGAGGGAGGGAAAGAGGTGACCTACTGCAGGAACCTCTCTCGAAGATCTACTGTTACAGCAAGTTCTTACGTAACTGTAATATCTTGCTTAGAGAGGGTCACAGCAGTAGGTCTTCACATATAGGACTGAATACCAAGCAGTCCCAAGAACAAAGAGTCAGAGACTGAGGCGGAAAAGTCTGGACCCAGGTTAGAACAAGAGGCCTTGAAGGATGACAAGACCAAAGCTGGCCATGCATCTGTCTAGAGGCAATGTCCAGGCTGTAATGCTTGGTAAAAGTATGGACTGTACTCCAGGTGGCCGCAGCACAGATATCAGAAGTGGACATATTACGAAAAAAAGGCAATAGAATCAGCCATGCCGATGTGGCATGCCCTTTCGCCTCCCCAATTTTTTTTAAGCTTTTGGTAATTGAAAGCGATGCAGTTAGCAAACCATTTGGACAGGCATCATCTGGAAATCACTGTGCCCTGGCATTTATGCGCGAAAGCGACGAACAACTGGTCAGACGTGCACACCTCCTTTGTCCATGAAACATGATATCTCGGAAATCTGTGCACATCCAAAGTGTGCAAAAGGTATTCCACCTATTGGAATACTCAGGGTAGTAAACCGGCAGTTGAATATCCTGGTTCAACATATTCCAAAATTCCAAAAACCACTCTGGGTAGAAAAGAGGGATTAGTCTGCAAAGCCACTCAATCTCTGTGGAAAACTAAATACAGCTCCTTGCAAATGAGGGCTTGAAGCTCTGAAATCCTTCAAACTGAAGTAATCACAACTCAAAAGAGCACTTTCCAAGACAAATCGCGCATATCACAGCTTGCTGCCAGCTCAAAAGAGAACAAAGTAAGCTTTTCTAAAATAAAAATTTAGATTCCAGGGGGGGAACTGGACTATGGACAAGAAATTTTAAGTGGAGGATCCCTTTAAGAAAGGTTTTTGAGACCGCCAACTGCGCAAGGTTTTTGCCGTCCACCGGAAGGTGGTAGGTGGAAATGGCCGAAAGGTGGACCTTCAGAGAGGAGTAGCTGAAGTCCGTATCAGATAAATGCAAGAGGTACTTTAGGACTTGGGGCACTGGGCAAGAGAATGGGTCCAGGCCTCTGGCCATCGCCCATATGGTGAATCTTTCCACTTCATTGCATAAGTTGTTCTGGTGGAAGACTTCCTGGCCTCCACCAAGACTTGGGCAACTCGCGAGACCCCAAAACGAGAGACAGCCATGTTCAGAGGTGCCACGCATGTAAGTGAAGAGATCTGAGGCTCGGATGTGCCAGGGTGCCATGCTCCTGCATCAGGTCATGAAGGAGAGGAAGAGGTATTGGAGGTTCCAAAGCCAGCTACTGAAGCAGGGGCCACCAAATCTGCCAAGGCCAGAGAGGAGCAATGAGAATCATGCGAGCTCCCTCTGCTGGGAGCTTCAGCAGGACCTTCTGCGGGACTGAAAAGGGAGGAAAAGCGTACAGGAACCTCCCTGTCCAATAGAGAGACAGCGTGTCTCATCAAAAAACACCACGCCCGGGAACAAGCAAGCACAAACTGGGTAGTTTTGCATTGGACAGGGAGGCAAAGAGATCTAAGTCTGGCCTTCCCCACAGATCGAACAGGTTTACCTCCCGCTTTAGCTCCCACTCGTGAGCCGCATGATTGTGCGGCTGAGACTGTCCGCCAGGATGTTATGAACTCCCGGGAGATGGTCTGCTGTCGGGAAGAGGCCGTGCTGGACTGCCCAGTACCACACCCACATTGCTTCCCTGCAGAGGGGGTATGATCAGGTGCCTCCCTGTTTATGTACCAAATTGTGGAAGTGTTCTTGGTCTGGACCAAGAGTGTTCCTGGGTTTAAGAGGGTCTGGAACACCTGGAAAGCATAGAGGACTGCTCTCATCTCCAGAACATTTATATGCAGATGTGCTTCTTGCAGAGACCACCTCCCCTTAGGTTCAGTGGTCCCCTAGGTGGGCTCCCCAACCTTGACCCAAGGTGTCCATAGTGAGAGTCATGGAAAGAGAAGGGAGTGAAAGGGCGCCCCCGAGGAGAGGTTGGACAGTTCCTACCACCAGAGAAGATCCCTCTTCATGCTGTTGGAGACCAGGACTCTGTGGTCCAGGTCATCCGAGCGTTGATCCCACTGGACCCAGAGTGTCCACTGGGTCACCCTCATCCACAGTCTGGCCAACGGAACCGTGGGGATGGCCGCCACTATTAGTCCTAACAGATGGAGAACAGAGCGGGCTGTGGTCCAGCGAGAGGTGGCCTCAAACACAGCTTGTTGCTACAGGGTTTCTGCTCTATCCTAAGGAAGGAAGGCCCTGCCCTGGACCATATCCAGTACTGCTCTAATAAACTGGAGGTGCTGGGAGGGTGGAACTTGTGACTTGGGATAGTTCACCATGATGCAAAGATTGGGGAAAAAAGGTCAAGGGTGGTGGACAGAGACTCCAACAGACTGTCCTGAGACGGGGCTGACAACAGCCAGTCGTCTAGTTACAGGAACACATATATCCCCTTGCGGTGCAAGGCTGCAGCAACCACCACTAGGCACTTGTTAAAAACTAGAGGTGCCGAAAAGAGGCTAAATGGGAGGGCCTTGAACTGGTAATGGTTCCCTGAAAGGTGAACCTGAGGAAATGGTGGTGGGCCTTGAGGATGGAGATGTGCAGGTAAGCATCCTGCATGTTCAGCGAACACAGCCACCGATTCTGTTGGAGCAGGGGCAAGAGTCCATATAGAGTTAGCATGCGGAACCTCTTGTACTTGACAAAGAGGTTCAACAGGCAGAGATGCAGAATGAGCTTCAGAACGCCCGTCTTTCTGGGTACCAGGAAGAAGTGGGAATACTACCCCCTTCCTGCCTGTGCGGGAGGGACTAGCTCTATAGTCAACTTTGACAAGAGAGCCTGGATTTCCTCCTGAATGAGGTGAAGATGGCTTGACAGGTAGTGAGATCATCCCGGAGGGTTGTGCAGGGGCCTGACCAGGAACTCGATTGAGCGCCCCCTTGCAATTATCTGTAAGACCCAAACATTTACGGTTATTGCCTCCCACTCTCTGAGATGGAGAGCGAATCTTCCCTCCATCGGCTCCACAGGAAGATATGGAGGGGGTCTCCTCCCCTCCAGAGTCAGAAGGCGGAGGGTAGGGCAGCTTTATTGCCTCTGGAGGCCTTTTGGGATTTGGCTTGAGGAGTCTGGGTGCCAGACCCCATAACCTGACACCTGCCCTGGCGTCTGGTCTTCGGCTGTTTGTTCCATCTTCGTTGCAGACAACGAAAGGGCTGCTTGGGTTTGGGACCCAAGTGGTACATGGCATGGACATCCGGAGGGGATCTGCCACTCTCCTGCAGCTCTGTGATAATATCCTTAGCGTCGCCGACAAACAGCACTGAGCCCCTAAAGGTTGCATCCAGGGGGGTGGTCTGAACATCTTGCGTCAGACTCGCTAGATGGAGCCATGCCAGGCATCTCAGACAGATGCCCAAAGCGGTGCGGCAGGCCACAGAATCGTAGGTGGCTTGCAATGCATGGTGACAGGAGGACTTGTTAAGTCTGATCTTGTCAAGAAGCTTGGTCCCGAGTCCCTTGTCGGGTATGGACTGGAGCTTGGATTCTAGGTCGGTTAAGGTATATTTCTGAAAAGAAATCATGTGCGCCACGTAACTGAGAGACCGTATGGCACACATGGAGGAAGTGTAGACCTTGCAACCATACTGGTCCATTTGTCTGGACTCCTTGTCCGGAGGTGAGGCACTTAAATGTTTGAGCTAAGCAGACCTGTCATGGGGTGCTGTGTTAACAACAGAATCAACCTTAGGTTGCACAGCAAGATGGTTGGCCCTTTCTGGGGTGTGACAGGACCTGTCGGCCTTCTTACAGACTGCAGGGATGGAGGAAGGTTGTTGCCGTATGGTGGATGTCAGGTCCTCATGCGGCCCCGTCCACGGAGGTATGGGTAAGGGGTCTGCATCTGTCAAGTCTAGATGCTCTGCGAGCATCTTCCTTTTGGGATCCAGCTCTTGGGATGCCCAGCCGCATGCCTGCTGGACAGATTGAAGGAGCTCCACAAATGAGAGGTCCTCTGAAGAAGATCTAGGGGATTCCTATGGCTGAGGTTCCAGTGGGGTACAAGCCCCCAAGCTGGCTGAAGACTCAGACTCTGCCTCTGAATCGGAAGACTCCAGTCTACTAGAGAGAGAGGCTTTGTCCAAAACCTCCTCCAAGACCCTGCTTCTGGGAAGGGCCCTAGACGGGCACCTAACAGAGTCCCTGTCTGATGACCGATGGTCGACCGCAGAGGGGCTCCTAGGAATCGCCCTGGGGTTCAGGGTGGAGACCATAATAGGCTGTGGGCAACCAAGTTCCTGCAGGAGTGGAGACTTGGCGTCCTTCCACAATGCCAGAGAAGCCCCTTGGGAGTCAGCCTGTGCCCTGTCTGAGGTCAGAGGCTGTGGAGGAAGCAGCTGGAAGCCTGGGTACTCTGAGGGAGAATATAAGGGGTAACCAGGAGTCTGGTACTAATAGGGGTAAGCTAGAGAATGATACCCCTGGGACAAGTGATCAGGTGCCAGGTACCAGGACACCAAAGCATGCGACTGGTAACCTGGCAATGGCTCCCATGGTGCCGGATAAAAAGGAAACTGCGGCAGGTGATAGCCGAGGTTGGTGCCCGGAGGGCTGGAAAGTGGAGAAGCCGATGGCCCTGAGGGAGGCGGGGCTGAGGACCCACTGGAAGCGCAAGGGTCCGCAGGCCGGCCTGAGGGACCCAGGGTCCCAGCTGATACCCTGGAGGGGCGAGGTAGGGGCTCCGACATCAAAGCGGAAGGGACGGGCGGGTTGCCCCACCCAGAGGCCAACACCAGGTCGGAAGGTGTGTTCACCGGTGAGGGGTTGTGTGTCAGGGGTCTGACAGAACCTGAAGCCTAGTCCGAGGAGTGCGGAGGGTGGGGGTGCAGGAATAAAACCCCTGTCAACAGGCCCGCTGGAGAAGTAGGGAGCTCAGAGGAGACCCAATGGGGGAAGATACCCTTGAGCAGAGGCACTCATATCCTGGAGAACCGGGAAATACGAGGGGTTGGGCTGAGTCAGAGGAATGAAGGAGTCCTGGGAGGGAGAACTCTCGCGGGAAGAGTGGGTGCCTGGAAGCTGGCTCTACTTGGCATCAGGTGAGTAAGAAGGGCACAACGGGAGAGCCTCGGCCAAGTGGCTGATAGGCTGGCTGACGACAGACTGATCAACCGCAACCGAGCAGACGTCGGAGGATCTGGTGTCCAACTTATCATTCTTGGTCGAGCAGACTACAGAGGAGCTGGAGTCCGGCTTATCAACCAGAGTCGTGCGCCCTTCGGGGGAACCAGAGGGTGACTTATAGGAAGGAGAGCTTTCAACAGGCCCCAAAAGAAGAGGTGATCCTGTAAAGAAATCTACTGCCACCCTCTGACTACGGCAGGAGGGGAGGTCAGTGACCAATCCGCTGGGGCGGATGGAGACCGAGCAGGAGGAGTACTTACCAAGGTAGAAGCTCCACCAGTGGTGGCATTGACAGCCTGGCAACGCTGGAAAGAAGGGGACTGGTCCTGGCGCTTCTCCTTTTTCTTGCGCTTGTTGGTGGGTGAGGTGGAATGTTCCCGCAGCTCCTGAAGCTCCTTTTCCATCAATGCCAGGCATTTTTTCAGCAGGTGGGCATCGAGGGCGTCCGACGCATGTGGCCTTGTTGAAGAACTGGGAGATACTGCAGTCATCAACCCGATGTTTGGGGCCTAGGCAGAGGATGCGGTGGGAGTGTTTGTCCCCGTGCGGGATCTGGGCACCGCATTTGGAGTAATTATTCAATCAACGAGATGGAGAAGACAAGCAAAAAATGACAGAATTGAAATAAAAGGGAAAGAATAAGAAAAAATACTTAAGATGGTGGTCGACTGGAGCAGAGTTCACTGCGAGGTCCGACTTGCACGGGTAGACGGCAGGAAAGAAATGGAGGGTGGGCGCTGGGACTGCCCCCTATATAATGTCACGCTGATGTCCCAGCACGTGACGTCGGGGGCAGTTCTCTGCTATGGATTGCTAGCTAGAAATCTGCTGTGAGGTCCTGACAACAGGGGGCACAGTCCTATATGTGAAGACCTACTGCAGGAACCCTCTCAAAGTAAGATCCATAGTTCCAGGAGTGGTATACAGTTCACATCCACACACTTTTTTTTTTTTTTTTAAATTGATTCTTTGGTAACCAGATAACGTCCATTTTCAGGGATGACCCGGGAGAACTGGGGAGGTTAAGTGACTTGCTCAGAGTCACACAGTATGCAAGTGGACGTTATGGGAATCAAACTCAGGTCTGTCTGTGGGATGTACCAAGTTCATTCATAGCTTGTTACTCTAACCTATAGGCTGTACTGCCATACCCACTCTGGCACTTTCCTGGAACAGGCTGATCAGTCAGATGTCTTCAAGCTAAGCTCCTCCCATCACCTGAGTGATATGTCCTCAGTCTCCACCCCGTGACATCAGATCCTGCATGATGAAAGCAGGGATCTGTGTGCCACTTGCCAAGGGAGGCGAGTAGGTGGTGTGTGTATGTGAACTGTACACCACGCTTAGAACAACAGTTACAGGTCAGTAACCCATCTTTCTAGAGGCATGAACACAGTTCACTATCCACACTTTGGCAGACTCCTAGCAGTTCTCTGGCAGGTGGGGGCATGGCACGCACACCTATTTGGAGAACAGAGTCTTAAAAACTTAGACCAAAAGCAGCACCCCAAGGAGACATACTGTCGCTACTGTAATGGGATATGAAGGTGTGTGCTTTTGCTTTCCTTCAGGTAGTAGCCCTACATATTTTCTGTTGGAATGTCACTGGAGGTAGCCATCGAGGCAGCGGTACTTCTAGAGGAATGAGCCCTAAGCCCTCTGAGAGGCTCCCTACCAGCCAACCTATAGCAGAGGTCAATGCAAGATGTTATCCTCCTGCCAGTCATCTGCTTAGCTGCTGATATGCCAGGAAAAGCTTCAGCATTGTTATAAACAGCTGACTAGCTTCACCCCGAAATCCTGCCAAGCACTACTAATAGTAAGAGAGTGCTCTCCATAGGTCCGATGTATGCAGCCTGCGGTCGGTCCCCCGAACATAGGCTGGTGAAGTACACAAGAAGGTTTATCTCCTGGTCAAGATGAAACTCCAATACTACCTTCAAGAGGAACTTCAGGTGGGGGCAAAGGATGACCTTCTCCTTGTGGAAGACCAGATAAGGTGACTCCACTGAGAGTGCCTGGCGATCACTAATCCTTCTGGCTGATGTGACTGCCATCAAGAAGTCACTCTTCCATGACATGGAAGCCAAAGGATGCCACAAGGAAAGGAAGCAGCTCCTGGTGGGGGACTCAATTATTAGGGGGATAGAACTGGGGGGAGCAGGGAAAACTGAAGTAAAGTGCCTGCCTGGTGCCATGGCTTGTGGAAGGTGGAAGCGATCCTCGTGGACTCGAGAACAGCTGCACGGGAGTCTGAGCTGGATGTCATTGTCCACCTAGGGACAAATGACTTGGCTCAACATGAGATTAGAGCAGTGCAGAAGGACTTTTAGAACTGGGAGGGGCCTAGACAAGTAGCACACAACAGTAACCTTCTCAGAGGTGCTGCTCTGTAATGGCATGAGTGAGGCAAGGGTACTTTGCACCATGCAGTTTAATGAGTGGTTGAAAAAATGGTGTGGAGCACAGGGGTTTGGCTTCATTGGGGACTGGGGTTCCACCTGGAGGGACACCAGCCTATACTGGCAGGATGGTCTGCATCTGTCCAGGAAGGGAACAAGTCTTTTGAGCAATCGGTTTAAATGCTTCATTGGCAAGCTTTTAAACTAGTCAAGGGGGGAGGCACTGATGAGCAGCAGGAGAATCCCAGCCTCTCCCTACAAAACATGGTACTAAATGAGAAAAAGACCGAGGTAGAAAGGTCAGTGGGGGATGCTGCAACAGAAAGTAAAGCCATCAAAAAATGGAGAGCAATGAGTACCAATGCATGTAGTCTGAGTAACAAGCTTCCTGAATTAGTGGCCTTGATGGAGGAGGAACATCTGGATATCGTGGCAGTCACAGAAACATGGTTCGCATAAAACCATGACTGGGACATAAACATACCAGGATACACTATCTACAGGAGGGACAGGGAGGGTAAAAGAGGAGGAGGAGTAGCTTTACATAAGGGAAGGAATCAAAGTAACAGAACAAAAGAGAAAACAGGGAGGAGAAGAAGCACTGTGGGTAAATTTGGAGACCGGCAATGGCACCACAATCCGCACAGGGGTTAGATACAGACCCCTTTTCAGGGGAGGAAATGGACAAGGAATGATAGAAAGTATACTTAGTATGGCAAAAAAGGGAGATATTGCTGATGGGTGATCTGAATATGCCAGATGTTAACTGGAGTGCAGTTGCCACAGCCATCAAGAGTGGGGTTATTCTAGATGCCCTACAGAGGGCATGCCTTGGACAACTAGTATTGGAGCCCACTGAGAGGGAGCAATCTTAGACCTGGTTCTCTCAAATGGAGATGAAGAGAGGATCACAGATGTAGAAGTGGGTAGCCATCTGGGAACTAGCGACCATCGAACAGTAAGGTTCACAATAAACACAGCAATAGAGTCAGCTTCATACAAAGGCAAAGGTACTGGACTTTAGGAGGCTGACTTTGCTAAATGGGTAAGTGCCTCAAGGAATGCACTAGCACATGGGTAGGAAGGAGTGGTGGAAGAACAATGGGAATAATAAAACTGCCATCACAGAGGCAACAAGCCTTTGTGTGAAGCAAATAAACAAAACTAAACGATGTAAGAAACCACTATGGTTCTCAAAGGAAGTGGCAGTGAAGGTTCAAGAGAAAAGAAAGCTTGGAAGTACAAGGAATCGAGAAGAAGCAGGACAGAGAACTGTATCAGTTAAAGCAAAAGGAAGCTGGGAAGGCAGTCAGAACAGCAAAGGCCCAAACCGAGGAAAAGATAGCCAACTCAGTTAAGAAGGGAATAAAACCTTTATAGGTACCGCTAGGAGCGAAGGAAGACCAAGGAGGGATAGTGAGGCTTAATAAAGGGGGAGGTGGGCAGAGGGAGACTGTGAAAGGCAGAGATACTAAACAAATATTTTTGCTCAGTATTTACAAAGGAAGAGGGGGGTGTACCTAGAACAAACAGTAGAAATACACTGGATACAGAAGTTGATACCAGCCCATTTACAGAAGAAAGGGTTCTGAAAGAACTCTTAAAACTGAAGGTGGACCAAGCAATGGGGCCTGATGGGATTCATCCCAGAATTCTAAAAGAACTAAGGGTAGAATTAGTGACACCACTGACTACCCTGTTTAACAAATCATGTGAGGATGGGGTGGTACCCGAGGACTGGAGGAGGGCAGATGTGATTCCCCTTCACAAAAGTGGGAGCAAGGCAGAAGCAGGAAACTACAGACCTGTTAGTTTAACCTCAGTGGTAGGGAAAATGATGGAATCACTTCTGAAGGAAAGAATTGTCAAGTATCTAGAGGCCAGAGGGGCACAGGACCCAAGGCATAATGGATTCACAGCAGGAAGGTCATGCCAGACAAATCTGATAGATTTCTTTGACTGGGTGACCAAAGTAGTAGATCAGGGAGGGACTGTGGACATGGCCTACCTAGACTTTAGCAAGGCATTTGACACAGTCCCACACAAAAGATTAATATACAAGTTAGCTAGCCTGGGAGTGGGTCCCAAGATGACAGCCTGGGTAAAGAATTGGCTGGAAAATAGGACACAGAGAGTAATAGTAAATGGAGTCCACTCTGATGAAAGGGGGGTTACTAGTGGGGTACCACAGGGTTCAGTATTAGGACCAGTCCTCTTCAATGTCTTTATAAGCGACATTGCAGAGGGACTGGAAGGAAAAGTATGTCTCTTTGCAGATGACACAAAGATCTGCAACAGAGTTGATGCACAAGGTGGGGTGGAAAGGATGAAAAGGGACTTGGCAAGGTTAGAAGAATGGTCAAATGTACGCGGCTTAGATTCAATGCTAAGAAGTGTAAGGTAATGCACCTGGGAAACAAAAACCCAGGGAAGAGTACACAATGGGGGTGAGATACTAACAACAACAAAATGGAAAGGGACCTGGGGGTAGTCATATCAGATGACCTAAAGGTGGGCAAGCAATGTGAGAGGGCAGCAATGAGGGCTGGGGGATATTGGGATGCATAGGGAGGGCAGCACCAGTAGAAAACAGGAAGTTATTATCCCTCTGTACAGACAGCTGGTCAGACCCCATCTGGAGTACTCGTGCAGTTCTGGAGACCCAGTCTTTGCAAAGACATGACAGGATGGAAGCTGTCAAGAGGGGCGGCAACTAAAATGGTGCAGGGTCTGCACCGGAAGACATGTGAAGGAAGACTAAAACATGTAGCCTCGAGGAAAGGAGGGAGAGGGGACATGATAGAAACTTTCAAGTACCTCGAGGGAATCAACAAAGTCCAAGAGGGTAGCATCTTTCAAAAAGAGGTGCAAGAACAAGGGACAATTTGAAGATGGGGGCGTGCTCAGAGGTAATTTAGAGTATTTTTTCACAGAGAGGGTTGTGGATGTATGGACCTGCCTTCCTGGAGGGAGGCCGTGAGTCAAAAAACAGTGGTGGAATTCCAGCACGCATGGGACAGTCATAAGGCAATTCTAGGGGATGAGGGTAGGAAAAAGTAGGCTGCTGGTTAACTAGGATCTGCAGCTTATCCAGTAGGCAGGGAAATGGGCAGACTGGGTGGGCCAAGCGGTCCTTATCTGCCGTCAAATTCTATGTTTCTATGTCACACCTGTGCAGAGGCCCATAAGCACAGCCAGTATTAGCAGTAAGTCCCAAGGTGGCAGAGGCCTGTGCACTGGAGGGGACTGGTGGTCAGAGCCTTTAAAAAAGTGCCAGACCACATTCTCCTGGGCCACCGTTGGCTTACCAACCTATACCCAGTAAGCAATGATGGCTACCAGATGCAGCTTAAGGGTCACTGCCTGCAAGCCCGACAGAGGGGGACCAGAGTTAGAATGCTCACCACAGGGCAGGCAAGGGATCAAGTTCCCTGCCCTGTCACCAGATCAAGAATACATGCATAGAATTTGCAAGCAGACTCCTTTTGGGAAGCTTTCACACTGTGACGCACATCTTCCTGGACATCCAAACTCTGGAACTCTAGCCATTTAGGAACAAAGCCAAAAGGTGCAGGGATTAAAGGTCCAGGTACAGGACCATCCCATTTGGTTAACAAGCCTGGGTGAAGTGGCAACCGCCATGGAGGACTGCTTTTGAGGCGGAGGAGAGCCGGACATTAGAACTGCCTGGGGCAGTGTGAAGCCAGCAGATTCATCTACGCCTTGTCCTTCCAGGCCTTGACGACCACCTTGTGTATCAAGGGGAAGGCGTACACAAGGCCCAGGGCCTCACAAAGCCATCCCCCAACAGTGTCCCAGACTGTGGGATGCGGGCACAAAACAGCCTCAGCTTTTTGTTCCCTGTGAGGTAAACCGGTCCCCCAGAGGGGTGCCCCACTGGGAGAACAGAAGACCCTCCCACCCAGCTGACAGCATCTGCCAAATGGCTGTGAACCAGAGACATAAATTGCCAGGTCATCTGCACCCAGGCTGTGCACAAGTACCCAGGTGTGGAAAGCCTCCCAACACAAGGGAAGAGAGTGCGTTCCACCCTGCCTGCTCAGGTAGAATGTGGTCATGGTATTGTCAGTCTGGACCTACACGACCCGACCTCTTATCAGAGGAGCAAATGCTGTGAAAGCCAGATGCATTGCACAGAGCTCCAACAGGTTCATGCGGTGAAAGACTCCCACAGTGACCAGAACCTGTGGGCACTGTGGTCTCTATGGGGTGCTCTCCACCCTTCCATAGACATGTCCATCATGAGCAAGACAGATTGTTCTGGGCAGAGAAACAAGATTCCTTCCCCCAGATCTGAGACCAGCAACCACTAGATGACATCCCACATCAGCCGAGTCACAACAACCAGCTAGTCCAGGTGACCTAGGCACTGAGACAATCGGTGGCCCAGTATGCCCAATGGATTACTCTGGTGGTACCACATACCCCAACAGCCACAGGAAGTCCTGGAGAGGGTGTGAGAGCCCAACCTGAATTGATCAGGCAAAGGAAGCAAGACCCTGAGCCTGGCCCACAGGGAGATGCACCTTGGCCCGCAGGGAGTCTAGTTCTGCCCCCAATGAACTTGGTCACCTGAGAAAGGACCAACTGGGACTTGTCCAGGTTGACCAAAATGTCCAAGTCTTTGCAGGTCTGGATGGCCAGATCTCTGGACTTCTCGTACACCTCTTTAGATGGCCCAGCTAGCAGCAAGTTGTCCAGGTAGGGATACACTTGATGTCCTTGCACCTCAGCAAGCTGCCTCTACTGTCATGCACTGAAGGTACTGCCAGGGGACAGATGGATAGACTAGGATGTGAAAGAACGTATAGTGGAGATCTGGGAAGCAGAACCACACCCAGCTCCACAGGTGGTATAATCTGGTACAGCGTGACCAAACGGAACTTGCATTTCCACACGAACAGATTAAGATCATGCAGATCCGGTACAGGGCACCAGTCCCGGGCCATGGCTCCTTTGGCAAGAAACTTAGCTTTGTCCTCCGGGGCAACCTGCAACACCCTGGACTCAGTGAGGGAGAATAGAGTCAGTAAGGCAGGAAAGCCTCAAAATCTAGAGGCAACACTCAGCCCACCACTTCCAATTTTCACTTGTCCATAGCAATGAATGACAATTATGGCCAGAAGTGGTTCAGCCATTCTCCCACTGTGAGCTGGGTCAGGGACTGGACAGGTGGGAGGATAACACTCCCTGACCCTGTCACTGGGCAGTTTTGGAGGGGCACCACTTCCACTTCTCCTACCTCTTTTGGGCCTTTGGGCCCAAATTTTGGTACTGTCACTGTTCAGACTGCTGCTGAGGCGGCTATGTCTGAAAGATCCTATACTGTAAAGCCTTTTTCTTACGCTTCTATGCCTTTGGGTCCTCCTGGGATGATGCCACAGAATCAAGGGTAGCAATGGACTTCTCAATCCTGGTAAGATGTCCCTCCACCCCAGGGCCAAAGAGGTTGGTGCCAAAAAGGGGATATTGTCCAATTTTTGCTGGGTATCCACTAAGAAGGTGTAAAGCCACAGCCACGCCCTGTGATGCACTACAATGGATGCTGCCACGGCATGGGCACAGGAGTTGCCCATGACCAGAGCTGTCTGGAGCTGCTGTTTGGACAGCAACCATCCCTGGTCTCTCACCAACTTCACCGGTAGTTGACAGTCAGCAGGAAGGTGAAGGAGGACATCATCTAGCACTCCCAACAAGGAGTGACCAAAATTCACCACCATCACAGAGTAGCTCTCCTGACTGAGACCAAGGACATGGCAGCACAAACTTTTCAGTCGCATGGGTCAGTCTTCATGGACTCCTTGTATGGGCACTTGTCCACGTGCCCTTGGCCACTGAATTTCCAAAAGACAGAGTCAGAGACTGACCCCTTGACTGAAGGATGGTCAGAGAACCCCGAGAGGGACCCAGTAGGGACTGCGTACTTGCGAACCATGGGAGTGGAGGGTGCCAACAAGATGCTGGCTCTGCCAAAGCTCCAGGGCTGGTCCAAAAATGGCCTCAGCCATGGGAAAAGCAACCCCCTGGAATTTGTCCCTGTCCAGGATGTCAGTGAAGGGATATTTAGCCCTCTCCTGAACTCTGGCTTCAAGGGCACACTCATGGACTCTGACAAGACCTCTCATACACTGGCCACTTGCTCCTGTCCACGCTTACCCCCTCTACTGTCCTCCCCCTCCCCTTCTACTCATGCTTTCTTTCTTCCCTCCATCCCCTCCCGGAAAAAGCATCCCATTTGCCACTATAATATCCCCCGACCTGACAACACTTAACTTAGGCAGCAACCTGTTGCTCTTGCCCTTCCCTGAATACCTCTTTCTACTCTTGAAGGTAATGTATCGTACTCCTAGAAACAGATACAATCAGGATAATAGACAAAGCACCTAAGCGTGCAAGCACCGAGGCAATGGTTACCCCAAAGGGTACTGGCCGGGGAGCCAATATTCAAAGAAATACAAAATCACATATGCCCCCATAATGCACAGCACCATGGGCTGTATATGCAAATCACCACAATATATTATGCTGGTTCAACTTTAAGCAGAAATGCATGGTACCATTTAGGAAAATGTTAACTTTGTTTATTTACTGTTCCTTGGTATGTAATCCATTATTACAGTTCTCTGTGTTGATGTACTGTTGTACTAGTTTGTCTACTCTATGACGCAGAACCCTTGTAAATTAGCTTCTAGCTCAAAGGTCTCAATCCTAGTATTAATTAATAAAGAGGCAGAGTAAAGCCCTGAATGATACTGGACCATGGTCAGTGGTCACTTCCTTGATGAAGCCACAGCTAAATGTATGGATCCTTGAAGAAAGCATGGATAGCCCCCTCAGAGTTCTTGGAGGACTCTTCGAAAATTGCCCTCGACAGTTTACCACTGTAGACCACCATGGAATCTTCTGACTGGGTGATCTCCAATGATGACCAGTCTGTAAAGCTGGCAATAGCACAGGAGTCCTTCATAGGAGCACTCATCAAAGGCTGCAGTGATGGCTTCTCCACCCTCAGTCGTGGAGAAGATGATGCTAGGGACATATGCCCTGGGTGGACTGGCATGGGCATTACTGGCAGTTGCCAAGTGATTGATGGTCCAGAGGGCAGAGCACTACCCTGCAATGGTTCACTGCTGACAGATGAGCTCCTTGTAGTGCTGATGTATCTTGTGACACTGCCTCTCCTCGCTGGAGGAAGTACAGGAATGTTGACAGCAGCACCTCCCAGTCGAGTGAGACGGACAGCGTGAATGGCGTGTCAACTTTAACCAGAGGGTCGACGATGAGATGAGTCCTCTGGAGATTTATGTTAGACAATATATCTTGCTACATTCAGAAGGCATGACCACCCCGGTGATTCAGTTGGGGACACAGACTGGGCCACGTCCTCCTGGGTGAGGACCAGAAGCATCGGGATGGGAGAGCAAGTCTTCCTCGAGCTTGTCCGACAAACGGTTCAGGTTCGAGGAACATCTTGACTGTCTGCTCGACCAAAGTCAAGGTCGACAAGCCTGATGAAGGTACCAAGGAGCTTTCAAGCTGCCCCTTGACTGAAGAGAGTTCAACCAAGGCCACAGTGGTTGGGGAGTAGCCAAGGGAGTGGGAGGAACATGACTACTCCCATCTCATGACCTGTGCTGGCAGTGCTTCCATTTCTTGCCCTAGTGAGATGGGCTCTCCCAAAGGTCTGGAGGGCCAAATACACTTCCAGAAAATCTTCAGAAAAGTACCCTCCAACACTGGCCCCACCAGAGAGCAGCACAATGGACAAAGAACTCACTGCAACTGCAGTCTCCTAAACGGCCACCAGATGCGACGTCAACCCAGCAGCCACAGAGGCCTTCTTTTGGCACTTACATTGAACTCGCTCAGAGGGTTGACCAACGGTGGGCCTTTCATTTCAATCTACAAGCCCTTTCGTGAGCACCGCTTAGCAAAGTCTGCAACCCGTCACATCATGCTACCTGCCTAAACAGTAAAGGCAAGTAACATGGGGTTTGTTGACTGTTATTTTCTGTCTGTACTGGACACATTTGAAACCAGGTTGTTTCCATTCTTCTATCGTCGATTGTCATCAAGAGTCCAAGCCAGAGATGAGGATTTTGGTAAAGAGACTTAATTCAGTCAAAGAAGTTCTTAGAAAGTGCTTTGATAAGGATATGCCTCAGACTCTGCATAGCTTCAAAGGAGGAGGCCTGTTCCTTCCAGCAGAAAGATCGGACATCACTCAATGGATCTGGAGGATATATATACTACCAGGTTTGTGAGAAGAGCTTAAGCTTGAAGACGTCTGATGAATCAGGCTGTTCCAGGGGAATAAGTGTTGATAGAGAACTATGTCCACTCCCTTAGAACCTAAAATACATTTCCTCTACACATAGCTAGTTATTCATTTATTTCATTTGTTTTCACCGAGATAACCTGACTTATGTGCAACCCCTAGTTCACAAGAGGGTCCCAAAAAATATTTAGTCATGAAACTAAGGACAGGCTGCACTGTTCAACTCCTCTAGTAACCCATTCTTTAACCCCTTAACTCTCTGAGTGACAAACTGCTTACCTAAAGAGTCAATGTACCTGCAAATACTGTTCGGTACCTACCATGCTCCTAACAGTTGAACTAATGAAACTGTCACAGTGTGTGCTCATAAAACGAGCACATACAATGTATTTAATTCATTGTTTAAAAACACCTGTCTAATCCCTGAAACAGCAAGATGTAAAATGGAGACCTTAGTTCTGCCCCTCTCATGACATGCCACGAAGTGCGGCAGCAAAGCCAACATTCTCTGTAAGGCACTGGACCCTGCTTTAGTGAGCCATCCACTCTGTGGTAACTTATGAACAAAATATATACACTATGGAGGGGGCAGTCTAGGGTTTGTCTACTAGCATCCCTTCTGGCTCTCCTACATGCCTAAGAAAGCTACCGAAACCGCAGGTATCTCACATAAATGTTTAATGTTTGGTCCTGAGAACTGTCCAAGTTACCCTCTGATAACATGATGACTTACAGGTCAACGTTCATTTTCTTATGTCACGCCAAAAGTATGGAAGTCTATCTTAGCACATCAAAGGCCTGCCAATTCAAAATGATCATCTAAAGTCAGTTATAAAAAAATATATCTAATGTATCTTATTGCTCAACCATCAGTTTGACTGCTTGTTTGTCGATTACTGTGAACTAACTATAGGGTTCATGTACCACTGAATTTCACCCCTGCACACACCACAACAGACAGGGCACAGGGTAGAGATACGTGAATCCTGGCTGTCTTCTGGACACCACGGATGAACAAACACCCATTCCCTGCCATGTGCACCTCCCACGCCTATACATGTGCAGCTGATCAAGTCCAATGAGGGGACATGCCAGAGGCTGGGCTGGCAAAGGGCACTATTCAGGGTGCCTGTGGGGGGACTTGTACCAACTGCACTGCCCCCCCCCCCCAAGTGTTTGGTAGATGTGCAGCTGTCATGCTTTCATGGACCCCATCCCTCCTCCTTGCTACAGAGGGCTGAGCAGATGAAGATGGCTACAGGGCACATTTAGAAACAAAATATATAATGGCAAATATGCGGTTCATACCTGGACTGTCGTATCCCATGATTTTCAGCTCCCACAGAGCAATGGATTCACTGTGGCACCGGCTGCAGCTTCTGACTAAAAGCCCACAGTCCTGCCCAGTCCAACCCCCTGGCTGCCCCTGCCCTTGCCCAGACTTACCCCATATGCTCACTGGGCCAATCAGGCTTAATGCAACCCGGCCCTGTGTTGCTTTGGGGATGGACGCATATTTGCACAGTCTGATAGTCGTCTGCTATGGCGCATACAGGGCCCAATAGTTCCTACAGCCCAATATGAATGCATGTTTTATACTGTTGTATATCTGTGTTGTTGTAACACGCTGTACTTGTCAGTCTCTGGGTCCCTGCTGTTAAAGACTCCATTCCCAGCAGCCTTACCTGTTACTAAAACACAAATAAGGTCTATAATTATTAAAAAATAAGCTCCCCCCCATCCTTGCCAGGTAGTCAAAATTAACATATCCAGCCTGTTCCCTGTGAGAGTAGAAACAGGCTGCTGCATGTCGTTTTGTTTCCTGAATGCACTGTAGTGCATGTAGCCCATTTCTGTTGTTGCAGGCTGCAATACCAAATGCTGCCACAAAGGGCAGAGCGCCAGAGAGTAAAGAAATGCCGACGCCTGCCGCCCCCCCAAAAAAAAAAAAAAACACACCGTATCACACACGCACGCTGCTGTGAGGTCTCGGGAGTGACCAGTGGAAGGAGGAGGGTCCAGGGAAGAGAAGGCGGGACCCAGCAGGACAATGGGAGGAGCTACAGTGTCAGGGAGGCGGGATCAACGTTATTTATGTTCCAGGCTGTGGTGGTGGATGGTACTGACAGGACTGGTGGTGGGCACTGGGCTGGAGGCAGCTAGTGTTAACAATCGGGGACAAGTGTTGAGTGTTGGGGGGGGAGGGGGGCAGGGTAGTCACAGAGTTCCAAGCGGGTCCTGGTGGCAAGACTGGCATATCGCATGTAATGTTAACCTTACTGTCCTTACTGTACCATGTGTGCCTCTTTCTGTCACCCTCGTGGTACAGTAAAGTTCTGATAAACATGCACATAATATTTCCATCTATGCATTTTTTGTGGAGAGGTTGAAGTGTTTGGTCACTAGGCAGGAAGCTCCGCAGTTTGTGAAAAGCTAATTTATGCTGCATATTAGCAGCATAGCAGTCATTTTAATCCCTCCCAGAGTCTCAGTCTACAACAGATGAAGAGAAGCACTAACAGTTGTGTCTAAGTAAGTGAGGGGGGAAAAAAAAAAATAAAAAACCTTAGCCTTAAAATCGGTAAATAAGTGTGTGTTATAAATATCCCACTTAAAAAAGGCAGGCCAAGGCAGTGTGAGATTTGCTGCAGCCCAGGCAGAGTGGCTAAGGCTTGTGCTGCTGTGTGTAGTGTGCCCACCCACCAGTGACTTGCTATAACTTTCTCGCTGTATATCGTCGCCCACCACACCCTCCCTTGTGCTGCTGTGTGTAGTGTGCCCACCCACCAGTGACTTTGCTATGACCTTCTCTGCTGTATATAGTACGCCCGCCACACCCTCCCTTGTGCTGCTGTGTGTAGTGTGCCCACCCACCAGTGACTCTGCTATAACTTTCTCTGCTGTATATCGCACGCCCACCACACCCTCCCTTGTGCTTGTGACTAGACTGACCCACCCTGAACTGTCCTTGCCTTGCCACGCACAATTTAACTGTACATTGGCTGGTCACTGCTGCATGCCACCTCTGGCAATACTCTCTGGGTGGATCTTAACTGGACAATAAAAATCTTTGTTTGACAGTGGTTAGTTACCTTTTCTTAACTTGTGGGTGCAGTTGGTTATTAGTTTCTGGACTAAAATTCTGCCTTTTTTTCAGTTTTTATCTTTTTGTCCACCATTGCAAGTAACCTGACTCGGGTGCATGTAACATTTGCTGCCACGTGCACCTTGGTGCAAGTACTGCAAAAAGTTAATTTCTACCCCGTCCTTGCCCCCCTTCGCAGGGTTCTCAGCATCCTGAAGGGGTCTTGCCCTAGGCTTGCCTCTCTACCTCCCATCCTCTTCCTTTCCTCTCCCTCCCCCTCTCTTTCATGCCTTCCTGTCAGGCTAACTTAGCACTTGGTATCCCCTGTACTGAACTTGCCACTTCCAGCACTTTAAGGTGTACTCCTTCTCCCAGTCCACACTTTACCTGTTATTACCCTTGTTGCTGTGGTATCTGAAACCCTGTATGTTGCATCCTTACGATGCAGTCTGTCTTACTTCTGTTTCTTACCAAGGTTTGTAATGTACTGTACTTCTGCAGCATTTCATGTATATTACCTTGGTAATGGTTTTTGTTCCTCCCACTTACGTAAACCCCTCCCCCAGGACACTGCTGGAAACTAGTGGTTTACAGCTCATGTCTTTCCTGGGGAAACCTTTTCAAATAAATAAGATGGCAGCATGTGTCAACAGGAACCTGGGCCTTACAATGCACGCTGTACTCTTCCCTCTCTCCCCCACTCCCCCCCAAGCCAAGCTAGTTCCAGTTCAGTATGCTGGTCCTCCATGAAAGTTTTATTTACATGAATAAAAACATGGTAGCAATTTGGAGCAGAACACCATGTACGCACAGCCACAGATTTATCACAAACTCTGGTCAGAGCCAGTATAGCTGTGGAAAGCTTTTAGGAGTGGCAAGATCGTTGAAAAGAATATGCCGGCGCTCTTCGCTGGAGTCAGACATAACTGACTCTGCCAGCGATTACAGAACCGGCGCTGATGCTGACAACTAGCATGCTAGTTTGCTCCTGGAGTCAGTCGTGCATAACAAGTCAGCACTGACATAACTATGTTTGCGCAATATTCACATATGCGCAGTTCAAGTCAGCATTGGCATGTTGCACATGGTGGGCATCAGTATCTCAGCAAAGCAACCCCGTGTCAGTACACTGCACACAGACACAGGAGTTTAAATTAAGTTTTGCAGCCACTAGCCAGCAGGGCTAGTGACTGGAAAAAGTCTACTACCCCAAAGACTTTTCCACTAGCCCCGCTGGTAAATTTATGGACATGTTACCTTCTCCAGTACAAGCCTGCAGGGCTAATTAAAGGAAATCTTACTAGCCAGATACAAAATCTACCAGCATTTGGCTAGTGGGCCAGTGCCAATTTCGATCCGTGCAAATGTAAACATGGGTAAAAGGCCCACTAAAAATGAGATACTGCATCTCAGCCAGGCTAATCTGTATTTGTACATTGTAAAAATGGGTAAAATTAGGACCCCTGAAAATGAGATCCTGCATCTTAGCGAAGCTATCCTGTGTCAGTACACTGTCAAAATGAATAATATTATGACCCCACTGAATGTGAGATACTGCATCTCAGCCAGGCTATCCTGTGTTAGTACATTGTAACAGGGCTATAATACCATCAAGAGGTTGTGGAGCCAGCCCGGTGGCACCGATGGTCGAGGTGCTGGCGCCACGCCAGCGATGCGTGTTCGGGAATTAGCACGGGCTGCCGGGGGTCAGTGGGGATAAGGAAGATTGAGAGTCCAGGAGACTGCTCTCCTTCCTCGGGAAGGGGGGACTTGCCCATGCCGGTGCATTAACACCCCCTGGTGGCTACCAGGGATTACTACCCGGTCAGCTGACACAGGGGAAATCGGGGCTGCGGTGGATGCCTTTCAAGTGCGCACAGGTGTATGCACACGTCGAGCAGGGCGTCATTGCACATCCGAGCCTAGCGGAGCAACTGAACAAGGAAAATTGACCCAGCCTTGGTAGGCGACGATTGGATCTGGGAGCTACCCCCCACGCCAACAGTCATGTACACCGGCTGACCTTGGAGCTCCCATGGTCCATGGATTGTCCTCACATAGGGTGACGAAGGTGAGGTGTGGATGCCTGGAACAAGGAGAAGTTGGCCCCCACCAAGTGTCAGGACTGAGTCTCAGACGTGGCGGGATGGAGGTAAGCTGTGTGCCCCCATCAGAGAGAGTCCGGGGTTAAGTGAGGTGGATAAAGACAAAAAATAAAAAAAGGTTGTGGAGACATGTGAACCTTGAGAGTAAAGCTTGAGAGATTCCAACTTTTTTCCAGAGCATAAGTGATATGCTGCAGGTGAGTTTTATCATTTAAAATAAAGAAATAACACACAAAACAGCCTTAACATTTGTTATAGTGATTTTACTGACAGATATAATGAAGTCAGTTACATACATGTATTGATTTGAGCATACAGGAAAATGTACAGGAGTTCTGTCCCAGTTTAACGTGGAAAATACAGGGAAAAGGAGGGTGCCCTACAAGGAAATGCTTTGTTCAATCAGGGAACACTGCAGTTGACACCGCTATGATTTCTTTGTAATCCCCTATGATGCCCCTTGCAACCTCTGAAAATCCCTAAAACATTAGCTGCCTAGCATTTTTCCTTCCTACAAATATAAAACCATGAGAGTGTCATTGTTACCAATTAGACAGGTCCTGAATGGATTAACATAAAATCAGCTCATCACAGGAAATACTGTAAATCAGTACTACACACATACACACAGTGGAAGAGACAAACTAGAATGTAATTCAAAATTGCCCTGCAGTTAGATGCTTGTTATCTGTTGGAAGTCATGTCAGTAAATTACTAGTCTTCAAAGATAAGTCACATTGCAATAATAAACAAGCTGAAAAAAAATAGTGTTGCAATCGGTCTACTCAACAGTAGACAAGGGAGTATTTTATTTAACTGGCATAGTGATTTGCAGCTGGGGAAGGGTATACTGAAAACTCCTAAAATGTGTGCCACAATATCGCATTTTTTCAGCAACAGATAGCAAGATGACTGTAGGCTTCGCCCACAGCCATAACAATTTGTCATCTTCCATTTATCGTCTCCTACCTGTCTCACTTTGCTATGGACCACAGTTCCAATCGCTCCAGCACACAATCTGGGCGCCAAGCCTTTAAACAGCCCCATCTTCCCGTCAATCTTCATAATGTGTTTTGCTGAAAAACACAAACCAGATTCCCAATTAGAATCTTAGTATCTTTTATTTTATTTAGATCTCGGATTACAAATACCTTTGAGCTTAGAGCTCTTTTACAAAGGTTCCACGTCAGCAGCATAATACAACAGGTTAACAGAACAAAAAGTAGGGCAAATCAGTATACACAGAGAAAGGAGATCAACAGGTTTACAGACTAAACAGGGTATGGTAAAATAATTGTAAACAAGAAAAGAAAGCAATAGTTGACATAGAAAAATTACTCACCATAGTAATGTTGTTTCTTCTAATGGAGTCTTGCTATATTATGACAATTGCAGTATGACCGCAGGTTAGAACTGCTCCGGAGGTGAAATAGTTAACTTTCCATGCAGGCATGGAACTTAGAGCACAAGCTTGGTTGAAAACTCTGTCTGTTGTGCTTCAAAGGTAAACTGTCAGATCTTTACGAGCTAAAACTAACTAAGGTTCTGTGTGGAAGCTGTAAACCTACACTAGCCAACTGGTTACTAACAAACACTCATTTTTTGGTCTAAAACAAAGACTCAAGTCAGGAGACCCAAAAAATGCAAAAACACAACACCAATTCACCCAAAAAAATAGGTGAAAACAACAAGGTGGTCATCAAAAAAGTGCCAACCCTGTACTGCCCACCCACATCCCAAAACAGAGGTTCTGAGAGGGGCAGGGAGGGAGGTCATAATATAGCAAGACTCCATTAGAAGAAACAACATTACTAAGGTGAGTAATTTTTTTCTTCAAACAACATGAAGTCTTGCTATATTATGACAATTGCAGACTACACAGCAGTACTCCTATGGAGGAGGGACAGAACCTACTTAGGAAATAGGCTCTGAAGCACGGTGTGTTAAACCGAGCATCACTCCTAGCCTGATGTCCAAGGAGCAATGCTTGGTAAAAGTGTGAACTGTTTTCCAGGTAGCTGCTTGACATATTTCTAGAATAGGAATGTCTCTGGCAGCAGCCAGAGAAGCAGCTGTACCTCCGTAGAGTGGAGCCCTCAGGCCTGAGGGAGGAACTTTACCAACTTCCGTAGCAGAATTGGATACAAGAGACAATCCACCTGGCAATGGATCTTTTAGTGGCTGGCTTCCCTTTCCCAACTTCGCCATAGGTAAGGAACAGTTGGAGGGAGTCAAACCTATGACCCTTGGTACGCTCTATGTAGTAACTAAGGGCTCTCTTCACATCTAGGCTGTGCAGCCTCCTCTCCCCAGAGGAGGAGTGGTCAGTGAAGTACACTGTAAGAGAAATAGATTGATTAAGGTGGAAATCTGAAACCACCTTAGGCAGGAACTTTCTGTTGGTCCGAAGGACCACCTTATCTCTGTGGAAAGAGATAAACTCCTGCTCCACTGACAACGCTTGTAATTCACTTATTGCGTCTGGCAGAGGTGATGGCTACCAGAAACACAGTTTTCCAAGTCAAGTACTTGAGCTCAGCTGAAGACAAGGGCTCGAAAGGGGGTTGCATAAGCTGAGCAATGCAAACATTAAGATCCCAGGCAGGGGCAGGATCTCTGAATAGAGGGTTGGTGTGCAACAACCCCTTAAAAAACTTGGAAAATACGGGGATGAACTGAAAGAGAAGAGGATTTACCTGCTGAAATAAAAGCAGGCATAGCTGTCAAGTGCACCTTGAGGGTAGCTGGTCTCAGCCCCAAAGAATTTAGGTGGACCATATAATCCAGGACTGTGGGTAGATCAGCAGAGACTGGGGAAATATGCTTTTCCGAGCACCATATGGAAAACCTTTTCCATTTGGAATTGTAAGTAGCCCTGGTGGAAGGCTTCCTTGAGGCCTTCAATATATCCATTACACCTTGGGAAAGGTGTAAATCAGCAAACTCTAACTCTTCAAGAACCAAGCCTTGAGATTGAGAGATTTGAGATTCGGGTACCAGACCCTTCCCTGGGCACAGGTTAACAGATTGTGATTCTTGGGAAGGCACAGGGGAGGATGGACTGCTAAGGACAGCAGGAGTGGATACCAGGGCTGTCTGACCCAATCTGGAGCTATCAGAATGACCTTGCAGGATTGGGATCTGATTTTGACTAGCACTTTGAACAGGAGAGGAAAGGGGGGAAAAGGCAGAGAAACTTCCCCTCCCAATTGAGGGCTAAGGCATCCAGCGGAGAGAGCCCAACACTGGGGGCCTGCAGCAAAAAGAGGAAGTTGGTGACTGTCTGGGGCTGCAAAAGATCTATCTGGGTGCCCCATCTGGCAAATACTACTCCAAGACCAGGGATCCAGTGACCATTCGTGGTGGCCCTGGGAAATCCTGCTGAGAGCATCTGCCAGGACATTGTCCTTGCCTGGGAGGTGAACTGCCGAAGAGAGGTGTTCAGGGAGTAAGCCAGAGACCACAATCTCATCGCGCCGGGTGCACAAGGCCAGAGACCGAGTGCCCCCTTGCTTGTTGGATGTACCACACTGTAGTGGTGTTGTCTGTTCTGACCTGAATACTCTTGTTCTGAACAGATTTGGAAAAATTTGAAGTGCTAGAAAACTGCTCTGAGCTCCAACAGGTTGATGGGAGCAGGGATCCCTGGGGAGACCACAGACCCTGGGTGGTGAGGTCGCCCAAGTGAGCTCCCCAGCCCAAGAGGAACGCATCTGTACTAAGGATTACAGAATGAGACTGAGTGACAAAAGGAACCCCTTGTCTCAGGTTGGTCTGATCCTGCCACCACTATAGGGCTTGGATTAGGGTTCGAGTTACTGGGATCAACTTGGTAAGAGGATCCTTTCTTTGAGACCAAAAGGCTCTCAAATGGAACTGGATGTCCTCATCTGAAATCTTGCTCCCCGCACAACCGCTGTGGAAGCAGCCATCTGCCCTAGGAGCTGCAGAAAGTGCCTTGCTGGCCGGGAGACCTGCAGGGTAAATGAGGAGGCCAGGGAGACCAGGGTCTTTGCC
Organism: Neoceratodus forsteri; assembly: GCA_016271365.2. Taxonomy (NCBI): domain Eukaryota; kingdom Metazoa; phylum Chordata; order Ceratodontiformes; family Ceratodontidae; genus Neoceratodus; species Neoceratodus forsteri. The sequence goes on from CM028133.1 coordinate 1,137,281,883, forward strand.
CTGTCTAGGAGAAGGAAAGCCCTGGCTTCCTGTGTGTTCAGCTCTGCGCCTATGAAGGCAAGAAGCTGGACAGGCTCCAGAACTGACCTTGAGAGATTCAGAAGGAAACCTAGAGAGGTAAGCAGTTGCTGCGTTATCTGGAGATGTAATTTGACTGGTCTGGGACTGGCCTACTATGAGCCAATCGTCCAGGTAAGGAAAGATGGCAATCTTTGCCTTCTTAGGTAAGAAACTGCTACTGCCAGACATTTGGTAAATACCCTTGGGGCAGAAGTGAGGTCAAGGGCATTGCTCTGAACTGGTAGTGGCCTGAGGGCAGCTCGAACCTGAGGTACTTTCGATGGGAGCCTCTGATGGGAATATGGAAGTAGGCATCCTTGAGGTCCAGGGAAGCTAGCCAGTCCCCTGGCCTTAGAGAGGGTAGGATAATTCCCAGAGTCACCATTTTGAACTTTGGCTTTAAAAGGTGCTTGTTTAAACATCTGAGATCCAGGATGGGCCACCATTCTCCTGTCTTTTTTGGGGTAAGGAAGTACCTGGAGTACAAACCTTTGCCCTGGTGTAGGGGAGGAACCCTTTCCACAGCTCTGAGAGCCAGGAGGGTAGAGACCTCTGCCTCTAAGGCAACAGCCTCTGATGGAGTTGCAGGTGGAAAAGATCTGGTTCTCAGCTTTGGAAATTTTTTGAAACTGAGAACCAGTCCCTGGCTTACTACTTCCAGGACCCACTTATCTGATGTTAAAGACTTCCAGTCCTGGACAAAGTAAGCCAGCCTGCCCCCTACAGGTAGAGGGGAATCGGCCCTGGCAATCCCATCAGGTGCCTGTTTGGCAGGGGCTTTGGGCTGAGGGGTGGAAGCAGACCTGCTTGTACCCCGTCCTGCCTCTTCCTCTAAAGAACCCCTCTGAGCATAGGCGGAGGAGGAGGAAGCTTGGCTTGGTAAAGGCCTATGAAAAGGCCTGCCCCTGCCTCTAAGAAGCTGCTTTGAGGAGTGGCCTGCCTTTCCTTGGCCTGTGCACTTATAGGTGGTCCTATATTCATCCATTTCTTCATGTAATTCTCTGTTTGCTCCTCAAACAGAGAATTTCCACAACAGGAAAATCCATGGCCTTGGACTGGGTGTCCTGAGACAGGGTAGTACATCTGAGCCAAGCCATCCTGCAAAGTGCCACAGATGTAGCCATGACTCTTGATGAAACATCATTAGAGTCCACTGCAGCATGAAACTGCACCTTGGATGCCTCAATACCATCCACAGCCACCTGTTCCAGCTCCCTGGCACGCTGGTCAGGGACTTGTTTTGCTAGGGCCAGCACAGTATCCCATCTGGATTTCTGGTACCTAGCAGCATAAGCCATATAATTTGCTTGTCTGAGCCCAAAGATGCTGCCATGTACTGTTTCTCTGCCATAGCATGAATCTTCCTGGAGTCCTTCTCAGGGGGGGTGTGAAGCTAGAGGAATATTAGCCTTGTCACAGGCTGCAGCCTGCACTACCCCCACATGGCTGCATTGCTGAGTGAGGAAATCAGTGTCGGAGCCTGATAAGGTATACCTCTTGTCCATCCTTTTATCCACAGCAGGTATAGTGTGAGGAGTTTTTAAAACTTTTATTGTCTGTTTCCGAAAAGATTTATGCAAAGGAATAGACAGTCTCCTAGACTCTGGAATATCCATCATTTCTACATAGTCTGGCTCCTCCTGGTCATCAACAGCTTCCTCAACAGGGAGCTGGAGAGTTTCAGCAACTTTTTTTATAAAACATGAAATGAGAAGGGGACTCAGAAAGTCTTGGAGGAGAAACCCCTAGGGGTCTATCTGGAGAGATGTCCAGACCAATGGGCACATCCAGATCTTCAAAACCATATTCACTCTCCTCATATTCCTCTTCCCCCTCCCCTGGTTCATAAAAATCCTCAAAATCATAATCTTGAACTGGTGGAACCGGCCGAACCGAATGCTTACCAGAAGGTGTCGGTTCGGTCGGAACCGGAGAGAGAGACTGGCAATTTTAATTGCTTTAGCTATTTCCTCAGCAGTTGGGGAGAGAACTTTTGGCTCTAAACTAGCTGACTTTCTAGCCCTTTTTGATGGAACCGGCTCCGCAGAACCGGCTCTTCGTTTGCCCGAGGAAGTATTGCCCTGGTCAGAGGGCACTCCCTCCGAACCGGGCTGGCCATCCGAGTCAGCGGACTTTTTGGCCTCCCTTTCCCTGAGCCTACCAACTCTCTTATCTATGGTGGCAGCAGGGAAATTGTGACAAATCTGGCAGTCTGAATTGAGGTGGTCAAACCCCAGACAATAGACACATGTGGTGTGTGGTTCAGCCTTAGCAAAAGCTTCCCCACAAACACTACAGTGTTGAAACCCAGTGGGTCCGGTTTTTCTTTTGGGTTTCTCAGACATAATGACAGCCTAACCAACTTGCCCGTTTATGGCAATCCACCAAGCAAGACACCCTTATCGGTTCCCAACCGTGTCACGGGTCGTGGAAAACCGTAATGAAATCCGTTTTTTTTAGAACCGATAAGAACCGGAAACCGCACTCTAAAAAAAGGCTAGCAGATTTAAACACAACCTGATCGGTTCAAACCGAACCGATAACAAATTACAAGTTACACAGAAAAAAATAATGTAAAACCTATCTATTACTTACATTACCACAGACAGAGCTTGAACCGACTGGCTGCGGTTTAATTTCGGCTAAAAACCGAAAAATAACACTTTTAAACAGACAAAATGAACCGAGCAGAAGGAGAAATCTCCGGCGCGACTGTTTAGTGAGGCGGAGTAAAGAATCTAACAGTTTACCTTTGAAGCACAACAGACAGAGTTTTCAACCGAGCTCGCGCTCTAAGTTCCGTGCCTGCATGGAAAGTTAACTATTTCACCTCCGGAGCAGTTCTAACCTGCGGTCATACTGCAATTGTCATAATATAGCAAGACTTCATGTTGTTTGAATCACAGTGAATTAAAGAATAGAAACGAGTAACGTTAAGCAGTTTCATGCACAGGAATGCATACAGTAAATTGAAAATCAACCAAAACAAGCTTTGTCAGTTACTGGTAAAATCATAAGGTAAGTTAAAATCAGCCAACAGATCTTCTCAGGACAGACGGTGGTGGGGGGAGGCATTAGGTAGAGGGAAGGGAATGTCAGATGTTGCTAAGAAGATTTAACAGTAATCAGTATATGAACAGTCTGCATAAAGAAATGCATTCCCAGACTCTTCTCCGTATTGCTGAATGCTCATGTTCTACTTTTTACCGTAAATACATTGTTTTTAAAGCACACTTTTTCTTACACACAAAGTATCATTCCACCCAGTCATCATCCATGTAAAACTGGCCATTGTCTTCCAGAGCTTTACGTGCAAAACATACCCCTGAACCTAAGACTTTCATTTTCAGCCAGGGATGTTTTCTAGAGCCGACGCATTTCTTCCACTTCCCTGCCCCTACCTGAATGAAGTACTCTCACACTGTAAACACTGCAGTCTTTGGACTTCATTTTCAGACAATGTGCTTTGGTCATGCTTCAGACCACGCAGACCTAGGCTATTCATCCAGCAGTCTCAAAACCCTTGCTGAGCTCCATTCTCCTCCCTCAACTCACTCAACCCCGCAGCGAGGTTCAGATGACATTTAATCAAGTGTTCTTTAAACTCCGGTGACAAGTTCCAGCCAAATTACCCTGCAGCTGTTGACTCCATACAGGGATACGTTCCAACCCTGCAGCGACTCCTAGTTTCCATCCAATCTTGTGCCCGATTTCCCAACCATACACAGAAACATAGAAGTTGATGGCAGATAAGGACCGCAAGGCCCATCCAGTCTGCCCATTTCGTTTTCTTCCTTATAAATGTGCCATCGACCTTTGCTTTGTCAGTGGCCTATCTATTCACACTCATCTGTATTGCTCCCTTATGCTTATCCCATGCCTGTTTGAAGCCCTGCACTGTATTCATATCCACCACTTCCTGAGGTAGGCTGTTCCATGCATCTACCACCCTTTCTGTGAAAAAGAATTTCCTCACATTCCTCCTTAATCGGCCTCCCTCTAATCTCATGCTGTGTCCTCCTGTCCTGCTATTTTTCGTATATTTAAACATGTTAGACTCTTTCACCTTGTTAATGCCCTTCAGGTGTTTGAATGTCTCGATCATATCACCCTTCTCCCTCCTTTGCTCTAGGGTATACATATTGAGTTCCGTTAATCTGTCCTCATATGTCTTCTGATGCAGTCCCTGTACCATTTTGATTGCCCTTCTCTGGACTGCCTCAATTTGGTTAATGTCCTTGTGAAGGTGTGGCCTCCAGTACTGCAAGCAGTACTCCAGATGGGGCCTAACCAGTGTCTTGTAAAGAGGGATTATTACCTCCCTCTAACGACTTGTGATACCCCTACTAATACATCCCAACATCCCCCTAACCTTACCTACTGGTTTAGAGGTCTGCTTGGATGATTTCAGGTCATCAGTGATGATGATGCCCAAGTCTCTTTCTTCCTTTGTGGCTGCCAGCAACTCCCCTCCCAGCCTATAGGTGGCTTCAGGGTTTCTCTTCCCTATGTGCATGATCTTACACTTCTTTGCATTAAATCCCAGTTGCCACTCTTCTGACCATTTTGCTAGTTTATCCAGATCTCTTCTCATTCTGCCCACCCCATCTGGATCATCTACTCCGTTGCAGATCTTGGTGTCACCTTACTCCACACAGCCATTCCTAGGTTCCATTTAATTACAGCCTGTGACAGAAGTGGGAAGGAAGGAGTTAATGTTTTGGGATTCTCCTGCAGACACTTTTTATGTTGCTTGCACGCATGTGCAAGAAACATAGTGCCATCATCGGAGATTTTGGAGGTGTGTCACCTCCTCCTCCAATTCAGTCAGTGAGCTGGCAGGCGCGGCCCTTGTAATCCAATGCATTTTGGAGCTGTCTATGACACGCTCCAAAATGCAGTGGCATACAGATGAAAGGGGAGCTACACTTCAGTGAGCACCGATAAGCGTAGCCCCCACACGCAGGCGCAGTGCCCCACACGCCCTGTGTAGCCGACGGGTGCCCAATCCCACCGGCTGAGCTGCTGTCGGCCCCTCAGAGCGGTGCCACGCTGGAGCCCACCCCAGCGCGGCAATCAGTTTTGGCCGACGGGGTGCCCAATCCCCGTCGCTGAACGGCCCCCCGTCCTTGTGCCATGCTGGGAGCCACCCCAGCGTGGCAAGCGGTCCCATCGTCTTTTTGTTTTAAACCTGTAAAACAAAAGCGGTCCCGCTGCGCGCCTCCGACCCCCACAACCCGCACCCACCCACGCGCACTCCAGCCTCCCCACACCCCTCACCCCATACTTACCTTGACTCCAGCACGACGATCTTCGTGGACCGAAACACATCTGCACTCTTCAAAGTCGACTACTAACTGAGGAAATGCCGGTAAGCTGTATAATGGGCTAGATAGGAGGGGTCAACTTTATTGCATATATCTCAGGTATTTTTGGGATTTTAGCATCAATTAACATGGTTTTTAGACTTTTCATGAATGATAAGTCATTGTCATGAAGAGCTCGGTCTGGGGTGATTTTGGCGCAGTGACTGCAAAATCACCCTTCGGCCCGACACCGCCATGACAGTGACATCATTCATGAGAAGGGGTCCCAAAAACCCCATGTTGAAAAAATTTGGTCCAAAAATTCTAAAAATGACTGTTTTATTTAGCGCAGTGCTGTTTCAGTTCCTACGCAGGCTCGTAAGTTCGTAAAATTTCAATATTTTCTACTCCAGATTTTCAACATTGCCATTTTACCACACCTTCTTATGAGTAGTACAGCTGTCATTTTCACATCTCACCTAAAATGTGTTTCCACCCTTGTAGCGCAGAATGGCGCAGTCGGTGTGCGAAATCAATGTGCGGGACAAATTAAGAAAATCACAGTGACACTGTTCATAAGCAGAGGTCTTAAAATGGCTATGTTGAAAATTTGGTGAAAGAATTCCTCAAAAATGACTGTTTTACGAGCGTGCGTTGCGCAGTTCCTAAACAGGCTCGTAAGTTCACAAATTTTCAATATTTTCACTCCAGATTTTCAACATTGCCATTTTACCACACCTCCTCATGAGCAGTACAGCTGTCATTTTTCACATCCTGCTCAAAACATGTTCCGCCCATGTAGCGCACAATGGCGCAGTCGGTGTGCGAACTCAGTGTATGGGACACATTAAGAAAATCACAGTATCACTGTTCATGAGCAGAGGTCTTAAAATAGCTATGTTGAACATTTCGTGAAAAATTTCCTAACGACTGTTTTACGAGCGTGCGTTGCGCAGTTCCTACGCACACTCGTAAGTTCGCAAATTTTCAATATTTGCACTCCAATGACTTCCAAATACCTAAACAGCACATAGAAGCAAGCAACATTCGGCATTGACAAATGCTTGTTTAGCAGTCTGTAGGGAAAAAAAAAAACCACAGGCTGGGATTCCACTGTATAGCAGCATCTGGCTAGGTGATCCATAAATCTCAGACATACAGGCTCACAGTTTAAAGGGACTGGTTCACTCAAATATAAACTTAAGGTTAAAAGGGAATATAATTGGTCACTGATAGGCATTCAGTCTGATTGGGACAATTAAATACATACATGGTAGATGGTTGGTGCATTCAAAGAGGAGATAGGAATCACCTAATCTCAAGAGAGACTATAAGATGCTGAAAGACAGCGAGTAGAGAGTTACTCTTGGAGTGGAAGAAAGAAACTGTCCAAGAGATGAAGCTTGGGCCTACCCTTCTAGCCATGTCCGTGGGAACTGGCAGATACCACAGGGTCCAGGGTCTCTTGAAAGGATAGGGAAAGGGTAAGATTGATACTAGCATATCTCAGTTATAGCCTTTTTCTATTTTGTCATCTGTTATTTAAAAACATTTGTTTACTTTTCCTGTAACAGTGTCATTCTCTTGTGTTCAATATAGATATCCTGTAATGCTTCTTTTGACTTTCTGTTAAGTAAAAAAAGCTATTTATTTACTCAACAGTTGTGACTGTGATGTCATTTTTCTAAGGTAAGTCATGGTTTCCACTGGCTGAGGTAAATTCTGTTTAGCATCTGCCATCTGAGAGAGACAGACACTACCAGACTTTGACCTGTGCAACTGCACGTTTGACTACCCAGTTTTGTAAACTATGGAGGTTGGTGCTGGGCAAACCCAGCTGGTGGCAGCAAAAACACAAGGACAGACACCTCTCTAAAAGCTGTTCCAGCTTAGAGAGAGAGAGAGGTGGGTTGTCACAATTGGTTGGCAGCAGTAGGATGATTATAGCGGACTGTTTAGCACACTGAGATACAGAGTTTGCCAGAGGAACATTTTAACCTTAGCAGTTGCAAAACCGAATATGTAAGAGAACACACTTGTGCAAGTTTTTTTTTTTTTTATTTCCAGTTAGCACAGTACAGTGTAGGGTTAGAGAATGAGCTCTGCAGAGTATGACTCGCTTACTGTGCAACAGCTTTGTGAAAAGTGCCAGGAAAAAGGGGTTCAGCTTGAAGGTCTAAACACAAGAAAAGGGCAGACCTCATGGCCATCCTGGTGGCACATGACCAGAAGCAGACAGTCCCTGGGGGAGAGTCAGGAACTGATGTAGCAGGCCCCCCAAACCAGCTTAATGCACTGCGACTGCAGCGGTTGCCGCAAGACAAGGTGCTGGAGGCGAAAGACTGGATGCTAAAGCAGAAACAAGAAGGTGGGAAGCAGAAACAAGATGGGAAGCAGAGAAAGAACTGGAAGAAAAGAGACTGGCAGACAGAGAAAAAGAACGTCGGGAAAGACAGAAGGAACGACAGAATGAACTCCAGAGACAACAGCATGAGAAGATAACCCTGCACAGCCAGCAAACCGTGAGTAATGGTGGAGTGAGTTCTCCTCATGAAGCCAAAACGAACTCCAAATTGTTCCCTCACTTTAGAGGGGGAGATGACCTTGATCTATTTTTAAGGTCATCTGAGAAAGTCTGTGAGCAATTCCAATTGACTAAGGCTTCGTGGTCAACTTATCTCACACCCTTACTTACGGGGAGGGCTTTGCATGCATTTACTAAAATGAGTGATGAAGACTATGCTGATTATGACAGGGTTAAAACAGTGTTGTTGAAACATTCTGAATTAACTCCGGAGGCTTACAGAAGGAAATTTAGAGAGTTAAAGAAAAGCTCAGAAGACAGTTATGTGGAACTGCAGGTTCAACTGTGTACTTACCTTGATAGGTGGGTGGAGGGGGCTAAAGCAGACTCTGTGGAACTAATCAAAGATTTGTTTGTGAGGGAACAGCTTCTTAAAATTGTACCTGGAGATGTGTGTGTATGGCTCCTAGACAGGGCATGCACCTCCTCAAAGGAGGCAGCAGCAAGCACTGCCATGTACATGTCTAGCAGGCCATATGCACAACGCAAGTCTCATGGTGGGGGGGGGGGGCAGCCCAAAGGAAACCGGCCTGCACCGAAGCCCAAAGCAGAACCCTCTAGTTCTAAAGTGCCAAGAGACAAAACCTAAGAAATGTCATATTTGCAATCAAGTGGGGCACTTGAGATATAACTGCACTCAGAAAATGGTTAAGGGGCAAAGGCATGGGGAAGGGGGTGATCAAAACAGTACTAGTGTGTTTGTGGGGTGTGTCCAGCCTGAAGAACCACTCTCCTCTGATGTGAATATGCATCCCACTGTAGTTAATGGAACAGTAACACAGGGACTGAGGGACACAGGCGCTTACATCTCCCTGGTGAGGCAGGATTTCATCCAGGCAGAGCAGATGTTGCCTGGGAAATACTCCAGGATCCAGAGAACCACAGGGCCAGCGGTCCAAATAAATACCAATGGGTCAAGTCTTTCTGAGCTGGGAGGGGGGCCATGGAGAAAAGGAGGTGGGAGTCATAGAGGACCTCCCTGTAAATATGATAATGGGGAATGATTCTGACCACAGGAAATCACTGGTGTGTGCTGCAACTCGTAGTCAGGCAAAAGGGCAAGCTTCTGAGGGTGAAGAGGGGCTGACTCAAGGTGGACCAGCCCCTCCTTCAGCAGCTGAGGAAGTGGCTAGCACAATGGAGGGGCTGGCTAGAAGCAGCAGTCCTGAACCCCAGTCACAAACAGAGGAGCCCACAGGACTTCCTTCTGAAGGGACGCTGGGAAGGGTCAGAAGAGGGCAGCTAAGCGTTGCACAGCGAACTGACCGTACCTTGCAAAAACTGAGGGAATAAGCTAATAGGGCTGAGGGTTCTCAGTGGGGTAGAGAGTCCATTTACTGGGACAATGGGCTGCTGTACAGAGAATGTACAACAGAGGTAGGGCTAGATGGTGAGGTGCTCCAGCAGCTGGTAGTCACTGAGGTTCACCGTCAGCAGCTTTTGGCCCTTGCCCATGGTATCCCATTTTCAGGCCACTTGGGGGGTGAGGCGCATGAAAAAGCAGCTGACCAACAATTTCTTCTAGCCTGGTATTGGCAAGGATGTGGCAAATTATTGCAGGACTTGTCCACATTGCCAGCGAGTGGGGAAAATTAGGGACAAGGCCAAAGCAGCTTTGGTGCCTCTGCCCATTATTGATGAACCCTTCAAGAGGATAGCTGTGGAATACTGGGGCCACTGAGCATCCCAAGTCGCACTGGCAAGAGGTATATCCTGGTAGTAGTCGACTATGCCACAAGACACCCAGAGACAGTGGCCCCATCATCCTCTGAGGTGGAACCGGTGGCTAATGCACTGTTGGGAATATTTAGCTGGGTGGTCTTTCCCCAGGAGATATTGACAGATCAGGGTGCCAATTTCATGTCAGGGTTAATGAGTAGTTTGTGGAAGAAGTGTGGGTTAAAGCAGCTCAAAACCTGCCCATACCATTCCCAAGCTAATGCTCTGGTGGAGTGATTTAATTCAACCCTTAAGACCATGCTAAGGACTTTCGCAGACCACCATAAGAGGGATTGGGACAAATATTTGCCTCATCTCCTATTCGCATACAGGGAAGTCCCACAGGAGTCCACAGGGTTCTCACCATTCGAGCTCCTGTTTGGTCATAGGGTGCGAGGCCCCTAGATTTGATTCAGGATGAATGGGAACATGACTGTGCCTTCCAAGGGGAGTCTGTTTTGGAGTATGTCCTGAACTTCAAGACCTGCCTTAAGGAGCTCATGGGGCTTGCTCAGGATCACCTGGCCACTGTGCAACAGCGGCAGAAAAAATCTGGTATGACCGTGGGTCTTGAGCCAGAGAATACGAGGTATGACAACGAGTGATGGCACTCATCCCTGTCCAAGAGAATAAACTACAGGCAGAATGGGAGGGGCCATTCTCCAAAAGGTTAGTGATGTCAATTACATGATAGAGATACCGGACAGGAGATGCAGGCGAAAAGTGTATCACGTTAACATGCTGAATCCCTACTATGACAGGGAGGAATTGGTCCTTGCTGTATGCAGTGCCCCAGAGGAGGAAACTGAGATGGATCCACTAGTGGACCTGTTTGGGGAGGCCCAGGTTGCATCCTCCGTGGATAACCTTACCTCTCAGAACAGCTGACACAAGCCCAGGTGCAGGAAATTCGGGGTGCGTTGAGGGAATTTGAGGACATGTTCACAGGGAAACCAGGGTACACCATGATGACAGAGCACCATGTGGATACAGGACCCAGGTGCCCCTGAAACAAACAGTCTCCCTACAGGGTACCTGAGCACATTAAGCAGATCGTGAAAGAGGAGCTCAAGGAGATGCTGGAACTTGGAGTAATCCAGGAATCCAGTAGCCCCGGAGTATCACCCGTGGTACTGATCCCCAAAAAGGATGGCACCACATGATTCTGCATTGACTACCGGAGGCTTAATAGCTGCACGGAGTCTGACGCCCATCCCATGCCCAGAACAGACGAGACCCTGGAACGACTGGGGGGAGCCAAGTATCTGACCACAATAGATCTAACAAAGGGCTACTGGCAGGTACCTCTGACCCCTGCAGCCAGGGAGAGATTTTGTCACTCCATTTGGCTTATATGAATTCGAGGTAATGCCATTTGGAATGAAGGATGCCCCAGCAACCTTTCAACGACTTGTGGATCCCATTCTGTCTGGGGTACGTGAGTTTGCATTGGCGTATATGGATGATACAGTCATATACAGCCAGACCTGGGATGAGCACATCAGGAATGGACAGGATGTGTTCCACAGACTGAAGAACACAGGTCTGACAGTCAAGGTGGAAAAGTGCCAGATAGATATGGCAGAAGTGTCCTACCTTGGACACCGGGTGGGTAGCGGTCGATGCCATCCAGGACTGGCCTACTCCTAGCACCAAGAAACAGGTAAGGGCATTTCTGGGGAAAGCAGGGTACTACCGGAGGTTTGTTCCTCGCTGTAGTGATCTGGCTAAGCCCCTGACAGTCCTAACCAAGAAGGGAAAGCCAGATAAGGTGCAATGGTTGGAGGGCTCTGAGATCGCTTTTCAGGAGCTAAAGAAGGCCTTAAGCAGCCCAGCTGTATTGGCCAGCCCCAATTACAGTCTAAAGTTTATGGTCCATGTGGATGCCTTAGATCATGGGCTGGGTGATGTGCTGAGCCAGGTTACACAGCAGAGGAAGGAGCACCCGGATGTGTACCTCAGCCGGAGGCTTGTGCCCAGAGAGGAGGCATACGTCACAATTGAGAAGGAATGCTTGGGAATAATGTGGGCCCTTCAGAATCTGCAGCCTTACCTATATAGGAGAGAATTTAGTGTAGTCACAGATCTTAATCCCCTGATCTGGCTTCATAGGTCAAGTGGGCAAAATAGAAAACTACTACGTTGAAGTTTGGTGCGGTTAGCATACAACATGACCATCCAGCATCGCAGTGGAAAACAAAATGCCAATGCAGATGGACTATCTAGACAAGTCTAATGGCATGGCTGGATACTTTGGGCACTTCCCAGCAGTTGCATGAACATCTGCTTCACTTGGGGTGGCCCAAGGGATACGCCTTCATCACCGGGGGGGGGGGGGGTGACAGAAATGGGAAGGAAGGAAGGAGTTAATGTTTTGGGATTCTCCTGCAGACACTTTAGCAGTCAAAAAAAAAAAAAAAAAAAACACAGGCTGGGATTCCACCGTCCAGCAGCATCTGGCTAGGTGAGCCATACATCTCAGACACACAGACTCACAGTTTAAAGGGACTGGTTCATTCAAATATAAACTTAAGGTTAAAAAGGAATATAACTGGTCACTGACAGGCGTTCAATCTGAATGGGACAATTAAATACATACATGGTAGATGGTTGGTGAATTCAAAGGGGGACTAGGAATTACCCAATCTCAAGAGAGAATACAAGATGCTGAAAGACAGTGAGTAGAGAGTTACTCTTGGAGTGGAAGGAAGAAACTGTCCAAGAGACTAAGCTTGGGCCTGCCCTTCTAGCTATGTCCGTGGGAGCTGGCAGATACCACAGGGTACAGTGTCTCTTGAAAGGACAGGGGAAGGGTAAGATGATACTAGCATATCGCAGTAATAGCCTTTTTCTGTTCTGTCATCTGTTATTTAAAAACATTTGATAAGTACAAACAACATGGCCCAGAAGACGTAAGCTGGAGCCACACTAAAGGAAAACCCAGCAGGGCCTCTTTGTTCCCACTACTTGTAGTGACAGTTTTAGTGCAGTATTGGACGTCCAGCTTTTTAGTACAAAACTTAATTTGAAAACACTTTACACTATGGATGGAGATACGACTACAAACTTTAAAATGGATACTACTACACTGACTTCTGAGGACATAGGGGTACAAGAATGGAAAAAGAAATCAACATTTATTCCTGCCATGAACCCTACGGTACAGGTGTTTCTGAAGAGATGTGAACAAGACCTGGAAAAATTACATGAAGAACCTCACCCTCCAAAGTTTTACAATTGTACTGTGAGAGAGGAACTGGCTATATAAACCTTGCAGCAGAATCAGACCATCACCATTCGGCCAGCTGATAAAGGAGGGGCCGTGGTGGTGATGGACAAAGTTAAGTATAATAAGGCTATGCTGCAACATTTGGATGATTTGTCGTTTCATAAAAAAAATTATACTGTGATCCAACCTCTAAAAATAGAAAGGAAATGGCTATAACAGTACATCAGGCAGTAGTAGATGGCTTGATCTCACAGAAAACAGGAGATTTTTTAGTTCCAGATTTTCCTGTCAAACCACGAATATATGGACTGCCTAAAATACATAAAAAATACTGAAAACCCACCCATGAGACCAACTGTATCGAGCACTGGCTCAATGGCACAATTTGTCGATGCACAAATCAAACAAGTTGCTATGAGTAGTAGAGCATATTTGAGAGATCCTACCCATGTGTCGAACTTGTTTGAGGAGATGATGGTAGACAATGAATGGTGGCTTGTAACACTTGATATACAGTCCCTATACACCAATATCCCCCATGATGAGGAGGGGTTAGAAGCTGTTTACACATCACTGACACAAAATACAAAATTTGGCAATAATTGTATTCTCTTTGTGGGGAAGATCCTTGAGCATGTTCTGACTATAAACATTTTTCTGTATGATAGTTATATCATCAGGTAAAAGGAACAGCAATGGGGGTGGCAATGGCCCCCAATGATGCGATTATATATCTATCTGTCTGAATGGGAGAAAAAAATGTGTGTATGATGGAGACATTAATCCCTTTTTAACTAATATTAATTATCATCGACGTTTTATTGATGCCATTTTTTTTTACCTGGACTAGTGGGTTGGAGGAGCATAATTTGTTTATAAAATATCTGGGAAATACAAATTCCAATTTTAGATTCACCATGACAGCTAGTAAAAAAGAACTACCATTTCTGGATTTATGGGTATATAAGGATGTCGGGGGGGGGGGGGGAGATAGGAACCAAGTTATATAGAAAGGACACTGATCGGAGCAGTATGTTATTTTATAATAGATGTCATCCTACCCACGTAGCCAGAAATATCCCTGTGGGTCAGTACATGCGCATAAAATGGAGTTGCCGTACAGAAAATGAATATGAACAGGGTAAGAGAGAGATGACATCTAGATTTTTAGAGAGGGGATATAATGCTGGTATTTTACAACAGGCAATAAGAAAAAAATTACTCACCTTAGTAATTATGTTTCTTCTAGTGGAGTCTTGCTGTATTCTGGCTATTGCAATTAGCTCCTGCCTTTCAACTGCCCCGGAGAACAAACGGTTAACTTTTCTATGCCTTGCATAGAATGTTCATCACAAGCTCAGTTGAAGCCTCAGTCTGGTGTTGTTCAAACTTCAACCGTCAGATATTTACAAGCAAAAACTCACTAGGTGTTCTGCGTAGAAACCGTAAAATTTTTACTAGCCAACTGGCAAATATACTGTATAATGTTTTTGGTTCTCAAACGAAGACTCAAGTCAGGAAACCCAAAACCAAAAACCATCCCAAAAAACAACATTCCACCCAAAGCAAAACGAGGATGTAAAATGGACACCCCTAGGGTTCCAACACTGCTCCTGCCCACCCACATCCCAAAAACTAGGTTCTGAGAGGGCAGGCGGGGAGGTCAGAATACAGCAAGACTCCATTAGAAGAAACATAATTATTAAGGTGAATAATTTTTTCTTCAAACAACATGAAGTTTTGCTGTATTCTGACTACTGCAGACTACTAAGCAGTACCTCCATGGAGGAGGACAGAACCTTACTTTGGAAACAGGCTCTGAAGTACTGCTGTGCCAAACCGAGCATCACTCCTAGCCTGGATATCCAGAGAGTAATGCTTGGTGAAAGTATGGACTGTTTTCAGGTGGCTGCTTGACAAATCTCTAAGAGGGAATATCCTGGCAGCAGCCAGGAAGCAGCTGTACCTCTTGTGGGAATAAGCCCTCAGGCCTGAGGGTGGAGTTCTACCCAGTTTTTCATAGCAGAATTGTATACAAGAAACAACCGTCTGGCAATAGATCTCTTAGTGGCAGGTTTGCCCTTACCAACTTCTCCATAAGTGAGGAACAACTGGAGGATTAGACCTGTGACCACCAAATGCGGCTCTATGTAGTAACCAAGGCTCTTTTAACATCAAACTGTGTAGCCTCCTCTCCCAAGGAAGAAATGATCAGTGAAGAAAACAGGGAGATATAGACTGGTTGAGGTGGAAATCTGAAACCACTTTAGGCAAAAACTTTCTGTTAGTTCTAAGGACCACTTTATCTCTGTGAAAGAGATGAAGTCAGATTCCACTGACAGGGCTTGCAATTCACTGATACGTCTGGCAGAAGTAATGGCTACCAAAAACACAGTTTTCCAAGTCAAGTACTTAAGCTCTGGTGAGGACAAAGGCTCAAAAGGGAGTTGCATAAGCTGAGCAATGCAAACATTAAGATCCCAAGCAGGAGCAGGATCCCTAAAGAGGGGACTGGTGTGAAGCAATCCCTTGAAAAACTTACAGAATACAGGATGGGATGACAGAGAGGAAGATTTGCCTACAGAAAGGAAAGCAGAAACAGCTACCAAATGTACCTTAAGGGTAGCTGGTCTGAGACCTAGGCCATTAAGATGGACCATATAATCCAGAACCGTAGGCAATTCAGCAGAATCTGGAGAAATATTCTTCTTAGAACACCAAATGCTGAATCTTTCCATTTTGGAGTTGCAAGTCTTTCTGTCGGAAAGGCTTTCGAGAAGCCTTAAGGATATCCAGAACCCCTTGGGAAAGATGCAGATCTGCAAACTCTAACTCTTCAAGAGCCAAGCCTTGAGATTGAGAGACTGAAGATTCGGGTACCAAATCCTCCCCTGAGAGGATGTTAACATGTTGTAATTCCTGGGAAGAGACAGGGGAAGATGGACTGTTAGGGACAGCAACAAGGGATACCATGGCTGTCTGGCCCAGTCTGGTGCAATCAGAATCACTTTGCATGGTTGTGACCTTATCTTGACCAACACACTGAACAGGAGAGGGAAGGGGGGAAAGCATACAGAAATGTCCTTTCCCAGTTCAGAACCAGAGCATCCAGGGGGACTGAGCCCAAGACTGGGGTCTGCAACAAAAGAGAGGAAGTTGGTGATTGTCTGGGGCTGCAAAAAGATCTCTCTCTGGGGTGCCCCATCTTGAGAAAATCACTTCCAACACCAGGGGATCTAGGGCCCATTCGTGATGGCCCTGGGATATTCTGCTCAGTGCATCTGCTAGGACATTGTCCTTCCCTGGGAGGTGAACTGCTATCAGAGAGGTTTGCATGGAATAGGCCAGGGACCACAACTTCATTGCTTCTGTGCACAAGGCCGCAGACCGAGTGCCTCCTTGCTTGCTGATGTACCAATTGGTGGTGGTGGTGTCTGTTCTGACCTGAACCACCTTGCTCTGTACAGATTTGGAAAAAGCTTGCAGTGCCAGAAACACTGCTCTGAGTTCCAAGAGACTGATGTGAAGCAGAGATTCCTGAGGCGACCACAGTCCCTGGGTGGTAAGATCCCCCAAATGAGCTCCCCAGCCCAGCAGGGAAGCATCTGTGGTGAAGGATCACTGAATGAGACGGAGTGACAAATGGAACCCCTTGCCTCAAATTGTCCTGATCCTGCCACCATTGCAAGGCTTGGATCAGGGTTCGAGTCACTGGAATTAGTTTGGTAAGGGAATCCTTTCTTTGGGACCAAAAAGCTCTTACGTGGAACTGAATGTCCCTCATTTGGAATCTTGCCCCTTGGACCACTGCTGTAGAAGCTGCCATGTGGCCCAGTAGCTGAAGGAAATGCCTTGCTGGTCGAGACACCTGAAGGCTGAATGAAAAGGCCAGTTCCATGAGGGTCCTTGCCCTTTCCAGGGGAAGGAAGGCTCTTGCTTTTATCGTATCCAGTTCTGCACCTATGAAGGTGAGGAGCTGCACTGGTTGGAGAACTGACTTTGGTAGGTTGAGAAGGAATCCTAAAGAAGTGAGCACTTGCTGGGTCACTTGCAGGTGTGACTTGACTTGGTGTGGAGACTGACCTACTATGAGCCAGTCGTCCAAGTATGGGAAAATGGAAATCTTTTGTCTTCTTAGGAAGGCAACAACTACTGCCAGGCACTTTGTGAAGACCCTTGGGGCTGATGTTAGGCCAAAGGGCACTGCTCTGAACTGATAGTGGCCTGAGGGCAACTCGAACCTGAAGTACTTTCTGTGGGAGCACCTGATGGGAATGTGAAAATAGGCATCTTTGAGGTCCAGGGAGGCTAGCCAGTCCCCTGGCCTTAGAGAGGGAAGGATAATTCCCAGAGTTACCATTTTGAACTTTGGCTTTAAAAGATGTCTGTTCAGATATCTTAGGTCCAGGATGGGTCGCCACTCTCCTGTCTTTTTGGGGGTTAGGAAGTACCTGGAGTACAATCCTTTGCCCCAGTGTAGGGTGGAAACTCTCTCTATAGCTCTGAGAGCTAGGAGAGAAGAAACCTCTGCCTCTAGGGCAAGGGTTTCTGAGAGATTTGCAGGTGGAAAAGATGTGGCTCTCATCTTGGGAAATTTTTTGAAGCTGAGAACCAGTCCCTGGCTTACTACTTCTAGGACCCACTTGTCTGATGTAAGAGACATCCAGTCCTGGACAAAGTAAGCCAGCCTGCCCCCTACTGATATAGGAGAACTGACCCAGGCAGACCCATCAGGGTGTCTGCTTGGCAGGGGCTTTAGGCTGAGGGGTGGATGCAGGCCTGCTCATCCCCCTTCTGCTTCTCCCTCTAAAGAACCCCCTCTGCGAAAAAGAAGAAGAAAAGGCCTGAGCTTGGTAAAAAGGGCCTTTGGAAAGGCATGCCCCTGCCCCTGGACTGCTGCCTTTGAGGAGTTGCTTGCCTTTCTTTGGCCTGAGCACTCCTGTAAGTGGTCCTGTATTCATCCATCTTCTTCATGTAATTCTCTGTCTGCTCCCCAATCAGAGAATTATCCACTACAGGAAAATCCATGGCCTTAGCCTGGGTATCCTGTGAGAGGTTAGTACATCTGAGCCAAGCCATTCTCCGAAGAGCCACAGATGTAGCCATGACTCTTGATGATACATCATTGGAGTCTACAGCAGCATGAAACTGTACTTTCGATGCCTCAATCCCATCTGCAGCCACCTGCTCCAGCTCCTTGGCAAGCTGGGTAGGAGCCTGTTTAGCCAGTGCCAGTACAGTGTCCCACCTGGACTTCTGGAACCTGGCTGCACAGGCCATATAATTAGCCTGCCTGCGTCCCAAAGATGCTGCCATGTACTGCTTCTTTGCCATGGTATCAATCTTCCTGGAGTCCTTGTCTGGGGGGTGTGATGCCAAGGGAATGTTTGCCTTATCACAGGCAGCAGCCTGTACAACTCCAACATGGCTGCATTGCTGAAAAAAGAACTCTGTGTCTGAGCCTGAAAGTGTACCTCTTGTCCATTCTTCTGTCCACAGGAGGTACAGAATTGTGAAACTTAAGAATTTTTTGTTCCGTTTCCCAAATAATTTGTGGAGGGGAATAGAGAGTCTCCTGGACTCTGGGATGTCCATCATCTCAACATAATCAGGCTCTTCCTGATCCTCTACTGCCTCCTCCACAGGAAGCTGAAGGGTATCAGCCACCTTTCTGTAGAACATGTAGTGTGAAGGGGACTCAGAAAGCCTAGGAGGAGAAACACCTGAAGGTCTGTCTGGGGAGATGTCCGGGTCAACAGGCACATCCAGACTTTCACCATCACCATAATCTTCCTCATACTCTCCCTCCCTCCTCAAACTCCGGTTCATAAAATTCTTCCAAGGTATAGTCCGGAACCAGGGGAACCGAATGAACCGAGCCCCTGCCAGATGGTGCTGGTTCGGTCGGAACCAATCGAAAAGATTCCATAATCCTAATCGCTTTGGCTATCTCATCGGCAGTTGGAGTATGAGATTCTGGATTCGAACCGGTCAATTTGCCTTTTCTTTTTGTCGGAACTGATTGCTCGGAACCGGCTCTCCTTTTGCCCGAAGAAGTATCGCCCTGGTCAGAGGGCACTCCTTCTGGTTCGGTCGGAACCGAACCAGACTGGCCATCCGGGTCAGCGGACTTCTCGGCCTCCCTTTCCCTCAGTCTACCTAATCTCTTTTCCAGGGTAGATTTGGGAAAATTCTTGCAAATCTGGCAGTCTGAATCGAGGTGGTCAAACCCCAGACAATAAACACAGGTGGTGTGGGATCAGCCTTAGCAAAGACCTCCTCACACACACTGCAGTGCCTGAAACCCAGTGGGCCGGTTTTCTTGGGTTTCTCAGACATGGCCAACCTAACCAAACTTACCCTTTTATCGACAATCCGCCAGGCAAGACTCCCCTATCGGTTCCGGACCATGTCATGGGTCTTGGAAAAAAACATACTAAAACCCCCTTTTTTTTTTTAGAACTGATACGGACCGGTAACCACACACTAAAGTAAAGTACAAATCTGACCTCAAAATGATCACAAGTTCCACACAGAAAACAGAACAAAAACCTATCTAGTACTCACGGTACCACAGACAGAGACTTGAACCGACTATGCGGAAACATCAATTCAGAAGAAACCGACCGAAAACCGACACTTCAACCGACTTTTGAACCAAGCAGCAGGAGAAATCTCCGGAGCGACTGTTCAGTGAGGCGGAGTAAAGAATCTGACAGTTGCAGTTCGACTAACAACAGGCAGAGGCTTCAACCGAGCTTGTGATGAACATTCAATGCAAGGCATAGAAAAGTTAACTCTTTTCTCCAGGGCAGTTGAAAAGCAGGACCTAGCTGCAATAGTCAGAATACAGCAAGACTTCATGTTGTTTGAAACAGAGAGTGGTGGTAAACGGTATTCAGTCAGAAGAGATGCAAGTCACAAGTGGGGTACCTCAGGGATCAGTCCCGAGGCCAGTCCTCTTCAGTATCTTCATTAGTGACCTTGCAGATGGA
Source organism: Neoceratodus forsteri (assembly GCA_016271365.2). Classification (NCBI taxonomy): domain Eukaryota; kingdom Metazoa; phylum Chordata; order Ceratodontiformes; family Ceratodontidae; genus Neoceratodus; species Neoceratodus forsteri. The sequence continues at coordinate 1,137,301,776 of CM028133.1, forward strand.
CTGGAGGGTAAGGTTTGTCTGTTTGCAGATGACACCAAGATCTGCAACAGAGTAAATGATCCAGATGGGGTGGGCAGAATGAGAAGAGATCTGGATAAACTAGCAAAATGGTTAGAAGAGTGGCAACTGGGGTTTAATGCAAAGAAGTGCAAGATCATGCACATAGGGAAGAGAAACCCTGAAGCCACCTAAAGGGTTGGGAAGGGAGTTGCTGGCAGTCACAAGGGAAGAAAGAGACTTGGGCATCATCACCACCGATGACCTGAAATCATCCAAGCAGACCACTAAAGCAGTAGGTAAGACTAGAGGGATGTTAGGGTGTAAAATTAGTAGGGGTATCACAAGTAGGAAGAGGGAGGTAATAATCCCTCTTTACAAGACACTGGTTAGGCCCCATCTGGAGTACTGCGTGCAGTATTGGAGGCCACACCTTCACAAGGACATTTAGCAAACTGAGGCAGTCCAGAGAAGGGAAACCAAAATGGTGCAGGGACTGCATCAGAAAACACGAGGACAGATTAACAGAGCTCAATATGTATACCCTACAACAAAGGAGGGAAGAGAGGTGACATGATCGAAACATTCAAACACCTTAAGGGCATTAACAAGGTGAAAGAGTCTAACATGTTTCAATATGAGAAAAACAGCAAGACAAGAGGACACAGCATGAGATTAGAGGGAGGCCGATTAAGGGGTAATGTGAGGAAGTTCTTTTTCACAGAAAGGGTGGTAGATGCATGGAACAGCCTACCTCAGGAAGTGGTAGATATGAATACAGTGCAGGGCTTCAAACAGGCAAGGGATAGGCATAAGGGAACAATACAAATGACTATGAATAGATAGGTCACTGACAGAGCAAAGGCCCATGGCACATTTATAGGGTAGAAAAAGAAATGGGCAGACTGGACGGGCCTTGCGGTCCTTATCTGCTGTCAACTTCTGTGTTTATGTAAGCAATAAACCACGACAGGGTGTGGGTTATGCTGGGATTTACCCACGGCTGGTGTGGTTTGGCCACGAGGCTGCAGGGTGTCTAAAGAACAGTACCATGCATCAGAACGTTCTGAAAAATGCATGCACTGAACCCAACCCTGTGGCAGTTTTCCTCAAATGACTACTACAACTACAGTTTCTTAACTTTGGAAAAAACAGTTCTATAGGTTACTGACAGGGAGGACTAGGCTAGGAGTTCTGGTTACATCAGTAGATCTTTAATGAAACTATTTTTTTTTTTAACCAAGGAATGAAATTAGTGTTAGAAATTGGGTTGGGGAAATCCTCAAAGCTGACTGGTGTAGGCCACCAGCCACCCAGTCCGGTATCAGGCAACTATGACCAGGAAATGAGTCCCGATCTCAGTATGCCTATTTTTATTTGAAATCCTTAAGCCAAAAAACATTCAATTTTAAACAGGCGACATTTTTTTTCTCTCGCTTGGCAAGAGTTGCACCTCCAACCTGAAATGTCTCAGCTTTTAACTAAGCAGACTTTGAAAACACGTCACATACTGCAGCAGGCTTTGCGAAAACACGCCACATACTGCAGCAGGCTTTGCGAAAACACGCCACATACTGCAGCAGGCTTTGCGAAAACACGCCACATACTGCAGCAGGCTTTGAGAAAACACGCCACATACTGCAGCAGGCTTTGAGAAAACACGCCACATACTGCAGCAGGCTTTGAGAAAACACGCCATATACTGCAGCAGGCTTTGAGAAAACACACCATACCGCAGCAGGCTTTGTGAAAACATGCTATACTGCAGCAGGCACAAATATTTAAAAAAATATATAACTTTTGTTCCCTTCTTAATGTTAGCAGTTCAGATTATCCTCTTTAAAGTAACGTGAATTTAAAATACTGTACATGAATCTGAAGGCAAAGAAGTCAGTACTGTACACTTGCCGCTATATGGGCCCTCTCTAGTGATGAGTAAATGAAAGGCACTCCTACTACATGTGTTCACTGTGGCGACTGAGTAAAACAAAAGGAACTACTGAACAAACTACACACTGCTGTTTCAAAATAAAGTGCCAAGCTTACAGGCGGAGGGAAGCAGGAGCCGCAATTTAGGTATTGCGACCTTGACATGAGGCGCTGCCATGTAACACCTTCCGATCCTCATGGCTTTCACCATTTACGTGTTAAATAAACAGTTTTAGAAGGGCTATGGAGACACTGGGATAAAAAAAAAAGTGACCTTAAGAGTGTCCTCCCCCCAACCTTGACCTATGCCACTTCAGTAATGCAGGGAACTCTCTGCTCCACCTTCCCTGTCCACTGCCCCCAAGTACCTTGACTCCCCACCTCCTGGACCCAATTCCCGACCCCCCTTCTACCTACAACAAGTGTCAACGAGACCCAGAAGCTCCTTGCCAGCCTCTCCCCTCACAGCAGGGCAGGGCATGACAGCCTTGAGCCGAAACTGCTCAGATTAGGGGCCCACCTCCTTGCCAGGCCCATCACACACATCTTCAATACCTCCCTCAACTCCGGGATCATCCCAGATATCTGGAAAGTGGCCAAGGTTGTCCCTGTCCTAAAACAAGGAAACCCCAAGGATCCCCTGAACTACTGACCCATTGCCATTCTGTCTGCTGCCTCCAAGATTCTTGAGAAAGTTGCGGTCTCCCAGCTATCCCAGTGTATACAAAACAACAACCTCCTCTCTCCGGCACAACATGGGTTTAGGAAAGGGCACAACAAGTCCACCGCCTTCGCTTTAGTCACTTCGTCTATCAGAACTGCTGCCAGGACAGACCTTACTGCAGCCATCTTTGTGGATCTCTCCAAAGCCTTCGATAGGGTCGATCACTCACTCCTCAGCTCCACTCTCTTATCCCCTGGTCTCTCCCCCCCTGCCCATGCGTGGCTAATCAACTACCTCTCTGGCAGGCAGCAGTACACCAACTTTAATCGGACACTCTCCAACCTCTCTCCTGTCCGCTGCCGGGTCCCTCAGGGTTCTGTCCTTGGCCCTACTCTCTTTTCCCTCTTCATTAACAAACTTCCATCTGTCACTGTCCATGGGCATACCACCCTGTATGTGGATGACCTTGTCATCTTGACCAGTGCCCGGGACATCGACACCATTAACTCCCAACTAAATGCTGACTTCAAGCGCATTCAGTCCTGGCTAGTGGAACATAGACTTACCATCAATCTTAAGAAAACCCAAGCCATGCTTTTTGGCTTACAGAACAAGATAAAATCCCTGCATTACTCCCCTTAAAATCCTTGGGGCTGATGGCTCCCCCCTGCAGACTGTGGCCGCAGTTAAGTACCTGGGCGTCACTCTGGACCCACAGCTTGATGTTACCCTGCACATTCGGAACATCTGCACGGCTACTAATGGTAAGCTCGGCCTCGCTTACAGAGCCAAAAACTGCTCAACTCCAGCTGCTCGTATGGCCCTAGCCAGAGGGGTCCTCCTCCCCACACTCTGCTATGGGCTGGTAACCTTTGCCCCTGTACCTAAATCTAGCCTCCTGAAATGCGACACTACCTACAACATCTGCCGCTTCGTGCTCTCCGCCCCTCCCCTCCCGCACCGCTGTGATCTCTACACACGTCTGGAGTGGCTCCCTCCAGAGAAGCACTGCACCTTCGTGCTTGGGAATTTCATCAACGACATCGTCAGATCGGCCACCCCTTCTGCCCTCGCCCTTCCCCTCAACCCTGGCACCCCTTCCTATCATCTCAGGTCAAGGGCAGCTGGATTGCCTGGTTCCTGAACCCACTCCCTTACCGGAGGCGGGATCAGGCCATCACCACCAGTGCCCCAAAATTTGGAACTTCGCTTCGGCCCTCACCAGTCCTCCTCCTCCCATCCCCGCTTCAAAGCCTCCCTTTGGAACTTCCTGAAATCATCCTCCACATGTCCTTGTACCACGTAGTTCGCTAGCATCTAGTATGCTGAGGTGTCTTGGTGTCCACTGCACTTACCCTCCAGCATTGGTAGTGAGTCCCGTACTGGACATCCGCTCTCTCTACTCTCTCCCTACCCATACCTCCCTAAGGGTTCACCCGTCCATCTATACCCCCCCCCAGTGCTACCCCCCTTTCGTCTCTGCCGCCCCGCTGGCTGTTTGCACTAATCGTACCAGTTATGTATTTTGCTGCTCACTGCCGTGCTCACCATGTATGTTCCACAGTCGTATGCATCATGTGCTAATCGTCCTTAATGCTGTCTTACTACCTACTCATTCCAGGTTATGTCTGTTATTTTCTTGTATGTTAAATTTGACTTATACTGTCAGCTGCCTATCCAATTCCTGTTAAGCCTGTTATCCCACTGTATGTAATTGACTCCTTCACTGTTTTTGTATGCTTCTACCTATGTAACCCTCCCAGGTCTCACCTGAAAATAAGCACTTGGCTGTCTAGTGTGCCTTACCCGGTTAACAAAAACAAATAAATAAACTGCAAAGCAGGATGCAAATGCAATATAATAAAATTGCTTGCTTCATCACTATATCACACCTGAGGTGACGTCATTGCAAAGCACTGGTCTCCCTAAACTGACCACTCTTTAGCCACCAGTTACAGTACCCTGTTATGCAATGCATTAAAAGTCAACAAAGGCCACCCCAAGCCTAGTTGGCTTGCTGGCTCCAAAGCACTCAGGTAGACAGCCCCGCATCACAGGAAGAAATCTCCTGGAAGAAACTAGGGCATGGACCATGGCTGGTAGAAAATCCTTTGCCTACTCAGTATCTGTACTGTGGAATAAGCTCCCTGACTACCTTCAGGACACAACCTCCCTGGGAACATTCTGTAAGGGGCTGTGTGAGAACCTGCTAGGTGAGAGCACATGCTCTTGCACCTGGGCACGACACTACAAAGTCATAATCTAGCCTACCCTAACAGTTCTGTAGAAACTTCATCAACTCTAGAGCTGTAAGTGTGTGATTGACTGGTCTTATTCTGTACTAACTCCAGCCCAGGCTAAAGGTCTAGTCCTAATGTGATTGCATTGAACTTGTCTGTTGGTGACTGTCTGATCACCTGCTGTGTACTGTCTTGATTGTAATCAGTTGTGATCTGCTCACTAATGTACTGAATATACAATATATCTCACTTTGTGCAACTAATTCCAGGTCGCCCCTAGAAAAGGGACCTTCAGGGCTCAGCTGGTCTACCTGGTTATCAAAATTGAATTAAATAGATGAACAGAGTGCTGCTGAGTTTTCTCATTCAATTACTTACAAGTCTTGTGTCACTGCTGCTAAAAAAAAAAAAAAAAAAAATTTTAAATAAAAATAAACTAAAACCGACCCAAAAATCAAAGCCTGCCATAAATTCAAATACAGTATTGTTCAACTCCTTTTGCTGACAGTGCTCAGAACTTCCTGCTTGGAGGTGGTGCTAAACACACATGCTAAGACACCATTAAAGAAAAAAGCTCTCAAACAAAGCAGCGCCTCTACTGGCAAGTATGCTAGTAGAGGGACTACTTTGCAAGAAAACTGTTTTTGTACAGAGATTTACTAATTTTTTTTTTTTTTTTTTAAATATTATACAAAACTGTCACCTATAACCCATTTTCTAAGCCCAGTAATACCCTCCAGGGTGGACAGTATGGGCTATTCCAGACCTTCCTGGGACTGTAAGGCCTCTGTGATCACACCTCTAGGTGGTCCGGTATAGCCTAATACCGCCCACTTTGTCAGGTATTATTGCTTTCTTACAAAACGGCTTGCAACTTTTAAATGAAGTAACTTAGAGATCCAATTTTTGTACAATGCTTACTGGAGATATACCGATTCTAATTTTGCAGTGTAGCACTTTTGGCCAGACCCCCACTCCTTGTTTCTTGCAATAATATTATATCTAAAGAATGCATATATCTCATACAATCTAGACCATGCCTCTTTGAGAATAATGCATCTGTACTCCAAGCTAGTACCTGCCACGGATTAGACAGTTTGCTGAGATTCTGTGGCACGAACCTGGATTGGTCACACCCGGACCTGTGGTAGAACAGCATCTCTCCGATTTGTCAAAAGATAACTTGGCAGAAATGCAACATCCTCAACAGAATGAGTTTGTCGAGTCCCTCGCATTAACTGAAACAGTTTAGGTAATTTAAAAATGTCATCTGGGTCTATTAAATAGAAGTCCACTTGATCTAAAGTTTCCAATTTTCAAGTATTTGAGTAGCAACTTTTATATTCCAAAAAAATATATTAAATCTGTGAACAATCTGTATATTCCGATACTATTTGTATCTGGTAAATTGCATCCTGTGTTAATTGTACTTGGCAATAACTGAGAAAAGGAATCTAACAATGCTTTTCTGGTTCTCCCTACCAGTTCCCTTGGTAGGACAGTCCATACAAATAAGTTGTGTCTATTCACAAAGGACACTAAATTGTGGTAGGGTTGACAACGTGGGCGGCACAAGGGAGTGGCAGAGACCTGCAAAGGTTGTAAAACTGGTCCAAAGTCTGTTAGCTGAAATGACAAAAAGTGCAAAGTTACGCACTTAGGGAACAGAAACCCTAGCAGAGTATCGGATGGGCAATTTCAGCTGGACACAAAATCAGAGAAACTGGGCCTAGGAGTTCTCATTTATGGCTTCCTAAAACAAAGCAGCCAATGTAACAAGGCCTTCAGCAACGTTAAAAGGATTCTGGTGTGCATCAGGAAAGGGGCTGACTGTTGAAGACAGGAGCTACTGTTATTACTGCGTTGGTCGCTGGCAAAGCCACACCTGGAGTACTGCGCCCAGTTTCCCCAAGTTCCTACATAAAAAAGGACAGGGACAGGCTACAGAATGTAGGATGAAAATGATTAAGGGCCAGGAGGGCAGATCCTATGAGCATCTGATAAAGTCACTGAACATGTACTATATTCACTCAAAACCAGAAGAGAATGGGGGAGGTATGAAAGAGATCTTAAAGTTCCTGAAAGAATTTAACAAGGCGGAGTGTGAAGAGTGACTTACCAAGAACACAGCAGATAAGACAAGGGTTCGTGAGTGCAGGTTAACAGGAGAAGGTCTGAAGAGGAAATGTATTATTTGACAGAAAGAGTGCTATTTATTTTATTTATTGAAATCTTGGATACACCTGTGAGCGGATGCTTGGTGAGAGGTTCCACGTCAGTTACATTAAACAAGGCAAGAAACTGAGGACAACACACAGATAATATACATCGAGAGTACAGTATACAGATAATGTGAATATGCATAACGGGTACATAAATCCCAACCAGGAATGGAATGATCCGTCAGCAGAGGTGGTGGGTGTCAGAACCATAAATGACTTTAAACATGACTAGGACAGAGCTAACGGTATACCATCTGCTGAGGAGAAAGGGAGAAAAACCCGAAGAACAAAAGGTGTGGGGGGAGACAGGGAAAGTGTAGATTCCCCAGAGACAACTGGTCCTGGAGAATGATAGGATAATATGGGTAGACTACGTTTCTATGTAGTTATTACTGATAATATTTTATTTAAATGAAACCGGTTCCAAATCCCTGACAGATTTCATTGCATCCTCCTGCTTCTACCTCATAATGCTCCATGTGACATCATAATCATCTCCATGGCAGCAGACAGTGATGTCACAAACAGAACAGAATGAAGGAAAAGCAAGAGGGTGAGATTAAATCTGGTCCAGAACGGAGAGAAACACACTAGAACAAAATAAAACTAACCAAACTAACACAGAGTATTAAACTACTAAACAAAAACTTAAACAAAAGATCTGATCTTTTCAGTGGAGCAGTAAATGTGCTGTTAGAGTGTGTGCGAGGTCATCCAGCTCAAAGTCTGAACTTTAGCATTCTAAGGTTGTGTGTCCAAGGAAACCACTGGACTAAGACCCTGTTTTCATGCAAATGCCCTCAGAAATAAAGAATAAGGGGACAGAAATACAGAATATTTATAAAATTGGCTTCAGAATCCAAGTGAATACATTAGTCTAAACACATCCCCTGACCACCCACAAATTTCGTCAATGCACGGTTCGTAAGTAGCCTAACAAATTCTACCCAGCAACAGCCTTACCCAATGAAAGCAAAGCCTCATCTCTATGAAAATAAAAACTGTTTCAATTTTTTAGACACAATAACCCATAACAAAAAGCATAGGTTTCTTCAAAATTACTGCACTCCGAGTGCACGGAAATACACTCAGCCTTTATTGCCGAACTTGCATATTCTACTGAGTAAAAGACAACTCTAAGAAAACCTTTCCCCATTAAAAATAATACTAGTTTCCATTCTAGTAGCATAACAACTCACTACAGGGTATGTGTTTCTTGAGAACTTGCTGGCGTGTGCATTAAGTTTCTAGAAACAAGAGCCTTGTCGTGGGTTATTCTTGTGCTACGTTGTGTCCACATATTATATTCGGAATGTTTCTTGGCTGCTGGAAAAATACAGGTTACTCACCTGTAACAGGAGTTCTAGGAATGGTATATGTTGTTCATCCACACTGTCTGGCAGGTATCCTTGCCGCTTTAAATCTTGCCGGAAGGTCTTCAAGCTGGCTCCTCCCACCCACCCGGGTGGTAAAACTCTCTGCTCGCCCCATGCGCCAGATCTGGCCTGCTGGAAGCTCAGGTTGTGCGCCGATCCAGGGATGGGTGAGAGTGTGGATGAACAACATATACCATTCCTAGAACTCATGTTACAGGTGAGTAACCTGTATTTCTAGGACATGGATATGTTGTTCATCCACACTGTCTGGCAGACTCCTAGCAGTTCTCCGGGAGGAGGGAGGCAAGACACCCCCTTAATACTTACTTGGGAAATAAGGACTGGAGAACCGAGGCCCCAAAACCAGCATCCCGGCGTGACTCAAGGTCGATGTGGTAATGGGTGATAAAGGTGTGTGCTGACTTCCAGGTAGCAGCCCTGCAGATTTCCTGGATAGGGACGTCCCTGGAAGCAGACACCGATGCAGCAGTATGGCAGGTAGAATGAGCTCTTATCCCTCTGGGAGGCTCCATGCCCACCAACTTATGGCAGAGATCTATGCAGGAGGTGACCCATCTGCTTATCGTCCGCTTGGCTGCAGGTCTGCCAGGTGCGGCTTCAGCGTAGGTGACAAACAGCTGGCGAACCTCTCCCCGAATCCCAGCCGTGCGCTCCTTGTAATAGGCAAGCGCCCTTCTAGGGTCCAAAGTATGGAGCCTATATTCGGCCTCCGAGGTGTGAATGGGGTAGAACACCGGCAGAGTCAACACCTGGTTAAGGTGAAACTCCGACACCACCTTCGGAAGGAATTTCGGGTGGGGGCGCAGGACAACCTTGTCCCTGTGGAAGACCAGGTAAGGAGACTCGATGCTAAGCGCCTGGAGTTCTCCCATCCTTCTGGCTGACGTGATAGCCACCAAGAAGGCGGTCTTCCACGACAGGTGGGAGAGATCACACCTGTGCATTGGTTCGAATGGCTTGCCCATGAGCTTTGCCAGTACCAGCAGTAAATCCCACGGAGGTGGGGGTTCCCGCACTGGAGGGGAAATGTGATCAAGGCCTTTGAAAAAGCGCCCGACCACCTTCTCCTGCGCCACTGACTGCTGACCGGCCCACGCCCGCTAAGCAGAGATGGCTGCCAGGTGCACCTTTAGGGTCGTCGACCTAAGCCCTTGACTAGATAGGGACCATAGTCCAAAATGCTGGCCACAGAACAAGAGGAAGGGTCCAAGCCCTTGCCCCGACACCAAATGGAAAATCTCCTCCATTTGAAGGCATAGCATTTTCTGGTCGACTCCTTACGGGACGCCTCAACGACGTTGAGGACCTCGTCGGAAAAACCCAAGGCCTGGAACTCTAGCAGCCAGGAACAGGCCGGCCAGGTGCAGGAATTGAAGGTCCGATGGAACACCTTCCCTGATTGACTGAGAGCAGGTCCGGCGGAGCTGGAAGCTGCCTCGAGCCTGGAGCTGAGGCTGAGGAGATCTGGGTACCAGAACTGGCGAGGCCAGTCTGGGGCTATCAGAATCACCTGCGCCTTGTCCCTCCTTGCTTTGAGCAGGACCCTGTGAATCAGGGGAAAGGGGGGGAAGGCGTAAAAGAGGCCCGGGGTCCACGGCCTCGAGAAGGCATCCCCCTGCAGCGAGCCCTGCTGAGGGGGGCGGGCATGAAACAGCCTCAGCTTCGCGTTCTCCCTGGAGGCAAACAGATCCACCAGAGGTGTGCCCCAGTGGGAGAACAGATCTTGTACTACCTCCGGCAGGAGAGACCACTCGTGCGATGCAGCCCCTATCCGGCTCAGGGCATCGGCCAGGGTGTTGGAGGCTCCTGCCACATGAATGGCTAGGAGATCCGCCTCCAGGCTGGCGACTAAGGGACCAGATGCAGAGAGCTTCCTTGCATAGAAGCACGGAGCGCGCCCTACCCTGGCGGTTCAGGTAGTACATGGTCGTGGTATTGTCCGTCTGGACTAGGACCACTTGACCCCGGAGAAACGGAGCAAAGGCGGTGAGAGCTAGGCGAACCGCTCGGAGCTCCAGCAGGTTGATGCAGCATCGGGACTCCCTCAGGGACCAGAGGCCGTGCACTCGGTGTTCCCCCAGATGGGCACCCCAACCCATCAAAGATGCGTCGGTCGATAGAAAGACCGTCGGCTCAGGGCGGACAAACGGGATGCCCACCTGCAGATGGGATGGAACGGTCCACCACTGGAGAGCGTTCCACATCTCCTGGGTCGTCATCACAAGCTGGTCCAAGGGATCGCAGCGTTGTGACCACTGGCTGGCCAGCCCCCACTGAAGGGGGCGCATGTGCCAACGGACTACGCTCTAACAGGCTGCCATGAGACCCAGGAGGCGCAGGAAGTCCCGGGCAGGGCGCAATTGCCCAACCCGAAATGATTGGGCAAAGGAGGTAAGAACCTGGCCCTGTCCGCTGGGAGCCGTGCTCTGCGTAGAGAGTCGAGCCTGCCCGATGAACAGTATCACCTGCTGCCTCGAGTTCCGATTTGGCCTCGTTGATAAGAAGGCCGACTTGAGAGCAAACCTGAGGGCCAGATCTCTGACCGCCTCCGCCTCCTGTCTGAGGGGGCTGCTATCAGCCAATCGTCCAGGTAAGGGTACACCGGACCCTCGGGCGCCAGAGAGGAATGCTGTCACCACTGCCATGCATTTGGCGAAGACCCTGGGAGCTAGAGAAAGGCCGAAGGGCATGGCCTGAACTCGAATAGGGATCCCTCCGCTCGAAGCGGAGGAATCTCCGTGAGACGGATGGATAGGGACGTGAAAGAACGCGTCCTGAAAGTCCAGAGAGCAGAACCACACGCCGTGTTCCAGAGATGGTATTATCTGAGCCAGAGTGACCATTCTGAAGGTTCGAGACCTTAGGAACTTGTTTAGGTCGTGTAGGTCGAGAATGGGGCGCCAGCCCCCCGTCCGTTTCGGGACCAGGAAATACCTGGACACAAACCCCAGGTCTGAAGGAGGGTCCTCCACCTTTCTTATCACCTCCTTCTGGAGGAGGAGAGCGATGTCGGCTCGACGAGCCGCCACTGAGGCTGGGGACCCCGAAGTCCCCCGAGGGGCGACGGCTCTGTAGGGCGGAGCTTGCTCGAACTCTAGAGGCAGGCCTCTTCCCACTACCTCCAAGACTCACCTGTCCGCGGTAACAGCGGACCAGGCGGAAAGGAAGTGCCGGAGCCGTCTCCCCATGGGGGGGAACCAGGGGTGAGGCGACGGGTATGGGGGCGACACCCCTCAGCCAGTCACTGAGCAGGCTTGGAGGAGGTACCGGCCGAGGGACCTCCTGGGCCTTTTCCTCCTTGCTTCCTATTGGAGGAAGATGAGGGCTTGGGTTTGGGGTACCAAGGTCAAGCCTGCTGGCCCTGACGTTGCTGTGCCGGGCTCGCCGCGGGCACAGAAGGGCGAAAAGGCTTAGGCTGAGGCTTACGGCCTTTGTCCTTCTGCGCGGAAGAGACCAAGTCCAAGGTGGCATTGGACTTTTCGATCCTCTGGAGGTGACCTTCCACCCCAGGGCCGAAGAGGTCAGTCCCCAAGAAGGGAACATCCGCCAACTTGTGCTGGGTATCCGAGGTGAAGGTGGATATCCTCAGCCAAGCCCGCCGACGCATGGCCACTGCGGTCGCCACTGATCTTGCACAAGAGTCTCCGATGTCAAGAGCAGTCTGGAGCTGCTGCTTTGCCACTGCCCTGCCCTGGTCCCGCACCTGCCTGACCGTGGTCTGCAGGTCCGCGGGAAGATGGGAATGACCTCATCCAGGGAGCCCAACAGGGCACGGGAGAAGTGTGCCATCAGGACGGCCGAACTGGCCTGACGAAGGCCGAGAGATGATGCAGCATAGACTTTCCGCCCGGCATAATCCAATTTCTTGGATTCCTTGTCGGGTGGTTTGTCCACATCCCTGGCGTTCCCGGCGCGCCGGAAAACGCTGTCGGTAACCAGCCCCTCGGCAGAGGGGTGTTCCGAGAAACCGGACAGGGAACTGGTAGGGACCGCGTACTTCCTAGCCATCCTGGCCGAAGGCGCAGGGCAGGAAGCAGGACGCTGCCATAGTTCCAAGGCCGGACCAACAATGGCTTCGTTCACCGGAAAGGCCTCCATAGGGGAATCCCCTCGGTCCAGAATCTCTGTGAGGGGATATCTGGCCCGTTTAGAAACGGGTTCGAGCTTCATCCCGGTGGACTCCGAGATGAGCAGAAGTCCAAGAAAGGACGAAGAGCTATCATCCACTGACTGCCCCCCTGAGGACTCCAAGTCCATCCGCTTGGAGAACAAGGAGTCGTCATCTTCGGACTCGGATGAGTCTTCAAAGAGCTGCCTCGAGCCAGAGACACCCTCCACCTGCCGAGGTTTGTCGGGAGTGAGAGTGACCGACAGCCTATGGGGCAGCTCCTGAGCCGACCGAGAACTCTTGGTCGGAGCCCCAACTAATGGCTGAGGAGGTGGTGGTTCCACCAAAATCGGTGGGGCAGCTGTAATAGGCCGAACAACCGGCCTGGGAACAGGCTCCTCGACCACAGCGAGGGGTTGTTTCGGCCGCTCCGGTGACAGCCACTTAATGGCCGGTGAAGACTACTGGGTCGGCTTATTCCTGGCCAACAGAAGCTGTTGCCACATAAGCTCCTCGTATTTACGGCGCAGCTTGCACCTAGGCCTCCCCTCGTCCGAGGAGGAGGAAGAGCGGCGACGCCGCTTACCGTGGTGCCGAGACCGAGACCGCCTATGACGGCGGGATCAGCTGGACCGCGAGGAGGTCCGAGACAGAGACCGAGAATCCCGGCTAGGCCGAGGTCGGCAAGGCGGGGTGCTGAGGATCGGTACTCCCTTCGGTTCGGATAATTCCACCGACGGCTCCGGAACCGGAGGCACAGTCGAGCCGACGGGATCCTCCACTCTCGCCGGGGGAACCGGGGAGAGGGGATTATCAGCTACACCAGCCGACAGCCCGTCTAACGGGTCGATAAAAATCTCGACCGCGTCGTCAGGTGTCTCTGTCAACTGACCTGACGGGGACACCGTGAAGCCAGTGGCCGAAGCTGAAGGGTCGACCGAAGTCGACTGTCGACCAGGGGAGGGAGATCTTTCCCGCTCCCAAGAGCGTCGACGCTGGGACTTACCCTTGCTCTTTTTTGACCGAGAAAACGGTCCAGAAGAGGTTGGACCCTCGCCTTTGGTCGAGAGGGTCAGGCAAAGCTCCTTAAAAGAAGCAGAGTACGAGGCGCCGAGAGAGAGCGGGACGAATGCCGCGGCCGAAGATGGAGCGGCCCGCGCCTCTTCGAGGGCGATCATCTGCTCTAGCTGTTCTGGTAGAGCTCGCAGCCGCTGACACCGCAATCGGCCTCCTTCGACTTGACCGAGGAATTTCTCCTCGACGCCCAACTACAAACGGGCAGCACGATCCTCGAGGACATAGGCCGAGAAAGAAGAGCACAGGTCGCAAGCCTGCGGGTCGTGCTCCAGGCCTAGGCAGTAGACGCACGTGGAGTGCGGGTCCGTTCGAGACATTTTCTGCCCGCAGGGGCATCTCCGAAATCCGGGAGTCGATTTGTCCATCGCAGCCACGAGGAGAAGAAGACCAAAGTCTTTTAGAAATTTCAAAACGAGTTTGAGAAGTTTGAAGAGTTAGGAACCAATCTTTAATCGCAGAGCGTTAAGGAGGGAACCTGAGCTTCCAAGCGGTAAGGAAGATCTGGCGTCATGGGGCGGAGCAGAGAGTTTTACCACCCGGGTGGGTGGGAGGAGCCAGCTTGAAGACCTTCCGGCAAGATTTAAAGCAGCAAGGATACCTGCCAGACAGTGTGGATGAACAACATATCCATGTCCCTAGAATAACAGTTATGCTCAACAGGTGTTAAATTTGGCTGTTTAGGTTTATATTACATTGTCTGTATTAATCAGAACCGAGATGGACTAGTGGGTTTTGAACTAATGGTATCAATGATCTCCCATTTTCACTGTTACACCTTGCGTTTTGTTCTTGAAAACACCCTTTTAATGTGTTTTTTCTTCTTTTAATTTAATGTTTAACACATTCCAATATGGAAAAGTTACAGTGGCCCAGGAAAAGTTAACTGACAGACATGCATTTCCAGAGGAAGTGTACCAGCCCAGCCATTGTTTCTAGTCCTGCCATGACCACATCATAAATAAAACAGAATACCTGATTTACACACAGAAGCAGACCGTCAATAAATCGGCAAGAGAAAAACATAGTGTTTATATCTGTGGGGAGGAATCCATCATGTTTACACATTGGAGTAAAGGCCTCAAAACATGCAAAATATGAGAACTGTACAGTTGGAGGCAGTACAACACAACATTGGGGAGAAAAAGAAGCCAGTTCCACCCCTTACCATATGCAAAGAGGCCTGGTAACTGATAAACTTGACGTCCAAACATATTCCTTCCCAGGGTCGGTGGAAGTGGCTCATGTCCAACCTAGTTAGGGGAAGGAAAAAAGCTGCGTTTAATAGACACTCTGTTATTTGCTCTGTCGCGTATACAAAATCTAGGATCAACAGACTGATTATTCATAGCATCTGGGAATCAGTACCCACCAGAAGTGCTCAATAATCTTACTGAATACATCCTGACACAAAACCGAGATCTTAAATCAAAACAATGGTATAGAAAATTGCTGGAAGAAAAGAACTGCCTGATCTTCCCAATGCCCACCAGAAGTGATCACTAAAAATACTGAATACATCCTTCAACTTAACTCGGAGATCTTAAATAAATAAACAAGCATTTGTCAATGTCGGACTTCGTCACTGTGATTGCTGTTGGTATGCACCGACTGGCAGGACTACAGTTCCCAGCAGAATGAACAAGTTATGCCATCAAGTTCACATTCCCGTTGAAATACTGTGAAGTGCATACCTGTTTCCTCAATTTGTGATCTGGCTTTGAAGAGTGACGGTGTGTCTGTGGTTCAGAGAAGATGAGGGCACTGGAGCCCCACCATGGCTTGGGGGGAGGGGGGACATTATGGTGAGAAGCCCCAACGCCCCAGGCGTTTGTTGGTATTTGCACTACAAATTTTCAACATGGCCTTTTGTGACCCCCAACCATGAAAGCATTTGGGACCTCTGCTCACGAACAGTGTCACTGTGATTTTGTTAATCTGTCCTGAACATTGATGTCTCACAGTGAGCGTACCATTCTGCACCAGATGTGCGAAAACACAGTTCGGGCAGGATGCGAAA
Source organism: Neoceratodus forsteri (assembly GCA_016271365.2). Taxonomy (NCBI): domain Eukaryota; kingdom Metazoa; phylum Chordata; order Ceratodontiformes; family Ceratodontidae; genus Neoceratodus; species Neoceratodus forsteri. The sequence continues at coordinate 1,137,317,427 of CM028133.1, forward strand.
AATGACAGCTGTACCATTCATGGGGAGGTGTGAAGAGATGGCAGTGTTGAACATCTGGAGTGAAAATATTAAAAATGCTTGAACGTACCAGCATATGTGGAAACTGCACAATGCATGCTCGTAATAGTCATTTAGTGGAATAATTTCACCAAAATTTCAATATAGACATTTTGTGACCTCTGCTCATGAACACTGTCACTATGATTTTCTTACTCTGTCCTGAACATTGATTTCCCACAGCGACCGCGCCATTGTGCTGCCAGATGTGCGAACACACATTTCAGGCAGGATGTGAACAATGACAGCTGTACTGTTCATAAGGAGGTGTAAAAAAAATGCCAGTGTTGAAAATCTGGACTGAAAATATTACAAATTCACAAAGTTGCGTGTATGCATGGAAACTGTGTAACACACACTCGTAACACAGTCATTTTATGGACTTTTGTCACCAAATTTTCAACACAGGCATTTTGGGACCTCCACTCGTGTACAGTGTCACTGTGATTTTCGTAATCTGTCACAAACACTGATTTCCCACAGCAACCATGCTATTCTGTGCCAGAAGTGCAAAAACACATGTCGGCTAGGATGTCAAAAATGACAGCTGTACTGTTCATGAGGAGGTGTGGAAAAAAATGCCAATGTTGAAAATCTGGAGTGAAAACATTACATATTCAACGACGTTACAAGTGTGCATGGAACCTGCGCAAAGCACACTCGTAACAGTGTCATTTTTTTGAATCTTACCAAATTTCAACATAGGCTTTTTGGGAACCCACCTCATGAACAGCGACACTGACGTTTCGTTAAAAGCGGTCCCGAAAGGCGATTCCTTGCAATGACCCGCGAAATCACCTTTCGGGATTGAACAACTACATGACAGTGACTGAATTCATGAGGTGGGGTCCCAAGAACCCACATTGAAAATTTGGTGCCAAAATTCACAAAAATGGCCAAGGTATGCACCAACGTTGAAAAAAAACCCATTTGTGCCATTATACAGTACAGTACCTTCCGAAAGTATTCACCCCCCCCCCCTTGGATTTTGTCACATTTTGTGGTGTTGCAAATTCAAACTGAAATAAATTTATATGGGATTTTTTGTCACGCATCTACACAAATTACTCTATGTCAAAATGGAATGAAACTTCTGGAATTTTTCGTACATGTAATTTAAAATAAAAACCTGAAATGTCTTGATTTGATAAGTATTCACCCCCATTGCTATGACACTCCAAATTGAGCTCAGGTGCATCCAATATCCTTGTGAGATCACTCTAAAACTTGAATGGAGTCCACCTGTGGTCAGTTCAAATGGTTGACATGATTTCAGAGGAACTACACCTGTCTATATAAGGTCCCACTGTTGACAGTGCATGTCAGAGCAGAAACTCTACCATGAAGACCAAGGAGCTGTCCGTAGAACTCCATGATAGACTTGTGAGGAGGCATAGATCTGGGGAGGGGTATAAAAACATTTCTAGGGTGTTCCCAGGAGCACAGTCAAGTCCATCATTAGGAAATGGAAAGATTATGGAACCACCCAGACGACTCTTAGAGCAGGCTGTCCTCCCAAACTAAGCAACCGGCCAAGAAGGACCTTGGTCAGGGAAGTGACCAAGAATCCAATGACCACCCTGACAGAACTACAGAGTTCCATGGCTGAGATGGGAGAACCTGTCCAGAGGACAACAATCTCTGCAGCTCTTCACAGATGTAGCCTCTATGGGAGAGGGGCTAGACAGAAGCCACTCCTGAGAAAAGGCCACATAATAGCATGCCTGGAGTTTGCAAGAAGGCACGTGGCAGACTCAGACCATGTGGCAAAAGATTCTCTGGTCTGATGAAACAAAAATTGAACTCTTTGGCCTGAATGCAAAGCGCATGCCTGGCATAAAACCAAACACAGCTCATCACCCATGTAACACATCCCTACCATGAAGCATGGTGGTGGCATCATGTTATGGGATGCTTTTCAGTGGCAGGGACTGGGGCACTTGTCAGGATAGAGGGAACAATGAATGGAGCCAAATACAGGCACATCCTTGAGGAGAACCTGCATCAGTCTGCAACAAACCTTGGACTGGGGCGAAGATTTACGTTCCAACAGGACAAGGACCCCAAGCATACAGCCAAAGCAACACTGGAGTGGCTTCAGAATAAGGTGAATGTCCTTGAGTGCCCCAGCCAAAGCCCAGACTTTTCAATCCCATTGAGAATCTGTGGAAAGACTTAGATCGTGGTTCACCAACGCTCCCCATCCAACTTGACAGAGCCTGAGCAAATCTGCAAGGAAGAATGGGCGAAAATCCCCAAATCCAGATGTGCAAAGCTGATACAGACATACTCAAGAAGACTCAAAGCTGTAATTGCTGCCAAAGGCGCTTCTACAAAGTATTGACTCAGGGAGGTGAATACTTAAGTAAACAAGATATTTCAGTTTTTAATGTTTCATAAATGTTTGTTACACAATAAAAATATTTTGGCCCCTTTAAATTGTTGAGTATGCTGTGTGAATCAAGGGGGGAAAAATCATTTCAATGCATTAAAAATGCTGGTAGTAACACAACAAAATGTGACAAAATCCAAGGTAGGTGAATACTTTCTGAAGGCACTGTACAGCTTACTGGTATTAAAGAGTGCAAATGTGTTCCCAGTCCACCGAAGATCGGTGCCGGCCTCCGGAGGAAAGTATGGGGTGAGGGGAGGTGGGGTGCACAGAGAGTGGGTGTGGGTTGGGAGAGGGGCCACCGCACTCAACGAGGGACTGTTTTCTTGTTTACAGGTTTAAAAAAAATGTTTTTAATGTTGCGGGAAGGTTTCTTTCTTACAGGGACATTTGGCATGCTGGGGTGGGCTCCCAGCGTGCCACCTGAGTGTTTGTTTGGGAAGGGGGGGCTGTAGCCAACGGGGATTGGGCACCCCTGTCGGCACATACCAAGTGTCGGGGGGGAGAGAAGAGCCGAGAGGGATTGAGCACCACCCTTGGCACACAACAAATGGGGGGACATTATGCCGACGGGGAGTGGGCTCCCCCGTGGGCAAATGAACTGGGAGGGGGCATGCTGACAGGGAGATTAGGCACTCCCATCGGTTTGTTTGTATTTTTAATGGTGAGGGGGTATGCTACAGCAGTGTGAATGCACAACCAGGAATGCAATGCAGCATCAAAGGACCTAGCCGCGCCACTACTGGTTGTCCAACTTTGCCCCAACAGCTGAAAGTGAGTCATCGCCAGCTGCTGACCTGCCCTAGAAACACAGCTTCCACTGGGCACACATCTGTAGCACCGCCTAGTACGGGTTTGTTCGCGCCTGCACGCCATGACAAACTCAAAACCTGGGATGGATCGAGCAGCAAGCCATGAAGGAAGCACAAGGGTCAAGCTAATTATCTGAACACTGGTATCAAGGAAAGGCGCACTGAACCAAGGCTCATATCCAGGTGCCACCCAGGGGACAGGGAAGGAGAGGAGATATACAATAAATAAAAGAATATACAGTATTGATGACTGGTACAAAGGGCATCGAGAGCAAAATCAGTCTGTTTTGCTGACAGCACCAAGATGGGAGCAGTGGTGGACAACTCAGTGGGATGGCAGGGGTTACAGGATGATCTGGCAAAGCTGGAAGCCTTGTCAGTCACCTGGCAACTGGGGTTTAATGCCAAAAAGTGCAAGGTGCTGCATTTTGGGATGAAGAACCCAAGGAGGAGTTACCAGCTAGGGGGAATGTAGCTAGCCCAGACAGAGGAGGAGAAGGATCTGGGGGTGCTCATTACAGGGTCAATGAACAACTCGGCACAATGTAGGAAGGCAGCTGAAAAGGCTAAGAAATGCTGGGTTGCTTTGCAAGGGGTATATCCTCGGGGGGGGGGGGTGATTATGCCATTGTATTAGATCATTAGTTAGACCACACCTGGAGTACTGCATGCAGTACTGGCATCCGTATCTAAAGAGGGACATTAAGTTACTGGAGGGGGTGGAGTGCACGATGACAAAGATGATCAAGGGGCTGGGGACTTACCATGTGAGAGGAGGCCGAGGGAGTTGAACATGTACTCGCTGGAGGAGAGGAGGGACAGAGGAGACATGATTGAAACCTTTAAGCACAAGAAAGGCATAAACAAGACAGGTACAGAGTGGCTGTTCAAAGTAATGAAGTGGAGGGACACCCGGGGCCATGATACGAGACTGGAGGGAGGAAGGTTCAGGAGGGAGATGAGGAGACACTTTTTTATTTGAGAGAGAGGGTGGTAGCTGGGTGGAATGTGTTACCAGCAGAAGTGGTATCCAGTTGAACAGTGGACTGCTTTAAAAGAGGCTGGGACACGGCAAGGGGGAGGGGTCAATGGAGGGGCAGCTGCAGAATAAGGGGTGCTAGCTGCACATTCGAGCAGACTTGATAGACCTCTAGGTCTTTATCTGCTGGCAAATTTCATACGTTCATTCAAAGAAAAGGGCAGAGTGCAAATTAACATAGTATAAATGCACATAAAGAGTAAACAGAGGTTAGCAAACATACAGAATGAAGGTGCAGATGCAGAAAAAGGAGAGTGACATACAGGCTGAGGTCGAATCCGGAGGAAGTCAAACAACAGGGACAGTTGGAGCTACAACGGGGAGCTCACCAAGAGGGATGACAGGAGCAGGTGGGGACAGGAAGGAGTTTAAGCTGGTGCCAAATGGAGACAGACAAAGAGAGGAGGGCAACAGGTTCCAGAGGGGAGTGAAAGCAATAGAAGGTTGATGCCCAGCAGAGGACTGAGGAAGAGGCAGGGAGAAGGTGCGAGGATCCCTGTAAAGAAGGGAGTATAAAGCAGAGAACATGGGAGAGAGAAGTGAGGACGGGTAAGAGGGCAAGGACCTAAACCACAATTCTGAGATGGGAAGGCACAGTGGGACTAGTGACGTGAGAGTACGGGGAGGATGAACAGAAGAAGTGTTGCTATTTGGGTATCACAGACTTCGCGGGGCTTGCACTTCTGCAGCCAGAAGTGTGTGTGTGTGTGTGTGTGTGTGTGTGTGTGTGTGTGTGTGTGTGTGTGTGTGTGTGTGTGTGTGTGTGTGTATGTATATGTATATATCTATCTATCTTACAGTGCACATGAATACCTGTGGCTACAGAAGGACCGACCCCATACGGGTCTGCACTTGTGCAGACAAGAGACTTTTATAATACTGGTATCATGCATTTGTGTCTGTGGTTTCAGGGGCCTGTGCTTCTGCAGACAGAAGTGTTCTGAACGCTGTGGATTTCCATCTGAAGCCAGAAATGAGTGTGCAAGTCACAGATACAAATCCACAAAGGGAGAACAGCAGGTGCTACTGCATTTGTGTCATCTGGAAACAGCTGTATGTCATCTGGCTTACTTGATAATGGTTGCTTGTGTGATCTTAACCTTTTGCTGCTTGTAGGATTGGTGAGTAAGGGTAGGAAACACTAGCACCAAATTTCCTTATTTCTCTGACATTAAGCGGAACCCTAGCTGGTACATTAGTACAGTTTTTTGCAATGAATATCCTATACAAGTAAGCACATTTCCCTTAGCATTTTTTAATACGAGTCAACAAACTGCCATAAGTGAGATGACCAGAATCTTGATTATAAAAAATACATATATTCTTGCTCAACTAATAGTCCAAATTAATTGAAAATTATAAGAAACAATACGGAATCCTGCTCCTACCCCCCTCTCCTAACACCATGGTTTTTATACGTATATACGTGTGTGTATGCATACAAAGATAACAGTTCATTTTGTAACATACAAAAATGAAGCAAATAGGTTAAACAGTAAAAATACTGCCTGTTAAGATCTGCAGTGGGACCAAATAACTCATTTTTTAAAAGCCAACTTCAAAGTCCATTTTCTGTAAAAATCTGAAATAAATACAAATGCAACAGTGATAATTTTTAAAGGTGACCTGATATATGATGGTCTCAAACTTAAGCACGAGAAAAAAAAAACAAAACAAAAAAAAAAAACACACCACCATATGGGTTTACGGATTCTCTAGCTCCCATGGCATGAAGGTGTTGGGGGAAGGGGGCTCCCTCTGACTGGCCGTGTGGTTAGCACCATTTTAATATCTGAGCTGTGCTCAGCTCACCAACACAGAAAAAAGTCCAGCTTGCATAAAAATATCATTAAACCAACTACAGTGCTCCCTCTCTAATAAGAAACCCCATATAACAAACTCCCTCTGACAAAGAACACATCAGTTGGCTCCCATTGTCCCTAGCCATATTAACACCTCACTACAGTGAACGCCTCAGCTGGCTCCAGACAGGTTTGTTGTAGAGAGGGACCACTGTATCATGCCTTTTGTTGGGCTTAAAGCATGACAATCCAGGGATATACCCTGCATGAGCGCTGAACTCATTTCACCATGTATGACCATCTGCAACACTCTCCCTCCACACCCACAGTACTCAGAGCTCTTTCTCTTTTAGCAGTTCAGTCCTCCAAACTGCCATGTTGTTAAGCCAGGTGCCTGAAGAAACACAGTAACATTGAATCCAACAGCAGATAAGGAACATACTGCCCACCTAGTCTGCCCATTTCCTTATTCAGTGTTGACAGCCCAGATCCTATTTGATCTGCGGTACGCCTTCTCTGCCCATCTCCAGGGTACCCTTATGTCTATCCCATGCACTCTTGAACCCCCATATTTTTTTAAGCCCCAATCACAGATGGTATGGGGGTTAAAAATGGTTGAAATAAATGATCCAACTGCCCAAAGTAGTGAGTGTGCTAAACTGGTGAACTGCAAACTCTTACCGAACTCCAGCATAACATACCAGTATGCCAAAAACGTAAAGTACCCGAGAACTACTACTGCAAGCAATTTTCTGAGAGGCAGAATGATGGTTTTCTGGAGTCAGGTGTTTGTGGTTTCAATATACAACACTTGTTTATAGCTTGCTGAATTAGCACTACTTCACAAGCCATGAAGTTTACAAAAAAGGCACAATGTAAATAAGACGCTTGAGAACTATAAAGAAGTATTTTATTTCCCATAAAAACAGACTCAAGCAAACAAAAATACAATGAAAATGTATTGTCTGCAGGTGATGGGAATTGTTTATGTTTTTGCACATGACACAGCCACTAGTGACAGAAATACATTTTACCTCAGAAGGTCACCGATGGTAGAATGAACTTGCAGATCAGAACCCTGACTACCAGATGAAACTAACTATAGAGACTGTCAAAAAGGATACCAAAAAACAAACAAAAAAAAATACTATCACATTTTAAGTTACAAGTAGTCAGTCTACTGGCTGCCACCGAGGAGTACTTCAACTCAGCACGTCTCATGAGTGAACAAGGGGAGCATAGATGGTGCGGTTTTTATAGCTAAACAAGTGTCGTAAAATGTCTAGGGGTGGTGTGGCATGTTGTGGAAATTGTATGCTTTCCAAACATACCAACTACACCTTGGTTTTCTGTTTCACAGTGCAGGTAGCTAGTAAATAAAAAAATAAACAATGCAGTAAGGAGCAGGGGGGCCACGTTTGTGGTAATGCATTCTAGGGCTGTTGATGAATGGTGTAGGTGGCACTTCACTAAAGAAGAAACAGAATCATGATAAAATGAAAGCTTCAAGGTGGCACAGTAGTAAAAAAAAATACAAGACAGAAGTATGAATGATCAGATTTTATTAAATTGAACATTCATATGTTAAAGCAGCAGTACTACATAACCAGGAAGTGATCAGTTTCCAGTTTTGTAGCTAGTACTGCTGCTTTCAACACGGCGGGTGGGAGAAATGTAAACAAAAACAAAGGAAAACTAAGCAAATTACGGGGTGATAGTACAATGCCGGCAGGAAAGAGTACCAGGCACATGCTCAACAGAGCAGAGGGAATAAACTGTTGAAAAAGCACAGATTTTTTTTTTTTTTACTTGCACTGATGCTCTAATATCATGGATAAAAACCCATGTTATGAGTAAACTAACTACACTTTGTTTTGATGAACAGAAAACTCGGTCAGTGTTCTAATGGCTGTCAGGGCAAGAGAGGTATAGCTAATAGGAGACCTGTGTGGTTGTCGAAGAAAGTCAGGGAGGCAGTGATGACTAAAGCATTTGTCAATGCTGAATGTTTGCTTGCTGGCATTGGTGGGGTGTGCCTTTAGGTCTCCAGGCATAACGTCCACACCATTTCACCACAGCCTACTCTGCAGACACTGACAAGTGTTACGATGTGCCTTGGGGTCTTTGGCCCTTATGCGCACCCCATTCCATCAGGAAATACGGCGAGATGGGTGCAGTATAAGAGAATGGGGTGAACTTTGGGGCCGAAGAGTACAAGGCACACCTTGATGACACTCACTGGCTGCAGGGTGTGGGTGGGGATGGAATGGTATGAGCATTACAGGTAACAATCCCAGGTCACACCCATGATGCCTGTCAGTCTCTACAGGGTGGGGCGTTATGGTCAGAAACTCTAACGCCTCAGGCGTTCGTTGGTATTTTCACTCCAAATTTTCAACATGGGTTTTTTGTGACCCCCACCTTATGAACAGTGGTAATATCAGTTAACCAAAAGCGGATTTTGCACAGTAACTACAGCATTTGGCACCACAGGTGCGAAAACACATTTCAAACAGGATGTAAAAAAATGACAGCTGTACTGTTTATGGGGAGGTGTAAAAAAATGGCAATGTTGAAAATCTGCAGTGAAAATAGTAAAAAAAACTGAAGTCATAAGCGTGCATAGAAACAGCGTAACGCACACCCTTAATGCCAATTGCTTTGGGGAATTTTTTTTTTTTTTTTTTTAAACCACACACTGCAGATTGTCAACACAAGCATTTTGAGACCTCCGCTCATGAACAGTGTCTCTGTCATTTTCTTAATCTGTTCCGAAAAGTGGTTTCCCACAGCGACCACGCATTTCTGCGCAGAAAGTGTCAAAACACATTTTGGCCATGTTGTGAAAAATGACAGCTGTACTGTTCACAAGGAAGTGTGGAAAAATGCCAGTGGTGAAAATCTGGACTGAAAATATTACAAATCCATGAACTTACAAGGGTACGTGGAAACAGCGCAATGCTCATTCGTAACAGTCATTTTATGGACTTCTGTCACCAAATTTTCAACAGCCATTTAAGACCTCTGCGAGAGCCCGTTAGGGGCTGGATAACCGAGCAGACATGAAAATACCGACAGGCCTATTCTGCTGGCTTTTAGTACGTTGGGATGTCTGCTCATGAACAGTGTCTGTGATTTTCTTAATCTGTCCCAAATATTGATTTCGCACACCGACTTCACCATTGTGTGCTACATGCTCAGAAACACATTTTGGAGGAGATGTGAAAAATGACAGCTGTACTGCTCACGAGGAGGTGTGGTAAAATGGCAATGTTGAAAATCTGGAGTGCAAATATTAAAAATTCACAAACCTACAAGCGTGCATAGGAACTGCGTCTGCGGCAGCAAAACAGTCATTTTGAGGAATTTTTCCCCAAAATTTTCAACATACGGTTTTTGGGGGCCTACTTCATGAACTATGACACTGTTTCATACATCGGTCCCGAAAGGTGGTTTTGCACAGTGACCGTGAAATCACCTTTTGGGACTGAATATCAAAATGACAGTGCAAGAATTCATGAGGTGGGGTCCCAAAAACCCCATGTTGAAAATTTGGTGAAAAAATTCCAAAAAATGCCAGAGATATGCATCAACGTTGAAAAAAACTCTATTCATTCCATTATACAGCGTACCGACATTTCCTCGCTTCGCAGTCGGCTTTGAAGAGTGCAGACGTTCTCCTGGTCCACCGAAGATCATCGCACTGGACTCGCGGTAAGTATGGGGGGGAGCAGGGTGCAGAGGTGGTGCGGGTGGGGAGGAGGTCAAGACAGTCAGCGAGGGAAAGTTTTTTTTCTTTTAGGAAGATGACGAGGACGCTTGCCACACTGAGGTGGGCCCCAGCGTGGCAGCAGGAATTTTAGGGGCAGCTGGAGCTAACGGGGATTGGGCACCCTGGCCAATAGACAGGTTTGCCACGCTGGGGTGGGCTCCCCAGCATGGCACCTGGAAGGCTGCTTTGGGGCGTGGAATGCAGCCAATGGGGATTGGGCACGCCTGTAGGGCATACTGTGCTTGTGGGGAGAGAGCCTGTGCACGCTTGGGGTGGGCCCCAGCGTTACTTGTTTTTTTTGGGGGGAATAGGAGCTGTCTATGATAGCTCTTTCAGTGCAGTGCTGGCATGTAGGCACTTTGCATACTGCCGATGCAGTACACAAATTGCCTACATGCTGCAGTGCCTTTCACTGAACTGTATGCCACTGCATTTTCAAAAGCTGTCATAGACAGCTCCTACATTCATTGGTGCGGTGAGGCCACACCTGCAAAAGGCAGCAGGGCATTGGAAGTAGGGAGGCACACCTACGAATTCTCGTATGGTGGCACTATGTTTCTTGCACATGCGTGCAAGCAAACATAAAAAAATGACCTTCACTAGATGTAAATGAAAACAGGGAGACGAGGAGTGAAGCGATTAGCAGTTAAAGGGGAAACACAGGACTGAGAGGGCAGCAGCACACCAGATTAAGGCTTATAACAATAAACTGCATTTTTTTAACTTACTGTTTATGTCCCCTGCACTCCACAGCAACCCCTTTCTTCGGGGTCCCTAATGCCCCCCCACAGTTGGCACCAGAGGGGCTGAGAGGCACTGGCTTCCCTAATGAGTGCCCACTCTCCCACTGTTCTCTTGAGCCTCCAATTACCCCGGAGATGGAGGAATCCCCGTTCTCCCTCCATACTGGGAGAGCATGCACCAGAAACCACCTCAAACCCTCCGCGTGCAGGGACCCATCTACAGGCGCCCGACGTGGAGATTTTCTGTTTTTTGGTCCCGCCCCCTGCTGGTGTTGGCACACCAGGAGGGCCAATAAGACAAAGGCACGCAGAGACATGCCTTCACTCAGACCCTCGTCTGACTACCTCTCCCTGTACAGCTCCCTCATCTGCACCACCACCTGCGGTCACCCAGGTGGCAGTATAGCAACGAGGTCTGCAGCCCTCCCCTCTCAGAGAAGGAGAGCAGCCCAACAGATGCTCGAGCCCTTCTCCCCCGGGCCGGTCCTCCAGCAACCCAGGCTCGCTATTTCAAACCCGGGTCGCTAAGCATCGGTGCCGGGGTAGCTACCCCACGAAAGGCCAGCCCTCAGCACAAATATTTTATTTATTTTATTTTATTTTTTTTTTTATATTACTTTCTACATTCCTGTTTTTAAAGAACTGCACCATACATAATGTCTGCCATGAGCATCAGCCATACTAGGTCTCCAGGTAGCTTCTGGCACGTGGGTTATGCCGAGGGCTACCAACTCTGTTATTAGTTGGCAGCCCTCATCAGCATAACCCACATAGCAGAAGATGCCTGTAGTGCTCAAGATGGCCACGGGTGGCTCTTTAGACATTAGGGACAGCGTTGTTCTTTAAAAGTAAAAACAGGAATGCAATAGGTAATAAAATAATTATATTTATTGCTAGAAACCTTAATCAGGCATTTCTGCAGCAGCTGCCGCACTCTCTAGGTTTTCCAGCATTTCCCCTTTAAGGATGGGGGAGGCTAAGAAAGTAGACGGGAACAGAAAAGCAGACCTCAAACTGTGTATGGAAGAGGGGCCAAGGCAGGGAGAAACAGTTCTTTAGATACAGTAGGAAAACAAAAGTAGGATGAGAGGTGGAATTACTAGGCTTATGAAGGGGAATGGGAGGCAGTGTAATAGAGGATGAGCAGAAGGCAGCAGTTCTCAATAATTACTTTTGCTCTGTATTTGCAGTGAAGGATAGTGGGCTCTTGCCTGAAAACGGTATAAAGGCTGCTACAAGAGGGATCCCAGAAATGGAGAAGGTGGTAATTATGGGAGAGAGAGTCAGAAAAGGGTTAGCAGCCCTGAAAATGGAGAAGATTCCAGGGCCAGATGGGATGCACCCCAGGGTTCTCGGGGAACTGGATTTAGAACTGGGTGAACTCCTGGCAGGGCCATTCAGTAGCTCCCTTCGGTCAGGGGTGGTCCAGACAGACAAGAGAGTACAGGAGGATGTTCTGCTCCACGAGGGAGGAGACAATGAGCAACCAGGGAGCTACAGATCCATTAGTTTAACATCCATAGCAGGTCAACTAATGGAGTACTTATCAGGACTGCCTGGAGAGAAATGGGCTCTGGGGTAGTAAGCAGCACAGGTTTGTGACAGAGAGGTCTTGTCAGACCAGCCTGAAAGAGGTCCTTAATTGGGTAACTAGGGCAGCGGATAAGGAATAAGCAGTGGATTTACTCTACTTTGACTTCAGCAAGGCACTTGACTCGGTTACACAGAAGGCTGCTGAACAGGATCTGGGAACAGTGCAGGATTTAGTTAGACGTGTAGTAAGCTGGCTGGAGGGACAGCAAAGGGTGGTGGTAAATGACAAGAGAGGGAAGTCACAAGTGGAGTGCTACAGGGTTCAGTCCTGGGCCAGTGCTTTTCAATACGTTTCTCAGTGACGTGCGAGAAGGAATACAAAGCAAGCGGCGTCTCTGTGTAGATGATGCTAAGCTTTTGGCAGGGCAGACAATGACAGGAGGAGTTCGGAAGCTGCAGAGGGACCTGCAAGGATTAGAGAATTGGTCCAAAGTTTGGCAGTTGAAATTCAATGCCAAAAAAATGCAAAGTGATGCACATAGGGAACAAGAACTCCAGGATGGAATACTGGATGGGAGCAGTTAAACTGGACACTGCCACTGAGGAAAGGGACCACCATAAGCAATCCCCTAAAACAATGCCAACAGCAAGGCAGCCAGGATGTTGGAGTGTATGGGAAGGGGGTTTGACAGCAAGAGGAAGAAGTGATACTGCCTCTCCACAAATCAGTGGTGAGGCCACTTATGGAATACTGTGCCCAGTTCTGGAGTCCCCTACCTAAGAAAATACAAAGGCAGGCTACAGGCACCAGTACGATACAGGACCAGCAGGGCAGACACTACGAAGACTGGCTTAAGGCCCTGAACACGTACTCACCAAAGACTAGAAGGAAGAAGGGTGATATGACAGAGACCTTCAAATTCCTGAAAGTAATGAACAGTGTAGATTGCGAAGAAATATTCTGCAGGGCCGCCAAACCAAGAACACTAGGACATGAGTGGAATCTGGCGGAGTGGAGATTTAGAAGGGATGAGAGTTTTATTTTACACAGAATGGCGGTGCCATGGAACAGCCTACCAGCAGAGGTGGAGGATACAAGAACCATTAATTGTTTCAAGCACAGCTGGGACTGAGAAAAAGGCTTAGTAGTTACGCAAGGGGGAGGACAATAAGCCCGATTAGGCATTAGGTCCCAGGGTAGGACAGGGGTACACCAGCGCAGTCCAGATGGACCAGCGATCGTTTCTGCCATTTCCTATGGTTCTTCATGGTCCTGATCCTAGTTAGTGTTAAATTTATGAGAAGGTGGATGACAGTGTGGGGCGGCAGTCCAGGGAACTGAAAAAAGTATTATAAAATAATTTTAAAAAAAAAAGAATACAGAGGCAGGCCATTCGGCATCACCACGTTCATTCAAACTAGGAAGGCAGGGCTAAGGCTTCACTAAAGGAATCATTCAGACAGGGTACAACTCCAACACCATTGACTGGCAAGTCCATTCCACACTCTGCAGGACCAGGAAAGAACTATTAAAGTACAAACCAAATGAAACATGTAAACGTACACATGTCATAGTAACACTCAATTCGGAACTGAAAAACCTAAGTAAAACAACAAAAATATTTACAGATACTTACCAGAGAATGAACCTCTCAAAAATTATCTCCCACACCACCGGTACTTGCCATCCCGTCAACCCCCACACCAGTAGCAGACACTGGTGCAAAGTAAACTCTCTATAAAGCATGGTACAAAACCATGCAAACCACCTCACTGTAAACCATACACACACCTCCAGAGACATCTAGCATTCGCAAGGCAAAACATTCTAAGTCCCAAACTCGCATTCTTTCATCAATGTGGTATATGATACAATGTACAAAATGGGAGGGTGGCTGCTATACTGGTGAAAATGGACAGAAGCTCAAAACAAGAATGCTCTTCCACAGATTCACCAACATTCACAATGAAAATAATCCACCAGTAAGAGGGCCTTTCTCAAGACCTGGCCACGCACCAGTGAACTGCCAGAGAATTAAAAGGTAATTACAAAAGCACTCAGGAAGGATGGACATTTGAACAGAGAGGACTTGATGTTGCTTTCCTGTACATCAGAGACTTCATCTCAACCAGAAAAAAAAAAAAAAAAAAATTTAGATAGCTCTCCCCCCCCCACCACCACCAATCTTTTCCTTTCAGCCCCAAAACATAGAAACAGAGAAGCTGTCGGGGGATAAGGACCTCTTGGCCCACCTAATCTGTCCAGTTTTCTCTGCCTACTGTGCCACCACAGACACTACTCGATCTCTGGTTGTCTCCTCCCTTTGCCTCACTATCTAGGTCTCCTTGTATCTGTTCCATGAATGCATGAATCTTGTCACCATTTAGACAGTCACCATCTCCGCTGGAATGCTGTTGCTGGTATCCACCGCCATCACCGTGAAGAAGTATCTCCTCACATTTCCTTGGCGCCCCCACACCCCAAGTCATAGTGCGATACCTTCCTGCATCTTATTAATTACCATTAAGTATTTGAATGTTTCCATCATATCCCCCCTTTCCCTCCTGTCCTCTAGAGAGTACATGTTCACTTCCCAGAGTCTCTCTTTGTAACATTTCTGATTTAGGCCCTGCACCATTTTGGTAGCCCTTTTTTGTACTGCCTCCACCTTATCAATGTCCTTCTGGAGGTGGGGTCTGCCAAACTGGACACAGTGCTCAAGGTGAGGCCTTACCAGTGATTTGTACAGCGGTAATATTACCTCCTTCTTCCTACTGGTGATACCCCTCCCTACACATCCTGCTAGCCTTCCCCACTGCCTTGTGACACTGCATGGCTACCGTCCGGTCATCAGAAATGATTACCCCCCAGTCTCTTTCCTGTTTGGTGGTTGCCAGTACTTCCCCTCCCAACTGGTACATCGCGCTGGGATTCTGTGCCCTAAGTACATCATTTTGCACTCTTCTGCATTGAAACCCAGCTGCAAAACCTTTAACCATTCTTCCAAATTTTTCAAATCATCCCTCATTTATGGTCTCCCCCCACCCCCGTACATCTATTCTGTTACAGATTCTTGTGCCATCCACAAACAGGCATACTTTCCATTCTATTCTTTCCGCAATGTCGCTAGTAAACATACTGAAGAGGACTGGGCATAGAACTAAGCCTTTACACACCCCATTCGGTCACCTTGCCTTCATCCGAGTGGACACCATTTACCACCACCATCCGACTCCTGTAGTTTAACCAACATCTTACCCAGTTTACTATTCTTTGACCAGCTCCCAGACAGGCCAGCTTGTTCACCAGTCTTCTATGTGGAACGGTGTCAAAGGCCTTACTGAAATCCAAGTAGGCCACATCTACCGCTCCTCTCTGATCCACTACCTTGGTCACCCAGTCAAAGAACTCAATCAGGTTTGTCTGGCAAGACCTCCCACCTGAGAAACCATGTTGCCTTGGATCCTGTAAACCACTGGTTACAAGGTATTCCGCTATATTTCCCTTTGGTAGTGTTTCCATTACTTTGCCCACTACCGAAGTCAGGCTGACAGGTCTGTAATTTCCTGCCTCCTCCCTGTTCCCACGTTTGTGGAGTAGGACCACATCTGCCCTCCTCCGGTCCCTCATAACCTCTTCTGTTTCTAATAATAAGTTGAACAAAGTTGTCAAAGGTGAGGCCAAAACCACTGCATCAGCACCCTCTGTCCAGACATGTGAAGATCATCACACAGGCACCCTCTCCCCATACAGGCAAAGAAATACAGGTTACTCACCTGTAACAGGAGTTCTAGGAGTGGTATATGTTGTTCATCCACACTGTCTGGCAGGTTCCTTGCCACTTTAAATCTTGCCAGAAGGTCTTCAAGCTGGCTCCTCCCACCCACCCGGGTGGTAGAACCCTCGGCTCCGCCCCATGACGCCAGATCTAGCCCACTAGAAGTCAAGTTGCGAGCCAGGGAGGGCGGGTGGGTCGTGTGAATGAATAACATATACCACTCCTAGAACTCCTGTTACAGGTGAGTAACCTGTATTTCTAGGGATGTGGATATGTTGTTCAATCCACACTGTCTGGCAGACTCCTAGCAGTTCTCCAGGAGGAGGGAGGCAAGGCGCGCACCCCCTACTTAGGGAATAAGGACTGGAGAACCAAGGTCCCAAAACCAGCATCCCAGCGTGACTCAAGGTCAATGTGGTAATGGGAAATAAAGGTGTGAGCTGACTTCCAGGTAGCAGCCCTGCAGATATCCTGGATAGGGACGTCCCTGGAAGCAGCTATCGATGCAGCGGTATAGTGGGTAGAATGAGCTCTTATCCCTCTGGGAGGCTCCATGCCCGCCAACCTATATCAGAGATCTATGCAGGAGGTGACCCACCTGCTTATTGTCCACTTGGCTGCAGGTCTGCCAGGTGCGGCTTCAGCATAGGTGACAAACAGCTGGCGAACCTCTCCCTGAACCTTAGCCGTCCGCTCCTTATAATAAGAGAGCGCACTTCTAGGGTCCAAAGTATGGAGCCTATATTCAGCCTCCGAGGTGTGATTGGGGCAGAACACCGGCAGAGTCAACACCTAGTTAAAGGGAAACTCCGACACCACCTTCGGAAGGAATTTCGGGTGGGGGCGCAGGACAACCTTCTCCCTGTGGAAGACCAGATAAGGAGATTCGATGGAAAGCGCCTGGAGCTCTCCCATCCTTCTGGCTGACATTATAGCCACCAAGAAGGCGGTCTTCCACAACACGTGGGAGATATGACACCTGTGCATCGGTTTGAATGGCTTGCCCGTGAGTTTAGCCAATACCAGCAGTAGATCCACCGGAGGTGGAGGTTCTCGCACCTCAGGAGATATGTGATCAAGGCCTTTGAAAAAGTGCCCAACCACCTTCTCCTGAGCCACCGAATGCTTGCCGGCCTGCGCCAGGTAAGCAGAGATGGCTGCCAGGTGCACCTTAAGGGTTGTCGACCGAAGCCCTAGCTGAGAAAGGGACCACAGGTAGTCCAGGATGCTAGCCAAGGAACAGGAAGAAGGGTCCAACCCCTTGTCCAGACATCAAATGGAGAATCTCTTCCATTTGAAGGCGTAGCATTTTCTGGTCGGCTCCTAACGGGACACCTCAACGACATTGCGGACCTCGTCAGAAAGACCCAAAGCCTGGAATTCTAGCTGCTCAGGAACCAAGCCGTCAGGTGCAGGGACTGAAGGTCCAGATGGAGAATCTTCCTCTTGTTGACTGAGATCAGGTCCGGGCGGGCTGGAAGCCGCATCGGGAGCCTGGAGCTGAGGCTGAGGAGATCTGGGTACCAGAACTCACGGGGCCAGTCTGGGGCTACCAGAATCACCTGTACCTTGTCCCTTTTTGCCTTGAGAAGCACCTTGTGGATCAAGGGAAATGGAGGGGAGACACAGAAGAGGCCGGGGTCCCCCTGCAGCAAGCCCTGCTGAGGGGGGCGGGCATGAAACAGCCTCAGCTTTGCATTCTCCCTGGAGGCGAACAGGTCCACCTGAGGGGTGCCCCAATGGGAGAACAGATCTTGTACTACCTCCGGCAGGAGAGACCACTCGTGAGATGCAGCACCTATCCGGCTGAGGGAATCGGCCGGACTGTTGGAGGCTCTTGCCACATGGATGGCTAGGAGATCCGCCTCCAGGCTGATCACGAGGGACCAAGTGCGGAAAGCCTCCTTGCACAGAGGCAAGGAGTGCATCCCGCTCTGTCGGTTGAGGTAGTACATGTTCGTGGTATTGTCCATCTGGACCTGAAGCACTTGACCCCGTACAAATGGAGCAGAAGGCAGTAAGGCCTAGACGCACCGCTCTAAGCTCCAGCAGGTTGATGTGGCGTCGAGACTCCTGAGGGGACCAAAGGCCGTGGGCCCTGAGCTCCCCCAGATGGGCACCCCAACCCAGAGAGGTGTCGGTCGTCAGAGTGACCGTCGGCTTGGGACAGACAAATGGGATGCCCTCCTGCAGATGAGATGGAACGAGCCACCACAGTAGGCCGTCCCACATCTCCTGGGTCACCGTCACTGGCTGGTCCAGGAGACCGGAGCGCTGTGACCATTGGCGGGCCAGCCCCCATTGCAGGGGACGCATATGCCAGCGGGCCCAACGGACCACGCTGGTGCAGGCCGCCATGAGGCCCAGAAGGTGCAGGAAGTCTCGGGGCAGGGCGCAACTGCCCGACCAGAAATGATTGGGCAAAGGAGGAAAGGACCTCGGCCCTGTCCGCCAGGAGCTGGCTCTGGCTCAAAGAGAGACGAGCTCTGCCCCGATGAACTGAATCACCTGCGATGGCACGAGTTCCAACCTGGTCTCGTTGATGAGGAGGCCAATCTGAGAGCAGACCTGGAGGGCCAGATCCCTGGACTGCTCCAACTCCAGCCTGGTGGGGGCTGCAATCAGCCAGTCGTCCAGATAAAGGGTACACCCGGACCCTAAGCGCCCATGAGAATGCTATCACCACTGCCATACATTTGGTGAAGACCCCAGGAGCTGGAGAGGCTGAGGGCATGGCCCAGAAGTCGTAAGATCCTCTCACACAGAAGTGGAGGAATCACTGATGAGACGGATGGATTGGGATGTGAAAGAACATGTCCTGAAGGTCCAGAGAACAAAACCACACGCCTAGTTCCAAGGATGGAATGATCTGAGCCAGAGTGACTATCCTGAAGGTGCGCTGCCTTAGGAACTTGTTCAGGTCGTGCAGGTTGAGAATGGGACGCCAGCCCGTCCGTTTTGGGACCAGGAAGTACCTGGACACAAACCCTGGGTCTGGAGGAGTGTCCGCCACCTCGCTGATCACCTCCTTCTGGAGGAGCAGAGCTATGTCAGTTCAAAAGAGCCGACAAAGAGGCTGCAGAACCCGTTGCCCCACGTGGGGCGACAGCTCAATATGGAGGGAACCGCTCAAATTCCAGAGGCAGACCCCTGCCTACCACTTCTAGCACCCAGTGGTCCAT
The DNA here is from genome assembly GCA_016271365.2 of Neoceratodus forsteri. NCBI lineage: Eukaryota > Metazoa > Chordata > Ceratodontiformes > Ceratodontidae > Neoceratodus > Neoceratodus forsteri. The sequence continues at coordinate 1,137,336,538 of CM028133.1, forward strand.
GGTGATAGCGGACCAGGCGGAAAAGAAGTGGCGGTGCAACCCGAGGGAGGAGTGACGAGGTTGGGGGAGACACCCCTCAACCCTTCACTGGGCATGCTTGGTGGAAGGGCCCACTGAGGATCCTCCTGGACCCTTGTCTCCAGGCTTCCTACTGGAGGAAGGGGCAGACTTGGCCTTAGGGTGCCAAGTGAGTTCCTGCTCACCCTGATGCTGGTGCTACTGGGCCAGACATGCCGCAGGGACAGAAGGGCGAAAAGGGCTTACGCTGCTGCTGGCGGCTTTTGTCCTTCTGGGCAGACGTGACCAAGTCCAAGGTGGCACTGGACTTCTCGATCCTCTGGAGATGGCCGCCAGACCCGGCCTGAACAAGTCGTGCCCAGGAAGAGCGTCTGCCAGCTTGTGCTGGGTGTCCGCCCGTGAAGGTGGAGATCCGCAGCCAAGCTCTGCGGCACGCATGGCCACTCAGGCTGCTACTGATCGGGCACAAGAATCACCTATGTCCAATGAAGTTTGAGCTGCTGTTTTGCCACACCGCCTTCCCTGATCCCGGACCTGCTTGACCATCGTCTGAAGGTCAGCCGGGAGATGAGGAATCACCTCATCAAGGGAACCCATAAGGGCGTGGGAGAAATGTGCCATCAGAACGGCTGAGCTAGCCTGACGAAGGCCTAGGAAGGAAGCAGCGTAAACTTTCCACCCTGCGTAATCCAGCTTCTTGGATTCCTTATGGGCCGTTTGTCCACGTCCTGAGCGTTCCCAGAGCACCGGAAAACGCTATCAGTCACTAACCCCTCTGCAGAGGGCTGCTCCGAGAAACCGGAGAGTGAGCCGGTGGGGACTGCATATTTTCGAGCCTTCTGGCCGAAGGCACGGGACAAGATGCTGGCCACTGCCACAACTCCAGGGCCAGGCCAACAATGGTTTCAGCCACAGGAAAGGCCTCCATAGGGGAATCCCTAGGTCCAGTATCTCCGTGAGGGGATACTTGGCCCGTTTTGAAACGGGTTAGAGCTCCATCCCGGTGGACTCCGAGATGAGCTAAAGCAAACCTTAAAACGAGGGTGGGCTCTCGTCCACCGACTGGCCTCTCGTAGACTCCAGGTCAAGCGGCCTGGAGAACAGGGAGGAGTCGTCGTCAGACTCAGAGGAGTCTGCAAACAGCTGCCAGGCACCTGAGCCTCCCGCCACCCGCCGAGGATGATTGGGAGTGAGGGTGACCGACAACCTGTGGGGCAAGCCCTAACCCGACCGAGAATCCTTGGTTGGGGCCCCAGTCTTCGATTGTGGAGGCAGAGGTTCCACCACAATGGGTGGAGAAGCCGGCTTCTGCTGAACAACCGGTGCTGGGGTCGGCTCCTCGACCACTAAGAGGGGTTGTTTCGGCCGCTCCAGTGACAGCCACTTAATGGCCAGAGAATGTGATGGAGTCTGCTTATTCCCGGGCAATAAGAGCTGCTGCCACATTAACTCCTCGTAGCTCCAACGCAACTTGTGCCGGAGCCTATCCTCCGAAGAGGACGACTAGGATGAGTGGCGACGCTGCTTTCCATGGTGCCAAGACCGCTGATGTCGGCGGGACTGGCTGGACCTGGAAGAGGACGAGAACTTCGGGGCTTCCGAGGGTGGGTCAGAGAGGGGATGGGGGAAACCCACTCCTCCCTCAGTAAAGGGACCTTAACCAGGCACTCCAGCACAGGAGGCACAGACAAGCCCTCGGTTTCCACCGGGGGAACCGGTGAAGTAGGGTTGTCGGATTCTACAGTCGACAAACCATCCAACGGGTTGAGAAAAATCTCGACCGTGTCGACGATTTGACGGGGGCACCGTGAAGCCAGCGGCCATAGCCGCAACCTTGACCGAAGCCAAGAGTCGATGGTCTGGTGAAGGGGATCTCTCCTGCTCCCACGAACGTCGACGGTGGGACTTACCCTTAGAGTCCTTCTTCTTGGACCGACTGGAATGTCCTGATGGCCCTTCTCCCTTGGTGGAGAGGAACTGGAAAAGCTCCCTAAACGAAGCCGTGTAGGAAGAGCCCAAGGAGAGCAGACTAAATGCCCCGGCAGAGGAAGAAGCAGCTGCAGCCTGGGCCGCCTCCTCCTCGAGGGTGATCATCTGCTCCAAGGAGCCCGCCGCCAGACAGCGCCTACCGGGCCTCCTTAGACTTGACCGTTGGATACCGTTTTTCAGGTCGCCCGAGAAGAAGTCTGGCAGCGTGGTCCTCCAAGACCGAAGCTGAAAAGGACTTGCACAATTCGCAAGCCTGCAAGTCATGACCAAGCCCCAGGCAGTAGACGCACGTGGAGTGCGTATCGGTCTGGGACATCTTCTGCCCACATGGGCACCGATGGAAGCCGGGAGTCAATTTGTCCATCACAGCCGCGAAGGAAGATGAAGACCAAAGTCTTGTAAATTTTAAAATCAGTTTCAGAAATTCCGAAGAGTGTAGATCCAGGCCTAAAACGCAGAGCGCTAAGGAGGGAACCTGAGCTTCCAAGCAGTAAAGAAGATCTGGCGTCATGGAGTGGAGCCGAGGGTTTTACCACCTGAGTGTGTAGGAGGAGCCAGCCTGAAGAACTTCTGACAAGATTTCAAGCGGCAAGGAACCTGCCAGACAGTGTGGATTGAACAACATATCCACGTCCCTAGAAATGTTATTTATATGGCGCCCAACCCCAGGGGCTCTGGGCACCTTATAGTTCACGATAAATCAATTATAAGTAAAAATTACTCACTTTAGTAATGTTGTTTCTTCTAATGGAGTCTTGCTATATTATGACATATGCAGTTAGTCCCAACCTTCGAACTGCTCTGGAGGTGAAAATTAACTTTCCATGCCAGGCATGGAACGCTGAGCTCGAGCTCGGTTGAAACTCTGTCTGTTGTTCTTCAAACTCAAACCGTCAGATCTTTACGAGTTAAATTCACTGAGGTCCTGTGTGGAAGCTGTAAACCTACACTAGCCAACTGGCAACTTAACATAAGAATACATTCTTTGGTCCCAAAATAAAAAGACTCAAGTCAGGAGACCCAAAAAATGAAAACACAACACCAAGTCACCCCAAAAAAGGAGGGGTGAAAACAACAAGGTGGGCATCTACTAAGTGCCAACACTGCACTGCCCACCCACATCCCAAAAACAGAGGTTCTGAGAGGGGCAGGCAGGGAGGGAGGTCATAATATAGCAAGACTCCATTAGAAGAAACAACATTACTAAGGTGAGTAATTTTTCTTCAAACAACATAAATCTTTCTATATTATGACATATCTGCAGACTACACAGCAGTACCTCCATGGAGGAGGACAGAACCTACTTGGGAAATAAGCTCTGAAGCACAGCTGTGCCAGACACGAGCATCACTCCTAGCCTGGATGTCCAGGAGTAATGCTTGGTAAAAGTGTGAACTGTTTTCCAGGTAGCTGCTCGACATATCTCTAGAATAGGATGTCCTGGCAGCAGCCAGGAAGCAGCTGTACCTCTGGGAGAGTGAGCCTCAGGCCTGAGGAGGAACCTTACCCAGTTTTTCATAGCAAAATTGGATACAAGAGACAATCCACCTGGCAATGGATCTTTTAGTGGCAGGTTTCTACCAAACCTCACCATAAGTGAGGAACAGTTGGAGGGAGTCAAACCTGTGACCCTTGGTACGCTCTATGTAGTAACTAAGGGCTCTCTTCACATCTAAGGTGTGCAGCCTCCTCTCGCCAGAGGAGGAATGGACAGTAAAGTACACTGGAAGAGATATAGATTAAGGTGGAAATCTGAAACCACCTTAGGCAAGAACTTCCTGTTAGTCCTGAGGACCACCTTATCTCTATGAATGGAGATAAAATCAGGCTCCACTGACAAGGCTTGTAATTCACTTATGCGTCTGGCAGAAGTGATGGCTACCAGAAACACAGTCTTCCAAGTCAAGTACTTAAGATCTGCTGAAGACAAAGGCTCAAAGGGAGGTTGCATAAACTGAACAATGCAAATATTAAGATCCCAGGTAGGGGCAGGGTCCCTGAATGGAGGGTTGGTGTGAAGCAATCCCTTGAAAAATTTGGAGAATACAGGATGAGCTGAAAGAGAAGAGGGCTTACCAGCTTATAAAAAAAGCAGACAGCTGCCAGATGCACTTTTAGGGTAGCTGGTCTCAGCCCCAAGGTATTTAAGTGGACCGTATAATCCAGGACTGTGGGTAAGTCAGCAGATTCTGGGGAAATATGCTTTCCAGAGCACCATATGGAAAACCTCTTCCATTTGGAATTATAAGTAGCCCTGGTGGAAGGCTTCCTAGAAGCCTTCAGGATATCCATTACACCTTGGGAGAGGTGTAGGTCAGCAAACTAACTCTTCAAAGAGCCAGGCCTTGAGATTGAGAGATTTGAGGTTGGTGCAAACTCTCCCTGAGCACAGGTTAACAGGTTGTGATTCCTGGAAGACACAGGGAAGGTGGACTCTAAGGACAGTAGGAGTGGGTACCAAGGCTGTCTTGCCCAGTCTGGAGCAATCAGGATCATCTTGCAGGGTTGAGATCTGATTTTGACTAGGACTTTGAACAGGAGAGGGAAGGGGGGGCATAGAGAAACTTCCCTTCCCAATTGAGAAGTAAGGCATCCAGAGGGACTGAGCCCAACACTGGGGGCCTGCAGCGAAAAAGGGGAAGTTGGTGATTGTCTGGGGCTGCAAAAAGATCTATCTGTGGGGTGCCCCATCTGGCAAATACCACCTCCAAGACCAGAGGGTCCAGTGACCATTCATGATGGCCCTGGGAAATCCTGCTGAAAGCATCTGCCAGGACACTGTCCTTGCCTGGGAGGTGAACTGCCATAAGGGAGGTGTTCAGGGAGTAAGCCAGAGACCACAATTTCATTGCTTAGGTGCACAAGGCCATAGACTGAGTGCCCCTTGCTTGTTGATGTACCACATTGCGGTGATGTTGTCTGTTCTGACCTGTATAACTTTGTTCTGCACAGATTTGGAAAAAGCTTGAAATGCTAGAAAAACTGCTCTGAGTTCCAACAGATTGATGTGGAGCAGAGACTACTGAGGGGACCACAATCCCTGGGTAGCGAGGTCGCCCATGTGAGCTCCCCACCCCAAGAGGGATGCATCTGTAGTAAGGATTAAGGAGCGAGACTGAGGAGCAAAAGGAACCCGTGGTCTCAGATTGCTCTGGTCCTGCCACCACTGTAGGGCCTGGATCAGGGTTCGAGTCACTGGGATCAATTTGGTTAGAGGGTCTTTCCTTTGAGACCAAAAGGCTCTCAAATGGAACTGGATGTCCCTCATCTGAAATCTTGCTCCTACTTTGCTGTAAAACAGCCATGTGCCCCAGGAGCTGTAGAAAGTGCCTTGCTGGTCGAGAGACCTGCAGGGTGAATGAGGAGACCAGGGTCCTTGCCCTGTCAAAGGAAGGCAGGCTCTGGCTTCCTCTGTGTTCAGCTCTGCGCCTATGAAGGTGAGGAGCTGGACAGGCTCTAGAACTGACTGAAAGATTCAGAAGGAAACCTAGAGAGGTGAGCAGTTGCTGAGTTATCTGTAGGTGTAACCTGACTTGGTCTGGAGACTGGCCTACTATGAGCCAGTCGTCCAGAGTAAGGGAAGATAGCAATTTTGCCTTCTTAGGTGGGCAACTGCTACTGCCAGGCATTTGGTGAATACCCTTGGAGCAGAGGTGAGGCCAAGGGCATTGCTCTGAATTGGTAATGGCCTGAGGGCAGCCTCGAACTCGAGGTACTTTCGATGGGAGCTTCTTGATGACAATATAGAAGTAGGCATCCTTGAGGTCCAGGATTTTAGCCAGTCCCCTGGCCTTAGAGAGGGTAGAATAATTCCCAGAGTCACCATTTTGAATTTTGGTTTTAAAAGGTGCTTGTTTAAATATCTGAGATCCAGGATGGGCCGCCATTCTCCTGTCTTATTTGGGGTAAGGAAGTACCTGGAGTACAAGCCTTTGCCCTGGTGTAGGGGTGGAACCCTTTCCACAGCTCTGAGAGCTAGGAGGGACGAGACCTCTGCCTCCAAGGCAAGAGCCTCTGGTGGATTTGCAGGTGGAAAGGATCTGGTTCTCATCTTTGAAAATTTTTTGAAGCTGAGAACCAGTCCCTGGCTTACTACTTCCAGGACCCACTTGTCTGAGGTCAGAGACTTCCAGTCCTGGACAAATTAAGCCAGCCTGCCCCCTACAGGTAGCTGAGAATTGGCCCTGGCAACCCCATCAGGGTGCCTGTTTGGCAGGGGCTTTGGGCTGAGGGGTAGAAGCAGGCCTGCTTGTACCCCGTTTGCCTCTCCCTCTAAAGAACCTCCTCTGGGCAAAGGCAGAAGAGGAGGCCTGGGCTTGGTAAAAAGGCCTGCCCCTGCCCCTGGACAGCTGCCTTTGAGGAGTGGCTCGTCTTTCCTTGGCCTGTGCACTCCTGTAGGTGGTCCTATACTCATCCATTTTCTTCATGTAATTCTCTGTCTGCTCCCCAAACAGAGAATTACCCACAACAGGAAAATCCACGGCCTTAGTCTGGGTATCCTGTGACAGGCTAGTACATCTGAATCAAGCCATTCTGCGAAGTGCCACAGATGTAGCCATGACTCTTGATGACACATCATTAGAGTCCACTGCAGCATGGAATTGCACTTTAGATGCCTCAATACCATCAGCAGCCACCTGCTCCAGCTCCTTGGCAAGCTGGCCAGAAACCTGTTTTGGTAGAGCCATGACAGTATCCCATCTGGATTTCTGGTATCTGGCAACATAAGCCATATAATTTGCCTGTCTGAGTCCCAAGGATGCTGCCATGTACTGTTTCTTTGCCATGGCATCAATCCTCCTGGAGTCCTTATCGGGGGTGAAGCCAAGGGAATATTAGCCTTGTCACAGGCTGCAGCCTGCACTACCCCAACATGGCTGCATTGTTGTGTGAGGAACTCCGTATCAGAGCCTGACAAAGTGTACCTCTTGTCCATTCTCTTACCAACAGGAGGTATAGTGTGAGGAGCTTTTAAAATTTTAAAAGTCTGTTTATCAAAAGATTTATGCAAGGAAATAGATAGAAACATAGAATTTGACGGCAGATAAGGACCGCTTGGCCCACCCAGTCTGCCCATTTCCCTATCTACTGGATAAGCTGCAGATCCTAGTTAACCAGCAGCCTACTTCTTCCTACCCCCACCCCCTAGAATTGCCTTATGACTGTCCCATGCATGCTTGAATTCCACCACTGTTTTTTGACTCCACGACCTCCTCCGAAGGCCGCTCCATGCATCCATAACCTCTCTGTGAAAAAATACTTCCTTAAATTACCTCTGGCGCCCCATCTTCAAATTGTGCCCCTTGTTCTTGCACACTCTTTTTGAAAGATGCTACCTTCTTGGACTTTGTTGATTCCCTTGAGGTACTTGAAAGTTTCTATCATGTCCCCTCTCCTCCTTTCTTAGAGGCTATACATATTAAGCTCCTTAAGTCTCTCTTCATATGTCTTCCGGTGCAGACCCTGCACTATTTTAGTTGCCCTCCTCTGGACAGCTTCCATCCTGTCTATGTCTTTCGAAGACTGGGTCTCCAGAACTGCAGCAGTACTCCAGATGGGTCTGACCAGCTGTCTGTACAGAGGGATAATAACTTCCTGTTTTCTACTGGTGATGCCTCTCCCTGTGCATCCCAGTATCCTCCCAGCCCTTCTTGCTGCCCTCTCACATTGCTTGCCCACCTTTAGGTCATCTGATATGACTACCCCCAGGTCCCTTTCCATTTTTGTTGTTGTTAGTATCTCACCCCCCACTGTGTACTCTTCCCCTGGATTTTTGTTTCCCAGGTGCATTACCTTGCACTTCTTAGCACTGAATCTAAGCTGCCATACTTCTAACTATTCCTCCAACCTTGCCAAGTCCCTTCTCATCCTTTCCACCCCACCTTGTGCATCAACTCTGTTGCAGATCTTTGTGTCATCTGCAAAGAGACACTTTTCCTTCCAGTCCCTCTGCAATGTAAACTATAAAGACACTGAAGAGGACTGGTCCTAATACTGAACCCTCGGTACCCCACTGGTAACCCCCTTTCTTCAGAGTGGACTCCATTTACTATTACTCTCTGTGTCCTATTCTCCAGCCAATTTTTACCCAGGCTGTCATCTTGGGACCCACTCCCAGGCTAGCTAACTTGTATATTAATCTTTTGTGTGGGACTGTGTCAAATGCCTTGCTAAAGTCTAGGTAGGCCATGTCCACAGCCCTCCCAGATCTACTACTTTGGTCACCCAGTCAAAGAAATCTATCAGATTTGTCTGGCATGACCTTCCTGCTGTGAATCCATGCTGCCTTGGGTCCTGTGCCCTCTGGCCTCTAGATACTCAACAATTCTTTCCTTCAGAAGTGATTCCATCATTTTCCCTACCACTGAGGTTAAACTAACAGGTCTGTAGTTTCCTGCTTCTGCCTTGCTCCCACTTTTGTGAAGGGGAATCACATCTGCCCTCCTCCAGTCCTCGGGTACCACCCCATCCTCCCATGATTTGTTAAACAGGGCAGTCAGTGGTGTCACTAGTTCTGCCCTTAGTTCTTTTAGAAATCTGGGATGAATCCCATCAGGCCCCATTGCTTTGTCCACCTTCAGTTTTAAGAGTTCTTTCAAAACCCTTTCTTCTGTAAATGGGCTGGTATCAACTCCTCTATCAAGAGTGTTTCTACTGTTTGTTTTAGGTACTTCCCCTCTTCCTTTGTAAATACTGAGCAAAAGTATTTGTTTAGTATCTCTGCCTTTTCACAGTCACCCTCTGCCCCCTTCCCCTTTATTAAGCCTCACTATCCCTCCCTTGGTCCTCCTTCGCCCCTGATGTACCTATAAAAGGTTTTATCCCCCTTCTTAACTGAGTTGGCTATCTTTTCCTTGGTTTGGGCCTTTGCTGTTATGACTGCCTTCCCAGCTTCCTTTTGCGTTAACTGATACAGTTCTTTGTCCTGCTCCTTCTACGATTCCTTGTACTTCCTGAAAGCTTTCTTTTTCTCTTGAACCTTCACTGCCACTTCTTTTGAGAACCATAGTGGTTTCTTACATCATTTAGTTTTGTTTATTTGCTTCACACAAAGGCTTGTTACCTCTGTGATGGCAGTTTTTATTATTCCCCATTGTTCTTCCACCCCTCCTTCCTGCCCATTTGCTAGTGCATTCCTTGGGCACTCACCCATTCTGGCAAAGTCAGCCCTCCTAAAGTCCAGTACCTTTGCCTTTGTATGGCTTGACTCTATTGCTGTGTTTATTGTGAACCATACTGTTCGATGGTTTGCTAGTTCCCAGATGGCTACCCACTTCTACATCTGTGATCTTCTCTTCATCTCCATTTGAGAGAACCAGGTCTAAGATTGCTCCCTCTCGGGTGGGCTCCAATACTAGTTGTCTAAGGTATGCCCCCTGTAGGGCATCTAGAATAACCCCACTCTTGGAAGTGGCTGCTGCAACTGCACTCCAGTTAACATCTGGCATATTCAGATCGCCCATCAGCAATATCTCCCCTTTTTCTGCCATACTAAGTATACTTTCTATCATTTCCTTGTCCATTTCCTCCCCCTGAGAAGGGAGACTGTATACAACTCCTGTGCGGATTGTGGTGCCATTGTCGACCATCCACCACCGTCTCGTATATCAGCACTCGTCCATTAAGGTTTGTTCTTTGGTAACCAGCTAAGTATATTAGACTTGGGTAACAAGTGCCTACTGTCAGGAATGCCCTGGGATTTTTTGTTTTTGGGGGGGGGTTCACAAGCTTTGGAGCCGAGCAGAGTACAAGCAGTTTTATACAGTTCCTATACATTTGCTCCTTAGAATTCAAAATCACCATTTTGGACATAAATTGTGAATCTGAACACTTGGTCTTTGAGCACCTTTTATTTGCCTAGGAAGGGTAATCCTAAGCGGGACAGCACTGCTGCTGGTTCCAACAAGGGCAAAGCAACTGGCGAAGCTCAGACCTCACGGTCTATTGCAGAAGCCCAGACCACGACTGCACCGGATTCTGAAGAGAGACATTTGCTTCCCTGGGTCTGAAACTTCAAAAAACATAAGTCATGGATGGCTTTAATGGACGAGTGCTGATATATGAGACAGTGGTGGATGGTCTGAAAAGCAATGTTGCCAAAGTTCATATGCAAGCAGACACCTCAACGGCTGCCACAACACTCATGGTAAGAGTCACAGCACTTGCCAGCCTGACTGCAAACCCTAGAGAATCAGGCTTGTTCTGCCAACCTCTGCTTGGTGGGATTACCAGAGGGGTGTGAAGGAGATCAGTCATGTTTATAAAGAAGTGGCTGACAGTTCGTACAGACAGGGGCAGACGTTCTGGAGATTCAAAAGGTGCACCGCATTACTCCATGTGGACAACAGTAAAGCCTGGCAGAACAACAGACCCTGATGATTGTGACAGCAGGAGTGTGTGTTTGGGAACATCTCCTCCCAACTCACATGCAGAGCAGGCCCCCCATTATGTAGGACAATCAGCAAATTAACATTTTTCCTCATATTAGTTATACTACCAGGCAATGTCAAAAGAAATTCGATGGGGTACAGACACTACGAGACGCTGGGGTCCCATACACCAGGATTTGTCCAGCTAGACTTTGTCTCTTTTCTGATTACAAGGTACACGTTCTCGGATCCTGGGTCACTCGAATGGCAGCTGCAACTAGAGATAGATCTGAACATGAAGATCCCAGTCAAAGTGCTGGGGACACGAACAGAATTATCCAACCACTGTTATTTTGAATAGTCCACCTATAATATATATCTGTTCCTATCAGCCAGTCTGTTGGATCATATTTGCCACACGGCAGCCTGCTGCTGACTTCACGCATGGTAGGATAAGTGGTAGTCTTTCATAAAGTGAAAGACTTGAAGTTTGGATTTGTTAACTGAAGTTTGTCTGGTGAGATTTTGGATTTGGGAGGAGGTGGGACAAGTACACAGGGGAAAAAAAAAAGTAAAAAAAAAAAGAGAACACCCTGGGATAACCAGAGCAAACAAACCAGAATACATTTCACAAAAGGCCTCCTAAATACGCAGCAAGACGACCTGCCTTCTACAGAGTTCTTTGCTGGCAAAAAAAGGGTTTATGGGAGAGAAGACTGGATCGCAGTGTGTTCTATGGAGCTTGCAACCAAATACCTTCCACTTCCAGGCTGTATAATCCATCTACCTTTTTATGTTTTTTTTTGGGGGTGAAGGAAGGGAGAGAAGAGAACCAGGAATCAAAACCACCATGCAACTAATAAGGCCTTCCAGGGTTTTAAATAATTGATTAGCAGTTTTTTTCCTGGGACAATACTAACTGTACAAAAAGTATTTATGTAGATTTTCTAGAAGTGTTATGTTTGTTAAACACAATGAGGCAAGTGCTATGCATTTTCACAACGTTTTAGCACTTACATGAGCAAAACGCTAATCAATTTTTGGAGTTAAATAAAACCCTGCCTTCACAGGGAGCTAGCTCACTACTGGGAAGTGGAAAAGATTAGGCTCTCAACTGCAGAGCTTAAATATCATTCATTCCCTCCCCAAAACCCTGCAGTACAATTTACTATTCTGTCAGCAAATAACTACGGGAGAAGGAAAGGGTCCTTGCTGTGATATTTCATGTGCACCAGCATGGCTCTTCACACAGAATACCTTGCATTAACTCCCAACTACCAGACCCAGCCAACTCCATTTGAACTCTATCCCTTCCTCAAAAACGCTGGCGCCACAGGCAGTTCACATACTATGCGATTTGGTGCGTCCAGTCTGGGTTTTACAGATTTGGTCATGTCCTGGCTTTACAATGGGGGAAAAAAAATGTACCTTGATTTTACTCAAGTTACTAGATTAATAAAAATGGTGTGGCATATACAGGGGATATGCCATGGTCTAGCTAAAAATCTAATTTTATTTATATATGTAGGTTTTAACCTCTGGCACCTCAGGAGTGGCACATACCCGAGGGAGGTCTGTGGATGTCAAACTGCAGATAGTTAGGCAAGAAAGTACAGTTACGTAAGAACTTACCGTAACAGTAGATCTTCGACAGGAGCTCTTGCAGCAGGCTATCACAATAAGGACTATGCCGCAGGCACTAGGACCACATGGAAAAACTTCCGCCGGCAATACCAGCTGGGGACCGTCCCCGATGCTGGCCCCGCCCCGACGTCGGTCAGGGTACAAGAGGGGGCGGACCTAGCTCTCCTAGACTCTGGGATATCCATCATTTCCACATAGTCAGGCTCCTCTTGATCATCCACAGCTTCCTCCATAGGGAGCTGGAGGGTTTCAGCCACTTTTTTATAAAACATAAAATGAGAAGGGGACTCAGAAAGCCTAGGAGGAGACGCTCCTGAAGGTCTGTCTGGTGAGATGTCCGGGTCAATGGGCACATCCAGACTTTCGAATCCACATTCGCTCTCCTCATACTCCTCTTCCCCACCCCAACCCCCGGTTCATAATACTCCTCTAAATCATACTCTTGAACTGGGTGGAATTTGGCCAAACCGTACGCTTACCTGATGGTGCCGGTTCGGTCAGAACCCGGGGAAAGCGACTGGACAATTTTAATTGCTTTGGCTATTTCTTCAGCTGTTGGAGAGGAAAGTTTTGGCTCCACACCAGCTGATTTTCTAGTCCTTTTTGCTGGACCCAGCTCCTCAGAGTCGGTTCTCCTTTTGCCCGAGGAAGTCTCACCCTGGTCAGAGGGCACTCCCTCCGGTTCGGTTGGAACCGAACCGGGCTGGCCATCCGGTTCAGCGGACTTTTTGGCCTCCTTTCCCTGAGCCTACCAACTCTCTTTTCTAGGGTAGCTGCAGGAAAACTTTACAAATCTGGCAGTCTGCATTGAGGTGGTCAAACTCCAGACAATAAACACAGGTGGTGTGCGGGTCAGCCTTGGCAAAGACTTCCCCACACACACTGCAGTGTTGAAACCCAGTGGGCCCGGTTTTTCTTTTGGGTTTCTCAGACATAGTGCCAGCCTAACCAAACTTACCCGTTTATGGCAATCCGCCAGGTAAGACCCCCTTATCGGTTCCCAACAGTGTCACAGGTCCGGAAAAAACTAATAAAATCCGGATTTTTTAGAACCGATAAGAACCGGTAACCACACTCTAAAAGACAAATTAAGATTTTTTTAAAACTACTTGATCAGTTCAAACCAAACCGATAACCGTTTACAAGTTCCACACAAAATAGAAATAAATGTAAAACCTATCTAGTACTCACAAATACCACAGACAGAGTCTGAACCAACCGGTTGCGGTTTAAATTCGGTCGAAAACCGAGAAAAACAATACTTTAACTGACAAATGAACCGAGCAGAAGGAGAAATCTCCGGAGCGACTGTTCAGTGAGGCGGAGTAAAGAATCTGATGGTTTGAGTTTAAACAGCAACAGACAGAGTCTCAACTGAGCTCGAGCTCAGCGTTCCATGCCTAGCATGGAAAGTTAACTCTTTCACCTCCGGAGCAGTTTGAAGGTTAGGACTAACTGCATATGTCATAATATAGCAAGACTTCATGTTGTTTGAAAAGCAATTTTCAATACCAACTATAAACTAAACTAATATAAACCTTTTTATAAGGCAGTACCCATACCCAACACTTGGAAAGCACAACAAATGAGTTTTTAAATAGGATTTCAAAAGGTCCAGCGACAGAGCACACCTCACCTCACCTCAGCGAGAACGGCGTGCCATAAAAATCAGGGCCAACACACCAAACACCCAATCCTCAGAGAACCCAAGTCTGGATCTGGGCACAGAAAGGAGGCTTGCCTCCACTGACCAGAGTGGGCAGCCAGGAATGTACGGAGTCAAAAGGTCTTTCAAGTACAAACATACAAAGGTGCCATTAGAGTAAGGTGTTGCAGTCTATAGAGTCTACTCATATTTTTAGAGTACCAAGCGGCAGCTAAGGACTCCACCCCCCCCCCCAACTGACATTCCCTCTATTCTGGCCATTTGCCTTTTAGCCCCGACCTTGCCTTTCCCTGTCCCATCCCTTCAAAGCCTTCCACTATTTCAAGTGATAATGCTTCCTCAGGAGCCCCCGTCCATGAAGAACTACCTCCTGATCTCCACCTTGGACCTCCACCCAGTTAAAGACAATGCCCCCTTATGTTTTTATTTCCACTGGACCTGAAGAGGCACTCACTATCCACCCTGTTTATGCCTGTCAAACACTTAAAGGTCTCACTCACGTCCCCCTTTCCTCCCTCTCATCCAGGGAGTACATGTTCATGTAGCCCAAAGCCACACTGTGCAGGGCCTTGTAAGTCAAAAAGCCCGACTTGAAATTTACAAGCCACTGCACTGGCAGCCAGAGTAAAGCAGAGCAGAGAACCAGCGTTATATGTTTGAACCAAGTTGCTCCAGCAACCAGCAGGGCTGCCGTATTCTGGATCAGTTGCAAGAGACGCAGCTACTCTGGATAGCGCAGGGTATAAGGAGGGCTGTCGCATTCTGGATCAGCTGCAAGAGATGCAGCTGCTCTGTGGATAGCGCAGGGTATAAGGAGGGCTGTCTCATTCTGGATCAGCTGCAAGAGACGCAGCTGCTCTGTGGATAACACAGGGTATTGATCATTAAAGTAGTCCAGTCTAGATGTAACCAGGGGATGCACCAGCGTCACCAGATCAGCCGCTTCAAGAAAGAGCTTGATCCGCGAAATGTTCCAGCGATGGTAAAAGCCACTGCAGAGACAGCAGCGAACACCTGATATTTCTAACCCCTGGTTATAAAGTTTTTGTCTTATCAAAACATGTTATCATTCTTACCGTGTTCTGCCACTTGCTGATTTGCTGATTTCTGCTTGACATTATTTTGCATATCCACTGTAGTGCCCCAAAGTCTAGGGCACCACAGAAACAAAAACAAAAAAGAAAAAAAAAAAATGCTTAGTTTTAGAAGGTGCCTCAGTACAGTAGAAAGGTGCCCAAGAAATGCCAAGGTGCCCAGTTTAGGATACCAGCATCAAAACCTGTTCAAACCCTGCTTAAAATATTGTAAATATTTCAGAAATAATGCAAAAGTAAAGTGCAATGCCATGCTGCAGCAAACAGAATGCCAGGTTGAGCAGATGGAATGCCCACTGTGTGGCACCTGCCATGCCTTCCAGAACTAGAACCCAGAGTGCTGCAGTTTGAAAAATAATTATCTGTTGAGGAGAATCGTGGCGACTGTGGAGGAGAGAGAACACAGAAAGCGAGGAGGGCTTGCCAGGAAGGCTGAAGTTGTCCCTGGGGGCTTTGCTGTGTCCCCTCTGCCTCCAGTCACTGAAGAAATGCTACCCGTTATGTTTTGTTTGGTCCACGGTGCCATGGTGAGCCACCAGTAAAGTGAAGAGACATCCCGTTGTTTCCCCAGTAGGGCTTGGTGCCCCATTTTGTTATTTTTGTTTTAAAAAGTAATGTTTCGGTCCCCTGAAGGCGGCAATCGAGCTGCCGCATCATTTTCTGCTGTCCCAGGACCTCTCAAGGTCCCCTGCTGTTCTGCACCTGCTTGCAACTCTCTCACACTGTGAGCAGCACCTCCCGCCTGCATCTTCTGTTCCCCGGTGGAGTGGTGAGCCAGCGGCCGCACACTGCATCGTGCTAGCCACCCTGAAATAAAATAAGTGTTATTTATTTAATTTTAAAGTCTGCGCTAGGCGCGAAGAGAATGGCCGAGCGCCATGAAAGGGGCGGGCCAGGGGCTCTGAATTTAACTAATCCAGCCTGCAGGGCGCAGCAACACCCACAGGGAGGAGTTAGCGAGGGAAAGTCCCAGAAGCCCCATCAATATTAAGCAGAGAGTTATTGTTAGGTCAGTAGACTGACAGTAAGGCCTAGGACAGGCCCAGAATTTAAAAGGGGCCCAACCAAAGGGAGGCACAAGTGTTTAAAAAGGGGGCCCAGTCCAGTAGGCCCACAATTTAAAGGGGCACAGCTAAAGGGAGGCCCAGGGTTTTAAAAGGGGTTCGCTCAGAAAAGGCCCAGCGAACGTTTGTGAGGGTAAGACAGGCCCAAATGTTTACTTAAAAGGGCAATACTGAAGCCCAGGACCCACGGGGCAAATTAGACCCACTGCTAATTAAAGGGCATGTTAGGCCCATTGCTACTCCAAGGGGCAAGTCAGGCCCACTGCTAGCCATTTAGATTCCCCAGGTGTTATAGGGGTTCAACAGCATTAGTGACCCCGGATGTTTAAGGAGCCTAGCTAGCCATACAGAACCGCAGTAACAGGAAGAATCTGATCTAGTCAGAGGGACCCCTGTTAGTTAGGTCCACCAGAGCTGGGTTCACCCAGAAAAGTGAACTGCCTATATATTTACTGTGGTCTGGACACAGACTGTATAATTGACTACTGCAACAACAACGGAGACTTTATTTGAATTGCTATTATTACTACGAACAGTGCAAGTACCAGAAGGTATTGCTTTGTTGCCAGCACTTCAGTGTTACAAGGTGTTCAAATCAGTCTTCACCAAGTTTCTAGAATTCTTTCACCATTGCGTATCCAGATCAATCTTCAAGTACTCGAAACCATCTTCAGTGCATCTTCGAAGCAGCCAGCAGCAGATCTTCAAGGAACCGTGCCGCAGTCGTTCGCAACGTCCTGTTTATTTTAAAATTTTCTGCTCTTCAAGTTTTTCCAGTGTACGGCCTGACCCAATACAAAGCTACCATCCATTTTCTTGTTTTATCGTCCGTATCGAAGTGCCAACCAGATCTTCTGCCACAGTATCCTACATCATCATCCTGTTTCTTATTTTACGTAGTCCTTGGCTCATTCGGCCTTGGTGCCCAGAACCCCGTTCTCACGTTTCACAGACTTCCTTATTCAGTATCTTCTTCATGTCCTGGCAGTCCAGGAGAGGGCCGTGGCTAGGTGTTCAGTATCTTTTACTCCTGGCAGTCCAGAAGAGGACTATGGCTGGTTGTTCAGCATCTTCTTCTCCCGACAGTCCAGAAGCGGGCTGTGGCCGGGTTTGTGGTGTTTCAATTCCGGTAGCTCTCAGTGGGTTCCGAGCAGAGGAAATCTTTGCATTGTTCCGAAATTCCGGCAACCTGAGAGAGGTGGGGTGTGGCAGAGAGACTCATGGCCTGTTCAAAATCCTCTCTGCAGTCAATTAGTTGTTAGCCCAGTCAGCAAAGTGTTCCCCTTGTGTTTTATACCTTGCAACCCTATTTCTTCTCGAAAACAGAGAAAGCTCATCTGCGCACGAACTGCCTTTTATGACTGATGTAGTCTTGTAGTAATATGTTTTAGAGTACTCCAGGTAATAGGTCCTAGATAGAGGTGCACCTCAGGGTAGTATTAGAAAACTGCATTGTGAGTTGCTGATCTTACAGTATAGACTGCTCGTAAAGTGGAGCTGTTAAAGTCGATTTTTGCAAGTGTGCATCGAGCCACCCTCGTACAGGGTATAGACCGCTCGCACGCGGAGCTGTTACAGCCGTTGGATTTAGAGTTCTCCTCATACAGGAGAGTAGGGATAAGTGTTCTCTGTGACCATGTTCCCCTTCCCTGTTTTGTATGGATAAAATCCTGAGCAGTATTTGGAATCTATTTCCCACCTCTCTGTCAGGTGACACCATCCACCTATTTGGGACCTGTGTTAGTAATTTGTGTGCAAGTTACTGTTGTCATCGACACAGTTGCTTTATTTACCCCTTTTATATTGCTGTGAAAACCCAGCACACGTTAACATCTATTGTGCCACCTTCGGAGCACCACACCTCTTATTTTGGCACAGCGGAGAAGGGTATAGAGCAAGTCCTCCAAAGAGACCAATCCTAGAGAAAGAACAGAGTATAGATACAGATGCCGTCAAGATCCAGGAGTAGTAACGAGGTGGATCGAGAGATGGATAGGGAGATGGAGCAAGTGGAGAAGGATCGAGATGAGTGCAACCGTCCCCTTTGACCATGCCATACTATTTTGCTGCACCATGGCTTCCTAGCTATACAGGAGAGCCAGGTGGAGAAGACTCCAGCAGTTTAAGAGAATTTAAAGTGAAAATACAGTCGATGTTCCGACTTTATCAAATACCTGATCATCAAGTGGAAATTTTGTTAGGTCAGTTGAAAGGAGCTGCCGAACAAGAAGTGCAATCATGGCCAGAAAGAGAGAAAGCTACTATAGATCGGATTTTTAAATTGGCTGCGGGAAACATTTGATACCAGGACCGCATCCGAACTAAAGATGAAGCTCTTCTCGAGAACGCAGCAACCGTGAGAGACGTTAAGGGAGTATGCCCTGAGTGTACAAGAAGCACTCCGAGCTATAGAGAGAATAGACTCCAGAGAAGTGCGAGACCCGGTTAAGATTCTTAAAGAAAAGTAATTGATGGAGTCCCCAGCAATGCTCTCAGGAGAGAGCTGTGAATGCTTCACCTTCAAGACCCAGATGCTCTCTTTTTAGATTTTATAGAGAAGGCATTACGGATTTTCGGACCAAGTCGAGCCAGAGGAGATGCCACTGTGTGCCAACAACAGATGATGTTTCCCGGTGAAACATGCCCAGAATACTCCACTAGAGGATGGAGACCAGAGTCTCACTGGACGGCAGGAGCGCATGAGGAAAGATACTCAAACACTGAAGAGACATACACGCAGATGGTTCAGGCGCAGACAGTTTCGCAGGCCTAGTCCAGGACCTAGTACTGAATGGGTAAAACAAATTGCTGCTCTTACCAGAAAAGTTACAGAGGTGTGCTAAGAAGTACGCGACCTTAAGAATAGCTAGAGATCTGGACTTGATGGAGATTGACAATATGGAAACCAAGAACCAAGGGAGATGATGTCCCAGCCGAGAAGAGCAGAAGGACAACGCCCAACTGATCATTTCGACAGCTGTGGTAGACTCATTTGTCGATGATGCGGAATAACTGGACATGTTGAATGACAATGTAGACAGATGACTACAAGTGCTGTAGCGTTAAAGAGCAACTCCCTGGAAATGTGGATAGATTCTCAGAGCAATGGACCAGGTCCAACCTCAAAGAAGGACAAACCCTTTTTCCATTGGAAGATGCCCAACTATGACAGTGAAAGTGAATGGACATGATCTCCTTGCACGCTTAGATATAGATTCACAAGTAACCATGGTACAGAGGAAATACTTCCACCAACATTGGGATCCTAATGAACTGCAACCTCCACCACGATACTGGATTCAACTGATAGACAGCAATGGTACAGAAGTCCTGTACTTAGGATATGTCGAGGCAGATATCCAGTTAGGCAATCACGTCCAGACCCAGCAACGCCGACAGCAGCAGCAAATTACCTCCACTTATTCTTGGAATGAATGCGCTGCAACATTACTTTGAAAAAAACTGGTCCATGTCTTACATCAACATGCTAAACAGGCCAGCCTGGTGGCGCGGAGGGTTGAGGCGCTGGACGACACACCTTGCACCACGCCGGTGACCCAGGTTCGGGAACGAGCCAGGGTAATCGGAGGCCGGCAAGGGGAGAGGGAGAGGATGGGAGATGCTGCAGGCTGGCAGCGCTCCTCCTCGGGAGGAGGAATCCAGCTCTCTTGGAACTTGGTCGCCCCCCTGGTGGAGGCCGTAGGGACAGTGCCACTCATGAGGAGCTCCAACATAGGTCAATGGGGAGGGCTGAGGGGACCTGGTCTGGAGCTGCAGTATGCATGTGCGCCTCCACGCGCATGCACCACCGCTTCTGGGGGTCTCGGAGTAGTACGGGGAGAAAGCGGAGAATATTGTGGGGCAGACGTGGATGATTCCCCCGCACCGACTCTGGGGATCTGCCGGGGCATGTATGGTGCTAGAAGCCCCCAAAAGATCCAGCATTCGGTAGGTTCAGAGGACACTGAAGTCGACCCGCCACAGGAGGATAAAAATAGTTGACAAAAAATAAAAAAATAAAAACATGCTAAACAGATACGCACTGCAGATCAGGGATTTATTTAACTCCCAAAAATTGATTAGCGTTTTGCTGATAAAAGTGCTAAATCTTTGTGAAAATGCATAGCTCTTGCCTCACTGTGTTTAACAAACACAGCACTTCTAGAAAATCTACATAAATACTTTCCGTACAGTTAGTATAGTCCCAAGAAAAAAACTGCTAATCAATTATTTAAAACCCTGCAGATAAGTAGGTACTACAGCAGACCATTCAGCTGATCCAATGCCATCAATGTTTTGCCAACCCAGATGGAGAAATTGGAAAAGTCAGAGTTACAGGTGCTCATCCCATAACTCTAGAGTCCGGGCACTGAAACCATGTTATGGTGTAAAGCCGAGGTAGGACTTACAGGACAAGACTACGATGCCCTAGTGGAACCATATCATGCTGCCGAGGAGGACCCTATCATTGTTACTCGCAGCACTGCGACAGTCAGCAAAAGACGAATCCCTATCAGAGTCCTTAAATTATGGAGATCGTACTGTACAAGGCTACAAGAACCAGCCCATTGCCAAACTAATAATGCAAATGTAATGTAATGCAAACTGAACTAACGCTGTATTAGTCTCTCGTACTATGTAATATCCCGGGTCGCCCCTGAAAAAAGGGACCTTCGGGGCCCAGTTGGCTTACCCGGTCACCAAAATTTGATAAATAAATTATAAATAAATAAAACTACACACTGCCAGTATCCAGGATGTTGTAGAGCCAGAGGATCCAACTCACTCCATAACCTGTAACCAATCAGTATCCAGAAGACACCAGCCACACTTAGAAAACAAGGATTCACCAGAGTGGTTGAAAGAACTTGACATCGGTGCAACTCACACTACAGACACCCAGCAAGAACATGTCCGATGAGTAGCAGTTCAGCATCATCAAGCTTTTAGCAAGCATCCTTTAGATTTCAGACTAGCTAAAGGAGTTCAACACTACATTCCAACGGACAACCATCCACCCATTCGTGAGAGATTTCGACCTCTTCCGCCTGCTATGCACCAACCAGCAAAAGACATGTTGAGAGACATGAAGGAAGCTGATGTTATTCGAGAAAGCCACAGTCCATGGGCTGCACCGGTAATACTAGTGGAAAAGGATGGAAAAAAATCTATATCTGTGAGGATTACAGGAAGCTTAATAATATAACCCATAAGGATTCATACACCCTACCTCGGACTGAAGACTCTCTTACTGCACTGCAATTGGCAGCTGTGTTCTCTACTTTGGATTTAACCAGTGGCTACTGGCAAGTACCAATCACACCCTCAGATGTTGGGAAAACAGCTTTTATCACCCCGATGGGATTATTCATTCGAATTCACTCACATGCCTTTCGGATAATGCAACGCACCAGATACATTTCAGAGTCTAGTAGAACATTGCTTAGGAAGTCATAACCTCGACATACTGCTCTTGTGTCTAGATGACATCATTATTTGCTCGAAGAGCCATGAGGATCACTTGAGCATTTGGCAGAAGTCTTGGAACGACTGACACAGTATGGACTCAAACTCAAACCATCCAAGTGTCATCTTTTGAAACCACAAGTCAACTACTTAGGACACATTGTTTCAGCAGCTGGAGTAGCACCTGATCCAGAGAAAATACGAGTCGTACAAGAATGGCCTGTATCCACTACAGTTAGAGATGTCAGAAAATTCCTTGGATTCACAGGATACTACAGAAGATTCATTCTAAACTTCGCTCGACTAACAACACCGTTACACGAGTTACTTCGAGGATCAACAGCCAGACGCACATCCAGAACTCAGCAAGTCACAGACTTCCAGACACCAAACCACTTTCGATGGTTTACACCAAGCCTTGAAAGAAGTTCAGATTTTGGCCTACCCAGACTATACCAAATCCTTCAAGGTATAAACAGATGCCAGAAACGTGGGTCTTGGTGCTGTACTAGCACAAGAACAGTCAAGAAAAGAAAGAGTCATCGCCTACGCTAACCAAAGTCTCAGAGGATCAGGACAAAATAATGAACGTTACAGCTCATCTCATTTAAACTGTAATTCCTTGCTTTGGTATGGGCGATTACAGAAATATTTTGGCATTACCTAGCCTCCACACCTTTTACTATATACACAGATAAATCAAAATTTAAATATCTGTACATTTTCTTTCTCCGACGGCTGATCTCCGGGCTTCCTTATTGCTGGGCTGTACCTCCTAATGCTGACAGACAGGCAGGCATCAGACCTCTGCAGAAGGGGGCATCTGGTCCTCCACTTCCTGTCTTCAACAGTTCTTCCTAAAGCAGTCCAATGTGGCAATACTACAAGAACTTAGAAACAAAAAACAAGAATTTTAAGGCATATATGGCTGTGAAGCCAGCCTACCATATACATTCTGGGAGGGAATCCGAAGCCCGGAGACCAGCCGTCAGAAAAAGAAAATGTACAGGTATTTAAAATTTCGATTTCTCTCTCTTAAGCTAGTCTCCAGGCTTCCTTACTCATGGGATATACAAAAGCAGTACATCCCCAGATGTCCCGGGTGGGAAGAATGCCCAGTGCCCTCAAGGATCCACCACCACCACCTGAAGCACTCCGTGGCCAATGATGCCTAAGCCAAGGACCTGACCTCCCATGAATTAAATTTGTAAATGTGTGAATGGATGAACAAGTGACCATTCTGCACAAGTCTGCTGGAGATGCTTTTCTGAAGTACACCCCCATAGAGGCCATAGGTCTGGTGGAAAGGACTCTCACTGGGCCAGGCAAAGATACTCTAGCCTGATCCGAAGCCATGGAGGTAACAGATAAAATCCATCTGGCTATAAGCCTTTAGAATCCTTGTTACCCACAATTTTGGCTTGTAGTTAACATGCACAAACTTGAAGTTTTGTGTATAGCTTCCATTCTCATCACCCTTCTCAAGCCTTCCCTTATTGTTTTTCAGAAGTGGGCAGAAGGAAGAAAGAATGAACTACTGATTGTAATGGAAGGGAGACATAACGTTTGGTAAAAAACCTGGAGCTGTTCTAGCTTGATGAAAGACAGTGTATGGCTCTTGGGTAAAAAATGCTCCTAGTTTGCCGACTCTCCTGGCTGAAGTAATACCTATGAGAAAAAAGGCGACCTCCATATGGGATGTCTTCTTGAAAGGCTCTAAAGGAGGCCTTGGTCCCAGCCTGGAGCACCAGACTGAGATTCCAAGACGGTACCTGTGGTTGACTGGAAGGCATTTGAATGTTGTTGCCTTTAGAAACTTCCAGACGTAGGGGTGTGAGCCCAGCGATTGCCTTGAATCCATCAACAAGAGTGCCCCCAGCACAGAAAACTGAGCTCGTAAGGTGGTTTGTTGTAGTCCTTTGTTCAGCCCATCTTAAAGGAACTGCAGTAGTACAGGCAATTGTACTGGATAGTTTTGTACATGTTTGGAATGAAACCAGAACTTCCTCCAAATTCTATACTACCCTCAAGAGGGAGAAGGACAACACAAGTTCCCCATCATTTCAATAACAGCAGCTGTGCAGCCTAGCTCCTTGAAGTTTTCCCATTCCATCTCCAGGCCTAATGAGACAAATTGTTCAAACTGGGATGTAGAACCAGGCCTGATGGTGAAGGTCCGGGCTGAACTTGAAGGTTAGAGGTGGACACCTTGACACATGAAAAAGAAGCGGGAATCATTGGCGGAAAAGCCATAAGAGACCAACCAAACTCAGTTCTGCCCAGGCCAGGGCCACTTTGTGGAGGACTCTGGACAGAAGTGGTATCGGAAGAAAGGCATACAGGAGACCGAACTGACCCCTGTCTAGGGAAGAGGCATCCTGAGCCACCGCTGGTGCGTCCCTGGCCAGGGAGTAGACTAGCTTTACCTTAGAGTTCTGCCAGCAGATGAAACAATCTGAGGATCGCCCCACTGTCCTTCGGTAGAACAACCTTGCGACTGAGCCAGTCTGCTTCCCACTGAAAGAGAAAGGATTCCCTTGGCATTTCTGAGCTTCTTGTGCCGCCCTAATGGTTGATGTATGCCTAACGTTATCAGACTGCCAGTTGGAATCAGTCTATCCTGATTGAGGAATTGCTGTTCAGAGTGCCTATGGGTAAGGTACACTGCTCCCATCTCGAGAACATTTAAGCTGCACCTCGTTTCGAAGAGTGGCCACCTGCATAGTGCCGACCACTGATGCATGTGAACATCTCCGCTCCTGAGGCTTGCCCCGGCTGTGATTCAGATTTGGTGTGCATGGCCCAACTTGAAAACCTTCATGACCGCTGTCCTCCGAGACCCTCACTAGAGGGTGGGTTTAATCTGTCTCACAGAGCTGTATGAAACAATAAGCAGGCAGCTGAGGAGCTATGTGATCCCTAAATTTAGTTTCCAGGGGAAAGACCTTACTGACATGTGTTATGCTGTCTGCCCCCTGGAGGGTCAACATCTGGTTTGAAGTTAGGGGATCTCTTTTCTCCAGTTGATGAGAAAACAGTGTACGGACGGGCACCAGATTACCTCCGCCACTGCTTGTAATGGTTGACTGGACTGTGGGGCCTTTATGTGGACTATGACTGCTACTAGCACCTCTAAGGGCATAAGGAAGACCCAAATGGCAGAGATTTGAATTGGAAGTATTGTTCTCCCGCTCTGAATCTGAGATAGTGATTGGGTAGGTCCCGAGTGGGAATATGCAAATAGGCACCTTGCAGATCTATGGATGCTGGAAAAACTCCTTTTGAGACTCCCTGATTGACGACAAGGTTTCCACCTTGAAGGGTCTGCTGCGGACAAAATTATTCAAGAATTCGAGATGTAGGACTGGCCTCAATCCCCATGTGTGTTTTGGCACGATGAAGAATGGGGAGAAAATCCATTAGGATGAACGTCCTACCCTGCCTACTGTACTTATTTCAAAACATCCCATACTTTCCATCTCAATATTATTTCAAGTCTTGGGACACCGTGATATCAAAATTCATTTGGAACAAGCAGAAACCACAAATTCGCCTTTCACTATTAAAACTATCACTGGCTCAGGGTGGAACTAATCTCCCGGACCTAAAAAAATATGCCGAGGCCACTTTTTTAAAAATCCTTTTATTATGGCTCTCTGACCAATTCGATTCCCCAATGGAAGAAGCTGGAACTCCATTTGAATGACATGTATGACATTAAAAAAATAATATTTTCCTCTCCAGGGAGAACCCCTCCTTTGAAAGATTTTACAGTTATTACCTCACAGGTCTCAAAAATTTGGTTTAAAATGCGTGAAAAAGCGCCACTTCAATTAATTAACGAATACTGTAAGTTAATTTCAGAAAATGATCTCTTTATCTCATCCCATAATGATTGAACTTTCTCCTGTTGACGCAGATTGGAACTGGAGCAGGTTTTCCAGTTTCTGGGCACAAACGGAATCTTATCATTCGAAGAATTAAAATCTTAATTTAATCTCCCAAATGTTGACCAATTCAGACATTTCCAAATTAGAAACCATCTTCTATGAAATAGAATTATCCAGGTTAAACTGAAGCCACCCCTCCCCACAAAAAAAATATTCATTGACCACTCTTGGGGACAACACTGGAACCATTTAATTGGTAACTTATACAAAATGATGCGAGACCAAAAGAATCAACAAACTCAATCCTAGTAAGTTGGAATAAGGACTTAGACCTTGTGGTATCCAATGAAGAATAGTCCTCTTCGTCTCTACGAGTGGTCAAAAATCACCAGATCTCACGTTTGATGGGAATACTCCTGGAAATGCAGATCTAGATTTTTCAGGTCACCAGCAAGTTTGACTAAATATCTTCCAATGGAATATGGAGTTTGTTGGAGGGGAGTGTGGAGCAGAATTGGCCGATCTAGCACATATACTGTGGCTATGCCCACGCTTAATGCCTTTTTGGCTAAGTATACAAAATGAAAACAGCGAGGGTCTACGTGAATATGTTGAGCTCACAGCTGAAGTGGTGCTCATGGCTGTCTACTCGGATCGCTCCCCCCCAATGGACTAAAACCCTGCTTCCCATTCTGCTGTTGGCAGCAAAAAAATCCTTGACAAGGAAATGGACGACTAAAGCAGTACCAAGTATACAAGATTGGAGGCAAATTGTGAACTCTTTATACCAGATAGAAAACATCACAGCGAAACTAAATCAAACAGATGGATTTGCCACTATATGGAGAAGATGGTTAGTCTATCAGGCAAGGGTTGATCCTGGTTTCTGCCCATAGCGGGTGGATTTCAGAGAGGAGATGAAGAGAAATATGTGGGGGCATAGATCTGTACAACTATCACAAAACAAGGGTAGATCAGTTTCGGTCTTAATCTGTAACCAATGTAAAAGATATTTATGCACTGTTTACTTATATTACAACAAATCTGAAAGTAACCACAAAAAATGTACAGATTGTAAAATGTCTCCTGATATAAAATTAAGAAAAAAAATCTAATAAAAAACAAATAAAAAAAAAAATAAAACGGGGAGAAAATAACCAGCCCAGTGGGGCTGAGGGTTGAGGCATTGGACGCCACACACCTCGCGCCATGCCGGCAACCCGGGTTCGGGAACGAGCCCAGGCAGTTGTGGGTCGGTAGAGGAGGTAGATGATTACATAGATACATAGACAGTGTCGGCAGATAAGGGCCTACGGCCCACCCAGTCTGCCCATTTGAGCTTGTAAGTTTACTTTATGTTTTCCTAGGAGTCTGTTGCCCCTTAACCCTGACCTCCAGAATTCCTTTATATCTATCCCATGCATTCTTAAAACCCATGATTGTTTCAGCCCCCACCACTTCCTCAGGCAAGGTGTTCCACTTTTCCACCACCCGTTCTGTGAAGATATTCTTCCTCACGTTTCCTCTAAATCATCCTCCCTGCAACTTCAACCTATGTCTTCTAGTCCTGGAACATCTTTTTTGCTAAACAAAAATAGCGTCTTCCTGCACCCTGTTCCTCCCTGTAAGATACTTGTATGTCTCTATCAGATCCCCTCTCTCCCTCCCTCCTCTCCTCCAGGGAGTACATATTCAGTTCCTTCATCCTGTCCTCACAGGACTTGTGATGCAATCCATGTACCATCTCTGTTGCCCTCCTCTGAACCTTCTATACCCTGTCTATGTCCTTACGTAAGTAAGATCTCCAGAACTGTACACCGTACTCCAGATGGGGCCTCACTAGTGTCTTGTATAGTGGAATTATGACCTCCTTTTTCCTGCTGGTGATGCCCCTGCCTATGCATCCCAGCATCATATGTGCTTTACCTGCTGCCTTGTCACACGGTTTCCCCTGCCTTGAGGTCATCAGAGATGATGACCCCAAGATCCCTTTCCTGCTTGGTGCATGCTATATCCTCACCCCCCAAATTATATATTGTGCCAGGGTTTTTGTGCCCCATATGCATTATCTTGCACTTCTTCGCATTGAATTTCAACTGCTAAACCCCTGACCATTCAAGTTTCTGCAGGTCCCTTCTCATTCTGTCTACACCCTCTGGTGTGTCTACTTTGTTACAGAGCTTTGTGTCATCAGCAAACAGGGAAATTCTACCTTCTAGGTCCTGCACAATATCACCGATGAAGATGCTGAATAGGACCGGCCCCAGCACTGATCCCTGTGGTACCCCACTGGTCACTCTTCCCTCTGTGGAGTGACAGCCATTTACCACCACCCTTTGTGTCCTGTCGTCCAGCCAGTTACCTACCCACTGCACTACTGTCCTGCACACACCCATATTCCCCAGTTTGTGTAATTGTGTCAGTGGCTCAGTAGGTAGCACACTCGTCTCTGAGGCCGGGAGATCAGAGGGTTGTGGGTTCAGTTCCCACATCTGGCACTTGGGTTAATATCCCAGTACTGACACTGTAATGCAGCACGAGAGGGGTGCTGCATTTCTGAGGTGCTGTCTTTCGGATGAGACATTAAAACCGAGGTCCCATCTGCCTGGATTGGTGGTAGTTCAGGAGGATGTTAAAGATCCCATGGCACTTATCGAAAAGAGTAGGGGAATTTCCCCGGTGTCCTAGCCAAATTTCCCTTATTCACTAAAAATAACACCAACAGCTTAATCTGGTTCAAGGTCAGTTGGCATTCATCTGTATCCCCTTCCCCCGGGTTGTGCCTGAAAATAGGCAGGATTTGTCTAATGCACTTACCCGGTCAACAAAAACTAAATAAATAGTCATCTATGTGGCAAAGTGCCAAAGGCCTTGCTGAAGTCCAGATAGGCCATGTCCACTGCCTTCCCCTGGATCCACCTCCCTAGTCACCCAGTCAAAAAAAATTCAACGAGGTTGGTCTGACATGACCTCCCCCTGGTGAAACTATGCTGCCTTGGGTCCTGTAGTCAACTGACAACCAGATGTTCCACCAATCTCTCCTTCAGTAGTGCTTCCATGATCTTCCCCAGCTCTAATCTCTCGGGAGGAAGGGGGGCACATGCTTGGCACCTGACTGGCCTCTGGTGGAAGCCAGAGGCAAAGCAAGTGCACAAGCGTAAAGAGAGGGTTGGGAGTGGAAGACGTCGGCGGTGACGCCCTGACGCTGGGGCATATGCCACTCCCACAGAAAATGGGGGGAGGAAAACACCCGCAGTGCTCCCGATCCCCAGTGCCCCTGCCCGACCCAGTACCAGCATCCCGACGAGAACTAGAAGGACTTCGGGGGTGACCCTACCCCGTGCCAGCCTGGGGGACACAGCCACAGCTACATGGGGGATGGACTGCACCAGACTCCAGGTAAGAAAATGGTGACTAAATGGTCATAGGTGTCTCCCGAAGAGTGGGAGCGCTGCAGGCAGTGGGAGTATAAAGAGTTAAAAGGAAAAAAGAATGGGGAGAAAACTCCCCAATTGACCTCTGTGGGGGTACTAGCACATTTACAGAAGGTCCATAATGGCCAGTAGCATTGCCTGTTTTCCCCAATGGGTTGCCAGAGATAGGGGAGGACACCACATGAGGCAGTGGGGGCTTGTATGGTAACCCATGCTGGTTATGTCTAGGACCCTTCTGTCCGACTTAGTTTGGGTCCCTTCCTCAAGAAGTTTTTTTCTCTCTCTCTCCTCTCCTTTCTTTCTACCTGCCCCCTACTTAAGGAAGTGCCTGGATAGCATGTGCCCCCGAGAAGTTAGTGTTTTCATCTTATTGCAATGAAAAAGTGACTGGAACCTGAAGAACCAAGACTGGCCCCTGCCTCTTGATGCAGCATATGCACCCTGGCCCTCTCCCCGGAGTCCCTCACTGCCTCCTTCAGGAGATTACCTTCATTGGGTGCGTTAATCAACTGGCTCTAGCAGAGGTGACCCGCTTGCCAGATCCGAAGCCAGAGGTTGCAGCGAGCCGAGGTCTGATACAACATGGTCCTTGTACTGGGTCCCTGCAAGAAGCCCCTCTTTCAGTTGATATGACTGACTTCTTGGTCAGGTTTGAAATCGAAGGGTGGGTTTTAGAGCAGCCTCACGACTTCTTAGATTGCTTCTTGTCAGACTTGAGAAACTTAGAGATCCATCAGGCCAACGGATAGGTGCACTCTGGACCTTGCTGTTCCTCCTTCCTCCAGGTCTGAAGCCATCAGCCCCTCACAGAAGTTCAGGTAGTCTGAGAGTCACAGCCGTGGTTCTCTGACAAACCTGACCTGCCAGACTGCCATCCGCAGTCCAGGTCTGAAGCCACCAGCCCCTCACAGAAGCTCAGGTATGGACTTGCCCTCAGGGACCGATTACCTCCAGGAAGGGAGTCCTAGCTGCCCGATTTTCCTTTTTTCACATGAGGACAGTTGTCTCTGTGTTTAAATCCAGAGTCTGTTACTGCCGTGACCCACTGACTGCAGTTAGCCCCAGGAGCACTCCAACTGGCTCCATATAGCTCTGCACTGTTAATGCTCAAATTATATTTTACTGGCTTATGATTTCTGTTAATACTGTCTTGCTAACATTTTACAGTTCAAGTTTGCCGATTTAATCCAAGTGCCTGTAGAGTGTTCCCGCATAAGACCCAACAGCGATCTCAGCTCAGGCCTTGAACTCCCCACCCCCTTTCACCTTTTTACTCTGGTATTGTGTTTTAAATAGCCCTGTTCTTGCTCTCAGACCTTGTGGCACCTTGCCTAACATCTTGGTCTGCAACACCCCGTGTTTAAGCCATTTTGCATTTCTTTTTAGCTCCATGAGCAGCCCCATCCCCTGCCTCATTTAATTTTCCTCTGTCCTTCTCTTTTCAGGTAGTCTGAGAGCCACAGCCATGGTTCTCCGACGAACCCGACCTGCCAGACTGCCATCCGCAGAGTACGGATTTGCCCTCAGGGACTGATTACCTCCAGGAAGGGAGCCGTAGCTGCCTGATTTTTCGGCCCCGCCACCCTACCCCGGTCCTGTTCAAATACACTTAAACCCCGCCCTGGCTTTCTAGCTCACTCCTACAGGCTACTGCCAGCCAGCTGCTCAAGCTTTAAGTGACAGTATCACTGCCTCTTGCAAAGTACTTTCCCCACCAAGTGTAACTCCTCCTTCTAGCTCTCTCTAAAATCACTAAGTACCATGGTTACGCTCCAAATTAGCATTAACCTTTCATCCAGTAAAGTCATCTTTATGCTCCTGCTCCTCTCTGGCAACATTCACTCGAACCCAGGCTACTCACTTCAACGGGCCCTGGTGTTCATAAGGTTAAAGGCCTAAAAATAGCCTCACTGAATATCTACAGTTTAACCTCAAAATTTGACCAATGTCTGGCATGGATGGCCCTCCATACCCCTGACATCCTCTGCCTAACGGAGACTTGGTTGACCAGTAGGATTAAAGATAGCGAAGCTGCCCTCAAAGGCTTCCAAGCATACAGGATTGATAGAATAGGCAAGAGAGGTGGGGGATGCCTCATCTATGCCAGGGACTCTCTGCAGTGCACCGTCCTCCCTGTAACCAGGGTGGCCGAGGACCATATGATAATAGTGATAAAGGCACAGGTCGGTCAGAATGGCAAAACTCTCATCATTGCCACAAGCTACCTACCCCCCCAAGAAAGCCACAGCAGGCTTTCCCAATATTATGGACGTTATCAGCACCCTTCCAAAAGGGATGGAGCTTGTCATTACCGGGGACTTTAACATAAACTGGGATGGAAAGGACGCTGCTCCTTTCAGGGATCTGACAGCCACCTCCAACCAGACACAACCTGTCACCTGCCCCACCAGGCAGAACTATAAGGCAGGAAACAGTACCCTCCTTGACTGGATCCTAGCAAACTCACCATCCCAGATCTCGGAGATCAAGGTTCTCCCAGACACGCTAAGTGACCACTCCCCAATCACCTTCCTGTAGTCTAATAAATTTACCAAAAGCCCACCCATCCTCATAGAAAGCAGGGTCTCGAGGAAGGGTAAACTTGGAGCCCTCAAATCAGCCCTTGCCCTGCATGACTGGACTCCTATCGACCTGGCACCCACCCTTAATCAGGCCCTCAGTTACTTCATTAAGGGCTTTAGCTCCATCTGTGACATCTATGCCCCACTCGCCAAAAGAAAAATTTTGGGGCAGGCAAATGGCTGGATTGATGGGGAGCTCCTCTCCCAACCGAAAGAAAGGGACATTCTCTGGGAGAAGGCCAGAAACACAGGTAGCAAGCATGACTACCAGTGCTACAGAACAGCCAGGAACCGCTGCACCAAGCTCATCCGGCTCACCAAAGCCAACTATCATAAGGCCCAGCTTTGCAATTCTTGGGGTGATGGGAAAAGATTCTGAGATAACATCAAAAGCATCCTTGGAAAGGAGGACAAGAAGCACCCTCAGCTGCTCAGTATCAGTAACACCCCCCACTACAGACCCTCTAGCTATTGCAGAAGCCTTCAATAAAGGCCTTCACTGATCTTACTCCAGTGCTACCACCTGCCTATTTTCAACCTGATTTGAACCACTCTAACAACATGTCTACTGAGTGTTTTCACCTGTCCTTCTACTTTAAAAAGGTGACGGTGAAGGAGACCCTTATTATAGTCAAGAAAGTACTACGTAAGACCAGACTGGGCAGTGACGGGATAGACATGAAACTTTTATCCCTCATGCTGGACATTCTTATAGTACCCACTGGGGGGTACTACCATGGGAGAAAAGGCTGTCGAACAGGGTCCAATAAAGGAGGAACTCTGTCTCCACTCCCCAGGGGAACTGGAGGAATGTGGGAAAAGGCAGACTGGTAAGGTGCAGACTGGGGGAAGATGGAATCCCCATGGGAACACAAGCAGGGGAAATGGAAGTATAGGGGAAAGGGTGTAAGGTAGTCCTACTAAATGCCAGGAGCTTGGGCAATAAAATGCCTGAGCTCCAGGCGAAACCGAGGGAGAGATGGATGTGGCCGTGGTCACTGAGACCTGGGCCACCGCAGGGCACGACTGGGACCTGAACCTGGAGGACTACAACATGTTCAGGAAGGTGGGGAGGGAAGGGGTAGCAATAATAGTCAAACATTGCATTGACACAGGAGGAGTGGAGGAGGTGGCGGGAACTGTGGAGGCGATTTGGGTCACCTTGATAACAAGAGAGGGGAGCAAGACAGTAAAAATAGGAGTGATGTATAGACCCCCTGCGCTGGCGGAGAAGCTGGAGGAGAGACTGGTGGCATATGCTGGGAGACACTGCAGATTGGGCAGGGGAAGGGTGGTGGTGTTGGGAGGACTTAAACATGCCAGGAACGGATTGGGAGACTATGACATCCTCGGTGGCCAGGGAACAGAGGTTGTTGAATGTCTTTCAGGAGGTGTTCCTAACTCAGCAGGTAGGGGAACCGACCAGGAGGTGCGGATACTGGATGTGGTCCTGGAGGTAAGGAACCCGGTGGTAGGGAGCGACCATGCCACGGTCTGGTTCTGCCTGAACCTGGGAGAGGTAGAAGGTTGCACAAAGACAGAGGTAGCTGACTTCAGGGGGGCGGATTTCAAGGAAATGGGAAGGATCCTTAAGGAGTATCTGGATGGGATTGGGCCAGACATGGACGCTGACAGTAGGTGGGAAATCATCAGGAGGGGGATACAGGATGCTACCAGCACCTGTGCAAGAGTAAGATGAAAATGCGGTAAGGCCCGAAAACCCTGCTGGTGGACCAGGGAGGTTCAGAAGGTGGTGAGGGGAAAGAAGGCAGCCTATAGGCATTTCAAGTGCAACGGAGTGAAAGGGATTGAGGGGAGTTCGAGTTGATGGCCAGGAGGGCCACTAGGGTGGAGAGAGCGGCTAAGGCAAGGAAGGAGCAGAACCTGGCCAGGGAAATTAGGAGAGGGAACAAGGGGTTCTTTAGATACACTGGGGAAAACCGAAGGGTGAAGGGGCAGATTAGCAGATTAAAACAGGGGAGGGATGGGCACAAGACCCAGGGGAGCAGGCTGAGGTACTAAATGAGTACTTTGCCTCGGTTTTCACCAGGGAAAATGAGGGGGCTGCATCATACATGAGAGGAGACTGTGAAACTGAGGAGGGCCCCCTTACCAATCAGCGGGTCTGGGAAGAGGGGGAGCCATCACTGGCAGGAGGGGGGGAAGGCAAAGCAGGGGTACGAGGTAGTGGAGATGGAAATCAAGGCAGAGAGAGAGACAGTGCGAGGGAAGCCCTCAGCTCCCTTAAGATGGAGAAAGCACTGGGGCCGGATAAATTACATCCCAGAGTGCTGAAGGAACTGGCGGATGTCCTGGCAAAACCCCTGGCGGAGCTTTTCAACCTCTCTGAGGACAGGATGGGTGCCCCAGGACTGGAAGGTGGCGCATGTAGTGCCTATCCACAAGTCAGCCTGACATCGGTGGTGGGCAAGGTGATGGAGGGCATTGTCAAGGAGAGCAGGGGGGACCTGGATAAGTCAGGGTGCCTGAACAATAGACAGCATGGATTTGTCCCGGGGAAATCGTGTCAGACAAACCTTGTGGAGTTCTATGACTGGGTGATGAGTGCCTTGGACCTGGGTAGACCGGTGGATGCCCTCTTTGACTTCATCAAGGCGTTTGACTCTGTTCCTCATCAAGGGGACCTGTTGGATAAGCTGGGAGAAATGGGGGTGGGGAACCAGATGATCAGATGGATAGGCAACTGGCCCCAGGACTGGAACCAGAGGGTCGTGGTTGGCGGGATAGTCTCATCCCCAAGGAGGGTCATTAGTGGGGTCCCTCAGGGATCGGTCCTTGGGCCTCTCCTGTTCAACGCCTACATCTCTGACATAAGGAAGGGTATCAGGAGTGAGAGGAGTCTCTTTGCGGATGACTCAAAATTGGGTGCGGTGGTGGATGGGAAGGAGGGGAGGGTGACCCTACAGGGGGACCTGGAGGCTCTGGAAGGTGGTCTAGAAAGTGGAAGCTGAGGTTGAATGCAGGAAATGCAAGTACTGCACCTGGGAGCCAGAAACCCGGCCAAGTGTGTACACCCGGGATGCTTCAAGTCCCAATGGCCGAGAGGGACCTGGGGTGGTGGTGGAAGTCAAGATGAACAACTCGGAGACTTGTAGGGAGGGCAGCTGCAAGGCCAACAGGATACTGGGATGCATCTCTAGGGGAATCACCTCCAGGAGCAGGGAAGTGATGCTCCCTCTGAATAACTGCTTGGCGAGGCCGCAACTTGAGTACTGCGTGCAGTTTTGGAGGCCACACTTAAAGAGGGACACTGAACTCTTGGAGAGGGTCCAGAGGAGGGAAACCAAAATGATTTGGGGCTTGGGGGACATGACCTATGGGGAGAGGCTCAAAGAGCTCAATATGTTCACACTGGAAGAGAGAAAGGACCGGGTGGGGGGGTATATGATAGAGGTTTTCAGGTACATGAAGGGGTAAATAGGGGAGGAGCAAGCAGAGTGCTCCAAGGGGGGCAACTAGAGGGCATGGGTGGAAACTGGATGGGGGGGATTCAGGGGAGAAAGGAGGAGGTGCTACTTCATTGAGAGAGTGGTGGAGCCATGGAATGCGCTGCCCAGGGGGCTGGTGAAGGCAGAGACGGTGGAAGGGTTCAAGAGGGGGTGGGACAGGTACAGGGGAAGGGCTCTGGAAGCAAAGTCCAGTGCAACGGGAATATCTGGGACTGGGAAGGGAGAAGCCAGAGAGGGCGATGGGGGGAAGCAAGGTCAGTTCCCAGGGTGGGGGCTGACCAAACAAGCAGACACAAAAGACCATTAGGCCTATTCTGCTGGCAGTTTAGTATGCTAGTATTACCATGATGTACAATAAGACCCTGGCCCTGGCCCAATTCCTGGTGGTTTGAAAGCAGACCCTAGTTATGCCAGTGCACAAAGGAGGAGACAAGTCTCTGGTAGCCAAGTACAGACCCATCTCGATCCTCTCCCCCCTGTCCAAGGCACTGGAAAAGATTGTGGTGGGTCAACTCAATGACTATCTCAATTTGTATAATTTACTATGCCCCAACCAGCATGGCTTCAGACAAAATCACAGTACCACCACTGCCCTGCTGGACTACACGAACTATGTACATAAGGCCCTGGATGAAGGCAAACTGGCGGGGTCTGTTTTTATTGACCTCACCAAAGCCTTTGATACAGTCAGCCACCCTGTTACTGACCCAACTGCAAAACATGGGTGTGGCACCCAATGTCCTTTGCTGGTTCCACTACTACCTGTTTTGAAGAAATCAATGTGTCAAAATTGGGCAAACTGTATCCAGCGCAAGAGAGGCATCACTGGGGTACCCCAGGGATCAATACTGGGGCCCCTACTCTTCAGCCTCCCCTAAAATGACCTTCCCACAGCCTGTGACACCAAACTTATACTGTATGCAGATGATGCTGTGCTCCTGAGCAGCAGCACGTCTCAGGCTGCCCTACAATCTGAGCTGCAGAACTCCTTCTCCAAACTCGAGGACTGGTTCTGTAGTCATAAGCTGCTACTAAACTACAAGAAGACCACCATGCTTATGTCCAGCCCCCACAACAAAAATATGCACTATCCCCATATCATTTCCAACTCATGCAGTGAGCCGCTGGAACAAGTTCACTTCTTCAAGTATCTGGGGGTCATAATAGATGATACTCTCACATTTGCACACCATATTGACTCTTTGGTCAAGACAGTCAATACCAAAATTGGTGTCCTGTACAGGCACAGGCAGCACCTCTCTCCGGGGGCCCTCTGCCCCTCAGTCCACAATTCAACTATATGTACTACTGACTATGCACTAGTGGTCTATGGGGCAATGGATACAGCACTCAAGAGGGTTCAGACTGCGCTCAACAAAGCCTGCAGACTCACCCTGGATGCTGAGCATGGCACTCACACCTGTACTCTGTACGAACGTTCAAATTGGAGGTCATTAAGAAACCAGGTCAAATTCCAGACTTGCATCCTAGGGAAGAAGGCTCTATTGGGTAAAACACCACCTTGTGTAGGCAATTTGATCAAGGTGGCCAACTCGTTACAGGTCACCAGAGGGAGGACTAGAGGGGCCTTGGCTATCCCCTTCCGTCGCACCTCACTTGGGCAACGTGCATTTGCCTACCGGGCCCACCTGTGGATGAACGAACTCCCTGGGCACCTCCTGGCCACCAACTGTCTGGCACAATTCAAAACTGACCTCAAACAGCACCTAACAACACTCTCTAAGTGCACCTGCCCCCGAGTCTAGCCACACCTGCTCTCTCTACCCCTCAGCAAGCACTAGGCAGGCCTCATGTACCCCCCTGTCCCTTCTCATGACTTGCCTCAGCAACAGTCTGCATCATGCTCCTTCGGCACCCGCCACCCCCCTCCCCCCGAACTCACAGTCCCGTGAGTTTCCCTAACAGTCACTACTAATGCAGGCTGCCTGACCATGCCCCCTCACACCCCACCATTTACTCTAGCAGATCTTCTCCGCTCAGCCTCCTCTCACCCCACAATTTATCCCTATACCTTATCACCCTTCTTCCCACACCCCTCACCTCCACCGCATTACATACCTCTCTCTCTCATACCTCCTTTCTTCGCCCCACTGCCAGCTATCCCCATCCCTCTGAACTACTGACAAGGCACTCAGCGGCTGCTTATTATCCCCCCCCCCAAATAAAGTGTTTTTCTTGTTATTTTAATTTGTACATATGTTTTGGGTCATTCTGTAAGTTCTGAATCCAAGCTGTATCGTTCACTGTAATGTACCTTTGCTTTCTCCTATTGTTCTTTGTTTTGCAATCTGTGACGTGGAACCTTTGTAACAGTTTATGCTCAAAGGGCTTTTCCGAATCACTAAATAAATAAATTACATAAAGTGTTCTTATTAGGTCCCCAATGGCTAGGGGAATTGGGAAGTCTGAGGTGGCAGCTGTAAAACAAAAGCCTGTTTCGGCTGGGTGGAAGCCTCCAGGGAAGATCAGAGATGAATCCCGGCTAGAACATACATACATACATACATACACATATATACATATACATATACATATACATATATATATATATATATATTTTTTTTTTTAATGAAAAAGACTAGGCCCTCCAGGTCAAAGATTGTGGACAGTGCGTCAACAGAGATCGATGATAAGCCCCCTAGCTCCCTCCCTCTCTCCGGAGGAAGATGGACTGAGGAGTCCGGGGATGTTCCCTGCGACACCAATGTGAGGACTACTGCTCCTCTTTGAATGAGAACGGGGCTTTCTTTTGTGTTGTGCGGGCCCCCACCTGGAGACCCAGGAGGGAGCCCGACAGGCATGCTGGATCCAGGGCAAAGGCCCAATTTTACCTTACAATGAGGCCTGGAGCCAGAGAGGGGGCTGCGTACTGCTGGGTCTCCCGGTGGCCACTGCCGTCTCAAACCTGGTGGCTGCTGCTTGTTCAGACCCATCTTGTCTATTGACTAACAGTCTGAGTCAAGCAAGGGGCTGCCTCCTTTGACCTCGACACTGGTGGACGCTGCCTTGTCACCTATTAGGCAAGGTGACCCAGTGAAAATGATTAGAAGTGGGGACAAATCCATGCTGGTGTTTTTTTTTTTTTTGCCCCTGGAAGGTTTGCCTGAGGCCATGCCCTAAATGGTCCTGTTCCCCTTTTAATCAGCATACCCCTCCACCTGGAGGGGTCCGAGTGATGCCGCAGAAGTTGCATGAATTTGCTGTAAGCAGTAAATTTACTGAATAAGATCCGGCTTGTCCCTTGAAGTTGCATGAATTGCTGCTGGCCCTTTAAGGGCAAAATACTAACCTGCTCCCCTCCTTTAGTTGTAGTAAGTGGTAAATTTATTGATTAAGATCCATCTTGTCCTTTTGCTATTCTGGTGGGGGGGCCTGACCAATGCTGAGAGGGAGCTCCATTGGTCCCATTTAAGAGGGGGTGTCCCCCCAAGCACTGCACTCGTCATCCTGTAGGGGAGCCTGTTATTCTGTATCCCTAAGCGCTGTGCACCATGATCTGTAGGAATCTCAGTTTGTTTTGTGAGAACCCTACAGTGCTACTGGGTGACCTCAGCGCTCCACGAGGTAGATATCATGCCAGCGCTACCGCTTGTTGACGCGAGATCCGATGTGGGACCACTGCTGTGCTGCTGTCCCCAACATCAACAAGTGGCCAGGTGCTCTCCTCAGCGCATTTTGCCGGTGGAGGCCTAAGCGCTCTCCTCAGCGCTTGTCAATGAATGAGATAGCTATGCACAATATATGTTTCTATAAATTCTGAGCACAGTACCGGGAGAGAGAGACGAAAGGATAGGCATGGTATAAAAGCACTGGAAGAGTGGTCAAGGGTATGGCAGCAGTGTTTTATTTATTTACTTATGAGTTTTACCAGGAAGGCATACTGAGCAACATGCTCGATTCCAGATGAGACCTGGGGGCTGAGACCCACATACATAAACTAGAACTGCTTATACAGTACAGAGAGAGCAAGTTCATAAACATACATTTAGGGTGAAAAATGCAGACAAGGGTATTTTACAATACAATTAGTACAAACAGCATAATGACATGGGGGTAGGGTACTGTACAAGATGTTTTAGATTAACAGCAGAGAGATATTTGGTAACATTCTTAGATGCAAAAAAGTGCAAAATAATGCACTTAGGCCACAGAAACCTGGGCACGGAGTACAAAATGGGCAGAGTGATACTGAGAAAGAAAAAGCATGAAAGAGAGCTAAGGGTAAGCACACTGGATGACCTAAAGATGGCTACATTGTGTGACAAGGTAGACGGAAGGGCTAGTGAGATGCTGGGGTGCATAGGAAGGGGTATCGCCAGCAAGAAGAGGGAGGTGGTGCTGCCCCTACAGTATACAGACTGCTAGGAAGACCCCACCCTGAGTACTGTGTCCAGTTCTGGAGACCACATCTCAGGAAGAGAGTGGAGGCAGTCCAGAGGAGAGCTACCAAAATGGTACAGGATCTACATCAAAAGCGCTACAAGAAAAGGCTAAAACAGCTAACGTGTACACCCTGGAGGAGAGGAGGGACAGGATATGATAGAGACCCTTAAATACCTCACAGGCGTTAAGACTGCTTCTATTCTTATATCCTGTTATGACTGTTTGCCGGTACCTTGTAATCTCCCAGGTCACACCTGAAAATAGGCCCTTGGCTGTCTAGTGTGCTTACCTGGTTAACAAAAACGAAATAAATAAGGCACAGGAAAGGGATATTTTCCAGAGGAAAAAAGGTGCTCTACGATAAGGGAGCATGCTATGAAGCTGGAGGGGGTAAATTGAGGAGGGATGAGAGGAAGTAGTTCTTCACAGAAAGGGTGGTGGATACCTGGAACAGCCTTCCAGCGGAGGCAGCAAGGGCTAAGATAGTAGTGGGGTTCAAAAATGCCTGGGACAGGCACAAGGGAATTGTAAGGGTAAGGGGGGGGGGGGAGATTGCATCCTAGATCAAACAGGATCTGCAGCAAAAATATACAAGTAGGAAAAGAGCAGAGGACTGTTCAGTGTTGATAATGGGGTGCAGATGGGAAAGGATACAAAGGGCACATATTGGAGGGCAGTCTCCTTGAATACGAGAAGCCCAGGGAACAAAGCAGCCAAGTTACAGGCTCTAATGGCAGAGGGGGAGGTGGACATAGCGGCCATCACAGAAACATGGGCCACCAAATACCAGGACTGGGACCTGGTGATCCCAGGGTACAAGCTATACCGCAGGGAAAGGGAAGGGAGGTGGGGTAGCTATTTATGTAAAGGTGGGAATAAGGTGCACCAGGGAGGAGGGTAGAGCAGAAGTATCATGGATACAATCCCAGGATTCGAGGAACAGGACACTTAGGAAAGTGGTGGTATATAGGCCACAGTCTCAGGCGGAGGACTTTAATAGGAAACTAGCAGAGCAGATGAGAAAGGTCCGCAGAAAGGGTAACACCGTGATTGTGGGGGACTCCAATCTGCCAGGGATGGACTGGAGAATGCCAACCACCTTGAGCATTAAAGGAGCAGAGACTCCTGGAGGCTTTCCAAGACAGACAGGTAACATTCTGGACCACATGCTGACTAATGGGGATTTTGTCAGAGAGCTAGGGGTGGAGGATCCGCTAAGAGGGAGTGACCACCACACAGTGTGGTTCTCACTTAACATGGGCAGGGAGGCTGCAGGAACAAGGACCAGGGTGGTGGACTTCAGGCGAGCAGACTTTGGTAGGATGGGGGAAGATAGTGGCACCTAGCCAGCATCCACCCACACGTGGATGCTAATCGGAAATGAGAAGTTATCAAGCTAAGACTCACAGAGGCCACCAACTCGTGTACTAGGACACAAAGCAAGAAAGCTAGGTCCAAAAAACCAAATTGGTTAAGCAGGGAGGTGTTGGAGAAGGTAAGGGAAAAAAAAAAAAAAGGCAGTCGTCCGAAAAGTCAAGAGATCCAGCAGGGGGTAAGATATAGAGAAGTACCTGAGGAGATCAAGAGAGGTGACCAGAGCAGTCAAGGCAGTCAAGGCTTCAAGAGAGCTTAGGCTGGCACAGGGTATAAAGGAAGGAGAAAAGGATTTCTTCAGGTAGAAAAGGGAGAAGAAATTGCAAAGATCAAATTGTAAGGATCAAGAAAGATGGGGAGGTGGGCAGAGAAAGGGGCAGATCAGGCAGATGCACTCAATGAATACTTCTGTATTTACTACGGAAAAGGATGGGTTGCTGCCTCAGGGGTCAGGAAGGATAGGCACGGGGGGGGGCGGGGACAGTTGACGGGGTGATCTCAGGGGGCAGGGTACTGGAAGGCCTGAGGGCACGGAGGGTGGATGAGGCACCTGGCCCAGACAGCATTCACCCCCAGGTATTGAAGGAGTTGGCAGAGAGATCCTGGCAGAGCCATTAGCAGACTTGTTCACTACCCCTCTAGAAACAGGATGCGTACCCCAGGATTGGAGGATGACGCATGTGGTGACCCTCCACAAAAGCAGTCCCAAGGATGAACCAGGCAACTACAGACCAGTAAGCCTCACATCTGTTGTAGGAAACTTAATGGAGACGATCCTTAACTAAAGTGAGTAAAATTTTATTTTTTTACAGTTATTTAAAAATCCAAAGTACTATACAAATGAGAAACATTTAAATTACAAGCATATTACTAACAATAACAATAATAAAATCATTCCCCAAATGCTTTCACAAACAAAAAAGTTTTTAGCTATGGTTTAAAACTCTAGCCAGTCAGGCAGCCTCATATCCAGCGAGGTAGAGAATTCCACAAAATGGGGGCAGCACAAGAAAATGCACGTGCCCCAGATGTCTTTAAACGAACTCTGGGAATCTCTAGCAATCCCTCGTCGGCGGATTGGAGTGAGCGAGAGGGACAGTAGGGAGTAAGGAGATCTTGTAGATACCGCAGTTCCTGTTCGTATAGGGCTTTGTAGGCCAGTAGTCCTACCTTGAAGGTGATCCGCCACTGAACTGGCAGCCAGTGCAGTCCGCGCAGCACAGGCGTAATATGACTACTTCTAGATGTCCCAGTCAAAAGCCTGGCTGCTGCGTTCTGCACCAGCTGCAAACGGTGGATATCAACCCCCGGTAGCCTAGGTACAGGGCATTGCAGTAATCAAGGCGAGTGGTCACAAAGGCATGGACCAAGATAGGGAGATCAGCAGAGGAACCAGGTGTTTCACCCGGGCGATATTCCTAAGATGGTAAAAGGAAGATTTGACAACGGCCGACACCTGTGATTTTAGGATCAGGCCATAGTCTATAATAATGCCCAGATTACGTACCTGGTCTGAGGTTGGGAGCTGGACACCATCAAGCCATATGCCTGATGGCGCCCCAGCCCTACAAGCCGCCTCAAGATGACCTGCCTCCACAGCCAACACGTCAGTCTTATCCAGGTTTAACCTCAGCCAGCTGGCACTCATCCAATCTTTGATTTCAGATAGACAACTGTTAAAGTCTCTTAAAGAGAGGTTGGTAATCTTTCTAGGAGAGACTGGTCTACAGGACGAAAAACAACATGGGTTTGTCTCTGGCAGATCCTGCCAGACCAGTCTGGTGGACTACTATGATTGGGTGATTAGGGCACCTGATAAGGACCAGGCAGTAGATGTCCTGCATCTGAGTTTCAGCGAGGCCTATGATTCAGTGCCATATGGGAGGCTGATCTGCAAGTTGGGATAGTGGGGGCAGGGACAAAGATGGTGAACTGGGTCAAGAACTAGCTGCAGGGGAGGCAGCAGAGGGCAGTGGAGGAAGGGGAAATCTTAGCTTTAAGGCCTGTGACTAGCAGGGTGCCACAAGGCTTGGCACTGGGTCTGGTGGCGTTTGTCAAATTCATCGCCGACATCTCACATGGCATTAAGAACAAGCTCAGCCTTTTTTTGCAGATAACATGAAGATCTGGTCAGTGGTGGATGACACAGTAGGGTGGTGTGGGCTGCAGGAGGATCTGGCTAAACTTGAGTACTGGTCAAATATTTGGTAGCTATGGATCAATGCAAAGAAGTGTAATCTCATGCACTAGGGAGCAAAGAACCCAAGGAGAGGTTATCAGTTGGGAGGGGTACAGATAGGCACTACAGAGGAGGAGAAACATCTTGGGATGATAATCACAGGGCAAATGATCCACTCAGCACAGTGCAGGAAAGCAGCAGCTAAAGCCAATAAGATGCTAGGGTGTACTGCTAGAGGCATCTTTCCAGGAGAGGGAAAGTAATCCTGCCACTGTACAGGTTATTGGTGAGGTCACACCTGCAGTACTGTGTACAATACTGGTGCCTATACTTGAAGGATGCTAAATTACTAGCGGAGAGTTCAGCGCAGAGCAACAAGGATGATCCTGGAATGGGAAGAAATGCCCTACAAGGGAGAGACTGATGGAAGTGAACATGTATTTACTGAAGGATGGAGGGGATATGATAGAGAGAAACATTTAAATATATACAGTGTGTTAACAAGACTGGTATAGAGGGAATTTTCAAGCTAAAGGGAGGGAAGGACACAAGAGGGCATGGTTCAGAATGAAGGGTGGAAGATAAGGAGAAATGAGGAGGCACTTTTTCACAGAAAGGGTGACGTCTAGGTGGAACGCGCTGCCTGAAGAGGTGGTTTCTTGTAAATCAGTGGGCAGTTTTAAAAGGGGGTGGGAAAAAGTGAAGGGGAGGGTCAACACTATGCAGGATGGGGAGGGAGGGGCAGCTGCTGTGTAAAGGGATGGCTAGCCGCACACTCAAGCAGAGTTGGTAAACTGTACAGCCTATATCTGCTGGCAGTTTCATATGTTCGTAAAAACAAAGGTTAACAAAAGACAAAGAGAGGCAGACTGGGTGGGCCCAACATCCCTTATCTGCTGCCACATTTTATGTTTCCTTTACGTCTAAGTCAACTGGCCGCCATCCAGTCCTGAACTTCCCTAAAGCACTCACTCAGTTCCCAGACTGCAACACCATCATCTGGGAGCACAAGACACATACAGCTGGGTGTCATCTGTCCAGCAGTGAAAATCCAAGCAATAGTGTCCAACAATTTCCCCCTATGGCAACAAGAACACAGCAGACATGGGCACTAGAATCGATCCCTTGGCAGTTGAAATGCAACACCAAAAAAAGTGCAAGGTAATGCTCCTGGGGAACAAGAACCGTAAGATGGAGTAGTGGATGGGAGGAGAGAGACTCAGCACTACGG
Source organism: Neoceratodus forsteri (assembly GCA_016271365.2). Classification (NCBI taxonomy): domain Eukaryota; kingdom Metazoa; phylum Chordata; order Ceratodontiformes; family Ceratodontidae; genus Neoceratodus; species Neoceratodus forsteri. Next base: position 1,137,380,412 of record CM028133.1, read on the forward strand.
CTGAGGAACGGGATCATGGATACCGTCAGCAAATCATGCAATCAAGGCAGTGCAACAGGAAATACAGCAAAGCTAACAGGATGCTAGGATGTATCGGGACGGGTACTGACAGCAGAAAAAAAAAGAGGTAATACTTCCCCTCTATACATCCCTGCCAAGGCCTCACCTGGAGTACTGCGCCCAGCTGTGGAGTCCTCACCTCAAAAAGGATAAAGATAGGCTGGAAAAAGTGCAGCACAGAGCAACAAAAATGATTCATGGCCAGCAGAGAAGATCCTATGAAGAGCACCTCACGGCACTGAACTTGTATACACTGGAGACCAGAAAGGAAAGGAGAGATATGATTGAGGCCATCAAGTTCCCCAAGAGGGCAGGGGGCATACATCTGTCATATCCTTAACAACCCAGCACAGTGCATTGAAGAGAATATGCCCTGTGGCATTTGCCCTTGTGCGTGCCCCTAGGTCCACTTCGGGAATGAGACCTTGCCTTCCTCCTGCGAGAGTAATGGTGACCGTCCTTGTTGGACGATCTGCCCCCTCCTCTGGATTTCTTTTTCTTGTCGAAGGAATGAGAGGATGCCCCCCCTCGTCAGAAGAGGATGGGAAGGGGGGTCCTTTTCCTTTTAGCCTTTTTGTGGGGTCACCCATCTGGTGAACCTGGAGGTTGCCATTCAAAGGAAGCAAAGGCCCTATTCAGCCTGTCCATCAGTTCGGGGTCTAGGGTGGGAGTATCTCTGGACGTTGCTGTTTCCCTAGAGGAAGCTGGTCGTTCAGATCTTTCTGGGACATTTTACTGTGCCCACTCTGACCTGGAAGCAGCCATCCAGTCAGACCTCTCTTGGGTATTTACCTGTGACAAGAGAGAGGTTGCATCCACTGAGCCCTCCCCACTAGCGGCCGCTGCCTGTTCCCATGTAAGGCAGAGAGAGCCAGCAAAAGTGATTAAGAGTGGGGACTTAAAGCGCTGACATTTTCTGCCCCTACTTGATTTTTCTGAGGCCGCTGTCAGTGCCTCTTGATTCCCCAGACAATGTAATACCCCCCCCTCCAAAGTTAGAGAGTGCTATTCCTTTAAGCACTGGTTATCCTGATCCTTGCGAAGCACTTCCTTGCCACAAACAGAATCCTGGCAGAGAGAACTGCCCTTTGGCTGTAAGCCTCCTTGGCTAACGTGGGGGGGGGCTGTTCCAGCCCAGCGCTGTCCACTCGACAAGACGAGGAGCAGACTGGCGTGTGGAGGTGCTACCTGTGCCTTCCTGTGTGGAGAATCACGCTGCTAAGGGAAGCCGCGACGAGTGGACTAAAGGATTCCAAAGAATTGCTCATCGGCACAGAAAAAGGCCATTGTAACGACTGGGAAAAACTCCACTTCCCACGGTCGTCCCCTGTACCAGTCGCTGGGTGTAGCACTTGAAAGCTGGGCCTCTTGTGCGGGGAAAAAGGCCGCGAGGTGCTGCTGTGAGGTGGGGCCAGTCTGTGCAGCTTGCAAGCCTGAGACTGGATCCCACCACTGAGAAATAATATTGGAACCACAGTTGGAACCCCAGATACCGAAGTAGAAAGACAATGGTCCAAAGAAAAACTTAGTCTCTTCAGGCCTGCCACGAGTGACAAGGCTCTGCTGCACATTACCTGCTTCAGTGAAGGCAGGAAGTAAACTGGAAATGACCAGATGTGGAGGGCTCCTTATTCCCCCCTGCTGCACAGCATCAGTCCTGCCTACAACTGTCATCAGGAGGTACAGCCCAGGCGTAATGAAGCCCAGAGACCAGCTTAGCAGAGAGAAAAAAAAAATTGAAAGCCGGACCATCATTGCAGCAATTGGATTTCCGCTTGCGATGCCAGCAACCCGGGTTCAGGACCGATCCCGGGAACTGGAGGGTTGGCTGGGGGGGGGGGAGCTTGAGCATCCCAGGGACAGCTCATCTTTTCAAGGGAGGGAGGGAGGAGGGCAGCGACTCGGCACTTGACTGGCCCCAGGCAAAAGTCTGGGGTATAGCAAGCACCAAGCAGACACAGAGGGGAGGACGTCACAGACGTTCAGCGCTGGGCGCCTTGATATCAAGGGCACGTGACATCCGTAAGAAAGCAGAAAAACACCCTCCAGCTCCAAGGAGATGGAGTGCAGAGTATGGCCCCAATGTGCTCCCGCCTGCCTGACTGCCCAAACCCGACGAGAAACTGAATTGTTTGGGGTGTTCCTGCCCCACCACATCCCGCCCCTGGGGGTAAAGCGGCAGGATGGGGGAACGGGCCAGTGCAGGTAAGGCGGGTAGCAAGGGTGGACTCAACTGGCGCTCCAGAGGATGCGGACCTGGCAGGAACATGGGTGAGAAACAGAAATTATAAAAAAAAAAAAAAAAGTGTACGTACGTATGTACATGTATAACGTGTGTGTGTGTGTGTGTGTGTGTAGCAGAAAGAGAGAGGAAGAGACATGTGGGGAGTGGTGTAATGCACTGGCTATGGGGTGGCAGTTTTCTGAGAGAAATTCTGAAGGCTGCATTGCTGCCATATATGCAGGCAACTGTCTGCTCTCAGGGAGCAGGCTGCTTATCTCCAGGTTGAAATAGCAAGGAGTAGGGAAGCCTCCCCCACCCAAGGAACACCAGTGCCATCACCACTGCCTCAGAGGTTGCCAAGAAAGAGGAGTGGTTGGACCACAGTGGGCTCAGGGATGGTGAGGGTAGTGGAACAGAGGTGCATCCCTCCAGTTGTACCTCTCCACAACTCATGCGCCATTCTGACGGAGTGTGGCTCCTCTATGGAGGCACCTGCAATGAAGACCAAGAAGGATGCTAGGAACCTCCACAAGGGAGACTCACAGGAGGGTGGCAAGGGACACCATGGGGAAGGAAACAGCTCCCGGTGGGGGACTCAACTCTTAGAGCGATAGAACTGGGGGATGGAGGGGAGAGGAAGATAAGGCACCTACCTGGCGCCATGGCTTGGAGAGACACTACAGGAAGTGAATTCTCAGGATTGCAGGAGTTAGACATCATTGTCCACCTTGGGACAAGTGACCTAGCTGGGTATGGGACCAGGGTAGTGCAAGAAGAGTTTGTGGCGTTGGGGAGAGGCCTTGGACGGGTGGCACACACGGTAACCTTTTTGGAGGTGCTGCCTGTCTATGGCATGGGTGAGACTAGGGTATGCCACACCATGCAGTTCAATGAATGGTTGAAAGACTGTTGCAGAGCACAGGATTTTGGCTTCACTGGGGGTCCCCCTGGAGGGACGTGAGCCTATACTGGCATGACGGTCTGCATCTGTCCAGGTGGAGAACCAGGCTCCTAGGTGATTGGTTTAAATGCTTCGTTGGCAAGCTTTTAAACTAGTCAAAGGGGGAGGCGCTGCTACGAAGCAGGAAATTCCAAGCCTCTCCCCACAAAACAAGGTAGTCAGCAAGGTAAACACCAAGGTACAGAGGTCGATAGGGAGCAGGACAGGGGTAAATGGAGAAAAAGGCAGTAAGGGCAAGGATGGGGCAAAAAAAGGGTAAGGCCATCATAACATGGAGGGCAATGAGTACCAATGCCCGTAGTCTGCGTAACAAGTTTCCTGAGCTAATGGCCCTGATAGGAGAGGGACAGATGGATATCATGGCAGTAACAGAAACCTGGTACACAGACAACCATGACTGGGATATCAACATACCAGGGTACACAATCTACAGGAGGGACAGGGAGGGTAAAAGAGGAGGAGGAGGAGTAACTCTCTTCGTAAGGGAAGGGATCAAAGCAACATAGAATAGGACGGCAGAGAAGGACTGCTTGGCCCGCCTAGTCTGCCCATTTCCCTACTTGGTGGATAAGCTGCAGATTCTAGTTAAACAGCTTACTTCCTCCTAACCCCACTAGAATTGCCTTATGCCTGTCCCACGCATTCTTGAATTCTCCCACTGTTCCCGATTCCACAACCTCCTCAGGAAGGCTGTTCCATGCATCCACAACCCTCTGTGAAAAAATACTTTCTAACATTACCTCTGAGCCATCCCCCCTCTATCTTCAAATGGTGCCCCCTTGTTCTTGCACAGCTCTTCTTCTGAAAGATGCTACCCTCTTGTACTTTGTTAATTCCCTTGAGATACTTGAAACTTTCCACCATGTCCCCCCCTCTCTCCTTTCCTCAAGGGTATGCATATTAAGCTGCTTTAGTCTCTTCTCGTAGGTCTTCTGGTGCAGACCCTGCACCATTTTCGCTACCCTCCTCCGAACAGCCTCCACTCTGTCCATGCCTTTGCGGAGATGGGGTCTCCAGAATTGCACGCAGTACTCCAGATGGGGTCTCACCAAGAGTAGGGTCATTCTCGATGCCCTACAGGGGGCACGCCTCAGACAGCTAGTGTTGGAACCCACTTGGGAGGGAGCAATCTTTGACCTGGTGCTCTCAAACGGGGACGGAGAGAGGATCACAGATTCAGAAGTGGATAGCCATCTGGGAACAAGCGATCGCCACACAGTGTGGTTCACAATAAACACAACCATGAAGTCAAGCCATACAAAAGAGAAGGTACTGGACTTTAGAAGGACTGACTTTGGCAAAATGGGGGAGTGTCTAAGGAATGCACTAGCAAATGGGCAGGAAGGAGGGGTGGAAGAACAATGGGGAAAAATCAAAACTGCCATCATAGAGGCAACAAGCCCTTGTGTGAAGTGAATAAAGAAAATAAAACGAAGTAAAAGAAAACACTATGGTTCTCAAAGGAGGTAGTGGGGAAGGTTAGGGAGAAAAAGATAGCATTCAGGAAGTACAAGGAATCACAGAAGCAGCAGGACAGAGAACTGTATCAGTTAAGGCAAAAGGAAGCGGGGAAGGCAGTCAGAATAGCGAAGGCCCAAACTGAGGAAAAGATAGCCAATACAGTTAAAAAGGGGGATAAAACCTTTTATATGTACATCAGGGAGTGAAGGAAGACCTAGGGAGGGGAGGTGGGCAGAGGATGACAGTGAAAAGGCAAGAGATACAGAACGAATACCTTTGCTCAGTATTCACAAAAGAAGAAGAGAAGGAGGAGGAGGTACCTAAACCAAACAATAGAAGCTTTATGGGCAGGGGGGTCGACACCAGTTCATTCACAGAAGGAAGGGTCCGGAAAGAACTCCTAAAACTCAAAGTGGACAAAGCAATGGGGCCTGATGGGATTCATCCAAGAATTCTAAAAGAACTAAGGGGAGACCTAGTGACACCACTGACTACCCTTTTTAACAAATCATCGGAGGATGGGGTGGTACCTGAGGAATGGAGGAAGGGGGATGTGATTCCCCTTCACAAAAGTGGGAGCAAGGCAGAGGCAAGAAACTACAGAACGGTTAGTCTGACCTCAGTGGTAGGGAAAATAATGGAATCCCTTCTGAAAGAAAGACTTGTTTTGTATCTAGAGGACAGCAGGGCACAGGACCTAGGCAGCATGGATTCACAGCGGGGAAGGTCATGTCAGACGACTCTAACAGACTTCCTTGACTGGATGACCAAAGTAGCAGACCACGGAGGAGCTGTGGATATGTCCTACCTAGACTTTAGCAAGGCATTTAACACAGTCCCACACAAAAGATTAATAAACAAGTTAGCCAGCCTGGGAGTGGGTCCTAGGGTGGTAGCCTAGGTAACAAATTGGCTGGACAAGACGACGCAGAAGGTAATAGTAAACAGAGTACACTCTGAAGACACGGTAGTGGGGTACCGCAGGGTTCAGTACTGGGACCAGTCCTCCTTAATGTTTTCATAGGAAACATTATAGAGGGATTGGAAGGAAAGGTATACTTCTTTGCAGATGACTCAAAGATTTGCAACAGGGTTGATACACAAGCGGGGTGAAAAGGATGAGAAGGGACTTGGCAAGGTTGGAGGAATGGTCAAAAGTACGGCAGCTTAAAATTCAATGCAAAGAAGTGCAAAGTAATGCACCAGAGAAACAAAAATCCAGGGGAATAGTACACAGTGAGGAGGGAGGTACTAACAAAAATGAAAAGGGATCTGGGAGTAGTCATATCAGATGACCATGTAGGCAAGTAATGTGAGAAGGCATTAAGAAGGGCTGGGGGGATACTAGGATGCATAGGGAGAGTCACCACCAGTAAAAAAAACTGAAGTTTTGTCCTTCTGTACAGACAGGTGGTGAGACCCCATCTGGAGCACTGCATGTAGTTCTGTAGACCCTATCTCCACAAGGACATAGATAGGTTGGAGGCGGTCCAGAGGAGGGCAACTAAAATGGTGCAGGGTCTGCAACAGAAGCCATATGAAGAGAAACTAAAGGAGCTTAACATGTATACCCTTAAGGAAAGGAGAGAGAGTGGAGACATAATAAAAACTTTCAAGTACCTCAAGGGAATCAACAAATTCCAAGAGGGGAGCATCTTTCAGAAAAAAGACATGTGCAAGAACAAGAGGGCACAATCTGAAGGGTGGAGACAGCTCAGGGGCAACGTGAGACATTATTTTTTCACAGAGAGGGTAGTGGACGCATGGAACCACCTTCCTGAGGAGGCTGTGGGGTCAAAAACAGTGGGGGAATTCAAGAATGCACGGGACAGGCATAAGGCAATTATAGGGGTTGGGAAGGAGGAAGTAGGCTGTTGGTCAACTAGGATCTGCAGCTTATCCAATAGGTAAGGAAATGGGCAGACTAGGTGGGCCAAGCAGTCCTTATCTGCCATCAAAGTCTATGTTTCTATGCAAGTTCCTTAAAAGAATTAAAGTGAACTGCAGGGAACCATTTAGCCTGAACACTAACTCGCAGTCTCAAGAACATGAGTGGAAAATAACAGAAGGGTGGGTTTAGAGGAACATGAGGAAGTACTATTTTACAGAAAGGGTGGTGTAACCATGGAACAGTCTGTCAGTCGAGGTGGTGGGTGCAAAAATAGGGTATTCAAGCAGGGCTAGACAGAATGAAGGGTACAGTGGTTGCTCAGAGTGACAGAATCAAGGAGGAAAACGGGGAAGGTTAGCCTCCTACATGGATAATAGGTTCCAGGGCTTACAGGGGACTGGATGGACCAGTGGTCTTTCTGCCATCATTATCTACGTTTCGATGTTTTACTGACAGGGAAATGTTTATTTATTAGCTTTTGGTAACCGGGTAAGTGCGTTAGGCAATAACCCTGCCTATTTTCAGGCACGACTCACAAAAGTACAAAATACAGTCATTCAAACAGTATCAGGTACCATACATACAAACAATCCTGGACAGCTTACAACAGATAGCCACACAGCGATAGTCAGGGATTAAACCATGACACTGGGAAAAATCCCCCTACTCTTCCAATATGTGCCACGTGGAACCTTTCACTTCCACCTGGATGACTAACAGAGATGGGCAGAAGGGACCACAGTTTAACCATCTCATCCCAAACACAGTGCCTCAACAGTGCAACAAGCCCCTTAGTGCCACACTATGTCAGTGTTGGGTACCGGCCAAAATGCCTGTCCAATCCTACAGTCCCAAAGCAGGGGTGTGCAAACCCCACTGACCCCTATCCGGTGCAAGTAAATTTCCTGGAAGGGTAAGTACAAAGAGAGAGGGAATTCCATTGTAATGAATATGGATAAGTGAAAATTCAGTTACAGTCCTGGCTGGGCAAGTCCTGAAAGTTTTGATTTGAACAACTCTGACCCAAAGTCAAGTGTACAACATACACAACTACTGACGTGATTGAATAAATAACACAACATACTGTGCAACCAACTAACATACAACCCCCCTGTGCTTCCCCCAACATGTCAACACCTTCCCATATATTGTGGAGAGGTGCAGAGTGTGTAACGGACTCTCTAACATAGTCTCTCACCCTATCCATGTCCCCCATCCCCGACACATCAAACATTCCTATACATGGGGAGGGCAGGAAGTGTAACGTACCCTGTAACGGATTCTCTTTAAAATACAGTCTCTCACCCTACACGTCCCCCACCCCACCCCACACCGACACATCAACACCTTCCTAAACATGGGGGGGGGGCAGAGAGCATAATGTTCTGTGTAACTGACTTTCTGTAACATACTGTCTCTCACCCTACTTCAGCTCCCTCCCCCAGGACACATCAACACATTCCCATGCACTGGGCTGGAGACAGATGTAACAGACTGTCAGTCTCCCTCCCAAGCCACATCAACCCATTCCCACACACATACACTGGGATGGAGACAGGGAGTGTAAAGTACTTTGCAACAGACTCTCAGTAACACACACTTCAGTACCCCCGGACACGTCAGCACCTTCACATACGCTGGGCTGGAGAAAGGCACTGTAAAGTACTGTGTAATGGACTCTCTGTAGCATACACCTCAGGCTCTCTTTCCCAAGACATCAACCCCTTCCCCTACACTGGGGGGAAGGGGAAGTATGCAGCAACTGTAATGCAATGTTTAACTGACTCTGTGGCATACAGTCACTCACCAAACCTCAGCCCACACACACGCGGAAACATCAACACCTATCCACACGAGGCAGGGGGCAGGAGTGTAATGCAGTATGTAACTGACACTTCCACACCTTCCTATACATTGGGAGGAGTGTAACGCAATGCACTTTGTAACGGACTCTCAAACACAAAGTCTCTTACCCTACCTCAGTCCCCCTCCACCCAGTAAATCTAAATCTTCCCATATTTTGATGTGGAAAAGGCAGGGATTGTAATATAGTGAGCAAATGGCACTTTGTAACATACATTCCTACCACCTACCTCAGCAATCCCCCTTCCCCCCCCGATAAAACTGCACCTTCCCATGCAATGCGCAGACAGTGTAATGTACTGGGTAACTGACTAACACACAGCTGCTCATCCTACCTCGGCAGACCCCCCCCGACACATCAACACCTTCCTACACATGGGGGCAGTGTGTGTAATGTACTGTGTAACTGATTCTCTATAAAATACAGTCACTGTCCCCTCCACAATCCTCCCTCCCCCCCATACAGTACCCGTCTTTTACTGTACCAGGCCTGCATGGACAGTATTATTCAAGGATGGACTCTCTCCAGTGTACAATGAAAAGTTATCTACCTGCCAACCCTGTACAATTACCCCTCCTCTCGTAATGTACCAGGTCTGAGAAGTCAATTACTATGCTGAATTTGGTTAACTAATTCTCGCTCTCTTTCCAGTCTTCAATGCACCCTTCCCACCAACAGTTACCTGCCATCATTGGAGAATCGTGGGCCCATTAGTGACTACTACAGACAATCATGTTATGTGGTCAATTTGATTATACTGCCCTCACCACCACCACCTTCCTTTATTAGTTCACTTGAGAGAAAGCTTGGTGGGAGAGAAAGTTTCTTACCCTGTCCTGAACAGGTCATAAGTATATATCAGTGCAGCACAAGCAGGAGTTCTAGGGTTTTTCCCCCCCTCAAACTATCTCCCTTACCCCAGAACACATCTAGAAACAAGCTGTTATCAGCTCAGTATGTTGTCTGCTAAAAGTTTTGAAATACACAAATAAGAAACTTCCCAAGCCCACAATTCTGCTTCCCCCTTTGCTGTACCAGACTGGAGGGCAAAAATATATTTCTGTTGACTCACTCTCCAATAACAGCAATGTATTCCCATACAGTTACCCTTCCTCTTTTACTGTACTGGGCCTGGGAGAGAAAATACATCTGTTTAGACCATCTTGTCTAATGAAAGCAATCCCCAAAACATACAGTTACCCTTCCTTCTTTACTGCACTGGGCCAGAGACAGCAAGGACTTTATTTGTTGAAGACCTGAGTGACACAGTCTCCAATGAAAACTATGTTGCACCTCCCCATACAGCTACCCATCCTTTCCACATTTACTGTACCTGCCCTGAGAGGCCAAGGACTGCATGCGTTATAGACTGACCCGGTCTCCAATTAAACAATGCACCACCCACAATACAGCTACCCTTCCCTCTTTACTGTGCCAGGAGGACTGAGAGTGCAGGGACAGGGTGGTTCTAGAGGAATGTCTCCCACTTCCCAGCAACCCCATATAGACCCCCCCACCCCACTGTGCAAGTCCTGACAGTACAGGAACTGGGCTGTTCTAGAACTGTCACCCTTATGCCCATGGGACAGGCATAAGGCAGTCCTAGGGGCGGGTAAGAGGAAGTAAGCTGTTGGCTAACTAGGATCTGCAGCTTATCTGTTAGGTAGGAAAATGGGCAGACTAGGTGGGCCAAGCGGTCCTTATCTGCCGTCAAAGTCTATGATTCTATGTTTCACTCCTCAGGGACTTCTGACCACATACCTGCTCAAGACTCTGGTCTCCCCTGTCTGTACTCTCACGGGTCATGCCTGAATATAGGCAACACTGTCTAGTGTACTTACCCGTTAAACAAAAAAAAAAAAATAATAATTCCACGCCAACCCTGCCCTCACTGTACCAGGCCTGAGAGGGCACGGGCAGGCTGTTCTAGTGTGACTGGACAGATTGGATAGACCAAGCAGTCCGTATATAGGCCATCAAAGTCTACGTTTCTCATTCCTCCGGAACCCCAGACTAAGTACCTGCACAGTCCACCTGCGCCCCACTTCCGGCACAGAGTGCAGGGCTGTTCTAAAATAACTGCCTCTTTTCTCATTGTTTCCTGACCCCTCACTGCCAGTCCCGAGAGGGCAGGGACAAGACTGTTCAAGAATAACTGTCTCCCTCTCCTCAGTGACCCCTGACCCTGTACTTGCACATTCCACACACAGCACTCAGTGTAGCAGACTGGAGAGATCAGGGACAGGGGTGTTCTAGGATGCCCGTCTCCCATTCCTCAGTGGCACCTGCCCTCTGTACCTGCACATTCCACACACCTGCCCCAGTGTGCCAGACCTGAGGCTGAGACAGCAGAGCCGGCTCTGTTCGCTGTCCCCTGCCTCAATGACCCCTGACCCTGTGCCTGCACACTCCATCCCACACCAGGCCTGAGAGGGCAGGGTCGGGACTGGGGGTACTTGTTATCTCCATTCACCTCTGACCCAATCCCGTACCTGCACGAGCACCTTGACGAACATAAGTGGATGCGAAACTACGGTGAGCCCTGAGCCCAGGAGCAGCTGACTGCCCGTCTCCGCCGACATGTTGGATCCGTTCACTCTCACGTGATCTCCGCGGCAGGGTCACGGCTCAAGGTGAAACCGTGCTCACGTGACACCGGTCGAGGGGCACGTGATCAGCGATGCCTCGCCTCGGTAACGCCCCCGGCAAACTGTCCCGACAGAAACGTAAGTTGGCCACAGAACGCGCCTCTCCAAAATCTCGTTTGATTTAGGTGCGCTGACAGGAAACGGCACGTTGCCGGATGTGCGTATCTGCGATCCCATTGGCAGCTTTCGGCCGCCAGTTCACTAAAGGGGGCGGGGCAGCTCAGAACTCGACAGAAAGAATAGAATGCCAACGCCCTGTGTCGCGGCACGGAAAGCGCGCCGCCATCTTTTGGAGGGCAAACCAGCGCTGAGGCGTGATAGGGACAGGCTGGTTATCGAGATCGTCGGGGAAAAGTTACAGTAATCTGAAAACCTCTTTCGTAGGAATCGTTTGTCTGCTGGCACACTCGACTTCAGACCCGGGCCGGGGACCACTTAGATAACTTTTTTGTAACAGGTGGGGCTGATTGCTGCAGATTGGAGAACGCTGTAGTAAAAGTAGCGCTACGGAGCAGAAGACTTTATTTGCTTTTAGGCCATTTTTTTTAACTTTCACTGAATACTAAAAAAGTTTCCTTCTTAAATAACGAAAACACACCAATAATGAAATAAAACCCCAGACACCTCTCATGCCAATGTTTTCAGTGTTATTCAGTATAAAAATACAGCTTGAGAAAGGGACCTCCGGGGCCCAGTGGGCTTAGCCGGTCAACAAAATTCAGTAAATAAATATTGGGGTGGCTTTTAGCTGTCAAGGTGCTACGTTAGGCGATAGTGGAGAATACCAGACCACAGTGGAGCTACGCTATTGGCGTAGAATTTAAGTTACAGGCCATCCAACATTTCATTAGTCAAATTCGGGTGTAGGAAGGTTGGCATGGGCCCTGGTGCAAGGAATGAAAGGACCCCCCACCCCATGTATGGCTAAAAATGGATGCATCTACCCAGTGTTGGTAACTTGTGGGTGAGAGAGAGCTGCGAGAGTAACAGAAAGATGTTATTTTCTTAAATTAGTTAAAAGTCTGAAGTTTGCTTTAACAAAACAGCCATGGCTCAACCAGTAACAACAGTAATGGTGCTTTCTGGAGCCAAGCACCTGACGTGATGAATTCACCAGGTCTTCTTTCTCCACCTGCCCCAACTCACTACCGCAGCATGTCCATTGGTCACGGAGACAGGCAGCAGTCTCCATTCACTATCGCATTTGTCACTCAGTCACGAGTGATGATGACAGGCGGTTTCTCTTCTGCTCAGACAGTACTCTGCAGCTACTCCCTGGCCCCAGCACATGGTGTGTTACTTAGTTTGTCATGTGGTGGTGCCTGTTTTGACTGACCAACTGTCAAGAAGACAGATTCAGATGATGGGGCAGGCAGGTGGCGCATCACTGCAGCGGGCATGCACCTCATCTGTCAAAGTCATACTGTCCACACAGAACGACAATCGGGAGCGGAACAGTATGGCCGGGTGATCATCAGGAATGGATCATGGGCCCCTCCAGCTCCTGGTCCCTAGGGCAGTTGCACCATCTGCACACTCCATTGCTACGCCCTTGGTCAAAATACGTACACTTCTGTGTTTCACTGAGTGGGGGGGATATTGAAGCCGGGGGTCGAAGCTCTGGGGGTTTAGATGCTCTGTGGTGAGTTTTTGGGGCTTTTATTGAAGATAAAATACACTTTTGATACATATTTCCCCATCCCTGACTCAAGGGTACCAATTATTTTTCCTCCTTGAGTCTGGGGTGTCTCTGCAGGAGACTCGGTGGCCTTAGAGCAGCTGGCTTGTCAATAATGACATCCACCCACCCTATGCATTATTGTAATGAACTGTGAAGAATTCTTGTATTAAGGTAGGGGTCTGTGGCCAGGCCCCAGAAGCTCTAGGTTTTAGTCTGATTTGTGGTGAGTTTTATGGCTTTTTTTTTTTTTAAGAGTGTGCAGTAGGCAGACTGGATCACACAACCTCTACTCAACTAAATTTCAGGAAAAGCTTCTGGACACTGGGACAGCCCTTTGGATACCAGGATTGTCACACAGAATGACAATCAGGAGCGGAACAGTATGGCTGGGTGATCATTGGGAATGGATCATGGGCCCCTCCAGCTCTTGGTCCCTAGGGCAGTTGCACCACCTGCACACTCCATTGCTACGCCGTGGTCAAAATAGGTACACTTCTGTGTTTCGCTGAGTGGGGGGGATATTGAAGCCGGGGGTCTAGGGCTGCCAAGGCCCCAGAAGCTCTGGGGGTTTAGATGCTCTGTGGTGAGTTTTTGGGGCTTTTATTGAAGATAAAATACACTTTTGATACATCTTTCCCATCCCTGACTCAAGGGAACCAATTATTTTTCCTCCTTGAGTCTGGGGTGTCTCTGCAGGAGACTCGGTGGCCTTAGAGCAGCTGGCTTGTCAATAATGACATCCACCCACCCTATGCATTATTGTAATGAACTGTGAAGAATTCTTGTATTAAGGTAGGGGTCTGGGGCCAGGCCCCAGAAGCTCTAGGTTTTAGTCTGATCTGTGGTGAGTTTTATGTTTTTTTTTTGAAGAGTGTGCAGTAGGCAGACTGGATCACACAACCTCTAATCAAATAAATTTCAGGAAAAGCTTCTGGACACTGGGACAGCCTTTTGGATACCAGGACTGTCCCAGTCAGACCGGGATGTTTGGCAGCTTAACCACCCCACCTCTGGTCTTCCACTATTCAAAGGGACCATGAGTGACCATTTTTCAGCGCTGGATGAAAACCTACAGCTACGAGTCACCAGACAGCAGGTGTATTAATTAGTCTTTTTTAATTTTGCAGTAAGTTTCTAAATGTTTTTGCAAATTTAATTGTTTAATGATGAAAATTCAAAACAGACTCAATTTCTACACAGTAATATTCTGATACTTTTAAAGTCGTTATCTGCAAAAACGTTTACAGGAACTGAACTGTTCTATAGGTAGATACCAAATATAATAGCCATTTTAAACAGTAACAGAGGGGAAAGTGGTTAGGTTTTAGAATACAATGCTGCCAATGAAGTAAGAATCTCTTCATCAAATGGTAGTACATTTTCAATTTTAGGAATAAATGCAACATGCTTATAAAAGTTATTTCCTTCTTAATTCTGTGTTTTTTTCTTGCGATCAGACTCTTATATGTTGCAGATTTAGCCTTCTGGATGAGGTCACTGGATGGTGACCATGCTGTACATGGTACGTTCTTGAACACATTGATTTTAGAAGCCATCACTGCACAGAGGTTGTTTCTGATGCCTGTATGCTCAGCATATGCTCCAGTTGCTGCATGTCCTTCTGCTGATTTTCCTAATGAGCTTTGAACCTCTATAGTGTTTTTCCTGACCATGCTAAATATGTTTTCACAAAAGCATTGCTGTGTGGGAGCAGTAGAGCATATTTAGCTAACTGTGACAGCAGTCTAAACTGTGGTTGCCCAGTGGCTGGTTCTGTCATTTGTGACACCTTGTGTCAGAATCTATCAATCCTGTCTTCTTCAAGAGAGAAGGTAGGTAGATCAGTGGACGCCTGGTATAACATGAACTCCATGAACAGTTCATTAGTTCAGTTCTGTGGAATTATATCAGGGAAATTCTGCAGCAGAGTTTCTGTCATGAAGAAGTTAGATGTCAGTTGATTTTGTGGGTCAAACACAACAACAGCCTTAAGTACAGGGTCACTGAGGGGGAATTTCTGTTTCATGTACACCAGAGCATTCTGATAAAATCCCCTCACTTCAACACAGAACTTGGCAACTTCACAGGATCCCTCAAGATCTTGTCTCCTAACCATCTGAGATGCAGAAAACCCAATAAAATCTGCATTCAGTTTCTGCAAATCTTTTTCACTGTCATCTATGGCAAGGTCATCCTTATTGTCCATGATCACAGAAGGTTTCATCAAGCATCCTAGCAGCTCCTGATAGAGCTTCATCACAGCTGATTGCAGTCTGTGGATCATGGGAGCTTCACGCTGAAGCAGCATGTTGAATGTGTCAAATCTGGGAATGATGGCTTGTAAAAAGAGCACATACAATTTGTAGATGGGTCCCTTGAAAATGTTAACCAATCTTCTCTCCCTGGCTACAGTATCACCATGTACCCTTGTCTTCTGTCGTTTTGATGGACCAGGCTCGTCATCATCATAGTGGGTTAGAAAATAGCATCGGAGTCCATCCCAGATCTCTAGGACTCTTTCCAGTGTACGTGACATAGTCATCGAGTTGACACATGCTTCATTACTTTCCTAATGTTTTCATTACAGAAAGAAATGTCTTCTCTCAGCAACTCCTTCCGTTTCACGCTCTTGTCAAAATGGTAGAATATATCCACTAGAAAATCTTGTGGATCAAATGACAGTGCTTTAGCCCCCTGTTTTGCAGCAAGGTGTGCAAGACGACAGGCACAACCTACTCCATAAATTTCTCCTCCACTACATTTTTCTTGTAAGAGTTTGAGAAATCCTCGATGCTTGCCAATCATAACTGATGCATTGTCGGAGACAAAAGCTGCACAGTTACTGAGACTAAGCCCTGAAATGGTGAGACATTTTTCCATAGCTTCTGCAATGTTTCTGGCATCAGTATAATTGACTGTGGGCATGTCCAGGAATCGAGTCCTAATTATCCCTTCCAAGTCTTCATAGTTAACTAGTACGGGAAGTATTCGTAATCATTATCAGAACTTCCATCATTGCTCAGGAAATACCATTTCTTGTCTTCTCCAGAGTCTGGTATCAGTTGTTTTCTGACCTCATCAATACTTTCTTTCCCAATACACTGAATGAGATGACTTGCCTTTGTGTGACCACATGAGTATCGTTTGGCTATACCACTGTCTGGAAACATCCTGGCAACCAGTTTGTTGAAACTATCATTCACAGCAAATGGAAGGTTATGATGCAATACAAATCCTAGAAAAAGAACTTCCACTTTTGTAGCTCTATCATTCACTGGGTTATGTGGATTGGCCCAAGCATTCATCAGACCTCTTGATGAGGTTAAACTCTTTTTTTTTAGTTCAGCATTTGACTGGTGCTTGATTGTCTTTAGATGGACCTTCACATCGAGGATGCCACCATGAGAAATGGAGAAATCACAAGCAAAATGCTCACAAAATGCATGCTTGTTCCCTTTAAAGGAGAGTTTTATGAAGTCCCTGCCTTCTGCTGAGTAAGAAACATTAAAAATATTATCACGATGCAGTTGTTTAGACTGAGACATGGTGTTGATTTTGAATGGGCTAATGATTTATACTTTGTTTTCTACTAGTCTGTACTTTACTGCTTTTGTTCGCTCCTTCTTGCAACCTTTTGTCTCTGCCTCTCCTGGTCTTTCCAACTCTGGCTGATTCTCCTCACTTTTCTGTAACCTCTCTGGTTACCCTGATGCTTAAACTTCTGTCGTGCCTCTTTACAATTTCTACTCTATCTGCCTCTTCTCTTTTCCTCTCCTGTTACTGTAATCTGTCTGAAGTGTGTCTTTCTCTTTTTCTCAGTCCTGTCACCTTCATTTTCTTCCTCTGCAATAAGACAAACTCCAGTTCAGTAACTTTCCTAATACAGTATTAAAAAATAGTAATAGTTACTAATACCACAACCAACATCAGCACTTGAGTTATGCCGGGGCTCATCTTTTGAACTTCACTTGCAGCACTTCACTGATAAATATTGCGTACAATCACAGAGACAGAAATCCAGCGCTTCACTGATAAATATTGCATACGATCACAGAGACAGAAATCCAGCACTTCACTGATAAATATTGCATACAATCACAGAGACAGAAATCCAGCGCTTCACTGATAAATATTGCGTACGATCACAGGGACAGAAATCCAGCGCTTCACTGATAAATATTGCATACGATCACAGGGACAGAAATCCAGCGCTTCAGTGATAAATATTGCGTACGATCACAGAGACAGAAATCCAGCACTTCACTGATAAATATTGCACACCATCACAGGGACAGAAATCCAGTGCTTCACTGATAAATATTGCATACGATCACAGAGACAGAAATCTAGCACTTCACTGATAAATATTGCATACGATCACAGGGACAGAAATCCAGCGCTTCACTGATAAATATTGCATACGATCACAGAGACAGAAATCCAGCACTTCACTGATAAGTACTTCACTGATAGATATTGCATACGATCACAGAGACAGAAATCCAGCGCTTCACTGATAAATATTGCATACGATCACAGAGACAGAAATCCAGCACTTCACTGATAAATATTGCGTACGATCGCAGGGACAGAAATCCAGCGCTTCACTGATAAATATTGCGTACGATCACAGGGACAGAAATCCAGCGCTTCACTGATAAATATTGCGTACGACCACAGGGACAGAAATCCAGCGCTTCACTGATAAATATTGCGTACGACCACAGGGACAGAAATCCAGCGCTTCACTGATAAATATTGCGTACGACCACAGGGACAGAAGTCCAGCGCTTCACTGATAAATATTATGACGATCACGGGGACAGAAGTCCAGCGCTTCACTGATAAATATTAGCGTCATGATCACAGGGACAGAAGTCCAGCGCTTCACTGATAAATATTGCGTACGATCACAGGGACAGAAGTCTAGCGTTTCACTGATAAATATTGCGTACGATCACAGGGACAGAAGTCCAGCGCTTCACTGATAAATATTGCGTACGATCACAGGGACAGAAGTCCAGCGCTTCACTGATAAATATTGTGTACGATCACAGGGACAGAAGTCCAGCACTTCACTGATAAATATTGCATACGATCACAGGGACAGAAATCCAGCACTTCACTGATAAATATTGCATACGACCACAAAGACAGTAATCCAGCACTTCACTGATAAATATTGCATACAGTCACAGGGACAGAAATCCAGTGCTTCGTGGCTTTTGCAAAAGGTACACACACAGTATAGTGCTGCAAATGACACTTTAACTACCGAGGTGTTTGGAAGGACGGGGTTACTATTTGACTGACATGAATTGTGTTCAGGACAGTTCCAACTATACAGTCAGATTGTAGATCTCTATGAAGAAAGGCTTGCATGGTAAGAATAGATAGTAGCCCGGGAATACCCCTGATCACAGGTGTGGACATCTGAGAGGTCATAAACCAGAGATAGGATACTTCCGAATTTGAACTGGTGACACGTGGCAATGATAGATGTGACCAGTTACCACAGAATGATATGATCCCAGTATCATTCTGGTCGCCCTCACCTAGATCCTCTCCAGAAGAGCAATGTCCCTGTTTAACAGGATAAAAATCTCCAGTACAGCAGGCAGCATGGGGTTGTCTCAGTCAGATCCCGCCAGATGAATCTGTTTGATTTTTATGACTGGGTTTTAAGGGTACGGGGCAGGGGACATGCTTTGACACAGCAGGCTGACCTGCAAGTTGAAGAGTCTGGGAGCAGAGAGAAAACTGGTCAGGTGGATCGCGAACTGGCTGCAGGGTAGACAGCAGAAGGTAGTAGTGGGGGGGGGGGCATCTCAACCCAAGGCAGTAACAAGTGGTATACCACAGGGCTCAGTGCTGGGACCAGTTCTGTTTAACATTTCATAGCCGACATTACAGTGAGGATTAAGAGCAAGATCAGTATCTTTGCAGATGACACAAAGATTTGTGCCAAGGTAGGTGGGAGAGGGAGCAAAAGTAAAACTAGAGGAGTGGTCTCATACTTGGCAGCTTGGTTTCAATGCCAGGAAGTGCGAAGTGATGCATTTAGGAGGCAAGAACCCAGGACACAATTGCTGGCTGGAGGGTGTCCCGTTAAGTAGTCTGAATTTCATCTTAAAGAGGGAATCAATTTACAGCACACATAATTCTGTGCAGTCCAAGTATACAGCACCATCCCTTCCGACCTTGAAGAACAGATAATGGAGGGGCAGGGCAATGAATTTTGTGTTTTATGTTCTTGCCAATCCCCCAGTGTCACCAACTGGTGAACATACTAGCATGGGTAGTACCCATGGTGCAAACTGGAGGACTTCAAACTGAGTCTATACCTTTTTATGCAGTTTGTTTGGTTAAACACCTTTCAATGTTAATAACCTTTAATTGTAATTTATATAGTACTATACACAATTCTACTGTGTAGTGTCAAACAAACATATTGAGAAGTGGCTAGCAGAACACAAACAGACCCCACACCCACCCATTTAGCAAACCAACATCAATTAGTGGCACAGTTATAAAATACTGGCTGCCATCACCATACTTTTGTTTTTTTCTGTTCTATTTGTATGTAGTCTTTTCCACTTCCCTCCTCACACTTCCTAACAATTCCACAGACTAAAATGCAGTCAACTTCTCCGTCAACAGAATGAACTGCTAGCCTACTTACTAGACTAGCAATTCCTTATGTTGTAGGAGACGTTGACTGTAATAATGTATGGAATTTTTATTGTTAGCAATCATTCCTAATTTCTATAATGTGTGATGAGAGAACTGGAAAAATACTAAATACAAATAAAACAAGTGTGGTTAGGTCAGTCAGCATTTTTAACTTGTGCCAGCAGTGGACATTGTCTTTTATTGTATGGGAGCCGTGGCGGTAGTGGAGTAATATCAATAAAGAATGCAGTGGGAGAGTAATGGGGACTGTAAACAAAGGAGGTTTTGTTTTCTCATGCCACATGGGCACACTAAATATTATGGCACACAACAACAGGTACTAAAGAAATAGCTGTTTTAGCAAATACTACAAAATTTTAGGTCATAAAGAAAGAATGTTTTTTAAATGACTGTGGGCAACATGGTATAAGTAAGTAATAATACCCGACAGGGAGGGTGTTATTGGGATATAAAGGACTGCCATGGGGTGTAATGAGGCCCAATGCCACAGGCGGAGGGCCTTATAGCCCCTGGATGGTCCGTTATATCCTATAATGCCCACCCTGGAGGGTATTATTACACTTAGAATATGAGTTTATATTATTATTTTTTAAAATAATAATTTTATAGAAAAAGCATAAAATATTGCAAAAAAATAAACAGATATGTGGGTTCTGGAAAATAGTGACTTCAAACAACATGAAGTCTTGCTGTATTCTGACAATTGCAGTTAGCCCCAGCCTTTAAACTGCCTCAGAGAACATAGGGTTAACTTTTCTATGCATGGCATAGAATGTTCATCTTGAGCTCGGTTGAAGCCTCTCTGCCTGTGGTTATTTGAACTACAACCATCAGATTCTTTACTCCGCCTCACTGAACAGTCGCTCCGGAGATTTCTCCTGCTGCTTGGTTCAAGTCGGTTGAAGTGTCGGTTTTCGGCTGTTTTTTTCTACCGAAATTGTTGTTTCCGCATAGTCTGTTCAAGTCTCTGCCTGTGGTACCGTGAGTACTAGATAGGTTTTGTTCTGTTTTCTGTGTGGAACTTGTAAAAGTGTGGATCGGTTTGGCTGAACCGATCATTTTCAGGTAAAATTTGTACTTTAGTGTGTGGTTATCGGTCCGTATCGGTTCTAAAAAAAAAAAACGTGTTTTAGTGCTTTTTTTTCCAAGACCCGTGACACAGTCAGGATCCAATAGGGGAGTCTTGCCTGGCGGTTGCCGAAGAAAGGGTAACTTTGGTTAGGTTGGCCATGTTTGAGAAACCCAAGAAAAAAACCGGGCCCACTGGGTTTCAGCACTGCAGTGTGTGTGGGGAGGTCTTTGCTAAGGCCAATCCCCACACCACCTGTGTTTATTGTCTGGGGTTTGACAGCCTGGATTCAGACTGCCAAATTTACAAAAATGTTCCCAAATCTACCCTGGAAAAGAGATTAGGTAGACTGAGGGAAAGGGAGGCCAAGAAGTCCGCTGACCCGGGTGGCCAGCCTGGTTCAGTTCCGACTGAACCAGAAGGAGTGCCCTCTGACCAGGGCGATACTTCTTCAGGCAAAAGGAGAGCCGATTCCGAGGAATCGGTTCTGAAAAAAAGACAAGTCGACCGGTTCAGATCCAGAATCTCATACTCCAACCGCCGATGAAATAGCCATAGTGATTCATATTGTGGAATCGCTTTGCTCGGTTCCGACTGATCCGGCACCTTTTGGCAGGGGCTCGGTTTGGTTGGTTCCCCCTTTTCCGGATTATACCCTGGAAGAATTTTATGAACCGGAGTTTGAGGAAGAAGTAGAGTTGGAAGATGATTATGGTGATGGTGAAAGTCTGGATGTGCCTATTGACCCGGACATCTCCCCAGACAGACCTTCAGGTGTTTCTCCTCCTAGGCTTTCTGAGTCCCCTTCACACTTCATGTTTTACGGAAAGGTGGCTGATACCCTCCAGCTTCCTGTGGAGGAGGCAGTGGAGGATCAGGAAGAGCCTGACTATGTAGAGATGATGGACATCCCAGAGTCCAGGAGACTGTCTATTCTCCTCCACAAATCTTTTTGGGAAACGGACACAAAATATTCTTAAGTCTCCCAATTCCATACCTCCTGTGGATAGAAGAATGGACAAGAGGTATACTCTTTCAGGCGCAGATACGGAGTTCCTTTATCAGCAGTGCAGCCTAGTTGGGGTTGTACAGCTGCTGCCTGTGATAAGGCAAGCATTCCCTTGGCATCACACCCCCCAGACAAGAACTCTGGTAAGACTGATGCCATGGCAAAGAAGCAGTACATGGCGTCATCCTTGGGACTCAGGCAGGCTAATTATATGGCCTCTGCAGCCAGGTACCAGAAGTCCAGGTGGGACACTGTACTGGCACTGGCTAAACAGGCTTCCCCCCCCAGATTGCCAAGGAGCTGGAGGAGGTGGCTGCAGATGGGATTGAGGCATCGAAAGTTCAGTTTCGTGCTGCTGTAGACTCCAGTGATGTATCATCAAGAGTCATAGCTACATCTGTGGCTCTTCAGAGAATGGCTTGGCTCAGATGTACTAGCCTCTCACAGGATACTCAGGCTAAGGCCATGGATTTTCCTGTAGTTGGTAATTCTCTGGGGAGCAGACAGAGAATTACATGAAGAAAATGGATGAATACAGGACTACTTACAGGAGTGCTCAGGCCAAGGAAAGGCAAGCAACTCCTCAAAGGCAGCAGTCCAGGGATGGGGCAGGCCTTTCCGAAGGCCTTTCTACCAAGCACAGGCCTCTTTTTCTTCCCTTTCACAGAGGGAGAGGCAGAAGGGGGATGAGCAGGCCTGCATCCACCCCTCAGCCTAAAGCCCCTGCCAAGCAGACACCCTGATGGGTCTGCCCAGGTTGATTCTCCTATCCCAGTAGGGGGCAGGCTGGCTTACTTTGTCCAGGACTGGATGTCTGTTACATCAGACAAGTGGGTCCTGGAAGTAGTAAGCCAGGGACTGGTTCTCAGCTTCAAAAAATTTCCCAAGATGAGAGCCAGATCTTTTCCACCTGCAAATCTCTCAGAAACCCTTGCCCTAGAGGCAGAAGTTTTTTCTCTCCTAGCTCTAAGAGCTATAGAGAGAGTACCTGCCCTACACTGGGGCAAAGGATTGTACTCCAGGTACTTCCTAACCCCCAAAAAGACAGGAGAGTGGTGTCCCATCCTGGACCTAAGATGTTTGAACAAACATCTTTTAAAGCAAAAGTTCAAAATGATAACTCTGGGAATTATCCTTCCTTCTCTAAGGCCAGGGGATTGGTTAGCCTCCCTGGACCTCAAAGATGCCTACTTTCACATTCCCATCAGGTGCTCCCACAGAAAGTACCTCAGGTTCAAGTTGCCCTCAGGCCACTAGCAGTTCAGAGCAATGCCCTTTGGCCTAACATCAGCCCCAAGGGTCTTTACAAAGTGCCTGGCAGTAGTTTTTGCCTTCCTAAGAAGACAAAAGATTTCCATTTTTCCATATTTGGACGACTGGCTCATAGTGGGCCAGTCCCCAGACCAGGTCAAGTCACACCTGCAAGTGACCCAGCAAGTGATCACTTCTTTAGGATTTTTTTTCAACCTACCAAAGTCAGTTCTTGAACCAGTGCAGCTCCTCACCTTCATAGGGGCAGAGCTGGATACGGTAAAAGCAAGAGCCTTCCTTCCCCTTGACAGGGCAAGGGCTCTCATGGAGCTGGCCTCTTCATTCAGCCTTCAGGTGTCTCGACCAGCAAGGCACTTCCTTCAGCTGTTGGGCCACATGGCAGCTTCTACAGCAGTGGTCCAAGGCGCAAGATTCCAAATGAGGGACACTCAGTTCCACTTAAGAGCTTTTTGGTCCCAAAGAAAGGAATCCCTTACCAAACTAATTCCAGTGACTCGAACTCTGATCCATGCCCTGCAGTGGTGGCAGGATCAGGACAATTTGAGGCAAGGTGTTCCATTTGCCACTCAGTCTCACTCAGTGGTCCTCACCACAGGTGCTGAGCTAGGGAGCTCATTTGGGGAACTTACCACCCAGGGACTGTGGTCGCCTCAGGACTCTCTTCTACACATCAGTATCTTGGAACTCAGGGCAGTGTTTTTGGCACTGCAAGTTTTTTCCAACTCAGTACAGAACAAGGTGGTTCAGGTCAGAACAGACAACACCACCACCATGTGGTACATCAACAAGCAAGGAGGCACTCGGTCTACGGCCTTGTGCACTGAAGCAATGAAGTTGTGGTCCCTCGCTTATTCCCCGCAAACCTCTCTGATAGCAGTTCACCTTCCAGGAAAGGACAATGTTCTAGCAGATGCACTGAGCAGGATATCCCAGGGCCATTTCAAATGGGCTGTAGATCCTCTGGTGTTGAAGGTGATTTTCTCAAGATGGGGCACTCCAGAGATAGATCTTTTTGAAGCCCCAGACAATCACCAACTTCCTCTTTTTTGTTGCAGACCCCCAGTCTTGGGCTCAGTCCCCCTGGATGCTCTGATTCTGAACTGGGAAGGGAAATTTCTGTATGCTTTCCCCACTTCCCTCTCCTGTTCAAAGTGTTAGTCAAGATTGGGTCACAGCCATGCAAGATGATTCTGATTGCTCCAGACTGGGCCAGGCAGCCATGGCATCCCTTGTTGCTGTCCCTAGCAGTCCATCTTCCCCTGTCTCTTCTCAGGAATTACAACCTGTTAACATCCTCTCAGGGGAGGATTTGGTACCCCAATCTTCAGTCTCTCAATCTCAAGGCTTGGCTCTTGAAGAGTTTGAGTTTGCAGATCTGTATCTTTCCCAAGGGATTCTGGATATCCTTAAGGTTTCTCGAAAGCCCTCTACCAGAAAGACTTACAACTCCAAATGGAAAAGATTCAGCATTTGGTGTTCTAAGAAGAATATTTTTCCAGACTCTGCTGAATTGCCTACGGTTCTAGAGTATGTGGTTCATCTCAATGGCCTAGATCTCAGACCAGCTACTCTCAAGATACACTTGGCAGCTGTTCTGCTTTTCTATCAGTAGGCAAGTCTTCCTCACTGTCATTCCGTCGTGTATTCTGTAAGTTTATCAAGGGATTACTTCACACCAATCCCCCGTTTAGGGATCCTGCTCCTGCTTGGGATCTTAATGTTTGCATTGCTCAGCTTATGCAACCCCCTTTTGAGCCTTTGTCCTCAGCAGAGCTTAAGTACTTGACTTGGAAAACTGTGTTTTTGGTAGCCATTACTTCTGCTAGACATATCAGTGAATTGCAGGCTCTGTCAGTGGAATCTGATTTCATCTCTTTTCACAGAGATAAAGTGATCCTTAGAACTAACAGAAAGTTTTTGCCTAAAGTAGTTTCAGATTTCCACTTGAATCAATCTATATCTCTTCCTGTTTTCTTCACTGATCATTCTTCCTTGGGAGAGAGGAGGTTGCACAGTTTGGATGTTAAAAGTGCCCTTAGCTACTACATAGAGCGTACCAAGGGTCACAGGTTTGACTCCCTCCAGTTGTTCCTCACTTATGGAGAAGCTGGGAAGGGCAAACCTGCCACCAAGAGATCTATTGCCAGGTGGATTGTTTCTTGTATACAATTCTGCTGTGAAAAACTGGGTAAAACTCCACCCTCAGGCCTGAGGGCTCATTCCACAAGAGGTACAGCTGCTTCCCTGGCTGCTGCCAGGGATATCTCTCTTTTAGAAATTTGTCAAGCAGCCACCTAGAAAACAGTCCATACTTTTACCAAGCATTACTCTCTGGATATCCAGGCTAGGAGTGATGCTTGGTTTGACACAGCACTATTTCAGAGCCTATTCCCAAAGTAGGTTCTGTCCTTCCTCCATGGAGGTACTGCTTGGTAGTCTGCAATTGTCAGAATACAACAAGACTTCATGTTGTTTGAAAAAAAAATTACTCACCTTAGTAATTATGTTTTTTCTAGTGGAGTCTTGCTGTATTCTGACCTCCCCCTGCCTCCCCTCTCAGAACCTAGATTTTTGGGATGTGGGTGGGCAGGCGCAGTGTTGGCACCCTAGAGGTGCTCCCTTTTACACCCTCTGTTCTCTTTGGGTGGAATGTTATTTCATTTGATTGTTTTTTCTTTTTGGGTTTCCTGACTTGAGTCTTTCTTTGAGGGCCCAAAACATTATTTTTCTGCCAGTTGGCTAGTTAAAAATGTTAGTTTCCACACAGAACACCTAGTGAGTTTTGCTTGTGTAACCCCAGACCCCTGCCTTTTTGCAAACAACAGGTGGTATGCTGTTGAAGCTGACAGCAGTACCTGGTGGAGACTGGTTTCGGGGAGGACTAGGTTACTCAGCACAAGGGGCCTAGGTTTGGCTACTCTGCACAGGGGCACCCAAGTAAATCTGAACACAGGAAGCAATAACTGTAATGTCCAATACCAGGAATGGGATTCTAAAGTGTGGCTTTTATTCACATCCAAACTGAACAAACAAAGCATAGATGGACCCCCATGGGGCTACATTCCTGGTAATGCAGATAAGAGTAACAGAACACTTCTTCAACACTTCAGTCCTCAGGCTCTGAACCCACCAGGCACACAGCCCAGACTTGGACGCTGCTTTGGGTACACAGCCCGACTTGTACACTATTTGGGTTTTTCCCGGCCCGGCTCCCCTGCTGGCCACTCGATCCCGGTCCATATGGCAGTGAACCAAATTTTTGGTTAGTGGCTCCCGAAACCACCGTAGAGCCTTCGACTCAAGGGAAATTTCCTTTCAATCCCATGTCTGGGTACTTCCCTCAGCACTGGCCAAGTGCCTGAGGCAAAGTAGAAATCCACAGAGCAAATCTGTAGAGGTGGACCTGGTTACTAAAGATGGGGGGCCTCCCACCTCCAGCTTCCACAATCCATACCCGGCCATTTTTCTGGACATTAAACAACTCTTTTTGAAAGCTTGGCAATGTAGATTAAAGGATAGACATATAGCACATCTCCTTTACATGTCTTGACCTTCCCCTTGTGCTGGACTTGAACATACTTTGGCTAAGCCTATTCCTCTAGGCCTCCCACTAATTCAGCAGTCCAGTCCCCACTTTAACACAGTTTAGGTGAAACATAGGCCCTTTGACAAGAGCAGAACTCACCCTTTGGTTGCAGGTGCCCCACAGGCGAATCTTTTTTTTTTTTGTTACTTAAGTTATATTGATGCACAGTGACATTACATCAAAATACATGAGCACAGCCATCACAGACTATTGTCACATTTACACAATCTTGACTTAGTACCAATGGTCATACAATATCATCATGACTATTGGAATCAATAATATAGCTTATACATTATGTTTTATGGGTAGAAAGAACCGGGGTAGCCAAGACAACTGTCCCTTTATAGAGGATGTCCATGCGTTTCATTGTTATCTCTTCTCTATCTTAATATAACTAATTCTGTTGTTTAGCACTTAATTGTTTCTGGCATCCCTATTTTCTCCCCCCTCCTTCCTTGATTTTTGATTCCTCATTTCAATCTAAATAGCCTTTAACACCCAATTTCTCCCAATGGCTGTGCAGACATAATGATTCTCACCATACCAAGATTATTCAACTGTAGTAAATGTATGGAGGGAAAAAAAATCAATAATCAAACTAATAAAACTAATTAACGGGCAGTGTGTGCGTACAAGCTTATTAATCTATCTTCTCCTGTATGGGTCAGGAGCTTTGCTTCAATCTACTCTTTCCATTCAGGGTTTGTGGGCCAAAAGGCATTAGAGCAGGATTGATTTAGGGCCTTAGCCCTCTAGGAGGTCAGCATGTGACCTTTCGCATGCCAGACATTCCATATCAAATTAAATCTCTCCAAGCTAAGTCTCAAGGCTGCTGTAATCCTTTCCATTTGTTCAAACTCATTTACTCTATCGCTCCAGGTCAGGATAGTCGGCGGTTTTACAGATCGCCAACAGAGTGAAATGCATTTTAAAGCTGCCAGGCTGAAGATGTGATATAGTCTCCTTCGAGGTCGAGGTAGTCTCAGAAACTCATTACTCGGGAAACCCAAGCCTAGGGCCTCAAGTGTACTTGGGAGGCAAGCCTCCAGAATATTCTGGATCTGTTTATGTACTTGTCGCCAGAAACCTTCTAACTCCGGGCATCCCCAGAAGATATGAAAATGCGAACTAATCCCTCCACATTCCCTCCAACATCGGTTTGTGCTATCTGAGTGGAAATGTGTGACTGGGGGGGTCCTAAAAAAGCGCATTAGCACCTTCCAGTGGTATTCACCCCAGGAGGGCAAAGCTGTGATTCTCCAACCTTAAACAACAGCCTTCTGCCATTCGGAGCCTCCAACTGTATACCTGAATCCCCCTCCCACCTATGCCTAACTAGCTCGACTGGTCCTGAATACAAGTCTGTCATTAACCTATCTGGGAGATCGGTTTCATCTTAGCACGTAGAGTAATCCAGCTATAAAAAAGTTGTTCCAATTCTGTTAAGGGTCTCAATAGCTGCTGTATATGTGGAGTTTGGTGAATGAAATATCTCACTTGTAAAAATCTAAAATGATCCTCCTTTCTGAGTCGATATTTCTGTTTTAGTTTCTGGAATGTGGTACAGATCTCACCCTCCAGCAGGTGAGTGAACCTTGTAAGGCCTTGACGTTCCCAAAAATGGTAACCTGCGTCTAAACTGGGAGGGCTGAAATTCTCGTGGTGCCGTATGAGAGATAGGGGGCCTAGTCCCCCCGGAACCTTTAATCGTCTCTGTAGAGCCAACAAGGCTCGTAGGGTATATCTAGTCCATGGGTTGCAAACCCTACGGACCACACTCGGAGATGGCAGCAGTTGGCAGGGTCCAGAGAGGCAATTTATATGCCTGTTCTAGCTCCATCAGGAACCACCTATTGTTCACCCTCTGTTTCATCCATGCATACAGCCAGGGGGCCTGAGCTGCTAAGTAGTAGTCTCTAATGTTCGGTAGACCTAATCCGCCTTGTTCCCGCCTGGTACAAAGGAGTCCCTTTCTTAATCTAGGCTTTTTACCGAGCCATATAAACTGTGCTATAAGGTGTTCTAGTTCCTTTAAGTATATTCTGGGGGGGCAATAGGTATTGTCTGGAATAAAAACAATAAGCGTGGTAACACGTTCATTTTGATAGAATGTACTCTCCCTAAAAGAGACATCGGAAGCAGTCTCCATCTCCCTAAATCTTGTTTGATGGCATCCCGTGGTCTGGGATAGTTTGCAGTAAAAAGCTGGGAAGTGTCCACCAGGACTCTTATTCCCAAATATCTAATGGTGTTGTTCAGCGCCCATGCAAACTGAAAGTTAGATCGCAGCTCCAGTGGGAGAGGCCCACCAAGCCTCAAGGCTTCAGATTTTGAGGGGTTGATTTTGTATCCTGCTGTTTGCTGGAATTGGTTTATTTGTGTAAGGGGTGAAAGCGAGCTAACTGGATCCCCAAGGTAGATTATTGCGTCATCAGCATATAGGGAAAGGTTATGGATTTGAGAGCCTACTTTTATGCCTACTATTTGAGCATTCTGCCTAATTTGCTCCGCTAAAGGCTCCAGGGAGAGAGCGAATAACAGTGGGGAGAGTGGACATCCTTGACGGGTCCTTCTAGATAGGGGAATCTGTCTGAGATGCATCCATTTACATTAATCACCGCCTCTGGCTGAGAGTACAGTGCTGCTACTGCTCCTATAAAGTTATCTCCCAGATTAAACTTCTTAAGAACTGATTGGAGAAAAACCCAGTCAACCCTGTCGAATGCCTTTTCGGCATCGTTACTTATAGCCAGGCTGAGGGTTGTAACTGTTTTCTGGGAAGAAATTATATTTAGGAGACGTCTAACGTTATCCTGCAGGAATCTTCTGGATATGAAACCAGATTGATCTGGGTGTATAAGATCCCCAATAACCATTTGGAGCCTCCGGGCTAGTATACCCGTGAACAATTTTAGATCTGTATTTAACAGGGAAATGGGTCTGTACGATCCACATTCCTCAGGTGGTTTATCTAGTTTTAACAGTACCGATATCTTTGCATAATTCCATGATGGAGGAATCGGTAGGCCTCCTACTAGGACAGCGTTAAACGCCTCCAACAAAATCGGAAGGAGATCAGTCTGGAAGGTCTTATAAAATTCTGCAGGGTACTCATCCATTCCCGGAGCCTTTGTATTTTTAAGCAATGAAATTTGATTTTTAAGTTCTTGCATAGTAATCGGGGCCCCTAACTTATCCCTTCCTAACTGGTCTAATACCGGGAGGTGAATCCCTCTCAAATATTGGGTAATGTTGACCGCATGATTAGGGCATCTCTCCGCAGCATAGAGCCTCTGGTAGAAGTCAGCAAAGCATTTTGTTATGTCCGCTTGGGATGTGACCAGACGGTGGTCTGCCCGTTTTCTAAGTTTTAATACTGCCCTCGACGCTGCCTCCTTACGTAGCTGTGCTGCTAATAGCTTTCCCGCCCTGTTACCCTTCTCATAATATAACTGTCTGGTGTACCTACAGCTAGCTTCTATACGCTGGTTTACCATTCGTGCTAACTTTTCTCTTGCCTCCTCTAACGTCTGTTTTGTCCATGCTAGATTATCTCGCTTATGTTGAGTTTCCAACTCTGATTTTATCCTCTCTAACTTTATCTGTTCCTTCTTTCTATCCCTATTGACCTTAGATGCATAGGCAATGATTTTGCCCCTTATAAATGCTTTCAGAGTATCCCAATATATTGTAGGGGAAGTATCCTCTGGGTTGTTAAACTTTTGAAACTGTTTAATCTCTGTACTTATCATTGTTTTAAATTTCTCCTTATTAATGAGACTCAAATTTAGTTTCCACGTCTGTTGTCGGTTTGTGACTCCCAGTCGTAGCTTAAGCAATACCGGGGCATGATCTGATAGCGTAAAGCTACCTATTCTGGCTGAATTTAATGCCCATGTCCAATTTCTAGGGATCAGCAGGAGATCTAGCCTGCTGTAACCTAAATGTCTAGGTGAGTAAAGCGAGTAGTCCCTCATGGTGGGGTGCAGGAACCTCCATGCATCTGTCATACCTTGCTCATGCATAAGTTTGTGAAGTGTTACAGATGCCTTGGATCTTCTGCCCGGCTGTGCCCCTGATTTGTCCAAATGGGGGCATAGAATTGTGTTAAAATCCCCTCCCACTATCCTGAGACCTGAATCGAGCCCAGGGAATGCCGAAAGCATCTTGGTTAAAAAGACGGACCTGGGATTCTCCTCATTGGGAACATATATGTTAAGGACGCTACACCTGTGAACGCCTAGATCAGCTTCCATGTATACATATCTTCTCTCGGGGTCGGACCTCACCAAAGTCTCCTTAAAGGGGAGATTTCTCCTTACCAGTATAGCTACCCCTCGTTTGTGTGGGTTTGATTGACAGGAAGATGAGAAAATATGTCCCACCCATGCCTTCTTTAATTTGGAATGTTCTAGTTGTGTTAAATAGGTCTCTTGGAGTAAGGCAATATCTGCTTTGAAATCTCTCAATTCTCTCAAAACCCTCGCCCTTTTAATAGGGCTTCCCAGATCTCTTACATTGTATGTAACTATTTGGATATCCCCCATATTCCATTATTCATAAAGAAAGATATGGTCCGACCCCCAGGTGGACTCCCCCTTAAGACTACTTCTAACGCACACACTGCCCTTATCAGAAAACATAGGGAAAAAAAATATCACATTTCCAAACCTTTTCAGAACTATATACAATTTAACAGATTTTGTTTCTCTGTCACACTGTGCATTTTTTAGATGCATGGTGTACTTCAAGGTGATCTTCAGATGGTACAATAAGATCAAAAAAGATCTACTTAACCCGAAAGAGGTCTCTCCTTTACTATGGTGGTAGAATGGGAGGCCTTAGGGAGACAATATTTTGTACTCCTCGGCTAACCACACTTCACCACGGTGGTCAGTAGGGTGATTTGCTGAGCTTAGGGTGTTCTACTTCACCCTTCATAAGGTCCAAGGCTACTGAACCGTGTAGGCCTTGACATGCTGTTGGCCTGACAGACAAAATCCTTAATTTCTATATCTTGAGCGGGGTCCCAGTATCTGGGGGTGGGGGATGGGGTAAGGGAGAGGGTAGAGGGAAGGAGAGGGGAAAGGGGGAGGGAAAGAATGAGAGAGGGCAGAGTTCAACCCACATGTGCCCCTTCAGGGGCTCCTGGGTATATGCAATGCCACTGTTTCATACCTCGAGAGAGTATAATCCTCCCAAGAGTTGGGTTAGAAGCTATGACGTTTTAAAGATTACTTGGTTGCATATCTCGCTACTTCCCTCCCTTCCCCCCCAATCAGGTTCTTAGACTTTATCCTAGGCATATGTTAGTGTTTCAGCTTTTATACTCTCCCTCAGGACTTGAGATTTTATTATCCATTATTGTAGTCCAGGCTAGCAGGTCTCTGCAAAATAGAAAGTCCCTCTGAGCTGTTCAGCCACGCTTCAGCCTGCTCCCTTATTATTTTGGGGTTGCATCTGGAATTCCGCTGCTGTAGCTGCCTTCTCGGCTGGTGCTGGATTGGGTTTGACTGCCCTGCGAACCTTTTGCCACAATTCTACACTTTGAGCTTCAGCTTTCCTTCCTGCGGTTAACTGCCAGGTGAAGACCTCCAGCTCCTGTCTTGGAAAGCGATACTGCAGCTCGTCTAGCTGGATCCCATGGTCCACCAGGAAATCCTTCGCCTCCATAATGTCTGCAAAGCGCTTTATTACCCCTTCACTTGTTTTCACCCGAAGTCGGGCTGGATAGTCCAAGTAAACTCTCATTCCTTTCTGCCTTAGGGTTTTCATGGCAGTTAGTATCAGTCGCTGTTGTAGTGACGTTGATGCTGCAAAATCATGATCAAAATATAAACGCTGGTCTCCGAATATAACCTCTTTACGCCCCCAGGCCGTTTTCAGAACTTTTTCCTTTACTCTGAAATCTAGGAATGCCATAATTATCGATCTCGGTCTGGCATTGGCATTTTTTGGTGGGGGTGTAAGTGCTCTGTGGGCTCGAATTATACCCAGTGGTTCCTCCTTAGGCCAATCCAGCAGCTCCCGCAGCAGGCTCTCCATGAAAAGTGTCATGTCCCCTGACTCTGTTTTTTCAGGAAGTCCGTAAACTCTGATATTATTCCGTCGATGCCTGTTTTCAAGTTCCTCCAGCCTTTTATTTAATTGTATTTCTCTGTAATGGAGGTTTAGCAATGCGGAGTTATGCACATCAGTTTCATTACAATATTCCGTCAGACAGGCCTCAACTGCTCCACGCTCTTTTTAACTACCCTGAGGTCTCTTTTTGTATCAGCTACAGCTGTTTCAATCGTTTCAGTGTTTCACCGATTGTACTTAGCCGAATGCAAAGTTGTTTGGAGGTAATAGTGAATTCAGGTTCCTCGTCGCCAGCCTCTATAGATTCCGATTCTGAATCAGGAGTAGTCATCTCACTTCGCGAACCCTGCTCAATTGTTAGCGGTGGCTGCCAGGCTAGGGTCCGTTGATTCAGCTCTTTGCACGCTCTTGGTGCTTCAAATTCTTTCAGTTTCTGTCTCATTGCCATATGTAGGCTAGCTTTTGCGGGTTTTCTGGCCCTTTGTCTCTTTTTGGATGCCAGGATGGCTTAGGATTTCATCAAGTCAGGCAGAGCTTCAGCTTCAAGTGGCCATTAGCAACGCTTGCGTCACCAGAAGTCCCACAGGCGAATCTTGACAGCTTCTTGTGCCACAACAAATTTCAGAAAAATAGGCAGCTTCTTCTCTAGCAGGAACCAGGGGTTTGCTCCTGGAATAACAGGCAACCCTTCCACCCCCATCCCCTGAGGGATGGGGCACAGAGACCAGTATCAGCGGTCTCCACCACTTCAAGAACAGCTTACTGTGTTCCTCTTTAGGTGGAAATACACACCTTTCCCTAGAAGTAGCTGTATATCAGAGCTTAGGCTCCAAGAGCCTGTGCACAGACTGCTGTGCTCCTCTCTTCTTCACTGCTCACACAACTCTGCTTTCAAAAACTCCCAACATTCTAACCTAACTCCCATCTGCAGATTCCAGTGTGGCTCATGCAGCTGCAATAGTTCTATGGTGATGTCATCCCTCAGTCTCAGCTGAGACTGAGAACAGAGTGAGACAGTGTGAAATCCATTTAACTGGAGTTTCACAAGCTGCCTTCCCTGCCTACCACTAGGTCTTACTGGGATTCTAGTAACCCCGGGTAACGGGGGGGGGGTTACACTCGTAAAGATCTGACAGTTGCAGTTCAAATAACAGGCAGAGGCTTCAACCGAGCTCAAGATGAACATTCTATGCCATGCATAGAAAAGTTAACCCTATGTTCTCCGGGGTAGTTTAAAGGCTGGGGCTAACTGCAATTGTCAGAATTCAGCAAGACTCCACTATAAGAAACATAATTACTAAGGTGAGTAATTTTTTCTTTGATGCCACTAGAGGGTGCTGCTGTTTGTGACATCGCTTTTTTTTTATTAGGATGGTGTGTGAGTTTTAATAGTGTTAGGCAGCGAAGTGTTCGTTTTGCTTTTTAGGCATTGTCTGTTATGTTTTGGGATATGTGGTTATAGTTGTGAGAGAAGACTGCTGATCGAGATAGAGCGAAATCGGCGCCAGAACAGCAACGTTAATATTGTGAAAAAGTAAGTAGCTTGTTTTTTTGCTGCAGAGTTCATTAGCTGAATTCAGTACTTCCAGACAGCGTGTTTTAGGAAACTGAATGATTTCAGTTTCATAGCTTTGAAACCACAAGAACATGCCCACTTTTCTCCTGATTTACTGCAGCTGTGATCGCGCTTACTTAGTGAATTAAAAATTAACTGTTGTTGTGGTCATTTATGTGGCATGGTACGGCGTTTGTTGGTGGAGCGACAGTGCATATATGTTTGCGGGAGTGAATGTGGGGATAAGGTGGGCATAGTGGCAACAGGTGGGTGGTTATGTTACTAGGCAGAATTTGTTTTGGAGCAGGTTTTGAGAAATAACTGCCCGCTTGTGTACTGACTTTCAGCCAATGGGAGTGCTTGTTTTAGTTAGCCCATATTCTAAGAGGTGTTAACATATCCTTTTAAAGGCTAAAACACTGACTGATATGCATATCTGCGTATACCTTTACTTTACGTCACTGTTCTGTCCTTGAGCCCTAATTGCTGCATCACATAATGGCTAGGAAAAATACAAAAAGATAGACAAAAGGGGCTCATGACAGAACAGTCATGTAACCAATGACTTTACAGAGAGATGCCAACCCCTCTTATAACATAATTGTTTACAGTTGTTTAAAAAACACTACATATATTTCTAGTGATGGCATGGAATGAGATCACTGACCACCACCCACCCACTGCAAGCCAAGTGAAGATAACCCTGATCCTCTTTGGCTAGTCTGAGCCTTTGTAGCTGCCTGGCAGTGAGAAAGTAATACTTGATCTGTTGCAGGAGGGGCTGTTTGTGGCTGCCCCCCCCCACAGCAGCCATGGCTGGGATCCTGGCAGAACCACCCTCCAATCACAGTGCTGCGTGCACAAACTAACCCTGCACCTTTTCTCTCTCCTCACTTTCTTCTCTCATTTATTATTCTGAAGTCCTAAGTACTGTTATTAAATCAGCAAAATAAATCATTCTGCATAACTATAAAACCTGTAGGAAGCAGGCAGTAAGTAACAGGGGTATCAGTTGGCTCCCAAGGGGTCATAGTACCACAGCTGATAGGGTCCCAAGGAGCTAATTTTATAAGGGGGGGGAGGGCTACACATGGGCCAGGAAGTCCCATACATCATGCGCAGGAGGGGTGCCTGTCCTGGCCTGCCCCCACCATTCCCCACAAGCAGCACTAGCCTCATCCAGCATTCTGCAGGAGGAGTGCCTGTCTTGAATGCCCCCACCACCTGCAAGCAAAGTGACCAACAGTGCTGTGACCATCTCTGGTCCCCCCCCCGCCGAATGCTGTTGTGTGCTATGAATGTGCTGGGTTAACTCAGGGCACACAGGAAGGTTCAGATTGTATGCGTATTTTCAGAAGAGTAGACTCACTGTACTTAGTTCATCAGTTTTCCGGTCTTCAACTCCCATCCCTCCAAGCACAGTTGTGGCCTGCAGTGTAGAGTTGCTGCTTTTTGCCTTCTGTCCCCACTCCTGACTGAATTAAACAGTCGCTGGTGATCCTCCACTAGTCTTGCTACTCAATGACAGTGCTGAGCTCTCAGCTGACAGATGACCTCTCCTGATGACAGCTGATCAGATCCAGCCCAGACTTTGGGGGCGGCGCTGCGAGTCACCGACACCACACTAACTACCCCGGCACCGGCACAACAGGATAGGAGAGGACAGAGCGATGTCAGACGAACAAATGACAGACCGGCGATAATCCAGTACACGGCGCTGCCGCCCATGTCTCAGACACTAACAGTCACCGCACCAGCCTGCCAAAACTTTCCCATCGACAGACCAGATCATCTGCAAGGCTTACACTTGTCTGTGCGTGCTGATCTGCCACAGTCACTCACACCTCTAGGGCTGCAGCTTCACGACAAAGTAACTTGGGCTCTGGCTGCTCAGTTCTCCCGCCAGTGTCTGTCAGCAGCTGAGGAGAACACAACCAGCAGTGGACTTGGGGAAACACCTTAGGTACTAGAACTGTTCTGGGGATTCAATTGTAAGGCGCCCTCTGCAGGGTACATCCTAATGCACCCACCAGCAAAATCATCTGTCTTGTGGTTACCATGGGGATGAGGAGCGAGGCGCAGTCAGCGCTTCGCTCAGGCATAAAAAAACAAAAAGGGGGAATGAACTTGAAGGCTTTTGCTGCAAATTCAGTACATGGTACCAGTGAGTCAGGATACGGTATCATTGTTTAAAAAACGGTATTGTACCGGCAAAACCAGTACAGTTGAAGAGTCTGAAGTTATGCTACTCTCTCAAAACTACCTTTCAGGGTTTTTTGTATTTATTTGGCGCTGCATTATAGTGCCGGACTGCCCTGCGGGTTTTCTGAAAAGTTGAATCAGTACGGTACATTCGTGCCTTCACTCCAGACACTTTTTATCGTTGTTGCTCGAAGCGAAACTATTTTTAAATGTTCAGTGATATTCTTTCTGTGGGTGCGTCGGCCCCTCCGGATTCTGTGATGCAGTTGTGCAATATTGAGCATGGCTTTGCTTTGAAATAATCATTGCAATTACTCTTTCTGTGGGGGCGCTCCACCCCCCCCCGGGTATTCCGATGAAGCTGAAACTCAAACATTGCACAACTTCATTGGAGCACGGGGGGGGGGGGGCCATAGAAGCAATAGCACATAACCATCACTCAAAGTGAACGTGTGTATTGCTCATTTGGGAATTGCATTAACGTGGATCTACATTGAGGAGTGAAAAATATTAAGTACCTGTCGGTATATGGCCTTGCACAAACCTCCGTGTATCATTGTGGTATCTGTAACTTACCTTTTGCATCGCTGTATTCAGCTTGCACACTGCATCTGTAACTTAACCTACTACCGTAAATCTTGTAAGCAGCTGCTACAAGTCCAGGAATATAAAGTAACGCCATTTATTTGAGTTGGGGGGGCGCTTTGCCCCCCACACACACCCCTTTTTAAAAAAAAACAAACCAAGAGAGGGTTGCCCCAACGCAAATAAACTAATACAAAAATTAACAGCATGTCTGCGCTGTATTCACAAATGCTTTACGCTATGCAAGTAGCCATGGTCCAGTATTTTTCACTATCACCCTACCTCAAAACGAGAGGAACTAGAAAACGGAGGCGGCTACAAAACGTATGGTGCATAGATTGTTCAAGCTGTTCCCCACTGTCTTGTCTCACAAGTTGATTGTTCCCCTCCCTGCGACGAGGTGCCTTTGTAAAAGAGTCTTTGACTCAAAGGTCGTAAATCCAATATATGAATTAAAATAAAAAAAAATTAAAAAAGCTATAACTGTATACAACTGTTTCTCTACCTCTGTGTTATGTTGTTACTTCAAATATTGTATTATACTGTTTTTATTCTGATGTATTTACCCACTGCCCAAGGATGCACCTGGAAATTAGCTGTTCTTACTCCAGGAGTCCTTTAGCATCAGTAACTTTTTTTGCACTTGGCTGGCTAGGTGCAACTGTCCCGGAGGTGGGCCTGTAAGAGATATTTAAATGAGCTTAGGACCAAGCCAATCAAAAGACAGGAAGGGGTGTGAGCTGAGTGAGAACTGTTGACGGCTTCAGAATTTTTTCTCCACTGGACTGAGCAACATTGCCTCTGAGATGTCTCCCAACTTTCCTTATTGACAGCCTCCTAGTGGTTATCTGGGTAAAGTTTTCCTCATAAATTAATTCCGCTAGTGTGGTGAGTGAAAGTTTGAGTTTTTAATTAGCATCACGCAAATTTTTAATTTTTAGCACTACCGTGCTATTTTTACTTTATTTTTACCTCGGCTATTTATTTTAAAGCCTAATTTTGTCACTGGTGCTTATTTTTGATGGTTTTCTTTCATTTTTGGCCACATTTTTGTGGGAACTGTCGAATTAGGGACAGTTGCCTTATTTTTTACCTCAGACCTCACGGGGTTTACTGCAAGGCACCTGCAGTGGATTTCAATTTTAAACAGTGCCTGGAGGTTTTCTCTCTAGATTGGCAATTATGAGGAAACATTTTTGTTATATTTTTGGACTTTGGTATCATCTGTGTCAGGACTGTTTGTAAGGGTCCAGCAGCCACCTGTGCGCAGGTAAGTATTACTGGGTTTCTATTAAGACTGGCACTAATATAGATCCCAATTTCACCCCCCCCCCCAAAAAAGGGCTCTAGTAATAGAGTTTATTAACTGGGGCAAGACTGGCTGGTGGCATTTTCACAGAAACCTGCACTCAGTTCGTAGGTCCAGGACTGGTTTCCTTTGCTTAAATTGGCAAACATAGCAGACAAACCTTTGATTATTATGGCTGAGGATAAATCAAAGGCTTCCGACGAGGGGCCATTCAAAAGTACTAATACAAAAAGCAGAGATGCTGAGGAACTCTCCAGATCCCAGCCAAAAAAATAAAGCTTACAAAGATGAAGTTCCTCACAAATTGAAAAATAATAAGAGTGACAAAAAAAGGAAGCTTGATAAAGCCTCTGATGAAGTGGCTAAAAAGAAACTCTGTCAACACAGATATGCTTCCGTTGCTCCTGGGAAAGCCAATAGCGAGACAACAGGCTGTTTAAAGCATACAGAAAAAAACAAAACACTTACAAACCAAGTCTATGCAGGTTCTTCCGTTAGTGCAAGATATGGAAAAAGCATGGCAGCTGTTTCAGACCCTTCAAAAGATGGGTCCTTTATTTATTGGAGCTGACAAGCACTTGTCCACAGTTCTCTCTTCTGTAGACTGTGAGGGTGACGCAGATGACGATCAGTGTTATAATGCCCCTGACATGGATTTTGAGGACCTTGAGCCCCAGGAGTACCCGGACCCTCATCTTGGGGAGCCCCCGGGTGACTACGAGGACCCTTCCTGTATGTTTACATGTATACAGAATATGCTGGACACAGACCTCCCTACATAGGAACCAAACAAGGATGTCGATGAAGATTACAGGGAGACGAGAGGCCTTTCATTCTCAAAGACCCTGGTCGTCCCTGTCTATAATGTATTTAGAAAAAAATACCATGAAGGTGCTTCAACACCCCACTTCAGTATCAGGTGTTGATAAGTGGCTTGAGAGAAAATATAAATTG
Source organism: Neoceratodus forsteri (assembly GCA_016271365.2). Taxonomy (NCBI): domain Eukaryota; kingdom Metazoa; phylum Chordata; order Ceratodontiformes; family Ceratodontidae; genus Neoceratodus; species Neoceratodus forsteri. The sequence goes on from CM028133.1 coordinate 1,137,419,520, forward strand.
TCTAAAAATGGTACAGAGTTCCTGTCTGCACACCCTAGCCACAAGAGTATAGTGCAGCAGGCAGCTTGTGAGAAAGCTGGAGTCTCCTTATCCCCTCTTCCCCCTGGCAAGGATTATAAGAGAATTTACTTTATAGCAAAGAAAATGTATGCCACAGCTTCCCTGCTTCTCAGTCTTCTTACATGGCATCCACAGCCAAATATCAGAAAGCCCTTTGGAAATCTGTCCAGGCTATTGCTCGCAATGGATCAGATTCTGTGGTGCAGGAGCTGGTGGATATGTCAAAAACTGCCCTGGAAGCTACTATGTATCAATTCCACATGGCAGACAACAATGATGCAGCTTCTAGGGCGATGGCCCATGCCAGCTCTCCGACGCTTCGCTGGCTTAGAACAACCAGCCTGTCCACAGACACTCAGAACAAGGCCATGGATTTTCCCTGTGATCAAAATATGTTGTTTGATTACAGAACCACTGACTACATGAAAAAATTCAATGAGTATAAGGCCTTCTGGCAGAGCCGCTCATCCAAGCCTAAGCCCACCACTCCTCAGAGATCCCGTCCCAGGGGCAGTAGGGGCAGACGTTTTGTTCCCAGGCAATACAGTCCCTATCCCCAGTCTGACTTCGGCCAGAACAGAGGGTCTTTCAGAGGCAGGGGCAGAAGGGGCCAAAGAAGAGCCACCTCTACTCAGCCATCTGTCTCTCAGTCTTAAGTCCTGATGTGAGTGTCCGGGTCACCTCCCCGCTACCAGTTGGAGGCAGACTGTCCCACTATCTTCAGCACTGGTTCCTCACCATGTTGGACAAGTGGGTGCTGGAGATAGTGGAGATGGGTCTGTCATTACAGTTCAAGCAGCTGCCAGACCTCAAGCGTACTCAGGTGTCAAGACCTCTGTCACCAACACATTGGAGGTACAAATCCTTCTGGCTTTACGAGCAGTGGAGAGGGTCACCGCCCATGAAAAGGGCAAGGGCCTCTACTCCAGGTATTTTCTGACACAAAAGAAAACTGGGGAGTGGCGACCTATCTTAGATCTCAGATATTTAAACAAACATCTGAAAAAAAACAAATTCAAAATGGTCACTCTGTCACTGGTCATACATTCCTTACAGCAGGGAGACTGGCTAGCCTCCCTAGACTTAAAGGCGCCTACTTCCACATAGCTGTAAGGAGAGCTCACAGGAAGTTTCTCGGGTTCAAACTTCCTTTGGGTCATTATCAGTTCACTGCAGTGCCCTTCGGTCTGTCCCCAGCCACATGAGTCTTTACCAAGTGTCTCGCAGTGGTAGCAGCACATCTTGGGAGACTGGGTGTCGCTCTCTACCCCTATCTGGATGACTGGCTTATAGCAAAATCTCCTTGCCAAGTCAAGGAATCTCTTTCCCTCACAGAATACACTCTGGAGTCTCTGGGTTTCCTACTAAATCTAAATAAATCTCACCCAGAACCCACCCAGCTGCTCACCTTCATAGGGGCCCAGCTGGACACTCGGAAGGGATATGTTTTCCTCCCACAGGAAAGAAAACAGAGTTAGCTTTCAGTGGCAGATTCTTTCACCCAGGGACAGCCAAGACCAGCCAGACATTTCCTCAAACTTCTGGGACATACAACCTCTATGACTGCAGTAGTCCCAGGAGTCAGGTACAGGATGCGACTCTGTAAGGCTACCTCAGAACTCGCTGGTCTAAGAGAAGCAACACATTTTCAGAGTTGATACCTGTGTCGGAGCAGTTCCTCCAAAACTTGCTGTGGTGGAAGAACCCCGCAAATTTATAGGCAGGGGTTCCCTTTCAAGCTTCTCTTCCCACAAAGGTGATCACCACAGATGCCTCCCTTTTGGGCTGGGGAGCTCATTTGGACAGTGTCTCAGTAAGCGGCAACTGGACTCTCGAAGAGTCACAGTTGCACATAAATCTTTTGTAACTCCGAGCAGTCTTTATAGCTCTCAAAGCTATTGCTTTCAGCAAATAAGGGCAGGCGGCTCAAAGACCGGACACAACTGCAGTGTTCTACATAAACAAGCAGTGTGGTACCAGATAAGGAATACTCTGTTTGGAAGCTCTGGTCTCTAGCATTCTCCCTGGGAGTCAGCCTCTCAACTATTCACCTCCCAGGCAAACTCAATACTCTGGCAGATGCTCTTAAGTCACATCAGTCAAGGCCAGAGTGAATGGACACTGAACAAACAAGTACTAGCCACAGTGTTCAGGCGGTGGGGCACACCAGACATGGATCTGTTTGCCTCTTCTCTCAATTGTCAGCTTCTTCAGTACTGTTGCAGGCACCCAGTTCCAGGAACACTTCCTCTGGATGCCCTGATCCTGGACTGGTCATGAAGGTTCCTGTACACATTTCCTCCCTTTCCCTTGATATTCAGGGTTTTGCTGAAACTCAGACAGCAGCCTGCATCGATGATCCCAGTGGCTCCGGACTGGCCCAGGCAAGCCTGGTACCCTCTCCTTCTCTCAATGTCCTGCAGCAGGCCTGTTCGCATGCCTCCAACTCACTCCCTGCTGACCCTTCCTCAGACAGGAGTGCGATACCCAGACATACACACTCTTCACCTCAAGGCCTGGTTCTTGAGGAGTTAGAGCTTCCATCCTCACAATACTCTGAACAGGTCCTTAAGATACTGAGGATGGCTAAAAAAATGAACACTAAGAAGACTTATGCAGCCAAATGAAAAAGGTTTTCCCTCTAGTGCAAGAGCAAAAATGTCATACCTCTATCAGCTTCAGACCCTCAGCTACAAGACTACCTAGCACACCTACAGGTGTCAGGATTGAAACCATCTTCACTCAAGCTACACCTGGTGGCAATTTCTGCCTACCTTTCTGTGGGAAAGAAAAAATCATTTTTTTCCCACAAAATTTTTAAACAGTTTTTCAAAGGCCTCTTGCACCTCCAGCCTCCAACTAGGGAGTCCGTTCATCCTTGAAGCCTGAAACTTTGCATAGACGGGCTCATGAATCCACCCTTCGAGCCTATGTCCACAACCTACATCAAGTTTTTAACCTGGAAGACAGTCTACCTGGTAGCCATTATGCCTACCAGGAGGATTTCAGAGCTACAGGCCCTGTGCACTGAGCTGAATTACTTCATCCCTAGCAACGATAAAGTTGAGCTCAGGACAAATAGGAAATTTCTGCCAAAGTTGGCTTCAGAGTTTCACTTGAACAAGTCCATTATTCTACCCATCTTCTTTACTGAGCCATCCACTCCTGGCGAGCAAAAGCTCCACAACTTGGATGTCAAAAGAGCCATTTTTCACTGTCTAGAACATACTAGACAGTCCAGAGGCTCTTCCACTCAGTTGTTCCTCACCTACGGGGATGTAGACAGAGGAGGACCAGCTACTAAGAGAACTGTTTCTCATTGGTTGGTCTCTTGTATTAGATTCTGCTGTGAGCAAGCTGGTCACCAACCTCCAGTGGGGCTCAGGGCCCACTCCACCAGGGACACTGCAGCCTCACTTGCAGCAGCAATGGGCATTCCCCTACTAGAGGTCTGCAAAGCAGCTACCTGGAAATCTATGCACACTTTTGTGAAACACTGCAGTTTGGATGTGTAGACCAGATCTGATGCCAAATTTGGCAGGGTGGTTCTGCAGAGCCTCTTTCCTAAGTAGGTTCTCTGCCCACGTCCCACTTGGTACTGCTCAGTAGTCTGCAAAAAAGTTACTGATGTTAAAGGACCCCTTGGAAGATAGAAGATTACTGCGGTGAATGATTTTTTCTTATAGCTCAGTGTGCCTTTACTGGTGAAACTTTTCAAATAAATAAACAAATAACTGAAGCCTGACTGTGGTACGGCACAAAGCTGCCTGTGTGTATTGCGATCCCCAGCGCTCTCCTAAATTGCAGATCAGCCACATATATCTAGCTGAGGGGGGGGGACAAAACTAGTCCAAAATTGTGTCATTCATAGGAGGGACATAGAGACTCAAAATGTGGGATGCAGCATCAGATTGGAGAGGGGGCTAGTCCAAGGGATATGGAGTGTTGCAACTGCAGGGCAGTGGGGAGGCTGAAAGAGATGTTGATAAGGGATGGTGGTTGTCAGTTGTGGAGAGGCTTGGGGGGGTGATCCTGGTGCAGCTTGGGGTAGAGACTAGCCTGTGGGCATTACAAGTGTAGAGATGGTGGTCGACTAGGATTCAGAGATTGGTTCAGGTGTGGTGTTCTGGCTAAGGGAGTGTTGTGGATGGTCTTTTTGTGGAGGAAACGTGGGTCTGAGAGCTTGAAGAGTGATCTGCCAATAGAAAAAGTTGTTGACTGGGGAGAGAGTGGATTGTCCAAGAGCTGAAAGGTCCAGCTGCAGCGAGCGTGTTTGGCTGAGGGAAGGGGGCTAGCAGGGCTTCTTTGAAAATGTTCCAGCGGGGTGCTTGGATGTGCAGGTGATGGTCCAGAGCTGGGTGGGCAAGCTTCAGAGACAGTTGTCTGCTGAGGTAGGCTTGTTTGGGGGCTTGGTGGAGTGATCCAGCTGCAGGGTGTGAAATCAGGTTGGTAGCTGGTCCAGATGCAGGGAGGCTGGTAGGGAGGGGTTGGTCTGTGGGTGTGACAGATTATCCTGGGGGTGTATCGCCTGACGTACAGCACCACAACAGTGCAAAAGATGATGTGTTGCATGTGCCAGGTGAGTGGTTGGTGGTTCAGCTGTTCCATGGGCTGGATGGGTGTTACAGGTGCAGAGATGGAGGCTGTCTGGAGTTTGGACGGTGTGACGTTGAGTACGGCCTTGTCCCAGTTGTTATGAAGAAAGAGTTTAAATGCAAGGATCTGTTCTACTCTCTCATTTTTTGTCTCTTCTCTGTCTGGTTGCACAACCACATTTTCTCGTGAGACCTAGGACTTGATTACCCCGACGGTCTTGTAATTCTCTGGCTCTTGCTATCTCTCTGCTCTCACTTGCTGTTCTGTCTTTTCGTCCCCCTTGCATATTTGCTGGTACAAAAATATATGTGAATCATTTCATGGAAATGTAATTGATACTGGGATCTCTTTGTTTAAAACTGTGTATAGTTATAATGTTGAAATGATTACAAAAAGCTATTTGGAACTCAAGGGGTTAACCTGAAATGCAATTTTAGGCCTTTTGCAGAGATGTAAACAAGAGGTTAGTTCTGGGTCACAGTGTTCTTTTTACTGTACCTACTGAAACTGACAAGACCATTGTGTGAGAAGCATTCTGTTTTCTTAATGAGCTCCTGCAAAGACTTATTAAAAAAAAAAAAAGCTGCAGTGTTTTGCAACAGACATAGACAGACCACCCAAACGTTCTGGAGTAATATCAAAGAACTCATTGGGAAATCACGCTCCCCGCCTCTCTCCCAGCTCTCCATAGATGGCACCATCTCCACTGACCCACTTACCATAGCAAACTGTCTAAACACCACCTTCACAGATCTCAGCATTGTCCTCCCCAGTTGCTTCTTTAACCCTATGCCTGAGTCCCAACCCCCTACCTTGCAGTGCCCTCGTTTTCTCCTGCACAAAATATCATCCCAAGAAGCCCGTCTATATCTGCAAAATGCACTAAACAGCAACAACCCTAACAATGATCCCCTAGATGCCAGGCTCCTTCGGTTAGTCTTCAACGAGGTCCTAGTGCCTCTCACGGACCTACTCAACAGATCCCTTTGCCTGGGGCAGTTCCCCAGTGGCTGGAAGACAGTCGTTGTTACCCCCATTCGTAAAAGTGGTGACAAATCCTCCCCCGGTAACTATCGTCCCATCTCCATTCCCCCCCCCAAAGCTTTAGAAAAAGTGGTTGCCATACATCTCACTGATTACCTAGCCAAGCATGACATCTTATGCCCAGAGCAGCATGGCTTCTGCTCAGGCCATAGCACAACCACAGCCCTCCTAGAATTCACCAACTTCCTACACTCCTCCCTAGACTCAGGAAGCATTGCTGGAGCTGTGTACATAGACCTATCCAAGGCCTTTGACATGGTCCACTACTGCTTGATGCCCTCTATCAACTTGGCTTCTCCACGGGCCCCCTGGCATGGTGTGCCAGTTACCTCTCCTCCTGGTCCTAATGCATCAAAATTAACGGGGCCCTATCTGACACACTACCTGTCTGCTCTGGGGTGCCCCAGGGCTCCATCCTGGGTCCACTACTCTTCACCCTCTGCCTGAACACCTTGCCAAAAGCCTGTTCCGAAAAAGTCCTGCTGTATGTGGATGTTGCAGTACTCTATACCTCGCACCACAAACCTGCCCCCCCAGAACTCCCTCCAAAACGCCTTCTATCAGGCTGAAACATGGTTCAAGGACCGTAGACTGGTCATAAACCTAAAAAAGATGAAATTTATGATTTTTTCCCACCACCAAAACAAAGCAAATAATGCACCACTCCTCATCCTCCCCAGCACCCCTTGAACAGTTACCTACCTACAAATATCTTGGCCTTACCTTCGACTTTGTCCTTACCTTCCATGACCACATAAACACGCCAGCGGCCACTGTGAACACTCGGATCGGACTCCTATACCGGCACAAGGATTGTCTCCCTCCTGATGCCCTTAGGTTTGCAGTTACCTCCTCTATACTATCCCTCGTGGATTATGGGCTCCCTGTGTATGGGGCAGCAGATAACCTCGCTCTCCAGAAAATTCAAATCTCCCTCAACAAGGACTGCAGGCTCCTAACTGGTACCCCTAGGTTCACCCACACCTGCTCCCTCAACGCCACTGCCAATCTCCTCAACTTCAATGAAAGACTCCACTATCAGACCTGCCTGCTGACCAAGAACAATCTGCTCGGTCTCTCCCCTCCTGGGGTCTCTGCCTCCTTCCAAACAGCCACCTCCTCTATCTTCACCCACAACTCGGACAAAGCCATTCTGGCGGTACCCAGGGTAAAAACCTCCCTTGCCCACAGATCTTTCCACTACAGGGCCCCTGTCTGGTTCAGTGCACTCCCTGCCACCATCACCAGCACTCCCAAGATTGCCCCTTTCAAAGCGACTCTCCGCAACCACCTCCTCAATACCCACTCCTATAACTGCAACTAACCTGCGTACAAACCCCTCTAGGGCCAAAACCCCTGATAATGTCCATTAAGGACTGCCATCACTTATATCAATGTCTAATCAACCGCAGGCTCCTGAATAAGATGAATTACACTGTAATGCATGCTCTCTCATGGTAATAATGTTTATGTGCTTATGTAAATATCTGTATTCAAATATGTATATATTATCTGCAAAGAATGTTAGTATTTTATACATGACGGCTATACCATTGTAACTGTCTGTTTTCACTGTCTTCCATGTGACGAGGTACCTTTGTAAATGAACTGTTGGCTCAAAGGTTGTAAATCTGATACTTCAAATAAATAAATAAAAACAGACTGAGATTTGAAATTGAGAAGAAAAAGGACTCTGCTTTCTGTGTTTGTACTGCCATTGTAAATAGTTGCTTCCTGACCTGTACCTCGACAATAGATGGTATCAGCCTAAGTGGGATTTACGCCATGCATACTCTTAAGCCAGGAGTGTTGCGTGTGGATACTAGACCTGGTACCAGGGAAGCATAGAAGAAAGGTATGGGTTCTGCAGCAGCAAGCCCAGGAGTGGTTACCAGGAAAATGGCAGCCAAACTAGCAGAGACAGAAGTCCAAGCTGAGACTGTACAGCTAGCACCAGTTATAGAAAAAGAACAGGCAGTGACCGAACCTGAAAGCCTGACTGCCTTTTTCAAATGGATACCTTGCAAGTTATCAAAGCTGGAGGATCTGGCACTGGTCCAGCAGAGCAGTAAGACAAAACGACTTAAAATACATTAAACTTACAAGGTTGTGTCCCTTGGATGATATTGAAGCATACTTGACAACTTCTGAAAGGTTGCAGCAGCCTGCTAGTGGCCAAAGCAGCAATGGGCAATCAGGCTGGTACCTTACCTGACAGGTAAAGCTACAGCAGTATGGACACTGCACAGTCAGAAAACTGTGACCTGGTGAAAACTAAAATCTTGAAAAGGTTTTACATTTCAGAAGAGACCTACATGCAGAGATGTTGGTCTCTGAAGTACAACTCGGTTGACAGTCCTCAAGAAGCCTTCACCCAAGTCAGAGAACTCCTGATAAAATGGCTCCAACCAGAGGGCAAAACAGTCCCACAGGTCATCGACACATCTGCATGAAGCACTTCATCAACATCTTGCCTACAGATGTGCAGCTCTGGGTGAAAGAACAACCAGAAAGTGGGGAAAAGGCTGTTTCTGTAGCCAAAGACTACCAAATGGCCAGAAAGACGCCACAGCAGTGAGATAACAGTCAAGCACCGGTAAGACACTCTTTTTTCCCATTTAAGCTCCAAGTCTGATAAGAACTCTGGTGGAGTTTATTTGCTATAACTGTAATAAGCCAGGTCATATTGCAGGAAGTTGCCGTAGTAAGAAGAGTGACACGAGAAGACTTGTCCTTATCAAATTGGGGCAAGTACTTGTATGCAAGTAGTGTATAAATCTGTAATTTAAGTTCGGTAATTCAAACAACATGAAGTCTTGCTATATTATGACATATGCAGTGAGTCCCAACCTTCGAACTGCTCCGGAGGTGAAAGAGTTAACTTTCCATGCCAGGCATGGAACGCTGAGCTCGAGCTCCGTTGAAAACTCTGTCTGTTGTTCTTCAAACTCAAACTGTCAGATTCTTTACTCCGCCTCACTGAACAGTCGCTCGAGGAGATTTCTCCTTCTGCTCAGTTCATTTTGTCGGTTAAAGTATTATTTTCTTGTTTTTAAGCAAATTTAAACACAACCGGTCGGTTCAAGCTCTGTCTGTGGTATTTGTAAGTACTAGATAGGTTTTACATTTACTTTTCTGTGTGGAACTTGTAAACGGTTTATCGGTTCGGTTTGAACCGATCAGGTTGTTTAAAATATATTAATCTGTCTTTTAGAGTGAGGTTACCGGTTCTTATCGGTTCTAAAAAAACAGATTTCATTATGTTTTTTCCACGACCCGTGACACGGTTGGGAACCGATAAGAGAGTCTTGCTTGGCGGATTGCCATAAACGGGCAAGTTTGGTTAGGACTGGCACTATGTCTGAGAAACCCAAAAGAAAAACGGCCCACTGGGTTTCAACACTGCAGTGTCTGTGGGGAAGTCTTTGCTAAGGCTGACCCCCACACCACCTGTGTTTATTGTCTGGGATTTGACCACCTCAATGCAGACTGCCAGATTTGCAAAAATTTTCCTGCAGCTACCCTGGAAAAGAGAGTTGGTAGGCTCAGGAAAGGAGAAAAAATCCGCTGACCCGGATGAGTTAGCCCGTTCGGGTTGAAACCGAACCAGAGGGAGCGCCCTCTGACCCTCACGGCGAGACTTCTCGGCAGGAGAGCTGACCGGAGGAGTCGGTTCCAGCAAAAAGGACTAGGAAATCAGCTGTTGTGGAGCCAAAACTTTCCTCTCCAACCGCTGAAGAAATAGCCAAAGTGATTGAAATTGTCCAGTCGCTTTCCCCGGTTCCGACCGAACCGGCACCATCAGGTAACTGTACGGTTCGGTCGGTTCCACCGGTTCAAGAGTATGATTTAGAGGAATTTTATGAACCGGAGGAGGGGGAAGAGGAGTATGAGGAGAGTGAATGTGGATTTGAAAGTCTGGATGTGCCCATTGAACCGGACATCTCCCCAGACAGACCTTCAGGAGTGTCTCCTCCTAGGCTTTCTGAGTTCCCTTCTCATTTTATGTTTTATAAAAAGTGGTTGAACCTCCAGCTCCCTATGGAGGAAGCTGTGGATGATCAAGGGAGCCTGACTATGTAGAAATGATGGATATCCCAGAGTCTAGAGACTGTCTATTCCTTTGCATAAATCTTTGGGAAACAGACAGTAAAATTCTAAAACTCCTCACACTATACCTCCTGTGGATAAGAGAATGGACAAGAGGTACACATTGTCAGGCTCTGATACAGAGTTCCTTACACAACAATGCAGCCATGTTGGGGTAGTGCAGGCTGCAGCCTGTGACAAAGCAAATATTCCCTTGGCTTCACACCCCCCTGACAAGGACTCCAGGAAGATTGATGCCATGGCAAAGAAACAGTGCATGGCAGCATCCTTGGGACTCAGACAGGCAAATTATATGGCTTACGTTGCTAGATACCAGAAATCCAGATGGGATACTGTTATGGCTCTAGCAAAGCAGGTCCCTGGCCAGCTTGCCAAGGAGCTGGAGCAGGTGGCTGCTGATGGTATTGAGGCATCTAAGGTGCAATTCCATGCTGCAGTGGACTCTAATGATGTCATCAAGAGTCATGGCTACATCTGTAGCACTTCGCAGAATGGCTTGGCTCAGATGTACTAGCCTGTCACAGGATACCCAGACTAAGGCCATGGATTTTCCTGTTGTGGGTAATTCTCTGTTTGGAGAACAGACAGAGAATTACATGAAGAAAATGGATGAGTATAGGACCACCTATAGGAGTGCACAGGCCAAGGAAAGGCAGGCCACTCCTCAAAGGCAGCCTTCCAGGGGCAGGGGCAGGCCTTTTCATAGGCCTTTTTACCAAGCCCAGGCCTCCTCTTCAGCTTATGCCCAGAGGGGGTTCTTTAGAGGGAGAGGCAGATGGGGTACAAGCAGACCTGCTTCCACCCCTCAGCCTAAAGCCCCTGCCAAGCAGGCACCCTGATGGGGTGGCCAGGGCCGATTCTCCACTACCTGTAGGGGTCATGCTGGCTTACTTTGTCCAGGACTGGAAGTCTCTAACATCAGACAAGTGGATCCTGGAAGTAGTAAGCCAGGGACTGGTTCTCAGCTTCAAAAAATGTCCAAAGATGAGAACCAGATCCTTTCCACCTGCAAATCCATCAGAGGCACTTGCCTAGAGGCAGAAGTCTCTACCCTCCTGGCTCTCAGAGCGTGGAAAGGGTTCCACCCTACACCAGGGCAAAGGATTGTACTCCAGGTACTTCCTTACCCCAAAAGACAGAAGAATGGCGGCCCATCCTGGATCTCAGATACCTAAACAAGCACCTTTTAAAACTAAAATTCAAAATGGTGACTCTGGGAATTATTTACCTCTCTAAGGCCAGGGACTGGCTAGCATCCCTGGACCTCAAGGATGCCTACTTCCATATTCTCATCCAGAAGCTACCATCGAAAGTACTCAGGTTCGAGCTGCCCTCAGGCCATTACTAGTTCAGAGCAATACCCTTGGCCTCACCTCTGCTCCAAGGGTATTCACAAAATGCCTGGCAGTAGCAGTTGCCTACCTAAGAAGGCAAAAAATTGCCATCTTTCCTTACCTGGACGACTGGCTCATAGTAGGCCAGTCTCCAGACCAAGTCAAGTTACATCTTCAGATAACTCAGCAACTGCTTACCTCTCTAGGTTTCATTCTCAATCTTCCAAAGTAAGTTCTAGAGCCTGTCCAGCTTCTCACCTTCATAGGCGCAGAACTGAACACAGAAGAAGCCAGAGCCTTCCTTCCTCTGGACAGGGCAAGGACCCTGGTCTCTCTGGCCTCCTCATTCACCCTGCAGGTCTTTCGACCAGCAAGGCATTTTCTGCAGCTCCTGGGACACATGGCTGCTTCTACAGCAGTAGTGCAAGGAGCCAGATTTCAGATGAGGGACATTCAGTTCCATTTGAGAGCTTTTTGGTCTCAAAGAAAGGACCCTCTAACCAAGTTGATCCCAGTAACTCGAATCCTGATCCAAGCCCTACAGTGATGGCAGGATCAGAACAACCTGAGACAAGGGGTTCCCTTTGTCACTCAGTCTCACTCTTTAATCCTTACTACAGATGCCTCCCTCTTGGGGTGGGGTGCTCACATGGGCGACCTCACTACCCAGGGACTGTGGTCCTCTCAGGAATCTCTGCTCCACATCAACCTGTTGGAGCTCAGAGCAGTTTTTCTAGCACTTCAAGCTTTTTTCAAATCTGTTCAGAACAAAGTTGTACAGGTCAGAACAGACAACACCACTACAATGTGGTACATCAACAAGCAAGGAGGCACTCGGTCTACGACCTTGTGCACCAAGGCAATGAAGTTGTGGTCTCTGGCTTACTCCCTGAACACCTCCCTTACGGCAGTTCACCTCCCAGGCAAGGACAATGTCCTGGCAGATGCTCTCAGCAGGATTTCCCAGGGCCATCACAAATGGTCACTGGATCCCTTGGTCCTGGGGGTAATATTTTCCAGATGGGGCACCCCGCAGATGGATCTTTTTGCAGCCCCAGACAATCACCAACTTCCCCTTTTTGCTGCAGCCCCCAGTGTCGGGCTCAGTCCCTCTGGATGCCTTAGTTCTCAATTGGGAAGGGAAGTTTCTCTATGCTTTCCCCCCTTCCCTCTCCTGTTCAAAGTGTTAGTCAAAATCAGATCTCAATCCTGCAAAGTGATTCTGATTGCTCCAGATTGGGCCAGACAACCCTGGTATCCACTCCTACTGTCCTTAGCAGTCCATCTTCCCCTGTGTCTTCCCAGGAATCACAATCTGTTAACCTGTGCTCAGAGAAAGGTTTGGTACCCGAACCTCAAATCTCTCAATCTCAAGGCCTGGCTCTTGAAGAGTTAGAGTTTGCTGATCTACACCTCTCCCAAGGTGTAATGGATATATTGAAGGCTTCTAGGAAGCCTTCCACCAGGGCTACTTACAATTCAAAATGGAAGATGTTTTCCATATGGTGCTCTGGGAAGCATATTTCCCCAGAATCTGCTGATTTACCCACAGTCCTGGATTATATGGTCCATTTAAACACTTTGGGGCTGAGACCAGCTACCCTAAAGGTGCATTTGGCAGCTGTGTCTGCTTTTATTTCAGCAGGTAAACCCTCTTCTCTTTCAGCTCATCCTGTATTCTCTAAGTTTTTTAAGGGATTACTTTACACCAATCCTCCATTCAGGGACCCTGCCCCTGCCTGGGATCTTAATGTTTGCATTGCTCAGCTTATGCAACCTCCCTTCGAGCCCTTGTCTTCAGCAGAGCTTAAGTATTTGACTTGGAAGACTGTGTTTCTGGTAGCCATCACTTCTGCCAGACGCATAAGTGAATTACAAGCTTTGTCAGTGCAGCCTGATTTTATCTCCTTTCATAGAGATAAGGTGGTCCTCAGGACTAACAGGAAGTTCTTGCCTAAGGTGGTTTCAGATTTCCACCTTAATCAGTCTGTTTCTCTTCCAGTGTACTTCACTGACCATTCCTCCTCTGGCGAGAGGAGGTTGCACAGCTTAGATGTGAAAATAGCCTTTAGTTACTACATTGAGCATACCAAGGGTCACAGGTTTGACTCCCTCCAACTGTTCCTCACTTATGGTGAGGTTGGTAAAGGGAAACCTGCCACTAAAAGATCCATTGCCAGGTGGATTGTCTCTTGTATCCAATTCTGTTATGAAAAGCTGGGTAAGGTTCCTCCCTCAGGCCTGAGGGCTCACTCTACCAGAGGTACAGCTGCTTCCCTGGCTGCTGCCAGGGACATCCCCATTCTAGAGATTTGTCAAGCAGCTACCTGGAAAACAGTTCACACTTTTACCAAGCATTATTCTCTGGACATCCAGGCTAGGAGTGATGCTCGGTTTGGCACAGCTGTGCTTCAGAGCCTGTTTCCTAAGTAGGTTCTGTCCCTCCTCCATGGAGGTACTGCTATGTAGTCTGCATATGTCATAATATAGCAAGACTTCATGTTGTTTGAAGAAAAAATGACTCACCTTAGTAATGTTTTTTCTAATGGAGTCTTGCTATATTATGACCTCCCCCGCCTGCCCCTCTCAGAACCTCTGTTTTGGGATGTGGGTGGGCAGTGCAATGTTGGCACTAGTATTTCACCCTTCTTTTGGGGTGACTGGGTGTTGTGTTTTTCATTTTTGGGTCTCCTGACTTGAGTCTTTGTTTTGGGACCAAAAAATGTGTTCTTATATTTAGTAGCCAGTTGGCTAGTGTAGGTTTACAGCTTCCACACAGGACCTTAGTGAGTTTAGCTCATAAAGATCTGACAGTTTGAGTTTGAAGAACAACAGACAGAGTTTTCAACCGAGCTCGAGCATTCCATGCCTGGCATGGAAAGTTAACTCTTTCACCTCCGGAGCAGTTCGAAGGTTGGGACTCACTGCATATGTCATAATATAGCAAGACTCCATTAGAAGAAACAACATTACTAAGGTGAGTAATTTTTTCTTTCTGCTCTGTGATTTCAATTCAGTATTTGCATTTAAATTGCTCGCTTGTATTTGTTGGTGTTTATTCATCTGCGCCACTGCATCAAACATGCTTGTCTGTACTCTCCATTGTTCCCCTTCCCCCAAGACTCATCTGGAAATGAGCACTTGCTGCTCAGGATGTTCTTCCTGGTAAAACTTTAAATAAACACAGTGGGAGATAAGACTGTGAAGGGACGTATAGATTCGGGAAGCAGACAGACCCTAGTGCATACTGAAGTGCTGGGCAAACAATGTCTAAAAGGACCAGATACTGGTGTCATCTGCATCCACAGGGACACTCGATACTATCCCACCAGCCAAGTCACTCTGACTATTAATGGGGTGTCGCACCAAATGAAAATGGGAGTAGTACATAAGTTACCTGTACCTGTGATTATTGGAAATGACTTTCCAGGATTTACTGAGTTAATCAAAGAGGGAGTAAATCCTGATATTTCAGCAGCTGTGGTTACAAGAGCTCAAGCAAAGAAAATCTCAGATGGTGCGGACTCTTCATTTCACTGATTTTGATTCGGACTTGTTTGAGCACAGCTCCAAGATCTGGAAAGTCCAGGAAAGAAAGACAATGCCTGAAGAAACAGTGGCAACAAAAAACTGATGGACATAAAGGATTAACATATGAAAATGCTGAAACTAAACTGATCACTGATTGTGATTTTCTTTCAGAACAAGCTAACTGTGTTTCTCTCCAGGGTTATTTTAAGCAGCAGGGAGTAAAATCAAAACAGGGTGAACCTACATTTAAAAAATGTAATGGGCTACTGTATAGAGTTAGGGTTAAACATCAGATATAGGACCAGCTAGAACAATTGGTCATACCACAGAAGTACAGATCTCGGTTGTTATAGATGGCACATGATAGTCCCATGGCTGGTCATTCCGGGAGGGATCCACCCTTGCCACATTGCTGTATGGATTTTACTGGCATGGAATTCATGAAGGTGTTGCTACCTATTGCAGTTCCTGTGATGAGTGTCAGAAAGTAGCCCCAGTCACTAGGAAAGACAAGGTGCCCCTGGTGCCCCTACCCTTGATAGGTGTGCCTTTTGAGAGAATTGCAGTGGTTGTGGCTGGCCCCTTAGACAAAAGTGAAAAAGGTAATTGATTCATTTTGGTAGTATGTGACTATGCTACTCAATACCCAGAGGCAGTTCCAATGCATACTGTCACAGCCCCAAAAGTGGCAGCAGAGGTTGTCAAAATTTTCAGCAGAGTGGGCATACCTAAATAAATTATTACTGATCAGGGTAGAAATTTTGGTGCTGCATTACTGAAGGAGCTGTACCCACTACTAGGCCTCACTGCCATAAGAACCTCCCCTTGTCACTGTCAGACAGACAGTCTGGTTGAGCATTTTAATCAAACCCTAAAACGCATGTTAAAAAGGTTTGTAAAAGGGGGAGGGAAAGACTGGGACCAATATTTGCCTTACCTGCTTATTGCTTACAGAGAAGTGCCACAGGTATCAGCAGGTTTTTCGTCATTTGAAATGCTGTATGGTAGATAACCTAGAGGGCCACTAGATGTAATAAAAGAGACATGGGAAGATAAACCCCATCAGAAACACTCTAGTACATCTTATATGTGTGCCCTGAGAAAGAAGCTTGCAAAATATGTTGAAATTGCCCATAGTAATCAGGAAGAGGCCCAAAACTAGCAGAAGGTGTATTATGACCAGTATCCAGTGAATATAGCAACCGAATATGGGTGCCACGTCAATAAGGTGGCTCATATTCGGTGATATACTCCTGTGGTAGACAGTTACGCTACTGGACGGTGACAGGAAGCGAGGAATAGTGAGGGAAGGGTCAGGGAATGGTGTTTGGGGGACGGGTGTACCTGCTGCCGCCAAGCTAGCCATGTGGTGTGGGTGACTAGCTGTGGTGCAGCAGGTACAGGGTTCAGGACGGTGCATAAAGCGTTTGTCACTGTCTGCGGCTCTGGCACTTATTTTTTCTGCAATCGAGATTTTGCCCTTCTCGAACATGCACTCGGAGTTGGTAATCCTTTATTCGGGTGCAGCCTTTGGTTCTGACGAGTGGGGGGTCGAGCCACTCTTCATAAACACATTTCTTATTCTGGATGTCAGGTCGCTGAAAGTGTATATCGCCGATTTGCTTTTAGGTGATATACACTTGCCATAATAGCAATTGCTGTTCTGCAATCACTATTATGACATGAAACCTTTATGACTGTGGAGTAAAAAAAAGTTTTTGAGCCAGGTGAAAAGGTCTTACTACTGTTAACCACTGCAGAAAATAAACTGTTAATGAAGTGGCAAGGGCCTTATAAAGTGCTTAGACGTACTGGCATAGTTAATTATGAGATTGAGACCACGATTGGAAAAATCCTACTAAGATATACCATGCTAATCTTCTCAAGAAATGGGTTGAAAAAAACACCAAAAGCTGTGTCGATTTTACCAGAAACTAATAAAGAAGATATTGATGTAGCTTATGATAGATTGGAACAAACTGTTATTGCTGATGCTGTAACGGTAAATGTTTCCTTAGTCTCCGAACAAACTGCAGAAATCTGTAACTTGCTGAAGACAGTTAACAGTATTTTTACCACAGTACCAGGCTGAGCAAAAGGGGTCAAGCAGGTAACAGTGACAAGGAATGCTCGCCCTATTAGACAAAAAACATACAGCTTACCAGAGCAATTCAGAGCTGATGTGGTTAAGGAAATACATAAGATGAGAGAATTGGGTATCGTATAACTCGAAGAATGCTTGGTCTTCACTAATGGTGATTGTAAACAAAAAAGAAAGGGGTGTAAGAATCTGCCTTGATTTTAGGAAACTTAATCAAGTGTTTGACAGTTATCCTATGGCCAGAACAGATGATTTGGTGGACCGACTGGGAAGTGCTAAGTATATCAGTACCCTCAATCTTACCAAGGGTTACTGGTAGATCCCCGTAGCTAAAGAATCCAGAGACAAAATTGCATTTGCCATGCCTATAGGATTTCATCAGTTCACCATCATGCCATTTTGTTTACATGGCACACCCACAACATTCCAGCAGTACATGGATGTAATTTTATCCCCTTACACTGGTTATATTGCTGCATACCTGGATGATGTTGTGGTGTATAGTCCAGACTAGAATAGCCACTTGGAACACCTCAAAGCAGTTATCCGATTGATCAAAAAGGCAGGTCTGACAATCAATCCTACCAAGTATGCATTGGGCATGCAGGAAACCAGATATTTAGGCTGTGTTTTGGGAAATGTAGAAGTCAAGCCATAGGTTTCTAAGATAGAAGCTGTAACTAACAGCCCTGTCCCTAAAAACCAAGAAACATGTTAAGTCATTTTTAGGAGTGGCTGGTTGTTATCGAAGATTTGCTCCCAGCTTTGCCGAGTCAGCTACTCTCCTCACTGAACTCACAAAGAAACGGTTCCCACATAATGTGAAATGGACCCCAGAGTGTGACAAGGGTTTTTGAGACATTAAGGCTGCATTATGTTCAGCCCCAGTTTTAAGAAGCCCAGACTTTGAGAAACAATTTCTGTTACAGACTGATGCATCAGAGGTAGGCCTAGGTGCAGTCTTGAGTCAGCATATAGATGGGAAAGAACATCCTATTCTATGCAAATAGGAAATTGCTTGATAGAAAAGATACTCCACCATTGAAAAGTAATGCCTTGCGGCAAAGTGGGCCATGGAGTCCCTTAAGTTTTACTTACTAGGAGCTGATTTTGTACCTGTAACAGATAATAATCCTCTTTGTTGGCTTAACCAAATGAAGGATAAAAATTCTAGAATCACACGGTGGTACCTGGCACTATAGCCATTTAAATTTAAAGTGATGTAAAATGTGGGAAATAGAATGTCAATGCTGATTTTCTGTCAAGATATGGATCAGGAATTGAGCAATCCGAAGGTTAAAAAAAGTGAGTTCAAAGTTCTCTGTTTGCTATTCTGCATATGCACTGAACTGTAAAGGTTGTGTGCTTATGTTAGATGAGAAATGTTATTTATTTGAGATTGCGAAATTAAAACCTTTGGGTCAGATACTCATTTACAAAGGCTTCACATCAGAGTATAGTACATTGACAAAACAACAGATAAATATACAGAGGAGTGGAGCACAATGGGTGTGAGGTACATTAGGTATACTAAGCAGGGACACTGAGCAGAGTTTAGTACATAGTGTTCTATATGAAACAATGGTATAACACAGCTTGGTACATAACAGACAGTAGTAAAATGCATGGCATATTACATTTTAGAACAACATTATACATAGGAGACAATGGATTTGGGATGCAGCGAACAAAATTAGAAAAACAGGTTTTGGTGAGGCAGGAGGGGAGTCCTTTGTCTGCGTGCAAGGCAGGATGAGAGTCCTTTGTCAGAGGAGGAGGATGGGGGCAGGAAATTACTCGAAAGTTTTGGAAACCTGTTTTTGTAAAACAGGTTCCCACTTAAGGAGTGGGTTATATGATAGGGTTGAGTATGGTGCTGTCCCAGTTGTTATGGAGAAATACTTTAAATGCAAGGATCTGTTCTATTCTCTCCTTTTCTTCTTTTTCTTTGTCTGGTTGCGCAACCAGATTTTCTCGTGAGACCCAGGACTTGATCACCACGATGGTTTTGCAATCCTCTGTCTCTCATCATCTCTCTACCCTCACTTGCTGTTATGTTTTTTCTCCCACCTTGCATATCTGCTGGTATGAAAATATATGTGAATCATTTTATGGAAATGTAATTGATACTGGGTTACCTTTGTTTAAAACTGTATGTAGTTATAATGTTGAAATGATTGCAAAATGCTATTTGGAACTCAAGGGGTTACCCTGAAATGCCGCGTTTAAAGGAGAACTATGGCAGTACTAGGTTCCCCACCCTGAAAACCTTACTTCCCGATTAAGCTTTTGCGACTTAAACCCCTCTTTTTTCCAGCAGGCAGTTACTTTATTTTTATTTCTTAAAATCTGCAAACTGGAAATATGGCGGACTGTGTGCAGCTCCATTTACTGTAACAGTGCAGTGCCACACTGCTCGCTTCAATGTATTAATGATGAATTGACTGAGAGGGTAATGTTAGTGTACCATGGTAGTGCGTAGATAGTCACCAGTCCAGTTCGGTCCTCGGTGCCTCCTGACCTCGCTGCAGGTTGACAACAGATAGGCTGCTCTCCTTTCCCTGTGCAGCTTACAAGTTACGACCATCCGTCACATAGTCACTTCCTTGTCCCACCAGCAGCTCATGGCTAATTACCACTCCAAGGCGCCCCCATCCTCTCAACCTCCTGACTCATGAATCGGGGACAAGGTTTATATAAATCAGGGAAAAGAGCCCCAAATCAGGGACAAATATTAAAAATTGGTACTAGTCGCTCAAAAAGCTAACAGAACAAGGGGAATGGTGTTAAGATGCATTTTCAGAAGAAGAGTAAGTCTGTAACTTTAATGTTTGACATTATTTTGTGTTTTTAATCTCCACTGTTCTGTCATCAAAAAACACAAACTTTACAAGGGGCAGACAGGAAAATCAGGGACAGTTGAGAGGTATGGGCCCTGTATAATTTAAAAAACAAAAAAGCGGTACAGCTGCCATACCCCACAATGAGTAAGTGTCCTTATGTAACTTTTCCCATTACTAAAAGTCAGAAGTAAAAAAAAAAAAAAGACAGAAGTTAGCATGACAGACTTTTACTTCACTATTGTATGATTTCTTTAACTGTATCCTACCAGATCAGGGGCAGGACTGCCTTTATCTTCGCCTGGCTTTAGAAAAGGGTTTATTAGATGCTAAACTGCACTGCTGAGAATTCAGACTCTTGATCTGTACTGCAAAACAGGCCAGTTTATAACTCTTACAGCACAAATTAATAAGTTCACCCACAGGTGCAGTGATGAGGACATTAAATCCAGAATCAATTGACTAGCCATTTTTTACTGAATGGTTTACTCTTCAAATGTTTAAATAAAAATGGTAGACATAAATGTCAATAATACTCCAAGGACTTGACCTGACATCTATGCCTGGACGCAATTATATCTGACGGATCTTTGCAAACTCTATATAATTAAATCAGAATTTTGAAAAATGGGCATGAGGCATTTTAACTGCGTGTTGAAACAGGCTTTGTTAATCTACTCTCCTGACCCTAACAGCTTAAAGCAAATAGATACGCCATGGGTCAGGCAGCTTAGTCACCGCAGTTCAAACAGCAGTTGGATGCAGAATTTAGAGGTCACCTCACTCGCTTCATAACAAACTTCATTCTCTCTGGTGAACTGCAATATTTTACTACGAATTCAGACCCAGTTATGGATTTCACATAAAATGCAGAGAAGATAACAATCCCTCGGTTGACTGCATGTGACCACAACCGTTACCTTTGTCAGTAAACTTTTTTCCCACCATTAGCACCACTGTCCGCAGTAATTTAAATGTATAGTAACTTACAAATCGGTAGTAACCATATATTGTGCTTTCCCTCGCTTTACCTTCCTCAGACTGGTATGCATTGATTTAGGGGCTCACCTTCACATTAGTTATTTGAAATTAAAATTCTCTGACATTTTAGGAATGCCAGTCCTGTGTCCTAGTGGTATCAGCATGCTACTCACCACTGGACAGCCTACCACACCAGTCTGTGACAGCCACTCAAACTTCTCAGTCCTCGCTCCCTGAATGTTCCTCTATTGAGTTGACACCTGCCATGCTAGTTGCTCAACTCCATGCACTTGCTGCCGGTATAGTATCAAACCGTGCTAATTCATCAGCCAGTTGGATTAGCCCATGCTCTATCCTCGGAATTCTGAGCAACAAAAGGCACCAATTAAAACAATATGCAACCCAGTAGGCACGGGGGAGGTATGGTCGCTACCTTCACAGCATGGGGAGGCGTGCAAGTCGCAGCTGGTCATAGGTTATGATGATAATTCTTGGTGTCGCTAGGCCCACTTTGCCAAGTATTGCTGGGGCTTGAGTCCCACAGGCCCGTATAACCCAGCGCCTATGGGTGGGGACTGGCAATGGGGAAAAGGATGGACTGGAGGGCTCACTGTGGCCCAAAGGGGAGACTACAGCTATTAATCAAATGGTACTTGTACATCAGGCTCTACCTGACACCCGAAACAGTTGCAGGCATTGTGGCTGTCAGTCACAGGCTCGCACTCAGGTGGTGGGGAGCTGTCACTGGCTTAGACTGCGCTTCTCAAATTGTCAGGGGTCCAGGTACCATCACTGTATTACTATGTGTACTGTTGTCGCTGTGCAGTGCCACAAGCACTGCTGATGCCAAGTTTATTGTCAACACCACACAGCGCAACATGCACTGCCATCACTGCATGTTGCCATATGCACTGCCAACACAGTGCAGTGATGACTGTGCAGTGCTCTGTGCTGTGCCACATGCATGGCTGACTGTGTGGTGTCACGTTCACTGCCAGGACCAAACAGTGCCACATGCTGAACCTTCACTGTGTGTTACCCATGAACTGCACTCAGTGTAGTGCCACGTGCACTGCTGAATCTATGCTGTTGCATGTTCACTGCTGACTCCGTCCTGTGTCATGTTCACTGCTAACACAATGCCATTTTGCCCTGCCATCACTGTGCATTACCACATGCACTACTGTCACTGATGGTGACACATGCACTGCTGTCACTGTGTGGTACCATGTGTACGCCCAGCTCTGCTGTGCCACACTCACTGCTAAAAGCACATTGTGCCATGTGCTATGCCATCACTTTGCATTGCCATGTGAACTACCGTCAGTGTTGTGGCACATTCACTGCCAACTCCATGCAGTGCCATGTTCACTGTCAACATGCAGTGCCATGTGGTTTACCATCACTGTGCCATGTACAGTGCCAACATTACATTGTGCCACATGGTCTGTTAGTTACTGCAGAGCATGTACAGTTGTCAATGCATTGTTCCATGTGCACTGCCAGTGCTGCACTGTGCCATGTGCACTGTTGACATCACACTGTGCCACTTATACTGCAAATAATATATGGTGCCATCTGTACTTCTTTCACTGCACTGCCAACAGAACACTGCAGTCTGTACGCTGTGCCACATACCATCTATGTTTGTCACTGCACTGTACCACGTGTACGGCTATTATTGCACTGTGCTACAGGCATTGCCATCACTGCACTATATATACACAGGCCCCCCCTCACCCAGTACGGACCCACCAGCCCACCCGCCCTCGATCACAGCCACTCCGGCCATCAATAGGTGATCTGTGGAAACCCCCCACAGCACTGACCCCAGTACCTGTCCATCTGTGTCAGCACAGGATGGCCAGCAGAACAGCCTTACTCATGCCTCTGTGGCCGCCGGCCATCCAAGTGATGTTGGGTGCATGCTGCAATATATAGGCAGCCCGCACCCAGCATCACTGGGGCGGCCAGTGGCCATGCAGGTGTGCAGAGGGCTGTGCCACTGACCTTCCCATGCCAGCACCAATGGGCAGGTATGGGGGTCATTGGTGCCATGGGGGAGGACCACTGCCAGAAGGACAGGGTGCATGGGTTGCGGTTCACCTACTATGGGAATGGGGTGTCACTATGTGGGGGGGTTGCATACGGGTCGGGGATGCACCCACCAGGGGCCATCCATGCACCTCGTGGGTGCTTGTCCATGGGCATGGCCAGGGGAGGACACTGGCCAGGTGGGTTGATCCGCGCGGGTCCTGGTGCCTGTGTTTGGCATTCACACACCCAGACCTGCTTCCTGCAGTGTAAGTGATCCATTGCGGGACCCTGGCCGGGCATCCGCTACACCACCCCCAGCTGCCCTGCATAGCTCTGCATGCTGGGGGGGCCGTAGAAGGGAGCCTTGTGAAGGTTGGTGGCTGTGAATGAGGCCACCACACATCATTCTTCAGGTGCGGGGCTGGGTGGGTGGGATGTCGTCTTTGGTGCATTTGTCCGGCCCCTTGGACAATCCTCCGCAATAACAGCATTTTGCTCTAGCTGAGCACCCTCATAGAAATGGACTTTGTCAACAAAACAGGATTGATTGGTCCACCCAGTCTGTTTCCTGTCTATTTTATATCCAGACTATCTGGTCTCCGCCTCCCCCCACCTCTGTTCCTATTTCTTTTTTAAACATTTTTTTTTGTTTTATCAGCTGGTAGCAATTGATGCCTTACATACACTGAACAGTCCATATGCATATAATAAAAGCCACTGAAGGAAGTCACATTTCCTCTCAAAGGAGTTGTGCATTCAGCCTATTATAGACCACCTTACGGGAAACAAAACTAATAAAACTAGAAGAGTTACGTATATGATGCCCAAGAACAACATAACAGTTTTCAAATCAAATGGTTGGTAAAGTCCAATGTTACACCCCCTACTAGAGGGCTTATGGCATCGTGTGGTATACCTAAAGTAAGAATCATTTGGGTTAAATGGCAACAGAATTGAAAGAGCAGCTGATGCAATCAGGGCAGGCAACTTATACCGTGTAGTTGCCTGCCTGAGGTGCCTTTTAAGCATACATTACTATTTTCTGCTCCGTTGTTTTAAATATTTCCCTTGTAAAACCTGGCTCAGTTGGGAACGGGGCTGCAGCGCTGTCTATGGAGCATGTAATGAAATCAGAGGGGGGCGGAGTCTGCCTAAATACACTAAGCTTATCTTTGCTGGCATGTTTACACGTATAGGGCTAATATGTAACATACATGCACATACGGTATGTGTATGTTGTGACACATATTATGCCTGCTCATGTAACAGCAAGATAACTTAGTAAGGCAGACCTCAATCCCGATTTCATTACATGCTCCATAGACAGTGCTGCAGCCCCATTCCCAACCTTATGTCATGATTATGCCGTTTTCAGAGGCAGGGCTGCAGCACTCAGTAATCACTCGGCTCATACACGGAAGTTGAGAGCCAGGTTTTATGAGGGAAATATTTTTAAAACAACTGAGCAGAAAATAGTAGTATATACCTGAAAAGGCTCCTACTACATATACGAGTTGCCTGCTGGGAGCACACAAAACATGACAGTTGCTCTTTAAACTTCGGTTAGACTGTAACTGTAGAGTTATCCCACCTCTATTCTAACCCATGTGTTTATCCCATGCATGTTTGAATCCCACCATAAGTCTAGCCTCCACCTCTTTGCCTGGCCGCTGTGCCACGTGTCTATTAACCTTTCAGTGAAGAAATATTTCCTCACATCTCTCCTGAACTGCTCTCTCAGGCTTCACCACATGCCCCTGGTGTTTGGGCTGGTCCTCATTTGAACATGGCTCCCCCTGCACCCTGTTCACCCCTGTGAGGAACTTGTAGGTCTCAATCTTGTCACCTCTCTCTCTCTTCTCTTCCAGGGTGTATATGTTGAGATCTCTTCCTGGACCATTCCACAACCCCTGAGAGCTGCATCCCTCCAGATGACCACCCTCCCTGCAACTGGACTCTCCGCCTGGACCACCCTTCCTGAAACCCACCCACACCAGCCAGCCACTCTCCCTGCAGTGGTGACATCCTTCCCCCTCAGCTGACATCTTCTCTGCAGCTGAACCACCCTTCCAGTACCCTGACCAGCATGCCCTAATACAAATACCTTCACAGGAGCTGTGCCCCCACCCCTCCTCTGGACAAGCCTCCTCCCCCAGAGAACCAGCCAACAGAACAGTCTCTCCCCCAGACAACCACACCCTGTGCTACTGGATCCCTGTCCCTTTCTCACTCAAGAACCAGCACCCCCCCAATACCTGACAACAGACTCCCAGATCGCAAGCTTCTAAGCCCCCATAGTCAGGTCCTCAGGAGCTCCTGAGCCCCTCCAACCTCATGGCATATTCTGATCCTCCCAGACTGGGTATCAAACAGTCTGCCCCCGTGCCCAAGATCGGACAGCATACTCCAGAGCCCCTACAGCCCTGACATCAGACTCAAACCCCAACCAGCCCAGGTGGCTACCTCTGCAGCTCCACCCCCAGATGGCAGGCTCTTCAGCAAACCCCAATCCCTGGTGGCAACCTCAACAGCCCTGCAGATAGGCTCCCAAGCACCCTCCAGCCCTCATCCTGGCTAATTACTGGGCACAATGCAGCAATGTAGACAGATATGAAAATATAGGCTACGGTATTTATGTATATTAAAATACATAAAAAATATAGGTTAATATTGGAAGAGAGATGACACATTAATTAAATTACAGTACTGCTGTTGCTTTTACTTCTACCTATCTCAGAAGACAGTTTACACACAGCAGCAGCAGCTCGCAACTTGTAGCCTGTATTGCTAACTTTGCCTAATAATTTCCACTGGAATCAGTTGCTTCATGGCTCAAAATAAACAAGCATTTGTCAATGTCGAATGTTCGCTTGCAGGTATTTGCAGTGGTGTTTGGCACTTGGACATGGCTTAAAAAATCAGTGACAAAGAAGTAAAATGAGGGAGACAGTTAACCATTTGTTTCTATCCCCTGAAGCAGGCAGCGTAAGAGTTTTGGTGTAAAATACTTTGCCAGCAGAATAGCAAGCTTGTAACTGTGTTTGACAATATTGTGAGCATACAGTATGCCCACTGTTCAGTCATAGAAACACAAATTGTAGGAGGGACAGGAACATTCTGAGGCAAAATCAGGACATCCCTAAAATCAGGAAAGCTGAGAGGTATGGTCTCCCCGGGCACTTTTTGTAAACCAGTTTTTGCTATACTGAAATACAATAATTGTACATTTATGATGATGATCTACAACAGTACACTCCATTTACAACAGTACATAACTTACAACAGTACACTCCACTTATAATAGTACACAACTTACAACAGTACACTCCACTTATAATAGTACACAACTTACAACAGTACACTCCACTTATAATAGTACACAACTTACAACAGTACACTCCACTTATAACAGTACACAACTTACAACAGTACACTCCACTTGTAATAGTACACTCTACTTATAACAGAACACTTCACTTACAACAGAACACTCCACTTACAACAGTACACTTCAGTTACAACAGATATTATATCTGTTACTGTATAATGGACAAAACTGATTTCCCAAACCAAAAATATCAAATCCAATGCATTTTTCTCTGGTTATAATAGACAGCAGCATTGCTTATAATGGACACGATGAAGCTGTTACGGACATTTGTAGTGCTTTTTTTGGGGGGGTGTGCAGAGCTGGTGAGGAGATTTGGCAAATATACTGTAGGATTAAGATGAAGGAGCTGCAGAGATTAAATTTCCTGCAAAATAAGTCTCCATAAGCTGCACAAACATTTATTTTTTATTTAATTACACTAAACGGAAATTTTATAGTTCAGCAAAACCCTTGAGGTACAGCTGTCCTCCTTACTGTCCTAAAAGCCCAATATCCCGCCACTGGAGTTATTATCTTCTCACCTTCTAGAAGAAACTTCCTTAAAAAAACTTATGTTCCCTGCAGTTAAATAACTTTAAATAAACATACAGAATGCAGACACATATTTGTTAGGCAGGATTCTGATTAATCTACAGAATTCTACAATACATTCTCATTCATGTGAAGCCCCTGCTCACACACACAGGCTCACCTAACACTTAGAAGAAGAAGAATCAGCATTTATATAGCGCTTTTCATACACAATGTATCCCAAGACACTTTACAAGCAATGCTAGACTGGTAGTGAAGTGACTGAATGCTTAGTGGTGGCCATATCACACATCAGCACTCACACACAGCCTGGACAATTGCATGAACCAGTTTTATGGGAAGGGGAATGTTGGCCAGGACACTGGGAATGGCCCCTTCTCATTGCGAAGAATGCCCTGGGTTCTTTAACTTCCACCTGGACACCCGCCAGGACAGCACCAGAAGGGGCAGAAGGGACCTTAGTCTAACTTCTCATCTGAAGGACGGCACACTCCAACTGTATAGGGCCCCCCAATACTGCACTTGGGTGCCAGCGTTTAGGTGTGAGTCCAGTCACGATGTGGAATAGGAACCCACAATCTTCTGGTCCAGAAGCAGATGTACTACCAACTGAGCCACCACCTTTAGATACACTGTACACTGGATATAAGGAACAAAAGCTGTGTGCACAGATTTGTCCATTATAACAAGCTCAATAATGGAGCCTCTGTTTAAAGACAAAGGCGGAGCTAGTGCCTCCATTGCTCTCAAAGTTCACACAATGTCATTCAAATAAAACTGACTTAATTCTGATATCCCTCTCTGACATTAAGGATGTAATGTTCCTCTATTTGACTGATTTACCCTCTTAGTCTCATTCCTGCTTGATGCCTTTTCTTGACCAGGTTTATCCATCCTCGATTTATTTTATCACTCCCCATCAATGACACTCAACATGCAAGAGCAGGTATGGCTGTAGTATTTCAGCAGCGTGAACACCAAGGCCAACCGTCTCTCGGTCCCTCAGATGGTGTGTAATACAGTGTAAGCCAGTGAAACATTTCACACGACTCTTCAGTACAGCTGTTTTGACTTGTCAAATTCTTCTGACAGAATTCCTTGCAATTTTGCACATTCTGTCTAATGTGGAATTCTGACAAAAGTAGAATTCTGAAATTCCAAAAGCAGATTTTGCCATTTTTGTACTAGACTTCAGATTAATAATCTATGGTTCACATTCACCATGGATTAATGTTCCATAGTTGATTTAAAATATAGATTATGTTTCTGCAAACTATAGGAAACTAATCTGTAGCTTCCAAAAACATCCCAAAACAAATCTGTGGTTTATGAAACAAGGCAAAAATGTTTGGCACCAGGCTACTGAACCAGTACCGATAACAAAAACACTAGTTAAAGTGTAAAAACATGCTTTATTGGAACAAGTAGCATGGCGCCCAGCTTTTTTGTCTTGCTTTACACTATGTCTTAATCCAGGCAAAAGTTATCACGGGAAGTGGTTATTTTTATGTTTGCTTGCATGAATGTGCAAGAAACATAGTGCCATCATCCGAGTTTTCGGAGGTGTGGCAGCCCTCTTCCAATTCAGGCAGTGTGTTTGCAGGCACGGCCGCAGTTCTCCAATGCCTGCTCGAGCTGTCTATGACCAGTCCAAAATGCAGTGGCATACAGTTGAAAGGGGGCTACGCTTCAGTGAGCAGTGATAAGATGATCGCCTGCTCATGCACGCTCCCCTACACACACACACATGCACGCATACTGCATGCCGCCCCCTACAAACTGTGTAGCCCGTGGGGGGTGCCCAATCTGATGGTGTGCTCGCCCCAAAAAACAGAGTTCTATATGACACGCTGGGTGCCCACACATCAGTATAGCCGACGGGGTGCCCAATCCCCCATCACCTCCACTGATTTCCGCTTCCCAAATTACAGCGTGCCATGCTGGAGCCCACTCCAAGCATGGCAACACCTTCTATCACCGGCCAGGGGTGCCCAATCCCGTCGGTTCCCGCTCCCCACCAGCCATCCTTGTGCCACAGGAGCCCACCCCAGCGTGGCAAACATCCGATGCCATCGTCATTTAAAAAAACACACCGAAACTCAAAAGCGGTCCCTCGGTGTCTCTGTCCCCACCACCCACCCACTGCGCACCTGCCTCCCCACACCCCCATACTTACCTCGGACTCCGGCGCGGCAGTCTTCGGTGGACCGGGAACACGTCTGCACTCTTCAAAGCCGACCACGAACTGAGGAAATGCCGGTAAGCTGTATAATGGGATAGAGAGGGCTTTTTCAACTTTGCTGCATATCTCAGGCATTTTTTGGAATTTTTGCACCAAATTTTCAACATGGGGTTTTTAGGACCCCTTCTCATGAATGATCTCACTGTCATGGCATTAATCGGCCCCAAAGGGTGATTTCACAGTCACTCGTGAAATCACCTTCGGGACTGAGTAATGAAATGACACTGCCACTGTTCATAAGGTGGGCTCTCAAAAGCATATGTTGAAAATTTGCGGAAAATTCCTAAAATGACTGTTTTCGAGAGTGCATGTGCAGTTCCTACACACGCTCGTAAGTTTGTGAATTTTCAATATTTTCACTCCAGATTTTCAACATTTCCATTTTACCATACCTCCTTATGGGCAGTACAGCTGTCATTTTTCACATCTTGCCCAAAACAAGTTTCCGCGCAGGTAGCGCACAATGGCGCAGTTGGTGTGCAAAATCAATGTATGGGACACATTAAGAAAATCACAGTGACACTGTTAATGAGCAGAGGTCTTAAAATGGATAGTTTGAAAATTTGATGAAATAATTCCTAAAAATGACTGTTTTACGAGCGCGCGTTGCACAGTTCCTATGCACGCTCGTAAGTTTGCAAATTTTTAATATTTTCACTCCAGATTTCCAACATTGCCATTTAATTACACTTCCTTATGAGCATTGCAGTTGTCGTTTTTCACATCTTGCCCAAAACGTGTTTCCACCCATGTAGCGCACAATGGCGCAGTCGGTGTGCGAAATCAATGTATGGGACACATTAAGAAAACCACAGTGACACTGTTCATGAGCAGAGGTCTTAAAATGGCTATGTTGAAAATTTGGTGAAAAAATTCCTAAAAATGACTGTTTTACGAGCGTGCATTGTGCATTTCCTACGCACGCTCGTAAGTTTGCGAATTTTCTATATTTTCACTCCAGATTTTCCACATTGCCATTTTATTACACTTCCTTATGAACAGTACAACTACCATTTTTCACATGTCGCCCAAAATGTGTTTCCACACATGTAGCTCACAATGGTGCAGTTGGTGTGTGAATGCAATGTTTGGGACAGATTAAAAAAATCACAGTGACACTGTTCATGAGCAGAGGTCTTAAAATGGCTATGTTGAAAATTTGGTGACAAAAGTCCATAAAATGACTGTGTTACGAGTGAGCATTGCACAGTTTCCACGCACCATCGTGAGTTCATGACTTTGTAATATTTTCAGTCCAGATTTTCACCAGTGGCATTTTTCCACACTTCCTTATGAACAGTATAACTGTCATTTTTCACAACATGGCCGAAATGTGTTTTCACACTTTCAGTGCAGAGATGCGTGGTCGCTGTGGGAAATCATTGTTCGGGACAGATGAAGAAAATCACAGTGACACTGTTCATGATTGGAGGTCCCAAAATGCCCGTGTTGACAATCTGCTGTAAAAAAATCCCCAAACTAATTACATTATGGGTGTACATTGCACAGTTTCTATGCAAGCTCATGACTTCAGCATTTTATTTTACTATTTTTACTGCAGATTTGCAACATTGCCATTTTTTACACCTCCCCATGAACAGTATAGCTGTCATTTTTCACATCCTGTTCGGAATGTGTTTTTGCACCTGTGGTGCTAAATGCCATAGTCGCTGTGCATAAGCAGCTTTCAGCTAACAAACGGATATTGCCACTGTTCATGAGGTGGGGGTCTCAAAAAAAACATGTTCAAAATTTGGAGTGAAAATTCCAATGAATGCCTGAGGTATTAGGGTTTCCAACCGTAACGCCCAACCCTGTAGAGAATGACAGGCATCAGGAGTGTGACTTGGGATTCTTGCCTGTATATGATACCATTCCACACCCTGCAGCCAGTGAGAGGGCATCGGTATGCCTTGGACTCTTCGGCCCCAAATCCACCCCATTCTCTATATCGCACCCATCTCACTGTATTTCCTAATGAAATGGGTGCGCGCAAGAGACCAAAGACCCCAAGGCACACCGTGACACTTGTCAGTGTCTGCAGGGTGGGTGTGGTGAAATGGCGTGGCCATTATTCCTGATGATCCAAATGCACACCCCAATGCCTGTCACTCTCTGCAGGGTGGTGGTGGGGTTGGCTTCAGTTCAGTACTTCACTGCCATTCCTATTACGCAGCTATGTGACTTCTGCACTACCAATGCCAATGCCAGCAAGCAGACATTCGGCATTGACAAATGCTAGTTTGTTTTACTGTGGATTGCCACTCTGCCTGATTTCTACAGGTGGAATTCTGCATGGTACACATCTCTAATGCTCAGTCTGTTTTGGAAGAAAATGAATATTTGTTTGCAGTGCCCACTAGAACTCTTTCTCCAGTAGAATCTGCCATGCTTTTACTACTGAGTCCCAAAGAATCCAGGCATGTGGAAAAAAAAGCAAAGGCCTGAGGGACGGCACTAGAATGATTTTGCATACACAGCCTAAAGCAAATATTGCTGTGGCTGCAGCATTTGAATTACTGACAGACCATTTGGAGAAATTTATTTCTGACCGTACGATTCCTTCTGTGATGTTTTAGTTATTCTGTGTAGCACTCAGTATTGGCAACTGTAAGGAACAAACACTGTGCACTCAGTATTAGCACAAGCAAATGTATTCATTTTATGTGCCATGGAATAAGGAGCTGTAAATGAATATGATTCGAATCTCAAACAATGTACAAGTACGAAGTAATGCATTGTTGAAGAACTTGGCAAATACACATCAGAAATGCTGTTCAGATATATTGAAAGATAAACTGACTAAATTTTATTTTCAATCTGCAGCTAAACAGCTGTTAATTGTTAATAAGCATGTACTGGGTCGCACCTGGAAATGAGCTCAGTATGCCTTTCCCAGTTAGCAAAATTTAAATAAACAGCCGGCCCACTGGCACAGTGGTTGGAATTCCACTTGCAACACTAGTGATCTGGGTTTGGGAATGGATCCAGGGAGCTGGAGGGCCGGCCG
The DNA here is from genome assembly GCA_016271365.2 of Neoceratodus forsteri. Taxonomy (NCBI): domain Eukaryota; kingdom Metazoa; phylum Chordata; order Ceratodontiformes; family Ceratodontidae; genus Neoceratodus; species Neoceratodus forsteri. Next base: position 1,137,451,328 of record CM028133.1, read on the forward strand.
GGGGAGAAGGATGGAGCGCCCCAAGGGCTGCTGTCCTTCTCCAGGGGGAGGGTTGGGGAGACTTCCCGGTGCGCATATGAGTCCTGGTGGAGGCCGGGGGGATAGCAAGTGCTAGTGCCAAATTCCAAGACGGGTGGGGCGGATGCTGGACGTCATTGCACATCCCCGTCCCTGGAGAACCTAGAAAAATCAGCTCGTGGCCGCCATGAATGATACCCACCCCTGGTCCTGATTAGCTTCCAGGCCGGCTCCCCAATCCAAGTCCCACGATTGTGGCATTAGCCCCAGTGCCACAACCCCACCTTGGGGGGGAAAGACGGGGGTGTCGGGGAGCCACGGCCAGTATGGAAGTGGGGGCTCAGGGGTCTGTGACCGGGCAGATGTGCCGGCAGCCATGGGCAGGAAAAAGAGAAAATTAAATAAAAAGTAATTAAATAAAATAAAATTGTGGACCAATTTCCAAAACACACTTACTTTTTTTTTATCTCCTCTATTTTTATCCTTCTGCAGCCACAATCCCTGCCTACCTCCAGCCACCGCTTCTCCTTGCTGCTGACCCCAGAGTTGTGCATGCCCAGCTGGCATATGCATCTGTACTGTCGAGAGGGGCCCCCTCCGATGTCCCCACGCCCAGCCAGGATCCACTACCCGTACATACCACTGTCCAGGCATTCACCGGCTGGTGAGACTGCGGCTATCAAGCTGCCATGGGCCTTGTGCTTCCATTTTCCTCCCTGTTTTGGTCCCCTGGAGTGAAAATGTGCAAGGACGTCATGAACGCGCTGATGTCTGCCATACTCCACCCCTTGCTGCACCACTCTAGTAGTGCCCCTGGTCGTCACCAGTGGCCGCTACAGAGCGGTGGTTCCCTGGATCCCTCCCCGGGATGGGAGAGCAGTCCTCTGGATGCTCAATCCCATCCAATCCCTGATGCCCCAGGCTCACGTCCGAGCCCAGGTCACCAGCGTGGCAGGAAGTGTGGCGTCCAGCGTCTCAACCCTCAGCGCCACCAGGCCGGCATCAAAATACACTTACTTACTGATGGTGGCGGGATTGGAGCAATAAATTCTTTCTATGCTCTGGCAGGCAGCACAATAGTACCATAGTCAGTTGGATGGAATGAAACACTGAACAGAATCAGGGAAAGGTAGGGACAGTAGCGAGCAAGCAGCAAATTGGAAAGTTCAGTTCGGCTGCTTCAGTAGTGACCATGGCATGGCAAAAAGTAAAGTTAAATAAATTAAGAAAAAGAAAGGAGACCGCCCAGGACAACAAGCAAGCTTGGCTGGCAGTCAGATGGTCTCTGAAATGCTGCAGATTATGGTCGGGCACTGGGAGGGGAGAAGATAAATTAATGTTATTTAGATTTTCGTGGGGACATCCATTAGGTCAATCAGAATAAAGCAAATTATTGTTGGAAGAAAACAAGTAAACAAACCGGTGCCCGAGTATAATACAGTGGGATGATGATGCATTTGACGTGGCGTGCATAGGAGCAGGACATTGTGTCACAGGTACATGGCTGGCAGCTGACGGCGGTCACTTAGTGAGTGGGGAGGGAGGGTGGCACCTAGCGGGAGGGGGGACATGAAGCAGACACTCAAGTCAGTGACACTGTATGGAGGGGGAGGTTGGAGCCGAGGATGGCACAGAAGAAATATATCTTTATTGAGTGACAGTGTTATGGAAGGGGAGGAGCAGAGGAAGGCAGGGGAAAGGAAGGCAGGAAAAAGAGATCAAAGACAGTGATCGATTGACTGAAGAAAAACAGTAAAACACATACACACATATGTTACGTGATAGCAGACTTCCTTATTATGCTCCTCTCGACTCTAACAGCCTGTGTCCTAACTCCCAAGCATTAGTGAAACATGGAGGGGGCGGAGCGGAGGAAGGCACAGAAAAAAGACAAGTGATAAGAAGCCAGATGGGGCAGGGAGATAGCGGAACTAAATGCAGCAGTTTAAGATCTGCAGTCACTCACTGCTAAAAAGCAAACACTTGTGCGTGCCCCATGGAGGTTTGCGCCCAGGGCAGCTTCCCCTCTTGCCCCACCCCTCCTGCGGTAATGATGGTGAGCCACGTTGCTCTCATAACTGCAGGCTACAGTTTCTCAGCACAGGGGTCAAGTGAAGATGGAGAGTATGACTCAAAAATACTTTTCGGAAGCTGTCCCAAACAACAGTGTAACAGGGAGACCCCAGTGGGATCTCCGAGGAGGGGCTGGCTCCCTCCTCGATACTTTCTCGTAAACCACCTAGATATGTACTTACAGACCACACGGAGAACGGAGGAGATTTTATGAAGCTTTACTTGGTCAGGATACAAAATTTAAGGTACAAAAAGTTGTAGCTTCAGTTACAAAAATAAAAAGCCGTTCTGTTTTTAGGCAGAACTTACAAAGCTTTATAACAAATACAGAGGATATGCATCCTGTCTCCAAACAAGGCAGTGTTGGTATATTAGCTTTGTAATTGGAGAATTTACATCTGCATTTCCTCTGGTCGTACTGTGACGTGCATGAGCTGAATTTTGCAAATTTGGTGACTGTAATGAATGCAGTACCTGCACGTAGGCTTAAATGAACTAAGTGTAATAAATGCCAATCACCAGAAGATGGCAGCATTGTATAACTAATAACAGTTTGCTTTTAAATTCTCCATTGACATACCTGCTGGTTTTGTTATAAAAACTTAGCCGTGCCCTTTTTCCTATTATACGTAAAACATAAAAATTGCATTGCAGTTTAAACTATGGCATTAACAAGATATACTTATTCTTAAGCAAGTACAGGATATGTGGTTCTAATTCTATTAATATCTTAGTAGACAGTTACAAAGAAATGCATTATGCTTTATAACCATATACAGTATGTACCCTTTTCCTTAGCAAGCTGCTGTCACACTCTGATAGGTCACTGTGTAACTATGATAAGTAAGAGCTATGACAACTATGACACATAGCATTTCTAAGAAATGCCTACATCATTTTGGGGAAATGCAGCACATAAGTTTTGTTTTGTCCACCATTTCACACACATACGTTTTGTTTTCAACCACCATTTTGTAATATGTCTGTATTGTGACTGCGTTGTGTATACATACCTTTTTATACTCTTGTCTTTCTCTGTATTTGCTCATGCACCCACTTACTGGCTTTATCAGATTGTACTTGGGGTTTTGTAGCCTGCCCCCTGCCAACTATTAAAATTTGTGCAAAGACACATATTATAGTAAAATCACTCTCTACAAGCCCTCCTTTGCAGCTTTGCCACAAATTTTAATATTTATTTGCACGTCATGCCTCTTGTGTATTTATTTCATTGCTGACCAAGGGCAAACAATATGTTACTTTCCCACCCTTCACTAATAATAGGGTTTGGGAGAGAGACTCCAAACCTAGTTGGCAGCCCCTGTACTGGTATTTGTTTCCCTTGTATATATTCCTGCTTAGGGCTTATACACCACAGGCATACTGATCACATCCGCATGACGGGGAATAGGTACCATAACTTCACAGGTACTCAGCCTGATTTAAGCGTAGGCATACAACTGACAAAGCCACCAAATGTAGTGCATTAACATTTTAAAAAAAGAAAATGCAAAACATATCCAAGGCATCAGTACCAGTGACGCTGCCTCGACTAGTTTAAATGCTGTTTTGTAGAAAAATATTATGCATTACATATGCAAAAGTGACCCATGGGACAATCCCATTGGGGTATTTTTAACATGCAATCTAAAAAACTATATTATCTTGTAAATATAGCAACACTTTTGATTATATTATGATTTGTAAAACAATCTGTTGCAATAGCAGAGCTGATATTGTATTCTTGTATCATTATTTTACTTAGATTAGCGCTTGACCTTCCCTTCTTTGAGCAATTGTGGTTATTCTTTGTCTAGTCTGCAGTTCATCTATCTCATGGGTTAGCTTAATTAATCTTTTCATCAGATAACACTGCCACAAGAGTAGTATAGTTAGGCCTAATGCCACTGCTCCCACTACCACCAGGGTTGGGCTGATTCCAAATATATTAATTGTCCAATTTGTCAGGAAGTCCCACCATAATAAATAGGGGAGGTATTTGGCCTTTTTAATTACCTTTTCATTTGCTTCTTTTATTCGCCATAGTAATACGTGACCTCTCCTAGCTTTAGTTTTAAGACTCTCGGTCTCAAATGGGGTAAATTTTGGTATTGTTATTTCTGGTAGGTCAAAGATGGTAGTAAGTTCCTCTAGCCACTGGCCTATTACATTAAAATAGGTAGTATTTCTGGGCACCCTGGGGGAGCTCCGCTGATAATGGGTCCGATTATTTACTGTCCAGGTTTTTGAGTTACACCCTCATGTTTTGGTTTCAGTATCCAGGACACACCAGGAACCATTCCACCTACCTGCCCTATGGATAGGGTCTTCACTTTCAAAAATAAGCTGAAGGTTTTCTGGTGGGCAAGGTTTAGGGACTATATTTTCCCCACATGTTCGTAGTGTGGGGGAATTATGACAGAGCATGTCATCAAATAGATGGTATGTACTTGGACAATTTATATTAGGGATCTCTAATATGGTGTTGCCCTCTACCTTGGCATACACTATGGTGGGGTTTGGCAACAATATCCCTATATTTGTAAGGCTCCATATGTTATAGGGTCTTTCATTCATACACACTGGAACCACGAACATTGCAGGGACTATATACATGTTTTCAGAGGTGGCAGTGTGGGGATAGAGTTGAACCTTGACTAGGTTAGCCATCGGTAATATCCCCTGTTCACCTGCCTTGGATATCATATTTTTAAATCCCTCTTTAGAGATATAAAAAGGTGGCTGCCCCTTGAGCTGGCGCAGGTCAGTTCTGAGGGCAGCGAGGGCATGTGCTGCCAGGGTGCTATATGTGACGGTGTTTTTTATTTGCTCACCTGTACTGACAACTCCATCCCCCAGCCCACCTCCACACAAGGGTAGCACTCTACAGCAGCCAGGGATAGAGATGCAAGTTGCACATCTGCCCCTTCATACCTGTCTCTGCTCCTCCAGAGTTAGCATGAAGGTTGGAGTGGGATTTGGGTGACTGGCACTTCCTCACCCTATGCCATACCTCTACACTTGAAGAACACTCTGCTTCAGCCAGGGTCTCTCCCACCTAACGTGCTTTACCAATGGAGAGCACTGTGGTACTGAGATATGAAAATATGGATCTTGTATATCCCCCTCCACAACTGTTCCCACTCTGCTGGGTGGGTGGGAATAGAATACAGTGGGTGCTCCTGAGTGACTGGTGCCCCTTCTTGCACCCCCACCTACCAACCCAATACTTTACAGCAGCCAGAGAAGAGATGTGGATTGCACATCTGCCCCGTCATAAACTGTGCCTGTTCCAAAATGTTTCACACTCAGGCTGGAGTGGGGTCTAGGATGGTGGCCACTAATTGACTGTCCCCCTTCCCTCCATCCCACCTCCACAGATGGGGAGCACTCCTCCCCCTCCACTACACAACTGCACATAGAGAGCACTCCTCCCCCTCTGTGCCTGCTTTGCATATGGGGAGCAGTTCTCCTTCTCCAGCCCTCTTCCACATGGTGGATATAGTGACTTATGTAATCATATGTGGTCTCAATCCCTGTTGAATGCAACATTGCACATACTGTAAATACTAATGTGAAGAAAATTGCTTTATTTTAATTTATATTATGTGTCCTTACTTTTTGTGTATCACACCATGCATTTATCATTGCTTGTACATGGGACCTCGTTACTCCTTGCAAATGAGCTTGTTCAATGGATTTTATCCCATCACAATAAACTTGAACTTGACCATAGAAAGCATTCTGCCCTCCATTCCATCTCTACACATAGGTATCATTGCTCCATCTCCATCCCACCTCCATACATCGTAAGCACTCATCCCCTGACCCCTTCAGTGCTTCTCCCACTACCTTTTACCTCCCCCACATGGAGAGCACTTCTCCCACTGCACCCCACGTCCTGCTCATAGGGAGCTTTCCTCCCCCTCCATTCAACCTCCACACATGGGGAGCTTTCCTCCCCCTCCATTCAACCTCCACACGTAGGGAGCATTCCTCCCCCTCCATTCAACCTCCACACATGGGGAGCTTTCCTCCCCCCCCTCCATTCAACCTCCACACATAGGGATCATTCCTCCCCCTCCATTCAACCTCCACACATGGGGAGCTTTCCTCCCACTTCATATCAGCTCTGTACATGGGGAGCACTCCATCCCTCCATCCCACTGCCCCTACATGGGGAGCATTGTTTCCCATCCATCCCACTCCTACACATGGGGACACCTCCACACATTTGTATCACTCCTCTTCTACCACCATCCCACATCTGCATATAGAGTACTCCCAATCCCATTCCACCTTTGCACACGGGAGCTCTCTGCAACAGCCAGAGACAAAGATGTCAATCAGGCATCTGCCTTTCCACACCTATTCCCACCACTCCACATAATAAGCTCCAAGGTGGGCAGAACGTCATTGGAGTTGAGATGTAATGAGTGGGTTGCCCTGGGAAGTGGTGCCAATACCCCTCACCACCTCTCTGAATGAGAGAAGTCCCTGCCCAATCAAGCTTTATTCTTTTCTCCACTTACCACATCTCTGCTGATTATCTTCCTGTTTGCTTGCCTTACCAGTCACTCCCCCTCGAAAGACAGGACTACTGGGCCACTGGGCTAGAGCAGATTTCCCTCAACCTCTCCTGTCTTTTCTTCAGACCACACCACCAGTCCAGCCAGTCCAGCACAGTCAAGAAGACATGCCACACATTACTCGTAGCTCAGTACTGGTTGGGTCAGTTCTTTCTCTAGTAGACCATACTTCAGATTCTCCCACATTTCAACTGAGGCTAGAGAAGAGCAGCACATAATCCCACTCTACCACCACGACAGTTGACAGACACCAAAACTTGCTCAGTAGTGTACAGATAATGCAGCACTGCAGCACGCTCACTAGTCTGTCTCACCAGGCTTCTCCTGCTGTCTCCGTTGATGATGTCTCCATCTCCCCTGGCCATCAATGGTGCCGCGCATGCACATTGTGTTGCAGCTAGCTCCAACAACTATGGAGACTGCTGAGACACTGAGTTTTTTAGCAGCTGAGCCTGAGCCAACCTAAAAATAAAATACAGGAATTTGAAATTTTCTGAGGCAGTTTAGTGTGTGTGGGGTTTGAACACCCTGGAACCCCCCTGCCTATGCCCATGCAATCCACAACAGTTCAGACACATGCAGTGCTTACACTTAAAGGCACTCCTCCCAGCCTAGCCAGCCCCCTGGCACACAAATGAACACAAACCATGACCCCTCCCACTTCCTCTGCAAGTAGCAAGGATCTCTCACTCTCAAGCGGTCAGTCCTGTACAAGTAGCAGAATTAGGGGTTGGGGATTCCAGTTGGACCTGCTGCTGTAATGGAACTCAAGCCTGCATGAATACAACAGGACAGAGAAACTGAGTCTCCTTAATCCCTACAGATGCAGGGCTGCTGCACAGATGATTGCTACTGCCACTCAGTCACCACTGAGGATTTAAAACAAGAGCTGGATGATGGCAGGCAGCCTGCCATCCTCCTCCTCCTCCTACACTAACTGCTTGCAGCACTTGCCCAGCTCCTCCTCTGCTACCAGTGCCCACCAGTGATCAGTAGTGTCAGTGGGTGGCCCCCGTTGGAGTGGTCAAGTGAGCTCCTCAGCTTGTTACTAGCCCCTGCAACCAATAAGCTCTTTTGACTTCATTCTGTGTCTGATTGCATTTAATCAACCAAAACACATTTTCTGGGTTTAAACCACATTCGGATACTTTCTTAACTGAGAGGAACCTATTAGGGTATAACCACTAAGAAGTGGGGATAGCAATACTGGGCAATAAATGCCTTCTGCTCTCCTACAACCACAGTATAAACACATAGATGGTGAGCATAGAACTGGAATAGGACTAACACTTGATCAAAAAACATTAGATGGGACCTGCTTGTCTCCCAACGGTAGTCCATACCTATTAAAGCAAAATCTGCACAACATGCTGGGAAGTTTATAGGTTGTTTTCAGATTCAGTAGGCTTGCATCTTTTTATGTTTGCTTGCACACATGTGCAAGAAACATAGTGCCATCATCTGAGTTTTTCAGAGGTGTGTCAGCATCTTCCAATTCAGTCAGTGTGTTTGCAGGCGTGGTCACAGTTCTCCAATCACTGCTGGAGCTGTCTATGGCAGCAGTTGAAAATGCAGTGGCATACAGTTGAAAGAGGGAACTACGCTTCAGTGAGCAGCTCCTCCCCTCCACCCCCCCACACACACACAGATCAACTGTGTTGGTTACCTGATAGATTGCTGTAGTCTTGTCTAGCTTAGAGAGACAAGCCACACATCATTACTTTAATAAACTGTTCCCTGCCGCAGCAGGACCATGTGTGGGTGCCTAACAGTCCTTACTCACACCAGCTCTCCAAAGCACACCTTCATGGACTCCATGGATTCTAATCCTCCAGGAAAAAAAATACCTCAGCATTTGATGTGAAAACTCAGACTTCATTGTATGTGTAATTCCAAGTATTTTCTCTTACTAGACTCTGTCAATGTGAACTCCCCACTGCTAAAACCTATGCAAACAAACTTGAGCGTACTGTACTACCTGCAGCTGAAGCAAAGAACAGCCAGAATGCACAAAGGAGAACATACTGCTTTGCATTTCAGCAGCAGCCAGTGGGGGAGGTTTTCATGACTGAAGCACTTTAATGCACCTTTTATTGCTGTCATATACACATCCCTGTGTGGTAATTCACTAAACTGCACACTTAGTCTGGTAATGCAGCTTCAAAATATTTTTTTTTTCTCTGAATTGCCATGAGCTGGCATTTTTATGTGACTGCAGAAACAAGATGCTGTATGTCAGCCATGTGTCTGCATTCCCACACTCATCCCCCTCACAACTCTCAAACAAAGCCAATGGTGCTTACTGAATTGAGAAGCGTTACATGGATTTCAGAAGTTGTGCCAGATACACTACACATTGCCTCATCCACTCTCTTTGTTTCAGCCCTCCACCCCCACTTCTCTTGGGCAAAGCACGAAGGCTAGTTCACACTAGCACGTTCAGATACTTAATAATTCACACTTCCTTTCAAATCAGGGAAAGGCATGTTGTTGGTCTATTACACTATGAAAACAAGCATTTGTCAATGTCGAACATTCGCTTGCAGGTATTTGCAGTGGTATTTGGCACTTGGACATGACTTAAAAAAATCAGTGACAAAGAAGTACAAGCATTTGTCAATGCTGAATGTTTGCTTGCTTCTATGTGCTGTTTAGGTATTTGGAAGTCATTGGAGTGCAAATATTGAAAATTCACGAACTTACAAGCGTGCGTAGGAACTGCGCAATGCACACTCGTAGAACAGTCATTTTAAGGAATTTTTTCACCAAATTTTCAACATAGCCATTTTAAGACCTCTGCTAATGAACAGTATCACTGTGATTTTCTTAATGTGTCCATACATTGAGTTCGCTGACTGCGCCATTGTGCACTACATGGGCGAGAACACGTTTTGGACAGGATGTGAAAAATGACAGCTGTACTGCTCATGAGGAGGTGTGGTAAAATGGCAATGTTGAAAATCTGGAGTGAAAATATTGAAAATTCACAAACTTACGAGCGTGCATAGAGCTGCGCAATGCATGCTCGTAAAACAGTCATTTTTAGGAATTTTTTCACCAAATTTTCAACATAGCCATTTTAAGATCTCTGCTCATGAACAGCATCACTGTGATTTTCTCAGTGTGTCCCATACATTGAGTTCGCACACCGACTGCGCCATTGTGCGCTACATGGGTGGTAACACATTTTGGGCAGGATGTGAAAAATGACAGCTGTACTGCTCATCAGGAGGTGTGGTAAAATGGCAATGTTGAAAATCTGGAGTGAAAATATTGAAAATTTGCAAACTTACGAACGTGCATAGGAACTGTGCAACGCACACTCGTAAAAGTCATTTATAGGAATTTTTTCACCAAATTTTCAACACAGCCATTTTAAGACCTCTGCTCATGAACAGTGTCACTGTGATTTTCTTAAAGTGTCCCATACATTGAGTTCGCACACCGACTGTGCCATTGTACGCTACATGGGTGGAAACACGTTTTGGGCAGGATGTGAAAAATGACAGCTATACTGCTCATGAGCAGGTCTGGTAAAATGGCAATGTTGAAAATCTGGAGTGAAAATATTGAAAATTCTGCTTACAGTACTGCGTAGGAACTGCGCAATGCTGCAGCTAAATAAAACAGTCATTTTAGGAGTTTTTTCACCACATTTTCAACATAGCCATTTTAAGACCTCTGCTCATGAACAGTGTCACTGTGATTTTCTTAATGTGTCCCATACATTGATTTTGCACACCGACTGCGCCATTGTGCGTAACATGGGCGGAAACACATTTTGGGTGAGGTGTGAAAAATGACAGCTGCACTGCTCATAAGGAGGTGTAATAAAATGGCAATGTTGAAAATCTGGAATGAAAATATTGAAAATTCGTGAACTTATGAGCCTGCGTAGGAACTACGCAATGCACGCTCGTAAAACGGTCATTTTTAGGAATTTTTCCACCAAATTTTCAAAATAGGCTTTTTGAGAGCCCACCTTATGAACACTGGCACTGTTGTTTCATTAATCAGGCCCAAAAGGTGATTTCACACAGTGACTGCGAAATCACCCTTCGGGCCCGAATAACGCCATGACAGCGACAGAATTCATGAGAAGGGGTCCCAAAAACCCCATGTTGAAAATTTGGTGCAAAAATTCCAAAAAATGCCTAAGATATGCAACAAAGTTGAAAAAAACCCATCTAGCCCATTATACAGCTTACTGGCATTTCCTCAGTTCACGGTTGGCTTTGAAGAGTGCAGACATGTTTCCGGTCCAGTGATGATCGTCGTGCCGAGCTCTGGAGGTAAGTATGAGGTGAGGGGGGTGTGGGGAGGCAGGGTGCGCAGTGGGTGGGTGCGGGTTGTGGGAGGAGGCCGGGGAGATTGCATGGGACTGTTTTTAATTTACAGGTTTTCTTTTTTCTATAATTGATGACGCGGGACATTTGCCATGCTGGGGTGGGCTCCCAGCGTGGCAGAAGAATGGCTGGGGGGGCTGTGGAGCCGATGGGGGATTGGGCACCCCGTCCCCGTCCGGCAGGCGATGCGGGGACGTTTGCCATGCTGGGGTGGGCTCCCAGCGTGGCAGCAGAGAAAACTGTTTGGGGGGAGGTGGAGCCGACAGGGGATTGGGCACCCCCATCGGCAGACGATGCAGGACGTTTGCCACACTGGGGTGGGCTCCCAGCGTAGCAGCAAAGATTTGGTGGGGGCGTGACGCGCTGTAAGCACACAGCTGTGGTTTTCTTTGAAGAGAAGACCACCACTGTCATACACAGCACCGCAGCGATTGGTGCAGGACCACCACGCCTGCTCAACAGAGCAGGGGATTGCACAGGGCAGGCACACCTCCAAAGTGTCCCATTCTCCCAAGACGTTCCTTGCACATGCGCGCAAGTGAATGTAAAACCAAAAAACAAATGATGGACTTTAGAGGACACAGTAGCAGTGCTATCACATTGATTTTGCATTTTCCTGTAACTCTAGTGCAAATGTTCCCCCCCCCATACATTTCATTATTTCACATGAAGCAGAATTGCTCTCATGCTCCTGAAGCAAATGATTATTTACCTTTTAATGGACCAACATAGATGTAACAACAAGAACAAAGTGCTCTAGCTTTCGGACCAACCAGTCCTTCTTCAGAAGCTCATGGCAGATGTTTAGAAAATACAATACTTATAACAGCTAGATAATGCAGAGAAAAACAGAAAAAAATCCTCATTGGTTTAAAATACTCATTTTAAAAAAAAAAAAACAGAAGATGATGTCAGAGAAGTTTAACAGTACTATACTGCCTTCAGCCAGAAGCAACCTTGGGTTAAACGTGCTTGGTGGAACACACACACAAAGAATCCTACTGCGTATAAATTTAATTGACATAAGATAGCACTGCTGAAGCAGATAACTCCTAAATCAAGCTATGAGTGTCACAGTTAGTATAAGGTTGTGATTACTGAAAGGCAACCCCCACCCAGATTAAAGACAAACTAAGATTGTTATAGGGCTCATGAAGTTTCAATGTCTGCATTATAGACCAGAATTTACCAGTAAAGTTGTCTTAAAGACATAAGTGCACACTGTGTGATGTGCAAAACCTAGCTGGACCTGTCACCCAGCTGTACTCTCCAGCTAGATATACGGCCCAAGAAATTTCAAAAACCTCAGGACTATATAAATGATAATTTAAATATAAATTGATAATATTAGTGTCAAACAAAAAACTCTAGACGAGAAACCTGAAGGAATTAAGACCACATAGCCTGATATGTACTGATGTCAATATACACTGAGAATGTAACAACTTGATGTACCACAAGTGTCTAAGGAATCTGAAAAAGAGATAACAATGTAATTTCTCTCCTCCTCTTCATACAAACAATACACCCTAACCCACCCCACATCACCATAATGAGGGTGGGGGAGATACATAGCTTTAAGGAGATGTTGTCTCTGTCTCTCTCTCTCTCTCTTTCACCCCCCCCTTATTTTCCCTTCTCTTTCTCTCTCTCTCTCTCTCTCTCTGTGCCACAGACACACACACACACACACACACTCACTCTCTCCTAGTGAACCTTTATTCACTTCAGTCACTGCAATTGTTCCCTAAAAGAATTCAACTTGTCATGAAATCCTGAGTAAAAGGGCTTATGTCTGATGCCCCTGTAACCAATGCAAGTCAATGGGAACAATTTCCCTGTAAATGACTCCCTATTGATCTGGGAGCCCTGCTGTATGTAGTCTGCCAGGGTCTTACAATATAATTCTTATTTTAATGCAGTGCATTCAAAATAATTATACTGAAGCAAATGGTTTGTTGCCTTTTACTGAACCAACATACATGGATGTTACAAAAAGAACAAAGTGTCTAAGTGTTTGGCCCAACAAGGTCTTCTCCTGAAGCTTATATGAGTAAACTTACAAGGGATGTTCTAGCCTGTGTGACAGTGGTTTCACTATGCCACTGAATCTGAAAAAAACAGCAATTAAATAACTTAGGATAATGCAGGATATATAAATGAAATCAGCGCGCACATGTGAAGGCATTGTTGTCATGTCAAAAGACAGCAACAGTACAGCAGCTACCCGAATTCATCTGCTTTTAATTGCTGTTTTAAAAGGGGGATTTTTTTTAAATATCCTGTAAATAGTTTCACAATAATTCCCTCATACCTTTTTACCAAGTGTCTGCTCTACATAATTCAATGGTTGGCAGCTCCTCCACAGCACACAAATGAACAGAGACTATTTTAGTTGTCGTTTTTCATATCTAGCCCAAAATGTGTTTCCGCGCATGTAGTGCACAATGGCGTAGTTGGTGTGTGAAATCAATGTTTGGGACAGATTAAGAAAATCACAGTGACACTGTTCATGAGCAGAGGTCTTAAAATGGCTATGTTAAAAATTTGGTGACAAAAGTTCATAAAATGACTGTATTACGAGCGAGCATTGCGCAGTTTCCACGCACCCTCATAAGTTCATGAATTTGTAATATTTTCAGTCCAGATTTCCACCACTGGCATTTTTCCACATTCCTTATGAACAGTACAGCTGTCATTTTTCACACCATGGCCAAAATGTGTTTTCGCACTTCCAGCGAAGAAATGCGTGGTCACTGTGGGAAATCACTGTTTGGGACAGATTAAGAAAATCACCATGACACTGTTCATGAGTGGAGGCCCAAAATGCCTGTGTTAACAATCTGCTGTAAAAAAATCCCCAAACGAATTACATTACGGGTGTGCGTTGTGCAGTTTCTATGCTCACTCATGACTTCACCAGTTTTTCTGATATTTTAACTCCAGATTTTCAATATTGCCATTTTTTTTACACCTCCCCATGAACAGTGCAGCTGTCATTTTTCACATCCTGTTGAAATGTGTTTCACAACTGTGGTAGCCAAATGGCGTGAGTCACTATGCAAAATCCAGCTTTCAGCTAACAAACTGATATTGCCACTGTTCATAAGGTGGGGTCCAAAAAAAATGTTGTTGAAAATTTGGAGGCGAAAATACCAATGAGCGTCTGCGTTCCTGTAGAGACAGACAGGCCTCAGGGTGTGACTTGGGATTGCCCGCCTGTAATGCTCATACCATTCCACCCCACCCACACCTGCAGCCAGTGAGAGGCATCGAGTTGTGCCTTAGACTCTTCGACCTCAAAGTTCACCCCATTCTCCTATACTGCACCATCTCACCATATTTCCTAATAGAATGGGGTCACGTAAGGGCCAAGACCCCAGAAACCGTGACACCTGTCGGTGTCTGCAGGGTAGGGTGTGGTGAAATGCCAGAGCCGTTATGCCTGACGACCCAAAGTCACACCCCAATGCCTGTCACTCTCTGCAGGGTGGTGGTGGGTTTGGCTTCAGTTCAATACTTCACTGCCATTCCTATTATGCAACTCTGTAACTCCTACACTACCAGTGCCAATGCTAGCAAGCAAACATTCGGCATTGACAAATGCTTGTTTGAACTTGCCACCATCGTATTTTTAAAGGTGGCATTCATATTTGTTGTGTCTCATATAGGCGTCTAATCTATTTTTAACAGTAGTAATAGTGTTCCTTTCGACTATGTACTGTGGTAAAGTATTCCAGATTGTTGTGATTCTTTGAGCGTACCATTTACCTCTCCTTATTGTTCAGCTATTCTCTCCTGTCAGTTTGTTAATGTATGATCTTGTTTTTTTTACTGTTTTATGGTTAACTAGCCTTGTAGTTTCCCTGAGAGATGGTTCATATAAGGCTCTATAAGTAAGACAAAGATCACCTCTGGTGTGTCTGTATTCCATTGAGTAAATGCCTAATTTGTTTAATTATTCAGAGTAACTAATATTCATGTTCTTAATTTTTTTGCTGCCTTTCTCTGAACTTTTGCTATAGTTTTCTTTCCCCTTATTGTTTGCGGTGAACAAAATTGTGTACAGTACTCTAAATGTGGTCTCACCAGACTGGAGTGCAGGGTGAGAACAACCTCTGGCTCTGCTTTTAATGTCACTCAAAATACAAGCAGTAGTTTATGACTTTTTTGGACACTGGATCTAGTATGTGTATCGAATAACAGATCATCCATTACCTGTACTCCCAGGTCTTTTTCATTTGTTGTGGTCTGAAGTATGTGGCCATTTAAAGTGTATAAATACTTTAAGTTGTTGTGTCCTAAATGTATGATCTTACATTTATTTATATTGAATTTTATTTTATTTTGCAATGCCCACTTTCCTCGGTTATTTATATTATCCTGAAATTCTTTACTGGCGGTCTGGTCTGTTACTATTGCACCAGTTTTGCAGTCATCCACATATTTGCACATCCTTGCAGAATTGATGGTCTGCATGGATGAGACTAAGACGTTAAAAAGGATTGGTCCCAAGACAGAACCCTGTGGAACTCCTTTTGTCACCTGTCCCCAAGCCGAGAAGTAACCCCTTATTGCAACCCTTTGTGTTCTGTTGTCTAGCCAAGAAATAATCCAATTTATTATGTTTGACTGAACTTTGATATTAATCAGGTGTTCAACAAGAACTCCATGTGACACTGTGTTGAAGGCCTTGGGGAAATCCAAAAAGAGAACATTCACAGGCATTCCCTTGTCAAGTGCTGTGTCACCGGCTCAAAATACTGAATGAGATTGGGAAGGCGAGAACCCATGTTGAGTTATATCTGTATGCCCATTTAAGTTAATGTGATTGATTATGTGTTGCTGAATTAATCTTTCTAATAACTTCTCAATAACTGAGTATAGGCTAATTGGCCTGTAGTTGCCTACTTCAGTTTTCTTGGCACTTTTAAATATCAGGGTTACAACAGTTTCCCTCCATTCAGATATGGATTTCCCTTCTTTGAGGGAAGCATTGAACAATCTTGTTAGAGGTCCAAGTAAAATAGCAGATAGTTCTTTAAAAAAAAAAATTTGGGGGAGGGGAGACTCCATCAGGCCCTGCTGAACTGTTTGGTTTAATAGATCCACTAAACTCTGCTACCTCCTGCAGTGAAAAAGGAATAAAGTTGTCAGAGTTCGCTAAATTGATATTACTTAGCTGTTCCTTTTGCTCGCATACACTGAAGAAGTAGTTGTTGGGTTCTGTAGCAATTTCTGTTTCATTGTTTATAGTGCCATAATTTGTTTCTGAAGGGCCTACACCCGTACTGTTACCTTTCATTGCACTTATATAATTATAAAATAGTTTTTTGTTATCCTAAGTTAGAGTAGCAAGTTTTAGTTCAAATTATTTTTTTGCCCTCTTAGTGCTCGTAGTCATGCTGACTGTCTCTCTGTCCCTATTCCAATTATGATCTGTAGGATCTTTCTTATATTGTTTCTTCTGGAGACCCCATCTCCACAGGGACATAGACAGGATGGAGGCAGTCCAGAGGAGGACAACTAAAATGGTGCAGGGTCTGCAACAGAAGCCATACAAAGAGAAACTAAAGGAGCTAAATATGTATACCCTCGAGGAAAGGAGGGAGAGGGGGACATGATAGAACTTTCAAGTACCTCAAGGGAATCAACAAAGTCCAAGAGGGGAGCATCTTTCAGAAAAAGAGATGTCCAAGAACAAGGGGGCACATTTTGAAGATAGAGGGGGAACGGCTCAAAGATAATGTGAGGAAGTATTTCTTCACGGAGAGGGTTGTAGATGCATGGAACAGCCTTCCTGAGGAAGTCGTGGGGTCAAAAACAGTGGGGAAATTCAAGAATGCATGGACAGTCATAAGGCAATTATTGTGAGGAGTAGGAGGTGTGACGATAACCATCTGCTTGTTATTATTTGTATTATACTTTTGAGATAAATATATGTGTTAGACTTCTGCTTAGAAACACAGGCCAAGCAGAAAATCATAACAGAACATGGGATTTGAACAGAAAAAAGTGTCTGTTCTTTTCCCTGACCTAGTGGATAAACTAATTAACTAATTTATAGGCTGTTGGTTAACTAGGATCTGCAGCCTATCCTGTAGGTAGGGAAATGGGCAGACTAGATGGGCCTAGCAGTCCTTATCTGCTGTCAAAGTCCATGTTTCTATGTTAATTAAGAGCTTCTTTCTGAAACCAACCAGTCAGAAGCCTTTGTTAGCAGTTATACACCAGGTTGTAACAGGTTGTAAAATGACAACTACTTTCAACCTAGGAAACTGGCCATAACAGACTGTATTTTATGACCTATCAGGAGGTAAGCCAACTCTGACAGTTACAGTACCTGTGAAACTTCTCATCACTAAGGGAAGTGTCTTTCAGGATGTTCTTCTGAAGATCAAAAGGATCATTTTGACCTGTCATATTCATGCTCTGTGGCTCACTAATTAAAAAGTCTGTATTTTTCTATTAATTGGAATGTGTAGTAGTGTGCAGTCACATGTGACTAATTCAGTATGCAGGAATGAGAGTAACCTCACAGTCAGCATCACCACAACGCTGTGACCTCACAAGCTGGGTGGGACCCTTTGGCCCCCATGATATTGTCAAGGCTGAGGGAACATTGTATTCTTGTACTTTTGGACTCCTGCAAGAACACACTCTTGTTCCAACTTTGCAAGACTTAGCATACTTGTGTTTGGACTTTTCAAGAGACACTTGTGTTCTGGACTCTTAAAGCAGCAGTATTTGTTAGTGAAAAAAATCATCATGTAGTTTTTTTTGGCATAAATGCATTTCTGACAGCTTATGATTCATGCTCAGTATAGTTTTTGTTTTCTCAGGTGTTTCACGACTTTTTTTTGCAGCTGATCTTATAATTAATGACTCACATCATTAAAGATGGCCGCCATTAGCCATTTTTAAAAAATCTCTTCCCCTGGTGTTACATGTTGAATGTGCATGCTAGATTCTTGTTGTAGTTATGTTATGATGATTCTTCCACATGTTTCTGATAGTAAACAGCACAAAATATTAAATTATTTTCATGGTGGGTGTGGAATGGGCGTGGCAAGGGTGTAGCAACTTTTAAACACTTCAAGACCTCATATCTTTGTTCAAGAATAAATGAGAATGAAAAGAAAAATGTGTATCTTGGTATTTTTGCCAGACAAACCTTCTTACTGAAAAAGGTGTATGTTTATTAACAAGCACTGCTGCTTTAAGAAGCACTTCTACCAAAGTTAGGTAATTTCAGCACTACTATTTACTTATTGAAACTGGGGCAGGATCTGTTACTCAGTAAAAAGGTGATTTGTTTATACTTGTCCTTTTCTTTTTATGAATGTACTATTAATGTTATATGTTCCGTGTTTTGTATCTTATCTACTATTTTTAATTCCTGTAAACTCTGTTTTCCTTGAAATCCTGCCGGCGTCTTTTTCTCATTTTAAGTGTGAATGCTGGGACAGTGTTGATAATTCTGACAGAACTGTTAAGTGCTTATAGTGTGTTACCATATGCACCAAGGTAAGGACATACCTAGGTCTCAATTGAGTCAGAAGGGGGATTGTGAACCAGATTATGTACCCACTGGGTTAAGTATTGCACTGTATTCCCCATAGAGGGTGTAATAATTGGACTTGTTATCTGGGTGTGCTGGTGAAAAAGGGTTCATATTTGACCCCAGGACTCGAGACTGGTAGTTGATCGGACACAAAACAGACAGGAGGGTGTCCCTGTTTGTCTCCTGTTCACATATTGTACTTTGAGGTTGGGCATTGTTTATTTATTTGTTTAGTTTTTGTTAACTGGGTAGGTGCACTAACCATGAAATGACTATTTTCAGGCAGACCTGGGAGAGTACAACAATCAAAGACAGGTACATAGCATGAGTACAATGAAATTACAATGGTATAGGTGAAAACAGTTAGTAGTAATGAATACATGCATCCAGGACAATAACAATTGTGGAAGCAGAGGGCCTGACCCCCGGAGTGCGTTTATGACAAGTAGAAGTAAGATTATTGGTTAACTAGAATCTGCAGCTTATCCAATAGGTAAGGAAATGGGCAGATTAGTTAGTGGTCCTTATCTGTCTTCAAAGTCTATGTTTCTATGTTTCTGTCCCCCTCCTCCTTTTCATAATACATTTTCTCCTCTTTAACAGACTGCTGGGTTGGAACTGGTGCCCAGTGGTCATGGGGGGGGGGGGATGTTCATAAGATTCCTTATATTCTGAAAGCCTGAAATGCCAGGAAAAATGAAAATGATGTACTCATCTTAATTCTTGATCTTCTAGATTATCTTCACTTTCAGTCATACTGATGAGTCTTAGTTGGAGGAGCAAAGTCGTTGCATCTTTGGGAGGGGAACAGCATCAATGCTGGCACTGCCCATGATGTAGATGTATTGACATTGCACATATGAGCCAGCCACTACCCAATGCTGGCTCCCATCCTCAGTTCTGTTTGCCAGGAGAAGAATCAAGTGGGAGAGAAAAAAGAGAGAAGTCTATAGACTCCTAGACCACAAGGATAAGAAAAGGCTATTGGATATAAACACAATGAACACAATAGCAACCAACTACTGCACCAACTTAGAAACTAAGAATTGGGTCTAAGGGTGGCACAAGGATAGCGGATATAAGAGCAAGAACCTACCTCGGCCATCTGGATTAGAAAATGGAGAGAGGAAAGGGCAGCAGCCCTGGAACATAACTCGGATTTGTACAACAGCCCAGGGGACCTCAGTGTAGTTAAGAAGGCAGGATGCCAACCTGAGTCCCTGTGCTCCCAAGAAGACAAGACATTAGTGTAAAACAACTTCCCAAAGCTCCAAAGGGGAGCAGGAGCACATGTACAGGACAGTGTCCAGAAGCACAAGAACTATTTTCTTGCCACTCCAAAGGAGTGAAAAAAGATATAAGTACAGGAAGAATGAAAAACATAATCCCAACAGCTAGGTACTGGATAAATGCCCAGTCAACCAGGGTTGAGAAGTACAGAGCAAGAAATCCTAGTGCACCTGACTCTTTCTGTGATACAGGGAGGATGGAGTTGCACCTTGTCTCAAAGCTACAAGCTGCCACATGGCAGAGGCATACATAAGATAAGGCAGGATTGTAATGTACCCCTCCCCAGGGGCTTACCTTAATTGCCCCAGGGACCTCTTGTGCTCCCATTTCCTCCCATCTGCCTACTGGCATCCCGTTCCTCCTCCGCACCAGCCTGAGTATTGTGGTGCCTCCTAATGCTCCCCAAAGTCCCTCGATGCAGCCTTTATAATTATTTTAGCATTGTTTGGGTTTAAAGTTGAAACCGTGAGTCACTGGCAGTATTTCAGTGGAGCCGGCGACCGCGCATGTGCGTAGTAGTGCATTTGATGTACTGACTGCTGGTTTTGCGGCCATCTGGGGAGCTCTGCAGTGGTCCCAGTGCCCTTTCTGAGATCAATAGGGCCCGGTGACCTTAGCTAGGTAGTCAAGAAGCCTTGATAGTTATTTTAAAACAAGTCTGAAAATGGGACTACATGAGGGCTAATTAATTTGTATAACATAGAAACCTAGACTTTGACGGCAGATAAGGACCGCTTGGACCACCTAGTCTGCCCATTTCTCTACCTACAGGATAAGCTGCAGATCCTAGTTAACCAACAGCCTATTTCTTCCTACCCCCCCACAAGAATTGCCTTATGTCTGTCCCATGCATTCTTGAATTCTCCCACAGTTTTAGACCCCACAACCTCCTCAGGAAGACTGTTCCATGCATCCACCACTCTCTCTCTGAAAAAATACTTCCTCACATTGCCCCTGAGCCGTCCCCCCACTCTATCTTCAAATTGTGTCCCCTTGTTCTTGCACATCTCTTTTTCTGAATGATGCTACCCTCTTGGACTTTGTTGATTCCACTGAAGTACTAAAAAGTTTCTATCATGTTCCCCCTCTCCCTCCTTTCCTTAATGGTATACTTATTAAGCTTCTTTAGTCTCTCCTCATATGGCTTCTCTTGCAGACCCTGCATCATTTTGGTTGCCCTCCTCTGGACTACCTCCATCCTGTCTATGTCCTTGTGGAGATGGGGTCTCCAGAACTGGACACAGTACTCCAGATGGGGTCTCATCAACTGTCTGTACAGAGGGATAACAACTTCCTGTTTTCTGCTGGTGATGCCTCTCCCTAGGCATCCCAGTATCCCCCAGCCCTCCCTACTGCCTTCTCACATTGCTTGCTAACCTTAAGGTCACCTGATATGTTTACCCCCGTCCTTTCCATTTTTGTTGTTGTTACTACCTCCACCCCCCCCCCATTGTGTAATCTTCCCCTGGGTTTTTGTTTCCCAGGTGCATTAGTTTGCACTTCTTTGCATTGAATCCAAGCTGCCATACTTCTGACCATTAATCCAGCCTTGCCAAGTCCCTTCTCATCCTTCCCATGCCTCCTTGTTTATCAACCCTGTTGCAGATAAGCTCTAATTAATATTCATGAGATGCCGCCTAAGGAGGCAGTATAGCATAATGGTTTAAGGCTCAAAGCTGCAAACCTGGAGACCTGGGTTTGAATCCCACAGCCCCCAGTTACTTATTGTGTGACCCTGAGCAAGTCAATTAACTTCCTTGTGCTCCCAGGTCACACCTGGAAACGAGCTTTGGCTTAGTGGGCTTTTCTTGGTTAAACAATTTCTCCTAGGGGACAGTATTTCTGAAGCAGCGACAGCAAGAGTGTTTGGGGCATAATCATAAGAATGTGCTCATTTAAAAGGGAATTGTTGGGCTATTTTTCAAGGGGAAAATTATAAATAAATAGCCTTATTCCTGGCTGCACCAGAACTCTGAACTTGTGAGACTGCATAAACTGTACAGAATCGTTTAACTGCAGCCACCATCTTGTCAGCTTTCCAGCCAATCACGAACTGGGATTTCAGCTAGAGACTCTTGAGAATGTACTAAGGACTTTGGGAGATAATCAGGGAAAATTTTCTGGCATTTAAAAAGCAACCAATGGGAGGACTACAACTGTTGCAGACAGCTTGAACAACCAATTGGATTCCTAGGATTTAGCCTTTATTTAAGAGGGTTCTGTTCAAACTTCAGTGCAGTTGTTGGGTGGTGTTGTTGGGACTCCAGCTCAAACTACTGAGGAGAGAGGAGCTGGTAGGCTCTTCGGAGATCTGGCCTGCAAGAGGCCTAGTTTCCACTAGTGTGCATCCTGGGTCCCAAAGTGGGTATCAATTGCCAGGGACAGCCTGACTGCAAGATAAGATGTTTGCTCAGCAAAATGGCTGACATTGCGAACCAGCCAGGAACCGAGAGAGGAATTGGAGAGTTTAATGTTTCCAGAAGTAAATGTGCTGAATGCTTATTGTAGGTCAAGGCCACCATCAGGGGACTCCTGCTTGCCAGAGAGGAGCCTGCCTCTACCAGTGATCGAACTGTCTATCAGCTGGAGGGGTTACCAGCAGATAAACTGAACTTTGTCAGAGACACTTTTGAACTCGGGCCTTTGTCCAACTCGACCCATGCCGTCTGTTCTTCTGCGAGCTACACCGTTACCAGCAAGAGACCAGCTTTGGGAATCCAGCCTCTGTGAAGAAAACCATTTGCAGGTTGTGGCCACCTAGAGGGAAAGGTCATGAAGTGGAAGCGAGTTGTGATGGCTCAGTTTCCCCATGTGCAGCAGCTTCAAGCATCAGGTCTTCATTTTACCAGGCCATCCTAAATTGACTAGTACAGTGAGTTAATCCATGGTAGCTTCCTGCAACAGGCATTTTGATTTTTCTGGTACCCGGTTAGATTTGTGCTACAGGAACGCTAGTCCCTGTAGTGCTAACATGGACAGTGGGAGGAGATTTATAGCACTTTCAGTAAGTGCTCCCCTGGTCACTGTCTGAGGTACTTATGGCACACAAGTGCACCAGAATCCAGGAGGCTGTCTGAGCTGCTCCCATTGTGTGGAGGGTTGGGGCATTAAGTAGTTTGGTCATCGGTATTGGAGATCAGGGTTCTAATCCTGGTCTCCAACTTTTTCTGTGCACTCAGGACTTAGAAATGTCTATGTGGGGCCGTGAAAACAGTATTCCATGGTCCCACAAATTTTTACTTTCCCCATGATCCACTCCCACCCCCCGTAGTGAGAAGCCTTCAGTTTGGGGGTTGCAGGGGGCAGAGCCCCCTGTGTTTGGGAGTGCAGGTGGCAGAGCCCCCCACAAAAACAAAATCAACTGCATTTTTGCCGCATCATGATGCCGATGGCATTCTTGTTGGCGCCACTCTGACCCAGTGCTGATTTTTCTTATGGTATCAGGTAATTGTTTACAGTTTCATTTTAAATGGTTTCCAGTAGTCTAGGCCAACCGGCTGTGGATACAAATAATTTGTTCTGCTTTGCATAAGTTAATAAACATTTTCTTCAAGGGCCCCAACAACAGTTGCAGCCCAGACAATGATTTTGGCCAGCCAGAGTAGATCCTCGGTGCCCAGTAGCTAAGGGACTGTTTATCATAGAGACTAAATTTATGGGGTGGGATATTTAGAAATGCACCAGGCAGGGGTGCAAGCCAGGTGCAGTGCAACTGGGATGCACCAGGGCATGGCCATGGCTCAGCACCATTGAATATGGCAACGTGGCCTACGGCATTGCGCATAGCGCAGTGGCACTGCGCCAGCACAAGTGACAAGGGAGGAGCAGGGGGATGCGCCAGCGCAAGTGTGGTTGCGCTAGGTGCAGGAACCATGATATTCAGCGGTGGATATGCAAATGAGGCCATAATGCATGCAAGATGCAACTGGGGTCATTAGCATGTCATTGTGGCCCCATTTGCATGCAGGTGCGCCGATCCCCAGCGACTTGAGCCTGGTGCGCCGATCCCCAGCGACTTGAGCCTGGCGCCATGCCAGGCTGCAGCCGTCGGGGACCGACGCCCACTGCACATCGTGGCAAAGTGCCCCAATGCCCGATCGTGGGCATAAGTATAAATAAAACACGTCCAATATCCCTGGTGGTCCAGTGGTCTGCTTCCAGCTCGATCGTGGGCATAAGTATACTGGACAACATTTTAAATTATCCCTGGTGGTCCAGTGGTGCCCCCCTCCCCAACCACCCACTGAGCCCCACCACCCTGCTCCCCCCCGGTCAGTGGCAGGCGGCAGCTCCCCACCCGCAAGCTGCCCGGCCGCCCACTGACAGACTGCGTACAGTACAGCTGTCGCCCATTGAATCCACAGCGTGAGCCAATAGCATACAGCCCGTACCATACTACACAGTCCTGATATGAGTTGGATCCATTCACATATCGGGACTGTGTAGTATGTTATAGTCTCTAGCGCTCTATTGGCTCCACGCCGAACCAATGGGCGTACAGCCATACTGCTACGCAGTCAGTCGGCAGGCGCGTTGGCGGCTTGTGGGTAGGGAGCTGCCGCCTGCCACTGACCTGGGGAGCAGTGCGGGGCTCAGTGGGGAGGTGGGGTACTGCTGACCACCAGGGATACTTTTAAAATGTTTTTAGTATACCTATGCCTGCGATCGGGCTGGAAGCGGTCCACTGGACCACCAGGGATAGTGGACGTGTGTTATTTTATACTTATGCCTGCAATTGGACTGGAAGCGGTCCACTAGACCACCAGGGATGTCATTTTTATTACAATACCCGCAATCGGGTGGGGGGGGCGCAATGCCGACAGACCCTGGCTCTGGAGCTCGGGTGTCCACCCACAGCTGGCGGCTGCCGTGTTGCGCCCTGCAATTCGGCAGCTCACCTGTGGGTGTCCAGCCCTTGCTCCTATTTCATCTTGGCTCAACTTTGAGCACCAGTGTGCTGACACAAGTAGGGGTTGCACCAGCATATCGCCCGCACATCCCAGGCTGAATATCAGGATGTGCGGAATAGCCATGGGCACGCCCCGCACTTGCACTGCATACATTGACTGGTGCGCCTGGCGCATCAGGATCTGCGTGGCTAACATCCCTTTGAATATCGCTAGCAAGATCAGTGGGTTGCGCATGGCGCAACACTGTTGCGCCCAGGCTAACTCCTTTGAATATCCCGCCCTGGTGTTTATTAACCTGGTTTCCGTAACAGTAAACATTTGACTAGATTTGCTCCCCACTCCCTGTTTATGTCCCTGATTTGTTGTGTTACTTTGAATCTTTTTTTTTTCTTTCTTTTTTTTTTTAGTCTTTGGTAACCGGGTAAGGCCCACTAGGCACAAGTGCATGTTTTCAGGGGCGACCTAGGAGCACTGGGTGGTTAAGTGACTTGCTCACAGTCACACAGTACGTCAGTGGAGGTTGTGAGAATCAAACCAAGGTCTAGTCTGCTGGATATACCAAGCTCGTTCACTGCTCATTAATCTAACCTCTAGACTATACTGCCAGCCCAGTCTTGCTTGTGTGCATATTATTACTTGGCTTAAAGTGATGTAGCACTCTATTAAAAGTGTTGAAAGTGCATTCTGTATTTCAAAACTGTCTTTACAGGGAGGTTTGCAGGGTGTATACCAGGACCCGAGACCCTACCTGTAAGTGGGACAACAGTGAGCATATTATTGTTTTTGTAAACTGTTTATTGAATACGGTTAATAATCATTACCTATATCTAGGTGATTGGTCACTAGATGGGATTGTGGGTGGTTATAGTTTCCCAGAGGGCTATCCCAGTGTCGATAGAAACCCACGTAAATATTACTCTGGGTGGGGGGAATGGGATTGTGGGTGGTTATAGCTTCCCAGAGGGCTATACCAGTGTAGATAGAAACCCATGTAAATATTACTCTGGGTGGGAGCACCAAAATATTGTGTTTACTGAGGGTAGGGAAACCCTGTTACTTCTGAGTTTGGAACTCAGGCCCCTCAACCTGTTGTTAGGAAGACAGGTAGGTGTAGTAGCACAACCTAAGGGTTACAGTAACAAATGAAATAGCGATATGCCTTAGGAGATATCCCCAGCAGGGAGGGGGAGGAGTGCTTAAGGAAAAAAAGGTGCGGGCACAAAGATTTTTTTTTCTGGAAGATGATGTGGGAACCCACATCTCATTTTTTCTCTTTAAAATAAGTTCTACTATCAGGAGGGAAAAACAGAAAGGCGGGAAGAGGACAATAAAGGCCATTCCAAGCTAAGTATTTTTAAGAAAAGGAGCTGAACTTCGAAGGCAGGGGAAGAGCTGTAACGGAGTGGCAAGAGGTGCCCATATACAAGCACAACAGGATAAGCCACCTAGAGGACTTGGCTCTTGCCTGAATGGGGGACGGTGGGTGAGGGAGTGTGTGGGTGTTTGTCTGAATAGGGAAGTTATTCTGGAAGGTAAAGACTTACAGTGAGAACATAATTTTCTTATCTTCCAGCAATCAGTTTTCGCCATTCACTCACGCTGATGGGTCAGAGTACCAAGCCGTCCTCAGAAATGGGGATGATGTGGCTCACCTTGAGAGAAAAATATTCCTCAGCCCTCTTTGGGGGAGAACCACTGGAGGGCAGAGACTTGTCACAGGTCCGGTGGGACCTGAGACTGGTCAGGGGCAGGCAGAGGCTCCTGTGGCCTGGGAGCAGGAAGGCACCCCAAGAACTCATGCCTGACTGTGGGAAAAAAAGTGAGTCCCCTCGATATGCGAGTTAAGTACCCTACACTAGGCCAGGGTTGCCAGCAGGGAAAGGTGAAACGATGCCATACACTGAATGAAAACTACTGTGCCTACCAGCCTGGTAACTATCTCATTGGCATCATATGATGCTCTTGCTTGGTGCCTCACCAGCTTCAGACCCTGGGCAGAAAGGCGAATGGCCTGCCTGGTTAACTCATGATCTGGTATGGGAGCTAGAACCTGGCCTAGCTTTGGCTACAGATGCTTGTTTTAAGCGGCCTGATATGCATACACATCACAGTGCGTGCCATCATAGAAACCGTTCCCCAAGAATCCACTGCCATAGAGTCAGAGCCAGGGAGACAGTCATGGACAGGGTGCTTAGGCCCAAAGGGGGTCAGCAGTAGCAGAATCTCAGAGATGGGGTGAGGGATAGCTCCTGCAGGCCCTACAGGAGCACAGTATCTTCACTGGACATCCCTTGGAGTTGGGGAAGGGGCCTGACATTCCTGGATGCTTCTGAAAAAGACGGAGGCTAAGGAGGGAAGACAGAGGAGTCATTGCTGAAATCCACAAGGAATCTCAGTGCCAGGGTAGCAGTATTACAACCTATGTAGGACCCCGCATTCTGTTCCTAAAACATCTCCATCAGAAACTGCTAGTACAGAAAGTACTCAGCATCAGAAGAGAGGTGGATGGAAAAATCATTTTCCTCAGAGAACGAAGTAGGAAAGGATGAGCTGGATTCAGAAAATGGAGGTGCCAGGGCCACAAGACTGAACTGAGTCTGGTCAGAAATAAGATTACATTGATGGAAGACACGATCCATACTCTGAAACTGTTGCCAGGTAACAGGTCATAGAGGACCCACAATACCTCGCAGAGCAGGGGTGGATTAGGAAGTTGGCAGTGGTTGACCAGGCCAGGTCCCTTGCCAGTGTTATGTCAGTGCTCAGGGGTTTTGCCAGCCTAGCAAACTCATCCAGGTGGAACCCACCAATTTCTGAGAACCAATCCAGATGGTACCCTTGAGGGATACCCCAGGTGGGGAGAGGGGAGCTGTACAGGTTTCACAGGATTGCCCTGATCCTCACTAGTGACATTGTCAGCAGTTTGGGGGAGAAATAAGCCACTGGGCTCTTGTTGGAACTCCAGCCAGTTCTGCCTCCAGCATTGGTTAGAGGGTCAATCACAGGACTACGCCCTACACTATCCCTGCACTAGGGCTAGACTGCCTCCCAGGCCAAGTCTGATGTCCCAGTCAGAAGCACCCCTGAAGCTGGCCCCAGATCTGGCACAGTGAGCTGAACTGGAACAAGACCTGGTGCAGCAAACATCACCGTGAATGGCAGTGGAACCTGACTCTGTGCCAAGGGTGCCACCAGTACAGGCCCTGTAACTGGGCCCAGAGGCAGCTTCAGGGGTGACACCACATATGGTATTGGGTTTGAACTGAACACAGGATTGCTTCCCTTATCACCAGCTCTGTCTCCTGGTGCAAGGTCAGTGTTGTCATCCTCCTCCAGGCTGCTAGGGTGCTCAGGGGAGGAGATAACAACCACCTTGGACACAGAGACAGGTCTGACTCTGGAACCCACCCCTCTTGCAACACTGTGAGCAATGCCAGAAAGGAACCCGGCTGGTACTGCCCCGCTCATCAGTACTGGCCTTAATACTAGGAGCTGGGGTGGTATCAGGCTGTGACAATGGGGTGTCCACCAGTGTAGGGCAAGCATATAGCTTTCTCATCACCACCAGGGACATATGCTACCCGAAGGGGTAAATGGAGTAGGGGACCTGCTCAGTCAGCCCCCTTGGAAAAGCCAGTTGTTCTCTGGACTCCACAGTACCTGTGAGTGAGGTGAGCATGGGGACAATCCTGGATGTACTGGGACAGGGCTCAGGGGACGAGCCCAGGAACCTTACCTTGGCACCTCTGGTGTGATGTCTACCTCCAAAAGTGGGGGGTGAATGACTGACTTCAGTGCACAATTTTTGAGGGTGCCATGGTCCACAGAGATGCAAACATCACACCTACCTATATCATGATCACCACCAAGGCAGGTGCAACATTTGGCATGCCAATAATGGACAGTGATTGGGCCCTGCAGGAACACCAAGGGATGGGGGTGCTGCCTGCTCCTCCTCCTCCTGCCCCTCACATTTGATGACAGAAAAAACAGACTGGGGGTGCTGGCATCAGTTTCTGGCTGGTTCACTTACACAACATCACTATGTTTGCCTCATGGGCGGCACCAGCACCGAGGTCGGTCACCTCCCTAAGCTGCAAAAGACCTTGCTCCTACATGGTCCTAGTGCCTTTGGCTTACACCCATCAGTGTGTCTGAATGGTGGTGTTTAATTCTTGTAAGACCTGACACATCTTTGTCATGTCCTCAGCTGTGAGTGTTTGTGTCTGTTCTACTACCAGCTCCTTACCCTTTGTAGGAGGACAGCAAAGTCATGCTTTTCCTTTTGTGTTTCTTTGCAGGTACTAGTCCAAGCACATGCTCAGGGTCTCTTTTATTTACATTTTCGCCATCGCTGAAGTCAGGGTTCCCCTGTTAGACACCCTGTTACCTTTACTATCTTTGCCGTTCTTTTCTGCTTGCTACGCAGCTTTTTTCTTTTCTGTTGTCACTTTCAACAAGGGCTGCTGCTTATGCAGAGAACCCTCAAATGCATGTTTTCAGCCATCATTAGGAACTCCCTCTGAGCCTTTTGTATGCTTTGGTGACATACAGGCAGACTAAGAAGCCCTAATTGCTGCTCTGTTTTCAGACCTTTTTTTGTATCTTAGGGCAAAACATTAAACAAAATCCACAGGCACTTAAAACAGAGCTTGAAACAGGATGTACAATTTTTAAATCTTGTGTGCTGGGTTTTCTTTTTAGGCCTATTAGTCATGCCAAATGTACTGATAGTGCCTAAGGGAAAAATATTTGGTTCCTTAAATGAGAACTGCGCTGAATCTGTGAACCATTTACCCAGCTGTTTTGCTAAGTACTAGTTTCAGTTCTGTTATTGTTCCCTCTGTACAGACCCTTTAGTGCCACCGTGGCTGTTTATGATCTGCACTCTGATGTTACGTGCCATTTTGGAACTGTATGGTGTAGTTTATGTCCCTCTCAGCCATAGAGTTCCATGATAGAACATGGATGCATTGTGCCAGCAAAGGAAGAGCTGAGCAAGGACATAAACTACATCACACAGTTCTAAAATGGTGCTTAACATGTGTTTGAATCAGACACACCCACTAGGACAACTAACAATCTGTAGAGATTTGACAGTAACAGAATTTAAACCAGTATTTATCAAACTCTGGCCAGAGCCGATACAGCTGCAGCCGAGCTCACTGAAGTCACTGTGGAACACAACACAGTTTGCCATGTCCAAGATGGCTGCTGGAGCTTAGTGCACATGCACGAGTCATCACGCATGCATGACAACTCGCTCATGCGCACTGAGCTCCGGTAGCCCTCTTGGACATGGCAGACTGTGCTGTGCAAGCTCAGCAGGTGACGGCAGAGAAAGTAGTGCGTCCATGTGGGGGGATGAGCACATGGATTTGGAGTTGCAAAAGAAAGTACTGTGTGCTTTGGTATCCCCCTTCTTCAAACTATTGCAACATGACTGCAGGCTCTGCCCACTGCAGCCATAAAATTTATCTTTTGCAGGGGAAAATGACATACATGGGCAGTGCAGTTCTCCTTCAAAGTTAGAAAATTAAAAAAAATGTTAAAACTTGCTATTAAAAGTAAAGATATAAAAAGCAGTTGTGTTTTTTTTAACACAAAAAGTGTTGGTTCTCTCAGGTGGGTGGGAACCAGGTTTCAGTGCATTCTTCTCTGGTTTCTTGGAACCAACTGAAAATTGAAAAAACTATGACTTTTGTTAAATTGTTAAAATAAACACCCTAATGCAGCATTATCGTAAACTAACTAAAACACCAAAATAATAAAATGGTTATTTGAAATAAATGAAAAATAGGCTAATTGGCTGGAGACATCTTCAGGGCAACTACTGCCTTTAAGTAGAGAAAGAAATGTAGCATTACACCAGTAGAGGGCGCAGTACTACACTGCAGAGTCTGAACACAGTTTGAAATTCCACAATTAGATATGTTTCTTTTTCCGGGGCACCACTCGTAGGCTACATGATACCATTTATACTGGGAAGTATTGTTTGATTCCAGTTAGAAGCTTTGTATTCACTTGTATATCCTGCATTATAGTGGCACTGTAGCACCACTACAGTTAGGGCTGAACAAGACTTTCTGGACACAATTTTAGAAGGCCTTGTGGTGGTGCAGGAGGCTTGCAGCAAAGATGTTTTGCGCAAGTTGTGATTTGTGGCACAACTTGTGCCAAATGGGATTTTTTCAAACACAGCCTGCATCTGTGCCAGACACAGCTGTGTTCAAGCCCACTTGCAACAGGATTGCATCCAACAACCCTGGGTGCCAGGTCTCAAGTGGTCTTGCACAATGACGGGGCTGCCACATCCACTTGTATGGGATTTTGGAAGCCCCACCATGGACGCAGGAGGGTCCACCAGTTAGACCAATCAGGTGGTGGTCTAACTGCCATGTGCCAATGGGGAGAGGTGGGACATGATCCTGCAGAGGCAAATCTGAGGCAGGAAATGTGGTGGCGGGGCATGGAGGGGAGTTTGCAACCCACCCCCAGCATGGCACAGTACAGAGATGGCACCAGCATGGACTGGCACTGTACAGACAGGGCACCCTGTGCCCAGACAGTAAGGTGCTGTAGCCCACATCTCTCCTCCCACTATAGGGTCCCCCCCAACTGTTAGGTAGCCTAGAGTCCCTTGTCACCAATGTTCCAGTGCGCCCCTCCCCCCAGGTACCCACTGTGCCCACACAGAATCACCAGGTCAGAGTGGTCTAGTTGCTTTACACCTGACAGACAATGGTGAGCCACCCTGCTCCTCCCTATACTGGAGCCACTTCTGCAACTGACACTTCCATCCACACACCACCACGGCCAGCCACAGAATGCATTATGCATGTATTGTATACTGTTATACAGTACGCATATAATGCATTCTGTGACCAGCCATGGTGGTGTGTGGAGCATATTTCCAGTCGCAGAAGCCGGGAAGGGGCAACCACTGCCTGTTTGGGTGGGGTGGCTGGGGGCAACTAGGCCACAAGGAGGAAGATTGCTGTTTGTTTTGTCCTGCATACTGGGGCTGTCATGCAGGGGGGCACTGTACTTTGTTGTTGGGGGTGGTAGGGGATTGCAGAGGGCACTTTAGTACTGGGACTGTGTGGGGGGATGTGTCCAGGCCCTGTGCCACAGTCTCTCACTGTGCCACTTGTCTTGGCGCAGGGCTGCTTGTTGTGGCTATTGTAGAAGGTTTGCGGCAAGTGGTAAATTGCAGCGAACCTTCTAAAATACCACTTTTTTGCCCTTGCTGCTGCAGCATCAGGCAGACCCCTGCTTTTTCTCGCAGTCATGGAGGACGAGTTGGCACTGTGAATTGACCATCTATGTTAAACCTGAAATGTTGCATTTTAATATCTTTGTAACTGTTAAACAGATTTGCATGAAATGTTGCATGCATGATCTTGTTTGATCTGTAGCTATACCAAGTTTTTTGTTCTTGTTAGATTTGTAGTTTCCTGGATCTGAGCAGTGAAAAAAGTAAATTTTTTTTGTAGTGGCTTCCCATTGGTTTGAATGGGATTTCTTTGAATTTGGCTACCACCCAGACTGTTTGGATTTGAAAAAAAAGGTGCACTTTTGCTGTCATTTTCCTTTTAATTACTCGGACCAAACTTGGCAACTCAACTAGAATGGATGTTATTAACTACAGGTACTGCAGGGTGGTTTTCAACAGGGCAGTTATTCAGGATTTAGGATGCTGACCATCAGAGATCTAAGGGCTCAGCTCTGGGCATCATGGGAAGAGATTACATGCCTCAAATTGCATATTCAGGAGGAAATGTATTACAAGATCCTCCCGCCATTTCCCCAGCATCCAACTGAAGCACATTGACTACAGAGGGTAGTTGGTCTGGGAGGTTGGCAGGTGGTTAGGAGGGGAAAATCGGGTGCCGCATCACTCAATGCTCACCAGCGCATCACCTCCACAAACCATATAAAGACTACAAACAGGTATCTACCTCTATCTCTGAAATCAAACAAAGGGGCAGAGGACATTGCAGAGCAGGACACCGCAGAACAGGAGCTAGTGCAATAAAACTCACCCAAAACAGGGACCAAAACAAAAAAGGCAAAAAGGAAATCCAAAACACTTGTGATTATAGGAGACTCCATGATCTGGGGAGTTGATACCTGCCTCCGGCCGGGGGTAATGGTCAGATGTCTCCCTTTTACATCAGCATGGAGAGACATTGATCACATTGCTAAACCTGTGCAGGAAGCAGGAGAAACATTGAAGTCCTGGTACACATAGGGACTAATGATCTCGGCAGCTGGTCACTTGTGGAGACCAAGGAACACCTGAACAGGCTGGGAGACAAACTGTCATCCATTTCATCTGGCATCTCCTTCTCTGAAGTCCTACTAGTCTGGGAGAGGGGGACAGATGGGCAGAAGGTCAAAGAAGGGGAGATAGGGGAACTAAACATGTGGCTCAAGGGCTGGTACCAGGAAAAAGGACACAAATTTGTAGGTAACTGGCATCAGTTTTGGGAGCGAAAGTTCTTTAAATTCAATGGACTGCATCTGACTAAGGAGGGAGTCAGTGCATTGGGGCAGAAGTTTGATGTCTTTGCAGAATATTTAAATTAGCAAATGGGGAGAGGGGTGCAGCACCAGATACATCAAATGGGAAGAGCACCCCTCCCCCTTCAGCTAGTGATCGAACAGGAGTTCAGCATGTTTGTAGTTCATTTGCAACAACAGGTGAGGAAAAAGGTCTGGCTCCCCATACGATGCACAGGGAAAAAGCCAGACCTTGCCACACAACTAACGCACCAAAATCTGGCCAATGGAAAATCATGTACACATATACCTGCAGTCTGGGAAACAAGATTCCAGATCCGGAGGCAACAATGACAGAGGCTAAACTGGACATAGTAGCCACTAGCGAGATATGATACACCAGTAACCACACTTGGGAGACTACATTACCCAGCTATTTACTGCCCAAAAGAGATCAAGATGCAGGGCTTCAAACAGGCATGGGATAGGCATAAGGGAGCAATACAGATGAGTATGACTAGATAGACTATTGACAGAGTACAGACCTATGGCACATTCATAAGGTAGAAAAAATGGGCAGACTGGATGGGCCTTACAGTCCTTATCTGCTGTTAACGTCTCTGTTTCTAAGGTGAAAAAAGGGGGGGGAGTGGCTCTTTATGTCAATGAAAATATCAAAGCTACAGAAATTCAGAATACACATAAGGAGGTAGAAGAATTGTGGCTTACCCTAGAAACAGGAAATGAGACAGCCATATGAACAGGGGTAGTCTACAGGCCTCCAGCCCTGGGGGGAGGACATAGACACATTACTGTTAGAAGATCTACAAAATATGACAGCTAAAGGGGAGGTTCTGCTAATGGGAGATTTCAACATGCCAGATACAGAATAGTCAATACCAGTCAAAGCATCCACCAGAACTAAGCACATAGTGGATTTCCTGCAGGTGGAGGGCCTCAAACAATTGATACTACAACCCAGAAGAGACAGGGCTATCCTGGATCTAACACTGACTAACAAGGAAAAGATCATAGATCTCCAGGTAGACGGTCACATGGTATGGTTCAGTTTAGCCACTAGAACTAAATCATCCCATTCTAAGGCAAGAATATGGGACTTCAGAGGAGCTGACTTTGATAAGATGGCCAACACAGTTAAGCTAGCCCTGTCAAGAAGAAATACAGGTGAAGGGGTACAGGTAGGATTAAGGATGTAATACTTGAAGCAGCAGCTCATTGTGTTAGGGAGAAAGGCAAGGGCAAAAGAAGAAGCAAACAGCTTTGGTTCTCAAAACAGTAGCCAAAAAGGTCAGAGCCAAAAGGCTGGCCTTTGAGAAATATAAAGGAATGCAGAGGGATGAAGATAGGGAGGCATACTAAAATTCCCCAAGGGAAGCAGGGAAGGCAGTAAGGCAGGCAAAAGATCCAAACCAAGGAAATACTAACATAAACAGTAAAAGAAGGGGACAAGACTTTTTGTAGATACATTACTAAAAGGAGAAAGTCCAGATGTGGTATTGCTAAGATCAAAGGGGATAAGGGGAGTGTGTGGAGGAGAATCGAGGAAAAACATCTGTTCTAAATAGATACTTCTGCTCAGTATTTACTGAGGAGAAGGTAGGGCAGGGCCCACAGCTCAGCAGCATGGACACAGGAAGGAGGGAGGTGTGCACAAGTCCCTTCACAAAAGAAAGGGTCCTATAACAGCTCGCTAAGCTCTGGGTGGACAAGGCAATGGGACCTCATGGCATGCATCTCAAGGTACTAAAGAAGCTAAGGTAGCAAGTGATTTTTGTTTTCTCAGAAGAAGCCAGAAGGGGAAGGAAACATATTCATTTCAGTGCTTTACAGTAACTGGAAATTGCTATTTTTGTTATTAAACTTAGATTGTGGGCTTTTAGTGACACTGTAATTTCTTTTCTCTCTTTACTTGGAATTGTTTTTGGGCTGTTGAACATTTAAAACGTAGTGGTGGTGTATTTCTTTGCTGTCTTTAATTGCTGCAGATTTAGTCTTGGCTTGTCTTACTTGCCCTGTAGTCTGGGTGAGGGGTGCTAATTGTCTGGCCTCTGACCTCAGCTACATGATAACTGGAGGTGGGGTTAGTCAGAGTTGAGGTAGCAAGTGATTTATCTTTTCTCAGAAGAAGCCGGAAGGGAAAGGAAACATTCATGTCAGTGCTTTACAGTAACTGGTAATTGCTATTTTTGTTATTAAACTTAGATTGTGTGCTTTTAGTGACACTGTAATTTCTTTGCTCTCTTTACTTAGAATTGTGTTTGGGCTGTTGAAAATTTAAAACGTAGTGGTGGTGTATTACTTTGCTGTTTTTAATTGCTGCACATTTTCGCCCCCCCTCCTTCTCCTTCCCCTAACTCTTAATTATATGCCTTGTTAAATCTGATTGACAGGAGCTAAACACAGGGGATAGTAGGGGGTGTGGAGTAGGAGGAGCATAAGGAGAAGAAGCCCACCCTCAGCACGACAAGTGTTTTGACTCATTTGTTTATTTATTTATTTTCTTTTTTTTTAAAGAAAAGTATCTGAGGATCAGTGGCAGTATTTTTAGTACAGTAAATTAATAAAAAGGGAACTAGGAGAGCGCCAGTAGCAGACAAGTAGTGGAATTGCAGTATAATGTGGGGAGTGGTGCAATGCAGTGGCTGTGGGGCAGCCATATTCAGGCAGACCTTCTGGACACTGAGGTGCTGCCCTATCTGCATGCATCTCTCTGGACTGCGGGATGAGGTAGCCAGACTCAGAGCTGAAGTAAACTGGGTCAGGAGTACCATCACCCCTATCCAGAGACCACCCAGTCCAATGCCGCTTCCTCAAAGGATGCCGAGAACGAGGAGCACTTGGATGACAGTGAGCTCAGGGCAGGTTAAGATGGTCAGCAGAGGAACATCCCAGATCCTATTCCACTCAAGAACTCATATACCACACTTGCAAATGGGGGCAACCAACTAGAGGTACCCAGAGAAGTGGAAGGAGAGGATGTGGAGGTTAGCCAAGGAGGTGACCTCAGTGGGGAGAGCAGTGGACACCAGAAGAAGAGGAAGAGGAAGCTAATCCTGGTGGGGGACTCCATCATAAGAGGGATCCAGCTAGGAACACAGGAGGGGGAGGGGGAGGACAGGGAGGTGAGGTGCCTACCAGGTGCCACGGCATGGAGTGATGGAAGGAAGATCCTGGGGATCACTGGGAAGGCAAGACGGGCGGGTGAGCTGGATGTCATTATCTACCTAGGTACTAATGACCTGGCAAATGGGGAGCCAAAGGAAGTTCAGGAAGAGTTTAGGAAATTGGGGAGGGGTCTCAAACAAGTAGCTACTTCTGTCACCTTCTCAGAAGTACTACCTGTGAGAGGCATGGGAGAACATAGGGGTGCATGCACCAGGAACTTTAACTCATGGTTGAAGAACTGGTGCTGTGAGGAAGGGTTTGGATTCATTGGTGACTGGGGACCCACCTGGAGGATGGAGGTTTGTTCAAGCCTGACGGCCTGCATCCATCCTGGAGGGGAATCCAAGCACTCAATGATAAGTTTAAATGCTACATTGATAAGCATTTAAACTAGCCAAGGGGTTGGCAGGCCAGCAAGGAGGGTACCTACCTGCTCACCCCCCACAGCTAGCAGTGGAACCAGTGAACTGGAGAAGTGGATATCTCAACAAAGCAGTGTGCAAAAGATGGAGATTGGTATCCAAGAGGTGGATAGGCAGAAAAGGGCCAAAAATCAGCAGAAGGGCAGACAGCAAGGAGAACCAGGGATAAAGGACAACCAGGGAAGGGGCTGGAGTAGAACAGCTAAACAGTCCAGGGAGGTCAAATCATGGAAAGCCATGTATGCCAATGCCAGGAGCCTTAGCAACAAGATGGAAGATCTGGAGGCTGTCATGGTGCAGTCAGACCTGGACATTGTGGCCATCACAGAAACCTGATGTAATGATAACCATAATTGGGAGATGGCCATTGCTGGCTACAACATATTCAGAAGAGACCGGGCAGGTAGGAAGAGAGCAGGAGTGGCACTGTATGTGATGAAAAATGACATAGGGGCCACAGAGATCCAGGAGGAACAAAATGGGAGAGAGATACTGTGGGTTAAGCTGGAAAGGAAAATGGGGCCAACCATCCACACAGGTGTGGTCTATAGACCACCAGCGCAGGAGGAAGAAACAGATATGGAGCTGATGCTAGCCATCCAAAGGATGGCAGACAAGGGTGAGGTAGTACTGGTTGGAGACTTCAGTATTCCAGATGTGGACTGGAGCATCCCAGCAGCAGCATCAACTAGGAGCAGGTTTATCCTGGACTCCCTTCAGGGTGCCTTCCTCAAGCAACTGGTCATGGAACCAACTCGGCAGAAGGCAATACTGGACCTTGTGCTCACAAACAGGGAGAGTGTGATGGGGGTAACAGTGGGGGGAGCACCTGGGGAACAGTGACCACCAGCCATTGTGGTTTGAAATCACAGTAGGAGCAGAACCAAACCACACAAAAACACATATCCTGGATTTAAGGGGGGCAGACTTTGGGAAAATGGGGAGATACTTGAAAGAGACATTAAGGGGAATGGGGCAGGAATCAGGGGTTGAGGAACAGTGGGCAGTATTTAAAACGGGGATTACAAGAGCAACAGAACTATGCATTAAGCAGGTTAGCAAGAGGAAAAGGAAGAGGAAGCCATTATGGTTTTCCAAAGAGATAGCAAAGAAAGTGAAAGCCAAAAAGATTGCATTCAGGCATTACAAAAAGACACAGGCAGAAGGGGATAGGGAGAAGTACTAGGAGAAGCAAAGGAAGGCAGGGAGGTCAGTAAGGGAAGCCAAAGATCAGACAGAAGAGCATATTGCAAAATCAGTGGGTAGATGGGACAAAACCTTTTACAGGTACTGTACATAAGTGAAAAAAGAAAGGCAAAGGGAGGGATAGTGAGCCTGAATGGGGAGGATGGGGGCCACGTGGAGGATGAAAACAGTAAAGCTGACTATACTGAACAGGTATTTCTGCTCAGTCTTTACTGAGGAAGAGGAGGGTAATGGGTCTGAAGGGAGTACAAGGGGTGAGAATGGTGCAGAAATGGACACAAGTCCCGTTACACGAGAAAGGGTCCTGAAGGAACTGGAAGTAATAAGTTGATAAAGCAATGGGGCCAGATGGGGTGCACCCCAGGGTCTTTAAAGAACTCAGAGAGGTGGTGGCTGAACCTCTGGCTATCCTGTTTAGCTGATCACTGGAAACAGGGGAGGTACCCAAAGACTGGAGGACAGCAGATGTAGTCCCCTTATACAAAAGTGGGAACAAAGAGGAAGCGGGGAACAACAGACCAGTCAGCCTCACCTCGGTAGTGGGGAAGATCATGGAAGCACTACTGAAGGAGAGATTGGTGGAACATCTGGTTGTTAGTGGACTGCAGGATCTAAGGCAGCATGGTTTCACCTGGGGGAGGTCATGTCAGACCAACCTCGTTGAATTTTTTGACTGGGTGACTAGGGAGGTGGATCAGGGGAGGGCAGTGGACATGGCCTATTTGGACTTCAGCAAGGCCTTTGACACTGTACCACATAGAAGACTATTACACAAACTAGGGAATATGGGTGTGGGCAGGACAGCAGTGTGGTGGGTAGGTAACTGGCTGGGCAGCAGGACACAGAGAGTGGTGGTAAATGGCTGTCACTCCACAGAGGGAAGAGTGACCAGTGGGGTACCACAGGGATCAGTGCTGGGACAGGTCCTATTCAACATCTTCATCAGTGACATTGCGCATGACCTAGAATGCAGAATTTCACTGATGACACAAAGCTCTGTAACAGAGTAGACGCACCAGAGGGTGTAGACAGAATGAGAAGGGACCTGCAGAAACTTGAAGAATGGTCAGGGGTTTGGCAGTTGAAATTCAATGCAAAGAAGTGCAAGATAATGCATATGGGGCACAAAACCCCCTGGCACAATACATCAGTTGGGGGGTGAGGATACATCATGCACCAAGCAGGAAAGGGATCTTGGGGTTATCATCTCTGATGACCTCAAGGTAGGGGAAATGGTGTGACAAGGCAGCAGGTAAAGCACATATGATGCTAGTATGCATAGGCAGGGGCATCACCAGCAGGAAAAGGGAGATCATAATTCCACTATACAAGACACTAGTGAGGCCCCACCTGGAGTACGGTGTACAGTTCTGGAGACCTTACTTACGTAAGGACATAGACAGGGTAGAGAAGGTTCAGAGGAGGGCAACAAAGATGGTACATGGATTGCATCACAAGTCCTATGAGGACAGGATGAAGGAACTGAATATGTACTCCCTGGAGGAGAGGGGGGATATGATGGAGACTTACACGTATCTTACAGGGAGGAACAGGGAGCAGGAAGACACTATTTTTAGCAAAAAAGATGTTCCAGGACTAGAGGACATGGGTTGAAGTTGCCGGGAGGATGATTCAGAGGAAACATGAGGAAGAATATCTTCACAGAATGGGTGGTGGACAAGTGGAACACCCTGCCTGAGGAAGTGGTGGGGGCTGAAACAATCACAGAATTTAAGAATGCATGGGATAGACATAAAGGAATTCTGGAGGTCAGGGGTAAGGGGCAGCAGAGTTCTAGGAAAACATAAACTGAAGTTACAAACTCAAATGGGCAGACTAGGTGGGCCATAGGCCCTTATCTGCCGACACTGTCTATGTATCTATGTAAGGGTGGACCTAGTACAGCCATTAGCAGAACTGTTTAGTGAGTCTCTGAGCACAGGAGAGGTCCCAGAAGACTGGAGAAGGGCTCATGTGATCCCACTCCACAAAAGCGGCAGCAGGAAGGAGGCAGAGAACTACAGACCAGTCAGTCTTACCTCAGTAGTGGGCAAGATTATGGAGGCAGTCCTTAAGGAAAGGATAGTGCAACATCTCGAATCCATAGGAGCACAGGGTCCAAGACAGCATGGGTTTACAACAGGAAGGTCCTTTCAAACTAATCTCATAGGTTTCTTTGACTGGGTAACCAGAGTGGTGGATGAAGGGGGTGCAGTCAATGTCACCTAGCTTAACTTCAGCAAAGCTTTTGATACTGTTCCACATAAAAGATTGATTAATAAGCTGTTTAGACTTGGGTGGGTCAGAAGTTGATCAACTGGATGGCAAACTGTTTGTCAGGCAGAAAACAGAGAGTGGTGGTAGACGGCATACAGTCAGAAGAGATGCAAGTCACAAGTGGGGTACCTCAGGGATCAGTCCTGGGGCCAGTCCTCTTCAATATCTTCATCAGCGACATTGCAGATGGACTGGAGAATAAGGTTTGCCTCTTTGCAGATGACACCAGGATCTGCAACAGAGTAGATGATCCAGATTGGGTGGGTAGAATGAGAAGATATCTGGAAAAATTGTCAAAATGGTGTGAAGACTGGCAACTGGTGTTTAATGCAAAGAAGTGCAAGATCATGCTCATAGGTAAGAGAAACATTGAAGCTACCTACAGGTTAGGAGGGGAGTTGCTGGCAATGACAAGGAAAGAAAGAGAATTGGGCACCATCATCACAGATGACCTGAAATCATCCAAGCAGACCACTAAAGCAGTAGGCAAGGCTAGAGGGATGTTGTGGTGTATTAGTGGGGGTATCACAAGTTGTAAGAGGGAGGTAATAATCCCTCTTTACAAGACACTGGTTAGGCCCAATCTGGAGTATTGCGTGCAGTACTGAAGGTCGCACCTGCATGAGGACATTAGCAAAATGGAGGCAGTCCAGAGAAGGGCAAGCAAAATGGTGCACAGACTGCATCAGAAAACATTTGAGGACAGATTAACAGAGCTGAACATGTATACTCTAGAGCAAAGGAGGGAGAGAGGAGATATGATGGAAGCATTTAATTATCTTAAGGGCATTAACAAGGTGAAAGAGTCTAACATGTTTCAATATAAGAAAAATAGCAGGAGAAGAGGACACAACATTCGATTAGAGGGAGGCTGATTAAGGGTAATGTGAGAAAGTTCTTTTTCACAGAAAGGGAGGAGGATTCTTGGAACAGCCTACTCAGGAAGTGGTGGCTATGAATACAGTGCAGGGCTTCAAACAGGCATGGGATAGGCATAAGGGAGCAATACAGATGAGTATGAATAAATAGTCCAGTGACAGAGTAAAGACCTATGGCACATTTATGAGGTAGAAAATGACAGTCTGTATGGGCCTTGTATTCCTTATCTGTCATCAACTTCTGTGTTTCTACGTCCGAAATTTTTCAGGTAGAAGGGGACTGGGCAGCAGATGTGCATTTTTGCTTGTTTGGTGAAAAAATATTAAAGATCAAATGCCAATGTTTTACAGATTTACAATAACACAGGACTTCAAGTCTGTGTGTCATGATTAGTGTTTCCTGAAAATATCATGCTGTTTATTATTCTGGTTTTCTTCAAATCAGCCTCTGATATTGTGCTCTGCAGTAACTGAAAACAGTGAAGATATTTCTGTCCCTATTAGTGAGTGATGACATCACTCTGGCCCAGCCTGTTGCTTCAGCAATGAAGTCCTTAATTGTCTGTAGTAGCTAGTGCATGTCCTAGACAGAGCTATCTGTAGGGCTAATTGTCTTTACTCCAAGTGTGCTATTAACCTCACCTAGTTTTTATTTAGATACAGTAGGTTACAATCTATTATTCTGTTCTCATAATGGGTTGGTCATTTGTGTTTCAGTGGTAACTGAAGTGGCATAAATGAATGTTTGTGAGAAATCACTTGTCTGTATCACAGCTGAGTTCTGTCACAGCAAAACTCTGCATTGTTTTTTGGCTATATAAACACAAGGTCATTTAATGGATATAAAATAAATCTAAAGTTTAAGCCATAGAAGTAGTGTGTCCTTGATGTAGCCTCCATACATATGTCCATATGAGAACAGCATTATTATGTCAGACTGACAACCAGGTGTCTGCCACACTTTGCTATTTCAGGAACATGTACTGTATGAATTCACAAACTTCAGTTTTCTGAGGGATTGTGTGGAAATACGTCATGTTGTTATACATCTGATATAGTGGATCTTTCAGAGACTTGGCTGAAATCAAGGGTTTTGAATGATGTATGTAGGATTAATGAGTATAATCATTTAAGAGTAGATTGTAAGAGTATTAAAAAGGGAGGTGGAGTTTTGATATATTTTAAAGATCATTTGCAAGTACAAATATTGAAATCTAGTAGTGATGAAGTTTGTGAGTCTGAATGGTTGTTACTTCAGTTTGCCTTGGGGGTAAGAAGAACGTCATTGTGGGATGTATATACATCCCTCCTTTAAGTGGTCAGGATGGTTTGAAATATTATTTGTAAAACTGTGCTTCTTATTTTAAATGTGGTGATGTTGTTATTGTGGGAGATATGAATTTGAATTGGCTGAAAAGTGATGAAATGGGGTTAGAATCTTTACTGCATTCTTATGGGTTGATTCAGTGTATCAGGGAGCCTACTCACTTAAACCCATTAACGTTGAACCATTTAGTACTTGACTGGGTTGTTACGAACAGGGAGCATAGGATTGCTGACTTGGGAGTACTGGCTGACTCCATCAGCAATCACATGGCTATGTACTGTTTGATGGATTTTCATTATCGTAACCCTCCTCCTTGTTTGGTTTATGCTAGATCTTTTAAGAAACCTAACATTCCCTTATTACACTCTTATTAGAAGCTATTGACTGGTCCTTTTTAGAGTGCATTCCTGACGTTGATGTGGCATTGGACTATTTCTACAACCAGTTACTGCTGATTTAGGATATTTTGTTCCTTTTTCGCTCCTTTCAGTGTCGAGGTACTTCTACTGGGTGGTTTTCCTCAGCTATTAAGAACCTAATAAAGGATTGAAATATAGCCTGGTCAAAATTTAAAAGGCTCCCTGGTATAGCTGCTTTGAACCTGCATCGTAGGCTTAGGAACTTAGTATTGGAGCAGGTAAAAGCAAAAAAAGATTATTACAGGAATGTTTTGAATCTAGTTGGGATAATCCTAAATAATTTTGTAACAATGTTAATTCTCTCTTGTCCCCAAAATCTAAACTAAATATTCAGAAGGTAACTGTGGATATTGTTGATATTGTTGACTTACCCGAAATAGTTAAATTATTAAATAACACATTTTCCGATTTGTTCACTTATAGTAATCTCTTTCCACAACTCGTGTCCCTACTCTTTAGTCATTTGACTTATCCCTAAATCGACCTAGGTTTATATGTAGTGAAATAGTTCAAGCTGAGTTCCTGAAGCTATTGCAGATCCTTCCTGATCGAGCTAGTGATTGTGGGGGAGGTTTGGATGGCCAATTTTTGAAATCGTCCATCTCATTTATCATTGATCCCCTTTGTTATTTACTTAACCTATCTCTGGTCACTTGTGTATTTCCAACTGAATGGAAGAAAGCTAGAGTGGTCCCTATCCGTAAGAAAACTAATGCTGTTTCTTTGGATGACTTCAGGCCTATTTCAATTTTGAGTCCCCTTGGTAAAATGCTTGAAAAGTTGGTGGCATCACTGATCAATGAGTACCTTGATGCCCATGAATTGTTGGCTACACAACAACATGGCTTTCAGAAACACCATGGTACAGGTACTACCTTGGTCGGGTTCACGGATATTGTCCTCTGTGGTTTTGAGAGAGGTAGGATGACAG
This sequence comes from Neoceratodus forsteri, assembly GCA_016271365.2. NCBI lineage: Eukaryota > Metazoa > Chordata > Ceratodontiformes > Ceratodontidae > Neoceratodus > Neoceratodus forsteri. The sequence goes on from CM028133.1 coordinate 1,137,495,269, forward strand.
GGGTGGTGTTCAGCGACCTGACTGAGGCTTTTGAATTAATTGACCATGATCTTTTTTGTTTTAAATTATTGGAAATTGTTTTTTTAACCCCAGGAATCCACTAATATTATTACTCTTTGCAGTTCTCTTTGAAGTCAGGACTGCCCCAAAGAGAATAGAATGATATGCTAATCATGGAATGTTTAGCTAATGCATCTATTTTCAGACAGCCTTGTGCTAACTGCCTACATTCTACCTCAGATTTCTTCTCTCTGCTGCAGAGATCAGATACGCTAGAGATCTTTTCTCTCAATCAGGATCATCTGATTACTGTTTAAGACCAAAAAAGCTTAAGTATTTTTGTCTTATTTTTCATTACTGCCTTATGTCTATTGTTATTTACTGTTTTTCCTCATAGCAGGGTTTTTATATAATTGATTAGCAGTACTAACTGTAAAGGAAGTATTTATATAGGTTTTCTAGAAGTGTTATGTTTGTTTACAAAGTGAGGCAAGTGCTGTCTATTTCTTACAATGTTTTAGCACTTTTTTGACCAAAAAGCTAATCAATTTTTAGAGTAAATAAAACCCTGTTTAAATGTTTAAGTTTTTTAACAGGACCTCCTGGTTTTAAGAATTGTTGGAGTGTGCTGATATGTTTGCTAAGCTAGATAAGCATGATCTTTGCTTGATCTGCCTTTGGCAACAACAATTTTATGAAGATTGTGCTATATGTAAGTATTTCCCTGGTAAAACAGTGGGAAAAATGCAGGGCGAGGTTTAAAAGGAAACTGGATGAGGGGGTCACTGGGCTCTAACCAGTCCACCCTCTCCAAGAATGTGGCAAGTTTAAAAGGAAACTAGAGGAGGGGTACCTGGGCTCTAACCAGTCCACCACTCCATGAATGTGGCAAGTCCTTCCAGATCCTCTAATTCCACCCATGATACAGGTGAGGGCTCTGGCTTGAGGAGGGGTCCCTGGGCTCTAAGCAGTCCACCCCCTCCATGAATGTGGCAAGTCCTAGGATAAAAACCCACAATCAAAAAGGGAAAATACCAGCATGGCTAACCAGATCAGTCAAAAATCAAATTACCAAGAAAGAAAAAGCATTCAAAAAAATGAAAAACCAATACCAAGCAAAACATAGCAAACTATAAAAATGAATTAAGGAGAACAAAAAACACTATTAGAAGGGAACAAAGAAAAATTGAATTTAAATTAGCAACTACTAAAAATACCAAGGCCTTCTACTCATATATTAGTCAAAATAAACAGCAAATCATTGACTCCATAACCTTGTTAGATAATAATAGTGAACTGACGGAAACAAAATGAATGCTTATTTCACTACTGTATTCAATCCAGACCCTAAGGCAGAGTTTAAAAACACAGGAACCATCCCACCAGAACCCATAACAGAGGAAGACATTTTAAAATCAATTAAGGAAATGAGGCATGATTCAGTGGCAGGACCGGATGGTATAAATCCCAAGTTCATAAAAAAACACAAGTACTGCTCTTGTCACCCCCCTCTCTATTATATTTAATAAATCTCTTAAATCAAGTACCATACCATCAGATTGGAAACAAGCCATAGTAATCCTGATCTACAAAAAAGGAAGAATTGGAAAATGGCTGAAAACTATAGGCCAATTACCTTACATCAGTGGTATGCAAGGCTATGGAGAGAATTCTTAAATGCTGAATTGACAAACAGATGGAAAATATGGAATTTAAGGACCAAAAGCAACATGGATTCATAAAAGGCAGGTCCTGTACCACTAATTTAATTTCCTTCTATGAACCAATCAGCGAAGCAGTAGATAGGGGTAAACCTGTGGATATAATTTACCTGGATTTTAAAAAGGCCTTTGACAAGGTCTCACACCATATATTAATTGATAAACTGGTCAATATTAAAATTGAGCAACATGTTATAGGTTGGACAGCAAACTGGCTGACTGCTATCAAGTGGTGAAAATTCAAAACACACTATCTTTACCAACTTCTGTTTCTAGTGGAGTTCCACAAGGATCTGCTCTAGGACCTCTATTATTTGGTATATATATATATATATATATATAGTGTGTGTGTGTGTGTGTATATATATATATATATATATATATATATACTGATTTAGAAAATGGTGCACAAGCACTGCAATAAATTTGTGGACAATACCAAAATAAGCAGAATAGTAACGGATAGTGAGGGTATAGTAGCACTCCAAAATGACCTAAAACGTCTGGAAAAATGTACAAGTAACAACAATATGGCCTTTAACGAAGAAAAATGTGTAGTAATGCATTTGTGTTAACAAAATGCACATTCTGAGTACAAATTAAATGGTAAACAACCAAAGGAAATACAGCTAGAAAAAGATTTGGGGATCTTAGTAAATAATCAGCTACTCCCAGGGAGTCATTGTAGACTGATTGCTACAAGAGCTAACTCTATTCTCAATTCCATTAAAAAAGTCTTTACAAGTAGACACGAACCCTGTGATTTGGCATTGTACAATTCCTACACAAGACCACACTTAGACTATGGAGCTGCCTTCTGGGCACCATTCATGACCAAAGATATTAAATTATTGGAAAGTGTCCAAAGAAGAGCAACACAACGTATCCCCAGAATAAAACACCTAGATCACTCTGCCAGATGTAGGGAACTGAAATTATACCCCTTAGTGTAAGAAGAACTAGAGGAGACATGCTGCTTCTATAAAAAATACTCCAAGATAATTCGTTAATGCAATCATGTGGGATAGGTAAGGCTCCTAAACCAATAGCCCTAAGATGCAATTCACGCCAGCTGTTTGTACCCAGAGCAAAACAAAAAATAAAAGAACATTTTTTTCTCTAGTAGAGCAACTAGGCAACGGAACAAATTGCCAGAATATGTAGTAGACGCAGGTTCAATGCATCAGTTTAAAAAGAACTTAGACATATATCTACAAAACTGGGTAGAAAACTGAAGTTCCCACATAGTGTGGGGGTAGACTTGATGGGTCTTGTGGCCTTCCTCTACTGAACAAAACCATGTAAATCATGTAAGTCCTTCCAGAGCCTCTAATTCCACCCCTGATATGGGTGAGGGCTTTGGCAAGAGAGGCAATCAGCTGGCTGACTCTCCGGTGTCTGCCAAAAAAGCTGAAGAAAACAAAGCACTCTGACACCCCGGCTGAAATGCCTCAAGGGGTCCCTCAGGTGCCTATTAAAGCTCTCTCTCCCCTGCTGATCTAACACAGGCCTTAGCTTTACTCCAGGCGCTGCAGGGGTTATTCCCTCCTCAGCAGCCTGTGATTACTCCTGCTGAAAAAGCAGCTGTTGTTACCCCTCTGGTGCCTACTGCTACTTTGGCATATGGTGATGGTGATGATGATGATGTTGATGATGATGATGATAACTGTAACCAGGATGAGAAGGGAATTGAACCTGAGGTGTCACCAGAACAGGATTTTGGTTACACCCCCCACATAAGATTTCTTTCCCATTTCTCTTTTGTGAAGGAAATGGTACAAACCCTGGATCTACAAACAGCTGAAGAGATCCATGATGAAGAGGAGGCACAATATATGGAGTTTATGGGGCCGACACCCTCAAAAAGGCTCTTTTTACCTATCTATAAATTAAAAAATAAATAAATAAAAATGGATGCGTTAGAAATCCTTAAGGCTCCTAATTCAGCAATATGGCTAAAAAGGGGTACCTTTCGGTATCCCTGGCAATCTGGCAAGCTTGTTGCCAGGCCTATGCAGCTCTCTAACAGAAAGCTCTCTGGCAGTCAGTTGTCTACAATGATGAGGCTAACCCCTCTTTAACTGTGTCAAAGCTACTGGATACAGCAAAATTGGGTTTGGAGGCTTCCAAAGACCAATTTCAAATGGCAGCTGACATTAATTATACCGCTGCAAGATGGACGGTTGGTGCAATAGCACTGAGGAGACTTGCCTGGCTGAGGGCTGCCAACCTCACCCAGGGTACACAAGCTAAGGCAATGAATTTTCCAATCGAGGGCCACTCTCTTTTTGCTGCCCAGACTGAAGCTTACATAAAAAAAAAAAAAAAAGGATGAATATAAAGCTACTTTTAAAAGTAACTCGACTAGAGACAGACCCTCTCCTTCTACTTCTTATTCTAGGGGAGGCAGGGGCAGGTCTCCCTTCAGGAGACCTTTCTTGCAGGTATAGGCTGTCACTCAGCAGCAGTACTAACCACAGCAGATAGAACCCCTCACTTTTTCCCTTCAGGCTGCTTCTCCCCATCCTGTAGGGGGCAGACTCACCCACTATGTCCAGAAATGATCAAACTTAACAAATGGGTTCTGGAAATAGTGAGTCAGGGTCTCTCCCTTTGTTTCACATCTCTTCCTCCTCCAAGGTTAAAACAGTTTGCACCAGCTTCCTTCTCAGGAAGAGAATTCCTGGAGCAGGAGGCACAGGCCTTATTACGGGCAAAGGCAGTCGAACCTATTCCCCACAACCAAAGAGGACAAGGGTTCTATTCCAGATATTTCCTAACAACGAAAGTATCTCAGATTCAGACTCCCCTCAGCCCAGTACCAGTTTTCAACACTGCCTTTCAGCCTCACCTCTGCACCAAGGGTTTTTACCAAGTGCATAGCAGTGGTAGTGGCACACCTTAGAAGACTGGATATTACAGTCTTTCCTTATCTGGATGACTGGCTAATGGTAGAGAAATCCCACCAACAGGTGTCAGACCACCTACAGGTAGCCCAGGATATGCTGCTGCCCCTGGGATTCCTTCTCAATACCAAAAGGTCAGTGCTGACCCCTGTGCAAGTTCTGTAGTTCATAGGGGCAGAACTGGATACAGTAGTGGGAACAGTTTTTCTCCCTCAAGAGAGGGCAGAAGCTATTCAGCTCTTGGCAGACTCATTCACCCTGGGCAGGCCAAAGTCAGCAAAACATTTCCTTCACCTACTGGGGCACATAATTTCAGCAGCAAGCTCAGTCATAGGTGCCAGATTTTAGATGAGAGATACCCAGTTCCACCTCAGAGCACACTGGTGCCAGAGGCGCGACCCACTCTCAAAGCCAGTACCAGTAACTAAAACCTTGCTACAGGCCCTCCAAGGGTGGAGGGAACTAGAAAACATAACGGAAGGGGTTCCATTTCTACAGGAGCCTCCTTCTTGGGTTCTCACAACCAATGCTTCCCTGTTAGGATAGGGTGCCCACTTAGGGGATCACACCATTCATGGCTCCTAGGACAGTGCAGACTCACTCCTGCACATAAATCTGCTGGAGCTGAGGGTTGTATACCTGGCCCTTCAGGTTTTCTTTCATCGTCTTCTGGGAAAGGTGGTACAAGTCAGATCAGACAATATCACAACAATGTACTACATCAACAAACAAGGAGGGACAAGATCCACTCCTCTTTGTACAGAGGTAATGAAGATATGGAGCCTAGTTTACTCCCTAAACACCTCTCTACAAGCAATTCATCTGCCTGGCAAGGACAACACCCTGACAGATGCCTTGAACAAGATAATTCAGGCCCATCATGAATGGGCATTGAACAGGCAAGTGGTGAATGCTCTATTCAGGAGGTGGGGGATCCCAGAAATGGACCTTTTTGCTTCCCACCAAAATCACCACTTGCCTCCCTATTGTTGCAGGGCCCCAATGAAAGGGACAATTCCAGTGGATGCCCTGATTCTGGATTGGACATGCAGATACCTTTATGCCTTTCCTCCCTTTCTACTGATTTTCAGTGTTCTCATCAAGCCCAAGTCATAACCAGCTCGATGATCCTGGTAGCACCAGACTGGGTATGGCAGCCTTGGTACTCCCTGCTGCTCTCAATGTCAGTGAGCAAGATGATTCACCTTCCTCAGAGGTACAGTCTACTGACTTCATTTCAGGGGAGGGTAGCGTTTTCCAATCTCAGGTCTCTCAAGCTCAAGGCATGGCTTTTGAGGACTTAGAATATGCAGACTGCCAATTCTCTGACGCCATTTTGGAAGTCCTTAGGGGTTAAAGGAAACCTTCCACTAAGAAAACCTATGCCTCAAAATGGAAAAGATTTTCCATCTGGTGTAATGGTAAGGGTGTAGTCCCAGCCCAGGCCAGGATCCCAACCCTTCTGGATTATTTGTCTCATTTGCACTCCTTGGGGCTGCAGCACTAGACTCTGAAAGTCCACCTGGCATCAGTTTCAGCATACGTCTCACCTAAAAGGATACTTCAATGGCATTGAATACCATACTCAAGAGGTTCTTTAAGGGGCTGTCTCACTTGTTTCCCCCTCACAGGGAACCAGTGCCACCATTGTATCTTAATGTTTGCATTGCCCAGCTTATGCTTCCTCCCTTTGAGCCTATGGCATCTGCAGAGCTTAAATTTGTTACCTGGAAGGTAGTCTTTTATTCTGGTAGCAATCACTTCTTCCAGGAGGATTAGTGAGCTATGGGTCTTTTGTGTGGAAAATGACTAAGTTTCTTTTCTCAGGAATAAGGTGGTGTTGGGAACTAATAGGAAGTTCCTCGCCAAGGTGGTCCCTGACTTCCACTTGAACCAGTCAATAACATTGCCAGTTTCTTTACTGAGCACTCTAGCTCAGGTGAGTGTACGCTGCACAGCCTGGATGTCAAAAGAGCACTGAGTATCTATATGACTCATGCCATAGACCATAGGTAGGACAGACAACAGCTGTTCCTCACCAATGGGGAAGTAGGTAAAGGTACTCCTGCTTCAAAAAGGACTTTATCTCAATGGAGAGTCCAGAATATTCAGTTTTGTTACTCAAAAGCAGGCAAGGTTCTTCTTTCTGGCCTTAGAGCCCACTCTACAAGGGACACAGCTGCCAGTATTGCAGCTGCCCGAGAAGTATCTCTATTGGAAATATGTAAAGCAGCTATCTGGAGGTCAGCCCACACCTTCACTAAACACTATAGTCTGGATACCCAGTCTAGTAGTGATGCCAGTTTTGGCAAAGTGTTTTTTCCTAAATAGATTTTGCCCACCTCCTAGTGGTACTTCTATATAGTCTGCAAAGAGTAATAATATTAGTGGATTCCTAGGGTTAGAAGAAAAAATGACTCACCTGTAGTAATCTTGTTTCTTCCCAGGCATCCACTAATAATATTACTCCCCTCCCTTATCCTCCGCTTCAGAATTGATAACTAGAAAAATACTCTCCACAGTTGATAAGATGCACAGTTGGAGTGGTATGCCACCTGCTGGCACATTCTGGTAATACCTATAGCTTGTAGGTTCTTTTCATAGAGTATATCTGACTTTAGAAAAGGGGACTTTTGATTTAATTAGTCCTTGGCTACTCATTTGAAATGGCCCTGTTGGGCATTTAAAATTATTTTATGGTTATTTAATTATAATTCACATGTTGTTATGGCCTCTTTGCAGGCTTCTAAGAATGTATGCACTTAGCACAAGGCTGTTTGAAAATAGATGCATTAGCTAAACATTCCATGATTAGCATATCATTCTATTCTCTCTGGGGCAGTCCTGACTTCAAAGAGAACTGCAAAGAGTATTAATATTAGTGGATGCCTGGGAAGAGACAAGATTACTACAGGTAAGTCAATTTTTCTTTCTGCAGCTGTTGTTTCTTGGGTTCGCAATTATTTGCGTGATAGAAGTCAATATGTCCAGGTTGGATCTGTTGCCTCGGATGTGTCCTCAATTCATTGTGGCATTCCACAGGGGTCCATTTTGGGCCTGTTATTATTTTCTATTTTTGTTAACCATTTGCCACGGGTTTGTAAACATAGCTGTATATATCTGTATGCAGATGATCTAATAGTTTACGCTCAAGCAGACAGTGGTTGAGTTATCAACTGTCTTGAATGATGACTTTGGGGCTGTCTGTTCCTGGTTATCTTGTAATGCTGTGATTTTAAACTTGGGCAAAACTAAGGTTATGCTGTTTGGCGTGCCATTATTGCCTGAGGACAATCTGAGGCTTGATATACAGGATCAACAAGGCCTTCTGATTGAACAGGTGTCTTAATTTAAATATTTAGGTGTGGTTCTGGATTTAAGCCTATCTTTTTCTCTTCGGGTGCAATCTGTTATCAAAACAATTAATAAGAAAATTGGGTTATTGTATAAATGTATTTCCTACTTTTCATTTGACACCAGGAGAGCTATTGCCTTTGGGTCCCTTTTACCCCATTTCGATTATGTATCAAGTCTACATTTTAATATAGGGCAGAAGGAAATTCATGCTTTAACTGTTACCTATAATAATATTTGTAGGTTTAAATTGGCAGCACTAAGTCAGACTCATCATTGTTATTTATACTCTAAATTGGGCTGGCTTTCCCCAAATCATAGGATTAAATATTTTGTGGGGTGTCCAATGTTTAAATGTTTCCACTTTGGAATGTCCTTTCCCTTGTCAGAGTTAGTTTCTCGTAGAAATGTATTGCCTAGTTTGAGGTCTGTGAGCGGTCCTTTATTTAATGTTCCTCACCACAGATTAAAGATTGGGTTACGAGCATTTTCTGTGGCCGTCCCAATTTATTTGAATGCTCTTCTAGTCAATATTAGACTTGCCACTTCTGTACCTAGCTTCAAATTGAAGTTAAAGCAATATCTGTTTGCCAGTCCCTCTCCACCAAAGGAGAAAGACCATCGTGACACATGAGTAGGTCAAAGAAATAAGAACTGAAAGGTAAGTCCCACCGTTGACGTTCATGGGAGTGGGAGAGATCCCCCTTCACCGGACCATTGGGTCTCGACTTCAGTTGCGGTTAAGGCCACTGGCTTCACAGTGTCCCTGTCAGGTCAGCCGGCAGAGGCACCCGTCAACGTGGTTGAGATTTTTCTTGACCCGTTGGACAGGTTGTCAACTGGAAAAGCCGACAACCCTTCTTCACCAGTTCCCCTGGTGGTAACCGAGGACTTGCTCGTGCCTCCTGTGCTGAAGTCCCCCGGTCAAGGACCCTGCACCCCAGAAGGACGCTAAATCTGACCAAACGCCTTTTATTCTAGTACATTCAAAATACAGATGCTGCATAGTTTCTACCTTACCTTCACAACCATTTTCTGACTTGCCCGTGCCTCCTGTGCCGAAGTTCCCGGTCAAGGACCCTGAACCGAGGGATGAGCGGGTTTCCCTTGCCCCCTCTTTGACCCACCCTCGGCGACCCTGATGGTCTCAGTCTCGGTCCTCTTCCATGTTGGGTAGATCCAGCCGATATCAGTGGTCTCGGCACCATGGAAAACGGCGTCACTGCTTGTCCTCTTTGGAGGATAGGCTCCGATGTAAGTTATGCCAGCACTACTAGGACATGATGTGGCAACAACTCTTCTTGGCCGGTAACAAGCTGACTGGAAGTATTTTTTCACAGAGAGGGTGGTGTACTCATGGAACAGCTTTCCTGATGAGGTTGTGGGGTCAAAAACAGTGGGGGAATTCAAGAATGCATGGGACAGACATAAGGTAATTCTTGTGGGGGTTAGGAAGAAATAGACTGTTGGTTAACTAGGATCTACAGTTTATCCAGTAGGTAGGGAAATGAGCAGACTAGGTGGGCCAGGCGGTCCTTATCTGCCATCAAAGTCTATGTTTCTATGTTTATGTTGTCTTTGTCAGTTTGCAATTGTTATTTGTAATTTTGTATACAGCTGTGTTGATTGTTTGTATTTTTGTACAAGTCCGGGTTGGGCCTGAAAAGGGACCACTGGCCCAGTGTCCTTACCCAGTTAACAAAGAATTATAAAATGAAGTGAAAATGTGTGTAGCTAGACTTAATATATGTCATCCTGATGCCCCTGTCTCGTGCCCCTCAACTGAGACTGCTGCACCCTGCTTCCCTCTGCCCCCCCAGGCAGGGGCAATGCCATCTGTTGCCCCCGTTCCAGTCTCCACAGACAGGACTGCTGTGTTCTGCTATGCCCTAGAGTCCCAGGGCCTCTGCCTCCACAGTTGGGGCTGCTGCACCAGAGGTGGGGCTTTTGCTGCACCCTGCACTGCCCCAAATGGGCAGAGCAGCTGCAACATGTGCATCTTGTCTCAGTTAGGGCTGCAGTATCCTGATGCCCCACTGTGACCTGCCCCACAGTCAAACCTTTTGCACCAAGTGGTCTTCTGCCCCCTGCCATGACTGTGCCCTGCTGCATCATTGAGCCTTTTGCTTCCACACTTAGGGTTGTTCCTCCATGCTGCTCCCTGCCACCAGAGTCAGATACTTTGGTACACAACCCAAGCTGCTTGAAAGAAAAAACAAACACTTTCATCTTGTGTTATAGAGTCAGGACAGAGGGTAGCAGGGTGCAGCAGTCCTTCCTGTGGTGGCATGGGGCTCTAGGGCACAGCGGGCCACAGCAGCCTTGTCTGTGTCAACATGGCTGCAGGGTGCAACAACTTTGGATGTGGTGGCAGAGAGACCGAGGACAGCATGGTGCGGATGCCACGATCATGTGGCAGGACAAAGAGTGGCATCAGGGTATAGCAGCCCTGACTGTGAGACAGACTGCACATAATGCAGCAGCCCTGCCCATTTGGGGGCAGTGGAAGTGGATAGAAGGGGCAGCAAAAGCCCCACCTTTGGTGGCCTTGGGCAGCATGGCCCAGCAGCCCCAACTGTGGAGACAGAGGGCAGGATTCACAAAGAAGGCCAAAAATCCCGCAGCTATGGGAAAAAAGCATGAAAGAAAACTTGTGCAGGTGCAGAATTCTGCAAAAATCCCCACAGTTGTGGAAATTCAGCTGCTGCAGAAATTGAGCAAGCACTGAAAATCTGCAACTGTGGATCCACAGCTGCAGAAATGGATTAGGAAGCACAGCAACAGTGAACCTAATTAGCTGGAGCAGCAAACGTTAACATTTCTGCCATAGCATGAAGCTGAAAGCACCCTTAGAGAGACCAGCAACCAATCCCTTAACTGGGACTGCTGCAGCCTCACAGGTACCAGCAATACCATGGCACCACAGTAGCTGTCTGTCACTGATGGTCGTCCTTCCCTGGAGTGTTCCTGTTGCCTGCAGGAGTAACACTCACTGCAGGCTGTTCGGGCTCTACTTCCTGTGGGGCTCCTTTATGGGCTGCACTGGGTCTGGTGGTTGTTGTTTGTTGCCATTCAATAGCAATGTGTGCTAATGTTGCTGTAACTTCAGCCACTGATATACCCACTGGGATGCTATTACATGTGCCTGACCTCCACTGCAATTGTATTTCAATTGTTGGGGGACTACTGCAGTTTGCTGAGGGAGTGTTACGCCTCACTCCAATATGTGTAACATTTTTTCCGCAACTGCGAAAAAAACTGACTGAGAATAGCCTTGGAGGGGATGTGCCATACTTATCAATTACCTTTGTTCCAGAGGAACTTCCACAGCTGCACTATTTTCCACAGTCCGTAGTGTATTTTTTCTGCAGCTGCAGAGGTTTTAGTGAATAGCACTCAAAGCAATTTCCCCTTTTTAGGGCTGTGGGTGGAGCTAACAACCGTTTAGCGAGAGTTTTTTAGCTCTGAACATGGTCAATCTCACAACCTCTTCCGTTGGACATTTGGAAGTATCCTTCTGAAAGCCCAATGGAGCTGAAAGCCCTCCACCATGATCGGCGTATGGAATAACAGCTGCACTATTTCGGCTGTTACTTCCGCATTCCGATGTGTGCACTGTGAATGCACATGAGTCACATGCATGCGCGGAGTCATGCGCATGTGTGGCACTATGCCATTCACTGTTTTGTGCCCCCCTTCCAAAGTCATGGACATCTCCTGTCGCACTCTGGGAGCCCACCCCAGTGTGTGGAATTGTTCTTTTTTCTATAAATTAGAAAACGGTCCCTTGTCATTTCATTTTTTCTGGTGCCCCTGCCCACATTATGCCTGACATAGGGTGCCCAATCCCCATGTCAGCATTCATGTGGCACACTGGGAGCCCACCGCAGTGTGCTGAAATGTTTTGATTTCCCATTTTGCTGTAAATTAGAAAACGGTCCCTCGCTGTCGGTTTAGTAACCCCTGTGAAACTAAAAATGGTTCCTCGTCATTGCTGCGGTCACCTTCTCACTCAGTACCCACCTCCCCACACACACCCTTACCCCATACTTACCTCCGGAGGTTGGTGCTGTCATCTTCTCTGGACCGGGACACGTCTGCACTCTTCAAAGCCCAACCTCGAACTGAAGAATTAAAGGTAAATGTCATATACAGCCATTCAATGGGGTTTTTAATTTATGCTGATATCTTGGCCATTTTTTGAATTTTGTCCCCAAATTTTCAACATGGGGTTCTTGGGACCCCACCTCTTGAAAACTGTCACCGTCATTTTGTTACTCGGTCCGGAAAGGTGATTTTGCGGTCGCTGTGCAGAATCACCTTTCGGGACTGAATCATGAAATGACAGTGCCACTATTCATGGTGGGGTCCCAAGCACCATGTTCCAAATTTGTGAAAAATTCCCAAAATAACTGCGTTCTGGCGATGCATTGCGCGGTTTCATACGCTCTAACATCACTAATTTTTATATTTTCCTCCACATTTTAACATTGCCATTTTTGCACACTTCCTTCACAACAGTACAGCTGTCATTTTCCACAAACAGCCCAAAACGTGTTTATGCACCTGTGGGGCAGAATAGCACGTTTGCTCTGCGCAATCACATTTTGGGAAAATTAAATAAAATGATACTTATACTGTTCATGAGGAGGGATCCAAAAAAGGCCATATTGAAAATCTGGTGAAAAAATTCCAAAAAATGACTGCGTTACGAGTGTGCACTGCACAGTTTCTACACATGCTCCTAACATCGTTAATTTTTAATATTTTCACTTCACATTTTTAACATAGCCATTTGTGTACACCTCCTTCACAACTGTACAGTTGTCATTTTCCTCAACCTGCCCAAACCATGTTTTCACACCTGTGGCACAGAATAGTGCATCTGGTCTGCACAATCACCTTTCGTAACAATTGAATAAAATGACACTGGCACTGTTCATGAGGAGGGGTCCAAAAAAAGGCCATGTTGAAGATCTGGTGCACCACCTCCAACACATGGCCAAGTTACACCTGGGTGTTGAATAATTTCTATGCACATGTGTAACTTTCGTCACTTGGTAGTGTGATGTGGACAGCCAGTTCTGAGTGCTGTATCATTGTTTTTCATATAAAATTTATTACTGACTGTCTCTGCTGAAAATCTGATGCTCTAGGAGTGACCTCGCTCTCTCCCCCCCCCCAGGTTTCAGCTGAAAGATGAAAGCCATGAGAAATGCTGACACAGCATGTGAGATCACACACACACACACACACACACACACCAGTTTTAGATACCAGGTGTTACGTGCAAGGCCAGAAGCTAATTACAGGGTGGAAGAAGCTTGAGTTGAGCATATCCATTTTTTATGATTTGTCCAGAGGAAGAAACGCAGGTTGTGATGTATTAGTACAAAAATCATAAAGATGCTTTCATGTCCTGGAAGGGGGGGAGCTTATGATGAGATCAAAGAAATGGCATTTGAGGGACATGAGTCATGCTGAGGGTTGCAAAATGTAATACTTTGAAAAGACAGCCTGTTTTTGTAAAATATATATTTTTTTTATATGTATTCTGACAGAGGAGGAGCTAGGTGATCTCACACAAAAAGGGGTTGGCCAATACAGTTTGCTTAAGGAATATTCTGTTTTACTTCACACTTTTATCTAGACTCTGACAAAGAAAGATCGGTGAACACTGTAAACAGGTATTTAGAAAGAGAGTCAAATCTAAGTACTGTAAGTAGGAATTGCACTGTTTAAAATCGTGTTCTTTTTAAAAAATTTGTATGTCTTGTGATGTTCTGTATTTTGTGTTTAACATATTTTTATCTATTGTAGTAAAACTCTTTTTAGAGCATACTTGGTCTGTCTTTGAATTTCTTTTAGTTGTAAGAAAAGTATATATGGTTATAGCAGACATGAGGCATAAGCTTGAATGGTGGTACCAAACTGGAAAGAGAAGCATTTTAAATCTTGAGGTCTTTATTAAAGTTTTTAAGGGTTCATCTCTGTATACCTGGTTAGGTGCCCATAGGCAAAGATCTCTGGCCCCGCGAAAACAGAAATATCTGAGCCTGTGCATTGGTTGTGCTAGCAAGAGATTCACAGTTTGAATCCCTCCAAGACTTGAGACCAAAGGTTGATCCAAACTCACAAAACAGCCAAGAGGGTTACCTTGTTCTGTTAAACTGTTCTCAAGACTGCGCTCAGAGGTTGGCACTTTGGGAGTAGAAGGCCTGACCTGCTGAGTGGGTTTGTGACAGGTAGCATTTCAAGGCCCTATTGGCTCTGGCCAGAGTTTGTTTTCCATAGCTACAGAGGTTTAGGGGACTTTGGGAAGGTTTTGCACCTTCAGAACGCTTTGTGAATCCTGCCCAGAGTCCCTGGGACTCCATGGCTTAACAGAACACAGCAGTCCTGACTGTGGAGACTGGAACAGGGGGCAACAGGTGGCATTGGTCCTAACTTGGGTGGGGGACAGTGGGAAGCAGAGTGCAGTAGCCTCAACTGAGGGGCAAGAGACAGGGACATCAGGATGACATATAGTGTGTCTAGTTACACACATACATGATGTATTTCCACACAGAATCCCTCAAATAAATAAATGTTGATAGTTCATACAGTACAGGTTCCTGAAATAGCAAAGTGTGGCAGACACCCATTTGTCAATCTGACATAACAATGCTGTTCTCCCATGAACATATGTAGGGAGGCTACATTAAGGACAAACTTCTTCTGTGACTTAAATTTTAGATTTATTTTATGTCCATTACACAACCCTGGATTATTAATATAGGCAAATAATGCAGAGTTTTTGTGTGGCAGAACTCAGCTGTGATACAGACAGGAGATTTCTCTCAAGCGTTCATTTATACCACTTCTGTTACCTACTGAAACAGAAGTGACCAACTCTTTATGAGAATGGAATGATAGATTGTAGTCAACTCTAAACACAAACCAGGGGGTTAGTAGCACACTTGAAGTAAAGATAATTAGCCCTACAGATTGCTCTGCCTGGGGTATGCACCAGCTACTACAGGCAATTAAGGACTTCATTGCTGAAGCAACAAGCTGGGCCAGAGTGATGTCATCACTCACTAATAGGGACAGACACACACTCTTTTTAGTTACTGCAGAGCACATTATCAGAGGATGATTTAAAGAAAACCAGAATACCAAACAGCATGATATTTTCAGGAAACACTAATCATCACACAGGGACCTGAAGTCCTGCGTTATTGTAAATATGTAAAACATTGGCATTTGATCTTTAATTTGTTACAAAGTTATGACATTTTGAAATTTTGAAAACTGTGTCCTAAGCATGCCCAGTAAAGACTTAAAATAGCTGTGTGAAATTAATTTTTTTTTGGTATGGGGCCAATTATTTTTCAATGAGAGGAAAATCTTTGATTTGCCACAATCTTCTTGTCTGTTTTTTTAAGAATCATGAATTTTAAAAACCACAAAAATGACATGCGAAGGGAGACTGACACATGAGTGTTGCTCATCTGGACTCCATAAGGTCTAGTCTGCAGTTAACTGTTGGACAAGTGACTGTGAAATGTGATGTTTATATTTTATGTCCTTTTTCATGACTTGCTTCTACTTGTGCCATTTCATGTACATATGAAACATTTCATATGTACAAAACAGTCTGTGTATTTTTGTTGTTTCTCTGTACTTTTTAAAATACAGCACCTTTGGAACAGATTAATATTTTTTAATCAAAGCAGCAGCCACACCTTTTCTACCCTTAGATTATCAGATGAAAATTCCCAACCATATCAGCGTTATGGCTCTTCAAAGAAAGGACAAAAACAATGGCTGTTTTGTTCATACAAAATGTTTTGTGTGAACATGAAACGAAACAACAGTAAGCAGCTGATGAAAATCCTTAGGTTACACCCCCCCCCCCTTTGGTCTGCCTTCCTTGGCATTCATATATGTTTCCCTGGTGTCTAGTGGCATTCCCCCAATTGCTGCCCCATCAAAATATATATTTTCTTTGTGTCTAGTGGCACTCCTCTCCGATTGCCATCCACAAATTTCATATAATATTTCCCTGGTGTCTAGTGGCACCCCTCTCTGACTGCCATTCACAGCATCCATATATTATTTCCCTGGTGTCTAGTGGCACCCCTCTCCAACTGCCATTCACAACATCCATATAATATTTCCCTGGTGTCTAGTGGCACCCCTCTCTGACTGCCATTCACAGCATCCATATAATATTTCCCTGGTGTCTAGTGGCACCCCTCTCTGACTGCCATTCACAGCATCCATATAATATTTCCTTGGTGTCTAGTGGCACCCCCTCTCTGATTGCCATCCACAGCATTCATATAATATTTCCCTGGTGTCTAGTGGCACCCCTCTCTGACTGCCATTCACAGCATCCATATAATATTTCCCTGGTGTCTAGTGGCACCCCTCTCCAATTGCCATCCACAACACTCATATAATATTTCCCTGGTGTCTAGTCGCCGCCCCAACTCTCCAATCACCATCCCTTCAATTACCTAGTTTTTCCATGGTATCTAGTGGCCCCCCCACCCTCTGATCACCATGTTCATCTAAATGTATTGTTTCCCTGGAGTATAGTGGCACCCCCCACCCTCTGATACTGTTCTGCCTGCAATAAAGAAAATGGAATTCGGCCCTCCCACCCCAACCTCCTCCTGAGCACACACCACCCCGCACCCCAACACATCCTTACTCACCTGAACAGGTTAGAGGACAAAGATCCACTCTCTGATTAAAGACACGTCTTGCTGCTGAAACCACCATCTGTAACATGAAAACTAAGGTAAATGCGGTTCAATGCATTTCAAAGGGATTTTTCAACTTTGCACTTTTTGCATATTTTGAACTCAAACTGGCAACATGGCCTTTTTGGGACCCCACATCATGAATAATGTTGGTGGAATTATGCGAATCCATCTAGAAAGGTGATTTTGTGGTTGCTTGGCAGGATCACATTTTGGATGGGATTTGAACATTTCCACCTCCCTCGTCCATCAGCTGGAGCCATAAGAAGGCTATGTTGAAATTTTGGGAACAAAATGTGTAAAAATGTCAGATTTATTTCCAACATTGAAATTTTGTTACACTACCCTCGTAACTTTGGCAATTTTAAATATTATGCTCGAAATTTTCAGGTATCCAGTGATAACAGTGACTGTAATTGAGCGATTGTCAAAAGTGCGACTCATTTACAGGGCTGCCCTGTTGGTCTACCCTGTAAGGGTAGTAATGGACTGCAAAAGTGAGAGTACAGATGAGCAAGGGAGGGCGACCGGAAAGGGGGGGGACAGGGAAAAGAAGGGGAGGGATAGGGAAGAGAAGGGGAGGGATAGGGAAGAAGGCTTGTGTGAGGTAGTGTGCCATGCAGCCACTCAGCTAGCCATGTAGTGTGGTGGTGAGGGTGGCTCACTTTGGTGCAGCAGGTGCTTAGTTCAAGGCTGGTTACTGGGGAATACTTTACTGCTGCCGAAATATTAATTTTTCAGACTGTATCCCCTTCCCCGACATGCACCCCCCACTGGAGTTGGTTATATTAAATTAAGGGGGTGCAGGGAGGTGCAGCCCTCCTGCATAAATACTATTTTAACTTGCCGGATGTGATGTCACCCACAAGTGTACTTCGCCATCGTGCTTTTTGGTGATGTACACTCACTCTAATGGCGATCACTCTTTTGCAATCACCATTAAGACATGGAACCAATTTTTAACATAACCATCTTTTTACAACACCTCATGAATGTGACAGGTGTCATTTTTCAAACCCTGGCACAACTGTGTTTTCACACCTATAGTGTGCGATGGTGTTGCATTGGCATGGAATCACATTTTGGCATGGATTTCATTACTGGGTTTATAAAGTGGGGTAATAAGAAGGCTATGCTGACAGTTTCATTTTTTTGTTAATACAAATGCAAATACTTTCAGAGCAACATATATGTACACTTCTAAGGAGGGATGGGAGCACAGAGCCCTCTGAGGACACAATTACACTGTCTCAAAAAGTAAGAAAATTCTTCACAAAAACTTTATTAATGCACTGGTTAGGGTTGAAGCAACAAAAGTAGAGAAATGTGGCATAAGGGTTTCCAACCATAACACTCCACCCCACCCTGCAGGCAGCAGCAGGTGTGGAGTGTGCCTAGGGGTTGTCAACCTTAACGCTCGCCCCATTTTGATACACTGGCTGTACCCATCACAGCTTATTTACTCATGGAATGGGGTGAGCATTAGGACTGAAAACCCTCAGCTGTTACTGTCTGCAGGGTGGGGTGGAGTGTTAGGGTTGGAAACTCTAATTTCCCTACTTTTTGTTGCTTCAGCCCTAACTAGTGCATTAGCATAGTTTTTGCAAATAATCTTATTATTAAATAATATTGGATTTGGAATCTCTTGTTGGCAACCCATTAAACTGTAACCATTTCCCCTGTTCTTTGTATTTACTGGTATATACAGTACTGTACCTGTATTAATTTCTTGCAGTCTGTACACTGGGTTTGTCTGTCTGTGCACTGGGTTTGCCTGTCTGTGCACTGGGTTTGCCTGTCTGTACACTGGGTTTGTCTGTACACTGGGTTTGCCTGTCTGTGCACTGGGTTTGCCTGTCTGTGCACTGGGTTTGCCTGTCTGTACACTGGGTTTGTCTGTCTGTACACTGGGTTTGCCTGTCTGTCTCCATTTCCATCACAGAAACAGAGACCCTGAGTTTCTTATGGTGACTTCATTCATGGTTTTGTGAATGACTATTACAGTGTGGACCAACAGGCTTTCAGCTGCTACTTTAAGCTGTCATTTGGAGGGCAGTCGGGTGATATGTGGATGGGTTTGTGCTGCCCACCAATGATGGGGGGTGCTGGGTGGGCAGGGCATCCTGTGTGGGTGGGGGTGCCACTGGACCATCAGAGATGTTTTTACATAGGTTTACTGGCGATCACAGCTACAGGCAGTGTGAGGGTACCACTAGACTAGCAGGGCTGGGCATTATATTACTTCTTGGCAATTGCCACTACAGATAGGGAGGAGGAGGGGTGCCATTAGACTACCAGGGACTATATCACACATACATATGGCAATCACTGCTACAGGGTGGGAGGGGGTACCTCTAGACCCCATCTGGCAGCACCACATGCTGTGCAGGGTGCCTTGTGCATTTCGCTAGCCAGCCCTTCACAACTCATGCAAATGGGGCCATAATGACATACAAATGGCCCAATTTGAGCCTTGCATTCATTATGGTCCCATTTGCATACTGCCAGCTGAATATCAGGAATTTGCACACAGCGTAATTATGTTGCACTGGCACAGGTCCCATTCCTGGTGTTCAGCCTTGTGGGTGGAGATGAACCAGAGCATCCTATCTGTGCTGTGTGCATGGCCTGCTATATTCAGAGGAAATGTGCCATGGTTCATCTCCTTTGAATATATCTCATAGTTGCACCGGCGCATCTCTGTTGTGCTGCGCCACCACTTACGCCAATGCCATGTGCAAATCTGAATATCGGGGCCTATGTATTTATTTATTTATTTATTTTAATTTATATTTTTGCTGCCAGGCATCCCCTAGCCCTGTGAATGGGCTCACCAGGCTCCAGCAATCTGACCCCCTCATACTCGGGGCTTGTCCCCCCCCCCCGAGTGGAGCCACCAGCGGTGGACTTAGGTGGCCAGAGGAGATGGCCCCAGAGCCAGCTCATTAGTGGGGGCTGGCATTTTTATGGTGCTGTGATTCCCTCGGGGGTGGGGACGTGCAATGACAGCCCGCGTCTGCCCCACCCCGGTGCAAGCTGGCGCTGATTGCTGCAGTACCCCTGGCCTCCACTAGGAGTCCACATTGCATTGGACACTCAGCCCCAGCTCCCCCCAGAGTAGGAGAGCAGTCCAGTGGATGCTCTATCCTACTCCCACCGGCTGGCCCTCCGATTCCCGGATCCGTTCCTGATCCCGGGTCATCGGCGTCGCAGACAGCAGCCATGCCTCTGCACCAATGGGCCGGCCCGGGCCTATGTATTTAATACTGTTTATTTTGACAATGCCTCACAGCTGCATATGTTTCCACATGTCTTGCCTCCCCCTCCTTTTTTTTTATTGTATGACGAGGATCCTTCATAATGGCACTTTTAATTCAAAGGATGTACTTCTGATTTTTGTAATAAAATAAATCAAAAAACAAATAAATATTGTTATTTTATTTGTTACTGTTTCAAACTGAAATATAAAAGTCCCTGGAAAGGGCAGCAACAGAAAATACCTATGAAACATCAGAACATGCACCGTAGGATAATTTATTTACCCCCAAGGATGCCACGTAATGTAAAGAACAGCAAAATAGATCTATGTTTATTTATTTTTATTTCTTTGCTTTTGGTAACCGAGTAAGTGAACTAGGCAAACACCTGCCTATTTTAAGGCACAACCCTGGTCAGTACAAGTCAAAATACAGAGGTATGGGTAGCAACACATGGTTTAACAAATACTAGACACAACAAGTTGAGTACAATAGTGTCACAGGGAGCAGTCATAATACATAGGTAGCAGTGAATGCATGAACAGACAGAAAGCGAGTATCACCACAAGTAATGAATTGATAAGAAGTAGAATACAGTCAGGATAGTCTAGACTTAAGCAGTGTTAAACCCAACATATACAGAGTAGCATACGTGCAAGTCACAACAGCATTCCTGGTGGTCGTGAGGGCCGAGACGGATGGTAGCCCTCCTTGAGTGAGCTTCAGACCACCCTCCCCCAAAAGCAAAACCTTCTTGGTGGTTGTGAGGGCCGAGATGGATGGTAGCCCTCCCCGAGTGAGCTCCAGTTATTGTTTGAAATTGCAAAATAAAAGTCCCTGGAAAGGGCAGGAACAGAAAATGCATTGAAACATCAGAACATGCACTGTAGGATAGCTTGGTTACCCCCGAGGATGGCACACCATGTGAAGAACAGCAAAAAACAATCAAACATTAAATAGTGTGACATATCAAGTAAAGTCAACTTGTGATGTGAAATAAAGCAACTGGTAAGTAAGTATTAAACTGATCCATACAGGGGCAGGGAAATACAATAAAAAGCAGATATTCCTGACAGGGAAATTCAGATGTAAATTGTGTAGCTAGATCTGTAACAGTAAACAGCAGACACTCCTGCCAGGTAAATTCAGATGTCAAGTGTGTAGCCAGATCTGTAACAATAAACAGCAGGCACTCCTGCCAGGGAAATTCAGATGTAAAGTGTGTACCCAGATCTGTATCAATAAACAGCAGACACTCCTGCCAGGGAAATTCAGATGTCAAGTGTGTACCCAGATCTGTAACAATAAACAGCAGACACTCCTGCCAGGGAAATTCAGATGTAAAGTGTGTACCCAGATCTGTATCAATAAACAGCAGGCACTCCTGCCAGGGAAATTCAGATGTCAAGTGTGTACCCAGATCTGTATCAATAAACAGCAGGCACTCCTGCCAGGGAAATTCAGATGTCAAGTGTGTACCCAGATCTGTATCAATAGACAGCAGGCACTCCTGCCAGGGAAATTCAGATGTCAAGTGTGTACCCAGATCTGTAACAATAGACAACAGACACTCCTGCCAGGGAAATTCAGATGTCAAGTGTGTACCCAGATCTGTAACAATAAACAGCAGGCACTCCTGCCAGGGAAATTCATATGTAAAGTGTGTACCCAGATCTGTAGCAATAAACAGCAGGCACTCCTGCCAGGGAAATTCATATGTAAAGTGTGTACCCAGATCTGTAACAATAAACAGCAGGCACTACTGCCAGGGAAATTCAGATGTAAAGTGTGTACCCAAATCTGTATCAATAAACAGCAGACACTCCTGCCAGGGAAATTCAGATGTAAAGTGTGTACCCGAATCTGTATCAATAAACAGCAGACACTTCTGCCAGGGAAATTCAGATGTCAAGTGTGTAGCCAGATCTGTAACAATAAACAGCAGGCACTCCTGCCAGGGAAATTCAGATGTAAAGTGTGTACCCAGATATGCAATAATAAACACCAGAGACTCCTGTCAGTGAAACTCAGATGTCAAATGTGTACCCTGATCTGTACCAATAAACAGCAAACACTCCTGCCAGGGAAATTCAGACGTAAAGTGTGTACCCAGATCTGTAACAATAAACAGCTGACATTCCTGCCAGGGAAATTCAGATGTAAAGTGTGTACACAGATCTGTAACAATAAACGGCAGGCACTCCTGCCAGGGAAATTCAGATATCAAGTGTGTACCCAGATCTGTAACAATAGACAGTAGACACTCCAGCCAGGGAAATTCAGATGTCAAGTGTGTACCCAGATTTGTAACAATAGACAGTAGACACTCCTGCCAGGGAAATTCAGATGAAAAGTGTGTAACTAGATTTATAACAATAAACACCAGACACTTCTGCCAGGGAAATTCAGACATAAGTGTGTACTCAGATCTGTAACAATAAACAGTCTGTCTGGGGTGACTGAGAAAATGCTTATGTAACTTACGTCATGGGTCTGTGTGTGTATGCGTTCGAGAGTGTGTGTGTGTGTGTGTGTGTGTGTGTGTGTGTGTGGGAGGGCTACATGCTATCTGTTGTTCTAACAAAAAGCAACCTGTCTGGGGTTTATCTGGTATGTGTTTATAATGTCACTCACCTCATGGGTGTTGAAGTTTCAATGTAATCATATTTCTAATAATACTCAGCCTGTCCGGAGTTAAGTTGGGATGTGTTAATCATATCACTGTCCTCATAGATTGGGGTATTTAATGTCTTCAGATCTGCAAAAATAAGCAGCACGTCTGGGTTAACCTAGGAAATGTTTATAATGTCACTCACCTCACGGTTAGGTGTGTTTTCATGTCATCTGATTTATAACAGTAAAAAACATGACTGGGATTAAACAGGGACATGCTTATAATGTAATCTCATGGTTGGGGGAGTTTACTGTTCATATAATCAGTCATATAACAATAGACAACCTGTCTGGGGTTAACACGGGGCATGTTTATAGAAACATAGAAATATGTTGGCAGAAAATGACCCATAGGCCTATCTAGTCTGACCTTTCCCCCCTCCCTTACATCTCTCTCTGACCCCTTTACCGTACTTCCCACTTTTGTACCATGGTTTGGGATATATACACGTCATCTGATTTGTAAACATAAAATAAACTGACCTTGGTTAATCTACGACATGTTTACTCTGTATCTCACCTCATCATGGTAGGGGTATTTATATGCCATCTTATTTGTAACAATACAAAACCTGACTGGAGACACATTTATAATCACTCTCCTCACATTTGGTGGGGTTATCTGACATGTTTATAATGTCACTCACCTGACAATTAGGGGGTCTTTACACATAATCAGATATCTAACAATAAAAACCTTGTCTGGTCGACCTGGTACATGTTTATAATGTCAGTCCCCTCACGGTTAGGGTGTTTACATATAATCAGATATCTAACAATAAACAGCCTGTCAGATTAGCTTGGGACAGGTTTGTAATGGCACTCACCTCACGGGTGAGGGTGCTTACATGTTGTTGGATTTTCTAACAATAAACCGCCTCTCATTTATTAACTTGAACTTGTTTATAATGTCACTCACCTTGTGGAGGTTTACATGTACAGTAGTCAGACTGGGTAGGGGTATTTACATGTCATTAGATTTGTAACAATAAACAACCTGTTTTTACAGTTTAAACTGAAAAAAGTTAGTTCTCAGTAGTAATGGCACACTGAATACCTGCATGGCTTGGAAAGTTCCTGGCCATTCCTGCTTGAAGGAACCTCCTATCATTGATATCATAAACTAATTTAGGCAGACATGTTCAAAGTCCCTGTGGAAAGTCCTTCTGTGCATGAAGCTTTGGATACAGTGTTCCTTTCTGATCATTATATAAACTGCTGTTACATAGAAACATAGACTTTGATGGCAGATAAGGACCGCTTGGCCCACCCAGTCTGTCCATTTCCCTACGTATTGGATAAGCTGCAGATTCTAGTTAACCAACAGCCTACTTCCTCCTACCCCCACTACAATTGCCTTATGTCTGTCCCATGCATGTTTGAATTCCCCCACTGTTTTAGACCAGACAACCTCCCCAGGAAGGCCGTTCCATGCATCCACCACTCTCTCCATGAAAAAATATTTCCTCATGTTGCCCCTGAGCTGTCCCCCCTCTATCTTTGAATTGTGCCCCTTGTTCTTGCACATCTCTTTTTCTGAAAGATGCTACCCTCTTGGACTTTGTTGATTCCCTTGAGGTACTTGAAAGTTTCTATCATGTCCCCCCTTTGTTTTTAAGGGAAGATTTTTATTTACATATTTATTAAACTGTTTCATCAGGAAGGCACACTGAGCAACATGTTGCTTATTCTGGGTGTGACCTGGGGGGGAAGGGGAACATGAGGAAGTATACAGAGATATGGAACTCTAACAAAGGTTTATATATTATTACATCCAAGTGAAAATAAGCAAACTGTAATGGCGCAATGAAATAGTGGGGTGCTAACAGTTTAGAACTAGACATGTACTATGATAACAGTTTAGAACTAGACAGGTACTGTGATTACAGTTAACTAGACAGGTACTGTGATTACAGTTTAGAACTAGTCAGGTACTGTGATTGCAGTTTAGAACTAGTCAAGTACTGTGATTACAGTTGAGAACTAGACAGGTACTATGATTATAATTTAGAACTAGACAGGCACTATGACTACAGTTTAGAACTAGACAGGTATTGTGATTACAGTTTAGATCTAGACAGGTGCTGTGATTACAGTTTAGAACTAGACAGGTACTGTGATTACAGTTTAGAACTAGTCAGGTACTATGATTACAGTTTAGAACTAGACAGGTACTGTGATTACAGTTTAGAACTAGTCAGGTACTATGATTACTTTTTAGAACTAGACAGGTACTGTGATTACAGTTTAGAACTAGACAGGTACTGTGATTACAGTTTAGAACTAGTCGGGTACTATGATTACAGTTTAAAACTAGTCAGGTACTGTGATTACAGTTTAGAACTAGACAGGTACTGTGATTACAGTTTAGAACTAGTCGGGTACTATGATTACAGTTTAGAACTAGTCAGGTACTGTGATTACAGTTTAGAACTAGACAGGTACTGTGATTACATAGAGGATAATGGCTGGGGATCAGGTGATAACCACACTGTAATCACCTCGAGTGGTTGCTAGGGCAACATGGTAAACCTCGAGAGTGCAGCTCAAGAGGTTCACTGTAGCCCTAGCAACCACGAGAGGTGATCTCAGCGTGATTGTCACCTGATCACCAGCCATCATCTTTTATAGTGTATGGTCAAAAAAACACTGTTTGCATTCTATGTGTGAGAATTATGGAACTCTGGTGCATTCTTTTTTATTTTGCCACTGTTTGGAAGTTCCGAAGTGTGGTTAACAACTTTTAAAATTCTAAACAGTGCATAACAAAGCTGTGTAACTGCTGATTATGGTGGTCAATAGGCACTTACCATACATTATAGTTTAGAACTAGTCAGGTACTATCATTACAGTTTAGAACTAGACATGTACTATGATTACAATTTAGAACTAGTCAGGTACTATGATTACAGTTTAGAAATAGACAGGTACTATGATTACAGTTTAGAACTAGACAGGTACTGTGATTACAGTTTAGAACTAGTCAGGTACTATGATTACAGTTTAGAACTAGACAGGTACTTTTCGAACTAGTCAGGTACTGTGTTTACAGTTTAGAACTAGTCAGGTACTATGATTACAGTTTAGAACTAGACAGGTACTGTGATTACAGTTTAGAACTAGTCAGGTACTGTGATTACAGTTTAGAACTAGACATGAACTTTTCGAACTAGTCAGGTACTGTGTTTGCAGTTTAGAACTGTCAGGTACTATGATTACAGTTTAGAACTAGTCAGGTACTATGATTACAGTTTAGAACTAGACATGTACTATGATTACAGTTTACAACTAGACATGTACTAACATATTAAAATGCCAGCAGAATAGGTCTAACGGTCTTTCGAGTCTGCTCGATTGGTCAGCCCCCATCCTGTGTGCTGACCTTGCTGCCCCCTCACCTTCTCTGGCTTCTCCCTTCCCAGTTCCAGATATTCTTGCTGCATTGGATTTTGCTTCCAGAACCCTTCCCCTGTACCTGTCCCACCCCCTCTTGAACCCCTCCACCGTCTCTGCCTCCACCAGCCCCTAGGCAGTGCATTCCATGGCTCCACCACCCTCTCAGTGAAGTAGCACCTCCTCCTTTCTCCCTGAATCTTCCCTCCAGCTTCCACCCATGCCCTCTGGCCCCTCCTCCTTCCTTCAAAGCACCCTGACTGTTCCTCCCCTATTTATCCTCTTCATGTACCTGAAGACCTCTATCATGTCCCCCCGGTCCCTTCTCTCTTCCAATGTGTACATATTTAGCTCTTCGAGCCTCTCCTCATAGGTCCTGTCCCCCAAGCCCCAAATCATTTTGGTTGCCCTCCTCTAGATCCTCTCCAGGAGTTTAATGTCCCTCTTTAAGTGTGGCCCCCAAAATGTACTATGATTACAATTTAGAACTAGTCAAGTACTGTGATTACAGTTTACAACTAGACAGGTACTTTTCGAACTAGTCAGGTACTGTGATTACAGTTTAGAACTAGACAGGCACTGTGATTACAGTTTAGAACTAGACAGGTATCGTGACTACAGTTTAGAACTAGACAGGTACTGTGATTACAGTTTAGAACTAGTCAAGTACTAAGATTACAGTTTTAGAACTAGATAAGTACTATGATTACAGTTTAGAACTAGACAGGTGCTGTGATTACAGTTTACAACTTGACAGGTACTGTGATTACAGTTTAGAACTAGACAGGTACTATGATTACAGTTTAGAACTACTGTGGACAGGTACTGTGATTACAGTTTAGAACTAGTCGGGTACTGTGATTACAGTTTAGAACTAGACAGGTACTGTGATTACAGTTTAGAGCTAGACAGGTACTGTGATTACAGTTTAGAACTAGTCAAGTACTAAGATTACAGTTTTAGAACTAGACAAGTACTATGATTACAGTTTAGAACTAGTCAGGTACTGTGATTACAGTTTAGAACTAGTCAGGTATTGTGATTACAGTTGAGAACTAGTCAGGTATTGTGATTACAGTTGAGAACTAGTCAGGTACTATGATTACAGTTTAGAACTAGTCAGGTATTGTGATTACAGTTTAGAACTAGTCAGGTATTGTGATTACAATTTAGAACTAGTCAGGTACTGTGATTACAGTTTAGAACTTGGTAAAATACAACAACTAATGATAAACTCTAAGTGACAGTAATGAGTAGCTTTAAATGACTAAGTGCAGATGAAGTAGTGTGAGGTTTAGGAGTAGGAGGGAACAACACAGACAGTACAAATTAGCTAAGATAGAACAGAAGTGAAAGATTTGTGAGAAGTGCAATAGTTTAGGATGCACCCACCTAAGCTAAATAAAGGAAGGGGGAAGTGAGAGAGGGGAGCGGAAAGGGAGGTGAGAGGCATGTGAGTTTGCAATCTTTAGGATAATGAGAACCCAGTCAGAGGATGATTTAGGGCAGGGTAGGGGGTGATGGGTGCAATGTAGGAGGTTGAGAGGAGGGAGGATAGAGGCAACAGGGGGCTTAACCAGTCTGAACAGCACCAAGTGCTGAGAATCCTACCAAGAGAATGGTACAAAGCCAGCATTAGGGTGAGGTGGAGGAGAAGGTAGGAGAGTGGTGGAAGGTGTGACTAGGGAGGGGGGAGAGCAGGAAGGGCTTATGAAGTAGGAAGATGGTAGAGTGGGCAGATGGAGGGGAAGAGTTAAGGACTTGTCAAGGGCCAGGACCCTTGGGGATGGTACTAGGCAAGCATAAGGACGAGGTAGTAGAGGAAGCAGGAGGGGTGTGGAGATCATAAATGTAGGATCTGAGACCCTAGGTGAGCTGAGAACTCCTTTAGGGGGTTGTGACAGGTAATGGAGGGGGGGAAAGGAGGGAGGATTGCCGGAGCCTGACCTCTTCCAGTATGCTGAGCACCCTGCCTGTACAAGGAAGAGGTGGGGCATGATAGGCGGGAAGCAGGTTGTTGGGCTGTGAAGGAGGGCATGCTTCAGGATGCTGGGAGTCCAATAAGGTTTGAAGAAGGGCAGAAGAGAGGTTTAAATGAGAGAGGCCAAAATTCCAGAAGGAGCCCTTGCAGGATGCAGAGAAACCCTGGAAAGGGTAAAGGGATGGCAGGAGACTTGGGGGGGTGATGGGGTAGAGGGTGTAGGGAGGAGTCGGAAAGAAGGTACTGACAGGGGGATTAGGTTTGTCCTGGGCTTTGAGGGGGAAATTAGGGAGGATCATAACAGGAGCAGCTGGGTGGGAAGTAGTTATTGAGGGCAGAGTTGATGGTGTGAGGGAGAAAGAGTGTTGGATTTGGAGGGCAAATTCCAAATTTTTGGGAGGCAGTGAGAGTAGCCTGATTGGCCAATGAGGTGTATCTCAGGGGGATCACCAGGGTGTGCGAGTCAACCGATCTAAGAGAGTGGGATGGTGGGGGGTGGTGGTGTTATGAATGAGGGGGAGAGGTAGGAAGGGAGCTCTCCCAGCCATTGCTTAGAGGTGAATTTAGCGCAGTGGGAAAGTCACCTATTTGTGAGAGAGGGAAAGGATAGAGCATGATAAAGATTGCAGTGGTGGTATGCGGGTTCCTTGTGTAATCTTTTACATTTCCCATCTCCCATCATGCTTTCAACCAGCACATTAGGTCTTTATTCAATATAATTTCCACATGCATGTGTCCTTTGCATACAGTAAATAAGAATATGTGTCCTTGGGATAAAACTGTTACCTTCAGTCCAGGCTTGGCTTCCTCCATCTTCCTTTACAGAGACCCAGCTGCTTCCTCCTTCCCTCTTAACAAAATTGATGTGAAAGATATGAATGAATTTCTGGTCACTGTTTGATTCCCAGTGCAGGCCTGGATTCCTGAAGCTTCCTCTTCAGAGCACTGAGTTTGCTTCTTCACCCTTCACTAATTGGCTTGCCATCCAGTCTGTAGGAGTGAGACAGAAAAATATTAAACTTCAAATGCTTTCTCTTTTATGCATGTAGTCTTGATTGTTGAATTTTTTAACTTTTGGCTGGGAAAGGCTCACTGAGCTGGAGTTCTTTTCTAGGTGCCAAGACACAAAGAATACAACTATACGTGTTCCTCAGCTTTCGTTACTAAAAGTGCGACCTGGAAGGAGGAGGATTAAAATTTCAGATTCGAGCAGTACACCTGTCTCCGACAGCATCTGTCTCCACCTAGATGCAGGTAGGATACCCTTTTTTTTTTTTTTTAAAGAAACTGAAGATAAAAAAATGTACATAACAACATAAATGAGATCACAGTAAATTATGAACCAGTAAAATGTTCCAGTGTGAACTATAAGCAAGAAATTAACATGCATAATGAGATGTATGCAACTTGTATAGCATAAAATGTTGCAAGTGAAAAAGTGGAAATAAATGATTTATTGTTCACTTGCCTGTGTCACCTTTGTTTATTTTCCTCTTGGGGACATCAGTAGGAACTTCACCCATCTATCAGTTTGCTTGATGACTCATTTTTTTGAATTTATTTATTTATTTACATAAATGTTTCACCAGGAAAGGCATACAGTACTGAGCAGGGAATGCTTGTTTCAAGATATGCCCTGTGGGAATGGGTGGGGACAAAAGAATACAGCTAGAAGTACAATCAAGGATTCAACACATGCCAATGCAGGCTGAAATAGCAGTTACAGTAGTGCAAGTGCTCTGCAGGTATCAGATACAAACTCCACTCATTATGCAAGGACTTTCAATTATAGTAAAGTACAAGGCACAGGGTTTGATGGGAAATGGGGTAGTAGCAGGGTAAAAGGGAAGTGGGAAAGTGAGAGGTGTGTTAGGAGCAGGAGCTGGTAGGGGAGATGAAGTTAAGAAGTAGGGCTAAGAGGGCACGGGGAGTATGAATATTTCTGATGGTGATGGGGTGGGCATTCCAGAGTTTAGGGCAGTGATGGGAGAAAGCTGTTTGGTTAGCAGATATAGATCTGGCTGGGATAGCAAGGCTACAAGCATCAATACTCCTGAGAGACAGAGGAGTAAGGAGGGGATGACAGAGAGGATGAGAGGTAGGAGGGAAAAGAGTCAAACCTGACTTTACTAAAGAAGCTGGTGCAGTGGGCTAGGGCTGGCAGCGTATAGGACAGTGTTGTCCATATACATGTGGATGGATGCAGATGAGCAGACTGAAGGGAGATCATTTAGAAAAATGGAGAATAACAGAGGATCAAGGACAGAGACTTGAGGGACCCTAGTGTTGATAGGGAATGGTGAGGACATTGTTTCCCTGATTCTGACTGACTGCAACCAACCCTCGAAGTAAGAGTTGAATGATTTGGTGGCAGCAGCTGAGAGCCCTTTGGCAGAGAGTTTGGTAAGGAGGAAAGGGGTGGGAGACAGTGCTGAAAGCCTTGATCAGATCAACAAAACTGGCAGAGGTAATTAAACCCTAGTCCATTCCAGAGTGGATGGAATCGGACTTCGTCATCAAGCAGAATGGATGACAAGTTGAGGAGCTCTATCTCAGTCCACCTAATAAGCCTCTGTAATTTATATTTTTTCTGTCTGTTCTTCGTTTATTTTATACAGAGAGTTTTCTTTAGTGAGTAGGAAAAGTGAAAAAAAACTCAATCTGCTTTGACCAGAGCATGCCCCAGGCAGACCTGACTACCGCAGCTATCCTCCAAGAGCTGCAGGAGTTTCACCTAGAACTTTGCTCCATTTACTTAGAGCATTTGGATTCTCTCTCTTTCCTGGAATCAAAAGTTGGTGAGTTATCCAAACAAGCCCCCTGATATATCTGTCATCCCCCATTATTGTCTTGCTTCTAACTCCAAAGTACATTTGTCTATTGCACTGGTGTTCCATGAGAATGCATGTACTGTATGCCAATGCTCTATAACTACAAACCTATTAACACCTACCTAGCCATTCTAAAGACCTTACCCAATTATAAATCCTGTCTAAATCTTCTGCTTCTTTGAACACTACCCCATATTCATCTTTGCCATGTGACTTGTCATATAGACTATATTCAATGATGACTCTCCACTTCTTGTATCTCCTTGATCTATTATTCTGTTGCTATGTTCAGATTTGTAAATCTCTGCATAACTTTGTTGTAAGCTTATTGTTCTATGTACCATCCCCCGGCTTGCCCCTGAAAAAGGGACTGCATGGTCTCAGTGGGCTTACCCGGTTACAAAAATTCAAATAAATAAAGCCACAGACATGGACACCAGAATAGATTGGATGGAGATGGTCCTTATCCCTGTGCTACAGGATTGTCAGTGGTTGTCCAAATGATGTGAGGATCTAGAAAATCACTCCACATGAAATAATTTAAGAATTTACTTGGTATCTCTTGGTACTATAAGGCAAGAGAAGGCCATGAACACATTTATTTGTCCCCCACTCCTTCCTCCATTGTCTGTACAATTGAGGTATCAATCCAGTTTGGCCTTAAATATATCTATAGATCCAGAGTCCACGATGTCACTAGGAAGTTTATTCCTTGCTGATGCTGCCCTAATATTAAAAAAGTTATTTATTTTGTTGTGTTAACCCTTACAATCATCAGTTGTTTATTATGTGATGTGAGAGTCTGGCTTCTAGTGTTAAGCTGAAAGCTGCACATGGTAGTTAATTAAGGGTCTTGTAGGATCATATATAATTGTAACAGATCTCCACATACTCTTCTATCTTCCAGTTTCCACGACATCTGGATATCGTGGCAGTCACAGAAACATGGTTCACACAAAACCATGACTGGGATGTAAACATACCAGGATACACTATCTACAGGAGGGACAGAGAGGGTAAAAGAGGAGGAGGAGTAGCTCTTTACATAAGGGAAGGAATCAAAGCAACAGAACAAAAGGGAAAACAGGGAGGAGAAGAAGCACTGTGGGTAAATTTGGAGACCGGCAATGGCACCACAATCCGCACAGGGGTTGTATACAGACCCCCTTCTCAGGGGGAGGAAATGGACAAGGAAATGATAGAAAGTATACTTAGTATGGCAGAAAAAGGGGAGATATTGCTGATGGGCGATCTGAATATGCCAGACGTTAACTGGAGTGCAGTTGCAGCAGCCACTCCGAAGAGTGGAGTTATTCTAGATGCCCTACAGGGGGCATGCCTTAGACAACTAGTATTGGAGCCCACTTGAGAGGTAGCAATCTTAGACCTGGTTCTCTCAAATGGAGATGAAGAGAGGATCACAGATGTAGAAGTGGGTAACCATCTGGGAACTAGCGACCATCGAACAGTATGGTTCACAATAAACACAGCAATAGAGTCAAGCCATACAAAGGCAAAGGTACTGGACTTTAGGAGGGCTGACTTTGCCAAATGGGTGAGTGCCTAAGGAATGCACTAGCAAACGGGCAGGAAGGAGGGATGGAAGAACAATGGGGAATAATAAAAACTGCCATCACAGAGGTAACAAGCCTCTGTGTGAAGCAAATAAACAAAACTAAACGATGTAAGAAACCACTATGGTTCTCAAAGGAAGTGGCAGTGAAGGTTCAAGAGAAAAAGAAAGCTTTCAGGAAGTACAAGGAGTCACAGAAGGAGCAGGACAGAGAACTGTATCAGTTAAAGCAAAAGGAAGCTGGGAAGGCAGTCAGAACAGCAAAGGCCCAAACCGAGAAAAAGATAGCCAACTCAGTTAAGAAGGGGGATAAAACCTTTTATAGGTACATCAGGGAGTG
The DNA here is from genome assembly GCA_016271365.2 of Neoceratodus forsteri. NCBI lineage: Eukaryota > Metazoa > Chordata > Ceratodontiformes > Ceratodontidae > Neoceratodus > Neoceratodus forsteri. Next base: position 1,137,528,051 of record CM028133.1, read on the forward strand.
AAGGAAGACCAAGAGAGGGATAGTGAGACTTAATAAAGGGGGGAGTGGGGCAGAGGGTGACTGTGAAAAGGCAGAGATACTAAACAAATATTTTTGCTCAGTATTTACAAAGGAAGAGGGGGAGGTACCTAAAACAAACAGTAGAAACACTCTGGATACAGAAGTTGATACCAGCCCATTTACAGAAGAAAGGGTTCTGAAAAGAACTCTTAAAACTGAAGGTGGACAAAGCAATGGGGCCTGATGGGATTCATCCCAGAATTCTAAAAGAACTAAGGGTAGAATTAGTCACACCACTGACTACCCTGTTTAACAAATCATGGGAGGATGGGGTCGTACCTGAAGACTGGGGGAGGGCAGATGTGATTCCCCTTGACAAAAGTGGGAGCAAGGCAGAAGCAGGAAACTACAGACCTGTTAGTTTAACCTCAGTTGTAGGGAAATGATGGAATCACTTCTGAAGGAAAGAATTGTCAAGTATCTAGAGGCCAGAGGGGCACAGGACCCAAGGCAGCTTGGATTCACAGCAGGAAGGTCATGCCAGACAAATCTGATAGATTTCTTTGACTGGGTGACCAAAGTAGTAGATCAGGGAGGGGCTGTGGACATGGCCTACCTAGACTTTAGCAAGGCATTTGACACAGTCCCACAAAAAAGATTAATATACAAGTTAGCTAGCCTGGGAGTGGGTCCCAAAATGACAGCCTGGGTAAAAAATTGGTTGGAGAATAGAACACAGAGAGTAATAGTAAATGGAGTCCACTCTGAAGAAAGGGGGGTTACTAGTGGGGTACCGCAGGGTTCAGTATTAGGACCGGTCCTCTTCAGTGTCTTTGTAAGCGACATTGCAGAGGGACTGGAAGGAAAAGTATGTCTCTTTGCAGATGACACAAAGATCTGCAACAGAGTTGATGCACAAGGTGGGGTGGAAAGGATGAAAAGGACTTGGCAAGGTTAGAGGAATGGTCAAATGTATGGCAGCTTAGATTCAATGCTACGAAGTGCAAGGTAATGCACCTGGGAACCAAAACCCAGGGGAAGAGTACACAATGGGGGGTGAGATACTAACAACAAAATAGACAGGAACCTGGGGTAGTCATATCAGATGACCTAAAGGTGGGCAAGCAATGTGAGAGGGCAGCAAGGAGGGCTGGGGGGATACTGGGATGCATAGGGAGAGGCATCACCAGTAGAAAACAGGAAGTTATTATCCCTCTGTACAGACAGCTGGTGAGACCCCATCTGGAGCACTGCGTGCAGTTCTGGAGACCCAGTCTTAGCAAAGACATAGACAGGATGGAAGCTGTCCAGAGGAGGGCAACTAAAATGGTGCAGGGTCTGCACCGGAAGACATATGAAGAGAGACTTAAGGAGCTTAATATGTATAGCCTCGAGGAAAGGAGGGAGAGGGGGGACATGATAGAAACTTTCAAGTACCTCAAGGAATCAACAAAGTCCAAGAGGGTAGTATCTTTCAAAAAAAGTGGTGTGCAAGAACAAGGGGTACAATCTGAAGATAGAGGGGCAGCTCAGAGGTAATTTAAAGTATTTTTCACAGAGAGGTTGTGGATGCATGGAGCAGCCTTCGGAGGAGGTTGTGGAGTCAAAAACAGTGGTGGAATTCAAGCATGCATGGGACAGTCATAAGGCAATTCTAGGGGTTGGGGGTAGGAAGAAGTAGGCTGCTGGTTAACTAGGATCTTCAGCTTATCCAGTAGGCAGGGAAATGGGCAGACTGGGTGGGCCAAGCGGTCCTTATCTGCCATCAAATTCTATGTTTCTATATATTTCTATGTTTCACTAGCCCCGTTTTATGTACCCTATCCCCATATGACAGTCTTTTTGAGGTATCACTTTTGTAGGCATACCCTGTACCCTCTCTATATCTTTTCTCAGGTGAGGGTTCCAGAAGGGATGTGTAATCCAAATGAGGGTGTATATAACCCCTATAGATTGTCATGATGCATTGCTTGCTGTGGGAAACAAAAGCTCTTTGGACACCTTTTAAGATTCTATTGTCTGTCTGTGTTATTTTACAGCAATGGTCCTGTGGTGTTAATTAGTTATTAATAATAACTCCCAAGTTGTTCTTCCTTTCTGCTACCTGTAGTTGTATTCAATTTATCATATATTTGTAACATGGATTTTGTTTACCAAAATGGAGTATGATGCACTTTTCCTGATTAAATATCATTTTGCTATTTTTAGCCCAATTTTCTATCCTGTTTAGGTCCTCTACTAATCTCAAATATTGCAAATGTGGGTTTACCTCTCCCCCTAACTTGATATCATCAGCAAACTTTGAGATATGGTTTTGGATCCCTTCTTCTATGTTAATAAAGATGTCAAACATTGCTGGACCCAAAACTGAGCCCTGTGGCACCCCACAGGTCACTCTGCCTTCCTCACTTGATAGCAGTCTGTTAAGTCTGACCTGTCGAACTCTTCCACTCAGCCAACTTTTAATTCATCCAACCTGTTTGTAATCTATTTCCAGATTAATACATTTTATTAGCAATTCATAATGGGGGACAGTGTTGAATGCTTTTCCGAAGTCCAGTAAGTTAACATCAATAGGTATGTTTTAGTTTAAACGTAGACCTATGTTATTGTAAAATGGTATTTAGTTTGTCGTACAGGACCTACCCCTCTTAAACCCATGTTGTTTCTATCTATCCAACCTTTTATTTGTATTTTGGATTCTAATTTTTGTTTAATCATTCTTTCCAGGACCTTGCTGAAAATTAATGTAAGACTTAGAGGCCTGTAATTGGACACCTGTCCCTTATTCCCTTTTTAGGGCTGTGGGTGGAGCATACAGTCCTTCTGTCTTCAATCAGACTATAGCTCTAAAAATGGCTGATCTTAGAACTTCCATTTTAGACTTTTGCATGTATTCCTCCACCTCCACAGCTACAAAATAGTGCACTCCCCTTCTGATTTTTGCTATTTGCTGCTCTATGTTAAAGGCATCTGAAGGGAAGGGGGTGCTACTGTACTGTACCTCAGAACTTCTCAGGACAGTAACAACAAAACCTTTTTAAACTACTGTTTCTGTCATCTGTCCAGCTATGTCTAATAGAGTAATTCTATTTCTTTCAGCAACATTGGGGTTAACTCATTATCTTGTGAAATGTCTTCATACCAAAAGTTAGACTACAGTGTCAGATTTCTTTCTTTCTTTCTTTCTTTCTTTCTTTCTTTCTTTCTTTCTTTCTTTCTTTCTTCAATTTTGGTGACTGGGGAGGCCCACTGAGCCCAGATATACAGGTTACTCACCTGTAACAGGAGTTCTAGGAATGGTATATGTTGTTCATCCACACTGTCTGGCAGGTTCCTTGCCGCTTTAAATCTTGCCGGAAGGTCTTCAAGCTGGCTCCTCCCACCCACCCGGGTGGTAAAACTCTCGGCTCCGCCCCATGACGCCAGATCTGGCCCGCTGGAAGCTCAGGTTGTGCGTCGAAGCCGGGGAGGTCGGGTGGGTCGTGTGGATGAACAACATATACCATTCCTAGAACTCCTGTTACAGGTGAGTAACCTGTATTTCTAGGGACATGGATATGTTGTTCATCCACACTGTCTGGCAGACTCCTAGCAGTTCTCTGGGAGGAGGGGGGCAAGGCGCACACCCCCTTAATACTTACTTGGGAAATAAGGACTGGAGAACCGAGGCCCCAAAACCAGCATCCCGGCGTGACTCAAGGTTGATGTGGTAATGGGTAATAAAGATGTGTGCTGACTCCAGGTAGCAGCCTGGCAGATTTCCTGATAGGGACGTCCCCTGGAAGCAGCCACCAATGCAGCAGTATGGCAGGTAGAATGAGCTCTTATCCTCTGGGAGGCTCCATGCCCGCCAACTTATAGCAGAGATCTATGCAGGAGGTGACCCATCTGCTTATCGTCCGCTTGGCTGCAGGTCTGCCAGGTGCGGCTTCAGCGTAGGTGACAAACAGCTGGTGAACCTCTCCCCGAATCCCAGCCGTGCGCTCCTTATAATAGGCGAGCGCCCTTCTAGGGTCCAAAGTATGGAGCCTATATTCGGCCTCCGAGGTGTGATTGGGGTAGAACACCGGCAGAGTCAACACCTGGTTAAGGTGAAACTCCGACACCACCTTCGGAAGGAATTTCGGGTGGGGGCGCAGGACAACCTTGTCCCTGTGGAAGACCAGGTAAGGAGACTCGATGCTAAGTGCCTGGAGTTCTCCCATCCTTCTGGCTGACGTGATAGCCACCAAGAAGGTGGTCTTCCACGACAGGTGGGAGAGATCACACCTGTGCATTGGTTCGAATGGCTTGCCCATGAGCTTTGCCAGTACCAGCAGTAAATCCCACAGAGGTGGGGGTTCCCGCACTGGAGGGGAAATGTGATCAAGGCCCTTGAAAAAGCACCCGACCACCTTCTCCTGCGCCACCGACTGCTCCCCGGCCCGTGCCCGGTAAGCAGAGATGGCTGCCAGGTGCACCTTTAGGGTCGTCGACCTAAGCCCTTGACTAGATAGGGACCATAGATAGTCCAAAATGCTGGCCACAGAACAGGAGGAAGGGTCCAAGCCCTTGCCCCGACACCAAATGGAAAATCTCTTCCATTTGAAGGCGTAGCATTTTGTGGTCAACTCCTTACGGGACGCCTCAATGACGTTGAGGACCTCGTCGGAAAGACCCAAGGCCTGGAACTCTAGTCGCTCAGGAACCAGGCCGTCAGGTGCAGGGATTGAAGGTCCGGATGGAACACCTTCCCCTGATTGACTGAGAGCAGGTCCAGGTGAGCTGGAAGCTGCCTCGGGAGCCTGGAGCTGAGGCTGAGGAGATCTGGGTACCAGAACTGGCGGGGCTAGTCTGGGGCTATCAGAATCACCTGCACCTTGTCCCTCCTCACTTGAGAAGGACCCTGTGAATCAGGGGAAAAGGGGGAAAGGCGTAAAAGAGGCCCGGGGTCCACGGCCTCGAGAAGGTATCCCCCTGCAGCGATCCCTGCTGAGGGGGGCGGGCATGAAACAGCCTCAGCTTCACGTTCTCCCTGGAGGCAAACAGATCCACCAGAGGTGTGCCCCAGTGGGAGAACAGATCTTGTACTACCTCCGGCAGGAGAGACCACTCGTGAGATGCAGCCCCTATCTGGCTCAGGGCATTGGCCAGGGTGTTGGAGGCTCCTGCCACATAAATGGCTAGGAGATCCGCCTCCAGGCTATGCACGAGTGACCAGATGTGGAGAGCTTCCTTGCACAGAAGCATGGAGCGCGTCCCGCCCTGGCGGTTCAGGTAGTACATGGTCGTGGTATTGTCCGTCTGGACTCGGACCACTTGACCCCGGAGAAAAGGAGCAAAGGCGGTGAGAGCTAGGCAGACCACTCGGAGCTCCAGCAGGTTGATGTGGCATCGGGACTCCCGCGGGGACCAGAGGCCGTGCACTCGGTGTTCCCCCAGATGGGCACCCCAACCCATCAAAGAGGCATCGGTCGATAGAGAGACCGTCGGCTCGGGGCAGACAAACGGGATGCCCTCCTGCAGATGGGATGGAACTGTCCACCACTGGAGAGTGTTCCACATCTCCTGGGTTGTCATCACTAGCTGGTCCAAGGGATCGCAGCGTTGTGACCACTGGCTGGCCAGCCCCCACTGAAGGGGGCGCATGTGCCAACGGACTACACTGGTACAGGCCGCCATGAGACCCAGGAGGCGCAGGAAGTCCCGGGCAGGGCGCGATTGCCCAACCAGAAATGATTAGGCAAAGGAGGTAAGAACCTCGGCCCTGTCCGCCAGGAGCCGTGCTCTGGCTCGTAGAGAGTCAAGCTCTACCCCGATGAACAGTATCACCTGCTTCGGCTCGAGTTCCGATTTGGCCTCGTTGATGAGAAGGCCGACTTGAGAGCAAACCTGGAGGGCCAGATCTCTGGCCCGCTCCACCTCCTGTCTGGAGGGGGCTGCTATCAACCAATCGTCCAGGTAAGGGTACACCCGAACCCCTCGGCACTGCAGGAATGCTGTCACCACTGCCATGCATTTGGTGAAGACCCTGGGAGCTATAGATAGGCCGAAGGGCATGGCTTGGAACTCGAATAGGGATCCCTCCGCTCGGAAGCGGAGGAATCTCCGATGAGACGGACAGATAGGGATGTGAAAGAACGGGTCCTGAAAGTCCAGAGAGCAAAACCACACGCCGTGTTCCAGAGATGGTATTATCTGAGCCAGAGTGACCATTCTGAAGGTTCGAGACCTTAGGAACTTGTTTAGGTCGTGTAGGTCGAGAATGGGACGCCAGCCCCCCGTCCGTTTCGGGACCAGGAAATACCTGGACACAAACCCCGGGTCTGAGGGAGGGTCCTCCACCTCTCTTATCACCTCCTTCTGGAGGAGGACAGCGATGTCGGCTCGACGAGCCACCAGTGAGGCTGGGGACCCCGAAGCCCCCCGAGGGGCGACGGCTCTGTAGGGTGGGGCCTGCTCAAACTCTAGAGGCAGGCCTCTTCCCACCACCTCCAAGACCCACCTGTCCGTGGTAACAGCGGACCAGGAAGAAAGGAAGTGCCGGAGCCGTCCCTCCACGGGGGGAACCAGGGGTGAGGTGACGGGGATGGGGGCGACACCCCTCAGCCCGTCACTGGGCAGGCTTGGAGGAGGGACCGGCCGAGGGACCTCTTGGGCCTTTTCCTCCCTGGTTCCTATTGGAGGAAGCCAACAGCTTGGGTTTGGGGTACCAAGGCCGAGCCTGCTGGCCCTGACGTTGCTGGGCCGGGCGCGCCGTGGGCACAGAAGGACGAAAAGGTTTAGGCTGAGGCTTACGGCCTTTGTCCTTCTGCGCGGAAGAGACCGAGTCCAAGGTAGCATTGGACTTTTCGATCCTCTGCAGGTGACCTTCCACCCCAGGGCCGAAGAGGTCAGTCCCAAAAAAGGGAACATCCGCCAACTTGTGCTGGGTATCCGAGGTGAAGGTGGATATCCTCAGCCAAGCCCGCCGACGCATGGCCACTGCGGTCACCACTGATCTGGCACATGAGTCTCCGATGTCAAGAGCAGTCTGGAGCTGCTGCTTCGCTACTGCCCTGCCCTGGTCCCACACCTGCCTGACCGTAGTCTGCAGGTCTGCGGGAAGATGGGGAACAACCTCATCCAGGGAGCCCAACAGGGCATGAGAAAAGTGTGCCATCAGGATGGCCGAACTGGCCTGATGAAGGCCGAGAGAGGACGCAGCATAGACTTTCCGCCCGGCATAATCCAATTTCTTGGATTCCTTGTCGGGGGTTTGTCCCATCCTGGCGTTCCCAGCGCCGGAAGCGCTGTCGGTAACCAACCCCTCCGCAGAGGGTGTTCCAAAACCGGACAGGAACCGGTGGGGACCGCGTGCTTCCTAGCCATTCTGGCCAAGGCACAGGGCAGGAAGCAGGACGCTGCCATAGTTCCAAGGCTGGACCAACAATGGCTTCGGCCACTGGAAAGGCCTCCGTAGGAGAATCCCCTCGGTCCAGAATCTCCGTGAGGGGATATCTGGCCCGTTTAGAAACGGGCTCGAGCTTCATCCCAGTGGACTCCGAGATGAGCCGAAGTAGTCCAAGAAAGGATGAAGGGCTATCGTCCACTGACTGCCCCCCTGAGGACTCCAAGTTCATGCGCTTGGAGAACAAGGAGGAGTCATCTTCGGACTCGGACGAGTCTTCGAAGAGCTGCCTCGAGCCTGAGACACCCTCCACCTGCCGAGGTTTGTCGGGAGTGAGAGTGACCAACAGCCTATGGGGCAGCCCCTGAGCCGACCGAGAATTCTTGGTCGGAGCCCCAACTAACGGCTGAGGAGGCGGCGGTTCCACTAAAATCAGTGGGGCAGCTGTAATAGGCCAAACAACCGGCCTGGGAACAGGCTCCTCGACCACCGCGAGGGGTTGTTTGGGCCGCTTCGGTGACAGCCACTTAATGGCCGGTGAAGACAACTGGGTCGGCTATTCCCGGCCAACAGCAGCTGTTGCCACATAAGTTTTCAGATGCATGCGCGAAGCTTAGGCCAAGCCTCCCGCCCGAGGAGGAAGAAGAGGAAGAGCGGCGGCGCCACTACAGGAGCTGCGACCGAGACCGCCTGTGATGGCGGGATCGGCTGGACCGCAGAGGTCTGAGACCGAGATCGAGAATCTCGGCTAGGCCGAGGTCGGTGAGGTGGGGTGCCGAAGATCGGCACTCCCTTCGGCTCGGAAGATTCCACCGACGGCTCCGGAACCGGAGGCACAGTTGAGCCGACAGGATCCTCAACTCTCACCGGGGGAACCGGGGAGAGGGGATTATCAGCTTCACCAGCCGACAACCCGTCTAACGGGTCGAGAAAAATCTCGACCGCGTCGTCGGGTGTCTCGGTCAACTAGCCTGACGGGGACACCGTGAAGCCAATGGCCGAAGCTGAAGGGTCGACCGAAGTTGACTGTCGACCAGGGGAGGGAGATCTTTCCCGCTCCCAAGAGCGTCGACGATGGGACTTTCCCTTGCTCTTTGTTGACCGAGAAAATGGTCCAGAAGAGGTGGGACCCTCGCCTTTAGTCGAGACGGTCAGACAAAGCTCCTTAAAGGAAGCCGAGTACGAGGCGCCGAGAGAGAGCGGGACGAATGCCGCGGCCGAAGATGGAGCGGCCCGCGCCGCCTCCTCTTCGAGGGCGATCATCTGCTCGAGCTGTTCCGCAGAGCCCGCAGCCGCGGAAACCGCCAATCGGGCCTCCTTCAACTTGACCGGTGGAAATCTTTTCTCGGGACGCCCCAACTGCAAACGGGCAGCACGATCCTCGAGGACATAGGCTGAAAAGGAAGAGCACAGGTCGCAAGCCTGCGGGTCATGCTCAAGGCCTAGACAGTAGACGCACGTGGAGTGCGGGTCCGTTCGAGACATTTTCTGCCCGCAGGGGCATCTCCGAAATCCGGGAGTCGATTTATCCATCGCAGCCGCGAGGAGAAGAAGAAGACCAAAGTCTTTTAGAAATCTAAAACGAGCTTTTGAGAAGTTTTGAAGAGTTAGGAACCAGTCTTAATCGCAGAGCGTTAAGGAGGGAACCTGAGCTTCCAAGCGGTAAGGAAGATCTGGCGTCATGGGGCGGAGCCGAGAGTTTTACCACCCGGGTGGGTGGGAGGAGCCAGCTTGAAGACCTTCCGGCAAGATTTAAAGCGGCAAGGAACCTGCCAGACAGTGTGGATGAACAACATATCCATGTCCCTAGAAGTTCCCTTTCTCAGGGGCAACCTGGAGTTAGTTACATAGATAAGGCATTCATAGTGGTTTACAGGAATGTTAAACAATACTTATTTACCGGAGTACAGATATAAGGCATATATAGTGGTATACGAGGAGTTTTAAGCAATACATAAGAACAGGGTACAGAATATTTGATCAGTGTACAAGACATAAATACACCATACATTGACAATAGGTGGTACAGTGGTCAGATCAAGTGCAGTAGCAGGAACAGGTACTAGCGTCGAGCAAGTGGGCCCTGAGCCTGGTTCAAAAAGTTTCAGCGGAGGGGACTTCCTGTACAAAGGGAGGGAGTTTGTTCCACAGCAGAGGTGCAGAGGAGACAAAGGATTTACCGCCCATCTTGGTCCGCACACTGGGTTCTTCCAGGAGGATCTGTCCTGTTGTACGGAGATTTCAGCTGGAGTGCTTTGTTACAGGCTTACATCACATTACACTACAGATTACAGACTTTACATCTGGAACTGTAAACTGTCCTGTTCCTATGGGCAGGACAGGTTGCATGAAAGCACACACACACACACACACACACGTATGAAATGTAAGAAAATAACTGGTCATTTATTTATTTTTTTTTAAGGATGTTATTTTTTCGGGAGCCTCCCCCCCCCGCACTCCGCCGTTCCTCCGGCGCCATCCCCGGACATGAGACCCCTTCCCTTCAGCACCCCGCGACTTACCCTTCACGGCAGGGTGGTGGGGAGTGACTCAACCCACCAGAACGGGTCCTTGCCAGGGAGGCGTCCTCCGGGGATGGCGACGGGGAACGACGTCGTGCTGTGGCTCCATTTTCCCCGAATTTTTCTCCCGGCGGGCATGGCGTGCAATGATGCCAGCGACTGAGTACGCGCACGCTCCCGTGCGCATACTAGTCAAGCGTCTGCCACGTCCCGCCTTCCCCCTGTCTCTGCGGCTGCGTGTTGTCGATCCCCAGCCTCCGCTAGGGGTCAGGCAAGCACCGGCCACCCGAATCCCCCCACCCCGGAGATGGAGAGCAGTCCTCCGGACACTCACTCCATCTCCTCCCCGCCGACCCCCGACAACCCGTGCTCGTTCCCGAACACGGGTCGCCGGCGTGGCGCGAGGTGTAGCGACCAGCGCCTCAACCCTCAGCACCACCGGGCCGGCATAACTGGTCATTTGGTAGCTCTCCACAGCCCTTTCAGTTCATTGATTCAGTCTCATTTGTAATTGAGTCCCTTCTAAAAGTCCTGCATTTCCAGGGTGGGTTTCTTTTTTGGGTTTATTGCTTAAAGCAGCAGCATTTATGTCTGTTCCTGGTCTGAGGCTGTAAACAATGTACACCAACCTCTAATATTTAAACTGTGTCCTTTTAAAGATAAAAGAATATAAGCATTTAATTATTATTTTTTTATTATTCTTTGGTAACCGGGTATGGTCCACTACACACAGGTGTCTATTTTCTGGGGCTACCTAGGAGCACTGAGGAGACTATGTAACCTGCTCAAAGTAACACAGTATACAAGTGAAGGTTGTGGGAATCAAACCCATGTCTGAATGCTGGATGTACAAAGCTCATTTACAACTCATTACTCTAACCACTAGGCTATACTTCCAACCACACAAATAGTGAACAATTTAAACTGGGCTGTTAATATCTCAAAGGAGAACTGCCTTGAATCAGAAAACATGCATTTTTTAGAAGTAGATGTTATTTTTTTTAAATAACAATTCTCATGTTGTTACTGCTTAATCTTAACTGGCCTTTTGGTAAATTCAGAGAGTGTTTCTGAGTCACACACTGCTGGCATTGACCATTTTAGAACAGTATGATCTTGTCAAAAACTTACATTGTTAGTACAATGCATCTGTGTTCTAATTTAGAATTCTTAGGTTCGTGGAGACATAAACAACATCATAAAATGTTATTGCTGTCTAATAGGATAATGTATCTTTGTGGCTCACTGTTTTAACTTTGAAAAACAAGTTGGAACTGTTATACGTGAGCTGAACCCTTAATATTACATATTAAATATTCTGATATGGTATAGAGGTATTTTTAAAATTACTATTGTCGTCATAAATATGCATTTACTGTATATAAAAACCTGGTTTGGAAAAAGTGCCCTTTACAAGGCAACAAGTGCCCTTCTTATCTTGGGCACCCTCACCTTTTACAAACTTCTGGTGTCCATGTAGCAGACACACACACACACCATGTACTCTGACTAAATAAATTTAGGAGGACTGAGTTACCAGCATGGCAGTTTTTGATGACTGTGACTAAACAGCACTATATGGAACCAACAAAAATACACCTTTGGTCATCTGCTAGCTCTTCACAGCCCTATCAGCTCTGGCTAGAGTTTGTTTATAGATGGGACCACTGTGGCTTTTTCCCAATTGGTGGGGACTGTACTCATTTCTATAGTTTAATTAAACAAAATACTCAATGGGAGGGAAGGTATGTAAGTGCCAGTTCCTTCAAAACATTTGCTTGGATATTATCAAGACCTGCAGCTGAATAATCTTTAATTAGTTTTATTACATCATAAACTTCATTAGGTGTAATTTTATGTTCTTCAGTCAATCAATAAGAAAAAAATTACTTATCATCGTAATCGTGTTTCTTCCAGGGGATGCTCCAATATTCATAACTCTTATGCAGTATGCCTTTAAGTCTGATCTGCCCGGAGATGGAACATTATGCTAATGATGGAATCATTAGGATGTACCACTTTTTCAAATGCTGCCACTTATCAACTGCCTATATTCTAACCCTCAGATTTTGTGGATGCCTGGCAAGACAAGGCCTGAGACTAATTTAATTATTATTACTATAGTAACAATAATAATAATAAAACACCTTAAAAACCTCCAACAGGAGTGAACTAAATATCAACCAAAATATCCCCAATGTCAGAAGTACCTGAAGAGGGTAAAAATCAATAAAAATTCAGTTCTAAATATAGAAGCCAGAGTGTGGCACACATACCCCTAGTAATACAGCATGGAGTGTAGAAGCCACTGGTTCTAATAGGGGAGGCAGGGTGGGAGAGTTATGAGTAGTGGAGTATCCCCTGGAAGAAACAAGATAACTATGGTAAGTAATTTTTCCTTCTCACCCCAAGAATGCTCCAATATTCCTATCTCTTATGCAGACTAAGAAGCAATACCTTTGGAGGTGGGCACAGAACCTACTTTGGGAATAGACTCTGCAGGACAGCTGTGTCAAACCTGGCATCACCTCTAGTCTGTGTGTCCAGGCTGTAATGCTTAGTGAAGGTGTGCACTGTTCTCCAGGTAGCTGCTTTACAGATGTCCACCAGTGGAACATCTCTTGAAGCTGCTATAATAGCAGCCGTACCCCTTGTGGAATGGGCTCTCAGCCCTGATGGGGCCTCCTTCCCAGCTTTTGAGTAGCAAAACTGGATACAATGGACTATCCAACGAGAAATGAACCTTTTAGATGCTGGATTTCCTTTTTCCACATCCCCATCGGTCAGGGACAGTTGTTTCCTGTCCTGTCTGTGGGCCTTGATGACTGTCATATAGAAGCTAAGAGCTCTCTTGACATCAAGACTGTGTAGTCTGTGCCCCCCTGAGCTTGAATGCTCAGTAAAGAAAACAGGTAAGGTGATGGACTGGTTCAAATGGAAGGCTGAGACCGTCTTTGGGAGAAATTTTCTGTTAGTTCACAGGACCACTTTGTCCCTATGGGATGAAATATAGTCCTGCTCAGCACAGAGAGCCTGGAGCTCACTGATCCTTCTAGCAGAAGTGATTGCCAGTAGGGAAACTGTTTTCCATGTGGCATATTTCAATGGAGTTGAAGACATGGGTTGGAAAGGGGGACTCATGAGCTTGGCAATACACACATTTAGATCCTAAGCTGGCACGATCCCTGTGAGGAGGTGCAAGTGAGCTACTCCCTTAAAGAACCTTTTGAAAATAGGGTTCAATGCCATAGAAGCATTCTTCCCAGCTAAAGTGTAAGCAGATACTGAATCTAAGTGAACCTTCAAAGTAGTCGGCTGCTGGCCCAGAGAATGTAAATAAGTAAGGTAGTCCAGCACAGCAGGAACTGCTGCTTGGACTGGCAGCATATCTCTGGTGGAACACCAGATGCAAAACCTCTTCCATTTAGAGCTGTAGGTTTTCTTGGTGGAAGGTTTCCTGTACTTCCTTAAAATATCCAGGACACTTTCATGGAAATGCAAGCCTGCATGCTCTAGGTCCTCAAGAGCCATGCTTTGAGTCTGAGTGACTTGAGGTTCAGGTACAGGAGTCTCCCCTGATTGGAGGTCAGCAGGTTGTGCCTTCAAGGATCGGCTACAGACATGGAGAGCTGCAGAGAGTACCATGGTTGCCTGGCCCAGTCAGGAGCTATCAAGATAATTGAAGCTGGCTGGGACCTGAGCTTGAGTAGCACTCTGTAAGCCAGAGGGAAAGGAGGGAATGCATACAGGTACTTCCCTGACCAGTCCAGAACCAGAGCATCCAGGGGTACTGTTCTCTGAGTTGGGGGTCTGCAACAATACTGCGGCAGGAGGTGACTTTCATGAGAAGCAAATAGATCTATCTCTGGAGTGCACCACCTCTTAAAAATCACTTCCATCACCTGTCTGTTCAAGGTCCATTTGTGATGGACCTGGTTTATTTGACTTAGGGAATCTGCCAGAACATTGCCCTTGCCTGGCAGATGAATGGCCTGCAGAGAAACTCCCTAAGAGTAGGCCAGAGTCTAAATTCTCATAGCCTCTGTGCAGAGAGGGTCCGACTTTGTTCCTCCCTGTTTATTTATGTACTACATTGTGGTGGTATTGTCTGTTCTAACCTGCACCACCTTTCCATGAACTAGTGGTGTAAAGGCCTGAAGTGCCAGGAACACTGCCCTGAGCTCCAGCAGGTTGATGTGCTGGAGAGATTCTGCACTGGACCAAGTGCCATGGGTGGTGAGATCCCCTAGATGGGCACCCCGCCCTAGTAGTAATGCATCTGTTGTGAGAATCACTGATGTAGGCTCCTTTTCAAAGGGAACCCTCTCTCTGAAGTTGGCTTTCTCTTTCCACCACTGAAGGGCCAGGTGTAATGTTTTTGCTACAGGTACTAGCTCTGAGAGAGAAACCTTTCTTTGACACCAATGAGCCCTTAGGTGGAATTGGATGTCTTGCATTTGGAACCTGGAATCTAGAACTGTGCCAGTGGTAGCAGCCATGAGGCCCAGTAACTGTAGAAACTGCCTTGCAGTTTTGGTTTGTTCAAGCTGAAGGAGCCTGCCATCTGCAGGATACTTTTTACCCTGTCCAGAGGTATGTAAGCTCTGCCCCCCTGGGCATTTAGTTCTGCTCCTATGAACTGCAGCACTTATGCAGGGAGAAGGACTGACTTTTTGAGATTTACTAGGAATCCCAGAGACTCTAAGAGTTCTTGGGTGAGCTACAGATGTTCCTCTACCTGTTGAGGTGATTTTCCTAATACCAAACAGTCGTCCAGATAGGGGAACACTGTGACACCTTGCCTTCGCAGATGTACCACGACCACTGCCAAGCACCTTGTGAACACTCTTGGAGCTGAAGTGAGACTGAAAGGAAGGTTGAAAACTGGTAATGATCCGAATGGAGTCTAAACCTGAGGTACTTTCTCTGAGACTCCCTTATGCGGATGTTGAAATAAGCGTCTTTTAAATCCAGAGATGCCAGCCAATATCCCTTTTGGAGGGCTGCCAGAATCAGTGACAAGATTACCATTTTGAACCTTGGCTTTAATAAGTACTTGTTTAGCATCCTTAGGTCTAGGATAGGTCACCACTCCCCATTTTTGTTTGTTGTGAGGCAGTATCTTGAGTAAAAACCCTTTCCATTTTGCTTTTGAGCCACAGGTTCCACTGCTTTTTCCAGCAACAGGTTTTGAACCTCTTTTTCCAACAGCTTTCTTTCCACATTGGAAGCTGGTTTGAACACTCTGGTTCTTAGAGAGAAAAGGGATTTGAAGCCTGGGGACAAACCCTGACTCACTACTAGCAGGACCCACTTGTCTGTGGTGCTCTGTTTCCAAGCTTGGAAATAGTGAATCAGTCTGCTCCCTACTGGAAGTGGGGAGGTGGCCTGGGAGGACAAGTCAGGGGTCCTGCTTTGTTTAGGGCTGAGGTTGGGAGCCATGCCTGGGACCCCCTCTACCCCTGTCCCTGAAGTACCCTTGCTGGGAGTACTGTTGTAGTTGGGGTACAGCCATGGCCTGATTAAAAGGTCTGGAATTAAACTGTCTGCTCCTGCCTCCCCTTCCTTATGGTCTCGTGGACAGGGAAGCCTTTTCTTTGGTGGAATTGCTTCTATAAGTGGCCTTGTATTTGTCCACTTTTTTCATATAGGCTTCTGTGTGAGTTCCACAAAAACGGAATTACCCTCCACTGGAAAATCTAAAGCCTTATTCTGAATGTCTTTTTTTTTTTTTTTTAATTTCATATTTTATTGTTGAACTTTGCTGTACATTTGATTTAGCTTTTGAAATACATCAGTGCATTACTATAACAATGACTGTTACATATATATAGAGTAGCAAGTTAAGTATATTAATATATTAGGCCAGTTAAGCTTTTCAGTTTATGAAAATACCCCAGGCTGACACCCTTTACAGTTACATGGGGTGTATGTTTTGGTTTAACTAGGTATTATAAAATAGGAGTCCCTGACAGGTCGTCCAAAGCCCATTTGCCCACGGGGCTCACCTACCCTCCACCCTCGGACCTAGGTGTCTTCTGCCTGTAACCATATGTGCCACCTGGTCCATTTTTCATATATAGATGTGAGATTTGTTATTTATTTTAAAAGTCAATTCTTCTAAGTTGGCGATATTACTCACCACTGTAATCCAGTCTTGTTTCTTGGGTGTTTGAGGGTTAAGCCAGAGTCTTGTTATGGCTTTATGAGCAGCTGCTATTAAAATGGCCCACAAGTATGAGCCGTCAGGACCTCTAAGATCAGAGGGCAGTACCCCCAGGACCAGTTCCTCCCACCCCAGGTTACTAGTGATAGAGAGGATACCCTCTATGGCTTGTCTGATGTCCTCCCAATATCTGTGTAGCTTTGGGCAGGTCCAGAATATATGGATGTAGTTTGCCTCCCTTTCCCCACAGCCCCTCCAGCAACAGGCCGAAATGCTTGGTCTTCTTTTGTTCAGGGATGCTGGTGTTAGGAAAAACCTAATCCTGACCTTCCAAGCATACTCCTGCCATAGTGGGGATTTAGTGGTGTGATTCACAGTATTAAAAATCTCTTTCCAGTTTGCTGGGATGTGAGCGGGGGACATCTCCCTTTGCCAGTGGTCCTTAACCCTTATAAGAGGATCTGTTCATATAACTCTAATGGCTGCATAAAGAGTCGAGATGAGACCCTTTTGGGTTGTTGAGGATTTTGACTGTTTAATGGCTTCCAATAGGGGCTCCACCCTGGCAAGAGACCCTCCCTTCTCCTGTAAGGATATAATTTAGGTTTTAACCTGCAGAAATTGAAAATGATCTGTTTTTCTTAGGTTATATCTATTTTGGAGTGAAGTGAAATCCAGGATCATTTCCCCTTGGATGAAATGCCCAAAGTATTCGAGGCACATTCGACACCACTGTTTATAGGTATGATCTAGGTGGTTGGGGGGGAAGTCCTCGGCCCAGCCTAATCTTTTTAGAGGCCGAAGTAGAAACAATAGGTTATATTTTTTCCATAACCTGTGAATGGCCCGGAGTGTTTCCCCAACTGCGTTAAGTCTAGGCATGTGAGATAAGTGGTCCTGTGGGGGAGCCCACAATCGGTCCTCGAGAGGTGGTCTGTCTTCCCCCTCCTCCTCAATCTTCTCAATCTCCCTCCAACTGGGAGCCGGACCCTGATCTGCCCACCGTATTGCATTTTTTAACTGCACTGCTAGGAAGTAGTCCTCAAGGTCTGGGAGGGACCTACCTCCCTCTGCACGATGGGTTTGTAATATCCTGAGGTTTATTCTAGGCCTCTTATTGGCCCAAATAAATTTAGAGATCAGCTTGTGCCAGTGCTGAAAGTGTGATTTGTGAATGTGTACCGGGATGCATTGAAACAAATATAAAAATCTGGGTAAGATGTTCATCGATATGTCTTGGAGTCTAGAGTACATAGGCAGTTTGGCGATGGACCGTCTTTCAATGTCCCTCTTAGAGAGAAATCATTGGGACATAGTTTGCCCAAACAGCCCAGACGCTTGTTTAGTTAGATGGACCCCCAAATATAGCATGTCCTCCGCTGCCCAGTTCAGGGGCAGTAGATGTTGGATATTCTCTGAGGGATGAAAAAAAAAACTAAGAGCTTCTGTTTTAGCTTTGTTCAGGGAATAACCTGTGTGTCTTTTGAACTCCTCTAAGATGGGTCAGACTTGGGGTATGGATTGCTGGGGTTGCAAGAGAGTTAGTAATATGTCATCCACATAAAGCAAGATTTTTTTCTCAGCCTCGCCCACCTCAATTCCCCTAACTCCCCCTGCTAATCTCACTGCCTGAGGTTCAATATATAAGGCGAAAAGCAGGGGAGAGAGGGGACACCCTTGTCGGGTGCCTCTTCCTAGGTGAGATCTGGTGGACAGCCCCCCATTCACTCTAATATATGCTTGCGGGCCCGTGTATAAAGATCGAATGGTGTTTATAAGGGGCTCCGGGAAGCCTCTTTGCTCAAGAACCAGGAAGAGGAATTCCCATGAGACCCTATCAAACTCCTTCTCGGCGTCGAGACTGAGTAGGCAGGCCGAGGTTCGAGAGCATCTGATTTTGTCTATTATGTTTAGGGCTAGTCGGACACTGTCCGGAGCCTGACGGCCCATCACAAAACCAGTCTGATCTTGTCCAATTAGATTTGGGAGCAGGGGGTTTAGTCTTGTTGCTATTATTGATGTAAATATCTTATAATCCTGATTCAGCAATGAAATTAGACGGTAAAGATTCACATTTTGAGGATCTTTGCCTCTTTGTAAAACAGTGATTGTAGCATACTGCCAGGAGGAGCCCTTCTGTAGCCTCAGAAAAAACTAAGCAAAGGGGTATAATGTCAGGGGCCAAGGTTTTGTAAAATTCGGCTCCAAAGCTGTCAGGGCCTGGGCATTTGGCTGATTTAAGATTTTTGATCACGGAGATCACTTCAGTCTGAGTGATGGTCTTAGTCAGGGACCCGACAGTGTCGGGTGAGAGTTTGGTAAGCGGGATAGATTCAAGGTATCTCATTTTATCTTGCCTGGTGGAGGTTTCCTCCGAGCCATATAGCCTTGTGTAATATTCCACGAAGGCTGCTGCTATTTGCGTGGATTTTCTGACCAGTTGTCCTGTGCGGGGAGAGACTACCTTGGTGATTGTGGCTTTTGCCCTAGATTGGCATAGCCTATAGGCCAGCAGCCTGGTGCCCCGGGGTCGTCCCTCATAATATTTTTGTTTCAGGTGGAATAGAGCTCTCTCCATCTCAGCCATCTGAATCTTTTGAAGTGCTTTCCTACAAGAGCTTAATTCCCTGTTTCGAGAATCGTCCCATTTTTGCTTTTGGGCACCCTCCAGCTCTCCAATCTGAGATATCAAATCTAGCTGATTTTGTCTCACTTCTCTCTTCTTACGAGAGGCTATTGATATGAGCTTACCTCGTAGGATGGATTTTATTGTGTCCCAGAGAATTTGGGGCGAGGTGTCTGGCCCGTCATTTTCAGCTAGGGCTATTTTAAAGGAGTTCCTGAGCTCATCTAGTACCCTCCTATCCTGAAGTAAGGAGGTATTTAACCTCCAGTGTGTGGAACGTTTTATTAGGCCTAACTCCACCTCCAGAAAAACCAGGCTATGAGCTGATAAGATGGTTGAGCCAACCCACATGGAGGGAAACCTCCCCAGTTCGCTTGAGAAGGTGAAAAACATGTCTAGGCGTGAGTATACCTTAAATCTGGGAGAAAAACGTGTACTCTTTGGCCTTAGGGTATTTTTCCCTCCAGATGTCAGCCAAACCCAGTTGCGAGAGCTGAGTCCTGATCAGCCTCACCTTTGTGGCGTCTACTTTCGGGATCTGGGAGGTAGAGTCGAGGGCTCTATTTAGAGCTATATTCCAGTCTCCCCCCCCAGGATTAATAAACCCTTGGCTCTTTCAGCAATTAGATGGAGGATACCGGAATAAGCTCCAAACGGCGAGCCAGGTGGAATATAAATGTTGGCCAGTGTTATTTGGGTATCTTGTACCCAACCTATAACTATCAAGTACCTGGCTTCCGGGTCCTCTATCACCTCTTGTTCCTGGATTTGGAGGACTGCCGACAGGAGGATTGCCACTCCCCTTCTCCTGCCTGTAGGGAGGTAGGAACTGTACAACTGGGGGAAAGCCTTAGTTTTTAATTTTTGGACCTCCGATGGGGAGAGATGGGTTTCTTGAAGGAAAATCCGACCACAGCCCTGTGATGCAATAAATTGTTGGATCCTTTTCCTCTTAATGGGACTGGACGACCCATTTACATTGAGGGACATAAATTTCATAGAACAGTTAGCCATAGTCATGGTTTAACAGAAATACTGCCACCTTCTGGACCGATACCTCTCTAGGCGATAGGTTCGTAAGCCAAAAACACATCAGCAAAGTTACCAACTTTTTACATTCAACAATAAACAAACAAAGGTAACAATTATTTAGAACTTTGAACTGGTGCTCAGGTCTCCATCCAACCTGGACCTTGAGCAGAATTAGATGTAGGTCGAGTCCTGCCAAGAATCCTCTAGACAGGGCGGGACCATAAGTAATGTTCCAACTTCCAAGGAGATGCTGAATGATGTTATTCAGTGGAAGGGTGTCTGTGGTAACAGAACAAGGCAGTTCATGCGAGAGTGCAGTGCGTGTTCTCTGCAGGGCCCTGGAAATCCCAGGATATATGCCCCCCTTCCTATGGTCAGTAATGGGCACCATGGGTACCTGCAGCCAAAGGGCGTCCTAGCCCCATCCACCAGAGGTCTGAGAGAACAAAAAAAAAATATTAATGGAGTAGTACGACTCCTGTTAGCCTGAATTTTATCAACACTGTCAATCATGTTAGTTTTTAATGCACTCTAGTTCTGTCCTAAGGAAAGTGTCTTCTCTCTGCCATTCCAATTTCCAGCTACCTCATAAATGTTATTCACTGGCTGGAATCTTGAGGGGATAAGCCCCAGGTCATACAAAGAATTCCCCATCAGCTGGGGTAAGAACGCTGCCAGTGAACCCTCAGTGAGATTCCCCATATATCCCCGACCACGGAGTTAACCAGACACCATCTGGGAAAGGGAGGCTCCTCGAGTATCAGGGTATCATGCTTCTGGAGGATGCACCTGTCTGGCTGAAAGTCCCACACCAAGGGCTACTGTGCCAGAGCGTCTCAGGAAACTAATAGTGATGCTCGTCCAGTGGATCAGGCTCTATTCCCTCCTGCTATAGTCCCCTCAACCCCACCCCCCCAGACACCCGCTACTGCATACAATAACCAGATTTTAAACTATTCATCGAGAGAGATTAGGGTTTTAAATAACAAGTACCAGGACCCAAATTTGTTTAAGATGTAGTTCTGTACCCAGATCAAGGTAAAAATTAAAGTGTTTCTCCCTAATGTCAAACTGATGCAAAGAGTGTCATTTTCCCGAAATGAGTACTGCCGGGGTGCGGGATAGGCAGTAGATCCCTCTCGAATTAAAGCATCTGATGGTGCAGCCTTTGGAGACAAATTTACTCTATGGAAGTTTTCAATATGGTAGGGTGCTGCACCAAGGATCATTATTAAAATGTGCTGCCTCCTGTCCTTCAATCCCCGGTCGATTTCGCTGAATTTACAAAAGGAAAGTTCCAGGCTTATAGGTCCTTGTCCACATCTTAGAGGAAATCAGGTACTCACTGCAATGCCTGGGGAAAGTCGGGCCTGGTGGGGAGGGCTGAGAGCCCCGCAGGGGTGAAGTGTGTATCGGTAGGGCTTAGATGGGCCTCTCTGCGGCGTGGGATCTCTTGGTTACCAAGGCCTAAGACCGGCTCTTCATGGGTCTGAAGCTTCTGCAGGGTTGGGGGTCTCGATCTCCGCTGCCTTCGCTGGGGGCTTCAAGTGGGCTGCATTCTTATTAATTATTGCAGGGTCTCCTAGTTTCTGAAGAACTGAGCCGATGTCTGCTCGAAGAGTGGTGTATGGCAATTACGCCGTGGTTCCAGCTTTTATAGCTCCTTTCTGGGAAATGGACCACGCTGAGGCTAGGAGGTCTCGCTCAAGCTTTTCTTTAGTGAGGGGTGGTGTTGTGATCCCGAGCTTCTCCAAGAAGGGCACCGCAGACTGCAAATCTTTAAAGATTCTGGTACCTTTTTCCAATGTAACCTTCAGCCTGGCCGGGTGCAAAATCTGGCATTTAAAATTTCTTGATTTTAATTGTTTGACAATTGGCCACAGTGCTTTTCTGGCTTCTTGGACTTCTGATGTATAATCATTATCTACTGCTATCCTGTGCCCTTCAAATTCCAGGGGGGCCTGCCACCATGTTCTTCTTAAAACCTCTTCTTTGCTGCTATATAGCGTGAATCGGACCACAAACTACCTCGGTCTAGCCTCCGGATTACTGGGTCGGGGGGCTAGGGACCTGTGGGCACGATCAAGGCCTAAGTCAAAGTCTTCGGGGAGCTCTATAACTTTCTTGAGCAGATGTTGCACAAATTCAACAACATTTGTGTGGCCGTCCTCTGAGCCCTCAGGGATGCCATGTATTCTGATATTTTGGCGATGACTTCGTCCTTCTAAGTCATCAGACCTGTGGGTGAGTTCACGGTCCCGCGCCAGGAGGTACAGCAGGAGCCTGTCTTGTCTGTCTGTCTGCTCCAAAATGGCATTCAGGCCCAGCTCAATTTGATCAGTCTTATGATCAATTCTACTCAAGTCTGCTCGTAGCTCTGTTAGGGTGCAATCGATCTTAGAGACCATTCTTGCCATTTGTTTAATGGTCTCCAAGAGATCATCTTCCGATTCCTGTGACTCTATTAAATGTTCGGCCTGGTGCATCTCCGAGGGGGGACCCGACTCTTCAACAAATCTTGGGTCCTCGTCCCTCAATAACACTCAGAGTTTCTGTGCAGGGGTGAGATGAGTCTTCCCTGATTTATTCCTTCGCTGTTTAGCTGGGGATGCCATAGATGCTCAGGTGATTGGTTTTATTTTGGTGGATAGGCGATGGAGCAAAGGGCTCAATCTGCCATGTCAGATGTTGATGTAACTGGAAGTCCTTTATTCTGAATGTCTTGAGTAAGGTTTTCGGCTCTTAACCAGGCAAACTTTCTCTGGGCAATTGTATTGGCCATCCACCTGGCAGCAGTGTCATTGGTATCTGCTGCAATCTGAAATTGATATTTGGCAGCTTCTATGCAAAGTCTAGCAGTCTCAGCCAGATCTGCTGAAAGACTGGAAGGAGCCTTGTCTGCCATAGCCATGACAGACTGCCAGAAGTATTTCTGGTACTGAGCTGCATAGGCTTGGAAATTAGCTTGTCTTATGACCAGAAAGGCTGATAAGTAGCCTTTTTTGGCCATACTGTCTATTTTTCTAGAATCCTTCTCTGGTGGTTGAGAAACAAGAGGCACGTTTGCCTTGTCACAGGCTGCAGCTTGTACCATCCCCTAGTGGTCAGGGTGGGAAAATAAAATTTCAGACCCTTCTCTGTCTAACTGGTACTTCTTGTCCAATCTTTTCTCCAAAGGAGGGACAGATCCAGGTGTCTGGAGGAGCTTTAAAGCATCAATTTTAAAAAACTTATTAATGGGAAGCAGTAATTTTCTGATGGGTGTTAACCCCATTGTTTCCAAGTACTCTGCCTCCTTCTCATCTTCTATCACCTCAGTGATAGAGATATCCAGAGCATCCGCCATTTTCTAAACAAAGGACAAATGTAATGAATAATCCTCTGATGACCTGGGAGGAGAACCAAACTCTTGCTCTGGGGAGACTTCAGGCTCTACAGCCTCCCCTTCTTCCTCTTCTTCATATTTCCCATAATCTTCCCTAGCCTCAGGCAGGGAGGACAGGACTGGCTGAGCAGTGGTCTGCACTGTAGTCTGCTGTCCAGCGTGCAGCAGACCCTGCAAGGCCTGCAAGACCTTCGGTGTCTGTGCGGTCTCCAGTGGAGTAGGCATGTTTACAGCCCCAGCAGATGTCCCCATAGCCTGATCAGCAGGTAGTTCTGTGTGCTTTTTTGCTTAGGTTTTTTTTTCAAAGGAACCGGAGAGCTAGCTGGTTCAGCAGGCCTTTTTTGCACCTGTATCGGGGTAGAAGTTGTGGTTTCTCTGGTTTCACCTACAACCACTGAGGGTGTCGGCTGGTCAGAGCTTGAGGGACCCTTAGGTGGATGCAATTTCTTTTTACGCCTTTCCAAACATGTTTCATGCATTTTTTCTGGAAAGGTCTTACAGATTTTACAATCAGTTGTTGAATGGTCATAGCCAAGGCAGACAGCACAAGAATTGTCATCATAAACACAAAAAAAGTGGCTACCGGCGAAAAGAACTGGAGCCAGACAAACAGTGAAACAATGGGCAAAAATAGTTTGGCTACCCAGTAAATCGACAGAAGAAGAGACCTGTGAGTTAGGTCATATAAAAAAGCTTTTAATTACATGTATAAAAAGCATAGAAACAGTCAGCACTCAATAACCACAGACGTACGTTTCACGTCTCAACGATGCTTTTTCAATGTAATACTAGCTTCAAGTGTAACACACCTTAAATAAGTGATGAATTTGTTGGCATAGAAACCAACCACAATTGATACAATGAGACCAGAACACACCTGATTCCAATATGGAGAATGAAAAAGACGTAGGAAGTTTTTTCCTCTAACTAGATATAATCTAACAATTTATAAACATCAGCTAAACATCCCTACTATACTAAAAGCAAACAAATGAATCTAAATCTTACAACACAGTTAAATATACCATATAAAATAAACAGATGTACTAAAGACAAAAGTAGTGGTATATTGATATTACCAACTCAGTTTTAAGAATCACACAAAACTTTACATTGATGACATAATGTATATAATGCCCATAACCTCATTTAAGATAACGGATAATGCTAAACATGGCATTTAAACCTTTAGATCTATGTGCCCCCAATAGGCACTGCCATCTACTTTCGGCTTTCAAGATCTTATTGTTCAAGTCCCCTTCCCCGGATGTTAGATGTTACTTTTTCAAGACCTTGAAATTTAAAAGAATGTCCTGTACCCTTCTGTATAATATGTATTGCCAGAGCATTTGTAGCATCCTTATTAGCAATACTTCTTAAATGTTCTGCTATTCTGTTTTTAAACAGTCTTTGGGTTTTGCCCACATAGAAATCCTGACAAGAACATGTTACCAAATATATAACATTGGCTGTAGAACAACTAATGAAATCACTATTATGATATTCCTTCTCAGTGATAGGATGTTTAAACACAATACCTGTATGTACATGGCAACAAAATGTACAGTTACCACAACAAAAAGTCTCACTTGGTAATGCAGTGTTGTTCTGACTGTTGGATGACTCAAAAAGGCTACTGGTCACCATATCGGCAATGTTACGTCCTCTTCTGTATATCATCCTGGGGGAATCGCAACATGTTTAGCTAATTTTGGTTCCAACGCAAGAATATTCCAATGTTTATGGAGAATTTTCATTATGACCGAACTCTGGGGTGTGTAATCTGTAATTATCGTTGTAAAATCATTTTGTTTGTTATGGCATTTTTATTATTATTCTTTAGCAAAGTATCCCTATCCATTTTATCCACAATCTTCTCTGTTTTTTGTAAAGCAATTTTATTATATCTTCTATTTTCAAATTTACCAATAAGCTGTTTGCCATCAAGGCCCAGATATTCAAAAGGGTTGCACATGGTGCAACAGTGTTGCACCATACGCAAGCCACTGATGCGCCCCAGTGTGATATTCAAAAGGGAAAAGTGTGCGGCACAAATCCCGATGCTCCGGAGCGCATCAGTAATGTATGCAGCCACAGGGAGGGGGGGCGTGCCTATGCATAACCTGCACAGCCTGATATTCAGCCTGGGATGTGCAGAGCCATGCATGCGCAACCCAACCTGCGCCAGCACAAAGTTAAGCCAAAAAAGACAACTGATGGCCACCCACAGGTGAGCTGCCACATTCAGGCGCCTTACGGCAGCTGCCACCATGTGGGTGGCCACCGGAGTTCCGGCTGCACCTGGCGGTGCCCCCCATGCCCAACCATGGGCATATGTTTAAAAATAAAGTCCCCGTCCTATATCCCTGGTGATCCAGTGGACCGCTATGTGCCCGATCGCGGGCATCTGTTATAATAAAAAAAAATGTCCAATATCCCTGGTGGTCCAGTGGACCGAATGCTGCCCGATCGCGGGCATCTGTTTAAATGACAACCCCCCCATCCAATATCCCTGGTGGTCCAGTGGACTGAATGCTGCCCGTTCACAGGCATCTGTTTAACAGAAAATGTCCTATTACCCTGGTGGTCCTGATCTACCCTCCCCACCGCCCACTGATCCCCACCACCGCTCCCCGGTCAGCCGGTGGGTGGCAACACCCACCCGCCTGCCACCCACCCGACTGACACCTCAGTGGGGCTGCCGCCCATTGGTTACAACAGGGCCAATGAGCAGAATCCCTATGGTATACCACATTCCAGATATGAATAGCAATGCGTGAAACGTGACGAGACTTTCTATAGATACATTAGTGAAAGGAGAAAGTCCAGAGGGGTGATTGCTAAGATCAAAGGAGATAAGGGGACATGTGAGGAGGAGGACCATGTAAAAGCATCTATCCTAAATAGATACTTCTGCTCAGTATTTAATGAGGAGAACGTAGGGCAGGGCCCACAGCTCAGCACCATGGGCACAGAGGGGAGGGAGGTGAGCACTAGTTCCTTCACAAAAGAAAGGGTCCTACAAGAGCTCGATAAGCTCAGAGTGGACAAGGCAATGGGACCTGATGGCATACATCCCAGGGTACTAAAGGAGTTAAGGGTAGAACTAGCAGAGCCATTATCAGAACTGTTTAATGAGTCTCTGTGCACAGCAGAGGCTCCAGAAGACTGGAGAAGGGATCATGTGATCCCGCTCCACAAGAGTGGTAGCAGGGATGAGGCAGGGAACTACAGACCAGTCAGTTTTACCTCAGTAGTGGGTAAGATTATGGAGGCACTCCTTAAGGAAAGGATAGTGCAACAGCTGGAATCCATAGGAGCACAGAATCCAAGACAGCATGGGTTTACAAAAGGAAGGTCCTGTCAAACTAATCTCATAGATTTCTCAGACTGGGTAACTAGAGTGGTGGACCAAGGGGGAGCAGTTGATGTCACCTACCTTGACTTCAGCAATGCTTTCGATACTGTTCCACACAGAAGATTGATTAATAAGCTGGGTAGACTCGAGGTGGGTCAGAAATTGATCAACTTCTTGGCAGACTGGGTGACGGGCAGAAAACAGAGAGCTGTGGTAAATGGTATACAGTCAGAAGAGATGCAAGTCACAAGTGGGGTACCTCAGGGATCAGTCCTGGGGACAGTCTTCTTCAATATCTTCATCAGTGACATTGCAGATGGACTGGAGGGTAAGGCTTGTCTGTTTGCAGATGACACCAAGATCTGCAACCAAGTAGATGATCCAGATGGGGTGGGCAGAATGAGAAGAGATCTGGATAAACTAGCAAAATGGTTGGCAGAGTGGCAACGGGGTTTAATGCAAAGAACTGCAAGATCATGCACATTGGGAAGAAACCCGAAGCCACCTATAGGCTGGAAGGGGAGTTGCTGGCAGTCACAAGGGAAGAAAGCGACTTGGGCATCATCATCACCGATGACCTGAAATCATCCAAGCAGACCACTAAAGCAGTAGGTAAGGCTAGGGGGATGTTACGGTGTATTACTAGGGTATCACAAGTCAGAAGAGGGAGGTAATAATCCCTGTTTACAAGACACTGGTTAGGCCCATTCTTGAGTACTGTGTGCAGTACTGGAGGCCACACCTTTACAAGGACATTAACCAAATTGAGGCAGTCCAGAGAAGGGCAACAAAAATTGTGCAGGGACTACATCAGAAAACATATGAGGACAGATTAATGGAGCTCCATATGTATACCCTAGAACAAAGGAGGGAGAGAGGTGATATCAAAAAATTCAAACACCTTAAGGGCATTAACAAGGTGAAAGAGTCTAACATGTTTCAATATAAGAAAAATAGCAGGACAAGAGGACACAGCATGAGATTAAAGGGAGGCCGATTAAGGGGTAATGTTAGGAAGTTCTTTTTCACAGAAAGGGTGGTGGATGCATGGAACAACCTACCTCAGGAAGTGGTGAATATGAATACAGTGCAGGGCTTCAAACAGGCATGGGATAGCCATAAGGGAGCAATACAGATGAGTATGAATAGATAGGCCATTGACAGTGCAAAGGCCGATGGCACATTTATAAGGTAGAAAAAGAAATAGGTAGACTGGATGGGCCTTGCGGTCCTTATCTGCCATCAACGTTTATGTTTCTATGTTTCTATCATGGATAGTAAGATGATCCTCCAGCTGCAATGCAACCACCTTCTCAATAATTACCTATAAAAGGCAGGTTAGAGACATGTCTGTAGATGGCTAGGTAGTCAGGGTTGAGAGAGGATTTCTTAAGGAGAGGTATCACCACTGCCTCCATCAGGGGGTCAGAAAACATCCCTGTCTCCAGCAAACTCTAGACTATCTCAGCCAGGACCAGGCCAATCACCTCAACACATCCCACAAGGAGACGTCTTGGGCCCGGTTCCAAACTACAGTAAGTTGGTTGCATACTCTGGATGATCCTCACATTGTCACTGATCACCAACTTGCCAAAGTCAGACCAGGCAAGCTAGGTGTTTGCAACTTCCTGCCAACTACCACAACACCCACCAGAGGGCACAGGATGGATTCCGGACCTGATGGTGGCAATCTTATCTGCGAAGAAGTGAGCAAACTCATCACACTTAGTCTGTGAAAATGCTCCCTGGAGTCTGAAGACAGGTTGGATTGCACAATCTGTCAACAGACTGGAAGAGCAGAGCTGTTCGATTCTGCATGACAGCAATCTCCCTGGACAGGAACTCTGCCTTCTTATGGGTGACTGCTGATTGATAATCCTTATAATGATCCATCAATCTAAGTCTGTCATCAACCAGACCCAATTTCTGCCAGCACCTCTCTAACCTGTGTCCCACTTGTCTCAACTCTTTTGAAGTCCCATCAAACCAAGGGGACCGTGGGTGAAGAGTGAGAGGGCGAACACAGACAAAAGCCATGGACTTCAGGGCCACTGTCATTGCCTTATTGTAGGCAAGCAGAAGATCCACTGGCTCCAAACTTACACTCAGCACACTCGATAGGTCCAGCACTGCCACCAGACCATCATGGGTCACACCTCTTAATGGGTGGTACTAGACCATTTCCATAGGGGCAGGTCTATTAGAGGGAGTCGCAAAGCTGAACCTTATGGTATGATGGTATGACCATCCGAGTGGCTCCACCACCAGATTGGAGATCTTCATCCCCATTAGGAATACCAGATCCAATTAGTGATGGCAATAATATATCTTGTATTTCCTCTTTAACACCAAAAATAGAACAAAAATTGTTATTGAAAACATTAGCCGCTAATTTATTGTCATGTATTACATTTCCATTATGTATTAATGGACCTACAGATTTGGGTGTCTTTTTACATTTGTTGGTATACACAAAAGAGGGTTTTTTGGTTATCCTTTGTATGGGCTATGTGAAACTCAATTTTTTGTTGTTCCTTTTATATTATTCTCTTTAGTTCTCTCAGCTCAAGGCTATAGATTTTCTTAGCTTGATTGGTTTGCTCCCTTTTTAGTTTTATTAACACCCTTTCTTTTTGTTTAATTTGAGTATTTGTTTATTGATTTAGTATACCATAGGGTAATTCTCCTTTTTATCAAATATTTTCATACTGGGGACATATTGATTTTCCAGATCCAAAATACTGCCTTTTATAAGGGTCCAGCTTTCATCAACTAGTAGGTTCAGCATCTCCTGGTCCCATTTGATTAATTCAAAACCATGTTTTATATTCTTGGACTCTGCCCTCCTGTAGCCCTTGAATATACTGTATGCATACTGGTCTGCTTGGATTTTGTTGTAGTAAGCCATCAAGTAACAATTTTGTTGTCACTATTTCCAAGGGGGCTAGTAGTAGTCAAAAGTCAAAGTCAAAGTTTTATTTTAATGTGTATAACATATCTAGTGTGACACATACAAATTTGCTAAAAACATAATCGTAAATAGAACTTTATCATTCATGTCGTATATCATAAAATATGGATCACAATACGTTAAGGATTTTAACAGTTTAATAGGAGCTATTGTAAACTGTGCTACACTATATAAGATAGCTATACTTTGTGTATCCAGCAAAAACTTAAATTTTTCTTCCCTGTTTCTATTTCTAAATTCATTCAGGTTGATAGAAAGCCATTTTCCCCTTAAACCCTGTAACTTTGGGCAAGCCAAAAGAATATGCCCTATATCCCATTTTCCTGAGCAATTACTCTTAGAATCAACTCCTGCTTTAAACTTTGCCCACTGAATAAAACCCGCTGACTTTCCAACATTTACATCAAATCTCAGATTAGATATTATTTAATAGTGCATATTGTTTGCACACAGAAGGATATACTTCTTTCTCTCTCTCTCGTGTATTTTTCAGCAGTTTACAATTTGTAAAATTTTGTGAAAGTGCAATTCATTCTAAATCTCCTTGTTTAGCAATATCAGCTATTCTCTCCAAAGCTACTGTATATTTTGCAGTACATTTATATTATTTGTTATTTATTTCATTTTTGTTGACTGGATAAGTGCATTAGACACATTCTGCCTATTTTCAGGGACGAGCCAGGGGAGGCGGGATACAGGTGGCAACTGACCTTAAACCAGATTAAGCTGTTGGTGGTATAGTTAGTGAATAGGGGAAATTTGGCGAGGACACCAGAGAAATTCCCCTACTCTTCCTGTAGGGGGAACCCTTGGCTGTTTGGCTGTTTGTCAAGATGGCCGCCATTCAGGAGGATGGAGGAGGGGGAGGAGATGATGGACTGCTCTCTTCTTCTCAAATGCCTGTTTCTGCTATAGAGGATTCGCAGAATGCATCCACTACTTCAGAAATCAATAACCAGACAACTAAACTACAGACTGAAGAAAAAAATGGCTTCACAAAATCCCGACTTTAATTCTGGTGATACGGTCAGAAGGATTTGAACATTGGACCTCAGACATCAGTCACAGGTACAGATAAAATTACTGTGCTTTCAGAAGAACAATTGAGATTTGTCTTTTCTCAACACAGAACCCTCTTAAAGCAACTCATGCAGGAGGATGATGACTCTCAAAATGATATTTCTGATGCTAGTTATACAAAGTAGAACATAGGAGAAACAGTGCAAGATACATCAAGTACACTCAGATCTTCCGATGTTACCATGGAATGTACTGAAACAGCGCATCTCTCTTCTTTGCACTTACATGGTAGTCACCGCGTTGATCCATTAGAAGATCCTGTCTGGTCTCCTGGGGCTGCTCTTCATGCAGCAGGATGGACTTGCACTACTACTGAAGTGGCTTGAACCTCGCCAGGGGCTGTGAGTGTGACATTCTGGCTAGTACTTCTTTAGCTCATTAACATTCTGGCGAAAGGAAACAGAACACAAAAGTGCAAGCAACAGCTACAGTGAATCAGATACAGAACATGCCAATGGAAAGCTCTAATGCTAGCTGGCCAGCACGAGTTACCATGGATACAAAGCAAGCACAGGGCCCTGACGCTGTACAGCACCAACAGTCCTTGTCAGAACAATCCTCATCCGAAGAGGATATGACGCAAAACGCTGAACCCAGGAACACAGCTTCTCAGCCAGAAGGTGGGACTTCTACAGGAAACTCATTTCAATTGAGTGATTTATTTCAGAACTTGGGTGAACTGGCACAGCGCAGGAACACTGTACGACTAATATTTTTGGGGGACATTGCTACGGCTCCTGACCAAAAAACGGTGTTGCACAATGTGCTTCAGGACTCTCTGGAAATTGCTGCCAGTGAATTGTTTGCTTTTATGCATGTACAGGGGGAACCAATTTATGATATAAATTTTAAAAATGTGTACACTCTTGAGAAATTCTGGGGCAAATATGAATTGGTGAAATTACAGCCACTTTGGGCTCCCTTTATGCTTATGCCCCTCACCAAACCCACTATTAAAAATATTACTTTGCTCTTTTGAAGTGAGGGGGTGAGCATAGCAGATGTGCAATATTTGCTAAAGCAGCGCTGCAACATTCTCAAGACTCCTCATCCTATTTTGGATGAAACATAGAAACATAGACTTTGATGGCAGATAAGGACCGCTAGGCCCACCTAGTCTGCCCATTTCCCTACCTACAGGATAGGCTGCAGATCCTAGTTAACCAACAGTCTATTTCTTCCTACCCCCCACAAGAATTACCTTATGTCTGTCCCATGCATTCTTGAATTCTCCCACAGTTTTAGACCCCACAACCTCCTCAGGAAGGCTGTTCCATGCATCCACTACCCTCTCTGTGAAATAATACTTCCTCACATTGCCCCTAGACAGCCCTCCTTCTATCTTTAAATTGTGTCCCTTGTTCTTGCAAGTCTCTTTTCTGAAAGATGCTACCCTCTTGGACTTTGTTGATTCCACTGAGGTACTTAAAGTTTCTATCATGTCCCCCTCTCCCTTCTTTCCTCAAGGGTATACATATTAAGCTCCTTTAGTCTCTCCTCATCGAGCTTCTCTTGCAGACCCTGCACCATTTAGTTGCCCTCCTCTGGACTGCCTCTATCCTGTCTATGTCCTTGCAGATGGAGTCTCCAGAACTGGACACAGTACCCAGATGGGGTCTCACCAACTGTCTGTACAGCGGATAACAACTTCCTGTTTTCTGCTGCTGATGCCTCTCCCTATACATCCCAGTATACCCCAGCCCTCCCTACTGCCTTCTCACATTGCATGCTAACCTTAAGGTCATCTGATATGATTACCCCCAGGTCCCTTTCCTTTTTTGTTGTTGTTACTACCTCCCCACCCATTGTGTAGTCTTCCCCTGGGTTCTTGTTTCCCAGGTGCATTATTTTGCACTTCTTTGCATTGAATCCTAGCTGCCATACTTCTGACCATTCCTCCAACCTTGCCAAGTCCCTTTCCATCCTTTCCATGAAGACCTCATATGGACAGGATGTTGGAAATGAAGGTACAGTTAAAACAGTCTGACAGAGGTATTGCTCATTTACGTGGAAGCTTTTACATAGGTAGGGATAGAGGTTTATGCTTTTACCCGGGTCAGCTTCAAACCTGCCATAAATGTGGTGCAAGATCCCACCTGAGCAATACTTCTGATAAGCCTTGGTGCAGTTTGTGTTCAGCCTGTGGACATGTGAGCCTAGGGTGCCCCAACCCCCTGAAGTGCAATCTCTGCAATGAGGCTGGACACTCTTATCATCAGTGTCCATGGGCAGACCATAATAGGGTGGGCCGTCTCCCCCAGGATCAGCTAGCCTTAATAACTGACTCGCAGACTCAGGCTCTTCACCATAAGGAAGGAGAATCTTCCAATGCCACT
This sequence comes from Neoceratodus forsteri, assembly GCA_016271365.2. Classification (NCBI taxonomy): domain Eukaryota; kingdom Metazoa; phylum Chordata; order Ceratodontiformes; family Ceratodontidae; genus Neoceratodus; species Neoceratodus forsteri. The sequence goes on from CM028133.1 coordinate 1,137,560,902, forward strand.
CCTCCTCCTCCCCAAGAGGAAGTCTCGATAGTAGCGGTTACCCCTCAACCTACTCTGGAGGTGTCAGGCATACAGAAACTTCCTTTCTCCAATTTGGATCCAGGTCCAGCTAAAGAAATTACTTCAGAACCAATGTCTCCCCTCCTCCCTCCCTCCCCATCTCAGGAGATGGCCCTTTTACAGAAGTTCCCACTGCAAAAAGAGGGAAAGGGAAAAGAAAGGCACAAGGCCTCCCTCCACGGAAACCTATCCCCTCTAGGAATAGATACTAGACCTTGGCAAAAAGAAAGCAATCGGGGGACATGGTAGAAGAGGATGGTGATTTGGACTCTTCACAAACCTCTTCCATAAGGATGGAGTATTCCTCAGATTCCCAGCCAGATCCTTCTCCCTCAAAAAAATATCCTATGGTTCAATCTGCTGTAACATGAGACAAAAGAACTCTGGTTTGTATTTAATTGTATCTTCCTTCTTCTCACTGCCTCTTTCATGCATGCAGGGCTTAGGATGCGTTGTCTCACACTCAATGTATGTAGTATAAAATCACACAGAAAACTGATAACAACTATGCGGTACCTTGCAGACCTTCACCAATATATTTATTTACTTCAGGACACACGATTGAAGGCAAAGTACGAGCTTATGCAGGCAAAAAATAGGTGGACAAAATGGCCTTCTTTTTGGGCATCTGGGGAGGACAGGTATGATGGCCTTGGAATTTTGTTTTATGGATACAATTATAGTATAATTAGAATAGTGGACATTCTTCTTGGACGAGCTATGCTATTAGACTGCAGATATAAACATTTAAAATTAAGGATTATTAATGTTTATGCGCCACAAAGCATAGCGGCTAGATCTGAACTATTTAAATTACTACAGCTTTATTTACATACCAACAGACATCTTTACATGGGGGGGAGGATTTCAACTGTGGACTTACCCTAGCAGATAAAGGAGGGGTTACACAAAAGATTTTTGGAGAAATGGCGCTTTAAGAACAATAGTGAAAAATGCAGCACTTAAGGATGGATACTGTGAGGTACATCAATCAGGCACAAAAACTTATCACACGGGCCCCCTCGCCACATGTATAGATTATATATTTGTATCACAAAATACATCAGTGCAGCAGGCTATGGTGCTCCCATGTGAAACATTGGACCATTTAGCGAGCTCCTTAAATTGCTCACCATCTAATAGCGCCTTTCCACATAATACCCAATACAGATGGAAATTAAACAGTGCTCTGTTATTAGAAAATCATATCTCAGCTGCTTGCCAGGAGCTCCTAAAAGCTCAGATTTCAGTATTAGAAGCATACCATTCTCCCCTAAATTGGTGGGAGGATACAAAAAAGGATTTGAAATCCTTTTTTTATAAAAAAGGCCAAAAATAAGACTCAGACTTCCTATTTGAAGTATTTAACACTGAGACAGAAGCTTACAGATACCATCTCCCGCACATACGAAACTGGAATATATTATTCCTCACAAATAAAGGCTTTGAAAACAGAGATGGAAAAATTCCAGTACAATAGGGCATCCTCATTAAAGATAGAAGCCCAATGTGGCACACAAAGCACTAAAGCTTCACTAGATATGGAGATTTGGAGGCAGTATAACGCAGTGGTCTAAGGCTCTGAGCTACAAATCTGGAGACATCCAGCAGACCAGACCTGGGTTTGAATCCCACAGCTTCCACTTGTATACTGTGTGACCCTGAGCAAGTCACTTAACCTCCTTGTGCTCCCAGGTTGCTCCTGTAAAAAAGCTTTCAGCTTAGTGTGCTATACCTGGTTAAATAACTAAAAAAAATAAATAAAATAGATATAGTATGTTCAAAAGCTGTTCAGATAGGGTAGCCGCTACTCATATAGAACAGCTTAAGGAACCAGACTTCTCTGTTATTTATAATACACTGGCCTCTATAAAGAAAAAAAAAGCTAATTTTCATTTAGGCAAACATTTGGAACTGTTTCCTCAGCCTCCCCAAGTAAAAAATTCCTGTCCAATATCTCTATCCCCTCTGTTCCAAGGGATCAGTTAGCAAATTTGACCAACCCTATATCTTTAGAAGAAGTACAGGCAGCAATAAAAAGCAAAAGAAACATACCTCTCCTGGGCAGTGTCACAGCTTGTGGGAATAAACTTCAGACAAGGCAAATTTATAGGTTTAACACACCATGGTGTGATATTTATTTTTCAAAGGTTAGAAAAATAATAAATGAAAACAACAAAAATTGCAAAGAAAATCACTACTTAACATCAGTAGTTTCTCACAAAATATAGTCCTGGATCTTAGAGCTCCTAAGACCCTTCTCATCTGCATTCAACAGCCTGCCTGCCTCTCTTCTTCCTCTCCTAGGGCTGAGCCCCTCTGGGATGAACTGAAGTAAACTCAATGAAGAGGTATTTATATCTTTCGGTGGAGAGTCACCTGATTAAGCCCTTTCTATTTACAAGTCTGGACATGTTGTTTCAAAACCAAAGGGGAAGGGTTATTTCAGGGGATTTCCTGGTTCAGTTAAAGGTACAGTGTATATCTTCACATATACTGATTCTCTATATCTCTGATCCACAGTGACTAAGCACTTTTATAAAGTGTACCACATTCTCATACATAGAACCTTATATAGCAACAGGTCTATAGTGTGACTTTATGAAAATATCCTAAGGATTTCTTATACCTGTACTAATCATGACATTATTATTGATTTATAAGACTTCTGACCATTTGTCTTTAAAAAGGCTTTACTAACTGTATTCATTCCTATGTAAAATAGCCATCATGCTTTTTGTACGCAAAATGCACTTATGCACTTTACACAACACCTCTCCATGTGTTTGGCATCATTCCAGGGACTGGATGGATGGAAATGGAAAAAGAATGAAAAGAGAGAACTAGTAGGAAGTTTAGTAGGGAAAGTAAAGAGCTATGCTAGGTGGCCAACCTAGGGTAGGGGGAAAAAAAAGAAAAGCAAAGAGAAAAGTTGTAGCTGTTGCTAGGAAATAAGGAGACAGAAAAGTGGTCCATTAGTCATAGCCGAGGGTGTAACCTAACTCCGCCACAGGCAGGATGGATTTACTGCAGAGCTTTATCAGCATTTCTTAGTTTTTTTGCCCCATATTAACCTTAGTTTTCAATATCATAATAAACACTAATTCTATTCCACAGTATTTCTCCGAGGCTATTATGATTCTTTTATTTAAAAAAGGGAGTAGATCAGATATTCGGAACTGGAGACCTTTGAGTCTACTGAATGTGGACTATAAGCTCCTTGCATCAATCCTGCTGAATAGACTTATTCCCATAGCCACACAAGTAATATCGGAAGTCCAGACCTGTGCCATCTCTAACAGAACCATTACCTCTAATCTATCAGCACTTAGAGGCATTTCAGCCTATAGTACTGCAAACGCTCCCTCACTGGTAATCTCGGACCAAGAGAAGGCTTTTGATTGGGTGAATCATAATTACTTATTTCTGGTACTGTCCCACTACCGTATTCCTATACAATTCATTAACTGGATTAAGTTACTGTACAATACAACATGGATACATCCACATATTAATGGATCTCCTTGCCCCTTCCCTTCTTAAGTCAAAAGGGAGTCGGACAAGGCTGTCCCTGGAGCCCACTCCTCTATGTCTTTCAAATAGACCCTTTATTAAGGAAATTCTTGCAGCATACATCTATCCCAAGAATTGTACTACCTACAGGTTACACTCTGCCCCCGGTATCTACTTATGCAGATGGTCTTTGTATTCACACTACCCTTTTGCTTGAAGGAAGTGACTTTGCACCCCTTATTAAGGAATTTGAAACTGTGTCTGGTTCTAGACTGAACTATGAGAAAAGTTCAGCCATTCACCTCCCACTAACAGATACCCCAAACCCAGTTACACAAATAGCAGGCATCCATTTGCACCCCTCTCCAATAAGAAGTCTAGGTTTAACCTTTGCTAATATTGACGATGCCTCCTATAATTGGGGTACTACTTTGGATAAAGCCTCATGTATAGTTTCCTCATGGAAGGGCCGTCCCATAGCCAAACAGAAAAGGGTTATGCTATTAAAGACACTAATCCTTCCCTTGTTTCTACATTTAGCTGCCATTTACCCAGTACCATTTACACTTGAATCAAGGGTAAACAACATTTTTTTTCAAGGATTCTGGGGGAGCCGTCTGAATCTAAATGAAAGATCTTACACATACCTAGATTATTGCTATGGTGGAGTTAAAATGTTGAACCCCATTTTTTTTTTCATTGCTTATTCTTGAAACTTAATATACCCCTTTTGTTGCACACAAAACCTCCCGTCTGGTACTCATTGATACATTTCTTCACATCATCTTTATGCCCTGTATGGCAGCAACCCCCTTTGGAAATCCCCAGGAATTTTAGGAAACATAAACTTCCACACTATTTGATTCCTGCTTTTCTTATAGTTAGGCAGTGGGGCTTAACATCCAATAGAATACTTACAGCCACCAGGAGGCAGCTATATCAGACAGTCTTAGGGACACTGTTTTCAAACCTTCCATCACTGGAAGATGTTTCTGGAAATAAAACAGATCAGACAACTGTCTTTCTGCCATTAACAGACCCTAGCCTCCCTAAACGGGTGTGGGATGTTACATGGTTGGCTTGTCATGGAAAGTTAGGGGTTCCTAATAACCTAAAACATAAGGCAGTAGAAGAAAGAACGTGCCCTTGGGACACCTGCCCTAATATCCCAGAAACTATGAGGCACGTTTTTCTAGACTGTCCCTTTACACATTCTGTATGGACTCTACTTTTACATAAATGGAGAGAAAGGCTCTCCTTGTAATTACATATGACATTTTAGTATATGGCATTTATGCCCCAAGCTTTGAAAACCTCCCACCCTAGCACATTACGTTTGATTTTTGCTTCTATGTAGGTTTTATTTATGGCAGGCCAGATGCACCTATCTTCTGCAGCAAAACATGTGTCGTCCTCTACAAATCATCACACAGACAGTGCACAGCCTAAAGGACATATATGACTCTGAAAGAGCAACAGTACCTATTGTAGTTTTCCAAAAATGCTAGAAATATTGTACATGGTTTCTTAATGGAACTTAAATGGGAAAAAAACTTTAATAAAAAAAAGGGGAGACATAAGGTATATGTTTTAGGAGAGAACTGTTACGAATTAATTAATATGACTCTGACATTTTGGGTATTGGTATTTCTGTTTTTTCCTTTTGAGTACTGCACATTTGGAGGGTATGATGTTAATACTCTTTTTGTTTTTTTTTTTCTTTTCATTTTTTTATGATTGCAGATGGGAATGGGTTGAATTGATTATGTTTAGTCCTGATGTATGATGTAATATATATTTTTTATTTACTGTTTTTATAATTTCATGTAATGAACATTGCTTGTTTTGTATCTTAAATTTATTATTTAAATAAAAAAAATCCCCTACTCTTTGGTAGGGGGAGCCGCTGTCCTCTTGGCTTGCTGCCAAGATGGCCACCGGGTGGCTGAAGGAGTATCAGAGGAGATAGAGGTGGGGGAGCTGGTCTCCGCTCCTACCTCGCAACATATTGAGACCCAGCTAGAAAATCTGCCAGAATGTATTAGGTGCCGGAACTGGGGGGGGGGAGCGAAAGGGGCGGTAGCCACTCCACTTTTTATTTCTGTATGGCAAAAACTAGTATAGAAGAAGTGCCCTTTGTACCCTCATAAGTGCCTCTTTGATTCTCAGCCCCCTCAGCTTTTATCATCTTTCGGCACCCTTGAACGTACAGCTATTGAACATATTGCTTCACTGACAAGGAATATAACTTCCATACCCTATGGTCCAGAACCTGAGGATGAACATGCGATGGATGCATCACTGGATGAATCCAAGATGGAACTAGAGAAATTCACAGACTGTGGTGAGTTCAAAATTGCTTGTTCAGAGATGAAAAATCTGGAAAAAATGCTCGAGGCTGAAGAGCGACAGTATTTTTTAAAGAAAATGAAGCTGCAGAAAGAGCTTAGAGACCTGAAGGCTGACAGATGGAAATGCTCTATCAGACACACCCAGTTGACTGCTGCTGATGTGGTAGCATTAAAAGAACTGAGAATGAGCTGGGCAGCAGTGGTTGAAAGTGAGGACTCTACCCTACTAGACAAACAAACACTACAACCTGAAAAAGGATGATAAAAACTTGAGAAAAATATCAGGATAACTGTCAGGAATGGCACAAACAAGTCTCCCAAGACTTGTCCTAAGATGCCCTGAAATAGACAGGCTGAAGGAAACTCAGGAATGGTCTGTCACTATTGCACAGCAGGCTGCTGGATGGGAACAAGACCTAGTGATAGGATAGTGGAAATCAGGAGACACTCTCATTCACATCCCTATAGAAAATGGCACAGGTATAGCAAAACCTATTTCTGCCAGTTCTCATGGGTTGGATATTGAAGTTCCTTAAAAATTAGCCCTTACATAGAATCCACATCAGCAACTGCATAACGCTGAAAGGTCTGTATCACTTTCAAACAAATTACAACCTGTGGTGTGCCCCAATACTGACATAATTATTCCAGACCAACCTTTAAACGTTATAAACAAAACCAACCCGAGGCCATTTTCATCCTTATTTAAAATGGCTATTCTGCCTGCCAAAAGACACAATGCAGTGGGACTGTCTTGTACAGGGGGAATGTCAGAACCTCCTGATAGGGTTTTCATTGCCAGACAGTTACTTAAGGACTCCATGAAATTTTTTGTGAACAAAATTTGTCTGCTTATCCATATTTCTGGGGAGACTACATTTGATATAAGCTTTAAAACTTTAAATGGCCTTGAACAATTCTGGACCAAGTATAATCCCCTTAAGAAATCATCCTTGTGGTCTCCCTTTACTGTGATACTTCTGACAAAACCAGCACATAAAAATATCACAGTGCTTTTTATGTTTGCTTGTACACATGTGCAAGAAACATAGTGCCATCATCCGAGTTTTTGTAGGTGTGGCACCCTGTCTTCCTATTCAGTCAGTGTGTTTCCAGGCGCGGCCACAGTTCACCAATGAATGCTGCAGCTGTCTATGACAGCAGTTGAAAATGTAGTGCTGTACAGTTGAAAGGAAGAGCTCCACTTCAGTGAGCAGCGATAAGATAGTGTGTGCTCATGCACTCCCTCCCCACACACATACACGCACGCATATTGCGTGCTCATGCACCCTGCCACACACTGTATGGCCAATGGGGTGCCCAATCCCGTCGGCCCTGCTGCACTCCCCCAACAGAGTTCCCATGTGCACACTGGGAGCCCACCCAATGTGGCAAAGTCCATATGGCTGACGGGGGTGCCCAATCCCCCGTTGGCTCCACTGTTCCCCCCTAACAGACTACCGGGTGCCACACTGGGAGCCCACCCCAGTGTGGCAACAGTCTGTATGGCCGACGGGGGTGCCGAATCCCCCGTTGGCTCCACTGTCCCCCCAAACAGCCTTTCAGCTGCCACGCTGGGAGCCCACCCCAGCGTGGCACAAGTCCCGCATCGTCTTAGAAAACAAACCTGCAAGAAAACCTTCCCTTGCTGACTGTCCTGACCCCTCCCCACCCATGCCCACCTCTGTGCACCTTATCTCCCACACCCCACCTCACCCCATACTTTGCGCATTTCTCCAGGAGTCCAGCGCGACGACCGTGGACCGGAACACGTCAGCTTTCAAAGCCAACCGCAAACTGAGGAAATGCCGGTAAGCTGTATATAATGGAATAAATAGGGGTTTCAAACTTTGATGCATATCTCAGGTATTTTGGGATTTTTTCACCAGATTTTCAACACGGGGTTTTTGGGGAGCCCACCTCATGAATTCTGGCACTGTCATTTTGTTAGTCAGCCCTGAAAAGTGATTTCGCGGTCACTACACTGAACCATCTTTTGGGACCGATTTACAAAATGACAGTGTTACAGTTCATGAGGTAGGCCCCTCAAAACCCTATGTTGAAAATTTCATGAAAAATTTCAAATGAGTTTTACTTAGCATGTGTTGTAATTGTTCCTACGCATGCTCATAACTTTGCAATTTTCAATTTTTTCACCCAGATTTTCAACATTGCCATTTTACCACACCTCCTTATGAGCTGTACAGCGGTCATTTTCACATCTCACCCAAAACGTGTTTCCGCGTATGTAGCGCACAATGGCGTAGTCGGTGTGCGAAATCAATGTTCGGGACAGATTAAGAAAATCACAGTGACACTGTTCATGAGCAGAGGTGTTAAAATGGCTATGTTAAAAATTTGGTAAAAAAATTCCCAAAAATAACTTTTACGAGCATGCGTTGCGCTGTTCCTACGCACGCTCATAAGTTCACGAATTTTCAAGATTTTCACTCAAGATTTTCAACATTGCCATTTTAAGACACCTCTTTATGAGCAGTACAGCTGTCATTTTTCACATCTCACCCAAAATGTGTTTCTGCGCATGTAGTGCACAATGGCGCAGTCGGTGTGCGAAATAAATGTTCAGGACAGATTAAGAAAATCACAGTGACACTGTTGATGAGCAGAGGTGTTAAAATGGCTATGTTAAAAATTTGGTGATAAAAGTCCATAAAATGACTGTGTTACTTGCGACCATTGCGCAGTTTCCATGCAGCCTCGTAAGTTCATGGATTTCTAATATTTTCAGTCCAGATTTTCACCACTGGCATTTTTCCACACTTCCTTATGAGCAGTACAGCTGTCATTTTTCACACCATGGCTGAAATGTGTTTTCGCACTTCCAGCGCAGAAATGCGTGGTCGCTGTGGGAAATCACTGTTCGGGACAGATTAAGAACGTCACAGTGACACTGTTCATGAGCAGAGGTTCCAAAATGCTTGTGTTGACAATCTGCTGTAAAAAATCCCCAAACTAATTGCATTACGGGTGTGTGTTCCGCAGTTTCTACACACGCTCATGACTTCACCAGTTTTTTTTTATATTTTCACTGCAGATTTTCAACATTGCCATTTTTTGCACCTCCCCATGAACAGTACAGCTGTCATTTTTCACATCCTGTTCAAAATGTGTTTTCGCACCTCTGGTGCCAAATGGCGTAGTCACTGTGCAAAATCAGCTTTCAGCTAACAAACTTATATTGCCAACTGTTCATAAGGTGGGGGTCACAAAAAACCCATGTTGAAAATATGGAGCAAAAATGTCAACGAACGCCTGAGGCGTTAGGGTTTCCGACCATGAACCCCACTCAGTAGAGATTGACAGGCATCAGGGGTGTGACTTGGAATTCTCGCCTGTAATGCTCATACCATTCCACACCCTGCAGCCAGTGAGAGGCATTGAGGTGTGCCTTGGACTCTTCGGCCCCAAAGTTCATCCCATTCTCCTATACAGCACCCATCTCACTGTATTTCCTGATGAAATGGGGTGCGCATAAGGGCCAAAGACCCCAAGGCACACCATGACACTTGTCAGTGTCTGCAGGGTAGGGTGTGGTGAAATGGCATGGCCGTTATGCCTGATGACCCAAAGGCACACCCCAATGCCTGTCAGTCTCTGCAGGGTGGTGGTGGGGTTGGCTTCAGTTCAATACTTCACTGCCATTCCTATTATGCAGCTCTCTAACTCCTACACTACCAATGCCAATGCCAGCAAGCAAACATTTGGCATCGACAAATGCTTGTTAGAAATGAAGGCGTGAGTGTGCATGATTTGACATATTGCCTTAAACAATGATGTACTGTAACTGAAGACCCTGAAACCATACTGGATTCTGAGAATATATGGACAGGGAGGTGAAAAGTAAAGGTAATGCTGAAAACAATGGACAAAGAAGTTGTACTTCTGCCTAACTCTTTTTTTTCTGGGAAGGGACAGTGGTGTATTATTTTACCCCGGACGACCTAAAACTTGCTACAAATGTGGTTCAGCTGCTCATTTGAGCAGTATATGTGATCAAATAAAATGTACAGTATGTGGGGAATTGGGTCAATTGGGGTCACAATGCATTAATGAATGTAAATGTAATTTGTGCGAGGAGCTGGGACACACATTTCAGAACTGTTAATGGGCAGCCCATAATATCATTGACCAAGCAGATGGGGAAGAACAAAGATTGATCATCACGTTAGCACAGAAACATAAAACAAAATAAGTGCTCAGAGACAGCAAACACAGGTGGAAGTGGCTGGGCCTGGTCACCCCCCACGCCCTACCACGGAAGCTCCCCAGACTGACAATAGGAACCAAGGCCAGGGATCGAACCTGGAGTTTCACTGTTCTACAACTGGTACTGCTCCCACAATAATCCCTCTACAACAGCCAGCTCCTGGTGCTGTGGTTTCACTACCAGATAATACTATGCCCCCAAATCCAGTAACAGAATCAGACCATATGCCCACGAGACATAAGTTGAGAAGTAGTACCCTGAATACAACACCTAAGTCAGATATAATACCTGTATCCCACAGACATAACATCCTGCTCCCACAATCAGAAAACACAGATCAGTCAGCCTGGTGGCACTGAGGGCTAAGGTGCTGGATGCCTTATCTCGATGACCCGGGTTCGAGAACGAGCATGGGCCATTGGAGGTCGACGAGGGGGAGGGGTGGAGCTGGATGGAGCTCCCAAAAGGCAACTCTCCTCTCCTCTCCGGGGTGGGAAGGTGGCATCCCTCGGCTATTGTCTGCCTCCTGGTGGAGGCTAGGAGGCAGTACATGCTAGAGGGTGCACAGGCGTTAAGCCAACAGGAGGGTGGAAGGGGTCGTTACTGGGGCTGTAGCATGCATGCGCGCCTGCACGCATGGGCTACTACTTCCGGGGCCCTGGGTAAAAAAATGGAGAAGGAAAGATTCTGGCGGCAGGATGACACCTGACTCCCCACAGGCACTGCTCCCGAGCCGGGCATAAGGTAAGCTCCAGTAATTCCGGGTGTGAAGCTACTGTCATAAAGCTGTTTGATCTTATGCCTGGCAGAGTGTTGATACTGGACATATGTGTAATCAAATGGTGTTCAGACTGATTAATTTGTATGCACCACAGGGCAAGGCAGCAAGGATTGAGATACTGAGGCAAATCTAACCCTTTTTGTATACCTCACAGAATGTAATTTTTGCAGATCTGAATTGCAGTTTTTCTTTAAAAGATAAAAATACTACTACTACAACAACTCAACTTTACTGCGATATGAATACCTTGCAACAAATTTTTTAGTAAAGCAAGGCCCAGGGAAGCATATTTTTTACATACTGAACAATATACACCCACTTTCCACAAGGGCCATCTGGCCACTAGAATTGACAATATTTTTACATCAGTGTGAGTCCCAACATTTCGGCGACAGTGCAACCTGCAGAATTTTCTGACCATTATTTATTGTCTATCCAGGTAGGAACGACGTCCCCCTGTAATAGGGGCACAGGAGTCTGGACAATGCATGTCTCATTATACATTAACAATTTGTACCCAAAGCCATACAATATTTAATTCAAGCCAGAAAACCTGTATACATTCTGTTCAACGACCTGCTAATCTGGTGGGAGGATACCAAAGCTGAACTACAAAACTTATTGAAACAATTAAGTAAATCATTCAGTAATGGGAAATATTTGGTATATCTTCACAATAGGAAATTGTTCCAACAACTACTGCCCAAATCTCATGAAACAGGACAGGATTTATCTATTAAAATTACTAGAATAAAATAAGAACTGATGGACTATCATGTATGCAAATCTAAGGCTTTATACTATCAGCAGTAATTCTGAACACAGGGCTCCTCAGATGCAGTATGCCCATTTGATAGCTGTCATACAAAAATATTAAAGAGAGACATGACGAGTACTAGAGATACGAATGATCAGTTATTCACAACAAAAGCAGGGATATTATGTATAATTTCTGAATATACCAGCAATATGTATGCTCCATTAACAACAAATGGAAGAATTGTAGTCTGACTTCATTTTTTGATTTTTCCTCCATACCTGACATAGAAACGGGTGGCCCCCTTTTGCCCGACACCCCGATGGCGAAACACGGAAAATGACCACTACAGTGACAGTTGCTGTAATAGTCTGTTTCTGTGTTTCGCTTTCCCCCAGTGTCCCACCCCCTCCCCAGACCAACTCCAACCTACAGTTGAGAATCCCAAAGTCCAGGGGGCGTGGAAGGCAGAGCCCTCCACATGGGTGTGTGGGGGGTGCAGCCTCCCACAGAAACACTGGGGGCTTAGGCGGCACAATACACAAATACAGTGCTGTGCCGTGCTATGTAATTAGTCGACAGATTTACTGTCGACCAAACTTGGTGCTTCCCGTAGAAGCATAGAAACACAGACTTTGATGGCAGATAAGAATCGCTTGTCCCACCTAGTCTGCCCATTTCCCTACCTACTGGATAAGCTGCAGATCCTAGTTAAACAGCCTATTTCTTCTTATCCCCCACAAGAATTGCGTTATGTCTGTCCCATGCATTCTAGAATTCTTCCCAGTTTTAGACCCCACAACCTCCTCAGGAAGGCAGTTCCATGCGTCCACCACCCTCTCTGTGCAAAAATACTTCCTCACATTGCCACTGAGCCATCCCCTCTATCTTCAAATTGTGTCCCCTTGGGTATATCGTCGCTGCATTGAAACTCTGATGGCGAAGACCACCACAGCGACAGGATTCGGCCAAAATCCTCCTGTGATGGTCTCCGCATGGCCATGGGATTGCCTCGCAGGGTGTTTGGCCCCCCCGGTCCAACTCCGACTCTGAGTTGGAATCCTAGAACCCGGGTGTTGTGGGGGTGGGCCCCTGATGAAACAGAGGCATCCCGATACTGCATTGCCGACACTTCGGCAATGTGGCTGTCACTGTCGGGATGTCTTATGCTGCTGTCACCGCGGCATGGTAAAACCATCCCTTGTTCTTGCACATCTTTTTGAAAGATGCTACCTCTTGGACTTTGTTGATTCCACTGAGGTACTTAAAAGTTTCTATCATGTCCCCCCTCCCTTCTTACCTCAAGGGTATACATATTAAGTTCCTTTAGTCTCTCCTCATATGGCTTCTCCTGCAGACCCTGCACCATTTTAGTTGCCCTCCTCTGGACTGCCTCCATCCTATCTACATCCTTTCGGAGATGGGGTCTCCAGAACTGGATGCAATACTCCAGATGGGGTCTCACCAACTGTCTGTACAGAGGGATAACAACTTCCTGTTTTATGCTGGTGATGCCTCTCCCTACATATCCCAGTATCCCCCCAGCCCTCTTCCCCTGGGTTTTTGTTTCCCAGGTGCATTATTTTGCACTTCTTTGCACTGAATCCAAGCTGCCATACTTCTGACCATTCCTCCAATCTTGCCAAGTTCCTTCTCATCCTTTCCACCCTCCCTTGTGTAGCAACCGTGTTGCAGATCTTTGTGCCATCTGCAAAGAGGCATACCTTTCCTTCCAGTCTCTCTGCAATGTCACTTATAAAGACATTAAAAAGGACTGGACTCAGTACTGAACCCTGCGGGACCCCACTAGTAACCCCCTTTCTTCAGAGTGGACTCCGCTTACTATTACCTTCACGTGTTCTGTTGTCCAGCCAATGTTTTACCCAGGTTACCACCCTGGGACCCACTCCCAGGCTGGCTAATTTGTTTATTAATCTTTTGTGTGGGACTGTGTCAAATGCCTTGTTAAAGTCTAGGTAGGCCATGTCCACAGCCCCTCACTGGTCTACTACTTTGGTCATCCAGTCAAAGAAATCGATTAGATTCATCTGACATGACCTTCCCACTGTGAATCCATGCTGCCTTGGGTTCTGTGCCCCACTGGCCTCTAGGTACTCAAGAATTATTTCCTTCAGAAGTGATTCCATCATTTTCCCTATCACACAGGTCAAACTGACAGGTCTGTAGTTTTCTGCCTCTGTCTTGCACCCACTTTTGTGAAGGAGAATCACATCCGCTCTCTTCCTGTCCTCAGGTACCACACCATCCTCCCATGATTTGTTAAAAAGGGTAGTCAGTGGTGTCACTAGTTCTCCCCATAATTCTTTAAGAATTCTTGTCCACCTTCAGTTTTAAGAGTTTTTTCAGAACCCATTCTTCTGTGAAAGGACTGGGATCCACTCCCCTATCCAGAGTGCTTCTATTAATTGGATTAGGTACCTCCCCCTTCTCCTCTTTTGCGAATACTGAGCAGAAGTATTTGTTCAGTATCCCTGCTTTTTCACTGTCACTCTCTGCCCACCCACCGTCCATTCTATTCAGAATCACTATCCCTCCATTTGTCTTTCTACGCTCCCTGATGTACCTATAAAAGGTTTTATTCCCCTTCTTAACCGAGTTGGCTATCTTTTTCTCAGTTTGGGCCTTTGCTATTCTGTCTTCCCAGCTTCCTTCTGCCTTAACTGGTACGGTTCTCTGTCCTGCTCCTTTTGTGTTTTCTTTTACTTCCTAAATGCTATCTTTTTCTCTCTAACCTTCCCTGCCACCTCTTTTAAGAACCATAGTGGCTTTTCCTTACATTTTGATTTGTTTATTTGCTTCACACAAAGGCGTGTTGCCTCTGTAATGGCAGTTTTGATGTTTCCCAATTTTTGCTTCACCCTTCCTTCTTGCCTGTTTGCTAGTGCTTTTCTAAGGCACTCTCCCATTTTGACAAAGTCAGCCCTCCTGAAGTCCAGTACCCTCACTTTTGTATGGCTTGACTCTGCAGCTGAGTTTATCGTGAACCACACTGTTTGGTTGTCACTTGTTCCCAGATGGCTGCCCACATCTAGATCTGAGATCCTCTCGCTGTCCCCATTTGAGAGTACAAGGTCTAAGATTGCTTCCTCTCGAGTGGGTTCCAACACTAGCTCTATGAGGCATGCCCCCTGTAGGGCATTGAGAATGGCCCTGCTCTTGGATGTGGCTGCAGCAAAGGTGCTCCAGGTAACATCTGACATATTAAGGTCCCCCATCAACAGTATCTCCTCTTTCTCTGCCATCCTAAGGATGCCTTCTTTCATATCCTTGCCCATTCCCTCCCTCTGAGATGGGGGTCTGTATACAAACCCTGTGCGGATTGTGGTATCATTTCCAGTCTCTAAGGTGACCCACAGTGCCTCCTCTCCTCCCTGTTTACTCTTTCGTCCAGTTGCTTTTATCCCTTCCCTTACATAGAGAGCTACTGCTCCCACTCTTCTACCCTTCCTGTCTCTCCTGTAGGTTGTGTACCCTGGTATGTTAACATCCCAGTCATGGTTCTCTGTGTACCATGTTTCTGTGACTGCCATGATGTCCAGGCATCCCTCTTCCATCAAAGCCATCAGTTCAGGGAGCTTGTTGCCCAGACTACAGGCGTTGGTACTCATTACCCTCCATTTCATGACAGCCTTACCTCTTTTTGACCCATCCCTGTCCTTACTGCCTATTACCTATGATCCTGGTTCCCCTCCTGGACAGATGCAGACCATCACACCAGTATAGGCCTGCATCACTTCAGGTGGACCCCCAGTACCCAAGGAAGCCAACCCCCTGAGCTCTGTACCAGTTTTTCAACCACTGATTGACTCCCATGGTGTGGAGCACTCTAGCCTCACCCATGCCATAGACAGGCAGCACCTCCGAGAAGGTTACTGTGCATGCTACTTGTCTAAAGCCCCTCCCCAACTCCACAAACTCCTCCTGCACTATTCTGATCCTTTTCCCAGCCAGGTCATTTGTCCCTAGGTGGACAATGACATCCAACTCCCCCCCCCCCCATGCAGCTGCTCCCACGATCCTGAGGATTCGCTCCCTGTCCCTCCAAGCTATGTCACCTGACAGGCACCTTACCTCCCTTTCACCTCCCTCCCACAGTTCTATCCTCCTAACAATAGAGTCCCCCACCAGGAGTTGTTTCAAACAACATGAAGTCTTGCTGTATTCTGACTATATGTAGTTAGTCCCAGCACTTGAACTGCTCCGGAGAGTAAAGGGTTAACTCTATGCAAAGGCATAGAACGTTGAGCTCGAGCTCGGTTTTCAAACCTCTGTCTGTGGTACTCTGAAGTGTAACCATCAGATTTCTTCAAATCAAATCAAATCTTTATCTATCCAGGCGATCATCATTGAGCAAGCTCATTTACAAGATGGACCTGCTGTTGTCCAAGACAGTTATACATACATAGATTGAGAATACAAAGTACAACATGTGCAAAGAGTTACAAACAAATTTACAGAAAGTGGTATGTGCACGATATGCATTCCAAGCGTTCTTGTAGGAACATACATGCATCACTCAACTTTGCTGTGGTATATACAGACTCCATGTATGCAGAAGTTGAGGTGGTATGTTTAGTCATTCTTAGTCAAGCCTCCATCAGAGGGTACAATTCTTTGCATTTCATCCCTCAGTGACCGTTTACCATACTTGGGTGAGGGTCCTGGGCTGCATAGGGGCCTCTAATGAGGTCTGTATGTTCTGCTTCTTACTCCGCCTAACTGTGAAGTCGCTCCAGAGATCTCTCCTGCGCTTCGGTTCAGTTATAGTTCAAATAGGTTGTTTTTTTTAAACCATTGCTTCAGTATTTCGGTATTCTTGCCTCTGTCTTGGTACCAGTAAGTGGTAGTAGTAGGTAGTGATTATTTTAGCGTTTTTTGGTTAAGAAATTGTTTTAATTTTGGTTCTTTGCCAGTCGGTCCGATTCAGAACCAAAACTGATTTTCATTTGTTGTACTGTATACTTGTGTGTGGTTTTTCTGGTACTTATCAGTTCCTAAAAAATCTGATATTTTAGGATTTTTTTAACCGACCCATGACACGGTTAGAACCGATAAGATGGTAATCGCCTGGCTTAACCGCTGTTTAAGGTGATTTTTGATAATGAAGGCATGTCTGAGAAACCCAAAAAGAAAACTGGACCCACTGGGTTTCAGCACTGTACTGAGTGTAAGGATGCCTTTGCTAAGGTCGACCCTCACCTCGTATGTGTGTACTGTCTGGGGTTTGACCACCTCAAGGAAGACTGCCAGATCTGCAAGAACTTTCCCAAAGCCACGCTGGAAAATGTTTGAGTAGGCTAAGGCAGAGGGAGGCAGTGAAGTCCACTGACCCGGATGGCCAGCCCGGTTCAGTTGCGACCGAACCTGAGGAGGTGCCCACTGACCTGGGCAATACCTCCTCAGGCAACCGGAGAGCCGATTCTGTGGAATCAGTTCTGACTAAGAGAAAAAGAAAGTCAGCTGGTTTGGATCCGACTTCCCATGGTCCGACCGCTGAAGAGGTAGCAAAAGCGATTTCCATAGTTCAATCGCTTTGCCCGCTTCCGACAGAACCGGTGTCGGTCCAAAGCCAATCGGTTCAGTCGGAAATAGCTGCTTCAGACATAGAACCTGAAGCATACTATGAGGGTGATTGGGAGGAGGATGAAGACCATGATGAAGAGGATGAGGGCCTAGATGTGCCAGTAGAGCCTGATATCTCCCCAGACAGGCTCTCTCAGGCTTCTCCTCCCAGGCTTTCTGAGTCCCCTTCCCATTTCTTGTTTTACAAGAAAGTGGCTGAGACTCTTCAGCTTCCTATGGAAGAGGTTGAATGGGATCAGGAAGAACCTGACTACCTGGAAATGATGGATGTACCGGAGTCAAAAAGGGTGTCTATCCCCTGACACAAATCCTTGGGGAAGCAGACACAAAACATTTTACAGTTTCCTACATCCATTCCTCCTGTGGAAAAAAGAATGGACAGGAGGTATGCTTTGTCAGGTCCTGGGGTGGAATTCCTTACTAATCACAGCAGCCATGTTGGGGTAGTACAAGCTGCAGTCTGTGGCAAGGCTAATATTCACTTGGCATCTCACCTCCCAGACAAAGATTCTAGAAAGGTGGATGCCATGGCAAAAAAACAGTACTTGGCATCCTCTTTGGGATTCAGACAATCTAACTATATGGCATATACAGTTAGGTACCAGATATCTACAGTATGTGGGACATGGTTCCGGAACTGGCTAAGAATGCCACCCCCCCCCAGCTAGCCAAGGAGCTGGAGCAGATGGCTGCAAATGGTATTGAGGTATCTAAAGTGCAATTCCACGCTGCTGTAGACTCAAATGACATTCATTCCAGGGTCATGGCTACATCTATCTCCATGAGAAGATTTGCTTGGCTTAGGTGTACCAACCTCTCACAGGATACTCATGCTAAGGCCATGGACTTTCCTGTAACTGGTAATTCTCTCTTTGGGGATCAAACAGAGAATTACATGAAAAAGATGGGTGAATACAGGACCACCTATAGAAGTGCTGCCGCAAAAGAAAAACAGACCACTCCTCAGATGCAGCAGTTTAGGGGCAGGCCTTTTCACAGGCCTTTTTACCAAGCTCAGGCCTCATCCTCTTCTTTCCAGCAGAGGGGGTTCTTTAGGGGAAGAGATAGATGAAGGATGACTAGGATCCCATCATCCACTCAGTCTAAGCCCCCTGCCAAGCAGACACCCTGAGGTGTCAGTCAGGGTCACCTCCCCAATCCCAGAAGGGGGCAGACTGGCTCACTACTCCCAGGCTTGGGAGTCTATTACTTCAGACAAATGGGTCCTGGAAGTAGTGAGCCAGAGACTTGCTCTCAGTTTCAAAAGGTTCCCAAGAGTGAGAGCAAGGGACTTCAGTCCTCCCTCTTCCTTGGAGACCAAGGCCTTAGAGGCAGAAGTCTTCTTTCTTCTGCTTCTGCAAGCAGTAGAGAAGATACCTCTTTGTCACAGGGGAAAAGGAATGTATTCCAGATACTTCCTGACCCCCAAAAAAGACAGGGGAGTGGTGACCCATCTTAGATTTAAGGTACCAGAAAAAACATTTGACAAAACCAAAATTCAAAATGGTGACTCTGGGAGTAATTCTTCCCTCTCTGAGACTAGCAGACTGGCTAGCTTCCCTGGATCTCAAAGACGCCTACTTCCACATACCTATCAGATATTCCCACAGAAAGTACCTCAGGTTTGAGTTGTCCTCAGGCCATTAACAATTCAGGGCTATGCCTTTCGGCCTAACATTTGCTCCAAGAGTTTTCACCAAGTGTCTTGCA
Organism: Neoceratodus forsteri; assembly: GCA_016271365.2. Classification (NCBI taxonomy): domain Eukaryota; kingdom Metazoa; phylum Chordata; order Ceratodontiformes; family Ceratodontidae; genus Neoceratodus; species Neoceratodus forsteri. The sequence continues at coordinate 1,137,579,906 of CM028133.1, forward strand.
GTAGTGGTGGCATTCCTCAGGAGATAGGGCATCCTTCTGTTCCCATACCTGGACGATTGGCTTCTAGTGGGCCAGTCCTCAGACTAAGTCAGGTCAGCCTTAGCGGTCACTCAAAGACTTCTAGAATCCTTGGGCTTCATTCTAAATCTAGAGAAGTCTGTTCTGGAACCAGCTCAACTTCTCACCTTCATAGGGGTGGAAATAGACACAATTCAGGCAAGGGCTTTTCTCCCTCTCTCAAGGGCTCAGTCACTGGTAACTCTGGCTTCCTCTTTTCATCCTATAGTGTTTCATCCAGCCAGACACTTTCTACAGCTGTTGGGCCACATGGCAGCTTCTACAGCAGTAGTTCAGGGAGCAAGGTTTCAGATGAGAGACATTCAATTTCATTTCAGATCTTACTGGTCTCAGAAAAGAGATCCTCTCTCCAAACTGGTTCCAGTCTCTCAAACTCTAGTTCAGGCCCTCCAGTGGTGGCTGGAGGAAGACAATCTTCGACAAGGTGTCCCATTTATCAGTCAGGCCCCTTCTGTGATTCTCACCACAGATGCCTCCCTGCTGGGGTGGGGGGGCCCACCTGGATCTTCTTACAGCTCAGGGAACTTGGTCTCACCAGGAGTCCCTACTGCACATAAATCTTATGGAATTGAGAGCTGTCTTCCTAGCACTTCAGACATTCTCAACCATTGTTCAAGGGAAAGTGGTGCAGATCAGGACAGGCAATACCACAACCATGTGGTACATCAACAAACAGGGAGGCACTTGGTCCTCAGCCTTGTGCACAGAGGCCATGAAGGTATGGTATCTAGCATATTCCCTTCAAGCTTCCCTGCTGGCTGTGCATCTCCCAGGGAAGACAACATTCTAGCAGATGCTCTCAGCAGAATTTCCCAAGGCCACCACGAATGATCCCTGAACCCTCCAGTTCTTCAAGCCATCTTCAAGAGATGGGGCGCTCCAGAGATAGATCTCTTTGCAGCCCCGGACAATCATCAACTTCCTCTTTATTGTTGCAGACCACCCCTTCTGGGTCCTGTTCCTCAGGATGCTCTTCTACTAAATTGGACAAGCAGGTTTCTGTATGCATTTCCTCCTTTTCCTCTGATATTCAGGGTACTGATCAAAAACAGGTCTCAACCTTGCAAGGTGATTCTGGTGGCTCCAGATTGGGCCAGACAGCCTTGGTATCCTCTACTGCTGTCACTATCAGTAACACTGCCCTTGCATATTCCCAGACAACACAATCTCCTCACCTCCTCCCAGGGGAGGATTCTGTATCCCAACCTTCAGTCTCTCAGGCTCAAAGCCTGGCTCTTGAAGAGCTAGCATATGCAAGCTCGCACCTTTCCCAATCAGTCTTGGATGTTTTAAATGTGGGCAGGAAACCTGCTACTAGACAGACTTACAACTCCAGATGGAAAAGATTTGGGTTCTGGTGTTCCCAAAAGCATGTCATGCCAGAGCTGGCTGATATTGCCACTGTTTTGGACTATCTGGTGCATCTTAATAGTTTACACCTCCGGCCTACTACTCTCAAGGTACATTTGGCAGCTGTGTCCGCCTTCCTTTCTGCTGGTAAGGGCTCTTCCCTAGCCTCTCATCCAGTTTTCAAGAAAATTTTCAAAGGTTTGGTTCATGTCAATCCTCCTTTTAGGGAGCATACCCATTCCTGGGATCTGAACATTTGTATTACACAGCTTGTGCAGCCCCCTATTTGAGCCTCTATCCTCAGCTGAGCTGAAATACTTGACTTGGAAAACTGTGTTCCTGGTAGCCATTACCTCTGCCAGGAGAATCAGTGAATTACAGGTCTTATCAATGGAACCTAATTTCATTTCATTTCATAGGGACAAGGTGGTCCTCCGTACCAATAGAAAATTTCTTCCTAAGGTGGTGTCAGACTTTCATCTGAACCAGTCTAGGTTATTGCCTGTATATTTCACTGATCATTCTTCCTCTGGGGAGAGAAGGTTATGCAGTCTTGATGTAAAAATGGCTCTTAGTTACTATATTGAGCATACTAAGGCCCATAGGAAGGACTGTTCTCAGTTGTTTCTCACTTATGGAGAAGTGGGAAAGGGCAAACCTGCTACCAAGAGGTCAATTGCCAGATGGATTGTATCCTGTATTCAGTTCTGCTATTCAGAGCTTGGGAAGGAACCTCCTTCAGGCCTGAGGGCTCATACTACTAGAGGTACAGCTGCTTTGGTCGCAGTAGCTAGAGATATGCCTTTAGTGGACATATGCAAAGCAACTACCTGGAAATCTGTTCACACTTTTACCAAGCATTACTCTTTGGACATCCAGTCACGAAGTGATGCTAGGTTTGGCATGGCTGTGCTGCAGATCCTGATCCCAAAATAGGTTATGTGACTCCCTCATCCAAGGGGGTACTGCTTGGTAGTTTGCATATAGTCAGAATACAGCAAGACTTCATGTTGTTTGAAGAAAAAATTACTCACCATAGTAATGTTTCTTCTAATGGAGTCTTGCTGTATTCTGACCTCCCTCCCTGCCTCCCCTCCTGGAACCTAGTAGTTTTGGGATGTGGTGGGGCAGACACAGTGCTGCACCCCAGAGGTGTACTGGGCATGCCTCCATCTCTTACGGGGTTTCTTTTAGTTTTTATTATTTAGTGTTTAGGTAAATCACTACATTCTGTGTTCTTTTTGGGTGTTCTCGATTTGAGTCTTCTGACCGTAAAAAAAACTTGTTTTGCCATTTGGCACAAGTTTTAAAAACAATTTCTACCTTTGAGTTAGTTAGTTTAGTGCTCGTAAGAATCTGCCGGTTACACTTCAGAGTACCACAGACAGAGGTTTGAGGACCAAGCTCGAGCTCAACATTCTATGCCTTTGCATAGAGTTAACCCTTCACTCTCCGGAGCAGTTCAAGTGCTGGGGCTAACTGCATATAGTCAGAATACAGCAAGACTCCATTAGAAGAAACAACATTACTATGATGAGTAATTTTTTCTTCCTTCCCCTGTGGGGTCCCATGCCACCCTCCTGTGGGTCTCCTTTGTAGAGGTTCCCAACATCCTCCTTGGTCTCCGCTGCAGGTGCCTCTATAGAGGAACCACACTCTGCCAGAGTGGCATACTAATTGTGAAGAGGTACAACTGGAAAGATGCATCTCTGTTCCACCACCCTCAGCTTCCCTGAGCCCACTGTGGTCCAACCACTCCTCTTTCTTGGAAACTCTGAGGCAGCAGCAGTGGCCATTGTGGTCCCTGGATGGGAGAGGAGGTCTCCCAAATCTTGACCAACTTAGCCTGGAGATGAGCAACCTCCTCCCTCAGCCCAGAGAGGTGCCTGCAGATTGGACAACACCGCATCCTCCAGAATGTCTCCCTGAAGACTGCTGCTCCACAGCCACTGCACTGCACCACTCCCATCATGTCTTATTCTGGCCTCTTAACTGTTGTTTTGAAAACTTACTCTTTCCTCTGTTTATTTATTTATTTTATACATCATTTTTTTTTTCTCCCTACTTACCTACTGCCTCCGTGCCCTTAAAGCTCCTGATCTTCCTGCTCTGAGACAGGAAGTTCCTATATTTCTCTGTAATCTCCTTACTTGCTTAGAGTCAGACCTCCAGCAGCTGGGGGGAGGGGCAGAGAGTTACTCTTTTCCTTCTAGGATGGTGAGTCTTTTGTGGTTCTCTGATCATTTCCTTCCTGCTCTCAAACAGGAAGTTACTGTTGTTAGTCAAATCCTGTGCATATAAAAGTAGAATTGGCTAAGGATGGGGGGCGTGGAGGGAGGGGAGGAAGTAGGACAAGATAGTCCCAGTAGAAAAGTATAATTTTAACAGCACCTCCTTCCTTTTGCTGTTCTCTGCCAGAATCTATCTAGGGCAATTTTTAAATCCAAAACACCTGGCTTCCTTCTGGCTATGCCACTACCTCTAATTTACAGCTCCTTCTATACCTAGATAACTGCACAGATAAAAATTCAGTTTAGCCAACTCAGTCAAACACCTAGATAACTATACAGATAACAATTCACTTCAGCCATCTCAGACAAACACTGTTTTTGTTTGTTTGTTTGTTTTTACCCTAAATTGAAGGTCCCAGTAGTAGAGTTCTAGTTCTTTAGCCCCAGTAGAGCAGTATAGCTCTAACAGAACCTCCTTCCTCTTGGTGTCTGTTCCCCGCCTGTTCCCTGATAAGGATATACTTGATAAAATTTCACAACCAATTTTACAGACAGAAGTACATGAGGCGATTTCCTTGTTAACTAACGAGAAAACTCCAGTACCAGATGGACTTCCCAATGACATTTATAAAAGGCTGGTTACTGAATTACAGTAATTACTGAACTAACAGAAATGTTTAATGTTATCGTAACTACTTCTCACATGCTTCTGAATTTGAATAAATGTAATTTGATCTATTTATATAAAAAGGTGATAAAACCTGTGTACAGAATTGGAGGCCAATTAGCCTCTTAAATACTGATTTCAAAATTGTATCCAAAATTGTTGCAGAAAGACTGCTGCTTGTTGCATAAACAGTAATATTGCCAGCCTAGTGATGCTCAGTACCTGGCAGACAAATTTCAGACCATTTAATTCTGCTACAGGAGTTAGTGGAAAGAAGGAAAATGGTACACTTGATGTTTTTTTGGCCTCCTTGGACCAAAAGAAAATGTTTGACCAAGTAAATCACAAATTGTTATGGGAGGTTCTAGCTCAGTACAACAGTTCAGGTATTGTGATACAGTGGATAAAGACTGTATACAATACAGCTACAGTGGTACCAGTGATATATGGCTGGAGAGGGCCTATGATTAGAATTCAAAGAGGTGTGAGACAGGGATGTTCTCTTAGTCCCATTGTACTGGTATATGTATTTTTTATAGACCCACCATTACTCACAATTAGTACCTGTCCTCGTATTTTGCCTTTACAAGCTGTAGATCAATGTCACCCATATAAAATTATAGCATATGCAGATGACATGAACTTGATAGTTATTGATGAAACCTCATTTAATAAAGTTATTAAATTATGTAACTCTTTTGGAGAAATATCTGGAGTTTCCTTAAATCTACAGAAGTGCATAGGTCGAAGATTAAATTATACTTTGTGATATACAACTGAAACTGAAGGAATTAAAATACAGCTAGTCCCTCTTAATATTTTGGGTATACTATTTGGTCCGGGAGATCTAGATGAGCTTAACTAGGAACCTAAGATTAATATTGACAAGCAGAAAGTGGCACAATGGAACAGACAGGAACTGAACAAAAAGAAATGTGTTTATTTGATAAAGATCTTCTTGATACCTGCGTTTCTATATGTCAGTTACATTTTCCCTCCACCTAGAAAATTTGAAACAACTATTGTTAGCATTTTTTTTCCAAGCACTGTGGGGCAGCCAGCTGAACCCAATAAAAAGAAATGTCACATACTTACCGTTTAAACAAGGGGGCTTAAATATGACAAATTCCATACTCTTCTTTAATAGTAACTTTATTATTCAAAACATACAGCCCTTACTAATTAACCACAACACAGGGTGGGAACAATGGTTATATGAGAAATGTAACATATGGTTTCAACAGTGGGGAATGGATAAATTAAAAGTAGTCAAGAAAATGGCATTAGTCACAGAATATCTGAGGGAAACTTTTCTTAGGTTAAACAAGTGGAAAATTTCTACACAACTTTCAGTGACTTTGCAAAGAAAACACTTCTATATGCATCTACTGAGTTTAGTTTGTATAGTAGAGACAGTTTTTGAGAAATGCCCAGCACAGCATTTACAAGCATTAAACAAATTGTTGAACAATAATAGGATACCCGAAGGCAAGTGGGATATTCACCGTCCGGCATGTCATGAAAAAATGAATGTCGAGGCGAACCCGAAGCATAAGCAGCAACAAGAAAGGCTGCTCAGTAGACCACAACACATCCAAAAAGAAGAAACTATATCTCATATATTGTTTCACTGTTCCTTTTTTCTAGGTTTTTGGGATTATGTGGCGCAACAATGGGGAGGACTGGTTTTTAGCTCAATAATATATGAAAATGTTATATATGGCTCTTTTACAAATGGATGGAGAAAATGAAATACAAGCACTTTAAGGGCTATAGTGACAATGTTTAAGTGGCATATCTGGATCAGTAGATGTTTTTTTACCTTGCAGCAAAAAGACAGATGCCATGTAGAAATGTTGAACAAAGTGACGCAGGACCTAAAATGACTTTATAATAGGGAGAAAAGCAAACTTTTACACTGCGAGATGTTGGAATTATGGAAAAGTTTACCTTGGGTAACAAATAATGATGTACCTATAACTTGAGGATAATACTTAAGGAGTGGAACAGAGATACTAAATTAGGTAGCAATTTGTGAGTTTAATATGAAGTGAAACATTTATATTTCTGTTGAACACGACTGTAAATATTGTATGTATTTTTCTTTATCATAATAAAAATTTCCCCTACTCTTGGAAGGGGGCACTGTTGGCTTCCTGTCCAAGATGGCTGCCATCAACACAGAGGAGGAGGATGAAATGGAGGGGAATTTTCACCTTGCTGGAAAAACTGTTATACAATCAATGGATTTTGAGGAGACTGAAATTATTATGCCACAAGAAGGGAGAAATTCTGTTATTAAGGCTCATGTCCAGGTTGCACAGCAAGAAAGTGATCCTTCTGAGACTTACAATGGCTTATATTCTTCCAGATGTTTGGAGGGCATGCCCTCATAGCAGGACACAGTTGGGAAGCTCTACTGGCAGGGGTGTGTGCTGTATGGAGAGTGCAGTTCATGAGTCCGCAGGAAGCTTCAGGAATAATTGAGGAGATTGCTGATGTGATGCAGGGTGCTGCGAGATGGATGGAACAAGGTGCATCAGCAGGTTCTACAAGCAGCTGCTTTATACCAAAACAAGTGCTGTGACAATCCAAGGAAAAGGATGCTCCAATAGACTTTGCCAACTGGGCTCCTGAAAGTGCTCTATCGAAGGCAGGCTGGATGCAGGAGCTGGATGGGAGGCGGCTGTCCGATTTGCAATGGGAAAGTTTTGAGGACATTTCAAGCAAGGGCACATCTGGCAGTAAATGACCTGTCAAAACAAAAACTGTTTCTGGTGCTATTACAAGTATTCCTGTGGTTTTAGATCCTGTGCTCGATAATGATAACAGGATGTTACAAAATCAAAATATGGACTCAGATGTTGCCCAAATGAATGCCAACCCCTTCACTAGTAGTAGTTTACAAAATTAACCTTCAGTAGCAGTTTCTTGGGTTGATGCAAAAGACACAACTGCAGCCATGGGAGAGGAAGGAGCTGGATTTATCGATACTCATCAGAGTCTGATAAAAGGAATGAGGTACATGAGAACTCCCTGGGCATACATTAAGGGAATCCCAGAGCACAAGGACAGCAACATAAGAACACTGGGGATTCAGATAATGAATCTCTCCCCCGAGATCATGAGAGTTCATCCTACAGGCCTAGGCCCAGATTTTCTGAACTCTTTAGAAACAAAGTCACACAAGATCCCCAAAGACATGCAGTGCACATCAGATACAGGGGTGGGATGACAGAACATCCAGATAGGGTGTTCATCACTCATAGACTGTTGGAAGAGTCAGTGTTGTTTCAGCCCTCTGAGATCTATGCACTAATCCATGTCTTGGGGGAAGACGTGTTTGATGTTAGTTTCTGTCTCAACACTCAGGATTGGACAGATTCTGGACAAAATACAATATGCTAAAATCCACACCACTATGGGTTAACTTCATGGCGATCCCACTGACAAAACTTCTGTTAAAAACAATGACTATCATGTTCTGAAATGAGGGAATGAATGTCAACGATACATTATTTTGGTTACAAAAGAAATGCTCTGTGTTAAGTTCACCTGAGCCAATCATTGATACCAAGGGTTTATGGACTGGTGGGTGTTGGTTTCAAGTGAAATTGTCTCAAACAAATGACTAGATTCAGCATATTCCTAGTAGTTTTTCTTTAGGTCAAGACAAAGGAGTTTCTTTCGATGCAGGCCAGTCAAAGACCTACTATAAATGTGGCTCTCATACACATCTGAGTAACTCCTGTGATCGCCTGAAATGTGCCCTCTGTGGAGAGTTTGGGCACGTCAGTATTGCATGTATCAACATTTACCACCTCCGTCTCCTGCTGACAATACCTAGTGCACTGCAGTGGCTATAAACTGCTGCGAGCAGGGAAGGACAATAAAAGGGACGGAGGTCCTGGAGTTCAGAGGTGGGGATTAGTGCCTGACCAGGAGAGCAGCAGGCCAACACATCTTCAACCCCTAATTTGCCCAGAGCTAGCAACAACAGCACACCTGTACTTCTCCCACCTCCTAAAAGACTTATAATGCTAAAAATAAAGTAATCTAAACTATAAATACAACCCTCACAAAAATAACTCTATAAATACCCACTCTCCCCAAAAAATACAACACAATAACAGTATATAAAATAAAGTCAACAAACACCAAACCTAAAACAAAATAAAATAAAAGATAAGATCTAATGAACTAGAGTCCTCTCACCACTCTAGTTTACTTCGTCCAGAATAGATCACCCCCACTACCTCTCACGTAATGGGGGAAAACCAGCAGCAGAAGAAAATAAATTAAACAACTAACAGCACTAAGTTATAAAACTTCCAGTCACATTTAATCAAGTCTTTGCAGGGGAAGGAGAACACTACCAAACAGTCCTCAGCTTTTAAACTCACCCCTCCATTAAAAAACAGGGCAAGCTGTGATATAAAGTCAAACCAAGTTCGACGTCCATGAACGATCCCAAATTAGTCCAGACAGGATTGCCGCAAAGACAAACCTCGATGGCCAAGGAAGAACAGGCCTCAGGCCAAACTGCAGTCCCAAAAACCTTCAAGGTACCACCCAGGAAATCCTCAACACAGCAGTGGGCTGGGGAGTGCAGACTAGATCCCAAGAGGGAGTCCCCCCTCCAAATGCACCAACTCACGGGCCCCAACACCCAGCCACCCACAACCCTCAGCTACAGTCCCCTGGGGGGCAGGCCACAAGGATTGTCCCACAGGGGGTTAAGAAGAAGCCCAACCAGTGCTCTGGCCCCCCAGAGAGCATAAAGAGCAACTCCTGCTCGGTCGCAGGAAGCAGAATCAACCACTGGCCCAAGGCACAAGGAGGTGCACCCTAACACAGCTCCCAGACCATGCCGCTCCTCCAATCCCAAGTAACAGATGACATCCAGTCCACAAAACAGTAGCCACACACCTTATCAGGCAATCTGCTGATGTTACTCGCAGTTCCACAGTTGCTCAGGCAGATTCAAAACCACAATAAGAACTGCAGCATCAGCCTGAAATAGTCCAGTTGGTCCAATAAAAGTTTCAGCTGCTAATCCCAGTGAGGTGTCTCCTATATCCACTACATGCCTCAAAACAGCAGCAACCCTAAATATCCAGTGAATCTGGAGTCCAATCACAAAGCTCCTCAATTAATTGTTCCTTGGGGTCGTTCACAGATCCACAAGTATGAAACTCTAGATGCTGAACATTCGATGGAAAAGCCATGATAAATCACACATTAACATGGTACAAATGGGGAAACAAAACGGAGTAAAAACAAGTAAAAATAAGCAAATAAAATAAGCAGGCAAAAACTTTACAAATGAGAAGCTTCAGATAGCTGGCTCAGCATAACCACCATCTTTCTTTCCTTTCTTTCCTTCTTAAGTACAGTTCCTCAGTGTAATGCATCACACTGACATTGTCTGTGTCTGAAAGAGTGCCAGGTGGGCTTCCCACTTGGATCCTGAAGCATTCAAGGTTAGTATCTTTTTTGAAACTGGAATGAGGAATGGAAAGCCTTTTAGAAGATTGTGGCATTTGCGGGCCCGCCGGCACAGCGGTTGGATTTGCGCTAGCGACGCCGGCGACCCGGGTTCGAGAATGGATCTGGGTCGTCGGAGGGCCAGCCCGGGGGAGAAGGATTGAGCGCCCGCAGGCAGCTCTCCTTCTCCGGGGGAGGGTCCAGACAGTATCCGGAGTGATGAGGGCTCCTAGCGGAGGCTGGGAGAACTCACGCCACCGCCTGTGGTAAGGGAGGGCGTAGGTAGGCGGGCGGACGCTGGCGCCATTGCACGCCCCGCCTCCTTGAGGGAGGGAAGCATAGGGGATAAAATCCTGCCTAGCGCCTAAATGACGCTCTGCCCAGGATTGCCCTGGATTGGCCACCGAGCTGCCTCTTCAACTACAGTTATAGTTCCGCGGCCGATAAAGGGGGGTTGGTACCGCGGCCCCGCTCTCTGGGGGGTAAGCCAGGGATGACCAGGGATGTCTGGTGGTCGGGGCTCCAGGGTCCGTGACCAGAACAGAAAAAAAAAAGGCAGATGAAAGGTAGGGGCATAAAGAGGAAAAATTAAAAAAAAAAAAAAGATTGTGGCATTTCATCCACCATGCCAGTGCATTGCACAAGGGAGATGTTACCCACATTTGTTGGTCTATGTTATCTGCCAACTGATCCCATTGGACTCTGAGTATCCATTGTGGTATCCACATATGTAGACTGGCCAATGGTACTGTGACAAAAACTGCTGCCTTGAGACTGAGGTGGTGCAGAAATGTCCTTGCTGGGACATAACAGTTGTTCCCCAATTGTGCTTGTACTATGAGGCATTCTGCCCTGTTCAATGATAGAAATGCACACCCCTAAGTTGTGTCCTGGACTGTCCTTATATACTGCCGTCACTGGTAGGGTGTCAGTACTGATTTTGGCAGGTTGACTGTTACTCCTAAAGCACCGAAAATTAAAATTACATACCTACCATAATTCTTGATCTTTTTGGATGAAGTCTTAACCATTCATTCACACTAGCAGGACTATGCCAGAGGTGCTAGGACCCAGCAGGAGCCAAACATCTTCAGGAGGGCCGGCGCCAAGGTAGGACGGTGCATGTTCAGCACTGTGACACTGGCTTGCACTGTATAGACTATCTTGGCATTGACTCTGCTACCGTTTCAGTACCTTTTTGACCGAGGAAGTGCAGTATAACTAACCTAGGAAACACCTAACCCAACTACGGGCAAAAGATAGCCCAGACAATCAATGTAAGAAGGGTCAATTTAACAGTGTCTTCACAGCCCAACTAACAAGGGAGTGAAGACCAGAAACAGAACGAGTGAGCTCAGGGGATGGTAGGTGTGTGAACAAATGATGAAGACTTTATCCAAGAAGATCAACAATTACTGTAGGTACACAGTTTTCATATCTTCCTGGACTAAAACGTCTTCACCATTCAGTCACGCTAGTGGGAGAGTACCAAGCAAAAAAACAATCAACCAAGCAGGGCGGCAGGAAAAATAGAGCTCGCTCAGGACAGATATCCATTTAGGATTATCCTACCAAAAGAGGTATGCTGTCTGGCATGGACATCCAGAGCACAGTGTTTTACAAATGTGTGCACTGAGCTCCAAGTAGCCACTTTGCAAATGTCTGAAATAAAAAACATTTGAATCTCTGCCATGGAAGATGCGACTGCCCTGGTAGAGTGTGCACAAACCTGGCCTTCCAGTTTGACCTGTACCATTGAGTAACAGTGGCAAAAACATACCACTAACCAAGCAAAAATGCATCTAATGACAACAGGTTGACCCAACTGAACCATACTGAAAGAAACAAACAGTTGTTTGGACTTGTGGATCTCCTTCATTCTCTTGATGTAGAACCACAAAGCCCTCTTAACATCCAGGAAGTGAAGGGTGCATTCTCCTTCATTGTGGAAGTTAGCAAAGTAAGTAGGAAGAACCAAGGGCTGATTAATGTGGAACTCTGAAGCCACCTTGAGTAAAAATTTAGGGTGAGTATGAAGTACCACCTTGTCCTTGTGAAATACAGTATACGGTGGTCTGTGACTAGAGTATGTATTTCAGAAACTCTGTGAGTGGAAGTAATGGCCACCAAGAAAGTGATCTTCCAGGTCAGGAATTTAAGATCACACGTAGTAAGAGGCTCAAAAGGTTTGTGGGTGAGCATGTCTAACATGAGGTTAATATCCCATGCAGCCACCAGTTTCCTGATGGGTGGCCTAGTATGCAGGATACCCTTAAGGAATTGCTTCACTACTGGCAACTGAGCCAGGGTCATGTTCTGTACCGGCTAATGATAGGCCGAAATCATGCAGAGGTGTACCTTTACTGTCGAATATTGAAGTCCTGCACTGGACAGATTTTATTTATTCATTTTGAAAGTCAGATTTACAACTGATTGAAGGCTTATGCACTGCCAAGAAGATCTAAGAGGTACACCAGCACCTTAGATGGTGGGCAACAAAATGTGCACCAAATAGAGAAGAAACATATAAACATAGATTTTGATGGCAGATAAGGACTGCTTGGCCCACCTAGTCTGCCCATTTCCCTACCTACTGGAAAAGCTGCAGATTCTAGTTAACCAACAGCCGACTTCCTCCCACCCCCCACAAGAATTACCTTATGTCTGTCCCATGCATTTTTGAACTCCCCCACTGTTTTTGACCCCACGACCTCCTCAGAAAGGCCTTTCCATGCATCCACCACCCTCTCTGTGAAAAAATACTTCCTCACATTACCCCTGAGTCATCCACCCTCTATCTTCAAATTGTCCCCTTGTTCTTGCACATCTCTTTTTCTGAAAGATTCTACTCTCTTCCACTTAGCTGTGTAAGACTTCCTGATTGAAGGCTTATGCACTGCCAAGAAGATTTACGAAATTCTTTGAGAAACTTTAAACCTACCCACTTTTGTCTCCTCAGGAGTGAGGGATGGAGAAGAAGGGTGCACAGGGTGGGATGGATCAGAAGTCCTTGCATCAGGAGGTCCATCTGTAGAGGAAGCTACCTCGGTGGTACCTCTGACAACCTGTTGATCAATGGGAACCATATTTGTCCAGGCCGGTATGGGGTGATTAGAATCATCATGGCCTCCTGAGCCTCCAATTTGAACAGCACCCTCTGAATTAAGGGAAGAGGAGGAAATGTGAACAGAAAGCATCTTGTCTGTTGCAGTCTGAGTGCATCCTGGCAGAAAACACCAGGTTCTGGATTTCTGGAGCAAAATAGAGACAGTTTTGCGTTGAATGGGGATGCAAAAAGGTCCAGGTCTGGACTGCCCCACTTGTCGAAAAGCAACTGTACGTTGTCTGGAACGAGTGGTCACTCGTAGGGGTTTGCCTCCGTCAGACAAAGGCGAACCTCCAGGTTGTTCTAAATTCCCAACAGATAAACTGCCTGAATCAGTGCATCTTGTTTGAAGCACCATTCCCACACCCTCATGGACTCCCTGCACAGTGGGTATGAGTGTGCACCTCCTTGCTTGTTGAGGTAATACATCACTGCCTTGTTATTCATCTGAAGGAGAATTACTTTGTTGCAGAGGGTGTCCTTCAAGGCTCGGAGTGTGTACAGCACTGTCCTCATCTCCAGCACATTTATGTGTAGATGAGAATCTTCCAGGCTCCACACTCCCTGAGTGTGGAGGTTTTGACAGTGGGCCCCCCAGTTGCTCAGAGACTCATCCATGGTGATGGTGATCTAAAACTCTGGGGGAGCAAAAGGTAGACCCTGCAAAAGTTTGCCTTCCTGAGTCCACCAACTCAAACACCTCATCAGGATCTCTGTCACTTTTATGTGGAAAGATTGCAGATGCATAATTGGTGACCACTGCATGCTGAGCATCCATTGTGTGGTTCTTATATACAGGCGTGCTAAGGGTACCATGAAGACAGACGATGCCATGAGACTCAACACCATCTGCATCAACAGGGCTCACTCAGACTTGTTCTCCCTAATGAAGTGAGCCATTTGAAGGATGTAATTTTTCCTGTCCTCCGGATGGAAAGCCCTCACCTTGGAAGTGTCCAGGAGAGCTCATAAGAAGAGGAGCTGCTGTAAGGATTGATGCTGGGACTTGTCCAGATTCAAAAGAATTTTCATGGAGGTGAGGAACTGAGAAGCCATGGCAACTACTTCCTCTGTCTCCTGTCTGGATGGGCCTGCTAGCAGCCAGTCGTTCAGGTAAGGGAAGACTTGAATGCCCAGTTTTCGAAGATGTGCTGCGAGAGCTATAAAAAAACACTTTGTAAAGACATGTGGCTCTGAGGAAAGCCCAATGGGCAGGACTCTGAACTGATGGAGCTGACCCAGAGCCATGAAGCGAAGATACCTGTGGTGGCTTGGGTGCACTGGGATGTGCTGGTAGGCGTCCTGCATGTCCAGGGATGCCAGCCAGTTATGCAGATGAATCGGCAGTAGGAGTGTTCCTAAAGAAATCATCTTGAATTTCTCTGTGAACAGAAACTTGTTCAACTTGCTGAGGTTGGGAACAAGGTGCATGCCATCTGTTTTCTTTGGAACCAAAAAGTAATGAGAGTAGAAACTGGTGTTCCTCTCTGTTTGTGGAACAACTTATATTGCCCTGTTTCTTAGAAGGCCCTGAATCTCGGAAGCAAGAAGGCCTGACTGAGCCAGAGACAGTATGTGCTGACTCTTGGGTTGAGGATCTGGAGGGATCTCTGAGAAATTGAGAGAGTATCCCTCTTGAATGATCTTGAGGACCCATTAGTCCATAGTAAAGAGCATCCACTGGTCATAAAATTAAATCAGATGACCCCCTACTGCCAAAGCAGTGACCGCCTTGGGCAGCTGAGGTGGAACCTGTGCCAGGTCTTCAGAGGGTGGCACTGGGCTCTTTTAGGCCCTGTGCCTTCTGCTGCATTTTCATCTGTGGTACAGAAGTCTGGTTTCTGTTGAAAGCTCCTTGACCTTTCAGTCGATAGGACTGCCTGTTACGAAACTGTCAATGGTTCCCTCCCCTTTGGGGAGCAGCAAGAGCCAGCCTAGCTGTATTAACGGCAGTCCTAGTTTTCTGTGCAGCCTCATGTGCTATATCAACTTGAGGGCTAAAGAGGTAAGCATCATCTGAGAGGATCTTATTCACTTTCTGCTGAGCACCAGTCAAAACACCTGATGTTCTGAGCTAGGAATGCCTACGTATGCAAATTCCCACTATAGCTGCTCTAGAGGCAGTGGCACAGGCATCCATAGAAGTTTTCAACTACTGATTATTGGACTGTATGCCTCTCATAATAGTTTGAAGAAGTTCCACGTTAACATCAGACTTCTGGAGATTCTCAACCATAGATTTGAGAGAGTGCCACAGGGTGTGCTCATCCTGAGAGTAATGACCCTGGTACCCAACAATGTGCATGCCCAAGGTTGCTGCTGTGAACGTACACTTCCCCAAAGTGTTGATCTTGCTAAACTCCTTAGTCACTAGGGCACAACGTGGACTCCTGAGGGAAGACAACCTTATTTATTCTCTGCAAGCACAACCAGGGCATCCACAAAAGCCTGAGAGGCTAGGATGGGTATGTCTTTGGGAGCAGTGTATCTCCTATTGATGGACTGGGCCTCTGAGGGAATCAGAGCCAGTCTGGCCCACACCATCTCAGAGAGTGTCTCAAAGAAGAGGGAATGGAGGAGTCAGGTCTACAGGAATAGTGGGGACGTGTAAGAATTGTAAACATAACAACTTACCTGGGTCTACAGAGGAGATCTGTAGAGCTAAGGTGGATCCCATATTACTTAGAAGAGGCTAGAAAGAAAGGTCTTCCATCAAGGAATCTGAAGAAATGGAAGGCTTGCTTTCTGATGCATAAAATGAGTCATCCGCAGCATCATCAGGCAAAAGCATGTCTGGGTCTGACTTATCAAACTTCACTTGTACTCCTGAGATACCACCAAAGGGAGGCCTGGGCCAAAAGGGCACCAGAACAGGTGAAACCCCGATAGGCATCAAGGACTCCAGCTCCATCCTTGGCACCAGAGGTGGCACTGGCCGTGGCACCTACACCAGAGGCGGTGCTGGATGTGGCACTTACTGTAATGCTGATGCCCCCCAAACCCACCAGAGGCTATGCTGTCACAAGAAAAACTCTGGCAGAAATGAAAGAAAGGAAAGAAGAAGAGGATGGTATTAGCCCCTGCAAGAAATTCAGGTGGGGGGGGAGGCACGCGATGCTGGCATCAATGGAACCGGCATGGAGGGAAAGTGTGCCCGTCCAGCCTACCCTGACCAGCCCTTCCACGGTCCCATGGCCCCGAGCCCCACAGGTCCCGGAGCTGGTGAAGGCAGTCAGGAGAGACATCATATCCATTGCTCCATACGAGTGGCCCAGAGATAAAGCTACTCTCTGGAAACCACAACAGAGGACAAGGGGCTCCGGCATCGACAATCATGGTCATTAGAAACTAGCTACAGGGGACCCCACCAAAGTAGGATTGAGCCTACAGCTCCCCACTATCGGAGACCATTGCACAAATGTACCAGAGGGTGACCTTGAGTGGTGCTGTTTCTTCTCTGACCTATGGGAAGAAGAACTCAAGGCTAAGTGGTGTCAGGTCCCCAGTCAAGACTGGCAATGGGCCTGCTTTTTGTGCTTATGGGAGAAATGTACTCTCCTCTGAGCACTGGACTGCCCGTGGTCAAACTCACCCTCCGTAAAGGTGGTGGACCGGACACAGCCCCACTGTCAGAACATCTTTCAAGTGAAGTCTCCTTACCATCACTGGTACCTTCCATGGTCCACTCCACTAAAGGTAGGCTGAGATTACTTCAGAAAATAAAAAGTTAACTAAAAAATGATTTTTAAACAATAAAACAATAATTACAATAGTACTATCATATTTGATGGGATGTAGTCAATATGTGAAGGTAGACTCCTTTAAATCTGGGACTTTGAAATTGAGGAGTGGAGTCCCCCGGGGTCAATTCTGGGGCCTCTGTTCTTCAGTATCTATGTGATTGAGTTTAGGCCCCAATCTCTGGATATTCAGTATCATCTGTATGCAGATGATACCATATTTTATGTTGATGGAGTTTCCCGGGATATAATAGGGTTAAGGTTGCAACAAGCCTTTGATGAGGCCCAGGAATTTTTAAGGAGGCATCATCTGATTTTGAATGCAAATAAAACACAGGTTTTATTGTTTAGGAGTAAGTATAATAAATTTTGTGATCTAAAATTGGAAATTGTTACATCTGGCGGTTCAGTTATAAAACAGGTTGATCACTATAAATATTTGGGTCTATGGCTTGATTCCCACTTAAGTTGGAATTTACATATAAATTCCTTAGTCGAAAGTATGAATAAAAAACTAGGAGCCCTTTACAGATATAAAAGGTTTATGTCTAATGAGGTCCGTCAGAATGTGGTTGCAACCTTATTACTCCCAGCAATTGATTATGGAGATATAGTCTATGGAGGGGCTTCTGGGGTATTGTTAAATAAAGTAGACCAGCTGTTTCATAGGTTGGCCCGTTTCATACTGGAGGTCCCGTTTAGAACCCACAGGTGTTACTTATTTAATGAACTACTTTGGGATAGACCACCTGTGAGAAGGAATATACATTTATTGCATTTCATGACTGGGGTCTGGAACCATAATGTGCCAGAGTATATTGCTGGGTTATTTGAGGTCAGGAAAACTGGGAGGAATCTGAGATCGACTCATGGTGCCCAATTTTGTATCCCCAACTGTAATTTGAATGTTGGAATATCTTCTATCCTATTTAGAGGAGTTTCCCTTTGGAATGACTCACCTCAATATTTAAGAAGTACAGGGGTTAAAGTTAGTGCTCCTAAATTTGTTCAATGGTGTGCCACTTGGACAAAGAATTTTTATACTTGCAACCAATGTAATGTATTTTGAAGTTCAATCCTCTGATTGTATATGTTGATGTTGGTTATGTTTTATTGTTTATTTATTATGTTTAATGTATGTAAGTGTTGTCTAATTTATGCGGAACTTTGCACTTTACTGGACCTGGAACTTCACTGAAAATGAGCTTTGCTCAATGGAATGCCTCCAGTATTCTCGTTTGAATAAAAATTATTTATTACTTACTACTACTACTAGACTTAGACTAAAACGAAAGCTGCTGTCAGACAGACACTGAGGTTTTGACTCCTGGCAGGTGAGCAATGTCATCACTGAAGCACACTTGATGGTGGGAGAAAAGGAACTGAGGCTGTTGGAGGGTTGATGCCAAGAGAGCCTATATGGCACAAGCCAGTCTCGCGGTGCTGCGTATGTGTGGTCCTACCTTGGTGCCGGCCCTCCTTAAGATTTTTGGCTCCTGCTGTGTCCTAGTGCCTCCAGTGTAGTCCCAGTTCTGTGAATGACTGATAACTTCTTAGCCAATGAAGATTGAGGGTTACTCACCTGTAACATTACGGTAGTTGTAGGAGTGGTATATGGTGTACATCCACACTTCTGGCAGAATCCTTTCCCCTTTAAGAATGTCTGGAAGGTCTTCAAGCTGGCTCCTGCGACCCACCCAGGTGGTATCCTCCTTAGCACTGCCCTGTGATGTCAGATTTTACATGCTGGAAGCAAGAGCAGTGTACCAATTGCTGGGAAGGGTGGGTTGTGTGGATGTACACCATATACCACTCCTAGAACCACACTTACAGATGAGTAACCCTTATTTCTAAGAGTGTGGATATGGTGTACTATCTACACTTCTGGTAGACTCCTAGCAGTTCTCCAGGAGAAGGGGGCAAGGTGTACACCCCCTATTTAGGGAAGAGAGACTTTACAACCGAGGCCCCAAAACCAGCATCCTGGCATGACTAGAGGTCAATGTGGTAGTGGGATATGAAGGTGTGTGCTGACTTCCAGGTAGTAGCCTTGCAGATTTCCTGGATAGAGATGTCTCAGGAAGCAGGCCCTGAGGCAGCAATATGTCTGGTGGAATGAACCCTAAGCCCAGCAGGAGGCTCCCTACCAGCCAACCAATAGCAGAGGTTGATGTGGGAGACTATCTACCTGCCAATCATCCACCTTACTGCCAGTCTGCCAGGGGTCGCTTCAGCATAAGTGACAGACAGCTGGTGAACCTCTCCCGAACTCCAGCCATATGCTCCTTGTAGTAAGCCAGGGCTTGCCACAGATCCAATGAATGGATCTTGTGCTCAGCCTCCAAGGTTGGATTGGTGAAATACAATGGGAGTTTAATCACCTAGTTAAGTTGCAACTCCATGACAACCTTTGGGAGGAACGTCAGTTTGGAGCGGAGGATAACCTTGTCCTTGTGGAAGACCAAATAAGGAGGCTCCACTGAGAACACGTGGAGCTCACAGATCCTTCTGGTAGAGGTGATAGCCACCAAGAAGGAGGTCTTCCATGACAAGTGAGAGATGTCACACAAGTGCGTTGGTTTGAATGGCTTGCCCAGGAGCATCACCAACACCAGCAGCAAGTTCCCAGGTGGTGGAGGTTCCGACATCAGTGGGGACAAGTGGTGAAGGCCTTTAGAAAAAGAACCCAGCCACCTTTTCCTGCACCACCACTGGCATACCAGCCCACGCCCAGTATGCATAGATGGCTGACAGGTGCACCTTGACCATAGTTGACCGAAGGCCCAAATGAGAAAGGGAACAAATGTAGTCTATAATGCTCACCACTGGGCAGAACAAAGGGTCAAGCTCCTTGCTCTGATACCAAATGGTAAATCTCTCCCATCTGAAGGCAAGGCACTGTGAGTCAACTCTTTCCAAGAGGCCTCTATGATCTGGAGGCCTTCATTGGAGAGACCCAAAGCCTGAAAACTCTAGCCGCTCAGGAACCAGGCTGTTAGGTGCAGGGACTGGAGGTCTGGGTGAAGAACCTTCCTCTGGAAGCACAAGAGCAGGTCTGGGCAGAGAGACAGATACCACAGAGGCCCACAACTAAGGCTGAGGAGATTGAGGTAGTAGAACTGTCATGGCCAGTCTAGATCCACCAGAATCACCTGTGCATGGTTCTTCCACACCTTAAGCAGTACTTTGTAAATCAGGAGAAGGGAAGGGTAGTAATACATGAGGGTTTGGGTCCAGGGCCTCACAAAAGCGTCCCCTAGCAGTGTTCCCCACTGGGGGGGGCAGGCACAAAACAGCCTCAACTTCACATTCTCCTGAGAGGCACACAGGTCAACCTGGAGAGTGACCCACTGGAAGAACAGATGGTCGACTATCTCCTGGTGAAGGGACCACTCATGTGATGCCTCGCCTACTTTGTTGAGTGCATCTGCCAGCTGGTAGGATATGCCAGCCACATGAATTGCCAGAACATCGGCATCCAAGATGTGAACGAGGGTCCAGATGCAGAGAGCTTCCTGGCACAACAGGAGGGAATGCATACCGCACTGCTTGTTGAGGTAGTACATGGTTGTCATATATTCTGCCTGTATCGGGACAACCTGACCCCAAACACGTAGAATAAAGGCCATCTGTGCAAGATGTGCTGCAAGGACCTCCAACAGATTGATATGACATCAGGACTCCTTGGGTGTCTAAAGCCCATAGACTCTGTGGTCCTCGAGATGGGCTCTCTAGGGTTCTATGTGATAATTGCAAGCCCCAAACGGCGACTCACATTATCGCGACGTTAGGGCGGTGAAAACATTTCACCCACCCTGAAATCCTTGGCGCATGGAAGAATGGCGCCGGATTTAAATACATTGTTTTCTTTGGGTGGGGGCTGTGTCCCACCCATGCTGGCAAGAATCGCTCCACACCCCTTTAAGATTCTCAACTCCAGGGTGGTGCATGTAGGTGGGGTGCAAAAGCAAAATAAATACAAGTTTTGGGCCAGTTGCAACAAAAACGCAGTAGCGCCTGGACCCAGACCTGAACCAGGAACCCCAAGCACCACAAACGGAGGCCAACCCCTGATGCCATGGTGCAGCACAGCAGCCAACTACAGCATCACCCCTACATCCCCTCCGCCCCCTCCTAGGTCACGCTCGCCATGCTCGCCCCCGCGCGCGTGTGTACATATAGTGACATCCTGTCGCTAGGGTTACCCACAACCCCACATATGGTCGCCCTCCCTGCCACCTCGCCTTTCAAGCTTTCACCCACATCACGTCACCATTTCAGATGGTGCTGTCTTTCAGGCACCCACCTCATGTGCTACCCTCCCCAGCCCTGCAGAGAGGTGTTGGTCATGACAGTGGACAAACAGAACTCCTTCCTAAAGATGTTCCAGGTTGAGCCACCACTGAATGGTTGTCCCACATTAGTTGTGTCACTATGACTGACTAGTCGAGGTGACCACGGTGCTGAGACCATTGCTGGACAAGACCCTGCTGCAGGGGGTGCATCCTCCAGCAGGAACCAGCTGGTGGCCATGCTAGAGTGTCCTGCTAGAGAGAGCTTGGATAGGTGGAGTGAGTGGGAGAAGCTTTAGCCAGGTCGACAAAAATTGCTGAGGTGATGTGGCCTCTATCCATACCAACAAAGATGGAATCTGTGAGTCTTAGGAGGGAGGTGGTGGTGGAGTGAGACTTTCTAAAACCAGACTGGTAGTGTGTGAAGAAGGATAAGGAGTCAAGATAGGAGGAGAGTTGTGAGATAACGAGGTGCTGCTGGATTTGGCTAGGATGGGGAGGAGAGAAATCGGGCAGTAATTACCAAAAGCAGAGGGGTCACCACCTTGGGGGGGGATGACAGTTGCTTGCTTCCATTCAGATGGGATAGAGGCAAGAGAGAACAATAGGTTATAGAGTGAGGCCAGAGGGATGGCTATGGCAGGAGCCAACAAGTATAGCAGTTTGGAGTCCAGGCCAGTGGGGCGTTTACCCTTTGTGGGATTAAGGGTGAGCAGGGTCTTGTAAACTTTGGCAGGGGAAATTGGACTGAAGGCGAAGAAGGGGCCAAGGGGAGAAGCTTAAATTGGGGGGGAGGGGGAGAAGGGGTTTATGGGTCAGGGGGAGAGAGGACAGGAGTGCAGAAGTGCATTCTGTAAAGAAGGAATTGAAATGAGAGGCCTCTTCAGTCGGGTCTGTGACCATAGCGCCAATTACATTTAGAATGGGGGGGCTGTGAAGGAGGGGAAAAGTGATTTAAATACCTTCCAAAATTTAGCAGGGTAGCTTAAGTTGGTGTGGAAGGTGCCGTTGAAATAGTTGGCTTCGGCTTGCCAGATTGTCTTGTACAAGTATTACGTAGAGACCGATATTTTTGTAGATGCTCGGGTGAGCTGGAGACCTTAAAGGCTTTCCAAGCCTGATCCCTGACTCTGAAGAGGACCATTATGTCTGCAGAAATCTATGGCAGGTGGGCACCCCTCACTCAAGCTCGTCTGAGTGGGGCTTGTAAGTTCCAGACTGCGATAAACCTAGTCTTCAAGTATTTGTATTATGATTTTGTTGTGTATATAACCGTTTTATGCTTGACTATGTATGCCCAGGACCACCTCAAAAATGAGCTTTGCTCAACAGTGTTCACCTGGTTAAATAAAGATTTTGATTGATTGATTGAATGATTGATTGATTAAGGAGTTCAGCACGAGTCCTGAGGTGAGTATCCTTTGCGGATGGGTGGTAAGGGACCAGTACAGTAGGGAGTGGTTTGGTGATTTAGGGTTATGACATGTGGGCTCAGTGATCTGTTGAGATAGGTTTAATGCTGTCACCTGGCTGCAAAGCCTGAACCAAGTGCTGGAGAGCCAGTTCTGGTTGAAGTCACCAAGGATATGTAGCTTGCCCCTGGAGGCCTGAGATGTTAGGATTTCCAGGATGGGGGCATAGTGGAGTCTGGGGAGCAACAGGAACCAGCAATAAAGACAGGGCTTGTGTGGGGGAGGTACCTTGTACAGGAATAAAGTGAGTGTACCACTCCCTGCCCTCAGAGAAATTGTATTGAAAAGGATCCTTCCAATTTTTGACTACGGTGACTTAGTCTAAAGTAGTTCACCTAAAACCTCCCTTGCCAGGCTGAAGCCCCTCTTCATTCTTTCTGCAGCTTTGCTTTAGATTGTCTGCCTCATATTCACCACTGCTCTCTTTACTTAGCGCTCTTTCCCCTCTTCTCCCCTCTCTTGATGCTAGGCACCTTTCCCACTGTGTCTCTTTCCAGTCCAAATTCTGGTTTGGCACCCTTCTCTCCTATCTTAGAAGACTTCTTTCCCCTCCTCTCTCTTCCTCCTACTCTCTCCTTAACATTACTCTCCATTCTCTTAATATCTCTTCTAGAAAATCTTTTGTTGCCCAATCTGCTTTTCCTTACTGCTTTCCTAAACTTACTAGTGGGGTTACTAGTGGGGTACTGCAGGGTTCAGTACTGGGGCCGGTCCTTTTTAATGTCTTTATAAGTGACATTGCAGAGGGACTGGAAGGGAAAGTATGTCTCTTTGCAGATGACACAAAGATCTGCAACAGGGTTGATACGCAAGGTGGGGTGGAAAGGATGAAAAGGGACTTGGCAAGGTTGGAGGGCAGGTCAAATGTATGGCAGCTTAGATTCAATGCAAAGAAGTGCAAAGTAATGCACCTGGGAAACAAAAACGCAGGGAAATAGTACACAATGGGGAGTGAGATACTGACAACAACAACAATGGAAAAAGACCTGGGGGTAGTCATATCAGATGACCTAAAGGTGGGCCAGCAATGTGAGAAGGGAGTAAGGAGGGCTGGGGGGATACTCGGATGCATAGGGAGAGGCATCACCAGTAGAAAACAGGAAGTTGTTGGCACTATGTACAGACAGTTGGTAAGACCACATCTGGAGTACTGTGTACAGACCTGGAGACTCCACCTCTGCAAAGACATAGACAGGGTGGAGGCTGTCCAGAGGAGGGCAACCAAAATGGTGCAGGGTCTGCACCAGAAGACATATGAAGAAAGACTAAAGGAGCTTAAGATGTATAGCCTTGAGGAAAGGAGGGAGAGGGGGGACATGATAGAAACTTTCAAATACCTCAAGGGAATCAACAAAGTCCAAGCGGGTAGCATCTTTCAGAAGAAGAGATGTGAAAGAACAAGGGGGGCACAATTTGAAGATAGAGGTGGGATGGCTCAGAGGTAATGGTTGGAAGTATTTCTTCATATAGAGGTTTGTAGATGCATGGAACGGCCTTCCTGAGGATGTCATAGAGTCAAAAACAGTGGGGGAATTCAAGAATGCATGGGACAGACATAAGGCAGTTCTAGTGGGAGGTAGGAGGAAGTAGGCTGTTGGTTAACTTGTATCTGCAGCTTATCCATTAGGTAGGGAAATGGGCAGACTAGGTGGGCCAAGCGGTCCTTAGCTGCCATCAAATTCTATGTTTCTGTTTCTATACTTCTATGTCCTTTCTTCCCCTTTCTATTCATTCTGCCTCTTCTCCTTCCTTCCTAAAGTTTCTTCTCTTTGACTTTTGTCATCCTACCTGCAACTGTCTTTGACCCTTTCTTGTTTTTTTCTCTATTTTTTTTTGGGTTGATCTATTTCTCAGTCAGGTCCCGGTCGGCATCCATCCTTCAGCCACCCATCCAGCTCCACACCCTGATATCAGGCAGCTTATCCCCTCTTTCCCCATGGTTTACCCTCCATGGCAGGGCGGTGAGGTGCCCCCCATCTCAACTCACCTCAACCAGGATCCAAATTCGGGAAGCGCTATTTGGAGTCGGGGCCTGCAGCGGGTGGCTGCTCCATCCTGCATGACCAGGGATCATTTTTCCCTTTTTCTCCCCTTGCATCATGGGGGCATGCCATGATGCTAGTGGGGGAAGCATGCACATGTCTGCATGCACTCCTGAAGGCATCTGCCCTTCTTCTACAGCATCAGTGCACTGCCCCCCAGCCTCCGCTAGGGGCCAGTCAAATGTCAGTCACTGGTGTCCCCCCTCTCCCCAAAGAAGGAGAGCAGTCCCTCAGATGCCATCCTTGGAAAAGTCTACCCTGATAAGGGATACCCCAAGGAACTCAAGAGGGGTCCTGTCCAAGAAAACTCCCCCGAACATGATGGGGGGGGTGTTAGAAGATGCAAGAGGAAGATGCAAGAGTCCCAATGGGCTATCTGACACTCCTGGCACCAGTAGGATCCCCCTTCACTTGGAGTTGGTCTACAGACCTAAAAGGTCTGGACCAAGTCCACGGGGATCAAACCTGGGTGAGAAGAGGAGGACCCAAAAGGAATCTTAAAGAAGGCTAGGGCGAGAAGCCCTACTTCAAACAACATGAAGTCTTGCTGTATTCTGACTAATTACAGTTAGCCCCAGCACTTCAACAGCCCCGGAGATGAGAGGGTTAAACTCTATGCAAAGGCATAGAACATTCATCTTGAGCTCAGTTTTCAAACCTCTGTCCCATGTATTCTGAAGTGTAACCGTCAGATTCCTTACTCCACCTAACTGAGAAGTCGCTCTGGAGATCCTCTCCTACACTTCAGTTCGGTCGCAGTAAATCAATCGGTTCTTTTCAATCATTTCTTATTTTTGCTGGTATTCACATCTGTGTCCCGGTACAGTAAGTGTGTAGTAGGTAGAGTGCTTTAGAAATTGTTTTGCTTTCGGTTCCCTACCGGTCGGTCTGGTCAGGAACCGAAGTATTTCTGTTTAAAAAAAAAAAAGGTTGTGTGCGGTTCCAGTGTCGATCAGTTCCTGAAAAAAACGACAAATTTTCCAGTTCTTTCAACTTACCCCTGACACGGTCAGAACCGATAGGTTCGTTAGTCGCATGGCTTGAACGCTAGTAAGGGTGACTGGTTATTTGGTGGCAGGTCTGAGGAACCCAAAAAGAAAACTGGGCCCGCTGGGTTTCAGCAGTGCACTGAGTGTGGGGAGGTCTTTGCCAAGGCCAATCCCCACCTCATCTGTGTTTATTGTCTGGGGTTTGACCACTTCAAGGAAGACTGCCAAATTTGTAAAACTTCCCTAAAGCCGCTGCTGAAAAACGCTTAAGTAGACTGAAGGAAAGGGAGGCCAAGAAGTCCGCTGACCTGGATGACCAGCCCTGTTCGGTTTTGGACAAACCTGAGGGAGTGCCTACTGACCTGGGCAAAACCCCCTCAGGCAAGAGGAGAGCCATTTCTTCGGAATCGGTTCCTACAAAGAAAAAATGTAAGTTGGCTGGTTCGGATCCCAGTCCCCATGTTCCGACCGCCCGATTAAATTGCCAAAGGATAGTATAGTGCATACAGCGGTTCGGTTCAGACCGAACTAGGCACCGCTCTCGGAGGGACGGTCGGTTTGGTCGGATTTACAAGCTCGATTATGACCATGAAACTTTTTATGAGGGAGAATGGGAAGGAGACGAAGACGATGAGGATGAAGAATATGAAGACCTGGATGAGCCTATTGAACTGGACGTTTACCCAGACAGGCCTTCCAGTGTCTCTCCTCCCAGGCTTTCTGAGTCCCCTTCCCACTACCTGTTTTACAGGAAGGAGGCTGACACTCTTCAGCTCCCTATGGAAGAAGCTGAACAGGATCAGGAGGAGCCTGACTATGTTGAGATGATGGACGTCCCAGAGTCCAAAAAGGTGTCTATCCCTCTGCACAAGTCCCTGGGGAAACAGACCCAAAAAATCTTACAACTCCCAACATCCATACCTCCTGTGGATAAGAAGATGGACAGGAGGTATGTTTTTTCAGGCCCTGGGATGGAATTCCTTACTACTCACTGCAGCCAAGTTGGGGTAATGCAAGCTGCAACCTGTGACACGGCTAATATTCCTCTGGCATCTCACACCCCAGATAAGGATTCCAGGAAAGTGGATGCCATGGCAAAAAAGCAGTACCTGGCATTCTCTTTGGGACTCAGACAATCTAATTACATGGCATATGTGGCCAGATACCAGAAGTCTAGGTGGGATACGATTCTGGCACTGGCTAAGAATGCCCCTCTCCAACTAGCCACTGAGATGGAGCAGGTGGCTGCAGATGGCGTCAAAGCTTCTAACGTACAGTTCCATGCTGCTGTAGACTCAAATGATGTTCATTCTTGGGTTATGGCTACATCTGTTTCCATGAGGAGATTTGCCTGGCTCAGGTGTACCAACTTGTCCCAGAATACCCAGACCAAGGTCATGGATTTTCCTGTCACTGGTAACTCTCTGTTTGGGGAACAAACAGAGGCTTACATGAAGAAGATGGTTGAGTACAAGACTACCTACAGGAGTGACTATAGCCAAAGAGAAGCAGACCACTCCTCAAAGGCAGCAATCTAGGTCTGGCAGGGGCAGGCCCTTTCAAAGGCCTTTTTACCAGGCCCAGGCCTCGGCCTCCTCTTCTTTCCAGCAGAGGGGGTGCTTCAGGGGAAGAGGCAGAAAGGGGATGACAAGGGCTGCATCCTCCTCTCAGTCTAAGCCCCCTGCCAAGCAGACACCCTAATAGGTCAGCCAGGGTCACCTCCCAAATCCCTGTAGGGGGCAGTCTGGCTCACTTCTTCCAGGCCTGGAAGTTTATCACTTCAGACAGGTGGGTTCTGGAAGTGGTGAGCCAGGGTCTTGCTCTCAGCTTCACAAGGTTCCCAAGGCTGAGAGTGAAGGCTTTTCCCCTTCCTCTCCAGAGAAAACGCAGGCCTTGGAGACAGGTCTCATCTCTACTGCTCCTGCAAGCAGTGGAAAAGGTCCCTCTCATTCACAGTGGAAAAGAATTGTACTCCAGGTACTTCCTTACCCTAAAAAAGACAGGGGAGTGGTGACCCATCCTAGGTCTACGATACCTAAACAAACACATCTTAAAGCCAAAGTTCAAGATGGTGACTCTGGGACTAATGCTTCCCTCTCTGAGACCAGGAGACTGGCTAGCCTCCCTGGATCTCAAGGATACCTATTTTCACATACCTATCAAGCAGTCCTACAGAAAGTACCTCAGATTCGAACTGCCCTCAGGCCATTATCAGTTCAGAGCAATGCCTTTCGGTTTATCATCTGCTCCAAGGATATTCACCAAGTGTCTGGCAGTAGTGGTACCCTTCCTCCGAAAGCAAGGTACCTTACTGTTCCCTTACCTGGACGATTGGCTCATAGTAGGCCAGTCTCCAGACCAAGTCAAGTCAGCTCTGAGGGCCACTCAAAACCTTCTGGACTCCCTAGGATTCATCCTGAATCTGGAAAAGTCTGTTCTGGAGCCTACCCAGCTTCTCACATTTATAGGAGTGGAGCTGGACACTGTTCAAGCCAAGGCCTTTCTCCCTTCCCCAAGGGTCCAGTCTCTCATCAATCTGGCTTCCTCTTTTTGTCCACTTGTGTCTCAGTCAGCCAGATATTTTTTGCAGCTGCTAGGCCATATGGCAGCATGCACTGCAGTGGTGCAGGGAGCAAGTTTCCAGATGAGAGATATTTAATTTCACCTGAGAGCCTTTGGGTCTCAGAGAAAAGATTCCCTCTCCAAGTTGGTTCTGGTGTCTCTAACTCTGGTTCAAGCCCTCCAGTGGTGGCTGGAAGAGAACAATTTGATGCAAGGGGTTTCCTTCCTCACTCAGGTGCCCACAGTGATTCTCACCACAGGCGCTTCCCTACTGGGGTGGGGAGCCCATCTGGATCAGCACATGGCCCAGGGGACTTGGTCTCCTCAGGAGTCCCTTCTGCACATAAACCTGCTCGAACTCAGGGCTGTCTTTCTAGCAGTCCAGACATTTTCGAACATGATCCAGGGGAAAGTGGTGCAGATCAGGACAGACAACACCACAACCATGTGGTACATCAGCAAGCAGTGGGGCACTCGGTCTTCGACCTTGTGCACCGAGGCCATAAAAATATGGTCTCTAGTTTACTCCCTGCAAGCTTCCCTGATTGCTATGCATCTCCCAGGGAAAGACAATGTACTTGTAGGTGCTCTCAGCAGGATTTCTCAAGGTCAACACGAATGGTCCCTGAATCCTCTCATTCTTCAAATCATTTTCAAGAGACGGGGCACTACAGAGATAGATCTCTTTGCAGCCCCAGACAACCATCAGCTCCCCCTGTTCTGTTGCAGACCTCCTCTCCTGGGGTCGGTTCCTCTGGATGCCCTCCTGTTGGATTGGACCAACAAGTTTCTCTATGCCTTTCCTCCCTTTCCTCTGATATTCAGAGTGCTGGTCAATATCAGATCCCAACCTTGCACAGTGATTCTGGTAGCTCCAGACTGGCCCAGACAACCCTGGTATCATCTACTGTTGTCACTGTCAGTGACAATACCTCTGTGCCTTCCCAGGCAGTTCAGTCTCCTCACCTCATCCCAGGGAAGGATTCTGTACCCCAACCTTCACTCTCTCAGGCTCAAGGCCTGGTTGTTTTTCATTTCATTTTTTTGTTGACCGGGTAAGTGCACTAGACAGATTCTGCCTATTTTCAGGCACGACCCAGGGAAGGGGGATAGAGATGAATGCCAACTGACTTTTAACCAGATTAAGCTGTTGGTAATATTTTTAGTGATGAGCTAGAGTACGCAGGCCTGAATCTTTCCCAGTCAGCTCTGGATATCCTCAAGGCTAGCAAAAAGCCTTCCACTAGAAAAACTTACAGTTCCAAATGGAAGAGGTTTTGGTTTTGGTGCACCCAGAGGCACATCCAACCGGATTCAGCTGATATTGCCACTGCTCTGGATTATTTGGTGCATCTTAATAGCTTGGGCCTTCGGCCTGCCACTCTCAAGGTGCATTTGGCAGCTATTTCTGCTTTCATTTTGGCAGGGAAAGTCTCTTCCCTAGCCTCCCATCCAGCCTTCAAAAGATTCTTCAAAGGGCTGAGTTATATCAACCCTCCTTTCAGGGATCCCACTTCTCTGCGGGATCTGAATATTTGTATTGCACAGCTGATGCACCCTCCCTTTGAGCCTCTTTGTTCAGCTGAACTTAAGTACCTGACTTGGAAAACTGTGTTCCTGGTGGCTATCACCTCTGCCAGGAGAATCAGTGAATTATAGGCCTTATCAGTGGAACCTGCTTTCATCTCATTTCACAGGGACAAGGTGGTCCTTCACACAAATAGGAAGTGTCTTCCCAAAGTGGTATCAGATTTTCACCTGAACCAATCCATGACATTGCCTGTATTCTTTACTGACCACTCCTCCTCTGGAGAGAGGATGTTGCACAGTCTTGATGTTAAAAGGGTTCTGAGTTATTATATAGAATCCATTAAACCCCACAGAAATGACTGTTCTCAGCTGTCCTTACTTTTGGAGAAGTGGGTAAAGGAAAGCCTGCCACTAAGAGAACTATTGCTAGATGGATTGTTTCTTGCATACAGTTCTGCTATTCAAAATTGGGGAAGGAGCCTGCATCAGTCCTCAGGGATCACTCCACCAGAGGTACAGCTGCTTCGGTAGCAGCTACCAGTGATATACCCTTATTGGAAATCTGTAAAGCAGCCACCTGGAAGACTGTTCACACATTTACCAAGCATTATTCCCTTGGCATTCAGTCAAGAAGTGATTCTAGGTTTGGCACAGCAGTGCTGCAGAGCTTGTTCCCAAAATAGGTTCTGTAGTTCCCTCCTCCTGGGGGGTACTGCTTGGTAGTCTGCAATTATTCAGAATACAGCAAGACTTCATGTTGTTTGAAGAAAAAATGACTCACCTTAGTAATGTTGTTTCTTCTAATGGAGTCTTGCTGTATTCTGAACTCCCTCCCTGCCTCCCCTCCTGGAACCTAGTTGTTTTGGGATGTGGGTGGGCAGGTGTAGTGCTGCACCGCCAGGGGTGTACTGGTTGTTTTTCTTTGTCATCCTTCTGATTGTAATTTATCTACCTACTTGAATTCTTTTCCGGGGTCTCGACTTGAGTTTTCATATCCTAATTCTTTACATATATGGCCTTTTGGCAAAAATTCTAAACAATTTCTGGATTGTTAGACAGTTAGTTTAGGGCTCGTAAGAATCTGACGTTTACACTTCTGAGTGCATAGGACAGAGGTTTGAAAACCCAGCTCGAGATGAACGTTCTATGCCTTTGCATAGAGTTTAACCCTCTCATCTCCGGGGCAGTTGAAGTGCTGGGGCTAACTACAGTTAGTCAGAATACAGCAAGACTCCATTAGAAAAAATAACATTACTAAGGTGAGTAATTTTTTCTTAGCCTTCCCCTCAGGCTGGGCCCTCACTCACTTAAAGAAGGGTCAGAGAGCCAAGAGGTACCAGTGGACCATGCTCATAATTGGCCTCAAGGAGGGAGACTGGAAGCAGGGTCGAGACATCGCCCAGAGACTGAGGCCCAAGAGGGATGGAGGGCAGGATCCAGTGATGAATGGTGAAGATACACAGGAAGATCAAGAATTACAGTAGGTACGTAATTTTCATATCTTCCTTGTGTCAATCTTCACAATTCATCAATAGTGAGTGAGTACCAAGTCCCTCGAAGGGGACATGGCACTGCTCTGAGGGGAAGATTTCCCTTTAACCAGTAACCTCACTCTTGAAATGAGATGAGGTAAGGTACCTGGTGACCCTTGAGGTGTGTAATACCTGCACTGGCAGTCTACTGGAGCTGGAACTGGGGCAGATGGATGCTGCCAGATGCAGTACAATGTCTCCTGGAAGGGAAGCAGCCAGGCAGGGACCACCAAGTGATCAGCAGTCTATTCGCTGAGAAAGCAGTGCCGTGCCCACTCAGTATTGTGTCTTGCAGTCTGTGACAGGTGCAGATCATCGACCAGCCTCACAAGGCTACACTGATATTCTGTCTGTTCAGTGTCTGAGGACAGGTGGATGGATGTATTGCCTTCCTCCATGGAGGAAGACAAGAAGGCCAATGAGTCTGAGGAATCAGAGTCTGGCTGCTGTGGGGGTGACAGGTGAAAGACCTGCTCTTCCATTGCTCTGACATACCTGGGGAAGGTGATAGCAGTGACCCTCAACTGTGCCTAGGTGAGAGGCCCCATGGGGAGGGAGGAAGGAAGGAAGGAAGGAAGGAAGGAAGGATGAAAGGAAAGAAGGAAGGAAGGAAGGAAGGAAGGAAGGAAGGTTGGTTTAACCAGGAGTAGCACACTAACCTAAAGCTTGTTTCCAGATGTGACCTGGAAGTTCAAGGAAGTTAAGTGACTTGTTCAGGATCACACAGTATGCACCTAGGTGGGTGTGGGATTCAAACCTAGGTTTCCAGATCTGCAGCTCAGAGCCCTAACCTACTGCGCTATGCTGCCTCCCATTCTGGGAATTGGGAATTGAGGGGAGGGTTGCAGAGACAAAGGAGAGACACATTTCAGTCTATACGAATGACCTGTCAGCACTGGAAGACCTCACTGACGATCCAAGACCATGAGAGGATCTGTGGGTCTGTACAGAAACCAGCTGCTCAACCAGCCTGAAGCAGTCAGGATAAGCCCTGTGGGGATGCTTCCCATGTGAGGAGACCAGGGCTGCGTAGATCCAGAAGGATAGACCCCAACCCCACCCAACAAGGAAGAAATGGAGGGCTGGGCACTGCAGCTCATCTCCAAGCCCTGAAGGGTCCCCGGAGAAGGCCGCTACCCCTTGCCCCACCCTCTCAACCCTACCAACTCCAAGAGTGACTTCTTCCTCACTCAAGTTGTCAAGGACTCCCCCATTCCTACAGGCCCCCCCCCAAGGGAAGCCGCAGAAGCAAGACACCCTGTCCTGGCCCTCAGAGGAGGAACAGCACTAGGGATGGCACCAGTTCAAACTCCCAGGTCCAGAACCTTAATCCCCCTGACCAAAAGTCACACTCAACAGCCCTGCTCCTGGTGCTGCCCTCAGCATGGGAGCCGATGCTGGCCACAATGGTCGGTGCCAAGGGGAAAGATGCAAGGGAGAGTGCAGAGGTACTGAGCACCAGAGAACTCCCTGACTCGAGGAGTCAGGCCGCCAATCTAGATAAGTGTCCTGATCATCTTCCTCCTCTGGAGAGGAGGAGATCCAGAAGACTTCCAAACTAGCCATCCCAAGAGTTCTCCCACTCTTGGTGCCATGAACTGCACCATAGATGGGCCCAGTACTGCCCATGGCACTGGCCTGATTACCGGAACCACGAATGGCTCTGGGATCCTGAATGGTGAGCAACACTGAGGAATTCCCCATGCAGGGCTCAGCAGGCATGGGCCATAACACCGGGGGAGCCTGTACCTCAAAGGAGGTGACTGCTTGTGCAGTACTCCTGGCCAGTCCCTGAGGGGACCAGACCACTCCTCTGGTACCATGGTAGGGACCTCCACCCTGGCAAGGCTAGAAGGACAGAAGGCCCCCTCCTCTATGGTCCATATAGAACCAGGTGGGGACCTGGAAGAAGGGTGGAGGGACCGGTGCTTGGAGCGCTTCAAGCGACGCCGTCCTCCAAAAGTCATAGGAGCAAAGTCGACTTTCAAAGCGTGGTGCTCCAGTACTCAATGGTTCATGAAGAAGTAAGCATCATAATTATACATATCATGAGACGGATCCAGGCAGGTGGGACATTGGTCATGCTGGTCCATGATGGACATCTGCCAGCCACAAGGATGCCAACACATAGGAGGCCAGGCCGCCTTCAAAGAACATTTCTTGCCCCTGGATGAACCGACATGACTTCCGCTAAACTTAAATAAAAACAAGAAACAGACTCAGCACCACTTAAAAGTCAGGAAAGCCGGCCCGTCAGCACAGCGGTTGGATTTCCACTTGCAATGCCGGTGGCCCAGGTTCGGGAATGGACTTGGGTCGCTGGAGGGCTGGCTGGGGGAGCAAGGCTGAAGCGTCAGATGACTGTTTGCCTTCCCGGGGGGGGAGAATAGGGATACGGCTCAGCATCTGGTGGCTCCTAGCAGAGGCTAGGAGCAGCAGCAAGGCCGGCCGACAGACACTAGGGGAGTGGTGGACATTGGCATATGCCGTGACATCAAGGGCACGCCACTCCTCCGGGGAGAAAGATGGAAAACAGCACCTTGGCTGATCAGGTGATGGCCCCTCCATCCCCCTCACCTCCTGGACACCTCGACCTGCATCCACTGCCTCAGCAGCACCCAGGGTCACACCACATGGCCGTAAAGGCTCATTTCTCACGAAGGTGAGGGACCCACCCGAGACAGGGATATGTTGGGGATACCTGGGCAGGCTGCCATGTGGGGTGGTGAAGGCGGGATGACTCCGGAAGGAACAGGGGGCTTACGGGGGCCTGAAGGAGTGACTGGGCGAGGTGGGCAAGTCTTACCAGATACCTGAAGAAATGGTGCCAAGTGGCTAGAACGGACAGCAGAACTGATCAGACTAGGCTGCGGTGAAAAACGGCATCCAAAACAGCATCAAAAATATCAGGCCAGAATGGCAAAGTTGGAGTCTTCATCAGTAGGTAATGTGCTGCACTCTCAATGACGGGAGAAGCAGAAATGGGGTGGAGGAGGAGTCAGCAGCGGTTATCGGCCAAACCGCAAGCACCACATAATAAGTTGGCCTGTAGGCTCCTCCGCCTAACAATAAACAAAAAGCTCCCACAGGGTGCTGTGCCTTGGCTATCACCCACCACCCACCAGTGATGAGTGGTTAAAGTTGACACAGGGAACAAGAACTGTTATGTAAGAACTTACCATAACAGTAGATCTTTGTGGGGATCTCAGTCATCAGGTCACACCATAGGAACTTCACTGTCGATGAAGCAGGATCCACATGGAACATTTTTAGCAACTGTGGCTGCCCACACATTCGACGTCTGTCGACTTCATCAACCCTTTAAAGGGGCGAGCAGCCCTGCTATCTTCTCAGTTCTTTCCCCCAGAGACAAAGGGAGCATAGCTCTAGCCATGGGAGACCTAGGAGAGAGAAAAAGGTACCCAGGCCTGTTTGAAAGACTGGATACATCAGATAGCCAGTTCCAGTAAGGAGCCCCAAAAGGGGGATGGTGGGAGGTTAAGCAGACCTGATGACAGATCCCCTCAAAGATCTACTGTTAAAGTAAGTTCATATGTAACTGTTTTATCCTCTTTGGGGTATCTCAGTCATCAGGTCACACTGTAGGAACCAGTCGCAAGCAGTTACTGGTGCAAACAGACAGTCTGGAAGGAAGGCCAGCCATAAACATAAGACAGGAGCCCTGCATCCCAGCTCTGCCAAATCCTCCATGAGCTCTAGAGGCAAGGTCCAGGCTGAAGTGCTCGGTAAAAGTATGGCTAGTACTTCAGGTGGCACCAGCACAAATGTTGGCACTGTCAAGCTGTCTATCTTCATGTGGCACAGAGGCTTATCACAATGTTTCCTAAACATTGTAATTAAAAGCCAGACAACATCTGTGTGTATCAGGATAAAATAAAATGTAAATCTGTAAAACAGTAATCCTGGGATTATTGGCCTAATGCATGTTTAACTGAAGTGTGTGTGTGTGTGGGGAATGGATGCAGGGCTAAGTTTTAAACAGTTTTACTAAACACCAGTAATACACAGGAATGATCACAACAGCTTCCAAACTGTAACTGGTGGGTTCTTTGCCCGCCAGGCTCTATTTGTATAAAATTCAGCCTACAGTGATGTCATGCAATGCGTGTCATTATTATGCATGAATTTCACATCATCACATCTTTTCCGTTTAGACAAAAACAATGATCAATAAATGTAATCTTTATCATCTCATAGTTCAAGGTCCTTGATGCAGTCTTGTTCTGATATCGGGCGAGCCTCTGGATGACTCGCCTACTCATTCCAATTACTCTGATCAGGCGTAAGACCTGGGTGTGCAGAGGCTGCTGCTGCTGTTCCTTGCGAGAGTCCTGCTGCTTGGGTGGTGCCATGGCTGCAGCTCCCTTCTCCAGCCAGTCCTGCTCCACCGCTGCTGGGTTAGTATCTCCGATACTCAGCCATTGCTCTGGCTTTTGATCCACTGAGTTGCTTTCCTTCTCTCGCAGCCTCTCTCTTTCTCTCTCTGTCTGACTGGTAGCTCCCTCCTTCAGGCGAATATCGGAATAACAGTTCTGCCTCATGGGAAAATCTTGGGTTGTGGCTCAGAAATGCTGAAAATGTCTCTGCAATTTCTGGGGTAGTACTTCACTTGTGCCTGCATGATGTAGGATCGAGGTGTGGTGGCTAAAGACATCACCCTTGCAGGAGTCCATTCATTTGTCATGATCCTCATATAGACTCTCTGTCCAGGGGTTAGATCCAATAACCTGTGCACACTCCTGTTATAGTAGTGCTGTTGTTCTCTTTGGTTAGCTTCTAAAGTGGTGTGGCCATCTGTAGTCACTATCTTGGGATTTAAAAGTTCTGGCCTGGTTGGTAATACAGTTCTCATTCTGCGCCTCGTCAGCAACTGCACCAGGGAGTCCATACCTTCGATAGGAGTATTTCTGAGATCTAAAAGTATGAAATAGGGTTCTTTGTTGTCCTGTTTTGGTTTGTTCAGCAATTTTTTTACTGTTTGTACAGCCCTCTCAACCATTCCATTACTCTGGGAGTACCTTGGTGACGATGTCACATGTTTGAACTCCTAGCCCCTTGCAAAACTGGCAAATTCAACACTGGCAAACCGTGGCCACTAACCCTCCCGTGGTCAATTTGTGCCCAATATAAGGAACCTCCTTCAGGCCTATTTTGGAGTTTCGCCGAGCTAACGGTAGATGGCACTCTTGAGCCGTCTACACCACCTACTCTAGTCTCACATTATCTTCCTGCATGTTTGATTCCCATACCAAAATGTCATCCATGTACAGTGGTTGCTATAGAGAAGTTGCTTGGTACTGCAGTATGCCCACCAGTGCAGCACTGTACCATCTGATATACCACCCAGTGCAGCTCATATTGTAAATCTGCGGTGTGGTATACTTAGTGGCACAGCATGATGCATCCTTAATCCAGGAGGTGGTGACAGCAACGCATCAAAAGCCTTGAAGTGTCATAATTATTTTCTTTGCTTTTTATATAGGTGCACCAGCAGGTGGCGTGTAACTGACTTTGTAAACTGGTAGAGAAATGCAGAACGGCAGCTCTATAGATGACACCAAAAATCTCTACTTGCTCAAAAAGGCATTTTTGTAAGCATTTGTTTTGCCTGAATCAGTCTGGTTGTGCAGCGCTCCCTGATTTGCATACAGTACGTCATTATTTTTTCATTGGTGATCTTTGTCTCCTATATGCCCCAAGTGCTGTATGTAATTGTTAAAAAAGAAAAAAAATTCTTTCAAGAACTGCTTAGCAATCAGTTTAGTTACGCCCCCAATTTTCATACAGTACATAATAATTTTTCAGTGTGATCGTTGTCCCCGATATGCCACAAGAGCTGTATGGCACTTTGTTTTCCTTTGTAATTTGCAATTCCACAGGCACTCAGGATGGGTACTTTTCTTTTTATGCAACATTTTTCTGTCTACAAACTACTGCTTTTTTATATTTGTAATAAGATTAAGTTCTCCTCATGCCATGACAAAAATGTTCCATTTGCAAACTCTCTCCCTGCAATAATGTTATTTGTGGGTCTGAAGACCTGCTAAATTTAAAAACCACAATGCCCATTGTCACAAACACACTCAGCAGGTCAGGCCCTCTGCTCCCACAATGCCAACCACAGAGCGCAATAGTGTGAACAGGTAACAGACAGGGTAACCCTCCTGTCTGCCTTTGGGTCTGAATCACCTTTAGTTTCAAGTTCTGGGGGGTGTCAAATGGTGAACCTTATCCTAGCGTACCCAATGTACAGGCTCAGATATGTACCCTCTTCGGGGATTGCGGTACAATCTTTCGCCAGGGGCATCCAGCAAGGCTTCCAAAATGAACCCTTTTAACTCTGTAAGAGACCTTAGGTATATTCTTACCTTTTTACTCAAGCACAGTAACACCATCAAGCTTTTCAGAACAGCTGTCATACTTAACCACGTGTACATCACATGCAAAAAGAACTTGGAGACACACCCAGGCGGTATCTTTCAAATAAAGGTTTTACTAAAAGATGATAAAAATATGAAAAATGTAAACACAGAACAATGTATTAAAGGGCATACAGTCACTTAAAATAACAAGGCCAAAATACAAAACAACAACGCCTACCACAATACAGTTAGACTTTTTCTATCTAATGTATTACCTCTTTCAAACAACATGAAGTCTTGCTGTATTCTGACGTATGCAGTTAGCCCCAGCACTTGAACTGCTCCACAGAGGAAAGAGTTAAATTCTACTCAGAGCATAGAACGTTGAGCTCGAGCTTAGTTCAGACCTCTGTCTGCTGCACTTTGAAGTGTAACCATCAGGTTCTTTACTCCGCCTAACTGAACAGTCGCTCCAGAGATTTCTTCTCTGCTCCCGGTTCAGTCGGGTTCAAAATTGTCGGTTTTACTGATACTTTAATTGTTTTTTTTTGTTCAGATCTCTGTCTGTGGTCCAGTAAGTATTTAGGTAGTGGACTTGCTTTAAAACTATTGTGGAAATTGTAATTTGAAGAATTTCAACAGGTTCGACTGAACCAGTTACTGTTAGAGTGTGTTTAATTTAATTTTTTTTAGGAATTTAGAGTGTGGTACCGGTCCTTATCGTTTAAAAAAAAAATGTGTTTTTAACGTTTTTTTCAATACCCGTAACACGGTTAGAAACCAATAAGGGGGTCTTGTCTGGCTGAAGCTGAGTAAAGGGTAAGTTTTTCTGTTAGGATGGCTACGACTGAGAAACCGAAAAGAAAATCTGGGCCCACTGGGTTTCAACACTGCAGTGTGTGTGGGGAGGCCTTTGCTAAGGCTGATCCCCACACCACTTGTGTTTATTGTCTGGGGTTTGACCACCTCGATTTAGACTGCCAAATTTGTAAAAATTTCCCTAAAGCCACCCTGGATAAAAGATTGGGCAGGCTTAGGGAAAAGGAGGCAGAGAAGTCCGCTGACCCGAATGGCCAGCCCGGTTCGGTTCCGACCGAACCCGAAGGAGTGCCCTCTGACCAGAGCGATACATCTTCAGGCAAAAGGAGAGCTGATTCTGAGGGATCAATTCTGTCAAAAGGAAAAAGAAAAGAAAAACCGTCTGGTTCAGATCCAGAACTGCATCATCCGACCGCTGAAGAAATTGCCCGAGCGATTAGCATAGTTGAGTCGCTTCATCCAGTTCCGACTGATCTTGCACCTTCTGGCAGGCGTTCAGTTTGGTCGGTTCCCCTGGTTCAAGATTATTACCCTGAGGATTTTTATTAACCAGATTTGGAGGGGGGGATGATGGTTACGGTGATGATGATGATGATGATGATGGAGTGGAAGGTCTGGATGAGCCCTTAGAACCGGACATCTTCCCAGACAGACCTTCTGGTGTTTCCCCTCCTAGGCTTTCTGAGTCCCCTTCCCACTTTATGTTCTAAAGGAAAGTGGCAGAAATCCTCCAGCTCCCTTTGGAAGAAGCTATCATGGAGCAAGAGGAGCCTGACTACGTGGAGATGATGGACATCCCAGAGTCCAAGAGGCTGTCTATTCCCCATCATAAGTCTTTTGGGAAACAGATACAAAAATTGTTAAAAACTCCAAATTCTTTACCTCTTGTGGACAGAAGGATGGACAAGAGGTACATACTGTCAGGCTCAGGTTCAGAGTACTTGTACCAGCAATGCAGCCACGTTGGGGTAGTGCAGGCTGCAGCCTGTGATAAGGCTAACATACCCTTGGCTTCACACACCCCAGATAAAGACTCCAGGCAGCCGGATGCTATGGCAAAGAAACAGTACACGGCATCTTCTTTGGGACTAAGGCAGGCTAATTGGCCTACACAGCCAGGTACCAGACGTCCAGGTGGGAAACTGTACTGGCACTGGTTAAACAGGCCTCCCCCAACTTGCCAAGGAGTTGGATGAGGTGGCTGCTGATGGGATTGATGCATCAAAAATCCAGTTTCATACTGCTGTGGACTCCAATGATGTGTCATCAAGAGTCATGGCTACATCTGTGGCTCTTCGGAGGCTAGCTTGGCTCAGATGTACTAGCCTATCTCAGGATACTCAGGCTAAGGCTATGGAATTTCCTGTAGTTAATAATTCTCTGTTTGAGGAGCAGACAGAGAATTATATGAAGAAGATGGAGGAATACACGACCACCTACAGGAGTGCACAGGCCAAGGAAAGGCAGGCAACTCCTCAGAGGCAGCAAGCTAGGGGCAGGGCAAGCCTTTTCATAGGCCTTTCTACCAAACACAGGCCTCTTCTCCTTTTTCCCAGAGGGGGTTCTTCAGAGGGAGAGGCAGAAGGGGTATGAGCAGGGCTGCATCCTCTTCTCAGCCTAAGGCTCCTGCCAAGCAGACACCCTGATGTGTCCACCCAGGTCGACTCCCCAATTCCTGTAGGAGACAGGCTGGCTTACTACTTCCAGGACTGGAAGTCTGTTACCTCAGACAAGTGGGTACTGGAGGTAGTAAGCCAGGGACTGGGCCTCAGCTTCAAAAGATTCTCAAAGCTGAGTACCAGGTCCTTTCCACCCGCAAACATCTCTGAAACCATTGCCCTAGAGGCAGATGTTTCATCTCTACTGGCTTTAAGGGCTATAGAGAAAGTTTCTACAATTCACAGGGGCAAAGGTCTGTACTCTAGATACTTCCTTACCCCGGAAAAAACAGGGGAGTGGCGGCCCATTCTAGACTTAAGATACCCGAACAAACATCTATTAAAGCCAAAGTTCAAAATGGTGACTCTGGGAATAATTCTTCCCTCTCTAAGGCCAGGGGACTGGTTAGCCTCCCTGGACCTAAAGGATGCCTACTTTCACATTCACATCAGGTGCTCCCACAGAAAATGCCTCAGGTTCGAACTGCCTTCAGGCCATTACTAGTTCAAAGCAATGCCCTTCAGCCTAACATCATCTCCAAGGGTGTTTACAAAATGCCTAGCAGTAGTAGTGGCCCTTCTAAGGAGAAAAAATATCTCCATATTTCCATATCTGGATGACTGGCTCATTGTGGGTCAGTCTCCAGACCAAGTCAAGTCAGATCTGCAAGTGACCCAGCAAGTGCTCACTTCCCTAGGATTTCTTCTCAATCTTCCCAAGTCAGTTCTCGAGCCTGTACAACTTCTGGCCTTCATAAGGGTAGAACTGGATACTGTCAAAGCAAGAGCATTTCTCCCCTTGTTAAGGGTAAGGGTCATCATAGAGCTGGCTTCTTCCTTCCACCTTCTGGTTTCTTGACCAGCAAGGCACTTCCTTCAGCTTCTGGGCCACATGGCAGCTTCCACTGCAGTGGTCCAAGGGGCCAGATTTCAGATGAGGGACATTCAGTTTCACTTGAGGGCCTTTTGGTCTCAGAAAAAAGATCCTCTAACCAAATTTATTCCAGTGACTCAGACTCTGATCCAGGCTCTTCAATGGTGGCAGGATTAGGACAATCTCAGACAAGGGGTCCCATTCATCTCTCAGTCTCAGTCTGTGGTCCTAACCACAGATGCGTCTCTCCTGGGGTGGGGAGCTCACCTGGGGACTCTCACAGCCCAGGGAGTGTGGTCCACTCAGGAGTCTCTTCTCCACATCAATCTTCTGGAGCTCAATGCAGTTTACCTGGCCCTGCAAGCCTTCTCAGACCTCAGTACAGAACAAGGTGGTTAAGGTCAGGACAGACAAAACCACCACCATGTGGTATATCAACAAGCAGGGAGCCACTCAATCTACAGCCTTGTGCATGGAAGCCATGAAATTATGGTCCCTGGCTTATTCTTTACAGACCTCTCTGGTAGCAGCCCACCTCCCAGGAAAGGACAATGTGCTAGCAGATGCATTGAGCAGGATTTCCCAGGGCCATCACGAATGGTCCCTGGATCCCCTAGTGTTAAAGGTGATTTTTTTCAAGGTGGGGCACTCCAGAGACAGATCTCTCTGCAGCCCCAGACAATCACCAACTTCCTCTCTTCTGTTGCAGACACCCAGTCTCAGGCTCAGTCCCTCTGGATGCTGTGATTCTGGACTGGGAAAGGAACATTTCTCTATGCCTTCCCTCCTTTTCCTCTACTGTTCAAGGTTCTGGTCAAGATAAGAGCACAATCTTGCAAAGTGATCCTGATCATTCCAGATAGGGCCTGGCAGCCTTGGTACCCCCTGTTGCTGTCCCTAGCAGTCCATCTTCCCCTGTCTCTTCCCAGGAATCACAACCTGTTAACCTTCTCTCACGGGAGGATCTGGTATCCCAACCTTCGGTCTCTCAATCTCAAGGCATGGCTCTTGAAGAGTTAGACTATGCAGGTTTGCATCTCTCAAGAGGTTCTGGACATTCTCAAAGCCTCTCGAAAATCTTCCACCAGAAAAACTTATAATTCCAAATGGAAAAGATTCAGCATTTGGTGTTCCAAGAAGTATATACCCCCAGATACTGCTGACTTGTCTACAGTTCTGGACTACATGTTTCGTCTTAATGGCCTAGGCCTCAGACCACCTACCCTCAAAGTACACTTGTCAGCTGTTTCTGCTTTTCTGTCACTGGGAAAGCCCTCATCACTGGCATCTCATCCCGTCTTCTGTAAAATTTTCAAGGGATTGCTTCATACCAATCCTCCCTTTAGGGATCCTACTCTTGCTTGGGACCTTGATATTTGCATTGCTCAGCTTATGCAACCCCGTTTTGAGCCTTTGTCTTCAGCAGAGCTTAAGTACTTGACTTGGAAAACTGTGTTCCTGGTAGCATTACCTCTGCCAGATGTATCAGTGAATTGCAAGCTCTGTCAGTGGAGCCTGATTTTATCTCTTTTCATAGAGATAAAGTGGTCCTTAGAACCAATAGGAGGTTCTTACCTAAAGTGGTTTCAGATTTTCATTTGAACCAATCCATGTCTCTCCCTGTTTTCTTCACTGATCATTCTTCTTCAGGAGAGAGAAGATTACACAGTTTAGATGTTAAAAGGGCCCTTAGCTACTACATTGAGCATACTAAGGCACTCAGGTTTGACTCCTTCCAGTTGTTCCTCACTTATGGGGAAGTGGGAAAGGGCAAACCTGCCACTAAGAGAACTATTGCCAGGTGGATTGTCTCTTGTATACAATTCTGCTATGAAAAGCTAGGCAAAATACCACCCTCAGGCCTGAGGGCTCATTCGACTAGAGGTAGAGCTGCTTCTCTGGCTGCTGCCAGGGATGCACCCTTACTAGAGATATGATACGCAAAACAGCCACCTGGAAAACAGTCCATACATTCACCAAACATTATTCTTTGGATATCCAGGCTAGGAGTGATGCAAGGTTTGGTGCAGCAGTACTGCAGAACCCATTCCCAAAATTGGTTCGATTCCCTCCTCCATGGAGGTATTGCTTGGTAGTCTGCATATGTCAGAATACAGCAGGACTTCATGTTGTTTGAAGAAAAAAATTACTCACCCTAGTAATTGTGTTTCTTCTAATGGAGTCTTGCTGTATTCTGACCTCCCTCCCTGCCTCCCCTCTCAGAACCTGTTTTTTGGGAAGTGGGCTGGCAGGTGCAGTGTTGCACCTCAGGGGTGCACTGGGCATTCCCCCTTTTTAGAGAGGGGGAGTGGGTTATGTTTTATTGTTTTGATAGTCATAGTTGTTCACTACCTAGTTTTTGTTTTGGATTTCTCGACTTGAGTCTTTTGGGGATCCAAAATATTTGGTTGCCTTTTGGCTAGTAACATTTTTTTACAATTTCCACATAGTGGGAGTAGTTAGTTAGCATTAGCTCATAAGAATCTGATGGTTACACTTCAAAGTGCAGCAGACAGAGGTTTGAACCAAGCTCGAGCTCAACGTTCTATGCTCTGCATAGAATTTAACTCTTTCCTCTCCAGAGCAGTTCAAGTGCTAGGGCTAACTGCATATGTCAGAATACAGCAAGACTCCATTAGAAGAAACACAATTACTAAGGTGAGTAATTTTTTCTTAAGTGCCTAAGTTAGATCACAGAGCTGATCTTTCTACAGTCCCAAGATGGAATATCACTGACAGTTCAGATACAGTATAGTTTAAACTGTCTCTCTCCACACCAATTCTATGAGTCATCTAGCTCCTCCTTTTAGAATATAAAAAAATACAAACATGATATCCTATTGGGAGGTATTTTAAATAAGGTAACATCAGCAAAAACTCATTTCCCAAATTATAAGTCCTTGATTTCCCAGTTCCTTCTCCCAAGGCATTTCAAAGGGTTGTATAGCTTTTTAACACCAGTTGGTATTAAATGTTCTTCCTGTTAAGACGTCATTAAAGTTTATGGGTGGGATATTCAAAGGGGTTGAACATGGCACAACAGTGTTGCACAATGTGCAATCCATTGATACACCCCGGCACGATATTCAAAGCGGTAGGTTGCTCTTCTCAACCCCCGATGTGCCGGGGTGCACCATTAAATATATGTGTCGCAAGTGCAGGAGTCACATCCTGATATTCAGCCCAGGATGAGCGGCACATATGCAGGCACAAACCCATTTTGTGCCGCATGGGGGGGCGCAAAGATGTGCCTGTCAAAAACAGGAATATGTTGGGGGACACCCACAGGTGGTCTGCCATATTGCTGGGTGCAACGTGGCAGCCGCCTGCTGTGGGTGGCCACCCAACCTCCTGGGACACAGTCCGGGTGTCATGCCCCCCCATCCAATCGCAGGCATATAAATATAATATTCCTTGTGGTCCAGTGGACCTGATCCACTGCCCAATCACGGGCATAAGAAATGAATACCCCTGGTGGTTCAGTAGCCCTGATCCCCTGCCCGATCGCTGGCATATGAAATAATATCCCTAGTGGTCCAGTAGACCCAATCCTGCCCGAATATGGCAGAATATTATCTCTTGGTGGTCCAGTGATCTGATCCCCTGCTCAATCATGGGCATTTGAAAACTAACCTGGTGGTCCAGCGGTACCCTCTTCTCACCTGCCCAATGATTCCCACCACCCTGAACCTCCCCCGGTCAGCAGCAGGCATTCATTCACATTTCGGGACTTGTAGTACAGTACGGTTCACTATCATTGGCCCACACAGTGGACCAATAGTGTACAGC
Organism: Neoceratodus forsteri; assembly: GCA_016271365.2. Taxonomy (NCBI): domain Eukaryota; kingdom Metazoa; phylum Chordata; order Ceratodontiformes; family Ceratodontidae; genus Neoceratodus; species Neoceratodus forsteri. The sequence goes on from CM028133.1 coordinate 1,137,624,507, forward strand.
CGTACTTGTATGCTGTCAGTTGGCGGTGGTTGGGCGGTTTGTGGGCGGGAGCTGACACCCGCCGCCGACCCCGGGAGAGTGCAGGGGTAGGGGCTCCAGTGGGAGGGTGGGGAGAGGGGAATTGCTGGACCACCAGGGTTAGTTCATTCAAATGCCTGCGATTGAGCAGGGGCTCAGGTCCACTGGACCACCAGGCATGAATATACACTATGCCCATGATTGGGCAGGGGTTTGTGTCCACTGGACCACCAGGGATGAATATATACTATACCCATGATCGGGCAGGAGATTGGGTCCACTGGACTACCAGGGATGAATATTTACTATGCCCATGATCGGGCGATGGGGCACGTTGCCCACCGAGGGGCAGAGGGCGTCGGTCCCCGACAGCTGCAGCCTGGCAGGGTGCCAGGTGCACGTCACCAGGGATCGGCGCACCACATGTAAATGGGTCCATAATGACATGCAAATGGCTCCATTTGCATCTTGCATGCATAATGGCCTCATTTGCATGCCTAGCACTGCATATCGTGGTTGATGCACCTAGCACACCTGCTCTTGTGCTGTCACATCCCCCTGCTCCTCATTTGCCACTTGCGCTGGTGCAGTGCCCCAGTGCCATATTCAACAGTGCTGAGCCATGGCGCAGTACCATTGAATAATACCTGGACTATGATCTAGCTCAACCCAGTTGCGCTGTGCCCAGGCTTGCACCCCTGCCTGGCGCAGTCTGAATATCTGGCCCTACGATTTTCGTCCTCTGGCAGTCTCATAAAGTCCCATTTTATTTCCACTTCAAAGAAGCAACAGGTCATAAAAAGGCCATAAAATGTAATTTCTCAAGGAAGGTAATTACATTACAGATATCTCCTGGTTTAATATATATCCTGTCATTTCACTGAAACCTGGTGGAGGTGGGGCACCCATGGAAGCACTGTGATAATCACATACTATATTTTTATATTACAAATATCATCCAACAATCATATCCAGCTGGCCAAGCATCACAATCCTCCCCACTTAGACTGCATTTGGGGTTCTATCCCCTGCATGGGATGAGCTCCACAAGTCAATTCACTCCTCATATAGATGCAATAAGCTATCTGCATTCTGATTGCTCGCTCCAGCCCTATGTAAGATTGTCATGTCATACAAGGCAAGACTCCATCTTAAAAGCCTACCATTAGTTTTTCCCATTTGTGTCAGCCAAACCAGGGGGTTGTGGTCAGTTTGTACCTCAAAATGCTGCCCATATAAGTATGACTCTAACTTGTTTAGGGTCCACACTATGGCAAGACACTCTTTCCACAGTAGAGTAAGCCTGCTCCCTGGAAAGTAACTTTTTACTCAGGTACACTACAGAGTGATCTTTCCCTTGGTTAGACATCTGACTCAGTACTGCTCCAATACACATGTCTGAGGCATCAGTCTGGACTATAAAAGGTCTGCTATAGTCAGGACATGTCAATGTAGGAGCACTGCACAGTGCCTCCTTCAGTCTGATAAAGGCTTTTTCACAGGCTGGTTCCCATATAAGTTTTTTAGGCATCTTTTACTTTACCAGGGCAGATAGGGGAGCCCATACCATACAAGGCAGTCCAGGTATGTGAATTAATTCATTCATTGACATGTCTGGACTGCCTTGTATGGTATGGGCTGCACGCCCATTGGCTCTTGCTCTGCACCAATAGGCGTGCAACTCACCGGGCAGTCAGTCGGCGCGGTGGGGCAGCAGGCGGTGGGATGCTGCCGCCGCCGCTGCTGGGGAGGAGCAGGGTGGTGGGGCTTCGTGGGTGGGTGGGGGACAACTAGATCACCAGGGATATGGTCTTGGGGGGTGTCGCCACATAATGCAGCCAGCGATCGGGCTTAGCGGTCCACTGAACCACCAAGGATACATTCTGGGCGGGTGTTTAGACATATTCAGCCCGCGATCGGGCTTAGCGGTCCACTGGACCACCAGGGATACATTCTGGAGGGTGTTTAAACATATTCAGCCCGCTATCGGGCTTAGCGGTCCACTGCACCACCAGGGATATGTTCTGGGGGACTTTGCTGCCCGAGATCGGGCTCGTGGGGGGGGTTATTTAAGCTTTCGCCCATGATCGGGCCAGTCGGGGGAGGGGATTGTTATGCTTTTGCCCGCAATCGGGCCAGTCGGGGGGTGGGGGGATTTCTTACACTTTTGACCGCGATCGGGCTGCAGGGGGCGTCGGTCCCCGACGACTGCTGCCTGGCAGGGCACCAGGCGCTAGTCCTTGGGGATCAGCGCACCTGCATGCTAATGGCATGCAAATGGGGCCATAAATAGATGCAAATGGCCCCCCTTGCGTCTTGCATGAATTATGGCCCCATTTGCATGTCACCTTTTGAATATCGGAAATTTGCGCATGGCGCAATGGTACTTGCGCCACCGCAACTTGAATGCTCCACTCTGACCACTTGCAGTGGCTGGGGGGTGATATTCAAAGAGTTGTCACTAGCGCAACTCCTTTGAATATCACCCCGGCCACACTCCTGCGCAACTATTTTGTGCAGCGCAAGGGCTTGCGCCACAAAATAGCGCAGTTTGAATATCGAGCCCTATATGTTTATATTACAAATACCATCCAACAATCATAACCAGCTGGCCAAGCGTCACACCCATCACTCTCACAGACTCCCGAAGTTGCAAAACATAAATAAAAAACCTCCTCAACTGCAAACCTACAAAAGAAGAAGTGCACCTCATAAGCAAATGCCACACTGATGTGGCATTGTACAGCATGAGACCAGTAGGTGGCACCCTGACAAATGTATCCTACTTGGCAGCTAGTGGGAAAATAATACCAAACTGCACTATTTGGACTTTTACATGTCCAATTTTGCTTTGCTAAAGGTTCGTGGTTGAGGGTGGAGTAAAAAGAAGAGGTCAGAAGGGCTGGCTCTTAAAAATACTGGCCCAGATATTCAAACTGCGCCATTCTGAGGCGCAAGCCCCAGCGCTGCTCAAAATAGTTGCGCAGGGGTGTGGCCGGGGCGATATTCAAAGGAGTTGCGCTATTGAGCAACCTTTTGAATATCACCCCCAGCTACAGCCACCGCGCGCAAGATGGCGAGTGGAACTTGCGCCACCGCAGTTGCCAGAGTTGAGCATTAAACTTGCGTGTGGCGCAAGTACCATTGCACCATGCGCAAATTTCCCGATATTCAAAAGGTGACATGCAATGAGGCCATAATTTATGAAGGCGTCCAGGGGCCATTTGCATCTATTTATGGCCCCATTTGCATGCCATTAGCATGTAGGTGCTCCCGATCCCCGAGGACTTGCGCCTGGCCGCCCTGCCAGGCAGCAGCCGTCCGAGGACCTCTGCCTGCAGCGATCGCGGGCGGTATCCATTATTATACATCCCCGCACACGCTCGAAGCCCGATCGGCGGGCATACAGTAACATCCCCACACACACAAATATCTCGAAGCCCGATGGCGGGCATAACCTATCAACCCCCACATCTCCCGGCGAGAAGCTTGATCGCGGGCATAACCTGTCAACCCCCACCAGTGCCCGATCGCGGGCAGAATGTAAACCCCCCAACCCGAATATCTCCCTGGTGGTCAGTGGACGTAATGCCGGATCACAGGCAGAATATCAAGTTACAACCCCCCAAACATCTCCCCGGTGTCTCAGTGTCCCACCCACTTAAGCTCCCTCCACCCGCTCGCCCCCTGGCAGCCGGCGCGGTGGCTGAGCATCCACCGTACTGTTGGCACGCATGTGCAGAGCTTACAGCCAATGGGCATGCAGCTCCATATTGTACATGATAGTCCAGGATTTGTGGAATGATGTCTATTCACAAATCTGGACTGTCATGGGAGGGGGCTGCATGCCCATTGGCTGTAGCTCTGCACCAATGGGCATGCAGCCCTACTGGACAGTCAGTCTATGGGCGGCAGGGGTGGCAGGCGGGTGGGATGCTGCCGCCCGCCTGGCTGCCGGGGTGGAGCCGGGTGGAGGGGCTTTGGTGGGTGGGTGGGGGACACTAGACACCAGGGAGATGTTTGGGGGGTAACTGACATTCTGCCTGGCGATCAGCATTACGTCCACTGGACCACCAGGGAGATATTCGGGGTTGGGGGCTTTACATTCTGCCCGCGATCGGGCACTGGGGGCTTACAGGTTATGCCCGATCGGGTTGGAGATGTTTGGGGGTTGATACAGGTTATGCCTCGATCGGGCTTCGGGAGATATGTATGGGGGATGTTACTGTATGCCCGCGATTGGGCTTCGGGAGATATGTGGGGATAAGCACTGTATGCCCGCGATCGGGCTTTGGGAGATATGTGTGGGGATGGGTACAGTGCTGCCCGCGATCGCTTCTGGAGATATGTGTGTGTGTGGGGATACTGTATGCCCGTGATCGGGCTTCAGGAGATGTGTGTGGGGGGATATTATTGTATGCCCGTGATCGAACTTCGGAGATATGTGTGTGTGTGGGCGGGGGGATGTTACTGTATGCCCAGATCGGGCTTCGGAGATGTGTGGGCGGGGTTGTTTTCGTTCTGCCCGCGTCGGGCTGGTGGGGGGCACAGGGATCGAGTTGGGGGCCAGCCAGGGTGGCAGCTGCTGTGTTGCGCCCTGCAATACAGCAGCTCACCTGTGGTGGCCCTCAACTGTCCTTTTTTGGGCTCAAGGTTTGCAGGCGCAGGTTGGGTTATGAGATAATTTGCACAACCCGACTGAATATCGGGTTGCGAGGTTATGCATAGTTCCTCCCTCCTGTTGAGCATGCATTCATTTGCATTGCTCTTTTGCCTAACCTATTTGTCAGTGGCGCTGCCTGCTGAATATAGCAGAATGGCGCATTTTGGACTTTAGCATCGCAACCCTGTTGCGCATGGCGCAACCCTTTTGAATATCTGGGCCCCTGTGTCCAAAGACAGCAATAGTTTACTGTTCAGTTACATGCAGTACAAACAAAGTTTGTTTTATCTGTGAATAGATACTGCTGTAACTTTGTTCAATATAAAGGTTCGTTATTCTGAATTTCATTTGAGAAATGGTGAAGTAGCTTCTTGCATTGTATCATTTCCAAGTATCTAAATAAATAAAAAGTATTAGGCAATATTCATAATAAAAAGCCTTTATATTAAATGAAGTTACAGTAGTATCTATTCACAGATCAAATGAAATGATTGTCAACGGAGGAGAGAGTTTGCTAAAACTATAAATTCCTGTGAACCAAATTTGAAGTTTTCCCAGGCAAACTTTTTTTTTATACTTAAAAAAAGAAAAAAGAAGCAAATATACCAGGATTATTCCTTTCACTCATCAGATGTTTTTTCTCACTTTGGAATGCTAGTCCTTTCAGGTACCCCCACTCATTATCATCAGCACTCTATACCGTCTATTAAACAATGGATGTGTATTTCAATATTTAATCTTCAAACCACATGGAGGGCTGAAAATGGGTGGGAAATGGAACGTGGATGGAGAGGGGATACAGGAAAGACACAGTTGGGGTCCATAATTGTGGTCAGTTTAAAAGACAGAAAAATAACATTTTTTAACAAAGGGCCAGCTTGGGAGTTGTGGAATTGTTAGTGAATTATTGGGATCACAGTGAGTGCAGAAACTGCATGGTAAAGGGAACCTGAGGGAGAAGGGGGAGAGACACCGAGGGGCTGTGTTTAGGTCAGTATAAAATAAAAAAAAATGTTTCCAAAAATTGCCAAACTGGGGGTTGTTGCTCAAGGACCCTATGTGTACTGTAGTGTAAAAGGCATAAAAATTGAGCAGCAGAAATATTTTTTTATTAATCTGTTTATTACGTAATTGGTTTTTTCTTTCAAATTGTTTTAAAACAGCATTGTCTACACCTAGTATTGTTTGTTGCAGTGATTGCAGTAGTTAAGAGTTTTAACAAACAAAAAAATAATACCTCCCAGTTCACCCACTGCTAGGACACACCACACAGCCATATCTGGTGAGATAACAATATTAAAAAAAAAAATTCCTCTCCACTTTTTACCAAGATCCAACCCCTCTCAGTCTTGCCCAGTGCCATAATAATAATAATTAACTGATTCCTTCCACTGCGGCATCGGCCACAATCCCTCACCCCCACACCCACTGACCCACCACCATGCTTGCTGCTGTAATATTAATTAAAATGCATTAATATTGGGCAGGTGATAAGGGGTAAATAATAAGGGGTAAATGAATGTGTCTGTGAAATGACAGAGAGTTTTGACTTGCAGACTGAATCATCTGAATACATGCACAAGCAGAAAGACAGTCACAATCTGTCTATTGCAGTCTAAGAGTCAGAAGATGGTTTCATCTGTGGTTGCTATAGTTAAAAAAAAAAAACTTTCCCTGTTTGTCTACCGGGCCCCCTCCCTGATCCCCGAGGTTGGAGCTGGTCTTTTCTTCACCAAGGGAGAACTCCTCATCAGAAATAAGTTTGACCTGTTTGTGCAGCAGGCTGGCCTACACTGAATTAGAGTATGTGTGAGAATTAAGCGATATACCTTGACAGGGAGTGGGTATATGGGCGGATTTACCACAGTTGGTGCAGTTTGGTCATGAGGCCGCAGGCCAAATGTCTTAACCACACCAGAAGTGTTAAATCTACTCATATAGACTAAATGCCAGAGACTCATGTGAACTGCAGAACATCTCTCAACAGAACTAAAAACAAGCATTTGTCATTGCCGAATGTTGTCTTGCTGGCATTGGCACTGGTAGTGCAGCAGTTAGAGAGATGCATAATAGGAATGGCAGTGAAGTATGAAACTGATGCCTACCCAACCCCACCCTGAAGAGACTGACGGCATTGAAGTGTGCCTTTAGGTTGTCAGCAATAACGCTCATGTCATTTCACCTCACTCTACCCTGCAGACTCTTACAAGTGTCACGTTGTGCCTTGGAGTTGTCGGGCCTTATGCTCGTTCCATTCCATAAGGAAATATACTGAGATGGATGCAGTATAGGAGAATGGGGTGAACTTTGGGGCCAAAGAGTCCAAGGCACACCTTGATGCCTGTCACTGGCTACAAGGTGGGGGCAGGGGAGGAATGGTGTGAGCATTACAGCCAACAATCCAAAGTCACACCCCTGACACCTGTCAGTCTCTACAGGGTGGGACGTTACAGTTAGAAACCCTAACATCTTGGGCTTTTGTTGATATTTGCACTCCAAGTTTTCAACATGGGATTTTTGTGTCCCCACCTCATGACAGCATTTGGGACCTCTGCTCATGAACAGAGGCACTGCGATTTTGTTGATTTGTTCCAATTGTTGATTTCCCACAGCGACCATGCCATTGTGCACCAGATGTGTGAAAACATATTTTGAGCAGAATGTGAAAAATGACAGCTATACCATTCATAAGGAGGTGTGAAGAAATGGCAATTTGAAAATCCGAAGTGAAAATATTAAAAATTCTCTAAGTTACAAGTGTGCATGGAAACTTCAAAATGCACGCTTGTAACACAGTCATTTTATGGAATTATTTTTACCAAATTTTCAGCATAGACATTTGGAGACCTCCACTCATGAACAGTGTCACTGTGATTTTCTTAATCTGTCCCAAATGTTGATTTCCACATCGACCGCGCCATTGTGTGCAAGACGTGAGAAAACACATTTCGGGCACGATGTGAAGAATGTCAGCTGTACTGTTCATAAGGAGGTGTGAAAAATGGCAATCTTGAAAATCTGGAGTGAAAATATAAAAAATTCTCAAACTTACAAGCATGCGTGGAAACTGCGCAATGCATGCTCGTAACACAGTCATTTTTTTGAGTTTTTTACCAGATTTGCAGCATAGGCTTTTTGGGAGCCCACCTCATGAACCATGGCACAGTCACTTCATTACTCCATCCTGACTGGTGACTCTGCACGGTGACTGCAAAATCACCTTTTGGGACCAAATAACAAAATGACAGTGACTGAGTTCATGAGGTGGGGTCCCAAGAACTCCATGTTGAACTTGGGAGCCAAAAGTCACAAAAATGGCTGATATATCCACCTAAGTTGAAACCCCCTCATTGATGCCATTATACAGTTTACTGTGAGTTTCTTCAGTACGTGGTCAGCTTTGAAGAGTGCAGACATGTTTCCACTCCACTGAAGATCATCACACCAGGCTCCAGAGGTAAGTATGGGGTGAGTGGGGTGCAGGGAGGTGGGGCATGCAGAAGGTGGGTGCAGGTTGGGGAAGGGGGCTCCTGATGCAACGACAGTTTTCTTTTTTTTTTTTTTTTAGGAAGGACATTGCAGGAAGGTTTTCTTTATTTACAGGTATAAAACCAACTGTTGGGAAAACTGGGGTGGGCTCCCAGTGTGCCACCTGTGTGTTTTGGGGACAGGAGACTGAAGGCGATGGAGATTGGCCCCCTGTTGACAAAGAAAGCTTATCTGTGGGAGAGCATGATGCCAAGGGGGCTTGGGCACCCCCCTCAGCATACAAAACAAGGGGAAACATTATGTTGACGAGGACTGGGCTCTCCCACTGGCAAATGAACTGGGAAGGGGGCATACCAACAAGGGGATTGGGCACCCCTGACATCGGCTTTCTGTGAACTGTGAGAGGTAGGCGGCAGCAGCCACCATGTTTCTTGAAATGTTTCAGCAGGCAAGGCACAGCCCGCAGTGAGGGGTCACTCCCTCACTGCAGCAGCAAAATTCTTTCAAGTTGGTGGCACACTTCTGAACTGATGTCATAGACAGCATGCTCATTCATTGCTGCCACAGAGACCAGCTCGAAAAAGCAGTGGTGCCATTGGCCACAACACAGCCGCACCACCACAATCTGCTACTCCACCAAGCTGCCACAACATGTTGCTTGCACTGCGTTCACAAGACAGCATACAAAGAAGCATGGAACTGACAACGGACATAAGTTTCTCGGACCTTTTACAACTATATGTCTGCTGTATGTAGTTCCCAACTGGAGTAGCCTGCATGTGGTAAAAATATTACAATTTATATTATCCAATAGCTTCAACAAATATTCAAACTTGACTGATTGACAGTTGTATGGGCATCCTGGCGCATACCCACAGTAAAAAAAAGGTGACAACCAATGGCCTCTGCCACCTCTTTGCTGGACTTCATAGTACTTTTCCCTCCTTTGCCCCTACAGAATATGGCTGCCCTGGCATCCATTCCTCACAACATTGTTTCACAAAAGGCCCCAGTTTGGCCAGGGCAACCACTGCCGCACTTCTCTCCCAATTCTAGGTTTCCAACACACTTTACATGGTGCTGGACTCTCAGGCTCTGGGTTCCCACCACACAGCATTAACAGGCTGGCTAACTACCATCCAAACTCAAAGCTATCCTCCTCCTATCATTATCAGACCACTTTCTACTCTCCACTACTGTGGAAACTACTAAATAGTATCACCTACAAAACAAACAACAAAGAAAGGGAATTATAAATAGACGCATGCTCTGTAAGAATGATTAAAACGTTTTTAAAAAACTTTGGCTAATAGTAGTAATAATACACTCCAGGGTGTGGTATGTCATGGGACAGTGCCACTTTGCAGCTACATGAGTCACTCTGCCTGCAGCCTCAGGACTCACAATGCACCAGAGGCATAGCTATATCTCGTGTTATAGAACGTGCTGGCTGTCTTATATTTGTTTCTTAATTATGCAATGCACTTTAAAATCCTGTAATGACATTGGTCATGTAAGATCTTTGACTGTGGGTAAATTCTGCAATAACACACAGTTCAGGAAGGGCATTCAAGCAAAACAAAACATAATTAAACACATTTTTACATTTGTCTTAAACAGGGGTCCACTGTATAATCACACTAAGGAATTTGGGAATATGGCTAATTGGGAACTATTACGCAGTCTCGCATGGTTAAGTCACTCAGCTTCATCTCGAGGCTCATCACACAAGGTTTAGGTAACTCCACCAATAACCCAGCCCTGTCACTCCTTACTGCCAAAATATATAACTGTGGCACAGGATACAGTTATTTCAGTTGTCACTGAGTAAAGCCTAGGCTGGCATAAGCAGACTGGTTGAATCTTATGATTTCTTATGAAAAATTACATTCATGAAGTATTCATGTGGACTTACTGTATGTCCAGTCAAGTCACCTTTCCCCCTTTGGTTTATTTTATTTATTTATTTAGTTCTTTTTTTTATATATAACTCAAGTTTATTCAACCATCATGAACTTACAACAGTATACAGTCACCACTGTGCCATCTGTAATAGTTTAACTTTTAATACTTCATACAGAGTGGCTTGTATATATCTACAAATTCCTTTCAAAATTAGATATTACAGTTCCGTTATTTGTTACCTAACTATTTACAGGAAGAAACAACAAAGGACGAGCATTTAACCACCATGCCAATCGAGAGTCCATTATAATCAGCATATTTAGATGAGGAAGTATAGAAAGAAAAGGAAAAAAGGAAGGAGAAGGGAGAGGAGAGGAGAGGAAAGGAGAAGACAGTCCCCTGGAGGCACTGGCTATCCAAGATAAATTATATACTTATATGAATATACAGATTCTGTCTGCCTATTCTGATCATAATTCTATTAGTTAATCAGGGAGGAGCCATTCACCCAGTAATCCTGTGTGTTAGGGATCCATGGATGCACGGGGCGAGCTGCCTCCCAGGCAATCCACAGTCCCCAAATCAATCTGAATCTTTCTTCTCTTTGGTTTAATCTGGCTGTGACTGATTCCGTATCCATGATGTTATTAACTCTAGAGACCCATTCCCCCATGCCTGGAGATTCCTGGCACAGCCAGTGCGCAGTTAGGCATTTCAAGGCTGCGGCAGTGAGTACTAGGGCCAATTTCCATTTAGATGAAGGAAAATGTACCATAGTTGGGAATCCCAGTACCCAATCTTTGAAAGTGTCTGGTATGTGCTCCGACGGCACCTCCTGTGCTGCATCTTTCATCTCTTGCCAAAAGTGGGCAATAGTCTGGCAGCCCCAGTATATATAGCAAATGTGTACCCACTGAGCCACACGTCTTCCAACAAAGATCTGTGTTAGTGCTACTTTGGTGCTGGGTCACTACTAGAACTAAAAAATAATGAACTAAAATTCTACACAATAATTCCCTTCAAGCAGGGCATGAAGTCACCCGCCACCCCTGTTTTAACCTCTTAAGCCATAACTCATCTGGGATACTCTCCATCATCTCTTTCTCCCAGGTAAAGTTTTATTTTCCTTAGGGGTTATTGTTCTCTGTGCCCTATTAATTTATATAACTGGGAGGTCCACCTCACCTTCTCCTCTGAATTTTGTACCGTTAGCACAATATGTTCCCATAGGCTTGGTTGACGTGTAAGTTCTTTCAGATTGTCTGGAGTATTGATAAAATAACATACCTGTAGGTACCTATGGAAGTCTGAAACCTGCAGACTGAATTGTTCTTTAAGCTGACCAAAGGAGAAACAAGTCCCCCCCCATCAGCTGTGAGAACCGAGCCAGCCCATTTAGCTCCCACCTGGCATATGCACCGTCCAGACGTAGAGGGAAGAATCCCAAACGTTGATGAATCAGAGAGAGGGGGCCCAAGGCCTCCCTTGAGGCCAACCTCCATCTAACCCTTCTCAGGACTCTCAGGGTGTGTTGTGTCCAAGGGTTGCTAGATAATGAGGAGACCGGAGCTGAGGGTACTGAATAAGCCAGTGAACACAGGGAGACCTCTATGGAGTCCTGTTCCTCAATCTCCAACCAGCCCGAGGAGCCTCGCCCAGTGATCCAAGTATGGACCACTTGCAGCTGGCAAGCCAAGTAATATGAATAAAGTCAGGCAGCCCTACCCCCCCCATCACGCGGGAGGGATAGTACCTGCCTGGCAATTCGTGGGCGGTGGCCCCCCCACATGAACTGGACAGACCTACTTTGACCCCACACCGAAATGTTGGGGAAATCAGTATTGGGAGATTAGCAAATAAGAACAATATTAATAATAATAATAGCTTTTATTTATAAGGCGCCTTTCTAATTTCAGGGCGCCGAACAATTTAAAACAGTCAAAAATCACCATTATTAAATTCCATAATGCTTAGTATAGTTAAAAATCAAATCAAATAAACAGATCAATTCCTAAGAAGGCCTTTTGCCAGAGAAACGTTTTCAATCCAGTTTTAAATTCCACCACAGAAGTGCATTCTTGTAACTGACGGGGTAGAGAATTCCAAAGCGCAGGCGCAGAATATGAAAAAGCTCTAACACCAGAATATTTCAAGTTTGCCCTTGGAATCTCTAGCAACCCCTCATTGGCCGAGCAGAGCGATCACTCCAGGCAGTAAGGAACCAGAAGTTCTTTCAGATAGACTGGACCCAGACTGTGTAGGGCTTTGAAAGTCAGTAAACCGACTTTAAAGGTGATCCGCCACCGTATTGGCAGCCAGTGCAGTTCGCGCAGCACCAGGTTAATATGGCAGGATCTACTCGAACCCACCAGAAGCCGGGCTGCAGCATTCTGCATTAGTTGCAGGTGAAGGATTTCAACCCCTGAAAGCCCTAGATAAATGGAGCTGCAGTAGTCCAGGTGCGAGGACACAAAGGCGTGGACCAGAGTTGGAAGGTCGTCATACGGATCCAGATGCCTAATCCTGGCGATGTTCCTAAGGTGGTAAAAGGAAGTCTTGATGACAGCAGACACCTGTGACTGCAGTGTTAGTCTATCAGCAAGAACCACCCCCAGGTGACAAATCCATTCAGAGGTCGGGAAAGAAATACCACCAAGCATAATTTCAGAAGGTACACCAACACCCAACCCCCCTATCAGACGACCCGGGTCCACAACCAATACCTCTGTCTTTTCCAAGTTCAACTTCAGCCAGCTTGAATCCATCCACTCCTGAATTTCTTTCAGACAGTTGTTAAAAACAAAGAGAGCTCCATCCTGGTCAGGTGCAAAAGAAAAGTACAGCTGGGAATCGTCTGCGTAACAGTGAAACCTCAGCCCATACCTTCTTACAGTGTCTCCGATGGGTAGCATATATTCACCGCGAATAACATGGGTGATAGAACTGAACCCTGAGGCACTCCCCACAACGAGGCAGTTGGGTCCAAGGAAAAAACCCCGGACACAACTCTGTGATCTCCTCGTGAGGAATGATGTGAACCATCTTAAGACAGTTCCCGATATTCCACATATATGCCTCATGCGCTCGATCAACACCACATGATCCATGGTGTCAAAAGCATAGTAGAGATAGAGAAGGACCAAGATGGAGCATCTCTTCTGATCTCTCATCATCAGGAGATCACTGAGCACTCGAACCAGCACTGTCTCGGTACCATGTCTTTTTCGAAAACTGGACTGAAGGGTTTCATAGATGTCATGGATGGTCAAATGGTCCTCCAATTGAGCTGCCACTACTTTCTCAATCACCTTCCCAACAAAGGTAAGGTTAGAGATAGGTCTGTAGTTTGTGAAACAGTCTGTGGTCCAAGGTAGCTTTCTTCAAGAGAGGTGTCACCACTGCCTCTTTCAGGGAACTAGGGAAAACACCCAATTCCAAGGAGCACCAGACTATCCACATGAGGACCAGACCAATGATATCACTACAACCTAAAATTAGGGAGGTCGGTCCAGGGTCCAAACTACAGCATGTAGGGCACACACTTTGGATAATCCTCATGAATCCATGAACTCTGGCTGGCCAAAGGAACTCCAGGAAAATTGAGGCACAGTGATCTCGCACCATTCCACAGCAACCCCCATAGAGTGTGTTGGTTGCAATTCCGCCCTGATGTCAGCCACCTTATTTGCAAAGAATCGAGCAAGCTCATCGCACTCAAACTGTGAAAAGGCTTTTCAGACTTGTAGACAGGCTGGGCTGCACAGTCTGTCCACAGTTTGAAATAGCTGAGCTGGTCGATTTTGGGCCACCGCAATCTCCCTGGACAGGAATTCTGCCTTCTTATGGGAGATTTCAGATTGATAGACCGAATAATGGTCCATCAATCTAAGGTGGTCGGTATCAAGAGTGGACTTTCGCCAGCAACGCTCTAACCCTCGCCCCTGTCTCCGCATCTCCCTCAATGTCCCAACAAACCAACGGGACTTAGGGCGAAGGGAGAGGTGGCGCACATGGACTGGAGCAATCGAGTTCAGAGCTACTGTAACAGCTATATTATAAGCTAACACGAGAGTCTCTGGGTCATTGCTTGCCAATGCGGGGGACGATAGATCAAGAACCACCGCCAGGCCTTGGGGATTTATATCCCGTAAAGGGCAATACCTAACCATCTCCACAGGGGTAGGCCTTCTAGAGGGGGTGCAGAAACTAAATCCCATGGTGTAGTGATCTGACCACCCGATTGGTTCCACCCCCATGTTGGAGGTTTCGATCCCGAGAAGGAAAATTAAGTCCAATGAGTGTCCAAGTTTATGTGTAGCAGTGGAAACCACCTGTAAAAGACCCAGAGATGTTATTAACTGGAGGAAGTGTTGACCAAATTGTGAGAGTTTGTCATCGACCCAGGCGCTGAAATTGCCCAGAATCATCAATCTGGGTGATTCAAATGCCATGTTGATTATGAAGTCCGCCACTTCCTGAAGGAATCGCTTCCCATCACCGGGTGGACTGTAAATGAGGGCGATTCGAAAGCCTACACCTGCTACTACTGTGCACTCAAAAGACTCAACCTCCTCAACTACTACCTCTGTGAGGGGTATTCTTCCCGCAACTGTCAAGGGCAGCAGGGACCATCTGGCTAAATCTTGTTGCGCTATACCCCACAACTTGTTGTAGTTAATTTCAAATAGTTTAGAGGTGTCTACATGGACCTAAATGCCCAGATATCGAATCTGATTATTTTTGGCCCAAGAAAAAGGAAATCCATTACAGAATCCCTGTGAAATTGTTCCACTTAACTTAAGGGCATAATTTAATTTACAGCCAGACAGTTCTCCAAAGCTTTCCAATATGGATAGGAGACGAGGAATGGATCTCCCTGGACTGCCCAAAAAGAAAAGGGAGTCATCTGCATAAAGGGTAACCTTCTGCTTCCTCCCACCGGCCACCACTCCAGTCACCTGTGGATCCTGGCGAACAGCCACCGTTAAGGGCTCCAGACAGATTGCAAAGAGTATGGGGGGCAGGGGGCAACCCTGTCTTGTTCCTCTATATAAGGGGAAACTTCTAGAATTCACCCCATTTACCTTTACTTGGGCCTATGGAAGGGTGTATAAATTATTAAAAATCTGTAAGAATTTAGGGCCAAATTGCATCTTCTCCATGGTAAACTTTAGAAATTGCCAATTCACCCTATCGAAAGCCTTTTCGGCATCCATGGAGATGGCTAGTTGAAATTCTGATTTATGCTTCTGGGAAGTAAGTATGTTAAGTAGTCTCCTTATATTGTCAGTCAGATAGCTCCCCGCCATGAAACCAGTTTGGTCTGGGTGGATGATCGTTCCTATCACCTGTTGCAGTCTGTCCACTAGGATACCAGTGAATATTTTCATATCCACGTTCAAAAGTGAAATGGACCGGTAGGAGGAGCAGAGCCGTGGGTCAGTGCCCTACTTGGGCAGCACCACTATCTGTGCTTGTCTCCAGGACAATGGATCCCCCGTATATGGTGAAAACACTGCAGCATGCCAGGCAACAGGTCTTTCTTAAAGCATTTATAAAATTAGGACGGTAGGCCATCCAGTCCAGGACATTTTCCTGACTTAATTTGTGCAGTTTTGTTCAAGACTTCCTGGGCAGAGATGTTCCCATCCAACATGGCCCTCTAGTGGGCCTCAAGGGGTGGGAGCTCAACACTATTTAGGAAGGACTCCACCTTAGCTTCATAATGGTGAACCATTTCCTGCCTGTACAGGGCTGCATAAAAGTCTGCGAAGGAGGGGAATATATTCAAGGGATCCGACACCACCCCGCCCTCCACCCCCAGGATCCCGAATTTGAAGGACTGTTCTGGAGACTGTCTGTTTCCTTAAGGCTAGGGCCAGGAGATGTCCCGCCCTATTATTCCCTCAAAAAATCTTTGTGCTGTTCGCCATAGTATGCCCTCAATCTGAGTGGCCAGTAATGATTCAAGCCTCTTTTTCTTTGCTAACCAGAGGATCTTGTCTTCAGGATGTAAAGTGAGCTTGTATTGGAAGTCTGCCTCTTTCAGCTTCTCCTCTATTTGTTTTGGCTCTTTTCTGTTGGGAGCTACGGTAGATAAAGATACCCCTTAGCCCAGCCTTTAAGGTGTCCCAGCGAACCGCAGAAGACATATACGAGGGTGGGTTAGTATCCAGGAATTCCTGGATAGAATCAGAAATCCCCTGCCTGACTGAACATTGATTTAGGAGCCCTATATTTAGGTGCCAGGTACTATTTCTTGGGCTGGGGGAGAATGCCAATTTCAAAAGCACTGGTCAGACCATGTCATGGGAGGATTTCGCAAGTGTCTGTCATATTAGACCATACCCTGGGAACCAGGAACATGTCTATCCTGGAGAAACTGGCATGTCTATGTGAATAAAATGTGTAATTTGCTTCAGTAGGATGGACATGCCTCCAGGCATCGAGGAGCCCCATCTCCCACAATAAACGTTTCAGGAAGCTTTCCTTATCAACACCCCCATATCAGCTTGCAGCCCTTTTCTGTCTCTCCTAGGTGACAGAACAGTATTAAAGTCTCCACCCAAAATATAAATGGCTTCTGGGTCTCTGATACTATTCATTTCTTTAGGAAGTTTCTGTTTTCTAGTTGATCATTTGGGGCATAAATGTTCAAAAAAATACATTTCATATTGAAAAGTTTGGCCTGTAGTTGAACATAACGCCCCCTAGGGTCTAAATCTGCCATCAAAGTCTATGTTTCTATAAGGGGACACAATTTAAAGATGGGGGGGGGTTCTGGGGCAATGTGAGGAAGTATTTTTTCACAGAGAGGGTAGTGGATGCATGGAACAGCCTTCCTGAGGAGGTTGTGGGGTCTAAAACAGTGGGAGAATTCAAGAATGCATGGGACGGACATAAGGTAGTTCTTGTGGGGGGTAGGAAGAAATAGGCTGTTGGTTAACTAGGATCTGCGGCCTATCCTTTAGGTAGGGAAATAGGCAGACTAGGTGGGCCAAGCGGTCCTTATCTGCCGTCAAAGTCTATGTTTCTATGTTAAATCTGCACCTTCTACCCTGAGTGGGGTGTTTTTCCTAATTAGAATGGCTGTCCCTCTCCTGTGAGGGTGTTCTGGCCAGAAGGCAGCGTATACCTGTTGCGTTTTCTGCTTCCCTCTCGCTGCTGTAGCAGGCATGCTGATGGGCCTCCTCGAATGTCTGAAAGTGTCTCCAAAGGATCCACAGAGGCGGATCTACTTCCTGCTGCTTGTTTCCTGGTGAGGCCTGAATTCTTTACTGTATACCACCTACGATGATCCAGCTCCTTCAGGGTTTCTGAGTCGAACACCTCATCCATGGCTATACTCTACTGCTACAGGAAAGTTTTGGCTTCCGAGACTGTTGAAAAGAGGTGTGTACCTTTATCTGTAGTGATACACAGAGCTGAGGGATAATCTAATCTGGCCTTAACCCTCTTCTCCTTTAGTAGCTTCAATATTGGTAGCATCTTCCTCCGGCGATCCATAGTAATAGGAGCGTAATCGTGCTCGAAGAAAAGTCTAGTATCCCCAAAAATAAGCTCCCTCTTTTGCCATGCCTTTTGTAGAATGGCTGATTTAGTCCTGGAGTCAAGAAAGGCCACAATTACCAAATGATGGCGAGCTTTGGGGTCAACAGGTTTGGGGCCCAAAGAGTGGTGGGCTCTGATGATATTTAGGGCATAGTCCGAGTCCAAATTCAAGATTTCTCTAATGAAGCTATCTATAAACTTATTCATGTCACCGGATTCTGTGACCTCCAGGATGTCATGTATTCTTATATGTATCCATCTAGATCTATTTTCAGGCTCTTCCACCTTTTGTTGAAGCCATATCTCCCTATCGTGTAGTTGCAGGAGAGCCCCGTTGTGTAGATCTATTGATCTGGAAATTTCGGTTGTGTGCTGCTCGAGATCAGACATTTGGCTTTGCTGATGTGTTTGTTCATTTCGGAGTTCCAGTAGCTGTTGTTGGAAGTCTCCTATTTTGTCCCCTAGTCACTGGAGTTCCCGGCACAGTTGCCTAGAGGAAATCATTACTTCTTCTTCATCCTCGGCGCTCCATTCCTCCGAGGGATCCTGGTGTGGGGAGGTTGTTCTGTTACTAGCCTCTCGTGCGGTAGGCCCTGGGTCTGGAGTTTTTGCTGAGGTCTCTGAATCCACCTTAGAACACATCAGGGCCATGAAATATTTCACTTTACTTCTAGTATTAGCCAAGAGAAGCTCTAATCTGCGTTTATTGCTCAAGGTAGCCAGGTTTTGCAGCTGATTTGGTTTGATTATAGCGGGGGTGCTGGGATAACTCGAAAGAACTAGTCTGCCATGCTGGGTGACATCACCAGAAGCCACTTAGTTTGTTTTTGTTGACTGGGTAGGTACACTAGACAAGCACTGCCTATTTTCAAGCACGACCTGGAAGAGTTACAGACGTGAATATTCCAGCAAATACAAAGGACCAGTAGATCAAAGTACAACAAAATTAGACAAGGCCACAGTTGTGCAAGTGCAATGTTTCAAAAGTACAGGAAACTACAAGATCTGATATAAGAGGCAAACTAACATCAAACAGGGAGAACAGTTGTGAGACAGTGGAAAACACAACTAAGTGCCCCGGACAGTGTGGAGGAAGAAGTATTCAGTGTTGTGGTGCATGCGTTGTGATGTTTTAACTGCAAACGTGATCCCCCATCGCTGTTCTGGGACTGCATTGAAAATACTCACTGCTCTCTGTTTATGGGCATGTGTGAGCAACCCATCATTCCAACAGAAGAAAAAAGGGGATATACTGTAGTGTTTATGTATATCATAAGAAAATTCAGCAATAATAAAAGTTAATGCCAACAAACCTGAAATTATAAAGTGGATAGAAAAAAAATCCTGAAAGTAGATTGGGT
Source organism: Neoceratodus forsteri (assembly GCA_016271365.2). NCBI lineage: Eukaryota > Metazoa > Chordata > Ceratodontiformes > Ceratodontidae > Neoceratodus > Neoceratodus forsteri. The sequence goes on from CM028133.1 coordinate 1,137,643,494, forward strand.
GAAGCAGTGTCTGAGCCAGACCCATGAATACATCTCAGTATATTGTCATGGGTCAAAACTAATTACCAAGATGAGCCACACCCCGACATGTACGTGGCACTGTATAACAGCAATTATACAATGGCAAGGAAAATTCCTCTACTTTGATTGGTCAGTGTGTGCCTGGGAAAGTGATGTTATTGAACAATAACATCACTCTATGAGGTCCAAGCACACAGGTGACCACAGAACGCTACAAGAAATCCTTCCTCACCACACAAGCCACTGCAGGTTGTCACTGCCATGCCATGCAGAAACCCAAAAGAGAGTGAACACTAAACTGATCACTGCAGCCCCCCACACACACACACACAAGCAGTAATTTCAACCTCACCACTCAGGGATAATACAAAATGTAATTGTGACCCTCTGTCCTCTGGACAAAGAAAAAGGCAGCTTTTGTAACTTCTGACGGCTTTTTCTGTTGCCGATCAACATCGCGGCTGGCAGCGCATGCACAACTTACCGCCACGCTGTACAGTCGCTGGCTAAAATTATCCAATTACTTTTCTAATATTAAATGATTTGTTTAGTCTTCCAGGCTGCGAAGATTTACCAGATGTAACCCAGCAGATAACAGCTTTTCTCCCGATCCACTCCAGCTTCTGACTGTACTTTCCTCTGCTCCGACTCCTGTAGTCTGACTCTGGATTGCAATGGTACCAGGTTGTAAGAGCAACCACAAACTGAAATTCAAAAAAGTGTGTGGGAGAACGGACGGCAACAAAAAGACATGTGTGTGTGGGGGGGGGGGTCACAGACACAGAAATACAGAGAAAAAAGTGATCTGAAATAGAACACATGCAAACTGTGAAGCAGCAGTGCCATCTGCTGGACAACTTATAAAGTAGCAAGGAACTCTTTTTTTTTTTTTTTTTCAAAAATAGGTGATATTTGCCCTAATCAAAAAAAAAAATAATAATAATAAAAAAATATTTCAAACAGATTTTCTCTTTTTTCTTTTTTAAACAAATGAGCCATTGTATAATAGCAATAAGGCACTCCAGGGTGTGTGTTACTTGAGTAATAACATCAGTCCGGGGGTGGTGGAAGCACTTGGCTTCACCTCGTGCTTCAACCCACCCCAGGAGTGATGTTATTACACAATAACACACACCCTGTCATGCCTCACTGCTTAAATAATACACTAGGGTGTGTGGTATATCATGGGATATAGTCATTTCCAGGAGCTTTAAGGCATTCAGCTTCACATTGTTCCTCACAAAGCAGGTGGAATGTGTATTATTCCTTAATGAACATACAATCATGTGTATCATTTTTTTTTAACAAAAAATGCAGGTCCATGGTCTAAATATTGAGGCGGTGGGAGGGGGGGGGATAAACAACTACAGTACCTGTAAGAAATACAGAAAGAAAAAAAAACTAACAACACAACTATCAGCATGCCATGTAGCAAAAAGCATTTCTTGTTACCATCTCATTTTACTGCAACTTGGAGAGCCTATAAACATTCCTGGGTACAGTGTGCTGATTTGGTCACCTCATTGGTATAGAAAAGTGGTCTCGCTAGCTCATACACATTCAAAGTTTGAGGCATATGTAGGTGATTACACACACCAAAAATGTTTTATTGAAAATTTAAAAAGAAACGTAAGAAAATGGAAACATCCTCAGTCCCTGGCTTTACAAATCCTGGAAAAAGTTTCAAAAAATCAGGGACAAATGACAGAAATCAGGGACACTTTGTGGGTACTATTGTCTCGGAATGCTGTTACAATAAGTGGCTTACTGTGAGTGAGAGTAGGCGGTAAAACATTTTCTGAAGGAAACCTAGAGTGTAATACCAAAGTATGGTATTATTTTATGCTCCAAATCCACTCGTTTCAGTGACAGAAATGTCATATTTAGGAGGGGTCACTCTCTGCTAACATTTTTGAGGCAAAATCAGGGGCATCAGTAACAATCATTTACAATTAAAAGGTATGGAGTCCTCAAATAAAAAGATGTGAATGGGGAAAAGGAGTGGAAATGTGCAAAAGAGAAAAGGGAAACATAACTGAAATGACAATTGAAAAGCTGAAATCAGCACATGCCTGCATCTGTGCTGCCATTCAAGTCACCTTGCTCTGCTTTTGTGAGACAGAATTAGAAAAGGCATGGCAAGTGATAAATCAGGAAACAACTTTCAGCAAAGAGGTTTAAGGAGGAGGATCTGCAGCACTTGTTAGGAAATAAAGGATTTCAGAGGAATCAGAGGGATTGTAAAAACATTTTCAAAAATGATGGGGGTTGCTGGTTGCTTTAAGTGGGCACCTAAATCTGAGTTTGGCAGAGGGAAAAAAACTCTTTAAGATGAAGGCTATGCTAATAAGACGTCAAAGAGATGGCTCCTGGCAAATTGCTTTGATATTCTTGTCAAAAAAGGTCTCCAAGAAGCAGCCAATTTTAAACCATATATCAAATGATTGATTGCCCCTAAATGAGCAGATGTTGAAGTACCCTTGAATAGTGGCAAAAGGGCCGTCATCTTTTTTTTGTTGGCTCACAAACCATAATGTATTCATGAAGTTGGGGAATATCATTAGGGCTATTAATTAGCTATTAGCATCAAAGCTTGGTGGCTGCAAGGTGTTTTGATTTCCTTTTTTTTTCCTTTAAAGAGACTTTAAAGGAAAACTACACCCAAAACTTGAAAAAATATATGTTGTGCAGAGTGTTTTAATTTGTATGTGAAGTTCTAGTGTTTCCTTCCCTCTGACTGGTATTAGGAGTTTTTCCCAAATTAGCCTGCTAGCTTTATGCTAGTTTTACGACCCCTGGGGATCTCCATACCTGATAGTGTAATTGTATTTCTGGTTCCCACAGTGCATCTTGTCTCATGTGACTGTGATGTAAGAGAGACCCAACATTCAGCACACACATGCCAAACAAACTAAATATCTTGGAAGCTTTACAAGCTGCACAAAAATTACCAGCAGCAAAGTTTTTCAGGACAGTAAAACCTTTAGGATGAGGGTGGTCACCAAGCTGAATTCTACAGATTTTAAAATATAGCCATCTCTGTTGTTGTGAACTGATTGTAATGCAATGCTTTCTGCTGGATTTATGGGCTCTGCTACATCACCATTACATGAAACAAGGTGCATTGTAGGGCAAAGAAATGCAATAAACCTATTTGATATGGAGATCCCCAGGGGTCGTAAAACTACCCTAAAGCTAGCAGGCTAATTTAGAAAAAAATCCTAATACCAGTCAGAGGGAAGAAAACACTAGAACTTCACATACAAATTAAAACACTCTGCACAACATATATTTTTTCAAGTTTTGGGTGTAGTTTTCCTTTAAGGGGAGAAAGCTGGGGTTTTAACAGCAGCAAGTGTTTTATTATAAATATTGGACACCATTCACTGCAGCTCTGGCCCTTCTGCGGATGCACCTGTAAGGGACTTACGGTGACTTGGAGATATATGGAGATATATTGTATATGGAGATGCTTTCTTCTGGATGGCAACTGAAAGGGGGAGGGAGGGAGGAAAGAGTAAAGAAAACTGTCATATAGGTGTTTAAAGTGGTCAAATACCTTCCCCCTCCCTACATCCAAAGTTTTGGAAGACAGCCAGCAGTACAAAAGAAATATGAAAAAAAAAAAAAAATAATAATAGGAGGCAGTAGCGCCCAAAGGTTACAGCGCCATGCTGAGAACCAGGAGAAGACCAGGTAGGACAGTCCTAGGTCTGAATCCCCAACCACCACTTGCATACTGTGTAACCCTAAACAAGTCACTTAACCTCCCAGTGATCCTGGATTGCACCTAACAAGTGCCTCTACAGGACAAAAATTCAAAAACTAAGCATTTCAAAATATCTTCTGAGTAAATGTAGAGCAGGTGGGAGAGATAATGACAGAAAAGACAACTCAGACAGTGTAGATGAAAGTTTTACGCCACTGCTAAAACTAATCTCTTCTTCGCCAGGATATCCACGTTAATTGTACAAACAGCACCTAGTACAACCTGCAGGATCAAGTAGCAACTGCAATGTCACAGAAACGTCAACATAACGTTACACTGCATTTTAGCTACTTAAATTGTCACTTGTTCCAGAAAAAGTACAAAAACAGTGCTTTATCAAATATAAGTGGGACATGCAAATAGTATATTGTTACAAATTCCATCCTAATGTTCTCAACACATGTCAATGAAATTGTAAGTTAATTTAAAGCAGGCACATAAAACCAACCACCATTGTTTTCTATTTTATGAATATGGTAATAGTAAAAAACAAATGCCTTTGTTAAAAAAGTCCATTGCTTCTTTAACACACCAGCCAGGGGCCGTTTGCTATGTCACTGGCTACTTTATAATCTGTCCTGATGAAGGTGGACATTAGTCCTCCTTAAATACTTCAGAAAGCTGCTATAAGGAAAAAGGGCTGAGTGGAATTTCTTCTCGCTTGAATTGCTTTAGAAATGGTTCCCACAATGAGCTGTGGCTTAGATGTGCCTCCTCTTTAAGTCCTGATTTTCAGAAGTTCACAAGTAAATCCCTTTTTATTGTCCCAAGGAAAGCAGTTACCAGATGCAAGAAGTTTAAGACAGTGTTTGTCTTGCAGACTCATAAACAAAACGGGGTGTCTTAAAACTGGTTTGGGAAGTGGGTATAATTTGGCTACCTACTACACCTGGACTTCCTAACAACAGGGACCATCACCAAATACACTGTGCTATTAAATACTTTTCCTCAGATAGTCTCCCAGTGGTTACATTGTAACTATTTCTTGTGGGGTGGGGTGGGGTGGTTAAACACACTATGAGGAATCTGATTTGATTGATAACCTTGGCCAATGAGACCCATACTCTGCTCAGAACTCCTATTTATAATTATATACTATATAACACGTATATTATGGCAAAAGTTTCTGTCTTTCTGGGTGTTGCATGTTGTGACTATTTTGCACTAGCTATGAACTACATGAATATTTCTAACATTGCATTCTGGTTGTAATTTAAGCCACTACCTCTGCGTGCATATATCTAGGTATGTAATATTTATTATCCTGTTACTCTATTTGTATCTACTATGTAAAAGGATTTGCAATTGCTGAAATGTGTTCACATCTTAGCTTTATTTTGTCATGCCATTGCCTTACTGCAACCTCGCAGCTGGTACCTGAAAATACACAATTTCTTTGTCTAATGTACTTAACCTGGTTAACAAACACTAAACAATGAAGACCCTATGTAAAGACCTACGCTCCTTGTTTGCAAATGTGTTAAGTCAGATCATGCTGATCTCAAGTTTAGATGCTTCAAGGGTCTTGGTATGATGCAGATAACACACTATATAATGTTAGATTTTTTAGGATTAAGGTGTGGTCCTCGAAAAAGCAAATCAATAAACCTGGTGACTCCAAGCGCCAAACCACTACAGCCTACTGTACCTAGAAAATACAGAACATTCGGTAAACAGCCCCATATGTTTAGCTAATATGTTTTGGTGGTCTGATGATGACAACAGAAGTTTGGTTTTGTAAAAGCCTAGCCAGTACCATACCACTCTTAAACAAATATAATTTCTGTAAATTCCATAGAAACAGAACTGCGTGAAGCAATGAAAAGTAGAAAAATTATACTTAAAGCAGCAGTACTACGAAAAAAAATTGCGCTTTTTTGACAGTTTATTCCCTGTGCCCTGCTAATCATATACCTGGTGATCTTTCTCCCCGGCATTGTACTATCACTGAGTAATTTGCTCGGTTATTCTCTGCTTTTGTTTACATTTCTGCCACTATAAGCATGTTGCACTGGAACCCCCTCTGCTGCCAACTGAACATGTGTATGACTTGCAGGGACATCGGGAATGGTCAGCAGAGGCTCCCTCTGCTGTTGTTAAAAGACCTGATGTGACATGTAGAAAAAGTGCCGCTGAAATTAGTCAGCCGCCATATTTGTTGTAGCGCTACAACACTTAAAATAAATTGCAAATATCTAAAAAACTAAAGATGACTGGAAAAAACATCTACAGGTATGGAAACTGGAACTGTGGCCGCATGCTTACAGCAGAAAAGCAGAATTTTGATAGGTCACTTCCTGATTTCGTAGTACTGCTGCTTAAAGCCCCTTGCATATGTACCGGCTATGGTATTTCAGTAAACCATACTTCTGCCATCACCATCTGCCTCCACCCCCCCACCAAAAAAAAACATATATACTAAACTTGTGGGGTGTCTTTTCTAAATGTTTAAGTAAATTTTACATGGATTTGAATTCTTTCTCTGACCTGAGCACTAGATAGTCATTGGGGCTTTTCTGTCCTGTTTTCTTAGAGAAAGGAAAATGTGTACTAGTTCGGTTTTGTCCTTGTGCACATATGCAGCTGCCCCTGAATATAGGAGAAACCTATTCATTGCAATTGTTTTTCTTATAAGTGCAAAACATGCTGTATTTCTAGAACGTGTCACTGTATCCAGGTGTTGCTATTTTCCTTATAATTATTTTGCATAATTGTTTTTCGGCATAAAGTTTTTTTGGCTTTTTATACTATAATGACCCTCGGGAAATACCTTATCTCCACATCTGTGACATACACATCAAGACATGGACTGACAAATCCAAAAGAATAGTGTGCCTTGTAGGACAGAAATGATTCATTATTTTTTAAACACATATGTTAATGAAAAACAAGGCAGATTGCTTAACAAGCACAGTAGCTTGTTGATATCAAAAAAGCGAATTCCATAATTAAATATATGTAGATAACTAACGCTGCCCATTTACTTGTTTAATGTTCACAACATCACAAAAAGTTATCAGGTGAGTTTTTTTGCTTGTTTGTTTTTTGGTAAGAGAAAACATGAAAGCTTGCTGTCAAGAAACACATTAATTTCATTTTCCGGTTATTCCCTTCCAACTTTATCCTTCGGTAAGAAGGTCTAGAGGACTTATCAGTTTCAAGAAAGTGGGAAAGCACGGGTGTGCTGCTGGTTATCTTACGGAACCCGGGCTTTTCTGGAACAAGGATTCTTTTTTGTTAGCATTGCAATCCACACAGAAGCATTTTATAGAACCCAATGTATGGCAGAACCCTGGACACTTAAAACCCAACCCATGCATAGCCAAGCCTAATTAATCTAATAAGGAATTCGGTTCCAATCATTACCTGCTGCTTTTCAGAAAAAACGTGTGTCCTGTATGTTCAAATGAACACAGTCCAGTATGGACCTTCCACTTAACAAAGGGCTTTTGAACAAAAAAAAAAAAAGCAAATTTAAGCCTTTTTTCTGAAACAGTTTGTTCTGTTAGTATAATTTGTTAATTAAAAAGTGCTTGTAGTAAAGTAATTAAAATAGCAAATAATGTTTTACCCCCCCAGTAAAAAATGACTTCCTTATAGCGGCGTCCAATACAAATTGCGGTGAACGGTACATTCTGCACATCCAAAGGTCCGTTGTCAATCCAGTTGCATTATTATCAGTATTACTACTATAGCAATATTATTATACCTGCTTTGCTTATAGATCACTGAGTTATTTGTCTCATTTGTTTTTGTATCATCCAACACGGGTGAAATCTGCAGCTTTGAAGGAGGAACATGGGGACAGTTTGGCTTCAACAACTTTAGTGTTTAAAAAACATTAGAGGTGCAAATACTGCACTGAATTTATGCTACACGCTCTTCTGTTTGTCTGTCTGCCTGTCCGGATTTTAAAATCCAAAAGGTACACTGCTGGTATTTTGAGGAAGTTGTCACTCATCATGTTCCACACTATTTTAATAGGATACAGTTTATGTTCCAGGCTTTATATTTCAACCCTAGGCGTTGCAAAATGGGGAACAGGTTGTGGAGCACCTGTTGCAAATAAGGACAAATAGTGACCCTATATAACACTAACAAAACCTTGCAATGTTAAAACTTTGTTCCTTTCAAGTTTTCTAGCACTTAAATTATAAAATGGTGTGTGTGTCACAAGCTCGACCTGATGGCAGCATTGTTCTTTAAGACAGAGCAAATAACTACGTATAGCACATATCTTAGTTACCGTATATAAAAACATAAACATATTATTAAAAATAGCTGTCATCTTGAGTTTAGTGAGGAGAACTTTTTTAATAAACAGTATTTAATTTGTCAGTGGTTTGCATATTACACAGGTTTACATCACACTACAGCGCACGCGTCTTGGTGGAGACAGAGCCTGGACGTGTTTAGGTGCGTGGCTCTTATGAACTATAATGGCTTTTGTGAAATTGAGAGATGTGTTCTTTGGTACCATACCAGCTGGTGTAAGTTACGGACGTGTGGACTGCAAAAAAACTGTATTCAATGATAACCTGTGCGTTTTAGTGAAAACATACACTATGACCATTGTTCAACAGCATACCGCATATGCAGTATGGTAAGTCTGCATACTATTGAATGCATTTATATAGATGTTATAAAAGGGATATGGGCGCCTGAGAGTAGTCGAAGTTATCGACGTAGCCTGCGATCTCGGATTAACCTCAAGGAGTGGCTAAGCCACGAGTGAGGGTTATTACTTGAGAGGTCACAGGCTACTGTACCAATAACTTCATTACCCACCAGGTGCCCTCCCCCCCATATTACAGTTATGCAACAGACGTTTTTTGTATGCATTTTGTGTTGCCATGGTACTGAGTAATGTATTTTGCTGATTTTTTTCGAGTGCTGTTTTGTGGTGCGGTAGTTTGCCATTTCTTTGTGACTGGGGCTTGGATGGGAGTCTGTTCATGAATGGGAGGGATGAATGGGATATGTGTGTGGCTTTTGATTGATGAATAAGTTATGGTGTGCAGCTTGTGATTGGTTCCGTGGAGGAGGTGAGCGTGAGTTGTGTGGAGTTTGAGTGGCAGGGTAGTGTGTTTTGTGATTGGTGGGGGCGTGGTTTCGATGGGTGTTTGTGTATTTCAGTTGATGGAGGGTGTGGTTTTAGTATGTATGTTTGAGTGACAAGGGCGCATGTATTGTGATTGGTTGGGGGGGCTGTTGAGGATCGAGTGTATTTATTGGATGGAGGGTGTGGCACTGGGTTGTGGCGCAGTTCAGTTGGTGGCTGTGAGTGGGATCCCTCGTGTTGGAGCAGCAGGGAGTGGTGTGAAGTGGCGGGCCTTACTTGGAGAAGCAAGTGAGTTGGAGTGCTCATTTACCCAGGAGCAGTGCTTCGAGGATCGAGGAGCTTTGTGGACTTTTTGTGTGGTTCATCATGGGGTTCGGATTTTTTTTTGTGGTGTTGTCATTTCGATTGTGGCCACATTGGATTTATTTTGGATTTCTTTACAGACGCTGGATTATTGGCCTTTGTTCCTGTGGAGTAGGACGTGAAGAGTCCATTTCTTGGTGGATTACAAGGGGAAGGGTTACCGAAGTTGTTTTTTTTTTGGGGGGGGGGGATATTTGGGTTTTTGTTTAGATGTTTTGTGGAGGTTATCAGACATGAAAAATGAAGGTAAGTCACTTTTTAAATATTTTATTTGTGCTGCCAGGAGCAAAACAGGTGTTGTGAGACAGTAGAAGTACAATGCAAAGGTAACGGAGAACAGTTTGATTACAAGTGCAGAACATATGAATTTTAAAGTGGTGTGTATATAAAGGTTGTGCACTGTGTATGTGTGTATATATATATATATTTTTTATTTTTTTTATTTTAGAGATATGGGGTAATGGGATGGGGTATGGGTGGTGGGAGAAAGGTTGCTTTTATTGATAGGCAACTGTAGTGAGATAATATAGTGGAAAGGAGGAGGATGGTAGAGATTGGGGGGGAGGGTGGTAGAGAAGTAGTAGTTGAAACGTTTATTTTATTATTTATTGCAGTGCATACATTATGGAACAGCAAATCTTTATTGAATAACAGTTGTAGAATGCATATTTAACAGTTGCTTTAGGAACAGTGCAATAACAGTGGTGGAATAAATTTGTACTGTGGAAGAGCTGAAACATCGATGTTTGTGCAGGAACAGTGACTATTTAGTGAGCCAAAGTGGTAGAAGCAAAGTTCATTTAAGAATTCTTTTAGCAAGTGGTAGAATCAATCTTCACTGTGGATGAGTTCTAGGATCAATGTTTGATGTGCTGGACTTTGAGAGGTGTCTTGATGTTTTGCAGTAGTTCACATTGGAATCAATCTTCAACATTCTCAGGCTTTGTAACTTATGTGTTCATGCATTTGGTGGGATTCTTTTTTCTCTTTAGGTGGACTGTAGTGTTACTGTTATCTGTTAGTCTGAGTCACTGTCAGAGTGCAGTACTCGTAGCCTCTTCTTAGCGTAGGAGTCCTATTTAATACCTGTGGGAAAGAGAGTGAGCTTTCTATTGTTAGATCAAGTTGGGGGGGGGGGTTGGTGCAGTGTGGTATTGTGGCATCTAACCTTGTATAATGGTAAAGTTAATGGTCTTTGCTTGTTTTGGTGGTCTGTAGAAGTAAGTTCCTAGGATTCTGAGTAGTTCTCTGGTACTGTTGTTAGAGGTGGTTGTGGGGCTGAAGCAGGTATAAGATGTAACTGTGAAGTTGAAGCAGTAAGTTGTTAGTTGTTGGGTGCACTGCTGAGTATATTAGAAATATTTTTCTGTTTTTCTTCATTTGTTTTGGAGTAGTCATTCAAGCTTTGTAGTTGCTTGTTGCCAGAAATCTGTACAATGTCTGTTGGAGATATGCCACTGTCTGTGAGTTTTTGAATAAGTTGCTTTCGTACCGAATGGTTTGTTAGCCTTTTGTCAGTGCTGATAGTTGATGTTGTAATCATAGTTTTGACGATAGATGCCAGTTTGTGGATTCCTACTGGTTGGTTCTTGTACCAGGCATTAGGTTGCCCTTCTTTAGCATGGAAGTTAGTTCCGAGGAAGAATGGGGAGTCTTCGGAGAGGCATTGAGGAGGTCTTTTTTGTTGATAGACAATGTAGTTCTGCACTGGGCATTTGTGAGGGTTATTGGTGAGCTGGTAGGCTTTAGGTTTCATTTTGTGGCAGTCTTTAGGATAGGCTCCAGTGTGGGTCTTAGTTTGTCTCTCTTGGTCGAGCTGAATGTATCTTTGGCCATTTTCATCAGTATTGAGGACTATGTCTCCCCATTTGAGGTTTCTCATCTCTGTGTTTCCCCGAAGGCCGAAGTACATGCTGGCTATGAGCCATGTGGTATTTAGAAGAGACTCAGGGTTGTAAGGTCTTAGCAACTGCTCGTCATATAGTTTTTGTATCACAGAGTCTGAGAACTCGTCTGCAGCTTTTGGTTTGGACCCCTTGCCTTGGCTTTTTAGATTTTTTTGCTTAGATAAGAGTACTTGCCTTGCCTTTTCAAATGCTGGAGATGTGGAGAGAGTCTCGGTGTAGCCGTTTGTTTTTAAGAAGCATTCCACACTTTGAAACGTTGCCTTGAGGGTGAGGGGTTCGTAGTCTGTGCCATCTTTTCTTAAGCAGTTTATAAAATAGTGACAGAAGTAGCTGTTTAACTGTGCTGGAGGAATGTCCTGAAGTTGGCGTTGTTCACCAAGTTTTTGGTGAGGTAGTTATTGAACATTTTAGTGTCTATTTGTTTTTTTGGCTGTGTTAATGTTCCGGGCTCTTTCAATGTGTAGGTCTGTGTCGTCTTGGTCTATTAGGTCAGCACTGGTAATTACTGGTTTTCCAGTACTGCTTGTGGAGGGTTGAGGCTCTTCATGTTGTCCTGATGGTACAGATAGTTCAGAGGTTACTAGTTGTTTGTTTTCTGTTCCGGCTGGGTCTTTCAGTGGTTCAGGGTCATTCTGCAGCTGTGTCATTATTTGTTCCATCTCTGTGTTGAAGTTTGTAATGTTTTCTTTTGTTTTTTCCATTTTTTCCGGTCGTGAGATTTAGGGCCTGAGGTATATTGCTGCGGTTTGCGTTTGCTGTTTGTATGGAGAAGGGTGGTTTCTGTGAGAGCTCGAGGTGGTGTTTGAGTGTGCACATGGTTTTGGTGCTTGGGATGGTGCTTGATTTGAGATAGGTGTGCTGCACAAGTGTATAATCTAGGGTGATGTGTGATTCTGGTGCTGGCTGGAAGGTGTTTGGTTGTTGTAAGGTATGATGTAATCACTGTACAGATAAATAGGGTGTGACGTAATCACTATGGGAATAACTTCACATTATTCTTATAGTGATTATGTCATGGTCATTTATCTGTACAGTGTCAAACGTTTTTACGCAGCAGAATTTGTCCTGGCGCCTGTTGCATAAACAGCTTTATGTAAAGTATTTCAGGAGATAAGACAAAAGGTAAACGGTCAGTAATTGTGATGAGAAGAAAAACAGGAGATGACAGATGCGTCACCAGCTTGATATTGGGATTTCTCCCGTTTCTTGGAAATTCCACAGTCATTTAACTTTTAGTCTGTCTATCTATATTAATCTATTTGGAGTTCGTTTTCCACTTTAAAATCCACTTATGAGTTTCCCACCACCCATCAGAACAGAGTTCATATACAGTATATAACCTTCACATTAAAGGCTTCCTTGCCCCTTAATTCCAGAGAAGGGCATTATTGTTTTAATCCTCGTACCAACAGTCATTTTTTAAGACAGGGGTGTTTGGCAAGCTGAAATGGCATCTTGTCTCCCTCCCAATCCCCTCCTAACTCCAGCAGGGTTGGAAGAGATTCTAAAGGCAGCATCCTAGCATCTATTAGCAATCTCTCAAAAGGCTTTCATCACTGCTCCTTCACTGCAGAGGCATGACAAAGCTAAAAAGCAAAAACGCAAATAAAACGAACGCTCGAGTTAGTCAATGGCCACATAACTAGATGTGATAGAAGACATACACCTACAAAGCTTTGAGCACTTGTATCCTGCTAGGTATGGTACTGAGACAATTTAAAAAATTTAACAACACGAGCATACTTTTAGTAACTTTGGGAAATGTTAACTTGTTTCTTTATTTATTGGAATAGATATACTGTATGTCTTTGGTGTTTTCTGCTTCCCTTACTTCTACGTTTCCTTTGCTTCTCTTTCTTCTCCAAGTCACCTATCCCAGGACGGGATAGTAAAGCATTAGTTGCGTATAAATAGGTTCTCCTGTAAAGGGGAAATTCTTAAATACAATTGTACTTTGCTGTCAAATCTAATGAAACGGGTAAATTTGTGTGAACCCGCTCCCCATCCACTAATGCTTGTGCATATGAAAGGCTGAACATCTGGCCCCGAACAAATAAAACTATCGAAGTTCACTGGGGTTACTGTCAGGATTCTTTTAGTTTAATCTTTTATCTTCTAACAAGAGAGACTGAAGATGCTTCACAAAAGCTCAGAGTGACTGGTGTCAAAAGAAATATATTTTTCCATTGGGGTGGTTCCCATATATCAAATAAATGTCATGTTCAGTAATCTCAGATTACCTTTTGCATATTCAAATACCATAAAATGAGGTTGTGTGGTTATTATCTATATTCTGTTAGTCTTGTGAAGTTTGCACATTTAAATTGAATTAAAATCACACCAGTTTCTGTTTTTTTCTGTGTTGTTTTCTGTCAGTGATGGCAGTACTATATAGAACGAGCTTGCTGCATTGTATATCCCTGTATGTTTGGATATTTTTGGCACTTGTTTGTTTTCTCCTGTGACCCTTCTTTTGATATACAGTCCATGCACTGTATTTATGTAAACTATACAGATGCATGAGGGATAGAAACCCTCCTAATCTGTTGCTGGCAAAGTCTGAGGATATCAGATGCACTGAAAATCAAACACATATGCTGTACCCACAAGACAGCAATTGAGATTTCCAGTTATACATCTAAACCTCTTTCTTTAACTCTATACCCACCAAAAAAAATTGCAATTCTTTGTGGCTGTGTCTAGACAGCAGGACATACCTATGTCTTGCATATACATTTACACCTTGATTGGTTTGAGTTCATGAACATGATTGGGGGGGGGGGGCACAGAAAACATCAGTTCTTCCTTCTTGATTGACAGAATGAAGGGCCACTGGCAATTTTGCTGGGATGCTCCTGTTTTCTATGAAGCTGTCTTAAAAATTATTCTTCAATGCTGCCCCCAGCAGATGGCAGCTTCAGTGGACCTGGAGAGACAATGAGTGAGAAAGAGAACAAGTGAGAGAGAGAAAGACAGAGAGAGAGAGAGAGGGAGAGAGAGAAATACAGAAAGAGTGCTATAATAAGTCGGAGACTGGGGTAAAGCTGAGAGAGGCAGAAAGAGAGAGAGAGAGAGAGAGAGAGAGAGAGAGAGAGAGAGGAGCGCATGCCAGCACTAATGCTAGACGGCAGGCTAGTCGTTATGCTCTGGACAACACTAACATTTTTTACAATATTTATTTAATTATTTTGATATAAATTGTGACCGGCGCAGTATATCTATTTACTTAAACCAAGGGCTGTCTTTTAATTGTTTGTTTCATCGCATCATGGAAGCAACTTATTTATCTTTTTGCAACTTTTCTGGTTTTGGCTCTCTGAAGTCTCGCCATGATGCGGGCCATTACTGTCAGGTCTCCAGCTGCGTGGAACAACTCACTCTGCTCACATCCTACCTCTGCTATTATTAATCAAGCAGCCAGCAAGGATGATGTGGCCCAGATTAAAAAAAAATGTTACAAGGATTACAAATGGACATCACTGAGATTAGAGCCACTGCAGTCACCCTCACTAAAAACACAGTAGAACTTTCATCCAGGATTAACACCAATAGCGGTAAGATCAATGAACTCACTAACTCTGTCAGTTTTTCTTAAGCAATTAAATGAGAAACAAAACTCACAAACTGAATATTTACCTGACAAGGTAGACAACCTAGAAAACGGGGGTCGTAGAAATAATATTAGTATTCTGGGAGTCCCTGAGGATCTGGAGGGTCCGAATATGATCCAAATCTTGTAAAACTTTCTGCCAGAAATTCTTGGTGACCAATGGCCCCAGCTACTTGAAATTGAAAGGGCACAGAGATTGTTGGGTCCTGAAAAGAAAAATGGAAAGCCCGGGCCCATTATTGCTTACCTACTCCGATTTACTGTTAGGGAGGAATTCTTTACTTGGCAAGAAGAACAATAAATCTTGTGTGGAGGGGGGGAGCACATCTCTATTTTTCATGATTTCTCCTCAGAAATAATAAATAAAAGGAAGCTTTTTTATGATGCGAAACAACAACTACAACTACAACGATATGGTCTTCCCTATTACTTTAAGTATCCAGCATCCCTGATTATTTGACATGGGGGGGGGGGTAAAATTTTGAAATGTGACTCTGTGGGAGAGACCTGGAGCTTCATTTGGGACCACCAAAGTTCTAAGGCCTTTGATTTAAAAACGGCCTCAATCAACAGCTCTCCTGGTCTAAAGTCAGCGCGAGATCTCATCAGAATAACGCATGCACCCTCAGTCCCTCACGCCTTCACTGACAAAACTCGCACTCGGAATTCTGAAGGGCTTCCCCAGCATTCTAGAGTGAATACCTTACCTAAAAGCTCAACCCCACACTCGTACTCTGCTGCAGCAAGTCCCCATGTCTCACTCCCCCACTTACCAGGGATCAGTAGAAACCCCAGGCAGATGGGGCATTCGTCTAATAACCCTAGGCTTCCATCTGCTGTGCGGAACCCGAGGAAACATGGTAGGAGCAGGGAAAGTTCAAGATCAGTCTCCTCTCATCATACCCCTGAGCTGGAAGAAATAATACGTGCTGACAACATCCTGGAAGTGGGTTTCTCTGATTTAAGTCCCTCTGCAGCTTCCTGTGATCAAGGAACTCTCTCTGTAGCAGCTGCCTGTTCTGCTACGGGTCTTCTGGTGAGGACTTCTCCCTCTACAAGTGCGCTGCACACCACTCTTCCTGTGTGATGTTCATGTTCACTTTCCTCACTCAAACTTTGGTAATCCTTCTACCTATGCAATTCCTCTTGGATTACAATCTCTCTGTGGCGATCTTGGTGAGTTTCAATATACTCCGATTTGCATGAAGAAACTGAGACTGATATTCACTTTTGATTTTAGTACTTCCAAAACATAGGCCCTTCTGTCGTGGAATTTAATGCCCTTCTTGTACTTAGTGCTGAGAACTAGCTTTTTGTAAGTTCCTTGGGGTGTTATGTAATAGCACTATGTAATGTAACCAATTTTATTTAACTGCTGGATGAATGTTTGTGAAGGTTACCCAGATATCCCCCACCCCCCCCGCTGTCTCTATTATAATTATCTAATTTTGCTTCTTCATGGTGCTGGTAATATCTTTTAAAGGACTTACAGCCTGCTAGACAACAGCTCACTTCTGGCTCTAGCTGGTAATGATAGTTCACTCTGATCATAACATTGAACTTATTTTAAGTCTTTGAGTACAATGTGGTTACATTTGACCTAACCTCGCTGAGGCTTTGGGGGAAAAAAAATAGCTTAAGTGTGTGCCTGAATAGGCTCAATCTGTTTGTTTGATTCTATTCTGTCCCTCTTGAGATAACTCTTGCTTTTATTAGCCAGTGGCTCTGAATATAGCTATAAATTATATACCACATTATAAATTTTTTTTTTTTTATTATAGGAACTAGAAGGGGACATGATCAGATGTGTTTCAGGACAGTAGCTGCTTCTTGTTGTTTTTACAGGGTTTCTTGTGGATTTTACTTGGTAGAAGGTTATTTCTTTTCTTTATTACTACTCTAAGGGGCTAGCAGGGTATTGTTTTTGGTGCTGTTGGAAGTTTGAAAACTGGTTTGGTGGCTGTAAGTGGGCTCATTTGTTGGATGTTTCACTGTGTAACAGGCTGCGCTGGTGGAGGCCTATTTCTTCTGATTTAAAACCTATTTTGTGGGATTTGATTGGGGCTGGTTATTTGAATTGGAGACCTATATCTGTTAATTTAAAGCCTATTTTAATGTGTTAGTGGAGCTGATTGAATTGGAGACCTGTTTCCTTTGGTAGCAAGCATATTTTGGGGGCTTTGAGTTGAATTTTGATTCCTTTTTGCTGACTTCACTAGATGCAAAGGTTAGTGCATAGTGGGGGAAGGGTGTTAATGGTTTGGCCAGGTCTCACTCAGCTAATTGACTGGAGGCAGAGCTGAATCAGGTTTGTGGTGTTAGTTGCTTTGGCTTCTCAGAAGGAACTAGAAGGGGACAGGATCAGATGTGTTTCAGTGAAGCAGCTGCTTCTTGTTGTTTTTACAGGGTTTCTTGTGGATTTTGCTTGGTAGAAGGTTATTTTTTTTCTTTCTTACTACTCTAAGGGACTAGCAGGATATTGTTTTTGGAAGTTTGAAAACTGGTTTGGTGGCTGTAAGTGGGCTCATTTGTTGGATGTTTCACTGTGTAACAGGCTGTGCTGGTGGAGGTCTATTTCTTCTGATTTAAAACCTATTTGGTGGGATTTGCTTGGGGCTGTTTCTTTGGTTGCAGGTCCTGGAGGGGCAGACACAGGGCTGAGACACTCTCATGAGAGTCGGGTGTAGGCCCTAATCCCACCTTCCCCCATTCCTCCCTCCCCAGACCTCTGCTTATTTATAGGGGAACACCTGCCCTGCAATTGGAGGAAAAGGCTGCAGTGCAGCTCATGTAGTTCTAGCCACTGGGGTTGGATTTAAGGCTGGGAGAGGAGCGAGGAGTTGTTCACTTCCCTTATAAGTTTACTGTGTTGTACTGCACCTAGTAAACAGGGTTACTGGTTTACTGTGGGACTGTATCTAGGATTAGTGGGTGACCTGATTAGTCAGTAAGGGTGTATCTTGGACTAGTGGGGAATGGTGGCTCACCCAAGGAAACCTACTTTGGAGGGGAATGGAACCACAAGTCATTAGGGCTGGCATCTTTGGGAGGGTGGTGGGGTGCACAGGGTGTGGGGCAGCCATGATACTGGACTGGGCTTGGAAGTTTGGTGGTTGCCCAATGTGCTACCAGCTGGCACAGCTTAGGGAGGGGTTGCGGGGATTAGGAGACAGCTGGAGGAAGGGGGGAGGTATGGTTGGGGAAGAGGGCAGGGGATCTCCCATGAGGTTGCACCAAGCACTAGGGGCGGGGGCATAGGGAAAGGAGTGCAGGAGAATACTCTGGGGTCACATAGGGATCCTGGCAGAGGGGGCCCAAAAGGAGGACACTACCAAGGAAGCAGGCAGGTAACTGGGGACCCTCACAAAGGGGGGGCCAGAGGGACAACATTTTCAGGGAAGTAGGCAGATGGCTGGGTCTGGACAGAAGAAAGCAAGGTGGGGAGGTGGATCAGACCTTGCGCTCAGTAACCACTTCAATTTTCTTCTCCTGCTTGATAGGGGGAGGAACAAGGAGCTGGCTGGGTGGTGGGGCCGGTAGAAAGGACGAGGGACATGGAAGGGGGGGAAATGGAGGAAAAGAAGTGGTCAGAGTGCTCCCATTGGGGGATTCTATGATCAGGGGTATCAAATGGGATAGGGAAGGGGAAGCCTTGCTAGTAGAACAAAATGTTTCCCTGGACTAACGGTGCACAGGGCCAAGCACAAGGTATATCAGCTGGCAAAGGATTGTGGGGGTTCCCCGGACATACTGGTCCACCTGGGTACATATGACATTGAGGGAAATAGTGAGCTAGAGATACAGGCAAGGTACAGGGAGCTTGCCAGGGTCTGTCATGACATAGGGTGCACTATTTCCTTCTTGGAAATCCTGCCAGTGCCAAGGGCTAGTGGGGAACACAAAAGGAAGATTAAAGAGATAAACCAGTGGCTCAGGGAGTGGTGTGAGGCCAGAGGGTATGGGTCGATGGGTGATTGGGGGAGACCTGGGAGGATAAGGAGCTGTATGCTAGAGATAGGCTCCATCTCAATTTGGAGGGGAAGTAAACTTTCTTAAGTTGAAAATAGAGGGGTTCATTGGTGAAAAGTGGGGTTTAAACTTATGAAGAGGGGAGGGATGGGAGAAAAAGCTGTCAAGGGGGGATCCGATAAAGGAGGGACTCTGTCTCCACCCTCCTGGGGAGCTGGAGGAATGCGGGAAAAGGCCGACTGATAAAGTGCTGACCAGGGGAAAACTGAATCTCCATGGGAACATGAGTAGGGTAAATGGAAGTATAGGGAAAGGGTGGAAGGTAGTCCTGCTAAATGGCAGGAGCTTGGGCAATAAAGTGCCTGAGCTCCAGGTGATGCTAACTGAGGGAGCGGTGGATGTGGCAGTGGTCACTGAGACCTGGGCCACCGCAGGACACGATGGGGACCTGAACCTGGAGGGTTACACTATGTTCATGAAGGACAGGGAGGAGGGAAGGGGAGGAGGGGTAGCAATATTAGTCAAAAACTGCATTGGCATTGGGGGAGTAGAGGAGGCAGAGGGAACCGTGGAGACGATTTGGGTCACCTTGATAACAAAGGGGAGCAAGAGACTAAAAAATAGGAGTGGTGTATAAACCCCCAGCACTGGCAGAGGAACTGGAGGAGAGTCTGGTGGCAGATGTTGGGAGACACTGCAGATTAGGTAAGGGACCCATTGGAGGGGAGTGACCATGCCACGGTCTGGTTCTGCCTGGACCTAGAAGGGATAGAAGACTGCACAAAGACGGAGGTAACTGACTTCAGGGGGGCGGATTTTAAGGAAATGGGAAGAATCCTTAAAGAGCATTTGGATGTGATTGGGTCAGACATGGACGCTGACAGTAGGTGGGAAATCATCAGGAGAGGGGTGCAGGATGCTACCAGCACCTGTGTAAGATGAAAATGCGGTAGAGCCCAAACCATGCTGGTGGACCAGGGAGGTCCAGGAGGTGGTGTGGGAAAAGAAGGCAGCCTATAGGCAATTCAGGTGCTCAAGGAGTGAAAGGGATCGAGGAGAGTACGAACTGATGGCTAGAAGGGCCACTAGGGTGGCGAGGGCAGCTAAGGCAAGGAAGAAGCAGAATCTGGCCAGGGAAATTGGGAGAGGGAACAAGTGGTTCTTTAGATACATTGGGGAAAAATGAAGGGTGAAGGGGCAGATTAGCAGGATTAAAACAGGGGAGAGATGGGCACAAGACCCGGGGGAGCAGGCTGAGGTACTAAATGAGTACTTCACCTCAGTTTTCACCAAGGAAATTGGGGGTGCTGCATCATACATGGGAGGAGACAGTAATACTGAGGAGGGGGGACCCTTACCGATTGGCAGGTCTGGGGGAAGGGGGAGGCATCACTGGTAGGAGGTGAGGAAGGCTAAGCAGGGAGAAAAGGTAGCGGAGGTGGAAATCACAGCAGAAAGAGTGAGGGAAGCCCTCAGGTCCCTTAAGATGGAGAAAGCTTCGGGCCAGATAAATTACATCCCAGAGTGCTGAAGGAACTTGCGGATGTCCTGTCGAAACCCCTGGTGGAGCTTTTCACCATCTCTCTGAGGACAGGGTGGGTGCCCCAGGACTGGAAGATGGTGCATATAATGCCTATCCACAAGGGTGGATCAAGGGAGGTGGCAGGAAACTACAGGCCTGTCAGCCTGACATTGGTGGTGGGCAAGGTGATGGAGGGCATTGTCAAGGAGAGGCCGGGGGGGCCCTGGCAAAGTCAGGGTGACTGGATGATAGACAGCGTGGATTCTTCCCACGGAAATCGTGTCAGACAAACCTTGTGGAGTCCTATGACTGGGTGATGAGTGCCTTGGACCTGGGTAGACCAGTGGACATCCTCTTTCTAGACTTCAGCAAGGCATTTGACTTTGTTCCTCACGAGGGCCTGTTGGATAAGCTGGGAGAATTGGGGGTGGGGAACCAGATGATCAGATGGATAGACAATTGGTTCCAGGACCGGACCCAGAGGGTCGTAGTTGGTGGGATAGTCTCATCCCCAAGGAGGGCCATTAGTGGGGTCCCACAGGGATCAGTCCTTGGGCCCCTCCTGTTCAACGCCTACATCTCTGACTTAAGGACAGGTATCAGGAGTGAGATGAGTCTCTTTGCGGATGACTCAAACTGGGGGTGGTGGTGGATGGGGAGGAGGGGAGGGTGGCCCTACAGGGGGACCTGGAGGCTCTGGAAAGATGGTCTAGAAAGTGGAAGCTGAGGTTCAATGCAAGGAAATGCAAGGTACTGCACCTGGGGGCCAGAAACCTGGGCCAAGTGTACACCCTGGGGGCGGGAATGCTACAAGTCTCGATGGCTGAGAGGGACCTGGGGGTGGTGGTGGATATCAAGATGAACAGCTCTGAGACTTGTAGGAGGGCAGAAGCCAAGGCCAACAGGATGCTGGGATGCATTGCTAGGGGGATCACATCCAGAAGGAGGGAAGTGATACTCCCTCTGTATAACTGCTTGGTGAGGCCACACCTCGAGTACTGTGTGCAGTTTTGGAGGCTACACTTAAAGAGGGACATTAAACTCATGGAGAGGGTCCAGAGGAGGGCAACCAAAATGATTTGGGGCTTGGGGGACAGGACCTATGGGGAGAGGCTTGAAGAGCTAAATATGTACACATTGGAAGAGAGAGGGGACCGGGGGGACATGATAGAGGTCTTCAGATACATGAAGGGGTAAATAGGGGAGGAGCAGTCAGGGTGCTTCGAAGGAAGGAGGAGGGGAATTAGAGGGCATGGGTGGAAGCTGGAGGGGGGAAGATTCAGGGGAGAAAGGAGGAGGTGCTACTTCACTGGGAGGGTGGTGGAGCAATGGAATGCGCTGCCCAGGGGGCTGGTGGAGGCAGAGACGGTGGAGGGGTTCAAGAGGGGCCGGGACAGGTACAGGGGAAGGGTTGTGGAAGCAAAATCCAGTGCAATGAGAATATCTGGAACTGGGAAGGGAGAAGCCAGAGAAGGAGAGGGGGGGCAGCAAAGTCAGCTCCCAGGGTGGGGGCTAACCAAACGAGCAGACACGAAAGACCATTAGGCCTATTCTACTGGCATTTTAGTATGTTAGTATGTAGTACTGTACCACTCTGTACTCCCTCACTTTCCTTATTCCTCTTGTGGTGTCTCCTTGATGTTCCTCTATATCCCCAACCTCCCTTGTATGAATTCTTGATCTCCTACATTCATCCTTTAAATGTTTTATGTTGTGCTGGCACTGTTCATAACACTCCTTATGGTACTGCTTTGGTCCCTAAATTGATTTGTTTTCTTTCATCCTGCACATAGCTGGTTCGTCTGGATGCCTATTACCAGCTTCATCACCTGTCGCACCTGACACACCTTGGACTATTTGGTCTGGTGAAGCGTGGTTCAGCATTTGGGATGTTTGTCAGATGGATATGGGAGGCTGGTCAGTGGGCTCTGAGGGTGATCCAGGGGCAGGGAAGTTAGTCATCTCAGAGAAGAAAACTGATCAGGGGATGTGAGTGTGGTCCTTTGACAGGGATGTTTGTTAGCTGGGAAGGGTAGGCTGGTCTGGGGCTGTGTTGGAGGTCCAGTGGCATAGACGTTGGTCAGCTGGATGGGGCAGGCTGGTCCGTGGGGTTATGTGGATGGTCCAGTGGAAAGGATGGTGAACAACTGGGGAAAAGAGGCTGGTCCAGGGGATGTAAGGTTAGTCCAGTGACAGGTGGTGGGCTAGAAGGGTGAGGATTGTCAGGAGGCTGTGAGAGTTGTATAGCAGAAGGTATGTTTGTCATCTGGGAAGGAGGCTGGTCTGGGCTCTGTGAGGGTGGTCCAGAAACAGGCATGCTGGTGGGCTAAGAGTAGGAGGCTGATCTGGGAGCTGTGAGGTTGGTGCAGTGGCAAGGATGTACATCGTCTGGAAGTGCAGGTCAGTCTGGGGGCCATGAAGGAGGTCCAGGAGCAGAGATTGTAGTTGGCTGGAAGGGGGAGTCTGGTCTGGGGACTATGAGGGTGGGCCAGGGGGAGGGCTGCTGGTCTTCTGGAAATGGGAGGCTGGTCCAAGGGCTGTGAGGGTGTTCCATCTTTAGGGATGTTTGTCAGCTGGTTTGCGGTTGATGCTGGTCTGGAAGCTATGAGGGTGATCTAGTGATAAAGATGATGGTTGACTGGGAAGGGGAGGATGGTATGGGGGCTGTGAGAGTGGTCCAGTGACTTGGTCATGGTCAGCTGGAATGGGGATGCTAGTCACTATTTGTCAGTGATATAAATGCAAATTTTACAAGGAACAGGGAATTTCTGAGGCTAAATCAGGGACAGATGGTTGGAGGGCTGGCATAACCCTGAAAAAGCGGTGCCCCCCCCTCCAGCTTGACACAACAGCTATACTCAAAAAAAGAACATTACAGCGACAGTCGCTGTAATGGTCTGATGTTGAGTGTAGCCATCCCCCAGTGATCTGTCCCCTCCTTGGAACAACTCCGACTGGAGTTGACAATCTTAAAGTTCGGGGCAGAGCCACCCACATGGGGGCTGTGGGAGGCACAGCCCCCCACAGAAAACACTTGTTGTTCCAATGGCACAATACCTGTGCCAGTATTGTGCCATCGCTATGTGGGAGGTTGGCATTTCTCTCCCCTATGCTGGTCTATGGGCTTCATAACGTCTGGGCTCCACCTCCTGATGACGTCATTAGGCAGGATCCAAAAGTCATTCAGCAGGGAGGGTAAGGAGCCCTCCCCTTCTGATTGGTGCCAGTTTACTTCCTGCCTTGTTGGAGGCAGGCAGCGTGCAGCAGGAGACCCACCACCAGTGGCAGGGCTGAAGAGACTGTAAGTTCATTTTCTTGTCTACTTTGCCGAATCGGAACAGTCCGATTATTATTCTAGTGGTGGGATTCCAGTCTCAGCCGTGCAAGCTGCACAGACTGGACCCACCACGCAACAGCACCTCGCGGTCCATTTTTGCCACGCTCAGGCCAGTGACCTAGCGGCCTTAATTGCCACCAGCCCAGAGGGTGCCTACAAGTCTCTAGCAGTCTCCGGACACATTTAGACCGCCTGTCGTGGCTTCTTGATCTATTCTCAGGTGGCTAGTGGTCCCAAAAGCTTCAGACCACTCGTCGCACCTGCCAGAACTCCAGAGAGTGTGCGATTCTAAGCTCGGGAAGCCAGAAAGCCAGGCAAAGCAGATTTGAGCACGGGAAGCCCTCTCCTGAGCTCCCCAGTCTGCTCCTCGCCCCTGTCCAGTGAGTAAGGTGATAGGAGCTTGTGGCATTACACAGCTTGTTGCATTATACAGCACCAGAGGATTCGCCCCCCAACTGAGGATGGGGGACAAGAGCTAAAGGCTAAAGAAGTAGTCAGAAAAGCACCCCCCCAACGTGAGGATCGGGGGACGAGAGCTATAGTGCTTGACCAGTGCACTTCGAGGAGTACAAAAATGGCCTCAGAGAAATCCAGCAGGGGAAGAAAATGTCAGCACTGTAAATCCCCACTCTTAGTCACTTTTGCCAGCTCTGTCTGCCTTACCTGTGAAAAGGCAGAGGCCACTAGCAGGGAGGGCTCAGCAGATGCAACCTCTCTCTCAGCACAGGCAAATACCCAAGAGAGGTCAGACTGGACGGCTCCTTCCAGGTTGGAGCGAGCTCAGTCACATGTCCCAGAGAGATCTGAATGATTGGCTGATTCCAGGGGATCAAAAACATCCGGAGGCACTCCCACCTTAGACCCTGAACTGATAGACTGAATAGGGCCTTTGCACTGGACCCTTTTTTCTTCGAGTGGCAACCTTCAGGATCGCCGGACAGGAGACCCCACAAAAAGGCTAAAAGAAAAACATCTTCCTCTGATGAGGGGGGGCTATCCTATCATCGTGTCCACAAGAAAAATAAATCCAGAGATGGGGGCAGATCGTCAGATGAGGACGGTCTCCATTCCTCTCCCAGGAGGGAGGAAGAAAGGGTCTCGGGCCTGAAGTGGTCCCATGGGCATACTCAAGGGCAAACGCCACAGGGATTTTTCCCCAGAATCCTCGGTCACCAGTTCCTCCACTGAGGAGGGAGATAGTGGACTCCTCATCAGACTCTGATGACTCCCCATCCAGAAATTTTGACCTGGAGGATCTAGACTTTTTTATCAAAAAAGTCATTTCTGAGATTCATCTGTACTCTTCTGCCCCCCTCCCAACCAAAACAGACCTTTCGCTTGGCTTCTGCCTCAAGACCGGTGACAGCCTTCCCGATACCTCCCGCTATTGAGGATCTACTCAAAGAAGTATGGCAAGGTCCAGAACGCGCCTATCCGGTTACCCGACGAATCACCAAACTTCTGAAGTTTGTCAAGAAACAGTCCGAAAAGTGGTTAGACTGCCCCAGAATTGACCCCTTAATTTCTAACCTCACCAAGAAAACTGCCAAACCAGCCAAAGGAGGGGCTTCGCTAAGGGACCCAGTAGACAGAAAGGTGGCCTCCTCCCTCAAAAAAGCCTTTCAAGCCTCGGCAACTTCCCTCAAGGCAGCCACAGCAAACCTATTTTTCACAAGAGCCACCCTCTCTTGGGCATCGGAATTGGCCTTTCAACTAGCGGAAGATCCGGACAAGAACTCTCCCCTATCCATCAGCTGCAACTAATGGGTTTGGCCTCAGCCTATGCAGTGGATGTGTCAGAGGAGGCGGTCAGGTGTGCGGCGCGGACCATATTTTATCAAACTTCGGCTCGCCACAACCTATGGCTTAGGGCATGGCAAGCAGATGCATCCTCAAAGAGCCATTTGGTGATTGCACCCTACGAAGGTAACCTCCTATTCGGATTGGTGCTGAAGGAGGCAGTGAAGGAATCTGTGAAAACAGCGAAGGTGCATATGCCCCAGTCCAGAAGTAGGGCCAAAGCGTGGTCTTTGGGTCCAAAGCGCAGTTTTCGTGACAGAGGCTACAACAAGGGACAGAACTCCAGCTTTTCAGGAAAGAGAACATGGTTCTCAAGGAACCAACCGAATTTCAGAGGGGCGGTTCCGGTGGAGGTGGAGGCTCCAGAGACACCGGAAATAGCAACAAAAAGTCGCAATGAGACCACGCGGGCCCATCCTCAAGTAGGGGGCAGGCTTTCAGAGTTTTTCCGAGGAATGGGCCTGAACCAAGTCAGACAGATGGGTATTAGACATTATCAGCAAAGGTTACCTGATAGAGTTCGAGTCCAAGCCCCCATTACCTCACGTGGTGTCCTCTCCCCTCTCAAACAACCTGTCCAAAAGGCAAGCGACGTGGCAGGCTATTACAGACCTTCTGCTAGAAGGGTCTATCGAACAGGCCCCCCCCCACGAGATCAATCGGGGGGGGGTGTACTCCATATTTTTCCTCATACCCAAGTGCACAGGAGGCCACGGACCTGTCTTAGACCTCAAATTCCTAAATCTTTTTGTGCACAGCAGACCATTCAAGATGGAAACCCTGTCATCAATTGTCAGAGAGGTGCTGCAAGGAGATTTTTTGGCATCCATCGACTTGCAGGATGCCTATCTCCATATTCCTATCCACAACCTGCACAGGCAATATCTGAGATTCAAGGTAGGGAACCATCACTTCCAATTCAAAACTCTTCCTTTTGGCCTTTCTTCAGCCCCAAGAACCTTCTCGAAGGTACTAGTAGCAATGGTAGCTCACCTTCGGAACAGAGGGATCCAGTTCTTCCCTTATCTGAACGATATCCTCATCAAAGCTCCGCATCAGAGCCAAGTGGTACAGGCTGTGAAGGAAGTGGTACAGTGTCTCACGGTGCACGGCTTTGTCATCAAATGGAAGAAAAGTTCTCTAACTCCGAGCCAGACCCTGCAACACTTGGGAGCAGTTTTCAACATGAGGGACAACAAGGTATTTCCCCCAGAGTCGAAATTCAGGGACCTGATGGAGCTCATCAACAAGTTCCAAAGCTCCACTCATCAGCCAGCACACATCTTTATGCAGCTGATCGGGACATTGGTATCACTGGCAGACTCAGTCCCATGGGCTATAGCACATATGCATCCAATTCAAGCCCATCTGCTCAAGGTATGGCGCCAGTCCAGCCACAATCAGCACCAACTCATCCCCATCCCTCAACAAATAAAAACTTCTCTTGCATGGTGGTCTCAGAGGGACAATGTGATGAGGGGCCAGAAGCTAGGCTATCCGCTTCAAACAAGAATCACAACGGATGCAAGCCTCAGAGGGTGGGGGGGCTCACCTGGACCGGATGTCGGCCCAGGGCAAGTGGTCCCTGATGGAATCAAGACACAGCATAAACATCCTAGAGATGAGAGCAGTCCGACTAGCCCTAATATGCTTCCGTCAGCATGTATACAACCAGGATGTATTAATTCTGATGGACAATCGAACGACTATGGCCTACATCAACCATCAAGGTGGCACAAAGAGTTCAAAAATGCTCCGGGAGCCCCTTCTCCTCTTCCAGTGGGTAGAAAAACACCTGGTGAGTATAAGGGCTGTGTACATACCGGGACAGAAAAATGTCACAGCAGACTGGCTAAGCTGCCAAGACATCCTCCCAGGAGAATGGGAACTGAAGAACTCTGCATTTCAAATACTGACAGAGAAGTGGGGCAATCCTCAGGTAGATCTGTTTGCAAGTCGACAAAATGCCAAGACGCAACAGTTCTGCTCCCTGGCAAGGGACAATCTAGCACGGCTCGGGATGCCTTCTCCCTAAACTGGGGTTGTCTTGGCCTCCTGTATGCATTTCCCCCAATTCCGCTGTTATCCAGGGTCCTACATAAGGTGGCCAGGGACAGGGCGGAGATGATTCTAGTATGCCCCAGGTGGCCTCGCCGCCCTTGGTTCCTACTACTAATTCAGCTGTCAGAGGCATCACCCTTTATTTTCCAACTAAGCTCAAACCTCCTCCATCAGGGTCCAGTGATGCACCCCAATCTGACCTTTCTGTCCCTCTCGGCTTGGAGATTGAGCGGGAAACTTTCAAGGAGCTGGGCTACACCGCTACAGTCATCAAAATGATGATAAACTCTAGACGCCCCTCCTCCTTTAGAGTATATTATAGAATCTGGCGAAAATTCCTGTTCTGGCTAGAATCTAAAACTTTACAGGACCATCCAATATCCCTTCTGATCCTTTTGCAGTTTCTGCAGGAGGGTTTTGACAAAGGCTTGCAGCCAGCCACCTTACGCGTTCAAGTGTCTGCATTAGGGGCACTCTTGTTGGCAGACTCTGGAGACTCCCTAGGGTCTCATCCTCATGTCAGGAGGTTTCTAAGAGCAGTGACATTAAGACGCCCTCCAATCAGGCCAACCATTCCTCCTTGGCGACTTAATCTGGTTCTCAAAGCCCTAACAAAAGCACCCTTCGAGCCTCTGAAACAGGCCTCTATCATGCATCTTACAATGAAAGTGGTCTTCCTGGTAGCTATCACATCAGCCAGGAGAATCAGCGAACTGGGGGCGCTATCAACCAAAGAGCCCTACATTGTTTTTCGTCAGGACTCTGTGGTACTCCGGACAGATCCGGGGTTTTTACCGAAGGTTATGTCTACCTTCCACTGTAACCAGGAACTAATCCTCCCTTCCTTCTGTCCTCATCCCAAAAACGAAAAAGAAAGAGAATTTCATACTCTAGATCCGAGGAGAGCACTCAGATTGTATATTAAGAGGACGGACACTATCCGTAAAACTTCAAGCTTGTTTGTTTTAACTGCAGGCCAAAATGTGGGTAAAAAGGCTTCTAAAGACTCTATAGCTAGATGGATCTGATCAGTAATCACTATGGCGTAGATCAGGTGGGAGTAGTCCTGCCTGGCCCAGTGAGAGCTCATTCCACCAGGGCAATGGCCACTTCATGGGTGAACTTCAGAGAAGCATCCCCAACAGACTTATGCAGAGTGGCCAGTTGGTCATCCATCCACACATTCACAAAGTTCTACAAGCTGGATGTAATGTCCTCTGCAGACACTTCCTTTGGCCGCCGAGTGCTCCAGGCATTGGTGGACCCATAAGAGCAATGGACATTCTTCCCACACGGCACTCTAGGGGTGCACTGCTTTTGGATATCCCAGACGTTATGAAGCCTGGAGACCAGCTTAGGAGAGAGAAATCGAAATTTGGGT
Source organism: Neoceratodus forsteri (assembly GCA_016271365.2). Taxonomy (NCBI): domain Eukaryota; kingdom Metazoa; phylum Chordata; order Ceratodontiformes; family Ceratodontidae; genus Neoceratodus; species Neoceratodus forsteri. The sequence continues at coordinate 1,137,672,296 of CM028133.1, forward strand.
ACCTATAAATTTTCTTTCTCCGACGGCTGGTCTCCAGGCTCCGGAATCCCTCCCAGAATGTATATAGTTAGTTGACCTCAGGGCCACTTAGACCTTAACTGTTGTGTTTTTGGCCCCTGTGCCAGTTATGCCATAAATGTTGTGTATTTGTTTCCAAGTTCTTGTAGTACTGCCTCAGATGAAATGCTTGAAAAATGACTGGCACCAATCAGAAGGGGAGGGCTCCTTACCCTCTCTGCTGCACAACTTTTGGATCCTGCCTAATGACGTTATCAGGAGGTGGAGCCCAGACATTATGAAGCCCGGAGACCAGCCATTGGAGAAAGAAAATTTACAGATACCCAAATTTCGATCTTCCCTGCATTGAATTTTAGTTTCCATTTTCCTGACCACCTTTCCAGAGTCTCCAGATCCTCCTATATGGCCACACTTCCCTCCTCCTCATCCATCACTGCACCCAGCTTTGAGTCATCTGCAAAGAGACTCATTTCACTCCTGATCCCCCTCCTTATGTCTGAGACACAGACATTGAACAGGAGTGGCCCCAGCCCTGACCCCTGGCACTGGGGCACCCCATTAGTAACCCACCTTGGGGATGAGGCTTGCCCCCCAACCACCACCCTCCGAGTATGCTCAGAGATCCAATTTCCTATCCATCTTAACAACTGTCTCCCTACCCCCATTTTCTTCAGTTTAGCCAGCAAGCCATTGTGGGGTACCAAATCAAATGCCTTGCTGAAGTCCAGAAGAGGACATTCACCAGCCCATCCCAGTCCAGGGCCCTCATCACCCAGTCTTAGAACTCCACAAGGTTCGTCTGACATGATCTTTCCAGGACAAAGTCATGCTGCCTATTGTCCAAATACCCATTTTGCTCCAGTAACCCACCTACCCTATCCTTGACGATACCCTCCATCACCTTGCTGACCACTGACGTCAGGTTAATGGGCCTGTAATTTCCCACCTCCTCCCTTGACCCCCCCCCCTGTGGATCAGTACAACATGGGCCACCCTCCAGTCTTGGGGCACCCATCCAGTCCTCAGAGAGATGTTGAAGAGCTCTGCCACGGGGACTGCCAGGACATCTGCCAGTTCCCTCAGCACCCTGGGATGCATCTCATCTGGCCCAGGTGCTTTCTCTGTCTGAAGGGACCTGAGGGCTTTCCTTACTCTCTACCGGGATTTCAGCCTCCACCTCCTCTCCCTTTGCACCCTGTACTGCTGGCCCTCCACTTGTCTGTGGTGGACACTCCCTTTTCACAGATCCATCAGGGCTTCTGATCTTTACCAGTCCCATCCCTTCCTCCGGTTTGCCCCCGCTCCCCCCAAGACATAGCCCCTCCATCCCCCCGGTAAAAACTGATGCAAAGTACTCATTTAGGACCACTGTCTGTACCCCCGCCTCCTGTGCCCAACCCTCCCTATCCTTATCTTGCTGATCTGCCCCCTTACTTTCCTTTTTTTCCCTATGTATCTAAAGAACCCCTTGAACCCCCTCCAGATCCCCCTGGCCAAGGACTGCTCCTTTTTCACCTCAGCTGCTCTCACCACCCTGGTGACTCTCCTGGCTGTCCACTCATACTCCCCCTGATCCCTTTCACACCTTGAGTGCTTGAAGTGCCTATAGGCCACCTTCTTGTCACTCACCACCTCCTGTACCTCCCAGGTCCACCAGCTGGGTTTCCTGGACTTACCGAACTTATGCCTTTCCCTTGCACAGGATCTGGTAACCTCCTGTATTCCCCTCCTAATGATCTCCCACCTGCTATCAGCATCCATATCCGGCCTTATCCTGTCCAGAAGATCTTTAAGGATCCTTCCCATCTCCCTGAAGTCTGCACCCCTAAAGTCAGTTACTACTGTCCTTGTTCAGCTTTCCTCCCCCCCCAGGTCAAGGAAGAACCAGACTGTGGCGTGATCACTCCCTCCCAAGGGGTCCCTCACCTCTAGGTCCCTAATCTGATCACTGTCTGCCAGGATCACGTCCAGTGTCTGGGTCTCTTTAGTTGGCTCACTCACTTGCTGGGTAAGGAATGTGTCCTGGAAAATATCCAGCAGCCTTTGCTCCCTGGCCACTGGTAATGACATAGTCCCCCAGTCTGTTCCCGGCATGTTGAGGTCCCCCATTACCACTACCCTTCCCTTTCCCAAACTACAGTGTCCCTCGAGATTTGCCACCAAACTTTCTTCCAGAACCTCTGCCAGTGCCGGTGGTCTGTATACCACTCTGACCTCTACTCTCTTACCCCCCTGCATCAGCAGGGTGACCCAAATAGCTTCCACATTCCCCTCTGCCTCCTCTACCCCTCCAGTACCAATGCCATTTCTGACTAACAGTGTTATACCACCTCCCCTATCTTTTCTGAACATAGTGTGGCCCTCCAGATTTAGGTCCCACTCATGCCCTTGGGTAGCCCAGATCTCAGTGAATGCTGCAACATCCACCACCCCCTCAACTAGCATTGCCTGGAGCTCAGGCATCTTGTTTCCTAAGCTCCTGGCATTTATCGGGCCACCCTCCACCCCTTCTTCCTCCTCTCCTTTCCCCCCTTGAGCTTCCATTTATCAGCTCCTGCACCTTGCCTGTTGATCTATTTCCACATCTCCCTAGCCTCCTAGAGGAGTGGAGACCTTGTCCCTCTTTTGTCATATCCACTGGCACTGTCCCTTTTTTGATCCCTCACCCCTTCACAAGTTTAAACCCCACCTTTCATTGATAAAACCAGTTAGTTTGAGCTTTAGAATTTCCTTGCCCTCCAAATTTGGGTGGAGCTTGTCCCTAGTGTACAGCCCCTTATCCTCCCAGATGTCCCCCCATCTCCCACCAGACCATACCCCAGTTCTCCACACCACTCCCTAAGCCACTGTTTTGTCCTCCTAATCATCTTCTTGTTTTCCCCACTAGCCCTTGGCACTGGCAGGATTTCCAAAAAGGAGATCTTATAGCCTATGGAAAGGCTTACCCTGCCCAGCTCCTGGAACCTTGCTTTAATTTCTAATTCGCTATTTCCATTTATGTCATTTGTCCCCAGCTGGACTAATATGTCGAGGGTCCCCCCGCATTCCCTTGCCAGTGAGTACAGCTCATGTTTGGCCTTGTGCACCATCAGGCCTGGGTGGTATTTGGTTCTGATCAGACAGGTTTTATCCTCCCCCTGCCCCTCCCACTGAATGTCTCTGATCATGGAGTCCCACAATAAGAGTACTCTAGCCTCCCGCTTGCCTGCATGTTCACCTCTCGGGTTTCCCCTCCTTACATGCCCCTCCTCATCCCTTTGTCTGGTCTCTTCTCCCAACCATTTCGTCGCACCTCCCACAATCTGGGTGTCAAAGGTATCCCCTTCCCTATTGTCCCTGGTCCCCCTACTCATTTCCTGGACCTCTTCATCCTCCTCACCCCAGTATCCTTCTCTGTATCTCTATCCCCACTCCTGCCTAATCCATCAGCCCTATCTGTTTGCCTATTATGCTTCCTGTTCGCTATCATCCCATTTACATCCTGCACTTTCCTGCCTGTCATGCCCCCCTGTTCTGTACCTACAGCCTCTTCCTTGCTCATCTGCTCCTCCTTTTTCTTTTCCCCCATTCTGTCCGAGTCTCCCCTATTGTTCCCCATCTTCAATCCCTGCCTCTTGCCACTTCACTCTTCCTATCATTCATGCCTCAGCTTCACCATCAACATTATCATCATCGTCACCAACATCCTTCCCCGCTCCCCTCTTCTACTCACGGGCATAGAGGGTTAAAATAATTTGTGAGCCTTAACTCATCCCCCAACGCCCCCCTTCCCTACCACCCCACTTGGTTCCCTCTGGACACCCCTAGTCTCTTTCCTACTGCTGTGGAAATATTCACCTTCCATAAGTTCTTCCCTCCTGTTGGACGAAACTTGTCCTGGTCTTGCACCAACACTTCCCACTTGTCTGTCATAGTCCCTCCCATTTTCTTTCATTGCCCGCCCCAATGCCCCCAGTTGCATCCTTAGCCAGTTTACCTCTCCCATGATCTGCAAAAACTGCCTGCAGAGTGGGCAGCCTCCTTCCCTCCTTCCAGGCCCAATTTAGTATTATCATCGCCTCACAGTCCGTGCAGCCTACACTCCTTCCAAAAACTGCCTGCAGAGTGAGTAACCTCCCTCCCTCCAGGCCCAATTTAGTATTATCATCGCCCCACAGTCCCTGCAGCCTACACTCCTTCCAAAAACTGCTTGCAGAGTGGGTAACCTCCCTCCCTCCCTCCAGGCCCAATTTAGTATTATTCTCACCCCACAGTACATGCGGCCTACACTCCTTCCAAACACTGCCTGTAGAATGAGTAACCTCCCTCCCTCCCTCCAGACCCAATTTAGTATTATCATCACTCCATAGTCCGTGCAGCCTACACTCCTTCCAAAAACTGCTTGCAGAGTGGGTAACCTCCCTCCCTCCAGGCCCAATTTAGTATTATCATTGCCCCACTGCCCATGTAGCCTACACTTCTTCCAAAATGCCTGCCATAGTGGCTGGAAACCACCCAAATTGTCCTTCTCTGTAAATACTGGGATGTTCCTCCTTGATCTGATCTCCTCTCCCTGGGGTACTACCCCTCACCCTACTCCAAGTAGCCATACTGGGGTGGTATAAGATGCATTTACTTCTGTAAGCATTCAGCTGAGGGACTGAAACAGTGATGTGCAATCGGGGGATGAATACCATGTTGTGACTGCAGATATCTATCTATTTCTATCTGCTCATGGTGTGGGTTACATGCAGCGGCACAACAGGGAGTTTAGGGAAGAGACTGCCTTTTGTTTTTGGCCAAAGTGAAGAACTGAAGATTTTTCAGAGAGTGCAACTGGTGATTGATATGTGCCTCATTTAGAACTTGAGAATGAAGCTGTGGGTAAAATGTTGACCATATGAGGAGGAGGAGGAGGAGGATGGGCTACTGTCTGCAGAATGTGCATTTTTGCATAACTGTCACCTGTTGCTATAGAGAAGAGTAAGAGGGAATAACAGGGTTCACCCTGAAGCCAAGCCAGCCTCTCCTTCCTCTCCTGAAGGCCCCTTTGAAAAAGTAAGCCCTAGGCCCAGGCCTCAGCCAAAATAAAAGCAGCGCTAATCAGGGACCCTGGGCATAGTGTGTCATTGAAGTCTTCCAACACTATACGAGAACAGTCAGCTTCTGTGTTTTAACACTGTCATGTAGAAGAGTAAACAGTTTATCAAACGTAAAGTCTTTTGCCACTAAAATGCGAGACACAAGCACGTAAAATGTGGGGCAATGTAAGACACTAGCTGTTACAATGTTGAGCCCATGAAGACAGACGTTTGGACCACTTTGCAAACTATCAATTTTATATGTGCAAAGTTTAACTTTGGTACCCATGTTAGAATACTATGAATTTCTTTCAAGTAAGAAAGTACTACCTCTGTGTGGGCAACACCTTTCCCGACCATGTGGGAGAAATTTAGGACACCTCAATTTTCAGGGTGAAAATGAGGGATTTCCCTTATAATCCTTTATAATATTTATTTATTTATTTATTTGCTTTTGTTAACTGGGTAAGTCACACTAGACAGCCAAGTGCCTATTTTCAGGTGAGACCCGGGAGGGTTACAAGTTAGATCACAGAGGAACAGTGTGGAAGTCGAGTTTACATACATACATACAATGTGAAATCAGGCAATAACAGAGATTGCCAGCCAGAAAATGACATGCTTAACAGGGCTGGAGCAGGTACTTAACAGAAATAGAAACGATTAGGCATAATATAGGTATAGTGCACAGAAATTATATTACAGATTCAGTCAAAGAAAACAGAAGTAAGTGCGAGCAGGTAGGGTGACCAAATCAAATATGTGCAGCTGAGAGGTATAGTAAACAGACAAACACGTAATCCCATCAGTGTTCATTTAGGGACAACAGTAGGGTCATCTCCTGAAAAGGATGCATCAGGTAAGCTGCTGGTGATTTGTTGTGTAAATAAAAATGGTCATTATCAATGCGGAACACACAGACATTTGTTTACATTATCTATCTATCTATCTATCTATCTATCTATCTATCTATCTATCTATCCATCCATCTATCTACAGTATCTATCCATCCATCTACAGTATCTATCTATCCATCTACAGTATCTACCTATCTATCCATCTACAGTATCTATTTATAAATCTACAGTATCTATCTACTGTCCCGATATCTTGAAGGAGGCATTGGTGAGACCTTTTCTGAAAAAACATCATTAGACCCTGAGATTAAGGAAAATTACTGTCCTATCTCCAATCTTCCATTTTTGGGTAAGATTGTGGAGAAAGTGGTGGCGCTTCAGCTTGAGGAGCATCTTGTGGCCCATGATCTATACGAGCCACTCCAGTCGGGGTTTTGCGTGAGGCATAGCACAGAAACTGTGCTGGTTCAGGTGCATAATGACCTCTTTAGGGCTAGAGATCGAGGGAAAGGGACAGTTCTTGTTCTTCTCGATTTCTCTTCAGCGTTTGACACGGTGGACCATTGAGTGTTACTTGACTGCCTAAGGGAGTTCTGCGGACTTGTCGGCACTGTCATCTGCTAGTTTGAGTCTTTTCTATCTAACAGGAGGCAGAGGGTAGTGATGGGAAATTTCTTCTCCTTCCCTGGACACCTATCATGCGGGGTTCCCCAGGGTGCGTCTCGTCACCGATGCTGTTTGCCGTGTATATGCTGCCCTGGGAGAGCTCATTAGGAAGTACAGTCTGGATTTTCATTGTTATGCCAATGATACCCAGCTGTATTTTTCCTTTGCCCCTGGAGCATCTTGTACAGTGGAAGTGCTTAATAGTTGCCTTGCTGAAATCAATGACTGGATGGCATCCAGCGGGTTGCAACTGAACCTCGATAAGACAGAGGTACTGGTGGTGGAGTTGAACAGAGGGCATGATAGGTTAGCCTCTGTTGCAGAGACAGGGCTTTTTCTTAGCTCGGTACCATTGAAGGCCTCCTCTAGGGTGCAGGATCTGGGCGTTATTCTTGACAGTGGATTGACACTTGAGTTTCAGGTGTCTTCCACTGTCCATACTAGTTTTTATCATCTGAGGAATATCGTGAGGATAAAGCCCCTAGTTCCGCTACAGGACCTCTCCACCTTGGTACATGCCTTCATGACGTCCAGGCTGAACTACTGTGATGCACTCTATCTCAGGGTCTCTAGGGGTACCCTGCGCTGACTGCAGCTGGTGCAGAACGTGGCAGTGAGGCTGTTGACAGGACAGCCTAAGTATTGTCATATTACTCCGGTGCTGCGTCAACTGGACTGGCTGCCAGTTAGGTGAAGGGTCCTCTTTAAGGTGGGTTTACTCACCTTTAAGGCCCTACACAGCCTGGGCCCTGGTTACCTGAAGGACCTTCTTAGTCCTGCTGTCTCGGTCCACTCCCTCCACTCCTCCTCCTCCTCTAGGGGCCTTTTTGCGATTCCCAGGACGAGGTTAAAAACAGCTGGTGACAGAGCATTTAATGTGGCCGCCCCTGTCCTGTGGAATTTGTTCACTCCAGCTGTTAGGGAGGCCCCTTCTGTGGAGGTATTTAAAGCCCACCTCAATGCCTTCCTGTACAATCAGGCCTTCACAGACTGTGCTTTACAGTCCTTGTCTATTTTTAGAACATATGTCTAGGTTAGCCTTGGCTCTTTAGGAATTTGTTGTTGTTGTTTAGGTTAATATTGATATAAATTTTGTCTAATTGTTGTGTGCTAGTGCTTGATTATATTGTTATGTATTTTGTTTTATAATGTATAGTATTTATTTTTAATATGTTCGGTGCCCAGAGCCTCCAGGATGGGTGTCTCTTAAATAAAATTTGCCTTGCCTTGCTTGTATCTGTCTATCTACAGTATCTATCTACAGTATTTATCTATCCATCTAAGGTATCTATCTATCCATCCATCTACAGTATCTATCTATACATCTACGGTATCTATCTATCTATCTATCCATCCATCTACAGTATCTATCTATGCATCTATGGTATCTATCTATCCATCCATCTACAGTATCTATCTATACATCTACGGTATCTATCTATCTATCCATCCATCTACAGTATCTATCTATACATCTACGGTATCTATCCATCTACAGTATGTATCTATGTACTGTATCTATCTACAGCATCTACCTATCTATACATCTGCAGTATATATCTATCTATACATCTACGGTATCTATCTATCCATCTACAGTATCTATCTATACATCTACGATATCTATCAATCTATCCATCTACAGTGTGTATCTATGCACTGTATCTATCTACAGCATCTACCTATCCATCCATCTATAGTATCTATCCATCCATCTATAGTATCTATCTATCTATCCATCTAAAGTATCTATCTAGCCATCTAAACTATCTATCCAGCTACAGTATCTGTCTATCGCTCTATCTATCCATCTACAGTATCTATCTATCCATCTAAAGTATCTATCCATATATCTACATTATCTAGCTATACATTAACAGTATCGATCTAATCTATCCATCTAAAGTATCTATCAATACATCTACAGTATCAATCTAATCTATCCATCCATCTACAGTATCTATCTCTCTATCTATCCATCTATCTACAGTATGTATCTATGTACTGTATATATATACAGCATCTACCTATCTATACAGCTACAGTATCTATCAATCTATAGTATCTATCTAATGTATCTATCTACAGTATCTAACTACTATATCTATATATCTACATTATCTATACAGTTACAGTATCGGTCTATCCATCTACAGTATCTAGCTACCCATCTACAGTACCTATCCATCTATAGTATCTATCTAGCTACAGTATCTGTCTATACAGCTACATCTATCTACTGTACCTGTCTATCTACGTTATCTATCTATCCATCCATCTACAGTATCTATCTACAGTATGTATCTGTGTACTGTATCTATCAATCTACAGTATCTACCTACTGTATCTATCTACAGCATCCAACTACTGTATCCATATATATACAGTATCTACCTACTGTATCTATCTACAGTATCTATCTACAGTATCTAGCTATCCATCTACTGTATCTGTCTTCCAATATATCTACAGTATCTATCTATACATATACAGTATATATCTACAGTATCTAGCTATCCGTCTACTGTACCTGTCTTCCACTATATCTACAGTATCTATCTACTGTATCTATCTATCTACAGTATCTATCTATAGTATCTATATATCTACAGGATCTATCTACAGTATCTATCTACAGTATCTATCTATCTACAGTATATATCTACTGTATCTATTTACAGTGTCTACTGTATCTATCTACAGTATCTATATATCTACAGTATATATCTACTGTATCTATCTATCTACAGTATCTATCTACAGTATATATATATATCTACAGTATCTATCTACCTACTGTATCTATCTACAGTATTTATCTATCTACAGTATCTATATATCTACAATATCTATCTACAGTATCTATATATCTACAGTATCTAGCTATCCATCTACTGTATCTGTCTTCCAATATATCTACAGTATCTATCTATTGTATTTATTTATCTACAGTATCTATCTATCTTTCTAGCTCCACATATCTGAGTCTCAATAAAAAACCAACTGTTTTACTGGGATCCAGGTCTTTTTTTAATTCTAAATAATAATAAAAAAAAACTTGTTTAAATGGGACTGTTATTTAGTAATAAGGGTCTCTGCAGCCCTGCAGTATAGCAGTTGACATACTGATAGAGATGAAAATAATGAACGGACACTTTGGCTGTTGATTTGGTGAAACCTACACCTCCTGGCAGAAAGGAGAGCTCTTCCAGGACTGTTCTTACGTGCCCAACAACTCTTCTTCTCCTGCCTACTGCAAGCTCCTGCGGACTGATGGGATCAGGCAGAGAAGTGGGACAGAGCTGTAGTACTTCTGACTTCATATTTGTTATGTATGAAGAGAGGGCAGATAAAGAAGGGAAGGTGCATGTGTGTGTATGTGTGTGTGCTTATTCTGATGCATGTAAATAATAATAATACAACCGTAACAGTATGTTGGCTATTTCTTGTTCTTACTTGATAATATACAGTATTACTGCATTAAGGTTCACTACACAAAAGAGGTTTTATTTTTCTTCTCAACAATGTGGATTAATAAATTACAGCATAGTACTTCAAAAAGGTTGAACAACATATTTTCAAATTACAAAAAGATGAGCTTTTTCAAGTATTTAAGAAGGAACTGCTCTTGCTTAATGGGCTGTGATAAAGTGGACTCTTTCCAGATGTACTAAGTTTTACCCTCCAGACTAAAGCTTTTAAAATATCACTGGATGCATAATAACAGAATCATTTAAAAAAATGCTTGAAATAAATCACCTAAATGAAGAGAACATTTGTAGTAATTAGGTGATAATTACCAGAATCACCAAATACGCTCAGAAGATTGAACATTTTGTGTTGAAAGAAAAGCAAAACACATGGGCCCAGATATTCAAACTGCACCAGGCTGTGGTGCAAGCTTGGGCACAGCTCAACATGGCTGCGCAGGGGTGTGGACTAAGCAATATTCAAAGGAGTTGCACCATGGCTCAGCAGCTTTGACTATCGCACCCTGGCCACCCCCAGTGTGCATGGCGCAGTGGCACTGCGCCAGTGCAAGTGGCCAGAGTGGAGCATGGAGATGCGCTAGCGCAAGTTCCATTGCGCCATTCACAGCAACCGAGATATTCGAAAGTTGACATGCAAATAGAACCATAATGTATGCAAGGTGCACATGGGGCCATTTGCATGTCATTATGGCTCCATTTGCATGCAGGTGCGCTGATCCCCAACGACTTGTGCCTGGCGCTCTGCCAGGCAGCAGCCGTCGAGGACTGACGCCCCCTGCAGCCTAATTGCGGGCATCTGTAATAATAGAAAACCCCATCCTATATCCCTGGTGGTCCAGTGGACCACTATCTGCCTGATCGTGGGCATCTGTAATAACAGAAAACCCCGTCCAATATCACTGGTGGTCCAGTGGACCACTTTCTGCCCAATCGCGGGCATCTGTAATAGAAAACCCTGTCCAATATCCCTGGAGGTCCAGTGGACCGCTTTCTGCCCGATTGTGGGCATCTGTAAACAAAGAAAGGTCCAATATCCCTGGTGTTCTAGTGGTACCCCCTCCCCACCTGCCCACTGATCCCCTAGCCCCGCTCCCCCCGTCAGCTGGCAGGCGGCAGCACCCACCACCGCCCCGCCGCCCACCGACTGACACCTCGGTAGGCTGCCGCCCATTGGTTCACAGTGTGAGCCAATGGGCATGCAGCTCATACCGTACTACACATTCCAGATATGTGAATGAATCACATTCACCTTCTTATTAATACAGATGCCCACGATCGGGCAAAAAGTGGTCCACTGGACCACCAGGGATATTAGACCTTTTTATTAATACAGATGCCCGTGATCGGGCAGAAAGCTGTCCACTGGACCACCAGGAATATTAGACCTTTTTATTAATACAGATGCCTGCGATCGGGCAGAAAGCGGTCCACTGGACCACCAGGGATAGTGGACCGGGTTTTCTATTATTACAGATGCCCGCAATCGGGCAGAAAGTGGTTCACTGGACCACCAGGGATATAGGACAAAGTATTTTTTTACAAATGCCCGCAATCGGGCATGGGGGGGCACTGCCAGGTGCAGCCGGAACTCGGGTGGCTACTCACAGGTGGCAGCTGCCATGTTGCGCCCTGCAATGCAGCAGCTCACCTGTGGGTGGCCATCAGTTGTTCCTTTTTTGGGGGGCTTAACTTTGTGCTGGCGCAGGTAGGGTTTCGCATGCATGGCTCTGCACATCCCGGGCTGAATATCAGGCTGTGCAGGTTATGCATGAGCACGCCCCCACCTGTGCCTGCATACATTACTGATGCACTCCGGTGCATCGGGATTTGTGCCACGCACTTTTCCCTTTTGAATATCGTGCCAGGGCGAATCAGTGGGTAGCGCATGGCGCAACACTGTTGCGCCATGCACAACCCTTTTGAATATCTGGGCCATTATTTTAATAGTTTGATATGCAGACTTCGGACCATTTATTACATGATTTAATAATGCATACATGCTGTGATCTTGTTTTTGGGATGTGGAGGTCTGCTATAATTCACTCCAAAGACCAAGTGTGCTCTCACATCCAGTGAAATCCATTGCTGTGGCTCAGGGATCCCTACCAAACTCCATTTAAGAGAATAACAATTAATGATGGAGAATCTGAGCAGTAAATTAACATTAATCATATGACCTGCCTGCTGCAAAGATTACATTTCTTATGCCCTAATTAGATAGCGTCTACTCATACATAAAACAATTAGCATTTTAGCTATCTTTTTTTTTTCAAACTTTGTTTCTATCCCTGTAGGTCTGAGGCATCTCTTGGAGATACCTGCTCGACTGTCCCTCACTGCTTCCAACCGTGACACCACTGCCGACTTTCTCTTCCATTGAGGGACTTGCTAGTGCCCCGGATCACCCCCCCAGGGCAGGGCCCTCCACTCCCTCTAGTGGTGTCTATCTGAAATTAGAGGGTCCATCCCTCTCTGGAAGTTGGTCATGGATCATCGGCATGGCTGTCTGGTGCTGGGGATGTGAGGGAGGTCACTGAGGGACTTTCTAGTGCCCCGGATCAAGGGGCAGGGTCCTCCACTCCCTCTAGTGGTGTCTATCTGAAATTAGAGGTCCATCCCTCTCTGGAGGTTGGTCATGGATCGTCGGCATGGCTGTCTGATGCTGGGGATTTGAGGGAGGTCACTGAGGGACTTTCTAGTGCCCTGGATCACCCTCCACTCCCTCTGGTGGTGTCTATCTGAAATGAGAGGGTCCATCCCTCTCTGGAAGTTGGTCATGGATCGTTGGCATGGCTGTCTGGTGCTGGGGATGTGAGGGAAGTCACTGAGGGACTCGTCGCCTCCCTGGATCACCCCCCCGGAGCAGGGCCCTCCACTCCCTCTGGTGGTGTCTATCTGAAATGAGAGGGTCCATCCCTCTCTGGAAGTTGGTCATGGATTGTCAGCATGGCTGTCTGGTGCTGGGGATGTGAGGGAGGTCACTGAGGGACTCGTCGCCTCCCTGGATCACCCCCCCAGAGCAGGGCCCTCCACTCCCTCTGGTGGTGTCTATCTGAAATGAGAGGGTCCATCCCTCTCTGGAAGTTGGTCATGGATCGTCAGCATGGCTGTCTGGTGCTGGGGATGTGAGGGAGGTGACTGAGGTCCTCGTCACCTCCCTGGATCACTGGGGTGTTTACTTATTGTAGTCCCCAGATGCGGGTCACGCAATGCCACCGAGCCCATGATGTGGATACTTCCACCCACGTCCGGAAGGCAGCCACCCATCTTCCCTCAGTGTGCAAGCCTTAAACTTTGTACTGCGTCCAGTCTTCAACGGGGGCCGCTGTCATGCCGGGCTGTCCCAGGATCCCTCCCTGAGAGAGGAGAGCAGTCCTCTGGATGCTCAGTCCTCTCGCTCTCCCTCCCCTACCAACCCCCAGCAGCCTGGGCTCGCTCCCAAACCTGGGATGCCGGCATGGCGCGAGGTGTGGCATCCAGCGCCTCAGCCCTCAGCACCACTGGGCCAGCTATTTTAGCTATCTATATCAAATGCAGGCTGCTGGAAATGACAACATGTTTTCTTTTAACAGGGCATCCTTTTTCAACAGATCTGAAACACCAATGAAAACACCTTTATTTTGCCCAGCGTGTTCCAATCTGAAAAACAGCATGCAGCGTTTTTCATTTAAGTGTTTCTATATGAATCTATTTGTGCAGTTAAAACTGTTCACTGACAGAGCTTAATAAAAACATAAGTTCTTAATAGTTATTGCAGTACACAAGGACACGTTTTGTACATATTCCTCCTTTACCTATGCAAATAACATGGGGTGCTGTGTGATACATCTTTTGTAAAACTGGGTTGTTGGGACCAACTATTTTACTTCAGAATAATTTGTTTCATTCTTTGATATATTTAGATCAATGTTGGTATGAGATTGAAATGGGTTTACTGTGGGCTATTCTCCAATTATAATGTCTTGCATATCTAGTGAAAATACCAATGAAAACTACAGTATATTGTTCTACAGCAAGAGGTAATTTATTATATGTACTAGAGGTAATTTACTATATGTACAAGAGGTAATTTACTACATGTACTAGAGGTAATTTACTATATGTACTAGAGATAATTTACTATATGTACTAGAGGTAATTTACTATATGGACTAGAGGTAATGTATGTACTAGAGGCAATTTACTGTATGTACTAGAGGTAATTTACTATATGCAAGTACCAAGAGCTACATGGTACAGTGTTAGCTCACTATCTGGCCTACTTCAAAGGTACTGACCTCCACACACTCACTGTATCTCCCGTCCAGTCCAGATCTTCCATCCATATCCACTTATCATTCCTCCTCCCTGTTAGAGTGTCACTCTATGCCCTGCCCCTTTCTCATTATTTTGCTACCCCCAGCAATGCAAACCGCAAAACCTTGCACACTAAGCATCGGAATAAACTCACGTTAAAAACAATTAAACTGCCTTAGGAAACTATTAGTTCTTCTTCTACTCTGCTCAGGGAGTGTGGAATTAAACCCCGGTCCACCCCTTTTTATAGATGCACCCTTGGACCTCCCTCTGCCAAAAAGTCTCAGCTTTCTACATACGAATATCGGTATCTTGCCTAAAAATTTAGACATGGTCCAAGCCTGGGTACTACATACAGCTACAGATATCGCTATGTTTTCGGAAACCTGGCTCACGAACAACATTTCCAACAAAACTGTTAATATCCATGGTTATAATTTATTCAGGTGCGACAGGCTGACAAGGGATGGTGGAGTTGCCATCTATACCAAAACCAATCTCTCTGTCTCTGATATTGTTTGCACCTCTATACCAAAGGAATTTCATTGCCTAGCTGTGAAATTGACCTTATGTTCTGGAGTGACCCTCTCAATATCAGCTTGTTATAGGCCCCTTCTACGTGGTTTGGCATACTGGGTCACCTTCACTCCCTTTTGGAAAAAACAAACTCAGAATGCATAATAATGGGGGACTTTAATTTCATTTGGAATGATGCCTGCACCAACAAAATTAAGGAGTTCTGCGATGAGCGTGGCCTAACCCAGATTACCCCGGAGAATACCTGTCCTAACAAGAAATCCCCTTACCACAGGTCATTACTGGATCTTATACTGGTTTACAAGCCACACAATATCTCTCACACAGGGGTTTTCCACAGTGACTTGAGTGACCACTGTGCTACTGCCTGTATTAGAAGCTCTCCTTAGCGACCTTCTACCTCCACTTTTAAACTAAAATGAAGTCTAAAACACTTCTGCCAACCTGACTTCCTGGAAGACCTAGGGAATATTAACTGGCATGATTTTTACCTGACACCCTCTGTCTCAGAAGGCTATAATATCTTCCAAAACCTGGTACTGAAGATGGTTGATAAACATGCACTGCTTAGAAAAATCAAATCTAGGGAAAGGTCACCCGACTGGTTTACACCCACCCTAAAGAAAGCTCTGAGGGACAGGGATGTACTGTGGAAAAGGGCATGGAACACAAAATTGGATTCAGACTGGCTGGCCTTTCGGGTTGCCAGGAATGCCTGCACCAAACTAGTTAGAGCTGAAAAATCACATTATTTCCAGTCTGTTATTGAAGAAAATAAAAATTGTTCCACTAAATTCTGGAAAGCTGTTAGAGAGGTAGTAGGTCACTCGTCAGTCTCACCTTAGCCTGCCCAAGATTGTGGTAGGAGACATTTCCTACACGAACAGGGTGGACATCCTAGAAAAGCTAAATAGCCACTTTGCCACCGCAGGCCTTGCGTTTGATGCCTCACCCGCCAGTAAAGTGAGTGTCTGCAGTGATGACAATGACAGCCCTAGCCCTGTCACCACAGCTATCCCAGGGCACTCCTTCTTTAGCTTTCATCCAGTAACCTTTAAATAGGTGGAGGACCTCCTGATAGCCTTGGTCACTAAAAAGTGTGCTGGTGCTGACCTCTTAGAACCATTCTTCTTGAAACTTGGCTGCTATCACCTGACAGCTCCAATGTTTCTCCTTTTTAATAGTTCCTTGGCTCATGGTGAGTTGCCACCACTTTGGAAAATAGCACACATTATTCATCTTTTTAAATCTGGTGACCCAACTGACCTGAACAACTGCCACCAGATTTCCTTTCTCCCAATCCTATCAAAGACCCTGGAAAAAATTGTTAATTCTCAACTCAGAGAGTTCCTTGACATCGAAAGCATCCTAAACCCCACCCAATTGGGATTTAGGCCCAAGCACAGTACTGTATCAGCCCTTACCAAAGTGTCCAACAAATGGCAAACCACCCTGGATACTAAGCAATACGTCTATGCCCTCTTTTCTAGATCTTAACAAGGCCTTCGATGCAGTGGATCATCATATTCTACTTAACATCTTGAGCAGCATTGGGGTAAACAACACTTCCTTAAAGTGGTTTGATGGTTACCTCAGCAACCAAATGTAACAAATCAAAGATCAAGGGGAACTATCTCAGTTAAAGACCCTGCCGCGTGGTGTGCCACAAGGCTCCATCTTGGGCCCTATTGTCTTTGCTATTTATATAAACCATATAGACTCCTGTATATGCACAAGTAATGTTCATCTATTCACTGATGATACCATGCTCTATACTACCTACACCTCCCGTGACGTAGCCCACAAGGAGCTGCAGTTAGACTTTGATATCCTTCAACGCAACTTAATAAGGCTGAAGCTTCTGCTTAATGCCAAAAAACCAACACTATGACTATCTCGCTTTGTGCTGCCCCCTACGCAGGACCATCTTTGAGCCTCCAGATTTATACCTTGCTTAGCGAAGCCTTGGAACTAGTAGAAAAATTCAAGTACCTGAGTGTTTGGCTGGATAACGGGCTCAACTTCTTGGTTCACCTTAATGAGCTATCTAAAAAGCTAAGACAATGTCTAGGCATATTTTATCAGATAAGACACCTCCTTACTCTTGAAGCAAGGAAACGACTTGTGCAAACAACTTTTCTACCGCTGCTTGATTATGCTGACTTTCTCTATAGTCACTGTTCTATTCAGGCGCTATATAAACTTGACACCCTCTACCATTGCGTGCTGAGATTTATCCTAAACATGCCATTATGCACCCACCACTGCCTGCTCTATCAGGTACTAGACTGGCCCTCCCTCACTCTGAAGAGGCAAAAAAATGCCCTCATGTGGTCATACTGGGCCCTAACCGATAAACTACCAACCTATATTTCTTTGCTGTTTCAGCATACTGAGGGAACGTATGGTCTAAGAAGTCTGTCTCTTGTCTCTCTGAAAGTACCCAAAATAAGGACACAACTTGGCTCAGCGGCTATCATCTTTTCTCTGTCCATCCTTTGGAATGTCATGCAAAAACTCTCAGGCTGTCCTTCCTCCCAGGCCTCACTCTTTCAGGAGGCTGCTTGCTCTCAAACTGAGAGTCCTGCGTGTATGCCACAAATAACCACCTCCTCCATCTCCTGTGGCTCCGCAAACTCTTGGCACTTACATGTATTCCCCTAGCACTTCTCTTCTTCTTTCCACCTTGGGATTATTCTGCCAACTCCCACCTGTTTGTTTAACTACATCTATTTCCACCCCTCACTGACCCTTTCCTTTGTTTTTCCCCTGCCCATAAACCTTTGATTGTTGTTCCCTCACTTACCCTACCTGGTGTCCCTCGTTTTATTGTAACGTTGTGACCTTTGTCTGAATAATCCCATGTCTTGAGGGAATCCTTTATATATACAGTCAATTATCAACCTGGATAGTGTTCACCATATGTACTCCCCAGTCCTGATCTTATTTGTTTCTCTGTAACTGTCTGTTATTTGCTCATTGTGTGTACACTGTTTATCTGGTAATTTTGCTGTAGTTGTATATGTCCTACTTGTCCAGGACCATCTTGCAAATGAGCTTGCTCAAGGTTGATTTTTGCCTGGTTAGATAAAGTTTGATTGATTGATTGATGTCACACCCCTCTGGCTTATGACTGGACAAGTCCCTTGCCCTGCATATTTAGCGGACACATCTCTGGCAACGCACTGATAGGACATGCATTGTGCATTCAATGCATATAGATGAGCAGGTGGACTGTTACCGACGTTGACAGACAGATCATAAGTTCCAGGAATGTATTACAACCAATATTGTTTGTATAATTTGTCATTTGTTCTAAAGTTTATGTTGTGCTTTATTTCAGAGTTCTGGGTTTCTTTAAGAGTAAAATAAATAATCTCTTTTAAAACAGATTTAAACTAATATGTTCGGCCAAGAGTTCAGATGCAGCAGTCCTGATGCTATGGGAAGGAGTTTTTTCATAGAGCTGGAGCACAGAAGTCTGCCTCGAAATTAAGTGCTCACTTTATAAATGTGTCAACAGTTTTTCCATAAACAGCAACATAATAGCAACTTCATAAAGTAGTTGTGAAAATGGTAAACCTGCAGTATACAGGTAGACCAATATACTCTTGGAAGAATTGCACCACCATGTGTCTCTCTGTCTCTACTGTCATCATATGGGTGTTCCAAATATATAAAAGTCGAAAAACAACATTTCCTCTACGATTTACTTATGCAGTGCCAGATTTGTAGTACCACCCTGCAGCTCTGGACAGAGTCCACATCTTTCAGTTCACCTACATGCTGCATCTATGGTGCAGCTAGGCAGAGAGGAGCAGGGCGCAGTAGGGGCGGGGAGGAGCGGGGAAGGGAGAAGCTGGGCAGATTGGGGTGGGGAGGATTGGTGGAAGGGAGAAGATGGGTGGAGCAGGGGTGGGGTGGGGCGGAGCAGGACAGAGCTGGGAATCATTGCAGAAAAGAGTGCAGTGCTCTGGGTGGTAGGGACAACACGGGCAGACTGTTTCATGGTGGAAGAGACCACTGTGACGCAATCCTACATGTTGAGAGGATGGAAGAAATGTCCCCTTTCTCAGGGATCGTTAAAGTGCTGCAGGGCTGTGCCCTCTGCAGCACCAAAAAGTTAAGCATGCAGTTTTTCCAGTCATTTGCTCCCCCCCCCCCCGTTCCTTGAGAGAACTTTCAATGTATGCCATATGATTTTTCAGATTGGCTCCATGTGTTTTTTCAAATATTTTAAAAAACTCCTTAAACAGTGGGACCTAAAGAGCACACACCATGGAGCGATGTCTATCAAATCTGAAAGTTTCAGCTTTTAAAGTCTTCTATATTTTTAGTTATCGGGTGGCAAAAAAAAGCTTAACATTTTTCAAAAATTGAGACTGTTGCATTTATTTCGCACCTCTGTAACTTTCCCTACCCTTAACCATTCTATATGGAATTTACAGTATCAAGAGGTTCTCACTCAGAGGCTGCGCTTCCAAACTTTCATGTACAATAGTTGAAAAGGGGCAAAGTTATTAATGTGCAATGTTGGCTGTAAAATGCACAAGTGAAAAAACGATGTAAGCCTCGGTGTACTATTATCTGTAGGTCAGCCAAGGAATTGCAGCACAAACTATCAGCTCTCAAATCTCCTCTGCATCTAAATATATGCATTTCCCATAATGCACAGCAGCAAAATCCCAAACATCAAACATAGCAGAAAAATGGAGATGATTCCACAGTTTACAAAACTAAGTCAGTCAAAATGAACACATATTCTGAAATGTTGTTCACATCTGCATGTAATCAGTAATTGTTCACTGTTGCAGTCACAATATAAAAAAGTTAAGCATGTAATTTCTCCAGTCAGGTGCAATCCCCCTCCCCCCGTTTCTCTTCCCCATGGTAGGAACCTTAATATCCTCCAGGAACCTTTGTAATTTTGCACTTTAAAATTACTTGTACACAAATGTAACATGAAGAGAAGAAACATATAAAAAGAGCGCCGAACCCTTTCTCTTCTCCATATTACAAGAGGATTATCCCATTACAGAGTAGGGGTCTCTCAGGGATTAAAGTAGGGCTGGGTGGCTGGACCCCCCCCCCAGCCATACATTGATCCCTGGTAGACCCGCACTCTGCTGTGGATAATATACATTCTGAAGTTAGGTCAGGGAGATAAAGATGCTACATCCTAGTTCTTTTTGGTTACAAGGAAAGAAAAAATTACTCACCTTAGTAATGTTGTTTCTTCTAATGGAGTCTTGCTATATTATGACATATGCAGTGAGTCCCACCCTTCGAACTGCTCCAGAGGTGAAAGAGTTAACAGTCCATGCCAGGCATGGAACTTTGAGCTCGAGCTCGGTTGAAAACTCTATCTGTTGTTCTGCAAACTCAAACTGTCAGATCTTTACGAGCAAAAACTCACTAAGACTCTGTGTGGAAGCTGTAAACCTACACTAGCCAACTGGCTACTAATTATATAAACACATTTTTTGGTGCCAAAACAAAGACTCAAGTCAGGAGACCCAAAAAATGACAAACACAACACAGATCACCCCCAAAAGAAGGTGAAAACAAGGTGGGCATCTAAAAGTGTTCCAGACTGCCCTGCCCACCCACATCCCCAAAAGTAAGGTTCTGAGAGGGGCAGGGAGGTCATAATATAGCAAGACTCATTAAAAGAAACAACAATACTAAGGTGAGTAATTTTTTCTTCAAACAACATGAAGTCTTGCTATATTATGACATATGCAGACTACACAGCAGTACCTCCATGGAGGAGGGACAGAACCTACTTAGGAAATAGGCTCTGAAGCACAGCTGTGCCAAATCGAGCATCACTCCTAGTCTGGATGTCCAGGGAGTAATGCTTGGTAAAAGTATGAACTGTTTTCCAGGTAGCTGCTTGACATATCTCTAGGATAGGGATGTCCTGGCAGCAGCCAGAGACACAGCTGTACCTCTGGTAGAGTGAGCCCTCAGGCCTGAGGAGGAACTTACCCAGTTTTTCATAGCAGAATTGATACAAGAGACGATCCACCTGGCAATGGATCTTTTAGTGGCAGGTTTCCCTTTGCCGACCTCACCATAAGTGAGGAACAGTTGGAGGGAGTCAAACCTGTGACCCTTGGTACGATCTATGTAGTAGCTAAGGGATCTCTTGACATCTAAACTGTGCAACCTCCTCTCACCAGAGGAGGAATGGTCAGTGAAGTACACAGGGACAGACATAGATTGATTAAGGTGGAAATCTGAGACCACCTTAGGCAAGAACTTTGTGTTAGTCCTGAGGTCTACCTTATCCCTGTGAAAAGAGATAAAATCAGGTTCCACTGACAATGCTTGTAACTCACTTATGCGCCTGGCAGAAGTGATGGCTACCAAAAACACAGTTTTCCAAGTCAAGTACTTAAGCTCTGCAGAAGACAAGGGCTCAGAAGGGCGTTGCATAAGCTGGGCAATGCAAATATTAAGATCCCAGGCAGGGGTAGGATCCCTGAAAGCGGGGTTGGTGTGAAGCAACCCTTTGAAAACTTGGAGAAAACAGGATGGGCTGAAAGAGAAGAGGCTTACCTGTCTGATAAGAAAGCAGACACGCTGCCAGGTGCACCTTTAGGGTAGCTGGTCTCAGCCCCAAAGTATTTAGATGGACCATATAGTCCAGGATCTGGGTAAACCAGCAGATTCTGGGGAATATGCTTTGCAGAGCACCATATGGAAAATCTCTTCCATTTGGAATTATAAGTAGCCCTGGTGGAAGGCTTCCTTGAAGCCTTCAGGATATCCAAAACACCTTGGGAGAGGTGTAGGTCAGCAAACTCTAACTCTTCAAGAGCCAGGCCTTGAGGTTGAGAGATTTGAGGTTCAGGTACCAAACTCTCCCTTGAGCACAGGATAACAGATTGTGATTCCTGGGAAGACACAGGGGAAGGTGGACTACTAAGGACATAAGGAGAGGGTACCAGGGCTGTTTGGCCCAGTCTGGAGCAATCAGGATCATCTTGCAGGGTTGAGATCTGATTTTGACTAGCACTTTGAACAGGAGAGGGAAAGGGGGAAAGGCATAGAGAAACTTCCCTTCCCAACTGAGAAGGAAGGCATCCAGGGGGACTGAGCCCAACACTGAGGGCCTGCAACAGAAAAGGGGAAGTTGGTGATTGTCTGGGGCTGCAAAAAGATCTATCTGGGGTGTGCCCCATCTGGCAAATACTACCTCCAGTACTAGGGGATCCAGAGCCCATTCGTGATGGCCCTGGGAAATCCTGCTGAGAGCATCTGCCAGGATATTGTCCTTGCCTGGGAGGTGAACTGCTACATGGGAGGTGTTCAGGAGTAAGCCAGAGACCACAACTTCATTGCTTCTGCACAAGGCCGTAGACTGAGTGCCCCTTGCTTGTTGATGTACCACATTGTTGGTATTGTCTGTTCTGACCGAATAACCTTGTTCTGAACAGATTTGGAAAAACTTGAAGTGCTAGAAAAACTGCTCTGAGTTCCAACAGATTGATGTGGAGCAGAGATTCTGAGGGGACCACAATCCTGGGTAGTAGGTCGCCCATGTGAGCTCCCCACCCCAATAGGGATGCATCTGTAGTAAGGATTAAGGAGTGAGACTGAGGGGTGAAGGGGACCCCCTGTCTCAAGTTGCCCTGGTCCTGCCACCACTGAAGGGCCTGGATCAGGGTTTGAGTCACTGGAATTAATTTGGTTAGAGGGTCCCTCCTTTGAGACCAAAAGGCTCTCAAATGGAACTGAATGTCCCTCATCTGAAATCTGGCTCCCTGCACTACTGCTGTTGAAGCAGCCATGTGTCCCAGGAGCTGAAGAAAGTGCCTTGCTGGTCGAGAGACCTGCAGGGTGAAGGAGGAAGCCAGAGAAATCAGGGTCCTTGCTCTTTCCAGAGGAAGGAAGGCTCTGGCTTCTTTTGTGTTCAGTTCTGCACCTATGAAGGTGAAAAGCTGGACAGGTTCTAGGACTGACTTTGGAAGATTGAGAAGGAAACCTAGAGAAGTTAGCAGTTGCTGAGTTACTTGAAGATGTAACCTGACTTGGTCTGGGGACTGGCCTACTATGAGCCAGTCGTCCAGGTAAGGAAAAATGGCAATTTTTTGCCTTCTTGAATGGGCAACTGCTACTGCCAGGCATTTTGTGAATACCCTTGGGGCAGATGTGAGGCCAAAGGGCATTGCTCTGAACTGGTAATGGCCTGAGGGCAGTTCGAATCTGAGGCACTTTCGATGGGAGCTTCTGATGAGAACATGAAAATAGGCATCCTTGAGGTCCAGGGACACTAGCCAGTCCCCTGGCCTTAAAGAGGGTAAAATAATTCCCAGAGTCACCATTTTGAATTTTGGTTTTAAAAGGTGCTTGTTTAGATACCTGAGATCCAGGATGGGCCACCATTCTCCTGCCTTTTTTGGGGTAAGGAAGTACCTGGAGTACAACCCTTTACCTTGGTATAGGGGTGGAACCCTTTCTACAGCTCTGAGAGCCAAGAGGGTAGAGACTTCTGCTTCCAGGGCAAGAGCCTCTGAAGGATTTGCAGGTGGAAAGGATCTGGTTCTCATCTTTGGAAATTTTTTGAAGTTGAGAACCAGTCCCTGGCTTACTACTTCCAGGACCCACTTGTCTGATGTTAGAGACTCCCAGTCCTGGACAAAATAAGCCAGCCTTCCCCCTACAGGTAGTGGAGAATCGGCCCTGGGGGTGCCTGCTTGGCAGGGGCTTTAGGCTGAGGGGTGGAAGCAGGTCTGCTTGCACCCCGTCTGCCTCTCCCTCTAAAGAACCCCCTCTGTGCATAAGCTGAAGAGGAGGCCTGAGCTTGGTAAAAAGGCCTATGAAAAGGCCTGCCCCTGCCCCTGGGAGGCTGCCTTTGGGGAGTGACTTGCCTTTCCTTGGCCTGTGCACTCCTATAGGTGGTCCTATATTCATCCATTTTCTTCATGTAATTCTCTGTTTGCTCCCCAAACAGAGAGTTGCCTACAACAGGGAAATCCATGGCCTTAGTCTGGGTATCCTGTGACAGGCTAGTACATCTGAGCCAAGCCATTCTACGGAGAGCCACAGATGTAGCCATGACTCTAGATGATACATCATTAGAGTCCACTGCAGCATGGAATTGCACCTTAGATGCTTCAATACCATCAGCGGCCACCTGCTCCAGCTCCTTTGCCAGCTGGCCAGGGACCTGCTTTGCTAGAGCCAAAACAGTATCCCATCTGGATTTTTGATATCTAGCAACATAAGCCATATAATTTGCCTGTCTGAGACCCAAGGATGCTGCCATGTACTGTTTCTTTGCCATGGCATCTATCTTTCTGGAGTCCTTGTCAGGTGGGTGAGAGGCTAGGGGAATATTTGCCTTGTCACAGGCTGCAGCCTGCACCACCCCCACATGGCTGCATTGTTGTGTAAGGAACTCTGTATCAGAGCCTGATAATGCATACCTTTTGTCCGTTCTTTTATCAACAGGAGGTATGGTGTGAGGAGCTTTTCAAATTTTTACTGTCTGTTTACAAAAAGATTTATGCAGAGGAATAGACAGTCTCCTAGACTCTGGGATATCCAACATTTCTACAAAATCAGGCTCTTCTTGATCATCCACAGTTTCCTCCATAGGGAGCTGGAGGGTTTCAGCCACTTTCTTAAAAAACATAAAATGAGAAGGGGACTCAGAAAGCCTAGGGGGAGACACTCCTGAAGGTCTGTCTGGAGAGATGTCCGGTTCAATGGGCACATCCAGACTTCCAAATCCACATTCACTCTCCTCATACTCCTTTTCCCCCTCCTCCAGTTCATAAAATTCCTCTAAATAATACTCTTGAACCAGAGGAACCGACCAAACCGAGCGCTTACCTGATGATGCCGGTTCGGTCGGAACCGGGGAGAGTGACTGAACAATTTTTATTGCTTTAGCTATTTCTTTAGTGGTTGGAGAGGGAAGTTTTGGCTCCACACCAGCTGATTTTCTAGATCTCTTTGTTGGAACCAACTCCTCAGAGTCGGCTCTCCTTTTGCCCGAGGAAGTATCGCCCTGGTCAGAGGGCACTCCCTCAGGTTCGGTTTCAACAGAACCGGGCTGGCCATCCGGTTCAGCGGACTTTTTGGCCTCCCGTTCCCTGAGTCTACCAACTCTCTTATCCAGGGTAGCTGCAGGAAAACTCTACAAATCTGGCAGTCTGCACTGAGGTGGTCAAACCCCAGACAATAAACACATGTGGTGTGGGGGTCAGCCTTGGCAAAGGCTTCCCACAGACAACACAGTGTTGAAACCCAGTGGGCCCGGTTTTTCTTTGGCTTTCAGACATAGTGCCAGCCTAACCAAAAACTTGCCCGCTTATGGCAATCCGCCAAGCAAGACTCCCTTATCGGTTCCCAACCGTGTCACGGGTGGTGGAAAAAAACGTAATGAAATCCGTTTTTTTAGAACCGATAAGAACCGGGAACCGCACTTCTAAAAGATAGTAATGTATTAGAAATAACTTGATCGGTTCAAACCGAACCGATGAAACCGTTTACAAGTTCCACACAGAAAGTAATGTAAAACCTATCTAGTACTTACAAATACCACAGATAGAGCTTGAACCGACCAGTTGCGGTTTAATTTCGGTTAAAAAACCGAAAAACTTTAACTGACAAAATGAACCGAGCAGAAGGAGAAATCTCCAGAGCGACTGTTCAGTGAGGTGGAGTAAAGAATCTGACAGTTTGAGTTTGAAGAACAACAGATAGAGTTTTCAACCGAGCTCAAGCTCAAAGTTCCATGCCTGGCATGGACTGTTAACTCTTTCACCTCCGGAGCAGTTTGAAGGGTGGGACTCACTGCATATGTCATAATATAGCAAGACTTCATGTTGTTTGAACAGATGTTACACAATGGGTGTATAAAAACAATAAAGAATACTAACAAAAAACTTGGACACACTCATTTTAAAAGCTCAATCCACCGTACCACTCAACTGTTCATGAATTTCAGTGATGTCCCTGATTTTGCTTCATATTTTTCAACTGTCCTTCATAAAATGCGTGTTTTGTGACTGAACTGAGATTGTAAGCACAAAATAATGTCAAATGTTAATGTTACTCACTTGTTATTCAGTAGAACATGTATCTTGACACTCATCCCCTTGTTGGATTAACTTTTTTACTGAATATTACACATTATTTTAATTCGAATTAATAACTTCTGATGCAATATTCAAATTGAACTAATAACTTATCGAAACTGTGACTTTATCCAGAGGATATAAAGTACATTAACATCAAGAACTAGCTCAGTCTTATTGGATTTGCAGTTTCTGCTTGACACTATAATCCTGCCTAGTTATATGCTTCTGGCAATGGGAAACACAGAGCCGATTGATGGAAAGTTTTTATTTTTCAAATGTAAAAAAGGAAATTAAGCTGACTGACTTGATAGTAAACACAGCAAACAAAACAAGGATATTTATTTTAATGGGTGGAGAAGATGTCTAGTGCACTTACCTGGTCAACAAAAACTAACTAAATAAATAAAAGAAGTGAAGGTGTCAGAACAGAGCTGTTTCCTGTAGCCAGAGGTATTTGACTGTGCAATCACAAAATTGATTAAAAACTAAAGTCTCACTACTTTTGAAATTACATTGTTAGGTAATTTTTTTTCAGAGAAAAAAATGAGATAAATGTAACCCCCCTGTTACCCAGGGTTACTAGAATCCCACTAAGACCTAGTGGTAGGCAGGGAAGGCAGCTTGTGAAACTCCAGTTAAATGGATTTCACACCGTCTCACTCTGTTCTCAGTCTCAGCTGAGACTGAGGGATGACATCACCATAGAACTCTTGCAGCTGCATGAGCCACACTGGAGTGCTGCAGTTGGAAGTTAATATAGAATGTTGGGGATTTTTGAACAGAGAACAACAGGAAATCCTGGATTTGGGCCGAAGCAATGAAATGTGTGCATCCTGGTGCAAACAAGCATGTCAGGAACAGAATGTTTCATGAAAAATACAGCCAGTGGAAAAGAGGCAGGACACTGTTAATGGACACTGTTTGAATAGTGGATGGAGAGGGACATGAAACCTTTTATAGTGTGAATTATGAGCGCCCAGATGGGGCAATAATTCAAGCGCCTGACCTGTTGTGCTATTGGCCTCAATGCAAAGACCTCCCTGCAAATGTGCCCATGCCTACCATCTGGAAAGCAGAGCAGTGGTAGCCAGTGCTGCCACTCCAGCCATTGCAGTGCCTTTGTTGTTTCACCAGTATGGACATCCAGGACTCAGGTGCCCCATGTTCATCAGTTCTACAGTGTACTGACTTTCCAGAATCCATCGACTGGCCCACCAGGTGACTTCAGATCCAGAGAGGACACCAGCCCAGCTGTATCCTGATTCATCACCTGGTAACCGGATGATGTCAGACCAGCTGTTTTCCTTTTTGTTCCTGTTCCAAGGTTCCATCTCCAGAGATGACATCATCCCAGCAGTTTCCAGATGTGCCCTCCTGTCATTCCCGGAAGATGTCTGCCCAGCCGTATTGGAAGAATGCTGCCAGGGAGAGTCTTCTGCCGAGGAGCAGGTCGGTGTTTTGTTCATTCTACAAGGGACTGGTAAGTCCAAACTTTTCTATTCTTATGACATTGCAGTACACACCCTACACTAGCAGACTCCAGATGTTTGAACTGTCCTCAAAGACTCTCCCTTTCGGGATTTTGAACTGCTAGAACTGTGCTTCACCGGGTTCCGGCCCAGGAGAGACTCTTTAATGGACTAGCCTTCGGGCACTGTGGTCACTAGATGGGACTTTTAGGGCACTCCATCCCCAAAATGTGTACTGTAAATAATGTCATTGTTTTTTTACTGTTTTCTAGTGTATATACTGTTTTTCTACCTTTTCTAAAAAAAAATTTTTTGTGATTCTCCAGTGTTTTGATGGTAGGGGTTTAGATAGACTCTGTATGCAGATTAGGAGTGTGTGTTGTCTTTCTTTTTCTTGCAGGTGTTCCTGAAGAAGATAGAAGAGAAAACAAGAAGAGGAGGAGGGACTCATCAGAGTTCCTCACTAGTACTTTAGAGAGTAGTGTTTAAAGTACTGTTATTATTGTTGTTGTTACTGTGTGTAACCCTTTTCTTCCACAGGTATGGTTGTGGGGGAGTAATGTAATGGTATAGTATTAGCTCCTGGTGTGTGGTTGCATGGTGCCCAAGGTCAGGGAGGTCTCCTGTTTGTTTTGTTTTGGGGTTTGAGTTAGAGGCAGACAGGTTTCCCTAGAGGGCTAGTGGGGATAGACAGGCTGTGGTCCTGAACGGCCATAGGGACTGCAGTGCTGATCTATTAGGGCTATGCTCTGGACAGTTCTACCAGAGCCACTGGGTACCCATAGTTAGCAGGTAGAGTAGAGACTGATATGTCAGCCAAAGGCCTTAGGCCCTTAGTGTTGCCTGCCTGTGCTAGCACATGGTAGGAGGGTGCCTGATCCCTCCCTCTGCAGGTAGCACATAGGGTGAGATGGCCTAAGCCAGATAAATAATGACTGCGGACAGTCATTTTCCTGGCCCAGGGTGAGTGTAACCCCCCTGTTACCCAGGGTTACTAGAATCCCAGTAACACCTAGTGGTAGGCAGGGAAGGCAGCTTGTGAAACTCCAGTTAAATGGATTTCACACTGTCTCACTCTGTTCTCAGTCTAAGCTGAGACTGAGGAATGACATCACCATAGAACTCTCGCAGCTGCATGAGCCACACTGGAGTGCTGCAGTTGGAAGTTAAGATAAAATGTTGGGGATTTTTAAACAGAGTCTGTGTGCAGTCTTGAAGAGAGGAGAAGCACAGCAGTCTGAGTGCAGGCTCTCAGAGTCTTAAGCTCTGTTTTAGAGCTACTGTAAGGGAGGTGTGTGTTTCCACCGAAAGAGGAACACAGTAAGCTGTTTGTGAAGTGGTGGAGACCGCTGTTACTGGTCCATGTGCCCCATGCCTGAGGGGATGGGGGTAGAAAGGTTTGCCTGTCTTCCAGGGGCAACCCTTCTGGTTCCAGCTAAGGAAGAAGCTGCCTTATTTCAAGTTGTGCTGCAGCACCAGAAGCTGTGGGAGAGAAATTCCTGGGAGGAATCACCTGTGGGCCACCTGCAACCAAAGGGTGAGTTCGCTCTGACAGAGGGCCAGTGTTTTTCACCTGAACTGTTGGAATGTGGGGATTGGACTACTTAATCTGTAGGAGGTCTAGTGTAATAGACATTGCCGGTTAATTCAAGTAGGTTCAAGTCCAGCACAAAGAGTGAAGTAAAGTGGGGACTGGACTGCTAAATCAGTGGGAGGCCTAGAGCAATGGGCTAAGCCAAGTACAAGTATGTTCAAGTCCAGCACAATGGGAAAGCAAGACAAGTAGAGGAAATGTGACATACATTTAGCCTTAATTTACATTGCCAAGCTTTACAGAATGAGAAGTTTACTGTCCAGAGAAATGGCCGGGTATGAATTGTGGAAGCAAGAGGTGGGAGACCCCCCCATCAGTAGTAACCAAATTCAGCTCTATGGATTTGCTCTGTGGCACCTTTACTTTCTCTCAGGTACTTGGCCAATGCCTGAGGAAAGTACCCAGATGTGGGATTAAAAGGAGAACTCCCTGATAGAGCTGAGGTGTTCTTAGGTGGTTTAGGGAGCCACCAGAAAATGTTTCCATGACAAATGGAAGGTGTCCGAGTGGCCGACAGAGGAGCTGAGCCAGGGAAAACCAGAATAGTGCAAGTTCAGGCCCTGAGCAAAGCAGCGTCAGCAAGTCCGGGCCGTAGTGCCGGTGGGTTCAGAGCCTGAGGGCTGAAATGTTGAGGAAGTGTTCTTGATCTTTTTAATCTGTATTACCAGAAGTGTAGCCCCGTGGGGGTCCATCTATGCTTTGTTTGTTCTGTTTGGATGTGAATAAAAGCCACACTTTAGAATCCAATTTCTGGTATTGGACATTACAGTTATTGCTTCCTGTGTTCAGAGTTACTTGGGTGCCCCTGTGCAGAGTAGCCAAACCTAGCCCTTGTGCCGAGTGACCTATTCCTCCCCGAACCCAGTCCCCACTTGGTACTGCTGTCAGATTTAAACAGCATACCACTTGTTCGTTTGCAAAAGGCAGGGGTGGGGGGCTTACATAAACACATAGGGACTGGTGATTTGTGCCAGAATCAAAGTGATGGATCATTAAAATAAAAAAACTGAGAATCAGGAGTCAGATGTGGTAATGAAGCCAGATGTAATAATGATTATGCCCCAGTTTGTTAATGTATTGTGATCACATTATGACCCCTGACCTGCTTGGTCATGATGGTGGAAAACAGATCATGAAGATCTAAAGCACACTATGTGGGCTTTTAGGAACAAATTGCGCTACTCTATACCTAAAGACTGACATTGTTTCTTTGCCTTCATGGATTGGAAAGTGGGACCAAAATCTCCCCTTCCATGGGTGCTCCGGGCTGTCCCAAACTCGGATTGTCGAGGCACACCAAAGAAGGGGGTGTCTTAGCTGAAGGGACAGACAACCTCCCCAACTCCAGGCTGCACAGCAGGGGTCACCTGGGCCACTGGCTGGCTAGTCAGAGCCACTGACCTGAGAGTCAGGGAGAGTTGCACGCCCTGCAGAGGGTGGCCAAGTGGGAGCCAAAGTAGTAGACACTGAGGGGTCAGAAGACTCTGAGAAGTCCAGAAGCCACTCTGGATCCAACCCAGATCCTCCTCCAAGAAGGTGGAAACCGAGGTCCAATGACAGATGACCCTCCAACCCCCTGCAAATTCCTGGACCATGAGACCTCAGTCCCAGCACTGCAAACAGCACCGGGGTCAGGCCTGGCACCACGGCTGATGCCACACTCCTCCCCAGCGCCAGAGTTGGAAGTGGCAGCACCCATGGCACCGAAGCCAGAGGCAGCACCGTCCATGGCTCCACCCTCCTCCCCAGTGCCATGAATGGCACCGGAGCCAGAGACGGTGCCAAGGATGGCACTGGCCATCCCCCACAGCACCACAAATGGTGCCAAAGCCAGAGACTGTGCCAACCATGGTGCCATCCCCCTCCCTGGCGCCAGAGCCGGCACTGTCCCCAGTCTCGGCACCGCGGACGGTGCCAAGACCAGAAACAGCCCCAGAAATTACCAGTGTACCTCCCACAACACTATTCCCATTGCCAGCACCACAAGCAACACCAGAGCCCAAAATGGCACCAGCAGACGGTGTCGAAGATGGTGCCGGCCCAGACCCACAGGTCCCAGGACATGACACCAGGGGAACCCTCACGCCTGAGGAGGCGATTGCCAGGGTGGTGCCTCCTGCCTGACCCCCAAGAGGGACAGACTGGGCCTCCTGCACCAGAGAAGGAGCACCCACCATGGCAAGGCTAAGAGAGGTGGAGGCCCCCTTTTCTGCAATCTGTATAGAACTGGGAGGGAACCCGGAGGAAGGGTCAAGCGTCCTTGCCTTGGCCTGTCGACTGCACACCCAGCCCCTGAAAGTCGGTGGTGCACACCCTACTTTTAATGCATGCAGCTCAACAACATGGTGGTCCATGGAAAAGCAGGTGTCACAGTTATCCATGTCATGGGAAGAGCCAAGGCAAGCAAGATACCGATCACGCTGGTATGTAATGAAATAATGGCGGCTGCAGGTGCACCAATGCATAGGAGGCTGCCCCACCTTTGATGACTTTTGGCCCCTGAACCAGACATGACCTGTTGGAAAAATAATCAAAAACAGTACTCAATGGTGCTGTAAATAAAGAAATAAAAGGAACAGTCTTACAGGGACCCAGCGCCGTTGAGCAGAAGCGTGGCGAAACAGAACCGAACAAAATTTCAAACCGCAAACTAGGCTGCAAGTAATGGCACAGTTATTGATGAGCTCCACATGAGGTTATAATCTCTTTGGTGGGAGAAGAACTACTAACAAGGGGGCTGTGCCGATGACAATTGATGTCAGCCTCGAAGGCGGTGCCGTTACTGCGTCGGCTCCACCCATGCCAAATTTTAAAAAAAGGCCCAGTGCGGGGTCCTGGTTCCAGCCAGATACCCAATAGTGAGGAATGGTGAAGACTGACACAGATAAGATCATAAGATTCAAGAAGAGAGATTATGTCCTAGGCCATCATGTTTAGCTCAAGAAGAAACAATAGAGCACTGTACCTTTTGTTGGTTTGCCCTTATGTGCAAGAATTCTGGAAACTATTATCTCTCAAATGGCAAAACAATGATTGGAAATCAGTTACATCTGAAGAGGCAGTAGGAGGATTCTGAAACTTTGAAATTTAGAGATTTTGAGAAAGGGGCACTCAAGACTTATTTTTACCTGTATTAAATATGTATTATGGCAAATAAGATGCAAATTTGTACTATAGCAAACAGATCAAGACCCGGGACAAGGAACTCTGCATCTATAACAGGAGTTCAATATTCAGTGTACTATTGAAAAACAAATGCTACTCAGGAATGTTTGGATTAATCGATGGAAAACTGTGTCATTTTTGAAAGATAAAACTGGATGAAGGAATAGATGATATCAGTTCTACTTTTGTACATACTTTATTGTTTATATTGTTTACCTCTGTATAGACATGTGTGGTTGTAACTTTGTTATGTGTCTTTAATAAAACATTCCCCTACTCTGTGGCAGGGGGGCTGTGCTGCCTGCTGCAAGATGGAGGACTCCAGTCAGGAGATGGCGTGGAGGGGAAAGGATGTGCGAGGATGGAGGACTCCAGTCAGAGAGATGCGTGGGAGGGAAAGGATGCTGAGGATGGAGGACTCCAGTCAGGAGATGGCATGCAAGGATGGAGGACCACAGTCCGAAGACGGCTGTGGAGGGAAAGGATGCTGAGGATGGAGGACTCCAGTCAGGAGACAGCTGTGGAGGGAAAGGATGTGAGGATGGAGGACTCCAGTCAGGAGACGGCTGTGGAGGAAAAGGATGTGTTAGGATGGAGGACTCCAGTCAGGAGATGGCTGTGGGGGAAAAGGATGTGCGAGGATGGAGGACTCCAGTCAGGAGATGGTGTGGAGGGGAAAGGATGTGCGAGGATGGAGGACTCCAGTCAGGAGATGGCTGCGGAGGGAAAGGATGTGTGAGGATGGAGGACTCCAGTCAGGAGACAGCTGTGGGGGAGAAAGGATGTGCAAGGATGGAGGACTCCAGTCAGGAGATGGCGTGGAGGGGAAAGGATGTGCGAGGATGGAGGACTCCAGTCAGGAGATGGCTGTGGAGGAAAAGGATGTGCGAGGATGGAGGACTCCAGTCAGGAGATGGCGTGGAGGGGAAAGGATGTGCGAGGATGGAGGACTCCAGTCAGGAGATGGCTGCGGAGGGAAAGGATGTGTGAGGATGGAGGACTCCAGTCGGGAGACAGCTGTGGGGGAGAAAGGATGTGCGAGGATGGAGGACTCCAGTCAGGAGATGGCTGTGGAGGAAAGGATGTGCGAGGATGAGGACTCCAGTCAGGAGATGGCGTGGAGGGGAAAGGATGTGCGAGGATGGAGGACTCCAGTCAGGAGATGGCTGCGGAGGGAAAGGATGTGTGAGGATGGAGGACTCCAGTCGGGAGACAGCTGTGGGGGAGAAAGGATGTGCGAGGATGGAGGACTCCAGTCAGGAGACGGCTGCGGAGGGGAAGGATATGCGAGGATGGAGGACTCCAGTCAGAAGACAGCTGTGGAGGGGAAAGGATATGCGAGGATGGAGGACTCCAGTCAGGAGACGGCTGTGGAGGGGAAAGGATGTGCGAGGATGGAGGGCTCCGGTCAGGAGACAGCTGTGGAGGGGAAAGGATGTGCGAGGATGGAGGACTCCGGTCAGGAGACAGCTGTGGAGGGAAAGGATGTGCGAGGATGGAGGACTCCAGTCAGGAGGTGGCTGCGGAGGGGAAAGGATGTGTGAGGATGGAGGACTCCAGTCAGGAGATAGCTGTGGAGGGAAAGGATGTGCGAGGATGGAGGACTCCAGTCAGGAGATGGCGTGGAGGAGAAAGGATGTGCGAGGATGGAGGACTCCAGTCAGGAGGCGGCTGCGGAGGGGAAAGGATGTGCGAGGATGGAGGACTCCAGTCAGGAGATAGCTGTGGAGGGAAAGGATGTGCGAGGATGGAGGACTCCAGTCAGGAGATGGCGTGGAGGGAAAGGATGTGCGAGGATGGAGGACTCCAGTCAGAAGACGGCTGTGGAGGGGAAAGGATGTGCTAAGACCGGAGCTCCGGTGGCTCTTGTTCACCCAACTATGGCTTTTGACCAGATTGAGACCCCCATCATACAACATGAAGTTTTACCTGTGATGGCAGTGGCACACAATGTACCATCTGACAGTAATCCTACCTCTCCAGAGGTTGCAGCCCAGGTGGAGATCCAGGTAGACCAGCCTGATATGCCTGGAGATGACACAGCAATTATATCTGAGGAGGAGTTATGTTTACACATGAAATTAATGAAGAAAAAACGTAATCTCATCAATATGGTGAATGAGGCTGAAGCCAATTTTTATTACAAAAGTAGCGCTTGGATTAGGAGTAAAAACTTAAACAACCCATTATCAGCCCAGGAATGGCTGTTGGCAAGAGAATTTTACTGACAGATATTCAGTCGGCTGAGACAGAGGAGGCTGCAGTGTCTCAGGAGATCTTTCATGATTCTTACGCTATTCCGTCCATGGGAGAGTGGTGTCCCGAAAATGGTCTTCAGAGAGCTGGATGGCTTTTTTCGCATGGCCAGTGGATTCTGGATCCCGCGATTCCTTTGTTGGGGAGTCCAGAGGTGAGGGGTGTGGTGGCAGATAAGAAAAAATTACTCACCTTAGTAATCTTGTTTCTTCCAATGTATTCTTCCATATTCATAACTCTCTGCGTTAGCCTGCTCAGAGAACTGCCCAGAGAATGGAACTATATGCTAATGATGGAATCATTGGCACGTGACAATTATTCAAATTGCTGCCCTCATCTGCTGCACATTCTATCAACATCTCAGATTTCGAGGAAGCCCACAAGGCAACTTATTAAAATACTCAAGCAAACACTCTGTTTGATACAAACAGCTATAGGCTATACCTACACCCTACAGCTGATACTAATGATTATGGTATCAGACCTACCGCAAAAAGACCAGAATCACCTGGGAAAAAGAAAGGTAAAATAAAAACCCCACAGGATTAAAGAGACACTCTCAGCTTTGCCCTTTGTTTTTTAGCAAATCTGAGCAGTGTGCCTTTTGGCACACATTGATCACATCTGTAAGATCCCGCACTCTTGCGCATGGGCAGGATTTCAGCTTCCGATTAATACTATACATTCCAGTCTCTTCAGTGCTCAGTTTTAGTTATCAGGCACCACGAACAACTTAGAATTGCTACAGTTTCTGGGGCAACATGTTTTTACAGTCAGCATGTGAAAAAATTGCACCTCGGGACTGTGCTCCTTCTCGAGGCGCTTTCTCAAGGTGGAGACGCTTCCGGTGGCGGGTTATTTAAGTACTGACCGAGTGAGTAAGGGATTTTGCGAAAAATCGACAAAACAGGTAGAAATATTTATTTTTTATATCTATGGGGGCAATCTACAGTACAGATGTGATCAATGTGCGCCAAAAGGCACACTGCTCAGATTTCCTGAAAAACCAAGGGGCAAAGCTGACAGTGCCCCTTTAAGGTAAGTCTTCCCGTGTTTGGGACCGTCAGATAAGAAGGCCATTCAGAGGCTCTGGTTCTGGTAGGGAGGGAGAGTTATGAATATGGAAGAATACATTGGAAGAAACGAGATTACTAAGGTGAGTAATTTTTTCTAACTCCATGTATTATTCTCATATTCATAACTCTCTGCAGACTTCAAAGCAATACCTTTGGAGGTTGGCAGAGAACCTATTTAGGAAAGAGGCTCTGCAGCACTGCTGTGCCAACCTGGTATCACTCCTGGACTGCAAGTCCAAACTATAATGTTTAGTAAAGGTGTGTACTATTCTCCAGGTAGCTGCTTTACAGATTTCCACTAAAGGGATATCTCTAGAATCTGCTACAGAAGCAGCTGTGCCCCTAGTAGAGTGGGCCCTGCGGCCTGCTGGGGCCCACTTTCCATTTTTTGTGTAACAAAACTGAATGCATTGTACTATCCAGTGAGAGACTGATCTCTTGGAGGCTGGGGTGGCCTTTCCCACATCCCCATAAGTGAGAAAAAGTTGTTGTTTATCATCTCTGTGATCCTTGGTGTGGGCGATACAGTAACTCAATGCTCTCTTCACATCCAGACTATGTAGCCTGCATTCTCCTGAACTAGCATGTTCTGTGAAGAAGACTGGCAGTGTCATGGACTGATTCAAGTGGAAATCAGAAACCACCTTAGGGAGAAACCTCCTATTAGTCTGAAGTAGTACTTTATCATTATGGAAGGACAAATAATCCTTTTCCACACATAATGCTTGCAATTCACTTACGCTTCTAGCCAAAGTGATTGCAACTAAAAACACAGTTTTCCACGTGATGTACTGTAAGTGAGCAGAAGACATTGGCTCAAATAGAGGTTTCATGAGCTGAGTAATACAAATGTTCGGATCCCATATTAGAACTGGTTCCTTAATAGGAGGGTACAAGTGACATAGCTCCTTAAAGAACATTTTGAAAATGGGATTAGAAGCAAGGGAAACAGTTTTCCCTGTAGAAATAAAAGCTGAAATAGATGATGAATGTACCTTCAGAGATGTATGTTTTAAACCTTGCGAGTGCAAATGAGTAAGATATTCTACCAGCACTGGGATTTCTGCCAGGGAGGGAGAAATATGTTTGGCATCACACCAACTAGAAAACATTTTCCATTTTACATTATAAGTTTTCTTAGTAGATGGTTTTCTATATCCTTTTTAGGATATCCAGAACAACCTGAGGAAGTTAAAAGTGTGCAAACTCTTAAGTCCTCAAGAGCCAGGCCTTGAGCCTGAGAGACCTGAGGTTCAAATACAGGATCTTCCCTTGGTGAGAAGTGAAGAGATTGTGCCTCCTGGGTAGGAGGATTAGAGTGGAAACTGACACTGACAGCAGAAGGGGGTACCATTGTTGTCTGGCCCAATCCAGTGCTATCAGTATCATGGACGCAGGCTATGACCTGAGTTTCAGTAGCACCCTGAAGATGAGCAGGAAGGGAGGAAAGGCATATAGCTGCTTTCCTGATCAGTCCAGGGCAAGGGCATCCAGTGGAATTTTGCCCCTGACTGGTGGCATGCAACAGAATAGGGGCAACATGTCATTCTTGTGAGAGGCAAAGAGATCTACCTCTGGAGTGGCCCATCGTCTGAACACTGAGTCCAGTACCTGTCTGTTCAGAGACCATTTGTGATGTGCCTGGTTGATCCTGCTGAAGGCATCTGCCAGGGCCTTGTCCTTGCCTGGTACATGGATGGCTTGCAAGGAAGCTTTTAGAGAGTGAGCCAGTTCCCAGATTTTCATGGCCTCAGTGCACTGGGGGTCCGACCTTGTTCCCCCTTGCTTATTTATGTAAAACACTGTAGTGGTGTTGTCTGTTCTGACCTGCACCACCTTGCCCTGTATTAACTGGGAAAAACTTTTTAGAGCCAGAAATACTGCTTGGAGCTCTAGTAGATTTATGTGGAGGAGAGACTCCACACTTGACCAAGTGCCATGGGTAGTGTGCTTTCCTATATGAGCACCCCATCCTAACAGAGGAGCATCAGTTGTAAGAATAACCAAGGGATGTTCCCTCAAAGGGAACTCCTGCCATTAGATTGTGGATCTCTGTCCACTACTGGAGGGACTGGATCACTGACTGTTACAGGAATCAGCTTTGACATATGGTCCTTTCTTTGGCACCAGTGTGCCTGTAGATGAAACTGTATGTCTCTCATTCAAAGTCTTGCTCTCAAGACCACTCCTGTTGCTGCAGCCATGTGTCCCAGTATTTGCAAGTATTTTCTTGCAGGATATGGCTTTCCCAACTCGAATGAGGCAATCAGTTGCAGTATGGACTGAACTCTG
Source organism: Neoceratodus forsteri (assembly GCA_016271365.2). Lineage (NCBI taxonomy): Eukaryota > Metazoa > Chordata > Ceratodontiformes > Ceratodontidae > Neoceratodus > Neoceratodus forsteri. The sequence goes on from CM028133.1 coordinate 1,137,710,172, forward strand.
TCCTCCGGAAGAAAAGCTCTTCCTTTTAAAGTATTTAAAGTTTTTGAGAAATGGCATGGAAAAATTCTGGAGAATCCTCATTGGGGCCGTATATATTTGCCAGGATCAGGGGAACGGAGGGAGTAGCAACTTTCATGATGATCCACCTACCATCACCCCCCCCCAAATAAACCCCTTTAGATTGCCAATTGCCACGATTTATGCAACAAAATGGATAAACCCCGTTTGGCTGATTTGGCCATACAGTGTACTTCGGTGCCCACCCAATCCCTCACCAGTTTCAAAGCTTCTTTGGAACTTAATCTAGTCTCCTGCAAAAAGGCGACTTGGGTACCCAGCTTCTTCAGCCGAGCCAGAACTGATTTCCTTTTTATGGAAGAGTTCAAACCCCTAACATTCCAAGTAGTGGTTGTGATATTCGGAAAGTTAGCCATTATCAAGATGGATCCATTTTGCATGGCAACAATTATAAACAAACACTGAAACCATCCTAAGAGACAGTTGAATTTTATCATATATACTCCAATATGTAACTAAGGGTCCCCGCCCTAGAATAAGTAGTGTAGCAGCCATGAATACGGCCACAAAATGCCCAACATAAGTCTTAGCAACTCCTGAAATCATTTCTGCAGCTGATGTTATCTCTAGCAAGATGTCGAAGGAACAAGGAAACTGATATACCACCTTGGTATAGGCCAGATTTGTCCAGAATTAAATCTTATCCCAAGGGGTTAAGATATGTAAGGTGGAGAGGGAAACCTCAACTGGAAGGCAAGACATTGGAATAACTACTTGGGCTACTCCAAAGAAATGTTGAGTGGTCTCTCTCAGATTCTCATAGGGGTTGTAGTCTATTATCGGCCAGGGAGGGGGAAAGAAGTCCAGCAATTCCCAATGGCCCAAAACTCTCCCTGGGAGTGGGAGGGTTGCGAATAGAGTGTGGGTACCAAGCCCCACATCTTGGTCAGCATGTTACATGCAACACTGACCACTGAAAATGTTGTATGGAGGTTACCAGCTATCCATATCCTGAAATAAAGGCACCCATAATCACCCTAGGCTGGCCTATGCCCATAGAGATACTCAAAACAAGGGGGGCCATAATGCAATTGGTATTAAGTGAGATGTGACAAAGTTCCTTCACTATATCGTAAAAGATTATACCTGTGCCTAATAGGTGAAACTAAGAGTCGCCTATAGTTGCTCATTTTCCCTGTGTCAGGCATTACAGTGCTAACCTCCTTAAATCAGCACCCCTAGGTGAGTCTGATGGCATGCATGAACATTGCTAGACATCAAAGGCTAGGGGCACTGTGAATAGAAACTAAATGCCATTAACTATGATTAGGTATAGTGTGTCCATAATCATTATTGTAACCAAAACTGTAGCGTATTAAACTCTTTAATATACCCAGCTAAACAACAGCTTAATGTGAAATAACCTTATCCCCAGAGGTACAAATCTACCTTCTTGGGCCCTATTTCAATACCAACCATAGGAGTTATCCCCTAGTTACCCAGCCACATTGTTTGTACAAGACAGCAGCCCCAAATTACTGATATGACGTCGGGTACCTGCAAACAAGCTGGGTCAAGGTATTGTGTCTGGGGCTGATAAATCTCAAACCTGAAATATAACCCCTCATTCAGACATTTAAGGTTATGATGTTTAGATACAAAATCTAACGAGGGTGGGGGGCAAGCAAGTGAGTTCTAAAGTAATGCAGCCATACTTTTCTCGCTTGTCCCTGTTAACTATAAACATCCCCTCACCAGAGGGGAATTAAAGACATTAACACATTAAAAATTTCAGAGACTGAACTGCCCAAAAGAAAAAGAAAAACAAGCCAGCACAGATTCCACGGGTCCTGGACTGTATTATTAGTCAATACTGAGCAAGCGGTGCAACTGAGGCGTCCTGAAGAATCGGGGTCAACTCAACTCCGAGAGGAGGCAGAAAAGCTCGGTGAGCATTTGCTACAGTGGTCACTGGGCCTCACAGTTGGTAAAGGGGCACCTTGCACAGGGAAAGCTAAAGTAAAGAGATCCCAATCGGTATAAGCGGGGGAGGCCCAGCGATTTCAACCACACCACTTACTTCAGCAGAGCGTGTGTGTATTTAGTCCCGGGTCTTTTACCCTTCTGAAGCGGTCAGCAACATGCTCCTGGCACTTTTGCCATCACAAGGGCTCCGCGGTTCAGCTGACCAGTCCTTGTCAAAGGGAGCCCAGTCGGTCACCACATCCACTTGGACCGGGCAAACAGCTTCTTTGTGGCTACCGCTATTCTCAGGCAAGGCCAGGGCTTTGGGTATCAGCTCCTCAAGCGGCTCATAGCGATTGGACAATTTAATTGGCGTAGAGTAAGTGGAGGAGCCGTCGCTTTCTGAGAACTGTTGAATCTGTTGCTGGCTCCTCGAGCGGCTTCTCTGCAGCTTCTCTGCCACCAGTGGAAGGGACCTTCCTGATTTATCGGGCATTTTTTTCTGTTCTCTGTTCTTATGGTGCAATTACCATTCCAGACCTTTAAAGCTGGTCCGGGTGGCATACAATCAGCCAGAGGGAGCAGTCCTTGGAATTGAAGTATCCATGGGTGGCGCAGTTTCACCACGAGGATGTGGAGCAAGGTCTTAGTGTGGCCTAGAATCACCTCCAATATCCTCCAAGAAAAGTTCCACCTCAGCAGGGCAGGTGAAGGTAAGATATTCTCCTTTGTATAATACTCAGAACTACGAGGGATATCTTAGAGACGTAGGTAGGTTAAGTTTGTAGAGGGACTGCTTTACTGGAGCATTCTAATGTCTCATGCAGCCTTCAGGCACTGTTCTTTAATTGGATACCTTAAGAATTTACAGAGTATTGGCCGGGGTCGATCTCCAGGCAGGGGTTTTGGGGCTAGTGACCTATGGGCCCTTTCCAGCTCCAAGAGCGAAAGATGATCCAATTTGAGCATAAGTGGAAGGGCTGTTTGTTAAAAGGAAATCATATCGGAGCCCTCAGCCCCCTCTGGTAGTCCCACAATCTGAATGTTCTTCCTTCTCCCTCAATTTTCAAGGTCATCGACCTTGGCCAGTAAGTACTGTATTTGGCTATGATGGTCCTGAACTTGTAGAAATTGGTCGTGTAAAATCTAATCTTGTTGCTTGATTTGAAGTTCAGTATCCCCCACTCTGGATGTGAGTTTTTCCACATCCTTTTTGGTAGTAGATGTAGTAGAAATAAGTGCAGCCGTATCAAGTAACACTTTGTTTAGCATGGAAGTAATGTTGCCCAGTTGTTGTTACACTGTTTGAGTAAGGGGGATCTGAGGATCATTGGAATGAGCCATCTTCAGTCTGCAAGGATGCTTAACAGCTAGAGCCTGGAGGCCTGTGAGTGTTTACAGGCCTGAAGTGGCAATGAGGTGGAAACTTCAAAGTCCAATATAATTGCAATCCCTTGTTCGATTTGTTCACTATAGAGGTTTTAGGCTTCAGCTCGATGTGCAGAATGCAAATCCGAAGAGATATCCGGTGGAAATAGGTGCTGGAATTCTGGATGTGATAGGATAGATGAAGCTGGAACTGCAGCAGATTAGCTATACACCTTCCATCTTGGCTGGCTAGCTCCGCCCCCACTGACTACCCTTTTTAATAAATCATGGGAGGATGGTGTGGAACCTGAGGACTGGAGGAGGGCGGATGTGATTCCCCTTCACAAAAGTGGGAGCAAGACAGAGGCAGGAAACTACAGACCTGTCAGTTTGACCTCAGCAGTAGGGAAAATGATGGAATCACTTCTGAAGGAAAGAACTGTTGAGTACCTAGAGGCCAGTGGGGCACAGGACCCAAGGCCGCATGGATTCACAGCAGGAAGGTCATGTCAGACAAATCTAATTGATTTCTTTGACTGGGCGACCAAAGCAGTAGACCAGGGAGGGGCTGTGGACATGGCCTGCCTAGACTTTAGCAAGGCATTTGACACAGTCCCGCACAAAAGATTAATAAACAAATTAGCCAGCCTGGGAGTGGGTCCCAGGGTAGTAGCCTGGTAAAACACTGGTTGGGCAACAGGACACAGCGGGTAATAGTAAATGAGTCCACAGTGAAGAAAGAAGGGTTACTAGTATACCGCATGAGGTTCAGCACTGGGGCCGGTCCTTTTAATGTCTTTATAAGTGACATTGCAGAGGGACTAGAAGGAAAGTATGTCTCTTTGCAGATGACACAAAGATCTGCAACAGGGTTGATCGTGAAGGTGGGGTGGAAAGGATGAAAAGGGACTTGGCAAGGTTGGAGGAATGGTAAAATGTATGGCAGCTTAGATTCAATGCAAAGAAGTGCAAAGTAATGCACCTGGGAAACAAAATCCCAGGGGAAGAGTACACAATGGGTGGTGAGATACTGACAACAACAAAAATGGAAAGGGACCTGGGGGTAGTCGTATCAGATGACCTAAAGGTGGGCCAGCAATGTGAGAAGGCAGTAAGGAGGGCTGGGGGGATACTGGGATGCATAGGGAGAGGCATCACCAGTAGAAAACAGGAAGTTATGGCCCTCTGTACAGACAGTTGGTAAGACCACATCTGGAGTACTGTGTACAGCTCAGGAGACCTCATCTCCACAAAGACATAGACAGGGTGGAGGCTGTCCAGAGGAGGGCAACCAAAATGATGCAGGGTCTGCATCAGAAGACATATGAAGAAAGACTAAAGGAACTAAAGATGTATAGCCTCGAGGAAAGGAGGGAGAGGGGGGACATGATAGAAACTTTCAAATGCCTCAAGGGAATCAACAAAGTCCAAGAGGGTAGCATCTTTCAGAAAAAGAGATGTGCAAAAACAAGGGGGCACAATTTGAAGATAGAGGGGGGATGGCTCAGAGGTAATGTGAGGAAGTATTTCTTCACAGAGCGGGTTGTGGATACATGGCCTCCGAGCCGAAAACCGAATTGTTAACCCTTTGTCCCATTGGTTTCCTGTGCTGGTCTTGCCCCTTGCATCTGATGCAGTACCAGCCTGGGAAGAGGCATGCACCGCTGAGCCCTCTGATACCTGCAGTTGATCGGCCAGTCCATTCTAACCCAATGTATTCTTCTCATATTCATAACTGTCTGCGTTAGCCTGCTTAGTAGAACTGCCCGGAGAATGGAGCTATATGCTAATGATGAAATCATTGACACGTGACAATTATTCAAACTACTGCCCTCATCTACTGCACTTTCTATCAACGTCTCAGATTTCTTACTCCACCTCACAAGTCTAGACATCCAGGAGATCCCTCAGGTCATTGTTGGCTTATTGTGAAGTATAATTCCTCAATTATACATAATTTTCTTTCTGCTGCCTTCATTTATTGTTTTATTTTATTCTAACATCTAGTTTGTTTAGTTAGATTTAGGGTTTATTTCTCAGTTCCTCATGGTTCAGTATAACCGTTGAGGAACCGAGTAGTTTTATATTAGTTGCCGAGTTTTTCCACTTTATTTTCTGTATTTTTGTGTAAAAAATTATTCATTGTTAGCTATATTTGTTTTGTTGAAGGAGCATTCTGAAAAATCTAATAAAAAGACTGGTCCCCCAGGGTTTAAAAACTGTGTCAGGTGTGGGGAAGTGTTAGCTGAGCTGGCGAGCATGTTAACTGTGTGTGTGCTGCCTGAGGACCGATCATTTGAAGTCTGACTGTGAAATTTGCAAATCTTTTCCACAGAAAACTGTGGAAAAAAGAATGGAGAGGTTGAATAAAAAGTTAGGAGGTGTTTCAGGCTCTAACTAGCCAACACCTTCGGCTTCAAAGTCAGTGGGTGAAACCGCAGTTTCTTCTTTTACCACCCCTGATAAGGGTGAATCAACCTCTTTAAAAAGACTGAGTGGGCCGGCTGGCTCTCCGGTCCCCTCCAAAAAGTCAAAGAAGACCAAGCACATCAAATCTCAGGCAAAACCTACAGGGGATTCTTCTGTGCCTCACAGTCTGTACTGCTGAGGAAATTGCCAGGGCTATTAAAGTCATTGAGGCAATTCAGGAGTTTATGCCTTCTCCAACTCCTCCTCCTCCAAGGGTTCAGGAGATGACTCACTCCTCGGATCCCCAGTCTCAGGAGATAGATACTGGGGAGTATGACATACCAGAGGATGATGAAGGTGAGCCCACTGAACCGGAAATTTCTGACATTTCTTATGACAATCTGGATTTGCTATTAAGAGGGGACTTTAATCTGCTGTTGGATAGCCTTCTGGACAGATCCAATGCCAGATCAGAGCCCCATTGTAAAGCCCTGTCAGACGTGTGGCGAGTTTTGAATTCCTCAGCAAAGGATATGGTTTTTTTCTCTGCTCCACGCCAAATGGCAAGTACAGTAGGTTAGATTTTTGGCTCACTTCCCCTAATCTAGCTACTGCTACCTCTGGGGTAGAGATCTTCCAAGTCTATATTTCCGATTATGCCCGTCTCCCTTACCCTCTTACCTGCTATCCGAACCTCCAAATCATTATTATGAAGGCTCGACCCCCCCTATTGTCGGACAAAGACTTTGCCCAGTGGCTTCGAACAGCCACAGAAGAATTCTTTTGGCAATATTCCCCTTCCTCTGCAGCAAGCATTTGGGAGGCGTACAAGGCCACCATTAGGGAAGGAATTATTAGCTTCACCTCACACAGACGGAAGATGAGGGACCAGGAACTTCAGCAGTTAGAGAACACTTTAAAAAGTATGGAGGCTAAATACAAAGAGAAGCCCTCATTGCTTCAGTCACCATCGGTTATATCTGCCCTGTCTTCCATACGAATAAAAAGTAACACGCTAGTAAGTAGGAAGGCTGAGCTCTATATTCAAAGAGCCCAACACCGATATCAGGCTGAGGGTGAAAAGGCTAGCAAGTTGTTGGCTTTTCAGTTAAAATAAAGACAAGCTGAAAGAACTATCATCAGCCTACGGGACCAGTCAGGGAAGCTCTCCTTAAACCCCTCTTCAATTAACAATATTATGACCAACTTCTATAAAACACTTTACTCCTCACGAGTGCTGGAACAAAAAGTCTTACACTCAATTTATCGAGCTGTTACCCCTCCCTAAGCTCTCTGCTTCACAGAGAGATATACTGGACCAACCCATCATGGAGGAGGAAATTCGAAGAGCCATTTATAAGGTGGCTCCCCACAAAGCCCCTGGGGGGATGGTTTTTCGGTGGACTTTTACAAACTGATTCAGCCCTTGATTATAACTTCCCTGGCGAACATGTTGAATGAAGCGTATTCCTGTGGGCAACTTCCTCCCACCCTATCTGAGGCCTTAATTACCGTACTTCCGAAAGAGGGTAAAGATCTCTCCCTTCCGGCTAGCTGTAGACCCATTTCGTTAATTAATGCTGATGTGAAAATTCTGGCCAAAGTCCTCGCTACCAGACTGGAGGAATTCCTTCCACAGATTATTCATCCATCACAGGTGGGATTTGTTAAGGGCAGAATCAGTTCAGACCATATTCGGGCCCTAGTATCATTAATACAGGTGGCGGCTTCACTTTCTACCCCGGTGGCAGCAATTACCATTGATTTTGAGAAGGCGTTTGATGCGGTCAGCAGGGAATATTTACATGCTGTCCTGAACACTCTTAATATTGGCCCTTATTTTTCCACTTGGTTAAAAATACTCTGTGTGTGCCCTACCACCAGGGTTCTTACTAACGATTCCATATCTGATCCGTTTCACTGCACAGAGGCACCACACAAGGCTGTCCACTGTCCCCTTTACTTTTTGCGATTGCTATTGAACCTCTTGCAGCTGCCCTAAGGAATCATCCACACATTCATGGTATTCCAGTTAAAGACAAATGCTACACCACCAAGTTGTATGCTGACGATTGCCTGATCCTGACCCATGACCTGCCACACATCCTGTCTACACTAAAAACTTTCGGTGAACTCTCTGGCTTACACATTAATGTGGCAAAGTCGTAAATCCTTCCTCTTAATGATCTTTCCTCGTCGGTTAGTGTGGGAACTCAGGGATTAGCCTGGGCTAAATCGGACATAAAATATTTGGGCATCCGGCTTACTTCCAAAGTCTCAACCATAATGGACATTAATTTAAAACCCCTTCTGGCCAAACTTCGTTGCCATGAACAGATGGGCACATCTGCATCTTTCTATAGCAGAGCAAGATATACGACTAAACTGCTGCTTGCCCCAGAGTACATCACTTAATATCTCACATTCCCTTCCTCTTGCCCGATATATGGAACCAAAAGCTAAACACGCTGATTAGTTCCTTTCTCTGGGGTTCTACCAGGCCCAGATATAGTAGGGCCAAGCTAAGGGCTCAGAATCTAAGAGGGGGGTGGAATTTACCAGATTTTTATCAGTACTCCATTGCGTTTATCGTAGCAAAGACATTAAAAGACTAAGGCTTCCAACACACCGACTACCCTCCAGCCTGGATCCAAATAGAAAGAGACCTTATGAAGGGCCCCTCGGTGTCCACTCTTGTGCCATATCCCCTACCCAAACAACATTACCACTGTCTTGATTTGGAGAACTACATTCTACTCTGGCAGAATCCCTACCACTGTATTAACAACTCCCCCTTGAACTGGATGGGATGGACTTCTAAAGGGATAAGGAATATTGGGGATCTAGAATCCCCGGAACACTCCGATATGGACTCATTCCAAAGTTTACAAGTCAGGTACGACCTGCCCCATAATGACTTTTGGAAATACCTTCAAATGAGAAGCCTCTACCAATCTTGGGTTAGGAGGAGATGCACCTGTGTTTCCTGTAAAAAATGCAAAACTGCTAAATCCCCTCCACTTTCTCTTAAAAAATGGCTTACGCATTCCAAATGTAGGGCTGGTCTTATACAGAGGTTCCTAAGAGATAGTGCTCCTAATCCCTCTCTGCCGGCCAAGGTCAAGTGGGCTACCACATTGACACTACCATTACGGATTTACAATGGCGACAGTGCTGACTGAGAACTCACCAGGCCTGCTGCATCCCCTAAAGCCTCCTTCTACAGAACAAAATACTGCACCTTTGGTACTACACTCCGTCCCAACTAAAAAGGTTGGGTCTTCTTTCCAATGACTATTGCTGGAGGTGTGAGGCCCCAGAGGCAGATCTGCTCCACATCCTGTGGTCATGTACACCTCTGAAGCCCTATTGGGAGGCAGTAATACAACACTACTCTACCATCCTAATGACGACCCTCCCAGCAGATCCGGGTCTATGGGTACTGGGCCTAACCCCTGAAACTCTTACCCTGCCCAAAGCTTCTTTATTATGGCTCATACAGGCCTCGATAGAATGTAAACGACTTACTATACGACGATGGAGAACTGCAGAGGTCCATTCCATTTCAGAACGGCTTAGTGCTTTGGAAAGGATGGCCATTTTGACTAGGATATCATGCTGTAGAAACCAGTGTCTAAAGAAATTTACTGAGATATGGGCCCCCTGCATGCTCTATATTGACTCTAATAAGCGAGCCTTGCCCTCCAGATATCTGAAGGACAAACTAAAACCCCCCTGACTTCCTAGTAAAATGGTTGCTTGGTTATTAAACACTTTTATTGCGGCTCTTTATATACAGTAGCTATCATAAGTGCTCCATTTCCGGATGATCAATCTGTGGTCCCCCACTATCGGTTTCTCACTGTATGGAAAGAAGCTCAACTACTATTGTTTCCATCCTTTTGAACACTGAGTATGTAATTGTCTCTTATGTTGCCTCTTATTATCTCCGCTGTACAATTAACTAGGTGTATAGTCATCCTGTAGAAGATGTTTGAATAACTAGATGTACTACCTATAGATATGCCTGTCCTGTGATGTAGTCCTGGAGCTTTGGCTGTGTGTAGTGAGTGGTAATGTTGTAAACCACTTTGGCAGCCATTTGATTTAATGGTTAAAGTTCTGAAACAAAGTCTGAAATCTTCCAATAAAAAGACTAACTGCAAAAAAAAAAAAAAAAGGTAGTCAGTGGTGTTTCTAGTTCTTCCCTTAGTTCTTTTAGAATTCTGGGGTGAATCCCATCAGGCCCCATTGCTTTATCTACCATCAGTTTTAAGAGTTCTTTCAGAGCCCTTTCTTCTGTGAAAGGACTAATGTCAACCCCCCTATCCAGAGTGCTTCTATTGACCGGATTAGGTATTTCCCCGTTTTTCCCTTGTGAATACTGAGCAGAAGTATTCGTTCAGTGTCCCTGCTTTTTCACTGTCGCTGTCTGTCCAACCACCTTGCTCTTTGTTCATCCTCAGTATTCTTGTCTTAGTCTTTCTTTGCTCCCTAATGTACCTATAAAAGGTTTTATCCCCCTTCTTAATCGAGTTGGCTATCTTTTCCTCAGTTTGGGCCTTTGCTATTCTGACTGCCTTACCCGCTTCATTCTGCTTTAACTGGTCAGTTCTCTGTCCTGCTCCTTCTGTGTTTCCTTATACTTCCTGAATGCTATCTTTTGCTCTCTTACCTTCCCGGCCACTTCTTTTGAGAACCATAGTGTTTTTTTCTTTCGTTTTGATTTGTTTATTTGCTTCACACAAAGGCTTGTTGCCTCTGTGATGGCGGTTTTGATGTTTCCCCATTGTTGCTCCACCCCACCTTCTTGCCTGTTTGCTAGTGCTTTTCTGAGGCACTCTCCCATTTTGACAAAATCAGCCCTCCAAGTCCAGTACCTTCACTTTTGTGTGGCTTGACTCTACAGCTAAGTTTATCGTGAACCACACTGTTTGGTGGTCACTTGTTCCCAGATGGCTACCCACTTCAAGATAAGAGATCCTCTCTCTGTCCCCAGTTGAGAGTACCAGGTCTAAGATTGCTCTCTCCCGAGTGGGTTCCAAAACAAGCTGTCTGAGACATGCCCCCTGTAGGGCTTCGAGAATGGCCCTGCTCTTGGATGTGACTGCAGCAAAGGTGCCCCAGTTAACATCTGGCATATTCAGGTCCCTCATCAGCAATATCTCCCCTTTCTCTGCCATCCCACAGATGCCTTCTATCATTTCCTTGTCCATTTCCTCTCCCCGAGACGGGGGTCTGTATACAACCCCTGTGCGGATTGCGAAGCCATTTCCAGTCTCCAGGGTGACTCCTCTCCTCCTCCCTGTTTACCCTTCAGTTCTGTTGCTTTGATCCCTTCCCTTACATACAGAGCTACTCCTCCTCCTCCTCTTCTTCCCTCCCTGTCCCTCCTGTAGATTGTCTACCCTGGTATGTTGACATTCCAGTCATGGTTCTCTGTGTACTATGTTTCTGTGACTGCCACAATATCCAGGCATCCCTCTTTCATCAAGGCCACCATTTCAGGGAGCTTTTTACCTAGACCATGGGCATTGGTACTCATTACCCTCCATTTTTTTATGACTTTATTTCTTTTGGCCCCTTCCCTGTCCCTACTGCCTTTGTCTCTTTCTCCATTTACCACTGCCCTTCTCCCTATCGACTGCTCTATCTTGGTGTTTACCTCACTAATCACCCTGATATTTTTTGGGGGCTAGGATTTCCTTTCTCCTCTTCAGTGCCCCCCCACCCCTTAGGTAGTTTAAATGCTTGCCACTGAAGCATTTAAACCTATCACCTAGGATCCTAGTTCCCCTCCAGGATAGATGCAGACCATCGCACCTGTATAGGCCTGCATCCCTCCAGGTGGCACCCCAGTCCCCAATGAAGCCAAATCCCTGGGCTCTGCACCAGCACTTAGCCAGTCATTGAATCCAATGGTGCAGGTGCCCTAGCCTCATCCATGCCATAGACAGGTAGCACTTCTGAGAAAGTTACCATGTGTGCTACTTGTCTAAGGCCCCTCCCCAACTCCACAAACTCCTGTTGTACTGCTCTGATCCCATTCTCAGCCAGGTCATTCATCCCTAGGTGGATAATGACATCCAGTTCCCTCCCCCTTGCTGCTGCTCCCATGATCTTGAGGATTTGTTTCCTGTCCCTCCAAGCCTTGGTGCCAGGTAGGCACCTCACCTCCCTTTCCCCTCCCTCCCTCCCCCAGTTCTACCCCCTAACAATTGAGTCCCCCACCAGGAGTTGTTTCCTTCCCCTGTGGGGTCCTGGGCCACCCTCCTGTGGGTCTCCATTGTGGAGGTTCCCAGCATCCTCCTTGGTCTCCACTGCAGGTGCCTCTATAGAGGAACCATCGCCAGAGTGGCGAATGAATTGTGGAGGCACAACTGGAGGGATGCACCTTTGTTCCACCATCCTCACCCTCCCAGGCCTGCAGTGGTCCAGCCACTCCTCTTTCTTGGCAAGCTCTGAGGTAGTGGCAGTGGCCTGGGTGGTCCCTGGTGGGGGAGCAGTTCCAGATCCTTGCCAGGTCAACATGGAGACAGACAACCTCCTCCCTCAGACCAGAGAGTGCCTGCAAATAGGGCAGCAATGCAGTCTCAGAATGTCTCCCGGAAAACTGCTGCTCCACAGCCAGTGCATTGCACCACTCCCCACATGTCTGTGTCCCATCCAGTTACAGATGCTTTTTTTGCTTTCTGTTCTTGTTTTAGTGTGTGCAAGCTTGTGAGTGTCTCTACCCCCTATTCAGTGTGCTGTGCCTTTAAGGGTATGAACAAGAGTATGTTGTTAGCAGTTTTGGGAAAGTGATGTCAGAGCCCTTGCTATAAAGGAAGTTATGCGCTTGGGGTGGGTGGGAGTAAACCTATGCTGTCCAGAAACAATCACCTACAACTCTTACCCTCCACCTCAGGGAGTGCCTTCCTTCCTTTCAGACACCTATTTCACAAAGGCTAAGTAACAGGTCTAGTCACAACTGACTGAAAATATCTCCCAGCTACAGTTCCTTCCTGGCAAATTAAAAGTTAAAACTAAGTAAAGTCCACCCCAGAAACAGAATCAACACTAGTTACTTACACAGGTCCAAAAAGCAAAAATAACAACACACAGTAAATCTGCTTAGCCAAAAGAAATCTTAATCCTTCCCTTGCTCTGGTAAGGTTCTCTGCTCTGTCCTTTCAAGCAATCTAGAAGGAAAGAGCTCAGGCGAAGCTAGGTGCCTTGGCAAGCAAACCAAGTCTTCTACCTCTGAAGCTAGGTGCCTTGGCCAGCAAACCAAGTCTTCTACCTCTTCACTTTACCTCCGAGGAGGTCTATGCATTTATTCATGCCCCCTGGGGATTATAATTTTGACATAAGCTTTTGCACTAATCAGCTGTTGGATAAATTTTGTAATCTTTATTATTCAGTCTGGGACTCTCCCCATGAGTTCCCTTTATTGCCATTCCGATTACTAAACCCACTACAAAAACAGTGACAGTCTTATTTAGAAATGAAGGGATTTGTGTGAGTGACATTATCTTTTGGTTGGAAAAAGGTGTGATCAGGAGGGCAATCCTGAGCCTATCATGGATGACAATGGATTTTGGACAGGTGGTTGGAAATTCCGTGCTCGCCTAAAGCACACTGACCAAGGCACTCAACATCTGCCAAATTGTTTTATTTGGGCCGTGACAGTGGGATTTTGTTTTATCCTGGTCAGCCCAAATCATGTTACCACTGTGGTTCTTTGACTCATTTGAACACTGATTGTGATCAGATTAAATGTTTTCGTTGTGGCACTGTTGGCCACTCGGGTAATAGTTGATCTGTCTCCCCCCCCCCCCACAACTTGTAACCTATGTGGCTATGATGAGCATTCCTTCAGGTCTTATACTTGAGTGGCCTGTAATTTGGCCGAACATGACTTTTTATTTACAAAGAGCACAGAGGGCCTTTCAGGCTTCCTATCCGGGTACTGATGATTCTATGACTACTTTTTCCATACCTAGGCATGATGTTCAAATCAAATTTATTTATAATGCACTTTTCCAAAGCCAAAGCGCAAATACAGAGTAAAAACAAATATACAATAAAAACATTTACATAACAGGCAGCAGTAATAAATTAAATATTGTCTCCAAATGCCAGGCCACAAAGATATGTTTTTAATGAAGACTTGTTAATCTCGGTGGACAGGCACTCTCTAATCCCATGAGGTCGAGAGTTCCACAGGGTTGAAGCTACAAAAGAAAAAGCCCTATCACCTAATGTTCAAAGATGGACCCTGGGAACCTCTAGTAATCCCTCGTTAGTGGAGCGGAGAGGGTGGAGGGGGCAGTAGGGCCGGAGGTCTTACAAGTAACCCGGTCCCTGTCCATGTAGGGTCTTATAGGTCAGCAATGCAACCTTGAAAGTGATCCTCCATTGCACTGGCAACCAGTACAGTTCATGCAGCACGGGAGTGACATGGCTAGTTCTTGACAGCCCAGTCAATAACCTGGCTGCAGCATCCTGCAGGCGATGGAGATCCACCCCCGGTAACCCTAGGTATAAAGCATTGCAGTAATCAAGATGGGAGGACACAAAGGCGTGAACCAAGGTAGGAAGATCCTCGGGTGGAACAAGGTGCTTTATCCAGGTGTTGTTTCTCAAATGGTAAAATGAGGACTTGACAACTGCTGACATCTATGCTTTTAGCGTCACTTCGTTATCAAGTACAACTCCCAGGTTCCGCACCTGTTCAGAAGGTCTCAACTGGTTACCCCCAAGCACAAGGCCAGACGGTTGCCCAGGAGTCAACTTCTCTACCCGCTGACCTGGGTCTACCACCAACACCTCGGTCTTGTCCGGATTTAATCTCAACCAGTTAGCACTCATCCTGTCCTGAATCTCAGCGAGGCAGCTGTTAAAAACTGAGACTGCACTGTTCTGTTCGGCTACAAAGGACATGTACAGCTGGGTATCATCTGCATAGCAGTGAAAACCCAGCCCATACCACCTTATAATGTCTCCTAATGGCAACATATACACTGTGAACAACATGGAAGACAGCATGGAACTCTACGGCACCCCACAAGGCAGGGAGAAGGGAGTGAAGAAAAAAACCCTGGACACCACCCTCTGAGTACTGCCTGTAAGGAAAGAATAAAACCACCAGAGGACTGTCAACCAACAGTCCAGGGTATTAAATAACTGATTAGCAGTTTTTTTCTTGGGACTATACTAACTGTACAGAAAGTATTTATATAGCTTTTCTAGAAGTGCTGGGTTTGTTAAACACAGTGAGGCAAGAGCTATGCATTTTCACAAAGATTTAGCACTTTTATGAGCAAAACGCTAATCAATTTTTAGAGTTAAATAAATCCCTGCAGTCCACAGAATAGCTGCAGGCGTTTCAGCAACACCCCATGGTCCACGGTGTCAAATGCTGCAGAGAGATCAAGGAGGACCAAGATCGAATGATTCCTCTGATCCCTCGCTATCAGATCATCAAGTACTTGAACCAATGCAGTCTCTGTACTGCGCCTCTTCCTGAAACCAGACTGGAGAGGATCATAGACTTTGTGGGTGGTAAGAAAGTCCTCGAGCTGCAATGCGACTACCTTCTCAATAACCTTGCCCAAAAAGGGCAGGTTAGAGATGGGTCTGTAGTTTGAGAGAGAGTCTGGATCGCAGGAAGGTTTCTTTAAAAGGGGTGTCGCCATAGCCTCCTTCAGGGCATCAGGAAACACCTCCTGGTCCAGCGAACACCAGACTATCTCAGCAGGGATTGATCCGATGACATCCAAACACCCCACAAGGAGGCGAGTTGGACCAGGATCCAAACTACAGAAAGTTGGTCGCAAGCCCCGAACGATCTTCACGATATCCACGATCGCTGGCTGTTCTAAATCTGTCCAGACAGACCGGGTGCCTGTGCCCTCCCATCGATCACTGCCGTACTCATTTGAACTTGTCAAGCAGATCTCCGACCTGATGAAGGACACCTTACCTGCATAGAATTGAGTGAACTCATCACACTTAACTTGTGAAAAGGCTCTCAGGCCCTAAAGGCAGGCTGGATTGTACAGCCTGTCTATGGTCCGAAAGAACTGAGCCGGTCGATTTCTTGCTGCAGCAATCTCCCTGGACAGGAATTCTGCCTTCTTATGGGAGATTTCTGATTGATAGTCCCCATAATGGGTCATCAACCTAAGTCTGTCCTCCTCCAGGCCAGATTTCCACCAACAACATTCCAACCTTCGCTCAACTCTCCTCAACTCCTTCTAGGTCCCATCAAACCAAGGGTGGAGAGGGACAGGGTGAACTTGGACAGGAGCTACGGACTCCACGGCTCCCAGCACCACACTATTATAGTGCATCACTAGGGCTCCTGGATCCAAGCATTCTAATGGCTTACTCGATAGGTTCAGCACCACCATCAGACCCTCTGGGGTAACACCAACAAAGGGTGGTACAGAACCATCTCCAGAAGGGCAGGTCTCACAGGGTGAGCCACAAAACTGAACCTTATAGAATGATGATCCGACTATCCAACTGGTTCCACCACCAAGTTAGCGGCCTCCATCCCCAAGAGAAACACCAGGTCCAGGGAGTGACCCTGAATATGGGTTGCAGCAGTAACTACCTGTGAAAAGCCCAACAAAATCATCAGTTGGAGGAAGTTTTGACCAAAATGCGAGAGTTCATCATCGACCCAGGCATTGAAATCCCCCAGGACCAACCACCTGGAGGATATCAACACCATGTCGACCATGAAGTCTGCAGCTTCCTGCAGGAAATCTTTTTCATCTCCAGGTGGACGGTAGATGAGGAGAATCCTGCTGCCCACACCTGCACCCATGATACACTTGAAGGATCCTAGTGGTCCCCACTGAAACCTCTACAAGGCCCAGTTCCATCTTAAAAGAGATGACTACACTCCCGCCCCTACAATCCAATCTCAAGCGGTGTATCACCAAGTAACCGGCTGGAACAGCTGACTCCAATATTGGGCCAGCAGTCTCATCCAGCCAGGTCTCAGTGATGCAAGCCAAGTCAGATGTCTCTACAAGATCAACAATAATTGCTACATAGATACGGAGACAGTGTCAGCAGATAAGGGCCTATGGCCCACCCAGTCTGCCCATTTGAGCTTGTAAGTTCAGTTTGTTTTCCTAGAAGTCTGTTGCCCCTTACCCCTGACCTCCAGAATTCCTTTATGTCTATCCCATGCATTCTTAAATCCCGTGATTGTTTCAGCCACCACCACTTCCTCTGACAGGGTGTTCCACTTGTCCACCACCCATTGTGTGAAGAAATTCTTTCTCATGTTTCCTCTGAATTGTCCTCCCTCCAACTTCATCCCATGCCCTCTAGTCCTGGAACATCTTTTTTGCTTAAAAATAGTGTATTCCTGCACCCTGTTCCTCCCTGTAAGATACTTGCATGTCTCTATCATATCCCCTCTCTCCCTCCTCTCCTCCAGGGAGTACATGTTCAGTTCCTTCAACTTGTCTTGCTGTCTTGTTCTTCATTGACCTGGCATTGCATAACACCGCCCGGGTTGGATAAGAGACCTTGAAAGAACAGGCAACTTGCCCACTATTAGCAGAGCCCTTGGGTATGGGTACCAGGCAGGAAAAAAACCTTTTCTGGACCAATTTCACCCCAGGGTGTCTCCTCGACCTCACTACCCCAATCCACCACCCCGCTCCCCCCCCAGCTCCAGGGACTCCCATCCCCTGGGCAATACCCAAAGCATGACACACCATATACACCTCTGGTTGCAGCAGGCAAAAATCAAAGGGGCGGCGGTCCCTCAGCCTGGAGAGGTAGTAGTGTCTGCCCACCGAAGCATGATCCCAACACATGATACCAATTTAAAAAAATAGCACCTTCTAAGGGTACTACTTTAAATGACCATAAAAATTACCAACAATACCAAAAAACTACTCAATAAATCCTAACACTTTATCCACATACATATAAATAAATCAATAAATCAATACTCGATCTTCCCAATACATAATCCCATAAACCCCTCAAACTCTCACTTCGATGGTCTTGGATACATAGAGTATGGCAGTCCAGACCAAAACCAGTCACAAAAAGAATTATGTATTTGAATTCTGGAACAGAGTTCTCTCACTACTCTGTGAAAATGACCACATATCAACCCACCTCTAACTCTCACATAACGAGGGAGAGTTTTATAGCAAAATCACAATAGTTATTAAAATAATAAAACAATGCAACAAACTATTAAAAATGTTATCCAAACCAAACATGTCTCTCCAAAAGTGTAGGGAAAAAAAGAGTGAATGTAATCCTCCATGTGAGCACAACTTGTTCTGTTGAAAATGCTCAAAAAGTCCCAAAGATTCAGTGTAAAACCCACACAGAACAAACCCAGTCAGAAGGCCAGTCCACACAAATCGACGGCAGAAGCTATAGGCCACACGAAGAAAGGAAAAGTAATCCTCCATGTGAACACAGTTTGTTCCATAAAAAACAAACAGTTAATCCTGAAAATTCAAGTATAAAATCCACATAGAGCAAAACAGACCAGGTCAAAAATGCCAGTCCATAGAATTCAATGTTCCAGCCTGACAGCAAAGGCCATAGGCAGCAGGCTATGGCAAAACAGCAGCTGAAACCCAGAGGGAGCCCTCCCCAATTGCATCAGCAGAAGATAACTGCACCTTGACCCGACCGCCCATGACCCACAGCCACAGTCGCTCCAGAGGCAGACCACTAGTTCCACCTCCTAGGTGACCTAGGCGAGCCCCCACTCCACCCTAACTCCCCGGGGAAAAAGGTAGAGGCACTCTGCTTGGTCCAGGGCCACACAGGACAAAGGCCCCAAGTACAGGGAGAGACTCCCCCTCTCAGCCCTGCTCAGCCCCACATTGCCCACTGCACTTCACCACTCACAGGTCCAGGGTCAAGAAATTCCTCCAACAGAACCCAGCCAGCTCTAAAATCCCAGGCTCCCACGATCTGAGCAACGCCCAAAGTCCAAATGACTGGCTATCACAACTGCAGGCCTTCTTCTAAAAGTAAATTCAAGTCCTTGTTAACAAATCTTGTAGACTTCCAACCAACTGATAGAATAATAATTTAGTAGTGCCAACAACTATTGCATGGCTCCCTGAAAAACATCTCTTCGTAAAACAAGCGCTATACCGGTATTACAAGCATTCAGGCATAAAACTATCAATCACAGCACGGACGGTCGAGTAACAAAACTCACGGTGGAAACGGAAAACATGAAATAACATTAAATAACTAGACAAGCTAAAAAAAATAAACAAAATTTGCAAAGTTAACAGAGCAGCGCTAGTACACTCCTAACGGCCGGACCAGCATGGCTGCCATCTTTTCTCCAATCTCCATGGGAGGTAGAGTGCAGGAGGAAGTTTCATGCCCCAGTCCGGCATCGGTATTTGAGACACCAGAGGCTGCCCCCCCCCCGAGGAAATAATAACTGATGTATCCCCCACTCCCCTGTCCACCCCCACCACCTAGTCAGCAAACAGCAGAGGAGCCAGCTTTTGTTACAATTTTAGGGAAAACTTCCAAGCCTTGTGGTTCCCAGGAGCAGAAGGACCCCCCAGACAAAGGGGTGGTTATTGCAAATGGATATGAATTGTTTCAGAGCTGGGGAGAACAGATAGAAGAGGAGGATCTGATTTCTTCAGCTCTTCAGTTTCAGGATGACCCTGTAGTGAATCTGCCCATTCCCATAGAACCCCAGGTTTCCCGGAAAGGGAAATGGGTGACTAGGTCCAGCACAAAGAACCCCCCCAAAAAATAACCCATGAGTTCTTATGCCCCCTGCGGATAGCAAGTTTGAATGTGAATAGTGTCAAATCAGTGGGGAAAGATCCACAACCTTTTCCACTTTGTCCCAACTGTCTTATGATATTTTTTGTTTGGAGGACACAAGACTACAATCTGTAGTGGATATAGATTCTGCAACACATGCCTAGGTTTATGGTGACTTTTTTTGTATATTCTGTTTTTTGCAAATGCAAATGACAGGGGATTCTCCAAGGCTACCTCACACAACCTAGCTCCTTAACTGCACACCTGAACCACTTCCCCTGACCAGAATATCGGGTTCAGGACCCCCGTCTTTCCCAGACCCCTGGAGAGGCCAAGGGTCCCCAAGGTGGGATCGTGGCCGGCATTGGGAGTGTAGGGCCTCGATTACTGGAGGATCACTGTCACCTTACCGGGTTGATGTTTTTTTTTCTGACTTAGTTGTGTCCCCTGGAGTACAGCAGTGTAATGACATCATCCTGCCGATGTCCACAGCATTCCTCCCCCTACTTCAGCCCTGGGCTTTAGTAGTGCCCCCGATCTCCGCCGGGGGGAGTTACTGTGCCAAGCATGCCCTGAATTCCTCCCCAGAGAGAGGAGAGCAGTCCATCAGATGCTCAATCCTCTCTCCCCCTTTCCAACCCCCGGCACCGAGCTCGCTCCTGAACGCAGATTGCCAGCATGGCACGAGGTGTGGCATCCAGCACCTCAACCATCTGCACCACCGGGTCAGCTATGGTGACTCTTATTAATCTATTGGGGATGATCCATGCAGTAGTCTTGGAATATGTTTAATGACTCCTGAAATAAAGGTTAAGGCCATGATTCTGGATCTAAGTTTTGAAGGCACAGAGTTCCGATTAATTAACCTTTATGGCCCTCAGTCCAAGGTTTTCAGGAGTGATTTATTACAACTCATTCAGCCTTATTTATGCACTGGGAAACAACTGTTATTTGGCAGAGATCTTAATATTGGTTTGCATAATTCTGATAGGACTGTGCCCCAAATTAGGACATATTGTGATGCCCATTTTTTGAGACTACTGTAAAATTTTAAACTGAAGGATGCACATGGGTCTTTTTGTAGGAATCCGGCTCATACCTTTTTTAAAGCTCGACTCTCTACCAGAATTGATTATTGTTTTTTGTCAAAATGACTTCCTGTATCCCATATCGAGGCTCTACCAGTGGAAACCTCAGACCATGTACTTACTGGAATTCATGTGGCTTCTTCCCTTCCTTACTCTTTAAGGAAAGGGTTGTGGAGAATGAACATAAGTCTGTTGTTGGATCCAGAGGTGGAGGAGTCCATCATCTCTAAGGATAGACAATCTGTGTTTTTTCTTTATGACTCCCATTTGGAGTGGTGGAGGGACACGAAAATTTGTATAACGGCTTATTTCCATTATATTTCCCGCCATAGACAAAAAAAACAAAACAGTATGCATATGATCAACTTTGGTCCAAACTGTATGACCTACATTCTCAGCATGTGGCCATGGGTGTTGATTTTTCTGTGCAGACACTAAACAAGAAATGTTTTCTTATCAATATGATCAGTACGCTTCTCTGGAGGCAGACCACTGTTTTGGGACTCAAGGGAGACAAAATCAAACAAATCCCTTTGTGGACTGTTTAGCTAGATTGGGTAGGAGATCCATCACGGCATTACGGAACAAGGCAGGTGATGCTGCGTCAGACAATGAGGGTATATTGCAGGTGATGGAGGATTTTATTGTTTACCAGACTGTGGGGGATCCTGACATTACTAAACTTGCACAAATACTGCAGGCAGCTCATCTGCCCACATTAACTCAGGACCAACAAAATGTATTAATTGCTTCGCTAGAACATTGAGAAGTTGCAGATTTAATTTCAGTTTTGAAGAATGAGGTGACTCCAGGGTTTGTTGGCCTCTCAGGAGAAGTCTATAAAAGGTTGTGGGAGTTCCTGCCTGAGGAATTGCTAGCCATTTATCAATCTATGTTGGCGGACCTATCTCTGACTCCCTGGATGTACTGTATGAAGGTTTGTTAACTTTTATTTTTAAGAAAGGGAACAAAGCTTCCCTGGAGAACCGGAGGCAGATTACATTGCTTAATACGCACTTTAAGTTGCTAACCAAGCTCCTGAGTAAAACGTTTCTGGAGTTTTGGATTCTGTTATTTATCAAGGGCAGGCTTGTTCCATCCCTGGTAGGAAAATCATGGATAATATTTTTCTTATTAGAGAAATGATGGACAAAGGGAAGAAGGCTGAATTGGAGGGTTTTCTGATTTGTCTCGACCAATCACAGTCATGGTTGGTTGTGGCAGGTTATGAGATCCTTTAATTTCCCAGAATACTACCTGCCCTGGGTCAGTTTGATCTACGAGACAGCTTTCAGCAGGCCGTATGATAATGGGTGGATAGGGAAAGCTTGCGGGATTAGGGTAGGGGTTAGGCAAGGTTGCCCCCTTAGCCCATGACTTTATAGCTTATCTTTGGACATACAACTGTGGGTTTTGTAATTATCTCCGGGTATTAAATTTGGCCTCTACTTGCCACTAAAGGTGTTAGCATATGCAGATGATAAAGTATTGGTTGTAACTAATCCGGCTTTGGGTTCTACTGCTGTAAATTTGATAAAGTCCTTATCTCAAGGGGTGGGAGCTTGGTTAAATCTATAGGAAAGAGTTTGCCTTTCACTTTATGACATGATTCCATTAGTAGTCAGGTGACTTCTTTGCCAGTAGAACTGGAACCATGTAACATTTTGAGAGTATATTTTGGCCCAGGGGATCTTTTATTTATTTTTTAATTATTAATTATTCAGAAACAACCTTTCAGCAGAAGCTCATTTACAAAGGTTCCACATCAGAGAATAAAAACAAATAATTGAAAATACATAATATACAGCACTTTATAATAAACAGTTCACTGAGGTGCAGCAGTAACAATTAACATATGGAGATGGTTAAAGTGACACTGATCTTTGATCTAGTTTATTTTAATTGGAATTTCCAGATCAATACTGCAAAATGGGGCCGGCCCGGTGGCGCTGAGGGTTGAGACGCTGGACGCCACACCAGCGACCAGGTTCAGGAATGAGCTGGGAGTCGTGAGGGGAAGAGTCAGTGTCGGAGGACTGCTCTCTCTTCCCGGGGGAGGGTGTGGAGATGCTCGCTCATGGAGCGACCTCTGGCGGTGGCTGGAGATTCGCCGACTGAGCAGTGTGGCGTATGCCAGAGGTGGGCGGAGCTATGGCACTACGTTGCCTCGCCAGCCAAGCTCCAGTGGGGGGGCAGGAAAAAGAAAGAAATACCCCAATCCTGGGGATAGATGAAGGCGCCTCGACCTTCACAGCCCACACTCCCAACTCGGGGCCATCTTCTCTCTCCTGCCAGGCTTGTGTATGCTGGGCACTTTGCCCTATAAGATAAAGCGCCCTAGGTGGATAGGGCGGCCCTGCCTCCAGAGGGTTCAGACCTGAAGGTGAGCTTGGCGGCACGAGGGGGGAGAGAGTGGTCACAGTGGGAGGTAGAGGCTGGGAGCCCAGAGGTCACTGGAAGGAGTTCTCCAGGGTTGGAGATAAAAACAAAGTAAAAAAAAAAAAATACTGCAAAATGGAGGGTGCAAAATTGGAATAAATGGCATATGGGAAAGCAGAAGATGGTATTTTTGATTAAAACCTTTTTGGTCCCTTTATTTTTATTTTCGAGTTATGTTTATTCTGTCCCAAAACAGCTTGAGACTGCTTTATATTATTGTTTCTTTCCTGTCTCTGGGGTAGCCGTCTGAACCCTGTTAAATGTAATGTTACCTACCTCTCACTTTAGGAAGGAGGTTTGGGGATGATACAGCCAATTGTTTTTTTTTTTCTGGAGTATTTTTGTTTATGCCAATATTTACCCCCTTTTATGGTCCAGGGATACTTGTTGGACCCATTGGGTATCCCTGCAATTGGATGAAATCATGTGTCAATGGAAAAGGAACAAATTCACTCAGAAAAACAAAAGGGTTATGAAGTTAAATGACTTCTGAACATATGGGTTTGACTATATCAGGAAATGGGAGTATCAGTCACTCAAGTTCTGACCCTTCCCCAGAACTTTTTTGTATTCTTCCATTCTGGGACAGCATTTTTCAAGTTTTCTCTTTTTAAAGTCTTCCTGTTGGACAGCAAAGGAGCGTTAGTCTTCTTCGTACAGAACCACAGATTCCACATAAGATGAGAGATGTGGTATGGTTGGGGGTGCATGGGAAGATTAATGTGAAGGGAAACCAGAGGTTAGTGAACGATATTGTCCCAGGGACTCCTGTAGTGCCGTGGTGGAAAGTATGGACCACTTATATTCTGACTGCCCGTACGTCGTATCATTTTGGGCTGAAGATGAAAGGCAATGGAACCTTCAGTTGGGGTTATCACCCTTTGTTTTGTATAGAGGCCTCTTGACTCCCAGATTGCAACCTTTTTCACATAGCTCCATTAGGTTGATAATGGCTACTTTCCTATACTGGATTTGGCAGGCACGATGTCGTTTAGTGCTTCAGAAACAATTTATATCAGTTGCAGAATTATTTCAAATGTTTATGACCGACTTGGTTAACATTAGATTGACTGAGAAAAACTATCGGTAATACTATGTGGCACCAACATTAGGACTCACTTCTGTGGCTCTTCTAAGTCTCAATGGGATGGCAACGGATTATATGAAGAACCTAGTGACTCACCTAGCGTTGGTTTTGCTAGTTCTTCAGTATTTTTCCAAGACTGATATGTTTATGTATACGTGCTTCAACGTTGTCAGGTCTGTGACCTGGGAGGTAGCTTATCCATTATGATGCCCTTTTTTTGTTTTCACTTGTACTTTTTCCTGTGTTATTTTTCCCTGGATCTGGTTATCACTGAGTTCTAGGGTGTACTTTCTTTTTCCCTTTTCCTTCAGATGTTGTGAATTCAGTCTGTATGATTATGACATTATTTATTATTATAAGTTCTGTTTCCACTAGCTTTGTATTTTTCCTTTGTATGATGTAATACTGTTATGATTTATATTTGAAGATTTCAATTAAAAAATTCCCCTACTCTTTTCGAGAAGTGCCATGAGATCTTTAATATCCATCTGAACTACCACCAGAACAGGCAGATGGGACCTCGGTTTAACGTCTCACCAGAAAGACAGCACCTCAGGAGTGTAGCACCCCTCATGCTGCACTGCAGTGTCAGTATTGGGATATTAACCCAAGTGCTTGGTGTGGAGATAGAACCCACAGCCTTCTGATCTCCTAGCCTCAGAGGTGACATATCAAGTATCATCAACATGAGCTGCGAATAAAGGCAACTGGCAATAAGATAAGTATTAAAGTAATCCATGCAGGGTTTGAGAAGTAAAATAAACAGCAGACACTCCTGCCAGGGAAACTCAGATGTAAAGTGTGCACCCAGATTTGTAACAATAAACAGCCTGCCTAGAGTTAAGCGGAAACATTTATTTTTATTTATTTATTGAAAAGCTTCACCAGGGAAGGCACACTGAGTAATCAAGTTACTTGTCTCTCGGTGCGTCATGGGGGAGTGACGCCATACAAGCATTCAAACATATTAGCTTGTACAATATATCAATACCTAATACTGAAAATTATACAGCATGTAAAAAATAAAAAATATAAAAGTTCTTATAACATGTAACAGGCTGTAGCATTTCTACAAACATAAAACGTATTAGTGCCCAATATCTCAGTACATGATATTGGAATTATACAGCATATAATAGTCCTAAGGAAGTGCATATAAACTTTTGACAGTCATATATGAACAAACAAGAAATGTTTTGTACCACCTCGAAGTACATGGATGACAATAGGATCACCACGAAAGAGGAAGCAGTTAAAGAACAGACATGGATAAGCAGTGATTAGGATAGCAGGAAAAAAGAGTTAACTGTATTATAATAGTTAAGGGGATTTAGAAGAACTTAAGAGCAGGTAAATTGGGAAAGAAGTTGATGTACAAGGATGAGTGTCATATTTGATGGGTTACTGAGTTCCAAAGTTTTGGGAAGAGGTATGAGAATGCAGCCTGTCCAACTGCGGTAGATTGGTGAGGGACTGCCATTGTGTGAGAGTTGCTGGATCTTAATGAGTGTGAACTGGGTGGGGCATGGATAGGGACGATGAGAGGAAGGAAGGCAGGGACCTGAATCAGAATTTTGAGGTGAATTTAGCACAATGGGAGAGATTCCTGTTATTGAGGGAAAAGCAAGAGAGTGGTAGAGGTTACCATGATGAGTGTGAGAAAGGGAGGGAGGCCAAAGCAAAGCTACAGAAGGAGTTGAAGAGGGTGTCCAACCTGGTTAAGGAAGACTTGGGAGCAGCACTACTGTCTACATCACAGTAGTCAAAAATAGGGAGTATCATTTTCTGCACAAGTTCCTGCCTTGCAGTTAAGAGGTAGACCAAGTACAGTTACGTAAGAACTTACAGTAACAGTAGATCTTCGAGAGAGGCTCGCGCAGTAGGTATTCACATATAGGACCGACCTGCCAGGCATCAGGACCCCACGGAAAAATTTCTAGCTAGCAGTTTCTGGTGGGGGACTGTCCCCACATCAGGTGACCAGCGTCATACGACATGGGCAGACTAGGTGGGCCAAGCGGTCCTTATCTGCCATCAAAGTCTATGTTTCTATGTTTCATTATAAAGGGGCAGTCGCCCACGCCTGCCTTCCAGTTCCTTCCCACCAAGGGCCAAAAGAGGCAAGACGAGAGAGAAGAAGATATTTCTCCCCATGGAAATGGAGCCAAAAAAGCTTAGGGGGATGGAGGACAGGAAGGCAATACCTACTGCAAGAGCCTCTCTCCAAGATCTACTGTTACGGTAAGTTCTTACGTAACTTTACTATCTTACTTCAAGAAGGCTCTCGCAGTAGGTATTCACATATAGGACTGAGTCCCAAGCAGTCTAGAACAAAGAAAAGCACTTGGGAGGAGGATAGATATCCATAGCATGGAACCACAAGGCTGAACGGGTCTCATGAAAGGAAACCTTGTAGCACAGCCAACCCAAAGCCTGCTCTACGGCAAGAGACTATGTCCAAACTGTAGTGTTTTGTAAAGGTATGGACAGAAGTCCAAGTTGTGGCTGCACAGATGTCTGCCGCTGATACATTCTTGAAACAAGCTGCAGAGGCAGCTACTCCTCTGGTGGAGTGACCTCTGACTCAACCCGCCAGGGTCTTCTTGTACTTGCCGTAACAGAAAGTAATACAATGAGCCAACCATTTTGATAGGCATTGCTTAGAAACAGCATTGCCTTCTCTTTTGTGAACAAAAGAGATAAAAAGCTGATCAGTTTTCCTGAGATCCCTAGTCCGAGTGGTGTAGTATCTCAGGATTCTGTGAATGACCAGAGTATGCAGAGGGACTCCCCTTGACTGGAGAGTTGCGTAAAGAAAGCAGGTAGCTCAATGAACTGATTCAGCATAGATTCAGCCACCACCTTAGGGAGAAACTTATGGTGGGTGCGTAAAGTCACATGTTCCTTGTGGAAAATCAAGTATGGGATTTTGCACATCATGAGGAGATGACCAGGAAGGATAAAGGAGTGTAGAGCCTGAAGGGCATCAAGAACTGCTCTCAGTTTGAGCACATTTATGGTCAGGTTTTGTTCAAACTTGGACCAGCTGCCCAGAGTCCTGTGAGACCCAAGATGGGCTCCCCAGCCTTCTCCTGATGCATCTGTCGTCAACATTTGGGAGGGGGGTTCGGTACTGAATTGAACTCCCAGGCATAGGTTCTCCTGCACCATCTACCATTGTAAGTCCCTGATCATGGGACTGGAAACTAGCACCTCTTCTTGGTCTAGATTGTCCCAGATCTGGTCCCATTGTGACCGAAGCATTCATTGAGAGATTCTCATATGGAGCTGAGCGCATGGGACTGTCGGAATGGCAGCCGCCATTAGCCTGAAAAGGCGAAGGACTGACCTGGCTCCGACCCTTCTGCAACTGGACAGAAGATGGGCTTGAGTCTGAAGGGTGTCCACCCGATCTGGAGGTAAAAAGACTTTGCCGATGGTCATGTCCAGGATTGCCCCTATAAATTGGAGGTGTTGGCAAGGGAACAAATGGGACTTTGCCCGGTTGATAGTGATACCCAGGTTGGTGAAAACCTGCAGGGTAAGGGAAAGGGTACGTAAGTGGGCTGCTACCACAAACAGGAGGCCTTGAATTGGTAGTGGTCACCCTGAAAGCAAAAATCTAAGGAATCTGCGGTGGGAAGAGCATATGGGGACATGCAGGTAGGCATCCTGCATGTCCAGAGGGCATAGACACCGTCCCTGATGAAGAAGCGGTAGAAGGCTCTGCAAAGAGAGCATTCTAAAGTGCTTGTACTCCATGAACATGTTCAGGGAGCTGAGGTCTAGGACAGGCATCACATCTCCCATCTTCTTTGGAACTAGGAAGAAATGAGAATAGTAACCTGTCCCCCAAAGATGGGTGGGAACTAGTTCTATCGCCGCATTCGACAGAAGGGAGGCAATTTCTTCTAGGATCAGAGGAAGATGTTGCTGGGAGTAAGACGACTGGGGGGGGTGGTATTTGGGGTGGTTTCTGAAGAAACTCTATTGAGTGTCCTGCTGATATCAACTGCAGCATCCAAGCATCTGACGTTATCCACTCCCAACCCGGCAGATGAAAGTAGATCTCCCCCCTACTGGTTCCTCTGGATGCTCCAGAGGCAATGGGAGAGGGAGGGAGTCAGGAAGTGTGGGGCAGTGTAGCAGCCGAGGCTCCCATGGCTTTTTTGCTGGGGAGAGTCTTGGTTGCTGTAGGGGCCAGACGTTTGTTGGCCCATTTGCCCTGCAGTTTTGGTTTTTGTTAGTTTTGCCTATGAAAAGGACGTCGCTGCCCTAGAGGGGGCCTGTACATAGAGTTGGTAGACTTGAGTGCAGAGCCCTTCTCTTGCAGTTCGGTAATTATGTCCTTTAAATCAACCCCGAACAGCACCGAAACCCCTGAAGGGGGCATCCTGGATAGCGGATTGCACTTCAGGGACCAAACCTGACATACGGAGCCAGGTATGACATCGTAGGTCTATGGCAAAAGCTGAGCTCTTTCCAGCTGTGTCCACTGTGTCGTAGTGGCACGAAGCATGTGCCGACTGGCTGAACGAGCAGAATGGACAAGATCTGCCACTTCCTGTTTAGTCTGAGACTCAGGAAGGGAGTCCAATTTGGATTCCACCTGACTAAGGATGGTTTTCTGGTAATCCCCTATATATGCCACATAATTCAGGGCCCCAATACCCAGGGTAGAAGATGAACAGATCTTCTTCCCGTATTGGTCCAAAAGCCGGGATTCCTTATCAGGTAGAGATGAGCTGAGGTGTTTAGGATTTGCGGAGCGGCCTTGAGTGGCGCTAATGATGAACGAGTCCACCTTGGGGTGTAGGTTAAGAAAATCTACACCCTCAGGAGCCTGATATGGCCTGTCCGCCTTCCTCGGAAGGGGGGGGATAGCGCAGAAGGTTGTTTCCAAATGGTGGAAACAAGATCCGTGTGAGGCTCTATCCAGGGTGGAATCAGCGTATTTTTATTTTTTATTTATTTCAATCTAGGATTAGAAAATACCTTTGAACACACAAGCTCATTTACAAAGGTTCCACGTCAATAATGGGGAGGGGGTTACAAAACAGAGTATAAAGCTAAATAACATGTACAGATATCATCAAATACAGCAAACAGTAGAACAGCACAATACATAGTAAATATAGGTGATTGCTATTAGATACATAGTTGCCATTTTAGGAGTCTATAGGCGAAACATGGGCGGGTAATCCCATTTGGAAATCGGGAAGGGTGAGTCAGGGGATGAAGAGTAGCAGCAGGACAGAGAACAAGGGGGGGATGCAGCTGAGCAGCATTGTCAAGCATGTTGAACGAGGCAGGAAGGGGTAGAATGGGTGGGAGTGGGGGCAGGCACAGAAGGAGAAGGAGACAGGAGGGGGGATGGTGAGGTGTCGAGGGAGGGATGAGG
This sequence comes from Neoceratodus forsteri, assembly GCA_016271365.2. Lineage (NCBI taxonomy): Eukaryota > Metazoa > Chordata > Ceratodontiformes > Ceratodontidae > Neoceratodus > Neoceratodus forsteri. The sequence goes on from CM028133.1 coordinate 1,137,739,732, forward strand.
GAAGGGGAGGAAGAAAGGTGTGGAAAAGAGTAAGTCAGGTGTCATAGTGGGTGAGTTAGTGGGACAGAGTAGGAGGATCAGGACCTGATAGGTAGGGGGGAGGGTGAGAGAGGCGATTGAGCAGGGGAGTAAGGATGCAGCCAGGGGCCTTGTCGAGGAGGCTGGGGAATGCAGGTTGCCAGATGAGGAGCAAGTTGCATGCCTAATTAAAGCAGGTACACTCTTTCCTTAGAGATGTGCAGATGCAGGAGATGCTTGAACTGGGTCAGTTATGTCGGGCAGATCCAGACTAGCACCGAGTTTCTTATGCTCCGGGTCTGGCTCCAGTGTTTGCCACTGGTGGACTTTCGGGATTTTCCTCAGTAACTCCAGAAAGGAGGGATCCTCCGGTGGGGATTTCAGAGGTGTCCTGGGCCTGGGACGATCCGGAGTATGTGGCTCATCTTTGGGATCAGAGTATCCTGTGTCTGAGTCCGAGTCAGATGTATCAGAAGATGAAGACTCCTCCCTATGAGAGGGAGGGACGGCACCTTTGGGGAGAGCCCTTGGGCACGTATCCTCCCCTCCTCGGGTGCCAGAGGGCTCTCCTCTGGTGTTGGGAATGGGGAAGGGAGTCTCTCATTTCCAACGTAGGGGATCCATTGCAGGGTCCAGCATCGGCAGACGAGTCTCTAACTCCCTAGTGAGCTGAGCCTTGGTCTCAGCCCACCAGGAGGCCAGAGTCCTTCAGATACGCCAGTGGCGGCTGAGTAGTGGGCGGCGGAGGTGGAGAAGGAGGGAGGGGGATATGGATACTGGGGATATCCGTAGAAGGAGTATCTGTAACCTTACGGTGGGTACTGAGGCGTTGGGTACTGCGGCACCGGATATTGCGATGTCAGGTACTGAGATGCCAGATCCTGTGGAGTCAGGTATTGTGGTACCGGATATTGCGGTGTCAGGTAGCCAGGTGCCAGGGGCTCTGATAGGGCAGAGGGACCTGGCTGATGTCCTGCTGGTGGGCCAGACGGTGGAAATGCTGGCCCCGCGGGCATCGGGCCTGGCGTGGATACGCCTTTGACAGGATCCGAAGGACCTGATAATAAGGGGACGCCAGACGGCGTCAGATATGCTGGAGTTGGGACAGGTGTCTGAGGGTCCGGCGTCAGGGGGTCCGGTCCAAAAGGAGGGTTACCTGATGGCAGCATCCCAGAATCCTCAGTGATGACTGGGGAGTGGACCTCAGAAGGCAACATAGCACATTGCGGAGTGCCTGAGGCGTCGGACTGATCTTTAGGATCTGGCGCAGCCTTCTTGACCGGATGGGTGTCGGTGGGACCGGCGTCTGACTTACCACCGCATCTGGGCGGGCGTCGGAGAAGCCAACGTCTAACTTATCGGATTCCCTGTCTGAGGAATGCTGCGCTTGGGATGCGGCCTTGTTGGGCGTAGGTTTGGCTGGGTGCCCCCCGAAGGGGAAAGCGACTTAGCAGCCTTGTCTGGGCATGCATCGTTGGGGCTGATGTCTGACTTATCGGACTAGAAGCGGTTTTCGCGGTGTTGGACACCTCCTGAAGGGCCCGAGCGTGAGCCAGAGGGGAAGGAAAACGCCATCTTGGTTACCACCAACACAGCCATCGTGGAGCGATCCCCCAGAGGAGATGTTACCTTGAGTGCCGCGACTCTGGCTAGATTTGCGGCTGCTGTGGACACTGTTTCCCGCTCCCGGTGCTTCTCCTTGTCACGCTTCTTCCTGTGACCTTCGGGGAAAGTGGATACCTGCCTTAGTTTCTTTAGCTCCTTTTCCATGGAGGCCATTTTTTTCTTGAGGATATGAGCTTCCAGGGACTGCTGCCTTCTTTTGTGGGTAGCGGAGTTAAATTTCTGGCAGTGCTGGCACTTCTCCACGGGGCAGTCTGGGCCCAGACAGAAGAGGCCCAAGGAATGGCCATCCTTGTGTGGTAGTTGGGAACCACATGAATTGCACTTATTTTTAGCGATTTGGAGGGTGTCGGGGACGACATACACAGCAAATCATAATTAAATTCAAAAAAAGAGAGAAATTAGGTCAAAAAGTTTGAAAACTAAAGGACCGGTGAAAGACTGACGAGCATTACTTCTACTGCGAGGAACTTTCACAAGCTGACGGTGGGAAAGAACTGGAAGGTGAGTGTGGGGGACCACCCCTTTATACTGACATCGTATGATGCCGGTCACCTGCCGTGTGGGGCGGTCCCCTGCCAGAAACTGCTGGCTAGAAATTTTTCCGTGGGGTCCTGATGCCTGGCGGGTCAGTCCTATATGTGTGAATACCTACTGCAAGAGCCCTCTCCAAGTAAGATCTATGGTTCCTGTACAGGGCACCAAGCTTGGGGAGTAGTTGTTTTAGGATGGTGTCTACATGTCCAGAAAAGTTGAGGTGCTGGTCAGGCCAAACTCCAAGGTATCTAAATGAGGAGGTATCCTCAAGGGTGTGGAAAGTGGGCAATGAGGGCAGCTTAGAGAGTCTCTGCTTAGTGCCAAAAGTCATGGAGACTGTCTTCTTGGCATTAAGAGATGAGGAGAGCTTAGCTAGTACTGAACTTTATTGAAGTCATGTTGTAGTCTGGCTGTTACATCAGATGGGGACTGGCCTGAAGAGAACAGGACAGTGTTGTCTGCATACATGTGGATGGAGGATGAGGTGCAGACTGACGGAAGGTCATTGAGAAAGATGGAGAATAGTAGTGGGCCAAGCACCGAGCCTTATGGCACACCGATGTTAATTTGGAGTGCAGGGGATATCGAAACAGCAACTAACTGACTGTGTCTTACCTGTAAGGTAGGCTCTGAAGCAATTTGTGGTAGAATTAGACAGGCTAGCTGTGGTAAGGTTAGTCAGAAGAAGGGTATGAGAGACAGTGTTGAAGGCCTTGGCAAGGTCGACAAAAATAGTTGTGATTAGGCTGCAATCCATCCCTGAGAGGATGGATTCAGGGGGCCTATGGAGGGAGGTTGTGGCTGAGTGATTTTTCCAAAATCCAGACTGGAAAGGCAAGAAGAAACTGGAGTTGAGAGGTGGGAGGAGAGTTGAGAGAGAACCAAGTGCTCCTGCAGCTTGGCCAGAAAAGAGAGCAGATATATATCCTGTAGGATGATGATTCCCAGGTCAGGAGGGATCCCCACCCTTAGGTAATGGAGGGATGATGGCGTGCTTCCAGGCAGCAATTTGTCACCTCCCAGTTGTAGATGTTTACATTTATACGGATCTGTAACAAGCTGTCTGTTGGGTTAAGCTGGATATGTTTATATTGTTTTTCAACTCACAGATGATGTGTTCACATGTAAATTAGATTTAAAACAATAAACAGTCTGTTGGGTTACCCTGGGATGTATATGTATTGTTGTTCACCTCACGGATGTTGTGTTTACATGAGGTTAGATGTATAACAATAAACAGCCTGTCTGGGGTTAACCCGGAACATGTTTTTGATGTCAGGCACCTCACCAGTTGGGGTGCGTACATGTCAAAAGACTTCTAACAATAAGACTGTTTTTCTGTTACCTCAGCACATGTTTATAATGAAAGTTAGTTAGTTCCCAGTCATAATGACACACTGAATAGCTGTATGGCTTTGAGAGTTTACAATTATTTTAGAGTGAAGGAGCCCCATGTCAACTGCATCATGAGCTAATTAAGGTAAACATGTTCAAAGCCTCAACAGAAAGGTCTGGTAAGGATGACACTTTGAATACAGTGTTCTTTATAATCATTGTATAAATGACTACTTTTAAGGGTAGCCACAGGTTCCACATGTAATCAGGGTTCATTTTTGGGTGGGGGATTGGGACAATTAGTACACAGTTTTTAATTCTGACCCACCTTTTCTTTTAACTCGGGGACAACCTGCTCACTGTTATAGAGAATTTAAACTGTTGTTTCATCACTCTCATGGGTCAGTTGAACAATGTGACCCATAATTTTTTTTTCCATTTGACCCTTTCTATACCCAGAGGGTCAGTATTCCACATAGATATTTATCTAAAATGAACCCTGTTCATGTCATGGTTACAAAAAAACCAAAACAAAACAACAACAAGAAAACACATGGTCAACAGGCACACAGTACTCCTGCTTCCTTACTTGCCAGGGGGAGTCTCCAGCATTTCTGCATATGTCCCGTTTTTCACTATTTGTCCCCTGTTTTACAGTACCTGTGGGACATTGTCTCATGTTATAAATTTTCAAGAATGAACACTGTGTAATGTTTTAAATTTCCCATTTCCCATCATATTTTCAACCAGCACAACATTTATTCAGTATAATTTCCATATGCATGTGTGCATTGCATCGAGTAAATAAAAGTGCATGTCGGTGGGATAACACCATCATCCTCAGTCCAGGTTTGGCTCCCTGTATCTTCTAAGCACAGCTGCTTCCTTCTTCACTCCAAAAAAGACTGATACGAATGATTTTCTGGTCACACAATGATTTCCAGTCCTGGTCTGGATACCTGGGGCTCCCTCACCAGAGACTTGAGTTTCCTACTCCACTCTTCACTGAGCTCATTTCCCTGCAGCCTGTAGAAGTGAGAGAGAAAAATATTAAGCATACACTATTTTGTCTTTCATGGTGCAGGCATGTTGTCTTGATTTTTTATTTCAGAATGTTTGAGCTGGGAAAGGCGCATACTGAGTTACAGTTACGAACATACAAAAGGCCAACAGAAGAAGGACCGAATAGCTCAATGCAGAGTTCACATGCGTGTTACATGACTATTACAGGCTCACTGTTATTGCTATACCCAGTGTTAAAAACAATCCTTCTCCATCAGTTTTATAGTATGACAATTGTACTGGCTTGCCAGCTCAAACTCACACATCAAAGATTTGTTCCCAGCCCTTTATATGACAACTCGTCTCCCAGTCTACTAGGTACAACCCCAAGTCTGGCACCTCCTAGACACTGTCCTCACTAACCGACCCCATAAGATCGCTGACCTACTCATCCTCCCAAATGCACTCAGTGGCCACTCCCCAGTCTTATTCACATAGTCCACTCAGGCTCGGAAACATGCCCCTAGGACAGTCCACCGACGGCACCTATGTCCCAGCAGCCTCAGTAAACTCAGGCTCTACCTGGCCTAATGGGACTGGACCCCTTTACCCATGCCCCAAGTATAGACCTAGGGCTTGACTATTTCACTGGCTCGTTCAACAAGGCCTGTGACATTTTCGCACCCCTCACCAAGACCTTAATTAAGAAATGGGACGCCCCATGGGTTACCCCAGCTCTCGTCCACCAAATGCAATTAAGGGACAACCTTCGGCATAGAGCTGTGGAATCCGGTAAGCAGGCTGATAGGCAGGCTTACAATGCAAAGAGCAACATATGCACCTGGGCCATCTGTAAGGCTAAGGCTGAGCATTACAAATCCACCCGTGTCTCCTCATGGGGTAATGCCCAGAACTTCTGGGGCAATTTAAAGAAACTGAATGGGAAGACAAAATCCCCTCCCCCCCATCCCAACTCGTTGTCAATGGCTCTATTACCACAGACCCCAAACCATCACCAACAGCCTCAACATCACCTTCACCGATCTCAGCTTGGTCCTACCCAACAACTTCTTCGACCCAGTCCCTCCGTCCCTGCCACCCAATCTTCACCACCCCCCCCTCAACCTCCAGACCATAATCCCGCAAGAAGCCAGGCCATACCTACTCAAAGCCCTCAGCAGCACCAGCCCCAGCAGCAATCTCCTGGACACTATGCCACTTTGGCGAGTATTGGATGCAGCAGTCATCCACTTCACCCATCTGCTTAATCACTCCCTCTGCCTAGGTCAGTTCCCTCTTGCCTGAAAAATGGCAATCATCACCCCTATTCACAAAGGTGGGGGCTGCCCCACCCCCTGTAATTACTGACCAATTTCCATCCTCCCCCCTTTCCAAGGTGTTGGAAAAAATTGTGGCTGACCAGCTATCTGACTATCTTACCAAGCACATCACGTGCATGGAGCAACACGGTTTCTGTGCAGGACACAGCACTACCACAGCCCTGCTAGAGTTCTCCACCTTCCTGGACACAGGGCACCTGGCCAGAGCTGTCTTTATTGACCGCTCCAAGGCCTTTGATATGGTCTGCCACCTCCTCCTGCTCAACTCCCTGCAAAATATCTGACTCTCCCAAGGGCCCCTCTCCTGGTTTGACAGCTACCTGTCCTCCAGGTCCTAACGCGTAAAAATCAATGGCACCCTAACACCCAGCCTGTCTGCTCCGGAGTACCCCAAGGCGCCATATTAGGCCCACTTATCTTTAGCCTCTAGTTAAACCATGCTCCCCATTGTCTGCGCAGAAAAAATCCTTCTCCATGTGGACGATGCTGTCCTCCTTACCTCGCATCCACAACCCACCGCCCTACAATACATCCTCAAGCACTCCTTCACCAAGGCTAAGCAATGGTTCATTGACCACTAATTGGTCATCAACCAGAAAAAAACAAAATCTGTGCTCTTTTCCCACCATCAGACTAAGACCAGAGATACCCCCCTCCAGATCCTCTCAAGCATCCAGGTCCCCCTCAAACAACTGAAGATGTACAAATACCTGGGCGTCACCTTTGACTCTGCTTTCACTTTCCACCACCATATCACTGCCCTCTCATCCACCACAAACATAAGTAACCGTATGAAGCTACGTTATTATATTCCTCTGTAACTGTCTGCTCATGTACCTATGTAACCGTATGAAGCTATGTTCTTACATTCCTCCGTAATTGCCTACTCACGTACCTATGTAACCGTATGAAGCTATGCGATTATATTCCTCTGTAATTGCCTACTCATGTACCTATGTAACCGTATGAAGCTATGTTATTACATTCCTCTGTAATTGCCTACTCCTGTACCTATGTAACCGTATGAAACTATGGTACTATATTCCTCTGTAATTGCCTATTCATGTACCTATGTAATCATAGGAAGCTATGTTATTATATTCCTCTGTAATTACCTGCGCATGTACCTATGTAACCGTATGAAACTATGGTACTATATTCCTCTGTAATTGCCTATTCATGTATCTATGTAATCATAGGAAGCTATGTTATTATATTCCTCTGTAATTGCCTACTCATGTACCTATGTAACCGCATGAAGCTATGTTATTATATTCCTCTGTAATTGGCTGCTCATGTACCTATGTAACCGTATGAAGCTATGTTATTATAGTCCTCTGTAATTGCCTACTCATGCACCTATGTAACCGTATGAAGCTTTGTTATTATATTCCTCTGTAACTGTCTGCTCATGCACCTATGTAACGGTATGAAGGCAAGTTATTATATTCCTCTGTAATTGCCTACTCATGTATCTATGTAACGGCATGAAGTTATGTTATTATATTCCTCTGTGATTGCCTACTCATGTATCTATGTAACGGCATGAAGTTATGTTATTATATTCCTTTGTGAATGCCTACTCATGTACCTATGTAACAGTATGATGCTATATTATTATATTCCTCTGTAATTGCCTACTCATGCACCTATGTAACCGTATGACGTTATGTGATTATATTCCTCTGTAATTGCCTATTCATGTACCTATGTGACCGCATGTAGCAATGTTAATATATTCCTCTAATTGCCTACTCACGTATCAATGTAACCGCATGAAGTTTTATTATATTCCTCTGTGAATGCCTACTCATGTACCTATGTAACAGTATGATGCTATATTATTATATTCCTCTGTAATTGCCTACTCATGTATCTATGTAACAGTATGATGCTATATTATTATATTCCTCTGTAATTGCCTACTCATGCACCTATGTAACCGTATGACGTTATGTGATTATATTCCTCTGTAATTACCTGCTCATGCACCTATGTAACCGTATGACGTTATGTGATTATATTCCTCTGTAATTGCCTATTCATGTACCTATGTGACCGCATGTAGCAACGTTATTATATTCCTCTGTAATTGCCTGCTGATGTACCTATGTAACCGTATAAAGCTATGTTATTAAATTCCTCTGTAATTGCCTACTCATGCACCTATGTAACTGTATAAAGCTATGTTATTATATTCCTCCATAATTGGCTGCTCAAGTACCTGTGTAACTGCATGAAGTTATGGCATTATATTCTTCTGTATTTGTTTGCTCATGTACCTATGTAACCGTATAAAGCTACGGTATTATATTCCTCTGTAATTGGCTGCTCATGTACCTATGTAACCACATGAAGTTGTGGTATTATATTCCTCTGTAATTGCCTGCTCATGTACCTACGTAACCGTATGAAGCTATGTTATTATAGTCCTCTGTAATTGCCTACTCGTGCACCTATCTAACTGTATGAAGCTTTGTTATTCTAGTGCTCTGTAATTGCCTGCTCATGTACCTATGTAACCGTATGAAGCAACGGTACTATATTCCTCAGAAACTGCCTACTTATGTACCTATGTACGCATATAAAGCTATGGTATTATATTCCTCTGTAATTGCCTACTTAACCACATGAAGGTATGTTATTATATTCCTCTGTAATTGCCTACTCATGTACCTATGTAACCGTATGAAGCTATGTTATTATAGTCCTCTGCAATTGCCTACTCATGCACCTATCTAACCGTATGAAGCTTTGTTATTCTAGTGCTCTGTAATTGCCTGCTCATGTACCTATATAACCACATGAAGTTGTGGTATTATATTCTTCTGTATTTGTTTGCTCATGTACCTATGTAACCGTATAAAGCTACGGTATTATATTCGTCTGTAATTGCCTACTCATGTACCTACAGTATGTAACCGTATAAAGCTATGTTATTATATTCCTCTGTAATTGCCTACTCATGCATCTATGTAACCATATGAAGCTATGGTACTATATTCCTCTCTAATTGCCTACTCATGTACTTATGTAATCGCATGAAGTTATGGTATTAAATTCATCTGTAATTGCCTGCTCATCAACCAATGTAACCGCATGAAGCTATGTTATTATATTTCTCTGTAATTGCTTGCTTATGTACCTATGTAACCGTATGAAACTATGTTATTATATTCCTATGTAATTGCCTACTCATGCACCTATGTAGCCGTATAAAGCTATGGTATTATATTCTTCTGTAATTGCCTACTCATGTATCTATGTAACCGCATGAAGTTATATTTTTATATTCCTCTGTAATTGCCTGCTCATGTACTTATGTAACCACATGAAGTTGTGGTATTATATTCCTCTGTAATTGCCTGCTCATGTACCTACGTAACTGTATGAAGCTATGGTATTATATTCCTCTGTAATTGCCTACTCATGCACCTGTGTAACCGTATGAAGCTATGTTATTATATTCCTCTGTAATTGACTGCTCATGTACCTATGTAACCGTATAAAGCTACGGTATCATATTCCTCTAATTGTCTGCTCATGTACCTATGCAACCGTATGAAGCTACAGTATTATAGTCCGCTGTAATTGCCTACTCATGTACCTATATAATCGTATGAAGCTACAGTATTATATTCCTCGGTAATTGCCTATTCATGTACCTATGTAACCTTATGAAGCTATGGTATTATATTCCTCTGTAACTGCCTGCTCATGTACCTATGTAACCGTATGAAGCTATGTGATTATATTCCTCTGTAATTCCCTGCTCATGTATCTATGTAACCACATGACGTTATATTTTTATATTCCTCTATAATTGCCTACTCATGTACCTATCTAACCGTATGAAGCTTTGTTATTCTAGTGCTCTGTAATTGCCTACTCCTGTACCTATGTAACCATATGAAGCTATGTTATCGTATTCCTCTGTAATGGCCTACTCATGTACCTATGTAACCATATGAAGTTTTGTTATTATATTCCTCTGTAATTGCCTACTCATGTACCTATGTAACCGTATGAAGCTATGTTATTATATTCCTCTGTATTTGTTTGCTCATGTAGCTATGTAACCGTATGAAGCTATGTTATCATATTCCTCTGTAATGGCCTACTCATGTACCTATGTAACTGTATAAAGCTACGGTATTATATTCCTCTAATTGCCTACTCATGTACCTATGCAACCGTATGAAGCTACAGTGTTATATTCCTCTGTAATTGCCTACTCATGTACCTATATAATCGTATGAAGCTACAGTATTATATTCCTCTGTAATTGCCTACTCATGTACCTATGTAAGCGTATGAAGGTTTATTATATTCCTCTGTAATTGCCTACTCATGTACCTACATAACTATATGAAGCTATGTTATTATATTCCTCTGTAATTGCCTACTCATGCACCTATGTAACCGTATGAAGCTTTGTTATTATATTCCTCTGTAACTGTCTGCTCATGCACCTATGTAACCATATGAAGCTGTGGTATTATATTCCTCAGTAATTGCCTACTAATGTAGTTATGTAATCGCATGAAGTTATGGTATTATATTCATCCTTAATTACCTACTCATGTACCTATGTAACCGTATAAAGCTATGTGATTATATTACTCTGTAATTGCCTACTCATCTACCTATGTAACCGTATGAAGCTATGTTATTATACTTCTCTGTAATTGCCTGCTCATGTACCTATGTAACCACATGAAGCTATGGTATTATATTTCTCTGTGATTGCCTACTCATGTACCTATGTAACCGCATGAAGCTATATTATTATATTCCTCTGTAATTGCCTATTCATGTACCTATGTAACCGCATGAAGTTATGGTATTATGCTCCTCTGTAATTCCGGACTCATGTACCTTTGTAACCGTATGAAGCTATGTTATTATATTCCTCTGCAATTGCCTACTCATGTACCTATGTAACAGCATGAAGCTATATTATTATATTCCTCTGTAATTGCCTATTCATGTACCTATGTAACAGCAAGAAGTTATGGTATTATGCTCCTCTGTAATTTCGGACTCATGTACCTTTGTAACCGTATGAAGCTATGTTATTATATTCCTCTGTAATTGCCTACTCATGTACCTATGTAACCGCATGAAGCTATGTTATTATATTCCTCTGTAATTGCCTACTCATGTACCTATGTAACCACATGAAGCTATGGTATTATATTTCTCTGTGATTGCCTACTCATGTACCTATGTAACCGCATGAAGCTATATTATTATATTCCTCTGTAATTGCCTATTCATGTACCTATGTAACCATGAAGCTATGTTATTATATTCCTCTGTAATTGCCTACTCATGTACCTATGTAACCGTATGAAGCTTGTTATTATATTCCTCTGTAATTTCTGACTCATGTACCTATGTAACCGTATGAAGCTATGTTATTATATTCCTCTGTAATTGCCTACTCATGTACCTATGTAACCGCATGAAGCTATGTTATTATATTCCTCTGTAATTGCCTACTCATGTACCTATGTAACCATATGAAGCTATGTTATTATATTCCTCTAATTGCCTACTCATGTACCTATGTAACCGTATAAAGCTATGTTATTATATTCCTCCGTGATTGCCTACTCATGTACCTATGTAACCGTATGAAGCTATGTTATTATATTCCTCTGTGATTGCCTACTCATGTACCTATGTAACCGTACGAAGCTATGTGATTATATTACTCTGTAATGGCCTACTCATGTACCTATGTAACCGTATAAAGCTACGGTATCATATTCCTCTAATTGCCTACTCATGTACCTATGCAACCGTATGAAGCTATGTGATTATATTCCTCTGTAATTCCCTGCTTATGTACCTATGTAACCATATGAAGCTATATGATTATATTCCTCTGTAATTCCCTGCTCATGTAACTATGTGACCGCATAAAGCCACGGTATTATATTCCTCTGTAATTGCCTACTCATGTACCTATGTAACCGTATGAAGCTATGTTATTATATTTCTCTGTAATTGCCTGCTCATGTACCTATGTAACCGCATGAAGCTATGTGATTATATTCCTCTGTAATTCCCTGCTCATGTATCTATGTAACCGCATAAAGCCACAGTATTAGATTCCTCTGTAACTGCCTGCTCATGTACCTAGGTAACCGCATGAAGCTATGGTATTATATTCCTCTGTAATTGCCTGCATATGTACCTATGTAACCGTATGAAGCTATATTATTATATTCCTCTGTAATTGTTTGCTCATGTACCTATGTAATCGTATGAAGCTATGTTATTATATTCCTCTGTAATTGCCTACTCATGTACCTATGTAACCGTATGAAGCTTTGTTATTATCGTCCTCTGTAATTGCCTATTCATGCACTAAGCAGTATCAAACTAATGTAATACTAACAACAATCCTCCCTAACAAAAGTTACATTTATAAATTGAAGGATTTTTCTCCATTTTTAGAAAAACTTTAATGTGGCACCACTAAGACTCAAGTCACAGATGCCCAAAAACACGAACATTGCACATACGCAGGTTTGCAGCATCTCTATTACAGCTGGAGTGCAGGAACCACAGGGTTCTAGTAGGGGAGGAAGGGAATACGGTAAGAGACTCTTGGAAGAAACAAGATTACTACGGTGAATAATTTTTTCTTCAAGCCCCAGGAAATCGTACCGTATTCTGATTTAAGCAGGCTATCCAAGCAGTGCCAATACCCTATTAAGAAACAGGCTCTGCAGGACTGCTGTACCAAAACTGGAATCCCCTCTGGTCCGGACAGCCAGGCAATAATGCTTGGTAAATGTGTGGACTGTCTTCCAGGTAGTTGCTTTACATATGTCCACTAGGGGAATGTCTCTAGCAGCTGCCAAAGAAGCTGCTGTACTCCTGGTCAAATGAGCCTGAAGGCCTGTAGGTGGCTGCTTACCCACTCTATTGTAGCAAAACTGAATGCAGGCTACAATCCATCATGCAATGGATATTGCTGTGGCAGGTTTTCCCATCCCCATAGGTGAGGAAAAGCTGAGTTTGAGCCTACCTATGACTTTTTGTGTGGTTGAGGTAGTAGCTGATTGTGCTTTTCACACCCAAGCTGTGCAATCTGCACTCACCTGAAGTGGAATGATCCATAAAAAAGACTGGCAATGTAAGAGACTGGTTGAGGTGGAACTCCGATACCACCGTGGGCAAGAATTTTCTATTAGTCCTTAGGACTATTTTGTCCTTATGGTTAGCAATGTACCCAGGTTCTGTGGACAATGCATGGAGCTCACTGATCCTTCTAGCAGAAGTAATGGCGACAGGAATGCTGTATTCTAAGTCACATACTTGAGTTCTACCGAAGACATGTGTTCGATGGGGGGCTGCATAAGCTGGGCAATGCAAATGTTCAGATCCCACATAGGAGCTGGCTCTCTGTGTGTGATGGATGCAAATGCAGTAACCCCTTAAAAACTTCTTAAATAGTCCAGTAGAGTGTAGATGGGCAATATAGTCCAAGACTACTGACAGGCTGGCCTGGGCAGGGTCTATGCCCTTGTACAGACACCAAATTGAAAACCTCTTCCATTTAGAAGAATAGGTTGTTTTAGTGGAAGGTTTTCTGGATACTCTCAGGATATGCGTGACCCCTTCTGAGAGGTGCAGTTCTGCATATTTTAGGTCTTCAAGAGCCATGCTTTCAGTCTGAGAGACTGCAGGTTGGGTTACATGATCCTGCCCTGCAAGGATGACAGCAGGTTGTGCCTCCTGGGGGGATGGATTGGCTTGGTTACTGACAATGATAGGATTATGGAGTACCAAGGCTGTCTGGCCCAGTCTGGAGCAATGAGAATCATTGATGTTGGCTGAACTCTGAGTTTGTTCAACTCCCTCAGTAATAGAGGAAAAGCATACATGAACCTCCCCATCCAATGCAGCAGAAGTGCATCCAGAGGGATTGTGCCCCTGATGGGGGGGTCTACAGCAACACTGTGGTAGCTGGTAATTGTTTGGAGCTGCAAACAGGTTCACTTCTGGAGTGCCCCATCTCCTGAAGATGGCACCCAGGACTGGTTTGTTTAGTGACCACTCGTGGTGGTTCTAGTTTATTCTGCTGAGGGCTTCCGCCAAGACATTGTCCTTTCCTGGGAGATGGCCAGCTGAGAGGGAAATGTTTAGGGAATATGCCAAGGTCCAAATTTTCATTACCTCTGTACATAGAGGAGTTGACCTTGTGCCCCCTTGTGTGTTTATGTAGTACATGGTGGCTGTATTGTCTGTTCTGACCTGAGCCACTTTTCCCTTTACTTGCCTGGCAAATGACTGAACACCCAGAAGAACTGCTCAGAGTTCTAACAAGTCGATATGCAGGAGAGATTCCTGCTTTGTCCACATGCCATGTGCGGTGTGATCCCCCAGATGTGAGTTCTAACAGGTTGATACGCAGGAGAAATTCCCGCTTTATCCCCGTGCCATGTGCGGTGTGAACCCTCAGATGTGCTCCCCATCCTAGGAGAGATGCATCTGTAGTATCAGTGAGGGGGGGCCTGCTGCAGAAAAGGCACCTCTTGCCTGAGATTGACCTGCTTCTGCCACCACTGCAGGGCTTGGAGAAAGGTGACGGTGACTGGAACTAGCTTTGACAGAGAGTCCCATTTTTGGAGCCAGTGGTCTCTCAAAAGAAACTGAACCTCTCATATCTGGAACCTGATCCTTGACACGGTTGCTGTAGATGCTGCCATATGGCCTAGCAACTGCAGGAAGTGCCTTGCTGGCCTTGGAACACGAAGAAGGAACTGGCCACTTGGATAAGGTTGTAAACCCTGTCCTGAGGGAGGAAGGCCTTTCTCTTTATTGTATCCAGTTCTGCCCCCAAGAATCTGAGCAACTAGAAACACAGAATTTGACGGCAGATAAGTACCGCTTGGCCCACCCAGTCTGCCCATTTCCCTACCTGATGGATAAGCTGCAGATTCTAATTAATCAACAGGTTCCTTTCTCCTAAACCCCACTAGAATTGCCTTATGTCTGTCCCATGCATTCTTGAATTCTCCCACTGTTCCTGACTCCACAACCTCCTCAGGAAGGCTGTTCCATGTATCCACAACCCTCTCTGTGAAAAAATACTTTCTAACATTACCTCTGAGCCGTCCCACCTCTATCTTCAAATGGTACCCCCTTGTTCTTGCACATCTTTTTCTGAAAGATGCTACCCTCTTGTACTTTAATTCCCTTGACATACCTGAACGTTTCTATTATGTCCCCCCTCTCCCTCCTTTCCTCAAGGGTATACTGTACATATTGAGCTGCTTTAGTCTTTCCTCATATGTCTTCTGGTGCAGACCCTGCACCATTTTGGTTGCCCTCCTCTGAACAGCCTCCATTCTATGTCTTTGCGGAGATGGGGTCTATAGAACTGTACACAGTACTCCAGATGGGGTCTCACCAACTGTCTGTACACAGGGACAACAACTTCCTGTTTTCTACTGTTGATGCCACTCCATATGCATCTCAGTATCCCCCAGCCCTCCTTACTGCCTTCTCACATTGCTTGCTCACCTTTAGGTCATCTGATATAATTACTCCTAGGTCTCTTTCAATTTTTGTTGTTATCTCACCCCCATTGTGTACTCTTCCCTTGGGTTTTTGTTTCCCAGATGCATTACCTTGCACTTCTTTGCATTGAATCTGAGCTGCCATATATTTGACCATTCCTCCAACCTTGCCAAGTCCCTTTTCATCCTTTCCACCCCACCTTGTGTATCAACCCTGTTGCAGATCTTTGTCTCATCTGCAAAGAGACATACTTTTCCTTCCAGGTGCTCTTCAATGTCACATATAAAGACATTAAAGAGGACCAGTCCCAGTACCGAACCCTGCGGTATCCCACTAGTTACCCTCCTTTCTTCACTATGGACTCAGTTACTATTATACTTGGCGTCCTGTTGTCCAGCCAGTTTTTTTATCCAGGCTACCACCTTACAACCCACTCCATGGCTGGCTAACTTGTATATTAATCTATTGTGTGAAACTGTCAAATGTCTTGCTAAAATCTAGGTAGGCCATATCCACAACCCCTTCCTGGTCTACTACTTTGGTCACCCAGTCTAAGAAATCTATTAGGTCTGTCTGACATGACCTTCCTGCTGTGAAACCATGCTGCCTTGGGTCCTGTGCCCCACTGGCCTCTAGGTACTCAACAATTCTTTCCTTCAGAAGTGATTCCATCATTTTCCCTACCACAGAGGTCAAACTAACTGGTCTGTAGTTTCCTGCCTCTGCCCTGCTTCCACTTTTGTGAAGTGGAATCACATCTGTCCTCCTCCAGTCCTCAGGTACCACCCCATTCTTCCGTGATTTGTTAAAGAGAGTAGTCAGTGGCGTTACTAGTTCTACCCTTAGTTCTTCTAGAATTCTGGGGTGAATCCTATCAGGCCCCATTGCTTTGTCCACCCTCAGTTTCAAGAGTTCTTTCAAAACCCTTTCTTCTGTGAATGGACTGGTATTGACCCCCCTATTCAGAGTGTTTCTCTTGTTTGGTTTAGGTACCATCCCCTCTTCTTCCGTTGTGAATACTGAGCAGAAATATTCGTTCAGTGTCCCTGCTTTTTCACTGTCACCCTCTGCCCACATTCCTTCCCCTTTATTAAGTATCTGTATCCCTCCCTTGGTCTTTCTTCACTCCCTAATGTACCTATAAAGGGTTTTATCCCCCTTCTTGACAGAGTTGGCTATCTTTTCCTCAGTTTGTGCCTTTGCTATTCTGACTGCCTTCCCTGCCTCCTTCTGCTTTAACTGATAAAGTTATCTGTCCTGCTACTTCTGTGTTTCCTTATATTTCCTGAATGCTATCCTTTTCTCCTTAACCTTCCCTTCCACTTCTTTTCAGAGCCATAGTGTTTTTTCCTTCATTTAGTTTTGTTGATTTGCTTTACACAAAGGCTTGTTGCCTCCATGATGGCTGTTTTGATTACTCCCCATTGTCTCTGCACCCCTCTTTCTTGCCTGTTTGCTAGTGCTTTTCTGAGGCACTCTCTCATTTTCCCAAAGTCAGCCTTCCTAAAGTCCAATACTCTTGATTTTGTATGACTTGACTCTATGGCTGTTTATTGTGAACCACACTGTTTGGTGGTCACTTGTTCCCAGATGGCTACCCACTTCTAAATATGAGATCCTTTCTCCTTCCCCATTTGAGAGCAAAAGGTCTAAGATTTCTCCCTCCCGAGTGGGTTCCAACACTAGCTGTCTGAGGCATGCCCCCTGTAGGGCATCAAGAATGACCCTGCTCTTGGATGTGCCTGCGGCAAAGGTACTCCAGTTAACATCTGGCATATTCAGGTCCCTATCAACAATATCTCCCCTTTTTCTGCCATTTTAATTAAGCCTTCAATCATTTCCTTGCCCATTTCCTCCCCGAGATGGGGGTCTGTACACAGCCCCCATGCGGATTGGGGTGCCATTTCTTGTCTCCAAGGTGACCCATAGTGACTCATCAACTTCCTGTTTACTTTTAGTTCTGTTGCTTTAATCCCTTACCTTATATAGACAGCAACAGGGTTGATACACAAGGAGGCGTGGAAAGGATGAAAAGGGACTTGGCAAGGTTGGAGGAATGGTCAGACGTATGGCAGCTAGGATTCAATGCAAAAAAGTGCAAAATAATGCACCTGGGAAACAAGAACCCAGGGGAAGAATACACAATGGGTGGGGAGGTAGTAACAACAACAAAACAGGAAAGGGACCTGGGGATAATCATATCAGATGACCTTAAGGTTAGCAAGCAATGTGAGAAGGCAGTAGGGAGGGCGAGGGTATACTGGGATGTATAGGGAGAGGTATCAGCAGCAGAAAACAGGAAGTTGTTATCCCTCTCTAGACAGTTGGTGAGACCCCATCTGGAATACTGTGTCCAGTTCTGGAGACCCCATCTCTGCAAGGACATAGACAGGATAGAGGCAGTCCAGAGGAGGGCAACTAAAATGGTGCAGGGTCTGCAAGAGAAGCCATATGAGGAGAGACTAAAGGAGCTTAATATGTATACCCTTGAGGAAAGAAGGGAGAGGGGGGGACATGATAGAAACTTTCAAGTACCTCAAGGGAATCAACAAAGTCCAAGAGGGTAGCATCTTTCAGAAAAAGAGACTTGCAAGAACAAGGGACACAATTTAAAGATAGAAGGAGGGCGGTTCAGGGGCAATGTGAGGAAGTATTATTTTACAGAGAGGGTAGTAGATGCATGGAACAGCCTTCCTGAGGAAGTTGTGGGGTCTAAAACTGTGGGAGAATTCAAGAATGCATGGGACAGACATAAGGCAATTCTTGTGGGGGGCAGGAAGATATAGGCTGTTGGTTAACTAGGATCTGCAGCCTATCCTGTAGGTAGGGAAATGGGCAGACTAGATGGGCCTAGCGGTCCTTATCTGCCGTCAAAGTCTATGTTTCTATGTCTATGTTTCTATGTCTCCTCCCTCTATGTATTTTTAAGCCTACGTTCCTACCTCCTATGTGCCCTTGCAACTCTTGCCCTTCCTGTAGTCTTCAGTAGTCTCCTTCATCCAAGCTTGGATTCAGACCTCCAGCAGCCGGGGGGGGGAGCTATTTTTTTAGGGTCATTCAAAGTTGATGAAACTAATGTGTCTCAGTGATCCTTCCCTTCCTACTACCAAACAGGAAGTTCCTGTTGTCAGTCAAATCCAGTGCCTATAAAAGTAGAACTGGCTTAGGGTGGGAAGGAGGGCAATTAGTAAGAAAGCTGTAGTTCTAGACTGCTGTTACTTGCTCTGAAAGCAAAATTCTCCTCTTTCAAAAACAGCAGGAAGTTGTAATTGGAGACACCTGCTTTTGTACTCCTAAATTCCTAAGCCACACCCCCAATTAACTTCACCTTCTGTTCCTGACTCAGCAAATTAAGCTGATACATCCCCCTTCCTCAAACAGAGAAACACAGAGTGACTTTTTCCTTTTTCACTTAAATGAGACCCCCTGCTTCTAACAAAGTATCTTTGCTTTTTTCCAAATAGGCACCAACTCCTGCTGAGATATAAGTGATTTATCAATAAGAAAGCTGTAGTCCTAGACTGTTGTTACTTGCTCTGAAAGCAAAATTCTCCTCTGTCAAAAACTAACAGCAGCTGATTCCGGAACAGACTTTTTCTGGTTTACCAAGAACCCCAGGGAGTGCAGTGTCTTATGTTAGTGACAGAGCACCTCCCGTACTTGTTGGTGTGACTAGTCTACTAACAGCCAGTCGTCTAGGTAGGGAAACACTGACACCCCTTGTCGCCTTAGGTGTGCCACTACCACAGCTAGACATTTTGTGAACACCCTTGGAGCAGATCTCAATCCAAAGGCCATTGCCCTGAATTGGCAATGGCCTGATGGCAATCTGAACCTGAAGTACTTCCTGTGTGACCCTTTGTGTGAAAGTAGGCATCCTTTAGATCCAGGGATGCTAGCCAGTCTCTCAGTCTTAGGGTTGGTTAAATTGTAGCCAGAGTAACCATCTTACATTTTGGTTTTGAAAGATGTTTGTTTAAGTGTTTGAGATCCAGAATGCGTCATCATTCTTTATTGTGAGGAAGTACCTAGAAAAGAGGCCCTTTCCTTGTGGTCTGAAGGAACTGGCTGTATTGTCTTTTGCAGCAGAAGGCTTGAAACTTCCTCTTCCACTAGGGCTGCTTCTGATGGGGAACAGGGTTTGAAGGCTCTTGACCTCAGATTTGGCATTGCCTTGAAGCTGAGGACAAGCCCCTGGCCCACTACTTCCAGGACCCATTTATTGGTGGTGATATTTTTCCACTCCTAGAGGTAGTAAGTGGGCCAGCCTGCCCCCTACTAGAATTGTTGAGGTGACCCGAACAGTCACCTCAGTGTGTCTTTTTGGGTGTGCTGCAGGCTGGATACTAGGGCTAGTGTGACCACTGCCCCTTCTGCCCCAGCCTCAGTCAGTTTACTTGCTATCTCGGAGGTGGAAGACTAGGTTTGCTGGCAATGGCACCTAGCGTCATCGGAGCTCTTTTCTTCTAGGTTGCTTATAAGGACAGAGCAAGGAACCTAATCAGAGCAAGGAAAAATATTAGGGCTTCTCTTGGCTAGGCAGATTTACTGTGTGTTATTTTCTTTTGTACTCACAGGGGTTGTTACTGTTTGATGCTAAAATTTTACTGCTTTATTTTTCTCTGATTCAAATTGTTGTTGCAGGGTATACTTTCTGCTGCATTATTACAGAGTGTGCCTACAGATTACTGCTATCTTCTCTGATTCAAATTGTTTTTTGCAAGGTATATATTCTGTTACTGCTTTATTTTTCTATATAGCAAAGTGTTTCTTCCAGGATATATCTTCTGTGAAATTATTTCAGGTGGTGCTTTACAGGTTTTACAATTTTATCTATCATTAGGCTAAGCTTACAGGACTACGACATTTGTTGTTGGTTGATTATTTCTGCTTCTACCTCCTTGTTTCTTTCATTCATGGTTCTTTTTCGACTGGGGAAGGGCCCAGCTACCCCCTCCCATCCAACCACCCCATGCTACACTCCTTTTATAGGGTAGCACAGTTGTATCATTTCCTGTAGCAAAGCAGGAAGGGGAGGATCAGAGAGATATCCACACAGTGACCTCATTTACAGGGGCATGAGTAATTTAACTTGTTATAACATGTTATACAAAAATAAACAAAACAGAAAATCAAACTTTTGCTTTCATTTTCCTCCTCCTAATTACTCTGACCAGGTTATAAACCCAGCAACTCATCTGAAATGGATATTATTAACCGCAGGTAATGCGGGATACTTTTCAAAAGGGCAGTTATACATGATTTAGGACACTGTCCTACATGCTGGACCATTGGAGATCTAAGGGCTCAGTTCCAGGCAGCATGGGCAGAGACTGCACGCCTCAATTCGCATATTCAGGAGGTAATATATTGAAAGAACTGCCTACTATTTACATAGAAACTCAGAATTTGATGGCAGATAAGGGCTGCATGGCCCACCCACTCTGCCCATTTCTCTACCTAATGGATAAGCTGCAGATCCTAGTTAACCAAAAGCCTACTTCCTCCTACCCCCAACCCCTAAAATTGCCTTATGTCTGTCCCATGCATTCTTGAATTCCCCCACTGTTTTTGACTCCAAAACCTCCTCAGGAAGACCATTCCATGCATCCACAACCCTCTCTGTGAAAAAATACTTCCTCACATTGCCTCTGAGTCACCCCCCTTCCATCTTCAAATTGTGCCCCCTTGTTCTTGCACATCTCTTTTTTTGAAAGATGCTACCCTCTTGGACTTTGATGATTCCCTTGAGGTACTTGAACATTTCTATCATGTCCCTCCTGTCCCTCCTTTCCTCGAGGGTATACATATTAAGCTCCTTAAGTCTCTCTTTATATGTCTTCTGGTGCAGACCCTGCACCATTTTAGTTGCCCTCCTCTGGACTGCCTCCATCCTGTCCATGTCCTTGCAGAGACTGGGCCTCCAGAACTGCACACAGTACTCCAGATGGGGTCTCACCAGCTGTCTGTACAGAGGGATAACAACTTCCGGTTTTCTACTGGTGATGCCTCTTCCTATCCCAGTATCCCCCCCAGCCCTCCTTACTGCCCTCTCACAATGCTTGCCCACCTTTAGGTCATCTGATGTGACTACCCCCAGGACCCTTTCCATTTCTGTTGCTGTTAGTATCTCACCCACCATAATGTACTCTTCCCTGGGTTTTTGTTTCCCAGGTGCATTACCTTGTACTTCTTAGCATTGAATCTAAGCTGCCATACATTTGACCATTCCTCTAACCTTGCCAAGTCCCTTCTCATCCTTTCCACCCCACCTTGTGCATCAACTCTGTTGCAGATCTTTGTGTCATCTGCAAAGAGATATACTTTTCCTTCAAGTCCCTCTGCAAAGTCACTTATAAAGACATTGAAGAGAACTGGTCCTAGAACTGAACAATGCGGTACCCTACTAGTAAACCCCTTTTCTTCAGAGTGGACTCCGTTTACTATTACCCTCTGTGTCCTGTTCTCCAGCCAACTTTTTACTCAGGCTACCACCTTGGGACCCACTCCCAGGCTGGCTAACTTGTATATTAATCTTTTGTGTGAGACTGTGTCAAATGTCTTGCTAAAGTCTAGGTAGGCCATGTCCACAGCCCCTCCCTGATCTACTACTTTGCCACAACCCCTCCCTGATCTACTACTTTCCCCAACATCCAACAGAAGTACCTCGACCACAGACGGTAGTTGGTCTGGGAGGTTGGCAGGTGGTTAAGGGAGGCAAATCGGTTGCCCTATCACTCAGTGCTCACCAACGTATCACCTCAGAATGAGAAGGGACCTGCAGAAACTTGAAGAATGGTCAAGGGTTTGGCAGTTGAAATTCAATGCAAAGAAGTGCAAGATAATGCATATGGGGCACAAAAACCCTGGCACAATATATCAGTTGGGGGGTGAGGATATAGCATGCACCAAGCAGGAAAGGGATCTTGGGGTTGTCATCAGCCGATGACCTCAAGGTAGGGAAACAGTGTGACAAGGCATCAGGTAAAGCAAATAGGATGCTGGGATGTATAGGCAGGGCATCACCAGCAGGAAAAGGAGGTCATAATTCCACTATACAAGACACTAGTGAGGCTCCCACCTGGAGTACAGGTACAGTTCTGGAGACCATATCTACGTAAGGACATAGACAGGGTAGAGAAGGTTCAGAGGAGGGCAACAAAGATGGTGCATGGATTGCATCACAAGTCCTATGAAGACAGGTTGAAGGAACTGAACATGTACTCCCTGGAGGAGAGGAGGGAGAGAGGGGATATGATAGAGACATACAAGTATCTTACAGGGAGGAACAGGGTGCAGGAAAACACTATTTTTAAGCGAAAAAGATGTTCCAGGACTAGAGGGCATGGGATGAAGTTTGAGGGAGGACGATTCAGAGGAAACATGAGAAAGAATTTCTTCACAGAACGGGTGGTGGACAAGTGGAACACCCTGCCAGAGGAAGTGGTGGGGGCTGAAACAATCACGGATTTAAGAATGCATGGGATAGACATAAGGAATTCTAGAGGTCAGGGGTGAGGGAAACAGACTTCTAGGAAAAAAACTGAACTTACAAGCTCAAATGGGCAGACTGGGTGGGCCATAGGCCCTTATCTGCCGACACTGTCTATGTATCTATGTACCTCCACAAACCATATAAAAATTACAAACAGGTATCTACCTCTATCTCCAAAATCAAGCAAAAGGGCAGAGGACACTGCAGAGCAGGACGCTGCAGCACAGAAGCTAGCACAACAAAATTCACCCAAAACAGGGACTAAAACAAAAAAAGGAAATCCAAAACACTTCTGGTCATAGGAGACTCCATGCTTCAGGGAGTTGATACCTACCTCTAGCCGGAGGTACTGGTCAGATGTCTTCCAGGTACATCAGCGTGGAGAGACACTGAATGCATTGATAAAATCATGCAGGAAGCAGCAGAAAACAATGACGTTCTGGTTCACATAGGGATGAACAATCTCAACAGCCGGTCAGTTGTGGAGACCAAGAAACACCTGACCAGGCTGGGTGACAAACTCATCCATTTCATCTGGCATCTCCTTCTCTGAGATCCTGCCAGTCAAGGAGAGGGGGGGCAGATGGATGGAAGGTCAGAGAAGGGGAGATGGGGCGCTAAACATGTGGCTCAAGGGCAGGTGCTAGGAAAAAGGACACAAATTTGTAGGTAACTGGCAACAGTTTGGGGAGAGAAAGTTCTTTAAATTCGATGGACTGCATCTAACTAAGGAGGTAGTCAGAGCATTGGGGCAGACATTTGGCGTCTTTGCTGAACATTTAAACTAGCTAATGGGGAAAGGGTGCAGCACCAGATACGTCGAATGTGAAGGAACTCCCCCAGCAAGTGATCAAACAGGAGTTCAGCATGTTTGCAGTTTATTTGCATCACCAGGTAAGGAAAAAGGTCCAGCTTCCCATACGACGTACAGAGCAAACACCGGACCTCGCCCAACAACTAACACACTGAAATCTAGCCAATGGAAAATCATGTACACAAATGCTTGCAGTCTAGGAAACAAGATCCCAGACCTGCAGGCAATAATGACAGAGGCTAAATTGGACATGGTAGCCATTAGCAAGACATGGTTTACCAGTAACCACACTTGGCAGACTTCAGTACCTGGCATTGTACTGTTCAGAAGAGACCAAGGTGCAGAAAGGGGGTGGGGGAGTGGCCCTTTATGTCAATGAAAATATCAAAGCTACAGAAATTCAGAATACACATAAGGAGCCAGAAGAACTGTGGGTCACCCTGGAAACAGGAAATGGGACAGCCATACGAACTGGGGTTGCCTACAGGCCTCCAGACCAGGGGAGGACATAAACACATTACTGTTAGAAGATATACAAAACATGACAGGGAGATTCTGATAATGGGAGACTTCAACATGTCAGATACAGACTGGTCAATACCAGCAGGAACATCTGCCAGAACTAGACACATAGTGGATTCCCTGCAGGGTAAGGGCCTTAAACAACTGGTACAACAACCCACAAGATACAGAGCTATCCTAGATCTAGTACTGACTAATGGGGAAAGGATCACAGATCTCCAAGTAGAAGGTCACCTGGGGACCAGTGACCATCACATGGTATGGTTCAATTTGGCCACTAGAATTAAATCATCCCATTCCAAGGCAAAAATATGGCACTTCAGAGGAGTTGACTTTGATAAGATAGCCAACGGAGTTAAGCTACCCCGGCAAGAAGAAATACAGGTGTGGGAGTACAGGCAAAGTGGGCAAGCATTAAGGATGCAATACCTACAGCAACATCCCATTGTGTTAGAGAGAAAAGCAAGAGCAAAAGAAGAAGGAAAACACTTTGGTTCTCAAAAACAGTAGTAGCAGAAAAGGTCAGAGCCAAAAGGCTGGCATTCAGGAAATATAAGGGAACACAGTGGGACGAAGATAGGGAGGCATACCAAACTTCCCTAAGGGAAGCAGGGAAGGCAGTAAGGCAGGCAAAGGCCCAAACCAAGGAAACACTAGCATGAATGGTAAAAGAACGTGACAAGACTTTCTATTGATACATTAGTGAAAGGAGAAAGTCCAGAGGAGGTACTGCTAAGATCAAAGGGGGTAAGGGGGAGTGTGAGGAGGAGAACCAAGGAAAAGCATCTATCCTAAATAGATACTTCTGCTCAGTATTTACTGAGGAAAAGGTAGGACAGGGCCCACAGCTCAGCAGCATGGACATGGGGAGGGAGGTGTGCATTAGTCCCTTCACCAAAGAAGGGGTCCTTCAAGAGTTTGCTAAGCTCAGGGTGGACAAGACAATGGGACCTAATGACATACATTCCAGGGTATTAAAGGAGCTAAGGGTGGAACTAGAAGAGCCATTATCAGAACTGCTTAGTGAGTCTCTGAGCACGGAGAAGTCCCAGAAGACTAGAGAAGGGCTCATGTGATCCTGCTCCACAAGTGTGGTAGCAGGGAGGAGGCAAGGAATTACAAACCAGTCAGTCTTACCTCAGTAGTGGGCAAGATCATGGAGGCACTCCTTAAGGAAAGGATAGTGCAACACCTGGAATCCATAAGAGCACATGATCCAAGACAGCATGGGTTTACAAAAGGAAGATCCTGTCAAACTAACTTCATAGATATCTTTGACTGGGTAACAAGAGTGGTGGACCAAGGGGGAGAAGTTGATGTCACCTACACCTTGACTTCAGCAAAGCTTTCGATGCTGTTCCACACAGAAGACTGATTAATAAGCTGGTAGGCTCGGGGTGGGTCAGACGTTGGTCAACTGGGTGGCACACTGGTTGGCAGGCAGAAAACAGAGAGTCGTGGTAAATGGTATACAGTCAGAAGAGATGCAAGCCACAAGTGTGGTACCTCAGGAGGGATCAGTCCTGGGGCTAGTCATCTTCAATATCTTCATCAGTGACATTGCAGATGGACTAGAGGGTAAGGCTTGTCTGTTTGCAGATGACACCAAGATCTGCAACAGAGTAGATGATCCAGATGGGGTGGGCAGAATGAGAAGAGATCTGGATAAACTGGCAAAATGGTTGGAAGAGTGGCAAATGGGGTTTAATGCAAAGAAGTGCAAGATCATGCACACAGGGAAGAGAAACCCTGAAGCCACCTATAGGTTGGGAGGGGAGTTGCTGGCAAACAGAAGGGAAGAAAGAGACTTGGGCAGCATCACCATCACAGATGACCTGAAATCATCCAAGCAGACCACTGAAGCAGTAGGTAAGGCTAGTGGGATGTTGGGGTGTATTAGTAAGGATATCACAAGTCGTAAGAGGGAGGTAATAATCCCACTTTACAAGACACTGGTTTGGCCCCATCTGGAGTACTGCGTGCAGTACTGGAGGCGGTACCTGCACAAGGACATTAACAAAATGGAGGCAGTTCAGAGAAGGGCAACCAAAATGGTGCGGGGACTGCATCAGAAAACATATGAGGACAGATTAATGGAGCTCAATATGTACACCCTAGAGCAAAGGAGGGAGAGAGGTGATAAGATCAAAATATTCAAACATCTTAAGGGCATTAACAAGGTGAATGAGTCCAACATATTTCAATATAAGAAAAATAGCAGGACAAGAGGACACAGCATGAGATTAGAGGGAAGCCAATTAAGGTGGAATGTGAGGAAGTTCTTTTTCACAGAAAGGGCGTTGGATGCATGGAATGGCCTACTTCTGGAAGTGGTGGATATGAATACAATGCAGGGCTTCAAACAGGCATGGGATAGGCACAAGGGAGCAATACATATGAGTATGAGTAGATAGGCCAGTGACAGAGTACAGGCCTATGGCACATTAATAAGGTAGAAAAAAATGGGCAGACTGGATGGGCCTTGTGGTTCTTATCTGCCGTCAGCTTCTATGTTTCTATGTAGGTATTCCTTTTGTTGATACTGGGGAAAAGCTTGAGGCTGGAAAAAAAGCCACTCCTTGCTTGGTGCTTGGGGTGTGGTAGAAGCTCTTTCTCTTGCTGCTGCAGTCTTATTGACAGCCTTGTACTCATTCATTTTTTTCATGCATGCTTTGTTTGTTTCCGAAACAGAGAAACAGTGTCACAGGGAAAATCCATGGGTTTAGTTTGAGTATCTTGTCTCAGACTGGTAGTTCTGAGCCAAGCAAACCTACTGAGTGACACAGCAGATGCCATCTGCCTGGTTGCAATGTCATTTGAGTCCACTGTCATCCTAAACTGCATCTTAGCAGCTTCGGTACCCCTTTTTGCAGTGTCTTCCAGGCCACCAGCCATGGGAGAAGGAGCTGCTTTGGCAATCTGTAGCACTGTGGACTAGATTCTTTTGGTATCTGGTTATATAGGACACATAGGATGCCTGTCAAATAGCCAGTGAGGATCTCAGATAAACTTTCTTTGCTATAGAGTCCACCCTCCAACAATCTTTGTCTGGAGGGTGGGATGCCAGAGGGATGCCGGCACTGTCACAAGCTGCAGCCTGCACTAAATCTTCATGACTTGGGTGTCCAAAAAGGAACTCAGTACCAGTCCTAGCCACCCAGTACTTTTTGTCTGCCTTCTTATCTGTAGGAGGGACAGAAGTGGGTGTCTGTAACACCTTCACAGTCTGTTTTTTTCAGGGACTTATGAAGTGGTAACAGCAACCTCTTTGATGGTGGCACATCCATCATTTCTTTGCATTCCTCTTCCTCCTCATCTTCTATAGATTCTTGAGATGGGAAGGCAAGGGTCTGAGCAATCTGCTTCATAAATGAAAAATAGGATGTAAAATCCTCTGTTCCCTTGTCAGAGGAATCTAGTCTGTGAGGATCAAGGGAAACATCCAGATCAATGGGATCTCCCAGATCCTCATCATCCTCATCCTCATCATACTCTTTGTTCTCAAATTGCTCCCCACTTTGGTCTGTTAAACCGGGAGCTGTAATTGAACTGGGAGTTTGTGGTAGTGTTTGCTCACGAACCGGAACCGAGAACTGTAAAGACTGGATTATTTTCATCGCGTTAGCGATTTCCTCAATAGAAAGAACTGTGGTTTTTCTCGCTGCAGTTCCTGGTGCTTTTCTTTCTTTTTTCTTTTAATTGTAATCAGTACCGTAGGAAGGGTGGGGCGGGTGGTGCTCTGGCACTGGACGCAACCCTCGGGGGGGCGCAATTTTCAACTGAAGCTCATTTTTTTATTATCTTGCGCTACTGCTTTTTTAAATTTATTTTGGCTTGATAAATTGTATTTATGTCTGGCTGTCAGTAGGGGCGCATCTGTGGACCAAGGACCAGCAGGTTGGGTTGGGGGGGGGGTCACATGAGTTGCAGGCAAATAATTATGTAGTGTGGTGTTGCTGCGATGAGAAAGAAAGAGAAACTGTGGGTGGGCCAGTGCTGCCCACTAGTATAAAAGGTACAGGCGGTGTATGTATCACGGAGAGGCAGTTAAACTTGGAGTTGGAGATAATGTTATTGTTGACAGTAGAGCCTAGAAATAGAGTGGCTAGCAGGCAGCAAAAAAAGCGATAGACGAGTGTATTTTATTGAGACAAGACTGGGAGAGATGATAGAGAAGACAAGAGAAATCCATCTTGAAGATTTTTAAGCAAAGCAATGTAGCGCATCACTGTAGAAGTCCGTCTACAGTATGTGCAAGTCCGTCCCGGCCGTCTCCCATGTATCTGTGTGATTCTGTATTCCGTATTGTTTTAAAATGAAAATTAATTCTTCAAATCTGTTTACTGTTTAGTTTGCTGTGTCTGTGTGACAGTGTGAATGAATGAGGTGTGAGTGTGTTGTATGTGTCGGCATTAGCTTATGTGGCGGTGCCACTAAGGAGGATTCTTGATTGAATTGCACTGCACTTCAGTGATCGGGAGGAAGGATTGGATCTGATTTTTAATTAGATTGTGGGACTGGGCCAAGGGACCCACGGCCCAGGCCTGACTCAGGTGTGATAAGACGACTCAGTAGTTCACGGGACTGGGATGGAAGTGAAGACATTCACGCCCTCCAATCTGCTGCTTGTGTGCTGACTGACTGACATGGTGTGGGCAGGCCATAGGCACTCTCACTTCAGCCCACCACACTGTTTTCTCTCATCTTGACCCTCATTCCTCCTGCACTTCAAGTTCACACCAAGGAGGCTCCCCCAGTCCCACCCCGTGCTGTTTCCTTCTACTCCATGCAGGCGGGTGGTGGAGGGATGACACAGACAGACCCAGTCAGAGCAAAGCCTGCAGTCAGACCAAAGTCATACTGCGACTCCATTGCACTGCACTGACTAGTCTCCCTCAAGTTGGTTGGTACATGCTTTTTTTCGTTATTGTACATCCGTTGGGACTGGATGCCAGGTTACAGACACTGTGCAGACTGTGGTCTCTGAATGACTGGTCGCATGACCCCTGAAGATGGAGACGGGTCAGAAATCATCTCTAGCAACAGTCACATACAGAAGTAGCTGTGTTGTAGTATTCCGTTTTCAGAGGATTCCTCAGCAAGTGCACGTGTATTTCCTTATGTCTCAATTTTGAAGATATAGGAAATTCCTATATCTTCAAAACAGAGACATAAGAAAATATGTGTACTGTGTTTTCCTAAGCCCAATTATCTCATTCAAATGTTTAGTATGCTGAAAAATAGTTTGTCACTCTTACCCATGAATGCTACGAGAATCATGCACCTGCAGTGCATTGCTTTTAATAATGAATAAAACTAACCTCCCCAATAGATTGACACATTTTCAGGGACCACGCCCCAACTTAGACCTCACAAACATAGCTGCAATGCCCCCTCCTTAAAGTAAACTGTAAAGAAAATATAAAAAATACTGCCTGTCTAAATGTGCTTCTAGCCAGCCAGAGTCTCCTGGCTCAGTTGGTAGCACATCCACCTATGGACTAGAAGGTTGTGAATTCTCTGCCCACACTGGGATTGGACTTGCACCTAAAATGCTGGCATCAGAGTGCAGTAGTAGGGGGTGCTGAACTGCTGAGGTGTGCTGTCCGTTGGATGAGACGTTAAACTGAGGTCCCTTCTACCCATCCTGGTGTTGTCCTGGTGGGTGTCCAGGTGGAAGTAAAGAACCAAGGGGCACTCTTCGCAAAGAGCAGCAGACATTCCCGGTGTCCTGGCCAACATTCCCCTTCCCATAAACCAGTTCATGCAATTGTCCAGGCTGTGTGTGGGTGTTGATGTGTGATATGGCCGCCACCACACATTAAGTCACCACTACCAGTCTAGCATTACGTCTAAAGCACTTTGGGATACACTGTGTATGAAAAGTGCTATATAAATGCTGATTCTTCTTCCCACACCTCAGATTCATGGCAGCAAAATTTAGGGACCAACCATGCTTGTAGCGTTTTTTTTTCTTTTCTTTCAAAAAGCCCCGAACCTCGAGCTGGAGCATGTAAACCCTCCAGAGCTTCTTGCTCTTTTCAGCGGTGGGGGCAGAAAATTTGTCTCTTGCCCAGGGCACCTAAATGCCTTCCTACGGCTCTGATTGCAATGGCTGGTTCAGCAGCTTTTTCAGTGGTTCAGTTTTTAGAAGAAGTGCCATTGCCCCTTTCAGAGGGCAGCTCCTCCGGTTCAGGTTGATGAGGAACCGGTTGCTCAATGGCTGGGTTTGCAGCCTTCTCAGCCATCCTCTCCTTCAGTCTTTTCAAATGTCTCAACAGTAGACTGAGGAAAATTACTACAAATCTCACACTCTGTCTGCAAGTGGTCAAACCCCAGAAAGAATAAACAAATCAAGTGTGGATCTGCTTTGGCAAAAAGTTCTCCACAGTCAGTGTTTACCAGGGACAGTGGTTTGAAAACCAAGCTCGAGCTTAGCGGAGGGAGGTAGGGGGTGTGAAGCTGTAGATGAACAGGCCGTAGTCAATGATGGAAATTACTGCACTATTGATAGCAGTTCGCAGGGCGTCAGGTGTCAGGTATCACTTGTGTCTGTGAAGAAGCCCTATTCTGATGTTAACTGTTCTGGCTACATTCTCGATATGCTTGGAGTAGGAAAGGGAGCAGTCCACAGTTACCCCAGGTATTTGAAATGATTGCCTTGTTCCAGAGGGACACCTGACTTACACAACTATAACCTGCTCTACTACCAGCAACATGGCTTCAGAAAACACCACAGTACCACATCCACCCTAGCCCAATTCACCAACCAAGTCTACAGATACATGGAGTCCGGCAAAGTCACAGGTGCGGTTTTTGTCAACTTAAGATATTCAACCTGGTTGACCACCACCTCCTGCACAACAAACTGCTGCACCTAGACTGCTCTGAAATGGTGGCAATATAGTTCCAAATGTACTTCTTCAGGCGCTTCCAAACTATCAGCGTCGGCCCGCCACCTCCCTACCTATGGCAGTGTCCGTGTGTCCCCCAGAACTCCATGCTGGGCCCCCTAATGTTCTCCCTTTTTATTAACTCCCTACCTGTGGACTGTCTCTCCTGTCCGACATTATTATATGCAGATGATCTAGTACTTTTCCAGAGTGACAAATCCCTGACCACCCTGTTCACCACCCTCACTCTTAACTATGGGGCTGCCCATAACTGGTGCTTGAATAAAAGGCTCCTAGTGAATGCAACTAAAACCAAGGCTATGCTCCTGGGATCCAAACCAAATCTATCAAAACTCTCCAGAACAAATTCCTCATTAATGGTCTTATCACTGGAACACCCCCCCCCCGAACATCCCCCATTTCAAATATCTGCATGTCAGGTGGACCCCCACTCATGTTTGATGGGCACATCAACTTCACGATGAAGCGTATAAATCAGAAACTGGGAGTCGGCTATCAATTTAAACAATGCCTGACCCCAGAGGCTCACCTGCCAAAAGTCCAAGGAAACTCCTCCACCTACTTGACTACTGCACCCCTATATTTTCCTATATGTCCACAAACTGTTCGCTAGACTCAGCACAGCCAACAACAGCATTTGCAGGTTGCGCTTCTGCTCTTTTCACCATGCACCATTATACCTTGTACAAATCCCTACGCTGGCTTCCACTACAAGCCAGGTATGACTATGCCCTTGGTTGCATAGTAGACAAAGCCACTAGGGATGGAAAACTGTCCCCATACTCCTCCCTGCTCAAGCACAAAACTACCTCTCATAACCTCTGGCAATCCTCTGTCCCTCCGCAGGATGTTCCCAAGGTTTCTACCTGCATGCATGCTAATGCCGTGCCCCTCACTGTCCCCACCCTCTGGAACAAACTCCCTGCCTCCCTCTGCAGGATGTTCCCAAGGTTTCCACCTGCATGCATGCTAATGCCATGCCCATCCCTGTCCCCACCCTCTGGAACAAACTCCCTGCCTCCCTCCGCAGGATGTTCCCAAGGTTTCCACCTGCATGCATGCTAATGCCGTGCCCCTCACTGTCCGTACCCTCTGGAACAAACTCCCTGCCTCCCTTTGCAGGATGTTCCCAAGGTTTCTACCTGCATGCATGCTAATGCCATGCCCATCCCTGTCCCCACCCTCTGGAACAAACTCCCTGCCTCCCTCCGCAGGATGTTCCCGAGGTTTCCACCTGCGCGCATGCTAATGTCGTGCCCCTCACTGTCCGTACCCTCTGGAACAAACTCCGTGCCTCCCTCTGCTCCCTAGACTTGCACACCACTTTCAAAGACCACTTAAAAACTTGGTTCATGGCCAAATCCAAATATCAATGCCCATTCAGGTAACCCCAAAATGCAAGTCCTCCCAGTGCCTATACCCTCTGTTGAATCTGTCCCAAGTAACAGAGAACCTATTTCATGCATACTGGCCTGTATCCTGTTACTTGGCCTTGCACTTACATGCTTCGCACTTTTGTTATTGTACCCTTGCACTTCCATGCTTCGCACTTTTGTTATTGTGCCCTTGCACGTTGCTATTTGTATTTTTGGAATGGCCTTCCTGAGGAGGTCATGGGGTCAAAAACAGTGTGGGAATTCACGAATGCATGGGACAGACATAAGGCAATTCTTGTGGGGGTAGGAAGAAACAGGATGTTGGTTAACTAGGATTGATCTGCAGCTTACCCAGTAGGTAGGGAAATGGGCAGACTAGGTGGGCCAAGCGGTCCTTATCTGCCATCAAGGTCTATGTTTCTATTGTACCAAGGTTAGCCCAAATGTGTTTGACTCAGTTTTATATTCTTGTACCACCCTATACCAATGTAATTTGAATTGTATGTGCCAGTTATTACCCATGTGCCACCTGTATGGCCCGGGTCAAGCAGGAAAATGGTCCCTTGTATGAGCTCACCTACTTGGTAGACAAACAAATAAATAAATGAGGTGGTGTGAAAATGACTATGTTGATGAGTGTGGGTTGAAAAATTTGACTGTACACTCATAACATTGCTGTTTTTTACATTTTTACCCCAAAGTTTCAACACAGCCTTCTTATGACCCTACCTCATGAACAAGGGTAGAGAAAATTTTGAAATCCTGCCCAAAAGGCGATATCCTGCCACAAGTGCAAAAACACATTTTGGCCTGGATTTGAAAAATGCCAGCTGTCGCATTCATGAGGTGGTGTGAAAATAAATGGCTACGGTCACATCACGCTACACTGTAACTCTGGAGAGCAGACTGCAGAAATGGCCCAAAAGACCCTCTGCTGGAACACCCCCCATTTCCTTCCACACCACACTACACAGCAACTCGGGACAGCAGACTGCAGGAACGGCCCAAAAGGTTAATAGCTGCACCATTTCTGAAGGGACACTCTGCTGGGGTGAGTAAAATACATTTACTCTGTGTTTTCAATGGATGCCTTAATCGGCAGAGTGAGGAGATCATTTTTTGAACTGGGACAGGTACCAGTGAATGTATGCGGAAACCGAGGTTATTGTGGGGTTACCCTAATTCCTGGGAGGATCTCCATGCTGAACTGCTTTTTTGAGGGCATTTGGAGAATTCGGATTGTACTGTGAGTGGGGTGTTCATAGCTACAAATTAATCTGTGATTGTGCTAGCATTTGTACTTTCCATTTTTAATCCTCTGAATTTCTCTCTTCTTTCTCTGGAACCCTGCTATGCTTAGCGCATGCACACCGAGGTGCAGGTAGGGTCCCACTGTCTCACCTTTCCCGCTGTTGATCAGGTTACCTGACCCTCCTTTGTCTCTCTCTACTACTTGGCCCTCTGCTAGAACCCCACCCCCTTCCACACCACACTACACAGAAGCTTGGGACAGCAGACGGCAGGAGTAGTCCGACAGGTAAAGAGCTGTACCACTGCTGTAGAGACTCTCTGCTGGGGTGTTTTCCTGTCAACACTTTGCATCGATTGCTCAAGCCCACCTCAGCCACCCTCCCTCCCAAGGCTGTACCTCTTGAGTCATCTGGTCAGGTGACCCAAGTCCCCATTTCTCCCTTAGCAGATTATACAGTACCTGTTGGCCACTAGGGGTCACTCCAGAGCCCACATTTTTATGTTGCCTTGCACGCAAGCACAAGCAACATATTGTGATAGCTTGGAATAGCAGGTTTTGGAGGTGTAGTTGTGTTGTGGCCATTGGTGCCACTGCTTTTTTGGGCTGGGCTCTGTGGATTGAATGAAATAGCATGCTGTCTATGACAGCAGTGCAAAAGTGTGTCACTAACTTGAAACGCTTTCGCCGCTGCAATGGAGGAGCACCCCCTCATTGCAGGGTGTGCCTTGCCTGGTGTAACATTGCAATAAACATGGCGGTGGCTGTCGCTGTCCACCTCTCACAGTCAGCAACAAGCCAAAGTCGGAGGTGCCCACTCCCCCTGTTAGCATGCCCCCTCCCAAGTTCATTTGCAGACAGGGGAGCCTAATCCCCACCGGCATGTCTCCCATATTATAGTGTGAATGCCGAGGGAGTGCCCAATCCCCCTCGGCATCATGTGCCCCCCAAACACAGACATGTTTTCTGTGCCGACAGGGGGCCCATCCCCCTCGGCTTCAGTCCCGCTCCCCAAAAAATACAGGTAGCACACTGGGAGCCAACCCCAGTGTGCCAAAACAAACCTGTTAAAAAAAAAAAAAAAAAAAGTCCCGAGGCGTATTTGTGGGTTTTTTTATCTATAAAAGAGAAAATGGTCCCTTGTTGTCTCTGGGGCCTTCTCCCCCAACCCGCACTCACCCTCTGCGCACCACACAACCCCGCACCCCCCTGTCACCAAATACTTACCTTCAGAGTCCATTGTGATAATCTTTGGTGCAGTGGGATCACGTCTGCACTCTTCAACGCCAATCGTGAATGGAAGAAATGCCAGTAAGCTGTATAATGGCATCAATGGAGGGTTTCAACTTAGGTGGCTATCTTAGCCATTTTTGCGACTTTTGGCACCTAATTTTCAGCATGGGGTTCTAAGGATCCCACCTCATGAATTCAGTCACTGTCATGTCGTTATTCAGTCCTGAAAGGTGACTTTGAGGTCACTGTGTGGAATCACCTTCCGGGACTGATTAACGAAACAATAGTGTCACTGTTCATGAGGTGGGTTTCCAAAAAGCCTATGTTGCAAATCTGGTAAAAGAATTCCAAAAAATGACTGTGTTACAAGTGTGTGTTGCACAGTTTCCATGCATGCTCGTAAATCTGAGAATTTTTAATATAGTTACTCCAAATTTTCAACATTGCCATTTTTTCGCACCTCCTTATAAACAGTACAGCTGTCATTTTCCACATCCTGCCCAAAATGTGTTTTCACACATCCACGCACAAAGGTGCAGTCACTGTAGGAAAGCAATGTCCGGAACAAATTAAGAAAATCACAGTGACACTACTCAAGAGCGGAGGTCCCAAAATGCCTTTGTTAAAAATTTGGTGCCACCCTGGTGGCACTGAGAGCTGGTCACCTGAATCTTGTACCATGCCGTCGACTGGTATTCGGGAACGAGCACAGGTTGCTAGGGGTTGGTAGGGGAGGAGAGGGGAAAAAGTGTCTGATGAACTACTCTCCCTCTCTAGGGTGGGGGGTACATGACTGTCGGTGCATGACTGCCCCATTGCGGAGGGTGGGGGACAAGATGCACACTGTGCTCTGGGGAGAGTTGGGGGCAGACGCCATGAGGGAGTGCATGCGGATGCATGTGCACTCTCCTCCGCCGGCATCACTGCACGCCCGCCGACTCAGGGAAAGAAAGAGGAAAAAGATGGCATCCTTGTCAAGCGGCTTGATGGCCGTTCAAAGATCTCCAGCTCTGTGGGAGTAACTGATCTGGCACCATTTCAGGTGGGTGAATTGGGGGCTCCTCACCATCCCACTGCAGGGGTAAGCCACAGAAGACAAGGCTGACCCTAAGGGAGTACAGGGAAATGGATGAAGACTGGATATCCCAGTGGAGTTGCCAGGCAGAAGAGAGGAGATGCCTTGGGGGGAGAAAAAATGTCTAGCTAAAAAAAAAAATAAATAAATTGGTGACAAGCTTTCACAGAATGACTATGTTATGAGCATGTGTTGTGCAATTTCCATGCACACTCGTAAGTCTAAGGATTTTTAATATTTTCACTCCAGATTTTCAACATTGCCATTTTTGCACATCTCCTTATGAACAGTACAGCTGTCATTTTTTACAGCCTGCCTGAAATGTGGTTTCACACATCTGGTGCACAATGGTGTGGTCGCTGTGTGAAATCAACATTCAGAGCAGATTAAGAAAATCACAGTGACACTGTTCATAAGCAGAGGTCCCAAAATGCCCATGTTGAAAATCTGGTGAAAGAATTCTACAAAGTGACTTTATGTTATGAGCATGCATTGTGCAATTTCCACGCACGCTCTTAACTTCAAGAATGTTTAATATTTTCACTCCAGATTTTCAACATTGCCATCTCTTCACACCTCCTTATAAATGGTATAGCTGTCATTTTTCACATCCTGCCCAAATTGTGTTTTCGCACATCTGGCGCAGAATGGCATGGTCGCTGTGAGAAATCAACGTTTGGGACAGATTAACAAAATCACAGTCCCACTGTTCATGAGCAGAGGTCCCACATGCTTTCATGAGGTGGGGTCACAAAAAGGCCATGTTGAAAATTTGGAGTGCAAATACCAACAAACGCCCAGGGTGTTAAGGTTTCTAACCATAACGTCCCACCCTGTACAGACTGACAGGCATCAGGGGTGTGTCTTCGGATTGTCGGCTGTAATGCTCACACCATTCCACCCCCACCCCACAGCCACTGACAAGCATCAAGGTGTGCCTTGGACTCTTCGGCCCCAAAGTTCACCAAAGTCTCCTATACTGCACCCATCTCAATGTACTTTCTTATGGAATGGGGTGAGCGTAAAGCCCGATGACCACACGGCATAACGCAACACTTGTCAGAGTCTGCAGGTTTGGGTGAGGTTAAATGGCAGATGACCCAAAGGCAAACCTCAATACCTGTCAGTCTCTGCAGGGTCGGGTAGGGTTGACGTTGGTTCCATAATTCACTGACATTCCTATTATGCATCTCTCTAACTCCTGCACTACCAATGCCAACGCCAGCAAGACAACATTTGGCATTGACAAATCCTTGTTTTAACTGGTATCCCTTCTCTACCCCCTCTCTCTCCCATACGTTAGCCCTGCCTACTCTCTTTCCTGCCTATTTTTGCTACTCCTCTCAGTCTTGCTTGACCCTGGAATAGAACCCTTGATCCTCTGCTCCAGAGGTGATAACACTACCGCTGCGCCATCCTTCCCAACCAGCTTTTGAACTGTCAGCTCCGTCCCTTCTCTTCTAGTCCTAATCCTGTCAATATCATCACTGGGTATCTCCCCTCAGATCCCACTACAAGCCTCAACCTGCTTAATTATGATCCACCCTTGGAACTTGGTAGGCCTTAGCTGCCTATTACCCCTCATCTTCCCCCTCCCACCCCAGCCCTTATACAGAGCCACTACCCCGCCTGACCCTACCCACCTTAACATTCACTTCAAAGGGACTTCTCTCAACCTCGTGGGCTGACTACTCACCCCAATCACCCCTCTCTCAGAGTAACATCTTTATTAGCCCCCTCATCTGGGCCTTCCCAATCCCTCTAGTTACACACAAACCTCGCCGCTACACCCGCATCCCTGCCACCAGTTTGAGAGTGATTAAATCTGCCTTCCTCTGCCATGCCCTACTTCTCTCGCTTCTATCTGGTAATGTCCACCCTAACCCCGGTCTGCCCCACCTAACCTACTCCTCATGGCGTCATGCCGAGGGTCTCCTTCTAGCGTCCATAAACATCTGCAGCTTGCTCAAAAAGCATGGCGTACTGCAAGGCTGGATGGCCCAGCACAGCCCAGACATCCTGGCAATTGCGGAATCCTGGCTTAACCCAAAAACACCCGACTCCATGGTGGCTACTGTGGCGATACCATCTTCAGGGAGGACAGACTGATATCGAGGGGAGGTGGCTGTGTGCTCTATTTATGTGACTCCCTCCAAGGGGTCAAAATCTCTATCTCACCACCCACCCATGAGGTACAGACCCTGGTAGTTAAAATTCAGGTTGGAAGCTCTGGGAAGCCCTTTCATATCGTTACAGTGTATATTCCACCCAGGAACCAGAAACCGGCCTTCAGTGCTATTACCACCTGTCTATCCATGCTGCCAGATAATGCTGAGATCTAGACTACGGGGAGTTTAACATTGATTGGCAGTCACCCATAGCTCACCCTTATAAGGACGCTATAGCAGCTATTGAACCTTACCGAAGTAGTACTTTTCCCCCATGCAACTGAATCCTAAAACTGCTGGACCTTTTTTTGTCAATAAAGCTTTGATAGTTTTCATAAATAATAATTCAATACATGTACTAATTAATACAATACACATACTTCATTCATAGAATTAACATAGGACTGCAATAACAAGGAAAAGAATAAAGACTGAAACATTTAAGCAACACGCTGAATGCCAATAAATAATTAATTTAACCATTATAATTACTAATGTGAATAAATAACCTACTAAGGGCAATCTAACTAAGCAACATACTTATAAAAGAGTTAATGACTCAATATAAGATAATTAATACATCTAGAGCTATCTTCTAGCATATCCAGTCTTGATATCTAGCTAAGAATGAGCATGTAAGTATTATAGGATATGAGTCCACCTGCTGGGATATCACACTGTATTGGTTGTTATGGTTTTTATGATCAATTACATTTTGATAACATGTCTGATTTAAGATGTTATTACCAAAGGCATTATTTACTTATCAGAGAGATAAACTAATACAGAGAGAAAAGAAAGAGTGTAGAAATACCCTAGAGTATGACAGAAATATAAATCAGAAGGAAAGAGGAGAATAGATAAGCGAGGCTGAGCAAGATCTGAGAGCTCGCTGAATACACCTTCATACCAAATATATCCACCACATATGCTAAAATAGGAGAGATCATAAGAGGGACCTTATGCTCACAAGTCACCCAGCCAGACTCTCCAAGGTCACTGTACTCCCCGATGCCTTAAGTGACCCCCCCAAATGTATTTAGTTTTAGTTACTTTTTGTTGACTGGGTAAGTGCACTAGATTAATTCTTGCTTATTTTCAGGCACGACCCGGGGGAAGGGAGATACAGATGAATGCCAACTGACCTTGAACCAGATTAAGCTGCTGGTGGTAATTTTAGTGAATGGGGGGAAATTTGGCCAGGGCACCGAGGAAATTCCCCTACTGAACTGTAGGAGGAACCCTTGGCCATCCAGCTCAGGATGGCCAGTCTGGAAGAACCTCAGGAGAAGATGGATGCAGACACAGCAGGCCTCATCTCCTGTTTTTGTTCCACAAGAGGCCATGGAAGAAGATTTAGTTCTGGATGAATATGAATCAGATTCCTCGGTGGTTGTGGATGAATCTAAGCCTCTAGTAGACTTATTTCAGAAAATGGAACAGCATCATCTCATCAAACAGCAAAGTAAGCAGCACTTTCCAGAAGTGAACTGTGATAAAGAAATTGGATTGAACGCTGCTGTGGATGTTGGTGTTAGCGATGCTAGTTCTGCACTTGTCAAATCAGCCCAAAATGCTGTCAGACATCCGGTGAGTCATACGAGTAATGATGCAGTGCAGCAGAGTCAAAAAGACTAGGCTGATTAATCTGATACCAATGCCTCAGATATCAACAAGGCATCTGCAGGTACTAATAAGGCTGGCAGTTCAAGCAGCAGTACTGTGTAGTGAAAGCCCATACCAGCGAAATTGAGGGAAAAATCGACTGGCGCTAACAGTAAAAATTCAGACACCCCTTTGACAACACTTACACCGAGCGTGACCGCAAGGCCTACTACAGAGACATTTTCCTTTTCTAAAGATAAGAGCACTGCCAGATGGAGCAAAAACAAAATGCAAGGTTTTTCTGGTAAAACATTTCGTGATCCTGAGAAAAAAATTAAGCAATAAAGTAGGAAGGCTGAACTGCTACCCAGAACGCATGTTACAGAACGGAGGTTGGGAGTTGCGAAATGATGGACTTTGGACACCAGACTCGCAGGAACCAACCTACATCCAGATGTGGAAAAGAGTAACAAGCAATGTGACCACCACCGCAGAGAGGTCCAACACACCCCGGGGTAATGTTTTAATGTCTAGACATGCATTAACTGACTCTGTGCTAATACTGATGTGAATGCTAACAATCATTTTGTTTTGCAAATGAAGGGATATGGGAGGTTGGTGGTAGGGAAGGAAAGGTGAATGAAATTGAGACTTCTGGGGAAAATGGTAATATACAAAATACACCTGAGACTGTGGAAAATAATGTCCCCATTAGATTAGGCCCATACCCAGCTGATATACAAACTTTAACAGAAGGCAGAGGGGCAGCAGATACTTTATTTAAGCTTTCAGATCTTTTTCAAACTAAAGGTGAACCTACATCTCGGTGTCATGCTGTTTATTTGCTATATAAAGGAGGACTAAGTGATCCTTCAGGCAGAGTGTATATAGCATGCAAACTTACAAAAGAATCCATGAGATTTTTCTCCTCAGAGATTTCTGCACTAATTAGCTTGGGGAATTCAAACTATGATGTCAGTTTTAAAAATGTATCTGGCCTAAACAGATTTTGGGCCCAATATAATGCATGTAAGAATTCCCCCCCTTTGGGTCTCTTTTCATGTTATTCCACTTACAAAACCAGCAGTTAAGGACATCACAGTTATGTTTAAAAATAAGGGGGCTAACATTGAAGACATTTTATTCTGGTTAAGACAAAGGTGTGAGATTCTGAGTAAACCCACTCTCACATTAGATGGGGAAGAGATCTGGGATGGGGTGGAGAATTACAGTACAATTATACACTTCTAATTCTGGTCCCGTGCACCTTCCGAGCTCTTTTTGTTTAGGAAGAGATAGGGGGGTAATTTTTTATGTGGGACAGCCTAGATCTTGTTTCAAATGTGGCTCCTGGGCACATTTAAGCTCGGCCTGTGACTCTGTAAAGTGCATCCATTGTCGGGAATTTGGCCATAAATCTGAGAAATGTAATTTGTTTAAATGTAATCTATGTGAGCATATGGGCCATGCTTAGGGTCGTTGTCCCTGGGCATCCCATAATAGGGGGGACTGCCCATCTCATGAAGGGATCATTAATTTAGCACAGGAACAAGCTAAAAAGGTGGCAGAGCAAAGCTTAAGAGTGGATTTGGATACTTTAAGGCAGGACCAGTAGATTAGAAGACAAAATGAAAAAATTACCATAGTAATGTTGTTTCTTCTAATGGAGTCTTGCTGTATCCTGACAATATGCAGTTAGACCGACCGGTTCAACTGCCCAGGAGAACAAGGAGTTAAACTCTATGCAAATGCATAGAATGTTGAGCTTGAGCTTGGTTTTTAAACCACTGTCCTCGGTATGTTCTAGTAACTGATCAGATTCTTATGAAGCAAAACTATATATATATATATAGACAAAAACTAAGCCTAAACAGGGGTCCCCACAGGGGAAACAATCAAAAACACAAAAAGGCATGTAGAAGACTCAAATCACAGATGTCCAAGGAAAACCAATGCCCATCATTGGGTTAAGTCCTATAGGTGCTGCAGAAGAGCCACCCTTTCCCAGGTTCTGAAGGGGAGGTAGGGTGGGAGGTCAGAATACAGCAAGACTCCATTAGAAGAAACAACATTACTATGATAAGTACTTTTTTCTTCAAACAACATGAAGTCTTGCTGTATTCTGACAATATGCAGACTACAAAGCAGTGCCCTATGGAGGTGGGCACAGAACCTATTTGGGAATAGGCTCTGCAGTACTGCTGTGCCAAACCTGTCATCACTCCTAGCCTGAATATCCAGGCTGTAGTGCTTAGTGAATGTATAGACAGATTTCCAGGTGGCAGCCTTACATATCTCAAGTAAAGTGACTTCTCTAGCAGCCACCAAAGAGGCAGCAGTCCCTCTAGTAGAATGGTCCCTAAGGCCTGTTGGTGGGTCCTTACCCAGCTTACTGTAGCAAAACTGGATACAGGCCACAATCCATCTAGCTATAGTCCTCTTTGTAGCTGGCCTGCCTTGACCAACCTCACCATAGGTAAGAAAAACTTGGGAACAATCCTTCCTTAGCCCCTTTGTCCTGTCCATGTAATAGCTCTTTTTACATCTAGACTGTGTAACCTGCGTTCACCTGAACTGGAGTGCTCTGAGAAAAATACAGGCAAGGTAATGGACCAATTAAGAAGGAAATCAGAAACTACCTTAGGGAGGAACATCCTATTGGTTCGGAGCACAATATTTTCCCTGTGGGGTGTAATATAGTTGGGCTCCACTGACAAGGCCTGAAGCTCACTGATTCTTCTAGCAGAAGTGATGGCCACTAGAAAAACAGTTTTCCAAGTGAGAAACTTGAGCACTGAAGAAAACATAGGTTGGAAAGGAGGTTACATAAGCTGGCCTATGCATATGTTCAAGTCCCATGCCGGGGTAGGTTCACTATGTGGAGGATGAAGATGCAGCAACCCTCTGAAGAACTTTTTGAAAATTTGGTGTGCAGCCAGAGAACAGCCCTTTCCTGCTGAAAGATAAGCAGAGACAGCAGAGAGGTGTACCTTCAGGGTAGACGGCTGTAACTGCAGAGACTGAAGGTGGACCAGATAGTCCAGAAGTTCTGGTAAACCAACCAGCTGTGGGTCCAGGTCTTTCTGGGAGCACCAAAGAGAGAATCTTTTCCACTCAGAGGAAGAACAGGTTACTCACCTGTAACAGTAGTTCTAGGAGTAGTATATGTTGTTCATCCACACTCATTGGCATGTCCCCTTCCTCTTTAAGATCCACCGAAAGTCTTCAAGCTGGCTCCTCCCACCCACTTGGGTGGTATATCCCTCAGCTCTGCCCCATTACGCCAGATCTTAGCCAGCTGAAGCCAGATGTTGCGTGTCACGGTCGGGAGGTAGGGTGGAGTCGTGTGGATGAACACATACCACTCCTAGAACTACTGTTACAGGTGAGTAACCTGTTCTTCTAGGAGCGTGGATATGTTGTTCATCCACACTCATTGGCAGACTCCTAGCAGTTCTCCAGGAGGAGGAAGGCAAGGTGCACACCCACTACTTAGGGAACAGAGACTGGAGAACTGAGGCCTCAAAACCAGCATCCTGGCATAACTCAAGGTCGATGTGGTAATGGGTGATGAAGGTGTTTGCTGACTTCCAGGTAGCAGCCTGTCAGATCTCCTGGATAGGAATGTCCCTAGAAGCAGCCACCGATGCAGCAGTATGGTGGGTAGAATGAACTTATCCCTCTGGGAGGCTCCTTGCCCACCAACTCATAGCACAGACCTATGCATGATGTAATCCACTTTGCAATGGTCTGTTTTGCTGCAGGTCTGCCAGAAGTGGCTTTAGCGTATGTGACAAACAGCTGGCGACCCTCTCCCCAAATTTCCGCCATCCTCTCCTTGTAATAGGAGACAGCACATCTCAGGTCCAAAGTATGGAGCCTGTACTCAGCCTCTGAGGTGTAATTAGGGTAGTAAACCGGCAGAGTTAACACCGGGTTAAGGTGATACTCTGACACCACCTTCAGAAAGGAATTTCAGGTGGGGGCGCAGGACAACCTTGTCCCTGTGGAAGACCAGATAAGGAGAGTCCACCGAAAGTGCCTGGAGCTCCCCTGTCCTTCTGGCAGCTGTGATAGCCACCAGGAAGGCCATGTTAAATGACAAGTGTGACAAGGTACACTTGTGCATTGGTTGGGATGGCTTGCACATGAGCTTTGCTAGTACCAGCAGTAGATCCCACGGAGGTGGAGGTTCACGCACAGGAGGGGATATGTGATCAAGGCCGTTGAAAAAGCACCTGACCACTGTCTCCTGCGCCAATGTCGGCTGACCAGCCCATGCCCGGTAAGCAGAGATGGCTGCCAGGTGACTGTAGACCCCCTTTGGAGAGAGACCAAAGGTAGTCGAGAAAGTTAGCCACTGGACAGGAGATGCCTCTACCACTGTGTAGACATCTTCGGAAAGACCCAAAGCCTGGAACTCTAGCCACTCAGGTACCAGGCTGTGAGGTGGAGGGATTGAAGGTCCGGATGGAATACCTTCCCCTGACTGAGAGAGATCAGGTCTCGGCATATGAAAAGTCGCTCTGGGGGCCTGCAGCAGAGGCTGAGGAGATCTGGATACCAGAACTGACATGGCCAGTCTCGGGCTACC
The DNA here is from genome assembly GCA_016271365.2 of Neoceratodus forsteri. Taxonomy (NCBI): domain Eukaryota; kingdom Metazoa; phylum Chordata; order Ceratodontiformes; family Ceratodontidae; genus Neoceratodus; species Neoceratodus forsteri. The sequence continues at coordinate 1,137,784,175 of CM028133.1, forward strand.
AGGATCACCTTCGCTTTGTCCCTCCTCACCTAGAGGAGCACCTTGTGGATCAAGGGAAATGGAGGGAAGGCGTAGAGGAGGCCTGGGGTCCACGGCCTCAAGAAGGCATCCCCCTGAAGCGAGCCCTGCTGAGGTGAGGCGGGCATGAAACAGCCTCAGCTTGGTGTTTTCCTTGGAGGCAAACAGGTCCACTATCGGTTTGCCCCAATGGGAGAACAGGCTGTGAGCTTCCTCTGGATAGAGAGACCACTCATGGGATGTCTGGCCTAAGCGGCTGAGAGCATCCGCCATATGGTTTGAAGCTCCTGCCACATGGATGGCTTGGAGATCTGCCTCCAGTTGGCTCACGAGGGTCCAGAAGCGGAGCACCTCCTTGCACAGCAGACAGAAGTGCATGCCACCCTGTTTGTTGAGGTAGTACATGGTCGTGGTATTGTCTGTCTGGACTTGAACCACTTGACTCTGGAGCTGAGGAGTGAAAGCTGACAAAGCCAGTGATGAAGACAATTATACAGAGAAGCCTGTTTAGTTACAGTGTCGCATGTTAGCACGACAGTATGAGCAGTCAACAAAGTAGTAGCAATTTAATCAGAGGTGGTACATACTAGCCCGGTGAAAGGGCAGACAACAGGAGTAGTGGCAGTAAAAGCAGAAAGGGGTAGGATTTAAAGAGGTGCGGTAAGGATGCCGCCCAGCGGGCATTGTCAGGGCACAGAGTGGTGCCTCAGAGTTATAGACAGGTGCACCACGCATGCTGAATAGTTCGCTTCTGAGTGCAGTTTTGAATTTGGAAATTGTGGGGGCATCTGAGAAGGGGAGAGGGAGTGAGTTGTACCAGGAAGGGGCTCTATGGCGGAAAGACCTCTGTCCATGGGAGGTCCTAGATCTTGGTATTAGAAAAGTGGTCTTGCAGGAGGTCAGAGTACAGACCAAGGGTTGGGCTACGTGGAGGGAGGCTGTCAAACCAGGCGGAGATAGCCCTAGAAGAGTTTTTTTAGCTATTATGCATGTTTGATGTAGTAGGCGTTCGTCTAGGTTCAGCAATGTTGCCATAACATAGAGCTGGCACGAATGTGTGAGCCTAGGGGCCCCCAGTGATTAGCTTGCAAGCCTTGTTTAGAATGAGGCGAATTTTATTGAGGGCAGTTGAGTTGGCAGCACCGTAGACCGGTAGTCCATAGTCAACCAGGGATAATATAAAGGAGGTCACCACAAGCCGGAGGGCAGTGGGGGGGAGGCAGTTTTTGTAGCGGTATAAGATACCTAACCGCACACTGGTAGCTGAGGCTAGTGCATCAATGTGGGTGTGGTAGGTGAGTGCAGAGTCAAAGGTGACCCCAAGGTACTTGTAGAAGTGTACTTGCTCTAGTGGCTGTTTGGAGCATGGGAGGATGTGGAGTGAGAAGTTGCTGGCTTTGTTTTGGGGGTGGACAAAGAGCATTGTTTTTGTTTTTTTTATATTTATGACCAGTCTGTGCTCTTTAAATCAGGTTTCGGCGTCATTAAAGGAAAGTTGCAGGGAGTCCTGGAGGGAGGTAGGGTTACAGTGGGTGGCAAAGATGACGGCATCATCTGCATACAGCAGAATTTTATCAGTGCATGCACTGGGCAGGGTGTTAAGGTAGAGCGAGAAGAGTAGGGGTCCCAGGATGGAGCCCTGGGGAACTCCAGAGCGGATGGGACAAGTTTTTGAAAGTATCCCATTAATTCTGACACGTTGGGAGCGGGCAGAGAGGTAGCTGGTGCACCAGGCGAGTGGACCAGTAGTGAAGCCAGTGTAGCAGAGGGCGTCCAGCAGGAGGGAATGTGAGACAGTGTTGAAAGCCTTAGAAAGGTCAATGAACACTGCCCCGGCTAGAGAGCCAGAATCCAGGGAGGAGTGTAGGAATGTTGAAAATTCAACTAGTGCGGTGCAGGTGCTGTGTCCTGCATGGAAACCATGCTGTTCTGGGCAAAGGATGTTGTGTTTGGTCAAGTAATCAGTGATTGGCGTGGCAACCAGTTTTTCAAGGGCTTTGGAGAGGGGCGGGAGTATGGAGATAGGCCGGTAGTACCCGGCCGAGGACCTGTCACCTCCTTTGTGAATGGGAGTGACAATGGCGGTTTTCCATGCAGTAGGGAATTGCCCCAGGCAGAGGGATTTGTTGAGAAGGCTGGTGAGTGGGGCAAGGACCTGGTCCAGTACCAGCCGGAGGATGCCGGGGTCCATGGAGTCATCGCCGGGACTATTGCTTTTTAGTGCATGGATCAGGTGGGGTCTGGCTTCCTGGGCAGTTACCCTACGTAGGTAGAAGCTTGCGTGTTGGAGGGCAGGGACCGGTAGGGAGGGTGGTGGTTCAAAGAAATTACTGGGGAGGATAGAGCTAAGGTCCATAAAGGACGTGTTGAGGTGGTTTGCGATGTTTGTAGGGTCCGTAACGGTAGTGCCACCAATGGTGATCTGGGATGGGGGAGGGAAGTGTGAGCTCCCATTCAGTTGTTTGATATTATCCCAAAAAGTTCGGGCACACCCCCAGGAGGAGGTGAGGGTGGCCTGATAGTGGTCGGCCTTGGCTTTCCTGATGGCCCAGGTGCACTTATTCCATGCAGTGTTGTAGGCCTGTCTGTCAGCCGGCTGGCCTGTTTCTGTTGCAATGTGCCATAGGTTATCCCTAAGCCTGAGCAACTGTAGTAGGACAGGAGTAATCCAGGGTACATTATGCTTTTTGGTTCAGACAGCCGTGAGGGGTGCGAAGAGGTCACAGGCTTTGCTAAAGGTATGGGAAAAGAAGGCAAGGGCAGTGTCAATATCAGGAGCGTGGTGAATGGAAGACCAGTTTGTTTGGGCAAGAAGTTGCCTGAGGTTTTTCAGCCCACCCGGTCTGAAACGCAGATGGAGCGTGTGCTGGGCTGAGGGACGTGGCGAGGTAGTTACCCAGCGGAATAGGATAGGGGAATGGTCACTGAGTGAGTCAGGGAGGACTTGGATGTCCAGAATTTTTTTGGGCCGGTTGGTGATGATAACATCTAGTATGGTGCTGGTACCACTCCTAGGGTTTACCCTTGTGGGTTGGGAGATTAGTTGTGTCAGATCAATAACAGCAAAGGAGTCCTGGGTGGTGGTGGAGGTGGGGCTGAGCCAGTTCACGTTAAGGTCTCCCACAAGGACTTGTTCAGCTCTATGAGGAAGGGTGGCAAGGTAATCTGTTAAGGATAATAGTGCCGGGTTTTGGTTCTTTGGTGGGATGTAGGCAGTGGTGAGATAAAGGGGGCCTCTGGCGGGGTCTGGAGTGAGTTTAAGGGTCAGGGCCTGTGCCCCACTTGCCAGGTCCAGGGCAGGGAGTGCTTAACCAGTGAGAGAATCCCTGGTATAGATCGCATAGCCACCTCTGCGTTTGCCTACATGATCCTCCTGGTATAGGGTGTAGCCAGGGAGGGCGACAAAGGAGTCAGGAATGGATTTTGAGAGCCAGGTTTCCACCAGTGCAATGACGTCTGGTTTGTGCAGCAAGACCCAGCATTGGAGGGCATCACATTTTTTCAATATGCTGCGTATATTCAGGGAGGCAACACTCAGACCGGGGGGAGGGGTTGATCTGGGTGGGGCCTGAGTTAGGATGTTTATTGCCTGTCAGGAGTAAAAGGAGGATCACAGTTCTGGCCAGGATGTGGCGATATGTGTGTTTCCTACGGGTATGCGGGGCTGGGGGAGGGACCTTCCGGGAACAGGGGATGGGCAGGTTGGAAGGACAAGAATGACAAGCCGCCAAGGGTGGCATGGGAAAGTGGTGGGGCTGTACACGGGGAATGAGTGTTGTAGGCAGTCGACAAGTTTATCAATAAACAACATTTATATATAGTTGGCTGTAAAAAAAGGTTCAAAAGATACCAAAAGTGTACAAGGCTTGCAAAGGCTGCAAATGGTTAATGAGTACTAAATGATGCCAACATGTCAATTGATATGTATGGCTAGTAAAGGGCTGCAAGTGGCTAGTGAATGTCACTTAATGTGTATGTATGTGTAAGACTTTAAAAGGCTAATTATTAAAACTCTATAATATGTACAAAATAGCTGAAACGCATAGGCCATGTTAAAACCAAGGTCTCAGCAAAATTAGTTTACCCTGTCAGCAAAGACAATGTGTACCAAAACATGTATTTCTGAAGGTTATGGCCGAGATATGCGCACAGCTGTTGATAACTGCCATTTAGCCTTGGCTAGTACAAATCCTCATCGCATGGTTGCTTGTGTTTAAGAATGTGTATAGAAAAAAAACGATAAGAAAATTATATTTTTGCTTTGGCCACTTTATACTAAACAACTCTTTGTATTAAAGTTTTTTTTACAGTTCTAAGCAATTTATTTTAAATCGAGTAAAATCCTTCTTTTTGTTTCCTGCCTCCTAAAGCATGTTATTTTTAATAATGTAACATTCCCTGACCATCTGTTTTTCCATCCAAGGATGAGAATAATAACCCTTCCCCTGTCTCGGCAAAGTGTCAAATGTATCTTATGACAGAGGTATCTTGTGGCCAATGTACTTTAGAACCCTCGTCTCATAACCCTACTCTCTTGTCTTTTATGGTCAGAGTATCTGAAACTTCCTTATACAGTGACAAGAAATGCAAAAAAAAAAAAAAAGGATCAGACAGACTACATGTTCTGTGTGCCCAAGGGAAATAACCAGCATGGCTGCCATAGATACTTGGGTCACCCAGATGAATGGGACATGTTGCTTCATTACCTCTGTACCTGTAGCCCTGGTGGTAAAAGGCCAGCAGCTGTTTAGAATAGATCATGTTAGAGGTAAAATTGTTGGGGCTTATTTGGTATTAATAAATTGCAACTGGATTTAAAACAACAATTGGTGTCAGGTGGCTTTATTGGATTGCCAAGGACCACTAACCATGAACCTTGTGCTTTTACTACCTTACTGTCATCAGTATGATATAGTTTTGTTCATTTACAAATTGGCTGAGCCAGCCAGCAGGTGGTTTTGGTTCTGGTCTTGGTAAAGCCTAGTGTTGTAGAATGTTGGTTGGTGTAAGTCAGTTTGAGGGGGAATAGATATGACGTCATAGATTGCAATGTGTAGGAAAATTTGTAATTTGCAGACAATGTGCCAAGGAACTGCTAGGTGAAAATGTAATGTGTTAACAGCTATGAATGGCTTTATCATACTTCTAGTTAAAACCAGAAACTTTTTGCTAACGAGAAGTAAAATGTTCGACACAAAGATTTAAAAATGGCAGAGTGCCATATTTTGGCTATGCGCCAAAGGCTGTAACCATGGTCTCTCTAGATGTCTTCACTTACAGATGGTGTTTTGTGCAGTATTTTCAATTAAGATCTTGTTTGGCTTCAAACAAACAGAAATAAGGAAGTTTCATTTTATAAAGGAGTTGGAAGGTGTTTAAAAAAATTTGTTCTGAAAAGATGTAGCATATAGATATATGAATTTGTTGGTTTAAGCAGTTGTAGTACATTGCAAGATAGGCAATAGGCAGCACATATCTAAAACAGTTTTCTAATGAAACTATGGGCATTACCTCAGCAAATCAGTGTCAAATAATATGGGGGTCTTATTTTGTGTTAAGTATTTCTTTGTGTGTGTGTGTGTGTGTGTGTGTGTGTGTATGTACTGTCTTAGCCAGCAGCTTTACTGTGTGCTCTTTTGTTATTAAAAGATACTTTAATATCAGTAGCATTCAAGGACATTACAGAAACAGCCGGGTTTGAGCGACCCTTGCATACACGCTGTGTAACCTTTTGCATGTTATTTGACCTTCTTGTGTTTCAACATTTCATGTTACTACCAGTTCAAATTTGATGTGTGTTCCCTACTTAAAGCACAACTTTTGACACAAAATGTGTGTTTTCATGGACGCACACCAAGGGTGAACCTAAAATCTGACTTTTTTTTTGTTTTATTTATTTATCCACCTTCCTGCCTTCGGTCTCCCCTCCTTCAGACTGCTCATACCTTCTTTTTCCAGACCCCCATGCCTCCGGATCTGCCTCTAGAGTGCTTTTATTCCCTCCTCTCCTGCACAGCGGGGTCTGTCCTGGGAATCGGGTGGTCTCTCTAGGATGAAGCTGTCTTCATCTGGGAGCGCCGAAGGTTTTGTTCCGCTTTTCTGTTCCCCACAGCCCCAACCCCTGGGGCCTTCGGCACAGACAAATGAGCGTCCAGAGGCGACATGCATGACACATCTCTCTCAAGCGCCTGTCAACGTCCCCCTCCTCTGACTCCATGAGCAGAGCCACAAGCCCCCTGTATCCATGCCTGTCAGGTGGCGTTGAGGCTAGTTCCACCCTGGGGGAGGCATCCGTTGGGATGCTCAACCTCCCTCCCACCCGACCCCGCTGACCCGAGTCCATCAATTTGACTTTTTATTACAGTACTGACATTCTGAGTAAAAAGGGACAAACTTTTTTTTTTTTAGGCTTGCAGCCAACACAGGCAATGCTCAAGGCCTTCCTCCATGAACATTTGGTTGTAAGCACAGCTCCTTTGTTCCTGAACAATATCATGTGATTCCAATACTATGCAAGGCACTCGAGCTGGAAGGGGGAATTATTCGTCACCACCCCGTATTTATTATTTTTTTACTTTATATATATATATATATATATCTATATATATATACAGTATACTGTTAAGAAATATTACAGCTGTTTTTGAGAGAGTTTACCATCTACAGTTAAAAACAATGGCTTTTGTTTTTATGTGTGACCATGGTGTCATCATTTTTTTTTCCTTTTTAAAATGCATTCTAAGAGATACGTACGTATGGTATTACTATCAATCCAGATCTTTTATAAACTCAGCTGACATTTTGTCATGCTTAGGGTAAGGGAATCCAGGGATGCTTGGCTTCTTTTATCCTATCAAAATAATTTTGTTTTATTTTTAAAATTGTGTATGTTTTTTTTTTTTGTCTGTTTCTTCTCATTCTTCTAGAGAAAAGAAAGTTTCTCATCTTTATAGGAAGGTATGACACTTACTAAACTAATTGTAATAGGATGTTGTTGTAATTTAAAGTGTCTTAGGTGGGGACTGCAATGGGGCCACCCCATTACCATTTATCCAGTGCATACCTTTTCAAGGTGCTGCATGACTGGCTACTAATATTGCCAGACCATTTCTGGGTCAATATCCATGTCACCATGCACAGCTAACATTTTTATTGCTACAGTATTCGAGCTGCCTCTTCCACCACAGTAGGAGCTAGAAGGGGGGGGCATACTACCCTTCCTTCCAGTGCATTACCCACAAAGGTTGCAAGGTACATCACTGTCTCCCCATAGGGGTAAATAAAAGAAAATGTGTATTTGCTAATAACTGTTTCTTAGTTACAGGTTTTGAAAAGACCCATGGTATTTTAACAGTATAACCCAGCCCAAGTCCTTCTGCTTTTTCTAGTGCAAACAGTTAAACCTCAAACCTATCATTGGTACAAGGGCTTCTGCCCTCAGCAAGTAATCAGTCGAGCTGGGGGGGGGGGGGAGAGTTGTGTATGTATTTACACATATTCATTTTTTTTGATTGTCTTTTCAGCTTTCTTATCCTGTCAAGACAAATATAAAACAACTTCCCATAGCCTTACAGCAATGGATGCAATCATCTGCTTTATATAAGCACAAACATGTTTTTATAATTTCAAAGTTCTAAAGCACTTCATACCCTGAAAAAGCCTTACAAGTTAACAAAAACAGAGTGGTGGACTGCTCAAATAATTCTTTCAACCAAAACTAAGTAATTTTTACCAAGGACTGCAACTTATGAACTTGAACTGTGCCCCGCCTTCTGCACCCTATTCCATGATTATGTTCAACAAGTGTATTCACAATGCTCTAAGATTCCTGGACTCGGAACTAAACTTCCAGTCTATATTTGTTGTTTAAAATGTATTTTATGCTTTATGCGCAATACTAAAATTGTTCTATTGCAAAAATGTTTATGTTTTACGTTTATGTTATAATGTTTTGATATACATCTTGCTACATTTTATCAAGTGTGTATTCAGAAACTACTCCACATTTATCAATGTTTTTAAGGCCCATAACAAACCTAGATACTGTGGCCAGCATTGCTGACCCACCCCTACAAATATGTTCCAAGCAAAACCCCAGACAAATTAATGCTCTGTTTGTCTTATTACTCACAGGTACCCCTGAAAAATAAAGTGCACTCTATGCAGGTTTTGTCATTTTAAATCTTAACAGTTATAATATGGCAGAATTTAGATTCTGCTCCAGAACCTATGCTTCAGGATTCCATGGTAGACCCATTCACTTGTCACAGGTGCAATAGGCACTATTATTAGGTGGCATAGGCCAACAATATATATATTTGTCCCACTACTGCATAGTGTAACAGGCATATTACCATAAACTATATGTTTGAAATGTGTTATTGTAACATTACAATATTTTATAACACAGGTCTGTTAGGCCTGCCAGCAAAAAATAGACAGGGAAATCATGTTCATCACTGTCATAACCTCTTCTGCGATTTGAAAGCAGGGTGTAACCATAACATTGTCATGGATTCACAGATGGTCAAATGGTATGATTAGACCTCGGCCTGCACCCCCAGGTGTGCAGTTGACATCCCATTTTAATTTTTCTCTTTCCACAATTGTCAGAATTTAGGCTCTGTCACACCACTCTTTACAAAACAAAAAGGTTACTGGTTTAACAGATTGTTATTTATGTGTTCTTAACTCAGTTTCTAACACACTTTGCAAGTTTTCATGGTGTGGAACACATAACTCCATGTACAACAGCAGTAACACCTTTATCTAAGCTGCAAAAACCTTCATCTTCTTCCTGAAAAGAAAACTGCCACAGCTTCAATGTCATCACCATCTTTGTGCCTGACTGGTTCCACATGAGGACTATTGCATGAAACAAGTTATTACCTCTGCAAGTGTAATATTTTCAGCAAAATTACACCCATTTGTAAAACTTTAAACCATCTGAAAACGGTCCAGTCAATTCAGACTCTACAATCAAGCTTATTGTTTCTGCTTACCATAAAGCAAAGTCTGGGGTAGGGACAATCCCCTAACTTCAGCAAGAAGATTTTTCTTCAATTGATCTTCAAGTAAGACACCCATTTTCTGCACTGTTACTTTTTCCAAACCTGACTGGCACTTTATACAAACATATTGCTCTATAATGGACTGTGTTCCTAAATAGTTTTATTGTGAACTGTATTACTTTCTTTATAGACTGATAATCTTTGTGCAATGGTGTGATGAACCTCCACAACACAAATGACATGCCAATGTGTGTGTGGCTACTCCATTAGCAGGACTTGGTGTGTAATCTAATGCGCCCTTGGCAAGACCCTTTTCAAATTCAGTTATCCAGCAACCTAAACATTGACTTTCTTACTATGATGGTGTTTCATCTTTCAATTACCATCTGCATTGCCCCATGTGCCTTGTGGGGTTACCACCTTTCTGCAAATGAGGGACTCTATGGACCGTTACTTATATGAACTTTCTAAACTGGTCATACATTTTATAATGACCTATCTGACAAGAAACATTATCAACAGATTCTTCAGTCAAGCTCCAAGGGTGTGCCACACCTCAACACCAGGTAGCATCTACCTTATCCACTCTCACAGTGGATTCCATGAACTCTTCTTCATCAACAGATATTATATGTCATATTGTGTTCTATGTAAAATCGCACGTTAACATCTTTTCACATATTTCAATTGTGGTGTTGACATCCCTGAATTCTGCACTATGTTTCACAACACACCATTTGTGCTCCATCTGTAACCACCCCTGTACCAACTCCAGAAAAGGATTCCTTTCATAATTGCCTTGAATATCTGTATGCTGGCAACCAGTTCTAAAAAAAGTTTTTCATGTACTCAATTATAAACTGTTTTTCTAGCTTTAAAAATTGTAGCTTGCATTTATAATTGCTTAAATATTTATGTAAGGTAAAATTATTAGCATGCAGTTAACAGATTAAGATAAAAAAAATGCTTAGTTATTTTAAATATATTAAAGTATTATCTGTGGGGGTTCAAGACTCCCCTTACCAGTCTTCCTTCACCCCCCATAATCAAAATTGTTGTGTCCCCAGTTAATACCAGAGCCCCCTAGCCGATTAACTGCCACTTTAATACCTAAAACCCTTATAAATAATGTACAATTTATGTATATACCTGTTGTCTTAAATATCTCCTATTGGAATATGGCTAAGTTAGGACATTGCACACAAACTATTGTGTCTGTATGTTATGGCTTCCTGGTAATATATGTAATAGCAGCCATCATCAGAGGTCACAAAATAGAATTGCAGGGCAAGAAATTCTAAGAACATTTAGTTAATAATTAACATCTATATTGTTATGTTTAATTTTGTGAAGGTTTGGGGTCCCCCAATGGGATTTCCCTCACCTTCAAGGTGGGGAATCTGTTGAAAATGATGATGGCCAAGGTTCTATACAAGTTTATCAATATAGAGGAAAATGTATGGTCCTCTATCGGTAACCGGTCAGTTAACTGTCGAGAGGTTGCCAGGGCGACCGTGTAAACCTCGAGAGCAAAGCTCGAGAGGTTTATATCGCCATGGCAACCTCGAGACGGTTAACATTGACCGGTTGCCAAAAGAGGGACCATACATTATTTTTTATAGTGTATGGTCCCACATAAAAAGGCTGCTTACTTTTTGCTAACTAGTCACTGCCGCGGCCGTTCAGTCCTTCCTAACCGCTGCTGTTCATCCGTCGGTTCCCCGCTGAAAAAAAAAAAAGCGCGCACATGCTCAGACCAATCGCTGTTGTTAACCTATCGATGTGACGTAGCATCGATAGGTTAACAACATGTCTACGTCACATCGATAGGTTAACAACCTTAGGAAATGATGACTTCCTAAGGTTAACAGCGTTCTACCATACATTATAAACAACATTTATACATAGTTGGCTGTAAAAAAGGTTCAAAAGATACCAAAAGTGCACAAGGCTTGCAGAGGCTGCAAATGGTTAATGAGTACTAAATGATGCCAACATGTCAATTGATATGTATGGCTAGTAAAGGGCTGCAAGTGGCTAGTGAATGTCACTTAATGTGTATGTACGTGTAAGACTTTAAAAGGGTAATTATTAAAACTCTATAAAATGTACAAAATAGCTGAAAAGCATAGGCCATGTTAAAACCAAGGTCTCAGCAAAATTAGTTTACCCTGTTAGCAAAGACACTGTGTACCAAATATGTCTTTCTGAAGGATATGGCCGAGATATGCGCGTAGCTGTTGATAACTGCCTTTTAGCCTTGGCTAGTACAAATCCTCATCGCATGGTTGCTTGTGTTTAAGAATGTGTATAGAAAAAACTGATAAGAAAATTATATTTTTGCTTTGGCCACTTTTACTAAAAGGCTCTTTGTATTAAAGTTTTTTTTACAGTTCTAAGCTATTTATTTTAAATAGAGTAAAAGCCTTCTTTTTGTTTCCTGCCTCCTAAAGCATGTTATTTTTAATAATGTAACATTCCCTGACCACCTGTTTTTCTGTCCAAGGATGAGAATAATAAACCCTCTCTTGTCTCGGCAAAGTGTCAAATGTATCTTATGACAGAGGTATCTTGGGGCCAATGTACTTTAGAACCCTTGTCTCATAACCCTACTCTCTTGCTTTTTATGGTCAGAGTATCTGAAACTTCCTTTTTTTTACATTTCTTGTCACTGTATAAGTATCAGACAGACTGCATGTTCTGTGTGCCCAAGGGAAATAGCCAGCATGGCTGCCATAGATACTTGGGTCACCCAGAGGAATGGGACATGTTGCTTCATTATTTCTGTACCTGTAGCCCTGGTGGTAAAAGGCCAGCAGTTGTTTAGAATAGATCACGTTAGAGGTAAAATTGTTAGGACTTATTTGGTATTAATAAATTGCAATTGATTTAAAACAACATCTGATGTCAGGTGGCTTTATTGGATTACCAGGGACCACTAACCACGAACCTTGTGCTTTTACTACCTTACTGTCATCAGTATGGTATAGTTTTGTTTATTTACACATGTACTTGTGGGCCATACGGGCAGACGGAGCTAGACAAGAGGCAAGATGTTGCGAAAGTTCAAGAACCGGGCCAAAAATGGCCTCAGCCACAGGAAAGGCCTCCGTCGGGGTATCCCCTCTCTTAAGAATGTCTGTAATAGGGTACTCTGCCTTTTTCTAGATAGGCTCCAGGGGCATCCCTGTAGATTCAGAGACGAGGCGAAGGATCCCTTGAAAAGATGAGGGACCTTCCTCCGTCTCTAGGCCAGCAGTCAATTCATCATCCCCTGGATGAGAATGTAAAGCGGTGACATCCGAATCTGAGAAATCCGGATACAATGGCCTACCTATCAAGTCACCCTCAACTCACTGGGGGCAGTGACCAACAAGTGCCGGGGAAGCCCGGTGTCCAGTCTGTCGTCCTTAGAAGGAGTTCCTCCCACAGGCTGTTTAGGCGGTGGTTACATCACAATTGGTGGAGAGATCGTTTTTGGCTGAACAGGTGGATTTGCCGGCCCTGCGGGTGGGGGAACCGAAGATTTCGGCTCCGAAGGAGTCAGCTTTGGCCTAGGAGGTGAAAGCCAAGTAATGACTGGGGTAGAAGCTGGGGTAGGCTTGTGCCTGGACAAAATCAGCTGTTGCCACATGAGGTCCTCGTAGCGCCAATGGAGTTTCTGCCGGAGTCTCTCCTCATCTGAGAAGGACGAGGACGACCGATGGCATCGCCTCTTTTTAGAGTGCTTGCAGCTCTTCCTTGGCCTGTCAGTCGAGGGGGTCCGAGACCTCGATTGAGATTGGGCAGGCTGACTCAGTCTCTCGGTAGACAACGGCGGGGCCGGTGATTTCCTGGGGTCTGTGACTGTTTCCTCGATGGGGACTCCAGAAGGCTGGGTCTCCTCATCAGGGAAAACGAGGACCGGGGTCCTCTCCAAGGAGTCGCTGACCAGAGCCGGTGACATCGGATCGATTGGGTTGATAATTATTATGACTGTCGACCATGCCCTCGGTCGGTTGGCTCATCGGGAGGTCCGAGAAGCCAGTGGCTGAATAAGCGATCTTGACTGAAGTCGAGACCGCGTGCTCCTGGGACCTCTCCCAGTCCCAAGAGCATTTTCATCGAAACGAAGACATACTTGGATCCTTCTCCTGCTTATGGGACCGAGAGGAGTGCAAGCCTGCATGTGCCTCTCCCTTGGTAGGGAGAGACTGGCACAACTCCTGGAAGGAACCCGAGAAGGTGGAGCCCAGGTTGAGTGGAACGAAGAAGCACTAAGAGGAATCCACAGCAAGAGACGCTTCTTCCTCGAATGCTTGCATGCGTTCCAATTGTTCGGTGGATCCCGCAGCTATGGGAACCACCCACCGGGCCTCCTTGGATTTCACAGGAGGGTTCCTCTTCTCTGGTCTCCCCAATTTAAGGTGTGTGAGATGGTCGTCCAGGACATTGGGATGGAAGGCCAAGCAGAAACAGCAGGACGAGGTGTCATGGCCAACACCAAGGCAGTAGATGCACGTGGTATGGGGAGCAGTACACAACATCTTTTGGCCGCACGAGCACCTGCGAAATCTGGGGGAAGATTTATCTTCCATGATCGAAGACTGAAATGGCGATCGCTAACTCAAACTATACGAAGTTCGGTAAAACTGAAAATTTGAAAGCCAGGGCCAACGAAATGCATGAGCACGAGGTAGACAACCTGAATCTTCCAGTAGAAAGGAAGATCTGTTGTCATGGGGCGGAGCCGAGGGATATACCACCCGGGTGGGTGGTAGGAGCCAGTATGAAGACTTCCGGTGGATCTTAAAGAGGAAGGGGACGTGCCAATGAGTGTGGATGAACAACATATCTACGCTCCCAGAATAGGTTTTCTGGAACCCTTTAGAATTTCCAAAACAGACTGAGACAATGGTAAATCTGCATATTCAAAGTCTTCAAGAGCCAAGCCCTGAGGTGAAGAGACTGAAGACTGGGGTACATTATCCTGCCCTGAGAGGATGTCAGCAGGTTGTACCTCCTGGGGAGAGAAATCAGCTTGGTCACTGACAGTTACAGTAGCATCGAGTACCACAGCTGTCTGTCCCAGTCTGGGGCTATGAGAATCATGGTGGCAGACTGAGACCTCAGCTTGACCAAGACTCTAGCTATCAGAGGAAAAGCATAAAGGAACCTGTTTGACCAATCCAGAAGGACAGCATCCAGTGGCACTGGGCCCTGCAGCATTACAGTGGTAAATGGTGATTGTCTGGGGCTGCAAAGAGATCTATCTCTGGCACCCTCCATCTCCTGAATACTAAAAGAAGGACCTGCTTGTTCAATGTCCATTCGTGATGGCCCTGGCTGATCCTGATGAGAGCATCTGCCAGTACATTGGCCTTGCCTGGCAAGTGAACTGCTAACAGTGACATGTTGAGAGAATATGCCAGGTTCCAAATCTTCATGGATTCTGTGCACAGCAGGGAGGATCTTGTCCCCCCCCATGCTTGCTTATGTAGTACATGGTGGTGGTACTGTCTGTCCTGACTTGAACTACCTTGCCCTGTAAGAGACTGGCAAACTCCTGAATAGCCAAGAACACTGCCCTGAGTCCCAGAAGGTTGATGTGCAGGACAAACTCCTGAGGGAGCCAAGTACCATGTGCTGTGTGATCCCCTAGGTGAGCACCCCAGCCCAGAAGAGAAGCATTGGTTGTCAGCACCAGAGAGGGTACCTGAGGGAGAAAGGGAACCTCCACGCTGAGGTTGTCCATCTCCTGCCACCACTGAAGAGCTAACAGAAGGGTGGAAGATACTGGAATCAGTTTGGACAGAGGATCCCTTTTTTGAGACCAAAAGGATCTCAGATTGAACTGAATGTCCCTCATCTGAAACCTGGCCCCCAGAACCACAGCTGTGGTGGAGGCCATGTGTCCTAGTAGCTGTAGGAAGTATCTTGCTGGCTGAGGAACTCGAAGGTAGAAAGATTTTACCAAATTTATAAGAGCCTGTGCCCTTGCAGAGGACAAGAAGGCCCTTGCCTGGATGGTATTCAGCTCTGCCCCATGAAGTCTAGTACTTGTACTGGGATCAAGACAGACTTTTTTTGATTCACCAGGAACCCTAGAGACTGAAGAGTATCCTGAGTTTTAGGGCTTCTGTGACCTGCTGAGGGGATTGACCCACCAGCAGCCAGTTGTCTAGGGGTAAACAGAAACCCCTTGTCTTCTGAGGAATGCTACTACTACTGCCAGACATTTTGTAAACACTCTTGGTGCAGATGTCAGCCCAACGGGCATAGCCCTGAATTGGTGGTGGCCTGAAGGCAGTCGAAATCTGAGATATCTTCCATGAGACTGCCTGATGGGGATGTGGAAATAAGCATCCTTTAGGTCCAGGGATGCCAACCAGTCCCTCTGCTTGAGAGTAGGTAGGATTGTAGTCAGGGTTATCATTCTGAACTATGGCTTTGAAGGATGCCTGTTTAGGAATCACAGATCCAGAATGGGCTGCCACTCCCCATTTTTCTTTGGTGCCAGGAAGTACCTTGAATACAACATAAGGCACAGGCTCCACTGCTTTTGAGTGTAGAAGGGTGGAAACCTCTGCCTCCAACAGGGCTATTTCTCAAAGGCTGGAAGGTCTGAAAGCTCTTGCTGACAGTTTTGGGAGCAGCTTGAAGGTGAGAGCAAGACCCTCTTCTGACAGTTTTGGGAGCAGCTTGAAGGTGAGAGCAAGACCTGAGGAGCTGGAGGTCACGAGGGCTGCACTAGAAGTGCCCTCCCTGGAGCCTGCAAACCACCACCAGGACACCCCAACCCCCCCGAGGAGCCGTTGGGTCGTGAGGGCAAAGCTGGAATGCCTCCTGCAGACTGATTCCTGCAGCTGGGTTGCCACCCCCGAGGCCGTTGGTCGCGAGGGCCCTTGAGGACCAGCCCTCTCGCTAAGATCGATTCCCCTCCTCAAGAGCTGGAGTCGCGAGGGCTGCACTAGAAGTGCCTCCTGAGCCTGCAAACCACCACCAGGACACCCCCACCCCTGAGAGTCATGGGTCCACGAGGGCAAGCTGGAACTGCCCTCCTGCAGACTGATTCCTGCCGCCAGGACACCCCACCCCGAGGAGCCGCTGGTCGCGAGGGCCTTTGGAGGACAAAAGCCCTCCCGCTTAAGATCTATTCCCTTCCCCGAGGAGCTGAGGTCGCGAGGGCTGCACTAGAAGTGCCTCCTGGAGCCTGCAAACCACCACCAGGACACCCCCACCCCGAGGAGCACTTGGTCCGTGAGGGCAAAGCTGGAACTGCCTCCTGCAGACTGATTCCCTGCCGCCAGGACACCCCACCCCCCGAGGAGCCGTTAGTCATGAGGGCCCTTTGAGAGAAAAGCCCTCCCGCTAAGGTAAACTCTTGCCTGGGGAAATAAATAAATAAATAAATAAAAATCGCGACAGTCAGTGAGCCAGCCTACCTGTGGACACTCTGCTGGAAACTCGGCTCTGTGTTTTGAAACGCGGCTTTTGGCGCCTTTTTCACTAGGCTCGCGTCACCCTCTGTTTCATTTTGCAGTCGGTGCTCTGGAGAAACCCCAATGAACTGGTACACCATATGCATTTCTGGGACTGGATGAATTTATTGTGGATGTTCCTGTTTTTTCACTATTTTGCCGGCTATATTAGAGCTTTGTTTATGAGCCTCAAGTACTGCCTTATGTAAACTGTTTTCCCTGCCTGTATTTTTGCCAGCCCGCTCTTTTTCTCTCCTCTCTGAACCTCTGTATTGCACATAATTTAATTTAACACTCACTGCAGCATATCCCTATCTTAGCCTCTGCCACACGCATCTCAGCAGCAAACTCCCCCGCCTGCACTGCCTGCCCCCTAATCGCTACTCCCCCCTGCCTGCCTACTTAACCTCTGCCTCTTTTCTCCAACAGATCGATCCCCCCCTCCGAGGAGCTGGAGGTCGCGAAGGGCTGCACTAGAAGTGCCCTCCTGAGCCTGCAACCACCACCAGGACACCACCACCCCGAGCCGTTGGTCGCGAGGTAAGTGGAACTGCCCTCCCTGCAGACTTTCCCTGCCGCCAGGACACCCCACCCCCGAGGAGCCGTGGTCGCGAGGGCCCTCTTGAAGGACTAAAGCTCCTCCCTGCTAAGGTAAATCTTTAAAAAAAAAAATCAGACGACAGTCAGTGAGCCAGCCTACCTGTGGACACTCTGCTGGAAACTCGCGGCTCTGTTTTTGAAACGCGGCTTTGGCGCCTTTTCACTAGGCCTACGTCACCCTCTGTTTCATTTGCAGTCGGTGCTCTGAGAAACCTCTCGCCTCGCATTCGGCTCCCCACCACCCACCACCACCCTCGGCTCTCCTCATATAGGGTATTTTTCTTTGTCACATGAGGCGAAAAACCAATCAGCCTACTTTCCCATTTGCTGGTTATATCGTTCCAGCATCAGAGAGCCTGCCCTCACTTCTTGCTCTATATTGGGAAATGTCTCACTCAAGCATGGTCCTTGCTATGCTGGCCTCCTCCTGCTACAGCACCCTATGCTCTCTCTCTGCCCTCTATACCCCCCATTAACCTGCCCCCAACCAAAGCACACTGCACCCTCTCAATTCCCTGCTCCCCCCATCGGATTACCCCACCTACCCTCAATCCATCCCCCCCAAATCCCTCCGTACCCTGGACTACCACGCCACCCCCACCCACCAACCACCTATGTGCTACTCACAGTATTGTGTTTCCAGTCACAAGTGGACACTCTCCTCGCTAGCGCCCTCAGTTGTTCTCTCCCTTCCTATCCCCTGCTCCTCCCTGGTGGGGTCCCGTCGGCCACATATGCACCCCACCGCCAGCTACAAACATCATGCGAGGCGCCTAATTCTCCTGCTGCTCCTGCTCTCCGGCAATGTGAACCCAAACCCCGGCCTGTCATCCCAGCCACGCCTCTGCCCACAGATGGCAAAGGCTTCAATCGCCTTTATTAATATATGCAGTCTCCTAAGAAAACTGCAGCCCTTCAATGTTGGGTCACCCAACACCCCTGGATATTCTCCTTTGCTGAAACCTGGCTCTCCTCCCTCACGCCTGACTCTGCCATCTCCCTTCCTGGTTTACCATTTTCAGGGCCGATAGGATGGGCGGGCGTGGAGAAGTAACTGCTATCTACTTGCAACTCGGTCCTCGGGCTTGCCCTCCCCAATCCTGAGCTAAACCATGGGGTGCAAGCCATCACCTTAAAAGTCACACCCTACCCTGGACGCGGTCCGCTCTATCTAACTGCGGCTTATCTACCCCTGGGGTCTAACAAAGACTCTGCGGCCACCTCTCTCCTTGACTACCTGGCTACCTTACCCCTGAAAGCCGAACAGTTAATTATGGGTGACTTAAATTCCAATAGGCTCAGCCCATTGGCTGATAATTTGAAGAATGAGCTTGCAGCCCTTGACCTGTCCCAAATGGTCACTCAGCCTACTAGACTTAACAAAGTAACAGGAACTAGCTCCCTCCTGGACGCCATCCTCTCAACCGACCTTACATAAATAGTTCCGTTGAAGTCCTTGCGGACTCACTCAGTGACCACTCCCTGTCATCTGCTTCTGGTCCTCCCCCACCCCTCAGCCTGGGTACAGCAGGACCCCGCCGCCTGCTTTCTCCCCGGAGGTCTCGCCAACCTCAAACGTCCCTACGCCCATATCGACTGGTTCCCATTGGCCAGCGCCTCTGGACGTTATCCTGCCTAACCTACCTCTCACAGCCTTCAACCAGCCTGGATCTGTATCCACCCCTCAACACTCTTAGGATAAAAAAAGGACTGCTGCATGGATAACTCCTGCACTGATCCAACAACTAAAAGAGATAACCTCTGGCACTTAGCTAATGACTCCGGTAGGGTTGCTGACAGGCAAGCCTACAGGGCAGCCCCGCAATCCAATGCACCTGGACAATCAAGCAGGCTAAAGCTAAATTCTACCAGGCTGCGTTGACATCCTCCTGGGGCTCGTCAGAGCTTTCTGGGACAACATTAAAGATTTAAATGGTAAGAACCGCGCCCTCCATCCCAGATTGTCATAAATGGGACTGTCTCGACTGACCCCACCTGTATTGCCGACTGCCTTAATAAAACCTTCACTGACTTAAGTGTCAGTCCTCCCGCCCATTTTTCTGACCCGTTGCCAAACCCACCCGCTCCCATTTCCAGGCCATAATTCCACTCCGAATGATCTCACCCCACGATGCCAAACCTTTCTTAATAAAGTCCTGCGCTCTCAGAACCCTATCAATGACCCTCTTGACTCCAGGATACTTCGCCTCGTGCTGGATGTCATGCATACCCCGCTGACGCTTATCATTAACAAATCCCTATGCCTCGGCCAATTCCCTAAGGCCTGGAAGCAAGCTGAAGTAACCCCCATCCACAAGTCTGGGGACCGCACTCTGCCTAATAACTACAGGCCCATCTCCATCCTTCCCCCCCTATCCAAAGCCTTAGAAAAAATAGTAAACACACAGCTCTCGGAATATCTTACTAACTACAACCTTCTTTGTCCAGAGCAACACGGTTTTCGCCCTGGCCATAGCACATCCACTGCCCTTCTGGAATTCTCCCACCACATTCACTCAGCACTTGACAAGGTCATCTTGCAGGCGGTTTTATAGACTTGTCCAAGGCCTTCTGACACAGTGTGCCACCCCTGCTACTAAACTCCTTTAGCATACTGGGTCTTGCAGCCGGCCCCCTGAAGTGGTTCGCAAGCTACCTACACAACAAGTCCCAAAGAGTCAAGCTAAATGGGACCTCTCCTCCTACCTTCCTGTACACTTGGGTGTCCCCCAAGGCTCCATCCTTGGCCCGACCCTTTTCAGCCTATTCCTGAACACCTTCCCCAGCTCCTGTTCCAGTAAAATATTACTCTATGCTGATGACGCTGTTATCATAGCATCACACCCGGACCCACTCCCACTCCAAGTCATGCTGCAAAGCGCCTTCCTCCAAACCGAAAAGTGGTTCAATAATCACGGCTTGGTCCTGAACCTAAAGGAAACTAAGTCCATGCTATTTTCTCATCGGCAAAACAATGCCAGGCACTTTCCCCTCCACATCACCACCAGCATGCCCCTCCCTCTGGAGCAGGTTTCATCCTATAAGTACCTGGGCATCACCTTTGACTCCGGCCTTACTTTCCATGCCCACCTGAAAGCTTTGGCATCTGCAATGAACTCCAGGATCGGTCTTCTCTACCGCCACAAAGACTGTCTCCCCGAACCCGCCTTAAAACTAGCCATCACCTCATCGGTATTATCGCTGGCTGACTACGGACTCCTGTTTACGCTGCTGCTGACGCCTCTGCCTTATCCAAAGTCCAGACCTCTATCAACAAAGCCTGTAGGCTCCTTACCGTGCCCACAGCAGAACCCACACCTATCTGCTATACTCCGCCACAAAAATACTCACTCTTGAGAAAAGACTGAAATATCAAACCTGCCTACTGGCCAAAAAATCCATGTCAGGTCTCTGCCCTCCTGGGGTCTCTGGACCTTTGCAGCGGGCTGCTAGGTCCCTACCAGCCCAATGCGCGCCGCCTACCTTCAACGTTCCCAGAGCAAGGACCTCTCGTGCCAAAGATCTTCCATCACCTAGCCCGTCCTGGTTTAACTCCCTTCCTGAAACCATCTCTAAGATCCATGTATTGGCCAAAATCGCCTCTGCCAGCATATTATTGACAGCCGATGCGTAAATGCTTGTAGCTGCCCTGTGCTAGTCCCTACTAACCTTTTCAAGCCCTAGCCTACCGGTCTTTTTAACTCTACATATTAGTTTGTGACATGTTGTTAAATTGAATAATGTATCTCTTGTTGTTTTACCAATGTTAGTACCTTACACAAGTTTGCTCCAGTACAGCTCCGTGTCTGCACTCCAAATGTATATTTTATGTATCTAACCTGTTAAGTCATCCCTGTCCTAACTCTCACTCTATTGTTGTCTCCCCCTTTTGAGTACCCATTGCTAAGCATAGTCTTTGACTCAAGGTTGTAAACCTGATCTCAACAATAAATAAATAAATATTATCTCCAGGACCCATTTGTCTGAAGTGATGAATTTCCAAGCCTGGAGATAGTAGGTCAGCTTGCCCCCTACAGGGGTAGGGGAGGCGGCTCGGACAGACCACTCAGGGCGTCTGTTTTGCTGGGGGTAGCAGACTGGGGGGTGGAGGCAGCCTTGCCAGCACCCCTCCTGCCACTCCCTCTAAAGAAACCCCTGGGTTGTTGGTAAGAGGGAAAAGCTTGGGCCTGGTGGAAAGGCCTAGGGTAAGGTCTGCCCGTGGCCTGCTGCTTTTGAGGAGTGGCAGCTTTCTCTTTTGCTGAAGCACTCCTGTATGCAACTCTGTACTCGTTCATCTTCCTCATATATGCCTCAGTCTGTTACTCAAACAGAAAATTCTGGACAAGGGGAAAAACCATGGCATTATTTTGCACGTCCTGGGACAGGGTAGTGCACCTGAGCCAAGAGAAACACCTGAGGGATACAGCAGAGGCCACAGCCCTGGAAGCTGCATCGTTAGAGTCCACTGCCATGTGGAACTGGGACTTAGATGCTTGTACCCCCTTGTTGACCAGCTCCTGAAGGTCAGCAGAAAGCTCAGGAGGGGCCTTTTTAGCAAGTTGCTCCACAGCTTCCCAAACAGACTTTTGGTACTTCGAGGCATAAGCCATATAGGAGGCTTGCCTAATACCTAAAGAAGATGCCAGGTATGCTTTCTTGATAAGAGAATCCACTTTTCTGGAATCCTTGTCAGGGGGATGCCAGCCTTCTCACAGGCTGCAGTTTGTACCACCCCTACATGGCTATAATGGCTGGATAAAAAGTCAGTACCATTGCCAGCCAGGACATACTTTCTGTCCATTTTCTTATCTACAGGAGGGACAGAACTAGGGGTTTGGAGGATCTTTAAAGTTTGCTTTTTAAGGGACTTATGAATAGGAATAGAAAGTCCCTGGGACACAGGAAGATCCATCATCTTCCTGTAATCCTCTTCCTCATCCTCCTCCTGTCTGGACTCTTGTACAGAGAGCTGCAGGGTCTCAGCCACCTGTCTGATAAAAGCAAAATGGGAAGTAGCCTCAGAGACAGGCCTGGGAGGGGATTCATACTGTGGATGGTCAGGGGAGACCTCTGGATCAATAGGTTCCCAGTCATCCTGCTCCTCCTCATCATAGTCAAAAAAATAATACTTCTCAGGATCTATGTGCCCTGAAGGAGTTGAACCGGTATCCAGAACCGTTGGTTGCCCAGATGGTACATGCGATGGTTCATAAAACCAGATTGCAAAGACTGCACTATCCGAATGGCTTTTGCAATTTCGTCCGCAGTTGGAACCGAGACCGAGTGTTTTCACTGTTCTGAACCAGAGCGTTTGGCTTTCTTCGATGGTGCGGGTTCAGAAACTGACTCCGAACACTGTTTACCCGTCGACGGTTCACCCTGCCTTGAGTGGTAGGTTGTCAGATCCGAAGGTTCGGTTAAACTGGAACCGCCCTCAACAGTCTTTTCCATCCTTTCCTTCAGTTTACTGAGGCTCCCGTCTAAAGTAGACAGGGAAATTCTTATAAATATCACAGTCTGTTTGTAAGTGGTTGAAACCCAAACAGTACAGACAAACCAAGTGTGGATCCGCTTTTGCAAACTGCTCCCCGCACTTGGTACAACATTGAAACCCAGTGGGAGACTGTTTTTTCTCTTGGGTTTCTGTGACATAACCCTAAAATTTGGCGCTTACATAGATACATAGACAATGTCGGCAGATAAGGGCCTGTGGCCCACCCAGTCTGCCCATTTGAGCTTGTAAGCTCAGTTTGTTTTCCTAGAAGTCTGTTGCCCTTTACCCCGACCTCCAGAATTCCTTTATGTCTATCCCATGCATTTTTAAATCCTGTGATTGTTCAGCCCCCACCACTTCCTCTGGCAGGGTGTTCCACTTGTCCACCACCCGTTCTGTGAAGAAATTCTTTCTCATGTTTCCTCTGAATAGTCCTCCCTCAACTTCATCCCATGCCCTCTAGTCCTGGAACATCTTTTTAAGCTTAAAAATAGTGTTTTCCTGCCTTGTTCCTCCCTGTAAGATACTTGTATGTCTCTATCATATCCCTCTCTCCTCCTCTCCTCCAGGAGTACATGTTCATTTCCTTCAACCTGTCTTCATAGGACTTGTGATGCAATCCATGCACCATCTTTGTTGCCCTCCTCTGAACCTTCTCTACCCTGTCTATGTCCTTCACGTGGGTATGGTCTCAGAACTGTACACTGTACTCCAGGTGGGGCCTCACTAGTGTCTTGTATAGCAGAATTATGACCTCCCTTTTCCTGCTGGTGATGCCCTGCCTATACATCCCAGCATCCTATTTGCTTTACCTGCTGCCTTGTCACACTGTTTCCCTACCTTGAGGTCATCAGAGATGACAACCCCAAGATCCTTTCCTGCTTGGTGCATGCTATATCCTCCCCCCAACTGATATATTATGCCAGGGTTTTGTGCCCCATATGCATTATCTTGCACTTCTTTGCGTTTAATTTCAACTGCCAAACCCCTGACCATTCTTCAAGTTTCTGCAAGTAACTTCTCATTCTGTCTACACCCTCTGGTGTGTCTACTCTGTTACAGAGCTTTGTGTCATCAGCGAACAGTGAAATTCTGCCTTTTGGGTCCTGCAATGTCACTGATGAAGATGTTGAATAGGACCGGTCCCAGCACTGATCCCTGTGGTGCCCCACTGGTCACTCTTCCCTCTGTGGCGTGACAGCCATTTACCACCACCCTCTGTGTTCTGCCACCCAGCCAGTTACCCACCCACCAACTACTGTCCTGCCCACACCATATTCCCCAGTTTGTGTAATAGTCTTCTATGTGGCACAGTGTCAAGGCCTTGCTGAAGTCCAGATGGCCATGTCCACTGCCCTCCTGATCCACCTCCTAGTCACCCAGTCAAAAATTCAACAAGGTTGGTCTGACATGACCTCCCCTGGTGAAACCATGCTGCCTTAGGTCCTGTAGTCCATTGACAACTAGATGTTCCACCAATCTCTCCTTCAGTAGTGCTTCCATGATCTTCCCCACTACCGAGGTGAGGCTGACTGGTCTGTAGTTCCCTGCTTCCTCTTTGTTCCCACTTTTGTATAAGGGGACTACATCTGCTGTCCTCCAGTCTTTGGGTACCTCCCCTGTTTCCAGTGATCGGCTAAACAGGATAGCCAGAGGTTCAGCCACCACCTCTCTTAGTTCTTTAAGGACCCTGGGGTGCACTCCATCTGGCCCCATTGCTTTATCAACTCTTATTACTTCCAGTTCCTTCAGGACCCTTTCTCGTGTAAAGGGACTTGTGTCCATTTCTGCACCATTCTCACCCCTTGTACTCCCTTCAGACCCATTACCCTCCTCTTCCTCAGTAAAGACTGAGCAGAAATACCTGTTCAATATGTCAGCTTTACTGTTGTCATCCTCCACGTGGCCCCATCCTCCCCCTTCAGTCTCACTATCCCTCCCTTTGTCTTTCTTTTTTCACTTATGTACCTGTAAAAGGTTTTGTCCCCTCTA
Organism: Neoceratodus forsteri; assembly: GCA_016271365.2. Lineage (NCBI taxonomy): Eukaryota > Metazoa > Chordata > Ceratodontiformes > Ceratodontidae > Neoceratodus > Neoceratodus forsteri. The sequence goes on from CM028133.1 coordinate 1,137,808,750, forward strand.
CCCACTGATTTGCAATGTGTTCTTCTGTCTGAGCTTTGGCTTCCCTTACTGACCTCTCTGCCTCCCTTTGATTCTCCTGGTACTTCTCCCTATCCCCTTCTGCCTGTGTCTTTTTGTATTGCCTGAATGCAATCTTTCTGGCTTTCACTTTCTTTGCTACCTCTTTGGAAAACCATAATGGTCTCCTCTTCCTTTTCCTCTTGCTAACCTGATTAATGCATAATTCTGTTGTTCTTGTAATCCCCATTTTAAATACTGCCCACTGTTCCTCAACCCCTGATTCCTGTCCCATTCCCCTTAATGCCTCTTTCAAGTAGCTCCCCATTTTCCCAAAGTCTGCCCCCCTAAAATCCAGGATACATGTTTTTGTGTGGTTTGGTTCTGCTCTTTCTGTGATTTCAAACCACAATGACTGGTGGTCACTGTTTCCCAGGTGCTCCCCACTGTACCCCCATCACACTGTCCCTGTTTGTGAGCACAAGGTCCAGTATTGCCTTCTGCGAGTTGGTTCCATGACCAGTTGCTTGAGGAAGTTGGCATGAAGGAGTCCAGGATAAATCTGCTCCTAGTTGATGCTGCTGCTGCTGGGATGCTCCAGTCCATGTCTGGAATATTGCAGTCTCCAACCAGTACTACTCACCCTTGTCTGCCATCCTTGGATGGCTAGCACTGCCTCATCTGTTTCTTCCTCCTGGGCTGGTGGTCTATACACCACACCTGTGCGGATGGCTGTCCCCATTTTCCTTTCCAGCTTAACCCACAGTATCTCTCCCCCATTTTGTTCCTCCTGGATCTCTGTGGCCCTTATGTCATTTTTCACATACAGTGCCACTCCTCCTCCCTTCCTGCCTGCTCTGTCTCTTCTGAATATGTTGTAGCCAGGTATGGCCATCTCCCAGTCGTGGTTATCATTACACCAGGTTTCAGTGATGGCCACAATGTCCAGGTCTGACTGTACCATGACAGCCTCCAGATCTTCCATCTTGTTGCTAAGGCTCCTGGCATTTCCATGATTTGACCTCCCTAGACTGTTTCACTGTTCTACTCCAGCCCCTTCCTTGGTTGTCATTTATCCCTGGTTCTCCTTGCTGTCTGCCCTTCTGCTGAATTTTGCCCCTTTTCTGCTTATCTACCTCTTGGGCACTAATCTCCATCTTTTGCACACTGCTTTGCAGAGATAGCAACTCCTCTGTTTCACTGCTAGCTGTGGGGGGTGAGCAAGTAGGTACCATCCTTGCTGGCCTGCCACCCCCCTTTGCTAGTTTAAATGCTTGTCAATGTAGCATTTAAACTTATCTTTGAGTGCTTGGATTCCCCTCCAGGATGGATGCAAGCCATCAGGCTTGAACAAACCTCCATCCCTCCAGGTGGGTCCCCAGTCACCAATGAATCCAAACCCTTCCTCACAGCACCAGTTCTTCAACCATGAGTTAAAGTTCCTGTGCATGCACTCCTATGCTCTCCCTTGCTCTCACAGGTAGTACTTCTGAGAAAGTGACAGAAGTAGCTACTTGCTTGAGACCCTCCCCAGTTTCCTAAACTCTTCCTGAACTTCCTTTGGCTCCCATTTGCCAGGTCATTAGTACCTAGGTGGATAATGACATCCAGCTCACCCTCCTGTCTTGCCTTCCCAGTGATCCCCAGGATCTTCCTTCCATCCCTCCATGCCGTGGCACCTGGTAGGCACCTCACCTCCCTGTCCTCCCTCCTGTGTTCCTAGCGGATCCCTCTTATGATGGAGTCCCCCACCAGGATTCCTTCCTCCTCCTCTGGGGTCCACTGCTTTCCTGCTGAGGTCACCTCTTGGCTAATCTCCACATCCTTTCCTTCCACTTCTCTGGGTATCTCTATTTGGTTGTCCTCATTTGCCAGTGTGGCATACGAGTTCTTGAGTGGAACAGGATCTGGGATGTGCCTCTGCCTGACTGCTCTAACCTCCCTGAGCCCACTGTCATCCAAGTGCTCCTCGTCTCGGCATCCTTTGAGGCAGTTGCATTGAACTGGGTGGTTCCTGGATAGGGGTGATGGTACTCCTGACCCAGTTTACTTCCGCTCTGAGTCTGGCTACCTCATCCTGCAGTCCAAAGAGATGCATGCAGATAGGGCAGCACCTCAGTGTCCAGAAGGTCTGCCTGAATATGGCTGCCCCACAGCCACTGCATTGCACTACTCCCCACATTATACTGCAATTCCACTACTTGTCTGCTACTGAAGCTTTCCTAGTTCCCTTTTTATTAATTTACTGAACTAAAAATCCTGCCACTGATCCGCAGATAATTTTTTTTTTTTTTTAAGAAAAAGAAACCAATAAATAAATAAATCAGTCAAAACACTTGTCGTGCTGAGGGTGGGCTTCTTCCCCCTTATGCCCCTCCTACTTCACACCCCTTACTATACACTGTGTTTAGCTCTTGTCAATCAGATTTAACAGGGCATATAATTAAGAGTTGGGGGAAGGGGAGGGGGGGCAAAAATTTTCAGCAATTAGAGACAGCACAGAATTACACCACCATGTTTTAAATTTTCAACAGCCCAAAAACAATTATAAGTAAAGACAACAAAGAAAGTATAGTGTCACTAAAAGCCCGCAATCTAAGTTTAAAAGAAAAATAGCAACTACCAGTTACTCTAAAGCACTGAATTGAATATGTTTCCTTCCTTACTTCCCCTTCTGGCTTCTTCTAAGAAAATAAAACTCTGCTTGCTACTTTAACTCTGACTAAGCCCCACCTCCAGTTATCACGTAGCTGAGGTCAGAGGCCAGACAATTAACACCCTTCACCCAACTACAGGGCAGTCAGACAAGCCAAGATAAAATTTGCAGCAATTAAAGACAGCACAGAATTACACCACTACTATGTTTTAAATTTTCAACAGCCCAAAAACAATTATAAGTAAAGACAACAAAGAAAGTATAGTGTCACTAAAAGCCCACAATCTAAGTTTAAAAGAAAAATAGCAATTACTCTAAAGCACTGAATTGAATGTGTTTCCTTCCTTCCCCTTCTGGCTTCTTCTGGCGCTTAACTCAGAGACTTAGGCTGGTTAAGCGAAAAGCCAAATATCTACTTTATCCAAACTGACTTAGACCCAGATAAAGAAATTAGGAAATTAAAGAAAATTACCCCTAAAGACTTAGTTAGGCCAGGTAATAGAGAACAAAGTTCAAACCGGCCAACGGTTTAGCGCCAGCCAAAAAAAGAACCGAGAACCCCCCGGCTCTGGTTAGGACTTTGCACCGGATCCCAATACAGCACAGAAAAGTGGAAAAAAAGAGATCGGTCCCCTCATGGTCACAGAACCGATCGGAAACCAAACACTTACCCAGCCTAGGAATGTACACGATACCGAAGACAGCAGTTTGAGAACATTTTTTAAAACAAAATAATAAAGCAGCTAAAATTGAACCGACGAAACAGGCATCTTCACTGGTGAGCGGAGTAAAGAATCTGATCAGTTACTAGAACGTACCAAGGATAGTGGTTTGAAAACCGAGTTCAATGTTCTATGCATTTGCATAGAGTTTAACTTCTTGTTCTCTGGGGCAGTTGAACCGGTTGGTCTAACTGCATATTGTTAGAATACAGCAAGACTTCATGTAGTTTGAGCAAAATAATTCACAGGAGCCTGTCAGGCCTCAGAAGGGTAATACACAGGATCAGGAATTGCTGGATGTTATTACACCTGCATAACCATCAGTTAATGAAGTTCAGGATACTAGTCAGTCAGTGATGCCTCCCTTCCCCACCGCCCCCTTAAATCCAAAGGGTCAGGAATTTAAACCTATTCCCAAAAAAAGAAACGGAGAAGGCAAGGCAGTCATCCAAAATGCCTGCTTCTAATAATCCCTCAGAATCATGGAAGGCTGGGAACAAGTTTGCTGCTCATTTTTCAGATAGGGATTCGGAGGATGAGGACACAGATTCCTCCTCTCGGTTCTCTACAACAGACAATGGGGATGGAGGCAGTACTGATTCGATAGCTAAACGAACCAGACAAACACATCCATCAATGTTAATAGTATTAAGGGGGAGAGAAAACTAATACTCACCATGCTCATCTTAAAAGAAAATGTTTGTGATATCATATGTCTTATGGATACTAGATTAAAAACTCAGAGTTACAGCAAGCTACAAGGGCCTGGTCTCTGGGGGCCTCCTTTTGGTCCATGTGGTGTCTGGATCCCTGTGATGGGATTGGAATACTGTTTTCCACTTCTCTAGTACAGGTTTCCAGACTGGTGGAAATATCACCAGGAAGGGCATTGATGTTGGACTTTAATTATCTCAAGGAACGACTTAGGCTGATTGCAGTATATGCTGCCCAGACAAAAGCACTGAGAGCTGCACTATTTCAAGAACTTCAGCCTTACTTACATACTTCTAGGCTGGTTTTATGGGTGGGAGACTTTAACTCTGGGTTAACCTAATTAGATTGAGATCTTCAGACTAGAAAAATGTTTAGTGACTCGGTTAAATTATTACAGATTACAACAACAGCCAATTTAAAAGATGCATATCGGGAGGTTAACCCATGAGAAGGATTTACATACTTCAGGGGTTCTCTTAAAACTAGGATAGATTTAATTTTTTGTATCTAAAATTGTAAGGATGTTAGCCTGTAAAATTGGGCCAATAGAATTTTCAGATCATGCTGCTTTGCAAGTTAAAATATCATGGAAGGATACTCCTTGGTGTAAAACACAAAAACAAATGGAGAATGAATGATGCCTTATTACAAGATCCAAAAATAAGGAAAATGTGGCATCCAAGTTGGTCAGCTAGACTGTCAGTACTGGAGTGTTATACAGATCCAGGGGAGTGGTGGGAAGATACTAAAGCATCCTGGAGACTTATGTTTCAAAAGAAATCACAATATGACAATAACAAGGTTTATTTACAGTACCTGTCTTTGAGACAACAGTTACACCATCTAGTATCTTTGGCAGATTCGACTACAGGTGATTTTAGCTCTCAGATTGCAGTAATTAGCAAACAGAGGAAGGAAATTCAATATAACAGGGCAAAATCTCTAGGACAGGAAGGAAGATTTGGTACACAACAAAAAAAGGGTGATGGACTCTCATAAAGCCTGTCAGCATAGGATAAATTCCAGAGTAATTGCGGAACTTCTCACTCCAAAGGGTATAACCGTTAGTGGGGCAGAAGATATTCTGCAGATGGCAGAAACTCAGATGCAAACATTATATGGAGAACAGAATCTCAATACAGATACTGGAAGTTTAACAAGTGCGCTGCAGTTACCTCAGGCAGATATGGTGGAGATGACCCAGGATATTTCAGTTGCTGAAGTTTTGCAAACTATAGACAGTTTAAAAATGGATTCAGTTCCTGGTTCGGATGGGATAGGTGCGGATTATATAAAACTTTTAAAGAAGACCTAGCCCCTGTTTAAGTGTTATTGTTTAATTTTATGTTAACATCAGGTAAATTCACCTCATCTACACAAGAAGCAGTACTAGTCCTAATGCATAAAAAGGGGAATGAATCAGATATAAATAATTGGGGGTCGAAATACGGACCACAAAATTTTGGCCACACTTTTTGCTTAACCGCCTTAAAGTGGCAACATATCTTATAAGCCCGGAACAAGAGAGCAATGCGATAACTCAGTACTATTAAGAGAACTATTTTTCTTAGGGGGAAACAAACAGAGTTTAGGGGTGGGTAATAGGGTTAGACCAAGAGAAGGCTTTTGATCGGATATCTCACTCCTATACAATTTCTGTATTAGAAGCTTTTGGGGTCCTGGCAAAGTTTATCTCTTGGGTTAAAGCTTTGTATAAGGATGCATATTTGTTGCCAAATATTAATGGCTGGGAAGGGAACCATATAATGATCGATAGAGGGGTACAGCAAGGGTGTCCCCTTAGCCCGTTATTATATACCTTTGGCGCTGATATTTTTATCAGAACTATCAGCAAATCTCTGGATATACAGGGGACAGTGATAACAAATTCCATTCCCCCAGTAAAGATACTGGCTTATGCTGATGGTCTCCTATTGACTATAGGGACTGGAACTAGGGACGCTGGCCTTCTTGACATTTTTAGATCATATGCTCTAGAATCTGGTTCTCAAATTAATTTGAGTAAAAGTAGAGGAATTCCACTAGGTAAAACACCTGTACCAGATTTAGGGACTCTGGGGGATATTACAACTCCAGAACCTATTTCTGTCCTGGGGTAATTTTTGGACCACAGCAAATTGGGAGGCTAGTATTAGGAAAGCAGAAAGACTTTCAATAGGATGGAGAAATAAACAGGTAAAAACTAGAGAATTCTTTTGATTAAGTCCCTCTTGATTCAGTGTTTTTTTATATATTAATTATGTGACTCCCCACCTCAGAGGATATTTACTAAATTGTATGGTGTGTTTTTCCAGGCTTTATGGGGGTCCAGATTAAATCTGATAAAGAGAGACTGCACTTACAGAACAATCACACAAGGGAGTATAGGTATGATCAATCCAGTCGTCTTTTTTAATAGCATATTTTGTAGCTACAGTTTTGGTAAATCACTTTGACTGGGTGAAACAACATGGAAACCTGTGATTAATTTATGGCCGATTCCAAATATACCAGGATGGGAACAGGGTAAGCCTCGGATATTGGGACAAAGTGGGATTTTACCTCAATATGGTAAAGAAAGTCTGAAACAGCTGAAGAGGTGGGAGCGAAAGCCCATTCATTTTTTAACATTAGAAAGACAATCTATAAACAAATACTATTCGTTGAATGTCAAGCCCAGATTGAGCATCCAAAGTGTCAAAAAGAACAAAAAGTAATGAAAATAAAATAACTGAGGAACCCCCGGATACGCCACCACCCATATTTGGGATGCACTTTGGTTAGGAAATGTTGGGAGGCTTAATGTAAAAGGTAATAATAAGCACAAACAGACTGAAGAAAGGTATTGTTCAAGAGATGCATGTTTTCAGTTACTTGAGACTCAGAAACACTTGGTTAGTGAATGTGATTTTGTACAGATATTTTGAGGATTATTATCACAAGAATGGCAGGAGCCTGTATTTGCAAAATTGACATAACTAGAAATCATGTATGGAGGTAATACAATATTATCTGGAAGCATCATGCAGATACAATATAAGTAGTTTTAGCTATTATTAGACTCTATACAAGGCAAGCGGGATGCTTATGGGTGCTACACGAGAACTCGGTAATGAAGAGTGAAATTATTGGGAATATTGGAAAAGCCTCGCACTGTGTTCTTAATTTTAATATGGCACATGGATCTAGTTCTAGGGTGATGCATTTATAGATTAACTGCAGACGTTGGATTGGAAAATAATTTTATGTGTAGAAATGTATTTTGTTATAATATGACAGAGATGAATAAGTATATAATGTATGAAATGTTTATTTTCTTTGTATATCTGATGTAATGAAGTCCACTTCTTTTAATAAAAATTCCCATGCTCTTTTCGAGAAATGCCATGGGATCTTGAACATCCACCTGAACTACCACCAGAACAGGCAGAAGAGACCTCGGTTTAATGTCTCATCCGAATGACAGCACCTCTGGAGTGCAGCACCTCCCCTCATGCTGCACTACAGTGTCAGTATTGGGATATTGCAGTTGTTTAACCCAATTGCCTGGTGTGGGGATAGAACCCACAGCCTTATGATCTCCCAGCCTCTGAGGTGAGTGTGCTACCATGGAGCCACTGACACATTTACCAGCATCAACTGAAAAAGGGATCCTTTCAGCAATTCAAACATTGCCTCAAGAACTGTGATTAGTCTCTCATTGACACCACTTTCAACGCTGCCTGTGACCACTTTGCCCCAATCACTAAATAGGTTGTCAAAGGTCCTAATACACCTTGGATCACACAGGCCCTCCTGGACCTAATGCACTGCTGGGATAACCTTTGGCATAATAAGACCCTCAATTCTGGTCTACCTGCTGACAGGCAGCAGTACAGGGTGGCCAGAAATAAATGCACTTGGGAAATATGAAAGCTAAGGCTGCTCACTACCAGGAAACACTTTCATCCACGTGGGGCTTTGGGTGAAAATTCTGGAACAACCTAAAATAACTCAATCGCAAAACTGTGTCTCACCCACCCTCGCAACTTCTTAACAGAGCCCATTCCAAGTCCACCTAACAATAGCCAACACCTATAACACCATGTTCTCAAACTTCAGTAGTGTACTCCCTCCCAACTCCTTCGACCCTAACATGCACGCTCTCCACCCACCCACTTCAGCTAATGTTCCCCCTTTCAGGTTCAGGACTGTCTCTCCCCATAAGGTTAGGTCCTATTTATCAACAGTACTGGTAAAATGAGGTATAGAGGAGAATCCCTGAAGCTAAAACTCTACCTGGCACTGGATGTTGTCGTTAACCTCCTCACCAATATTCTCAACCACTTCCTTTGTCTCTGCCAATTCCCCTCCCTCTGGAAATCAGTTGTTATTATCCCCATCCATAAAGGGGGTGACCGTACCTCTCTTAACAGCTACCGACCTATCGCTATCCGCCCCCAAAGGCTCTCGAAATAATTGTCTCGGACCAACTTACTGAGTACCTGTCTAAATATGACCTGCTATGCAGGAACCAGCATGGCTTCAGAAAGGGCCACAGTATAACCACCGCCCTTCTAGAGTTCACCACCTTTATCTATAAAGCCCTGGAATGTGGACACCGAGTCGGGTCTGTATACATAGACCTGACTAAGGTGTTTGATACAGTAAATCATGTCCTCCTGCTACAGTCTTTACCCTCCCTGGGTCTAATTCCTGAAACTGTCACCTGGTTCAAAAACTACCTCAGTGGAAGATCCCAATAAGTAAGCATTAATGCCCGATGAAGACGGCATCTACTGGGGAATTAATGCATGTTTTTTTTGGGAGGGGGGGTTGTGGCACGAAGCTGAAGGCCAAGTGCCTACAACCACCCAACCATGCATTAATTCCTCAGTAGAAACCTCCTTCGGAGGGTATTAATGTGCTTGTAATATGGCAGCTGCAAAGTTAATAATGTTTTAAGTATTACATGTGGGACAGAAAGTAACAGCAAGTCACAATATTAGTGAATGCAATATTATGTGATGTTGAAGTCTGCAGTTCTACTTTACTACATAGGCTACATCTGTTCACTGTTCAACATCTGTTTATATTGTGACTGTTTTTCCACATGTTTGAATGTTATGTTTTCAATACAGGTAGGCAAAACTATTACAGAAGCACTTCCCTCTGTGTTTTAACACAGTGTTTGTTTCACTCGTTTCTTTCGTTTTTCATTCTACTTCGCTAATGCTTTATGGGGAAAGTAGAAATATTTGCATATGTGACATCTCAGTTGCTTACAGATACCAATGTATGCAAATCTTTCTAATGTATCCTCAATGCATTAGTCGTCGGAAGCCAGTGACAGCACTCACCTTCCATATATTGCAGGCTAAACATCGAGAGTAATAGTGAGGTATACACAAACGGAATCTTTCACACAGATTTGTGTGTCTGTTCCTGTGCATGGTGGCAGTGATTTCTAAGGTGCTCTGTTTTTGTGGAACCATTCCGTGCACACAGCAATTGCGTAAGCATGAGTCTACGGTTTCACAGTATTTTTTTTTTTTAAGTATACAGAGCAGTGTTTAGCTCCCTCGGTATCTGCTATATCTGGTAACAAGTGCTGCGGCGTGGGTGGAAATGAAACTAACTTGACATAGCGTTAAGTTTTGCTGCCATCTATCGGGAGCGATTGAACACGGACCACAGAGCAGTTTCCTAGGCGCGATCCCGATGCCTAACGGTGATTATTGTGTTGGAGCAGGCCTTACTGGGGAATTAATCACCGCTCCATCTTTAGTCAGCTGCTGTATTTCCTCCAATCCCTTTACGTTATTGTGGCTTGCTGATTGTTATCATGTTACAAGTCAAATTAAACATCACCCGATCTTCCTGCTTGCCTGTCCACTCCGGCATTCCCCAAGGATAAATCCTGGGCCTGCAACTTTTTAGCCTTTTTCTGAACTCTCTTCCCAATGCCAGCTCTGATCAACTTCTCCTGTATACAGATGATGCCGTACTTTACTAGTCACCCTGACCTTCCTCCTCCTCTTCAAAGGGCCCTCCGGACCAAGTTCACAGAATTTAAAGCCTGGTTCACCGAACATAAACTGGTCTTAAATTACAAAAAAAAGACAAGGTTTAGATCTTCATACATCACCAAAATAAACATAGGAACACTCCCCACCACATCCTGAACTGCCAGCACTCCCCTCTAGAACAAGTGCCCTCCTTTAAATATCTGGGGGTCATCCTTGATTCCTGGCTTACGTATGACCTCATCCACCACCTTAGCGTGGCCATAAATAGCAGACTTGGCCTTCTCTATAGGCACAAACAGGGTCTGCCTCCTGAGGCACTCTCCATAGCCGTAACCTCCTCCGTCCTCTCCTTGGGAGATTACAGGATTGTCTGTTATGAGTCTGCTGACCACTCTGCTCTCTGCAGGATGAAAGTTGCCATGACTAGAGCCTGCTAGCTTGTAACAGGGTGTAACAGACAGACCCACATGAATGACTGCTATCAGATCGCCAACCAGCTGAATTTTGATGGGAGGCTAAAATACCAAATCTACCTCACAGCCAAAAAGGTCACGTGCAGCTTCCTACGTCTTGTCCTTAATAGCCTTATACAACCTGCCCTTGTGCCCTGTGCTACACTAAGATCCACCAGAGCCCCCATGTTTGTACCTCACTGCAGGACATCTTTGGGTCAGTGTGCCTTCCACTATAGGGCCCCACTTTGGCTAAATAAACTGCCCACTAACATCTGCAGTTAATCTAAACTTGACCCGTTCAAAGCCAAGCTCAAAGACCTACTCCTCTCCTCCTCCGATTGTGACTGCACATGACGTTGCTGTCTAACAACCTGTTTCACTCATTTCCTTTACAAGTGTTTCCTCTGACTGTGCCTCCTATTCTGTAACTCTCTCTCTCTCTCCCTCTCTCTCCAAACACTCATTATTTTATCGCAGTAATTGGTGAGACCTGCTCCTCTAAATTAACTTTTATCGATCTTTGTTTTACACCTTGCTCAGTCTGGTCCTGGGCAACCTAACTACATTGTATATTCCTGCATATATTTTACTGCTGTCGACTACTGTATTTGACAATTGTACCCTGTGCAGACATGCTATAACTACCCTGTGCTATAACTCTTACCTGATTAGTATTCGTTGCATTGTCTTAATCCTCTGTGGTATTATCTTTTATGCTGTCTTTAATACCATGACGTGGAGCCTTTGCAAAGGAGTCTCTGACTCGAAGGTTTGTAATTCTGATCTGTTCTAATCTATTTTATTTTGTATGTTAATTCCTCACACTCATTTTGTAGCACTCTGCCTTTGTTCGCCTAAGCCGGTTTAATTTTTGTCATTATCTGCTCATTTCGCATTCCCCAGGACACACCTGGAAGCAAGATATTTTGCTCAGTATGTCTTCCTGGTGTAACATTTAAATAAATAAATAAAATACGCTCAGAACTTTGATTTTTTTAACCCGAAATTTTCAACATAGGCTTCATGTAACCCCACCTCATCAACAAGAGCGGCCAAATGTTTCAAATCCAGCCCGAAAGGGGATTTTGTGCAGCAACTGCAAAACACCTTCCAGGACAGATTTGCATAACTTCACTTACATTGTTCCCGGGGCAGGGGTGGGGTGTAAAAAAATAGCATGCTGAAGATTTGGGGGAGAAATCTTCAAAGATGACCAAGTTACGATGACAAGTTCAAACGCTTGATTTCCTCAGTTCTCAGTCTAGCATGTAAGAGTAAAGATGGGTCTCCAGCCCAGAGAGGATTACGGCATTGGATCCCCAGTAGGTAAGTAAGGGTTTGAGGGAGTAGCAGGTGGTGGGGGCTGAGTAGGAGTGTTTGGTGGGGGTAACGATGCTGTTGGCACCAACACTAATGGAGAGGTTTCTGTTTTGAATGTTGCATTAAAAAAAACTGGGGAAAAGAATTCTTCAAAAATGACCAAGTTATGACAACAAGGTCAAAAGCTATTTGAAATACATCTCATCACTTCTCAGTCCAACACTGAAGAATGAAACATAGAAACATAGACTATGACGGCAGATAAGGACCGCTTGGCCCACCTAGTCTGCCCATTTCCCTATCTACAGGATAAGCTGCAGGTCCTAGTTAACCAACAGCCTATTTCTTCCTACCCCCCACAAGAATTGCCTTATGTCTGTCCCATGCATTCTTGAATTCTCCCCCAGTTTTAGACCCTACAACCTCCTCAGGAAGGCTGTTTCATGCGTCCACCACCCTCTCTGTGAAAAAATACTTCCTCACATTGCCTCTGAGCCATCCCCCCTCTATCTTCAAATTGTGTTCCTTTGTTCTTGCACATCTCTTTTTCTGAAAGATGCTACCCTCTTAGACTTTGTTGATTCCACTGAGGTACTTAAAAGATTCTATCATGTCTCCCCTTCCCTCCTTTCCTCAAAGGTATTAAGCTCCTTTAGTCTCTCCTCGAATGGCTTCTCTTACAGACCCTGCACCTGCACTGAAGATGTGTCTCCAGTCCAGACAGGATTACGGTGTTGTATCCCTGGTAGGTAAGTAAGGGGCTGGGGGTGTGGGATGGTGGGTGCTGAGTGGGAGGGTTTCACTGAGGTGAAGTAACAGCACTGGTGGCAACACGCACTAATGCAATTTTTGTTGCATGGTGTATTAAAAAAGAAAAACTCTGAGGGATGATTTTCTTTATTTTTAGGTACTGAAATTGGGGATTTGGCACCCCAGTGTTAGTGTCATGATTGGCAGCGCCAGGGGTAGGCTCTCCAGTGTCACACAATGAAAATGATTGGGGTGATGGGTACTAACCAGTACCGGGGATTGGGCACCCAAGTGTTAGTGTCATGATTGGCAGCACCAGGGTAGGCTCTCCAGTGTCACACAATGAAAATGATTGGGGTGATGGGTACTAACCAGTACCAGGGACTGGGCACCCCAGTGTCACAAATGTAACAAAAAGGGGTGGGAGAGATTGAGGGACACAATGTTTGTTGGCATTAGGGGTGGGCTCCCCATTCTCACATACTGAAAATGGGCACAGTTGTGGGGGTACTAGCAAGCACCAGGGATTGGACACCTTGATGTTGGAAACATAACAAAAAGGGGTGTGAGGGATTTGGGGACAGGACTAAGCAGCCTGGTGTGGCCAGAAAGGGAGATATGAGGCCTGATTTTCAAACCCTCAATGCTGCCGTAAGCCCCTCGTGCACTGATCGTAGAGAACATGGGGCGTGTGACAGTCTCCTGGCCAGCAATCAGAAATGGAGGAATGTGCATCCTTCCCCCACCTATGGAGGAGGCAGTACAGCACAGTGGTTTAAGGCTCTGAACTGCAAACCTAGAGACCTGGGTTTGAATCCCACAGCTCCCACATGCATACTGTGTGACCCTGTGCAAGTCACTTAACTTCCTTGTGCTCCCAGGTCACACCTGTCAACAAGCTTTCAGCTTAGTGTCTCTCTCCTGGTTAAACAATCATACTGTGTGACCCTGAGCAAGTCACTTAAGTTCCCTGTGTTCCCAGGTCACACCTGTAAACACGTTTTCAGCTTAGTGTCTCTCTCTCCTGGTTAACAAATGTATATAAATAAATAAAAAACCTACAGATATGGGGCCTGATTTTCAAACCCCCAACACTGCCGTAAGCCCCTCGTACACTGATCATACAGCTGATGGGGCCTGTGGCAGTCTCCTGGCCAGCAATCAGGATTTTCACTCCAGTGTGCCAAATGCTGCAAGTTAGACCAGCCTCACCCCATTCAGCAGAGCATTTTTATGGGGCTTACACCAAATATTTGGTGCAAGCTGCCACAGAGTGAGGAAAGTGTCACAACTGCACCTGAGACTATGAAATTAGGTGTAGCTGCAGCAAAGGTGTTTGGTGCAGCTGCGCCAAAATTTGACACACATTTTGAAAATCTGGCCCATGGGGTTTACTACGAGCAGCTGCTAGATTACATGGAAACTAATAGCCCAAGGAGAGACACACAGTTACATACACACCGACACACAAGCACACACACACACTCATACGTGCATACTTGCTTTGACACCGAATTGACTGAGGATTTGCTCTCTTTGGTGTCAGGACCACATGTACTGTACTTTGGGGAACTTTAGTTTGATGTTTCCATGCAACAGTGGGTTTTTGTTTTTGCCTTGGGTGGGAGGAATTAAGGATCACTTTTATTTATGTTTACTCTGAGGGGAGAGACCACTTCAGGCTGTTCATGACACGATCAGCTGATGAAAAGAAAGATGCACCTTGTGACAGGCTGGCTTTCTGCTTTGAACTACGCAAAGCTTCCACCCAGCAAACCAGAACTATGTCCTGATCAGCCTGGTTGGTGATTGTTGTGACACTGATGAGCCCCTTGCAGACTGCTCTGCACAGGACCACAGTGACACACCTTTCAAACCCCAGTATGATAGCAGTATGTCCCCTGCACGTGCACACAGTGAACATAATAAAAGGGGTTATATACATCAGTGGTCAGAGTGGGCTCTGCAGGACCTCACAGTCATTCAAATTCCTGAATCTCCCTACATTGTTACTCCCCAGCCAAATACAGAGAGAGAGAAGAGGTAAGGTGCTCTTTTCAGTAGTATCTCAGCTGTAACATTACATCTGTAACTAAAAGTGGTTTACATACATCAGGGTTCAGTGTGGGTTCAGCACGGCATCACACAGCCAATTCACTTCTGTTTCTGCCCACACTGTTATTTTCCAGTAGAATACAGACAGACTCACATTGTGTAATCTCACAGCGAAAACATCACACCCATGTCTAAAAGGAGTTTAAAATAGATACATCAGTGTTCGGTGTGGGTTCTGTAGGACCTAACACAGCCATTTTACTCCTGAATCTTCCAAATTGTTTCTCTCCAGCCAAATACAAACAGAAACATGAGAGAGACAAATTTCGACAGCATCTCAGCTGTAGCATGACATCTGTGGATAAAAGGGTTTTACTTACCCCAGTTTCTGTATTTTACAGTTTGGGCTCTTCAAGGCCATATACAGATATTCCGCTCCTGTATCTCTCACATTGTTTTGTTCTAGCCTATAAACAGACAAACAAAGTGAGACAAGCATATTACCTTAGATGTAACACCATATCACTCACTAATACGGTTTGGCCCCTCCATCATCTCTCTACAAAAAGTGACCCCCTCTATCTGCTTAGACAGAACATGAAACACTTGATCCACATGGTGCAGATAGGGTTACCAG
Source organism: Neoceratodus forsteri (assembly GCA_016271365.2). Taxonomy (NCBI): domain Eukaryota; kingdom Metazoa; phylum Chordata; order Ceratodontiformes; family Ceratodontidae; genus Neoceratodus; species Neoceratodus forsteri. The sequence goes on from CM028133.1 coordinate 1,137,824,064, forward strand.
ATGTCCTCTTTTAGGAGGACATGTCCTTCCAGCTGCCAAGTATTCTTCATGTACCTTCTCTGTCTTGTTGTATTATTATTATAATTGTTTTACTCTCTACTACCCCGGGCCTCCTTATAAATGAGCTGTGAAGGCAGTGGAGACTTTAAGCCTATATTTACTCAGACTCTGGCACAAAGGCTCATCGGGGGAGGGACTAAGTGTCCTCTTTTTGGTATCCCAAAATCTGGTACCCCAGGTGCAGAGGGTGACAGGACACAGCTCAGACAGAACATGAAACACTTGTCAGTCTGTAGACTGATGATCTGCCTCTGGCCCTTAATCTGCATGGTACAGAGTGTGACAGGGCACAGCCCAGACAGAACATGAAACACTTGTCAGTCTGTAGACTGATGACCTGCCTCTGGCCCTTGATCTGCACGGTGCAGATGGTGACAGGGCACAGCTCAGACAGAACATGAAACACTTGTTAGTCTGTAGACTGATGACCTGCCTCTGGCCCTTGATCTGCATGGTACAGAGGGTGACAGGGCACAGCTCAGACAGAACATGAAACACTTGTCAGTCTGTAGACTGATGACGTGCCGCTGGGCCTTAATCTGCATGGTGCAGGAGGTGACAGGGCACAGCTCAGATAGAACATAGAAACAGACTTTGACGGCAGGTAAGGACCACTAGGCCCATCTAGTCTGCCCATTTCCCTACCTACAGGATAGGCTGCAGATCCTAGTTAACCAACAGCCTATATCTTCCTGCCCCCCACAAGAATTGCCTTATGTCTGTCCCATGCATTCTTGAATTCTCCCACAGTTTTAGACCCCACAACTTCCTCAGGAAGGCTGTTCCATGCATCTACTACCCTCTCTGTGAAATAATACTTCCTCACATTGCCCCTGAACGCCTCCTTCTATCTTTAAATTGTGTCCCCTTGTTCTTGCAAGTCTCTTTTCTGAAAGATGCTACCCTCTTGGACTTTGTTGATTCCCTTGAGGTACTTGAAAGTTTCTATCATGTCCCCCTCTCCTTCTTTCCTCAAGGGTATACATATTAAGCTCCTTTAGTCTCTCCTCATCACAGCTTCTCTTGCAGACCCTGCACCATTTTAGTTGCCCTCCTCTGGACTGCCTCTATCCTGTCTATGTCCTTGTGGAGATGGGGTCTCCAGAACTGGACACAGTATTCCAGATGGGGTCTCACCAACTGTCTGTGCAGAGGGATAACAACTTCCCGTTTTCTGCTGCTGATGCCTCTCCCTATACATCCCAGTATACCCCCGGCCCTCCCTACTGCCTTCTCACATTGCTTGCTAACTTTAAGGTCATCTGATATGATTACCCCCAGGTCCCTTTCCTGTTTTGTTGTTGTTACTACCTTCCCAGCCATTGTGTATTCTTCCCCTGGGTTCTTGTTTCTCAGGTGCATTATTTTGCACTTTTTTGCACTGAATCCTAGCTGCCATACGTCTTACCATTCCTCCAACCTTGCCAAGTCCCTTTTCATCCTTTCTACGCCTCCTTGTGTATCAACCCTGTTGCAGATCTTTGTGTCATCTGCAAAGAGGCATACTTTTCCTTCCAGTCCCTGCAATGTCACTGATGAAGACATTAAAAGGACTGGACCCAATACTGAACCCTGCGGTACCCACTGGTAACCGCCCTTTCTTCAGAATGGACTCCATTTACAATTACCTTCTGTGTCCTGTTGTCCAGCCAATGTTTTACCAGGCTACCACCTGGGACCCACCCAGGCTGGTTAATTTGACTAATAATCTTTGTGTGGGACTGTATCAAATGCCTTGCTAAAGTCTAGGTAGGCCATGTCCACAGCCCCTCCCTGGTCTACTACTTTGGTCACCCAGTCAAAGAAATCTATTAGATCAGTCTGACATGACCTTCCGCTGTGAACCCATGCTGCCTTGGATCCTGTGCTCCACTGACCTCTAGGTACTCAATTATTCTTTCCTTCAAGTGACTCCATCACTTTCCCTACACAGAGGTCAGACTGACAGGTCTGTAGTTTCCTGCCTCTGTCTTGGTCCCAGTTTTGTGAAGGGAATCACATCCGCCTTCCTCCAGTCCTCGGGTACCACACCACCTCCCATGATTTATTAAAAAGAGTAGTCAGTGGTTTCACTAGTTCCTTCCTTAATTCTTTTAGAATTCTGGGGTGAATTCCATCAGGACCCATTGCTTTGTCCACCTTCAGTTTTAGGAGTTCTTGCAGAACCCTTTCTTCTGTGAAAGGACTGGGATCGACCCCCCTATCAAGAGTGCTTCTGTTAATTGGATTAGGCACTTCCCTCCTCTTTTGTGAATACTGAGCAGAAATATTAGGTTCAGTATTCCTGCTTTCACTGTCCCCTCTGCCCACCACCGTTCATTCTATTCAGCCTCACTATCCCTCCCTTTGTCTTTCTCGCTAGCTGATGTACCTATAAAAGGTTTTATCCCCCTTCTTAACTGAGTTGGCTATTTTTTCCTCAGTTTGGGCCTTTGCTATTCTGACTTCCCTCCTGCTTCTTTCTGCCTTAACTGGTACAGCTCTCTGTCCTGCTCCTTCTGTGTTTCCTTATACTTCCGAATGCTATCTTTTCTTCTGACTTTCACAGCCACCTCTCTTGAGAACCATAGTGGCTTTTCTTTCGTTCTGATTTATTTGCTTCACACAAGGCTTGTTGCCTCTGTGATGGCAGTTTTGATAATTCCCCATTGTTGCTCCCACCTCCTTCTAGCCTGTTTGCTAGTGCTTTTCTGAGGCACTGTCCCATCTTGCCAAAGTCAGCCCTCCTAAAGTCCAGTACCCTCACTTTTGTATGGGTTGACTCTGTAGCTGAGTTTAACGTGAACCACACACTGTTTGATGGTCACTTGTCCCCAGATGGCAACCCACTTCTAGATCTGTGATCCTCTCACTGCCCCGTTTGAGAGTACAAGGTCTAAGATTGCTCCCTCGGTGGGTTCGAAACTAGCTGTCTAATGCCTGCCACCTGTAGGGCGTCAAGAATGGCCCTGCTCTTGGATGTGGCTGCAGCAAATGTGCTCCAGTTAACATCTGGCATATTCAGGTCTCCATCAACAGTATCTCCCTTTCTCTGCCATTCTAAGAATGCCTTCCATCATATCCTCTGTCCATTCCTTCCCTGACATGGGGTCTGTACCGAACCCTGTGCGGATTGTGGTGCCCTTTCCAGTCTCCAAGGTGACCCACAGTGCCTCTCTCTCCCTGTTTACTCTTTTGTTCAGTTGCTTTTATCCCTTCCTTTCACATGAGAGCTACTCCTCCCCTCTTCTCCCTGCCTGTCTCTCCTGTAAGTTATGTACCCTGGTATGTTAACATCCCAGTCATGGTTCTCTGTGTACCATGTTTCTGTGACTGCTACAATATCCAGGCATCCCTCTTCCATTAAAGCCACCAGTTCAGGGAGCTTGTTGCCCAGACTACGGGCATTGGTACTCATTACCCTCCATTTCCTGATGGCCTTACCCCCTTTTGCCCCATCCCTGTCCTTCTTGCCTTTGTTGCTTTCTCCATTTACCCCTGCCTTTCTCCCTATTGACACCTCCATGTTGGTGTTTGCCACACTTACTACCGTGATTGTTTGGGGGCTAGGATTTTCCTGCTCCTTTCCAGTGCCTCCCCCCTTGGCTAGTTTAAAAGCTTGCCAATGAAGCATTTAAACCTATCACCTAGGATCCTGGTTCCCTCCGGACAGATGCAACCTATCATGCCAGTATGAGGCATGCATCACTCCAGGTAGCCCCCAGTCCCCAATGAAGCCAAATCCTGAGCTCCACACCAGTTTTCAACCACTGATTGAATCCATAGTGCAGAGCACCTAGCCTCTCCTATGCCATAGATGGGTAGCACCTCCAAAAGGTTACCGTCAGTGCTACTTGACTAAGGCCCTCCCACCTCCACAAACTCTTCCTGCACTTCTCTAATCCCTTTCTTAGCCAGGTCATTTGTCCCTAGGTGGACAATGACATCCAGCTCCCTCCCCTGTGCAGCTGCTCCAGCAATCCTGAGGATTCTCTCCCTGTCCCTCTAAGCCATGGCGCCAGGCAGGCACCTTACCTCCTTCTCCCCTTCCTTGCCCAGTTCTACCTTCCTAACAATAGAGTCCCCCACCAGGAGTTGCTTCCTTCCCCTGCAGAGTCCCCTGCCACCCTCCTGTGGGTCTCCTTTGTGGAGTTCCCAGCATCCTCCTTGGTCTCCACTGTAGGTGCCTCCATAGAGGAACCACACTTTGCCAGAATGGCATAGGAATTGTGGAGAGGTACAATTGGAGGGATGTGCCTCTGTTCCACCACCCTCACCCTCCATGAGCCCACTGTGGTCCAACCGCTCCTCTTTCTTGGCAACCTCTGAGGCAGTGGCACTGGTGGTCCCTGGATGGAAGAGGAGGTCCCACAATCCTTGCCAACTCAGCCTGGAGATGAGCAACCTCCTCCCTCAGCCCAGAGAGGTGCCTGCAGATAGGACAACACCACATCCTCCAGAACATCTCCCGGAAGACTGCTGCTCACAGCCACTGCACTGCACCACTCAATCATGTCTTATTTCTGGCCCCTTAACTGTTTGCAATCCTTACTCTATCCTCTGTTTTTTCTCTCTCTCCTTACTTTCTGCCTGTGTGCCCTTTAAGCTCCTGATTGTCCTGTTCTGAGACAAGAATATCCTATATTTCTCAGTAGACCACTTACTTGTTCAGAGGCAGACCTCCAGCAGCTAGAGGGGCGGGAGAGCTACTTTGCCCTTCTAGGATGGTGGGTCCTTGGTGGTTCTGTGCTCACCTCACTTCCTGCCCCTAAACAGGAAGTTCCTGTTGTCAGTCAAATCCTGTGTCTATAAAAATAGAACTAGCTTTTGTTGGGGGGGTGGAGGGGAGGGAAGGAGGGCAATATAGTCCCAGTAGAGAAGTTCAGTCACACAGCAGTCCTTTCTCCTGTTGTCTTCTGCCAAGCTATTAAACACTTGTCAGTCTGTAGACTGATGACCTGCCGCTGGGCCTTGATCTGCATGGTGCAGAAGGTGACAGGGCACAGCTCAGACAGAACATACATAGAAACATAGAATTTGACGGCAGATAAGGACCGCTTGGCCCACCCAGTCTGCCCATTTCCCTGCTTACTGGATAAGCTGCAGATCCTAGTTAACCAGCAGCCTATTTTTTCCTACCCCCATCTCCTAGAATTGCCTTATGACTGTCCCATGCATGCTTGAATTCCACCACTGTTTTGACTCACCTTCCTCCGAAGGCCATTCCATGCATCCACAACCCTCTCGTGAAAAATACTTCCTTAAATTACCTCTGAGCTGCCCCCATCTTCAAATTGTGCCCCCTTGTTCTTGCACACTCTTTTTTGAAAGATGCTACCCTCTTGGACTTTGTTGATTCCCTTGAGGTACTTGAAAGATTCTATCATGTCCCCCCTCCCTCCTTTCCTCGAGGCTATACATATTAAGCTTCTTTAGTCTCTCTTCATGTGTCTCCCAGTGCAGACCCTGCACCATTTTAGTTGCCCTCCTCTGGACAGCTTCCATCCTGTCTATGTCTTTGCGAAGACTGGGTCTCCAGAACTGCACGCAGTACTCCAGATGGGGTCTGACCAGCTGTCTGTTACTTGTCAGTCTGTAGACTGATGACCTGCCCCTGGCCCTTGATCTGCATGGTACAGAGGGTGACAGGGCATAGCTCAGACAGAAATGGAAATCACATACTTACCGTAATTATTGATTTTCTCCCAAATATCTTCACCATTCATTACTGATGGGTCCTTCTGGAGGTCAGGACCCTGCACAGAAACAAAAAGAGCACTGCCTCTTTAAATTTTTCTGAGCTGGAGGAGCCGACGTTGGGACAGCGCTGCCCATGAGGTCAGGGTTGTATGTGGCACTTGTGGGTTGGCCAGTAACAGACGCAGACTCCTCCCAACACTCAGTTATGTCTGCCAGGTGAGGAAGAAAGGGAAGGACAGGGATAGAAGAGGGCCAGGGTGACCAAAGGATTGGGGGGGATAAATATAAAGCCATCTGGAAAAAAGGGGGCTGTAGCCAAGAGGGATAACTAAGGAGTGACCAGAACACTGGGCAGCCCAAGGAAAAGTAAAAAAAATAACCAAAAAGACAGAAGAGGAAGAAGGAAGATAGATGGAAAAAAGGAAATGACAGAATCCCTCCTGAGGTTCTCCCTCCCTGCTCTGCCTCCACAGCCTCTCTCTCTCCAGTGCTCAAGTTTGAGAAGGGACAAGGCTCACCTGACTCAAGGTCAAAGTAAAGGAGCTGTCTTGAGAGCAGTGCTCCAAGAAATTACAGGTCCATGGAGAGGGCTAACTAAGCTGAAGGAAGAAGAGGAGGCGAGGCAGGAGGAGACCATACGTTGGAGGAAGTAGTCAGAGGCCTAGAAGGCCACCTTTTTTTCCTAAATTTTAAGGGAGGGGTTGCAGGCAATATTCTGAAGGATAACCCCCCCACACACATGCACATACAGAATTTGCTTTGACATATTTAGATTACATCTTACCTTCTGATATTCCAATTCCTTCCTTCTTCCCCTTTGTGCATATTTTATTTTTTTAAATCCAGATGAGACCCATTACTGCCCTTCCAGGCAAAGATCAAACCAGATGTCAGCCAACAACAACCCACGCAGGAGGAAGACATATTTCATCCTTGGGATTGTGAGGGCATCTGTGATTTAAAATTCCCTGCCTGACGCAGTTTAAGAGGAGTTCAGCAAGGCTGAGAGGGGAAAAGGTTTAACCCCTGGGACAGTAGGGCTGAAAATCTCAGCAGCACAGCCCAGGGAAGGATCCACCCTATTAGAATCGAAGGCCCAAACAGGAGGACAACAGATTGTACCACTAGGGGCACAGGGTCTGCCTACTAAGCTGTGCCTTTCCTTGACTCTCACTCCCGGGGGGAAAGGAGAGAGAAAAGGAAAGGGAACACGCTACCCAGTGTCTAATTACAGGAAGAGTGGGTGGGTGTAAAGAATGGTGAAGATATTTGGGAAGATCAGTAATTATGGTAAATACGTAATTTCCATTTCTTTCCCAAATTAGTCGTCACCATTCATTACTGATGTATCCGAGTACAAAGATGGCAAACCCTGATGGAAACAACTATTCAAACACCATGAAGTCTTGCTATATTATAACAATAGCAGTCAGCCACTGCAGCTGAACTGCCCCGGAGAGGAAGGAGTTAACTCCAGAAGATCTGGAGTTCTACAGCGCGAGGGCGCTGTGCCCAAAGCTCTATCTGGCAGTTTCAAATGAAACTGTCAGATTCTTTACTCCACTTCACTGAACAGTCGCCCGAGATCAGCTCCTTCAGCTCGGTTCATTCTCGGTCAAGCAGTATTTTTCGGTTCATTCGAACGGCAAAAGTTATTATTTTACCGCATTTCGGTTTAAAGCTCTATCTGGTAACCGTAAGTACTAAAATTTAAGTCTGTGTGGAAAATTAATGATCGGTTCGGTTTTGAACCGATCGGTTGGATTTTCTGCATTTTAAAAGTGTACAGTGGGTTTTAGAGTGCGGTTCCGGTTCTTATCGGTTCTAAAAAACGGAATTATAACGCTTTTTTCAAATACCCGTGACACGGTTAGGAACCGATAAGGGTGTCTTGCCTGGCACTGCCATCAAAAGGGCAAGTTTTGGTTAGGCTGGCATTATGTCTGAGAAACCCAAAAGAAAAACGGGCCCACTGGGTTTCAACACTGTGATGTCTGTGGGGGCGCCTTTGCCAAGAACGCCCACACACCACTGTGTTTATTGTCTGAGGGCTGACCACCTCCTGTCAGACTGCCAGGTGTGTAAAATTTCCCTGCAGCCACCCTGGAAGAGATTGGGCTGGCTCCAGGGAACGAGAAGCAAAAAGTCCGCTGACCCGATGGCCAGCCGGTCCAGTACCCACTGACCAGAGGGAGTGCCCTCTGACCAGGCGTTACTTCCTCGGGCAGAGAAAGGCTGGTTCAGAGGAACCAGCACCAGCAAAAGACAAGAAATCAGCAGGTTTGGAGTCTAAGATAGTTTCTCCAACTGTTGCAGAAATAGCAAAAGCCATACAGATTGTTCAGTCTTTGTCTCAGGGACTTGGAGAGCCCTCCACAAGTGGCAGAGGGTGGCTCGTCCAGGTCCAGGGGTTCAAGATTATGTTATTGAGGAGTTTATGAACCACAGGGGGAGGAGGAATTTGATCAGTGCATTTGTGACTGGGAAGGTCTGGGCGTGCCCATTGAACCGGACATTTCTCCAGACAGACCTTAGAGTCTCCTCCTCTGTTGTCTGAGTCCCTTCTCATTTTGTGTTTTATAAAAGGTGGCAGAAACCCTCCAGCTCCCTTTAGAGGAGGCTGTGGATGAGCAAGAGGAGCCTGATTTTGTTGAAATGATGGATATTCCAGAGTCTAGAAGGTTGTCTATTCCTTTGCATAAATCATTTAGGAAGCAAACAACAAAGATTTAAAAATCCTCATTCTGTCCCTCCTGTAGACAAAAAATGGACAGAAGGTATCTTTATCAGGCCCAGATACAGACTTCCTCATTGAGCAGTGTAGTCATGTAGGTGTTGTTCAAGCTGCAGCCTGTGACAAGGCTAATATTCCCTTGGCATCACATCCCTGACAAAGATTCAGGAAGATTGATACCATGGCAAAAAGCAATATATGGCAGCTTCTTTGGGACTCAGGCAGGCTAATTACATGGCTTATGTGGCTAGATATCAGAAGTCTAGATGGGACACTATTTTGCAGTTAGCCAAGCAGGCCCAGGGTCAACTGGCTAGTGAGTTGGAACAGGTGGCTGCTGATGGCATTGAGGCCTCTAAAGTTCAATTTCATACTGCTGTTGATGTTAATGATGTTTCTTCTAGGTCATGGCCACTTCTGTAGCTCTCCAGTAGGTTGGCATGGCTCAGATGCACTAATTTGTCCCAAGACACTCAGGCAAAGGTTATGGATTTCCTGTAGTAGGTAACTCTCTGTTTGGTGATCAGACAGAAAATTACATGAAAAAAATGGATGAATACAGAACTACCTACAAAAGTGCCCAAGCTAAAGAGAGGCATGCCCCCCCCAAAGGCATGCCCCCAGAGGAGGGTAGGCCTTACCACAGGCCTTATCAAGCTCAAGCCTCTTCAGCCTTTGTTCAGAGGGTTTCTTCAGAGGCAGGGGCAGGCGGGGCTCAGGCAGACCGTCCCCTTCTTCTCAGCCAAAACAGCTGCCAAGCAGGCACCTGATGGGGTGCCCAGGACCCGAATCTCCTGTCCGGTGGGGGCAGGTTGGCTTATTTCAGCCAGAACTGGTTGTCCCTAACTCGGACAAGTGGGTTCTGGAGGTGGTAGGCCAAGGTCTGGTCCTCAATTTCAAACAGTTCCCAAAGATGAGGCCAGACATTTCCCACCTCACGAATCCTTTGGAAGCCCTTGCTTTGGAAACAGAGGTTTATTCTCTGCTGGGATGCAAAGCAGTGAGAGGGTTCCTTCTTGCCATCAGGAGCAAGGGTCTTTATTCAAGGTATTTCCTTACCCCAAAAGACAGGAGAATGGCGTCCATCTTAGATTTAAGGTTCCTGAACAAACATCTTCTGAAACCAAAGTTCAAAATGTTAACTCTGGCAATGATTTTGCCCTCCCTGAGACCAGGAGACTGGCTAGCTTCCTTGGACCTCAAGGACGCCTATTTTCATTTCTTGATCAGGCCTTCTCACAGAAAGTACCTCAGGTTGAACTACCTTCTGGCCACTATCAGTTCAGAGCAATGCCCTTGACCTTACCTCTGCCCAAGGGTTTCACAAAATGTCTGGCTGTGGTAGTGGCTCATCTGAGAAGGCAAGGGTGGCGTTTTTCCTACCTGGACGACTGGCTCATAGTGGGTCAGTCTCCAGATCACGTAAAATCTCACTTGTTGGTCACCCAGCAGCTTCTCACCTCTCTGGATTCCTGTTGAATCTTCCAAAGTCAGTTCTCAACCAGTTCAGGTACTAACTTTCATAGGTGCAGAGTTGAACACAAAGTCTGCCAGGGCATATCTCCCCTCCGAGAGTGGACAGACTCATTGCCCTGGCATCTTCCTTCACCATCGGGTCTCTCGGCCAGCAGGCACTTTCTGCAACTCCTAGGACACATGGCTGCGTCCACAGCTGTCGTGCAGGGAGCAAGATTCAGATGAGGACATCCAATTCCACCTGAGATCTTTTGGTTCCAAAGAAGGACCCCTCACCAAATTAGTCCCAGTGACAAGATCTCTGATCCTGGCCCTTCAGTGGTGGCAGGACCAGAGCAATCTAACTCAAGGGGTCCCCTTCTTACCCATTCCTCACTCCCTCACACTTACCACAGATGCCTCCCTCCTAGGATGGGGGGCTCACTTAGGCGACCTTTCCACTCAGGGAGTGTGGTCTCCTCAGGAATCTCTGCTCCCATCAACCTTCTGGAGCTCAGGGCTGTCCTCTTAGCTCTCCAGGCCTTTTCAGCTTCTGTCCAGAACAAGGTAGTTCAAGTCAGGACAGACAATACCACAACAATGTGGTACATCAACAAGCAAGGGGCACTTGGTCTTCTGCCTTGTGCACAAGCAATGAAGCTGTGGTCTCTGGCTTACTCCCTGAATACCTCCCTGATAGCAGTTCACCTTCCAGGGAAGGACAATGTCCTAGCGGATGCCCTCAGCAGGATTTCTCAGGGCCACCACGAATGGCCCTGAACCTCTATGCTGGGGTCAGTCTTTTGCCAGATGGGGCACCCCTCAGATAGATCTTTCGCAGCCCCAGACAACCACAACTTCCTCTGTTTTGTTGCAGACCTCCAGTGTTGGGATCAGTCCCACTGGGCGCCTTCCAGTTGGATTGGGAGGAAATATCTATATGCCTTCCTTCCTTCCCTCTCCTTTTCAGGGTACTAGTGAGGATCAGAACTCAGTCCTGCAAGGTGATTCTGATTGCTCCAGATTGGGCCAGACAGCCCTGGTACCCTCTCCTTCTGTCCCTGATTGTCCACCCTCCCCTGAGCTTGCCCAGGACCCACGACCTGTTGACCTGTGCACAGGGGAGAGTGTGGTATCAGACCTCAGTTCCCTCCACCTCAAGGCTTGGTTCTTGAGGAGCTAGAATCGCTGATCTACACCTCTCTCAAGGTGTCCTGGATATTAAGGCGGCCAGGAGGCCTTCTCGAGGGCCACCTATAATTCTAAGTGGAAGAGGTTTTCCATTTGGTGCTCTGGGAAGCAAATCTCCCAGAATCTGCTGATTTGACTGTTTTATTGGACTATCTGGTCCACTTAAATTCTCTAGGCCTTAAGCCAGCTACCTTAAGGTTCATCTGGCAGCAGTCTCCGTATGTGTCAGCAGGTAAACCTGCTTCCATCTCTTCTCACCCTGTAATTTCCAAGTTTTTAAGGGGTTACTTCACACTAACCCTCCTTTTCGGGAACCAGCTCCTGCTTGGGACCTGAATGTTTGCATTGCTCAGCTAATGCAACCCCCCTTTGAGCCCCTGTCTTCGGCAGACCTCAAGTTTTTGACTTGGAAGACTGTTTTTCTAGTGGCCATCACTTCTGCTAGACGTATAAGTGAGATGCAAGCCTTGTCAGTGGAAGAAGATTTCATTTCTTTTCATAGGGACAAGGTAGTCCTTAGGACTAATAGAAGGTTTTACCAAAGGTGGTCTCAGATTTTCATCTCAACCAATCCATCTCTCTCCCAGTATTTTCACTGAGCATTCCTCTTCAGGGAGAGGAGATTGCACAGTCTGGACGTCAAAGAGCTCTAAGCTACTATTTGGAGAGCACCAAGGGTCATAGGTTTGAATCCCTCCAGCTCTTCCTTACCTATGGGGAAGTCAGCAAAGGAGACCTGCCACAGAGGACAATTGCAAGGTGGATTGTCTCTTGTGTCCAATTCTGTTACCAAAAACTGGGTAAGAGCCCCCTCAGGATTGAGGCTCATTCTACCAGAGGTACAGCTGCATCTCTAGCGGCTGCTAGAGATATTCCCATTTTGGAGATCTGTCAAGCTGCTACCTGGAAAACAGTTCACACCTTTACCAAACATTACTCCTTAGATGTTCAATCCAGGAGGGATGCCCGTTTTGGCACAGCTGTGCTTCAGAGCCTATTTCCCAAGTAGGTTCTGACCCTCCTCCATGGAGGTACTGCTGTGTAATCTGCTATAGTCCTAATTACAGGAAGAGGAAGCTAGCTACAGATCTGGAAAGGCCCTTGGACTTGACAGGGTCAGTGAGCATTCCCAAGATCTGGGAGGTGAATTGTGCCCCTGCAGAACCTGGTATGCCCTGCGAGAAAAGAAACAGGCCCCCTGGAAAGGAGAGGATATCACTCTACTCCGGGCCAAGGGTGACAACCTGGATAGGTGAAGCCACATAGTCCGCCAAATGTAGACTGAGTATCTTACCCACCTGGAAGCCACCTCATTGGCACTGCAGACCGCCTTAGAGAGGTGTCTTGCCAGTTCCAGGCCTTGTGCAGATAGACAGATGACTTGCCCGATTCCCTCACTGTCAGGCAGCGCTGCAAGAACCTGTCCCAGCAGAGTCCAGATGTGACTAGCATAGATCATCTGGTGCGCCTGATGAGCCAGAATCCACAGCAGGAGGCATGCAGAAGCAATGGTTTTATGTGATAAGGACAAGTCCCTTATCGAGCCACTCACAGAGCAACATAAAAATCGCCCACGTCTAAAGGGCGACTTGGATTTAGAGAGACCGCCGCAAACAGCAACGGTCCTTGGAAATTAAACGTTTCTTTTGTTTTTTGCAGGGAGGGCTATGGCCCCCAAATCCTCCAAATAAAAGATTCTCAACTCCAGGGGGAGCGGACTTAGGCAAAAATACAAACTCCCCCTGGAAGCAAAACATTTACCTTCACCGGGATCCAAACCTGGCACCACAGACTCCAGGAACAGTGACTCAAGCCGCTGCACACACAGCCAGCTCTGCAGGGCTTGGACAAATAATTCTTTTTATCTATTTATTCATTGATTGTCACATCGGGATTACAGCTCTTTGAGTCAAAGACTCATTTCCAAAGTCTCCTTGTGAGGTTGCAGAGTAAGTCAAGTTAATACAGTTTATGTACAAGATGTAGTAGCAAACAAAAAACAGCACAGTGAGCTAAATATACTAAGACAGCATGGTGCAATCAGATATTTTAGATACAGCACCAGTATTATATACAGGTGAAACAGTACACCTGTACAGTGAGGTAGCTAAAGTAAGTAATAACTTTATACCAGACGAGGTGCAATAAGACTAGGTACTCGCGAGGGTAGCGCGTATCCCGCAGTGCTATACTCGCTTTACCTATTCAGACCTCTTCTTCCCTACTCGCTCTGCATGGAAGCAGTATTATTCAGTCACTCATATTGATGCACTCAATAATACTCACTCCTATAGAGTGCTACCAGAAGCAAACACCATCCTCCCCCATCTGCCGAGTCTGTGTCAGGAGGCAGTGGCAACAAAGGCAATGGTGTCCAAATGGGTATCCAGAACCCCAGTCCTGAAGTAGGCTGTGGCATGGCACCTGGAGACCCTGCAGTACCTGCACATAAAGCCCCGAGGGCGGGCGAAGGGGTGGCAGGATGTTGCCAGATAGAGTGCAATGCCTCCTGCAATGGCCTTGGCCAGGGAGAGATAACTAACCGGTCAGCATTGCATTCACCCAAGAATGACAGCATCACACAATCGGAGTTCCTTCTGAAGTGGGTTAGATGGAGCTCTTTCATCATCTCTGCCAGGAAATGCTGGTAGGACACAAGGTCTCCAACAGCAGAGAGATGGTGTGAGGAATCCTCTCCCTCGATGGAGGATGTCGAAGATGAGGAGGAGTCCAGTTCAGAGCTTGGCAGTGCAGATGTTTGAGGTCTGAAAATGATCTCAGAGATGGCCCTAAAGTAAGGAGGGAAAGCATGTCTTTATAAGTGACATTACAGAGGGACTGGAAGAAAGTATGTCTCTTTGCAAATGACACAAAGATCTGCAACAAGGTTAATATGCAAGGTGGGGTGGAAAGGATGAAAAGGGACTTGGCAAGGTTGGAGGAATGGTCAAATGTATGGCAGTTTAGATTCAGTGCAAAGTAATGCACCTGGGGGGGAAAGCCCAGGGGAAGAGTACACAATGGGGAGGGAGATACAGCAACAACAAAATGGAAAGGGACCTGGGGTAGTCATATCAGATGACCTAAAGGTGGGCAAGCAATGTGAGAAGGCAGTAAGGAGGGCTGGGGATACTGGGATCCGTCTTTGGATGAGACGTTAAACCGAGGTCCCATCTGCCTAGATTGGTGGTAGTTCAGGTGGATGTTAAAGATCCCATGGCACTTATCGAAAGAGTAGGGAACTTCCCTGGTGTCCTGGCCAAATTTCCCTCATTCACTAAAAAATACCACCAACAGCTTCATCTGGTTCAAGGTCAGTTGACATTCATCTGTATCCCCTCCCGGTGCATTGCCTGAAAATAGGCAGGATTTGTCTAGTGCACTTACCGGTCAACAAAAGCTAAATAAATAAATAGGGAGAGGCACCACTAGTAGAAAACAGGAAGTTGTTATCCCTCTCTACAGACAGTTGGTAAGATCACATCTGGAGTACTGTGTACAGTTCTGGAGACCCACCTCTGCAAAGACATAGACAGGGTGGAGGCTGTTCAGAGGAGGGCAACCAAACTGGTGCAGGGTCTGCACCAGAAGACATGTGAAGAAAGACTAAAGGAGCTTAAGATGTATAGCCTCGCCAGCCCAGTGGTGCTGAGCGTTGAAGCGCTGGACGCTACACCTCGTGCCACGCCGGCAATCTGGGCTCAGAAACGGATTCTGGCTGCCGGGGCTGGCAGGGGAGAGGAAGGATTGAGCATCCCACAACTGCTCTCCTTCCTCTGGGGTGGGCTCAGGGCATGTGTCGTGCTGCAGCGGCACCTAGTGGAGGCTGGGTACACTGTCAGTGGCAAGCATACTAAGGGGAGGGAGCGTGGTGGAGGTCTGCATGCTGGTGCAGTTGACGTCATTGCACATTCGGCTCCCGTTGGGAACTTAACGGCAGAAAATCGCAGGGCGACCGTGGCGGCTCATGGCTGAGCCGCACGCCCCTGGACACAAGAGGCGTGGCCACCTGGTTCCTAGTCACGGGCCCCCAAGGGGGGGGGTGTCCTGTTAACTTCATCAGGTCCCTGTGTGTGTCTGTGCATATGCCAGACCTGGTCCGGGGGTGCGGGTGCTGGCGGACGGCAGTCATTGTGGCCTGTTTCGCACGCGAGAGAGTACAAACTGTTAAATAATAAAAAAACGATATATAGCCTCGAGGAAAGGAGGGAGAAGGGGGACATGATAGAAACTTTCAAATACCTCAAGGGAATCAACAAAGTCCAAGAGGGTAGTTACACAGAAATGTGACGGCAGAGAAAGGCCCCACGACCCATATAGTCTGCCCAACACCCTACCCCTCCCCCCTTCTTTTATGCTTCCACCCTCTTTTCCTAACCCCTTAAATCTATCCCAAGCCCTCTTGAACTCCTCCACCATTTCAGATGCCACTACCTCCTCCGGCAGCTTGTTCCAGGCCTCCACCACCCTCTCCGTGAAAAACTGCCCCGACATTACCTCTGTATTGCCCACCTTCCAGTTTGAGGCTATGTCCCATCGTGTTCGCTCCTTTCTTCAATTTGAACAAGTTATCACCCTCCACCTTATTTATTCCCTTCAGATACTTAAAGGTCTCAATCATGTCCTCCCTCTCCCTCCTAGTCTCCAGAGGTACAAATTCAGCCCTCTCAATCTTATCTCATAGGGTACATCCTACATCCCTGGTAACATTTTGGTTGCTCTTCTCAGTACCCTTTCCATCAACTCAACATCTCTTCGTAGGTGAGACCTCCAGAACTGCACCCCATACTCCAGATGTGGCCTGACCATGGTTCTGTATAACGGCATTAGCACCTCCCTCTTCCTGCTATTAAAACCCCTTACAATGCAGGCCAACATTCCATTTGCCTTTCCCACCGTCCTGCTACACTGGCTGCCCACCTTGAGGTCATGCGATACCATAATCCCCAGGTCTCTTTCCGTTTCCTTCTCCTTAATCACCAGCCCCCTAAGGGAGTAAGTTTCCCTCCTATTCCTCCTCCCCAGGTGCATCAGCGAGCACTTTTGTGCATTAAACTTCAATTTCCAGGTGTCAGACCACTTCTCCAGCCTCTTCAGGTCCCACCTCATGGCTTGCACCCAACTTATCTTTCAGAAAAGGAGATATGCAAGAACAAGGGGTCACAATTTGAAGATAATGGGTGGAAGTCTCAGAGGTAATGTGAGGAAGTATTTCTTCACAGAGAGGTTTGTAGATGCATGGAACAGCCTTCCTGAGGAGGTTGCAGAGTCAAAAACAGTGGGGAGATTCAAGAATGCATGGGACGGACATAAGGCAATTCTAGTGGGGGGGTAGGAGGAAGTAAGCTGTTGGTTAACTAGGATATAGCAATTATATAAGAACTTACCGTAACAGTAGATCTTGGAAAGAGGTTCCAGCAGTAGGTCTTCACATATAGGACTGAGCCCCCGGCATCAGGTTCCAACAGCAAACTTGTAGGTAGCAATCATCAGCGGGGACTGCCCCCGACATCAGGTGACGTGACGTCAGCCCGACTATAAAAGGGGCGGTCCCGCACCCACCCTCCAGTTCTTTTCCACCGGAGATCTAAAGAAAGGTATGAAGAAAGGAAGGAGTGACAACTCCTGGGACCATGTGCCCTATCTAAATCCAAGGACTAGGCAGGATGAAAAAGGAAAGAAATTATTCCAGGAGCTGGGGGAAGGTGGGTGGGAAACTAGACCTACTACAGGAACCTCTCTCGAAGATCTACTGTTACGGTAAGTTCTTACATAACTGCTATATCTTACTTCAAGAGGGTTCCTGCAGTAAGTCTTCACATATAGGACTGAATACCCAGCAGTCTAAAGGAAAAAGTTGGAGATAAGGTTCAGGGAGATGGAAGTGTCTGCCAATAGGAGTACTGTCTTAGGACAAAAGACCCTGCAGGACCGCAAGGCCGAATCCAGTGCTGCGCCTAGAGGCAATGTCTAGACTGTAGTGCTTAGTGAAGGTGAGGACAGAAGACCAAGTGGCCACTGTACAGATCTCTGCCGTGGACACATTCCTGAAAAACGCGGTTGGGGTGGCTACACTCTGAGTGGAATGGCCCTTAACTGCCCCCGGAAGGGATTTCCTGTATTTTTGATAAGTGTAGCGGATACAGTTACTTAACCCGACCACTACTCTCAATAAGTGTGGCCACCTCTCTACACTGTACCACCTTGCAGTCCATATGGGACACCGCCTGGAACCTTGCAACTTCTACTCCAGGAAACAACAATCAAAACTATCTCTCAAAGAGTTGCGACTCTGCTCCTTAAAACTCCTACTCCTCCTCCTTCTTATCTCAGGCAGCGTTCATCCCAATCCTGGCCCTAGAAGCTCAGGCCACACACAAACTCCAGGTGCCCTTATCCTTGCAACTATTAATATCTGCAGCCTACTACCAAAACTGGATGCACTCCAAGCCTTCATGTGCCAACACAACCCTGACATCCTTGCAGTGGTGGAAACTTGGCTGACACCTAAAGTTCCTGACTCAGCAGTAACAATACAGGGCTACAATGTCCACAGGCTGGACTGGATATCCAAAAAGAGGTGGTGGTTGCGCAATCTATATCAAAGACTCCCTGTCTTGGCACCCTGTAGCAACTCCATCACTTTCTGCCTCAACCCAGATTCTGCCAATAAAAATCGTCCTAGGTCCCAACCATAAAGCCCTGACTATTGTCTCCGTATACATCCCACCCAGGGACCCTTAACATGGATTCAATGACGTCCTAAACTTTATCAACTCTCATCCTTCCAAAGCTGAACTTATTCTACTAGGGGATTTCAACATAAACTGGTTAGCATCGAGTTTCAGTGCCTATAAAGACTCCATCTCAGCTGCTAACCTCACGCAAATGGAAAACTCCCCTACTAGGATTAACTACAAGACTGGCACCAGTACCCTCCTGGATTGGGTCCTCACCACTCACCCCACAAGGATTTCTTGTATGACCATTCTCCCAGACTCACTCAGTGACCACTCCCAGTCATGTGTGCATGGTCTAACAAATTCCTTAAGCCCCCTCCCAAAATTATCAGCTAGCAGAGTCCTTCCTTGTGGAAAGACTTCCATTTCAAACAACACCTGTTTCTACAAGACTGGCTACCCATCTATGAAGTAACAGATGTTAACGGCTCTTGATCACTTCATCTCAATTTTCAACAAAGCCTGTGACCTCTTGCCCCTGCTAAAAGGCAAAAACAAAATCTCTCTAACCCATGGGTCACATGACTCTTCTCTCAGCTGAAACTAAGGGATCACTTCTGGGCAGTTGCCAGGGCCACTGGCAAACAACTGGACATCAAAATTACAAACAAGCAGAAATGCCTGCACAAAAGCCATCTGACTAATGAAATCCACCTATTACAAAGGCGCTCTCACCAATACATGGGGAAATGGTCGTGCTTTCTGGGACAATATCAAGGATGTCACAGAAACAGCCAAAAACCTCTCGGCCATGTTAATGGTTGATGGATCCTCAACCCTTGACCCCAAGGTGATATACAAACATCTTTAACCGGCTTTTCAGACCTTAGTGCTGTTCTACCCCATGACTTTTTGAAAACAGAGCCTACTCCCCAAATACCTCAGCCCTCAGTCTAACCATCCCTCTTCTACTTCAGGAAGGTAAGGCTGAATGAAGCTACCGCCTATATTACTGCAGCTATCTCTAAATCTAGATCTAGTAGCGACACCCTGGACCTTAAGCTTCTGTTGCTCACCTCGATGAGGTAATTCATCCATTAACAAAAATGCTAAACCTCTCTCTCAGCTGTGGAACATTCCGGACCTATGAAAACAGCCACCGTGACACCTGTCCATAAAAGTGGGGACAAGGCGATTCCTCAAATTATTGCCCTATCTCATACTGCCCCACTCTCTAAGGTACCTCGAAAGCGCGTGTGGCTGATCAACTTACCGACCACTTGGATAAATACAATATACCTTGTCCACAACAACACGGCTTCCGGAAAGGTGACAGCACCACCACAGCCCTTCTTGAGTTCACTGGAGCTTTGCACAAATCCCTTGACGACGGCCTTCTCACAGGGGCCGTTTTCGTCGACCTCTCCAAGGTCTTCGATACAGTACACCATGGACTACTAATACACCAACTACTGAATGCCGGGCTATCACCTGACTCTTCTCTCTGGTTTAAAAGCTACTTAGAAAACCGGTCACAGAAAGTAAAAATTGAGGACGCTCTTTCTAACACCCTGCCTGTTCGCTCGGGTGTCCCACAGGGATCCATACTGGGACCCCTCCTTTTTAGCCTTTTCTTAAACTCCCTCCCTTACCACTGCTCTGAGCAGATCATACTATATGCCGATGATGCTGTTGTATTCTCCACTCACAAAGATCCTGCAACTCTTCAACACAACCTTCAACTTGGTTTCAGTTCTGTAGAGACATGGTTTCTTAATCATAAACTGGTCCTCAATGACAAGAAAACCAAATCTATGCTCTTCTGCAGCTCTCATAACAGACACAAGCTACACCACTTGGCTATCTCCACCACCCAGGGCAACACTCTAGATCAGGTGGTGTCCTTCAAATACTTAGGGATTCAGCTTGACCCTAATCTCTCCTATGGACTTCATGTAGATAATGTAGCTAGAGCTGCTAATGCAGCTTGAGTCTCCTCTACAGACACAGACCACACCTCATGCCAGAAGCTTTGAAGGTTGCAGTCCTGAGCTCTGTGATCTCTGTAACAGACTATGGTCTCATCATTTTAGCTCGGCCACAACCACAACCCTGGGCGCCTCTCAACTGCCTTAAATAAAGCATATCGGCTCATCACTGGTGCTCACCATCTCACCCACACATGTGACCTGTACACTCAGACTGGCTGGCTCCAACTATCAAACGCATAAAGTTTCTCCACCCTGCTCCATGGTCCAAAAAATCTACCTTGGCCTTGCACCTTCTGGTGTCTCAACTCTGTTACAACACTGAATTAACAAATGGTGCCTTAGGAGATCCACGCTACAGCTACTGAAAGTCCCCCACTGTCACACGTCACAGGGACAATGCTCTTTGGCTTATCGAGCACCACTCTGGTTCAATGGCCTCAGCCCAACCATCTCCTCTGCCCCAAGTATTGGTATGTTTAAAACTAGGCTCCGGGATTATCTCACTACCAACAGCTCCTGTGACTGCCCAACTTAACCTTGTTTCTCCACTTCCCTTTCTGCTCTAGTTGTCCCCCACTGGATTCTACCCTCACATGTGGTATACCCAATGCTGCAATTTCCCACCTCTTCCCTCTCCCTATGACTCTGGCACTTCTTATCTGTTGTCTATTTTCTCTGACAAATGCCGCTGGCTGCCTTGTTACAATGCTACCCTTGAACTGTATTAATCTGTACTCTGTTTGCAATGTCCACATTGTTGTAATATCTGTCTTGATGTTCCCCATAATTTGTATTTCTCTGACGTGGAACCTTTGTAAAAGAGCCATGGCTCAAAGGT
This sequence comes from Neoceratodus forsteri, assembly GCA_016271365.2. NCBI lineage: Eukaryota > Metazoa > Chordata > Ceratodontiformes > Ceratodontidae > Neoceratodus > Neoceratodus forsteri. Next base: position 1,137,844,692 of record CM028133.1, read on the forward strand.
ATTTGTAATCCTAGACTTGATAAATAAAAAAAAAAAAAAAACACCTAGATATAGTCTGTTTAGAGATGGCCTTATCCTGGCACTGGGGGGGGGCGAGGGCCACAAAAAGTTGATTCGACTTTCGAACCTCCTTAGTCCGAGAGGTATAGTACCTCAGAATCCGATGCACATCTAAGGTGTGCAAGAGATATTCCCCCATTGGAATGCTGTGGAAAATAAACAGGCAGTTCAACACTCTGACTGAGAGTAGTTTCTGAAATTACCTTCAGAAGGAAGGAGGACTTAGTCCTCAGGACCACTCGGTCCTTGTAGAAAACCAAATAAGGCTCCCTGCATATAAATGCCTGAAGCTCAGAGACCCTTTGAGCTGAAGTGACAGCAACTAAAAACAAAGTCTTCCAAGACAGGAAGCGAATGTCACAATTTGCAGCTGGTTTAATAGGGGACAAAGTAAGTTTTTCTAAGATGAAATTAAGATCCCAGGGAGGACAGGGGTTCCGGACTGGAGGTTTTAGATGGAGGATACCCTTCAAAAAGGTTTTAAAACCCTCCAGCTGAGCTAGGATTTTGCTCTCCACCGGGAGGTGGTAGGCTGACACCGCAGAGAGATGGACCTTGATGGAGGAGTGATTAAGGCCCAACTTGGATAAATATACGAGATATTCTTATCACCTGGGCAGCCGTGCATGAAAAGGGGTCCAAGCTCCTGGCTGCAGCCCAGACAGAAAATCTTTTCCACTTCATGGTGTATGTGGCTCTAGTAGAGGGTTTCTGGCTTCCACCAGTACCTGTGCAACCTGGGAAGAGACTACATAGCGTGAGGCCGCTATGTCCATAGGTGCCACACATGAAGGTGGAGAGATTGAAGGCTCAGGTGCACCAAGGAGCCCTGTTCCTGAGACAGAAGGTCACAAGACAACGGCAGAAGGATCAGAGGTTCTAGAGCCAGCTGTTGTAACAGCGGGAACCAGATCTGTTGAGGCCACAGGGAGGCAATCAGAATTAAGTGGGCCCTTTCCACCTGATGTTTCAGCAGAACCTTCTGAATGAGAGGAAAGGAAGGAAACGCATATAGAAGTCTCCCTGTCCAAGAGAGAGACAGTGCATCTCGCCAAAAAGCACCATGCCTGGGAGCGACCAAAAGCTGGGTGGTTTTGCGTTGTATGGGGAGGCGAACAGATCTATGTCTGGCCGACCCCATCGAAGAAACAAGTCTTCGACTATCTCCTGCTTTAACTCCCACTTGTGCACCCTGGCCACCGATTGGCTGAGACTGTCCGCCAGGACGTTGTGTACGCCTGGGACATGGACTGCTGTCAGAAACAGACCATGCTGGATCGCCCAGTACCACACACTTATTGCTTCCCTGCAAAGTGGGTACAACCGAGTTCCTCCCGGTTTGTTGAGATACCAAACAGTGGACATGTTGTCTGTCTGGATGAGAAGTGTTCCCTGGAGGAGTAACGACTGAAAAGCCTGGAGCATAGAGGACTGCTCTTGTTTCCAGGGCGTTGATGTAGACTGTTGCTCCTGGGTAGACTCAAACCTTGGGTCTTGTGGTCCCCCAAGTGGGCTCCCCAACCCATGTCGGAAGTGTCCGACGTGAGTGTCTGGGTGGGGGTAAGGTAGTGGAAAGGGGCTCCCACTAACAGGTTGGAAAGGTCCTGCCACCAGAGGAGATCCTTCTGAAGACTGTTGGAGATCATGGCCAACTGGTTCGTGTCGTCTGACCTCTGGTCCCACTGGACTCGAAGAGACCACTGGGTCACTCATGTGTAGTCTGGCTAGGGGGACAGTGGAAATGGCCACTGTCATAAGTCCCAAGAGATGAAACACAGCTTGTACTGGGATCCATCGAGCCTGGGCCACCAGGGTGGCTTGAGAAACTAAAGTCTCGGCTCGATCCAATGGCAGAAAAGCCTTGCTATGGACCATGTCTAGCACCACCCTAATGAAATGGAGGTGCTGACAGGATACTAGCTGGTACTTGGGGAGGCTGACCGAGATGCCCAGCTGGACAAACAGATCCAGAGTGAAAGAGAGTGACTCCTTTAGACTGTCCGGGGAGGGGGCTGAAAAAAGCCAGTAGCCCAGGTTCAGGAACATGTATATATCCTTGCGGCAAAGAAACGCTGCTACTACCGCTAAGCACTTGGTGAAAACCCGGGGTGCCGAGGAGAGGCCAAAGGGGAGTGCTCTGAATTGAAAATGGTTCTGAAAGGAGAAACGAAGGAAGCAGCGCTGGGCCGGGAGGATGGGGATATGAAGGTAAGCATCTTGCATATTCAGGGAGCACAGCCATGTGTTTGGTTGGAGCAGGGGTAGGAGTCCCTGAAGGGTCAGCATGGAAACCTCTTGCATTCCATGAAGAGGCTGAGTGTGCTGAGACCCAGGATAGGTTGCAGATCCCTCGTCTTCTTTGGTACTAGGAAGAAGTGGGAGTAAAATCCCCTTCCTAGTTGATCTTGAGGGACGGGCACTATGGCCGCTTTTTGCAGGAGGGCCTGGATCTCCTGAGAGACAATGGGGGTCTGACCCTGTGGGTAAAAGGACCTTCCTGGAGGATGGGATGGAGGAATCTCCAGGAACTCTATCGAGTGACCTCGTTGAATGAGTTGAAGCACCCATCTGTCTGCGGTGATGGCCTTCCAGCCCTCCAGGCGGAGGCTGAACCTCCCTCCTACCGATTCCTCCGAGATGAGCGGAGGTAACGGGAAGAGGGAAGGGAGTCATGACACCAAGGGGAGATGAGCTTTGGTCCCGGAGGCAGGTTTGGAAAACTTTGCCTGAAGGGTATGGGCTCCAGAGCCAGTGGCATGTCTTTTGCCCTGACACTTGTTCTGGATCTTATTCCATCGTCTCTGGCGATGAAAACGCTGCTTCTTTTGACCCGTCCTATACACAGAGTGCACGTCATGAAGTGATCGGCTGCTCTCCTGCAGTCCCGTGATAATGTCCTTCATGTCGCCACCAAAGAGGACGGAACCCCTGAAGGGAATGTCCAGGAAGGATGACTGGACATCCTGTGCCAGACCTGCAATCCTGAGCCATGCCAGGTGCCGGAGACAGATCCCTGTAGCCGCAGCCCTAGCCACCGAATCCACAGAATCGTATGTGGCTCTGAGGGCATGCTGACAGGAAGACTTATTCATACAGACCTTGTCCAGCAACTTATTTCTGAGAGCTTCATCTGGTATGTCCTGAAGGTCCCTCGCGAGCGCCGAGAGGGAGACCATCTGGAAGGCCACCATATGGGACACATACTTTAATGACCAGATGACGCAAGATGTAGATAAATATATCTTCCTGCCGAATTGGTCCAGTTGCCTTGAGTCCTTGTCGGGTGGGGAGGAACTCAAGTGCTAGGGTTGGGCTGACTGGTCGTGTGCGGCTGCGATGGACCATGGAGTCAGCTTTAGAATGTGAGGTTAAATGCGAAATCCCTTCCCGGGGGAAGTAAGTGCGATCGGCTTTCTTGGAAACAGCTGGTATAGAGGAGGGCTGCTGCCAGATGGTGGTGAACAGATCCTCATGAGGGCCCATCCGGGGGGGGGGGGGTATGGGTAGAGGGTCTGTAGTAGCCAGATCCAGATGTTCAGGCAGTCTCTTGCACTGAGGATCTACTTCTTTAGAAGGCCAGCCTCCTGCTGCCTGGATAGTCCTTAAAAGATCTCCAAAAGAAGGATCTTCTGGAGGGGATTTCGGAGATTCCTTAGGTGGGACTTCCACTGGTGATTGAGGATCAGAATGATCTGAGTCAATGTCCAAGTCTGAAAGTTCAGCGCTACTGCGGATGGACGGCTCCACCCCGGTGGCGCCCACCGGCAGGGAACCCGAAGCCTGACCCAGAGGAACCGGAGGTGGTGATGCTCTGGATAGAGGAATGTCACCCACTGGTTAGGATCTCAATTCTGAAATGAGCTGGGTCCTGGCATCCTGCCACTAAACCGGGACCGAATCTCGACTGAGCGGCGGCGGTGGTGGGGGAGGAGGAGGAGGCTGGTAGACTGGATACCTTGAATAAGACAGCTGTTGCCAAAAAGGATATTGATATCCGGGCAACCCAGGAGGATAGCCAAGTGGAGGGTATCCGGGAGATGGATAACCGGGCACAGGGTATCCTGGCAAAAGATTTCCCGGCGTCAGGTATCCCAGCGTCGGCAGCACATGGCCCAGAGTCGGATATTGAGGGGCCGAAGGAGGCCCGCCCAGCAGAGAATACGAGGATCTGGCCCCGGGAAACCACCTGAAGGTTCTGCAGGACTGGCCGGAAGGGGTGCTGGATGGCCACTTGGTGGCAGGGGATCAGGTGTGGTGCCCGAAGGTCCCGGGGGGGCTCCATAGTGATCAGATCCCTGGCCGGTGATGAACTCCTGTCTCTGGGCGGCAAAAGACCAGGCGAAGGTGGTAACTCAGGTAGATACCCCAACGAAAGGTCCAAGAGCGATCCTGACGGAGAGGACTGGACAGGATCGGGTGATGAATCCCTGAGCTGAAGAACCTGAAAGGATGAGTTGTCTCCTGCAAGCACGCTCGAGCTGACGTCAGGGTCCTCACGGGAGCCCGACGGGTGAGGCAGTGTGTCCGGGCAGACGATGGAGGGTCTGTTGCTTGACTTATCAGATGCGACCGGGCTGGCAGTGACCGAAAGGCCACCGCTAGACTTACTGGTCGGGGCCGTGCACCCGGCGACAGAGTCGGAGGGTGACTTAGCGGCATTGCTGTGTGGAGAAGAAGAGACAGAAACCTCAAGAGAGGTGACCCCCAGCTGCCCGGTCACCTCGGCAGTAGGGGGAGAAGGTGCCTGGTCCGCAGAAGCAGACGGGGGGCCCGAAACATAAGTACTCACAGTTTTAGAAGTGGAAGGCTTGCCATGTGGTGACGGACTCCTCTCTCGGTGCTTCTCCTTTTCTTTCTTCTTTTTTCTGGGGGCCGGCGACGATGACCTCTCCCTAAGCTTCTGGAGCTCCTTTTCCATAGACGCCAGCCATCGGGTGAGAAGGTGGGCCTTGAGGGTCTGCTTGTGTCTGGTCCGGGACACCTGGATAAAGCCCTGACAGACAGCATACTCGTCCGAGTTGTGCTTGCAGCCTAAACACAGATGGCAGCGGGAGTGGTCGTCCCCGTGCGGGATTTGAGTGCCGCACTTAGAGCACTTCTTTTTTTGAGTGAGTCAACATACACTCAGCAGGGATAGAAATTAACTTTTTTCGGTACCTGCACCAAGGTGCATGTGGCGGCAAAAGTTACATGCACCATGGTCAGGTTACTTGCACTGGTGATCATAATGATATAAAAAAAAAAAAAGATAACTGATTCAGGCATCATTGCATATGAAAACAAATGTAATACTATTCTACAACATATCAGTGTCGTCATCACTTTCCCAGGCCTTTTCATCGTTTCTGGCACCGTAAGGCGCTGTTTGAGGTCTCCTTGTTCTCATTCCTGCTGACCACCACCCAGCTATGGCATTATCTGGCGAGTATGTGGACACTGTGTCACTGCTCAAACTAATTGCCATTAAAGCAGACACAGTTTCTGGTCTCAAGTTTGCCCTCCAGTCATGTTTTATCCGTGACATTAACGAGAAACCCCTTTCACATTCTGCAGTAGAAGATGGAATGAGAAGAAAGATTTTCAGCAGTGAAAGAATGTCCTTAAAGTCCTCCCTTTCTTCAGAAAGAACTCTAGCCCACATAGTAGTGGAATCTAAAGGTGGATGGTAAGCTGCATTTAGGGTCTGGACATATGCTTTTAGTTCTGACCACTGCAAGACTGCTGAAACAGCACTGTACACCTTTGGTTCCAGAATGTCACTGTAGTGATAAAATAATGACTTAACTTCTGTGTCTCCATACTCTGCCAGGGAATCAGAGTTAGGCCAGTTAGACAGGTTGAAAATTCCATTTCCGTAATGAAATGGTCATTAACAAATTCAGAGAAACGATTCTCCATTTGATTTAGGGTGGCGGCCAGCACTTTCTTCACAATAGCCACAATGCTGCTCTTCGCAGTGTTTGCATCCTCGTCAGGATCTGATCTACTACGTCTTGCTGAACCAAAAGAACCAAGCTCCACACCTTTGTAATGCAGCTTACCATCCACGAGATTGATTCCTGTGTCAAGGCAATCAATAGTCTCTGAATCTCTGAGAGACTTCAGTTTTGTCATGAGAGAAAGAACTTTAGCTTGCACTGAGTCTACTGTTAAGTTATTTTGCTGGAATGTCAGCGTTAGTCTGGACATGACTGCTATATAGAATTCTAGGAAATTGAAGAACAACAATATCTTCGGCGATTTTATCTGCTTCAGGATTGCAGTGGCCTTTCTCTTTTATCCCTGTGCCATTTACTGACACATCATCCAGGTGTGTAACAATTGCTGGATAATTTGTCTGCAACACTTTCACAGCACGCTGGTGATGTGGCAGCCACCTTGTTCCTCCAGTATTTACAGGACGCAGTACCCGGATGCCCAGTGCCTCCCCCGCAGCCTGCAAGCCAGTCCAGTTTAAAGCAGAGTGCTTATAGAAGCCATGCAGTAAGGAAAGCAAATCTTCCACTGCAGAGCACAGGGGTGTCCCCTTAATCACATATTTAGTGACCAACTCCAGTCTGTGTGCACAGCAGTGCACAACTTTTAAAAGTTTAGCCTCCTCCTTCAGTCTTGTGGCTACTCCAGTTTTACTGCCCATCATGACTGATGCCCCATCAAAGCAGCAAGTCACTAATTTATTTTCCAGTCTTGTATCTGAGATCATTTTCCATTGTATGTTTTAAAGTTAATGTTATACTTTCTGCATCTGCCTTGTCTAGAGGTTTTAGTGCCACAAATTTAGTGACAGGGATGCCCTTTTCCAAGATGGGACATACCTACCTCCTCTTCAGTAATACTTTTGTCTGTTGAGCCATCTGACAGAATGGAAAAGAAATCTTGAGACTTCACCAATGATATTAAATCTTCCATTTTATCTCTGTAAATATATTCTGTGAATACTCTTGCTTGTTTGTCGTTACAGTAGGTTTCACTGACTGACACCCCGTTCGCTCGTAATAAATTTATTTCATCTTTTAGATCAGTAAATGGTCGTGCTTTTTTACCAAGAAAAAAAGTTGTTCTAAAAAGAACTCTCATTTGCTCAAATTCTTTTTCTTCCATTTTTTGGACAATCTTTATTAATGGCTGCTCTGCAGGGGTTATACTGTGGGCAAAAAATGCTTTTCTGGATGCTTCATGTAAATCTGATGACTCATGAAATTCGACGTTTGCTTTTCTAAAAGATGAACACCCATCCCTGAATGAATTATTTTTCCCTGATTTATCAAATAGTTCACACCATTCACATTTCATGATGTTCAGTTCACTATCGTATTTAAGCCATTTACGGTTCTGTGTACAAGAGTCCACAAATTTATAAGTTTTTTCCTTTTTTAAGGGTGGCTCTCCACCATCATGTGGTGCAGTAGGAGGCAGAGAAGGTTGAGGAGGAGGCACTGAGCTTGAGCTGCTCTGCTGGACTTGGGCACAGTCAGATTGGGAATCAGAAATGGGGCTAGGAGGAGGAATCTGACAAGAATGCAGGACTGATACGAATGCTGCATACTCATTATCAGGGGAGTTAGATTCCATTACTGACACATTCACATTGGAAGTACTAGTACTGGGAATGCCTGCTGTTGCACTACTGGCACCAAGAATCGGAGAGACTTCAAACTGGCCACTGCCACCACTGCCAGACTGAGATACACAAGACTCGGACTGTATCTGGTTCTGGGCATCAGCTACAGCAGGAACAGCTGCAGCAGCAGTAGCAACTGCAGGCATTTCACCGCTTGTTTTGCTGAACTTGTAGTGAAAAAGAGTATTAACTGCTTTGGGTACAACTTTCTTGGGCGGCATGGTGGTTAATGCAGTGAGCTTTCCTTTTGTCTTCTTATGTAACACAAATGTCAATAAAAGGTCTCTGCTATGAGACAAAAAGTGTCTGTGTATTTTTTAATATCACTTATTTGCTGAATAGATGGATCCCTTGGAGCAGGCAGGTGAGTGAGGGCTTCAAATAAATTACATTCAGTATTAATCTGAGATTAACTCAGGAAATTAGTTAAATTAATTAGGTCCAGGCCAAGCCAAGAATAAGCTTAGTCGCAAGGGCAAGGCAGCTGCTGAAGCAGCGAACCACCAGTTAGATTTATTTATCCCACCAAATTGGTGGTGGTAACTGTCTGTACTACTCCACAACTAGAGACAGAGAAGAAGAAAGAGAGATTTCGGTTTAGTAACTTTTACTTGTCTGAGAGTCGACGTGTATTTACACACTCACAGCAGGACAGTAGGAGGGAGGACTGTCTGACTGGGGCGGGCTACACACTCTATTTAGACTACTAGGCAGTAGAATGGGTGGTTAGTTCAAGGGGGGGCATTTTTTTCCACTTAAATTTTATCAAATGACACACAGACAAAAGTATTACTGAAGAAGAGGCCTAGCCGCCTAGTGTACTAGCAACTAGCTGTTAATGTATACAAATCCAGATAAATGGGAAGCAAAGCTCTCGCGTCTCACACCCCACACAGTCGCACACACAAATGGGCAGACTAGGTAGGTGAACCAGGCAGCCAACCAGGTCAAACGTAGCCGTAGCCACAGGCAGTGATTTTATTTGCTGTCAAAATTCAATTTTTTTTTTTTTAATATATGGGCAATGGGCATCACATTCACAGGTGACAGGTCACTCACAGACAGGCATTATACTTGCCACAGCAGTGAAGGCTGAGCTGACAGACATTTACTGTGTGACTGACTCTCTGAAAGGTAACTGGCTTCACACGCAGTGTACACACACAGAAAAGATATATAGCGTGTGTAGAGTAGACTAGGTAAATAAGCAGCCAGGTAGTCCTTATCTGCTGTCCAAATCTATGTTTCTATGTAGTATATATATTTGTAACTACTGTTACTCAGCATGCAGAGATTTATTTTACCTCTGATTATGACAGAGTAGACACTGGACGGACGGATGATATCACTCACACAACATTGGTCACAGTCACACTGACACACTCACATACAAATATAGGTTAGCTGGCTCAGGGCAAGGCTGGCACATGCAAGTTCCCCCAGAAATAAAAAAAAGAAAGCAGTTGTCTGAAAGACCAGACCAATTATTTTTTTTCACACAAAAATAAATGAGCGAGGACTAGGGTAATTCAGAACATCAGACAAGCAAATTGCAACGATGGGAAACCCACAGTACTAGCTTATTGCTAGCTGAACAGGCAGACGAGACTGTTAAAGTCCTTTACACTTTCTTTATATTAGATCAAAAAAAAAACACAGCAAGCAACTGCCCTTTGCTTGGGCAGGGGCTGCACGCTAGCTTAGCCTGCAGCAAATCTGTCACTGGCAGCCTTTGCTTAAAAGGTTTATTTAGAGCACAAGCTCACACTGGTATTTGATTTTTTAATGATTTCCAAGCCCCTCCCACTTATTTAGATGCAGGGCAGCACAGGATCAAAAAATGTGGCACAGTTTGGTAAAAACACAAATTTCTCTACAAGTTAACTTCTCCTTAGTTTCCTTACACTGAAAAAAATAAAGCAACAGCTCTTTTTTTATAGAACTGTTCCATGCTAAACACCAAACTAGGACTGAAGAAATCCACTCACTTGGATTGCTGGAGTTTCTTTGCTATTACTTTTCAGATTTATATATATATTTTTTTTTTTTTCAAATTGCTGCCTGGTGTTAACAACCTCTCTCCCTGCCTAGATACTGCAGTCTGCAGTGCTAAATATATGAAAACAAGACTGCAAAGGCCAAAATCCTTGTTTCGGTGGGGTGAACCCCAATTTATTTCGGCTATTAACTTCCCGATTTATACCTTTTTTCCCTACTAATGCCACTTTAAACTGTTTTCCTACCTAGATAATGCTAATATACTAAAGTTCTGTATAGGAACAACAAAGATTCACGATGATCACAGAGCTTCCCGCCTTGCGACTGTTCTCACTGAAACACTCCACAAAACTGCGTAGTTAACTGATGCAGTGCATGCCTATGTGAATCTTATTGTACCACGAGGGTGACTGGAAGAGACTCACGTGGTACAATAAGGTTAACATTGCTGTATGTCAGTCAGTCAAGCCACTAGGAGGAGGACCCACCTCCTGTCTGAGCGCTGTCTCTGTGATGAGACCATCTCCCCACCCACCCCATGCCCAGAACTCCACCCCGATTGGCATAATTAAAAAAAAATACCCCGTAGTCCCACCTCAGAGCCCCAAGTTCCACCCCTTCTGTTCTGCAATGCCACACCCCAACCAATCACTGCTGCAGCAAAGGGATTAATAATTCTGGTGCCAGCCTACTTTCACTGCAGCTCTTCTCACTCCAACTCCTCCCGATTGCCGGGCATCGTCCCGCCTCCTTGGACCTCCTCCTCACTCAGGTGTTCATGCTCCGATGCCTGGCGCTGTGCTGTAGCCTGTGCCACTCCGAGTCGATGCTGCTCTCCCTGAAGTCCTCAATGGCGCGATGACGCTGCCGCACGACGTGACCTCCTAAAAAAAAAAAAAAAAAGTATTAGCTTGCTGTTTCAGTGCTGCGCCCCTTGTGGCACCTCGTGGTAATGCAGCCAAAACCATTTGAATCTGCCACAAGCTACATGCACTATGGTGCAAGCCAGGAAAAAACCTACATGCACCAGCCTGTTTCTACTTGCACTGGGAACAGGCTGGGTATGCTAATTTCGACCCCTGACACTCAGTCAAAAAAATAGGTAAAGTTAAAGTTTTTGAAGAAAAAATGTCAAATATAATGCTGGCGACTGATCGCTGATCTAACACGCGAGCCAAACGAACGGAGGCGATGGTGCAAAAGAACTGGAAGGCGGGCGTGGGACTGCCCCCTTTTATAGCTGGACTGACATCATGTCACCTGACTTTGGTGGCAGTTCCCGCTGATGATTGCTAGCTGCAGGAACCCTCTTGAAGTAAGATCTGCAGCTTATCTGTTAGGTAGGGAAAAGGGCAGACTAGGAGGGCAAAGCGGTCCTTATCTGCCATCAGATTCTATTTTTCTATGTTTAATCCACCACAGCTCTGAACTGTTCCCAAGTAAGAGGGCCATCAGAACAAAGGAACCCTGGAAAGGAGGGGAGAGGTGACAAAGTGATCAGAGGTGGGACAGCATGGCCGAGCCAGGACGCTCCTCTGCCAGTGCTAGAATGTTGCGCAGAAGTACGCTATCTAGGGAGGTAACTGACAGACCTCTCCACCCCAGTGCACCTAACTGTCAATGGGCAGACTGAGGCTTGCCCGAGGGGAAACCCCCAAGTGAGAAGGCCGGAGCCATGAAAAGTCCTCCAGAAGGCTCCATGCCACACTCACTGCAGAATCCCCACTCTGAGAGAAGGGAAAGCATGGACGTGTCCAAGCAGCGACCACCAATAGTTCTAAGGGAGAAACTTTGAGAAGGTCATTGCCAAGACCCAGTCCCACCAACCCTCCTCTTTAGAGGAGAGGATCTGTCACTCTGAGGAGGCTTAGTCTACGAATCTGGGCTGACTGCTTTGGGAGAAGTAGCCTCAGCTCCCCCAAGGGAGGTGCAGGGGTCTTCTTGAAGATCCTCATTGGCAGCTGGAATCCAGATAACAGTGGGTCTAAACCTAACCAACGGGAGGGCACCTGACCCCAAGCTGGCCCCAGTATTGGTGTTTGGAGCAGAAGCAGAGGTGACCACAGCACCACCCGAAGATGTGGCACTGATCGCAGCCGTGGTGCGGCCACAGTGCTGCCAAAAAAAACAGTACCAGATGTGGTACTGCCACTCACAGAAACAGTGGGGTGGGCCCACAGGAGGCCCTCAGCACTGGGAATGGCATCAGAGGGGTTCGGAGTGGTAGTGCCATCCACGCACTGTCGCGCGACAGTGATGCTGGTCCAGAAAGTTCAGTTTAGACCCCAGAGACATTCGAGCAGAGTCCAAAGAGCCCGGGATCTAGTAAGGGTAATCCAAGTCATCATCCTCCAAAATGGAAGTCGAGACCAGGAGACCTCCAACCGGGCCACTCCCCGAACTATGGAATCTTCTGTACCAAGGGAAGTATCTGAAGGAGGCCTGGATGTACTATCAACTCTGCCCCGCTAACCAGCACCGGAGGCAGAGAATAAGCAGGACCCGACAGCAGTCTCAAGGGGATCACCCAAGAAGAGCCCGTGTGTAGTCCTGACTCCACTTCAGAGGTTGTCTGGGCCTCCAAGGAGGCCCTGGACTTAGAGGGGCAATCAGCTCCCCTTCCCCGGAGGAAGATGGCTTCCCCTCTGATGTGAACTGCCTCTGGCCCTTGATCTGCATGGTGCAGAGGGTGACAGAACACAGCTCAGACAGAACATGACACACTTGTCAGTCTGTAGACTGATGACCTGCCACTGGCCCTTGATCTGCATGGTGCAGAGGGTGACAGGGCACAGCTCAGACAGAACGTGAAACACTTGTCAGTCTGTAGACTGATGACCTGCCCCTGGCCCTTGATCTGCATGGTGCAGAGGGTGACAGGGCACAGTTCAGACAGAACGTGAAACACTTGTCAGGCTGTAGGCTGATGACCTGCCCCTGGCCCTCGATCTGCATGGTGCAGAGGGTGACAGGGCACAGCTCAGACAGAACGTGAAACACTTGTCAGTCTGTAGACTGATGACCTGCCCTGGCCCTCGATCTGCATGGTGCAGAGGGTGACAGGGCACAGCTCAGACAGAACGTGAAACACTTGTCAGTCTGTAGACTGATGACCTGCCCCTGGCCCTCGATCTGCATGGTGCAGAGGGTGACAGGGCACAGCTCAGACAGAACATGAAACACTTGTCAGTCTGTAGACTGATGACCTGCCACTGGCCCTTGATCTGCATGGTGCAGAGGGTGACAGGGCACAGCTCAGACAGAACATGAAACACTTGTCAGTCTGTAGACTGATGACCTGCCACTGGCCCTTGATCTGCATGGTGCAGAGGGTGACAGGGCACAGCTCAGACAGAACATGAAACACTTGTCAGTCTGTAGACTGATGACCTGCCTCTGGCCCTTGATCTGCAGGGTGCAGAGGGTGACAGGGCACAGCTCAGACAGAGCATGAAACACTTGTCAGTCTGTAGACTGATGATCTGCCTCTGGCCCTTGATCTGCAGGGTGCAGAGGGTGACAGGGCACAGCTCAGACAGAACATGGAACACTTGTCAGTCTGTAGACTGATGACCTGCCTCTGGCCTTGATCTGTATGGTGCAGAGGGTGACAGGACACAGCTCAGACAGAACATGAAACACTTGTCAGTCTGTAGACTGATGACCTGCCTCTGGCCCTTGATCTGCATGGTGCAGAGGGTGACAGGGCACAGCTCAGACAGAACATGAAACACTTGTCAGTCTGTAGACTGATGACCTGCCTCTGGCCCTTGATCTGTATGGTGCAGAGGGTGACAGGACACAGCTCAGACAGAACATGAAACACTTGTCAGTCTGTAGACTGATGACCTGCCTCTGGCCCTTGATCTGCATGGTGCAGAGGGTGACAGGGCACAGCTCAGACAGAACATGAAACACTTGTCAGTCTGTAGACTGATGATCTGCCCCTGGCCCTTGATCTGCATGGTGCAGAGGGTGATGGCACAGCTCAGACAGAACATGAAACACTTAGTCTGTAGACTGATCACCTGCCTCTGGCCCTCGATCTGCATGGTGCAGAGGGTGACAGGACACAGCTCAGACTTTCTTCACTTTTCTAGTGATGAACGTTTTATCTCTATTAAAATACATGTTCTGTTAAAAGACTAAAGGAGGTTAATATGTATACCCTTGAGGGAAGGAGGGAGAGGGGGACATGATAGAAACTTTTAAGTACTTCAGTGGAATCAGCAAAGTCCAAGAGGGTAGCATCTTTCAGAAAAAGAGATGTGCAAGAACAAGGGGACACAATTTGAAGATAGAGGGGGGATGGCTCAGGGGCAATGTGAGGAAGTATTTTTTCACAGACAGGGTAGTGGATGCATGGAATAGCCTTCCTGAGGAGGTTGTAGGGTCTAAAACTGTGGGAGAATTCAAGAATGCATGGGACAGACATAAGGCAATTCTTATGGGGGGTAGGAAGAAATAGGCTGTTGGTTAACTAGGATCAGCAGCCGGCCCGGTGGCGCTGAGGGTTGAGGCGCTGGATGCCACAGCTCACGCCACACCAGCGACTTGGGTTCGGGAACGAGCCGGGAGTCATCGGGGTCGGCGGTGGGGAGAGATTGAGCGTCCGGAGGACTGCCTCGCCTTCCTGGGGCGGGTGGGTAACGCCCGCCATGGAGCGAGATTCCTGGCAGTGGCTGGGGTTCGCTGACTGAGCAGCGTGGCGCATGCCAGGGAGGCGAGACACGACGCCACGCTGCCATGCTAGCTGAGCTCCGTGGGGGTGGGAACGAAAATGAGAGAAATGCCTCCTTACGCGGTGTGAGATGACGGTGGCCCTTCCACATCCCAGTTACCGGCCCAGACGTGCTCATGAACTCCCTCCGAGGACCCAATGACTTACAGGTAGTCCCTCACACTTAGGAGTAGCCACGAGGGAGGGGCGAATCAGCCCTGGAGATGGTACTGGGGTCGGGTCTGCCTCTGGTCGCTCGTGGAGGGAGTCAGAGATGCGGGGGGTTCAGGTAGAGTAGGGTAGAGATCCGTGTGGGCACTCCTGAAGGATGCCCGGGGTGTAGGATGAATAAACAAAGTTAAAACAAAACAAAAAAACTAGGATCTGCAGCTTATTCTGTAGGTAGGGAAATGGGCAGACCAGCTGGGCCATGCGGTCCTTATCTGCCATCTAAGTCTATGTTTCTATGTTAATGTTTCTGAACAGACCGGAACCTCAGTTCCACTCCTTCTGCCTGAATGAAGATACTCCCATGTTTTGTTGCACAGTAAAACCAGCTGATCATATGGTACATCAGTATGGGCTCTGCAGGGCCTCGGACAGCCATTTCACTCCTGAATCTCTCACGCTGTTACTCTCCAGCAAAATATAAAGAGATGAAGTGAGACCCTTATTGTTATCTCAGCTGTAACACTGCACTCGTGAATAAGAGGGGCTTACATACATTGTCCAGTGTGGGATCTGCAGGGATTCGGGAATCACATAGCTGATTCACTTCTGTATCGTCCACACTGTTACACTCCAGCTATATACAACTAGAGAGACGAGGTGAAAAACGCATTCTATAGCCTCACAGCTGAAACATCGCATGAATAAAAGGGTTTAGAATAGATACTGTACTTCAGTGTTTGATGTGGACTGTGTAGGGTCTCCCACAACCATTTCACTCTTGATTCTTCCCAACTGATACTCTCCAGCCAAATACAAACAGAAATATGAGGGGAAGACACTCCTTTCTATATCTCAGCTGTAGCATTACATATGTGGATTAAAGGGTTCTACTTACTGCAGTTCCTGTATTTTACAGTGCGGGCTCTGCAGGGCCTTGGATAGATATTTCATTCCTTCATCTCCCACGAGGTTTTCTTGCAGCCTAAATATAGACAGATGACGTGAGACAAGCATTTCTATATTATCTTAGCTGTAACATGACCTCACATCATTCACCAATATAGAGAATAATGTATGGGCAACCATACACAACAAGCCTGTGTTTCCAACGAGGGGTTGAGATGACATCATATGAACCTCGAGAGCGACGCCCGAGAGATCCATGCTGTTATCTCAACCCCAAGATGGAAACACATGCCGAGTCGTGTGTGGTTGCCATATTTAATTTTTTATAGTATATGGATTTTTACACTAGAGTGACAGACCTTCACTGAAGTGAAAACAAAACAATCTTGCCAATCCTTTGTTCTACTCATATATCAAAATCAAGTTTCCAAACTTTTGAAAGGTAAAAGGTATGACTTTGGGCACTGGGTAGTTAGTAAGTAGCTAAGTACAGAATAAATGAGAAATTTAAAATTGTATGACCTTTGAACTGTGCATAACGACTGTTTGGAATGCGCATAACAATACTTTAGAATGTGCATAACGGTTTAGAATGTGCTTAACAAGGATTTTGAGCAGGCTGATTTTTATACATAACAAAGGGTAACCATATATTATAACAGGGTTTAGCCCCTCCAAAACCCCCATCTTCCCATTGCAAAAAGGGCAGGCAATAGGGGCACCCCTCTATCTGTTGAGACATATTGTTTCTTACAAACAAAAAGAACTTGAACAATTTCTCAAACTGAACTTGTTGACTATCTTACTTTAAACTTTGTTTTTCTCAACTAAGGCAATAAGTCTCAGAAGGCTGTTTAGCTTTTAAAATATCTGTTCTCTTTCTCTTGTCAGAAGTTCAGCTTCACTCTCTCCAGCTGGCTCATACAGCTAACACTAACCTTTTTCACTTCCTTTTCCTCCCATCTAGCAAGCAAGACTTCTGGGAAAAAGGGCCCCTTGATTATTTAAAGTAACAGTCTTCAATTATCTTGTACACACTTCAACAACAAATCCAAGTTGCAACATTGCAGAACATGAAACATTTCTCACCCCAGGCGTCCTTTAGCATCAGTAACAATAGCAGTTAACTAGCTAAATGCAATTGTGCCGGAGGTATGCCTTTAAGATAATTAGCATAATGAGCTTAGGCATCAGCCAATCATAGAAAAGGAAGGGAGTGTGCTTATGGAGGAGCCTGCAAGGTATTGCAGCAGGCGGGCCTTTGTCTGGGGGCAGGGCCTGAGATACCTGAACAGTAGGGACCCAGGTAGGACCGCCCAGAAGGGGCTGGGGGCAGGGGGATAGGGTTCCCAAGGGGGAGGGAGCTTGCTGCCAGAGACAGAAAGGAGCCAGGCCCCTTAAGAAAGGCTGCACAGGAGGAATTCTTCCTCATTCCTCCTTGTCCCAGGTCGCAAGCAGAAAGGAAACCAGGATCAGCACACACCAACTGCACCAGAGGAAAGGCTTGGTCTGGGGCCTAGAGGCCGCATGGCCTTAGGTAGGCATGTTGGAGCTGGTGGCTCCCACCTTGCTAGCTTACAGCAGTGTAACAAATTGTACTGATGTTGGGGAATGAGGTAATTAAGAAGACCAAAATCGGACATTTCTTACTGAAGCATGATTGTTTGCAGGACAATATGTAATCTCAATCAATGCAACAGACTTGTTTTCTCTAAATGATCAGAATTAAGACTATGTGGTGTAGTTTCTAGTCAGGATCAGCAAGCTAGAGGTAAGGGCTGGGAGAGGGCCTGCAGCCGCATGGCCGGGGAAGGGAGACCAGGCTTTGTCCTAGGGCTGAGATACCTTGTAGGCCCCTCCAGCAGCTCAGCTGGAAGAAAGAAGCAAATGGTTGTTGTGAGGTATTTGAAAGTCAAAAGAATTTAACATTTATATACAGCACTAATGTTTGTGATCATTACACATACCTTTACTGAAAGCTACAAAAGGTAAATTGGCATTCGGTCATGGTACCCCAAGTCTCCTGGAGTACCTCTGACCTGCTGAAGTTTGAGGATGTTATTCGGATTTTCCAGGGGATGCACCCTACATGCTGTAGTTTTGATCCGGGTCCAACCTCCCCGATTTTGGGTTGTGTTGCAATCGTGGGCCCGTTTCTGGCTCAAATTATCTGGTGCTCCTTAGAATTGGGTGAGTTCCCAAGCTCCCAGAAGGAGGCAGTGGTGACTCCCCTTCTGAAGAAAGCTTCTTTGGACCCAGATATTTTTGCTAACTACAGACCTATCTCTAACCATCCCTTTATTGGGAAGGTAATTGAGAAGGTAGTGGCAAACCAGCTGGAGGACCATTTGACCATCCATGACATCTACGAACCTCTCCAGTCTGGTTTTTGTAAGAGGCATAGTACTGAGACTGCTCTGGTTCGGGTGCTCAATGATCTCTTGATGGCGAGAGATCGGAGAAACCGTTGTATTCTGGTTCTCCTTGATCTCTCCTCAGCCTTTGACACTGTAGACCATGGGGTTTTGCTCAAGCGCCTGAGGTCTGTCCATGGACTGTCGGGTACAGTACTCAGATGGCTTACATCTTTCCTACCTGGGAGAACGCAGAGAGTTGTGTCGGGGATTTTTTCCTCCAACCCATTCTCTCTGCCTTAGTGGATTCCTGTGGCCCGGTACTCTCCCCGTGTTGTTTTCAGTGTATATGTTCGGAGACACTGTAAGACAGTGTGGCTAAGGTTTCACTGCTATGCTGATGATACCCAGCTCTACCTGTCTTTCACTCCCGACCAGGCTACTGCTCTCTCAGTATTTAATAGCTGCCTCGCTGAAATCCATGATTGGATGAATTCAAGCTCGTTAAAGTTGAACGCAGGTAAGACCGAGGTTATGGTAGTGGACCCGGGTCGCAGGATAGAGAGGTCGAGGACTGATCAGCCCTCTGGTTTATTTCTGGGAGGTGATCAGATCTTTACCTCAGAACGAGTGCATAACCTGGGAGTGGTACTTGACGACGGGTGACCCTTCACTATCAGGTGTCGGTAGTCGTAAAGTCTGCATTTTACCATTTCAGGAACATTGCCAGGGTGAAGCACCTCATTCCGTCTAGCAATTTGCCTGTGTTGGTCCACGCCTTCGTGACCTCTCGCCTTGACTATTGCAACTCCCTGTACCTGGGGCTTCCTGGGGTTGATATCCACCACTTGCGGCTAGTGCAGAACGCTGCTGCTAGGTTGTTGACAGGGGTGTCAAGAAGGTCACACATTACCCCAGTATTGCGCGATCTGCACTGGCTGCTGATGCAGTGGTGATCACCTTTAAAGTAGGTCTTTTGACCTACAAAGCCCTGCACGGACTTGGTCCCAAATACTTGAAAGAGCTTCAGACTCCTTATAGCCCTGTGCAACAGCTCCATTCGGCTAATGAGGGGTTGCTGGTGGTTCCGAGGGTTATTTTAAAATCTTCTGGAGCCTGGGTTTTTATGTTTATAGCCCCAACCCTCTGGAATTCTCTGCCCTGTCAGCTTTGGGAATGCACGACAGTGGGGAGCTTTTAGCGGGATCTTAAGACCCATCTGTGGAGACAAGCTTTTATGGTTTGATGTATATGTCACCATGGTTTTATATATTATGTATTTCTGTGATTTTACTGTTTAATCAATACAGCGCCTTGGTGCTTGAAAGGCGCTTAACAAATAAAGTGTTATTATTTATTATTATTATAAATGGTTGTTTAAATGATCAGAATTATAGTGGTATAGTTTTTAGTCAGAATCAGCAAGCTAGAGGTAAGTGCTGGGAGAGGGCCTGCAGCCGCATGGCCGGGGGAACAGAGACCAGGCTTTGTCCTAGGTCTGAGATTCCTTGTAGACCCCTCCAGCAGCTCAGCTGGGAGAAAGAAGCAAATGGTTGTGGTTAGGTATTTGAAAGTCGAAAGAATTTAACATTTTCATACAGCACTAATGTTTGTGATCATTACACATACCTCTACTGAAAGCTACAGAAGGTAAATGGTTGTATGGACACAGTGAACTCTGGCTGATGAAGAAGGTTAATACTAGTATCAAATGCTTTCTGTTGTTTCGATGCATATAACAAAAAGAACTCCCAGTGGGGAAAGTAAGTGATTTAGCAGTTTAGTCATTCCTGCTGTCCTCTGTAATATTCATAAATAGGGTTACCACCTTTTAAGAAGCCCAAAGTAAGCAGAATTAAGACTATGTGTTGTAGTTTTTTTTTTGTTTTGTTTTTTTGTAGCTGTTTCCAGTGTTTTCTTATCAAATTAAGGTAATTTAGTTAAGGTAGTGTAACCCCCCTGCAAATGGGGGTTCCCAAAAGACTTCCAGGAGCTTGCTTGAATGCTCCAAGCCTGAATGGTGTTTAAGCCATTTATCAGTGAGTGTTTTTAGAACCTCTGGTACTGTCTCTTTAAGAGCTGTCTGCTTGCAGACATAATTAGTTTGTAAGGGGGACTGTGTGTTTCTTTGATTGAGTACCACTCGAGCTGCTGCCAATTCACTCCATTTTGCAGTCACTAGGAGTGCAAAGGGAACTATCTGAAAGATGTAACTGTTTGCCAGAAACCATTTAGAGTAATAATGAAATTACAGTTTGTCTAACCTGCTTTCTTTGCAGTCAGAACTGTGTCTGCCTAGTTCCCCATTCTGGTTTGAACTGCTGAACTGGACCAATCAGTGTGGGGTAAGCTAGCTCTAAAATGGTGCCTTGGACGAATCAGAACTTGGACTCATAATCTGAGCCAGCCACAAGAGGATTGTATGGGCAGTGACTCTGGGAGATGTAGTTTAGACTTGGCCTTTTTGGACCAACAGGAGCAGTCTATTGTGACAGCCAATCCAGTCAAGAACTGGGAGGAACTCAAAGAAGTGCCAGTTTGTCTGTTGGAGTTGCAGTTGAGCTCTGGAGTGAAGAAGGAAGGAGCCCTGTGCTTTTCATGTGCAGTTTTAGTTGGAAGCGTGTGTAGGCCCAGAGTTCCGGTCTGCAGCTTGTGTAACTGCTTGTTAGGACTGAATCCGTCCTGTGAGAAATCAAAGGATATCTGAAGAATAGAAACCAGGCTCACCCTGTAGAAGACTGGAGAAATTGAGGAATTGCACTCGGTCTGTCAGGAACTGAATCTGCTGTGTGTTCTCCCGGTAGTGTGCAGTAATGATGCATGGATAGAGAAGCAGCCTGCCTGGTATACTACTTTCTGTTTTACCATATAAATGTGTGAAGAAGCTTGTGTACCTCAAATGAATCCTGCTGCCATTAAAGGACTTTTGCCTGTTGCAGTTTGCCATATAAATGTGTGAGGAGTCTCGTGGAGCTCAAGAGTAGCCCTGCTGACATTGAAGGACCCTATCTTGTTTGGAGGTCGTGAGTACTAATTCAGGGTCGCTCCCTGTTGAATTGCCACATTGAATCACTGTACTGCTGACTGTTTAAACTAATTTTTCTTTTCTCTGTGGGAAAGGGCCCCTACCAGCTGCCACGGTTTGGACTAGCCACTAGGGCTTGGGTACCCAGGGACAGTAACTGGTAGGGATAGGCCTGTGCACAGAGCCATAGGTAGATGAGTAAAGTGATAAGCTAATTAACCTGATTTCCCCCTGTCCTTGTTATATTCCCCCTAAATAAATCCGAGCTGCTTGTTTCAGCAAAGTTATACTGCCTGAGGTATTTGTCTATGTTAAAGTATTGTACTGTGATTGTTGCACTGTATCTTATTTTACAGGAGGTCCCAGTGCCTGAACCAGCCCTGGGGTAAGTGTATACTGTGAAGGTAATTTGATATATTGTGGGCCACTAGTGGGAAGAAACGGGGGTTGCAGTGTCCCAGAGGGCTGTGACCAAGTAAGTTTAACTATTGCAAACCCTGACCTCTGGGTGGAGGCACCCGCCATTGGATCCAGGCCCCTCAACCTGTTAGTGGCAAATCAGGCAGGGGTAGTAGCCCCTGGGATAGCGCCATCTAGGGGTTACAGTAGTTTATTGTTTTGCAGCATTTAGAGGAAAGTCAGAACATGTTTTTTACTGTAAGGTCAGGACACGGAGCAGTTTTCATGTTTGTGGGCTTGGTTTGGGCCTGTGGGCCACATGGCATGGCTTGTAGCTTAGGTCTGAGACACCTTTCAGGTCCCTCCCAGCTGCTTACCTGGGGGAAAAGGAAGGAAATTGTTTATGTGCAATGCTCAGTTTTCTTATAATTAAAATGGTAAAAAAAATTGCTTTGCTTCTCATAGAAAGGACAGAGGCTGCTTTAATTCTGGGAATTGATGGCAGTGTAGCGCAGGGGGTTGAGGCTCGGAGCTGCAGATGAGCGCGCATGCACTAAAATTACATTAAAAGAAAAACCAATAAAATGGGAAAGAGAAAGGTGGGGGGCGGTGAGCCTCCATAGCCTTGGGACATCAGTTACTCCATAGGGATTTAAGGCAGTTCCTGAATGCCAGCAGGGTAACAACATCCCACTCTAACAAATAGAGCAAGGGGTTGCAGTGAGTCGGAATTACAACCTGTAAGTGCTTATTACACCTAACGGATTGCTCAGTAAGGTTAGTGAGTTTAGAAACATTATGTTGATATGGGTTTATCTTGGGCATTGGGAGTCTGATGGTTTGCTAAGATTGAAATTGAGTGTTTTTCACAGGCCCTTCGGGCATAATGAGTGGGTGTGACTGACTAAATTCATTGTGGGGCTCCTGGGTTGCCAGGGGCAAGTACTAGCTACTAGCTGGGAAGGTAATATCACAAAATAAAAGTGTTAGAATGTCCCTCGGTCAGTGACCCTTGTTGGTGGCAGCAGTGTCAGCTTAAGCACTAACAAGGGGAGAGTAGCCATGATTTGTTTGTTGCAGGCATATCGTGAAGATGAACGGAGACCTCCAACAGCAGCTGGCTGCCCTCCTCCGAGGCAAGGGTAGGGCATGGTGGGAGGCGCTGATCAGGGCGAAGATGGGGGAGCAGGACCTTCGGGACTGCTGCCCCCACCACAACCCAAGAACACAGAGGAGGCCAACCCGGGGAAGCAGCCAGAGAACCTGGCACTGCTGACCCTGCCTGCTGAACCTGGGCCTCCGGCGGGGGTGCCGGGCACCTCCGGGTAAGAGCGAGAGATGCTGAAGCCCAGTCCAGATGAGACAATGGTGCACCCTCCTCCTCCTCCTCAGAAAAAAGCATGAAGGAAAAGGGCCGATCAAGGCGCAACGGCAGCGGACCAAGTAGCGGGTATGCCAGTGTTGGATCAGCTGTCAGCTGAGGAGTGGAGGACTCTACTTAGGAGTGGTGGCACCCCCCAAAAGGAACAGGGGGCACCAGCTGAAACAGGGCAGAGAGTGGGAGGCCATGGAAAAGGTGCTGGTAGGGCACAGGAAGGAAACAGGGCAGAGAGCGGGAGGCCATGGAAAAGGTGCTGGTAGGGCACAGGAAGGAAACAGGGCAGAGAGTGGGAGACCATGGAAAAGGTGCTGGTAGGGCACAGGAAGGAAACAGGGCAGGGAGTGGGAGGCCATGGAAAAGGTGCTGGTAGGGCACAGGAGGAAAAGGGCAGAGTGGGAGGCCATGGAAAGGTGCTGGTAGGGCACAGAGAAGCGGGGCAGAGAGTGGGAGGCCATGGAAAGGTGCTGGTAGGGCACAGGAAGGAAACAGGGCAGAGAGTGGGAGGCCATGGAAAAGGTGCTGGTAGGGCACAGGAAGGAAACAGGGCAGAGAGCGGGAGGCCATGGAAAAGGTGCTGGTAGGGCACAGGAAGGAAACGGAGGCATCGGCACCCATAAACCTGGGTCTGACGGGGGGCCTTCCAGCAGTCCAGCCAGCGCCGCCAGAGGTGAGCTTGCGGACTCATGAGCAATTAGGGAAGGGTCAACCCGTCCTGCCACAAGCACACTCCTCAGCTGACAGTACCGGGCCATGGGTCCCACAGCAGACAGCCCTTGGAGGTTGGGTCAGCCAACCAGCGGGAGGGCTCGGGGGAGTGGCCACAGCGATATCCCAAGGGTGGGAGGAGCCTAGCATGTGGCTTCCGGCAGGAAACCCGGGTCAATAAGGTGTGGAGCAGAAGCTTGACCGGTTGCTGGAATTACTGGTGGATCCAAATAAGGCTCAGCCAGGAGTGGTCCAGACGGCCCCGGCCATAGCAGGGACTGGGGACATGGGAGCAGGAGTGACATCTGTGCCACCACCAATCCCAGAGCAGCAAGGGTCAGTGAGCTTTCTATCCCTGGCGGAGCCCATTGGGTCGCACTTGCTGGACAAGGTGAGGCAACAGATAATCAACGGTGAATACGTTGACATCTTTGCTCTTCTGAGCCAGCCAAAAGAGCCAGAAAGAGAGAAAAAGGACAAGGAGGGGGACGACGGGGTCGAACAGAAATGGAAAGCAACTGTGCAGCAGACATGGGAGAACTGGGCCGCAGGGTTCACAATTCATGCAGGGATCCTTACCCAGCGCAACCCGGGGAAAGCTGATGGATTGTGGGTCTACTTTAACAGAATAATGACGATGCACGCTAGTAAGCCAGGCGGGGGGGGTGGTTAGAATATGACGAGGAGTATCGGAGAAGAAAAAAAAAAAGGACACGGCACGATCGTGGGCGATTGATTTGGAGGGGAGGGGTTCAGCTCACAGACAGTGGTTTCCTGGTGAGCTGATCCCCATCGCCGAAAAAAAGACTATCAATGGGGTAATGGGGAAAAAGGGGGGCAGAAAAAGGCGTTGTTTCAGCTACAACCAGGGGTCATGCAAGACCGAGCATCGTAGATGCAAGCATGAATGTATGGCGTGCGGGAAACCACACTCGCTTCAACAGTGTGGGAAGGTGATAGAGGCAGGGCAGGGAAGGCAACACCTCGGCCCCTTTCAGAAGGGAGGAAAGGCTGCCAACACCGTCAAGGCTGAAAATATTGAAGGGTGGTTGGTCAACTACCCAGACAGGGTAGCCGCTCGCTCTTTGGCAGATGGTTTCAGGGAGGGGTTCCGTATACCTTACCAAGGCCCAAGGAGGGCAGACGAGGCAGACAAGAAAAAATTACTCACCGTAGTAATTGTGTTTCTTCTAATGGAGTCTTGCTGTATTCTGGCATATTGCAGTGATCCCCAACCTTTAAACTGCCCCGGAGAAGAAAGAGTTAACTTTCTATGCAGAGCATAGAATGCTGAGCTCGATTCAAGTCTCTGTCTGGAGTGTTTCAAACTTAAACTGTCAGATTCTTACGAGCCCAAACTAAACTAATTATTCTATGTGGAAATTGTACAATTTTTATTAGCCAACTGGCAACCAAAAATGTTGGATTCCCAAAGGAAGACTCAAGTCAGGAAACCCAAAACCCAAAAACAAATTCAAATAAGAATAATAATAAACCAACACCCAAACAAAAAAGAAGAAGGTGTAAAAGGTGCACCCCTGAGGTGTAACACTGCACCTGCCCACCCACTTCCCAAAACAGGTTCTGAGAGGGGAGGCAGGGAGGGAGAGAGGGAGGTCAGAATACAGCAAGACTCCATTAGAAGAAACACAATTACTACGGTGAGTAATTTTTTCTTCAAACAACATGAAGTCTTGCTGCATTCTGATATATTGCAGACTACCAAGCAGTACCTCCTTGGAGGAGGGATAGAACCTACTTTGGGAATAGGCTCTGAAGTACTGCTGTGCCAAATCAAGCATCACTGCTAGCCTGGATATCCAGCTTGGTAACGGTATGGACTGTTTTCCAGGTGGCTGCTTGACAAATTTTTAAGAGAGGAATATCCCTGGCAGGAGCCAGGGAAGCAGCTGTGCCTCTTGTAGAGTGAGCCCTCAGGCCTGAGGAAGGAATCTTTCCCAGTTTTTCATAACAGAATTGTATACAAGATACAATCCACCTGGCAATAGTCACTTAGTGGCAGGTTTGCCCTTCCCTACTTCTCCATAAGTGAGGAATAACTGGAGGGAATCAAACTTGTGACCCTTGGTACGCTCTATGTAGTAGCTAAGGGCTCTTTTAACATCTAGACTGTGTAGCCTCCTCTCCCCTGAGGAAGAATGCTCAGTGAAGAAACAGGGAGAGACACAGATTGGTTCAGGTGGAAATCTGAAACCACTTTGGGCAAGAACCTTCTATTGGTTCTAAGGACCACTTTATCCCTATGAAAGGAGATAAAATCAGATTCCACTGACAGGGCTTGCAACTCACTGATACGTCTGGCAGAAGTGATGGCTACCAAAAACACAGTTTTCCAAGTCAAGTACTTAAGCTCTGCTGAGGACATAGGTTCAAAAGGGGATTGCATGAGCTGAGCAATGCAAACATTTAGATCCCAGGCAGGAGCAGGGTCTCTAAAGGGGGGACTGGTATGAAGCAATCCTTTAAAAATTTACAGAACACCGGATGAGATGCTAGAGAGGAAGACTTTCCCACTGATAGAAAAGCTCAAACAGCTGACAAGTGTACCTTGAGAGTAGCTGGTCTGAGGCCTAGGCTATTAAGATAAACCATATAATCCAGAACTGTAGACAACTCAGCAGTGTCTGGAGAAATATGCTTCTTGGAACACCAAATGCTGAATCTCTTCCATTTGGAGTTACAAGTCTTTCTGGTGGAGGGCTTTCGAGAAGCTTTGAGAATATCCAGAACCCCCTGAGACAGATGCAAATCTGCATATTCTAACTCTTCAAGAGCCATGTCTTGAGATTGAGAGACTGAAGATTGGGGTACCAAATCCTCCCCTGAGAGGAGGTTAACAGGTTGTAATTCCTGGGAAGAGACAGGGGAAGATGGACTGCTAGGGACAGCAACAGAGGGTACCAAGGCTGCCTGGCCCAGTCTGGAGCAATCAGAATCACTTTGCAAGGTTGTGACCTTATCTTGACTAAAACTTTGAACAGAAGAGGGAAGGGAGCGAAGGCATACAGAAATTTCCTTTCCCAGTTCAAAATCAGAGCATCCAGAGGGACGGAGCCCAAGACTGGGGGTCTGCAGCAAAACAGAGGAAGCTGATGATTGTCTGGGACTGCAAAGACATCTATCTCTGGAGTGCCCCACTTTGAAAAAATCACCTTCAATACCAGAGGGTCCAGGGACCATTCGTGATGGCCCTGTGAGAGCCTGCTCAGTGCATCTGCTAGCACATTGTCCTTTCCCGGAAGGTGAACTGCTACCAGGGAGGTTTGCAGGGAATAAGCCAGGGACCACAGCTTCATGGCTTCTGTGCACAAGGCCATAGACCGAGTGCCTCCTTGCTTGTTGATGTACCACATGGTGGTGGTATTGTCTGTTCTGACTTGAACCACCTTGTTCTGTACTGATTGGGAGAAGGCTTGCAGGGCCAGGAAAACTGCCCTGAATTCCAGGAGAGTGATGTGGAGAAGAGATTCCTAAGGGGACCACACTCCTTGAGCAGTGAGGGCCCCCAGATGGGCTCCCCAACCCAGAAGGGAAGCATCCATGGTAAGGACCACTGAATGAGACTGAATGGTGAAAGTGATCCCTTGCCTTAAGTTGTCCTGATCCTGCCACCACTGAAGGGATTGGATCAGGGTCCGAGTCAGTGGAATCAGTTTGGTGAGGGAATCCTTCCTCTGGGACCAAAAGGTCTTCAGATGAAACTGAATGTCCCTCATCTGGAATCTTGCCCCTTGGACCACTGCTGTACAGGCTGCCATGTGGCCCAGGAGTTGGAGAAAATGCCTTGCTGGTCGAGACACCTGAAGGCTGAAGGAAGAAGCCAGTTCTATAAGAACTCTTGCCCTTTGCAGGGGAAGAAAAGCTCTTGCTTTGACAATATCCAGCTCTGCTCCTATAAAGGTAAGGAGCTGCACTGGCTTGAGAACTGACTTTGGCAGGTTGAGAAGAAATCCTAGTGAAGTGAGCACCTGCTGGGTTACCTGCAGGTCTGACCCGACTTGGTGTGGGGACTGTCCCACAATGAGCCAGTCGTCCAGATATGGAAAAAATGGAAATCATTTTCCTTCTTAGAAAAGCAACAACTACTGCCAGGCACTTTGTGAAAACCCTCGGGGCTGATGTTAGGCCAAAGGGCATTGCTTTGAACTGATAGTGGCCTGAGGGCAACTCGAACCTGAGGTACTTTCTGTGGGAGCACCTGGTGGGAATGTAAAAATAGGCATCTTTGAGGTCCAGGGAGGCTAGCCAGTCTCCTGACCTTAGAGAGGGAAGAATTATTCCCAGAGTTACCATCTTGAACTTTGGTTTTAAAAGATGTTTGTTCAGGTATCTTAGGTCTAGGATGGGTCACCACTCCCCTGTCTTTTTTGGGGCAAGGAAGTACCTGGAGTACAGACCTTTGCCCCAATGTAGGGTAGGAACTCTCTCTATGGCACTTAAGGCCAGAAGATATGAAACCTCTGCCTCTAAGGCAAGGGTTTCTGAGACACCTGCAGGTGGGAATGATCTAGTTCTCATCTTTGGGAATTTTCTGAAGCTGAGAACCAGTCCCTGGCTTACTACTTCCAGGACCAATTTGTCTGAGGTAACAGACATCCAGTCCTGGACAAAAAAAGCCAGCCTGCCTCCTACTGGAATAGGAGAGTCGACCCGGGCAGAGCCATCAGGGTGTCTGCTTGGCGGGGGCCTTAGGCTGAGGAGTGGATGCAGCCCTGCTCATCCCCCTTCTGCCTCTCCCTCTGAAGAACCCCCTCTGAGAAAAGGGAGAAGAGGTCTGTGCTTGGTAAAAAGGCCTGCCCCTGCCCCTAGACTGCTGCCTTTGAGGAGTTACTTGCCTTTCTTTGGCCTGAGCACTCCTATAAGTGGTCCTGTACTCGTCCATTTTCTTCATGTAATTCTCTGTCTGCTCCCCAAACAAAGAATTACCCACTACAGGGAAATCCATGGCCTTAGCCTGGGTATCCTGTGAGAGGCTAGTACATCTGAGCCAAGCCATTCTCCGAAGAGCCACAGATGTAGCCATGATCCCTTGATGACACATCATTGGAGTCAACAGCAGTGTGAAACTGTACTTTTGATGCCACAATCCCATCTGCAGCCACCTGCTCCAGCTCCTTGGCTAGCTGGGGGGATGCCTGCTTAACCAGTGCTAGTACCGTGTCCCACCTGGACTTCTGTTACCTGGCTGTATAGGCCATATAATTCGCCTGCCTGAGTCCCAAGGAAGATGCCATGTACTGCTTCTTTGCCATGGCATCAGTCTTCCTGGAGTCCTTGTCTGGGGGGGTGTGAAGCCAAGGGAATATTTGCCTTGTCACAGGCAGCAGCCTGCACTACCCCAACATGGCTGCACTGCTGGTGTAAGAACTCCGTGTCTGAGCCTGAAAGTGTATACCTCTTGTCCATTCTTCTATCCACAGGAGGTATAGCGTTAGGAGACTTTAGAATTTTTTGTGTCTGTTTCCCAAAAGATCTGTGGAGGGAAATAGACAGTCTCCTGGACTCTGGGATGTCCATCATTTCCACATAGTCAGGCTCCTCTTGATCCGCCAATGCCTCCTCCATAGGAAGCTGGAGGGTTTCAGCCACCTTTCTGTAGAACATAAAGTGAGAAGGGGACTCAGAATGCCTAGGAGGGGAAACACCTGAAGGTCTGTCTGGGGAGATGTCCGGTTCCACAGGCACATCCAGACCGTCACTTTCACCATCATCGTCTTCAAATTCCCCCTCCTCTTCAAACTCCGGTTCATAAAAATCTTCAAGGGCATAATCTTGAACTGGGGGAACCAACGGAACCGAACCCCTGCCAGAAGGTGCCGGATCGGTTGGAACCGGGCGAAGCAATTCCACAATCTGAATCGCTCTGGCTATTTCTTTGGCGGTCGGAACATGAATTTCTGGATCCAAACCATATGATTTTTCTTTGCGTTTCCTTTTTGTCGGAACCGATCCCTCGGAATCAGCTCTCCTTTTGCCCGAAGAAGTACCGCCCTGGTCAGAGGACACTCCTTCTGGTTCGGTCAGAACCGAACCAGGCTGGCCATCTGGGTCAGCGGACTTCTCTGCCTCCTTTTCCCTCAGTCTACCTAATCTCTTTTCAAGGGTAGATTTGGGAAAATCTTTACATGTTTGGCAGTCTGAATCGAGGTGGTCAAACCCCAGACAATAAACACAGATGGTGTGGGGATCGGCCTTAGCAAAGACCTCCCCACACTCACTGCAGTGTTGAAACCCAGTGGGCCCAGTTTTTTTCTTGGGTTTCTCAGACACTGCCAACCTAACCAATTTACCCTTTTTTCGGCAACTGCCAGGCAAGACTCCCTTATTGGTTCCTAACTGTGTCACGGGTATTGGAAAAAAACGTACTAAAACACGTTTTTTTTAGAACTGATAAGGACCGCTAACCACACACTAAGTAATGCACAAAGAATCACTATCAAATGGTCGGTTCAGCCGAACCGACCTGCACTTTTACAAGTTCCACACAGAAAAACAGAACAAATTCTATCTAGTACTCATGGCACCACAGACAGAGACTGAACCGACTATGCGGATAACTTTGCGGTTAAAAAACCGGCGAAAACTGACACTTTAACCGACTTCGAACTGAGCTGAAGGAGAAATCTCCGGAGCAACCGTTCAGTGAGGCGGAGTAAATAATCTGACGGTTTAAGTTTGAAACACTCCAGACAGAGACTTCAACCGAGCTCGAGCTCAGCATTCTATGCTCTGCATAGAAAGTTAACTCTTTGTTCTCCAGGGCAGTTTAAGGGTTGGGGATCACTGCAATATGTCAGAATACAGCAAGACTCCATGTTGTTTGAATCTACGTTCTGCTAATGAGCAACCGGAGGTCGTACGGGGTGAGTTCCAAATGATAAACCACCTGTCATACCCGGAAGGGGAGTCCGTCAACACCTACATCGACAAAGTCGACACCGCGGTGTATTACTCGTTGTTCGACAGGGCAATGGAGGTGGTTCGTCAGGTGGGCCAGGGGGCTTTGCTGGGGAAGGCTGATATAGAATCAGCATTGCCGGTGTTCCTGGCAGATAGGGAGCTACTGGGCATGAAATTTGACAGGAACTACTATATGGACAACTGCATGCCCATGGGGTGTGCGGTGGCATGTGCGGTTTTTGAGCAGTTCAGCACATTTCTGCACTGGGCTACCACATAGAAAGCCAAAGTTGACCACATGGTTCGCTATTTGGATGACTGTTTGTGGGGAGGGCCGGCTTGGGGCGATGCGTGCATATCATGGTGGCATTCCACAAGGTGTGCACCGAGCTAGGTGTACCATTAGCCCAGGACAAGATGGAAAGACCATGCACAAGGCTTTCCTTCTTGGGGATTGAGATTGATATGAGGGAGCAAGTGTTCTGGCTCCCCAAGACAAGGTGGTGGCCTTGGGCACCCGGCTGAACACTGAAGAGGGTGCGGAAAGTCACATTATGGTAGCTCCAGCAACTAGTGGCCCATCTCAATTTCGCCTGCCGGGTAATGCCCATCGGTAGGCCATTCATGAGGTGCCTGGCGGGCGCTGGGGTGGGCTGTACAAAGAACCATAAAATCCAGGTCACAGCAGCAATGCGGGCAGACCTAGGCATTTGGCAGACATTTCTGCAATGCTTCAGTGGGGTGTGGATGTGGCTGGTGCCAGTGTCCAGTGAAGAATTTGAACTCTTCACAGAAGCCTCGGGGGGGCTTGGGCTTTGGGGCTTACCTGCAAGGAAAATGGTGTGCAGGGCAGTGGCCTTCAGAGGGAATCAGATGAGGCATCACGAGGCAGATAATGGTGATGGAATTTTTCCCCATTGTGGTGGCATTGGTGGTCTGGGGGGATGTGCTGTGGGACAAGCACATCACATTCAGGTCAGATAACACGGAGTGGTGTATGCCATCGACAAACAGTTGGAGGGCAAGGGCCCGATGGGCAACCTCATGCGGGTGTTTGTCCTCAAGTGTCTGATGTTGAATATTACCTTTAGGGCAGTGCACGTACCAGGTATTGAAAATGGTATTGAAAGTGGCATAGCTGACACTCTTTCTCATTTACAGTGGCAGAGGTTCCGAGAATTGTCACCAGCAGCAGACCAACAGCCCAGGGAAGTCCCGCCATTCCTATGGGAGTTGATAACCCAGAGGTCTGGGAGTTGATTGACAAGGCCCTTGCACCTAGGATGCGCATAGCGTACCAGAGGGGAGTCAACTGTTTTCTGGAGGTCCAACACACTCAAGGGTGGGCAACGACAACTAGAGAGATGAGGTGAAAATCGCATTCTATAGCCTCACATCTGAAACATCACATGAATAAAAGGGGTTTAGAATAGATACTGTACTTCAGTGTTTAATGTGGGCAGTGTAGGGGCTCCCACAACCATTTCACTCTTGAATCTTCCAAACTGATACTCTCCAGCCAAATACAAACAGAAGGATGAGGGGAAGACACTCCCTTCTATATCTCAGCTGTAGCATTACATATGTGGATTAAAGGATTCTACTTACTGCAGTTCCTGTATTTTACAGTGTGGGCTCTGCAGGGCCTCAGACAGATATTTCATTCCTTCAACTCCCATGTAGTTTTCTTGTAGCCTAAATACAGACAGATGAGGTGAGACAAGCATTTCTATATTATCTTAGCTGTAACATCACCTCACATCATTCACTGATATAGAGACTAATGTATGGGCAACCATACACAACAGGGCTGTGTTTCCATCGAGGGGTTGAGATGACATCATATGAACCTTAAGAGCGAAGCTCGAGAGAACCATGCTGTCATCTCAACCCCGAGATGGAAACACATGCCGAGTTGTGTGTGGTTGCCATATTTTACTTTTTATAGTATATGGATTTTTACACTAGAGTGACAGACCCTCTCTGAAGTGAAAACAAAACAATCTTGCCAATTCTTTGTTCTACTCATATATCAAAATCAAATTTCCAGACTTTTGAAAGGTAAAAGGTATGACTTTGGGCACTGGGCAGTTAGAAAGTAGCTAGGTATAGAATAAATGAAAAATGTAAAATTGTATGACCTTTGAACTGTGCATAAAGACTGTTCGGAATGTGCGTAACAAGGATTTTGAGCAGGCTGACTTTTATACATAACAAAGGGTAACCATATACTATACCAGGGTTTAGTCCCACCAAAACCCCCATCATCCCATTGCAAAAAGGGCAGGCAATAGGGACACCCCTCTATCTGTTGAGACATATTGTTTCTCACAAACAAAAAGAGCTTGAACAACTTCTCAAACTGAACTTGTTGACTGTCTTACTTTAAACTTTGTTTTTCTCAACTATGGCAATAAGTCTCAGCAGTCTGTTCAGCTTTTAAACTATCTGTTCTCTTTCTCGTCTCCGAAGTTCAGCTTCACTCTCTCTCCAGCTGGCTCATACAGCTTACACTAACCTTTTTCACTTCCTTTTCCTCCCATCTAGCAAGCAAGACTTCTGGGAAAAAGGGCCCCTTGATTATTTAAAGTAACAGTCTCCAATTAACTTGTACAAACTTCAACAAATCCAAGTTGCAACATTGCAGAACATGAAATATTTCTCACCCCAGGAGTCCTTTAGCATCAGTAACAATAGCAGTTAACTGACTAAATGCAATTGTGCCGGAGGTATGCCTTTAAGATAATTAGCATAATGAGCTTAGGCATCAGCCAATCACAGAAAATGAAGGGAGTGTGCTTATGGAGGAACCTGCAAGGTATCGCAGCAGGCGGGGCTTTGTCTGGGGGCAGGGCCTGAGTCACCTGAACAGTAGGGACCCAGGTAGGACCGCCCAGAAGGGGCTGGGAAGGGGGGGATAGGGTTCCTACAGAGGGGAAGGGAGCTTGCTGCCAGGGACAGGGAGGAGCCAGGCCCCTTAAGAGGGGCTACACAGGAGGAACAATTCCTCATTCCCTCCTTGTCCCTGGTCGCAAGCAGAAAGGAAACCAGGATCAGCACACACCAACTGCACCAGAGGTAAGGCTTGGTCTGGGGCCTAGAGGCAGCACGGCCTTAGGTAGGCATGTTGGAGCTGATGGCTCCCACCTTGCTGGCTTAGGGCAGTGTAACAAATTGTACTGATGTTGGGGAATGAGGTAATTTAGCAGCTTAGTCATTACTGCTGTCGACTGTGGTATTCATAAATAGGGTTACCACCTTTTAGGAAGCCCAAAGTGGGACATTTCTGACTGAAACCTGATTATTTGCAGGACAATATGTAATCTCAATCAATGCAACAGAGTTGTTTTCTCTAAATTATCAGAATTAAGACTATGTGGTGTAGTTTTTAGTCAGGATCAGCAAGCTAGAGGTAAGGGCTGGGAGAGAGGGCCTGCAGCCGCATGGCCGGGGGAACGGAGACCAGGCTTTGTCCTAGTGCTGAGATTCCTTGTAGACCCCTCCAGCAGCTCAGCTAGAAGAAAGAAGCAAATGGTTGTTGTGAGGTATTTGAAAGTCAAAAGAATTTAACATTTACATACAGCACTAATGTTTGTGATCATTACACATACCTTTACTGAAAGCTACGGAAGGTAAATCGGCGTTCGGACATGGTACCCCGAGTCTCCTGAAGTACCTCTGACCTGCTGAAGTTCGAGGATGTTATGCGGATTTTCCAGGGGATACACCCTACGTGCTGTAGTTTAGATCTGGGTCCAACCTCCCTGATTCTGGGTTGTGTTGCGATCGTGGGCCCGTTTCTGGCTCAAATTATCTGGTGCTCCTTAGAACTGGGTGAGTTCCCAAGCTCCATGAAGGAGACGGTGGTGACTCCCCTTCTAAAGAAAACTTCTTTGGACCCAGATAATTTTTGCTAACTACAGACCTATTTCTAACCTTCCCTTTATTGGGAAGGTTATTGAGAAGGTAGTGGCAAACCAGCTGGAGGACCATTTGACCATCCATAATATCTACGAACCTCTCCAGTCTGGTTTTCGTAAGAGGCATAGTACTGAGACTGCTCTGGTTTGGGTGCTCAATGATCTCTTGATGGCGAGACATCGGAGAAACCATTGTATTCTGGTTCTCCTTGATCTCTCCTCAGCTTTTGACAGTGTAGACCATGGGGTTTTGCTCGAGCGCCTGAGGTCTGTCTGTGGACTGTCGGGTACAGTACTCAGATGGCTTACATCTTTCCTACCTGGGAGAACGCAGAGAGCTGTGTCGGGAATTTTTTCCTCCAACCAATTCTGTCTGCCTTGTGGGGTTCCTCAGGGCTCGGTACTCTCCCCCATGTTGTTTGCAGTGTATATGCTGCTCCTCGGAGACACTGTAAGACAGTGTGGGCTAAGGTTTCACTGCTATGCTGATGATACCCAGCTCTACCTGTCTTTCACTCCCGACCAGGCTAGTGCTCTCTCAGTATTTAATAGTTGCCTCGCTGAAATCCATTGGATGAATTCAAGCTCGTTAAAGTTGAACGCAGGTAAGACCGAGGTTATGGTAGTGGACCCGGGTTGCAGGATAGAGGGGCCGAGGACTGATCAGCCCTTTGGTTTATTTCTGGGAGGTGATCAGATCTTTACCTCAGAATGAGTGCGTAACCTGGGAGTAGTACTTGACGAACCCTTCACTATCAGGTGTCGGTAGTCATAAAGTCTGCATTTTACCATCTGAGGAACACTGCCAGGGTGAAGCACCTCATTCCGTCTAGCGATTTACCTGTGTTGGTCCACGCCTTTGTGACCTCTTGCCTTGACTATTGCAACTCCCTGTACCTGGGGCTTCCTGGGGTTGATATCCGCTGCTTGCAGCTAATGCAGAACGCTGCTGCTAGGTTGTTGACAGGGGTGTCAAGAAAGTCACACATTACCCCTGTATTGCGTGATCTGCACTGGCTGCTGATGCAGTGGCGCTCATTTTTTTTTTTACTTTGGGACACCTTGCCCCATTTATACGCCCTCCTGTACTCCCTCAGTGCTCCACTGCTTCAGGCATTGCTGATGTGCCCCCCTAGGTCCACTACCACAGTATCTGTCCCCTAAAGTGCCCGGTTACTCCTTACCTCTTCCTCCTACTCGTGGAGCACCTGCACAATGGAGATCTGCCCGTGGGTTCTGGACTTGGATGACTGCTGGGAGCGGCCGTCATCTAGGCTCACTGAGGCATTTTCCATTTTTCTGTGGTCCTTTCCCCAGCCCCCTGGGATGCCGGCACGAGGACTTACATCCAGAGAGGCGACGTGCTCATGCACGCCTTCTCCCAAGCGCCTGACAGCGTCATCCCTCCCCAACTCCAGTGGATGGAGCCGCCAGAACCCTAGAAAGCCTGTGCTTCCACCGGTTCTCTGGGGATACGGGTGTGCAAGGCACTCCTGGTAACCCTCCCCAGAGGGAGGAGAGCATCCGTTGGGACGCTCAATCCTCCCTCCCCCTGCCGACCAGAGTCCGTTCCCGAACCCGGGTAGCCAGTGCTGCGCGAGGTGTGGTGTCCAGCGCCTCAACCCTTAGCGCCACTGGGCCGGCCCGCAATCACCTTTAAAGTAGGTCTTTGACCTAAAAAGCCCTGCATGGACTTGGTCCCGAATACCTGAAAGAGCTTCAGACTCCTTATAGCCCTGTGCGACAGCTCCGTTCGGCTAATGAGGGGTTGCTGGAGGTTCCGAGGGTTACTTTAAAATCTTCTGGGGCCCGGGCTTTTATGTTTATAGCCCCAACCCTCTGGAATTCTCTGCCCAGTCAGCTTCGGGAATGCACAATGGTGGGGAGTTTTAAGCGGGAATTTAAGACCCATCTGTGGAGACAAGCTTTTATGGGTTGATGTATGTGTCATCATGGTTTTATATATGTATTTATTTCTGTGAGTTTACTGTTTAATCTGAACAGTGCCTTGGTGCTTGAAAGGCGCTTAACAAATAAAGTGTTATTATGGGGGTAGTGGTGGATGGGGAGGAGGGGAGGGTGGCCCTACAGGGGGACCTGGAGATTCCGGAAAGATGGTCTAGAAAATGGAAGCTGAGGTTCAATGCAGGGAAATGCAAGGTACTCCACCTGGGGGCCAGAAACCCGGGCCAAGTGTACACCCTGGGGGGGGGAATGCTATAAGTCTCGATGGCTGAAAGGGACCTGGGGGTGGTGGTGGATGTCAAAATGAACAATTCGGAGTCTTGTAGGAGGGCAGCAGCCAAGGCCAACAGGATGCAGGGATGCATCGCTAGGGGGATCACCTCCAGAAAGAGGGAAGTGATGCTCCCTCTGTATAACTGCTTGGTGAGGCCACACCTTGAGTACTGCGTGCAGTTTTGGAGGCCACACTTAAAGAGGGACATTAAACTCCTGGAGAGGGTCCAGAGAGGGCAACCAAAATGATTTGGGGCTTGGGGACAGGACCTATGAGGAGGGCTCGAAGAGCTAAATATGTACACATTGGAGAGAGAAGGGACGGGGGACATGATAGAGGTCTTCAAGTACATGAAGAGGGTAAATGGGAGGAACAGTCAGGGGTGCTTGAAGGAAGGAAGGGGGGCCACTAGAAGGCATGGGTGGAAGCTGGAGGGGAAGATTCGGGAGAAAGGAGGAGGTGCTACTCCACTGAGAGGGTGGTGGTGGAGCCATGGAATGCACTGCCTAGGGGGCTGGTGGAGGCAGAGACGGTGGAGGGGTTCAAGAGGGGCTGGGACAGGTACAGGGAAAGGGTTCTGGAAGCAAAATCCAATGCAGCAAGAATATCCGGAGCTGGGAAGGGAGAAGCCAGAGAAGGCGAGGGGGGCAGCAAGGTCAGCACCCAGGGTGGGGGCTGACCAATCGAGCAGACTCGAAAGACCGTTAGGCCTATTCTGCTGGCATTTTAGTATGTTAGTATTTATTATCATCATAAATGGTTGTTTCAGTGATCAGAATTAAGACTATGTGGTGTAGTTTTTAGTCAGGATCAGCAAGCTAGAGGTAAGGGCTGGGAGAGGGCCTGCAGCCGCATGGCCGGGGAAGGGAGACCAGGCTTTGTCCTAGGTCTGAGATACCTTGTAGGCCCCTCCAGCAGCTCAGCTGGAAGAAAGAAGCAAATGGTTGTGATGAGGTATTTGAAAGTCAAAAGAATTTAACATTTACGTACAGCACTAATGTTTGTGATCATTACACATACCTCTACTGAAAGCTACAGAAGGTAAATGGTTGTATAGACACAGTGAACTCTGGCTGATGAAGAAAGTTAATACTAGTATCAAATGCATTCTGTTGTTTTGATGCATATAACAAAAAGAACTCCCAGTGGGGGAAGTAAGTAATTTAGCAGTTTAGTCATTCCTGCTGTCCTCTGTAGTATTCATAAATAGGGTTACCACCTTTTAAGAAGCCCAAAGTAAGCAGAATTAAGACTATGTGTTGAGTTTTTTCCTTTTTGTAGCTGTTTCCAGTGTTTTCTTATCAATTTAAGGTAATTTAGTTGAGGTATTGTATCGTTTTGCAGCATTTAGAGGAAAGTCAGAACATGTTTTTTATTGTAAGGTCAGGACATTGAGCAGTTTTCATGTTTTGTGGGCTTGGTTTGGGCCTGTGGGCCACATGGCATAGCTTATAGCTTCTTGCAGGTACCTCCCAGCTGCTTAGCTGGGGGGAAAGGAAGGAAACTGTTTATGTGCAATGCTTAGTTTTTTTTATAATTAAAATGGTAAAAAAAAATGTTGCTTTGCTTCTCATAGAAAGGACACTGGCTGCTTTAATTCCGGGAATTGTTGGCAGTGTGGCGCAGGGGGTTGAGGCTCGGAGTCGTAGATGAGCGCGCATGCACTTGTAACCCCCCTGCAAATGGGGGTTCCTAAAAGTCTTCCAGGAGCTTGCCTGAATGCTCCAAGTCTGGGCGGTGTTCGGCATCTGAGCTGTTTGAATGTGGTTCCAAGTGAGTGCTATTTGAGCCTCCACGTACTGTCTCTTTAAGAGCTGTCTGCTTGCAGACCTAATTAGTTTGTATTGGGGGGGGGGGGGACTGTGTATTTAATGCTCAAATTCCACCCGAGCTGCTGGCTACTCGCTCCATTTCTGCCATCGCTAAATGCGCAGAGGAAGCTTTACTGAAAAGTGCAACTGTCTGCTGGCAATCTGTTAGAGTGATAATGAAAAAATATAGTTTGTCTAACCTGCTTTCCCTTCAGCAAGCATTGTGTAGTGTAACTCTTTCATTTTAGTCCCGGACTGCTGAGTGGGACCAATCAATATGTGAGAGCCCTAAGATGGAGACTGCTTGGGCTAACCAGAATAGGGACTACAAGCTGGGGCTTGCTCAAAAGGGGGGCTGAATGGAAAAAGCCTCTGGGTAATGTAGTTTTGGAATCCTTGGCGCCTTTTTTCACCAATAGAGGGAGCCTGTAGTGACTGACAAGGAGGATCAGCCAACTGAACTGGGAGGAAATCAAAGGAAATGCCCTGCTCTGTTACTGGAAAGTCAGATCAGTTGTGACAGTGAAGAGAGAAGGAGCTATGTGCTTCTGTGGTGTGTAGTTTGGCGCGGGAAGCACGTGTGAGGCCCTGAGGTTCTGCCTGCAGCTGTTGTGAGTGCCAGTTTAGACTGAATCTGAGTTGTGAGGAGAAAGAAGCACCAGAAGTGTGGAAACCAGGCTCACCCTGTAGAAGACTGGAGAAATTGCTGAATCACGCTCGGTCTGTCAGGAACTGAAGCTGCTGTGTGTGCTCCCGGTATTTTGCAGTAAGTGCGATCGGGATCGAGGACTAGCCTGCCTGGTATAGTACTTTCCTTTTACATATGAATGTGCATAGTGCTGGTGGGAATCGCTATTTCCAATCCCCTGTACTGTGTGCTGAGGCCGGAAACAAACCCCAGCTTGTCTCGGACTAAATCCGTTTGCTATCAACTGCAGTGGGGTCCTGTCACAAGGACCTTGTCTCCATGCCCTGCTGTTTCTGACAATCCAGAAGAACATCCACCATCCAGTCCTCAGCTTGGGTATTGTGAGTACAAGTCAGGGTATTCCTCTGCAGTCTGTTTTCAATCACAGGTGTGTCATCTAATTCTTGTTGTTTCCCTGCTTCATGGACTGAGCCATCCGGCTCCGGATTACAATTGGGTGTTGTGCATATATTTTCTTCTACAGGGTCCCATCCATCTGCCTGCAGCCCAGCGGCAGACGCGGACCTGGCTAGCCCCCAACCTGGGTACCCAGAGTGTGACTTTCAGACCCTATGTGTGTGCTCAGTACTGTGATTTAATGCCACCAATTAACCTGATTTCCCCCTCCCGTGTTACTGTTCCCTAAATAAATCAGATTTGTTGTTGTTATACTATATACTGTCTGTGGTGTTGGTACTCATGGAAACAGTATTGTATTTTGCTATGTATGTTGTTTAACCTTATTTTACAGGGGGTCCTCAGAGACGTGCTGCACAATCAGTCTCGAGGGTAAGTGGTACTTTATGAGTGAACAGTGTGTATACGTGGGGTACTTGGGCTGTAACTCCTGTGTACTGTGTCAGCCACTCAAGGGAATAAAAGGAGGTCTCAGTGTCCCAGAGGGCTGTGACCAAGCTAGTCTAACCACTACAAACTCTGACCTCAGGGTGGAGGCACCCATCATAGAACCTAGGCCCCTCAACCTGCCAGTAGTCAAGCAGGCAGGGGTAGTAGCCCTGGGGATAACGCCACCTGGGGGTTACATCTTGGAGGCTCACCGCTGGGATTTTGCATCCCCTAGTGGCCACATTTATGAATCACTGTTAAAAATAAATGGATACTCTGACAGAAGTGGCTGTACACCAGTTGGTGGGGTGGTGTACTGGGCAGGAGATTGACCCCCAAAATGCTGTGCTTGTCCTGGACATTCCCCTGGGTACCAATATGGACACTGTACAGGGAGTACTTTCCAAGGTGGAGGGTTTACAAAACCCCGTGGTGGCGGGTCGACATGCTAATCTGCTCACCCACACTTTCATGGCCCTAGTAGAGTATAAGGACCCCATAGACAGTTCCAAGGTGCCACAGACTATTACCCCAGAGGGAGCCCTCACTGCCTGCAGAGTGATAACTAAGGACAGTTGAGACCCGGGGAAGGGGAGATCTGCCCCCCCCCCACTATCTGAAACTTTTGAGGAGAAATTTGCTAAATTGTTGCTGGAGGAAGGGAAAACTGTGGAGGACTTGAAGAAACTATTCTTGCCACCTGGGGGTTGTCCTCCCCCAAATGCACGCCCATTCCAGTAACCGTTATTGCTCCTCCTTCTATGCCTATGCTAGCCCCTATGTCTGTACCTGCCATTAGCCATGACTCTTACCACAGGCTGAGAATCTTCTCGAGCACCCTCCCAACCCCCCAAGAGGAGGATGACTGGGAGACCTGGATAGACTATGTTGCCCCTCAAGTGCTAGAATGGCAATGCTCGGAAGCAGAAAAGTGAAAGAGGTTAAGTGAGAGCCTCCGAGGTCCTTCCCTGGCTACCATCCATGCCAAACGGGCCAGTAACCCTGAAGCGACTGCATAGGACTATCTTGAGGCCTTGGAGAATGTGAATCAATCAATCAATCAAAATCTTTATTTGTCCAGGCGATCACCGTTGAGCAAGCTCATTTACAAGGTGGACCTGCAGTTGTCAAGGACATTTATACATACATAGATGAAAGGTGCAGAATACAAAATGAGCAAAGAGAAACAAGCAATATTACAGAAAAATGGTAGGCTCAAGGTATACATTCCAAGTGTTCACATAAGAACATATATGCATCACACAACATTATTGTGGTATATACAACCTCCATGGATACAGAAATTAAAGTAACATATTTATTCAAGCCTCTATAGAAAGGTACAATTATTTACATTTCAGCCCTCAGTGACCGTTTAAATGCTTGGGTGAGGATCCTAGGCTACAGAGGGGCGCATAATGAAGTCTATGTCTCCTGCTTAAGTGGCGGGAGGGGAGTAGTATGGAAAAAAGTGGTGCCAAGGGTGCCGTGGACTAGTATGGCAGCTAACTAGTGAACTAGTTAAATAGGGAAGGAAGGAACTAGGTTCATGGCTGAATGTGGTAAGGTTAGAGAGGGAACCGTCAGCAGGACTGCTAGGAACTATGGAAACACTTACAGATTTCGGCGAATGTTTTGTCATAAATGATCTGAGTCTCAAGGATCTTTGTACCCTGTTCCAGAGTGTAGGCAAAGCGTGGCTTATGGCAGCCCTACCAAAGTGGGTACTGATCCTGGGGATTTTCAGAGAAATTAGCGAGTGGCTTCTTAGGGCATAGCTACTGATTGGACTCAAGGAGAGGCAAGCAACAATGTAATCTGGGAGTTTGTTGGTAAGGGCTTGAAGTGTCCAGAGGGTTGCATTTCTACACCGTCTGTATTGAAGGGAAGGTCACCATACGGCTGCGTATAGAGAGCAGTGATGTGTGGAGGACGGGAGGCCAGTTATAAATCTTAATGCTCTATGGTACAGAACATCCAGTTTTGCAAGGTGTGAGATGGGGCATTGGCCATAGATAATGTCGGCGTAGTCGATTAGTTTAGTTTAGTTTATTAGTCTAGGAATTAATACCTTTGAGCCAGGGCTCTTTTACAAAGGTTCCACGTCACAAAGAACATTTAACAAAGCACGACACACATTACAGGTAAAACCAGACAGGAAAGTTACATCATAAATTTGCTATTAACAGTTTAAGGTAGTAACGTTTTTAAGTTTCATAGAAAACAAGCTATAACAGGTTCAAGCGAGTAGACAATTTGGAGGTTAAGGAAACTTCCAGGGAGAGGGTGATCATTAGGCGCCAAAAGGAGGCTAGAGAGGAGGGAAAGATGGTGAGCGGGAGAGTAAGTGAGAGGGGACAGGAAAAAAGGGGGGGGAGTAAGTTTGGGGTGGGAGACAGGAAGTAGTAGAGGTACCAGAGGTTCATTAGTCAGGAGGAAGAGGCCTCAGATGTGAGGATGGACATGAGGAGTAGTAGTCTTTATCTAAGCGAGTCACAGTTGCTAGTGGTGGTGAGGTGGGCATAGAGCATGGATTTGAAAGCTTCGCGAGGTTGAGGATAGAGTAGGTGGACTAAGCGCATTGAACCATGTTGGGACCCCTAGTGCGAAAGATCTTTGTACCTGTGCAGTCCGGCATCTCGGAACCAGGAAAGGTTGGAGTTCAGATCTGTGGAGGGTCGTGAGCCAGGATTCAGTCGGAGTAGGTTTGAATACATAATGGAGTCAGTCTCAAGATAGATTTTTTGCCATTGTGCAGGTGAGATAAATAAGGCGATTTGATAGGTTCAGCCAGCCTGATTCATAGTACAGATCACACGTGTGAGTCAGTCTTTGAGCCCCGTGGAGGAGCCGGCAGGCCTTATTTAGAGTGATTGAGATACGCCTTAGAGCAGTGAAGGTAGCGGAGCCATAAATAATAAGGCCATAGTCAATGATTGAGATTATGGAACTCTGTATAGCTATTCTCAATGCCGCTTGATTTAGAAATTGACAGTTACAGAATAGTATTCCAAGGTGTTGGTTCACTGTTTTCGCAGTGTTGTCAATGTGGGTTGCAAAGGTGAGCCCTTAGTCAAAAGTGATGCCAAGGTATTTGAAAGTATTTACTTGGTCCAGTGTAATTCTGCAGAGGTTTGTATGGTGAGTGGGTATGCCTATTTTTGTTTTGGTGATTGGAGAAGAGCATGACTTTTGTTTTATTGTGGTTTAGCAAAAGTTTACTATCGAGAACCACCTTTCAACACTAGAGAAAGCAAGTTGCAGGCTTTTTCGTAGGGAGTTTGGATCCTTGTGGGAAGAGAGTTCAGCATCATCAGCGTATAAGATTATTTTCTCTGGCAGATATCTGGGAGGGAGTTAAGGAACAGGCTAAAGAGGAGCGGTCCAAGAATTGATCCCTGTGGTACACTCGAGAACTGGTTTGAAGTCGGAGAGTTCATTAGAGATTTTACAGCCTGTGACCGATTGGACAGGTAACTTTACCCAAGCACAAGGACCTTGGCCAGGCCTAGGCTAGAAAGTAGGGAGGTAAGTAGGCCATGATGGACTGTGTCGAAAGCTTTTTGTAAGATCGATAAAGACTGCACTGTTTGGCACCCTTTGTCCAGGGCTGAGTGGACTTTTCAGAGAAATCAAGTAAAGCTGTTGTTGTACTATGTCCTTTCCTAAAGCCGTGCTGTTGATTACAGAGTAGATTGTATTTGTCCAGGTAATCAGAGAGTTGGTCTGCCACTATTCGTTCAAGTGC
This sequence comes from Neoceratodus forsteri, assembly GCA_016271365.2. Lineage (NCBI taxonomy): Eukaryota > Metazoa > Chordata > Ceratodontiformes > Ceratodontidae > Neoceratodus > Neoceratodus forsteri. The sequence goes on from CM028133.1 coordinate 1,137,888,205, forward strand.
ATTGGAGAGGGGAGGGAGTATTGATATTGGTCGATAGTTTCCTGTTGAGGTTTTGTCCCCCCCTTTGTGCACTGGCGTAACTATGGCAGATTTCCATTTGTTGGGAAATTGACTTTGGCAAAGTGACAGATTAAGAATTTTTGCAAGGGGGTGAATTACTTCATCCAGGGTGAGAGACAGGATTTTTAGATCTAGCGTGTCACTACTTGTTCTGGATTTGGAGCAGGCCTTTCTTATGTACTTGTGTGCTTCGTGCACTTTGATTTTCTTGAAGTAAAATTGTGGTTTGTCACGAGGGGTGTTTTGTGATACTAGGCTAGGCACAGGTAAGTCAGAGAAGAAATCTGGGGAGGACCCACTAAGGTCTGTGAATGTCTTATTAGCGATCTGCAATAGACTTTGGGTCAAGAGTGGTGGATCCATCAACTTTCATAATGGTAGGTGACGATTTTGATTGTTTACCCATTATTGTTTGGATGTTGTCCTAAAAAGCTCTTCCATCACCCAGGTGGATTCAAGGGCATTTTGAAATAAGGCTCTTCATTTGCCTAATTTGTGAGGTACATCTATTTCGTGCCTGCTTGTATTTTAGGGTATCATGAGGTGAGCCTGTGTTCTGGCAACTGCCCAGAGGTGGTCCCGAACCTTGAGCTCGGCAAGTAGTTTGGCAGTAATCCATGGATTTGATAGCGCTTTGATTTTCGTTTTTTACTAGGGGGCGTATAAGTACAGCATGCAGAGTTGAAAAGATTTAATTAAGTATTCTAGCAGTATTAATATCAGTTGATTCAAGGATTGGCGTCAGTCCTGTTGTAGGAGATGGTTTCAACTAATAAGATTCCCATAAGGCAATACTCTGCTTGTTATAACTTTGGGGGTGGCTTGAGAAATTTATTAGACCAGGTACAGGACACTGGGGAGTGGTCACTGAGGGAGTCAGGAGGACTTTAATGTTTTTATCCGGTCAGGGTGATTTGTGAGAACCCAGTCAATAAGGGTGCTTGTACCAGTTTTGTAATTTTTCCGGGTGGGGAGGTTACCATCTGAGTCAGGTTTGCTGCTAGGATGTCATCTTTATGAGCCAGTGTCAGAGGCGAGCCAGTTTATGTTGAAATCCCGAGGAGGAGGAGCTCATTTTCAGAGGGCTGCAGACTAACAAAATCAAGTACAGACTTAATACTGGCATGGTGGTCTTTTGGAGGGATATAGACTGCGGCCACTGTGAGAACTTTGTTTTGTGCACCAAGAAGCAGTTTGATGAGGAGGAGTTGCATCTGCGTGTTTGTGGGGTGAAGCTGCCGTGTTGACGAGAGGTTGTCCTTTATGTAGATAGCACAGCCCCACCTTTCTTGCTTGCCGGTCGAGTCTGAAAAGATTGTAGCCTTCAAGCGAGACCGCATGATCGGTGCTGGGAGACAGCCAGGTTTCACAATGGCTAGTATATCAGGGTTTTTTTGTTCAGCGAGAGTTTGAAGAGATGCCAATTTGGGAAGGAGGCTGCAGATATTTAGAGTGACAATGGAGAGACCTCTACCAACTTTCCCTGTTTTTGTCGGCTTCAGTGCAACAGGACCAGGGTCTGGGTGTATCCCACCAGATATTAAAAGTAGGAGGAGCAGGAGTTTCAGCGATGCCATTCGTAATTCATAATAGGTTGGAGTGAGTTTCTGCTTGTACTTTTAAGATGCTTGGATTGTCTTCTGGAGTCCAGTAGAGGGTGATTGTTAGTGAGTTATAATGATGTGGCAGTTTCCAATTAGAAATATGGCTCTTTGCACCCAGGTATTAATTGGGTGATGTTTGTTTAAGACTTCCAGAGTAAAAGCCATGGTACAATGTTTGGGTAGTAGTAAAGAAAGGTGAGAGTAGGTGGAGGGTAGGGTAGGCGGAGGGAGGAGTTGGCATAAAGGAAAAGGGTGAGGGTGAGCAGGAACAGGTGGTGGGGACTAAGCCAAAGCATTTTTAGAGGCAGGAGAGGCAGTAGTGTGGGCTAGGCAGTTGGGGGGTGGCGAGCAATAGGAGGGTGGTGGGAGTGCAGTTTTAGTGGACTAAGGTGGATAGCTAAGCACTGTGGCGAGTACAGAGAAAATGAAAACAAAAGACTGGGAGGGTTTGGTGCCAGAGGGTTTAAGAAGTACTATAGTACTGTTGAGATCAGGATCACATAATATGTTAAAGTTCCTGAAAGGTGATAAACAGTGGCCTGGGCATATGCAATGTAAAATCCTTTTGTCTATATGTTTCCTTTGTTCTTCAAAGTCCTCAGAGATAAGTACAATACCTTGGGAGTAGGTCAGACTAGGCATATGCAATGTGGAAATCCTTTTGTCTGTATGTTTCCTTTGATCTTCAAAGTCCTCAGAGACAAGTACAATACCTTTGGAAAAGGTCAGACAAAATGTTGATTCAGTCACAAAATGTGTTAAAATTCCTTTGTTCTTTAAAGTCCACAAGTGCAGTTGCTGTAAGAGTGGTCAGATGAGAATGTTGAAAATGTTGATTCAGTTGCAGGACCCAGCATCACCATGTTTGTAAGACTAGTTGTAAGGCATATGCTTCCTTGGGGAGGCTTCAAGAAAGTTGATTTAAAATTAAAAAGCTGATACCTGATGATGGCGATTTGCAGAAATTCAGTCCAGGAGACTTTCACCAATGTTGTGTGCAAGAATAGCACAGGTATTCCCAGCAGAAAAACATGTAACTGAACAAAAACTAACCTACAGACACAGACAAGCACAAACAGCCACCCACACAGCCCCAGGAGGAGGAGCCTTGGCCTTGGATTAATGAGAGGAATGTAGATTGAACAAGCTGTCTTTTTGCATCTGCAGTCAGGAGGTGTTTAATTCTGAGAAAGAGGCCAAGCCTCTGCCTAAGCTTTTTCATCAATTCTTCTGTGTGCTCCACAAAGGAGAGTTTGTTGTCCAGCCATATACCCAGATATTTGAGTTTAGGCACAAACTCAGGATTTTCACCTAGTAGGGTGGTTATGTGAGGAAAAGTACCAGCAGAAGCAGAGTAGGCTCCAGTGCTAGATAGTGAAAAGAGCATGGCCTTGGTTTTTTTTTTGCATTTAGCAGTAGCTTTTTGCTGAGAAGCTGGTGCTGCAGCGTATTGAATTCAGATTGTAGTTCTGAGCATGCGGCTCCAGGAGAGTCACGGCTTAGATAGAGCACCGTATCATCAGCAAACAAGTGGATATTGGCTTCCGTGATGCCTAAGTCAAAGTTGTTAATGTAGATGGCGAACAGTAGAGGGCCCAATATGGATCCCTGTGGGACTCCTCTTTGTATTGGTTTGAGTGGAGAGAGCTCTCCTTCGGCCTTGATTTGTTGCTGCCTGTCAGAGAGGTAGTCCTGGAACCAATCCAATGAGATTGAGTCCATGCCAATGTTTTTTAAGGTGGAGAGAAGTAGGCAGTGGTCGATGGTATTGAAAGCCTTGCTGAGATCTAAAAACACAGCACAAACAAATGTTTTATTGTCGAGGTCCCGTTGCCAGTCATTAGTGACTTTGGCCAGCTCTAAAGCCGGACTGCATGGGGTTAAGCAATGTACAGTTGTCTAGGAATGATCTCAACTGTATATCCACGATTTTTTTCCAGCATTTTCGAAAGTATAGGTAGAAGAGAGATTGCTTTAAATAGGGGGATAACATGAGCTGTTTTCCATTCCATGGGGATAGAGCCCTGGGCTAGGGACAGGTTGAATAGGTGTGATATAGGTGTGGTAAGTATGTGGTATGCTATTTTCAGAAAGTATGGATCAAAGGAGTCGGCTCCTGCACTTTTTCTAGTATCTAGCCGTAGCAGAAGGTCTTCAACTTCTTTTATGGTGGTTGGGGAAAAGGAGATCATCATATTTTTGTTACTTGGTTCTGGAGGCTAGGCGTTGAACTGCGGACAGAGACTACTTACTGGTGCATTATCGAATGCCATGCCTGCAGTGGCAAAGTGGTTGTTGAAGGCTTGAAGAATCTCAGATTTATCACTGATAGTGACATTCTCAATGGTAATTTTGGAAGGTAGCACACTACCTGGGGAGCGGCCAGACAGTTCCTTTATGGTGGACCAGAATTTGGTTGGGCTGTTGGATGCAGAGAGCAATTCATTTTGATAAAAATTGGCCTTGGCCTCTCTGACCAGTTTCATGCAGGCATTTCTCGCTGTCCTAAAGAGACACCAGTCTGCATCGGCATGCGATTTCCGGGCCTTTTTCCATAGCTGGTCTCTTTTGAGTAAGGCATTCTTCAGATCCAGTATAAACCAATGGCAGGTTCTGGTTTTTATTCGAGCTTTAATCAAAGGAGCATGGTTGTTTAGGGCACTGGTTATGATTTCATGGAGAACATCATAGACATCACCCACTGATTTAGCCAGGTAGAAACTTTGCCAGAGCAGAGTTTTTTTTAGATTATTGAAGTAGGCTAGATGGTCAAAGTTCCATCTGGATCTCTTAGTAGAAAACTTTGATGTAGATAGTGGTTTAGTGATGGTTCTTATGCCAGCTATAAGGCAGTGGTCGCTAACATCCGCTGGAAGGATTCCAGCATGGGAAAAGTAGTGTGGTTTGTTGACAAGGAGGACATCCAGGAGGGTGCTTCTCACTGGATTTTTCTTCTTGATGTGAGTTGGCTCAGTTATAAGTTGGGTGAACCCATGGGAGTCACAGAATTGTTTTAGGGGTAGCGATCCGTTAGATAATCAGTCGTAGTTAAAGTCGCCTAATATAATTGTTTCCAGAGGTGTCGCATCCATTTGGGATGACAGATGAGTCAAAAGCTGGGGTCCTGCTGCTGGGGGTCAACGGAAGTAGCATCTAATATTGATACTGTGAATTTGTTTTTAACATAAATGGCTAGTCCTCCCCCCCGGTCTTTCAGTCTGCTCTGAAGAGGAGGTAGTTGGGGATATTGACCTCACTGTCTGGTGTGGATGCCCGAAGCCAGGATTCCGAGATCACAAGTATGTCTGGGGCAGTATGAATAATCCAGGCCTGGGCCTTGTTGCGTTTAGTGTAGGTTAGATTGCAGGGATCCAGGGACCGAATTGTCCCCTTGTGTTGCCCTGCCAATGCGTAGCTTAAGGTCCATGCAGTGTAACACCAGACTATGCAGTGTTTAGGTGGCTGAGGTTTGGGGCTATGCATAGCAGAGTAGATTGTTGTCCCACTTCGAGTAGATTCAACATACTTTGAATGAATCAGAGGCAAACAGGGGTAGCATGTTATGTACATAATCTTATTATGTGGGTATACTGGTAGCGTGGGCATGTCTCTTTATTGGAATCAGATCTGTCTGGAGGTCCATTCGTATTAGATAGCAGGGAAAGGCTGGCTAATAAACAAATCAGCGCGAGACCTCCATAGTGCTTTTGCACAAAAAGTGAAGCGTACTACGATGGGAGCTGCTAACCTGGGTCTTTGGGTCCCCAAATTTGTTGTATAGGTTGCTACAGCTGTGAGATGTTAGGAGTCGATGTTCAATAAAAGAAATTGAGTGTAGTCCTAGCAGTAACACGTCTCAAAACAAAGTTTATTTAATGTGGGATCTTCATGGAGAGAAAGAGAATGAAGAGGAGGGCGGAGAATATCTAGGTTGCGAGAGATATGATATTTCTTCACTAGGGGCTGGTAGAAGTGCCTATGCACAGTGTAGAGGGCCAGTGGAAAATTGAGGGCAAGGCTAGTGGGGCTATAAAATAACGCTCAGGGAGGGAGATGAGGTGGGCGAAAATTTGCGGCTTTGCAGTACCTTGCTGGCAGGGAGCGTCCGGGGCAGTGGTCTCGGGCGACGGCTAGGGAAGTGCCGATTGCCTGGTGGTTGCTAGTCCTATGGCCGAAGTTCTGGAGTCCCTAAGGGAGACAGAAGGGGGACAATTAGTACCAGTCCCAGTCAGCTGAGGCCGAGCACACCAGTGGTAATGCAGAGCTAAAATTTGCAGGAAAAAAGAGCAATTTTCTAGGCGCCCCTATGTCTAGCTGGTGTCTGCATGGAATCAAAAGAAGGGCTGTAATTACTGTGTATGGGAGCCCAGATTCCGGTGAGGACCTGTGGTGGAGAGTAAGAAATGCACAACAGTACCAAGGGGAGTTGTTGTCTGTATATGTATCTCGGTTGGAAAAACTGTTGCAAGAATGCCTAAGAAAGGGCAGTTTGCCAGCGATTAAATTGGACCGAATCAGGCTGGACAGGATCCTTAAGTCTGCCCCCTTCTCAGAGCTGCTGTTGCTTCAGTTATGCCAGGCCAATCGACTGGAATCCCAACCCTCCTATGATGAGCTAATGAGAGAAATTTGAGGGGTTGAGAAAAGGCGACCCCGGGAGGGACTTGCACCAATAGCTGCTGCTACGACCCGAGTGACTGAGGTTGACCCGTCAAGTGAAGTTGAGGGTCAGAGGCTGGCAGTTAATGAGTGCTCTGAGAAGGAAAAGGGTGTGCCACCATGGGGTGAACTGCTGAGAGAGTTCAGGGAAATAAAAAACAGTCTCTTTATGAAGGCCACTCCTGCAAGTACAGGCCCCGACCCTCATCCGACTGCATATGCTATGGGGGTGGGGGTACCCACCCATGCATCTCCTGCTGACAACAGCTCAAAACTCGATGTCTTGACCATGGAAGTGGGGAAATTGGCGAGATGTTTCCAAATGCTTATCACGCCGCAGACAGAGATGGCACCAAGGTTTTCTGTTGGAAGTACCCCCGCCCCGGCTCCCAGTGTGATGCTTTGGTCAGCTTAATCTCCGGAAGGTATGTTTTGCTATAATTGTGGGAAGGATGGGCACATGAAGACAGAATGCAGGTCCCCAAAAGAGACAGACAAAGTTGTATACAGGCTACAAGGAGAGCTTCGGAGGACAAATCAGTGGTTGAGAGGTACACAAAATGATCGCAGCGTGGATCCAAAAAATGTTAACTCACATCTCTTTGAGGCAAGATCAGTTGCCCAGGCCCCTGCTACCGCCTCTCCAGACTGGTCCAGAATAGTGAGTCCCTCCATGGAGACCACTGTAAAGGTGAATGGAGTGTCTACAAGAGCTGTATTAGATAGTGGCTCCCAAGTGACAATTATGTTCCAAGACTGGTATCAGAAGCACTTGTCTGATGTACCCTTACAACCATTGGAGGAGCTGCATGTCTGGGGGTTAAGTGAGAAGGCCTACCCCTACTCTGGATATATCCGAATTTGGCTGTTTTTTTCCACCTCCATGGCTAAAGTGGCAGAACAAGTAGATACCCTAGCCTTAGTGTGTCCTCCTACTGGACTGTATGATGGTGTTCCTTTACTAATTGGGACTAATGCACATATGTTTGGATGGCTGGCACTGTTGTGTTATGAAAAACAGGGGTCATGGACTAGTAGAGCTTTAAGAATTCTGGCCTTGATCAAGAAGGCCTATGAGGCACAGAGAGATGCTGAAAAAGTGGACCCAGAGGAACCAGTGGGAATTGTCTGGAAGAAGGATCATGAGTCTCTGATCCTGGCACCAAATGCCCAGTGTACCTTACAGGAGGAAGTCCATATCAGAAAGGATGTCAAGAATAAAATCCTCATGCTGGATGCACCAGGCAAAGGGGAATTGCCAGGAGGACTGCTGGTCAAGCCAAGTATTTTGCCTGCCAGAGCCCATGCTTATGCCAGAAGGGTAATGGTTCAAGTTCATAATGTGTCTCATAGAGAGATCTGAGTAAATAGAGGTTGCACCCTGGCTAATGTACATTGTGCAAATACTGCAGTGTTACCCAGTAACAAGTGTTCGGGAAAGAGTGACAGAGTGATGCCCGACTTGTTTGATTTTGGGGACTCCCCGTTGCCAGCTGCATGGAAGATGAGAATCAGTAGAAAGCTTGCCCAGAGAGACCAGATGTTTTCTTTAAAGGAATGGGACGTAGGATGTGTGCAAGGAGCTGAGCACCACATCCAGCTGCATGATGAAAGGCCATTTCGTGAGAGGTCTCGACGCCTGGCCCCTGCTGACATAGATGATGTGAGACGGCCTCTGCAAGAGATGTTTGCTGCTGGTGTAATACAAGAATCCAGAAGCCCATATGCTTCCCCTATCGTGGTAGTGAGAAAAAAGAATGGGACAGTAAGGATGTGTGTGGATTATCGCACTTTAAACCGGCGGACTATCCCTGATCAGTATACAATGCCCCGCATTCAGGATGCTTCGGACTGCCTGAACGGTAGCAAGTGGTTCTCTGTGCTGGATCTTCACAGCGGGTACTACCAGATCCCGATGGCCCCAGAAGACCATGAGAAGACAGCCTTTATCTGTCCACTTGGCTTCTTTGAATTCATGAGGATGCCTCAAGGGATTTCAGGCACCCCAGCCACTTTTCAATAACTGATGGAGCGTGCAGTGGGGGACATGAGCTTATTAGAGTGCCTGGTATACCTAGATGATATTATTGTGTTTGGCAGCTCACTGAAGGAACATGAGAGCAGATTATTCAAGGTGTTGACCCGACTGGAAGACTTTGGCCTGAAACTGTCCATCAATAAATATCAATTCTTCCAAACATCTGTAAAGTATGTGGGACATATAGTCTCCACCGAGGGAATAGAGACCGACCCAAGTAAAGTTGAGGCCTTGACCACCTGGCCACAGCCCCACAGTCTAAAAGAACTGCAAAGATTCCTGGGATTTTGTGGCTACTATCGCCATTTCATCAAGGACTATTCAAGAGTGATCCATCCTTTACTTAATCTTACTCAAGGTTACCCTCCTACCCACAAAAAATACAAGAGGTCAACTCCCCCTGAGACTGAGAGTGTGTGTTTCCATCCTAATCAAGTTTTTGGGGCACGATGGACACTTGATTGTGAAACTGCTTTTCATGAGATTATATATCAACTTACCCACGCTCCTGTCCTGGCCTGTGTAGATCCAGCAAAACCCTATGTCCTACACACTGATGCTAGCTTGCAAGGTTTGGGGGCTCTGTTCTAGCAGGAGCATGAGAATGGCTGAGACCAGTGGCCTTTGCCAGCAGAAGCCTGACCCCTTCCGAAAAGAACTATCCTGTACATAAGTTAGAGTTCCTAGCTTTGAAGTGGGCCATTGTGGACCAGTTCCTTGAGTACTTGTATGGGGCTAAGATACTAGGAAAAACTGACAATAACCCTCTGACCTATGTGCAGACTTCAGCTAAGTTGGACGCTACTGGCCATAGGTAGCTCTCTGCATTATCTACATACGACTATGCTGTTGAATACAGAGCAGGCCTGAACCACATAGCTGCTGATGCTCCCTCCCGGAGCCCTGTTTCTCGAAATGACTGGGTCGGACTGTCAGAACCTGATACTCGTGCACTCTGCCAGAAGTTTGACCGAGAGGAGCAAGTGGTCCCAGACCCGGTGGACTGTTTGGGGCCCTCTGAGAATTGCATACCTGCTGCTTATTGCCACTTTTCTGCAATAGACATTGGTGCACTGCCTCAGCTGGACAATGACAGTATTCAGTGGGCTCAATCCTGAGATCCCATGATCAAATCAGCTCTAGAAGCCCTCTACGCAGGGAAAGATGTATCCAAGTTACGCTCCACTGATTTGAGAACTGCATTGTTATACAAGGAAGGTCCTAAGTTGAAACTGATTAATAGACTGTTATACAGAGAAACAGTAGACAGAGGGGGACAAATAAACAACAGCTAGTTTTGCCCACTGCCTTTCGAGACTTGGTGCTGAGGTCCCTACACAACCACATGGGACACCTTGGTATAGACAGAACACTTGACTTGGTGAGATCCAGATTCTATTGGCCTAAGATGGGGGCTGATGTTGAACAACACATTTGAACTTGTAGTCGCTGCTTACAGAGGAAAACTTTACCCCAGAGGGCTGCCCCCCTAGTTAACATCACCACCAGCACCGCCATGGAGCTGGTCTGTATTGACTTTCTGAGTCTGGAGCCAGATCAAAGAAATATCAGTAATGTGCTGGTGGTCACTGACCATTTTACAAGATATGCCCAAGCTTTCCCCACCAAGGACCAGAAGGCGTCTATTGTGGCAAAGGTACTTACAGAAAGCTTTTTTGTTCACTATGGGGATCCACAAAGAATCCATTCTGATCAAGGGAGGAAGGGACTTTGAGAGTCATCTGATCAAAGAGATGCTTTCTCTGTGGGGAGTGCTAAAGTCCAGAACCACCCCTTACCACCCCAAGGGGGACCCACAGCCTGAATGTTTCAAACACACTTTGCTGGACATGCTAGGCACCCTCCACCCAAAGGACAAGCCTAGATGGAGCCAACAAATCAGCACCCTGGTACATGCCTACAACTGCACCAAAAGTGATGCCACTGGGTTCTCCCCCTACCGCCTGATGTTTGGAAGAGAAGCCCGACTACCGGCAGATGTATGTTTTGGAGTTTTCTCCGGATGGGGTTAGAGCTGACAACTATTTACAGTATGTGCAAAAGTTAAAGGCCCAGCATGCGTACCAACTGGTTCAAACCATGGCTGCCAAAAGAAATCTGGCCAACAAAGAAAGGTATGATAAAAAGGTGAAAGCACAGGAACTCCAGGAGGGAGATCGGGTATTGCTAAGAAATCTGGGACTGCATGGCAAACACAAGATTGCTGACAGGTGGCACCATCTCCCTCTCATTGTAGTGGGCAAACTAGATGATCTGTCTGTGTACAAAGTAAGGCCTGAGAATAATTCAAAAGATGTTAAAACAATGCACAGAAATCATTTATTGCCCATTGGACAAATCTTGATTGAATCTGAGCCCCCAGAAAGTCCTCCCCTGGACCAGTGACAAGAGCTGCTGCTAAGCAAAGGCAAAGAAAGTCTGCACCTATAGATGCCGAGTTAAAGTGTTCTCTACAGCAGGTCCCAGTTGAAAATGACTGTCAATTCATGTCAGAGGAAAGTGAGTGCAGCTTTGGGTACTACCCCTCTTACGAACTGAGTCAGCTGTTTCAGGGCAACCCCCTAGTCAACTATGGAGAGGAAGCTGGGCCTTCTGGACTGTCTAAGCCCACAGCTTTGACCCTGGAGCCAATGCTCCCAGAAAGTTAAGTGCAGAGTATCAAGTCGGATGACATGGAATCACTGTGCATGGTGGAACTGTATGAGCTATCAGATGGGGAAAATGATGAACTGGGACAGACTGGTGATATACCAGAGCAAGAAGAGTATTTTGAGTGCCCTGATGGTTCACTGCCAGTGTCAGAAAACTCTCCATGTGAGCCAAGTGTTGTGGACTCTGAGATTGCAAATCATGGAGCTGAAAGTGCCCCAAGTTCTAGCCTCTCTACCCCGAAATAAACCCCCCTGGCAAGTAAAGATCACGCTGAAAGTGAGGGCCAAAATGCAGAGACTGTAACAGTTCCTCCTAGAAAGACTGGTAGAGCTGTAAAGCCTGTAGTACGCCTCAGTTACGATTCTCCTGGGAGAGCTGTGGATTTGCCTCTCAATGTGGTCCACAAAGGAGTGTGTGTGTCCTCGAGCTCATTGCCCAAACTGAGCATAAGTGCTAACTCCAGGTTACTTGTTTCACCCTCTAGATATGGTGCCCCGACCCTTCCAGCACCAAGGTAGCTGATAGGGAAGGACCCCCTGTCTTCAGGTTTCATGTACAGGAGGTAATAACGTGAGTTATGGTACAATGTGTGCATAATACTTTGTAAAAAGTGATGCACTGAAAAGTTTCAGAAATGTGTTTCTGGTAAGGTGATATGTTGACTGATGATTACATGTATAAGCCTAATGGGATACTGATGTAAATGTATATGGTTGTATTGAAACTTATGGGGGTACTTACTTGACGTGGACGCCAAGTTTTTCCAGGCCAGGAAGGGTGTAACCCCCCCCTGCAAATGGGGGTTCTCAAAAGTCTTCCAGGAGTTTGCCTGAATGCTCCAAGTCTGGGCGGTGTTCGGCGTCTGAGCTGTTTAAATGTGGTTCCAAGTGAGTGCTATTTGAGCCTCCACGTACTGTCTCTTTAAGAGCTGTCTGCTTGCAGACTTAATTAGTTTGAATGGGGGGGACAGTGTATTTAATGCTCGAATCCCGCCCGAGCTGCTGGCTACTCACTCCGTTTCTGCCATTGCTAAACACGTAGAGGGAGTTTTACTGAAAGGTGTAACTGTCGGCTGGTAATCTGTTAGAGTGATAATGAAAATATAGTTTGTCTAACCTGCTTTCCCCTTCAGCAAGCATTGTGTAGTGTAACTCTTTCATTTTAGTCCCGGACTGCCAAGTGGGACCAATCAATATGTGAGAGCCCTAAGATGCAGACTGCTTGGGCTAACCAGAATAGGGACTAACAGCTGGGGCTTGCTTAAAAGGGGGGCTGAAAGGAAAAAGCCTCTGGGTAATGTAGTTTTGGAATCCTTGGCACCTTTTTTCACCAATAGAGGGAGCCTGTAGTGACTGACAAGGAGGATCAGCCAACTGAACTGGGAAGAAATCAAAGGAAATGCCCTGCTTTGTTACTGGAAAGTCAGATCAGTTGTGACAGTGAAGAGAGAAGGAGCTGTGTGTTTCTGCAGTGTGTAGTTTGGCTCGGGAAGCACGTGTGAGGGCCTGAGGTTCGGCCTGCAGCCGTTGTAAGTGCCAGTTTAGACTGAATCCGAGTTGTGCGGAGAAAGAAGCACCAGAAATGTGGAAACCAGGCTCACCCTGTAGAAGACTGAAGAAATTGCTAAATCACGCTCAGTCTGTCAGGAACTGAAGCTGCTGTGTGTGCTCCCGGGTATTTTGCAGCAAGTGCGATCAGGACCGAAGAGCAGCCTGCCTGGTATAGTACTTTCCTTTTACATATGAATGTGTGTAGTGCTTGTGGGGAATCGCTATTTCCAATCCCCTGTAGTGTGTGCTGAAGCCAGAAGCAAACCCCAGCTTGTCTCGGACTAAATCCGTTTGCTATCAACTGCAGTGGGGTCCTGTCACCAGGACCTTGTCTCCATGCCCTGCTGTTTCTGACAATCCAGAAGAACATCCACCATCCGGTTCTCAGCTTGGGTACTGTGAGTACAAGTCAGGGTATTCCCCTGCAGCCTGTTTTCAATCACAAGTGTGTCATCTAATTCTTGTTGTTTCACTGTTTCATGGACTGAGCCATGTGGCTCCGGATTACAATTGGGTGTTGTGCATATATTTTCCTCTACAGGGTCCTATCCATCTGCACCTGCTGGCCAACCCCGGGCAACGGACCTGGCTAGCCCCCCCCAACCTAGGTACCCAGAGTGTGACTTTTCAGACCCTGTATGTGTGCACAGTACTGTGATTTAATGCCACCAATTAACTTGATTCCCCCCTCCCGTGTTACTGACTCCTAAATAAGTCAGATATGTTGTTGTTATACTATATACTGTCTGTGGTGTTGGTACTTATGGAAACAGTATTATACTTTGCTGTGTATGCTTAACCTTATTTTACAGGGGGTCCTCAGAGACATGCTGCAGAATCAGTCTCGAGGGTAAGTGGTACTTTATGAGTGAACAGTGTGTATACGTGGATTATTGGGGCTGTAACTCCTGTGTACTGTGTGAGCCACTAGAGGGAATAAAAGGGGGTCGCAGTGTCCCAGAGGGCTGTGATCAAGCTAGTCTAACCACTACAAACACTGACCTCTGGGTGGAGGCACCAGCCATAGAACCTAGGCCCCTTAACTTGTCAGTAGTCAAGCAGGCAGGGGTAGTAGCCCTTGGGATAGCACCACCTGGGGGTTACACACTAAAATTAAATTAAAAAGGAAAAAAGAAAATAAATAAAATGGGAAAGAGAAAGGTGGGGAGTGAGCCTCTATAACCTTGGGATATCAGTTGCTCAGTAAGGATTTAAGGTAGTTCCTGAATGCCAGCAGGGTAATAACATCCCACTCTAACAAATAAAGCAAGGGGTTGCAATGAGTCGGAATTACAACCTGTAAGTGCATATGTTGATATGGGTTTATCTTGGGCACTGGGAGTCTGATGGTTTGCTAAGATTAAAATTAATTGAGTGTTTTTCACAGGCCCTTCAGGCATAATGCGTGGGCCTGACTAACTAAATTCATTGTGGGGCTCCTGGGTTGCCAGGGGCAAGTACTAGCTACTAGCTGGGAATGTAATGTCAAAAATTAAAAGTGTTAAAATGTCCCTCGGTCAATGACCCATGTTGGTGGCAGCAGCGTAAGCACTAACAAGGGGAGAGTGGCCATGATTTGTTTGTTGCAGGCATATCGTGAAGATGAACGGAGACCTCGAACAGCAGCTGGCTGCCCTCTGAGGAGGCAAGGGTAGGGCATGGTGGGAGGTGCTGATCAGGGAGCAGAACCTTCAGGACTGCTGCCCCCACCACAACCCAAGAACCCAGAGGAGGCCAACCCGGGTAAGCGGCCGGAGAACCTGGCACCGCTGACCCTGCCTGCTGAACCTGTGCCCCTGGTGGGGGTATGGGGCACATCCGGGTAAGAGCCAGAGAAGCTGAAGCCCAGTCCAGATGAGACACTGGTGCACCCTCTTCCTCCTCCTCAGAAAAAATCATGAAGGAAAAGGGCCGATCAAAGAGCAGCGGCAGTGGACCAAGTAGCGGGTATGCCAGAGTTGGATTAGCTGTCAGCTGAGGAGTGGAGGGCTCTACTTAGTAGTGGTGGTGCCTCCAAAAGGAACAGGGGGCACCATCTGAAACAGGGCAGAAAGTGGGAGGCCATGGAAAAGGTGCTGGTAGGGCACAGGAAGGAAACAGGGCAGAGAGTGGGAGGCCATGGAAAAGGTGCTGGTAGGGCACAGGAAGGAAACAGGGCAGAGAGTGGGAGGACATGGAAAAGGTGCTGGTAGGGCACAGGAAGGAAACAGAGCAGAGAGCGGGAGGCCATGGAAAAGGTGCTGGTAGGGCACAGGAAGGAAACAGGGCAGAGAGTGGGAGGCCATGGAAAAGGTGCTGGTAGGGCACAGGAAGGAAACTGAGGCATCGGCACCCATAAATCTGGGTCTGCCAGGGGGCCTTCCTGCAGTCCAGCCAGCACCGCCGCAGGCGACCTTGCAGACTTGTGAGCAATTGGGGGAAGGGACAACCCATCCTGCCACAAGCACACTCCTCAGCTGAGAGTACTGGGCCATGGGTCCCACAGCAGACAGCCCTTGGGGGTTGGGTCAGCCAACCAGCGGGCAGGCTCAGAGGAGTGGCCACAGTGATACCCCAAGGGTGGAGGGAGCCTAGCATGTGGCCTCAGGCAGGAAACCCAGGTCAATCAGGTGTGGAGCAGAAGCTTGACCGGTTGCTGGAATTACTGGTGGACCCAACTAGGGCTCGGCCAGGAGTGGTCCAGGCGGACCCAGCCGTAGCAGAGACTAGGGACGAGGGAGCAGGAGTGGCATCTGTGCCACCACCAATCCCAGAGCAGCAAGGGTCAGTAAGCTTTCTATCCCTGGCAGAGCCCATTAGGTCGCACTTGCTGGACAAGGTGAGGCAACAGATAATCAACAGCGAATATGTTGACATCTTTGCTCTTCTGAACCAGCCAAAACAGCCAGAAAGAGAGGAAAAAAGACAAGGAGGGGGATGATGGGGTCGAACAGAAACAGAAAGCAACTGTGCAGCAGATGTGGTAGAAATGGGCCGCAGAGTTCACAATTTACGAAGGGATCCTTACCCAGTGCAACCCGGGGAAAGGTGATGGATTGTGGGTCTACTTTAACAGAATAATGATCATGCATGCTAGTAAGCCCGGTGGGGGGTGGTTAGAATATGACGAAGAGTATCAGAGGAGAAAAAAATGGACACAGCACGATCGTGGGTGGTCTTGGACCTCCCGCTGCTGTGGACGATTGATTTGGGGGGAGAGGTTCAACACACAGACAGTGGTTTCCCGGTGAGGTGCTCCCCATCGCCGAGAAAAGGTTATCAGTGGGGTAATGGGGAAAAAGGGGGGCAGGAAAGGGCATTGTTTCAGCTACAACCAGGGGTCATGCAAGACCGAACATTGTAGATACAAGCATGAATGTATGACGTGCGGGAAACCACACTCGCTTCAACAGTGAGGGAAGGCGACAGTGGTAGGGGCAGGGAAGGCAAACAATTGTCGTCCCTTTCAGAAGGGAGGGAAAAAGGCTGCCAACACCGGTCAAGGCCGAAAATATTGAAGGGTGGTTGGTCAACTATCCAGACAGGGTGGCCACTCGCTCTTTGGCAGATGGTTTCAGGAAGGGGTTCCGTATACCTTATCAAGGCCCAAGGAGGGCATACGAGGCTGACAACCTACGTTCTGCCAAGGAGCGACCGGAGGTCATGCAGGGTGAGTTCAATGATAAACTCACCTGTCATACCCGGGATGGGAGTCCGCTACGATCGACTCAGTCGACACCGCTGGTATTACACGCCGCTCGACAGGGCAGTGGAGGTGGTGTGTCAGGGGCCAGGGGCTTTGCTGGGGAAGACTGATATAGAATCAGCATTCCAGCTGTTGCTGGTGTTCCCGGCAGATAGGGAGCTACTGGGCATTAAATTTGATGGGTACTACTATATGGACAACTGCATGCCCATGGGGTGTGCGATAGCATGTGCGGTTTTTGAGCAATTCGGCAGATTTCTGCACTGGGCCACGGCACAGAAAGCCAAAGTCGACCACATGGTTCATTATTTGGATGACTTTCTGTTTGTGGGGAGGACCGGCTCGGGGCAATGCGTGCATATCATGGGGCATTCCACGAGGTGTGCACCGAGCTGGCTGTACCATTAGCCCAGGACAAGATGGAAGGGCCATGCACAAGGCTTTCCTTCTTGGGGATTGAGATTGATACGAGGGAGCAAGTGTTCCGGCTCCCCAAGACAAGGTGGCGGCCTTGGGCACCCGGCTGGATGCTGTGATGAGGGTGCGGAAAGTCACATTATGGGAGCTCCAGCAACTAGTGGGCCATCTCAATTTCGCCTGCTGGGTAATGCCCATAGGCAGGACATTCATGAGGTGCCTGGCGAACGTTGGGGCGGGCTGTACAAAACCGCACCATAGAATCTGGGTCACAGCGGCAGTGCGGGTGGACCTAGGCATTTGGCAGACAGTTCTGCAGTGCTTCAATGGGGTGTCGATGTCGCCGGTGCCAGTGTCCAGTGAAGAATTATAACTCTTCACAGATGCCTCGGGAGGGGCTTGGGCTTTGAGGCTTACCTGCAAGGAAAATGGTGTGCAGGGCAGTGGCCTTCAGAGGGGACCAGACAAGACATCATGAGGTAGGTAATGGCGATGGAATTTTTCCCCATTGTCGTGGCATTGGTGGCCTGGGGGAGGATGTGCTGCGGGACAAGCACATCACATTCAGGTCGGATAACACTGGAGTGGTGTATGCCATCAACAAACAGTTGGGGGGCAAGGCCCGATGGGCAACCTCATGCGGGTGTTTGTCCTCAAGTGTCTGATGTTGAATATTACCTTTAGGGCAGTGCACGTACCAGGTATGGAAAATGGCATCGCTGACACTCTTTCTCGTTTACAGCGGCAGAGGTTCCAAGAATTGGCACCAGCAGCAGACCAACAGCCCAGGGAAGTCCCGCCATTCCTATGTGAGTTGATAACCAGAGGTCTGGGAGTTGACTGAGAAGGCCCTTGCACTTAGGACGCGTATAGCGTACCAGAGGGGAGTCAACTGTTTTCTGGAAGTCCAACACACTCAAGGGTGGGCAACGACATGGCCAATCCTAGTTGCACAGCTGCGCGAATATGTGCTGATCAAAAAACGTGCAGGGGTCACCCGAGCAACAGTCGAACAGCACATTGCTGGCATTGCCTGGTTCCAGAAAGTCAGGGGCTTCTCTGACTCTACAAGGGCATTTGCCCTTAGGAGGATGCTGGGAGGTTGGGCACAGGCAACCCCGAGGGGTACGAACAAGAGACGACCTATCAGCCCTGCCATATTCAAACAGATCTGGGATGAGTTGCCTAAGGTATGCTCATCCCCTGATGACACAAGGCTGTTCCGGACAGCGTACTTGGTAGCATTTTGTGGGACATTCTGGGTGTTGGAGCTCGTGCAGCCTAGCAAGACTACAGGGAGACCAGCAGCGCTGGCAGAGGCAGACGTGGAGGTCACAATGTCTGGAGTCTTTGTCCACATCCAGAAAAGCAAGACCTATCAGCTTGTCCATGGGCGGTGGTGCTGGCTAGGGGCACCTCACGGCCTCAAGTGGGATGTGGGGGCATGGGTACAGGATTATATAACTCAGGTTCCAGCAATGGGGGGCCTTCTTCCGTCATGGAGGGGGTGGCCCCCCTAACAGTGTACCAGTTCAGGCACGTGTTGCAAAAGACCTTGCGACAGCTGGGCATCCCGGCAGAATACTACAACACACACTCCGTTAGGACTGGAGCAGCATCACATGCCAGGGTGGAGGGCATAGCAGATGGGGCAATACAAGCATTGGATAGATGGAAGTCACAGGCTTTTGAAAGATACATAAGGCCACACATGTTATAACTCTCTTTTGCTTTGTTTGGACAGGTGTTGCGGCCTGAGCAGAGCAGATCTGGACTGGTGGCCACTCATACATCCATTGGGCGGCCCACAGGGCGAGGCATTATCCTGAAGGAGAGAACCTGTTCCTGGCACCCAAGAGGGCGGAGGTGCATTGGTTGGGGTGGCACAGGATGCGATGGAATGAGTTAATTGCAACAGTGCAAGCAAAAACCCAAGAGAGGTGGCAACCAGATGTTTTAGGGGAAATGATCTGGGGGTTATGTATGCGAGGGAACTTAAGGAGATGGTCAGGCAGGACCTGGCAAGAGTGAAGCAATGGTGGCCCCAGGTGCATATAAATTGGACAGATATGGTGCAGCAGTGACAGCAAGCTCGGAACACTGGTCAATAGAGAAGGTGCGCCAGCTGCAGAATGCAGCCATGAGACCAATTATGGACTCCATGGGTGGGTCCATAGCAGCGCTCCTGGGAGTTTCTGTGAAAGAGCCTGATCTGTATAGCAGAGATGGTGTACATCTGTCACAGAAAGGATTAGACTTGTTTTTGAATGACATACAATGGGCAGTGGTGAGAGTATTGGCGTGAGGTGCTTGTGGGGGGTGAGTGGTGAAACTCACCTTACGGCGGCTTGGTAGTCTTGGAACGCTGTGGAGGGGGTAACAGGGGATCACATGTCTTGACCAGCCAGATCTCCCTGAGGCTGACAGCAGGGTGGGCATGACGGATGGCGTCCGGAGGGCACCCTCTTCGGGCAGGGTCCCATGGTATGGTGGATCCTCGGACGGGGGAGGAGCTAGCCACAGCCAGTCACCGAGCCATCCCTTATGCCCCGGAAGCTGTTGTCCCTTGCAGGGTCCAGGTTGATGGTAAGGCGGCCCTCTCCTGAGAGGGAGAGCCGACCATCAACGATATAGTGCTCCATGGGAAGTTAGATTCCTTCAAGGCTACCTAGCTGCGCACAGCACGCTAGTAACTGTATATATGGACAATTGGTTTTATCAAAAGCCCATTGTTGTGTCAGTTTGTTCAGGTGAAGAAGGCATATGCCCTCAAAAGACAAAAGGGAGCAGCATGAAGGGCTTCAGAATTTTTTCTCTGCTGACTAAGCAACACTGCCCCAGAGGAGTCTCTCTGCTCTCCTTGTTGAGTTTTTTCAGCTTATTTTGGTAACATTTTTATCACAATCTTTCTTTTTCAGTGTGCTGAGTGTTTTTAGGGAGTTTTTAAGCAGTTCCCTTGGTTCCCGGGAACCGCTATTTTCGGTTGGTTCCGTGGTTCCCTCCATTTTATTCTCATGTTATTTTCACAGTGATTTAAGCAGTAATGCCCGACAGGGTGTGTGTAGTGCTAGGATAACGTCACGCCTCAGGTGGTTGGGCACGAGGCTGCAGGCGATTGCGTCCATACCTGGGGCGTGGCGTTATCCCAGCTCCACACTGGAGGGCATATTGCTATTATACAATGGCTTGTTGTTATACAGAATAAAAGAAATCATTTTAAAGAATGTTTTTGTTAGTATATAAAATTATTTTTCTTTTTTCAGAGAAGATGGAATCATGTGGAGCCCCTGGAATCAGTCAGGAGGCTCACAGTGAGGCTGAGACTAGACCCATGATGTTGTACTGGGATAACATCACAGAGCCAGCTCAAGACTGACCAATCACAGGCCAGGATTCTTTCTGTCATTGTACAATACCTGTTTTCATCTGTTCCTTTAGTTATTTTATCACAGTTCCCTTTTTCTTTAGGGAACCGGTGATTTTGAAGGGTTTTGAAGTATTTTTGCCTCAGAAACAGTGGTACCTTACCATGAAGGAACCATTTGGAATCTTCACTTTTGAAAGTTACTGCTGGGGTCTCTGTGAAATAGCACGTCAGACACCCAGAATTAAAAAGAAAACTGGACCTACACATTTTAAAAACTGTCTTTGATTGTCACAGGATTTTTGCTAAACCCGATTTTCACAACCTGTGCCTTAAAGGGAAACATCCATCTAGTATTAATCAATATTGTTACCAATGGAAATCTGCTTTACATAAGCTGTTTACCGAACCTATAACACTTTTAGGGCCAGAATTATTCTCATTCAGCTTCCCCTCCCTTTATTGCTGCAGGTATCCATTTACTAAATCACAGGCACGGGAAATGACATCACCTCAGGGGAAACACATATAGTCAATCAATGTTTTAACTAGGAGAGACACACTAAGCTGAAGCTTGAGTCCAGGTACGACCTGAGAGCACAAGAAAGTTAAGTGACTTGCTCAGGATCATACAGTAATGCAAGGGAGAACTGTGGGATTCAAAACCTGGTCTCCAGGTTTCCGGCTCAGAGCCTCAAACCACTGCACTATACTGCATCTTTCAAAGTGAGAGGAAAACACGCATTTGTCAATGCTGAATGTTTGCTTGCTGGCATTGCTAGTGCAGGAGTTAGAGATGTATAATAGGAATGGCAGTATTGAACGAACGCCAACCCCCACCCCCACCATGCAGAGACTAAAAGGCGTTGGGGGTGTGCCTTTGGGTCATCAGCCATAACGCTTATGCCATTTCAGCTCACCCCACCCTGCAGACACCGACAGGAGTTGTGATGTGCTTTGAGGTTCTCACGCACTGGTGTGGGACACCCCCACTAGTACTTCACTACAGTGTAACCATTGAATGTGAGCCCAGATCCTGAAGTGGGACATCCCCTTGTACTGCACTACAGTGTCATGGTTTATGGAGCTCCATAAACCACGGGCAGAACAGTACCACGGGAGCACATTGTCGACAATCCCTCGAAATGCAATTTATGTGAAGAGGTAGGCCACACCTTTCGAACTTGTGTATGGGCCTCACATAACAGCATAGATAGATCCATAAGAGTTGAACAGGATCTATATGTCACTAATGCACAAAAGGAGAAAGCAAGAATGCGGGATATCCTGAACCCTATTATTCCTACAGTGGTATTAGCTAGAGAGGAAATTAGACATCGGGAACAAACTAAGGGCCGGGATGCTCAGTGTACAGTGACAGACAAGTTTCAAGAAGCTCCCATCCCAGAGCCTCGGGATGCAGGCTTAACTACTGCACCACCTGTACAAGACCGTATACTAAACACACCTGATTTGGAACAAAGCATTGTACAAAGTACAGAAAATGGTAACAATACTGGGAGTATTGTAGTGGAGGAACAACATGATGATATGACAAGTACAAATCAAATGAAACCACCTGACACTACGGATCCGCCTTTTGTGAGGGTCACAAGATCCAAGACTCAGACGAAGCATTTAATGGGGGCAGGGAATGCTACTTGCTCACCAACTACCGCTGTACAGAATTCTTATGATGCCCTGCTGGTCTTGGATGATGGAGGAGACGACGACAAGGATTCAGATGTCTCTTCCATAACATCTTCTCAAACTGAAACAGCATGTGATGTACAGGTGTAACCCCTAGATGGCGCTGTCCCAGGGGCTACTACCCCTGCCTGATTTGCCACTAACAGGTTGAGGGGCCTGGATCCAATGGCGGGTGCCTCCACCCAGAGGTCAGGGTTTGCAATAGTTAAACTAACTTGGTCACAGCCCTCTGGGACACTGCAACCCCCCTTTCTTCCCACTAGTGGCCCACACAATATATCAGAATTACCTTCACCGTATACACTTACCCCCAGGACTAGTTCCGGCACTGGGACCTCCTGTGGAATAAGATACAGTGCAACAATCACAGTACAATACTTTAACATAGACAAATACCTCAGGCAGCATAACTTTGCCAAAACAAGCAGCTCTGATTTATTTAGGGGATATAACAAGGACAGGGGAAATCAGTTAATTAGCTTATCACTTTTACTATTCATTTATGGCTCTGTGTAGGCTTCATCTACCAGTTACATTGTCCCTGGGTACCCAAGCCCTAGTGGCTAGTCCAAACCGTGTGCAGCTGGTAGGGCCCTTCACACAGAGAAAAGGAAAATTAAACAGTCAGCAGTACAGTAATTCCATTTGGATTTAATGTGGCAATTCAACAGGGAGCAACCCTGAATTAGTACTCACGACCTCCAAACAAGATAGGGTCCTTCAACGTCAGCGGGCTACTTTTCAGCTCCACGACTCTTCACACATTTATATGGTAAAAAAAAAAAAGTACTATACAGGCAGGCTGCTTCTCTATCCGATCGCGATACTGCACAATACCCGGAGAACACACAGCAGATTCAGTTCCTGACAGACCGAGTGCAATTCAACAATTTCTTCAGTCTTCTACAGGGTGAGCCTGGTTTCTACTCTTCAGAGATCCTTTGATTCTTTTCACAGGACGGATTCAGTCCTAACAAGCAGTTACACAAGCTGCAGACCGGAACTCTGGGCCTTGCACACGTTTTTTGACTGAAACTGTGCACTGAAGGAGCACAGGGTTTCTTTCCCCTTCACTTCCAGATCTCAAACTGAAACTCCAACAGACAAAACCGGGCACTTCCTTTGAGTTCCTCCCAGTTCTTGACTGGATTGGCTGTCACTCACAATAGACTGCTGCTGTTGGTCCAAAAAGGCACCGAAGTCTAAACTACATCTCCCAGAGTCACTGCCCATACAATCCTCTTGTGGCTGGCTCAGATTATGAGTCCAAGTTCTGATTCGTCCAAGGCACCATTTTAGAGCTAGCTTACCCCACACTGATTGGTCCAGTTCAGCAGTTCAAAACCAGAATGGGAACTAGGCAAACACAGTTCTGACTGCAAATAAAGCAAGTTAGACAAACTGTATTTTCATTATTACTCTAAATTATTTCTGGCAAACAGTTACATCTTTCAGATAGGTTCCCTTTGTACTCCTAGTGACTGCAAAAATGGAGTGAATTGGCAGCAGTTCGAGTGGTACTCAAACAGAGAAACACACAGTCCCCCCATATAAACTAATTATGTCTGCAAGCAGACAGCTCTTAAAGAGACAGTACCAGAGGCTCTAAAAACACTCACTGATAAATGGCTTAAATGCCAAACACCATTCAGGCTTGGAGCATTCAAGCAAGCTCCTGGAAGTCTTTTGGGAACCCCCATTTGCAGAGGGGTTACACCCTTCCTGGCCTGGGAAAGCTTGACGCCCCCAAGGCCAAGTAAGTACCCCCATAAGTTTTAACTGCAACCATATACATTTGCATTAGGCTCACACATGTAATCATCAGTCAATATATCATTTTACCAAGAACACATTTCTGAAACATTGCAGTACGTCACCCTTTACATAGTATTACACACACATTGTACCATAACTCAAGTTATTACCTCTTGTACATGAAACCTGAAGAGAGGGGACCCTTCCCTATCAGTTACCTTGGGGCTGGATGGGGCAAGGGCACCATACTTAGAGGGCAACACAAGTAACTTGGAGTTAGCACTAACGCTCAGTTTGGGCAATGAGCTCGGGGACACATACACTCCTTTATGGACAACATTGAGAGGCAGATCCACTGGCCGGCCCAGGGAATCATAACTGAGGTGCACCACAGGCTTTACAGCTCGACCAGTCTTTCTAGGGGAACTGTTACAGTCTCTGCACTCTGAGCCTCATTTTCAGCATTGTCCTCACTTGTCAGGGGAGTCTCCATGGGGGTAGAGAGGCTAGAACTTGGGGCACTTTCAGCTCCAGGAGTTACAGTTTCTGAGTCCACAACATTTGGCTCGCATGGAGAGCTTTCGGACACTGGCAGATCATCTAGTTTGCCCACTACAATGTGAGGGAGATGGTGCCATCTGTCAGCAATCTTGTGTTTGCCATGCAGTCCCAGATTTCTTAGCAATACCCGATCTCCCTCCTGGAGTTCCTGTGCTTTCACCTTTTTATCATACCGTTCTTTGTTGGCCAGATTTCTTTTGGCAGCCATGGTTTGAGCCAGTGGTACGCATGAGTTAGCTGGGCCTTTAACTTTGCACATACTGTAAATAGTTGTCAGCTTGAACCCCATCAGAGAGACCCCAAAACACACATCTACTGGTAGTCAAGCTTCTCTTCCAAACATCAGGCGGTAGGGGAGAACCCAGTGGCATCACTTTGGTGCAGTTATAAGCATGTACCAGGGTGCTAATTTGTTGGCTCCATCTAGGCTTGTCCTTTGGGTGCAGGGTGCCTAGCATATCTAGCAAAGTGCGGTTGAAACGTTCAGGCTGTGGGTCCCCTGGGGTGGTAAGGAGTGGTTCTGGACTTCTCACTCCCACAGAGAAAGCATCTCTTTGATCAGACGACTCTCAAAGTCTCTCCCTTGATCAGAATGGATTCTTTGTGGAGCCCCATAGTGAACAAAAAGTTTTCTAAGTACTTTGGCTACAGTGGATGCTTTCTGGTCTTTGGTGGGAAAGCTTGGGCATATCTCGTGAAATGGTCAGTGACCACCAGCACATTACTGATATTTCTTTGATCTGACTCCAAACTCAGAAAATCAATACAGACCAGCTCCATGGGTGCACTGGTGGTTATGTTAACAAGGGGCAGCCCTCTGGGGCAAAGCTTTCCTCTAAGCAGCCACTACAAGTTCGAATGTGTTGCTCCACATCAGCCCCCATCTTAGGCCAATAGAATCTGGATCTCACCAAGTCAAGTGTTCTGTCTATACCAAGGTGCCCCATGTGGTTGTGTAAGGACCTCAATACTGAGTCTCGAAGGCAGTGGGCAGCACTAGTTGTTTGTCTACTTGTCCCCTCTGTCTACTGTTTCTCTGTATAACAGTTTATTGATCAGTTTCAACTTAGGACCTTCTTTGTATAACAGTGCAGTTCTCAAATCAGTGGAGCGTAATTTGGACACATCTTTTCCTGCATAGAGGGCTTCTAAAGCTGATTTGATCATGGGATCGCGGGATTGAGCCCGCCGAATACTGTCATTGTCCAGCTGAGGCAGTGCACCAATGTCTATTGCAGAAAAGTGGCAATAAGCAGCAGGTATGCAATTCTCAGAGGGTCCCAAGCAATCCACCATGCAGTCCACTGCGTCCGTGGACATTTGTTCCTCCCTGTCAAACTTCCGTCAGAGTGCCCGAATGTCAGGTTCTGCCAATCGGACCCAATCATTCTGGGGAACAGGCCTCCGGGAGAGAGCATCAGCATCTATGTGGTTCAGACCTGCTCGGTATTCGACAGCATAGTCATATGTAGATAATGCAGAAAGCCACCTATGGCCAGTGGCATCCAACTTAGCTGAGGTCTGCACATAGGTCAAAGGATTATTGTCAGTTTTACTAGTATTTTAGCCCCATACAAGTACTCATGGAATTGGTCAACAATAGCCCACTTCAAAGCTAGGAACTCTAACTTATGTACAGGATAGTTCTTTCGGATGGGGTCAGGCTTCTACTGGCAAAGGCCACTGGTCTCCGACCATTCTCGTGCTTTTGGTACAACACAGCCCCCAACCCTTGCAAGCTAGCATCAGTGTGCAGGACGTAAGGTTTTCTTGGATCGGCATAGGCCAGCACTGGAGCATGGGTAAGTCGATATCATGATCTCATGAAAAGCAGTCTCACAATCAGAGTCCAGCGGGCCCCAAAACTTCTCGGATGAAAATACACTCTTCAGTCTTGAGGGATGCTGACTTTTGGTATTTTTGTGGGTTGAGGATACCCTTGAGTAAGGTTAAGTAAAGGCGGATCACTCTTGAATAGTCCTTGATGAAGCGCGATAATAACCACAGAATCCCAGGAATCTTTGCAGTTCTTTTAGATTTTTGGGCTGTGGCCAGGTGGTCAAGGCCTCAACTTTACTTAGAATCGGTCTCTATTCCCTCGGTGGATACTATGTGTCCCATACTTTACTGATGTTTGAAAGAATTGACACTTATCAATGGACAGTTTAAGGCCAAAGTCCTCCAGTCGGTCCAATACCTTAAATAATCTGCTCTCATGTTCCTCCAGTGAGCTGCCAAACACAATAACATCATCTAGGTATACTAGGCACTCTAGTAAGTTCATGTCCCCACTGCACGCTCCATCAATCGTTGAAAAGTGGCTGGGGCACCTGAAATCCCTTGAGGCATCCTCCTTGAATTCATAAACCAACCGGACAGATAAAGGCTGTCTTCTCGCGGTCCTCTGGGGCCCCGGGATCTGGTAGTACCCACTGCGAGATCCAACACAGAGAACCACTTGCTCCCGTTTAGGCAGTCCAAAGCATCCTGAATGCGGGGCATTGTGTACTGATCAGGGATAGTCCGCCGGTTTAAGATGCGATAATCCACACACATCCTTACTGTTCCATTCTTTTCCTCACTACCAAAATGGGGAAGCATAAGGGCTTCTGGATTCTTGTATTACACCAGCAGCTAACATCTCTTGCAGATGCGTCTCACATCATCTATGTCAGCAGGTGCCGGGCGAAGAGACCTCTCATGAAATGGTCTTTGTCATGCAGCGGATATTGTGCTCAGCTCCTTGACGCATCCTACATCCCATTCCTTCAAAGAAAACACCTGGTCTCTCTGGGCAAGCTCCTCACTGATCCTCACTTTCCATTCAGCTGGCAGCGGGGAGTGAAATCAAACAAGTCAGGCGTTACTCTGTCATTTCTTCCTGAACTCTTGCTGCTGGGTAGCACTGCAGTGTCTGCACAATGCACATTAGCCAGGATGCAACCTCTATTTACTCGAATGTCTCTTTCAGACACATTATGAACTTGGACCATTACCCTTCTGGCATAAGCATGGGCTCTAGCGGGCAAAATACTAGACTTGACCAGCAGTCCCTCTGGCAATTTCCATCGCCTGGTGCATCCAACATTAATATTTTATTCTTAACATCCTTTCTGATCGGACCTCTCCTGTAAGTTACACTGGGCATTTGGCGCCAGGATCAGAGACTCAGGATCCTTCTTCCATACAATTCCGACCGGTTCCTCTGGTTCTATTTTTCGCATCTCTGACGCCTCATAGGCCTTCTTAATTAAAGCGGAACTCTTAAAGCTCTACTAGTCTTTGACCCCTGTTTTTAATAACACAACTGTGCCAGCCTTCCTAACATATGAGCATTTGTTCCAATCAACAAAGGGACACCATCATACAGTCCAGTGGGGGACACACTAAGGCTAGGTCTCTACTTGTTAAGCCACTCCAGCCGCAGGTGGGGAAAAGACAGCCAAGTCGGATATACCGGAATAGGGGTAGGCCTTCTCACTTAACCCCATACATGCAGTCCTTCTAATGGTTGTAAGTGCACGTCTGACAAATGCTTCTGATACCAATCTTGGAACATAATTGTCACTTGGAGCCACTGTCTAATACAGCTCTTGTAGACACTCCATTCACCTTTACAGTGGTCTTCATGGAGGGACCCACTATTCTGGACAAGTCTGGAGAGGTAGTGGGGGCCTGGGCAACTGACCTTGCCACAAGGGCGTGAGTTAGCATTTTGGTGCCCTCACTGGGATCATTGCACCTGTTAACCACTGATTTGTTCTCCGAAGCTCTCCTTGTAGCCTATATGCAACTTTGTCAGTGTCTTTTGGGGACCGGCATTCCCTCTTCATGTGCCCATCCTTCCCGCAATTATAGCAAAACATACTTTCTGGAGTTTGAGCAGGCCGAGGCGCCACACTGGGAGCCAGGGCGGGGGTACTACTAACTGGAAACCTTGGTGCCATCTCTGTCTGCGCGGATAAGCATTTGGAGACATCTCGTCAGTTTCTCCACTTCCATGGTCAAGGAATTGAGTTTGGAGCTGTTATCAGCAGGAGATACATGGTGGGTACCCCACCCCCACAACGAATGCCAGTCGGATATAGGTCAGGGCCCGTACTTGCAGGCGTGGCCTTCATAAAGGACTGTTTTGAATTCCGGATCTCTCTCAACAGTTCGCCCCATTGTGGCATATCTTTTCCTTGTCAGAGCACTCATTGACTGTCAACCTCTGCCCCTGAACTTCACTTGATGGGTCACCCTCAGTCACTCGGTCCATAGCCGCAGCTATTGGTGCAGATCCCTCCCGAGTGCCTTTTCTCAACTCCTCGAATTTCTCTCATTAACTCATCATAGGAAGGTGGGGATTCCAGTCGATTTGCCAGGCGTAACTGAAGCAACAGCAGTTCTGAGAAGGGGCAGACTAAGGATCCTGTCCAGTCTGGTTCGGTCAGTTCAATCGCTGGCAAACTACCCTTTCTGAGGCATTCTTGCAACAATTTTTCCAGCCGAGAGACATACACAGACAACAACTCCTTGGTACTGTTGTGCATTTCTTACTCTCCACCATAGGTCCTCATCAGAATCTGGGCTCCCATACACATTCTCCAAGGCCTCAAGATAGGCCTGTGCAGTCGCTTCAGGGTTACTGGCCCATTTAGCAGGATGGTAGCCAGGGCAGGACCTCGGAGGCTCTCACTAACCCTCTTTAGCTTTTGGCTTCCGAGCATTGCCATTCTAGCACTTGGGGGCAACATAGTCATCCAGGTCTCCCAGTCATCCTCCCTTGGGGGTGGGAGGTGCCAGAGAAGATCCTCAACCTTCGTGAGAGTCGTGACTAATGGCAGGTGCAGAAATAGGAGTCTGCATTGGTTCAGCCACCATTACGGGCACTGGAGGCGGAGAGGGTGTTGGGAGGAACACCCCAGGTGGCAAGAATAGTTTCTTCAAGTCCTCCACAGTTTCCCTTCTCCCAGCAACCATTTAACAAATTTCTCCTCAAAAGTTTCAGATAGTGGTGGGGCTCATTCCCCGGTCTTTACTGTCCTTAGTTATCACTCTCCAAGCAGTGAGGGCTCCTCTGGGGTAATGGTCTGTGGCACTTTGGAGCTATCTATGGGATCTTAAACTCTACTAGGGCCAGGAAAGTGTGGGTGAGCAGATTAGCATGCCGACCCACCACCACAGGGTTTTGTAAACCTTCCACCTTGGAAAGTACTCCCTGCACAGTGTCAGTATTGATACCTAGGGGATGTCCAGGATAAGCATAGCATTTTGGGGGTCGATCTCCTCCCCAGTACACCACTCCACCAGCCGGTGCACAGCCACTTCTGTCGGG
Source organism: Neoceratodus forsteri (assembly GCA_016271365.2). Classification (NCBI taxonomy): domain Eukaryota; kingdom Metazoa; phylum Chordata; order Ceratodontiformes; family Ceratodontidae; genus Neoceratodus; species Neoceratodus forsteri. Next base: position 1,137,917,601 of record CM028133.1, read on the forward strand.
GTACCCATTTATTATTATTATTTTTTTTTTTTTCTTAACAGTGGTTTGTAAATATGGCCACTAGAGGACACACAATCCCAGCGGTGAGCCTCCAAAATGTAACCCCTAGATGGCGCTATCCCAGGGGCTACTACCCTGCCTGATTTGCCACTAACAGGTTGAGGGCCTGGATCCAATGGGGTGCCTCCACCCAGAGGTCAGGGTTTGCAATAGTTAAACTTACTTGGTCACAGCCTCTGGGACACTGCAACTTCCCTTTCTTCCCACTAGTGGCCCACACAATATATCAGAATTACCTTCACCATATACACTTACCCCAGGACTAGTTCCGGCACTGGGACCTCCTGTAGAATAAGATACAGTGCAACAATCACAGTACAGTACTTTAACATAGACAAATACCTCAGGCAGCATAACTTTGCCAAAACAAGCAGCTCTGATTTATTTAGGGGGATATAACAAGGACAGGGAAATCAGGTTAATTAGCTTATCACTTTACTATCTACCTGGCTCTGTGGACAGGCCTCATCCCTACCAGTTACTGTCTCTGGGTACCCAAGCCCTAGTGGCTAGTCCAAACCGTGGGCAGCTGGTAGGGGCCCTTCACACAGAGAAAAGGAAAATTAAACAGTCAGCAGTACAGTAATTCCATTTGGATTTAATGTGGCAATTCAACAGGAGCAACCCTGAATTAGTACTCACGACCTCCAAACAAGATAGGGTCCTTCAACGTCAGCAGGGCTGCTTTTCAGCTCCACGAGACTCTTCACACATTTATATGGTAAAAAAAAAAGTACTATACCAGGCAGGCTGCTTCTCTATCCGATCACGATTACTGCACAATACCGGGAGAACACACAGCAGATTCAGTTCCTGACAGACCGAGTGCAATTCATAATTTCTCCAGTCTTCTACAGGGTGAGCCTGGTTTCTACTCTTCAGAGATCCTTTGATTCTTTTCACAGGCCAGTTCAGTCCCTAACAAGCAGTTACACAAGCTGCAGCCGGAACTCTGGGCCTTGCACACGTTTTTGACTGAAACTGTGCACTGAAGGAGCACAGGGTTTCTTTCCCTCACTTCCAGATCTCAAACTGAAACTCCAACAGACAAACCGGGCACTTCCTTTGAGTTCCTCCCAGTTCTTGACTGGATTGGCTGTCACTCACAATAGACTGCTGCTGTTGGTCCAAAAGGCACGAAGTCTAAACTACATCTCCCAGAGTCACTGCCCATACAATCCTCTTGTGGCTGGCTCAGATTATGAGTCCAAGTTCTGATTCGTCCAAGGCACCATTTTAGGCTAGCTTACCCCACACTGATTGGTCCAGTTCAGCAGTTCAAAACCAGAATGGGAACTAGGCAAACACAGTTCTGACTGCAAAAAGCAAGTTAGACAAACTGTATTTTCATTATTACTCCAAATTATTTCTGGCAAACAGTTACATCTTTCAGATAGGTTCCTTTGTACTCTAGTGACTGCAAAAATGGAGTGAATTGGCAGCAGTTCCAGTCAGTACTCAAACAGAGAAACACACAGTCCCCCCATATAAACTAATTATGTCTGCAAGCAGACAGCTCTTAAAGAGACAGTACCAGAGGCTCTAAAAACACTCACTGATAAATGGCTTAAATGTCAAACACCATTCAGGCTTGGAGCATTCAAGCAAGCTCCTGGAAGTCTTTTGGGAACCCCCATTTGCAGAGGGGTTACACAGGTTAAGGAGGGTAGAAAACAGAAGAAAAGAAAAAAACAAATGATATTTTTTTTTTTATTTGATTCCTTCATGATTCTTTTTATTTTCCCCCTTCTTACTCACGTAATGGATCAGCTGATATTTACCATATCTAAGGTGAACAGTATTAAATCACAAGAGAAACGTCAGATCACATTTAGTAGTTTACGGGAGGGGGTGATAATATCTATTTTTTACAGGATACCAGACTGCATGATCTCTTTGATATACAGCAAGCTCAAAAAGATTGGAGATGGGATCCATCTTTATGGTCCATAGGGGATCTTATGTGTTCAGGGGTTGGAATTGTATTTCAGAATACAGAAATTAAATTCTCTAAAGTATTAGATATCTATCTTGGGCATGCATTGATCCTTGATGTTCAGATTAATACTATTATGTATAGAAGTATTAATATTTATGGGCCCACAATCCAAGGCTCTCAGGGCTGAACTATTTAGGCTGATAGAACTTTTTTTTACATATGTCAAAACTGATTTTGTGGGGTGGTGATTTTAATTGTGGTCTTGGCTCCACAGACTGGGGACGTAAGACTGAAAAACTATATTGTGATACTAATGCCTTGCTATCTATTCTTCATAAGCATTCCTTAAAAGATGCTTATGATATCCTTAAAGTGAATTCATGTCATACATTCTATTAGGGTTATTTACAGTACCTCTCTTTGAGACAACAGTTACACCATCTAGTATCTTTGGCAGATTCGACTACATGGCACAGGATGCGATGGAATGAGTTCATTGCAACACTGCAAGCAAAAACCCAAGAGAAGTGGCAACCAGATGCTTTAGTTCTTCATTTGGGGGGAAATGATCTGGGACATCCCCTTGTACTGCACTACAGTGTCATGGTTAATGGAGCTCCATAAACCACAGACAGAACCACAGCATCACCAGAATAAAAACACCAAATAAGCTGTCCTTATGCTGGACATTCACAAGCACTACACAATCGGTCACTCAGCGCGAGACAGCTTTGTCAGCGGCGGTAACAGTTACCCTTGAAAAGTGGCAAAAAAGACAATTTAACCCAAAAATCACCAAAAAATAGAAACATAGAAGATGACAGCAGATAAGGACCACAAGGCACATCCAGTCTGCCCATTGTTTCCATCATACGAATGTGCCACAGGCCTGTACACTGTCGATGGCTTATCTATTCATACCCATCTGTATTGCTCCCTTATGCCTATCCCATGCCTGTTTAAAGCCCGGCTGCACTGTATCCATATCCGCCACTTCTTGAGGTAGGCTGTTCCATATATCCACTACCCTTTCTGTGAAAAAGGCTTCCTCCCATTACCCCTTAATTGGCCTCCATCTAATCTCATTCTGTGTCCCCCTGTCCTGCTATTTTTCTTATATTGAAACATGTTCGACTCTTTACATAGAAACATAGACTTTGACAGCAGATAAGGACCGCCTGGCCCACCTAGTCTGCCCACTTCCCTACCTACTGAATAAACTGTAGATCCTAGTTAACCAACAGTCTATTTCTTCCTAACCCCCACAAGCATTACCTTATGTCTGTCCCATACATTCATGAATTCCCCCACTGTTTTTGACCCCACAACCTCCTCAAGAAGGCTGTTCCATGCATACACCACCCTCTCTGTGGAAAAAAATACTTCCAGTCAGCTTGTTACCGGCCAACAAGAGTTGTTGCCACATCATGTCCTCGTAGTGCCAGCATAACTTGCTTCGGAGCCTATCCTCCAAAGAGGACGAGCAGCGACGCCATTTTCCATGGTGCCAAGACTGAGATAGCCAATGTCAGTGGGATCTACCCAACGTGGAAGAGGACAGAGACCTTCAGGGTTGCCGAGGGTGGGTCAAAGAGGGAGTGGGAGAAGCCCGCTCATCCCTCGGTTCAGGGTCCTTGACCGGGGACTTCGGCACAGGAGGCACGGGCAAGTCAGAAAACGGTTGTGAAGGTAAGGTAGAAACTATGCAGCATCTGTATTTTGAATGTACTAGAATAAAAGGCTTTTGGTCAGATCTGGCATCCTTCTGGGGTGCAACACCAATTGCCAATATGACATACGCAGTGTTAATACAAGGACAATTGACTGAGTCATGGTCTCATTGGAATAAACATACAGTTTTTGTACTATTGGCATGTATAAAATGGGTGATTTGGCAAGCTCGCTGCCAAAGCGTATTAAAGAATAAAGAAGTTAATGTACAGGATATTTTATTTAGCTTACAAATGGAAATAGAAAAGGTGTATACTTTTGAGAAAGCAACTATGGGTGCTGTTATTTGTGCATATTTGGGAAGGGGGGGGTTACTTGGGTTGGTTAATAATGAATTCATTGATGAGACTAATGTTTTGTTTTATTTTTTGGATTTTCTCACACTGGACGTGGACTGTATGGTTTTCACATTTTTTTGGGTCTGACAGAGATTTCTGTGTATTATGATTATTGTATTTTTTTCTCTCTTTTTGTCAGTATGTTCAATTGAGTTTGTTTTTGAATTTTGCAATAAAAATGTTCCCTACTCTTTTTGAGAAGTGCCATGGGATCTATAACACCCACCTGAACTACCACCAGAACAGGCAGATGGGACCTCGGTTTAACGTCTCATCCAAAAGACGGCACCTCAGGAGTGCAGCACCCCCTCATGCTGCACTACAGTGTCAGTATTGGGATATTAACCCAAGTGCCTGGAGTGGGGATAGAATCCACAGCCTACTGATCTCCCGGCATCAGAGGTGAGTGTGCTACCTGCTGAGCCACTGACAATGCCATGGAAGGATACTCCTTGGTGTAAAAAACAAAAACAAATGGAGAATGAATGATGCCTTGTTACAAGATCCAAAAATAAGGAAAATGTGGCATTCAAGTTGGTCAGCTAGATTGTCAGTACTGGAGTGTTATACAGATCCAGCGGAGCAGTGGGAAGATACTTAAGCATCCTGGAGACTTATGTTTCAAAAGAAATCACAATATGACAACAACAAGGTTTATTTACAGTACCTCTCTTTGAGACAACAGTTACACCATCTAGTATCTTTGGCAGATTCGACTACAGGTGATTTTAGGTCTCAGATTGCAGTAATTAGCAAACAGAGGAAGGAAATTCAATATAACAGGGCAAAATCTCTAGGCCAGGAAGCGAGATTTGGTACGCAACAAAAAAAGGGGGGATGGACCCTTATAAAGACTGTCGGCATAGGATAAATTCCAGAGTAATTACTGAACTTCTCACTCCAGAGGGTATAATCGTTAGTGGGGCAGAAGAGATTCTGCAGATGGTAGAAACTCAGATGCAAATATTATATGGAGAACAGAATCTCAATACAGATACTGGAAGTTTAACAAGTGCACTGCAGTTACCTCAGGTACTTCAAACAGATATGGTGGAGATGACCCAGGATATTTCAGTTGCTGAAGTTTTGCAAACTATAAACAGTTTAAAAACGGATTCAGCTCCTGGTTTGGATGGGATAGGTGCAGATTATATAAAACTTTTAAAGAAGACCTAACCCCTGTTTAAGTGTTATTGTTTAATTTTGTGTTAACATCAGGTAAATTCACCTTATCTGTACAAGAAGCAGTACTAGTCCTAATACAGAACAAGCATTTGTCAATGCTGAATGTTATCTCGCTGGCATTGCTAGTGCAAGAGTTACAGATGAGTAATGGGAATGGCAGTGAAGTATGGAACTGATGCCAACCCCACCCTGCAGAGACTGACAGGGGTTGGGGAGTGCCTTTGCATCATCAGCTAGAACGCTCATGCCATTTTACCTCACCCTACCTTGTAGACACTGACAAGTGTCGTCGTGTGCTTTGGGGTCTCTGGGTATTATACTTACCCCATTCCATAAGGAAATACGCTGAGATGGGTACAGTATAGCAGAATAGGGTGAACGTTAGGGCCGAACACTGCAAGGCACACCTCAGTACCTGTGGGTCGGGGGCGAAATGGCATGAGCAGTACAGAAAATGATCCCAAGTCACACCCCTGATGCCTGTCAGTCTCTACAGGGTGGGATGTTACAGTTGTAAACCCTAATGCCGTAGGCGTTTGTTGGTATTTTCACTCCAGATTTTCAACATGAGCTTTTTGTGACCCCACTTCATGAAGAGTGGCACCATCAGTTTGTTAGTCGAAAGGTGGTTTTGCACAGTGACTATGCCATTTGGCGACGCAGGCATGAAAACACATTTGGGGGCAGGATGTGAAAAATGACAACTGTATTGTTCATGAGGAGCTGTAAAAAAATGGCAACGCTGATAGTCTGGAGTGAAAATATGAAAAATTGGTGAAGTCATGAACAGTCATAGAAACTGCACAATAGCCGTCCGTAACCCAATTATATTGGGGATTCTTTTAACCACATTTTCAACATAGGCATTTTGGGACTTCCCCTCATGAACAGTGGCACTGTGATTTTGTTAATCTGTCTCAAAAGATTAACATGTTGATTTCCCACAGTGACCACGCCATTGTGCGCCAGAGGTGCGAAAACACATTTTGGGCAGGATGTGGAAAATGACAGCTGTACTGTTCATAAGGAGGTGATGAGAAAATGTCAGTTTTGAAAATCTGGAGGGAAAATATTACAAATTCATGAAATTATGAGTGTGCGTGGAAACTGCGCAACACACGCTTGTAAAACAGCCATTTTTTTGGATTTTGTTTCACCAAATTTGCAACATAGGCTTTTTGAGAGCCCCCCTCATGAACAGTGCCACTGTCATTTCGTTAATTGGCCCTGAAAGTTGATTCTGCGCAGTGACAGCAAAATTACTTTTCAGAATCGAATAATGCCATGACAGTGACTGAATTCATGAGGAGGGGTCTCAATAACCCCATGTTGAAAATTTGATGCCAAAAGTCCCAAAAATGCTCGAGATATGCACCAAAGTTGGAAAAACCCTATTTATGCCATTATACAGCTTACTGGCATTTCTTCAGTATGTGGTTGGCTTTGAAGAGTGCAGATGTGTTCCCGGTTCCACTGAAGACCGTTGCGCCGTGCTCCGGAGGTAAGTATGGTGTGAGGGGGTGTGTGTGGGGAGGCAGGGTGCGCAGAGGGTGGATGCGGGTTGGGAAGGGTCACCGGAGTCGACGAGGACCGTTTTCTACTTTTCAGGTGTAAGAAAAAAAGAAAAAAACATTGCGGGACAGTTTTTCTTTTACAGGGGAATTTGGCATGCTGGGGTGGGCTCCAGTGTACCACCTGAGTGTTTTTTTGGGGGGTTCTGTAGCTGGCGGGATTGGGACCCCATCAGCACACAACAAATGGAAATTATGCCGACGGGGTGGGCTCCCGGCCGCAAATTAAACTGTATGGGAGGAAATTATGCCAAGGGGATTGGGCACCACTCGGCAAACACTTTAAATAGGGTTGCATTAGGCAGATGGGGAGTGGGCTCCTCTGTCGGCAAATGAAGGTGGGTTGGAGCACTCTGCGGCGGCATGCCACTATGTTTTTTTTGTAGACTGGATCACGAGGAAAGGCACGCTGCGTGAGAAGCTTGGCTCTCATTGCAGCGGACCTTTTCTTTGATGTAGTGGCCAGTTTACATGTTGCTGGTGTCAGTGCCTGCAGCTGCCGTATTGGGGAATGAGGGACACACCTACTGATGCATGCCCTGCATTCGCCCACAGTAACCATGCCTCCAAATCTGCTACTAATGCAATATGTTGGCTGGCATGCAAGTGCGAGCCGACATAAAAAGGGGAATGAATAAGATATAAATAACTGGAGGCCGAAATTTGGACCATAACATTTTTGCCAAACTTTGTGCTTACCCGTCTTGACAAAGCAGCACCATATCTCATAAGCCCGGAAAAAATTTGTGCAGTGTCAGGGAGACAGCAATGCAATAACTTACTTGCACTTTCTCTTAATAGTATTAAGTAAGATGTTACCGTAACAGTAAATCTTCGAGGAATGTCTCTTGCAGTAGGTCATTACTTGTGGGAGTTCCCAGCAGGTGGCGCTATCACACGGCAGCTTCTTCCAGCAGTCTTTCACTAGGGACCACCCGAACAACATAATTTCCTGGCTCTGCATATAAAAGTGGGTGGTTCCTAGTATCCTCTGTTCCCCGCTGATCTCAGCTTGCAAAAGCGAGGGACCAAGGGAAACCGAGGTACCAGTAAGTCCCAACCCTAAGTCCTTAGATTATGATTTCCCTGTTAGAGAAGGCAGGGGAACAGAGGGCAGGAAACTACCTACTGCAAGAGTCATTCCTTAACAACAGTACAGTTACGTAAGAACTTACCACAACTGTAGATCTTCGAGAAAGGCTCTTGCAGTAGATACTAACAGGTAGGACTTAGCCAGCAGGCATCAAGACCCATTGGAAAATCTTCTAGCTAGGAGTTCCTGGCGGAACCACGCCCTGGATAGAAACATAGAATTTGACGGCAGATAAGGACCACTTGGCCCACCCAGTCTGCCCATTTCCCTACCTAATGGATAAGCTGCAGATCCTAGTTAACCAGCAGCCTACTTCTTTCTACCCCAACCCCCTAGAATTGCCTTATGGCTGTCCCATGCATGCTTAGATTCAGTCTGCGACCACAACCTCCTCAGGAAGGGTTCCATCACAACCCTCTCTAAAATCTTTACCAATTACCTCGACATCTTCATTATGCCTCATGGTTCATGCCTCTTTTTTTTTGAAAGATGCTACCCTTGTTGTTGATTCCCTGAGGTACCTGAAAGTTTCTATCATGTCCCCCCTCTCTCCCTCCTTTCCTCGAGGCTATACATATTAAGCTCCTTTAGTCTCTCTTCATATGCCTTCCGGTGCAGACGCTGCAACATTTTAGTTGCCCTCCTCTGGACAGCTTCCATCTTGTCTATGTCCTTGTGGACATTGGGTCTCCAGAACTGCACACAGTACTCCAGATGGGGTCTCATCAGCTGTCTGTACAGAGGGATAACAACTTCCTGTTTTCTACTGGTGATGCCTCTCCCTATGCATCCCAGTATCCCCCCAGCCCTCCTTGCTGCCCTCTCACATTGCTTGCCCACCTTTAAGTCATCTGATATTACTACCCCCAGGTCCCTTTCCATTTTTGTTGTTGTTAGTATCTCACCTCCCAGTGTGTACTCTTCCCCTGGGTTTTTGTTTCCCAGGTGCATTACTTTGCACTTCTTAGCATTAAATCTAAGCTGCCATACATTTGACCATTCCTCTAACCTTGCCAAGTCCCTTCTCATCCTTTCCACCCCACCTTGTGCATCAACTCTGTTGCAGATCTTTGTGTCATCTGCAAAGAGACATACTTTTCCTTCCAGTCCCTCTGCAATGTCACTTATAAAGACATTGAGAGAGGACCAGTCTACTGAACCCTCACGTTACCCACTAGTAACCCCCTTTCATCAAGTGGACTCCATTTACTATTACCCTCTGTGTCCTATTCTCCAGCCAATTCTTTACCCAGGCTATCATCTTGGGACCCACTCCCAGGCTGGCTAACTTGTATATTAATCTTTTGTGTGGGACTGAGTCAAATGCCTTGCTAAAGTCTAGGTAGGCCATGTCCACAGCCCCTCCCTGATCTACTACTTTGGTCACCCAGTCAAAGAAATCTATTAGATTTGTCTGGCATGACCTTCCCGCTGTGAATCCATGCTGCCTTGGGTCCTGTGCCTCTCTGGCCTCTAGGTACTCGACAATTCTTTCCTTTAGAAGTGATTCCATCATTTTCCCTATCACTGAGGTTAAACTAACTGGTCTGTAGTTTCCCGCTTCTGCCCTGCTCCCACTTTTGTGAAGGGAATCACATCGCCCTCCTCCAGTCCTCAGGTACCACCCCATCCTCCCATGATTTGTTAAAGAGGGTAGTCAGTGGTGTCACTAGTTCTACCATAGTTCTTTAGAATTCTGGGATGAATCCCATCAGGCCCCATGGCTTTGTCCACCTTCAGTTTTAAGAGTTCTTTCAAGACCCTTTCTTCTGTAAATGGGCTGGTATCAACTTCTGTATCCAGAGTGTTTCTATTGTTTGTTTTAGGTACCTCCCCCTCTTCGTTTGTAAATACTGAGCAAAAATATTTGTTTAGTATCTCTGCCTTTTCACAGTCACCCTCTGCCCACCCCCCTCCCCTTTATTAAGCCTCACTATCCCTCCCTTAGTCTTCCTTCGCTCCCTGATGTATCTAAAAAAGGTTTTATCCCGATTCTTAACTGAGTTGGCTATCTTTTCCTCAGTTTGGGCCTTTGCTGTTCTGACTGCCTTCCCAGCTTCCTTTTGCTTTAACTGATACACTTCTCTGTCCTGTTCCTTCTGTGATTCCTTGTACTTTCTGATTGCTTTCTTTTTCTCTTGAACCTTCACTGCCACCTCCTTTGAGAACCATAGTGGTTTCTTATGTAACCCCCCTGCAAATGGGGGTTCCCAAAAGACTTCCAGGAGCTTGCTTGAATGCTCCAAGCCTGAATGGTGTTTGGCGTTTAAGCCATTTATCAGTGAGTGTTTTTAGAGCCTCTGGTACTGTCTCTTAAGAGCTGTCTGCTTGCAGACATAATTAGTTTGTATGGGGGACTGTGTGCTTCTCTGAGTACCACTTGAGCTGCTGCCAATTCACTTCATTTTGCAGTCACTAGGAGTGCAAAGGGAACCTATCTGAAAGATGTAACTGTTTGCCAGAAATTATTTAGAGTAATAATGAAATTACAGTTTGTCTAACCTGCTTTCTTTGCAGTCAGAACTGTGTCTGCTAGTTCCCATTCTAGTTTTGAACTGCTGAACTGGACCAATCAGTGTGGGTAAGCTAGCTCTAAAATGGTGCCTTGAATGAATCAGAACTTGGACTCATAATCTGAGCCAGCCACAAGAGGATTGTATGGGCAGTGACTCTGGGAGATGTAGTTAGACTTCAGTGCCTTTTTGGACCAACAGCAGCAGTCTATTGTGAGTGACAGCCAATCCAGTCAAGAACTGGGAGGAACTCAAAGGAAGTGCCAGTTTTGTGGTTGGAGCTTCAGTTGAGCTTTGGCAGTGAAGAAGGAAGGAGCCCTGTGCTTTTCAGTGTGCAGTTTTAGTCAAAAACGTGTGTAAGGCCCAGAGTTCCGGTCTGCAGCTTGTGTAACAGCTTGTTAGGACTGAATCGTCCTGTGAAAAGAATCAAAGGATCTCTGAAGAGTAGAAACCAGGCTCACCCTGTAGAAGACTGGAAGAATTGCTGAAAATTGCACTCGGTCTGTCAGGAACTGAATCTGCTGTGTGTTCTCCGGGTATTGTGCAGTAATTGCGATCGGGATACAGATGCAGCCTGCCTGGTATAGTACTTTCTTTTATATGGATGTGTGAAGAGGTTTGTGTACCTCAAGTGAGCCCTGCTGACATTGAAGGACCCTATCTTATTTGGAGGTCGTGAGTACTAATTCAGGGTTGCTCCTGTTGAATTGCCACATTAAATCCAAATGGAATTACTGTACTGCTGACTGTTTAATTCTCCTTTTCTCTGTGTGAAAGGGCCCCTACCAGCTCCACGGTTTGGACTAGCCACTAGGGCTTGGGTACCCAGGGACAGTAACTGATAGGGATAGGCCTGTGCACAGAGCCATAGGTAGATTATTAGAGTGATAAGCTAATTAACCTGATTTCCCCCTGTCCTTGTTATATCCCCCTAAATAAATCAGAGCTGCTTGTTTCAGCAAAGTTATACTGCCTGAGGTATTTGTCTATGTTAAAGTACTGTACTGTGATTGTTGCACTGTATCTCATTTCACAGGAGGTCCCAGTGCGGAACCAGACCTGGGGGTAAGTGTATACTGTGAAGGTAATTCTGATATATTGTGTGGGCCACTAGTGGGAAGAAAGGGGGTTGCAGTGTCCCAGAGGGCTGTGACCAAGTTAGTTTAACTATTGCAAACCCTGACCTCTGGGTGGAGGCACCCGCCATTGGATCCAGGCCCCTCAACCTGTTAGTGGCAAATCAGGCAGGGGTAGTAGCCCCTGGGATAGCGCCATCTAGGGGTTACACTTACATCGTTTTGTTTTATTTGCTTCACACAAAGGCTTGTTACCTCTGTGATGGCAGTTTTTATTATTCCCCATTGTTCTTCCACCCCTTCTTCCTGCCCATTTGCTAGTGCATTCCTTAGGCACTCACCCATTTTGGCAAAGTCAGCCCTCCTGAAGTCAGTACTTTTGCCTTTGTATGCTTGACTCTATTGCTGTGTTTATTGTGAACCATACCGTTCAGTGTGGCTAGTTCCCAGATGGCTACCCACTTCTACATCTGTGATCCTCTCTCCATCTCCATTTGAGAGGACCAGGTCTAAGATTGCTCCCTCTCGAGTGGGCTCCAATACTAGTTGTCTAAGGCGTGCCCCCTGTAGGGCATCTAGAATAACCCCACTTTTAGAAGTGGCTGCTGCAACTGCACTCCAGTTAACATCTGGCATATTCAGATCACCCATCAGCAATATCTCCCCTTTATCTGCCATTCTAAGTATACTTTCTATCTTTTCCTTGTCAGGTGACCGACGTCAGCGGACATCAGATAAAAGGGGCAGTCCTGTGCCCACCCTCCAGTTTTTCCGCCAGAGGCAGCTTGTAGCAGGAGACAGAATCATGGCCCCTAGAAGAAAAAGAGAGGGGGACAGAGGGAGGGAATGCAGTACCTACTGCAAAAGCCTCTCTCGAAGATCTGCTGTTACAGTAAGTTCTTGCGTAACTGTGCTATCTTACTTTCAGAGGGCTCTTGCAGTACGTACTAACAGGTAGGACCAAGTCCCAAGCAGTTCTGAAAAAAGAAGCCAGGGAGGAGGACCAAAGGAAAGCTGTCCACAAAAGGTCTAGCAGAGAAATTAGGACAGAATGCCTTGCAAGACAGCGAAGCCGAAACCCGCTCTACGTCGGGAGGCCACATCCAGACTGTAGTGTTTGGTAAAGGTACGGACACAGGTCCAAGTGGCAGCGGCGCAGATGTCTGCCGTGGAAACACCTCTGAAGCATGTGGCAGAAGCCGCCATGCCTCTGGTAGAGTGCCTATTCACCTGACCTGGAAGGGACTTCTTGTATTTGTTGTAACAATAGGTGATACAGTTAGCCAACCATTAGGAGAGGCACTGCTTAGAAACAGGGCGACCCTCCTTTTTGGGAGTGAAGGAAACAAACAACTGGTCCATTTGTCTGAGGTCCTTCGTGCGACTGGTGTAATACCTTAGGATGCAGTGCACATCCAAGGTATGGAGAAGATGCTCTCCTGGGTTGGAATAACCTGGGAAAAAGGCAGCTCAGCCAACTGGTTGAGGGTAGATTCAGCCACAACTTTTGGGAGAAATTTGCAGTTAGTTCTCAAGGACACTCTATCCTTATGAAAGTAAGGAATGTGGCACATCAAGGCCTGAAGCTTGGAAATCCACTTAGCGGAAGTGATAGCCACTAAAAACAAGGTTTTTCAAGACAAAAAACACAAACCTACCTCTGCAGCAGGCTCGGGGGGGGGGGAGGCAGCGTGAGTTTATCTAGGATGAAATTAGGGAGGCAGTATAGCACAGTGGTTTAAGGCTCTGAGCTGCAAATCTGGAGACCTGGGTTTGAATCCCACAGCCCCCACTTGCATACTGTGTGACCATGAGCAAGTCACTTAACTTTCCTGTGCTCCCAGGTTGCACCTGTAAACAAGCTTTGAGCTTAGTGTGTCTCACCTGGTTAAACAATTGGAATAAAATTCAGATCCCAAGGAGAAGCTGGATTGCGGATAGGTGGTCTAAGATGAAGAACTCCCTTCAGAAAGGTCTTGAAAATTTGTAATTGGGCTACCGACTTATCTCCCAGCGAGAGGTGGTAGGCCGAGGTGGCCGAAAGGTGGACCTTGAGAGAGGAATAACTGAGGCCTGAATCAGAAAGGTGTTCTAAGTAATCCAGAATCTTGACCACAGGACAAGAAAAGGGCTCCAGGGAGCGAGCTTCCACCCAGATGGAGAAACACCTCCACTTCATGATGTAAATGGGCTGAGTGGAAGGCTTCCGAGCTTCCACTATAATGTTGGCCACCTCAGGGGAGACGCCAAAATGGGAGGCAGCTAAGTCTGCAGGAGCCAAGCATGCATATGGAGAGACGTAAGACCTGGGTGGACCAGGGTCCCGTGGTCCTGGGTCAAAAGATCCTGGGACAGAGGGAGGGAAAGGCGGGATGATCGCTAGCTGGTGCAGGATACGGAACCATGCTCATCTCGGCCACAGAGGAGCAATGAAGATCATCCTCGCGCTCTCTCCCCTGAGTTTGAACAGAAATCTGGGGATTAAAGGAATCGGAAGAAAGGCACAGACTAATCTGCCTTTCCAGGATAGAGACACCGCATCCAAACAAAAACCATCTGGCCTGGGAATGAGCGAGCAAAAGACGGGAAGCTTGGCGCTGAATAGGGATGCAAACAGATCTATCTGAGACACTCCCCAGCGGGAGAAGAGGTTGTTTACAAGGTCTTGCTTTAGCTCTCACTAGAGCGCACTCACCGGAGACAGGCTGAGGGTGTCTGCCAGAGAGTTCTGGCTTCCTGGAACATGGAACGCTGTCAAATATAGGCCCAGGAAAACCCGCATGGCTTTCCTGCAAAGTGGGTAGGATCTAGTTCTCCCCTGCTTGTTTAGGTACCAGATAATGGTCTGTGTGTACCATCAGAGGGTCCAGAGGAAGAAAGGTTGAAAGGCCTGAATGGCATACAAAACCACCCTCATCTTGAGCACATTGATGTGAAGATGAGATTCCTCTGCGGATCAGGAGCCCTGGGTCCTGTGGGACCCCAAATGGAGCCCCCACCCCATCCCCGATGGTGGTCAAAGACAGAGAGGGAAGCTCTGGGATGAAGGGCATTCCCTTGGAAAGGTTCTCCAGGGACATCCACCAAAGAAGGTCCTTGACCAAAGGGGTTATAACTAGGACCTCCTGGTCCAGGCGTCCACCGCCTGATCCCACTGAGCCCTGAGGGTCCATTGGAGGATCCTCATGTGCAGCTTGGCTAGATGGACCGTGGGAATGGCTGCCGCCATAAGCCCAAGCATTCTGAGAACAGAGCGGGTGGGGACGCATCTCTGGGCAGCCAGGGACTGAGTGTAAGAGCTGAGCATCTCCGCTCGTTCCAGGGGAAGGAAGGCTCTGCCCAGAGAGGTATCCAGCACTGCCCCAATAAACATTAAACTGTTGAGTGGGGCCAAAGAGATTTGTACAATGATCATAATGCCTAACCTGGAGAAATGTCCAGAGTTAGAGTCAATGAGTGACACAGGTCCTCCTGAGAGGGAGCTGCAATCAACCAGTCGTCAAGATAGGAAACACCTAGACTCCGAGGGTGCGCAGGTGGGCTGTCACCACTGCAAAACATTTGGTAAATACCCAGGGAGCTGAAATCAGGGCACTGAAGTCAGTCCAAAGGGCAGAGCCCTGAACTGAAAATGCTCCCCCTGAAAGCAGACCAGAGGAACCTGCAGTGGGCAGGATGGACGAGGATGTGAAGATATGCATCCTGCATATCCAGGGTGCAAAGCCACAGATCCTCTCTGAGGAGGGGCAGGAGACTCTGGAGGGAGAGCATCCTGAACCTCTTGTAAGCCACAAACAGGCTGAGAGCGCTGAGGTCCAAAATGGGCCTGAGATCTCCTGTCTTCCTGGGAACCAAGAAGAAGGGGAGTAACTCGCACCTTGAAACTGGGGGGGAGACGGGTTCCAGTGCTTCTTTCTGCAGAAGGATTTCATCTCCTCCCAAACCAACGGAAGATGACTGTCAGAGGGTCTGTGTGGAGGAAGACTGATGAACCCTACTGACTGCCCCTGAGCAATCAGCTGGAGCACTCAGGAGTCGGACGTTATCCTCTCCCACTCCGACAGGTGGCGGGAAAACCACCTGCCCACCGACTCCTCCAGAATGTCTGGATGGAGAGGGAGAGGTAAGAAGTCAGCGGGCTGGGAAACCATACGAGCTCCCGCAGTCTTATGGGACTTGGCTGGGGGAGCCCTGATGGCCGTGGCGGCACCTCTTTTTGTGATGGGGAGGCTGGATCCTGGCTTGGTAACAAAAAGGCCTCTTCTGTGCCTGGGGCTTGTGGTACATGCCCCTCACCGACCTCGGGGCTTGGCCCTTGTCCTGAAGCTCAGTGATCATGTCCTTCATGTCACCCCTGAACAGTACAGAGCCACTGAATGGGGCATCCATGATAGCTGTCTGGAAATCCTGAGCCAGGAATGCCTACACAAGCCTACAGCGATGCAGAGAGAAACAACCTGCAACTACCGCATCATACGTGGCCCTGAGCATATGTCGGAAGGCAGAATGGGCCATTCTGACCAGCTTGCAAAGCTCCTATTTTAAAGACGATTCTGGAAGGGAATCCAGTTTGGAAGCCAGCTGGGCAAGGACAGACTTCTGAAAGTCCCCCATGTGCCCCACATAATTGAGGGCACATAATCCCAGAGTGGAGAGGAGAAAATCTTCCTGCCAAACTGGCCCATGACCTTAGAGTCTCTGTCAGGCAGAAGCCAGTTTTTTGTATTTGGATCATCAGCTCTGTAAATGAAGGATCATCAGGGGGTGAGGCAGCCCTGGAAGGTTGAACCATGTCATCGTCGAAAGAGGACTGTATAGAATAAGGGGAGTCTATCTCCTGAAAGTCCATATCAGGAGATCCCTTTTAATAAATGTCCTTTGAAGGGTCCTCCATTGTGTGTGGTTCATTATCTGAATAGCACTCCTCCATGGGTTCAGGAGGAGGTAAGGAGGGAGAGAGCTCCAGCTCCCGATGTGCCTTCTTTGGTGGAGGGAGACACAGTCTGGGAGGAAGGAGGGTTAGGTGGATCAGGTGTATGATCAAACCCCAAAGATTGTAAAACTGTATTAATTATATGCTCTATGTTGAGTGCCTGCGAGGGTGGCAGGTCAATAGTTTTAGGCTGTGAGCCCATCGTAATTGATGTAACTGATGGTAGTGGGCATTGCAGAGGATCAGTTTGTGCCTCCTGGTGATATAATCCTGGATTCTTTTGAAGAAGGGGTTTCTCCCCTCTATGATGAATGTGGTGCATTCATGAGGGCAAAAGATGCTGGTTTACCCCTTTTTCCCATGAAGTGTTACCCCACAATATGTGGTGAGGTGTCCCCATGAGTATACACAGGAGGAAATGAGACGTCTTTATAGTGAAAGTCAGGGCCCCTAGGGGCCGACGTCAAAGTGGTAGTCTCCATTGATGGAGAATATGGGCCGCAGTCAGAGACACCAACGCAGGACGCAAGGCAACTTGCGTCGGAAAATAAGGTGCAAGTTGCACTTGCGTCCTGTGTTGCATCCCTGCGGGATTCACATAAACAGCCTGTGACATGTGGCAGGCTGCATGTGCTCAACAGCACCTATGTGCCTGAAACCCCCTTGCGACATGGCGGAAGGGGGGTTTCTGGCAGCATTTGAACCCTATTCAGGAAGGGTTGCCACTGTGTTCACTGATGGGATTCAGAGACAACCACCAGTGAACATCTGTCAAAGACCAGTTATGCCAACAAAAAGGTGGTCTAACTGGTCTTTGCTGTTCACTGGAGGTTTCCACTGTGCCCCAACCCCACAACCCCTGTGGGTTATGGACCCTCCATGGGCTCCAGGTCCCAGGCATGGCACGCACCGTGACAGGCAGGGTGTGTGGCACACCCCCAATGCCCAGACCCCCACACGCACACACATTGCGAGCCCCCATGCCCTGGGGCATGGTCCCCACAATCCCTGTAACCCCTGGTAGTCTAGTGGCCCCCATCCCCAGTGCGAGCCCTCCCCACACCCCCCAGTGACTGGCACAGCCCTCCCTCACCACCAGGGCCAGTCGCCAACACACCCGCTGGGTGTGTGTGTTGGGGGGTGGGGGACCACTGCGCCACCAGGGCAGGTAAGGGTCCATGTTCTGGGGGGGTTCATGGCAAGGGAGCGTGGGGCTGGCACCCACACCATGTGGGGCATCGGAGGTGGGCATGGGGGTGTCATGGCAGCCCTTGCCTGGCGCAACTGCTGTCCTGTGACCTGCAGCATTCCTGGTGCTGTGTCCTATCTTGCACAGCTACCGCAAGTCGCAAGACGCAGACTGCTGCACCTGCTCCGATCCTGAATCGGGTGCATGGGCCAGGTTGCCGCAAGCTGCCATTGCTGCAGCTTGCAGCGGACCTCTCTGAATCCAGCCCCATGTCTTTAATTGTGTTGTTTTATAGTGAGAAACATGCTCCTTCAACGGTGGAATGAAGCCCGTCGAGGGGAAGCATGAAAAGATGCTCCATCTGATGGTAGAGGTACTCCTGTCAATGAGGGAGTTATGAAAGCATGCTGTCGATGAGGAAGCAGTCCATCGACAGGGAGTGAAATACATGTGCTCCGTCAACAGGGAAGGCAGCCCCATCAACGGGAAGTGCTCCCTGGTAAACTTCGCCGACAGGAGAGTGTGCCTCGTCGTCGAGGAATGTTGTGTAGAGGTTGCCGTTGATGGGAGAGTTATCCATGTCGACAGGGGAGCAGAGAAATGACGCTACGTCAACAGGGGAATTGCTGCCATGGATGAGGAGGCTGTTTTTCTGTGCCCATCGACAATGAAGATAGAGAAAGTCCTGCCTTCGATGGGAGGGTATCCATCGCTGACGAGGAATGTTGTGTAAAGGTTGCCGTTGATGGGAGAGTTTTCCATGTCGACAGGGGAGCAGAGAAATGACGCTCCGTCGACAGGGGAATTGCTGCCATGGATGTGGAGGCTGTTTTTCTGTGCCCATCGACAATGAAGATAAGAGAAAGCCCTGCCTTCGATGGGAGATTATCCATCGCTGACGAGGAACGTCTTGTTGATGAGGCAGTTTTTGTTAAGGTTGTCGCTGAAGTGCGGAGTGGCAGGACTTGAGAGGAAGTTTTTTTCCTCATCCTTTTTGTTTTGGAAGATGACTCAGTGGATCTGGAGCCCTTGGTGTGAGCCCCCTGAGTCTGTAACAGGGCATTTTTGTCTTCCATGAAATTATTTTTTAAAGTTGTTGTAACCTTCTTTTCTGGTTACAGAGTTAAGTTTTTGGCAAAAAGCAAAGGTAATGGTGCCATGTGTGGAGCCCAGGCACCGCAGGCTGTATAAATGAAGGTTCAGTTCTCGGCAATGACCGCTTACACAGAAGATTGAGCTAGCTGCTGTGCGAGCTGAAGCCGGCAGGAAAGTGAACAGAGGATACCAGGAACCACCCACTTTTATATGCAGAGCCAGGAAGTGATGTCATGAACGATGTCATGGGTGGATGGTCCCTGGTGAAAGACTGCTGGAAGAAGCTGCCGTGTGATAGCGCCACCTGCTGGGAACTCCGAGAGGTAATGACCTACTGCAAGAGACCATTCCGTAGAAGATCTATTATTCCTAGGGGGAAACAAACAGAGTTTAGGAGTGGGCAATAGAGTTAGACCAAGAGAAGGCTTTTGATCGGATATCTCGCTCCTTTACAATTTCTGTATTAGAAGCTTTTGGGGTCCCAGCAAAGATTATTTCTTGGGTTAAAGCTTTGTATAAAGATGCATATTTGTTGCCAAATATTAATGGCTGGGAAGGGAACCATATAATGATCGATAGAGGGGTACAGCAAGGGTGTCCCCTTAGCCCATTATTATATACCTTTGGCACAGATATTTTTATCAGAACTATCAGCAAGTCTCTGGATATACAGGGGACAATGATAACAGATTCCATTCCTCCAGTAAAGATATTGGCTTATGCTGATGGTCTCCTATTGACTATAGCGACTGGAACTAGGGACGCTGGCCTTCTTGACATTTTTAGATCATATGCTCTGTGACAGAAATGGGAAGGAAAAGAGTTAATGGTTTGGATTCTGTAGGTGCCTTATTTTTTTAGCAGTTTGAAAAAAATACACTCAGGCTAAAATCCTCTGTCCAGCAGCATCCAGTTTGTGGAATTCCTAGCTGCTAGATAAGAGCTGGGTCATAAATCTTGAGTGGACATCACACACACACAGACCTGCAGACACATACACAGGGCAGTTTGAATGGACTGGATCTTTCAAATATAAACTTAAGGTGGAAAGGGAATATAATTGGTCACTGATAGGTGTTCACAAGGATTCAGCATGTTTGCAGTTCATTTGCATCACCAGGTAAGAAAAAAAGGTCTGTCTCCCCATATGACGCACAGGGAAAATGCCAAACCTCACCCAACAACTAACACACTGAAATCTGGCCAATGGGAAATCATGTACACAAATGCTCACAGCCTGGGAAATAAGATCCCAGACCTGGAGGCAATAATGTCAGAGGCTAAACTGGACATAGTAGCAATTAGTGAGACGTTGTTTACCAGTAACCAGACTTGGGAGACTTCAGTACCTGGCTATGTACTGTTCAGAAGAGACCGAGTTGCAAAGGGGTGGGGGGGTGGTGGAGTGGCCCTGTATGTTAATGAAAATATCAAAGCTACAGAAATTCAGAATACACATAAGGAGCCAGAAGAACTGTGGGTCACCCTGGAAACAGGAAATTGGACAGCCATAAGAACTGGGGTTGTCTACAGGCCCCCAGACCAGGGGGAGGACATAGACACATTACTGTTAGAAGATATACAAAACATGACAGCTAAAGGGGAGGTTCTGATAATGGGAGACTTCAACATGCCAGATACAGATTGATCAATACCAGCAGGAACATCTGCCAGAACTAGACACATGGTGGATTCCCTGCAGGGGGAGGGCCTCAAACAACTGGTACAACAACACACAAGAGATAGGGGTATCCTAGATCTAGTATTGACTAACAGGGAAGGGATCACAGATCTCCAAGTAGAAGGTCACCTGGGGGCCAGTGACCATCACATGGTATGGTTCAATTTGGCCACTACATCTAAATCATCCCATTCCAAGGCAAAAATATGGGACTTCAGAGGATCTGACTTTGATAAGATGGCCAACAGAGTTAAGGTAGCCCTGGCAAAAGGAAACACAGGTGAGGGGGTACAGGCAAAGTGGGCAAGCATTAAGGATGCAATATTTGAAGCAACATCCCATTGTGCTAGACAGAAAGAAAGTGCAAAGGAAGAAGGAAACCACTTTGGTTCTCAAATACAGTAGCAGAAAAGGTCAGAGCCAAAAGGCTGGCCTTCGGGAAATATAAGGGAACACAGCGGGATGAAGATAGGGAGGCATACCAAACTGCAATAAGGGAAGCAGGGAAGGCAGTAAGGCAGGCAAAGTCCCAAACTGAGGAAACACTAGCACGAACAGTAAAATAAGGTGACAAGACTTTCTATAGATACATTAGTGAAAGAAGAAAGTCCAGAGGGGGTATTGCTAAGCTCAAAGGAGAAAAGGGGGCATGTGAGGAGGAGGAGGAGGAGGAGGACCCTGTAAAAGCATCTATCCTAAATAGATATTTTTGCTCAGTATGTACTGAAGAGAAGGTAGGGCAGGGCCCACAGCTCAGCACCATGAACACAGGGGGGAGGGAGGTGAACACTACTCCCTTCACAAAAGAAAGGGTCCTACAAGAGCTCGCTAAGCTCAGGGTGGACAAGGCAATGGGACCTGATGGCATACATCCCAGGGTACTAAAGGAGCTAAGGTTGGAACTAGCAGAGCCATTAGCAGAACTGTTTAGTGAGTCTCTGAGCACAGGAGAGGTCCCAGAAGACTGGAGAAGAGCTCATGTGATCCTGCTCCACAAGAGTGGTAGCAGGGAGGAGGTAGGGAACTACAGACCAGTCAGTCTTACTTTGGTAGTGGGCAAGATTATGGAGGCACTCCTTAAGGAAAGGATAGTGCAACACCTGGAATCCATAGGGGCACAGGATCCAAGACAGCATGGATTTACAACAGGAAGGTCCTGTCAAGCTAATCTCATAGATTTCTTTGACTGGATAACCAGAGTGGTCGAGCAAGGGGGAGCAGTTGATGTCGCCTACCTTGACTTCAGGAAAGCTTTGGACACTGTTCCACATAGAAGATTGATAAATAAGCTGGGTAGGCTCGGGGTGGGTCAGAAGTTGGTCAACTGGATGGCAAACTGGTTGACGGGCAGAAAACAGAGAGTGGTGGTAAATGGTATACAGTCAGAAGAGATGCAAGTCACAAGTGGGGTACCTCAGGGAGCAGTCCTGGGGCCAGTCCTCTTCAATATCTTCATTAGTGACATTGCAGGTGGACTAGAGGGTAAGGCGTGTCTGTTTGCAGATGACACCAAGATCTGCAACAGACTAGATGATCCAGATGGGGTGGGCAGAATGAGAAGAGATCTGGATAAACTAGCAAAATGGTCAGAAGAGTGGCAACTGGGATTTAATGCAAAGAAGTGCAAGATCACGCACATAGGGAAGAGAAACCCTGAAGCCACCTATAGGCTGGGAGGGGAGTTGCTGGCAGACACAAAGGAAGAAAGAGACTTGGGCATCATCATCACCGATGATCTGAAATCATCCAAGCAGACCTCTAAAGCAGTAGGTAAGGCTAGGGGGATGTCAGTGTGTATTAGTAGGGGTATCACAAGTTGTAAGAGGGAGGTAATAATCTTTCTTTACAAGACAGTGGTTAGGCCCCATTTGGAGTACTGCATGCAGTACTGGAGGCCACACCTTCACAAGGACATTAACCAAATTGAGGCAGTCCATAGAAGGGCAACCAAAGTGGTGCAGGGACTGCATCAGAAGACATACGAGGACAGATTAACAGAGCTCAATATGTATACCCTTGAGCAAAGGAGGGAGAGAGGTGATATGATCAAAACATTCAAACACCTTAAGGGTATTAGCAAGGTGAAGGAGTCTAACATGTTTAAATATAAGAAAAATCGCAGGACAAGAGGACACAGCATGATATTAGAGGGAGGCCGATTAAGGGGGAATGTGAAGAAATTCTTTTTCACAGAAAGAGTGGTGGATGTATGGAATGGCCTACCTCAGGAAGTGGTGGCTATGAATACAGTGCAGGGCTTCAGACAGGCATGGGATAGGCATAAGGGAGCAATACAGATGAGTATGACTAGATAGGCCACTGACAGAGCAAAGGCCAATGGCACATTTATAAGGTAGAAAAAGAAATGGGCAGACTGGATGGGCCTTACGGTCCTTATCTGCTGTCAACCTCTATGTTTCTATGTTTCACTCTGATTGGGACAATTAAATACATACATGTTAGTTGGTTGGTGCATTCAAAGGGAGAACAGTACTGACCAATTCTCCAGAAACTATATAACCTTCTGAAAGACAGGGAAGGCTCTCTCTTGCTTTGGGAAGCTGGAAGGAGAAACATAAGTTGGAGCCTATCCTTGTCTCTGGGAGCTGGCAGTTAGAATAGGCTCCAGTGTCTCTTAGAAGGACAGGAAAGGGTAAGTTTAGCAATAGCATATTTCAGTAATAGCCTTTTTCTTTTGCCATCTGTTATTTAAAAACATCTGTTTACTTTTCCTGTATGAGTGATATTCTCTTGTCTTGTAAATATATATCCTGTAAATACTCAGTGCACTTTCTGTTAAGTAAAAAACTATTTATTTGCTCAACAGTTGTGACTGTGATGTCATTTTAAGATTTGGTTTCCACTGGCTGAGGTAAACTCTGTGTAGCATCCGCCACCCGAGAGAGACCCACTACCAGACTTTTAATTTGTGCAATTGCACGTTTAATTATTCAAGTTTGTGAACTTGAAGGTTGGCGCTGTACGAATCCAGCTGGTGGCAGCGAATACCCGAGGACAGACACCTCTCTAAAAGCTGTTTCAGCCCAGAGGGAGAGGTGGGTTGTCACATGCTCTAGAATCTGGTTCTCAAATTAATTTGAGTAAAAGTAGAGGGATTCCACTAGGTAAAATGCCTGTACCAGATTTAGGGACTCTGGGGGATATTATTATAACTCCAGAACCTATTTCTGTCCTAAGGGTAATTTTTGGACCACAGAATAGTCAAATCCTTAATTGGGAGGCTAGCATTTGGAAAGCAGAAATACTTTCAATAGGATGGAGAAATAAATAGGTAAAAAGAAGAGAATTATTTTGATTTAGTTCCTCTTGATTCAGTGTTTTTTATATATTAGTTATGTAATCCCCTCACCTCAGAGGATATTTACTAAATTGTATGGTGTGCTTTTCCAGGTTTTATGAGGGTCCAGATTAAATCCGATAAAGAGAGACTTCACTTACAGCCCAATCACAGAAGGGGGTATAGGTATGATCAATCCAGTCGCGTTCTTTTATAGCATATTTTGTAGCTACAATTTTGGTAAATCACTTCGACTGGGTGAGACAACATGGAAAACTGTGATTAATTTATGGCCAATTCCAAGTATACCAGGTTGGGAACAGGGTAAGCCTTGGATATTGGGACAAAGTGGGATTTTACCTTCATATGTTAAGACAGTCTGAAACAGCTGAAGAGGTGGGAGCGAAAGCCCATTTATTTTTTAACATTAGACAGGAAGACAATCTATAAACAAATACTGTTCGTTGAATGTCAGGCCCAGACTGAGTATCCAAAGTGTCAAAAAGAACAAAAAGTAATGAAAATAAAACAACTGAGGAACCCCCGGATACCCCACCCCCCATATCTGGGATACACTTTGGTTAGGAAATGTTGGGAGGCTTAAAGTAAACGGTAATAATAAGCACAGACAGAATGAAAAAAGGTATTGTTCAAGAGATGCATGTTTTCAGTTACTTGAGACTCAGGAACATTTGGTTAGTGAATGTGATTTTATACAGACATTTTGAGGATTATTGTCACAAGAATGGCAGGAGCCTGTATTTGCAAAATTAACATAACTAGAAATCATGTATGGAGGTAATACAATATTATCTAGGAAGCATCATGCAGATACGATATAGGTAGTTTTAGCTATTATTAGATTCTATACATGGCAAGCGAGATGCTTATGGGTGCTACAACAGAGGTGTGTAACGAAGAGTGAAATTATTGGGGATATTGGAAAAGCCTTGCACTGTGTTCTTAATTTTAATATGGCACATGGATCTAGTTCTAGGGTGATGCATTTATAGATTAACTGCAGACATTGGATTGGAAAATAATTATATGTGTAGAAATATATTTTGTTGTATGATATAGAGATGAATAAGTATATAATGTATGAAATGTTTATTTTCTTTGTATATCTGATATAATGAAGTCCACTTCTAATAAAAATTCCCCTACTCTTTTCGAGAAGTGCCATGGGATTTTTAACATCCACCTGAACTACCACCACAACAGGCAGATGGGACCTCGGTTTAACGTCTCATCCGAAAGACAGCACACCTCAGGAGTGCAGCACCTTCCCTCATGCTGCACTACAGTGTCAGTACTGGGATATTGCAGTTGTTTAACCCAAGTGCCTGGTGTGGAGACAGAACCCACAGCCTTATGATCTCCCAGCCTCAGTGGTGAGTGTGCTACCTGCGGAGCCACTGACATATTTACCAGCGTCAACTAAAAAAGGGATCCTTTCAGCAATTCAAACACTGCCTCAGGAAAGTACAGTTACGTAAGAACTTACCGTAACAGCAGATCTTCGAGAGAAGCTCTTGCAGCAGGTTCAACAATGAGGACTGACGCCACCTGGCGGTGGTTCCGGCAACTTTTTTCTCTAGCAATACTGGATGTGGGGAAACCCCCCCACCGACATCGGCTCCACCCGATGTCGCCCTATATAAGGAGGAGCTCCCATGCTCCAGTTCTTGAATGCCCCCCGGTCAGGCAACTAAACCGTCAGGTCAAAAACAAAGACGATTGTCCACAGACAACCTTCCAAGGAAACTGTGCTAACCTGAAATTACCTGATCCCTGGGGAAGGAGGAGGAAATACACCTGCACAGAGCTTCTCGAAAATCTACTGTTACGGTAAGTTCTTACGTAACTGTACTATCTTACTTCGAGGAGAAGCTCTTGCAGCAGGTTCAACAATGAGGACTGAGTCCCAAGCAGTATAAACTTATAACAACCCCTTGGGAGGGGGATAAACAGGAAAACAGGGATAACAGAGGGGAGAATACTCAAGAAACCAGGCCCTGTAGGACCGCAAGTCCAAACCCTGCTCTGCTTCTGGAAATAATGTCTAGGCTGCAATGCCTGACAAAGGTGTGCACAGAGCACAGGTAGCGGCAGCACAAATATCTGCCATCGGAACTCTCTTCAGAGCGGCGAAGGAAGTTGCAATGGCCCTCGTAGAGTGGGCTTTAATTGGCCCCGAAATCAACCTGTTGTGCTTCTCGTACCAATAGGTAATACAATGGACCAAGCAGTGCAAAAGTGTCTGTTTGGTACCCGGGCGACCTGCGAACCATGGAGCAAAACAAACAAACAATTGATCAGACTTTCTGATCTCCTTGGTTCTAGCCCAGTAACACCAAAGAGCCCTCTGGATGTCCAAGGTGTGAAGAAGAGCCTCCCTCCTATTGGAATGCTCCGGGTAATAAACGGGAAACTGAACCGACTGGTTCAAAGTGAGCTCTGAGACCACTTTCGGCAAAAACTTTGGACTGGTGCGCAAGTCGACCCTGTCCCTGTGGAAAACCAGATAGGGTTCTCTACACATGAGGGCTTGAAGTTCTGAAAAGCACCTTGCCGAAGTAACCGGTATCAACAGCAGACTTTCCAGGAAAGGAAGTGGAGCTCACTGTTCATAGCCGGTTTGAAAGGGGGAAGAAAAAGCTACTCCAAGATGAACAGGAGATCCCAAGGAGGGATGGGGTCCCGGACGGGAGGTCTGATATGCAAAATGCCACGCCAGAAGGCTTTAGAAGCCTCCATCTGAGCCACCGTCTTACCCGACATGAGAGAGTGGTAAGCGGAGATGGCAGCCAGGTGTACACTGATGGAGGAGTAACTAAAGCCTTTCTGGAAAAGAAAGAGTAGGTATTCCAGGATAGTGTCAACCGGACAGACCAACGCGTCCACCTGCTTCGCTGTGGTCTGTAGACTGATGACCTGCCTCTGGCCCTTGATCTGCATGGTGCAGAGGGTGACAGCACAGCTCAGACAGAACATGAAACACTTGTCATTCTGTAGACTGATGACCTGCCGCTGGGCCTTGATCTGCATGGTGCAGGGGGGTGACAGGACACAGCTTAGACAGAACATGAAACACTTGTCAGTCTGTAGACTGATGACCTACCTCTGGCCCTTGATCTGCATGGTACAGAGGGTGACAGGACACAGCTCAGACAAAACATGAAACACTTGTCAGACTGTAGACTGATGACCTGCCGCTGGGCCTTGATCTGCATGGTGCAGAAGGTGACAGGGCACAGCTCAGACAGAAATGGAAATCACATACTTACCGTAATTATTGATCTTCTCCTAAATATCTTCACCATTCATTACTGATGGGTCCTACTGGAGGCCAGGAACCCGCACAGAAAGGAAAAAGAGCACTGCCTCTTTAGATTTTTCTGAGCTGGAGGAGCCGACGTTGGGACAGCGCTGCCCATGAGGTCAGGGTTCTATGTGGCACTTGTGGGTTGGCCAGTAACCAATGCGGACTCCTCTCAACACTCAGTTCTGTCTGCCAGGTGAGGAAGAAAGGGAAGCATAGGGATAGAAGAGGGCCAGGGTGACTGAAGGCTTGGGGGGGGATAAATATAAAGCCATCAGGAAAGAAGTGGGCTGTAGCCAAGAGGGATAATTAAGGAGTGACCAGAACACTGGGCAGCCCAAGCCAAAATAAAAAAAATTACCAAAAAGATAGAAGAGGAAGAAGGAAGATATATGGAAAAAAGGAAATGACAAGAATACCTCCTGAGGTTCTCCCTCCCTGCTCTGCCTCCACAACTTCTCTCTCTCCAGTGCTCGAGTTTGAGAAGGGACAAGGCTCACCTGACTCAAGATCAGAGTAAAGGAGAGTGGTGCTCCAAGAAATTACAGAAAAATAGACTTTGATGGCAGATAAGCACTGCTTGGCCCACCTAGTCTGCCCATTTCCCTACCTAGAGGATAAGCTACAGATCCTATTTAACCAACAGATTTGTGGAGAGGGCTAACTAGGCTGAAGGAAGAAGAGGAGGCAAGGTAGGAGAGACCATAAGTTGTAGGAAGTAGTCAGAGGCCTAAGAGGCCACCTTTTCTTCCTAAATTTTTAGGGAGGGGTCGCTGGCGATATTCTGAAGGAGAACCCCCCCCCCCACACACACACACACACACACGCTCACACAGAATTTGCTTTGACATATTTAGATTACATCTTACCTTCTGATATTCCAATTCCTTCCTTCTTCCCCTTTGTGCATATTTTATTTTTTTAAATCTAGATGTGACCCATTACTTCCCTTCCGGGTAAAGGTCAAACCAGATGTCAGCCAACAACAACCCACACATGAGGAAGACCGATTTTATACTTGGGATTGTGAGGGCATCTGTGATTTGAAAATCCCTGCCTGACGCAGTTTAAGAGGAGTTCAGCAAGGCTGAGAGGGGAAAGGGTTTAACCCCTGGGACAGTAGGGCTGAAAATCATGAGAATCGAAGGCCCAAACAGGAGGCCCACAGATTGTACTACTAGGGGCACAGGGCTTGCCTACTAAGCTGTGCCTTTCTTTGACTCTCACTCCCGGGGGGAAAGGAGAGAGAAAAGGAAAGGGAACACGCTACCCAGTGTCTAATTACAGGACGAGTGGGTGGGTGTAATGAATGGTGAAGATATTTGGGAAGATCAATAATTATGGTAAGTACATCATTTCCATTTCTTCCCCAAATTAATCTTCACCATTCATTACTGATACTGATGTATCCGAGTACAAAGATGGCAAACCCTGATGGAAACAACTATTTCCCCCAGCCTCCTGTGGGGGGGAACCACAGGAAGAGGAAGCTAGTTACAGACCTGGAAAGGCCCTTGGACTTGATATGGTCAGTGAGCATTCCCGAGATCTGGGAGGTGAATTGTGCCCCTACAGAAGCTGCTATGCCCGGCGAGAAAAGAAATAGACCCCCTGGAAAGGTGAGGATATCACCCTACTCCGGGCCAAGGGTGACAACCTGGATAGGTGAAGCCACATACTCCGCCAAATACAGACCGAGTCTCTTACCAGCCTGGAAGCCACCTCATTGGCACTGTAGACTGCCCTAGAGCTGCATCTTGCCAGTTCCAGGCCTTGTGCAGATAGACAAATGACTTGCCTGATTCCCTCACTGTCAGGCAGCGCTGCAAGAACCTGTGCCAGCAGAGTCCAGATGTGCCTAGCATAGATCATCTGGTGTGCCTGATGAGTCAGAATCCGCAGCAGGAGGCATGCAGAAGCAAAGGTTTTATGTGATAAGGACAAGTCCCTTATCGAGCCACTCACAAAGAGCAAAATAAAAATCGCCCACGTCTAAAGGGTGACTTAGATTTAGAGAGACTGCAGCAAACAGCAATGGTCCTCAGAAATTAAATATTTCTTTTGTTTTTTGCAGGGAAGGCTATGGCCCCCAAATTCTCCAAAATAAAGATTCTCAACTCCCAGGGGAGTGGACTTAGGCAAAAATACAAACTCACCCTGGAAGCAAAACATTTACCTGCACCAGGATCCAAACCTGGCACCAGAGACTCCAGGGGCAGTGACTCAAACCACTACACCACACAGCCAGCTCTGCAAAGCTTGGACAAATAATTCTTTTTATCTATTTATTCATCGATTGTCACATCGGAATTACAGCTCTTTGAGTCAAAGACTCATTTCCAGAGTCTCCATGTGAGGTTGCAGAGTAAGTCAAGTTAATACAGTTTATGTACAAGATGTAGTAGCAAACAAAAAACAGCACAGTGAGCTAACTATACTAAGACAGTAGGGTGCAATCAGATATTTTAGATACAGCACCAGTATTATATACAGGTGAAACAGTACACCTGTACAGTGAGGTAGCTAAAGTAAGTAATAACTTTATACCAGACGAGGTGCAATAAGACTAGGTACTCGCGAGGGTAGCATGTATCCCTCAGCGCTATACTTGCTTTACCTATTCAAAGCTCTTTTTCCCTACACGCTCTGCATGGAAGTGGTATTACTGAGTCACTCATATTGATGCACTCAATAATACTCACTCATAGAGAGTGCTACCAGAAGCAAACACCATCCTCCCCCATCAATCAGACTCTGCTGAGTCTGTGTCAGGGGGCAGGGGCAACAAAGGCAATGGTGTCCAAATGGGTGTCCAGAACCCCAGTCCTGAAGTAGGCTGTGGCATGGCACCTGGAGACCCTGCAGTACCTGCACATAAAGCCCCGAGGGCGGGCGAAGGGGTGGCAGGATGTTGCCAGATAGAGTGCAATGCCACCCGCAATGGCCTTGGCCAGGGAGGGATAACTAACCTGTCAGCACTATATTCACCCAAGAATGACAGCATCACACAATCAGAGTTCCTTCTGAAGTGGGTTAGATGGAGCTCCTTCATCATCTCTGCCAGGAAATGCTGGTAGGACACAAGGTTTCCAACAGCAGAGAGAAGGTGTGAGGAATCCTCCTCCCTCGATGGAGGACGTCGAAGATGAGGAGGAGTCCAGTTCAGAGCTTGGCAGTGCAGATGTTTGAGGTCTGAAAATGATCTCAGAGATGGCCCTAAAGTAACGAGGGAAAGCATGTCTTTATAAGTGACATTACAGAGGGACTGGAAGAAAGTATGCCTCTTTGCAAATGACACAAAGATCTGCAGCAGGGTTGATACGCAAGGTGGGGTGGAAAGGATGAAAAGGGATTTGGCAAGGTTGGAGGAGTGGTCAAATGTATGGCAGTTTAGATTCAATGCAAAGAAGTGCAAGTAATGCACCTGAGAAACAAAACCCAAGGGGAAGAGTACACAACGGGAGGTGAGATACTGACAACAACAAAAATGGAAAGGGACCTGGGGGTAGTCACATTAGATGACCTAAAGGTGGGCAAGCAATGTGAGAAGGCAGTAAGGAGGGCTGGGGGGATATTGGGATGCACAAGGAGAGGCATCACTAGTAGAAAACAGGAAGTTGTTATCCCTCTGTACAGACAGTTGGGAAGATCACATCTGGAGTACTGTGTACAGTTCTGGAGACCCACCTCTGCAAAGACAGACAGGGTGGAGGCTGTCCAGAGGAGGGCAACCAAACTGGTGCAAGGTCTGCACCAGAAGACATATGAAGAAAGAGTAAAGGAGTTTAAGATGTATAGCCTCGCTGGCCCAGTGGTGCTGAGGGTTGAGGCGCTGGACGCTACACCTCGTGCCACGCCGGCGACCCGGGTTCAGAAACGGACTCGGGCCATCGGGGCTGGCAGGGGAGAGGAAGGATTGAGCATCCCATGACTGCTCTCCTTCCTCTGGGGTGGGCTCAGGGCATGTGTCGTGCTGCAGCGGCACCTAGTGGAGGCTGGGCACACCGTCAGTGGCACGCATACTAAGGGGAGGGAGCAAGGCGGAGGTCTGCACGCTGGTGCAGTTGATGTCACTGCACATCTGGCTCCTGTTGGGAACTTAATGGCGGAAAATCGCAGGGCGACCGCAGTGGCCCATGGCTGAGATCTGTGCCCCTGGACATGAGAGGCGTGGACACCTGGTTTCTGGTCACGGGCACCGGGATTGTCCTGTTAACTTCATCGGGTCCCTGTGTGTGTCTGAGCATACGCCAGACCTGATCTGAGGGTGCGGGCGCTGGTGGCAGGCAGTCGTTGTGGCCTGTTCCGCACAGGAGGGAGTACAAACTGTTAAATAATGAAAAAAGATGTATAGCCTCAAGGAAAGGTGGGAGAGGGGGGACATGATAGAAACTTTTAAAATACCTCAAGGGAATCAACAAAGTCCAAGAGGGTAGTTACACAGAAATGTGATGGCAGAGAAAGGCCCCACGGCCCATCTTGTCTGCCCAACACCCTACCTCCCCCCTTCTGTTATGCTTCCACCCTCTTTTCCCAACCCCTTAAATCTATCCCAAGCCCTCTTGAACCCCTCCACCATTTCAGCTGCCACTACCTCCTCCAGCAGCTTGTTCTAGGCCTCCATCACCCTCTCCGTGAAAAACTGCCCCGACATTACCTCTGTATTGCCCACTTTCCAGTTTGAGGCTATGTCCCCTCGTGTTCGGTCCCTTCTTCAATTTAAACAAGCTATCACCCTCCACCTTATTTATTCCCTTCAGATACTTAAAGGTCTCAATCATGTCCCCCCGTCCCTCCTAGTCTCCAGAGGGTACAACTTCAGCCCTCTCAATCTTATCTCATAGGGTACATCCTGCATCCCTCGTACCATTTTGGTTGCCCTTCTCTGTACCCTTTCCATCAACTCAATTTCTCTTCATAGGTGAGGCCTCCAGAACTGCACCCCATACTCCAAATGCGGCCTGACCATGGTTCTGTATAACGGCATTAGCACCTCCCTCTTCCTGCTATTAAAACCCCTCGCAATGCAGGCCAACATTCCATTTGCCTTTCTCATTGCCTTGCTACACTGGCTGCCCACCTTGAGGTCACGCGATCCCGTAATCCCCAGGTTCCTTTCCATTTCCTTCTCCTTAATCACCAACCCCCAAAGTGAGTAAGTTTCCCTCCTATTCCTCCTCCCCAGGTGCATTAGCGAGCACTTTTGTGCATTAAATTTCAATTTCCAGGTCTCAGACCACCTCTCCAGATTCCGCCTCATGGCTTCCACCCCACTTATCTTTCAGAAAAAGAGATGTGCAAGAACAAGGGGGCACAATTTGAAGATAATGGGGGGATGTCTCAGAGGTAATATGAGGAAGTATTTCTTCACAGAGAGGTTTGTAGATGCATGGAACAGCCTTCCTGAGGAGGTTGCAGAGTCAAAAACAGTGGCGGGATTCAAGAATGCATGGGACGGACATAAGGCAGTTCTAGTGTGGGGGGGTAGGAGGAAGTAGGCTGTTGGTTAACTAGGATATAGCAGTTATGTAAGAAATTACCGTAACAGTAGATCTTCGAAAGAGGTTCCTGCAGTAGGTCTTCACATATACAACTGAGCCCCCAGCGTCAGGTTCCAATGGCAAACTTGTAGGTAGCAGTTATCAGCGGGGACCACCTCCCGACATCAGGTGATGCAACGTCAGTCCGACTATAAAAGGGGCAGTCCCGTGCCCGCCCTCCACTTCTTTTCCACCAGAGACCTAAAGAAAGGTATGAAGAAAGGAAGGAGTGACAACTCCTGGGACCATGTGCCCTATCTAGATCCAAGGACTAGGCAGGATGAAAAAGGAAAGAAATTATTCCAGGAGCTGGGGGAAGGTGTGTGGGAAACTAGACCTACAGCAGGAACCTCTCTCGAAGATCTACTGTTACGGTAAGTTCTTACGTAACTGCTATATCTTACTTCGAGAGGGTTCCTGCAGTAGGTCTTCATATACAGGACTGAATACCCAGCAGTGTAAAGGAAAAAGTTGGAGATAAGGTTCCGGGAGGAGGAAGTGTCTGCCAATAGGAGTACTGTCTTAGGACAAAAGACCCTGCAGAACCACAAGGCTGAATCCAGTTCTGTGCCTAGAGGCAATGTCCAGACTGTAGTGCTTAGTGAAGGTGAGGACCAAAGACCAAGTGGCCACTTCACAGATCTCTGCCATGGACTCATTCCTGAAAAAAGCGGCTGAGGTGGCTCCACTCTGAGTGGAGTGGCCCTTAACTGCCCCTGGTAGGGATTTCCCATATTTTTGCTAAGTGTAGTGGATACAGTTAGCCAACCACCTAGACATAGTCTGTTTAGAGATGGCCTTACCCTGGCACTGGGGTCTACGGGCCACAAAAAGTTGATTCAACTTTCGAACCTCCTTAGTCCGAAAGGTATAGCACCTCAGGATTCGATGTACACCTAAGGTGTGCAAGAGATATTCCCGCATTGGAATGCTGCGGAAAATAAACCGGCAGTTCAACACCCTGATTGAGAGTAGTTTCTGACACCACCTTCAGAAAGAAGGAGGGCTTAGTCCTCAGGACCACTCTGTCCTTGTAGAAAATCAAATAAGGCTCCCTGCATACAAATGCCTGAAGCTCAGAGACCCTTTGAGCTGAAGTGACAGCAACTAAAAACAAAGTTTTCCAAGACAGGAAGCGAATGTCACAATTTGCAGCTGGTTCAAAAGGGGACAAAGTAAGTTTTTCTAACATGAAATTAAGATCCCAGGGAGGACAGGGGTTCCAGACTGGAGGTTTTAGGTGGAGGATACCCTTCAAGAAAAAATTACTCACCTTAGTAATGTTGTTTCTTCTAATGGAGTCTTGCTGTATTCTGACAATTTACAGTTAGGTCCTGCCTTTCAACTGCCCCGGAGACTAAAGGATTAACCTTCCATGGTTACCATGGAACGTTCAACGCGAGCTCGGTTGAAGCCCCTGTCTGCGGTTGTTTGAATCCAAACTGCCAGATCTTTACGAGCATGACTCACTAGAGGTTCTGTGTGGAAACTAAAAACTAACACTTGCCAACTGGCCACTAAACTATACCTAAATGCAAACAAGGGGGTTTCAAAGGAAGACTCAAGTCAGGAAACTCAACAAGTAAAACACCAGAAAGGAACCCCTAGGGTGCCAACACTGCTCCTGCCCACCCACACCCCAAAAACTAGGTTCTGAGAGGGGAGGCGGGGGGGTGGTCAGAATACAGCAAGACTCCATTAGAAGAAACAACATTACTAAGGTGAGTAATTTTTTCTTCAAACAACATGAAGTCTTGCTGTATTCTGACAATATGCAGACTACCAAGCAGTACCTCCATGGGGGAAGGGCAGAACCTACTTTGGAAACAGGCTCTGAGGTACTGCTGTGCCAAACCTAGCAGCACTCCTAGCCTGGATGTCCAGAGAGTAATGCTTGGTGAATGTGTGGACTGTCTTCCAGGTGGCTGCTTGACAGATCTCTATGATAGGAATGTCCCTAGCAGCAGCTAGGGAAGCAGCTGTACCTCTAGTAGAGTGAGCCCTCAGGCCTGAGGGTGGAGTTCTACCCAGTTTCTCAAAGCAGAATTGTATACAAGAAACAATCCACCTGGCAATAGATCTCTTAGTGGCAGGTTTTCCTTTACCAACCTCCCCATATGTGAGAAACAACTGGGGGGACTCAAACCTGTGACCCTTGGTGTGTTCTATATAGTAGCTAAGGGCCCTCTTAATATCTAAGCTATGCAACCTCCTCTCTCCAGAGGAGGAATGGTCAGTGAAGAAAACAGGAAGTGACATAGACTGGTTAAGGTGGAAATCAGAAACTACCTTGGGCAAAAAGCTCCTGTTAGTCCTGAGGACTACCTTGTCTCTATGGAAAGAGATGAAATCAGGCTCCACTGACAGGGCTTGCAACTCACTGATACGCCTGGCAGAGGTAATGGCCACCAAAAACACAGTTATCCAAGTCAAGTACTTAAGCTCTGCAGAGGACAAAGGCTCAAAGGGGGATTGCATGAGCTGGGCAATGCAGACATTAAGGTCCCAAGCAGGAGAAGGGTCCCTGAAGGGCGAATTGGTGTGAAGCAATCCCTTAAAGAACTTGCAGAACACAGGATGTGCTGACAAAGGGGAAGGCTTGCCCACTGACAGGAAAGCGGAAACAGCTGCCAATTGCACTTTAAGTGTAGCTGGCCTTAGACCTAGGCCATTGAGATGGACTATGTAGTCCAGTACATTAGGCAACCCAGCTGAAGCTGGAGAAATACCCTTGTCAGCACACCAAAAGGCAAATCTTTTCCATTTGGAATTATAAGTCTTCCTAGTGGAAGGCTTCTGAGAGGCTTTGAGGATATCCAGTACTCCTTGAGAAAGGTGCAGATCAGCAAATTCTAACTCTTCAAAAGCCATGCCTTGAGATTGAGGTACCAGAGGTTCGGGTACCAAATCCTCCCCTGAGAGGATGAGAGCAGGTTGTAGTTCCTGGGAAGACACAGGGGAAGGTGGACTGCTAAGGACAGCAGCAGGGGGTACCAAGGCTGTCTGGCCCAATCTGGAGCAATCAGGATCACCTTGCATGGTTGTGACCTTATCTTGACTAGTACTTTGAATAGGAGAGGAAAGGGGGGGGAAGCATAAAGAAATGTCCCTTCCCAATTCAGAACCAGAGCATCCAGGGGGACTGAGCCCAAGACTGGGGGTCTGCAACAAAAGAGGAAGTTGGTGATTGTCTGGGGCTGCAAAAAGATCTATCTGTGGAGTGCCCCATCTCGAGAAAATCACCTTCAGAACTAGGGGGGTCTAGGGTCCATTCATGATGGCCCTGGAATTTTCTGCTCAGAGCATCTGCCAGGGCATTGTCCTTCCCTGGAAGATGAACTGCTATCAGAGTGGTGTGCAGGGAATAGGCTAGGGGCCACAGCTTCATTGCTTCTGTGCACAGGGCTGTAGACCGAGTGCCCCCTTATTTGTTGAAGTATCACATGGTGGTGGTGTTGTCTGTTCTGACTTGAACCACCTTGTTCCATACTAATTTGGAAAAAGCTTGCAGTGCCAGCAACACTGCCCTGAGTTCCAAGAGATTGATGTGAAGTAGGGATTCCTGAGGTGACCACCGACCTTGGGTGGTAAGATCCCCCAGGTGGGCCCCCCAGCCTAGCAGGGAGGCATCCGTGGTGAGAATTACTGAATGAGACAGAGACGAAAGGAACTCCTTGTCTCAAGTTGCCCAGATCCTGCCACCATTGCAAAACCTGGATCAGGGTTCGAGTCACTGGGACTAATTTGGTAAGGGAGTCCTTTCTTTGGGACCAGAAGGCTCTCAAGTGGAACTGAATGTCCCTCATCTGGAATCTTGCCCCTTGGACCACTGCTGTGGAAGCTGCCATGTGGCCCAGAAGCTGAAGAAAGTGCCTTGCTGGCTGAGACACCTGAAGGCTGAAAGAGGAGGCCAGTTGTATACTTGAACGTTTCTATCATGTCCCCCCTTTCCCTTTTTTCCTCGGGGCTATACATATTAAGACTAAAGGAGCTTAATATGTATAGCCTCGAGAAAGGAGGGAAGGGGGACATGATAGAAACGCTCAAGTACCTGCAAGTGAATCGACAAAGTCCAAGAGGCACACCTCTCAAAAAAGAGGCGGCAAGAAACAAAGGCTACTTAAAGATAGAGGGGGGCTCAGAGGTAATTTAAGGAAGTATTTTTTCACAGAGAGGGTTGTGGATGCATGGAACGGCCTTCGGAGGAGGTTGTGGAGTCAAAACAATAGTGAAATTCAAGCATGCATGGGACAGTCAATAAGGCCATTCTAGGGATGGGGTAGGAAGAAGTAGGCTGCTGGTTAACTAGGATCTGCAGCTTATCCAGTAGGTAGGGAAATGGGCAGACTGGGTGGGCCACGTGGTCTTTATCTGCTGTCAAATTCTATGTTTCTATGTATAAGATACCTTGCCCTGTCCAGGGGAAGGAAAGCTCTTGCTTTTACCGTATCCAGTTCCGCCCCTATGAATGTGAGGAGCTGCACTGGCTCGAGAACTGACTTTGGCAAGTTTAGGAAGAACCCTAAGGAAGTGAGCACTTGCTGGATAATCTGCAAATGTGACTTGACTTGGTCTGGAGACTGACCCACTGTGAGCCAGTCGTCCAAGTAAGGAAAAATGGAGATCTTTTTTCTCCTTAAGAAAGTGACCACTACTGCCAGGTACTTTGTGAAGACCCTTGGGCCTGATGTTAGGCCAAAGGGCACTGCTCTGAATTGATAGTGGCCTGAGGGCAACTTGAACCTGAGGTACTTTCTGTGGGAGCACCTGATGGGAATGTGAAAACAGGCATCCTTGAGATCCAGGGAGGCTAGCCAGTCCCCTGGCTTCAGAGAGGGAAGAATCATTTCCAGAGTCACCATTTTGAACTTTGGCTTTAGAAGATGTTTGTTCAGGTATCTTAGGTCCAGGATGGGCCACCATTCTCCTGTCTTTTTGGGGATTAGGAAGTACCTGGAGTACAATCCTTTGCCCTCATGTAGGGTAGGAACCCTTTTTATGGCTCTGAGAGCCAAACGGGAAGAAACCTCTGACTCTAGAGCAAGGATCTCTGAAAGATTTGCAGGTGGAAACGATCTGGTTCTCACCTTGGGAAATCTTTTGAAGCTGAGACCCAGACCCTGGCTTACTAATTCCAAGACCCACTTGTCTGATGTTAGAGACCTCCAGTCCTGGACAAAGTAAGCTAGCCGCTCCCTACAGGAATAGGAGAATCGGCCCGGGCTGATCCCTCAGGGTGTCTGCTTGGCAG
Source organism: Neoceratodus forsteri (assembly GCA_016271365.2). NCBI lineage: Eukaryota > Metazoa > Chordata > Ceratodontiformes > Ceratodontidae > Neoceratodus > Neoceratodus forsteri. Next base: position 1,137,955,419 of record CM028133.1, read on the forward strand.
GGGCTTTAGGCTGTGGGGAGGATGCAGGCCTGCTCATCCCCAGTCTTCCTCTCCCTCTGAAGAACCCCCTCTGAGCAAACGAAGAGGAGGCCTGAGCTTGGTAGAAAGGCCTGTGAAAAGGCCTGCCCCTGCCCCTGGGCTGCTGCCTCTGAGGAGTGACTTGCCTTTCCTTGGCCTGTGCACTCCTGTAAGTTGTCCTATATTCATCCATCTTTTTCATATAATTCTGTGTCTGCTCCACAAACAGAGAATTCCCAGTAACAGGGAAATCCATGGCCTTAGCCTGGGTATCCTGAGACAGGTTAGTACATACGAGCCAAGCCATTCTCTGAAGAGCCACAGATGTAGCCATGACTCTTGATGAAACATCATTAGAGTCCACAGCAGCATGAAATTGTACCTTAGATGCCTCTAACCCATCTGCAGCCACCTGCTCCAGCTCCCTGGAAAGCTGGTCAGGGGTCTGTTTAGCCAGAGCCAGAACAGTGTCCCATCTGGACTTCTGGTACCTAGCTGTGTAGGCCATATAGTTAGCCTGTCTAAGTCCCAAGGACGCAGCCATGTACTGTTTCTTTGCCATGGCATCAATCCTCCTGGAGTCCTTATCTGGGGGTGTGATGCCAAGGGGATATTTGCCTTATCACAGGCAGCAGCCTGCACTACCCCAACATGACTGCATTGCTGCGAAAGGAACTCCGTACCTGAGCCTGACAGGGCATACCTCTTGTCCATTCTTCTATCCATAGGAAGTATGGAATTAGGAGACTGAAGAATCTTGTTTGTCTGTTTCCCAAAAGACTTATGGAGGGGAATAGACAGTCTCCTGGACTCTGGGATATCCATCATTTCTACAAAGTCAGGCTCCTCCTGGTCCTCCACAGCCTCTTCCAAAAGAAGCTGGAGGGTTTCAGCCACCTTCTTATAGAACAAAAAGTGGGAGGGGGACTCAGAAAGCCTAGGAGGGGAAACACCTGAAGGCCTCTCTGAGGAGACGTCCGGGTCAATAAGAACATCCAGACCTTCATAATCTCCATCATCTTCATACTCCAACTCCTCCTCCTCATCCGGTTCATAAAATTCTTCCAAGGTATAATCCGGAACCAGAGGAACCGACCGAACCGAGCCCCTGCTAGATGGAGCCAGTTCAGCTGGAACCGAAGTAAGCGATTGTACAATTCTTATCACCTTGGCTATCTCATCAATGGTCGGAGAAAAAGCTTGTGGATCCGAACCGGACGATTTTTCTTTTCACTTTCTTTTAACCGGAACCTGCTCCTTGGAACTGGCTTTCCTTTTCCCCGAAGAAGTTTCGCCCTGGTCAGAGGGCACTTCCTCAGGTTCGGCTGAAACCTTACCGGGCTGGCCATCCGGGTCAGCGGACTTCACGGCCTCCTTTTCCCTCAGTCTACCTAATCTTTTTTCAAGGGTAGCTTTGGGAAAACTTTTACAAATTTAGCAGTCTGAATCGAGGTGGTCAAACCCCAGACAGTAAACACAGGTGGTGTGGGGATCTGCCTTAGCAAAGGCTTCCCCACACACAACACAGTGTTGAAACCCAGTGGGCCCGTTTTTTTTCTTGGATTTCTCAGAAATAGCCAATCCTAACAAAAACGTACCCTTTTTTCGGCAATCCGCCAGGCAAGACTCCTCTATCGGTTCCAGACCATGTTACGGGCCCTGGAAAAAAACGTAATTAAATCCCTTTTTTTAGAACAGATACAGACCTGTAACCACACACTAAATTTTCTTTATTTTTAATTTTTTTTTTTTTTTTTAACCCTACCGATCGGTTCAACCGAACCAATCCGAGAATTACAAGTTCCACACAGAAACACAAAAGAAACTATCTAGTACTCACGATACCACAGACAGAGACTTAAACCGAAAGTTTGATGAAGGAGGTTCAACGAACTGCAGAAAAACAACACTTTAACTGACTTTTTCCGAACCGAGCAAAGGAGAAATCTCTGGAGCGACTGTTCAGTGAGGCGGAGTAAAGAATCTGGCAGTTTGGATTCAAACAACCGCAGACAGGGGCTTCAACCGAGCTCGCGCTGAATGGTCCATGTTAACCATGGAAGGTTAACCCTTTAGTCTCCAGGGCAGTTGAAAGGCAGGACCTAACTGCATATTGTCAGAATACAGCAAGACTTCATGTTGTTTGAAAAAGGTTTTAGAACCCTCCAGCAGAGCTAGGGTTTTGCCCTCCACCGGGAGGTGTTAGGCCAACACCCCAGAGAGGTGGACCTTGATGGAGGAGTAATTAAGGCCCAACTCAGATAAATACACGAGGTACTCTAACACCTGGGCAGCCGTGCATGAAAAGGGGTCCAAGCTCCTGGCTGCGGCCCAGATAGAAAATATTTTCCACTTCATGGTGTATGTGGATCTAGTAGAGGGTTTCTGGCTTCCACCAGTACCTGTGCAACCTGGGAAGAGACTCCATAGCGTGAGGCTGCTATGTCCATGGGTGCCACGCATGAAGGTGGAGAGACTGAAGGCTCAGGTGCACCAAGGAGCCCTGCTCCTGAGACAGAAGGTCACAAGACAATGGCAGAAGGACCAGAGGTTCTAGAGCCAGCTGTTGTAATAGCGGGAACCAGATCTGTCGAGGCCACAGGGTGGCAATCAGAATTAAGTGGGCCCCTTCCACCTAAAGTTTCAGCAGAACCTTCTGAATGAGACGAAAGGGAGGAAATGCGAATAGAAGCCTCCCTGTCCAAGAGAGAGACAGTGTGTCTTGCCAAAAAGCCCCACGCCCGGGAGCGACCAAAAGCTGGGTGGTTTTGCGTTGTATGTGGAGGCGAACAGATCTATGTCTGGCCGACCCATCAAAGAAACAAGTCTTCGACTGCCTCCTGCTTTAACTCCTACTTATGCGCCCTGGTCACCAATCGGCTGAGACTGTCCGCCAGGACATTGTGTATGCCTGGGACATGGACTGCTGTCAGAAACAGACCATGCTGGATCGCCCAGTACCATACTCTCATTGCTTCCCTGCAAAGTGGGGACAACTGAGTTCCTCCCTGTTTATTGAGATACCAAACAGTGGACATGTTGTCTGTCTGGATGAGAAGTGTTCCCTGGAGGAGTAATGACTGATAAGCCTGGAGAGCATAGAGAACTGCTCTTGTTTCCATTACGTTGATGTGGAGCTGTTGCTCCTGGGTAGACCACAAACCTTGGGTCTTGTGGTCCCCCAAGTGGGCTCCCCAACCCATGTTGGAAGCTTCCGACGTGCATGTCTGTGTGGGGGTAAGGTAGTGGAAAGGGGCTTTCACTAACAGGTTGGAGAGGTCCTGCCACCAGAGGAGATCCTTCTGAAGACTGGAGATCATGACCAATTGGTTCATGTCGTCCGACCTCTGGTCCCACTGGACTCAAAGAGACCACTGGGTGACTCATGTGTAGTCTGGCTAGGGGGACAGTAGAAATGGCCACTGCCATAAGTCCCAAGAGATGGAGCACAGCTTGTACTGGGATCCATCGAGCCTGGGCCACCAGGGTGGCTTGAGAAACTAAAGTCTTGGCTCGATCCAATGGCAGAAAAGCCTTGCTATGGACCATGTCTAGTACCGCCCTTATGAAATGGAGGCGCTGACAGGATACTAGCTGGGACTTGGGGAGGTTGACTGAGATACCCAGCTGGACAAACAGATCCAGAGTGAAAGAGAGTGACTCCTTCAGACTGTCCGGGAAGGGGGCTGAAAACAGCCAGTAGTCCAAGTACGGGAACACGTGTATGTCCTTGTGGTGAAGAAATGCTGCTACTACCGCTAAGCACTTGGTGAAAACCTAGGGTGCCGAGGAGAGGCCAAAGGGGAGTCCTCTGAAATGAAAATGGTTATTCTTGAAAGGAGAAATGAAGGAAGCGGCAGTGGGCCGGGAGGATGGGGATATGAAGGTAAGCATCCTGCATATCCAGGGAACACAGCCATGTGTTTGGTTGGAGCATGGGTAGGAGTCCCTGAAGGGTCAGCATGTGAAACCTCTTGTATTCCATGAAGAGGCTGAGTGTGCCGAGATCTAGGATAAGTTGTAGATCCCTCGTCTTCTTTGGTACTAGGAAGAAGTGGGAGTAAAATCCCCTTCCTAGTTGATTTTGAGGGATGGGCACTATGACCGCTTTTTGCAGGAGGGCCTGGATCTCCTGAGAGACAATGGGGTCTGACCTTGGAGTAAGGACCTTCAGAGAGGATGGGATGGAGGGAATCTCCAGGAACTCTGTGAGTGACCTTGTTGAGCAGTTGAAGCACCCATCTGTCTGCGGTGATGGCCCTCACGTCTCAGGTGGAGCAGACCTCCCTCCTACTAGTTCCTCCAAGATGAGCGGAGCTAACGGGAGGAGGGAAGGGAGTCATGATGCCAAGGGGAGATGAGCTTTGCTCCCAGAGGCAGGTTTGGCAAACTTTGCCTGAGGGGTATGGGCTCCAGAGCCAGTGGCGTGTCTTTTGCTCTGACACTTGTTCTGGGTTTTATTCCATCGTCTCTGGAGACGAAAAGGCTGCTTCTTTTGACCCATCCTATACATAGAGCACACGTCACAAAGTGATTGTCCGCTGTCCTGCAGTCCCGTGCTAATGTCCTTCATGTCGCTGCCAAAGAGGACGGAACATCCAGGAAGGATGACTGGACATCCTGTGCCAGACCTGCGATCCTGAGCCATGCCAGGTGCTGGAAGCAGATCCCTGTAGCCGCAGCCCTAGCCGTCAAATCCACAGAATCGTATGTGGCTCTGAGGGCATGCTGGCAGGAAGACTTATTCATACGGACCTTGTCCAGCAACTTGTTTCTGAGAATTTCATCCAGTATGTCCTGAAGGTCCCTCTCGAGCTCCAAGAGGGAGGCCATCTGGAAGGCCACCATAAGGGACACATACTTTAATGACTAGATGGTGCAAGACGTAGATAAATATATCTTCCTGCCGAATTGGTCCAGTTGCCTTGAGTCCTTGTTGGGTGAGTAGGAACTCAAGTGCTAGGGTTGGGCTGAACGGTCATGTGCGGCTGTGATGACCACGAAGTCTGCTTTAGAATGTGAGGTTAAATGCGAAATCCCTTCCAGGGGGAAGTAAGTGCGATCGGCTTTCCTGGAAACAGCCGGTATGGAGGAGGGCTGCTGCCACATGGTAATGAAAGTACAGTTACGTAAGAACTTACCGTAACAGTAGATCTTCGAGAACAGCTCTTGCAGCAGGTTACACCATAAGGACTGAAGCCGGCAGGCATCAGGACCCCACGGAAAAATTCTAGCTAGCTATCTTCAGCGGGGACTGCCCCGGACGTCGGTCCCCCCTCTGACATCAGGCGTAGTACATAAGGGGGTGGTCCCGCCAGATTCCCCAGTTCTCCCGATGCAGACTTCCGGCCGCAGGCTGACATCGAAATGGGAGACCGAGGATCCACCGTCAGAAGACAAACGGGAAAAATCCCTGTTAACAAAGGCTTAAGCCATGCCTCCTCCAAGGGGAAGGTGGGCGGGAAGGTACCTGCTGCAAGAGCTGTTCTCAAAGATCTACTGTTCACAGTAGTTCTTACGTAACTGTACTATCTTATAGAGACACAGCTCTTGCAGCAGAACCCTACTAGGACTGATTCTAAGCAATGGCGCTTGCAAACACTCTGGGAGGAGGAAATTAGAAACGTTTCAGGTCCTGAATCTAGGATAGGAGACCCTGTAGCACCGCCAGGCGAAGCCTGCTCTTGGCTGTGAAGCAATGTCAGGCTATAATGCCCGATAAAGGTATGAACAGGCTCCAAGTGGCTGCAGCACAAATGGCAGAGGTGGAGAGCGTTTGAAGTGCTGCAAAGGAGGTGGCCACACCTAGTGGAATGGCCCCGGACTGATCCTGGGGGGGGCTTTCGTTTGATATCATAACAGTATGAGATGCACTGGACAAGCCAGTGAGACAGGGACTGTTTGGATACTGGTTGGCCCATCATCCTTTCAGCAAAGGAAATGAAAAGTTGCTCCGAAGTACGAAGCTGCTTAGTTCTGCTCAGGTAGTACCTTAAGCTGCGGTGAACATCCAGGGTGTGAAGCAGTGCCTCTCCTCTGTTAGAATAATTAGGAAGTAGACCGGCAGGTCAATATCCTGATTGAGAGTGAGGTGTGGAAACCACCTTAGGCAAGAATTTAGGATTCGTCTCAGGATACCTGTCCGGTGGAAAATTAAATAAGGCTCTTTGCACATGAGACCTGAGCTCAGAAACTCTTCTCGCTAGCGTAACAGCAACCAAAACAGCGTTTTCCGCGACAAGCGCAGCTGTGATCACAGCAGGCTCAAAAGGAGGAGCATGAGTTGCTCCAGGACAAAAGAGCAAGTCCCATGGGGCACTGGTTCCTTAATGAGCGGCCTAAGATGTAACACCCCTCTCAAAATTCTCGACAGGCATCTAATTGTGCCACTGGACCTGTCCACGAAGGTGGTAGCTGAAATAAGCACAGGGTGCACTAACAGAGGAGTAGGCGAGACCCGAGACAGAAGGGGAGGCAGGTACTCTAACACCGCTTTCACGGACAGCCTAAGGGAAGGCCGTGTGCTGGACCATAGACAAAAAACTGCGCCATTTCATGGCGTACGTCGCATGTGTTGCTGGCTTTCTGGCTGCAGAAAGAACTTCCGCAACCTCTTGCGAGACCCCGTGAAGCAAGATGGCTATGTCTCTAGGAGCCAGGTTCAGTGAGCGTAAGTCTGGGTGGACCAGTGAACCCTTCTCCTGAGACAAGAGGTGGGAGCTGAATGGCAATGGGAGCGGAGGTTCCCAGGACAGCTGAATTAGCAAAGGGAACCAGATCTGTCTGGGCCAGAAAGGGCCACCAGGATCATTGTTGCATGCTCCCTGCGCAGTTTGAGAAGAACTCTCTGGATCAACGGAAAGGGAGGGAAAGCGTAGAGGAATCAGTCCGCCCAGGAGAGGGACAACGCATCTCGCCAGAAAACACCAGGCCCTGGATCTAGCGAGCAAAAATTGGGCAGTTTTGCTTTGGATGGGGAAGCGAACAAGTCCAATTCTGGAGTTCCCCATCGAAGAAACAGATCCTCTGCTACCTCCTGAAGAAGTTCCCACTCGTGGACTCTGGCCTGGGAGTGACTCAGGCCGTCTGCAATTGTGTTGTCCACCCCGGGAACATGTACTGTGATCAGGTTCGCGCCGTGTCGGATTACCCAATCCCACACCCTCATGGCCTCCCTGCAAAGGGGTTAAGAGTGTGCGCCTCCTTGTTTGTTGAGGTAATACATCACTGCCGTGTTGTCTGTCTGAAGCAGGAGAGTACTTGGCGGGATCTCTGACTGAAATGCCTGCTGGGCATAAAGGACCGCCCTCATCTCTAGGACGTTGATATGGAGGTGGGCCTCCAGAGGGGTCCACGTTCCCTGGGATTTCACCCCGTCCAGGTGTACTCCCCACCCTAGACCTGAGGCATCTGTGGTGAGGATTACCTCCGGGGATGGCGCTATAAACGGGACGCCCACAGAGAGTGTCCCTGGGTCTAGCCACCACTGCCAGTCTCGAATCGCGGTGTTCGTGATTCTGACTGGATACTGCATGTGGTCTTGCCTTTGGTCCCATTGCACCTTGAGCATCCACTGAGTTACCCGCATGTGGAGCCTTGCAAAAGGGACAGTAGGAATGGCCGCAGCCATGTGTCTGAGCAAGCGAAGGACGGACCTGGCTGGGACAGTCTTGTTCGACGAAAGCTCCCTGATGAGGGATCTGAGGCGCTCCGCTCTGTCGTCTGGAAGAAATGCTCTTCCCTGAACAGTATCCAGTACTGCGCCTATGAACTGCAGTTTCTGCGACGGTACCAGGAGAGACTTCTCGTGGTTGATTAGGATACCCAGAGAACGAAACAAGTCCTGGGTGCTCTGGATCGCCGGTAACAGCGCCTCTCTGGAGGCGGCTATGAGAAGCCAATCGTCCAAGATGCGAACACATAATGGCCCTGTCTCCTTAGAGACGCTGCCACGACTGCCATGCATTTGGTAAAGACCCTGGGTGCCGATGACAGCCCGAATGGAAGGGCTCGGAACTGAAGATGATGGCCAAGAAACTCAAAGCGCAGGAACCTCTTGTGCACTTGAGCTATAGGGATGTGCAGATAAGCGTCCTGCATATCTAGAGATGCTAAAAAGGCGTCCTGCTTCAGCATGGGAATAAGACCCGGAAGAGTTACCATGCGGAATCCTTTGTAGGCGACCAACAAATTGAGGTCGCTGAGGTCCAGAATTGGACGGAGGTCCTCTGTTTTCTTTGGAACCAGGAAGAAGTGGGAATAGTATCCGTGTCCTCTCTGGTTCTCTGGGACGTACTCTATCGCTCCCTTTTGCAGGAGCGTGAGTACTTTGTCTGATCAATGACTTGTGCTGACCCGGTACCGGGAGAGCAACGGAGGCCTCGAGGGTGGCTTTTCCGCGAATTCTATAAAGTGGCCTCTTCCGACCAACTGCAGAACCCACCTGTCGGTGGTTATAGTCTGCCATCCTGGCAGGAAATTCGCAATGCGACCCCAGACCATGATGTCCCGTTGATCCTGAGGGGCGGGGGCCGGGAGGGAGTCAGGCTGTGGCGGCTGAGGGTCCCGCTGGCTGGACCGGCTTAGTCGTGGCTTGACCTGCGGGTTGTTTCCTGGGCTCTGCAGCTTGAGCCCTCTGTTGTGGAGCAGGGGTGGGACTGTTGTCTCTGCATCCGTCCCACGAAATCGGCTTTGGTTCCACGAAAGGAATCCAAGCTTGGGTCAGTACATGGCCTGAACTGACCACCGCCTTCCCGGCTCTTTGAGTTTGGTAATTATCTTCTCTGAGGGTTTACCAAACAAAACTTCTCCCTAATGGGGCGTCCATGATGTTTCTGGACGTCGGTAAAACTGGAGACGGAGACAAGAGTGCCTCCGGAGGCATCGCCTGAAGCTGCTGCTCGGGCAGAGGAGTCCGCGGAGTCGTCACGCTCGTAGCACTTGGGTTCCTACTGTCTCAACCTGCACGGAGGAGTTGCAACATCTCCTCCTTCTGCTCACCTTCCGCAATTCAGCCACATCCAGACCCTGCTCCCACGGGGCATTTGGAACTGCACCATGTGGGTCAAATAATTCAGGGATCTGATGGCGAGGTAGCGGAAGCATACGTGCGCCTACCCATGGCGTCCAGCTGCTTGGACTCTTGGTCCGGTGGCAGGGTGCTCAAATGTTGCGGTCTCTGGGACGGTCATGAGAGGCTGTTATGACCAGAGAGTTGGCCTGAGGATGCTGAGTCAAGCACTGGTCTTCTCTTGGAGCCTTGGACAAGCGGTCAGTTTTTCTTGAGCATCGCTTGAGTGAATGTGGACACTTCCGCCCGCCTTGGTGGCGTCCACGAAAGTGTCAACCAAGGGTGGCACCGACCACAGGCTTGGGGTCCTTCTGCCAAAGATACTGCAAGGTGTAGCCTCTGGGATCTAACTCTTCCAGATCCCATCCCATGTTCTCTTGGATGTGTCTCATGATATCCGAGAACGAGAAGGGTCATCCGGAGAGACTTTGGCAGCTCACGTGGGTCGGAGAAGGGATGAGAGGGGAGATGGGGATCTGGATGTTGAAAACTCTGATCCTGTGTCCTCCATCGAAGGCGAACAGCAGCGTCTTCTGGGTCTCTTGGGACTGGGTGACCTAGAAGAGGATCTGGATGGAGTTCTCCTTTTATCTGGTCTTCCCCTTGGAGGGGTCCTGGGCTCCCGGGGAGGAGGTAACCAGCCTGCAGACCCAGATGGAGAAGGGGGCACAGGAACCGGAGGAGCAACCGGTGTAGGAGGAGGAGGAGGAAGCGGAGGTGGAGTGGGGACCATGTCCTTTTGATGGTATCCACCAGTAGTGAAAAGCTCCTTCACCTCTGAAAAGAAAGGCCCGACAATGGCCGGGCGCGGTGAGCAGTCGTCGGGTCCCAGCATCGGCTCCACAGGGGGCTCGGGTTGTGGCGAGGGTTCCCTGGGAGTCTCACCAGGACCGGGGTCACCCGTCTGGTCTTCGGGCTGAGTTAACTCCTCCTCAGTGATGGTCTCCTGACCGAAGTCGGTCGGAGGTGTCGGGGTCCTCTTCTCAATTGGAGCAGGCACCGGTCCCCCTACCGGCGTCCGGTGATGAGTTGGCCTGGCCGGCGACGGTCTTCTGACGGACGACGGCTCTGGGGACCTATGGCGAGAGGCTGTCGGACGAACCGATGTCGGGTCCAGCGGCCTCTTAAGTGAGGTGAGCTCCTTGGTTTTCCGGTGGAGAGGAGGAGGCAAGGAAGCAGACCTGATGTCGGGTTCAGAATGGCGGGAACCTGACTTGTGGTGATGGTAGCGATCCCCCGACTTAGCCAGAGCCTTGGAGGAAGAGGAAGGCCTGGGAGTCTTGGCCTGAGAAGAGGAGCCTGAAGACTTTCTCACAGCAGCGGGGAGAGGCTGAGAGCTGGCCCGGGAAGGAGAGCAGTCGGACCTGGAGCCAGAGCTGCGCGAGTCGGAGGCCCGAGACGGGGACCTGGAAGGGGCCTTCTCCCTATGCTTCTCAGCATGCTTGCGGGCCTTCTTCGAAGAATCCCCCTTGGAAGCCATGATCTTGAGTTGTTCCTCTAGCAGGAATGCCTGTAGGACCTTCTGGCGACGGATCTGGGTTCTGCTGTTGAAACCCTGGCAAAAGGTGCAGGACCGGGTGTCGTGGTCTGGGCCTAGGCACCGGACACAGGCCGAGTGCAGATCCTTGAAAGGGATCTGCTTCCCACAGGTGCACTTCAAGGACTGACCGGAGGTCGGAGAGGACATCAGAGAAAAAACTGAATACGAAGAGCAATTTCCCGTGGAAAGCACTATACCGCGTCAGCGCTGGAAACTGAACCCGAAGGGTCGAGACATACTAGGTGTTGACGCAAAAAGAACTGAGAATCTGGCGGACTGCCCCTTATGTACTACGCCTGACGTTGGAGGTGGGACCGACGTCAGGGGGCGGTCCCCGCTGAAGATAGCTAGTTAGAATTTTTCCGTGGGGTCCTGATGCCTGCCGTCTTCAGTCCTAATGGTGTAACCTGCTGCAAGAGCTGTGTCTCGAAGTAAGATCAAATCCTCATGAGGGCCCATCCGGTGGGGGTATGGGTAGAGGGTCTGTAGTAGCCAGATCCAGATGCTCAGCCAGTCTCCTGAACTGAGGATCTACTTCTTTAGAAGGCCAGCCTCCTGCTGCCCGGATAGTCCTCAAAAGATCTCCAAAAGAAGGACCTTCTGAAGGGGATTTCGGAGATTCCTTAGGTGGGACTTCCACTGGTGATTGAGGATCAGAATGATCTGAGTCGATATCAGAGTCTGAAGGTTCAGTGCTACTATGGATGGATGGCTCCATCCCGGTGGCGCCCACTGGCAGGGAACCCGAAGCCCAACTCAGAGGAACCGGAGGTGGTGATGCTCTGGGTAGAGGAATGTCACCCACTGGTTGGGATCTCAATTCTGAAATGAGCTGGGTCCTGGCATCCTGCCACGAAACCGAGACCAAATCTCGACTGAGCGGCAGTGGTGGGGGAGGAGGAGGCTGGTAAACTGGATACCCTGAATAAGACAGCTGTTGCCAAAAAGGATATGGATATCCGGGCAACCAAGTGGGATAGCCAAGTGGTGGGTGTCTGGGAGATGGATAACTGGTCGTAGGGTATCCTGGCAAAGGATATCCCGGCATCAGGTATCCCAGTGTCAGCAGCACATGGCCTGGAGTCGGATATTGAGGACCTGAGGGAGGCCCGCCCAGCAGCGGAATATGGGGATCTGGCCCCGGGAAACCACCTGAAGGTACTGCAGGACTGGCCTGGGGGTGCTGGAGGGCCACAGGGTGGCAGGGGATCAGGTGTGGTGCCCGAAGGTCCCAGGGGATGCTCCATAGTGATCAGATCCCTGACCGGTGACAGACTCCTGTCTGTGGGTGGCAAAAGACCAGGTGAAGGGGGTAACTCAGGATAGGACCCCAACGAAAGGTCCAAGAGCGATCTTGATGGAGGGGACTGGACAGGATTGGGTGGCGAATCCCTGAGGTGAAGAACCTGAAGGGATGAGTTGTCTTCTGCAAGTACGCTCAAGCCCATGTCAGGGTCCTCACGGGAGCCCGACGGGTGAGGCAGCGTGTCCAGGCAGACGATGGAGGGTCCGTCGCTTGACTTATCAGACGCAACCGGGCTGGCAGTGATCAAAGGTCACTGCTAGACTTACTGGTCGGGGCCGTGCAGCCGGCAACAGAGTCGGAGGGTGACTTAGCGGCACTGCTGTGTGGAGGAGAAGAGATAGAAACCTTAAGAGAGGTGACCCCTGGCTGCCCGGTCATCTCAGCAGGAGGGGGAGAAGGTGTCTAGTCCACAGAAGCAGATGGGGGCCCCGAAACAGAAGTACTCACAGTTTTAGAAGTGGAAGGCTTTCCACATGGTGATGGGCTCCTCTTCCGGCGCTTCTTCTTTTTCTGGGGGCTGGCGCCGATGACTTCTCCCTAAGCTCCTGCAGCTCTTTTCCATGGACGTCAGCCATTGGGTGAGAAGGTGGGCCTTGAGGGTCCACTTGCATCTGGTTCATGTCACCTGGTTAAAGCCCTGACAGATAGCACACTCGTCCGAGTTGTGCTTGTGGCCTAAAACACAGGAGGCAGCGGGAGCGGTTGTCCCCGTGCGGGATTTGAGTGCCTCACTTAGAGCACTTCTTTTTTTGGGTGAGTCGACATACACTCTGTCTAAAATATAGGTAAAGTTAAAGTTTTTGAAGAAAAAACGTCAAATATAACGCTGGCGACTGATCGCTGTTCTACGTGAGCCAACAAACTAGGAGTGATGAGCACAAAAGAACTGAGGCGGTGGGACTGCCTTTATTGTCAGACTGGGGCAGTCTGCACTGATGAATGATAGCTACAAGTTTGCCATTGGAACCCGACGCTGAGGGCGCAGTCCTATATGTGAAGACCTACTGCAGGAACCCTCTCGAAGTAAGATCTGCAGCTTATCCGTTAGGTAGGGAAATGGGCAGACTAGGTGAGCCAAGTGGTCCTTATCTGCCACCAGATTCTATTTTTCTATGTTTCATCCACCACAGCTCTGAATTGTTCCCAAGTAAGAGGGCCACCAGAACAAAGGAACCCTGGAAAGGAGGGGAGAGGTGACAAAGTGATCAGAGGTGGGACAGCATGGCCGAGCCAGGACGGTCCTCTGCCAGTGCTAGAATGATGCCAGAAGTACTCTATCTAGGGAGGTAACTGACAGACCTCTCCATCCCAGTGCACCTAACTGTCAATGGGCAGACTTGAGGCTTGCCCCTGAGGGGAAACCCCCAAGTGAGAAGGCTGGAGCCATGAAAAGTCCTCCAGAAGGCTCCAAGACACACCCACTGCAGAATCCCTCCTCTGAGAGAAGGGAAAGCATGGACGTGTCCAAGCAGCAACCCCCAATAGTTCTTTTGAGAAGATCATTGCCAAGACCTAGCCCCACCAACCCTCCTTTTTAGAGAAGAGGATCTGTCACTCTGAGGTGTCTCAGTCTACGAATCTGGGCTGACTGCTTTGGGAGGAGTAGCCTCAGCTCCCCCAAGGGAGGTGCAGGGGTCTTCTTGAAGATCCTCATTGGCAGCTGGAATCCAGATAAGTTGGTCTCATCCTGACCAACTGGAGGGCTCCTGACCCCAAGCTGGCCCCAGTATTGGTGTTTGGAGCAGAAGCAGAGGTGATCACGGCACCACTCGAAGATGTGGCACTGATCACAGCCATGGTGCTGCCACAGTGCTGCCAACAAAAGCAGCACCAGATGTGGCACTGCCATGCACAGAAACAGTGGGGTGGGCCCCAGGAGGCCCTCAGCACCAGAATTGGTGCCAGAGGGGTTCAGCGTGGCAGAGCCATCTACGCACTGTTGCTCAACAGTGATGCTGGCCCAGAAAGTTCAGTTTAGACCCCAGAGACATTCGAGCAGAGTCCAAGGAGCCTGGGATCTAGTAAGGGTCATCCCGGTCATCATCCTCCAAAATGGGAGTTGAGACCAGGAGACCTCCAACCGGGCCACTCCCCGAACGATGGAATCTTCTGTGCTAAGGGAAGTATCTGAAGGAGGCCTGGAAGTGCTATCAACTCTGCCCCACTAACCAGCACCGGAGAGAGAGAATAAGCAAGACCCAACAGCAGTCTCAAGGGTATCACCCAAGAAGAGCCTGTGTGTAGTCCTGACTCTACCTCAGAGGTTGTCTGGGCCTCCGAGGAGGCACCGGACTGAGAAGGGCAACTAGCTCCCTCTCCCCGGAGGAAGATGGCTTCCCCGTTTACGTGACCTGCCTCTGCCCCTTGATCTGCATGGTGCAGAGGGTGACAGGGCAGAGCTCAGACAGAACATGAAACACTTGTCAGTCTGTATGCTGATGACCTGCCTCTGACCCTTGATCTGCATGGCGCAGAGGGTGACAGGAGCGCAGACAGAACATAAAACACTTGTCTGTCTGTAGACTGATGACCTGCCTCTGGCCCTTGATCTGCATGGTGCAGAGGGTGACAGGGCACAGCTCAGACAGAACATGAAACACTTGTCAGTCTGTAGACTGATGACCTGCCTCTGGCCCTCGATCTGCATGGTGCAGAGGGTGACAGGACACAACTCAGACAGAACATGAAACACTTGTCAGTCTGTAGACTGATGACCTGCCTCTGGCCTTGATCTGTATGGTGCAAAGTGTGACAGGGCACAGCTCAGATAGAACATGAATCACTTGTCAGTCTGTAGACTGAGGACCTGCCTCTGGCCCTTGATCTGCGTGGTGCAGAGGGCGACAGGACACAGCTCAGACAGAACAAGAAACACTTGTCAGTCTGTAGACTGATGATCTGCCTCTGGCCTTGATCTGCATGGTGCAGAGGGCGACAGGACACAGCACAGACAGAACATGAAACACTTGTCAGTCTGTAGACTGATGACCTGCCGCTGGCCCTTGATCTGCATGGTGCAGAGGGCGACAGGGCACAGCTCAGACAGAACATGAAACACTTGTCAGTCTGTAGACTGATGACCTGCCTCTGGCCCTGGATCTGCATGGTGCAGGGGGTGACAGGACACAGCTCAGACAGAACATGAAACACTTGTCAGTCTGTAGACTGGAGACCTGCCTCTGGCCCTGGATCTGCATGGGGCAGGGGGTGACAGGACACAGCTCAGACAGAACATGAAACACTTGTCAGTCTGTAGACTGATGACCTGCCTCTGGCCTTGATCTGCATGGTGCAGAGGGTGACAGGGCACAGCTCAGACAGAACACGAAACACTTGTCAGTCTGTAGACTGATGACCTGCCTCTGGCCCTCGATCTGCATGGTGCAGAGGGTGACAGGGCACAGCTCAGACAGAACATGAAACACTTGTCAGTCTGTACGCTGATGACCTGCCTCTGGCCCTTGATCTGCATGGTGCAGAGGGTGACAGGACACAGCTCAGACAGAACATGAAACACTTGTCAGTCTGTAGACTGGAGACCTGCCTCTGGCCTTGATCTGCATGGTGCAGAGGGTGACAGGGCACAGCTTAGACTTTCTTCATTTTTCTAGTGACTAATGTTTCATCTCTGTTAAAATACATGTTCTGTTAAAAGACTAAAGGAGCTCCTAAAAGAGCCTTTAAGATTTTACAGAATGAGCTAATACATATATCACTGAAAGTACATGCCCAATTGTGTAAAGCCCTTAAATATGATAATACTAAGGATATTTCCCAACCTATTTATTTAAACCCAAACTTTTTATTAGACAGCCAATATCTAAGAGCTACAAGAGTAACCCTAGCAGGATGTTAAGGTTCTAGATTTATTGGAGCAAGGTAAGATCAAGGCTTCATCTGACCTACTTAAAATCTTAGGCCTTCCCTCCAATCAGATATTTAAAGCTTTCCAAATTAGACACCTGTTAATATCCACATTAGGAAATGGTATTTGGAACACGGATCAGGCAGAACTGTTTAATAGGTTTCAGGACCTGGTATGGAATCCTCATGCTGTATCCAAAATAACGGCTGAGTTATACTCACTAATCCATCCAGATATCCAAGGAATATCATTATATTGGACAACTCAATTTCCAAATAGGCAACTCTGCTGGGATAGTATTTGGAAAGCAGTACATTCTTATACTTCTAATGATTAACTGCGTCTAATTTACTCCAGCAAAGTTAGCCACTATGGGCAAACTATAGGAGTCCAGATGTAATAGATGTGGTCTAAATGAGGGTACTATATATCATATGCCATGGGAAGGCCCCTTAGTCAAACCCTTATGGAACATGATTAAATCCAAACTTGACCTCCTTCTTGGACTGGAACCACTTTGTGAACCTGAAATATGTATCCTGGGGGTTTATACCCAAATTTCAGTTTTAGAAAGGCGATATGCCATAGCCTTAATTTCCCATTCGGTCAAGCAATTAGTGTTAAGGCACTGGAAAGATTCTCAATTTATTTCGTATTCTGAATGGTTGCAGCAATTTCTATATAATTTAAGGACAGAAAAAATGATTGCCAGTCTCAGACACAGTCCAGCTAGCTTTGATAAGAAATGGGGCAAGATTTACACGCTGGCTACACTTACAAGGTAAAGTAAAGACCTCGCTGCCAAAATCTGTGAGTATATTTGGCACCCTAGTAGTAGTTAGTTCGCAGACCCTAGCACTAGCGCTTGCCTTGGGGGGGGGGGGGAGATAAGGGGAAGGATAGGTATTTAGTGTGGTATTTGTTTAGAATTAGGACTAGTAATAAAAGCCTGATGTAACCTCTAGGCCATAAATACTTGTACTTACTCATCTTTTTTGTATCTGAGCCTGGTAGTACTGTATTTGTATGATTGAAGCAATAAAGCATATTTAATTAAAAAAAAGACTAAAGAAGCTTAATATTGTACCCTTGAGGGACGGAGGGAGAGGGGGGACATTATGGAAATTTATAAGTACCTCAGTTGAAGCAGCAAAGTCCAAGAGCACAGCATCTTTCAGAAAAAGAGATGTGCAAGAACAAGGGGACACAATTTGAAGATAGAGGGGGGATGGCTCAGGGGCAATGTGAGGAAGAATTTTTTCACAGGGAGGGTGGTGGACGCATGGAACAGCCTTTCTGAGGAGGTTGTAGGGTCTAAAACTGTGGGAGAATTCAAGAATGCATGGGACAGACATAAGGCAATTCTTGTGGGGGGGGGGTAGGAAGAAATAGGCTGTTGGTTAACTAATACCTGCAGCTTATTCTGTAGGTAGGGAAATGGGCAGACTAGGTGGGCCAAGCGGTCCTTATCTGCATCTAAGTCTATGTTTCTATGTTAATGTTTCTGAACAGACTGGAACCTCATTTCCACTCCTTCTGCCTGAATGAAGATACTCCCATGCTTTGTTACACAGTAAAACCAGCTGACCACATGACACATCAGTGTGGGCTCTGCAGGGCCTTGGACAGCCATTTCACTCCTGAATCTCTCGCGCTGTTACTCTCCAGCAAAATATAAATAGGTGAAGTGAGACCCTTATTGTCATCTCAGCTGTAACACTGCACTCGTGAATAAAAGGGGTTTACATACAGTGTCCAGTGTGGGATCTGGAGGGATTCGGGAATCACACAGCTGATTCACTTCTGTATCTTCCACACTGTTACTCTCCAGCCAAATACAACTAGAGAGATGAGGTGAAAATCGCATTCCATAACCTCACAGCTGAAACATCACATGAATAAAAGGGGTTTAGAATAGATACTGTACTTCAGTGTTTAATGTGGGCAGTGTAGGGGCTCCCACAACCATTTCACTCTTGAATCTTCCAAACTGATACTCTCCAGCCAAATACAAACAGAAGGATGAGGGGAAGACACTCCTTTCTATATCTTGGCTGTAGCATTACATATGTGGATTAAAGGGTTCTACTTACTGCAGTTCCTGTATTTTACAGTTTGGGCTCTGCAGGGCCTCAGACAGATATTTAATTCCTTCAACTCCCACGTAGTTTTCTTGTACCCTAAATACAGACAGATGAAGTGAGACAAGTGTAACCCCCCTGCAAATGGGGGTTCCCAAAAGACTTCCAGGAGCTTGCTTGAATGCTCCAAGCCTGAATGGTGTTTGGCATTTAAGCCATTTATCAGTGAGTGTTTTTAGAGCCTCCGGTACTGTCTCTTTAAGAGCTGTCTGCTTGCAGACATAATTAGTTTGTATGGGAGGACTGTGTGCTCTCTGCTTGAGTACCACTCGAACTGCTGCCAATTCACTCCATTTTTGCAGTCACTAGGAGTGCAAAGGAACCTATCTGAAAGATGTAACTGTTTGCCAGAAATCATTTAGAGTAATAATGAAAATACAGTTTGTCTAACCTGCTTTCTTTGCAGTCAGAACTGTGTTTGCCTAGTTCCTCATTCTAGTTTTGAACTGCTGAACTGGATCAATCAGTGTGGGCCAAGGTAGCTCTAAAATGGTGCCTTGGGCCAGATCAGAACTTGGACTCGTAATCTGGAGCCAGTCACTAGAGGATTGTAAGGCAGTGACTCTGGGAGATGTAGTTTGGACTTGAGCGCCTTTTGGACCAATAGGGCAGTCTATTGTGAGTGACAGCCAATCCAGCCAAGAACTGGGAGGAACTCAAAGGAAGTGCCCGGTTTTGTCTGCTGGAGTTTCAGTTGAGCTCTGGCAGTGAAGAGGAAGGAGCCCTGTGCTTTTCGTGTGCAGTTTTAGTCGGGAAACGTGTGTAAGGCCCTGAGTTCGGTCTTGCAGCTTGTGTAACTGCTTGTTAGGACTGAATTCAGTCCTGTGAAGAGAATCAAAGGATATCTGAAGAGTAGAAACCAGGCTCACCCTGTAGAAGACTGGAGAAATTGCTGATTTGCACTGGTCTGTCAGGAACTGAATCTGCTGTGTGTTCTCCTGGGTATTGTGCAGTAAATGCATCGGATAGAGAAGCAGCCTGCCTGGTATAGTACTTTCTTTTACCATATAAATGTGTGAGAAGGCTTGTGCAGCTCAAGTGAATCCTGCTGCCATTAAAGGACTTTTGCCTGTTGCAGTTTGCCATATAAATGTGTGAGGAGTCTCGTGGAGCTCAAGAGTAGCCCTGCTGACGTTGAAGGACCCTATCTTGTTTGGAGGTCGTGAGTACTAATTCAGAGTCGCCTCTGCTTGAATTGCCACATTGAATCCAAATGGAATTACTGTACTGCTGACTGTTTAACTAATTTTTCTTTTCTCTGTGTGAAAGGCCCCTACCAGTTGCCACGGTTTGGACTAGCCACTAGGGCTTGGGTACCCAGGGACAGTAACTGGTAGGGATAGGCCTGTGCACAGAGCCATAGGTAGATGAGTAAAGTGATAAGCTAATTAACCTGATTTCCCCCTGTCCTTGTTATATTCCCCCTAAATAAATCAGAGCTGCTTGTTTCAGCAAAGTTATACTGCCTGAGGTATTTGTCTATGTTAAAGTATTGTACTGTGATTGTTGCACTGTATCTTATTTTACAGGAGGTCCCAGTGCCTGAACCAGTCCTGGGGGTAAGTGTATACTGTGAAGGTAATTCTGATATATTGTGTGGGCCACTAGTGGGAAGAAAGGGGGGTTGCAGTGTCCCAGAGGGCTGTGACCAAGTTAGTTTAACTATTGCAAACCCTGACCTCTGGGTGAAGGCACCCGCCATCGGATCCAGGCCCCTCAACCTGTTAGTGGCAAATCAGGCAGGGGTAGTAGCCCCTGGGATAGCGCCATCTAGGGGTTACACAAGCATTTCTATATTATCTTAGCTGTAACATCACCTCACATCATTCACTGATATAGAGAATAATGTATGGGCAACCATACACAACAAGCCTGTGTTTCCATCGAGGGGTTGAGATGACATCACATGAACCTCGAGAGTGAAGCTCGAGAGAACCATGCTGTCATCGCAACCCCGAGATGGAAACACATGCCGAGTTGTGTGTGGTTGCCATATTTTACTTTTTATAGTATATGGATTTTTACACTAGAGTGACAGACCCTCTCTGAAGTGAAAACAAAACAATCTTGCCAATTCTTTGTTCTACTCATATATCAAAATCAAATTTCCAGACTTTTGAAAGGTAAAAGGTATGACTTTGGGCACTGAGTAGTTAGCAAGTAGCTAAGTGTAGAATAAATGAGAAATATAAAATTGTATGACCTTTGAACTGTGCATAACGACTGTTCGGAATGCGCATAACAATACTTTAGAATGCGCTTAACAAGGATTTTGAGCAGGCTGACTTTTATACATAACAAAGGGTAACCATATACTATAACAGGGCTTAGTCCCACCAAAACCCCCATCATCCCATTGCAAAAAGGGCAGGCAATAGGGACACCCCTCTATCTGCTGAGACATATTGTTTCTTACAAACAAAAAGGGCTTGAACAACTTCTCAAACTGAACTTGTTGACTGTCTTACTTTAAACTTTGTTTTTCTTAACGAAGGCAATAAGTCTCAGCAGGCTGTTCAGCTTTTAAACTATCTGTTCTCTTTCTCGTGTCCGAAGTTCAGCTTCACTCTCTCCAGCTGGCTCATACAGCTTACACTAACCTTTTTCACTTCCTTTTCCTCCCATCTAGCAAGCAAGACTTCTGGGAAAAAGGGCCCCTTGATTATTTAAAGTAACTGTCTCCAATTACCTTGTACAAACTTCAACAAATCCAAGTTGCAACATTGCAGAACATGAAACATTTCTCACCCCAGCCGTCCTTTAGCATCAGTAACAATAGCAGTTAACTAGCTAAATGCAATTGTGCCGGAGGTATGCCTTTAAGATAATTAGCATAATGAGCTTAGGCATTAGCCAATCACAGAAAAGGAAGGGAGTGTGCTTATGAAGGAGCCTGCAAGGTATCGCAGCAGGCGGGGTTTTGTCTGGGGGCAGAGCCTGAGACACTTGAACAGTAGGGACCCAGGTAGGACCGCCCAGAAGGGGCTGGGGCAGGGGGGATAGGGTTCCCATAGGGAAGGGAGCTTGCTGCCAGGGACAGGGAGGAGCCAGGCCCCTTAAGAGGGGCTGCACAGGAGGAACAATTCCTCATTCTTCCTTGTCCCTGGTCGCAAGCAGAAAGGAAACCAGGATCAGCACACACCAACTGCACCAGAGGTAAGGCTTGGTCTGGGGCCTAGAGGCCGCATGGCCTTAGGTAGGCATGTTGGAGCTGGTGGCTCCCACCTTGCTGGCTTAGGGCAGTGTAACAAATTGTACTGATGTTGGGGAATGGGGTAATTTAGCAGATTAGTCATTACTGCTGTCCACTGTAGTATTCATAAATAGGGTTACCACCTTTTAGGAAGCCCAAAGTGGGACATTTCTTACCGAAACATGATTGTTTGCAGGACAATATGTAATCTCAATCAATGCAACAGACTTGTTTTCTTTAAATGATCAGAATTAAGACTATGTGGTGTAGTTTCTAGTCAGGATCAGCAAGCTAGAGGTAAGGGCTGGGAGAGGGCCTGCAGCCGCATGGCCGGGGGAAGGGAGACCAGGCTTTGTCCGAGGTCTGAGATTCCTTGTAGGCCCCTCCAGCAGCTCAGCAGGGAGAAAGAAGCAAATGGTTGTTGTGAGGTATTTGAAAGTCAAAAGAATTTAACATTTACATACAGCACTAATGTTTGTGATCATTACACATACCTTTACTGAAAGCTACGGAAGGTAAATCGGCATTCGGTCATGGTACCCCGAGTCTCCTGGAGTACGTCTGACCTGCCGAAATTCGAAAATGTTATGTGGATTTTCCAGGGGATGCACCCTACGTGCTGTAGTTTAAATCTGGGTCCAACCTCCCTGATTCTGGGTTGTGTTGAGATTGTGGGCCCGTTTCTGGCTCAAATTATCTGGTGCTCCTTAGAATTCGGTGAGTTCCCAAGCTCCATGAAGGAGACGGTGGTGGCTCCCCTTCTAAAGAAAGCTTCTTTGGACCCAGATATTTTTGCTAACTACAGACCTATCTCTAAGCTTCCCTTTATTGGGAAGGTTATTGAGAAGGTAGTGGCAAACCAGCTGGAGGACCATTTGACCATCCATAATATCTACGAACCTCTCCAGTCTGGTTTTCGTAAGAGGCATAGTACTGACACTGCTCTAGTTCGTGTGCTCAATGATCTCTTGATGGTGAGAGATCAGAGAAACCGTTGTATTCTGGTTCTCCTTGATCTCTCCTCAGCCTTTGACACTGTAGACCATGGGGTTTTGCTCAAGCGCCTGAGGTCTGTCTGTGGACTGTTGAGTACATTACTCAGATGGCTTACATCTTTCCTACCTGGGAGAACGCAGAGAACTGTGTCGGGAATTTTTTCCTCCAACCCATTCTCTCTGCCTTGTGGGGTTCCTCAGGGCTCGGTGCTCTCCCCCGTGTTGTTTGCAGTGTATATGCTGCTCCTCGGAGACATTGTAACACAGTATGGGCTGAGATTTCACTGCTATGCTGATGATACCCAGCTCTAGCTGTCTTTCACTCCCGACCAGGCTAGTGCTCTCTCAGTATTTAATAGCTGCCTCGCTGAAATCCATGATTGGATGAATTCAAGCTCGTTAAAGTTGAACACAGGTAAGTCCGAGGTTATGGTAGTGGACCCGGGTCGCAGGATAGAGGGGTCGAGGACTGATCGGCCCTCTGGTTTATTTCTGGGAGGTGATCAGATCTTTACCTCAGAACGAGTGCGTAACCTGGGAGTGGTACTTGACGACGGGTGACCCTTCACTATCAGGTGTCGGTAGTCGTAAAGTCTGCATTTTACCATCTCAGGAACATTGCCAGGGTGAAGCACCTCATTCCGTCTAGCAATTTGCCTGTGTTGGTCCACGCCTTCGTGACCTCTCGCCTTGACTATTGCAACTCCCTGTACCTGGGGCTTCCTGGGGTTGATATCCACCGCTTGCAGAATGCTGCTGCTAGGTTGCTAACAGGGCTGTCAAGAAGGTCACACATTACCCCTGTATTGCGCGATCTGCACTGGCTGCTGATGCAGTGGCGATCACCTTTAAAGTAGGTCTTTTGACCTACAAAGCCCTGCACGGACTTGGTCCCGAATACTTGAAAGAGTTTCTGACTCCTTATAGCCCTGTGCGACAGCTCCATTCGGCTAATGAGGGGTTGCTGGTGGTTCCGAGGGTTATTTTAAAATCTTCTGGGGCCTGGGCTTTTATGTTTATAGCCCCAACCCTCTGGAATTCTCTGCTCTGTCAGCTTCGGGAATGAACGACAGTGGGGAGCTTTAAGCGGGAACTTAAGACCCATCTGTGGAGACAAGCTTTTATGGGTTGATGTATGTGTCACCATGGTTTTATACATGTATGTATTTCTGTGATTTTACTGTTTAATCTGTACAGCGCCTTGGTGCTTAAAAGGCGCTTAACAAATAAAGTGTTATTATTTATTGTTATTATAAATGGTTGTTTAAATGATCAGAATTAAGACTATGTGGTGCAGTTTTTAGTCAGGATCAGCAAGCTAGAGGTAAGGGCTGGGAGAGGGCCTGCAGCCGCATGGCCGGGGGAAGGGAGACCAGGCTTTGTCCTAAGTCTGAGATGCTTTGTAGGTCCCTTCAGCAGCTCAGGTGGAAGAAAGAAGCAAATGGTCGTGATGAGGTATTTGAAAGTCAAAAGAATTTAACATTTACGTACAGCACCAATGTTTGTGATCATTACACATACCTCTACTGAAAGCTACAGAAGGTAAATGGTTGTATGGACACAGTGAACTCTGGCTGATGAGGAAGGTTAATACTAGTATCAAATGCTTTCTGTTGTTTTGATGCATATAACAAAAATAACTCCCAGTGCGGAAAGTAAGTCATTTAGCAGTTTAGTCATGCCTGCTGTCCTCTGTAGTATTCATAAATAGGGTTACCACCTTTTAAGAAGCCCAAAGTAAGCAGAATTAAGACTATGTGTTATAGTTTTTTTTGTTGTTGTTTTTTTGTAGCTGTTTCCAGTGTTTTCTTATCAATTTAAGGTAACTTAGTTAAGGTACTTTATTGTTTTGCAGCATTTAGAGGAAAGTCAGAACATGTTTTTTACTGTAAGGTCAGGACACGGAGCAGTTTTCATGTTTGTGGGCTTGGTTTGGGCCTGTGGGCCACATGGCATGGCTTGTAGCTTAGGTCTGAGACACCTTGCAGGTCCCTCCCAGCTGCTTACCTGGGGGAAAAGGAAGGAAATTGTTTATGTGCAATGCTCAGGTAAAAAAATGGTAAAAAAAAATCGCTTTGCTTCTCATAGAAAGGACAGAGGCTGCTTTAATTCTGGGAATTGTTGGCAGTGTAGCGCAGGGGGTTGAGGCTCGGAGCTGCAGATCAGCGCACATGCACTAAAATTACATTAAAAAGAAAAACCAATAAAATGGGAAAGAGAAAGGTGGGGGGCGGTGAGCCTCCATAACCTTGGGACATCAGTTACTCCGTAGAGATTTAAGGCCGTTCCTGAATGCCAGCAGGGTAACAACATCTCACTCTAACAGATAAAGTAAGGGGTTGCAGTGAGTCAGAATTACAGCCTGTAAGTGCTTTTTACACCTAACTGTTTTCTGGAGGTCCAACACACTCAAGGGTGGGCAACGACATGGCCAATCCTAGTTGCACAGCTGTGCGAATACGTACTGATCAAAAAACGTGCGGGGGTCACCCGAGCAACAGTTGAACAGCACATTGCTGGCACTGCCTGGTTCCAGAAAGTCAAGGGCTTCTCTGACTCTACAAGGGCATTTGCCCTTAGGAAGATGCTGGGAGGTTGGGCACGGGCAACGCCGAGGGATACGGACAACAGACGACCTATCAGTCCTGCCATGTTTAAACAGACCTGGGATGAGTTGCCGAAGGTATGCTCATCCCCTGATGACACTAGGCAGTTCCGGACAGCGTACTTGGTAGTGTTTTGTGGGGCATTCTGGGTGTCGGAGCTCGTGCAGCCTAGCAAGGCTACCGGGAGACCAGCAGCGCTGGCAGAGACAGATGTGGAGGTCACAATGTCTGGAGTCTTTGAATCTGGAAAGCAAGACCGATCACAGCTTGCCCAGGCTGTGGTGCCGCTAGGGCACCCCACTTCCAGTGGATGTGAGGGCATGGGTACAGGATTATATAACTCAGCTTCCGGCAATGGGGGGCCTTCTTCCATCATGGAGGGGGTGGCCCCCCAACAGTGTACCAGTTTAGGCATGTGTTGCAAAAGACCTTGCGACAGCTGGGCATCCCGGCAGAATACTACAACACACACCCTTTTGGATTGGAGCAGCATCACATGCCAGGGTGGAGGGCTTAGTAGATGGGGCAATACAAGCATTGGGTAGATGGAAGTCACAGGCTTTCGAAAGACACATAAGGCCACACATGTTATAACTCTCTTATGCTTTGTTTGGACAGATGTTGTGGCCTGAGCAGAGCAGATCTGGATTGGTTGCCACTCATACATCCATTGGGCGGCCCACAGGGCGAGGCATTATCCCGGAGGAGAGAACCTGTTCCTGGCACCCGAGAGGGCAGAGGTGCATTGGTTAGGGTGGCACGGGATGCGATGGAATGAGTTAATTGCAACACTGCAAGCAAAAACCCAAGAGAGGTGGCAGCCAGATGTTTTAGTTCTTCATTTGGGGGAATATGATCTGGGGGTTGTGTATGCGAGGGAACTTAAGGAGACGGTCAGGCAGGACCTGGCAAGAGTGAAGCAGTGGTGGACCCAGGTGCGTATAATTTGGTCAGATATGGTGCAGCAGTGGCGGCATGCCCGGAACATTAGGTCAATAGAGAAGGTGCGCTGCCTGCAGAAGGCGGCCATGAGACCAATTATGGACTCCATGGGGGGGTCCATAGCAGCGCACCTGGGAGTTTCTGTGAAAGAGCCTGATCTGTATAGCAGAGATGGTGTACATCTATCACAGAAAGGATTAGACTTGTTTTTGAATGACATACAATGGGCAGCGGCGAGAGTATTGGCGTGAGGTGCTGTTGGGGGGTGAGTGGTGAAACTCACCTTATGGTGGCTTGGTAGTCTTGGAACGCTGTGGAGGGGGTAACAGGGGATTACGTGTCTTGACCAGCCACATCTCCCTGAGGCTGACAGGAGGGTGGGCCCGACGGATGGTGTCCGAGGGCACCTCTTCGGCAGGGTCCGCAGCATGGCGGATCCGACGGGAGGAGGTAGCTACAGCCAGTCACAGAGCCATCCCCTATGCCCCAGAACCTGTTGTCCCTCGCGGGGTCTGGGTTGATGGTAAGGCGGCCCTCCTCAGCTTAACAAATAAAGTGTTATTATTTATTATTATTATAAATGGCTGTTTAAATGATCAGAATTAAGATGATGTGGTGTAGTGTTTAGTCAGGATCAGCAAGCTAGAGGGAAGGAGGGAGAGGGCCTGCAGCCGCATGGCCGGGGAAAGGGAGATCAGGCTTTGTCCTAGGTCTGAAATTCCTTGTAGGCCCCTCCAGCAGCTCAGCTGGAATAAAGAAGCAAATGGTTGTGGTCAGGTATTTGAAAGTCAAAAGAATTTAACATTTACATACAGCACTAATGTTTGTGATCATTACACATACCTCTTCTGAAAGCTACAGAAGGTAAATGGTTGTATGGACACAGTGAACTCTGACTGATGAAGAAGAATAATACTAGTATCAAATGCTTTCTGTTGTTTCGATGCATATAACAAAAAGAACTCCCAGTGGGGAAAGTAAGTAATTTAGCAGTTTAGTCATCCCTGCTGTCCTCTGTAGTATTCATAAATAGGGCTACCACCTTTTAAGAATCCCAAAGTAAGCAGAATTAAGACCATGTGTTTTAGTTTTTTTTTTTTGTACCTGTTACCAGTGTTTTCTTATCAATTTAAAGTTGTTTAGTTAAGGTATTTTATTATTTTGCAGCATTTAGAGGAAAGTCAGAACATGTTTTTCTACCGCAAGGTCAGGACACAGAGCATTTTTCATGTCTGTGGGCTTGGTTTGGGCCTGTGGGCCACATGGATGGCTTGTAGCTTAGGTCTGAGATACCTTGCAGCTCCCTCCCAGCTGCTTAGCTGGGGGGAAAGGAAGGAAATTGTTTATGTGCAATGCTTAGTTTTCTTATATTTAAAATGGTTAAAAAAAATGGCTTTGCTTCTCATAGAAAGGACACAGGCTGCTTTAATTCTGGGAATTGTTGGCAGTGTAGCGCAGGGGGTTGAGGCTCGGAGCTGCAGATGAGTGCGCATGCAGTAAAATTAAATTAAAAAGTAAAAAAGAAAAACAAATAAAATGGGAAAGAGAAAGGTGGTGGGGGGGTGACCCTCCATAACCTTGGGACATCAGTCACTCAGTAAGGATTTAAGGCCGTTCCTGAGTGCCAGCAGGGTAACAACATCCCACTCTAACAAATAAAGTAATGGTATTGCAATGCGTCAGAATTACAACCTGTAAGTGCTTATTACACCGAACAGACTGCTCAGTAAGTTTAGTCTGTTTAGAAACATTATGCTGATATGGGTTTATCTTGGGCGTTGGGAGTCTGATAGTTTGCTAAGATTAAAATTAATTGAGTGTTTTTCACAGGCCCTTCGGGCATAATGCATGGGCCTAACTGAATTCATTGTGGGGCTCCTGGGTTGCCAGGAGCAAGTACTAGCTACTAGCTGGGAAGGTAATGTCACAAAAAAAAAAAAAGTGTTAAAATGTCCCTCGGTCAATGACCCATGTTGGTGGCAGCAGCTTCAGCTTAAGCACTAACAAGGGGAGAGTGGCCATGATTTGTTTGCTGCAGGCATATCGTGAAGATGGACTGAGACCTCGAACAGCAGCTGGCTGCCCTCCTCCGAGGCAAGGGTAGGGCATGGTGGGAGGCGCTGATCAGGGAGCAGGGCGAAGATGGGGGAGCAGGACCTTCGGGGCTGCTGCCCCCACCACAACCCAAGAACCTAGAGGAGGCCAAGCCGGGGAAGCAGCCGGAGAACCTGGCACCACTGACCCAGCCTGCTGAACCTGTGCCTCCAGAGGAGGTGCCGGGCACATCCGGACAAGAGCGAGAGAAGCTGAAGCCCAGTCCAGATGAGACACTGGTGCACCCTCCTCCTCCTGCTCAGAAAAAAGCACAAAGGAAAAGGGCTAATCAAGAAGCAGCGGACCAAGTAGTGGGTATGCCAGAGTGGGATCAGCTGCCAGCTGAGGAGTGGAGGGCTCTACTTAGGAGAGGTGGCACCCCCAAAAGGAACAGGGGCACCAGCTGAAACTTGACAGAGAGTGGGAGGCCATGGAAAAGGTGCTGATAGGGCACAGGAAGGAAACAGGGCAGAGAGTGGGAGGCCATGGAAAAGGTGCTGGTAGGGCACAGGAAGGAAACAGGGCTGAGGTGGAGGCCATGGAAAGGTGCTGGTAGGGCACAGGAGGAAACAGGGCAAGAGGTGGGAGGCCATAGAAAGGTGCTGGTAGGGCACAGGAAGGAAACAGGGCAGAGAGTGGGAGGCCATGGAAAAGGTGCTGGTAGGGCACAGGAAGGAAACAGGGCTGAGAGTGGGAGGCCATGGAAAAGGTGCTGGTAGGGCACAGGAAGGAAACAGGGCAGAGAGTGGGAGGCCATGGAAAAGGTGCTGGTAGGGCACAGGAAGGAAACAGGGCAGAGGTGGAGGCCATAGAAAAGGTGCTGGTAGGGCACAGGAAGGAACGGGCAGAGAGTGGGAGGCCATGGAAAAGGTGCTGGTAGGGCACAGGAAGGAAACAGGGCAGAGAGTGGGAGGCCATGGAAAAGGTGCTGGTAGGGCACAGGAAGGAAACAGGGCAGAGAGTGGGAGGCCATGGAAAAGGTGCTGGTAGGGTACAGGAAGGAAACTGAGGTATCGGCACTCATAAACCTGGGTCTGCTGGGGGGCCTTCCGGTCCAGCCAGCACCACCGCAGGTGAGCTTGTGGACTGGTGAGCAATTAAGGAAGGGTCAACCCATCCTGTCACAAGTACACTCCTCAGCTGTGAGTACCGGGCCATGGGTCCCACAGCAGACAGCTCTTGGGGTTTGGGTCAGCCAACCAGCGGGAGGGCTCCGCGGAGTGGCCACAGCGATACCCCAAGGGTGGGGGGAGCCTAGCATGTGGCCTCTGGCGGGAAACCCAGGTCAATCAGGTGTGGAGCAGAAGCTTGACGGTTGCTGGAATTACTGGCGGACCCAAATAGGGCTTGGCCAGGAGTGGTCCAGGCGACCCCAGCCGTAGCAGGGATTGGGGACATGGGAGCAGGAGTGGCATCTGCGCCACCACCAATCCCAGAGCAGCGAGGGTCAGTGAGCTTTCTATCCCTGGCGGAGCCCATTGGGTTGCAGTTGCCGGACAAGGTGAGGCAACAGATAATCAATGGCAAATACGTTGACATCTTTGTTCTTCTGAACCAGCCAAAAGAGCCAGAAAGAGAGAAAAAAGACAAGGAGGGGGACGACGGGGTTGAACAGAAATGGAAAGCAACTGTGCAGCGGACGTGGGAGAACTGGGCCGCAGGGTTCACAATTTACGCAGGGATCCTTACCTAGCGCAACCCGGGGCAAGCTGACGGATTGTGGGTCTACTTTAACAGAATAATGACCATGCATGCTAGTAAGCCGGTGAGGGTGGTTAGAATATGGCGAGAGTAGTGAGAAGAAAAAAAATGGACATAGCACGGTTGTGGGTGGTCTTGGACCTCCGCTGCTGTGGACGATTGATTTGGGGGGAGGGTTCAACACAGACAGTGGTTTCCCGGTGAGGTGTCCCCCATCGCCGAAAAATGGTTATCAGTGGGGTAATGGGGAAAAAGGGGGTCAGGAAATGGCGTTGTTTCAGCTACAGCCAGGGGTCATGCAAGACCGAGCGTTGTAGATACAAGCATGAGTGTATGGCGTGCGGGAAACCACACTCGCTTCAACAGTGTGGGAAGGCGACAGAGGCAGGGGTAGGGAAGGCAAACAATTCTCATCCCTTTCAGAAGGGAGGGAAAAAGGCTGCCAACACTGGTCAAGGCAGAAAATACTTAAGGGTGGTTGGTTAACTACCGAGACAGGGTAGCCGCTCGCTCTTTGGTAGATGGTTTCAGGGAGGGGTTCCGCATACCTTACCAAGGCCCAAGGAGGGCATACGAGGCTGACAACCTACTTTCTGCCAAGGAGCGACCGGAGGTCATGCGGGGTGAGTTCCAATGATAAACCACCTGTCATACCCGGAAGGGAGTCCGCAATGCCTTCATCACTCAGTCGACACCGTGGTGTATTACGTCGTTCGACAGGGCAGTGGAGGTGGTTCATCAGGCGGGCCAGGGGGCTTTGCTGGGGAAGGCTGATATAGAATCAGCATTCCGGCTGTTGCCAGTGTTCCCGGCAGATAGGGAGCTACTGGGCATGAAATTTGGCAGGTACTACTATGTGGACAACTGCATGCCCATGGGGTGTGCGATAGCATGTGCGGTTTTGAGCAATTCAGCAGATTTCTGCACTGGGCCATGGCACAGAAAGCCAAAGTCGACCACATGGTTCATTATTTGGATGACTTTCTGTTTGTGGGGAGGGACCGGCTCGGGGCAATGCGTGCATATCATGGGGCATTCCACGAGGTGTGCACCGAGCTGGCTGTACCATTAGCCCAGGACAAGATGGAAGGGCCATGCACAAGGCTTTCCTTCTTGGGGATTGAGATTGATACGAGGGAGCAAGTGTTCCGGCTCCCCAAGACAAGGTGGCGGCCTTGGGCACCCGGCTGGACGCTGTGATGAGGGTGCGGAAAGTCACATTATGGGAGCTCCAGCAACTAGTGGGCCATCTCAATTTCACCTGCCCGGATAATGCCCATGGGCAGGACATTCATGAGATGCCTGGCAGGCGTTGGGGTGGGCTGTACAAAACCGCACCACAGAATCCGGGTCTCAGCGGCAATGCTGGTGGACCTAGGCATTTGGCAGACATTTCTGCAATGCTTCAATGGGGTGCCGATGTGGCCGGTGCCAGTGTCCAGTGAAGAATTAGAACTCTTCACAGATGCCTTGGGGGGGGCTTGGGCTTTGGGGCTTACCTGCAAGGAAAATGGTGTGCAGGGCAGTGGTCTTCAGAGGGGATCAGACGAGGCATCACGAGGCAGATAATAGTGATGGAATTTTTCCCCATTGTCGTGGCAATGGTGGTCTGGGGGGGATGTGCTGCGGGACAAGCACATCACATTCAGGTCGGATATCACCGGAGTGGTGTATGCTATCAACAAACAGTTGGGAGGCAAGGGCCCGATGGGCAACCTCATGTGGGTTTGTGTCCTCAAGTGTCTGATGTTGAATATTACCTTTAGGGCAGTGCATGTACCAGGTATTGAAAACGGTTTCGCTGACACACTTTCTCGTTTACAGTGGCAGAGGTTCTGAGAACTGGCACCAGCAGCAAACCAACAGCCCAGGGAAGTCCCGCCATTGTATGGGAGATGATAACCCAGAGGTCTGGGAGTTGATTCCGAAGGCCCTTGCACCTAGGATGCGTATAGCATACCAGAGGGGAGTCAACTGTTTTCTGGAGGTCCAACACACTCAAGGGTGGGCAACGACATGGCCGATCCCAGCTGCACAGCTGTGCGAATACGTACTGATCAAAAAACGTACGGGGGTCATCCAAGCAACAGTTGAACAGCACATTGCTGGCACTGCCTGGTTCCAGAAAGTCAGGGGCTTCTCTGACTCTACAAGGGCATTTGCCCTTAGGAAGATGCTGGGAGGTTGGGCAGGTGCAACCCCAAGGGGTATGGACAACAGACGACCTATCAGCCCTGCCATGTTCAAACAGATCTGGGATGAGTTACTTAAGGTATGCTCATCCCCTGATGACACAAGGCTGTTCTGGACAGCGTACTTGGTAGTGTTTTGCAGGGCATTCTGGGTGTCGGAGCTCGTGCAGCCTAGCAAGGCTACTGGGAGACCAGCAGCGCTGGCAGAGGTAGACGTGGAGGCCACAATGTCTGGAGTCTTTGTCCGCATTCAGAAAAGCAAGACTGATCAGCTTGCCCACGGGCAGTGGTGCCAGCTAGAGGCACCCCACAGCCTCCAGTGGGATGTGGGGGCATGGGTACAGGATTATATAACTCAGCTTCCGGCAACTGGGGGGGGGGGTGTCTTCCGCCATGGAGGGAGTGGCCCCTAACAGTGTACCAGTTTAGGCAGGTGTTGCAAAAGATCTTGCGACAGCTGGGCATCCTGGCAGAATACAACAACACATACTCCTTTAGAATTGGTGCAGCATCACATGCCAGGGTGGAGGGCTTAGCAGATGGGGCAATACAAGCATGGGGTAGATGGAAGACGCAGGTTTTTGAAAGATACATAAGGCCAGACATGTTATAACTCTCTTTTGCTTTGTTTGGACAGGTGTTGCGGCCTGAGCAGAGCAGATCTGGATTGGTGGCCACTCATACATCCATGGAGCAGCCCGCAGGGCGAGGCATTATCCTGGAGGAGAGAATCTGTTCCTGACACCCGAGAGGGCAGAGGTACATTGGTTGGGGTGGCACGGGATGCGATGGAATGAGTTAATTGCAACACTGCAAGCAAGAACCCAACAGAGGTGGCAGCCACATGTTTTAGTTCTTCATTTGGGGGAAATGATCTGGGAGTTATGTATGCGAGGGAACTTAAGGAGACAGTTAGGCAGGACCTGGCAAGAGTGACGCAGTGGTGGACCCAGGTGCGTATAATTTGGTCAGATATGGTGCAGCAGTGGCGGCATGCCCGGAACATTAGGTCAATAGAGAAGGTGCGCTGCCTGCAGAAGGCGGCCATGAGACCAATTATGGACTCCATGGGGGGGTCCATAGCAGTGCACCTGGGAGTTTCTGTGAAAGAGCCTGATCTGTATAGCAGAGATTGTGTACATCTATCATAGAGAGGATAAGATTTGTTTTAGAATGAGATACAATGGGCAGTGGCGAAAGTACTGGCGTGAGGTGCTTATCGGGGGTGAGTGGTGAAACTCACCTTATGGCGGCTTGGTAGTCTTGGAATGCTGTGGAGGGGGTAAAGTACAGTTAAATAAGAACTTAATGTAACAGTAGATCTTCAAGCACAGCTCTTGCAGCAGGTTACACCATTAGGACTGAAGCCGGCAGGCACCAGGATCCCACGGAAATTTCCTAGGTAGCAGTCTTCAGTGGGGGCCGCTTCCAACGTTGGTCCCGCCTCCGACGTTGGGTGTAGTACATAAGGAGATGGTCCCCCCATAATCCTCAGTTCTCCCGCCTTAGACTCCCAGCCGTAGGATGACATAAGAAGGGGAGACCGAGGATCCGCCATCAGATGACAAAACAAGGAAAAAGGAATGTCCCATCTAATGAGATGGGTGCTTGACTCCGATCTACCTCCAGCGGGGATGGTGGGAGGGAAAGTACCTGCTGCAAGAGCTGTTCTCGAAGATCTACTGTTACGGTAAGTTCTTACATAACTGTACTATCTTACTTCGAGATACAGCTCTTGCAACAGGTTACACCATTAGGACCGATTTCCAAGCAGTAATGGCAATCATGCACCATCGGGAGGAGGAGGAAAGGTACAGACCTCGAGATAACTCTAACCTAAGACAGAAGTCCTTGAAGGACATATAGACTGAACCCCGCTCTTCGCCTCGATGCAATGTCCAGACTGTAATGCCTGATAAAGGTATGCACAGAGCTCCAAGTAGCTGCAGCGCAAATAGCTGAGGTGGAGGTGTTCTTTAACGCCGCAAAGGAAGTAGCCACGCCTCTAGTTGAATGACCCTTGACCGCGCCCGGCAAGGGTTTCTTGCACTTCTGATAACAAAAAGTAATGCACTGGATGAGCCACCTAGATAGTGACTGCTTAGAGACAGGAGCTCCCTTCATCCTGTGGGCAAAGGAGATGAAAAGTTGGTCCGACTTTCGGTGCAGTTTGGCTCTGGTCAGGTAGTATCTGAGGCACCTATGCATATCCAGAGTGTGCAGAAGGGCTTCTCCTCGATTGTAGTATTTTGGAAAATACACTGGTAGATCGATGTCCTGATTAAGGGTGAGAGCTGAGACCACCTTAGGCAAAAAATTTGGGTTTGTCCTTAGGGATACCCTGTCCTGATGGAAAACCAAATAAGGCTCTTTGCACATAAGAGCGTGCATTTCCGAAATTCTTCTACTGCAACTAAAAATAACGTTTTCCAAGAGATAAAACGTAGCTCGCAATCCGCGGCTGGTTCAAAGGGTGGCAGCGTGAGCTACTCCAGGACAAAAGCTAAGTCCCATGGAGGGATTGGAGGCCTAAGATGGAGGATGCCCCTTAAAAAGGCATGAGCAGTGTCCAGCTGGGCCACCGTCTGATGGCCTATGGGGGCATGGCAGGCTGAAATGGCACAAAGGTGCACTTTAATCGAGGAGTAAGCCAGTCTGGAGTGGAAAAGGAAAAGCAGGTAGTCCAGTACCAGCTTTCTGGACAGATCCAAAGAGAAAGCTGTGCCAGGCCCACAAAGCAAGACCTCGCCATTTCATGGCGTGAAGTTGTGTGGGTAGCGGTTTTCTGGCGGCAGAAAGTACATCTGCCACTTCTTGCGAGACCCCGAATTGCATCATGGCTATGTCTCTAGGAGCCAAGCGTGCAGGTTCAATGAACGTAGGTCTGGATGAACTAAGGAACCCGCCTCCTGAGACAGTAGATGGGAGCTGATTGGCAAAGGCACTGGAGGTTCCTGGGATAGCTGGTACAAGAGAGAGAACCAGATCTGTCTGGGCCAGAAGGGTGCAATTAGGATGAGCGTTGCTTGCTCCCTGCGAAGTTTTAGAAGAACTCTCTGGATCAACGGGAAAGGAGGAAAGGCATAGAGGAATCTGCCCGCCCATGAGAGGGACAATGCATCTCGCCAGAAAACACCAGGCCCTGGATCTAGCGAGCAAAAATTGGGCAGTTTCGCGTTGGATGGGGATGCGAAAAGGTCTAACTCCGGAGTACCCCATCTGTGAAATAGATCCTCTGCCATCTCCTGCAGAAGTTCCCATTCATGGACTCTGGCCTGAGAGCAGCTCAGGCTGTCTGCAATGATGTTGTCCACTCCGGGAACATGAACTGCAATAAGGTTTGCGCCGTGTTGCAGGACCCAATCCCACACTCTCATGGCCTCCCTGCAAAGTGGGCAAGAGTGGGTGCCTCCTTGTTTGTTGAGGTAATACATCACCGCAGAATTGTAGCCGGTGGAATCTCCGACTGGAAGGCCTGCAGAGAGTAAAGGACTGCCCTCATTTCTATGATGTTGATGTGGAGATGAGACTCCTGGGCTGTCCACAGGCCCTGAGACCGAACTACATCAAGGTGTGCTTCCCACACGAGCCCTGAGACGTCTGTGGAGAGAGTCACAGTCGGGGATGGCGCTGTGAAGGGAACTCCCGCCAAGAGGTTCCCTGGATGTAGCCACCATTGCCAATCTCAAATTATGGTCTTCATGATTCGGACTGGATGCTGCGGATTGTCTTGCCTTTGGTCCCATTGTACTCGTAACATCCACTGGGTTACCTGCATGTGGAGATGGGCTAGCGGGACTGTTGCAGTGGTTGCAGCCATGTGTCCGAGCAGGCAAAGGACCAGTCTGGCTGGGACGGTCGTCTTCGCCGACAACTCCCTGATTAAGGATCTGATGTGTTCCACTCTGTCCGTGGGAAGGAAAGCTTTCCTTCTGACGGTGTCCAGAACTGTTCCGATAAACTGCAGCTTCTGGGACGGAACCAGGCGTGACTTCTAGTAGTTGATGAGAATGCCCAGAGTTTGGAACAGAGACTGGGTGCAGTGGATAGCAGCCATCAAGGCCTCCCGGGACGGCGCTATGAGAAGCCAGTCACCCAGGTATGGGAACACGTAGTGGCCCTGTCTCCTCTGAGATGCGGCTACGACCGCCATGCCCTTTGTGAACACGCTAGGTGCTGGTGACAGCCTGAAGGGAAGAGCTCGGAACTGACAATGGCGGCCCTGAAACTCGAAGCGCAGGAACCTTCGGTGTGCCTGAGCAATGGGAATGTGCAGGTAGGTGTACTGCATGTCCAGGGATGCCAGAAAGGCACCTTGCTTCAGCATGGGAATTAGGCCCGGGAGGGTCACCATGCAGAAGCATTTGTAAGCGACCGAAAGGTTGAGGTCGCTGAGGTCCAGTATTGGACGGAGGTCCCCTGTTTTCTTTGGAACCAGGAAGAAGTGAGAATAGTACCCTAGTCCTCTCTGGTTCTCTGGAATGCGCTCTAAGGCTTCCTTTTCCAGAAGTGTGAGCACTTCCTGCTGTATGAGCAGGGCATGCTGACCCGAATAATGGGAAAGCAAGGGAGGTCTTGTAGGTGGGCTGCCTACAAACTCTATGTAATGGCCCTTTTTGACCAGCAGTAGAACCACCTGTCGGTGGTGATCGTCACCCTGAAAAGTGGCGTGCGAAGCAACCCCTGACTTTCTTTGCCTGTTGATCCTGAGGAGGTGCAGGGACCAGGAAGCAATCATGCTGTGGCAGCGTTTGTCCCTGTGGGCTGGGCCAACTTTGAGAATCGTTGGCCTCTGCCTTGGGATGACTTGGCCTGGGCCTTGCATGAGAAAGTGCCCCTCTGCTGCTGGCCGTAACGTTGCTGTTGTCTTTGTAGCCGGCCGTGAAAATAGCTCTGGTCCCCACGAAAGGAACTAGGCTGAGACCTGTATATGGCTTGTACAGATCAGACTGCCTTCCCTGCGTCCTGGAGCTTGGTGATTACTCTCTCACAGGCTTCACCAAACAGGACCTTGCCATTATATGGGTCGTCTAGGATGTTTTTCTGGACATCTGGGATAAATCCGGAGAGACGGAGCCAAGAGTGTCTCCGGAGACAAACGCCTGAGGCTGCAGCTCTGGCTGAAGAGTCCGAAGAATCAGATGCGGCTCTGAGCACTTGGGTCCCCACATCTGAACCCGTGCGGAGAAGGTTCAAGAGCTCCACTTTCTGGTCACCATCGGGCAGGTCCTGACCCTGTTCCCAAAGGGCGTTCTGGAACTGAACCATATGGGTCAGATAGTTCCGTGACCTGATGGCCCAAGCAGCAGCCATGTACATGCGCCTTCCCAGGGCATCCAATTGCTTGGATTCCTGGTCTGGTGGCTGGGTGCTCATATGCCGAGGTCTCTGAGATCAGTCATGTGAAGCAGTGATGACCAGGGAATCAGCCAGAGGGTGGCTCGCCAAATACTGGTCCTACCTAGGGGCCTTGTATAGGCGGCCAGTCTTCGGCACCGCGGGAGTGGAATACGGACATTTCTACACAGCCTTGGTGATGTCTGCGAAGGTATCCACCAAGGGTGGCACTACCACAGGCTTCGGGTCTTTTTGCCGAAGGTAGCGGGCAAAGTGTTGTCGCTCGGGTCAAGCTCCTCAGCATCCCACCCCATGTTCTCCTAGATGTGCCCCATGAACTCACCGAAGGAGGGATCATCCGGAGGGGACCTAGGTAGGTTGTGTGGGTCAGCAGAGGGAATGCTGAAAGGAGAAGGTGATCTGGAATATTCTGACTTATCCGACGGAGTGTACCGGTGTCGTCTGGGTCTTTTGGGGCTGGGTGACCCTGAGGGGGATCTGAAGGGAGGCCTTCTCCTGTCTGAAGATCTACCCCAGGAGGTGGCATTTCTTCTTGGGGGGTGGAGGTTGTCCTATGGGCCCCTTAGCAGGAGGAGGGGGCGTAGGTGGCGAAGGAGTAGGAGGAGTAGCAGGTGTAGTAGGAAGAGGACATTCGGGGACCACATCTTTCTTGATGGTGTCCCACTGGAAGGTAAAAAGCTCCTTTACCTCTGCAAGATTCATACCCGATGACGGGCCTGTCACCGGGGTCAGACGCCGGGTCCCCGGGGGTCTCCCTCTCCAGGGAGGGTTCCCTTGGGAGCCTGGCATCCCCAATGTCACCCACCTGGTCTTCGGGCTGTGGCGTCCTCCTCAGTGGAGTCCCCTCTAACTTGGCGTCCACATTGGCAGGTATGGTCTTCTGCTCCACGGTAGCTGGCGTCGATCCCCTGGCGATGTCTTGGAGGCGAGAACGCCTGGCCGGCGACGGGTGTCTGAGTATCGTCGGCTCCTGTGAGCGCCAGTGGAGTTTGGTAGACGTCGCATGGGCCAACGTCGGGTGCGACGTCCGTTTGAGGGATGTCAGGTCTTTAGTTTTGTGGGGTGTTGGATCCAGACTCGGGGTGGCTGGGAGACTGACCTGGCGTCGGTATCCCGGCAACGGGAGGAAGAATTGTGGTGCTCACCTGACTTCGAAGAGGCCTCGGAAGGTGTAGAGGAAGCCGAGAGCCTCGAAGTCTTCAGAGGCTGGAGTGAAGAAGAACCGCTAGAGGACCTAACCTAGACTGGGGGAGGTTGTGACCAAGCCCTGGAGGGAGAGCGGTCCGATTTGGAGCCGGTCCATGCTTTTCAGTTTCTCTTCCAGGAGAAACACTTGAAGTGCCTTCTGACGGCGGATCCTGGTGTGGCTGTTAAAATCCTGGCAAAAAGAGCAGGCCTTGGTGTTGTGGTCCAGGCCGAGGCAGCGCATGCAGGACAAATGGGGATCCTTGAAGGGGATCTGTTTGCTGCAGGCGCACTTCGAGTGGAGACCCTCTAAAGATGGAGTTGGAGAGAACATCAGTTGATGAGAGCCAAAAAAGAGACGAAATTCGTAGTAGTTCTGCAGTCGTCGCGCGCTAGAAAGGAGACTGAGAGGCCGATACTGGTGAGTTGACAGCGGAAAAAGAACTAGGGATTATGAGGGGACCGCCTCCTTATGTACTACGCCCGACGTCGGGGGCGGGACCGACGTCAGAGGCAGTCCCAGCTGAAGACTGCTAGCTAGAAAATTTCCTTAGGGTCCTGGCACCTGCCGGCTTCAGTCCTAATGGTGTAACCTGCTGCAAGAGCTGTATCTCGAAGTAAAATCAGAGGATCACGTGTCTTGACCAGCCAGCTCTCTCTGAGGTTGACAGGAGGGTGGGCCTGACAGATGGCATCCGGAGGGCACCCTCTTCGGGCAGGGTCCCGTGGCATGGCAGATCCTGGGACGGGGAAGAGCAAGCCACAGCCAGTCACCGAGCCATCCCTTATACCCTTGAAACTGTTGTCCCTCGCGGGGTCCAGGTTCATAGTAAAACGGCCCTCTCCTGAGAGGGAGGGTCGACCATCAACGATCTAGTGCTCCATGGGAAGTTAAATTCCTTCCAAGGCTACCTAGCTGCGCACAGCACGCTAGCAGTTGTATATGTGGACAATTGGTTTTATCAATAAACACATGTCAGTGGCCATTTCTCCAAAGCCCGTTGTTGTGTCAGTTTGTTCAGGTGAAGAAGGCATATGCCCTCAAAAGACAAAACGAAGCAGCCTGAAGGGCTTCAGAATTTTTTCTCTGCTGGCTAAGCAACACTGCCCCAGAGAAGTCTCTCTGCTCTCCTTGTTGACAGTTTTTCTGCTTATTTGGTAACATTTTTATCACAATCTTTCTTTTTCAGTGTGCTGAGTTTTTTAGGGAGTTTTAAGCAGTTCCCTTGGTTCCGGGAACCGCTATTTTGGGTTGGTTCCTTGGTTCCCTCAGCTTTATTCTCATGTTATTTTCTGGTAGTGTAAAGCAGTAATGCCTGACAGGGTGTGTGTCGTGCTAGGATAACATCACGCCTCAGGTGGTTGGGCACAAGGCTGCAGGCCGATTGCGTCCAATACCTGAGGTGTGCCGTTTTCCCAGCACGACACACACCCTGTCGGGAATTATTGCTATTATACAATGGCTTGTTGTTATACAGAATAAAAAAAACATTTTAAAGAATGTTTTTGTTAGTGTGTAAAAATATTTTTGTTACTTAAGAGAAGATGGAATCATGTGGATCCAATGGAATCAGTCAGGAGGCCCTCAGTGCTGAGACTAGACCCGTGACGATGTACTGGAATAACATCACAGAGCCAGCCCAAGACTGACCAATCACAGTCCAGGATTCTTTCTGTCATTGTATTATACATGTTTTCATCGATTCCTTTAGTTATTTTATCACGGTTCCCTTTTTCTTTAGGGAACCGGTGATTTTGAAGGGTTTTGAAGTATTTTTGCCTTAGAAATAGTGGTGCCTTACCATAAGGGAACTATTTGGAATCTTCACTTTTGAAAGTTACTGCTGGGGTCTCTGTGAATTAGCACGTCAGACACCCAGAATTAAAAAGGAAACTGGACCTACACATTTTAAAAACTGTCTTGATTGTCACAGGATTTTTGCTAAACCCGATTTTCACAACCTATGCCTTAAAGGGAAACATCCATCTAGTATTAATCAATATTGTTACCAATGGAAATCTGCTTTACATAAGCTGTTTACCGAACCTATAACACTTTTAGGGCCAGAATTATTCCCATTCAGCTTCCCCTCCCTTTATTGCTGCAGGTATCCATTTACTAAATCACAGGCACGGGAAATGACATCACCTCAGGGGAAACACATACAGTCAATCAATATTTTAACCAGGAGAGACACACTAAGCTGAAGCTTGAGTCCAGGTATGACCTGAGAGCACAAGAAAGTTAAGTGACTTGCTCAGGATCATACAGTAATGCAAGAGAGAACTGTGGGATTCAAAACCAGGTCTCCAGGTTTGCAGCTCAGAGCCTCAAACCACTGCACTATACTGCATCTTTCAAGGTAAGAGGAAAACAAGTATTTGTCAGTGCCGAATGCTTGCTTGCTGGCATTGGCATTGCTAGTGCAGGAGTTAGAGATGCATAATAGGAATGAGCATTGAACTAACACCAACCCCCCCCACCATGCAGAGAGACTAAAAGGCGTTGGGGTGAGTCTTTGGGTCATCGGCCATATCGCTCATGCCATTTCATCTCACCCCATCCTGCAGACACCAACAGGTGTCTTGGTATGCTTGAGGTTCTCATGCACTGGTGTGGACACCCCACTAGTACTTCACTACAGTGTCACCATTGGATGTGAACCCAGATCCTGAAATGGGACATCCCCTTGTACTGCACTACAGTGTCATGGTTTATGGAGCTCCATAAACCACGGGCAGAACAGTACCACAGCATCACCAGAAAAAATCGCCAAATAAGCTGTCCTCATGCTGGACGTTCACAAGCACTACACAATCGGTCACTTAGCGCGAGACAGCTTTGTCGGCGGCAGTAACAGTTACCCTTTCAAAGTGGCAAAAAAGACAATTTAACCCACAAACCACCAAAAAATAGAAACATAGAAGATGACAGCAGATAAGGACCACAAGGCACATCCAGTCTGCCCATTTTTTTCCATCATATGAATGTGCCACAGGCCTGAACTCTGTCACTGGCCTATCTATTCATACTCATCTGCATTGCTCCCTTATGCCTATCCCATGCCTGTTTAAAGCCCAGCTGCACTGTATCCATATCCACCACTTCTTGACGTAGGCTGTTCCATGCATCCACTACCCTTTCTGTGAACAAGGCTTCCTCACATTACCCCTTAATCGGCTTCCATCTAATCTCATGCTGTGTCCTCCTGTCCTGCTATTTTTCTTATATTGAAACATGTTAGACTCTTTACATACAAACATAGACTTTGACGGCAGATTAGGACCGCCTGGCCCACCTAGTTTGCCCATTTCCCTACCTATTGAATAAACTGTAGATCCTAGTTAATCAACAGTCTATTTCTTCCTACCCCCCTCAAGAATTACCTTATATCTGTCCCATGCATTTATGAATTCTCCCACTGCTTTTGATAGAACAACCTCCTCATGAAGCCTGTTCCATGCGTATACCACCCTCTCTGTGAAAAAATACTTCCAGTCGGCTTGTTACCGGCCAACAAGAGTTGTTGCCACATCATGTCCTCATAGCGCCAGCATAACTTAAATCAAAGCCTATCCTCCAAAGAGGACAAGCAGCGACGCCGCTTTCCATGGTGCCGAGACAGAGACCGCCAATGTTGGTGGGATCTACCCGACATGGAAGAGGACCAAGACAGAGACCTTCGGGGTAGCCGAGAGTGGGTCAAAGAGGGAGTGGGAGAAGCCCGCTCATCCCTCGGTTCAGGGTCCTTGACCGGGGACTTCGGCACAGGAGGCACGGGCAAGTCAGAAAACAGTTGTGAAGGTAAGGTAGAAACTATGCAGTATCTGTATTTTGAATGTTCTAGAATAAAAGGCTTTTGGTCAGATTTGGCATCCTTCTGGGGTGCAACACCAATTGCCAATATGACTTACGCAGTGTTAATACAAGGACAATTGACTGAGTTATGGTCTCACTGGAATAAACATGCAGTTTTTCTACTATTGGCATGTATAAAATGGGTGAAATAGTGAAGCTCACTGCCAAAGAGTATTAAAGAATAAAGAAGTTAATTTACAGGCTATTTTACTTAGCTTACAAATAGAAATAGAAAAGGTGTACACTTTTGAGAAAGCAACTATCGGTGATGTTATCTGTGCATATTTTGGAAGGGGGTTGCTTGGGTTGGTTAATAATGAATTCAATGAGGAGATTAATGTTTTGTTTTATTTTTTTGGGTTTTCTCACACTGGATGTGGACTGTATGGTTTTCACATTTGTTTTGGTCTGCCAGAGATTTCTGTGTATTATGATTGTTTATTGTATTTTTTTTCTTTCTTTTTGTCAGTATGTTCAATTGAGTTTGTTTTTGAATTGTGCAATAAAAATTTCCCCTACTCTTTTCAAGAAGTGCCATGGGATCTTTAACATCCACCTGAACTACTACCAGAACAGGCAGATGGGACCTTGGTTTAACGTCTCATCCGAAAGACGGCACCTCAGGAGTGCAGCACCCCCTCATGCTGCACTACAGTGTCAGTATTGGGATATTAACCCAAGTGCCTGGAGTGGGGATAGAATCCACAGCCTACTGATCTCCCGGCATCAGAGGCGAGTGTGCTACCTGCTGAGCCACTGACAATGCCATGGAAGGATACTCCTTGGTGTAAAAAACAAAAACAAATGGAGAATGAATGATGCCTTGTTACAAGATCCAAAAATAAGGAAAATGTGGCATTCAAGTTGGTCAGCTAGATTGTCAGTACTGGAGTGTTATACAGATCCAGCGGAGTGGTGGGAAGATACTTAAGCATCCTGGAGACTTATGTTTCTAAAGAAATCACAATATGACAATAACAAGGTTTATTTACAGTACCTCTCGTTGAGACAACAGTTACACCATCTAGTATCTTTGGCAGATTCGACTACAGGTGATTTTAGCTCTCAGATTACAGTAATTAGCAAACAGAGGAAGGAAATTCAATAGAACAGGGCAAAATCTCTAGGCCAGGAAGCGAGATCTGGTACGCAACAAAAAAAGGGGGGCTGGACCCTTACAAAGACTGTCAGCACAGGATACATTCCAGAGTAATTACTGAACTTCTCACTCCAGAGGGTATAATCGTAGTGGGGCAGAAGAGATTCTGCAGATGGTAGAAACTCAGATGCAAATATTATATGGAGAACAGAATCTCAATACAGATACTGGAAGTTTATTTATTTATTGAAAATGTTTCATGAGGAAAGGCACACTGAGCAAAAAGATGCTCGTCTCCCGGTGTGACCTGGGGGGAGGGGTTACAGAGGAGGCAGTTATACATACAATAGTTGAGATTAGCAGCAGAGCAATACAGATAACATACCGTTGGGATTACATTTGAACTTAATGACATATAAGAACATCATCATTAAGGACATGGTATACATAGCATGGGTACAAATCCAGCAAGAGCTGTACAGAGCTTGTTCATCAGGGACAGGGTAAACAGTGCATGGGTACACAATGAGGTAAAACATGAAAATTTACATAAGTGCGAGTAGCAGAACTATGGTGCAGTAACAGAACATGAGTGCCCATACCAGGACAAGGGCTGCAGTGGGAACACCAATAGGCAGTGGAATTGGAGAGTGAAGTTGTGGGGGTGTACTAGTAAACACTTGGTGAGTAGGGGGAAGGATTAGGTAAGGTGGGAGGGGGGAGTGGAGTGGAACTGTGAGTAATGCTGAAGAAACGTAGCATTGTGGGAAGTTTAGGGAAGAGGTAAGAGAAGGCCGACTGACCGACAGTGGTCCTTCGGTGGGGGATGACGAAGAGCCTAGTGTCAGCGGACCTGAGGGTGTGGGAGGGGGCAGGAAGACAGGGAGTATAAGAGGTAGGGAGGGAGCCGAGCCACAAATTGGAAGTGAATTTGACACAATGAATTAAGTGCCAGTTGCTCAGGGATGACAGGGCCAGTAAATGGTAGAGCTCGCAGTGATGTGAGTGGGGGGAGGGCGTCAAGGGCAAAGTGGCAGAACACGTTAAAGAAGGGGTCTAGTTTGGCTAGAGTGGACTCTGAGGCAGAGCTGTAGACGACGTCACAGTAGTCGATGGTGGGT
Source organism: Neoceratodus forsteri (assembly GCA_016271365.2). Classification (NCBI taxonomy): domain Eukaryota; kingdom Metazoa; phylum Chordata; order Ceratodontiformes; family Ceratodontidae; genus Neoceratodus; species Neoceratodus forsteri. The sequence continues at coordinate 1,137,999,704 of CM028133.1, forward strand.
AGAATCATTTTCAGGACTAGTTCACGTCTGACTGGTAGCGGGAGACTAGTGCGGTTCCTGTAGAGGGCGCCAAGTTTTGGGCGCAGTTTAGAGATGATGGCATCCACGTGTGTGGAAAAGGAGAGGTGACAATTGAGCCAAACTCCTAGATACCTGAAGGAGAGCACTACATCGAGGGTGGTGTTGTTTAGGGTATGGAAGATCGGGGGTGAGCTTGGATAAAGGCTGTCTAGTGCCGAAAGACACAAAGACAGTTTTCTTGGCATTTAGGGAGAGTTGGTTGGTATTGAACCAGTGTTGGATTTTGTTGAAATCCATTTGGAGCTTGGAAGTGAGTTCTTCGTGAGTCCAGCCGGAGGTAAAGAGGACTGTGTCGTCTGCATACATTTGGATCGCAGTAGAGGAGCAAGAATTCGGTAGATCATTAGAAGTATGAAGAAGAGGATGGGGCCAAGAACTGAGCCTTGGGAACGCCGGTGGTGATGGGGGAGATGTGTGGTCTGCTATTTTAGTGGATTGGGTTCTATTTAGTAGGTAGGCACTGAACCAGTTTGTGGCAGACGCTGCTAATCCTGCCCCTGTTAGGCGGGATAGAAGGAGAGAATGGGATACCGTGTCGAAAGCTTTTGCTAGGTCAATGAAAATAGCAGCAGTGATTAGCCCTTTATCCATCCCAGTCAGGATACAGTCTGTGAATCTTAGCAAGGAGGAGGTGGTGGAGTGGTGTTTTCAGAACCCGTACTGAAATGGGGTGAAAAAGTTAGTTTCATAGAGAAAGTGGGAGAGTTGGGATAGCACTAGGTGTTCCTGGAGTTTAGCGAGGGCTGGGAGGAGGGAGATGGGACGGTAGTTAGTAGTGGAGGAAGGGTCGCCGCCTTTAGGAAGGGGTAGGACAGTGGCATGCTTCCATTCAGAGGGGGGAGAGACTCGGTAGTGAAAGAAAGATTTAGTAGGGTGGCGAGGGGAGTAGCGATGGCAGGAGCAGATAGGAAGAGGAGTTTGTTATCGAGACCGTCTGGAGATTTGCCTTTGGAGGGGTTCAGGGAGCGAAGGGCATCTAGGGTTTCAGAGGGGGAGATGGGGCTGAAGGAAAAGGGGTTTGTACCAGCTGGTAGGGGGCTAGATGAGTGGGGGCGGTGTGGTGATAGATGTAAGGGGTTGGAGTGGTAGGAGGAGGTAGGGGAATCCAGGAGGGCCAGAGTGCAGGTAGTGAAGTAATTAAACTCAGAGGCTACCTTCAGGGGGTCAGACAGGAGAGTCCCTTGGATGAGGAGGAGGAGGGGTGGGGGGCTTGCTGTTTGGGGGAGAAAAGGGAGTTGATTACCTTCCAGAATTTTGAAGGTCTCCCTAGATTAGCATTTAGGGTTTTGTTGAAATATTCAGCCTTAGCTAAGCGGATGGCCTTAGTACACTTGTTGCGGAGCATGCAGTAGGAGATGAGGTTGCTTGGGAGGAGGAAGGCGCTGTAGTTACACCAGGTCTTGTCCCAGGCTTGTAGGTAAGCTATCAGCTCAGGGGTTATCCAGGGTAGATGAGACCCGCGGACTCTCGCCCGGAGCAGTGGGGCGTGTTTGTCTCAGGCAGCAAGGAAGGTGTTGCGAAAGTGTGTAAGGGCTGAATCCATAGAAACACAGAAACATAGAATTTGACGGCAGATAAGAACCGCTTGGCCCACCCAGTCTGCCCATTTCCCTACCTACTGGATAAGCTGCAGATCCTAGTTAACCAGCAGCCTACTTCTTTCTACCCCAACCCCCCAGAATTGCCTTATGACTATCCCATGCATGCTTGAATTCCACCACTGATTTTGACTCCACAACCTCCTCCGGAAGCCATTCCATGCATCCACAACCCTCTCTGTGAAAAAATACTTCTTAAATTACCTCTGAGCCGCCCCCTCTATCTTCAAATTGTGCCCTCTTGTTCTTGCACACCTCTTTTTTGAAAGATGCTACCCTCTTGGACTTTGTTGATTCCCTTGAGGTACTTGAAAGTTTCTATCATGTCCCCCCTCTCCTCCTTTCCTCGAGGCTATACATATTAAGCTCCTTAAGTCTCTCTTCATATGTCCTCCGTGCAGACCCTGCACCATTTTAGTTCCCTCCTCTGGACAGCTTCCATCCTGTCTATGTCTTTCGGAGATTGGGTCTCCAGAACTGCACACAGTACTCAGATGGGGTCTCACCAGCTGTCTGTACAGAGGATAATAACTTCCTGTTTTCTACTGGTGATGCCTCTCCCTATGCATCCCAGTATCCCCAACCCTCCTTGCTGCCTTCTCACATTGCTTGCCCACCTTTAGGTCATCTGACATGACTACCCCAGGTCCCTTTCCATTTTGTTGTTGTTAGTATCTCACCCCCATTGTGTACTCTTCCCTGGGTTTTGTTTCCGGTGCATTACCTGCACTTCTTAGCATTGAATCTAAGCTGCCATACATTTGACCATTCCTCTAACCTTGCCAGTCCCTTCTCATCCTTTCCACCCCACCCTGTGCATCAACTCTGTTGCAGATCTTAGTGTCATCTGCAAAGAGACATACTTTTCCTTCCAGTCCTTCTGCAATGTAAACATAAAGACATTGAAGGACTAGTCCTATCTGAACCCGCGGTACCCCGCTAGTAACCCTCCTTTCTTCTGAGTGGACTCCATTTACTATTACTCTCTGTGTCCTATTCTCCAGCCAATTCTTACCCAGGCTGTCATCTTGGGACCCACTCCCAGGATGGCTAACTTATATATTAATCTTTGTGTGGGACTGTGTCAAATGCCTTGCTAAAGTCTAGGTAGGCCATGTCCACAGCCCTCCTGATCTACTACTTTGGTCACCCAGTCAAAGAAATCTATCAGATTGTCTGGCATGACCTTCCCGCTGTGAATCCATGCTGCCTAGGGTCTTGTGCCCCTCTGGCCTCTAGATACTAAACAATTCTTTCCTTTAGAAGTGATTCCATCATTTTCCCTATCACTGAGGTTAAACTAACAGGTCTATAGTTTCCTGCTTCTGCCTTGCTCCCACTTTTGTGAAGAGAATCACATCTGCCCTCCTCCAGTCCTCGGGTACCACCCCATCCTCCCATGATTTGTTAAAGAGGGTAGTCAGTGGTGTCACTAGTTCTACCCTTAGTTCTTTTAGAATTCTGGGATGAATCCCATCAGGCCCCATTGCTTTGTCCACCTTCAGTTTTAAGAGTTCTTTCAGAACCCTTTCTTCTGTAAATGGGCTGGTATCAACTTCTGTATCAGAGTGTTACTACTGTTTGTTTTATGTACCTCCCCTCTTCCTTTGTAAATACTGAGCAAAATATTTGTTTAGTATCTCTGCCTTTCACATTCTCCTCCACCCACCCTCCCTCCCTCCCTTTATTAAGCCTCACTATCCTCCCTTGGTCTTCCTTTGCTCCTGATGTACCTATAAAGGTTTTATTCCTTAACTGAGTTGGCTATCTTTTCCTCAGTTTGGGCCTTTGCTATTCTGACTGCCTTCCCAGCCTCCTTTTGCTTTAACTGATACAGTTCTCTGTCCTGCTCCTGCTGCGATTCCTTGTACTTCCTGAATGCTTTCTTTTCTCTTGAACCTTCACTGCCACTTCCTTTGAGAACCATAGTGGTTTCTTACATCGTCTTGTTTTGTTTATTTGCTTCACACAAGGCTCATTACCTCTGTGATGGCAGTTTTATTATTCCCCATTGTTCTTCCACCCTCCTTCCCACCCATTTGCTAGTGCATTCCTTAGGCACTCACCCATTTAGCAAAGTCAGCCCTCCTAAAGTCCAGTACTTTTGTCTTTGTATGGCTTGACTCTATTGCTGTGTTTATTGTGAACCATACTGTTCGATGGTCGCTAGTTCCAAGATGGCTACCCACTTCTATATCTGTGATCCTCTCTCCATCTCCATTTGAGAGAATCAAGTCTGATATTGCTCCCTCTCGAGTGGGCTCCAGTACTAGTTGTCTAAGGCATGCCCCCTGTAGGGCATCTAGAATAACTGCACTCTTCGAAGTGGCAGCTGCAACCGCGCTCCAGTTAACATCTGGCATATTCAGATCACCCATCAGCAATATCTCCCTTTTTCTGCCATTCTAAGTATACTTTCTATCATTTCCTTGTCCATTTCCTCCCCTGAGAGAGGTCTGTATCTAACCCTGTGCGGATTGTGGTGCCATTGCCTGTCTCCAAATTTACCCACAGTGCTTCTTCTCCTCCTGTTTACCCTTTTGTTCTGTTGCTTTTATTCCTTCCCTTATGTAAAGAACTACTCCTCCCCTCTTTTACCCTCCCTGTCCCTCCTGTAGATAGTGTATCCTGGTATGTTTACGTCCCAGTCATGGTTTTGTGTGTACCATGTTTCTGTGACTGCCACGATATCCAGATGTTCCTCCTCCATCAAGGCCACTAATTCAGGAAGCTTGTTACCTAGACTACGGGCATTGGTACTCATTGCTCTCCATTTTTTGATGGCCTTACCTTCTGTTGCAGCATCCCCCACTGACCGTTCTACCTTGGTCTTTTTCTCATTTAGTACCCTGTTTTGTAGGGAGTGTTGGAGCAGCTTGAGCTCGGGATCCCAGTTTGAGTGAGATAGGTCTTCCAGGAGGGGGGAGAGGTTGAGGGATTTATATGACCGCTGGAATATGAATTTGGGAGGGGATTTAACTCTGTGTATTTTGCGGACCAAGAAGATTAGATGGTGGTCACTAATGGAGTCAGGGAGGAGGCCAGAACTGATGATGCGGTGTGGGTGGGATGTGAGCGCCCAGTCTAGAAGGGAGTGATTTCCGGACTTATGGTTTGAGTGTGTGGGTTCCGTAATGGTTTGGCTAAGGTTAAGAGTGGTAATCTCAGTTAGTGTTTTGTTAAAAGTGGGCGTTAGCCAGTTGTGGTTAAAATCGCCCATGACATATAGTTCACCTGACTGGGCAAGAGATGAGAGTTGGCTCAGTAGGTCAGTGATTATTGTGGTAGGTGTGCCTGGGCAGCAATAGATACCAGCCACAAAGATAGGTAAAGAGGAGGGAGGGGACAGTTTTACCATGAGAAGCTCGTAAGCTTTGGGTTCGGCTTTTGTAAGAGAGACTGTGAAGTGGAGGGCTGATCTGATGTAGATAGCCACCCCTCCTCCTCTGGATGGCTGGTGTTGCCTTGTGATAGTGAAACCTGGGATAGCAATGGTATTATCTGGTAGACTGGAGTTTAGCCAGGTCTCAGATAGGATAATTATATCGGGGGAGTGGTGGGCGGCTAGGACCTGAAGCTGATCGAGTTTGGGGCAAGGCTACGAATATTTAGATGGAGAAGGTATAGGCCTCGGGGAGGTAGCCTGCACGAGTGCCGGTGGGTACCTTGGTTGAGGGATTAGGTGGGGGGTGGCCTGGGCCTGTGGTTAGGGTTGGGCCGGGGTTAGGGTGTATATCCCCTGCAGCCAGCAGAGAAGTAGGGCAATGATTAGGTGGCAGCATAAAATGCGAAGAGGCCGGGATTTTGTCATGTGCCGGCTGGGGGTGCCAGTAGGGTGTGCGGAGTGGAGGGAGAGGGTGCAGGAGTGGGAGAGAGCAGCCAGAAGGCAGCTGAAGGAGTAGATCGAGGAGGAGAGAGGTGTGGGGGAATGGAATCAGGAGGAAACGGGAAGGGATGATGTGGGCTTGAAGGGGGCATATGAAGGATGGGTCAGGATAGACTGTGGGGGGGCTGGAAAGCAGCTTGGAGGGGGAGTTAAAATGGGAAGGGACAGTAGAATGGGGGAGATCAGAAGTGCGAGGGTTGTTGATGAGGCCATTTTGCCAGATTTGGGGAAGAGATACCCTGGCATGGTGCCTGTTAGTAGAAGGGTGGTGAGTTACAAGTATCCTGATTTCCCTCAGATAGCGTAGATATCACTTTTTGGAGTAGTGGTACTGTCACAGACTCTGGTGGACAGGGTACAAGGTTCGATACCATATCAGGGCAGATTGGAATAGGACTGGGCTGGGAGCAGGGATCCAGGTTGTAGGTGATAACAGCTGGCAGGGTTTGGGCCAGAAAATGGGGTTGCAATAGTGATTCCTAGTGGTCAAATGAGGTTGGTGACCAGTTGGGTGTGGGACAGGTGAAATGGGGCAAGGGTAGAGAGCAAGGATAGCCAGAGGCAGGGCGAGGGTACCACGTGGCAGGGGTGGGTGTAGGGAGCAGAGTAGCTTAAGCAGGTAGAGAGAAAGGTAGACTAGGCAGGTAGAGAGGTTACAGGAAGCAGGAAAGGATTCTGATAGGGAGTCTGGGGTGAGGAGGGCAGAGGGTCCCTCTAGTGGCTAGCAGGTATAACCTGCAAATGGAAAAGTGGGGAGATACTAAAATTACAGAGAGGAAGTGAGGTCATAGGGCAGTGCCTATATAAGTAGTGCCAACCCAGGGTGGGTGGGGCAGTCGACGCGCACAGCGTGTCGACGGGCTAACCCCACCTCACCAAGGTACAGTCTAGAGGTACAGTAATTACCTCTTACGGCAACCGCTGTGTAGTCTGCTCCTGGTGGGAGGATTACGAGGCCTATATTGGAGGAGGAAGACGAGTGCACTGCAGTTACCTCAGGCAGATATGGTGGAGATGACCCAGGATATTTTAGTTGCTTAAGTTTTGCAAGCTATAGACAGTTTAAAAATGTATTCAGCTCCTGGTTCGGAAGGGATAGGTGCAGATTATATAAAACTTTTAAAGAAGACCTAATCCCTGTTTAAGCGTTATTGTTTAATTTTATGTTAACATCAGGTAAATTCACCTCATTGGTGGGCCTCAGATGGAGGACCCCTCTGAGAAAGGTCTTAGAGACCTCCAGTTGATCGAAAGCTTTATCTGCAAAGGGGACATGGTAGGCTGAAATAGCTGCCATGTGAACCTTCAAGGAGGAATGGCTGAGACCCAGGTCGAACAGATGACGTAGGTACTCCAGCAGAAAAGCCACTGAACAGGAGAAAGGTTCCACGTTCTTAGAGGCTGCCCAAATAGAGAATCTCTTCCACTTCATGGCATAAGTGGACCTGGTGGAGGACTTTCTAGCCTCCACTAAAATCTCCGCCACTTTTGGAGATGCACCATAACGGGATTGGGCTATGTCTGCAGGAGCCATGCATGTAGTTGAAGGGATTTGAGGCCTGGATGGACCAGGGTCCCCTGATCCTGGGTCAGCAAACCTCGAGATAGAGGAAGAGGAAGAGGAGGATCCTCTGAATATTGTTGTAGAAGAGAGTACCAGATTTGCCTGGGCCAGAAAGGAGCGATCAGAATCATTCTCGCTCCTTCTGTGGCTAGTTTCAGCAATACTCGTGGGATAAGAGGAATTGAGGGAAAAGCATAGATGAATCTTTCCTTCCAGTATAGAGACAGAGCATTGCTCCAGAAAGTGCCTCGCTCTGGAACGAGCGAGCGAAAGATGGGAAGTTTTGCATTTTGGGGGGAGGTGAACAGGTCCACCTGCGGAGTCCCCCAAAGCAGAAAGATGTTGTCTAGTACCCCTTGATCCAGTTCCCACTCGTAAGCCAGGGAAGAGGAGCGGCTTAGCTTGCCTGCCATAGTGTTGTCGACTCCTGGAACATGAATCGCCATGAGGTGAAGGTCGCGCTGTGTTACCCAATCCCAAACCCTCGTTGCCTCCCTGCATAGAGGGTAGGACCGAGTTCCTCCCTGTTTGTTGATGTACCACACTACCAGGGTTTTAAATAGCCAGTATCGCATCGCATTTTGCGATGCAAACCGGCCTTCCATGCGACTCATTTCTTTATCGGATCGCAAAAAAGTGCGATCCATTGACTGTGGGCCTCCTTAGCTGCCCGTATAGCCTCCTTAGCCACCCATATATTAAAAGTCTCACCGCCGTGGCCCCAGGTGCTAGCAATTGCTCCCAGTAGTGCTTTGCGGTATGACAATACTGCAAAGCACTACTGGGAGCCATTGCCGGCACCAAGGCGCGCGGTGGGACTATCAATATATTAGGGGCAGCATGGCACTGAAACTCCATGGCACTCAAGGGGGATTTAAACACCAGTCCCCCCCAGCTCTCCAGTGGTTCTTCTGCACAGACAGCGCACTCCCTGCCGCACTTCCTCTGCGTCTGTCGAGTCTGGGTTTTGGCGCGAAGCTGCTTGTTGCTGCTCAGAGTCACACAGTATGCAGTGGAGGTTGTGGGACTCAAACCATTGTCTGCTGGAGTGGGGACTCTTTCTTTTGCAACCACCAGGTATGGCCCAATACAAGTGCCTGTTTTTAGGGGAAGCTTTGCTTAGAGTCACACAGTATGCAGTGGAGGTTGTGGGAATCAGACCCAGGTAGGTCTGCTGGAGTGGGGAGTGTGGGACTCTTTCTTTGGCAGCCAGGTATGGGCCAATACAAGTGCCTGTTTTTAGGGGAGGTTTTGCTCAGAGTTACACAGTATGCAGTGGAGGTTGTGGGAATCAAACTTAGGTCTGCTGGAGTGAGGACTCTTCCTTTGGCAACCAGATATGGCCCAACACAAATGCCTGTTTTAAGGGGAGGTTTTGCTCAGAGTTTCACAGTATGCAGTGGAGGTTGTGGGAATCAGACCCAGGTAGGGCTGCTGGAGTGGGGAGTGTGGGACTCTTTCTTTGGCAGCCAGGTATGGGCCAATACAAGTGCCTGTTTTAAGGGGAGGTTTTGCTCAGAGTTACACAGTATGCAGTGGAGGTTGTGGGAATCAAACTTAGGTCTGCTGGAGTGAGGATTCTTCCTTTGGCAACCAGATATGGCCCAATACAAGTGCCTGTTTTTAGGGGAGGTTTTGCTCAGAGTCACAGAATACGCAGAGGAGGTTGTGGTAATCAAACCCAGGTCTGCTGGATGTTATACCAAGCTCATTCACAGCTCATTACATTACTTTAACCTAGGCTATACTGCCAATTAGGCCTGTGTCTGTAGTGTGTACTGAAACAGATCACGCAAAGACAAAGCTAATTTTAATGCAAATTTTTATTCAAAATACTTTTTTAACTGTACATATATATATATATATATATATATATATATATATATATATATATATATATATATATATAAGAGAGAGAGTCATGTTTAGTATTTTTAGTTTTGCTAATCAAACTGAGGCAAGTGCTATGCATCTTCGCAACTGATGAGCACAAAGTGCTAATCAATTTTCACAGCTTATTTAAAACCCTGCACTACGCACATGTTGTCCGTCTGAACGGCTAGGTGGCCGGGAAGAATGTATTGGTGAAGGGCTTGGAGAGCGTACAACACAGCCCGAAGCTGGAGCACATTGACGTGGAGAGCTTGTTCCAGCCTGGACCAGAAGCCCTGGGTCCGATGAGGTCCTAGATGGGCTCCCCAACCTTCGCCTGACATGTCTCTAGTCAGAGTCTGAGAGGGGGGAGGATGAAAGAAGGAGACCACCCGAAACAGGTTCTCTCAAACCATCCACCATTGCAAGTCTCACACCATCGTCGATGAGATCAGAACTAATTGACCTAGGTCATCCACAAGTTGATCCCAATGAGAGTGAAGAGTCCACTGAGAGATCCTCATGTGGAGTCGAGCTCGGGGGACTGTCGGAATGGCGGCCACCATGAGCCCCAGAAGACGGAGGACCGATCTAGCCGAGACCCTCCTGTGTTCTGATAGCAGGGAAATCTGGGATTGAAGAGAGGCCACCCTGTCTGGAAGCAGGAAGGCCTTGCTGATAGTCGTATCGAGGACGGTCCCGATGAACTGTAGTCTCTGGGAAGGATCCAGATGGGACTTGGAATGGTTGATGGTAATACCCAGGCAGGTGAAAACCTGCTGGGTAAGGGAGAGAAAACGCAGGAGTTCCTCCCTGCATGAGGCCGCCAGGAGCCAGTCGTCCAGGTAAGGGAACACCTGAACTCCCATTGTACGCAGGTGGGCCGCTACCACAGCCAGACATTTGGTAAATACTCAGGGGGCCGAGGATAGACCAAAGGAGAGCATCTTCAATTGGTAGTGGTCCCCCTGAAATGCAAAACGAAGATACTTGTGGTGAGAAAAGCGAATGGGAATGTGCAGATAGGCATCCTGCATATCCAGTGCACAAAGCCATTGACCCGGCCGAAGGTGAAGCAGAAGGCACCGCAGAGAGGGCATCCTGAACCTTTTGTATTCTACATAAAGATTCAGGGAACTGAGATCTAGAATCAGTCTGAGATCTCCAGTCTTCTTTAGGACCAGGAAGAAATGCGAATAGTAACCCGTTCCCTGAAGATGCAGGGGGACGGGCTCTATCGCTTGCTTCAAGAGAAGAGCCGAGATTTCTTCCCGGACCAAAGAAAGGTGTTCCCTTGAATAGGCCGACTTCAGAGGTAGGTGTCGGGGTGGTTTCTGAAGAAACTCGATGGAGTGCCCTTCCACTATAAGTTGGAGCACCCAAGAAATACAGGTTACTCACCTGTAACAGGAGTTCTAGGAATGGTATATGTTGTTCATCCACACTCATTGGCAGTATCCTTGCCGCTTTAAATCTTGCCGGAAGGTCTTCAAGCTTGCTCCTCCCACCCACCCGGGTGGTATAACTCGGCTCCGCCCCATGGCCAGATCTGGCCCGCTGGAAGCTCAGGTTGTCGTCGAAGCGAGAGGAGTCGGGGTGGGTGATGTGGATGAACAACATATACCATTCTAGAACTCCTGTTACAGGTGAGTAGCCTGTATTTCTAGGGACATGGATATGTTGGTTCATCCACACCCCCATTGGCAGACTCCTAGCAGTTCTCCGGGAGGAGGGGAGGCAAGACGCACACCGCTATACTTACTTGGGAAAGAGAGACTGGAGACCGAGGCCCAAAACCAGCATCCGGCGTGACTCAAGGTGATGTGGTAGTGGGTAATGAAGGTGTTTGCTGACTTCAGGTAGCAGCCCTGCAGATTTCCTGGATAGGGGCGTCCCTGGAAGCAGCCACCGTTGCAGCAGTATGGCGGGTAGAATGAGCTCTTATCCTCTGGGAGGCTCCATGCCCGCCAACATAACAGAGATCTATGCAGGAGTTACCCACCTGCTTATCGTCCGCTTGGCTGCAGGTCTGCCAGATCTGACTTCAGCGTAGGTGACAAACAGCTGGCGAACCTCTCCCGAATTTCAGCCGTGGCTCCTTATAATGGCGGAGCCCTTCTAGGAGTCAGAGTATGGAGCCTATATTCGACCTCCGAGGTGTGATGGGGTAGAACACCGGCAGAGTCAACACCTGGTTAAGGTGAAACTCCGACACCACCTTCGGAAGGAATTTGGGTGGGGGCAGGACAACTGTGTCCTGTGGAAGACCAGGTAAGGAGACTCGATGGAAGCGCCTGGAGCTCTCCCATCCTTCTGGCTGACGTGATAGCCACCAGAAGGCGGTCTTCACGACAGGTGAGAGAGAGCACACCTGTGCATAGGTTCAATGGCTTGCCCATGAGCTTTGCCAGTACCAGCAGTAGATCCCACGGAGGTGGGGGTTCCCGCACTGGAGGGGAAATGTGATCAAGGCCTTTGAAAAAGCGCCAGACCACCTTCTCCTGCACCACCGACTGCTTCCCGGCCAGCGCCCGGTAAGCAGAGATGGCTGCCAGGTGCACCCTTAGGGTCGTCGACCTAAGCCCTTGACTAGAAAGGGACCATAAATAGTCCAAGATGCTTGCCAAGGAACAGGAGGAAGGGTCCAAGCCCTTGCCCTGACACCAAATGGAAAACCTTTTCCATTTGAAGGCATAACATTTTCTGGTCGACTCCTCGGGACGCCTCAACTACATTGAGGACCTCGTCGGAAGACCCAAAGCCTGGAACTCTAGCAGCTCAGGAACCAGGCCGTCAGGTGCAGGGATTGAAGGTCCGGATGGAACACCTTCCCTGATTGACTGAGAGCAGGTCGAGGCGAGCTGGAAGCTTCGCTTGAGTCCTGGAGCTGAGACTGAGGAGATCTGGGTACCAGAACTGGCGAGGCCAGTCTGGGGCTATCAGAATCACCTGCGCCTTGTCCCTCCTCATGCCAGAAGCCACCTTGTGGATCAAGGGAAATGGGAAAAGTAAAGAGGCCCGGTCCATTGCCTCGAAGGGCATCCCCTGCAGCGAGCCCTGCTGAGGGCGGGCATGAAAACAGACTCAGCTGGCGTTCTCCATGGAGGCAAACAGGTCCACCTGGTGTGCCCCAAAGGGAGAACAGATGCTGTACTACCTCCGGCAGGAGAGACCACTCGTGGGATGCAGCCCCTATCCGGCTCAGGGCATCGGCCAGGGTGTTGGAGGCTCCTGCCCGTGAATGGCTGGGAGATCCGCCTCCAGGCTGCAGTGACCAAATCACGGGCTTCCTTGCATAGAAGCATGGAGGCGTCCCGCCTGGCGGTTTAGATAAGTACATAGTCGTGGTATTGTCCGTCTGGACTTCGGACCACTTGACCCCGGAGGAGCGGACAAAGGCGGTGAGAGCTAGGCGGACCGCTCGGGCTCCAGCAGTGATGTGACATCGGGACTCCCGCGGGGACCAGAGGCCATGAGCCAGTGTTCCCCAGATGGGCACCCAACCCATCAGAGAGGCATCGGTCGACAGAGGACCGTCGGCTCGAGGCCCGAGACGAGCAGGATGCCCTCCTGCAAAATGATCTGGAGCAGTCCACCACTGGAGGCGTTCCACATCCCTAATGTCACCGACACAAGCTGGTCAAGGATGCGGCGTTGTGACCACTGGCTGGCCAGTCCCACTGAAGGGGCATGTTCCAGCGGGCCCAGCGGACCACGCTGGTACAGGCCGCCATGAGACCCAGGAGCCCAGGAAGTCCCGGGCAGGGGCAAATTGCCCAACCAGAAATGATCGGACAAAGGAGGAAAGAACCTCGGCCCTGTCCGCCGGGGCAGCTCTGGCTCGAGAGAGTCGACTGCGCCCGATGAATAAAATCACCTGCTTCGACTCGAGTTCCGACTTGGCCTCGTTGATAAGGAGGCCCAGTTGAAGCAGACCTGGAGGCCAGATCTCTGGACCATCCGCCCTCCTTCCTGGAGGAGCTGCTATCAGCCAGTCGGGTCAGGTAAGGGTACACCGGACCCCTCGGCGCCCAGAATGCTGTCACCACTGCCATGCATTTGGTGAAGACCCTGGGAGCTGGAGACAAGCCGAAGGGCATGGCTTGGAACTCGAAGAGATCCTTCCGCTCGAGGCGAAGGAATCTCTGGTGGGAGCAGACGGATAGGGACGTGAAAAGCCCTGCAAAGTCAGAGAGCAGAACCACCGCGCGTTCCAAGGATGGTATTATCTGAGCCAGAGTGACCATCCTGAAGGTTGAGACCTTAGGAACTTGTTTAGGTCGTGTGGGTCGAGAATGGGCCAGCCCGTCCGTTCGGAACCAGGAAGTACCTGGACACAAACCCTGGGTCTGAAGGAGGGTCCACCACCTCTCTTACCACCTCCTTCTGGAGGAGGAGAGTGATGTCGGCTCGGCGAGCCGCCAGTGAGCTGGGATCCCGAAGCCCCCCAGTGGCCCCGGCTCTGAAGGGTGCCTGCTCGGAATTCCAGAGCAAGGCCTCTTCCCACCACCTCCAAGACCCACCTGTCCGTGGTAACAGCGGACCAGGTGGACGGAAGACGGAGCCGTCCCCCGCAGAGACCCAGGAGTAAGGTGGCGGGGATGAGGCGACACCCTCAGCCCGTCACTGGGCAGGCTTGGAGGAGGACCGGCCGAGGACCTCCTGGGCCCCTTCCTCCCTGCCTCCTGTTAGAGGAAGCCGCGGCTTGGGTTTGGGATGCTAAGGCCGAGCCTGCAGCCCTGAATTGCTGGGCAGGCGCGCCCGAGGCACAGAAGGGACGAGAGAGCTTAGGCTGTGGTTTCGCGGCCTTTGTCCTTCTGTAGGAAGAGACCGAGTCCAAGGTGGCATTGGACTTCTCGATCCTCTGCAGGTGACCTTCCACCCCAGGGCGAAGAGGTCAGTCCCAAAAGGAACATCCGCCAACTTGTGCTGGGTATCCGAGAAATAAAGTGGATATCCTCAGCCAAACCCGCCCAGCAGCCACTCACGGCATGCCCCGATCTGGCACATGAGTCCCCTATATCAAAAGCAGTCTGGAGCTGCTGTTTGGCCACTGCCCTGCCTGGTCCCGCTACCTGCTTAACCGTAGTCTGCAGATCGGCGGGAAGATGAGGATGACCTCATCCAGGGAGCCAACAGGGCATGAGAAAAATGTGCCATGAGGACGGCCGAACTGGCCTGGCGAAGGCCGAGAGGAGCCAGCGTAGACTGCATAGCGGCGTGGTCAATTTCTTGGACTCCTTGTCAGGAGGTTTGTCCACATCCCTGGCGTTGCGGCCGCGGCGCTGTCGGTAACCAACCCTCAGCAGAGGGTGTTCCAAAAAAACGGACAAGGAACCGGTAGGGACGCATACTTCCTGGCCATCCTGGCCGAGGCGCAGGGCAGGAAGCAGGCGCTATAAGTTCGAGTGCCGGACCCACCTATGGCCTCGGCCACGGAAAGGCCTCCGTCGGGAGAATCCCTCGGTCCAGAATCTCCGTGAGGGGATACCTGGCCCGTTTGGAAGCGGGTTGAGCTCCATCGGTAGACTCCGAGATGAGCGAAGCAGTCCTAGGAAGGACGACGGGCTATAGTCCGCAGACTGACCTCCTGAAGACTCCAGTCCAGTCGCTTGGAGAAGAAGGAGGAATCATCTTCGGACTCGGGAAGAGTCCTCGAAAAGCTGCCTCTGGCCTGAGCCACCTTCACCTGCGAGGTCGGTCGGGAGTGAGGTAACTGACAGCGATGGGAGTGAAGCCTTAGTCGACCGAGAATCCTTGGTCGGAGCCCCAATTAGGTGGCTGTGGAGGCGGAGGAGTCCACGAATCGGTGAACAGCTGGTTTTGGCCGAACTCTTGCCTGGGTATAGCTCCTCCGGACAAGAGTCGGGGTTGTGTCGGCAGTTCGTTGTGTCCATAATGGCGGGGAAAGGCGCCCGGAGTCGCTTATTCGGCCAGGAGGAGCTGTTGCAACATAAGGTCCTCATTAGCGTCGGCGTAATTCGCCGAAGCCTCCCCTCATCGAGGAGGAGGGCGAGACGGCAGCGACGCCGCTTACCTCTTGCGGATGCCGGGCGAGACCGCCTATGGCCGGTGGGAGCGGCTGGACCCGGCGAGAAAGAGGTCCGAACCGAGACCGAGAGTCCCGAGAATTTCCGGGGGCGGTGCGGGGAGGTGTCGGCGGAACCGGCACTCCCTTGACTCGGAAAAGGTCATCCGAGGCTCCGGAACCGGAGGCTGGAGCAAGCCAGGGATCCTCAACTCCTCCGGGGGGCAGAGAGAATCTCGGCTGCTAAAGCGACAGCCCGTCAATGGGTCGAGAAAAATCTCGACTTCATCAGTGGGAGTCTCGGTCCAGCTGACACATGAAGGGACACCGTGAGGCCAGTGGCGAAGCCGAGCGGTCGACGAGCCGCCAGACGACGGCTCGGGAGAGGACCTTTCCGCTCCCAAAGTGTCGACAGAGGACACCTTGTCCCTCTTTTTGGACCGAGATAAGGTCCAGCAGGCATGAGCCCTTCTCCTTTAGTGGAGAGGGACAGACAAAGCTCACAAAAGAAGCCGTGTAGGAAGAACCCAGAGAGCGGGATAAATGCATGGCAGGAAGATCTGACCAGCGCCTCCTCTTCGAGGACGACCATCCGCTCGAGCTGATCCTTGACCGCGCCCAGCGAGACACAGCCAACAGGCCTCCTTGGACTTCCACGGAGGAACGCTCTCGGAGGCGGCCCAGTTGCAATCAACAGCACGGTCTTCGAGGGCGTGGGCCAGGAAAAGATGAGCACAGATCGCAAGCCTGCAGATTCGTGCTCAAGGCACAAACAGTAGACACTGCGTGGGTGTGGATCCGTCCGAGACATCTTCTGCCCATGAGCTCTCCGAAATCCGGAGTCGATTGTCCATCGCGGCGCGGGGAATCGAAGACTGAAATCTTTGCAGGTACATTTTTTAAATCATAAGCGGAGAAATAGGAACCAGTCGATAGCGCAGAGCGTTAAGGAGGAACCCTGAGCTTCCAAGCGGTAAGGAAGATCTGGCGTCATGGGGCGGAGCCGAGGTTATACCACCGGGTGGGTGGGAGGAGCAAGCTTGAAGACCTTCCGGCAAGATTTAAAGCGGCAAGGATACTGCCAATGAGTGTGGATGAACAACATATCCATGTCCCTAGAATCCGTGGTTATCCTCTCCCATCCCGGAAGGTGGAGGGAAAACCTCCCTCCTACCGGTTCCTCTGGGAAGTCCAGAGGCGATGGGAGAGGAAAGGAGTCGGGTGGTGTGGGGCAGCGCCGCAGCTGTAGCACCCGCTGCTTTTTTGGGCGGGGGCTTAGCAGCTGTGGGGCCTGATGTTTGGTGGCCACCTTCCCTGTGGTTCGCTTTGGCTGAATCTGTCGGTGAAAGGCGGTGCTGCTGTTGCTGGGGACGGTACATGGAATCCACTGATTTCAGAGCCGTCCCCTTCTCCTGCAAATCGGTGATGATGTCCTTGACATCACCCCCGAAAGGTACTGATCTCCGGAAAGGTGCTTCTTGAATAGCGAATTGCACTTCCAGTACCAAACCTGATACACGGAGCCAGGCATGACGCCATAGACCCACGGTGAAAGCGGAGCTCCCGGCCCGGTGGCGATGAGGGTTGAGGCGCTGGACACCACACCTCACGCCACGCTGGCGACCAGTGTTCGGGATCGGGCATGGGTTGCAGTGGGTCAGCAGGGAGGATATGGATTGAGCATCCAATGGACTGCTCTCCATCTCTGGGGAGGGGGGATTCAGGCGGCCGCTGCTTGCCTGACCCATAGCGGAGGCTGGGGGTCAGTGGCATGTAGCTGCAAGTTAAGGGGCGGGACGTGGCAAACGCTTGACTGGGGCACGCATGGGAGCGTGCGTGCACCCAGTCGCTGGCGTCATTGCACGCCATGTCCCACAGGGAGAAAAAGTGAAAAAAAGAGAGCCCGGCAGAATGACGTTGAGCCCTGCAGCGCCGCCCCCGAGAAGGCACCTCCCTGGCATGGATCCGTTGGGGTGGGTTGAGTTGCTCCCCACCACCCTGCCGCGAAGGGTAAGTCGCGGGGTGCATAAGGGAGGGGGTCTGACCTTCGGGGATGGCGCTGGGGGGTACAACAGACAGCAGGCTTGCAGCCAAAGCTCTGGAGAAAAAAATTGAAGAAAAAAAAAAAAATAGAAAGCGGAGCTCCGCCCGGCAGTGTCCACTGCATCGTATGTCGCCCGCAGAGTGTGGCGACTGGCCGGATGAGCAGAACGGACGAGGTCGGCTAACTCCTGTTTGACTTGGGAGTCAGGTAAGGAGTCCAGCTAGGATTCCATCTGGGTAAGGACAGCCTTCTGGTAATCCCCCATATGGGCGACGTGGTTCAGGGCCCTAATTCCCAGTGTGGAGGAGGCGTAAGCAAAAATTACTCACCTTAGTAATGTTGTTTCTTCTAATGGAGTCTTGCTATATTATGACAAGTGCAGTTTGTCCCACCACTAGAACTGCTCCGGAGGTGAAAGAGTTAACTTCCATGCAGAGCATGGAGCTTAGAGCGCGAGCTCGGTTAAGAAGCTCTGTTAGGGTGGTTTCAAACCGAAACCGTCAGATCTTTACAAGCAAAAACTCACTAAGGTTCTGTGTGGAAGCTGTAACCTACACTAGCCAACTGGCTACTAACATATTCACACATTTTCCTGGTCCCAACACCAAGACTCAAGTCAGTGGACCAGAAAAATAAGATAAAATAACTAAATAAACACAACACCCAAACATGAAAGAGGCATCAATAAATGCCAACAGAGGACTGCCACCCCATACCCAAAGTAGAAGTTCTGAGAGGGGCAGGCTGGGAGGTCATAATATAGCAAGACTCCATTAGAAGAAACAACATTACTAAGGTGAGTAATTTTTTCTTCAAACAATATGAAGTCTTGCTATATTATGACAAGTGCAGACTACACAGCAGTACCTCCATGGAGGAGGGACAGAACCTACTTAGGGAATAGGCTCTGAAGCACGGCTGTGCCAAACCGAGCAGCCCTCCTGGCCTGAATATCCAGGGAGTAATGCTTGGTGAAAGTGTGTACTGTTTTCCAAGTAGCTGCTTGACATATCTCCAAGATAGGGATGTCTCTAGCAGCAGCTAGAGATGCAGCTGTACCTCTGGTAGAGTGAGCCCTCAGGCCTGAGGGGGGAACCTTACCCAGCTTTTGATAGCAAAATTGGATACAAGAAACGATCCACCTGGCAATGGATCTTTTAGTGGCAGGTCTCCTTTCCCAACCTCACCATAAGTGAGAAACAGTTGGAGGAGTCAAACCTGTGACCCTTGTGTCGCTCTATGTAGTAACTTAGGGCCCTCTTAACATCTAGGCTGTGCAGCCTCCTCACCAGAGGAGGAATGGTCAGTGAAGAACACTGGAAGTGAAATAGATTGGTTAAGGTGGAAATCTGAAACCACCTTAGGCAAAAACTTCCTGTTAGTCCTGAGGACTACTTTATCCCTGTGAAAGGAAAAGTCAGTGTCTACTGATAAACCTGTAACTCACTTATGCGCCTCAAGAAGTGATGGCTACCAGAAATACAGTTTCCAAGTCAATACTTAAGCTCTGCCGAAGACAGAGGCTCAAAGGGGGTTGCATCAGCTGAGCAATGCATACATTAAGATCCCAAGCCGGGGCAGGGTCCCTGAATGGAGGATTGGTATGAAGCAATCCTTTAAAAAACTTGGAAAATACAGGGTGAGCAGAAAGAGAAGAGGGCTTCCCTGCTGAAATGAAGGCAGAGACAGCTGCCAAGTGCACTTTCAGGGAAGCTGGTCTTAGTCCCAAAGAATTAAGATGGACCATATAGTCCAATACAGTGGGTAGATCAGATTCCGGGGAAACATGCTTCCCAGAACACCATATGGAAAACCTTTTCCACTTGGAGTTATAGGTAGCCCTGGTGGAAGGCTTCCTAGCAGCCTTCAGGATTTCGAGAACACTTTGAGAAAGTTGTAGATCGGCAAACTCTAACTGCTCAGGAGCCAAGCCTTGAGGTGGAGGGATTTGAGATTCGGATACCAAACTCTCCCCTGAGCACAGGTTAACAGATTGTGGTTCCTGGGGAGACACAGGGGAAGATGGACTGCTAAGTACAGAAGGAGTGGGTACCAGGGCTGCCTGGCCCAGTCTGGAGCAATCAGGATCATTTTGCAGGGCTGAGACCTGATTTTGACTAGTACTTTGAACAGGAGAGGGAAGGGGGGAAACGCATAAAGAAACTTCCCTTCCCAATCGAGGAGAAAGGCATCCAGGGGGACTGAGCCCAACACTGGGGCCTGCAACAAAACAGTGGAAGTTGATGATTGTCTGGGGCTGCAAAAAGATCTATCAGGGAGTGCCCCATCTGGCAAACACTATCCCAGTACTAGGGGATCAGTGACCATCGTGATGGCCCTGGGAAATCCTGCTGAGAGCATCTGCCAGGACATTGTCCTTGCCTGGGAGGTGAACTGCTATGAAGGAAGTGTTCAGGGAATAAGCCAGAGACCACAACTTCATCGCCTAGGTGCACAAGGCCGAAGACCGAGTGTCCCCTTGTTTGTTGATGTACCACATTGTAGTGGTGTTGTCTGTTCTGACCTGTACCACCTTGTTCTGAACAGATGCAGAAAAAACCTGAAGTGCTAGAAAAACAGCTCTGAGTTTCAACAGATTGATGTAGAGCAGAGATTCCTGTGGGGACCATAACCCTTGGGTGGAGAGGTCGCCCATGTGAGCTCCCCATCCCAAGAGGGATGCATCTGTAGTAAGGGTCAAGGAGTGGGACAGAGGGATGAAAGGCACCCCTTGTCTCAGATTGCTCTGATCCTGCCACCACTGAAGGGCCTGGATCAGAGTTCGAGTCACTGGGATTAACTTGGATAGGGAATCTCTTCTTTGAGACCAGAAAGCTCTTAAATGGAACTGAATGTCCCTCATCTGAAATCTTGCTCCTTGCACTACAGCTGTGGAGGCAGCCATGTGTCCTAGGAGCTGCAGAAATGCCTTGCTGGTCGAGACCTGCAGAGTGAAAAACGAGGCCAGGGCCACTAAGGTCCTTACCTTTCCAAGGAAGGAAGGCTCTGGCCTGCTTTGTCCAGTTCTGTGCCTATAAAGGTGAGTACCTGGACAGGTTCCAAAATTGACTTTGGAAGATTGAGAAGAAAGCCCAGAGAGGTAAGCAGCTGCTGGGTAACTAGCAGGTGTGATTTGATCTGGTCTGAGACTGACCCACAATGAGCCAGTCGTCCAGGTAGGGAAAAATGGCAATCTTTTGCCTTCTTAGATGAGCAACTGTTACTGCCAGACATTTTGTGAATACCCTTGGGGCAGAAGTGAGGCCGAAGGGCATTGCTTTGAACTGATAATGGCCTGAGGGAAGTTCGAATCTGAGGTACTTTCAATGGGAGCTTCTGATAAGAACATGGAAGTAGGCATCCTTGAGGTCCAGGGAGGCTAGCCAGTCCCCCGGCCTTAGGGAGAGTAAAATCATTCCCAGTGTCACCATTTTGAACTTTGGTTTTAAAAGGTGCTTGTTTAGATATCTTAGATCCAGGATAGGCCGCCACTCTCCTGTCTTTTTTGGGGTAAGGAAGTACCTGGAGTACAGACCCTTGCCCTGGTGTGGGGAGAAACCTTTCATAGCTCTGAGAGCCAGGGACGGTTGAGACTTCTGTTTTCCAAAGCAAGAGTCTCTAAAGGGTCTGCAGGTGGAAAAGATCTGGTTCTCATCTCTGGAAATTTTTGAAGCTGAGAACCAGACCCATGCCTCACTACTTCCAGGACTCACCTGTCTGAAGTTAAAGACTCCCAGTCCTGGGCCAGTAAGCCAGCCTGCCCTACAGGTAATGGAGAGCCGACCCTGGGCATCCCATCAGGTGCCTGTTTGGCAGGGGCTTAGGCTGAGGGGTGGAGCAGGCTCGCCTGCATTCTCCGCCAGCCTCTCCTCTGAAGAACCCCTCTGTGCATAGGCTGAAGAGAGGAGGCCTGGGTCTGGTAAAAGGCCTGTGAAAAAGCCTGCCCTACCCCTGAGGGCTGCCTCTGAGGAGTGGCTTGCCTGCCTTGGCTTGTGCACACCTATAAGTGGTTCTATATTCATCCATTTTCTTCATATAATTCTCTGTCTGCTCCCCAAACAGAGAATTTCCCACCACAGGAAAATCCATAGCCTTAGACTGGGTATCCTGTGACAAAGTAATACACCTGAGCCAGGCCAATCTCTGAAAAGCCACAGATGTAGCCATGACTCTAGAGGATAAATCGTTAGAATCCACTGCAGCATGGAATTGCACCTTAGATGCCTCAATACCATCAAGAGCCACCTGCTCCAGCTCCTTTGCAAGCTGGCCAGGGACCTGTTTGGCTAAGGCCATGACAGTATCCCAACTAGATTTCTGGTATCTCGCAACATAAGCCATATAGTTTGCTTGTCTGAGTCCCAAGGATGCTGCCATGTATTGTTTTTTGGCCATGGCATCAATCTTCCTGGAGTCCTTGTCAGGAGGATGTGAAGCCAGGGGAATATTAGCTTTATCACAGGCTGCAGCCTGAACTACCCTAACATGACTGCATTGCTGTGAAAGAAAATCTGTATCAGGACCTGACAAAGTGTACCTCCTGTCCATCTTTTTATCTACAGGAGGCACAGAATTAGGAGCTTTTAAAATTTTTATTGTTTGTTTCCTAAAAGATTTATGCAAAGGGATGGACAATCTCCTGGACTCTGGGATATCCATCATCTCTACATAGTCAGGCTCCTCTTGCTCATCCAAAGCCTCCTCTAAGGGAAGCTGGAGGGTCTCAGCAACCTTTTTATAAAACAAAAAATGAGAAGGAGACTCAGAAAGCCTAGGGGAGATTCACCTGAAGGTCCGTCTGGGAGATGTCGGTTCAATAGGCACATCCAGACTTTCAAAGTCACATTCACACTGATCATAATCCTCCTCCCCTCCTCTGGTTCATAAAACTCTTCTATATCATTATTCCTGAACCATTGGAACCGACCGAACCCGACCTTTTGCCAGACAGTAGGTTCGGAGGAACCGAGGACAGAGACTGGACAATCTGTATTGCCCTGGATATCTCTGCAGCAGTTGGAGAAGGAATTTTGGACTCCAAACCTGCTGATTTTTAGTTTCTTTGCTGGAACTGGCTCCTCAGAGCCAGCTTGCGCCTGCCGAGGAAGTCTCACCTCTGGTCCGAGGGTACTCCCTCCGGTTCGGGTGGCACCGAACCGGGCTGGCCATCCAGGTCAACGGACTTTTGGCCTCTCGTTCCCTGAGCCTGCCACTCTCTTGTCCAGGGTGGCTGCAGGGAAATTTTACAAATCTGGCAGTCTGAATTGAGTGGACAAACCCCAGACAATAGACACAGCATGTGTGTGGGTCAGCCTTGCACAAGGCTTCCACAGACACTACAGTGCTGAAACCCATGGGCCAGTTTTTCTTTTGGGTTTCTCAGACATGATGCCAGCCTAACCAACAAACTTGCCCTTTTAATGGCCGTGCCAGGCAAGACACCCTTATCGGTTCCAAACCGTGTCACGGGTCGTGGAAAAAACCGTAATGAAATCCGTTTTTTTTAGAACCGATAAGAACTAGGAACCGCACTCTAACAAGCCTTAAAAGGCTTTAAAATTAAGTTTTAGTACAATTCGATCGGTTCAAACCGAACCGATGATAATTTACAAGTTCCGCACAGAAAAAACCTATCTATTACTTACAATACCATAGACAAAGCTTGAACTGATCGGTTTTACGGTTAAAATAATTAAATCGCGGTTAAATTCAACCGAGAAATAGCATTTTAAACCGAAGAAATGAACTGTTCAGTGAGGCGGAGTAAAGAATCTGACGGTTTCGGTTTGAAACCGCCCTAACAGAGCTTCTTAACTGAGCTCGCGCTCTAAGCTCCATGCTCTGCATGGAAGTTAACTCTTTCACCTCCGGAGCAGTTCTAGTGGTGGGACAAACTGCACTTGTCATAATATAGCAAGACTTCATGTTGTTTGAAATCTTTCTTCCATACTGGTCCAGAAGAAAAAATTACTCACCTTAGTAATGCTGTTTCTTCTAATGGAGTGTTGCTATATTATGACATATGCAGTGAGTCCCAACCTTCGAACTGCTCCGGAGGTGAAAGAATTAACTTTCCATGCCAGGCATGGAACGCTGAGCTCGAGCTCGGTTGAAACTCTGTCTGTTGTTCTTCAAACTCAAACCGTCAGATCTTTACGAGCTAAACTCACTGAGGTCCTGTGTGGAAGCTGTAAACCTACACTAGCCAACTGGCTACTAAACATAAGAACACATTTTTTGGTCCCCAAAATAAAGACTCAAGTCAGGAGACCCAAAAAATGAAAAACACAACACCAATTCACCCCAAAAAGGATGGGTGAAACAACAAGGTGGGCATCTACTAAGTGCCAACACTGCACTGCCCACCCACATCCCAAAAACAAAGGTTCTGAGAGGGGCAGGCTGGGGGGGGTCATAATATAGCAAGACTCCATTAGAAGAAACAACATTACTAAGGTGAGTAATTTTTTTCTTCAAACATGAAGTCTTGCTATATTATGACATATGCAGACTACACAGCAGTACCTCCATAGAGGAGGGACAGAACCTACTTAGGAAATAGGCTCTGAAGCACAGCTGTGCCAAACCGAGCATCACTCCTAGCCTGGATGTCCAGGGAGTAATGATTAGTAAAAGTGTGAACTGTTTTCCAGGTAGCTGCTTGACATATCTCTAGGATAGGGATGTCCCTGGCAGCAGCTAGAGAAGCAGCTGTACCTCTGGTAGAGTGAGCCCTCAGGCCTGAGGGAGGAACCTTACCCAGTTTTTCATAGCAAAATTGGATACAAGAGACAATCCACCTGGCAATGGATCTTTTAGTGGCAGGTTTCCCTTTACTAACCTCACCATAAGTGAGGAACAGTTGGAGGGAGTCAAACCTGTGACCTTTGGTGCGTTCTATGTAGTAAATAAGGGCTCTTTTCACATCTAAACTGTGCAGTCTCCTCTCGCCAGAGGAGGAATGGTCAGTGAAGTACACAGGGAGAGACATAGATTGATTAAGGTGGAAATCTGAAACCACCTTAGGCAAGAACTTTCTGTTAGTCCTGAGGACCACCTTATCTCTATGCAAGGAGATAAAATCAGGCTCCACTGACAAGGCTTGTAATTCACTTATGCGTCTGGCAGAAGTGATGGCTACCAAAAACACAGTTATCCAAGTCAAGTACTTAAGCTCTGCTGAAGACAAAGGCTCAAAGAGGGGTTGCATAAGCAGGGCAATGCAAACATTAAGATCCCAGGCAGGGGCAGGGTCCCTGAATGGAGGGTTGATGTGAAGCAATCTCTTGAAAAACTTGGAGAATACAGGATGAGCTGAAAGAGAAGAGGGCTTACCTGCTGATAAGAAAGCAGATACAGCTGCCAGGTGCACTTTTAGGGTTGCTGGTCTCAGCCCCGAGGTATTTAAGTGGACCATATAATCCAGGACTATGGGTAAATCAGCAGATTCTGGGGAAATATGCTTTCCGGAGCACCATATGGAAAACCTCTTCCATTTAGAATTATAAGTAGCCCTGGTGGAAGGCTTCCTAGAAGCCTTCAGGACATCCATTACACCTTGGGAGAGGTGTACATCAGCGAACTCTAACTCTTCAAGAGCCAGGCCTTGAGATTGAGAGATTTGAGGTTCAGGTACCAAACTCCCCCCTGAGCACAGGTTAACAGGTTGTGATTCCTGAGAAGACACAGGGGAAGGTGGACTGCCAAGGACAGTAGGAGTGGGTACCAAGGCTGTCTAGCCTAATCTAGAGCAATCAGGATCATCTTGCAGGGTTGAGATCTGATTTTGACTAGCACTTTGAACAGGAGAGGGAAGGGAAAGCATGAAACTTCCTTCCCAACTGAGAGGAAGGCATCCAGAGGGACTGAGCCCAACACTGGGGCCTGCAGCAAAAAGGGAAGTTGGTGATTGTCTGGGGCTGCAAAAAGATTTATCTGTGGGGTGCCCCATCTGGCAAATACTACCTCCAAGACCAGAGGGGTCCAGTGACCCATTCATGATGGCCCTGGGAAATCCTGCTGAGAGCATCTGCCAGGACATTGTCCCTTGCCTGGGAGGTGAACTGCCATAAGGAGGTGTTCAGTGAGTAAGCCAGAAGACCACTTCATTGCTTGAGTACACAAGGCCGTAGACCAGAGTGCCCCCTTGCTTGTTGATGTACCACATTGTGGTGGCGTTGTCTGTTCTGACCTGAATAACTTTGTTCTGAACAGATTTGGAAAAACTTGAAGTGCTAGAAAAACTGCTCTGAGTTCCAACAGATTGATGTGGAGCAGAGATTCCTGAGGGGACCACAATCCCTGGGCAGTAAGTCGCCCATGTGAGCTCCCCATTCCAAGAGGGATGCATCTGTAGTAAGGATTAAGGAGTGAGACTGAAGGGCAAAGGAACCCCCTGTCTCAGATAGCTCTCATTCCTACCACCACTGTAGGAGCTTGGATCAGGGATCGAGTCACTAGGATCAATTTGGTTAGAGGGTCTTTCCTTTGAGACCAAAAGGCTCTCAAATGGAACTGGTGTCCCTCATCTAAATCTTGCTCCCTGCACTACTGCTGTAGAAGCAGCCATGTGCCCCAAGGAGCTGCAGAAAGTGCCTTACTGGTCGAGAGACCTGCAGGGTGAATGAGGAGGCCAGAGAGACCAGGGTCCTTGCCCTGTCCAGAGGAAGGAAGGCTCTGGCCTCTCTGTGTTCAACTCGTGCCTATGAAGGTGAGGGAGCAGGACAGCTCTAGAACTGACTTTGGAAGATTCAGAAGGAAACCTAGAGAAGTGAGCAGTTGCTGAATTATCTGTAGATGTAACTTGACTTAGTCTGGAGACTGGCCTACTATGAGCCAGTAGTCCAGGTAAGGAAGATGGCAATTTTTGCCTTCTTAGGTGAAGCGACTGCTACTGCCAGGCATTTAGTGAATACCCTTTGAGCAGAGGTGAGGCCGAAGAGGCATTGCTCTGAACTAGTAATGGCCTGAGGCAGCTCGAACCTGAGGTACCTTCAATGGGAGCTTCTGATGAAGAATATGGAAATAGGCATACTTGAGGTCCAGGGATGCTAGCCAGTCCCTGGCCTTAGAAGAAGGAGAATAATTCCCAAGTCACCATTTTGAATTTTGGTTTAAAAGGTGCTTGTTTAAGTATCTGAGATCCAGGATGGGCCACCATTCTCCTGTCTTTTTAGAGGTAAGGAAGTACCTGGAGTACAAACCTTTGCCCTGGTGTAGGGGTGGAACCCTTTCCTACAGCTCTGAGAGCTCAGGAGGGAAGAGACCTCTGCCTCTAAGGCAAGAGCCTCTGGAGGATTTGCAGGTGGAAGGGATCTGGTTCTTATCTTTGGAAATTTTTGAAGCTGAGAACCAGTCCCAGGCTTACTACTTCCAGGACCCACTTGTCTGATGTAGAGACTTCCAGTCCTGGACAATGTAAGCCAGCCTGCCCCCTACAGGTAGCTGAGAATCAGCCCTGGCAACCCCATCAGGGTGCTTGTTTGGCAGGGGCTTTGGGCTGAGGGGTGGAAGCAGGCCTGCTTGTACCCAGTCTGCCTCTCCCTCTAAAGAACCCCCTCTGGGCATAGGCAGAAGAGGAGGCCTGGGCTTGGTAAAAAGCCTTATGAAAAGGCCTGCCCCTGCCCCTGGGAAGCTGCCTTTGAGGAGTGGCCTGCCTCTCTTTGGCTTGCGCACTCCTACAGGTGGTCTTATACTCATCCATTTTCTTCATGTAATTCTCTGTCTGCTCCCCAAACAGAGAATTACCCACAACAGGAAAATCCATGGCCTTAGTCTAGGTATCCTGTGACAGGCTAGACATCTGAGCCAAGCCATTCTGAAAGTGCCACAGATGTAGCCATGACTCTTGATGACACATCATTAGAGTCCACAGCAGCATGGAACTGCACCTGGATGCCTCAATTCCATCAGCAGCCACCTGCTCCAGCTCCTTGGCAAGCTGGCCAGGGACCTGCTTTGCTGAAACCATAACAGTATCCCATCTGGATTTCTGGTATCTGGCAACATAAGCCATAATAATTTGCCTGTCTGAGTCCCAAGGATGCTGCCATGTACTGTTTCTTTGCCATGGCATCAATCCTCCTGGGTCCTTATCTGAGAGTGCGAAGCCAGGGAATATTAGCCTTGTCACAGGCTGCAGCCTGCACTACTAACATAGCTGCATTGTTGTGTGAGAACTCCGTATCAGAGCCTGACAATGTGTACCTCTTGTCCATTCTCTTATCCACAGGAGGTATAATGTGAGAGCATTTAGAATTTTAAAGTCTGTTTCCCAAAAATTTATGCAAGGAATAGACAGTCTTCTAGACTCTAGGGATATCCATCATTTCTACATAGTCAGGCTCCTCTTGAATCATCCACAGCTTCCTCCATAGAGGCTGAGGGGGTTTCAACCACATTTTTGTATAAAACATAAAATGAGAGGGACTCAGAAAGCCTAGGAGAGACACTCCTGAAGGTCTGTCTGGGAGATGTCCGGTCATGGGCACATCCAGACTTTCAAATCACATTCCTCTCCTCACACTCCTCTTCCCCCCTCCAGTTCTGCATCCCTCTACACTCATACTCTTGAACGGTGAACTGGCCAAACTGGGCGCTTACCGATGATGCCAATTCGGTCAGAACGAGAAAGCGACTGAACAATTTTTATCGCTTTGGCTATTTCTTCAGCGGTTGGAGAGGAAAGTTTTGGCTCCTCACCAGCTGATTTTCTAGTCCTTTTTGCTGGACCTGGCTCCTCAGAGTCGGCTCTCCTTTTGCCCGAGGAAGTCTCGCCCTGGTCAGAGGGCACTCCCTCCGGTTCGGTTGGAACCAAACCGGGCTGGCCATCCGGTTCAGCGGACTTTTTGGCCTCCCTTTCCCATAGCCTACCAACTCTCACTTTTCCAGGGTAGCTGCAGTAAAACTTTTACAAATCTGGCAGTTTGCATTGAGGTGGTCAAACCCCAGACAATAAACACAGGTGGTGTGGGGATCAGCCTTGGCAAAGACTTCCCCACACACACTGCAGTGCTGAAACCCAGTGGGCCCGGTTTTTCTTTCGGGTTTCTCAGACATAGTGCCAGTCCTAACCAAACTTATCCGTTTATGGCAATCCGCCAGGTAAGACTCTCTTATCGGTTCCCAACCGTGTCACAGGTCGTGGAAAAAACCGTAATAAAATCTGTTTTTCTTAGAACCGATAAGAACCGGTAACCACACACTAAAAGATAGATTAAGATATTTTTAGCAACTTGATCGGTTCAAACTGAACCGATAAACCGTTTACAAGTTCCACACAGAATAGAAATAAATGTAAAACCTATCTAGTACTCACAATACCACAGACAGAGTCTGAACCGACCGGTTGCGGTTTAAATTCGGTTGAAAACTGAGAAAAACAATACTTTAACCGACAAATGAACCGAGCAGAAGGAGAAATCTCCGGAGCGACTGTTCAGTGAGGCGAAGTAAAGAATCTGATGGTTTGAGTTTGAAGAACAACAGACAGAGTTTCAACCGAGCTCGAGCTCAGCGTTCCATGCCTGGCATGGAAAGTTAACTCTTTCACCTCCGGAGCAGTCTGAAGGTTGGGACTCACTGCATATGTCATAATATAGCAAGACTTCATGTTATTTGAAGGCGAGATTCCTTATCATGAAGAGACGAGCTCAGATGTTTTGGGTGTGCCGACCGGCCGTGAGCGACGCTAATCACGACTGAGTCAGCCCAAGGGTGAGAGTCTACGTAGTCAACACCCTCAGGAACCTGGTATAGCCAGTTTGACTTCCTAGGAAGTGGAACTAACACTGTTGGCTGTTTCCAGATCGTGGTAACAAGGTCGGCGTGAGGCTCTATCCAGGCTGGCACTAATGTAGGAGCTGTCACGGGCAGATCCAGATGTTCAGGAGGTTTCAGTCATTGAGGATCTGGTTCCAAAGAGTGCCACTGGTGTACTTCCTGGATTTTTCTAAGGAACTCTGTGAAAGATGGATCCTCCGGAGGAGACTTCGGAGGAGTCCTCGGCTGGGGTTTAGACAAAGAGCGAGGCTCGTCGTCTCTCTCGGAGCATCCCTCGGAGGAGTCTGAGGAATCCGAGAGTGAGGAAAAAGAGGAAGGAGAATAAGACTCCCTTACTTGACTCGGGGGAGGAGGTTCCTTGGGTGGTACCCGTGGCAGTCGTCCCTGCCCTCCTGAACCCAGAGGGAGAGCTCTGGAGTCCGGAGGAGGTGAGGGAGCAGGCCGACGAGCAGGAGCCTGGGGCAGTACCGGCGTCGAAGGCGGCTCTTGACCTCCTTGGTGAGCTGAGCCTTGGCCTTGGCCCACCAGGAGGCCAGAGTCTCCTGCAGATCCACCCGTGGCCGTGGGGGCGGTGGAGGAGGAGGGGGAAAGTGTGCAGGTTATACCCGTAAAGCGATATCGAGAAACCTGGCTGCGGAAACCCGGCGGTGGGTATTGTGGCGCGGGTACTGCGGCATCAGAAAGACCCGCGTCGGGTACTGCGGTCGCTGGATACTACTGTGGTCCCCGGAATACCGGCGGGCGTCCGGATAAGGCGGTATCCGGGGAGCGGCCCGTTGGCGAGCCTCATGGGTGCCACATGGGGTCCACATTGAGGGCCCGGAAGGCGAGGCCCAACGGAGGAGGAATATCCGGAAGTGGGATGTCTCCTGGAGCCGGCAGAACCAGCATCGTTGCTGGCGTCCAGAGGTACTAGCACGGAGGTACTGGCAGAATACCGGCGTCTGGGGGCGGCGTCAGATCAGGTTCCAATGGAGGAGGGTCTGGCGGAGGAAGATCCCGATTTGTCCAGGGAAGGAGGAGAGAAATCCCCAGGGTCAGGCTGGGTGACTCTGGCTCCCAGACGGCAGCGAAGGCTGTGAGGGGAACGGATACGGATGTGGGAGGGTCCGTCGTCGGATGTGCATCAGAGGGCCGATGTCGCGGTTTGAGGCGAGCTCCTGGCGGGCGCGGAGGCCGGCGCGTCCGACTTACGGGAGCCATTACCGGAGGCGGGCCGAGGAAAGGATCGACTCGGTCCGGTGGGGTGGAAGTCGTAGCGCCACCCCTGAAGGGTCGGGCGCCTGATCGACCCTCTCCATGCGGGACGTGGGAGGAGCCGATGCCGACTTATAAGATGCGCCACGCCCGGTAGGCTGCAAGCCTGCGGCCGAACCTGGGGCAGAGGCCTCCATTAGCTCAGAGGCGCCCGCGAGGCCAGCGC
This sequence comes from Neoceratodus forsteri, assembly GCA_016271365.2. Classification (NCBI taxonomy): domain Eukaryota; kingdom Metazoa; phylum Chordata; order Ceratodontiformes; family Ceratodontidae; genus Neoceratodus; species Neoceratodus forsteri. Next base: position 1,138,029,981 of record CM028133.1, read on the forward strand.
GAGGCCAGATGGGCTGAAGCCGCCTCCGAGGCCTTGGAGGCGGCCGTCGGCGGTCCCCGGAGGAATGTTACCTTAGTCCCTGCGTCTCCAGCGGGAGGCAGCGGTAGAGAAGGCCTTCTCCCGTGCCTCTCCTTGTCCTCCTTTTCCGATGTCGCCGGGGAAGTGGGCGCCTGCCTCAGTTTTTCAACTCCTTTCCATAGAAGACATCTTTTCTTGAGGAGAAGGGCTTCCAGGGACTGTTGGCACAGTTACTGGTAGCCGCGTGAAACTGAGCCAGTGCTGGCACTTCTCAAACCGGGTGATCTGGGCCCTGGGCAGAAAAGGCACAAGGAATGGCGATCCTTGTGTGGCAGTGGGGCGCCGACTTGTTTTGTGCTCGGAGGGTGTAGGCGACTTATTGATACACCAACGATGACCTGACGTTATAATTGAAAAATAACTAATTTTCGTAAAACCGGCGAAGATAGGGCTGACACGAACTTTACTGCGAGGTGCTGCAGAGCTAACGGCCAGAAAGAACTGAAAAGCGGGGCATCGGGACCACCCCTTTATACCCGACGTCGTATGGCGCCGGTCACCTGTTTATGGGGCGGTCCATAGCCAGGGACCGCCAGCTAGAAATTTTTCCTCAGGTCCTGCCGCCAGCCGCGCCAGTCCATATGTAATTACCTACTGCAAGAGCCCTCTCAAAGTAAGATCAAGGATTTCCAAGACAAAAAACACAAACCTACCTCCACTGCAGGCTCAAAGGGGGGGGTGGCAGCGTGAGTTTATCTAGGATGAAATAAGGGAGGCAGTATAGCACAGTGGTTTAAGGCTCTGAGCTGCAAATCTGGAGACCTGGGTTTGAATCTTACAGTCCCATTTGCATACTGTGTGACCATGAGCAAGTCACTTAACTTGCCTGTGCTCCCAGGTTGCACCTGTAAACAAGCTTTCAGCTGAGTGTGTCTCACCTGGTTAAACAATTGGAATAAAATTCAGATCCCAAGGAGGAGCTGGATTGCGGATGGGTGGTCTGAGATGAACTCCCTTCACAAAGGTCTTGGAAATTTGTAATTGGGCTACCGACTTATCTCCCAGCGAGAGGTGGTAGGCGAGATGGCCGAAAGGTGGACCTTGAGAGAGGAATAACTAAGGCCTAAATCAAAAGGTGTTTAAGTAATCCAGAATCTTGACCACAGGACAAGAAAAGAGCTCCAGGGAGTGAGCTTCCACACAGATGGAAAACACCTACACTTCATGGTGTAAGTGGACTGGTGGAAGGCTTCCAAGCTTCCACTATAATGTTGACCACCTCAGAGAAGATGTCAAAATGGGGAGGCAGCTAAGTCTGCAGGAGCCAAGCATGCAGATGGAGAGACTTAAGACCTGGATGGACCAGGATTCCATGGTCCTGGGTCAACAGATCCTGGCACAGAGGGAGAGGGAAAGGTGGGAGGATCGCTAACTGGTGCAGGATACTGAACCATGCTTGTCTTGGCCACAGAGGAGCGATGAGGGTCATCCTTGCGCTCTTTCCCCTGAGTTTGAACAGAAATCTGGGGATTAAAGGAATCGGAGGAAAGGCACAGACGAATCTGCCTTTCCAGGATAGACACAGCGCATCCAGACAAAAAACATCTGGCCTGGGAATGAGCGAGCAAAAGACGGGAAGCTTGGCGTTGAATAGGGATGGGAACAGATCTATCTGAGACACTCCCCAGTGGGAGAAGAGGTTGTTTACAATGTTTTGCTTTAGCTCTCACTAGTGCGCACTCACCAGAGACAGGCTGAGGGCGTCTGCAAGAGAGTTCTGGCTTGCCGGAACATGAAGCGCTGTCAAACATAGGCCCAGGAAAACCCGCCTGGCTTCCCTGCAAAGTGGGTAGGATCGAGTTCTCCCCTGCTTGTTTAGGTACCAGATAATGGACATGCTGTCTGTGTGTACCATCAGAGGGTCCGGAGGAAGAAGGGGTTGAAAGGCCTGAATGGCATACAAAACCGCCCTCATCTCGAGTGCACTGATACTAAGATGAGATTCCTCTGGGGAGCAGGAGCCCTGGGTCCTGTGGGACTCCAAATGGGATCCCCCCATCCCGTCCCCGACGGTGGTCAGAGACGAAGAGGGAAGCTCTGGGATGAAGGGCATTTCCTTGGAAAGGTTCTCCAGGGACATCCACCAAAGAAGGTCCTTGACCATAGGGGTTGTAACTAGGACCTCCTGGTCCAGGTCGTCCACCGCCTGATCCCTGGGGGTCCATTGGAGGATCCTCATGTGCAGCTTGGCTAGAAGGACCGTGGGAATGGCCGCCGCCATAAGCCCAAGCATTCTGAGAACAGAGCAGGTGGGGACGCATCTCTGGGCAGCCAGGGACTGAGCATAAGAGCTCAGCATCTCCGCTCATTCCAGGGGAAGGAAGGCTCTGCCCAGAGAGGTATCCAGCACTGCCCCAATAAACGTTAAACGTTGAGTGGGGGCCAAAAAGAATTTGGCCACATTGATCGTAATGCCTAGCCTAGAGCAAACGTCCAGAGTTAGAGTTAACGAGTGACACAGGTCCTCCTGAGAGGGAGCTGCAATCAACCAATCATCCAGATAGGGAAACACCTGGACTCTGAGGGTGCGCAGGTGGGCTGTCGCCACCGCAAGACATTTGGTAAATACCCAGGGAGCTGAAGTCAGTCCAAAGGGCAGAGCCCTGAACTGAAAATGCTCCCCCTGAAAGCAGAACCAGAGGAACTTGCAGTGAGCAGGATGGACGAGGATGTGAAGATATACGTCCTGCATATCCAGGGTGCAAAGCTACAGACCCTCTCTGAGGAGGGGCAGGAAACTCTGGAGGGAGAGCATCCTAAACCTCTTTTAAGCCACAAACAGGTTGAGAGAGCTGAGGTCCAAAATGGGCCTCAGATCTCTCATCTTCTTGGGAACCAAGAAGAAGTGGGAGTAGCAACCCACCCCTTGAAACTGGGGGGGAGGGAGGACGGGTTCCAACGCTTCTTTCTGCAGAAGGGATTTGATCTCCTCGTGAAATAACAGAAGATGGCTGGGAGAGGATCTGTGTGGAGGAAGACTGGTGAACTCTACTGAGTGCCCCTGAGCAATCAGCTGGAGAACCCAAGAGTCGGACGTTATCCTCTCCAACTCCGATAGGTGATGGGAAAACCACCTGCCCACCGACTCCTCCAGAATGTCCAGACGGAGGGGAGAGGCAAGGAGTCAGCAGGCTGGGAAGCCATATGAGCTCCTGCAGTCTTATGGGACTTGGCTGGGGGAGCCCCCCGTGGTCGTGGCGGTACCTCTTTTTGTGACTGGGAGGCTGGATCCCGGCTTGGGGACAAAAAGGCCTTTTCTGCACCTGGGGCTTATGGTACATGCCCCTCACTGACCCCAGGGCGTGGCTCTTGCCCTGAAGCTCGGTGATTATGTGCTTCATGTCACCCCCAAAAGTACAGAGCCGCTGAAGGGGGCATCCATGATAGCTGTCTGGACCTTCTGAGCTAGACCGGAAATCCTGAGCCAGGAATGCCTACACAAGCCTACAGCGAATGCGGACGAATGACCTGCCGAATCCGCCAAATCATACGTGGCCCTGAGCATATGCCGGAAGGCAGAATGGGCCATTCTGACCAGCTTGCCAAGCTCCTGTTCTAAAGAGGATTCTGGAAGGGAACTCAGTTTGGAAGCCAGCTGGGCAAGGACAGACTTCTGAAAGTCCCCCATGTGCCCCACATAATTGAGGGCACATAATCCCAGAGTGGAGAGGTGAAAATCTTCCTGCCAAACTTGCCCATGACCTTAGAGTCTTTGTCAGGCAGAAGCCAATTTTTTGTATTTGCATCATCATATCTGTAAATGAAAGATCATCAGGGGGTGAGGCAGCCCTGGAAGGTTGAACCATGTTGTCGTCGAAAGAGGCCAGTATAGAATCAGGGGAGTCTATCTCCTGAAAGTCCATATCAGGAGATCCCTTATAATAAATGTCCTCTGAAGGGTCCTCCATCATGTGTGGTTCATTATCTGAATAGCACTCCTCCATGGGTTCAGGAGGAGGGAGAGAGCTCCAGCTCTGGATGTGCCTTCTTTGGTGGAGGCGGAGACATAGTCTGGGTGGAAGGAGGGTAAGGTGGATCAGGTGTATGATCAAACCCGAAGATTGTAAAACTGTATTACTAATAAGCTCTATATTGAGTACCAAGTAGGGTGGCAGATCAATAGTTTTAGCTGTGAGCCCATCAGAATTGGTATAACTGATAGTAGTGGGCATTGCAGAAAATCAGGAAGTGATTCAGTGAGACTGAAGGGGAGGATGGGGGCTGTGTGGAGGATGACAACAGTAAAGCTGACATATTGAACAGGTATTTCTGCTCAGTCCTTTACTGAGGAAGAGGGGGTAATGGGTCTGAAGGAGTACAAGGGGTGAGAATGGTGCAGAATGGACACAGTCCCTTTACACGAAAGGGTCCTGAAGGAACTGGAAGTAATAAGAGTTGATAAAGCAATGGGGCCAGATGGGGTGCACCCCAGGGTCCTTAAAGAACTAAGAGAGGTGGTGGCTGAACCTCTGGCTATCCTGTTTAGCTGATCACTGGAAACAGGGAGGCACCAAAGACTGGAGGACAGCAGATGTAGTCCCCTTATACAAAAGTGGGAACAAAAGAGGAAGCAGGAATACAGACCAGTCAGCCTCACCTCGGTAGTGGGGAAGATCATGGAAGCACTACTGGAAGGAGAGATTGGTGGAACATCTGGTTGTCAATGGACTACAGGACCCAAGGCAGCATGGTTTCACCAGGGGAGGTCATGTCAGACCAACCTCGCTGAATTTTTGACTGGGTGACTAGGGAGGTGGATCAGGGAGGGCAGTGGACATGGCCTATCTGGACTTCAGCAAGGCCTTTGACACTGTGCCACATAGAAGACTATTACACAAACTGGGAATATGGGTGTGGGCAGGACAGTAGTGTGGTGGGTAGGTAACTGGCTGGGTGGCAGGACACAGAGGGTGGTGGTAAATGGCTGTCACTCCACAGAGGGAAGAGTGACCAGTGGGGTACCACAGGGATCAGTGCTGGGACCGGTCCTATTCAACATCTTCATCAGTGACATTGCAGGGATCTAGAAGGCAGAATTTCACTGTTCGCTGATGACACAAAGCTCTGTAACAGAGTAGACACACCAGAGGGTGTAGACAGAATGAGAAGCGACCTGCAGAAACTTGAAGAATGGTCAGGTTTGGCAGTTGAAATTCAATGCAAAGAAGTGCAAGATAATGCATATGGGGCACAAAAACCCAGCTGTCTCTATCAGTTGGGGTGAGGATATAGCATGCACCAAGCAGGAGAAAGGGATCTTAGGGTTGTCATCTCTGATGACCTCAAGGTGAGGAAACAGTGTGACAAGGCAGCAGGTAAAGCAAATAGGATGCTGGGATGCATAGGCAGGGCATCACCAGCAGGAAAAGGGAGGTCATAATCTCTGCCATACAAGACACTAGGAGCCCCCACCTGGAGTACAGTGTACAGCTCTGGAGACCATACCTACGTAACACATAGACAGGGTAGAGAAGGTTCAGAGGAGGGCAACAAAGATGGTTCATGGATTGCATCACAAGTCCTATGAAGACAGGTTGAAGGAACTGAATATGTACTCTCTGGAGGACAGGAGGGAGGAGGGATATGATGAGAAGACATACAAGTATCTTACAGGGAGGAACAGGGTGCAGGAAAACACTATTTTTAAGTGAAAATGATGTTTCCAGGACTAGAGGGCATGGGATGAAGTTGGAGGAGGGACGATTCAGAGGAAACATGAGAAAGAATTTCTTCACAGAAGCGGGTGGTGGACAAAGTGGAACACCCTGCCAGAGGAAGTGGTGGGAGCTGAAACAATCACGGGATTTAAGAATGCATGGGATAGACATAAAGGAATTCTAGAGGTCAGGGGTAAGGGGCAACAGACTTCTAGGAAAACAAACTGAACTTACAAGCTCAAATGGGCAGACTGGCTGGGCCATAGGCCCTTATCTGCCGACACTGTCTATGTATCTATGTATCTAATTTGTGCCTCCTGGTAATATAATCCTGGATTCTTGTGATGAGGGGTTTCTCCCCTCTATGATGAACGTGGTGCTGGTTTGCCCCTTTTTCCCCATGAGGTGTGACCCCATAATCTGTGGGTGTGGTGTCCTGCATGAGTATACGTAGGAGGAAATGAGACGCCTTTATAGTGAAACTCAGGGCCTTAGGGGCCGGCGTCAAAGTGGTAGTCTCCACTGATAGAGAATAAGTGCCGCAGTCAGAGAAGCTAACGAGGGACGCAAGGCAACTAAGGCCGGAAAATAAGGCAAGTTGCACTTTTGTCTCAAAGGTATCTCGCGATCTACATAGGTAGCGTGATGTACATATGGCAGCAGGCTGCCTGCAACCAAAAGCACATATGTGCCTGAAACCTCATGGCTACGACAGGAGGGGGTTTCTGCCAAAGCATTTGCACCCTATTCAGGAAGGCTGCCACTACGTCCACTGATGGATTCAGAGACAACCACCAGTGAACATCTGTCAAAGACCAGTTACACCAACAAAAAGGTGGTCTAACTGGTCTTTGCTGTTCATTGAGGTTTTCACTGTGCCCTAACCCCACAACTCCTGTGGGTTATGGACCTCCCCATGGGCTCCGGGTCCCAGGCATTGCATGCACTGTGGCGAGGCAGGGTGTGTGGCACACCCCAATGCCCAGACTCCCACACGCACACGTTACAGGCCCCCACGCCCCTCAAAGCATGAAGACCCCATGATCCCGTGGCTTAACCCAGTGGTCAAGTGATTCCCCACCTCATCCCACAGGCGAGACCCTCTCCACACCCCAGCGATTAAGTACAGCGCCCTCACCACCAGGCCGAAGTCACCAACACACCCGCCGGGTGTGTGTGGCGGGGGGGACCACTGGGCCACAGGCAGGTAAGGGTCCATGTTCTGAGGGGTCCATGGCTAGGGGCGGGGGCTGGCACCCACCATATGGGGCAATCGGAGGTGGGCATGGGGTGTTATGGCAGCCTCGCCTGGCATAACTGCTGTCCTGCGACCTGCAGCATTTTCTGGTGCTGTGCCCTACCTGCACAGCTACCGCAAGTCACAGAACGCAGAAGGCTGCACCTGCTCCGATCCGAACTGGGTGTAGGGCCAGGGCACAGGACAGGTCGCCGCAATCTGCCATTGCCCCAGCTTGCGGTGAACCTCTCTGAATCCAGCCCCATGTCTTTAATTGTGTTGTTTTATAGTGAAAAACATGCTCCTTCGATGGTGGAATGAAGCCAGTCGACGGGGGAGCATGAAAAAGATGCTCCATCGATGGTACAGGTACTTCGGTCAACGAGGGAGTTATGACTGCATGCTCAGTCAATGAGGGAAGCAGTCCCGTCGACGAGGGAGTGAAATACATGTGCTCCGTCTATGGGGAAGGCAGCCCCATCAACGTGAAGTGCTCCCTGGTAACCTCCGTCGACGGGAGTGTGTGCCCCATCGACGACGAATGTTGTGTAAAGGTTGCCGTTGATGGGAGCGTTATCCATGTCGACAGGGGAGCAGAGAAATGATGCTCCATTGACAGAGGAATTGCTGCCATGGATGAGGAGGAAGTTTTTCAGTGCCCCATCAACAATGAAGACAGAGAAAGTTCTGCCTTCCATGGGAGGGTATCCACCGCAGACGAGGAACGTCTCGCTGATGAGACAGTTTTTGTTAAGGTTGCCATTGAAGTGCGGCATGGCAGGACTTGAGAGGAAGGTTTTTTCCTTATCCTTTTTGTTTTGGAAGACGACTCAGTGGATCTGGAGCCCTTGGTGCGAGCCCCAGAGTCTGTAACAGGGCATTTTGTCTTCCATGAAATGATTTTTTAAAATTGTTGTAACCTTCTTTTCTGGTTACAGAGTTAAGTTTCTGGCAAAAAGCACAGGTAATGGTGCCACGTGTGGAGCCCAGGCACCTCAGGCTGTATAAATGAAGGTTCAGTTCTCGACGATGACTGCTTACACTGAAGATTGAGCTAGCTGCTGTGCGAGCTGAAGCCGGTGGGAAAGTGAACAGAAGATACCAGGAACCACCCACTTTTATATACAGAGCCAGGAAGTGATGTCATGAACAATGTCATGGGTGGATGGTCCCTGGTGAAAGACTGCTGGAAGAAGCTGCCGTGTCATAGCACCACTGTTGGGAACTCCCAGAAGTAATGACCTATTGCAAGAGACCATTCCGTAGAAAATCTATTTTTCCTAGGGGGAAACAAACAGAGTTTAGGGGTGGGTAATAGGGTTAGACCAAGAGAATGCTTTTGATCGGCTATCTCGGCTCCTTTACAATTTCTGTATTAGAAGCTTCTGGGGTCCCAGCAAAGATAATTTCTTGGTTAAAAGCTTTGTATAAGGATGCATATTTGTTTGAGAAACATTAATGGATGGGAAGGAACCACATAATGATCGATAGAGGGTACAGCAAGGGTGTCCCCTTAGCCCATTATTATATACCTTTGGCACTGATATTTTATCAGAACTATCAACAAGTCTCCAGATATACAGGGATATTGATAACAGATTCCATTCCCCAGTAAAGATATTGGCTTATACTGATGGCTCTCCTCTTGACTGTAGGGACTGGAACTGAGGAAGCTGGCCACCTTGACATTTTAGATCATATGCTCTGTGACAGAAATGGGAAGGAAAGAGTTAATGGTTTGGATTCTGTAGGTACCTTATTTTTTCGCAGTTAGAAAAAATACACTCAAACTAAAATCCTCTGTCCAGCAGCACTCAGCTTGTGAGAATTCTAAGCTGCTAGAGAAGAGCTGGGTCATAAATCTGGTGTGGACATCTCCACACACACACAGACCGCAGAGACACATACACAGGGCAATTTGAATGGACTGGATCAACCAAATATAAACTTAAGGTCGAAGGAATATAATTGGTCACTGATCATTGTTCACTCTGATTGGGACAATTAAATACATACATGTTAGTTGGTTGGTGCATTCAAAGGAGAGAACAGGTTACTCACCTGTAACAGTAGTTCTAGGAGTGGTATATGTTGTTCATCCACACTGTCTAGCATAGTCCCTTTCCCTTTAAATCTTGCCGGAAGTCTTCAAGCTGGCTCCTCCCACCCACCGGTGGTAAATACCGGCTTAGCCCATGGCGCAGATCTAGCCGCTGAAGCCAGGTTGTGCGCCTAAAGCGGGGAGGTTGGGTGGGTGCGTGTGGATGAACAACATATACCACTCCTAGAACTACTGTACAGGTGAGTAACCTGTTCTTCAAGGCGTGGATATGTTATTTTCATCCACACTGTCTAACGAACTCCAAGCAGTTTTCTGGGAGGAGGAGGCAAAGCGCACACCCCCTGCGAGGAATAGAGATTGGAGAACTGAGGCCCCAAAACCAGCATCGCGTGACTCTAGGTCAATGGTAATAGGTAATAAAGGTGCTTGCTGACTTCCAGGTAGCGGCCCGACAGATTTCCTGGATAAGGATGTCCCTGGAAGCAGCCACGAAGCAACAGTATGACAGGTAGAATGAGCCCTTAGCCTTTTGGGAGGCTCCTTACCCGCAATTCATAGCACAGACCTATGCATGATGTGATCCATCTCGTAATAGTCCGCTTGGCTGCAGGTCTGCCAGAAATGACTTCAGCGTGGTGACAAACAGCTGGCAAGCCTCTCCCAATTTCCGCCGTCCTCTCCTTATAATAGGAGAACACGTCTGAGTCCAGTATGGAGCCTATACTGTCGAGGTGTAATTAGGGTAATATACTGGCAGAGTCAACACCTGGTTAACGTGAAACTCTGACATCACCTTGGAAAGAATTTCGGTGGAGGCGCCAGGACAACTTTGTCCTGTGAAAGACCAGATAGGGGAGTCCACTGGCGCCTGGAGCTCCCGTCCTTCTGGCTGGCGTGATAGCACCAAGAGAGCCGTCTTCCTGAGTCGCAGTGCAGATTTGTGCATGGGTCGAATGGCTATGCCCATGAGACTGGCTAAAACCAGCAAAAGATCCCACGGAGGTGGAGGCTCACGCACTCGGGGATATGTAGTCCAGGCTTTGAAAGCACCCACCACCTTTTCCTGAGCTAACGGACTGACGACCAGCGCCCGATAGCCCGACATGGCTGCTAGGTGCACCCTAAAGTCGATGACCGAGAGCCTTTGGAGAGGACCAAGGTAGTCTAGAATGTTGTACCGAGCAGGATAAAGGTCCAGACCTTACCCTGACACCAAATGGAAAATCTTTCCATTTGGGCGTAACATTTCCTGATGCGATTTTTTTCAGATGCCTCCACCACGGTGTAGACATCCTCAGAAAGACCCAAAGCCTGGAACTTCTAGCCGCCAGGAACCAGGCTGTGAGGTGCAGGGATTGAAGGTCCGGATGAAAGACCTTCCCCTGGTTCTGATGATAAGGTCCGGGCGAGTACACAGTAGCTCCAGGGGCCCTGCAGCTGAGGCTGAGGAGATCTGGACACCAGAACTGGCATCACGACCTGGGGCAACAGGATCACCATTTATCCTTCCTCACCAGGAGAACACCTTGTGATCAAGGGAAATGGAGGAAAGAAGTAAAGGAGAACCTGGGGTCCCGCGACCCCACCAGAAGGCATCCCCCTGCAGCGAGCCTGCTGAGGGTGGGCATCAGAACAACCTCAGCTTGGTGTTGTTCTCCCTGGAGGCAAACAGGTCCTGCTTGGTTTCCCAAGGAGAACAGGTAGTGAGCTACCTCTGGATGGAGAGACCACTAGGTAGGATGTCTGGCCTAGCGGCTGAGGCATCCATGGATTGGTTCGCGAACTCCTGCCACATGGATGGCTAGGAGATCCGCCCTCAACCGGCTGGCGAAGGTCCAGATCAGGCGCCTCCTTGCACTTAGCAGGCAGGTGAGTGCGTGCGCCTGTTTGTTGAGAGGTAGTACATGAGTGGTGGTATTGTCCGTCTGGACTTGAACCACTTGACCCCGGAGCTGAGGATAGCTGACAGAGCCAGTCTGACTGCACTGAGCTCCAACAGGTTGATGTGGCATCGGGGACTCCTCACGGGTCCAAACCCGTGAGCCCTGTATTCCCCATGTGGGCTCCCAGCCCATGAGAAGGCATCGGTAGTAGGGCGACCAAATCGGCTCCGAGGCGGACAAGCAGGATCCCCTTCCAGAAACCCGATTGGAGGCCGGTCCACCATTGTAGGCGTCCCACATCCCTGGAGTGACAGTGACCAGCTGGTGAAAAAGACTCTGGCGCTGAGACCACTGGGCGGTGGGAAGCTCCCACTGGAGGGGCGCATGTGAAAGTCTGGCCCAGCGGGTTCACCGGCGATGCGCCGCCATGTAGCCCAGGAGGCGCAGGAAGTCCCGGGCAGAGTGGAGTGCCCAACCAGAAATGATTGGGCAAAGGAGAGAACCTCTGCCCTGTCAGCTGGGAGCGAGCTCTGGCTTGGCGAGAGTCAGCTCTGCCCGAGAAGCCCATCACCTGAAAGGTATGAGTTCGATTTGGCCTCGTTGATCAGAAGGCCCAAGTGTGAGCAGGTTCGAGGGGTCAGGTCCTGGACCTCTCCTCCTGAAGGGAGGATCACACCAGGAGCCAATGGGTAGGAGTAGGGGTCCATCTGGGCCTGGCCGAAGATAGACTGCCACCACTGCAATGCATTTGGTGAAAACCCTTGGGGAGATGACAGGCCAAGCGCGCATGGCTCTGAACTGCGTCACAGGAGTCCCGCCGACCCTGAGCGGAGGAGCCGCTGATGAGGCAGACGGATAGGGATGTGAAAAAAAGCGTCCTGAAGATCCAGTGTGCCGCATAGCCGGCTCAGGGATGGTGAGATCTGATTTGAGTTACCATCCGAAGGTGCGAGACCTGAGATACCAATTCAGGTGCACAGATCTGAGAAGAAGCAACCCCGTCCGTTTGGGCACCAGGAAATACCTGGAGACAAGCCTGGGTCGAAGGAGGATCAATCACCTGGGCCCACCACCTCTGAGGAGTAGCGCAATGTCATCTGGGAGGACAGACTGGGCGTCTGATCCGCTCCTCTCTGGGCGTGAGGCACCGGCTCGGCTATGCAGTACAATTAAGGTTGAACCCTGCCCGACCACTTCTGGACCCATCTGTCCGTGGTGATACCAGACCAGGCGGGAAGCAGTGGGAGCCAGCCCCAGGAGGACAGAGCTGAAGTGGCAGATATGGGAGGACCTGACACGTCACTGGGCAACAGAAGGAGGGGCACCTGGACCAGCGCCTCGGCGCTGCAGGCTGCTGGGACCTTGCCCAGGCCTAGGCGCCAAGCCTGAGCCTGCTACTGTTGTTGACCCCCAAGGTGGTTTGTCTGACGCGGGGAGACTGAAAAAGGCTTCTTCCTGCGCTTCTACTTGAAGAAGAACCCTTAGCGGATGTAACATCTAAGGTGGCATTAGATTGCTCGATGCGCAGGTGACCTGCCTCCTGGCCGAAGGTCGGTGCCAAGGAGGCCATCCGCTGGCATGTGCCAGTATCACGGGAAAGGAGGATAACCCAGCCAAGGCCCGCGGCCAGTGGATACCACGGCAGCTAGTGGGGCACAGAATCACCCGCCAGGTCTGAGTTGCTGATTAACAACAGCTCTGCCCTGGTCCTGACCTGTGACGTGGTCTGCATGTCAGCTGGGAGGTGGGGAGACAAATCCAGCGACCCAAGAGGCGTGAGGAAGTGTGCCATAATCACTGCTGAGCTTGCCTGACAAGGCCAAGATGATGCAGCATAGACCTTCGGGCCAAGTGGTCTGTAGTTTGTACTCTTTGTCTGGGCGGTCAGTATCGGCTGAGCTGCCGTCAGCCTGAATACTGAGGGCAGTCACAAGGCTTTCCGCCGAGGGTGCTCAGTAAACTCCTCGCCAAGACTCCTGTGGCACCACAAGACGGCGCGCTACATGGGCAGATGGAGCTGGCAGGAGGCTGGACGCTGCCAGAGTCTCCAAGGCCGGACCAATAATGGCTTCGTGACTGGAGAAATGCTCCGTGAGGGTATCCCCCACTCAAGAATCACCCGTGAAGGATATTCCGCCTTTTGCGGAAGGCCCTTCTTCCAAGCCTGACGTCAAAGCTCATCGAGAGAATGAAGGCCAGTGTTATCGGAATGGAGGAGTCCCGATATAAAGGTTGCCCACCTAAGTCCCCCCGATATGCCCTAGGGCGAATCGGAGTGACCGTATTGACAGTCTGTGGGGAGACCGAAGACTGTCGGACTCCTGGAGAACCCCGAGGGGCAGCTTAGGTGGAGGTTCCACCAAAATTGGTGGGGAACCTGAAACCGTTGCGGCGAAGATGCACCGGAGCCCTGAAGAGCCCGCACCGAGCAATCGGGTGTCTGAGGCGGCAAGAGGCTGAGGCCAAGAGATAGCAGGGACCACCGAGGGGCGACTTCTGACCTGCTAGCAGGGTGCTGCCACATGAGATCTCGCGGGCGTCGATGGTGCATTACGTCGAGCCGGCTCCTTGTCTCAGGAGGAAGAGGGAACGGTGGGACACCTCTTATGGGAGTGCTTGTGTCCTTTTGGGTCGACACCGAAGAGGACTTGCTCCCTGATCGAGAACGACGGTGTCGGCCATGTCGATCGAGAGACTGTGCTCGTGAAAACCGAGGTTCGGTTCTTGTCCTCGATCAGAGTACCTGGGCGGGTCTCCTCTGTCGGGAAGGAGAGAATCGGCGTTTTCTTCCAAAGAATCATCGACAGGAGTCGGTGATAACGGCTCGATCGAGTCGAGAATAATCTCGGCCGGATCAGCGACTCTCTAGCTCTCACCGATACAGACAGAAGGTCTGAAAACCCAGCAGCCGAGGAGGCAATTGAGGCGAAGTCGAGACATCGGACCGCTCCTGATCCCAGGAGGCGTCTTCTTCGACTGAATAAGATTTAGGATCTTTTTCTTAGAACAGGATGAGTGCAGCCGAGGGGCCTCACCCTTGGTGGGAGAGACTGGCACAAATCCTAATGGAACCCTGAAAGGAAGAGCCCAGATTGGTGGTGAAGAAACATCGACTAGCCGAGGAGGCTGGGCGAGTCTTTCCTCTCAAGGTAGCCATGTCCTCGAGCTACTCAGTGGATCCCACAGTCAGGAAACCGCCCACCTGGCCTCCTTGATTTTACCGGTGGGTTGCGGACTCCGGTCTACCCAGCTTCAGGCGCTGCTGGCGATCTTCCAGGGCGCTAGTGGAAGGAAGCCAAATGGAGCACTGCGAGGTATCGTGAACAGAACCGAGGCAGTAAACGCACGTGAGGTGGGGATCGGTGCGCGACATTTTCTGTCCGCAAGGACACCGGCGAAACTCGGGGGACGACTTGTCATCCATGTCCGAATCAGAGTCGTAAACTCTAACTAGTTTCAGAGCGAGAAGATGCGGTGAAAACCATCGAAACGAATCCAGGGCCTCAACACTACAGAAAGCACGAGGGAACCTGAATCTTCCAGTGGAAAGGAAGATCTACCGTCATGGGGCGGAGCCGAGGTATTTACCACCCGGGTGGGTGGGAGGAGCCAGCTTGAAGACTTCCGGCAAGATTTAAAGGGGAACGGGACTATGCCAGACAGTGTGGATGAACAACATATCCACGCTCCTAGAATAGGAATTACCTATTCTCCAGAAAGTATATAACCTTCTGAAAGACAGAGAAGGTCTCTCTTGCTTTGGGTAGCTGGAAGGGGAAACATAAGTTGGAGCCTACCCTTGTCCGTGGGAGCTGGCAGTTAGAATAGGGTCCAGTGTCTCTTAGAAGGACAGGAAAGGGTAAGTTTAGCAATAGCATATTTCAGTAATAGATGCCTTCTTTAGCCATCTGTTATTTAAAAACATTTGTTTACTTTTCCAGTATGAGTGGTATTCTCTTGTGTTGTAAATACATATCCTGTAAATGCTCAGTACACTTTCTGTAAAGTAAAAAAACTATTTATTTGCTCAACAGTTGTGACTGTGATGTCATTTTTCTAAGGTAAGATTTTGTTTCCACTGGCTGAGGTAAACTCTGCGTAGCATCCGTCACCCAAGAGAGACACTACCAGACTTTTAATTTGCGCAAATGCATGTTTAATTATTCAAGTTTGTGAACTTGAAGGTTGGCGCTGGACAAATCCAGTTGGTGGCAGCGAATACCCGAGGACAGACACCTCTCTAAAAGCTGTTTCAGCCCAGAGGGAGAGGTGGGTTGTCACATGCTCTAGAATTTGATTCTCAAATTAATTTGAGTAAAAGTAGAGGGACTCCACTAGGTAAAATGCCTGTACCAGATTTAGGGACTCTGGGGGATATTATTATAACTGTGGAACCTATTTCTATCTTGGGGTAATTTTTGGACCACAGGATAGTCAAATCCTTAATTGGGAGGCTAGTATTAGAAACGCAGAAAGACTTTCAATAGGGTGGAAAAATAAATAGGTAAAAAGAAGATAATTCTTTTGATTAAGTTTCTCTTGATTCAGTGTTTTTTATATATTAGTTATGTAATCCCCTCACCTCAGAGGATATTTACTAAATTGTATGGTGTGCTTTTCTAGGCTTTATGGGGGTCCAGACTAAATCCGATAAAGAGAGACTTCACTTACAGACCAATCACAGAAGGGGGGTATAGATATGATCAATCCAGTCGTGTACTTTTATAGCATATTTTGTAGCTACAATTTTGGTAAATCACTTCGACTAGGTAAGACAACATGGAAACCTGTGATTAATTTATGGCCGATTCCAAGTATACCAGGATGGGAACAGGGTAAGCCTCGGATATTGGGACAAAGTGGGATTTTACCTCAATATGCTGAAGCAAGTCTGAAACAGCTGAAGAGGTGGGAGCAAAAGCCCATTCATTTTTTAACATTAGAGAGGAAGGCAATCTATAAACAAATACTGTTCGTTGAATGTCAGGCCCAGACTGAGTATCCAATGACTTCCTTCCCAACTGAGAAGGAAGGCATCCAGAGGGACTGAGCCCAACACTGGGGCCCTGCAGCAAAAAAAGGGAAGTTGGTGATTGTCTGGGGCTGCAAAAAGATTTATCTGTGGGGTGCCCCATCTGGCAAATACTACCTCCAAGACCAGAGGGTCCAGTGACCATTCATGATGGCCCTGGGAAATCCTGCTGAGAGCATCTGCCAGGACATTGTCCTTGCCTGGGAGGTGAACTGCCATAAGGGAGGTGTTCAGTGAGTAAGCCAGAGACCACTTCATTGCTTCGGTACACAAGGCCGTAGACCGAGTGCCCCCTTGCTTGTTGATGTACCACATTGTGGTGGCGTTGTCTGTTCTGACCTGAATAACTTTGTTCTGAACAGATTTGGAAAAAACTTGAAGTGCTAGAAAAACTGCTCTGAGTTCCGACAGATTGATGTGGAGCAGAGATTCCTGAGGGGACCACAATCCCTGGGTAGTGAGGTTGCCCATGTGAGCTCCCCATTCCAAGAGGGATGCATCTGTAGTAAGGATTAAGGAGTGAGACTGAAGGGCAAAAGGAACCCCCTGTCTCAGATAGCTCTGGTCCTGCCACCACTGTAGGGCTTGGATCAGGGTTCGAGTCACTGGGATCAATTTGGTTAGAGGGTCTTTCCTTTGAGACCAAAAGGCTCTCAAATGGAACTGGGTGTCCCTCATCTAAAATCTTGCTCCCTGCACTACTGCTGTAGAAGCAGCCATGTGCCCCAGGAGCTGCAGAAAGTGCCTTACTGGTCGAGAGACCTGCAGGGTGAATGAGGAGGCCAGAGAGACCAGGGTCCTTGCCCTGTCCAGAGGAAGGAAGGCTCTGGCCTTCTCTGTGTTCAGCTTCGTGCCTATGAAGGTGAGGAGCGGGACAGGCTCTAGAACTGACTTTGGAAGATTCAGAAGGAAACCTAGAGAAGTGAGCAGTTGCTGAATTATCTGTAGATGTAACTTGACTTGGTCTGGAGACTGGCCTACTATGAGCCAGTAGTCCAGGTAAGGGAAGATGGCAATTTTTTGCCTTCTTAGGTGGGCGACTGCTACTGCCAGGCATTTTGTGAATACCCTTTGAGCAGAGGTGAGGCCGAAGGGCATTGCTCTGAATTGGTAATGGCCTGAGGGCAGCTCGAACCTGAGGTACCTTCAATGGGAGCTTCTGATGAGAATATGGAAATAGGCATACTTGAGGTCCAGGGATGCTAGCCAGTCCCCTGGCCTTAGAGAGGGTAGAATAATTCCCAGAGTCACCATTTTGAATTTTGGTTTAAAAGGTGCTTGTTTAAGTATCTGAGATCCAGGATGGGCCACCATTCTCCTGTCTTTTTTGGGGTAAGGAAGTACCTGGAGTACAAACCTTTGCCCTGGTGTAGGGGTGGAACCCTTTCCACAGCTCTGAGAGCTAGGAGGGAAGAGACCTCTGCCTCTAAGGCAAGAGCCTCTGGAGGATTTGCAGGTGGAAGGGATCTGGTTCTTATCTTTGGAAATTTTTTGAAGCTGAGAACCAGTCCCAGGCTTACTACTTCCAAGACCCACTTGTCTGATGTAAGAGACTTCCAGCCTGGACAATGTAAGCCAGCCTGCCCCCTACAGGTAGCTGAGAATCAGCCCTGGCAACCCCATCAGGGTGCTTGTTTGGCAGGGGCTTTGGGCTGAGGGGTGGAAGCAGGCCTGCTTGTACCCAGTCTGCCTCTCCCTCTAAAGAACCCCCTCTGGGCATAGGCAGAAGAGGAGGCCTGGGCTTGGTAAAAAGGCTTATGAAAAGGCCTGCCCCTGCCCCTGGGAAGCTGCCTTTGAGGAGTGGCCTGCCTCTCTTTGGCTTGCGCACTCCTACAGGTGGTCTTATACTCATCCATTTTCTTCATGTAATTCTCTGTCTGCTCCCCAAACAGAGAATTACCCACAACAGGAAAATCCATGGCCTTAGTCTGGGTATCCTGTGACAGGCTAGTACATCTGAGCCAAGCCATTCTGCGAAGTGCCACAGATGTAGCCATGACTCTTGATGACACATCATTAGAGTCCACAGCAGCATGGAACTGCACCTTGGATGCCTCAATTCCATCAGCAGCCACCTGCTCCAGCTCCTTGGCAAGCTGGCCAGGGACCTGCTTTGCTAGAGCCATAACAGTATCCCATCTGGATTTCTGGTATCTGGCAACATAAGCCATATAATTTGCCTGTCTGAGTCCCAAGGATGCTGCCATGTACTGTTTCTTTGCCATGGCATCAATCCTCCTGGAGTCCTTATCTGAGTGCAAGCCAAGGGAATATTAGCCTTGTCACAGGCTGCAGCCTGCACTACCCCTAACATGAGCTGCATTGTTGTGTGAGGAACTCCGTATCAGAGCCTGACAATGTGTACCTCTTGTCCATTCTCTTATCCACAGGAGGTATAATGTGAGGAGCATTTAAAATTTTAAAAGTCTGTTTCCCAAAAGATTTATGCAAGGGAATAGACAGTCTTCTAGACTCTGGGATATCCATCATTTCTACATAGTCAGGCTCCTCTTGATCATCCACAGCTTCCTCCATAGGGAGCTGAGGTTTCAACCACTTTTTATGAAACATAAAATGAGAGGGACTCAGAAAGCCTAGGAGGAGACACTCCTGAAGGTCTGTCTGGGGAGATGTCCGGTCAATGGGCACATCAGACTTTCAAATCCACATTCCTCTCCTCACACTCCTCTTCCCCCTCCCAGTTCATACCTCCTCTAACTCATACTCTTGAACGCGTGGAACTGGCCAAACGGACGCCTACCGATGATGCCAGTTCGGTCGGAACGAGGAAAGCGACTGAACAATTTTATCGCTTTGGCTATTTCTTCAGCGGTTGGAGAGAAAGTTTGGCTCCTCACCAGCTGATTTTCTAGTCCTTTTGCTGGACCTGGCTCCTCAAAGTCGGCTCTCCTTTTGCCGAGGAAGTCTCGCCCTGGTCAGAGGGCACTCCCTCCGGTTCGGTTGGAACCGAACCGGGCTGGCCATCCGGTTCAGCGGACTTTTTGGCCTCCCTTTCCCTGAGCCTACCAACTCTCTTTTCCAGGGTAGCTGCAGTAAAACTTTTACAAATCTGGCAGTTTGCATTGAGGTGGTCAAACCCCAGACAATAAACACAGGTGGTGTGGGGATCAGCCTTGGCAAAGACTTCCCCACACACACTGCAGTGCTGAAACCCAGTGGGCCCGGTTTTTCCTTCGGGTTTCTCAGACATAGTGCCAGTCCTAACCAAACTTATCCGTTTATGGCAATCCGCCAGGTAAGACTCTCTTATCGGTTCCCAACCGTGTCACAGGTCGTGGAAAAAACGTAATAAAATCTGTTTTTTTAGAACCGATAAGAACCGGTAACCACACACTAAAAGATAGATTAAGATATTTTAAGCAACTTGATCGGTTCAAACCGAACCGATAAACCGTTTACAAGTTCCACACAGAATAGAAATAAATGTAAAACCTATCTAGTACTCACAATACCACAGACAGAGTCTGAACCGACCGGTTGCGGTTTAAATTCGGTTGAAAACTGAGAAAAACAATACTTTAACCGACAAAATGAACCGAGCAGAAGGAGAAATCTCCGGAGCGACTGTTCAGTGAGGCGGAGTAAAGAATCTGATGGTTTGAGTTTGAAGAACAACAGACAGAGTTTCAACCGAGCTCGAGCTCAGCGTTCCATGCCTGGCATGGAAAGTTAACTCTTTCACCTCGGAGCAGTCTGAAGGTTGGGACTCACTGCATATGTCATAATATAGCAAGACTTCATGTTATTTGAAGTGAGATTCCTTATCATGAAGAGGCGAGCTCAGATGTTTTGGGTGTGCCGACCCGACGTGGCGGCGCTAATCACGACTGAAGTCAGCCCAAGGGTGAGAGTCTCGTAGTCAACACCCTCAGGAACCTGGTATAGCCAGTTTGACTTCCTAGGAAGTGGAACTAACACTGTTGGCTGTTTCCAGATCGTGGTAACAAGGTCGGCGTGAGGCTCTATCCAGGCTGGCACTAATGTAGGAGCTGTCACGGGCAGATCCAGATGTTCAGGAGGTTTCAGTCATTGAGGATCTGGTTCCAAAGAGTGCCACTGGTGTACTTCCTGGATTTTTCTAAGGAACTCTGTGAAAGATGGATCCTCCGGAGGAGACTTGGAGGAGTCCTCGGCTGGGGTTTAGACAAAGAGCGAGGCTCGTCGTCTCTCTCGGAGCATCCCTCGGAGGAGTCTGAGGAATCCGAGAGTGAGGAAAAAGAGGAAGGAGAATAAGACTCCCTTACTTGACTCGGGGGAGGAACGGGTTCCTTGGGTGGTACCCGTAAAGGCGTGTCCTGCCCCTCCCTGAACCCAGAGGGGAGAGCTCTGGAGTCCGGAGGAGGTGAGGGAGTGTGCCGCCTCGGACGTACAGGAGCCTGGGGCAGTACCGTCGTCGTAAGGCGGCTCTTGACCTCCTTGGTGAGCTGAGCCTTGGCCTTGGCCCACCAGGAGGCCAGAGTCTCCTGCAGATCCACCCGTGGCCGTGGGGGCGGTGGAGGAGGAGGGGGAAAAGTGTACGGGTTATACCCGTAAGGCGAGTATCCGAAACCTGGCTGCGGGAAACCCGGCAGTG
This sequence comes from Neoceratodus forsteri, assembly GCA_016271365.2. NCBI lineage: Eukaryota > Metazoa > Chordata > Ceratodontiformes > Ceratodontidae > Neoceratodus > Neoceratodus forsteri. Next base: position 1,138,050,524 of record CM028133.1, read on the forward strand.
GGTATTGTGGCGCGGGTACTGCGGCATCAGAAAGACCCGGCGTCGGGTACTGCGGCGCTGGATACTACTGTGGTCCCCGGAATACGGCGGCGTCCGGATAAGGCGGTATCCGGGGAGCGGCCCGTTGGCGGCCTCATGGGTGCCACATGGGGTCCACATTGAGGGCCCGGAGGCGGAGGGCCCAACGGAGGAGGAATATCCGGAAGTGGGATGTCTCCTGGAGCCGGCAGAACCAGCATCGTTGCTGGCGTCAGAGGTACTGGCACCGGAGGTACTGGCAGAGATGCCGGCGTCTGGGGGGCCGACGTCAGATCAGGTTCCAATGGAGGAGGGTCTGACGGAGGAGGAAGATCCCCCGATTTGTCCAGGGAAGGAGGAGAGAAATCCCCAGGGTCAGGCTGGGGTGACTCTGGCTCCCCAGACGGCAGCGAAGGCTGTGGGGAACCGAGTACGACTGATGTAGGAGGGTCCGTCGTCGGATGTGCATCAGAGGGGCCGATATGCGGTTTAGGGGCGAGCTCCTGGCGGGCGCCGGAGGAGCCGGCGTCCGACTTACGGGAGCCATTACCGGAGGCGGGCCGAGGAGAAGGATCGACTCGGTCCGGTGGGGTAGGTGTCGTGCGCCACCCTGAAGGGTCGGGCGTCTGATCGACCCTCTCCATGCGGACGTCGGAGGAGCCGATGCCCGACTTATAGGAGTCGCCCACGCCAGTAGGCTGCAAGCCTGCGGCCGAACCTGGGGCAGAGGCCTCCATTAGCTCAGAGGCGCCCGCAAGGCCCAAGCGCGAGCCAGATGGGCGGGCTGAAGCCGCCTCCGAAACCTTGGAGGCGGCCGTCGAGCGGTCCCCCGGAGGGGATGTTACCTTAGTCCCTGCGTCTCCAGCGGGAGACGCGGTAGAGGAGGCCTTCTCCCTGTGCCTCTCCTTGTCCTCCTTTTTCCGATGTCCTTCGGGGGAAGTGGACGCCTGCCTCAGTTTTTTCAACTCCTTTTCCATAGAAGACATCTTTTTCTTGAGGAGAAGGGCTTCCAGGGACTGTTGGCACCGCTTGCGGGTAGCCGCAGTGAAACTGAGCCAGTGCTGGCACTTCTCGACCGGGTGATCTGGGCCTAGGCAGAAAAGGCACAGGGAATGGCCGTCCTTGTGTGGCAGTTGGGCGCCGCACTTGTTTTTGTGCTCGGAGGGTGTAGGCGACGACATACACCAACGATGACCTGACGTTATAATTGAAAAAATAACTAATTTTCGGTAAAACCGACGAAAGATAGGGCTGACGAAGCACGAACTTTACTGCGAGGTGCTGCACGAGCTAACGGCCAGAAAGAACTGAAAAGCGGGGCATCGGGACCACCCCTTTATACCCGACGTCGTATGGCGCCGGTCACCTGTTTATGGGGCAGTCCATCGCCAGGGACTGCCAGCTAGAAATTTTTCCGTGGGGTCCTGCCGCCAGCCGGCGTCAGTCCTATATGTAATTACCTACTGCAAGAGCCCTCTCAAAGTAAGATCAAGGATTTCCAAGACAAAAAACACAAACCTACCTCCACTGCAGGCTCAAAGGGGGGGGTGGCAGCGTGAGTTTATCTAGGATGAAATAAGGGAGGCAGTATAGCACAGTGGTTTAAGGCTCTGAGCTGCAAATCTGGAGACCTGGGTTTGAATCCTACAGTCCCATTTGCATACTGTGTGACCATGAGCAAGTCACTTAACTTGCCTGTGCTCCCAGGTTGCACCTGTAAACAAGCTTTCAGCTGAGTGTGTCTCACCTGGTTAAACAATTGGAATAAAATTCAGATCCCAAGGAGGAGCTGGATTGCGGATGGGTGGTCTGAGATGAACTCCCTTCACAAAGGTCTTGGAAATTTGTAATTGGGCTACCGACTTATCTCCCAGCGAGAGGTGGTAGGCCGAGATGGCCGAAAGGTGGACCTTGAGAGAGGAATAACTAAGGCCTAAATCAAAAAGGTGTTTTAAGTAATCCAGAATCTTGACCACAGGACAAGAAAAGAGCTCCAGGGAGTGAGCTTCCACACAGATGGAAAAACACCTACACTTCATGGTGTAAGTGGACTGAGTGGAAGGCTTCCAAGCTTCCACTATAATGTTGACCACCTCAGAGAAGATGTCAAAATGGGAGGCAGCTAAGTCTGCAGGAGCCAAGCATGCAGATGGAGAGACTTAAGACCTGGATGGACCAGGATTCCATGGTCCTGGGTCAACAGATCCTGGCACAGAGGGAGAGGGAAAGGTGGGAGGATCGCTAACTGGTGCAGGATACTGAACCATGCTTGTCTTGGCCACAGAGGAGCGATGAGGGTCATCCTTGCGCTCTTTCCCCTGAGTTTGAACAGAAATCTGGGGATTAAAGGAATCGGAGGAAAGGCACAGACGAATCTGCCTTTCCAGGATAGACACAGCGCATCCAGACAAAAAACATCTGGCCTGGGAATGAGCGAGCAAAAGAGGGAAGCTTGCGTTGAATAGGGATGGAACAGATCTATCTGAGACACTCCCCAGTGGGAGAAGAGGTTGTTTACAATGTTTTTGCTTTAGCTCTCACTGAGTGCGCCTCTCACCAGAGACAGGCTGGGCGTCTGCCGAAGAGAGTTCTGGCTTGCCCGGAACATGGAGCGCTGTCAAACATAGGCCCAGGAAAACCGCCTGGCTTCCCTGCAAAGTGGGTAGGATCGAGTTCTCCCCTGCTTGTTTAGGTACCAGATAATGGACATGCTGTCTGTGTGTACCATCAGAGGGTCCGGAGGAAGAAGGGGTTGAAAGGCCTGAATGGCATACAAAACCGCCCTCATCTCGAGTGCACTGATACTAAGATGAGATTCCTCTGGGGAGCAGGAGCCCTGGGTCCTGTGGGACCCCCAAATGGGATCCCCCCATCCCGTCCCCGACGGTGGTCAGAGACGAAGAGGGAAGCTCTGGGATGAAGGGCATTTCCTTGGAAAGGTTCTCCAGGGACATCCACCAAAGAAGGTCCTTGACCATAGGGGTTGTAACTAGGACCTCCTGGTCCAGGTCGTCCACCGCCTGATCCCTGGGGGTCCATTGGAGGATCCTCATGTGCAGCTTGGCTAGAAGGACCGTGGGAATGGCCGCCGCCATAAGCCCAAGCATTCTGAGAACAGAGCAGGTGGGGACGCATCTCTGGGCAGCCAGGGACTGAGCATAAGAGCTCAGCATCTCCGCTCATTCCAGGGGAAGGAAGGCTCTGCCCAGAGAGGTATCCAGCACTGCCCCAATAAACGTTAAACGTTGAGTGGGGGCCAAAAAGAATTTGGCCACATTGATCGTAATGCCTAGCCTAGAGCAAACGTCCAGAGTTAGAGTTAACGAGTGACACAGGTCCTCCTGAGAGGGAGCTGCAATCAACCAATCATCCAGATAGGGAAACACCTGACTCTGAGGTGCGGGTGGGCTGTCGCCACCGCAAGACATTGGTAAATACACAGGAGCTGAAGTCAGTCCAAAGGGCAGAGCCCTGAACTGAAAATGCTCCCCTGAAAGCAGAACCAGAGGAACTTGCAGTGAGCAGGATGGACGAGGATGTGAAGATATACGTCCTGCATATCCAGGGTGCAAAGCTACAGACCCTCTCTGAGGAGGGGCAGGAAACTCTGGAGGGAGAGCATCCTAAACCTCTTTTAAGCCACAAACAGGTTGAGAGAGCTGAGGTCCAAAATGGGCCTCAGATCTCTCATCTTCTTGGGAACCAAGAAGAAGTGGGAGTAGCAACCCACCCCTTGAAACTGGGGGAGGGAGGACGGGTTCCAACGCTTCTTTCTGCAGAGGGATTTGATCTCCCGTGAAATACAACAGAAGATGGCTGGAGAGGATCTGTGTGGAGGAAGACTGGTGAACTCTACTGAGTGCCCCTGAGCAATCAGCTGGAGAACCCAAGAGTCGGACGTTATCCTCTCCCACTCCGATAGGTGATGGGAAAACCACCTGCCCACCGACTCCTCCAGAATGTCCAGACGGAGGGGGAGAGGCAAGGAGTCAGCAGGCTGGGAAGCCATATGAGCTCCTGCAGTCTTATGGGACTTGGCTGGGGGAGCCCCCCGTGGTCGTGGCGGTACCTCTTTTTGTGACTGGGAGGCTGGATCCCGGCTTGGGGACAAAAAGGCCTTTTCTGCACCTGGGGCTTATGGTACATGCCCCTCACTGACCCCAGGGCGTGGCTCTTGCCCTGAAGCTCGGTGATTATGTGCTTCATGTCACCCCCAAAAGTACAGAGCCGCTGAAGGGGGCATCCATGATAGCTGTCTGGACCTTCTGAGCTAGACCGGAAATCCTGAGCCAGGAATGCCTACACAAGCCTACAGCGAATGCGGACGAATGACCTGCCGAATCCGCCAAATCATACGTGGCCCTGAGCATATGTCGGAAGGCAGAATGGGCCATTCTGACCAGCTTGCCAAGCTCCTGTTCTAAAGAGGATTCTGAAGAGAACTCAGTTTGGAAGCCAGCTGGGCAAGGACAGACTCTGAAAGTCCCCATGTGCCCCACATAATTGAGGGCACATAATCCCAGAGTGGAGAGGTGAAAATCTTCCTGCCAAACTTGCCCATGACCTTAGAGTCTTTGTCAGGCAGAAGCCAATTTTTTGTATTTGCATCATCATATCTGTAAATGAAAGATCATCAGGGGGTGAGGCAGCCCTGGAAGGTTGAACCATGTTGTCGTCGAAAGAGGCCAGTATAGAATCAGGGGAGTCTATCTCCTGAAAGTCCATATCAGGAGATCCCTTATAATAAATGTCCTCTGAAGGGTCCTCCATCATGTGTGGTTCATTATCTGAATAGCACTCCTCCATGGGTTCAGGAGGAGGGAGAGAGCTCCAGCTCTGGATGTGCCTTCTTTGGTGGAGGCGGAGACATAGTCTGGGTGGAAGGAGGGTAAGGTGGATCAGGTGTATGATCAAACCCGAAAGATTGTAAAACTGTATTACTAATAAGCTCTATATTGAGTACCTGCGAGGGTGGCAGATCAATAGTTTTAGGCTGTGAGCCCATCGTAACTGGTATAACTGATAGTAGTGGGCATTGCAGAAAATCAGGAAGTGATTCAGTGAGACTGAAGGGGGAGGATGGGGGCTGTGTGGAGGATGACAACAGTAAAGCTGACATATTGAACAGGTATTTCTGCTCAGTCTTTACTGAGGAAGAGGGGGGGTAATGGGTCTGAAGGGAGTACAAGGGGTGAGAATGGTGCAGAATGGACAAGTCCCTTTACACGAAAGGGTCCTGAAGGAACTGGAAGTAATAAGAGTTGATAAAGCAATGGGGCCAGATGGGGTGCACCCCAGGGTCCTAAAGAACTAAGAGAGGTGGTGGCTGAACCTCTGGCTATCCTGTTTAGCTGATCACTGGAAACAGGGAGGCACCAAAGACTGGAGGACAGCAGATGTAGTCCCCTTATACAAAAGTGGGAACAAAAGAGGGAAGCAGGGAATCCAGACCAGTCAGCCTCACCCTCGGTAGTGGGGAAGATCATGGAAGACTACTCGAAGGAGAGATTGGTGGAACATCTGGTTGTCAATGGACTACAGGACCCAAGGCAGCATGGTTTCACCAGGGGAGGTCATGTCAGACCAACCTCGTTGAATTTTTGACTGGGTGACTGGGAGGTGGATCAGGGAGGGCAGTGGACATGGCCTATCTGGACTTCAGCAAGGCCTTTGACACTGTGCCACATAGAAGACTATTACACAAACTGGGGAATATGGGTGTGGGCAGGACAGTAGTGTGGTGGGTAGGTAACTGGCTGGGTGGCAGGACACAGAGGGTGGTGGTAAAGGCTGTCACTCCACAGAGGGAAGAGTGACCAGTGGGGTACCACAGGGATCAGTGCATGGGACGGTCCTATTCAACATCTTCATCAGTGACATTGCAGGGATCTAGAAGGCAGAATTTCACTGTTCGCTGATGACACAAAGCTCTGTAACAGAGTAGACACACCAGAGGGTGTAGACAGAATGAGAAGCGACCTGCAGAAACTTGAAGAATGGTCAAGGGTTTGGCAGTTGAAATTCAATGCAAAGAAGTGCAAGATAATGCATATGGGGCACAAAAACCTGGGTCACATATCAGTTGAAAGTGAGGATATAGCATGCACCAAGCAGGAAAGGATCTTGGGGTTGTCATCTCTGATGACCTCAAGGTAGGGAAACAGTGTGACAAGGCAGCAGGTAAAGCAAATAGGATGCTGGGATGCATAGGCAGGGCATCACCAGCAGGAAAAGGGAGGTCAGAATCACTGCCATACAAGACACCAGTGAGCCCCCACCTGGAGTACAGTGTACAGCTCTGGAGACCATACCTACGTAGCACATAGACAGGGTAGAGAAGGTTCAGAGGAGGGCAACAAAGATGGTTCATGGATTGCATCACAAGTCCTATGAAGACAGGTTGAAGGAACTGAATATGTACTCTGGAGGACAGGAGGGAGGGAGGGATATGATGAGAGACATACAAGTATCTTACAGGGAGGAACAGGGTGCAGGAAAACACTATTTTTAAGTGAAATGATGTTCCAGGACTAGAGGGCATGGGATGAAGTTGGAGGAGAAGACGATATCTAGAGGAAACATGAGAAAGAATTTCTTCACAGAACGGTGGTGGACAAGGAACACCTGCCAGAGGAAGTGGTGGGAGCTGAAACAATCACAGGGATTTAAGAATGCATGGGATAGACATAAAGGAATTCTGAGGTCAGGGGTAAGGCAACAGACTTCTAGGAAAACAAACTGAACTTACAAGCTCAAATGGGCAGACTGGCTGGGCCATAGGCCCTCATCTGCCGACACTGTCTATGTATCTATGTATCTAATTTGTGCCTCCTGGTAATATAATCCTGGATTCTTGTGATGAGGGGTTTCTCCCCTCTATGATGAACGTGGTGCTGGTTTGCCCCTTTTTCCCCATGAGGTGTGACCCCATAATCTGTGGTGTGGTGTCCCCATGAGTATACGCAGGAGGAAATGAGACGTCTTTATAGTGAAACTCAGGGCCCCTAGGGGCCGACGTCAAAGTGGTAGTCTCCACTGATGGAGAATATGGGCCGCAGTCAGAGAAGCCAACGCAGGACGCAAGGCAACTTGCGTCGGAAAATAAGGTGCAAGTTGCACTTTTGTCCTGTGTTGCATCCCTGCGGGATTCACATAGGTAGCGTACGACATATGGCAGGCTGCCTGCAACCAAAAGCACATATGTGCCTGAAACCCCCTTGCGACATGACAGGAGGGGGTTTCTGCCAGCATTTGCACCCTATTCAGGAAGGGTTGCCACTACGTCCACTGATGGGATTCAGAGACAACCACCAGTGAACATCTGTCAAAGACCAGTTACACCAACAAAAAGGTGGTCTAACTGGTCTTTGCTGTTCATTGGAGGTTTCCACTGTGCCCTAACCCCACAACTCCTGTGGGTTATGGACCTCCCCCATGGGCTCCGGGTCCCAGGCATTGCATGCACTGTGCGAGGCAGGGTGTGTGGCACACCCCCAATGCCCAGACTCCCACACGCACACACATTGTGAGCCCCCACGCCCTGCGGCATGAACCCCCACAATCCCCGTAACCCTCGGTAGTCTAGTGGCCCCACCCCATCCCCAGTGCGAGACCCTCCCACACCCCCCAGCGACTGGGCACAGCCGCCCTCACCACCAGGCCGAGTCACCAACACACCCGCCGGGTGTGTGTGGCGGGGGGGACCACTGGGCCACAAGGGCAGGTAAGGGTCCATGTTCTGAGGGGTCCATGGCCAGGGGGCGTGGGGCTGGCACCCACACCATATGGGGCATCGGAGGTGGGCATGGGGGTGTTATGGCAGCCCTCGCCTGGCGTAACTGCTGTCCTGCGACCTGCAGCATTCCTGGTGCTGTGCCCTACCTTGCACAGCTACCGCAAGTCACAGAACGCAGAAGGCTGCACCTGCTCCGATCCGGAACTGGGTGCAAGGGCCAGGGCACAGGACAGGTCGCCGCAATCTGCCATTGCCCCAGCTTGCGGTGAACCTCTCTGAATCCAGCCCCATGTCTTTAATTGTGTTGTTTTATAGTGAAAAACATGCTCCTTCGATGGTGGAATGAAGCCAGTCGACGGGGGAGCATGAAAAAGATGCTCCATCGATGGTACAGGTACTTCGGTCAACGAGGGAGTTATGACTGCATGCTCAGTCAATGAGGGAAGCAGTCCCGTCGACGAGGGAGTGAAATACATGTGCTCCGTCTATGGGAAGGCAGCCCATCAGCGTGAAGTGCTCCTGGTAACCTCCGTCCGACGGGAGTGTGTGCCCATCGCATCGACGAATGTTGTGTAAAGGTTGCCGTTGATGGAGCGTTATCCATGTCGACAGGGGAGCAGAGAAATGATGCTCCATTGACAGAGGAATTGCTGCCATGGATGAGGAGGAAGTTTTCGGTGCCCCATCAACAATGAAGACAGAGAAAGTTCTGCCTTCCATGGGAGGGTATCCACCGCGAGCGAGCGTCTCGCTGATGAGACAGTTTTTGTTAAGGTTGCCATTGAAGTGCGGCATGGCAGGACTTGAGAGGAAGGTTTTTTCCTTATCCTTTTTGTTTTGGAAGACGACTCAGTGGATCTGGAGCCCTTGGTGCGAGCCCCAGAGTCTGTAACAGGGCATTTTTGTCTTCCATGAAATGATTTTTTAAAATTGTTGTAACCTTCTTTTCTGGTTACAGAGTTAAGTTTCTGGCAAAAAGCACAGGTAATGGTGCCACGTGTGGAGCCCAGGCACCTCAGGCTGTATAAATGAAGGTTCAGTTCTCGGCGATGACTGCTTACACTGAAGATTGAGCTAGCTGCTGTGCGAGCTGAAGCCGGTGGGAAAGTGAACAGAAGATACCAGGAACCACCCACTTTTATATACAGAGCCAGGAAGTGATGTCATGAACAATGTCATGGGTGGATGGTCCCTGGTGAAAGACTGCTGGAAGAAGCTGCCGTGTCATAGCACCACTGTTGGGAACTCCCAGAAGTAATGACCTACTGCAAGAGACCATTCCGTAGAAAATCTATTTTTCCTAGGGGGAAACAAACAGAGTTTAGGGGTGGGTAATAGGGTTAGACCAAGAGAATGCTTTTGATCGGCTATCTCGCTCCTTTACAATTTCTGTATTAGAAGCTTCTGGGGTCCCAGCAAAGATAATTTCTTGGGTTAAAGCTTTGTATAAGGATGCATATTTGTTGCGAAACATTAATGGATGGGAAGGGAACCACATAATGATCGATAGAGGGGTACAGCAAGGGTGTCCCCTTAGCCCATTATTATATACCTTTGGCACTGATATTTTTATCAGAACTATCAGCAAGTCTCCAGATATACAGGGGATATTGATAACAGATTCCATTCCCCCAGTAAAGATATTGGCTTATGCTGATGGTCTCCTCTTGACTGTAGGGACTGGAACTAGGGAAGCTGGCCACCTTGACATTTTTAGATCATATGCTCTGTGACAGAAATGGGAAGGAAAGAGTTAATGGTTTGGATTCTGTAGGTACCTTATTTTTTTCGCAGTTAGAAAAAAATACACTCAGGCTAAAATCCTCTGTCCAGCAGCACTCAGCTTGTGGAATTCCTAGCTGCTAGAGAAGAGCTGGGTCATAAATCTGGTGTGGACATCTCCACACACACACAGACCCGCAGACACATACACAGGGCAATTTGAATGGACTGGATCAACCAAATATAAACTTAAGGTCGAAAGGGAATATAATTGGTCACTGATACATGTTCACTCTGATTGGGACAATTAAATACATACATGTTAGTTGGTTGGTGCATTCAAAGGGAGAAGAACAGGTTACTCACCTGTAACAGTAGTTCTAGGAGTGGTATATGTTGTTCATCCACACTGTCTAGCATAGTCCCTTTCCCCTTTAAATCTTGCCGGAAGTCTTCAAGCTGGCTCCTCCCACCCACCGGTGGTAAATACTCGGCTTAGCCCATGGCGCAGATCTAGCCGCTGGAAGCCAGGTTGTGCGCCTAAAGCAGGGGAGGTTGGGTGGGTGCGTGTGGATGAACAACATATACCACTCCTAGAACTACTGTACAGGTGAGTAACCTGTTCTTCAAGGCGTGGATATGTTATTTTCATCCACACTGTCTAACGAACTCCAAGCAGTTTTCTAGGAGGAGGAGGCAAAGCGCACACCCCCTACGAGGAATAGAGATTGGAGAACTGAGGCCCCAAAACCAGCATCCGCGTGACTCTAGGTCAATGGTAATAGGTAATAAAGGTGCTTGCTGACTTCCAGGTAGCGGCCCGACAGATTTCCTGGATAGGGATGTCCCTGGAAGCAGCCACCGAAGCAGCAGTATGACAGGTAGAATGAGCCCTTAGCCTTTTGGGAGGCTCCTTACCCGCCAATTCATAGCACAGACCTATGCATGATGTGATCCATCTCGCAATAGTCCGCTTGGCTGCAGGTCTGCCAGAAGCGGCTTCAGCGTGGTGACAAACAGCTGGCAAGCCTCTCCCAATTTCCGCCGTCCTCTCCTTATAATAGGAGAAACGTCTGAGTCCAAGTATGGAGCCTATACTGGCGTCGAGGAATTAGGGTAATATACTGGCAGAGTCAACACCTGGTTAACGTGAAACTCTGACATCACCTTGGGAAAGAATTTGGTGGAGGCGCCAGGACAACTTTGTCCTGTGAAAGACCAGATAGGGGAGTCCACTGGCGCCTGGAGCTCCCGTCCTTCTGGCTGGCGTGATAGCACCAAGAGAGCCGTCTTCCTGAGTCGAAAGTGCAGATTTGTGCATGGGTCGAATGGCTTGCCCATGAGCTGCTAAAACCAGCAAAAGATCCCACGGAGGTGGAGGCTCACGCATCGAGGGAGATGTAGTCCAGGTTTTGCAAAGCACCCACCACCTTTTCCTGAGCTAACGCCGCGCTGACCACGCGCCCGATAAGCCGACATGGCTGCTAGGTGCACCCTAAGAGTCGATGACCGAGAGCCCCTTTGGAGAGGACAAAGGTAGTCTAGAATGTTAGCCACCGAGCAGGATAAGGGTCCAGACCTTAGCCTGACACCAAATGGAAAATCTCTCCATTTGGGCGTAACATTTCCTGATGCGATTTTTTTCAGATGCCTCCACCACGGTGTAGACATCCTCAGAAAGACCCAAAGCCTGGAACTCCAGCAGCCAGGAACCAGGCTGTGAGGTGCAGGGATTGAGGTCCGGATGAAAGACCTTCCCCTGGTTCGATGATATAGGTCCGGGCGTGTACACAGTAGCTCCAGGGGCCCTGCAGCTGAGGCTGAGGAGATCTGGACACCAGAACTGGCATTGGCCTGGGGCTACCAGGATCACCATGTATCCTTCCTCACAGGTAACACCTTGTGGATCAAGGGAAATGGAAGAAAGAAGTAAAGGAGGCCTGGGGTCCCGCGACCCCACCAGAAGGCATCCCCCTGCAGCGAGCCTGCTGAGGGTGGGCATCAGAACAACCTCAGCTTGGTGTTCTCCCTGGAGGCAAACAGGTCCTGCTTGGTTTCCCCAGAGAACAGGTAGTGAGCTACCTCTGGATGGAGAGACCACTAGGTAGGATGTCTGGCCTAAGCGGCTGAGGCATCCATGGATTGGTTCGCGACTCCTGCCACATGGATGGCTAGGAGATCCGCCTCAACCGGCTGGCGAAGGTCCAGATCAGGCGCCTCCTTGCACTTAGCAGGCGGTGAGTGCGTGCGCCTGTTTGTTGAGAGGTAGGTACATGATCGGTGGTATTGTCCGTCTGGACTTGAACCACTTGACCCCGGAGCTGAGGAGTGAAAGCTGACAGAGCCAGTCTGACTGCCCTGAGCTCCAACAGGTTGATGTGGCATCGGGGACTCCTCACGGGTCCAGAACCCGTGAGCCCTGTATTCCCCATGTGAACTCCCAGCCCCATGTGAGAGAGGCATCGGTCGAAGGGATCCACACGGGCTCCGAGGCGGACAAAGCAGGATCCCCTTCCAGAAGACCCGATTCGAGGACGGTCCACCATTGTAGGCGTCCCACATCCCCTGGAGTGACAGTGACCAGCTGGTCGAAAAAGACTCTGGCGCTGAGACCACTGGGCGGTGGGAAGCTCCCACTGGAGGGGCGCATGTGAAAGTCTGGCCCAGCGGGTTCACCGGCGATGCGCCGCCATGTAGCTCCAGGAGGCGAGGAAGTCCCGGGCAGGGCGTGAGTGCTCAAACCAGAAATGATTGGCAAAGGAGGAGAACCTCTGCCCTGTCAGCCGGGAGCGAGCTCTGGCTTGGCGAGAGTCAGCTCTGCCCGAGAAGCCCATCACCTGAGAGGTATGAGTTCGATTTGGCCTCGTTGATCAGAAGGCCCAAGTGTGAGCAGGTTCGAGGGGTCAGGTCCTGGACCTCTCCACCTGAAGGGAGGATCACACCAGGAGCCAATGCGTAGGAGTAGGGGTCCATCTGGACCTGGCCGAAGGATAGACTGCCACCACTGCAATGCATTTGGTGAAAACCCTTGGGGCGCATGACAGGCCAAAGCGCGCATGGCTCTGAACTGCGTCACAGGGTCCCGCCGACCCTGAGCGGAGGAGCCGCTGATGAGGCAGACCGGATAGGGATGTGGAAAAAAAGCGTCCTGAAGATCCAGTGTGCAGCATAGCCATGTGTCTCCAGGGATGGTGAGATCTGATTTGAGTTACCATCCGAAGGTGCGAGACCTGAGATACCAATTCAGGTGCAGCAGATCTGAGAATGAGGCCAACCCCGTCCGTTTGGGCACCAGGAAATACCTGGAGACGCAAGCCTGGGTCCCAAGGAGGATCCGACCACCTGGGCCACCACCACTTTGAGGAGTAGCGCAATGTCATCTGGGAGGACAGACTGGGCGTCTGATCCGCTCCTCTCTGGGCGTGAGAGCACGGGCTCGGCAGGTAATGCAGTTCAAATTCTAAGGTTAGAACCCTGCCCGACCACTTCTGGACCCATCTGTCCGTGGTGATACCAGACCAGGCGGGAAGCGAAGTGGGAGGGGCCAGCCCCCAGGAGGACCAGAGCTGAAGTGGCAGATATGGGGAGGACACTGACCCGTCACTGGGCAACAGAAGGAGGAGGGGCACCTGGACCAGCGCCTCGGCCTCGCTGCATGAGGCTGCTGGGGACCTTGCTTGGGCCCTAGGGCGCCAAGCCTGAGCCTGCTGCTGTTGTTGACCCCCCGGAAGGGTGGTTTGTCTGACCGCGGGGAAGACTGACCTAAAAGGCTTCTTCCCGCGCTTCTGCTAGTTCCCATTGAAGAACCCTTAGCCGATGTAGCATCTAAGGTGGCATCAGATTGCTCGACACGCTTGCAGGCGATTCCGGGCCTCCTGGCCGAAGAGGTCGGTGCCAAGGAAGGGCACATCCGCTAGCTTGTGCTGAGTATCCACGGGAAAGGAGGTAACCTAGCCAAGCCTCCGCGCAGTGGATACCGCTGCAGCTAGTGAACGGGCACAGGAATCACCAACGCCCAGAGCAGTCTGGAGTTGCTGATAGCAACAGCTCTGCCCTGGTCCCTGACCTGCTTGACCGTGGGTCTGCATGTCAGCTGGGAGGTGGGGAGAATCAAATCCCAGCCACCCCAAGAGGCGTGAGAGAAGTGTGCCATAATCACTGCTGAGCTTGCCTGACGAAGGCCCAAAGATGATGCAGCATAGACCTTCCGGCCAAGTGGTCTGTAAGTTTGTACTCTTTGTCTGGAGGCGGTCAGTATCGGCTGAGCTGCCCGTTCATCGCCTTCGAATACTGAGGCAGTCACAAGGCTTTCCGCCGAGGGGTGCTCAGTAAACCCGCGCCAAGACTCCTGTGGGCACCACAAGACGGCGCGCTACATGGGCAGATGGAGCTGGCAGGAGGCTGGCGCTGCCAGAGTCTCCAAGGCCGGACCAATAATGGCTTCGTGACTGGAAATGCTCCGTGAGGGTATCCTCTAAGAATACCCGTGGGGGATATTCGCCTTTGCGGAAGGCCCTTCTTCCAAGCCTGACTGCCAAAGCTCATCGAGAGAATGAAGGCCAGTGTTATCGGAATTGAGGAGTCCCGACATAAAGGTTGCCCACCTAAGTCCCCTCGATATGCCTAGGAGCATCGGAGTGACCGAATTGACAGTCTGTGGGGAGACCGAAGACTGTCGGGCTCCTGGAGAACCCCGAGGGGCAGCTTAGGTGGAGGTTCCACCAAAATTGGTGGGGAACCTGAAACCGTTGCGGCCGAAGATGCACCGGAGCCCTGAAGAGCCCGCACCGAGCAATCGGGTGTCTGAGGCGGCGAAGAGGCTGAGGCCAAGAGATAGCAGGGACCACCGAGGGGCCGACTTCTGACCTGCTAGCAGGGTGCTGCCACATGAGATCTCGCGGGCGTCGATGATGCATTACGTCAGCCGGCTCCTTGTCTCGAGGAGGAAGAGGGAGCGGTGTGACACCTCTTAGTGGGAGTGCTTGTGTCCTTTGGGTCGCACCGAAGAGGACTTGCTCCCTGATCCAGGACGACGGTGTCGGCCATGTCGATCGGAGACATGTGCTCGTGAAAACCGAGGTTCGGTTCTTGTCCTCGATCAGAGTAACTGGGCGGGTCTCCTCGTCGGGGAAGGAGAGAATCGGCGTTCTCTCCAAAGAATCATCGACAGGAGTCGGTGATAACGGCTCGATCGAGTCGAGAATAATCTCGGCCGGATCAGCCGACTCCTCGGCTACTACGCCCGATACAGACAGAAGGTCTGAAAACCCAGCAGCCGAGGAGGCAATTTCGACCGAAGTCGAGACATCGGACCGCTCCTGATCCCAGGAGCGTCTTCTTCGACTGAATAAGATTTAGGATCTTTTTCTTAGAACAGGATGAGTGCAGCCGAGGGGCCTCACCCTTGGTAGGAGAGACTGGCACAAATCCTAATGGAACCCTGAAAGGAAGAGCCCAGATTGGTGGTGAAGAAACATCGGCACTAGCCGAGGCTTGGGCTATTTCTCCCTCAAGGTCGCCATGTGCTCGAGCTACTCAGTGGATCCCACAGTCAGGAAACCGCCCACCTGGCCTCCTTGATTTTACCGGTGGGTTGCAGACTCCGGTCTACCCAGCTTCAGGCGTGGCTGGCGATCTTCCAGGACGCTAGTGGAAGGAAGCGCAAATGGAGCACCGCAGGTATCGTGAACAGAACCAGGCAGTAAACGCATTTAGGTGGGGATCGGTGCGCGCATTTTCTTGTCCGCAAGGACACCGGCGAAACCCGGGACGACTTGTCATCCATGTCCGACTAGAGTCGTAAACTCTAACTAGTTTCAGAGCGAGAAGATGCGGTGAAAACCATCGAAACGAATCCAGGGCCTCAACACTACAGAAAGCACGAGGGAACCTGAATCTTCCAGTGGAAAGGAAGATCTACCGTCATGGGGCGGAGCCGAGGTATTTACCACCCGGGTGGGTGGGAGGAGCCAGCTTGAAGACTTCCGGCAAGATTTAAAGGGGAACGGGACTATGCCAGACAGTGTGGATGAACAACATATCCACGCTCCTAGAATAGGAATTACCTATTCTCCAGAAAGTATATAACCTTCTGAAAGACAGAGAAGGTCTCTCTTGCTTTGGGAAGCTGGAAGGGGAAACATAAGTTGGAGCCTACCCTTGTCCGTGGGAGCTGGCAGTTAGAATAGGGTCCAGTGTCTCTTAGAAGGACAGGAAAGGGTAAGTTTAGCAATAGCATATTTCAGTAATAGATTCTTCTTTAGCCATCTGTTATTTAAAAACATTTGTTTACTTTTCCTGTATGAGTGATATTCTCTTGTGTTGTAAATATATATCCTGTAAATGCTCAGTACACTTTCTGTTAAGTAAAAACTATTTATTTGCTCAACAGTTGTGACTGTGATGTCATTTTTCATAAGATTTGGTTTCCACTGGCTGAGGTAAACTCTATGTAGCATCCGCACCCAAGAGAGACACTACCAGACTTTTAATTTGTGCAAATGCATGTTTAATTATTCAAGTTTGTGAACTTGAAGGTTGGCGCTGACAAATCCAGCTGGTGGCAGCGAATACCGAGGACAGACACCTCTCTAAAGCTGTTTCAGCCCAGAGGGAAGGTGGGTTGTCACATGCTCTAGAATCCTGGTTCTCAAATTAATTTGAGTAAAAGTAGAGGATCCACTAGGTAAAATGCCTGTACCAGATTTAGGGACTCTGGGGATATTATTATAACTCTAGAACCTATTTCTGTCTTGGGGTAATTTTTGGACCACAGGATAGTCAAATCCTTAATTGGGAGGCTAGTATTAGGAGCATGAAAGACTTTCAATAGGGTGGAAAAATAAATAGGTAAAAGAAGATAATTCTTTTGATTAAGTTTCTCTTGATTCAGTGTTTTTTTATATATTAGTTATGTAATCCCTCACCTCAGAGGATATTTACTAAATTGTATGGTGTGTTTTTCCAGGCTTTATGGGGGTCCAGATTAAATCAGATAAAGAGAGACTTCACTTACAGACCAATCACAGAAGGGGGTACAGATATGATCAATCCAGTCGCGTTCTTTTATAGCATATTTTGTAGTTACAATTTTGGTAAATCACTTTGACTGGGTAAGACAACATGGAAACCTGTGATTAATTTATGGCCGATTCCAAGTATACCAGGATGGGAACAGGGTAAGCCTCGGATATTGGGACAAAGTGGGATTTTACCTCAATATGCTGAAGCAAGTCTGAAACAGCTGAAGAGGTGGGAGCAAAAGCCCATTCATTTTTTAACATTAGAGAGGAAGGCAATCTATAAACAAATACTGTTCGTTGAATGTCAGGCCCAGACTGAGTATCCAATGTGTCAAAAAGAACAAAAAGTAATGAAAATAAAACAACTGAGGAACCCCCGGATACTCCACCCCCCATATTTGGGATACACTTTAGTTAGGAAATGTTGGGAGGCTTAATGTAAAAGGTAATAATAAGCACAAATAGACTGAAGAAAGGTATTGTTCAAGAGATGCATGTGTTCAGTTACTGAAACTCAGGAACATTTGGTTAGTGAATGTGATTTTGTACAGACAGTTTGAGGATTATTATCACAAGAATGGCAGGAGCCTGTATTTGCAAAATTGACAACTAGAAATCATGTATGGAGGTAATACAATATTATCTGGGAAGCATCATGTAGATACTATATATATAGTTTTAGCTATTATTTGATTCAATACATGGCAAGCGAGATGCTTATGGGTGCTACAACAGAGGTCGGTAATGAAGAGTGAAATTATTGAGAATATTGGAAAAGCCTTGCACTGTGTTCTTAATTTTAATATGGCATATGGATCTAGTTCTAGGGTGATGCATTTATAGATTAACTGCAGACATTGGATTGGAAAATAATTATATGTGTAGAAATGTATTTTGTTATAACATGATATATAGATGAATAAGTATACAATGTATGAAATGTTTATTTTCTTTGTACAGTATAACTAATGTAACGAAGTCCACCACTTCTAATAAAAATTCCCCTACTCTTTTCGAGAAGTGCCATGGGATTGTTAACATTCACTTGAACTACCACCAGAACAGGCAGATGAGACCTCGGTTTAACGTCTCATCCGAAAGACAGTACACCTCAGGAGTGCAGCACCTCCCCTCAGGCTGCACTACAGTGTCAGTACTGGGATATTGCAGTTGTTTAACCCAAGTGCCTGGTGTGGAGACAGAACCCACAGCCTTATGATCTCCCAGTCTCAGAGGTGAGTGTGCTACTTATGCAGCCATTGACATATTTACCAGCGTCAACTAAAAAAGGGATCCTTTCAGCAATTCAAACACTGCCTCAGGAAAGTACAGTTACATAAGAACTTACCGTAACTGTAGATCTTCAAGAGAAGCTCTTGCAGCAGGTTCAACCATGAGGACTGACGCCACCTGGCGGCGGTTCCAGCAACTTTCTCTAGCAGTACCGACGAGGCGCCCCCACGATGTTGGCTCCACCCCCGACGTCGCCCTATATAAGGGAGGAGCTCCCCACATGCTCCAGTTCTTGAGCCCCCCCGGTCAGGCAACTAAACCGGCAGGTCAAAAACAAAGACGATTGTCCACAGACAACCTTCCAAGAGAAACTGTGCTAACCTGGAAAGGACCTGATCCCTGGGGGAAGGAGGGGGGAAATATACCTGCTGCAAGAGCTTCTCTCGAAGATCTACTGTTACGGTAAGTTCTTACGTAACTCTACTATCTTACTTCAAGGAGACGCTCTTGCAGCAGGTTCAACAATGAGGACTGTGTCCCAAGCAGTCTAAACTTATAACAACCCCTTGGGAGGAGGATAAACAGGAAAGCAGGGATAACAGAAGGGAGAACCCTCAAGAAACCAGGCCCTGTAGGACTGCAAGTCCAAACCCTGCTCTGGTCTGGAAATAATGTCTAGGCTGTAATGCCTGACAAAGGTGTTCACGGAGCTCCTCCAGGTAGCAGCAGCACAAATATCTGCCATCGGAACTCTCTTCAGAGCAGCGAAGGAAGAAGCAGTGGCCCACGTGGAGTGGGCTTTAATTGGACCTGAAATCAACCTGTTGTGCTTCTCGTATCAACAGGTAACACAATGGATCAACCAGCGCGAAAGCGTCTGTTTGGTACCCGGGCGATCTGCGAACCGCGGAGCAAAGGAAACAAACAACGATCAGACTTCCTGAACTTGTTAGTTCTAGCCAAGTAACACCGAACAGCCCTGTGGACGTCCAAGGTGTAAAGAAGAGCCTCTCCCCTATTGGAATGCTCCGGGTAATAAATCGGAAGCTGAACTGACTGGTTCAAAGTGAGCTCTGAGACCACTTTTGGCAAAAACTTTGGATTGGTGTGCAAGTCAACCCTGACCCTGTAGAAAACCAGATAGGGTTCTCTACACATGAGGGCTTGGAGTTTCGAAATGCACCTTGCCGAAGTAACCGCTATCAACAGCAGTGCTTTCCAGGAAAGGAAGCGGAGCTCAGCACTCACAGCCGGTTCGAAAAGGGGAAGAGAAAGCTTCTCCAAGATGAACAGGAGATCCCAAGGAGGATGGTGTCCTGGACGGGAGGTCTGATATGCAAAATGCCACACAAGGCAGCTTTGGAAACCTCCATCTGAGCCACCGTCTTACCGGACACGAGAGAGTGGTAAGCGGAGATGGCAGCCAGGTGTACTTTGATGGAGGAGTAACTAAGGCCTTTCTGGAAAAGAAAGAGTAGGTATTCCCGGACAAACCAACGCGTCCACCTGCTTCGCTGTGGTCCAAATGCAAAAGCGTTCCCATTTCATAGAGTAAGAGGCCCTGGTGGCAGGTTTTGCAATTCCCACTCATGAGCTTGTGACCTTGTCCTGCTGAGTGTGTCTGCTAGCACGTTCCGAAGCCCTGCAACATGAACAGCTGTCAGGAATAGGTGGTGTTCCAGGGCCCAATTCCAAACCCGCATTGCCTCCCTGCAGAGGGGGTAGGAATGAGTGCTGCCCTGTTTGTTGATGTAAAACATCACTTGGGTGTTGTCAGTCTACACCCAAAGATGGCCCAGAGAAAGAACTGACACCAAGGCTTGAAGGGCATAGAGCACCACTCTCATACCTAGGACACTGATGTGCAGATGCGCTTCTAGGGAAGACCAAGTACCCTGTGTATGGTGGTTTCCCAAATGTGCACCCCATCCCAGGTACGACGCATCCATTGTGACAGACTGGGCTGTTGTCCTTAACTGAAAGGGGATGTCCCTCAGGAGGTTTTTGGATGATGTCCACCAACGAAGTTCTCAGTGGATTGGCTCTGATATTGTGACCAAAGCATCCAGACTGTCTGACCTCTGGTCCCACTGTACCCTCAGGGACCACTGAAAGGTCCGCATGCAGAGACGGGCCAGAGGAACTGACAATGTGGCGTCTGCCATGTGTCCCAGCAATCTGAGGAGCAGGTAGGCCGGCACCTCTAAGGCCGAAGAGACCTTGGAAGCAAGGGCTGTAATGCGACCCGCTCTGTCGCGGGGAAGGAAAACCTTCCCTAGAGCTGTATCCAGAGAAGCTCCTATAAACTGGAGGGTCTGAGAGGGAGACAGATGAGACTTGTCTCTGTTGATGGAGATTCCAAGACTCTGGAACAGACAGATGGAATCCCTGAGTGTCTCCGACAGGCAGGGCCTGGACTGAGCCAGGAAAAGCCAGTTGCCCAGGTAGGGAAACATGAAGTGGCCCCGTCTTCGAAGCGCTGTGGCCACCACCGCCAGGCACTTCATGAAGACCCTTGGGACTGAGGAAAGACTGAAAGGAGGACTTGGAATTGGCAGTCCTCGTTTTCGAATCTGAACCTGAGAAATCTGCGATGGCTTCTGATGATTGGGATATGCAGGTAGGCATCCTGCATGTCCAGAGATGCCAGCCAGTGTCCTACCGAAATGAGAGGAAGGAGAGTGGGTACAGAAACCATCCTGAATCTCTTGTAAGAGATCCACTGATTAGATCGCTGAGGTCCAGAATGGGTCGGAGATCTCCAGATTTCCTCGGAACTAGGAAGAAGCGAGAGAAGAACCCCTTTCCTGACTCGGCTGGTGGAATCGGCCTGATGGCCTTTTTCCAGAGCAGGAGGATATCTCCTGTCTGATCAGGGCTCTGTGTTTCCCTGGGTACCGGGATGGAGGAGGTGGTCTGTCCAGAGGAACGGATGTGAACTCTATGGAGTGCCTAACTCCATGAGTTCCAGAACCCAGTGGTTGGAGGTCACCTGAGTCCACGCATCCGCGCAGAGCAAGCGCCTTCACGGCTCCTCTGGCAGAAGGACCAGAGGAGGAGGAGGGCGCCTGCACAGTCAGGCGGTGGGTGGGGGAGGGTGGCAGCGGCTGCTTTGGGAGGTCTAGAGGTGGATGCCGAGGGCCTCTAGCTCTGCCCCTATGACCAAAGCCAGCTGCTGGAGATGCTGCTGAAAAGAGGTTGCTGCAAATGGTGTCCCCCACAGCCACGAAAATGAGGCTTTCTGATTCGCCCCTGCTTCGGGTGGTACATGGAGTGCACGAAACGGACAGCTTTTTCGGAGTCCTGCAGCCTGGTGATAATACACTCCGTGTCCTCGCCGAAGAGCATGGAGCCCTGGAAGGGAGCATCCAGAAGATTGGCTTTAACATCTGGATCGATCCCAGATACCCAAAGCCAAGCATGGCGTCGGAGGCAAATGCCAGTGGCGGCCGCCCTGGAGCAGGTGTTCACAGAATCACAGGCAGAACACAGAATGTGGGTATCCAAGTCAGAGCCGGTCTGTAGTAGCTTGGCGAGCTCAGTCCGCTGAGGACAATCGGGCAGGCTCTGCACTAAGTCCAATCCTTGTTCCCAGAGGGCGTTCTGGAATTGGACCATGTGGGTTAAGAAGTTAAGACTCCTTGTGCTACAGGTGGCAGCAGAGTACACCTTACGGCCCACTGAATCCAGCTGCTTCGATTCTCTATCAGGCGGCTGGGTGCTCAGATGTTTGGGCCTCTGCGAACGATCATGAGCTGTTGAAATCACCACAGAGTCCGCAGCGGGTGGTTCGGCCAGAAAGGAATGGCCTACAGGCGCCCGGTAGAGCCTGTGAGCCTTGTTAGGAACAGCAGAGGAGGAATGAGGGCACTTCCAGGTCACACGGGTGACATTAGCAAAGATGTTGAGCATGGGAGGGATAACCACCAGCTTTGGGTCTTTCAGGTGGAGGTACTTAGCCAGCTGCAATCACTCACGGTCCAGGGCTTCTGTGTCCCAGCCAATGCTGGCCTGGATGTGCCTCATTACCTCCATAAAACTGGGGTCATCTGGAGGGGATTTGGGGAAGCCCTCCGTGTCCCCTTGGCCTGGCTACGAGTAGACTGAGGAGGTGTCAGAGTTTATGCAGGAGAAGAGGGAGAGGAGCTATGCCTCTTCCCTTTCAGCCTCTTGTACGGGGAAGGGGAGGAACTACTTGACTGGTCCCTCTTGGACTTCTTATTGTGCTATTTTGGAGGAAGCATGTCGTCCCCCAACCATCCGGTTCAACCTGATCACGAACCGGTTCCGGAGAGAGTGAGGGCACTCCCGCTGGAAGGTCCTTTTCAATTGTGTCCCACCAGTGGGAGAAAAGCTCCTCAACCTGGGAAAGAAGCAGCCGTGGTGATTCAGGAGCTGGTTGAGGAGCGCCCGAGCACGTACCGGCACTGGCCCCATCGTCTGGAGGGGCTGGTGTTGACTCCAGACCCTTGTCGACGGAGGTCGTCAGGCGGCGTCAGCACCACTGTCTTCGGGTCCAGCGTCAGGGGACTGGCGACTGTGGGGAAGGCAGAGCGGTGGACAAGAGCACTTTCGGTACTAGCGAAGCAGCTTCAGACTAACCCTGACCGTGCGGCAGGAAAGAACTGGAGCACGTGGGGAGCTCCTCCCTTATATGGTGACATCCGGGGTGGAGCTGACGCCAGCAGGGCGTGCTCCACGCCGTACTGCTACAAAAAGTTCCTGAACCACCGCCTGGTGGCGTCAGTCCTCATTGCTGAACCTGCTGCAAGAGCTTCTCCTCGAAATAAGATCTGTGATTAATCTCCCATTGACACCACTTTCAACGCTGCCTGTGTCCACGTTCCCCCAATCACTAAGCAGGTCGTCAAAGGTCCTGATACACCTTGGATCACACAGGCCCTCCTGGACATAATGCACTGCAGGGATAACCTTTGACATAATAAGACCCTCAATTCTGGTCTACCTGCTGACAGGCAGAAGTACAGGGTGGCCAGAAATAAATGCACTTGGGAAATTTGAAAGCTAAGGCTGCTCACTACCAGGAAACACTTTCATCCACGTGGGGCTTGGGGTGAAAATTCTGGAACAACCTAAAAGAACCGAATGGCAAAACTGTGTCCCACCCACCCTCGCAACTTGTTAATAAATCCCATTCCAAGTCCGCCTAACAATAGCCAACACCTTTAACACCACGTTCTCAGAGTTCTGTAGTGTACTCCCTTCTAACTTCTTTGACCCTAACACGCATGCTCTCCACCCACCCCCTTCAGCTAATGTTCCCCCTTTCAGGTTCAGGACTGTCTCTCTCCATGAGGCTAGGTCCTATTTATCAATAGTACTGGGTAAAACAAGGCATAGTGGAGAATCCCTGAAGCTAAAACTCCACCTGGCACTGGATGTTGTCATTAACCCTCTCACCAATATTCTCAACCTCTTCCTTTGTCTCTGCCAATTCTCCTCCCTCTGGAAATAAGTTGTTATTATCCCCATCCATAAAGGGGGTGACCGTACCTCGCCTAACAGCTACCGACCTATCTCTCTATCCGCTCTCAAAATAACTGTCTCGGAACAACTTATTGAGTACCTGTCTAAATATGACTTGCTATGCAGGAACCAGCATGACTTCAAAATGGGCCACAGTAGAACCACCGCCATTCTAGAGTTCACCACCTTTATCCATAAAGCCCTGGAACGTTGACACCTAGTCGGGTCTGTAATACATACACCTAACTAAGGCGTTTGATACAGTAAATCATGTCCTCCTGCTATAGTCTTTACCCTCATTGGGCCTAACTCCTGAAACCATCACCTGGTTCAAAAGCTACCTCAGTGAATTATCCCAACAAGTCAAATTAAACACCACCCTATCTTCCTGCTTGCCTGTCTGCTCCAGCTTTCCCCAAGGATAAATCCTGGGCCCGCTACTTTTTAGCCTTTTCCTGAACTCTCTTCCCAGTGCCAGCTCTGATCAACTGCTCCTGTATACAGATGATGCAGTAATTTACTAAGTCACCCTGACCTTCCTCCTCCTCCTCCTCTTCAAAGGGCCCTCCAGACCATGTTCAGAGTTTGAAGAGCCTAGTTCACGAACATAAACTGGTCTTAAATACAAAAAAAAAAAAAAACAAGGTTTAGATCTTCATACATCACCAAAATAAACAGAGGAACACTCCCCAATGCATCCTGAACTGCCAGCACTCCCCTCTAGAACCAAGTGCCCTCCTTTAAATATCTGGGGGTCATCATTGATTCCTGGCTTACGTATGACCACATCCACACCTTAGCTCGGCCATAAATAGCAGACTTGGCCTTCTCTATAGGCACAAACACTGTCTGCCTCCTGAGGCACTCCCCATGGCCGTAACCTCCTCCATCCTCTCTTTGGGAGATTAAGGGATTGTCTGTTATGGGTCTGCTGACCACTCTGCTCTCTGCAGGGTCAAAGTTGCCATGAATACAGCCTGCTAGCTTGTAACAGGGTATAACAGACAGACCCACATGTATGACTGCTATCACATCGCCAACTTGCTGAATTTTGATGGGAGGCTCAAAGACTTACTCCTCTCCTCCTCCGATTGTGACTGCACATGACGTTGCTTTCTAACAACCTGTTTCACTCATTTCCTTCACAACAATGTCTCCTCTGACTGTGCCTCCTATTCTGTAACTCTCTCTCTCTCTATCTCCAAACACTCATTATTTTATCACAGAAACTGGTGAGACCTGCTCCTCTAAATTAACTTTTATCGATCTTTGCTTTACACCTTGCTCAGTCTGGTCCTGGGCAACCGAACTACACTGTATATTCCTGCATATATTTTACTGCTGTCGACTACTGCAGTTGACAATTGTACCTTGTGTATAGAAACATAGAATTTGACGGCAGATAAGGACTGCTTGGCCCACCCAGTCTGCCCATTTCTCTACCTAATGGATAAGCTGCAGATCCTAGTTAACCAGCAGCCTTCTTACTACCCCCACCCCCTAGAACTGCCTTATGACTGTCCCATGCATGCCTGAATTCAGCCACTGTTTTTGACTCCACAACCTCCTTCGGAAGGCTGTTCCATGCATCCACAACCCTCTCTGTGAAAAAATACTTCCTTAAATTACCTCTGAGCCGCCTCCCCCATCTTCAAATTGTGTCCCCTTGTTCTTGCACACCTCTTTTTTTGAAAGATGCTATCCTCTTGGACTTTGTTAATTCCCTTGAGGTACTTGAAAGTTTCTATCATGTCCCCCCTCTCCCTCCTTTCCTCAAGGCTATACATATTAAGCTCCTTAAGTCTCTCTTCATATGTCTTCCAGTGCAGATGCTGCACCATTTTAGTTGCCCTCCTCTGGACAGCTTCCATTCTGTCTATGTCTTTGCGGAGACTGGGTCTCCAGAACTGCACGCAGTACTCCAGATGGGGTCTCACCAGCTGTCTGCACAGAGGGATAATAACTTCTTGTTTTCTACTGGTGATGCCTCTCCCTGTGCATCCCAGTATCCCCCCAGCCCTCCTTGCTGCCCTCTCACATTGCTTGCCCACCTTTAGGTCATCCGAAAAGACTACCCCCAGGTCCCTTTCCATTTTTGTTGTTGTTAGTATCTCACCCCCCCACTGTGTACTCTTCCCCTGGGTTTTTGTTTCCCAGGTTTATTACCTTGCACTTCTTAGCATTAAATCTAAGCTGCCATACATTTGACCATTCCTCTAACCTTGACAAGTCCCTTCTCATCCTTTCCACCCCACCTTGTGCATCAACTCTGTTGCAGATCTTTGTGTCATGTGCAAAGAGACATACTTTTCCTTCCAGTCCCTCTGCAATGTCGCTTATGAAGACATTGAAGAGGACCAGTCCTAATACTGAACCCTGCGGTACCCCACTAGTAACCTCCCTTTCTTCAGAGTGGACTCCATTTACTATTACTCTCAGTGTCCTATTCTCCAGCCAATTCTTTACCAGGCTGTCATCTTGGGACCCACTCCCAGGCTGGCTAACTTGTATATTAATCTTTGTGTGGACTGTGTCAAATGCCTTGCTAAAGTCTAGGTAGGCCATGTCCACAGCCCCTTCCTGATCTACTACTTTGGTCACCCAGTCAAAGAAATCTATCAGATTTGTCTGGCATGACCTTCCCTGGCCAGGAATCCATGCTGCCTTGGGTCCTGTGCCCTCTGGCCTCTAGATACTCAACAATCTTTCCTTCAGAAGTGATTCCATCATTTTCCCTATCACTGAGGTTAAACTAACGGGTCTGTAGTTTCCTGCTTCTGCCTTGCTCCCACTTTTGTGAAGGGGAATCACATCTACCCTCCTCCAGTCCTCGGGTACCACCCCATCCTCCCATGATTTGTTAAAGAGGGTAGTCAGTGGTGTCACTAGTTCTACCCTTAGTTCTTTTAGAATTCTGGGATGAATCCCATCAGGCCCCATTACTATGTCCACCTTCAGTTTTAAGAGTTCTTTCAGAACCCTTTCTTCTGTAAATGGGCCAGTATCAACTTCTGTATCCAGAGTGTTTCTACTGTTTGTTGTAGGTACCTCTCTCTCTCCCTTTGTAAATACTGAGCAAAAATATTTGTTTAGTATCTCTGCCTTTTCACAGTCACCCTCTGCCCACACTCCCTTCCCTTTATTAAGCCTCACTATGCCTCCCTTAGTCTTCCTTCACTCCCTGATGTACCTATAAAAGGTTTTATCCCCCTTCTTAACTGAGTTGGCTATCTTTTCCTCGGTTTGGGCCTTTGCTGTTCTGACTGCCTTCACAGCTTCCATTTGCTTTAACTGATACAGTTCTCTGTCCTGCTCCATCTGTGATTCCTTGTACTTCCTGAATGCTTTCTTTTTCTCTTGAACCTTCACTGCCACTTCATTTGAGAACCATAGTGGTTTCTTATATCATTTAGTTTTGTTTATTTGCTTCACACAAAGGCTTGTTACCTCTGTGATGGCAGTTTTTATTATTCCCCATTGTTCTTACACCCATCCTTCCTGCCCATTTGCTAGTGCATTCCTTAGGCACTCACCCATTTTGGCAAAGTCAGCCCTCCTAAAGTCCAGTACTTTTGCCTTTGTATGGTATTGACTCTATTGCTGTGTTTATTGTGAACCATACTGTTCGATGGCGCTAGTTCCCAGATGGCTACCCACTTCTACATCTGTGATCCTCTCTCCATCTCCATTTGAGAGTATCAAGTCTAATATTGCTCCCTCTTGAGTGGGCTCCAATACTAGTTGTCTAAGGCATGCCCCCTGTAGAGCGTCTAGAATAACCCCACTCTTCGAAGTGGCTGCTGCAACTGCACTCCAGTTAACATCTGGCATATTCAGGTCATCCATCAGCAATATCTCCCCTTTTTCTGCCATTCTAAGTAAACTTTCTATCATTTCCTCCCCCTGAGAAGGGGGTCTGTATACAACCCCAGTGTGGATTGTGGTGCCATTGCCGGTCTCCAAATTTACCCACAGTGCTTCTTCTCCTCCCTGTTTTCCCTTTTGTTCTGTTGCTTTGATTCCTTCCCTTATGTAAAGAGCTACTCCTCCTCCTCTTTTACCCTCCCTGTCCCTCCTGTAGATAGTGTATCCTGGTATGTTTACGTCCCAGTCATGGTTTTGTGTGTACCATGTTTCTGTGACTGCCACGATATCCAGATGTTCCTCCTCCATCAAGGCCACTAATTCAGGAAGCTTGTTACTCAGACTACGGGCATTGGTACTCATTGCTCTCCACTTTCTGATGGCTTTACCTTCTTTTGCAGCATCCCCCACTGACCTTTCTACCTCGATCTTTTTCTCTTTGAGTACCCTGTTTTGTAGGGAGAGGCTGGGATTTTCCTGCTGCTTATCAGTGCCTTCCCCCTTGACTAGTTTAAAAGCTTGCCAATGAAGCATTTAAACTGATTGCTCAAAATACTTGTTCCGTTCCTGGACAGATGCAGACCATCTTGCCAGTATAGGCTGGTGTCCCTCCAGGTGGAACCCCAGTCCCCAATGAATACATATATGACTGTCCTGTGCTATAACTCTGTTACTGGATTAGTATTCGTTGTATTGTCTTAATCCTCTGTGGTATTATCTTTCATGTTGTCTTTAATACCATGACATGGAGCCTTTGCAAAGGAGTCTCTGACTCAAAGGTTTGTAATTCTGCTCTGTTCTATTCTATTTTATTTTGTATGTTAATTCTTCACATCCATTTTGTAGCACTCTGCCTTTGTTCGCCTAAGCCGGTTTAATTTTTGTCATTATCTGCTCATTTCGAATTCCCCAGGACACACATGGAAGCAAGCTATTTTGCTCAGCATGCCTTCCTGGTGAAACATTTACACAAATAAATAAAATACGCTCAGAACTTTGATATTTTTTTTTAACCCGAAATTTTCAACATAGGCTTCATGCAACCCCACCTCATCAACAAGAGTGGCAAAATGTTCCAAATCCTGCCCAAAAGGGGATTTTGTGCAGCAACTGCGAAACACCTTTCAGGACAGATTTGCATAACTTCACTTACATTGTTCCTGGGGGGTGGGGGGTAAAAATAGCATGCTGAAGATTTGGGGGACAAATCTTCAAAGATGACCAAGTTATGATGACAAGTTCAAACGCTTGATTTTCTCAGTTCTCAGTCTAGAGTGTAAGAGTAAAGCTGTGTCTCCAGCCCAGAGAGGATTATGGCATTGGATCCCCAGTAGGTAAGTAAGAGTTTGTGGGGGGAGTAGGTGGTGGATGCTGAGTAGGAGTGTTTGGTGGGGGTAATGATGATGTTGGCAACAACACTAATGGATGGTTTTCTGTTTTGCATGTTGCATTAAAAAAAACTGGGGAAAACAATTCTTCAAAAATGACCAAGCTATAACAACAAGGTCAAAAGCTATTTGAAATACATCTCATTACTTCTCAGACTAACACTGAAGAATGAAACATAGAAACAGACTTTGACGGCAGATAAGGACCCCTTGGCCCACCTAGTCTTCTCATTACCCTATCTACAGGATAAGCTGCAGATCCTAGTCAACCAACAGCTTATTTCTTCCTACCCCCCACAAGAATTGCCTTATGTCTGTCCCATGCATTCTTGAATTCTCCCACAGTTTTAGACCCCACAACCTCTTAAGGAAGGCTCTTTCATGCGCCCACCACCCTCTCTGTGAAAATATATTTCCTCACATTGCCCCTGAGCCGTTCCCCCTCTATCTTCAAATTGTGTCCCCATATTCTTGCACATCTCATTTTCTGAAATATGCTACTCTATGGGACTTTGTTGATTCCACTGAGGTACTTAAAAGTTTCTATCATGTCCCCCTCTTCCTCCTTTCCTCAAGGGTATTAAGCTCCTGTAGTCTCTCCTCGAATGCCTTCTCTTACAGACCTTGTACCTGCACTCAAGATGTGTCTCCAGTCCAGACAGGATTACAGTGTTGGATTCCTGGTAGGTAAGTAAGGGGTTGGGGTGTGGGATGGCGGGTGCTGAGTGGGAGGGTTTCACTGAGTCAAAGTAACAGCACTGGTGGCAACACACACTAATGCACTTTTTGTTGCATGGTGTATTAAACAAGAAAAACTCTGAGGGAGGATTTTCTTTATTTGTAGGTACGGACATTGGGGATTTGGCACCCCGGTGTTAGTGGCATGATTGGCAGCACCAGGGGTAGGCTCTCCAGTGTGAAACAATGAAAATGATTGGAGTGATGGGTACTAACCAGCACCGGGGATTGGGCACCCCAGTGTCACAAATGTAACAAAAAGGGGTGGGAGAGATTGAGGGACACAATGTTTGTTGGCAGTAGGGGTGGGCTCCCCATTGTCACATACTGAAAATGGGCATAGTTGTGGGAGTACTAGCAAGCACCAGGGCTTGGACATCTTGATGTTGGAAACATAACAAAAAGGGGTGTGATGGATTTGGGGACAGGACTAAGCAGCCTGGTGTGGCCATAAAGGGAGATATGAGGCCCAATTTTCAAACCCTCAATGCTGTCGTAAGCCCCTCGTGCACTGATCATAGGGAACATGGGGCTTGTGGCAGTCTCCTGGCCAGCAATCAGAAATGGAGGAACGTGCATACTTCCCCCCACCTACAGATATGGGGTCTGATTGTCAAACCCCAAACACTGCCGTAAGCCCCGGGTGCACTGATCATAGAGAACATGGGGCTTGTGGCAGTCTCCTGGCCAGCAATCAGAAATGGAGGGGTGTGCGTCCTTCCCCCACCTACAGATATGGGTCCTCACTGTCAAACCCCAAACACTGCTGTAAGCCCCTGATGCACTAATCATATAGCTCATGGGGCGTGTGACAGTCTCCTAGCCAGCAATCAGAAATGGAGGAACGTGCATCCTTCCCCCACCTACAGATATGGGGCCTGATTGTCAAACCCCAAACGCTGCAGTAAGCCTGTCGTGCACTAATCATATAGCTCATGCGGCTTGTGGCAGTCTCCTGGCCAGCAATCAGAAATGGAAGAACGTTCATCCTTCCCCCACCTACAGATATGGGGCCTGATTGTCAAACCCCAAACACTGCTGTAGCCCTCGCACTAATCATATAGCTCATGGGGCTTGTGGCAGTCTCCTGGCCAGCAATCAGAAATGGAGGAACGTGCATCCTTCCCCCACCTACAGATATGGGGCCTGATTGTCAAACCCCAAACACTGCTGTAAGCCCCTGGTACACCAATCATATAGCTCATGGGGCTTGTGGCAGTCTCCTGGCCAGCAATCAGAAATGGAGGAACGTGCATCCTTCCCCCACCTACAGATATGGGGCCTGATTTTCAAACCCCAAACACTGCTGTAAGCCCCTGGTGCACTAATCCTATAGCTCATGGGGCTTGTGGCAGTCTCCTGGCCAGCAATCAGAAATGGAGGAACGTGCATCCTTCCCCCATCTACAGATATGGGACCTGATTGTCAAACCCCAAACTCTGCCATAAGCCCCTCGTGCACTAATCATATAGCTCATGGGGCGTGTGGCAGTCTCCTGGCCAGCAATCAGAAATGGAGGAATGTGCATCCTTCCCCCACCTACAGATAAGGGGCCTGATTGTCAAACCCCAAACCCTGCTGTAAGCCCCTCGTGCACTGATCATATAGCTCATGGGACTTGTGGCAGTCTCCTGGCCAGCAATCAGAAATGGAGGAACGTGCATCCTTCCCCCACCTACGGAGGAAGCAGTATAGCACAGCGGTTTGAGGCTCTGAGCTGCAAACCTAGAGATCTGGGTTTGAATCCCACAGCTCCCACATGCATACTGGGTGACCCTGTGCAAGTCACTTAACTTCCTTGTGCTCCCAGGTCGCACCTGTAAATACAGGTTACTCACCTGTAACAGGACTTCTAGGAATGGTATATGTTGTTCATCCACACTTATTGACAGGTTCCTTGCCGCTTTAAATCTTGCCGGAAGGTCTTCAAGCTGGCTCCTCCCACCCACCCGGGTGGTAAAACTCGGAACCGCCCATGATGCCAGATCTAGCCTGCTGGAAGCCAGGTTGTGCGTCGAAGCCGGGGAGGTCGGGTGGGTCGTGTGGATGAACAACATATACCATTCCTAGAACTCCTGTTACAGGTGAGTAACCTGTATTTCTAGGGACATGGATATGTTGTTCAATCCACACTAACTGGCAGACTCCTAGCACTTCTCCGGGAGGAGGGAGGCAAGGCGCACACCCCCGATACTTACTTGCGAAATAGAGACTGGAGAACCGAGGCCCCAAAACCAGCATCCCGGCGTGACTCAAGTTCAATGTGGTAGTGGGTAATAAAGGTATGTGCCGACTTCCAGGTAGCAGCCCTGCAGATATCCTGGATGGGGACATCCCTGGAAGCAGCTACCGATGCAGCTGTATGGCGGGTAGAATGAGCTCTTATCCCTCTGGGAGGCTCCATGCCCTCCAACCTATAGCAGAGCTCTATGCAGGAGATGACCCATCTGCTTATCGTCCGCTTGGCTGCAGGTCTGCCAGGTGCGGCTTCAGCGTGGGGCACAAACAGCTGGTGAACTTCTCCCGAACTGGCCGTCCGCTCCTTATAATAAGTGAGCGCTCGTCTAGGGTCCAAAGTATGGAGCCTATATTCGGCCTCTGAGGTGTGATTGGGGTAGAACACCGGCAGAGTCAACTCCTGGTTAAGGTGAAACTCTGACACCACCTTCGGAAGGAATTTCGGGTGGGGGCACAGGACAACCTTGTCCCTGTGGAAAACCAGATAAGAAGACTCTATGGAAAGCGCCTGGAGCTCTCCCATCCTTCTGGCTGACGTGATAGCCACCAAGAAGGCGGTCTTCCACGACAGGTGGGAAAAATCACACCTGTGCATCGGTTCGAATGACTTGCCCATGAGCTTGGCCAATACCAGCAGTAGATCCCACGGAGGAGGAGGTTCTCGCACCGGAGAGGAAATGTGGTCAAGGCCTTTGAAAAAGCACCCGACCACTTTCTCCTGCGCCACTGACTGCTTCCCGGCCCACGCCCAGTAAGCAGAGATGGCTGCCAGGTGCACCTTAAGGGTCGTCGACCGAAGCCCTTGCTGAGAAAGGGACCACAGGTAGTCCAGAATGCTTGCCAAGGGACAGGCGGAAGGGTCCAAGCCCTTCCTCCGACACCCAGTGGAGAATCTCTTCCATTTGAAGGCATAGCATTTCCTGGTCGACTCCTTACGGGACGCCTCAACAACGTTGAGGACCTCATCAGAAAGACCCAAGGCCTGGAACTCTAGCCGCTCAGGAAACAGGCCGTCAGGTGCAGGGATTGAAGGTCCGGATGGAATACCTTCCCCTGGTTGACTGAGATCAGGTCCGGGCGGGCTGGAAGTCGCCTTGGGAGCCTGGAGCTGAGGCTGAGGAGATCTGGATACCAGAACTGGTGGAGACAGTCTGGGGCTACCAGAATCATCTGCGCCTTGTCCCTCCTTGTCTTGAGAAGCACCTTGTGGATCAAGAGAAAGGTGTAGAAGAGGCCCGGGGTCCACGGCCTCGAGAAGGCATCTCCCTACAGCGAGCCCTGCTGAGGGGGGCAGGCATGGAACAGACTCAGCTTCGCATTCTCCCTGGAGGCAAACAGGTCCACATGAGGCGTGCCCCAGTGGGAGAACAGATCTTGTACTACCTCCGGCAGGAGAGACCACTCGTGAGACGCAGCCCCTATCTGGCTTAGGGCATCGGCCAGGATGTTGAAGGCTCCTGCGACGTGAATGGCTAGGAGATCCGCCTCCAGGCTGTGCACGAGGGACCATATGCGGAGAGCTTCCTTGCATAACAGCATATGGTGCGTCCCGCCCTGGCGATTCAGATAGTACATGGTCGTGGTATTGTCCATCTGGACCTGAACCACTTGACCCCGGAGAAACGGAGCGAAGGTGGTGAGAGCTAGGCAGACCGCTCGGAGCTCCAGCAGGTTGATATGACATCGGGACTCCCGGGGGGACCAGAGGCCGTTCGCTCTGTGCTCCCCCAGGTGGGCACCCCAACCCATCAGAGATGTATCGGTCGATAGACAGACCGTCGGCTCAGGGCGGACGAATGGGATGCCCTCCAGCAGATGTGCTAGAATGGTCCACCACTGAAAAGCGTTCCACATCTCCTGGGTCACTGTCGCATGCTGGTCCAACAGATCGCAGCGCTGTGACCACTGGCTGGCTAATCCCCATTGAAGGGGACGCATGTACCAACGGGCCCAATGGACCACGCTGGTGCAGGCAGTCCCGGGCAGGGCGCGATTGCCCAACCAGAAATGAATGGGCAAAGGAGGAAAGAACCTCGGCGATGTCCGCTGGGAGCCAAGCTCTGGCTCGAAGAGAGTTGAGCTCTGCCCCGATGAAGAGCATCACGTGCTTCGGCACGAGTTCGACTTGGCCTCGTTGAAGAGGAGCCAATCTGAGAGCAAACCTGGAGGGCCAGATCTCTGGACCACTCCACCTCCGCTCTGGAAGGGGCTGCAATCAGCCAGTCGTCCAGGCAGGGGTACATCCGGACCCTTCGGTGCCACAGGAATGCTGTCACCACTGCCATGCATTTGGTGAAGACCCTGGGAGCTAGAGAGAGGCTGAAGGGCATTGCCTGGAACTTGTAAAGGGACCCCTCCGCTCTGAAGCGGAGGAATCTCTGATGAGACGGACGGATTGGGACGTGAACGAACGCATCCTGCAGGTCCAGGGAACAGAACCGCATGCCTCGTTCCAAGGATGGTATGATCTGAGCCAGAGTGACCATCCTGAAGGTCCGAGACCTTAGGAACTTGATCAGGTCGTGCAGGTCGAGAATGGGGTGTCAGCCCCCCATCCGATTTGTGACCAGGAAGTACCTGGACACAAACCCTGGGTCTGGAGGAGGATCCGCCACCTTTCTGATCACCTCTTTTGCGAGGAGCAGGGCAATATCGGCTCGGCGGGCCGACAGAGAGGCTGTGGACCCCGTGGACCCCCGAGGGGCGACGGCTTGAAAGGGTGGAGCCTGCTCGAACTCCAGAGGCAGGCCTTTTCCTACCACCTCCAATGCCCAGCGGTCCGTGGTGATAGCGGACCAGGCGGAAAGAAGTGGTGGAGCCGTCCCCACAGAGGGAACCGAGGGAGTGACAAGGCTGGGGGCGGCACCCCTCAACCCGTCACTGGGCAGGCTGGGTAGGAACCGGCCGAGGGACCTCCTGGGCCTTTACCTCCTTGCTTCCTGTTGGAGGAAGCTGCCGGCTTGGGTTTGAGAGGCCAAGCGCGAGCCTGCTGGCCCTGTTGCTGGTGCTGTTGGACTGGTCAAGCTGCAGGGGCCGAAGGACGAAAGGACTTCTGCTGTTGCTGACTGTGGCCTTTGTCCCTCTGGGCGGAGGTGACCGAGTCCAGAGTGGCATTGGACTTTTCGATGCGCTGGAGGTGTCCCTCCACTCCAGGGCCAAAAGAGGTCAGTCCCCAAGAAGGAAAAATTACTCACCTTAGTAATGTTGTTTCTTCTAATGGAGTCTTGCTATATTATGACATATGCAGTATAACCCCAGGTTAGAACTGCTCCGGAGGTGAAAGAGTTAACTTTCCATGCAGGGCATGGAACCTAAAGCGCAAGCTCGGTTGAACACTCTGTCTGTTGAAGCTCAAACTTAAACTGTCAGATCTTTACGAGCAAAAACTCACTAAGGTTCTGTGTGGAAGCCGTAAACCTACACTAGCCCACTGGCTACTAACTACAAAAACACATATTTGTTCTTGATCCCAAAACAAAGACTCAAGTCAGAGGATTCAAGAAAGAAAACCAAAGGATAACACCTAAGCACCCAAAGAAGGGTGAAAATAAAGTGGGCATCTATGAAGTGCCAACATTGCACTGCCCACCCACATCCCAAAGGAAAAGGTTCTGAGAGGGGCAGGCTGGGGAGGGAGGTCATAATATAGCAAGACTCCATTAGAAGAAACAACATTACTAAGGTGAGTAATTTTTTCTTCAAACAACATGAAGTCTTGCTATATTATGACATATGCAGAATACACAGCAAGTACCTCCATGGAGGAGAGGACAGAACCTACTTAGGAAATAGGGCTCTGAAGCACAGTCAGTTAAATCGAGCATCACTCCTAGCCTGGATATCCAGGGAGTAATGCTTAGTAAAAGTGTGAACTGTTTTCCAGGTAGCTGCTTGACATATCTCTAGGATAGGAATGTCACTGGCAGCAGCCAGAGACGAAGCTGTACCTCTGGTAGAGTGAGCCCTCAGGCCTGAGGGAGGAATCTTACCCAGTTTTTCATAGCAAAATTGGATACAAGAGACAATCCACCTGGCAATGGATCTTTCAGTGGCAGGTTTCCCTTTACCAACCTCACCATAAGTGAGGAACAATTGGAGGGATTCAAACCTGTGACCCTTGGTACGTTCTATATAGTAACTAAGGGCTCTTTTGACATCTAAACTGTGCAATCTCCTCTCACCACAGGAGGAATGGTCAGTGAAGTACACAGGAAGAGACATGGATTGATTAAGGTGGAAGTCTGAAACCACCTTAGGCAAAAACTTTCTGTTAGTCCTGAGGACCACCTTATCTCTGTGAAAGGAGATAAAATCAGGCTCCACTGACAATGCTTGCAGCTCACTTATGCACCTGGCAGAGGTGATGGCTACCAGAAGCACAGTTTTCCAAGTCAAGTACTTAAGCTCTGCTGAAGACAATGGCTCAAAGGGGGGTTGCATAAGCTGGGTGATGCAAATATTAAGATCCCAAGCAGGGGCAGGGTCCTTGAATGGAGGGTTGGTGTGAAGCAACCCTTTAAAAAACTTGGAGAACACAGGGTGAACTGAAAATGAAGAGGGCTTACCTGCAGATAGAAAGACAGATACAGCTGCCAAGTGCACTTTTAGGGTAGCTGGTCTCAGCCCTAAAGAATTCAAATGTACCAAATAATCCAGAATCACGGGCACGTCAGCAGATTCTGGGGAAATATGCTTACCACCACAACATATGGAAAATCTTTTCCATTTTGAATTATAAGTAGCCCGGGTGGAAGGCTTCCTAGAGACCTTCAATATTTCCAATACACCTTGGGAAAGGTGTAGGTCAGCAAACTAACTCTTCAACAGCCATGCCTTGAGATTGAGAGATTTGAGGTTCGGATACCAGACTCTCCCCTGGGCACAGGTTAACAGGTTGTGATTCCTGGGAAGACATAGGGGAAGGTGGACTGCTAAGGACATGAGGAGTGGGTACCAGGGCTGCCTGGCCCAATCTGGAGAATCAGGATCATCTTGCAGGGTTGAGATCTGATTTTTACTTGCACCTTGAAAAGAAGCGGGAAGGGGGGGAAAGCATAGAGAAACTTCCCTTCCCAACTGAGTAGGAAGGCATCCAGAGGGACTGAGTCCAACACTGGGGGCCTGCAGCAAAAAAGGGGAAGTTGGTGATTGTCTGGGGCTGCAAAGAGATCTATCTGAGGGGTGCTCCATCTGGCAAATACTACCTCCAGTACTAGTGGATACAGTGCCCATTCGTGATGGCCCTGGGAGATCCTGCTGAGAGCATCCGCTAGGACATTGTCCTTGCCTGGGAGGTGAACTGCCATAAGGAAGGCATTCAGAGAATAAACCAGAGACCACAACTTCATTGCTTCGGTGCACAAGGCCGTAGACCGAGTGCTCCCTTGCTTGTTGATGTACCACATTGTAGTGGTATTGTCTGTTCTGACCTGAACAACCTTGTTCTGAACAGATGTGGAAAAAACCTGGAGTGCTAGAAAAACTGCTCTGAGTTCCAACAAATTGATGTGGAGCAGGGATTCCTGAGGGGACTACAACCCCTGGGTAGTAAGGTTGCCCATGTGAGCTCCCCACCCCAAAAGGGATGCATCTGTAGTAAAGGTCAAGGAATGAGACTGGGGAATGAAGGGAACCCCCTGTCTCAGATTGTTCTGGTCCTGCCACCACTGAAGGGCCTGGATCAGGGTTCGAGTCACTGGGATCAATTTGGTTAGAGGATCTGTCCTTTGAGACCAAAAGGCTCTCAAATGGAACTGGATGTCCCTCATCTGAAATCTTGCTCCCTGCACTACTGGTGTAGAAGCAGCCATGTGCCCCAGGAGCTGTGAGAAATGCCTTGCTGGTCGAGACCTGCAGGGTGAAGGAAGAGGCCAGAGAGACCAAAGTCCTTGCTCTTTCCAGGGGAGGAAAGCTCTGGTTCTTTTGTGTTCAGTTCTGCCTATGAAGGTGAGAAGCTGGACAGGCTCCAGAACTGACTTTGGAAGATTGAGAAGGAAACCTAAAGATGTAAGCAGTTGCTGAGTTACTTGTAGGTGTAGTTTGACCTGGTCTGGAGACTGGCCTACAATGAGCCAGTCGTCCAGATAAGGAAAGATGGCAATCGTTTGCCTTCTTAAGTGGGCAACTACTACTGCCAGGCATTTTGTGAACACCCTCGGGGCCGAAGTGAGGCTGAAGGGCATTGCTCTGAACTGGTAATGGCCTGAGGGCAGTTCGAATCTGAGGTACTTTCGATGGGAGCTTCTGATGAGAACATGGAAGTAGGCATCCTTGATGTCTAGGGAGGCTAACCAGTCCCCTGGCCTTAGAGAGGGTAAAATGATTCCCAGAGTCACCATTTTGAACTTTGGTTTTAAAAGGTGCTTGTTTAGATACCCGAGATCCAGGATGGGCCGCCATTCTCCTGTCTTTTTGGGGTAAGGAAGTACCTGGAGTACAACCCTTTGCCCTGGTGTAGGGGTGGAACCCTTTCCACAGCTCTGAGAGCTAGAAGGGAAGAAACTTCTGTTTCTAGGGCAAGTGCCTCTGATGGATTTGCAGGTAGAAAGGACCTGGCTCTCATCTTCGGAAATTTTTTGAAGCTGAGAACCAGTCCCTGGCTTACTACTTCCAGGACCCACTTGTCTGATGTTAAAGACTTCCAGTCCTGGACAAAATAAGCCAGCCTGCCCCCTACTGGTAGTGAAGAATCGGCCCTGGCCACCCCATCAGGGAGCCTGTTTTGCAGGGGCTTTGGGTTGAGGGGTAGAAGCAGGCTTACTAGAACCCCTTCTGCCTCTTCCTCTAAAGAACCCCCTCTGGGCATAAGCAGAAGAGGAGGCCTGGTTTTGATAAAAAGGCCTATGAAAAGGCCTGCCCCCTGCCCCCTGACATGCTACCTTTGAGGAGTGGCTTGCCTTTCTTTGGCCTGTGCACTCCTATAGGTGGTCCTATACTCATCCATTTTCTTCATATAATTCTCGGTCTGCTCCCCAAACAGAGAATTGCCCACAACAGGAAAATCCATAGCCTTAGACTGGGTATCCTGTGATAAGGCAGTACATCTGAGCCAGGCCATTCTGCCGAAGGGACACAGATGTAGCCATGACTCTTGATGAAACATCATTAGAGTCTATTGCAGCATGAAATTGCACCTTGGATGCCTCAATACCATCCGCAGCCACCTGCTCCAGCTCCCTGGTAAGCTGGTCAGGGGCCTGCTTTGCTAGGGCCAGCACAGTATCCCATCTGGATTTCTGGTACCTAGCTGCATAAGCCATATAATTTGCCTGTCTGAGTCCTAAAGATGCTGCCATGTACTGTTTCTTTGCCATGGCATCCATCCTCCTGGAATCCTTTTCAGGAGGGTGAGAGGCTAGAGGAATATTAGCCTTGTCATAGGCTGCAGCCTGCACTACCCCCACATGGCTGCATTGCTGAGAAAGGAACTCCGTGTCAAAGCCTGATAATGTCTATCTCTTGTCCATCCTTTTGTCAACAGGAAGGATAGAGAAAGGAGTTTTTAGAATTTTTACTGTCTGTTTCCTAAAGGATTTCTGCAAGGGAATAGACAGTCTCCTAGACTCTGGAATATCTATCAATTCCACATAATCAGGCTCTTCTTGGTCATCAACAGCTTCCTCAACAGGGAGTTGGAGAGTTTCAGCAACTTTCTTATAGAACATAAAATGAGAAGGGGACTCAGATAGCCTGGGGGGGGGGAACCCCTGAAGGTCTGTCTGGAGAGATGTCCGGTTCAATGGGCACATCCAGACTTTCAAAATCACATTCACTCTCCTCATACCCCTCCTCCCCTTCCTCCGGTTCATAAAAATCCTCAAAATCATAATCCTGAACTGGTGGAACTGTCCGAACCGAGCGCTTTCCTGATGGTGTCAGTTCGGACAGAACCGAGGAAAGAAACTGGACAATTTGAATAGCTTTAGCTATTTCCTCAGCGGTTGGAGAAGAAACTTTTGGCTCCACATTAGCTGACTTTCTAGCCCTTTTAGTTGGAACCGGCTCCTCAGAGCTGGCTCTTTGTTTGCCCGAGAAAGTATCGCCCTGGTCAGAGGGCACTCCCTCAGGTTCGGTTGGAACTGAACCGGGCTGGCCATCCGGGTCAGCGGACTTTTTAGCCTCCCTTTACCTGAGCCTACCAAATCTCTTTTCCACGGTGGCAGCAGGAAAATTCTTACAAATCTGGCAGTCTGCATTGAGGTGGTCAAACCCCAGACAATATACACATGTGGTGTGTGGGTCAGTCTTAGCAAAGGCTTCCCCACAGAGGCCACAGTGCTGAAACCCAGTGGGTCCGGTTTTTCTTTTGGGTTTCTCAGACATAGTGCCAGCCTAACCAAAACTTGCCCGTTAGTGGCAATCCGCCAAGCAAGACTCTCTTATCGGTTCCCAACCGTGTCACGGGTCGTGGAAAAAAACGTAGAAAAATCCATTTTTTTTAGAACCGATAAGAACCAGGAACCGCACTCTAAAGGACTAGAAAGTAATTTCAAACCCAATCTGATCGGTTTAAACCGAACCGAGACAAGCGTTTACAAGTTCCACACAGAAAAATAAACATAAGCCTATCTATTACTTACAATACCACAAACAGAGCTTGAACCGACCGATTGCGGTTTAATTTCAGTAAAATAAACCGAGAATTACACTTTTAAACCGACAAACGAACCGAGCAGCAGGAGAAATCTCCGGAGCGACTGTTCAGTGAGGCGGAGTAAAGAATCTGACAGTTTAAGTTTGAGCTTCAACAGACTGAGTGTTCAACCAAGCTCGCGCTCTAGGTTCCATGCCCTGCATGGAAAGTTAACTCTTTCACCTCGAGGCGATCATCTGCTCGAGCTGCTCAGCGAACCAGCTACCAGGACACTGCCCAAGAGCCTTCTTTGATTTCACGGTGGGAAGCGCTCCGGGGCACCTGAGCCAACTGGGGCAGCGATCATCCAGGATGTTGGCCAAGAAAGAGCGCACAACTCGGGCAGCTCAAGTGGTCATGATCTAGCCCAGGCAGTAGACCCACGTGAGTGCGGATCCATCCTGGACATTTTCTGCTC
The DNA here is from genome assembly GCA_016271365.2 of Neoceratodus forsteri. Classification (NCBI taxonomy): domain Eukaryota; kingdom Metazoa; phylum Chordata; order Ceratodontiformes; family Ceratodontidae; genus Neoceratodus; species Neoceratodus forsteri. The sequence goes on from CM028133.1 coordinate 1,138,091,019, forward strand.
ACAAGGGCACCTCCAAAAGCCGGGAATAGATTTGTCCATCGCAGCCGCGAGGAAGATGAAGACCGAAGTTTAGAAAACTTCAAAACCAGTTTCGGATGAACCGAAGAGTTAGGATCCAGTCTAAAATGCAGAGCGCTAAGGAGGGAACCTGAGCTTCCAAGCGGTAAGGAAGATCTGGCGTCATGGGGCAGAGCTGAGAGTTTTACCACCCAGATGGGTGGGAGGAGCCAGCTTGAAGACCTTCCAGCAAGAGTTAAAAGCGGCAAGGAACCTGCCAATAAGTGTGGATTGAACAACATATCCATGTCCCTAGAAACAAGCTTTCAGCTTAGTGTCTCTCTCCTGGTTAAACAATCAGACTGTGTGATCCTGAGCAAGTCATTTAACTTCCCTGTGTTCCCAGGTCGCACCTGTAAGCAAGCTTTCAGCTTAGTGTCTCTCTCCTGGTTAGAAAATATATATAAATAAATGTAACCCCCCTGCAAATGGGGGTTCCCAAAAGACTTCCAGGAGCTTGCTTGAATGCTCCAAGCCTGAATGGTGTTTGGCATTTAAGCCATTTATCAGTGAGTGTTTTTAGAGCCTCTGGTACTGTCTCTTTAAGAGCTGTCTGCTTGCAGACATAATTAGTTTGTATGGGGGGACTGTGTGCTTCTCTGAGTACCACTCGAGCTGCTGCCAATTCACTTCATTTTGCAGTCACTAGAGTGCAAAGGAACCTATCTGAAAGATGTAACTGTTTGCCAGAAATTATTTAGAGTAATAATGAAATTACAGTTTGTCTAACCTGCTTTCTTTGCAGTCAGAACTGTGTCTGCTAGTTCCCCATTCTAGTTTTGAACTGCTGAACTGGACCAATCAGTGTGGGGTAAGCTAGCTCTAAAATGATGCCTTGGACGAATCAGAACTTGGACTCATAATCTGAGCCATCCACAAGAGGATTGTATGGGCAGTGACTCTGGGAGATGTAGTTTAGACTTCAGTGCCTTTTTGGACCAACAGCAGCAGTCTATTGTGAGTGACAGCCAATCCAGTCAAGAACTGGGAGGAACTCAAAGGAAGTGCCCAGTTTTGTCGGTTGGAGCTTCAGTTGAGCTTTGGCAGTGAAGAAGGAAGGAGCCCTGTGCTTTTTCAGTGTGCAGTTTTAGTCAAAAAACGCGTGTAAGGCCCAGAGTTCCGGTCTGCAGCTTGTAACAGCTTGTTAGGACTGAATCCGTCCTGTGAAAAGAATCAAAGGATCTCTGAAGAGTAGAAACCAGGCTCACCCTGTAGAAGACTGGAAGAATTGCTGAAAATTGCACTCGGTCTGTCAGGAACTGAATCTGCTGTGTGTTCTCCGGGTATTGTGCAGTAATTGCGATCGGGATACAGATGCAGCCTGCCTGGTATAGTACTTTCTTTTATATGGATGTGTGAAGAGGTTTGTGTACCTCAAGTGAGCCCTGCTGACATTGAAGGACCTATCTTATTTGGAGGTCGTGAGTACTAATTCAGGGTTGCTCCTGTAGAATTGCCACATTAAATCCAAATGGAATTACTGTACTGCTGACTGTTTAATTCTCCTTTCTCTGTGTGAAAGGGCCCCTACCAGCTGCCACGGTTTGGACTAGCCACTAGGGCTTGGGTACCCAGGGACAGTAACTGATAGGGATAGGCCTGTGCACAGAGCCATAGGAGATTATTAGAGTGATAAGCTAATTAACCTGATTTCCCCTGTCCTTGTTATATCCCCTAAATAAATCAGAGCTGCTTGTTTCAGCAAAGTTATACTGCCTGAGGTATTTGTCTATGTTAAAGTACTGTACTGTGATTGTTGCACTGTATCTCATTTCACAGGAGGTCAGTGCGGAACCAGACCTGGGGGTAAGTGTATACTGTGAAGGTAATTCTGATATATTGTGTGGGCCACTAGTGGGAAGAAAGGGGGTTGCAGTGTCCCAGAGGGCTGTGACCAAGTTAGTTTAACTATTGCAAACCCTGACCTCTGGGTGGAGGCACCGCCATTGGATCCAGGCCCCTCAACCTGTTAGTGGCAAATCAGGCAGGGGTAGTAGCCCCTGGGATAGCGCCATCTAGGGGTTACATAAATAAAAAAGCTACAGATATGGGGCTTGATTTTCAAACCCCCAACACTGCCGTAAGCCCCTCGTACACTGATCATATAGCTCATGGGGCCTGTGGCAGTCTCCTGGCCAGCAATCAGGATTTTCACTCCCGTGCGCCAAATGCTGCAAGTTAGACCAGCCGCACCTCATCCAGCAGAGCATTTTTATGGGGCTTACACCAAATATTTGGTGCAAGCTGCCACAGAGAGAGGAAAGTGTCACATCTGCACCTGAGACTATGAAATTAGGTATAGTTACAGCAAAGGTGTTTGGTGCAGCTGTGCCGAAATTCGACCGACACCTTGAAAATCTGGCCCATGGGGTTCACTACGAGCAGCTGCAAGATTACATGGAAACTAAAAGCCAAAGGAGAGACACACAGTTACACACACACACGGACACACAAGCAAACACACACACACACACACACCAGTGTTCCCATTCACGCATAGGTGTACGTGAATCACGTAAAGAAATCAAAATTCACGTACATCTATGTCACCAGGAAGTGCATCTGCACGTAAAGAAGCCTGTCCAAGTTTTGTGAATGCAGACATGCGCGTATCTTTACGTGCAGACACTACAGGCTGTGCCGTTGGAAAGATCCCCCCCAACAGCCAGTAGCTGATTGGTCTGGTGCCCTGTTGTAATTTTTCTTTTCCCAAATCCACTGCGATTGGTGCCCTCTGCACTGGTATGAAAATCTACCCTATCCCCATTCACCAGGTGTAATGTGAGCATGCATCTATATAGGAGGGACTGGGAACCATAGCGTGGGCTTCATATGTGATGAGAGAGATTGGGAGAGAGGAGGAGAAATGTGTGCTGGAGGAGACTACACATCCCATGACGTACAAGCCTGGCCTGCCAGACCGATCGACGCTCCACTCTAGTCTGGAGAAGCAAGACAGATTGTCCCGGGCCAGAGTGCAGATTCCTGAAGAGGAATCATACCATGCATGCCTGTATTAGGTTGGTAATATTATTTGTGGATTTTGTTTTCAGAAATTGAAGTGGTTGTCTTCTACGGTTTCCACCAAATAAATTGACTCTGTCCTGGCGGGCGGAGTGGGTGATGTATGTTGCAGCCTGCAGGAGTTGTCATGGCCGAGGTTGGTTTGGTGGTTTTGGCAGGTTTTCCACTTTCCACCTTTCTATTTTTGGAGACTCCAGCTGAGTCTACACAAGTGCCCAGCAAGTCCTCCTCCACACTGGCATCCACCCGCCCTGTTACCGAGAGTGATCCCCTCCTTGCCCCGGCCTGCACATACTGTTCTAAATTGTTCCTTCCCTGGGCCTCAATCGCTCCCGTCTCCGGTCTTGTCTCCCCAGGTGTCACCGACCCCATCCTGGACCTGAAAAGAGTGACAGTGCTGATGGCCTGCTCCAATGCTTGGCCTGCTGAGTTCCAACGAGTGAGTCTCTCTTTCCTCCCTCGCAGTTCCGAGTCCCTCCCAGTCTCTGGCTTCTCCTCAGCCCTTCCCCAGGCTGGGACAGGAACATCTCAGAAGAGTCCTATTCGAGAATTTAGGAGGAACAGCAGTACCCACCCACAGCTATCACCCATGTGCTGTAGGCTCCTCAGTTGGACGACAGGACACCTCTTGCATCTTGCTGAGTGACCGATCACTGAGCCAAGGCCTCTCCACTCTGCTTCTGTCCCGAATGATTCCAATTGTGATGCAACTCTGTCAGGTCCTCCTGCTGCCCAGGTCATCCCATAGTGAGCAGACTGTAGTACAAGCAAGTAAAAGTTACTTTACATTTGCAGAGCAGGAGTTGGTCGTCGGCTTAAATGAATTCATGATGATGTGCAGTGCAGTCTGTGACAATGGAGACTCAGACTGGAGTCTTGTCTCCCGCCGTCTGTCCCTCTGCTTCAAATGCCTGTCAGGGTCTCGGGGAGTGTGGGAGGGACTGGGGGTCGGGGGGTCTCTGTCTCAGTCGAGAGGAGGGGGGGTGAAGAGGAGTGAAAAAACACCACCTGTCTTGCAGTTGTAATGTGTGTTCTCCATCTTAAGTCAGTCCCCCAATGTAGTTGTGTGTGTGTGACTGTCATACTCACTGACTGCTCTGCTGATCTGTCTGAATGTGGTCTACTCTACTAGTCTGGACCTGTCATAATTCTGCTGCAGCCTGCCATACTAATGTACATACAGTATAGTAAAAGCAAATTTTGCTGCATGCCTTGAACCAGATTTGATTGTGTGTGTGTGTGTGTGTGTGTGTGTGTGTGTGTGTGTGTGTGTGTATGACTGCAATGCATGCATCATCCTAGCTTCATTCATTTGATCCTTCCCCATCATGTAACTCATTCACTGTGTGTTGCCAGGTGTGTGCACTCTGCTCTTAGCTCTCTATGTATTTACAATGTTGTGCATAATTATTTATCTCATACTACTACTGTAACCAGCTGCCAAATATTCTTCATGTACCTTCTCTGTCCTGCTGTATTATTATAATTGTTTTACCCTCTCCTACCCAGGACCTTCTTATAAATGAGCTGCAAAGGCAGTGGAGACTTTAAACCTATATTTACTCGGACTCTGACACAACGTCTCATTTGGGGAGGGACTAAAAAGTCCGCTTTTTGGTATCCCAAAATCTGGTACTCCTAGGTGCAGAGGGTGACAGGGCGCAGTACAGACAGAACATGAAACACTTGTCAGTCTGTAGACTGATGATCTGCCTCTGGCCCTTGATCTGCATGGTGCAGAGGGTGACAGGGCATAGCTCAGACAGAAATGGAAATTACATACTTACCGTAATTATTGATCTTCTCCTAAATATCGTCACCATTCATTACTGACAGGTCCTACTGGAGGTCAGGACCCTGCACTGAAAGAAAAAGAGCACTGCCTCTTTAAATTTCTCTGAGCTGGAGGAGCCGATGTTGGGACAGCGCTGCCCATGAGGTCAGGGTTCTATGTGGCACTTGTGAGTTGGCCAGTAACTGAAGCAGAGTCCTCCCAACACTCAGTTCTGTCTGCCAGGTGAGGACAAAAGGGAAGGATAGGGATAGAAGAGGGCCAGGGTGACAAAAGGATGGAGGGGGGGGGTAAATATAAAGCCATCTGGAAAAAATGGGGCTGTAGCCAAGAGGGGTAACGAAGGAGTGACCAGAACACTGGGCAGCCCAAGGCAAAATAACAAAATAACCAAACAGATAGAAGAGGAAGATAGACGGAAACAAGGAAATGACAGAATCCCTCCTGAGGTTCTCCCTCCCTGCTCTGCCTCCAGAGTGACTCTCTCTCTCTCTCCAGTGCTCGAGTTCGAGAAGGGACAAGGCTCACCTGACTCAAGGTTAGAATAAAGGAGCTGTCTTGAGAGCAGTGCTCCAAGAAATTACAGGTCCATGGAGAGGGCTAACTAGGCTGAAGGATGAAGAGGAGGCGAGGCAGGAGGAGACCATACGTTGGAGGAAGTAGGCAGAGGCCTAAGAGGCCACCTTTTCTTCCGAAATTTTAAGGGAGGGGTCGCAGGCGATATTCTGAAGGAGAACCCCCCCCACACACACGCGCACACAGAATTTGCTTTGACATATTTAGATTACACCTTACCTTCTGATATTCCAATTCCTTCCTTCCTTCTTCCCCTTTGTGCATATTTTATTTTTTTAAATCCAGATGTGACCCATTACTGCCCTTCCAGCCAAAGGTCAAACCAGATGTCGGCCAACAACAACCCACACAGGAGGAAGACCGATTTCATCCTTGGAATCGTGAGGGCATCTGTGATTTGAAAATCCCTGTCTGACGCAGTTTAAGAGGAGTTCAGCAAGGCTGAGAGGGGAAAGGGTTTAACCCCTGGGACAGCAGGACTGAGAATCATGAGAATCGAAGGCCCAAACAGAAGGCCAACAGATTGCACCACGAGGGGCACAGGGTTTGCCTACTAAACTGTGCTGTGCTTTTCCTTGATTCTCACTCCCGGGGGGGAGAAGGTGAGAGAAAAAGAAAGGGAACACGCTACCCAGTGTCTGATTACAGGAAGAGTGGGTGGGTGTAATGAATGGTGAAGATATTTGGGAAGATCAATAATTATGGTAAGTACATCATTTCCATTTCTTCCCCAAATTAATCTTCACCATTCATTACTGATGTATCCGAGTACAAAGATGGCAAACCCTGATGGAAACAACCATTTCCCCCAGCCTCCTGTGGGGGAGAACCACGGGAAGAGGAAGCTAGTTACAGACCTGGAAAGGCTCTTGGACTTGACAGGGTCAGTGAGCATTCCTGAGATCTGGGAGGTGAATTGTGCCCCTGCAGAACCTGCTATGCCTTGGGAGAAAAGAAATAGGCCCCCTGGAAAGGTTAGGGTATCACCCAACTCCGGGCCAAGGGTGACAACCTGGATAGGTGAGCCACATAGTCCGGCAAATACAGACTGAGTAACTTAACAGCCTGGCAGCCACCTTATTGGCACTGTAGACTGTCTTAGAGATGTATCTTGCCAGTTCCAGGCCTTGTGCAGATAGACAAATGACTTGCCTGATTTCGTCACTGTCAGGCAGTGCTACAAGGACCTGTTCCAGCAGAGTCCAGATGTGCCTAGCATAGATCATCTGGTATGCCTGATGAGCCAAAATCCACAGCAGGAGGCATGCAGAAGCAACGGTTTTATGTGATAAGGACAAGTCCCTTATTGAGCCACTCACAAACAGCAACATAAAAATCGCCCACGTCTAAAGGGTGACTTAGATTTAGAGAGACCGCCGCAAACAGCAATGGTCCTCAGAAATTAAATGTTTCTTTTGTTTTTTGCAGGGAGGGCTCTGGCCCCCAAATCCTCCAAAATAAAGATTCTCAACTCCAGGGGGAGCAGACTTAGGCAAAAATACAAACTCCCCCTGGAAGCAAAACATTTACCTGTTCTGGGATCCAAACCTGGGACCACAGACTCCAGGGGCAGTGACTCAAGCCATTACACCACACAGCCAGCTCCGCAGAGCTTGGACAAATAATTATTTTTATCTGTTTATTCATTGATTGTCACATCGGAATTACAGCTCTTTGAGTCAAAGACTCATTTCCAAAGTCTCCATGTGAGGTTGCAGAGTAAGTCAAGTTAAGACAGTTTATGTACAAGATGTAGTAGCAAACAAAAAACAGCACAGTGAGCTAAATATACTAAGACAGTATGGTGCAATCAGACATTTTAGATACAGCACCAGTATTATATACAGGTGAAACAGTACACCTGTACAGTGAGGTAGCTAAAGTAAGTAATAACTTTATATCAGACGAGGTGCAATAAGACTAGGTACTCGCGAGGGTAGCGTGTATCCCGCAGTGCTATATTCGCTTTACCTATTCAGACCTCTTTGTCCCTACTCGCTCTGCATGGAAGTGGTATTATTGAGTCACTCATATTGATGCACTCAATAATACTCACTCATATCGGGTGCTACCAGAAGCAAACACCATCCTCCCCCATCAATCAGACTCTGCCGAGTCTGTGTCAGGGGACAGGGGCAACAAAGGCAATGGTGTCCAAATGGGTATCCAAAACCCCAGTCCTGAAGTAGGCTGTGGCATGGCACCTGGAGACCCTGCAGTACCTGCACATAAAGTCCCAAGGGGCAGGTGAAGGGGTGGCAGGATGTTGCCAGATAGAGTGCAATGCCTCCTGCAATGGCTTTGGCCAGGGAGGGATAACTAACCTGTCAGCACTGTATTCGCCCTAGAATGACAGCATCACACAATCAGAGTTCCTTCTGAAGTGGATTAGATGGAACTATTTCATCATCTCTGCCAGGAAATGCTGGTAGGACACAAGGTCTCCAACAGCAGAGAGATGGTGTGAGGAATCCTCTTCCTCGATGGAGGATGACGAAGATGAGCAGGAGTCTAGTTCAGAGCTTGGCAGTGCAGATGTTTGAGGTCTAAAAATTATCTCAGAGAGGGCCCTAAAGTAACGAGGGAAAGCATGTCTTTATAAGTGACATTACAGAGGGACTGGAAGAAAGTAAGTTTCTTTGCAAATGACACAACGATCTGCAACAGGGTTGATGTACAAGGTGGGGTGGAAAGGATGAAAAGGGATTTGGCAAGGTTGGAGGAATGGTCAAATGTATGGCAGTTTACATTCAGTGCAAAGTAATGAACCTGGGAAACAAAAACCCAGGGGAAGAGTACACAATGGGGGGTGAGATACTGACAACAACAAAAATAGAAAGGGACCTGGAGGTTGTCATATCAGATGACCTAAAGTGGGCAAGCAATATGAGAAGGCAGTAAGGAGGGCTGGGGGATATTGGGATGCATAGGGAGAGGCATCACTCATAGAAAACAGGAAGTTGTTATCCCTCTGTACAGACAGTTGGTAAGATCACATCTGGAGTACTGTGTACGGTTCTGGGGATCCATCTCTGCAAAGACAGACAGGGTGGAGGCTGTCTAGAGGAGGGCAACCAAACTGGTGCAGGGTCTGCACCAGAAGACATATGAAGAAAGACTAAAGGAGCTTAAGATGTATAGCCTCACCGGCCCAGTGGTGCTGAGGGATGAGGCGCTGGACGCTACACCTCGTGCCACACTGGCGACCCGGGTTCAGAAACAGACTAGGGCTGCCGGGATTGGCAGGGGAGAGGAAGGATTGAGTGTCCCACGACTGCTCTCCTTCCTCTGGGGTGGGCTCGGGACATGTGTCGCACTGCAGTGGCACCTAGCAGAGGATTGGCGCACTATCAGTGGCAAGCATACTAATGGGAGAGAGCACGGCGGAGGTCTGCATGCTGGTGCAGTTGATGTCACTGCACATCTGGCTCCAGTTGGGAACTTAATGGCGGAAAATCACGGGGAGACCACAGCGGCTCATGGCTGAGCCCCGCACTTCTAGACACGAGAGGCGTGGACACCTGGTTCCTGGTCACGGGCCCCCTGAGGGAGAGGTTGTCCTGTTAACTTCATTGGGTCCCTGTGTGAGTCTGAGCATATGCCAGACCTGGTCCGGGCGCTGGTGGCAGGCAGTCGTTGTGGCCTGTTCCGCACAGGATGGAGTACAAACTGTTAAATAATAAAAAAAAAAAGATGTATAGCCTCGAGGAAAGGAGGGAGGGGGGGGACATGATAGAAAGTTTAAAATACCTCAAGGGAATCAACAAAGTCCAAGAGGGTAGTTACACAGAAATGTGATGGCAGAGAAAGGCCCCATGGCCCATCTAGTCTGCCAAACACCCTACCTCCCCCCTACTGTTATGCTTCCACCCTCTTTTCCCAACTCCTTAAATCTATCCCAAGCCCTCATGAACCCCTCCACCATTTCAGCTGCCACTACCTCCTCCGGCAGCTTGTTCTAGACCTCCATCACCCTCTCCGTGAAAAACTGCCCCGACATTACCTCTGTATTGCCCACCTTCCAGTTTGAGGCTATGTCCCCTCGTGTTCGCTCCCTTCTTCAGTTTGAACAAGCTATCACCCTCCACCTTATTTATTCCCTTCAGATACTTAAAGGTCTCAATCATGTCTCCCTCTCCTTCCTAGTCTCCAGAGGGTACAACTTCAGCCCTCTCAATCTTATCTCATAGGGTACATCCTGCATCCCTCGTATCATTTTGGTTGCCCTTCTCTGTACACTTTCCATCAACTCAACATCTCTTCGTAGGTGACGTCTCCAGAACTGCACCCCATACTCTGTGGCCTGACCATGGTTCTGTATAATGGCATTAGCACCTCCCTCTTCCTGCTATTAAAACCCCTCGCAATGCAGGTCAACATTCCATTTGCCTTTCCCACTGCCCTGCTACACTGGCTGCCCACCTTGAGGTCACGCGATACCAAAATCCTCAGGTCCCTTTCCGTTTCCTTCTCCTTAATCACCAACCCCCTAAGGGAGTAAGTTTCCCTCCTATTGCTCCTCCCCAGGTCCATCAGTGAGCATTTTTGTGCATTAAACTTCAATTTCCAGGTGTCAGAACACCTCTACAGTGTCTCCAGGTTCCGTCTCATGGCTTCCACCCCACTTATCATTCAGAAAAAGAGATGTGCAAGAACAAGGGGGCACAATTTGAAGATAATGGGGGGGTGTCTCAGAGGTAATGTGAGGAAGTATTTCTTCACATAGAGGTTTGTAGATGCATGGAACAGCCTTCCTGAGGAGGCTGCAGAGTCAAAAACAGTGGGGGATTCAAGAATGCATGGGACAGACATAAGGCAATTCTAGTGGGGGGGGTAGGAGGAAGTAGGCTGTTGGTTAACTAGGATATAGCAGTTACGCAAGAACTTACCGTAACAGTAGATCTTCGAAAGAGGTTCCTGCAGTAGGTCTTCACATCTAGGACTGAGCCCCTGGCATCAGGTTCCAACGGCAAACTTGTAGCTAGCAATCATCAGCGGGGACCACCCCCGACATCAGGTGATGCAACATCAGCCCAACTATAAAAGGGGGCAGTCCCGCGCCCGCCCTCCAGTTCTTTTCCACCAGACACCTAAAGAAAGGTATGAAGAAAGGAAGGAGTGACAACTCCTGGGACCATGTGCCCTATCTAGATCCAAGGACTAGGCAGGATGAAAAAGGAAAGAAATTATTCCAGGAGCTGGGGGAAGGAGTGTGGGAAACTAGACTCATTGCAGGAACCTCTCTCGAAGATCTACTGTTACGGTAAGTTCTTACGTAACTGCTATATCTTACTTTGAGAGGCTTCCTGCAGTAGGTCTTCACATATAGGACTGAATACCCAGCAGTCTAAAGGAAAAAGTTGGAGATAAGGTTCCAGGAGGAGGAAGTGTCTGCCAATAGGAGTACTGTCTTAGGACAAAAGACCCTGCAGGACCGCAAGGCCGAATCCACTTCTGCGCCTAGAGGCAATGTCCAGTCTGTAGTGCTTAGTGAAGGTGAGGACAGAAGACCAAGTGGCCACTTCACAGATCTCTGCCGTGGACACATTCCTGAAGAAAGTAGTTGAGGTGGCTACACTCTGAGTGGAGTGGCCCTTAACTGCCCCCAGAAGGGATTTCCAGTATTTTTGATAAGTGTAGTGGATGCAGTTAGCCAACCACCTAGACATAGTCTGTTTAAAGATGGCCTTACCCAGGCACTGGGGGGTGAGGGCCACAAAAAGTTGATTCAACTTTCGAACCTCCCTAGTCCGAGAGATATAGTACCTCAGGATCCGATGCACATCTAAGGTGTGCAAGAGATATTTCCCCCAATGGAATGCTGCAGAAAATAAACTGGCAGTTCAACACTCTGAGAGTAGTTTCTGAAATCACCTTCGGAAGGAAGGAGGGCTTAGTGCTCAGGACCACTCGGTCCTTGTAGAAAATCAAATAAGGCTCCCTGCATACAAATGCCTGAAGCTCAGAGACCCTTCCAGCTGAAGTGACAGCAACTAAAAACAAAGTCTTCCAAGACAGGAAGCGAATGTCACAATTTGCAGCTGGTTCAACAGGGGACAAAGTAAGTTTTTCTAACATGAAATTAAGATCCCAGGGAGTAAAAGGGTTCCGGACTGGAGGTTTTAGGTGAAGGATACCCTTCAAAAAGGGTTTTAGAACCCTCCAGCTGAGCTAGGGTTTTGCCCTCCACCAGGAGGTGGTAGGCCGACACCGCAGAGAGATGGACATTGATGGAAGAGTAATTAAGGCCCAACTCAGATAAATACATGAGGTACTCAAACACCTGGGCAGCCGTGCATGAAAAGGTGTCCAAGCTCCTGGCTGTGGCCCAGATAGAAAATCTTTTCCACTTCATGGCATATGTGGATCTAGTAGAGGGTTTCTGGCTTCCACCAGTACCTGTGCAACCTGGGAAGAGACTCCATAGCATGAGGCCGCTATGTCCGTAGGTGCCACGCATGAAGGTGGAGAGATTGAAGGTTCAGGTGCACCATGGAGCCCTGCTCCTGAGACAGAAGGCCACAAGACAATGGCAGAAGGACCAGAGGTTCTAGAGCCAGCTGTTGTAATTGCGGGAAACAGATCTGTCAAGGCCACAGTGGGGCAATCAGAATTAAGTGGGCGCCTTTCACCTGAAGTTTCAGCAGAACCTTCTGAATGAGAGGAAAGGGAGGAAACACGTACAGAAGACTCCCTGTCCAAGAGAGAGAGAGAGAGAGTGTGTCTCGTCAAAAAGCCCCATACCCGGGAGCGACCAAAAGCTGGGTGGTTTTGCGTTGTATGGGGAGGCAAACAGATCTATGTCTGGCCGACCCCATCGAAGAAACAAGTCTTCGACTGTCTCCTGCTTTAACTCCCACTTGTGCGCCCTGGCCACAAATCGGCTGAGACTGTCCGCCAGGACATTGTGTACGCCTGGGACATGGACTGCTGTCAGAAACAGGCCATGCTGGATCGCCCAGTACCATACTCTCATTGCTTTCCTGCAAAGTGGGTACAACCGAGTTCATCCCTGTTTGTTGAGATACCAAACAGTGGACATGTTGTCTGTCTGGATGAAAAGTGTTCCCTGGAGGAGTAATGACTGAAAAGCCTGGAGAGCAAAGAGGACTGCTCTTGTTTCCAGGATGTTGATGTGGAGCTGTTGCTCCTGGGTAGACCACAAACCTTGGGTCTTGTGGTCCCCCAAGTGGGCTCCCCAACCCATGTTGGAAGCATCCGACGTGAATGTCTGGGTGGGGTTAAGGTAGTGGAAAGGGGCTCCCACTAACAGGTTGGAGAGGTGCTGCCACCAGAGTAGATCCTTCTGAAGATTGTTGGAGATCATGATCAATTGGTTCATGTCGTCCAACCTCTGGTCCCACTGGACTCGAAGAGACCACTGGGTGACTCGCGTAGTCTGGCTAGGGGGACAGTGGAAACGGCCACTGCCATAAGTCCCAAGAGATGGAGCAAAGCTTGTACTGGGATCCATCGAGCCTGGGCCACCAGGGTGGCTTGAGAAACTAAAGTCTCGGCTCGATCCAATGGCAGAAAAGCCTTGCTATGGACCGTGTCTAGTACCGCCCTAATGAAATGGAGGCGCTGACAGGATACTACCTGGGACCTGGGGAGGTTGATCGAAATGCCCAGCTGGACAAACAGATCCAAACTGAAAGAGAGTGACTCCTTCAGACTGTCCGGGGAAGGGGCTGAAAAAAGCTAGTAGTCCAGGTAGGGGAACATGTATATGTCCTTGCGGTGAAGAAACGCTGCTACTACCGCTAAGCACTTGATGAAAAACCGGGGTGCCGAGGAGAGGCCAAAGGGGAGTCCTCTGAATTTAAAATGGTTCTTCTGAAAGGAGAAACTAAGGAAGCGGCGGTGGGCCGGGAGGATGGGGATATGAAGGTAAGCATCCTGCATATCCAGGGAGCACAGCCATGTGTTTGGTTGGAGCAGGGGGTAGGAGTCCCTGAAGGGTCAGCATGCGAAATCTCTTGCATTCCATGAAGAGGCTGAGTGTGCCGAGACCCAGGATAGGTTGCAGATCCCTCGTCTTCTTTGGTACTAGCAAGAAGTGGGAGTAAAATCTCCTTCCTAGTTGATCTTGAGGGATGGGCACTATGGCTGCTTTTTGTAGGAGGGCCTGGATCTCCTGAGAGACAATGGGGGTCTGACCCTGTGGGTAAAAGGACCTTCCTGGAGGATGGGATGGAGGAATCTCCAGGAACTCTATCGAGTGACCTTGTTGAATGAGTTGAAGCAACCGTCTGTCTGCGGTGATGGCCCTCCACCTCTCCAGGGGGAGGCCGAACCTCCCTCTTACCGGTTCCTCCGAGATGAGCGTAGGTAACAGGAGGAGGGGAGGGGAGTCATGACGCCAAGGAGAGAGGAGCTTTGGTCCCGGAGGCAGGTTTGGCAAACTTTGCCTGAGGGGTATGGGCTCCATAGCCAGTGGCGTGTCTTTTGCCCTGACACTTGTTCTGGGTCTTATTCCATCATCTATGGTGATGAAAAGGCTGCTTCTTTTGACCCGTCCCATACATAGAGCGCACGTCACAAAGTGATCGTCCGCTCTCCTGCAGTCCCGTGATGATGTCCTTCACATCACTGCCAAACAGAACGGAACCCCTGAAGGGAACATCCAGGGAGGACGATTGGACATCCTGTGCCAGACCTGCGATCCTGAGCCATGCCAGGTGCCGGAGGCAGATCCCTGTAGCCGCAGCACTAACTACCGAATCCACAGAATTGTATGTGGCTCTGAGGGCATGCTGACAGGAAGACTTATTTATACAGACCTTGTCCAGCAACTTATTTCTGAGAATTTCATCCGGTATGTCCTGAAGGTCCCTCTCGAGCTCTGAGAGGGTGGCCATCTGGAAGGCCACCATATGGGACACATACTTTAATGACCAGATGGCGCAAGCTGTAGATAAATATATCTTCCTGCCGAATTGGTACAGTTGCCTTGAGTCCTTGTCGGGTGAGCAGGAACTCAAGTGCTAGGGTTGGGCCGAATGGTCATGTGCAGCTGTGATGACCATGGAGTCAGCTTTAGAATGTGAGGGTAAATGCGAAATGCCTTCCAGGGGGAAGTAAGTGTGATCGGCTTTCCTGGAAACAGCCGGTATGGAGAAGGGCTGAACAGATCTTGGTAAACAGATCCTCATGAGGGCCTATCGCGGGGTATGGGTAGAGGGTCTGTAGTAGCCAGATCCAGATGCTCAGCCAGTCTCTTGCACTGAGGATCTACTATCTGCTGCCTGGATAGTCCTCAAAAGTTCTCCAAAAGAAGGATCTTCTGGAGGGTATTTCAGAGATTCCTTAGGTGGGACTTCCACTGGTGATCGAGGATCAGAATGATCCGAGTCGATGTCCGAGTCCGAAGGTTCAGTGCAACTGTGGATGGACGGCTCCACCCCAGTGGCGCCCACTGGCAGGGAACCCGAAGCCCAACCCAGAGGAACCGGAGGTGGTGATGCTCTGGGTAGAGGAATGTCACTCACTGGTTGGGATCTCAGTTCTCAAATGAGCTGGTCCTGGCATCCTGCCACCAAACTGGGCCGAATCTGAGCTGAGTGGCAGTGGGGAGGAGGTGGCTGGTAGACTGGGTACCTTGAATAAGGCAGGTGTTGCCAAAAAGGATATTGATATCCGGGCAACCCAGTAGGAAAACCAAGTGGTGGGTATCTGGGAGATGGATAACTGGGCGTAGGGTATCCTGGCAAAGCATATCCTGGCATCAGGTATCCCAGTGTCGGCAGCACATGGCCTGGAGTCGGATATTGAGGGACTGAGGTAGGCCCGCCCAGCAGCGGAATATGGGGATCTGGCACCAGGAAACCAGCTGAAGGTCCTGCAGGACTGGCGGGGGGTGCTGGAGGGCCACTGGGTTACAGGGGATCAGGTGTGGTGCCCAAAGTTCCTGGGGGGGGGGGGGTTTGACTCCATAGTGATCAGATCTCTGGTTGGTGACGGACTCCTGTCTGTGGGCGGCAAAAGACCAGGTGAAGTGGGTAACTCAGGTAGAGACCCCAACGAAAGGTCCAAGAGCGATCCTGATGGAGGGGACTGGACAGGATTGGGTGGCGAATCCCTGAGGTGAAGAACCTGAAGGGATGAGTTGTCTTCTGCAAGTACGCTTGAGCCGATGTCAGGGTCCTCACGGCAGCCCGACGGGTGAGGCAGTGTGTCCGGGCAGACGACAGGGGGGTCCATCGCTTGACTTATCAGACGCGACCGGGCCGGCAGTAATCAAAGGTCACTGCTAGACTTACTAGTCAGGGGCGTGCAGCCGGCAACAGAGTCGGAGAGGTGACTTGGCACTGCTGTGTGGAGGAGAAGAGATAGAAACCTTAAGAGGTGACCCCGGCTGCCTGGTCACCTCAGGCAGGAGGGAGAAGGTGTCTAGTCCACAGAAGCAGATGGGGGCCCAAACAGAAGTACTCACAGTTTTAGAAGTGGAAGGCTTTCCACATGGTGATGGGCTCCTCTTCCGGCGCTTCTTCTTTTTCTGGGGGCTGGCGACCATGACTTCTCCCTAAGCTCCTGCAGCTCTTTTCCATGGACGTCAGCCATTGGGTGAGAAGGTGGGCCTTGAGGGTCCACTTGCATCTGGTTCATGTCACCTGGTTAAAGCCCTGACAGATAGCACACTCGTCTGAGTTGTGCTTGTGGCCTAAAACACAGGAGGCAAGCGGGAGGCGGTTGTCCCGTCTGCGGGATTTGAGTGCCTCACTTAGAGCACTTCTTTTTTGGGTGAGTGGGCACACTCTGTCTAAAATATAGGTAAAGTTAAGTTTTTGAAGAAAAAGCGTCAAATATAACGCTGGCGACTGATCGCTGTTCTACGTGAGCCAACAAACTAGGAGTGATGAGCACAAAAGAACTGGAGGCGGGCGGACTGCCTTTATTAGTCGGACTGGGGGCAGTCCTCACTGATGAATGATGGCTACAAGTTTGCTATTGGAACCTGACGCTGGGGTGCAGTCCTATATGTGAAGACCTACTGCAGGAACCCTCTTGAAGTAAGATCTGCAGCTTCTCCGTTAGGTAGGGAAATGGGCAGACTAGGTGGGCTAAGCAGTCCTTATCTGCCATCAGATTCTATTTTTCTATGTTTCATCCACCACAGCTCCGAACTGTTCCCAAGTAAGAGGGCCACCAGAACAAAGGAACCCTGGAAAGGAGGGGGGAGGTGACAAAGTGATCAGAGGTGGGACAGCATTGCTGCACCAGGACGGTCCTCTGCCAGTGCTAGAATGTAGCCAGAAGTACTCTATCTAGGGAGGTAACTGATAGACCTCTCCAACCCAGTCCACCTAACTGTCAATGGGCAGACTTGAGGCTTGCCCCTGAGGGGAAACCCCTAAGTCAGAAGGCCGGAGCCATGAAAAGTCCTCTGGAAGGCTCCAAGACACACCCGCTGCAGAATTCACCCCTCTGAGAGAAGGGAAAGCATGGATGTGTCCAAGCAGCGACCCCCAATAGTTCTTTTGAGAAGGTCATTGCCAAGACCCAGTCCCACCAACCCTGCTCTTTAGAGAAGAGGATCTGTCACTCTGAGGAGGCTCAGTCTACGAACCTGGAATGACTGCTTTGGGAGGAGTAGCCTCAGCTCCCCCAAGGGAGGTGCAGGGGTCTTCTTGAAGGTCCTCATTGGCAGCTGGAATCCAGATAACAGTGGGTCTCAACCTAACCAACAGGAGGGCACCTGACCCCAAGCTGGCCCCAGTATTGGTGTCTGGAGCAGAAGCAGAAGTGACCACGGCACCACCCAAAGATGTGGCACTGATCGCAGTCATGGTGCTGCCCCAGTGCTGCCAACAAAAAATGAAAATTACGTACCTACCATAATTGTTGATCTTGGACGAGTCTCCACCACTCAGTCACACTATTGGGATCTGCGCCGGAGGCACCAGGACCCATCGGGAGTAAACCTTTTGCTGGAGGGTCGGCACCAGAAATGGCACCGCGAGCCCTAGCTCGCGCGGTGATGCCTATCTCGGCGTCGACCCTCCAATCGCCTCAGTACCTTTTTTACCAAGGAGGTGCAGCTGAATTCAACCTAGAAAGGTAGCTCATCTCAAAGACCGGACATAAGATAGTCCGGTGACCTGTGTAAGAAGGGTCCACAAAGAAGTCTTCACGGCTTAAAGATTTGAGGGAGTGAAGACCAACAACAGAGGTGAGCTTGGGGATTGAGGGAAGGGGTAGTGAATGAGTGGTGGAGACTGTCCAAGAAGATCAAGAATTACTTGAGGTACGTACTTTCATATCTTCCTGGACATAAGTCTCCACCACTCATTCACACTACTGGGAGAGTACCGAGCTAATAATCCCCAGAGACGGCCGCATGAGAGACCAAGAGCTCACGTTTCTAGGACAGAAGTCCACTGAGGATGGCTGTGCCAAAGGAAGAATGTCATCTGGCATGAACATCTAGTGCATAATGTTTAATGAAAGTATGCACTGAGCTCCAGGTGGCCGCATTGCAGATGTCTGCAATGGGCACGTTGCGGATTTCCGCTAGGGATGCCGTGACCGCTCTAGTAGAGTGAGCGTAAACCCTACCCTCCAATTTAACCTGCGTCATGGAATAGCAGTAGCGAAGGCGCGTTACTAGCCATGATGAGATACATCTGATAGTGACAGGTTGAATTCTAGTCGGGTCTCACTGAAGGAAACGAATAGTTGCTGAGCTTTTATGTAAAACTTGGTTCTATCTAAATAGAAACGCAAGGCCCTCTTAACATCCAAAGAATGAAGAGAAATATTCCCCTTCATTTTGGAAGTCCGCAAAATAAGAGGGAAGGACCAAAGGCTGGTTTAGATGAAATTCTGACACAACCTTAGGGAGAAATTTAGGATGAGTACAAAGAACTACTTTGTCCTTATGGAACACAGTATACGGAGGGTCTGTGACCAGGGCATGTATCTCAGAGACCCTCATGGGCAGAGGTAATGGCCACTAGGAAGGCAGTCTTCCAGGTGAGAAATTTTAGCTCACAGGTAGAGGTTCGGAAGGTTTCCGAGTGAGCATGTCTAGTACAAGATTAATGTCCCAGGCTGCAACTGGACGTCTTGTAGGAGGTCTGGTATGCAGAATCCCCTTAAGAAATCTCTTAACCATAGGTAACTGAGCCAGTGTTAAGGAAAAAATGGGCTCATCATACGCTGAAATGGCACTAAGGTGAACTTTGACTGTAGAGTACTGCAGACCTGAATTTGAGAGGTCCAAATGGTACTCCAAAACCTTATCTGGTGGACAGGAAAAGGGATTCAAAGAGGACTTTGCACACCAGAGCAAAAAACGCTTCCACTTGGCTGTGAAAGTTTTCCGAGTGGCTGGCTTCCGTGCAGCCAGAAGAATATCAAACTCTTCGAGAGACATTGAACCGGTTTACTTCAACCTCTTCAGGAGCCAAGCGTGAAGGTGAAGTGATCTCAGGTTGGGATGGACCACCGGTCCCTGAGTCAAAAGGTTCATCTGCAGGGGAAGTGGTCTCGGAGGAACTGATGATCAGCCTCTGGCCCTTGATCTATGTGGTGCAGAGTGTGACAGGGCACAGCTCAGACAGAAGTACAGTTACGTAAGAACTTACTGTAACAGTAGATCTTCGAGAACAGCTCTTGCAGCAGGTAACACCATTAGGACTGAAGCCAGCAGGTGTCAGGACCCCACGGAAATCTTCTAGCTAGCAGTCTTCAGCGGGGACTGCCTCCGACGTCGGTCCCGCCCCCCCCGGCGTCAGATGTAGTACATAATTTATTTTATTTATTTGTGAAATCAGTTTACAACCTTTGAGCCAGAGGCTCGTTTACAAAGGTACCTCGTCACATTAAAGACATACATGGAGTTTTAGGTTACATAGCACAGGCTTGCTAAAAATAGGCGTTCATCAGAGGCGCCACGTCACACTGAGGTCAGACAAAATACATTTAGGTTACAGGGTACGTCACACTGAGGTCAGACAAAATACATTTAGGTTACAGGGTACGTCACACTGAGGTCAGACAAAATACATTTAGGTTACAGGGTACAAGTAATTGAGAAAGGCGTTACACAAGTTGGTATCAAAAAATTGAGCAATCTAATTGGCATACCATAACACAGCAGACACTGGCCAGGTTAGACATAGGTACGGTGTAGCGGGAAGAGATGGTGGGGTGGGCTAGGTGGAGAGCCGCCTGGTGGGCGTTGTCATGAGAAATCGAGGTGGAGGCTGCCTTCAGAGACAGGAGCAGCTACGAGTGTTGATGAGCTGGTTTCGAAAGGTGGTTTTGAACTTGGAGATGGTGGTGGCATTGGTGATGGGGGCAGGGAGAGAGTTAAACCAGGATGGGTCTCTATAGCAGAAGGACCTCTGGCCACGGCTGGTTCTTGATATGGGGACCATTAGAGTGGTCTTGTTGGATGACCGTGTTGCAATAGTGGGTGGGATCCGGTGGATGGATGCCGTCACCCCAGGAGGGGAGAGCCCGAGTAGGGTTTTTTTTGTGAGGAGGCAGGTTTGATATCGGAGCCGTTCATCCAGGGTAAGGAGTTTAGCCTCGTCATACAGCTGACAGGTGTGTGTGAGCCTGGGGGCACCAGTAATCAGTCTACAGGCTTTATTCAGGGTTAAGTGAATTTTTTTGAGTGCAGTCGTGTCGGCAGCACCATAGACTGGTAGGCCATAGTCTACAAGGGACAATACGGATGACGTAACAGCGAGCCGGAGTGCATTTGGGGAAAGGCAGGTTCTATGGCGGAAGAGGATGCCAAGCCATGTGTTAGTGGCGGATGTTAGGGCATCAATGTGGTCATGGAATGTGAGGGCTGAGTCGAAGGTAACCCCAAGGTATTTGTAGGAGCAGACTTGTTCCAGTGGCTGTTTGGTACTAGGAAGGATATGGAGTGGGTGGTTGCTAGCTTTGTTTTGGGGTGGGAAAAGAGCATAGCTTTGTTTTTTTAGATTAATGGCGAGTCTGGCTCCTTAAACCAGGCCTGCGCATCATTGAAGCTGCTGTGGGGTGTCCTGAAGGAGGCAGGATTGCGGTGGGTGGCAAAATGATAGCATCATCTGCATACAGAAGAATTTTGCCAGGGCATGCACTGGGCAGGGTGTTTAGATAGAACGAGAAGAGAAGGGGGCCCAGGATGGAGCCTTGGGGGACCCCAGAGTGTATGGTATGGGTATCAGAGAGTATCCCATTGATTTCAACACACTGTGATCGAGCGGCTAGATAGCTCGTGCACCATGCTAGGGGCTAGCCGAGAGACCAGTGTGGCAGAGAGCATTCAGCAGAAGAGGGTGGGAGACGGTGTCGAAAGCCTTTGAGAGGTCGATGAACATTGCACCAGCTAGGGAGCTGGTATCCAGGGAGGAGTGTAGGAAGTTGGAGAATTAATTGTGCAGTGCTGGTACTGTGACCAGCACGGAAGCCACATGTTGCTCTGGGCATAAGATGTTATGCTTAGCCAGATATTCAGTGATTTGAATGGCCACCACTTTCTCCAGGGCTTTAGAGAGGGGGGGAGGATGGAGATTGGCCGGTAGTTGTTGGCCGATGACCTGTCGCCCCCTTTATGAATGGGCGTGATTATGGCTGTTTTCCAAGCCGTGGAAAATTGTCCCAGGCAGAGCGATCGTTAATTAGGCTGGTGAGTGGGGCAAGGACTTCATCTAGCACCAGCCTGAGGATACTGGGGTCCAGTGAGTCACTGCCGGGACTGTTGCTATTCAATGCTTTGATTAGGATGGGTCTGGCTTCCCGGGCAGAAATCTTGCGCAGGTGGAAGCTGGGGTGGTGGAGGACAGGGTGAGGTTGGTTGGGGGGAGGGTCAAAGAAATTACTAGGGAGAACTGAGCTAAGGTCAGTGAAAGCGGTGTTGAGCCAGTTAGCTATGATGGCAAGATTGGTGGAGGTAGTGCCATCACCAGTGAGCTGGGATGGGGCAGGGGAGCGTGATTTTCCATTTAGCTGTTTAATATTATCCCAGAAAGTCCGGGCTGAACCCCAGGAGGAGGTAAGGGTGGCCTGGTAATGGTCGGCCTTGGCTTTCTGGACAGTAGTGCACTTATTCCGGGCTGCATTGTAAGCTTGCCTATCAGACAGCCTACCCGTTTCAGTGGCAAGGTGCCAGAGGTTGTCCTGATTTCTTAGCAATTATAGAAGGGCAGGGCTAACCCAGGGTGCATTCTGCTTTTTGGATCGGATTTTGGTGAAGGGTGCAAAGAGATCACAGGCCATGTTGAAGGTGTGTGAGAAGAAGGCGAGGGCAGTGTCAATGTCGGAAGCACGATGAATGGGGGACCAGTTTATCTGGGTGAGGAATAGTTTAAGTTTTTTCAGCCCACCAGGGCGGAGGCGCCTGTGGAGGGTGGTCTGGGCTTTGGGTTTGGGATTGGGGACTGCCCAATGAAATAGGATAGGGGAGTGGTCACTTAGGGAATCTGGCAGGACCTGGATGTTTTGGATTTTTTGGGGTCGGTTGGTGATGATTACATCCAGAAGGGTGCTGGTTCCTCTCTTTGGGTTTATTCTAGTGGGCTGGGTGACGAGTTACATCAGGTCTTGGGCGGCAAATGAGTTTCGGATCGTGGAAGAGGAGGTGCTGAGCCAATTTACGTTAAGGTCCCCAACTAGGATTTTTTCCGCCTTATGGTGGAGGGAGGCCAGATAGTCAGTTAAAGATACCAGGGCCGAGTGCTGGTTCTTTGGGGGAACGTAGGCAGTGGTGAGATAGAGAGGGCCCCTAGAGGGGTCTGGGGTGAGTTTGAGGGTAAGAGCCTGGGCCCCATTTACAAGGGCAGGGTGGGGGCGCGTGTCCAAATATTGTGTCCCTTAGTGTAGCTTGCACAGCCTCCCTCGCTTGTTTTACTCTATCCTCCCGTATAAGGTATAGCCTGGGAGGGTTGGGGGGTAAGAGACTAAAAGTCCTAGAAGGTAGGAATAAAATAGCTAGACAAAGTGGTTAAGAGGCAGAGCTGTTGACTCTGATGGCAAGGGTACTGGGTTTGAGTACAGCTTAGGGACAGAGTGTAGAAAGTTTTTTAATTCAGAGAAGGAAGGAGGAAGGGTTAAGAGTTTGAAAGTAGAGGAAGATGTTGGCCTGGTTTGTTGGCTTAGTGGTTAGGCAGTAGACTCTGGAATAAAGGGTACAAGGTTTGAGGCTGCCGGGTGCTTAGTGGTAGGCTGATGGGAAGAGTGAGGAAAGAAGATAGCAGAATGGATTCAAAGGGAACTGTAGGGACCTCTAGTGGGTAGGGTTTGCAAACAGTTGCTAGGAAGGGGTGGAGAGTTGACAGAGGAGCTAGAGTAGAGAGTGCAGCAACCCCTAGTGGTTGGTGTCTATAAGCTGCAAATGGGAAAGTGGACACTTAGTAAAAAGAACGGTAGGTCACGTGATGTGACACGTGACCTGCCAGCAGCAATAAATGAAGCACCGACCCTGGGTGGGAGGGTGGTTGGGGCGGGAAGTGCCACACAACAGTCAGGCTGTAGTGCAGGAGGCTTTACCTCTCAAAGGCTCTGGCAGTCCCCGAGTTCAGTCTCTGCTGCTGGGCAGAGTTGAGGAGGCGGTCCCGCCAGATTCCCCAGTTCTCCTGCCGGAGACTCCCGGCTGTAGGATGACATCAGAATGGGAGACCGAGGATCCGCCATCGGAAGAAAAGAAGGGCATAAGCCCCTGCCCGAGACTTGGTAGCCATACCTCCTCCAAGGGGGAATGGTGGGCAGGAAGGTACCTGCTGCAAGAGCTGTTCTTGAAGATCTACTGTTACAGTAAGTTCTTACGTAACTACTATCTTACTTCGAGATACAGCTCTTGCAGCAGGTAACACCATTAGGACTGATTCCCAAGCAATAGCGCCTGTAAGCACTCTGGGAGGAGGAAATTAGGAGAGATCCTTAAACAAGTCCTGACTCTAGGACAGGAGACCCTGTAGAACGGCCAGGCCGAAACCGGCTCTCGGTCGTGATGCAATATCCAGACTATAGTGCCTAATGAATGTGTGCCCAGAGCTCCAAGTAGCTGCAGCA
The DNA here is from genome assembly GCA_016271365.2 of Neoceratodus forsteri. Taxonomy (NCBI): domain Eukaryota; kingdom Metazoa; phylum Chordata; order Ceratodontiformes; family Ceratodontidae; genus Neoceratodus; species Neoceratodus forsteri. The sequence continues at coordinate 1,138,114,480 of CM028133.1, forward strand.
CAGATGGCCGAAGTGGAGACATTACGCAGTGCTGCAAAAGAGGTAACCACATCTCTAGTCGAATGGCCCTGGACTGGGCCCGGGAAGGGCTTCTGTCTGCTGTTATAGCAAAATGCGATACACTGGACAAGCCAGCGGGAAAGGGTCTGCTTTGAGACTGGGTGGCCCATCACTCTCTCAGCAAAGGAAATGAATACTTGTTCCGATTTACGAAGCTGTTTAGTTCTATTCAGGTAGTACCTTAAAGACCGGTGAACATCCAGGGTGTGAAGCAACGCCTCTCCTCTATTAGAATACTTGGGAAAATAAACAGGCAGGTCAATGTCTTGACTGAGAGTGAGCGCAAAGAACACCTTAGGCAGAAATTTAGGATTCGTCCTCAGAGACACTCTGCCATGGTGGAAAACTCAATAAGGCTCCTTGCACATGAGAGCGTGAAGCTCGGAAATTCTCCTTGCTGACGTGACAGCAACTAAAAACAACGTCTTCCACGACAGAAAACACAGCTCGCAATCCGCTGCAGGTTCAAGGGGGGGGGGGGGAGAGTGTGAGTTGTTCCAGGACAAAGAGTAGGTCCCAAGGAGGAACAGGATCCTTGATGGGTGGCCTAAGGTGTAACACCCCTCTCAGAAAGTCTCGAGAGGCATCAAGCTGTGCCACTCTGCGCTGTCCCACCGGAAGGTGGTAAGCAGAAATCGCGCATAAGTGCACCTTAATAGAGGAGTAGGCAAGACCCGAATGGAATAGGCAAAGCAAGTATTCCAGCACCACTTTCACCGGGCATCCTAAGGGAGAAAGGCCGCGTGCCTGTGACCACAAGCAAAAACGGCACCATTTCATGGCATACGTCGCATGCGTTGCCAGCTTTCTGGCCGTGGAAAGGACTTCCACCACCTCTTGCGAGACCCCGTGTCACATAATGGCTATGTCTCTAGGAGCCATGCATGCAGGTTCAGTGAGCGTAAGTCCGGGTGGACTAATTAACCCTCCTCCTGAGACAACAGATGGGAGCTGAAAGGCAACGAAACTGGAGGTTCCTGGGACAGCTGCGTCAGCATGGGGAACCAGATCTGCCTGGGCCAGAAAGGGGCTACCAGGATCATTGCTGCATGCTCCCTGCGCAGTTTGAGGAGGACTTTCTGGATCAACGGGAAGGGAGGGAAAGCGAAGAGGAATCTGTCCGCCCAGGAAAGGGACAACGCGTCTCGCCAAAAAACACCAGGCCCTGGATCTAAGGAGGAGAAATTGGGCAGTTTTGCATTGGATGGGAAAGCAAATAAGTCTAGCTCTGGAGTGCCCCATTGAAGAAACAGATCCTCTGCTACCCCTTGAAGAAGTTCCCACTCGTGGACTCTGGCCTGGGAGCGACTCAGGCCGTCTGCGATTGTATTGTCCACTCCGGAAACGTGAACTGCGATCAGGCTCGCGCCGTGTTGGATTACCCAATGCCACACTCTCATCGCTTCCCTGCAAAGGGAGTAAGAGCGTGTGCCTCCTTGTTTGTTGAGGTAATACATCACCGCCGTATTGTCTGTTTGAAGCATAAGAGTATTCGGCGGGATTTCTGACTGAAAGGCCTGCAGGGCATAAAGGACCGCCCTCATCTCCAGAATATTGATGTGGAGGTGAGCTTCTTGAGGGGTCCACATTCCTTGGGACCTCACCCCGTTCAGGTGTGCTCTCCCCCCCCCAGCCCTGAGGCATCTGTGGAAAGAATCACCTCCGGGGACGGCGCTGCAAATGGAACACCCGCAGAGAGTGCCCCTGGGTCTAGCCACCACTTCCAGTCTCGTATCGCGGCATTCATGATTCTGACCGGGAGCTGCATGTGGTCTTGCCTTTGGTCCCACTGCACCTTGAGCATCCACTGAGTCACCCGCATGTGGAGCCTTGCCAAAGAGAATGTTGGAATGGCCGCAGCCATGTGTCCGAGCAAACGAAGGACCAGCCTGGCAGAGGCAGTCTTCTTCGCCGAGAGATCCCTGATGAGGGATCTGATGCGTTCCGCCTTCGCCGAAGAAATGCTTCCCTGGACGGTGTCCAGAACTGCGCCTATGAACTGCAGCTTCTGGGATGGTACGAGGAGAGACTTCTCGTAGTTGATGAGGATGCTCAGAGACTGAAACAGAACCTGGGTGCTCTGGATAGCCAGCAATAACGCCTCTTTGGAGGCGGCCATGAGAAGCCAATCATCCAGGTACTGGAACACATAGTGGCCCTGTCTCCTTAAAGACACTGCCATGACTGCCATGCACTTGGTAAGGACCCTGGGGGCCGACGACAGTCCGAACAGAAGAGCTCAGAACTGAAAGTGGTGGCCAAGAAACTCGAAGTGCAGGAACCTCCTGTGCGCTTGAGCCACTGGGATGTGCAGGTAGGCGTCCTGCATGTCTAGGGACGTTAAGAAGGTGTCCTTCCTTAGCATGGGAATGAGACCCTGAAGGGTCACCATGCAAAATCGTTTGTAGGCGACTGACATATTGAGGTCGCTGAGGTCCAAGATTGGACGGAGGTCCCCTGTTTTTTTCGGAACCAGAAAGAAGTGGGAATAGTACCCGGATCCTATCTGGCTCTCTGGAACATACTCCACCGCTCCCTTTTGCAGGAGCGCGAGTATTTCTTGCCTGGTAATCAATTTGTGCTGACCCGAATAACGGGAAAGCAGAGGAGGCCTTGAGGGTGGCTTGTCCGCGAATTTGATGAAGTGGCCTATTTCGACCAATTGAAGGACCCACCTGTTGGTGGTTATGGACTGCCACCCTGGCAGTTAGTCCGCAATGTGGCCCCCGACCTTGATGTCCCATTGATCCTGAGGGGTGGGGGCCGGGAAGGAGTCATGCTGTGGCGGCGGAAGAAGCCGCGGGCTGAGCAGTCTTAGCTGGATGCTGACTTCGGCCCGTGGACAACTTTCCCTGGGCTCTACGGAGAGGAGCCCTCTGTTGTGAGACAGCCTTGGGACTACTGTCTCTCGTCCAGCCACAGAAAATACTTTGGTTCCTACTGAAGAGAACTAAGCCTGAGTCAGTACATAGCCTGGACCGACCTCACCGCCTTCCCGGAATCTTGGAGTATGGTGAGAACCCTCTCAGAGGATTCACCAAAAAGAACTTCTCCGACAAAAGAGGCATCCAGAGCCGGCCCAGTGGCGTAGAGGGTTGAGGCGCTGGCGCCTTACCTCGACCACACCGCGCACCCGGTTCGGAACGGACTCAGGTCTCGGGGTCGGCAGGAAGGGCAGGATCGAGGCGTCCGACTTGACTGCTCTCCGGTCCTGGGTGGGTTAGGAGCATCTTCGCTTGCAGCGGCCCCCAGTGGAGACTGGAGGCACTGCAGGTAGCGACGCAACAAGGGGGGAACAAGAAAAAGAAAATCCGCTCCGGAAGTTAGCTGGATGACGGACGCCGGCCCCAGACATCCCTGAAGACTCCCTGAGAGCCACAATTGCCTCAGCAGCTCTGAGGGTCCGAGAAAGTAGTAGTGTGCTGGTTCCGCCCCTGCTGGTGCCTTTCCCCTCGGAGGAGGGGGACCCATCCGGTGCAGGGTCACACCGGACTAGCCCGAGGAAGGCTGCAGATATGAGGTGGGTGGCTGAGGGGAGCTAGTAGGGGAATGTCCGGGTCCATGGCGGCCTGAAGGAGAGGTAACTCTGGGGAACGTAGGAGGGGAAAAAAAAAAAAAAAAAAGAGGCGTCCAGGATGTTTTTCGGGACGTCTGGGGTGAATCCGGAGACACGAAGCCATGAGTGCCTCCAGAGGCATACGCCTGAAGCTGCCGCACTGGCCGAGGAGTCCGCGGAATCATATGCGGCTCGTAGCACCTAGGTTCCCATGTCTGAACCCGTATGGAGGAGCTGCAACATCTCCTCCTTCTGCTCACCTTCTGGCATTTTGTCCGCCAGATCCAGTCCCTGCTCCTACAAGGCATTTTGGAACTGTAACATGTGGGTCAAGTAGTTTAGGGATCTGATGGCGCAAGTAGCGGAAGCATACGAGCGCCTGCCCATAGCGTCCAGCTGTTTGGACTCCAGGTCTGGTGGCAGGGTGCTCAAATGTTGCGGTCTCTGGGACCGGTCATGAGAGGCTGTGATGACCAGAGAATCGGCCAGAGGATGTGAAGCCAAGTACTGGTCCTCCTGAGGGTCAGCTTTCTTCGGCACCGCCGGGAGTGAGTGTGGACGCTTCCACGTTGCCTTGGTGACGTCCACAAAAGTGTCCACCAAGGGTGGTACCACCACAGGCTTAGGGTCTTTCTGCCGAAGATACCTGGCAAGGCATAACCTCTCGGGGTCGAGTTCCTCAGCGTCCCAGCCCATGTTCTCCTGGATATGCCTCATGATCTCTGAGAAAGGATGGGTCATCCGGAGGAGACCTTGGGAGCTCATGTGGATCCGGAGAAGGGACGGTGATCAGAGAGGGGGATCTGGATTCATAAGAGAAATCCAAACCCGTGTCCTCCGTCGAAGGCAAACGACGTCCTCTGGGTCTCTTGGGGCTGGGTGATCCAGAAGAAGATCTGGATGGAGGTCTCCGTTTCCTAGATCTGCCCCTAGGAGAATCCGCAGGCTCCTGGGGGGAAGGTAGTCAGTCCGCAACCCTAAGTGGAGTGGGGGCGGGAGCCGGTGGAATCGCGGGTGGAGGAGGAGGAGGAGTAGGTGTGGGGACCAAATCCTTTTCAACGGTGTCCCACCAGTAGGTAAACAACTCCTTGACCTCAGATATGCTGAGGTCCGACGACGGACCAGGCGCCGATGGCCGGTCGTCGGGTACCAGCGTCGGTTCCCCAGGGGCCTCAGGTTCCGGCGAGGGTTCCCTGGGGGGGCCGACAGGACCGGGTTCACCTGTTCTGGTCCTCGGGCTGGGCCTGCCTCCTCCGTAATCGCCTCCCTGACCGACGCCGCTGGAGGCGCCGTCCTTCTGTGGGTACGGACGCCGATCATCCGCCAGCGGCCTTAGAAGGCGAGGCCTCAACCGGGCGGCGGGCGCCTGGCAGGCGCGGTTCCTGGACCTATGGTGTATGGCCGGCGCAGGACGAGCCGGTGCCAGGTCCGATGACTTCTTGAGGGCGGTAAGCTCTTGGGTCTTCCGCTGGGGAGGAGGAGGCAAAGAGACGGACCTGACGTCGGGTTAAGAACTGTGGGAACCAGACTTATGATGGTGATGACGGTTCCCCCGACCTAGACATGGCCTTAGAAGCTGAGGATGAAGAAGGCCTGGAGGTCTTGGCCTGAGAGGCAGAAGAGGAGCCCGAAGAGGTCTTCACCGCTGCGGGGGGAGGCGGAGAATGGGTCCGGGAAGAAGAGCGGTCGGACCGGGAGCCGGAGCTACGGGAGTCAGAGGCCCTAGATGGGGACTTAGATCTAACTCTCTCCCTGTGCTTCTCAAGGTGTCTCTGGGTATTCTCTGAGGATTCCCCCTTGGAGGCTGCGTCCATGGCTTTGATTTTCTCTTCGAGCAGAAACACCTGAAGGTCCAACTGGCGACGGATGCGGGTCCGGCTGTTGAACCCCTGGCAAAAGGAGCAGGACCGGGTGTCGTGGTCTGGGCCTAGGCACCGGACGCAGACCGAATGCGGATCCTTGAATGGGATTTGCTTCCCGCAGGCGCACTTTGAAGGATGGCCTTAAACGGAGGTTGCAGAGGACATCAGACAGCAACTGAGCCAAAAAAGGAACTATTTTCCCTAAGGAAGAAACTTAACCGGGCGTCGTGCGCTAGAAACGAGCCGAAAGGTCGAGACATGCAAGTCGACGGCGGGAAAGAACTGGGGAACTGGCGGACTGCCTCTGTACTCAGCCTGACGGCCGGGGCGGGACCGACTGCCGGGGGCGTCCCCACTGAAGACTGCTAGCCAGAAGATTTGTGGGGTCCTGACGCCTGCCGGCTTCAGTCCTAATGGTGTTACCTGCTGCAAGAGCCGTATCTCGAAGTAAGATCATGAAACATTTGTCAGTCCGTAGACTGATGACCTGCCTCTGGCCCTTGATCTGTATGGTGCAGAGGGTGACAGGGCACAGCTCAGACAGAACATGAAACACTTGTCAGTCTGTAGACTGATGATCTGCCTCTGGCCCTCGATCTGCGTGGTGCAGAGGGTGACAGGGCACAGCTCAGACAGAACATGAAACACTTGTCAGTCTGTAGACTGATGACCTGCCTCTGGCCCTCGATCTGCATGGTACAGAGGGTGACAGGGCACAGCTCAGACAGAACATGAAACACTTGTCAGTCTGTAGACTGATGATCTGCCTCTGGCCCTCGATCTGCATGGTGCAGAGGGTGACAGGACACAGCTCAGACAGAACATGAAACACTTGTCAGTCTGTAGACTGATGACCTGCCTCTGGCCCTCGATCTGCATGGTACAGAGGGTGACAGGGCACAGCTCAGACAGAACATGAAACACTTGTCAGTCTGTAGACTGATGACCGGCCTCTGGTCCTTGATCTGCATGGTGCAGAGGGTGACAGGGCACAGCTCAGACAGAACATGAAACGCTTGTCAGTCTGTAGACTGATGACCTGCCTCTGACCCTTGATCTGCATGGTGCAGAGGATGACAGGACACAGCTCAGACAGAACATGAAACACTCGTCAGTCTGTAGATTGATGACCTGCATGGTGCAGAGGGTGACAGGGCACAGTTTAGACTTTCTTCATTTTTCAAGTGAGAAACATTTTATCTCTGTTAAAACACATGTTCTGTTAAAAGTCTAAAGGAGCTTAATATATGTATCCTTGAGGGAAGGAGGGAGAGGGGGGACATGATAGAAACTTTTAAGTACCTTGGTGCTTGAAAGGTGCTTAACAAATAAAGTGTTATTATTTATTATTATTGGAAGCAGAGGACACCACAAGGAAAGGAAGCAGCTCCTGGTGGGGGACTCAGTTATTAGGGGGATAGAACTGGGGGAGCAGGGAAAACTGAAGTAAGGTGCCTGCCTGGTGCCATGGCTTGGAGGGACAGGAAGCGCATCCTCAGGATCACGAGAACAGCTGCTCGGGAGTCTGAGCTGGACGTCACTGTCCACCTAGGGACAAATGACTTGGCTCAACATGAGATTAGAGCAGTGCAGAAGGACTTTGTAGAACTGGGAGGGGCCTAAGACAAGTAGCACACACAGTATCCTTCTCAGAGGTGCTGCCCGCCAGTGGCATGGGTGAGGCGAGGTACTTTGCACCATGCAGTTTAATGAATGGTTGAAAAAATGGTGTGGAGCACAGGGTTTGGCTTCATTGCGACTGGGGTTCCACCTGGAGGGACACCAGCTCATACTGGCAGGATGGTCTGCATCTGTCCAGGAAGGAACAAGTCTTTGAGCAATCGGTTTAAATGATTCATTGGCAAGCTTTTAAACTAATCAAGGGGGGAGGCACTGATAAGCAGCAGGAAAATCCCAGCCTCTCCCTACAAAACAGGGTACTAAATGAGAAAAAGACCAAGGTAGAAAGGTCAGTGGGGGATGCTGCAACTGAAGGTAAAGCCATCAAAAAATGGAAAGCAATGAGTACTAATGCCCGTAGTCTGAGTAACAAGCTTCCTGAATTAGTGGCCTTGATGGAGGAGGAACATCTGGATATCGTGGCAGTCACAGAAACATGGTTCACACAAAACCATGACTGGGACGTAAACATACCAGGATACACTATCTACAGGAGGGACAGAGAGGGTAAAAGAGGAGGAGGAGTAGCTCTTTACATAAGGGAAGGAATCAAAGCAGCAGAACAAAAGGGAAAACAGGGAGGAGAAGAAGCACTGTGGGTAAATTTGGAGACCGGCAATCGCACCACAATCTGCACAGGGGTTGTACACAGATCCCCTTCTCAGGGGGAGGAAATGGACAAGGAAATTATAGAAAGTATACTTAGTATGACAGAAAAAGGGGAGATATTGCTGATGGGCGATCTGAATATGCCAGATGTTAACTGGAGTGCAGTTGCAGCAGCCACTTCGAAGAGTGGGGTTATTCTAGATGCCCTACAGGGGGCATACCTTAGATAACTAGTATTGGAGCCCACTCAAGAGGGAGCAATCCTAGACCTGGTTCTCTCAAATGAAGATGGAGAGAGGATCACAGATATAGAAGTGGGTAGCCATCTGGGAACTAGCGACCATCGAACAGTATGGTTCCCAATAAACACAGCAATAGAGTCAAGCCATACAAAGGCAAAGGTACTGGACTTTAGGAGGGCTGACTTTGCCAAAATGGGTGAGTGCCTAAGGAATGCACTAGAAAATGGGCAGGAAGGAGGGGTGTAAGAACAATGGGGAATAATAAAAACTGCCATCACAGAGGTAACAAGCCTTTGTGTGAAGCAAATAAACAAAACTAAACGATGTAAGAAACCACTATGGTTCTCAAAGGAAGTGGCAGTGAAGGTTCAAGAGAAAAAGAAAGCTTTCAGGAAGTACAAGGAATCACAGAAAGAGCAGGACAGAGAACTGTATCAGTTAAAGCAAAAGGAAGCTGAGAAGGCAGTCAGAACTGCAAAGGCCCAAACTGAGGAAAAGATAGCCAAATCAGTTAAGAAGGGGGATAAAACCTTTTATAGGTACATCAGGGAGCAAAAAGAAGACCAAGGAGGAAAGTGAAGCTTAATGGGGGGGGGGGGGAAGCAGAGGGTGACTGTGAAAAGGCAGAGATACTAAACAAATATTTTTGCTCAGTATTTACAAAGGAAGAGGGGGAGGTACCTAAAACAAACAGTAGAAACACTCTGGATACAGAAGTTGATACCAGCCCATTTACAGAAGAAAGGGTTCTGAAAGAAGTCTTAAAACTGAAGGTGGACAAAGCAATGGGGCCTGATGGGATTCATCCCAGAATTCTAAAAGAACTAAGGGTGGAATTAGTGACACCACTGACTACCCTGTTTAACAAATCATGGGAGGATGGGGTGGTACCCGAGGACTGGAGGAGGGCACATGTGATACCCCTTCACAAAAGTGGGAGCAAGGCAGAAGCAGGAAACTACAGACCTGTTAGTTTAACCTCAGTGGTAGGGAAAATGATGGAATCACTTTTGAAGGAAAGAATTGTCGAATATCTAGAGGCCAGAGGGGCACAGGACCCAAGGCAGCATGGATTCACAGCGGGAAGGTCATGCCAGACAAATCTGATAGATTTCTTTGACTGGGTGACCAAAGTAGTAGATCAGGGAGGGGCTGTGGGCATGGCCCACCTACAATTTAGCAAGGCATTTGACACAGTCCCACACAAAAGATTAATATACAAGTTAGCTAGCCTGGGAGTGGGTCCCAAGATGACAGCCTGGGTAAAAAATTGGCTGGAGAATAGGACACAGAGAGTAATAGTAAATGGAGTCCACTCTGAAGAAAGGGGGGTTACTAGTGCAGTACCACAGGGTTCAGTATTAGGACCGGTCCTCTTCAATGTCTTGATAAGCGACATTGCAGAAGGACTGGAAGGAAAAGTATGTCTCTTTGCAGATGACACAAAGATCTGCAACAGAGTTGATGCACAAGGTGGGGTGGAAAGGATGAAATGGGACTTGGCAAGGTTAGAGGAATGGTCAAATGTATGGCAGCTTAGATTCAGTGCTAAGAAGTGCAAGGTAATGCACCTGGGGAACAAAAACCCAGGGGAAAAGTACATAATGGGGGGTGAGATACTAACAACAACGAAAATGGAAAGGGACCTGGGGGTAGTCATATCAGATGACCTAAAGGTGGGCAAGCAATGTGAGAGGGCAGCAAGGAGGGCTGGGGGGATACTGGGATGCATAGGGAGAGGCATCACCAGTAGAAAACAGGAAGTTATTATCCCTCTGTACAGACAGCTGGTCAGACCCCATCTGGAGTACTGTGTGCAGTTCTGGAGACCCAGTCTTGCAAAGACATAGACAGGATGGAAGCTGTCCAGAGGAGGGCAACTAAAATGGTGCAGGGTCTGCACCAGAAGACATATGAAGAGAGACTTAAGGAGCTTAATATGTATAGCCTCGAGGAGAGGGGGACATGATAGAAACTTTCAAGTACCTCAAGGAATCAACAAAGTCCAAGAGGGTAGCATCCTTCAAAAAAAGAGGTGTGCAAGAACAAGGGGGCACAATTTGAAGATAGAGGGGGCGGCTCAGAGGTAATTTAAGGAAGTATTTTTTCACAGAGAGGGTTGTGGATGCATGGAACGGCCTTCCGGAGGAGGTCATGGAGTCAAAAACAGTGGTGGAATTCAAGCATGCATGGGACAGTCATAAGGCAATTCTATGGGGTGGGGGTAGAAAGAAGTAGGCTGCTGGTTAACTAGGATCTGCAGCTTATCCAGTAGGCAGGGAAATGGGCAGACTGGGTGGGCCAAGCGGTCCTAATCTACCGTCAAATTCTACGTTTCTATGTTTCTATGTGTGGACACAGTTAACTCTGGCAGATGAAGACGGTTAATACTAGTATCAAAAGCTTTCTGTTGTTTCGACGCATATAACCAAGGCCCCTGGAATTCTACGGTTCTGCGGTTGTGGAATTTGCCGAAGAATTTGCATCATGCCGCAGAATATATATATTGCCGCGCCGCAGAATTCATTGTTTTTGGTGAATTTTCATATAAATATACTGTTTTTCCATAGTGTCAGGCTTTCTTACCCACCTCATTTATCCTGAAGCCCCTCCCAAGGACAGGACTGCATTCTGCCAGAGAAATGAATAAATCATGCCGCAGAAATCAAAAAATGCTGCCGCAGAAGTCAAGGAGCCCTGCCGCAGAAATCAGAAAATTCTGCCGCAGAACACCAGGGGCCCTGCATATAACAAAAAGAACTCCCAGTGGGGAAAGTAAGTAATTTAGCAGTTTAGTCATTCCTGCTGTCCTCTGTAGTATTCATAAATAGGGTTACCACCCTTTAAGAAGCCCAAAGTAAGCAGAATTAAGACTATGTGTTGTAGTTTCTTTTTTGTTTCTTTTTTGCAGCTGTTTCCAGTGTTTTCTTATCAATTTAAGGTCGTTTAGTTAAGGTATTTTATTGTTTTGCAGCATTTAGAGGAAAGTCAGAACATGTTTTTTACTGTAAGGTCAGGACACAGAGCATTTTTCATGTCTATGGGCTTGGTTTGGGCCTGTGGGCAACATGGCATGGCTTGTAGCTTAGGTCTGAGACACCTTGCAGGTCTCTCCCAGCTGCTTAGCTGGGGGGAAAAGGAAGGAAATTGTTTATGTGCAATGTGTAGTTTTCTTATAATTAAAATGGTAAAAAAAATTGCTTTGCTTCTCATAGAAAGGACACAGGCTGCTTTAATTCCGGGAATTGTTGGCAGTGTAGCGCAGGGGGTTGAGGCTCGGAGCTGCAGATGAGCGCGCATGCAGTAAAATTAAATTAAAAAGGAAAAAAGAAAAAACAATAAAATGGGAAAGAGAAAGGTGGTGGTGGGGGGGTGACCTACATAACCTTGGGACATCAGTCACTCCGTAGGGATTTAAGGCCGTTCCTGAGTGCCAGCAGGGTAACAACATCTCACCCTAGCAAATAAAGCAAGGGGCTGCAATGAGTCGGAATTACAGCCTGTAAGTGCGTATCACACCTAACAGATTGCTCAGTAAGGTTAGTGTGTTTAGAAACATTATGTTGATATGGGTTTATCTTGGGCATTGTGAGTCTGATGGTTTGCTAAGATTAAAATTAATTGAGTGTTTTTCACAGGCCCTTCGGGCATAATGTGTGGGCCTGACTAACTAAATTCACTATGGGCTCCTGGGTTGCCAGGAGCAAGTACTAGCTACTAGCTGGGAAGGTAATGTTACAAAAAAAGTGTTAGAGTGTCCCTCGGTCAATGGCCCCTGTTGGTGGCAGCAGCTTCAGCTTAAGCACTAACAAGGGGAGAGTGGCCATGATTTGTTTGTTGCAGGCATACTGTGAAGATGGACGGAGACCTCGAACAGCAGCTGGCTGCCCTCCTCCGAGGCAAGGGTAGGGCATGGTGGGAGGTGCTGATCAGGGAGCAGGGCGAAGATGGGGGAGCAGGACCTTCGGGGCTGCTGCCCCCACCACAACCCAAGAACCCAGAGGAGGCCAACCCGAGGATGCAGCCGGAGAATCTGGCACCACTGACCCTGCCTGCTGAACCTGTGCTTCGGGCGGGGGTGCCAGGCACATCCGGACAAGAGCCACAGAAGCTGAAGCCCAGTCCAGATGAGACGTTGGTGCACCCTCCTCCTCCTCAAAAAAAAGCACGAAGGAAAAGAGCCGATCAAGGAGCAGCGGCAGCGAACCAAGTAGTGGGTATGCCAGAGTTGGATCAGCTGTCAGCTGAGGAGTGGAGGGCTCTACTTAGGAGTGGTGGCACCCCCAAAAGGAACAGGGGGCACCAGCTGAAACAGGGCAGAGAGTGGGAGGCCATGGAAAAGGTGCTGGTAGGGCACAGGAAGGAAACAGGGCAGAGAGTGGCAGGCCATGGAAAAGGGCTGGTAGGGCACAGGAAGGAAACAGGGCAGAGAGTGGAAGGCCATGGAAAAGGTGCTAGTAGGGCACAGGAAGGAAACAGGGCAGAGAGTGGGAGGCCATGGAAAAGGTGCTGCTAGGGCACAGGAAGGAAACGGAGGCATCGACACCCATAAACCTGGGTCTGCCGGGGGGCCTTCCAGTCCAGCCAGCACCGCTGCAGGCAAGCTTACGGACTCGTGAGCAACTGCGGAAGGGTCAACTCGTCCTGCCACAAGCACACTCCTCAGCTGAGAGTACCGGGCCATGGGTCCCACAGCAGACCGCCCTTGGGGGTTGGGTCAGCCAACCAGCAGGAGGGCTCGGGGAAGTGGCCACAGCGATACCCCAAGGGTGGAGACAGCCTAGCATGTGGTCTCCAGCAGGAAACCTGGGTCAATCAGGTGTGGAGCAGAAGCTTGACCGGTTGCTGGAATTACTGGTGGACCCAAATAGGGCATGGCCAGAAGTGGTCCAGGTGGCCCCGGCCATAGCAGGGACTGGGGAATTGTGAGCAGGAGTGGCATCTGCGCCACCACCAATACCAGAGCAGCAAGGGTCAGTGAGCTTTCTATTCCTGGCGGAGCCCATTGGGTCGCACTTGCCGGACAAGGTGAGGCAACAGATAATCAACGGCGAATACATTGACATCTTCTGAACCAGCCAAAAGAGCCAGAAAAAGAGAAAAAAGACAAGGAGGGAGATGACAGGGTCGGACAGAAACAGAGAGCAACTGTGCAGCGGACGTGGGAGAACTGGGCTGCAGGGTTCACAATTTATGCAGGGATCCTTGCCTAGTGCAACCCGGGGAAAGCTGACAGATTGTGGGTCTACTTTAACAGAATAATGACCATGCATGCTAGTAAGCCAGGTGAGGGGTGGTTAGAATATGACGAGGAGTATTGGAGAAGAAAATAGATGGACATGGCACGGTTGTGGGTGGTCTTGGACCTCCCACTGCTGTGGACGATTGATTTGGGGGGAGCGGTTCAACACAAAGACAGTGGTTTCCCGGTGATGTACCCATCGCCGAAAAAAGTTATCAAAGGGGTAATGGGGGCAGGAAAGGGCGATGTTTCAGCTACAACCAGGGGTCATACAAGACCGAGCGTTGCAGATACAAGCTTGAGTGTATGGCGTGAGGGAAACCACACTCGTTTCAACAGTGTGGGAAGGCGACAGAGGCAGGGGCAGGGAAGGCAAACAATTCTCGTCCCTTTCAGAAGGGAGGGAAAAAGGCTGCCAACACCGGTCAAGGCAGAAAATACTGAAGGGTGGTTGGTCAACTACTGAGACAGGGTAGCCGCTCGCTCTTTGGCAGATGGTTTCAGGGAAGGGTTCCGTACACCTTACCAAGGTCCAAGGAGGGTATACGAGGCTGACAACCTACGTTCTGCCAAGGAGTGACCGGAGGTCATGCAGGGTGAGTTCCTAATGATGAACCACCAGTCATACCCGGAAAGGGAGTCCGTCAATGCCTTCATCAACCCAGTCGACACCGTGGTGTATTACACGTCGTTCGACAGGGCAGTGGAGGTGGTGTGTCAGGCAGGCCAGGGGGCTTTGCTGGGGAAGGCTGATATAGAATAAGCATTCCGGCTGTTGCCGGTGTTCCCGGCAGATAGGGAGCTACTGGGCATAAAATTTGACGGGTGCTACTATATGGACAACTGCATGCCCATGGGGTGTGCGGTGGTATGTGCAGTTTTGGAGCAATTCAGCACATTTCTGCACTGGACCACGGCACAGAAAGCCAAAGTCGACCACATGGTTCATTATTTGGATGACTTTCTGATTGTGGGGAAGGCCGGCTCGGGGCAATGCGTGCATATCATGGTGGCATTCCATGAGGTGTGCACTGAGCTGGGTGTACCATTAGCCCAGGACAAGATGGAAGGGCCATGTACAAGGCTTTCCTTCTTGGGGATCGAGATTGATACGAGGGAGCAAGTGTTCCGGCTCCCCAAGACAAGGTGGTGGCCTTGGGCACCCGGCTGGACGCTGTGATGAGGGTGCTTAAAGTCACATTATGGGAGCTCCAGCAACTAGTGGGCCAGGTAATGCCCATAGGCAGGACATTCATGAGGTGCCTGGCGGGCGTTGGGGCAGGCTGTACAAAACCACACCACAGAATCCGGGTCACAGCGGCAATGCGGGCGGACCTAGGTATTTGGTAGACATTTCTGCAATGCTTCAATGGGGTGTCGATGTGGCCGGTGCTGGTGTCCAGTGAAGAATTAGATCTCTTCACAGATGCCTCGGGGGGCTTCGGCTTTGGGGCTTACCTGCAAGGAAAATGGTGTGCAGGGCAGTGGCCTTCAGAGGGGATCAGATGAGGCATCACAAGGCAGATAATGGTGATGGAATTTCTCCCCATTGTCGTGGCATTGGTGGTCTGGGGGGGGGGGGCATGTGCTGCGAGACAAGCACATCACATTCAGGTCGGATAACACCGGAGTGGTGTATGCCATCAACAAACAGTTGGGAGGCAAGGGCCCGGTGGGCAACCTCATGCGGGTGTTTGTCCTCAAGTGTCTGATGTTGAATATTACCTTTAGGGCAGTGCATGTACCAGGTATTGAAAACGGTTTCGCTGACACTCTTTCTCGTTTACAGTGGCAGAGGTTCTGAGAATTGGCACCAGCAGCAGACCAACAGCCCTGGGAAGTCACGCCATTCCTATGAGAGTTGATAATCCAGAGGTCTGGGAGTTGATTGAGAAGGCTCTTGCACCTAGGACACGTATAGCATACCAGAGGGGAGTCAACTGTTTTCTGGAGGTCCAACACACTCAAAGGTGGGCAACGACATGGCCGATCCCAGTTGCACAGCACATTGCTGGCACTGCCTGGTTCCAGAAAGTCAGGGGCTTCTCTGACTCTACAAGGGCATTTGCCCTTAGAAAGATGCTGGGAGGTTGGGCACGGGCAACCCCGAGGGGTACAGACAACAGACGACCTATCAGCCCTGCCATGTTCAGACAGATCTGGGATGAGCTGCCTAAGGTATGCTCATCCCGATGACACAAGGCTGATCCGGACAGCGTAGCTTGGCAGAAGACACTAGGAGAAAGGACTGCTGTGTGACCTAACTTCTCTGCTGGGACTAAAGTAGAAGAACTTTTGTATTTGACTTTTAATTTAGGGTAAAAAAACCTAACATACAAAAAAAAAAGTGTGTGTTTGGGTTAACTGAACTGAATGGGTATCTGAAGAGTTATCTAGGTGTAAATTTCAGGTGACTGAAAGGACAACTGCTGTGAGGTTTAAATTACTTGTAGAAAGATCTGGTAAGTAGGGGGAGTGGCTTAGCTAGAAGGAAGCTACATTTAAAGACTGCCTTAGAAAGTTTCTGCTAATAGCTTGGCAGAAGACACCAGGAGAAAGGACTGCTGTGTGACTGAACTTCTCTGCTGGGACTATATTGCCCTCCCTCCTTCCCTCCCCTCCACCCAAAGCTAGTTCTATTTTTATAGGCACAGAATTTGACTGACAACAGGAACTTCCTGTTTAGGGGCAGGAAGTGAGTGATCACAGAACCACCAAGGACCCACCATCCTAGAAGGGCAAGAGTAGCTCTCCGGCCCCCTCTAGCTGCTGGAGGTCTGCCTCTGAGCAAGTAAGTGGTCTACTGCGAAATATGGGATATTCTTGTCTCAGAACAGGACAATCAGGAGCTTAAAGGGCACACAGGCAGAAAGTAAGGAGAGAGAGAAAAAAAACAGAGGAAAGAGTAAGGATTGCAAACAGTTAAGGGGCCAGAAATAAGACATGATTGGAGTGGTGCAGTGCAGTGGAGCAGCAGTCTTCCGGGAGATGTTCTGGAGGATGCGGTGTTATCACATCTGCAGGCACCTCTCTGGGCTGAGGAAGGAGGTTGCTCATCTCCAGGCTGAGTTGGCCAGGATTTGTGGTACCTCCTCTTCCATCCAGGGACCACCAGTGCCACTGCCGTTGCCTCAGAGGTTGCCAAGAAAGAGGAGCGGTTGGACCACAGTGGGCTCAGGGAGGGTGAGGGTGGTGGAACAGAGGCGCATCCCTCCCATTGCACCTCTCCACAATTCCTATGCCATTCTGCCAAAGTGTGGTTCCTCTATGGAGGCACACACAGTGGAGACCAAGGAGGATGCTGGGAACCTCCACAAAGGAGACCCACAGGAGGGTGGCAGGGGACCCTGCAGGGGAAGGAAACAACTCCTGGTAGGGGACTCCATTGTTAGGAAGGTAGAACTGGGGGAGGAAGGGGAGAGGGAGGTAAGGTGCCTGCCTGGCGCCATGGCTTGCAGGGACAGGAAGCGAATCCTCAGGATTGCCGGAGCAACTGCAAAGGGGAGGGAGCTGGATGTCATTGTCCACCTAGGGACAAATGACCTGGCTAAGAAAGGGATTAGAGAAGTGCAGGAAGAGTTCGTGGAATTGGGGAGGGGCCTTAGTCAAGTAGCACGCATGGTAACCTTCTCAGAGGTGCTACCCATCTATGGCATAGGAGAGGCTAGGGTGTTCCGCACCATGGGATTCAATCAGTGGTTGAAAAACTGGTGTGGAGCTCAGGGATTTGGCTTCATTGGGG
Source organism: Neoceratodus forsteri (assembly GCA_016271365.2). NCBI lineage: Eukaryota > Metazoa > Chordata > Ceratodontiformes > Ceratodontidae > Neoceratodus > Neoceratodus forsteri. The sequence goes on from CM028133.1 coordinate 1,138,131,473, forward strand.
ACTGGGGGTCCACCTGGAGTGATGCAAGCCTATACTGGCATGATGGGCTGCATCTGTCCGGGAGGGGAACCAGGATCCTAGGTGATAGGTTTAAATGCTTCATTGGCAAGCTTTTAAACTAGCCAAGGGGGGAGGCACTGGAAAGGAGCAGGAAAATCCTAGCCCCCAAATAATCACGGTAGTAAGTGCGGCAAACACCAACACAGAGGTGTTGATAGGGAGAAGGGCAGGGGTAAATGGAGAAAGTGACAAAGGCAAGAAGGACAGGGATGGGGCAAAAGGGAGTAAGGCCATCAGGAAATGGAGGGTAATGAGTACCAATGCCCGTAGTCTGGGCAACAAGCTCCCTGAGCTGATGGCCTTAATGGAAGAGGGATGCCTGGATATCGTAGCAGTCACAGAAACATGGTACACAGAGAACCATGACTGGATGTTAACATACCAGGGTACATAACCTACAGGAGAGACAGGCAGGGAGAAGAGGGGAGGAGTAGCTCTATGTAAAGGAAGGGATAAAGCAACTGAACAAAAGAGTAAACAGGGAGGAGAGGAGGCACTATGGGTCACCTTGGAGACTGGAAAGGAGCACCACAATCCGCACAGGGTTGTGTACAGACCCCCATCTCAGGGGAAGGAATGGACAAGGATATAATCGAGGCATTCTTGGAATGGCAGAGAAAGGGAGATACTGTTGATGGAGACCTGAATATGCCAGATGTTAACTGGAGCACATTTGCTGCAGCCACATCCAAGAGCAGGGCCATTCTTGATGCCCTACAGTTGGCAGGCATTAGACAGCTAGTTTGAACCCACTATGAGGGAGCAATCTTAGACTTCAGACTTCAAACGGGGGCAGGAGAAGATCTCAGATCTAGAAGTGGGTTGCCATCTGGGGACAAGTGACCATCAAACAGTGTGGTTCACGCAACTCAGCTACAGAGTCAAGCCATACAAAAGTGAGGGTACTGGACTTTAGGAGGGCTGACTTTGGCAAGATGGGAGAGTGCCTCAGAAAAGCACTAGCAAACAGGCTAGAAGGAGGTGTGGAGCAACAATGGGGAATTATCAAAACTGCCATCACAGAGGCAACAAGCCTTTGTGTGAAGCAAATGAACAAATCAAAATGAAAGAAAAGCCACTCTGGTTCTCAAAAGAGGTGGCTGTGAAAGTCAGGAAGAAAAATATAGCATTCCGGAAGTATAAGGAAACACAGAACGAGCAGGACAGAGAGCTGTACCAGTTAAGACAGAAGGAAGCAGGGAGGGAGGTCAGAATAGCAAAGGCCCAAACTGAGGAAAAGATAGCCAACTCAGTTAAGAAGGGGGATAAAACCTGTTACAGGTACCTCAGCGAGCGTAGAAAGACAAAGGGAGGGATAGTGAGGCTGAATAGAATGAACAGTGGGTGGGCAGAGGGGGACAGTGAAAAAGCAGGAATACTGAACGAATATTTCTGCTCGGTATTCACAAAAGAGGAGGGGAAGTGCCTAATCCAATTAACAGAAGCACTCTTTGATAGGGGGTCGATCCCAGTCCTTTCTACAGAAGAAAGGGTTCTGCAAGAACTCCTAAAACTGAAGGTGGACAAAGCAATGGGTCCTGATGGAATTCACCCCAGAATTCTAAAAGAATTAAGGGAGGAACTAGTGAAACCACTGGCTACTCTTTTTAATAAATCATGGGAGGATGGTGTGGTACCCGAGGACTGGAGGAAGGCGGATGTGATTCCCCTTCACAAAAGGGGGTCCAAGACAGAGGCAGGAAACTACAGACCTGTCAGTTTGACCTCTGTGGTAGGGAAAGTGATGGAGTCACTTCTGAAGGAAAGAATAGTCGAGTACCTAGAGGCCAGTGGAGCACAGGACCCAAGGCAGCATGGGTTCACAGCGGGAAGGTCATGTCAGACGAATCTAATAGATTTCTTTGACTGGGTGACCAAAGTAGTAGACCGGGGAGGGGCTGTGGACATGGCCTACCTAGACTTTAGCAAGGCATTTGACACAGTCCCACACAAAAGATTAATAGTCAAATTAACCAGCCTGGGAGTGGGTCCCAGGGTGGTAGCCTGGGTAAAACATTGGCTGGACAACAGGACACAGAAGGTAATTGTAAATGGAGTCCACTCTGAAGAAAGGGGTTACTAGTGGGGTACCGCAGGGTTCAGTATTGGGTCCAGTCCTTTTATTGTCTTCATCAGTGACATTGCAGAGGACTGAAGGTAAACTATGCCTTTTGCAGTTGACACAAAATCTGCAACAGGGTTGATACACAAGGAGGCGTGGAAAGGATGAAAAGGGACTTGGCAAGGTTGGAGGAATGGTCAGAAGTATGGCAGCTAGGATTCAATGCAAAGAAGTGCAATAATGCACCTGGGAAACAAGAACCCAGGGAAGAATACACAATGGGTGGGGAGGTAGTAACAACAACAAAAAAGGAAAGGGACCGGGGAATCATATCAGATGACCTTAAGGTTAGCAAGCAATGTGAGAAGGCAGTAGGGAGGGCTGGGGGTATACTGGGATGTATAGGGAGAGGCATCAGCAGCAGAAAACAGGAAGTTGTTATCCCTCTGTACAGACAGTTGGTGAGACCCCATCTGGAGTACTGTGTCCAGTTCTAGAGACCCCATCTCCGCAAGGACATAGACAGGATAGAGGCAGTCCAGAGGAGGGCAACTAAAATGGTGCAGGGTCTGCAAGAGAAGCCGTATGAGGAGAGACTAAAGGAGCTTAATATGTATACCCTTGAGGAAAGAAGGGAGAGGGGGACATGATAGAAACTTTTAAGTACCTCAGTGGAATCAACAAAGTCCAAGAGGGTAGCATTTTCAGAAAGAGAGACTTGCAAGAACAAGGGACACAATTTAAAGATAGAAGGAGGGGGTGTCTAGGGCAATGTGAGGAAGTATTATTTCACAGAGAGGGTAGTGGATGCATGGAACAGCCTTCCTGAGGAGGTTGTGGGGTCTAAAACTGTGGGAGAATTCAAGAATGCATGGGACAGACATAAGGCAATTCTTGTGGGGGGTAGGAAGAAATAGGCTGTTGGTTAACTAGGATCTGCGGCCTATCCTGTAGGTAGGGAAATGGGCAGACTAGATGGGCCTAGCGGTCCTTATCTGCCATCAAAGTCTATGTTTCTATGTACTTGGTAGCGTTTTGCAGGGCATTCTGGGTGTCAGAGCTCATGCAGCCTAGCAAGGCTACTGGGAGACCAGCAGCGTTGGCAGAGGCAGACGTGGAGGTCACAATGTCTGGAGTCTTTGTCCGCATCTGGAAAAGCAAGACCAATCAGCTTGCCCACGGGCGGTGGTGCTGGCTAGGGGCACCCCACTGCCTCCAGTGGGATGTGGGGCCATGGGTACAGGATTATATAACTCAGCTTCCGGCAATGGGGGGGGCCTTCTTCCGACATGGAGGGGGTGGCCCCCTAACAGTGTACCAGTCTAGGCATGTGTTGCAAAAGACCTTGTGACAGCTGGGCATCCTGGCAGAATACTACAGCGCACACACTCCTTTAGGATTGGGGCAGCATCACATGGCAGGGTGGAGGGCTTAGCAGATGGGGCAATACAAGCATTGGGTAGATGGAAGTCGCAGGCTTTTGAAATATACGTAAGGCCACACATGTTATAACTCTCTTTTGCTTTGTTTGGACAGGTGTTGCTGTCCAAGCAGAGCAGATCTGGATTGGTGGCCACTCATACATCCACTGGGCGGTCCACAGGGTGAGGCATTATCCCAGAGGAGAGAACCTGTTCCTGGCACCAAAGATGGCGGAGGTGCATTGGTTGGGGTGGCACGGGATGCGATGGAATGAGTTAATTGCAACACTGCAAGCAAGAACCCAAGCGAGATGGCAGCCAGATATTTTAGTTCTTCATTTGGGGGGAAATGATCTGGGAGTTATGTATGCGAGGGAACTTAAGGAGACGGTCAGGCAGGACCTGGCAAGAGTGAAGCAATGGTGGCCCCAGGTGCATATAATTTGGTCAGATATGGTGCAGCAGTGGTGGCATGCCCGGAACATTAGGTCAATAGAGAAGGTGCGCCGGCTGCAGAACGCGGCCATGAGACCAATTATGGACTCCATGGGGGGGTCCTTAGCAGCGCACCTGGGAGTTTCTGTGAAAGAGCCTGATCTGTATAGCAGAGAAGGTGTACATCTATCACAGAAAGGATTAGACTTGTTTCTGAATGACATACAGTGGGCAGTGGTGAGTGTATTGGCGTGAGGCGCTTGTGGGGGTGAGTGGTGAAACTCACCTTATGGCGGCTTGGTAGTCTTAGAACGCTGTGGAGGGGGTAACAGGGGATCACGTGTCTTGACCAGCCAGATCTCCCTGAGGCTGACAGAAAAGTGGGCCTGACTGATGGCGTCCGGAGGGCACCCTCTTAGGGTAGGGTCCCGTGGCATGGCAGTTCCTCAGACGGGAGAGGAGCTAGCCACAGCCAGTCACAGAGCCATCCCTTATGCCCTGGAAGCTGTTGTCCCTCACGGGGTCCGAGTTGATGGAAGGTGGCCCTCTCCTTAGAAGGAGGGTCGACCATCAATGATCTAGTGCTCCATGGGAAGTTAGGTTCCTTCCAAGGCTACCTAGCTGCGCACTGCACGCTAGCAGTTGTATATATGGACAATTGGTTTTATCAATAAACACATGGCAGTGGCCATTTCTCCAAAGCCCGTTGTTGTGTCAGTTTGTTCAGGTGAAGAAGGCATATGCCCTCAAAAGACAAAACGAAGCAGCCTGAAGGGCTTCAGAATTTTTTTCTTTGCTGACTAAGCAACACTGCCCCAGAGGAGTCTCTCTGCTCTCCTTGTTGACAGTTTTTTCTGCTTATTTTGGTAATGTTTTTTGCTGAGTGTTTTTAGAGAATTTTTAAGCAGTTTCCTTGGTTCCCGGGAACCACTATTTTCGGCTGGTTCCGTGGTTCCCTCCGCTTTATTCTCATGCTATTTTCACAGTGATTTAAGCAGTAATTCCCAGCAGGGTGTGTGTCGTGCTGGGATAACGTCATGCCTCAGGTGGTTGGGCGAAGGCTGCAGGCCGATTGCATCCAATACCTGAGGCGTGATGTTATCCCAGCACGACACACACCCTGTCGGGCATTACTATTATACAATGACTTGTTGTTATACTGAATAAACAAAATTATTTTAAAGAATGTTTTTGTTAGTGTGTAAAAATATTTTTGTTTCTTAACAGAAGATGGAGTCATGTGGATCGAATGGAATCAGTCAGGAGGCCCTCAGTGCTGAGACTAGACCCGTGATGATGTACTGGAATAACATCACAGAGCCAGCCCAAGACTGACCAATCACAGTCCAGGACTCTTTCTTATCATTGTATAATACGTGTTTACATCGGTTCCTTTAGTTATTTTTATTATGGTTGCCTTTTTCTTTAGGGAACCGGTGATTTTGAAGGGTTTTGAAGTATTTTTGCCTCAGAAATAGTGGTACCTTACCATGAGGGAACTATTTGGAATCTTCACTTTTGAAAGTTACTACTCGGGTCTCTATTAATTAGCACGTCAGACACCCAGAATTAAAAAGAAAACTGGATCTACAGATTTTAAAAACTGTCTTGATTGTCACAGGATTCTTGCTAAACCCGATTTTCACAACCTGTGCCTTAAAGGGAAACATCCATCTAGTATTAATCAATATTGTTACCAATGGAAATCTGCTTTACATAAGCTGTTTACCGAACCCGTAACACTTTTAGGGCCAGAATTATTCCCATTCAGCTTCCCCTCCCTTTATTGCTGCAGTCATCCATTTACTAAATCGCAGGCACAGGAAATGACATCACCTCAGGGGAAACACATATAGTCAATCAATATTTTAACCAGGAGAGACGCATTAAGCTGAAGCTTGAGTCCAGGTATGACCTGAGAGCACAAGAAAGTTAAGTGACTTGCTCAGGATCATACAGTAATATACGGGAGAACTGTGGGATTCAAAGCCAGGTCTCCAGGTTTGAGGCTCAGAGCTTCAAACCACTGCACTATACTGCATCTTTCAAGGTAAGAGGAAAACAAGTATTTGCCAATGCCAAATGTTTGCTTGCTGGCATTGGCATTGCTAGTGCAGGAGTTAGAGATGCATAATAGGAATGGCAGTATTGAACTAACCCCCACCCCCACCATGCAGAGAGTAAAAGGCGTTGGGGAGTGCCTTTGGGTCATCGGCTATAACGCTTATGCCATTTCACCTCACCCCTTCCCGCAGACACTGGCAGGTGTTGCAATGTGCTTTGAGGTTCTCACTCACTGGTGTGAGTCACCCCCACTAGTACTTCACTACAGTGTTACCATTGAATGTGAGCCCAGATCCTGAAGTGGGACATCCCCTTCTACTATACGTCACTGAAGTCAACAGCAACTCTCTGACACCAGGTTTTATTCTTCTCTTCCACAGGACCCCACTGCTGACTATCAGACTGAGGTCACCATCACCTCTGCCACTGAAAACAAAGAGCTCCCTGCTTCTGCTAAGAGACTCATAGTTCAGCATCCCCAGACATCCAGGTTTTATCTCCTTCCCCAAATCCACAAAACAGGTAACCCGGATTGTCCCACAGTGTCTGCCTGCACCTGCCCCACATCCCACATCTCTGCATTTTTGGACAGCCTCATGAGACCCCTTGTTGAGTCCCTGCCCTCCTATGTTAAAGACACTAACCATGCTCTCCAGTTATTTGACAGGTTCAGATTCAGTGACTCATCAGCTCATCTTCACCATGGACATCAAATCTCTTTACACAGTGATCCCCCATGATGATGGTCTGACAGCGCTGCAGCATTTCTTGAATAAGCGGGAAGTCCAGCAGCCACCCACCCACACACTCAGTAGCGGCTCTAGCCACAAATGGTTACTAGGGCACAGCTGGGGCACAATACATGGCAGCCAGGGCACTGATATATTGTTACTAATGGAAGCTCTGCACCATATGGGGCACCAATATGGAGGAAGCTCTGCACCATATGGGGCACCAACTGGGGCACAGCATTTTTTCACCAGGGCACATGCCCTGGCGGGCCCTGGTGTAGAGCCGCCACTGCACACACTAACTCGTCTGGCAGAACTGGTTCTTACACTCAATGCTTTTTCTTTTAATAGTTTTTTTCAGCAGGTCAGTGGAGTTGCCATGGGTACCAAGATGGGTCTCAGCTTTGCTAATCTGTTTGTGGGTTGGGTGGAGGAACGTCTTTTTTCTCTCATTCACAGGGACTGTGCTTGAACTCTACAAACGCTTCATTGATGACTGTGTGGGGGCCACCTCCTGCTCCAGGGAGACCCTCCAAGTCTTCCTTGACAAGTTTACCACGGCCCATCCTTCCCTTCAATACACTGTTGAAATATCCTCCTGTACACTGCCTTTTCTGGATATCCAGTTGTCAGTACAGAACACTGGTCTAAAGACATCAGTTTATTACAAACCTACTGACTCTTACAGTTTCCTGCTCCACAGCTCCTTCCATCCTAAACATGTCAAGAATGGCCTGCCTTATTCAGTTTCTTAGACTTCGCAGGTAATGCAGTGAAGAGGAAGATTTTGCTGAGCGGACCCAAATAATGCATAGTTTTTTAATCAACAGGGGATACCCTAAAAGCACAGTGGACAGAGCACTCTCCCAAGTCAGTAACATGCCCTGTAACCTTGACCCCCACAGGAAGGATACTGTCACAGAAGAACAACGGCGTATTCCACTAGTGCTTCCTTTCCATCACAGCACACCTTCTCTTCACAGAATCATCACCAGTAACTTTCCCATTTTGCAAACTGACCCTAACATTGGTGCTTCCTTTACAGAACCACCTATTACCTCCTACCGCCGGCCACCTAACCTGTGGAATCTCCTGGTTAAAAGCAGCCTACCTACTCCTAACATTTCCTCCCTCCCAGGTACCAAACCTTGCAACAGGACTCGCTGCTACAGCTGCAAATTTATTTCCAGTGTGACTGAAATTCAGGGGTCTACAGGTGTTTTTCACATCACCAAGGAGTTCTTATGCACTTCCACTAATGTAGTGTATTGTATTCTTTGCAGGAAGTGTACAGCTATTTACATCGGAGAGACTGGTAGGCGCCTTGCTGACCATTTCAGGGAACATTACATAGTAGTCAGGAATGGGGACACTGCTAAACCCATTGTATCCCACTTTATCTCCAGGGACCACAGTGTCAGTGACCTTTCTGTTTGTGTCCTTCAACAGGGCTTCTGGGATCCTGACCATAGAAAAAACATGGAAACTAAGCTAATGTAACCCCTAGATGGCGCTATCCCAGGGGCTACTACCCCTGCCTGATTTGCCACTTACAGGTTGAGGGGCCTGGATCCAATGGCGGGTGCCTCCACCCAGAGGTCAGGGTTTGCAATAGTTAAACTAACTTGGTCACAGCCCTCTGGGACACTGCCACCCCCCTTTCTTCCCACTAGTGGCCCACACAATATATCAGAATTACCTTCACAGTATACACTTACCCCCAGGTCTGGTTCCGGCACTGGGACCTCCTGAGAAATGAGATACAGTGCAACAATCACAGTACAGTACTTTAACATAGACAAATACCTCCAGGCAGTATAACTTTGCTGAAACAAGCAGGCTTGATTTATTTAGGGGATATAACAGGACAGGGGAAATCAAGGTTAATTAGCTTATCACTCTAATAATCTACCTATGGCTCTGTGCAGGCCTATCCCTATCAGTTACTGTCCCTGGGTACCCAAGCCCTAGTGGCTAGTCCAAACTGCAGTAGCTGGTAGGGGCCCTTTCACACAGAGAAAAGGAGAATTAAACAGTCAGCAGTACAGTAATTCCATTTGGATTTAATGTGGCAATTCAACAGGGAGCGACCCTGAATTAGTACTCACGACCTCCAAATAAGATAGGGTCCTTCAATGTCAGCAGGGCTCACTTGAGGTACACAAACCTCTTCACACATCCATATAAAGAAAGCACTATACCAGGCAGGCTGCATCTGTATCCCGACCGCACTACTGCACAATACCCGGGAGAACACACAGCAGATTCAGTTCCTGACAGACCGAGTGCAATTTTCAGCAATTCTTCCAGTCTTCTACAGGGTGAGCCTGGTTTCTACTCTTCAGAGATCCTTTGATTCTTTTCACAGGCCGATTCAGTCTAACAAGCTGCAGACCGGAACTCTGGGCCTACACACGTTTTGACTAAAACTGCACACTGAAAAGCACAGGGCTCCTTCCTTCTTCACTGCCAAAGCTCAACTGAAACTCCAACCGACAAAACCGGGCACTTCTTTTGAGTTCCTCCCAGTTCTTGACTGGATTGGCTGTCACTCACAATAGACTGCTGCTGTTGGTCCAAAAGGCACTGAAGTCTAAACTACATCTCCCAGAGTCACTGCCCATACAATCCTCTTGTGGCTGGCTCAGATTATGAGTCCAAGTTCTCAGATTAGGTCAAGGCACCATTTTAGAGCTAGCTTACCCACACTGATTGGTCCAGTTCAGCAGTTCAAAACTAGAATGGGAACTAGCAGACACAGTTCTGACTGCAAAGCAAGCAGGTTAGACAAACTGTAATTTCATTATTACTCTAAATAATTTCTGGCAAACAGTTACATCTTTCAGATAGGTTCCCTTTGCACTCCTAGTGACTGCAAAATGAAGTGAATTGGCAGCAGCTCGAGTGGTACTCAGAGAAGCACACAGTCCCCCCATACAAACTAATTATGTCTGCAAGCAGACAGCTCTTAAAGAGACAGTACCAGAGGCTCTAAAAACACTCACTGATAAATGGCTTAAATGCCAAACACCATTCAGGCTTGGAGCATTCAAGCAAGCTCCTGGAAGTCTTTTGGGAACCCCCATTTGCAGGGAGGTTACACTAATCATTCGCCTTGGCTCCCAGCAGCCCTCTGGTTTAAATGACAGACTTTTTTTCCACTAACATCTTTCAGCCATCCCTTTTTTTCCCTATAGTCTATTTCTTTTTCTACTCATTTAATTCATTTTTCATTTTCACCATAAGTCTCCATCTTTGTCTCCTTCCCACACATTTGTCACCTTTCAGCCTTCTTACTAGGCCCTGTTAATTAGTCCCCACCTGGGAACTTCCCCAGCTCTTTCACTCCCATCACGCTTTATCTTTCCCATCACCTTTTTGTTTCACAGATTCTCTCTTAATCTTACCATTTATCACTTCTTCTCCCTGAGCCTCCCCTTTCTTCTTTCCCCACATATATTTCTCATTTTATCTCCCCTCTACACTAACTTTGTTTTTTTTCTCTTTTACAGTAGATATTTCCTGAAGAAGACCTAAGGTCAAAAAGTAGATTTTTAACTCTGTTTTCAGCATGCATTCAATATAACCATTTTGTTTTGCTTTTAGACCACATGCTGATGCAGCGCCTTGTTTTTGTTTTTTTACAATTTGTATCCTTTTCTACTGCACTACAGTGTCATGGTTTATGGAGCTCCATAAACCATTGGCAGAACAGTACCACAGCATCACCAGAAAAAAAACATCAAATAAGCTGTCCTCATGCTGGATATTCACAAGCACTAAACATAGAAACATAGAGGTTGACGGCAGATAAGGACCGCAAGGCCCATTCAGTCTGCCCATTTCTTTTTCTACCTTATAAATGTGCCATCGGCCTTTGTTCTGTCAGTGGCCTATCTATTCATACTCATCCGTATTGCTCCCTTATGCCTATTCCATGCCTGTTTGAAGCACTGCACTGTATTCATATCCACCACTTACTGAGGTAGGCCGTTCCATGCATCCACCACCCTTTCTGTGAAAAAGAACTTCCTCACAGAGAGGGTAGTGGATGCATGGAACAGCCTTCCTGAGGAGGTTGTGGGGTCTAAAACTGTGGGAGAATTCAAGAATGCATGGGACAGACATAAGGCAATTCTTGTGGGGGGCAGGAAGACATGGGCTGTTGGTTAACTAGGATCTACGGCCTATCCTGTAGGTAGGGAAATGAGCAGACTAGATGGGCCAAGCGGTCCTTATCTGCCGACAAAGTCTATGTTGCTATGTTTCTCACATTACTCCTTAATCGGCCTCCATCTAATCTCCTGCTGTGTCCTCTTGTCCTGCTATTTTTCTTATATTTAAACATGTTAGACTCTTTCACCTTGTTAATGCCCTTAAGGTGTTTGAATGTTTCGATCATATCACCCCTCTCCCTCCTTTGCTCAAGGGTATACATATTGAGTTCCGTTAATCTGTCCTTATATGTCTTCTCATGCAGTCCCTGCACCATTTTGGTTGCCCTTCTCTGGACTGCCTCAATTTGTTCAATGTCCTTGTGAAGTGTGGCCTCAGTACTGCAGAACTACTCCAGATGGGGCCTAACCAGTGTCTTGAAGAGGGATTATTACTCCTCTTACGACTTGTGATATTCTACTAATACACTCCCAACATCGCTTCTAGCCTTACCTACTGCTTTTAGAGGTCTGCTTGATGATTTCAGGTCATCTGTGATGATGATGCCCAAGTCTCTTTCTTCCTTTGTTACTGCCAGCAACCCTCCCAGCCTATAGGTGGCTTCAGGTTTCTTCTTCCTATGTGCATGATCTTGCACTTCGTTGCATTAAACCCCAGTTGCCACTCTTCCGAGTATTTTGCTAATTTATCCAGATCTCTTCTCATTCTGCCCACCCCATCTGGATCATCTACTCTGTTGCAGATCTTGGTGTCATCTGCAAACAGACAAGCCTTATCCTCTAGTCCATCTGCAATGTCACTAATGAAGATATTAAAGAGGACTGCCCCCAGGACTGATCACTACACAATCAGTCACTCAGCGTGAGACAGCTCTGTTGGCAGCGGTAAGAGTTACACTTGAAAAATGTCACAAAAGATAATTTAACCCAAAAACCACCAAAAAAATAGAAACACAGAAGATGACAGCAGATAAGACCACAAGGCACATCCAGTCTGCCCATTTGTTCCATCATATGAATGTGCCACAGGCCTGTACTCTGTCAGTAGCTTATCTAATCATACTCATCTGTATTGCTCCCTTTATGCCTATCCCATGCCAGTTTAAAGCCCGTCTGCACTGTATTCATATCCTCCACTTCTTGAGGTAGACTGTTCCATGCATTCACTACCCTTTCTGTGAAAAAGGCTTCCTCACATTACCTCTTAATCGGCCTCCATCTACTCTCGTGCTGTGTCCTCCTGTCCTGCTATTTTTCTTATACTGAAACATGTTCGACTCTTTACATAGAAACATAGACTTTGACAGCAGATAAGGACTGCCTGGCCCACCTAGTCTGCCCATTTCCCTACCTACTGGATAAACTGTAGATCCCAGTTAACCAACAGTCTATTTCTTCCTAACACCCACAAGAATTATCTTATGTCTGTCCAATGTATTCAAGAATTCCTCCACTGTTTTTGACCCCACAACCTCCTCAGGAAGGCTGTTCCATGCATACACCACCCACTCTGTGAAAAAATACTTCCAGTCGGCTTGCTACCGGCCAACAAGAGTTGTTGCCACATCATGTCCTTGTACCACTGGCATAATTTATGTCAGAGCCTATCCTCCGAAGAGGACAAGCAGTGACGCCGCTTTCCATGGTGCCAAGACCACCGATATCATGGAAGAGGACCGAGACAGAGACCGAGACCTTCGAGGTCGCAGAGGGTGGGTCAAAGAGGGGGCGGGGGACACCCGCTCATCCCTCGGTTCAGGGTCCTTGACCGGGGACTTCCGCACAGGAGGCACGGGCAAGTCAGAAAACAGTTGTGAAGGTAAGGTAGAAACTATGCAGCATCTGTATTTTGAATGTACTAGAATAAAAGGCTTTTGGTCGGATTTGGCATCCTTCTGGGGTGCAGGGTTCTTGACTGGGGACTTCGGGACAGGGGGCACGGGCAAGTCCTCTGTTACCACCGGGGGAACTGGTGAAGGGTTGTTGGCTTCTCCAGTCGACAACCCATCCAACGGATCGAGAAAAATCTCGACCGGGTTGACAGGTGTCTTGGCCGGCTGACCTGACGGGGACACCGTGAAGCCAGCGGCCTTAACCGCAACCTTGACTGAAGTCGAGAGCCAGTGGTCCAGTGAAGGGGATCTCTCCTGCTCCCATGAACGTCGACGGTGGGACTTAACTTTCGGTTCTTTTTTCTTCGACCTACTCATGTGTCACGATGGTCCTTCTCCCTTAGTGGAGAGGGACTGGCAAAGCTCCTTGAAAGAAGCAAGTGTAGGAGCCCAAGGAAAGCAGGATAAACATCGAGGCGGAAGATGATGCGGCCAGAGCCGCCTCCTCCTCGAGGGCGATCAACTGCTCCAGCTGCTCCATGGAGCCCGCAGCTGTGGACACTGCCCAACGAGCCTCCTTCACCAGTGGGTACCATTTCTCGGGGCACCTTAGTTGTAGTCAGGCAGTGTGGTCCTCCAGAACCAAAGCTGTGAAAGACTTGCAAAGATCGCAGGCCTGAGGATCATGAGCAAGACCCAGGCAATAAATGCACGTGGAGAGCGGGTTGGTCTGGGACATTTTCTGCCCGGAAGGACACCGACGGAAGTTGGGAGTGGATTTGACCATCACAGCTACGAGGGAAGATGAAGATGTAAGTCTAGAGAACTTTAAAATGATTTTCGGTACTTCCGAATTAGGATGCAGGCCTTAAAACACAGAACGCTAAGGAGGGAACCTGAGCTTCCAAGCGGTAAGGAAGATCTGGCATCACAGGGCGGAGCCGAGGGTTTTACCACCCAAGTGGGTGGGAGGAGCCAGCTTGAAGACCTTCCGGTAAGATTTAAAGCAGCAAGGAACCTGCCACAAAGTGTGGATCGAACAACATATCCATGTCCCTAGAAATAAGCATTACACATTCTAGCCTGATTTAGAAGCACTGGGGAAATGGGCTAGTGAATGGGGATGAAATTTAACAGAAAAATGTAAAGTTACACATTTTGATACAAAAAATATTTTTTGGTTTTGAATTATAATTTGATTTGTTTTAAAATATGTAAGAGACACATGGGATACAGTACATAACAGCGATCACATAATACAATCTAGCATGGCTCAAACAGCACACAGTGCAATACAGTTATGGGCACAAGATCATAATTCATATACAGTCATAGATAATTCCATCCTGATAGGGATCCTTGTATACTAGTACTCAAATGATAAGTCTTCCCCCTAAATCTCTCCCTTCCCTTCGCCCTTCTCAGCATCAGGTTACCTCTCTGGGTACTCATTATGGGACAAAATGAGGATCTTGTACTGACATATAGAGCACCCACTTCCTCCACTGGAGTTCAAATTTGTCTTTTCTGTTTAAATGGCTAGCCGCCAGTCTTTCCAGATAGTATACTTCCTTCATGGCTGTGAACCCATTCCCTTGTGGTCGGAGGTGAGGTCCGACCCCATAGTCTGGTGATTGCTTTCTTAGCTATCAATATATAAGTAATCAAGAGACAGCCCCTCGTAATATGGAGGCCTACGGGGGATTATTGAAAGCAGCACCAATTCAGGAGTTAGGACAGCCTCTTCCCCCACCAACTCCCCCAATGTTTCACCACCTCCCCAAAAAGGTCGGAGCACCGGGCATGACCAGAAAATATGTACATGTCCCCCCCCTTTTCCCCACAAGATCTCCAGCAACTTCCTACTGGGCCACCTATAAATTTCGCCAGTTTAGCTGGTGTATTAAAAAATCTAAGCCTGACTTTCCAGGCAAATTCCCGCCAGTATGGTGCTAGGGATATTCCATGGGATAACCTGATATATTTAAACCAGAGGTCTTCTGAAACCGGTATCAATAATTCCCGATTCCAAGCTGCCAGGACCCCTAAAGTTGAATCTCTAGTAAACTCCTGCAATCCCTTATACAGTGTTCCAATCAAGTGTGTGTGTGTGTGTGTGTGTGTGTGTGGGGGGGGGTTATTCCCTTTACAGAAGATACAATAATTAGCAGTAATTGAGGAGATAGATGGGAGGCAGTTCCAATAAGGAGCCTTATCACCAGATAGGCTTGTAAGAACAAAAATTTATAATAACTTGCTCACAACAGTGCATGATGAAAAAGAACTAGGAGTAATATAATTACTGAACTGAAGACCTGAAAACAAAATAGCACTGATTCAAACAAGCCAATTAACTCAATAAACAGAAACCAGCAATACTGTAATAGCACCACTTTATCACAGCTACATTAGACCTTCTACTGAATGTTGCTCACAATTATTCTGGAATGGATATGGATTGCAGTTTGAACAATAAAAAGGAAAAACACATTGAAGTGTAACAAGAACAATTAGTGGCTAAGATGGAAGAACGCATGGATACATTAAAACCACGTTTATTACATAGAAGGCGAGTGAGAGGAGACCTTTAACTTCTGTAAAACTCCAGTAAATGAATGATACTAAATGAGAGAGAGAGAGAGAGGAGTCAGGACTAAACAACTGTGCAGAGCAAAAGTCTCACACATCACACTGTCCATGTCAGTCTCACAGTTAAAATGCATCTTTTTGCTTCTAAGTTCAATTTGGCACAATAAAGAAAAAAAATCTCCACTCCATCCTCAGCAACCAAACCATTCCATTTCAGGATGCCTCCATATCATGTTGGGATGGTACTGTGTTTGTGAATGGATTCTGGTTGCAGAGGGGGGAATGCGATCCGGATATTTTCTGTATTGTACAACATCAAAAATAGATGCATTTTAACTGTGACTCGATTCTTCTCTGGGCTGCTGGATTTTATTTATTTGGCATTTTAACTGTGAGACTGAGGAGATGGTCTGTGATACATGTTTGCACAGTTTAGTCCCAACTCCCGTATTAACATACTATAAGTTATCCTCCTCAAATCAGCTTCTCCTCCTCCCTGCTTTCTCTTACTTCTGCACTACACAACTATCTCACCCCTTCCTGTACCTGCTTCTGACCCCCTCCTCACCTAACTCCTGTCTACCTTCTCTCCTGCCCCCTTCCTCATGCACTTACCCCACCACTCTTGGTCTAGCACTTAACCTCAAGACGTGCTCACCTATGTGGAAGGCTACTGGGACTGCTGCAGTGTACCACTCACTGAATCCTGTTGCACTCCTCCTCCTCCTAGGCACACGGCTCAGCACTGCTCTTAACAATTGTATGTATCATGCATTGTATACCTGTCATCTGTGCATTGTATACCTGTCATCTGTGCATTGTATACCTGTCATCTGTGCTCCTCCTGTACTGTAACTGCTGCAGTGTACCCCCCACAACATCCTGCTGCACTCCTCCTCCTCCTAGGCACACGGCTCAGCACTGCCCTTAACAACTGTATGTATCATGCATTGTATACCTGTCATCTATGCATTGTATACCTGTCATCTGTGCTCCTCCTGTACTGTAACTGCTGCAGTGCACCACCCACAAAATCCTGCTGCACTCCTCCTCCTCCTAGGCACACGGCTCAGCACTGCTCTTAACAATTGTATGTATCATGCATTGTATACCTGTTATCTATGCTCCTCCTGTATTGTAACTGCTGCAGTGTACCCCCCACAGAATCCTGCTGCACTCCTCCTGCTAGGCACACAGCTCAGCACTGCTCTTAACAACTGTATGTATCATGCATTGTATACCTGTCATCTGTGCACTGTATACCTGTCATCTATGCATTGTATACCTGTCATCTATGCTCTTCCTGTACTGTAACTGCTGCAGTGCACCACCCACAAAATCCTGCTGCACTCCTCCTCCTCCTAGGCACACGGCTCAGCACTGCTCTTAACAATTGTATGTATCATGCATTGTATACCTGTCATCTGTGCATTGTATACCTGTCATCTATGCATTGTATACCTGTCATCTGTGCTCCTCCTGTACTGTAACTGCTGCGGTGTACCCCCCACAGAATCCTGCTGCACTCCTCCTCCTAGGCACACGGCTCAGCACTGCCCTTAACAATTGTATGTATCATGCATTGTATACCTGTCATCTGTGCATTGTATACCTGTCATCTGTGCTCCTCCTGTACTGTAACTGCTGCAGTGTACCACTCACAACATCCCGCTGCACTCCTCCTCCTCCTTCTAGGCACACGGCTCAGCACTGCTCTTAACAATTGTATGTATCATGCATTGTATACCTGTCATCTGTGCATTGTATACCTGTCATCTGTGCATTGTATACCTGTCATCTGTGCTCCTCCTGTACTGTAACTGCTGCAGTGTACCCCCCACAACATCTTGCTGCACTCCTCCTCCTCCTAGGCACACGGCTCAGCACTGCCCTTAACAATTGTATGTATCATGCATTGTATACCTGTCATCTGTGCATTGTATACCTGTCATCTGTGCTCCTCCTGTACTGTAACTGCTGCAGTGTACCACTCACAACATCCCGCTGCACTCCTCCTCCTTCTAGGCACACGGCTCAGCACTGCTCTTAATAATTGTATGTATCATGCATTGTATACCTGTCATCTGTGCATTGTATACCTGTCATCTATGCATTGTATACCTGTCATCGATGCTCCTCCTGTACTGTAACTGCTGCAGTGTACCCTCCACAAAATCCTGCTGCACTCCTCCTCCTCCTAGGCACTGGCTCAGCACTGCTCTTAACAATTGTATGTATCATGCATTGTATACCTGTCATCTGTGCTCCTCCTGTACTGTAAATGATGCCGCTCACATGAATGTACTTCTATGTTACACACTCCTTGACCATGGTTGAACGTATGTACTGTACTGTATCTGTTGTACCACTGTATTACTGCATTTAATCCCACCTCTGTATTACTGTATGATTTGTCATTGCTACCACTGTCATCCCACTCCCCCTTCCCCCAGGACGTACCGTGAGACGAGCATTAAGTTGCCCAGTGTATCTTTCCTGGTGAAACATTTCAATAAATAAATAACTAAATAACACTGTCACAAAGTCAGTCAGTTAAGAGTGAGACTGTCAGAGTGACAAAGGTCGTATTTTTTAGCTGCTGAATTGAGAACAGACAGGAGTCAGGACTGCCTGAGCTTCAGTAGTAGCCTAATTAACTAGAATGCAGCCGACCCATCCTTGGTCCTCACTTTTAGTCTTTAGAGTGGTTATGGACAACTGCAGTATAGAAAAATTAATATAAAATATACGTCACCAGACACTGAGACAGGATAGATTCCTGCCAGTTCAGGGGACCCAGCAGGGACTCGGGAGTGAATCAGTCAGGCCGGCAGGCTGGGACGGGTTTGGGGGGTTTTCGGTTAGATTCTCAGTCAATCACTGGCACAGACGCACAGAGAATGGGGCAGAATTCAAAATCAAATCAAATCAAAATTTATTTATAAAGCACTTTTCAAGAAATCAAAGCGCTGATACAAAGCAGAAATAAAACATCAACAGTAATAAATAAAATCATAAAACAATAAAATAACCATAAGATAAACTAATCAAATGCCAGTAAAAAAAGATGACTTTTCAGAGATCTCTTAAATGCTTCCACGGACAGGCACTCTCTAATCTGACGAGGTAGAGAATTCCATAGGGTCGGGGCCATAAAGGAAAAAGCCCTTGCCCCAGATGATTTGAAACAAACCCTGGGAATCTCTAGCAATCCCTCGCCAGTGGAGCGGAGTGGGCGGAGAGGACGATAGGGACAAAGGAGATCTTGCAGGTAGCCTGGTCCCTGGCCATGTAGGGTCTTATAGGTCAGCAATGCGACCTTGAAGGTGATTCTCCATCGCACTGGCAGCCAGTGCAATTCGCGCAGCACAGGTGTGACATGGCAAGTTCTTGGTAGCCCTGTCAACAACCTAGCTGCCGCGTTCTGCACCAGCTGCAGGCGACGGAGATCTACCCCCAGCAACCCTAGATATAAAGCATTACAGTAATCAAGACAGGAAGAAACAAAAGCGTGGACCAGCACAGGAAGGTCATCATGTGGAACAAGGTGTTTTATCGGGGCGATATTCCTCAGATGATAAAAGGAAGATTTGACAGTGGCAGACACCTGCATCTTTAGTGTCAGCGCACTGTCAAAAATAACGCCCAGATTTCGCACCTGTTCAGAAGGTCTCAACTGGGTATCCCCTAAGAAGAGACCAGAGGGGACCCCAGGAGTCAACTTCTTTGCATAATGACCCGGGTCAACGACTAATACCTCAGTCTTATCCGGATTTAACCTCAACCAGTTCGCACACATCTAATCCTGAATCTCAGCGAGGCAGTTGTTAAAAACCGAGACAGCATCATTTTGTTTGGGTACAAAGGACATATAGAGCCGAGTGTCATCTGCATAACAGTGAAAACTCAGCCCATAATGCCTTATAATGTCTCCCAACGGTAGCATGTACACCGTGAACAACATGGGGGAAAGCACAGAGCCCTGCGGCACCCCAAAAGACAGAGCAAAGGGAGCAGAAGAAAAAATCCCTGAAACTACCCTTTGACTTCTGCCTGTGAGGAAAGAATGGAACCATCTGAGGACCGTCCCTGACAGTCCACAGAGTAGCCGCAGGCGATCCAGCAACACCCCATGGTCCACGGTGTCAAACGCTGCAGAGAGATCAAGAAGAACCAAGATCGAACGGCTCTTCTGATCTCTTGCTATTAGGAGATCATTAAGTACCCGAACTAATGCAGTCTCGGTACTATGCCTCTTCCTGAACCCGGACTGGAGAGGATCACAGACTTCATGGGTGGTAAGAAAGTCATCAAGCTGTAACGAGACTACTTTCTCAATAACCTTGCCCAAAAAGGGCAGGTTAGAGATCAGTCTGTAGTTAGCAAGGCAGTCGGGTCAAGGGAAGGTTTTTTTCAAAAGGGGTGTCATGACAGCCTCTTTCAAGGACTCCAGAAACACCCCTTGATCCAAAGAACCCCAGACTATCCTCTCAAGGATTGGTCCAATCGCATCCATGCATCCCACAAGGAGGCGCGTAGGACCGGGATCCAAACTACAGCAAGTCGGTCGCAGACCTTGGACAATCTTCATGATATCCATGATCGCTGGCTGGTCGAAGTCCATCCAGACAGGCCAAGGACATGTAACTCCATGTTGGTCACTGCAATGCTCGTTTGAACGCATGCCGCGGATCTCCGATCTGATTGATGACACCTTATCATCAAAAAACCGAGCAAACTCAACACACTGTGTTTGTGAAAAAGCTCTCTGATTCCGCAGACAGGCTGGATTGCACAGTCTGTTGACGGTCCGGAAGAGCTGAGCAGGTCGGTTTCTTGATGCAGTTATCTCCCTGGACAGGAATTCTGCCTTCTTATGGGAGATTACTGATTGATAGTCCACGTAATGGGCCATCAATCTAAGTTTGTCACCTTCCAGGCCGGATTTCCGCCAACAGCGCTCCAATCTTCGCCCCTTCCTCCTCAACTCCCTCAAAGTCCCATCAAACTAAAGGGATCGAGGGCGGAGGGAGAGGGGGCAAACACGGAAAGGCGCAATGGAATCCAGTGCCCTCAACACCATATTATTATAGTGCACTACTAAGGCATCTGGTTCCATGCACTCCATCGGCCAACTCGATAGGTCCAGCACCGCCATCAGACCCTCAGGGGTAACTCCCCTCAAAGGGCGGTACTGGACCATCTCCAAAGGGGTGGGTCTTATAAGGGGGGTCGCGAAATTGAACCCTACAGAGTAATGGTCAGACCACCCGACTGGTTCCACCACCAGTCCCGTGATCTCCATACCCAAGGTGAACACTAAATCCAGAGAATGACCATGAATATGGGTAGCAGCGGTAACCACCTGTGTGAAGCCCAACAAATTCATTAGTTGGAGAAAGTCTTGACCAAACTACGAGAATTCATCGTCGACCCAGGCATTAAAGTACCCCAGAACCAACCACCTGGAGGGCTCCAATACCAGATTGACAATGAAGACCGCCACTTCTTGCAGAAAAACTTGCTCGCCACCGGGTAGACGGTAAACGAGCAGAATTCTGCAGCCCACACCTGCTCCCATGATACATTCAAAGGATCCAGGGGACACCACTGGAACCTCTACAAGGCTCAATTCCGATTTAAAACAAATAGCGACTCCCCCACCCCTACGATCCAACCTTGGGCGATGTATTACCGAGTACCCGGCTGGGACAGCTGACTCCAAAGTGGGGCTGCATTTTCATCCAGCCAGGTCTCGTAATGCATGTCAGGTCAGATGATTCAACAAAATCAGCAATTATTGCCGCTTTGTTCTTTATTGACCTGGCATTGTATAACAATGCAGGGTTGGATGAGAGGCGTGGAGGAGCAGGCTACGTGCCCATTATCAGTGGAGCCCTTGGGTATGGGAACCAGGCAACCACTCCCATGTCCTGGACCCATTTAACCCAAGGCGTCTCACTCGACCCCACCGTCTCAATTCGCCCTCCGCCACCCCCCCAAAGCGGACCCCCCCTCCTCTTACCCTCCTCCACACAATCCACAAGGCAGCAGCGCCCTATATACTACGGGCTGTAGCGGAGGCAATCAAAAAACGCAGGTCCCTCAGCCTGAAGGGAGAAGGTAGCCCTCGCATGGATATTTGATCCCAACACGTAACTCATGTAGATTTAAAAAAAACAGTCTTTAGACCACTTTAATATATATGTTATCAATACCAACAATAAATCCAAAATAATTAAAATAATAATACAATTTTCATATAAACCAACTCCAAAAATAAAACAAGTCTGACACATTTTCATAAATTCCACAGAGAAAAGAAAATTCTAGCAGTTCAAAGCAAAATCACAGTTCTTTTAGTCCATGCTTTTACTAGAACAGTAAAGGATCCCACAGAGCTCTCACCCCTGGGGAAACTGTCCCATGGCCTATCTCTCACATAGGCCAAACGGAAATGCTTTATAGTTCTACTATATATTCCTAGAATAGAGATCAATCTGCAGAAAATTAATCCGGCTATTTCGGGGGGAGGAGGGGTATAATTAATCAGTCACCAAAAGGAAACCCTCCCTATGGTCGTCCCCCAATGTATCCTCCAAGGAGACCAGCCTATAACTGGACTTGTATGAGCGAATTCTCCAATCTACTTCAACAATAATCCCTAAACCACGGGTGCCTCAGGCCCATCCTCCGATAGTGCTCCTCGAGCTCTCATGGCAGCTGTTCACCCTGGAAAACCACACCGGGTTCAGGCTGATGTTTTAATAGATAGAGAGAGTCCCCCTGATCGTCCTCCGAGGCACCGCTGGGGAGACTGATTAATATCTGAAATTCACACTAGCAGACTCTCCAGTCTGCCGGCTATGAAACAGAGCACAGATACCATGGGGTCCGTCCTCCGACAGCACCCCCTAATCTGCCCAACCACCCCAACGGACTACCCTGGGTTAGGATCAAAAAGGACTGACAAACTCATCCACCTCCCAATGATGACAAAAGCCACAAATCACGGATGCAAAAAGAGCCAGATTTTCTTATTCCAAAAAATAAGCCCAGTCTCTAGTTTCAAGCACACCAAGGTGTAAGCAGATCCAGGGAGACAGTAAATAACAAAATCAAGTTGGCTACAAAATAAATTCCTCATTGAGATGCCTCCGGTCGAGGAAATTCATACATTCACAGGGGGTCAATGTTCAACGTTCTCGGCAAATCCCCGAAGAAAGAGAGGGTTCTAAACCGTCTCCCTTCCTACAACTTGCAAGCCCAAGTCTCTCATAACCAGTGGAACGACAGGACGCCAAAAGATACAAAAACCGGGTCGAAAAGCAGTCCTGGAGCACAAACAACCGTCCGCTAACACACCAGCACCGACATAGTCCCAAAAAAACAATAAAAGGTGCAGGCTCTTTGATAAAAGTATTCGCAGTCCAGAAGAAAAACAGATCCTCAGGCAGTCCTTAGGGAAGCAGCACGAAGCAGCTCGAATAAAGCTCGAACTCCAGCAAAAGTTGGGAGTGAGTCAAGGCAGCAATAAAACAGAGAAACGCAGAGAAAGAAAAAAGATGAAACAGCCGCCGATGATTTCCTTCACGCTATCGCACAGCAACGACTCAGTCTCAGCGCTACATTTAAACGTATTTAAAATAGAAAAACAGACTAAAATAAAACAAAACTAAAAGAAGCTAAGACAGAGGCTGACCCAACGTGGTCGCCATCTTGCAAAATCAAAAATCAAAAAAGTATTGATTGGCACTAACAGGCAGTGGCACTTACTGTGATACTGTTGTGTCGACTGTGTAGACTTGTAGTAGCAGCACAACCTCTCTCTGTCTCTGGGGTCGCCGGTTGGAATCTCCGGTGATGACTGAGCAGCTGAGCGATGATCGGCTCCTTCGGCTTCTCTGTTCTTGTTGCGTCCACAGACCTGTTGTCGGGTCAGACAGTAGCAGAGAGGAATGGATCAATCAGCTCACCAGCATCGAGAAGCGGGCGAGCGTCCGTGACTCGTGAATGAAGCTCCCAAACCGAATCTGAACCGAACGGAATGAAACAACAACCAAGAAACAAGCAAGCCACGGATGGTCAAGACTGAGTCAGACCTAAGGTAAACTAATCAAGGGGAAGATGTACCTGGCTTTTTTAAGATCTGGCGCTGGGCTCAAATGCAGTCCCAAAAAAAAAAACACACCACTGGCTAATTAGCTAAAGGTCATGACTATTGACCATAAGCTGTTGGTGCAGACCCCACCCATCACGCCTTTACGGCATGTCTTCAGAGTGTCTTCAGTGAACAGAGTCACTAGGCGAAGGCATGATAGGGGCAGTGGTCTGCTGCCAGTTCCGCCAAAGGTGTTACCATGTTGTACTCTCCGGTCTCCAGTGGCACATAACCACCTTTGTTGACCTGACGTGGTGTCAGTGGTGTGCTTACATGACAGACTTAACAGCAATTAACTCTCTACTGCGGCACCGGCCCCCTGCGGGGAACAACAAAGAGAGCAATACAACACTTGCAACTCCATTTACTTCGTAACTATGTTGCTTCCGCAAATCACCAGACCGGAGTTTGAACTTAGTACCCCTACACCCACATCTTCCCAGTTTGCTTTTGGTTATGTTTAACAGCAATATCACTCTGCACTTCTTTGCATTTAATCAAAGCTGCTGTACTTCTGATCAGTGCTGAAACCTTGCCACATCCCTTATAATTTCAAACACAACATTTGCTTCAACCCTGTTTCAGAGATTTGTGTTTTCTGGAAAGAGACCTGATTTTTTGTCAGGTCCCAGAAGCTCTCATATGAAGACATTACAGAGGGCCACCGCCTGTACTATGTCCTCTTGTACCATGTGAGCAACTGCCCTTTAGTGCCTATGGGCTACAGTAACTGTTCTTCCTGCGCGTCCTGTTGTCCATCGAATCTAAACTAGACCACTTAACTATTACAAATGTCTACTTGACAATGTCACAGCTGAATAAATTGCACACACAAAACAGGACACAGGTAGAAACATAGGAGGCAGTGTGTGTGTGTTGGCTATGGTCCAGTGCTGCAGCCAGTTGTTAATGGCTGTGGTCAGGAAAACGAAGCATTGACCATGGACACCTAAAACTAAAAACTGTACACATACAGAGGTTTGCCACTCATATGCAGTAACACAATGTGCCATAAAGTTGACATGACCCTCCAAAAAAAAAGATCTGTCGGTACAGGGTGATGTATGAACGTGAGTGGGGCCAGTGCACACTGTCGGTACAGGGTGATGTATGAACGGGAGCGGGGCCAGTGCACACTGTCGGTACAGGGTGATGTATGAACGGAGCGGGGCCAGTGCACACTGTCGGTACAGGGTGATGTATGAACGGGAGCGGGGCCAGTGCACACTGTCGGTACAGGGTGATGTATGAACGGGAGCGGGGCCAGTGCACACTGTCGGTACACGGTGATGTATGAACGTGAGCGGGGCCAGTGCACACTGTCGGTACAGGGTGATGTATGAACGTGAGCGGGCCAGTGCCACTCGTCGGTACAGGGTGATGTAAGTGAACGGAGCGGGCCAGTGCACACCGTCGGTACAGGGTGATGTATGAACGGGAGCGGGGCCAGTGCACACTGTCGGTACAGGGTGATGTATGAACGGGAGCGGGGCCAGTGCACACTGTCGGTACAGGGTGATGTATGAACGGGAGCGGGGCCAGTGCACACTGTCGGTTCAGGGTGATGTATGAACGGGAGCGGGGCCAGTGCACACTGTCGGTACACGGTGATGTATGAACGTGAGCGGGGCCAGTGCACACTGCCGGTACACGGTGATGTATGAACGTGAGCGGGGCCAGTGCACACTGTCGGTACAGGGTGATGTATGAACGTGAGTGGGGCCAGTGCACACTGTCGGTACAGGGTGATGTATGAACGTGAGTGGGGCCAGTGCACACTGCTGCCAGAATTTTCTCCATCAAAAGCAAATGCAGGAACAGGTGGGTGGGGAGCAGTTTCAGAAGCAAATACAGGGAACCACCGGTGTGTGCCGGGGGGGGGGGCGTGCAAAGCAGGAAGCCATAAAGGAGCATCTATGTCACTGCTGGCTAAAGCAAGACATGCACCCTTCTATCCACCTCCAAAATACAAAAAGAAGTCAATTTTGCATTGGATGATGGCTCAGAAAAAGGCTTGATTTTCTTGTTATGTCACAGACAGTTCACGAAATGAGAAACTAGACAACAGACATGCGCTCACCCCCCCAAATCACCACACATCCTGAAGGACCCACTGAAGGCGAGATCCACCTATGTTACCCTATGGGCAAACAACATGTTCAAAAGAGCACATCGAGAGGTAACTAAATGCGTGAAAGGAAAAAAAAAAGAAAACGAATAGTAGAGCACCATTCAGAACACATACAGTACTAATGCGGGCTACATTGAGCTAGTGGGTGTGGGTCGCAAATCAACTTAGGACCGCAGCAAGCGAAAGACTCCCTGCACTAAAGCAGAAACATCTGCAAGGAATGGATGATGTCAGTGATCTAGAAACTGTGTGTGTCACAAATGGTTAGTCATGGGACTAACCGGAAACACAAATCCCGGGACTTGGTAGCGGATAGTTTGTCTGCATGGCCCATGGTGTGGTTTGACCAATGTATGAAACCGTTTTATAGCCAGAGTTCGTGCACATCAGGTCCATCCACAGTAATCAGAGGTCCAGTCCATGGTACCCTTTCACAGCACAGTCACACACATGGACTCAGCGTGTTTAGGGAACATACAGAGCACAGCCAGTACATTCACGTCAGCATTAGAACTGTGAAATGCAGAACTGACATAAGGTGTTTTTTTCTAATAACTGGTCTGTCTTTTCTTGAAACCTTTACTTGTATGCTGGTTTGTGTATGATTTGGTGGGTAATACTCGAGATGTACAATTACGGTTATTATTCCACGGTAGAGAGAATAGATGTCACAGCAGCAGCAAAACTGGAAACAAGAACTTTCATGGAACTGCACAGTTCACATAATAAAGTTCAATGGCAAGCAATATTTATTATTTACTTTCCATATGTGTTTCATATGACAGAACAAAACACTTATGTTTAAACACAAAATACACTGGCTGCAACACCATTAATTTTTAATTCAAAATCTTCTGTTTGCTCACAGTAAGACAAATACTCTATTTACCCTGTTTGACTCTGCAGTGTGTGAACTAAGCAGTTTCTGTCAGTGCCATCCTCTTGTGAAAATATATTTTTTTTTACATCATCTCTAGCCCAAGCTGTCACTAGCATTGTAAGCTGAAGTCAAAGTTTTTACCTCGGTTGGGGGGCAATTATTGTGCGCTAGGAGAAAAAGGATAAGAAAAACGCCTGTATATCAGTGGATAAACGTTAAGATTTTAAAGATCGAATATGCGGCTTGCTATGTACGCAAAATAATTAGAGTATGAATAATACACAGTTCAGTCTGGTTGCTGACACAGGAGGATCTTGGAACTGATGGGCAGAATTGATTAAAGATATTTTTAAATCTCAATCACGCTCCTCTGTTCTGTCTACTACCACGTCAGAGAGAGAGATGGAGGGAGAGAGAGAATAAACGGTTTGCGTCACTACTTGATAACTATAAAATAAAGTCAGCCCTGAAGAGTAGCTGCACCCAGTATGTGTATATTAAAAATCTGCAGCCTGGTTGCCAGGTGGTTTTAATGAAAAATATTGTGTGATATTTCCTTTAGCCAGAGACGCTGTATGTTTATCATTTAAAACAACTCACATTCTGTGCAGCTCCTGTGTTATATGTATGTCCACAGCTCCATGAGATCACATGTCATTTTTAATCAACTGACCCAGATTTATGGATAGCAGGCACAGACACACAGTAAGGTGGGTGCTATTAATCGTGACTCAGTATTTGAGTACTTGTAAATTTGTCTCTCTGCTCCTTAGTCCAAGAGATAGTTCTGCTGCTACTCGTAATACCGGCCACTCTACACTTTATTACTTTTGAAGAAATGTTAATTAGAATGTTGAATGCATGAGCATTACATTTTAAATTATCGCAAGTAATGCTGCAACTGATGTTTTATTAGATGCACTGACAACCTCATACCTCTACTTTGTGCTTCTCGTCTCTCGATTGTTACCGTCACCTGTTGTCTGCTCTGTCTCTCATGTTACTTTCTCGATTGCTGCAATGTTTTTGTACAGCTTTGCACTCAGTCAAGCTCGATTATACATGCTAATCGACTGGTACACCAATGTTTTTCTTCACCTTGTCCCACAAGCATGCGGTCATTGAGAATCTCCCACAACCCATGAAAAAAAGCACTGCTAGGATTGAAATTGAAATGCTAGTGACAGCTGTGGCTAGTGATGGTAAGCTACAAAAAGAAGTATCAGAACAAAAAATTTAAATGGAGGATAGTACAGGGAGACAGTTTAGTTTACACACTGCGTGAAATCAAACAAACAACACGGTATGTCGAGTACACAGAAACGGTGGAATAAAAGTGATGCGTTGCAGATTACAACTTCAGACGGGGGGGCATGTCACACATGAAGGGAGACAGTTCATGCACAAGGCTAACTGTCATCACTGTTACAATAACGTCAATTAAATAAAAACAGTCACACAAGTCTGTGGAAAAAATAATTGACTATGTGGCCATGTGTTGCTTGGACCAACAGCTGCTGTTCTGTGGCGAGGCATTGCGCCTAGTGCAGAGTATTTCCACAGTACTTGTTTTCGGTGCTCTAATGCGGAACGTGTCCAATACAAAGTAAATATGATGCTCCTCGGCAGCAACCAGCATGTCCCGTGTATCAAGTTACGGGAGTGTTTTTTTGCCAATTTCGGAGACATTTGGGGGGGGCATCAAGGTTGACATTTGGGTGTGGTTTTTCTTTAAGGCTGGCCCTGACCGGGACTGTTGGCAAACCTACTTTAAGGCTAACAGCGCGGGCGGCGGCTGTCCGTCAGCTTCGTGGGGACTGTGAGAGGCCGACAGAGAAGCCGCCATGTTGCTGTGAAGTGGGACACCACAGACTGCAGCTGTAATTGACTGCTGCCGTCAGGAACCACCCCGAAAACACAGCTGATCACGACGGGGCGCTCCTGATTGCAGCGGCTTTTTCTTTGAGCGCAGGGGCATGCTCATTAACTCCCCGCTAGTAAACCAAGGTGTTTCTCGCGCAGGTGCGCACATGCAAACACAAAAAGAGTCAGGCCTCTTGATGAGCTGTCACAACCAGCCACTTAACAGTTTAGTGGGTGCACCTGGGAGCATCAGGGAAGGGAAAAGGTGTTATCTCAAAAAGAAGGGGCTACAGGAGACTTTCTGCTGGAAAGACAGAATGAAATAGCTGGAATAATTAAATGAAAAGGCAAATCTGCTGTGTGTTTTTTTTTTTTTTTTACTTTGGTGAAAAGAAACCTATGTCTGGATGGTGTTCAAATAAAGATTTTTGTTTTATGTTGCAACCTTCAGAAGGAACAGTGCTGGAACATGGGGAAAAGGAGTGTGTGTGTGGGGCACTGTAGTAATAAGAGACAATGATTGCTTCCCCTTCTGACACTGCATGCATTTAGGGGCACTTTGAATGCACATGGGCAAAAGTGGGGGGGTGTCCACCCCCCACACCCACATGGCAGTTATGTAAGAACTTACCGTAACAGTAGAGCTTCAAGAGAGGTTCCTGCAGTAGGTCTTCACATATAGGAGTGTGCCCCCTTGCGCCAGGTCTGCACAACAAAGTTGTAGTTAGCAATCATCAGCAGGGACCGCCCCCCCCCCACGTCAGGTGATGCGACGTCAGCTTGACAATAAAAGGGGGCGGTCCTGCGCCCGCCCTCCAGTTCTTTTCCACCAGAGACCTAGAAATAGGAAGCATAAAAAAGGAGTAACAACTCCTGGGACCCTGTGCCCTGGCAGAACCAGAAGATTAGACAGGAGAGAGGAAATGGTACCAGAAGCTGAGAGATTGGTGGGTGGGAACTAGACCTACTGCAGGAACCTCTTTCCAAGATCTACAGTTAGGTTAAGTTCTTATGTAACTGCTATATCTTACTTTGAGAGGGTTCCTGCTGTAGGTCTTCACATACAAGACTGAATTCCAAGCAGTCTAAAAAAGGAGAAGTCTGAGACAAAGGTTCTAGGTGGAGGAAGATGTCTGCCAACTAAAGGTCTGCCTTAAGACAGAAGACCCTACAAAACTGCAAGGCTGAAACCAGCTCAACGCCCAGAAGTAATGTCCAGACTGTAGTGTTTAGTGAAGGTGTGGATGGAAGACCAAGTGGCCACTGCACAGAAATCTTCAGTGGATACATTCCTGAAAAAAAGGCAGTAGAAACATAGACTTTGATGGCAGATAAGGACCACTTGGCCCACCTAGTCTGCCCATTTCCCAACTTTCTGGATAAGCTGCAGATCCTAGTTAACCAACAGCCTATTTCTTCCTTCCCCCTACAATTGCCTTATGTCTGTACCATGCATTTTTGAATTCTCCCACAGTTTTAGACCCCACAACCTCCTCAGGAAGGCTGTTCCATGCATCGTCCACCCTCTCTGTAAAAAAATACTTCCTCACAATGCCCCTGAGCCATCCCCCCTCTATCTTCAAATTGTGTCCCCTTGTTCTTGCACATCTCTTTTTCTAAAAAAAATGCTACCCTCTTGGACTTTGTTGATTCCACTGAGGTACTTACAAGTTTCTATCATGTCCCCCCCTCTCCCTCCTTTCCTTAAGGGTACACATATTAAGCTCCTTTAGTCTCTCTTCATATGGGTTCTCTTGCAGGCCCTGCACCATTTTAGTTCCCCTCCTCTGGACTGCCTCCATCCTATGTCCTTGGGGAGATGGGAGTCTCCAGAACTGGATGCAGTACTGGGGTCTCACCAACTGTCTCTACAGAGGGATAACAACTTCCTGTTTTCTGCTGGTGATGCTTCTCCCTATACATCCCAGTATCGACCCAGCCCTCCCTACTGCCTTCTCACACTGCTTGCCAACCTTAAGATCATCTGATATGATTACCCCCAGGTCCTTTCCATTTTTATTGTTGTTACTACCCCCATTGTGTACTCTTCCCCTGGGTTTTTGTTTCCCAGGTGTATTATTTTGCACTTCTTTGCACTGAATCCAAGCTGCCATACTTCTGACCATTCCTCCAACCTTGTCAAGTCCCTTCTCATCCTTTCCACGCCTCTTTGTTTATCAACCCTGTTGCAGATGTTTATGTCATCTGCAAAGAGGCATACTTTTCCTTCCAGTCCCTCTGCAATGTCACTTATAAAGACATTAAAAAGGACTGGACCCAATACTGAACCCTGCAGTACCCCACTAGTAACCCCCCTTTCTTCAGAGTGGACTCCGTTTACTACTATCTTCTGTGTCCTGTTGTCCAGACAATGTTTTACCCAGGCTACCTAATTTGTTTATTAATCTTATGTGTGAGACTGAGTCAAATGCCTTGCTAAAATCTAGGTAGGCCATGTCCACAACCCCTTCCTGGTCTACTACTTTGGTCACCCAGTCAAAGAAATCGATTAGATTCAACTGACAGCTCTTTCCCCGCTGTGAACCCATGCTGCACTGGGTCCTGTGCCCCACTGGCCTCTAGGTACTCAACAATTCTTGCCTCCAGAAGTGATTCCATCATTTTCCCTACCACAGAGGTCAAACTGACAGGTCTGTAGTTTCCTGCCACTGTCTAGCTCCCACTTTTGTGAAGGGGAATCATAGCCGCCCTCCTCCAGTCCTCAGGTACCACACCATCCTCCCATTATTTGTTAAAAAGGGTAGTTGGTGGTGTCACTAGTTCTCCCCTCAATTCTTTTAGAATTCTGGAGGGAATCCTGTCCGGCCCCATTACTTTGTCCACCTTCAGTTTTAGGAGTTCTTTCAGAACCCTTTCTTTTGTGAAAGGACTGGGATCGACCCACTTATCCAGAGTGCTTCTGTTAATTGGATTAGGTACCTCCCTCTCCTCCTCTTTTGTAAATACTGAGCAGAAATATTCGTTCAGTATCCCTGCTTCTTCACTGTCCCTCTCTGCCCACCCACTGTCCATTCTACTCAGCCTCACTATCCCTTCCTTTGTCTTTCAACATTCCCTAATATACTTAAAAAAGGTTTTATCCCCCTTCTTAACCGAGTTGGCTATCTTTTCTTCAGTTTGGGCCTTTGCTATTCTGACTGCCTTCACTGCTTCCTTCTGCCTTAACTGGTACAGTTCTCTGTCCTGCTCCTTCTGTGTTTCCTTATACTTCCTAAATGCTATCTTTTTCTCCCTAACCTTCCCTGCCACCTCTTTTGAGAACCATAGTGGCTTTTTCTTTCATTTTGATTTATTTGCTTCACACAAAGGCTTGTTGCCTTTGTGATGGCGGTTTTGATATTTCCCCATTGTTGCTCCACCCCTTCTTGCCTGCTTGCTACTGCTTTTCTAAGACACTCTCCCATCTTGCCAAAGTCAGCCCTCCTGAAGTCCAGTACCCTCACTTTTGTATGGCTTGACTCTGCTGCTGAGATTATCATGAACCACACTGTTTGATTGTCACTTGTTCCCAGATGGCTACACACTTCTAGATCTGAGATCCTCTCATTGTCCCCTTTTGAGAGTACGAGGTCTAAGATTGCTCCCTTCCGAGTGGGTTCCAACACTAGCTGTCTGAGGCATGCCCCTTGCAGGGCATCAAGAATGGCCCTGCTCTTGGATGTGGCTGAAGCAAAGGTGCTCCAGTTAACATCTGGCATATTCCAGTCCCCCATCAACAGTATCTTCCCTTTCTCTGCCATCCTAAGAATGCCTTCTATCATATCCTTGTCCATTCCCTTCCCTGAGATGGGGGTCTGTATACAACCCCTGTGCGGACTGTGGTGCCATTTTCAGTCTCTAGGGAGCCGCGGTGCCTCCTCTCCTCCCGTTTATCACAGTATCATTGTAAAGCCAGCAGAATAGGCCCCATGGTCTATCGTGTCTGCTCGGAAGCTAGCTCCCTACTGGGAGCTCGCTCCTCCACCCGCCCAGCCCCAGATATGGTTCTCCCTGGCCTCGGCTGCCCCCTGTACCTGTCCCAAGCCTTCTTGAATCCTTCAACTGTGGTCTCTTTCACCAGACTCCTGAACAGTGCGTTCCATGGCTCCACCACCCTCTCTGTGAAGAATTGCCTCCTACGCTCCCCCCTGTACTTCCCCCCTTCCAGCTTCCACTCATGCTCCCAGCAGTTCCCTTCTTAAGCCTGAACATTTCCCAGGCTCAACCCTTATTTATCCCCTTTACATACTTGAATGTCTCTATCATGCCCACTCTGTCCCTCCTCTCCTCCAATGCTCACAGACTGAGTTCATCCAGTCTCTCCTCATAGGTCCTACCCTCCATGCCCGGAATCATCCTGGTCGCCCTCCTCTGGACCCTCTCTAGCAGCGTTATGTCCCTCTTAAGATGGGGTCTCCAGAACTGCACACAGTACTCAGGATGCGGACTAACCAGGGCATTATACAGAGGGAGCATCACCTCCCTCCCCCTGGAGGTAATCCCCCTGGTTATGCAGCCCAGTATCCTGTTTTCCTATGCTGCAGCTCTTCGACAGTTCTTTGTGTTATTCATTTTGCTGTCCACCACTATCCCTAAGTCCCTCTCGCCCGATGTGACTTGCAATGTGGTCCCCCCCAGGGTGTATGCATGTCCCAGGTTTCTGAACCCCAGATGCAGCACCCTACATTTTCCTGCATTGAACTTCAACCCGTACTTCCTTGCCCACCCCACGAGGGTATCCAGATCTCCCTGCAAGGTCTCTCTCTCCCCTCCTACCCATCTGCCAGTGCTCCCAGTTTTGAGTCATCCGCAAAGAAACTCAGCCTACTCCTAACACCCCACCCTATGTCAGACATAGGAATTGAACAGGAGTGGCCCCAGGACCGAACCCTGGGACACCCTACAGATGACCCTTTTGGGGAGGAGACTATCCCTCCAACCACCACTCGCTGTATTCACCCCAAAAGCCGGTTTTCCACCCACCTGAGCAACTGCCCCCCATCCCCCCAGCTTTGTTAGTAGGCCGTTGTGGGGGTACCGAATCGAACACCTTACTAAAATCCAGATAGAGGATGTCCACTGGCCTTTGTCGGTCCAGGGCACCCATCACCCAGTCATAAAACCCCGCCAGGTCAGTCTGGCACAACCTCCCTGGAACAAAACCATACTGCCCGTCATCCAGGTACCCCAGCCTTTCCAGCTGCCCCTCAGCCTCTCCGTGATAATGCCCTCCATAACGCTGCCTACCACAGACGTTAGGCTAATGGGCCTATAATTCCCTATCTCCTCTCTGGAACCCCCTTATGGAAAAGCACATGAGCCACCTTCCAATCTTAAGGCACCCATCCTGTCTTCAGGGAGATGTTGAAGAGTGGCCATGCTTCTGGTGGAGTGGCCTTTGACCACCCCGGAATGTTTTTTTCCATATTTCTGGTAAGTGTAGTGAATACAGTCAGCCAGCTGCCTGGAAAGAGTCTGTTTAGTGAAAGCCTTGCCCTGGCACTGGGAGACAAAAGGCAAAAAGTTGGTTCGACTTTCAAACCTCCTTAGTCTGGGAGGTATAGTATCTCAATATCCTGTGCACATCAAGGGTGTGCAGAAGATATTCCCCCTGTTGGAATGCTGAGGAAAATAAACCGGCAGTGCAACACTCTAAAAGTCATCTCCGAAACAACCTTCTGAAGAAAAGAAGGATCAGTCCTCAGAACCACCCGGTCCTTGTGGAAAATCAAATAAGGCTCTCTGCAAACAAAGGCCTGCAGCTCTGAGACCCTTCAAGGTGAAGTAACTACTGCCAAACACAGCGTCTTCCAAGCCAGGAAGTGCATATCACTAGTTGCTGCTGGTTCAAAAGGGGGCAAAGTAAGTTTTTCCAACATAAAATTAAGATCCCAGGGAGGACAAGGGTTCCTAACTAGAGGTTTGATATGAAGGATCCCCTTCAAGAAAGTCTTGGAAACCTCTAGTTGTGCTAGGGTTTTGCCCCTCACCGGACAGTGGTAGGCTGACACCGCAGAGTGATGGACCTTAAGTGAGGAGTAACTAAGACCCAACTCTGAAAGATGTAAGAGGTACTTAACACCTGGGAAGCTGAGCAAGAAAAAGGGTCCAAGCTCTTAGCTGTACCCCAAATAGAAAATCTGTTCCACTTCATGGCATAAGCGGATCTGGTGGAGGGTGTTCTGGCCTTCACCAAGACCTG
Organism: Neoceratodus forsteri; assembly: GCA_016271365.2. NCBI lineage: Eukaryota > Metazoa > Chordata > Ceratodontiformes > Ceratodontidae > Neoceratodus > Neoceratodus forsteri. The sequence continues at coordinate 1,138,166,079 of CM028133.1, forward strand.
TGCAACCTGAGAGGAAACTCCATAGCGAGAGACTGCTATATCCACAAGTGCCACGCATGAAGATGGAGAGACTGAAGACGTGGATATACCAGGGTGCCCTGCTCCTGAGACAGAAGGCTGTGAGATAGCGGCAGAGGCACCGGTGGTTCTAGGACTAGCTGTTGCAACAGCGGGAACCAGTTCTGCCAGGGCCACAGATGGGCGATCAAGATCATGTGAGCCACCTCTGCTTGAAGTTTCAAAAGCACCTTCTGAATGAGAGGAAAGGTAGGAAATACGTATAGAAACCTCCCTGTTTGAGAGAGACAGAGAGTGTGTCTCGCAAAAAAGCACCATGCCTAGGAATAAGCAAGCAAAATTTGGCTAGTTCTGCGTTGGATGGGGAGGCGAACAGATCTAGGTCTGGTCAGCCCCACCGAAGAAACAGGTCTACTACCTACTGCTTTAGTTCCCACTTGTGAGCCCTGGTCACTGATCAGCTGAGACTGTCCGCCAGGACATTGTGAACGCCCGGCACATGGGCTCCTGTCAAGGTCAGGCTGTGCTGAATCACCCAATACCATATTCTCATTGCTTCCCTGCAGAGAGAGTACAATCGGGTACCTCCCTGTTTGTTCAAATACCAGACAGTAGCCACACTTTCTGGATGAGAAGTGTTCGGGAAAAGTAACGACTGGAAGGCCCGGAGAGCATACAGAACTACTCTTGTCTCCAGGATGTTAATGTGAAGATTATGCTCCACTGGAGATCAAGAACCTTGAGTTCTGTGATTCCCCCAAGTGGGCTCCTCAACCCGTACTGGAAGCATCCAAAGTGAGGGCTTGGGAAGGAGCCTGGAAGTGGAAGGGGGCTCCAACTGACAGGTTAGTGAGGTCCTGCCACCAGAGGAGACTGTTCTGAAGGCTTTTGGAGATCATGACCAGCTGGTCCATGTTGTCCAACCGTTGATCCCTCCCACTGGACTCAAAGAGACCACTGGGTAACCCTCATGTGCAGCCTGGTCAGGGAGACAGTAGGGTTGGCAGCTGCCATAAGACCCAAAAGATGGAGCACAGAGCACGCTGGGGTCCACTGAAACCTGGCTGCCAAGGTGGCCTGAGAAACCAATGTCTCTGTTTGGACTAATGGAAGGAAGGCCTTGCTTTGGACCATATCCAGCACTGCTCCAATGAATTGGAGGTGCTGGGAGGGTACTAACTGGGACTTGGGTAGGTTGACTGAAGTACCCAGATAGGTAAACAGAACCAGACTGAAGGAAAGAGACTCCTTCAGGCTGTCCAGAGATGGGGCTGAAAATAAGCCAGTCATCCAGATATGGGAACACATAATTGCCCCTACAGCGGAGGAACGCTGCTACCACGGCTAGGCACTTGGTGAAAACCCGGGGCGCTGAAGACAGGCCAAAGGGAAGTGACTTGAATTGGAAATGGTTATCCAGGAAGAAGAATTGGAGAAAGTGGCGGTGGACCGGCAGAATAGGAATATGAAGGTAGGCATTCTGCATATCCAGGGAGCACAGTCAGCTGTGTGGCAGGAGTCCCTGGACAGTCAACATGCAGAACCTCTTGTATTCTACGAAGAGGTTGAGCTTGCTGAGATCCAGGATAGATCTTAGATCCCCCGTCTTTGTTGGAACTAGGAACAAATGGGAATAGAATCCCCTTCCTGTTTAATTTGGAGGGATGGGCTATATGGCAGCTTTTTGTAGCAGAGCCTGGATTTCTTGATGGACGATGGGGATCTGCCCCAATGGGTAGAAGGACCTTCCCGGAGGGTTTGCTGGAGGAATCTCCAGGAACTCGACTGAAACATAGAAACACAGACTTTGACTACAGATAAGAACTGCTTGGCACACCTAGTCTGTCCATTTCTCTACCTACAGGATAAACTGCAGATCCTGATTAACCAACAGCCTATTTCTTCCTGCCCCCCACAAAAATTGCCTTATGTCTGTCCCATGCATTTTTTTTTGCTCTCCTCCTCCTCACAACCCTCATTTCTTCAGGAGTCACCTACGGCCTTTTCAGCCCTCACTCACCTACCTGGTGACCAGTGCAGTCCATCCCCCATGGAGCCGTGGATATAGCCCCCAGGCAGGGTACAGGGTGGAGGCCCATGCACTCCGACACGTCTATCTTTCGTCGGGATGCTGTCTCTGGGAAGATAGGGGCATTGGGGGTCAGGGCCTGGTGCTCTGTCGACTAAGAGGCCGCGAGGTGTTTTGCTGGTGTTCTCATGATGTACCGTGTCCCCTGACGTCAAGGCGCTTGAGCACCGACGTCTGGCACATGGCCCCCCTGTTAGACATCGGACTTGTTGTACCTCGGGTCTCCAACCGGGGTCAGACAAGAGCTGAGCTCTGGTCCCCCCCCCCCCGAGAGGATGAGCAGTCCCTGGGACGCTCAGGCCCTGGCCCCCAGGCCGGCCCTTCAGCTTCCTGGGCTTGTTCCTGAATCTGGGTCGCTGGCGTCGCAAGCGGAAATCCAACCACTGCGCCGGCAGGCCGGCTTTGTCCCATGCATTCTTGAATTCTCACACAGTTTTAGACCCCACAACTTCCTCAGGAAGGCTGTTCCATACGTCAACCACCTTCTCTGTGAAAAAATTCTTCCTCATATTGTCCCTGAATCGCCTCCCTCTCTATCTTCAAATTGTGTCCCCTTGTTCTTGCACATCTCTTTTTCTGAAAGATGCTACCCTCTTGGACTTTGTTGATTCCACTGAGGTACTTAAACGTTTCTATCACGTCCCCCCCCCCTTTCCTCAAGGGTATACATATTAGGCTCCTTTAGTCTCTCCTTATATGGCTTCTCTTGCAGACCCTGCACCATTTTTAGTTGCCCTCCTCTGGACTGCCTCTATCCTGTCTATATCCTTGCATAAATGGGGTCTCCAAAACTGGATGCAGTACTCCAGATAGGGTCTCACCAACTGTCTGTACAGAGGGATGACAACTTCCTGTATTCTGCTGGTGATGCCTCTCCTTATACATCCCAGTATCCCCCCAGCCCTCCCTACTGCCTTCTCACGTTGCTTGCTAACCATAAGGTCATCTGATATGATTACCCCCCGGTCCCTTTCCATTTTTGTTGTTGTTACTACTTTCCCCCCGTGTAATCTTCCCCTGGGTTTTGTTTCCCAGGTGCATTATTTTGCACTTTTTTGCATTGAATCCACTCTGCCATACATTTGACCATTCCTCCAACCTTGCCAAGTCCCTTCTCATCCTTTCCACGCCTCCTTGTGCATCAAGCCTGTTGCAGATCTGTGTGTCATCTGCAAAGAGGCATACTTTTCCTTCCAGTCCCTCTGCAATGTCACTTATAAAGACATTAAAAACCCAGTACTGAACCCTGTGGTACCTCACTAGTAACCCCTCATTCTTCAGAGTGGACTTCATTTACAAGTACCTTCTGTGCCCTGTTGTCTAGTCAGTGTTTTAACCGGGCTACCACCCTGGGACCCACTCCCAGGCTGGTTAATCTGACTATTAATCTTTTGTGTGGGACTGTGTCAAATGCCTTGCTAAAGTCTAGGTAGGCCACGTCCATAGCCACTCCCTGGTCTACTACTTTGGTCACCCAGTCAAAGAAATCAATTAGATTCCTCTGACATGACCTTGCCGCTGTGAACCCATGCTGTCTTGGGTCCTGTGCCCCACTGGCCTCTAGGTACTCAACAATTCTTTCCATCAGAAGTGATGCCATCACTTTCCCTACCACAGATGTCAAACTGACAGGTCTGTAGTTTCCTGCCTCTGTCTTGGTCCCACTTTTGTGAATGGGAATCACATTTTCCTTCCTCCAGTCCTCAGGTACCACACCATCTTCCCACAAATTGTTAAAAAGGGTAGTCAGTGGTTTCACTAGTTCTCCCCTTAATTCTTTTAGAATTTCTGGGGTGAATTCCATCAGGCCAAGAGCTTTGTCCACCTTCAGTTTTAGGAGTTCTTTCAGAACCCCTTCTTCTGTGAAAGGACTGGGATTGACCCCCCCTATCCAGAGTGCTTCTGTTAACTGGATTAGGCACCTCCCCCTCCTCCTCTTTTGTGAATACTGAGCAGAAGTATTCATTCAGTATTCCTGTTTTTTCACTGTCCCTCTCTGCCCACCCACCGTCCATTCTATTCAGCCTCACTATCCCTCCCTTTGTCTTTCTATGCTCCCTGATGTATCTATAAATACAGGTTACTCACCTGTAACAGAAGTTCTAGGAATGGTATATGTTGTTCATCCACGCTTACTGGCAGGTTCCTTGCCGCTTTAAATCTTGCCGGAAGGTCTTCAAGCTGGTTACTCCCACCCACCCAGGTAGTAAAACTCTTGGCTCCGCCCCATGATGTCTGACCTAGCCCGCTGGAAGCCAGGTTGCGCGTTGAAGCCGGGGAGGTCAGGTGGGTTGTGTGGATGAACAACATATACCATTCCTAGAACTCCTGTTACAGGTGAGTAAAGTACAGTTACGTAAGAACTTACCGTAACAGTAGATCTTCGAGAATAACTCTTGCAGCAGGTTACACCATTAGGACTGAAGCCGGCAGGCGCCAGGACCCCACAGAAATTTTCTAGCTAGCAGTATTCAGTGGGGACCACCTCAGACGTTGGTCCCGCCCCCGACATTGGGTGTAGTACATAAGGCGGCGGTCCCCCCATAATCCTCACTTCTCCCGCCGGAGACTCCCAGCCACTGGATGACATCAGAAGAGGAGACCGAGAATCCGCCATCAGGTGGCAAAACAAGGCGTCAATACATGCCCTATCCTAGGAGAAGAATGCTTTGACTACGACCTACGTCCAGCGGGGATGATGGGAGGGAAAGTACCTGCTGCAAGAGCTGTTCTTGAAGATCTACTGTTATGGTAAGTTTTTACGTAACTGTACGATCTTACTTTGAGAAACAGCTCTTGCAGCAGGTTACACCATTAGGACGGATTCCCAAGCAATCGTGGAAATCCCACACCATTGGGAGCAGGAAAGGTAGAAACCCTCGAGATACCTCGAGCCTAGGACAGAAGTCCATGAAGGACTGCTAGACCGTACCCTGCTCTTCGCCTCGATGCAATATCCAGGCTGTAATGCCTGATAAAGTGTGCACAGAGCTCCAAGTAGCTGCAGCACAAATAGCTGAGGTGGACACATTCCTTAAGGCCACAAAGGAGATAGCCACCCCTCTGGTGGAATGACCCTTAACTACGCCTGGTAAGGGTTTGCTACACTTCTGGTAACAGAATGTAATACACTGGATAAGCCACCTGGACAGCGACTGCTTTGAGACTGGAGCTCCCTTCATGCTATGGGCAAAGGAGAAGAAAAGTTGGTCCAACTTTTGGTGGTGTTTGGTTCTGGTCAGGTAGTATCCGAGACACCTATGCACATCAAGAGTGTGCAGAAGGGCTTCTCCTCGGTTAGAGTATTTTGGGAAATACACTGGTAGATCGATGTCCTGATTAAGGGTGAGAGCTGAGACCACCTTAGGCAGAAATTTAGGATTAGTTCCTAGGGACACCCTGTCCTGGTGGAAGACCAAATAAGGCTCTTTGCACATAAGTGCGTGCATTTCAGAAATCCTTTTGGCTGAAGTAACTGTAACCAAAAATAATGTTTTCCAAGAGAGAAAATGTAGCTCGCAATCCGTGGCTGCTTCAAAGGGTGACAGCGTGACCTGCTCCAGGATGAAGGGTAAATCCCACGGTGGGATTGCTTCCCTAATCGGGGGCCTAACATGGAGGACACCCATCAAAAAGGAATGTGTCATGTCCAGTTGGGCCACAGTGCGCTGGCCTACGGGGACGTGGTAGGCTGAAAGGGCACAAAAGTGTACTTTAATCGAGGAGTAAGTCAGGCCAGAGTGGAACAGGGACAGTAGGTAGTCCAGTACCAGCTTTTTAGGACAGTCCAAAGGCGAAAAGCTGCACCCTTGAACCCATAAGTAGAACCTGCGCCACTTCATGGCGTAGGTCGTGTGGGTAGCCGTTTCCAAGCTGCAAGAACATCTGTCACCTCTTAGTGAGACTCCTGATCGCATCATGGCTATGTCTCTAGGAGCCAAGCATGCAGGTTCAGGGAACGTAGGTCCGGATGGACTAAGGAACCCGTCTCTTGAGACAGCAAATTGGAGCTGATTGGCAAAGGCACTGGAGGTTCCCGGGATAGCTGATGCAAAAGAGGGAACCATATGTGTCTGGACCAAAAGGGTGCGATCAGTATGAGCATCGCTTGCTCCCTGTGGAGTTTTAGAACTCTCTGGATCAACGGGAAAGGAGGAAAGGCATAGAGGAATCTGCCCGCCCAGGAGAGGGTCAACGCGTCTCACCAGAAAACACCAGGCCCTGGATCTAGCATACAAAAATTGGACAGTTTTGCGTTGTATGGGGATGCAAAGAGGTCTATCTCTGGAGTAGCCCATCTGCGAAACAGATAGTCTGCCACCTCCTGGAGTAGTTCCCACTCGTGGACTCTGGTCTGAGAGCGACTCAGGCCGCCTGTGATGACGCTTGTACCCTCCCGAACATGAACTGCAATAAGGTTTGCTCGTGTTTAAAGATCCAACACACTCTCATGGCCTCCCTGCAAAGCAGGTAGGAGTGGGTGCCTCCTTGTTTGTTGAGGTAATACATCACTGTGGAATTGTCTGTTTGTAACAGAAGTGTACCCGGTGGAATCTCCGACTGGAAAGCCAGCAGGGTGTAAAGAACTTCCCTCATTTCCAGTATATTTATGTGGAGATGAGACTCCTGGGCTGTCGACAGGCCCTGAGACTGAACACCATCAAGGTGTGCTCCCAACCGAGCCCTGAGGCGTCTATGGAGAGAGTCACAGTCAGGGATGGCACTGTGAAGGGGACTCCCACCAAGAGGTTTCCTGGATGTGGCCACCATTGCCAATCTCGAATTACGGTCTTTGTGATTCGGATTGGATGCTGCAGATGGTCTTGCTTTTGGTCCCATTGTACCCGTAACATCCACTGGGTTACCCGCATCTGGAGATGGGCTAGCGGGACTGTTGCAATGGCTGCAGCTATGTGTCCGAGCAGGCAAAGGACCATCTGGCTGGGACGTTCTTCTTTGCCAACAAGTCCCTGATGAGGGAGCCGATGTGTTCCACTCTGTCCAGGGGAAGGAAAGCTTTCCCTTGGACGGTGTCCAGAACTGCTCTGATGAATTGCAGCATCTGGGACGGAACCAGGCGTGACTTCTCGTAATTGATGAGAATGCCCAAAGTCTCGAACAGACATTGAGTGCAATGGATGGTGGACATCAGGGCCTCCCATGAGGGCGCCATGAGAAGCCAATCGTCCAGTTAGGGGAACACGTAGCGACCCTGTCTCCTCAGAGATGCGGCTATGACCGCCATGCACTTTGTGAAGACCCAAGGTGCCGAAGACAGCCCGAAGGGAAGAGCTCGGAACTGGTAATGGCGGCCCTGAAGCTCGAAGCGCAGGAACCTCCTATGCGCCTGAGCAATAGGAATATGCAGGTAGGCATCCTGCATGTACAGGGACACAAGAAATGTGCCCTGCCTCAGCATGGGAATCAGCCCCAGGAGGGTCACCATACAGAAGTGCTTGTACATAACTGAAAGATTGAGGTCGCTGAGGTCCAGTATTGGACGGAGGTCCCCTGTTTTCTTTGGAACCAGGACGAGGTGAGAATAATACCCTAGTCCTCTCTGGTTCCTTGGTACGTGCTCTATAGCTTCTTTTTCCAGATGTGCGAGCACTTCCTGCTGTATGAGCAGGGCAAGCTGACCCGAATAACAGGAAAGCAGGGGAGGTCTAGTAGGTGGGTTGTTCATAAACTCTATGCAATGACCTTTCTTGACCAACTGTAGAACCCAACTGTCAGTGGTGATCGGTTGCCACCTTGAAATGTGGTGTGCGATGTGACCACCGACTTTCTTTGCCCGTTGATCCTGAGGAGGGGTTGGGGCCAGAAGGAGTCATGCTGTGGCAGCGTTTGTCCCTGTGGGCTGGGCCAACTTTGAGTAACGTTGGCCTCTGCCTGGGGATGATTTTGCCTGGGCCTTGCACGAGAAAGTGCCCCTCTGCTGCTGGCCGGAACATTGCTGCTGCCTTTGTAGCTGGCCACAAAAATGGCTCTGGTTCCTACGAAAGGAGCTAGGCCTAGATCTGTACATGGCCTGTACAGATTGGAGTGCCTTCTCTGCGTCTTGGAGCTTGGTGATAACCTTCTCCGAGGATTCGCCAAAAAGCATCTCGCCATTATATGGGACGTCTAGAATATTTTCCTGTACGTCTGGGGTAAAGCCGGAGACACGGAGCCAGGAGTGTCTCTGGAGACAGACGCCTGAAGCTGCAGCTCTGGCCGAAGAGTCCGCAGAGTCGATGCAGCTCTAAGCACTTGGGTCCCCCACATCTGACTCGGTGCGGAGGAGATTTAGGAGTTCTGCTTTCTGATCACCATCGGGAAGTTTCTCAACCAGGTCCTGGTCCTGTTCCCACAGGACGTTCTGGAAGTGAACCATATGGGTAAGGTAGTTCAGGGACCTGATGGCGTAAGTAGCAGCCGCGTATGAGTGCCTCCCCAGGGAATCCAATTGCTTGGATTTCTGATCCGGTGGCCGAGTGCTCAAATGCTGGGGTCTTTGAGACCGGTCATGTGAAGCAGTGATGACCAGGGATCTGCCAGAGGTTTCTTCGCCAAATACTGGTCCTCTCTTGGAGCCTTGTATAGGCGGTCAGCTTTCTTCAGGACCGCAGTAGTGGAGTGGAGTGTGGACGTTTCCATGCAGCCTTGGTGAAGTCCGTGAAGGTGTCTACCAAGGGTGGCACTACCACAGGCTTCGGGTCTTTTTGCCAAAGGTAGCTGGCAAGGCGTTGTTGTTCGGGGTCCAGGTCCTCAGTGCCCCACCCCATGTTGTCACGGATGTGCCTCATAATCTCGGAGAAAGAGGGATCATCCGGTGGAGACCTGGGGAGATCATGTGGGTCGGGGAAGAGATTCTGAGTGGAGAAGGAGATCTGGAGTATGCCAAAGTATCTGATCTTGAATCCTCCCCCGACGGAGTGTACTTGCGTCATCTGGGTCATTTGGGGCTGGGTGACCCTGAAGGATCTGAGGGAGGCCCTCCTCATTAGTATATCTGCCCCTAGAGTGTAGTGTTTGCTCCTTGGGGATGGAGGTTGTCCCACTGGGTCTCTTTAGGTGGAAGAGGGTGTACGTTATGTGAGGGGAGGAGGAGGACGCAAGGGGACCACATCCTCTTGGATGGTGTCCCACCAAAAGGTAAAGAGCCCTTTATCTCTGCAATGTTCATACTCGGCATTTACAGGTCTCGCTGGGTCGGGTCCCTGGGGAGCCTAGTGTCTCGTGTCACCCGCCTGGTCTTTGGGCTGTGAGGTGTCCTCCTGTGGAATCCCTATGACCGCGCCTGGGGCGCACGGGGTGCGTCTTCCGGCCCAGGGTAGCCGCGGTCCCTGTCCGATGTCTTTGGACCTGGCAAACACCTGACTGGCGACGGGTGTCTAGCCGGTGTCGTCGGCTCCTGTGAGCGCCGTGCCGATTTGGAGTGCTTGGCTGATGTCGGATGGTGAGCCGACGTCAGGTCTGACGTCTGTTTTAGGGATGTCAGGTCCTTGGTTTTTCTTGGCGCTGGATCAGGACCTCTGGGCGGTTGGGAGACTGACCTGGAGTCGGCGTCCCAGCGACGGGTGGATGAAGACTTGTGGCGCTCACCCGACTTCGAAGAGGCCTTGGAGGGAGTTGATGAAACTGAGGGCCTAGAAGTCTTGAGAGGCTGGAGCAAGGAAGAACTGCTGGAAGACCTGACCTTAACCAGGGGAGGCTGCGACTGAGCCCTGGAGGGAGAGCAGTCCAATCTGGAGCCGGAGCTGCGGGAGTCCAAGGCCCGAGTAGGGGACCTAGATCTCACCTTCTCCAGGTGCTTGTCCCGGTGTTTGTGGGATTTGGATGAAGATTCTCCCCTTGAGGAAGGTTCCTGGTCCATGCTTTTAAGTATTTCCTCAAGAAGATATGCCTGCAGTGCCTTCTAATGGCGGATCCTGGTGTGGCTATTAAAACCCTGGCAAAAGATGCAGGCCTTGGTGTCGTGGTCCGGGCCTAGGCAACGCACACAGGACGAATGGGGATCCTTGAAGGGGATCTGCTAGCCGCAGGCACACTTCGAAAGGTGACCCTCAAGAGATGGGGTTGGAGAGGACATCAGTTGTGCAGAGAAAAATAATTAGAAAAATCTTCCTGGACATAAGTCTCCACCACTCATTCACACTATTGGGATCTGTGCCGGAGGCACTAGGACCCATCGGGAGCAAACTTTTTGGTGGAGGGTCGGCGCCAGAGATGGCGCTACAGGAATGGCACCACGAGCCCTAGCTCGCAAGGGTAACGACTATATCGGGCGGCCGACCTCCAACCGCCTTAGTTCCTTTTTTCCCGCCGTCAAGTGCACTTCAGTGATGACGTCAAGCCAAATGTCGAGTCAAACTTCAAACTAGCATAGTTTTCAGTTTTATTATTTTGTAATATTATCTCGAACAATAACGCTTAAATTTATTCTTATTTTAAAATAAAATACAATAAAGAAGTCTCAGCCTACCTTGACGGAGCTTCTACTCAAGAGCAGGTCAGGTGATTGTAGGGAGACTTCGTATGAAAGCTGTTCAGCTGTCGGGCTGGGTCCGTCCGTCCGCTATCTCCGGAGGGAGGGTCTGACAATAGTTGTAATGTCCGGGGATGGGCGGTCCTCGAAGCATAAAATAAACTGTCTGACTTTTGGCACCTGCTCGCCTCGAGCTCTTCTTCGCCCACAGGTCTAAAAGAGAAGGTATCACCGAGGTCACCTCTGATATGTCTGGCGCAGAGACGCCGGGTTATCGGGTTAAGGTCGTCTCCTCCTTCGAGTCGCCAACTTTCTTCTGGTAGCAGACGTATGCCGACATCGAGAGCCCCACCCCGCCTGCAGGTAGGTCTTCAGATGAGCAGTTTAATCATTGGGCCACTCTATGGAGCAATGGGCTCGGAGGTTGGTCTGCTACCTGGCTCGGTGCTGATGGGCCTCCTCTCTGGGCCAGGGCAGGGTGGTTGGACTCTTCCTGGTCGCGGCACCTTCTTCGGTGCCGCCGACTCTCCGCGCTTTAGGTGTCCCCTCCATTATGGCTGCGCGCAGGGGCCACACCGCCCTATATCCGCTCTTCTTCCTTCAAAACCTGTTTTTCGGAGTCTGGGAGTGTTTTGGCATCCTCTGCGTCAGTGGCCTCTCAGCCTGGGCCTCGGCTGCCGATGTTGCACTGGCGCCATGCGGCTCGGCACTGCCCTCGGCACCGGCCTCGCGCGGTTCTCAGTGCCGTGCAGCCCTCGGCCGCAGTTCTTGGGGACCTCTTTTCACTTGTTTCCTTCTTCCTCCTCTTCTGAATTTCATTCCTTTCCTGTCCATACAGTCCCTCCTGGACTGTCAGGAGATGACGTTGAGCCTGACCCAGACCTTCAAGTTGGGTGATGAAGTGGACGAAGCAGGATCTTTACTGCTACAGAGCCTGTGGTTGAGGACCTATCTTTAAGTCTCTGTTGAAAATCTGAGTTCCACATTTTCTCCAGACTACAGACATCAATCCTGGGAAATTGTTGAGACTCAATATCTTCATGCCTCGAGATCCCTACGGATTTGACTCTCCGATTCAGTTTTCCTTCGAGACGCTGTCTCAAATGGTATGGAATAATCCTGCTCTTACCCTTCAGTGGCTAAATCCATTGATAGGAAAATTCAACCCCAAGGATTGTCCCATTTTGGCATCTCAAGCCTTTGTGGATCCTATTGTAATCCTGGCAGAGAATGATAAAGTCGTTCTTCCTCAAGCTACTACAGCTCGACCTATTAACAAAGAATCTCGTAAGATAGACACCCTAGGTAAGAGAGACTTTGCTGCTTCTACCCTAAGTATGCGTATTGCCAGTTACCAAGGCTATTTTTCTCAGTATGAGTATATCCTGTGGCATTCTATTAAACAGATGGTTGAAGCCCTACCGGAGTTGGATTCAAAGCCAGAGCTTCTTCAAACCATTATCAGAGGTATTGAATCTAATAACCAGCAGGTTAAAGCAGCCATGGATGCTTTTGACACTGCTTCCCGTTCAGCGGCTGCTGGTATTTGCACCCGGCATCATTCCTGGCTGCGCACTTCGGGCTTTACGAATGACACGCAGCAGGTGATGGCATTGCCTTGACCGGTGCATATACTTTTGGTCCTCAGGTAGAGCAAGCTCTAGAAGCTACACAAAAGACTAGGTCAGCCATTAAGTTGGCTCGACCCCCTCTTGCCCCCTCTCGAGGGCATGCCAGTAAACGACAGTTTCATAATCGCCAGTCCTTTCAAGGTAGAGGAAGTTTCCATAAGAACCAACCTGCCCAACCTCAAAAGAAGGTGCAACAGAAAGTGCAAGGGCCCAAAGCGCCCAGCGCTACCTTATGAATTGCTGGCCCAAGTTCCATCTCAGCTGCCCGAGGTGGACTTTTTCTCTCCGGTTGGAGGTCGTCTGATGCACTTCTACAACCAGTGGAAGTCCATAACCTCAGACAAATGGGTCCTTCGGATAATTCGCGAGGGGTATCCACTCAATCTTGTGGAGACCCTCCGGATCGTCCCCAAACGGCAGCCCAGGCTGTCAACCTTCAGTCAGACCTTCGTCACAGATTCAGGGCCTTCTGAACAACAGGGCAGTAGAAGTGGTGCCACTGCACCAACGAAACATGGAGTTCTACTCCCATTACTTTCTGGTTCCAAAGAAGTCCATGAATGCGCCCATTCTAGGTCTCAGAAAGCTAAACAAATTTCTCCCAAGGAGAAATTCAAATGATTCTCTGGGAACCCTGTTACCTCTGCTCCACCAACACGACTGGTTAGCCTCCCTAGATATGCAGGACGCTTACCAGCACATTCCTGTTCACCCGAGGCATCACAAATTCCTGAGGTTTGTGGCTCTGGGACAGCACTATCAGTTCAGAGTCCTGCTCTTTGGGCTATCCTCGGTGCCGCAAGTTTTTACAAAATGTAGTGCAGTTCTCGCAATGCACCTCAGAAAGGTCGGAATTCGGGTGTTTCCTTATCTGGACGATTGGCCTCTAGCAAGCCCTTCCAGGCAAGGGACTCTGGATGCCGTGGAGACAGCCTCGTGCTTCCTTACGTCCATGGGAGTTCTGCTCAACCTCAAGAAATCACAACTGCAGCCCTCCCAGAGGCTCCTTTTTATAGGGACTCTTCTGGACACCTCCTGTGCGAAGGCTTTTCTTCCAGGAGACAGGAGGAACGATATCCTTCAGATGGCCCATTACATCGGGGAAAACAGCTCAGTCGCAGCTCTCTCGATGCAACGGATGCTAGGCCTCATGGCATCCTCAGTGTTCACTGTACCTCTAGCACATCTGCACATGAGAACCACCCAGTGGATGCTCAGTACTCAGTGGTCCCCAACCACTCACCCACAGTCCTATCTCATCAAGGTGACAGAACCTTTAAGGAGGTCACTCACCTGGTGGTCTCAGGAGAGCAATCTCCTGGAGGGGTATCCCTTTGCTCCTCTGGACCATCAGATCTCCATTACCACGGACGCGTCCCTACTGGGTGGGGAGCTCACTGTCAGGCTCTCCACACTCAAGGTGCGTGGAGTCAAGTTGAGTCCCAGCTCCACATAAACGTCCTAGAAATGAGAGCCGTCCTTTATGCGGTCCGAGCTTTGAAGGACATTCTGTGTCACAAGAACATTCTCCTTCAAACGAACAACAAAGCAGTGATGTATTACATCAACAAGCAGGGCGGTGCTCACTCTTACCCCTTATGCAGAGAAGCAATGAGGGTATGGGAATGGTGCTTGGAGCACGAGGCTCTAATTCAAGCGGTCTACCTGCGGATGTTCAGAACGAACTGGCAGACCGTCTCAGCAGAACAGAGACAGACCCTCACGAATGGTCTCTCGACTCAACCATAGTTCAGTCACTATTCGAAGAGTGGGGAACTCCAGACCTGGACCTTTTTGCATTCCCACTCAACGCAAAACTGCCCCTCTTCTGCTCCAGAAATCCAGGGCCTGGCATTTTCTGTCAAGATGCGTTCAGGCTGCGGTGGACAAAACACTTTCTTTCCGCCTTTCCGCCTCTTCCTCTAATTCAGAGGGTACTCCTCAAGTTCGAATCCCAGGGGGACAAAATGATTCTCATCACTCCCTTCTGGCCTCGGCAGCTGTGATTTCCACTGCTCAACAATATGTTGGCAGTTCCTCCGAGACCACTTCCCCTGCAGATGAACCTTTTGACTCAGGGACCGGTGATCCATCCCAACCTGAGATCACTTCACCTTCATGCTTGGCTCCTGAAGAGGTCGAAGTAAACCGGTTCAATGTCTCTTGAAGAGTTTCAGATATTCTTCTGGCTGCACAGAAGCCAGCCACTCGGAAAACTTACACAGCCAAGTGGAAGCGTTTTTCGCTCTGGTGTGCAAAGTCCTCTTTGAATCCCTTTTCCTGTCCTCCAGATAAGGTTTTGGAGTATTTGGACCTCTCAAATTCGGGTCTGCAGTACTCTACAGTCAAAGTTCATCTTAGTGCCATTTCAGCGTATCATGAGCCCGTTATTTCCTTAACTCTGGCTCAGTTACCTATGGTTAAGAGATTCCTTAAGGGGATTCTGCATACCAGACCTCCTACAAGACGTCCAGTCGCAGCCTGGGACATTAATCTTGTGCTAGACATGCTTACTCGGAAACCTTTCGAACCTCTGGCTACCTGTGAGCTAAAATTTCTCACTTGGAAGACTGACTTCCTAGTGGCCATACACCTCAGCCCGCAGGGTCTCTGAGATACATGCCCTGGTCACAGGCCCTCTGTATACTGTGTTCCATAAGGACAAAGTAGTTCTTCGTGACTCATCCAATTTCTTTCTAAGGTTGTGTCAGAATTTCATCTAAACCAACCTTTAGTCCTTCCCTCTTATTTTATGGACTTCCAAAATGAAGGAAATGTTCTCTTCATTCTTTGGATGTTAAGAGGGCTCATGCTTTCTATCTAGATAGAACCAAGGATTTTCACAAAGCTCAGCAACTATTCGTTTCCTTCAGTGAGACCCAGCTGGGTCAACCTGTCAGCTATCAGATGTATCTCATCATGGCTAGTAGTGCAGTGCCTTTGTCACTGCTATTCCATGGCCTTGAGTTAAGTTGGAGGTAGAGTTTACGCTCACCTCTACCAGAGTGGTTGGCGATCCAGCGGAAATCTGCAACGTGCCCATTGCAGACATCTGCAATGCAGCCACCTGGAGCTCAGTGCATACTTTCGTTAAACATTATGCACTAGATGTCCATGCCGGATGACATTCTTCCTTTGGCAGAGCCATCCTCAATGGACTTCTGTCCTAGAAACGTGAGCTCTTGGTTTTTCCTGCCGCCCTCTCGGGGGATTATTAGCTCGGTACTCTCCCAATTTATTTATTTAAGAGATTTACCAGGAAGGCATGCTGAGCAGAGTACCGCTCGATTCCAGATGCGCCCTGGGGTTTTGGGGTTACATTGGGAACATGATACAATCTAAAAACACAATACAGTGGAACAATGGTATAGACAGCAAACATCATACATTTGGAGTAACAGAACAGCAGTGGGTAACATACATAATGCAAATGGATCAGTTAGAGGGAAGGCAGAATGTTGTATAGTATACAGTGATTTACAAATGAAGCAGGTCAAAAACAGTGGAGAGACCAGACTTAATTCATACGCTGGGTGGGTACAGGAGAGAGGGGGGAGTTAGGGGGGGTAACAGGAGCAGGTGGAAGAGAAGTGTGAATTTTATGTCCAGGAAGATATGAAAATTACGTACCTACCGTAATTCTTGATCTTCTTGGACGAGTCTCCACCACTCATTCACACGCCCGCCCTCCATTCCCCGAGCTCACCTTTCTTGTTGGTCTTCACTCCCTCAAATCTTTAGGCCGTGAAGACTTCTTTATTGACCCTTCTTACGGGTCGCCCGGACTATCTTATGTCCGGTTTTTAGGTTAGCTACCCTTCTAGGTTAGTTACGCTGCACCTCCTTGGTAAAAGGTACTGGAGGCAGTTTGAGGGTCGACGCCGAGATAGTCGCGTTATCGCACGAAAGAGCTCGCGGGCGCCTGCTCTCACGCGCCTATCTCTGGTGCTGACCTTCCAGCAAAAGTTTGCTCCCGATGGGTCCTAGTGCCTCCGGCGCAGATCCCAATAGTGTGAATGAGTGGTGGAGACTCGTCCAAGAAGATCAAGAATTACGGTAGGTACGTAATTTTCATTTATTGTAAGTTCATGCTCTTCGCCTTACATATAGAACCTTTGGCGCAGAGTATTCGGAAAGACAATATGATCATGGGGGTAAAAATAGGGGATTCCATGCATAAAATAGCCCTTTGTGCGGATGACGTCCTGCTTTACTTGACGAACCCCAACGAATCCTTGCCTCAAGTTTTTAAACAAATCGATCACTTCTCAGCCCTATCGGGTTATACCCTTAACTGGTCATAAATAGAGGTGTTAGTGATGGCTGCAGCTCTACCAGATGAGATTAAGACTAAGTATCCCATGAGGTAGGAGTGCAAGACTATCAAATATTTGGGAGTTAACCTAGGAAAGTCATCGACAACACTGTTTGAAGATAATTTCCCCTTCTTTGATTAAACAAATCCATGCAGACCTTCAAAAATGGAATAGTATACACTTCCCATTTCATTCAAGGTTACAAATAGTTAAGACAAATATTATGCCAAGAATCCTATATTTGTTTCAAACAGTACCATGCTTGATACCTGAAAAAGTAATGGCAAGTTGGCAAAGACTGGTCATGACCTATATATAGGGTAATATTAAGCCTAGAATAGGCAAGCAAACGTTGTTTTTACTGAAGCGAGAAGGAGGTAGGGCTTATCCAGCTCTTGCGGACTACTGGACTGCAGTTCAGATGAAAATAGCTTTGCTGTGGGTACACCAAAACAGAGCCCACTGGCAACAGATAGAGTTACAGCAGATAGGGAGTATGCAGCTTGGTTCTAGATTATTAGATTTGGAAAACTAAAACCAAGGGTTAGGGGATATGTTGACCACAGCTAAAGTAACACTTGTGGGTTGGCTTCAGGGTGTCAGATGAGGATATACGGCCAGAGATATGTGGAGATATACCTGGTGGCCAACAGATAGGAATTTTCCTCCAGCTAAACTCTCAAATTGGTATAAAAAACAGGCAAAGAAGGGTATATATGCCACATGGCAAATACTTCAGGGCATGACAATTATACCATCAGAGTGCACCCAGGCGCAATATCAGTGGACGGAAGGGGACCGGATTGTATTATTACCAATTAAGGGACTATATAAATGACAAAATACAAAAGAGTCTTCACTATGAGGATAAGAGACTTTTCCCCAAAGTGTTTGAATCAGTTTGGAGTTCGACACATGGAAAAGGAGCAATAACAATGTTATATTGGAATCTAATAGCGGACAGGGCACATAACACATCCCACATACAGAACAGTTGGGAGCAAGAGCATGGGGTAAGATTCAATAATGCACAGTGGAACCAGATTTTTAGAAATAGTTAGCAGACTACATAATCCCCAATGTGGCAAGAATTCTCCTGGAAGATTAAAGTGAGATATTTTTTGACCCCAAAGAAGTTAGCCCGAATGAACAGGAGTTTGAGAGCTGACTGCTGGAGGGGGTGCGGTAGTGGGGAGGCAGATATGGCAAATGTTTTTTGGGCCTGCCCAAAGACACAGACGTACTGGCATGTAGTAAGGTTTCACCTAAGTAAATTGCTTAGTCTAGATAGTAATATAGGCCCAGAGAACATCATAGATACATAGACAGTGTTGGCAGATAAGGGCCTATAGCCCACCCAGTCTGCCCATTTAAGTTTGTAAGTTCAGTTTATGTTTTCCAGGAAGTCTGTTGCCCCTTACCCCTGACCTCCAGAATTCCTTTATGTCATATTAGGGCTATGTCCCTCGGAAATTAAAGGTAGAGAAGGGCGCTATCTCTGTGGCAAATATAGCCGCAATAAAAGCAATAACAAAAAAAATGGCTGCAGCGTAGTGTGCCACAGCTTACCGATTGGTTACAAATATTGGATCAAGTACAAGCAATGGAAAGAATTACATTTCAGGGCTTTAAATAATTGATTAGCAGTTTTTTTCCCTGGGACAATACTAACTGTACAGAAAGTGTTAATATAGATTTTCTAGAAGTGTTATGTTTGTTTAACACAATGAGGCAAGTGCTATGCAGTTTTAAAATGTTTTAGCATTTTTATGAGCAAAATGCTAATAAATTTTTAGAGTTAAATAAAATCCTGCATTTATTGTCAACGATAAATTAAGTCAATATAATAATAGATGGACACGGGGATTTGTATAAAGAATCACAGTTTTGAATGCCCCCCCCTTTCCTCCCCGCTCTCTAGGTATGTATCCTCCCCCACACCTATTTCTTTAGGTAGATATCAGCTATAAGTTTAAAAGTTATGGGTCCCTTAGAAGTAGTAGTTTATGAAAAATTAGAACTGAATGTACTTTGGTGCTTTTTTAGAGATATGTAAAAGCAGTAATATGGAATATGAATAACATGTATTGTTCATAATGAAAATGGACATCAAATGTAACCAAAGAAATAAGATACTGAGAATCTCTAATGTCTCTAATAAAATAAGTATAAAAAAAAGGAAAGTTATTCTAAGTTCTGTGGTCATCGCACGCTAGAAAGGAGACCGAGAGGCCGATGCTGGCAAGTCGACGGCGGGAAAAGAACTGAGGATTATGGGGGAACCACCTCCTTATGTACTACACCCGTCCGGGGTGGGACCAAAGTCGGAGGCGGTCCCCGCTGAATACTGCTAGTTAGAAAATTTTCCGTGAGGTCCTGGCGCCTGCCGGCTTCAGTCCTAATGGTGTAACCTGCTGCAAGAGCCGTTTCTCCAAGTAAGATCCTGTATTTCTAGGGACATGGATATGTTGTTCTATCCACACTTACTGGCAGACTCCTAGCAATTCCCCAGGAGGAGGGAGGCAAGGCACGCATCCCCTACTTGGGAAATCAGGACTGGA
Organism: Neoceratodus forsteri; assembly: GCA_016271365.2. Taxonomy (NCBI): domain Eukaryota; kingdom Metazoa; phylum Chordata; order Ceratodontiformes; family Ceratodontidae; genus Neoceratodus; species Neoceratodus forsteri. The sequence continues at coordinate 1,138,185,164 of CM028133.1, forward strand.
GAACTGAGGTCCCAAAACCAGCATCCCAGTGTGACTCAAGGTCAATGTGGTAGTGGGTAATGAAGGTGTGTACCGACTTCCAGGTAGCAGCCCTGCAGAGTTCCTGGATAGAGATGTCCCTGGAAGCAGCCACCGATGCAGCGGTATGGCGGGTCGAATGAGCTCTTTTCCCTTTGGGAGGCTCCATGCCCGCCAACCTGTAGCAGACATCTATGCAGGAGGTGACCCACCTGCCTATCATTCACTTGGCTGCAGGTCTGCCAGATGCAGCTTCAGCATAAGTGACAAACAGCTGGCGGATCTCTCCTGAACTTCAGCCGTCCGCTCCTTATAAAAAGATAGCACTCTTCTAGGGTCCAAAGTATGGAGCCTATATTCGGCCTCCAAGGTGTGACTGGGGTAGAACACCGGCAGAGTCAATACCTGGCTAAGGTGAAACTCCAACATTACCTTCGGAAGGAATTTCAGGTGGGGGCGCAGGACAACCTTGTCCCTGTGGAAGACCAGATAAGGGAGACTCAATGGAAAGTGCCTCGTGCTCTCCCATCCTTCTGGCTGACATGATAACCACAAAAAAGGTGGTCTTCCACGACAGGTGAGAGATGTCACACCTGTGCATCAGTTTGAATGGCTTGCCCATGAACTTAGCCAATACCAGCAGTAGATCCCACGGAGACGGAGGTTCTCGCACCAGAGGGGATATGTAATCAAGGCCTTTGAAAAAGCACCCAACAACCTTCTCCTGCACCACCGACTGCTTCCCTGCCCCGGTAAGCAGAGATGTCTGCCAGGTGCACCTTAAGGGTCATCGACCAAAGCCCTAGCTGAGAAAGAGACCACAGGTAGTCCAGAATGCTAGCCAAAGAACAGGAAGAAGGGTCCAACCCCTTATCCTGACACCAAATGGAGAATCTTTTTCCATTTGAAGGCATAGCATTTTCTGGTCGACTCCTTATTGGATGCCTCAACAACGTTGAGGATCTCATCGGAAAGACCCAAGGCCTGGAACTCTAGCCGCTCAGGAACCAGGCCATCAAGTGCAGGGACTGAAGGTCTGGGTGGAGTACCTACCCCTTGTTGACTGAGATCATGTCTGGGCAGGCTGGGAGCCGCCTTGGGAGCCTGGAGCTGAGGCTGAGATCATCTGGATACCAGAACTGGCGGGGCCAGTCTGGGGCTACCAGATTCACCTGCACCTTGTCCCTCTTCGCCTTGAGAAGCACATTGTGGATCAAGAGAAATGGAGGGAAGGTGAAGAAAAGGCCCGGGGTCCACAGCCTCAAGAAGGCATCACCATGCAGCGAGCCTGCTGAGGGAGGCGGGCATGAACAGCCTCAGCTTCGCATTCTCCCTGGAGGCGAACAGGTCCACCTGAGGTGTGCCCCAGTGGGAGAATAGATCTTGTAATACCTTTGGCAGGAGAGACCACTCGTGAGATGCAGCACCAATCTGGCTTAGGGCATCAGCCAGAGTGTTGGAGGCTTCTGCCACATGGATGGCTAGGAGATCCGCCTCCAGTTTGCTCATGAGAGACCAAGTGCGGAGAGCCTCCTTGCACAGAGGCAAGGAGCGCGTCCCGCCCTGGCAGTTTAGGTAGTACACGGTCGTGGTGTTGTGCATCTGGACCTGGACCACTTGACCCCGTAGAAACAGAGCGAAGGTTGTGAGGGCTAGTTGGACCGCTTGAAGCTCCAGCAGGCTGATGTGGCATCGAGATTCCTGAGGGTACCAGAGGCCGTGGGCTATGAGCTCCCCCCAGATGGGCACCCCAACCCATCAGAGAGGTGGTCATTACAGTGACCATAGGCTCTGGGCAGACAAACGGGATATCCTCCTGCAGATGAGCCAGAACGATCCACCACTGGAGAGCATTCCACATCTCCTGGATCACTATCACTGGCTGGTCCAGAGGACCGGAGCGCTGTGACCATTGGTGGGCCAGTCCCCATTGCAGGGGATGCATGTGCCACTGGCCCATGCTGGTGCAGACCGCCATGAGGCGCAGGAAGTCCTGGGCTGGGCACAACTGTCCAACCAGAAATGATTGGGCAGAGGAGGAAAGAACCTCGGCCCTGTCTGCCAGGAGCCGTGCTCTGGTTCGAAGACAGTCGAGCTCTGCCCCGATGAACTGAATCACCTGCATCGGCACGAGTTCCGATTTGGCCTCATTGATGAGGAGGGCAATCTGAGAGCAGACCTGGAGAGCCAGATCCCTGGACCGCTCCCCATCCAGCTTGGAGGGGGCTGCAATCAGCCAGTCGTCCAGGTAAGGGTACACCCCGGACCCTTCGGTGCCACAGGAATGCTGTCACCACTGCCATGCATTTGGTGAAGACCCTGGGAGCTGGAGAGAGGCCAAAGGGCATGGCCCGGAACTTGTAAAGGGATCCCTCCGCTCTGAAGCGGAGGAATCGCTGGTGGGACAGACGGATTGGGACATGAAAGAACACGTCCTGGAGGTCCAGAGAACAGAACCACATGCCTCGTTCCAAGGGTGGAATGATTTGAGCCAGAGTGACCATCCTGAAGGTTCAAGACCATAGGAACTTGTTCAGGTCATGTAGGTCTAGAATGGGGTGCCAGCCCCTCGTCCGTTTTGGGACCAGGTAGTACCTGGAAACAAACCCGGGGTCTGATGGAGGATCCGCCACCTCCCTGATCACCTCCTTCTGGAGGAGCAGGGCAATGTCGGCTCGACGAGCCAACAGAAAGGCTGCGGACCCCATAGCCCCCCGTGGGGCGACGGCTCAGTAGGGTGGGGACTGCTCGAATTCCAGAGGCAGACCTTTTCCTACAACTTCCAACACCCAGCGGTCTGTGGTGATATCGGACCAGGCGGAAAGGAAGTGGTGGAGCCGTCCCCCCACGAGGGGAACCCGGGGAGGAGTGACGAGGTTGGGGTCGACACCCCTCAACCCATCACTGGGCAGGCTTGGAGGAAGGACCGGCTGAGGAGCCTCCTGGACCTTTCCCTCTCGGCTTCCTGCTGGAGGAAGCAGCAGGCTAGGCTTTGGGATGCCAAGTGCGAGCCTGCTGGCCCTGATGCTGGTGTTGCTGTGCTGGATGTGCCGCAGGTGCAGAAGGCCAAAAGGGCTTACGCTGCTGCTGGCGGCCTTTGTCCTTCTGGGCAGAGGTGACCGAGTCCAAGGTGGCATTGGACTTCTCGATCCTTTGCAGATGATCCCCCACCCCGGGACCGAACAAGTCGGTACCCAAGAAGGGAACGTCTGCCAGCTTGTGCTGGGCATCCGCTGCAAAAGTGGAGATCCGCAGCCAAGCTCTGCGGCGCATGGCCACCGCAGCCGCTACTGACCGGGTACACGAGTCAGCGATGTCCAAGGATGTTTGGAGCTGCTGTTTGGCCACCGCCCTTCCCTGATCCCGCACCTGCTTGACTGTCATCTGAAGGTCACCTGGGAGATGAGTAATCACATCATCCAGGAAGCCCAAAAGGGCGTGCGAGAAGTGTGCCATCAGAACGGCCGAGCTGGCCTGACGAAGGCCTAGGGAGGAAGCAGCATAGACTTTCCACCCAGAGTAGTCCAATTTCTTGGACTCCTTATCGGGTGGCTTGTCCACATCCCGAGTGTTCCTGGAACGCCGGAAAATGCTGTTGGTCACTAGCCCCTCCGTGGAGGGGTGCTCCGAGAAACCGGAGAGTGAACAAGTGGGAACAGCATACTTTCAAGCCATCCTGGCCAAAGCTGCTGAACAAGAAGCTGGCCGCTGGCATAGCTCCAGGGCCGGGCCAACAATGGCTTCAGCCACCGGGAAGACCTCCGTGGGGGAATCCCCTTGGTCCAGTATCTCCGTGTGGGGATACCTGGCCCATTCTGAAATGGGTTTGACCTTCATCCCAGTGGACTCTGAGATGAGCTGAAGCATTCCAAGAAACGAGGATGGGCTCTCGTCTACCGACTGACCCCCAGTGGACTCCTGGTCAAGTGGCCTGGAGAACAAGGAGGAGTCGTCGTCAGACTCTGAGGAGTCTGCGAACGGCTGCCGAGCGCCTGAGCCACCCTCCACCTGCCGAAGTCAACTGGGAGTGAGGGTGACAGACAACCGATGGGGTAATCCCTGACCCGACCGAGAATCCTTGGTCGGGGCCCCGGTTTTAGGTTGTGGAGGTGGGGTTTCCACCACAATGGGTGGCACAGACGGTTTCGGCTGAACAACCGGTGCCAGCTTTGGCTCCTCAACAACAACAAGGGGTTGTTTCAGCTACTCTGGTGACAGCCACTTAATGGCTGGGGAAGGCAACGAAGTCGGCTTATTCCCGGTCAAAAGGAGCTGCTGCCACATTAGATCCTCGTAACGCCAGCACAATGTGGGCCGAAGTTTTTTCTCTGAAGAGGACGAGGATGAGCAGCACCGCTGCTTTCTGTGGTCCCGAGATCGAGACCGCCGCTGTTGGCGAGATCAGCTGAACCTGGAAGAGGTCCAAGACCAAGACCTTCGGTGTTTCTGAGGGTGGGTCTGAGAGGTGGCGTGGGAAACTCGCCCCTCCCTCAGTTCAGGTACCTGGATTCCGGCACAGAAGGCATAGGCAAGTCCTCGGTATCCACCAGGGGAACCAGTGAAGAAGGGTTGTCAGCTTCTCCAGTCGACAGCCTGTCCGACGGATCGAGAAAAATCTTGACTGCATCAACGGGTGTCTCGGCCAGCTGACCTGACGGGGACACCGTGAAGTCAGCGGCCTTAGCCGCAACCTCGACCAAAGTTGAGTGTCGACTATCCAGGGAAGGGGACCTCTCCCGCTCCTACAAACATTGACGGTGGGACTTACCCTTGGAGTCCTTCTTTTTGGACCGAGAGGAATGTCCCGAAGGACCTCTCCCTTGGTGGAGAGAGAGAGAGATTGAATGGGCTCCTTGTAGGAGAAGCCCAAAGAGAGCAGGATAAATGCAGTGACCGAAGATGATGATGATGCGGACTGGGCCACTTCCTCCTCGAAGATGATCAACATCACGCTGTTCAACCCGAGCCGCAGCCCTGACATGCAGGACCTCCTTTGACTTGACCAGAGAATAATGTTTCAGGCGCCCAAGAGATACAATCTGGCAGCGCAATCCTCTAAGACCGTGGCGAAAAGGACTTGCACAAATCGCCAGGCCTGCGAATCGTCATTCTAGCCCTAGGCAGTAAGCATGCGTGGAGTGCGGATCGGTCAGGACATCTTTTGCCCACAGGGGCACCGACAAAATCCGGAAGTTGATTTGTCCATCACAGCCGCAGGGGAAGATAAAGACCGAAGTCTTGTAAATTTTAAAATTAGTTTCAGGTTAACTGAAGAGTTTGGATCCAGGCCTAAAACGCAGAGTGCAAAGGATGGAACCTGAGCTTGCAAGCGGTAAGGAAGATCTGGCATCATGGGGCGGAGCAGAGAGATTTACCACCCAGGTGGGTGGGAGGAGTCAGTTTGAAGACCTTCCGGCAAGATTTAAAGCGGCAAGTAACCTGCCAGTAAGTGTGGATTGAACAACATATTCATGTCCCTACAAAAGGTTTTATCTTCCTTCTTAACCGAGTTGGCTATCTTTTTTTCAGTTTGGGCCTTTGCTATTCTAACTTCCTTCCCTGCTTCCTTCTGCCTTAACTGGTACAGCTTTCTGTCCTGCTCCTTCTGTGTTTCCTTATACTTCCTGAATGCTGCCTTTTTCTCCCTGACCTTCCCTGCCACCTATTTTGAGAACCATAGTGGCTTTTTCTTTCGTTTTGATTTATTTGCTTCACACAAAGGCTTGTTGCCTCTGTGATGGCAGTTTTGATGCTTTCCCATTGTTGCTCCACCCCTCCTTCTAGCCTGTTTGCTAATGCTTTTCTAAGGCACCCTCCCATCTTGCCAGAGTTAGCCCTCCTGAAGTCCAGTACCCTCACTTTTGTATGGCTTGACTCTGTAGCTGAGTTTATCATGAACCACACTATTTGGTGGTCATTTGTTCCCAGATGGCTACCCACTTCTAGATCGGAGATCCTCTCACTGTGCCCATGTGAGATTATGAGGTCTAAGATTGCTCCCTCATGAGTGGGTTCCAAAACTAGCTAAGGCATGCCACCTGTAGGGCATCAAGAATGCCTCTGCTCTTGGATGTGGCTGCAGCAAAGGTGCTCCAGTTAACATCTGGCATATTCAGGTCTCCCATCAATAGTAACTCCCCTTTCTCTGCCATACTAAAGAGGCCTTCTATCATATCCTTGTCCATTCCCTCCTCCTGACATGGGGGTCTGTATACAACCCCTGTGCGGATTGTGGTGCCATTTACAGTCTCTATGGAAACCCACAGTGCCTCCTCTCCTCCCTGTTTACTCTTTTCTTCAGTTGCTTTTATCCCTTCCCTTACATAGAGAGCTACCCCTCCTCCTCTTCTCTCCTCCCTGTCTCTCCCGTAGGTTGAGTACCCTGGTATGTTAACATCCCAGTCATGGTTCTCTCTGTACCATGTTTCTGTGACTGCTACAATATCCAGGCATCCATCTTCCATCAAGGCCACTAGTTCCGGGAGCTTGCTGCCCAGACTACGGGCACTGGTACTCATTACCCTCCATTTCCTGATGGCCTTTCCCCTTTTTGCCCCATCCTTACCCTTACTGCCTTTGTCACTTTCTCCATTTTCCCCTACCCTTTTCCCTATCGACTGTTCTATCTTGGTGTTTACCTCACTTTCTACCCTGATTTTTAAAGGGGGCCTAGGATTTCCCTGCTTCTTTCCAGTGCCTCCCCCCTTGGCTAGTTTAAATGCTTGCCAATGAAGCATTTAAACCTATCGCCTAGGATCCTGGTTCCCCTCCTGGACAGATGCAGACCATCACGCTAGTATAGGCCTGCATCACTCCAGGTGGAGCCCCAGTCCCCAGTGAAGCCAAATCCCTGAACTATGCACCAGTTTTTCAACCACTGATTGAATCCCATGGTGTGGAGCACCCTAGCCTCACCTATGCCACAGACAGGCAGGACCTCCGAGAAGGTTACCGTGCATGCTACTTGTCTAAGGCCTCTCTCCAACTCCACAAACTCTTCCTCCACTGCTCTGATCTCTTTCTTAGCCAGGTCATTTGTCCCTAGGTGTACAATGACATCTAGCTCCCTCCCCTGTGCAGCTGCTCCGGTGATCCTGAGGATTCGCTCCCTGTTCCTCCAAGCCATGGCGCCAGGCAGGCACTTTACTGCCTCCTAAACCTTCTTTCCAGTCTCAGCTCTCTCTCCCCCTTGTGACACCATCATACTTGGTGATTTTAATCTAAACTGGCTAGGCACCCAGGAACCTGACTATGCCAACATACTGAAGTAGCACAACTTGGTTCAGACCATCTCACTCCCCACCAGGCTGAACCCACACACCTCTTCCCATACCTTGCTGGACTGGATAGTCACCAGTCATTAAGAATGCATCGCGTAGGCACGGACACTTGCCGACTCCATAACTGACCACTCTCCCACCTACATAATCAGGTCTACAAGGACAAACGTCCACCCTCCCAAGTACCTCTCTTTCCGCAATTTCTGAGGCCCTGTTGACCCTGCCATCTTGGAGGAAGTTAGGGCCATTAACTGGTCAGGCCTTTACTCACAACTTGATGTGACCTCGGCAGGGACTTATTTCACGAATGCCATTCTTGGGATTCAGGACCGCCACCTCCTCTTAAAATGAGGAGGGTGCCGGCCCCGGGACGTCGGGGGTTGGCAGAGGAGGGAGAGGATTGAGTGTCTGAGGTCAGCTCTCCTCTCCCGGGGGGGGGGTACATACTCAGTGCCTGACTGCCCTCTGGTGGAAGTCGGGGGCATAGCAGGCACATGTGTACCGAGAGTTGGGAGTGGCAGACGTTGGCGGAGATGCCTTGATGACGGGACATAGGCTACGCCCCTAGAACATCGGGGGAAAAAAACTCACCCGTGGCACTCCCGAGTAGACGGAGCACCAGGCCCTGATCCCCAATGCCCCTACCTGCCCTGGTGACTGGCGTCCTGATGAGATTCATGAATTCAGGGTTCATGCCTCCCCAACGCAACCCCGCTTCTGTATGCAGGTGACCTTGTCATTTACCACAGCGATAAGTCCCTCACCCAGGTCTCCTCAGCTCTTACCTAAAACTATGGCAGTGCTTTTAACCGGTTCACAGCAAACCTGTTATTGGTACTGTAAAAGGGGAAAAAGACCAAATCTGTGCTATTTGCATCCAAACTGCACCTCACTAAATTTCATAGTTCCGGCTTCTCCCTTCAAATACTACCCCCGATGGTATGACTCTTGAAGAGGTTACCTCGTTCAAATATCTGGGGGTGACACTTGATCCATCACTAACCTTCTTGGACCACATCAACACTGTGGTTCGCGGGGTCAATCAAAAACTTGGGGCTGCTTACCATCTACACCACCTGCTAACCCCAGAGGCTTGAATAGCAATTGTCAAAAGTAGCCTACTTCCTATCTTTGACTACTTCTCCCCCATCTGCTCTTGGACATCCTCAGCACTCAGAACCAGGCTCACATCAACTTACAACAGTGCCGGTCATTTTGCACTCATGGCACATTTCTCAACTCACCACTGCAACCTCTACAGTTCCCTTGGCTGGCTACCCCTCCAAGGCCGCTTTGATTTTACCCTTGGTTGTATCGTGGATAGTACTATCAGAAGCGGTGATGTGTCCCCCCTCTCTTCCCCCTACTCGAGATCAGAACTCTATCTAGGCGTCTCCACTCCTCTACTGTTCCTCCCCTACATGTACCGAGGGTGTCCACTGGTATGGGAGGGAAAGCACAGTCCGTTGCTGCCCTACACTGTGGAATGGGATCCCTGCTCCCCTCCACTCCTCTAATACCTATTCAGCTTTCAAATCCCTGTACAAATCCTGATTTGTGGATAGAGCAAATTGCTCCTGCCTATAAGGGGTAGATCCCCCTCACATCTAACAATCTCTATCTGCACTAACCTGACTCCTCCAGGAGTTTCTTAGCTGCTCTCCCAAGCTTGTTTCTGGCTCCTGTTCTCTCCCTCTCTCTGTCTAGATGTGACTTTCAAAGGTGGGGTGAATGGTAAGGTTTGTTTGTACCCTCTTATTGTCTCACCAACTGTACCATGATTTCCATCATTTGTTCCTGTATTTATTATTCCCTGTATGTAAAAATGTTCCTAACCTCTGTTTAACCTGTAACATCCATGTGCCTTGTGATTTAAATTGTTGCTTAACTATGCCATCTTTTATGGCCCGGGTCGTGCCTGAAAACAGTCTCTCGGACCAGTGCACCTACCCGGTAATCAAAGACATAAATAAATAAATACATTACAGTAACTGTAATGTAGTAAAATGTAGTTCAGGCAGTAACAGTGCAAGGGTAAAATAAATTATAGTACCTGTGGAGTAAACTCTAGTTCAGGCAGTAACAGTGCAGGGGGTAAAACAAGCATTTGTCAATGCCGAATGTTGTCTCGCTGGCATTGGCATTGGTAGTGCTGGAGTTAGAGACACATAATAGGAATGACAGTGAAGTACTGAAGTGACACCAACCCCACCCCCACCTAGTAGAGACTGACAGGCATTGGGGGTGTGCCTTTGGGTTGACAGCTATAACGCTCATGCCACTGTACCGCACCCTACCTGTAGACACTGACAAGTGTTGTGGTGTGCTTTGTGGGCGTTATACTTACCCGATTCCATAAGGAAATACACTGAGGTGGGTGCAGTATAGGAGAATGGGGTGAACATTGAGGCTGAACACTGCAAGGCACACCACGATACCTGTCACTGGCTGCAGGGTGGGGGTGGAATGGCGTGAACATTACAGCCGATGATCTCAAGTCACACCCCTGATGCCTGTCTGTCAGTACAGGGAGGGGTACCACAGCTGGAAACCGTTACATCGTCGTGTGTTGGTGCTTTCACTCCAAATTTTCAACATGGGCTTTTTGTGATCCCACCTCATGAAGAGTGGCACAATCAATTTGTAAGCTGAAAGGTGGTTTTGCACAGCGGCTATACCATTTCGTGACACAGGGACAAACACACATTTTGGGCAGGAATGTGGAACATGACAACTGTATTGTTCATAAGGAGGCACAAAAAAAATGGCAACAATGAAAATCTGGAGTGAAAAAATGAAAAATTGGTGAAGTCATGAGCATGCATAGAAACTGCACAACACACGTCCGTAACCCAATTATTTGTGAGTTTTTTTGCCACATTTTCAACATAAGTATTTTGGGACCTCCTCTCATGAACATTTTCGCTGTGATTTTGTTAATGTGTCCCAAAAGGTGATTTCCCACAGCGACCATGCCAATGTGCGCCGCAGCTGCGGAAACGCATTTTGGGCAGGCTGCGAAAAATGACAGCTGTACTGTTGATAAGGAGCTGTGGAAAAATGCCACTGATGAAAATCTGGCAGGAAAATATTGCAAATTTGCTAAGTTACAAGGGTGCGTGGAAACTGTGCAATGCACGCTTGCAACACAGTCATTTTATAGACTTCCAGCATCAAATTTTCAACCTAGGCATTTTAGGACCTCTGCTCATGAACAGTGTTGCCATCATTTCCTCAAACTGTCCTGAAAACTGATTTCGCACAGCAACCGTGCAATTCTGTGCTGGACATGCAAACACACATTTCGACCAGTATATGTAAAATAACAGCTGTACTGTTCATAAGGAGGTATGAGAAAATGGCAGTTTTGAAAATCTGGAGTGAAAATATTACAAATTCACAAAGTTACGAGTGTGCGTGGAAGCTACGCAACGCACACTCATAAAACACTCATTTTATGGACTTTTCATCACCACATTTTCAAAACAGGCATTTTAGGACCTCTGCTAATGAACAGTGTCACTGTCATTTTCATAATGTGGCTCAAACACAGATTTCCCACAGCGACCATGCTATTCTGCGCCAGAACTGCGACAACACATTTTGGCCAGGATGTGAAAAATGACAGCTGTACTGCTCATAAGAAGGTGCAGAACAATGGCAATGTTCAAAATCTGGAGTGAAAATATTATAAATTTGCAAAGTTACAAGCATGCATGCAAACTGTGCAACGCACACTCATAACACAGTCATTTTATGGAGTATCGTCACCAAATTTTCAACATAGGCATTTTAGGACCTCTGCTCATGAACAGTGGCACTATGATTTTCATAATCTGTCCCAAACACTGATTTCCCACAGCAACTGCACTATTCTGCGCCGGAAGTGCGAAAAAACACATTTCGGCCAGGATGTGAAAAATGACAGCTGTACTGTTCACAAAGGGGTGTGGAAAATGCCAATATTAAAAATCTGGGGTGAAAATATTGCAAAGCCACGAATTTATAAGCGTGAATAGAAAATGAGCAACGCACGCTCGCAAAACAGTCATTTTTGGGATTTATTCCACCAAATCTGCAACAAACATGTTTTTGAGAGCCCACCTCATGAACACTGGCACTGTCGTTTCATTAATTGGTCCTGAAAAGTGATTCCGTGCGGTGACCACAAAATCACCTTTCGGGGCCGAGTAATGCCATGACAGTGGCAGAATTCATGAGGCGGGGTTCCAAAAACCCCATGTTGAAAATTTGGTGCCAAAATTCCACAAAATGCCTGAGATATGTATAAACGTTGAAAAACCCCTATTTATTCCATTATACAGCTTACCGGCGCTTCATCAGTTCGCAGTCAGCTTTGAAGAGTGCAGATTGTCATGCCAGACTCCACAGATAAGTATAGGGTGAGGGGTAGGTGCGGGCTGTGGGAGGGCAGGGAGACCGCCGAGGACCGTTTATTTTCCCATGGGTAAAAAAAAAAAAAAAAAAACATTGCAGGACCGTTTTTTGCCAGGGTCATGTGGCATTCTGGGGTGGGCTCCCAGCGTGCCACTGGAGTCCCAGAGTATTTTTGGGGGCAGCTGTAGCCGGACGGGATTGGGCAGTCCGTCGGCACACAATAAAACAGGGGTGACATGATGCCAGCGAGTTGGGCACCCCATTGACACAAAGCAAAAGTGGGTTTACATAATGCCGATGAGGAGGGGGCTCCCCCATTGGCATTGTGACAGGTGGTGGCCGTCACTGACGCCATGTTGCCCGTACGTCGGGAGGCGTGTTGTGGTCACGCTGCGTGAGAGCTTCGCTCTCATTGCAGCTGACCTTTTCTCAGATCTGGTGGCCGTATTAGGTATGCAGGGTGTCAGCCTCTGCTTCTGGCTGACTGAGGAATGAGGGACGCACCTACTGATGCGTGCCCTGCATTCGTCCAACAGTGACCGCACCTCCAAATCTGCTAGTACCGCAGTATGTTGGCTGTGCATGTGAATGAGCCAACATAATAACTTTCAGTAACTGTGGAGTAAAATCTAGTTCATGCAGTAACAGTGCCATTGGACTTGATAAGCGGTCTACGCTAATCAAAGTAAAAAAATGATTAGCAATTGGCCAAAGTTGATTAGCAATTACACAAAATTTCTACTTTTGCCAAAAACTCCATAAAATGTACTTATCTTGCTCCAGATTGATAAAATCACATTTACACAAGTTCTGAGAGTGAGATCGGTTTTATTTAGCCATTTCCAGAGAAATACAGCAATTGTGCAGCAGCAGCACACACATTTTAAGAGCAGAGATAGGACGTCTGCCAAAGAAGGCCCTGAATTCATGATTGTGAGTCGTGACAAATTAAACATAAATGTAAAATGAACCCCTGCCCCGGCATAAAAACTCCACCTGGGACCGTGATTGACCACACAGTAACCAACAAAGACTGGGTGCAAATCTATTTGCTGCTCTTCTCCACCAGGCATGTAGCCAGTAATTCTGGCCTATTTTGTGGTGGTGGTAGTGGTGGTGGGGACCTGGGGATGGTCCACTATCTGTAGCTGCCAAAACACCAGGACATCTTGGTTTAGCACTAAATAATATGTCTACAGCCCTGTCTAGGTTGAATTCAGCTGGGGGGGGGGGGCCCTGCTTTTTAATGTGAATCAATGTTTCTACAGTATCCTCTGCCAGACTTGCTCTCCAGTCAGTTTTTACCTTGTTCATAGTTGAAAAACACCTTTCTACAATTGCATTAGACACAGGAAATACTCTCAACACATTGACAAGCTTCAGCAGAGTTGGATAAGAATTTTGGAAATCACATGCCAGCTTTGACCAGATAGCAGAGAGAGAAAAATTGATGAAATTGATTGGAGCAAAAATCCTAAACTCTTGCCATTCTGCAAGTAGCAGAGTGCTGTCACAGTCAGGCTGCAAAAGTGCTGAAAAGTGGTCAGCTACTTCAGTAATGTCACTGTTACCTTACAGCTCTATTTCCTTTCTCTCTGCAGCTGGCCAAGGTCTGGTATCTAACACTTTTGTACAGTTATAGATATTAATTTCGTCAGTTAAACCGAACCTTTGTTCATAACAGTTCTCAATGTTTATAATATATTTCTTATCTTGCTGTTTAAAAGTTTCAACAACTTAGCCACTAAAATGTGTTAATTTCACATCCTTGTAAGTCACTTCAGCAGACGCTCCTGAAACAGCAGACCCATTTTATAAGAGAATGTCAAGTTCACTGCCACCTATGGGACCACTCTGCTTAGCACGGTCAAGATTGTTTCCTAAAGCTAATATTCTTCAGGTGAAGCTACCTCTGGCTGAAAGCTGCAATACTGCAATAAGGATTTGCAAGAAAGCGAGTTGTGCTCACAACAGAGGGAGGTGAACCTTACAATTTACAATTGTCTTTGGTTTGTAGCAGATATTCTTCAGGTGGAGGCTACTTCTAACTGAAAGGTGAAATAAGGAACTTAGAATTATCAGGAAAGACAGTCTTTCAAGCAACAGAGGGAGGTGGACCTTACTTTACTTTTGTTGCAATTGTAAAGATTTTCAATGCAGGAGAGTTTAAATCCTGAGGGACTAAATACTATGTACTGTGTCTGTCCTTGTGCACAGCTGACTTGATTGGAATTACTGATTGAATGTTTGAATTGCAATATTTGTAATACTGTGAGTTATTCACTGGGCTAAGAATTTGTCACAAGTCCTGAAGTGAGCGCAGGTTACAGGCTGTGCATTTGACCCAGACAGTGCCCCGGGGGTGGAAACTGTTTTTTCGTGTTTATCTGTGTGTGCCTTAAAAGGCCAGGCTAGACTGTGTCAAGAAGTGCTTACATCACAGCTACTTATCAGCTAATAGCTTTGGAAGAGTCTTACAGACCTGATAACAACAGTATTATAAGCAAGTGATTTATAGCAAACTCATCAGAAAAGCTAATATTCTTCAGGTGAAGCAACCTCTGGCTGGAAGCTGCAATACTGAACTTAGGATTTGCAAGAAAGCGAGTTGTGCTCACAACAGAGGGAGGGTGAACCTTACAATTTACAATTGTCTTTGGTTTGTAGCAGATATTCTTCAGATGGAGGCTACTTCTAACTGAAAGGTGAAATAAGAAACTTAGAATTATCAGGAAAGGCAGTCTTTCAAGCAACAAAGGGAGGTGGACCTTACTTTACTTTTGTTACAATTGTTAAGATTCTCAGTGCAGGAAGAGTTTAAACCATGAGGGACTGAATACTGTTTACTGTGTCTGTCCTTGTACACAGCTGACTTATTTTGGGGCTGACTGCTTTCAGAGCACAAATCACCAGGCTGTTTTGGGGCTGGGGAAGTTTACCTGTGTCTGACTTGGATGTCTGGATTTTTCTCTGATTAGCAGGGTATTTTCTCTGTCAAATTGTCATGTAGGGCATCTTGCTGACAGGAAGGTACTCATCGCAGTGGTGGGTCAGAGCTTTTAGCTGATTGTTTTGTGAGGGCACAGTTTAGGCCCAAACCCCACCCACTCCTGGAAATAGTTCCTTTATACCTAGGGTTCTGACATAATTTCCTCAAGAGTGCAAGGTGCATATCACTGTCATATCCTCTCTAGCACACTGCACTGACAATATAAGCATACACATTGTAGAATATATATATATTTCTATATAACAAACCAATCATACACACACAAAAAAATAGATAAACATGTGGGGAGTAGGGCAATGTAATGGCTGTGTGGCAGCACTCTTCCGGGAGTCTTTCTGGAGGCTGAGATGCAGCTCTATTTGCAGACAACTCTCTGCCCTGAGAGAGGAAGTTGCCAGTCTTCAGGCCACACTGGACAGTAGTAAGGGAACCTTCCCCCATCCAGGGAGCACCAGAGCCACCACCACTACCTCAGAGGCTGCGAAGAAAGCACAACAGTTGGACCACAGTGGGCTCAGGGAAGGTGACAATGGTGGAACAGAGGCACACCCAGTCAGTTGTGCCACTCCACAATCCATACACCATTCTGGGGGAGCACAGCTCCCCTATGGATGCACCCCCAGAGGAGACTAAGGAGGTTGAGGACAACTGTCAGAAGGGAGGCCCACAGGAAGGAGGCAGAGGACACCACAGGGAAAGGAAGCAGCTCTGGGTGGGGGACTCAATTATTAGGGGGATAGAACTGGGGGGAGCAGGGAAACTGAAGTAAGGTGCCTGCCTGGTGCCATGGCCTGGAGGGACAGGAAGTGCATCTTCAGGATCAGGAGAACAGCTGCACGGGAGTCTGAGCTGGACATCCACCTAGGGACAAATGACTTGGCTCATCATGAGATCAGAGCAGTGCAGGAGGACTTTGTAGAGTTGGGGAGGGGCCTAAGACAAGTAGCACACACAGTATCCTTCTCAGAGGTGCTGCCTGTCAATGGCATGGGTGAGGCGAGGGTACTTTGCACCATGCAGTTTAATGAATGGTTGAAAAAATGGTGTGGAGCACAGGGGTTTGGCTTCACTGAGGACTAGGGTTCTTCCTGGAGGAACACCAGCCTATACTGGCAGGATGGTCTGCATCTGTCCAGGAAGGGAACAAGTCTTTTGAGCAGTCGGTTTAAATGATTCATTGGCAAGCTTTTAAACTAGTCAAGGGGGGAGGCACTGATAAGCAGCAGAAAAATTCCAGCCTCTCCCTTAAAAACAGGGTACTAAATGAGAAAAAGACCGAGGTAGAAAGATCAGTGGGGGATGCTGCCACAGAAGGTAAAGCTATCAAAAAATGGAGAGCAATGAGTACCCATGCCCGTAGTCTGGGTAACAAGCTTCCTGAATTAGTGGCCTTGATGAAGGAGGAACATCTGGATATCGTGGCAGTCACAGAAACATGGTACACACAAAACCATGACTGGGATGTAAACACACCAGGATACACTATCTACAGGAGGGACATGGAGGGTAAAAGAGGAGGAGGAGTAGTTCTTTACATAAGGGAAGGAATCAAAGCAACAGAACAAAAGGGTAAACAGGGAGGAGAAGAAGCACTGCGGGTCAATTTGGAGACAGGCAATGGCACCACAATCCGCACAGGGGTTGTACACAGACCCCCACCCCTCCAGGGGGAGGAAATGGACAAGAAAATGATAGAAAGTATACTTAGAATGGCAGAAAAAGGGGAGATATTGCTGATGGGTGATCTGAATATGCCAGATAGTAAATGGAGTGCAGTTGCAGCAGCCACTACTAAGAGTGGTGTTATTCTAGATGCCCTAGTGGGGGCATGCCTTAGACAACTAGTATTGGAACCCACTCGAGATGGAGCAATCTTAGACTTGGTTCTCTCAAATGGAGATGGAGAGAGGATCACAGATGTAGAAGTGGGTAGCCATCTGGGAACTAGCGACTATCGAACAGTATGGCTCACAATAAACACAGCAATAGAGTCAAGCCATACAAAGGCAAAAGTACTGGACTTTAAGAGGGCTGACTTTGCCAAAATGGGTGAGTGCCTAAGGAATGCACTAGCAAATGGGCAGGAAGGAGGGGCGGAAGAACAAAGAGGAATAATAAAAACTGCCATCACAGAGGTAACAAGCCTTTGTGTGAAGCAAATAAACTAAACGATGTAAGAAGCCACTGTGGTTCTCAAAGGAAGTGGCAGTGAAGGTTCAAGAGAAAAAGAAAGCATTCAGGAAGTACAAGGAATCACAGAAGGAGCAGGACAGAGAATTGTATTAGTTAAAGCAAAAAGAAGCTGTGAAGGTAGTCAGAACAGCAAAGGCCCGAACCGAGGAAAAGACAGCCAACTCAGTTAAGGAGGAGGATAAAACCTTTTACAGGTACATCAGGGAGTGAAGGAAGACCAAGGGAGGGATAGTGAGGCTTAATAAAGGGAGGGGTGGGCAGAGGGTGACTGTGAAAGGCAGAGATACTAAACAAATATTTTGCTCAGTATTTACAAATGAAGAGGGGGAGGTACCTAAAACAAAGAACAGAAACACTCTGGATGCAGAAGTTGATACCAGCCCATTTACAGAAGAAAGGGTTCTGAAAGAACTCTAAAAATTGAAGGTGGACAAAGCAATGGGGCCCAATGGGATTCATCAAAGAATTCTAAAAGAACTAAGGGTAGAACTAGTGACACCACTGACTACCCTCTTTAACAAATCATGGGAGGATGGGGTGGTACCTGAGGACTGGAGGAGGGCAGATGTGATTCACCTTCACAAAAGTGGGAGCAAGGCAGAAGCAGGAAACTACAGACCTGTTAGTTTAACCTCAGTGATAGGGAAAGTGATGGAATCACTTCTGAAGGAAAGAACTGTCGAGTAACTAGAGGCCAGATGGGCACAGGACCCAAGGCAGCATGGATTCACAGAGGGAAGGTCATGCCAGATGAATCTAATAGATTTCTTTGACTGGGTGACCAGAGTAGAAGATCAGGGAGGGGCTGTGGACATGGCCTACCTAGACTTTAGCAAGGCATTTGACACAGTCCCACACAAAAGATTAATATACAAGTTAGCCAGCCTGGGAGTGGGTCCCAAGATGACAGCCTGGGTAAAGAATTGGCTGGAGAATAGGACACAGAGAGTAACTGTAAATGGAGTCCACTCTGAAGGAAGGGGGGTTACTAGTGGGGTACCGCTGGGTTCAGTATTAGGACTGGTCCTCTTCAATGTCTTTATAAGTGACATTGCAGAGGGACTGGAAGGAAAAGTATGTCTGTTTGCAGATGACACAAAGATCTGCAACAGAGTTGATGCACAAGGTGGGGTGGAAAGGATGAGAAGGGACTTGGCAAGGTTAGAGGAATGGTCAAATGTATGGCAGCTTAGATTCAATGCTAAGTGCAAGGTAATGCACCTGGGAAACAAAAACCCAGGGGAAGAGTACACAATGGGGGGTGAGATACTAACAACAAAAATGGAAAGGGACCTGGGGGTAGTCATATCAGATGACCTAAAGGTGGGCAAGCGATGTGAGAGGGCAGCAAGGAGGGCTGGGGGGATACTGGGTTGCATAGGGAGAGGCATCACCAGCAGAAAACAGGAAGTTATTATCCCTCTGTACAGACAGCTGGTGAGACCCCATCTGGAATACTGCGTGCAGTTCTGGAAACCAAATCTCTGCAAAGACATAGACAGGATGGAAGCTGTCCAGAGGAGGGCAACTAAAATGGTGCAGGGTCTGCACTGGAAGACATATGAAGAGAGACTTAAGGAGCTTAATATGTATAGCCTCGAGGAAAGGTGGGAGGGGGGGACATGATAGAAACTTTCAAGTACCTCAAGGGAATCAACAAAGTCCAAGAGGGTAGCATCTTTCAAAAAAAGAGGTGTGCAAGAACAAGGGGACACAATTTAAAGATGGGGGGGGTGGCTCAGAGGTAATTTAAGGAAGTATTTTTTCACAGAGAGGGTTGTGGATGAATAGAACGGCCTTCCGGAGGAGGTTGTGGAGTCAAAAACAGTGGTGGAATTCAAGCATGCATGGGACAGACATAAGGCAATTCTAGGGGGTGGGGGTAGGAAGAAGTAGGCTGCTGGTTAACTAGGTTCTGCAGCTTATCCATTAGGTAGGGAAATGGGCAAACTGGGTGGGCCAAGCGGTCCTTATCTGCCGTCAAATTCTATGTTTCTGGACTGAATGTCTAGATTGTAATGCTTTGTAAAGGTGTGTACTGTTTTCCAAGTAGCTGCTTTACAGATATCCTCTAGAGGAACATCCCTTGCAGCTGCGAGCGTAGCAGCTGTCCCCCTGTTGGAATGCGCCCTCAACCCTGTTGGGGGCTCCCTACCAGCTTTTGTGTAGCAGAACTGAATACACTGAACTATCCAACGAGAAACAGATCTTTTAAAAACTGGATTACCTTTTCCCACATCCCCAAAGGTCAGAAACAGCTGTTTTCTGTCCTGCTTATGGTCCTTAGTGGCTGTAATATAGTAACTGAGAGCTCTCTTTACATCCAAACTATGAAGTCTTCTTTCACCAGAGTTAGAATGCTCAGTAAAAAAGACAGGTAGGGTAATGGATTGGCTGATGTGAAAATCAGAGACTACCTTTGGTAGGAATTTTCTATTTGTTCTCAGAACTACCTTATCTCTGTGAAAAGAGATATAATCCTGCTCCACCGAGACAGCCTGGAGTTCACTTATTCTTCTTGCAGAAGTAATTGCCACTAGGAAAACTGTTTTCCAAGTGACATTTAAGTTGAGCTGTAGCCATAGGCTCAAAGGGGTGCCCCGTGAACTTGGCTATATAAACATTAAGGTCCCATGGTGGCACTGGTACCCTGTGGGAAGGGTGCAAATGGTCCAAACCCTTGAAGAACCTTTTAAAAATGGGGTCTGAAGCTAGTGATACCATAGCACCAGCAGAAATGTAAGCAGACAATGCTGCAAATTGTACTTTGAGTGAATTTGGTTGTAGACCCAGAGAATGAAGGTGAGAGAGGTAATCCAAAACCACTGGGACTCCAGCCTGTTATGGAACCAAATCCTTAGTCGAACACCAGATGGAAAACCTTTTCCACTTAGAGGGATAAGTTTTCTTAGTAGAGGGTTTCCTAAAGCCCCTCAGAATGTGAAGTACCGATTCAGAGAGTTGCTAGTTAGCATATTCTAACTCCTCAAGAACCAAGCTTTGAGATTGAGGGACCTGAGGTTCGGGTATAACAGGGTCCCCTGGTTGGAGGTCAGTAGATTGTGCCTCAGAGGGAGTCTTATTGATTTGGCCACAGACATTGAGAGCATTAGAGAGTACCATGGCTGCCTGGGCCAGTCCGGAGCTATTAGGATCAGGGATGGGTTCGGCCGCAGACAATGAGAGCATTAGAGAGTACCATGGCTGCCTGGGCCAGTCCGGAGCTATTAGGATCAGGGATGCTGAATGGGACCTGAGCTTGAGCAACACTCTGAAGACCAGGGGAAAAGGAGGGAAAGCATAGAGGAACCTCCCTGACCAATCTAGAGTCAGGGCATCCAGTGGCAAAGTGCCCTGATCTGGTGGCCTGCAGCAATACTGAGGCAAGTGGTGGTTCTGGTGGGATGTGACCAAGTCCACCTCTGGAGTGCCCCACCTTCGGAAAATTATGTCCACCACCAGTTCAGAGTCCATTCATGATGGGCCTGGTTGATTCGACTTAAGGCATCTGCCAGGGTATTGTCTTTTCCTGGTAGATGTATTGCCTGCAAGGAGACTCCCAGAGAATACGCCAGGGTCCAAATATTCACTCCCTGTTTGTTGATGTAGTACATTGCGGTGGTATTGTCTGTTCTGACCTGTACCATCTTTGACTGTTCCAGTCCTGAAAAAGTTTTTGGAGCCAGAAAAACAGCCCTGAGTTCCAACAGGTTTATGTGCTGGAGGGACTCTGCAGCTGACCAGGTGTCCTGTACTGTATGATCTCCCAAGTGGGCGCCCCAGCCCAAAAGGGATGCATCTGTTGTGAGAATAACTGAGGGGTTGTCTTTCTGAAAGGGAACACCACCTTCTCTTAGATTGGGTACGGAGGTACTGGTGGTGGAGTCAAACGGGGCTGATAGGTTGGCCTCTGATGCAGAGACAGGTCTTTGGCTTGGATCTATACCATTGAAGACCTCCTCTAGGGTGCATAATCTTGGTTTTATTCTTGACAGTGGGCTGACACTTGAGTTTCAGGTGGTGTCCATTGTCCGTACCAGTTTCTATCATCTGAGGAATATCGCCAGGATAAAGCCCCTAGTTCCGCCACTGGACCTCCCCACTTTGGTGCATGCCTTCGTGACTTCCAGGCTTGACTACTGTAATGCACTCTATCTCGAGGTCTCTGGGAGTACCCTGTGACGACTGCAGCTGGTGCAGAACACAGCAGCAAGGCTGCTGACAGGGCAGTCAAAATTAGGGTTACCACCTTTTCAGAAGCCCAAAGTGGGACGAAAGCGCGTGACCTCACCATTGGCAGCCAACTGCGCGTGTCGCCGCTGCCGCAGGTCCACGGCGTCCTTAAGACACAGGGTACCAACCAATCAGGATATTGGGGATGCTTTGTCATGTGCCACTGCCCTCCCCATGTATGCCTTAACTCAGCATTCCTTACATGCACCCATGGAATAGTATTAACATTGTGTTCAGAACCTTTGGTAACTTGAAATCAGGAAACAGACAAATGCAACACTGCAAAGAATGCATTTTTTATTACACAAAAAAAGAAATAGTAAAGAAACAAGTCAATTTTCAAGCGGCAAGGACATTTTCAAGCAAAAAAAAAAACACAAGCAGATATTCACCCCTTTCAAAACTGCTCCACCTCTTTCTCACTCACAGCTCTACACCTCATTTTTTTGCTTTGAAATGATACTTAGCATTCGATTTAACAGCCTGCAAAAGGGATCTGTTCCACATAATGTTTGAATGGAATTCTCCACATTTCCTTCGGTAGTTTATTGTGACCATAAGTTCGGCTTTTATCAATTCCACCCTGCAACGATTTCTTACATCAGTCCACTTGTTCTTTAGGAGAGAAAACACTCTCTCAGCAAAAGCATTTGAAGGTGGGATGCTCATAATACGTGCAATTACTGGATACAGAGCAGGCAGGTCTGGTGCATCCGAACAAATCTTTTGCCACTTTGCTGCTGGTGCTCGGTCCAGTCTACACAAATCTGGCATAAGGGGCCTGATCACTGAATAGTCCTGAAAGAGTTTGTCTGCATCTATTGATTCCTGCAGAGAAAAGGCAGCAACAACATTTAATAAATCATCGAAGGCAAAGGGTTCCTTCAAAGACAGCATAGACATTTTCTTTAGATAGTTGTCATCACTGAAGTCAAACCACTGCTCCAAGTATTTGACAGCAGTTTCAAGGAAAAGGATAAAATCTGTCTCCAGCTTTTTGCAGGAGACAGTATCCGTATCCCTCATGAATGCCCGAAGCTTTTCCCCAAAAAACTTGTCTCCTGCTCGGGCTTCAAGTTTTTGTCTAAGTGAGACCATCACTGCAAATGTTTCCATAGCTGTCAGTTGGGATCTTTCTAGGGTGGCTATGTGTTCATTGAAATCGACCAGAATGGCACTAAGGAAATACAGGTAGCACTGTGGCAGTGTTGGAAGTGTGCCCTCCGCATGTTCAATGTCAGCAAAGTATTGCCAGATCTGTCTAGGTGTATCCTCTCCTTGTGAGAGGAAATAGGACTGCAGTGCAGCAAGGTTTTTGACTATTCTGTCAATTGCTGGCAGCAATGACAGCCATCTGGTTGGCACATGCCTCAGAAGGGACTCGTATTCCATGCCACAAAATTCAAAGAACTCTTTTAAATCTCTTGTTCTCGTGGCGGACCCTGAAAAATGGCTAAACATTTTTAGGACGAACACCTCCACATCATATGTCAGTTTTGCTGCTGCCTTCTTTGCAGCATTGTGAAGTACGTGAGCAGGGCAGTTTGCTTTTTGAAGTGATGGGCAGTTCTCTTTCAGTCTAGTATACACGCCTGACCGCTTCCCATAGTTCACACTGGCATTGTCAGCGCCATATGCCGACAGAGTCCCACGGCAAGGAATGTCGTTGTAATAGATTAAATCTGCTCAGTTATGGCTTGAGCAGATTCATCTGGGTCTTCATAGAAGTCCAGGAGAGCATTAACCACCTTCTTCCTTTTGAAATACCTTACTACCAGTGGAAATAGTTTTATGCTGCCCTTGTTGGATGCATCGGATGCTATTGAAAAGGACACCCTGACTTTGCTAAGTCTTTCAGAAGGCATTCCAGAGAATGTGGTCCCAGAACATTCTCTACAATGGCTTCAGCCTTGTTCTGCCACAGGCAAGTTTTTTAGCAGTCTCAGAGTCCCCATACAGCTGACTGGCCAGCTTTAGGCCACAGTCCAAGGAATTGTAAGACATGTTGTGCTGCACTGCATGGAACACCTCAGCCGCTTCTGCTGCAGTAACCTTCAGCTCCGTTCCATCCACAGTACCAGTTCTGACCCACTTTGTCATCAGATGGCTGTGTTTGGCTTGCTGGATTGCCGTCTTGTGTTGCTTGGTGCTCTCATGTCTTGTTAGATCATTTCGTCCCCCATGTGACACCAGGATTTCTCGCCTACAGTATTTGCAGGTGGCTTTAATGTCACTGCACTTGTCAACCCAGTTGAACTCCGCCTTCCACACATCTTGCCACTTGCAGAGTCTCTTACTGTTTGAGGATGCCGTCACCGCAGATCGCTTCATTCTTTGTGCTTGCGGTACTTACCCTGCGCAATTTGACAAATGTTGCAATATGCTTTTAGTAGATAAACACACATTAACTGTTGCAATATGAATCTTACCTTCTGTGGAGAAACTATAACATGTGTGCCAATCATTGTCTGAAAGCACAGTGCAACTTGCCACATGGCAGCCAGACAAAGCACCAAAGAGACAAGCCAGCCATTATGGCTACAGGTTGTGACAAATACAGCACCACAACAACAGGTATGGAGGCAGTTAACAGCATGCAATCTCATTTCATGGGCCTTGAAAGTTGGCCTCGTGTTGGAAGCATAATGCAAGAAACACACTGCCAAACAAAGCTAGACATACTGACTGAAAATAATGACAACAGGGTTTCCAATTGACTAATTACAAATGACATGTGTGTGGAGCAATGTACATTCAGTGAGCCTTGGTTTGAATGATCCAGCTAACAACAAAATAAACATAGCAGTGATGCTCCGCAAACGCTCAATGACCGACAGCTAAAACACCACACCAAATTCTAGCTGGAGCCCTAGCCACCACACCATAACATTTTACCAGAGAATCAGGCCTGTGTTTTCAAAATATTTCTATTTGCCATCAAATAATGTAAATATGTTGTGGTATCTGGATGAGTGTGGTGGGCACATGTGGGCTCTCCTCTGACAATCTTGAGATGCAAAAGAAACCGTACTTTACATTATTCTATCTCAGGGAATCTCTGGCAAGACTGGTAGCTCCAGTCTATGCAACGACAGATCCTGAAATATATTAGCACACATTAGAATTCTATTTTTCAGCACCCAGGGCGGCTAGTAAACTAGTTTTATCTGCAGTACGTGAATGATTAATTTCCCCCTGGCATGCATCTGTCACAATGACTCATTATAATTCCAATAGCAGACATGCCAAGAAACACAACAGAAGGCTAAGCAAGCAGTATGTCATAACAGATAAAGGCTACGTTCGCAGGCACCACGTGCCACTTGTTTTACATTCATGGCATTATCCAATATGACACTGGGGACTGGAACAAACAGCAGCATTCAGATTCAGTATGACAGCTGTTACCACCGATTACAGGCACCGAGCCATGCTGACATTCTCAGCAGAGAAGCATGCAAGAGAAAGGGCCCGGGCCAGCCTTTTCCCCAATAATTATGTTTCAAATTATTGTAAAGAAATTACATATGCCTGCCCACCCAGAGGCAACTACATGGTGCAGAAATTGTCAGGTTATCATGGCTAGCCCATACCTGTAACTGTATTTGGCACACAAGACAAGACACAGCAGCAGGGGAAAATCAATTGCATCTATGGCCATCATGCTAACAATTAAGAAGGCTGTAAAAGCAAACCAGCAAAAACAGTTTTTCTGCTAGAAGGGAGCACGAATTGTGCCCTTTGCCCAATAATTTAACTATTATTTTCTACGACCTACCTACCAGGCACCAGGAGAAAAATCAGTGCTATATTGATTAGCATGTGCAGCCAGCAGCCGGGCTAGTGAAAATTTACCAGCACTACAGATGGTATTTCCACTGGTCCAGATGGTGTAAATACTGAAGTCTTGCCTTCTCCGGCACAAGTCAGCACTCAGCAGGGCTATGAAAATCTTACTAGCCAGACACAGAAATCTACCAGTATTTTGAGTAGCATGCAGGCAAGTACCAATAGTTCATAAGCCCAGCGTTTTACAACAAAAAAAAAAAGTGTCTGGTTTGGTTTCACATGGTGAAAACATGTCTACACTGCAGAATAAGAAACTGACCTCAAACAAGTGCTTCAATAATACAATTGACTAATTCTGCAAAGTACAGTCACATTCCCCTCTGAATCCCCTGAGTACACACATCACATACCATTTAATTTAATGTACTAGAACAGCAGGGAAAAAAAAATGCTGGCTCGGCTAGAAGCCCACATAACTGGCTTGCAGCAGAATTCACTCCTTCGGTGGTAGGTATGCTTGTTGAACTCAGTAACCTCTTGACCTCTCTGGTGGTAGCAGACAGCAGTAGTTCAGACTGGAAGTGAGTGACTGACAGGCAATAGGGCAAACAAGGAATGCTGAGTGATCTTAAAGCTCTGGGCAGACAGTGACTACAGCTCTTATTGTGAACTTGTCTTCTCCAGTCCTTTTCTTCCTCGTCAGACTTAGTTGTTGGAGAGTGTGAGAAATTCAAAGTCAGTCTGCTCTGTCTGCTATTTATTTTCTGATGGTCCTGGTCGCCTTGTTCCTTCCTTGTCCTGTCCTGAGAGCCTCGAGCCTGGTTGACTGAGACAGACTGCGTGCCACCCTCTCGCTGCCTCTTCCTTCGGTCAAGTGTCTGGACTCCAATTCAGCGCAGCGCTCTTTTATTTTCCTCCTCGTCTCCGTCTCACTTCTTGTTCTCTCCGCTCTAGTAGTTGCTCATCCGATTCCGAATCCGATCGCAAGCAGTCCTCCTGTGTCCTCCAGCTCCAAAAGGAAACACCAGCTCCTATCCCTATCCCACTGGCAACACTGGCATTTCAACATGCCGCCAGTGGATAACCACACCCCCAGATGACTCATCATCAAAGCAGCAGTGAGTCACCGGAGATGCGAGCCGAGGAGCGGACCTGAGTGAGAACCCTGGTGGGGGCAGGAACAAAAAAAAAACCCAGCACACTGACTGGCTTACTCCCTCCAGACACTAGTCTGCACTCTGCGCACGCCGTGACGCCAGTACGCCACTTCAGCAGAGTCGGATCGTCTGATTGGTTGGGAATGGGGGTCGGGAACTTGGGAAGACGAGTTAACAAGGATGACACCCCCCAGGGCTCCTCCCACGCCATTGCCCGCGAAACCACAGGGCTAACAAAGGGACTCGTTGTCTCCTACGGGAGGGTAGTCGCGTCGCCGGACTCGCTGCAGCCTGCACTGCAAACCTAAACTAGTAGCCCAGTGCCCCAGTCGAGTGTCGCCGGACTCGCCGCCACCTCCCGCCCCCATAACTAACGCTCGCTGCTGCAGCCCGTAGGGATGATGGCTCGCTACGCCAGTACGCTACTTGGACTCGTGAGGTGAACAAGAAGGACAGGACAGGACGTGCTCTAGCCTCCATTCCAGCCAGGTAGGGGCCGGGGTGCAAAGCGGGACATTTGGTGTCCCAGGGGAGAGATGGGATGGGGCCTCAGAAATCGGGACTGTCCCACGGAAAATGGGATGGGTGGCAACCTTAGTCAAAATACTGTCACATTGGGGGGTCACATGACCGCTTAATGGCATAGAGACGTGTCTCCTTCGAGCTCCGACCACAGTCCAACTTTAAACATAATTTTTTGGGTAATCCGGCCGTCAATAAGACACTGCGAGGGTTAGCAAGGTGGTGGAAACATGGATGAGTACATTTTGGCATCCAGTAGTAAATCGCAGAGGTCGGGTGCGAAAAGCAATAAGAAGCAGCCGGTTATGCTCCAGAGTAGTGCGGAGGGGCCTATTTCGCTTCCGGCCGCTGAGATGCCTGCCATCGGGAGGGAACTTAGAGAGCAGCTGATGGAGGTCCTCACCCCACAGTTAACTAGGGTAGAGGAGAAGACTGATCGTAGATTGGTGAGTATTGATGCCCAGCTCACCCAGCAGCAGGAAAGAATAGAGGAAGCGGAGGACCGTATCTCGGCCGCTGAAGACCTCATGGCCGCGCTCCCTCAGCGTATTGAGACGCTGGAAAAGGAGGTGGCTGAGTTGCGGGAGGCCCTCGACTACCAAGAAAATGACCACAGGAGATCTAACTTTCATCTAAGGGGCCTCCCAGAGGGAAGAGAAGGTGCCAATATATTGGATTTCTGTGCGAGTACTCTGCCTGCCATCATGGGTCTGAAGCCTAGAGGGGAAAGGTACAAGCTAGAACGGGCCCATCTTGCAGTGTTGTCGCACCCACCACCAGGCCAGCCACCACGACAGATTATTTTTCGATTCCATAATTTTCAGGATCATCAGGAAGTTTGGAACAAGTTTCGGGCAATGCAGGAGTTGCAGTATGAAGGGTGCAAGCTACATCTGGCCTAGGATCGGAAGGAAGAGAAGGGCTTTTAATGAAGTGATTGCGAAGTGCCAAAGGCTGAAGCTGGAGTGGTTCATGGTCTTTCCAGCCACGTTGAGGATCAAACATGAAGGCACTTCCTACAGTTTCTGGGAGGCAGATAAGGCGGCTGGATTTGTGGCTAAGCTTAAAAAGAAGCTGGGCTGAGAGAGAGAAGAGCTGCCCAAGGATGTGGAAGTATGCCGGGAATATCTAACCGGAACTGTCTCTTTTTGATGCATGTTTGGGCCAGGGTAATGACCTGCTGGTGACTGCTCGGACGACCTGTGTAGTGGGGATTCCACGATGCGGTTAATGAGGACTTGGTACGGAGATCGGCCGGGGCCTTGGCTCCCCCTTTTTTGTTTTGTTTGGATGGCGGGAGTTCTGAAGTGGATGGACTGAGAACTGAGGCTTTTCTGAGCCGGAGTAGGCCTTGTGAGGATAAGGAAGGAAGGAGTCGCAACTGGAATATCCACAGAGGAATGGTGCCATGAGTAGCAGCTTACGAGAGGCCCAGGCGTTGGATTTGACTCGTGGAGCTGCGCTAGTTGGGGGGGGGGGCTTCATCAGTATGCCTTGCTGCTTAGTATGTTCTCGCTACTGAGCAGGTACTGGTCTAGATAATGCAGAAAAAGAGAGTCCGATGAGAGGGAGGGCTGTGGCATTTATGCAGGGATCATTGGGGAAATGGGTCTATGGGGAAGAACGGCTAAATGGGCTGAATAGTAATTAAGGTAATGGGTGAAGTTACACCAGAGGAGGGATATCACTGAAGATTCAGGCACTGGAGGGCTAAATTATATGAATTAGGGAGTTTGTCTGGTAGTGCCTGGTGGTATACTACATATGCCTATAAACCCCACAAGACTTGGGTTTAAAAGAAACGATGACCAGAAGGAAATAAAGTGTTGGACTGGGGGGGGAGAGAGGAGATTGGATTTAATTCCAAGCCCACAAGTTGCAGCGATTTCTCATTTGGGGGCAGCACACTAATTCGATTTTAAGAATGTTGTGTGCAATGTGGGGGGAGAATCGGGAGAAAACAATTGTAAATAAGATATGTAGTTGTTTATGGGTTGCCTGTTATAGTTATCATCGTAATTACCAAGGTCTTAATATATGTGATCTGACGGAGGGGGAGGGATGGGAGGCCAGAGGGGATTGGAGAAGGTTGGAGGAGGATAGAAGGAGGCTGCTCAGTGGAAAAACAGAATGTTTTGATGAGTAGGGAAAGAGTGAATATTATATCCTGGAATATCAGGGGGATCTCCACTCCTACCAAAAAGATGGCTGTTCTGATGGCGTTGCGTAGAGCTGGAGCACAGGTAGCATTGGTGCAAGAAACACACCTGAAGCAGTCAGAACACCAAATGCTGGTGCAGGGTTGGGTAGGGGCCTGCTATGCTGCCTCCTTTACATCCCATAAAAGAGGAGTTGCTGTTCTGGTGCACAAAGGGCTGCCATTTAAGCTTAATAGGGTGATTAGGGATGGAAGGGAAGGGAGATATATTTTTGTGGAAGGGATGCTATATGAGGAGCCCATAACATTTGGGAGTGTGTATGTTCCAGCTGTGTTTGACCCAGCGTTCTACCAGAAAGTTTTGGATTTATTGATCCGAGAGCAGTTTCAAGGATTAGTGATGGGGAGGGATTTTAATAGTACTCCAGACAGGAATCTTGACCACTCAGAAGGTTGGGGAGGGGGTACTGCATGCGTAAATGGCATGAGGGACTGAACAAGCTGGATATCCTAGATGCTTGGAAGGCTGCGAACCCTCGGGGAAAGGAGTTCACTTTTTACTCCCTCTCCGCACAAAACATGGTCATGGATAGACTATATATATATATATAAAACTGGGGACTGGTACTCCAGATTGGCAGTCATTAGGCATGGCCCCATATATGTCTCTGATCACACAATGGTTATCTCCTCCCCTGGAGTTGGCTTCCCAGCAGGTGAAAACCAATAAGTGGTGTTTCCCATCCTACCTCCTTAGCTCTTAGGACTTTAGGGAGTATTTGAAGGCACAATGGGAACTATATACCTCTACGAATTTGGCATCTGCCCCATCCATCCAGGTGTTTTGGGATGCTGGGAAGGCATTTATAAGAGGGGCTGTCACTGGGTATGTTAACAGGTATAAAAAAGGCAAGCTTCAGAAGCAGGAAGAATTGCGAAACCGGGCTAGAGAGTTGGAGCGCCAGATGGTGAAGGGGGGGGGGGGAGGTTTCCCAGCAGTTGGCAGCCAGCAGAGAAGCCTTGAATAAATCATTAATGGATGAAGTATGTATGCAACTGTTTTTTTTGGAAGCACAAATTCTATGAGTGGGGCAATAAGCTGGGGCCCCTGCTGGTTAACTTGATTAAAGGGAGGAAAGGTTGTAAAATGATTAATGAGGTCAAGGATGGGAAGGGAGTGCTGCACAAGGATACCCACGGTATCTTGCGTAGTTTTGCCTGTTTTTATCAAGAGTTGTATAGGTTGGATGGGGGGATATCAAAGACAAGATGAGGCAGTTTTTGCAAGGTATAGCAGTGCCTAAGATATCTGAAACCTGGAGAAATCGGATGGACAAGGAGATTTAGAGGGAAGAGTTTTCTAGGGCCATAGCCTGCTTGAAGTCGGGTAAAGCATGTGGGCCAGACGGTCTACCCGCTGAATTTTATAAGGTGATGGGGAAGGAGGTTGTGGAACACCTCTGGGCCCTTTTTAGGGAAATCAGGGAGGGGGGCCGCTACCTCGCTCTATGGGTGAGGCGACCATTTGTGTTATCCCGAAGCCGGGGAGGGACCCAAAGGACTGTGCCGCCTACAGGCCCATATCTTTCCTCAATGCCAATTCGAAAATTTATGCTAAGATATTAGCCTCTAGATTAGACGAGCTTCTCCCGAACCTGGTAGACGTCGACCAGACAGGATTCATCAGGGGTAGACACTCGTACCATAATGTAAGAAAGGTCTTGAATGTGATAGAGAATGCCTCGAAAACACCAGGTTCCATGACGATTATCTCTTTAGATGCCAAGAAGGCCTTTGATCGTATCGAGTGGGATTACACCTCTTTGAGGTGTTGGAGAGATATGGGTTTGGAGGGGAATTTAGAGGAATAGTGCGGGCCCTGTATGCCTCTCCTCGGGCTTCGATTTTAGTGAATGGGGGTCTGTCGGAATGGGTCTCCCTTCATAGGGGAACGAGACAAGGGTGCCCGCTGTCAACCCTCCTCTTTACTTTGGCAATCAAACCCCTTGCTATTGCAATCAGACTAAGCCCTGAGGGTTAGGGAAGTGGGGGAGGCAGCATAAGTTGTCTCTGTACGCAGATGATACGATCCTCTACCTGAGAGACCCAGGGAATTCTGTGCCGGCCTTATTGAGGATTGTAGCCGACTTCGCAGAGTTCTCTGGATACAGGATCAATATAGACAAATCAGAACTGCTTTTGGTAGGGAACTCTGGGAAACAGGTGGGAAGGGGAGAGTGGGGTCTGCAGGTGGTGTCTTCCTCTTTTAAGTATTTGGGAGTAGTGATAGGAAAGTGGTTGGAGGACCTGTACCATCTGAATTACACCCCCCCGATCAAGGGGATGTTGGAAGAGCTGAGAAGGTGGCGTGTCTTACTCCTCTCCTTGTTAGGGCGCATCAACTTAATTAAAATGAATATCCTACCCCTGAGTTCTGTATTTGCTGCAAATGCTCCCAGTGGGCCTTAACAACAGGGACACGAAGACCCTGGAAAGAGGGTTTGGTGAGTTTCCGTGGAGGGGGAAGCGGACGAGGATGTCCCTGAAGAGGTTGAAGGCGACCACCGAGGGAGGAGGTTTGAATTTCCCAGACCTGGCGGCGCAGGTCAGGATTATTAAGGACTGGCTCAGTGAGGCGGATACGGCCAGTTGGCTGGATTCAGA
Organism: Neoceratodus forsteri; assembly: GCA_016271365.2. Taxonomy (NCBI): domain Eukaryota; kingdom Metazoa; phylum Chordata; order Ceratodontiformes; family Ceratodontidae; genus Neoceratodus; species Neoceratodus forsteri. The sequence goes on from CM028133.1 coordinate 1,138,216,586, forward strand.
AGAGAGAGGGGCGTGAGGTCGGCTGACCGCCTATTTATCAGATCGCGGTAGAAGGGGGTATATGTCCTTGAGGCATCCTAGTCCCTTGGTCCTGTCGGTACTAGATAGCAAGGCCAGAATAAAAGCTGTCTTGGGCTGCAGGGAACAGGAGACGTTATTGCTACCTATTGAGAGGAACCCCTTTTTTAGGCCCAGTATAGAGGACGGGGGCTTCCAGGAGTGGGAGAGAAAAGGGGCGCATTGCTTAGGAGATTTGTGTAGGAGGGGCACCATGCTGTCCTTTCAGGAGATACAGGAGAGGCTAAGGATACCGGCCACTCACCTCTACAGATTCTTTCAGGTCAGGAATTTAATAAAGGAGGTAGACAGGCAACGAGAAGGTAGCTTGGGGCTAGAACAGTTGGAGGGGCTAATAGGAGTGGCAAGGAGGGACCCTTCTAGGGTTTTAAGGAAGGCAGTACGCCTCCTAAGGCAGAGTGTCAAGGATCTATCGGATAAGACAAGACAGCTGTGGGAAAGGGACATGGGCTTGGCCATATCCCGGGATAACTGGGGATTAATATTGGGGTCACATGTCAGGCTCCTGGCTTGCAATAAATATAAAGCAAGCACATACAAATTTGTGCACAGACTCTACTGCCCTCTGGTGGTGAATCACAGGTTGCGTCCAGAGGTATCCAAGATGTGTGGAAGGTGTAAGATACACAGGGGTACCTATTTCCACTGTTTCTGGGATTGTCCCTCTTTGAAGGGATACCAAAGAGCTGTAGGGTGGCAGTTGAGTGCCATGCAGGGCAGGGAGGTCCCATCTACTCCCCTCAGCCTGCTGTTTGGCATGAAGGAGGGGGATGGAGAAAACTGTACGCCAAATCAGAGATGGATTAAAATATTACTGGTGCAAGCTAGGCAGGTGATCCTTAATACCTGGGTGTCAGGAGATCCCCCTACTGTGGCACAGTGGTGCCTTTTACCCATCCGGGCGTTGACCCTGGAACAGAGGTCGTATCAATTACAGGATAAGATAGATAAACTTATGAATCAATGGATGCACTTTATGGGAACACTCTCGGCAGATGAGCTTACCATGCTGAATGCCGGATAGGAAAAGAAGTAGTTGTAAGGGGGAGGTTTGAGGGATAGGCCCCATCTATTAATGGCTTCGGTGATGTGAGGGATTAAATTATATGGATAGTGTAAAAAGACCGTGGTATATTTGCATATAGGTTAAGTTATTTGTATAGACTAGGATATCTCTCTTCTTATTTTTTTTTTTTTTCTTTTTACCCCTTCTACACTGTTTTGGTATGTGTCTGTAGTTTTTCCTTCCTTCTTATGTGTTTTTTTTTCTAAAAATGAGATGGAAGCCTGAGATAGGCCATAGATTGAATTGCCCTAATGGATTGTATTGATGTATGATCTATGATGCCCTTACTCTGTGACTATATTTTGTTTTTTGGTTTTTATGCTGGAAAACTTAATAAAAAGAGTTAAACAGAAAATACTGTCACATCACCCCGGTGCTGCGCCAACTGCACTGGCTGCCGGTTAGGTGGAGGGTCCCCTTTAAGGTGGGTTTGCTCACCTTTAAGGCCCTACACAGCCTGGGCCCTGGCTACCTGAAGGACCTTCTTGCACTTGCTGTCTTGGTCCGCACCCTCCGTTCTACCTCTAGGGACCTCCTAGCGATTCCCAGGACGAGGTTAAGAACTGCTGGTGACAGAGCATTCAGTGTTGCTGCCCCAGTCCTGTGGAATTCACATCCTTTAGCTGTTAGGGAGGCCCCATCTGTTGAGGTTTTTAAGGCCTGCCTCAAGGCCTTTTTGTACAGTCAGGTCTTCCCGTACTATGTTATTTAGTCCCTTACCTGTCTTTGTTAAGATAAATCTTATATTTTAGTTTTAGAGACTCTAAAGGCAGCTGAAATTGAGAGTAGTTATTGTACAGAAAATCTTGTTTGATTCTGTTTAGAACATTGTATTGTATTTGTGCATTGTATTTAGTGATTGATGTACGGCGCCCCGCGCCTCTGGGATGGGCGTCTCTTTTAAATAAAATATGCCTTGCCTTTCCACCACTGCAAGGCCTGCAGCAGGGTTCTTGTGACTGGTATGGGTTTTGACAGAGAATCTTTCCTTTGACTCCCATGAGCCCTGAGGTGGAACTGGATGTCCCTCATTTGAAACCCTGAATCTAACACTGTGGCTGTGGATGCAGCCATATGTCCCAGAAGTTGCAAGAACCGACTTGCAGACTTGCTTGTGTTCAAGGTGAAGGAATCTGCTACCTCTTGAAGATTCTTGACCCTGTCCAGAGGGAGATAGGCCCTGCCCTGCAGGGTGTCTATCTCTGCCCCTATGAACTGCAACCTTTGTGCAGGAGTCAAGACTGACTTTTCGAGATTGATAATGAATCCTAAGGATTCCAGGAGGCCTTGAGTAAGGTTTAAGTACTGAATGACCAGTTGTGGTGATTTGCCCACCAACAGCCAGTCATCCAAATACGGAAAAACGGTCTCACCTTGCCTTCGAAGGTGTGCTACCACTGGTGCTAGGCACTTTGTAAACACCCTTGGGGCCAAAGAAAGGCCAAAAGGCAGGGTTAAAAATTGGTAATGACCTGAAGGGAGTTCTAATCTGAGGTATTTCCTGTAAGACTCCTTTATGGGAATGTGGAAATAGGTGTCTTTCAAGTCCAGTGATGCCAACCAGTCCAGTCTATGGATTGTTGGCAGAGTCAATGCCAAAGTCCCCATTTTGAACTTTGGCTTTCTTAGATGCCTGTTTAGGGCTCTGAGATCCAATATAGGCTGCCACTCCCCACTTTTCTTTGTAGTGAGGAAGTATCTGGAGTAAAAGCCCCTTCCTCTCAATGGGCTTGGGACAGGTTCCACTGCTTTTAAAAATAGCAGTTTGTGGACCTCTGCCTCCAGCAGAATCTTTTCTGCCAGGGAAAGTGAACCGAAACCCTTGGTTGTTAGAGGAGGAAGGGATCTGAAACCCAGAGACAGACCCTGAACGACTACCTCCAGGACCCACTTGTCTGTGGTGATGGTCAGCCAAGCTTGGAGGAAGTGGGAAACTCTGCCTCCGACAGGGAGTGAGGAGGCGTCCTGTACTTCATGGAGTCTGCTCAGCTTGGGATGGAGGTTGTGCTTGAGCTCCACACCTAGACCCCCTTCGACCCCTGCCCCTAAAGTACCCCTACTGTGGGTACTGCTGGTACTGGGGTATGGCCACTGGCTGGAAAAAGGGCCAGGTGTGGAAGGACCTGCCCCAGCCTCCCCTTCCATAAGGCCTGGTGGATGGAGAAGCTCTCTCTCTCTATTAGAGTTGCTCCTATAGGTGGCCTTGTATTCATCCACCTTCTTCATGTATGCCACAGTGGATTCTCCGAAAAGAGCATTTCCTTTAAAGGAAAATCCAGGGCCTTAGACTATGTATCAGCAGTGAGATTTGTTGCCCTCAGCTACAAATCTCCTCTGGCTATCAGATTGCATATCCATTTGGCTGCAGAATCGTTGGTATCAGCAGCCATCTGAACTGGTATTAGCTGCTCTAACCCAAACCTAGCTGTTTCTGCTAGGTCATCAGACGGGTGAGGGAGCTTTCTGTGAAATGGCCAAAACTGACTGCCACAGGACTTGTGGTACTGGGCAGCATAGGCCTGAATTTAGCCTGCCACATGGCTAGGAGGCTGATAGGTATCCTTTCCAAGCCATGCCATCTATTTTCCTAGACTCCTTATCTGGTGGGTGGGATGCCAGAGGGACTCTAGCCTTATCGCATGCTGCCTGTTGGATGACCCCTTGGTGATCCGGATGGGAAAAGAGGAACTCTGCCCCTTCCCTCTCCAGCCTCTTATCCAGAGGGGGGGGGGGACATAATTTAGGGTTTGCAACAACTTCAGAGCATCTTTCTTAAAAAATGTATAGACTGGAAGGAGAAGGGCTTTGGTGGGAGTTAAACCCATCATCTCCAGATATTCTAATTCCTCCTCATCCTCCACTTCTTCCCTTGTGGAGATGTCAAGGACATCTGCCATCTTTCTCACAAAGGTAAGGTGAGAAGAAAAATCTTCAGATGTCCTGGGGAGGGCAAAGTCCTGCTCAGGGAAGACCTCGGTAAGATGGGTTCCTTCATCCTCCTCATAATCACTGCACTCCTCCTCTTCAATAGGAGGAATAATGCCAGGCTGACCTGCCGTGACAGGTGGTTGCTGTGCAGGGGGCACCAAACCTTGCAAAGCCTGAATAACTTTAAAAGCCTGTGCGATTTCCAGAGGAGTTGGCATGATACTAGCAGATACAGAAGTCCCCTGGTTAACATTTGGGGGTTCAGTATGCTTCAGCTTGTGTGCTTTCTTAGAGGGAACTGGGGAGCTAGCCGGCTCAGAAGACCTCTTAGTAATTTTATCACCCATATCAGGGGCAGAAGTAACAGGTGTGAGTTCAGCCACAGTAACAGAGGGTATCGGCTGGTCAGAGCCAGAGGCACCCTTGGGGAGCTTTTTCTTTAGCCAATCCAGGTGTTTTTCAATTGTTTTTCGGGGAAAGTCAGGCAGATTTGACAATCCTCTTTAAGGTGCTCATAACCTAGACAAGCAACACACATAGTGTGCTTATCTGCTTTTGCCAAAACGTCCCCACATTATGTACAATTCTTAAAACCAGGCTTGCTGGTCTTTTTCTTCAGTTTTTCTGCCATTTAAACTGACAAAAAGAGAACCGCAAAAAGCAAAAAAAGTGGAATAACAATAATGTGGTTATCTTCGGTTCCGGAACTGAAAGGGAACCAGAGGAACCGAACCGATAAAAATTCTGGAATTGGTACTAGCGATTCAGTAACCGATAACTTCGGTTACAAAAAAACAGTTTTAAACTATATTTTAAAACAAAAATAAAACTGGTTTTGCGTTAGAAAACCCCTAGACTACAAAAATAAACCAGTTACCTCCGGTTATCCCAACCGAGAGGAACCAGCAAAATAACTAAATTACTACAAAACAAGTTTAGCTAAATAAAACAATCAATATAAGGCAGCGATTGAAAAAATAAAGGAATACTTATATGTTTTATAAGTTTCTTCACTTCTGACAGAGCGACACTCCGGCGCCCAGACTATTCAGGTGGAGAGTAAAATCTGAGCAGATTTAGAACATTGGCAGTTAATATAAGGCAGCATTTGAAAAGTTATCACGTGCTAATGATTCCATCATTTGCATACGTTCCATTCTCTCCGGGCAGTCCAACCCTTCAGGCTTACTGCAGAAAGTTATGAATACCTGAGTATCACTGGGGTTAGAAGCTGTTGGCATGACAACTTCGCCAGGAGACAGCCAGCAGAGCAGTGATGCGCCTACAGGATGATATAAGGGTACAGGCTACCACTTCCCCCACTGAAATACTCCAGAGATATAAAACATTTTATGCCACTCTATACGAGTCCGAGACCTGCCCAGGTCATCAGACAGCTGTGCAGTCCTTTTTAGATAGTCTCTCAATACCCACCCTAGCAGACTCAGCCAAAGCAGCCCTCAACACCCCAATCACCCCTCAAAAAATACAAGTTAATATCAAACAGATAAAATGATAAAGCCCCAGGGCTGGACAGCTTTTCAGCCGAATTTTACAAGACTTCACATCCCATCTACTCGACCATCTGGTTGCCACATGCAATGAGATTTTGATTAATGAACAACCAGTCCCACCCTCCTGAACTTGGCCCAAATTTCAGTGATTCTGGAACCAGGTAAAAATCCCGAATCTTGTGGCTCTTATCGCCAGATATCTTTATTACCCATAGATCTCAAAATCTTTACGGGGATTCTGGCAGACAGACTGCAGAACTGTATCTCCACGCTCATTCATCATAACCAAACAGGCTTCATTTCTGGGAGGCTTCTTCAGGACAACATATGCAGGTTGTTAAACATTATCATTGCCCAGAAAAGTTCCACTTCCTTGCAGCTGGCAATCAATATGGATGCTGAGAAGGCCTTTGACAGGGAGGACTGGCACTTTATGTCCTCCACCCTGTCAAAGTTTGGGTTGGGAGAGCATTTGGTCTCCGCTATAGCAGCCTTATGTCATAGACCAGAGGCCAGAGTTCGGGTCAATGGCCTACTCTCGCTTACCCTTGAGAAGAGGTACCAGGCAGGGTTGCCCTCTCTCCCACAGGTCTTCGCCCTATCGCTGCAGCCCTTAGCTATCTGGATACGCAACAACCCAAATAATAAGGGAATTCAGGCAGGGGAGCTGAACAAAAGTGGTATTCTATGCAGACGACTCTATTCTTTTAAAAGATCCCAAGACTTCTTTGCCTCACCTGCTAGAAGCCTTGGAGAAATTTGTTCATTGGCAGGTTACAAAATCAACCTACCTAAATCTGAATCAGTTGTGCTGAGTGGTACCCTTCCCAAGCAATTCAAGAGAACTTTCCTTCACGTGGACCAAGAGAAACACATTCCGTTATCTGGGATTTGGGTCTCGGCTGATGCCACCAAACTATTCCAACATAACCTAGTCAAGTTATATCATATCCTGCAAGCAGATTTTGCCCATTGGAAACTTTTACCCTTACCCTATATGGACAAATTCAGGTTATAAAGATGAATGCGTTGCACAGATTATTATTTCTATTTCAGTCCCTTTCAACCGTGATTCGCTATACTTTTGGGTTCAGTTGTCTAAGGACATCTCTAAATTCATATTGGGAAGGGCAACGTCCCAGGATACCCTTTCACATCCTTGGGAGGTCAAGGGGGGGGGGTTGGGTCTCCCCCACATATATAATTATTATCTAGCTGCCCAGGGTGCACAACTAGTTACCTGGGGTAAGCAACATACAGACTCAGGTTGGGACTTAAATGACACCGAGGCAGTCAAAAACTATAAACTATGGACATTACCCACAGGCCCTGTGGGTCCCCGTATCTGGCACTCTATCTCTAACCCTTGGGTTAAGCACTCTCTACGCATTCTCATAAAATTAAGGAAAGCAACACACACCTCAAACACCCTAGGCTCTCCCTCTCTCTTTGATCAGACATGTTGACAGCTTTATTCCTCCTAAATCAGATCAGGGGTACACCTACTGGGAGCTAAAAGGTCTTGCCACCTTTAAACAACTGACAGAAAGAACAGGTTTCCTCCCTTATGCTACCCTCAAAGATCGCTTCTCATTCCGCAGGGAAGATTTCTATAGATTTCTTCAAACCTGACACTTTATTAATACTGGGAATAACTTTCAGAAGATCCGTAGAGAACCAACACATCTAGAGACCTACTGGTGGGACATTACAGGAATTAGAGACAAACTGAGGTATCTATCCATTTTATATACAATCCTCACCTCTCAACCAGGGGCCCATGTACTAGAAGAAATTAGAGAAAGGTGGGAGGCAGAGATTAATGAAGTCATCTTAAGGAAAGACTAGGCCCAAAGATTACAAAGGGGTTGGCAAGTGACATCAGCAACTGTCTAGCCAGGGGTTTAACTGGAAAATCACAGTGCGTTTAAGACCCATGTGGCCACCCAGCACTTTAACCAGCAGACCACAGCGCCTGCTGGCGTATGTGGGGAACACATTACCATATTTTTGAGGGTGTAAAACTACACCAGTTCTGGCATCATATTCATGAAATTCTAGTACAGGAGGGTGGTATCTCTCTCCCTTTACTTTCCAAGACCTGGTGCTAGTCCTCCCCACCCTATCTTCTAAAAAACAGAAATTAATAGAACAGTGCCAGATACTGAGGGTTGCAGCCTTGAAATGTATCACAATCAAATGGTTAACTCCCGACCCCCTATCTCTGAGGCAATGGTCTCCAAGGTGGAGGAGACAGAGCGTTTAGAAACTATCACATATACAATACACCTAAGGAAAGAAACATTTCTGGAGTTATGGCGACCCTGGCAGAAATGGAGGGAAGCCTGAAGAGGAGAGGCAGGTTTGGGGAGTGGATGAGACTATCTAACTGAGTGATTAAGGGCCAACTAAGGCTGACCCTAACACAGATAACTTTGATTGGGGGGAGAGGGTAAATTTGAATGCCTATGGTTAAAAAACTTTGAACACTTTATAAAAGATAAATTGTTACTGTGCGTAGTTATCTTATGCTTGTTCCTCGTTTGTTATTTATTTTATTTATTTATTTCGTTTTTGTTGACTGGGTAAGTGCACTAGACAAATCCTGCCTATGTTCAGGCACGACCCGGGGGAGGGGGAAACAGATGAATGCCAACTGACCTTGAACCAGATTAAGCTGTTGGTGGTATTTTTAGTGAATGAGGGAAATTTGGCCAGGACACCGGGAAATTCCTCTACTTCCCTGAGCAGGGGGACCCATTTTCTGGTGGGACCAAGATGGCGGAGGAGGAGGACAGTGGAGGACATGCTGTGGCTGGTGAGTTAGCAAGGCTCAGCGGGGGAACATGAATGCGGCTGGGAATGCACTCTCAGGGTGGCCAGCATATCGTACCTCAGCCCCCGCTGCTTGCTGTGATAGCAATGGGTGGAGGATCCACCGAAAATGGAGTTTTGCTACACTCCTCTATGATGGTGACACTAGGTGTTACAGGAAGTCCCGGAGCAGGCCTCATACCTGTGGAGGGCAATGAAGATATAGACGCAGTGGTTCGTATGAAACAGGACCTCTTATTACAGGCTGAGGCTGATTACAGAGCAGCTAAACTGCATGCTGAAGAAAAAAAAAGGAAACGTTCGATTCAAGGTTCACCATCGCCTTCTACGGCATCTACAGCAAAAGTTTTTTGCAGCGGCCCCTCTAATAGACGATACTACATCAGGCAAAGACACAGGATTGGAAAATCACTCACAGCATGATTTGGCATGGTCTCCGGAACGGACACTGGAACGAGCTGGTTGGATCCAAACAGAAACAGGTCAGTGGGTTGCGGATCCCGATATTCCGCTTCCGGGTTCAGGGAGTGTCACGGGGTACTGGGGTGAACTGTGGATGGCCTCCTACACAATATGCACAAGCCTGATACAGTCCAGTTTACTAAACCATGTGCTAGCTTTAGACCCTGTTTCAGGGCACACTTATCTGCTAATACAGAAGCAGAGATGGTTATGATGGACTTGCCCATTTCACAAGCAGATTCCATTTCTTCTCCCTATACAGTCTCCAGCACAGCAGGGGCCTATGGAAAACATTACTGTGGCTAGTGATTCCCCAGTCGGAAGAAGCACTGGGATCTATTCCTATAGTACCTCCTGACAATGAGTCAGTAACCCCAGCCCTGACAGCTCCCACTTTGCTAGTTTATTTCAAAAACCTGTTTCTTTAGCTAAACGCAGGAATGCAGTTCTGCCAGCGGTTTTAGGACCAGTGGATAACGATGCCAGACCGCTTTTATGTGGGGAAAGTTCTATTGAAGCAGATGCTGGGGTTTCTCCTCGGAGGTGTATGCTTTAATTCATACACCGGAGAATCTACATATGACATAAGTTTTCGCTCCCTGACATCCTGAATCGCTTCTGGATGAAGTATGCCCTGTTTAAAATGAACCCAGCTTGGACCCACTTTCAAGCTATACCTTTAACAAAACAAACTTTTAAAGTGATCACTGTCTTATTCAGAAATGAAGGGATGAATATTATAGACATTTCATACTGGCTGGAGAAACATTGTCAAATACAAGGGAATCCGGAACCAATTTTAGATTCTGAAGGTTTTTGGAATGGAGGGTGGAGGTATAAGGTGACTTTACCACAAACGGAGGATGGACTTCAACATCTACCAAGTTGTTTTTACCTGGGTCGTGACAAGGGTTTAATTTTTTATCCTGGACAGCCACGCCATTGTTATAAATGCGGTTCCAGTAGACATTTGAGTCAAACCTGTGATACAATGAAATGTGCTCAATGTGGGGAAGTGGGGCATATTATGACTGACTGTCATCATCCTCCCAAGTGCAGTCTTTGTGAGGAACAGCATTCTTTTATGGATTGTCCTTGGGCAGCCCATAATACTGCAGACAAGGATTATACCACTCAGGATTTTTATTTGAATATTGCATTAAAATCGGCTTTGAAACAATATGGGCCCCCCACCTAAGAGGGCACCTCCTGAAAGGCCTATTAATCCTCTTCGAGGCCTTATCCACTTCTGTTTTGTTTCTCACATGCCTCCAACTGAGGCAGAACTGTTAGTACTAGAGGTATCTGGTGATGCAGGTTCTATGCCTCCCCCCCTTCCACCAGAAGGTGCCTTCACTGTAGTTAATAATCGAAGAAGGAGTTTACGGAAGAAAACTGCAGCATCTGTTTCAGAAGTCTTCCATCTCCCAGTGCAAAACACCTTTTCCACCTTGCAGGTTAAAGAACCTGATGTAGGTACAGAATCAGACTCAGTTTCGGTTCACTCTTCTCAAGCGGATGGAGGATCAGACACTGAGCGTTCTACAGAAGATTTGACTATTCCTCCAAAAAATAAATCTAGGATGGGTTCCCGTAAATGGGTCAGGAAGAAATCCTAATGTTTTTCATTTTTTGTTTCAGGATTAATTAGTTCTACTTTAGTTAAACAATTAATGGGTTTTGTTTTTTATACGCAATGGATATGTTATTTAGTATTACTGTGGCCTCTTTAAATACTAACAGTATTCAGTCAGATAGAAAACAACTTTTGGTATATGCTTTATTTGATTCCTTTTTTTATGATGTGGTATTCTTTCAAGACACTCGATTACACAACAGACAAGAGATGGATAGAGCCTCTGTGGGATGGAAATGGGGAGTGACTTATTGGTCTACTGGAGAGGATCTTGTTGTGGGGTTGGAATTTGTTTAAATTCTCCTTTGGCACAATCCATACAGGTAGCGGACATAGCCCGGGCGTGCTTTGTTATTAGATGTCACGTTAAATAAATTGCACTGTCGGTTTATTAATGTATATGCCCACAAACAAAGACAGCTAGAATTGAGCTTTTAACACTATACAGCCTTATTTGTTTACATTTCGTTATGTTTTCTTGGGAGGAGATTTCAATTGTGGGTTGTATTTAAAGGATAGGGGTCCTCAAACTCAAAAATTATATTGTGATACCAATTGCCTGGCTGCTTTGATTTCACAAACTGGTTTGGTTGATGCTTGTGGTTTTTTTGGCCGGCCAGATAAGACCTATTTCAGAGGTAACCTAGCTACTAGGATCGATTTCTGGTTTATATCTCCTGCCTTGGAGATTAAAAATACCAGGACCCATCCTGTTGCTCCATCTGACCACGCCATCATAGAACTGACAGTCTCAAATTATGATGGTATGCAACAAGGGCCTGGGTATTGGAGGTTGAACTTGGAACTATTGTCTCTTCCAACTGTTAAGGATGGTTTTATTTCCTTATTAGAAGCACGTAAATCAGTTAAAATGTTATATGATACTTCACAGGAATGGTGGGAGGATACAAAGCTAGATATTAAAAGATACTTTCAACACATAGGAAGATTAAATGGGAAATTTAAGAGGGACCAATATTGTATTTACAAAACACAGTTTCAGAATTTAGTGTTTCAAGCTTCCCAAGGAGATAAAATGATTCTTGCAGAATTAGCAGAAACCAGGCGAAAAATGAATGATCTACAATATAATAGACTTAGATCTTTAGAACAGGAACGGAAATTTGGAACCCAGGGTTCACAGGATTTTATGAATCCATTTTAATTCTGTGCTCAACTACAATATCAAAAGTGGATGTCTTTAATTCAGGATGCTAAGGGGTGTCTTTGTTCCAAAAGGTATGCAATTATGACAGCCATAGAGGAGCATGTGCAGTCTTTATTTAGTCATCAGGAATCCTCCCAGGATGGTCATAAGGTTTGGTTGGAAAAATGTACTTTACCACAAGTTTTGTCATCCGATCAATGGGTACTGGTGTCACCACTTACTCAATCTGAAATAATGACCACTTTTGCAATGGTTAAAAAGAATTCTGCACCTGGAACAGATGTAATTCCATATGAATTGTACAGTGTGATTCTGCAAGTTTTGTTACCTGAAAATCCTAGAGTTATTTCAGGATATGATGGTTTCAGGAATTTGCCTGATTCAATGGGTTGGTGGTTTTTATGTATAAATCTGGGGACAGGACTGACCTTTCAAACTGGTGCCCCATCACATTATTAAATACTGATTTTAAATTGTATACCAAATCGTTGAATAACAGGTTGTTGCTTTGTGCATCTACTCTGATACATTCTTCTCAGACTTGTACTATTCCTGACCGGAGTATAACGGATGGGTTAATTTTATTAAGAGAAATTTTGTCCGGGGAGACTGGAGAATTAACTGGTTTCATTCTTAGTTTAGATCAGGAAAGGCCTTGACAGGGTAAACCATGAATATCTTTGGGACTGTTTGGCTAGTTATGGGATTCCGGGTACTTTTATTTTTTGGATAAAATCTTGTTATTCTAATGCTAAAGCTTTAGCATACTGTAATGAATGGATGGGGAAGGCATGCATGGTTACCCGGGGAGTTAGACAGGGATGTCCCCTGAGTCCCCTTCTCTATCTTTTTACACTGGACCCTTTAATTCGTCACGTTAATGATAATATTGCTATTCAGGTGGTTTCTTTTTCTAGTACCTCAGAAGAAATTAAAAGCATGCATATGCAGATGACATTTGCTTTCTTGTGGGGGATTTACCTTCGACCTGTTTAGTGGGACAAATACTTTGGGAATTTTCCGAATTCACAGGAGCCAGAGTTAACTATAGGAAAAGTAAATGCCTTCCCTTTGGATAAGAATGTTTTTTAGAATCTACGGTAATTGGGATCCATGTTGTGACAGGGACCTGTACAATTCTTGGACTTCATTTTGGTACCGGGGATTTGGCCTTCTTAAATTGGTCCTCCAAATTGGACATTGCATATGGGAAAATTTTACTGTGGAATAAGTGGAGATTGTCCAAATTAAAAAGGGTATATATGATTAAGACCTTCTTACTCCCAATTTTTTTGTATTTAGCTGCAGTTTTTAGTCTACCCCCTAAGCTGGAGACCCGGATGTATGGTTGTTTTTTTTTCAGGCATTTGGGGTAGTAGACTGAATCCCATTAAATGGTGTTTACTGTTTAGAGAGAAAAAAATCGGGGTTATTAAAATGATTAATCCCATTGTTTTCTTTTTTACAATTTTTGCTAATGTAAACTTGAGACCATTATTATTGAAATCTGAGGGTATTTGGATTCCATGGGTTTTGGATTCCTTGGCAGGGATACTCCCCTTCTGGCTTCCTCAATCATGCATCGCAAAACAGCGTTCTTTGTATAATATTCCAGAAACTTTAAGGGTATGTTTTGGGAAAATAAAACTTTGGTGTTTAGTACCAGAACACTTTTCACAACATGACCGGAAAACACTATATATGCACATCTTCTATCTACTTTTTTTCACGATACAGCCTGTTTTGACTTTAAACCTATTTCAGATAAAATATTGATTGGGAAAATGTTGACATCTACCCATATACCGGTTTATATGTGGGATGTTATGTGGCTTTCCCTACATGGGAAACTCAATGTCAAAGGAAACCTAAAACATAAAAGTGTAGAACATCGTTACTGCCCTAGGGAGACTTGTGTTGAGGTGGTGGAATCCATGGACCATTTGTTCTTTCTGTGTCCTTTTGTAAAACGGTTTTGGAATTTTTTACAGGGTAAATGGCCTACACCACCCTTTTGTGATTTAACCCGAGATTTTATACTTGGGTATTCTTCCATTCAAATGGACTAAACATGATAGAGTTACACTTGGTTATTTTTGGTGTGTTTTAAATTATATATGGCATGTGGGTGTAGGCTGACACTGCAACAATTAGAATATACAGAGGAGTAATTATTTCATATGATTACTACTACAATTCTTAGTCATAGAAATACTGAAAGGAAGTCAGTGCCATATGAAATCTTCCAGTCTTGGTGGTACAGTATAGATTGGCTATGAGTTGGTAAAGTATATTTTGAGATACATTTCAGCCATTGCATAATTCCACTTTTGCTTATGACTAGTAATATGTGGTACTGAGTGTTTTTCTTTGTAATTTCACTGTTATTTTCTTCTGGTCTTAATTAATGAGAAGTGGCAGTTTCTGGTAGAAATGAATTATTTTCTGGTGAGAAGTATTCTTGATTTTGAGTATGGTTTAATTAAAAAAAAAGAATATCTCTATATATATATATATATATATATAGGAACATGAAGAATCCATATATTATGGAAGTGTATGTTGTGGATACTAGTTAATTTTATATGAGGTGCTTTGAGTTGGGAAAACATACTGCCATATAGTGGTATACATGTACGGGGAGAGTTATTTCAGCTTACTATGTATGGGATAATGTTGTGTTTATGTTTTTCATCTTATTTTCACAATTTTTTTTTCTCTTTAGGTTTACAAGGGACAAAAAGTATGCTGTATACTTATTTTTCTTTGTTTTTTTATTTTGTATGTTGTCATACAATTTTTGGTATTTTGGTTCTCTCATAGAATCCCTGGCTTCTTAAAGTAAGGGGGGAGGACTTTCAGCATTTACTACTTGGGTTTTAGGACTCTAATGACAGAATTTTTCATTTTTTCCATTGCATGTATGATGAAATATATATTTCTGTTTATTATTTGTATTATAATTTAATACGTAGTAATACTTTTGTATATATAATGTTCTCATATTTTTGCTTTAGGAGAGTTTTGTTTAGCTTTGGTTATTTCTTCTTCCTTTTTTATTTGGACTTTAAAAATTTTGATATTTGTTTTTGTTCATTTGGATGCTGTATTACCTTTTATATTACTTGTTCAATTTTGTATTATGATTTGGTGTGCTGTAACACCTTGTGTAGTTAGTTTGCTTTTCAGTCTTATTAAAAAATTCCCCTACTCTTTTCGGTAAGTGCCATGGGATCTTTAACATCCATCTGAACTATCACCAATCCAGGCAGATGGGACCTCGGTTTAATGTCTCATCGGAAAGAAGGCACCTCAGAAGTGCAGCACCCCTCTCATGCTAGACTACACGGTCAGCACTGACATATTAACCCAAGTGCCAGATGTGGGAACTGAACCCACAGTCCTCTGAGCTGCCAGCCTCAGAGGAGAGTGTGCTACCTACTAAGCCACTGACATTTATCATTTATTTTAGCTTTAATGCCACTCTAAGTCTTAAGAATGCATTTGGGACAATTTTCAGCTTTCTTATAAGAGACCATTTATCCTGTTGGTGACTGGGACAGAGACTGAGTTTGCACTGCAAAAACTGTATCCATCATTTAGAGGTCACTGGCTTCAAGCAGTGTGTACCCTGGCTTTAATTCCTTATGTCTCAGATCACTTTAAGATAATGGAAAGTAATATTTAAGTTGATCTAATCTTTGTAATAACATATTGTATTGTGTTAGAGATCATAAGACCTGTATCTGATGGATACTTTTTTCCTTATGGAAGATGAGCAGTTGTACCGTATTTAAGAGATACCAATAAATAAAATGAAATAAAAAAAAAAAGAAAAGAAAGCCTCACCCGATTTTGCAGGATTAGTGGACGCTTGAGACAAAAGCCTGTACGTTAAATGACTTCATTTTTTTTCTTCACACCAACAAATTCAACCGTTAAAAGTTTATTCTAAGGGGGGGAAGGCTTTGCCAACAACTGTAAGGGCCCCCCTGCAAAATGTTTTTGTGAGACCCTCCTCCCCACCAATACAGGGTTTTAAATAATTGATTAGCAGTTTTTTTCTTGGGACTATACTAACTGTACATAAAGTATTTATATAGGTTTTCTAAAAGTGCTGTGACTGTTAAACACAGTGAGGCAAGAGCTAGCATTTCCACAAAGATTTAACACTTTTATGAGCAAAACGCTAATCAATTTTTAGAGTTAAATAAATCCCTGCAATAAATGTGAAATATGATTAGTGCATATGAAATTTTAATAGCTTGAGTTTTTTGCATCAGTCCTGCTGAACATGTATTGCTTGTCCATGCTACCCCGTCCCCCTTGGTGGCACCATGATCTGCGAACTGAACAATGTCATTTGTTCCTGCTCCTCCCGGGGACACCAGAACCAAGATTTGACGTTTTGTGCAATGGGCCCTACTACTACTTTGTTCTGTACGCTCCAATCATGTGAAACTGGAGTTGGAATCTTCTGGCACCACTGATGACAGTCCCAATTTCAAATGAATAAGCAATTTCTAAAGTGAAAATTGCAAGTTTGTCTGTGAGAAAATGTCTTAATGCTGACCTCTGAGGCAGTCAGCCCCCTAACAGAGTGGACCCTATGGCAACCGCAGCTCTTGCACCCCCCTGGTCACTGCCCTGAAAAGGGGGGGGGGAATGTGATGATACAGTATGTGTTGTAATGAAGCTAATGAATATTAATGACGCATGCCCTAAGTGTGTCTCTAGATTTCAACCTTACTATAAATACTGGCTGGTGGGCTGAAACCCAAAAGATACAAACGGTCTGCAGTACTATAATGTTCTACCTGCTTATTAGTAAAGCTTTGAGAAATGTCAATGTTTATGTCAGCGTTTTATTAAACTCTCCAGTCAAATACAAACAGGATGATGGGAAACACACATTTCTATAGTATCTCAGCTGTTGCATGACATCTGGGATAAAAGGCTTTTACTTACCCCAGTTCCTGTATTTTACAGTGCAGGCTCTGCAGGGCCTCAGACAGATATTTCATTCCTGAATCTCCTTGATATAAATTGAGTAGCCTAAATACAAACAGACAGAGGAAGTGAGACAAGCATTTCTACATTATCTTAGCTGTAACATCACATCACTCACTGATAACAGGGTTTGGCCCCTCCCCCATCTCTCTGTAAAAAGAGCAGCAAAAGGGACACCCAGAACATGAAACACTTGTCAGTCTGTAAGCTGATGACCTGCCTCTCGCCCTTGATCTTCTTTTATCTATTGACTGAATTTTGTTGACCCGGTAGGCCCACTGAGACTAGAACTCCCTTTTTCAGGGGTGACCAGGGGAAGGGGATACAGATGATGACCAACTGAAACTGAATCAGATTAAGCTGTTGCTGGTATTTCTAGTGAAAAGGAGGGACATTTGTCCAGGACAGCGGGGAAATTCCTCTACACTTGCCAGCAGGGGGAAACCCTTGGTCATCTGTGACAGGACCGCCAGTGCTGCAGAACCTCTGCACGGGATGGATGCTGAAGGTACAGGAGAGCTGGCCTCCTCTCCTGTTCCTATTTCTCACGAGGCTACAGAGTTGGAAATTATAATGGCTGAGAACAGATCGGCTGAATCCGGAGAGGATTTGATGGAAGAAAGCCAGGCTGGGAAGCAGTGTATGAGAAAAGAGAACATTGTTAAGCAAGTGAAGTTTCAAAAAAAAGGAGCTGTGAGTAAATTTAAATCTGCCATGTCAAAGAAAAAATCTAAACTGCTGTTGGAAATCAAGAAATTGGAAAGGGAGTTGGCGGACTTCCCGGACAAAGCTAATACAGTTGATTTAGCCATTGATGTGCATATTGAAACGAGACAAGGTCCTGCTGAAGTGGCAGAAGGAGCGCAAGCAGCGCTATGTTCTGACAGTACCTTAGATTCTACTCCTTTATCATTGAATGCAGTTGTACAGGCTGGCAGTTCAAATGGAGTATTCTCTGTGTGCCCAAAGCCTGTGAAACTTTTGCGAAAGGACCCTCTACAGCAGCAAAATACACATGTAACCTCTGATGCAGTTGAATCGAAGGAGACAGTCGGCTCTCTGTCTCCTGATACAGTGTTCACAGTTCCTAAAAATAAAGCGCGTCCTGGATGGAGCAAGGTTCAGGACCATCGAAGCGCTTGCTCGCACAGCTCCGCTGCTAGAATATTTGCGGGATCAAAAAATCAACAAGCGGCAGAAGAACCGGGAGGCCTGAATTCGTCTACGCAAAGGGCATTATGGTATACTGGTTGGGTGTTGTCCGATACGGGGACTTGGTCACTGGGCTCACAGGATCAGTCCTACTTGAACATGCTGGAAAATGCAACGTGGAAAGTGGCCACCGTCAAAACAGACTTGAGCCCCAATGTTACACCCCGGGGTAATGAATTAAATGTGTCACTGAAAGTAAGTGAAGTTAATGTTGTGCATAACAGCAATGTTACAAATAATCATAATGAGGTGCCATTATAGGATATGTCCAGGGCTCCTAGAGAGCAGATTGAAATACAGGTTGCACACAGTGAGATTTTGGATAATGAGGAAGCAGAGAATATTTCCAGAGCCTTGAGAGGTAGGGAGGTGGTTGAAACTAGTAGAGTAGGCCCTACTAATGAGGTTATCAATCAGTTGACAGAGGAAGGACATGAAGCTCCTTTTAAGCTTTCGGATTTATTTCAGAACAGGAAAGAACCTGCTCCACGTCATAATGCAGTGTGGATATTGTACAAAGGGGGGTTACAGGATGTCCCAGACAGAGTTTACATTGCTAAGGCCTTATTGAAGGGCTCCATGAGGTGCTTCTCTTCTGGGATGTTTGCCCTTATCAACCTTGGAAATGCTAACTTTGATGTTAGTTTTAAAAATATTTCTAGTTTGGATAGGTTTTGGGCATAATATAATGTATGCACAAATACTCCCCTCTGGTCGCCCTTCCAAAACCCGCTATTAAAACCATTATGGTTATGTTCAAAAATGAGGGAGTTCATATAGAAGACATTTTATTTTGGCTTCAACAATGCTGTGAAGTTCTGGGTACCCCTTCCCCTACATTAGACAGCGAACAGATTTGGGATGGAGTTTGGAGGATGGCATGGGATCAAAATGTCGAACGGCAGAATGCCATGTGACTTAATCACATTGTGCAATTTCTTTATTTCTTTTGATCTGTGGGGGACTCCGCCCCACACACACACCCTGCCACTCCCCACTTAGGATTCTAACTCCGGGGGGTCCAACATGAAGAACGCACAGGTCCAGGGGTTCGCACATAATGCCGTACACTATTAAGCGTACAACATTATGACCCGGTAGGTTACAGGATAAGGCAAAATTGTTTGTGAATAACTCTGGTACTGTCCATTTACCTAGCACATTTTATTTAGGTAGGAATAGAGGAGCTATTTTTTATGTGGGCCAGCCCCGGTCCTGTTTTAAATGTGGATCATGGGTGCACCTAAGTTCAGCCTGCGACATGATCAAATGTAATCACTGTCTTGAGTTTGGACCTAGCTCTGCAAAGTGTCTCAATCTTTTTTGGTGCAATTTATATGAATGTACTGGGCATGCATATGGTAGATGTCCCTAGGCTTCACATAAGAGGGATGACAACCCCTCTCATGAAGGAATCATCAACAGGGCACAAGAACAGCAGGCTAAAAGGGGTGGAGCACAGTCTTAGGGCAGGGATGGTTTCGCTAAAGAGGGAGTCTCGGAGAATGTTAGCAGTAATTAAGAGAAAGGACAAGATGCTGCACCAGATCATACTATTGAGGTTGAGGGTATGGCAACACAGGTAGGGCAGGAGGTTGGCAAAAGTGCTCCTTCCTCTAACCCTGCTGACGAGTCTAGGATTGTAGCTGACATGCCCCCCCATGATAATATGGGTTTTAAGACAGTGTCAAAAAAAAAGGACAAGGTTCGGGAAGAAGGTGAAGCTTTAGTCTGTCTTTGCTGGAGAAAACAAGGAGGATCTTCCAGAGGACTGGAAACAGGGAAACAAATTTGCTTTATTAGGCTCAGAAACCACGGACAGGGAGTCAGAGGATGAGAGCACTGACACTTCCTCATTGCTGTGCACCACAGATAATGATGAAAGTGGGGGGTTAGATTCTATTGCCAAAAGAACTAGGCAGTGCAGGAAAGCAAGACTCATGAGATTTTGTAATAGGAAAAGGTTTTGAGGCCATACTCTAAAACAGAAATATAGAATTTGACGGCAGATAAGGACCGCTTGGCCCACCCAGTCTGCCCATTTCCCTACCTAATGGATAAGCTGCAGATCCTAGTTAACCAGCAGCCTACTTCTTTCTACCCCCACCCCCTAGAATTGCCTTATGACTGTCCCATGCATGCTTGAATTCCACCACTGTTTATCTCTCTGTGAAAAAATACTTCCTTAAATTACCTCTGAGCCGCCCTTCCTCTATCTTCAAATTGTGCCCCCTTGTTCTTGCACACCTCTTTTTTTGAAAGATGCTACCCTCTTGGACTTTGTTGATTCCCTTGAGGTACTTGGAAGTTTCTATCATGTCCCCCATCTCCCTCCTTTCCTCGAGGCAATACATATTAAGCTACTTAAGCCTCTCGTCATATGTCTTCTGGTGCAGACCCTGCACCATTTTAGTTGCCCTCCTCTGGACAGCCTACATCCTGTGTATGTCTTTGCGGAGACTTGGTCTCCAGAACTGCACGCAGTACTCCAGATGGGGTCTCACCAGCTGTCTGTACAGAGGGATAATAACTTCCTGTTTTCTACTGGTGATGCCTCTCCCTATGCATCCCCCCAGCCCTGCTTGCTGCCCTCTCACATTGCTTGCCCACCTTTAGGTCATCTGATATGACTACCCCCAGGTCCCTTTCCATTTTTTTTGTTGTTAGTATCTCACCCCACATTGTGTACTCTTCCCCTGGGTTTTGTTTCCCAGGTGCATTACCTTGCACTTCTTAGCACTGAATCTAAGCTGCCATACATTTGACCATTCCTCTAACCTTACCATGTCCCTTCTCATCCTTTCCACCCCACCTTAGGCTTCAACTCTGCAGATCTTTGTGTCATCTGCAAACAGACATACTTTCTTCTTCTAGTCCCTCTGCAATGTCGGTTATAAAGACATTGAAGAGGACCGGTCCTGATACTGAACCCTGCGGTACCCCACTAGTAATCCCGCTTTCTTCAGAGTGGACTCCATTTACTATTACTCTCTGTGTCCTATTCTCCAGCCAATTCTTTACCCAGGCTGTCATCTTGGGACCCACTCCCAGGATGGCTAACTTGTATGTTAATCTTTTGTGTGGGACTGTGTCAAATGCCTTGCTAAAGTCTAGCTAGGCCATGTCCAGAGCCCCTCCCTGATCTACTACTTTGGTCACCCAGTCAAAGAAATCTATCAGATTTGTCTGGCATGACCTTTCCGCTGTGAATCCATGCTGCCTTGGGTCCTGTGCCCCTCTGGCCTCCAGATACTCGACAATTCTTTCCTTCAGAAGTGATTCCATCATTTTCCCTACCACTGATGTTAAACTAACAGGTCTGTAGTTTCCTGCTTCTGCCCTGCTCCCACTTTTGTGAAGGGGAATCACATCTGCCCTCCTCCAGTCCTCGGGTACCACCCCATCTTCCCATGATTTGTTAAAGAGGGTAGTCAGTGTTGTCACTAGTTCTACCCTTAGTTCTTTTAGAATTCTGGGATGAATCCCATCAGGCCCCATTGCTTTGTCCACCTTCAGTTTTAAGAGTTCTTCTGAACCCCTTTTTTCTGTAAATGGGCTGGTATCAACTTCTGTATCCAGAGTGTTTCTACTGTTTGTTTTAGGTACCTCCCTCTTCCTTTGTAAATACTGAGCAAAATATTTGTTTAGTATCTCTGCCTTTTTCACAGTCACCCTCTGTCCACACTCCTTCCCTTTATTAAGCCTCACTATCCCTCCCTGGTCTTCCTTCACTCCCCGATGTACCTATAAAAGGTTTTATCCCCCTTCTTAACCGAGTTGGCTATCTTTTCCTCGGTTTGGGCCTTTGCTGTTCTGACTACCTTCCCAGCTTCCTTTTGCTTTAACTAATACAGTTCTCTGTCCTGCTCCTTCTGTGATTCCTTGCACTTCCTAAGTGCTTTCTTTTTCTCTTGAACCTTCACTGCTACTTCCTTTGAGAATCATAGTAGTTTCTTACATTGTTTCGTTTTGTTTATTTGCTTCACACAAAGGCTTGTTACCTCTGTGATGGCAGTTTTTATTATTCCCCACTGTTCTTTCACCCCTCCTTCCTGCCCATTTGCTAGTGCATTCCTTAGACACTCACCCATTTTGGCAAAGTCAGCCCTCCTAAAGTCCAGTACTTTTGCCTTTATATGGCTTGACTCTATTGCTGTGTTTATTGAACTATACTGTTCGATGGTCGCTAGTTCCTAGATGGCTACCCACTTCTACATCTGTGATCTCTCTTCATCTCCATTTTAGAGAACCAGGTCTAAGATTGCTCCTCTCGAGTGGGCTCCAATACTAGTTGTCTAAGGCATGCCCCCTGTAGGGCATCTAGAATAACCCCACTCCTCAGTGGCTGCTGCAACTGCACTCCAGTTAACATCTGGCATATTCAGATCACCCATCAGCAATATCGCCTTTTTCTGCCATTCTAAGTATACTTTCTATCATTTCCTTGTCCATTTCCTCACCCTGAGAAGGGGGTCTGTATACAACCCCTGTGCGGATTTTGGTGCCATTGCTGGTCTCCAAATTTACCCACAGTGCTTCTTCTCCTCCCTGTTTTCCCTTTTGTTCTGTTGCTTTGATTCCTTCCCTTATGCAAAGAGCTACTCCTCTCCTCCTCTTTTACCCTTCCTGTCCCTCCTGTAGATAGTGTATCCTGGTATGTTTACATCCCAGTCATGGTTTTGTGTGTACCGTGTTTCTGTGACCGCCACAATATCCAGATGTTCCTCCTCCATCAAGGCCACTAATTCAGGAAGCTTGTTACTCGGACTATGGGCATTGGTACTCATTGCTCTCCATTTCTTGATGGCTTTACCTTCTTTTGCAGCATCCCCCACTGACCTTTCTACCTCAGCCTATTTCTCATTTAGTACCTTGTTTTGTAGGGAGAGGCTGGGATTTTACTGCTGCTTATCAGTGCTTCCCCCCTTGACTAGTTTAAAAGCTTGCCCATGAAGCATTTAAACAGATTGCTCAAAAGACTTGTTCCCTTCCTGGACAGATGCAGACCATCCTGCCAGTATAGGCTGGTGTCCCTCCAGGTGGAACCCTAGTCCCCAATGAAGCCAAACCCCTGTGCTCCACACCATTTTTTCAACCATTCATTAAACTGCATGGTGCAAAGTACCCTCGCCTCACTCATGCCATTGACAGGCAGCACCTCAGAAAAGGATACTGTGTGTGCTACTTGTCTTAGACCCCTCCCCAATTCTACAAAGTCCTTCTGCACTGCTCTAATCTCATGATGAGCCAAGTCATTTGTCCCTAGGTGGACTATGACGTCCAGCTCAGACTCCCGTGCAGCTGTTCTCATGATCCTGAGGATGTGCTTCCTGTCCTTCCAAGCCATGGCACCAGGCAGGCACCTTACTTCAGTTTTCCCTGCTCACCCCAGTTCTATCCCCCTAATAAATGAGTCCCCCACCAGGAGCTGCTTCCTTTCCTTGTGGTGTCCTCTGCCTCCTTCCTTTGGGCCTCCCTTGTGACAGTTGTCCTCAGCCTCCTTAGTCTCCTCTGCGGGTGCATCCATAGGGGAGCTGTGCTCCCCCAGAATGGTGTATAGATTCTGGAGTGGAACAACTGACTGGGTGTACCTCTGTTCTACCATCCTCACCCTCCCTGAGCCCACTGTGGTCCAACTGCTGTGCTTTCTTTGCAACCTCTGAGGTAGTGGTGGTGGCTCTGGTGCTCCCTGGATGGGGGAGGTTCCCTTCCTACCGTCCAGTGTGGCCTGGGGGAAGGTTCCTTACTACTGTCCAGTGTGGTCTGAAGACGGGCAACTTCCTCCCTCAGGGCAGAGAGCTGTCTGCAAATACGGCAGCATCTCAGCCTCCAGAAAGACTCCCGGAAGACTGCTGCCCCACAGCCATTACATTGCACTACTCCCCACATGTTTATCTACTTTTTTGTGTGTGTGTGTTTGTGTGTGTGATTGGTTTGTTATATAGAAATATATATGTATTATACAATGTGTATGCTTATATTGTCAGTGCAGTGTGCTAGAGAGGATATAACAGTGACATGCACCTTGCACTCTTGAGAAAATGATGTCAGAACCCCAGGTATAAAGGAACTATTTCCAGTGGTGGGTGGGGTGAGAGGTGGGAAGGGGTTGGGCCTAAACTGTGCCCTCACAAAACAATCAGCTAAAAGCTCTGATCCACCGCTGCGTTGAGTGCCCTCCTGTCAGCAAGATCCCTACACAACAATTTGACAGAGAAAATCCCCTGCTAATCAAACAGAGAAAAATCCAGACATCCAAGTCAGATACAGGTAAACCTCCCCAGCCCCAAAACAGGCCTGGTGGTTTGTGCTCTGAAAGCAGTCAGCCCCAAAATAAGTCAGCTGTGCTTTAAACTCTTCCTGCACTGAAAATCATAAGAATTGTAACAAACATAAAGCTAGATCCACCTCCCTCTGTTGCTTGAAAGACTTTCTTTCCCGATAATTCTAAGTTCCTTATTTCACCTTTCAGTTAGAAGTAGCCGCCACTTCCCTTTCCATAGCCACCATTAATGCAAATAGTATAAACAGAGGGAAAAAATTAAC
Source organism: Neoceratodus forsteri (assembly GCA_016271365.2). NCBI lineage: Eukaryota > Metazoa > Chordata > Ceratodontiformes > Ceratodontidae > Neoceratodus > Neoceratodus forsteri. The sequence goes on from CM028133.1 coordinate 1,138,241,041, forward strand.
TAGTACGATGTGCTCACTCCAGGAAGTATACAGTGATGATATTTGCCTAATGGACGATACCAGACTTAAAACACATGCAGAATTACAGGCTGCATCTCGAGCCTGGCCATTAGGGGTGTCATTTTGGTCAACTGGGACAGTGTCCTGTGATGGAATTGGGATTCTTTTCGCTAATTCTGATGTCAAAGTTTCTAGGTTACTGGATATTCATCCTGGGATAGCCTTATTACTTCATCTGTCATACGGTGGTGAACATTTTAGATCGGTGGCAATATATCCCTCACAAACAAAGGCTACTAGAGTAGCCTTATTTAATGAAGTACAGCAATTTCTGCACGCCTCTAGACTAGTGGTATGTCTAGGGGATTTTAACTGTGGCCTGCATCAGACAGATAGGGGGTTACAAACTTCAAAACTGTTTTGCGATTCCAGCATACTAAATCAAATAATTCACACCGCTGGTTTAAAGGATGCTTAACGTAGTAAACATCAAACTGGGGACTATACCTTTTTTAAGGGAAGGTTAAAGACCAGAATAGATTTTATTTTAGTGTCCAAAATATTAAGCATCTTGGAGACATATAATAACTCTGTAGAATTTTCAGACCATGTCATGATAAAATCAAGGATTTCCTGGAAAGACACTGCTAGATGTAAAAAGAGTAGGTGGAGACTAAATGATGCATTATTAACGAATCCTAACGTACAGAACGCCCGGCAAAGTAACTGGATGGCCAGGTTATCAGTTAGTGATTGCTATGAGGATATTTCTGACTGTTGGGAGGACACAAAAATAGCATGAAAGGCTATGTTCCAGAAAAAAAGCCAATTCTATGCATAAATAGTGGAGGGCAAAATAAGAACGATGTTTGAGGGTCAGGAAGTGAGTAGTGAGATGACACAAATATTACAAACTTTGCAGTTACCATAGGTAATTCCGGAAGATGTAGAGGTGTTGACAAAGTAACTAAAGAAGAAATTATGCAGGTAATAAGACAGCTAAATTCTGAAGCTGCTCCAGCTTTAGATGGGATTAGGGCAGGATTTTATAAATATTTTATCAAAGAATTATCTCCCGCTTTGGTAGTCCTTTATAATCATATGTTGCACACATCTAGGTTTGCTGTTACTATGTAAGAGGCAGTTTTAGTGCTCATTCAAAAAAAGGGGTCTCAGAACAATATAGAGAATTGGAGACCACTGAGTCTATTAAACACGGATAGGAAGATAGTTGCTAAGATGTTGTTGAACAGACTGAATACTAATTTGGGTTATTTAATTAGTCCTGAACAGATATGCGTAGTTCCAGGAAGACAAATAAAAGGCAACATAATAGTGCTTCGGGAGCTATTTGTGCAAGCTGAATCAGATAATGTTCATGGCTGGGGGGTGGGGGCTGATCAAGAAAAAGCTTTTGACAGGATATCACACACATTTCTGTTTGTAGTATTAACTGTGTTTGGTTTCCCAGCAGTTTTTGTTACTCGGATAAAAACACTATATGACAATATATCCAAATGTAAATGGGTGGTATGGACGGAAGGTTATGGTCAACAGGGGGGTGAGGCAGGGTTGTCCCCTTAGCCATATTTTGTATGTCTTCTGTATAAATATATTACTTAGACGTACACAGAATCCATCTGAGATACATGATATTATAGTTCCAAATACTGGTTTTTCAGTTAAACCCTGTCTTATGCAGACAATATGGTATTCACATTAGGGGTCCACACTAAGGAGGATAAATTATGTGAAATTCTGGGAAAATACACAGACATTTCAGGTTCCAGGATTAATTGGGGGAAAATTGTAGGGATTCCCTTGGGAAACACTCATATTCCACAGTCAGGTTTATTAGAGGGATAACAGGAGATAATCTGAAAATTCTTGGGGTATGGTTTGGAGGTCAGGATGTGATATATAATAACTGGATGATATGCACTGGAAAAGCAGAGCATTTAGTTAGAGGTTGGCAGAATAAATTGGTAAGAATAAATGAGTAATGTTGATCAAGAGCTTACTTCTACTAATATTTTTGTATATATTAGTTATATAATGTATGGCAGAACGCTGTAATGTGCCAAAAATCATCATTTTACAGCGTTGTTACACTATCGATGTGATGTCTTGTTACGGTATCGTTGCTGCATCACATTGGTAGTGTAACATGGAGCACAAAGCTTTGTTGTTGCTATGACACTCATGATGCCGACCTAGAACATGTTTAAACACAAAAATAAACTGAAGGAAAAACTCGCCAAAATAGCGCAAGCAGTAAACTTGTCCTGGCTTTGAAAACATGAACGAATGTGTGATCCTTCACCACAAGGTAATAAAATTATCTCAAATATTGTTATCTTTTAACGTTTTCTCCGCTGATCATACACTATAAAAGACAACATATGGTCAGCGGTGTGTAACAACGCTCAGTTTGCTTTCTCGTGGTTCCCTTGGCGACGCTGTTAAACCTCGAGAGAGAGAAGGGAACCACTCGAAGGCAAACCTAGCGTTGTTACACACCGCTGACCATATGTTATCCTATATGTTTTGCCACCCACTCAAAGACTGTTTACTAAATTACTTAGTATTTTTTCAGGCTTTCTGGGGGTCACAGCTGAATCCCATCAAGAGGGAAGTTATGTATAAATCCATAATAGAATGGGGTATAGGGATGGTTAATCCAGTAGTCTTATTTCAGTATTTTATTTAGTTATAATTTTGGATTGGTGTTAAAACCCAGTTCTAAATTATGGCATTCATTGGTAATGGCATGGATAGCTCCAAACAGGCAGCTTTGGGACCAAGATAATACAAAGTTGTTTGGAAAGAGAACCCTTTTACCAGATTAATAGTACAGAATGTTTCAAATTAGCTGTTAAATGGGGGCTTAGTCCTCAGAGTTTTATGATTATGGATAGAAAAGCTATATACAAAGCTATTCTAGATAAGGAAAGCCAGGTTATAATGGAATTTTCTATGTGTTCTCCATTACAACAGGCACAGGTGTTGAGACATTTGCGTAATCCCAGAATTCCTCACAAAACGTGGGATAGTTTATGGTTAGGAAATTTTGGCAGACCTAGTGTGAGGGACGAACATAAACAGTTAGTGGATAGATACTGCTCACATGATACCTGTTATCAGATAAAATCACAGATCCACTTATTTAATGATTGTGTATACATGTACAAGAATTCTGGAAATAATTGGGAACGGATTGGGAGGAGCCCGAGTTCTTATTAACCTACCCAAAAATTATGTATCGTGGGAATAGTACATTATCCAAGAAGTACAATTTTAAGAATATATATGTTATTTTGACCACTATAAGATATCACATATGGCAAGTATGATGTTTGGGGGTCTTACAACAAAAATGGGTGTCGCAAATTGAATTACTAGCTAACATTAGGAAGTCATAACAGGATATTGTGCAAGAGGATTTGCTTTTTATTTATTTATTGAAATTGTTTCACAAGGAAAAGCACACTGAGCAACAACTGCTCATCCCTCTCTGCGACCTGGGGTACAGTGATGAGGAGGACATAAGGTTATCAACTTCATACATATATACAGTACATACAATTTACATAATACAGTTGCATACATTTGACAGAAACAGTTGACCACAGGTAAGAACAGGTTACTCACCTGTAACAGTAGTTCTAGGAGTGGTATATGTTGTTCATCCACACTGTCTGGCATGTCCCTTTCCCCTTTAAATCTTGCCGGAAGGTCTTCAAGCTGGCTCCTCCCACCCACCCGGGTGGTATAACTCTCAGCTCCACCCCATGACACCAGATCTTAGCCCGCTGAAAGCCAGGTTGTGCGCTGCAAGCTGGGGAGGACGGGTATGTGTGTGTGGATGAACAACATATACCACTCCTAGAACTACCGTTGCAGGTAAGTAACCTGTTCTTCTAGGAGCATGGATATGTTGTTCATCCACACTTCTTGGCAGACTCCAAGCAGTTCTCTGGGAGGAGGGAGGCAAGGCGCAAACCCCCTACTTAGGAAACAAAGACTGGAGAACCGAGGCCCCAAAACCAGCATCCCGGCAAGACTCGAGGTCGATGTGGTAGTGGGTAATGAAGGTGTTTTCTGACTTCCAGGTAGCAGCCCGGCAGATTTCCTGGATAGGGATGTCCCTGGAAGCAGCCACCGATGCAGCAGTATGGAAGGTGGAATGAGCTCTTATCCCTCTGGGAGGCTCCTTGCACACTACCTCATAGCACAGACCTATGCATGATGTAATCCATCTTGCAATGGTCCATTTGGCTGTAGGTCTGCCAGAAGCTGCTTCACCGTAGGTGACAAACAGCTGGCGAACCTCTCCACGAATTTCTGCCGTTCTCTCCTTATAATAGAGGCAGTCCAGAGAAGGGCAACCAAAATGGTGCAGGGACTGCATCAGAAGACATATGAGGACAGATTAACGGAGCTCAATATGTATACCCTTGAGCAAAGGAGGGAGAGAGGTGATATGATCGAGACATTTAAACACCTTAAGGGCATAAACAAGGTGAAAGAGTCTAACATGTTTAAATATAAGAAAAATAGCAGGACAAGAGGACACAGCATGAGATTAGAGGGAGGCCGATTAAGGGGAATGTGGAGAAATTCTTTTCACAGAAAGGGTGGTAGATGCATGGAATGGCTTACCACAAGAAGTGGTGGCTATGAATACAGTGCAGGGCTTCAAACAGGCATGGGATAGGCATAAGGAGCAATACAAATGACTATGAATAGATAGGTCACTGACAGAGCAAAGGCCGATGGCACATTTATAAGGTAGAAAAAGAAATGGGCAGACTGGATGGGCCTTGAGGTCCTTATCTGCCGTCAACTTCTATGTTTCTATGTCGCAGGTTCATAGTATGGAGCCTGTACTTGGCGTCCGAGGCGCAGTTAGGGAAGTATACTGGCAGAGTCAACACCTAGTTAAGGTGAAACTCTGATACTACCTTCGGAAAGAATTTCAGGTGGTGGCGTTGGACAACTTTGTCCTGTGAAAGACCAGATAAGGGGAGTCCACCGAAAGCGCCTGGAGCTCCCCTGTCCTTCTGGAAGACGTGATGGCCACCAGGAAGGCCGTCATTCACAAGTGTGAGAGCTCACACTTCTGCATGGGTTCAAATGGCTTGCCCATAAGCTTTGCCAAAACCAGCAGCAGATCCAACCGAGGTGGAGGTTCACGCACCGGAGGGAATATGTGATCCAGGCCTTTGAAGAAGTGCCCGACCACTGTCTTCTGTGCCAATGTCAGCTGACCGGCCTACGCCCGGTAAGCAGAAATGGCTGCCAGGTGCACCCTAAGGGTCGATGACCACAGACCCCCTTTGGAGAGAGACCAAAGGTAGTTCAGAATGTTAGCCACAGAGCAGGATAATGGGGTCAGACTGTTACCCTGGCACCAAATGGAAAATCTTTTCCACTTGAAGGCACAACACTTCCTGGTCGATTCCTTATGAGATGCCTCCACTATGGTGTAGACATCATCGGAAAGACCCAAAGTCTGGAACTCTAGCCGCTCAGGTACCAGGCTGTGAGGTGCAGGGATTGAAGGTCCGGATGGAAGACCTTGACCTGGTTCAATGATATCAGGTCTGGGCGTGTGCAAATCCGCTCTGGGGGCCAGCAGCTGAGGCTGAAGAGATCTGGGTACCAGAACTGGCGTGGCCAATCTGGGGCTACCAGGATCACCTTCACCTTGTCCCTCCTCACCTTGAGTGATACCTTGTGGTTCAAGGGAAATGGAGCGATGGCGTAGAGGAGGCCTGAGGTCCACGGCCTCGAGAAGGCATCCCCCTCCAGCAAGCCCTGCTGAGGGGGCCGGCATGGTACAGCCTCAAATTGGTGTTTTCCCTAGAGGCAAACAGGTCCACCAATGGTTTGCCCCAACGGGAGAACAGGCTGTAAGCTACCTCTGGATGGAGAGACCACACGTGGTATGTCTGGCCCTTACGGGCTGAGAGCATTCGCTAACTGGTTCGAGGCTCCTGCCACATGAATGGCTAGGAGATCCGCCTTGAAGCGGTTTACAAAGGTCCAGATGCGGAGCGACTCCTTGCACAGCAGACGGGAGTGTGTGCCGCCCTGTTTGTTGAGGCAGCACATGGTCGTGGTATTGTCTGTCTGGACTTGAACCACTTGACCCCGGAGCTGAGGAGCAAAAGCTGACAGTGCCAGTCTAACTGCTCTGAGCTCCAACAGGTTGATGAGGCATCGGAACTTCTTGGGGGTCCAGAACCCATGGGCCCTGTTGCTCCCCATATGGGCTCCTCAGCCCATGAGAGAGGCACAGGTTGTCAGGACGACTGCCGGCTCGGGGCGGACAAACGGGATCCCTTCCTGCATCCGGTCTGGGGCGGTCAACCATTGGAGAGCATCCCACATCTTCTGGGTTACAGTAATCAGCTGGTCGAAATGACCTTGGTGCTGAGCCCACTGGGTAGCCAGCTCCCATTGGAAGGGGCGCATGTGCCACCTGGCCCAACAGACCACTGAGGTGCATGCCACCATGTAACCCAGAAGGTGCAGAAAGTCTCAGGCAGGGCGCAAGTGCCCAACCAGAAATGATCAGGAAAAGGAGGAGAGAACTTCCACCCTGTCTGCCTGGAGCCGAGCTCTGACTTGACAAGAGTCGAGCTTCGCCCCGATGAAGCCCATCACCTGAGAAGGCACGAGTTCCGACTTGGCCTCGACGATCAGGAGGCCGAGTTGAGAGCAGGTTCAGAGGGCCAGATCCCTGGACCTCTTGACTTCCTGAAGGGAGGAACCTGCCAAGAGCCAGTCGTTGAGATAAGGGTAGATTCGTATGCCTCAACGCCGAAGATGGGCTGCCGCCACTGTAATGCACTTGGTGAAGACCCGTGTGGCCGATGACAGGCCGAATGGCATGGCTCGGAAGTCGTACAGGGTCCCCTTGACCCTGAAGCAGAGGAACCGCTGATGGGACGGACGGACTGGGACGTGAAAGAACGTGTCCTGCAGATCCAGTGAACAGAACCACATGTTTTGCTCCAAGGGTGGTATGATCTGGTTCAGAGTTACCATCCGAAAGGTACGAGACCTGAAAAATGTATTCAGGTTGTGGAGATCTAGGATGGGGCACCAACCCACCATCCGCTTGGGCACCAGGAAGTACCTGGAGATGAAGCCTGGGTCCGTAGGAGGATCCGGCACTGGAATTACCACCTCCTTGTGGAGGAGCTGAGCTATGTCGTCTCGGAGAGCTGACTGGGTGCAAGCTGAGATCCTTTCCTCTCAAGGGACGCGGGCTAGGCTCGGAGGGTTCTGCTCAAATTCTAGTGGCAGTCCCTCACCGACCACTTCAAGAACCTACCTGTCCATGGTGATATCGGACCAGGCAGAAAGAAGGTTGCGGAGCCATCTCCCCACGGAAGGACCCAGAGCTGGCGTGACGGGTGTAGGGGTGGCAACCCCCAAACCATCACCGAGCAGGCTTAGAGGAGGAGGTTGCTCCTGGACCTGCACCTCGGCCTCCTTTACAGGGCTGTTGTGGACTCTGCTTGGGCCTTGGCTGGCAAGCTTAAGCCTGCTGCTGCTGCTGACCTCCTTGATAGGAGGGATGCCTGACCGCAAGGGAAGAAAGCATTAAAGCTTCTTCTTACGCTTCTGCTGATTCTTGCCTGAAGAACCCTTGGCAGAAGTAGCATCCAGGGTGGCAATGGACTGCTCTATGCACTGAAGGTAACCGGACACTCCTGGACCAAACGGGTCGGTGCCTAGGAAGGGCACATCAGCTAACTTGTGCCGAGTACCCACTGAGAAGGAGGAAAGCCTTGTCACACTTGGACAGCTGGTTCTGATCCCTGCATCATTTTTTTTTGTAAATATAAAAAAAAATGTATGATGGACTGTGGTAGGAGGAATTCTGGCTTGCTGAAACAGACATGTCAACCTCCCCCCCCCCCCGGGGATGAGTTCAAAGGACAGGACATAGCTAAACTGCAGATATCTGGGGTGCAATTATCTTGTCAATTTGCTTTGATCCCAGGAAATAAAATTAGCCACTCATGACGTCTTCAGGGAATCCTATGACCTGCACTAGATGTCCTGAGAAAAGGGACAGGAAGCCAGCTCATTTAATCAAAGAGACCTTTCATGTCTAGATACCAAGCCCTAGACGAAAGTAAGGAGTCAAATATACATTTGCGTGGAATATACAGTGACTTACATCAAACAGACTTTTGATGTGTGTGTGAAGCAACCAGTCAACATGAGAAGAGGAGATTTATTATGTCATCTCTCTTTTTTTTTTTTAAATAACTTAGGCCAAAGGATGTTCTGTGAACCCCGCCAGGGACCCCATGGGTACCATGTACTTGCAGGCCATGTGGGCAGACTGTGCCAGGCAGGAAGCTGGGCGCTGCCAAAGCTCAAGGGCCGGGCCAACAATGGCTTCGGCCACTGGAAAGGCCTCCGTCAAGGTATCCCCCCTTTTGAGGATATCCACAAGGGGGTACTCTGCCCTCTTCTGGATGGACTCCAGAGGCACTGTGGTGGATTCAGAGATCAGGCAGAGAATGCCCTGAAAAGGGGAAGGGCCTTCCTCCAAACCTGCCATGGACTCATCATCATCCCCAGGATGGGAGTGCAATCCAGTGACATCAGAGTCTGAAGAGTAGGGATAAAATGGCCTCCAGCAATACGACAAGGGCACTCTGGGGTGACCATAATTGACAGACTGGGAAGCCTGGTGTCTGTGCGGACCTCTTTCGAGGGAGCACCTCCCTAAGGCTGCTTAGTCGGTGGTTCCACCAAAACTGGTGGAGAGACTGTGGCAAGCCAAACCAGGATACAGGCCAGCCCCACGGGCGGTGGAACCGAGGACTTTGGTTCCGAAGGGGTCGGGGTCAGCCTAGGAGGTGAAAGCCAAGTGATAGCCAGGGTAGCTGGCGGAGCCGGCTTTTGCCTGGGCAAAATCAGCTGTTGCCACATGAGATCTTCATATCATCGTCAAAGTTTCCACCTAAGCCTCTCCTCATCCAAGGAGGAAGATGATCTATGGTGCCGCCTCTTCTTAGAGTGTTTATGACTCTTTTCCAGCCGTTCGGCCAAAGAGGTTCTGGACCTTGATTGAGGAAGTCGATACATTCGATTGGGAGACACCGGTGTTGGTGAAAACCAAGGGTCCAGAACCTTTTCCTCGATGGGGACGCCAGAGGGCTGGGTCTCCTCATCCAGAAAGACAAGGACCAGAGTCCTTTCTAAAGGGTCGGCTACAGAGGGTCGATTGGGTCAAGAATAATCTCAGCCTCATCGGCCATTCCCTTGGTCGCTTGGCCAAATGGAAGACCCAAAAAGATGGTGGCCGAGGATGCGATCTCGACCGAAGTCGAGACCGCGTGCTCTTGGGACTCTGACATTTCTCGCTCCCAAGAACATCTTCACTTGGACGAAGACTTTGGGTCCTTATCCCTCTTCTGAGGGAAGGAGGGAGGAGTGCGAGCCCGAGGGTGCCTCACCCCTGGTGGGGAGAGACTGGCACAACTCCTTGAAGGAGCCCGGAAAAGTGGAGCCAAGGTTGAGTGGAACAAAAAAGCTTTGATTGGCCGAAGCTTGAGCTGCTTCTTCCTCGAAAGCTTTCATTTGCTCTAGCTGCTCGGCGGATCCCGCGGCCGAGGAAACCGCCCACCTCGCCTCCTTTGATTTCACCGGTGGGTTCCTTTTCTCCGGTCTCTCCAGTTTTAGGCACACCTTGCGGTCGTCTAGGACGTTGGGATGGAAGGCCAGGCAGAAAGTGCAAGATGTGATGACATGACTGACACCTAGACAATAAATACACGACAAGTGGGGATCGGTGCTAGACATCTTCTGGCCGCAGGAACACCGGCGAAATACGGGGGATGATTTATCCTCCATGTCTGATGCGCTACAATCAGAATCACTAACTCGAACGAGTTTTAAAGTTAGTTTCGGCCAAAACCAACGCTTTGAATCCAGGGTGTACTAATTGTGTGAGAGCACGAGGGAACCTGTATCTTCCAGCAGAAAGGAAGATCCGGTGTCATGAGGCGGAGCCGAGAGTTATATCACCCGGGTGGGTGGAAAGAGCCAGCTTGAAGACTTCTGGCAAGATTTAAAGGGGAAAGAGACGTGCCTAGAAGAGTGGATGAACAACATATCCACGCTGCTAGAACATACATTCTCTAACAGGCATAGTAACAGTTACAATGAGGAAAAACAGCTAGGGTTATTACTGAGACAATAATACAGATTGAATAAGTGCAGAGCTGGCTAGTTCAAAAGTTGGGATCAAGTGCAGTAGTTAGGTGTAGGGTCAGCTAATGTAGCACCCTTGGACCTAAGGAAGAAGAAAATGAGAGTATTAGCTGCAGGAGCAGTTTAGCGAGTAGTGGTTGGCAAGTGCAGTGGATAGTGATCGGACAGAGGAGGAGTGGTGAATTTGAGTGGGGAGACAGTTCCAGAGTTGAGGGAATTGGTGGGAGAAGGTGGCCTGGCTAACTGAGGTCCTACGTCTGGGGATTAAAAGGAGCTGGGAGTATAGGGACCTCAGAGCATAGGTGGGTGCCAAGGGGGGCGATAGTGCAGAGTCCAGGTGAGCCGGGAGAGCACCAAGCCAGCACTTTGAGATAAACTTGGCACAATGTATTTGGCAGCAGTTTTCAAGGAAGTGGAATGCAAGGGAGCAGTAGAGCTCGCAGTGATGGGCATGAGGAGGAGCATCTAGAGTGAACCAGCAGAAAGCGTTAAAAAGGGTATCCAGCTTGGATAAGACCGACTTGTGGGCGGCACTGCGTACAAAATCATAATAATCGAAGGACAGAAGTATCATCTTCTGGATAAGATAATGATGAACAGGAAAGGAGAGACGATTATGGTTCCGATATAAAGCCCAAAGCTTGAGGCGGAGTGTTTTCAGTATGGAATCAGCATGGACGGAGAAGGTGAGGTGGTGGTCAAGCCAAACTCCAAGATACCAGAAGGAGGCAATATCCTCCAGCTCTGTCCCATCAAGGGTGTGGAAAAGCAGGAGGGAGGTGAGTCTGGCTCATCGTTGGGATGCGCCGAAAGTCATAGTTACTGTTTTTTTCACATTTAGAGAGAGCTAGTGAGAGTTGAACCAGTGCTGGACTTTGCTGAAGTCCACCTGGAGGGTAGAGGCAACCGAGGAGGAGCCAGAGGAAACTAAGACAGTGTCATCTGCATACATGTGGATTAAAGAGGCGGAACAAGTTTGTGGCAGGTTGTTAAGGAAAATGGAGAATAGGATGGGCCCAAGCACCGAACCTCAGGGGACAGCAGTGGACATGGGGAAGGGTGGGGATGTGGCATCCGCAATCCTTACAGATTGAGTTTGGTCTGTAAGCTAGGCGCTGAACCAGTCAGTAGCAGATGTGGGTAGGCCAGAGTCAGAGAGGCATGATAGTAACAGGGGGTGGGAGACCGTACCGAAGGCTTTAGCCAGATCGATGAAGATGGCAGAGGTGATGAGACCTCTATCCATTCCAGACTGGATAGTGTCAGTGAGCCTTAGTAAGGAGGAGGCAGTGGAGTGATCCTTCCTGAAGCCGGACTGGTTGGGTGTGAAGAAATTTGAGTCAGAAAGAAAGGAGGTTAGCTGGGCAAGCACAAGGTGTTCTTGCAGTTTCACCAGAGCAGGGAGGAGGGAGATCAGCTGGTAGTTTGAGGTGGAGGTGGAGACGTCTCCTTTGGGGAGGGGGATAACAACGGTGTGCTTCCAGGACAAGGTCATTGAAAAGGGGAGCGAGATTGAGGGATTTGAATGACCGCTGGAGTAAGAACTTTGGGTGGGATTTAGGGTGGTGGATTTTGCAAACAAGGTAGATGACATGGTGGTCACTCATGGAGTCAAGAAGTAGACCAGCTTGAATGACTCTGTGAGGATGGGTGATCAGAGCCCAGTAAATAAGGGAACGGTTACCCGATCTGAGATTTAAGCGGGTGGGCTCAGTGATGATTTGGGTTAGATTTAGGGCAGCAAAATCCATCCGGGTTTTGTTGAGGGCTGGTGCTAACCAATTGTGGTTAAAGTCACCCATTGTGTATAGTTCCCCAGTGGGGGCTAGTGAGCTGATTTGTGTAAGAAGGTCAGTGACAGTCGGCCAGAGTGCCTGGTCAGCAGTAAATTCTGGCAACAAATATAGGCAGCAAGAAGGGGAGTGTGAGCTGGAGCAGCAAGAGTTCATAGGCTTTAGGTTCGGCTTTAGTTAAGATTATTGAGTAGCGTATGTCCGAGCTTACGTAGATGGCTACGCCGCCACCTCTGGTGCCCTGCCCTGGCGGGCCATAGTGTATCTAGGGATTGCAACTGAGGAGTCGGGAATGTTTTTCTTAAGCCACGTTTCAGAGAGGATGAGGACATCAGAGGCATGGTGGGCAGCGGATACAAGAAGGTGGTCGATTTTGAGGGGTAGGCTGCAAATATTTAAGTGAAGGAGGCTGAGGCCTTTGGGGAGGGGATATCCTAACAGTTGGGTGGGAATGGGAGGCAAGGTGGGGGGCCAGCTGAGGTAGGTGGGGATGGAGTAGTCGGGGGTCCGGTGTTTGGGTGAATGCCCACTGCTGCGAGGAGGAGGAGAGCAAGGGATAGGTGGTGAGCTAGCATACGGAGGCAACTTAGCACGAATGAGTGCCACCGCATGCAGAGGCATGTGTAGACATTTGTGTGAGCATCAAAGGCAGTGCAAAAAGCAAGTAGGTGCAGGATAGTCCAGGAGGGGGAGGGCCTGATTAGGAAGGGGGGGTGTACAGTAGAGTGGAAACATGTAGGAGTGGGCAGGAGAGTGATCGCAGGGTTGGAGGAGCAGGGAGGAGTTACGATGTGTGGCAAGAAAGGGGAAGGGGCATGGGGAATGTAGGAGGCTTGGTGTAGAGGAGGGGTGGGAGGCTGGAGAATAGACAAATGAGTAGAGGCAAGTAGCCAGACAGGTTGTCAATGGAGCCGGGATTTTGTAGCGGCATCTCGAGATGAGGAGAAAGAGAACTAAGATTGGTTGGTTCATTAGGAGTGGATGGATCCCTAAGGGTGATGGCCAATAGGCTTTGAAAGAGAGTACAGAAAGACTGGGATTGAAGATCGCAGGAGAGTGGTAGGGAGCCAACAGTAGAGCAGCAGATGACTAATAGGGGTGGTTCCGAGGAGTGAGGGTGGGCAAATATTGTATTTAATCAGTGGAGAGGGTGGGTGGTGGGACTGAAAGTCAGCAGAGACAGAGAGAAGGGGGAGATGGGAAATTAGCAATTCAATAGCCCCTAGGAAAATGTGGGTGCCAAAAGAGAGCTGACTTGGTAAGGGGTGGCGTGGGGGTACATAAAAGCAGAAACGAGCTGAATCACTTAGCACACTAAATGAAAAAATTTTTTGTTGCACGTCAGGAACAGGTTTTGCAATTAGTAGCTTTAAACAGTGAATACAATAACATTTCTTTGGTCAGAGCCCAGTTGGCAGGGAGAGAAAAGGAGAGCCAATCCACTGAGACTGCCAGGCGGCGCCTGCAATCAGATTGGATGCACTTTCACTGTACCTAGAGGCAGATTCAGTCCGGGGTCCTGGTCTCGGTCAGCAGCTGAAGTGGAGCTGGCCGACCGCTAGGAGTGTAGCAGTCCTGATCAGAGGGCAAGCAGCTGGAGGCAGATTTGGTCCGGAGTCCTGGTCTTGGTCAGCGGCTAAAGTGGAGCCAGCCGACTGCTGGGAGCTGTAGCAGCCCTGATCAGAGCGCAAGCAGCTGAAGGCAGCTATGATATAATAGAGAGAAAGTAGCACATTTATGGGTTAATTGTGAAAAATGGTACTAACTATGTTATCAGAGACATTAATTGGATAAATAGAAAATAGAAATGTGATGATATACGATTTGGTGTAAATATTTGTATCAGTCTGATTAAGTTTGTATTGTTTTTGTTATGAAGTCCAAATTATTCAATAAGTTTCCCTACTCACAGGTAGGGGAACCTATGACATCCTGGTCCTTGGCCAAGATGGCGGAGCCTTTGGATCCAGAGAAGGTGGACATGGGATTGCTACAGGAACAGAGGAGATGGCCTCCTCCTCTGTCCTAACACAGCTAGAGGAGACTACTGTTGGAGGAAAAACGATTCTGGAAGCTGAAGTGCAGATTGTAAAGCCTGCACAACATTTCATGGTGAATGGCACCGGAAACTGCTGAGGACACACAAATGGTCAAGGAAACAGAAATGGTCAAAGAACTTTACCTGTGATTTCAACGCAAGATGTGCTGAGCAAGGACTGGCAAGTTGGACAGCAGTTTCAGTCCAGAAGCCAGTATTTGTGAGCGCTCCTAGCAGAAGAAGAACGCCGCGAGCACAGCATGAGAATGGGAGGCTTATCAGGTAAACTCAATGAAACAGAGCTCGAGCCATGTGGGGATCATTCATCTACGTCTGCGATCCCCAAGATTGGAGGGACATGTGTGATTGAGTCCAAGGGTTGTGAGATACCAGACACGACAAGTCCGATTGAAGGAGGAGGAGCCTTCACAACCACAGCAGGGAAGTAAAGGTTTGCTTGCAGTTATTACTAATGCCGTAGAGATGCAGAATGTGATGGCAACAAAAGGGCTTGGAGGGGGATATATAGACATGGTGAACTTTGATGGAACTAATTTCTAGGAAATAAACATTGCAGCACATGCACTGCAGGTGCGAGAGAAGGGCGAACTGACTCAGAATCTGTACCGGAGAACCCGAATTACGATGAAAATGAAAACATTCTGATAACAGGACGAACGGTAGCTGAAGCTTTAAAATCTGCAGGATGGGTAAAACGCTCTACAAATCATCCATGGGTGTCTCCTGAAAGAACCTGCATGGATCAGATGGATCCCAGAGTACTCACCCCCGAGAACTTACTAACTGCCCTGTATTGTTCCCTATTTCACATAAAAATCCCTCGGTTTCCCCCAAAAGCAACCGAAGATTTGATCACAACACACCTCCTGCAGACACAGTAGATGCACCTAGAGCTCCAACTCCTGAAGCTGTTAATTTGAATTCAGAACCTACATCCGGGGAGCACAATAACAACAGCTACAACACTAGGTCTTCTAAGACCAGGGCGCGTGCAGCAAACAACAGAACATACGCAGGTCTCTTCCGGGCACCCCAAGAGTACGAAATGCAGTTCGTATTAAATACATACGAACATGCGAATGTGCCAGCAGAAACAGACCACCCGGTCTAGCTAAGCCTGCTCGAGTGTGCAGCCAACACCCCTAGTTTCCAGCTGCCCCAACCTCCCTCCCTTTTGTCATCCCACTGCCACCCCACCCTCACTCTCCCCTGTTTCTTGTCCCATGCCCTTTAGAAGCTGTTCACAGATTTACATGATACCACCCATTCTGGTAGAGCATTCCATCTTGCTACCACCCTCTCTGTGAAATAGTGTCTCCTCATCTCCTTCCTAAATCTTCCCCCCTCGATTCTTAGCCCATGCACCCTGGTGACCCTCCTCCTCTTTAACTAAAAGACCCCATCTGCCCCATCCTTACTGATTCCCCTCAGATACTTGAATGTCTCTATCATATCCGCCCCCCGTCCCTTCTATCCTCCAGGGTGTACATATTGAGGTCTCCCAGCCTACTGTCATAGTCTCTCCCCTCCATTCCACATATCATCTTTGTTGCCCTCCTCTGCACCCCCTCCAGCAGCCTGATATCATGCTTTAGGTATGGCCTCCAGAACTGCACACAATACTCCAAGTGCGGCCTTACCAGTGATCTGTAGAGGGGCAAGATCACCTCACTTCGCCTGGACGAAAAACCCCTCACTATGCAACCCAGCATTATGTTCACTTTTGCAGCCACTCTCCTACACTGGGCAGTGTTGTTCATGCTCCCCGTTATTATTACTCCAAGGTCCTTCTCCTCCTCTGTGATCCCCAGCTTAATCCCTTCCAGCCAGTATTCTCTCTTTGGGCTCTTCACGCCAAAGTGGATAACTTTACACTTCTTTGCAATGAACCATAGCTGTCACCTCTCTGACCACTCCTCTAGCTTGCTTAGGTCCCCCTGCAGCTGCTTTCACCCCTCCTCTCCATCCACCACTGCTCCGATTTTGGTGTCATCAGCAAACAGACCTACCTTGCTCACCACCCCATGTCCAATGTCTGATATGAAGAGCCCAAACAATACTGGCCCCAACACAGAGCCTTGTGGCACCCCACTCATCACCGGCCTTGGAGTTGAGAGCTCCCCTCTCACTACTACCCACTGCAGCCTCCCACTCAGCCAGCTTGTAATCCAGTTTATCATTTTTGCCCCTACTCCTTCACCAGTTAGCTTCCCTCCAAGCCGCCCATGAGGCACCGAATCGAAGGCCTTGCTGAAGTCCAAGTAAAGAACATCCACCGCATGACCCATATCCAGTTCACCTGTCACCCAGTCATAATATTGTATCAGGTTGGTTTGACAAGACTTCCCTGAAACAAACCCATGCTGCCTCATATCCTGGAGGCCACTGTCCTCCAGGTACGACACCAGTCTTTCCTTTAGTATCGTTTCCATGAGTTTGCACACTATGGAGGTGAGACTTACTGGACGATAATTACCGGGTTCATCCCTTGGCCCGCTCTTGTGTAATGGCACTGCATGTGCCATCTTCCAGTCCAGTGGCAGACATCCCGATTCCAGGGAGGTGCTATACAGATCTGCCAATGGCTCTGCCAACACCTCTGCCATCTCCCTGTCTACCTTCAGTGCCCTCAGTCCCTCTAGGACTCTACTTGCCTCAATTCTTCCCTCTGTTGCCTCCTCTCCTCCTGTCCCCACCCTCCCAGCCCATGCTGGTAGCGGTCCCCTTTTCTTCCGTGAACACGAACAAAAGTATTCATTCAGTGCTTCTGCCTGCTCCTCCCCTTTTCGTCCACTCCCACCCTTTTATCCTCACTTTGTTTCCTTGCACTTTCTTTTCTCCTGATGCATCTGAAGAGTCAGTCTCTCCCCCATTAATTCCCTCGCTAATCTCAGCTCCCTCTGGTCCTTGGCTTCTCTCACTTTTCTGGTCACCTCCCTGGACCGTCTTGCATACTCCTCCCTGTCCACTTCCTGCCCCGTCCTTCTATACCTCTGGTGTGCCTCTCGTTTTTCCCTCACCACCTCCACAACTTAGCTGTTCAACCAGCATGATTTTCTTGCTCTGCTTCTCCTGCTCTGTGCCTTGGTGCAGGATTCTGTTGCCTCTTTAACCCCCCATTTAATAATATCCCATTTCAGCTCCACGTCAATCTCATGCCTTATGCCCTAGTTTCCCTTTCAGTACTTCCTGCATCCTCCCAAAGTCCACCCCCCTGAAGTTTACCACCCGGGTAATCGATTTCTCGGGCTCCCCAAACATCGTGATATTATACCACACTGTTTGGTGATCGCTGTCAGATAGTGGGTCCTCTACCTTTATTTCCCTCACTGCCTCCCCATTCGACAATACCAGATCTAAGGTGTTCTTCAGCCTAGTTGGTACAGTAACCAACTGTGTCAGGACACCCTCCTGGGTTGCATCCAGGAGCACCTGTTCCCTAGCACTGGAGGTGAGCGGAATGCTCCAGACAACCCCCGGCAAGTTGAAATCCCCCACAATGACCACCTTTCCTTTTCTACATACCTTTTTCATTTGTCCTGCTAGCTACCTGTCAAGCTCCTCAGACTGGGATGGCGGCCTGTATACCTCCCCAAACCTTAGTTTCCTACCCCTTGAGTCTAGGAGCTGCAGCCAGATTGTCTCTGTTCTCCTTTCTCCTCCCTCATCCCTTGTGCATTTGATCCCGTCCCTCACGTATACTGCCACCCCACCCCTCCCCTCCTTACGGTCCTTCCTGTATAATTTGTATCCTGGGATTGCCAGATCCCAGTCCTGGTGCTCAGTTGCTCACGTTTCTGTAACAGCTGCAATACAAAGGTGGATTAGAGACATACCCTTACCATATTTATGTTGGCTACACACTCCTTAAAGAAAGTCTAGGCTTTTCGGCACATGACATTTATGCCCTGATACACACCTCTGGAGATCCTAATTTTGATACCAGCTTTAAGACAGCAGCCAGTCTTGAACTTTTCTGGGAAAGGTATCAGGCAGTGAGAAGAACCCCGCAGTGGAGGGCATTCGTTGCTATCCCTTTTACAAAGCCTACTTACCGTATGATAACTGTGTTGTTGAAAAATGAGGGGGTAGCTATATCCGACATTCATTTTTGGCAGCGTGCCAAAGTGCACAGTGCTTGGGTTACCAGAATCTATTATTGACTCTGAAGACATTTGGATACGGGGGTGGCATATTTGGGTCCACCTGCCACAAGAGAAAGGCTTACTCCAACACTTGCCTAGTTGCTTTTATTTGCGGAGGGAGCAAGGGTTTATTTTCTATTCAGGGCAACCAAAGTCATGTTTCCGCCATGGAGCATACACACATTTGAGCAGTGCATGCCATAAACTGAAGTGTTCACTATGTGGAGGGATTGGACATGTGGCCTGAACATGCCAGACTCCTGTGGTATGCAGTCTATGTGAAGAAACAAGTCATACCTTTGAGGATTGCCCATGGGCATCACATAATGCTGGAGAAGATGGATCTGATGAAGAAGAGGACAATACCCCAGCTCAGAATGGTCCTGATATGAACAGAGACCCACAGCAGCAGCTTTCCACATGACATCCCTCATCGTCATTTCAACACGTATCACCCTAAGTAGGCACCCCTAAGGTTTGGGAATATATCCTGTCAAAAACCTACTCAGCAGGTCAGCCCTCTACTCCCAAAGTGCCAACCTCTGTGCATAGTCTTGTGAACAGATAACAGTACAAGGTAACCCTCTTGTCTGTTTTGTGGGTTCGAGTCACCTTTGTCCCAAGTTCTGGAGGGATTCAAACTTGTTAACCTCTTGTTAGCATACCCAATTGTCAGGCTGAGATAATTTCTGTCTTCGGGGGCCAGATATCTTTGCCTACGGGCACCTAACCAGGTATTACAAACTGAACCCTTTTTGAACTCTATGCAAGATCTAGAGAAAACTCGTACCTCTTTCCCAGTTTGGCACGCTAATAAGCTCCTGCACAGTGCCAACTTTAAAACCATCTAAGCATCACTTAAAACAAAGAAACGTTCAAGGCACACCAGGCAGTTTCTGTATTTAAAATATATCTTTACTTTAAAATAGGAAAGAAATAGGTGAACAGTGAATACAGAACTCTTATCACAAACATATAAATCACTTAAACAAAACAGGTTTTAAGTGCAGACACTCTCCTACCACAGAATACTTATCTACTAACAGTGCTGAATGTTGCTTTCTTCAGAGTTTCAAACAAAAATGTCCATCCATGAAAACAGAATCATAGTTTTAAAAGCTGGTTTCTCCAGCCCTTTTTCGGATGAGGTCACTTTACTCCTCCCTATCAGGATATAATTATAAAAAAAATCTCTATAGGAAACAGGATATCCTTATAAGGCAGTAAGATCCTGTGACCTCAGCATAACACCATTTCTCAATAACTCTTTGGTGTAAAAGGGTCTTTATGATCTTCACAGACTTCAAAGCTTTATGATTTCACACAGAGGTGTCATACCCTGCTTTTCTCTCCTGTAAATGTTATAAAATGGATATGTTCTTTCCTGCCAACTAGGCCACTATAATTAAGCTATATAAACAGGATATCTCTGATCCAGGCATCTCCTAGCCTGTAATTATTTCATGGCCTCGCAGGTTTTAGATCTTTATCTAATTCCTGTGGATGGGTGTCATCTCACATACTGAGATCTGGGGGAGAGTGAGTGAGGTCACTCCAAATGCACTGGCATTTCCAGCAGACACTTCAATACCACATTTCTTTTATATTTTAAAAAAATGATACAGCACTCAGAACTGGCTGTCTTCATGTCACACACCCAACCTCCTGCAACAGTGAGATGAAACTCAGCGGGTATTGCCTCCTCGGAAGGAGATACTCTGGTAGAGATGGAAGAAATATATCTGTCCCAAGAGTCCATGGATGGTAAAGCAGGAGGACAAGATGCTCAACTGGGAACATCTTAAGATCATGTTCAAACTATGCCACCCCCACAGATGGAGGAGTGGAAGCAACAGAAAACCAGAAGAGTGACCCGCAGTTCTTCACAAAAACTTGGTGGACAGGCTATTTTAAAGAAAGATGAAGGAATCTGCATGAAGAACAGGTTCACATTATTGGCCAAGAGGAAACAATGGGAGGAAAATGGGGAGGACTCCAATACATCCTCCTTAATTTCTTCACAAACAGAGAATATGATGGACTCAGATGTGTCCCTTCAGGAGACGAGAGGAGGGACAAAGAAAAAAAAGAAATCCAAAAGAGTCACCACAAAAGTTCCAGAGTCAGAGGAAATTGAGGGTGGCGATAGCTCTATCGCATGACCATGGAGTTTTACCTTACACTCTGATCTATCAATGTGAACAGTATTAAAAACTAGAAGAGGAGACAAACAACCTTCTCTATCATTGAAGATCACCGGTTGGATATTTGTTTTCTACAAGACACATGTCTACACACGTTAAGAGAAGCCCAACGAGCACCCAAGGAGTGGTTCAGAGGACTCTCATTTTTGTCCCTAGGGGAGGACGTGTGCTCTGCCCCCACTTATTCTGAGTCCTGACCTCAGAGTATCACGCCTGATTGATTTGGTACCTGCTAAAGCTTGTATTCTGGATGCAAGGATATGGGCACAGGATCTCCGGTTAACTAATATTTATACCTTTGATTAGCTCTTATTTTGATGCCTTTTTAATTGTGTTTATGTTATAGCTCCTATTTATTATTGATGTATGTTTTTATGTGCTTGCGCTTTGGCATCTGAAAAGCGCAATATAAATACATTATGATGATAACTACCAAACAAAGTATCAAAGGGTCAAGCTGATGAAGAAAATCAACCACATATATATTTCTCTAGATCAGCACTCTTGGGGGTGACCTCAACTGTATTCTATCACTATCAGATAAAACAGGCATAACACAAAAAATGTACACTGATTCCAATTTCTTGAATAGGTTGTACAAACAAGCATGGCTCAAAGACTGTGCGGCAGCCATTGGCCGGGTACCAGGTCATATGTTTTTTAAGGGACGATTGTCAACTCGTATTGACTTTTTGTTTGCCTTTCATTGGGTTCTAGTGTTGGCTTTTTCTGCATCTCCTTTTGAAAACTCAGACCACAGCTTAATAAAAAAACAACAGTGGGGAAGCCAACGAACAAATGTGTGCAACCCCCCCCACCCCTTCATTTTATAATGACAGGCGGTATGCTGTTTGAATCTGACAGCAATACTGAGGGGACTGGGTTCAGGGAGGAATAGGTCACTCAG
The DNA here is from genome assembly GCA_016271365.2 of Neoceratodus forsteri. Classification (NCBI taxonomy): domain Eukaryota; kingdom Metazoa; phylum Chordata; order Ceratodontiformes; family Ceratodontidae; genus Neoceratodus; species Neoceratodus forsteri. Next base: position 1,138,262,397 of record CM028133.1, read on the forward strand.
CACAAAGGCTAGGTTTGGCTACTCTGCACAGGGGCACCCAAGTAATTCTGAACACAGGAATCAATAACTGTAATGTCCAATACCAGAAATGGGATTCTAAAGTGTGGCTTTTATTCACATCCAAACAGAATAAACAAAGCATAGATGGACCCCCACAGGGCTACACTCCTGGTAATGCAGATTAAAAGAATCAAGAACACTTCTTCTACACTTTAGCACTCAGACTCTGAGCCCACCGGGCACACAGCCTAGACTTGCACGCTGCTTTGGGCACACAGCCCAAACTTGTGCACTGTTCTGGGTTTTCCCTAGCTCGGCTCCCTTGCCAGCCACTCGGACACCCTTCCATATGTCATGGAAACATTTACTGGTGGCTCCCCAAACTACCTAAGAGCACCTCAGCTCTATCAGGGAATTTTCCTTTTAATCCCATGTCTGGGTACTTTCCTCAGGCACTGGCCAAGTACCTGAGAGAAAGTAAAGTTGCCACAGAGCAAATCCGTAGAGGTGAATTTGGTTACTACTGATGGGGGGAAGGGGGTCTCCCACCTCTGCTCCCACAATTCATACCCGGCCATTTCTCTGGACAGTAAATACCTCATATTGTAAAGCTTGGCAATGTAGATTATGGCTAAATGTATGTCACATTTTCTTTACTTGTCTTGCTTTCCCTTTGTGCTGGACTTGAACATACATTTACTTGGCTTAGCCCATTGCTCAAGGCCCCCTACTGATCAAGCAGTCCAATCTCCACTTTACTTCACTCTTTATGCTGGACTTGAACCTACTTGAATTAACCGGCAATGTCTATTACACTAGACTTCCTATAGATTAAGTAGTCCAATCCCCACATTCCAACAGTTCAGGTGAAAACACTGGCCCTCTGTCAGAGCGAACTCACCCTTTTGGTTGCAGGTGCCCCACAGGCGATTCCTCCACAGGAATTTCTCTCTCAGAGCTTTACTGGTGCCGCAGCACAACTTGAAAAAAGGCAGCTTCTTCCCCTAGTCGGAACCAGGAGGGTTGCTCCTGGAAAACCGGCAACCTCCCCCATTCCCTCAGGGATGGGGCACTTAGACCAGTGACAGCGGTCTCCACCACTTCAACAATCAGTTTTCTGTGCTCCTCTTACAGTGGAAACACACATCCTCTTAACAGTAGCTCTAAAACAGAACTTAAAGCTCTGAGAGCCTGCACACAGACTGCTGTGCTACTGTCTCTCACTGACTGCACACAGACTCTGTTCAAATTCCCCAACATTCTATCCTAACTTCCAAATGCAGCATTCCAGTGTGGCTCATGCAGCTGTGAGGGTTCTATGGTGATGCCATCCCTCAGTCTCAGCTGAGACTGAGAACAGAGTGAGACAGTGTGAAATCCATTTAACTGGAGTTTCACAAGCTGCCTTCCCTGCCTACCACTAAGTCTTACTGGGATTCTAGTAACCCCGGGTGACAGGGGGGTTACACTCACCCTGGGCCAGGAAAATGACTTCCCACAGTCATTATTTACCCGGCTTAGGCCATCTCACCCTATGTGCTACCTGTGGAGGGGGGTGATCAGGCCCTCTCCTACCATGTCCTAGCACAGGCAGGCAACACTAAGGGCCTAGAGGCCTTTGGCTGACATATCAGCCTCTACTCTACCCGCTAACTATGGGTACCTAGTGGGTCTGGTAGAACTGTCCGGAGCATAGCCATAATAGATCAGCACTGCAGTCCCTATGGCCGTTCAGGACCACAGCCTGTCTATCCCCCCTAGCCCTCTAAGGAAAATCTGTCTGCCTCTAACTCAAATCCCAAAACAAAACAAACAGGAGACCTCCCAACCTTGGTCAACATGCAACCACACACCAGGAGTTAATACCATACCATTGCATTACTCCCTCACTCCCCCACAACCATACCTGTGGAAGAAAAAGGGTTACACACAGTAACAACAACAACAACAGTACTTTAAATACTACACACTAAAGTACTAGTGAGGAACTCTGATGAGCCCCTCCGCCTCTTCTGGTCTTCTCTTTTATCTTCTTCAGGAACACCTGCAAGAAAAAAGGAAGACAACACACACCCCTAATCTGCATACACAGTCTATCTAAACCCCTACCATCAAAACACTGGAGAATCCCTAAAAGATTTTTTTTAGAAAAGGTAGAAAAACAGTATAAACATTATAAAAGAATGACACTATTTACAATACACATTTTTGGGGGATGGAGTGCCCTAAAAGTCCCATCTAGTGACCACAGTGCCCAAAGGCTAGTCCATTAAAGAGTCTCTCCTGGGCCGAAGCCCGGTGAAGCACAGTTCTAGCAGGCCAAAGTCCCGAAGGGGAGAGTCTTTGAGGACAGTTTAAACATCTGGAGTCTGCTAGTCTAGGGTGTGTACTGCAATGTCATAAGAACAGAAAAGTTTGGACTTACCAGTCCCTTGTAGAATGAACAAAACACTGACCTGGTCCTCAGTCGAAGACTCTCCCTGGCAGCATTCTTCCGATACAGCTGGGCGGACATCTTCCAGGAACGACAGGAGGGCACAACTGGAAACTGCTAGGCTGATGTCATCTCTGGAGATGGAACCTTAGAACAGGAACAAAAAGGAAAACAGCTGGTCTGACGACATCCAATTACCAGGCGATTAATCAGGATACAGCTGGTCTGGTTTCCTCTGGATCTGAAGTCATCTGATGGTCCAGTCAATGGATTCTGGAAAGTCAGTACACTGTAGAACTGATGAATGTGGGGCACCTGAGTCCTGGACGTCCATACTGGTGGAACAAAAAAGGCACTGCAATGGCTGGAGTGGCAGCACTGGCTACCACTGCTCTGCTTTCCATTTGGTAGGCATGGGCACATTTGCAGGGAGATCTTTGCATCGTGGCCCATAGCACAATGGGTCAGGAGCTTGAATTATTACCCCGTCTGGGTGCACATAATTCACACTGTGAAAGGTTTCACGTCCCTCTCCATCCGCTATTCGAACAGTGTCCATTAACAGTGTCCTGGCTTTTTTCCACTGGCTGTATTTTTCATGAAACATTCTGTTCCTGACACGCTTGTTTGCACCAGGATGCACATATTTAATTGCTTCCGCCCAAATCCAGGATTTCCTGCTGTTCTCTATCTCCTCCCAGACTCTCTGAGGAAAGGTAGGAAAGGACATACCATAGATTTCATTCGCCTTCCTACAAACCAGTCTCTCCTCTTTACTAGCTTTGGACAACCTGAGACCTCTGGCCTGGCTTGGGGGTGGCCAATCCTGGTTCTACCAGCTACGCATTCTCAAAGCGACAAAAAATGGATCCCTGACTTCTTCTTGCACAGCCAGGGTAGTGGCATCACCACTCTCTTCCATGCATTCCCCTGAGGCATGAGCTTGAGGCTGTGTACCAGTTCCTTTTTCACAAGGCCACATAGGTTCCCCCTCTTCTTCTTCCTCACTGAGAATCTGTGCCCAGGAGTGAGCAGTCATCCTTACTCCTGAGACTATCCACTCTTCGCTGGGCGTGGAGGTCGATACCTCCCATTCAAAGGCCTCCCTCATCTCGTCTTCTCCTATGAGACTTGGGCTAGGCCCCCCTCTCCAAGGGTCTACTGATGCTCTTCCTGAATTGTCTCTCTGCGATCCAGAATCCGAAACATTAGCTCATTGTTCTGTCTGTAAATCTGCACCCTCTAGCTTTGTGCCACACTCCCCCGAGGGGCCTTCTCCAACAGGCTCCACCTGGTGCTCAGGTTGCCAACTGCAGATTCTGAACTTTGTCCATGTGGGAGCCAACCCAATCTTGGACGCTAAATCAGTTTATCTCTAAGCACCCCGAAGAGTGAGGTACCATGAAGATGTCCCTTCCAGCATTTAAGCATATTAAGCACACTTGCACTGGGTATCCAGGAATCCCCACAAAAGGAGGCAGTTGTCCTCCATAGTAACACCTCTGAATGTCCCTTAACTTGTTTACCTCTGCTGCTACCACAGCCCGGGCATGATCTGGGTAGCAGGCTGGTCCTGAGGCCATGACTGCAGAGAAAAACCAACGCTCACAGTTATTGAAAGTCCCACATCACTGAGTACTTTCTTTCACTTTCAAAATGGCTCCTCTGCTGCTGTGTTTACATTACTACTCCACCCTGTAATGGCGGCGGCAGCACTCCTGTGCATCAACATTCTGAAATTGGGTCAAGCCACTGCGCATCCGATTTACACACTCTACTGATAACTTTGCTCAAAGCTGCACAAACTTGCACTGTTCTTTTTCCTAGCACATTTATATGATTTACCACGGACTTTTCACTTGCTGAAGACATAGCTCTGGCTCACAGTCTCTTAAAGCCTCAGTATTTCAAGCACAGGATTGCCTATAACTCTTGCTGCATAACTTGATACAACTCACAGTCTCTCTCATGGCTTTGAAACTTTACTCTGACGCTGAACCCATAACTATGCTCACAGTTGATGGCTTAACAGGCTTGCTTATGCTGGTAAAAACTAAACTGGCAAGGACTAAGGAGTCCTCCCTCACCCAAAGAGCACCACTGCCACAACCACTAACTCAGAGGTTGCCAAGTATGAAGAGCAGGTGGACCACAGTGGGTTCTGGGAGGGTGTGGGTGGTGGAACAGAGGTGAATCCCCCTAGTTGTACCTCTACACAAATCATACGCCAGATGGCAGAGCAACGTTCCTCTATGATGGCACCCTGAGTGGAGATCCAGAAGAATGCTGAGGACATCCACAAGGGAGACCCACAAAAGGGTGGCAAGGGACACCACAGGGGAAGGAAACAGCTTCTGATAGGGGACTCAATTGTTAGGGGCGTAGAACTGGGGAAGGGAGAGGAGAGGGAAGTAAGGTGCCTGCCTGGTGCCAAGGCTTGGAGGGACAAGAAGCAAATCCTCACAATTGCAGAAGCAGCATCACAGGAGAGGGAACTAGATATCATTGTCCACCTTGGGACAAATGACCTAGCTAGGCATGGAATCAGTGCAGTGCAGGATGAATTTGTGGAGTTGGGGAAGGGCCTCAGACAGGTAGCAAGCACGGTTACCTTCTCAGAGGTGCTGCCAGTCCATGGCAGGGGTGAGGCTAGGGTACTGCACACACACCATGCAGTTTAATGAATGGTTGCAAAACTGGTGTAGAGCACAGGGCTTTGGCTTCATTGGGGACTGGGGGTACACATGGAGAGATGAAGGTCTATGCTGGCACAATGGTCTGCATCTGTCCACGAAGGGAACCAAACTCCTAAGTGACAGGTTTAAATGCTTCCTTGGCAAGCTTTTAAACTAGCCAAGGGGGGAGGTGCTGATAAGAGGCAGGAAATTTCAAGCATCCCCCCACAAAACATGGCAGGTAGTAAGGAAAAATAGACAAGAGCAATAAGAGCAGGGATGGGGGGGAAAATAAAGGATAAAGCCAACATTAAATGGAGGGCAATGAGTATCAATGCCCGTAATCTGGGAAACAAGCTTCCTGAGCTAGTAGCCCTGATGGAAGATGAAAAATTGGATATTGTGGCAGTCATGGAAACATGGTACACGGAGAACCATGACTGGGATGTCAACATACCGGGGTACGAGTCTGCGACGAGCGGTGAGTGTAAAAGAGAGGTTGGAGCAGCTCTATACGTAAGGGAAGGGATCAAAGCTACAGAACTAAAATTATTTATTTATTTATTGAAAATGTTTTACCAGGAAAGGTACACTGAGCAAAAAGATGCTCGTCTCACGATGCGACCTGGGGGGGAAGGGTTACAGAGGAGGCAGGTATAATATAATGGTTGAGTTTAGCAATAGTGCAATACAGATAATGTACATGGTTTGGAGGGATTAGATTTGAAAGTAAAGGGGGAGGACAAGAGGCACTCTGGGTCACCTTGAAGACAGGGAATGGCATCACAATCTGCACAGGGGTTGTATAAAGACCACCGTCTCAAGGGGAGGAAACGGACAAGAAAATGATGGAGGACATTCTCAAAATGGCTGAAAAGGGGGAGATACTGTTGATAGGGGACCTGAATATGCCAGATGTTAACTGGATGACATGTACTGCTGTCACATCCAAGAGCAGGGTCATTCTCGATGCCCTGCAGGGGGCAGGCCTTAGACAGCTAGTGTTGGAACCCACTCAGGAGGGAGCAATACTAGACCAGGTACTCTCAAATGGAAGAGAGGATCACAAATTTAGAAGTCAGTAGACATCTGGGAACAAGTGACCACTGCACAGTGTGCTTCACATTAAGCACAACCATGGAGACAAGCCATACAAAAACAAGGATACTGGACTTTAGAAGGGCCGACTTTGGCAAAATGGGTGAATACCTGAGGAATGCACTAGCAAATGGCCAAAAAGGAGGGTGGAAGAACAATGGAGAAAAATTAAAACTGCTATCATAGAGGCAACAAGCCTTTGTGTGAAACAAATAAAGAAAACAAAGCAGAGTAAAAACCACTATGGTTCTCAAAAGAGGTGGCAGGGAAGGTTAAGGAGAAAAAGGCTACATTCAAAAAAGTATAAGGAATCACAGAAGGAGCATGACAGGGAACTGTATCAATTAAAGCAGAAAGAAGTGGAGAAGGCAGTCAGAACAGCAAAGGCCCAAACCGAGGAAAAAATAGTTAACTCAGTTAAGAAGGGGGATAAAACCTTCTATAGGTACTTTAGGGAGCATAGAAAGGTTAAGGGAGGAATAGTGAAGATTAATAAAGAAGAGGGGAGGTGGGCAGAGGGAGACAGTGAAAAGGCAGAGATACTGAATGAATACTTTTGCTCAGTATTCACAAAAGAAAATGAGGAGGAGTTACCTAAACCAGACAATAGAAGCACTCTGGGTAGGGGGGTTGACACCAGTCCATTTACAGAAGAAAGAGTCCTGAAAGAACTCCTAAAACTCAAGGTGGACAAAGAAATGGGTCCTGATGGGATTCACCACAGAATCCTAAAAGAACTAAAGGAGGACCTAGTGACACCACTGACCACACTTTTTAACAAATCATGGGAGGATGGGGCGGTACCTGAGGACTGGAGGAGGGCAGATGTGATTCCCCTTCACAAAAGTGGGAGCAAGGCAGAAGCAGGAAACGACAGACCTGTAAGTTTGACCTCAGTGGTAGGGAAAATGATGGAATCACTTCTGAAAGAAAGAAAGAATTGTTGAGTACCTAGAGGCCAGTGGGGCACAGGACCCAAAGCAGCATGGATTTACCACAAGAAGGTCATGTCAGATGAATCTAATTGATTTCTTTGACTGGGTGACCAAAGTAATAGACCAGGGAGGGGCTGTGGATATGGCCTACCTCGACTTTAGCAAGGCATCTGACACAGTCCTGCACTAAAGACTAATAATCAAGTTAGCCAGCCTGGGAGTGGGTTCCAGGGTGGTAGCCTGGGTAGCAAACTGGCTGCACAACAGGACACAGAAAGTAATAGTGAATGGAACACATTCCGAAGAAGGGGGGGGGCACTAGTGGAGTACCTCAGGACTCAGTAGTGGGTCCAGTCCTCTTTAACATCTTTATAGGTGACACTGCAGAGGGTCTGGAGGGAAAGGTATGCCTCTTTGCAGATGACACAAAGATCTGTAACAGAGTTGATAAACAAGGGGGGTAGAAAGGATCAGAAGGGACTTGGCAGGGTTGGAGGAATGGTCAGACATATGGCAACTTAGATTCAATGCAAAGAAGTGCAAAGTAATGCACCTGGGAAACAAAAACCCAGGAGAAGGGTACACAATAGCAGGGGAGGTACTAACAACAACAAAAATGGGAAGGGACTTGGGGGTAGTCATATCAGATGACCTAAAGGTGGGTAAGCAATATGAGAAGTCAGTAAGGAGAGCCAGGGGGATACTGGGATGCATAGGACGGGGCATAACAAGTAGAAAACGGGAAGTGGTTATCCCTCTGTACAGACAGTTGGTGAGACCCCATCTGGAATACTGTGAGCAGTTTTGGAGACCCCATCTACTCAAGGACATAGACAGGATGGAAGCAGTCCTGAGGAGGGCAACTAAAATGGTGCAGGGTCTGCATCAGAAACCATATGAAGAGAGACTGAGAGAGCTTAATATGTATACCCTTGACGAAAGGAGGGACGGGGGGACATGATAGAAACTTTTAAGTACCTCAAGGGAATCAACAAAGTCCAGGAGGGTAGCATCTTTCAGAAAAAGAGATGAGTAAGGACAAGGGGGCACAATTTAAAGTTAGAGGGGGGACAGCTCAGGGGTAATGTGAGGAAATTCTCTTTCACGGAGAGAGTGGTGGATGCATGGAACCGCCTTCCTGGAGAGGTTGTTGGGTCTAAAACAGTGAGGGAATTCAAACATGCATGGGACAGACATAAGGCAATTGTAGTGGGGGGGTTGCAGGAAGTAGGCTGTTGGTTAACTAGAATCTGCAGCTTATCCAGTAGGTAGGGAAATGGGCAGACTGGGTGGGCCAAGTGGTCCACATCTGCTGTCAAAGTCTATGTTTCTATGTTTGTTTGCAAAGCGACTACACTGTTATACACAGATTCAGCAGGCTTTTGGCCAAAATCACTGGTTTGAGCAATTATTTCTGTTGGTACTCACTGTTATCAGTAGCTGTTTGCTGCGATGGAAAACGGCCTACAACCAGTCTTGGAGGCCTCTGGGCAGACGTGGGTTGGCAGTCCTGCCGATCGTCCCTCTGCACACTACACTCACAATCCAGTCGATCGAGATGTGGGTTGAGCCCAAATTTAGACAGAAAAGTCATTTTTTAAAACTTTTACAGCACTTTCAGTCACAGCGATGCTCCTCCGATAAGCCAGTACACGCACTCCACTCACAATCCCTCTCGAATACTGGGCAGTCGCTGTAGAGCTGGCTTGGGGATGGGACTGATTGCAGTTTCACCAATCACACAACGCCATGCAAATGAGCCTCTTTCCCTCGCGAGTGTTCTCCTCACGGTGATTGTCGAACAGGCAAATTTAAACTGCAAAACAACTTTTTTTTTTCCCTCTCTAACTGACTCCATGGCGGGATCCCATTTCAACCATTTGTCACGGCCATTAACACAGCAAGTCTCTCAGTTCACTAGAAAGCACTTCCAATGTCCAGGGCACAATTTTCCTTTTGCTACCCCTAGTCTTCCACACTTTTCTTTGTCACAACAGTTTTTAAAGCTGGCAAAATGCTGTAATTTTTGATGCAGGACAAGGGCATACTCTCTCAGGCTTTACTGCTCCTCGGTAAACAGCTGGCATTTAACAACAGCACATGGACAACAGCACACAGTGACACACTAGTTAACCATGCTTCAGCTTTTTGGGCTACCCACTGCCAGATAACCAAAACGTTAGCCCTTTGCCCGAGCACCTTTCCTTCCTAAAATTCAAATCTCAGCAGTGCTTCCATTTTGCAACTCCCCCAACCCTTCGTTTTATAATGACAGGTGGTATGCTGTTTGAATCTGACAGCAATACTGAGGGGACTGGGTTCGGGGAGGAATAGGTCACTCAGCACAAAGGCTAGGTTTGGCTACTCTGCACAGGGGCACCCAAGTAATTCCAAACACAGGAAGCAATAACTGTAATGTCCAATACCAGAAATGGGATTCTAAAGTGTGGCTTTTATTCACATTCAAACAGAATAAACAAAGCATAGATGGACCCCCATGGGGCTACACTCCTTGTAATGCAGATTAAAAGAATCAAGAACACTTCTTCTACACTTTAGCCCTCAAGCTCCGAACCCACCGGGCACACAGCCTGGACTTGCATGCTACTTTGGGTATACACCCAAACTTGCACACTGTTCTGGGTTTTCCCTAGCTCGGCTCCCTTGCCGGCCACTCGGACACCTTCCATATGTCATGGAAACATTTACTGGTGGCTCCCTAAACTACCTAAGAGCACCTCAGCTCTATCAGGGAATTTTCCTTTTAATCCCACGTCTGGTTACTTTCCTCAGGCACTGGCCAAGTACCCGAGAGAAAATAAAGTTGCCACAGAGCAAATCCGTAGAGGTGAATTTGGTTACTACTGATGGGGGGTCTCCCACCTCTCTTTCCCACAATTCATACCCGGCCATTTATCTGGACAGTAAACACCTCATACTGTAAAGCTTGGCAATGTAGATTATGGCTAAATAAATGTCACATTTCCTCTACTTGTCTTGCTTTCCCTTTGTGCTGCACTTGAACATACTTTTACTTGGCTTAGCCCATTGCTCTAGGCCCCCCACTGATTAAGCAGTCCAATCCCCACTTTACTTCACTCTTTGTGCTGGACTTGAACCTACTTGAATTAACCAGAAATGTCTATTACACTAGACCTCCTACAGATTAAGCAGTCCAATCCCCACATTCCAACAGTTCAGGTGAAAACTTTGGCCCTCTGTCAGAGCGAACTCACCCTTTGGTTGCAGGTGCCCCACAAGCGATTCCTCACAGGAATTTCTCTCCCACAGCTTCTGGTGCCGCAGCACAATTTGAGAAAAGGCAGCTTCTTCCCCTAGCCGGAACCAGGAGGGTTGCCCCTGGAAAACAGGCAAACCTTTTCCCCCATCCCCTCAGGGATGGGGCACTTAGACCAGTGACAGCAGTCTCCACCACCTCAACAATCAGTTTTCTGTGCTCCTCTTACGGTGGAAACACACACCCATTTCACAGTAGCTCTAAAACAGAGCTTAAAGCTCTGACAGCCTGCACACAGACTGCTGTGCTACTGTCTCTCACCAAGACTGCACACAGACTCTGTTCAAATTCCCCAACATTCTACCCTAACTTCCAAATGCAGCATTCCAGTGTGGCTCATGCAGTTGTGAGAGTTCTATGGTGATGTCAGCCCTCAGTCTCAGCTGAGACTGAGAACAGAGTGAGACAGTGTGAAATCCATTTAACTGGAGTTTCACAAGCTGCCTTCCCTGCCTACCACTAAGTCTTACTGGGATTCTAGAAACCCCGGCTAACAGGGGGGTTACGCGTGGATCAAACCCAGTTTTGAGGTTTAATGTAGCTGCATTGGAAGATGCTGAGATTTGGCCAGCATTTCAACCTGAATTGGTGACAGGCGTTCAGTGTTCGAATTATATGATAATTCCTTGTTTTGGTGGCAAGACACCAAAAGAGATATTAAAGTCTTCTGTAGTTCCCTAGCTAAAAAGGCAGCAAATAACACATATTTAAATTATCTGAAACTAAGGCCCCGTCCACACTACACCTGACAAGGATGAAATGATTCCAAACAGTTACAGGCTGCAAACGTTACAGCGTGTACACACTGCCAGGGAAGAGGTGTGAAAACAGTTTGAAACTGGCATAGCCTGTCCACATTAAGATGTGAACAGTGTGTGCACCCAACCCCTGTAATGTGGAGTGCATCCCATGGTGCACCTGGGGAAGACAGCTGCGAAGACAGAAACCCACCCTAATGACCACCCGGCTGCCAGTGTGTACAGAGCACACTGAGTGTGGCAGAACAAGGCATGGTGTCTGACAGCAATGTGCGCCTAGTGGCACCCGTGGGGGACCAAGGGTGTGCAGCAGGTGAAGGTGTGGAACTGAAATGAGGGGAGGTCCCTATACATGGCAAGAAGGTATGCAGTGATGCACCAACATGTGCCGGGAACAGGGACCCTGCTGCGGCCCACAGGCAGGCATAACGTGCACCGCCAGGACATGGCATACCACGCCCTGCTGCCACCCACCTGATGCAAGATGCATGCCCTAGCACACATAGTGCAGCCAGGCAGCACACCCACAACCCCCACACCAGCAACCCATAGAATCAGAAGCCCCACTGTGCCCCTGAAAGCAATATGTGCATGCATGCACACCGGCCAAGCAAACCAGCAACACGGTATGGTGACATATGACAGTCTTTATTCCAATGCCACCATGGCTTCTGGTGGCAGTAACACATGTAAACAATGTGCAGCGGCAGCATGGCCATGCAGTGGACCATGTGCATTGCTGTGTAACCCCACAAAATCCTAAATGAAACTAACACTGTCATGTGAATGAACAATGCAGTACAGAATGTTGGGCCACCATATGGGCAGCGGTGTACACCAACATATAAAGAAACCTATGTGTGGGTCACTGTACTGTGACCCGAACCAAAGAACTACAGAAACATGCACAGGTGGTGCCCTAACCCAGGCATCCGTGTGGCCATACTGTATCATAACCCCTGACACAGCATGTCGCAGAGATGCCGCACAACATTGTCAGGCAACCCAGGTTGTAACCAAGTGCCACCGTCGGCACATACCTCTGTGTCAACATGAACCAGGCACTGTTGATACTAGGCAGTCCCCAGTGGCATCCCCAACGTAGGAGGGAAAACAAAAATGGAATCCCAGGTGGCAACTGGCAGAATGCACCAGTCAACCAACCCCTGTAGGCTGCAAGAGACATCAGAGGGTGGTCCACTGGAACCCATCACTGAACAGGTCCTGTGTGAAGCTGGGCATGCCTGCTGTGGGTTTCATGGGGGTAGCACTGTGCAGAGCAGTGGCACCATGCATCAGGGGAAGGGGTGCTGTGTGTAGGCCAGCGGTGGTTGCGTGCCACCTGTGGGTGCCAGCTGGCACCAGCCGGTGTTGTCTGGCATGTGGGCGGCAGGGTGGCGGGGGCAGTGGTGCAACCCATGTACACACCACCCTGTAGTGGGGTGTCACGCCTGCAGGGCGCTGGCATAGTCGGGGGGGTGCATCCTGGTGGTGGCTGACTGTGCCACACAGCCTGCCTGCCAGCGGTGGAAGATGGCAGGGTCGGCCATGCCGCTGAGGTTCCCAGTGCCCACTGGCACAGTAGTACACCCACGGGTGTCCAGCATACTGGGGAACTGAGCACAGGGGATTGAGGCTGCAGTGGTGTGCGCCATGGGGGTGGCGCCTGGCCATTGCAGTGCGGCTACAGGGGGTGGCTGCCGGCATTGCATGGCCAGTAACTGGACCATTTGTGTGAAGCACTGCTGTGTCTGTTCTGCCTCCTGTCTCCGTAACTGCTCCTCCAACGCCCTCTTCTCCCATGCCCGCTCTCTCTCCAAGTCCATCAGCTCCCTACGGTGCTCCTGCATCATTCAACGCGCCAGTTCTAGCACCGCCCCAAGTACATCTGCCAGCCATGCTGTCTTTGACTTCTTCTTCCTGAGGTTCACCAGGGGTACTTGGTCACCCTGCCGCTTCCCAAGGCTGCCTTCTCCTGCAGTGGAGCAGTCACTAGTGGTTCCTGGCATTTCGTCCTGTAGGGCCGAGGACATTGGGAGGCCTCTGCTGCGTCAGTGTCCACCGATGTCCCTTCACCAGGGTCTTGCCCTGGAACGGCAGAATACATCTGTCACCATTTCACACATGTAGGTACCTCACCCCCACTCCCCACGGCTAACCCCAGCACCACGCCCCTGCCCCCCATACACCTGTGTGCCTATGCACACCACAGGTGCCACATGCAAACTCCCCCAAGAGCACCCATACCATGCCCATCAGCATGTGCCGTGTGCCCAGGCAACACCTCCACCGGTATGTCATATCCCAGCTTACACATTGCACAATGCACGTACCTGTGTTGAGGCACTCCTGCTGCACACCGTCATTGCCTTCATTCCCCTGCTGCAGGCATGCATCCGCGATGGTGTCCCCATCATCCTCCATGTCCAGTTCAGGGCTGTCCACCTGTGAGCTCTCCAGGATGTACACTGGTTCGGTGGTAGGCCATGCTCCAAGTACGGTATCAAACGTGTCACAGAAGGGGCACACCATGTGCGCACCCCCCCCCCGAGCATCTGTTGCTGTTCCTGGTTTTATGGTACCGCACCTTCAATTGCTTTACCTTGTCATGGCATTGCTTTGCAATCTGCGCCACCCCATTTTCAAACAGGTAGTCCACTATCTTTTGATAGACCTTTGTGTTAAGCCTTGCACTGGCTAGCTCTACCTGCACGTTCTCCTGGGTCCAGAACTCCACTAGCAGCTTTGTGGCCTTGTCTGACCAGGTGGCACCGTGATCTGACATGGTCCTGCTGGCGGTCAGGGTGGCGTACGGCTGTGGTCACTGCTCCTGGGTACAGGCCTGTCTACACTCCACCAGTCACAGGCGGTGCTTGGGGGATGGGATCACTCTGCAGTGGTGCTGGGGTGGTTTGCTCTGGCACTGCTGTCCTCTGGGAGCTGGATGGCATGTGCCCACTGTTTGCCCTGGGCACCAGTGCTGTTCCCTCCTTGCAGTCCTTGTATTGCTGCTGCAGGCAGCACCCCCTATTGGCACTCTGTGCCTCCAGTCTGCACTTCTATCAGGTGTGTGCACCCAGCATCGCAGGGCCCCATTCTTCTGACATTGTGCAGGCACTGCTCTGCACTGTTTCCACCTCGGTGCAATGTGTTTGGTCCTCGCGTGCCTCTCAGCCCTCCGGGCGCTTCCTTGTTCGGTTGCCTCCCATGTGCCCCTCTGTACAGCACTGTCTGCTGGTCTAGTGGATGACTGGGGGCTACACGGTGGTGCGTTTAGATGGGTGCTGGTAATGTTACAGCCCTGTGACCATTACTGTAACCGTTGTAGAAACCACCTCCTGACAGGTTTACGTAACGGTTGCGAAAACGCCTGCTGCAACATTACCAGTGTAAATGCACGCCATTACGGATGCAGTTTACACCCTCTGTAACGTTACAGAGGGGTTTTCATGCTGCCATGGGTACAGGGCCTAAAAGGCAGGCTCCAGATGCTGTTATCCCAAGCAGTAGAAACAGGGGAAGACCTTACTGAGGCTATTCAAGAGATCAAGACAGAGATGTGCAAATATCAATATGATAGAGCACAATCACTATTAATTGAGCAGGAATTTGGAACACAGGGTAAGGCGCAAAATGTCAACCCATATGATAGCTGTGCACAAAGGGTAGGATCCAAATATATGGATAGCTTCAGAACAAAAACAGGTCTGTATAAAGCAGGCATGAAACTGTTAACACAATTCAGGAGTATGTGGAAGCATCTTTTAGTAGTCAGCCACCAAACCCAGATGGGATAACCAAGTTTCTTCACCAGTTAGAGATCCCTGGGCTACTAGAAGCTGACAAAAAATGGTTACCCCCATAACTAAGGGTGAGGTGGAAGATGTTATCAGTAAATTTCAGAATGGGACTTCTCCTGGTCCAGATGGGCTACGGGTGAATTTTATAAAAAGATCATGGATAGATTAAGTGACTTCATGGTAGTCATCTTTAATGATGTATTAGCAGGAGTGGTCCCTTTCCCAGCTGCATTGGCAGACAGCCTATTAATTTTCTTATACAAAAAGGGTGACAGGGCTGAACTACAGAATTGGAGTCCTATTTGTCTAATCAATGTTGATTGGAAAATAGTGTGCAAACTATTATGTACAAAACTTGCTAATGTAGCTCAGGTCGTGATTTCTTCTGGTCAGGCACATGACATTCCCCAGCGTAATATGGGGGACTTGTTAAGGACCATAAGAGAGGCATTTGATTGTCCAGAATCATCCGGATATTTGATCTTACTAGACCAAGCCATGGCATTCGATAGAGTTCCACAAGAACACCTGTTTAAAGTAGTACTATCACATTACGGAATCCCTGATACATTTATCCAGTGGATCAGGCCTTTATACAAAGAAGCTTCCTTGAGTCCCCTGGTTAATGGCAGAATTGGGAAACATGTTAGGATTTGTAAGGGGGTACAACAGGTGTGTCTGTTGAGTCCCCTTTTGTATATCTTTCCTCTGGACCCTTTATTAAGGAAACTGAATGGGGAGAATGGAATTTCTCCTATTCAAGGCCCACGAGATCTAACCTTTCCAGTTGCCTTGGCCTATTCGGATGGGAGGGGCTATGGAAGTGGTAGATTCGTTCTCCAAAATTTCAGGATGTAAAATAAACAAAAGAGCAAAGTACTGGAAATCCACAATCAAGGAAGAAATCAGCAAAAACTCGGGGGAATGCCTGTAGCACAGCCACCCATAAAGATTTTAGGGATTTGGTTTGGGTCTAGGGATGTAGCAAATGTTAACTGGGAGGCAGGCAGAAGAGAAGGTAGAAAAATGGAAAGGTTACCCTAGGACCAAAAAGAAGCGGGTATATATGTACAAGACTCTTACTGTGCCTCTCTTTTTATCTGTTAGTCAAATCTTTCCTTTGCCAGTTAAACTAGAGGTTAAAATGTACAGAGCAGCATTCCAACTGATATGGGGAAGTTACTTTTCTTTTTCCCACTTGTTTACAGGTGCTTCCTGGGAGCACAGGGAAGTTAAGTGACTTGCTCAGGGTCACACAGTATATGCAAGTGGGGGCTGTGCGATTCAAACCCAGGTATCCAGATTGGCAGCTCAGAACCTTAAACCACTGCGCTATACTGCCTCCCTTGAATCCCATAAAATGAAATGGCATACATTGTCCGATTAAACAGGGGGGGCTTAATATGTTGAACACAGTATTATTCTTTTTTTCTATGTTTATATATGCCAGTCTGTTACCTTTATTAAATAAGAAGCAACTGGAGTGGGTGTCTTTGTTGCAAGAGAGATGTACCTACTTTTGGCAGAGATGGAAACCCAACAATGGGGGAAATTTCAAGCAATACCCAAAGGTATGTCTAACTATTTAATGGAAACATGTAGAAAATTAAAGGATTGGCAAATAACCACTACGAAAATTCTGCATAGTACCAGGAAAACATTTTACCAGAGGATTCTGCAATCTGTGTGCTTTACGGCTCCATGTATTATGGTACCGGACAACATTAATATATCTGAGGTTACTGCACAGCTGATAGAGCCAAGAATGCCACCAAAGGTATGGGATTCTCTGTGGCTTTGTTGCCATTCCAGATTGAATTTTCAAGGTAACCACGTTCACAAAAGTGTCCCAGGCAGATCGTGCCTAAGGGAGGGATGTGGGGCAGCAGTAGAGACCATGTCACACCTCTTTTTTGAATGTGTATATTTGGTGGGTTTTTGGACATTACTGGCAAGTACATGGGGTATCCCACAACTCCAGACATGGACATATGACACACTTATTTATGGACAGTATGGAGGGAGAGCGTGGAAAGGGTATCATAAAGGAACAACTAGAGTAGTGATGGGTACAATAAAATGGGTGCTCTGGCAAACCAGGTGTCAATACGTGTTGCAACAGAAACATTTAACCTTTTAGGGATGAAGAATAAAAATGGAACAAGAAATGTGTATATTATATAACAAAGAATGTGCTACCTTCCCGCAGCTTATGACTGGGATGTGGCAGAGGGGATGGTGTGAAGCTCCCTTTCTTCAGGACACAGAATACAGTATGTAGTATGTTTAGTAAACAAGTGATGTACCAGACTAGGGAATTTGGGGAGGAGGTGTAGTAGGGGGAAACTGGGAATTATATCGTAAACAAAAGTAGAGAATAATGTATTGCAAGAGAGCAGGGCTTCGGGGGTGGCTAAATTAGGGGATGAGACAAGAGGTTGTTAGTAGTTTGCACTATAGATGAGCTGTATAACTGCGAGTTATAACACACTGTATGTAAATTACGGACGAAGGCACAGTAGGGTGTAAGAGGGGACATAAAGACGGGTGTGTTTTGTTTCACTTTATTGTTGATGGGGTTAACAATCAAGTTAAATTTTTGTTTTCATAATATATTTAAGGGAGTATGTTAACCTGGGATGTGTGTGTATAATTGAACTGTTCTGCTATATCTGCGAGTATTGACTTAGTTTTGTCCAATAAAAAGTTCCCCTACTCTGCCTGCAGGGGGCCTTGCTTCCTGTGAGCAGAGGGGACTCTTATCTGCAGTACCAATTTGGCAGATGTCAGGGTGGTTGGTAGTGGAATTGCTGGAAACAGTTTTGATTCTGACCTACCTATAGCTTCACTTATGGAGTCAAAAATATCTGACATTAACTCTGAAGAACCTAAAAGGCTGCAATCTGCAGGAAGAAATGAAAAAATTACTCACCTTGGTAATTATGTTTCTTCTAATGGAGTTTTGATGTATTCTGACTATTGCAGTTGGCTCCAGCACTTGAACTGCCCTGGAGAGTAGAGGGTTAAAATTCTATGCCAGGCATAGAATGTTGAGCTCACGCTCAGTTGAAGTCTCTGTCTGCAGTACTTTGAAACCCTTCCGTCATATTCTTACGAGCTAAAACTCACTAATTCTACTAATGTAGAAATTGTAAAATTTCTACTACCCAACTGGCAACAAAGGTTTTAGATTCCTAAAAGACTCAAGTCAGGAAACCCAAAATCCAGACAAAAAAGCATAAAATTCTTAACTAATCAACACAAAGCACCCAAAACAACAGAAAGTGGGATGAACATTGCACCTGCTCACCCACTTCCCAAAACCAGGTTCTGAGAGGGGAGGCAGGGAGGGAGGTCAGAATACAGCAAGACTCCATTAGAAGAAACATAATTACTAAGGTGAGTAATTTTTTCTTCAAACAACATGAAGTCTTGCTGCATTCTGACTATTGCAGACTACCAAGCAGTGCCTCCAAGGAGGAGGGACAGAACCTACTTTGGGAATAGGTTCCGAAGTACTGCTGTGCCAAACCTAGCATCACTCCTAGCCTGGATGTCCAGAGAGTAATGCTTGGTGAAGGTATGAACTGTTTTCCAGGTTGCTGCTTGGCAAATTTCTAACAAAGGAATATTCCTGGCCGCAGCAAGAGATGCAGCTGTACCTCTAGTGGAATGAGCACTCAGGACTGAGGGTGGAATTTTCCCCAGCTTCTCATAGCAGAATTGGATACAGGACACAATTCACCTGGCAAAAGTTCTTCTGGTGGCAGGTTTACCCTTACCTACTTCCCCATAAGTGAGGAACAACTGGAGGGAGTCAAACCTGTGACCCTCTGTACGTTCTATGTAGTAACTAAGGGCTCTTTTAACATCTAAACTGTGCAGCCTCCGCTCTCCTGAGGAAGTATGATCAGTGAAGAACACAGGAAGAGACATAGATTGGTTTAAATGGAAATCGGAAACCACTTTGGGTAAGAACCATTTAATGGTTCTAAGGACCACCTTATCCGTATGGAACGAAATGAAGTCAGATTCAACTGACAGGGCTTGCAATTCACTGATACATCTGGCAGAGGTAATAGCAACCAAAAACACACTTTTCCAAGTCAAGTACTTGAGCTCTGCTGAAGACAGAGGCTCAGAAGGCGGCTGCATAAGCTGAGCAATGCCAACATTCAAATCCCAGGCAGGAGCCGGGTCCCTAAAGGTGGGATTGGTGTGACGCAATCCTTTGAAACATTTACAGAATACAGGGTGAGATGACATAGAGGAAGGCTTCCCCACTGACAGCAAAGCAGAAACAGCTGACAAATGTACCTTGAGAGTAGCTGGTCTGAGGCTTAGGCCATTAAGGTGAACCACATAATCCAGAACTGTAGATAATTCAGCAGTGTCGGGATATATGCCTCTTGGAACACCAAATACTGAATCTTTTCCATTTGGAGTTGTAAGTTTTTCTGGTGGCAGGCTTTCGAGAAGCTTTGAGAATGTCCAGAACCCCTTGGGACAGTTGCAACTCTGCATACTCTAACACTTTAAGAACCATGCCTTGAGATTGAGAGACCGAAGATTGGAGTACCAAATCCTCCCCTGATAGGAGGTTAACAGGTTGTAATTCCTGGGAGGAAACAGGGGAAGATGGACTGCTAGAGACAGCAGCAGGGGGTACCAAGGCTGCCTGGCCCAGTCTGGAGCAATTAGAATCACTTTGCAAGGTTGTGACCTTATTTTGACTAGAACTTTGAACAATAGAGGAAAGGGAGGGAAGGCATTAAGAAATGTCCCTTCCCAGTTCAAAATCAGAACATCCAGTGGGACTGAGCCCAAGACTGGGGGTATGCAACAAAACAGAGGAAGCTGGTGATTATCTGGGGCTGCAAAGAGATCTATCTCTGGAGTACCCCACCTTGAAAAAATCACTTTCAACACCAGAGGGTCCAAGGACCATTCGTGATGGCCCTGGGAAATCCTGCTCTATGCATCTGCTAGTACATTGTCCTTTCCTGGGAGGTAGACTGCTACCAGAGAGGACTGTAGGGAATAAGCCAGGGACCATATTTTCATGGCTTCTGTGCACAAGGCCATAGACCAACTGCCTCCCTGTTTGGTGATATACCACATGGTGGTGGTGTTGTCTCTCCTGACCTGAACTACCTTGTTCTGTACTGACTGAGAGAAAGCTTGCAGGGCCAGAAGTACTGCCCTGAGCTCCAGGAGGTTGATGTGAAGAAGGGACTCCTGAGGGGACCACAGGCCCTGGGTTGCGAGAGCCCCCAGATGGGCTCCCCACCCCAACAGGGAAGCATCTGTGGTGAGGACCACAGAGTGAATCTGAGTGGCAAAAGAAACTCCCTGCCTCAGATTGTCCAGATTCTGCCACCATTGAAGGGTCTGGATAAGGGTCTAAGTAACCAGGACTAACTTGGTAAGAGGATACATCAGGGATTTATTTAACTCTAAAAACTGATTAGCGTTTTGCTCATAAAAGTGCTAAATCTTTGTAAAAATGCATAGCTCCTGCCTCACTGTGTTTAACAAACACAGCACTTCTAGAAAATCTATATAAATACTTTCTGTACAGTTAGTATAGTCCCAAGAAAAAAACTGCTAATCAATTATTTAAAACCCTGTACATAGATACATAGGTACATAGACAGTGTCGGCAGATAAGGGCCTATGGCCCACCCAGTCTGCCCATTTGAGCTTGTAAGTTCAGTTTGTTTTCCTAGAAGTCTGTTGCACCTTACCCCTGACCTCCAGAATTCCTTTATGTCTATCCCATGCATTCTTAAATCCCGTGATTGTTTCAGCCCCCACCACTTCCTCTGGCAGGGTGTTCCACTTGTCCACCACCCGTTCTATGAAGAAATTCTTTCTCATGTTTCCTCTGAATTGTCCTCCCTCCAACTTCATCCTATGCCCTCTAGTCTTGGAACATCTTTTTCGCTTAAAAATAGTGTTTTCCTGCACCCTGTTCCTCCCTGTAAGATACTTGTATGTCTCTATCATATCCCCTCTCTCCCTCCTCTCCTCCAGGGAGTACATGTTCAGTTCCTTTGGGACCAAAAAGCCCTCAGATGGAACTGAATGTCCCTCATCTGAAACCTGGCCCCTTGGACTACTGCTGTGGAAACTGCCATGTGGCCCAAAAGCTGAAGAAAATGCCTTGCTGGTTGAGAGACCAGAGGGAGGAAGGAAGAGGCCAGCTGTGAGATGGCTGTTGCCCTTTCCAGAGGAAGGAAAGCTCTTGCCTTGACCATATCCAGCTCTGCTCCTATAAAAGTGAGAAGCTGCACAGGCTCGAGAATTGACCTGGGAAGACTGACGAGGAACCCCAAGGAAGCGAGAACTTGGGTCACCTGCAGATCTGACTTGACTTGGTCTGGGGACTAGCCCACAAGGAGCAAATCATCGAGATATGGAAAGATTGAAATCCTTTTTCTTCTTAAAAAGGCCACCATTACTGCTAGGCACTTTGTGAACACCCTTGGGGATGAGGTTGGGCCAAAGGGCATTGCTCTGAACTGGTAATGGCCTGAGGACAATTCGAACCTGAAGTACTTTCTGTGGTAGCACCTGATGGGAATGAGAAAATAGGCATCCTTGAGGTCTAGGGAGGCTAGCCAGTCCTCCTGGCCTTAGGGAGGGAAGAATTGTTCCCAGAGTCACCATTTTGAATTTTGGCTTTAAAAGATGCTTGTTCAGGTATCTCAAGTCTAGAATGGGTAGCTACTCCCCTGTCTTTTTTGGGGTAAGGAAGTACCTGGAGTAGAGACCTTTGTCCCAGTGTGGGGTAGGAACTATCTCTATGGCTCTTAAGGCTAGGAGAGATGAAACCTCTGCCTCTAGAGCAAGGGTTTCTGATATAGTTACAGGTGGAAAGGACCTGGGTCACATTTTCGGAAAACTTTTGAAACTGAGAACCAGTCCCTGGCTTACTACCTCCAGGACCCACTTGTTTGAGGTAACAGACATCCAGTCCTGGACAAAGTAAGCCAGCCTGCCTCCTACTGGAATGGGGGAGTCGATCCGGGCTGACACATCAGGGTATCTGCTTGGCAGGAGCATTAGGCTGAGGGGAGGATGCAGCCCAACTCATCCCCTTCTGCCTCTCCCTCTGAAGAACCCCCTCTGAGAAAAGGGAGAAGAGGCCTGTGCCTGGTAGAAAGGCCTGTGAAAAGGCCTGCCCCTGCCCCCAGCTTGCTGTTTTTGAGGAGTTGCCTGCCTCTCCTTGGCCTGGGCACTCCTATAAGTGGTCCTGTACTCATCCATTTTCTTCATGTGATTCTCTGTCTGCTCCCCAAACAGAGAATTACCCACCACAGGGAAATCCATGGCCTTAGCCTGGGTGTCCTGTGAAAGGCTAGTACATCTGAGCCAAGTCATCCTCTGAAGAGCCACAGATGTAGCCATGACTCTTAATGACACATCATTGGAGTCCACAGCAGCATGAAATTGCACCTTTGATGCCTCGATCCCATCAGCAGCCACGTTCTCCAGCTCCTTGGCTAACTGGGGGGAAGCGTGCTTAGCCAGTGCCAGTAGTGTGTCCCACCTGGACTTCTGGTACCTGGCTGTATAGGCCATATAGTTAGCCTGCCTGAGTCCCAAAGATGATGCTATGTACTGTTTCTTTGCCATGGCATCTATCTTCCTGGAGTCTTTGTCTGGGGGTGTGAAGCCAAGGGAATGTTTGCCTTGTCACAGGCTACAGCCCGCACTACCTCAACATGGCTGCACTGCTGATAGAAAAACTCCGTATCTGAGCCTGATAAGGTGTACCTCTTGTCCATTCTTCTGTCAACAGGAGGTACAGAGTTAGGAGACTTTAGAAGTTTCTGACTCTGTTTCCCAAAGAACTTATGGAGGGGAAAAGACAGTCTCTTAGACTCTGGGATGTCCATCATCTCAACAAAATCAGGCTCTTCCTGATCCTCCACAGCCTCCTCCATGGGAAGCTGGAGGATTTCAGCCACCTTTCTGTAAACAGATAGTGGGGAAGGGACTCAGAAAGCCTAGGAGGGGAAACACCAGAAGGTCTGTCTGGGGAGATGTCTGGTTCCACAGGCACATCTAGAACTACTTCATCATAATCATCCTGTTCAAAACCCCCCTGTTCTTCAAACTCTAGTTCATGAAAGTCTTCAGGGGAATAATTCTGAACTGGGGGAACCGATCGAACCGAGCCCCTGCCAGAAGGCGCCGGACAGATCAGAACCGGACAAAGAGATTCAACAACCTGAATCGCTCTGGCCATCTCTTCAGCTGTCAGAACACAAACTTCTGGATCCGAGCTGGCCGATTTATCTTTGCGCTTTCTCTTAGTAGGAAACGATCCCTTAGGATCGGCTCTCCTCTTCCTGAAGAAGTATCGCCCTGGTCAGAGGGCACTCCTTCTGGTTCGGTGGGAACTGAACCGGGCTGGCCTTCCGGGTCAACGGATTTCTCGGCCTCCTTGTCCCTAAGTGAACCTAACTTTTTTCCCAGGGTAGACTTAGGGAAATTCTTGCAAATTTGGCAGTCTGAATCGAGGTGGTCAAACCCCAGACAGTAAACACATGGAGAGCGAGTACAAGAGCAGAGGGAGGACAGACTGTAAAACATGGAAGTTCATTGCTAATGAATGCCTATAGCCTAGGAAATAAGGTTCCAGACCTGGAGGCCTTGTTGAGAGATGCAGACCTTGACACAGCAGCAATAACAGAGACATGGTACTCTGATAATCATGGCTGGGAAGTCAATGTACCAGGCTATACATTGTTCCGGAGGGACAGGGAGGGTAAAAGGGGTGGGGGAATGGTCCTGTACATCAGAGATGGTATAAGAGAAGTTTAGAGAAGACAGGAGGAGGCTGAGGTAATGTGGGTCACCCTGGAGCCAGAGGATAGTACAGCAACACGCACAGGGGTGATCGAAAGACCTCCAGCACAGAGGGAGGAAGTAGATAGGGAACTAGTGGAGAATATACATAACATGGCAGCTAAGGGCAAAATCCTGCTTCTGAGGGAATTCAATATGTCAGACATGGATTGGGCTACCCAGATGGCTGTGTCAGCCAGAAGCACAGCCATCCTAGAATCCCTGCAGGGGGTAGGACTCAGGCAGCTGGTACATGAGCCAACCAGGGGCACATCAATTCTGGACCTGGTAAGGACCAGTGGGAACAGAGTCGAAGAAATACAGGTGGAAGGGCAGCTGGGGTCCAATGACCACCACATGGTGTGGTTCAGCATGGAGACATGGACTCAATTAAGCCACACAAAGGAAGAGTATTAGATTTCAGGAGGGCAGATTTCACTGAAATGAGCAGATGTATACAAGCAGTTCTGGGGAAGGGTGAGGTAGTAGAGGGGGTGGAAAAACAATGGGAGAAACTGAAAGGAGCCATCGTGGATATAACAAACCAGTGTGCTAGGATAGTGGCCAAAGGGAAAAGAAGGAGGAGGTGCAGGACAAAGTCAGGGCTAAAAGGCTCAGATTTCAGGAAATATAAGGGGAGTCAAAGGCAGGAGGACAGGGTGTTACCCTGAATGTCTAAGGGAAGGTGCACACAGAGAGGGCTTAGCACAGCCTGTAAACAAAGGGGATAAACATTTTATAGGTACATCAGTGAAAGAAGAAAAACCGAGGGGGGGGGGACTGTGACGCTTAAAGGGCAGAAGGGAGAGTGTAAGGAGGGGAATCTGGACGAGGCAGAAACACTGAACAAATACTTCTGCTCAGTATTTACTAAGGAGGGGGATGGTCAAGGACCACAGTTGAGTTGCAGAGGCAATAGGGAGGAGCAAGTCCATTCACAGTGGAGAGAGTTCTGGTAGAATTCACAAAGCTGAAGGTGGACAAGGCCATGGGGCCAGATGGCATCCACCCAAGGATATTAAAGGAGCTGCAAAGGAAATAGCAGCATCTCTGGCAGCCCTGTTCACAGAGTCACTTAACATGGGTGTTGTTCCAGGGGACTGAAGGAAGCACATGTAATCTGACTGCACAAAAGCAGCAGTAGGGAGGAGGCAGGGAACTACAGGCCAGTTAGCCTCACCTCAGTGGTGGGAAAGATCGTGGAGACACTGCAGAAAGAAAGGATAGTGGCACATGTGGAATCCAGTGGTGCTCAGGATCTGAGGCAACATGGATATACAGCAGGAAGGTGATGTCAAACAAATCTAATTTTTTTTTTTGATTGGGTGCTTAGGGAGCTTAATCTGGGAGGTGCGGTAGATGTTGTCTACCTAGATTTCAGTAAAGTATTCGACACTGTCCCACACAGAAGGCTGATTAACAAGATGGGTAGTCTGGGCAAGGGAGACAAGGTAGTGAACTGGGTTAGAAACTGGTTAACAGACAGGAGACAGATGCTGGTGGTAAATGGGGTATTATCTGGGGAGGGGGGTGACCAGTGGGGTACTACAGGGATCAGTACTAGAACTAGTCCTGTTCAATGTCTATTAGTGACAACACAGAGGGGCTAGAAGGAAGGGTCTGCCTGTTCGCAGAGGACACCAAGATCTGCAACAGGGTGGATACTCCAGAAGGGGTGCAGAAAATGAAGAGGGACCTGAAGAAGCTTGAGAGATGGTTGGAGATGTAGCAACTGAGGTTCAATGCAAAGAAATGCAAAATAATGCGGCTGGGTAGAGGGAACCCTGGGGAGAGCTACAGGTTTTGGGGGGGCTGACTGTCACCAAAGAGGAAATGGACCTAGGGGTCATCATCTTTGATGACCTTAAGGTATCAAAGCAATGTACAAAGGCGGCAGGGGTACATAGGTAGGAGTATCATTAGCAGGAGTTGGGAGGTGGTGATACCATTGTATAAAACATTGGTAAGTCCTCACCTGGAGTACTGCGTGCAGTTCTGGAGACCACACCTGCGCAAGGACATAGATAAGGTGGAGATTATCCAGAGAAGGGCAACAAGGATGGTACAGGGTGTTACAGAAAAAAACCTCTAATATTATAGTATGATATTGTATTATAAATAAATGGTCTGTGATTGTCATACCAGTCAGCAGTGAGTGTGACCTTTGACCCTAATAGGTTTCAGTGGCACTGACAGCTGCAGGATGTGTGAAACTGACTAGTGAAGGGAAAACCTAGGGTTTCTTGATTTATTCTTAATTAATGCTATGGCCATCTGCCAGAGGATAAGCTTCATAAACTTTTCTGATTTCCTAGAGGAACAGGCCATTTGATAACAGCACCATGTTAAAAGTCGTAAACCTTTTGATCTTCATTGGGAACAGGAACCAACAACCAGTTCAAAAAGAAATGTCTGATCCAAGGCTGTCATATTTGGCAAATGGCTGTTTGCTGATGTTCACATTATTTAAAATACATCCTCGTAGACAATTTTGGTAAGAAATCCCTCCAAGGGAGGATCTAGCTGACCTTACAAAA
The DNA here is from genome assembly GCA_016271365.2 of Neoceratodus forsteri. Taxonomy (NCBI): domain Eukaryota; kingdom Metazoa; phylum Chordata; order Ceratodontiformes; family Ceratodontidae; genus Neoceratodus; species Neoceratodus forsteri. Next base: position 1,138,288,791 of record CM028133.1, read on the forward strand.
AAAGGGGAGGGGAGGAGGTGTTTCAAATGAACAGCTAACAGAGGGAAACAGTGAAATAGTATTCCTGGACTCAAAGAAAGAAAGATTTCTCTGAACTTGTAATAACACTAAAAGGGTAACATCTAGAATAAGAAAGACTTTAAGTATTTGTGGTAGATGTTTATATTCTGTAACGTCCCATTTTTTATACGACTGTAAGATCTGTGATATAACTGTCCTGTGTTTTTACCATTTTTAGAAAACCATCTTTTCTTTGAAATACTGCCTGTGTGTCTTCTCAGTTTTCCTTTGCATGTGATGATAAATCTGTGTTTAAGTCTTACAGCTGTTAAAAGCTTGATTGTGTTACTGAGTTTGCTTAAAAGGTAAGAAATACCTAGGTCTCTTATAGAGTTGTAAGGATTCATTTTGGATACCTGGCTGGATGCCCTTGGGCAAAAGATTATATTGCATTCCCCCGAAGAGAGTATTATCTGAGCCTGTTAATTAGGTATGCTAGCGTAAGGTTCACAGTTTGAATCCCTGCAGAACGCAAGGCTAGAAGATGATTTGGACCCAAAACAGACAGGAGGGTTACCCTGTCTGTCACCTGTTCACAATATTGCACTCTAAGTTTGGCACCATGAGAGCAGAGGGCCTGACCTGCAGAGTGCGTTTGTGACACAGGGCTTACACCATAAAACATATGAGGAGAGAGTAAGGGACCTAAATATGTACTCTCTGGAGGAGAGGAAAGGAGACAGCGGGAGAATATGATTGAAACTTTCAAGTACCTCAAGGGCATAAACAAGGTACAGGCGGGGGACTTTTTCTAATGTAGAAAAAGTAGTAGAACAATGGGGCACGATATGAAATTGGAAGGGAGTCGATTAAGAGGTGATGTGAAGATGTTTTTCTACACATAAATTGTAGTCGACACTTGGAATAGTCTGCCACAGGAGGTAGTGGGGGCAAGCACAGTGGAGGGGTCTAAGCATGCTTGGAACAGGCACAAGGGAAGCTTGAGAAGGGGGAGGGAGGGAGTGATGAAAAGCCATTGATCACATAGGGTCAGTGGCCACATACAATGCATAGGGCCAATGGGCCTATGTTTCTATGTCGGTACATTTTTCCTGTAATGCTGCTGTACAATCTAGGAGGGTGTTTAAAGCTGTGCCCTATTTCTCGTTGTCTGTTTCAAGTTGTCCGACTGTCATCCATCTGGTATAGGCATAAATCAAAGTTGGCCAATTTAGTATGTATTTTTTGAAAATCTGCTTTGTAATCTTGTCGTAGTGCCTTAATTTCTTTCAGAAGGATACTGAATCTTGTTTTAGTAAGCTTCTCCTCCTCCCATTCGGTCTCTGTGCTTGACATGTTTAGTCGTGCTGTGGAAGGGCTTCGGCTCCGCTCCTGAGGTAGAACATGGTATCGAGAACTATCCAGGGCTGTTTGCACTTTTTACACGTTGGGCCTGGTTGCTTTATGATTCCCCTTCTCTTTTGCTGGCATTATATCCATTCTGAAGCTCTCAAAGTGTGAAAATTAGGGAATATTAAGCTCTGTTGAGGTGAGAACTCTCTAGTTAGGCTGTTGCTTGCTCTGTGGCAGAAGCAGAAGTCCAAAAAGATCTATGTGTTGAGTGAAAAATAGGGTAGAAGACAACCTGCCCTAGTAAGACCTGTGCAACAGTGAGATGCAAATGTGGAAGGGCCCGCAAACCCTGTTGGTGGACCCGGGAGGTTTAGGAGGTGGCGAGGGAAAAGAAGGCAGCCTCTGGGCATTTCAAGGGCTCAAGGAGTGAAAGGGATTGAGGGGAGTATGAGCTGATGGCCAGAAGGGCCACTAGGGTGGTGAGGGCAGCTAAGGCAAGGAAGGAGCAGAACCTGGCCAGGGAAATCAGGAGAGGGAACAAGGGGTTCTTTAGATACATTGGAGAAAAATGAAGGGTGAATGGGGCAGATTAGCAGGATTAAAACAGGGGAGGGATGGGCACAAGGCCCGTGGGAGAAGGCTGAGGTACTAAATGAGTACTTTGCCTCAATTTTTACCAAGGAAAATGGGGGGCTGCATCACATATGGGAGGAGACAGTGACATTGAGGAGAGGGGGACTCTAACCAGTCGGCAAGTCTGAGGAGAGGGGGGCCATCACTGGCAGGAGGGGGAGGCAAATCAGGGGGCCGAGGAAGCGGAGGTGGAAATGATGGCCGAGAGAGTGAGGGAAGCCCTCAGCTCCCTTAAGACGGAGAAAGCACCAGGGCCAGATAAATTACATGTCAGAGTGCTGAAAGAACTGGCGTATGTCCTGGCAAAACCCCTGGCGGAGCTTTTCAGCATCTCTCTGAGGACAGGGTGGGTGCCCCAGGACTGGAAGCTGGTGCATACAGTGCCTACACACAAGGGAGGATCAAGAGAGGTGGCAGGGAACTACAGGCCCATCAGCCTGACATTGGTGGTGGGCAAGGTGATGGAGGGTTGTGTCAAGGAGGGGCTGTGGGGGAACTGGAAAAGTTGGGGTGCCTGGATGATAGACAGCATGACTTTGTCCTGGGGAAATTGTGTCAGACAACCCTTGTGGAGTTCTATGATTGGGTGATGAGTGCCTTGGACATGAGTAGGCCGGTGGACGTCCTCGTTCTGCTGAAGCTGTGTCAGCTGTGTGGGGGCAGCAGAAATGGTCCATGCTGCACAAGGAGGAGGGGCAGAAAAGGTATTTAAAGTTCACGTTGCTACTGCGCGAGCGCCACTTGGTAGCAGAAAATCACAAACCACTTTGGGACCTGGGATATTGGATTAAACTTGTATTAAGTAACAGGAAAAGAACTGTGTCAGTGACCTGAAGTTTGAAAGGAGGATTATATAGGAGTTAAGTATACTGGCATTACACTTGTATGACTTTGTAGATTATTGTAAAAGCTTGAAAGGCGCCTCCTTTGGAAGCCGGATGAGCTTGCACAAGATAAACAAAATTTGGGGAATTTTTATTTTAGTTGTTTAACCAGGTATAGCACACTAAGCTGAAAGCTTTTTTACAGGAGCGACCTGGGAGCACAAGGAGGAGTTAAAGGCGGCACTGGGGTCACACAGTATGCAAGTGGAAGCTGTGGGATTCAAACCCAGGTCTGGTCTGCTGGATGTCACCAGATTTGCAGCTCAGAGCCTTAGACCACTGCGCCATACTGCCTCCATAACTACATAACTGACAACTACAAAAATAAGATAGTGTTTGATGTGCCTTTGTTTTTGTCCTTTTTAAGGTAATACATACACTCAATACTTACTGGGAGTTTGGATTAATGTGTTTCTTTGAAATATATTTAAATCGATCAGAGTATTTGTATTATATAACACCTGCCATTTTTTTATTTGGAATGTATTCTTTAATATTGATGAGTGTGACTTTACATTGTCATGCAGGGATAACCACAGGGGATTCACAAGAAAGAAAGCTGGAAGCCTATTAGCCGGCACCCTCTTTTCAAACTCAACAGTTACATGAAATTATAAGTAGAAGTAATACCTTTACAAATAAATGGAAACAGTGGAACCAGCAGGGCATGGTAATAGTCTTAAACTTGTATAATTTTAAAATGGACTAGGCAGGAAACAGATTTCGGTTGTTGTTGTATCTACCCTGTTGATATTAGGAGGGGATATTGAGTTGAACCCAGGGCCTGAAGTTTTAAAACATATAAAAATCTTACATGATAATGCTAGAAGTATAAGAAATAAAATGGATACTGTGAGAGTAATGGTTGGGGAACAATCACCAGCTACAATGGGGCTAACAGAAACCTGGTTGACCAAAGAAATAGATGGCGATGAACTTGGTTTATCAGGTTACATGTTGTGTCGACAGGACAGACAAAAAAAGGGAGGGGGTTGTTCTATATTTAAAAAACAGCTTAGGGCATACTGAATTGTTGTATAAAGGAACCTAGATAAAATAGAAATTATAATAGTAAAATTATTGGATTAGATTTGATTATCTATGTGGTTTATTCTCCACCAAAAATACAAATAAAACAGATAGAGGAAATAATAAATAAAATACAGGGGGTTGTAAGGGCTAAGTGCATAGTCCTTATGGGCGATTTCCACTGTAACTGGGAAGAAGGGAGGGGTAGGTCTCTGAAGGAAATAATATCATCCTTAGGAGTAGCCTAGTATATACAGGAACCTACAAGACACATAGACACGATGAGAAAAGGAACAACACTGGACCTGTTATTTGTATCCCATTCACCGACAGGTGAGGCTACAAGAGTGTTACCACCTTGCCTTGGAGACCACAGTCCAATATGGGGAAACATAAAGATAGGGCAAAAACCAAAAAAGTCGGAACCCAACAACAATGCATGGGTGAGAAATATGAGGTCTTTCTCAGAAATAAATTTTTGTTTAGTGTTGTGAGGGAAAAATGGGAGAGGTATAAAATCATACCAGATTTAGACTCAACTTTGGAGTATTTTACTGAGACCGTTGCCAATTTGTGTGATTTGCATGCACTAAAATTAAAAAAAAACCCAGAGCAAACAGCCAGTTAAACTCCTCTGGATAAATGAATCATTCTTAAAAAGTATTAGGATGAAAAATAGGTGTTGGAAAAGGGCAAGAAAAACGAAACCGGTAAATGATTGGACTTTGTTTAAACAAAAAAGAAATACATGTAAACAATAAATAAAGAAGGCAAAGATTGTATATTACAGGGATAAACTGACTATGGAATCTGATCCTAGAAAATTCTGGAAGACCATAAACTCCCTGTCCAGACCAGGGCAGGGTGTTAAAAATAATTATTGTCTTGAGATAAACGGGTCACTGATTGAAAATAATAATGAAATAGCAAATTCTTTAAATAACTTTTTTGTAGATTTACCTGGTATTGTCCAATCAGTGAATACCTTAGGTGTTCAAAACTTACAAGGCACCAATGATTTTCAAAGCTCTCAATCACCTTTTCGATTTAAAATCATACAAGTGTCTGATGTCCAGAAGGGACTGAATAAAATAAATATCCATAAAGCAATGGGACCCGATGGCTTGGGAGGGAGATTTTTGGGAATGGCAGCTAAGTATATAGCACCTATAGTAACAAATATATTTAACAGAAGTTTGCAGGAAAGCTACTTTCTACAAAAATGGAGGGTGAGAAAATCACCCCAATGTACAAAGGGGCAAACAAACAGAGTTAAACAACTATAGACCAATTTCTTTATTGTCTATCCTGGCTAAATGTTTGGAGAGGCATGTACATACACAAATGATAGGTTATATAGAAAAGTATAGATTAATTACACCATATCAATTAGGGTCCCAAAAAGGGTTCTCTACAACATCTGCATTCATTGAGTTTAACAACCTTATTAGTACCTCACTACATAAGGGATTAGACATAGCAGTTCTCTTCGTGTATTTATCCAAGGCCTTTGGCCTGGTGGACCACTCCCTCCTGCAGCAAACTGCAGAATGGATGGGAATTACAGAAGGTCCTAGGGAATGGTTAAGTTCATACCTAAAGAAGCGTACACAATTTGTGACAATAAATGGGGATTACTCCACTGAAAGGGTGGTAAATAGGGGAGTACTACAGGGGTCCATATTAGGACCCCTATTGTTTTTGATATTCAACAATGGTCTCCCACAAGTAATACAACATTCACAGATAACGGTTGTACGCTGACGACACCGTAATGGTGACCATGGGACGAAACAATATGGATCTACAAGAAAAAATACTAGTTGATTTTGATAGCATGGGGGTCTCTGGGTCAGGCCTTGTGAAGAACATGAAGAAAACAAAGGTGATGTATTTAGGATCCACACAAAATAAAAAAGAACAAACAGCTCACCATTAAAGCGAACACTGAAACATATTTGGAACAGGTATCATCCTATACATAGTTGGGAATTATATCTGATGAGGAAATTACTTTTGGAGAACATGTTGAATCACTGGTTGATAAAGTAAGTAAAAAGGTGGGGGCATTGCGGAGAACAACTAGTTGTTTAAATATGAATAGTAGGAAAAGGGTAGCTGAACAATTAATACTCCCTGTACTAACATATGGGGACTTAGTATACCAAACCGCCAATGAATCACTTCTGAGAAAACTGGATATTGTTTATAATAGAATTGCTAGATATGTACTACGGTGCGAGTTACGAACACATCACTGTGTGATGTTGACCACATTCCAGTGGCAAACACCTGAGAACAGATGTGCTATGACGTGGCAAATATTAATTTATAAATATCATGTTGATTACCCAGAACATTATATTAACGAATGCCTGTTTGGAGGGAGTGACCAAGTAAAAATAAGACCTAAGAGAAATTGTCAAATAAAAAGATAATTGCCCCGTTAATAAAAATAGATATGGTGACAAAACCCTATGCCATCAAGCTGCTAAATACTGGAATATTCTACCTCATTCTGCTCGAACGTTTCCAGTGTATAGTCAGTTTCAACGGTAATTGATAGCAGTAAGCTATGTAAGATGTGTATGTTTTTAGGCATATTTAAATGAAGGAATAATTATAGAGAGGTGGTATAGGAAATATAGCAATTGACTGCTTGAGTATTGTCATGTAAGTGTAGTGTATACTTGCTAATGTTATAGTTGTATGTTCTACGTATAGTTAGAACTTATTGGATTTAGATAGTACTGGGTTGTTATTTTTTTTGTTAAATGTTAGATGTTTAACGTAAGCTCGAATGAAAGAAATAACAGGATGTTTGAGTGGTAGATATGGTTTAATGTAATGATTGATTGTAAATATATTAACATATTTTATTTTGTCTTCTATTTTACTTTTTATTATACTATATCGTATCTCTAAAAAAGTTGCATATTTTATAAGATGTTTGTATGGGTATCATTTTGTAAACAGGACTTTCTTGTAAACTGGGCCTTTGGCCTAAAGATCTGTTTCCTGTATAAAAATAAAATTTTAGTAGTTACTATTTTACTACTTTCTTGACTTCAGCAAGGCATTTGACTCGGTTCTTCACAGGAGCCTGTTGGATAAGCTGGGGTAAATGGGAGTGGGGAAACAGATGAACAGATGATCAGATGGATAGGGAACTGGCTCCAAGACCAGACCCAGATGGTCGTGGTTGGGGGATAGTCTCATCTCTAAGAAGGGTCATTAGTGGGGTCCCTCAGGATCAGTCCTTGGGTCCCTCCTGTTCAATGCCTTCATCTCTTACATAAGGAAGGATATCAGAAGTAAGACGAATCTCTTTGCAGATGACTCAAACCTGGGGCGGTGGTGGATGGGGAGGAGGGGAGGGTGGCCCTACAGGGGGACCTGGAGGCCTGGGAAAGGTGGTTGAGAAAGTGGAAACTGAGGTTCAATGCAGGAAAATGCAGGGTACTGCACCTGGGAGTCAGAAACCCAGGCCAAGTGTACACCCAGGGAGGTAATGCTACAAGTCTCGATGGCTGAGGGGGACGTCAAGATGAACAACTCTGAGACTTGTAGAAGGGCAGCGGCCAAGGCCAACAGGATGCTGGGATGCATCGCTAGGGGGTTCACCTCCATGAGAAGGGAAGTGATACTCCCTCTGTATAATTGCTTGGCGAGGTCGCACCTCGAGTACTGCATGCAGTTTTGGAGGCCACACTTAAAGAGGGACATTGAACTCCTGGAGAGGATCCAGAGGAGGGCAACCAAAATGATCAAGGGCTTTAGGAAAGTACCTATAGGGAGAGGATTGAAGAGCTAAATATGTACACACTGAAAGACAGAACTGACAGGGGTGACATGATAGAGGTCTTCGAGTACATGAAGGGGGTAAACAGGGGAGGCACAGTCACAGTGCTCAAGGAAGAAGGGGCAACTCGAGGGCATGGGTAGAAGCTGGAGGGGGGGAGAGACTCAGGGAGAAAGGAGGAGGTGCTACTTCACTGAGAGGGTGGTACAACTATGGAATGTGCTGCCGGGGGCTGGTGGAGAGCAGAGACTGTGGAGGGGTTTAAGAGGGTGGGACAGGTACAGGAGAAGGGTTGTGGAAGCAAAGTCCAATGCAGGGGAATACCTGGACTGGAAAGGGAAAGCCCTAGAGGGTGGGGGGGGGCAGCAAGGTCAGCTCCCAGAGTGGGGGCTGACCAAACAAGCAGACATGAAAGACTGCTAGGCCTATTCTGCTGGCATATTAGTATCAATTAAGCATTCACAGCTGTTTCACACAGTGGCGGCAATAACATTTTATACAGTGTTAAGTACTGTTCAGATACATTTTTCTTGAACACTGTGTACAATAAGTCCACATTACTCATGAATAGTCAAACTTATACAGTGTTAAACATGATATACCTGCAATTCTGTAACAAATGACTAGTGTATGTGTACATTCAAAATCTAAACCTAATACAGACGCTCATGTAATTGAGGTACTGTTATCCTAATAAGTCCATGCATCAACATGTGTCCATATGCACCTAATCTGCTGCTGTATTAAATAACATTTCTATAAATCTAAAAACAAAACACAACTGACAGCTTCAGCTTTTATTTAGGCACAGTTAAACAGAGATCCTTTAGAGGTATGAATATAATTTATTAAAAACAGACAGTTCAAACAGCTGCTCATAAGTAATCAGTTCCTGTCCCCAACTCATTTAAACCCACTGTGTGTTAGAACAGTGGAGACAGAACACCAAACTGCCTTCCTTTGAGAATATTCCTAAGGCACTGTGCAGAATTCTTAGCAAATGTGCACACATTTGAAACAAATCTAAAATTTCTTTAGAACTATTCCAGATGCACAAAAACAACCAACCTGAAAGTTGTTCTAGACAAAAGACCTTTCAAATGAGGGTAGTCACTAATCTGAATTCCTTATATTTTGTAAAATATGGTAATCTTATTTCCTGTATTTCCATTCATGTTTTTACAAAATTCACATTTCAGATGGCTATTAAAAAACAACTATAAAGAATTTAGATTAGTGACTACCCTCATTTGAAATGCCTTTTTGTCTTAAACACAAAACTGTAAAATAATGCACTCTGGACACAGAAATATTTTATTTATTTTTATTTTGTTGTTTAACCAGGTATAGCACACTAAGCTGAAAGCTTTTTTACAGGAGCAACCTGGGAGCACAAGGAGGTTAAGTGACTTGCTCAGGGTCACACAGTATGCAAGTGGAAGCTGTGGGATTCAAACCCAGGTCTGGTCTGTTGGATATCACCAAATTTGCAGCTCAGAGCCTTAGACCACTGCGCTATACTGCCTCCAATCTAGAGGCAGAGTACAAAATGGGCGGAGTGGTATTGACAACATTAAAAAAGCACATACTAAAATAAAAGAAAAAAGCTTTTACATACATTTGATTACTTTTTAACAATATTATACATCACTGTCACTGCCTTGTACATCTGATGCAAACCCATAATCATGTTCTTCACCTGAAGCGAATGGGGGGGGGGGGCAGAGGCAATAACTGACTCCTTGTTTTTGTGTTAAAGGGGTCAGTTTTTTTATGACAAAAACAAGGAAAGGGATCATTTTTAAAATGTGCAGATGTGAAAACCAATAAAGCTTTTTGAATTAAAAAAAATGTGCAGACGAGTATGGGGACCACTTTTTTTCAGAGTATGCCGCCAGTGTCAGCTACCAGTTCAAAACTGCTACTACCCCCGCCTAATACAATCAGGAGAAAACCAGAAGTAGTCTACCAACACTGAGATCAGTATGGTTAATGCACATTTACCAGAAATTACTACTTAGAAATGAATGAGAAAGTGACCGTGATGACAAGCAAGTCCCAGACAAGATATTTAGTTTGCTAATAGTCTCCTCCTGAGTCTGATTTTTGCGGCTGTGTGAGCCAAGCTCTATAGATGTTATGCTATCATCAGATTTGTATAAGACCACTGTGGAATCATGGGACTGGAAAGCTGTCTGATGTTCAGCCACAGTGCTCTTGTATAGTTTCCAGTCATTCTGTTTATGCAGCCCTTCCCCTCTGCAGGCTGTATAAACATACCCACTTCCCAGCGCACTACTTTTCCTTTCCGCAACTGCGAAAGTGACAGCCGTGATATGCAATATGGTGGTGCTGACTTAAATGGCGCATGCACGAGTATTGTGCATACGTATGTAACCCCCATGCTGCCTTTGGCTAGCTGACTCCCCCTTAAAAGAACTACCACCAACTACATGGCATACAATTTATTTTTTACAGAACTACACACATGGTACAACCCTAGCATTGGAGTGTATACTAGTCTCATTATCTAGAGGATGGGGGGTGAGAGTACATACTAAAATGAACCTTTTTATTTACAACCAGATCTAGGGGGGAAGGATGCTAGGCATATGCTACACCTAGCTGCTTAGGGGCTCCAATAACATTCACACTAGAAGCAATAAGTGGGATGTCTAAAGCAGTCACTGGGATTCTGCAGTATGGCTTTATTTACAGATGTTATACTTACAGCAAGGGTGGTCCCCAAAGGTTTGTCATTGCAATACAGGCACAATCTCTTTTTCAGGAAATTTTGCTAGGCAGTACTGTTTTCCACAAAAACATCTCTATCTCTCTTCCAAAGTGTATATCTGGGGGATGTGCCACACACTTTAAAAATCCTCTTGATGCATACTTTTTGCCCAGGTACCAGGGTACGGCAGCTCAGATGCAATGCAAAGAAGTGCAGGGTAATGCACCTGGGAAACAAAAACCCAGGGGAAGAGTATGCAACTTCGGGTGAAATACTAACAAAAAAAAAAAAAAATGGAAAGGGACCCGGGAGTAATTATATCAGATGACCTAAAGGTGGGCAAGCAATGTGAGAAGGCAGTAAGGAGGACTGGGGGAATACTGGGATGTAGAGAGAGAGAGAGAGAGGTATCAACAGTAGAAAACAAGAAACTATCCCTCTGTACAGACAGTTGGTGAGACCCCATCTGGAGTACTGCGTGCAGTTTTGGAGACCCCATCTCCACATAGACAGAGTGGAGGGTGGCCAGAAGAGGGCAACCAAAACGCTGCAGGGTCTGCAGCAGAAGACATACGAAGACAGACTAAAGGAGCTTAATATGTATACCCTCGAGGAAAGGAGGGAGAGGGGCACATGATAGAAACTTTCAAATACCTCAAGGGAATCAACAAAGTCCAAGAGGGTAGCATCTTTCAGAAAAGGAGATGTGCAAGAACAAGGGGGCATAATTTGAAGATAGAGGGGGACAGCTCAGAGGTAATTTTAGGAAGTATTTTTTCATGGAGAGGGTTGTGGATACATGGAACAGCCTTCTTGAGGAGGTCATGGAGTAAAGAACAGTGGGGGAATTCAAGAATGCATGAGGCAGACATAAGGCAATTCTAGTCATGGTCACTCCCTTGACTTAGTCTTCCTCCTGGGGATCGAAGCCTCCGACTTGGGGGTGGAATCAGTTGAGTGGTCCGATCATTACACCGTGGGGTTTAGTTTTAGCGCACCCCCCTTCATAGGCCTACCCCTGTGGAGATGGTCAGGTACCATCCTTTACGGGTTGTTAATTCTCAAGACCTAGCCATGGTGCTTGACCAAGCTTCCCTCCCAGTGGCAAACAGTGACCCAGATACCCCCGTAATGGCTTATAATTTGGCCATTTCGGCAGGCCTGGATTTCATTGCTCCAGTCCGTGTTCGTCCTCTCTCCCTTTGCCCCTGATCCCCATGGTCTGATGGACTTCGAGGGAGATGCGGCAACTAGGACGAAGGTTAGAGTGTTGCTGGCGGAAATCTGCCCTGGATGCTGACCACTTTAGATTGATGGACCATTATCAAGTCTATCAATCTGCAATCACCCATAAGAAGGCAGAGTTCCTGTCCGGGGAGATTGCGGCCACTCAGAATTGACCAACTCAGCAGTTTTGAACTGTGAACAGACTGTGCAACCCAGTCTGTCTACAAGTCCAGAAGCCTTTTCGCAAATAGAGTGTGATGAACCTGCTTGATTCTTTGCGACTAAGGTGGCTGACATCAGGGCGGCACTGCAACCAGCACACTCTATGGGTGTTGCTTTGGATCAGCATGAGGCCACTGCTCCTCAGCTTTCCAGCCGTGCCTTCGACCGACCGGAGTTCATGGATGTCAAGCGGATCATCCAGAATGCATGCCCTGCATGCTGTAGTTTAGATACAGAACCAACTTCCCTGAATTTGGGTTGTATGGATACCATCGGTCCAGTCCTAGCGAGGATAGTCTGGTGCTCCTTGGAAACAGGTGAGTTTCCTTGCTCCCTGAAAGAGGCGGTGGTGACACTACCCTTGAAGAAAGCTTCTTTGGACCCAGACTGCCATGCAAACTACAGACCAATCTCTAACCTTCCCTTTTTAAGGAAGGTGATCGAGAAAGTAGTGGCTGCACAGCTGGAAAACCATTTAACAACCCATGACATCTATGAATCCCTCCATTCTGGATTTCGGAAGAGACATAGCACTGAAACAGTGCTGGTTTGGCTGCTCAGTGATCTCCTGATGGCTATGAGACCGGAAGAGCCGTTCCATCTTGGTTCTTCTGGACTGATCAGCATTTGACACTGTGGACCATGGAGTGCTACTGGACCATCTGAGGTTCATCTGTGGACTGTCAGGTAAAGTCCTCGTGTAATTTACATCATTCCTCATGGGAAGAACTCAGAGAGTGGTGTCCGGGATTTATTCCTCTGACCCAGTTTCTCTGTCATGTGGGGTACCTCAGGGCTCAGTGTTGTCCCCCATGTTGTTTGCAGTGTATGTGCTGCCCCTTGGAGACACTGTAAGAAGGTATGGGCTGAGGTTTCACTGCTATACTGATGATACCCAGTTCTACCTTTCTTTTGCATCTGACCAGGATAGAGCTCTCTCGATCTTTAATGGCTGTCTTGCAGAAATCCAGGAGTGGATGGATTCCAGTTGGTTGAAGTTGAACTTGGAAAAGACTGAGGTGTTGGTTGTGAACCCAGGTCACCGGAGAGGGGGTTGGTTCATCCTCTGGACTCTTTCTTGGGGGCTTATCACTCCCAACCTCTGAATGGGTGCGAAACCTGGGGGTAATTTTTGATGAAGGACTGACCCTTCGTTCGCAGATGTCGGCTGTCATCAAATCTTCCTTTTACCATCTAAGGAATATCTTCAGGATTAAGCACCTGGTTCCGTCTGGTGACCTTCCTACTCTGGTTCATGCCTTTGTGTCCTTGCACTTAGATTATTGCAACTCCCTCTACCTAGGGCTACCAGGGTGGAAATCTGTCACCTGCAGCTGCTGCAGAACGTGGTGGCCCGGCTTTTGACAGGATCGTCTCGGTCCTGTCATATTTTGCCAGTGCTGCGCAGACTGCACTGGCTGCCTGTACAGTGGCAGATTACCTTTAAAGTCAGTCTTCTGACTTTTAAAGCCCTACACGGACTGGCCCTGGACTACCTGAAAGAGCTTCTGGTCCCCTACTGCCCTGGGTGATTGTTCTGCTCAGCCAAGGAGGGGTTGCTAGAGACTCCAAGGGTGTGTTTGAAATCTTCTGGGGCAGAGCATTTACGCATGCAACCCCAACCCATTGCAATTCTCTACCCCATCAGTTATGGGAGTGCACGACTGTGGAGGGATTTAAGCAAGCCTTGAAAATGTTTTTATGCCACCAGGCATTCAGTGATTGATGGTATGATGATACTACTGATTTCATATGATGTATGCTGTTGATGTTTGATTTGTGATTTTAAATCTGTTAGGTGCCTTGGTATTTGAAAGTCGCCATAAAAATAAAGTTGTTTATTATTATTATTATTAGTGGTGGGTAGGAGAAAGTAGGCTATTGGTTAACTAGGATCTCCAGCTTATCCATCAGGTAGGGAAATGGGCAGACTAGGTGGGCCAAGCGGTCCTTATCTGTTGTCAAATTCTATGTTTCTATGTTTCAGGGAACACTGGTGCCCATCTATGAACCAGCTAGCCCTGCCTGAAACTACAGATGGCATTCCTCCCACCCTTTGCCCCTAACAGCCTCTGCCATTCCTTCAGGGTTACACTAAACAAGTCTCCAATCCCCAATTAATTGCTAGACTCCCAAAGTTTAACTTTAAATTCATCCCAGTTGTGGTCAAAGGGGTCCTGACTGGTGTGACCTAGCCTTATCTAGGGTACACACACCTCAGACGACTCCCTCAGAGAACAGTCTCAAAATCAGTACTCATAGATTAGTTGTTCCTTCCTCCTAGTCATGGAAAGAACAGAAGGTATCCGTCTTTCTCTGGTCTCTGTCAGATTCTACTCATTGTTCTTCCTTGAGGCAGCTGGGAAATTCAGGATCTGCAGGGGACTGCCCCATGGATCCATAAGAATTGCAGTTCCTCTCACTCCCCTGGAGTGAAACTAAAGAGTCCTGCAGGCAAACGGTCTCCACTACTTCACAGGCAAACTGCATATTTTACCAAACTAGGGTGAGAAATACCATGGCTCCCTTTGACAGATCCACAATGGCAACCCTCTTGGCACTGACTGCCACACTCGAACTTACTGATGAACATTCTAAGCTCCCAGAAAGCAGCTGACTCTAAAATGGTTAGGTTGCTGCGAGAGTTCTAAATGACAATCATCCTTCTCTGAGGCTAGCCAAGTAAACAATGATGTCATTATGTAGAAAGCCCCCAGTGAGCTCCCCACCAGCTGCCTTTTCCTACCTGCCTAAGACTAGTACTAATGGGATTCTAGTAACTCCAGTGGACTGGGTTGTTACACATAATTATGTCAGCACCGCCATGTTGTGCAAAGCTGACTCCAGGGCAAACTGCACATGTGTGGGTATCACTGATGCACAGTACTGCACTTGCTGCAGAATTATGGCTGACGTCGGTGCAGCAAGAGCACCACATATTCTTTTCACCACACTTGCCACTCCTAAATGCTTTCCACATCCATATTGGCACCGACCAGAGTTTGTTGACTACTGGGATATAGTCTACAGTGCCATTCCCAAGTCTTCTCTACACAGACTGGACAGCCTCTTCAATTCCTTCTGCTGTTTCGCTCTGGACACTCCACTGCATTCTCATCACTGTGACCTCTACCACTCCCTCTCCCTACACCCACTTGCTAATCGGTGCCTCTCTCACTGTGCCAAGTTCTGGTTTGGTTCTTTACCTCCTTACCTTACCTCCCCTCCTCTCTCTCCACCCCCCTACCCACTCCCTAAGGTCCAATAACTCATGCCCCTTAGTGACCCCATGCCACTCTACCCTTACATGGTAGACAGCTGTTTCACACCATTTCCCAAACCTTATACCATTCCCCAAAGTCTGGAACTCCTTACCCCACCAAATTCGCCACTCCTCCTCCCCATACTCCCTCTCCCTAAATAACTGCCTCTCCACAAACTGCACTTGCTCTGACTGTACTTAGTCCTCCCTCTCCCCTTCTTCTGCCCTATTCCCTTCACGCTATTGTTTTGACAACTAGATCTTCATATGTACTAGCTATGCTGTCCCCTTTGCTTCACACCTCCATCTTAGCTTACCCTCCCCTCTCTGGTAATATTCTTTCCTACCTTCCTAGCCTTCAGCTTCTTGCATTTAACTTTTTCGAACTGTTGACAGATTGTGCAATCCAATCTGACTCCAGTCTGGAACAGTTTTTTCACAAATTGAGTGTGATGGGCTAGCTCGGTTCATCGCAGATAAGGTTGCCAGCATCAGGTCTGGAATCAGCCTGGCTTTCTCTATGAGGGGTTGCGGAGGTCATTGGAAGGTGGTTAACACCCGGTCTGTCTGGACAGATTTCAGCCTACTGGAATTCACGGACATTGTGAAGAACCTTGTGCCCAACCTGCTGTAGTTTGGATCTGGGCCCTACCCCCCTTTTAATGGGTTGTGTAGATGTCATCTGTCCGATCCTAGCTGAAATTGTATGGAGATCCTTGGAGAGGCGACTCTTTCCAAATCCCCTAAAGGAGGCGGTCATTCAACCACTCCTTAAAAAACCCTCCTTGGATCCCATCGATCCAGCTAACTACTGACCTGTCTCTAACCTTCCCTTTGTGAGGAAGGTTATTGAGAAGGTGGTTGCGCTGCCACTGGATGATCACCTGGTAACTCACAAAGTCTATGAAGCTCTCCAGTCTGGTTTCAGGAAGAGGCATAGCACAGAGCCTGCCCTTGTTCGGGTATTAAATGACCTCCTAATGGCTAGAGATCAAAAGGCTCATGCCATCTTGGTCCTTCCCGATCTCTCCGCAGCCTTTGACACTGTGGACCATGAAGTGCTTTTGGAAACCCTGAGGTTCCTTTGTGGACTGTCAGGTACAGTCCTCAAATGGTTTTGATCTTTCCTCATAGGCAGGTCTCAGTGGGTGGTCCCTGGAATTTACTCCTCTGACCCCCTACCCCAGTCCTGTAGGGTGCCACAGGGTTCCATACTGGTGCCCATGTTATTTGCAGTGTATATGCTGCCATTAGGAGATATCATCATGTGAAACAGCTTGAGTTTTCATTGCTATGCAGATGATACTCAGCTGTATATGTCCTTTGTGCCTAGACAGGATGATGCAATTCCTGTGCTAAACAGCTGCCTCTTCGAAATCAGAGACTGGATGAGCTTGAGTTGGTTGAGATTAAATTTGTACAAGACTGAGGTGTTGGTGGTGGATCTGGGCCACCTGGGGGTGGGTTTTGGAGCTGGGCTCATGTCGGGCCTATGGCTTGATGGTGTCCAGCTCACTATCTCAGAATGGGTGCGTAACCTGGGTGTTATTTTTGATGACAGCTTGACCCTGAAGTCTCAGGTGTCAGCAGACGACTTGACCCTGAAGTCTCAGGTGTCAGCAGTGGTCAAATCCTCATTTTACCATCTGAGGAATTGTAAGAGGCAGTGGGACACAGACACCGGTTTCTTCAGTTGTATTTTCCACGTAGTTTATTAATAGGTACAAAGTGAAAAGAAATAAAAAAAAAATACAGGTGGACTGGATTAGTCAAAATAACAACAAAAAAAAAATCAGCTTAAAGTCTGCATTAACTTCAAAATACTAAAAAAAAGAACCACAAGTTACTCCAGCAGATCTAGTAATCACTAGACTGGATGGGTGTTTCCACTGCAACACCCTAAACCAAATCTGATCTACATCTTTGCTTAGGCTGAATATATAGGGCATGAAGCCTTCCGATAGGTCATTGTGCCTGTCTATCAATTAGGTGATCACATTTTTATTTAGCTTGCTTTAGAGAAAACAATAAAATATCACTTTTATATTTTCTTTTACATTACCTGACAGATCTGTTACAGAAACAATAGTTTTCTTCAAGGTTGTCTATTTTAAAAGGAAAATAACACAATTATTTCCTCGAGTAAACTCCTCCCCTTGCAGTCCATTCTATAAAAAAAAAAAAAAACGAAAAAATGGCCGGCCAGCTCTTAGAGAAAGAACTTGCAGGGAGGAGTTAATGAAGAAATACACATCTTAGGCTGGCTACCGAGGATACAAAATTGAGGGTAAAATAAAAACTTCTGTACCTAATTTCCCTGTTTACTTCCGTATTTATTTTATTTAAGTGTCCTGTCAGTTATAGCACAAATAAAAGGAGTTAAGAGCGCTAAATGCTTGGGGAATTACCGAAGGCAAATTTAAAGTTAATTTTCAGCCGAATTACTTGTCGCACAGCAAGCTGTCTTGCCGAGAGGTATTTGGTGCGATTAGACTGTGAGCATTTCATCTCGGCAACAGCTCCTGACGATTTCTTTGGAAAATCATTATTTCTGAGATGAACGCTTACGTGGCAGCTGCAGGAACATGCGAACAGTCACACAGTGCGCTCTAGAGTCAGTCGAGGCTTAGTTTAAGCCGTAGCAACAGCGCGAACGGGCCTACAACTAACATCTTTATTTCAACTGCATTTTGGGAGTTGAGGGAGGGTTCTTTACATACATGGATACCTTCTACTTAATTTTGAGGCTTATATTTAAATGAAATGAGTCCATTGTCATTCGGGAAAACAAACAACCGACCCATGGCTCCTATAAGCTTCACCTTGTTTACAGAGCACCTATAACAGTGCACAAATTAGTCCTGAACATGTACATTTCTATTTTATCCTGCATTATAGGGTTAAGGCAGGTTACTGGGCCAGTAACAACAGGATGGAACCAAAAGGATATTTCTACGTCATACTTCATTCTGGAATTACACCTTATTATGTACCCTTTTACATTCTCCTCCCCACTTAAAATATAAACCCGTAGTTTTTTTTTGTTTAACCTAAACCAGATTCAGATCTCTTTCAGAAAGAGATGGAGCCAAAGCCCACCCAACTCCTCAGGCTCCACCTCGGGGTCCCTGTTAAATTTATGATCTCCTTTTAAATTATCATAGATAGTGAAATAATACAAATTTCACAATTATTGACTATCTTACCCCGAGGTCTGCAATTCAGGTTTACTCTGACCAAACTCATATCCATATCTAGATAGGAAGTCAGCATTCTTATGTTCGGTACCTTTTCGATGTTTAATTTAAAAACAGTATGGCTGTAATGCTAGATACCACCGCATAATGCGAGGATTTCGGTCTTTCATTACACTCAGCCAGCACAAAGGGTTATGGTCTGTCCAGAGTTCAAACTCAACCCCCCATAAATAAAAACGTAATGCCTCTATCGCCCAGCGTACTGCTAGGCATTCCTTTTCTATCGTGGAATAGCGTGTCTCCCTCTCGTGTAATTTTCTACTAATATATATGACAGGGTGCTTGTTTGCATCAACAACTTGGGGTAACACTGCTCCAATGCCACAGTTTGAGGCATCTGTTTGTAGTATGAATGGTAATGTAAAATCAGGTGTACATAGTACAGGTGAGGAACATAATATTGCCTTAATAACAGAAAACGCTTCCTCACAGGCAGGGGTCCATACTACTTTGTCAGGGTTGTGTTTTTTTTGTCAGGTCAGTAAGAGCACTAGCCAGTGTTGAAAAATCAGGTATGAAGCATCTATAGTAACTTGCTAGTCCTAAAAAGGATCTGACATCCTTTTTAGTTGTGGGTTGAGGACTATTGGCTACTGCCTCAATTTTTGATTTCATAGGTTTTATCATACCTCCACCTATCTGAAATCCCAGATAATCAGTTTCTTACATGGCCAGGGAACATTTTGATGGATTTATAGTCATGTCAGCTGTAGATATTGCATCTAATACTAATGATAGATGACATAACTGGTCAGACCAAGTTTTACTAAAAATGACTATGTCATCCATGTAAGCTACACTATAAGCTGCGTGAGGTGACAAATGTTTATCCATAAGTCTTTGTTAGGTGGCAGGTGCACCATGTAGCCCAAAGGGCATTACGGTGAATTGAAATAGGCCAATAGGTGTACTAAATGCTGTCTTTTCCTTATCCGAGGCATCAAGTGGAACCTGTCAATACTCTTTTGTCAAATCCAGGGTAGTGCGATACTGGGCATTCCCTATGTGATCAAGAATGTCATCTATGCGTGGCAATGGGTAGCTGTCAAATTTGGAAATGTTGTTTAGTCGTCTGAAATCCAGACATATTCGTACTCCACCTTCCTTTTTCCTTACTACAACAATGGGAAAGCTCCATTCACTATGAGATGGTTCTATGATACCTAACTGTTGCATCTTGTGGAGCTCTTTCACTACCTCTTCCCTAAGCCTTTCTGGTAAGCTGTAGGGTTTTTGTCTTATGGGGTTATTTTGGGTCACAGTTATTCGGTGAACCACATCTGTCACCTTTCCAGGTGTTCCAGTAAAGGAATTAACATACTGCTGTAGTACAGTTTGTAATTCTGCTACTTGTTGTGGATTTAGTTATTTATTTTATTGAATTTTGTTGACTGGGTAGGCCCACTGGGCCCCAGAGGTCCCTTTTTCAGGGGCGACCCGGGGGTAAAAAATAACATACAGGTAAACAGAACAGTAAAAGCAGGTAAGCAGAGCTGTAAAAATAACATACAGGTAAACAGACAGTACAAGTAGGTAAGCAGAGCTGTAAACTTAGTAATACCAAATGGTTTAACAGTGATAAACACATAAGGCAAATTCCATACTGTATAACTGTGAAAGACTTAATGGCATTTACAATACGGAAGGTGGAGAGGGAGGAGGCCGTGGCATAAGGTCAGTTCGCTATGCATTGGCAAGTGCTCCTGGCGAGCAGGTGTGCTTTGAGCTTAGACCGGAAGCAGGGGCTTGACCCTGCCTCCCATACCTCCAGTGGGAGTTTGTTCCAGTGGTAAGATGCAGTAAAAGCAAAGGACCTGGACCCAGCTTTAGTCTTTGTTTTGGGGACCACAAAGAGGTTTTGTCCTGAGGAACGGAGGCTCCTCAGGTTGGTTTTGACGCTAACTAGTCCTTTGAGACTAGGGGGAGGTAAGGGCCCCAGAAGCTTAAAAGCGAGACATAGTGTGGGGTAGATGAGGCGGGTTTCCAATGACGGCCAGCTGAGCTTGGATTGAGCCTCGCAGTGGTGTGTCCTAGGGTGTGATAATGTTGCAAATCGGACAATCTTATTGTATAAGGTCTGGAGCCTGCCAAGTTCCGTAGAGGCCACGCCTTGAAGAACAGGTGCTGCATAAGTGAGCTTGGGGAGAAGGACGCTAGCTGCGATGGCAACTCTGGCTTCAGGGATAATCTGGTCCTTTATTCTGTAGAGGATACCGAGTTTTCCATGTATGGCTTTGGTGAATTGGTCAACATGATTTTTTAATGATTTAAGTGAGGATTTATAGTTACATCATTGATACCCCCGTGTACCTCTAGCCGTTGATATACCAAGTCTAGTTCGCTAACAGGGTATTCTGGGTATATATATATCCACAAAAATGGGTTTCCCTTTCCACCCAACGTTTTAGCAAATTGACATGATATACATTTTGTCTCTTTCTCTTGTCTGGTAATTCTACTCGATACGTTACAGGCCCCATTCGTCTCAGTATTGTATATGGACCCTGCCATTTCATGTAAAGTTTATTCTCTGAGGAAGGAAGTGTAGTAAAACTTTATCCCCCTCTTCAAATTATTTATTCCCCATTCCTCTATCATAATGAAACTTCTGTAAATCCTGGTGTTTTGTATTTATATAATGTGCCTTTTGCATGTATTTTGTTATCCTTTGTCTAAGGTGATACATGTAATCATTTGGTTTCAGACTTAATGGTGCTTGCCCTTCTTCCCATTCCTCTTTTATAAGGTCCAAATGGCCTCTGGGATTATGCCCATATAACAACTCGAATGATGAAAATCCTGTAGATGCCTGAGGTACCTCTCTGTATGCAAACATCAGGTATGGCAATAGTATGTCCCATTTACTACCTTCCTCCTGACTATATTTTTGCAACATGTTTTTTAAGGGTTTGATTGAATCACTCTACCAAACCGTCCGTTTGGGGGTGGTATGTATGGCAGTGATATCCAAGATTTTATAGAGTCGCTTTAATAAGGCTGAAAAAAAATTACTATACCTATCAGTTAGAATCTCTTTGGGTATACCCACCCTGCTAAAAATCTTGCCTAATTCATCAGCTATCTTAGGTGCTGTGACATTTTGCATAGGTATGGCCTCTGGGTACTTGGTGGCGTAGTCACAAACCACCAAGATGTACTGGTTTCCCTTTGCACTTTTAGGAAGGGGCCCCACCACATCCATAGCTATGCGTTCAAAAGGAGTTGTAATCAAGGGTAGGGGAAGTAAGGGTACTTTGTCTTTCTTACCTATTCTGGCAACCTTTTGGCATTCTGCACAACTTTTCCAAAACTCTGCAACCTGTTTGTGAATGCCTGGCCAGAAAAAATGGTATAACAGATGACTTAAGGTACGGTCTCTACCCAAATGTCCTGCTAGAGGTGCATTGTGAGCAATCTCCAACAATTGTTGTCTATATGGCTGGGGAACCATGAGCTGTTGGACCTCTTCCCCACTTTTTGGATTGGTGCATTTTCTATATAACAACCCATTGGTTATCTGATATGTGTCTGATACACCCTTAGCATTTAATACCTGGGAAAAACAATCCTGCAAGCTAACATCTTGTTGTTGTGCACCTTTAAATTCATTTTTTTCTATAACATTCTGTATGACGTCCTGAGATACAATGTTATTTCCATTTGTTTGAGTCCATAATATTTTGCCTTTTCTTTTCTGGCATCTTGATTTTTTTCTCTTTACCAGGTTCTCCATATACATCCTCAGAAAAAGGAAATACTTGCTCTAATGTATCTTTGGCTTGGGATCTAGTGACCATCGCAGAGAAATTAGAAGTAAACAAAGACTGGAATTGTGGGTGATCATGTCCAATAAGTACTGGAACCGGAAGATTTGGGACAATGTCTACCTTCATAGACTGGGTTTGCCCCTTTACAGTCAAAACAGTGTTATAAAGGGGGTAATGATGTGTGTCCCCATGAATACATGTGACTCCAGTAGTATGTTTGTTAATTATAGGTGTTTGTCCACAACAGATGCCTGAACCAGAGTCTGTTTACTTCCAGAATCAATAAGCCCTTGTACTGTCTTATTTCCTACTTGCACTGGGATCATAAACTGGCCCCATTTGGCCAGGGCCAGGTGAGTAGGCTCATTCTTTTCCTTTGGGCAAAAAACGTGCTATATGTCCCTTCCCTCCACATTCTCAGCATATGATGTCAGGGTGATATCCTTTTAAAGGCTTAGAATAGGTCTTTATTCCTACTGGAGAAGAGGCAGGAGTGACAGAAGAGGGAGTAATGGGTTGTCTTACTGTTGAATGTTGAGGTCCATGGGGTATAGTTCCTTTTGGACAGGTAGGTCGAGCAGCTATATAGTCCTCTGCCAGTCTAATTGCCACCTCTGAAGTCTCTGCAGGTGCTCTTTCACCCAGAGTTGTACACCTTGTGGCAATATTCGGATAAATTGCTCTAAGACGATAGCTTCTAGTACTTGGTCCAATGTTTTTGTAGTAGGCTGCAACCAGTTCAAATACAAATCCTTCAAGCGAATATAAGCATCCTGCGGATAATCAGCAGTCTGATAACGATATGTTCTAAAGCGTTGGCGGTAGGTCTCGGTGTTAACGTCATATCATTTTAAAATGGCAGCCTTGACTTGGTCATAATTACTAGCTTGGGCTATCTCAACGTGACTGTAGGCTAGTTGCGCTTTTCCAGTTAAATATGGTGCTAATCGGATAACCCACTGGTCCCTAGGCCATGCGCATGCCACAGCCACCCTTTCAAAGGTCATTATGTAGGCCTCTATGTTGTCGGTTTCGGATAATTTGACTAACTCAATGTCTTTATGATCACCTACAGGGGGCTGCTCAGGACGACGATGGGTGCCCAATGCTTGTATGGCCCGTAATGTATCAGTCCACCTAGCCTCATTCTCTCTTTTATCTTTCTCTCTCTGTTTCTCCATTTCAGCTTGGTGCATGCACAGCCATCTCAATAATTCATGTGTCTCTACTGGAGTAATTTCCTCCCCAGGTTCCCATCCACTTGCCTGTGCCTTTGGCTCTTCCTCCATCTTCTTGGTGGGTATTACCTCTTTTCTTCTCACCACAGGATCCAGACCTGGTAGG
This sequence comes from Neoceratodus forsteri, assembly GCA_016271365.2. Lineage (NCBI taxonomy): Eukaryota > Metazoa > Chordata > Ceratodontiformes > Ceratodontidae > Neoceratodus > Neoceratodus forsteri. The sequence goes on from CM028133.1 coordinate 1,138,312,305, forward strand.
AGGGGTAGTTGATAAAAAGCTGACACCGAACGTGTAACCACTCCGGGCAAAGGAATAGAGTCTGCCTTATCTTCTTGCATTGGTTGTCCACCAGAGCCTTGTCTCAGACTCCCCAACTGGAATATGATGCCAACTGTATCCCCACTGCTGACACCAGTGTAAGAGGCAGTGGGACACAGACACTGGTTTCTTCAGTTGTATTTTCCACATAGTTTATTAATAGGTCCAAAGCGAAAATAATAAAAAAAAAAAAATACAGGCGGACTGGATTCGTCAAAAAAAAAAAAAAAAAAAATTAATCAGCTAAAAGTTAGCATTAACTTCAAAATACAAAAAAAAAAAAAAGAACCACAAGTTACTCCAGCAGATCTAGTAATCACTAGACTGGATGGGTGTTTCCACTGCAACACCCTAAACCAAATCTGATCTGCATCTTTGCTTAGGCTGAATATACAGGGCATGAAGCCTTCTGATAGGTCATTATGCCTGTCTATCAATTAGGTGATCACATTTTTATTTAGCTTGCTTTAGAGGAAACAATAAAATATCACTTTTATATTTTCTGTTACATTATCTGACAGATCTGTTACAGAAATACAGGTTACTCACCTGTAACAGGAGTTCTAGGAATGGTATATGTTGTTCATCCACACTTATTGGCAGGTATCCTTGCCGCTTTAAATCTTGCCGGAAGGTCTTCAAGCTGGCTCCTCCCACCCACCCAGGTGGTATAACTCTCGGCTCCGCCCCATGACGCCAGATCTGGCCCGCTGGAAGCTCAGGTTGTGCGTGGCCGGGAGGTCGGAGATCAGGATGAACAACATATACCATTCCTAGAACTCCTGTTACAGGTGAGTAACCTGTATTTCTAGGGACATGGATATGTTGTTCATCCACACTTATTGGCAGACTCCTAGCAGTTCTCCGGGAGGGAGGAGGCAAACGCACACCCCAATACTTACTTGGGAAAGAGAGACTGAGAACCGAGGCCCCAAACCAGCATCCCGTGACCCAAGGCCTATGTGGTAATGGGTAATGAAGGTGTTTGCTGACTTCCAGGTAGCAGCCCTGCAGATTTCCTGGATAGGACGCCCTGGAAGCAGCCACCGATGCAGCAGTATGGTGGGTAGAATGAGCTCTTATCCTCTGGGAGGCTCCATGCCTGCCAACTTATAGCAGAGATCTATGCAGGAGGTGACCCACCTGCTTATCGTCCGCTTGGCTGCAGGTCTGCCAGATGCGGCTTCAGCGTAGGTGACAAACAGCTGGCAACCTCTCCCGAATTTCAGCCGTGCCTTTGTAATAGGCTAGCCTCTCTAGGGTCCAAAGTATGGAGCCTTATTCGGCCTCCGAGGTGTGACTGGGTAGAACACTCGCAGAGTCAACACCTGGTTAAGGTGAAACTCTGACACCACCTTCGGAAGGAATTTGGTGGGGCACAGGACAACCTTGTCCCTGTGGGAGACCAGATAAGAGACTCGATGGAAAGCGCCTGGAGCTCTCCCATCCTTCTGGCTGACGTGATAGCCACCAAGAAGGCGGTCTTCCACGACAGGTGAGAGAGAGCACACCTGTGCATAGGTTCGAATAGCTTGCCCATGAGCTTGCCAGTACCAGCAGTAGATCCCACGGAGGTGGAGGTTCTCGCACTCGAGGGAAATGGATCAAGGCCTTGAAAAAGCGCCAGACCACCTCTCCCTCGCCATCGACTGCTTCCTGGCCCGCGCCTGCAAGCAGAGATGGCTGCCAGGTGCACCCTTAGGGTCGCTGACCTAAGCCTTGATTAGAAAGGGACCATAAATAGTCCAAGATGCTTGCCAAGGAACAGGAGAAAGGGTCCAAGCCTCTTGCCTCGACACCAAATGGAAAACCTTTCCATTTGAAGGCATAGCATTTTCTGGTCGACTCTACGGACGCTCAACTACATTGAGGACCCTCGTCGGAAAGACCCAAGGCCTGGAACCTGGCAGCTCCAGGAACCAGGCGTCAGGGTGCAGGATTGAAGGTCCGGATGGAACACCTTCCCCTGATTGACTGAGAGCAGGTCCGGGCGAGCTGGAAGCTGCCGCGGAGTCCTGGAGCTGAGACTGAGGAGATCTGGGTACCAGAACTGGTGAGGCCAGTCTGGGGCTATCAGAATCACCTGCGCCTTGTCCCTCCTCGCCTTGAGAAGCACCTTGTGGATCAAGGGAAATGGGGGAAAGGCGTAGAAGAGGCCCGGGGTCCACTGCCTCGAGAAGGCATCCCCTGCAGCGAGCCCTGCTGAGGGGCGGGCATGGAACAGTCTCAGCTCAGGCTCTCCCTGAGGCAAACAGGTCCACCTGAGGTGTGCCCCAATGGGAGAACAGATGCTGTACTACCTCCGCAGGAGAGACCACTTGGGATGCAGCCTCATCCGGCCAGGGCATCGGCCAGGGTGTTGGAGACTCCTGCCACATGAATAGCTAGGAGATCCGCCTCCAGGCTGCGACGAGTGACCAAATGCGAGAGCTCTCCATAGAAGCATGGAGCGTCCCACCCTGGCGGTTTAGATAGTACATGGTCGTGGTGTTGTCCGTCTGGACTCGGACCACTTGACCCCGGAGGAACGGAGCAAAGGCGGTGAGAGCTAGGCGGACCGCTCGGAGCTCCAGCAGGTTGATGTGGCATCGGGACTCCCGCGGGGACCAGAGGCCGTGGGCCCGGTGTTCCCCCAGATGGGCACCCCAACCCATCAGAGAGGCATCGGTCGATAGAGAGACCGTCGGCTCGGGGCGGACGAACGGGATGCCCTCCTGCAAATGACCTGGAACGATCCACCACTGGAGAGCGTTCCACATCCCCTGTGTCACCGACACAAGCTGGTCCAAAGGATCGCAGCGTTGTGACCACTGGCTGGCCAGTCCCCATTGAAGGGGACGCATGTTCCAGCGGGCCCAACGGACCACGCTGGTGCAGGCCGCCATGAGACCCAGGAGGCGAGGAAGTCCCGGTAGCTGAATTGCCCAACCAGAAATGATTGGGCAAAGGAGGAAAGAACCTCGCCCTGTCCGCGGGAGCTGCGCCTGGCTCGAAGAGAGTCGAGCTGCGCTCGATGAACAGAATCACCTGCTTCGCTCGAGTTCTGACTTGGCCTCGTTGATAAGGAGGCCTAGTTGAGAGCAGACCTGGGGCCAGATCTCTGGACCACTCACCTCCTGCCTGGAGGAGCTGCTATCAGCCAGTCGTCCAGTACGGGTACACCCGGACCCCTCGGCGCCGAGGAGAATGCTGTCACCACTGCCATGCATTTGGTGAAGACCCTGGGAGCTGGAAACAAGCCGAAGGGCATGGCTTGAATCGAAAAGGGATCCTTCCGCTCGGAAGCGAAGGAATCTCTGGTGAGACGGACGGATAGGACGTGAAAAAGCGTCCTGCAAATCCAGAGAGCAGAACCACACGCGCATTCCAAGGATGGTATTATCTGAGCCAGAGTGACCATCCTGAAGGTTCGAGACCTTAGGAACTTGTTTAGGTCGTGGTAGGGTTGAGAATGGGGCGCCAGCCCCGGTCTGCTTTGGAACCAGGAAGTACCTGGACACAAACCCTGGATCTGAAGGAGGGTCCTCCACCTCTTATCACCTCCTTCTGGAGGAGGAGGAGCGATGTCGGCTCGACGAGCCGCCAGCGAGGCTGGGGACCCAAGCCCCGAGGCGAGCGGCTCTGAAGGCGGTGCCTGCTCGAATTCTAGAGGCAGACCTCTTCCCATCACCTCTTCAAACCCACCTGTCCGTGGTAACAGCGGACCAGGCGGAACGGAAGGTGCTGGAGCCGCCTCACGGGGACCCAGGTGGGGTGACGGGATGGGGGCGACACCCTCAGCCCGTCACTGGGCAGGCTTGGAGGAGGGACCAGCCGAGGGACCTCCTGGGCCTTTTCCTCCCTGCCTCCTGTTAGAGGAAGCCGGCGGCTTGGGTTTGGGATGCCAAGGCGAGGCGCGCGGGGCAGAAGGACGAAGGGCTTAGGCTGTGGTTTCGCCTTTGTCCTTCTGAGCGTGAAGAGACCGAGTCCAAGGTAGCATTGGACTTCTCGATCCTCTGCAGGTGACCTTCCACCCCAGGGTCAAGAGGTCAGTCCCAAAAGGAACATCCGCCAACTTGTGCTGGGTATCCGAACTAAAGGTGGATATCCTCAGCCAAGCCCACCGACGATAGCCACTCACGCGGCCGCCACCCACCTGGCACATGAGTCCCCAATATCCAAAGCAGTCTGGAGCTGCTGTTTGGCCACTGCCCTGCCCTGGTCCCGCACCTGCTTGACCGTAGTCTGCAGATCCGGCGGGAGATGAGGAATGACCTCATCCAGGGAGCCCAACAGGGCATGAGAAAAATGTGCCATGAGGACGGCCGAACTGGCCTGACGAAGGCCGAGACAGGACGCAGCATAGACTTTTCGACCGACATAATCCAATTTCTTGGATTCCTTGTCGGGAGGTTTGTCCACATCCCTGGCGTTGCCGGCGCGCCGGAAAACGCTGTCGGTAACCAACCCCTCAGCAGAGGGGTGCTCCGAAAAACCGGACAGGGAACCGGTAGGGACCGCATACTTCCTGGCCATCCTGGCCGAAGGCGCAGGACAGGAAGCAGGGCGCTGCCAAAGCTCCAGGGCCGGACCCACTATGGCCTCGGCTACCGGAAAGGCCTCCGTTGGAGAATCCCCTCGGTCCAGAATCTCCGTGAGGGGATACCTGGCCCGTTTGGAAACGGGTTCGAGCTTCATCCCGGTGGACTCCGAGATGAGCCGAAGCAGTCCTAGGAAGGACGACGGGCTATCGTCCATTGACTGTCCTCCTGAGGACTCCAAGTCCAGTCGCTTGGAGAAAAAGGAGGAATTATCCTCGGACTCGGACGAGTCCTCGAAGAGCTGCCTCTGGCCTGAGCCACCCTCTACCTGCCGAGGTCGGTCGGGAGTGAGGGTAACCGACAGCCGATGGGGTAGACCCTTAGCCGACCGAGAATCCCTGGTCGGAGCCCCAAATAGTGGCTGTGGAGGCGGAGGTTCCACCGGAATCGGTGGAGCAGCTGGTTTTGGCCGAACAACCGGCCTGGGTACAGGCTCCTCGGGTAAGTCGAGGGGTTGTGTCGGCCGCTCCGGTGACAGCCACTTAATGGTCGGCGGGGCGCGCGGCTTACTCCCAGTCAGGAGGAGCTGTTGCCACATGAGGTCCTCGCATCGCCGACGAATTTACGCTGAAGCCCCGCCCCGAGGAGGAGGACGAGGGACGAGGGCGACGGGCCACCTGCGGTGCCGGTGACTGCCTATGACGGCGGGATCGGCTGGACTGCGAAGAAGTCCGAGACTGAGAGCCTCGGCCTTCCAAGGTCGGGTGCGGGAAGTGTCGGCAGGAACCGGCACTCCTTCCGCTCGAGGGTTCATCCGAGGGCCCGGAACCGAGGCACAGGCAAGCCCACGGGATCTCAACTCTCGGGAACCGGGAGAGAGGAATCTCGCTTCTATAGGTGACAGCCCGTCAACGGGTCGAGAAAAATCTCGACCGTCGACAGGAGTCTCAGTCAACTGACCTGCGGGAGCACCGTGAGGCCAGTGGCGGCTTAGCGGTCGACGAGTCGACGGCTCGTCGACTCGGGAGAGGGACCTTTCCCGCTCCCAAGAGCGTCGACGGAGGGATTTACCTTTGTCCCTCTTTTTGGACCGAGAAAAAGGTCCAGCAGACGTTGGCCCTTCTCCCCTAGTGGAGAGGGACAGACAAAGCTCCTTAAATGAAGCTGTGTAGGAAGAACCCAGAGAGAGCGGGATAAATGCCGCGGCCAAGGAAGATACGGCCCGCGCCGCCTCCTCTTCGAGGGCGATCATCTGCTCGAGCTGATCCGCCGAGCCCGCGGCCGCGGACACCGCCGACCGGGCCTCCTTAGACTTCACCGGAGGGAAACGCTTCTCGGGACGGCCCAGTTGCAATCGGGCAGCACGGTCTTCGAGGACGTAGGCCGAGAAGGAAGAGCACAGGTCGCAGTCCTGCGGGTCGTGCTCAAGGCCTAAACAGTAGACACACGTGGAGTGTGGATCCGTCCGAGACATCTTCTGCCCGCAGGGGCATCTCCGAAAACCGGGAGTCGATTTGTCCATCGCAGCCGCGAGGGATCGAAGACCGAAGTCTTTTTAGCAAAAAACTTTAAAATTCGCAAAACGGAAGAAATAGGAACCAGTCGCAAACGCAGAGCGTTAAGGAGGGAACCTGAGCTTCCAAGCGGTAAGGAAGATCTGGCGTCATGGGGCGGAGCCGAGAGTTATACCACCCGGGTGGGTGGGAGGAGCCAGCTTGAAGACCTTCCGGCAAGATTTAAAGCGGCAAGGATACCTGCCAATAAGTGTGGATGAACAACATATCCATGTCTCTAGAAATAATAGTTTTCTTCAAGGTTGTCTGCTTTAAAAGGAAAATAACACAATCATTTCCTCGACTAAACTCCTCCTCCTCTTGCAGTCCATTCTATAAAAAAAACAAAAAAATGGCCGGCCAGCTCTTATAGAAAGAACTTGCAGGGAGGAGTTAATGAAGAAATACACACCTTAGGCTGGCTACAGAGGATACAAAATTGAGGGTAAAATAAAAACTTCTGTACCTAATTTCCCTATTTACTTCCATATTTATTTTATTTACGTGTCCTGTCAGTTATAGCACAAATAAAAGGAGTTAAGTGCGCTAAATGCTTGGGGAATTACCGAAGGCAAATTTAAAGTTAAGCTTACCAGCTAATTTTCAGCCAAATTACTTATCGCACAGCGTAGCCGTCTTGCCGAGAGGTATTTAGCGATTAGACTGTGAGCATTTCATCTCGCAATAGCCCTGATGATTTCTTTGGAAAATCATTATTTCTGAGATGAACGCTTACGTGGCAGCTGCACGAACATGCGAACAGTCACACAGTGCGCTCTAGAGTCAGTCGGGGCTTAGTTTAAGCCGTAGCAACAACGCGAACGGGCTTAAAACTAACATCTTTATTTCAACTGCGTTTTGGGAGTTGAGGGAGGGTTCTTTACATACATGGATACCTTCTACTTAATTTTGAGGCTTATATTTAAATGAAATGAGTCCATTGTCATTCGGGAAAACAAACAACCGACCCATGGCTCCTATAAGCTTCACCTTGTTTACAGAGCACCTATAACAGTGCACAAATTAGTCCTGAACATGTACATTTCTATTTTATCCTGCATTATAGGGTTAAGGCAGGTTACTGGGCCAGTAACAACAGGATGGAACCAAAAGGATATTTCTATGTCATACTTCATTCTGGAATTATACCTTATTATGTACCCTTTTACAGGAATATCGCTTGGGTGAAACACTGGATTCCTCTGGGTGACCTTGCAATAGTGATCCATGCCTTCATTACCACCCATCATGACTACTACAATGCCCTCTACCTACGGCTGTCCGGGGTTAACATCCGCCGCTTGCAGCTAGTGAAGATTGCTGCGGACAGGCTGTTGACTGGTACCTCTAGGACCAGACATATTACACCTCTGCTGCGCAAACTGCACTGGCTGCTAATTCAGTGGTGGATCACCTACAAGGTAGGCTTCCTTACCTTTGAAGCCCTGCATGAACTGGGACCCAACTATCTGAAAGATCTCCTGACTCCCTACGCCCCAATCACCATTTCTGATCCACCGATGAGGGATTGTTAGAGATTCCCTGAGTTCGTCTTAAAATATCTGGAGCTCATGCTTTTTCATATGCAACACCAACCTTGTAGAATTCTCTACCTTGTTGGTTAAGAGAATGCCTGACCATCAGCAGCGTTAAATCGATGCTGAAAACATATTTATTCACTTTGGCTTTCCCTAACTGTTTATTTTACTAACTGATTTTAAAATCTTATTATACTATTGTTTTTATTGTAACATATTATGTACAGCTTGCTTACTTCATTCCAACACTTATGTCTCTTGCCAGTCATTCGCTAATTTCTTCTAATGCACATCAAATCCACCGGTTCTTTGATCTATGCAACAAAAGGTGTTTGTTTCTATATAACTGTATATGTGCCCATTGTATGTAATTGTAACAATATTTGTATCTTGATTGTACTGGCATTACTCCCCTTAACCCATTCCCTCAGGTTGCACTGTGAGACAAGCAACCTGTTGTCCAGTGTCTCTTCCTGGAGAAACATTTCAATAAATAAATCAACATGGTTTTGTGTCTAGTAGATCTTGCCAGGTAAACCTCGAACTTTTTTGATAATGTCCAAATATGCAGATGATACAAAACTGGCTGGAACTGTCTCAGAGGAGGACAGAGAATCAGTACAGAGAGATCTCAAAAAAACAAGCATTTGTCAATGCCGAATGATGTCTCGCTGGCATTGGCATTGGTAGTGCCAGAGTTAGAGACACATAATAGGAATGGCACTGAAGTATTGAAGTGATGCCAACCCCACCCCCACCCTGTAGAGACCAACAGGCATTGGGGTGTGCCTTTGGGCCATCAGCTGTAATGCTCATGCCATTGTACCTCACCCTACCCTGTAGACACTGACTAGTGTCGTGGTGTGCTTTGCGGTCTTTTGGACATTATACTTACTCCATTCCATAAGGAAATATGCTGAGGTGAGTGCAGTATAGGAGAATGGGGTGAACTTTGTGGCCAAATAGTGCAAGGCACACCACGATGCCAGTCACTGGCTGCAGGGTGGGGGTGGAATGGCGTAAGCATTACAGCCGATGATCCCAAGTCACATCCTTGACGCCTGTCAGTCTCGACAGGGTGGGATGCAACAGTTAGAAACCCTAACACCATAGGCGTGTGTTGGTATTTTCACTTCAAATTTTCAACACAGGCTTTTTGTGAGCCCACCTCATGAAAAGCGGCACAATCAGTTTGTTAGCTGAAAGGTGGTTTTGCACAGCGGCAATGCCATTTGACGTCACAGGGACAAAAACACATTTTGGGCAGGATGTGGGAAATGACAACTGTATTGTTCATGAGGAGGTTAAGAGAAATGGCAATGTTGAAAATCTGGAGTGAAAAAATAAAAAACTGGTGAAGTCATGAGCATGCATAGAAACTGCACAACACATTTCCGTAACCCAATTATTTATGGGAGTTTGTTAGCCACATTTTTTTTTTGCAGTTAATCTTTTTATTGTAATTATTGTGATTATACATACAAATACACTACATTCTCCAGTACACTTACATAAATTCTTAATGGGAGAGAGAAAAAACATGATGTCCGAAGTATTATACAATGATATTAAAGAGGAAAACAAGTGTTGAGAAAACAATATGCAGCAGTACAATCTGTATGATAGAGAGAAAACATGGCAATTTATGCTTCAAGGGGTAAAAGGAGTAGATACAAACAAGAAATATGAGCAGTCATGATTGTACTTTTATGCTGTAATTTAATACAAGTATGTGTAAGATTGTATAAAGGAAGAACATAAAAAGGAGAAAAATATTTAAGAAAGTGAACAAGAATGAAGAGGGAAAGGGATGAAGAAAAGGAGATAAAAGATAGAAAGAGAGGAGACAAAAAGGAATGAAAAAGCTAGAAGCAAGATTTCAATGTGAACATATAACAACCTATGGATTAAGTGACGATATGTGTAGACATGATAAATACTTAAAATAGTCCTGCCGCATTTATTATATAAATTAAGTTGGTCAGAGGCCAAGTGTGACACACGATCAAGGATGGCATATTGAGATAGGTGTTTGAGAATATCCAGGAGGGTGGGAATGATGTTGGATCTCCAATGCATTAGTATAAGGCATTTAACTTGAAGGAATAGTAGGGATAACCACCTATTCTGAGAACTGGCTATTTTGTATGAATAAGCATTGAAAATATCAAGTATCCAATGTTTTGTATCTAATGCAAAAGATAGACCAATCACTTTCAGTGCAAAGAAATGAATATGACACCAAAGATTGTGTGTGGGAGGACAATGCCATAAAACATGTAGCAGGCTGCCATTGGGTGAGTTACAGCGCCAACATTTATTGTTGTTCATTAAACCCATTTTTTGCAAAATCTCAGGAGTTCTGTACCATAGATGTAGAACTTTTGTTTGTATGAGTGAACTGCAATTATCCTTGAAAGATTTGTGGCAGGATAACCAGCAGTTATGCCACTGTGAATTGGTTATGTTATAATTTAAAAGGGTACTCCATTTATCTTTTGCAATGATAGATTGAACTGGAATTGTATTTCTGGTATGTTTGTAAATGATACTATTTAATTTAGAGTTTGTTTTGATCCATTTAGAAATAAAAGTATCATATGTAGATTGATGAGGAATGGTAGGAATACTAAGGTTCCATGCCGTGCGTAACTGTAAATATTTCAAGAAATCGTGCTGGGGAAGATTCCATCGTTTGTACAGGTCAGAAAAGGATTTTAATTTGAGAGTCTGAGGAATAAGTATATCCTCCAAGAAAAAAATGCCCCTGTTTTTCCAATTACAACAAAAAGTTGGGTGATTATCAAGAGTGGTGTTGCAGTTCCCCCAAACGTAGGGCATATATGAGAGGGGTTGGGTTGGATTTAAGACGTTTATGAATTATTTTCTAGTAGTATATGGATGATGCAATAGTAGGGTGAGATTTTAAATTGGGGGGGAGAGGGTTATAAATGAAGGAAGTGGTGATATTGCCCGGACATACAGATGTTTCCATATTGACCCACAACAGTGATTTTTTGCTGGGTTTATTAAACCATTTGACAGTTTGGGCAGTGCAGAAGGTCCAAAAATATGCTTGGAACCAGGGGAGCCCGAAGCCCCCTTTGGACCAGTGGGAACACAGTTTGTTATGACTAAATCTGGGAATTTTTCCTTCTCATAAAAAATTGCCAATTATATCATCAATTCTGACAAAAAAAAAAGTAGGGAGGATTAAAGAGATATTAGAAAATAGAAAAAGTATTTGGGGAGCTATTCACATCTTAATAGCGGAGATTTTCCCATTAAGAGAGAGGTTAAGCAGTTTCCATCTGTTGAGAGTGTTTTTAATATTTGCTAGTAATGGGGAAAGACTGGCATCCCATATCTTGTCTAATTTAGAGGTGATCTGTATTCCAAAGTAAGAGATACCTTGAGGGGCCCAACGAAAACCTAATATTGTATTCATAGAAAGGTCAAAAAAAATTGTTCAATGGCAATGTTTCTGATTTGTTTAAATTCAGAGTGAGCCCAGAAAGTAAAGTAAAGTTGCTAAGTAACTTAATTAAGGGTGGTCCCTAAATTTCAAGATTTTCGAGTAGAATGAGGAGGCAATCAGCCTAGGATAGTGAAGTATAGCGGGAATTACTGATCGGGATACCTTGGATCATGGAGGATTGATGAAGAGCAGCTGATAGGGGTTCCATAGCTAGAATAAAATGAATGGGGGATAAGGGGTACCCTTGCCTGGTACCTCTTGCCAGATGAAAGGATGAGGACAGAGTAGACTTAGTAAGAACCTGGGCAGAGGGGAGGGTGTAAAGTAATTGAATCCCTGTACAAAATTTATTAGTGACACCAAAGTGGGATAGAACATGATACAAATAAGTCCAGTTGAGAGAATCGAATGCCTTTTCAAAGTCAATGGCTATAGCTGCGGCAGGTGATTTAAGAGATTTAGCTTTGTAGATTAAATTAAATAATGAGCAGAGATTATCAGAATCAGTTCTATTTTTGATAAATCCAGCTTGGGAGGAGTGGACAAGTTTTGAAATTATTGATTGTAAACGAGTATTTTATATTTTGGCAAAAATGTTCCCATCTGTATTAAGTAATGTTATTGGTCTGTAACTGGATGGGAGAGAAGGGTCTTTATCTTTTTTTGGTAGGACGGTTATAATGGCTTCTGTCATAGAATAGGGAAGTTTACCTTGTGAAGATGCCTCTTTGAACACCTTAAACAGTACGGGGCATAAGATGTCAGCTAGGGGTTTATAAAAGTCTATGGAAAAACCGTCACTCCCAGGAGCTTTACCAGATTTAAGGGAATTTAGTGCTGCTTGTATCATTTAGAGAAAAGCGTTCATCTAGCAAAGCCATACCTTGTTGGGAAAGGTGTGGTAACTGTAAATTGTCCAGAACTTCTTGTATATGTTCAGGTTGTGGGGGAGTGGGGTGAGAGTATAATTGTTGGTAGAAGGATTGCATAATATGGTTAACTGAGGGATTTTCTGTATGGATTTTGCCTGAAGGATCTTTCAAACCAGCAATATGTCTCTCCAGCTGTTGACTCTTGAGCTGATAAGCAAGCAGCTTCCTGCATTTATCCCCTTGTTCCCAATAACGGCATTTAAGTCTAAGGAGGGCAAGTTCAGCTTTCCTGGATATTAATTTGTTGATTTTAATTCTAAGCTGAAGAATTTCAAGGTGAAGTTGTGAGTTATTATCAGGATTTTTTGTTTTACAATATTGGATTTCTTTTTCTTTAAGAGATTTCTCTAAATTGGCCAGTTGCTGTTCCCTTAGTTTTTTCTTGCGTGCTGCACAGCTTATAATTTTCCCTCTAACTGTTGCTTTAAGTGTTTCCCAGATGGTACCTTGAGATACATCAGGAGTGTTGTTAAAGGAAAGAAATTCTTGGATTTGGGATCTAATCCAAGGTAAGAAATCGGGGTCTTTCAATAAGAGTGGGTCTAGACGCCAGGAGGGGGATTTGGGCGGGTCCCAAATAAAATGTAATTTTATAGGAGAATGGTCTGATACAGTAATCAGGAGGATAGTTTTGTTGATAATTTTTTCAGTGATGAATGGGGAAGAAAACCAGTAGTCAATTCTGCTATAAGATTTATGAAGCGATGGGTAAAAAGTATAGTCGTGCTGTCTAGGATGGTGTGGTCTCCAAATGTCGGTGAGACCAAAGTCTTTCATTAGCATTGAGAGTGCAGAAATACTTCTGGGTGGAATCACATGAAGAGTTACTTCTGTCTAAATGTACTTCCAAAGCTAAATTGAAATCCCCACCTACAAGTATAGGAGAATTGTTAAAATTACTGTTCATAATTTGTTGGGCCATATTATGAAATAATTCAGGTGAATCAGAGTTAGGGGCACACACACTGACTAACATAAGGGGGCCTGCAGGGGTATTTAAGTGGGCTATAATCAATCTGCCATCTGAATCGGAGATGGATTTGATAAGGGTCCAGTTAAGGGATTTATGTAATAGAATAGCAACCCCCCGTTTTTTAGAAGTAGAAGAGGACGCGAATACTTGACAGACCCAATCCCTTCTGAGTCTGTCGACATCCTCTATTAAAAGTTTTGTTTCTTGTAAGAAAGCAATATGAGTTTTATGCTTTTTGAGGTAAGAAAGTATTTGCTTTTGTTTACAATGTGAGTTGAGTCCCTTAACATTCCATGAATGTAGAATTAGATCACTCATGTTAATGGGGAGATGAGTATGAAAACACAGATAGGAAGCAAGGGACTCATGAAAGGGCTAGAGGATGTTAAAGACTCAGAAGGGAGAGGGCTAGCACAGTCAAATGCATGCAGGATATTTAGTTTGTAGAAATACTTAAATCCTGGGTGAATGTTTCCATTGGGTCTCACAAGGAAGAGAGGTAGTAAAAAGAATGTAGAAGAAATATATATAGTTACTAAACAAAACCTATGCATGTTATACTAACACACTATGAAGTCTTTAGGTAATATAGCAAGATATGAGTCGGTGAAATCACCAAGACTCTCTTGCTATACTACAAAGCATGTAAATAGTAAGTAAATCTTGGGAGAAAATGATCTTAAACCCAAGATACAAACTGTAAACAATTATTTCTATCAAGTTATAACTTTAAAAGCAGAGATTAGGGTCTGTACCAGGGTCCTGTGCTCAGCATCGAACAGATGTCAATATGAGAAATAGTTTGCCAGCACCAGGTAAAAGTGACATAGTACTGTCCAAGCTTGCAGAGTTTAGAAGATGTGCTAAGTATGCACCAAGGGGAAGCCACAGACCGCCAAGTGTGCTTTTAATCCAGCGTTTTTATTGCACAGAAAATGTAAAGTACAAAGCTTCCACACTCCTTACAAGCTGCCAACCTCCTCCATTGAAACTCACAAGTGTCCTAACGCGTTTCACGCCACCTGGTGCTTAATTATAGGAATGTATTAAAAGCACACTTGGCGGTCTGTGGCTTCCCTTCGGTGCATACTTAGCACATCTTCTAAACTCTGCAAGCTTGGACAGTACTTTGTCACTTTTATCTGGTGCTGGCAAACAAGTTATAACTGTGACTAGAACTAAAGTGAACACAATAATTCCCTGGGGGGAGGGAACCATGAACATCTTACTATATAGGAAAAGGGGATTACAGAAAGTATATGCAATCCCAGACATAACAATATATCACGAACCTAAGTTAGACTGGGAAAAAGAACTGAGCTAAAACACTATTACGGTAATACAAACAGTATGCCATCATGGTTGGCTAAGTCCTAAAATTATAAGAGCAGCCGTACTTGTGCCATCTACTGTGTACTTACTCAAATAATCATAATGCTTAGACACAGAAGTGTTTATGGAGTGTTCAGGTAAAATGGAGCGAGTAGGGTCCAAATAGTATAAAGATTAATGGGGTATCGAGGAATTACAAGATCCAAATTGTATGGGGGGAGGGATATCTAGTGAAAGTCTTGTATTAAACAGGAATACGTAGTCATTCTGGCAATATGACATTATAAGAGTTGAGTTTGTTCAGGCTTCTAGGTACTGCATATATTATTGATAAGTACTAGGTATTTAATAGTAGCACAGACCCAAAAATCATCCCTAGGGAAGGAGTTGCTTTAACATAACATTTTGCTCTAAAGCCACTAATCTGAGGAAGCTTTCAGGTGCACTCTCATTCAAATCAATCAACATCTGCAGCCTCCTTCCTAAAATGGATGCCCTACAGGCCTTCACCAGCAAACACTGCCCTGACATCCTGGCAGTTGTCGAAACCTGGCTCACGCCATCAGTACCGGACCATGCAATCAGCCTTCCTGACTACAACGTCTTTAGGTTGGATCGCCTCTCCAAAAGAGGCGGAGGCTGCGCTCTCTACTTAAAAGACTCCATACAAGAGCACCACATCATTACCTCACTCCAATCCACAACTGCTCAGATACTGCCAGCGAGAATCCTCCTTGGAGTCCAAAACAAAACCCTCACTGTTGCCACCATCTACATCCCTCCCAAAGAACAGGGAACTGGTCTAACAGGTGTTCTTGACTTTGTAAAGTTACTCCCACCAGACACCGAATCCATCCTCCTAGGTGACTTCAACATCAACTGGCCTGCGGCCGATGCTGGTGCACACAGGAATACCGTTGCTGCGGCGAACCTCACACAAATGGTTGACTCACCAATCAGGAAAAATTACAGGACCGGCACCAGCACACTGTTGGACTGGATCCTTACCAGTCACCCATCGCGGATATCTAACACTAATGTCCTCCCTGACTCTCTCAGCAATTACTCTCCTGTTAGCTGCACCTGGTCAAATAAATTAATCAACCACCAAAAACAATCACCAGCAGGGTTCTACCCAGTGGTCACCTTCCTCGACTCAAATCCCATCTCCTCCATCAAGACTGGTCCTCTATCTTCACTGCAACCAATGTAAACACTGCCTTGACCACTTCATAAACATCTTCACTGTGGCCTGTGACACGTATGCTCCTATTAAGAAACGCAAAGTCAAATCACTCAGTAACCCTAGGCTCACAGGTGACCTCCTTAGGATGCTAAAAACAAGAGACCACCTATGGAAGCTGGCCAGAAACTCTGGAAGGCAAAACGACATTTAAAACTACAAATGTGCCCGCAATGACTGCACCAAAACCATCCGGCCAATGAAGTCCGCCTGCTATAAGCATGCCATCACAAAATCCTGGGGCAATGGTCGGGAATTCTGGAAGAACATAAAGGAACTCACAGGGAATCCACCCAAACCCCCCCCATCAATACTCAACATCAACGGAACCACAACCCTCAACCCAAAAACCACTGCGGATACCTTTAACAAAGCCTTTACCGACCTCAGCGCTGTCCTACCCCAGGGCTACTTCAAAGATGGTGAAGCCCCTCTGTCCACAATGAACATTACTTCCACCAGCTCCCCCCACTTCTACTTCAAAGCAGCCAATGCTCACCAAGTACGCAAATATGTTACCAAAGCCCTTGGTAAATCAAGATTCAGTAATGACTAACTCGATCTCAAAATCCTGTCTCTCACACTTGATGAAGTACTTAGTCCTCTGACCAGAATTTTCAACCTCTCCTTCAGCCTTAGCCAGTTCCCGGACAGATGGAAATCTGCAGGGTTTTAAATAATTGATTAGCAGTTTTTTCCTTGGGACTATACTAACTGTACAGAAAGTATTTATATAGATTTTCTAGCAGTGTTCTGTTTATTAAACACAGTGAGGCAAGAGCTATGCATTTTCACAAAGATTTAACACTTTTATGAGCAAAACGCTAATCAATTTTTAGAGTTAAATAAATCCCTGATCTGCCACTGTCACCCCAATCCATAAAAGAGGTGACAAAACTGCTCACGATAACTACAGACCTATCTCCCTACTACCCCCACTCTCCAAGGCACTAGAACGCATCGTCTCGGACCAGCTCACAGAATACCTGGATACGTACAACATCCTGTGCAAGCAACAACACGGGTTCTGCAAAGGTCACAGCACCTCCACAGCCCTACTTGAATTCATCGGCGCAATCCACAACGCACTTGATTCCGGTGAACTACTAGGCTCAATCTACATTGACTTAACTAAAGCCTTCGACACTGTCAATCACCGCCTCCTACTTGTCCAGCTTCAGAACACTGGGCTGTCAACTGACACCATTGGCTGGTTTAAGAGCTGCCTTGAAGAATGGTCCCAAACAGTAAGAATCGTTGATACACTCTCAGACCCTAGACCGGTCCGCTCGGGAATCCCCCAGGGCTCCATTCTGGGACCCCTCCTCTTCAGCCTATTCTCAAACTCACTACCGGACAGCTGCCCAGAACAAATAATTCTCTACGCCGATGATGCTGTGATCCTCACCTTGGACCCTGATCCAATCCAGTTACAAAATAAACTTCAGCGGGCCTTCTCCTCCATCGAATCCTGGCTCCTAAATCATAAACTGCTTCTCAATCAGAAAAAAAACAAGTCTATGGTCTTCTGCAGCCCCCACAACAAAAAAAAAACAACTCCACCTCTCCATTGCAACTGAACAAGGAGCCATCCTAGAGCAAACACAATCGTTCAAGTACCTTGGCAACACCCTTGATCCCCACCTCTCATACGCTGTCCAAATCAGCAATGTGGCAAAGTCTGCCAATGCGAGATTGGGCATATTATTCCAGCACAGGAAACACCTAACCCCAGAAGCACTGTCAGTGGCCTTCCAAAGTTCCATTGTCAGCATCATAGACTATGGTCTTATCATATATGGGTCTGCAACTACCACTGCTCTCAAACGTATCACAACCTCCCTGAATAAAGCCTGTCATCTCATCACTAGCTCAATCGCCATACCCACACATGTGACCTTTATTCCCAATCTGGATGACTTCAACTGGACAAACGCATAAAATACCAAACCTGCATCATGGCCAAGAAAATTATAATGGGGCTTGCCCCACCTGGTGTCTGTGCCCTCCTTAAGCCTAGACATAGGAAAGTCACTACAAGGAGATCCAATTCCCATCTATTACATATCCCACGATGTCGCACGACCCAAGAACAAAAATATTTCGCCTATCGGGCATCCAACTGGATCAACTCTCTTGGCAGCGACACAACAACCGCTCCAACACTCGGCCTCTTCAAGTCCAAGCTGCGTCTCTCACTGCTTGTATCCTGCGATTGCCCATCTTAACATTTCCACCGTTCCAGCTGCACATGGCCCAGCACCCAGCACCTGCAATCAGTCTCTGCACCCCTAGCACCTTACCTGTCATATTCTCGACAAGGACCCTGGCTGCACTGTCCCACCTCGCCCACCTCCCCCGTAGATCTCCACTCCTGCCTCTGCCCCAACCACCTCCCATACCCCTTACCCCTGCACCTCCTACCCCCTCAATCGCTTCCCTCACTTCTCCCCACTGACCCTCCTCCCCTTGTCTTGCTCATAGCTCAAGTCTTTGTACTGGTTATTACATGTCTGTAAGTCAGTGACTATATGTTTGTAACTAAAAATGATGACTGTTACACATGCTGACGTGGAACCCTTGTAAAAGAGCCTCGGCTCAAAGGTATTGTAATCCTAGATTGAAATAAATAAATAAAAATAGTGAGATTTCAAGAGCTGGAGATGGTCGAGCGAGCTCAGCTACAAGATTACAACACAGGCTTAAAAAGCCATATCATAAGGGCTACGAATCAGACTGTGCTATCTATTATTGATTACAGTACACTGAGTAAAATAATAAAGATGAGACACCTCGAAAATAGCCTGCAACGCCTAATTGTAGGGTAAAACTGAAGACTAACTGATAGATAAATAAAACAGTACAAGAAGTTGGTATACCATGGTTAAAGAAAAAGGGATTTAAAAGTTAGATAAAGGCGGGTTGGACTGGGAAGGAGACGGGAGAAAAATATTAAAGAGTTAAATGCTAGTCTGGGATCTAGTAGTGGATGAAGGGAATAACTAGTTGAGGACCTCATTAATACAAGCCAAAGATACTGTAAATTTATATTGTTTATATATGGTAACAAATGTGTGGGGTGATGTTGGATCACAAATTAGTTAAGCGGGCAACCTCCCTTAATGGTTATGTGAGAAGGACATACTGATAAAAAAAGATGGCAGACTCCTCTAAATGATTATAGAAAATCATTTAGCACATATGAATTAATCTAACATTATATAAAAACAGTCCTTTTAAAAGAAGAACATAGTCCAACATTAGGGATACTCAAAAACTGACATTATGAGTAATATATGCAGAAATAACTGGATGTATAATGAAGCAGACATTACATTGAGACAGAAAACTCCAAGACTGTCACAATGAGATGCCTAAATAATACGACATGCTATTAAACCAAAAGCCTGTAACCGCGATGTACAGCTTATCGCTTTCCAAACCAGCTGGGTGCGATAGTATGCACACACAAGGAATGCGATGCATGGTTGCAGGGCAGACAAATTCTGACAGTGATCAGAGAGCCGAGGTTAATTAGGCACTAACCTCGAGAGGTACTAATATATAGACATGCCCGGCATCATTTATAGGTCTGATTTGTTTTGAGCTTCCCCTTCCATTTCTTTTTAGGAGGCTCTGCCGATTTGAAAGGGGAGCTGGTCACCAATTCAGCCCAAGAGGAATCGGGAGACCTGCTGCCCTGTAAAGCATTTCCAAGGTAATTGCCTACAGGATCCACAGCTGATTCCAGGAGGTCTTCCTGAAACGAGTTCAAGTCCTCTTGTAGTAAAGAAAACTTATTGGAGAGGATTAGGGGTGTAGTGAAGCCAACATGTCACTCGTGCTGAGAGGTAGGCCTAGAAGGAGTAGCATCTGCACAACAGGCATGTTTAGAAGAAGGTGGATTCAAGTTCTTTTTGTCTAGCAAGCGGGCTGAGATTCGGACAGGAGGTGCTGCATCAGCCTGGAGAGATACAGGTTTCTCAGTGCGTTCATGATTTGAAGCCATAATGTGGTTGTGCAGGATTGATTGGGGAGTTGCAGAGACAGTGGGAGAAGGGGTCACATCAGTATTTCCAAACGGGGCAGTTGGAGGCTGGTGCTCACTAAGAAATGCAGCCAAGGCTTCGGGAGTGTTGAAATCTTTGGTTGAGTCACTCAGAAACAGGCGCAGGACAGTGCAGAGCAAATTTGATCCCTCGCTGGTGTATGGTAGTCTTAATAGGATTGAAAGCTCTGCGTTTATTAGAGAGTTCCTTAGAGAAGTCTCTAAAAATAGAAATTCTATGATCTTGCCAAGTAAACGTTCCCACTTGTTTTGCTCCATTGATAATCAGTTCAGTGTGGGCATAGTTTAAGAATCTTGCAATGATAGGCCTAGGTTTCTGATCTGGACCAGCCCTCCAGCTTAAAGTACAGTGTGATCTCTCAATAGTAAGATCTTGATCAGGTGGGAGTTTCAGCAGGGATGGCAGCACATGTAATAGAAACGCACTAGTGTCTCAGAGTTCTGCACCTTCATGAAAACCCAAAAATTTCAGGTTATTGTGTCTATTTCTGTTTTCAATGTCATCGATTTTATCTTGTAGGCTTCTGACAACTCTATCTTGCTCTTTGATGGTGGCTTGCAGGATGTTAATAGAACTTCCATTTTGAGCTACTTTAACTCCAGCATCATTGATTTTTTGGTCTAACACATGCATGCTAGTGATGTTTTGTTGAGATGTTATTTTTAAGTCGTTAATTTCACAGATGAGCTGTTGAAACATAGTTTCCACTCTGCTGAGGGAGCTGTTTTGCAGGAGTTGCTCAGCCATTGTAGTAGGCCTTCACAGAGAAGCAGTATAAATGCAGAAAATTATAGCTATAGAGTGTATGATATAAAGAAAATAATTTACCGGAGTTGAGCTACGATGTTAGTAAAATTATATTTCACTTGCTGGTAAACGCTGACAATCTGGGATCAGGAGGCTGGACAATGATAGATGGTAGTCCCAGGAAGAAGCAGAATTAAGCAGCCACCGTCAGCAGTCAGGCCACGTACCCCCGTTAGCCACATTTTCAACATAGGCATTTTGGGACCTCCCCTCATGAACAGTGGTGCTGTGATTTTGTTACTCTATCCCAAAAGTTCATTTCCCAAAGTGACAACGCCATTGTGCGCCACAGGTGCGGAAACATATTTTGAACAGGATGTGAAAAATGACAGCTGTATTGTTCATAAGGAGGTGTGAAAAAATGCCAGTGTTGAAAATTTGCATAGAAGTATTGGTAAATTTCATAAGTTGTTGGCAGGGCGTGAAACTGCGTAACGCACGCTTGTAACACAGTCATTTTATGGACATTCGGCACCAAATTTTCAACATAGGCATTTTAGGACCTCTGCTCATGAACAGTATCACCATCATTTCCTCAAACTGTCCCAAAAACTGATTTCACCCAGCGACTGCGCTATTCTGTGCCGGATGTGTGATAACACATTTCGGCCAGGATATGTCAAATGACAGCTGTACTGTTCATCAGGAGGTGTGGAAAAAAAGCCAATTTTGAAAATCTGGAGTGAAAATATTAGAGATTCATGAAGTTATGAGCGTGCGTGGAAAAAGCGCAATGCATGCTCGTAAAACAGCCATTTTGGGGATTTTTTTCACCAGATTTTTTCACCAAATAATGCATATGGGGCACAAAAACCCTGGCACAATATATCAGTTGGGGAGGATGCTAGCATGCACCAAGCAGGAAAGGGATCTTGGGGGTTATCATCTCTGATGACCTCAAGGTAGGGAAACAGTGTGACAAGGCAGCAGGTAAAGCAAATAGGATGCTGGGATGCATAGGCAGGGGCATCACCAGCAGGAAAAGGGAGGTCATAATTCTGCTATACAAGACACTAGTGAGGCCCCACCTGGAGTACAGTGTACAGTTCTGGAGACCATACCTACGTAAGGATATAGGGTAGAGAAGGCTCAGAGGAGGGCAACAAAGATGGTACATTGATTGCACCATAAGTCCTTTGAGGACAGGTTGAAGAAACTGAATATGTACTCCCTGGAGGAGAGGAGGGAGAGAGGGGACATAATAGAGATATACAAGTATCTTACAGGGAGGAACAGGGTGCAAGAATACACTATTTTTAAGCGAAAAAGATGTTCCAGGACTAGAGGGCATGGGATGAAATTGGAGGGAGGACGATTCAGAGGAAATGTGAGGAAGAAGTTCTTCACAGAACGAGTGGTGGACAAGTGGAACACCCTGCCAGAGGAAGTGGTGGGGGCTGAAACAATCACGGGATTTAAGAATGCATGGGACAGACACAAAGGAATTCTGGAAGTCAGGGGTAAGGGGCAACAGAGTTCTAGGAAAACAAACTGAAGTTACAAACTTAAATGGGCAGACTAGGTGGGCCATAGGCCCTTATCTGCCGACACTGTCTATGTATCTATGTATATTTGCAACACAGGCTTTTTGAGAGAACCCCTCATGAACAGTGGCACTGTCATTTCATTACTCAGTCTAGAAAGGTGATTTTGCGCAGTGACCGCAAAATCACCTTTCGGAACCGAATAATGCCATGACAGTGACTGAATTCATGAGGACGGGTCTCAATAACCCCACATTGAAAATTTGGTGCAAAATTCCCCCAAAAAGCCCGAGATATGCACCAAAGTTGAAAAAACCCTATTCATGCCATTATACACCTTATCGACATTTCTTCAGTTCGCGGTCAGCTTTGAAGAGTGCAGACGAAGTTCCGGTCCACCAAGAACGCTGCCAGACCCTGGAGGCATAGGGGGAGGTGGTGGGGAGGCAGGTGTGCAGAGTTTGGGTGTAAAGGGGAGGAGGGCAGAAAGACTGCTGAGGACCGTCTTTTTACAGGGTTTAAACAAACAAACAAAAAATCACGGGACGGTTTTAATTTTCAGGTTTTGGCATGCTGGGATGGGCTCCCAGCATGCCACCTAAGTGTTTTTGGGGATGCTGTAGCCGACAGGGGATTGGGCACCCCCATCAGTACACAACGAAAGTGGGGGGAACAGCCGAAGAGGACTGGGCACCCCCTTGGCACATAACAAATGGAGAGTTGCATTATGCCGACAGGGAGTGGGCTCCCCCATCGGCACATGCATTGGGACAGGGCATGCCGACAGGGGGATTGGGCACACCTGAAGTCGGCAGTATGGTAGGCAGTGTGCTGCCATGTTAATTTTTTTTCACCACCAGGGAAAGCACGTCAGGAGGTCTGTTGCATATGACAAGCTTTGCTCGCATTGCAGCGAACTGTTCCTTAGAAGTGCTCACCACATTAAGTATACATGGTGCGACGCTCACATGCAGGCCTGTTGAGGAATGAGGGAAGCACCTACTGGTGCATGCCCTGCACTTGCCCAACAGTGACCACGCCTCCAAATCTGCTACTACCGCAATATGTTGGCTGCGCATGCGTGAGCCAACATAATAAGTAGCTGGGCCACTCTGAGTGATATGAGCTTTAACACAGAGAAATGCTGCATTACACATTTGGGTAAACGTAACAAAATGGCAGATTATACCCTAAATTGTAAACTGTTAAGACGCTCAGGAGAAGAAAGGGATCTAGGTATAATAATTGATAATAAGCCGATGTTCGAAGCACAATCAGGGTTTTATTTCACTTTAAAAACTGATAAATGTTTTGCTCATAAAAGCTCTAAAACATTGTGAAAATGCATAGCACTTGCCTCACTGTGTTTAACAAACATAACACTTCTATAAAACGTATATAAATGCTTTCTGTACAGTTAGTGTTGTCCCAAGGAAAAAACTGCTGATCAGTTATTTAAAACCCTGACAATATGTAAATCAAGTAGGCAAAACTAATAAATTACCATGGTTACTAAAAAGGAACTTAAAAAGTAGGAGTTGGGAGGTTATTATGCCACTGTACAGGGCATACACGTGGAGCTGCTACTGGACTGTGGAAGCTAGGTGTGGGGGCCAATTTCAAGGGGGAGCGATTGCGGTGGAGGAGGTGCAGAGTAGGGTCATGAAGATGATTTATGACATAAGACAGAGGCCTTATGGAGAGAGGCTTCAGGAATTGAACCCAATATCACTGAAGACAAGAAGAATAAGAAGGGACCTCAATGTGCTATGACATGATGCAGGATAATTACTTACTGAATGAACCGAAGTTGGAATTTAAAAATGATTTGGTTAACACCAGGGGACATCCCTTGATATTGCAACCAATGAGCTATAACACAAATAGAAGGAAGGCTTTCTACACACAGAGGATTGTCACCCCCTGGAATAGGTTGCCCTGGAAATAATACTAAGTAATAATAAAGAAATGTTTAAACAAAGATTGGATACACACATAACGAATGGTAACACTATCCAGTATTATGGGTAAAGTGGACAGGAACATCTGAAGGGCTCTTAGTCTCTTTGGCACCATAGTATGACCTTAGTATGTAGGCAGATCCCTTAACAGGGAAATCCATGTGGATGTTGTGTTCCCGAATTGTAGTAAAGCCTTTGACATTGTCTCACATAGTGAATTAATAAAGTACTAACTAATAGAAACAGGCTTAAATGTTAGGGTAATATCATGGATTAAACCATGGCTACATGGGAGAACACAGCAGGTCAGATCAGGGACATAACAGCAAGAGTGGTGGCAAACAGTGGGGTGCCCCAGGGGGTCAGTGTTGGGACACATTTTGTTTAATACACATACATGGCTACAATGCACTGTAACAGTGGTGTCTGGCTCTCCAAGTATGCTGATGACACCAAGATCGACACCATGGTAAACAGCTAAGTGGATGTTGTAAAACTACAAACTGAGCTAAATAACTTACACAAGTACTGTATATATAAATGCTGATTCTTCTTCTAGAATCCTGGGCAGATAAGTATAGACTGGGGTTTAATGTTGAAAAGAGTGCAGTTATGCATCTGGGTAAAAACAAACCGTGTGCTGATTATACACTAGGGGACAATAATTGAAAGTAACAGAGGAGAGGAACTGAGGTGCGATAATCTCAAAAGATTTTACATTTAAGACGCACTACAGGCAGAGAGCAAAGAGGGCAAACACAACACTTCACTATATTAGAAGACATATTTCTAGCAGGGATAAAAAATTATTGATAATTTATTTATTTATTTAATGTCTTTGGTAACCAGGTAAGTGCACTGATCCATTGGACAGTTTTCAGACACGACCCAGGCCACAGATGCTGGGCTGCAAAATAACAATCAACAGAGACGATGTACAAAAATAGCAATAGTACAGAGTAACCCATATAATACAACATACACAATATAATACAAGATTTGGTAACGGACCTCCAGACAAGGTAATTAACACACGATGGAGACAAAGCAGGTCTGCAAGCACAGTTTCACTGTTCAAGGTCTATCTATGATGCCTACCTGCTGTAACAGTGGGCAGTAGGCTAAATTAGTAGGTGCACAGAGGCATACATACAGCATACACGCTATACAAGCTGACAATTATCTAGGATAATTAGGTGCAGAGAAGCTCAGCCTTGCTAGAGAAATATCAAAACAGTGCATCAGTAGAACTGCAAAGAGGTAAGAACAGGTTAGGAGAGCAGAGAGTACCGTGATGTATGATGCAGGTAGAGAAGGCTAGGGGGCAACAGGGAGGTGAGTTGGACGAAGGGGAGGGGTCCCAAAAGATGGCACAGCAGTTCCTGGAACCATGATGGTCTATACCCACTGATGTTATCTAGGGGACAATTGATGATGGCAGAGAAAGCTAAGGGACATAAAGAGTGGGAAAGGCCAGAAATGTAGGGCGATGGAGTTGTCCCAACAGCTCAACAGGTCCTAGCATCTTGGTAGCCCACTCTCTCTGGTATTGTCTTGGGGGTAGTTATAGCCTGACCCAACTAGAAGCCAGTTGTGCAGATTGGTTTTGAAGGACAGATGGGTGGCAGAGGAGCAGATGGATGCAGGTAATTTATTCCACAGGGTGGGAGGGAGGCAGAGGCTGAGAAAGCTCAACTGCCCATGACAGAAGATATATATGGCACTTCGAGTGGGGGAACAGAGGTTACCCTGAGGCTCCTGCGTATCACTCTGTCTGTGAGACGAGAAGAGTAGGGTGATGGACTGGTGGCTCCTGAGGCAGTTTGCAATTAGACAATCCATGGTATAGTCAAAGCAACCGTGTAATGGAAGTCATTCAAGAGACTGCTAGAGAGCACAGTGGTGGGTGGAGTAAGGAGCTTGAAGCACAAAACGGCATATGGAATTGCAAGTGGAGTTTAAACAGGTGTGCAATGAGGAGGACATGAGAGAGTAGACAGGGGAGCAGTACTCTAGTAGGGGCAGAAGATTGCCTAGCGCAATGGAAAGGCGAGCGTCCATGGATAGTAGTTGCTTTAGCCTGTAGACAGCACCAAGTCTTTGGTGGATTTTCCGCACTGTGCTGTGTTCCACAAAAGTAAGAGAGGGGTCAAGGGTAACACCAATGTATTTGAAAGTGGGGACAATGTCAAGCGGTGGACCTGCAGGAGTGTGAACCAGGAGGGACGAGTTTGCTTTAGCAGCCTTGGTCAGGAAGGGTATGGAGCCAAAGAGCATAGCCTTCGTCTTCTTGTTATTGACTATCAATTTGTTGGAGAGTAACAAGTTGTGAGCAGTGCCGTAGTTGACAGAGAGGGTGGATGAGATAGATTTAAGTGAGTAGTCACTATGGTAGCGGACTAAATCATTGGTGTAGAGGAGTGAATTACAGGTGAGGCTATCTGCTGGGAGCACATTTATAAACCTGGAAAAAAGCCAAGTATTGAGCCCTGGGGGACACCAGCACCAATAGGTAAAGTGGAAGAGTGCACTTTGTCTATGACGACAATCTGGGATCTACCAGATAAATAACTGTAGAACCAGGACGTAGTGTTAGATTAGCAACCAAAACTGAAGAGTGGAGTTGAGAAGTTGGTGGTCAACAAGGTCAAACGCCTTGGACAGATCCACAAAAACTGCACCTGTGGCTTTCCCCTTATCCATATTTCTAAGTATGTGGTCTGTAAAAAGTGTCAAGGCAGAAGAGATACTATGATGCTTGCAAAAACTGTGTTGGAGGAGTCATAGAAGGCTGTACTTCTCCAGGTGTTCAGATACCTGGTAATGAATGATTTTTTTCAAGTAATTTGCTGAGATGAGGGAAGAGAGAGGGGCCTGTAGTTTTCTAGCACAACTCGGTCACCAGTTTTGAAAATAGAGATAATGTGTGCAAGCTTCCAAGAGTCTGGCACAGTGGAAGACTAGAGGGCAAGGTTGAAGATGAAAGTAAGGAGTGTGACAACGGCGGAGGAAATCAGTTCTAGGAAAGCCAGGTAAAAACCGTCACTGCCGGGGCTACCTCTGCCCGGAAGTACCATCAGGAGTTTGGTAGTTACTCTCTGGCAAATGGCCTAAAATAAAAGGAGGAGGCGGGATTAGCGTGAGAAAGAGGGCAGTTTTGGCTGATGTTCCCTCCAACGGGTGGTTGAGGGGGAGTTTATTGAGATAGGCCGATAGGTTGGTGAACATGGCGTTTGAACGTCTCTGCAAGTTTAGAGGGAGCTGAGTGCATTAGCAGACTTATTCTGGCAGAGGTAGTTTGAACTTCTGTTGCTGAGATGTTTGTGGAGGGCCAGGAGGGAAGGATTTAGTTACTGCTAAGCTTTAAACTCCTTTTGAGTCTGTTGCCTTTAGGGCAGTAGGGCTTTGCTAACTGCAAATTTTAGTGCAAGGTGGAGGAAGGGTGATAATGGTTTGAACAAGGGCCTTGGCTATCTGATTGTTTCTGGACGGAACGGGTTGGTCCCAACCCCTCCCCCAGGTACATGATTTATTTTATACCAGAGGTACTGACATCACTTCCCAGAAGGGCAAAGGACATCCACCTGTCATAGCAGAAGTGGACATCCAGGAATCTTGCTGTGGGTAGTGTTAGCAGTGGAGTTTGAAGATGGTGGTGAGGCTGTTTCTGGAGAGTTTATCTTTTTTTTTTTTTAAGTGTTGCTGTTGTGTTTTAAATGTAGCCTAAATCCTTAAAATCTTTCTGTGGAAAACCCTCCCACCCACGCCTTGCATTAGCCTTTCTTAAATACGGAAAAGCCACTGGTCGCTGGGTTTAAAGGCTGGGATGGAGGAGCTTAGGGAGTTGCAAACCTCCCCTATGAGCCAACTCTTTAGGCTAATAGTCAGATGTGGAAAAGTTCAGACACTCAAGCGTTGAAAGTTTGAAAGTCTGTATGCTGTATGGGGAGGGGTCGTCTAGGTATAGGTACTGGTAGCTGGAGACACTGTAGACCCACTGAGTTTGTAATTTGGCCTAGAAAAGACTGCTATGATGATGTGGAAGGGACCGCACATCACTAGAGCAGTTATCTTTGGGCAGGTGGCTGGGTGCACAGGGTGTGGTGCGGCCATGATAATGGACTGGGCTTGGAAGTTTGGGGGATGCCCAGTGTCCTACCAGCTGGCACAGCTTAAGGAGGAGGTAGAGGGGATCCAAAGGCAGCTGGGGGTGCTGAGGGGTGAGGACTGGAGAGGCAGGAGGAAAGCAGTCACCTACGTGGAAGCACTAAGTGCTGGGGCCTCCCACACTGGGGGAGGAGTGAAGGGAGGTGCTCACACTAGGGGAGGAGGGAAGGGGGTAACACAGGGAAATCTAGGGGAACCTGGCAGGTGGGGCCCAAAAGGTAGAAACTTCCACAGCAGTAGGCAAGAAACGGGGAGTGTCCAGAGGAAACCAAAAGGGGTGGCAGGGACTGGGGGGGCACTAGGGATGGGCTAAGGCTCACAAATTGTTTTAACCCTCTATGCCCATTGGTGAAAGAGGAGAGCATGGGGGGGGGGGAAGGAGAAGGATAATGATGTTGCTGCTGGTGAAGCTAGGACAGGAACGGATAGAAAGGGTGAAGGGGCAAGAGGCAAGGGAACAATAGAGGGGGACTTGAACAGGATGGGCTAAGAGGGATGGGAGGAGAATAAAAAGGAGGATCAGGGGAACAAGGAGGAGGCTGAGGGTATGGAACAGGGGAGCACGACAGGCAGGAAGGTGCACAACGTAAATGGGCTGACAGCGAGCAGAAAGCAAAGTAGGCAAACAGATAGGGTGGATGGGTTAGTCAGTAAAGGGGAAAGAAATACAGGGAAAGATATTTGGGTGGGGGGATAAAGAAGGCCAGGATATGAGTAGAGGGGGTGACCAGAGAAAATAATGACGATGCTACCTTCGACACCCAGATTGTGGGAGGTGCAAGGAGGTGGTTGGGGGGAGAACCCAGACGAAGGGATGAGAAGGGGCATGAAAGGAGGGGAAACCTGAGGGGTGAACAGGGAAAGCAAGGGGGAGGTTAGAGTACTGCTACTGGGGGATTCCATGATCAGAGGCATCCAGTGAAAGGGGCAGGGAGAGGGAAAACCTGTCTGATCAGGACCAAATGCCACCCAGGCCTGACTGTGCACAAGGACAAGCATGAGTTGTATTCCCTGGCAAGGGAATGCGGGGCGATCCTGGACATTCTAGTGCACTTGGGGACAAATGACATAAATGGTAATAGTGAGCTAGAAATTCAGGCAAGGTTCCAGGAGTTGGCCAGGGTATGCCTTTCCATAGGCTGCAAGATTATCTTTCCGGAAATCCTGCCAGTGCCAAGGGCTAGTGGGGAAAAGAAGATGATGATGATCAGGGGGATAAATCAGTGGTTTAGGGAGTGGTGTGGGGAATTGGGGTATGGACTGGGGGGAGACCTGGGAGGATAAGGGGCTTTATGCTAGGGACAGGCTTCACCATAATTTGGAGGGGTAGGAAATCCTTAAGCTCAAACTAGCTGGGTTCATCAGCGAAAGGTGGGGTTTAAACTTGTGAAGGAGGGGATCATAAAAGGGGCAGAGCCAGCAGGTACGATAAATGAGGGACATGGTCTCCGCTCCTCTAGGGGGCTCGGGAGATATGAAATGGGTCACCAGGTAGGGTGCAGGAGCTGAGGAATGGAAGCTCAAGGGGGGATTAGAAGAGAAGAGAAGAGAAAAGGGGTGGAGAGTGGTCCTGATGAATGCCAGGAGCTTGGGAAACAAAATGCCTGAGCTCCAGGCAATGCTAGCTAAGAGGGTGGTAGATGTGGCAGCAGTCACTGAGACCTGGGCCACTCAAGGGCACGAGTGGGACCTAAATCTAGGGCTATACTATGTATACAAGTTACTCACCTGTAACAGGAGTTCTAGGAATGGTATAAGTTGTTCATCCACACTTATTGGCAGGTTCCTTGCTGCTTTAAATCTTGCCGGAAGGTCTTCAAGCTGGCTCCTCCCACCCACCCGGGTGGCAAAACTCTCGGCTCCAACGGCCCGGTGGCGCCGCGGGCTGAGGCGCTGGAGGCCACACCTCGCGCTACGCCGCGAATTCCGGTTCGGAATGGACTCGCTGCCGGGGTCGGCAGGGGAGAGGAGGATCGAGGTCCCAACGGATGCTCTCCTCCTCAGGGGTGGAAACCATGAGCGCTCCGCCGCATGCATCACCGCAGCCGGTGAAAGCACCGACAATTGAGGGATGGAGGCGTCTGCCTAACAGAGTCGGGAGGGGGACGCCATGACGATGAGGGCGCTTGACGGCGCGTGATAGCGCTGGCTATCTCGGGACGCACGTCCCCAGGCCACCGACGCCCTAGGGGTGGGACGAAGGGAGAAAATGGAAAACTTCCGGCAGCCCTGGATGGTTGCCGCCCTAAGTCCCCAGATCACCTGCAGGACAGACCCCAATGTGCAAGAGGAGGAGGAGGACAGGCACTCTAGGGGCAGATCCCCAAGGTAGGATGGGGAAGACATGAGCGGACGGAAGGAGGGGGCTCTGGGGGTAGTAAGGAGGAGAGAAAGAAAGAAAGTAAAAAAAAAAAAAAAAACTCTCTGCTCCGCCCCATGATGCCAGATCTAGGCGCTGAAGCCAGGTTATGCGCCGGCCGGAGTAGTGGGATGAACAACATATACCATTCCTAGAATTCCTGTTACAGGTGAGTAACCTGCATTTCTAGGGACATGGATATGTTGTTCATCCACACTTATTGCCAGACTCCTAGCAGTTCTCCGGGAGGAGGGAGGCAAGGCGCACACCCCCTACTTAGGTAGAAAGACTGGAGAACCAAGGCCCCGACCAGCATCCCGGCGTGACTCAAGGTCGATGTGGAAGAGGAAA
Source organism: Neoceratodus forsteri (assembly GCA_016271365.2). Taxonomy (NCBI): domain Eukaryota; kingdom Metazoa; phylum Chordata; order Ceratodontiformes; family Ceratodontidae; genus Neoceratodus; species Neoceratodus forsteri. The sequence goes on from CM028133.1 coordinate 1,138,343,133, forward strand.
CGGTAAGCCTGCTTCCGGGCAGAAGCCCTGTGGATATCCTGGACTGGAGTATCCTCGGAAGTAGCCACCGATGCAGCGGAAGGGCAGGTACAAATGAGCACTTATCCCTCTGGCAGGCTACATGCCCGCCCACCTATAGTGGAGGCCTATGCAGGAGGTGATCCACCCACTCGTCATCTGCTTGGCTGCAGGTCTGCCAGGTGTGGCTCCAGCGTAGATGAAAAATAGCTGGCAAACCTCTCCCGAACTTCAGCCTTACGCTCCCTGGGTAGGTGAGCGTTCAATAGGGTCCCATGGAACCTATATACGGCCTCCGAGGTGTGAAAGGGGATGAACCCCAGCAGAGACTATACCCGGTTAGGGAAGACTCCGCTGCCGCCTAAGGAAGGAACTTCGGGTGGGGCGCAGGACAACCTTGTCCCTGTGGAAGACCAGATGAAAAAATTACTCACCTTAGTAATGTTGTTTCTTCTAATGGAGTCTTGCTATATTATGACATATGCAGTGAGTCCCAACCTTCAAACTGCTCCGAAGGTGAAAGAGTTAACTTTCTATGCCAGGCATGGAACTTTGAGCACGAGCTCGGTTGAAAACTCTGTCTGTTGTTCTTCAAACACAAACTGTTAGATCTTTACGAGCAAAACTCACTAAGGTTCTGTGTGGAAGCTGTAAACCTACACTAACCAACTGGCTACTAAATATAAGACACATTTTTTGGTCCCAAAACAAAGACTCAAGTCAGGGGATCCAAAAAATGAAAAACACAACACCCAAACACCCCAAAAAGGAGGGGTGAGAAAAACAAGGTGGGCATCTACTAAATGCCAACACTGCACTGCACACCCACATCCCAAAAGCAGAGGTTCTGAGAGGGGCAGGCGGGGGGAGGTCATAATATAGCAAGACTCCATTAGAAGAAACAACATTACTACGGTGAGTAATTTTTCTTCAAACAACATGAAGTCTTGCTATATTATGACATATGCAGACTACACGGCAGTACCTCCATGGAGGAGGGACAGAACCTACTTAGGAAATAGGCTCTGAAGCACAGCTGTGCCAAACCGAGCATCACTCCTAGCCTGGATGTCCAGGGAGTAATGCTTGGTAAAAGTGTGAACTGTTTTCCAGGTAGCTGCTTGACATATCTCTAGGATAGGGATGTCCCTGGCAACAGCCAGAGACGCAGCTGTACCTCTGGTAGAGTGAGCCCTCAGGCCTGAGAGAGGAACCTTACCCAGTTTTTCATAGCAAAATTGGATACAAGAGACAATGCACCTGGCAATGGATCTTTTAGTGGCAAGTTTCCCTTTACCAACCTCACCATAAGTGAGAAACAGTTGGAGGGAGTCAAACCTGTGACCCTTGGTACGTTCTATGTAGTAACTAAGGGGCTCTTTTGACATCTAAACTGTGCAGTCTCCTCTCGCCAGAGGAGGAATGGTCAGTGAAGTACACAGGAGAGACACAGATTGATTAAGGTGAAGTCTGAAACCACCTTAGGCAAGAACTTCTGTTAGTCCTGAGGACCACCTTATCTCTATGAAAGGAGATAAAATCAGGCTCCACTGACAATGCTTGTAATTCATTTATGCGCCTGGCAGAAGTGATGGCTACCAAAAACACAGTTTTCCAAGTCAAGTACTTAAGCTCTGCTGAAGACAAGGGCTCAAAAGAGGGTTGCATAAGCTGGGCAATGCAAATATTAAGATCCCAAGCAGGGGCAGGGTCCCTGAATGGAGGGTTGGTGTGAAGCAACCCCTTGAAAAACTTGGAGAATACAGGATGAGCTGAAAGAGAAGAGGGTTTACCTGCTGATAAGAAAACAGACAAAGCTGCCAGGTGCACTTTTAGGGTAGCTGGTCTCAGCCCCAAAGTATTCAAATGCACCACATAATCCAGGACTATGGGTAAGTCAGCAGATTCTGGGGAAATATGCTTGCTAGAGCACCATATGGAAAATCTCTTCCATTTGGAATTATAAGTAGCCCTGGTGGAAGGCTTCCTAGAAGCCTTCAAGATATCCAATACACCTTGGGAAAGGTGTAGGTCAGCAAACTCTAACTCTTCAAGAGCCAGGCCTTGAGATTGAGAGATTTGAGAGTCGGCTACCAAACTCTCCCCTGAGCACAGGTTAACAGGTTGTGATTCCTGGGAAGACACAGGGGAAGGTGGACTGCTAAGGACATAAGGAGTGGGTACCAGGGCTGTCTGGCCCAATCTGGAGCAATCAGCATCATCTTGCAGGGTTGAGATCTGATTTTGACTAGCACCTTGAACAGAAGAGAGAAGGGGGGAAAAGCATAGATAAACTTCCCTTCCCAACTGAGAAGGAAGGCATCCAGAGGGACTGAGCCCAACACTGGGGGCTTGCAGCAAAAAAGGGGAAGTTGGTGATTGTCTGGGGCTGCAAAAAGATCCATCTGTGGAATGCCCCATCTGGCAAATACTACCTCCAGTACTAGGGGATCAAGTGACCATTCGTGATGGCCCTGGGAAATCCTGCTGAGAGCATCTGCCAGGACATTGTCCTTGCCTGGGAGGTGAACTGCCGTAAGGGAGGTGTTCAGAGAATAAGCCAGAGACCACACCTTCATTGCTTCGGTGCACAAGGCCGTAGACAGAGTGCCTCCCTGCTTGTTGATGTACCACAACGTAGTGGTGTTGTCTGTTCTGACCTGTACCACTTTGTTCTGAACAGATGTGGAAAAAACTTGAAGTGCTAGAAAAACTGCTCTGAGTTCCAACAGATTGATGTGGAGCAGAGATTCCTGAAAGGACCACAACCCTGGCAGTGAGGTCGCCATGTGAGCCCCCCACCCCAAGAGGGATGCATCTGTAGTAAGGATTAAGGAGTGAGACTGAGGGTGAAGGGACCCTGTCTCAGATTGCTCTGGTCCTGCCACCACTGAAGGACTTGGATCAGGGTCTCGAATCACTGGGATCAATTTGGTTAGAGGGTCTCTCCTTTGAGACCAAAAGGCTCTCAAATGGAACTGGATGTCCCACATCTGAAATCTTGCTCCTGCACTACTGCTGTAGAAGCAGCCATGTGCCCCAGGAGCTGCAGAAAATGCCTGCTGGTCGAGAGACCTGCAGGGTGAAAGAGGAGGCCAGAGAGACCAGGGTCCTTGCTCTTTCCAGAGGAAGGAAGGCTCTGGCCTCTTTTGTGTTCAGTTCTGCACCTATGAAGGTGAGAAGCTGGACAGGCTCTAGAACTGACTTTGGAAAACTGAGAAGGAAACCTAGAGATGTGAGCAGTTGCTGAGTTACCTGAAGGTGTAGTTTGACTTGGTCTGGAGAATGGCCTACTATGAGCCAGTCGTCCAGGTAAGGAAAGATGGCAATCTTTTGCCTTCTTAAGTGGGCAACTGCTACTGCCAGGCATTTTGTGAATATCCTCGGGGCAGAGGTGAGGCCGAAGGGCATTGCTCTGAACTGGTAATGGCCTGAGGGCAGTTCGAATCTGAGGTATTTTCGATGGGAGCTTCTGATAAGAACATGGAAGTAGGCATCCTTGAGGTCCAGAGATGCTAGCCAGTCCCCTGGCCTTAGAGAGTGTAAAATAATTCCCAGAGTCACCATTTTGAATTTTGGTTTTAAAATGTGCTTGTTCAGGTATCCGAGATCCAGGATGGGCCGCCATTCTCCTGTCTTTTTTGGGGTAAGGAAGTACCTGGAGTACAACCCTTTGCCCTGGTGTAGGGGTAGAACCCTTTCCACAGCTCTGAGAGCCAGGAGGGTAGAAACTTCTGTTTCTAGGGCAAGTGCCTCTGATGGATTTGCAGGTGGAAAGGACCTGGTTCTCATCTTTGGAAATGTTTTGAAGCTGAGAACCAGTCCCTGGCTTACTACTTCCAGGACCCACTTGTCTGATGTTAAAGACTTCCAGTCCTGGACAAAGTAAGCCAGCCTGCCCCCTACAGGTAGTGGAGAATCGGCCCTAGCCACCCCATCAGGGTGCCTCCTTGGCAAGGGCTTTAGGCTGAAGGGTGGAAGCAGGTCTGCTTGTACCCCGTCTGCCTCTCCCTCTAAAGAACCCCCTCTGGGCATAAGCTGAAGAGGAGGCCTGGGCTTGGTAAAAGGCCTATGAAAAGGTCTCGCCCTGCCCTGGAAGGCTGCCTTGAGGAGTGGCCTGCCTTCCTTGGCCTGTGCACCCTATAGGTGGTCCTATACTCATCCATTTTTCATGTAATTCTCTGTCTGATCCCCAAACAGAGAATTACCCACAACAGGAAAATCCATGGCCTTAGTCTGTGTATCCCAGACAGGCTAGTACATCTGAGTCAAGCCATTCTGGCAGTGCCACAGATGTAGCCATAACTCTTGATGACACATCATTAGAGTCCACTGCAGCATGGAATTGCATCTTGGATGCCTCAATACCATCAGCAGCCACCTGCTCCAGCTCCTTGGCAAACTGGCCAGGGACCTGCTTCGCTAGAGCCAAAATAGTATCCCATCTGGATTTCTGGTATCTAGCAACATAAGCCAAATAATTTGCCTGTCTGAGTCCCAAGGATGCTGCCATGTACTGTTTCTTTGCCATGACATCAATCCTTCTGGAGTCCTTGTCAGGGGGGTGTGAAGCCAAGGGAATATTTGACTTGTCACAGGCTGCAGCCTGCACTACCCCAACATGGCTGCATTGTTGTGTAAGGAACTCCGTATCAGAGCCTGACAATGTGTACCTTTTGTCCATTCTATTATCCACAGGAGGTATAATGTGAGGAGTTTTTAGAATTTTTACTGTCTGTTTCCCAAAAGATTTATGCAAAGGAATAGACAGTCTCCTGGACTCTGGGATATCCATCATTTATACATAGTCAGGCTCCTCTTGATCATCCACAGCTTCCTCCATAGGGAGCTGGAGGGTTTCAGCCACTTTTTTATAAAACATAAAATGAGAGGGGGACTCAGAAAGCCTGGGGGAAGACACTTCTGAAGGTCTGTCTGGGGAGATGTCCGGTTCAATGGGCACATCCAGACTTTCAAATCCACATTCACTCTCCTCATACTCCTTTTCCCCTCCTCCGGTTCATAAAATTCCTCTAAATCATATTCTTGAACCGGTGGAACCGACTGAACCGTACGCTTACCTGATCGTGCCGGTTCGGTCAGAACCTGGGAAAGCGACTGGACAATTTTAATCGCTTTGGCTATTTCTTCAGCGGTTGGAGATGGAAATTTTGGCTCCACACCTGCTGATTTTCTAGTCCTTTTTGCTGGAACCGACTCCTCCGACTTGGCTCTCCTTTTGCCTGAGGAAGTCTCGCCCTGGTCAGAGGGCACTCCCTCCGGTTCCGTTACAACTGAACCGGGCTGGCAATCCAGGTCAGCGGACTTCTTGGCCTCTCTTTCCTGAGCCTACCAACTCTCTTATCCAGGGTAGCTGCAGGAAAATTCTTGCAAATCTGGCAATCTGCATTGAGGTGGCCAAACCCCAGACAATAAACACAGGTGGTGTGGGGGTCAGCCTTGGCAAAGGCTTCCCCACAAACACTGCAGTGTTGAAACCCAGTGGACCCAATTTTTCTTTTGGGTTTCTCAGACATAATGCCAGCCTAACCAAAACTTGCCCGTTTATGGCAATCTGCCAAGCAAGACTCTCTTATCGGTTCCCAACCGTGTCACGGGTCGTGGAAAAAAATGTAATGAAATCCTTTTTAGAACCGATAAGAACCGGAACCACACTCTAAAAGACAGATTTAATGTAGTTACAACAACCTGATCGGTTCAAACCGAACCGATAATACCTGCTACAAGTTCCACACAGAAAATAAATGTAAAACCTATCTAGTACTTACGATACCACAGACAGAGCTTGAACTGACTAGTTGCGGTTTAAATTCGGTTAAAAAACCGAAAAATTAATACTTTAACCGACAAAATGAACCGAGCAGAAGGAGAAATCTCCGGAGTGACTGTTCAGTGAGGAAGAGTAAAGAATCTGACAGTTTGTGTTTGAAGAACAACAGACAGAGTTTTCAACCGAGCTTGTGCTCAAAGTTCCATGCTTGTATTGGAAAGTTAACTCTTTCACCTCCGGAGCAGTTCGAAGGTTGGGACTCACTGCATATGTCATAATATAGCAAGACTTCATGTTGTTTGAAAGGGAGATTCAAAGGAGCACCTGGAACTCTCTCCTCCTTCTGGATGGCAGAGTGGCCCCAAGAAGGTGTTCTTCCACAACAGGTGGGGGAAACTCACACCTGTGCAACGGTTCTAACGACTTGCCTGTGAGCTAAGCCCATACCAGCGCAGGTCCCACAGAAATAGGGATACTCTCCCCAAAGGGGAGGTGTGATCGAGGCCTAGAGAAGGGCCAGACCACCTTATCTGCGCCACCGACTGCCTTCCGGCCCACGCCCGGAAGACAGGGGTGATCAACAGAAGCACCTAGAGGGTCGTCGGCCAAAGCCCTAGTTCAAAGAACGGACCGCAGATGGTCCGGAATGCTCGCCCGGACACGGGAGAGGGCCAGGCCCTATCCCATGATCAAATGGAGAACTCTACCCATTGAAGGCGAGCATGTTTAACCAACCTCTAGCAGGACGCCTCGGAACATCGAGGACCATGCCGAAGGACTCAAGGCCTGGCCCCTAGCCGCACAGGGACCAGGCTTTCAGGTGCAGGGATTGAAGGTTCAGATGGAAAACCTTCCCCTGAAAACAGAAATCAGGACTGGGCAGACTGGAAGCCGCCTCGGGAGCCTGGGGCTGAGACTGAGGAGAGCTGGATACCAGAGCTGGAAATCCAGTCTGGGGCTACCAGCATCGCCTGCTCTAGTCCTCCCCTGCCCGGTGAGGTCAAGGGAAATAGGGGAGTGAAGGGGCCCGGCCCGGCCTGGTAACGGCATCCCCACAGCAAACCTTGCTCAGGGGCGGGCATGAAACAGTCTCGGCCTCTGATTCTCCCTGGAGGAGGAGGGAGAAGATCCTGTGCTACCTCCCGCAGGGGAGACCACTCGAGAGGCGCAGCCTATGTCCGGCTTAGGGCATCAGCCAGGGAGTTGGAGGCTCCTGCCATCAAATGGCTGGGAAACCACCTCCAACTGCGTGAAAAAACCCAAGGCGGAAAAATTCCTTACGCCGAGGCAAGGGGCTCGACCGAACCTGGCGGGGTAGGTAGCACATGGTTGTGGTGTTGTCCGCTTGGACTTAAACCACTAGACCCCGCACAAACGGAGCGAGTGCAAGCTAAGCGGACCGCCTGGAGCTCCAGCGGTAGGAAGGACATCGGGACTCCCGAGAGACCAGAAGCTTGCCACTCTGTATTCCCCAGATGGGCACCCCCACCCATCCGAGAAGCATCGGTCGGAGAAGACCGTCGACTCGGTGGACGAACAGGATGTTCTCCTGCAGGAGCTGGAACGGTCCGAGGGGGAGCGTTCCCCTAACTCCTGGGCTGTAGTCACGAACTGGTCCGAGGAACACAGCACTATGACCGCTGGCTGGCCCGTAACCACTAGGGGGACGCATGAACCAGCGGGTCCAACAGACCATGCTGGAGCCAGCCGCCATGAGGCCCAGGAGGTCCCGGCAGGGTGCAATTGCCCAGTCAGACCTGACTAGGTAAGGGAGGAAGAACCTCCGCCCTGTCCGCCAGAAGCTGAGCTCGGACTCAAGAGTCGAACCTAGTCCCGAAGAAGCATCACCCGCTAAGACACGAGTTCCAACGTGGCTCCAGTAAAGGGAGACCAGTCTGAGCCTGAAAGGGTTGTAATCAGGCCGCCATCCGGGTGGGGTTACGCCTGGACCCCTCAATGCCGCAGAAACTGCTGAGCAGAGAACGAAGGGCCTGGCCAGGAACTCGTAAGGAGATCTCCCGCTTAGGAAAGGGAGGGGTCTCCCAAGAAATGGACGGAACGAGGAGTAAGTACGTCCTGGAGGCCCAGGAAGAAGCCACATGCCTCATTCTGAGGATGGGATATCTGGCAGAGAGACCATCCAGGCGTGCAGAAGGATGGGGCGCAAGCGCCCCGTCCGTTTGAGACCAGGAACACCTGGACACGAACCCAGGGTCAGAAGGAGCGTCCACCACCTTCCTGATCATCTCTAATTAGAGGGCCAGGCAAGTGGGCTCAGCGGGCCGACAAAGAGGCCGTGGACCCAAGAGCCCCATGGGGCAACGGCTCAAAAGGGAGAAACCTGCTCGTAACCCACCACAGGACCTACCCTTAGCACCATCCAAGAGGAAGAGGTGCAGAGCCATCCCCCCATGGGGAAACCCGGGCAGGGACAACGGGGCCGGGAACAGGGCCCCTTAGCCCGTCACTGAGCAGGCTTGGTGGAGGAAGAGGCCGTGGGGGCTCTCTGATCCCTACCTCCCTGCTTTCTTTTGGAGGAAGATACTGATCTGGCGACAGGCCGCCCAGTGCATGCCTGCTGGCCCTCGTGCTGGGCCGTTCGAGCCGCAGGGGCCGGTGGGGGGCAAAGGGGCTTACGCAAAGGCTGTCGGCTGCCCTTGTCCCTCCGGGCAGGAGTGACCGAGTCCGGAGTGGCATCGGACTTCTCGGGCCCCTGGAGGTGTCTCTCCACTCCAGGGCCGAAAAGGTCAGTCCCCAAGAAGAGAATGTCCACCAACTCGTGCTGGGTTTCCAAAGAGTAGGAGGATAAGCTCAGCCACACCCTGCGGCGCATGGCCACTGCAGCCGCCACCGATCTGGCACAGGAGTCGCCCAGATCCAGAGCCGTCTGGAGCTGCTGTTTTGCCACCGCCCTACCCAGGTCCCACACCCGCTGGACCGTGGTCCGCAGGACGGCCGGGAGATAAGGGAGGACCTTGTCCAGGGAGCCCAAAAGGGCGTGGGAGAAGTGTGCCATCAGTGCTGCCGAGCTGGCCTGATGTAGGCCTAGGGAGGACGCAGCGTAAACCTTGCGCCCGACATAGTCCATCCTTTTGGACTCCTTGTCAGGGGGCCTATCCACACCGCTAGCGTTTCCAAAACATTGGAAAACATTGTCGGTGACTTCCCCTTCAGCCGAGGGGTGTTCCGAGAAACCGGGCAGAGAACCGACAGGGACAGGGTACTTCCTGGCCACCCTGGCCAAGGGCACAGGGCAGGAAGTAGGCCACCGCCAGCGCTCCAAGACTGGGCCCACGATTGCCTCAGCCACCGGGAAGGCCTCCGAGGGTGAGCCTCCTCGGTCTAGAATCTCCATAAGGGGTAAGGGGCCTGTTTGGAAACGGGCTCGAGCTGCATCCCGGTGAATTCCGAGATGAGCTGGAGCAGACCCATAAAGGACGATGGGCTGTCGTCCACAGAATGTTCCGGGGAAGACCATGGGTCCTCCCTGCTAGGAGACATAGCACAGTCGATTTCAGGCTCCGAGGGGTCTGCAAAAAGCTGCCGCAGGCCTGAGTCCCTCTTCGTCCGCCGAGGGCGGGCGGGAGTGAGGGGAACAAATAACCTGCAGGACAGGTCATGGCCCGGCCTGGGTTCCACCGAGGATGGTGGGGCAGCAGGGATCGGACGAGCAACCAGCCCCCGAGAGGGCACCTCGACTGCCTCGAGCGGCTGCATCGGCCGACCAGGCGGCGGCTGCTTACTAGCCGGAGAATGAATTGGGGTCGATTGATTCCCGGACAACAATAGCTGCTGCCACATAAACTCCTCGTAATGTCGACGCCAACGGCATCGCAGCCACTCCTCATCCGAGGAGGGGGACGAGGAAGAACGGCAATGCCACTTGACTCGGTGCCCCGACCGAGAACGCCGAGGTCGGCGTGAGCGTCTAGACCAAGAGGAGGACCAAGACCTGAATCCTCAGAGGAACCGAGGGCGGGCCTGAGAAGGAGCGGACCGCGCCCGCTCCTCCTTCGGCTCAGAAGAAATGACAGAGGACTGCCGACCCAAAGGTACCGGCAGAACCTCAGCCTCCACCAGGGGAACCGGCGAAGGGAAGGTGGCACTAGCAGAAGACAGCCCAGATGATGGGTCGAGAGGCTCGGCCACGTCGATGGGGGTCCTGGCCGGCTGACCTGACTGGGACACCGTGAGGCCAGCGGCCGAAGCCACATCCTCGACCGAAGTTGAGCGTCGGCTGGCAGGGGAGGGGGAACTCTCCCGCTCCCTCCGGAGCTGATGAAGGGACTTAGCCTGCGGCTCTTTGGACTTGGGCTGAGAGGCAGGTCCCAAAGGTCCTCTCCTTCAAGAAAGGGACTGGCAAACTCCTGAACGGTTGCATGAGGAGAGCCCAAGGAGCGGGATAAGCGCCGCTGATTAAGGAAGAGGGAGGGGAAGCCACCCCCTCCCCAGAGGGAAGAAGATCGAGCTGCTCAGAAACAGCCGATGCGGACGCTGCCGATGATCCGAGGAATTTTCCGGAGCGGGAAAATTTACCGGGCGCCAGAGCCCCGAACGGGCCGCGCGGTCCTCTAGAGAGCTGGCCGAAAGAGCACAACAAAACTCGAAAAGCTGAGGATCATGATCCAGGTCAAGGCAGTAAACGCACATGGAGTGCGGGTCTCTACTGGAGTAATTAACCGGGTGCCTCCCGGGGCCGGAAAAAGAATGAGCCATCGCCACAGCGAAGAAGAAAAGATCGAAGTTTCAGAAAAACTTCCACTTGATTTCGAAGACCGAAATTTCCAGGAACCAGTCGAAAATGCAGAGCGCTAAGGAGGGAACCTGAGCTTCCAAGCGGTAAGGAAGATCTGGCGTCATGGGGCAGAGCCGAGAGTTTTACCACCCGGGTGGGTGGGAGAAGCCAGCTTGAAGACCTTCCGGCAAGATTTAAAGCGGCAAGGAACCTGCCAATAAGTGTGGATGAACAACATATCCATGTCCCTAGAATCAGAAAAAACAGGGGGGATGGAAAGAGGTGATGATGTAGTACTGTTAGTTAGAAATGGCATTGGTGTTGGAGGACTCGAGGAGGCGGAGGGGAATGTGGAGGCTATTTGGATCATCCTGCTGATGCAGGGGGTTAAGAAAGTAAAGGCTGGAGTGGTATACAGACCACCAGCACTGGCAGAGGTCCTGGAAGAAAGTTTGGTAGCAAATCTTAAGGGACACTGTAGACTGGGAAAGGGAAGGGTAGTGGTAATGGGGGACCTCAACATGCCAGGAACAGACTGGGGGACTATGATGTCACCAGTGGCCAGGGAGCAGAGGCTGCCGGATGTCTTCCAGGATGCGTTCCTGACCCAGCAGGTGGGTGAGCCAACTAGGGAGGCCCAGACACAGGATGTGGTCCTGGCGGACAGTGATCAGTTTAGGGGCCAAGAGGTAAGGGACTTGCTGGCCGGGAGTGATCATGCCACAGTCTGGTTCTACCTGGACCTGGGGGGGGGGAGAGAGGAAAGCCGAACAAGGATGACAGTAACTGACTTTAGGGGTGCAGACTTCAAGGAGATGGGAAGGATCCTTAAAGAATGTTTGGACAGGATAAGGCCGGATATGGATGCTGACAGCAGGTGAGAAATCATTAGGAGGGCAATACAGGCGGTTACCAGATCCAGCGTAAGTTCGGTAAGGCCAGAAAACCCTGCTGTTGGACTCGGGAGGTACAAGAGATGGTGAGGGACAAGATGGTGGCCTATAGATGCTTCAAGCACTCATGGAGTAAAAAGGATCAGGAGGAATATGAGCGGACAGCCAAGAGAGTCAGCAGGGTGGTAACAGCAGCTAAGGCAAAAAAGGAGCTGTCCTTGGCCAGTGGGATCCGGAGGGAGGACAAGGGGTTCTTTAGATACATAGAGGAAAAAAGGAAAGTAAGGGGCAGATCAGCAGAATAAGGATAGGGGATGGTTGCGCACAGGAGGCGGGGGACAGGCAGAAGTCCTAAATGAGTACTTTGCCTCAGTTTTTACCAGGGGGGATGGAGGGGCTATGTCTTGCAGGGGGGAGTGGGGGTAAACCGGAGGAAGAGGTGGGACCAGTAGAGATCAGGGGCCCTAACGGGTCTGGGGTAAGGGAAGGGCCACCACAGACAGGTGGGGGGACAGCAGTATGGGGTGAAAACGGTGAGGACGTGGAGGCTGAAATCCCGGTAGAGAGAGTAAGGGAAGCCCTCATGTCCCTTCAGACAGAGAAAGCACTTCGCCAGATAAAATGCATCCTAGGGTGCTGAGGGAACTGGCGGATGTCCTGGCAGTCCCTCTAACAGAGCTTTTCAACATCTCTCTGAGGACTGGGTGGGTGTCCCAAGACCGGAAAGTGGCCCATGTCGTGCCGATCCACAAGGGAGGATCAAGAGAGGAAGCAGGAAATTACAGGTCCGTTAACCTGATGTCGGTGGTCAGGAAGGTGATAGAGGGTATTGTCAAGGAAAGGCTAGGGTGGTTACTGGAGCAAACTGGGTATTTTGGACGATAGGCAGCATGGCTTTGTCCAATGAAGACTGTGCCAGACAAACCTTGTTGAGTTCTATGACTGGGTAACGAGGGCCCTGGACTAGGGTAGGCTGGTGGACATCCTCTTTCTGGACTTCTGCAATGCGTTTGATTCGGTACCCCACAGTGGTCTGCTGGCTAAGTTGAAGGAAATGGGGGTAGGGAGACAGTTGTTAAGATGGATAGGAAACTGGCTCTCTGAGCATACTCAGAAGGTGGTGGTTGGAGGGCTAGCCTCATCCCCAAGGTGGGTTACTATTAGGGTGCCCCAGGGATCAGTGCTGGGGCCAATCCTGCTCAACGCCTATGTCTAAGACTTAAGGAAGGGGATCAGGAGTGAAATGAGTCTCTTTGCAGATGACTCAAAGCTAGGTGCAGTGGTGGATGAGGAGGAGGGGAGGGTGGCCTTGCAGGAGGACCTAGAGGCTCTGGAAAGGTGGTCGGGAAAATGGAAACTAAAATTCAATACGGGGAAGTGCAAGGTTCTGCACCTGGGAGTCAGAAATCCAGGCCAGGAGTATATCTTGGGAAGAGACACGATTAAAGTCAAGGAGGGAGAGAGGGACCTGGGGGTAGTGGTAGATGTCAAAATGAACAACTCAGAGACCTGTAGGAGGGCAGCGGCAAAGAGGATGCTGGGATGCATCGCCAAGGGGATTGCCTCCAGAAAGGCGGAAGTGATCCTTCTCCTGTACAACTACTTGGTTAGGCCACACCTCGAGTAGTGTGTGCAGTCTTGGAGACCACACTGAAAGAGGGACATTACGTTCTAGAAGGGGTCCAAAGGAGGGTTATCTGGGGCCTGGGGGGGGGGACTTTTGAGGAGAGGCTCAAGGAGCTTGACATGTACACCCTGGAAGAGAGGAGGGACAGAGGGGACATAATAGAGGTCTTTAAGTACATGAAATGGATCAATAAAGGAGGCCCAGTCAGGCTACTCCAAATGAGGGGGGGGCAACGAGAGGTCACGGGTGTAAGCTGGAAGGGGGCAGGCTCAGAGGGGAGAGGAGGAGGTGTTATTTCACTGTAAGGGTGGTGGAGCCATGGAATGCACTGCCCAGGGAGCTGGTAGAGATGGAGACTGTGGACGGGTTTAAGAGTGGAAGGGACAGGTACAGGGGGAGCGTAAATCTGACCAGGCCCAATACAGGTGGAACATCTGGGACTGGGGACAGTATAACCCAAGGGGGACATCAAAATCGGTCCTCAGTGTGGGTGCTAAAAATCGAGCAGACTCGAGAGCCCATTAGGCCTATTCTGCTGGCATTTTTGTACGTTAGTATTTTTTTAACCCAAGGAGGTTTTGATCTGGGTAATCTGGTTACCTGTACGAGGGTTTAATATGGACCCAATGGCCACCCAGAAATTACAAGGGTTCCTGAAGGAGCTACTATGTTGTGAAAGATTGTATTTGTGTTTTAATGATTTGGCTGCCTGTTTACATATGCTGCGATGTTGCCAATAGGCATTCCAAAGTTGGGGGGTGGGCACACTGTCCCACTATTCTGCTCCTTGATTAGACCACAACTGGAGTAGTGCTCTGAGTTCTGTCACCAAATACTGAGATTGGGATCCAGGAAGGGGTACAGAGACATGCAACCAAGCTGGTCAGTGGCTGTGAAAATTAAAGTTATGAGGACAGACTGACCAATCTGGATTTATACACCCTGGAGTACAGGAGACCAAGGGGCGACCTCTGCCTGTTATTCAGTTCAATATTAACTGATGCTTTGTGGAACTGCCTAGACTTTGAATTACAGAAACAAAATTACAGGACAAGGATCCATGAGCAATGGTTAAAAAGAGACCAGTGTGACCAAAAGGGGAATCGGTTTCTACAGCCAAAGGGTGGTGGGACTACGGAACAGATTTCCACTGACTAGTGTTACTGTTAGCGCTATGGCAGTTTTAAAATCACAGGGTTTTATTTAACTCCAATAACTGATTAGCATTTTGCTCATAAAAGTGTTAAAACATTGTGAAAATGCATAGCACTTGCCTCACTGTGTTTAACAAGCATAACACTTCTAGAAAACCTATATAAATGCTTTCTGTACAGTTAGCACTGTCCCTAGAAAAAAACTGCTAATCAATTATTTAAAACCTTGAAATCATGGTTATTTAAGTATTTCTCAAGAAATGGATCCTGGTTTATCCCTTTGCAAGGTTATATTTGGGCCTCAGCTATCTTGCCATGGAAGTACCTCTGATACCAATGATATTTGTGATACAATATTTATGGCATATGTCCTTGTCACAGCATGTGGGAATAAACTTCAGACGAGGCAAATTTACAGGTTTAAATACGCTGTGGTGTGATATTTATTTTCCAAAAAGTTCAAAAAATAATAAATCAAAACAAAAAAATTGCAAAGAAAATCACTACTTAACAACAGAAGTTTCTCCCATAATATAGTCCTGGATCTTAGAGCCCCTAATACCCTTCTCTTCTGTATTCAACAGCTTGTCTGCCTCTCTCCTCCCTCTCAGGGCTGAACCCCACTGGACTGAACTGAAATAAACTTTGTGAAGAAGTTTTTATATGTTTTTGGTGGGATCACCTGACTGAGCCCTTTTCTATTTACAAGTCTGGGCATATTGTTTCATGTTTGAACATGTTTCAAAACCAAGGAGGGAGGGGTTTGTTAGGGGATTTCCTGGTTCAGTTAATGGTTCAGTGTATATCTCCACAGATACTGACTCTCTGTATCTCTCATCCATCAGAGACTAAGCACTTTTATAAAGTATACCACATTCTCATTCATAGAACCTTATACAGCAACAGGTCTATAGTGTGAATTTATAAAAAAAATACCTTATGGATTTCTTATAACTTTACTAATCATGAAATTATTGTTTTATATGACTTCTGAATCCTTTTTCTTTAAAAAGTCTTTAATAACTGTAATTATTCTTATTTAAAATAGTTTTCATGTTTATTTTACACAAAATGCACTTATGCATTTTACACAACACCTCTTTGGGTGTTTGGCATCATTCCAGGGACTGGATGGAAGGAAATGGAAAAAGAATAGAAAGAGATAACTAGTAGGACGTTTAGTAGGGACAGTAAAGAGCTATGCTAGGTGGCCAACCAAGGGCAGGGGGGAAAGGAGAAAAGCGTTACCTGTTGCCACGAAATAAGGAGATAGAAAAGTGGTCCATCAGTCACAGCCGAGGGTGTAGCCTAACTCCGCCACAGTCCTCTGGAGCATGTGTGGTAAAGTGTGTGTAGGGAGGACAATCAGAAACTTTAAGACACGTATACCAAGAAAACATCTGTTTTATCAATAACAACCAAACTGATACCCCAGTGGGACAGCATTTTGCTGAGTCACATGCCCCCGACCCTGAAGGTATTCGAACTTTGTGTCTAGAATCGGTTACCCCCCCCCCCCAAGAATGGAGGGGATAGACTGAATATTCTACTTAGGAAATAAAATGAGATGAATTTTCAAGCTACAAGGCACAAGACCTCAAGGCCACAATGATCCACAGAACTTTAAAATCATTTCAAAATAAAAGGGTGTTCCTTGTCAGACTTTGCACTGCTCTCTATGGAAACACCACTAAAGCATTTTTTCAGTGCTGTTTGAGCCCTACCTGTCCTCCAGGTCTCCATTACAAATCCACAACCCCCAACTGACCATGAACTATAACCCCTCCCCATTTTTATGGGATAGCAGTATCACCTTAGGATGGCAGAGAAAGGGGAGATATTGCTGATGGGGGACCTGAATATGCCAGATGTTAACTAGAGCACCTTTGCTGCAGCCACATCCAAAGAGCAGGGCCATTCTCGATGCCCTTCAGGTGGCATGCCTCCAACAGCTAGTGCTGGAACCCACTCGGGAGGGAGCAACCTTAGACCTTGTACTCTCAAATGGGGACAGTGAGAGGATCTCAGATCTAGAAGTGGGTAACCATCTGGGAACAAGTGACCATCAAACAGTGTGGTTCACGATAAACTCGGCTACAGAGTCAAACCATACAAAAGTGAGGGTACTGGACTTCAGGAGGGCTGACTTTGGCAAGATGGGAGAGTGCCTTAAAAAAGCACTAGCAAACAGTCTAGGAGGGGGGGTGGAGCAACAATGGGGAAACATCAAAACTGCCATCACAGAGGCAACAAGCCTTTGTGTGAAGTAACTAAATCAAAATGAAAGAAAAAAACACTCTAGTTCTCAAAAGAGGTGGCGAGGAAGATTAGGGAGAAAAAGATAGCATTCAGGAAACACAGAAGGAGCAGGACAGAGAAGTGTACCAGTTAAGGCAGAAGGAAGCAGGGAGGGAAATCAGAATAGCAAAGGTCCAAACTGAGGAAATATAGTCAACTCGGTCAAGAAGGGGGATAAAACCTTTTATAGGTTTATCAGGGAGCGTAAAAAGACAAGTGGAGGGATTGTGAGACCAAATAGAATGGACGGTGGGTGAGCAGAGAGGAACAGTGAAAAAGGAGAGATACTGAACGAATACTGCTGCTCAGTATTCAAAGAAGAGGAGGAGGGGAAGGTGCCTAATCCAATTAAAAGAAGCACTCTGTATGGGAGGGTCTATCCCAGTCCTATCGCAGAAGAAAGGGTTCTGAAAGAACTCCTAAAACTGAAGGTGGACAAAGCAATGGGGCCTGATGGGATTCCCCCCAGAATTCTAAAAGAATTAAGGGAAGAACTAGTGACACCACTGACTACCCTGTTTAACAAATCATGGGAGGATGGTGTGGTACCTGAGGATTGGAGGAAGGCAGATGTGATTCCCCTTCACAAAAGTGGGAGCAAGACAGAGGCAGGAAACTACAGACCTGTCAGTTTGACATATGTAGTAGGGAAAGTGATGGAATCACTTCTGAAGGAAAGAACTGTGGAGTACCTGGAGGCCAGAGGGGCACAGGACCCAAAGCAGCATGGATTCACAGCAGGAAGTTCATGTCAGACAAATCTAATTGATTTCTTTGACTGGGTGACCAAAGTAGTAGACCAAGGAGGGGCTGTGGACATGGCCTACCTAGACTTTAGCAAGGCATTTGACACAGTCCCACACAAATGATTAATAATCAAATTAACCAGCCTGGGAGTGGGTCCCAGGGTGGTAGTCTGGGTTAAACATTGGCTGCACAACAGGATACAGAAGGTAATTGTAAATGGAGTCCACTCTGAAGAAAGAGGGGTTACTAGTGGGGTACCACAGGGTTCAGTACTGGGTTCAGACCTTTTTAATGTCTTTATAAGTGACATTGCAGAGGGACTGGAAGGAAAAGTATGCCCCCTTGCAGATGACACAAAGATCTGCAACAGGGTTGATACACAAGGAGGTGTGGAAAGGATGAGAAGGGACTTGGAAAGGTTATAGGAATGGTCAGAAATATGGTAGCTTGGATTCAATGCAAAGAAGTGCAAAATAATGCACCTAGGAAACAAAAACCCAGGAGAAGATTACACAATGCGGGGGGAGGGGGGGTAATAACAACAGCAAAAATGGAAAGGGACATGGGGGTAATCATATCAGATGACCGTAAGGTTAGCAAGCAATGAGAGAGGGCAGTAGGGAGGGCTGGGGCGTTACTGGGATGTATAGGGAGAGACATCACCAGCAAAAAACAGGAAGTTGTTATCCCTCTGTACAGACAGCTGGTGGGACCCCATCTAGAGCACTGCGTCCAGTTCTGGAGACCCCATCTCCGCAAGGATACAGACAGGATGGAGGCAGTCCAGAGGAGGGCAACTCAAACTGGTGCAGGGTCTGCAAGAGAAGCCATGAGGAGAGACTAAAGGAGCTTAATATGTATACCTTGAGGGGGGCACGAAGAAACTTTTAAGTACCTCAGTGGAGTCAAAAAAGTCCAAGAGGGTAGCATCTTTCAGAAAAAGAGATGTGCAAGAACAAGGGGACACAATTTGAAGATAGAGGAGGGGACGGCTCAGGGGCAATGTGAGGAAGTATTTTTCACAGAGAGGGTGGTGGACGCATACAACAGCCTTCCTGAGGAGGTTGTGGGGTCTAAAACTGTGGGAGAATTCAAGAATGCATGGGGACAGACATAAGGCAATTCTTGTGTGGGGTAGTAAGAAACAGGCTGTTGGTTAACTAGAATCTGCAGCTTATCCTGTAGGTAGGGAAATGGGCAGACTAGGTGGGCCAAGCAGTCCTTATCTGCCATCAAAGTCTATGTTTCTATGTTATACGTGTTATGTACTGTAGAATGTCTAACCAAATGCTGCTTTGCCTTGTTTCCTCTCTAGTCCAGGTTCTGTCTCTACTCTCCTCCTTCAGCCTGGAACAAGCATAGGAAACTTTCCAGAGTTTAAGCCAGAATACCTATTTAATCAGAACTGGGAGATCGCAGGGGCTAACTAGACTTTTCTTTCTTTAAGAGATTCTATTTTTTTTGCAGTAGAACTGTACCTTCTTACTGCGATTAGTTTGTGTATCCTGTTAGATCTGGAA
Organism: Neoceratodus forsteri; assembly: GCA_016271365.2. Classification (NCBI taxonomy): domain Eukaryota; kingdom Metazoa; phylum Chordata; order Ceratodontiformes; family Ceratodontidae; genus Neoceratodus; species Neoceratodus forsteri. The sequence continues at coordinate 1,138,361,916 of CM028133.1, forward strand.
TACCTATGGAATCCTCAAACTCAGTATCTGGAACTCAACAAGACCGAGTTCCGGAGAATGAATTTCGGCAACCCAATAGGTTCCTCAGACTGAAATGTGGGATCCCACAAGGGACCTGCATTTAATGTGTGTGCAGGTCTTTGTCCCTTGCATCCCCCCATAACTAAAATAACCAACTTTGAGGGGAGGACCCTGAGTTTAAAAAAAAAAGTTACACGGGGAGGAAGCGGGGAACAAAAGTTGCCATGACTGGGAACAGAACCCAGATCCATGCGGCCATGCTGGCCGAGCTGCTGGTAACCCAGCCCTCCACACCACAGGAGCAGCTTGGCCAGCTCCTGCATCCTCTCCTTTCCTATAGTGCCTGACAAGGGGTGGGATACTGGTACGCCACATCCGCTACCTTACCCCTGTCGGCAAGGTGTGTGTTGGGACACTAGAGCTGTCAGGGAAGTGTGTGCCAGGAAACTGAATTCAGACCCGTGAGTGTTGGGATTCAGAGTTTCAGTATCTTGAACGTAAACCTTGGATCTTACTGCTAGTACCTATTGCCCAGAGCTGAATAGCAGATTTATGAATTAAGACCGTGATACCTATCTTTACTGATAGCTATTGTTTTAGAATACACAATATTTTGAATCTTTAGTGTGTTTTCCTTACATTTTGCACTTACAGGCACAGGGATGAATATTTATGAGGTGATGTATTCATTGTGGGTAAAAATGTTTGGTCGCCACACCCTCTGATAAAGACTTGTTGAAGTTGAAGCACCAAGCCCGAGTGGCAGGCAGATCCATTTGCACCGATCCAACTGTAAGCTTTGAATCATTTGCATGTTATGCTTTTGCACAATATATTTGCTAACATCCTAAGATCACTTGGGTCCATATTCCTTGATGGCTTATGGTTTGTACAATGAGCCTTTGGTTTGATCACTTGCCGATCAGAGCCATTAAACTACATTATAAAACTGGTATTGTGGGGTTCACTAGACTTTCAAAACCTTAGCACTATATTACAGAACTAATGATCCCTCCAGCCCGATGTTGCAGTGGTACCATGTGCAGTGCCATTGAACTACATTATAAAACTGGTATCGTGGGGTTCACTAGACTTTCAGACCAGTACAGTGATATTACAGAACTAATAATCCCTCCAGCCCGATGTTGCAGTGGTATCATGTGCAGTGCCACTGAACTACATTATAAAACTGGTATTGTGGGGTTCACTAGACTTTCAGAACCTTAGAGCTATATTACAGAACTAATAATCCCTCCAGCCCGATGTTGCAGTGGTACCATGTGCAGTGCCATTAAACTACATTATAAAACTGGTATTGTGGGGTTCACTAGACTTTCAGAACCTCAGCGCTATATTGCAGAACTAATAATCCCTCCAGCCCAATGTTGCAGTGGTACCATGTGCAGTGCCATTGAACTACATTATAAAACTAGTATCGTGGGGTTCACTAGACTTTCAGAACCTCAGCGCTATATTACAGAACTAATAATCCCTCCAGCCCGATGCTGCAGTGGTACCATGTGCAGTGCCATTGAACTACATTATAAAATTGGTATTGTGGGGTTCACTAGACTTTCAGAACCTTAGCGCTATATTACAGAACTAATAATCCCTCCAGCCCGATGTTGCAGTGGTACCATGTGCAGTGCCATTGAACTACATTATAAAACTAGTACCGTGGGGTTCACTAGACTTTCAGAACCTCAGCGCTATATTACAGAACTAATAATCCCTCCAGCCCGATGTTGCAGTGGTACCATGTGCAGTGCCATTGAACTACATTATAAAACTGGTATTGTGGGGTTCACTAGACTTTCAGAACCTCAGCGCTATATTACAGAACTAATAATCCCTCCAGCCCGATGTTGCAGTGGTACCATGTGCAGTGCCATTGAACTACATTATAAAACTGGTATCGTGGGGTTCACTAGACTTTCAGAACCTTACTGCTATATTACAGAACTAATAATCCCTCCAGCCCGATGTTGCAGTGGTACCATGTGCAGTGCCATTGAACTACATTATAAAACTAGTACCGTGAGGTTCACTAGACTTTCAGAACCTCAGCGCTATATTACAGAACTAATAATCCCTCCAGCCCGATGTTGCAGTGGTACCATGTGCAGTGCCATTGAACTACATTATAAAACTAGTACCGTGAGGTTCACTAGACTTTCAGAACCTCAGCGCTATATTACAGAACTAATAATCCCTCCAGCCCAATGTTGCAGTGGTACCATGTGCAGTGCCATTGAACTACATTATAAAACTGGTATTGTGGGGTTCACTAGACTTTCAGAACCTCAGCGCTATATTACAGAACTAATAATCCCTCCAGCCCGATGTTGCAGTGGTACCATGTGCAGTGCCATTGAACTACATTATAAAACTGGTATCGTGGGGTTCACTAGACTTTCAGAACCTTACTGCTATATTACAGAACTAATAATCCCTCCAGCCCGATGTTGCAGTGGTACCATGTGCAGTGCCATTGAACTCATTATAAAACTGGTACCGTGGGGTTCACTAGACTTTCAGAACCTTACAGCTATATTACAGAACTAATAATCCCTCCAGCTCAATGTTGCAGTGGTACCATGTGCAGTGCCATTGAACTACATCATAAAACTGGTACCGTGGGGTTCACTAGACTTTCAGAACCTCAGCGCTATATTACAGAACTAATAATCTCTCCAGCCCGATGTTGCAGTGGTACCATGTGCAGTGCTGATGACCTTAGGTTGCGAGCAACTTCAGGAGTCAGGGGGTGAGCCAGGAGAAGGAGGACTGAGCATATATCAAGGACTGCTCTTGTCCCGGGAGGGGTGTTACCAGTGCCTGGCACCAACCTGGCCCCTAGTGGTGGCTGGTGGTTAATATGCTGAGACTGTACAAGGGGGCAAAGGCAGGGAAGATGCCAGGGGAGCGTGCTCAGCATGGCCATTGGCATCATTGCATGCCACTTCCTCTGCACTGGGGAGAAACCAGGAAAATGTTGCCAACCGGTAGGATAACACTGGTCTCCCCAAGGCCCTGCACTCAGCTATCTGGGCCATGTCCACGTAACTGGATCCTGTTCCCAGTGGGCCTTAAAAGGGGCCCTGATGACTCCACCAGGGGGGCAAGCCCAGAGGGAAGAGCTGGAAGAGATAAGTCCAAGAGGATGCTAGGCTGGGGAGACTGATGGATGGGGCTGGTCAGCATGGGGACAAACAAATCTACAAAATAAAAAGATCTGGCAAACCAGGTGGGGGGCATTAGACTACCAGGACCACTGATCAACACTACAGAACAGGCAATCAGAGGGTGGGGGAATGACTAGACTACAAGGGCCATTGATCTACATTACAGAACCAGCAGTTAGGAGGTGGGGGTCTACTGGATTAACAGACCCATTAAACTAGATTACAGAACCTGCACTAGGGGGTGTGGGGAGCACTAGAATACCAGGGACATTGAACTATATTACAGAACCAGCAATCAGGGGATGGGGCCTGGGGTACCACTAGATTATCACAGCCATTCAACAACATCATAGAACTGACAATCAGGAGGTGGGGGAGCACTTGACTGCCAGAGCTTATGAACTACATTACAGAATTAGTAATCAGGAGGTGGGGACCACTAGACTACTAGGACCACTGATCAACATTACAGAACTGGCAAACGGGGTTGGGGAATGACTAGACTACCAGGGCCATTGATCTATGTTACAGAATTGGCAATCAGTGGAAGGGTGGACCACTGGACTACCAGGGCTCATGAACTATATCACGGAACTGACAATCAGTAGGTGGGAACACTAGACTACCAGGGCTTATGAACTACATTACATAACTGCCAATCAGTAGGTGGGGCAACCACTAGATTACCAGGACCACTTATCAACATGACATAACAAGTAATCCGGGGGATGACTAGACTACCAGGGCCACTGAACTACATTACAGAACTGGCAAACAGGGGGTTTGGGGGCCACGCGACTACTAGGGCCATTGAACTATGCTGCAGAACTAGAAATCACGAGGGTGAGGTAACTACTAGACTTCAAGGGCCTTTGAACAACATCACAGAACCGACAATCAGGTGGTGGTGGTGGACCACTAGACTACCAGGGCCATTAAACTATAATACAGACCCAGCAATCAGGGTGGAAGGGTCACTAGACTAACAGGGCCATTAAACTATAATACAGACCCAGCAATCAGGGGCGGAAGGGTCACTAGACTAACAGGGCCATTAAACTATAATGCAGACCCAGCAATCAGGGGTGGAATGGTCACTAGACTACCAGGGCCAATAAACTATAATACAGACCCAGCAATCAGGGGTGGAAGGGTCACTAGACTAACAGGGCCATTAAACTATAATACAGACCCAGCAATCAGGGGTGGAAGGGTCACCAAACTACCAGGGCCATTAAACTATAATACAGACCCAGCAATCAGGGGTGGAAGGGTCACTAGACTACCAGGACAATTGAACTGAATTACAGAACTGGAAATCAGAGGGTTTGGGAACCACTGAACAACCATAGTCATTTAACTATATTGCAAAACCAGCAACTGGGGGGGACCACTAGACTACCAAGGCCATTGAACTACATTTAAGAGGCAGTATAGTGCACGGCTTTAAGGCTCTGAGCTACAAACCAGGAGACCTGGGTTTGAAACCCACAGCCCCCACTTGCATACTGTGTGACCCTGAGCAAGTCACTTAACTTCCTTGTGCTCCCAAGTTGCACCTGTAAACAAGCTTTCAGCTTAGTGCGTCTCTCCTGATTAAAAAAAATAAAAAATTACACAACTGACAATCAGGGGTGGCAGACCACTAGACTAATAAGGCCTTTGAACTACATTGCAAAATCAGCAATTGTGTGTGTGTGTGTGTGTGGGGCGGGGGGGCACTACATTACCATCTGGTGCACAAACGAGGAACCCGCTCATACCCCCTCGGTTGCGAGGCAATAAGAGTGTGGTACTCGGCTGTCAGCCACAAACTTGGGCCCTATACTCTTTGCAATCTACATTAACAATACTGATACCAGCATCCATACACCTAGCACACATCTATTTGCTGAAGATACGGCTCTTTATACCACTAGCTCCTCCTCTGAAACCACGCATAAGGAACGCCAGCAGGATTTTATCACCCTTCAGCACAATTTGCTAAAGCTTAAGCTATTGCTTAACGCAAAAAAAAAAAAAAAAAACTGAAGCCACGATTATCTCCCCCCATCCTTCCCATGCCACAGTGCCCCCGGCAAACCCCCAGATTCACACACTACTAGATGAATTACTGGAGGTTGTGGACAAGTTTAATTACTTGGGCTTCTGGTTAGACAACAGTCTAAGCTTCACAACCCACATGTCCAACCACAAATAAAACTAAGGCAATGATTAGGCATCTTTACTACAAATAAAGCGGACTTATCTCTTCTGTAACTGCCTACGCAATGCCATAATTGTATAAATGTACATTATATTAGCCACTCTTCTGTCTGTATTATCTTTGTTCTCTGTTCATCTAGGTACTGTCGCTATGTATTGTCTGTAAACTCTGTACCTCTCTGACATGGAGCCTTTGTAAAGAAGTCTCTGACTCAAAGGTTTGTAATTCCAATACTGTTCAATAAATAAATCTTCTTTCATATCAGAAACTTGCTTATACTAGAAGCCAAGAAGAGACTAGTCCAAATGACCTTCCATCATATGATTGACTACGCAGACTTTCTCTATAGCCACTGTCCCATTGCAGCCTTAAATAAATTAAACACATTCTACCACCGTGCCATAAGGTTCATCCTGAACGTACCCTTACGCACTCACCATTGCCTTCTCTACGGGTTGCTGGGCTGGTCCTCCCTTTCAATTAGGAGGCAAAGAAATGCTCTCCTTTGGTTTTACAGGACCTTAACTAATCAACTGCCTACCAACATCTCTGACCTCTTTGTGAAAGCTCAGGGGTCGTATGGCCTGAGAAGACTCGCTCTGGTAATCTTCAAGGTACCGAGAACAAAGATGTGGCATGGTTCAACCACCATCTACTGCTCTCTCCCCTCTCTATGGAACACAGCCCAAAACAGCCTAAAATTAGCCTCCCTGCCTGGGCCCTCCACTTTCAAAATGCTGCTCACATGCTATCTAAGGGATACCTGTGCCTGCCTCATGTAAACTTATAAGTATCTTGTCATTCTCCTGCCTAGGCCATTGACAACTTTAGCTCCAGCTCTACTAACACCAACACTTCTCTTCCCTCGTGGCTCCTGTAGCAGCTCTCTGTTAAGCTGGTCCCCTAGCCCTTCAACCCCCTTTCCCACTCTCTAACCTGTCAGATTCCCTTATACTTACTGTATCTAGTTACTGCAACAAGGAGCCCCCTGTTACGTGTTTAAACCCCGGTCATAAATATGAATATGTGCAACCCCCCCCCCCCTTTTCCTTTCCTCTTATTTTTCTGCATTTTCTTTAAATTCTTGTCAGAGAGGCCAACCTGGCACTATCCAAAAACTCTTTGCTGTCCCTTATCCTCTCTACCCCCTCTTTATGCACACAGCGTTATGCTCCAGATTGCAGAGATAAGAAAAAGCGGAAATTGCGCTTTATTGTTAATGTCTGGTGCCCCTTGGTTTAAGAAGAAGAGAAGCACTCATTTCTGGGGTGCCAAGCTCCAGAACCGCTGCTGCTGAGTGCAGCTCCTTTGACTTATGCGGCTCCGGTGAGAGGGACAGCCTTGGTCACTGAGTGTGACAGAGCAATTCTTTGTTTTGGAGCAGGTGGCTCCATGTTGGTGTAGTCACATATAACAGCTGACTGTACGCTCCTTGTTTGGAGCAAGTAAAAAAACTTATTGTTGTAGAGCAAAGGAATGCTCCAAAGAAAATGCCAACTGCTGTGACAGCGGCAAGATTAAAGTCACTAGAATACTTGACTGCCTACTAGTGGGACATTATGGGCATGGGTAACTGTACACCCCAGTGTCTGGAATAAAGTGTACCCTGTACAGAAGCAGCCCCAGAGATGTTGTGACTGAGGGCTACATATGAAATAGAATTATTTAGCCTGTGATGAAAACTCCCCAATTATGTAATGTCACCAGAGCCACCACCACTGCCTCAGAGGTTGCACAGAAAGCACAGCAGTTGGACCACAGTGGGCTCAGGGAGGATGAGAATGGTGGAACAGAGGCACACCCAGTCAGATGTCCCACTCCACAATCCATACACCATTCTGGGGGAGCACAGCTCCCCTATGGATGCACCCACAGAGGAGATTAAGGAGGCTGAGGACACCTGTCACAAGGGAGGCCCACAGGAAGGAGGCAGAGGACACCACAAGGAAAGGAAGCAGCTCCTGGTGGGGGACTCAATTATTAGGGGGATAGAACTGGGGAAGCAGGAAAACTGAAGTAAGGTGCCTGCCTGGTGCCATGACTTGAGGGACAGGAAGCGCATCCTCAGGATCACGAGAACAACTGCACGGGAGTCTGGAGGCTGACATCATTGTCCACCTAGGGACAAAATGACTTGGCTCAACATGAGATTAGAGCAGTGCAGAAGGACTTTGTAGAATTGGGGAGGGTCTAAGACAAGTAGCACACACAATATCCTTCTCAGAGGTGCTGCCTGTCAATGGCATGAGTGAGGCGAGGGTACTTTGCACCATGCAGTTTAATGAATGGTTGAAAAAATGGTGTGGACAAGGGTTTGGCTCATTGGCGACTGGGGTTCCACCTGAGGACACCAGCCTATACTGGCAGGATGGTCGGCATCTGTCCAGGAAAGGAACAAGTCTTTTGAGCAATCGGTTTAAATGCTTCATTGGCAAGCTTCTAAACTAGTCAAGGGGGGAGGCACTGATAAGCAGCAGGAAAATCCCAGCCTCTCCATACAAAACAGGGTACTAAATGAGAAAAAGGCCAAGGTAGAAAGGTCAGTGGGAGATGCTGCAACTGAAGGTAAAGCCATCAAAAAATGGAAAGCAATGAGTACCAATGCCCGTAGTCTGAGTAACAAGCTTCCTGAATTAGTGGCCTTGATGGAGGAGGAACATCTGGATATCGTGGCAGTCACAGAAACATGGTTCACACAAAACCATGACTGGGACATAAACATACCAGGATACACTATCTACAGGAGGGACAGAGAGGGTAAAAGAGGAGGAGTAGTAGCTCTTTACATAAGGGAAGGAATCAAAGCAGCAGAACAAAAGGGAAAACAGGGAGGAGAAGAAGCACTGTGGGTAAATTTGGAGACCGGCAATGGCACCACAATCCACACAGGGGTTGTATACAGACCACCTTCTCAGGGGGAGGAAATGGACAAGGAAATGATAGAAAGTATACTTAGTGTGGCAGAAAAAGGGGAGATATTGCTGATGGGCGATCTGAATATGCCAGATGTTAACTGGAGTGCAGTTGCAGCAGCCACTTCGAGGAGTGGAGTTATTCTAGATGCCCTACAGGGGGCATGCCTTAGACAACTAGTATTGGAGCCCACTCGAGAGAGAGCAATCTTAGACCTGGTTCTCTCAAATGGGGATGAAGAGAGGATCACAGATGTAGAAGTAGGCAGCCATCTGGGAACTAACCACCATCGAACAGTATAGTTCATAATAAACACAGCAACAGAGTCAAGCCACACAAAGGCAAAGGTACTGGACTTTAGGAGGGCTGACTTTGCCAAAATGGGTGAGTGCCTAAGGAATGCATTAGCAAATGGGTAGGAAGGAGGGGTGGAAGAACAATGGGGAATAATAAAAACTGCCATCACAGAGGTAACAAGCCTTTGTGTGAAGCAAATAAACAAAACTAAACAATGCAAGAAACCACTATGGTTCTCAAAGGAAGTGGCAGTGAAGAGAAAAAGAAAGCTTTCAGGAAGTACAAGGAATGACAGAAGGAGCAGGACAGAGAACTGTATCCATTAAAGCAAAAGGAAGCTGGGAAGGCAGTCAGAACAGCAAAAGCCCAAACTGAGGAAAAGACAGCCAACTCAGTTAAGAAGGGGGATAAAGCCTTTTATAGGTACATCAGGGAGCGAAGGAAGACCAAGGGAGGGATAGTGAGGCTTAATAAGGGGGGAGGGGTGACTGTGAAAAGGCAGAGATACTAAACAAATAGTTTTGCTCAGTATTTACAAAGGAAGAGGGGGAGGTACCTAGAACAAACAGTAGAAACACTCTGGATACAGAAGTTGATACCAGCCAATTTACAGAAGAAAGGGTTCTGAAAGAACCCTTAAAACTGAAGGTGGACAAAGCAATGGGGCCTGATGAGATTCATCCCAGAATTCTAAAAGAACTAAGGGTGGAATTAGTGACACCACTGACTACCCTGTTTAACAAATCATGGAAGGATGGGGTGGTACCAGAGGACTGGAGGAGGGCAGATGTGATTCCCCTTCAGAAAAGTGGGAGCAAGACAGAAGCAGGAAACTACAGACCTGTTAGTTTAACCTCAGTGGTAGGGAAAATGATGGAATCACTTCTGAAGGAAAGAACTGTCAGTATCTAGAGGCCAGAGGGGCACAGGACCCAAGGCAGCATGGATTCACAGCGGGAAGGTCATGCCAGACAAATCTGATATATTTCTTTGACTGGGTGACCAAAGTAGTAGATCAGGGAGGGGCTGTGGACATGGCCTACCTAGACTTTAGCAAGGCATTTGACACAGTCCCACACAAAAGATTAATATACAAGTTAGCTAGCCTGGGAATGGGTCCCAAGATGACAGCCTGGGTAAAAAATTGGCTGGAGAATAGGACACAGAGAGTAATAGTAAATGGAGTCCACTCTGAAGAAAGGGGGGTTACTAGTGGGGTACCGCAGGGTTCAGTATTAGACTCGGTCCTCTTCAATGTCTTTATAAGTGACATTGCAGAGGGACTGAAGGAAAAGTATGTCTCTTTGCAGATGACACAAAGATCTGCAACAGAGTTGATGCACAAGGTGGGGTGGAAAGGATGAGAAGGGACTTGGCAAGGATAGAGAAATGGTCAAATGTATGGCAGCTTAGATTCAATGCCAAGAAGTGCAAGGTAATGCACCTGGGAAACAAAAACCCAGGGGAAGAGTACACAATGGGGGGGGGTGAGATACTAACAACAACAAAATGGAAAGGGACCTGGGGTAGTCATATCAGATGACCTAAAGGTGGGCAAGCAATGTGAGAGGGCAGCAAGGAGGGTGGGGATACTGGGATGCATAGGGAGAGGCATCACCAGTAGAAAACAGGAAGTTATTATCCCTCTGTACAGACAGCTGGTCAGACCCCATCTGGAGTACTGTGTGCAGTTCTGAGACCCAGTCTTCGCAAAGACATAGACAGGATGGGAAGCTTCCAGAGGAGGGTAATCTAAAATGGTGCAGGGTCTGCACTGGAAGACATATGAAGAGAGACTTAAGGAGCTTAATATGATAGCCTCGAGGAAAGGAGGGAGAGGGGGACATGATAGAAACTTTCAAGTACCTCAAGGGAATCAACAAAGTCCAAGAGGGTAGCATCTTTCAAAAAGAGGTGTGCAAGAACAAGAGGGCACAATTTGAAGATGGGGGCGGCTCAGAGGTAATTTAAGGAAGTATTTTTTCACAGAGAAGGCTGTGGATGCATGGAACGGCCTTCCGGAGGAGGTCGTGGAGTCAAAAACAGTGGTGGAATTCAAGCATGCATGGGACAGTCATAAGGCAATTCTAATGGGTAGGGGTAGGAAGAAGCAGACTGCTGGTTAACTAGGATCTGCAGCTTATCCAGTAGGCAGGGAAATGGGCAGACTGGGTGGGCCAAGCGGTCCTTATCTGTCGTCAAATTCTATGTTTCTATGTCACGGCCCATGGAAACGTCCCAATTGTGTGATGTCATGGCCTATGGAAACTTCCCAATTATGTGATGTCACAGCCCATGGAAACTCCCCAATTATGTAATGTCACAGCCTATGGAAACTCCCCAATTACGTGCTGTCACAGCCTATGGAAACTCCCCGATTATATGATATCACGGCCTATGGAAACTCCCCAATTATACAATGTCACGGCCTAAGGAAACTCCCCAATTATACAATGTCACAGCCTATGGAAACTCCCCAATTTTGTGATGTCACGGCCTAAGGAAACTCCCAAATGATGTGATGTCACGGCCTATGGAAACTACCCAATTATGTAATGTTATGGCCTTAGAAAACTCCCCAATTATGTGATGTAATCACATGGCGCTATATAAAGGGCTCACCACTAGGAAACAGTTAGATAGCTGAGTCAGTCTAATGCTAACAGTGAGTAGGGTAAGACCTGCAGAGTGTGAGTGTGTGTGTATTTCATACAGAGTACTTGAGAAAAATATATACTGGACTATCCGGGATGAAACAAAGCCGCAGACTCTGCTGAAGGAAGCAGAGGTCTGAATTTCTTTGTGCAGGACTAATTATTTGACTTTTTCTTTCATTTCTGTAAATAAATGCATTTTTTTCTACAAATAAATAGATGAAAACCCTTGTGCATTTTTTATGCACTTGATCCCTGCTTTGTTGAGTCAGTTATTATCTCACATGCTCAGACTGGTGTTAGCAGTGGGATACCTGGCTTGTCTAGGCTGCCTGGGAGATGCTGCCAGGAGGGTATAGTCCGGTACAGTGACACATGCACAGGATAAGAGGTGCGAATCCGATGAAAGTCCAGTGGACTTGAGCATGCCTGAAAAGCTTGGGTTGAAGACAGTGCCTGGGTTGACCCTGGTGCCTGGCTGAAGACTGCAAAGAAAGAGCAGGAGGATGCCACAGATGAGGAACCCTTGGAAGAGGAGAAAGGGAAGCAGATGAAGGAGAGTGCACCGGAAGACCCCAGTGACCTGCTGAACTGGCTCTATCTAAAACAGTTAGAGATAGAGCATAAGTGAACAGAGAACCAACGACAGCGAGACAAGGACAGGAGACTACAAGATGAGTAAAGGAAGAGAAAGGATGAGACATGTTTGGATGCCTTGCAAGCTATCCATGCCCTGACCTCTGGGCAACCTTACCGAAATGTACCCCATGATATAAAACCGACACAATTGACAGAGGCTGATGACATAAAGCCTACCTATGTTCCAGCGTACTGCTCAGACATGTGCTTGGCCCCAAGACCAGTGGGTCAGCAGACTTGCCCCTTACTTATCCAGACGGGCCCAACTGGTGTGTAGTCACCATACTGCCCCTGACTATAATGATTACAATCAGGTCAAGGAGGAAATCCTCCATCAGTATGATATCAATATCGAGACCTATAGGCAATGATTCAGGGCCAAAAATGGCAAATAAGGACTGCTTGGCCCATCCAGTCTGCCCATTTCCCTACCTAATGGATAAACTGCAGATCTTAATTAACCAACAGCCTACTTCCTCCTACCACCCACCACCCATTAGAATTGCCTTGATTGTCAAGATACCCCTCGAGAGACTTTCACCAAGCTAAAAAGTTTCTGTCGTAAGTGGTTACAACCAAAGGTTAAAACCCTTGACCAAATCCTGGAATTGATAATTATAGAGTAATTTATCCAAGTATTGCCCAAAGGCGTCCAGGTATGGGTGAAGGAGCACTAACCCGACACAGGAGGTAAGACCATCACTCTGGCGGAGGATTACCTGGCAATCAGATCATCAAAGTCCAGAGCATACCAAGGCTCTTCACCCAAACCTACAGCACTGGTAAGACCTTTTGAAACTACTTATTACAGACAGTTAAATGTTGGGGGAAATAACTGGCCAGGGGACCAAAGGGGAAGGCCCTATTCTGCAGATATTATTTGTCATAGCTGTTTGAGAAAAGCACACATAGCCTGTAATTGTCCCAACAGAAGAAACACAGCTGCCCACTTGGCAATGGCTAACTGGGGGTATGTACCACAGTGGGGATCAGCTAGGATGAAACAGTGAGATTGGTGGACTCAGGAAGCAAACAAACCTTAGTGAGGGCGGACATCTTAAAGTCAAAGTCAAACTTTATTTATAAAAGGCGCTTTTCAAAACTAAAGCGCCTGTATGAAAGCTTATTAAAAACTGAGCCAGACTAAAATCCCAGATCATAGCATAGTTCCATTTATACCCAATAATAAGATTCAAAACATATCAGGCTATACCAACTTGAATAAATATGTCTTCAACAATGATCTAACAGACTCGGTGGACAGGCACTCTTCTCACCTGAGGAAATAGAGAATTCTACACGGTCAGAGCTGCAAACACAAATGCTCTGGCCCCAGAGGTCTTCAAATGGACCTTGGGAACCTACAGCAATCCTTTATCAGTGGAACAGAGCGGGTGGTGGGGGTGGTAGCGACAAGGACATCTTGCAAATAGCATGGTCGGTGTTCATATAGGGCCTTATAGGTCAGCAGTGTGACCTTGGAGGTGATTTTCCACTGTACCGGTAGCCAGTGGAGTTCACGAAGCACAGGCATAATATGACTGGCTCTTGATGAGCCAGTCATCCTGGAAGCCACGTTCTGCACCAGCTGCTGGTGACAGATCTCCATCCCCAGAAACCCTCAATATAGAGCATTGCAATACTCAAGGTGGGAGGACACAAAGGTGTGGACTAGCAAGGAAAGGTCCTCAGGCAGAACAAGGTGTTTCACCTGGGTGAGATTTCTCAGGTGGTAAGAAGAGGTCTTGACAATGGCTGACACATGAGCTTTAAGTGTCAGTTCAGAGTCGAGCACAATGCCCTGATTACGCATCCATTCAGAGGCCCTCAACTGGTTGCCCCCAGTATAATAACGGATGGACAGCCAGGAGGAAACCCCCTCTATCCAATGTCCAGGGTCCACAACCAACACCTCAGTCTTCTCCGGGTTTGATCTCAACCAGCTGGCACTTATCCAGTCCTGAATCTCAGTGAGGCAGTTGTTAAAGAATGAGATAGCATCACCTTGCTCAGGTACAAAGGACATGTACAGCTGAGTGGCTCTACCATGCCGAGTCGACGACTAACTCATCGACCGGCATCGCAGTGCCGGGCTCCCTGTCGACTGCGAGTTGCAGTCGGCAAGGAGCCACACACAACAGGGACTGTCTTTTTTCTTTTGGAGGCTTTGCCCCCAAACCCCTCATGTGGGGGACTCTTCCCCCCTGCACCACCCATTATTTTAGATACCAACTCTGAGTCGGAGTTGGTTTGGGGAGAGGTACAGATCAGTATTGCTTGACCCACCTAGTCTGCCCAGTTCCCTACCTACTGGATAAGCTGCAGATCTAATCAACCACAAGCCTATTTCTTCCTACCCTCCACACGAATTGCCTTATGTCTGCCCCATGCATTCTTCAATTCTTCCACAGTTTGAGACCCGACAACCTCTTCAGAAAGACTGTTCCATGCATCTACAACCCTCTCTGTGAAAAAATACTTTCTCAGATTGTCCCTGCACCGTCCCCCCTCTATCTTCAAATTGTGTCCCCTTGTTCTTACACATCTCTTTTTCTGAAAGATCCTACCCTCTTGGACTATGTTTATTCCACGGGGGTATTTAAAAGTTTCAATCATATCCCCCCCTCTCCCTCCTTTGCTCAAGGTTATACATATAAAGCTCCTTTCGTCTCTCCTTGTATGACTCCTCTTGCAGACCCTGCAGCATTTTAGTTGGTCTCTTTTGGACTGCCTCCATCCTATCCTGATGGGGTCTCCAGAACTGGACGCAGTACTCCAGATGGGGTCTTGCCAACTGTCTGTAAAGAGGGATAGCATCTTCCTGTTTTCTGCTGGTGATGCCTCTCCCTATACATCCCAGAATCTCCCCAGCCCTCCCTACTGCCTTCTCACATCGCTTGCTAGCCTTAAGGTCATCTGATATGATTACCCCCAGATCCTTTTCCATTTTTGTTGTTGTTACTACCGCCCCCCCCATGTACTCTTCCCCCAGGTTTTTGTTTACCAGGTGCATTACACTTTGCACTTCTTTACACCAAATCCAAGCTGCCATACTTCTGACCATTCCTTCAGCCTTGCCAAGTCTCTTCTCATCCTTACCACCCCCCCTTGTGTATCAATATCAACCCTGTTGCAGATCTTTGTATCATCTGCAAAGAGACATACTTTCCCTTCCAATCTCTCTGCATTGTCACATATAAAGACATTAAAAAGGATTGGACCTAGTATTGAACCCTGTGGTACCCCACTAGTAACCCCCCTTTCTTCAGAGTGGACTCCATTTATTGTTGCCTTCTGTGTTCTGTTGTCCAGTCAATCTTTTACCCGGTCTACCACCCTGGGACCCACTCTCAGGTTGGCTAATTTGTTTATTAATCTTATGTGTGGGACTGTGTCAAATGCCTTGCTAAAGTCTAGGAAGGCCATGTTCACAGCCCCTCCCTGGTCTACTACTTTGGTCACCCAAAGAAATTGATTAGATTCATCTGACATGACCATTCCACTGTGAATCCATGCTGTCTTGGGTCCTATGCCCCACTGGCCTTTAGGTACTCCACAATTCTTTCCTTCAGAAGTGATTCCATCATTTTTTTCTACCACAGCCATCAAACTGACAGGTCTGTAGTTTCCTGCCTCTGTCTTGCTCTCACTTTTGTGAAGGGGAATCGCATCTGCCCTCCTCCAGTCTTCAGCTACCACACCATCCTCCCATGATTTGTTAAAAAGGGTAGTCAGTGGTGTCATTAGTTATCCCCTTGATTCTTTTAGAATTCTGGGAATAATCCCATCAGGCTACACTGCTTTGTCCACCTTCAGTTTTAGGAGTTCTGTCAGAACCCTTTGTTTTGTGAAAGGACTGGGATCGACCCCCCTATCCAGAGTGCTTCTGTTAACTGGATTAGGTACCTCCCCTCCTCCTCTTTGTGAATACTGAGCAGAAGTATTAGTTCAGTATCCCTGCTTTTTCACTGTTCCTCTCTGCCCACCCACCGTCCATTCTATTCAGCCTCACTGTCCCTCCCTTTGTCTTTCTACACTCCCTATTGTACCTGTAAAAGGTTTTATCCCACTTCTTAACCAAGTTGGCTATCTTTTCCTCAGTTTGGATCTTTGCTATTCTGACTGCCTTCCCTGCTTCCTTCTGCCTTAACTGGTACAGTTCTCTGACTGCTCCTTCTGTGTTTCCTTATATTTCCTAAATGCTATCTTTTTCTTCCTAACCTTCCACATCACCACTTTTGAGAACCATAGTGGCTTTTTCTTTCATTTTGATTTATTTGCTTCACATAAAAGCTTGTTGCCTCTGTGATGGCAGTTTTGATGTTTCTCCATTGTTGCTCCACCCCTCCTTCTAGCCTGTTTGCTAGTGCTTTTCTGAGGCACTCTCCCATTTTGACAAAGTCTGCCCTCCTGAAGTCCAGTACCCTCACTTTTGTATGGCTTGACTCTGCAGCTGAGTTTATGGTGAACCACACTGTTTGGTGGTCACTTGTTCCCATATGGTTACACACTTCTAGATCAGAGATCCTCTCACTGTCCCCATCTGAAAATACGAGGTCTAAGATTGCACCCTCCTGAGTGGGTTCTAACAAGAACATCGAGAACAACCCTGCTCTTGGATGTGGCTGCAGCAAAGGCACTCCAGTTAACATCTGGCACATTGAGGTCCCCCATCAACAATACCTCCCTTTTCTCTGCCATCCTAAGGATGCCGTCTGTCATATCCTTGTCTATTTCTTCCTCGAGTTTGGAGTCTGTATACAACCCATGTGTGGACTGTGGTGCCATTTCCAGTCTCTAAGGTGATCAACAGTGCCTCTTCTCCTCCTCCTGTTTACTCTTCTGTTCCAATGCTTTTATCCCTTCCCTTACATAGAGAGCTACTCCTCCCCCTCTTCTACGCTTCCTGTCTATTCTGTAGGTTGTGTACTCTGGTATGTTAACATCCCATTCATAGTTCTCTGTGTGCCATGTGGAGTCAGGAACAGTGGGAGAATTCAAGAATGCATGAGACAAGCATAAGACAATTCTAGTGGGGGAGGTAGGAGGAAGCAAGCTGTTGATTAACTAGAATCTGCAGCTTATCCATCAGGTAGGGAAATGGGCACACTAGGTGGGCCAGGTGGTCCTTATCTGCTGTCAAATTCTATGTTTGTATGTAGTAAAATAATGCATTGTAATTGTCATTTGGGTAGATACCAACATTTCCTTCCATCCGGTAGGATGAACATCAGGAAGATAAAAATATTGTCCATGATTTTGATTCGTGTTGTGAGTTAGGGCCTGGTGTGTGTAGGACGGCGTCCAATCTTTCTTTTCTTTATTCTCTTTTATTATTGTTTCAGATGTAGAGCACACGTAATGCACAAAATTATATCTTTAAAATCTTTACAATTGAATTTTTTTTTTATACAGTTATATCACAATCAAGTTTATACAAACTATCATGGTCTAAAGTCATTCAAGTACAGATTACACCATATAAATCTCCTAAAAAGAGTTAATACAATCTAAATAATTAAAAGGCAAAAAAAAAAAAAAACTTAATAAAAAATACAACTTTAAACCACCAGTGTTCCCCATCATATTTCAGTTATTGTCAGATCTGCATCTATAACTTTAGTTCCTAATACATATTTGTTAAGTTGATACAAATGATTCATCTCTTGTGTATATGTTCCCAAATTAATTGATCCCTCTGCTCCATCTTATTAAACAGTTTCCTGTTCAAAATGGGCATCTACCCTATGTCAGAGTAGTCCTCTTTCCCTGTGTCCCCGTATTTTATTTTGCTATTATCTAGCTATTCGAAAGGCAAGCAGTTCCCATCTATTCCAGATATTAGTAAACTGATCTTTTCTTTGATTTAGTATCCAAGTTATTTTCTCTGCTGACTGTATTTGATGTACAATCTCTAGCCATTCTGTTTCTTCAGGAAGGGCCACTTGTAGCCATCTTCTTGTTATGGCTTCCAGAACTGCAGCAACAAGGATATTCCAGAGATGTCGTTCATCTCTTCCCTTCATCTCCCTTGGGTGCTATCCTAGTACTAGATGTTCAGAACCTAATTCTGTATGAAACATAAATAAAATCTTTAATTTGTCTATCACTTGGTCCCAAAAGGGTCTCAACTTGGGACAGAGCCAAAACACATGTGCTAGTGTAGATCTATCTGTTCCACATTCCCTCAACAAGATGGGCTAGTTCGACGATCCCAATGGACAACCTGAACGGGAGCCAAAAAATATCTAATTTGTACTTTCCAGCAAAATTGTCTCCAAGTAGGAGAGGAGGCGGTGGACCACGTAAGTCTCCATATTCCAACCCACTCTCTGTCAGTGAGAGTGATATCCAAATCTTTCTCCCACCTTCTCAGAATAGGCATAGTAGACACAAAATTTCCCATGTTGTATGTATTATATAATAAGGTTATTGCTTTTTTGCCATATGGCAAATTCCATATGTCTCTAAAAAGGTATTTGTACTATTTCAGTTCCCTCTACCTTAGTTCCCTGCTTTAGTAGATCCCTAATGTAATGCCTAAGTTGATAGAACCTTATCCGATCTGAGTGTATCCGTCCAAAGATACCCTCTGCCTGTTCAAAGGACAAAATCTGTGTGCCTTGCATTAGCTGGTACAGGGATGTAAGAAAAAATTACTCACATTAGTAATGTTATTTCTTCTAATGGAGTCTTGCTATATTATGACATATGCAGTGAGTCCCAACCTTTGAACTGCTCCGGAGATGAAAGACTTAACTTTCCATGCCAGGCATGGAACGCTGAGCTCGAGCTCGGTTAAAACTCTGTCTGTTGTTCTTCAAACTCAAACCGTCAGATCTTTATGAGCTAAACTCACTGAGGTCCTGTGTGGAAGCTGTAAACCTACACTAGCCAACTGGCTACTAAACCCAAGAACACATTTTTTGGTCCCAAAAACAAAGACTCAAGTCAGGAGACCCAAAAAATGAAAAACACACCACCAATTTACCCCAAAAAGGATGGGTGAAACAACAAGGTGGGCATCTACTAAGTGCCAATACTGCACTGCCCACCCACATCCCAAAAACAAAGGTTCTGAGAGGGGCAGGTCATAATATAGCAAGACTCCATTAGAAGAAACAACATTACTAAGGTGAGTAATTTTTTCTTCAAACAACATGAAGTCTTGCTATATTATGACATATGCAGACTACACAGCAGTACCCTCCATGGAGGAGGGACAGAACCTCACTTAGAAATAGGCTCTGAAGCACAGCTGTGTTAACCGAGCATCACTCCTAGCCTGGATGTCCAGGAGTAATGCTTGGTAAAAGTGTGAACTGTTTTCCAGGTAGCTGCTTGACATATCTCTAGGATAGGATGTCCCTGGCAGCAGCCAGAGAAGCAGCTGTACCTCTGGTAGAGTGAGCCCTCAGGCCTGAGGGAGGAACCTTACCCAGTTTTTCATAGCAAAATTGATACAAGAGACAATCCACCTGGCAATGGATCTTTAGTGGAGGTTTCCTTTACTAACCTCACCATAAGTGAGGAACAGTTGGAGGGAGTCAAACCTGTGACCCTTGGTATGCTCTATGTAGTAACTAAGGGCTCTCTTCACATCTAAGCTGTGCAGCCTCCTCTCGCCAGAGGAGGAGTGGTCAGTGATGTACACAGGGAGACACATAGATTAAGGTGGAAATCAGAGACCACCTTAGGCAAGAACTTCCTGTTAGTCCTGAGGACCACCTTATTTCTATGAAAGGAGATAAAATCAGGCTCCATTGACAAGAGGCTTGTAATTCACTTATGCGTCTGGCAGAAGTGATGGCTACCAAAAACACAGTTTTCTAAGTCAAGTACTTAAGCTCTACTGAAGACAAAGGCACAAAGAGGGGTTACACAAGCTGAGCAATGCAAACATTAAGATCCCAGGCAGGGGCAGGGGTCCCTGAATGGAGGGTTGGTATGAAGCAACCCCTTGAAAAACTTGGAGAATACAGGATGAGCTGAAAGAGAAGAAGGCTTACCTGCCGATAAGAAAGCAGACACAGCTGCCAGGTGCGCTTTTAGGGTAGCTGGTCTCAGCCCCAAGGTATTTAAGTGGACCATATAATCCAGGACTGTGGGTAAATCAGCAGATTCTGGAGAAATATGCTTTCCAGAGCACCATATGGAAAACCTCTTCCATTTGGAATTATAAGTAGCCCTGGTGGAAGGCTTCCTAGAAGCCTTCAGGATATCCATTACACCTTGGGAGAGGTGTAGGTCAGCAAACTCTAACTCTTCAAGAGCCAGGCCTTGAGATTGAGAGATTTGAGGTTCGAGTACCAAACTCTCCCCTGAGCACAGGTTAACAGGTTGTGATTCCTGGGAAGACACAGGGGAAGGTGGACTGCTAAGGACAGTAGGAGTGGGTACCAAGGCTGTCTGGCCCAATCTGGAGCAATCAGGATCATCTTGCAGGGTTGAGATCTGATTTTGACTAGCACTTTGAACAGGAGAGGGAAGGGGGGAAGCATAGAGAAACTTTCCTTCCCAACTGAGAAGGAAGGCATCCAGAGGGACTGAGCCCAACACTGGGGGCCTGCAGCAAAAAAGGGGAAGTTGGTGATTGCCTGGGGCTGCAAAAAGATCTATCTGCAAGGTGCCCCATCTGGCAAATACCACCTCTAAGACCAGAGGGTCCAGTGACCATTCGTGATGGCCCTGGGGAATCCTGCTGAGAGCATCTGCCAAGACATTGTCCTTGCCTGGGAGGTGAACTGCCATAAGGGAGGTGTTCAGAGAGTAAGCCAGAGACCACAACTTCATTGCTTCGGTGCTCAAGGCCGTAGACTGAGTGCCACCTTGCTTGCTGATGTACCACATTATGGTGGTGTTGTCTGTTCTGACCTGAATAACTTTGTTCTGAACGGATTTGGAAAAAGCTTGCAGTGCTAGAAAAACTGCTCTGAGTTCCAACAGATTGATGTGGAGCAGAGATTCCTGAGGGGACCACAATCCCTGTGTAGTGAGGTCACCCATGTGAGCTCCCCACCCCAAGAGGGATGCATCTGTAGTAAGGATTAAGGAGTGAGACTGAGGGGCCAAAGGAACCCCCTGTCTCAGATTGCTCTGGTCCTGCCACCACTGCAGGGCCTGAATCAGGGTTCGAGTCACTGGGATCAATTTGGTTACAGGGTCTTTCCTTTGAGACCAAAAGACTCTCAAATGGAACTGGATGTCCCTCATCTGAAATCTTGCTCCCTGCACTACTGCTGTAGAAGCAGCCATGTGCCCCAGGAGCTGCAGAAAGTGCCTTGCTGGTCGAGAAACCTGCAGGGTGAATGAGGAGGCCAGAGAGACCAGGGCCCTTGCCCTGTCCAGAGGAAGGAAGGCTCTGGCCTTCTCTGTGTTCAGCTCCGCGCCTATGAAGGTGAGGAGCTGGACAGGCTCTAGAACTGACTTTGGAAGATTCAGAAGGAAACCTAGAGAAGTGAACAGTTGCTGAGTTATCTGTAGATGTAACTTGACTCGGTCTGGAGACTGGCCTACTATGAGCCAGTCGTCCAGGTAAGGGAAGATAACAATTTTTTGCCTTCTTAGGTGGGCAACTGCTACTGCCAGGCATTTTGTGAATACCCTTGCAGCAGAGGTGAGGCCAAAGGGCATTGCTCTGAACTGGTAATGGCCTGAGGGCAGCTCGAACCTGAGGTACTTTCGATGGGAGCTTCTGATGAGAATATGGAAATAGGCATCCTTGAGGTCCAGGGACACTAGCCAGTCCCCTGGCCTTAGAGAGGGTAGAATAATTCCCAGAGTCACCATTTTGAATTTTGGTTTTAAAAGGTGCTTGTTTAAGTATCTGAGATCCAGGATGGGCCGCCATTCTCCTGTCTTTTTCGCGGTAAGGAACTACCCGGAGTACAAACTTTTGCCCTGGTGTAGGGGTGGAACCCTTTCCACAGCTCTGAGAGCTAAGAGGGAAGAAACCTCTGCCTCTAAGGCAAGAGCCTCTAGAGGATTTGCAGGTGGAAAGGATCTGGTTCGCATCTTTGGAATTTTTTTGAAGCTGAGAACCAGTCCCTGGCTTACTACTTCCAGGACCTACTTGTCTGATGTAAGAGACTTCCAGTCCTGGACAAAGTAAGCCAGCCTGCCCCCTACAGGTAGCTGAGAATCGGCCCTGGCAACCCCATCAGGGTGCCTGTTTGGCAGGGGCTTTGGGCTGAGGGGTGGAAGCAGGCCTGCTTGTACCCCGTCTGCCTCTCCCTCTAAAGAACCCCCTCTGGGCATAGGCAGAAGAGGAGGCCTGGGCTTGGTAAAAAGGCGTATGGAAAGGCCTGCCCCTGCCCCTGGGAGGCTGCCTTTGAGGAGTGGCCTGCCTTTCTTTGGCTTGTGCACTCCTATAGGTGGTCCTGTACTCATCCATTTTCTTCATGTAATTCTCTGTCTGCTCCCCAAACAGAGAATTACCCACAACAGGAAAATCCATGGCCTTAGTCTGGGTATCTTGTGACAAGCTAGTACATCTGAGCCAAGCCATTCTGCGAAGTGCCACAGGTGTAGCCAGGACTCTTGATGACACATCATTAGAGTCCACTGCAGCATGGAATTGCACCTTGGATGCTTCAATACCATCAGCAGGCACCTGCTCCAGCTCTTGGCAAGCTGGCCAGAGACCTGCTTTGCTAGAGCCATAACAGTATCCCATCTGGATTTCTGGTATCTGGCAACATAAGCCATATAATTTGCCTGTCTGAGTCCCAAGGATGCTGCCATGTATTGTTTCTTTGCCATAGCATCAATCCTCCTGGAGTCCTTATCCGGGGGGTGTGAAGCCAAGGGAATGTTAGCCCTGTCACAGGCTGCAGCCTGCATTACCTAATATGGCTGCATTGTTGTGTGAGGAACTCCATATCAGAGCCTGACAATGTGTACCTCTTGTCCATTCTCTTATCAACAGGAGGTATAGTGTGAGGAGCTTTTAAAATTTTAAAAGTCTGTTTCCCAAAAGATTTATGCAAGGGAATAGACAGTCTTCTAGACTCTGGGATATCCATCATTTCCACATAGTCAGGCTCCTCTTGATCATCCACAGCTTCCTCGATAGGGAGCTGGAGGGTTTCAGCCACTTTTTTATAAAACAAAAAATGAGAAGGGGACTCAGAAAGCCTAGGAGGAGACACTCCTGAAGGTCTGTCTGGGGAGATGTCCGGGTCAATGGGCACATCCAGACTTTCAAATCCACATTCACTCTCCTCATACTTCTTCCCTCCTCCGGTTCATCATACTCCTCTCAACTCATACTCTTGAACTGTGGAACCGCCGAACCGGCTTACCCGATGGTGCTGGTTCAGTCAAACCGGGAAAGCCACTGGACTATTTTATCGCTTTGGCTATCTCTTCAGCGGTTGGAGAGGAAAGTTTTGGCTCACACCAGTTGATTTTCTAGTCCTTTTGCTGGACCCGCCCTTAGAGTCGGATCTCCTTTGCCTGAGGAAGTCTCGCCTGGTCAGAGGGCACTCCTCTGGTTCGTTGCAACCGAACCGGGCTGGCCATCCGGTTCAGTGGACTTTTTGGCCTCCCTTTCCCTGAGCCTACCAACTCTCTTTTCCAGGGTAGCTGCAGGAAAACTTTTACAAATCTGGCAGTCTGCATTGAGGTGATCAAACCCCACACAATAAACACAGGTGGTGTGGGGATCAGCCTTGGCAAAGACTTCCCCACACACACTGCAGTGTTGAAACCCAGTGGGCCCGGTTTTTCTTTTGGGTTTCTCAGACATAGTGCCAGCCTAACCAAACTTACCCGTTTATGGCAATCCACCAGGTAAGACCCTCTTATCATTTCCCAACCGTGTCACGGATCGTGGAAAAAAGCGTAATAAAATCGTTTTTTTTTTAGAACCAATAGGAACTGGTAACCACACACTAAAAGATAGATTAAGATATTTTAAGCAACTTGATCGGTTCAAACCGAACCGATAAACCGTTTACAAGTTCCACACAGAATAGAAACAAATGTAAAACCTATCTAGTACTCACAATACCACAGACAGAGTCTGAACCGATCGGTTGCGGTTTAATTTCGACCGAGAAAAATAATACTTTAACCGACAAAATGAACCGAGCAGAAGGAGAAATCTCCGGAGCGACTGTTCAGTGAGGCGGAGTAAAGAATCTGATGGTTTGAGTTTGAAGAACAACAGACAGAGTTTCAACCGAGCTCGAGCTCAGCATTCCATGCCTGGCATGGAAAGTTAACTCTTTCACCTCTGGAGCAGAGCAGTTCGAAGGTTGGGACTCACTGCATATGTCATAATATAGCAAGACTTCATGTTGTTTGAGTTCCCCTTTCTGTTTGTCTCAGGAACCACTTGTCCTGTGCTGCAGGGAGAAACCCAGGCTCATACACCCACCAACAAAAAATCCACATAACTTTTTGTATTTTTCCACCCCTAATACCCCTCCCCCAATCCTCCAGTACTCTCTTAATGCCTGAGAAATATGTTTGACAGGTAAATCTAGTTCTAGGCTGGAAAATAATAGCCCTCAACGGAGGGTCCGTCTGATCCATGGTATCTATTCTTTTCCATAACGTATCATAATTTCTATCGCTCCATAACAAGGCTATCCGCATTTGGGATGCTATCCAGTATCCTGCTAAATCTGGAAAGGCCATTCCTCCCTCCATTTTTGACAAATATAATATTTTCCTTTTAATTCTAGGATGTGTTTTTCCCCATGCATAAGAGAGTAATATTTGCTGCCAGTTTCCTAACCTAGATTGTGAGACTTCACAGGGAGCACATTGAAATAAATACAGAAAGCGGGGCAAAAGAAAAAATTACTCACCTTAGTAATTATGTTTCTTCTAGTGGAGTCTTGCTGTATTCTGACAATTGCAGTTAGGTCCTGCCTTTTCAACTGCCCCGGAGAACATAGCGTTAACTTTTCTCTGCAAGGCATAGAATGTTCATCTCGAGCTCGGTTAAAGCCTCTGCCTGTTGTTATTCAAACTGCAACCATCAGATCTTTACGAGCAAAAACTCACTAGGTGTTCTGTGTGGAGCTATAAAAGTTTTAACTAGCCAACTGGCAGAAATATAATGTTTTTGGTTCTCAAAGGAAGACTCAGGTCAGGAAACCCAAAAACAAAAACCAATCAAATGAAACAACATTCCACCCAAAGAAAAAAGAGGGTGTTAAAGGGGCACCCCTAGGGTGCCAACACTGCTCCTGCCCACCCACATCCCAAAATCTAGGTTCTGAGAGGGGAGGCAGGGGGGAGGTCAGAATACAGTAAGACTCCACTAGAACAAACAATTACTAAGGTGAGTAATTTTTTTCTTCAAACAACGTGAAGTCTTGCTGTATTCTGACCACTGCAGACTACCAAACAGTACCTCCATGGATGAGGGACAGAACCTACTTTGGGAACAGGCTCTGAAGTACTGCTGTGCCAAACCGAGCATCACTCCTAGCCTGGATATCCAGAGAGTAAAGCTTGGTAAAAGTATGGCCTGTTTTCTAGGTAGCTGCTTGACAAATTTCTAAGAGAGGGATATCCCTGGCAGCAGCCAGGGAAGCAGCTGTACCTCTTGTGGAATGAGCCCTCAGGCCGGAGGGTGGAATTCTACCCAGTTTTTCATAGCAGAATTGAATACAAGAAACAATCCACCTGGCAACAGATCTCTTAGTGGCAGGTTTGCCCTTCCCAACTTCTCCATAAGTGAGGAACAACTGGAGGGATTCAAACCTGTGACCCCTGGTACGCTCTATGTAGTAGCTAAGGGCTCTTTTAACATCCAAACTGTGTAGCCTCCTCTCTCCCGAGGAAGAATGATCAGTGAATAAAACAGGGGAAGATATAGACTGATTTGAGGTGGAAATCTGAAACCACTTTAGGCAATAACTTTCTGTTAGTTCTAAGGACCACTTTATCTCTGTGAAAAGAGATGAAATCAGATTCCACTGACAAGGCTTGCAATTCACTGATACATCTGGCAGAAGTAATGGCTACCAGAAACACAGTTTTCCAAGTCAAGTACTTAAGCTCTGCTGAGGACAAAAGCTCAAAAGGGGGTTGCATCAGATGAGCAATGCAAACATTAAGATCCCAAGCAGGAGCAGGATCCCTGAAGGGGGGATTGGTGTTAAGCAATCCCTTGAAACACAAACAGAATACAGGATGGGATGACAGAGAGGAAGACTTGCCTACAGATAGGAAAGCAGAAACAGCTGCCAAGTGTACTTTGAGAGTAGCTGGTCTGAGACCTAGACCATTGAGATGGACCATATAATCCAGAACCGTAGGCAATTCAGCAGAGTCTGGGGAAGAACAGGTTACTCACCTGTAACAGTAGTTCTAGGAGTGGTATATGTTGTTCATCCACACTGTCTGGCATTGTCCCTTTCCCCTTTAAATCTTGCTGGAAGTCTTCAAGCTGGCTCCTCCCACCCACCCGGGTGGTAAATACCTCGGCTCCGCCCCATGACGCCAGATCTAGCCTGCTGGAAGCCAGGTTGTGCACCTAAAGCCGGGGAGGTAGGGTGGGAGCGTGTGGATGAACAACATATACCACTCCTAGAACTACTGTTACAGGTGAGTAACCTGTTCTTCTAGGAGCGTGGATATGTTGTTCATCCACACTGTCTGGCAGACTCCAAGCAGTTCTCCGGGAGGAGGGAGGCAAGGCGCACACCCCCTACTTACGGAACAGAGATTGGAGAACAGAGGCCCCAAAACCCGCATCCCGGCGTGACTCTAGGTCGATGTGGTAATGGGAAATAAAGGTGTTTGCTGACTTCCAGGTAGCGGCCCGACAGATTTCCTGGATAGGGATGTCCCTGGAAGCAGCCACCAAAGCAGCAGTGTGGCGGGTAGAATGAGCCCTTATCCCTTTGGGAGGCTCCTTACCTGCCAATTCATAGCACAGACCTATGCATGATGTAATCCATCTCGCAATAGTCCGCTTGGCTGCAGGTCTGCCAGAAGCTGCTTCAGCGTAGGTGACAAACAGCTGGCGAACCTCTCTCCGACTTCCGGCCTCTCTCCTTATAGTAGGAGAGAGCACGCCTGAGGTCCAGAGCATGGAGCTCTATTCGCATCCGGGTGTAGTTAGGTAGTATACCGCAGAGTCAACACCTGGTTGAGGTGAAACTCTGACACCACCTTCGAAGGAATTTCGGGTTGGGGCGCAGGACAACTTTGTCCCTGTGAAAGACCAGATAGGGGGAGTCCACTGAAAGCGCCTGGAGCTCCCCCGTCCTTCTGGCTGACGTGATAGCCACCAAGAAGGCCGTCTTTCACAAGTGCGAAAGCGCAGACTTCTGCATGGGTTCGAATGGCTTGCCCATGAGCTTTGCCAAAACCAGCAAAAGATCCCACGGAGGTGGAGGTTCACGCACCGGAGGGGATATGTGATCCAGGCCTTTGAAAAAGCGCCCGATCACCTTTTCCTGAGCCAACGTCGGCTGACCGGCCCGCACCTGGTAAGCCGATATGGCTGCTAGGTGCACCCTAAGGGTCGATGACCGAAGACCCCCTTTGGAGAGAGACCAAAGGTAGTCTAGAATGTTAGCCACAGAGCAGGATAAGGGGTCCAGGCTTTTGCCCTGGCACCAAATGGAAAATCTCTTCCATTTGAAGGAATAACATTTCCTGGTCGATTCTTTTCGAGATGCCTCAACCATGGTGTAGACAGCTTCAGAAAGACCCAAAGCCTGGAACTCTAGCTGCTTAGGAACCAGGCTGTGAGGTGCAGGGATTGAAGGCCCGGATGAAAGACCTTCCCCTGGTTCATTGATAACAGGTCCGGGCATGTACACAGCCGCTCCGGGGCCCTGCAGCCTAGGCTGAGGAGATCTGGATACCAGAACTGGCGCGATCAATCTGGGGCTACCAGGATCACCCTCGCCTTGTCCCTCCTCACCTTGAGTAACACCTTGTGGATCAAGAGAAATGGGGGAAAAGCGTAAAAGAGGCCTGGGGTCCACAGCCTTGAGAAGGCATCCCCCTGCAGCGAACCCTGCTGAGGGGGGTGGGCATGGTACAGCCTCAGCTTGGTGTTCTCCCTGGAGGCAAACAGGTCCACCAACGGTTTGCCCCAACGAGAGAACAGGTCGTAAGCTACCTCTGGATGGAGAGACCACTTGTGGGATGTCTGACCTAAGCGGCTGAGAGCATCCGCCAGTTGGTTCGCGACTCCTGCCACATGGATGGCTAGGAGATCCACCTCCAAAGCGCCTCTTTCCATAGCAGACGGGAGTGCGTGCCGCCCTGTTTGTTGAGGTAGTACATGGTCGTGGTATTGTCCGTTTGGACTTGAACCACTTGACCCCAGAGCTGAGGAGCAAAAGCTGACAGAGCCAGTCTGACTGCCCTGAGCTCCAGCAGGTTGATGTGGCATCGGGACTCCTCGGGGGTCCAGAGGCCGTGGGCCCTGTTGTCCCCCACGTAGGCTCCCCAGCCCATGAGAGAGGCATCGGTCGTAAGGACGACCGTCGGCTCGGGGCAGACGAATGGGATTCCTTCCTGCAGATGACTCGGGATGGTCCACCATTGGAGAGCATTCCACATCCTCTGGGTAACTGTGATCAGCTGGTCGAAGAGACCCTGACGCTGAGACCACTGGGCGGCCAGCTCCCATTGAAGGGGGCGAATTGCAGTCTGGCCCAGCGGACCACTGAAGTGCACGCCGCCATGTAACCCAGGAGGTGCAGAAAGTCCTGGGCAGGGCGCGAGAGAACAACCAGAAATGAGTGGGCAAAGGAGGAGAGAACCTCTGCCCTGTCTGCCGGGAGCCGAGCTCTGGCTTGACGAGAGTCGAGCTCTGCCCCGATGAAGCCCATCACCTGAGAAGGTACGAGTTCCGATTTGGCCTCGTTGATCAGAAGGCCCAAGTGTGAGCAGGTTCGGAGGGTCAGGTCCCTGACTCTCCACCTCCTGAAGGGAGGAACTCCACAGGAGCCAGTCGTCTCAGGTAGGGGTAAATACGAACCCCTGACGCCATAGATGGCTGCCACCACTGCGATGCATTTGGTGAAGACCCTGGGGTCGGCGACAGGTCGAACTGCATGGCTCTGAACTCGTACACGGTCCCTTCAACCCTGAAATGGAGGAACCGCTGATGGGACGGACGGATAGGGACGTGGAAAAAAGCGTCCTGAAGATCCAGTGTACAGAACCACATGTTTCGCTCCAGAGATGGTATGATCTGGTTCAGAGTTACCATCCGAAAGGTGCGAGACCTGAGATACCAATTCAGGTCGTGCAGATCTAGAATGGGGCGCCAACTCCTCCATCCGTTTGGGCACCAGGAAATACCTGGAGACAAAGTCTGGGTCTGAAGGAGGATCCGGCACTTGGGCCACCGCCTCTTTGAGGAGTAGTAGCGCAATGTCGTCCCGAAGGGCAGACTGGGCATCTGAGATCCTTTCCTCTCGTGGGGCACGGGCTCGGCTGGGAGGGAACTGCTCGAATTCTAGGGGCAGACCCTGCCCGACCACTTCTAGAACCCACCTGTCCGAAGTGATACCGGACCAGGCGGAAAGGAAATGGTGGAGCCGCCCCCACGGGAGGATCCAGAGCTGGTGTGACGGGTACGGGGGAGGCCACCCCGGCCTGTCACTGGGCAGGCTTAGAGGAGGAGGAGGAGGAGGCACCTGGACCAGCACCTCGGCCTCCTTTGCGGGGCTGCTGGGGACCTTGCTTGGGCCTAGGGCGCCAAGTCTGAGCCTGCTGCTGTTGTTGACCCCCCTGGAAGGGTGGTTGTCTGACTGCAGGGGAAGAATGTCAAAAGGGCTTCTTCCTGCGCTTCTGCTGGTTCTTACTTGAAGAACCCTTAGCAGAGGTGGCATCTAAGGTAGAGGAGTCCAGATACAAAGGCTGGCCACCTAAATCTCCCTCGCTACGCCTAGGGCGATCAGGGGTGACTGTAATCGACAGTCTGTGAGGGAGACCTGAAGACTGTCGGTCCTCCTTGGAGGGAACCCCTCCAAGGTGCAACTTTGGTGGAGGTTCCACCAATATTGGTGGGATGTAACGGTCATGTTTTGGTTACGCATCGAGCCTCCAAGGACCGGAGTCAGAAATGGGTGTCGGAGAGTCGAAGAGGCAGAGGCCAAGTGACAGCGGGACCACAGAGGAAGCGTGCTTCTGGCCTGCTAGCAGGAGTTGCCCACATAAGATCCTCGCAGCTCGGCCGGATCTTCCGTGGCTCTCTCTCCTCATCGAGGAGGATGAGAGCAGTGGCGGTGCCTCTTCGGGAGTGTTTGTGTCCTTTCTTGGGTCGACCGACCGAGAGACTCTACTCGATCGAGACCGGACGGTACGGCTCTGTCGATCGGAGAACCGGACTGTGAAAACCGAGGATCTGGTTCTTGTCCCTCGATCGGGAAACCCGCGGGACAGGTCTCCTCATCGGGGAAGGAGAGAATAGGCGTTCTCTCCAAGGAATCGACAGGTGTTGGTGACAATGGTTCGATGGGGTCGAGAGAAATCTCGGCTGGTTCAGCCGTCTCCTCGACTTCTGTGCCTGGTCCAGAAGGAAGGTCTGAAAAACCGGCAGCCGAGGAGGCGATCTCGACCGTAGTCGAGACCTCGGACCGCTCCCAGTCCCAGGAGTGTCTTCTTCGATCCGAAGAAAAAGGTTTAGGATCCTTTTTCCTAGAACGGGAGGAGTGCGAGCCCGAGGGCGCCTCACCCTTGGTAGAGAGAGACAGGCACAAATCTCGAAAGGATCCTGAAAAAGTGGAGCCCATGTTGAGCGGCACGAAGGAGCCTTGGCTGGCCGAAGCTTGGGCGGCTTCCTCCTCGAAGGCCGCCATTTGCTCGAGCTGCTCGGCGGATCCCGCAGCCGTGGAAACTGCCCACCTGGCCTCCTTAGATTTTACCGGTTGATTGCGAAGCTCCAGTCTCCCCAGCTTCAGGCACGCCTGACGATCCTCCAAAACGGACGGATGGAAGGAAGCGCAAATGGTACATCGCGAGGTATCATGGACAGTACCGAGGCAGTAAACGCACGAGAGGTGGGGGTCGGTGCGCAACATTTTCTGTCTGCAAAGACACCAGCGAAACCGGGGGACGACTTATCATCCATGTCCGAATCCGAGTCGTAAACTCTTACGAGTTTTAAAGCGAGAAGATGCGGTGAAAACCGTCAAATTGAATCCAGGGCCTCAAACGCTGCAGAAAAGCATGAGAGAACCTGCATCTTCCAGCGGAAAGGAAGATCTGACAATATGGGGCGGAGCCGAGGTATTTACCACCCGGGTTGGTGGGAGGAGCCAGCTTGAAGACTTCCGGCAAGATTTAAATGGGAAAGGAACAATGCCAGACAGTGTGGATGAACAACATATCCACGCTCCTAGAAATATTCTTAGAACACCAAATGCTGAATCTTTTCCATTCAGAGTTGTATGTCTTTCTGGTGGAAGGCTTTTGAGAAGCCTTAAGGATGTCCAGAACCCTTTGGGAAAGATGCACATCTGAAAACTCTTAACTCTTCAAGAGCCAAGCCTTGAGATTGAGAGACTGAAGATTTGGGTACCAAATCCTCCACTGAGAGGATGTTAACAGGTTGTAATTCCTGGGAAGAGAGAGGGGAAGATGGACTGCCAGGGACAGTAACAAGGGATACCATGGCTGCCTGGCCCAGTCTGGAACAATCAGAATCACTTTGCATAGTTGTGACCTTATCTTGACCAGCACTCTGAACAGGAGAGGGAAGAGGGGGAAAGCATACAGAAATTTCCCTTCCCAGTTCAGGATCAGAGCATCAAGGGGGACTGAGCCCAAGACTGGGGGTCTGCAACAAAAAAGATGAAGTAGGTGATTGTCTGGGGCTGCAAAAAGATCCATCTCTGGAGTACCCCATCTTGAGAAAATCACTCTCAACACCAGAGGATCTAGGGCCCATTCGTGATGGCACTGGGGTATTCTGCTCAGTTCATCTGCTAGGACATTGTCCTTCCCTGGGAGGTGAACTGCCATCAGAGAGGTTTGCAAGGAATAGGCCAGGGACCACAACTTCATCACCTCTGTGCACAAGGCCGTAGACCGAGTGCCCCCTTTCTTGTTGATGTACCAAATGGTGGTGGTACTGTCTGTTCTGACGTGAACCACCTTGTTCTGTACAGATTTAGAAAAAACTTGCAGTGCCAGAAACACTGCTCTGAGTTCCAAGAGATTGATGTGAAGCAGAGATTCCTGAGGCGGCCACAATCCCTGGGTGGTAAGTTCCCCCAAATGGGCTCCCCAGCGCAGCAGGGAAGCATTTGTGGTGAGGACCGGTGAATGAGAATGAGTGACAAATGGAACAACTTGTCTCAAATTGTCCTGATCCTACCACCATTGCAGGGCTTGGATCAGGGTTCGAGTCACTGGAATTAGTTTGGTAAGGGAATCCTTTCTTCAGGACCAAAAAGCTCTTAAGTGGAACTGAATGTCCCTCATTTGGAATTTTGTGCCCTGGACCACTGCTGTGGAAGCTGCCATGTGGCCCAGTAGCTGAAGGAAATGCCTTGCTGGTCGAGACACCTGAAGGCTGAATGAAGAGGACAGTTCCATGAGGGTCCTTGCCCTTTCCAGGGGAAGAAAGGCTCTTGCTTTCACCGTATCCAGCTCTGCCCCTATGAAGGTGAGGAGCTGCACTGGTTCGAGAACCGACTTTGGTAGGTTGAGAAGAAATCCTAAAGAAGTGAGCACTTGCTGGGTCACTTGCAGGTGTGACTTGACTTGGTCTGGAGACTGGCCTGCTATAAGTCAGTCGTCCAAGTATGGGAAAATGGAAATCTTTTGTCTTCTTAGGAAGGCAACAACTACTGCTAGGCACATTATGAAGACCCTTGGAGCTGATGTTAGGCTGAAAGAGCATTGCTCTGAACTGATAGTGGCCTGAGGGCAACTTGAACCTGAGGAACGTTCTGTGGGAGCACCGGATGGGAATGTGAAAGTAGGCATCTTTGAGGTCCAGAGAGGCTAGCCAGTCTCCTGGCCTGAGAGAGAGGAGGATAATTCCTAGAGTTATCATTTTGAACTTTGGCTTTAAAAGATGTTTGTTCAGATATCTTAGGTCCAGGATGGGTCACCACTCATCTGTCTTTTGGGGGGGTTAGAAAGTACCAGGAGTACAATCCTTTGCCCCAGTGTAGGGTAGGAACTCTCTCTCTAGCTCTGAGAGCTAGGAGGAGAGAAGAAACCTTTGCCTCTAGGGCAAGGGTCTCTGAGAGATTTGCAGGTGGAAAAGATCTGGCTCTCAGCTTTGGAAATTTTTTTGAAGCTGAGAACCAGACCCTGGCTTACTACTTCCAGGACCCACTTGTCTGATGTAAGAGACATCCAGTCCTGGACAAAGTAATCCAGCCTGCCCCCTACTGGTATAGGAGAACTGACCCGGGCAGACCCATCAGGGTGTCTGCTTGGCAGGGGCTTTAGGCTGAGGGGTGGATGCAGGCCTGCTCATCCCCCTTCTGCCTCTCCCTCTAAAGAACCCCCTCTGTGAAAAAGAAGAGGCCTGTGCTTGGTAAAAAGGCATTTGGAAAGGCCTGCCCCTGCCCCTGGACTGCTGCCTTTGAGGAGTTGCTTGCCTTTTCTTGGCCTGAGCACTCCTGTAGGTGCTCCTGTATTCATCCATTTTCTTCATGTAATTCTCTGTCTGCTCCCCAAACAGAGAATTACCCACTACAGGAAAATCCATGGCCTTAGCCTGGGTATCCTGTGAGAGGCTAGTACATCTGAGCCAAGCCATTCTCCGAAGAGCCACAGATGTACTGTAGCCATGACTCTCAATGATACATCATTGGAGTCTACAACAGCATGAAGCTGAACTTTCGATGCCTCAATCCCATCTGCAGCCACCTGCTCCAGCTCCTTGGCTAGCTGGGTAGGAGCTTGTTTAGCCAGTGCCAGTACAGTGTCCCACCTGGACTTCTGGTACCTGGCTGCATAGGCCAGATAATTAGCCTGCCTGAGCCCTAAAGATGATGCCACGTACTGCTTCTTTGCCATAGCATCAATCTTCCTGGAGTCCTTTACTGGGGGGTGTGATGCTAAGGGAATGTTTGTCTTATCACAGACAGCAGCCTGTACAACCCCAACATGGCTGCATTGCTGAAAAAGGAACTCCGTATCTGAGCCTGAAAGAGTATACCTCTTGTCCATTCTTCTGTCCATAGGAGGTATAGAATTGGGAGACTTAAGAATTTTTTGTGTCTGTTTCCCAAAAGATTTGTGGAGGGGAATAGACAGTCTCCTGGACTCTGGGATGTCCATCATCTCTACATAGTCAGGCTCTTCCTGATCCTCTACTGCCTCCTCTACAGGAAGCTGGAGGGTATCAGCCACCTTTCTGTAAAACATGTAGTGTGAAGGGAACTCAGAAAGCCTAGGAGGAGAAACACCTGAAGGTCTGTCTGGGGAGATATCCGGGTCAATAGGGACATCCAGACTTTCACCATCACCATAATCATCTTCAAACTCTCCCCCCTCCTCAAACTCCAGTTCATAAAATTCTTCCAGGGTATAATCCGGAACCGGGGGAACCGACCGAACCGATTCTATAATCCTAATTGCTTTGGCTATTTCATCGGCGGTCGGAGTATGAGATTCTGGATCCGAACTGGTCGACTTGTCTTTTCTTTTTGTCGGAACCGATTCCTCGGAATTGGCTCTCCTTTTGCCCGAAGTATTGCCCTGGTCAGAGGGCACTCCTGGTTTGGTTGGAACTGAACCGGGATGGCCATCCGGGTCAGCGGACTTCTTGGCTTCCCTTTCCCTCAGTCTACCTAATCTCTTTTCCAGGATAGATTTGGGAAAATGTTTGCAAATTTGGCAGTCTGAATCGAGGTGGACAAACTCAGACAATAAACACAGGTGGTGTGGGGATCAGCCTTAGCAAAGACCTCCCCACACATACTGCAGTGTTGAAACCCAGTGGGCCCGGATTTTTTCTTGGGTTTCTCAGACATGGCCAACCTGGCCAACCTAACCAAACGTACCCTTTTTTCGGCAATCCGCCAGGCAAGACTCTGCTCGGTTCCTGACCGTCACTATAGTCTTGGAAAAAAAAACATACTAAAACCCTTTTTTTTTTTTTTAGAACCGATACGGACCGGTAACCACACACCAAAGTAAAGTACAAAGTTTACCTCAAAATGACCGGTTCAGCCGAACCGATCCACAAGTTTACAAGTTCTACACAGAAAACAGAACAAAATCTATCTAGTACTCACGGTACCACAGACAAAGACTTGAACCGACTAGCAGAAACAACAATTTCAGAAGAAAACCGACCGAAAAGCGACACTTCAACCGACTTAGAACCGAGCTGCAGGAGAAATCTCCGGAGCGACTGTTCAGTGAGGCGGAGTAAAGAATCTGACGGTTGCAGTTCGAATAACAACAGGCAGAGGCTTCAACTGAGTTCGAGATGAACATTCTATGCCATGCATAGAAAAGTTAACCCTATGTTCTCCGGGGCAGTTGAAAAGGCAGGACCTAACTGCAATTGTCAGAATACAGCAAGACTTCATGTTGTTTGAACATTCATTTTCAGGGCCTGTACTTTAGCTCCCAATGATAAGGGTAAGAGTTTCCATCGTAAAATGTCTGCTTTTAATTGGGAAATCAGGGGGTGGGTAATTTAGGTTATATAATTCCTCTGAAGTCTTTCCAATAACTATCCCCAAATACTTCATACCAGGAAGTTCCCACTTCATAAGGTATTTTCCCTAATTGATAACGTAGGGGTATAGTGGAGACTCAGTGTTTATGTCTAATCCTTATTTAGGATATAGACAGATATTGTTGAGAACCTGTCTAACTGATTCATCAGCTGCAGCAGGGATTCTTCAAGCATGGACATGTATACCAGATTATTGGCATACAGTGCCACTTTCTTCTCTCTGTCCTTCATCTGTATCCCATGTATCTGGTAGTTCTGTCCTATACTTTCTACCAAGGGCTCAATATACATGGCAAAAAGTAATGGTGAGAGGGGGAAGCCCTGTCTTGTACCCCCTCTCAAGGGTAAACCCTGTGGAGATATGCCCGTTTGCTCTTACATATCCCATGGGACTCTTATATAGTTTAAATAGGTTCTTAGTAAAGTCATCCGGGAACCCCAAACCCAGAAAGGACCCTTCTCAGAAAAGACCAAGAAACTTTATCAAAAGCTTTTTCAGCATTGAGACTCATTAATAATGATAGAATTTTACAGTGATTTATGTGGTCGACTTGTCTATGGTTCTTCTAAGGTTATCCTGGGCCTGTCTACCTGGGACAAATCCCATCTGGTCTAAATGAATCAGTGAGGGCAGGACTTCTTGAGATCTCCAAGCAATCACAGACGTATATATTTCATAATCATTAGTCAGTAGGGAAATACTGTAGGTAGGTAAGTAGTGCACTTTAAGGGGTCCTTTCCGGGCTTGGGAATCATCGAGATGACAGCCTGTGCCCACGAAGAGGGTGGTTCTCCCTTTCCCTTAAACACTTCTTGCATTGTTTGGAATAGAAGAGGTTGCACTAGTTCTATGAAGGTTTTATAAAATTCGGCTGCTAGGCCGTCATGTCCAGGACATTTGCCTTTTTTCAGCCTCCCTATCTCTATTTTGAACTCCTGGTATGTAAGCGGTTTAGTAAGTTGTATTTTCCGTTGCTCTGTGAGTGTCGGAAGTATTATATTCCCCATAAGATCTTCTGTCAGGGTGTCTGGAACTGGGGGACTAGCTTTATATAGCCCAGCATAGTATTCTCTTAAGGTTTCCGAAATGTCTTTTATTTTTGTCAGCCTCTGTCCTGTACGTGAGTGTTGGAGCTGGGTAATTACGGCCTTTGTTCTTTGCACTCGCAGTCTAGCTGCCAATAACTTCAATGAATGGGGGCCCCCCCTCATAAAATTTCTGCCTTAACAAAATCAAGTTTTTGTTGTACCTGGTAGTCAAGCAAGCTTCCTAGTTGTTTTTTTTAAGGGCTAGCAGGTCTTTATGTCCATCTCTCATATTGTTGTTTTTGTTCATCCTCCAATGATTTTATTTTCTTCTGCAGATCTAATTTAGCTCTTTCCCTTTCTCTAGTTTGCTGATATCTCAATAAACTTTCCTCTTAGGACTGTCTTCGACGTGTCCCACAACATATTTGCTGCAATGTCTGGTGTATTGTTCTCCTCTAAGTATCTCTCATATGTATGGAAAACATAAACTGAACTTACAAACTTAAATGGACAGACTGGGTGGGCCATAGGCCCTTATCTGCCGACACTGTCTATGTATCTATGTATCCTTTATGCTTTTCTGTATCTCCTCATCTTTAAGAAGACATGCATTAAGCCGCCATATTGTATTTTTTTTTTTTTAAAGTCCCCCAGATCCATGGAAAGAAAAATTCAAATTACGTACTTAGCGTAATTATGATCTTTCTGTGTATCTTCACCATTCATCACAGATGGGTACTGGCCGGAGATCAGGGCCCCGCAGGAGCCTTTTTTTTTTTTTGTTTAAAAGGATGGGCGGGGCGAGCGCAGCATCGGCGCCGCCCCTCGAGCCGGCGTCTGATGGCGCCGAGGATTAGCCGTTAGGCTGGGTCGACTCCGCCTGCCTACCAGTTCTGAGTCGCCGGAGAGGTAAGAGGAAGGGATGGAGGGTGGGACAAGAGAGTCCAAGGGACAGAAAAAGGAAGAGAAAACTGAACTAAAAGGAGAAATAACGACTGAGAGGACAGCATAGCAGAAGTAAGACTAAGGGGATTGGGTAGGGGCCCCAATCTCTGGAAACGGAGGAAGGGAGGGAAGGGGGGAGAGAGAATTTAGGAGAGAGAGTGAGAGGTAAAAAGGATCCAGGACCCTTGTCCGTCACCAGACTGTATAGGAACTGCAAGGAGTTAGCAAAGCTCTTTGCCAGAATTCAAGGCACAGAATAAGTGGCAATACCCCAAAAGCAGAGTCGGCTATTCTGGAGAATGACAGGGTACAGGGACTCAGTACTCTCTCTCTAAAGAGATATTTGGTGAAAAAAAGGGAATTTTTTTTTTTTTTTTTTAATAAGATGGATAATAGAAGGAGGGCAACCACCAGCTCCCACCCCGTAGGGGTGAAGATATGTAGAAGAGAAGGAGTGCCACTCGAACTGTACCCCTTAGGGAAGACTGTCCCCCCTGTGTGTCCCAACTAATCTCACTCAAGCAAGGGTGCCGGAAGATGGCAAAAGCTGAGGGGCTGAGAATGAGAGGCACCTTTCCTATACTGGTTTTACCATACAGAAATAAAGTGGAGGCTACCGCCTTCGCCAAGTGTTTCCGGCACCTATGCAGTGAAGAGGGAAGGCACAGAAGGAGGAGGATTCCAGAGCCTGGAGCCCCAAGGGGATGGTGAGGGATTTGATGAATGGTGAAGATACACAGAAAGATCATACTCACGGGGTAATGCGTATTTGAATATCTTATCTGTGTCAATCTTCACCATTCATCACAGATGGGTGAGTACCAAGCCCCCCGAAGGGGGTTGATTAATTGCACCCTAAGGGACAGTGTCCCTTAGCCCTCAGTGGGTGACACACTAAGGGGGAGAACCTTCTGGGCCTGAGGAGGCCCGAGAGTGGGAAGAGCGAGACGGGGTTCCCCCGGAGGTGGAAGGAATTTGCCCCGACAAACGTCATCTCGCCCTACGGGAAAAGAGATAGGTTCCCTGGTGAACGGAGCAAATCACCCTATGCCTGGCCAAGGGTGACAACCGGGAGAGGCGAAGACATGCCGATCTTCTGGTGCAGATCGCTGTCCCTACGATCCTGGTAGCTACCTCACTGGCATCGTAAGATGCCCTTGCTTGGTGCCTTGCTAGCTCCAGGCCACATGCAGAGAGAGCAATGGCTTGCCTGGTTTGCTCCGAGTCAGGCAGAGCGGCTAGGAGCTGACCTAGCGCTGACCACAAGTACCTGTTATAGGCAGTGTAGTGGGCCTGATGCGCAGAAATGGAGAGAAGCAGCCGTGCCGAGTAGAAAGTCCTCCTCCCCCAGAAATCAAAATCCGAGGAGTCCTGATCTGGGGGCCGGTACCGCGGCGCGAAGCCCGTCAGGAGTGTCCAGGTGCATCAATCCGGACTGCGGATGAGGCAAGGAGCCCGGAGACTCCGGGGGAGTGCAATACCTCTAGCAGAGGTCCCTAGGGGCAGGGACTCTGGAGAAGGGCCTCTGCCAGAAACACATGGACGCCTCCCGAAAGGGAGCGGGCCAAAGCACACGAGGGTGGCTGTCCCAAAATCGCCTAGAAAGGCGTGTGTCGCATGCTCCGGATTGCTAACAAAAGAGGGGGAAAGGTGAAGGTCCTCCATCATCCTCACGAGGAAATGCTGATACTAAAGAGACATCAGCAGCAGAAGAGATGTGGACAGAAGGTTCCTCTCCCCCAGAAGAGGGGGATGAGGAGCTGGAGGTCACCATAGGCTCGGAGGATGGCTGCTCGGGGGGAGGTTGAAAAACCTGGCTGTCCTAGGCCCTAACACAGGCAGGGAATCGAGCAGCCACCGCTCTGTACTGTTCCCAGGTGAGAGGCCCGCTAGGACCAAGGATACCTGGGAACGCAGGAGAAGGCGGCAGAGGGGGAGTGGACAGAGCCGAGAGAAGTCGTCGGCTGACCTCTGCCAGGGCTAAGGAGCGGCCCATGGACTCCCACGGGAAGAGTCCTGGAAGACTCCGCAGTCGACAGCTGCACAACCGCTTCGGTACTGCCTACACTGCGCCCAGAAGAATCCCCCAAGTGAGGCGACTGGGGCCGTGAAGGTCCAGAAGGACGGTCCCCTGCCTCGAAAGAATGGGACCCTCTCAAGGAACCCGAAGGGGAAAGGCAGAAGTCCGCACTCCGGCTCCGTCCAGGGCCCGGGTGGGTCTCAGAGAAGGGCCGGCACGCCGAATTCACACCCCTCAACCCTTCGGAGTCCGAAAGGGTCCTAGCCCTCGAAGTGGCCAGCCTAGGCAGCTCAGTACCCAGGGCTGCCCCCGAAGGGGCAATCCCGGAAGGAGCGCCCTCCCCTCCCGTGGCCCTCTCGATAGGCCCCAAAGTTGGGCGACCGAGAGACGTCACAGTAGGGGGTACCACCGCAGAGGGGTCAAGGAACCCCCCAAGGCCAGGCTGCAAGGTGATGGTGGCACGCACCACAGCCCGCTGGTCAATACCACTGACCCCAGCCTTAGAGGGAACCCGACTCATCTCTGAGGGGGGCTGGCTGAGACCCGAAGAGGAAACCACCAGCTCGTCCTACACTGCAGACAACCCCGAAGGGTGTGACTGCCCATTCGACTCCGAGCCGGACTCCGACTCCCAAGAGTCCGAGGCCCTAAGCCAAATAGTAGGGGTCGAGGAAGGGACACTCTCGAGGCCGAGGAGCCAAAGCCGATCCCCTCGCTTCCACAGCACCGCCGAGGTGCCAGCAGAAGGTGGTAGGGCAGCTTGGGCCAGAAGTCCCAGGCCAGGGCTAGCTGCGGCACCATCAGGTCCACCAGTGCCAGGGAAGGCACCCGGGACAGAGACGGCGCCGGCAGAAACCCCAGCCTCGGAGCCGACGACGCCGCTAGGCCGCTCGACGCCGCGAGCGGCACCGAGGACCAAGGTGGCGTTGACGACTCCGAAGGACTCGGCTCCAACCACGGCGCTGACATTAGCGCTGTGAGACCGCTCGGCGCCGCGAGCAGCACTAAGAGTCCCAATGGCGCCGACGGACAACACTGAAGGCCCCACGGCGCCGTGCTCATCCTCGGCACCGAGGTGAGACATAGCGGGGACGACGCCGAAGGCGGTTCCACGGCGCCGACAAGCCCCACGGCGCGACAGTCGGGTCGGCGCCGACGTCGACAGGTCCTGCGGCACCATGAGCGACGCTGATGGCCCCGACGGCACCGAACGACGGCATCGACCCGGGCCTAGCGGACCATGGGAGCGACACCGGGGGAGCCTTCACCCCTGAAGGGGTGATTGCCGGAGCGGCGCCTCCCGCCCGCTCCCGGGGGGAAGCGGGACGGGCCTCCTGCACCACGGAAGGAGTCACGGCTAGGCTAGAAGAGGCCGAGGCTCCCTCCTCCTCGGTCCGTGTAGAACCGGGAGGGGACCCGGAGGAAGGGCCGAGAGAACGCGGCTTGGCCCGATGAGTGTGCGGCCTACCCACAAAAGTCAGCAGAACTCGCCCGACCTTGAATGCGCGCTGTTCTAAAACCCGGCGGTCCATCGAGAAGCAGGCGTCGCACGAATCCATGTCGTGTAACAGGCCAAGGCACGAAAGGCACCGGTCATGTTAGTTGGTGACGGAGTACTTGCAGCCGCACGGGCACCGACGCATAGGGGGCCGCCCCGTCTTCTCAGATTTCTTGCCCTCCGACCGCGACATGACCTACGGAGAAAAAAACACCAAAAACAGACTTGATGCCACAAACAGTAAAATAAGGAAAGATCTTACCGGCGACGTCGAGTGGAGGCAAACACAGAACTAGTAGACCGACGACTAGAGACGCAGGCTTCAAGGCATAACATTTTGGAAAAACATGCTTCTTCAGGCTTCCCACGAGGCGACCTCGACGGCGGGAGACGAAGAACTGGTAGGCAAGCGGAGTCGACCCAGCCTAACGGCTAATCCTCGAGCGCCACGTAGTACGTCAGTCTCGAGGGTGGCGCCAATGCTGCGTCGACTCCGCCTATCCTTTTAAAAAAAAAAGGCTCCCGCGGGGTCCTGATCTCCGGCCAGTACCCATCTGTGATGAATGGTGAAGATTGACACAGATAAGATACAGGGGTGTGGTCCGACAGGACCATGTCTCCAACCAGAGTGCACTCTTTGCATCTCCTCTTTGTGTAAAAAAAAAAAATAATCGAGTCTAGAATATGTCCTATGTGGATTTGAAAAATATGTATAGTCTCTCTTAGTCTGGCGCCATATATCTATCATCCCCATCCCCATCAGAAGCTTATGCAGCTGTTTAGCTATTCTGTTTGATTGTCTCAAGACCTTAGAGGTAGTGTCCAGAACAGGGTTGAAAGTTAGGTTAAAATCCCCCCCAAAAATCAGCGTCCTCTCCGCTCAGGTTTGTAGCTGTAGGAAGAAAGAAAAAATTAC
The DNA here is from genome assembly GCA_016271365.2 of Neoceratodus forsteri. Classification (NCBI taxonomy): domain Eukaryota; kingdom Metazoa; phylum Chordata; order Ceratodontiformes; family Ceratodontidae; genus Neoceratodus; species Neoceratodus forsteri. The sequence goes on from CM028133.1 coordinate 1,138,403,889, forward strand.
TCACCTTAGTAATGTTGTTTCTTCTAATGGAGTCTTGCGATATTATGACATATGCAATGAGTCCCAACCTTCGAACTGCTCCGGAGGTGAAAGAGTTAACTTTCCATGCCAGGCATGGAACGCTGAGCTCGAGCTCGGTTGAAACTCTGTTGTTCTTCAAACTCAAACTGTCAGATCTTTATGAGCTAAACTCACTAAGGTCCTGTGTGGAAGCTGTAAACCTACACTAGCCAACTGGCTACTAAAATAAGAACACATTTTTGGTCCCAAAACAAAGACTCAAGTCAGAGGCCCAAAAATGAAAACACAACACCCAGTCACCCCAAAAAGGAGGGTGAAAACAAAGGTGGGCATCTACTAAGTGCCAACACTGCACTGCCCTCCACATCCCAAAACAGAGGTTCTGAGAGGGCAGGCAGGGGGGAGGTCATAATATAGCAAGACTCCATTAGAAGAAACAACATTACTAAGGTGAGTAATTTTTTCTTCAAACAACATGAAGTCTTGCTATATTATGACATATGCAGACTACACAGCAGTACCTCCATAGAGGAGGGACAGAACCTACTTAGGAAATAGGCTCTGAAGCACAGCTGTGCCAAACCGAGCATCACTCCTAGCCTGGATGTCCAGAGGGTAATGCTTGGTAAAAGTGTGAACTGTTTTCCAGGTAGCTGCTTGACAAATCTCTAGAATGGGGATGTCCCTGGCAGCAGCCAGGGAAGCAGCTGTACCTCTGGTAGAGTGAGCCCTCAGGCCTGAGGGAGGAACCTTACCCAGCTTTTCATAACAGAATTGGATACAAGAAACAATCCACCTGGCAATGGATCTTTTAGTGGCAGGTTTCCTTTACCAACCTCACCATAAGTGAGGAACAGTTGGAGAAGTCAAACCTGTGACCCTAGTACGCTCTATGTAGTAACTAGGGCTCTCTTCACATCTAAGCTGTGCAGCCTCCTCTCCCAGAGGAGGAATGGTCAGTGAAGTACACTGGAAGAGAAATAGATTGATTAAGGTGGAAATCTGAAACCACCTTAGGCAAGAAGTTCCCGTTAGTCCTGAGGACCACCTTCTCTATGAAAGGAGATAAAATCAGGTTCCACTGACAAAGTTTGTAATTCACTTATGAGTCTGGCAGAAGTGATGGCTACCAGAAACACAGTCTTCCAAGTCAAATACTTAAGCTCTGTTGAAGACAAGGGCTCAAAGGGAGGTTGCATAAGCTGAGCAATACAAACATTAAGATCCCAGGCAGGGGCAGGGTCCCTGAATGGAGGGTTGGTGTGAAGCAATCCCTTATAAAACTTAAGAGAATACAGGATGAGCTGAAAGAGAAGAGGGTTTATCTGCTGAAATGAAAGCAGACACAGCTGCCAAATGCACCTTTAGGGTAGCTGGTCTGAGCCCCAAAAGTGTTCAAATGGACCATATAATCCAGGACTGTGGGTAAATCAGCAGATTCTGGGAAATATGCTTCCCAGAGCACCATATGGAAAACCTCTTCCATTTGGAATTATAAGTAGCTCTGGTGGAAGGCTTCCTAGAAGCCTTCAATATATCCATTACACCTTGGGAGAGGTGTAGATCAGCAACTCTAACTCTTCAAGAGCCAGGCCTTGAGATTGAGAGATTTGAGGTTCGGTATCAAAACCTTCCCTGAGCACAGGTTAACAGATTGTGATTCTTGGGAAGACACAGGGGAAGATGGACTGCTAAGGACAGTAGGAGTGATACCAGGGTTGTCTGGCCCAATCTGGAGCAATCAGAATCACTTTTGCAGGATTGAGATCTGATTTTGACTAACACTTTGAACAGGAGAGGAAGGGGAAAAGCATAGAAACTTCCTTCCCAATTGAGAACTAAGGCATCCAGAGGACTGAGCCCAACACTGGGGCCTGCAGCAAAAAGGGAAGTTGGTTATTGTCTGGGGCTGCAAAAAGATCTATCTGCGGGGTGCCCCATCTGGCAAATATTACCTCCAGGACCAGGGGATCAGTGACCATTCGTGATGGCCCTGGGAAATCCTGCTGAGAGCATCTGCCAGGACATTGTCCTTGCCTGGGAGGTGAACTGCCGTAAGGTAGGTGTTCAGGGAGTAAGCCAGAGACCACAACTTCATTGCTTCGGTGCACAAGGCCGTAGACCGAGTGCCTCCTTGCTTGTTGATGTACCACATTGTAGAGGTGTTGTCTGTTCTGACCTGTACAACTTTGTTCTGAACAGATTTGGAAAAAGCATGAAGTGCTAGAAAAACTGCTCTGAGCTCCAACAGGTTGATATGGAGCAGAGATTCCTGAGGGGACCACAGTCCCTGGGTAGTGAGGTCGCCCATGTGAGCTCCCCACCCCAAGAGGGATGCATCTGTATTAAGGATTAAAGAGTGAGACTGAGTGACAAAGGGAACCCCCTGTCTCAGATTGCTCTGATCCTGCCACCACTGTAGGGCTTGGATCAGGGTTCGAGTCACTGGGATCAACTTGGTTAGAGGGTCCATTCTTTGAGACCAAAAGGCTCTCAAATGGAACTGGATGTCCCTCATCTGAAATCTTGCTCCCTGCACTACTGCTGTAGAAGCAGCCATGTGTCCCAGGAGCTGTAGAAAATGCCTTGCTGGTCGAGAGACCTGCAGGGTGAATGAGGAGGCAAGAGAGACCAGGGTCCTTGCCCTGTCCAGAGGAAGGAAGGCTCTGGCTTCCTCTGTGTTCAGTTCTGCGCCTATGAAGGTGAGGAGCTGGACAGGCTCTAGAACTGACTTTGGAAGATTCAGAAGGAAACCTAGGGAGGTAAGCAGTTGCTGAGTTATCTGAAGATGTAACCTGACTTGGTCTGGAGACTGGCCTACTATGAGCCAGTCGTCCAGGTAAGGGAAGATGGCAATCTTTGCCTTCTTAGAGAGCAACTACTACTGCCAGGCATTTTGTGAATACCCTTGGAGCAGAGGTGAGGCCAAGGGCATTGCTCTGAACTGGTAATGGCCTGAGGGCAGCTCGAACCTGAGGTACTTTCGGTGAGAGCTTCTGATGAGAATATAGAAGTAGCATCCTTGAGGTCCAGGGACGCTAGCCAGTCCCCTGGCCTTAGAGAGGGTAGAATAATTCCCAGAGTCACCATTTTCAATTTTGGTTTTAAAAGGTGCTTGTTTAAATATCTGAGATCCAGGATGGGCCGCCATTCTCCTGTCTTTTTTTTGGGGTAAGGAAGTACCTGGAGTACAATCCTTTGCCCTGGTGTAGGGGTGGAACCATTTCCAAGACTCTGAGAGCCAGGAGGGTAGAGACTTCTGCCTCTAGGGCAAGTGCCTCTGATGGATTTGCAGGTGGAAAGGATCTGGTTTTCATCTTTGGAAATTTTTTGAAGCCGAGAACCAGTCCCTGGCTTACTACTTCCAGGACCCACTTGTCTGATGTCAGAGACTTCCAGTCCTGGACAAAGTATGCCAGCCTGCCCCCTACAGGCAGTTGAGAATCGGCCCTGGCCACCCCATCAGGGTGCCTGCTTGGCAGGGGCTTTAGGCTGAGGGGTGGAAGCAGGCCTGCTTGTACCCCGTCTGCCTCTCCCTCTAAAGAACCCCCTCTGGGCGTAAGCTGAAGAGGAGGCCTGGGCTTGGTAAAAAAGGCCTATGAAAAGGCCTGCCCCTGCAAGGCTGCCTTTGAGGAGTGGCCTGCCTTTCCTTGGCCTGTGCACTCCTATAGGTGGTCCTATACTCATCCATTTTCTTCATGTAATTCTCTGTCTGCTCCCCAAACAGAGAATTACCCACAACAGGAAAATCCATGGCCTTAGTCTGGGTATCCTGTGACAGGCTAGTACATCTGAGCCAAGCCATTCTGCGAAGTGCCACAGATGTAGCCATGACTCTTGATGACACATCATTAGAGTCCACTGCAGCATGGAATTGCACCTTAGATGCCTCAATACCATCAGCAGCCACCTGCTCCAGCTCCTTGGCAAGCTGGCCAGGGACCTGTTTTGCTAGAGCCATAACAGTATCCCATCTGGATTTCTGATATCTAGCAACATAAGCCATATAATTTGCCTGTCTGAGTCCCAAGGATGCTGCCATGTACTGTTTCTTTGCCATGGCATCAATCCTCCTGGAGTCCTTGTCAGGGGGGTGTGAGGCCAAGGGAATAATTGCCTTGTCACAGGCTGCAGCCTGCACTACCCCAACATGAGCTGCATTGTTGTGTAAGGAACTCCATATCAGAGCCTGACAATGTGTACCTCTTGTCCATTTTCCTATCAACAGGAGGTATAGTGTGAGGAGCTTTTAGAATTTTTACTGTCTGTTTCCCAAAAGATTTATGCAAAGAAATAGACAGTCTCCTAGACTCTGGGATATCCATCATTTCCACATAGTCAGGCTCCTCTTGATCATCCACAGCTTCCTCCATAGGGAGCTGGAGGGTTTCAGCCACTTTTTTATAAAACATAAAATGAGAAGGGGACTCAGAAAGCCTAGGAGGAGACACTCCTGAAGGTCTGTCTGGGGAGATGTCCGGTTCAATGGGCACATCCAGACTTTCAAATCCACATTCACTCTCCTCATACTCCTCTTCCCCCTCCTCCGGTTCATAAAATTCCTCTAAATCATACTCTTGAACCGGTGGAACCGGCCGAACCATATGCTTACCTGATGGTGCCGGTTCGGTCGGAACCGGGGAAAGCGACTGGACAATTTTAATCGCTTTGGCTATTTCTTCAGCGGTTGGAGAGGAAAGTTTTGGCTCCACACCAGCTGATTTCCTAGTCCTTTTTGCTGGAACCGACTCCTCCGAGTCGGCTCTCCTTTTGCCCGAGGAAGTCTCGCCCCGGTCAGCGGGCACTCCCTCCGGTTCAACCGGGCTGGCCATCTGGGTCAGCGGACTTCTTGGCCTCCCTTTCCTGAGCCTACCAACCTCTTATCCAGGGTAGCTGCAGGAAAATTTTTGCAAATCTGGCAGTCTGCACTGAGGTGGTCAAACCCCAGACAATAAACACAGGTGGTGTGGGGTCAGCCTGGCAAAGACTTCCCCACAAACACTGCAGTGTTGAAACCCAGTGGGCCCGTTTTCTTTTGGGTTTCTCAGACATAGTGCCAGTCCTAACCAAACTTGCCCGTTTATGGCAATCCATAAACCAAGACCCTCTTCATCGGTTCCGAACCGTGTCACGAAGTCGTGGAAAAAACCGTAATAAGCGAAAAATTACTCACCTTAGTAATGTTGTTTCTTCTAATGGAGTCTTGCTATATTATGACATATGCAGTGAGTCCCAACCTTGAACTGCCGGAGGTGAAAGAGTTAACTTTCCATGCCAGGCATGGAACATGACTTAAACTCGGTTGAAAACTCTGTCTGTTGTTCTTCAAACTCAAACTGTCAGATCTTTACGAGCAAAACTCACTAAGGTTCTGTGTGGAAGCCGTAAACCTACACTAGCCAACTGGCTACTAAATATAAGAACACATTTTCTTGGTCCCAAAACAAAGACTCAAGTCAGGGGATCCAAAAAATAAAAACATAACACCCAAACACCCCAAAAGGAGGGTGAAAAATAAGGTGGGCATCTACCAAGTGCCAACACTGCACTGCCCACCCACATCCCAAAAGTAGAGGTTCTGAGAGGGGCAGGCGGGGGAGGTCATAATATAGCAAGACTCCATTAGAAGAAACAACATTACTAAGGTGAGTAATTTTTCTTCAAACAACATGAAGTCTTGCTATATTATGACTCATCCATGGAGGACAGAACCTACTTAGGAAATAGGCTCTGAAGCACAGCTGTGCCAAACCGAGCATCACTCCTAGCCTGGATGTCCAGGGGTAATGCTTGGTAAAGATGTGAACTGTTTTCAGGTAGCTGCTTGACATATCTCTAGGATAGGGATGTCCTGGCAGCAGCCAGAAGCAGCTGTACCTCTGGTAGAGTGAGCCCTCAGGCCTGAGGGAGGAACCTTACCCAGTTTTCATAGCAAAATTGGATACAAGAGACAATCCACCTGGCAATGGATCTTTTAGTGGCAGGTTTCCTTTACCTCACCATAAGTGAGGAACAGTTGGAGGAGTCAAACCTGTGACCCTTAGTACGTTCTATGTAGTAACTAAGGGCTCTTTTGACATCTAAACTGTGCAGTCTCCTCTCGCCAGAGAGGAATGGTCAGTGAAGTACACAGGAAGAGACATAGATTGATTAAGGTGGAAGTCTGAAACCACCTTAGGCAAGAACTTTCTGTTAGTCCTGAGGACCACCTTATCTCTATGAAAGGAGATAAAATCAGGCTCCACTGACAATGCTTGTAATTCACTTATGCGCCTGGCAGAAGTGATGGCTACCAAAAACACAGTTTTCCAAGTCAAGTACTTAAGCTCTGCTGAAGACAAGGGCTCAAAAGGGGGTTGCATAAGCTGAGCAATGCAAATATTAAGATCCCAGGCAGGGGCAGGGTCCCTGAAAGTGGGGTTGGTGTGAAGCAACCCCTTGAATAACTTGGGAGAATACAGGATGAGCTGAAAGAGAAGAAGGTTTACCTGCTGATAAAAAGCAGACATGGCTGCCAGGTGCACTTTTAGGGTAGCTGGTCTCAGCCCCAAAGTATTCAAATGCACCATATAATCCAGGACTGTGGGTAAGTCAGCAGATTCTGGGGAAATATGCCTGCCAGAGCACCATATGGAAAATCTCTTCCATTTGGAATTATAAGTAGCCCTGGTGGAAGGCTTCCTAGAAGCCTTCAAGATATCAATACACCTTGGGAGAGGTGTGGGTCAACAAACTCTAACTCTTCAAGAGCCAGGCCTTGAGATTGAGAGATTTGAGGTTCGGTACCAAACCTCCCCTGAGCACAGGTTAACAGGTTGTGATTCCTGGGAAGACACAGGGAAGGTGGACTGCTAAGGACATAAGGAGTGGGTACCAGGGCTGTCTGGCCCAATCTGGAGCAATCAGGATCATCTTGCAGGGTTGAGATCTGATTTTGACTAGCACCTTGAACAGAAGGAAGGGGAAAGCATAGAAACTTCCCTTCCCAACTGAAGGAAGGCATCCAGAGGACTGAGCCCAACACTGGGGCCTGCAGCAAAAGGGAAGTTGGTGATTGTCTGGGGCTGCAAAAGATCTATCTGGGAGTGCCCCATCTGGCAAATACTACCTCCAGTACTAGGGGATCCAGTGACCATTCGTGATGGCCCTGGGAAATCCTGCTGAGAGCATCTGCCAGGACATTGTCCTTGCCTGGGAGGTGAACTGCCGTGAGAGGTGTTCAGGGAATAAGCCAGAGACCACAACTTCATTGCTTGATTGCACAAGGCCGTGGACCGAGTGCCTCCTTGCTGTTGATGTACCACATTGTAGTGGTGTTGTCTGTTCTGACCTGTACAACTTTGTTCTGAACAGATGTGGAAAAACTTGAAGTGCTAGAAAAACTGCTCTGAGTTCCAACAGATTGATGTGGAGCAGAGATTCCTGTGGGGACCACAATCCCTGGGTAGTGAGATCGCCATGTGAGCTCCCCACCCCAAGAGGATGCATCTGTAGTAAGGATTAAGGGTGAGACTGAGGGTGAAGGGACCCCTGTCTCAGATTGCTCTGGTCCTGCCACCACTGAAGGCTTGGATCAGGGTTCGAGTCACTGGGATCAATTTGGTTAGAGGTCTCTCCTTTGAGACAAAAGGCTCTCAAATGGAACTGGATGTCCCTCATCTGAAATCTTGCTCCTGCACCACTGCTGTAGAAGCAGCCATGTGCCCCAGGAGCTGCAGAAAATGCCTTGCTGGTCGAGAGCCTGCAGGGTGAAGGAGGAGGCCAGAGAGACCAGGGTCCTTGCTCTTCCAGAGGAAGGAAGGCTCTGGCTTCTTTGTGTTCAGTTCTGCACCTATGAAGGTGAGAAGCTGGACAGGCTCTAGAACTGACTTTGGAAGATTAGAAGGAAACCTAGAGATGTGAGCAGTTGCTGAGTTACCTGAAGGTGTAGTTTGACTTGGTCTGGAGACTGGCCTACTATGAGCCAGTCGTCCAGGTAAGGAAAGATGGCAATCTTTTGCCTTCTTAAGTGGGCAACTGCTACTGCCAGGCATTTTGTGAATACCCTCGGGGCAGAGGTGAGGCCGAAGGGCATTGCTCTGAACTGGTAATGGCCTGAGGGCAGTTCAAATCTGAGGTACTTTCGATGGGAGCTTCTGATGAGAACATGGAAGTAGGCATCCTTGAGGTCCAGGGACTAGCCAGTCCCTGGCCTTAGAGAGGTAAAATAATTCCCAGAGTCACCATTTTGAATTTTGGTTTTAAAGGTGCTTGTTTAGATATCTGAGATCCAGGATGGGCGCAATTCTCTGTCTTTTCTGGGTAAGGAAGTACCTGGAGTACAACCCTTTGCCCTGGTGTAGGGGTGGAACCCTTTCCACAGTTCTGAGTGCCAGGAGGGTAGAAAATACAGGTTACTCACCTGTAACAGGAGTTCTAGGAATGGTATATGTTGTTCATCCACACTTATTGGCAGGTTCCTTGCCGCTTTAAATCTTGCCGGAAGGTCTTCAAGCTGGCTCCTCCCACCCACCTGGGTGGTAAAACTCTCGGCTCCGCCCCATGACGCCAGATCTGGCCCGCTGGAAGCTCAGGTTGTGCGTCGAGGTCGGGGAGGTTGGGTGGGTGGTGAGTAACCTGTATTTCTAGGGACATGGATATGTTGTTCATCCACACTTATTGGCAGACTCCTAGCAGTTCTCCGGGAGGAGGGAGGCAAGGTGCACACCCCAATACTTACTTGGGAAATAAGGACTGGAGAACGAGGCCCCAAAACCAGCATCCGGCGTGACTCAAGGTCGATGTGGTAATGGGTAATAAAGGTGTGTGCTGACTTCCAGGTAGCAGCCCTGCAGATTTCCTGGATAGGGGCGTCCTGGAAGCAGCCACCGATGCAGCAGTATGAGCGGGTAGAATGAGCTCTTATCCCTCTGGAGGCTCCATGCCCGCCAACCTTATAGCAGCGATCTATGCGGGAGGTGACCCACCTGCCTATCGTCCGCTTGGCTGCAGGTCTGCCAGGTGCGGCTTCAGCGTAGGTGACAAACAGCTGGCGAACCTCTCCCGAATTTCAGCAGTCGCTTCCTTATAATAAGCGGCGCCTTCTAGGATCAGAGTATGGAGCCTATGTTAAAGCCTCCGAGGTGTGATTGGGGTAGAACACCGGCAGAGTCAACACCTGGTTAAGGTGAAACTCCGACACCACCTTCGGAAGGAATTTCGGGTGGGGCAAGGACAACCTGTCCCTGTGGAAGACCAGGTAAGGAGACTTCGATGCAAAGCGCCTGGAGCTCTCCCATCCTTCTGGCTGACGTGATAGCCACCAAGAAGGCGGTCTTCCACGACAGGTGAGAGAGATCACACCTGTGCATTGGTTCGAATGGCTTGCCCATGAGCTTTGCCAGTACCAGCAGTAAATCCCACGGAGGTGGAGGTTCTCGCACCGGAGGGGAAATGTGATCAAGGCCTTTGAAAAAGCGCCCGACCACCTTTTCCTGCGCCACCGACTGCTTCCCGGCCCGCGCCCGGTAAGCAGAGATGGCTGCCAGGTGCACCTTTAGGGTCGTCGACCTAAGCCCTTGACTAGAAAGGGACCATAAATAGTCCAAAATGCTTGCCACAGAACAGGAGGAAGGGTCCAAGCCCTTGCCCTGACACCAAATGGAGAATCTCTTCCATTTGAAGGCGTAGCATTTTCTGGTCGACTCCTTACGGGACGCCTCAACAACATTGAGGACCTCGTCGGAAAGACCCAAGGCCTGGAACTCTAGCCGCTCAGGAACCAGGCCGTCAGGTGCAGGGATTGAAGGTCCGGATGGAACACCTTCCCTGATTGACTGAGAGCAGGTCCGGGCGAGCTGGAAGCTGCCTCGGGAGCCTGGAGCTGAGGCTGAGGAGATCTGGGTACCAGAACTGGCGGGGCCAGTCTGGGGCTATCAGAATCACCTGCGCCTTGTCCCTCCTTGCCTTGAGAAGCACCTTGTGAATCAAGGGAAATGGGGGAAAGGCGTAAAAGAGGCCGGGGTCCACAGCCTCGAGAAGGCATCCCCTGCAGCGAGCCCTGCTGAGGCGGGCATGAAACAGCCTCAGCCATGCTCTCCCTGAGGCAAACAGGTCCACCTGAGGTGTGCCCCAGTGGGAGAACAGATCTTGTACTACCTCCGGCAGGAGAGACCATTGAGATGCAGCCCCTATCCGGCTCAGGGCATCGGCCAGGGTGTTGGAGCTCCTGCCACATGAATGGCTAGGAGATCCGCCTCCAGGCTGCGCACGAGTGACCAAATGCGGAGAGCTTCCTTGCATAGAAGCATGGAGCGCGTCCTGCCCTGGCGGTTCAGGTAGTACATGGTCGTGGTATTGTCCGTCTGGACTCGGACCACTTGACCCCGGAGAAACGGAGCAAAGGCGGTGAGAGCTAGGCGGACCGCTCGGAGCTCCAGCAGGTTGATGTGGCATCGGGACTCCCTCGGGGACCAGAGGCCGTGCACTCGTGTTCCCCAGATGGGCACCCCAACCCATCAGAGGCAGCTCGGTCGAGAGAGACCGTCGGCTAGAGGCGGACAAGCGGGATGCCCTCCTGCAGATGGAATGGAGCGGTCCACCACTGGAGGCGTTCCACATCTCCTGGGTCACTATCACTAGCTGGTCCAAGGATGCAGGCGTTGTGACCACTGGCTGGCCAGTCCCACTGAAGGGCGCATGTGCCAGCGGGCCCAGCGGACCACGCTGGTACAGGCCGCCATGAGACAGAAGGCGCAGGAAGTCCCGGGCAGGGCGGTGCCCAACCAGAAATGATTGGGCAAAGGAGGTAGAACCTCGGCCCTGTCCACGGGAGCATGCTCTGGCTCGAGAGAGTCGAGCTCTGCCCCGATGAACAGGATCACCTGCTTGGCTCGAGTTCCGACTTGGCCTCGTTGATGAGAAGGCCAACTCGAGAGCAAACCTGGAGGCCAGATCTCTGGACCGCTCCACCTCCCAGTCTGGAGGAGGCTGCTATCAGCCAATCATCCAGGTAAGGGTACACCCGGACCCCTCGGCGCCGCAGGAATGCTGTCACCACTGCCATGCATTTGGTGAAGACCCTGGGAGCTGGAGATAAGCCGAAGGGCATGGCTCGGAACTCGAAGAGGGATCCCTCCGCTCGAAAGCGGAGGAATCTCCGATGTGACGGACGGATAGGGACGTGAAAGAACACGTCCTGCAGGTCCAGAGAGCAGAACCACACGCCGTGTTCCAGAGATGGTATTATCTGCGCCAGAGTGACCATCCTGAAGGTTCGAGACCTTAGGAACTTGTTCAGGTCGTGTGGAGTAGAATGGACCAGCCCCGTCCGTTTGGAACCAGGAAATACCTGGACATGAACCCGGGTCTGAAGGGGTCCTCCACCTCGTGATCACCTCCTTTTGGAGGAGGAGGCGATGTCGACTCGCGAGCCGCCAGTGAGCTGGGACCCGAGGCCCCAGTGCGGCGGCTCTGAAGGGCGGGCCTGCTCGAATTCAGAGGTAGGCCTTTTCCACCACCTCCAGTACCCACCTGTCCGTGGTAACAGCGGACCAGGCGGAAAGGAAGTGTCTGAGCCGTCCCCGGGGGAACCAGGGTGAGGTGACCAGGGATGGGCGACACCCTCAGCCCGTCACTGGGCAGGCTTGGAGGAGGGACCGGCCGAGGGACCTCCTGGGCCTTTACCTCCCTGCTTCCTGTTGGAGGAAGCCGGCCCAGGCTTGGGATACCAAGGTCGAGCCTGCTGGCCCTGACGTTGCTGGGCCGGGCGCGCCGCAGGTGCAGAAGGACGAAAGGGCTTAGGCTGTGGCGGCCTTTGTCCTTCTGAGCGGAAGAGACCGAGTCCAAGGTAGCATTGGACTTCTCGATCCTCTGCAGGTGACCTTCCACCCCAGGGCCGAAGAGGTCAGTCCCCAAAAAAGGAACATCCGCCAACTTGTGCTGGGTATCCGAAGTAAAGGTGGATATCCTCAGCCAAACCCGACGACGCATAGCCACTGCGGCCGCCACAGACCTGGCACATGAGTCCCCAATGTCTAACGCAGTCTGGAGCTGCTGTTTGGCCACTGCCCTGCCCTGGTCCGCACCTGCCTGTGGTAGTCTGCAGATCTGCGGGAAGATGAGGACAACCTCATCCAGGGAGCCCAACAGGCGTGAGAAAAATGTGCCATGAGGCGGCGAACTGGCCTGGCGAAGGCCGAGAGAAGGGCAGCATAGACTTTCGCCCGGCATAATCCAATTTCTTGGATTCCTTGTCGGGAGGTTTGTCCACATCCCTGGCGTTCCCGGCGCACGAGCGCTGTCGGTAACCAACCCCTCGGCCGAGGGTGTTCAGCACGGACAGGGAACCGGTAGGGACTGCATACTTCCTGGCCAACCTGGCCGGCGCAGGGCAGGAAGCAGGGCTGCCAAAGTTCAAGGCCGGACCCACTATGGCCTCGCCACGGAAGGCCTCCTGGGAGAATCCTCGGTCCAGAATCTCCGTGAGGATACCTGGCCCGTTTAGAAGCAGGTTCGAGCTTCATCCCGGTGGACTCGAGATGAGTCAAGCAACCCTAAGAAGGACGAAGGGCTATGCTCCACTGACTGTCCTCCGAGGACTCCAAGTCCATGCGCTTGGAGAAGAGGAGGAACCATCATCGGACTCAGAAGAGTCCTCAAAGAGCTGCCTCGGCCCTGAGCCACCCTCCACCTGCCGAGGTTTATTGGGAGTGAGGGTGACAGACAGCCTATGGGGCAAACCCAAAGCCGACCGAGAATTTTTGGTTGGAGCCCCAACTAATGGCTGTGGAGGCGGAGGTTCCACCAGAATCGGTGGGGCAGCTGGAATTGGCGAACAACCGGCCTGAGAACAGGCTCCTCGACTACGACGAGGGGTTGTTTCGGCTGCTCCGGTGACAGCCACTTAATGGCCGGGGAAGACGACTGGGTCGGCTTATTCCCGGTCAAAAGGAGCTGTTGCCACATAAGTTCCTCGATACTCCGACGCAACTTGCGCCGAAGCCTCCCCTCGTCCGAGGAAGAGCGGTGGCGCCGCTTGCCGCGGTGCCGAGACCGCCTATGACAAGCGGGATCGGTTGGACGCTTGAGGATGTCGAGACCGAGAGTCTCGACTGGGCGAGGAAGGCGAGGAGAAGTGTCGAGTCGGCACTCCCCTAGCTCGGACGATCCACGAAGGCTCCGGAACCGGAGGCACAGGCGAGCAGCCAGGATCCTCAACTCCACACGGGAACCGGGAGGGGATTCTTCAGCTTCTCCAGCCGACAACCCGTCCAGCGGGTCGAGAAAAATCTCGACAGCGTCGGCGGAGTCTCGACCAACTGGCCTTGACGGGGACACCGTGAAGCCAGTGGCGAAGCTGAGTCGACCAAAGTCGACTGTCGACAGAGGGGGATCTTTCCGCTCCAAGAGCGTCGACGGAGGACTTACTTTTGCTCTTTTGGACCTGGAAGAAGGTCCGAAGATTGGACCCTCACCTTTGGTCGAGAGGGTCAGACAAAGCTCCTTAAAAGAAGCCGAGTAAGAGGCACCAGAGAGAGCAGGACAAATGCGGCAGGGTAGAAGCGGCCCGCGCCACCTCCTCTTCGAGGCGATCATCTGCTCAGCTGATCCGCGAGCCAGCGCGGGACACCGTGATCGGGCCTCTTTAGATTTCACGGTGGAATTCTTTTCTCGGGGCGCCCCAGTTGTAATCGGGCAGCACGGTCTTCAAGGACGTAGGCCGAAAAGGAAGAGCACAAGTCGCAGGCCTGCGGGTCGTGCTCAAGGCCCAGGCAGTAGACGCACGTGGAGTGCGGATCCGTCCTAGACATCTTCTGCCCGCAAGGGCACCTCCAAAATCCGGGAGTCGAGTTGTCCATCGCAGCCGCGAGGAGAAGACCCGAAGTCTTTTTGCAAAAACTTTTCAATTTCGAACTTTTCGAAGAATTAGGAACCAGTCTTAAGCGCAACGCGTTAAGGAGGGAACCTGAGCTTCCAAGCGGTAAGGAAGATCTGGCGCCATGGGGCGGAGCCGAGAGTTTTACCACCCGGTGGGTGGGAAGAGCCAGCTTGAAGACCTTCCGGCAAGATTTAAAGCGGCAAGGAACCTACCAATAAGTGTGGATGAACAACATATCCATGTCCCTAGAACTTCTGTTTTTAGGGCAAGTGCCTCTGATGGATTTGCAGGTAGAAAGGACCTGGTTCTCATCTTTGGAAATTTTTTGAAGCTGAGAACCAGTCCCTGGCCTACTACTTCCAGGACCCACTTGTCTGATGTTAAAGACTTCCAGTCCTGGACAAAGTAAGCCAGCCTGCCCCCTACAGGTAGTAGAGAATCGGCCCTGGCCACCCCATCAGGGTGCCTGCTTGGCAGGGGCTTTGGGCTGAGGGGTGGAAGCAGGCTTGCTTGTACCCCGTCTGCCTCTCCCTCTAAAGAACCCCCTCTGGGCATAAGCAGAAGAGGAGGCCTGGACTTGGTAAAAAGGCCTATGAAAAGGCCTGCCCCTGCCCCTGGGATGCTGCCTTTGAAGAGTGGCCTGCCTTTCCTTGGCCTGTGCACTCCTATAGGTGGTCCTATATTCATCCATTTCTTCTTGTAATTCTCTGTCTGCTCCCCAAACAGAGATTCCCCACAACAGGAAAATCCATGGCCTTAGACTGGGTATCCTGTGACAGGGTAGTACATCTGAGCCAAGTCATTCTGTGAAGTGCCACAGATGTAGCCATGACCCTTCACATCATTAGAGTCTACTGCAGCATGAAATTGCACCTTGGATGCCTCAATACCATCCGCAGCCACCTGTTCCAGCTCCCTGGCAAGCTGGTCAGGGACCTGTTTTGCCAGGGCCAGCACAGTATCCCATCTGGATTTCTGGTACCTAGCAGCATAAGCCATATAATTTGCCTGTCTGAGTCCCAAAGATGCTGCCATGTACTGTTTCTTTGCCATGGCATCAATCCTCCTGGAATCCTTTTCAGGGGGGTGGGAAGCTAGAGGAACATTTGCCTTGTCGCGGGCTGCAGCCTGCACTACCCCCACATGGCTGCATTGCTGTGTGAGGAACTCCGTATCAGAGCCTGATAATGTATACCTCTTGTCCATCCTTTTATCAACAGGAGGTATAGTGTGAGGAGTTTTTATAATTTTTACTGTCTGTTTCCGAAAAGATTTATGCAAAGGAATAGACAGTCTCCTAGACTCTGGAATATCCATCATTTCTACATAGTCAGGCTCCTCTTGGTCATCAACAGCTTCCTCAACAGGGCTGGAGAGTTTCAACAACTTTCTTATAGAACATAAAATGAGAAGGGGACTCAGATAGCCTGGGGAGAAACCCCTGACGGTCTGTCTGGAGAGATGTCTGGTTCAATGGGCATATCCAGACTTTCAAAACCACATTCACTCTCCTCATACTCCTCTTCCCCCTCCTCCGGTTCATAAAAATCCTCAAAATCATAATCTTGAACCAGTGGAACCGGCCGAACCAAGCGCTTCCCTGATGGTGTCGGTTCGGTCGGAACCAGGGAAAGTGACTGGACAATCTGAATTGCTTTAGCTATTTCCTCAGTGGTTGGAGAAAGAACTTTTGGCTCCCCACTAGCTGACTTCCTAGTCCTTTTAGTTGGAACCGGCTCCTCAGAGCTGGCTCTACATTGCCGAGGAAGCATCGCCTGGTCAGAGGCACCCCTCCGTTCGGGTTGGACCGAACCGGCTGCCATCCGGGTCAGCGGACTTTTTGGCCTCCCTTTCCCTGAGCCTACCAGCCTACCAACTCTCTTTTCTATGGTGGCAGCAGGAAAATTCTTACAAATCTGGCAATCTGCATTGAGGTGGTCAAACCCCAGACAATATACACAGGTGGTGTGTGGGTCAGCCTTAGCAAAGGCTTCCCCACAAACACCAAAGTGCTGAAACCCAGTGGGCCCGGTTTTTCTTTTGGGTTTCTCAGACATAGTGCCAGCCTAACCAAACTTGCCCGTCTATGGCAATCCACCAAGCAAGACTCCCTTATCGGTTCCCAACCGTGTCACGGGTCGTGGAAAATACCGTAATGAAATCTGTTTTTTTAAGAACCGATAAGAACCGGGAACCGCACTCTAATGAAGGACTAGTGGAGTTTGAGAATAAACTGATCGGTTCAAACCGAACCGAAAAGCGTTTACAAGTTCCACACAGAATAAAATAAATGTAAACCTATCTATTACTTACAATACCACAGAAAGAGCTTGAACCGACCAGTTGTGGCTTAATTTCGGTCAAAAAACCGATAAATTAATACTTTTTAACCGACAAACGAACTGAGCAGAAGGAGAAATCTCCGGAGCGACTGTTCAGTGAGGTGGAGTAAAGAATCTGACAATTTGAGTTTGAAGAACAACAGACAGAGTTTTCAACCGAGCTCGCGCTCAAGGTTCCATGCCTGGCATGGAAAGTTAACTTTTTCACCTCCAGAGCAGTTTGAAGGTTGGGACTCACTGCATATGTCATAATATAGCAAGACTTCATGTTGTTTGAATCTTTATATATCCTATATTCAGAACCTGTGGGGAAGTACACCGAAGCCAAAGTAATCCTCTGTCCCCTATATAAGTCCTTCAGCACCACATACCTGCCCTCTTTATCTATCCAGATATCTTCCTTTTTGGAATTGTGCCCATTTAGAAACTAAAACTGCTGTTCTTCTTCTCCTTCCCTCTCTATATGTGGAGGCAAACACCCCTTCAAACTCCATCCTGGACATCTTCTCATGTTCACCCTTTGAGAGGTGTGTCTCCTGCAGAAGTGTAAAATCTGCTTTTGTCTTTCTAATATATGCCAAGATTTTACTCCTCTTAACAGGGTTAGTCAGCCTATGGACACTATAAGAGCAGACCAACGTTATATAACGTGTTGAAATACTTACGTAACATTTCTGTTATTCATTTTGATGGGTACACAAAGGCTGTTCTGATCTCATAGTGAACCCTTTTCCCATAACAGAGCCACTGATTTCTGATTAATACTCGGTTTTTCTCAAAATCATCACATCTGGTAGCTATAAACATGCAAGCCAACTGGGCTTGAATAGAACAGTAAACATGTAGAATTCCAGTAGCCAACTGGGCCATTCAGAATTCTCAACCACTTGGTTACTCCCAAGGTAGGAAACCCTGTTTTCTGGGTTTCTGTTCTTAGTGAGAGTCCCCCTCCTCCTCACCTCCAGGGGCTAACACTAAGTAGGGGTGTGAGTGTTCTCTCCTCAAACTCAGGTTCTCCCCCCCCACGAGCCATTCGTAACTGGCTCATGAACAAGTACTACTGTGCCACAGACCTTTTTACTACTTTAAAGCAATCACTCCCCTCTTCGGCCTCCCCCACCCGACTCTATAAACTGTTTATACATATTCCATGTACGACATCCCCAATATCCATTTGTCTAAGAAAATATATCCTCTGTTCCCCTGTTAACAGCAAAAATATAACCTGAACATATTCCCCACATTTCATCTGTTTTGCATTCCCCCAGTGTCTCATCCTTCAATAAATCAATATTCTGCATGGGAGGGCAAGAGCCCTCAAAGGAAAGAGCACAGTTATAGCTGATGAGAGTGGAAGCGGGCCGCCTCAAATGCACGAATCGATTGGTTCTTTGTACCGACATACCAGTACATAATCCCGAAAGTCCACAGTATTATACTGTTCATGCTATTTTCATTTCAGTTTGTGTGTGTGTGCTGCTTCTGTGGCAACAGACCCCCTTTCCTTCTCCTTATCTCTTCCCCCCCTTCCCCAGAGATCAGTGTCCTCACACAGCAACACGAGCTCAAGCTCAATAATGAGGCTGATCTCTGGGGAATTACTTGAATCAGTACCTTAGGTCTCTGTTACCAAATCAACCTTCTGTCTCCATAGTAATGATCGGTTTGTCTCCTCTCTTCTCAGTATGGTGTAGCAATGTCGCCACACATCTCACTGCTTCCCTTGCGTTCAGGCGGGTACTGTCCCTGTTTTTCTAGTGTGTCACCATTTGCCAGTGCGGGTGAAAATGCTTCCCCATAGGTTTTCGTTCCTAAGGTAAATCTGGAACTCTCAATCCTCTTTTCAGTAGATCTTGTCTCGCCTCCTGTGCAGATCCATACAACACAGCTCCAGTGTCCCACATAACTCTTAGGCGTGCATGAAATGGGGTCTGAAATTTGACATTCTGTTCTCTAAGCACTCTGAAAATGGGTGAGTATTTTTGTTTCATGCTATATATCTCTGGTGGATAGTGATGGTCCAACGTAAGCTTTGAGTCTAAGTATTTCAAATCGTTTTGTGTCCAGGCTCGGTGCAATATGTCCTCTTTCACTTTGTAGCTAGCTCATTTAATTACTATAGATCTAGGACGCGCCTCTGGGTCTGTTTTTTTTTTTTTACCAAGGATCTATGGGCCCTTTCAATTCGTAGGGTGTACCCCGCAGGGAGGTTCAGAACATCAGTGAGAAGATTTTCCATAAACTCTGCCACTGGATATGTCTCCACTCCTTCTTTCAGCCCATAAATTCTTAAATTATCTCTCCGGGATCTGCTTTCGAGATCTAGCGTTTTAGCATGTAATTCTACTGTTTGGTGAAGGACCAGTTCCAAAACACTGCCCATTTGGTGCATATGGTCTTCTGTAGTTGCAACCGTTCTTCTAAAGTGTCCATCCGGGCCTCCACTTTAAATTTATCAGATAGGCTTTTGAAATCTTTTCGATTTTCCCATTTGGAGCCCTGTATCTCACTAAGGAGAGTTTCAAATCGACTACGTGAAAGCTGTTCCAGCTCCCCATCTGTATCATGTTCGAAGCCTCTAGTGCTAGATGGGGATCTGCTTCTGTCTCTAGGCCCGCGGCCTTGATTTAATCGATCAGCATCTTCGTGTAGCAGGCTTTTTTGGGGGGGTCATTTTCGGACCTCTCCTGCCTTTAGGCCCTCCGTTTTGACATTTTCTCAAGTTTATTTCTCACTTTAGCTTTTCCTTGGGAATATTTAGTTAATTTACTGGGTCGGGTGGTGCAGAGATGCTTTTTCAGAGTCTTTACAGGTCTGTGGCGGAACCGGAAGTCTCGGCGTCCGTTCTTTCATCCTACACATGGTTATTACCGGTGACTAATTGTGAAATTCTGCTGCCGTCTAGGGTAGATATCAAGATTTCCTTTCACCCGGCAGGATGAACATCAGGAGGATAACAATATTGTCCGTGATTTTCATTTGTGTCAAGAGTTAGGGCCCGGTGTGTGTAAGACGACATCTGATCTTTCATCCTACACACAGTTATTACCGGCCATCGATTGTGAAATTACAATTTTCTTCTGTTCAGCAAGATGAACAACTGGAGGATAAATATATCATCCGCGATTTTGATTTGTGTCATGAGTTAGGACCCGGTGTGTATAAGACAGCATCTGATCTTTCATCCTACACACGGTTATTACCGGTGATCGATCATGAAATTACACCGCCGTCTAGGGTAGATATCAAGATTTTGTTCTGTTCAGCCGGATGAACATCAGGAGGATAAATATATCATCCGTGATTTTGATTCGCATCGTGAGTTAGGGCCCGGTGTAGAAGGAGTCAAGTACAGCAAAAGTAATAACGTTAGTGCTGGTTGTCGGTCAGTTTGTCATCCAAGTCAAAGTGAATGTAAGAAAATATAAATAATCACACCTAGATGTGAATTTTCTTTTTGCATCTTCGCTGAATGAAAACACAAACTACTGAGCTAAAAGATGTGTGATGAGTGGAAGAAATATAATGGTTAATGGACAAATAAAAGTAAGGGGAAACACTTGATGAGAGACAAGTGCTAGAGGTTAAAATGGGTAGAAATAACAAGCAGGGTATATTTAGTAGGCAGCACACACACACACAGGATCTTAACTGTGGCCACACATACGGGGTAGTAAGGATCATTAGTATTAATCTTATTTCACTCAACACACAAAGTGGGTCAAAAGGAAAGAGTTCATGGAAGCATGTCACTTAGTACATTTTGCTCAGAGCTAGCACATTATATCTGAGGTAATTTTGTGATGTTTTTTGTCCGTTTGACAATTTGACAATCCGTACTTGACATTACGTGTGATACGCAGAACATATCTTAGCCTGGCATCCGACATATAAATCTGTAATTTTCACCAATACAGATCCATAGAGGACTATGAATGAGCAATCCTGTACAAAAATTCTGTTATTCCATCGAGACATGACCAGGCAAGACAAAAGACCTCGAACTCAAGATCACAGTTGAATAGAACTGGTGAGCACGGGAATGTAAAGATTGAGAAGATAGTGTGGTTTCTAGAAGATTGCACATAGACAATCTTGTGTAGTGCATGAGACACCAGTCATGTGCTGAATACCACAAAAAAATTCCAGCTGTTGTAAAGCCGACATACTTTTACTGCATCTCTTTGTAGTAAAGTAGTGCCTGTTTACAGTGGAACTTTTTTATTTTCGGGTTGGGGTGTCCAATGTTGATTATGTATGGATTTACATACTCTGAACATAAATTTATTTAGGAGCATCATAAACAGACAATGTTTGAATCTTTTCGATGCACTACTAAGTACTGAATATCCACATAGTAATATTGCGCTGCTATGTACGCTTGCTCACATACTATCCTTTATATGACATGTAGATTTGTTTTGCATCAAAGTAATATGACAATAGCAGAATGAGATGCAACGAACAAGAAGAAAAAATTACTCACCTTAGTAATGTTGTTTCTTCTAATGGAGTCTTGCTATATTATGACATATGCAGTTTGTCCCAGCCTTAGAACTGCTCCGGAGGTGAAAGAGTTAACTTCCATGCCAGGCATGGAATCTTGAGCGCAAGCTCGGTTGAAAAAACTCTGTCTGTTGTTCTTCAAACTCAAACTGTCAGATCTTTACGAGCAAAATTCACTAAGGTTCTGTGTGGAAGCTGTAAACCTACACTAGCCAACTGGCTACTAAAATATTAGCACATTTTTCTGGTCCCAAAACCAAGACTCAAGTCAGGGGATCCAAAAAATAAAATAAAATACAACACTCAAACACCCCAAAAAAGAGGGGTGAAACACACAAGGTGGGCATCAGTAAGTGCCAACACTGCACTGCTCACCCACATCCCAAGAGCAGAGGTTCTGAGAAGGGCAGGCAGGGGGGAGGTCATAATATAGCAAGACTCCATTAGAAGAAACAACATTACTAAGGTGAGCAATTTTTTCTTCAAACAACATGAAGTCTTGCTATATTATGACATATGCAGACTACACAGCAGTACCTCCATGGAGGAGGGACAGAACCTACTTAGGAAATAGGCTCTGAAGCACAGCTGTGCCAAACCAAGCATCACTCCTAGCCTGGATGTCCAGGGAGTAATGCTTGGTGAAAGTGTGTACTGTTTTCCAGGTAGCTGCTTGACATATCTCTAAGTTAGGGATGTCCCTGGCCGCAGCTAGGGACGCAGCTGTACCTCTGGTAGAGTGAGTCCTCAGGCCTGAAGGGGGAACCTTACCCAGTTTTTGATAGCAAAATTGGATACAAGACACAATCCACCTGGCAATGGATCTTTTAGTGGCAGGTTTCCCTTTACCAACCTCACCATAAGTGAGGAACAGTTGGAGGGAGTCAAACCTGTGATCCTTGGTACGCTCTATGTAGTAACGAAGGGTTCTCTTTACATCTAAACTGTGCAACCTCCTCTCGCCAGAGGAGGAATGGTCAGTGAAGTACACTGGAAGAGATATAGATTGATTAAGGTGGAAATCTGAAACCACCTTAGGCAAGAACTTCCTGTTAGTCCTGAGGACTACCTTATCTCTGTGAAGGAGATAAAATCAGGCTCCACTGACAAAGCTTGTAATTCCTTATGCCTGGCAGAAGTGATGGCTACAAACACAGTTTTCCAAGTCAGTACTTAAGCTCTGCTGAAGACAAAGGCTCAAAGGGGGGTTGCATTAGCTGAGCAATGCAAACATTAAGATCCCAGGCAGGAGCAGGGTCCCTGAATGGAGGGTTGGTGTGAAGCAATCCCTTGAAAAACTTGGAGAATACAGGGTGAGCAGAAAGAGAAGAGGGCTTTCCTGCTGAAATAAAAGCAGAGACAGCTGCCAAATGCACTTTCAGGGTAGCTGGCCTCAGCCCCAAAGTATTTAGATGGACCATATAGTCCAGGACTGTGGGCAAATCAGCAGATTCTGGGGAAATATGCTTTCCAGAGCACCATATGGAAAACCTTTTCCATTTAGAATTATAAGTAGCCCTGGTGGAAGGCTTCCTAGAAGCTTTCAAGATATCAAGTACACCTTGAGAAAGGTGTAGGTCAGCAAACTCTAACTCCTCAAGAGCCAGGCCTTGAGGTTGAGGGATTTGAGATTCGGATACCAAACTCTCCCCTGGGCACAGGTTAACAGATTGTGATTCCTGGGAAGACACAGGGGAAGGTGGACTGCTAAGGACAGAAGGAGTGGATACCAGGGCTGTCTGGCCCAATCTGGAGCAATCAGAATCATCTTGCAAGGTTGAGATCTGATTTTGACTAGCACCTTGAAAAAGAGAGGAAAGGGGGGAAAGGCATAGAGGAACTGCCCTTCCCAATCGAGAAGGAAAGAATCCAGAGGGACTGAGCCCAACACTGGGGGCCTGCAACAAAAAAGCGGAAGTTGGTGATTGTCTGGGGCTGCAAAAAGATCTATCTGAGGGGTGCCCCACCTGGCAAATACTAACCCCAGTACTAGGGGATCCAGTGACCATTCATGATGGCCCTGGGAAATCCTGCTGAAAGCATCTGCCAGGACACTGTCCTTGCCTGGGAGGTGAACTGCCATGAGGGAGGTGTTCAGGGAATAAGCCAGAGACCACAACTTCATTGCCTCGGTGCACAAGGCCGAAGACCGAGTGTCCCCTTGCTTGTTGATGTACCACATTGTAGTGGTGTTGTCTGTTCTGACCTGTACTACTTTGTTCGGAACAGACGCAGAAAAAACCTGAAGTGCTAGAAAAACAGCTCTGAGTTCCAACAGATTGATGTGGAGCAGAGATTCCTGAGGGGACCACAATCCCTGGGTGGTGAGGTCGCCCATGTGAGCTCCCCATCCCAAGAGGGACTCATCTGTAGTATGGGTCAAGGAGTGAGATTGAGGGATGAAAGGAACCCCCTGTCTCAGATTGCTCTGATCCTGCCACCACTGCAGGGCCTGGATCAGGGTTCGAGTTACTGGGATCAATTTGGTTAGAGCAATAGTTCTTAGACTTTGTCACAGTGAGCCTCCCCAAATCCATGGAAAAGATTTTGAGCCTCCCCCCAAAACTGAAATAATCTTGGGCCTCCCCAAAGAAAAATAACATACTGTACTTTGCGCAATACACCATGAATACATTGAAACCCCTTTTGAGTACTTGGCTCACATTCAGTTCTTTGTCTTATACTGACATGGAACCTTTGAAAAAGAGCTCCTGTGCTCAAAGGCGTTATCTGAATAACAAAAATAAAATAAACAAATATTATTCAGCTTACTGTACCCCCACAGGCCAGCCTACTGTACTTGTTCTGTTATTTTCATTCTTGAACCATCGTTACCCCTTGTTGCAGTACCTTCAAGGGTCAGACTACTTTCTCCGCTTCTTCTTTATATGAAATAACCTTCCTACATACTTTACCTCTCCCCCTCCTTCACTGCTCTTAAGCAACTTCTCTGGGATTACTTTGCTCCTTCCTGCTATTTCTCTTAGCACTTCTATGCTCAACACTTGTATTTGGGCTGTTCTACTGTCAGTCTACAAATTGATCGATTACCACCACTCATTATTTGTTTATTGTTCATATTTATTTGCACTGTTGTTCACTGTGTATTTCTTGATTGTTTTGCAGTTACCTTGTGAAATGTATTCACTCCCTACCCTTACCTGGGTACACCTGAAATGAGCCTTGGTTCATTCACCTTCCCTTGTCACCTATTAGTAAATAAATACATAAAATTCACCTACTATTGTCCTCTTCCAGTTTGCTCCATCTCTTCACTCAAAATATATACAACTCAAAATTTAAAAACAGTACTTTTTCAGACTTGCTTGAGCCTCCCCTGGTACAGGTTGGGGCCTCCCCAAGGAGGCTGGCCTCACCATTTGAGAACCCCTGGGTTAGAGGATCTCTCCTTTGAGACCAGAAGGCTCTCAAATGGAACTGAATGTCCCTCATCTGAAATCTTGCTCCTTGCACTACAGCTGTGGAAGCAGCCATGTGCCCAAGGAGCTGTAGAAAGTGCCTTGCTGGTCGAGAGACCTGCAGAGTGAAGGAGGAGGCCAGAGCCACCAGGGTCTTTACTCTTTCTAGAGGAAGGAAGAGTCTGGCCTGCTTTGTGTCCAGTTCTGCGCCTATGAAGGTGAGTAGCTGAACAGGATCTAGAACTGACTTTGGAAGATTGAGAAGAAAACCTAGAGATGTAAGCAGCTGCTGGGTAACCTGAAGGTGTGATTTGACTTGGTCTGGAGACTGACCCACTACGAGCCAGTCGTCCAGGTAAGGAAAGATTGCAATCTTTTGCCTTCTTAAGTCAGCAACTGCTACTGCCAGGCATTTGGTGAATACCCTTGGGGAAGAGGTGAGGCCGAAGGGCATTGCTCTGAACTGGTAATGGCCTGAGGGCAGTTTGAATCTGAGGTACTTTCGGTGGGAGCTTCTGATGAGAACATGGAAGTAGGCATCCTTGAGGTCCAGGGACGCTAGCCAGTCCCCTGGCCTTAGGGAGGGTAAAATAATTCCCAGAGTCACCATTTTGAATTTTGGTTTTAAAAGGTGCTTGTTTAGGTATCTTAGATCCAGGATGGGCCGCCACTCTCCTGTCTTTTTTGGAGTAAGGAAGTACCTGGAGTACAGTCCTTTGCCCTGGTGTAGGTGAGGAACCCTTTCTACAGCTCTGAGAGCCAGGAGGGTTGAGACTTCTGTTTCCAAAGCAAGAGCCTCTAATGGATTTGCAGGTGGAAAGGATCTGGTTCTCATCTTTGGAAATTTTTTTGAAGCTGAGAACCAATCCCTGACTTACTACTTCCAGGACCCACTTGTCTGATGTTAAAGACTCCCAGTCCTGGGCCGAGTAAGCCAGCCTGCCCCAGGTAATGGAGAATCGGCCCTGGGCATCCCATCAGGGTGCCTGTTTGGCAGGGGCTTTAGGCTGAGGGGTGGGAGCAGGCCTGCCTGCACTCCCATCTGCCTCTCCTCTGAAGAACCCCTCTGGGCATAAGCTGAAGAGGAGGCTTGGGCTTGGTAAAAGGCCTGTGAAAGGCCTGCCCCTGCCCCTGAAAGCTGCCTCTGAGGAGTGGCTTGCCTCTCTTGGCCTGTGCACCCTATAAGTGGTCCTATACTCATCCATTTTTTCATGTAATTCTCTGTCTGCTCCCCAAAAGAGAATTACCCACAACAGGAAAATCCATGGCCTTAGCCTGGGTATCCTGTGACAGGCTAGTACACCTAAGCCAAGCCATTCTACTAAAAGCCACAGATGTAGCCATGACTTTGAAGATACATCATTAGAGTTCACTGCAGCATGGAATTGCACCTTGGATGCCTCAATACCATCATCAGCCACCTGTTCCAGCTCCTTGGCAAGCTGGCCAGGGACCTGTTTCGCTAAAGCCATAACAGCATCCCATCTGGATTTCTGGTATCTTGCAACATAGGCCATGTAATTTGCCTGTCTGAGTCCCAAGGATGCTGCCATTTATTGTTTCTTTGCCATGGCATCAATCCTCCTGGAGTCCTTGTCAGGGGGGGTGTGAAGCCAAGGGAATATTTGCCTTATCACAGGCTGCAGCCTGCACTACCCCAACATGGCTGCATTGTTGTGAAAGGAACTCTGTATCAGAGCCTGACAATGTGTACCTCCTGTCCATCTTTTTATCCACAAGAGGTAAAGAATTAGGAGCTTTTAAAATTTTTATTGTCTGTTTCCTAAAAGATTTATGTAGAGGAATAGACAATCTCTTGGACTCTGGGATATCCATCATTTCCACATAGTAAGGCTCCTCCTGTTCATCCACAGCTTCTTCCAAAGGGAGCTGGAGGGTTTCAGCAACTTTTTTATAAAACAGAAAATGAGAAGGGGACTCAGAAAGCCTAGGGGGAGACACTCCTGAAGGTCTGTCTGGGGAGATGTCCGGTTCGATGGGCACATCCAGACTTTCAAAATCACATTCACTCTTCATAATCTTCCTCCCCTCCTCCGGTTCATAAAATTCTCGATATCATATTCTTGAACCGTGGAACCGAATCGAACCGACTGTTACTTGATGGTGCGGTTCGGACGGAACCGAGGAAAGCGACTGGACAATTTGGATCACTTTGGCTATCTCTGCAGCGTTTGGAGGAAAATTTGGCTCCACACCTGCTGATTTTCTAGACCTCTTTGCTGGAACTGGCTCCTCCGAGTCAGCTCTTCGTTGCCGAGGAAGTATCGCCCTGGTCAGAGAGACTCCCTCCGTTCGGTTGCATCGAACCGGCTGGCCATCCGGTCAGCGGACTTTTTTGGCCTCTCGCCCTGGAGCCTACCAACTCTCTTATCCAGGGTAGCTGCAGGAAATTCTGCAAATCTGGCAGTCTGCATTGAGGTGGTCAAACCCCAGACAATAAACACATGGTGTGTGGGTCAGCCTTGGCAAAGGCTTCCCACAGTCACTACAGTGCTGAAACCCAGTGGCCCGGTTTTTCTTTTGGGTTTCTCAGACATAATGCCAGCCAACCAAAAACTTGCCCTTTCTGGCAAATCGCCAAGCAAGACACCCTTATCGGTTCCCAACCGTGTCACGGGTCGTAGAAAAAAACGTAATGAAATCCGTCTTTTTTAGAACCGATAAGAACCGGGAACCGCACTCTAAAGGTAATTTAATAAGTTTTAACAACAACCTGATTGGTTCAAACCGAACCGATAACGTTTGCAAGTTCCACACAGAGAAATGTAAAACCTATCTATTACTTATGATACCACAGACAGAGCTTGAACCGACCGGTTGCGGTTAAAATATACAAATGCAGTTTAAAAAAAAAAACGAGAAATAACACTTTTTAACCGACAAAATGAACCGAGCAGTAGGAGGAATCTCCGAAGCGACTGTTCAGTGAGGCGGGAGTAAAGAATCTGAGTTTCAGTTTGAAGAACAGACAGACAGAGTTTTTTTCAACTGAGCTCGCGCTCAAGATTCCATGCCTGGCATGGAAGTTAACTCTTTCACCTCCGGAGCAGTTCTAAGGCTGGGACAAACTGCATATGTCATAATATAGCAAGACTTCATGTTGTTTGAAATATACTTCAGAAATAAAAATTAGTGTTTTACAGTTGGCATACTACTACAGTTTCCACTACTTCTTTCACTTTGTATGGGATAGGAGGTTTTAGCTCATTTTTGTTTTTTTTCATTTGGCTGAAACTTTGGGCACGATTTTCAAATGTTTTGGAATGATGCAAGGGACTTTGACGCACTTTGTGACTGATGTCACTACCTGTGTCAAATGCAGTCTTCCAAAGCAGCAGCCATAGGCAACACAAACCCGATGCCCACACGACACAAAGGGGAGTGCACAGTGGAGGGCCTGCAAAAAATTGTTTGGGGGGAGAACTGCAAAGCACAGCCATGCACACAATAAGTGTGACCATTTAGATTTGGCGTAATTGGGGTTTACTGCAACCCTTACATGGACACAATTTGCATCTCTGTAAGTGAACTATGAAAATCAGGCTCATTGTCTTTACCACAGCTGTTATTTTTATTTTCTATACAGTAAAGTTACTTGCCAAATGAACAGATACCATAGTTTGTGGGTTTTTTTTTTCTTGATTATTTTGCTGCGTTTGGTCACTCATTCACATATGTGAGTGGGTAGCGGAATGTTGCACTCAGAGAGCCACTTAGGAGCCAATGAGTTAAGTTTTGCTGGGGTCCCACGTTGTCTTGGTTATTTGTTTCATCCGCATCCATTCATGTTGCAGCATCAAGCATGTCAAGTGTCAGCACTCACTCGACAGTCTTTCTCGCTTCCTTCTGGTCAGGGTTCTCGGTCTCTCTCATTGCCGCAGTATCGTGTTTTCTATCTGCACCCACCCATTTCACTGCATGTCGTCACTCTGTACCGGACCATGCGCATGTCATCTGGTGTGGATTCTCTTTCTGATCATTGCCCCATTGTCTTCATTATTTCTTTCGTCTGCATCCATCCATGTCACGGCATGTCGACACTCAGCAGCGTCCGGTGCATCATTCAGCAAATGCAGCAAGTCCGGTGCAGTGCGTCTAAGGTAGGTGAAATAAATGTTATAAACAGTATGTGTATTATTATTAGAAATATTTACAGATTGATATATCCCTTATGTAGCAGCACACGCTCTTTTGTTTGTACTGCACTAAGCAAGTGGTAGTTAGATACCAGAAATCTATTATTATTGCAAGTGGCACAGAATTATTTTAGTGTAATATTAGAATGCTAGATGTCCAACTTTTAAGTCAAACAGGTTGAAATAATTGGTAGGATGATGAAGTACAATGTGGAAATAAGACGGCATCTGAAAGAATACCATCTAAGCGTCAACAGAGGTTGTGAGTTGGTTGTACGGGATCGTTCTATCATGGGTAAAATTAGCCTGGTAGCCATACAAAGTGGGATGAACTTGTCTATTTTTCTTCTCATGTTTACAGACTGTGCTGCTGTTGAGTTTCTTCACTCAACATATTTTGTAAGTTACTTTACTCTTAAACACCCTTTATTCAACTATTTTGGATATCTTAAATGTGTTTAACAAACTTTAGGTAAAGTTATATACTAAATATTGTCCATCTGCATTCTATAGGAATTCTACCTGCTGCCTAGGAATTCTCGCTCTGACTGACCTGGTATCAAGTCAGAGTATAACATGTCTGCCAAGAAACAGAAGATGCGCTCCAAACCACTAGGATTGGAGGTATATGCAGAATCAGCTGGCATACATGAAGAAAACTTAATACGGAACACCCTACCCATAATTGTGAACCCCAAGAATGGTTTGATTCTGGATATATATCGCTATGTGTTGAACAAGCACTTGGTACAGATATTTGGGTTCCGTGGATTAAACAAGTTATGGATAACAGTGTCATCACTGATGAGGATGTGGTGAAAAATATGGAGGCCCTCACAGTAAGAGAGATATACTACGACGACTTCAGAAGGATAAAGAAAGGAATTCTTTGGATGAGGCAGATTTCTATTTTGCTTGTGACTCGCCCACAGAAGAGAATGAAAATACCGAGGAAGTACACACAAGTGGCGTACAAAATACTGAAAACCACAGGAACGAAGACCAAGCTAGCACTAGCGGTTCAACACTCAGACACTTATGTTTGATGGATGCCCAAAAAAATGAAAACGTGTGACAGCATCAAATAAATAAAGAAGTTACCTACTTGAAGAAGCTGAAGACAATGGCCCAGATATTCAAAAGAGTTGAGCCATGCGTAATAGGGTTGCGCCTGCACAAGTACAAAATTACGGCATTCTGCGATATTCAGCAGGAGGCAGTTGCGCCCCCGAAATCATGCTGAGCAACAGTGCAATGATAATGAAGGCATGCGCAACCGAAGGGGAAGGAACCATGCATAAATGGCACAGTGTGATATTCAAAGACTTGAGCAATGAGCAACAGTGGAGCAAGCGGAAGTTGCACCATAGTGGAAATGAGCCAAAATAAAAAGGAGCAAGGAAGAGGCGCAAGAACGCTACAGGGAAGCCACATACGGTAGAGGCAGACAGACAGGGCAGGTGGCACAAACAGGGCAGGCCAGGGAAAGGCCACAGTGAACAGCCAGGCACAGGGAAGGTGTGGGGAGGCACACAGCACAGAGGCCAGCACAGGCAGGTGTACCCGGTGCAGGGGAGGTAGCAGCCAGGACAGCGGGGGGAATACAGTAACAGCTGCTGGGGGGGGTGAACGAGCCAGGGACATGGCCAGTGCCACCTTCCACATGGAGGCTGTATTAGGGGGGTGAGAAGGTGGGCAGCAGGGGGGCATGGCTATGGAAGGGCCCGTCGGCGGTATGCCCCCAACAGGCAGTACCGAACCCTCACCAGCTTTGAGCTGTACACGGATACTGAGATTGGGGGCCGGTACCGCCTGAACAGGGCAATTCTGAGGAGGCTCTGTGAGCTGTGCAGTGATGTGATGCAGGCACCGACACGACGGAGTCATGCTCTGTCAGTGGAGACAAAGGTAATAGCCTGCATGTGCTTGCTTGCCACGGGTACCTTCCAGAGACCAACTGGGGACACCACAGGCATAACCCAGTCGGCCACGTCACGCATCCTCACCCAATTCCTCAGCGCACTGCTGCCACATACTGTGGAGTACATCCATTTCCCCAGCACAGCGACGGAGCACATAGCAAACATCCAGGAGTTCCACAGGGTAACACGTATGCCTGGCATGCTAGAGGCAATAGACTGCACCCATGTGGCCATCTGCACACCACCTGGCCATGAGGGGGCCGCATACATAAATCGCGGCGGGCTATGCCAGCATCAACCGCCAGGTGGTGAAGCATGCCAGGGGCGATCATCAATGTCTGTGCCACGCACCCTGGGGAGTACACGATTCTTTCATCTGGCACCAGTCGGCACTGTGCCACAGATTCGAGAGTGGGGACATCCCCACTGGCCACCTAGTGGGTGAGTATGCAAACCACATGGACAATCATAGGGCCTGGGGGGCATGGCCAGAGGTGACATGGGTAGTGGCCTACATAGCCCGGGGCAAGGCGATGCTGATCACCAAACTAACCTCCACCCTCTACACACAGGTGACAGTGGTTACCCACTCCGTCCCTGGCTGCTCACACCCTACTGGTGGCCCGTGACCCCATCGCAGCAACGTTACAATGAGGCACACGCCACCACACGTAATGTCATCAAGCGGGTGCCTGGGATGCTGAAGGCACATTTCCGTTGCCTGGACAACTCTGGCGGTGCCCTACAGTACAGCCTTTCAAAGGCCTGTGGGAGAGGGGGAGGCATCACTGACAGGAAGGGGGAAGGCTAAGCAGGGAGAAGAGGTACTGGAAGTGGAAATCACAGCAGAGAGAGTGAGGGAAGCCCTCAGCTCCCTTAAGACAGAGAAAGCACCGGGGCCGGATAAATTACACCCCAGAGTGCTGAAGGAACTTGTGGATGTCCTGGCGAAACCCCTGGCGGAGCTTTTCAACATTTCTTTGAGGACAGGGTGGGTGCCCCAGGACTGGAAGGTGGCGCATATAGTGCCTATCCACAAGGGGGGATCAAGGGAGATGGCAGAGAACTACAGGCCTATCAGTCTGACATCGGTGGTGGGCAAGGTGATGGGAGGGCATTGTCAAGGAGAGGCTGGGGGGGGACCTGAAAAAGTCAGGGTGCCTGGACGATAGACAGCATGGATTCGTCTCAGGGAAATCATGTCAGACAAACCTTGTGGAGTTCTATGACTGGGTGACGAGTGCCTTGGACCTTGGTAGACCAGTGGACATCCTCTTTCTAGACTTCAGCAAGGCATTTGACTCTGTTCCTCACATGGGCCTGTTGGATAAGCTGGAAGAAATGGGGTGTGGAACCAGATGATCAGATGGATAGGCAATTGGCTCCAGGACCGGACCCAGAGGGTCGTAGGCGGATAGTCTCATCCCCAAAGAAGGTCATTAGTGGGTCCCACAGGATCAGTCTCTGGGCCCTCCTGTTCAATGCCCACGCCTCTGACATAAGGACAGGAATCAGGAGGAGATGAGTCTCTTTGCAGATGACTCAAACTGGGGGCGGTGGTGGATGGGGAGGAGGAGGGTGGCCCTACAGGGGGACCTGGAGGCTCTGGAAAGATGGTCTAGAAAGTGGAAGCTGAGGTTCAATGCAGGAAATGCAAGGTACTCCACCTGGGGACAGAAACCCGGCCAAGTGTACACCCTGGGGAATGCTACAAGTCTCGATGGCTGAGAGGGACCTGGGGTGGTG
Source organism: Neoceratodus forsteri (assembly GCA_016271365.2). Taxonomy (NCBI): domain Eukaryota; kingdom Metazoa; phylum Chordata; order Ceratodontiformes; family Ceratodontidae; genus Neoceratodus; species Neoceratodus forsteri. The sequence continues at coordinate 1,138,435,860 of CM028133.1, forward strand.
GTGGATGTCAAAATGAACAACCTGGAGACTTGTAGGAAGCAGCAGCCAAGGCCAACAGGATGCTGGGATGCATCGCTAGGGGGATCACCTCCAGAAGGAGGGAAGTGATGCTCCCTCTGTATAACTGCTTGGTGAGGCCACACCTTGAGTACTGCATGCAGTTTTGGAGGCCACACTTAAAGAGGGACATTAAATTCCTGGAGAGGGTCCAGAGGAGGGCAACCAAAATGATTTGGGGCTTGGGGGACAGGACCTATGAGGAGAGGCTCGAAGAGCTAAATATGTACACATTGGAAGAGAGAAGGGACCGGGGGGACATGATAGAGGTCTTCAAGTACATGAAGAGAATAAATAGGGGAGGAACAGTCAGGGTGCTTCCAAGGAAGGAGGAGGGGGCCACTAGAGGGCATGGGTGGAAGGTGGAGGAGGGAAGATTCAGGGGAGAAAGGAGGAGGTACTACTTCACTGAGAGGGTGGTAGAGCCATGGAATGCACTGCCTAGGGGGCTGGTGGAGGCAGAGACGGTGGAGGGGTTCAAGAGGGGCTGGGACAGGTACAGGGGAAGGGTTCTGGAAGCAAAATCCAAAGCAGCAAGAATATCCGGAACTGGGAAGGGAGAAGCCAGAGAAGGTGAGGGGGGCCGCAAGATCAGCACCCAGGGTGAGGACTGACCAATTGAGCAGACTCGAAAGACCATTAGGCCTATTCTGCTGGCATTTTAGTATGTTAGTATATTCCTGGCTTGTTGCATCCTGCACAACATGGCCAACGAATGTGGGATAGCCGTACAGGTCGAAGAGGGGGACAGCGATGGGGACGCCGGTGACGATGGGCAGACCCCCCCCCCCTTAGCCGACGGGACCCTTGACTGCTCCAGCTGGCACAGCTGCACCGGGACACCATCACGGAGGAGCACTTCAGCCAACCCAGGTAAGTCACGGGGCCATGTGCAACCACCAGCAGCCAAGGCACAACCCATAAACACGCAGGGACCCACACCGGGGGTGCATGCCAGAAAGGGAAGTGGCAGGGCACAGAGGCACACACACAGCCAGGGATGGGTAAGGATTAACATGCCATGCTGAAGGACACACACACACACACACACACACACACACACACACACACACACGCACACACAACGCAACAAATGTGCAGAGAGGGCAGAAGGCACACCGACCCAGAACGCACACCCTAGCAACACACATGTCCAGAGGCCACGATGCCCACTGCCTGTCCATGTGCGTGTGTCAGATGCTAAGCACCATTGCACATTGGTGTACAGCGTAATGCAGGCATCATCATGCATACGCAACTGTAGACAGCAGCCGGGAGGGTGTGCAGGTGGACTGTGTGTCCGCGTACAGGGCCGGGTAACCACCCGCGCACTGCCCACTGACACACACAATGCACACAGGGCAGCACCAGACAGTAGCTGCGCTGGGAGATGGGTCAGTCCCGCGACACAGTGCCACGGCAGCCACGGATGCGTGGGCGGCCCTGTCGAGACCCGCCAGCACTGGGAGGCTGACCACTGGCCTCATGTAGTGGCACCGATGGTCCACCAGGGGTTCCACTGTGTGAACGCGACTGTGCCCGCGCAGGGGTCTGCAGCACACTGAACATGCCTGCACCAGGAGTGCTCAGGATGCCCACAGCTGAACCCGGTGTCGAGAGGGTGGGAGTCGCAGGATGCCGGGAACGGGGGGTGGATAGTGTACTGCATGGTGTCCGCAATGCATGGGAACCTGACTGTGTGCCCATTGTGGCCATGACAGCAATGAACGCCTGTGCATGCCTGTCAATGGCGGCGGTCACATGCCCCCGCAAACAGTCCATCCGTGCCATGATCATTTCGGCGTTCCCGCTGTGATGTTCCTCTGCCCGCTCCAGAGACACATGCAGTGCATCCACGGACGTCGCAAGCCGCATCTGCTGCTGGACCGATGCTCGCAGTAAGCGGGTGTGCTCGTCCAAGAGGTCATCAGCCTCCTCGGCATCCTGTCCCTCAGGGTGTGCAAGGGTCTGATGTTCAGCACCCCTTGAGAGTGGGTGCTGTGCACCAGGACCAGGTCTGGACATGTCCACAGGCGGTGCACAGATGCCGCCGCTGAACCCTGTACTCCCAAGCCCAGTGGGCGACTGCAGATGCTGCCCCTCTGGCTGCCGCACCCCAGGGCTCAGTGGTGCTGCCGCAGTGGCCGCAACAGTCCCACTGTCCTGAACAGACACCAGTGCTGCCCCACTGGTGCTGACAGGCACAGCCTGGGACTATGCTGACACGCAGGCCTCCATGGCGGCACCGCCCACAGCCATGGGCCCGAATTGCCCTGCTGTGTGTCCATCCTGTGGCACACACGTGTCACTGCCCAAGACGGTCATGTCATCATCACTGGTGCTGGTCTCGCCCCGCCACATATTACAGCGTGCTGGCATCCATGGATGCTAGCACGCTGGGACACAGGCAGGGCTTCCTCCACACCTGTCTCAATGACATCAGTGTGGACAGCCAGGCAGCCCCACTGTCGTACTGATCCACAATACCTGTGGAGGTGGATGGTCCCACCTCCGACTCCATCCAACTGTCCGCAGTGGACAGGCCCACCACCGCTGACCCATGCAGACGCTCAGGATCTGTAAGAGAAAGCAAAGTGTTACTGGCAGACCTACCCTGCACCCCCCCAGACAGACCATGACTTACCATGCAGTGACGGGCCACCACCCGCCTGGAAGCCACCACCGGAACACCCTCAATGGCACTTCAGTGCATGCTTCCAGCAAGCCTGTCCTCTGCTGGGGTGAGCTGTACCACCTCCGGCTGTCCCCCACCGGTCGCAGACCATGCTGCCCTGATGGCAGCCACCTTCTCCTTTACCCTCCTCCTGTCCATGCCCATCTTCTTCTTACACTCCTGCACAGAGCGCTGGTGGCTGCCATGCAGGTTCACAGCACGTGCCACCTCCTCCCTTGCAGCAGCACGGGCTTGAGGTGTTCCTCGCTGTCCACTGAGAAGTGGCTCCTGAACCAGGTAGGCCTCAAAAAGGACCTCGGTTTCGGCCTTTGTAAAATCGGTCTCCTCCTCCTCCCACCACTGTTGTCCTCCTCTCCAACAATGTGCTCGATCATTATGTAGCTTGTAAGAATGGCAGTTGTTACCTGTGACTGTGCAGTCCCATGCATGCCCCTGAGTCCACAGTCCACACTCCCAAACAGCACGCAACTCACCAATAGACTGCAGTAACCGACTATGGCCACTGCAGCATTCTGTCGCCCCTTTATAGCACAACCCATGCAAATGAGGCGAGGAGCAACTTTAATTAGATGCAAAGTGCAGTGCTGCGCCATTGAATGGCTGATCGGATGATCTGCATATGACGGCTGAATATCACGCTGTTGCGCTTTGCGCAATTGTGTTAAACGTGCCAAGCCAATGGCGCAGTTCTGTGGCATGCGTAGTAAGCCTCATTGCGCATGCCCGGGTTGCTGACGCAGGTGTCTGCCGCGCTGATGACGTGCTGTGCACGGTAGGCAATGCAGGGCATGGCCACCATTGTGCCAGTGGCGCTATAGCGATGGTCACTACATGGCGCTGTGGCACTGGGCCTTCATAGGCACAATGGTCCAACTGCCCGATAGTCCACTGTGGCGCTGGCACACAGGCAGCCAATCGTGCTACATGCATTGTCATCTGATGGCGCTGTGCGTGGCCTTGCGCCAGAGACCCTTGACCCTGTGTCCGACCTTTGCCCCCTTGGCGCCATGTGTCAGGCACAGGTGCACCTCTATCGCGCTGTTCGGTAACAGAGCAATAGGGCATGGCAGCGCTGTACCGCGCAGCATCTGCACGTGGGGAGCCGTGCTGCATAGCGCCATATTGCCTACTATAGCTGTTGGAATGGCACGTAGATGAGCTGCTCCATGGACGGCTATTGAGCTGGCCAATCTGGTGGCCATAGTTGAGCCACACCATGGGCCTCTCTTTGGGGAGGCCCCCCTGGACAGGGCAAGGACCCAGGTGTGGCAGGAGGTGGCCACTGCCCTGTATGAGGCAACAGGCTGGGGGCGTTCGGCTGAGCAGTGCAGGCACCGCTATGGTGACCTGCGCAGGAGGGAGCCGGAGCTACTGGCCCGACTGCGGTCACGTACCAGGAGGGGCATGGTGCCACGTCCAGGTAGGGGTTCTGTCAACACACTTTTATCGTCCATATCAGTCACAGTGTTGTATGTGCCCAGCACATAGGGGAGGGACTGTATGGGGTTAGCCATGGCGGTGTTCACAGGGGTGGGTGGGTGGGTCTGGCTGGTTGGGAAGGCACACACCTTGGGGCAGGGGGACTTTGCTTTGGGAATGTACTGATGTTCTTCTCTCCTTTTTCCCCCACAGACCAGGACGAAACATGCAGGGTGCGGGCAGAGCGGTGTTGAAACCGCGGTCAGGCGGGCCGAGGACCAGCAACGCCCACCTGACCGGCCCGATGAGAGTGAGTGCCAGACCTCGATGTTTAGTATTACATGCTGTGTGACAGGGTGGGCAACGGGGCATGGCCACCATTGTTTGACATCACTGCCATGCATGTCATTTGTTACAGTCAACACTGTCCAGTGGCAATGCATGTCTGGGAGTGCGTCAGTGGTGGTCCATGCGTGCACCAGGTGCATAGCTGTGCCACTGCCTTTGCACCACATAACCATGTCACTAGACGGCCACGGTGGTGCTGTGCGTGACTTGGCCGGTGAGTGTGTGCAGTGTTCTGCATGGCTGTATGCGCCTGGGTGGGCAGGTCTTCTGGATGTGATCACTGTGGGTGGTCACACACCATCACAGTGGTATGTCCCATGGCCGTATGCCATGCACAGTGGGCAGGCTGTATGGGGTTCTGCATTCACACCTATTGACTGTGCTTCCTTGTCCAAGGTACGAGACATCTCAGGGAAATATGGGACACCATGAGGGAGCTCCTGAATCTGGCCCGCGAGTCGGTGGCAATATTCAGGAGGCTACACGCGACGGGGGTGCTGCGGCACCACAGAGCCAGGCAGACCCAGAGCCAGGAACGGCAGTCACTATAACAGTCCCTTGGTCCCTGACTTTCCCTACCCCCCTGGACCCACCCTCACACCCCTCCTATCCCATCCCATTTGTCCACCCCTTTCCCCTGCCTACCCCCACCTTGTTTGTGTCCCCATCTCAAGCTTGTAAATAGTTATTCTTATTGTACATAGTTCAGTTTTATATTTTTACAATACATTTGAATTTTATATGAATACCGTGGTGGTCTCTGATTTGCAGCGGGCTATAGGTGCTCAGCTGCAGTGGTGTGCACGGCATTAGGGGTGGTGCAGTCATGGGTATGTGTGTGTCCTTGTGGAGGTGACTATGGTGTGGGGGTAGATATCAGTCAGTGTCTGTGTTGTGTGTGTTGTTCCCTGTGCACTGGATGACTGTGTGCAGTGGTCCATGGCGCGTGCTCTGTGTCCATGGCACACCCATCGGCCCGTCCATGGCCTGTGCAGCCTACACACATGCCTGTCTGTGACCTGCACGGTCCGCTGGCATGTCAGTGGTGGCATTCCCTGCAGGGCGGACACTGTACCCATCACTTTGCTGGGTTGCCTCCTGTCACTGGTGTGGTGCATGCCTGGCTCAGGTGGCACTGTGGGCAACACAGTCACTATCCCACCTCCATGCTGTGGCTTGTGTGTGTTGCAGGGGATGTGCCCCACTGTCTGTGGCTTGTGCTCCGGGTGACTACTGGTGGTGTATGGGTCCACGGTGCCTGTGCAGGGTGGCTGGCACTCCAGTGCCATGGTAGACTGCGAGTTGTGTGTACACGGCTTACATGGACCCACAATGGGGGCTTGGTTGCCCCACCACTGCGCCCCTGTGTTGTTGTGCCCTTGGGTATGGGTGGGTGTCTGTCCGTACCCTGTGTGGCATCCAGTGTGATGCATGCTTCCACGCACCACTGTGGGTGTCTGTGCTGGCTGTTGTGGCCAGTGGTGGGTCGGGGTGTGTCACTGGAATACTGTGCAGGGCGCTGTACCACTGGTGGTGGTGTCAAGGACACGACTGTCCCATATGGGGTACCTCTTGTGCCAACGCATGGTTGGTCTCTCAGCAGTACCTCATGGGACTGTGCGTGGTGGCACTGTGTCTGCCGTTGTTGCATTGCCGTGTGCTGCAACCTGCTAATGGGTGCTCGTGGTGGGGCTGGCTTGCATGGTTCTGTGGTGCACAGGGTTTCATTGACACAGTGGGGGTGGTGGCATGCATGGGGTTTCCTGCAGTGGTGGTCACTGCTCATGGGGGGTGTCTGGGGGTCACGGTGCAGGGTGTGCTGTGCACTGGGGGGATGGTGTGGCACAGGGTGGTCTGCCCTCCTTTTGTGCCAGTCAAAGCTTGCCGGTAGGTGTGATGGGGCACCATGGCCAGGCTGTGGGTTGGTTGCTTGTCTCCATGGGCCAGTGGTTGTTCCAGCCCTCCCCTGGTTGTGCTATCCTTGGGGTGTGGGGGGACAATGTCTGTTCTGCTGTGTGTTCCTGTGCCCATCTGTGACATGGGTGGTGGGCCCCTACCTCCCTGATTGTGCAGTTACATTGCTCTGCAGCTGGGGGGCTCCCTGGTTGTGCTATGGCGCCTCTGGACTGCTCAGCTGAACATCCCTTGTTGCGCTATGGCGTATCAGATCTGCTCAGCTTCCCCTCCCTAGTTGCGTTATGGCGCAGGTGGTGCAATATTCAGTCGCTGGTTGTAGGCGCAATTTGGCCTGCTCCTTTTTTGAATATTGCGTCTCTTGCTCATGGGCGCAATAGACTTGCGCTTGCTCCTGCTATTGCGCACTTTCTGGGCGCAGTTTGAATATCTGGGCCAATGACGAGAAAGTACAAAGAGAAGTTGCAGTCACAGAAAACAAAGTACAGTCCTAGAAATGTCTGTGAGAGAGAGCAGAGAAAGAATCAAAAGATAGCTGAACTGGAACGAAAGAACAAGGAACTAGAAAAGGATAAAGAACAGTTACAAAAATTCTATTTGTGTTCTCAAACGGATGCTGCGGAAGGCTAGAAAGATGAAGCGCTACTGGAAAACTACACTGAAGAAAACTACTAACAATCCCTTCAAGGAAAATGAGGTTGAAGAAATTATAGATGAAAACTCCACCCCCTTCGTGAACAAATTGCTAATTTAAAAGAACAGATTAATCGTATCCATTCTGACACTCCAACAAGGACACACACCACTGTTGAAGGAGTATTTACAGTGGATGTCAGAATTTGTGTTTTGGAGCTGGTATCGCTAGAAGTGGCAACGGATGAAGTCGATAAGGTGATTGTGTCAGTTGGTAAATACATATTTAAATACAAGTTTCCAGAAAGGGACCTTCCATATTGGCAAACAGTAGTTAATAACACAGATGAAGGACAGTTTCTCGTGAAGTCCATGTACGCTGACAAACTGGAGAAAGCGGATCAGTGGGGACTTCATAAAGGTGGGACCTCAAGGAAAAAACAGAAAATACTAGGCATTACCATCACCTTGGACACCGGTAGCAGTTTACCTCTTGGATTCCAGTGCGTCACTAGTGAAACTGCAGAAACCATCACGGAAACCTCAAAACTAGAACTAAATGAAATATCTGACTGTGGAGAGATCATGCTCAATACCATCATTCGAAAATTAACATTCATCATGACGGATAGAGCTGCAAAAAAAAATGATCAAACCAGCGGCTACAAATCTGGAGAGAAGAAATGCTAGAAGAATGTGTAGATGAATTGCAACACCAAGTTCTACATTCATTCCAATGCATGATCCATGTCTTACTAGGATTCCATAAATATGCAGTGGACAACCTAAGCGGTCTTCAAAAAGAAATGGAAGACAAGAACATTTTACTTGGACGGGATAAAGTAATTAAATATCGCAGGGAAGTTGCAGCAGTAAGGACTGTCAGAATGGCATTGGAGGTTCTTGGCCCAGTACCAGAGGAGAAAAATGGAGTACGAGAAAAGTGGCTGAGCTACTGTACCATGAACAGTAATATAAAGCCGACAACCGGGAACTACAGAGACAACAGATTTAACTGCCTGTTCGAAACCACGGCACAGATTCTACATCACAGAATGGATATCATCAAGTTCATTGATCATTTGGACACAGAGAATTCAAAGATCAAATTGGTACTTCTGGACTTACAAGACAGCAAAGTGGTAGCAATGGTTCACAGTCTGGCAGCCATCTACTTCAGAATAACTGGGCCATACTGGGAAGCAATGATCAGTGGCACATGCAACTACCTAAAACTGCATCTTTACATAAAAAAAGTGTATGCACAGATCGAGACCTGGCTAGAAGTTCCACTCGTTATTCTTTCAAGTGAGGATTCACCAGTGTTCCTTGAATATGCAGGGAATAGAAGTTCGGCATGGTTAAGATCGGCGACATCCATACCGGAAGACACTGAATTTTATAGAAGGTGTACATCAACCATCCTCAGAGAAATGAAATTATGCTGTGAAAGGAAACTGGAAGACTTCATAACTGGAAAGTTCAACTATGATCCGGAATTAAATGTATTGAAAGCTGTGGATGGAGTACCACTTACAAATCTGACCTGTGAACAGAACTTTGGAGCACTGGAGGCTAGTCAACAACGGAGGAGGCATGCTACTCTTCATTTCCACACATCTATATTATTACTCAAATCAAACTATGAGGATCTACAGGCTTGGATCGAAAGTAAAACCTTTCCTGAAAAGAAGCGCATCTTCGTCAGAGCACGCAGAAATGGAAGGCAACTCAGCAGGAGTCACAGAGAATTTGAAAGGAAATCAAGAAGTGCAGTGGAACATAACCTAAAAGCAGAACAAGAAAGGAAGAGGAGAAGAGAAGAAAGATCCAAAAGGAATTAAAACAGAAGCAGAGAGAGAGAGGTGAAGGAACTTCAATTGATGTTGAAGATCAACCAAAGAAGAAAAAGAAAACAGCATTGACTCAAAAGCAGCACATTATAAATTATATAACCTCAGATGAAAGTGACAATGAAAAACCCAGTGATTTCTCTGATTTGGAACTGGCTGAGTCATCAACCCTGGTACCAAGCGGCAAAAACGTGACAGTGAATGACTAGATTGCAGTGGCATACGAAAATGGGTGGTACCCTGGAAGCATAACATCAATAAATACTAATGTTGCCACCATAGAATTCTTCCATCCAACCTCACTAGATGGTCAATACAAGCGTCCAACAGTTTCGGATATAGCAGAAATAAAATGAGTATTTATCTTTGCAGGACCTTTAAGAGCTCCGTTACCAACTTGGAGGACGACTTTTTAATTTGCCAGATTCAGTTTGCATTGAACAAATGTATTTGGATTTCATAAAGGAAGCATGGCCGGAGAGATAAAACCATTTACTGCGGTTTAGTTGGGACAAATTCCATTACAGTCAACATGAGGAAGACAACAGTCCCATAGGTCTCCAGTCAATACACTGTTTATTCAGACTTTCTCTGATTAAATTATTTTAAAAACTAATTTAATTTTTAACTTTACTGTTTATCAAATGACTGTACTATTATTTTTGCCATCGGTTACTTGTCACTTGTTAAAATGTTATGTATGCTTCTCTTATTTTGACGTGGAACCTATGTAAAATGAGCTCTTGGTTCCAATGTTGTAATCCGGTATCTTAAAGTATACCGTGACAGAGTGTGAGGTAATTCTGGATGTGTGTTGCATTAAGAGGACTGGAGTGGGATATTGCGATTATAAAACGAGATTTGTCAGTGTTGCACACAGAAAACATACACAGGAAAATCAAGAATTACGGAGTACCCCTGTTGTTGGGACTGGTAGTTTCAAAGTGAGTTTCTTTCTTTCTTTTTTTTTTTGACACAGTTTCAGAATGATTTGTGAAATTTCCGTATTGAAAAATGTTTTGTGGTATTTCTATTACATTTCTGCTGGTTTATGGACTTGAAAGTCATTTTTAACAGTAAAGAGGGTTTGTTATGATTTGTGACAGCAACAGTTGCCGTTTTTGAGAGTCCCGAGTTTGAAATGGTAGGAGAGAGTTCATGGAAAAAAACACAGAATTCTCAAATTCTAATCAGCAAACACAAGGAAAACAAGTCCTAAAACAGCCAGCACAAAGAAAACAACCAAAATATCATATTAGTGTGATCATGGTTTTCATTCAAAGTCGGGTCCCAGAAAAAAGAAAGATTAACAGTTCTAGTACAGCCAACACAACGAAAACCAGTTCTAATTCAATCAACACAAGGCAAACAATCCTGTATGTCTTCAATCAATGGGGCTAGATCATAAGGGACTGCTCAGTGCCACATCCTAGCATGAACAGCACAAGGCTTCCCATTCCGCCATCATGTCACCAGATATATATATATATATATATATATATATATATAAAAATACTCGCAACATTGGATCTCATACAAGTCGGGTCCCTGAAGAAAGAAATTACAATTCAAGTACAGCCAATTATGAAGAAACACTTTCTAATACAGTCCACATGAAGAAAAGAATCTTGTAGTCTGCGATCAATAGGGCTAGATAGAGGATTGCCAAGTGCGGCATCCCGGCATGGACACCACAAGGCTTCCCATTCCACCATCATGTCACCAGATATATAAAAAACAATACTCTCAATGTTGGATCTTGGTTCACAGGTCAAGTCTCGGAAGAAAGAAAAAACATTCTCAAATCATGCCAGCACGAGGACAACAGCCAACATCTCAGTAGAGGGATCACGGTTCTCATACAAGTCGGGTCCCTGAAGAAAACAATTATTGCCATTCTGCCATCTTGGCACCAGATATAAAGAAATTTTGGCAACGTTGGATCTTGGTTCATGTAGCCAGCATGAGGACAAAAACCAACATCTCATTGGATACGATCACAGGTGTCACACAAGTTGGGTCCCTGAAGAAATAAAGATTACAAATTTGAGTACAGACAATATGAGGAAAACAAGTTCTGATACAGTTCACATGAAGAAAGGAATCCTGTGGTCTGCGATCAATAGGGCTAGATAGGGTTTGCTGAGTGCCACGTCCCAGCATGGACAGAAAAGGAAATTAGAGTAAGTAGCGAATGGATTTCTTCATCAAATATGCTGCGGATGAGGAGATGCTCTGAGTGCAGCCATGGCAGCAGCAGCGACCCTTTGGGGCAGTCATTAAATAAAAAGCAGCAGACTAAATACTGAAGCTAAAATAAAAAAATTAAAAAATACTGAGCTAAAAACGTTCTGGTGAGTGAAAGAAACCAGGACATATCGCATAAATAACATTATTACCAAAAAACTGGGTGGGGGGTACTCCGGGAATGAAGGGGTTTATTCTGTAGATGACGACTGTGAGTCTGAATGGGGGACATACTGATCAATCTGTTTCAGTACTAGTATGAAACTTCCTTTTGGACCGTTCAAGAACATGCACATTCAAGGGCATCTGGTTGTGAGATAGTTTCCACTGAATAAGACTGTCTTCTTAACCAGAGGAAAGGAGCACACTGATTTGTCCGGGGAGCTAAAATAGACAATTATATTCATAGGTGCTGGAACTTGGGGTGCTGGGGGTGTGGCAGCACCCCCTTGTTTGAAGTACAATTCCCTATGGCTTGCTATGCAGTTTTGTTCAATGGCTTTCAGCACTCCCACTATAAAAATTGTTCCAGTGCCATTGATTACAGTAATAACTATTGTGTGTGAAAATCCTGTAACCTCATTGGTCAAAACAAGTCACATACCCGTGATTAAATCCTGCATAACTCATGACTACTAAGGAATGGCATTTAGAAAAAAAACTATTTAAACGCATTTAAAATGTATTTTGAGTCCACTGTAAGAATCATTATAAGGCTCGCCAGGGTGTGAGTTGCTCGGTCATTTACCCACTTATGCTGTTCATTCACTCAGTAGCGCCTCATGACACAGCACAAAGTGTGGGTAAATTAGGCAATAATGCCCTCTAGGGTGTGTGCTGTGCTGGGATAACGTCACGCCTCAGGTGGTTGGGCATGAGGCTGCAGGACAAGTGCGTCCAATACCTGAGGCATGACGTTATTCCAGTACGACACACACCCTGGAGGGCACTATTGCTATTATACAATGGTTTGTTATACAGAATAAAGAAACATCATTTTAAAAATGTTTTTATGGAAAAATATTTTTGTTTCTTAAGAGAAGAAGCAAATCCAAACAATCTAATGCAATCAGTCAGGTGGTTCACAGTGAGGCTGAGACTAGACCCATGATGTTGTACTGGGATAACAGCACAGGTCCAGTCCCAGATTGACCAATCAGAGGACAGCATTCTTTCTTGTTATTGTATAATATACCCAGTAACCAAAACCCTGTAGTGCCTTATTGCTTAAACAATCATGGGTTTGAAGGTCTGCGCACTGATAGTAGTATATGTTGATTTTGTACCAAGAAAGAAAAGCTGGTTTCTGAGTGTGCATGTATGTGCCAATCTAACACAACAAGGCATGTGAAGGACTAAGAGGGCTGCACGGGAACATGCAACATTGGGAGAATTGCTCAAGAGTTTCATAACCACAGCAAACCTGGGGACCTTAACTACATTGTTTGTGTTTGATTACCCATACCTGAAAAGACCGTGTAGGAGTAAACACATATTTACTCCAGAGACTATTCTAAATCCAAGAGATATGGTGTGATTTTCTTCACTCGCTCACTTCATGGCCTTCTCTCAGTGTCGACATGGCACACTTTCTCGCGGATGTGTGACAACATTTAAAACTTTGTGCAGAACTGGTAACATAGTCACTGCATCACAAGACTGTGACTTAGTCAGCGCAGTGCAACAACACTGTTCCAGGCATAGATTTCATTGTGGAACATGGTTCCAAGACAGTTTTTTTTTTTTACGCATAGAAAAAAATGCACTTTTCAACTGAAGCAGCGGGGGTGGAATGGGAAGGTCTTCCGTAGCTACTCTAAAGCTGGACAATGGGTATTATCACACATAATGAAGTTTTCTACTTATATTAAGCACCAGCTGTGAAGATCTGTTACCTGGGTAAGTCATGGCAATATTTCTGAGAAACTGAGGCATGGGAAGGTCCATACATATCCGAGTGCAGACACTGAAATGCCACATTCATTGCTGATATACAATTACTGACCAGTGCTTTTCCCATAGGGAAACCCTGTTATAATTTGCCGTTATAACCAGTTGGGTTGGTTATAACGGCAAACACACGCCAGGTTTCCCTCTGATCACGCATGCACCAGTCACAGTGTTCCTTTACTACATGACGTTCACTGTTCAGAGAAGCAACTCCCCTCACTGTCGGCGTTTCTTTTTTTTTTTTATTTAAAAAAAATAAAATAAAGGCCCATTCTGGTGAACGAAAACCAGCAGAAAAGGAAACACCATCCGGTTTCCCTCTCCACACACAAGAGCTGGTGGGTCTCTCCTCTTTATACCGAAGTACACCACAGCTCCGCAACCGCTGTTTGCTGGTAAGTTTAAGAATACCGGAAACAAATAGAAAAAATACAGATATAGCTACCGTTATTTTCTCCACTTCTTCTTACCTCACATAAGTGAAGCAGTATAACTTGGTAGACCGCTAAGACTTCTGACTAGTCCGCGGTAGCCTGAAAACTGATCAGTTTATTTTCTATGATTGCTAAGGCAAAAAAGCGCATGCCAACAATTATAAAAAATAAAATAAGGTGTGATGTATGTAAAACTCGATTTTACACACACCCGAGTTGTGGGATGCATTTTATAAACCCCTCGGGCTTCGCCCTTGGGATTTATGTAGCATCCCACAACTCGGGTGTGTGTAAAATCTCGTTACACACACCACCCCATATATTATTCTCTATATAATATATGGCTGAAACAAAAAAAATAAAACAAAAGGCATTCTGATGAGGAACTAGAATAAAGGCTACATGAAAAGGAGGTGGAATATACATACAATACACAGTACCAGAACTGTATAGGCACTGCACCATATTGCAGCAGGATCACCTCTTAAAAAAAAAAAAAAAAAAAACGAGATTAATTCCGCTAAAGATGGCTAATCATACAATATACAAATCACATTTTTACACTGAACGCTACGGCATGACAAACTGTGGCACAAGCTGGGGCCTGCCTGAAGGTCCAGCTTAGCTGTCATATCTATAGCTCGACTGGAGAAACTGCATCACAAACAGAATTCTCAAGAGTGGACATAAATGGTTGTCAATCAGACTTGAGCCAACCAGCGATTCGTGCATTCGGGGGCGGGAAGTGCTCCCCAATGATCAACGAGAAAAGTCAGGAAGAAGAGTTTCATGTGTCAAAGGGAGAGGGGGGACACAGGGAGGTAAAAGTTTAAACGGTAGTGCCTGCAGTCACCCACTTGACCTGTCATAGTTGTGACAGCTATCAGCATGTCCACAGAATTAAATATCATGCATTGCCATTGGCTATAGACCATGGTTCATTTTCTGTTCCTCACTATGTTTTTCTTACAAATACTAGATCTTTGCTGCAGTCTACCACAAAGACACGGACAAAAAAATGAAACAATTGTTTACGCAAGCTGGAATACGCATCACAAGAATGACCCCAACTGTGGTTGGGAGTGGGGGAAGCCTGCAGTGTTGGCTTTGTTTAGTCCTATTTGTTAATTTTCTGTTTAAAAAGAAAACCTTAAGGTTAGTCAGCGATGCCCACATGCAGGGCCAAATCTTGAAGACGGCAAGAAGAGAGGGAGAATCAGGACACACCAAAGACCAACACAGATAGCATGTCTAGTACCAGCAGCCAGTTTCCAGAAAACCTGCCTCTTGAGTCTTCTCGATAGTTAGCAACAAAAAAACAGCAGCACCAGAGCAGGTGGTGACCACCTTGATTTATATATTTAATCCAGCCAGTATGCGCATACAAGTGAATGGCCGAAACTGTGGTCGATGCCAATGACATTCCACGGTGTGGGATCTGTATAGCCTCATTTGTTGTTTTATAAAAAAATTAATAAATTTACCTCGGCAGTGGCATCTTTAATACAATGAGTAGACAGCAAAAGTTATTAGCATCAGGACCCAGCAAAAATACCTCCCACCCACCTGTGGCCAGCTGCCAGAAAACCAGTTCTTTCCTGTTTCTTTGATACAGGATGTGCGATGTGATGTCTGCAGTAACATGCCAAATGCCGACTACCTGAACTGTAGTATTACAACAAAACAATTACGTTATTGAGCAGGAATACGCAGCAAGGGAATGGTCACAACTGTGATCGAGACTGAGGGAAGGCTTCATTGTTGGCTCTGCGTACCAATTAAATACCATTGTCCGAGCCAACAAGCGGATGTGCATCCAAGCATAGAGGGTGTGTATTGAGGAGTATCTGGTCACAGCAAAGATCCACAAAGCTGGTCTACCCACCTGCATCCATTCCAGAAAAGCCACTGCCTCCTTTGGTTTATTCTGTCTGGGTTGGAGTGGTGAATGCAGAAGCACCAATGGGAAGGTGCTGACCACATGAACTGTTTAGTTGAGAAAAAAAAAACAATTGTGCCTAATCACACCAGATCTCTCAACACAAGATAATGGACCCCACTGTGGCTGAGGCAAAAGGAACACCACATTGTGGGCTATGTTGTATAGCATATTTGTAAGAAAAATACATAAATGGTTCTCGGAGGTGAGGCCCATAATCGATGCTGCATCATGAACAGGCAGAGAGCAAACATTGTGAGGAGCGTCAGGACGCAGCAACACTGCAGTTAATGACGGAATCTTGAGATTTTTTACAGCACAGAATACCAACTACAGAATGACAAGGGTATTGCCTGCACAAAGTTCCAGAAGTCTGTACTAATTAAGCATCACTTATGACTGGTTGTCGTTTTCTTTTTGTACTACACATGACAAGTGTCAATACCCAACAATGGTTTGGGATTTGGAGTACAGTAATGATTCCATTTGCTTTATGTGCCACAGATGCCGATCATTCTGTGTAACAAAGAAAATAGACATTTTTGGTAAATTTTGCATTTAGTACTTAGATCTGCAGAGCTGTCTGAAGTATAACAAATGCATGACCTACAGAAATGGCTGGAGAAAACAGGTCTGAAATAATGCCAGAATCATGATCATGCAGTTCGATGGATATCCCTTTTATGCTGCAGTGTCTGTGCATACAGCGGTCTCAAACCAAAACTACACCCAAAACTTGAAAAAATATATGTTGTGCAGAGTGTTTTAATTTGTATGTGAAGTTCTAGGGTTTCCTTCCCTCAGATTGGTATTAGGAGTTTTCCCAAATTAGCCAGCTAGCTTTATGCTAGTTTTACGACCCCTTGGGATCTTCATTCCTGACAGCTTAATTGTATTTCTTGTTCCCACAGTGCATCTTGTCTCATGTGACTGTGATGTAAGAGAGACCCAACATTCAGCACACACATGCCAAACAAACTAAATATCTTGGAAGCTTTACAAGCTGCACAAAAATTACCATCAGCGAAGTTTTTCAGGACAGTAAAACCTTTAGGATGAGGGTGGTCACCAAGCTGAATTCTACAGATTTTAAAATATAGCCATCTCTATTGTTGTGAACTGATTGTGATGCAATGCTTTCTGCTGGTTTTATGGGCTCTGCTACATCACCATTACATGAAACAAGGTGCATTGTAGGACAAAGAAATGCAATAAAGCTATTTGATATGGAGATCTCCAGGGGTCGTGAAACTAGCATAAAGCTAGCAGGCTAATTTAGGAAAAACTCCTAATACCAGTCAGAGGGAAGGAAACACTAGAACTTCACATACAAATTAAAACACTCTGCACAGCATATATTTTTTCAAGTTTTGGGTGTAGTTTTCCTTTAAATCATTAAGAGATGACTATAGTACATGCGTCGCCGCCCAACTCACTAGATGGTTAAAACAAAGAGAATTTTTTCTGTCTGTATGTCACGTTTACTTAACTTTGAGCCTCTTTCGCACATAATGCAGGACATCTTGTTGTGTAGTGTGTCTCTGTTAGAATAAAGAAAAAATTGCCATTTCTCAACCTTGCTAACATGATCGCCAATATCCTAAAGACTAAAAACTGGGTCTCAACTGAAAACACAGGTCCATAGAGACATTTTTTTTATTTTCCTTAATACTCCTCTTGATTAAGGCAATACAAAAGTAAATTATTTGACATTAGCACTCAGACATCAGATCGCAATATCTAATAAAAGGTACATACTTGTACATCAGTGTTAAAGAAACTACAAAGAATCTGGTCATTTACAAGGGATTAATGACTGCTTGGGAGGATAGGTGGCACAAGGAGCAGACGAAAGCCATCTCCATTCAGTTGGTTTGTTAATCCAAGGAAATGCACAGCTTCAAGGATGTTATTGTGATGCCTAGTCATGAAAATTACTTTTTCACCCAATATATTCTTTATTTGCAATTATTTTTTAAAAATATTTAAGCATGAATAAGGCACAACAACTGAAAAAGGGTGTGGGTTATTGGCAATTTACCCATGCTTTATGCTAATATGTGGTGTCTTATGTGGTGCAGTCGAGTGGCGTAACCACACAAGTGGGTACATCGCCCAATAACTCACACCCTGGAATGCCACTGCAATTATACAATGGACCCATGTGTAAAAATAAATTTTAAAAATGTGTATTTTATAAATGCCATTCCTCAGCCGTGGGTTATACATGATTTACACACGGTCATGCGACTTGTTTTGACCAATATAAGGCTACGGGATTTCAACACACCATTGTATAAAAATTCTGATTTTCCCATTTTCTCTCAGACTCTAGGGACACGGCAGACAACAAGTGCACACAGGTGCACATGCATGCCCAACACTGGCTTGCCTGGCCCCTTCCACCTCACCACTGACAATCCCATGGCGCACCTTCCACCTATGCTACCCATCGGACCTCCACCTGGCTAACGGAAGCAGAACTACAGAGGGGCAAGCAACCTCTCCTGGAGAGGATAGCTGCCTGCCAGTTGCTCGATCCTGTTCCCTCCACCACCCCTGCTCATGCCGGCTCCCTCTCTGATGACTTGTGGTCATTCCAGAAAGTACAGTTACGTAAGAACTTACCGTAACAGTAGATCTTCGAGAGAGGCTCTTGCAGTAGGTAATTACATATAGGACTGATGCCAGCGGTGGCAGGACCTGAAAAAATTTCTAGCTAGCAGTCCCTGGCGAGGACCGCCCCACGTCAGGTGACCGCGGCCATCGGTATAAAGGGGCGGTCCCGGACGCTCGCTCTTCCAGTGTTCTTTTTCCCGCCCACAGGCCAAGGAAAGCCTGGACGAGAGAAGCGGATGTTTCCATTCCTGGAAAAGGAGTTGAATAGAGCCCTCTCGAAGATCTACTGTTACGGTAAGTTCTTACGTAACTGTACTATCTTACTTGAGAGGGCTCTTCCAGTAGGTAATACATATAGGACTGAATCCCAAGCAGTCTGGAACAAAGGAAAGGCACCGGGAGGAGGGAACTACTCTAAAAAGTAGCCCTAGCTGTGCAAGCCTCAAGAAAGGAGGCCTTGCAAAACAGCCAATCCGAAGCCTGCTCTACGGCAAGAGGCAAAATCCAAACTGTAGTGTTTCATAAAGGTATGGACAGAAGTTCAGGTGGCGGCAGTGCATATGTCTGCCATAGAAACATTCTTGAAACAAGCCGCAGAGGCAGCTACTCCCCTTGTGGAGTGGCCTCTAACTTGACCCGGGAGGGTTTTGTTGTACCTGTCATAACAGAAAGTGATGCAATGAGCCAACCACTTCGACAGGCATTGTTTGGAAACAGCATTGCCTTCCCTTTTGTGAGCAAAAGAGACGAACAACTGATCAGTCTTTCTGAGATCCTTCATCCTGTTGGTGTAGTATCTCAGAATCTGGTGAACATCCATAGTATGGAGTAAATATTCCCCTTGGTTAGAGTACTGTGTAAAAAAGGCAGGAAGCTCTATGGACTGATTTAAGGTAGACTCTGCTACTACTTTAGGTAGAAACTTAGGATTCGTGCGAAGAGTGACTCGTTCTTTGTGAAAAATCAAATATGGGATTTTACACATAAGAGCCTGGAGCTCGGAAATTCTTCGAGCCGAGGTAATGGCCACCAAGAAGAGCATCTTCCATGAAAGAAACTTCAGATCTGCAGAAGCTGCAGGTTCGAAGGGAGGAAGAGTTTCTTGAGAACAAAGTTCAAGTCCCAAAATGGGGCAGGAGTACGGATGGGGGGTCTTAGGTGAAGGACCCCTTTGAGAAAGGTCTCAGAGACCTCCAGTTGAGCGAAAGCTTTATCTGTGAAGGGAACATGGTAGGCTAGGACAGCTGCCATGTGAACCTTCAAGGAGGAATGGCTGAGACCCAGGTCGAATAGATGATGCAAATACTCCAGCAGAAAAGCCACTGAACAGGAGAAAGGCTCCACGTTCTTGGAGGCTGCCCAAATAAAGAATCTCTTCCATTTCATGGCATAAGTGGACCTGGTGGACGGCTTTCCAGCCTCCACTAAAATCTCCGCCACTTTTGGAGACACTCCAAAACGGGATTGGGCTAGGTCTGCAGGAGCCATGCATGAAGTTGAAGGGATTTGAGGCCTGGATGAACCAGGGTCCCTTGCTCCTGAGTCAGCAAACCTCGAGATAGAGGAAGAGGAGGATCCTCTGAATATTGTTGTAGAAGAGAGAACCAGATTTGCCTGGGCCAGAAAGGAGTAATCAGAATCATTCTTGCTCCTTCTGTGGCTAGATTCTGCAATACTCATGGGATCAGAGGAATTGGGGGGAAAAGCATAGACGAATCTGTCCTTCCAGTCTAGAGACAGAGCGTCGCTCCAGAAAGCGCCTCACTCTGGAATGAGCAAGCAAAAGATAGGAAGTTTTGTGTTTTTGGGGAGAGGCGAACAGGTCTACCTGCGGAGTCCCCCAAAGCTGAAAGATATCGTCTAGTACCCCTTGGTCCAGTTCCCACTCGTGTGCCAGAGCAGAGGAGCAGCTTAGCTTGTCTGCCAGGGTGTTGTCGACTCCTGGAACATGAATCACCGTTAGGTGAAGGTTGTGTTGTGTTGCCCACTCCCAAACCCTCATTGCCTCCCTGCACAGAGGGTAGGACCGAGTTCCTCCCTGTTTGTTGATGTACCATACTATGCACATGTTGTCCATCTGAACGGCTAGGTGGTCGGGGAGGATGTATTGGTGAAGGGCTTGGAGAGCATACAGCACCGCTCGAAGTTCGAGCACGTTGATGTGGAGAGCTTGTTCCAGTCTGGACTATGAGCCCTGGGTCCAATGAGGACCTAGACGGGCTCCCCAACCTTCGCCCAAGGCATCTGTCGTCAAAGTCTGGGAGGGGGGGAAGGATGAAAGAAGGGGACCACCCCAAAACAGGTTCTCTCGAACCATCCACCATTGCAAGTCTCGCACTCATTGGCGCATTTAGATCAGAGCACTGATCTGGTTGCTCCATGTTGGTCCCACTGGGGAGCTAAGAGTCCACTGAGAGATCCCATGCGTGGAGTCGAGCTCGGGGACTGGCCGGAATGGCGGCCGCCATGAGCTCCAGAAAACAGAGGACCGACCTCGCGAGACCTTCCTGCGTTCTGATAGCAGGGAAACCTGGGTTTGAAGAGAGGCCGCCCTGTCCGGGGGCAGGAAGGCCTTGCTCATGGTCGTATCGAGGATAGCCCAGATGAACTGCAGCCTCTGGGAAGGATCCAGATGAGACTTGGAATGGTTGATGGTGATACCCAGGCAAGTGAAAACCTGCCGGGTAAGGGAGAGAAAACGCAGAAGTTCCTCCCTTGACGAGGCCGCCATTGTACACAGGTGGGCTGCTACCACAGCCAGGCATTTGGTAAATACTCAGGGAGCCGAGGATAGACCAAAGGGGAGCGCCTTGAATTGGTAGTGGTCCTCCTGAAACACTGAACGAAGATATTTGTGGTGAGAAAGCGAATGGGAATATGCAGATAGGCATCCTGCATATCCAGTGCACAAAGCCATTGACCTGGCCGGAGGAGGGGCAGAAGGCTCTGCAGGGAGAGCATCCTGAACCTTTTGTATTCCACATAAAGATTCAAGGAACTGAGATCTAGAATGGGTCTGAGATCTCCCATCTTCTTTGGGACCAGGAAGAAATGAGAATAGTAACTCGTCCC
This sequence comes from Neoceratodus forsteri, assembly GCA_016271365.2. Taxonomy (NCBI): domain Eukaryota; kingdom Metazoa; phylum Chordata; order Ceratodontiformes; family Ceratodontidae; genus Neoceratodus; species Neoceratodus forsteri. Next base: position 1,138,457,040 of record CM028133.1, read on the forward strand.
TTGGAGATGAAGGGGGAATGGGTTCTATCACCTGCTTTGCAAGAAGGGTAGAGATTTCTTCTCGGACCAAAGGAAGATGTTCTGTTGAATAGGACGACTTCAGGGGTGGGTGGCGGGGTGGTTTTTGAAGAAACTCTATGGAATGCCCTTCTGCTATAAGCTGGAGCACCCAAGAATCTGTACTTATCCTCTCCCATCCCGGAAGGTGGAGGGAAAACCTCCCTCCTACCAGTTCCTCTGGGAAGTCCAGAGGCTGTGGGAGAGGAAAGAAGTCAGGTGGTGTGAGGCAGCGCCGCAGCTGAAGCACCCGCTGCTTTTTTTGGGAGGGGGGCTTGACAGCTGTGGGGGCACGGTGTTTGGTGGCCCGCCTTCCCTGTGGTTTCGCCTTTGGCCGAATTCGTCTGCGAAAGGGACGGCGCTGCGGGTGTTGGGGACGGTACATGGAATCCACAGATTTCAGAGCCGTCCCCTTCTCCTGCAAATCGGTGATGATGTCCTTGACATCACCCCCGAAAAGCACTGACCCCCGAAAATGTGCTTCTTGGATAGCAGATTGCACCTCCGGGACCAAATCTGACACGCGGAGCCAGGCATGACGCCACAGACCCACAGCGAAAGCGGAGCTCCGCCCGGCAGTGTCCACTGCATCATACGTCGCCCGCAAAATGTGGCAACTGGCATGAACAAGCAGAACGGACGAGGTCGGCTAACTCCTGTTTGACCAGAGAGTCAGGTAAGGAGTCCAGCTTGGATTCCACCTGGGAAAGGACAGCTTTCTGGTAATCCCCCATATGGGCGACGTAATTCAGGGCCCGAATTCCCACTGTGTAAGAGGCGTAAATCTTTCTTCTATACTGGTCCAGAAGGCGAGATTCCTTATCCGGGGGAGATGAGCTCAGATGTTTTGGGTGTGCCGACTGGCTATGAGCGGCGCTAATCACGACCAAGTCGGCCCGAGGGTGAGAATCCAGATAGTTAACACCCTCAGGAGCCTGGTATAGCCTGTCCGACTTCCTGGGAAGTGAGGCTAACGCCGACGGTTGTTTCCAAATCGTGGTAACAAGGTCGGCGTGAGGCTCAATCCAGGGTGGCATTAATATAGGAGCTGTCACAGGCAGATCCGGCTGTTCCGCGAGTTTAAGTCGCTGAGGATCTGGTTCCAAAGAGTGCCACTGGTGGACTTCCTGGATTTTCTTAAGCAACTCCCTGAAAGATGGATCCTCTGGAGGAGACTTCAGAGGAGTCCTCGGCCGGGGTTTGGACGGAGAGCGGGGCTCGTCGTCTCTCTCGGAGCATCCGTCGGAAGAGTCCAAGGAATTCGAGAGGGAAGAAGAAGAAGAATAAGACTCCCTTACATGACTCGGGGGAGTAACGGGTTCCTTGGGTGGCACCCGTAAATGTATGTCCTGCCCTTCTCTGGACCCAGAGAGAGTGCTCTGGAGTCCAGAGGTGGTGAAGGAGTGTGCTGTCTCGGACGTATGGGAGCCGGTGGCGGCACCGTCATAGTGAGGTGGCTCTCGACCTCCTTGGTGAGCTAAGCCTTGGCCTCGGCCCACCAGTAGGGCCAGAGTCTGCTGCAGATCCACCGGCAGCCATGGGGGCGGTGCAGGTGGAGGAGGAGGGGGAAAGGCATACGGGTTGTACCCGTAAGGTGAGTATCCAAAACCCGGCTGTGGGAAACCCGGCATCTGGTATTGCGGTGTCGAGTACTGTGGCATCGGAAAGACCGGCATCGGGTACTGCGGCGCCAGATACTACGGTCCCGGGTACGACAGTGTTGGATAAGACGGCGGGTATCCGGGAGCCGGGGGGGGGCTCCGAGAGCAGACGGCCCGGTCGGCGGCCTCACGGGCTGGTCCACATTAAGAGGACCGGAAGGCAGAGGGCCCGACGGAGGAGGGACATCTGGAAGCAGGATGTCTCCTGGAGCCGGTAGAACTGGCGTCGGAGGTGCCGGAGCCGGGTCCGGCGTCGGAGTTACTGGCAGAGGTACCGGCATCGGGGCCGGCGTCCAGGGGGCCGTCAGATCCGGTTCCGTTGGAGGAGGGTATGATGGAGGAGGAAGATCCCCCGCATCGTCCGGGGATGGGGGAGAAAAATCCCCGGGGTCAGGCTGGGGTGACTCAGGCTCCCCAGACGGCAGTGAAGGCTGTGGGGAACCAGGTACGACGGATGTGAGAGGGTCCGCCGTAAGTTCCTTTGCCCAGCGCACTTCGGAGGAGCCGACGTGCAGCTCAGGGCGAGTCTCGCAGGCGCGGAGGAGCCAAGCGTCTCGACTTACGGGAGCCCCCACCGGAAGATCGGTCCGGTCCGGGAGGGTAGAGGTCATGCGCCGCCCCAAAGGGTCAGGCGTCTTATCGACCCTCTCCATGCAGACGTCAGAGGAGCTGACGTCTGACTTAGAAGAGTCGCCCACGCCAGTAGGCCGCAAGCCTGCAGCCGAACCAGGGACAGAGGCTCCTCCATTCGCCTGGAGGCGCCTGCAAGCCCCGAGCACAAGCCAGACGGGTGGGCCGACACCTCCTCCAAACCTTGCGGAGGCAGCCGGCCGAACGAGCACCCCCGGGGACGTGAGTATTGGTCCCTGTGTTCCACCGAGACGCGTAGAGGAGGACTTCTCCCGTGCCTCTCCTTGTCTTTCTTTTTCGATGTCCTTCGGGGAAGCAGACGCTGCCTCAACTTTTTCAACCCTTTCCATAGAAGACATCTTTTCTTGAGGAGATGGGCTTCCAGGGACTGTTGGCGCCGTTTATGGGTAGCCACGTTGAAGTTGAGGCAATGCTGGCACTTCTCGACTGGGTGATCGGGGCCTAGGCAGAAAAGGCACAGGGAATGGCTGTCCTTGTGTGGCAGTTGGGCGCCGCATGAGTCGCACTTGTTTTTGTGCTTGGAGGGTGTAGGGGACGACATACACCGACGATGTACCTGACGACTGGTCGAAGAATAACTATTTTCGGTAAAAAAACGAAGAAAGCTAGGGCTGACGAAGCACGAACTTTACCGCGAGGTGCTGCATGTGCTAACGGTGGGAAAAAACTGGAAGGCGGGCGTCCGGGACCGCCCCTTTATACCGACATCGCATGACGCCGGTCACCTGACATGGGGGCGGTCCCTCGCCAGAGACTGCTAGCTAGAAATTTTTCCGTGGGGTTCTGCCACCGGCCGGCGTCAGTCCTATATGTAATTACCTACTGCAAGAGCCCTCTCGAAGTAAGATCTACTATTTCATTTTAAGTAGAGTGGTGTGAGCCGTGCGTGTCACACACTGACACAGCATCACCTCTCAAGCTGGATCAGTTGTTTTTAAAACACTGACAAATCCATTAGCCAATAGGGAGACTTATTATGTTCATTAATGATTAGGTATAATAATTGTAACTGATGCTATAGAACGAGTCTGCCAACAAATGGAGTTACTTCTTTCACCAGCGTGAGACAGTCTTATTCTGTGAATAGCGTCTATAGTACAGCAGCCTGGGAAAATGTACATTCCAGGAACAGTTTTTTAATAAACCGAAATTAATCGCCACCCCCTTGATGAACTGTTACAATAACTGGTGTGGTGACCCCCCAATATAAAGACATTTTTGAGACTTGTAAAAAGTCTTATCAATCCATTATTCGATATGGCTTTTATTACGCTCTCAAGCCAGGTTGTATCATGCTTTGACCATGAAAGACCCTGATCTTTGTTTACTTAGCACAATTTGTTTATTATAAAATTTAACAAAAGGTGTGTGATCTGCAGTTTTCGCTATCAAGGTTTATTCTCTATTTAATATACTCGTTCCTATTTTACAGCTGTTGTTGCCTACAGTGCTGCTTGTCTCACTTTGCTGTTGTAGCACCAGCAGAAGGTAAAAATTAATTTAAACAACCTCCTCCAAATGATTTTAATCATGGTGAAGACAGCCTAGTACTTGCCTACAGTACGGTAGGAGCAATTCAACTTTTCTAACCTAGATTAGATGCAGATTCTGGAGATGGAATTATTATAGCTAAGGGTAACAATGACATAATGGTCTAGAATGTTTACTTACTTGTGGGTGCTTATCTGTACTGAAAAAAAGCATCGGTGTGTTTCCAGAGTTTGAAAACTTCCAAATGCAGTCTGCCTAATAATAGTGTATCTATGAAAATAACTTCTTAACTCTCAGCAGGATAAAATCTTAAGTAATAAGTTCATTAATCTGATGATAAATATATAGGAAGTTAAAAGCTGATAATTCCAGTCAGGCAGCAGAGAACTAGAAATGTAGTACATTTGCAAATAATATAAGTTAGAATGCATGCCGGCAAAACTAGGTTAAAGCTAGCATCATAAGGCTATATATTTCACTCACCAGATCAAGTGGACAAACGAAAGAGCTAATGTGCATAAAACAGGTATTACAATTTCTAAATGCAGTCAGCCATTAACTTTTTACATTTGAAGTACTTTTTTTTTTTTTTTACCTTTGGTAAATTATAAATATAAATGCTGTTCCTGATGTTCGTTATCAGGTGTGATGACTGGACCAGCTCTCATCTGCCAGATGAATGATCTATCTCTAGTAGCAGCCAGACTCCATTAATTTGTTGTGCCAATACTGTGACAGCAACTTGGCAGCTTCGATGGGATACTGAGGCTGATGTTATGGATCAGGTGCATACCTGTCATCTGCCAGGGAGAGGGCTATTCCACAGGTCTCATGACAGTCAATATTAATAATTTATCACACTAGAATACTAAAAAAATACACTTCAGAAATAAACAAACTGACTGTACTACTACTACTTAATTATTTCCACTGTATGCCGGTTTTTACCATACTACCTGTTTTGGGAAGTGAGGTTTTAGCTCAGTATTGCGTAGTTTTTTTCTCTTTTGAGGGAGGGCTAATTATTTAACCCTCTAGTATGCTGTGTTTTAAATAATAAACAGAGCTTAATTATAGCTTTCAAATGATATATCACTTGCAATATTTCAATATTACTTTATCAGCAGGTATTGCACGGCAGCCATTTTGGAATTAAAAATGGCCGCTGCCAGTCCAAAATTGTTAATTGTGGCAATCCAATTATTTAATTGACTATATTTTCACTTGAGAGTTCAGATGATATATCACTTGATAGGTTTAAATATTAACTTAGCGGAACAGGTATGGCAGCCATCTTGGAATTAAAAATGACCATCAGTCCAAAAAATGTTAGTTGCGGGTATTCAAAGATTACATTAAATAGAACTTGACTTGAGTTTTCATATGATATGTAACTTGATATTTCTAAGTTATATTAATTGGTTATCAAAATATGGCGGCCTGATTGAATTTAAAAATGTCCGCCACATTCAAAAATAGAAACTGAAGTTGCATAACAAAAATAATATTAAATATATTCAATTACTAGCATTTGCTGTTAATTTGGATGCATCTGTAGCTCTAGAAATATCAAAAATGTGTAAAACGTTAATCTAAATGCTTTTGACACCAAATTAGCCATTTAATGATTAATTTTATGTATCAAAATTAATTTTGACAGCAAAAATAATGCAACCAGTGAATTCACGGTTCAAAAATACATAAATATTCTGAGTTTCAAAATATTATGAATGTTTATTAAGTAGTTATGCATACTTTATGAAGAAAATAAATAGGATGATGGGATTCATCGCAGAATTCTAAAAGAACTAAAGGTAGAACTAGTGACACCACTGACTACCCTCTTTAACAAATCATGGGAGGATGGGGTGGTACCCGAGGACTGGAGGAGGGCAGATGTGATTCCACTTCACAAAAGTGGGAGCAGGGCAAAAGCAGGCAACTACAGACCTGTTAGTTTAACCTCAGTGATAGGGAAAATGATGGAATCACTTCTGAAGGAAAGAATTGTCGAGTACCTAGAGGCCAGAGGGGCACAGGACCAAGGCAGCATGGATTCACAGCAGGAAGGTCATGTCAGATGACTTTAATAGATTTATTTGACTGGGTGACCAAACTAGTAGATCAGGGAGGGGCTGTGGACATGGCCTACCTAGACTTTAGCAAGGTATCTGACACAGTCCCACACAAAAGATTAATACACAAGTTAGCCACCTGGGAGTGGGTCCCAAGATGATAGCTTGGGTAAAGAATTGGCTAGAGAACAGGACACAGAGGGTAATAGTAAATGGAGCCCACTCTGAAGAAAGGGAGGTTACTATTGGGGTACCACAAGGTTCAGTACTAGGAGCGGTCCTCTTCAATGTCTTTATAAGTGACATTGCAGTGGGACTAGAAGGAAAAGTATGTCTCTTTGCAGACGACACAAAGATCTGCAAAAGAGTTGATGCACAAGGTGAGGTGGAATGGATGAGAAGGGACTTGGCAAGGCTGGAGGAATGGTAAAATGTATGGCAGTTTAGATTCAATGCTAAGAAGTGCAAGGTAATGCACCTGGGAAACAAAAACCCAGGGGAAGAGTACACAATGGGGGGTGACATACTAACAACAACAAAAATGGAAAGGGACCTGGGGATAGTCATATTAGATGGCATAAAGGTGGACAAGCAATGTGAGAGGGCAGTAAGGAGGGCTGGGAGGATACTGGGATGCACAGGGAGAGGCATCACCAGTAGAAAACAGGAAGTTGTTATCCCTCTGTAGAGACCCCAGGTGAAACCCCATCTGTAGCACTGCATGCAGTTCTGGAGACCCAATCTCCGCAAAGACATAAAAAGATTGGAGGCAGTCCAGAAGAGAGCAACTAAAATGGTGCAGGGTCTGCACTGGGAGACATATGAAGAGAGACTTAAGAAGCTTAAAATGTATAGCCTCAAGGAAAGGAGGGACATGACAGAAATTTTCAGATACCTCAAGGGAATCAACAAAGTCCAAGAGGGTAGCATCTTTCAGAAAAAGAAGTGTGCAAGAACAAGGGGGCATAATTTGAAGATGGGGGGGGGCAACACAGAGGTAATGTAAGGAAGTATTTTTTCACAGAGAGGATTGTGGATGCGTGGAACAGCCTTCCGGAGGAGGTCATGGAGACAAAAACAGTGGTGGAATTCAAGCATGCATCGGACAGTCATAAGGCAATTCTAGGGGATGGGGGTAGGAAGAAGTAGACTGTTGGTTAACTAGGATCTGTAGCTTATCCATTAGGTAGGGAAATGGGCAGACTGGGTTGGCCAAACAGTCCTTAATTGCTGTCAAATTCTATATTTCTAAAAACAATACACTGATGTCAATTTTAGACATGTCTGGGTATGTTTTTCCCTACGCATTTTAATAGGCTGATGATCTGAAAATGAGAACGTTTTCTACCATATTAAAACTGCTATATTTTGGCAACTGTAACTCTGATTTTAAAAAATGTAAATGATTTGTAATCCTTGTGATGACCTCTTTCTAATAAAGGAGAAATTTCTTCTTAAAATTACAAGATAAAATTTGACTTGGTATAGCTACAAAAAAGCAAAAAGGAAATCCAAAAAACTGCTGATCATAGGAGACTCCATGATTTGGGGAGTTGATACCTATCTCCAGCCAGGGGTAATGGTCAGATGTCTCCCAAGTACATCAGAGTGGAGAGACACTGATCGCATTGCTAGAATTGTTCACGAAGCAGGAGAAAACACTGATGTCCTGGTACACATAGGGACTAATGAGCTAGCCAGCCGGTCAGTTGTGGAGACCAAGGAACACCAGACCAGGCTGGGTGACAAACTATCATCCATTTCATCTGGCATCTCCTTCTCTGAGATCCTGCCAGTCTGGGTGAGGGGGGCAGATGGATGGAAGGTCAGACAAGGGGAGATAGTGGAGCTTAACATGTGGCTCAAGGGCTAGTGCCAGGAAAAAGAAAACAAATTTGGAGGGAACTAGCAACAGTTTTGGAAGCAAAAGTTCTTTAAATTTGATGGACTGCATCCACTAAGGAGGGAGTCAGTGCATTGGGGCAGACGTTTGACGTCTTTGCAGAATATTTAAACTAGCATATGGGGAGGAGGTGCAGCACCCCATACGTCAAATGGCAAGAACACCCCTCCCCCCCCCAGCTAGTGGTCAAACAGGAGTTCAGCATGTTTGCAGTTCATTTGCATCACCAGGTAAGGAAAAAGGTCCGGCTCCACATACGATGCACAGGGGTAATGCTAAACCTCACCCAACAACTAACACACCGAAATCGGGCCAATGGAAAATCATGTACACAAATGCTCACAGCCTGGGAAACAAGATGCCAGACCTGCAGGCAATAATGTCAGAGGCTAAATTGGACATAGTAGCAATTAGCGAGACGTGGTTTAGCAGTAACCACACTTGGGAGACTTCAGTACCTGGCTATGTACTGTTATGAAAAGACCGAGGTGGGAAAGGGGTGGAGGCCCTGTATGTCTATGAAAATATCAAAGCTACAGAAATTCAGAATACACATAAGGAGCCAGAAGAACTGTGGTTCACCCTGGAAACAGGAAATGGGACAGCCATACGAACTGGGGTTGTTTACAGGCCCCCAGATCAGGGGGAGGACACAGACACATTACTGTTAGAAGATATACAAAACATGGCAGCTAAGAAAAAATGTACTCACCTTAGTAATGATGTTTCTTCTAATGGAGTCTTGCTGTATTCTGACAATTGCAGTGATCACCAACCTTTGAACTGCCCCGGAGAACAAAGAGCTAACTTTCCATGCAGAGCATGGAACGCTGAGCTCGAGCTCGGTTGAAGCCTCTGTTTGCTGTTGTTTAAACTCCAACCGTCAGACCTTTCTGAGCTATATTCACTAGGCGTTCTGTGTGGAAACTGTAAAACTCACACTAGCCAACTGGCAACTACATTTGTTAAAAAAGGTTTTTTTGGTTTCAAAGCAAAGACTCAAGTCAGGAAACCCAAAAAACAAACACAACACACACCCAAAATAAAGGAGGGTGAGAAAGCGGCACCTCTAGGTGCCAACACTGCTCCTGCCCACCCACATCCCAAAAAACAGGTTCTGAGAGGGGAGGCGGGGAGGTCAGAATACAGCAAGACTCCATTAGAAGAAACAACATAACTAAGGTGAGTAATTTTTTCTTCAAACAACATGAAGTCTTGCTGTATTCTGAGTATTGCAGACTACCGAGCAGTACCTCCATGGAGGAGGGACAGAACTTACTTTGGGAAAAAGCTCTGAAGTACTGCTGTGCCAAACCAAGCATCACTCCTAGCCTGGATATCCACAAAGTAATGCTTGGTGAATGTATGGACTGTTTTCCAGATGGCTGCTTGACAGATTTCTAAGATAGGAATATCCCTGGCAGCAGCCAGGAAAGCAGCTGTACCTCTAATAGAGTGAGCCCTCAGGCCTGAGGGAGGGGTTCTACCCAATTTTTCATAGCAGAATTGTATGCAAGAGACAATCCACCTGGCAATGGATCTTTTAGTGCAGGTTTGCCCTTCCCACCTCTCCATAAGTGAGGAACAACTGAGGATTCAAACCTCTGACCCTTGGTGCGCTCTATGTAGTAGCTAAGGGCCCCTTTCACGTCCAGGCTGTGCAACCTCCTCTCTCCAGAGGAGGAATGGTCAGTGAAGAAAACAGGGAGAGACAGACTGATTAAGGTGAAAATCTGAAACCACCTTAGGCAAAAACTTTCTGTTAGTTCTTAGGACCACTATCTCTATGGAAAGAGATGAAATCAGGCTCCACTGACAGGGCTTGCAATTCACTGATGCGCCTGGCAGAGGTAATGGCTACCAAAAAACACAGTTTTCCAAGTCAGGTACTTAAGCTCTGCAGAGGACAAAGGCTCAAAGGGGGGTTGCATAAGCCGAGCAATGCAAACATTAAGGTACAAAGCAGGAGCAGGGTCCCTGAAGGGAAAATTGGTGTGCAGCAATTCCTTTGAAGAATTTACAAAATACAGGATGGGCTGATAGAGGAGAGGGCTTGTCTACTGACAAAAAGGCAGAAACAACTGCCAGATGCACTTTAAGTGTAGCTGGTCTAAGTCCCAAGCCATTAAGATGAACCATATAGTCCAGGATTGTAGGCAACCCAGCAGATTCTGGAGAAATATGCTTATTAGAGCACCAAATAGTGAACCTTTTCCATTTGGAGTTGTAAGTCTTTCTAGTGGAAGGCTTTTGAGAAGCCTTAAGAATATCCAGAACACATTGACAGAGGTGCAGATCAGCAAACTCTTAACTCCTCAAGAGCCAGGCCTTGAGATTGAGAGATTTGAGATTCGGATACCAAATCCTTCCCTGAGAGGATGTCAACAGGTTGTAATTCCTGGGAAGAGACAGGGGAAGGTGGAATGCTAAGGACAGCAACAGTGGATACCAGGGCTGTCTGGCCTAGTCTGGAGCAATCAGAATCACTTGCATGGTTGAGACCTGATCTTGACTAGCACCTTGAACGGGGGCGATACAGGAACTTCCTTCCCAATTCAGAACCAGAGCATCCAGGGAGACTGAGCCCAAGACTAGGGGTCTGCAACAGAAGAGAGGAAGTTGGTGATTGGGGCTGCAAAAAGATCTATCTGTGGAGTGCCCCATCTGGAGAAAATCACTTTCAAAATTAGGGGATCCAGGGACCATTCGTGGTGGCCCTGAGATATCCTGCTGAGAGCATCTGCTAGCACATTGTCCTTCACTGGGAGATCAACTGCTACCAGAGAGGTTTGCAGGGAATAGGCCACAGACCACAACTCCATTGCTTCTGTGCACAAGGCCATAGACCGAGTGCCTCCTTGCTTGTTGATGTACCACATTGTGGTGGTATTGTCTGTTCTGATCTGGACCACCTTGTTCTGTACAGATTTGGAAAAAGCTTGCAGTGCCAGAAACACTGCTCTGAGTTCCAAGAGACTGATGTGAAGCAGAGATTCTTGTGGTGACCACAACCCTTGGGTGGTAAAATCCCCTAAATGGGCTCCCCAGCCCAAGAGGGAGGCATCTGTGGTGAGTACTAGTGAATGAGACTGAGTGACAAAAGGAACTCCCTGTCTCAAACTGTCCTGATCCTGCCACCATTGCAAAGCCTGGATCAGGGTTAGAGTCAGAGGGAATAGTTCGGTAAGGGAATCCTTTCTTTGGGACCATAAAGCTCTTAAGTGGAACTGAATGTCCCTCATCTGGAATCTTGCTCCCTGGACCACTGCTGTGGAAGCTGCCATGTGGCCCAGAAGCTGAAGGAAATGCTTGCTGGTCGAGACACCTGTAAGGTGAATGAAGAGGCCAGTTCCATAAGGGTCCTTGCCCAGTCCAGGGGAAGGAAGGCTCTGTACTGGCTCGAGAACTGACTTTGGGAGGTTGAGGAGGAATCCTAAGGAAGTGAGCAAATGCTGAGCTATTTGCAGATGTGACTTGACTTGGTCTGGAGACTGACCCACTATGAGCCAGTCGTCCAGATATGGAAAGATGGACATCTTTTTTCTCCTTAGGAAAGCAACCACTACTGCCAGGCACTGTGTGAATGCCCTTGGGGCTGATGTTAGGCCAAAGGGCATTGCTCTGAATTGATAGTGGCCTGAGGGCAACTCGTACCTGAGGTACTTTCTGTGGGAGCACCTGATGGGAATGTGAAAATAGGCATCTTTGAGGTCCAGGGAGGCTAGCCAGTCTCCTGGCCTTAGAGAGGGCAGACTTATTCCAAGAGTCACCATTTTGAATTTTGGCTTTAAAAGGTGCTTGTTTAGATATCTCAGATCCAGGATGGGCCGCCATTCTCCTGTCTTTTTGGGGGGTTAGGAAGTACCTGGAGTACAATCATTTGCCCCTGTATAGGCTAGGGAACCTTTCTATGGCTCTGAGAGCCAAAAGGGAAGAAATCTCTGCCTCTAGGGCAAGGGTCTCTGATGGATTTGCAGGTGGAAAGGATCTGGTTCTCATCTTGGGAAATTTTTTGAAGCTGAGAACCAGTTCCTGGCTTACTACTTCTAGGACCCACCTGTCTGATGTTAAAGACTTCCAGTCCTGGACAAAGTAAGCCAGCCTGCCCCCTACAGGTATTGGAGAATCGGCCCGGGCAGAGCCATCAGGGTGTCTGCTTGGCAGGGGCTTTAGGCTGAGGGCTGGAAGTAGGCCTGCTCATACTCCATCTGCCTCTCTCTCGAAAGAACCCCCTCTGAGCATAAGCAGAAGAGGAGGCCTAGGCTTGGTAGAAAGGCCTTTGAATGGGCCTGCCCCAGCCCCTGGAATGCTGCCTCTGAGGAGTGGCTTGCCTTTCCTTGACCTAGACACTCCTGTAAGTGGTCCTGTACTAGTCCATCTTCTTCATGTAGTTCTCTGTCTGCTCCCCAAACAGAGAATTACCAATGACAGGAAAATCCATGGCCTTAGCCTGGGTATCCTGTGACAGGCTAGTACATCTGAGCCAAGCCATCCTCCGAAGGGCCACAGACGTAGCCATGACTCTTGATGAAACATCACTGGAGTCCACAGCAGCATGAAATTGCACCTTGGATGCCTCAATCCCATCTGCAGCCACCCGCTCCAGCTCCTTGGCAAGCTGGTCAAGGGCCTGTTTAGCCAGAGCCAGCACAGTTTCCCACCTGGACTTCTGGTATCTAGCTGTGTAGGCCATATAGTTAGCCTGCTTGAGTCCCAAAGATGCTGTCATGTACTGTTTCTTTGACATGGCATCAATTATCCTGGAGTCCTTATCTGGGGGTGTGTGAAGCCAAGGGAATATTTGCCTTATCACAGGCAGCAGCCTGCACTACCCCAACACGGCTGCATTGCTGGGAAAGGAACTCCGTGTCCGAGCCTGACAGGGTATACCTCTTGTCCATTCTTCTGTCCACAGGAGGTATAGAATTAGGAGTTTTTAGAATTTTAAATGTCTATTTCCCGAAAGATTTATTGCAGGGAATAGACAATCTCCTGGACTCTGGGATGTCCATCATCTTAACAAAATCAGGCTCCTCCTGATCCTCTACTGCTTCTTCCATAGGAAGCTGGAGGGTTTCAGCCACTTTCTTGTAAAACAAAGTGGGAAGGGGACTCAGAACGCCCAGGAGGAGAAACACCTGAAGGTCTGTCTGGGGAGATGTCCGGGTCAATAGGTACATCCAGACTTTCATAATCACCATCATCATCATTATCTTCATACTCTCCTTCCTCCTCCTCCAGTTCATAAAATTCTTCTAAAGTATAATCCGGAACTGGGGGAACCGACTGAACTGAGCCCCTGACAGATGCTGCCGGTTCGGCCGGAACCGAAATTAGCGATTGAACTATCCTTATCGCTTTCGCTATTTCATCAGCGGTAGGAGGAAGAACTTGTGGATCCAAACCAGATGATTTTTCCTTTTTCTTTCTTTTAACCGGAACCAAATCCTCAGAATCGGTTCTCCTTTTGCCTAAAGAAGTTTCGCCCTGGTCAGAGGGCACTCCTCCTGGTTTGATCGGAACCGGATGGGGCTGGCCATCCGGGTCAGCGGAATTCTCGGCCTCCCTTTCCCGCAGTCTACCTACTCTCTTATCCAAGGTAGCTTTGGGAAAACTTTTACAAATTTGGCAGTCTGAATTGAGGTGATCAAACCCCAGACAAACACAGGTGGTGTGGAGATCAGCCTTAGCAAAGGCTTCCCCACACACACTACAGTGTTGAAACCCAATGGGACCATTTTTTTTCTTGGGTTTCTCAGACATGGCCAATCCTAAACACAACTTACCCTTTTTTCAGCAATCCACCAGGCAAGACACCCCTATCGGTTCCTGACCGTATTACGGGTCTTGGGGAAAAAAAAATGTAATCAAACCCGTTTTTTTTTAGAACCGATACGGACCAGTTACCACACTCTAACAAAGACAGAGTTTTTTTAACACAAACCTGATCGGTTCAAACCGAACCGAACCGATCCAATGTTTACAAGTTCCACACAGAAACTAATACAAAACCTATCTAGTACTCACGGTACCACAGACAGAGACTTAAACCGACAGCTTCAGTAGCAGAAATTCGGTAGAAACTGAGCGAAAAAACGACACTTTGACTTTTTTGAACCGAGCGAAGGAGAAATCTCTGGAGCAACTGTTCAGTGAGGCGGAGTAAAGAATCTGACGGTTGGAGTTTAAACAACAGCAGACAGAGGCTTCAACCGAGCTCGAGCTCAGCGTTCCATGCCCTGCATGGAAAGTTAACTCTTTATTCTCCGGGGCAGTTCAAAGGTTGGTGATCACTGCAATAGTCAGAATACAGCAAGACTTCATGTTGTTTGAAAGGGAAGGTTCTGATAATGGGAGACTTCAACATGCCAGACACAGATTGGTCAATACAGCAAGAATATCTACCAGAACTAGATATATGGTGGATTCCCCTGCAGGGGGAGGGCATCAAACAACTGGTACAACAACCCACAAGAGACAGGGCTATCCTAGATCTAGTACTGACTAACAGGGAACGGATCACAGATCTCCAGGAAGAAGGTCACCTGGGGGCCAGTGACCATCACATGGTACGGTCCAAGTTGGCCACTAGAATTAAATTGCCCCATTCCAAGGCAAAAATATGGGACATCAGAGGAACTGACTTTGATAAGTTGGCCAACAGAGTTAAGCTAGCCCTGGTAAAAAGAAATACAGGTGAAGGGGTACAGGCAAAGTCAGCAAGCATTAAGGATACAATACTTGAAGCAACATCCCATTGTGTTAGAGAGAAAAGGAAGTGCAAAAGAAGAAGTAAACCAGTTTGGTTCTCAAAAACAGTAGCAGAAAAGGTCAGAGCCAACAAGCTGGCCTTCAGGCAATTTACGGGAACGCAGCGGGATGAAGATAGGTAGGCATATCAAACTTCCCAAAGGAAGCAGGGAAGGCAGTAAGGCAGGCAAAGGCCCAAACCGAGGAAACACTAGCACAAACAGTAAAAGAAGGTGACAAGACTTTCTATAGATACATTAGTGAAAGGAGAAAGTCCAGAGGGGGTATTGCTAAGATCAAAGGAGATAAGGGGGCGCTATTTACTGAGGATAAGGTAGGGCAGGGCCCAAAGCTCAGCACCATGGACACAGGGGGGAGGGAGGTGTGGACTAGTCCCTTCACAAAAGAAAGGGTCCTACAAGAGCTCGATAAGCTCACAGTGAACAAGGCAATGGGACCTGATGGCATACATGACATGGTACTAAAGGAGCTAAGGGTGGAACTAGCATAGCCATTAACAGAACTGCTTAGTGAGGCTCTGAACACAGGAGAGGTCCCAGAAGACTGGAGAAGGGCTCATGTGATCCCGCTCCACAAGAGTGGTAGCAGGAAGGAGGCGGGGAACTACAGACCAGTCAGTCTTACCTCAGTAGTGGGCAAGATTATGGAGGCACTCCTTAAGGAAAGATTAGTGCAACACATGGAATCCAGAGGAGCACAGGACCCAAGACAGCATGGGTTTACAAAACGAAGGTCCTGTCAAACTAATCTCATAACATAGAAACATAGACTTTGACGGCAGATAAGGACCGCTTGGCTCATCTAGTCTGCTCATTTCCCTACCTACAGGATAGGCTGCAGATCCTAGTTAACCAACAGCTTATTTCTTCCTACCCCCCACAAGAATTGCCTTATGTCTGTCCCATGAATTCTTGAATTCTCCCACAGTTTTAGACCCCACAACCTCCTCAGGAAGGCTGTTCCATGCATCCACTATCCACTCTGTGAAATAATACTTCTTCACATTGCCCTGAACCACCCTCTTTCTATCTTTAAATTGTGTCCCCTTGTTCTTGCAAGTCTCTTTTTCTGAAAGATGCTACCCTCACGGACTTTGTTGATTCCACTGAGGTACTTAAAAGTTTCTATCATGTCCCCCCTCTCCCTTCTTTCCTCAAGGGTATACATATTAAGCTCCTTTAGTCTCTCCTCATACGGCTTCTCTTGCAGACCCTGCACCATTTTAGTTGCCCTCCTCTGGACTACCTCTATCCTGTCTATGTCCTCACGGAGATGGGGTCTCCAGAACTGGACACAGTGCTCCAGATGAGGTCTCACCAACTGTCTGTACAGAGGGATAACAACTTCCTGTTTTCTGCTGCTGATGCCTCCCTTACATCCCAGTATACCCCCAGCCCTCCCTACTGCCTTCTCACATTGCTTGCTAACCTAAGGTCATCTGATATGATTACCCCTAGGTCCCTTTCCTTTTTGTTGTTGTTACTACCTCCCCACCCATAGTGTATTCTTCCCTGTGTTCTTGTTTCCCAGGTGCATTATTTTGCACTTCTTGCATTGAATCCTAGCTGCCATACTTCTGACCATTCCTCCAACCTTGCCAAGTCCCTTTTCATCCTTTCCATGCCTCCTTGTGTATCAACCCTGTTGCAGATCTTTGTGTCATCTGCAAAAAGGCATACTTTTCCTTCCAGTCCCTCTGCAATGTCACTGGTGAAGACGTTAAAAAGGACTGGACCCCATACTGAACCCTGCAGTACCCCACTAGTAACCCCTCTTTCTTCAGAGTGGACTCCATTTACAATTACCTTCTGTGTCCTGTTGTGCAGCCAATGTTTTACCCAGGCTACCACCCTGGGACCCACTCCCAGGCTGATTAATTTGACTATTAATCTTTTGTGTGGGACTGTGTCAAATGCCTCGCTAAAGTCTAGGTAGGCCATGTCCACAGACCCTCCCTGGTCTACTACTTTGGTCACCCAGTCAAAGAAATCTATTAGATTCATCTGACATGACCTTCGCTGTGAACCCATGCTGCCTTGGGTCCTGTGCTCCACTGGCCTCTAGGTACTCAACTATTCTTTCCTTCAGAAGTCAATCCATCACTTTCCCTACCACAGAGGTCAGACTGACAGGTCTGTAGTTTCCTGCCTCTGTTGGGTCCCACTTCGTGAAAGGGAATCACATCTGCCTTCCTCCAGTCCTGGGTTCCACACCATCCTCCCATGATTTATTAAAAGAGTAGCCAGTGGTTTCACTAGTTCCTCCTTAATTCTTTTAGAATTCTGGGTGAATTCCATCAGGACCCATTGCTTTGTCCACCTTCAGTTTTAGGAGTTCTTGCAGAACCCTTTCTTCTGTGAAAGGACTGGGATCGACTCCTATCAAGAGTGCTTCTGTTAATTGGATTAGGCACTTCTCTCTTTGTGAATACTAAGCATAAATATTCGCTCAGTATCCCTGCTTTTTCACTGTCCCCCTGCCCATCAACCATTCATTCTATTCAGCCTCACTATCCCTCCCTTTGTCTTTCAGCTACTGATGTACCTATAAAAGTGTTTATCCTTCTTAACTGAGTTGGCTATCTTTTCCTCAGTTTGGGCCTTTGCTATTCTGACTTCCCTCCCTGCTTCCTTCTGCCTTAACTGGTACAGCTCTCTGTCCTGCTCCTTCTGTGTTTCCTTATACTTCTGGAATGCTATCTTTGTCTTCCTGACTTTCACAGCCACCTCTTTTGAGAAACATAGTGGCCTTTTCTTTCATTTTGATTTGTTTATTTGCTTCACACAAAGGCTTGTTGCCTCTGTGATGGCAGTTTTGATGATTTCCCATTGCTGCTCCACACCTCCTTCTAGCCTGTTTGCTAGTGTTTTTTGAGGCACTCTCCCATCTTGCCAAAGTCAGCCCTCCTAAAGTCCAGTACCCTCACTTTTGTATGGCTTGACTCTGTAGCTGAGTTTAATGTGAACCACACTGTTTGATGGTCACTTGTCCCCAGATGGCAACCCACTTCTAGATCTGAGATCCTCTCACTGCCCCCGTCAGAGAGTACGAGGTCTAAGA
This sequence comes from Neoceratodus forsteri, assembly GCA_016271365.2. Lineage (NCBI taxonomy): Eukaryota > Metazoa > Chordata > Ceratodontiformes > Ceratodontidae > Neoceratodus > Neoceratodus forsteri. The sequence goes on from CM028133.1 coordinate 1,138,474,709, forward strand.
TTGCTCCCTCACAAGTGGGTTCCAAAACTAGCTGTCTAAGGCCTGCCACCTGTAGGGCATCAAGAATGGCCCTGCTCTTGGATGTGGCTGCAGCAAATGTGCTCCAGTTAACATCTGGCATATTCAGGTCTCCCATCAACAGTAGCTCCCCTTTCTCTGCCATTCTAAGAATGCCTTCTATCATATCCTTGTCCATTCCTCCCCTGACATGGGGGTCTGTACACAACCCCTGCGGATTGTGGTGCCCTTTCCAGTCTCCAAGGTGACCCACAGTGCCTCCTCTCCTCCCTGCTTATTCTTTGTTCAGTTGCTTTTATCCCTTCCTTTACATAGAGAGCTACTCTCCCTCTTCTCCCTGCCTGTCTCTCCTGTAGGTTATGTACCCTGGCATGTTAACACCCCAGTCATGGTTCTCTGTGTACCATGTTTCGTGACGCTACGATATCCAGGCATCCTCTTCCATCAAGGCCACCAGCTCAGGGAGCTTGTTGCCCAGACTACGGGAATTGGTACTCATTACCCTCCATTTCCTGATGGCATTACTCCCTTTGGCCCCATCCCTGTCCTTCTTGCCTTTGTCACTTTCTCCATTTACCCCTGCCCTTCTCCCTATCGACATCTCTATGTTGATGTTTGCCGCACTTACTACCATGATTATTTGGGGGGGGCTAGGATTTCCCTGCTCCTTTCCAGTGCCTCCCCCCTTGGCTAGTTTAAAAGCTTGCCAATGAAGCATTTAAACCTATCACCAAGGATCCTGGTTCCCCTCCTGGACAGATGCAGCCCATCATGCCAGTATAGGCTTGCATCACTCCAGGTGGACCCCCCCAGTCCCCAGTGATGCCAAATCCCTGAGCTCCACACCAGTTTTTCAATCACTGATTGAATCCCATGGTGCGGAACACCCTAGCCTCTCCTATGCCATAGATGGGCAGCACCTCCGAAAATGTTGCCATGCGTGCTACTTGACTAAGTCCCCTCCCCAATTCCACAAACTCTTCCTGCACTTCTCTAATTCCTTTCTTAGCCAGGTCATTTGTCCCTAGGTGGACAATGACATCCAGCTCCCTCCCCTGTGCAGCTGCTCCAGAAATCCTGAGGATTCATTGCCTGTCCCTCCAAGCCATGGCGCCAGGCAGGCACCCTACCTCCCTCTCCCCTTCCTCCCCCAGTTCTACCTTCCTAACAATGGAGTCCCCCACCAGGAGTTATTTCCTTCCCCTGCAGGGTCCCTTGCCACCCTCCTGTGGGTCTCCTTTGTGGAGGCTCCCAGCATCCTCCTTGGTCTCCACTGCAGGTGCCTCCATAGAGGAACCACACTTTGTCAGAATGGCATAGGAATTGTGGAGAGGTACAACTGGAGGCATGCGCCTGTTCCACCACCCTCACCCTCCCTGAGCCCACTGTGGTCCAACCGCCTCTTCTTGGCAACCTCTGAGGCAACGGCAGTGGCACTGGTGGTCTCTGGATGGAAGAGGAGGTCCCACAAATCCTGGCCAACTGAGCCTGGAGATGAGCAACCTCCTCCTCAGCCCAGAGAGGTGCCTGCAGATGGGACAACACCGCATCCTCCAGAACGTCTCGGAAGACTGCTGCTCCACAGCCACTGCACTGCACCACTCCAATCATGTCTTATTTCTGGCCCTTAACTGTTTGCAATCCTTACTCTTTCCTCTGTTTTTTTTTTCTCTTTCTCCTTATTTTCTGCCTGTGTGCCCTTAAGCTCCTGATTGTCCTGTTCGGAGACAAGAATATCCTATATTTCTCAGTAGACCACTTACTTGCTCAGAGGCAGACCTCCAGCAGCTAGAGGGGGCCAGAGAGCTACTCTTGCCCTTCTAGGATGGTGGGTCTTTGGTGGTTCTGTGATCACTCACTTCCTGCTCCCAAACAGGAAGTTCCTGTTGTCAGTCAAATCCTGTGCCTATGAAAATAGAATTAGCTTTGGGTGGGGGCGTGGAGGGGAGGGAAGGAGGGCAATATAGCCCCAGTAGAGAAGTTCAGTCGCACAGCAGTCCTTTCTCCTGGTGTCTTCTGCCAAGCTATTAGCAGAATCTTTCTAAGGCAGTCTTTAAATGTAGCTTCCTTCTAGCTAAGCCATTCCCCCTACTTACTAGATCTTTCTACAAGTAATTTAAACCTCACAGCTATTAAGTCCTTTCAATCACCTGAGATTTGCACCTAGATAACTGTTCAGATACCTATTCAGTTCAGTTAACCCAGACACACACTTTTTTTTTGTTTATTTTTTTTTTTACCCTAAATTAAAGGTCCAAGTACAAAAGTTCTTCTTCTTTAGTCCCAGCAGAGAAGTCCAGTCACACAGCAGTCCTTTCTCCTGTTGTCTTCTACCAAGCTATTAGCTTTCTTAGACTGGGTAATCAGAGTGGGGGAACAAGGGGGAGCAGTTAATCTTGCCTACCTTGACTTCTGCAAAGCTTTCAATACTGTTCCACATAGAAGATTGATTAATAAGCTGGGTAGGGTCAGGGTGGGTCAGAAGGTGGTCAACTGGGTGGCAAACTGGTTGACAGGCAGAAAACAGAGAGTGGTGGAAAAAGGTATGCAGTCAGAAAAGATTCAAGTCAGAAGTGGGGTACCTCAGGGATCAGTCCTGGGGCCAGTCCTTTTCAATATCTTCATCAGTGACACTGCAGATGGACTAGAGGGTAAGGCTTGTCTGTTTGCAGATGACATCAAGATCTGCAACAGAGTAGATGATCCAGATGGGGTGGGCAGAATGAGAAGAGATCTGGATAAACTAGCAAAATGGTCAGAAGAGTGGCAACTGGGGTTTAATGCAAAGAAGTGCAAGGTCATGCACACAGGGACGAGAAACCCTAAAGTCACCGATAGGCTGGGAGGGCAGTTGCTGGCAGTCACAAGGGAAGAAAGAGACTTTGGCATCATCATCACAGATGACCTGAAATCATACAAGCAGACCACTAAAGCAGTAGGTAAGGCTAGGGGGATGTTGGGAGTGTATTAATAGGGGTATCACAAGTCGGAAGAGGGGGGTAATAATCCTTATTTACAAGATACTGGTCAGGCCCCATCTGGAGTACTGCATGCAGTACTAGAGGCCACACCTTCACAAGGACATTAACCAAATGGAGGCAGTCCAGAGAAGGGCAACCAAAATGGTGCAGGGACTGCATCAGAAAACATATGAGGACAGATTAACGGAGATCAATATGTATAACCTAGAGCAAAGGAGGGAAAGAGGTGATATGATTGAAACATTCAAACACCTTAAGGGCATTAACAAGGTGAAAGTCTAACATGTTTCAATATAAGAAAAATAGCAGGAGAAGAGGAGACAGCATGAGCTTAGAGGGAGGCCGATTAAGGGGTAATGTGAGGAAGTTCTTTTTCACAGAAAGGGTGGTGGATGCATGGAACGGCCTACATCAGGAAGTGGTGGATATGAATACAGTGCAGGGCTTCAAACAGGCATGGAACAGGTATTAGGGAGCAATATAGGTGAGTATGAACAGATAGGCCATTGACAGAGCAAAGGCCGATGGCACATTTATAAGGTAGAAAAATAAATTGGCAGACTGGATGGGCCTTGCAGTTCTTATCTACTGTCAACTTCTATGTTTCTATGTTAGTTCCAACCGCTACAGTGCAGGGGTAAAATAAGGTATAGTAACTGTGGAGTAAAGCCTAGTTCAGTTAGTAGCAGTACAAGGTAAAAATAAATTACAGTAACTGTGGAGAAAAGTCTAGCTCATGCAGTAACAATGAAGGGGATAAAATAAATTACAGTAACTGGAGTAAAGTCTAGTTCAGGCAGTAACAGTGCAAGGGGTAAAATAAATTACAGTAACTGTGGAGTAAAGTCTAGTTCATGCAATAACAGTGCAGGTGGGTAAAATAAATGACAGTAACTGTGGAGTAAAGTGTAGTACAGGCAATAACAGTGCAGGGCTAAAATAAATGACAGTAATTGTGGAATAAAGCCCAGTTCAGGCAGTAACAGTGCAGGAGGTAAAATAAATTACAGTAACTACGAAGTAACGTCTGCTTCAGGCAGTGGCAGTGCAGGGGGTAAAATAAATTACAGTAACTGTGGAGTAAAGTCTAGTTCAGGCAGTAACAGTGCAGGAGGTAGAATAAATTACAGTAACTGTGGAGTAAAGTCTAGTTCAGGCAGTAACAGTGCAGGAGGTAAAATAAATTACATTAACTCTGGAGTAAAGTCTAGTTCAGGCAGTAACAGTGCAGGGAGCAAAACAAATTACAGTAACTGGAGTAAAGTCTAGTTCATTCAGGAACAGTGCAGGAATAAAATAAATTACAGTAACTGGAGTAAAGTCTAGTTCATTCAGGAACAGTGCAGGGATAAAACAAATTACAGTAACTGGAATAAAGTCTAGTTCAGTCAGCAACAGTGCAGGAGGTAAAATAAATTACATTAACTGTGGAGTAAAGTCTAGTTCAGTCAGCAACAATGCAGGAGGTAAAATAAATTACATTAACTGTGGAGTAAAGTTTAGTTCAGGCAGTAACAGTGCATAGGGTAAAATACATTTTACTAACTGCAGAGTAAAGTCAAGTTCAGGCAGTGGCAGTACAGGCGAGTGCAAACTACAGCATAGGTGTGGCAGGTGTGATCAGACCCCTTGAGAGGGTGGCAAAGCAGGGGATAATTCCTGGGGCACAGACCTCTCAGCATACTGTATGCAGTGAAGTGGCTGTGAGCTGGTAGGGGACCCCAGAGTCTGAACTTTCCCTTGGGCCCAGAATTCCTCTCAAGGATATTGGGTGTGATGATAAATGTAGTAATTAAGCCCTGTGTGCATCTCTATATTTTGAACCTTACTATAAATACTTGTTGGCAGACTGAAACCCACAGATTCAAATATTCTGCAGTACTGTAATGTTCTACTTGTTTATTAGTACAGCTTTGAGGAATTTCAGTGTTTGGCTCAGCATTTGATTACAGCAGGGTCTCACAGCGGCATAGTCAGGTGAAGGAATGGCAGACTCATCATGGGGTATGGAGAAGTTTTAACTGGTGTTGTAAGGAGTGAGGACAGCAAGAGAGACGGAGAGTGGAGGGGATCAAGTTCCAGAGGGAGAGAAGGTGATAGGAAAAATCCTTTACAAATAAGCGACTCTCCCACTGTGCTGAATTCACTTCCAAGCACTGGTTGGTTGACCTCCCTTACTGCCTCACCTCCTCCTTTATAACACCCCCCCCCATCCTCCAGTTCAATTAGATCAACTGACTCTTGTACACTGGTAATTCCCTGCAGATCCACCCAAATCTGCCAATCCGGTTACTCACATCGCCTCCCAAAAATTGGGAATTTCCTCCACCTCAAATCCGGCACTCATCCTTCGCCTACTCCATCAGCTCTGCTCTCTATAATTTTTATTGTTTGGGACACTGTTTTTGCACCCTACCTTCGGGGCATCTCTCAGTTTTCCATGCTCGGCTACGCAGCTCCACTGCCCGCCTGAACTGTCCTCCGCTATCTACATCAGTTTCAGGATCCCCAGGGGGAAGTGCGAAGGAACGGTCGACATTGGATATGTGGCCTTGGGCTACTGATGGTCGCCGTCGCCTCACCCGCCAATAGGGGGATTTTTACTTAATTTTCTCCCCGAAGCTCGGATGTGCAATGATGTCCCGCTCGGCTGGTGCACTCTCCCGTGCACACCCCCAAAAGACGTCCGCCGCAGCTTTAGTCCCCTGCATTCTGTGGCCGTGCACTGTGGTGCCTCCAACCTCCGCTAGAGGTCATCAGTGGATCAGCTGGTGAAATACCCCCTCCCCGGGGAAGGACAGCAGTCCTTGGGATGCTCAATCCTTCCCTGTCCCTGCCGACCCCCGGCGACCCGGGCTCGTTCCCAAACCCAGGTCGGTCCAGCACCTCAACCCTCAGCGCCACCGGGAAGGCTGTCCTCTATAATTACCTTGCACCTAGCTGCTCCTGCCATATCACTCCCTAATTCTCTTCTCCAAGTCCTGGACAAACCCTACCCCTCTACCGTCACCTTCATTTTACCCTGTCCACCCCCCCCCCCAAATTTGTAGCTCTCCTCCCCTTCCCCAAAATTGTTCCTCCTTACTGGTCTCCCTTGATCTCTCACAGAATGTAAGGGACCCCAAATGCTCTCCATGGGTCCCTCTCCTACTCCGCCTCCAAAGGGGCTTGCATCTCTCATCTACTCCCTTCCCCCACCATCCCTCCTATCTACCTTGACTTGCAGTCCTGTTGCACAGTTTTTAGCATCCTGAAGGGGTCCTACTGTTTCTAGGCTTGTCTCATATGAACATATGAAATTGCGAGCAGATACAGGCCATTCGATCTATCTACTCTGCTCGAGTGTGCAGCACTTCAGTCCATTAGACTGCAGCTGCCCCCCTCCCTTATATGCCCTCCCCACCATCTCCCACCCCCTCATGATTTGTACCCTTCCCTTGAATCTGTCCCACCCCTTCTTGAATCCCCAACACTCTGCAATGACACAACTTCCTCTGGCAGAGCGTTCCACCATGCCACCACCCTTTCTGTGAAATAGTGCCTTCTCAATTCCCTCCTGAACCTGACCCTTCCAGCTTCATAGAGTGCCCCCTGGTTTCCCTTCCACCTTTCAGATTGATCATACACCTGGTGTCTACTTTGTTAAAACCCTTCAGGTACTTGAAGGTCTCAATCATATCCCCCCACTCCCTTCCTTCCTCCAGGGTATACATATTGAGCTCTCTCAGTCTGTTCCCCAGCCCCAGGATCATTTTTGTTGCCCTGCGCTGTACCCCCTCCAGTAGTTTGATGTCCCTTTTCAAGTAGGGGTGCAAGAATTGCATGCAGTACTCTAGGTGCGGTCTCACCAGGGACCTGTACAAGGGCAAGATGACCTCCCCACTCCTAGAAGTAATCCCCCTTGCTATGCACCCTAGCAACCTGTTTGCCTTCGCTACTGCCTTCCTGCACTTGGCAGTGTTGTTCATCTCCCCGGTTACCAGCACTCCCAGATCATTTTCCTCCTTGGATTTTGTTAACGGGACATCCTCTAGCCAGTAATTGTGTCCTGGGTTCTTGCCTCCAAAATGCACCACTTTGCATTTCTTGGCATTGAAACGAAGCTGCCAAGTGTGAGACCATTCCTCCAGTTTTATCAAATCCTCCTGAAGTGCTTTTCTTCCCTCATATCTAGCTCGGCACAAATCTGTGCGTCATCTGCGAAAAGACTGCTCTTAATCCCCACTACAATGTTGGCTATGAGAATGTTAAACAGAACCAGTCCCACCACTGAGCCCTGTGGTACACCACTTGTTACTGCCCTGGGTTCAGATGCCCCCCCCCCCACTACTACCTTCTGCTGTCTACCCTGCAGTCAGTTCTCGACCCACCTTACCAGTTTCCTCCCTGATCCTAGACTCAACTTGCAGGTCAGACTACCGTGTGGCACAGAGTCAAACGCTTTGCTGAAATCCAGGTACAGGACATCCACTGCATGTCCCCTGTCCAGTGCCCTCGTAACCCAGTCATAAAAATCAACCAAGTTCATCTGGCAGGATCTGCCTGAGACAAACACGTGCTGCCTGTTGTTCTGGAGATTGTCATCCTCAAGAAATTGCACCAGTCTTTCCTTGAGGATTGTCTCCATTGGTATTCCCACAATTGCAGTAAGGCTTACCGGTCTGTAATTCCCTGGTTCTGTAGTTGGGCACACTCTTATGGAGAGGTACCACATGTGCTTCCGTCCAGTCTCTGGGCATGCATCCTGAGTTCAGAGAGGTATTGAACAGGTCCACCAGTGGCGTTGCCAGGACCTCTGGAAACTCTCTTAGCACCCTGGGGTGGACTCCATCTGGGACAGGTGCCTTGACCACCTTCAGGGACTTTAGGCCCGCCCTCACCCTTTCCACCATGATTTCCTCATCCGTGGTTGCTTTTCCTCCACACTCTCCCACCTTTACCTTCTTCTCAGGTACAGGCCCATCCCTCTCCCTGTTCAAGACTGAAAGGAAGTATTTATTAAGCACTTCTGCCTGCTCAGCCCCCCTTTTCTACCAACCTACTTCCCCTCCTGATCCTAACTGTATTTCTCTTCTCCCTCACCTTCTCCACTACCTCTCTACTCATCCAACTGGATTTCTTGGTCCTACTTTTCTTGCTCTGGCTCTTGACACATGTTATAGTGGCTTCAGCCAGTCTTGCCTTGATGTCTGTCCATTTTTGTTTTGTGTCCATTTCTGGGTGGATGCTTGCCATATAACTTTCCAGCATTTGTCACATCCTGTCAAAGTCCACCTCGTTGAAGTCCAGGACCCTAGTCTTTGTAGTGGTTACTTCTCTAACCAGACTGAGAACCAAAGGAACACTGTGCGGTGGTCACTGCTTGCTAGAGGTTCCTCCACCTGTACATCCCTGACCTGTTCACTATCCTCCAGTACCAGGTCTAGTATATTCCCCTCCCTCGTTGGCTCCATTACCCTCTGGGTAAAGAAGCCATCTGGGAACACTTCCACTTCCAGGAGGATCTGCTCCCTGGTGCAAGTGGTTGTTGGAATGCTCCAATCTACCCTGGAAGATTAAACTCTCCCACCACCACTGTGCCCCCTTATCTGCTCCCCCAGTTCCCTGTTAATGTCCTGCTTCTGGGCCGGAGGTCTATAAATGACCCCCAGACAGATCTTGGTCCATTTCTAGCTATGTAGTTGTAGCCAGATTACTTCTGACCTGCCCTCCTCCCCTTCCTCCCTATTACATCTGATCCCTTCCCTTACATAAATGACAACCCTCGCAGCCTTCCCTTTATCTCTATCCCTCTGGAATAGTTTGTACTCTGGGGTGGTTAGGTCCCACAGTCATGGTGCCTGGTTGCCCATGTCTCAGTAATGGCAGCTATGTCCACCTCCCCTCTGCCATCAATATCTGCAACTCTGCCATCGTATTCCCCAGGCTCCTAGCATTTAGTGAAACCATTCTCCAAACTGCTCCTAGCCTTCCTGCTTCTTTACCCTTCACTTCAACCCTTATTTCACCTAAAGTCGTATCTATCCCGGTGGTGGGAGGAGGTCCATGGTACCCCCTCTCCTGACGATTCCCAGCTCCAATGCCTCCCCCTACCTAGTTTAAATGATACCTCTCATTGATGAACACCCCCCCAGCTTTTGCTTCAACACCTGTGACCCTGCCTGCTGAGATGTAACCTATCCCCTGCATAACGATCTGTGTTAGCCCATGTGCTGCCCCAGTTCCCCACCAATCCATACCCTCTGGACACATAACATTCCCTCAGCCACTTGTTGAAGTCACTGATTCTTCTCTTCCTGTCTGTACTGGCCCTCGGCATTGGCAGAACTTCTGAGAAGGCTACGGTTGTTCCCTCCTTGCTGCATAGTTTCCCCACTTCCCTGAAGCTGTCTTGTACCTCCTCTATCCTTCTCCCTTCCAGATCATTTGTTCCCAGGTGCACCACAATGTGCAGCTTCCCCTCCACCTTCCCCACATATAGTACAGTTACGTAAGGACTTAGCGTAACAGCAGATCTTCAAGAGAGGCTCCTGCAGTAGGTAATTACATATAGGAATGAAGTCGGCAGGCATCAGGACCCCACGGAAAATGTTCTAGCTAGCAGTCTCTGGCAGGGGACTGCCCCCACATCAGCTAACTGGCGTCCAGTTCTTTCCCGCCAAAGACCCCCCCCCCAAAAAAAGGCAAGACGAGAGAGAAGCGAATATTTCCCTTTCTGGAAAAGGAGCTGAAAAAGCTAAGGGGGATGGAGGGCGGGAAGGTATTACCTACTGCAACAGCCTCTCCCAAAGATCTACTGTTACGGTAAGTTCTTACGTAACTGTACTATCTTACTTTGAGAGGGCTCTTGCAGTAGGTAATTACATACAGGACTGAGTCCCAAACAGTTTGGAACAAGGAGAAGCAGATGGGAGGATGAAAACTACTCAGATGTAGATCCTCTGGCTGTGAAGGTCTTAGGAAAGGAGACCATGTAGAACAGCCAACCCGAAGCCAGCTCTATGGTGAGAGGCAAAGTCCAAACTGTAGTGTTTCTTAAAAGTATGGACGAAAGTCCAAGTTGCGGCTGCGCAGATGTCTGCCGCTGACACATTCTTGAAACAAGCTGCAGAGGCAGAGACACCCCTGGTGGAGTGGCCCCTGACTTGACCCAGCAGGGTCTTGTGATACTTGTCATAACAGAAGGTGATACAATGAGCCAACCATTTAGATAGGCATTGCTTGGAAACCGCATTGCCTTCTCTTTTGTGAGCAAAAGAGACAAATAGTTGATCAGTCTTTCTGTGATCCTTCATCCTGTTGGTGAAGTATCTCAGAATACGGTGAACATCCAACGTATGCAAGAGGTACTCCCCTTGATTGGAGTGTTGTGTAAAGAAAGCAGGCAGGTCCATGGATTGATTCAGCACAGATTCCGCTACCACCTTAGGAAGAAACTTAGGGTTGGTACACAGAGCCACTCATTCCTTATGGAAATCAAGTATGGGATTTTGCACATTAAGGGCTGAAGCTCGGGAAATCCTTCGCGTGGAAGTAATGACCACCAGGAAGAGAGTCTTCTAAGAAAGGAACTTTAGGTCTGTTGAGGCTGCTGGCTTGAGAGGAGGCAGAGTAAGCTTCTGGAAAATGAAATTCAAATCCCAAGGTGGGGCAGGAAGGCGAATACGGGGTCTCAGGTGGAGAACCCCTCTCAGAAAAGTCTTAGCAACTTCCAACTGCGCGAAAGTCCTGTCCCCAAAAGGGATATGGTAAGTGGAGAGGCCTGCCATGTGAACTTTCAGAGAGGAATAACTGAGACCCAGATCAAAGAGGCAATGTGTGTAATCCAGAAGCCTCCCGACAGGGCAGGAGAATGGCTTGAAATCTTTGGAAGAGGTCCAAATCGAGAACTGTTTCCATTTCATGGCATAGGTAGATCACGTGGAAGGCTTTCTAGCCTCCACTAGAATCTCAGCCACCTGCGGAGAAACCCCGAACCGGGCTTGAGCTATGTCTGCAGGAGCCACGCATGCAACTGAAGGGATTTGAGGCCTGGATGGACCAGGGTCCCCTGATCCTGGGTCAACAAAAGCTGCGATACAGGAAGAGGAAGCAGAGGTTACTCTGAATACTGTTGCAGAAGAGAGAACCAAACTTGCCTGAGTCAGAATGGAGCGATGAGTATCATGCGAGGTCGTTCTGAACAGAGTTTGTGCAAGACCCCCAGAGTCAATGGAATCAGAGGGAAAGCATAGACGAATCCTCCCTTCCAGTCTAGAGACAGAGCGTCTCTCAAAAAAATTCTGCGCTCTGGAGCAAGCGAGCAAAAGGCAGGAAGTTTTGCACTGAAAGGAGACACAAACAGGTCTACCTGAGGTGTTCCCCAGCGTAGGAAGATATCGTCTACTACCCCCCCCGATCCAGTTCCCATTCGTGAGCCTGGGCGGATGACCGACTGAGGTGGTCTGCCAACGTGTTCTCGACCCTTAGAACATGAACTGCTGTGAGGAGAAGGTTGTGACGCACTGCCCAATCCCAAACCCACATCGCCTCCCTGCAAAGAGGGTAGGAACGTGTTCCTCCCTGTTTGCTGATGTACCACACTACGCACATGTTGTCGGTCTGGATTGCCAGATGACTGGGAAGCAGATACAAATGCAGAGCTTGTAGAGCATACAGCACAGCTCTGAGCTCGAGCATCTTTATGTGAAGAGTCTGCTCGAGCTTGGACCAGGAGCCCTGGGTCCGGTGAGACCCCAAGTGGGCTCCCCAACCCTCGCCCGAGGCGTCTGTTGTCAGAGTTTGGAAGGGGGGAAGAGACAGAAGGGAACTCCCCGGCAAAGGTTCTCCTGAACCATCCACCATTGCAAGTCCCGAACCACAGGACTGGAGACCAAGATCTCCTGATCTAGGTCATCCACCAATTGATCCCACTGAGACCGAAGCATCCACTGAGAGATTCTTATGTGGAGCCAAGCGTGAGGAACTGTTGGAATGGCAGCCCGCCATAAGCCCAAGGAGGCGAGGGACTGACCTGGTGGAGACCTGCCTGCGACTGGACAACAGGCTGACATGAGTCTGGAGGGTGGCCACCCTGTCCAGAGGCAGGAACGCCATGCCGGAGGTCGTGTCCAGGATCGCCCCGATAAACTGGAGTCTTTGGGATGGGATCAAATGGGACTTGGCCTGGCTGATGGTAATACCCAGGCTGGTGAAAACCTGCAAGGTAAGGGAAAAGGAGTGCATGAGCTCCTCTCTGGATGAGGCCACCAAGAGCCAGTTGTCCAGGTACGGGAAAACCTGAACTCCCTTGGTACGCAGGTAGGCCGCTACCACCAAATGGTATTTGGTAAACACTCGAGGCGCCGAGGAAAGACCAAATGGGAGGGCGTTGAACTGGTAGTGGTCCCCCTGGAATGAAAACTGAAGGTATTTGTGGTGGGAAGGGCATGCAGAGATATGCAGGTAAGCGCCCTGCATGGCCAGAGCGCACAGCCGCTGTCCCAGCCGAAGGAGGGGCAGAAGGCCTGCAGGAAGAGCATTCTGAACCTCTTGTACTCCACAAACAGGTTCAGGGAGCAGAAGTCTAGGATAGGACTCACCTCTCCCAATTTCCTCAGAACCAGGAAGAAATGGCAATAGTACCCCGTCCCCCGCAGGTGGGGTGGGACGGGTTCTATCGTCGCTTTCAGAAGAAGGGACGATATTTCTTCCAGAACCAGAAGATGATGATCCGGGGAGTAAGATGACCTTAGAGGGTTTTTTTCTGGGTGGTTTCTGAAGAAACTCTATTGAGTGTCCCTCTGCTATCAGCTGGAGCACCCAAGTGTCTGAAGTGATCCTCTCCCAGCCCGGTAGATGAAGGGAGAATCTCCTTTCTACTGGCTCCTCTGGAAGGCCCAAAGGCTGTGGGAGAGGCAAGGAGTCAGGAGGGTTGAGGCAGCACCGCGGCTGAAGCTCCTGCTGCCCGTTTGGGCGGGGGGGGCTTCACAGCCCGATGTTTGTTGGCCCGCTTTCCTTGAGGTTTCGCTTTGGGCCGGGAACGTCTGCAAAAGGAACGGTGCTGACTCTGAGGGGGCCTGTACATGGAGTCGACAGACTTTAGTGCAGTACCCTTCTCCTGCCGATCGGTGATGATGTCCTTGGCATCACCACCGAACAGCACTGAACCCCTGAAGGGCACATCATGAATAGCGGACTGCACTTCCGGGACCAAACCTGATACTCTGAGTCAGACATGACACTGCAGACTTATGGCAAACGCCGAACTCCGACCAGCAGCGTCCATTGCATTGTAAGTGGCACGAAGCATGTGCCTACTGGCCAAACGAGCAGATCGGACCAGATCAGCCACTTCCTGCTTAGTCTGCGACTCAGGAAAGGAGTCCAATTTTTCTTCCACCTTGCTAAAGATCGCCTTCTGGTAATCCCCCATATGAGCTACGTAGTTCAATGCCCCAAATTCCAGAGTGGAAGAAGCATAGACCTTGTTCCCATACTGGTCCAGAAGGCGGGATTCCTTGTCGGGTGGTGACTAGCTCAAATGCTTCAGGTTAGCTGTGCGGCCGTGGGTGGTGCTGATCACGACCGAATCAGCTTTGGGGTGTGAGGTATGAAAATCAACACCCTCTGGAGCCTGGTTTACCCTATCCACCTTCTTCGGAAGGGGGGCTAGGGCCAACGGTTGTTTCCAAATGGTGTAAACAAGGTCTGCATAAGGTTCGATCCAGGGTGGAATCAACGTAGGAGCGGTCGCAGGCAGATCCAGTTGTGCAGCGAGTTTCTTCTGCTGTGGATCAGGCTCGAAAGATTTCCACAGGTAAAGAGTCTGGATTCTCCACAGCAACTCCGTGAAAGAAGGATCCTCTGGATGGGGCTTTGGAGGAGTCCTAGGCCTGGGCTTATCTGGAGCGCATGGCTCGTCGTCCAGGTTGGAACGTCCGTCGGAGTCGTCCGAGGAGGAAGAGGTAAAGGAAAACCTCTTCCCACTCGGGGGAGGAATGGACCCCTTGGGAACCCCTCGGAGAAGTGTGCCACCCTCTGCCTTGAAACCGGATGGAGCACCTCTGGTGTCAGGAGGGGGGAAGGGACTCTTGCCCCCGATGACGGGAGTCTGGAACTGGGTCCAGCGACGGGAGGTAGCTCTCCACCTCCTTGGTGAGCCTGGCCTTGGACTCAGCCCACCAGGAGGCCAAAGTCTCCTTCAGATCCACTGGCGGCTGTGGGATGGTGGAGGAGGAAGGGAATACGGATACTAGGGTATCCATACGGTGAGTATCCATACCCCAATGGCAGGAAGCCCAGCGTCAGGTACTGCGGTGCAGGATACTGCAGACCCGGGTAAGACAGTGTTGGATAAGACGGCGGGTACCCTGGCGCCAAGGGCTCTAATGGAGTAGAAGGCCCAGCAGGCGGACTAGGAGCAGGAGGCCTGGCAGGCGTCTGGGCCAGCGTAGAGGTGGCATCCGGTAGAGAGATGTCGCCTGGCGTCAGGAGGGCCAGGGCCGGCATCCGAGGGCCCGTCAGGTCATCCAGCGCAGCAGGAGGGGGACCTGACAGGAGCATGCCTAGATCCTCCGTATCACCCTGGGAAGGAGGACAGAAATCCCTGGGGTCCAACTGAGGAGACACGGGGACCTCGGAGCGCTGCGGGGAGCTGGGGATGGCGGACTTGACAGGGTCTGGTGTCCGCTCCAACGCTGTGCGTCCATTGGAGGGGCCCGGGCGGGCGTTGGAGGAGCTGAAGTCCAACTTATCGAAGCCTGTGCCCAACGAAGGCTGCGAGAGAGGAGTGGTCCTCGCGGGTGGCTTAGAGGCCGTGCACTGCCCCACAGGGTCGAGCGACTTAGCGGCCTTCTCTGGGAGGGCATCACAGGAGCTGACGTCCGGCTTACTGGAGCAGCTTGAACCAGAAGGCCGCGCGATGACGGCCTTACAGGGGTGGATGCCTCCTTTGACCGGAGGAAGCTCCGAAGAACCCGGCGTGAAGCGGACAGGAGAGTCGATGCACCTTGGATGCCTCCAAAGGCGGCCATCATGACAGTCCCCGGAGGATGTTACCTGAAGCATAGTGACTCCAGCTGAAGTCGCAGTGGCCGTGGAAGAGGAGTTCCGGTCCTTCTCCTTTTTTCGGTGACCCTCAGGGAAAGTGGAAGCCTGGCGAAGCTTCTGCAGCTCCTTCTCCATGGAGGACATTTTCTTTTTCAGGATGTGGGCCTCCAGGGACTGCTGCCTCCGTTTGCGGGTGGCAGCATTGAATTTCAGACAATGCTAGCACTTCTCCACGGGGTAATCCGGGCCTAGGCAGAAGAGGCACTGGGAGTGTCTGTCCTAGTGCAGCAGTTGGGCGCTGCACGAATTGCACTTATTCTTGTGCTTGGATGGAGTAGGGGACGACATACACAGCAGAATTGGAATTCCTGATGAAAAAACTCGATGAAAAGGCGGTACAAATACAGACGACAGACTGACGAAGCAGTGGAACTTAACTATGAGGCGCTTTCACAAGCTAACGGCAGGAAAGAACTGGAAGGTGGGCGTGGGGGACTGACCCTTTATACCGACATCGCCTGACGCCGGTCACCTGACGTGGGGGCAGTTCCCCGCCAGAGACTGCTAGCTAGAAATTTTTCCGTGGGGTCCTGAAGCCTGCTAGCTTCAGTCCTATATGTAATTACCTACTACAAAAGCCCTCTTGAAGTAAAATCTGTCCATATTCTGTCCCACTCTACTTGCTGTCATGCCTGGCATGCATTCTACCCAGATGTTACTTTTTCTGGCACCCTCCCCACCCATCTTATACCCTTAAGTATAGAATCCCTCAAATTAGGACTCTCTGGTGCTTACCCTGCTCACCCTCTTGTTGTCCTTCACTCCCCTGCCCCCCAACTTGTGAGACTCTCCAATTCCCCGTCCTGCCTCCCCTTTGCCTCCTCTAACCTCTGCCCTGTCCTCTCCCCCTCGCAAATATGACCAGGGTACTGACCTCCAAATCTGAACTATTTTCCTTCTCTGGAACCTCCCCTTTGCACTCATTTGTTGCTCCATTCACCATGTTACCACCTCCTCTGCTATTACTTCCCAGTGTGATCCCAGAAATGTGACTCTCCCCCACTCCGACTCCCCTCCTCTCCCTATCCTTAGCCAGATGCAGCCTTAGCCTTAGCAGAGGAGGTAGTAGCATGGTGAATGGAGCACCCATGCCTGCTGCTTCCCTTGTCCTCTTGTCTCCTTGCTCTTTACTTCCTTCCGGAGAGACTGCATCTCCTCGTTGACCCCCCTGCCACTGTGTCTTCTTAGTGCACTGCCTACTTCCTCTCAGCTGTGTAACGTTTCCCCTGTAGCGTCCTCTCCCTGCTCCTTCACTGTAACTTCCCTCCTCTCTATTTCCTGGTCTTCTGGACTAGCCAACCCTGAGAATCTGTTTGCAGTGCTCATCTCCTTTCCACTAATGAGTCCAGTTCCCTTCCCCCGGCCGATATCTTTGTTCCGACCCAGTCTTAGTCATGCCCGTGCTGGACCCCCCTCCAGTCATCACTTCTTTACCTTGGCTACAAGCCACTTGTGCAGCCCTCCTGCTGTCCCTAGTTACCCCTTATCTGTGCCTGTTTTGAGCTCTTTTGAATGCCTCATTAGTTTCCCCTCCTGGCTGGTTTCCCCCCTTATTCTGTCTCCTCCATGCCTCCAGTTCCCTCATCAGCCACCCTACTTCCTGCCTTAGCTGGCCCATCTGCCAACACACCCTACAGTCCCCTGCCCTCCAAGCCACTCCCAGGAATACAGCTGCTCCACATCCTTAGAAACATACAACCCTTTCTCATCTCCAGCCCTACTTGAATGCCCCTGCACATCCTCCCCTCCCTTAACCTGGTACTACCCCACTCCATGGTACCCATCCCCCACCTTGAACTCCCCATGTCTGTAATGGATATATGTGGCCCTCCATGTTAGGCTCTTCCATGTCTACCAGCGTGGCCTGCTGTCCTCCCTGCAGACGCTACTCAAGATGCTACACTCCTGCTTCGTGGCACTCATGCTTCAAGTTGCTCAAGCTTCGGAGTCGCTTGGTCCTCTTGAAATATAAATGGATCCCAGCCCCACTATTGGCTGGTCCGAGTCACGTGACCACCCCTCCCCCTCCTGTGTATTCCAATCTCTCTCCCTCACTTAAACGCCCCCCCCCCCAGCCAAGACAAAATCATTTGTTTGGAACTTAGACTGTTTGAATCACACAGCACACATTGTCATCTCATGAAATGCCACCTCAATCCCTAAAGGAAAACAAACAGCACAGAGAAAGTACTTATCTTCTAGCTCCAACTGCCTGCTTCCTTCTGCTGGGTTTCACTCCAACTGAGAGTATCCTCTCCATCCCCCTCCTCCATCTACTTGTCCTCCTAGCCTCTGCAGTCCTCTTGCAGGGTTCTCAGCATCCGGAAGGGGCCCTAGGCATGTCTTCTCTCCTTCCCCTTCCCATCTACCTTTCTCCCTAGTCTTCACAATACAGGGTTCTCAGCATTCTGAGGGGGTCCTACTGCATCTAGTCTTGTCTCCAGTCCTTCCCCTCTACATCTACCTTTCTCCCTGGCCATCGCAGTCCCGTTGTATGGTTCTCAGCTTTTGGAAGGGGTCCAACTGACCTTAGCATATCCCCCGTATTCTATCTAGCCACTGTCTTGGCTTTCCATGACTACTAGCAGGGTCCAATGCATCCTGATGGACTATGGATTAGGCTCCATCCCCTTCAAAGGTATGAATTCTCTTCCTCTCAAGGGTTCAATTATCACTCCTTCCCTCTTCTATCACTCTCTTAATCCTTATCTACTGACCTTCCCCAATCCCCTCAAAGGGTACCCCACATCCTGAGGGTCCTGTCTTGGATTAGGTCCTATTCCCCCTCCTAGCATTTAAATCACACCTCCCCCTCCTTCTCTCTCCTCCCTCATTAAATCCCTACAGCCTTATCCCCCTTGCAGGGTTCCCCACATCCTGAAGGGGTCTCCAGGGACATGACTCTTCCTCCTCAACCCCACCTAAACCCTCCCTCTCCTTTTCCCTTTTTCTTTCATGTAAGCACTTGTTTACTTATTAACTTGGCACTTATTTTTGTTCACCCTTTCTACACGTTATGCTCAACACTGTCTGTAACACCTGCCTTACAACTGTATGCTAATGTTGATCTTGTAACCTGAATGTTTAATGTCTTATTCCTATTGTACCCCTTCCCCCCCAGGTTGTACCGGAGACGAGCGACTTGTCGCTCAGTGTACCTTCCTGGTGAAACATTTCAATAAATAAATAAAAAAAGGGGAGGGGCTGGGAAAGGAACTTGATCAATGGGTGGGAGGAAGCATTTTATGTATTTTGAACCTTCTAGAACTGTTAAACTGCTGAATCGATCATAACCAAATTTATATTATCCAAAGATCATGGAACCACCTCTGCACATGCTAAAGTTTTAGGCTGTTCTGGCACAGTCACATTTAAAGTGCAAATGGCAGGGTTTATCATTAAACTACTTTGTCAACATAATACAGTCTTACCAGTAGCATCACATCTATAACTAAAAGAGGGTTACACACATCAGTGTATAATGTGGGCTCTACAAAGCATCAGACAGCCCTTTCACTCCTGAGACTTCACATTGCTACTCGCCAGGCAATTATAGCTAAACAGATGAAGTAACTTGTATTCTATAGTCTTTCAGCTGAAACATCACACCCATGACTAAAAGGGGGTTACATCTTGTACATCAGTGTCCAGCGCTGCCTCTACAGTACCTCACACCCATGACCAAAAGGGGGTGACATCCTGTACATCAGTGTCCAGCGCTGCCTCTACAGTACCTCACACCCATGACTAAAAGGGGGTTACATCCTGTACATCAGTGTCCAGAGCTGCCTCTACAGTACCTCACACCCATGACTAAAAGGGGGTCCCATGACTGAAAGGGGGTTCCATCCTGTACATCAGTGTCCAGCGCTGCCTCTACAGTACCTCACACCCATGACTAAAAGGGGGTTCCATCCTGTACATCAGTGTCCAGAGCTGCCTCTACAGTACCACACACCCATGACTAAAAGGGGGTTACATCCTGTACCTCAGTGTCCAGCGCTGCCTCTACAGTACCACACACCCATGACTAAAAGGTGGTTACATGCTGTACCTCAGTGTCCAGCGCTGCTTCTACAGTACCACACACCCATGGCTAAAGGGGATTACATGCTGTACCTCAGTGTCCAGCGCTGCCTCTACAGTACCACACACCCATGACTAAAAGGGGGTTACATGCTGTACCTCAGTGTCCAGCGCTGCCTCTACAGTACCACACACCCATGGCTAAAAGGGGATTACATGCTGTACATTAGTGTCCAGTGCTGCCTCTACAGTACCTCACACCCATGACTAAAAGGGGGTTCCATCCTGTACATCAGTGTCCAGCGCTGCCTCTGCAGTACCTCACACCCACGACTAAAAGGGGTTACATCCTGTACATCAGTGTCCAGCCCTGCCTCTACAGTACCTCACACCCATGACTAAAAGGGGGTTACATCCTGTACATCAGTGTCCAGCGCTGCCTCTACAGTACCTCACACCCATGACTAAAAGGGGATTACATGCTGTACCTCAGTGTCCAGCGCTGCCTCTACAGTACCACACACCCATGGCTAAAAGGGGGTTACATCCTGTACATCAGTGTCCAGCGCTGCCTCTACAGTACCTCACACCCATGACTAAAAGGGGGTCACATCCTGTACATCAGTGTCCAGAGCTGCCTCTACAGTACCACACACACCATGACTAAAAGGGGATTACATGCTGAACATCAGTGTTCCGTGCTGCCTCTACAGTACCACACACCCATGACTAAAAGGGAGTTACATCCTGTACATCAGTGTCCAGAGCTGCCTCTACAGTACCACACACCCATGACTAAAAGGGGATTGCATGCTGTACATCAGTGTCCAGCGCTACCTCTACAGTACCTCACACCCATGACTAAAAGGGGGTTACATCCTGTACATCAGTGTCCAGTGAGGGCTCTACAGGACCTCAGAAAGCCATTTAATTCCCAATTCTCTCACATTGTTACACCCCAGCCAAATACAGATGGACAGAAAAGGTGAGGTACACATTACTGTAGCACCTCAGCTGTAATGCTGCACTCGTGACTAGAAGGGGTTGCTATACAGTACATCAATGTGCATTGTGAGCTCTACAGGGCATCAGACAGCCACTTGACTCCTGAATCTCCCACATTGTTACGATCTAGTCAAATCCAGACAGATGAAGTTAGACTTGCATTCTATAGTCTTGCAGCTGAAACATCACACCCATGACTAAAAGGGGTTTAGAATAAATAGATCAGTATTTGGTGTGGGCTGTGTAGGATCTCACATAGCCATTTCACTTTTGAATATTCCAAATTGATACTCTCTGTGATGACATGTGTTGTAATTAAACTAATGAATATTAAAGATGCAAACCCTGTGAGCGTCTCTAGATTTGAGCCTTACTATAAATACTGGCTGGTGGGCTGAAACCCGCAGATTGAAATGTCCTGCAGTACTACTATTTGCTTTAAAAGACAAGGTTAAGACAGAGCTGGACAATGTAAAGAAGTTGGGTGTTATTGTGAAGAAGTTGGGTGTTACTGAAAAAGCAGAAAGAGCCACACGCTGGGATAATTCAATGGTGGTAATAGAGAAGCCTGGTAAAGTAAGAATATGCACTGACCCCAGGGATCTGAACAAAGCAATAAAGAGAGAGCACTATCCAATGAAACTGTTGAGGAAGTAGCTGCAAGGCTAGCAGGTGCCAAATGTTTCTTAGTGCTTGATACTGGTCATACGTTTTGGCAACTGAAACTTGATGAGGCCATTTCTGAGTCAGTGACGTGTAACACGCCATTTGGATGTTATAAATTTAAAAGAATACTGTTTGGAATAAGCTCTACCCTTGAAGTGTTTCAAAGGAAAATACTGCAGATATCTGTAGGCATAGAAGGTATAGAAACCTACATAGATGATATATTGGTTTGTGGGTCAGATTTGCAAGAACATAATGAAAGATTGAAGAAAGTGCTGTAGAGAGCACGAGAGAGCCACCCTATGTTGCATCTTAAAAAAAAAAATCAAAGAATGGACTGAAAGAAGTCCCATATATTGGACACAGACTGACCCAAAGTGGGCTAGTGGCAGATCCAGAGAAAATTAAAGTGGTGGTGGACATGCCAACTCCCCAGAATGTTACGGAGCTACAAAGGTTTTTGGGAATGGTTAACTTCCTAGACAAATTCATTCCTAATTTGTCCACTTTAAATAAACCGCTAAGGGAATTGCTGGGAAGGGAAATGGCCTGGCATTGGGACCCCAGCCATGAACAGGCTTATAAGGAATTAAAGAAAATAAACAATAATTATGGCCCCCCCAACCCCGGTACTGGCTTTCTACAATCTGCACCAGCCAGTGGCCTTGCCTATTGATACCTCTTCTGAAGGACTGGAAGCATGCGTATTGCAAGCCAATAGACCAGTGTCCTTTGCTTCAAGATCCTTGACCAGTACCAAAAATAAATATGCACAAAGAGAAAAAGAAATGCTGGCTATTGTATATGGGTGTACTAAATTCCACCAATACGTATTGGGCAGACAGAAAGTTCTTGTGGAGACTGACCACAAACCCTCAAAAGCCTGTTTAAGAAACCACTGCATATGACTCCTCCTCATATATGGAGGATGATGCTCAGGTTACAGAAATATGATTTACAAGTCGTGTACAAAGCAGCAAAGGAGCTGCACATCGCTGATGCCCTTACTAGAGCCATACAAATAAAGAGACCTCACCAGAGACTGGCACTGATGAATATGAAGTACATAATATTGAGAAAATTGGCCAACAACTTATTGATTTGATTCCAGATCCCCACAGGTACATGCATCAGTAAATTACTTAACCTGTAGAACAACCGAGGGAACACCACCATTTTAATGGTAGGACACCAGGTGGCACGTGCTAAGAATAGAGGGGGGAAGCTTTAGTAGGGTATTGAGGAGACACTATTTCATGGAAAGGGTGGTAGCAAAATGGAACGCCCTACCAGAATGGGTGGTATCATGTAAATCTGTGAACAGCTTTAAAAGGGCATGGGACAGCGAACTGGGGAGAGTGAGGGTGGGGGAAGTGAAGGGCGGCATTGAGATGACAAAGGGGAGGAGGGGTAGGGTAGCTGCAAGCTAGGGGTGCTAGCTGCACACTCGAGCAGACTTAGAGAGACCGGGTGGTCTGCTTCTGCTGGCACATTCGTATGTTTGTATGGTAGTCATCTTGCCCAGGAGGGGCAAATAGAGCTTCTTCCACCTCTGCATATCCACCATAATGTCCTCTAAGACATCTAAAATATTCTTAGAGCACATTTCCCTTAGTTGGTTGCAAATACGCATGCCTAAATATTTTATACCCATGAGAGACCACTTTAGAGAATGAGAACCTATTGAGACCCAGGAACCATCTGGCTTATATAGAGGGAGAATTTCAGTCCCCAAAGTTAATTCATAAACCATACAATGAGCTAAGACATTGAATGACTCCCCATGCTGTCAGAAGAGAAGACTCTACCCTTGACAGCAACAACAGAAGATCGTCAGCATATAATAACGTGGAATATGACTTTCCACCCACTGATATACCATAAATATCCGGGACCTGATTCAAAGACAGATTCAGTGCCTCGAGACAAAGAAAAGGGAGTCCGATAATATCTCATTGGCCAGTACTCTGGCCCGAGAATCTCAATAAATTTATTGACAGCCAACCCAGTTCTGGAACTTAGGACCTAAACCACACCTGTCAAGCACAAACTGCAGGTATCGCCATTCAACAGAGTCAAGTGCTTTTTCAGCATCCATCCCCACTAATGCTGCGGAATCTGGGCCCATTGTAGCCCCCCCGTATCAAATCAGTTACAGCCTGCAGATCGTCACTGCCCTGCCTACCAGTCATGAATCCAGATTGAAACCTGTTGATCAATAATGACAAAACCCCCTCTAAGCGCATGGCTAGTATTTTTGCCAGTATTTTGCAACAACATTTAACAGTGATATCAGTCAATAGTTAGCACACTTTGTGGGGGTTTTTGCCAGGTTTAGGCTGGACAGTGACAGTCGCTTCCCTCATAGAAGGAGGCAACATGCACCATTCTCTGATGGTATGAAACATGGCCTGGCAGCCTGTGCGACAGGTATAGTTCAAATGCCTGATAAAAATCCGTGCTAAGCCCATCCAGTCCTGGTGCTTTACTCTGAACCAATGCCATAACAGCCTGCTGCACCTTCAATAGGGTGATGTCAGCTTACTCCCAATAAGACTGTCGAGTAAAGAAAAGAGCACTCACTGCTTTTTGATGGAAAATTATATTTAATTTGTCTTTATAAGAGACAAGCTCCTAAATCTTCATATCATTATCAGTTGGCAAGGCATAAATTTACCCCTCTAACTGTCAAACACGCCCAGTAAATTACTCCATCTCTAACTTTTGACATTTATTAAGATGCGAGGCAAACAAAATAACACGTCCCCTGATAAGAGACTTCAAAGCCTCCCATAAAGTAAAGTGGAAATCTCTGGGGAGGTGTTCATCAAAAAATAAAAATCAATTTCCCCTTGTAGTCACGGTTTAAACTTCCCTGGACCAAGCAAGGCAGGGGTTAAAGCACCACCATGGGATCTTAGCGCATATAACTGAAACTTACACCCGAGCTCAGAGGAGCACGATCCAACAAAGTAATGGCGTAACAGTTACCTCGACTAGGTCTGACACTACAGAGGAACTGCAAAGAAAATAGTGTGGCCTACTACAAGTCTAGAAAGTACAGTTACGTAAGAACTTACCGTAACAGTAGATCTCCAACAGAGGCTCTTGCGGTAGGTAATTACATATAGGACTGACGCCGGCCAGTGGCAGGACCCCACGGAAAAATTTCTAGCTAGCAGTCCCTGGCGACGGACTGCCTCCACGTCAGGTGACCGGCGTCATACAACGTCAGTATAAAGGGGCGGTCCCCGACACCTGCCTTCCAGTTCTTTCCCGCCACAGGCCAGGAAGGCCCGGACGAGAGAGAAGCGGATGTTTCCATTCCTGGAAAAGAAGCTAAAAAAACCTAGGGGGATGGAAGGCGGGAAGGATACCTACCGCAAGAGCCTCTCTCGATCTACTGTTACGGTAAGTTCTTATGTAACTGTACTATCTTACTTCGAGGGCCTTGCAGTAATAATTACATATAGGACTGAATCCCAAGCAGTCTGGAATAAAGAAAAGGCACCAGGAGGAGGGGACTACTCCAAAAAGTAGCAGTAGCCGTGCAAGCCTCAAGACAGGAGGCCTTGCAAAACAGCTAACCCAAAGCCTGCTCTACGGCAAGAGGCAATATCCAAACTGTAGTGTTTCGTAAAGGTATGGACGGAAGTCCATGTGGCGGCAGCGCACATGTCTGCTGCAGATGCATTCTTGAAACAAGCTGCAGAGGCAGCAACTCCTCTTGTGGAGTGGCCTCTGACTTGACCCGGGATGGTCTTGTGGTACTTGTCATAACAAAGTGATGCAATGAGCCAGCCACTTAGATGGGCATTGCTTGGAAACAGCATTGCCTTCCCTTTTGTGAGCAAAAGAGACTAACAACTGATCAGTCTTTCTGAGATCCTTCGTCTTGTTGGTGTAGTGTCTCAGAATCCGATGAACATCCATAGTATGGAGTAAATACTCCCCTTGATTAGAGTACTGCGTAAAAAAGGCAGATAGCTCTATGGACTGATTTAAGGTAGACTCTGCTACTACTTTAGGTAGAAACTTAGGATACGTGCGAACAGCAACTCGTTCTTTGTGAAAAATAAAGTAAGGTATTTTACACATAAGGGCCTGGAGCTCGGAAATTCTTCGAGCCGAAGTAATGGCCAACAAGAAGAGCATCTTCCACAAAAGGAACTTCAGATCTGCAGAAGCTGCAGGTTCGAAGGGAGGAAGAGTAAGTTTCTCAAGAACAAAATTCAAGTCCCAAGGGGGAGCAGGAGTACGGATGGGGGGCCTTAGATGGAGGACCCCTCTGAGAAAGGTCTTAGAGACCTCCAGTTGAGCGAAAGCTTTATCTGCGAAGGGAACATGGTAGGCTGAGATAGCTGCCATGTGAACCTTCAAGGAGGAATGGCTGAGACCCAGGTCGAACAGATGACGTAAGTACTCCAGCAGAAAAGCCACTAAACAGGAGAAAGACTCCACGTTCTTGGAGGCTGCCCAAAGAGAGAATCTCTTCCACTTCATGGCATAAATGGTGGAGGGTTTTCTAGCCTCCACTATAATGTCCGCCACTTTTGGAGAGACACCAAAACTGGATGGGGCTAGGTCTGCAGGAGCCATGCATGTAGTTGAAGGGCCTTGAGGCCTGGATGGACCAGGGTCCCCTGATCCTGGGTCAGCAAACTTCGAGATAGAGGAGGAGGATCCTCTGAATATTGTTGTAGAAGAGAGAACCAGATTTGCCTGGGCCAGAAAGGAGCGATCAGAATCATTTTCGCTCCTTCTGAGGCTAGTTTCTGCAAGACTCCTGGGATCAGAGGAATTGGGGGAAAAGCATAGACGAATCTGTCCTTCCAATCTAGAGACAGAGCGTCGCTTCAGAAAGCGCCTTGCTCTGGAACGAGCGAGCGAAAGGTGGGAAGTTTTGTATTTTGAGGGGAGGCGAACAGGTCTACCTGCGGAGTCCCCCAAAGCTGAAAGATATTGTCTAGTACCCCTTGGTCCAGTTCCCATTCATGTGCTAGAGCAGAAGAGCAGCTTAGCTTGTCTACCAGAGTGTTGTCGACTCC
This sequence comes from Neoceratodus forsteri, assembly GCA_016271365.2. NCBI lineage: Eukaryota > Metazoa > Chordata > Ceratodontiformes > Ceratodontidae > Neoceratodus > Neoceratodus forsteri. The sequence goes on from CM028133.1 coordinate 1,138,500,543, forward strand.
TGGAACATGAATCGCTGTTAGGTGAAGGTCGTGTTGTGTTACCCAATCCCAAACCCTCATTGCCTCCCTGCATAGAAGGTAGGACCGAGTTCCTCCGTTTGTTGATGTACCACACTACGCACATGTTGTCCGTCTGGACGGCTAGGTGGCCGGGAAGGACGTACTGGTGGAGGGCTTGGAGAGCATACAACACAGCTCGAAGCTCGAGCACACTGATGTGGACAGCTTGTTCCAGGAGCCCTGGGTCCGATGAGGACCTAGATGGGCTCCCCAACCTTCACCTGACCCGTCTGTAGTCAGAGTCTGGGAGGGGGGGATGAAAGAAAGGGACCCCCGAAACAGGTTCTCTTGAACCATCCACCATTGCAAGTCTCGCACCATCGGCGATGGGATCAGAACTAACTGATCTAGGTCATCCACTAGTTGATCCCACTGAGAGCGAAGAGTCCACTGAGAGATCCTCATGTGGAGTCGAGCTCGGGGGACTGTCGGAATAGCGGCCGCCATGAGCCCCAGAAGACAGAGGACCAACCTTGCCGAGACCCTCCTGCGTTCTGATAGCAGGGAAATCTAGGTTTGAAGAGATGCTGCCCTGTCCGGAGGCAGGAAGGCCTTGCTCACGGTCGTATCGAGGATAGCCCCGATGAACTGTAACCTCTGGGAAGGGTCCAGATGAGACTTAGAATGGTTGATGGTAATACCCAGGCAAGTGAAAACCTGCTGGGTGAGGGAGAGAAAATGCAGGAGTTCCTCCCTGGACGAGGCCACCAGGAGCCAGTCGTCCAGGTAAGGGAACACTTGTACTCCATTATGCATAGCTGGGCGCTACCACAGCCAGGCATTTGGTAAATACTCGGGGCCGAAGATAGACCAAAGGGAGCACCTTGAATTGGCAGTGGTCCCCTGAAAGCGACTAAACGAAGATACTTTATGATGGGAAAGGCGAATGGGAATGCAGATAGGCATCCTGCATATCTAGGGCACAAAGCCATTGACCGGCTGAAGGAGGGCAGAAGGCTCTGCAGAGAGAGCATCCTGAACCTTTTGTAGTCTACATAAAGATTCAGGGAACTGAGATCTAGAATGAGTCTGAGATCTCCAGTCTTCTTTTGGACCAGGAAGAAATGGGAATAGTAACCCGTCCCTTGAAGATGAAGGGGAACGGGTTCTATCGCTTGCTTCAAGAGAAGAGCAGAGATTTCTTCCCGGACCAAAGGAAGGTGTTCCCTTGAATAGGAAGACTTCAGAGGGGGGTGGCAGCGTGGTTTCTGAAGAAACTCTATAGAATGCCCTTCCGCTATGAGCTGGAGCACCCAAGAATCCGTAGTTATCCTCTCCCAACCCGGAAGGTGGAGGGAAAACCTCCCTCCTACCGGCTCCTCTGGGAAGTCCAGAGGCGGTGGGAGAGGAAAGGAGTCAGGTGGTATGGGGCAGCGCCGCCGCAGCTGAAGCGCCCGCTGCTTTTTGGGCGGAGGGGGCTTAGCAGCTGCAGGGGCCCGACGTTTGGTGGCCCGCCTTCCCTGTGGTTTCGCCTTTGGCTGAATCAGTCTGTGAAAGAGTCGCGCTGCTGTTGATGGGGACGGTACATGGAATCCACTGATTTCAGAGCCGTCCCCTTCTCTACATCGGTGATGATGTCTTTGACATCACCTCCAACACCGACCGAGCGCCTCCTGAATAGCGGATTGCACTTCCGGGACCATCCTGACAGCGGAGCCAGTCATGGCCTTGAACACCCACGGTAGGACTCCGCCGGCAGTGTCCACTGCATCGTATGTCGCCCTCAGCAAGGAGTCCAGCTTGGATTCCACCTGAGTAAGGACAGCCTTCTGGTAATCCCCCATGTGGCCGACGTAGGTCAGGGCCCAAATTTCCAGTGTGGAGGAAGTGTAAATCTTTCTCCGATACTGGTCCAGAAGGCGAGATTCCTTATCAGGAGGGGACGAGCTAAGATGTTTTGGGTGTGCCGATCGGCCAAGAGCGGCGCTAATCACGACCGAATCAGCTCGAGGGTGAGAATCCAGATAGTTAACACCCTCAGGAGCCTGGGATATCCTGTTCGACTTCCTTAGAAGCGGGGCTAACGACGACGGCAGTTTCCATATCGTGGTAACAAGGTCGTCGTGAGGCTCTATCCAGGGTGGCACTAATGTAGGAGCTGTCACGGGCAGATCCAGATGTTCAGAAAGTTTCAGACGCTGAGGATCTGGTTACAGAGAGTGCCACTGGTGAACTTCCTGGATTTTTCTAAGCAACTCCGTGAAAGAAGGATACTTTGGAGGAGACTTCGGAGGAGTCCTCGGCCCGGGCTTCGACGGAGAGCAAGGCTCGTCGTCCCTCTCGGAGCATCCTTCTGAAGAGTCCGAGGAATCTGAGAGTGAAGAAGAAGAAGAGTAAGACTCCCTTACCCGATTCGGGGGAGGAACGGGTTCCTTAGGTAGTACCCGTGAACGCGTGTCCTGCCCCTCTCTGGACCCAGATGGGAGAGCCCTGGAGTCCGGAGGTGGTGAGGGAGTGTGCCATCTCGGACGTACGGGAGCCTGGGGTGGCACCATCGTCGTAAGGTGGCTCTCGACCTCCCTGGTGAGCTGAGCCTTGGCCTCGGCCCACCAGGAGGCCAGAGTCTCCTGCAGATCCACCGGCGGTGCCTGGGGCAGTGGAGGAGGAGGAGGGGGAAAGGATACAGGTTATACCCGTATGGGGAGTATCCAAAACCCGGCGTCGGGTATTCTGGCGTCGGATACTGCGGTGTCAGAAAGACCAGCGTCGGGTACTGCAGCGCCGGATACTGCGATCCCGGGTACGACGGCGTTGGATAAGACGGTGGGTACCCAGGAGCCAGGAGCTGCCGAGCAGGCGGCTCGGCAGCGGCCTCGCAGGCGAGTCCATATTGGAGAACCGAGGGCCCATCGCCGGGGGAACATCCGGAAGCGGGATGTCTCCTGGTGTCGGTAGAACCGGCGTCGAAGGTACCCACGGAAGTACTAGCGTCGGAGCCAGTGCCCAGGGGGCCGACGTCAGATCCGGTTCCAACGGAGGAGGGTCTGATGGAGGAGGGAGATCCCCAGCATCATCCGGGGATGAAGGAGAAAATTCCCCGGGGTCAGGCTGGGGTGACTCTGGGTCCCCGGATGGCAGCAGAGGCTGTGGGAAACCGGGTATGATGGACGTGGGGGGTCCATCGTCGGTTCCGTCGCCCGCCGAGCGTCGGAGGAGCCGACGTGTGGCTTGAGGGCAAGCTCCCGGCAGGTGCTGGAGGGGCCGGCGTCCTACTCAAGGGAGCCACCCCGGAGGCAGGCTAAGTGGAAGGGTTGGCCTGGTCTGGAGGGATAGAGGCCGTGTGCCGCCCTGAAGGGTCGGGCGTCTTATCGGCCCTCTCCTCGCGGACGTCGGAGGAGCTGATGCCCAACTTACTGGAGTCGCCCGCACCGGTAGGGCGCAAGCCTGTGGCTGAACCGGGCGAGCCTCCAAGCCCAGGATGCGCTCGTAAGGCCTTAGCGCGAAAGCCGATCGGCAGGCCGACACCGGCCCGAAACCTTTGAGGCGGCTATCGAGGAGCGGTCTCGCAGGGGACGTTACCTGTTTCCCTGCATCTCCTGCGGTAGAGGAGGTCTTCTCCCGGTGCCTCTCCTTGTCCTTTTTCCGGTGCCCTTCGGGGGAAGTGGATGCCTGCCTCATCTTTTTTAGCTCCTTTTCCATAGAACTCATCTTTTTCTTCAGAAGATGGGCCTCCAGGGATTGTTGGTGCCGTTTACGAGTAGCCGCGTTGAAGTTGAGGCAGTGCTGGTACTTCTCGACCGGGTGATCGGGGCCTAGAGCAGAAAAGAGCACAGGGAATGCCGTCCTTGTGTGGCAGCTAGGCGCGCGGGTCCACCTGTTTTGAGCTCGGAGGGTGTGAGGGGCGACATACACTGACCTGATGTTACAAGAAAAGAATAACGAATTCCGTAAAACCGACGAAAGATAGGGCTGACGAAGCACCTAACTTTACCGAGATGTTTGCAACGAGCTAACTATGGAAAGAACTGGAAGGCAGGCATCGATTGCCCTTTATACCGACATCGTATGACGCCGGTCACCTGACGTGGGGGCAGTCCCTCGCCAGGGACTGCTAGCTAGAAATTTTTCCATGGGGTCCTGCTGCCAGCCGGTGTCAGTCCTATATGTAATTACCTACTGCAAGAGCCCTCTCGAAGTAAGATCTTAGGTTATCTAAAAGAAAACTCCCGGGAATCCAGATTAAGAATCCTCCAACAATCAATAATATTAAATCCCGTACATACAATAGGTGCTTGAGTACACTAATGGAACACTGATGAGAGGGGGGACCTTTTCCAATAGGAGACCGATCTACAAATGGATCCAAAACCAGGTTAACCCCCCCCCCCCCAATAATCAATACAATGGGGTGACAATACCAATCTGAAATAACCTTGGCAAATTGTGAAAAGAATCTGGGAAATCATCATTAGGGGCATACACATTAACAAATAAAATCCACGTAGTGTTCAAGGTTCCCAGAACCATAACCCAGTGCCCCTGCTTATCTGAAGACCATTTCTCCACCTGTAAAAAGCACCCATTTCCAGAATAATACAAAAAAAACCCACACTTTTTGAAACATCCATCCAACCCATGTCAGTAAAAAGATCTTAATTAACATAGTCCTCCCAATCCACCCCCTCTGAGAACAGACACAGTGTACAACACACGTAGTACCAACAAACAATAGCAACCTCCCCTCCTTAACGTACCCTACTGGCTTGAGAAGTTAAAACAGCCAAACGGTAAAGTGCCGCCAATACTCACTCACTCCTCAGCGGGCACAGATGTGGGCATCCCCACCCCTATCCAAATGGGTTTATCCCCCTGCCCAAACCATCTTCCAGCTGCTGATGCACTCCTAGTCAAGAATACACTGCTGCCTCTCAGTGGAGCCCCAACGCAGCGCAGAGTGTCAGTTATCAATATATATGTATCCCCTCCACCTCCTGCATGTTCCTTTAACAGACTCTAGTCCCACCCCAGGCAATACTGTGCCCACCACACCCCACCCCTCATCAATGCTGACTTGAACCAGCATTAAGCCATGCCCTTGTCGGGCAGAGTCCCAATTTGCCACCACCTGCCAAGGTTTCTTGGGGCCAGACAAGATCTGAAGGTTCCACCCTGACCCCACATGGGTGGCTATCCACAGCAGGATGGGGGATCCGAGCAGACAGGTAAGGTGGCGGTAGGGTCAGGCTTAATTGGCGCATCCTGAGGATGCGACTCTGGAAGGACGTGGGAGGGTTTAAAAATAAAAAAAAAAGAACAGGAGTGCATTATAACCTCCAAGCAGCTATGTGCAACACTCCAGAAAATGAGTGCAACAGTGGAGTGACTTGAAACTAAAGCCACAGAGGACCGCAGGAAATTAGACCTTACCGCCCAAAAAAACAGAACAGCTGGAAAAAGGGCTAAATAAATATTCCACTACCACCGACGTTCATAATGCAGCCTTACTGGATGTTCATCAGAGAGAAAACCAATTAGAAATTAGACTGGAGGAGCTAGAGAACCACAACAGGCGCAATAATATTCGCATTCATGGGTTGCCTGAAGGCACTGGATCAGGTCCAGTCCCTACTTTTACAGAATCCTTTCTTCCTGAAATCTTGGGATGGGCAGCAGATAAACCGCTTAATATTATCAGGGCACACTGCTCTTTGGTGCCCAAACCCAAACCTAAGGATCCTAAAACCCACCCTCGTTCAGTGGTGATCGCCTTCCTAGATTTTCGTACTAAAGAAGAGATTTTAAAACTAGTGTGGTCTAAGAAGGAGGTGATATTTGGTGATAACAGACTCTTTTCTGAGCAAGACTACACCCCCAACTGCTCACTCAGCACAGAACAGTGCTAGCTGTAGTTCGCATTCTCCAACAAAAGGGGGTGAAGCCATTCGTTGAGTACTCGTCTAAATTGAAAATATCCACAGAAAACGGTATCAGAAGATTTCCTGACCTAATGGCAGCCAAGAAATTCCTGTCTTCATTGGATGTGGAAATACCCCCAAATCCAGTACAACAACAAAAGGATCGACTGACTGATAGGGCTTGGCAGAAGGTGGGAACCAAGAGAAAGGAGCTACATGACCGCCCGGAGACTTCCGGTTTGTGGGACTTAGTACACAAACGCTGAGACCTCAGCGCTAGTTCGACTCCATTGCCCACTGAACTCAGCCATGAGGGAGCGTTCTCTACAGAGCAGGATAACATGGCAGAAGACTCGCTGACCTGAAGGGACTTTACCCAACACTGCTGACATCTCGTTGTTGGGGACAGTGAGTGACTCTCTTATGAGGATTACTAATGCTCACTAGTGTAAGTAATATCCTTACCGCAGACCCTGCTAAAGAGGCAAGGAGGATGGGACAGATTACATACAAATTTGATTGCTGGTTTAAGTTTAAGGTGGAAGCAGTAAAGGCTCCTTCTAACGCTTCATGATGTCGTGGGATGGGTCTGAATGCTCCAGTGTTTAGCCGGGAAGGGGGAGTTGATCCAGGGAGATTGGATTGTGATCCCTGCTGCAAGTGTCTGAACCAAGCAAGCCAGAGAAGTGACATGATGTTTGACTGGTGGCAGGTGCCCGCAACCTGGTATCAGGCCCTTGTCCCAGATATTGAAATAGCCTTTTAAGTAGCCCCAGCAGTTAGACTGTGGCCTGTAAGTGCTGGCACTAGCGGTGGGCTTTACCTTGATTCAGTTCCCAGGGAAAGCCTTGGTTACCTTTGAGTTCCAGAGGCCAGGCTGTACTGTCCACAGGGCGGGACCACTGGCGAGGAAACCAAAATAAAAACAAATACAGTACTGTCTTGCATAGAAACATTTCCCTCTGTAGCTTTAACAGGCTTTGGACCAGGGGGGCGGCTGCACATACCCCCAGGGCACATTTGGACCGCTATCTGGCCCTAATTGCTTGGTGTGGGCATACAGTTTAAGGCCTAATAGGCTGATTTTGGCAGAACAGGACACCATGAGGGATGTGATGTCCTCGATCTCCGGGAGGTCCCTCTACCCATGCTTTAGATTGCGGAGACAGGGAAATAGTGCAGAGCAAGACAGGCTCGACCATGACCTCATATTCCCCCTACCAGTTGGGGAGTAAGGAGTTTAAAAGGTTTACCAGATCTTTTTTTGTTCGTACTTCCCTTGATGTTGGGGGCAAAGAACTCCCTCAAACACACACTAGTGTGGGAGCAAAGTTTATTTTCTGTGTGTAAGATGAAAGAAATGGCAGGGCTAGACGGTTCTAAATTTAGACTGAATTTCTATTAGACACCAGTTACAAGTTATCTAGTGCTTTTTGGTGCAGTGCTAACAACTTGCCATTCTGGCTATCAGGCTGTTTTACACCCTGAGCGGGATGGAGGGTCCACTGAGTTGGGGCCCTCCAACCACAGCTCAAAAAGTGGAGTTCTGAAGAGGGTAGACATAGGGTAATTACACCTTGAAGAAAACCATGAATTGTTGACTTACACAGTTTTTCAAGTTCCAGTTATGTTGTAAAGTTTATTTTTATAGGCAGTTGTATTTGATGCTATATGTAATGCACAGGGTTGCAGAGCAAATAGATATATGGTGGAATTTATTTCCCCCCCTTAATTGAAAGATGGTACCAGATCCCCCACAGTGAGGATGACTGACCTACATATAGTCACACTTGATGTGCGTGGGATCAACAGCCCTGTAAAACAGGCTAAAACATTGCAAGATCTACACAGATGAGGAGATACTGTAGCTTTTTTTTTTTGTTTTTTGTTTTTACAGGAAACACATTTGACCGCAACAGAGCATAATAAATTAAAAAAGGTCCTGGGTGTTTGCAAGGAAAGATGGGGAACACGAAGGAACGATGGGAGAATGATTTAGGGCTCTCAATCTCTGACTTCAATTGGGGAATCATAATGGAAATGCATGTGGGCCAACTGATGTTGAATAGGTATAAAGAGTCGGCCTATAAGTTTATCCACAGGCTGTTCTACCCCCCCAGTGGTAGTACATAAATATCAGCCAGAGGTATCAGACGTCTGTACTAGATGTCAGCAACAAAGACGCACATATCTGCACTGTTTCTGGACTTGTCCCCAGCTCCAAAGTTTCTGGAAAAAAATGGTGCAGCATTTGAAGGAGAGGATGGGGGTGAGCATCCCTTTTCGCCCAGTTGAGCTCCTATTTGGGGTGGAAATGGGGAAGGAGAAGAATGGCCCCATACAGGAAGTGGATCAGGGTTGTTTTGTCACAGGCCAGACAAGCTATCCTGGACACATGGGTGTCAGCAAAGGACCCTTCCATTGAACAGTGGCGTGCTATGATCACTGCGTCTTGGCAATGGAGAAAAGGGCCTACCAAATTCAGGGAAGGATAGAGTCCTTTATTTCTACATGGAATCCCCTACTGGCAGCAATGACTCAGGAAGAAGCGATGATCTTACAACTGGGAGCTTAAGGAAGGGGAGGGGAAGTGCGGGGTCGTAACTTAACTCAAATTAATTATGACTGAAAAAGTGGCATATATGAAATAGGGACTGAAACCTTGACTATAAATGTTGATGGCAGCCTAAGAGGTGATCTACTGTATATGAAGTAAATTGCATGAAATTTTTGATAAGATGTGGACAAATGTAAATAGTTAGTAAAGCTATTAGGTTTTTTTTTTGCCTTCTTGTCGTATTGTCTTAGTGTCCAGTTCAGTGAAATAGCCTGAAAATAGAATGTCTGTACATGTATATTTTTACTGGCTAATGTTAGTAGCTTCTTTGTATTTGTGTCTGCCTAATGTTATGTCTGTCAATGTGCTCATGTGTTCAAAAGCTAATAAAAATATATATATAAAAAAAGGTCCTGGGTGAGGAATGTATACTCCTCCCAGTTTGAGACCAGTTCACATCATAGAGGGGTGGCAATTCTGATTAAAAGGAATACCCCCTTTGGTGGTCTCGAAGCTCAGAACAGACATGGAAGGGTGGTTTGTTCAGATCTGGGATTTCTTATAGAGGCCAAGCGTGTACCTTTGTAAACATATACAGTATGTACCAAATGAAGAAACCCCTCGGCTCTCTTTTATAGAGAAAACTGTTAAAGAGGCAGTCACAGACACGCATAGTATGGTAGTTATTGGGGTGGACTTCAATGAGGTCATATACCCGGGGGGATAGGTTGGGGAGGAACCAAGGAGAACCCACAAGAATGGAGAAGCTTATTTTGCGACTGAACCAGGAACTGGGCTTGTCGGACTGTTGGCATTTTATACACTCCTGAGAAAGGGACTATACCTATTACTCCCCCCGTCATGAGGGATATTCCAGAATAGATTACTTTTTAATATCCTCTAACTGGTTACAGAAAATAGATCTGTGTGATATTGGCCGCATTACTATTTCTGACCACACACCAGTTACCCTAAAACTGCTCACTACCCCAACCCCGCCACAATCATGCTGGAGACTGAATGTGAGCCTCCTCACGAGAGAGGACTTCAAGGAACTGGTCAAGGACACTATTCAAAAATTTGACCAAGACAACCCCCGAGGGGAAACAGGAGAGGGGATAAGATAGGATACGTAAGCAATAAGACACGACAGGGCATGCGTTAGACACTTTAACATACGGCTAGGAGGCGTTGAGAGGCAAGAGGCTGCTGGCTGAGTGCGTCCAGCCTCCTAGCCATGTGTTAAAGTGTCTAACACACAGACCCTGGAGTGGCTTATTGCACTTATGAAATGGCCACTGTAGCTGTTAATGAGAGACAAAATTAAATGACTAAATAGAAAAAAGTTACAGTTTTGTGGTCATTTGAAACAAAATAGTTCCTCCACCTGCATCGTTGTATTTTTTTTTTTCTTTCAGTTGCGGTAGTTACAGAATTCTATGGCAATAGGTTATGTGCCCCCCCCCCACACACACACACACGTATGTTTTGTCAATGCATGAATGCTGCTGTGAGAAAATATGCTTATTTTCATTTTGGAGTTATTTCAGTTGTGTTTAGCTGCGCGGGTGAGGAGAAGCCACTGATGTGTGTAGCAGTACGGGGGATACGGAAGTACGGAAGGTGCAGTCTCTGCACTGCTATTTCATGAATGCTGGTGAACTGAATTGGAGTGCAGTATAAAAATAAAATAAGGTTAGTGATTGTTGTTGAAGCAATGAATAGGTGGGAGCGAGGGAGCAACCGGATGGTAAACATGAGACAGAGAGCGAGCAAGCGGATGATCAGCGGGCGGGCTGGCTAGTGGCTGACATCGAAGTAATAATGAGGAGAGAGAGAGCGCGGCGGACAGAATTACAGATCGTGGCAAGCAAATCTGATTTTACTTTTTCTGTTTGCTAATTAACACCAGAGCCTAAGGGAGGGAAGTATGAACAAGAGGTCAGATTTATTTATTTCATTTTTTTTACAGTTAGGCTGGCACCACTTATGCCAGAAACAAGACGGCTGCGTTTTCATTTCTCAAGGGTCTGAGTGGGCATCACCCATACCAATGCCTGCTTGCCATAGCTTGGCACAGCCTGATCCTTTTCCCATGGTGTTAGACAGATTAGCACACTCCTAGCAGTCAATCAGAATGCTGCTTTTCTACCACCCATTTCATAATCGTAGATGTTGCCTTGGAGGAGAAATAATCAAAGACTCGGCTAGACTTGAAAAAGAATGCACTCACAAGAGAGTGCAGCTGGAACAAACTATAACACAATTAGAGACCGCTCATCAGGTTCATCAAGGCCCCCCCCCCCCCGGTTAAACACAACCTGAATAAAGCAAGGCATGAATTAAACCAGTTACTGGACCTTCAAATTGAAGGACAGCTGCGCTGTGCCAGACAGAAATAATCTGAGCAGGGTAATTGTGCTGGGAAGAAAAAATTACTCACCTTAGTAATTCTGTTTCTTCCCAGTGATACTCAGGTATTCATAACTTTCTGCAGTAAGCCTGAAGGGTTGGACTGCCCAGAGAGAATGGAACGTATGCAAATGATGGAATCATCAGCACGCAATAACTTCTCAAATCCTGCCCTATACTAACTGCCAATGTTCTAAACCTCCTCAGATTTTCTAGGAGCCTGAAGAGACAAGCAACAAAGTAAAAAGCAAAAAGTATTTGAAAAGAGGAAGTAATTCACAATGACCCCAATTTGGACATAAGAGAAAAACTCCTACTAGAGAAAACAGAGAGACATTAATGAAAAGTCAGCATGCCAGCAAAACATGCAAAGAAAAAAGACCATGAGCCATGTTTACCAACTTGTACCACTATATGGCAACATATATACACATTGTGATGTACCCTTTTGTGGTAGTGTAGTATGCGGGAGTGCAGAGGCTTGAGTTCTGGAAGGGGCAGTAGGGTGGGAAGTTATGAATACCTGAGTATCACTGGGAAGAAACAGAATTACTAAGGTGAGTAATTTTTTCTTCTAACCCCAGTAATACTCAGGTATTCATAACTTTCTGCAGACTACAAAGCAGTACCACTGGAGGTGGGCACAGAACATTTATTTCGGAAGTAGACTCTGCAGGACTACTGTGCCAAACCTAGCATCACTTCTGGATTGAATGTCTAGACTGCAATGCTTTGTAAAGGTGTGTACTGTTTTCCAAGTAGCTGCTTTACAGATATCCTCTAGAGGAACATCCCTTGCAGCTGCAAGGGTAGCAGCTGTGCCCCTGGTGGAATGAGCCCTCAACCCTGTTGGGGGCTCCCTACCAGCTTTTGTGTAGCAGAACTGAATACACTGAACTATCCAACGAGAAATAATCTTTTAGAAACTGGATTACCTTTTCCCACATCCCCAAAGGTCAGAAACAGCTATTTTCTGTCCTGCCTATGGTCCTTAGTGGCTGTAATTTAGTAACTAAGAGCTCTCTTTACATCCAAACTATGAAGTCTTCTTTCACCAGAAGTAGAATGCTCAGTGAAAAAGACAGGTAGGGTAATGGATTGGTTGATGTGAAAATCAGAGACTACCTTTGATAGGAATTTTCTATTTGTTCTCAGAACTACCTTATTTCTGTGAAGAGAGAAATAATCCTGCTCCACCAAGAGAGCCTGGAGTTCACTTATTCTTGCAGAAGTAATTGCCACTAGGAAAACTGTTTTCCAAGTGACATATTTAAGTTGAGCTGTAGCCATAGGTTCAAAGCGGTGCCCCATGAGCTTGGCTATATAAACATTAAGGTTCCATGCTGGCACGAGTACCCTGTGGGGAGGGTGCAAATGGGCCAAACCCTTGAAGAACCTTTTAAAAATGGGGTCTGAAGCTAGTGATACCTTAGCACCAGCAGAAATGTAAGCAGACAATGCTGCAAAGTGTACTTTGAGTGAATTTGGTTGTAGACCCAGAGAATGTAAGTGAGAGCGGTAGTCCAAAACCATTGGGACCCCAGCCTGTAATGGAACCAAATCCTTAGTCGAACACCAGATGGAAAACCTTTTCCACTTAGAGGAATAAGTTTTATTAGTAGAGGGTTTCCTAAAGCCCCTCAGAATGTGAAGTACCAATTCAGAGAGTTGCAAGTTAGCATACTCTAACTCGTCAAGAACCAAGCTTTGAGATGGAGGGACTTGAGGTTCAGGTATAACAAGGGTCCCCTGGTTGGAGGTCAATAGATTGTGCCTCAGAGGGAGTCTTATTGGTTTGGCCGCAGACACAGAGCATTAGAGAGTATCATGGCTGCCTGGGCCAGTCCGCAGCTATTAGGATCAGGGATGCTGAATGGGATCTGAGCTTCAGCAACACTCTGAAGACCAGGGGAAAAGGAGGGAAAGCGTAGAGGAACCTCCCTGACCAATCTAGAGTCAGGGCATCCAGTGGCAAAGTGCCCTGATCTGGTGGCCTGCAGCAATACTGAGGCAAGTGGTGGTTCTGGTGGGATGTGATCAAGTCCACCTCTGGAGTGCCCCACCTTCGGAAAATTATGTCCACCACCTGTTTGTTCAGAGTCCATTCGTGATGGGCCTGGTTGATTTGACTTAAGGCATCTGCCAGGGTATTGTCCTTTCCTGGTAGATGTATTGCCTGCAAGAAGACTCCTAGAGAATACGACAGGGTCCAAATTTTCATGGCCTCTGTGCAAAGGGGCCCTGACCTGGTGCCCCCCTGTTTGTTGAGGTAGTACATTGTGGTGGTATTGTCTGTTCTGACCTGTACCACCTTTGAGTGTACCAGTCCTGAAAAAGTTTTCAGAGCCAGAAAAAACAGCCCTGAGTTCCAACAGGTTTATGTGCTGGAGGGACTCTGCAGCTGATCAGGTGTCCTGTACTGTATGATCTCCCAAGTGGGCGCCCCAGCCCAAAGGGATTCATCTGTTGCGAGAACAACTGAGGGGTTGTCTTTCTGAAAGGGAACACCTTCTCGTAGATTGGGTACGGAGGTACTGGTGGTGGAGTCAAACGGGGCTGATAGGTTGGCCTCTGGTGCAGAGACAGGTCTTTGGCTTAGATCTATACCATTGAAGGCCTCCTCTACGGTGCGTAATCTTGGTGTTATTCTTGACAGTGAGCTGACACTTGAGTTTCAGATGGCGTCCGTTGTCTGTACCAGTTTCTATCATCTGAGGAATATCGACAGGATAAAGCCCCTAGTTCTGCCACTGGACCTCCCCACTTTGGTGCATGCCTTCATGACTACTGTAATGCAGTCTATCTCGAGGTCACTGGGGGTACCATGCACCGACTACAGCTGGTGCAGAATGCAGCAGCAAGGCTGCTGACAGAGCAGTCTAAATACTGTCACATAACCCCGGTGCTGTGCCAACTGCACTGGCTGCTGGTTAGGTGGAGGGTCCTCTTTAAAGCAGCAGTGCAATAAAAAAAATGTTATTCCAAAAAGCTAATTTTCTGCTATAGTTATGGAAAATAGTGGCAGCACTGTTTATTTGGGTTTTCTGGATGCTTCTGTACTGTACTGCAGAATTTTTGTCTGGACTCTTACCCTCCTTGGGTCCTTAATATTATTTCTATGCAAAAATGAGGCAGCCATCTTTTTTTCTTGAGAAATAATTATTTTAGAACTTTTATAAAATTCATAAATGATAATGAAAACTGAAAATGTTACCACCAAAATAAACTGGAAGATAGCTGGCATCAATTAAGAAAAAAAAAAGGAGGGGCCAAATGTTAACTCATTTTCGTTGCACTGCTGCTTTAAAATGGGTTTGCTCACCTTTAAGGACCTACACGGCCTGGGCCCTGGCTACCTGAAGGACCTTCTTGCACCTGCTGTCTTGGTCAGCACCCTCCGCTCTTCCTCTAGGGGCCGCCTAGCGATTCCCAGGACGAGGTTAAGAACTGCTGGTGACAGAGCATTCAGTGCTGCTGCCCCCGTCCTGTGGAACTCGCTTCCTTTAGCTGTTAGGGAGGCCCCATCAGTTGAGGTTTTAAAGGCCCACCTCAAGGCGTTTTAGTATTGTCACGCCTTCCCGGACTATGTTATTTAGTCCCTTACCTGTCTTTATTAAGATAAATCCGATATTTTAGTTTTAGAGACTCTAAAGGCAGCTGAAATTGAGACTAGTTATTGTACAGAAAATCATATTTGATTCTGTTTAGTACATTGTATTGTATTCTTGCATTGTATTTAGTGATTGATGTATGGCGCCGCGAGCCTCCGGGATGGGTGTCTCTCTTAAATAAAACGTGCCTTGCCTTTCCACCAATGCAAGGCCTGTAGCAGGTTCTTGTGACCGGTATGGGTTTTGACAGAGAATCTTTCCTTTGATTCCAATGAGCCCTGAGGTGGAACTGGATGTCCCTCATTTGAAACCTTGAACCCAGCACTGTGGCTGTGGATGCAGCCGTATGTCCCAGAAGTTGCAAGAACTCCCTTGCAGGCTTGCTTGTGTTCAAGGTGAAGGAATTTGCTACCTCTTGAAGATTCTTGACCCTGTCTAGAGGGCTAGACCCTGCCCTGCAGGGTGTCCATCTCTGCCCCTATGAACTGCAAACTTTGAGCAGGAGTGAAGACTGACTTTTCGAGATTGATAATGAATCCTAAGGATTCCAGGAGGCCTCGAGTAAGGTTTAAGCACTGAATGACCTGTTGTGGTGATTTGCCCACCAACAGCCAGTCATCCAAATACGGAAAAACAGTCTTACCTTGCCTTCGAAGGTGTGCTACCACTGGTGCTAGGCACTTTGTAAACACCCTTGGGGCTGAAGAAAGCCAAAAGCAGGGTTAAAATTGGTAATGACCTGAAGGAGTTCTAATCTGAGGCATTTCCTGTAAGACTCCTTTTATGGGAATGTGGAAAGGCGTCTTTCAAGTCCAGTGATGCCAACCAGTCCCGTCTTTGGACTGTTGGCAGAATCAGTGCCAAAGTTCCCATTTTGAACTTTGGCTTTCTTAGATGCCTGTTTAGGGTTCTGAGATCCAATATAGGCCACCACTCCCCACTTTTCTTTGTAGTGAGGAAGTATCTGGAGTAAAAGCCCCTTCCTCTCAATGGGCTTGGGACAGGTTCCACTGCTTTTAAAAATAGCAGTTTCTGGACCTCTGCCACCAGCAGAATCTTTTCTGCCAGGGAAAGTGAACTGAAACCCTTGGCTGTTAAAGGAGGAAGGGATCTGAAACCCAGAGACAGACCCTGAATGACTACCTCCAGGACCCACTTGTCTGTGGTGATGGTCAGCCAAGCTTGGAGGAAGTGGGAAAGTCTGCCTCCGACAGGGAGTGAGGAGGCGCCCTGTACTTCAGGCAGTCTGCTTAGCTTGGGGTGGAGGTTGTGCTTGAGCTCCACGCCTAGACCCCCTTCGACCCCTGCCCCTAAAGTACCCCTGCTGTGGGTACTGCTGGTACTGGGGCATGGCCACTGGCTGGAAAAAGGGCCAGGTGTGGAAGGACCTGTGCCGGCCTCCCCTTCCATAAGGCCTGTTGGATGGAGACGCTCTCTCTCTACTAGAGTTGCTCCTACAGGTGGCCTTGTACTCATCCACCTTCTTCATGTATGCCACAGTGGATTCTCCGAAAAGAGCATTTCCTTCTAAAGGAAAATCCAGGGCCTTAGACTATGTATCAGCAGTGAGATTTGTTGCCCTCAGCCAAGCAAATCTCCTCTGGGCTACCGTAGTTGCCATCCATCTGGCTGCAGAATCGTTGGTATCAGCAGCCATCTGGAACTGGTACTTAGCTGCCTCTAACCCAAACCTAGCTGTTTCTGCTAGGTCATCAGACGGGTGAGGGAGCTTTCTGTGAAATGGCCAAAACTGACTGCCACAGGGACTTCTGGTACTGGGCAGCATAGGCCTGGAAGTTAGCCTGCCGCATGGCTAGGGAGGCTGACAGGTATCCTTTCCAAGCCATGCTAGAGTCCTTATCTGGTGGGTCGGATGCCAGAGGGACTCTAGCCTTATCACACGCTGCCTGTTGGATGATCCCTTGGTGATCCGGATGGGAAAAGAGGAGCTCTGCCCCTTCCCTCTCCAACTGATATTTCTTGTCCAGCCTCTTATCCAGAGGTGGGGCAGAATTTAGGGTTTGCAACAACTTCAGAGCATCTTTCTTAAAAAAATTATAGACCGGAAGGAGGAGGGCTTTGGTGGGAGTTAAACCCATCATCTCCAGATATTCCACTTCCTCCTCATACTAACATACTACTAACATACTAAAATGCCAGCAGAATAGGCCTAATGGTCTTTCGTGTCTGCTCGTTTGGTCAGCCCCCACCCTGGGTGCTGACCTTGCTGTCCCCCTTGCCTTCTCTGGCTTCTCCCTTCCCAGTTCCGGATATTCTTGCTGCATTGGATTTTGCTTCCTGAACCCTTCCCCTGTACCTGTCCCACTCCCTCTTGAACCCCTCCACTGTCTCTGCCTCCACCAGCCCCCTAGGTAGTGCATTCCATGGCTCTACCACCCTCCTCAGTGAAGTAGCACCTCCTCCTTTCTCCCTGAATCTTCCCCTTCAGCTTCCACCCATGCCCTCTAGTGGCCCCTTCCTCCTTCCTTGAAGCACCCTCACTGTTCCTCCCCTATTTACCCTCTTCATGTACCTGAAGACCTCTATCATGTCCCCGGTCCTTCTCTCTTCAAAGTGTACATATTTAGCTCTTGAGCCTCTCCTCATAGGTCCTGTCCCCAAGCCCCAAATCATTTTGGTTGCCCTCCTCTGGACCCTCTCCAGGAGGTTAATGTCCTCTTAAGTGTGGCCTCCAAACTGCACGCAGTACTCCAGGTGCAGCCTCACCAAGCAGTTATACAGAGGGAGTATCACTTCCTCCTTCTGAGGTGATCCCCAGCGATGCATCCCAGCATCCTGTTGGCCTTGGCTGCTGCCCTCCTACAAGTCTCTGAGTTGTTCATCTTGACATCCACTACCACCCCAGGTCCCTCTCAGCCATTGAGACTTGTAGTATTCCCCAGGGTGTACACTTGGCCTGGGTTTCTGGCCCCAGGTGAGTACCTTGCATTTCCTGCATTAAACCTCAGCTTCCACTTTCTAGACCATCTTTCCAGAGCCTCCAGGTCCCCTGCAGGGCCACCCTCCCTCCTCCCCATCCACCACTGCCCCAGTTTCGAGTCATCTGCAAAGAGACTCATCTCGCTCCTGATTCCTGTCCTTATGTCAGATCGTGAGAGTTGAACAGAAGGGGCCCAAGGACTGATCCCTGTGGGACCCCACTAATGACCCTCCTTGGGGAAGAGATTATCCCACCAACTCGACCCTCTGGGTCCGGTCCTGAGCCAATTGCCTATCCATCGGATCATCTGGTTTCCCACCCCATTTCTCCTAGTTTATCCAACAGGCCCACGTGAGGAACAGAGTCAAATGCCTTGCTGAAGTCCAGAAAGAGGACATCCACTGGTCTACCCAGGTCCAAGGCACTTGTCACCCAGTCATAGAACTCCACCAGGTTTGTCTGGACACGATTTCCGGGATGAATCCATGCTGTCTATCGTCCACGCTCATCCTCCACTTCTTCCCTTGTGGAGATGTCAAGGGCATCTGCCATCTTTCTCACAAAGGTAAAGTGAGAAGAAAAATCTTCAGCTGTCCTGGGGGATCCAAAGTCCTGCTCAGGGGAGACCTCGGGTAAGATGGGTTCCCCTTCATCCTCCTCATAATCACTGCACTCCTCCTCTTCAATAGGAGGAATAATGCCAGGCTACCTGCCGTGACAGGTGGTTGCTGTGCAGGGGGCACCAAACCTTGCAAAGCCTGAATAACTTTAAAAGCCTGTGCGATTTCCAGAGGAGTTGGCATGACACTAGCAGATACAGAAGTCCCTGGTTAACATTTGGGGTTCAGTATGCTTCAGCTTGTGTGCTTTCTTAGAGGAACTGAGGGAGCTAGCCGACTCAAGACCTCTTAGTAATTTTATCCACTATCAGGGCAGAAGTAACAGGTGTAGTTCAGCCACAGTAACAGAGGGTATCAGCTGGTCAGAGCCAGAGGACCCTTGGGGAGCTTTTTCTTTAGCCATTCCAGGCGTTTTTCAATCGTTTTTCCGGGAAAGTCAGGCAGATTTGACAATCCTCTTTAAGATGTTCATAACCCAGACAAGCGACACACATAGTGTGCTTATCTGCCTTTGCTAAAATGTCCCCCATTGTGTACAATTTTTAAAACCGGGCTCACCGGTCTTTTTCTTCAGTTTTTCTGCCATTTAAACCGACAAAGAGAGAACCGCAAAAAATGAAAAAAGTTGAATAATAATGTGGTTATGTTCAGTTCTGGAACCGAAAGGGAACCGGAGGAACCGAACCGATAAAAATTCTGGAATTGGTACTAGCGGTTCAGTAACTGATAACTTCCGTTACAAAAAAAAAGTTTTAAACTATATTTTAAAACAAAATAAAACTGGTTTTGTGCTAGAAAACCCCTAGACTACAAAAACAAAACCAGTTACTTCCCGGTTATCCCGAACCGAGAGGAACCAGCAAAAATAACTAAATTACTACAAAAACAAGTTTAGCTAAATAAAACAATCAATATAAGGCAGCGATTGAAAAATAAAGGAATACTTATATGTTTTTATGTTTCTTCACTTCTGACAGAGCGCCACTCCAAGCGACCAGACTGTTCAGGCGGAGAGTAAAATCTGAGGAGGTTTAGAACATTGGCAGTTAATACAAGGCAGCATTTGAAAAGTTATCACGTGCTAATGATTCCATCATTTGCATACATTCCATTCTCTCCGGGCAGTCCAACCCTTCAGGCTTACTGCAGAAAGTTATTAATACCCAAGTATCACTGGGGTTAGAAGCTGTTGGCATGAAAACTTCGCCAGGAGACAGCCAGCAGAGCAGTGATGAGCCTACAGGGTGATGGAAGGGTACAGGCTACCACTTCCCCTACTGAAATACTCCAAAGATATAAAACATTTTATGCCACTCTATATGAGTCCGAGACCTGCCCAGGTCATCATACAGCTGTGCAGTCCTTTTTAGATAGTCTCTCAATCCCCACCCTAGCAGGCTTAGCCAACGCAGCCCTCAACACCCCAATCACGCCTCAAAAAATACAAGCTAATATCAAACAGATGAAAAATGATAAAGCCCCAGGGCTGGACAGCTTTTCAGCCGAATTTTACAAAGACTTCACATCCCATCTACTCGACCATCTGGTTGCCACATGCAATGAGATTTTGATTAATGAACAACCAGTCCCACCCTCCTGAACTTGGCCCAAATTTCAGTGATTCTGGAACAGGTAAAATCCGAATCTTGTGGCTCTTATCGCCAGATATCTTTATTACCCATAGATCTCAAAATCTTTACGGGGATTCTGGCAGACAGACTGCAGAGCTGTATCTCCACGCTCATTCATCATAACCAAACAGGCTTCAATTCTGGGAGGTTTCTTCAGGACAACATATGCAGGTTGTTAAACATTATCATTGCCCAAAAAAGTTCCACTTCCTTGGAGCTGGCGATCAGTATGGATGCTAAGAAGGCCTTTGACAGGGAGGACTGGCACTTCATGTCATCCACCCTGTCAAAGTTCAGGTTGGGAGAGCATTTGGTCTCAGCTATAGCGGCCTTGTATCATAGACCAGAGTTCGGGTCAATGGCCTACTCTCACTTACCCTTGAGAAGAGGTACCAGGCAGGGTTGCCCCCAGTCTTCGCCCTATCGCTGGAGCCCTTAGCTATCCGGATACGCAACAACCCAAATATTAAGGGAATTCAGGCAGGGGAAGCTGAACAAAAAGTGGCATTCTATGCAGATGACTCTATACTTTTTAAAAGATCCCAAGACTTCTTTGCCTCACCTGCTAAGAGCCTTGGAGAAATTTGGTTCATTGGCAGGTTACAAAATCAACCTATCTAAATCTGAATCGATTGTGCTGAGTGGTACCCCCCCTCCGGCAATTCAAGGAAACTTTCCCCTTCACGTGGGCCAAGAGAAACGCATTCCGGTATCTGGGGATTTGGGTCTCGGCTGACACCACCAAACTATTCCAACATAACCTAATCAAGTTATATCATACCCTGCAAGCAGATTTTGCCCGTTGGAAACTTTTACTCCCTTACCCTATATGGACGAATTCAGGTTATAAAGATGAATGTGTTGCTGAGAATATTATTTCTATTTCAGACCCTTCCAGTCCCACATCCACTATACTTTTGGGTTCAATTGTCTAAGGACATCTCTAAATTCATATGGGGGGCAACATCCCAGGATACCCTTTCACATCCTGGTGATGTCAAAGGGGGTCTGGGTCTCCTCCACATATATAATTATTATCTAGCCGCCCAGGGTGCACAACTAGTTACCTGGGGTAAGCAAAGTACAGACTCAGGCTGGGACTTAATTGACACCGAGGCAGTCAAAAACTATAAACTATGGACATTACCCACAGGTCCTGTGGGTCCCCGGATCTGGCACTCAATCTCTAACTCTTGGGTTAAGCACTCCCTACGCACTCTCATAAAAGTAAGGAAAGCAACACACACTCCGAACACCCTAGACCCCCTCTCTCTCTCTGATCAGACATGTTGACAGCTTTATTCCTCCGAATTCAGATCAGGGGCACACCTACTGGGAGCTTAAATGTCTTGCCACCTTTAAACAACTGACAGATAGAACAGGTTGCCTCCCTTAAGCTACCCTCAAAGATCGCTTCTCATTCCGCAGGGAAGATTTCTATAGATTTCTTCAAACCGGACTCTTTATTAATACTGGAAATAACTTTCAGAAGATCAGTATAGAACTAACACATCTAGAGACCTACTGGTGGGACTTTACAAGAATTAGAGACAAACTGAGGTACCTATCCATTTTATATACAATCCTCACCTCTCAACCAGGGGCTCATGTACTAGAAGAAATTAGAGAAAGGTGGGAGGCAGAGATAAATGAAGTCATCTTAACGAAAGACTGGGCCCATAGATTCCAAAGGGGTTGGCAAGTGACATCAGCAATTGTCTGGCGGGAGTTTAACTGGAAAATCCTGCTGTGTTTAAGACCCCAGTGGCCACCCAGCACTTTAACTAGCAGACCACAGCGGCCTGCTGGCGTATGTGTGGGGGACTCAGGGGAACACATTACCATATTTTTTTGGGGTGTAGAAAACTACACCAGTTCTGGCACCATATTCATGAAATTCTAGTACAGGTGGGTGGTATCTCTCTCCCCTTTACTTTCCAAGACCTGGTGCTAGGCCTCACCACCCTATATTCTCAAAAACAGAAATTAATGGAACTGTGCCAGATACTGAGGGTTGCAGCCTTGAAATGTATCTCAATCAAATGGTTAACTCCCGACCCCCATCTCTGAGGCAATCGTCTCCAAGGTGGAGGAGACAGAGCGTTTAGAAACTATCACATATACAATACACCTAAGGAAAGAAACATTTCTGGAGCTATGGCGACCCTGGCAGAAATGGAGGGAAGCCTGGAGAGGGGAGACAGGTTTGGGGAGTGGAGGAGACTACGTGAGTGATTAAGGGCCAACTAAGGTCGACCCTAACACAGATAACCTTGATTTGGGGAGGGTAAATTTGAATGCCTATGGTTAAAATACTTTGAACACTTTATATAAGATAAATTGTTACGGT
Source organism: Neoceratodus forsteri (assembly GCA_016271365.2). Lineage (NCBI taxonomy): Eukaryota > Metazoa > Chordata > Ceratodontiformes > Ceratodontidae > Neoceratodus > Neoceratodus forsteri. Next base: position 1,138,522,580 of record CM028133.1, read on the forward strand.
GTGTATATATCTTATGCTTATTCCTCTTGTTTGTTATTTATTTTTTTATTTATTTAGTTTTTGTTGACCGGGTAAGTGCACTAGACAAATCCTGCCTATTTTCAGGCACAACCTGGGGGAGGGGGATACAGGTGAATGCCAACTGACCTTGAACAAGATTAAGCTGTTGGTGGTATTTTTAGTGAATGATGGAAATTTGGCCAGGAACCAGAGAAATTCCCCTACTCTTTTTCGATAAGTGCCATGGGATCTTTAACATCCACCTGAACTACCACCAATCCAGGCAGATGGGACCTCGGTTTAACGTCTCATCCGAAAGACGGCACCTCAAAAGTGCAGCACCTCTCTCATGCTGCACTACAGTGTCAGTACTGGGATATTAACCCAAGTGCCAGATGTGGGAACTGAACCCATAGTCCTCTGATCTCCCAGCCTCCGAGGCGAGTGTGCTACCTACCAAGCCACTGACATTTATCATTTATTTTAGCTTTAATGCCACTCCAAGTCTTAAGAAAGGATTCGGGACAATGTGCAGCTTTCTTATAAGAGACCATTCATCCAGTTGGTGACTGGGACAGAGACTGAGTTTGCACTGCAAAAACTGTATCCATCATTTAGAGGTTACTGGCTTCAAGTAGAGTGTACCCTGGCTTTAATTCCTTGTTATGTCTCAGATCACTTTAAGACAGTGGAAAGTAATATTTAAGTTGATTTAACCTTTGTAATAACGTATATTATTGTGTTAGAGATCATTAGACCTGTATCTGATCAATACTTTTTTTCCTTTTGGAAGATGAGCAGTTGTATCATATTTAAGAGATACCAATAAATAAAATGAAGTTCAAAAAAAAAAAGGAAAGCCTCACCCAATTTTGCAAGGTTAGTGGACGATTGAGACAAAAGCCTGTACGTTACATGACTTCGTTTTTTTCTTCACATCAACAAATTCAACTGTTAAAAGTTTATTCGGGGGGGGGGAAGGGCAGGGCTGTGCCAACAACTGTAAGGGCCCCCCTGCAAAATGTTTTTGTGAGGCCCTCCTCCCCACCAATTAAATGTAAAATAACGATTAGTGCATATGAAATTTTTATAGCGTGAGTTTTTTGCATCAGTCCTGCTGAACATGTATAGTTTGTCCATGCTACCCCATCCCCCTTCCTGGCACCATGATCAGCGAACTGAACAATGTAATTTGTTCCTGCTCCTCCTGGGGACACCAGCACCAAGATTAGACATTTTGTGTGATGGGCCCTATTACTTCTTTGTTCTGTACTCTCCAATCATGTGAAACTAGTGTTCGAATCTTCTGTCACAACTGATGACAGTCCCAATTTCAAATGAATAAGCAATTTCTAAAGTGAAAATTGCAAGTTTGTCTGTGAGAAAATGTTGCCTTAATGCTGACCTGTGAGGCAGTCGGCCCCCCTAACAGTGTGGACCCTACTGCAACCGCAGCTCTCGCACCCCCCTGGTCACTGCCCTGAAAGGGGGGGGGGGAATGCGATGATACAGTATGTGTAGTAATGAAGCTAAAGAATATTAATGACTCATGTCCTGCGTGTGTCTCTAGATTTAAACCTTACAATAAATACTGGCAGCTGGACTGAAACCCAAAAGATACAAACGGTCTGCAGTACTATAATGTTCTACCTGCTTATTAGTAAAGCTTTGAGAAATGTCACTGTTTATGTCAGCGTTTTATTAAGCTCTCCAGTCAAATACAAACAGAAGGATGGTGGGAGACACACATTTCTACAGTATCTCAGTTGTTGCATGACATCTGGGATAAAAGGCTTTTACTTACTCCAGCTCCTGTATTTTACAGTGCGGGCTCTGCAGGGCCTCAGACAGATATTTCATTCCTGAATCTCCCAGATGTAAATTGCGTAGCCTAAATACAAACAGACAGAGGAAGTGAGACAAGCATGTCTATATTTTCTGAGCTGTAACATCACATCATTCACTGATAACAGGGTTTGGCCCCTCCCCCCATCTCTCTGCAAAAAGTGCAGCAAAAGGGACACCCAGAACATGAACCACTTGTCAGTCTGTAAGCTGATGACCTGCCTCTCGCCCTTGATCTACTTTTATTGATTGAATTTTGTTGACCCGGTAGGCCCACTGAGACTAGAAGTCCCTTTTTCAGGGGTGACCAGGGGATACAGATGATAACCAACTGAAACTGAACCAGATTAAGCTGTTGCTGGTATTTCTAGTGAATGGGAGGGAAATTTGTCCAGGACTGCGGGGAAAATCCCCGACTCTTGCCAGCAGGGGGAAACTCTTGGTCATCTATGACAGGATGGCCAGTGCTGCAGAACCTCTGGACGGGACAGATGCTGAAGGTACAGGAGAGCTGGCCTCCTCTCCTGTTCCTATTTCTCAAGAGGCTACAGAGTTGGAAATTATAATGGCCGGGTACAGATCAGCTGAATCTGGAGAGGATTTGATGGAAGAAAGCCAGGCTGGGAAGCAGTGTATGAGAAAAGAGAACGTTGTTAAGCAAGGGAAGTTTCCAAAAAAAGGAGCTGTGAGCAAATTTAAATCTGCCATGTCAAAGAGAAAATCTAAACTGCTGTTGGAAATCAAGAAATTGGAAAAGGAGTTGGCGGACTTCCCGGACAAAGCTAATACAGTTGATTTAGCCATTGATGTGCATGTTGAAACGAGACAAGGTGGCAGCAGGAGTGCAAACAGCACTATGTTCTGACAGTACCTTAGATTCTACTCCTTTATCATTGGATGCGGTTGTACCGGCTGGCAGTTCAAACAGAGTATTCTCTGTGTTTGTTTGTTTAAAACTTTATTTTTATACAGGAATATTTGATTAGCGCCAAAAACACTGTTTACAATCAGGTCCTGTAAAATAGTTCCACAAATAAACATTCAACAAACAACGTAACATAATAAATAACATTATCCATAACATACACATTCACTCTGCAAATATTCAAAAAATTTACTTTTAAAACTAGACAGGCTAACCACATTTTGTAGATATTTAGGCAATTTATTCCATGATGAAGCAAATCTATTTTGTAATTTCATTTCCCCATGTTACTACAATATTTAAGTACTGGAATTCTATTTTCTGAATTTCTTGTACAAAGACTTTGGCTATCCAAAAACTGTAACATAACGTACTTAGTTAAAGGATGAATACATTTCGCAGTTCAAACGGAGTATTCTCTGTGTGCCCAAAGCCTGTGAAACTTTTGCGAAAGGACCCTCTACAGCAGCAAAATATACATGTAACCTCTGATGCAGTTGGATCGAAGGAGACAGTCGACTCTCTGTCTCCTGATACAGTGTTCACTTTTCCTAAAAATAAAGCGCGTCCTGGATGGAGCAAGGTTCAGGACCATCGAAGCGCTCGCTCGCACAGCTCCACTGCTATAAATATTGCGGGATCAAAAAATCAACAAATGGCAGAAGAACTGGGAGGTCTGAATTACTCTCCGCAAAGGGCATTACGGTATACTGGTTGGGAGTTGTCTGATACGGGGACTTGGTCACTGGGCTCACAGGATCAGTCCTACCCGAAGATGCTGGAAAATGCAACGCGGAAAGTGGCCACCATCAATACAGACTTGAACTCCAACGTTATACCCCGGGATAATGAATTAAATGTGTCGTTGAAAGTAGGTGAAGTTAATGTTGTGCATAACAGCAATGTTACAAATAATCATAATGAGGTGCCATTATAGGATATGTCCAGGGCTCCTAGAGAGCAGATTGAAATACAGGCTGCACGCAGTGAGGTTTTGGATAATGGGGAAGCAGAGAATATTTCCAGAGCCTTGAGAGGTGGGGAGGTGGAGGAAACCAGTAGAGTAGGCCCTACTAATGAGGTTATCAATCAGTTGAGAGAGGAAGGACATGAAGCTCCTTTTAAGCTTTCGGACTTATTTCAGAACAGGAAAGAACCTGCTCCACGTCATAATGCGGTGTGGATACTGTACAAAGGGGGGTTACAGGATGCCCCAGACAGAGTTTACATTGCTAAGGCCTTATTGAAGGGCTCCATGAGGTTCTTCTCTTCTGGGATGTTTGCCCTTATCAACCTTGGAAATGCTAACTTTGATGTTAGTTTTAAAAATATTTCTAGTTTGGATAGGTTTTGGGCACAATATAATGTATGCACAAATACTCCCCTCTGGTCGCCCTTCCAAAACCCACTATTAAAATCATTATTTTTATGTTCAAAAATGAAGGAGTTCATATAGAAGACATTTTATTTTGGCTTTGACAATGCTGTGAGATTCTGGGTACCCCTTCCCCTACATTAGACAGCGAACAGATTTGGGATGGTGGTTGGAGGATGGCATTGTGCAATTTATTTATTTATTTTGATCTGTGGGGGGCTCCGCCCCCTCCATTACGGGAGGCTGTGCCCTCCCGGCCCCCCACCCTTAGGATTCTAACTCGGGAGGGGGGGTCCAACACGGAGAATACACAGGTCCGGGGGTTCGCGCATAATGCCGTACGCTATTAAGCATATGACATTATGACCCGGTTGGTTGAAGATAAGGCAAAACTGTTTGTGAATAACTCTGGTACTGTCCATTTACCTAGCACATTTTATTTAGGTAGGAATAGAGGAGCTATTTTTTATGTGGGCCAGCCCCGGTCCTGTTTTAAATGTAGGTCATGGGTGCACCTGAGTTCAGCCTGCGATACGATCAAATGTAATCAGTCTTGAGTTTGGACCTAGCTCTGCAAAGTGTCTCAATCTTTTTCGGTGCAGTTTATGTGAATGTACTGGGCATGCATATGGTAGATGTCCCTAGGCTTTACATAATAGGGATGATTGCCCCCCTCATGAAGGAATCATCAATAGGGAACAACAGCAGCAGGCTAAAAGGGTGGTGGAGCAGAGTCTTCGGGCAGGGATGGTTTCGCTAAAGAGGGAGTCTCGGAGAATGTTAGCAGTAATTAAGAGAAAGGACAAGATGCTGCACCAGAACATACTATTGAGGTCTCGGAGAATGTTAGTAGTGATTAAGAGGAAGGACAAGATGCTGCACCAGAACATACTACTGAGGTCTCGGAGAATGATGTTAGTGATTAAGAGGAAGGACAAGATGCTGCACCAGAACATACTACTGAGGTCTCGGAGAATGTTAGTAGTGATTAAGAGGAAGGACAAGATGCTGTACCAGAACATACTATTGAGGTCTCGGAGAATGTTAGCAGTGATTAAGAGGAAGGACAAGATGCTGCACCAGAACATACTACTGAGGTCTCGGAGAATGTTAGCAGTGATTAAGAGGAAGGACAAGATGCTGCATCAGATCATACAATTGAGGTTGAGGGTATGGCAACACAGGTAGGGCAGGAGGTTGGCAAAAGTGCTCCTTCCTGTAACCCTACTGATGAGTCTAGGATTGTAGCTGACATGCCCCCCCCCCATGATAATATGGGTTTTACGACGGTGTCAAAAAAAAGGACAAGGTTCGGGAAGAAGGTGAAGCTTCAGTCTGTCCTTGAGGGAGAAAACAAGGAGGATCTTCCAGAGGATTGGAAACAGGGAAACAAATTTGCTTTATTAGGCTCAGAAGCCACGGACAGGGAGTCGGAGGATGAGAGCACTGACACTTCCTCATTGCTGTCCACCACAGATAATGATGAAAGTGGGGTGTTACAGTCTATTGCCAAAAGAACTAGGCAGTTCAGGAAAGCAAGACTCATCAGATTTTGTAATAGGAAAAGGTTTTGCGGCCATACTCTAAAACAGACTCCTCTTCATAGCCACCATTAATGCAAATAGTATAAACAGAGGGAAAAAATTAACTAGTACGATGTGCTCACTCCAGGAAGTATACAGTGATGATATTTGCCTAATGGATGATACCAGACTTAAAACACATGCAGAATTACAGACTGCATCTCGAGACAGGCCATTAGGGGCGTCATTTTAGTCAATTGGGACAGTGTCCTGTGATGGAATTGGGATTCTTTTCGCTAATTCTGATGTCAAAGTTTCTAGGTTACTGGATATTCATCCTGGGATAGCCTTATTACTTCATCTGTCATATGGTGGTGAACATTTTAGATCGGTGGCAATATATCCCTCACAAACAAAGGCTACTAGAGTAGCCTTATTTAATGAAGTACAGCAATTTCTGCACGCCTCTAGACTAGTGGTATGTCTAGGGGATTTTAACTATGGCCTGCATCAAACAGGGGCTTACAAACTTCAAAACTGTTTTGCGATTCCAGCATACTAAATCAAATAATTCACACCACAGGTTTAAAGGACGCTTATCGTAGTAAACATCAAACTAGGGGCTATAACTTTTTTAAGGGAAGGTTAAAGACCAGAATAGATTTTATTTTAGTGTCCAAAATATTAAGCTTCTTGGAGACATATAATAACTATGTAGAATTTTCAGACCATGTCATGATAAAGTCAAGGATTTCCAGGAAAGACTCTGCTAGATGTAAAAAGAGTAGGTGGAGACTAAATGATGCATTATTAACGAATCCTAACGTACAGAACGCCCGGCAAAGTAACTGGATGGCCAGGTTATCAGTTAGTGATTGCTATGAGGATATTTCTGACTGGTGGGAGGACACAAAAATAGCATGGAAGGCTATGTTCCAGAAAAAAGCCAATTCTATGCATAAATAGTGGAGGGCAAAATAAGAACGATGTTTGAGGGTCAGGAAGAAAAAATTACTCACCTTAGTAATGTTGTTTCTTCTAATGGAGTCTTGCTACATTATGACATATGCAGTTTGACCCAGCATTCGAACTGCTCTGGAGGTGAAAGAGTTAACTTTCCATGCCAGGCATGGAATCTTGAGCGCGAGCTCGGTTGAAAACTCTGTCGTCTGTTCTTCAAACTCAAACTGTCAGATCTTTACGAGCAAGACACACTAAGAGTCTGTGTGGAAGCTGTAAACCTATACTAGCCAACTGGCTACTAAAATATTAACACATTTTTTGGTCCCAAAACAAAGACTCAAGTCAGGGGATCCAAAAAATAAAATACAGCACCCAAACACCCCCAAAAAAAAGGGGTGAAAAACACAGGGTGGGCATCTACTAAGTGCCAACACTGCACTGCCCACCCACATCCCAAGAGCAGAGGTTCTGACAGGGGCAGGCACGCGGGGAGGTCATAACATAGCAAGACTCCATTAGAAGAAACAACATTACTAAGGTGAGTAATTTTTTCTTCAAACAACAGAAGTCTTGCTATATTATGACATATGCAGACTACACAGCAGTACCTCCATGGAGGAGGGACAGAACCTACTTAGAAATAGGCTCTGAAGCACAGCTGTGTTAAACCGAGCATCACTCCTAACCTGGATGTCCAGGAGTAATGCTTGGTGAAAGTGTGAACTGTTTTCCAGGTAGCTGCTTGACATATCTCTAAGATAGGGATGTCCCTGGCCGCAGCTAGGATGCAGCTGTACCTCCGTAGAGTGAGCCCTCAGGCCTGAAAGGGGAACCTTACCCAGTTTTTGATAACAAAATTGATACAAGAGACAATCCACCTGGCAATGGATCTTTAGTGGCAGGTTTCTTTACCAACCTCACCATAAGTGAGGAACAGTTGAGGAGTCAAACCTGTGACCCTTGGTATGCTCTATGTAGTAACCAAGGGCCTCTTTACATCTAACTGTGCAGCCTCCTCTCGCCAGAGGAGGAATGGTCAGTGAAGTACACTGGAAGAGATACAGATTGATTAAGGTGGAAATCTGAAACCACCTTAGGCAAGAACTTCCTGTTAGTCCTGAGGACCACCTTATCTCTGTGAAAGGAGATAGAATCAGGCTCCACTGACAAAGCTTATAATTCACTTATGCATCTGGCAGAAGTGATGGCTACTAGAAACACAGTTTTCCAAGTCAAGTACTTAAGCTCTGCTGAAGACAAAGGCTCAAAGGGGGGGTTGCATAAGCTGAGCAATGCAAACATTAAGATCCCAGGCAGGAGCAGGGTCCCTGAATGGAGGGTTGGTGTGAAGCAATCCCTTGAAAAACTTGGAGAATACAGGGTGAGCAGAAAGAGAAGAGGGCTTTCCTGCTGAAATAAAAGCAGAGACAGCTGCCAAATGCACTTTCAGGGTAGCTGGCCTCAGCCCCAAAGTATTTAGGTGGACCATATAATCCAGGACTGTGGGCAAATCAGCAGATTCTGGGGAAATATGCTTTCCAGAGCACCATATAAAAACCTTTTCCATTTGGAATTATAAGTAGCCCTGGTGGAAGGCTTCCTAGAAGCCTTCAAGATATCGAGTACACCTTGAGAAAGGTGTAGGTCAGCAAACTCTAACTCTTCAAGAGCCAGGCCTTGAGGTTGAGGGATTTGAGATTCGGATACCAAACTCTCCCCTGGGCACAGGTTAACAGATTGTGATTCCTGGGAAGACACAGGGGAAGGTGGACTGCTAAGGACAGAAGGAGTGAATACCAGGGTTGTCTGGCCCAATCTGGAGCAATCAGAATCATCTTGCAAGGTTGAAATCTGATTTTGACTAGTACCTTGAACAAGAGAGGGAAGGGGGGAAAGGCATAGAGGAACTTCCCTTCCCAGTCGAGAAGGAAGGCATCCAGAAGGACTGAGCCCAACACTGGGGGCCTGCAGCAAAAAAGCAAAAGTTGATGATTGTCTGGGGCTCCAAAAAGATCTATCTGAGGGGTGCCCCACCTGGCAAATACTACCTACAGTACTAGGGGATCCAGTGACCATTTGTGATGGCCCTGGGAAATCCTGCTGAGAGCATCTGCCAGGACGTTGTCCTTGCCTGGGAGGTGAACTGCCATGAGGGAGGTGTTCAGGGAATAAGCCAGAGACCACAACTTCATTGCCTCGGTGCACAAGGCCAAGACCGAGTGCCCCTTGCTTGTTGATGTACCACATTGTAGTGGTGTTGTCTGTTCTGACCTGTACCACTTTGTTCGGAACAGATGCAGAAAAAACCTGAAGTGCTAGAAAAACAGCTCTGAGTTCCAACAGATTGATGTGGAGCAGAGATTCCTGAGGGGACCACAATCCCTGGGTGGTGAGGTTGCCCATGTGAGCTCCCCATCCCAAGAGGGACGCATCTGTAGTAAGGGTCAAGGAGTGAGATTGAGGGATGAAAGGAACCCCCTGTCTCAGATTGCTCTGATCCTGCCACCACTGCAGGGCCTGGATCAGGGTTCGAGTTACTGGGATCAATTTGGTTAGAGGATTCTCCCTTGAGACCAGAAGGCCTCATATGGAACTGAATGTCCCTCATCTGAAATCTTGCTTGCACTACAGCTGTGGAGGCAGCCATGTGCCCCTAGGAGCTGTAGAAAGTGCCTTGCTGGTCGAGAGACCTGCAGAGTGAAGGAGGAGGCCAGAGCCACCAGGGTCTTTGCTCTTTCTAGAGGAAGGAAAGCTCTGGCCTGCTTTGTGTCCAGTTCTGTGCCTATGAAGGTGAGTAGCTGAACAGGCTCTAGAACTGACTTTGGAAGATTGAGAAGAAAACCTAGAGATGTAAGCAGCTGCTGGGTAACCTGAAGGTGTAATTTGACTTGGTCTGGAGACTGACCCACTATGAGCCAGTTGTCCAGGTAAGGAAAGATGGCAATCTTTTGCCTTTTTAAGTGACAACTGCTACTGCCAGGCATTTTGTGAATACCCTTGGGGCAGAGGTGAGGCCGAAGGGCATTGCTCTGAACTGGTAATGGCCTGAGGGCAGTTCGAATCTGAGGTACTTTCGGTGGGAGCTTCTGATGAGAACATGGAAGTAGGCATCCTTGAGGTCCAGGGATGCTAGCCAGTCCCCTGGCCTTAGGGAGGGTAAAATAATTCCCAGTCACCATTTTGAATTTTGGTTTTAAAAGGTGCTTGTTTAGGTATCTGAAATCCAGTGGGCAGCCATTCTCCTGTCTTTTTGGGTAAGGAAGTACCTGGAGTACAGTCCTTTGCCCTGTGTGGGGAGGAACCCTTTCTACAGCTCTGAGAGCCAGGAGGGTTGAGACTTCTGTTTCCAAAGCGAGAGCCTCTGATGGATTTGCAGGTGGAAAGGATCTGGTTCTCATCTTTGGAAATTTTTTGAAGCTGAGAACCAGTCCCTGGCTTACTACTTCCAGGACCCACTTGTCTGATGTTAAAGACTCCCAATCCTGGATGAAGTAAGCCAGCCTGTCCCCTACAGGTAATGGAGAATCGATCCTGGCCATCCCATCAGGGTGCCTGTTTGGCAGGGGCTTTAGGTTGAGAGGTGGGAGCAGGCCTGCTCGTATCTCGTCTGCCTCTCCCTCTGAAGAACCCCCTCTGGGCATAGGCTGAAGAGGAGGCTTGCTTGCAAAAGGCTCTGAAAAGGCCTGCCCCTGCCCCTGAAAGCTGCCTCTGAGGAGTGGCTTGCCTTTCCTTGGCCTGTGTACCCTATAAGTGGTCCTATACTCATCCATTTTCTTCATATAATTCTCTGTCTGCTCCCCAAACAGAGAATTACCCACAACAGGAAAATCCATGGCCTTAGCCTGGGTATCCTGTGACAGGCTAGTACACCGGAGCCAAGCCATTCTACGAAAAGCCACAGATGTAGCCATGACTCTTGAAGATACATCATTAGACTCCACTGCAGCATGGAATTGCACCTTGGATGCCTCAATACCATCAGCAGCCACCTGCTCCAGCTCCTTGGCAAGCTGGTCAGGGACCTGTTTCGCTAGAGCCATAACAGTATCCCATCTGGATTTCCGGCATCTTGCAACATAGGCCATATAATTTGCCTGTCTGAGTCCCAAGGATGCTGCCATGTACTGTTTCTTAGCCATGGCATCTATCCTCCTGGAGTCCTTGTCAGGGGAGTGTGAAGCCAAGGGAATATTTGCCTTATCACAGGCTGCAGCCTGCACTACCCCAACATGGCTGCATTGTTGTGAAAGGAACTCCATATCAGAGCCTGACAATGTGTACCTCTTGTCCATTTTTTTATCCACAGGAGGTACAGTGTGAGGAGCTTCTAAAATTTTTATTGTCTGTTTCCTAAAAGATTTATGTAAAGGAATAGACAGTCTCCTAGACTCTGGGATATCCATCATTTCTACATAGACAGGCTCCTCCTGTTCATCCACAGCTTCTTCCAAAGGGAGCTGGAGGGTTTCAGCCACTTTTTTATAAAACATAAAATGAGAAGGGGACTCAGAAAGCCTAGGGGGAGACACTCCTGAAGGTCTGTCTGGGGAGATGTCCGGTTCAATGGGCATATCCAGACTTTCAAAATCACATACACTCTCTTCATAATCTTCCTCCCCCTCCTCCGGTTCATAAAATTCCTCTATATCATATTCCTGAACCGGTGGAACCGACCGAACCGACCGCTTACCTGATGGTGCCGGTTCGGTTGGAATCGGGGAAAGCAACTGGACAATTTTGATCGCTTTAGCTATCTCTGCAGCGGGTTGGAGAAGGAAATTTTGGCTCCACACCTGCTGATTTTCTAGTCCTTTTGCTGGGACTGACTCCTCCGAGTCAGCTCTCCGCTTGCCTGAGGAAGTCTCGTCCTGGTCAGAGGAGGCATTCTCCGTTCGGTTGGCACCGAACCGGCTGGCCATCCGGGTCAGCGGACTTGGCTCTCGCCCTGAGCCTACCAACTCTTATCCAGGGTAGCTGCAGGAAATTCTTGCAAATCTGGCGGTCTGCACTGAGGTGGTCAAACCCCAGACAATAAACACATGTGGTGTGTGGGTCAGCCTTGGCAAAGGCTTCCCCACAGACACTACAGTGCTGAAACCCAGTGGGCCCGGTTTTTCTTTTGGGTTTCTCAGACATAGTGCCAGCCTAACCAAAAACTTGTCCGTTTATGGCAATCCACCAAGCAAGACACCCTTATCGGTTCCCAACCGTGTCACAAGTCATGGGAAAAAACATACTGAAATCCGTTTTTTTTAGAACCGATGAGAACCGGGAACCGCACTCTAAATGCAATTTAACAAAGTTTAACAACAACCTGATCGGTTCAAACCGAACCAATAATATTGTTTGCAAGTTCCACACAGAAAAAATGTAAAACCTATCTATTACTTACGATACCACAGACAGAGCTTTAACCGACCTGTTGCAGTTAAAATATAAACAAAATGCGGTCTAAAAACCGAGAATTACACTTTTTAACCGACAAAATGAACCGAGCAGTAGGAGAAATCTCCGGAGCGACTGTTCAGTGAGGCAGAGTAAAGAATCTGACAGTTTGAGTTTGAAGAACAACAGACAGAGTTTTCAACCGAGCTCGCGCTCAAGATTCCATGTCTGGCATGGAAAGTTAACTCTTTCACCTCCGAGGCAGTTCGAAGGCTGGGTCAAACTGGATATGTCATAATATAGCAAGACTTCATGTTGAAGTGAGTAGTGAGATGATACAAATATTACAAACTTTGCAGTTACCATAGGTAATTCCGGAAGATGTAGGGATGTTGACAAAGTAACTAAAAAAGAAATTATGCAGGTAATAAGACAGCTAAATTCTGAAGCTGCTCCAGCTTTAGATGGGTTTGGGGCAGGGTTTTATAAACATTTTATCAAAAAATTATCTCCCGCTATGGCAGTCCTTTATAATCATATGTTACACATGTCTAGGTTTGCTGTTACTATGTAAGAGGCAGTTTTAGCGCTCATTCATAAAAAGGGGTCTCAGAACAATATAGAGAATTGGAGACCACTGAGTCTATTAAACACGGATAGGAAGACAGTTGTAAAGATGTTGTTGAACAGACTGAATACTATTTCAGGTTATTTAATTAGTCCTGAACAGACACGCGCAGTTCTGGGAAGACAAATAAAAGGCAACATAATAGTGCTTCGGGAGCTATTTGTGCAAGCTGAATCAGATAATGTTCATGGCTGGGGGGTTGGGGCTGATCAAGAAAAAGGAGAGTACAGAGAGACTGGGATTGAAGATCGCAGGAGAGTGGTAGGGAGCCAATGGTAGAGCAGCAGAAGACTAATAGGGGTGGTTCCGAGGAGTGAGGGTGGGCAAATAGAGTATTTAATCAGTGGAGGGGTGGGTGGTGGGGCTGAAAATCAGCAGAGACAGAGAGAGAAGGGGGAGTTGGGAAATTAGCAATTCAATAGCCCTTAGGAAAATGTGGGTGCCAAAAGAGAGCTGACTTGGTAAGGGGTGGCGTGGGAGTACATAAGAAAAAATTACTCACCTTAGTAATGTTCTTTCTTCTAATGGAGTCTTGCTATATTATGACAATTGCAGTCTGATCCAATCTTGGAACTGCCCCGGAGGTGAAATAGTTAACTTTCCATGCAAGCATGGAACTCTGAGCACGAGCTCAGTTAGAAAGCTCTGTCTGCTGTTCTTCAAACATAAACTGTCAGATCTTTACAAGCTAAAACTCACTAAGGGTCTGTGTGGAAGCTGTAAACCTACACTAGCCAACTGGCTACTAACATAAACACACACTTCTTGGTTTCAAACAAAGACTCAAGTCAGGAGACCCAAAAAATGAAAAACACAACACCAATTCACCCCAAAAGAATGGTGAAAAACAACAAGGTGGGCATAAATAAAGTGCCAACACTGTAATGCCCACCCACATCCCAAAACAGAGGTTCTGAGAGGGGCAGGCAGGAGGAGAATATAATATAAGACTCCATTAGAAGAAACAACATTACTAAGGTGAGTAATTTTTTCTTCAAACAACATGAAGTCTTGCTATATTATGACAATTGCAGACTACACAGCAGTACCCCCATGCAGGGACAGAACCTACTTAGGGAATAGGCTCTGAAGGACAGCTGTGCCAAATCGAGCATCACTACGAGCCTGGATGTCCAGGGAGTAATGCTTGGTAAAAGTGTGAACTGTTTTCCAGGTAGCTGCTTGACATATCTCTAGAATAGGGATGTCTCTGGCAGCAACCAGAGAAGCAGCTGTACCTCTGGTAGAGTGAGCCCTCAGGCCTGAGGGAGGAACCTTAACCAGTTTTTCATAACAGAATTGGATACAAGAGACAATCCACCTGGCAATGGATCTTTTAGTGGCTGGCTTCCCTTTACCAACCTCACCATAAGTGAGGAACAGTTGGAGGGAGTCAAACCTGTCTTGGTACACTCTATGTAGTAACTAAGGGCTCTCTTCACATCTAGGCTGTGCAGCCTCCTCTCACCAGAGGAGGAATGGCCAGTGAAGTACACTGAAAGAGATATAGATTGATTAAGGTAGAAATCTGAAACCACCTTAGGCAGGAACTTTCTATTAGTCCGGAGGACTACCTTATCTCTGTGAAAGGAAATAAAATCCGGCCCCACTGACAACGCTTGTAATTCAGTTATGCGTCTGGCAGAGGGGATGGCTACTAGAAACACAGTTTTCCAAGTCAAGTACTTAAGTTCAGCTGAAGACAAAGGCTCAAAGGGGGGTTGCATAAGCTGAGCAATGCAAACATTAAGATCCCAGGCAGGGGCAGGATCCCTGAATGGAGGGTTGGTGTGAAGCAATCCCTTAAAAAACTTGGAAAATACAGGGTGAGCTGAAAGAGGAGAAGATTTACCTACTGAAATAAAAGCAGACACAGCTGCCAAATGCACCTTCAGAGTAGCTGGTCTCAGCCCCAAAGTGTTCAGGTGGACCAAATAATCCAGGACTGTGGGTAAATCAGCAGAGTCTGGGGAAATATGCTTTTCTTAGCACCATATGGAAAACCTTTTCCATTTGGAGTTGTAAGTAGCCCTGGTGGAAGGCTTCCTAGAAGCCTTCAATATATCCATTACGCCCTGTGAGAGGTGTAGGTCAGCAAACTAACTCTTCAAGAACCAAGCCTTGAGATTGAGAGATTTGAGATTCGGGTACCAAACCCTTCCCTGGGCACAGGTTAACAGATTGTGATTCCTGGGAAGGCACAGGGGAGGATGGACTGCTAAGGACAGTAGGAGTGGATGCCAGGGTTGTCTGGCCTAATCCGGGGCAATCAGAATGACCGTGCAGGATTGGGATCTGATTTTGACTAGCACTCTGAAAAGGAGAGGGAAGGGAGGGAAGGCATAGAGAAACTTCCCTTCCCAACTAAGGGCTAAGGCATCCAGAGGGACTGAGCCCAAGACTGGGGGCAGGCAGCAAAAGAAAGGAAGTTGGTGATTGTCTGGGGGTGCAAAAAGATCTATCTGCGAGGTGCCCCATCTGGCAAATACCACTCCCAGAACCAGGGAATCCAGGGACTACTTGTGATGGCCCTGAGAAATTCTGCTGAGGGCATCTGCCAGGACATTGTCCTTGCCTGGGAGGTGAACTGCCGAAAGGGAGGTGTTCAGGGAGTAAGCCAGAGACCACAACTTCATGGCTTCAGTGCACAAGGCCGTAGACCGAGTGCCCCCTTGCTTGTTGATGTACCACATTGTAGTGGTGTTGTCTGTTCTGACCTGTACAACTTTGTTCTGAACAGATCTGGAGAAAGCTTGAAGTGCTAGGAAAAACTGCTCTGAAGGTTGATGTGGAGCAGAGATTCCTGGGGGGACCACAGTCCCTGGGTAGTGAGGTCGTCCATGTGAGTCCCCCACCCCAAGAGGGAGGCATCCGTAGTAAGGATTAAGGAGTGAGACTGAGTGACAAAAGGAACTCCTTGCCTCAGGTTGCTCTGATCCTGCCACCACTGTAGGGCTTGGATCAGGGTTCGAGTTACTGGGATCAACTTGGTAAGAGGATCCTTTCTTTGAGACCAAAGCTCTCAAATGGAACTGAATGTCCCTCATGAAATCTTGCTCCTTGCACTACTGCTGTGGAAGCAGCCATGTGTCCTAGGAGCTGCAGAAAATGCCTTGCTGGTCGAGAGACCTGCAGGGTGAATGAGGAGGCCAGGGACTCTAGGGTCTTTGCCCTGTCCAGAGGGAGGAAGGCCCTGGCTTCCTGTGTGTTCAGTTCTGCGCCTATGAAGGTTAGGAGCTGGACACGCTCTAGAACTGACTTTGAGAGATTCAGAAGGAAACCTAGGGAGGTAAGCAGTTGCTGAGTTACCTGAAGGTGTAAGCTGACCTGGTCTGGGGACTGGCCTACTATGAGCCAATCGTCCAGGTAAGGAAAGATGACAATTTTTTGCCTTCTTAGGCAGGCAAATGTTACTGCCAGGCATTTGGTGAATACCCTTGGAGCAGAAGTGAGGCCAAAGGGCATTGCTCTGAACTGGTAATGGCCTAAGGGGAGCGCGAACCTGAGGTACTTTCGATGGGAGCTTCTGATGAGAATATGGAAGTAGGAATCCTTGAGGTCCAGGGACGCTAGCCAGTCCCCTGGCCTTAGAGAGGGTAGAATAATTCCCAGAGTCACCATTTTGAATTTTGGTTTTAAAGGTGCTTGTTTAAGTATCCAAATCCAGGATGGGCCTATCTACTGTCTTTTGGGGTATGGAAGTACCTGGAGTACAAGCCTTGCCCTTGGTGTAGAAGTGAACCCTTTCCATAGCTCTGAGAGCCAGGAGGAAAGGGACCCTGCCTCTAAGGCAAGAGCCTCTGGTGGATTTGCAGGTGGAAAGGATCTGGTTCTCATCTTTGGAAATATTTTGAAGCTGAGAACCAGTCCCTGGCTTACTACTTCCAGGACCCACTTGTCTGATGTCAGAGACTTCCAGTCCTGGACAAAGTAAGCCAGCCTGCCCCCTACAGGTAGCTGAGAATCGGCCCTGGCAACCCCATCAGGGTGCCTGCTTGGCAGGGGCTTTGGGCTGAGGGGTGGAAGCAGGCCTGCTTGTACTCCGTCTGCCTCTTCCTCTAAAGAATCCCCTCTGGGCATAGGCAGAAGAGGAGGCCTGGGCTTGGTAAAAAGGCCTATGAAAAGGCCTGCCCCTGCCCCTGGGAAGCTGTCCTTGAGGAGTGGCCTGCCTTTCTTTGGCCTGTGCACTCCTATAGGTGGTCCTATACTCATCCATTTTCTTCATGTAATTCTCTGTCTGCTCCCCAAACAGAGAATTACCCACAACAGGAAAATCCATGGCCTTAGTCTGGGTATCCTGTGATAGGCTAGTACATTTGAGCCAAGCCATTCTGCGAAGTGCCACAGATGTAGCCATGACTCTTGATGACACATCATTAGAGTCCACTGCAGCATGGAATTGCACCTGGATGCCTCAGTACCATCAGCAGCCACCTGTTCCAGCTCCTTGGCAGCTGGCCAGGGACCTGTTTCGCTAAAGCCATAACAGTATCCCATCTGGATTTCTGGTATTCAGCAACATAAGCCATATAATTTGCCTGTCTGAGTCCCAAGGATGCTGCCATGTACTGTTTCTTTGCCATAGCATCAATCCTCCTGGAGTCCTTATCTGGGGTGTGTGAGCCAAGGAATATTAGCCTTGTCACAGGCTGCAGCCTGCACTACCCCAACATGGCTGCATTGTTGTGTGAGGAACTCCGTATCAGAGCCTGACAATGTGTACCTTTTGTCCATTCTCTTATCAACAGGAGGTATAGTGCGAGGAGCTTTTAAAATTTTAAAAGTCTGTTTCCAAAAGATTTATGTAAGGAATAGACAGTCTCCTTGACTCTGGGATATCCATCATTTCCACATAGTCAGGCTCCTCTTGATCATCCACAGCTTCCTCCATAGGGAGCTGGAGGGTTTCAGCCACTTTTTATAAAACACAAAATGAGAAGGGGACCTAGAAAGCCTAGGAGGAGACACTTTGAAGGTCTGTCTGGGGAGATGTCCGGGTCAATGGGCACATCCAGACTTTCAAATCCACATTCACTCTCCTCACTCCTCTTCCCCTCTTCCGGTTCATACACACTCTAACTCATACTCTTGAACTCGTGGAACCGCCGAACTGGGTGCTTACCTGATGGTGCCGGTTCGGTCGGAACTGGGAAATCGACTGGACAATTTTTATCGCTTTGGCTATTTCTTCAGCGGTTGGAGAGTAAAGTTTTGGCTCCACACCAGCTGATTTTCTAGTCCTTTTGCTGGACCCGCCCTCAGAGTCGGATCTCCTTTGCCTGAGGAAGTCTCGCCTGGTCAGAGGGATTCCCTCCGTTCGGTTGGAACCGAACCGGGCTGGCCATCTGTTCAGCAGACTTGGCCTCCCTTTCCTGAGCCTACCAACTCTCTTTTCCAGGGTAGCTGCAGGAAAACTTTTACAAATCTGGCAGTCTGCATTGAGGTGGTCAAACCCCAGACAATAAACATAGGTGGTGTGGAGATCAGCCTTGGCAATGACTTCCCCACACACACTGCAGTGTTGAAACCCAGTGGGCCCGGTTTTTCTTTTGGGTTTCTCAGACATAGTGCCAGTCCTAACGAAACTTACCCGTTTATGGCAATCCGCCAGGTAAGACCTTCTATTGGTTCCCAACTGTGTCATCGGGTCATGGAAAAAACGAATAAAACTGCTTTTTTAGAACCGATAAGAACCGAGTAACCACACACTAAAAGATAGATTAAGATATTTTAAACAACTTGATCGGTTCAAACCGAACCGATAAACCGCTTACAAGTTCCACACAGAATAGAAATAAATCTAAAACCTATCTAGTACTCATAAATACCACAGACAGAGTCTGAACTGACTGGTTGGGTTTAAATTTGGTGAAAACGAGAAAACAATACTTTAACCGACAAAATGAACCGAGCAGAAGGAGAAATCTCTGAGCGACTGTTCAGTGAGGCAGAGTAAAGAATCTGACGGTTTGAGTTTGAAGAACAACAGAGAGTGTTTCAACCGAGCTCGAGGCTCAGCGCTCTATGCCTGGCATGGAAAGTTAACTCTTTCACTCGGAGCAGTTCAAAGTTGGAACTCACTGCATATGTCATAATATAGCAAGACTTCATGTTGTTTGAAGGTGCTACACCAAAGGTGTTTACTAACCCGGACGCTGCAATGCAGTATATCGAACATGAATCAAGCAACAAGAAAATGCAGATGAGTGAATTTTACTTTGGACTTGGGCTAAATCATTAGTACTTTTATCCTTGGCGCCCAATATTACACAAGATGCGGATGGAGGAGTGGGGTTGGGGGGGTGAGTTTCTTTCTCGGTCTGCTCGTAGTAACTCTAGGAGGCCTATTAAGGCTGGGTGGGCGGCCTTCCCTGCTTCCCCTGCACTAGCTCCGGCAGGACCTTTTGTTTCTTTTCTCTATGGAGGTGAACCAAAGTGACATTACAGAGATCTAAATGATGCCTAATGACTTTATAATATATGCTGGGACAAATCTTTAGTTAATTTATTTATACTTTAACAGCAACACGCTACATTACCGGTCTGATTAGCAGAATGTGGTCAATGGGGAGCTGAAAAACTGTCCTGCATATCTCTGCACATTAACTGCGCAGTGGGTTAATCTATGTATGTACAGGGCAGCATTAAGGTGGGACGAGGGTACAGGGGGGTGAGGAGCATGTGCTCGGTCTGTTCCGAAACTCTTAGGAGGCCTATAATGGCTGGAGCGGGCGGCCTTCCCCACCTCCCTTGCCGCCAGCCCAGGGGCCTAGAGTGGCTCTACAGTGCTCCACCTGTAGCTACCGAATTTTGCTTTGCTTATCATACTTGGGTCCCAGAGGCTGCCTTATTTCTTGTTTTATTTACCTTAGAATACAGAATCAAGGATAAGTTTAATCAAATTAATAGGAGATGTAAACTCATCCTCTTGCTTCAATTCTATCTGCAGGGAAATGATGTGGGTAGGGAATGTGTGCCTGATTTTAACTAGTGAATTGGTTTTCCTTGAATATATGGACACAACATAGGTCCCGAGGGGATTCAGTTGGTTTTATTTTGTATGTGTTCCAGATGGGGTGGGCACGGGCCAGCACAGGAGATTAGTTTTATGGTCAGCCCCTCCTAATGAGGCAGGGGTTACTGTCACACACCCAGGGATTAAAAGTCAGTCGGTTGCTGGGCCGCAATGAAAAATGGCAAGGTCAAGTTAGAGCGCACACATCGAGCTGTAATGCCGCTGCCTGTGGTGGAGCTGCCCTGGTCAGATAATTATGCGCCTATAACTTCCAGGACCGAGACGCTTATTGAAGGCTCACGGGTCCCAGGGTCCCTGAGTTTTGAGGGCCACAGATTATTCTCTCGAGGACTATTCAGCCCGCTTGTTGAAAAAACGGAAGGCCTTTAACGGCTGATGGCTCAGCCCAGGAGCCTTAAGGTGGAAAAATTTTCTGGCATACCCCCGCCACACTCAGAATCAAGTACGAGGGAGTGACCTACTTCCTTCTGGGAGCTCGAGAAAGCGGAGGAGTTTGTAAAGGGCCTGAAGAGGAGAGTGAGCTGAATGGTGGTGGGGAGATACGAAGAGTTGGAAGGTTGGTTATAAGAGGTTGCGATTTCGCTGTTCCGGTGGAGTTTTTGACTGCATGGCTACAGATAATAAATTGAATTATGTTGAGAGTGTTCCTAGTTGGTGCCGTTGAGCTCTTTATTCCCGAGAAGGGCAGTTCCTGGAGGAGAACAGATGAGGGCTCAACCTGGTGGAAGAAAGAACAGTTACGTAAGAACTTATCGTAACAGCAGATCTTCGAGAGAGGCACTGCTGCAGGTAATTACGATTAGGGACTGACGCCGGGCGCGGCAGGACCCCACAGAAACATTTCTAGCTAGTAGGTCTCCTGGTGAGGGACCGCTTCTATAAACAGGGTGACCGGCGCATACGACGCCGGTGTAAAGGGGTGGTCCTCGACGCCACACCTTCCAGTTCTTTCCCGCCACAAGCCAGGAAGGTCTGGACGAGAGAGAAGCAGATGTTTCCATTCCTGGAAAAGAGCTAAAAAGCCTAGGGGATGGAGGGCGGAAGTATTATACTGCAAGAGCCTCTCAAGATCTACTGTTACGTAAGTTCTTAGGTAACTGTTCTATTTTACCGAGAGGGCTCTTGCAGGTAATTATGAATAGGACTGAATCCCAAGCAGTCTGGAACAAAGAAAGACACCGGGAGGAGGGGACTACTCCAAATGGTAGTAGTAGCCGTGCAAGCCTCAAGACAGGAGGCCTTGCAAAACAGTTAGCCCAAGCCTGCTCTACGATGAGAGGCAATATCCAAACTGTATTTTGTAAAGGTATGGACAGAAGTCTAGGTGGCGGCAGTGCATATGTCTGCCGAGACACATTCTTGTGGAGTGGCCTCTGACTTGACCGCGAGGGACTTGTGGTATTTGTCATAACAGAAAGTGATGCAATGAGCCAACCACTTAGACAGGCATTGCTTGAAACAGCATAGCCTTCTCTTTGTGGGCAAAGAGACGAACAACTGATCAGTCTTTCTGAGATCCTTCGTCCTGTTGGTGTAGTATCTCAGAATCCAGTGTACATCCATAGTATGGAGTAAATATTCCCCTTGATTAGAGTACTGCGTAAAAAAGACAGGTAGCTCTATAGACTGATTTAAGGTAGACTCTGCTACTACCTTAGGTAGAAACTTAGGATTCATGCGAAGAGCAACTCGTTCCTTGTGAAAAATCAAGTGGGGGATTTTACACATCAGGGCCTGGAGCTCGGAAATTCTTCAAGCTGAAGTAATGGCCACCAAGAAGAGCGTCTTCCATGAAAGAAACTTCAAATCTGCAGAAGCTGCTGGTTCGAAGGGAAGAAGAGTAAGTTTCTCGAGAACAAACTTCAAGTCCCAAGGAGGAGGAGCAGGAGTACGGATGGGAGGCCTCAGATGGAGGACCCCTCTGAGAAAGGTCTTAGAGACCTCCAGTTGAGCGAAAGCTTTATCAGTGAAGGGAACATGGTAGGCTGAGATAGCTGCCATGTGAACCTTTAAAGAGGAATGGCTGAGACCCAGGTCGAACAGATGATGTAAGTACTCCAGCAGAAAAGCCACTGAACAGGAGAAAGGCTCCACATTCTTGGAGGCTGTCCAAATAGAGAATCTCTTCCACTTCATAGCACAGGTGGACCTGGTGGAGGGCTTTCTAGCCTCCGCTAAAATCTCCGCCACTTTTGGAGACGCACCAAAACGGGATTGGGCTAGGTCTGCAGGAGCCATGCATGTAGTTGAAGGGACCTGAGGCCTGGATGGACCAGGGTCCCCTGATACTGGGTCAGCAAACCTCGAGATAGAGGAAGAGGAAGAGGAGGATCCTCTGAATACTGTTGTAGAAGAGAGAACCAGATTTTCCTGGGCCAGAAAGGAGCTATCAGAATCATTTTCGCTCCTTCTGAGGCTAGTTTCTGCAAGACTCATGGGATCAGGGAAATTGGGGGAAAAGCATAGACAAATCTGTCCTTCCAGTCGAGAGAGAGCTGCCGCCCAGAAAGCGCCTTGCTCTGGAACGAGCGAGCAAAAGGTGGGAAGTTTTATGCTTTGGGGAAGGCGAACAGGTTCTACCTCATGGAGTCCCCCAAACCTGAAAGATATCATCTAGTACCCTTTGGTCAAATTTCCCACTCATGTGCTAGAGCAGAAGAGCAGCTTAGTTTGTCTGCCAGAGTGTTGTCAACTCCTGGAACATGAATCGCTGTTAGGTGAAGGGTGTGTTGTGATGCCCAATCCCAAACCCTCATTGCCTCCCTGCATAGATGGTAGGATCGAGTTCCTCCCTGTTTGTTGATGTACCACACTATGCACATGTTGTCCGTCTGGACGGCTAGGTGGCCGGGAAGGAAGTACTGGTGAAGGGCTTGGAGAGTGTACAACACAGCTCGAAGCTCGAGCACATTGATGTGGAGAGCTTGTTCCAGCTTGGACCAGGAGCCCTGGGTCCGATGAGGACCTAGATGGGCCCCCCAACCTTCGCCTGACGCATCTGTAGTCAGAGTCTGGGAGGGGGGAGGATGAAAGGAAGGGACCCTCTGAAACAGGTTCTCTCAGACCATCCACAATTGCAAGTCTCGCACCTATCAGCGATGGGATCAGAACTAACTGATCCAGGTTGTCCACTAGTTGATCCCACTGAGAGCTAAGAGTCCACTGAGAAATCCTCATGTGGAGTCGAGCTTGGGGACTGTCTGAATAGCTGCGCCATGAGCCCCAGAAGACGAAGGACCGACTGCAAGACCCCTGCATTCTGATAGCAGGGAAATCTGGGTTTGAAGAGAGGCTGCCCTGTACAGAGGCAGGAAGGCCTTGCTCACGGTCATATCGAGGATAGCCCATGAACTGTAACCTCTGGGAAGGAACCAGATGAGACTTGGAATGATTGATGGTAATACTCAGGCAAGTGAAACCTGCTGGGTGAGGGAGAGAAATGCAGGAGCTGCTCCTGGACGAGGCCGCCAGAGTCAGTCATCTCAGGTAAGGAACACTTGTACTCCCATTGTACGCAGGTGGGCCACTACCACAGCCAGGCATTTGGTAAATACTCGGGGGGCCGAGGATAGACCAAAAGGGAGCACCTTGAACTGGCAGTGGTCCCCTGAAATGCAAAACGAAGATACTTGCAGTGAGAAAGGTGAATGGGAATGTGCAGATAGGCATCCTGCATATCTAGGGCACAAAGCCATTGACCCAGCCGAAGGAGGGGCAGAAGGCTCTGCAGAGAGAGCATCCTGAACCTTTTGTAGTCTACATAAAGATTCAGGGAACTGAGATCTAGAATGGGTCTGAGATCTCCCGGCTTCTTTGGGACCAGGAAGAAATTGGAATAGTAACCCGTCCCTTGAAGATGAAGGGGAACGGGTTCTATCGCTTGCTTCGAGAGAAGAGCAGAGATTTCTTCCCGGACCAAAGGAAGGTGTTCCCTTGAAAAGGACGACTTCAGAGGGGGGTGGCGGGGTGGTTTCTGAAGAAACTCTATGGAGTGGCCTCACGCTATGAGCTGGAGCACCCAAGAATCCGTAGTTATCTCCCATCCCGGAAAGTGGAGGGAAAACCTCCCTCCTACTGGTTCCTCTGGGAAGTCCAGAGGCGGTGGGAGAGGAAAGGAGTCAGGTGGTGGGGCAGTGCCGCTGCTGAAGCGCTTTGCTGCTTTTTGGGTGGAGGGGTCTTAGCAGCTGCGGGGCCCGAGGTTTGTGGCCGCCTTCCTGTGGTTTCGCCTTAGGCGAATCTGTCTGCGAAAAGGACGGCGCTGCTGTTGATGGGGACGGTACATGGAATCCACTGATTACAGAGCCTGCCCCTTCTCCTGCAATCGGTGATGATGTCCTTGACATCACCTCAAGAGCACCGACCCCCAGAAAGATGCCTCCTGAACAGTGGATTGCACTCCGACCAACCCTGACACGCCGGAGCGCAGGCATGACGCCAAGACCCATCGGCAAAGTGGAGCTCCACCCAGCAGTGTCCACTGCATCGTATGTCACCCGCAGAACGTGGTGACTGGCCGAACGAGCAGCAGAACAGACGAGGTCGGCTAACTCTTGTTTGACTTGGGAGTCAGGCAAGGAGTCCAGCTTGGATTCTACCTGAGTAAGGACAGCCTTCTGGTAATCCCCCATGTGGCCGACGTAGTTCAGGGCCCGAATTCCCAGTGTGGAGGAAGTGTAAATCTTTCTTCCATACTGGTCCAGAAGGTGAGATTCCTTATCAGGAGGGGACGAGCTAAGATGTTTTGAGTGTGCCGATCGGCCATGAGTGGCACTAATCATGACCGAGTCGGCCCGAGTGTGAGAGTCCAGGTAGTCAACACCCTCAGGAGCCTGGTATAGCCTGTTCGACTTCCAAGGAAGTGGGGCTAATGCCGACAGCTGTTTCCATATCATGGTAACAAGGTCGGCGTGAGGCTCTATCCAGGGTGGCACTAATGTAGGAGCTGTCACGGGCAGGTCCATATGTTCAGCAAGTTTCAGTCGCTGAGGATCTGGTTCCAGAGACTGCCACTGATGAACTTCCTGGATTTTTCTAAGCAACTCCATAAAAGAGGGATCCTCTGGAGGAGGCTTCGGAGGAGTCCTCGGCCGGGGCTTAGACAGAGAGCGAGGCTCGTCGTCCCTCTCGAAGCCTCCTTCGGAAGAGTCCGAGGAATCTGAGAGTGAAGAAGAAGAAGAGTAAGACTCCCTTACCCGACTTGGGGGCGGAATGGGTTCCTTGGGTAGCACCCGTGAACGCGTGTCCTGCCCCTCTCTGGACCCAGACGGGAGTGTCCTGGAGTCCGGAGGTGGTGAGGGAGTGTGACGTCTCGGACGTACGGGAGCCTGGGGCGGCACCATCGTCGTAAGGCGGCTCTTGACCTCCCTGGTGAGCTGAGCCTTGGCCTCGGCCCACCAGGAGGCCAGTCTCCTGCAGATCCACCGGCGGCTGTAGGGGAGGTGGAGGAGGATGGGGAAAAGGATATGGGTTAAACCCGTATGGAAAGTATCCAAAACCCTGCTGTGGGAAACCCAGCGTCGGGTATTGTGGTGTTAGACACTACGGCGTCGGAAAGACCAGCGTCGGGTATTGCAGCACTGGATACTGAGGTCCTGGGTACGACGGTGTTGGATAAGATGGCGGGTACCCGGGAGCCGGGGGAGCTGCCGAAGCAGACGGCCTGGCCGGCGGCCTCACAGGCAGGTCCACATTGGAAGGTCCGGAGGGCCCGCTGGAGGGAGGGACATCCGGAAACGGATGTCACCTGGGGCAGGTAGAACCAAGCGCTGAGGTCCGCGGAGGTACCGGCATCAGGGCCGGCGCCCGGGGGGCTGACGTCAGATCCGGTTCCAAAGGAGGAGGGTCTGACGGAGGAGGAAGATCCCCAGCCACATCTGGGGATGGGGGAGAAAAATCCCCGGGGTCAGGCCAGGGTGACTCTGCATCCCCGGACGGCAGCAAAGGCTGCAGGGAACCGGGTACGGCGGACTGGAGGGGGGGTCCGTCGTCAGTTCCGTCGCCCGCCGAGCATTGGAGGTGCCGACGTGCTGCTTGAGGGCGAGCTCCCGGCGGGTGCCGGAGGAGCCGGCATCCAACTTAAGGGAGCCATCCCCGGAGGTGGGCAGAGTGGAAGGGTTGGCCTGGTCTGGAGGGGTAGAGGCTTTGCGCTGCCCCGCAGGGTTGAGCGTCTTATCGGCCCTCTCCATGCGGACATCGGAGGAGCCGACGCCCGACTTACTGGAGTCGCCCATGCTGGTAGGCCGCAAGCCTGCGGCCGAACCGGGGGCAGAGGCCTCCAAAAGCCGGGCGCCCACAAGGTCGAGCGTGAGCCAGACAGGTGGGCCAACGCCTCCGAAACCTTCGGGAGCGGTCCTCGGAGGGGCGATTTGTGTCCCTGCATCTCCCGCGGGAGACGCAGTAGAGGAGGTCTTCTCCCGGTGCCTCTCCTTGTCCTTTTTCCGATGTCCTTCGGGGGAAGTGGATGCCTGCATCAGCTTTTTAACTTCTTTTCCATAGAACTCATCTTTTTCTTCAGAAGATGGGCTTCCAGGGATTGTTGGCGCCGTTCGGGTAGCCGCGTTGAAGTTGAGGCAGTGCTGGCACTTCTCGACTGGGTGATCTGGGCCTAGGCAGAAAAGGCAGAGGGAATGGCTGTCCTTGTGTGGCAGTTGGGTGCCGCACAAGTCGCACTTGTTTTTGTGCTCAGAGGGTGTAGGGGACGACATACACTGATGCTAATCTGACGTTATAAGAAAAAAATAACGCATTTCGGTAAACTGACTAAAGATAGGGCTGACAAAGCACAAACTTTTCTGCGAGGCGCTGCAAGAGCTAACGGCGGGAAAGAACTGGAAGGTGGGCATCAGGGACCGCCCCTTTATACCGACGTCATTATGGCCTTGGTCTGTCATGGGCGGTCCCTCGCAGGGACTGCTAGCTAGAAATTTTCAGGGGGTCCTGCCGGTCAAGGCCAGTCCTATTTGTATCATCACTGCAAGAGCCCTCTCAAGTAAGATCTGTGGATTAGAGGGCTCTGAGCAGCTTGGAGACTGGGCCCTGATGTGCGTTCCCTTCCGCTTTCATGGAGGGCTCTCCCCTACACACTGGTTGTGTATGAGAGTCCAGCTGGAGGCCTGAGGGCCGCGGACATGTGGAGAACTCTTAACGCCGGTGAGCTAGGAGCGGGGGAGGGCCTAGCATGTGTTTTTTGATGGCGCGGCCTAGCCCCCCGCACCACCCCTCTG
Source organism: Neoceratodus forsteri (assembly GCA_016271365.2). Lineage (NCBI taxonomy): Eukaryota > Metazoa > Chordata > Ceratodontiformes > Ceratodontidae > Neoceratodus > Neoceratodus forsteri. The sequence goes on from CM028133.1 coordinate 1,138,549,483, forward strand.
ATATCGTCGGGTCCATGATGTTTCCATCTACTGGCATTAATTAGGTGGGGGCATGTTAAAGGGGGTGGGTTGAGGATATGAACTGGGCATCTGGTTTGAAAGGATGAAGAGAGGTCAGGGGGTCTGGGGGCTTTATTAGGGGTTAGATGAAGGTACGTTAACCTGGAGGGATGTTTTATGGGGTGGTTTCTAAGCCTGAGGCCTAGGGTTATGATAAGGACCCTTCTTTGGGTCGTATGACTGAGAGCATCCTTGGGACCTTTTTGGAGGGGAAGGTGGGGAGTTGGGGGAAGGAATACAGGAGGGGCGAGCAGTGAATTTGAGTGCATATTGTAGGTGGTCTTTCTTTTGGGTCTGGCGGGTATAAGTGCTGGAAGCCGAGCTATATCCATGTTGGTGGAGGTGGGGTGAGGGATTGGGAGGAATAGGCTGCGGTATGGAGACTGAGGACTGTGCCATAGGCCCCTCCACCTGAGTAGGGTGTGGGATGGCCCTCACCCAAGAACTAATGCGGTGGCCTGGGACGAGGAGGTGGGACAGGAGTGCCCAGTAACCTTTTTTGAGGGGGAGGCTAGCAAGGGGGAAGGGGGTGGGCTGAGACGAGATTGGTGCTGGGATGAGGATAAAAGAGGTTTAGAGGGGAGGTTGAGCCTGCTCAAGGGAGGGAACCGTGTGGGGGGGGATGACAATGAATGGGTAACTGGGACGGAGGTGGGATATAATAGGTTAAGAGGGGGCAAAGAGGGAGGACTAGGGCGAAGAGGAGATAAAGGGTGAGACAGTTTGATGGGACGCTGATTGGGGGAGGGGGTGCATCGGTGGGGGTTTGAGATAATAGCTGTAAGGGTAGAATACTGCTCGAGCTAGAGATGGCCATCTATGGGGTCCCCGGGAGTGGGACAGTTCCGGAAGGAGGCATTAGGCTGTTGGCAGGGGTGGCAGGACGCGCATTTCGGTTATGAGGGAGAAGTGTTGAGTGTTTGTTCTTTATTGTCTTTAAATCTACACTTGTGCTATGTTAGCAATTAGTGTTATAGAGGGAAGGTGGAAGAGGAGAGTTTACAAAGGGAGGATGAAAGGGGGGAAGGGCGGGATTGGAGGGGATTAGTTATAAATGTTAGAATAGATAGATTTCTTACTGTTTTTGCTAGTAGCATAGTCACCTGGTTATATCTCAGTTGTGGTAGTTGAGTGTGCAGAAATCAAAGGAAGTATATGAAGGCGCCTGTGAGTCATATGGGAGGTTGGATATACATAATGCAATGTCAAGTGAAAACATCCCTAAAAAATGAAAAGCTACACAGGATGGGATGGGTGATCTCGTAAATCTAAATGTTATATCTTGGAATGTAAAAGGTATAGCGAGCCCAGTGAAGAGGACCGCACTTCTTACCGCACTTGGACGAAAGGGGGCGCAGGTGACATTGTTGCAAGAGACGCACCTAACAGATCTGGAGCATGCCAAACTGGTGCGGAATTGGGTTGGGAAATGTCTAGCGGCCTCTTATTCCTCGCATAAAACGGGGGTAGCAATACTCTTACGTAAGAATTTGCCCTTTGAGGTGAAAAGAGTAGTGAGAGACCCTAAGGAAGGCAGATACATTTTTGTCACTGGAGTTTGGCGAGGAGAGACACTTACATTTGGTTGTGTCTATGCACCGGCAGTATATGACCCGTCTTTTTACTCCTCTTTGCTGGGCTTGCTTGTCAGGGAGCAATTTCCGGGGCTCATTATGGGGGATTTCAATTGGACAATGGATGCGAAGATGGATCATTCTGCAGGTAAGGGGCGTGAGACGGAGGCCATGGGGCAGTGGCAAATTGGAATCGTGGATCTAGACATGGTGGATGGGTGGAGGGCAGTTAATCCCACTGGGAGGGAGTATACGTTTTATTCTAATCCCCATAAGACTTGGTCCCGGTTAGATTATTTTTTTCTGCCTAGAGGTTGGGTAGGAAGGATAAGAGAAGTCAGAGCTCCATTTTCATCTCGGATCATGCTATGGTAGTGCTGAGCATCTCCGGGGGAGCTGAGAGCAGGTCTTCAATCTGGAGATTTCCTACGTACTTAGCTAAGGACCAAGTGTTCAAGGAATACCTGGCAGAACAATGGAAGCTCTATGAAGAGATGAATGATATGGATGAGGTTTCCAGTTCCATTTTTTGGGAGGCGGGTAAGGCTTATATGCGGGGGGCTATAACAGCCTATGTGACCAGGATTAAAAAACAGAAAAGGGGTAAAAGGGAAGAATTAGAAAGGCAAGTGAAAGAGCTGGAGAAGCAAGTAGGGGGAGGAGAAAGGGGAGAAGCCCCCAAGATGTTGGCAGTGGCAAGGGAAGTCCTTAATTCTCTCTTAAGGGAAGAAGCAGGGAAGGCTTGGTTCTTCTGCCAGAGGAGGGTTTTTGAGTGGGGGAATAAGCCCGGGCCCATGTTAGTGAGGCTTATGAAGGGGGGCAGATGCCCAACTCGGATCCTGTGGATTAGGGAGAGGAGGGCAAGTTATTACAAGCTCAAAGGCCATAGCAGAGCTGCTGGGAGTTTCTATGAAAAGCTGCATAGGGCAGGAGGAGTGTATTCGTAGTTTTTGAGAGGGTCATTTGCAGAGGATCACAGATGAGCAGAGAGGTGCTGAGTCAGCCCATTTCAAGATTGGAAATCCTGAGTGCCATACAGAAGTTACAGGAGGGAAAGGCCAGTGGGCTTGATGGATTCCTGCTCGAGTACTACAGGATTTGGGGGGGGGGGGGCGAATGGCGAATGTGCTGAGGAGGGTATTTGTGAGAGAGGAGGAGGGGCAGGTCCCGGTACTGCCTGACTCATGTTATGAGGCTAATATTTGCTTAGTACAGAAAGGGGGTCAGGATGAGCTTAAATGTTCCTCCTATCGACCAATTTCTCTTCTCAATATTGACATGAAAATTCTAGCCAAAGTCCTTGCCACCTGTTTAGAGAATATTCTGCTGGAGGTGGTTCACCCAGTTCAGACCAGGTTTATTAAGCGGCGGCAGTCCTACCACAATGTACATAGGCTGTTAAACATTGTATGGCGGGCTAGACAGGCAGGAGCCAAGATGGGGGTGATCTTGTTGGACGCTGAAAAAGCGTTCGACAGGGTAGAATGGGGATACCTATTCGAGGTGATGACCTGGTTTGGTCTAGGGGACCCATTTATAGGGTGGGTCAGGGCCATGTACCAAAAGCCGAGTGCACAAGTAACGATGAATGGGTGCCTGTCTGCAAAGTTTGGACTAGGTAGGGGACGAGGCAGGGGTGTCCTTTGTCCCCTCTACTATTTGCTCTGGCGATCGAACCACTAGTGTCAGCGATATGCCAGCATGAGGGTGTGGTGGGAGTGGGGGACAGAGAGGGAAGAGTGCATAAGGTGGTGCTTTATGCAGATGATATGCTGCTATTTTTAGGAGACATGAGTGGCTCTATGGGATGTCTAATGGATATTATTGAAAAGTTTGCAGGCTTCTCTGGGTATAAGATTAATGTAAGGAAATCTGAAGCCATGGGGTTCCCAAAAGTCGGTCCAGAGGTGCAGCAAAGGGGATTCAGGGTTGTCAGGTCAGATTTTAAATATCTTAGGGTCCGTATCGGCCGGAGGTGGGAAGAGCTGTATAAGCTGAATTACCACCCTCTGATAAATTTGGTATTGGCAGACCTGAAGAGATGGATGCAATTACCTGTATCTTGGATTGGGAGGATAAATCTCATAAAAATGAATATTATCCCCCGGATCCTTTACCCCATGCAAATGCTGCAGATGAGGCTTACGCAGAGGGATGTGAAACAGTTAGAGAAAGGGTTCACGGACTTCATTTGGCAGGGGAAAAAGCCCAGAATAAGTTTAGCGAGGCTCAAGGCAGATAGAAATGGGGTGGGCTTAGCTTCCCGGATTTGGGTGCATACTACAGGGCAGTGCAACTCCGGGGCATAGCGGATTGGGTCCACAGGCCTGAGATGGCTAGTTGGGTAGGACTGGAACAGGAGGAGACACCAGGGAGGCTCACAGCATACCTCCATAGCAGGGGGCTGCGGGCATATAGAGACTTAGGTGGCGGTAACCCATTGGTCCGAGAGACGTTGGAGGCCTGGCACCACTTATGGCGACTGAAGGGGGGGGTCCTAGAGGGAACCCGTCCTACTTCAGTGTAGAAACCCTTCTTTGTCCCTGGGGGTGGAGGATAGGGGTTCCTAGAATGGGAGAAAGAGTGCGGTGTGTGTGAGGTACTGTTGGAGAAGGGGTTGGGTGAGTTCAATAATGTCAGGCGAGACTTAAGGCTGGGAGCCTCTCATCTGTTTCGATATCTGCAGCTGAAAGCATAAGTAGGACAACTGGGTATAGGGGAATGGGAGGCTGCACCCAAATGGAATAGAAGCGAATGGTATGTCAGGCTAGGAAAGACACAAAAGGGTTTGTAGGAAAAATAGCCAAACAAGAGAAGCAGAGCCTATCAGACTTGGCCGGGCCCCTAAGAGCCCTTTGGGAAAGGATCTAGGGTTGCAGATTTAGGAGGAAACTGGGATGTAATGTTGTATGCGGAGGAATTATGATATGCAATAAATTTAAGGAGGCCTTCTATAAGTTCTTGCATAAATTTACTGGCCCCAGTGGCAGTACATCGGGCACACCCTGCAGTTTACTTGAACTGTAGAAGAGTGCGGCAGAGGACTAGGCACTTTTTCCACTGCTTCTGGATGTGCCCGGTTCTGGGAAGGTACTGGGAGTGCGGTCCAGGAGGTAAACAAAGGGATTGGGGGCGCTATTGCCGTGACCCCTTAGTCTGTCTATTCGGTGGAAAGAACTGAAGGAGAAGCAGTGTGGCAATTATTGCCTAGATGGGCAAGGGTCTCGCTTGTGTTGGCCAGACATTGCATTTAGAATACCTGGGTTACTGGAAATGGGCCTAAGCTGGCTGATTGGCGAAAGCTGGTTATACGCACATTGGCTTTGGAGAGGCTCACATGGATAGTTAGAGATAGGGAGGAGGTGTTCTTGAGGGACTGGGCCCCCTTTATGGTGACCTTGAGTTTGTCCGAAAATTTAATGCTCCATACAGGGTTGAATATGTAGGCTCCAGGGGGTTGGACAGGTATAAGGGAAACACTCCTCTGGGGGGGGCAGTGAAGGGGAAAGAACAGCTGTCAAACCCTGGTTTAGAAGGTTCTCTTTCTGTTGGCACTAACATTCTAGTATAATATAAATAGCTGTGGATCGGATGTTTGCTCTATGCACTGTATATAATAATAATGGGTAGTCTTCCGAGGAGATTTGAATACATAGAAGATGTAGGGGTAATGCTGCACACTCGACTATACCTTAGTAAGGGGAATATGTGGAATGTATTAAGGAGATAACCAGGATTTGTGTGTGTCTGTGTTCGTACTTGTCTCTTGTTGTATGTAGTATGTATAAGTTCTTTGTGTTGGAAAACTTTTAATAAACAGAATATACAAAAAAAAAAGTCAGTCGGAACACTTGGAGAATGACAGGACGTGTGAGCAATAAAAAGACTGTATGCTAAATTATGAGTGGGGCCTGCCCATTCCTGTTGGGCTCCTCATTCGGAGGTTCCCTGGGGGATGGACCCCTAAGTGTTCTCGATTAGCCCAGACTTACATATCTACTTTATCTAGACAACTGGGTTGTGAAAAATTACATTTTATGTTTAGCAGTTCGGGGGTCCTGGCACCACTACATCTGGCTTTATGGAGAAGAAAATGACGGTTTGGCCAGTAGGCTATTTCACGATAGTAGAGGGAGTTTTAATTAGAGGTACACCTGGGGGGAAGGGGGAAGCTAGGTGGTGAATAAAAGTCTGATACCACCTTGCTAGATTCCTGACACAAGGGGCTTAGTTTTTCTAATAGATTAGGTAAGCGCTGCAGGTCTTTATCTTTCTTTTCCTTTTCTTTCCTTCTTTTATCTTTTCTGGGTCTTTTGGGGGGTCTCTGAAATGTTACAGATGAGAGGGGCAGGGAGGGAGGATCTGTTAGATTGGGAGGAAAAATAAAAAAGGACAAGAGTCGGGTGATGCAAGTGGGCTCGGGGTAGTTGTAATGCAATGTGCTTGGGAGATCCTTGATCTAGGAATATATCTGATGCCACTGAATGGCTAGTTTAAAAATGTTATCCTGGAATGTAAATGGCTTAAAAACTACAGTGAAACAGAAACATGTATGGGCAGGGGTGTCAGGTTTTTAAAAAGTTTGTGGATGCTCAGAGTCCTAATAAAAGTCCGGGGGCCTGGGGGCCGCCTAAGCCCCCAGTAGCTATAGGGTTTTTCATGCTTTCTGGTACATTTTGGTGGCTATTTTGATACATTTTGGAATGAGTATGCTACCATCACAACTACTTCAATGTAGAGGATGCCAGGATGCCATTGGGGGCTATCTGATGCCTGAGCAGGTGCTAAGATCAATAAGAGAGTGCCCATCTGGAGGGATCTTTCATGCTCTCAGTTTTGCAAGCATGTCAGAGTACTGATGTTAGGTTGCAAACGCAGTGCCACCACTCAACAGTGTGCAAGTGTATCCTGAAGGGCTCTTAGATGCCTCCAGTTAAGGACCCATGGAAGAGTGCCCGGGTGGTGGGCTTTTTGATGCCCTCACATGCTTTAAGGATTACCTTAGTGATGGTTACAGACAGTGCCACCACTCCACAGGGTGCAACAGTGTCTTGGAGGGCTCTTTGATGCCTCCATGTGCTCCAAGAAGACATGGAAGAGTGCACTTTGTGGGCTGTTTGATGCCTCCAGGCCCAGCTATGTGCTGCAACTGCAAGAAGACATGGAAGAGTACCCTGAGGACTCTTTGATGCCTCTAGGATGGTGCTGCAGGAAGACATGGAAGAGTCTTGTCTTTTTCAGCACCTTGTAGATGCAAACTAAAATCTCAAAGGGCATCCTTTTAGCAGCTGGAGGCATCAAACAGCCCTCCAGCCGGGCACTCTTGCACCCTGTGGGGTGGTGGCACTGTCTGCAACCTAAAATCACAAAGGACATCCTTAGAGCACCTGAGGGCATGAATGAGCCTTCCACGGCACTCTTCTATGTCTTTGTGCAGCACCTGGAGGCAACAAAAAGCCCTCTATCTATGGCACTCTTGTACCATGTTCAGTGGTGGTGGTGTTGTACCCTATAATCACAAAGGACATCCTTAGAGCACCAGGGTATCACGGAGCCCTTTATGGCACTGTTCCCTGGCTTGGCGGGCTCTTTGATGCCTTCACGTGCTGCAACAAGACATTGGAAAGTGCCCTGGAGGGCCCTTTCATGTTCCCAGGTGCTCTAAGGAGGTCCTTTGTGATTTTAGGTTGCAGACAATGCTACCACTCCACAGGGTGCAAGGGTGCCCTGGAGGGCTCACTGACACTTCCAGGTGCTGCAGGAAGACATGGAAGAGTCTTGTCTTTTTTCAGCACCGAATGGAAGCAAACTAAAATCTCAAAGAGCATCCTTTTAGCAGCTGGAGGCATCCAACAGCCCTCCAGGGCACTCTTGCACCCTGTGGGGTGGTGGTACTGTCTGCAACCTAAAATCACAAAGGACATCCTTAGAGCACCTGAGGGCATGAATGAGCCTTCCAGGGCACTTTTCTGTGTCTTTGTGCAGCACCTGGAGGCAACAAAAGCCTTCTATCTAGGGCAGTCTTGCACCATGTTCAGTGGTGGTGGTGCTGTACCTTATAATCACAAAGGACATCCTTAGAGCACCAGGACATCACACAGCCCTTTATGGCACTCTTCCTTGGCTTGGAGGGCTCTTTGATGCCTTCATGTGCTGCAACAAGACACAGGAAAGGGCCCTGGAGGGCCCTTTCATGCTCCCAGGTGCTCAAGGGTCCTTTGTGATTTTAGGTTGCAGACAGTGCCACCACCCATAGGATGCAAGGGTGCCCCTGAGGACTCACTGATAGCCTCCAGGTGCTGCAAGAAGACATGGAAGAGTCTTGTCTTATTTCTGCACCAAATGGAAGCAAACTAAAATCTCAGAGGCATCATTTGAGCACCTGGAGACATCAAAGAGCCCTCCAGTGCACTCTTGCACCCTGTGGAGTGGTGGCACTGTCTGCAACCTAAAATCACAATGAACACCCTTAGAGCAACTGGGGCATAAAGGACCCTCCAGGGCACTCTTCTATGTCTTCTTGCAGCACTTGGAGGCATAAAAGACCCCAGTCAGACATTCTCCCATGTCTTCTTTCGCACCTGGAGGCAACAAAAAGCCCTCTAGGGCACTCTTGCACCCTGTGGAGTGGTGGTGCTGTGCCCTAAAATCACAAAGAACATCCTTAAAGCACCTGGGGGCATTGCATATCCCTCTACAGCACTCTTCCCTGGGTTGGAGGCTGTTTGATAACTCATGTGCTGCAAGAAGACACAGAAGAGTGCCCTGGAGGGCCTTTCATGCCCCAGGTGTTCTAAGGATGTCCTTTGTGATTGTAGGTTGCAGACAGTGCCACCACTCCACAGGGTGCAAGAGTGCCCTGGAGGGCTCTTTGATGTCTCCAGGTGCTAAAAGGATGCCCTCTGAGATTTAATTTGCTTCCATTCGGGTGCTGAAAAAGACAAGGAACTTCCATGTCTCCTTGCAGCAGCTAGAGCTTGGAGGCATCAAACAGCCCTCCAAGAAACTCTTCCTTCCATGTCTACTTGCAGCATCTGGAGGCATCAAAGAGCTCTTCTGGACACTCTTAAATGTCTTCTTGCAGAACCTGGAGGCATCAAAGAGCCCTCCAAGGGAAGAGTGCCATGGAGGGCTCTTTGATGCTCCCAGGTGCTCTAAGGATGCCTTTTGTGACTTTAGGGTACAGTGCCACCACTTCACATGGTACAAGAGTGCCCTGGAGGGCTCTTAGATACATCCAGGTGCTGCAAGTAGACATAGAAGAGTGCCCTGGAGGGCCATTTCATGCCCCCAGGTGCTCTAAGGATGTCTTTTGTGATTTTAGGTTGCAGACAGTGTCACCACTCCACAGTGTGCAAGAGTGCACTGGAGGGCTCTTTGATGCATCCAGGTGTTGCAAAAGGATGCTCTAAGATTTTAGTTTACCTCCACCAGGTGCTGCAGAAAGACAAGGAACTTCGATGTCTTCTTGCAGCACATGGAAGCAACAAAGAGGGCACTCCTGCACTCTGTGGAGTGGTGATGCTGTATCTTAAATCACAAAAGGGCAACCTTAGAACACCTGGGGGTATCAAAGAGCCCTCCATAGCACTCTTCCATTGGAGGACACTTTGATGCCTCCAGGTGGTGCAAGAAGACATGGAAGAGTGCCCTGAATGGCTCTTTGATGCCACCAGGTGCTCAAAGGATTCACTTAGCACGTTATTTATTTATTTTAAAGTTGATAACAGGGAAAGGTACTATGAGCAGAGCTCGTTTCAGAAATGACCAGGGGAAGGGGGAACCATGTGTCAGTGTAATGGCATTACAATTTTTTAGGACTAGTCAGGTCAAAAGTAGGAGTAATTGTAAGTTGTTAAGACACAGTTGCTGATGATTTTCAATAGTAAACATAACTGCAAATGCCATGAATGATTACACATCATTTAACCATATAGAAGGCATTCTTCGAACTGTTGCTCTCCCAATAAACTCATCAGCTATTTTGTCCATGTCTAATGCATCAGTTGTGTTCTGATGAATGTGAAGCAGAGCAACACTATTTAAGCGTCTCTGTGACATTGTTGATCTAAGATATATTTTCAGTCTCCTGAGTCCTGAGAAAGAAGCGGCTCAGCTGTACAAGTTGATACTGGTAGTCAGTAAGATCTGAATAAATTTTACAAACTCGGGCAGTAAATCATGAATGCTTGTTTTCTGTGATGACACAGTACAAATCTTGCAATGAATCAACAGTTTTCCGTAGCTTTTGCAATGTCAATGAACATGTCAGCCGTAGATTGCAGATGCCCTGCATCTAAGTCATTGCCATAAAATTAGATATGGAATCTAATGACCCTTGTCCTATCGCAAATCGTTCTGCATCTAACATAAGCTTCTGAGCTGGAGTCTGAAATCTATCTTTGACTGAAAGAACAACCTGATCAATCACTTGGAAAATATTCTCCTGAAGTGGTCTTTTGAGGATGCATCAGTAAATGATTCACAGCCATCATCTATATGATGAGGAACTTTGCGTTGACGCGGAAGAACTGGTTCATCTAACTGCAGTTCCTCAGCTTTTCCATCCGCTGTACTCCAGAAGTTGTCAAACTGCCCTCTGTATTGTTGCATAATGTCGAGAAGAGTTTGAATCATACAATTAGCTTTTAGAAATTGAAGAGAGGTTGCTTGAAGGGCTGTGTTTATGCTGTCACAGTGAGAGAAAATTTTTAAGAGAGGACTCAAGAAGAAAATCCTTTAACTGATCGTAGCTGTGCCAAGAACCCTCCTGCTTTGCCCCACACTCCTGAGTATTCTCTGAGGACACACTGTCCAGAAATTCCAATAATGCTAAATAGTTTTCTAGAATCTAATTTAAACTATTTCCCTCATTGTCCACCTTGTTGGAGCAAATGGTCGTAAACAGCCAGGCCTAGTGTTTTCCATACCGCTTTGTATGTTTTCAAAAAAAGTTAATCCGTTTTGGAGAGTCTCTAATGAATGTTATGAGTTCCCGTAACTGATTTAGTATGTCTCGACATTCTTGTATTTTGCTGATGCAGTCCTGTACTGCAAGGTTCAAGGAATGTGCCAAACAATGTGCGAAAAGGGCCCTGGGCTCAACAGCATTTAGCCTAGCCTGCACTCCAGAGTGAATACCAGCCATAGTAGCAGCTCAGTCATAACACTGACCCCGGCATTTATTTATATCCAAGTCAAAATGTAACAAAACATCTTTAAGGATACTGAACAGTGTAGCAGCATCTACAGCTGGTGTTTCATGAAATCCTAAAAATGCTTCTTCAATTCCGAAATCCTCACTGACAAATCAAAGCGTGTGAGACTTGCTCATGAACAGTAATGTCCGTTGTTTCATCCATCATTACAGCAAAATACTGAGCTGCTTTGATTTTGGAAACAATTGTGTTTGCACATCTTGTCCCATAATGTCAGCATTTCATTCATTATGTCATGAGACAACCACCTGTAGCTATCCCATAACAACCACTGCTGCAACTGTGGACAATCAATGGCTTGCACTTTTAGCACTTGCATGTAATTTGATCTCTCATCTGTATGGCCCTCACTGATAGCAAGACCCTGTGGGGCCAGTAATCTTAAAGTTGTCCTCATTTTTAAAAGTGCAGTTCTTGCATCTACTGCTCGCTGCCTACTGGCATCAGACATAATGCTGTACACATTTTGCTTGACATGTGTTTTCATTACAGCCTCACTGTGGCAGCCACTTTTTTCATGGGATTCGAATCTTTCTATTGCCTTACGCCATGCACTATAACCAGTAACTGTGAATGCTTCATCAGCTTTTGTGGAAAATGTGAGCAGTTTTTCTCTCTTGCCTCTTTACACACTGAACAGAGGCTTTTTTAATTGGAATCATACAGTAACCATTTGAACCGGTCAAACCACCTTTCTTGAAAGGTTCTGCCTTTTTTCTTGGCGGCTACTAATGATTCCTCCTGTGACTGTCTTGTTTTTCCTTTTACAGACAGAGTGCTGCTGCTGCTACATGGCTCCTCAACATCGCCCACGTCCACATCCCTAGCAATGGGAACTTGTGCAGCTGCAGTTTCCTCAGCTTCAGCCTCACAACTTGCTACGTCACTTGTTGATGGTGCTGCTGTTGTACTGCTTGTCTCACTGTGTTTAGCCCATTTTTTAATAAACTTGTTCATTTTAACATACAGTGTGTGTTTCTCTTGTGTTGATTCAGAATAGGTTACACTGTTAGTTGCTGGTCTGGACAGAATATGATGAAAACATTAAAGTCAGTGGAGGTCAGAATAGTACTAGACAATCAGTTCACAGCACTTTGTTTTTGACACAAGGACCCCTCTTAAATCCTAATAGTCTGATTTATTTTGTTGTTTTTTATTGGTTTTTGGATGGTCAGACACTGAGTGACTGTCCAGACAGGACAGTAGGAGGACTATAACAGTACTGACAGGCTAGGTTAGTCTCAGCTGCTCACCCTCTCACACAGACTTCACAAGCACCCACAGACAGAGCACTGCCTATTCACTTGAGTCTTGCACTAGAAGGCAGAAGACACCTCTGTGCAATCAGCACTCTGACTTTAATATTTTACTTGTATTTTTTCTTTCGGACGGTCAGACACTGGTACGGACTGGACAGGAGGACTGTGACTGTCTCAGGATCAGACTCAGCTGCTCACCCTCTCACACAGACTTCACAAGCACCCACAGACAGAGCACTGCCTATTCACTTGGAGTCTTGCACTATAGGGCACAGAAGACACCTCTGTGCAATCAGCACTCTGACTTTAATATTTTACTTGTATTTTTTCTTTCGGACGGTCAGACACTGGTACGGACTGGACAGGAGGACTGTGACTGTCTCAGGATAAGACTCAGCTGCTCACCCTCTCACACAGACTTCACAAGCACTCACAGACAGAGCACTGCCTATTCACTTGGACTGGCAGGATAAGACAGAGCTTAATTCAATGTGGCACTTTGAATAAAAATATTGCACTTGGAAGCAGCGAGCAGCGTGTTTAGTGGTGCTGAGTGCTGGACTTGCTGAATAACTATAAGACAGAGCACCACCGCCTATTCACTTGCAAACCCCTCTCTGAAACCTACACTCTGACTTGATTTTGTTCACTTTTGGATGCTCCGGCTCTGCAACTGGTGGTACGGGCATGACTAGACAGAAGTACTAGGCTGCAGCCCATCAGTCTCCCAGTCAGCAAACAATGACCAACTGACTGTTGTTCAATTCACTCAAACTGAAGTACCAACTCTCTCTTCCTCTCTAGACTGAGAAACTCCCCCGCTGCGGCTAGCTAACTTTGCTGCAGACGAAAGACGACCCACACCACTGACACACACAGCCTGAGCCTGGCCCTCCTAGACCGAACCCACTGCAAAATGTTTTTGTAAAAACAATGCTGTTTGGTTTTACTAGTCTGTCCTGATTCCTCTCTCTCTGACTGACTGCTGGTGACTGCACTGCAGTGTTGCCAGAATTATTTGTTCAGTTTGTTTTTGTTCTATTTCTGTCCTTAATCTTGCTTTTCTATCCCCACCAAGCCAGAGACTCAGTGTCACACAGTCTGTGGTTGTGTTTGTTGAACAATTACTGAACACTGTGTCTATAGTAGCACAGCACTGGCTGCAACCTGCAGACTAGTTTTAAAATTTTTTTTTTTTTTTTAATTATAACGCGGTTCTGCCTATCTGCAACAGGGCGGGTAGTTGGGGTACAGCACCCTTGGTCCCTTAGCTAGCTTAGCTAGCTAAAGAGTCAGTTCTTGACCAACGATGAACAGTCCACAACCAACAGTAACTATTTCATGAAAAGCGACTTGATCCTCGCTCAACTCACACACAGCAATGGATCCTCACTGCGTGCAGTTGACCAACTCACTCTGCTGACTCTCCTCCTCCTCACATGTGATATGCAAGCTGGCAGCTCTCAGTTGAAGCTGCTCTCTACCTGCATCACATGACCGTCTCCTTGACAAGTCATGCGTCTATGATCGTCTTCTATCCCAGCGATTGGAGGAGCGCAGGGAGCCAGTTGCAGCGAGCGAGTACAAGGTGCACGGCACGCAGGTTGGGGTTGGGTGTCAGAAATCATTAAGAGTCGGACTCTGGACTGGGAGCGATACCATACCACCATAGGAGTCACTGTAGTGTAGCAGCTTGGCTAGTAGCAGGTGATTTATCTCCTACCTACCTCGCAAAACTGTCTTTTTCAAAGTTTCTTTAGGAGCCAGTAGTGTGTGATCTAATGGGGATTCACAGTAGCTTGTAAACTGGGACTCAAGTATAGTTTTTGAGAGGGTCCAATTTCCCCTCCTCCCCCCATTAGTTACTGTCAGACACTACCCCTGGCTGACACACCGTAACACCATCCCCCCGATCCCCCAAATTCCCCAATCCTGGCTGGCACATATAATATTGCTGACAGCAGGACGGAGTGACAGGCATGAAAGACAGAAACACCGACATTGTGTAATCTTGTTGACAAAAACTCCAAAGTGTTTCATCTCTGCACTGTGGCAGCTTCCTTAAAAATCCTGAAGAGAGTAAGCTGCAACTGCAGAACCTCCAATTCGGCCACCGAAACAAATCTATCCCATTTCCCAATTCTCTCCCAGAAGCGCGAAGGCTGTACAGCTTGGGATGTCTCCTCCCCATTAAATATAAAAATAGTGCCCTCACATAGTGAGATGATAGGAGGACTGTGCTCACTCTTCACACTTTCTGGCTCTAAGCTGTTAGGGTAACTAGAATCCTGATTCGAATCAGGATTACCACTGTCAGTGTAAGCGAGTGGTTGCCCAGCTGTCGGATGTTTGCAGTCGCCCCGCTCCCCAGGAACCCTGCAGAGACAAGCTCTCCTAAAAGGAACAAAACATTCAGGAATCAGGAGAGGAGATAAGAAGAGAGAGCTGTTGTAAAATGAAATAGGAACATGCTGCTCCTAACACTCTCTCTCTCTCTTGTTCTCTCGCTCTGTGACACAGCAACCACATGAAGCTCCCAAATCGGCCAGGCGGGACCCGTACCTCTTAGCAACTCAGCTGTCAAAGTGAGTTGTTCAGCGTCTAAGTTCACACTGCTGTCCCGTGGCAGCAACTCAGCATAGATACAGTACCTCGCAGTGACTTAGCTGTTAAAGTGAGTTGTTTGTGCCAGTGCCAGGTTGCCGCTACGGGGAGGGGATCGGATTTGTGAAAGTTGAAGGGGCAGTCCACGGAGTATCAGGCAAGCAGGCAGAGAAGTGGGAAATTAAAAGGCAAGGTGGAGGACAAGAATTTGGGGTGCTCATATAAACTTTGTGGGTGCTCGAGCACCACGCTGTCGGCCCCTGTGTATGGGCATATATTAAGAAAAAGAATGCAGATATTGTGATGCTACAAGAATTGCATTTAACATGTGATGAGATTAAGCGAATAGAAAAAAAATGGGGGGGGGACGATGATAGCACCTTATTTCACGTCCAAGGCCAGAGGAACATGTGTGTGGTTCAGACTGGGGGTCAGGGTTCAAATTCATGCAACCCAAAGAGACAGTCAGGGAAGGTATGTTATAGTGAAGGCTACGGTGGAGAAGGAATTGCTAGCCCTGAGATCCTTATATGGGTCTACATTTGATTGTCCAGAATTTTTGAGCACCTGGCTATCATGCTAGCAGTGTTCCCAGATAAAATGATCATAGGGGTGATTACAGTACCTATTAGGATCCTTCTTGACCATTCTAAATCCTGATTCAGGCGTTCCCCCAGGAGTGTGGGAGCCCTCCAGAGATTGGAGGAGGAAAGGGCCTTGCAGGAATTGTGGAGATTTAAAATACAGGTTACTCACCTGTAACAGGAGTTCTAGGAATGGTATATGTTGTTCATCCACACTGTCTGGCAGGTATCCTTGCCGCTTTAAATCTTGCAGAAAGGTCTTCAAGCAGGCTCCTCCCACCCACCCGGGTGGTAAAACTCTCAGCTCCGCCCCATGACGACAGATCTGGCCCGCTGGAAGCTCAGGTTGTGCGTCGAGCGGGGGGAGGTCGGGATGGAGTCGTGTGGATGAACAACATATACCATTCCTAGAACTCCTGTTACAGGTGAGTAACCTGTATTTCTAGGGACATGGATATGTTGTTCATCACACTATCTCATGAACTCCTAGCAGTTCTCTGGGAGGAGGGAGGCAAGGCACACACCCCCGATACTTACTTGGGAAAGAGAGACGGGAGAACCGAGGCCCCAAAACCAGCATCCCGGCGTGACTCAAGGTCGATGTGGTAATGGGTGATGAAGGTGTGTGCTGACTTCCAGGTAGCAGCCCTGCAGATTTCCTGGATAGGGACGTCCCTGGCAGCAGCCATCGATGCAGCAGTATGGTGGGTAGAATGAGCTCTTATCCCTCTGGGAGGCCCCATGCCCACCAACTTATAGCAGAGATCTATGCAGGAGGTGACCCACCTGCCTATCGTCCGCTTGGCTGCAGGTCTGCCAGGTGCAGCTTCAGCGTAAGTGACAAACAGCTGGCGAACCTCTCCCCGAATTTCAGCAGTGCGCTCCTTATAGTAAGCGAGCACCCTTCTAGGGTCCAGAGTATGGAGCCTATATTCGGCCTCCGAGGTGTGATGGGTAGAACACCGGCAGAGTCAACACCTGATTAAGGTGAAACTCCGACACCACCTTCGGAAGGAATTTCGGGTGGGGGCGCAGGACAACCTTGTTCCTGTGGAAGACCAGGTAAGGAGACTCGATGCAGAGCGCCTGGAGCTCTCCCATCCTTCTGGCTGATGAAATAGCCACCAAGAAGGCAGTCTTCCACGACAGGTGAGAGAGTTCACACCTGTGCATTGGTTCAAATGGCTTGCCCATGAGCTTTGCCAGTACCAGCAGTAGATCCCATGGAGGTGGAGGTTCTCGCACCGGAGGGGAAATGTGATCAAGGCCCAGTAAGCAGAGATGGCTGCCAGGTGCACCCTTAGGGTCGTCGACCTAAGCCCTTGCTGAGAAAGGGACCATAAATAGTCCAAGATGCTTGCCAAGGAACAGGAGGAAGGGTCCAAGCCCTTGCCCTGACACCAAATGGAAAACCTTTTTCCATTTGAAGGCATAGCATTTTCTGGTCGACTCCTTACGGGACGCCTCAACTACGTTGAGGACCTTGTTGGAAAGACCCAAGGCCTGGAACTCTAGCTGCTCAGGAACCAGGCTGTCAGGTGCAGGATTGAAGGTCCGGATGGAATACCTTCCCTGATTGACTGAGAGCAGGTCGGGCGAGCTGGAAGCTGCCTCGAAGCCTGGAGCTGAGGCTGAGGAGATCTGGGTACCAGTACTGGCAGGGCCAGTCTGGGAGCTATCAGAATCACCTGCGCCTTGTCCTCCTTGCTTTGAGCAGCACCTTGTGCATCAAGGGGAACAGGGGAAAGGCGCAGAAGAGGCCTGGGGTCCACGGCCTCGAGAAGGCATCCCCCTGCAGAGAGCCCTGCTGAGGGGGCGGGCATGGAACAGCCTCGACTTCGCATTCTCCCTGGAGGCAAACAGGTCCACCTGAGGTGTGCCCCAATGGGAGAATAGATCTCGTACTACCTCCGGCAGGAGAGACCACTCGTAGGAGACAGCCCCTATCCGGCTTAGGGCATCGGCCAGGGTGTTGGAGGCTCCTGCCACATGAATGGCTAGGAGATCCGCCTACAGGCTGCGCACGAGTGACCAGATGCGGAGAGCTTCCTTGCATAGGAGCATGGAGCGCGTCCCACCCTGGCGGTTTAGATAGTACATGGTCGTGGCATTGTCCATCTGGACCCGGACCACTTGACCCCGAAGAAACCAAGCAAAGGCGGTGAGAGCTAGGCGGACTGCTCGGAGCTCCAGCAGGTTGATGTGACATCGGGACTCCCACGGGGACCAGAGGCCGTGCGCTCGGTGTTCCCCCAGATGGGCACCCCAACCCATCAGAGGGACTCGGTCGATAGACCGTCGGCTCGGGGTGGACAAGCGGATGCCCTCCTGCAGATGAACTGGAATGGTCCACCACTGGAGAGTGTTCCACATCCCTGGGTCACCGTCACTAGCTGGTCAATGGATCGCGGCGTGGGACCACTGGCTGGCCAGCCCCACTGAAGGGGTGCATGTTCCAGCGGGCCCAATGGACCACGCTGGTACAGGCCGCCATGAGACCCAGGAGCGCAGGAAGTCCCGGGCAGGCGCAGTGCCCAACCAGAAATGATTGGGCAAAGGAGGAAAGAACCTCGGCCCTGTCTGCGGGAGCAGTGCTCTGGCTTGAAGAGAGTCGAGCTCTGCCCGATGAAAGAATCACCTGCTGGCTCGAGTTCTGACTCGGAGTCTGGGTTGATGGAGGCCGACCTGAGAGCAAACCTGGAGGGCCAGATCTCTGGACCGCTCCACCTCCTGTCTGGAGGGGGCTGCTATCAGCCAATCGTCCAGGTAAGGGTAAACCCGGACCCCTCAGCGCCACAGGAATGCTGTCACCACTGCCATGCATTTGGTGAAGACCCTGGGAGCTGGAGATAAGCCAAAGGGCATGGCTTGGAACTCGAAAAGGGAACCTTCCGCTCGAAAGCGAAGGAACCTTTGATGGGACAGACGGATAGGGACGTGAAAGAACGCGTCCTGTAGGTCCAGAGAGCAGAACCACACGCCGTGTTCCAAGGATGGGATTATCTGAGCCAGAGTGACCATCCTGAAGGTTGAGACCTTAGGAACTTGTTCAGGTCATGTGGAGTCGAGAATGGCGCCAGCCCCGTCCGTTCGAACCAGGAAGTACCTGGACATGAACCCGGGTTTGAGGAGGGTCCGCCACCTCTCTTATCACCTCCCTTCTCGGGAGGAGGAGGAAGCCGAGCGTCGGCCCGGCGAACTGACAGCGAGGCTTCGGACCCCGAGGCCCCCCGAGGTGCAATGGCTCTGAAGGGTGGGGCCTGCTCGAACTCCAGAGGCAGGCCCTTTCCTACCACCTCCAACACCCACCTGTCTGTGGTAATAGCAGACCAAGCGGAAAGGAAATACCAGAGCCGTCCCCATGGGGAGACACTGGGTGAGGTGGAGCGAGGTTGAGGCGAGCACCTCAACCCGTCACTGTGCAGGCTTGGAGGAGGGACCGCCGAAGGACCGCCTGGGCCTTACCTCCCTGCTTCCTGGAGGAGGAAGTCGAGGCTTGGGTTTGGGGCCTGTAGCGAGCCTGCTGGCCCTGGTGTTGCTGGGCCGGGCATGCCGGGGGCGCAGACGGACGAAAGGGCTTGGGTTGAGGTCTGCGGCCCTTGTCCCTCTGAGCGGATGATACCGAGTCCAAGGTGGCATTGGACTTTTCGATCCTCTGGAGGTGGCCTTCCACTCCAGGGCCGAAGAGGTCGGTCCCCAAGAAGGGGACATCCGCCAATTTGTGCTGGGTATCCTGCTGTGAAGGTGGATATCCTCAGCCATGCCCGACGACGCATAGCCACTGCAGCCGCTACTGACCTGGCGCATGAATCACCGATGTCCAAAGCAGTCTGAAGTTGCTGCTTGGCCACTGCCCTGGTCCCGCACCTGCTTAACCGTGGTCTGCAGGTCAGCCGGAAGATGAGGGACCACCTCGTCCAGGGAGCCCAACAGGGCGTGAGCAAAATGTGCCATCAGTACGGCTGAGCTGGCCTGACGAAGGCCAAGGGAGGACGCAGCGTAGACTTTTCGCCCGGCATAGTCCAATTTCTTGGACTCCTTCTCGGGGGGTTTGTCCCGTCCTTAGCGTTTCCGGCACGCCGGAAAACACTGTCAGTAACCAACCCCTCAGCTGAGGGATGTTCCGAGAAACTGGACAGGGAACCGGTAGGGACCGCATACTTCCTGGCCATCCTGGCCGAAGGCGCAGGGCAGGAAGCAGGACATTGCCAGAGCTCCAAGGCCGGGCCCAGAATGGCCTCAGCCACAGGAAGGCCTCCGTGGGAATCCCCTCGGCCCAATATCTCCGTGAGGGGATACTTGGCCCCTTGGATATGGGCTCGAGCTGCATCCCAGTGAATTCCGAGATGAGTCTGCGCAACCCCAGGAAGGACGAAGGGCTGTCGTCCAGCGACTGACCTCCAGAGGACTCCAAGTCCACTCGCTTGGAGAAAAAGGAGGAATCGTCGTCAGACTCGGAAGAGTCTGCAAAGAGCTGCCTCGGGCCTAAGCCACCCTCCACCTGCCGAGGGCGATCGGGAGTGAGGGTGACCGACAGCCTATGGGGCAGACCCTGAGCCGATCGAGAATTCTTGATCGGAGCCCCAAACCGCGGCTGTGGAGGCGGAGGTTCCACCGGAATCGGTGGAGCAGCTGGTTTTGGCCAAACAACCGGCCTGACAACAGGCTCCTCGGGTAAAGCGGGGTTGTTTCGGCCGCTCCGGTGACAGCCACTTAATGGCCGGGGAAGGCGACAGCGTCGGCTTATTCCCGGTCAGAAGGAGCTGTTGCCACATGAGTCTACGTGTCGTCGGCGCAACTTGCGTCGGCCTCCCATCCGAGGAGGAAGCGGCGGCGCCCGCTTACCCATGATGAACCGAGACCGCCTATGATGGCGGGATCGGCTGGACTGCTAAGAAGTCCGAGATCGAGAACCTCGGCTTTTCCGAGGACTGTGCGGAGAGGGGACGGGTGGAACCGGCTCCTCCCTCGGCTCGGAGGGAACACCCAAGGGCTCTGGAACCGGAGGCACTGGCAAGCCCACGGGATCTTCAACTCCCACCGGGGGAACTGGGGAGAGGGGATTTTCGGCTTCGCCGGTCGACAACCCGTCCAACAGGTCGAGAAAGATCTCGACTGCGTCGACGGGAGTCTCGGTCAACTGACCCGACAGGGACACCGTGAGACCAGTGGCGAAGCTGAGCGATCGACCAAGTCGATGGCCGACAACTCGGGGAGGGACCTTTCCGCTCCCAAGAGCATCGACGAAGAGACTTACCCTTGTCTTTCTTCTTGGACCGAGAAGAAGAAGGTCCAGCAGACGCTGGTCCCTCTTCCTTAGTGGAGAGGGACAGACAAAGCTCCTTAAAGGAAGCTGTGTAAGAGGACCCCAAGGAAAGCGGAATAAAAGCCGCGGTCGAGGAAGATGCGGCCCGCGCAGCCTCCTCTTCAAGGGCGATCATCAGCTCTAGCTGAATCGCCGAGCCCGCCGCCGCGGTAACCGCCGAGCCGGGCCTCTTTTGGCTTAACCAGAGGAAGCGTTCTCTCGTGGCCCCTGGTGTAAGCGGGCGCACGGTCTTCGAGGATGTAGGCTGGAGAAGGAAGAGCACAGGTCGCAACCTCGGCTCGTGTTTTGTGGCCTAAAATAGTACATACACGCGGTGCGAATCCGTCCGAGACATCTTTCTGCCCACAAGGGCACCAACAAAACCGGAGTCGATTTGTCCATCGCAGCCGTGAGGGATAGGAGACCAAGTCTTTTAAGCAAAACTTTTAAATTGGAAAACCGAAGAATTAGGAACCAGTCTTATACGCAGAGCGTTAAGGAGGGAACCTGAGCTTCCAAGCGGTAAGGAAGATCTGGCATCATGGGGCGGAGCCGAGAGTTTTACCACCCGGGTGGGTGGGAGGAGCCAGCTTGAAGACCTTCCGGCAAGATTTAAAGCGGCAAGGATACCTGCCAGACAGTGTGGATGAACAACATATCCATGTCCCTAGAACACCCCGTTACAGAGGAATTTTCTTTCTTACTCCTGTGCTCATAAGATCTATACAAGACTAGACTATTTTCTGGCTTCTCCTGCCTTTTTAGGGCGTATAAGGGAAATAGAATATGGTCCTATTATAGTATCAAACCATGCTCCACCGTATTTAGAGATGGAGAAAGAGACAGATGAGGGAGGGATGCGACAGTGGAGAATGGATCCCACATTATTGTTAGATCCCTAATACGTGCAACAAATGTCCAAGAAACTAAAGGAGTTCCTTGAAAATAATAAGGTGGAAGACACCTCAGCAAGAACTAAATGGGAGGCCCTGAAAGTTTTTGTAAAGGGGAGAGAACTATCTCATATGCAGCCTTTAAAGGAAAAAAGAAAAACAAAGGAGAATGAACTAGAAGCTAATATACTGAGGTTAGAAAAGCAGATAATGGGTAGGCAGTCACCTGAGGATCTGGTGAAACTAGAAGAGTATGAAGGGGCGTACAACCAATTGTGTTGTAAGCGTATAGAAAGGATATCCTAATGTCAAAAGCAGGACATTATTTTGAGGGGGACAAGTCGGGGAGATGGATGGCCTGGCTAGTTAAAAAACAAAGAGCAGAAAGAACAATCTTAACAATAGAAAATGAGAATGGGGAAGGTGGTACTTCTGCTCGAAAGATAAATACAATTTTCAAATCCTTCTAAGAAAAGTTGTATACATCTGAATTCCCACAAGGGACAAATCTAGATAGTTTCCTAGAAAATATACCCCTTCCTGAGATACCTGCTCACATAAATGAGATGCTGAGACAAGAACTTAAAGTGCAGGAGATTAAGAAGGCAATCTGGGCGTCTAGGTCGAGGAGAGCTCCGGGGCCTGATGGCCTGCCCATGGAATTCTACAACAAATTTTGGAATGATTTTGGCCAGCTATTCCAGTATATGGTGAGGGAAGTACTGGGGGAAGGGGGGGCTCACGCCAACTCAGCAGTTAGCTATTGTAACAATTTTACCCAATTTTAGCAGTGTCAGTGGCTCAGTAGGTAGCACACTCACCTCTGAGGCCGGGAGATCAGAGGGCTGTGGGTTCAGTTCCCGCATCTGGCACTTGGGTTAATATCCCAGTACTGACACTGTAATGCAGCATGAGAGGGGTGCTGCATTTCTGAGGTGCCGTCTTTCGAATGAGACGTTAAACCGAGGTCCCATCTGCCTGGATTGGTTGTAGTTCAGGTGGATGTTAAAGATCCCATGGCACTTATCGAAAAGAGTAGGGGAATTTTCCCGGTGTCCTGGCCAAATTTCCCTCATTCACTAAAAAAAAATACCACCAACAGCTTAATCTGGTTCAAGGTCAGTTAGCATTCATCTGTTTCCCCCTCCCCCGGGTCGTGCCTGAAAATAGGCAGGATTTGTCTAGTGCACTTACCCGGTCAACAAAAGCTAAATAAATAAATAAATACCCAAACCGGACAAGGACCCCCAAAAATGTGTCTCATATCGTCCAATCTCTACTAAACGCTGACTATAAGATCGTAGCGAAACTATTGGCGAGGAGGTTGGAGGGGTCCCAGCACAGATCATCCATCATGATCGGGGGGCTTTGTTAAGGGGAGGCAAGCGAGGCATAATCTAAGACGAGTAATGAATATTATTTGGCAAGGGTCCAGAGGAAGGAAAGTGTGTGGAGGTCTCCTCGCATTAGATGCAGAAAAGGCCTTTGACAGGGTCGAATGGCCGTTTATGTTTGCAGTGCTAAGAAAGTCTGGTCTGCACCTGGTCTTTAGACAGTGGGTGGAGTGGTTATATTCAATCCCCATGGGCACAAATTCTTACTAATAATACACTATCACCCCCTTTCGGCTCCATAGAGGGACGAGACAGGGGTGCCCCCTTTCGCCATTGATATACAGTATCTGTTGACCACTTGAGGTCTTGGCGTCAGCCATTAGACATCATCGGGAAATAGAAGGTTATAGGGTGAATGGAGAGGAGCATGTTATCTCTCTTTTTGCGGATAGTGAGCTTCTATTCTTAGCTGAACCAGTGAGAGCAATGCCTGCCTTGATTTCCCTTTTTAAGGAATATGGTCCCATTTCAGGGCA
This sequence comes from Neoceratodus forsteri, assembly GCA_016271365.2. Lineage (NCBI taxonomy): Eukaryota > Metazoa > Chordata > Ceratodontiformes > Ceratodontidae > Neoceratodus > Neoceratodus forsteri. The sequence continues at coordinate 1,138,572,850 of CM028133.1, forward strand.
TAAGATCAACTGGAACAAGAGCGAGTGGCTCCCTCTGGCGGACGGTAGTGAGTCCATACAGATAAGTGGCATAGACGTTATTCCTAGAACAGTAATTAAATATCTGGGAATATTGCTACCACGTAGAATAGCGGATGTGAGGTATATAAATTACAGTCCATTAGCAACAAATATTAAGGAACAATGTAGTAGATGGAAATCGCTCCCCTTGTCTTTGTTGAGAAGAGTAAACTTAGTAAAAATGCAAATTCTACCTCAGTACCTTTACCTTTTTCAGACCCTTCCTATTATCCTGTAGCAGAGTAGACACACCAGAGGGTGTAGACAGAATGAGAAGCGACCTGCAGAAACTTGAAGAATGGTCAGGGGTTTGGCAGTTGAAATTCAATGCAAAGAAGTGCAAGATAATGCATATGGGGCACAAAAACCCTGGCACAATATATCAGTTGAGGGGGTGAGGATATAGCATGCACCAAGCAGGAAAGGGATCTTGGGGTTGTCATCTCTGATGACCTCAAGGTAGGGAAACAGTGTGACAAGGCAGCAGGTAAAGCAAATAGGATGCTGGGATGTATGAACGGGGCATCACCAGCAGGAAAGGAGGTCATAATTCCACTATACAAGGACACTAGTGAGGCCCCACTTGGGTACAGTGTACAATTCTGGAGACCATACCTATGTAAGGACATAGACAGGGTAGAGAAGGTTCAGAGGAGGGCAACAAAGATGGTGCATGGATTGCATCACAAGTCCTATGAAGATAGGTTGAAGGAACTGAACATGTACTCCCTGGAGAGAGGGAGGCGAGAGGGATATGATAGAGACATACAAGTATCTTACAGGGAGGAACAGGGTGCAGGAAAACACTATTTTAAGCGAAAAAGATGTTCCAGGACTAGAGGGCATGGGATGAAGTTGGAGGAGGGCGATTCAGAGGAAACATGAGAAGAATTTCTTCACAGAACGGGTGGTGGACAAGTGGAACACCCTGCCAGAGGAAGTGGTGGGGGCTGAAATCACGGGATTTAAGAATGCATGGGATAGACATAAAGAATTCTAGGCGTCAGGGGTAGGGGCAACAGACTTCTAGGAAAACAAACTGAACTTACAAGCTCAAATGGGCAGACTGGGTGGGCCATAGGCCCTTATCTGCCGACACTGTCTATGTATCTATGTATCTATGTACTATGCCTCCACTGGGCTGCCTCAAGTCCCTTGAGGGATCTATTACTTCCTTAATTTGGGCCAATCGGAGACCTAGGATCAGGAAGGAGGTGTTGTGGCAGCCACTTCATAGAGGGGGCCTGACACTCCCCAATTTGAAGCTATATGCTTTAGCGGCCCAACTAACATATATCATGGATTGCCAGGAAATGGGAGGAAGAGCGAGAGCTTGGGTCACCATGGAGTCACAATCTAGGGTGTGCTCCCCCTACGTCATGTCTCCTCCCATCAGGATTGAGGGAAGGAGATGGACAGAAGCCTAAGAATCCGTTCACCAAATGTGTGCTTAAAGCCTGGGGGAAGGCCTCACTGCTGATGGGGCACAAGGGAGGTATGCCACCAGAGGGGTCCATCTTCTTTAGTTTGTGGAGGGATGGGGGGCTCCCCCCTCGATTAAACAGGCTCTGAGGCAGTGGGAGGGGAAGGGTCTCTTTCTCCTGTCTCACTTATTCAGTGATGGGACCTTTTCTAGCTTCTCCAAGTTGAGACAAACATTTGACATTCATCCATCACACTACCTTACTTATGTGGTAATAAGATCCAGGCTGTTTAAGTTAACTGAGATTGGGGGGTGAACCTTCCTTGACAGAACATCCTTGGAAATTTTTCAACACTGTAAAAAACACGTGGGTGTGAAACCACTGTCCGTGCTATACAAAGCTTTGTTGGGAGCACAGCCAAATAAGCTGCAAAAGTTAAAAGACAGTTGGAAAAGGGACTTGGGTGTGGACACGTTAACAGGAGGGGACTGGAATTTGGCCCTGCGGAGTAGCAAGGCTGTCTCTGTAAATAACAGACTGTGAATAATAAATTATAACATTGTACATAAAATCTATCATACCCCTGCTTTGGCACACAAGATTAATCCCCAAATTTCAGATCAATGTCCTAAATGCTGTGCTCAGAGATGTACCTTTTACCGCATGGTCTGGGCGTGCCGAAAAGTGGGAACATACTGCAATGAGAAAAATCACATCTTAAATAAGGTTCTGGAGAGTAAGATTCAATTAGATCCTGTGGATATTTTACTCGGAGTAGCAAGAAATGCAGAGGGTCAGTCAGTAGCCTCACATCCTTTGAGAAGACTGGCAATAGTGGTGGGCAAGCAGATTTTAGCTCAAAATTGGATGGCTCAGGCCATGCCTACCTTCGCTCAGTGGGGAAACGCCCTCCTAAGCAACATGAAGCTAGAACATATCCAATATAAAGTTCTAGGTCGATTAGACAAATATGATAAGATCTGGTCCCCCTGGAAAGGGCCTTGGGAAAGAATGGTTTCCACACTTTTCGGTAACCACATGTACTGAGGGTGCTGTTTACAGGAGCTGGAAGAGAGTTCCTCTGGCACTGGGCAGGGGTCTATAATAAAAGGAGGGGTTGCATTAGCATTCTCATATAAAAATGGAGGAATTCCAGGAATAGAAGATAATGGTAAGAATACAATGACTACAGATGGCTAGTTGCACTGTATAAAAAGGTATTTCTTTAGTTGGATCATGGATTGTACCAAAGCTATGTGTACATGTATGATACTGTAATGGACGAGATGTCATTGATTATCTGAATATGTGGAGCTCTCCTCACTCCGATGAGCTCTTCTATAAATAAAGTTTAAAAAAAAGTATCAAAGGTCAAGCTGATGAAGAAAATCCAACTACACCTGTATTTCTCTAGATCAGTCCTCTTGGGGTGACTTCAACTGTATTCTATCACTATCAGATAAAGCGGGCATAACACAAGAAATGTACACTGATTCCAATTTCTTGAATAGGTTGTACAAACAAGCACGGCTCAAAGACTGTTTGGCAGCCATTGGCCAGGTACCAGGTCACATGTTTTTTAAGGGAAGACTGTCAACTCGTATTGACTTTTTGTTTGCCTTTCATTGGGTCCCAGTGTTGGCTTTTTCTGCATCTCCTTTTGAAAACTCAGACCACAGCTTAATAAAAACAACAGTGGGGAAGCCAATGAACAAATGTGGATCAAACCCAGTTTGGAGGTTTAATGTAGCTGCATTGGAAGATGCTAAGATTTGGCCAGCATTTCAATCTGAATTGGTGACAGGAGTTCAGTGTTCGAATTATATGATAATTCCTTGTTTTGGTGGCAATACACCAAATGAGATATTAAAGTCTTCTGTAGTTCCCTAGCTAAAAAGGTAACAAATAACACATATTTAAATTATCTGAAACTAAGGCCCTGTCCACACTACACCTGACAAGGCTGAAATGGTTACAAACAGTTACAGGCTGCAAACGTTACAGCGTGTACATACTGCCAGGGAACAGGTGTGAAAACAGTCTGAAACTGTCAGCCTGTCCACATTAAGATGTGAACAGTGTGTGCACCCAACCCCTGTAATGTGGAGTGCATCCCATGGTGCACCTGGGAAAGACAGAAACCCATCCGAATGACCACCCGGCTGCCAGTGTACACAGGGCACACTGAGTGCAGCAGAACAAGGCATGGTGTCTGACAGTAGTGTGCGACCAGTAGCACCTGTGGGGACCAGGGTGTGCAGCAGGTGAAGGTGTGGAACTGAAATGAGGGAGGCCCTACACATGGCAGAAGGCATGCAGTGATGCACCAACTTGTGCCAGGAACAGAGACCCTGCTGCGGCCCACAGGCAGGCATGAGGGTGCACCGCCAGGACATGGCATACCATGCCTGCTGCCACCCACCTGATGCAAGCTGCGTGCCTAGCACACACAGTGCAGTAAGGCAGCACACCCAGAACCCACAAACCAGCAACCCATGGAATCGGAAGCCCCACTGTGCCCTGAAAGCAATATGACATGCATGCAACATCGCCCAAGCAAACCAGCAACACGGTATGGTGACATATGACAATCTTTATTCCAATGCTGCCATGGCTTCTGGTGGCAGTAACACATGTAAACAATGTGCAGCGGCAGCATGGCCATACAGTGGACCATGTGCATTGCTGAGTAACCCCACAAAATCCCAAGTCAAACTGACATTGTCATGTGAACAAACAATGCAATACAGAATGCTGGGCCACCATATGGGCGGCGGTGTACATCAACACATAAAGGAACCTACGTGTTGATCACTGTACTGTGACCCGAACCCAAGAACTACAGAAATATGCACAGGTGGCGCCCTAACCCAGGCACTCATGTGGCCATACTGTATCATAACCCCAGACACAACATGTTGCAGAGATGCCACACAACACTGTCGGGCGACCCAGGCAATGCACTGTGTAACCAAGTGCCACCGTCGGCACATACCTCTGTGCCAACACGAACCAGGCACTGTTGACACTGGGTGGTCCCCAGTGGCGTCCCCAACGTAGGAGGGAAAACAAAAAGGGAATCCCAGGTGTCAACTGGTGGGGCGCACGGTCAACAAACCCCTGCAGGCTGCATGAGATATCAGAGGGTGGTCCATGGAACCCATCACTGAACAGGTCCTGTGTGAAGCTGGGCATGCCTGCTGTGGGTTCCATGGGGTAACACTGTGCAGAGCAGCGGCACCATGCATCAGGGAAGGGTGCTGTGTGCAGGCCAGTGGTGGCTGGCATGCCACCTGTGGGGTACTGCTGTGCCAGCTGGCACCAGCCGGTGTTGCCTGGGATGTGCGGCGGCACGGGCAGTGGTGCAACCCGTGTACACACCACCCTGTACTGGGGTGTCATACCTGTGGGGCGCTGGCATAGTTGGGGGATGCAGCCCAGCGGTGGCTGGCTGTGCCACACAGCCTGCCTGCCAGCGATGAAAGATGGCAGGGTCAGCCATGCCACCTAGGTTCCCAGTGGCCACGGGTGTCCAGCACACTGGGGAACTGGGTACAGGGGGTTGGGGCTGCTGGCATTGCATGGCCAGTAACTGGACCATCTGTGTGAAGAACTGCTGTGTCTGTTCTGCCTCCTGTCTCCGTAACCACTCCTCCAATGCCCTCTCCTCCCGTGTCCGCTCTCTCTCCAAGTCCATTAGTTCCCTATGGTGCTCCTGCATCATTCAACGCATCGGTTCCAGGACCGTCCAAGTAATCTGCCATCCATGCTGTCTTGACTTCCTCTTCCTGAGGTTCACCAGGGTACCTGGTCACCCACCACTTCCCAAGGCTGCCTCCTCCTTCAGTGGAGCTGTCACTGGTGGTTCCTGGCATTTACGTCCTGCAGGGCCGGGGACACTGGGGAGGCATCTGCTGCGTCTGTGCCCACCACTGTCCCTTCACCAAGGTCTTGCCGTGGAATGGCAGAACACACCAGCCACCATTTCACACATGCAGGTACCTCCACCCCTCTCCCCACGGCTAACCAGCCCCATTCACCTGTGTGCCTATGCACTACAGGTGCCACATACAAACTCCCGAGCACCCGTGCCACCACCCATACCATGCCCATCACCATGTGCAGCGTGCCCAGGCAACACCTCCACCGGCATGCCATATCCCAGCTTACATTGCACATACCTGTGTTGGGGCACTCCTGCTGCACACAGTCATCGCCTTCATTCCCCTGGTGCAGCCACACGTCCTCAGTGGTGTCCCCATCATCCACCATGTCAGGTTCAGGGCTGTCCACCTGTGAGCTCTCCAGGATGTACACTGGTTCGGTGGTAGGCCGTGTTCCAAGTATGGTATCAAACGTGTCACAGAAGGGGCACACCATACGCGTGCACCCAGCGTCTGTTGCTGTTCCTGGTTTTATGGTACTGCAACTTCAGTTGCTTTATCTTGTCACGGCATTGCTTTGCCATCTCGTCACCCATTCTCAAACAGGTAGTCTGCTACCTTTTGATGAACCTTCATGTTGTGCCTTGCACTGGCTAGCTCTACCTGCACCTTCTCTTGGGTCCAGAACTCCACCAGCAGCTTTGTGGCCTCGGCTGACCAGGTGGCGCCGTGATCTGACATGGTACTGCTAGCAGACAGGTGGCTTATGGCTGTGGTTACTGCTCCTGGGTACAGGCCTGTCTACACTCCACCAGTCACAGGCAGTGCTTGGGGATGGGGTCACTCTGCAGTGGTGCTGGGTGGTGCGCTCTGGGGGATGGGGTCACTCTGCAGTGGTGCTGGGGTGGCGCACTCTGGGGGTGGGGTCACTCTGCAGTGGTGCTGGGGTGGTGCGCTCTGGGGGATGGGGTCACTCTGCAGTGGTGCTGGGGTGGTGGGGTGGTGCGCTCTGGGGGATGGGCTCACTCTGCAGTGGTGCTGGGGTGGTGCGTTCTGGGGGATGGGGTCACTCTGCAGTGGTGCTGGGGTGGTGCGCTCTGGGGGGATGGGGTCACTGCAGTGGTGCTGGGGTGGTGCGCTCTGGGGGGATGGGGTCACTCTGCAGTGGTGCTGGGGTGGTGTGCTCTGGCACTGCTGTCCTCTGGGGGCTGGATGGCATGTGCCCACTGTTTACCCTGGGCACCAGTGCTGTTCCCTCCTCGCAGTCCTTGTATTGCTGCTGCAGGCAGCACCCCCTATGGGCACTCTGTGCCTCCAGTCTGCACCTCTAACAGGTGTCTGCACCCAGCGCCTCAGGGCCCCGTGCTTCTGACGTTGTGCAGGCACTGCTCTGCACTGTTTCCACCTCAGTGCAGTGTGTTCGGTCCTCGTGTGCCTCTCAGCCCTCCAGGTGCTTCCTTGTTCGGTTGCCTCCCATGTGCGCCTCTGTACAGCACTGTCTGTTGGTCTAGCTGATGACTGGGGTCTACACGGTGGTGCGTTTAGACGGGTGCTGGTAACGTCACAGCCCTGTGACCATTATTGTAACTGTTGTAGAAACCACCTCCTGACAGGTTTGTGTAACGGTTGCGAAAATACCTGCTGCAACATTACCAGTGTAAATGCACGCCATTACGGATGTGGTTTACACCCTCTGTAACGTTACAGAGGAGTTTTCATGCTGCAGTGGGTACAGGGCCTAAAAGACAGGCTCCAGATGCTCTTATCCTGAGCAGTAGAAACAGGGGAAGACCTTACTGAAGCTATTCAAGAGATCAAGACAGAGATGTGCAAATATCAATATGATAGAGCACAATCACTATTAATTGAGCAGGAATTTGGAACACAGGGTAAGGCGCAAAATGTCAACCCATATGATAGCTGTGCACAAAGGGTAGGATCCAAATATATGGATAGCTTCAGAACAAAAACAGGTCTGTATAAAGCAGGGATGAAACTGTTAACACAGTTGGAAGCATCTTTTAGTAGTCAGCCACCAAACCCAGATGGGATAACCAAGTTTCTTCACCAGTTAGAGATCCCTGGGCTACTAGAAGCTGATAAAAAATGGTTACCCCATAACTAAGAGTGAGGTGGAAGATGTTATCAATAAATTTCAGAATGGGATTTCTCCTGGTCCAGATGGGCTACGGGTGAATTTTATAAAAAGACCATGGATAGATTAAGTGACTTCATGGTAGTCATCTTTAATGATGTATTAGCAGGAGTGGTCCCTTTCCCAGCTGCACTGGCGGAGAGCCTATTAATCTTCTTATACAAAAAGGGTGACAGGGCTGAACTACAGAGTTGGAGGCCTATAAGTCTAATTAATGTTGACTGGAAAATATTGTGCGAACTATTATGTAAAAGACTTGCTAATGTAGTTGAAGTCATGATTTCTTCTGGTCAGGCACATGGCATTCCCCAGCGTAGTATGGGTGACTTGCTGAGGACCATAAGAGAGGCTTCTGATTGTCCAGAATCATCCAGATATTTGATCTCACTAGACCAAGCCAGGGCATTCGAGAAGAGTTCTACATGAATACTTGTTTAAAGTACTAGCACATTCACGGAATCCTGATACATTTATCCAGTGGATCAGGCCTTTATACAAAGCTTCCTCAAGTCCCCTGGTTAATGGCAGAATTGGGAAACATGTTAGGATTTGTAAGGGGTATAACAGGGGTGTCTGTTGAGTCCCTTTTGTATATCTTTCTCGGGACCCTTTATTAAGGAAACTGAATGGTGAGAATGGAATTTCTCCTAGTCAAGGCCCACGAGATCTAACCTTTCCGGGTGCCTTGGCCTATGCGGATGGGAGGGGGGACCTATGGAAGTGGTAGATTCATTCTCCAAAATTTCAGGATCTAAAATAAACAAAAGAGCAAAGTATTGGAAATCCACAATCAAGGAGGAAATCAGCAAATCCCGGGGGAATACCTGTAGCACGGCCATCCATGAAGATTTTAGGGATTTGGTTTGGGTCTAGGGATGCGGCAAGTGTTAACTGGGAGGCAGGCAGAAGAGAAGGTAGAAAAATGGAAAAGTTATCCTAGGACCAAAAAGAAGCGGGTATATATGTACAAGACTTTTATTGTACCTCTCTTTTTATCTGTTAGTCAAATCTTTCCTTTGCCAGTGAAACTGGAGGTTAAAATGTACAGTGCAGCATTCCAACTGATTTGGGGAAGTCACTTTTTTTTCCCCAATTGTTTACAGGTGCTTTCTGGGAGCACAGGGAAGTTAAGTGACTTGCTCAGGGTCACACAGTATATGCAAGTGGGGGCTGTGGGATTTAAACCCAGGTATCCAGAACCACTGCGCTGTACTGCCTCTCTTGAATCCCATAAAATGAAATGGCATACATTGTCCGATTAAGCGGGGGCTAATATGCTGAACACAGTATTTTTCTTTTTCTATGTTTGTATATGCCAACCCGTTACCTTTAACAACTAAGAAGCAACTGGGTGGGTGTCTTTGTTACAAGAGAGATGTACCTACTTTTGGCAGAGCTGGGAAACCCAACAAAGGGAAATTTGAGCAATACCCAAAGGTATGTCTAACTATTTAATGGAAACATGAGGAAATTAAAGTTGGCAAATAACCACTACGTAAATTCTGCATACTACTAGGAAAACATTTTACCAGAGGATTCTGCAATCTGTGTGCTTCTAGCTCCATGTATTATAGCACCAGACAACAATAATATATCTGAGGTTACTGCACAGCTGACACAGCCAAGAATGCCACCAAGCGTATGGGATTCTCTGTGGCTTTGTTGCCACTCAGATTGAATGTTTAAGGTAACCACTTTCACAAAAGTGTCCCAGGCAGATCATGCCTAAGGGAGGATGTGGGGCAGTAGTAGAGACCATGTCCGCCTCTTTTTGAATGTGTATATTTGGTGGGTTTTTGGACATTACTGGCAAGTACATGGGGTATCCCACAACTCCAGACATGGACATATGACACTTATTTATGGACAGTATGGAGGGAGAGCGTGGAAAGGGTATCATAAAGGAACAACTAGAGTAGTGACGGGTACAATAAAATGGGTGCTCTGGCAAACCAGGTGTCAATACGTGTTGCAACAGAAACAGTTAACCTATTAGGGATGAAGAATAAAATGGAACAAGAAATCCGTATGTTATATAACAAAGAATGTGCTACCTTCCTGCAGCTTATGACTGTGATATGGCGGAGGGGATGGTGTGAAGCTCCCTTTCTTCAGGACACAGAATACAGTATGTAGTATGTTTAGTAAATAAGCAATGTACCAGACTAGGGAATTTGGGGAGGAGGTGTAACATGGGGTAGGGGGAAATTGGGAATTATATTGTAAACAAAAGTAGAGAATAATGTATTGCAAGAGAGCAGGGCTTCAGGGGCGGCTAAATTAGGGATATGAGACAAAAGACTGTTAGTAGTTTGCACTATAGATGAGCTGTATAACTGTGTTATAACACCTGTGGTCCAGATATTCAAACTGTGCCACAAAAGTACATAATAGCAGGAGCAAAGCGCCAAATCCACTGTGTCCATAAGCTACAAGCGCAATATTCAAACACTGCACAGGTCAAGATAGCGCCACTGACTGAATATCGCGCCAACTGCGCCATAGCGCAACCAGGGGCGCCTAGTGGAGCAGGGCAGCAGCGCAACCAGGGATGCGCAGGGACAGGATGCAGTGGCCCACCACTCATGGTAGGGATGGACAGAGGGCACACAGCAGAACAGACATAGCTTCCCCGCCATGCACCGCACAACGGAGGAGAGCTGGAAGAACCACCGGCCCATGGACACCAGCAACAAACCCACAGCGGGGCATGGTGCTAGCACACCCCTGGCAAGCTGGGACCGTCACACATGGATGCCCGTCCACCCATGCCACATCAACCCACCAATGCAGAGCACACACTGCCCAGGAGTAGCATCCAACAGTGCAGGATACCCCAAGCATGCCACCACCCCACTGTGACAATACAACCCTGTGTACCACAGAACCATGCAAGGCAGCCCACCACGAGCACCCTACAGTGGGCAGCAGCAACAGCAACACAATGTCTGCATACACAGTGCCGCCCAGAATCCCCCCCCTCCCCCCGCACAGCTGTGAGACTGACCATGCGCTGGCACACGAGGTACCACACAGGTGACAGGGCATGCCCCAGACCCCACCACCAGTGTTAAAACACCCTGCACACCCTCCCAAGGACACAACCTGTCCCAGCACTGGCCACAACAGCCAGCGCAGACACCCACAGTGTTGCATGGAAGCATGTGCACACACAGGATGCAACACACTGCACAGACCAAAAAACCACCCACACCCAAGGGCACACCAAAATAGGGACACAGTAGCAGGTCAACCAAGCCCCTGGTGTGTGGCCACAGCAGCCGTGTACACATGGCGAGAACCCCTCCATGGCACAGGTGTGCCAGCAACCCTGTGCAGGCACCACGATGCAGTACGCCACCAGCATGCGGCTGGAGCACAAGTGACAGACAGTGGAGCACATCCCCTGCAACAGACACAAGTGACAGCATTGAGGTGGGACACCAACAGTGGAGGCAACAGTGCCACCTGAGGCAGACGTGCACCACACTAGTGACAGGAGGCAACCCGGCATCGTGCTGGGTACAGTGGCTGTCCAGCATGGGCAGCGACCAATGACATGTCAGCGGACCGTGCAGGTCACAGACATGCAAGGGTGGCAGCTACACAGGCCATGGACGGTCTGACAGATGCGCCATGGACACAGCGCATGCACCGTGTACCAGTGACTTCACACAGTCATCGAGTGCACAGTGAACAACACAGAAACCACAGAAAGTGACTGAGAGCTATGCCCACACCAAGTTGCATCCCCTCACGGACACACACCTATAATAGCATCACCCCGACGTACGCACCACTGCAGCTGAGCACCACTAGCCCACTGCAAATCAGAGACCACCACAGTAGGCATAACTAAACAAATGTATTGGAAGTATAAACAAAACTATGTACATATTTACAGAAAAAAGGGTGAGGGCCACAAACTGGGTGGGGGTGGTTAAGGGGCAGGGGTGAACAAATGGGAGAGGGAAGGCGGGGTGTGAAGGTGGGTCTGGGGGGTTGTTGTAGTCCATGTGAAATTTCTTCAGCGGGAGCCCCGCTCCTACGGCGCCTCCTGCCATGCCTCCATCTCACGCCATGCTGCTCCACCCTCTCTGGTATTGCCAGGGAGGCCCTGGCCACATGAAGCAGCTCCTGCAGCGCCCTCTCAATCCGGACCATCCACCATCCACCTAGGACAAGGGAGCAGAGTCAATAGGTGTGAATGCACAGCCCCCTGCAGCCCATCCACTGTGCATGGCATACAGCCGTGGGACACGCCCCTGTGATGGTGTGCAACCACCCACAGTGATTGTGTCCACAAGACCTGCCCACCCAGGCGCACACAGCCATGTGAACCACTGAATACACCCACCGCCCAAGTCCCACACAGCACCACCGTAGCTGTACAGTGACATGGCTTTGCGGTGTGAAGGCAATGGCACAGCCATGTACCAGTCATGCATGGACCACCAGTGTTGCACTCCCAGACATGCAGTGCCACTGGACAGTGCTGACTGTACCATGTGGCGTGCACAGCAGTGGTGTCAATGGATGGTGGCCATGTCTCGCCGCCCACCCTGCTACATAGCATGCACAGAAAATCCTGGATGCAAGGCACTCACCCTCATCAGCCTGGTCCTGGCACTGAGCCTGTATGGGACCGCCAGCATTGGGAAGTGCCTCACGCCTCTGCCTCTCCTCCCTCGCACGGCAACGCTCCTCAGGGCCTAGGGTGCAAACATGGAGAGAAGAACATCAGTACAATCCAGTAGCAAAGGCCCCCTCCCCCCCGGGTGTGTGCGATCCACACAGCAAACCATTGACCCCCCCACCCTATACCACCACCACTGCCCACACTGGACAGACCCCCAGTGTGGTGGACACATGCCCACTCGATACCCGTGCGGATGCAACCAGTGTATGGATGGGGCACCTACCTGGCGAGGGAACGCCCCTCCGCTGGAGGTCCCTGTACTAGTATCTGCACTGCTCCGCTGTTCTCTGGATCCCTATTTGCCTCCTCCAGGGCCACGCCACTCCTCCCACACGGCACTCCTGGCCCTGTCCAGGTGCCTCACAAGAGAGCACCAGCATGGGCTCAACTAGTGCTACTAGATTTGCCAGTTCCACCTGCCTCCAGATAGGTGCTCATCTCCGTGCCATCCTTTCACCGTGTTTTAATCAAAATAGCGTTCCTAGCGCCGTCCACCACGTGCGGCTGCTCGCCAATACTGTGCTGCCATTCCCCATCATGCTGTCACCTAACAGCGCGACAGGAGTGCACCATGCGGATGCATGGTGCCTAGGGGCAAAGGTCGGGCACAGGGTCAAGGGTCCCGCGCACACGGACTGCCACAACCACGACTGGTACTCACCACGTGTAGCGTAGAGTGCCTGTGAGGACTTCCTGTAGTGGCCTACCACGCTGTGGCACCAAGGCGCCTATGGCGCCCCAGGGCAAGGGCGCTATACATGTGAACAGTGCACTAGTGCCACTGGCACAATGGTGGACGTGCCCCGTACTGCCTCCCGTGCTCAGCACGTCAGCAGTGAGGCAGGCGTCAGCGTCAGCACCCCAGGCATGCGCCGTGCGGTGTCTACTGTGCACGTCACAGAGATGCACTCCTGCCTGAGTACGTTTAACACAATTGCGCACGGCGAAACAGCATGATATTCAGCCGGCATATGCAAATCAGCTCATCAGCAATTCAATGGCACAGCTACCGCATTAGCATCCACTTAAAATTGAGCCTCACTTCATTTGCATGCGTTGCACTATATAAATGCGACATGGGGCTGCAGAGGCCATAGTCTGGTATTGCAGTCTATTGTGGTGGGTTGCATGCTGTTTGCTAGTGTGGTCTGTGGTGCGTGGGAGATGCATGGGACTGCACAGTGAAAGGTAACACCTGTCATTCCCACAGGCTCTACAATGAAAGAGTGTGAGGAAGAGGTGGAACAGAAAAGCTGGAGGAAGAGGAGGCCCAACTTCACATGGGCAGAAACAGACGCCCTGTTCGAGGCATACCTTGACAGGGAACTGCTGCTCAGTGGACAGCGGGGAACACCACAGGCCTGTGCTGCACCATAGGGTGAGGTTGCACATGCCATGAACCAGCATGGCAGCCACCAGCGTTCTGTGAAGGAATGTAAGAAGGTTGGCACAGACAGGAGGAGGATTAAAGACAAGGTGGCTGCCATCAGGGCTGCATGTGCTGCAACTGGTGGTGGGCAGCCGGATGTGTCTCACCTGACGCCACAGGAGGAGCGGATGGCCGGCAGCATGCGGCATTGTGCCATTGAGGGCGTTCCAGGTGGTGGCTTCCAGACAGGTGGCAGCCCATCACTGCATGGTAGGTCCTGCGCTGTCACTGTGTGGGTGGCAGGGGCAGTGCCACAGGGTACGGCGGTGACTTTAATGTTACTGTGTTCCCTTGCAGCTCCTGAGCATCTACATGGATCAGCGGTGGTGGGTGTGTCCACTGTGGACGAGGCCCTGGACACGGAGGAGCGCCCATCCCCCTCCACAGGTGTCTACGGGTCAGTACCACCGCATACCTGCCTGTCTGTTCAGACTGAAGATGGTGGTGATGGTGCGGACGAGGCCCTGCCTCTGTCCCAGCATGACAGCGGCCACGGAATCCAGCATGCTGGGACATGGACTAGTGCCGGATCATGCACCAATGATGATGATGGATCACACATCCCAGACAGTGATACGTGTGGGACGCAGGACGGTTCCACAGCAGGGAACGGCATGGGCGTAGCCTTGAGTGGTGCCGCCGTGGAGGCCTGCATGACACCAGAGTCCCATCCCGTGCCTGTATGCCCCAGTGGGGCAGCACTGGTGTGCGTCCAGCTGGTGGGGCTGTTGTGGACAATGCGTCAGCACAGGTGGGTCCTTGCGATCGGCGGCTGGAGGGGCAGTGCCAGCAGTCAGACGATGGAGACGGGGGACAATGTTGGGGGGCGGCGTCAGTGCACCGCTTGTGGACATGCCCAGGTGTGCAGCGCCCAACCTCAAGGGGTGCTGCCCAGCACAGCCGTGAACACCATGAGGGGCAGCATGCCGATCAGGCGGATGACCTCTTAGATGAGCACACCCACATACTCCATGATTCAGTGGATCAGCAGTTGCGGCTTGTGACGGTGGTGGATGCACTCAGTGCGGTCCTGCGCCAGGCAGGGGAGCGGCGCAGCAGGGACACCAGTCTGCTCCTGGCAGGGATGGACTGGCTGCGGGGGAATGTGACCGGCGCCATTGACAGGCAGACACAGGCATTCACAGCTGTCGCATGGACAATGGGCACCCAGTTGTTGCCCATGCACCACAGACACCACGCAATGCCATGTCCACCCCGTTCCGGCGTGTGCAATACCTCCCAGGTCGACACCGGGTTGACTGTGCCCATACTGAGCACGCCTGGTGCAGGCATGTTCGGTGAGCAGCGACACCTGCGAGAACACAGTCGCGTTCCTGCAGCATCACCCTTGGGGTACATCTGTGCCACCCATGAGGCCAATGGTCAGCCAGGCACGGCTGGCAGGTCTCGGTGGGGCCGCCCGCATCAGTGGCACTGTGCCGCATGACGGACCTGTCTCCCACCATGGCCACTGTCTCGCTGCCTGTGTGCAGTGTGTTGAGCACCGTGAGGCGCACAGGTGGGGTACCCGGCACTGCACGCGAAGCAGTCCATGTGCACACCCTCCAGCTGCTGGCCACTGTGGCGTGTGTATGATGATGCCTATGTTGTGCTGTCTGTCAGTGTGCAATGGTGCCCAGCATCTGACACACACACGGTGACAGCCACTGGGTGTTGCCGTGTGTGGGACTGTGTGTGGCTAGGTGCTGCAGTCGTGGTCGGCGTGCCTTCTACCCCTTGTGAGTGTCTTGTGGTATGGGGTGGGGGTGTGTGTGTGCGTGTGTCTCATGTGTGTGGCCATGCCCATCTCTGACGGCATGTGTGGATACATGCTCATTCCCATTGCCTTGCCACCGTCCACCCCGGTGTTCATCCATGCATGGGTGTGGGTTGTGCCCTTGCCAGTGGTGGTTGCAGGTGGCCCCGTGACCTACCTGTGTTGGCCGAAATGCTCCTCTGTGATGGTGTCCCAGTGCAGCTGCGCCATCCTGTGCAGGCGGGGGTCCCTTCGCCCAGGGTGTGGCTGCCCATCACCGTCTGGACCGATGTCCTCATCATCCCCATCGCTGTCCCCCTCTTGACCTCCACAGCTATCCCACGATGCG
This sequence comes from Neoceratodus forsteri, assembly GCA_016271365.2. Classification (NCBI taxonomy): domain Eukaryota; kingdom Metazoa; phylum Chordata; order Ceratodontiformes; family Ceratodontidae; genus Neoceratodus; species Neoceratodus forsteri. The sequence goes on from CM028133.1 coordinate 1,138,588,606, forward strand.
TTGGCCATGTTGGTCAGGATACAACAAGCCAGGAATAGCCCGCAGGCCTTGAGGGCTGTATTGCAGGGCACCGCCAGATGTGTCAGGCACGGAACCCGTGACTTCAACATCCGAGCACACGCTCGGATGATGTTACGATGTGGTGGCATGTGCCTCATTGTATCATTGCTGCGAAGGGGTGGCGGGGGCGATGCGGTGTGAGCAGCCAGAACACGAGTGGGTATCCACTGTCACCTGTGTATAGAGGGTGTACATTAGTATGGTGGTCTGCATCACTCTGACATGGGCCGTCAAGGCCGGTAACCATGGCACCTCTGGCTATGCCTCCCCCCCATGGCTGCCCATGTCATCCTGAGTGTTGTGCATACTCACCCACTAGGTGGCCAGAGGGGACATCCCCACTCTCGAACCTGTGGCACACTGCTGACTGGTGCCAGATGAAGGCATCATGTGCTCCCCCAGGGTGCATGGCACAGACATTGGTTATGTACTCCCTGGCATCGCACACCACCTGGCAGTTGATGCTGGAGTATCCCTTGCGGTTGCGGTACGCTATGCCTTCCGGGCCAGGTGGTGTGAGGATGGCCACATGGGTGCAGTCAATGGCCCCGAGCACGCCAGGCATACGTGCTACCCTGGAACTGTTGTATGTGTGCTGTCGCTCCGGCTGTGTGCTGTGGGAAGCGGATGTACTCCGGTGCATGTGGCAGTAGTGCACTGAGGAACTGCGTGAGGAAGGTGTGGCGGCCGACTGGGTTATGCCTGTCGTGTCCCTGTTGGTCTTTGGAAGGTGCCCATGGCGAGCAGGCACATGACAGCTGTCACCTTGGTCTCCACTGACAGAGCATGGCTCCATCATGTGGGTGCCTGCATCTCATCACTGCACAACTCACAGAGCCACCTCAGGATCGCCCGGTTCAGGCGGTACCGGCCCATGATCTCTGTATTACTATACTGCTCGAAGGTGATGCGGGCTCGGTACTGCCTGTTGGGGGCGTACTGCAGACAGGCCCTTCCATGGCCACGCCCCCCTGCTGCCTGCCTTATCACGCCCCTCATTACTGCCTCCATCTGTACGGTGGCACTGGCCATGTCCCTGGCTGTTGTTCACCCCCTGGCAGATGTTGTCTCAGTCCCCCCGCTGCCCTCTATGCTGCTCCCCCTGCACCAGGTACACCTCCAGCCTTCTGCTGTCCTGCCTCCCGCCACCGCCCTGCCCACTCTGCTGCACTGCACTGTTGTCCCTGCCCTGTTTGTCTGGCTCCCCAGACTGGTCCTGTGTGGCACAAGAATGCCCTGTCCTGCTCCACCACTGTCCCTCTCTCTGTTTGTCTCTCTCCTGTTGCTGCCAGCTCACCCATACTGCAGGCCTTCCTGTAGCGTTCTTGTGCCTCTCTCGCTCCTTTTTATTTTGGCTACCTTCCGCTATGACGCAACTTCCGCTATCTTCCCTATTTCGCATGGCGCAAGTCGTTGAATATCGCACTGCGCCATTTATTCAAGGTTCCTCCCCCTCCAGTTGCGCATGCATTCATTACCATTGCATCCTTGCGCATTGCAATTTGCGCAGCGCAGCAGCCTCCTGCTGAATATCGCAGAATGGCACATTTTCGGACTTGTGCTGGCGCATCTCTATTGCGCACGGCGCAACCCATTTGAATTTCTGGGCCTGTTTGTAAATTACGGACGAAGGCACAGTAGGGTGCAAGAGGGGACATAAAGACGGGTGTGTTTTGTTTCACTTTATTGTTGATGGGGTTAATCAAGTTCAATTTTTGTTTTCATAATGCAGGTACAGGAGTATGTTAACCTGGGATATGTGTATATAATTGAACTGCTGTTCTGCTATATCTCAGCGAGTACTGACGTAGTTTTGTCCAATAAAAAGTTCAACTACTCTGCCTGCAGGGGGCCTTGCTTCCTGTGAGCAGAGGGGACTCTTTTGTCTGCAGTACCAATTTGGCAGATGTCAGGGTGCTTGGTAGTGGAATTGCTGAAAATAGCTTTGATTCTGACCTGCCTATAGCTTCACCTATGGAGTCAAAAATACCTGACATTATCTCTGAAGAACCTAAAAGGCTGCAATCTGCAGGAAGACATGAAAAAATTACTCACCTTAGTAATTATATTTCTTCTAATGGAGTCTTACTGTATTCTGACTATTGCAGTTAGTTCCAGCACTTGAACTGCCCTGGAGAGTAGAGGGTTAAAATTCTATGCCAGGCATAGAACGTTGAGCTCGCGCTCGGTTGAAGTCTCTGTCTGCAGTACTTTGAAACCCAACCGTCAGATTCTTACGAGCTAAAACTCACTGACTCTACTAATGTGGAAACTGTAAAATTTCTATGAGCCAACTGGCAACAAAGGTTTTAGATTCCTAAAGGACTCAGGTCAGGAAACCCAAAAAACAGGTAATAAAGCATAAAATTCTTAACTAATCAATACAAAGCACCCAAAACAACAGCAAGTGGGCTGAAAACACCCCTGGGGTGCTACACTGTACCTGCCCACCCACTTCCCAAAACCAGGTTCTGAGAGGGAGGCAGGGAGGGAGGTCAGAATACAGCAAGACACCATTAGAAGAAACATAATTACTAAAGCAGTAATTTTTCTTCAAAAACATGAAAGTCTTGCTGTATTCTGACTATTACTGAACTACCAAGCAATGCCTCCAAGGAGGAGGACAGAACCTACTTTGGGAATAGTCTCTGAAGTACTGCTGTGCCAAACCTAGCATCACTCCTAGCCTGGATGTCCAGAGAATAATGCTTGGTGAAGGTTTGAACTGTTTTCAGGTGGCTGCTTGGCAAATTTCTAACAAAGGAATATCCCTGGCCGCAGCCAGAGATGCAGCTGTACCTCTAGTGGAACGAGCCCTCAGGCCTGAGGGTGGAATTTTCCCCAGCTTCTCATAGCCGAACTGGATACAGGACACAATCCACCTGGCAATAGTTCTCTTGGTAGCAGGTTTGCCCTTACCTACTTCCCCATAAGTGAGGAACAACTGGAGGGAATCAAACCTGTGACCCTCTGTACGTTCTATGTAGTAACTAAGGGCTCTTTTAACATATAAACTGTGCAGCCTCCGCTCTCCTGAGGAAGTATTATCAGTGAAGAACACAGGGGGAGACAGATTAGTTTAAATGGAAATCAGAAACCACTTTGGGTAAGAACCTTCTACTGGTTCTAAGGACCGCCTTATCGCTATGGAATGAAATCAAGTCAGATTCAACTGACAGGGCTTGCAATTCACTGATATGTCTGGCAGAGGTAATAGCAACCAAAAACACAGCTTTCCAAGTCAAGTACTTGAGCTCTGCTGAGGACAGAGGCTCAAAAGGGGGTTGCATGAGCTGAGCAATGCAAACATTCAAATCCCAGGCAGGAGCCGGGTCCCTAAAGGGGGGGATTGGTGTGAAGCAATCTTTTGAAAAATTTACAGAATACAGGGTGAAATGACAGAGGAAGGCTTCCCCACTGAGAGCAAAGCAGAAACAGCTGACAAATGTACCTTGAGAGTAGCTGGTCTGAGGCCTAGGCCATTAAGGTGAACCATATAATCCAGAACGGTAGATAATTCAGCAGTGTCAGGGGATATATGCCTCTTGGAACACCAAATACTGAATCTTTTCCATTTGGAGTTGTAAGCTTTTCTGGTAGCAGACTTTCGAGAAGCTTTGAGAATGTCCAGAACCCCTTGGGACAGTTGCAACTCTGCATACTCTAACACTTCAAGAGCCATGCCTTGAGATTGAGAGACCGAAGATTGGGGTACCAAATCCTCCCCTGAGAGAAGGTTAACAGGTTGTAATTCCTGGGAAGAGACAGGGGAAGATGGACTGCTAGAGACAGCAGCATGGGGTACCAAGGCTGCCTGGCCCAGTCTGGAGCAATCAGAATCACTTTGCAAGGTTGTGACCTTATTTTGACTAGAACTCTGAACAACAGAGGAAAGTGAGGCAAGGCATAAAGAAATTTCCCTTCCCAGTTCAAAATCAGAGCATCCAGAGGGACTGAACCCAAGACTGGGGGTCTGCAACAAAACAGAGGAAGTTGGTGATTGTCTGGGGCTGCAAACAGATCTGTCTCTGGAGTGCCTCACCTTGAAAAAAATCACTTTCAACACCAGAGGGTCCAAAGACCATTCGTGATGGCCCTGGGAAATCCTGCTCAATGCATCTGCTAGTACATTGTCCTTTCCTGGGAGGCAGACTGCTACCAGAGAGGTCTGTAAGGAATAAGCCAGGGACCATATTTTCATGGCTTCCGTGCACAAGACCGTAGACCAAGTGCCTCCCTGTTTGTTGATATACCACATGGTGGTGGTGTTGCCTGTCCTGACCTGAACTACCTTGTTCTGTACTGACAGAGAAAGCTTGCAGGGCCAGAAGTACAGCCCTGAGCTCCAGGAGGTTGATGTGAAGTAGGGACTCCTGAGGGGACCACAGGCACTGGGCTGCGAGAACCCCCAGCCCCATCCCAAGAGGGAAGCATCTGTGGTGAGGACCACAGAGTGAATCTGAGTGGCAAAAGGAACTTCCTGCCTCAGATTGTCCAGATTCTGCCTCCACTGAAAGGCCTGGATAAGGGTCTGAATAACCGGGACTAACTTGGTAAGAGGATCTTTCCTTTGGGACCAAAAGCCCTCAGATGGCACTGAATGTCCCTCATGGAAACCTGGTCCCTTGGACTACTGCTGTGGAAGCTGCCATGTGGCCCAAAAACTGAAGAAAATGACTTGCTGGTCAAGAGACCAGAGGGAGGAAGGAAAAGGCCAGCTGTGAGATGGCTGTTGCCCTTTCCAGAGGAAGGAAAGCTCCTGCCTTGACCATATCCAGCTCAACTACTATAAAAGTGAGAAGCTGCACAGGCTCCAGAACTGACTTGGGAAGACTGAGAAGGAACTCCAGGGAAGTGAGAACTTGTTGGGTCACCTACAGATCTGACCTGACTTGGTCTGGGAACTGGCCCACAAGGAGCCAATGTCCAGATATGGAAAGATTGAAATCATTTTTCTTCTTAAAAAGGCCACCACTACTGGTAGGCACTTTGTGAACACCCCTGGGGCTGAGGGCAGGCCAAAAAACATTGCTCTGAACTGGTAATGGCCTGAGGACAATTCGAACCTAAGGTACTTTCTGTGGGAGCACCTGATGGGAATGTGAAAATAGGCATCCTTGAGGTCCAGGGAGGCTAGCCAGTACTCTTGGCCTTAGGGAGGGAAGAACTGTTCCCAGAGTCACCATTTTGAATTTTGGCTTTAAAAGATGCTTGTTCAGGTATCTCAAGTCTAGGATGGGTCGCCACTCCCCTGTCTTTTTTGGGGTAAGGGGGTACCTGGAGTACAGACCTTTGCCCCAGTGTGGGGTAGGAACTCTCTCTATGACTCTTAAGACCAGGAGAGATGAAACCTCTGCCTCTAGAGCAAGGGTTTCTGATATAGTTGCAGGTGGAAAGGACCTAGGTCTCATTTTCAGAAAACGTTTGAAACTGAGAACCAGTCCCTGGCTTACTACCTCCAGACCCACTTGTTTGAGGTAACAGGTATCCAGTCCTGGACAAAGTAAGCCAGCCTGCCTCCTACTGGAATGGGGGAGTGGACCTGGGCTGACACATCAGGGTGTCTGCTTGGCAGGAGCCTTAGGCTGAGGGGTGGATGCAGCCCTGCTCATCCCCCTTCTGCCTCTATCTCTAAAGAACCCCCTCTGAGAAAAGGAAGAAGAGTCCTGCGCTTGGTAGAAAGGCTTGTGAAAAGGCCTGCACCTGCCCCTAGCTTGCTGCTTTTAAGGAGTTGCCTGCCTCTCCTTGGCCTGGGGACTCTGATAAGTGGTCCTGTACTCATCCATTTTCTTCATGTAATTCTCTGCTCCTCAAACAGAGAATTACCCACCACAGGGAAATCCATGGCCTTATGTATAACTATGTATATGTGTTTTACTCTTTTATGTATTTATATGGCATGAAATGCTATAATATTTTTCTCTGCTTCTCTTTTATTGTGCGGCGCCCAGAGCCTTTGGGATTAGGCGTCTTTTTTAAATAAACATGACTTGACTTAGTCTAGGTGTCTGTGAAAGGCTAGTACATCTGAGCCAAGCCATCCTCTGAAAAGCCACAGATGTAGCCATGACTCTTGATGACACATCATTGGAGTCCACAGCAGCATGAAACTGCACCTTTGATTCCTCAATCCCATCAGCAGCCACCTCCTCCAGCTCCTTGGCTAACTGGGGGGAAGCCTGCTTAGCCAGTGCCAGTACAGTGTCCCACCTGTACTTCTGGTACCTGGCTGTATAGGCCATATAGTTAGCCTGCCTGAGTCCCAAAGATGATGCCATGTACTGTTTCTTTGCCACGGCATCTATCTTCCTGGAGTCCTTGTCTGCGGGGTGTGAAGCCAAGGGAATGTTTGCCTTGCCACAGGCTGCAGCCCGCACTACCCCAACATGGCTGTATTGCTGATAGAAAAACTCTGTATCCAAGCCTGATAAGGTGTACCTCTTGTCCATTCTTCTGTCAACAGGAGGCACACAGCTGGAGACTTTAGAAGTTTGTTTCCCAAAGGACTTATGGAGGAATAGACAGTCTCTTAGACTCTGTGATGTCCATCATCTCAACAAAATCAGGCTCTTCCTGATCCTCCAAAGCCTCCTCCATGGGAAGCTGGAGGGTTTCAACCACCTTTCTGTAAAACAGATAGTGGGGAGGGACTCAGAAAGCCTAGGAGGAAACACCAGAAGGTCTGTCTGGGGAGATGTCCAGTTCCACAGGCACATCCAGAAATTCTTCTTCATAATCATCCTGTTTCAAATCCCTCCTCTTCAAACTCCGGTTCAAAAAGTCTTCAGGGAATAATCCTGAACCGGGGAGCGGATCGAACCAAGCCCCTCCCAGAAGGTGCCTGATCGGTCGGAACTGGACAAGCGATTCAACAATCAGAAGCCTCTGGCTATCTCTTCAGTGGTGAACATGAGCGTCTAGAATCTAAACTGCCGGTTGATCTTTGCGCTTTCTCTTAGTAGGAACCGATCCCTCAGGATCTGCTCTCCTCTTGCCCAAGAAGTATCGCCCTGGTCAGAGGGCACTCCTGGTTCAGTGGAACCGAACCGGGCTGGCCTTCGGTCAATGGATTTCTCTGCCTCCTTGTCCCCAAGTCTACCTAACCTTTTTTCCAGGGTAGACTTAGGGAAATTCTTGCAAATTTGGCAGTCTGAATCGAGGTGGTCAAACCCCAGACTGTAAACACAGGTGGTGCGGGGATCGGCCTTAGCAAAGACCTCCCCACACACACACACTGCAGTGTTAAAATCCAGTGGACCAGTTTTTTTCCTTGTGTTTCTCAGACATGGCCAACCTAAAAAACTTACCCTTTATTCGGCAACCGCCAGGCAAGACTCCTCAATCGGTTTCTTACCGTTACGGTTGCTGGAAGAAAAAGTTTAAATCACATTTTTTTTTAAACCGATAGGAACCGGTAACCACGCACTAAATTTTTCCCACAAGATCCACTAAAGGTTCGGTTTAGCTGAACCAACCGAAAAATACAATTTTTACAATTTCCACAAGGACTTTCTAAGTACTTACAGTACCACAGACAGAGTCCTGAAACGATAAACGGAACTAAATGCGGAAAATAATTTGGGACTAACCGACAACTTTAACCGACTTTTTGAACCGAGCAAAGGAGAAATCTCCAGAGCGACTGTTCAGTGAGGCGGATAAAGAATCTGATGGTTGGGTTTCAAAGTACTGCAGGCAGAGACTTCAAATGGCCTGAGCTCACGTTCTGTGTCTGGCATTGAATTTTAACCTCTACTCTCCGGGGCAGTTCAAGTGCTGGAGCTAACTGCAATAGTCAGAATACAGCAAGACTTCATGTTGTTTGAAACTGAAGGTACCACTTTAAATGAATTGCCAGACAATCATCAAGAGGACTTGCCTCAGACACCACTTTATCCAGTTTCAGGCACTCAGAGTACTTCTAATGACATGGAAAATTAACTGCGAAGCATGGATTCTGCACACAAGGACTTTCTTATTGGTCTAATGCACTGACTCGCAATTTTCCTCACAGTCTTTTTTGTCAACTTACCCTGCAGCAGTCGCTTCTGACCAGACTCCTAGCACCAGAAATGACACAGACTTTGCATCGGAGCTCCTCTCTCTTTGCATCTAAGGGACAGTCATCGCACCACAGAGAACACTGAGTGTCATTTGGTCACCCACGGTAGCGCTCCGTGCTGCCGGCTGGCAGCAAAATTCAGAAGGAGCACCCTTGGCCTCCCCAAGGGCTGTTTCAGCTCAGGAAATCATCTCCAAATTGCACAAGACACATCATTACCGATGAAAACGGCTCCGGGACCAGCATCTTTACCTAGTAACGCTGCAAGCACACCAGCCGTCTCCCAGGCAATGCCTGACATCACGGATACCATCACGGGCCCCAACTTAGCCACACGTGAATCTACTTCATCCTCCCCAACTTCAGAACATAATTTAGCAAGTGAATCTGAGCCACTTGACCTACAGCCTGCTTTTGAGCACTAACTCAACCCCATTTAAACTCACTGACCCTATTCACTAACTTAGGCTGAGCCAGCACAGCAAAGGAATGCTGTGCATATGAAGTCATGGGGGACATTGCTACAAGCCCAGACAGAAGAACTGTATTGCATAGTATGTTGCAGGACTCTTTAGGGATAGGGGAACATAATTATTTGCCTTCATTCATGTGCATGGGGAATCTGTGTATGACTTAAGTTTTAAAAATGTGTGCACTTTGGAGAAATTCTGGGAAAAATATGAGCATGTAAAACATCCGCCACTCTGGGAGCCCTTTATGGTCATCCCCCTCATGAAATCAACTGTGAAAATTGTTACCTTATTGTTTCGTAGCGAGGGGGTGAGCATAGAGGACGTCCAGTACTGGTTCAGGGCAGGCAGCGCAACAATATACTAGAGGCCCCTTGACCTATTTTGTACTGGGGGATGGAAAGTAAAGGTACAACTTAAAAACACGGATAAAGATATCTCTCATTTACCAGGCAGCGTTCACATAGGCAGGGATCATGGCTTATGTTTTTACCCTGGACAACCACGGACCTGTCATAAGTGCAGTGCTCGCACCTACCTGAGCAGCACTTGTGATAAGCCCGAATGCACTTTGTGCTTATCCTATGGACAAGTGAGTTTAAGTTGTCCAAGCCCTCTATACTGCAACCTGTGTGACGAACCAGGGCACTCCTATCACCAGTGTCCTTGGGCGTATCATAATAAACCAGTCCTCCCCAAAACCAGACAGTGCTTATAGCAGTTCCAAGACTCAGGCCTTACGCTGTAGGGAGGCCCTGGCCCTCCTGCTTCTACCTGGCCCAAGAATCTCCCTTTCCACAAGTGTCTAGACCTCCAGCCGAGACAAGGGCCATTCCCAAGTCAGCTGGCACCCGCTGTAGCAGCAGTACCCTCTATCTGAATCAGTCCCTCCTGTCACAGATTCCCTCAGCAGGTCAGCCCTCTACTCCCAAAGTGCCAACCTCTGAGTGTAGAATTGTGAACAGAACAGGGTAACCCTCTTGTCTGTTCTGTGGGTTCAAGTCAACTTAGTCTCAAGTTCTGGAGGAATTCAAATTGATAACCTCTTGTTAGCGTACCCAATTATCAGGCTCAGATAATTCTGTCTTCGGGGAGGGTCCAGACATCTTTGCCTACGGGCACCTAACCAGGTCTACAAAATGAACCCTTAGAACTCTATGCAAGACTTATAAGAACCCTATCCATTTCCCAGTTTGGCATCACAATAAGCTCATACACAGTGTCAACTACAACCTTCAGAAGAGTCACTTATATAAAAATAAAATTTCAAGGCACACCAGGCAGCTTCCATTTTAAAAATATATAGATTTTAAAATAGGTAAAATATGAAAACAGTAAAATACAGAACAAGATATCCCAACACATACAGCCTTAAAACAAACAAGTTTAAAAGTGCACGTTCCTACCAATAATAACACTCAGACTAGTCTTGTCTAAGGTCCTTACTTCTTAATCTTTCAGTGCTTTGAGGTTCCTCTTCTCTCAGTCAGAATTAAGAAAGTGTCTGCCATCTAAGGTTTTCTCAGTAGGTTTTAGAAACAGTCTTGAGCTGGCCTTCTCTCAGAGGTCACCTAACTCCGCCTTGGTGTAACAAAACCTATATTTTATAACACATGATGGCCTAAGACATTTAAAAAAAAAATCATGAATGACAAAATGAATTTCTTCTTCTTATGTTGACTGGTCAAAACCGGTTGGTGCTCTGCTTCACACACATATCAAAAGTCTCTTTGATGTAATTCAAGGGCTTCCTTGGAATGGTTATTGGACCTTCCAATTAAGTCTGGGTCCTGCTTGGCCCAGACATCAAAGACCCTTGATGTAATTACTGGCTATCTTTGGGAGACACCCAAAACACCTGCATGCTCTTTCCTTTATGACACCTAGTGCAGATCAAAGGATTTCCTTGATGACGTCATGAATGGCTAATTTTATTTACTGGGATCAAAGCAAATTGACAAGGTAACTGCATTTCAGAAATCTGTAGTTTAAGCAATATCCTGTCCTTTGAACTTATCCCTGGGGGTTTGTTATGTCAATTTCAACAAGACAGCATTTTCTCCTGCCACAGTCCATCATACATTTTTTTGTATTTACAAAAAAAATGATACAAAATATCAGAACCAGCTGTCCAAGGTGGACAATTCCTCCCACCTAGATTGAATTTGGGGTCTATCCCTGCATGGGATGAGCTTCCCAAATCGGTTCCTCCTCATACACATGGGACAACCCATCTGAGTTCTGATTGGTCACTCCAGCCCTATGTAGAATGGTCATATCAGATCCTTGCAAAGCAAGACTCCATCTTAATGTCGAGCATTGTTTTTCCCCATCTCGTCAAGCAAACTAGGGGTTGTGGTCAGTCTACCACAAAATGCTGCCCATACAAGCAGGGCTCCAATTTCTTTAGGGCCCACACTATGGCAAGGCACTCCTTTTTCCACTGTAGTAATGATTGCTCCCTGGGAAGTAACTTTTTACTCAGGAAGGCTACTGGGTGGTCCCTCCCTTCACTGGATGTCTGGCTCCTACTGCCCCAATATACCCACATCTGAGGCATCAGTCTGAACTATAAATATTTACTATAGCCAGGACTTGTCAAACCAGGGCACTGCACAGTGCCTCCTTTAGTTGGAAAAAGACTTCCTCATAGGCTGGGCCCCAGGTAATTTTCTTGGGTATCCTTTTCTTTGTCAGGTCAGATAGGGGAGCAGCCAGGGCACTGTAACTGGGTACAAATTTTCTGTAGTACCCTGCTGTCCCGAAATCTCCTGACCTGCTTCTGAGTTTCTGGTCTGGGTCATGCCTGGATTAGCTCTATTTTTATTTGGTTAGGATGGAGCTGTCCCTGGCCTGCCACATGTCCGAGTATGCCACCTCTCCCACAGTCACCTGGCACTTCTCAGCTTTGACAGTGAGCCCAGCCCTCTGTATCCTGTCCAGCACTTCCCTAAGGTGGGACAGGTGTTCCTCCCAACTGGTACTAAAGATGGCAATGATCATCCAAATGCGCCACGGCGTACTCCTCAACTTTCATTTAACACCTGGTTCAGCAACCTTTGGAAAGTGGCCGGGGTGTTCTTCATTCAGCATTACTTTGTACTCAAATAAGCCTATCAGTGATGAGGCCGACCTCTCCTAGCTCTGTTTGTAAACTCTACCTGCCAATCCTTTGTCAGGTCAATGGTGTACAGGTAGGTCGCCCCTGTCCACATGTCCAGAATTTCTTCCATCTGGGGCATCGGGTGGGCATCTGACTTCGTGACTGCATTCAGTCCACAATACTTTACACAGAAACGAGTCGAGCCATCTGGCTTGGGCACAAGGACTACGGGTGAGGACCAGGGCCTGTGGGATCTCTGGATTACCCCTAAATCCAGCATATCCTCCACTTCCCTCCTAATGTCCTTTTGGACAGCCTCTGACACCCGATATGTCATCCGCCGTATGGGCGTCTGTGTCCCTGTCTCAACATCATGTCTTGCTAAGGGGGTTAGTCCAGGCTTAGTGCTAAACAAGGGGGCAAAGTCTGCTAAAACCTCCCTTACTTTCTGGATCTGGTCCGGGGACAGCTGGGGAGACAATTTTACTGCCTCCACAGAGGACTCCCGCTTACTCTCTTCCAGCAAATCCAGAAGGGGATCTCCCTCGTCCGTCCCCTCCCCATGACTACACACTGCAAACACCATGTCAGCCCTATTTGCATATGGCTTCATCATGTTGACATGGTACATGCTCTCTGTCTGTCTTAGGTCAGGTAACTCCACAATGTAGTTCACGTCATTTACCTTCCTAACCACTTTGTATGGTCCTGCCCACTCAGCTTGCAGCTTGTCTTTCCAGACCGGAATAAGGACCATGACTTCCTGACCCACCATGTACGAGCGAGCTCTGGCTCTGCGGTCATACCATACTTTTTGTTTCTGTTGGGCAGCTGTCAGGTTGCTCTGAGCTGTCCCCATAAGCTCCTTCAGCATTTCCCTAAACCTAAGGACGTAATCCACAAGGGGAGTTCCCTGGGTGGCGTGCTTGCCTTCCCAGTCCTCCCGGCGTTCATACAAGAGTTCAAATGGGGACAATCCTGTTGACACGTGGGGCACCTACCTGTATGCAAATAACAGGTGGGGAAGGTATTTCTCCCAGTCCCTTCCATGCTGTTCAGCAAAAACCCAGAGCATTGCCTTTAGGGTACCAATGAATCATTCCACAAGTCCATTCGCTTGTGGGTGATATGGTGTCGTGCATCTCTGCACCATCCCACACTTGTCCCATAAACATTTCATCAGGTCCGACATGAAGGAACCCCCTCGATTAGCGATTACCTCCTGGAAAACCCAACACGGAGAAAATCCCAAGTAAGGCATCTGCCACTTAGTCTGTCCTCAGAAAAGGATAGGGCAACTGTCTCTGGGTACGGGTGGCATAATCCATCACAGTCAGGATGAATCTCTTCCCTGAGGAGCAGGAGGTATTTAAAGGCCCCAAAATGTCCATTCCACCCTCTGGAATGGCTCCTCCACTATAGCTAAGGGATCAGGGGTGTCTTGGGTTTCTTGCTCGCATTCCCTATTTCTTGACACGGTCACAAGACCTGCAATACTCCTTCACCTGCTGGGTGAAGTTAGACCAATAGAAATTCTTGGCTAACCGCTGCATAGTGCGCGTGATTCCCAGATGACCAGACAAGGGAATATCATCGTCAACCTTGAGCAACTGCTCCACGATATCCCTGAGAAGCGACAAGTTGCATGCCTAGCGTCCCTCCCTCTGTCTGTACTGCCTGTGTATATATAAGTCCATTTTCCCAATAAACCCTAATGTCTGCTGTCACCTCCTTGTGTGCCCTCTGAGTCTGCCCAAGCCCTCAGTTTCTCTAAACTAGGGTCACTCTCTGAGCAGCTGCAAACCCCTCACACACAGTCCCAAGGCATGGGACAGGTCCCTTCAGTTGCTAAACTAGGGTCCCTAGCACTAAGCGTCAAGGCCCTCAGGATCACTGTCAATACCAACCCTCTGACAAGGGTCACCCTTCCTCTTCGGAGTAACCCTCTGTAGCCGGTGTGGTTACTTGCTACTGGAAATTTCTACCCCTTTTTATCAGCCTCCCATCGGAGACACAGGCTGGGGAACCAGCTTCTCAGTGATTTCCACACTGGTTTCTGTGGGGTTCAGAAACTACAATTTTCCTTTGCTGCTTGGCTATGGTAACTGCATACCATCCTCTGTTGGAGTCTGTTACCGAGGATCACATCCACAGCTAATGTTTTGGCTACAGCCACCTGCTGTACAGTACCCCCTGTTTCACCCCAGTCCAGAAGAACACTAGCGAGGGGCAATGTTTTCTCCCCGCCCGCAAAGTCCTGTACAGTTACATATTTATTGGGTATAAACTGACCAGGCTGTACCAGATCCCCTTGACCAATGTCAGGGATGCCCGTGTCCCTTAACCCCTGAGTCTGTACACCATCCATTTACTATGACTGGGTGCATGTGTTCCCTCATGTTCACTGGCATGCTTCCAGGGACACACAAACAACCCACTTCTTTTCTAGTACCATGTTGTGTATTATTGCTCGCCTTTTTGGGGCACTGTCTGGCAATATGCCCAGTTTCTTTACACAGCCAACATGCATTTCTTACTTGAGATAAATCTTTATTTGAAACCTGGGGCTAACTGGTTTCCAGTGGGGGCAGTGAGGGTTTAGCTGCCCTGAAGGGCTTTTCCCTTTCTGTGCTGCCATGCCCCACCTTATTACGCTCTCAGAGCAGGTCTGCTCTTGGCACAGCAGTCCAAGAGTTCAGCAGCCTCTTGCACTGTTTTGCATCTCGGTCCTCTAGCCAGGTTTTTAGCTCTGCTGGGCATGCCCAATAACTGTTCTAATAAAATCACACTTTTAAATTTTATCAACAGAGTTTGCCTCAATTCCTTCCGCAATGTTTTAAAACTAACAACGTTTTGTGGCTAGCTCTTGTAGCTCATATCAGGGCTTCTCCTGAGCTTACGGAATATAGCTCCTGTGATTCAGCAGTTAATTCAAACTTTTTTAACAAGTGCAGCTTTTAACATGCTATGTCGTCACTATCTTCATTGTCCATTTTGACCCAATGCATCCCGAACTTTCCTGGTAATGAGCAGGGACAGCTGAAACTCCAGGACTCTCTAGGAATTTAAGTGAATACAAACTTTTCAAAGAATTTAAAGGCATCCATGTCCTCCCCCTCTTTAAACTCGACTGTGTTAATTTGGAGTTCAGTTTGTAACCAGTCCTGCAGTCCCAGTTAACCCAAGCCACTGACCTGCTCTGGTGCAGCTGGTTGGAGTCATGCTTCTCCAGTTTGTGTTGCCACTGGTGTGCCTCTCTCTCTCCTCTGCCTCTCTGCATTCTCGCTCTCTCTTCTCCTCTGCAGCTCGCTGGTGCTCACGCTCCTCACTGTCTGTCTCCTCTGTTGTCCACTCAGCCTCCAGTTCCATCCTGCCCAACTCAATTTGTAGCTTCAGTACCTCTGGACTGAGGATACTGTGACCTTCCCCTGCTGCCTGTGGCCCTTCACTGACAGTGGCCCTGATGTCCCCATCAGCTTAGGACCCCCCACATAGAAGATTGATAAATAAGCTGGGTAGGCTTGGGGTGGGTCAGAAGTTGGTCAACTGGGTGGCAAACTGGTTGACAGGCAGAAAACAGAGAGAGTGGTAAATGGTATACAGTAAGAAGAGATGCAAATCACAAGTGGGTACCTCAGGGATCAGTCCTGGGGCAGTCCTCTTCAACATCTTCATTAGTGACCTTGCAGATGGACTAGAGGTAAGGCTTGTCTGTTTGCAGATGACACCAAGATCTGCAACAAGAGTAGATGATCCAGATGGGGTAGGCAGAATGAGAAGAGATCTGGATAAACTAGCAAAATGGTCAGAAGAGTGGCCACTGGGGTTTAATACAAAGAAGTGCAAGATCATGCACATGAAAGGAAACCCTGAAGCCACCTAGAGGCTGGGAGGGGAGTTGCTGGCAGTCACAAAGGAAGAGAGAGAGACTTGGGGATCATCATCACTGATGACCTGAAATCATCCAAGCAGACCCCCAAAGCAGTAGGTAAGGCTAGGGGGTGTTAGGGGTATTAGTAGGGTATCATGTCGTAAGAGGGAGGTAATAATCCTCTTTACAAGACACTGGTTAGGCTCCGCCTGGAGTACTGCGCGCGCATTGGAGGCCATACCTTCACAAGGACATTAACCAAATTGAGGCAGTCCAGAAGGGCAACAAAATGGTGCAGGTACTGCATCAGAAGACATATGAGGACAGATTAACAGAGCTCAATATGTATACACTTGAGCAAAGGAGGAGAGAGGTGATATGATCGAGGCATTCAAACACCTTAAGGGCATTAACAAGGTGAAAGAGTCTAACATGTTTAAATATAAGAAAATAGCAGGACAAGAGGACACAGCATGAGATTAGAGGGGGCCAATTAAGGGGAATGTGAGAAATTCTTTTTCACAAGAAAGGTGGTGGATGCATAGAATGGCCTACCTCAAGAAGTGGTGGCTATGAATACAGTGCAGGGCTTCAAACAGGCATGGATTTATTTCATTTTTGTTGACCCGGTAAGTGCACTAGACAAATCCTGCCTATTTTCAGGCACGACCGGGGAGGGATACAGATGAATGCCGTGACCTTAAACCAGATTAAGCTGTTGGTGGTATTTTTAGTGAATGAGGAAATTTGGCCAGGACACTGAAATTCCCTACTCTGAGGTGGGGAACCTTCCCATGAGACGTCTGGACTAGGTTCAGAATGTCTCAGTCGATGCAGAGCAGAGGTGGTGGACAATGGTCTTAAGGAGTCTACTGCAACGCTGAGGAGGTTGCATCTGATTCAGTTAATGCTACAATCCTGTTCCAATGTACCTATTGAGGAGGCGACTCAGTCAAGCAACACAGATAGCCAGGACTGGATATGGAACTTTCGAATATGATAACAGAAGAAGATAAAAAGCGAAAGCGTCCGAAAAGCGGGGAAGTAGTTTTTACTGGTATGGCAAAAAGCACTAAGCAGAATACTGCTGACCTCGATAGACGGAATGCTGAAGCTCCAGTTCGGAGATGGAAGGAGATTCTTTCCCTCGCTCGGGGCAGTGCTTCCTGGTCCCCGGGAGAGAGCGCTCAGGAGGCAGGTTGATTAGGACCCAAGCATGGATACCGGATCCCTAGTCTCCATTAACACCAGGAGCAGGATCAGTAAATAGACGGAATGACTGAACAGGCGCCAGTATTAGGACAGTTTTCGAGACGGACTGAAAGACGCGCTACTTCCGCCTCTTCCCTACTGAACCCCGGAGTCGGGTTTGTTACAGCCAAGGATGGAAATACTGAACCGGAAAAAGAGCGATTTAGAAACTGGAGTACAGAGGCATCGACACCTGTGGTTCTGTGGACCCACACCGCCACCATCGATGCAAGGCCGGTACAAACTACAAGGAAATAGCACTGCTAGCTCTACAGGTACTGTTTCACCTAACCCCCACGGTACAATCCACTAAACAAGTCAGTTATGCTTCCTTTTTAAAAATTCAGATATTCGGTCAGAAAGCGTTTTGTTGCCCATACATTACAAAGGGGGTATGGAACTCCCCTGACCGCCAATATGTGGGTAAAACTTTAATAATCAATTCTTTAGGAATTCGCCCCACAGATGTTTATGCTTTTATTCATTCTTCTGGGATCGAAATTTTGATGTTCCTCTAGAACTGCTGCGTATTAGATAAATTTTGGGCAGCTTATTATACTGCTCGAATAGATCCAGTTTGGAAGCATTTTGTGGTCACTCTTACCAGACCAACGGCCAAAATTATAACTGTTCTTTTTGAAATGAAGGAGTCAATGTGTTGGACATTTTGTATTGGTTGGAGCAACACTGTTCAGTGACTGGAGTTCCACATGCTGTAATAGATGATAATGGGTTTTGGACGGGAGGGTGGAAATTTAATGTACAGCTTAAAATTACTGAGGCTGGGGTGCAACATCTCCCTAATTGTTTCTACTTGGGCAGGGACCGTGGTGTATTGTTTTATCCAGGTCAACCACGTTCCTGTTACAGATGTGGTTCATTATCTCATTTAAGTTCTGATTGCGATCCATTGAAATGTGCATCATGTGGTATGTTGGGTCATTCGGTATTATCTTGCAAGGTCCCTCCTACTTGTAATTTATGTGGTGATCTTTCACACATTTTTGAGGCCTGTCCATGGGCGGCCCATAATACAACAGATTTTACTGAACATGATTCATATATAGCTAAATCTTCAGCTACTGCACAGCCCCCAAGGCCCAGAGCATATTATTAGAAGTGGGACAAAACCTCTCATCTTCTTTACCACAGACTTGATGATTTCTCATTCTCCTGAGATTTTATCAGATACAGTTAACCCTCTGCCCCCCGAATCCATGGGCTTCGGTGTTTGATGTGTTATCCACCATTCCTAGTGATCCAGTCCAAATTTTGGAACAACCGATCTCTCTCGGTTGGGAGAGTTGTAGAATTAGGAGATAATCACAACCCACTCCCCCAGCGACTGCCGACTCCGCTCTAACAAACAGGTAGACCTAGTATCTATACTCCCATCCCGGTTTCTAAACCCATATGAACCTTTACAAAGTTGGGGTGATGCCATGGAAGAGGAAGAGTTAGGTGAACCCTTACTTTCTCCTCCTTCTATGGCTACTTCAGTATCACTATCAGTA
This sequence comes from Neoceratodus forsteri, assembly GCA_016271365.2. NCBI lineage: Eukaryota > Metazoa > Chordata > Ceratodontiformes > Ceratodontidae > Neoceratodus > Neoceratodus forsteri. The sequence goes on from CM028133.1 coordinate 1,138,606,937, forward strand.
GCTAATACTCTGGGATTCCTGTAAGAAAAAAAATCAGTTAGACGAAGAAAAAGAAATGAGGTGGTTATCTTTTTCAGTGTTTTTTCTTTTGCTTATGTCTTTTTACTGATTAGCCAGCTTAAATATCAATATCATTCGGTCACAGTACAAACGTGCTGCAACTTTTTCAGCGCTACAAAGTTTAGCTTATGATGTTTATTTGTTACAAGATGTTAGATTATATACAACTGAGGAAGCCACAACAGCCTCACGGAACTGGGGTTTGGGCCTTCCTACTGGTCTTTAGGCAGGATCTCTGTTCTGGTATAGGTTTTTGTTTCAGTTCTTCAACTTTTCTTTGCAAAAATAGTGGATTTAGTTCCAGAAGGGTATTATTATTAGACCTTTTATGGTATGACTTACCGTATAGACTTATTAATATCTATGCACCACAACAAAAAGCTGCCAGAGTTCAGCTTCTCCGTTTGATTCGACCATTTTTATTAACTAATCGGATCATTTTATGGGGTGGAGATTTAAATACCAGCCTAGATACCCCCCCAAATAAGAAAACTTATTGTGATGCTTCTGCTTTACGTACTATTATTAAAGAGACAAATTTTTAATTGATGTACTAGCCCAATCCCGGTTACCTACTTTCACAAAAGGGAAACTTACCTCCAGAATAGACTTTTGGTTTTGTTCCCAAACTATTGGGGTTGAGCGGGTATCACTATACCTTTGGCTACTCAGATCACAATTTAATAGGATTACGGATACCATTAAGGGAAGTTTTAGCACAGGGTCCTGGGATTTGGAGAGTGAATTCATCCTTATTATCACTCCTGAGTTTCATAAAGGATTTCTGGACCTAATTGTAGATCGTATTCTCAAAGATCCTTTATGATTCCATGATAGAATGGTGAAACGATACTAAATTATATGTGGTATCTTATTTTAAATATTATGCTAGATTTTTAGCTGATACAAGACACCATACTTCTAGCCTTTTAAGAGCAGAGTTATTGGAATTATTCTCTAAATCCCATTTGTATAATATTGATTGCTCTGCTCGGATAAAAGAGGTTAAAATTGCTCTAGCTAAAGAACAGTATAATAGACAAAGAACTATTCTTTTTGAACAAAATTTTCGTACCACCGGGACGCAGTGCCAATTCAATCCTTTTGATGTGAATAAAGAAAAGTTTAATAGTAAACAAATATGTCAATTACGGGATGATCAACAACATATAATTACCGGACAAAGAAAACTCATGGAATATGTGACGGATTTTGTTAAAAAACCTTTTGAAACTCCAGTTGTCGAATCACCTGACATGACACTTCTCTTACAGGCATTGATGTACCTACTTTAACGGCGCCAACAGAAGCATGAAATTTAGCCTCTTTACTTGAGTGGATAAGCAGGTTATTTTTAGTTTCAAGGATAGAGTGGCTCCTGGATCAGATGGTCTTTCTGCAGAAATTTATAAATCTTTATGGCAATTTATGCCAAATCAGTTACTGGCTATTTTAATGCCTTTCTGCAGGAAGATCGCTGACAGACCAAATGTACGAAGGGCTGATGTTATTTTGTATAAGAAAGGAGATAGAAGTGACCTGAAAATTGGAGGCCGATTACCTTACTTAATACTGACTATAAGATTTTTCTAAGTTGTTGGGGAATAGGATTTCTAAACTTTTACCATCTTTGCTTTCCTCATGCCAATATTGTTCAGTCACTGGCAGATCCATCCAAGATGCCTTACTCCTAATTAGAGAATTGTTTTCCCAAGGTCAACAAGGAGCTCTTCAGTGTTATTTATTTAATGTTGACCTCTCTAAAGCCTTTGATGGAATTTCTCAGGAGTTTATTTGGTTAACTCTTAAAGCTTATGGGTTCCCAAAAATTTCTGTTAATTGGCTCATTTTATGTTATTCTTTAGCTTATGTTAGACCATATATTAATGGTAGAATTGGTTCCCCTTGTTATATCCGTCGGGGAGTAAGACAGGGCTGCCCTTTAAGTCCTTTATTATTTGTCATTGCTTTAGACCCCATAATCAGGCTTCTTTCTAAATCTCCTAGACTTCTAGGTCTTTCAGGTCCTGACAGTAATATTCAAAAAATAATTTGTTATGCAGATGACTTATGCGTTCTAGTACCTACTGTCTCGGTAGGCCACTTATTATGTAAAGTATTACCGGTCTTTTTGTCAGTTATTGGTTCTAGTTTAAATCTGCAAAAGAGTGTATGTTTTAATTTGACTGTGTCTGTAGAGAGTGCTTTCTCGATTGCTGGTATTAGGGTAGTGGATTCTCCACAAAAATTATTAGGACTTTATTTTGGTGTTCCGGACATGGCTAAATATAATTGGGAACTATGTCTGAATAAAGGCAGGGATAGGGTATGTAAATGGAACAAGTGGTATTTAAGTAAAAAGAAACATATTTTTTTGATCAAAACCTGTTTATTACCAATATTTTTACATGTTGCACATATTTTTAAACTACCTAGATGTTTATTCGTACCTCTTCTCAGTCTTTTCTTTTCTTGTTTTTGGGGCAGCCGTCTAAATCCAATTAAACGTAATATTTTGCTACAGTCCTACCGACAGGGAGGTGTAACTATGATTCACCCAATAGTGTTTTTTTACTTAATTTTTTTTACCACTAACTTGAAACCTTTGGTTACAGAATCTTCTGACTTTGGACTCCTCTTGTACATATGTCCCTTAATGGGATTTTTCAAGAATGGAGTGTAGGTGTCTTTCTGCATAAAAATAAAAGACGATATGTTTTATCTTCGGATTGGGCAATAACGTTTGATATGTTAAAGACATGGCATGTAACGGTACAGATGGTTAAAACTCTAACCAGAAAACAGTTATATGCAAATATAGTTACATCCCAATTTACAGAAGAGGTTTTTCCAGATTTTACACCTATAGAGAAGAAACAGATTGGTAATCGTTTAGTTGATCCACGCATCCCTATAACAATGTGGGATATTGGTTGGTTAGGGGTACACGGTAGAATAAATGTACGTGGCAATCTGAAACACAAACAAATATCAGAGAGATATTGTTTCCGAGATTCTTGTACAGACTCGATAGAAACGATGTTTCACTTATATTTCTCCTGTTCATTCATCCTTCGATTTTGGTTTTTGTGGCGCCGACATTTTTGGAGTAAAGTATGGCGTCAATGGGATCAGAGAGCTCTTTTTTGGTCTTTTCCAGACACTTGGTCAACATGTAACTATAGTACTTTAAATATTGTTGCAATTGTAATATTATACTGGGTATGGCAGGTCAGATGTTGGTTTTATTTCAGCAACGCTATCTAACTCCTGAGGAACTATTTACGAAAATATTAACCTATATTGATTGCTTTAAAGAAAGAGAAAGAGAAAATTCTCAAAACAAACATGTGGGAACGTTATTGGAATTTCTTTTGATTTATTGTTTAGTTCATTATGAAATGTTTTTTCTTTCAATTTGTGTTTTCCTTTTCTTAAGACCTTTGTTGACTTTTTTGTTTGAATTTTTGAAGCACTGATGTAATTATTTTTTGTTCTAAAAGTCTGTAAATATGCTTTGTTTTTAAATAAACATACCCCTACTCTTTTCGATAAGTGCCATGGGATCTTTAACATCCACCTGAACTACCACCAATCCAGGCAGGTGGGACCTCGGTTTAACGTCTCATCCGAAAGACGGTTTAGGCATAAGGGAGCAATACAAATGAGTATGAATAGATAGGCCACTGACAGAGCAAAGGCCGATGGCACATTTATAAGGTAGAAAAAGAAATGGGCAGACTGGATGGACCATGTGGTCCTTATCTGCCATCAACTTCTATGTTTCTATGGACAAGGGTTCGAGTCACTGGGATCAATTTGGTTAGAGGGTCTTTCCTTTGAGACCAAAAGGCTCTCAAATGGAACTGGATGTCCCTCATCTGAAATCTTGCTCCCTGCACTACTACTGTAAAAGCAGCCATGTGCCCCGGGAGCTGTAGAAAGTGCCTTGCTGGTCGAGAGACCTGCAGGGTGAATGAGGAGGCCAGAGAGACCAGGGTCCTTGCCCTGTCCAGAGGAAGGAAGGCCCTGGCCTTCTCTGTGTTCAGCTCTGCGCCTATGAAGGTGAGGAGCTGAACAGGCTCTAGAACTTGACTTTGAAAGATTCAGAAGGAAACCTAGAGAAGTGAGCAGTTGCTGAGTTATCTGTAGATGTAACTTGACTTGATCTGGAGACTGGCCTACTATGAGCCAATCATCCAGGTAAGGGAAAATGGCAATTTTTTGCCTTCTTAGGTGAGGCAACTGCTACTGCCAGGCATTTTGTGAATACCCTGGAGCAGAAGTGAGGCCAAAGGGCATTGCTCTGAACTGGTAATGGCCTGAGGGAGCGCGAACCTGAGGTACTTTCGATGGGAGCTTCTGATGAGACTATGGAATAGGCATCCTTGAGGTCCAGGGACTCTAGCCAGTCCCCTGGCCTTAGAGAGGGTAGAATAATTCCCAGAGTCACCATTTTGAATTTTGGTTTTAAAAGGTGCTTGTTTAAGTATCCGAAATCCAGGATGGGCCGCCATTCTACTGTCTTTTTTGGGGTATGGAAGTACCTGGAGTACAAGCCTTTGCCCTGGTGTAGAAGTGGAACCCTTTCCATAGCTCTGAGAGCCAGGAGGAAAGGGACCTCTGCCTCTAAGGCAAGAGCCTCTGGTGGATTTGCAGGTGGAAAGGATCTGGTTCTCATCTTTGGAAATATTTTGAAGCTGAGAACCAGTCCCTGGCTTACTACTTCCAGGACCCACTTGTCTGATGTCAGAGACTTCCAGTCCTGGACAAAGTAAGCCAGCCTGCCCCCTACAGGTAGCTGAGAATCGGCCCTGGCAACCCCATCAGGGTGCCCGCTTGGCAGGGGCTTTGGGCTGAGGGGTGGAAGCAGGCCTGCTTGTACTCCGTCTGCCTCTTCCTCTAAAGAATCCCCTCTGGGCATAGGCAGAAGAGGAGGCCTGGGCTTGGTAAAAAGGCCTATGAAAAGGCCTGCCCCTGCCCCTGGGAAGCTGTCCTTGAGGAGTGGCCTGCCTTTCTTTGGCCTGTGCACTCCCTATAGGTGGTCCTATACTCATCCATTTTTTCATGTAATTCTCTGTCTGCTCCCCAAACAGAGAATTACCCACAACAGGAAAATCCATGGCCTTAGTCTGGGTATCCTGTGATAGGCTAGTACATTTGAGCCAAGCCATTCTGCGAAGTGCCACAGATGTAGCCATGACTCTTGATGACACATCATTAGAGTCCACTGCAGCATGGAATTGCACCTTGGATGCCTCAGTACCATCAGCAGCCACCTGTTCCAGCTCCTTGGCAAGCTGGCCAGGGACCTGTTTCGCTAAAGCCATAACAGTATCCCATCTGGATTTCTGGTATCTAGCAACATAAGCCATATAATTTGCCTGTCTGAGTCCCAAGGATGCTGCCATGTACTGTTTCTTTGCCATAGCATCAATCCTCCTGGAGTCCTTATCTGGGGTGTGTGAAGCCAAGGGAATATTAGCCTTGTCACAGGCTGCAGCCTGCACTACCCCAACATGGCTGCATTGTTGTGTGAGGAACTCCGTATCAGAGCCTGACAATGTGTACCTTTGTCCATTCTCTTATCAACAGGAGGTATAGTGCGAGGAGCTTTTAAAATTTTAAAAGTCTGTTTCCCAAAAGATTTATGTAAGGGAATAGACAGTCTCCTTGACTCTGGGATATCCATCATTTCCACATAGTCAGGCTCCTCTTGATCATCCACAGCTTCCTCCATAGGGAGCTGGAGGGTTTCAGCCACTTTTTTATAAAACACAAAATGAGAAGGGGACTCAGAAAGCCTAGGAGGAGACACTTCTGAAGGTCTGTCTGGGGAGATGTCCGGGTCAATGGGCACATCCAGACTTTCAAATCCACATTCACTCTCCTCACACTCCTCTTCCCCCTCTTCCGGTTCATAACACTCCTCTAACTCATACTCTTGAACCGGTGGAACCGGCCGAACTGGGTGCTTACCTGATGGTGCCGGTTCGGTCGGAACTGGGGAAATCGACTGGACAATTTTTATCGCTTTGGCTATTTCTTCAGCGGTTGGAGAGTAAAGTTTTGGCTCCACACCAGCTGATTTTCTAGTCCTTTTTGCTGGACCCGGCTCCTCAGAGTCGGATCTCCTTTTGCCTGAGGAAGTCTCGCCCTGGTCAGAGGGCACTCCCTCCGGTTCGGTTGGAACCGAACCGGGCTGGCCATCTGGTTCAGCAGACTTTTTGGCCTCCTTTCCCTGAGCCTACCAACTCTCTTTTCCAGGGTAGCTGCAGGAAAACTTTTACAAATCTGGCAGTCTGCATTGAGGTGGTCAAACCCCAGACAATAAACATAGGTGGTGTGGAGATCAGCCTTGGCAATGACTTCCCCACACACACTGCAGTGTTGAAACCCAGTGGGCCCGGTTTTTCTTTTGGGTTTCTCAGACATAGTGCCAGTCCTAACGAAACTTACCCGTTTATGGCAATCCGCCAGGTAAGACCTTCTTATTGGTTCCCAACTGTGTCACGGGTCATGGAAAAAAACGTAATAAAATCCGTTTTTTTTTTTAGAACCGATAAGAACCGATAACCACACACTAAAAGATAGATTAAGATATTTTAAACAACTTGATCGGTTCAAACCGAACCGATAAACCGTTTACAAGTTCCACACAGAATAGAAATAAATCTAAAACCTATCTAGTACTCACAAATACCACAGACAGAGTCTGAACTGACTGGTTGCGGTTTAAATTTGGTAGAAAACCGAGAAAAACAATACTTTAACCGACAAAATGAACCGAGCAGAAGGAGAAATCTCTGGAGCGACTGTTCAGTGAGGCAGAGTAAAGAATCTGACGGTTTGAGTTTGAAGAACAACAGAGAGTGTTTCAACCGAGCTCGAGCTCAGCGTTCTATGCCTGGCATGGAAAGTTAACTCTTTCACCTCCGGAGCAGTTCAAAGGTTGGAACTCACTGCATATGTCATAATATAGCAAGACTTCATGTTGTTTGAAGGTGCTACACCAAAGGTGTTTACTAACCCGGACGCGGCAATGCAGTATATCGAACATGAATCAAGCAACAAGAAAATGCAGATGAGTGAATTTTACTTTGGACTTGGGCTAAATCATTAGTACTTTTATCCTTGCGCCCAATATTACACAAGATGCGGATGGAGGAGTGGGGTTGGGGGGGTGAGTTTCTTTCTCGGTCTGCTCAGTAACTCCTAGGAGGCCTATTAAGGCTGGAGTGGGCGGCCTTCCCCGTTTCCCCCCCTGCACTAGCTCCGGGCAGGACCTTTTTGTTTCTTTTCCTCTATGGAGGTGAACCAAAGTGACATTACAGAGATCTAAATGATGCCTAATGACTTTATAATATATGCTGGGACAAATCTTTAGTTAATTTATTTATACTTTAACAGCAACACGCTACATTACCGGTCTGATTAGCAGAATGTGGTCAATGGGGAGATGAAAAACTGTCCTGCATATCTCTGCACATTAACTGCGCAGTGGGTTAATCTATGTATGTACAGGGCAGCATTAAGGTGGGACTAGGGTACAGGGGTGAGGAGCAGTGTGCTCGGTCTGTTCCGAAACTCTTAGGAGGCCTATAATGGCTGGAGCGGGCGGCCTTCCCACCTCCCTTGCCGCCAGCCCAGGGGCCTAGAGTGGCTCTACAGTGCTCCACCTGTAGCTACCGAATTTTGCTTTGCTTATCATACTTGGGTCCCAGAGGCTGCCTTATTTCTTGTTTTATTTACCTTAGAATACAGAATCAAGGATAAGTTTAATCAAATTAATAGGGAGATGTAAACCTATCCTCTTGCTTCAATTCTATCTGCAGGGAAATGATGTGGGTAGGGAATGTGTGCCTGATTTTAACTAGTGAATTGGTTTTCCTTGAATATATGGACACAACATAGGTCCCGAGGGGGGGGGGGATTCAGTTGGTTTTATTTTTGTATGTGTTCCAGATGGGGTGGGCACGGGCCAGCACAGGAGATTAGTTTTATGCTGGTCAGCCCCTCCTAATGAGGCAGGGGGTTACTGTCACACGACCCAGGGATTAAAAGTCAGTCGGTTGCTGGGGCCGACAATGAAAAATGGCAAGGTCAAGTTAGAGCGCACACATCGAGCTGTAATGCCGCGGCCTGTGGTGGAGCTGCCCCCTCGTCAGATAATTATGCGCTTCCATAACTTCCAGGACCGAGACGCGTTATTGAAGGCCTACGGGTCCCAGGGTCCCCTGAGTTTTGAGGGCCACAGATTATTCCTCTCGCAGGACTATTCAGCCCGTTTGTTGAAAAAACGGAAGGCCTTTAACGGGCTGATGGCTCAGCTCAGGAGCCTTAAGGTGGAAAATTTTCTGGTATACCCCGCCACACTCAGAATCAAGCATGAGGGAGTGACCTACTCCTTCTGGGAGCTCGAGAAAGCGGAGGAGTTTGTAAAGGGCCTGAAGAGGAGAGTGAGCTGAATGGTGGTGGGGAGATACGAAGAGTTGGAAGGTTGGTTATAAGAGGTTGCGATTTCGCTGTTCCGGTGGGGTTTTTGACTGCATGGCTACAGATAATAAATTGAATTATGTTGAGAGTGTTCCTAGTTGGTGCCGTTGCGCTCTTTATTCCCGAGAAGGGCAGTTCCTGGAGGAGACAGATGAGGGCTCAACCGTGGTGGAAGAAAGAACAGTTACGTAAGAACTTATCGTAACAGCAGATCTTCGAGAGAGGCACTTGCAGTAGGTAATTACGAATAGGACTGACGCCGGCCGGCGGCAGGACCCCACAGAAACATTTCTAGCTAGCAGTCCCTGGTGAGGGACCGCCCCCATGTCAGGTGACCGGCGTCATACGACGTCGGTGTAAAGGGGTGGTCCCTGACGCCACACCTTCCAGTTCTTTCCTGCCACAAGCCAGGAAGGTCTGGACGAGAGAGAAGCAGATGTTTCCATTCCTGGAAAAAGAGCTAAAAAAGCCTAGGGGGATGGAGGGCGGGAAGGTATTATCTACTGCAAGAGCCTCTCTCGAAGATCTACTGTTACGGTAAGTTCTTAGGTAACTGTTCTATTTTACTTCGAGAGGGCTCTTGCAGTAGGTAATTATGAATAGGACTGAATCCCAAGCAGTCTGGAACAAAGAAAGACACCGGGAGGAGGGGACTACTCCAAATGGTAGCAGTAGCCGTGCAAGCCTCAAGACAGGAGGCCTTGCAAAACAGTTAGCCCGAAGCCTGCTCTACGATGAGAGGCAATATCCAAACTGTAGTGTTTTGTAAAGGTATGGACAGAAGTCTAGGTGGCGGCAGTGCATATGTCTGCCGCAGACACATTCTTGTGGAGTGGCCTCTGACTTGACCCGGGAGGGACTTGTGGTATTTGTCATAACAGAAAGTGATGCAATGAGCCAACCACTTAGACAGGCATTGCTTGGAAACAGCATAGCCTTCTCTTTTGTGGGCAAAAGAGACGAACAACTGATCAGTCTTTCTGAGATCCTTCGTCCTGTTGGTGTAGTATCTCAGAATCCAGTGTACATCCATAGTATGGAGTAAATATTCCCCTTGATTAGAGTACTGCGTAAAAAAGACAGGTAGCTCTATAGACTGATTTAAGGTAGACTCTGCTACTACCTTAGGTAGAAACTTAGGATTCATGCGAAAACAACTCGTTCCTTGTGAAAATCAAGTGAGAGTTTTACACATCAGGGCCTGGAGCTCGGAAATTCTTCAAGCTGAAGTAATGGCCACCAAGAAGAGCGTCTTCCATGAAAGAAACTTCAAATCTGCAGAAGCTGCGGGTTCGAAGGGAAGAAGAGTAAGTTTCTCGAGAACAAACTTCAAGTCCCAAGGAGGAGGAGCAGGAGTACGGATGGGAGGCCTCAGATGGAGGACCCCTCTGAGAAAGGTCTTAGAGACCTCCAGTTGAGCGAAAGCTTTATCAGTGAAGGGAACATGGTAGGCTGAGATAGCTGCCATGTGAACCTTTAAGAAAGATATGGCTGAGACCCAGGTCGAACAGATGATGTAAGTACTCCAGCAGAAAAGCCACTGAACAGGAGAAAGGCTCCACATTCTTGGAGGCTGTCCAAATAGAGAATCTCTTCCACTTCATAGCACAGGTGGACCTGGTGGAGGGCTTCTAGCCTCCGCTAAAATCTCCGCCACTTTTGGAGACGCACCAAAACGGATTGGGCTAGGTCTGCAGGAGCCATGCATGTAGTTGAAGGGACCTGAGGCCTGGATGGACCAGGGTCCCCTGATACTGGGTCAGCAAACCTCGAGATAGAGGAAGAGGAAGAGGAGGATCCTCTGAATACTGTTGTAGAAGAGAGAACCAGATTTTCCTGGGCCAGAAAGGAGCGATCAGAATCATTTTCGCTCCTTCTGAGGCTAGTTTCTGCAAGACTCATGGGATCAGGGAAATTGGGGGAAAAGCATAGACAAATCTGTCCTTCCAGTCGAGAGAGAGCGTCGCTCCAGAAAGCGCCTTGCTCTGGAACGAGCGAGCAAAAGGTGGGAAGTTTTGCGTTTTGGGGGAAGGCGAACAGGTCTACCTGCGGAGTCCCCCAAACCTGAAAGATATCATCTAGTACCCTTTGGTCAAATTTCCCACTCATGTGCTAGAGCAGAAGAGCAGCTTAGTTTGTCTGCCAGAGTGTTGTCAACTCCTGGAACATGAATCGCTGTTAGGTGAAGGGTGTGTTGTGATGCCCAATCCCAAACCCTCATTGCCTCCCTGCATAGATGGTAGGATCGAGTTCCTCCCTGTTTGTTGATGTACCACACTATGCACATGTTGTCCGTCTGGACGGCTAGGTGGCAGGGAAGGAAGTACTGGTGAAGGGCTTGGAGGTGTACAACACAGCTCGAAGCTCGAGCACATTGATGTGGAGAGCTTGTTCCAGCTTGGACCAGGAGCCCTGGGTCCGATGAGGACCTAGATGGGCCCCCCAACCTTCGCCTGACGCATCTGTAGTCAGAGTCTGGGAGGGGGGAGGATGAAAGAAAGGGACCCTCTGAAACAGGTTCTCTCAGACCATCCACAATTGCAAGTCTCGCACCATCAGCGATGGGATCAGAACTAACTGATCCAGGTTGTCCACTAGTTGATCCCACTGAGAGCGAAGAGTCCACTGAGAAATCCTCATGTGGAGTCGAGCTTGGGGGACTGTCTGAATAGCTGCCGCCATGAGCCCCAGAAGACGAAGGACCGACCTGGCCAAGACCCCCCTGCATTCTGATAGCAGGGAAATCTGGGTTTGAAGAGAGGCTGCCCTGTACAGAGGCAGGAAGGCCTTGCTCACGGTCATATCGAGGATAGCCCCATGAACTGTAACCTCTGGGAAGGAACCAGATGAGACTTGGAATGATTGATGGTAATACTCAGGCAAGTGAAAACCTGCTGGGTGAGGGAGAGAAAATGCAGGAGCTGCTCCCTGGACGAGGCCGCCAGGAGTCAGTCATCTAGGTAAGGGAACACTTGTACTCCCATTGTACGCAGGTGGGCCACTACCACAGCCAGGCATTTGGTAAATACTCGGGGGGCCGAGGATAGACCAAAAGGGAGCACCTTGAACTGGCAGTGGTCCCCTGAAATGCAAAACGAAGATACTTGCAGTGAGAAAGGTGAATGGGAATGTGCAGATAGGCATCCTGCATATCTAGGGCACAAAGCCATTGACCCAGCGAAGGAGGGCAGAAGGCTCTAGAGAGAGCATCCTGAACCTTTGTAGTCTACATAAAGATTCAGGAACTGAGATCTAGAATGGGTCTGAGATCTCCGCTTCTTTGGGACCAGGAAGAAATGGAATAGTAACCCGTCCTTGAAGATGAAGGGGAACGGGTTCTATCGCTTGCTTGAGAGAGCAGAGATTTCTTCCCGGACCAAAGGAAGGTGTTCCCTTGAAAAGGACGACTTCAGAGGGGGGTGGCGGGGTGGTTTCTGAAGAAACTCTATGGAGTGGCCTCACGCTATGAGCTGGAGCACCCAAGAATCCGTAGTTATCTCCCATCCCGGAAAGTGGAGGGAAAACCTCCCTCCTACTGGTTCCTCTGGGAAGTCCAGAGGCGGTGGGAGAGGAAAGGAGTCAGGTGGTGTGGGGCAGTGCCGCGGCTGAAGCGCTTGCTGCTTTTTTGGGTGGAGGGGTCTTAGCAGCTGCGGGGGCCCGAGGTTTGGTGGCCCGCCTTCCCTGTGGTTTCGCCTTAGGCCGAATCTGTCTGCGAAAGGGACGGCGCTGCTGTTGATGGGGACGGTACATGGAATCCACTGATTACAGAGCCGTCCCCTTCTCCTGCAAATCGGTGATGATGTCCTTGACATCACCTCCGAAGAGCACCGACCCCCAGAAAGATGCCTCCTGAACAGTGGATTGCACTTCCGGGACCAACCCTGACACGCGGAGCGAGGCATGACGCCGAAGACCCACGGCGAAAGTGGAGCTCCACCCAGCAGTGTCCACTGCATCGTATGTCACCCGCAGAACGTGGTGACTGGCCGAACGAGCAGAACAGACGAGGTCGGCTAACTCTTGTTTGACTTGGGAGTCAGGCAAGGAGTCCAGCTTGGATTCTACCTGAGTAAGGACAGCCTTCTGGTAATCCCCCATGTGGCCGACGTAGTTCAGGGCCCGAATTCCCAGTGTGGAGGAAGTGTAAATCTTTCTTCCATACTGGTCCAGAAGGTGAGATTCCTTATCAGGAGGGGACGAGCTAAGATGTTTTGGGTGTGCCGATCGGCCATGAGTGGCACTAATCATGACCGAGTCGGCCCGAGTGTGAGAGTCCAGGTAGTCAACACCCTCAGGAGCCTGGTATAGCCTGTTCGACTTCCAAGGAAGTGGGGCTAATGCCGACAGCTGTTTCCATATCATGGTAACAAGGTCGGCGTGAGGCTCTATCCAGGGTGGCACTAATGTAGGAGCTGTCACGGGCAGGTCCATATGTTCAGCAAGTTTCAGTCGCTGAGGATCTGGTTCCAGAGACTGCCACTGATGAACTTCCTGGATTTTTCTAAGCAACTCCATAAAGAGGGATCCTCTGGAGGAGGCTTCGGAGGAGTCCTCGGCCGGGGCTTAGACAGAGAGCGAGGCTCGTCGTCCCTCTCGAAGCCTCCTTCGGAAGAGTCCGAGGAATCTGAGAGTGAAGAAGAAGAAGAGTAAGACTCCCTTACCCGACTTGGGGGCGGAATGGGTTCCTTGGGTAGCACCCGTGAACACGCGTCCTGCCCCTCTCTGGACCCAGACGGGAGTGTCCTGGAGTCCGGAGGTGGTGAGGGAGTGTGACGTCTCGGACGACGGGAGCCTGGGCGGCACCATCGCCGTGGCGGCTCTTGACCTCCCTGGTGAGCTGAGCCTTGGCCTCGCCCACCAGGAGGCCAGTCTCCTGCAGATCCACCGCGGCTGTAGGGAGGTGGAGGAGGATGGGGAAAGGATATGGGTTAAACCCGTATGGAAAGTATCCAAACCCTGCTGTGGGAAACCCAGCCGGGTATTGTGGTGTTAGACACTCGGCGTCGGAAAGACCAGCGCCGGGTATTGCAGCACTGGATACTGAGGTCCTGGGCACGACGGTGTTGGATAAGATGGCGGGTACCGGGGCAGAGGAGCTGCCGAAGCAGACGGCCTGGCCGGCGGCCTCACAGGCAGGTCCACATTGGAAGGTCCGGAGGGCCCGCTGGAGGGAGGGACATCCGGAAACGGGATGTCACCTGGGGCAGGTAGAACCGGCGTCGGAGGTACCCGCGGAGGTACCGGCATCAGGGCCGGCGCCCGGGGGGCTGACGTCAGATCCGGTTCCAAAGGAGGAGGGTCTGACGGAGGAGGAAGATCCCAGCCACATCTGGGATGGGAAAAATCCCGAGGTCAGGCCAGGGTGACTCTGCATCCCGGACGGCAGCAAAGGCTGCAGGGAACCGAGATGCAGCGGACTGGAGGGTCCGTCGTCCAGTTCCGTCGCCGCCGAGCATTGGAGGTGCCGACGTGCTGCTTGAGGCCGAGCTCCGGGGGGTGCCGGAGGAGCCGCATCCAACTAAGGAGCCATCCCGGAGGTGGGCAGAGTGGAAGGGTTGGCCTGGTCTGGAGGGTAGAGGCTTTGCGCTGCCCGCGGGTTGAAGCGTCTTATCGGCCCTCTCCATGCGGACATCGGAGGAGCCGGCGCCCGACTCCTGGTCGCCCATGCTGGTAGGCCGCAAGCCTGCGGCGAACCGAGAGGCAGAGGCCTCCAAAAGCCGGGCGCCCACAAGGTCAGCATGAGCCAGGCAGGTGGGCCAAGCGCCTCCGAAACCTTGAGAGAGCGGTCCCCGGAGGGGCGTTATCTGTGTCCCTGCATCTCCCGGGAGAGCGCAGTAGAGGAGGTCTTCTCCGGTGCCTCTCCTTGTCCTTTTTCCGATGTCCTTGGGAAGTGGATGCCTGCATCAGCTTTTTAACTTCTTTTCCATAGAACTCATCTTTTTCTTCAGAAGATGGGCTTCCAGGGATTGTTGGCGCCGTTCAGGTAGCAGCGTTGAAGTTAAGGGCAGTGCTGGCACTTCCTCGACTGGGTGATCTGGGCCTAGGCAGAAAAGGCAGAGGGAATGGCTGTCCTTGTGTGGCAGTTGGGTGCCGCACAAGTCGCACTTGTTTTTGTGCTCAGAGGGTGTAGGGGACGACATACACTGATGCTAATCTGACGTTATAAGAAAAAAATAACGCATTTCGGTAAACTGACTAAAGATAGGGCTGACAAAGCACAAACTTTTCTGCGAGGCGCTGCAAGAGCTAACGGCGGGAAAGAACTGGAAGGTGGGCATCAGGGACCGCCCCTTTATACCGACGTCATTATGGCCTTGGTCCTGTACATGGGCGGTCCCTCGCAGGGACTGCTAGCTAGAAATTTTAGTGGGTCCTGCCGGCCAAGCCAGTCCTATTTGTATCATCACTGCAAGAGCCCTCTCAAGTAAGATCTGTGGATTAGAGGGCTCTGAGCAGCTTGGAGACTGGGCCCTGATGTGCGTCCCTTCCGCTTTCATGGAGGGCTCTCCTACACACTGGTTGTGTATGAGAGTCCAGCTGGAGGCCTGAGGGCCGGACATGTGGAGAACTCTAACGCCGGTGAGCTAGGAGCGAGGCCGGCCTAGCATGTGTTTTTGATGGCGCTGCCTAGCCCCCGCACCACCCCTCTGATATCGCGGGTCCATGATGTTTCCATCTACTGGCATTAATTAGTGGGGGCATGTTAAGGGGGTGGGTGAGGATATGAACTGGGCATCTGGTTTGAAAGGATGAAGAGAGGTCAGGGGGGTCTGGGGGGCTTTATTAGGGGTTAGATGAAGGTACGTTAACCTGGAGTGGGGATGTTTTATGGGGTGGTTTCTAAGCCTGAGGCCTAGGGTTATGATAAGGACCCTTCTTTGGGTCGTATGACTGAGAGCATCCTTGGGACCTTTTTGGAGGGGAAGGGTGGGGAGTTGGGGGAAGGAATACAGGAGGGGCGAGCAGTGAATTTGAGTGCATATTGTAGGTGGTCTTTCTTTTGGGTCTGGCGGGTATAAGTGCTGGAAGCCGAGCTATATCCATGTTGGTGGAGGTGGGGTGAGGGATTGGGAGGAATAGGCTGCGGTATGGAGACTGAGGACTGTGCCATAGGCCCCTCCACCTGAGTAGGGTGTGGGATGGCCTCACCCAAGAACTAATCTCGGTGGCCTGGGACGAGGAGGTGGGACAGGAGTGCCCAGTAACCTTTTTGAGGGGAGGCTAGCAAGGGGGAAGGGGGTGGGCTGAGACGAGATTGGTGCTGGGATGAGGATAAAGAGGTTTAGAGGAGGTTGAGCCTGCTCAAGGGAGGGAACCGTGGGGGGGATGACAATGAATGGGTAACTGGGACGGAGGTGGGATATAATAGGTTAAGAGGGGCAAAGAGGAGGACTAGGGCGAAGAGGAGATAAAGGGTGAGACAGTTTGATGGGACGCTGATTGGGGGAGGGGTGCATCGGGGGTTTGAGATAATAGCTGTAAGGGTAGAATACTGCTCGAGCTAGAGATGGCCATCTATGGGGTCCCGAGGTGGGACAGTTCGGAAGGAGGCATTAGGCTGTTGGCAGGGGTGGCAGGGCCGCATTTCGGTTATGAGGGAGAAGTGTTGAGTGTTTGTTCTTTATTGTCTTTAAATCTACACTTGTGCTATGTTAGCAATTAGTGTTATAGAGGGAAGGTGGAAGAGGAGAGTTTACAAAGGAGGATGAAAGGGGGAGGGCGGGATTGGAGGATTAGTTATAAATGTTAGAATAGATAGATTTCTTACTGTTTTGCTAGTAGCATAGTCACCTGGTTATATCTCAGTTGTGGTAGTTGGTGTGCAGAAATCAAAGGAAGTATATGAAGGCGCCTGTGAGTCATATGGGAGGTTGGATATACATAATGCAATGTCAAGTGAAAACATCCCTAAAAATGAAAAGCTACAGGATGGGATGGGTGATCTCGTGAAAATCTAAATGTTATATCTTGGAATGTAAAGGTATAGCGAGCCCAGTGAAGAGGACCGCACTTCTTACCACTTGGACGAAAGAGGCGAGGTGACATTGTTGCAAGAGGCGCACCTAACAGATCTGGAGCATGCCAAACTGGTGCGGAATTGGGTTGGGAAATGTCTAGCGGCCTCTTATTCCTCGCATAAAACGGGGGTAGCAATACTCTTACGTAAGAATTTGCCCTTTGAGGTGAAAAGAGTAGTGAGAGACCCTAAGGAAGGCAGATACATTTTTGTCACTGGAGTTTGGCGAGGAGAGACACTTACATTTGGTTGTGTCTATGCACCGGCAGTATATGACCGATTTTTTACTCCTCTTTGCTGGGCTTGCTTGTCAGGAGCAATTTCGGGGCTCATTATGGGGAGTTTCAATTGGACAATGGATGCGAAGATGGATCATTCTGCAGGTAAGGGCGTGAGGCGGAGGCCATGGGGCAGTGGCAAATTGGAATCGTGGATCTAGACATGGTGGATGGGTGGAGGCAGTTAATCCCACTGGGAGGGAGTATCGTTTATTCTAATCCCCATAAGACTTGGTCCCGGTTAGATTATTTTTTTCTGCCTAGAGGTTGGGTAGGAAGGATAAGAGAAGTCAGAGCTCCATTTTCATCTCGGATCATGCTATGGTAGTGCTGAGCATCTCCGGGGAGAGCTGAGAGCAGGTCTTCAATCTGGAGATTTCCTCATGTCAGCTAAGGACCAAGTGTTCAAGGAATACCTGGCAGAACAATGGAAGCTCTATGAAGAGATGAATGATATGGATGAGGTTTCCAGTTCCATTTTTGGGAGGCGGGTAAAGCATTATAGCGGGGGGCTATAACAGCCTATGTGACCAGGATTAAAAACAGAAAAGGGTAAAAGGAAGAATTAGAAAGGCAAGTGAAAGAGCTGGAGAAGCAAGTAGGGGAGGAGAAAGGAGAAGCCCCAAGATGTTGGCAGTGGCAAGGGAAGTCCTTAATCTCTCTTAAGGGAAGAAGCAGGAAGGCTTGGTTCTTCTGCCAGAGGAGGGTTTTGAGTGGGGAATAAGCCCGGCCCATGTTAGTGAGGCTTATGAAGGTGGCAGATGCTCAACCGGATCCCATGGATTAGGGAGAGGAGGGCAAGTTATTACAAGCTCAAAGGCCATAGCAGAGCTGCTGGGAGTTCTATGAAAAGCTGCATAGGGCAGGAGGAGTGTATTCGGTAGTTTTTGAGAGGGGTACATTTGCAGAGGATCACAGATGAGCAGAGAGAGGTGCTGAGTCAGCCCATTTCAAGATTGGAAATCCTGAGTGCCATACAGAAGTTACAGGAGGGAAAGGCCAGTGGGCTTGATGGATTCCCTGTCGAGTACTACAGGATTTGGGGGCGAATGGCGAATGTGCTGAGGAGGTATTTGTGAGAGAGGAGGAGGGCAGGTCCGGTACTGCCTGACTCATGTTATGAGGCTAATATTTGCTTAGTACAGAAAGGGGGTCAGGATGAGCTTAAATGTTCCTCCTATCGACCAATTTCTCTTCTCAATATTGACATGAAAATTCTAGCCAAAGTCCTTGCCACCTGTTTAGAGAATATTCTGCTGGAGGTGGTTCACCCAGTTCAGACCAGGTTTATTAAGCGTCGGCAGTCCTACCACAATGTACATAGGCTGTTAAACATTGTATGGCGGGCTAGACAGGCAGGAGCCAAGATGGGGGTGATCTTGTTGGACGCTGAAAAAGCGTTCGACAGGGTAGAATGAGGATACCTATTCGAGGTGATGACCTGGTTTGGTCTAGGGACCCATTTATAGGGTGAGTCAGGGCCATGTACCAAAAGCAGTGCACAAGTAGCGATGAATGGGTGCCTGTCTGCAAAGTTTGGACTAGGTAGGGGACGAGGCAGGGGTGTCCTTTGTCCCCTCTACTATTTGCTCTGGCGATCGAACCACTAGTGTCAGCGATATGCCAGCATGAGGGTGTGGTGGGAGTGGGGGACAGAGAGGGAAGAGTGCATAAGGTGGTGCTTTATGCAGATGATATGCTGCTATTTTTAGGAGACATGAGTGGCTCTATGGGATGTCTAATGGATATTATTGAAAAGTTTGCAGGCTTCTCTGGGTATAAGATTAATGTAAGGAAATCTGAAGCCATGGGGTTCCCAAAAGTCGGTCCAGAGGTGCAGCAAAGGGGATTCAGGGTTGTCAGGTCAGATTTTAAATATCTTAGGGTCCGACGGCGGGAGGGAAGAGCTGTATAAGCTGAATTACCACCCTCTGATAAATTTGTATTGGCAGACCTGAGAGAGATGGATGCAATTACCTGTATCTTGGATTGGGAGGATAAATCTCATAAAATGAATATTATCCCCGGATCCTTTACCCATGCAAATGCTGCAGATGAGGCTTACGAGAGGGATGTGAAACAGTTAGAGAAAGGGTTCACGGACTTCATTTGGCAGGGGAAAAAGCCCAGAATAAGTTTAGCGAGGCTCAAGGCAGATAGAAATGGGGTGGGCTTAGCTTCCCGGATTTGGGTGCATACTACAGGGCAGTGCAACTCCGGGGCATAGCGGATTGGGTCCACAGGCCTGAGATGGCTAGTTGGGTAGGACTGGAACAGGAGGAGACACCAGGGAGGCTCACAGCATACCTCCATAGCAGGGGGCTGCGGGCATATAGAGACTTAGGTGGCGGTAACCCATTGGTCCGAGGGACGTTGGAGGCCTGGCACCACTTATGGCGACTGAAGGGGGGGGTCCTAGAGGAACCCCGTCCTACTTCCAATTGTGAGAAACCCCTTCTTTGTCCCTGGGGGTGGAGGATAGGGGGTTCCTAGAATGGGAGAAAGGGGGTGCGGTGTGTGTAGGAGTACTGTTGGAGAAGGGGGAGTTGGGTGAGTTCAATAATGTCAGGCGAGACTTAAGGCTGGGAGCCTCTCATCTGTTTCGATATCTGCAGCTGAAAGCATAAGTAGGACAACTGGGTATAGGGGGAAATGGGAGGCTGCACCCAAATGGAATAGAGCGAATGGTATGTCAGGCTAGGAAAGACACAAAAGGGTTTGTAGGAAAAATAGCCAAACAAGAGAAGCAGAGCCTATCAGACTTGACGGGCCCTACGAAGGCCCTTTGGGAAAGGGATCTAGGGTTGCAGATTTCGGAGGGAAACTGGGATGTAATGTTGTATGCCGGAGGGAATTATGATATGCAATAAATTTAAGGAGGCCTTCTATAAGTTCTTGCATAGAATTTACTGGCCCCCAGTGGCAGTACATCGGGCACACCCTGCGGTTTCGCCGAACTGTAGAAGGTGCGGCAGAGGACTAGGCACTTTTTTCCACTGCTTCTGGATGTGCCCGGTTCTGGGAAGGTACTCGGGGAGTGCGGTCCAGGAGGTAAACAAGGGGATTGGGGGGGGGGCGCGTTTGGCCCGTGACCCCTTAGTCTGTCTATTCGGGGTGGAAAGAACTGAAGGAGAAGCAGTGTGGCAATTATTGCCTAGATGGGCAAGGGTCTCGCTTGTGTTGGCCAGACATTGCATTTAGAATACCTGGGTTACTGGAAATGGGCCTAAGCTGGCTGATTGGCGAAAGCTGGTTATACGCACATTGGCTTTGGAGAGGCTCACATGGATAGTTAGAGATAGGGGGAGGTGTTCTTGGGGACTGGGCCCCTTTATGGTGACCTTGAGTTTGTCCGAAAATTTAATGCTCCATACAGGGTTGAATATGTAGGCTCCAGGGGTTGGACAGGTATAAAGGAAACACTCCTCTGGGGGGCAGTGAAGGGAAAGAACAGCTGTCAAACCCTGGTTTAGAAGGTTCTCTTTCTGTTGGCACTAACATTCTAGTATAATATAAATAGCTGTGGATCGGATGTTTGCTCTATGCACTGTATATAATAATAATGGGTAGTCTTCCGAGGAGATTTGAATACATAGAAGATGTAGGGGTAATGCTGCACTTCGACTATACCTTAGTAAGGGAATATGTGGAATGTATTAAGGAGATAACCAGGATTTGTGTGTGTCTGTGTTCGTACTTGTCTCTTGTTGTATGTAGTATGTATAAGTTCTTTGTGTTGGAAAACTTTTAATAAACAGAATATACAAAAAAAAAAGTCAGTCGGAACACTTGGAGAATGACAGGACGTGTGAGCAATAAAAAGACTGTATGCTAAATTATGAGTGGGGGCCTGCCCATTCCTGTTGGGCTCCTCATTCCGGAGGTTCCCGGGGGGGGGGATGGACCCCTAAGTGTTCTCGATTAGCCCAGACTTACATATCTACTTTATCTAGACAACTGGGTTGTGAAAAATTACATTTATGTTTAGCAGTTCGGGGGTCCTGGCACCACTACATCTGGCTTTATGGAGAAGAAAATGACGGTTTGGCCAGTAGGCTATTTCACGATAGTAGAGGGAGTTTTAATTAGAGGTACACCTGGGGGGAAGGGGGAAGCTAGGTGGTGAATAAAAGTCTGATACCACCTTGCTAGATTCCTGACACAAGGGGCTTAGTTTTTCTAATAGATTAGGTAAGCGCCGTTGCGCAGGTCTTTATCTTTCTCTTTTCCTTTTCTTTCCTTCTTTTATCTTTTCTGGGTCTTTTTGGGGGGGGGGTCTCTCTGAAATGTTACAGATGAGAGGGGGCAGGGAAGGGGAGGATCTGTTAATTGGGAGGAAAAATAAAAAAGGACAAGAGTCGGGTGATGCAAGTGGGCTCGGGGTAGTTGTAATGCAATGTGCTTGGGAGATCCTTGATCTAGGAATATATCTGATGCCACTGAATGGCTAGTTTAAAAATGTTATCCTGGAATGTAAATGGCTTAAAACTACAGTGAAACAGAAACATGTATGGGCAGGGTGTCAGGTTTTAAAAGTTTGTGGATGCTCAGAGTCCTAATAAAGTCCGGGGCCTGGGGCCGCCTAAGCCCCCAGTAGCTATAGGGTTTTCATGCTTTCTGGTACATTTTGGTGGCTATTTGATACATTTTGGAATGAGTATGCTACCATCACAACTACTTCAATGTAGAGGATGCCAGGATGCCATTGGGGGCTATCTGATGCCTGAGCAGGTGCTAAGATCAATAAGAGAGTGCCCATCTGGAGGATCTTCATGCTCTCAGTTTTGCAAGCATGTCAGAGTACTGATGTTGGGTTGCAAGCATGAGTGCCACCACTCAACAGTGTGCAAGTGTATCCTGAAGGGCTCTTAGATGCCTCCAGTTAAGGACCCATGGAAGAGTGCCCGGGTGGTGGGCTTTTTGATGCCCTCACATGCTTTAAGGATTACCTTAGTGATGGTTACAGACAGTGCCACCACTCCACAGGGTGCAACAGTGTCTTGGAGGGCTCTTTGATGCCTCCATGTGCTCCAAGAAGACATGGAAGAGTGCACTTTGTGGGCTGTTTGATGCCTCCAGGCCCAGCTATGTGCTGCAACTGCAAGAAGACATGGAAGAG
The DNA here is from genome assembly GCA_016271365.2 of Neoceratodus forsteri. NCBI lineage: Eukaryota > Metazoa > Chordata > Ceratodontiformes > Ceratodontidae > Neoceratodus > Neoceratodus forsteri. The sequence goes on from CM028133.1 coordinate 1,138,628,907, forward strand.
TACCCTGGAGGACTCTTTGATGCCTCTAGGATGGTGCTGCAGGAAGACATGGAAGAGTCTTGTCTTTTTTCAGCACCTTGTAGATGCAAACTAAAATCTCAAAGGGCATCCTTTTAGCAGCTGGAGGCATCAAACAGCCCTCCAGCCGGGCACTCTTGCACCCTGTGGGGTGGTGGCACTGTCTGCAACCTAAAATCACAAAGGACATCCTTAGAGCACCTGAGGGCATGAATGAGCCTTCCACGGCACTCTTCTATGTCTTTGTGCAGCACCTGGAGGCAACAAAAAGCCCTCTATCTATGGCACTCTTGTACCATGTTCAGTGGTGGTGGTGTTGTACCCTATAATCACAAAGGACATCCTTAGAGCACCAGGGTATCACGGAGCCCTTTATGGCACTGTTCCCTGGCTTGGCGGGCTCTTTGATGCCTTCACGTGCTGCAACAAGACATTGGAAAGTGCCCTGGAGGGCCCTTTCATGTTCCCAGGTGCTCTAAGGAGGTCCTTTGTGATTTTAGGTTGCAGACAATGCTACCACTCCACAGGGTGCAAGGGTGCCCTGGAGGGCTCACTGACACTTCCAGGTGCTGCAGGAAGACATGGAAGAGTCTTGTCTTTTCAGCACCGAATGGAAGCAAACTAAAATCTCAAAGAGCATCCTTTAGCAGCTGGAGGCATCCAACAGCCCTCAGGGCACTCTTGCACCCTGTGGGTGGTGGTACTGTCTGCAACCTAAAATCACAAAGGACATCCTTAGAGCACCTGAGGGCATGAATGAGCCTTCCAGGGCACTTTTCTGTGTCTTTGTGCAGCACCTGGAGGCAACAAAAGCCTTCTATCTAGGGCAGTCTTGCACCATGTTCAGTGGTGGTGGTGCTGTACCTTATAATCACAAAGGACATCCTTAGAGCACCAGGACATCACACAGCCCTTTATGGCACTCTTCCTTGGCTTGGAGGGCTCTTTGATGCCTTCATGTGCTGCAACAAGACACAGGAAAGGGCCTGGGAGGCCCTTTCATGCTCCCAGGTGCTCTAAGGGTCCTTTGTGATTTTAGGTTGCAGACAGTGCCACCACTCCATAGGATGCAAGGGTGCCCCTGAGGACTCACTGATAGCCTCCAGGTGCTGCAAGAAGACATGGAAGAGTCTTGTCTTATTTCAGCACCAAATGGAAGCAAACTAAAATCTCAGAGGGCATCATTTGAGCACCTGGAGACATCAAAGAGCCCTCCAGTGCACTCTTGCACCCTGTGGAGTGGTGGCACTGTCTGCAACCTAAAATCACAATGAACACCCTTAGAGCAACTGGGGGCATAAAAGGACCCTCCAGGGCACTCTTCTATGTCTTCTTGCAGCACTTGGAGGCATAAAAGAGCCCCAGTCAGACATTCTCCCATGTCTTCTTTCGGCACCTGGAGGCAACAAAAAGCCCTCTAGGGCACTCTTGCACCCTGTGGAGTGGTGGTGCTGTGCCCTAAAATCACAAAGAACATCCTTAAAGCACCTGGGGGCATTGCATATCCCTCTACAGCACTCTTCCCTGGGTTGGAGGGCTGTTTGATAACTCTATGTGCTGCAAGAAGACACAGAAGAGTGCCCTGGAGGGCCCTTTCATGCCCCCAGGTGTTCTAAGGATGTCCTTTGTGATTGTAGGTTGCAGACAGTGCCACCAATTCACAGGGTGCAAGAGTGCCCTGAGGCCTTTTGATGTCTCCAGGTGCTAAAAGGATGCCTCTGAGATTTAATTTGCTCTCCATTCGGTGCTGAAAAAGACAAGGAACTTCCATGTCTCCTTGCAGCAGCTAGAGCTTGGAGGCATCAAACAGCCCTCCAAGAAACTCTTCCTTCCATGTCTACTTGCAGCATCTGGAGGCATCAAAGAGCTCTTCTGGACACTCTTAAATGTCTTCTTGCAGAACCTGGAGGCATCAAAGAGCCCTCCAAGGGAAGAGTGCCATGGAGGGCTCTTTGATGCTCCCAGGTGCTCTAAGTATGCCTTTTGTGACTTTAGGGTACAGTGCCACCACTTACATGGTACAAGAGTGCCCTGGAGGGCTCTTAGATACATCCAGGTGCTGCAAGTAGACATAGAAGAGTGCCCTGGAGGCCATTTCATGCCCCCAGGTGCTCTAAGGATGTCTTTGTGATTTTAGGTTGCAGACAGTGTCACCACTCCACAGTGTGCAAGAGTGCACTGGAGGGCTCTTTGATGCATCCAGGTGTTGCAAAAGGATGCTCTAAGATTTTGGTTTACCTCCACCAGGTGCTGCAGAAAGACAAGGAACTTCGATGTCTTCTTGCAGCACATGGAAGCTGCTAAGAGGGCACTCCTGCACTCTGTAGAGTGGGATGCTGTATCTTAAATCCACAGGGCAACCTTAGAACACCTGGGGGTATCAAAGAGCCCTCCATAGCACTCTTCCATTGGAGGCACTTTGATGCCTCCAGGTGGATGCAAGACATGGAAGAGTGCCTGAATGGCTCTTTGATGCCACCAGGTGCTCAAAGGATTCACTTAGCACGTTATTTATTTATTTTAAAGTTGATAACAGGGAAAGGTACTATGAGCAGAGCTCGTTTCAGAAATGACCAGGGGAAGGGGGAACCATGTGTCAGTGTAATGGCATTACAATTTTTTAGGACTAGTCAGGTCAAAAGTAGGAGTAATTGTAAGTTGTTAGACACAGTTGCTGATGATTTTCAATAGTAAACATAACTGCAAATGCCATGAATGATTACACATCATTTAACCATATAGAAGGCATTCTTACGAACTGTTGCTCTCCCAATAAACTCATCAGCTATTTTGTCCATGTCTAATGCATCAGTGTGTTCCTGATGAATGTGAAGCAGAGCAACACTATTTAAGCGTCTCTGTGACATTGTTGATCTAAGATATATTTTCAGTCTCCTGAGTCCTGAGAAAGAACGCTCAGCTGTACAAGTTGATACTGGTAGTCAGTAAGATCTGAATAAATTTTACAAACTCGGGCAGTAAATCATGAATGCTTGTTTTTCTGTGATGACACAGTACAAATCTTGCAATGAATCAACAGTTTTCCCTCTAGCTTTTGCAATGTCAATGAACATGTCACGCCGTAGTTGCAGATGCCCTGCATCTAAGTCATTGCCATAAAAATTAGATATGGAATCTAATGACCCTTGTCCTATCGCAAATCGTTCTGCATCTAACATAAGCTTCTGAGCTGGAGTCTGAAATCTATCTTTGACTGAAAGAACAACCTGATCAATCACTTGGAAAAATATTCTCCTGAAGTGGTCTTTTGGGGATGCATCAGTAAATGATTCACAGCCATCATCTATATGATGAGGAACTTTGCGTTGACGCGGAAGAACTGGTTCATCTAACTGCAGTTCCTCAGCTTTTCCATCCGCTGTACTCCAGAAGTTGTCAAACTGCCCTCTGTATTGTTGCATAATGTCGAGAAGAGTTTGAATCATACAATTAGCTTTTAGAAATTGAAGAGAGGTTGCTTGAAGGGCTGTGTTTATGCTGTCACAGTGAGAGAAAATTTTTAAGAGAGGACTCAAGAAGAAAAATCCTTTAACTGATCGTAGCTGTGCCAAGAACCCTCCTGCTTTTGCCCCACACTCCTGAGTATTCTCTGAGGACACACTGTCCAGAAATTCCAATAATGCTAAATAGTTTTCTAGAATCTAATTTAAACTATTTGCCCTCATTGTCCACCTTGTTGGAGCAAATGGTCGTAAACAGCCAGGCCTAGTGTTTTCCATACCGCTTTGTATGTTTTCAAAAAAAGTTAGCCGTTTTGGAGAGTCTCTAATGAATGTTATGAGTTCCCGTAACTGATTTAGTATGTCTCGACATTCTTGTATTTTGCTGATGCAGTCCTGTACTGCAAGGTTCAAGGAATGTGCCAAACAATGTGCGAAAAGGGCCCTGGGCTCAACAGCATTTAGCCTAGCCTGCACTCCAGAGTGAATACCAGCCATAGTAGCAGCTCAGTCATAACACTGACCCCGGCATTTATTTATATCCAAGTCAAAATGTAACAAAACATCTTTAAGGATACTGAACAGTGTAGCAGCATCTACAGCTGGTGTTTCATGAAATCCTAAAAATGCTTCTTCAATTCCGAAATCCTCACTGACAAATCAAAACGTATTGAGACTTGCTCATGAACAGTAATGTCCGTTGTTTCATCCATCATTACAGCAAAATACTGAGCTGCTTTGATTTTGGAAACAATTGTGTTTTGCACATCTTGTCCCATAATGTCCAGCATTTCATTCATTATGTCATGAGACAACCACCTGTAGCTATCCCATAACAACCACTGCTGCAACTGTGGACAATCAATGGCTTGCACTTTTAGCACTTGCATGTAATTTGATCTCTCATCTGTATGGCCCTCACTGATAGCAAGACCCTGTGGGGCCAGTAATCTTAAAGTTGTCCTCATTTTTAAAAGTGCAGTTCTTGCATCTACTGCTCGCTGCCTACTGGCATCAGACATAATGCTGTACACATTTTGCTTGACATGTGTTTTCATTACAGCCTCACTGTGGCAGCCACTTTTTCATGGGATTGAATCTTTCTATTGCCTTCGCCATGCACTATAACCAGTAACTGTGAATGCTTCATCAGCTTTTGTGGAAAATGTGAGCAGTTTTTCTCTCTTGCCTCTTTACACACTGAACAGAAGGCTTTTTTAATTGGAATCATACAGTAACCATTTGAACCGGTCAAACCACCTTTCTTGAAAGGTTCTGCCTTTTCTTAGGCTACTAATGATTCCTCCTGTGACTATCTTGTTTTCCTTTTACAGACAGAGTGCTGCTGCTGCTACATGGCTCCTCAACATGCATCGCGTCCACATCCCTAGCAATGGGAACTTGTGCAGCTGCAGTTTCCTCAGCTTCAGCCTCACAACTTGCTACGTCACTTGTTGATGGTGCTGCTGTTGTACTGCTTGTCTCACTGTGTTTAGCCCATTTTTTAATAAACTTGTTCATTTTAACATACAGTGTGTGTTTCTCTTGTGTTGATTCAGAATAGGTTACACTGTTAGTTGCTGGTCTGGACAGAATATGATGAAAACATTAAAGTCAGTGGAGGTCAGAATAGTACTAGACAATCAGTTCACAGCACTTTGTTTTTGACACAAGGACCCCTCTTAAATCCTAATAGTCTGATTTATTTTGTTGTTTTTTTTATTGGTTTTTGGATGGTCAGACACTGAGTGACTGTCCAGACAGGACAGTAGGAGGACTATAACAGTACTGACAAGCTAGGTTAGTCTCAGCTGCTCACCCTCTCACACAGACTTCACAAGCACCCACAGACAGAGCACTGCCTATTCACTTGGAGTCTTGCACTAGAAGGCACAGAAGACACCTCTGTGCAATCAGCACTCTGACTTTAATATTTTACTTGTATTTTTTCTTTCGGACGGTCAGACACTGGTACGGACTGGACAGGAGGACTGTGACTGTCTCAGGATCAGACTCAGCTGCTCACCCTCTCACACAGACTTCACAAGCACCCACAGACAGAGCACTGCCTATTCACTTGGAGTCTTGCACTATAGGGCACAGAAGACACCTCTGTGCAATCAGCACTCTGACTTTAATATTTTACTTGTATTTTTTCTTTCGGACGGTCAGACACTGGTACGGACTGGACAGGAGGACTGTGACTGTCTCAGGATAAGACTCAGCTGCTCACCCTCTCACACAGACTTCACAAGCACTCACAGACAGAGCACTGCCTATTCACTTGGACTGGCAGGATAAGACAGAGCTTAATTCAATGTGGCACTTTGAATAAAAATATTGCACTTGGAAGCAGCGAGCAGCGTGTTTAGTGGTGCTGAGTGCTGGACTTGCTGAATAACTATAAGACAGAGCACCACCGCTATTCACTTGCAAACCCTCTCTGAAACCTACACTCTGACTTGATTTTGTTCACTTTTGGATGCTCCGGCTCTGCAACTGGTAGTGCAGGCATGACTAGACAGAAGTACTAGGCTGCAGCCCATCAGTCTCCCAGTCAGCAAACAATGACCAACTGACTGTTGTTCAATTCACTCAAACTGAGTACCAACTCTCTCTTCCTCTCTAGACTGAGAAACTCCCCGCTGCGGCTAGCTAACTTTGCTGCAGGACGAAAGACGACCACACCACTGACACACACAGCCTGAGCCTGGCCTCCTAGACCAGAACCCACTGCAAAATGTTTTTGTAAAACAATGCTGTTTGTTTTACTAGTCTGTCCTGATTCCTCTCTCTCTGACTGACTGCTGGTGACTGCACTGCAGTGTTGCCAGAGTATTTGTTCAGTTTGTTTTGTTCTATTTCTGTCCTTAATCTTGCTTTTCTATCCCCACCAAGCCAGAGACTCAGTGTCACACAGTCTGTGGTTGTGTTTGTTGAACAATTACTGAACACTGTGTCTATAGTAGCACAGCACTGGCTGCAACCTGCAGACTAGTTTTAAAATTTTTTTTTTTTTTTTAATTATAACGCGGTTCTGCCTATCTGCAACAGGGCGGGTAGTTGGGGTACAGCACCCTTGGTCCCTTAGCTAGCTAGCTAGCTAAAGAGTCAGTTCTTGACCAACGATGAACAGTCCACAACCAACAGTAACTATTTCATGAAAAAGACGACTTGATCCTCGCTCAACTCACACACAGCAATGGATCCTCACTGCGTGCAGTTGACCAACTCACTCTGCTGACTCTCCTCCTCCTCACATGTGATATGCAAGCTGGCAGCTCTCAGTTGAAGCTGCTCTCTACCTGCATCACATGACCGATCTTCTTGACCAGTCATGTGTCTATGATCATCTATCCGTGATTGGAGGGCGTGAGGAGCCAGTTGCAGCAGCGAGTACAAGGTGCCGGCACGCAGGTTGGGGTTGGGTGTCAGAAATCATTAAGAGTCGGACTCTGGACTGGGGCGATACCATACCACCATAGGAGTCACTGTAGTGTAGCAGCTTGGCTGAGTAGCAGGTGATTTATCTCCTACCTACCTGAAAACTGTCTTTTCAAAGTTTCTTTAGGAGCCAGTAGTGTGTGATCTAATGGGGATTCACAGTAGCTTGTAAACTGGGACTCAAGTATAGTTTTGAGGGGTCCAATTTCCCTCCTCCCCATTAGTTACTGTCAGACACTACCCTGGCTGACACACGTCCACCATCCCCGATCCCAAATTCCCCAATCCTGGCTGGCACATATAATATTGCTGACAGCAGGACGGAGTGACAGGCATGAAAGACGAAACACCGACATTGTGTAATCTTGTTGACAAAAAACTCCAAAGTGTTTCATCTCTGCACTGTGGCAGCTTCCCTTAAAAATCCTGAAGAGAGTAAGCTGCAACTGCAGAACCTCCAATTCGGCCACCGAAACAAATCTATCCCATTTCCCAATTCTCTCCCAGAGCCGAGGCTGTACAGCTTGGGATGTCTCCTCCCCATTAAATATAAAAATAGTGCCCTCACATAGTGAGATGATAGGAGGACTGTGCTCACTCTTCACACTTTCTGGCTCTAAGCTGTTAGGGTAACTAGAATCCTGATTCGAATCAGGATTACCACTGTCAGTGTAAGCGAGTGGTTGCCCAGCTGTCGGATGTTTGCAGTCGCCCCGCTCCCCAGGAACCCTGCCAGAGACAAGCTCTCCTTAAAAGGAACAAAACATTCAGGAATCAGGAGAGGAGATAAGAGAAGAGAGAGAGAGCTGTTGTAAAATGAAATAGGAACATGCTGCTCCTAACACTCTCTCTCTCTCTCTCTTGTTCTCTCGCTCTGTGACACAGCAACCACCTCAGAGCTCCCAAATCGGCCCGGGCGGGACCCGTACCTCTTAGCAACTCAGCTGTCAAAGTGAGTTGTTCAGCGATACAAGTTCACACTGCTGTCCCGTGGCAGCAACTCAGCATAGATACAGTACCTCGCAGTGACTTAGCTGTTAAAGTGAGTTGTTTGTGCCAGTGCCAGGTTGCCGCTACGGGGAGGGTCGATTTGTGAAAGTTGAAGGGGCAGTCACGGAGTATCAGGCAAGCAGGCAGAGAAGTGGGGAAATTAAAAGGCAAGGTGGAGGACAAGAATTTGGGGGTGCTCATATAAACTTTGTGGGTGCTCGAGCACCCGCGCTGTCGGCGCCCCTGTGTATGGGCATATATTAAGAAAAAGAATGCAGATATTGTGATGCTACAAGAATTGCATTTAACATGTGATGAGATTAAGCGAATAGAAAAAAAATGGGGGGGGGACGATGATAGCACCTTATTTCACGTCCAAGGCCAGAGGAACATGTGTGTGGTTCAGACTGGGGGTCAGGGTTCAAATTCATGCAACCCAAAGAGACAGTCAGGGAAGGTATGTTATAGTGAAGGCTACGGTGGAGAAGGAATTGCTAGCCCTGAGATCCTTATATGGGTCTACATTTGATTGTCCAGAATTTTTTGAGCACCTGGCTATCATGCTAGCAGTGTTCCCAGATAAAATGATCATAGGGGGTGATTACAGTACCTATTAGGATCCCCTTCTTGACCATTCTAAATCCTGATTCAGGCGTTCCCCCAGGAGTGTGGGAGCCCTCCAGAGATTGGAGGAGGAAAGGGCCTTGCAGGAATTGTGGAGATTTAAAATACAGGTTACTCACCTGTAACAGGAGTTCTAGGAATGGTATATGTTGTTCATCCACACTGTCTGGCAGGTATCCTTGCCGCTTTAAATCTTGCAGAAAGGTCTTCAAGCAGGCTCCTCCCACCCACCCGGGTGGTAAAACTCTCAGCTCCGCCCCATGACGACAGATCTGGCCCGCTGGAAGCTCAGGTTGTGCGTCGAAGCCGGGGAGGTCGGAGTGGAGTCGTGTGGATGAACAACATATACCATTCCTAGAACTCCTGTTACAGGTGAGTAACCTGTATTTCTAGGGACATGGATATGTTGTTCATCCACACTGTCTCAAGACTCCTAGCAGTTCTCTGGGAGGAGGAGGCAAGACACACCCCGATACTTACTTGGGAAAGAGAGCGGAGAACCGAGGCCCCAAAACCAGCATCCCGGCGTGACTCAAGGTCGATGTGGTAATGGGTGATGAAGGGTGTGTGCTGACTTCCAGGTAGCAGCCCTGCAGATTTCCTGGATAGGGCGTCCCTGGCAGCAGCCATCGATGCAGCAGTATGGTGGGTAGAATGAGCTCTTATCCTCTGGGAGGCCCCATGCCCACCAACTTATAGCAGAGATCTATGCAGGAGGTGACCCACCTGCCTATAGATCCGCTGGCTGCAGGTCTGCAGGTGCAGCTTCAGTGAGTGACAAACAGCTGGCGAACCTCTCCCCGAATTTCAGCCGTGCGCTCCTTATAATAAGCGAGCACCCTTCTAGGGTCCAGAGTATGGAGCCTATATTCGGCCTCCGAGGTGTGATGGGGTAGAACACCGGCAGAGTCAACACCTGATTAAGGTGAAACTCCGACACCACCTTCGGAAGGAATTTCGGGTGGGGGCGCAGGACAACCTTGTTCCTGTGGAAGACCAGGTAAGGAGACTCGATGCAGAGCGCCTGGAGCTCTCCCATCCTTCTGGCTGATGAAATAGCCACCAAGAAGGCAGTCTTCCACGACAGGTGAGAGAGTTCACACCTGTGCATTGGTTCAAATGGCTTGCCCATGAGCTTTGCCAGTACCAGCAGTAGATCCCATGGAGGTGGAGGTTCTCGCACCGGAGGGGAAATGTGATCAAGGCCCAGTAAGCAGAGATGGCTGCCAGGTGCACCCTTAGGGTCGTCGACCTAAGCCCTTGCTGAGAAAGGGACCATAAATAGTCCAAGATGCTTGCCAAGGAACAGGAGGAAGGGTCCAAGCCCTTGCCCTGACACCAAATGGAAAACCTTTTTCCATTTGAAGGCATAGCATTTTCTGGTCGACTCCTTACGGGACGCCTCAACTACGTTGAGGACCTTGTTGGAAAGACCCAAGGCCTGGAACTCTAGCTGCTCAGGAACCAGGCTGTCAGGTGCAGGGATTGAAGGTCCGGATGGAATACCTTCCCTGATTGACTGAGAGCAGGTCGGGCGAGCTGGAAGCTGCCTCGGAAGCCTGGAGCTGAGGCTGAGGAATCTGGGTACCAGTACTGGCAGGGCCAGTCTGGGGCTATCAGAATCACCTGCGCCTTGTCCTCCTTGCTTGAGCAGCACCTTGTGCATCAAGGGAGCGGGAAAGGCGCAGAAGGGCCTGGGGTCCACGGCCTCGAGAGGCATCCTGCAGAGAGCCCTGCTGAGGCGGGCATGGAACAGCCTCAACTTCGCATTCTCCCTGGAGGCAAACAGGTCCACCTGAGGTGTGCCCCAATGGGAGAATAGATCTCGTACTACCTCCGGCAGGAGAGACCACTCGTGGGAGACAGCCCCTATCCGGCTTAGGGCATCGGCCAGGGTGTTGGAGGCTCCTGCCACATGAATGGCTAGGAGATCCGCCTACAGGCTGCGCACGAGTGACCAGATGCGGAGAGCTTCCTTGCATAGGAGCATGGAGCGCGTCCCACCCTGGCGGTTTAGATAGTACATGGTCGTGGCATTGTCCATCTGGACCCGGACCACTTGACCCCGAAGAAACGAAGCAAAGGCGGTGAGAGCTAGGCGGACTGCTCGGAGCTCCAGCAGGTTGATGTGACATCGGGACTCCCACGGGGACCAGAGGCCGTGCGCTCGGTGTTCCCCCAGATGGGCACCCCAACCCATCAGAGGGGACTCGGTCGATAGAGAGACCGTCGGCTCGGGGTGGACAAACGGGATGCCCTCCTGCAGATGAACTGGAATGGTCCACCACTGGAGAGTGTTCCACATCCCCTGGGTCACCGTCACTAGCTGGTCCAATGGATCGCAGCGTTGGGACCACTGGCTGGCCAGCCCCCACTGAAGGGGGTGCATGTTCCAGCGGGCCCAATGGACCACGCTGGTACAGGCCGCCATGAGACCCAGGAGGCGCAGGAAGTCCCGGGCAGGGCGCAATTGCCCAACCAGAAATGATTGGGCAAAGGAGGAAAGAACCTCGGCCCTGTCTGCCGGGAGCAGTGCTCTGGCTTGAAGAGAGTCGAGCTCTGCCCCGATGAAAAGAATCACCTGCTTCGGCTCGAGTTCTGACTTGATCTCGTTGATGAGGAGGCCGACCTGAGAGCAAACCTGGAGGGCCAGATCTCTGGACTGCTCCACCTCCTGTCTGGAGGGGGCTGCTATCAGCCTATCGCCCAGGTAAGGGTAAACCCGGACCCCTCAGCGCCACAGGAATGCTGTCACCACTGCTATGCATTTGGTGAAGACCCTGGGAGCTGGAGATAAGCCAAAGGGCATGGCTTGGAACTCGAAAAGGGAACCTTCCGCTCGAAAGCGAAGGAACCTTTGATGGGACAGACGGATAGGGACGTGAAAGAACGCGTCCTGTAGGTCCAGAGAGCAGAACCACATGCCGTGTTCCAAGGATGGGATTATCTGAGCCAGAGTGACCATCCTGAAGGTTCGAGACCTTAGGAACTTGTTCAGGTCATGTAGGTCGAGAATGGGGCGCCAGCCCCCCGTCCGTTTCGGAACCAGGAAGTACCTGGACATGAACCCCGGGTTTGAGGGAGGGTCCGCCACCTCTCTTATCACCTCCTTCTCGAGGAGGAGGAGAGCGATGTCGGCTCGGCGAACTGACAGCGAGGCTTCGGACCCCGAGGCCCCCCGAGGTGCAATGGCTCTGAAGGGTGGGGCCTGCTCGAACTCCAGAGGCAGGCCCTTTCCTACCACCTCCAACACCCACCTGTCTGTGGTAATAGCAGACCAGGCGGAAAGGAAGTACCAGAGCCGTCCCCCCATGGGGGGAACCTGGGGTGAGGTGACGAGGTTGGGGGCGACACCCCTCAACCCGTCACTGTGCAGGCTTGGAGGAGGGACCGGCCGAAGGACCGCCTGGGCCTTTACCTCCCTGCTTCCTGGAGGAGGAAGTCGCAGGCTTGGGTTTGGGACTCCAAGCGCGAGCCTGCTGGCCCTGGTGTTGCTGGGCCGGGCATGCCGGGGTGCAGACGGACGAAAGGGCTTGGGTTGAGGTCTGCGGCCCTTGTCCCTCTGAGCGGATGATACCGAGTCCAAGGTGGCATTGGACTTTTCGATCCTCTGGAGGTGGCCTTCCACTCCAGGGCCGAAGAGGTCGGTCCCCAAGAAGGGGACATCCGCCAATTTGTGCTGGGTATCCTGCTGTGAAGGTGGATATCCTCAGCCATGCCCGACGACGCATAGCCACTGCAGCCGCTACTGACCTGGCGCATGAATCACCGATGTCCAAAGCAGTCTGAAGTTGCTGCTTGGCCACTGCCCTGGTCCCGCACCTGCTTAACCGTGGTCTGCAGGTCAGCCGGGAGATGAGGGACCACCTCGTCCAGGGAGCCCAACAGGGCGTGAGAAAAATGTGCCATCAGTACGGCCGAGCTGGCCTGACGAAGGCCAAGGGAGGGCATAGCGTGAACTTTCGCCCGGCATAGTCCAATTTCTTGGACTCCTTCTCGGAGGGTTTGTCCCGTCCTAAGCGTTTCCGCACGCGAGGAAAACACTGTCAGTAACCAACCCCTCAGCTGAGGGATGTTCCGAGAAACTGGACAGGGAACCGGTAGGGACCGCATACTTCCTGGCCATCCTGGCCGAAGGCGCAGGGCAGGAAGCAGGACATTGCCAGAGCTCCAAGGCCGGGCCCAGAATGGCCTCAGCCACAGGGAAGGCCTCCGTAAGGGAATCCCCTCGGCCCAATATCTCCGTGAGGGGATACTTGGCCCACTTGGATATGGGCTCGAGCTGCATCCCAGTGAATTCCGAGATGAGTCTGCGCAACCCCAGGAAGGACGAAGGGCTGTCGTCCAGCGACTGACCTCCAGAGGACTCCAAGTCCACTCGCTTGGAGAAAAAGGAGGAATCGTCGTCAGACTCGGAAGAGTCTGCAAAGAGCTGCCTCGGGCCTAAGCCACCCTCCACCTGCCGAGGGCGATCGGGAGTGAGGGTGACCGACAGCCTATGGGCAGACCCTGAGCCGATCGAGAATTCTTGATCGGAGCCCCAAACCGCCGCTGTGGAGGCGGAGGTTCCACGGATCGGTGGAGCAGCTGGTTTTGCCAAACAACCGGCCTGACAACAGGCTCCTCGGGTAAAGCGGGGTTGTTTCGGCGCTCAGGTGACAGCCACTTTGGCGGGAAGGGCGACAGCGTCGGCTTATTCTGGTCAGAAGGAGCTGTTGCCACATGAGGTCCTCGTGTCGTCGGCGCAACTTGCGTCGGCCTCCCATCCGAGGAGGAAGCGGCGGCGCCCGCTTACCCATGATGAACCGAGACCGCCTATGATGGCGGGATCGGCTGACTGCTAAGAAGTCCGAGATCGAGAACCTCGCTTTTCCGAGGACTGCTGCGGAGAGGGCACGGTGGAACTGCTCCTCCCTCGGCTCGGAGGGAACACCCAAGGGCTCTGGAACCGGAGGCACTGGCAAGCCCACGGGATCTTCAACTCCCACCGGGGGAACTGGGGAGAGGGGATTTTCGGCTTCGCCGGTCGACAACCCGTCCAACAGGTCGAGAAAGATCTCGACTGCGTCGACGGGAGTCTCGGTCAACTGACCCGACAGGGACACCGTGAGACCAGTGGCCGAAGCTGAACGATCGACCGAAGTCGATGGCCGACAACTCGGGGAGAGGGACCTTTCCCGCTCCCAAGAGCATCGACGAAGAGACTTACCCTTGTCTTTCTTCTTGGACCGAGAAGAAGAAGGTCCAGCAGACGCTGGTCCCTCTTCCTTAGTGGAGAGGGACAGACAAAGCTCCTTAAAGGAAGCTGTGTAAGAGGACCCCAAGGAAAGCGGAATAAAAGCCGCGGTCGAGGAAGATGCGGCCCGCGCAGCCTCCTCTTCAAGGGCGATCATCAGCTCTGGCTGAATCGCCCGAGCCCGCCGTCGCGGTAACCGCGGACCGGGCCTCTTTTGACTTAACCAGAGGAAAACGTTTCTCTGGGCGCCTTAGTTGTAAACGGGCGGCACGGTCTTCGAGGATGTAGGCTGAGAAGGAAGAGCACAGGTCGCAAACCTGCGGCTCGTGCTCGAGGCCTAAACAGTACACACACGCGAGTGCGAATCCGTCCGAGACATCTTTCTGCCCACAAGGGCACCACCAAAACCGGGAGTCGATTTGTCCATCGAGCCGTGAGGGATAGGAGACCAAGTCTTTTAAGCAAAACTTTTAAATTGGAAAACCAAGAATTAGAACCAGTCTTATACGCAGAGCGTTAAGTGAGGGAACTGAGCTTCCAAGCGTAAGGAAGATCTGGCATCATGGGGCGGAGCCGAGAGTTTTACCACCGGGTGGGTGGGAGGAGCCAGCTTGAAGACCTTCCGGCAAGATTTAAAGCGGCAAGGATACCTGCCAGACAGTGTGGATGAACAACATATCCATGTCCTAGAACACCCCGTTACAGAGAATTTTCTTTCTTACTCCTGTGCTCATAAGATCTATACAAGACTAGACTATTTTCTGGCTTCTCCTGCCTTTTAGGGCGTATAGGGAAATAGAATATGGTCTATTATAGTATCAAACCATGCTCCACCGTATTTAGAGATGGAGAAAGAGACAGATGAGGGAGGGATGCGACAGTGGAGAATGGATCCCACATTATTGTTAGATCCCTAATACGTGCAACAAATGTCCAAGAAACTAAAGGAGTTCCTTGAAAATAATAAGGTGGAAGACACCTCAGCAAGAACTAAATGGGAGGCCCTGAAAGTTTTTGTAAAGGGGGAGAGAGACTATCTCATATGCAGCCTTTAAAGGAAAAAAAGAAAAACAAAGGGAGAATGAACTAGAAGCTAATATACTGAGGTTAGAAAAGCAGATAATGGGTAGGCAGTCACCTGAGGATCTGGTGAAACTGAAGAGTATGAAGGGGGCGTACAACCAATTGTGTTGTAAACGTATAGAAAGGGATATCCTAATGTCAAAAGCAGGACATTATTTTGAGGGGGACAAGTCGGGGAGATGGATGGCCTGGCTAGTTAAAAAACAAAGAGCAGAAAGAACAATCTTAACAATAGAAAATGAGAATGGGGAAGGTGGTACTTCTGCTCGAAAGATAAATACAATTTTCAAATCCTTCTAAGAAAAGTTGTATACATCTGAATTCCACAAGGGACAAATCTAGATAGTTTCCTAGAAAATATACCCCTTCCTGAGATACCTGCTCACATAAATGAGATGCTGAGACAAGAACTTAAAGTGCAGGAGATTAAGAAGGCAATCTGGGCGTCTAGGTCGGGGAGAGCTCCGGGGCCTGATGGCCTGCCCATGGAATTCTACAACAAATTTTGGAATGATTTTGGCCAGCTATTCCAGTATATGGTGAGGGAAGTACTGGGGGAAGGGGGGGCTCACGCCAACTCAGCAGTTAGCTATTGTAACAATTTTACCCAATTTAGCAGTGTCAGTGGCTCAGTGGTAGCACACTCACCTCTGAGGCGGAGATCAGAGGGCTGTGGGTTCAGTTCCGCATCTGGCACTTGGGTTAATATCCAGTACTGACACTGTAATGCAGCATGAGAGGGTGCTGCATTTCTGAGGTGCCGTCTTCGAATGAGGCGTTAAACCGAGGTCCCATCTGCCTGGATTGGTGGTAGTTCAGGTGGATGTTAAAGATCCCATGGCACTTATCGAAAAGAGTAGGGGAATTTTCCCGGTGTCCTGGCCAAATTTCCCTCATTCACTAAAAAAAAATACCACCAACAGCTTAATCTGGTTCAAGGTCAGTTAGCATTCATCTGTTTCCCCTCCCGATTACGTGCTGAAAATAGGCAGGATTTGTCTAGTGCACTTACCGGTCAACAAAAACTAAATAAATAAATAAATACCCAAACCGGACAAGGACCCCAAAATGTGTCTCATATCGTCCAATCTCTACTAAGCTGACTATAAGATCGTGAGTGAAACTATTGGCGAGGAGGTTGGAGGGGTCCCAGCACAGATCATCCATCATGATCGGGGCGCTTTGTTAAGGGGAGGCAAGCGAGGCATAATCTAAGACGAGTAATGAATATTATTTGGCAAGGGTCCAGAGGAAGGAAAGTGTGTGGAGGTCTCCTCGCATTAGATGCAGAAAAGGCCTTTGACAGGGTCGAATGGCCGTTTATGTTTGCAGTGCTAAGAAAGTCTGGTCTGCACCTGGTCTTTAGACAGTGGGTGGAGTGGTTATATCAATCCCCATGGGCACAAATTCTTACTAATAATACTTTATCACCCCCCTTTCGGCTCCATAGAGGGACGAGACAGGGGTGCCCCCTTTCGCCATTGATATACAGTATCTGTTGACCACTTGAGGTCTTGGCGTCAGCCATTAGACATCATCGGGAAATAGAAGGTTATAGGGTGAATGGAGAGGAGCATGTTATCTCTCTTTTTGCGGATAGTGAGCTTCTATTCTTAGCCGAACCAGTGAGAGCAATGCCTGCCTTGATTTCCCTTTTTAGGAATATGGTCCCATTTCAGGGCATAAGATCAACTGGAACAAGAAGAGTGGCTCCCTCTGGCGGACGGTAGTGAGTCCATACAGATAAGTGGCATAGCGTTATTCCTAGAACAGTAATTAAATATCTGGGAATATTGCTACCACGTAGAATAGCGGATGTGAGGTATATAAATTACAGTCCATTAGCAACAAATATTAAGGAACAATGTAGTAGATGGAAATCGCTCCCTTGTCTTTGTTGAAAGAGTAAACTTAGTAAAATGCAAATTCTACCTCAGTACCTTTACCTTTTAGACCCTTCCTATTATCCTGTAGCAGAGTAGACACACCAGAGGTGTAGACAGAATGAAGCGACCTGCAGAAACTTGAAGAATGGTCAGAGGTTTGGCAGTTGAAATTCAATGCAAAAAGTGCAAGATAATGCATATGGGGCACAAAAACCCTGGCACAATATATCAGTTAGGGGGTGAGGATATAGCATGCACCAAGCAGGAAGGGATCTTGGGGTTGTCATCTCTGATGACCTCAAGGTAAGGAAACAGTGTGACAAGGCAGCAGGTAAAGCAAATAGGATGCTGGGATGTATGAACGGGCATCACCAGCAGGAAAAGGGAGGTCATAATTCCACTATACAAGGACACTAGTGAGGCCCCACTTGGAGTACAGTGTACAATTCTGGAGACCATACCTATGTAAGGACATAGACAGGGTAGAGAAGGTTCAGAGGAGGGCAACAAAGATGGTGCATGGATTGCATCACAAGTCCTATGAAGATAGGTTGAAGGAACTGAACATGTACTCCCTGGAGGAGAGGAGGGCGAGAGGGGATATGATAGAGACATACAAGTATCTTACAGGGAGGAACAGGGTGCAGAAAACACTATTTTAAGCGAAAAAGATGTTCCAGGACTAGAGGGCATGGGATGAAGTTGGAGGAGGGACGATTCAGAGGAAACATGAGAAAGAATTTCTTCACAGAACGGGTGGTGGACAAGTGGAACACCCTGCCAGAGGAAGTGGTGGGGGCTGAAATCACGGGATTTAAGAATGCATGGGATAGACATAAAGGAATTCTAGACGTCAGGGGTAAGGGGCAACAGACTTCTAGGAAAACAAACTGAACTTACAAGCTCAAATGGGCAGACTGGGTGGGCCATAGGCCCTTATCTGCCGACACTGTCTATGTATCTATGTATCTATGTACTATGCCTCCACTGGGCTGCCTCAAGTCCCTTGAGGGATCTATTACTTCCTTAATTTGGGCCAATCGGAGACCTAGGATCAGGAAGGAGGTGTTTTGGCAGCCACTTCATAGAGGGCCTGACACTCCCCAATTGAAGCTATATGCTTTAGCGGCCCAACTAACATATATCATGGATTGCCAGGAAATGGGAGGAAGAGGAGCTTGGGTCACCATGGAGTCACAATCTAGGGTGTGCTCCCCTACGTCATGTCTCCTCCCATCAGGATTGAGGAAGGAGATGGACAGAAGCCTAAGAATCCGTTCACCAAATGTGCTTAAAGCCTGGGGAGGCCTCACTGCTGATGGGGCACAAGGGAGGTATGCCACCAGAGGGTCCATCTTCTTTAGTTTGTGGAGGGATGGGGGCTCCCCTCGATTAAACAGGCTCTGAGGCAGTGGGAGGGAAGGGTCTCTTTCTCCTGTCTCACTTATTCAGTGATGGGACCTTTCTAGCTTCTCAAGTTGAGACAAACATTTGACATTCATCCATCACACTACCTTACTTATGTGGTAATAAGATCCAGGCTGTTTAGTTAACTGAGATTGGGGGGTGAACCTTCCTTGAGCAGAACATCCTTGGAGAAATTTTTCAACACTGTAAAAAACACGTGGGTGTGAAACCACTGTCCGTGCTATACAAAGCTTTGTTGGGAGCACAGCCAAATAAGCTGCAAAAGTTAAAAGACAGTTGGAAAAGGGACTTGGGTGTGGACACGTTAACAGGAGGGGACTGGAATTTGGCCCTGCGGAGTAGCAAGGCTGTCTCTGTAAATAACAGACTGTGAATAATAAATTATAACATTGTACATAAAATCTATCATACCCCTGCTTTGGCACACAAGATTAATCCCCAAATTTCAGATCAATGTCCTAAATGCTGTGCTCAGAGATGTACCTTTTACCGCATGGTCTGGGCGTGCCGAAAAGTGGGAACATACTGCAATGAGAAAAATCACATCTTAAATAAGGTTCTGGAGAGTAAGATTCAATTAGATCCTGTGGATATTTTACTCGGAGTAGCAAGAAATGCAGAGGGTCAGTCAGTAGCCTCACATCCTTTGAGAAGACTGGCAATAGTGGTGGGCAAGCAGATTTTAGCTCAAAATTGGATGGCTCAGGCCATGCCTACCTTCGCTCAGTGGGGAAACGCCCTCCTAAGCAACATGAAGCTAGAACATATCCAATATAAAGTTCTAGGTCGATTAGACAAATATGATAAGATCTGGTCCCCCTGGAAAGGGCCTTGGGAAAGAATGGTTTCCACACTTTTCGGTAACCACATGTACTGAGGGTGCTGTTTACAGGAGCTGGAAGAGAGTTCCTCTGGCACTGGGCAGGGGTCTATAATAAAAGGAGGGGTTGCATTAGCATTCTCATATAAAAATGGAGGAATTCCAGGAATAGAAGATAATGGTAAGAATACAATGACTACAGATGGCTAGTTTCACTGTATAAAAAGGTATTTCTTTAGTTGGATCATGGATTGTACCAAAGCTATGTGTACATGTATGATACTGTAATGGACGAGATGTCATTGATTATCTGAATATGTGGAGCTCTCCTCACTCCGATGGCTCTTCTATAAATAAAGTTTAAAAAAAAAGTATCAAAGGGTCAAGCTGATGAAGAAAATCCAACTACACCTGTATTTCTCTAGATCAGTCCTCTTGGGGGGTGACTTCAACTGTATTCTATCACTATCAGATAAAACGGGCATAACACAAGAAATGTACACTGATTCCAATTTCTTGAATAGGTTGTACAAACAAGCACGGCTCAAAGACTGTTTGGCAGCCATTGGCCAGGTACCAGGTCACATGTTTTTTAAGGGAAGACTGTCAACTCGTATTGACTTTTTGTTTGCCTTTCATTGGGTCCCAGTGTTGGCTTTTTCTGCATCTCCTTTTGAAAACTCAGACCACAGCTTAATAAAAACAACAGTGGGAAGCCAATGAACAAATGTGGATCAAACCCAGTTTGGAGGTTTAATGTAGCTGCATGGAAGATGCTAAGATTTGGCCAACATTTCAATCTGAATTGGTGACAGGAGTTCAGTGTTCGAATTATATGATAATTCCTTGTTTTGGTGGCAATACACCAAATGAGATATTAAAGTCTTCTGTAGTTCCCTAGCTAAAGGTAACAAATAACACATATTTAAATTATCTGAAACTAAGGCCCTGTCCACACTACACCTGACAAGGCTGAAATGGTTACAAACGAGTTACAGGCTGCAAGCGTTACAGCGTGTACATACTGCCAGGGAACAGGTGTGAAAACAGTCTGAAACTGTCAGCCTGTCCACATTAAGATGTGAACAGTGTGTGCACCCAACCCCTGTAATGTGGAGTGCATCCCATGGTGCACCTGGGAAAGACAGAAACCCATCCGAATGACCACCCGGCTGCCAGTGTACACAGGGCACACTGAGTGCAGCAGAACAAGGCATGGTGTCTGACAGTAGTGTGCGACCAGTAGCACCTGTGGGGGACCAAGGGTGTGCAGCAGGTGAAGGTGTGGAACTGAAATGAGGGGAGGCCCCTACACATGGCAAGAAGGCATGCAGTGATGCACCAACTTGTGCCAGGAACAGAGACCCTGCTGCGGCCCACAGGCAGGCATGAGGTGCACCGCCAGGACATGGCATACCATGCCCTGCTGCCACCCACCTGATGCAAGCTGCGTGCCCTAGCACACACAGTGCAGTAAGGCAGCACACCCAGAACCCACAAACCAGCAACCCATGGAATCGGAAGCCCCACTGTGCCCCTGAAAGCAATATGCACATGCATGCACATCGCCCAAGCAAACCAGCAACACGGTATGGTGACATATGACAATCTTTATTCCAATGCTGCCATGGCTTCTGGTGGCAGTAACACATGTAAACAATGTGCAGCGGCAGCATGGCCATACAGTGGACCATGTGCATTGCTGTGTAACCCCACAAAATCCCAAGTCAAACTGACATTGTCATGTGAACAAACAATGCAATACAGAATGCTGGGCCACCATATAGGCGGCGGTGTACATCAACACATAAAGGAACCTGCGTGTTGATCACTGTACTGTGACCAGACAGAACTACAGAAATATGCACAGGTGGCGCTAACTAGGCACTCATGTGGCCATACTGTATCATAACCCCAGACACAACATGTTGCAGAGATGCTACACAACACTGTCGGGCGACCCAGGCAATGCACTGTGTAACCAAGTGCCACCGTCGGCACATACCTCTGTGCCAACACGAACCAGGCACTGTTGACACTGGGTGGTCCCCAGTGGCGTCCCCAACGTAGGAGGGAAAACAAAAAGGGAATCCCAGGTGTCAACTGGTGGGACGCACCGGTCAACAAACCCCTGCAGGCTGCATGAGATATCAGAGGGTGGTCCACTGGAACCCATCACTGAACAGGTCCTGTGTGAAGCTGGGCATGCCTGCTGTGGGTTCCATGGGGGTAGCACTGTGCAGAGCAGCGGCACCATGCATCAGGGGAAGGGGTGCTGTGTGCAGGCCAGTGGTGGCTGGCATGCCACCTGTGGGGTACTGCTGTGCCAGCTGGCACCAGCCGGTGTTGCCTGGGATGTGGGCGGCACGGGCAGTGGTGCAACCCGTGTACACACCACCCTGTACTGGGGTGTCATACCTGTGGGGCGCTGGCATAGTTGGGGGATGCAGCCCAGCGGTGGCTGGCTGTGCCACACAGCCTGCCTGCCAGCGATGAAAGATGCAGGGTCCAGCCATGCCACCTAGATTTCCCAGTGGCCACGGGTGTCCAGCACACTGGGGAACTGGGTACAGGGGGTTGGGGCTGCTGGCATTGCATGGCCAGTAACTGGACCATCTGTGTGAAGAACTGCTGTGTCTGTTCTGCCTCCTGTCTCCGTAACCACTCCTCCAATGCCCTCTCCTCCCGTGTCCGCTCTCTCTCCAAGTCCATTAGTTCCCTATGGTGCTCCTGCATCATTCAACGCATCGGTTCCAGGACCGTCCCAAGTACGTCTGCCATCCATGCTGTCTTCGACTTCCTCTTCCTGAGGTTCACCAGGGGTACCTGGTCACCCCACCACTTCCCAAGGCTGCCTCCTCCTTCAGTGGAGCTGTCACTGGTGGTTCCTGGCATTTCGTCCTGCAGGGCCGAGGACACTGGGGAGGCATCTGCTGCGTCTGTGCCCACCACTGTCCCTTCACCAAGGTCTTGCCGTGGAATGGCAGAACACACCAGCCACCATTTCACACATGCAGGTACCTCACCCCTCTCCCCACGGCTAACCCCAGCCCCACATTCACCTGTGTGCCTATGCACACTACAGGTGCCACATGCAAACTCCCCCGAGAGCACCCGTGCCACCACCCATACCATGCCCATCACCATGTGCCGCGTGCCCAGGCAACACCTCCACCGGCATGCCATATCCCAGCTTACACATTGCACATACCTGTGTTGGGGCACTCCTGCTGCACACAGTCATCGCCTTCATTCCCCTGGTGCAGCCACACGTCCTCAGTGGTGTCCCCATCATCCACCATGTCAGGTTCAGGGCTGTCCACCTGTGAGCTCTCCAGGATGTACACTGGTTCGGTGGTAGGCCGTGTTCCAAGTATGGTATCAAGCGTGTCACAGAAGGGGCACCATACAGCGTGCACCCCGAGCGTCTGTTGCTGTTCCTGGTTTTATGGTACTGCAACTTCAGTTGCTTTATCTTGTCACGGCATTGCTTTGCCATCTGCGTCACCCCATTCTCAAACAGGTAGTCTGCTACCTTTTGATAGACCTTCATGTTGTGCCTTGCACTGGCTAGCTCTACCTGCACCTTCTCTTGGGTCCAGAACTCCACCAGCAGCTTTGTGGCCTCGGCTGACCAGGTGGCGCCGTGATCTGACATGGTACTGCTAGCAGACAGGTGGCTTATGGCTGTGGTTACTGCTCCTGGGTACAGGCCTGTCTACACTCCACCAGTCACAGGCAGTGCTTGGGGGATGGGGTCACTCTGCAGTGGTGCTGGGGTGGTGCGCTCTGGGGGATGGGGTCACTCTGCAGTGGTGCTGGGGTGGCGCACTCTGGGGGTGGGGTCACTCTGCAGTGGTGCTGGGGTGGTGCGCTCTGGGGGATGGGGTCACTCTGCAGTGGTGCTGGGGTGGTGGGGTGGTGCGCTCTGGGGGATGGGCTCACTCTGCAGTGGTGCTGGGGTGGTGCGTTCTGGGGGATGGGGTCACTCTGCAGTGGTGCTGGGGTGGTGCGCTCTGGGGATGGGGTCACTGCAGTGGTGCTGGGGTGGTGCGCTCTGGGGGATGGGGTCACTCTGCAGTGGTGCTGGGGTGGTGTGCTCTGGCACTGCTGTCCTCTGGGGGCTGGATGGCATGTGCCCACTGTTTACCCTGGGCACCAGTGCTGTTCCCTCCTCGCAGTCCTTGTATTGCTGCTGCAGGCAGCACCCCCTATGGGCACTCTGTGCCTCCAGTCTGCACCTCTAACAGGTGTCTGCACCCAGCGCCTCAGGGCCCGTGCTTCTGGCGTTGTGCAGGCACTGCTCTGCACTATTTCCACCTCAGTGCAGTGTGTTGGTCTCGTGCCTCTCAGCCCTCCAGGTGCTTCCTTGTTCGGTTGCCTCCCATGTGCGCCTCTGTACAGCACTGTCTGTTGGTCTAGCTGATGACTGGGGTCTACGGTGGTGCGTTTGAGCGGGTGCTGGTAACGTCACAGCCTGTGACCATTATTGTAACTGTTGTAAAACCACCTCCTGACAGGTTTGTGTAACGGTTGCGAAAATACCTGCTGCAACATTACCAGTGTAAATGCACGCCATTACGGATGTGGTTTACACCCTCTGTAACGTTACAGAGGAGTTTTCATGCTGCAGTGGGTACAGGGCCTAAAAGACAGGCTCCAGATGCTCTTATCCTGAGCAGTAGAAACAGGGGAAGACCTTACTGAAGCTATTCAAGAGATCAAGACAGAGATGTGCAAATATCAATATGATAGAGCACAATCACTATTAATTGAGCAGGAATTTGGAACACAGGGTAAGGCAAAATGTCAACCCATATGATAGCTGTGCACAAAGGGTAGGATCCAAATATATGGATAGCTTCAGAACAAAAACAGGTCTGTATAAAGCAGGGATGAAACTGTTAACACAGTTGGAAGCATCTTTTAGTAGTCAGCCACCAAACCCAGATGGGATAACCAAGTTTCTTCACCAGTTAGAGATCCCTGGGCTACTAGAAGCTGATAAAAAATGGTTACCCCCATAACTAAGAGTGAGGTGGAAGATGTTATCAATAAATTTCAGAATGGGATTTCTCCTGGTCCAGATGGGCTACGGGTGAATTTTATAAAAAGACCATGGATAGATTAAGTGACTTCATGGTAGTCATCTTTAATGATGTATTAGCAGGAGTGGTCCCTTTCCCAGCTGCACTGGCGGAGGCCTATTAATCTTCTTATACAAAAGGGTGACAGGGCTGAACTACAGAGTTGGAGGCCTATAAGTCTAATTAATGTTGACTGGAAAATATTGTGCGAACTATTATGTAAAAGACTTGCTAATGTAGTTGAAGTCATGATTTCTTCTGGTCAGGCACATGGCATTCCCCAGCGTAGTATGGGTGACTTGCTGAGGACCATAAGAGAGGCTTCTGATTGTCCAGAATCATCCAGATATTTGATCTCACTAGACCAAGCCAGGGCATTCGAGAAGAGTTCTACATGAATACTTGTTTAAAGTACTAGCACATTACGGAATCCCTGATACATTTATCCAGTGGATCAGGCCTTTATACAAAGAAGCTTCCTCAAGTCCCCTGGTTAATGGCAGAATTGGGAAACATGTTAGGATTTGTAAGGGGGTATAACAGGGGTGTCTGTTGAGTCCCCTTTTGTATATCTTTCCTCGGGACCCTTTATTAAGGAAACTGAATGGTGAGAATGGAATTTCTCCTAGTCAAGGCCCACGAGATCTAACCTTTCCGGGTGCCTTGGCCTATGCGGATGGGAGGGGGGACCTATGGAAGTGGTAGATTCATTCTCCAAAATTTCAGGATCTAAAATAAACAAAAGAGCAAAGTATTGGAAATCCACAATCAAGGAGGAAATCAGCAAATCCGGGGGAATACCTGTACACGCCATCCATGAAGATTTTAGGGATTTGGTTTGGGTCTAGGGATCAGCGAAGTGTTAACTGGGAGGCAGGCAGAAGAGAAGGTAGAAAAATGGAAAAGTTATCCTAGGACCAAAAGAAGCGGGTATATATGTACAAGACTTTTATTGTACCTCTCTTTTATCTGTTAGTCAAATCTTTCCTTTGCCAGTGAAACTGGAGGTTAAAATGTACAGTGCAGCATTCCAACTGATTTGGGGAAGTCACTTTTTTCCCCAATTGTTTACAGGTGCTTTCTGGGAGCACAGGAAGTTAAGTGACTTGCTCAGGGTCACACAGTATATGCAAGTGGGGGCTGTGGGATTTAAACCCAGGTATCCAGAACCACTGCGCTGTACTGCCTCTCTTGAATCCCATAAAATGAAATGGCATACATTGTCCGATTAAACGGGGCTTAATATGCTGAACACAGTATTTTTCTTTTTTCTATGTTTGTATATGCCAACCCGTTACCTTTAACAACTAAGAAGCAACTGGAGTGGGTGTCTTTGTTACAAGAGAGATGTACCTACTTTTGGCAGAGCTGGGAAACCCAACAAAGGGGGAAATTTCGAGCAATACCCAAAGGTATGTCTAACTATTTAATGGAAACATGTAGGAAATTAAAGGATTGGCAAATAACCACTACGTAAATTCTGCATACTACTAGGAAAACATTTTACCAGAGGATTCTGCAATCTGTGTGCTTTACGGCTCCATGTATTATAGCACCAGACAACAATAATATATCTGAGGTTACTGCACAGCTGACACAGCCAAGAATGCCACCAAACGTATGGGATTCTCTGTGGCTTTGTTGCCACTCCAGATTGAATGTTTAAGGTAACCACTTTCACAAAAGTGTCCCAGGCAGATCATGCCTAAGGGAGGGATGTGGGGCAGTAGTAGAGACCATGTCACGCCTCTTTTTTGAATGTGTATATTTGGTGGGTTTTTGGACATTACTGGCAAGTACATGGGGTATCCCACAACTCCAGACATGGACATATGACACTTATTTATGGACAGTATGGAGGGAGAGCGTGGAAAGGGTATCATAAAGGAACAACTAGAGTAGTGACGGGTACAATAAAATGGGTGCTCTGGCAAACCAGGTGTCAATACGTGTTGCAACAGAAACAGTTAACCTTATTAGGGATGAAGAATAAAATGGAACAAGAAATCCGTATGTTATATAACAAAGAATGTGCTACCTTCCTGCAGCTTATGACTGTGATATGGCGGAGGGGATGGTGTGAAGCTCCCTTTCTTCAGGACACAGAATACAGTATGTAGTATGTTTAGTAAATAAGCAATGTACCAGACTAGGGAATTTGGGGAGGAGGTGTAACATGGGGTAGGGGGAAATTGGGAATTATATTGTAAACAAAAGTAGAGAATAATGTATTGCAAGAGAGCAGGGCTTCAGGGGCGGCTAAATTAGGGATATGAGACAAAAGACTGTTAGTAGTTTGCACTATAGATGAGCTGTATAACTGTGTGTTATAACACACTGTGGTCCAGATATTCAAACTGTGCCACAAAGGTACGCAATAGCAGGAGCAAGCGCAAATCCACTGTGTCCATGCGCTACAAGCGCAATATTCAAACACTGCACAGGTCAAGATGCGCCGGCGGCACATGACTGAATATCGCGCCAACTGCGCCATAGCGCAACCAGGGACGCCTAGTGGAGCAGGGCAGCAGCGCAACCAGGGATGCGCAGGGACAGGATGCAGTGGCCCACCACTCATGGTAGGGATGGACAGAGGAGCACACAGCAGAACAGACATCGCCCCCTACACGCCATGCACCGCACAACCGGAGGAGAGCTGGAAGAACCACCGGCCCATGGACACCAGCAACAAACCCACAGCCGGGGCATGGTGCTCCAGCACACCCCCTGGCAAGCTGGGACCGTCACACATGGATGCCCGTCCACCCCATGCCACATCAACCCACCAATGCAGAGCACACCCTGCCCAGGAGTAGCATCCAACAGTGCAGGATACCCCAAGCATGCCACCACCCCCACTGTGACAATACAACCCTGTGTACCACAGAACCATGCAAGGCAGCCCCACCACGAGCACCCTACAGTGGGCAGCAGCAACAGCAACACAATGTCTGCATACACAGTGCCGCCCGCAATTCCCCCCCCTCCCCCCGCACAGCTGTGAGACTGACCATGCGCTGGCACACGAGGTACCACACAGGTGACAGGGCATGCCCAGACCCCACCACCAGTGTTAAAACACCCTGCACACCCTCCCAAGGACACAACCTGTCCCAGCACTGGCCACAACAGCCAGCGCAGACACCCACAGTGTTGCATGGAAGCATGTGCACACACAGGATGCAACACACTGCACAGACCAAAACCACCCACCCAGGGCACACCAAAATAGGGACACAGTAGCAGGTCAACCAAGCCCCTGGTGTGTGGCCACAGCAACCGTGTACACATGGCGAGAACCCTCCATGGCACAGGTGTGCCAGCAACCTGTGCAGGCACCACGATGCAGTCGCCACCAGCATGCGGCTGGAGCACAAGTGACAGACAGTGGAGCACATCCTGCAACAGACACAGTGACAGCATTGAGGTGGGACACCAACAGTGGAGGCAACAGTGCCACCTGAGGCAGGCGTGCACCACACTAGTGACAGGGAGGCAACCCGGCATCGTGCTGGGTACAGTGGCTGTCCAGCATGGGCAGCGACCAATGACATGTCAGCGGACCGTGCAGGTCACAGACATGCAAGGGTGGCAGCTACACAGGCCATGGACGGTCTGACAGATGCGCCATGGACACAGCGCATGCACCGTGTACCAGTGACTTCACACAGTCATCGAGTGCACAGTGAACAACACAGAAACCACAGAAAGTGACTGAGAGCTATGCCCACACCAAAGTTGCATCCCCTACGGACACACACACCTATAATAGCATCACCCCCGACACCATGCACACCACTGCAGCTGAGCACCACTAGCCCACTGCAAATCAGAGACCACCACAGTAGGCATAACTAAACAAATGTATTGGAAGTATAAACAAAACTATGTACATATTTACAGAAAAAAGGGGTGAGGGCCACAAACTGGGTGGGGGTGGTTAAGGGGCAGGGGTGAACAAATGGGAGAGGGAAGGCGGGGTGTGAAGGTGGGTCTGGGGGGTTGTTGTAGTCCATGTGAAATTTCTTCAGCGGGAGCCCCGCTCCTACGGCGCCTCCTGCCATGCCTCCATCTCACGCCATGCTGCTCCACCCTCTCTGGGTGTGCCAGGGAGGCCCTGGCCACATGAAGCAGCTCCTGCAGCTCCTCAATCCGGACCATCCACCATCCACCTAGGACAAGGAGCAGAGTCAATAGTGTGAATGCACAGCCCCTGCAGCCCATCCACTGTGCATGGCATACAGCCGTGGGACACGCCCCTGTGATGGTGTGCAACCACCCACAGTGATTGTGTCCACAAGACCTGCCCACCCAGGCGCACACAGCCATGTGAACCACTGAATACACCCACCGCCCAAGTCCCACACAGCACCACCGTAGCTGTACAGTGACATGGCTTTGCGGTGTGAAGGCAATGGCACAGCCATGTACCCAGTGCATGCATGGACCACCAGTGTTGCACTCCCAGACATGCAGTGCCACTGGACAGTGCTGACTGTACCATGTGGCGTGCACAGCAGTGGTGTCAATGGATGGTGGCCATGTCTCGCCGCCCACCCTGCTACATAGCATGCACAGAAAATCCTGGATGCAAGGCACTCACCCTCATCAGCCTGGTCCTGGCACTGAGCCTGTATGGGACTGCCAGCATTGGGAAGTGCCTCACGCCTCTGCCTCTCCTCCCTCGCACGGCAACGCTCCTCAGGGCCTAGGGTGCAAACATGGAGAGAAGAACATCAGTACAATCCAGTAGCAAAGGCCCCCTCCCCCCCGGGTGTGTGCGATCCCACACAACCAAACCATTCGGCCCCCCCACCCCTATACCACCACCACTGCCCACACTGGACAGACCCCCCCAGTGTGGTGGACACATGCCCACTGCGATACCCGTACGGATGCAACCAGTGTATGGATGGGGCACCTACCTGGCCGGGGAACAGCGCCCCTCCGCTGGAGGTCCCCGTACTGGTATCTGCACTGCTCCGCTGTTCTCTGGATCCCTGTTGCCTCCTCCAGGGCCACCGCCACCTCCTCCCACACGGCACTCCTGGCCCTGTCCAGGGGTGCCTCACCAAAGAGAGCACCAGCATGGGGCTCAACTAGTGCTACTAGATTTGCCAGTTCCACCTGCCTCCAGATAGGTGCTCATCTCCGTGCCATCCTTTCACCGTGTTTTAATCAAAATGACGTTCCCTAGCGCACGTCCACCACGTGCGGCTGCTGCGCAGTACTGTGCTGCCATTCCCCATCATGCTGTCACCTAACAGCACGACAGGGGTGCACCCATGCGGATGCATGGTGCCTAGGGGGCAAAGGTCGGGCACAGGGTCAAGGGTCCCTCGCGCACGGACTGCCACAACACGACTGGTACTCACCACGTGTAGCACGGTAGAGTGCCTGTGAGGGACTTCCTGTAGTGGCCTACCACGCTGTGGCACCAAGGCGCCTATGGCGCCCCAGGGCAAGCGCTATACATGTGAACAGTGCACTAGTGCCACTGGCACAATGGTGGACGTGCCCCGCACTGCCTCCCGTGCTCAGCACGTCAGCAGTGAGGCAGGCGTCAGCGTCAGCACCCCAGGCATGCGCCGTGCGGTGTCTACTGTGCACGTCACAGAGATGCACTCCTGCCTGAGTACGTTTAACACAATTGCGCACGGCGAAACAGCATGATATTCAGCCGGCATATGCAAATCAGCTCATCAGCAATTCAATGGCACAGCTACCGCATTAGCATCCACTTAAAATTGAGCCTCACTTCATTTGCATGCGTTGCACTATATAAATGCGACATGGGGCTGCAGAGGCCATAGTCTGGTATTGCAGTCTATTGTGGTGGGTTGCATGCTGTTTGCTAGTGTGGTCTGTGGTACGTGGGAGATGCATGGGACTGCACAGTGAAAGGTAACACCTGTCATTCCCACAGGCTCTACAATGAAAGAGTGTGAGGAAGAGGTGGAACAGAAAAGCTGGAGGAAGAGGAGGCCCAACTTCACATGGGCAGAAACAGACGCCCTGTTCGAGGCATACCTTGACAGGGAACTGCTGCTCAGTGGACAGCGGGGAACACCACAGGCCTGTGCTGCACCATAGGGTGAGGTTGCACATGCCATGAACCAGCATGGCAGCCACCAGCGTTCTGTGAAGGAATGTGAGAAGGTTGGCACAGACAGGAGGAGGATTAAAGACAAGGTGGCTGCCATCAGGGCTGCATGTGCTGCAACTGGTGGTGGGCAGCCGGATGTGTCTCACCTGACGCCACAGGAGGAGCGGATGGCCGGCAGCATGCGGCATTGTGCCATTGAGGGCGTTCCAGGTGGTGGCTTCCAGACAGGTGGCAGCCCATCACTGCATGGTAGGTCCTGCGCTGTCACTGTGTGGGTGGCAGGGGCAGTGCCACAGGATACGGCGGTGACTTTAATGTTACTGTGTTCCCTTGCAGCTCCTGAGCATCTACATGGATCAGCGGTGGTGGGTGTGTCCACTGTGGACGAGGCCCTGGACACGGAGGAGCGCCCATCCCCCTCCACAGGTGTCTACGGGTCAGTACCACCGCATACCTGCCTGTCTGTTCAGACTGAAGATGGTGGTGATGGTGCGGACGAGGCCCTGCCTCTGTCCCAGCATGACAGCGGCCACGGAATCCAGCATGCTGGGACATGGACTAGTGCCGGATCATGCACCAATGATGATGATGGATCACACATCCCAGACAGTGATACGTGTGGGGCCTTGGGCGGTTCCACAGCGAGGGAGCGGCATGGGCGTAGCCTTGAGTGGTGCCGCCGTGAGGCCTGCATGACACCAGAGTCCCATCCCGTGCCTGTATGCCCCAGTGGGGCAGCACTGGTGTCGCGTCCAGCTGGTGGGGCTGTTGTGGACAATGCGTCAGCACAGGTGGGTCCTTGCGATCGGCGGCTGGAGGGCAGTGCCAGCAGTCAGACGATGGAGACGGGGGACAATGTTGGGGGGCGGCGTCAGTGCACCGCTTGTGGACATGCCCAGGTGTGCAGCGCCCAACCTCAAGGGGTGCTGCCCAGCACAGCCGTGAACACCATGAGGGGCAGCATGCCGATCAGGCGGATGACCTCTTAGATGAGCACACCCACATACTCCATGATTCAGTGGATCAGCAGTTGCGGCTTGTGACGGTGGTGGATGCACTCAGTGCGGTCCTGCGCCAGGCAGGGGAGCGGCGCGCAGGGACACCAGTCTGCTCCTGGCAGGGATGGACTGGCTGCGGGGGAATGTGACCGGCGCCATTGACAGGCAGACACAGGCATTCACAGCTGTCATGGCCACAATGGGCACCCAGTTATTTGCCCATGCACCACAGACACCACGCAATGCCATGTCCACCCCCCGTTCCCGGCGTCGTGCAATACCTCCCAGGTCGACACCGGGTTCGGCTGTGCCCATACTGAGCACGCCTGGTGCAGGCATGTTCGGTGAGCAGCAGACACCTGCGAGAACACAGTCGCGTTCCTGCAGCATCACCCTTGGGGTACATCTGTGCCACCCCATGAGGCCAATGGTCAGCCAGGCACGGCTGGCAGGTCTCGGTGGGGCCGCCCACGCATCCGTGGCACTGTGCCGCATGACTGACCTGTCTCCCACCATGGCCACTGTCTACCGCTGCCCTGTGTGCAGTGTGTTGAGCACCGTGAGACGCACAGGTGGGGTACCCGGCACTGCACGCAAACAGTCCATGTGCACACCCTCCCAGCTGCTGGCCACTGTGGCGTGTGTATGATGATGCCTATGTTGTGCTGTCTGTCAGTGTGCAATGGTGCCCAGCATCTGACACACACACGGTGACAGCCACTGGGTGTTGCCGTGTGTGGGACTGTGTGTGGCTAGGTGCTGCAGTCGTGGTCGGCGTGCCTTCTACCCCTTGTGAGTGTCTTGTGGTATGGGGTGGGGTGTGTGTGTCGTGTGTCTCATGTGTGTGGCCATGCCCATCTCTGGACGGCATGTGTGGATACATGCTCATTCCCATTGCCTTGCCACCGTCCACCCGGTGTTCATCCATGCCATGGGTGTGGGTTGTGCCCTTGCCAGTGGTGGTTGCAGGTGGCCCCGTGACCTACCTGTGTTGGCCGAAATGCTCCTCTGTGATGGTGTCCCAGTGCAGCTGCGCCATCCTGTGCAGGCGGGGGTCCCTTCGCCCAGGGTGTGGCTGCCCATCACCGTCTGGACCGATGTCCTCATCATCCCCATCGCTGTCCCCCTCTTCGACCTCCACAGCTATCCCACAGTCGTTGGCCATGTTGGTCAGGATACAACAAGCCAGGAATAGCCCGCAGGCCTTCGAGGGGCTGTATTGCAGGGCACCGCCAGATGTGTCCAGGCACCGGAACCGTGACTTCAACATCCCGAGCACACGCTCGATGATGTTACGTGTGGTGGCATGTGCCTCATTGTATCATTGCTGCGAAGGGGTGGCGGGGGGCCGGTACGGTGTGAGCAGCCAGACACGGAGTGGGTATCCACTGTCACCTGTGTATAGAGGGTGTACATTAGTATGGTGGTCTGCATCACTCTGACATGGGCCGTCAAGGCCGGTAACCATGGCACCTCTGGCTATGCCTCCCCCCCATGGCTGCCCATGTCATCCTGAGTGTTGTGCATACTCACCCACTAGGTGGCCAGAGGGGACATCCCCACTCTCGAACCTGTGGCACACTGCTGACTGGTGCCAGATGAAGGCATCATGTGCTCCCCCAGGGTGCATGGCACAGACATTGGTTATGTACTCCCTGGCATCGCACACCACCTGGCAGTTGATGCTGGAGTATCCCTTGCGGTTGCGGTACGCTATGCCTTCCGGGCCAGGTGGTGTGAGGATGGCCACATGGGTGCAGTCAATGGCCCCGAGCACGCCAGGCATACGTGCTACCCTGTGGAACTGTTGTATGTGTGCTGTGCGCTCCGGCTGTGTGCTGGGGAAACGGATGTACTCCGGTGCATGTGGCAGTAGTGCACTGAGGAACTGCGTGAGAAGGTGTGACGCGGCCGACTGGGTTATGCCTGTTGGTCTTTGGAAGGTGCCCATGGCGAGCAGGCACATGACAGCTGTCACCTTGGTCTCCACTGACAGAGCATGGCTCCATCATGTGGGTGCCTGCATCTCATCACTGCACAACTCACAGAGCCACCTCAGGATCGCCCGGTTCAGGCGGTACCGGCCCATGATCTCTGTATTACTATACTGCTCGAAGGTGATGCGGGCTCGGTACTGCCTGTTGGGGCGTATGCAGACAGGCCCTTCCATGGCCACGCCCCCCTGCTGCCTGCCTTATCACGCCCCTCATTACTGCCTCCATCTGTACGGTGGCACTGGCCATGTCCCTGGCTGTTGTTCACCCCCTGGCAGATGTTGTCTCAGTCCCCCCGCTGCCCTCTATGCTGCTCCCCCTGCACCAGGTACACCTCCAGCCTTCTGCTGTCCTGCCTCCCGCCACCGCCCTGCCCACTCTGCTGCACTGCACTGTTGTCCCTGCCCTGTTTGTCTGGCTCCCCAGACTGGTCCTGTGTGGCACAAGAATGCCCTGTCCTGCTCCACCACTGTCCCTCTCTCTGTTTGTCTCTCTCTGTTGCTGCCAGCTCACCCATACTGCAGGCCTTCCTGTAGCGTTCTTGTGCCTCTCTGTCCTTTTATTTTGGCTACCTTCCGCTATCTAAGCAACTTCCTATCTCTTCCTATTTAGCATGTCGAGTCGTTGAATATACGCATTGCGCCATTTATTCAAGTTCTCCCTCTCAGTTGCGGTGCATTCATTACCATTGCATCCTTGCATTGCAATTTAACGCAGCGCAGCAACCTCCTGCTGAATATCGCAGAATGGCACATTTCGGACTTGTGCTGGCGCATCTCTATTAGCGCGCAGCGCAACCCATTTGAATTTCTGGGCCTGTTTGTAAATTACGACGGCGTACAGTAGGGTAGAGGGGATATAAAGACGGGTGTGTTTTGTTTCACTTTATTGTTGATGGGGTTAATCAAGTTCAATTTTTGTTTTCATAATGCAGGTACGGGAGTATGTTAACCTGGGATATGTGTATATAATTGAACTGCTGTTCTGCTATATCTCAGCGAGTACTGACGTAGTTTTGTCCAATAAAAAGTTCAACTACTCTGCCTGCAGGGGGCCTTGCTTCCTGTGAGCAGAGGGGACTCTTTTGTCTGCAGTACCAATTTGGCAGATGTCAGGGTGCTTGGTAGTGGAATTGCTGAAAATAGCTTTGATTCTGACCTGCCTATAGCTTCACCTATGGAGTCAAAAATACCTGACATTATCTCTGAAGAACCTAAAAGGCTGCAATCTGCAGGAAGACATGAAAAAATTACTCACCTTAGTAATTATATTTCTTCTAATGGAGTCTTACTGTATTCTGACTATTGCAGTTAGTTCCAGCACTTGAACTGCCCTGGAGAGTAGAGGGTTAAAATTCTATGCCAGGCATAGAACGTTGAGCTCGCTCTCGGTTGAAGTCTCTGTCTGCAGTACTTTGAAACCCAACCGTCAGATTCTTACGAGCTAAAACTCACTGACTCTACTAATGTGGAAACTGTAAAATTTCTATGAGCCAACTGGCAACAAAGGTTTTAGATTCCTAAAGGACTCAGGTCAGGAAACCCAAAAAACAGGTAATAAAGCATAAAATTCTTAACTAATCAATACAAAGCACCCAAAACAACAGCAAGTGGGCTGAAAACACCCCTGGGGTGCTACACTGTACCTGCCCACCCACTTCCCAAAACCAGGTTCTGAGAGGGGAGGCAGGGAGGGAGGTCAGAATACAGCAAGACACCATTAGAAGAAACATAATTACTAAGGCGAGTAATTTTTTCTTCAAAAAACATGAAGTCTTGCTGTATTCTGACTATTGCAGACTACCAAGCAATGCCTCCAAGGAGGAGGGACAGAACCTACTTTGGGAATAGTCTCTGAAGTACTGCTGTGCCAAACCTAGCATCACTCCTAGCCTGGATGTCCAGAGAATAATGCTTGGTGAAGGTTTGAACTGTTTTCCAGGTGGCTGCTTGGCAAATTTCTAACAAAGGAATATCCCTGGCCGCAGCCAGAGATGCAGCTGTACCTCTAGTGGAACGAGCCCTCAGGCCTGAGGGTGGAATTTTCCCCAGCTTCTCATAGCCGAACTGGATACAGGACACAATCCACCTGGCAATAGTTCTCTTGGTAGCAGGTTGGCCCTTACCTACTTCCCCATAAGTGAGGAACAACTGGAGGGAATCAAACCTGTGACCCTCTGTACGTTCTATGTAGTAACTAAGGGCTCTTTAACATATAAACTGTGCAGCCTCCGCTCTCCTGAGGAAGTATTATCAGTGAAGAACACAGGGGAGACAGATTAGTTTAAATGGAAATCAGAAACCACTTTGGTAAGAACCTTCTACTGGTTCTAAGGACCCTTTATCGCTATGGAATGAAATCAAGTCAGATTCAACTGACAGGGCTTGCATTCACTGATATGTCTGGCAGAGGTAATAGCAACCAAAAACACAGCTTTCAAGTCAAGTACTGAGCTCTGCTGAGGACAGAGGCTCAAAGGGGTTGCTGAGCTGAGCAATGCAAACATTCAAATCCCAGGCAGGAGCCGGGTCCCTAAAGGGGGATTGGTGTGAAGCAATCTTTTGAAAAATTTACAGAATACAGGGTGAGAATGACAGAGAGAAGCTTCCCCACTGAGAGCAAAGCAGAAACAGCTGACAAATGTACCTTGAGAGTAGCTGGTCTGAGGCCTAGGCCATTAAGGTGAACCATATAATCCAGAACGGTAGATAATTCAGCAGTGTCAGGGGATATATGCCTCTTGGAACACCAAATACTGAATCTTTTCCATTTGGAGTTGTAAGCTTTTCTGGTAGCAGACTTTCGAGAAGCTTTGAGAATGTCCAGAACCCCTTGGGACAGTTGCAACTCTGCATACTCTAACACTTCAAGAGCCATGCCTTGAGATTGAGAGACCGAAGATTGGGGTACCAAATCCTCCCTGAGAGAAGGTTAACAGGTTGTAATTCCTGGGAAGAGACAGGAAGATGGACTGCTAGAGACAGCAGCATGGGGTACCAAGGCTGCCTGGCCCAGTCTGGAGCAATCAGAATCACTTTGCAAGGTTGTGACCTTATTTTGACTAGAACTCTGAACAACAGAGGAAAGTGAGGCAAGGCATAAAGAAATTTCCCTTCCCAGTTCAAAATCAGAGCATCCAGAGGGACTGAACCCAAGACTGGGGGTCTGCAACAAAACAGAGGAAGTTGGTGATTGTCTGGGGCTGCAAACAGATCTGTCTCTGGAGTGCCTCACCTTGAAAAAAATCACTTTCAACACCAGAGGGTCCAAAGACCATTCGTGATGGCCCTGGGAAATCCTGCTCAATGCATCTGCTAGTACATTGTCCTTTCCTGGGAGGCAGACTGCTACCAGAGAGGTCTGTAGGGAATAAGCCAGGGACCATATTTTCATGGCTTCCGTGCACAAGACCGTAGACCAAGTGCCTCCCTGTTTGTTGATATACCACATGGTGGTGGTGTTGCCTGTCCTGACCTGAACTACCTTGTTCTGTACTGACAGAGAAAGCTTGCAGGGCCAGAAGTACAGCCCTGAGCTCCAGGAGGTTGATGTGAAGTAGGGACTCCTGAGGGGACCACAGGCACTGGGCTGCGAGAACCCCCAGCCCCATCCCAAGAGGGAAGCATCTGTGGTGAGGACCACAGAGTGAATCTGAGTGGCAAAAGGAACTTCCTGCCTCAGATTGTCCAGATTCTGCCTCCACTGAAAGGCCTGGATAAGGGTCTGAATAACCGGGACTAACTTGGTAAGAGGATCTTTCCTTTGGGACCAAAAAGCCCTCAGATGGCACTGAATGTCCCTCATCGGAAACCTGGTCCCTTGGACTACTGCTGTGGAAGCTGCCATGTGGCCCAAAAACTGAAGAAAATGACTTGCTGGTCAAGAGACCAGAGGGAGGAAGGAAAAGGCCAGCTGTGAGATGGCTGTTGCCCTTTCCAGAGGAAGGAAAGCTCCTGCCTTGACCATATCCAGCTCAACTACTATAAAAGTGAGAAGCTGCACAGGCTCCAGAACTGACTTGGGAAGACTGAGAAGGAACTCAAGGGAAGTGAGAACTTGTTGGGTCACCTACAGATCTGACCTGACTTGGTCTGGGAACTGGCCCACAAGGAGCCAATGTCCAGATATGGAAAGATTGAAATCATTTTTCTTCTTAAAAAGGCCACCACTACTGGTAGGCACTTTGTGAACACCCCTGGGGCTGAGGGCAGGCCAAAAAACATTGCTCTGAACTGGTAATGGCCTGAGGACAATTCGAACCTAAGGTACTTTCTGTGGGAGCACCTGATGGGAATGTGAAAATAGGCATCCTTGAGGTCCAGGGAGGCTAGCCAGTACTCTTGGCCTTAGGGAGGGAAGAACTGTTCCCAGAGTCACCATTTTGAATTTTGGCTTTAAAAGATGCTTGTTCAGGTATCTCAAGTCTAGGATGGGTCGCCACTCCCCTGTCTTTTTTGGGGTAAGGGGGTACCTGGAGTACAGACCTTTGCCCCAGTGTGGGTAGGAACTCTCTATGACTCTTAAGACCAGGAGAGATGAAACCTCTGCCTCTAGAGCAAGGGTTTCTGATATAGTTGCAGGTGGAAAGGACCTAGGTCTCATTTTCAGAAAACGTTTGAAACTGAGAACCAGTCCCTGGCTTACTACCTCCAGACCCACTTGTTTGAGGTAACAGGTATCCAGTCCTGGACAAAGTAAGCCAGCCTGCCTCCTACTGGAATGGGGGAGTGGACCTGGGCTGACACATCAGGGTGTCTGCTTGGCAGGAGCCTTAGGCTGAGGGGTGGATGCAGCCCTGCTCATCCCCCTTCTGCCTCTATCTCTAAGAACCTCTGAGAAAAGGAAGAAGAGTCCCATGCTTGGTAGAAAGGCTTGTGAAAAGGCCTGCACCTGCCCCTAAGCTTGCTGCTTTTAAGGAGTTGCCTGCCTCTCCTTGGCCTGGGGACTCTGATAAGTGGTCCTGTACTCATCCATTTTCTTCATGTAATTCTCTGCTCCTCAAACAGAGAATTACCCACCACAGGAAATCCATGGCCTTATGTATAACTATGTATATGTGTTTTACTCTTTTATGTATTTATATGGCATGAAATGCTATAATATTTTCTCTGCTTCTCTTTTATTGTCAGGCGCCAGAGCCTTTGGGATTAGGCGCCTTTTTAAATAAACATGACTTGACTTAGTCTAGGTGTCTGTGAAAGGCTAGTACATCTGAGCCAAGCCATCCTCTGAAAAGCCACAGATGTAGCCATGACTCTTGATGACACATCATTGGAGTCCACAGCAGCATGAAACTGCACCTTTGATTCCTCAATCCCATCAGCAGCCACCTCCTCCAGCTCCTTGGCTAACTGGGGGGAAGCCTGCTTAGCCAGTGCCAGTACAGTGTCCCACCTGTACTTCTGGTACCTGGCTGTATAGGCCATATAGTTAGCCTGCCTGAGTCCCAAAGATGATGCCATGTACTGTTTCTTTGCCACGGCATCTATCTTCCTGGAGTCCTTGTCTGCGGGGTGTGAAGCCAAGGGAATGTTTGCCTTGCCACAGGCTGCAGCCCGCACTACCCCAACATGGCTGTATTGCTGATAGAAAAACTCTGTATCCAAGCCTGATAAGGTGTACCTCTTGTCCATTCTTCTGTCAACAGGAGGCACACAGCTAGGAGACTTTAGAAGTTTGTTTCCCAAAGGACTTATGGAGGGGAATAGACAGTCTCTTAGACTCTGTGATGTCCATCATCTCAACAAAATCAGGCTCTTCCTGATCCTCCAAAGCCTCCTCCATGGGAAGCTGGAGGGTTTCAGCCACCTTTCTGTAAAACAGATAGTGGGGAGGGGACTCAGAAAGCCTAGGAGGGGAAACACCAGAAGGTCTGTCTGGGGAGATGTCCAGTTCCACAGGCACATCCAGAAATTCTTCTTCATAATCATCCTGTTTCAAATCCCCCTCCTCTTCAAACTCCGGTTCAAAAAAGTCTTCAGGGGAATAATCCTGAACCGGGGGAACGGATCGAACCAAGCCCCTCCCAGAAGGTGCCTGATCGGTCGGAACTGGACGAAGCGATTCAACAATCAGAAGCGCTCTGGCTATCTCTTCAGTGGTCGGAACATGAACGTCTAGATCTAAACTGCCCGATTTATCTTTGCGCTTTCTCTTAGTAGGAACCGATCCCTCAGGATCTGCTCTCCTCTTGCCCGAAGAAGTATCGCCCTGGTCAGAGGGCACTCCTGGTTCAGTGGGAACCGAACCGGGCTGGCCTTCCGGTCAATGGATTTCTCTGCCTCCTTGTCCCCAAGTCTACCTAACCTTTTTTCCAGGGTAGACTTAGGGAAATTCTTGCAAATTTGGCAGTCTGAATCGAGGTGGTCAAACCCCAGACTGTAAACAAAGGTGGTGCGGGGATCGGCCTTAGCAAAGACCTCCCCACACACACACACTGCAGTGTTAAAATCCAGTGGACCAGTTTTTTTCCTTGTGTTTCTCAGACATGGCCAACCTAAAAACTTACCCTTTGTAACCGCCAGGCAAGACTCCTCAATCGGTTTCTTACCGTTACGGTTGCTGGAAGAAAAGTTTAAATCACATTTTTTTAAACCGATAGGAACCGTAACCACGCACTAAATTTTCCCACAAGATCCACTAAAGGTTCGGTTTAGCTGAACCAACCGAAAAATACAATTTTTACAATTTCCACAAGGACTTTCTAAGTACTTACAGTACCACAGACAGAGTCCTGAAACGATAAACGGAACTAAATGCGGAAAATAATTTGGGACTAACCGACAACTTTAACCGACTTTTTGAACCGAGCAAAGGAGAAATCTCCAGAGCGACTGTTCAGTGAGGCGGAGTAAAGAATCTGATGGTTGGGTTTCAAAGTACTGCAGGCAGAGACTTCAAATGAGCGCGAGCTCCACGTTCTGTGTCTGGCATTGAATTTTAACCCTCTACTCTCCGGGGCAGTTCAAGTGCTGGAGCTAACTGCAATAGTCAGAATACAGCAAGACTTCATGTTGTTTGAAACTGAAGGTACCACTTTAAATGAATTGCCAGACAATCATCAAGAGGACTTGCCTCAGACACCACTTTATCCAGTTTCAGGCACTCAGAGTACTTCTAATGACATGGAAAATTAACTGCGAAGCATGGATTCTGCACACAAGGACTTTCTTATTGGTCTAATGCACTGACTCGCAATTTTCCTCACAGTCTTTTTTGTCAACTTACCCTGCAGCAGTCGCTTCTGACCAGACTCCTAGCACCAGAAATGACACAGACTTTGCATCGGAGCTCCTCTCTCTTTGCATCTAAGGGACAGTCATCGCACCACAGAGAACACTGAGTGCATTTGGTCACCCACGGCAGCGCTCCGTGCTGCCGGCTGGCAGCAAAATTCAGAAGGAGCACCCTGGGCCTCCCCAAGGGCTGTTTCAGCTCAGGAAATCATCTCCAAATTGCACAAGACACATCATTACCGATGAAAACGGCTCCGGGACCAGCATCTTTACCTAGTAACGCTGCAAGCACACCAGCCGTCTCCCAGGCAATGCCTGACATCACGGATACCATCACGGGCCCCAACTTAGCCACACGTGAATCTACTTCATCCTCCCCAACTTCAGAACATAATTTAGCAAGTGAATCTGAGCCACTTGACCTACAGCCTGCTTTTGAGAGCACTAACTCGACCCCATTTAAACTCACTGACCTATTCACTAACTTAGGCGAGCCAGCACAGCAAAGGAATGCTGTGCATATGAAGTTCATGGGGGACATTGCTACAAGCCCAGACAGAAGAACTGTATTGCATAGTATGTTGCAGGACTCTTTAGGGATAGGGGAACATAATTATTTGCCTTCATTCATGTGCATGGGGAATCTGTGTATGACTTAAGTTTTAAAAATGTGTGCACTTTGGAGAAATTCTGGGAAAAATATGAGCATGTAAAACATCCGCCACTCTGGGAGCCCTTTATGGTCATCCCCCTCATGAAATCAACTGTGAAAATTGTTACCTTATTGTTTCGTAGCGAGGGGGTGAGCATAGCGGACGTCCAGTACTGGTTCAGGGCAGGCAGCGCAACAATATACTAGAGGCCCCTTGACCTATTTTGTACTGGGGGATGGAAAGTAAAGGTACAACTTAAAAACACTATAAGATATCTCTCATTTACCAGGCAGCGCTTACATAGGCAGGATCATGGCTTATGTTTTTACCCTGGACAACCACGGACCTGTCATAAGTGCAGTGCTCGCACCTACCTGAGCAGCACTTGTGATAAGCCCGAATGCACTTTGTGCTTATCCTATGGACAAGTGAGTTTAAGTTGTCCAAGCCCTCTATACTGCAACCTGTGTGACGAACCAGGGCACTCCTATCACCAGTGTCCTTGGGCGTATCATAATAGGCTTAACCGTCCTCCCCAAAACCAGACAGTGCTTATAACGGATTCCAAGACTCAGGCCTTACGCTGTAGGGAGGCCCTGGCCCCTGCTGCTTCTACCCTGGCCCAAGAATCTCCTTTCCCACAAGTGTCTGAACCTACAGCCGAACAAGGGGCCATTCCCAAGTCAGCTGGCACCCGCTGTAGCAGCAGTACCCCTTTCTGAATCAGTCCCTCCTGTCACAGATTCCCTCAGCAGGTCAGCCCTCTACTCCCAAAGTGCCAACCTCTGAGTGTAGAATTGTGAACAGAACAGGGTAACCCTCTTGTCTGTTCTGTGGGTTCAAGTCAACTTAGTCTCAAGTTCTGGAGGAATTCAAATTGATAACCTCTTGTTAGCGTACCCAATTATCAGGCTCAGATAATTCTGTCTTCGGGGAGGGTCCAGACATCTTTGCCTACGGGCACCTAACCAGGTCTACAAAATGAACCCTTAGAACTCTATGCAAGACTTATAAGAACCCTATCCATTTCCCAGTTTGGCATCACAATAAGCTCATACACAGTGTCAACTACAACCTTCAGAAGAGTCACTTATATAAAAATAAAATTTCAAGGCACACCAGGCAGCTTCCATTTTAAAAATATATAGATTTTAAAATAGGTAAAATATGAAAACAGTAAAATACAGAACAAGATATCCCAACACATACAGCCTTAAAACAAACAAGTTTAAAAGTGCACGTTCCTACCAATAATAACACTCAGACTAGTCTTGTCTAAGGTCCTTACTTTTAATCTTTCAGTGCTTTGAGGTTCCTCTTCTCTCAGTCAGAATTAAGAAAAGTGTCTGCCATCTAGGTTTTTTCAGTAGGTTTTAGAAACAGTCTTGAGCTGGCCTTCTCTCAGAGGTCACCTAACTCCGCCTTGGTGTAACAAAACCTATATTTTATAACACATGATGGCCTAAGACATTTAAAAAAAAATCATGAATGACAAAATGAATTCTTCTTCTTATGTTGACTGGTCAAAACCGGTTGGTGCTCTGCTTCACACATATCAAAGTCTCTTTGATGTAATTCAAGGGCTTCCCTTGGAATGGTTATTGGACCTTCCAATTAAGTCTGGGTCCTGCTTGGCCCAGACATCAAAGACCCTTGATGTAATTACTGGCTATCTTTGGGAGACACCCAAACACCTGCATGCTCTTCTTTCCTTTATGACACCTAGTGCAGATCAAAGGATTTCCTTGATGCGTCATGAATGGCTAATTTTATTTACTGGGATCAAAGCAAATTGACAAGGTA
The DNA here is from genome assembly GCA_016271365.2 of Neoceratodus forsteri. Classification (NCBI taxonomy): domain Eukaryota; kingdom Metazoa; phylum Chordata; order Ceratodontiformes; family Ceratodontidae; genus Neoceratodus; species Neoceratodus forsteri. The sequence continues at coordinate 1,138,671,773 of CM028133.1, forward strand.
ACTGCATTTCAGAAATCTGTAGTTTAAGCAATATCCTGTCCTTTGAACTTATCCCTGGGGGTTTGTTATGTCAATTTCAACAAGACAGCATTTTCTCCTGCCACAGTCCATCATACATTTTTTTTTGTATTTACAAAAAAAAAATGATACAGGTATCAGAACCAGCTGTCCAAGGTGGACAATTCCTCCCCACCTAGATTGAATTTGGGGGTCTATCCCCTGCATGGGATGAGCTTCCCAAATCGGTTCACTCCTCATACACATGGGACAACCCATCTGAGTTCTGATTGGTCACTCCAGCCCTATGTAGAATGGTCATATCAGATCCTTGCAAAGCAAGACTCCATCTTAGTAATCGAGCATTGTTTTTCCCCATCTGCGTCAGCCAAACTAGGGGGTTGTGGTCAGTCTACACCACAAAATGCTGCCCATACAAGCAGGGCTCCAATTTCTTTAGGGCCCACACTATGGCAAGGCACTCCTTTTCCACTGTGAAGTATGATTGCTCCCTGGGAAGTAACTTTTTACTCAGGAAGGCTACTGGGTGGTCCCTCCCTTCACTGGATGTCTGGCTCACTACTGCCCCAATACCCACATCTGAGGCATCAGTCTGAACTATAAATATTTTACTATAGCCAGGACTTGTCAAACCAGGAGCACTGCACAGTGCCTCCTTTAGTTTGGAAAAGACTTCCTCATAGGCTGGGCCCCAGGTAATTTTCTTGGGTATCCTTTTCTTTGTCAGGTCAGATAGGGGAGCAGCCAGGGCACTGTAACTGGGTACAAATTTTCTGTAGTACCCTGCTGTCCCGAGAAATCTCCTGACCTGCTTCTGAGTTTCTGGTCTGGGTCATGCCTGGATTAGCTCTATTTTTATTTGGTTAGGATGGAGCTGTCCCTGGCCTGCCACATGTCCGAGGTATGCCACCTCTCCCACAGTCACCTGGCACTTCTCAGCTTTGACAGTGAGCCCAGCCCTCTGTATCCTGTCCAGCACTTCCCTAAGGTGGGACAGGTGTTCCTCCCAGCTGGTACTAAAGATGGCAATGTCATCCAAGTACGCCACGGCGTACTCCTCAGCACCATTTAACACCTGGTTCAGCAACCTTTGGAAAGTGGCCGGGGTGTTCTTCATTCCGAAAAGCATTACTTTGTACTCAAATAAGCCTATCGAAGTGATGAAGGCCGACCTCTCCCTAGCTCTGTTTGTAAACTCTACCTGCCAATACCCCTTTGTCAGGTCAATGGTCGTAAGGTAGGTCGCCCCTGTCCACATGTCCAGAATTTCTTCCATCTGGGGCATCGGGTGGGCATCTGACTTCGTGACTGCATTCAGTCCACAATACTTTACACAGAAACGAGTCGAGCCATCTGGCTTGGGCACAAGGACTACGGGTGAGGACCAGGGCCTGTGGGATCTCTGGATTACCCCTAAATCCAGCATATCCTCCACTTCCCTCCTAATGTCCTTTTGGACAGCCTCTGACACCCGATATGTCATCCGCCGTATGGGCGTCTGTGTCCCTGTCTCAACATCATGTCTTGCTAAGGGGGTTAGTCCAGGCTTAGTGCTAAACAAGGGGGCAAAGTCTGCTAAAACCTCCCTTACTTTCTGGATCTGGTCCGGGACAGCTGGGGAGACAATTTTACTGCCTCCACAGAGGACTCCTGCTACTCTCTTCCAGCAAATCCAGAAGGATCTCCTCGTCCGTCCCTCCCCATGACTACACACTGCAAACACCATGTCAGCCCTATTTGCATATGGCTTCATCATGTTGACATGGTACATGCTCTCTGTCTGTCTTAGGTCAGGTAACTCCACAATGTAGTTCACGTCATTTACCTTCCTAACCACTTTGTATGGTCCTGCCCACTCAGCTTGCAGCTTGTCTTTCCAGACCGGAATAAGGACCATGACTTCCTGACCCACCATGTACGAGCGAGCTCTGGCTCTGCGGTCATACCATACTTTTTGTTTCTGTTGGGCAGCTGTCAGGTTGCTCTGAGCTGTCCCCATAAGCTCCTTCAGCATTTCCCTAAACCTAAGGACGTAATCCACAAGGGGAGTTCCCTGGGTGGCGTGCTTGCCTTCCCAGTCCTCCCGGCGTTCATACAAGAGTTCAAATGGGGACAATCCTGTTGACACGTGGGGCACCTACCTGTATGCAAATAACAGGTGGGGAAGGTATTTCTCCCAGTCCCTTCCATGCTGTTCAGCAAAAACCCAGAGCATTGCCTTTAGGGTACCAATGAATCATTCCACAAGTCCATTCGCTTGTGGGTGATATGGTGTCGTGCATCTCTGCACCATCCCACACTTGTCCCATAAACATTTCATCAGGTCCGACATGAAGGAACCCCCTCGATTGGCGATTACCTCCTGGAGAAACCCAACACGGGAGAAAATCCCAAGTAAGGCATCTGCCACTTCGTCTGTCCTCAGAAAGGATAGGGCAACTGTCTCTGGGTACCGGGTGGCATAATCCATCACAGTCAGGATGAATCTCTTCCCTGAGGAGCAGGAGGTATTTAAAGGCCCCAAAATATCCATTCCCACCCTCTGGAATGGCTCCTCCACTATGGCTAAGGGGATCAGGGTGTCTTGGGTTTTCTTGCTCGCATTCCCTATTTCTTGACACCGGTCACAAGACCTGCAATACTCCTTCACCTGCTGGGTGAAGTTAGACCAGTAGAAATTCTTGGCTAACCGCTGCATAGTGCGCGTGATTCCCAGATGACCAGACAAGGGAATATCATCGTCAACCTTGAGCAACTGCTCACGATATCCCTGGGAAACGACAAGTTGCATGCCTAGCGTCCCTCCCTCTGTCTGTACTGCCTGTGTATATATAAGTCCATTTTCCCAATAAACCTAATGTCTGCTGTCACCTCCTTGTGTGCCCTCTGAGTCTGCCCAAGCCCTCAGTTTCTCTAAACTAGGGTCACTCCTCTGAGCAGCTGCAAACCCCTCACACAGTCCCAAGGCATGGGACAGGTCCCTTCAGTTGCTAAACTAGGGTCCCTAGCACTAGCGTCAAGGCCCTCAGGATCACTGTCAATACCAACCCTCTGACAAGGGGTCACCCCTTCCTCTTCGGAGTAACCCTCTGTAGCGGTGTGGTTACTTGCTACTGGGGAAATTTCTACCCCCTTTTTATCAGCCTCCCCATCCGGAGACACAGGCTGGGGAACCAGCTTCTCAGTGATTTCCACACTGGTTTCTGTGGGGTTCAGGAAACTACAATTTTCCTTTGCTGCTTGGCTATGAGTAACTGCACATACCATCCTCTGTTGGAGTCTGTTACCGAGGATCACATCCACAGCTAATGTTTTGGCTACAGCCACCTGCTGTACAGTACCCCCTGTTTCACCCCAGTCCAGAAGAACACTAGCGAGGGGCAATGTTTTCTCCCCGCCGGCAAAGTCCTGTACAGTTACATATTTATTGGGTATAAACTGACCAGGCTGTACCAGATCCCCTTGACCAATGTCAGGGATGCCCGTGTCCCTTAACCCCTGAGTCTGTACACCATCCATTTACTATGACTGGGTGCATGTGTTCCCTCATGTTCACTGGCATGCTTCCAGGGACACACAAACAACCCACTTCTTTTCTAGTACCATGTTGTGTATTATTGCTCGCCTTTTTGGGGCACTGTCTGGCAATATGCCCAGTTTCTTTACACAGCCAACATGCATTTCTTTCTTGAGATAAATCTTTTTGTTGAAACCTGGGGCTAACTGGTTTCAGTGGGGGCAGTGAGGGTTTTAGCTGCCCTGAAGGCGCGCTTTTCCCTTTCTGTGCTGCCATGCCCACCTTATTCGCTCTCAGAGCAGGTCTGCTCTTGGCACAGCAGTCCAAGAGTTCAGCAGCCTCTTGCACTGTTTTTGCATCTCGGTCCTCTAGCCAGGTTTTTAGCTCTGCTGGGCATGCCCAATAAACTGTTCTAATAAAATCACACTTTAAATTTTATCAACAGAGTTTGCCTCAATTCCTTCCCACCAATGTTTTAAAAACTAACAACGTTTTGTGGCTAGCTCTTCGTAGCTCATATCAGGGCTTCTCCTGAGCTTACGGAATATAGCTCTGTATGATTCAGCAGTTAATTCAAACTTTTTTTAACAGTGCAGCTTTTAACTTGCTGTAATCGTCACTGTCTTCATTGTCCATTTGACCCAATGCATCCCGAACTTTCCTGGTAAGTAGCGGGGACAGCTGGAAGCTCCAGGACTCTCTAGGAATTTTAGCGTGAATACAAACTTTTTCAAAGAATTTAAAAGGCATCCATGTCCTCCCCCTCTTTAAACTCGGCTATTAATTTGGAGTTCAGTTTGTAACCCAGTCCTGCAGTCCCAGTTAAACCCAAGCCACTGACCTGCTCTGGTGCCGCTGGTTGGAGTCGTAGCTACTCCAGTTTGTGTTGCCACTGGTGTGCCTCTCTCTTCTCCTCTGCCTCTCTGCATTCTCGCTCTCTCTTCTCCTCTGCAGCTCGCTGGTGCTCACGCTCCTCACTGTCTGTCTCCCTCTGTTGTCACTCAGCCTCCAGTTCCATCCTGCCCAACTCAATTTGTAGCTTCAGTACCTCTGGACTGAGGATACTGGTGACCTTTCCCTGCTGCTGTGGCCCTTCACTGACAGTGGCCCTGATGTCCTCCTCATCAGCTTAGGACCCCTCACTGGCCGCTAGTCTTGCCACACTCGAGGTCTGGTCCCTTTCAGTCACGGTTTGTGACTCGCTGCTCTGGGTATCTGCTAACATCAGGGCCTCTATGGGTTCTGCTTTTTGGCTGTCACCTCGAACAGGACTCCTCTGTCCTCGCATAACTGTTTTAATTGTTCTACACTGTACCTGCTTTAGTTGGACGCCATCTTTCCTGACTATTGCTAATCTGACTGGCACTTTAAAAAAAAATAAAACGGGTAGGAACTTGACTGTAAGCCAAGGGATATAGTTCTGTTCCCTTTTGAAATAAAACACTGCATTTCTTTTTTCCAACTGAGCTGAACGGTCTCAAGCTGACACACTGAACAATGAAGCTTATACCACCAAACTTTTTCTGCCACCATTGCCAACCAGTCTGTCACAGATTCCCTCAGTAGGTCAGCCCTCTACTCCCAAAGTGCCAACCTCTGAGTGTAGAACTGTGAACAGAACAAGGTAGCCCTCTTGTCTGTTTTGTGGGTTCAAGTCACCATAGTCTCAAGTTCTGGAGGGATTCAAACTGATAACCTCTTGTTAGTGTACCCAATTATCAGGCTCAGATAATTCTTCAGGAGGCCAGATATCTTTGCCTACAGGCATCTAACCAGGTCTACAAAATGAACCCTTAGAACTCTATGCAAGACTTATGAGAACTCTATCCGTTTCCCAGTTTGGTATCACAACAAGCTCATACACAGTGTCAACTATAACCTTCAAAAGATTCACTTATATAAAAAGAAAATTTCAAGGCACACCAGGCAATTTCTGTTTTTAAAATAAATATATTTACTTTAAAACAGGTAAAGTATGAAAACAGTAAAATACAGAACAAGATATCCCAACACATACAGCCTTAAAACAAACAGGTTTAAAAGTGCAGATTCCTACCAATAATAACACTCAGACTAGTCTTGTCTAAGGTCCTTACTTCTTAATCTTTCAGTACTTTGATGTTCCTCTTCTCTCAGTCAGCAATATGAAAGTGTCTGTCATCTAAGGTTTTCTCAGTGGGTTTTAAAACAGTCTTGAGCACTTGGCGCCTTGGTAAATTTCCTTGCGATGCCAGCGACCTGGGTTCGGGAACGAACTTGGGCAGCTGGAGGGCCGGCTGGGGGGGAAGAGGATTGAGCGCTCAGTGGCTGCTCTCCTCCTCCGGGTGGGGTGGGATACAAATCCTGCTGCGATACCGCCACCTGGGTGACCACAGGTGGAGGTGCAGTGAGACTGCACACAGCAGGGTGGGAGGACGTCTGCTGGGAGCTGGAGCGTCAAGCACGTCATGACGTGCTCCGCCCTAAGGCTTCCCTAGCGTGCAGACGTCCTGAGGGCTGGAACAAAAAATGGAAAAACCCTGCACCAGGTTCCCGTAGACGGGACCCAGTCGACCCGAGAACACCCATAACCAGGCTCCATAGAAGGAGCTGGCAAGCCTTCTGACGCAGACTTAAGGACCATGAGAAGGGAATGTGGGCCCCCCTCTCAGCCCTGCCCGGGGGAGGGGTAAACCGAGGTAGGATGGGGACAGGCTGGCCAGTACCCAGAGGGAGGTACCTGGGGCTGGACTATGGGACCATACACGACCTAGGGATCCCAGAAGAGAGGACCCTGGTGCAGCGAGGAGGGTAGCAAAAAAAAAAAAAAAACAGTCTTGAGCCAGCCTTCTCTCTAAGGTCACCTAACTCCACCTTGGTGTAACAAAATCTATATTTTATAACACATGATGCCCTACTAAGATATTTAAAAAAAAAAATCATGAATGACAATTAATTTCTTCTTCTCATGCTGACTGGTCAAAACCGGTCGGTGCTCTGCGTCACACACACATCAAAAGTCTCTGATGTAATTCAAGGTCTTCCTTGGAATGGTTATTGGACGTTCCAATTAAGTCCGGGTCCTGCTTGGCCCAGACATCAAAGACTCTTTGATGCAATTACTGGCTATCTTTGGGAGACACCCAAAACACCTGCATGCTCTTTCCTTTATGACACCTAGTGCAGATCAAAGGATTTCCCTGGTGACGTCATGAATGGCTAATTTTATTTCCTGTGCTCAAATCAAATAGACAAGGTAACTGCATTTCAGAAATCTGCAGTTTAAGGAATATCCTGTCCTTTGAACTGATCCCTGGGGGGTTTGATGTGTCAATTTCAGCAAGACAGCATTTCCTCCTGCAACAGTCCATCATACATTTTTTTATATTTCCAAAAAAAAAAAAATGATTCAGGGATCAGAACCATCTGTCCAAGTGTGACACCTCCTAGTACCAGGGCTACAATGCCCCTCCCCGCAAGGACTCAGACCACTTTGTGGTAATCCCTTCTAAACAGGGTAAAGCCAAATGAAGAGCAGAAGCTTCCACCCCCAAGAGAACGATCATCACAAGGAATAAATTTCAGGCCTTAACCAAGAGACAGCAATGGGGAGACATGGAAGGGGAACACGGAGACTCGGATTCTTCTCTAGCCTCTTCCTCCCGTATGAACTTCTCCGATTCCCAACTGGATCCCCCCTCTCCTCGGCAGATGGAGGTAGGACCCATGCTAACATTACCTGACACTAGCTCCTCCAGAATGGCACTGTACTTTCTGAGATGCAGCACCACCAAGGACTCTGCTGCTTCATCCTAAATGCATGCAGTGTTAAATCCTATAGAAAACAAATCTATACAATGCAGTACTTGTCTGACTTATGCCATGACATCTATTTTCTCCAAGACACCCGCCTGAAATCTCCTTGTGAGCTTTCTCAAATTAAAACTTGTTGGCATCAGAGCTCTTCCTTTTGATCATATGGAGAGGATAGCTGTGATGGCCTGGGTATTTTGTTTGCAAATTTTAATTTCCAAATTTTCTGGTTGGTAGACATGCTTGTAGACTGTACATACCAACACCACAAACTCAGGCTCATGAATATATACGCCCCGCAGAGTATTGCCTCCACACTGGACCTATTTAACAAAATTTACCCATACCTGTATTCCAACCATCAAATCTACATGGGAGGAGATTTCAACTGTGGCCTTACTCTCTCAGATCGGGGCGGCTCCACCCAATGACAGCGCTAACATGCACCAAAAGGGCAAAAGTAGCATCCTTTCCAAAACTAACCCTGCTTTCCTTTCCCAATGGGTCCAAATTGATGCACCTGCTCTATAACAACATCTAAATGAAGGTAACGTGAACTGTTCAAAATCTGCCACTAATTATGTTTTGAGCCAGTGGGTTCCTGTTTAGACCCACATTTCTTACAGCAGTGGGTCCAGTCTGACCCATGTTTTAAACCCCCAGCACTGACATTGGCTCCACCCAAAAACTTTTCAGAGATTCAACTGCTCTGAACAAAATTATTCAGACTGCGGCCCTCACAGATGGACATAACGCAGTCCATGGTCCAGGTGCCAAAACCTATAATAGAAGCTCAAACGATACCAGGATAGATTTTCTTTTTCTCTCACAGAATATTTTGGTCACACAGGCTAGAATCACACCCTGTGAGACTTCAGACCATCTTAGGATCTTTCTGGTTTGCTCCCCCTCAGGGAAATCTTTTCCTGGCCAACCCCACTCTAAGTGGAAACTGAATAGTTCATTGTTGACAAACCGGGCCATTTCAATGAATTGCACAGACCTTCTAAAGGCCAGACTGTCAGTATTGGAAGCAACCAGACCCATCTTGTAAATGAGCTCTGCTCAAAGATGTTCGCCTGGATAAATAAAGACTTTCATTGATTGATTAATATTCCCCTCTGCAATGGTGGGAAGACACTAAGAGTGACATCAAGACTTTCTTCCTATGTACAGGGAGGAATCAAACACTGAGGTCATATCTTCGATACCTCACTCTCAAACAAAAACTACAAGAGGCTATATCTCTTTCTTTCATAGCCCAGGCAGACTACTCTCACACAATAAAGTCGATTAAGGAAGAAATGGAACCGGTCCAGTATAACCAAGCACATTCTTTATGAATGGAAGCTCAACATGGGATGCAAGGCTCTGATCCCTCCTTAGATATATACAGGGCTCGAGTTAATGCACTACTGACGTCCCCCTTGGGCAAAAATCCCATTGTTAATGCACTGTCTAAAATGCTCTGCATCTGCATTTGACTTAGCCCTTCTTTGCTGTTCCGATTCATTGCCAGCCACAAATGGTGCAGTTTCACTTTAAATTTGATCTGCCTCTGCTTTGAGCGCAGTGATCGGTTGCACTTCGGGATTCTCCATGGGACACCAGTGAGAGGGGTGGTGATTGGTCCTGTTTTTTCCCCCTCTATATCAGAGCAGTGATTGGTGAGGCGATAGTAATGAATTAAGGGAAGGGGACCCATCTGTGCAGGAGTGGCCAAGAAATCACAGCATGGGCAGCGATTTGTTGAGGAAGCCAAGGGAGGAGTTCTGAGATTTGGCATTTGTTCATTTACAACTGTCTCTGCGGAGGCTGCACCAGTGAGTATTTTTTCGTAATTGTAGCCTTGTATTTTTGTGTGAGGTAGAAGAGAGGGATGGCGACTGGCAAAGGAAGACACAGCCCATCATCAAGGCAGTGGAAGAAGTTTGAATTTCAACTAAGCCAGGAGAGAGGTGACAACTCATGAGAAAGGCAGCACAAGAAGAAGAATTGTGCCCGGTTTGGTGGTTCAGACCATGAGAGGTAATGGGGTCGGATGGAACAAAAAAATGTATCTGTGTGTGGGTCAGGGAGTTTCTCAGGTGAATTGGGAAAAGAGTTGCACACACACTGTGGCGCAGATGTATCTGGCCGTGGACTGGCTCTGTGGATCTCAGGGGAGCACCTGTATTCCTATATGAGGATCTTGAGGCTGAAATTAAGAGTAACACTCACTGACACCAAGGCAAGTAAGAAAAAAGATGTTTCCTTGTTGGGGGGGGGGGTTAGGGTAAGGTGCGCTGGCCATATGGTTTTGTCACTGTATTTATTTGGAGCTGCCTTAAGTTACTGCCTCTCACACCGGAACTCTGACAGTACTGCCCTGCCTGACACTCTAAAGAAAAAGTAAGAATGGTGTTTCATTGATCATACCTTACTGATGTGCCTCCTACAGGCTGTAGCACCTCTTGTAATACTGTATTAATTTTGTAATCGTGCGCATCAACCCTACAGGAAGCACATCAGTATGATCGGTGACACCCTTACTTTTTCTGTTGTGTATCATGCAAGACTGTACTAAACTAGAAAACAAAGACAAGACAAAGGTAGATACAAATTCAGTTAACATTTTGCAACCTGAAAAAGTGAAAAGTAACAAGCATTTTACATATACGAACACAGAGTTAACGTCCTTCATTTATTTTTGGACAGAAATTTAAAAAAGGACAAAAGGCAGATATAATTTTCCACCCACAGACAAGCGTGAGAAACTTGTAATACATTTTAAATCACAGACATTAACATTTTATTTATTTTGTGACAAGTCATAATTTTGAGGCAGTGACCCACAACTTTTGGTTTCTGACCCCCAACGTTTGAAGCATATATAGATATACATATAGATATATATATATATATATATATACACACACACACACACACACACACATAAGAGGCACTGACAGGGTAAATGCAACCCACACAGAGGAACTTTTTGATCCTGCTTCCACTACCCCCTATAATTCCTTGCTGGACATAAAGCGAATCGTTAGCTCTTATCTAGCTATGATGTTTGGCACCACAACTCCTGTGGATATGTAGTCATACCTTTCCTTTATGATATTTCTGTTCCTCCTCCGTTCCAAGATATTGTGAAACATCTCCTTAAGCCTGTAACACTAGAGGAAACCCAGCAGTCTATAAAATGTCAACAGAAGCACACTTTCCCTGGATCAGATGGTCTTAATGCAGAATTATATATACAGTTTATTTTTTGCCCCCTTTCTGATGTCACTATATAATGCCATCATAAGCACTAATTCTACTCCTAAAGGATTTTCTGATGCTATTATGAATTTATTATTCAAGAAAGGGAACAGAGCCGATATACAGAACCGGAGACCACTAAGTCTGCTAAACGTCGACTATAAAATATTCACTTCCAGCTTGCTCAATAGGCTGCTCCCACCTGCTGCTCAAATTATTTCTGAGGTGCAGACTTGTGCCCTTCCCGGCAGATCTATCCTTTCCAACCTACCCTCATTCGAGACATTATTTCAAACAGCATCCCCTCTTCACCTACCCTGTTAATCTCATGGGATGAAGAAAAGGCTTTCGACCAGGTCAACCATGTTTATTTGTTCCAGGTTCTTGCACACTACCATGTTCCCCAGAAATTCATCTCTTGTCTTAAGCTCGTATATAGTACTGCTTGGATACAACCCCATATAAATGGTTCCCCATGCCCCCCTTTTTTAGGCCTTAGAGGAGTACGACAGGGCTGCCCCATAAGTCTTCTTTTATGTATTTTCCAACTGGACCCTTTACTATGAACCCTACTGCTGCACCCATCTTTACCTAGAATCTCTTCCCCATTGGAAGACTGGAAGACCTCTACCTTCAGTATGCGCATATGCTGATGATTTGTGCATCTGTACTACCCCTCTCTTCAGGGGACAGTACTTCCCCCTACTTTCAAAGCATTTGAGACAGCCTTGGGCTCCAAAATAAATATAGCGAAAAACAGCACTAGTGGTGCCAATTTCAGCCAGCATGGACTTACCAACGCATACTGTAGATATCCCTCTTGTAACCGTTCCAATAAAAATCCTGGGATTACATAATGGCACCTCAGATGATGCCAGTTATAACTGGAATATAGTATTAAATAGAGCAGTACACTCCCATTCCTTTTGGAAAGGACATAGCACTGCAAAATGGAAAAAAGTGTTGGTTTTTTTTCAAACTTTAATACTTCCCCTCTTTTTACACGTGGCATCAGTGTTTCCAGTCCCTTTTTCTCTGGAGGCAAGAGTTTACAATATTTTTTTCAAGCTTCTGGGGGCAGCCGTTTTAAATTCCATAAAAAGATCATACACATACATGGACTATTGTCATGGTGGGGTAAGGATGCTGAACCTACTAGTATTTTTCCATAGCTTATTCCTGAAAATCACGATACCCCACTTACTCCACGACCCACCCCTTTTTTGACATTTAATTATATATTCCTTTACCACTAAGATATGCCAAATATGGCAACAACTCCGGCATCATATCCCTAGGAACTTCAGAAAACGTGGAATCCCCAGCTTCCTCTCCCCTTTCTGAAGATCTGGCAATGGAAACTCTCCCCTGCACATATATTGACTAAAAGACAAAGAACCTCTGTGCGCAAACACTGAGGCAAGGATTACCCCAAATGGCATTTGGCTGGGAAGCCAAGTTTCAAGAAAATACAAAATCACACATGCCCCCACAATGCAAAGCATCATGGGCTGCATATGCAAATCACCACAGAATGTTATGCTGGTCCAACTTTAACTGGTTCAACTTTAACCAGCTTTATTGACTAAAGCCAGGAGACAGCTTTATAACTTTGTTTTAGATATCCATTTTTCTGACTTACCACACACAGTATCAACACAGGGCTCCCTTCTGGAATTAGAAACGCCCTTCTCTCAGTTAAATCGACCCCAGAATCCCCACACAATGTTGGGATATCTCCTGGCTAGCTTGTCATAGCAGATTGGGCATCAAAAACAACCTAAAACATAAATCAATAGAACAGCGAATATGCCCCGAGACTCTTGCACAGCAGTATTGGAAACCAGATGTCATTTTTGTATTGCTTGCCCATATAGTCAAGTTGTTTGGACCCTCCTTTACATAAATGGAAAGAAAGGCACTTCAGAATGTAACATATGATATCCTGATGTACGGATATACCCCTGGATTATGGAAATATCACTTACGAGGACCTTCGTCTCATCTTTGCATCCTGCACGCTATTATTTATGACAGATGGTCGCGCCTTTCCCCCTCAACAGAAAGTGTTTTCTGCAGCACACAGAGCTGCACAGATTGTTTCTAGCCTTGTGTTAATCCAAAATGAGGAAAAAAAGTTGTTGACTTCTGCTGTATACAGTTCATATTGGAACAACTGTGCATGGATTGAAACTGCAGAACCACGAAGATGTTTTTTTTTTCTCTGTGTCTTAGCCAGCATTTGTTTGCTCCATTTAAAATGAAATGTTTCCTTGGATTTCTTTTTTTTCCCCTCGTTTATTGGTCTTCTTTTTGTGGGTTGATTTTCTTTTTTCTTTCTTGCAAACCTTATCTACAGTTTCTGTAAAGCTGACATTGTATTTTGTTTGTTGATTGCACTGCACTAATTTTTTCTTTAAATTAAACATTCCCCTACTCTTTTCAAGAAGTGCCAAGAGATCTTTAACGTCCACCTGAACCACCACCACAACAGGCAGATGGGACCTCGGATTAATGTCTCATTTGAAAGACGGAAGCTCAGGAGTGCAGCACTTCACCCCCAATGCTGCACAACAGTGTCAGTATTGGGATATTAACCCTAGTGTCTGGAGTTGGGATAGAACCCACAGCCTACGGATCTCCCGGCCTCAGAGGTGACTGTGCAACCTACTGAGCCATTGACATGGTGCAGAGGGTGACAAGACACAGCTCAGAATGAACACGAAAAACCTGTCAATCTGTACACTGCCTGCCTCTGGCCTTTGATCTGCATGGTGCAGAAGGTGACAGGACACAGCTCAGACAGAATATGAAACACTTGTCAGTCTGTAGACTGATGACCTGCCTCTGGCCCTTGATCTGCATGGTGCAGAGGGTGACAGGACACAGCTCAGACAGAACATGAAACATTCGTCAAGTCTGTAGACTGATGACCTGCCTCTGGCCCTTGATCTGCATGGTGCAGAGCGTGACGGCACAGCTCAGACAGAACATGAAACACTTGTCAGTCTGTAGAGTGATGACCTGCCTCTGGCCCTTGATCTGCATGGTGCAGAGGGTGACAGGGCACAGCTCAGACAGAACATGAAACACTTGTCAGTCTGTAGACTGATGACCTGCCTCTGGCCCTTGATCTGTATGGTGCAGAGGGTGACAGCGCACAGCTCAGACAGAACATGAAACACTTGTCAGTCTGTAGACTGATGACCTGCCTCTGGCCCTTGATCTGCAGGGTACAGAGGGTGACAGGGCACAGCTCAGATAGAACATGAAACACTTGTCAGTCTGTAGACTGATGACCTGCCTCTGACCCTTGATCTGCATGGTGCAGAGAGTGACAGGGCACAGCTCAGACAGAACATGAACACTTGTCAGTCTGTAGAGTGATGACCTGCCGCTGGGCCTTGATCTGCAGGGTGCAGAGGATGACAGGGCACAGCTCAGGGGTGAAAATGCTGTACCTGTATGTGTTGTTCCATGTTAGCTTGTGATTTTTATCCTGCCTTGTCAGATGCCCTTTTAAGTGCAAGTCTACTTTATTAGTCATTAAATTTCAAAAAATGAATGTTGCGCTCCTTATAATATGGTTATTCATAGGTTTTCAGTGTTGCTTTCCGCTGGTTTTGAGCAACCATTGCATAACATCACTTTTCTAGTGACTGGATTTTTATCTGTTAATTAAAAATGTTTCTGGCCAGACTGGACCCTCATTTCCATTCTTTCTGTCGTTTCACTCTGGAGTGCCCTTTCCATACCTACAACTGCCGTTTTATATTCAAAATCAAGTTTCAGGTTTCATTTATTCAGAATAAACCTATTAGGCAGAGGTACATGATTATCCTAGTCAAGCAGCAGTGGGAAGACATGCCTCCTCTCAAGCACTAGTCTAATTCTCAAATTATTGTGAAAATGCAACCATTTTTATTATTTTTACATCAATAAACACGTAACATTATCGTGCGGCACCATCCTACTAAACAATGGCCTCTGATATGAAATGCAGAGGGGGAATGGACACATTGTCATGCCACCCCTTCTGTCAGAATGATGCCAAGAGCTTAAATGGCACAGTCCCAGCAGACACCCCAGATAACTAAGCACTGCAGCCCCAAATGTCAGCACCCCTGATTCTGGAGAGATTCTTACAGGAGCTGGGGAAAACTAAGAAGGCAATTCTTGAGTTGGCCAGTGATGTTAAGACTATCAGATCAGCCCTGCAGGAACTAAGCAGGAGAGTGGAGGATGGTAGCACGTTAATTAAGCTAACCAATTTGAGCGATTCAAAATGAGCGAGTACACTGCAGCGAATACAACTATAGCGCACATGTAATATGAGTGACTGTACAGTACAGCACATTCAAATATAGCGAGTACAATAAATACAGGTTACTCACCTGTAACAGGAGTTCTAGGAATGGTATATGTTGTTCATCCACACTTATTGGCAGGTATCCTTGCCGCTTTAAATCTTGCCGGAAGGTCTTCAAGCTGGCTCCTCCCACCCACCCGGGTGGTATAACTCTCGGCTCCGCCCCATGACGCCAGATCTGCCCGCTGGAAGCTCAGGGTTGCGCGGTCAAGCCGGGAGGTCGGTGGGTCGGTGGATGAACAACATATACCATTCCTAGAACTCCTGTTACAGGTGAGTAACCTGTATTTCTAGGGACATGGATATGTTGTTCATCCACACTTATTGGCAGACTCCTAGCAGTTCTCCGGGAGGAGGGAGGCAAGACGACACCCCAATACTTACTTGGGAAAGAGAGACTGAGAACCGAGGCCCCAAACCAGCATCCCGGCGTGACTCAAGGTCGATGTGGTAATGGGTAATGAAGGTGTTTGCTGACTTCCAGGTAGCAGCCCTGCAGATTTCCTGGATAGGGACGTCCCTGGAAGCAGCCACCGATGCAGCAGTATGGCGGGTAGAATGAGCTCTTATCCCTCTGGGAGGCTCCATGCCCGTCAACTTATAGCAGAGATCTATGCAGGAGGTGACCCACCTGCTTATCGTCCGCTTGGCTGCAGGTCTGCCAGAATGCGGCTTCAGCGTGAGGTGACAAACAGCTGGCGAACCTCTCCCCAATTTCAGCCGTGCGCTCTTTGTAATAAGGCAGCCCTTCTAGGGTCCAAAGTATGGAGCCTATATTCGCCTCCGAGGTGTGATTGGGGTAGAACACGGCAGAGTCAACACCTGGTTAAGGTGAAACTCCGACACCACCTTCGGAAGGAATTTCGGTTGGGGGCGCAGGACAACCTTGTCCCTGTGGAAGACCAGATAAGGAGACTCGATGGAAAGCGCCTGGAGCTCTCCCATCCTTCTGGCTGACGTGATAGCCACCAAGAAGGCGGTCTTCCACGACAGGTGAGAGAGTTCACACCTGTGCATTGGTTCGAATGGTTTGCCCATGAGCTTTGCCAGTACCAGCAGTAGATCCACGGGGTGGAGGTTCTCACACGGAGGAAATGTGATCAAGGCCTTTGAAAAGCGCCAGACCACCTTCTCCTGCGCACCTGACTGCTTCCGGCCCGCGCCTAAGCAGAGATGGCTACCAGGTGCACCCTTAGGGTCGTCGACCTAAGCCCTTGACTAGAAAGGGACCATAAATAGTCCAAGATGCTTGCCAAGGAACTGGAGGAAGGGTCCAAGCCTTGCCCTGACACCAAATGGAAAACCTTTTCCATTTGAAGGCATAACATTTTCTGGTGCGACTCATACGGGCGCCTCAACTACATTGAGGACCTCGTCGGAAAGACCCAAGGCCTGGAACTCTAGCAGCTCAGGAACCAGGCCGTCAGGGTGCAGGATTGAAGGTCCGGATGGAACACCTTCCCTGATTGACTGAGAGCAGGTCCGGCGAGCTGGAAGCTGCAGCGGAGTTCTGGAGCTGAGACTGAGGAGATCTGGGTACCAGAACTGGCGAGGCCAGTCTGGGGCTATCAGAATCACCTGCGCCTTGTCCCTCCTCGCCTTGAGAAGCACCTTGTGGATCAAGGGAAATGGGGGAAAGGCGTAGAAGAGGCCGGGGTCCACTGCCTCGAGAAGGCATCCCCCTGCAGCGAGCCCTGCTGAGGGGCGGGCATGGAACAGTCTCAGCTTCGCGTTCTCCCTGGAGGCAAACAGGTCCACCTGAGGTGTGCCCCAATGGGAGAACAGATGCTGTACTACCTCCGGCAGGAGAGACCACTCGTGGGATGCAGCCCCTATCCGGCTCAGGGCATCGGCCAGGGTGTTGGAGGCTCCTGCCACATGAATGGCTAGGAGATCCGCCTCCAGGCTGCGCACGAGTGACCAAATGCGGAGAGCTTCCTTGCATAGAAGCATGGAGCGCGTCCCGCCCTGGCGGTTTAGATAGTACATGGTCGTGGTGTTGTCCGTCTGGACTCGGACCACTTGACCCCGGAGGAACGGAGCAAAGGCGGTGAGAGCTAGGCGGACCGCTCGGAGCTCCAGCAGGTTGATGTGGCATCGGGACTCCCGCGGGGACCAGAGGCCGTGGGCCCGGTGTTCCCCCAGATGGGCACCCCAACCCATCAGAGAGGCATCGGTCGATAGAGAGACCGTCGGCTCGGGGCGGACGAACGGGATGCCCTCCTGCAAATGACCTGGAACGATCCACCACTGGAGAGCGTTCCACATCCCCTGTGTCACCGACACAAGCTGGTCCAAAGGATCGCAGCGTTGTGACCACTGGCTGGCCAGTCCCCATTGAAGGGGACGCATGTTCCAGCGGGCCCAACGGACCACGCTGGTGCAGGCCGCCATGAGACCCAGGAGGCGCAGGAAGTCCCGGGCAGGGCGCAATTGCCCAACCAGAAATGATTGGGCAAAGGAGGAAAGAACCTCGGCCCTGTCCGCCGGGAGCCGCGCTCTGGCTCGAAGAGAGTCGAGCTGCGCCCCGATGAACAGAATCACCTGCTTCGGCTCGAGTTCCGACTTGGCCTCGTTGATAAGGAGGCCTAGTTGAGAGCAGACCTGGAGGGCCAGATCTCTGGACCACTCCACCTCCTGCCTGGAGGGAGCTGCTATCAGCCAGTCGTCCAGGTAAGGGTACACCCGGACCCCTCGGCGCCGCAGGAATGCTGTCACCACTGCCATGCATTTGGTGAAGACCCTGGGAGCTGGAGACAAGCCGAAGGGCATGGCTTGGAACTCGAAAAGGGATCCTTCCGCTCGGAAGCGAAGGAATCTCTGGTGAGACGGACGGATAGGGACATGAAAAAACGTGTCCTGCAAATCCAGAGAGCAGAACCACACGCCGCATTCCAAGGATGGTATTATCTGAGCCAGAGTGACCATCCTGAAGGTTCGAGACCTTAGGAACTTGTTTAGGTCGTGTAGGTCGAGAATGGGGCGCCAGCCCCCCGTCCGTTTCGGAACCAGGAAGTACCTGGACACGAACCCTGGGTCTGAAGGAGGGTCCTCCACCTCTCTTATCACCTCCTTCTGGAGGAGGAGGCGATATCGGCTCGACGAGCGCCAGCGAGGCTGGGGACTCAAGCCCCGAGGGCGACGGCTCTGAAGGGCGGTGCCTGCTCAATTCTAGAGGCAGGCTCTTCCCACCACCTCCAGTACCCACCTGTCCGTGGTAACTGCGGACCAGGCGGAATGGAAGTGCGGAGCCGCCCCCACGGGGGGACCCAGGGGTAAGGTGACGGGGATGGGGGCGACACCCCTCAGCCCGTCACTGGGCAGGCTTGAAAGAGGGACCAGCCGAGGGACCTCCTGGGCCTTTTCCTCCCTGCCTCCTGTTAGAGGAAGCTGGCGGCTTGGGTTTGGGATACCAAGGCCGAGCCTGCTGGCCCTGACGTTGCTGGGCAGGGCGCGCTGGGGCCGCAGAAGGACGAAAGGGCTTAGGCTGTGGTTTGCGGCCTTTGTCCTTCTGAGCGGAAGAGACCGAGTCCAAGGTAGCATTGGACTTCTCGATCCTCTGCAGGTGACCTTCCACCCCAGGGCCGAATAGGTCAGTCCCCAAAAAGGGAACATCCGCCAACTTGTGCTGGGTATCCGAAGTAAAGGTGGATATCCTCAGCCAAGCCCGCCGACGCATAGCCACTGCAGCCGCCACCGACCTAGCACATGAGTCCCCAATATCCAAAGCAGTCTGGAGCTGCTGTTTGGCCACTGCCCTGCCCTGGTCCCGCACCTGCTTGACCGTAGTCTGCAGATCCGCGGGGAGATGAGGAATGACCTCATCCAGGGAGCCCAACAGGGCATGAGAAAAATGTGCCATGAGGACGGCCGAACTGGCCTGACGAAGGCCGAGAGAGGACGCAGCATAGACTTTTCGCCCGACATAGTCCAATTTCTTGGATTCCTTGTCGGGAGGTTTGTCCACATCCCTGGCGTTGCCGGCGCGCCGGAAAACGCTGTCGGTAACCAACCCCTCAGCAGAGGGGTGCTCCGAAAAACCGGACAGGGAACCGGTAGGGACCGCATACTTCCTAGCCATCCTGGCCGAAGGCGCAGGACAGGAAGCAGGGCGCTGCCAAAGCTCCAGGGCCGGACCCACTATGGCCTCGCCACCGGAAAGGCCTCTGTTGGAGAATCCCCTCGTCCAGGATCTCCGGAGGGGATATCTGGCCCGCTTGGAACGGGTTCGAGCTTCATCCCGTGGACCCGAGATGAGCCAAGCAGTCCTAGGAAGGACGACGGCTATCGTCCATTGACTGACCTCCTGAGGACTCCAAGTCCAGTCGCTTGGAGAAAAGGAGGAATTATCCTCGGACTCAGACGAGTCCTCGAAGAGCTGCCTATGGCCTGAGCCACCCTCTACCTGCCGAGGTCGGTCGGGAGTGAGGGTAACCGACAGCCGATGGGGTAGACCCTTAGCCGACCGAGAATCCCTGGTCGGAGCCCCAAATAGTGGCTGTGGAGGCGGGGGTTCCACCGGAATCGGTGGAGCAGCTGGTTTTGGCCGAACAACCGGCCTGGGTACAGGCTCCTCGGGTAAGTCGAGGGGTTGTGTCGGCCGCTCCGGTGACAGCCACTTGATGGCCGGGGAAGGCGACAGCGTCGGCTTACTCCCGGTCAGGAGGAGCTGTTGCCACATGAGGTCCTCGTACCGTCGACGTAACTTACGCCGAAGCCTCCCCTCGTCCGAGGAGGAGGATGAGGACGAGGACGAGCGGCGACGCCGCCTACCGTGGTGCCGAGACCGAGACCGCCTATGACGGCGGGATCGGCTGGACCGCGAAGAAGTCCGAGACCGAGAGCCTCGGCTCTTCCGAGGTCGATGCGGGGAAGTGTCGGCAGGAACCGGCACTCCCTTCGGCTCGGAGGGTTCATCCGAGGGCTCCGGAACCGGAGGCACAGGCAAGCCCATGGGATCCTCAATTCCCCCCGGGGGAACCGGGGAGGGAGGAATCTCGGCTTCTATTGGTGACAGCCCATCCAACGGGTCGAGAAAAATCTCGACTTCGTCGGCAGGAGTCTCAGTCGACTGACCTGACGGGGGCACCGTGAGGCCAGTGGCCGAAGCCGAGCGATCGACCGAAGTCGACGGTCGACGACCCGGGGAGAGGGACCTTTCCCGCTCCCAAGAGCGTCGACGGAGGGATTTACCCTTGTCCCTCTTTTTGGACCGAGAAAAAGGTCAGACGTTGGCCCTTCTCCCTTAGTGGAGAGGGACAGACAAAGCTCCTTAAATGAAGCTGTGTAGGAAGAACCCAGAGAGAGCGGGATAAATGCCGCGGCCGAGGAAGATACGGCCCGCGCCGCCTCCTCTTCGAGGGCGATCATCTGCTCGAGCTGATCCACTGAGCCCGCCGCCGCGGACACCGCCGACCGGGCCTCCTTAGACTTCACCGAGGGAAACGCCGGACGCCCAGTTGCAATCGGGCAGCACGGTCTCGAGGACGAGGCCGAGAAGGAAGAGCACAGGTCGCAGTCCCGCGGGTCGTGCTCAAGGCCTAAACAGTAGACGACGTGGGAGTGTGGATCCGTCCGAGACATCTTCTGCCCGCAGGGGCATCTCCGAAAACCGGGAGTCGATTTGTCCATCGCAGCTGCGAGGGATCGAAGACCGAAGTCTTTTTAGCAAAGAAAACTTTCAAATTCGCAAACGAAATAAACAGGAACCAGTCGCAAACGCAGAGCGCTAAGGAGGGAACCTGAGCTTCCAAGCGGTAAGGAAGATCTGGCGTCATGGGGCGGAGCCGAGAGTTATACCACCCGGGTGGGTGGGAGGAGCCAGCTTGAAGACCTTCCGGCAAGATTTAAAGCGGCAAGGATACCTGCCAATAAGTGTGGATGAACAACATATCCATGTCCCTAGAACAGCATGTTACAAGATGAGTGATTGGCTTTTTGAGTGATCAGTTATGTAGCCTACCCACTGTGTCCAATTGCACCTCATAGTTAGAATATTAGAAATAGGGGGGCCTAGTGGCCGAAGCTCCCTGCGTGACCAGTATGCACCTGATGGCTGTTGGTTTCAGATGCTGGAAATGTAGGAATTTACTCAGTGTCAGAAGGGTATGCCGCTCCTCATCTACCGTGGCTGTATCACCATGATATAGAGGTAAGAGACAAAGTGTACTGGAGGTGTGGGTAGTACCATAGGGGACACAATCAGACCGCAAATCCCACGGATAATGGTGCAGAAAGGAGACGACTGACCTGAGAGAGAGGACCTGGAGCTCTTCATGAAGCACTGCTCAGTGGGGTGTTTTCGCCTTAATTAGCATTCACTGATATTTATAGTTGCCCAATTGACATTTGGTTATGTATGCTTTCACTGTAATTGCATGTGCTCATCATGTAGTCGCACAACAGCGGGAAGCCCGGCATTGGGTACGGTGGTGCCTGGTAATGCAGCATCGAATACTGTGGAGCCAGGTACTGCAGCACCGGGTATTGCAGACCAGACAGAGGAAACGTAGTGCCCGGCGCATGGAGACCACCGAATGGGTCAGACGATCCTAACGGAGGAACAGGTCTTCCGTCAGGCAACAGAATGCCAGAAGGCGCATCGGGTCAGGCGTCAGAAGGTCCAGCATAGGAGGGGGGAACCCCTGAAGGCAGCATCCCTAGGCCGTTGGCTGAACCGAGGAAGGAGGGTTAAAATCCCCGAGTGTGAACTGAGGGGATGCGGGGATCTTGAGGGGCAGGTGGAGCCTGGGGTGTCAGGCATGTGATAGGGTCTGACGCAGGCAAGTTGACAGGGGAGTCATCGGAGGAGCCAGCAGCAGTCTTGTCAGCAATGTCTGGGCGGACGTCGGAGGAGCCAGGGTCAGACTTAACGGACTCCATGTCCAAGGAAGGCCATGAAGGAGGGGTGGCCTTGTCGGAAGTGGGATGGGCTGAGCGATCACCCGAGGAGGTGACCGGCTTAGCAGTCCTGTCCAGGTGGTGTCGGTGGGACCGACATCCCACATACTGGACCCACTTGGGCTGGAGTGCTGTGATGGAGGAGCAGACTTGACAGGAGCGGAGGCCTCCTTTACCTCGGAGGTTCCCGAAGGACTAGAGCATGAGGGGCGATGTCTTCTTGGTATCCACCAAGACGGCCATCAAGGAACGATCCTCTGAAGGGGATGATACCTGTAAGGCTGTGACTCCAGCCCAAGTCGTGGCTGCTATGGATGACAAATTCCGCTCTCGGTGCTTCTCCTTCTCACGCTTCTTTTTGTGTCCTTCAGGGGAGGTTGATACCTGCCTAAGTTTCTTCAACTCCTTCTCCATGGGTGCCATTTTCTTTTTAAGGAGATGGGCTACCAGGAACTGCTGCCTTTGCTTGCAGGTAGCTGAGCTGAATTTCTGGCAGTGCTGGCACTCCTCCACGGTGTGGTCCGGGCCTCAACAGAAGAGGCACAAGGTGTGGCCGTCCTTGTGTGGAAGCTGGGAACCACATGAGTCGCACTTATTTTTATGCAATTTGGAGGGCGTCTGGGATGACATACACAGCAGATGGTATGAAGGAAAAAGGAAGAAATTGAAGAAAAAGGTTGGAACTTTTTAACTGAAAAAGGAACTGATGAGTGCTGTTCTACTGTGAGGAAATTTCACAAGCCAACAGCGAGAAAGAGCTGGAAGGCGGGCAGAGACTGCTAGCTAGAAGCTGTCTGTGGGGTTCTGATCCCTGGTGGCTTGGTCCTATCTGTGAATACCTACTGCAACAGCCCTCACAAAGTAAGATCTGAAGGTATCGTAGTCTTTCGCCAAAGAAAGGTATCCCAGTTAGAGGAATGACTAGAGGATCAGGAGAGGTGCAGCTGGAAAAATGAATAGTGCTGGTGGGAATGCTCAAGAAAGTGGCAGGACTGGACACAGTGGAATTTGTCCAGAAATTTCTTCAAAAGAGCAGAGGTTGCTCTCCACATGGCCCATTGTATATTATTGAGTAAACCAGGCATTGTGCCCACTCCCGCGGAAAGGCAAGCAGCTACGACCCATTATATTCAGACTGCTACATTATCTAGGTAAGATGCACATATTGGCAAAAGTCTGGGAGCTGAAGGAAAGTTCAGTGAGAAAGCAGCTGTTTTCATTTCAACCTTCCCTCCGGCAAGTATGCCCTGATTCCCCAAATACTTCAGAAACAAGCAGCGTACAAAGACATCAGAGCTGAACTGCATGTTGCACAGTTCAAGGTTGAACACCCTGCCAAGCTGATTCTAGACATGCAACAGTGAGAGGCAGGTCAGCTCGGCAGAGCAGGCTAACCTGGAATTACCAGACTTGCTTCCCATCTTGTTTTTAACGTACAGTGGTGGAGGGGGACTAGAACCCTGAGGCAGATGGTGAGCAGAAGGCACAAAGGAAGTATTGCTAAACTGCAAGGGGTAGTTTCACTCTAGTGACAGTTTGAATCATACCGAAGATAGTGGGAGATACTGTTTTTGATCCTCTCTTTGTAAGGCAGAAATATGTTACGCCAATAGGGAGCAGATGCCACAGACTGCCACTGACTGAGCTGTCAATGAATAAGTGCCTGCTTGTATACACTCACTCACACACTGACAGGTATGTCGGAGGCTGGCCATGGTGGAGACATGAGCAGAGGGCTGTGCTGGTTGCTAACTTGGGGTCAGCATGGGGGGAACCATGCATTGGGTCCATCACACCATTTCCCCCATCCCAACCTCCAGCCTGCAACTGGCATAGTGCTCCATGGGCCCCCTAGAGGGCTCACTATGCCACCCCCCCATTCCGACCCCTAGCCAGTAAGTGGCACAGCCCTACACTCTCTACCATGGCCAGCTGCCTACTGAGCTGTCCCGTCAATGAATGAGTGTGTACTTGTAGAAACATGTGCTCATTCACTGACTGCTCAGTCGGAGGCCAGTAATGGTGGAGAGCAGAGGGCTGTGTCAGACTTCAGTTCAGGATTGGGGTGGGGGAAAGCAAAGTGGTGGACCGTACCTGCCATGGTGGGGGGATGGGTGTCCACTATACAAAAGGGAATAGACTAGTATCTTATTATTCTATTACAGGGGAACGTGGATAGTGAGGGGTCTGCTACATAATAGAGAATGGAATAGTACCTTATTATTATATTACAGGGGAACAGGAATAGTGAGGGGGCGTCCTCTAGACACCACAGAATGGCATAATATATAACTTCTAGGAGATCAGTATGGGGGGACCGCTGAACACCAGGAAAACGTATTAGATTATATCGGTCAGGCGATGGGGTGTGAGTAAGGACCACTGAACACCAGGGATTTCATCAGAGTAAATCAGAACCTTTTGGAAAAAATAATCAGAGTCTGAATCACAACTGGGTCACAGCCTATTTTCCCATCCCTAATTCTGACTTTTTTTTTTTTTTATTTGCTGGGGGTGGGATGTTTAAGTGGTGGTGTGCTTAAGTATAGCCAGGGGATGGGGCACAATTCCTATGTGCCAGTTATTATGCATGCAGAGTGTGCCAAGGAACAGCATCATGTTGCTGTTATAATTTAGGATGAATTTCTGAGAGCTGAACCAGGCTTTGATGTCTGTAAAGCTGTTCTGGAGCTGATTCTCCAGAACGGAGGGGTCAGCATCACTTGAATAGATGACCGCATCATCCGCATACAGCAGAATCTTGTCCCGGCAGGTGGATAGTAAAGGGTCCAGGATGGAGCCTTATGGAACTCTGGATTTGAAAGGAAGCTTGGTTGATGGGGCATCTCCAGTCCTTACCTGTTGGTAACGCTCACTAAGGTAGCTTTCAAACAAGTAGGATGTATCCTCTGAGAGGCCAAGAAGTGATAACTATGCAATCTTAAAGTGGTAACTGACCACATCAAAAGCCTTTGTGAAGTCAATAAATGTGGCGCCAACAAGTTTGCCTTGATCCACGGCATGGTGGATATAACTTGTGAATTCCAGAAGGGCAGTGGAAGTACTGTGTCCTTTTCGAAAACCGTGCTGTTGAGGACATTGTAGGTTGCATTTTCCAAGGTAATCAATGAGCTGGTCTGCAACAATTATTTAAAGAGCTTTTGGGGGGGGGGGGGTAGAAATGAGTCTATCATTACTATGGCTTGCCTTACTGCTACTTTTGTGGACAGGCATGACCAGAGCAGATTTCCATTTTATAGGAAATTGTGAAAGCCTGAGGGATGGATTAAGGATCTTAGTTAGCGGAGACAGTATTTCATCCAGTATGAGTGCTACTATCTTAAGATCGAGTAAATCACCACTTAACCTAGTCTTCCGTAGGACTTTGGGCAGGTATATTTTTGCTATGCTTTTGCTTATAGATTTAAAGCAGAAAGGAGGATGTTCCATCTTCATCCCAGGGTCTGCATCAGAATGAGCACCAGCGATGAGATCAAAGAATTCTGAAGGAAATATATGACTTAGGTTGGTAAATGCAAGTTGAATGGGTTTGCAATGTTGACAGGGTCCAGAGTGATAGAGTCATCAGTGGACAGCATAAAGCGAGCAACGTTCGGGTCTTTCCCTGCTACCTCAGTAAGGCTTCTCCAAATGTTCCTACCATCCTTTCATGTGGAGCTCAGCATGTTTTTAAAGGAATTTGCTTCCTCAGAGTGGATAGCTCTAGTGCAGCCATTTCTGGCTGTCTTGTATGCCAATGACTCTAGCTTTGTACCAGAGCTGGTCACATGCTTTCATGTGATCCAAGAGGTCCTGCGTAATCCAGGGATTCTACAGGCCTTTTGTCTTTCTCTCTTTCAGCGGAGCAAGAACATCATATGCCACACTGAATTTGGAGATGAAATACTCTAGGGCAGTGCCAACATCAGTGGCACTGTCAATCTGTAACCAGTCTTCTTGTTGCAATAGTGTTTTGAGCTATCCCATTTCCCCATGAGACAGCACTCTACTGGTAACAGTTTTGGCCATTTTCTTTTTGGTTTTTTTATTTGTCCAGGAACAACAGATTGGGGAAAGGTCACTGATGGCGTCGGGGAGGACCCCTGTGTTAACAATATCATAAGGGTGATTCATGAGCACCTGGCCCAAAAGTGTACTGGTGCCTGTCTTTTAATTGACCCTAGTTGTTGACAGAACTATCTGAGAGAAATTAGCAGCTGATATAGCATCCTTATAATTGCTCACACTGGGAGAGAGCCAGTTCACACAAGTCTCCAAGCAAGATGACCTCTGAGTTATGTCCAAGTGAGTTAATACATTCAGCAATGGTGATTGACACTAGCTCAGAGTGTGTGGGTGCAATGTACATTGTGGCAACAGTCAGAGCTTTGTTATGTGCACCAAGTAAGAGCATTGTGTCACTAGTACAGGGGAGGGACTCTGCATGACCTGTTGGGGATCTTTTAAGTAGACAACACAGTCCCCTCGATTTTTTTTGACAGTCTTATCTTTTCTGAAGATCGCACAGCCTGGTATTGCAATGGCATTATCGGGAGTTTTAGGTTTGGCCACGTCTCCACCACAGAGAGGACATCAGAGTGGTGCTGCTTGACCCAGCCGATGAGGGTATCTAGTTTTGGGAGCAGACTACATATGTTAATGCTTGCTAGGGAGAGAGCCCCCATAAAGCCAGTGTCCTCTGAGTCAGGCTGGGGTGGAGCCAGGTTGGGGGCAGATGTTTCCAGAGATAAGTAATAGCAACAGGATTAAACCTTTGGCAAAAGCCTTGAGGTATTTCCCATGTACCTGGTGTAACATACTTTTTGGTAACTCCAAATGGAAAAGATTCAGCATTTGGTGTTCTAAGAAGAATAATTCTCCAGATTCTGCTGAATTACCTACGGTTCTGGATTATATGGTCCATCTTAATGGCCTAGGCCTCAGACCAGCTACCCTCAAAGTACACTTGGCAGTTGTTTCTGCTTTCCTGTTAATAGGCAAGTCTTTCTCTCCGTCATCCCATCCCGTATTCTGTAAGTTTTTCAAGGGATTGCGTCACACCAATCCCTCCTTTAGGGATCCTGCTTCGGACTTTAATGTTTGCATTGCTCAGCTTATGCAACCCCCCCTTTGAGCCCTTGTCCTCAGCAGAGCTTAAGTACTTGACTTGGAAAACTGTGTTTTTGGTAGCCATT
This sequence comes from Neoceratodus forsteri, assembly GCA_016271365.2. NCBI lineage: Eukaryota > Metazoa > Chordata > Ceratodontiformes > Ceratodontidae > Neoceratodus > Neoceratodus forsteri. The sequence goes on from CM028133.1 coordinate 1,138,698,816, forward strand.
ACTTCTGTTAGATGTATCAGTGAATTACAAGCCCTGTCAGTGGAATATGATTTCATCTCTTTTCACAGAGATAAAATGGTCTTAAGAACTAACAGAACGTTCTTACCTAAAGTGGTTTCAGATTTCCACCTCAACCAGTCTATATCTCTCCCTGTTTTCTTCACTGACCATTCCTCCAGGGCAGTTGAAAGGAAGGAGCAAGACTTCATGTTGTTTGAAGAAAAAATTACTCACCTTAGTAATTATGTTTCGTCTACTGGAGTCTTGCTGTATTCTGACCAATAGCCAGTGCCAGTACAGTGTCCCACTTTTTGCGAGCTGGTCCCGGAGTGTACCAAGAGCACGGTATAAGGAAAGAGGGGTTAAAAGAAGAAGCGTGTTGACTTACAGTATTTCTTAATAGCACACATGAATAGTGTTGGGTTTGAAAAAAGGCATTTGTGTAGTCAAGAGAGCTAGTGGAGGTTACCAATGAGTAGCTGTTTAGAGGGAACTTGTTGACACAAACTTTAGAGGGTAACGGTGAGCGTGCACCAATTAATCCTGCACAGGTGAGGAGTAAGAAGAAAAAATTACTCACCTTAGTAATTATGTTTCTTTTAGTGAAGTCTTGCTTCAACCGAGCTCATGATGAACGTTCTATGCAAGGCATAGATAAGTTAACCCTTGTTCTCTGGGGCAGTTGAAAGGCAGGACCTAACTGTATATGTCAGAATACAGCAAGACTTCATGTTGTTTGAAGAGGATAAGCATACTTGGCAGAGGGAACGCATAAGCCATAATTAGAGTTAGACGGTGAATCCCATGTTAGGAGGTAAGGGGGAGAGAAAGAAATTGCTGTACTTCTAGCTAGGAAAGTTGCTACTCTCTTCTCCTGTTGGGGAACTGAGGTAGTTGGTAGGAAAGGGTAGTATGAGATTTAACGACTATAATACCTTGAAAAAGTTGCTAATAAGGAGAGTAGACATTTATAACAATTAAGCAACTGGTGGCACAGCAGCTAGATATAGGTCTTTCCAGCTCAAACTGCTGAAATCCAGAAGGAGGACAGTGCAACCTATGAGACTGGAGGGTTTAGCTATAACAACAGCCAATGGTAAGGAGGCTAGGAAAGAGGAAGGGGTTTATGTGTATTTAACTGGGGGTGGGCTGGTGGGGAAAACAATTTAAATATAGAGCAGTAGTTACAGCTGAAAGCAGAGCTAGCTAGGAGGAGAGAAGTCAGTCCAAACAGTCAGCAGAGACAAGGTTTAAGGTGCCAATGAAGGGTTGTCTTCTGCCGGAGTGCACCAATCAATTGTGCACCTTCTGATCTGAGCACCCAGCTGAAGCAGTTACCTGGAGAAGCTTCAGGGCAGGCGGGCAGAGATGGTGACTGCGGCTGGCTGGTAGGGACACCAGAGCCACAGCCGTAGCAGCAATGCCCTCTCACGGCAGTCCTGGAAGAGAGAGAGGGTATGGAAAGAGTCTTAGTTCAGGTCAGCAAAAGACAAAGAGTGGCTACATCGGGGGGTGGGCAGAGAGACAGAGAGTACAAAAGATAGCTAGAATACTTCAACAGAAGGGTGGAGAGACGAAAGATGGCTAAAATAGAAAAATAGATGTCAGCAAGAAAAGGAGGACAGGAGAGTTAAGGAGGGTGTCGCTTGTGTTCCCAGAATTAAGACCATGTTGAAAAACAAGTGGGGGCTGGGGACAAGAGAAGCGAAGGACAGAAGTTGCAGCTAGGTAGTTAACATAAAAACATAGAATTTGACGGCAGATAAGGACCGCTTGGCCCACCCAGTCTGCCCATTTCCTACCTAATGGATAAGCTGTAGATCCTAGTTAACCAGCAGCCTACTTCTTCCTACCCCACCCCTAGAATTGCCTTTATGACTATCCCATGCATGCTTGAATTCCACCACTGTTTTGACTCCACAACCTCCTCCGGAAGGCCGCTCCATGCATCCACAACCTCTCTGTGAAAAATACTTCCTTAAATTACCTCTGAGCCCCTCCTCTATCTTCAAATTGTGCCCCTTGTTCTTGCACACTCTTTTTGAAAGATGCTACCTGTAAGACTTTGTTGATTCCTTTGAGGTACTTGAAAGTTTCTATCATGTCCCCCCTCTCCCTCCTTTCCTTGAGGCTATACATATTAAGCTCCTTAAGTCTCTCTTCATATGTCTTCCGGTGCAGACCCTGCACCATTTTAGTTGCCCTCCCTCTGGATAGCTTCCATCCTGTGTATGTCTTTGCGGAGATTGGGTCTCCAGAACTGCACGCAGTACTACAGATGGGGTCTCACCAGCTGTCTGTACAGAGGGATAATAACTTCCTGTTTTCTACTGGTGATGCCTCTCCCTATGCATCCCAGTATCCCCCAGCCCTCCTTGCTGCCCTCTCACATTGCTTGCCCACCTTTAGGTCATCTGATATGACTACCCGAGGTCCCTTTCCATTTTTTTTATTGTTAGTATCTCACCCCCCATTGTGTACTCTTCCCCTGGGTTTTGTTTCCCAGTTGCATTACCTTGCACTTCTTAGCACTGAATCTAAGCTGCCATACATTTGACCATTCCTCTAACCTTGCCAAGTCCTTTCTTATCCTTTCCACCCCACCTTGTGCATCAACTCTGTTGCAGATCTTTGTGTCATCTGCAAAGAGACATACTTTTCCTTCCAGTCCCTCTGCAATGTCGCTTATAAAGATATTGAAGAGGACTGGTCCTAATACTGAACCCTGCGGTACCCCACTAGTAACCCCCCTTTCTTCAGAGTGGACTCCATTTACTATTACTCTCTGTGTCCTATTCCCCAGCCAATTCTTTTACCCAGGCGCCTTCTTGGGACCCACTCCCAGGCTGGCTAACTTGTATATTAATCTTTTGTGTGGGACTGTGTCAAATGCCTTGCTAAAGTTTAGGCAGGCCATGTCCACAGCCCCTCCCTGATCTACTACTCTGGTCACCCAGTCAAAGAAATCTATCAGATTTGCCTGGCATGACCTTCCCGCTGTGAATCCATGCTGCCTTGGGTCCTGTGCCCCTCTGGCCTCTAGATACTCGACAACTGTATCCTTCAGAAGTAATTCCATCATTTTCCCTAACACAGAGGTTAAACTAAAAGGTCTGTAGTTTCCTGCTTCTGCCTTGTTCCCACTTTTGTGAAGGGGAATCACATCTGCCCTCCTCCAGTCCTCGGGTACCACCCCATCCTCCCATGATTTGTTAAACAGGGTAGTCAGTGGTGTCACTAGTTCTACCCTTAGTTCTTTTAGAATTCTGGGATGAATCCCATCAGGCCCCATTGCTTTGTCCACCTTCAGTTTTAAGAGTTCTTTCAGAACCCTTTCTTCTGTAAATGGGCTGGTATCAACTTCTGTATCCAGAGTGTTTCTACTGTTTGTTTTAGGTACCTCTCCTCTCCTTTGTAAATACTGAGCAAAAATATTTGTTTAGTATCTCTGCCTTTTCACAGTCACCCTCTGCCCACCCTCCCTCCCCTTTATTAAGCCTCACTATCCCTCCCATGGTCTTCATTCGCTCCCTGATGTACCTATAAAAGGTTTTATCCTCCTTCTTAACTGAGTTGGCTATCTTTTCCTCAGTTTGGGCCTTTGCTGTTCTGACTGCCTTCACAGCTTCCTTTTTCTTTAACTGATACAGTTCTCTGTCTCAGTTCTCAGTTAGACATGGCACAAGGCGCCAGAGACAGAAAATAGCAGCAAAGTACGTAGATAAGGTGAGACCAGGGGAAACTGAGATTTCCCTGGCAGACTATAGCATCACTGGGGCTGTAAACACTAACAATAATTAGTAATTTAATTATAAATTACTTGGCAGACCTTAGCTTTAAATGGGCTATAATCACTCTAAAACAATCTATAAATTCAATCTATAACATTTGCTTAAATAACTGACTGAGCTAAGAATTCAATATATTAACAATTTTGTACAACAACAATTGTTGACTGAACTTCTGGGCTGAGAATATAAGTACTTAGCATGCGCACACACACACGCACATTGCGTTTCTTATCTAATTATTCATCTCTCACATTCATGTGTGAAATGTGTAGGCTCTGGGGCCAGATTCACAAAACTTTGCCTGGGCACAAACCCAGTTTACCTGGGACAAAATGAGTTTTGTGAATAGCTGGTATTCACAAAGCCCAGTTTTGCTCCCACAAACTGGGTATGCACCCGGGCAAAGTAGTAAGGGAAGCAACAATGCTAGTGAAGGGGAGGGGACCTACAAATCCCCACAATCCCATTCGTTTTGCTTCATGCAAGGGCCTTTGCAAAGGTCCATGCATGGAGGAAATTATCACTGACAAAAACCTGGCAGTAATCTGCACAACCCTAGTGGCTGGCAGAGATACTGCAGCCTCCTGCCCTGATCCCTCAGCTGTGAATGAACCCACCTTTCCATAGTGCTGTGTCCCACCCCCTGCCAGGAACCCTGATCACCAAGCTGTTAATAACTCCCTTTTCTGTAGTGTAGTGCCCCACCCCTGCCCCACCCACATTATTGTAAATTACTGTGTTCGTTATTTTCTGTAGTATAGTGACCCTCCCTGGTCCACCCATCACGGTAAATTACTGTCTTCGTTATTTTCCATTTATAGTGGCCCTCCCCATTCACCGGCCCTGTACAACATTTGCACAATATTGGTGGTCCAGTTGTGTCGCTTGGCCAGCTGGTTATGATTGTTGTATGATATTTGTAAAATAAAAAAATAGTATGTGATAGTCTCACATAAAACATGCTGTGCTTCCATGGGTGCCGCCCCCCCCCCCAGGTTTCAGTGATGCTACAGGGTGTATTAAACCAACCAGGAGATCTCTGCAATATAATTAACTTCCTTGAGAAATTACATTTTATGGTATTTTCAATGACCTGTTGCTGCTTTGAAATTGGGAAGCTAAATATACATTTTATTACAGGACATGACATAGTTATCTCACACCTAGGTGATGGATTGCAGGGTTGTAAACCTCAAAGGAACTAGTGGATCAAAGACTCAATTTGGGAAATGATTTTTTGCTGATGTCACCTTATTTAATAAACCTCCTGACTGGACATCATGTTTGTATTTTTTTTATTTTCTAACAGGAGGAGCTAGATGACTCATCAAGGGGGTGGGGAGATGCAGTTGAAATGTATCCTTGTAACTGGGGAATAAGAGAGGTATACCATTTTAGGATTCAAGAAAGACACAGCTCTGCGCCAACTTGAAAAGGCACTTATAGAGGTAAAACATTAGATAGAAAAAGTCTAACTGTATTGTGGTAGGAAATTTTGTTTTGTATTTTGCCCTTGTTCTTTTATGTGATTGTGAGCTCTTTGACATATTGTTCTGTGTTTACATTTTTCATATTTTTATCATCTTTTAGTAAAGTACCTATTATTTAAGACCGCCTGGGTGTCGTCCCAGTTCTTTTTGCATGTGGTGTATATGTGGTTAAGTTTGAGAGCTGTTCTGAAAAGCTTGAAGGTGTTACTAAATTGGGAAAAAGTAATAATATACCTAAGGTCTTTTACAGAGTTTTTAGGGTTCATTTTGGAAGCCTGGCTTGGTGCCCCTGATGAAAGATTGTACCACAATCACCGAAGAGGGTACGTATCTGAGCCTGTTCACCGAGTTTACTATCATAAGGTTCACAGTTTGAATCCCCCAAAACTTGAGACTAAAGGTGATTCGAACCTAAAATAAGACAGAAGGGTTACCATACCTGTTACCTGTTCACACTATTGCACTCGGCAGTTGGCACTGTGGGAGCAGAGGGCCTGACTTGCTGAGTGCATTTGTGACAGATTTAGTAGCTGCGGTGGGATCCAAACCCATGCCCTGTAGAGACTGGAGTTCCAGAGAGAAGCGGAGTGAAAGAAATGAGCTACAGAGGAGAAGAGGAAGCGAGAAGCGGACCGTGAAAAGCATGACCGCCAGAGATGACATGAACTGGAGAAGTTATGACTCCAACCACCAGCACCAAAGCAGGTAAGTGGCTTGGGTTTAACTGGAACTACAGGACTGGGCTACAAATTAAATTCCAAATTAATAACCGAATTTAAAAATGGGAAGGATAAAGATGCCTTTTTAATTTCTTTTGAAACAGGTTGTATTCAGGCAAATATTCCTAGAGAGTCCTGGAGATTCCAGTTATCCCCACTACTTACCAGAAAAGCTCAGGATGCATTGGGTCAAATGGACAATGAGGACAGTAATGATTACAGCAAACTTGCACTTTTAAAACAGTTTGATTTAACTGCAGAAGCATACAGAGCTAAATTCCGTAAGCTCTGGAGAAGCCCTGATATGAGCTATGAGGAGCTAGCCACGAAACGACGTCAGTTTTGAAAATGTTGGTGGAAGGGAATTGAAGCAAACTCTAAAGATAAAATTTAAAATGCTGTTTTGTTACAGTTTTTTTTGGGCATGCCCAGAAGAGCTGAAAACCTGACTAGAGGACCGAGATCCCAGAACAGTGCAACAGGCTGCTGAACGCTCCGCCAGCTATGCCAAGTGCAGACCTGCTCTGAGAGTGAATGGGGTGGGTGTGGCAGCACAGAAAGGGAAAAGTGCACCTTCAGGGCAGTTAAAACCCTCACTACTGCCACCGAAACCAGTCAGCACAGGTTTCAAAGAAAAGATTTCTCTGAGAAAAGAAACGAATGTTGGGTTTGTAAAGAAACTGGGCATATTGCCAAACAGTGTCCCAAAAGGACGAGCAATACGCAACATGGGGTTAGGAAAGAAGTGGGTTGTTTGTGTGTCCCTGGAAGCATGCCTGTGAACATGAGGGAAACATGCACCCAGTCACTGTGAATGGTGTGCAGACACAAGGGTTAAGAGAGACATAGACATCCCTGACATTGGTAAAAGGGGATCTGGTAGAGCCTGGTCAGCTTATACCCAATAGATTGATAACTGTACAAGGGTTCACTGGTGAGGAGAAGACATTGCCACTCGCTAGTGTTCTCCTAGATTGGGGTGAAACAGGTGGAACTGTGCAGCTGGTGGCTGTAGTCAAAACCTTAGCAGTTGACATCATCCTTGGCAACAATCTCAAACAGGGGATGGGGTGTGCAGTTACCCGTAGCCAAGCGGGAAGGGAAAATTGTAGTTCCCTGGACCCCACAGAGGCCACTGTGGAAACCACTGGGAGACTGGATCCCCAGCTTGTGTCTCCTGATATGGAGACTAATGAAAAGGGGGTAGAAATTTCCCCAGTAGCAGTTAACCACACAGCTACAGAGGGTTACTTCCGAGAAGGAGGATTGACCCATTGTCAGAGGGATAGGGATGGCAGTGATCCTGAGTGCCCCGATGCTAGTGCTATGGACCCTAGTTCAGAGACTGAAGAGGACATGTCCCATGCCTTGGGAATGTGTAAGGAGTTGCAGCTGCTCAGAAAAGTGAACCTTGTCTAGAGAAGCTGAGGGCTTGGGCAGACTCTGATGGAGCACAGGGAGGTGATGGTAATCATAAGTTTTATTGGGAAAATGGACTGATGTATACTCAGGATGCTAACACAGAGGGAGGGGTGATAGGTAGGCAGCTTGTCGTTCCCCTGGGGTAGCATGGGCAGTTGCTCAAGATTGCACATGATATTCCCTTGTCTGGTCATCTGGGAATCACGTGCACTATGCAGCGATAAGCCCAGAATTTCTATTGGCCCAACTTCACCCAGCAGGTGAAGGAGTATTGCAGGTCTTGTCACTGGTGCCAAGAAATAGGGAAGGCGGGTAAGAAAACCCAAGCCACCCCAATTCCATTGCCCATAGTGGAGGAGCCATTCCAAAGGGTGCGAATGGATATTGTGGGGCCTTTAAATACCCCCTGCTCCGCCGGGAAGAGGTTCATCCTGACTGTGGTGGATTATGCCACCCAGTATCCAGAGGCAGTCACCCGATCCACATTGAGGACAGAGAAAGTGGCAGATGCCTTACCTGGGATTTTCTTCTGTGTTGGGTTTCCGCAGGAGGTTATCACCAATCAAGGGGGTTCCTTCATGCTGGACATGATGAAATGTTTGTGGGAGAAATGCGGGATGGTGCAGAGACGCACGACACCTTATCACCCACAAGCCAATGGGCTTATGGAAAGATTTAATGGTAACCTGAAGTCAATGCTCCAAGCATTTGCTTAACAGCATGGGAGAGACTGGGAGAAATACCTTCCCCATCTGTTTGCATACAGGGAGGTGCCCCAAGAGTCAACAGGGTTTCCCACCTTCGAGCTCTTATACGGACGCCAGCTATGTAGGCCCAGAGACTTGATTCGGGAAGACTGGGAAGACATGCACGCCACCCAGGGAACTCCCATAATGGATTACATTCTTAGGTTAAGGGAAAGGCTGAAGGAACTTATGGGGACAGCCCAGAGCAACCTGGCAGCTGCCCAACAGAAACAAAAATGGTGGCACAACCACAGAGCCAGAGCTCACTCATACATGGTGGGTCAGTAAGTCATGGTACTTATTCCGGTCCGGAAAGACAAGCTGCAGGCTGAATGGACAGGACCGTACAAAGTAGTTAGAAAGGTAAATGATGTGAACTATATCACAGAATTACCTGACAGATGACATATAGAAAGAATGTACCACATCAACATGATGAAGCCATATGCTAATAGGGCTGACATGGTGCTTGCAGTATGTAGTCCTGGGGAGGGAATGGACAAGCAGACCCCCTTCTGGACTTGCTAGAAGAAAGCAAGCAGGAGTCCTCTGTGGAGGCAGTTAAACTGTCACCTCAGCAGGCCCTAGAGAAGATCCAGGAACTAAGGGAGGTTTCAGCAGACTTTGCTCCACTGTTTAGTGCCAAGCCTGGACTAACCCCCTTAGCAATGCATGATGTGGAGACAGGGACACAGTCGCCCATACAGCGGACAGCGTATCGGTTGTCAGAGGTTGTCCAAAAGGACATCAGGAGGGAGGTGGAGGAAATGCTGTATTTAGGGGTAATCCAGAGGTCCCACAGCCCCCTGGGCCTCACCCGTAGTCCTTGCGCCCAAGCCAAATGGCTCTACTCGTTTCTGTGAGGACTACTGGGGACTGAATACAGTCACGAAGTCAGACGCCCACCCGATGCCCCGGATGGACGAAATCCTGGCCAACTTAAGAGGGGCGACATATCTTACAACTACTGACCTGACAAAGGGGTATTGGCAGGTAGAGTTAAATGACAGAGCTAGGGAGAGGTTGGCCTTCATCACTCCGATAGGCTTATTTGAATTTTAAGTAATGCCTTTCGGAATGAAGAACACCTCGACCATGTTGCAAAGGCTGGTGAACCAGGTGTTAAATAGTGCTGAGGAGTACACTGTACCTGGATGACAATGCCATCTTTAGTGCTAGCTGGGAGGAACACCTGTCCCACACCTTAGGGAAGTGCTGGGAAGGATACAGAGGGCCAGGCTCACTGTCAAAGCTGAGAAGTGCAAGATAGCCATGATTAAAGTGGCATACCTCAGGCATGTTCTAGGCCGGGGACAACTCCGTCCTAACCAAGTAAAAATAGAGCCGATCAAGGCATGGCCCAGACCAGAAACGCAGAAGCAGGTCAGGAGTTTTCTAAGGACAGCAGAGTACTATAGGAAATTTGTACCCAATTACAGTGCCCTGGCTGCTCCTCTATTTGACCTGGTAAAGAAAAAGATGCCTAAGAAAATTACCTGGGAACCAGACTGTGAAAAGACCTTTACCAGACTGAAGAAGGCACTGTGCAGTGCTCCTGTATTGACAAGTCCTAATTATGGCAGACCCCTTAGAGTCCAGACTGACTCCTCAGATGTAGATATTGGGGCAGTACTGAGTCAGACATTCAACCAAGGGAAAGATTACCCTGTAGTGTACCTGAATAAAAAGTTACTTCCCAGGGAGCAGGCTTACTCTACTGTGGAAAAAGAGTGTCGTGCCATAGTGTGGGCTCTAAAGAAGTTACAGCCATACTTATACGGGCAGCATTTTGAAGTACAAACTGAGCACAGCCCCCTGGTTTGGCTGACACAAATGGGAAAAACTAATCGCAGACTATTAAGATGGAGTCTTGCCTTGCAAGGGTATGACATGACGATCTTACATAGGGCTGGAGCGAGCAATCAGAACGCCGATGGCCTGTCATGTCTATATGAGGAGTGAACTGACTTGTGGTGCTCATCCCATGCAGGGGGATAAAGCCCCAGATTCAGTCTAGGTGGGAAGGATTGTGATGCTTAGCCTGCTGGTTATGACTGTTGTATGAATTTGTAATACAAACATTTAGTATGTGATTATCTCACATAAGACATCCTGTGCTTCTATGAGTGCCCCCACACCAGGTTTCAGTGAAGCTGCAGGATATGTAACTGACCAGATCATCTCTGTAATGTAATCAACTTCCTTGAGAAATAGCATTTTATGGCATTTTCAATTACCTGTTGCTGCTTTGAAGTTGGGAAGCTAAATATACATTTTATTGCAGGACAGGACATAGCTATCTCACACCTAGGTGACAGATTGCAGGGTTGTAAACCCTGAAAAGAACTGATGGATCAAAGACTCATAATTTTGGAAAAGAGTTTTTGCCGAATTTCACCTCATTTAATATGCCTCCTGATAGGACATCATATTTGTATTTTTTTTTATATTCTAAAAGGAAGCGCTAGATGACTCACGAAGGGGGTGGGAGATGGAGTTGAAATGTATCCTTGTAACTGGGGAATAAGAGAGGTATACAATTTTAGGACTCAAGACACAGCTCTGAGCTGACTTGAAAAGGCACTTATAGAGGTAAAACACTAGATAGAAAAAGTCTAACTGTATTGTGGTAGGAGTTTTTGTTTTGTATTTTGCCCCTGTTCTTTTAGGCGACTGTATGCTCTTTAATATATTGTTCTGTGTTTACATTTTTCATATTTTTCTCATCTTTTAGTAAAGTACCTATTATTTAAGACTGCATGGGTGTCTTTCCAGTTCTTTTTGCATGTGATGTATATGTGGTTAAGTTTGACAGCTGTTCTGAAGGGCTTGATGGTGTTACTAAACTGGGAAAAGGTAAGAATATACCTAAGGTCTTTTGTAGAGTTTAAGGGTTCATTTTGGAACCCTGGCTTGGTGCCTCTGGTGAAAGATTGTACTGCCGTCCCTGAAGAGGGTACGTATTGGAGCCTGTTCACTGGGTATGCTAGTATAAGGTTCACAGTTTGAATCCCCCCAAGAACTTGAGAATAAGAGTGATTCAATTAATCCATCAAATCTTTATTTATCCAGGCAAACACCATTGAGAAGGCTCATTTACAAGGTGGACCTGCATTACTCAAGGTCAAGAATAACACTTTTATGTAGAGGTAATAAACAGACATAATTATACAGAAATAGAAAAAAAAATACACAGAGCAATAACAAGTATTACAGGTATAGGGTTGACAAGGTTAGGGAGAATAGTATGAGAAGGGGAATTAAAACATTCTGAAACAGCCAGCATATTAAAACATTTTCAAACAGCACGGTATATCATTGTCAGGACATATACAAAGTTAAGGGGCAGATATGAAAGGAAGGGGTACAGGACCGCAGCTGTTCTAGGAGGGGTGCTACAGTAGAAGGGCTGGGGACATATATGTTAGGAGTCTGAGGGTAAGAAAGGTAGTAGATCAGCAGAAAAAAAAAAGGGGGAGGTATAGGTGGAGACAATCAAGGGGCCGGTGTTAGGCGGAGATGTAGTGGGCAGGTAAGCAGTAGGCACCCTAGCACACTAAGCGTGCTGGAAACAGCTGCATAGCTCATTAACAGCCTTGGCATACAAGGCCTTGAAGGTGGTAAGACTAACAGGGAGACTCAGATTCATAGATTTCTGTAGTTTGTTCCAGAGTGAGGGCAACACAATGCCTATGGCTGCTCTCCCAAAGTGTGTATTGGCCCTAAGTACCTTGAGTAGAAGCAGAGAATAGCTTCTTAGTGCATAGTTGCCTACCACGTATAACAGCAAACAGTCAGAAATGTATTGGGGTAATTTGTTGGTAATATCTCTGTAAGTTCAGAAAGCTGCAATTCTATTCCTTCTGTACTGAAGGGAAGTCCACCCCACAGCTGCATATAAGAAGCAGTGGTGGGTGGTGACAGGTCAGCCAGTTATGAATCTCAAGGCTCTGTGGTATAAGGTGTCCAGTTTAGTAAGACAGGAGGCATTACACTGACTATAAATGAAATTGGCATAATCAATTAGGAATAGAAACGTGGATTAAACTAACTGCATCTTTGGTCAGGAGGCGGTTTATTCTAAAGAAGAGACCAAGCCTCTGCCTCAACTTTTTCAGCAGATACTCAACATGCTAAACAAAGAGAGTCTGTGGTCTAGCCAGACCCCTGGGTACTTGAATTTCCTAACAAATTCCATCCTCTCTCCTAGTAAAGTGTTTATTGGGGGTGAGGAGCCAGAGATAGCAGGGTTCGCCGAATAAGTAGCCAGAGAGAACAGCATAGCTTTTGTTTTTTTTGGCACTAAGAGTTTTTTTATTTAGCAGCTGATTCTGCAACAAGTTGAATTTTGTTTGTAAATCTCCACAGGCGGCTTCGAGAGTTGGGCAGCTTAGGTACAACAACAGCGTTTATATAAATGCAAACAATAGAGGCCCCAGGATGGACCCCTGTGGAAGGCCTCTTTTTAGTGGTTTGAGTGGAGAGAGCTCCCCTTTGGCCTTGACCTGCTGAAGCCTATCTGTAAGGTAATTACTGAACCAGCACACAGAGGTCAGGTCTAGACCTATCACTTTTAGGGTGGAAAGAAGCAGGCAGTGGTCGACAGTGTTGAAGGCCTTGCTAAGGTCCAGGAACATGGCACATACAAATTTTTTGTTTTCCAGCGCTCGTTGCCAGTCATCAGTCACTTTGGCCAGAGCCATAATGGTACTGTGCTTGTCTCTGAAACCAGACTGCATAGGGTTTAGAAGGTTCTTATCTAGGTAGGTTCTCAACTGAGCAGTCACAATTTTTTCCAGCAGTTTAGACAATACTGGTAGGAGATATATCGGCCTGTAATTATTTAGGTCGAAGGGATCCCCTGATTTAAACAGAGGAATGACGTGGGCAATTTTCCATGGGTGTGAAAGAGCCCCCTGGGACAAGGACAACTTAAATAGGTGTCTGGTTGGTACAGCTAGGATGTGGTATGCAATCTTTAAGAAGAAGGGGTCAAGAGCATCAGCACCAGTGCTTTTCCTGGTGTCCAACTGTACAAGGAGATCTTCGACCTCTTTCAACGAAGCAGGAAGGAATGAGAAGACCGTGTTAGTGGTGCTAGGATCAGGAATCTGTGCACTAACCTGAGAACGCAACACGAATGTTGATGAATTATCGAATGCTAGGCCTGCCGTAGCAAAGTGGTTGTTGAAGGCCTGGAGAATCTCCTTGCTATTGCTGATAGTAACATTGTCACAGATGATTTTCGAGGGAAGTACATTTCCAGCTGTATGACCAGACAGCTCTTTGATTGTTGACCAAAATTTAGCTGGGCACCTTGAGGCAGAGTCGAGCTCAGAATGGTAGAAGTTGGCCTTAGCCTCTCTAACCAATATGGTGAAGGAGTTCCTAGCCTTCCTGAAGTGACACCAATCCTTGGCAGTTTTTGATTTGCAGGCTTTTTTCCAGAGTTTATCTCTCACTAGTAATGCAGCCTTGAGTTCAGCAGAGAACCAACAGCAAGTTCTGGTCTTTAAGCGGACTTTTACCAAGGGAGCATGATTATTTCTGGCACAAGACACTATTTCATGAAAAATGTCATATGCCATACTGATCGATTTTGCTAGGTAAAAGTTCTGCCAGTGTACAGAGAATTTTAGCTCATCGATGTAGGCAAATGGATCAAAGTTGCGTCTGGACCTTCTGGTGGAGAACTTAAGATGTGGAGGGAGGATTGGAGCCAGATCTTACACCGGCGATGAAGCAGTGATCACTGATATTCGAGAAAAATATTCCAGTGCAGGAAAGGGCTGTGGCTTGCTTGTAAGAAAGACATCCAGTAGGGTGCTATTCCTGGGGTTTTTCTTTTTATGGGCGTAGGTTCTTCAATGAGTTGAGTGAGCCCAAGAGAGTCACAGAAGAATTTGAGGGGTAAGGAGGCCTTGGATAACCAGTCGCAATTGAGATCCCCTAGAATAATAGTTTCCAGGGTCTCATGTCCCATAATAGTCGATAGGTGAGACAGGAGCTGGGACCCAGCAGAAGGAGGCCTGTAACACCCTATAACCCTGATAGCCATTGAGCAGGATGTTTCAGCCTTAAGGGGCAGACATTCGAAGCCATTTGTGATAGAGGAGGAGTCAATGGTAGTGACCGTATATTTCTCCCTGAGATAAATAGCTAACCCACCACCCCTAGTCAGCCTGTCGGCTCTGAACAGCCAATAGTTAGGGATGTTAACCTCCCTGTCAGGGGTAGAAGATCTGAGCCAGGATTCTGAGACTATCAGCACATCTGGTTCGGTATGAATGACCCAGGTCTGGATCGATGTAAGCTTTTTTGAGAGACTGCAAACATTAACATGCATAAAGCTTATTCCTCTAAGCCTTGTAAGGTCGGACGGAGATGACAAGGCTTCTGTAGGACCAAGATTAAGTTCAACATTGCCTGAGCTCAATAGGGGGAGAAACACAATTTTCTTTAGGGCAGCCAGACATAATTTGAAAGCTCTAATTCTTCCACGACTGCTTGGAATGACAGAACGAGAGTGCTGGGCCCTGCTATTTACGCAGTGCTGTCCTAAGGATGCAGCTACTAAAAACTTTGCCAAGTGGCACTATTACTGGAGAAATAGGGGGGCATACCCTGCATGGGTAGGGAGGTGCAGGTCCCACCCCCAGAAGCTACCACTGACTGATGCAAGTATGGGAGCGCAGGGGTGCAACAAAAGCTATGAGATGAGTTGCTGTACAAATAGCACTGTGACAGAGGGTCCGACTCCCCCAGTGAGTTATTTCACCCCAGGTGATGCACTACATAAGGCATCAGCCATAGGGAGGTGAAGAGAGGGAGCCAGGTATCAGTCCTCATGTTGACGCCTTATATTGAGAAATAGTAAGCTATGACTATGGCAAAGTGTTTTTATCTGTAGATGGCATAGCCGGATTATAGACTCCTACAGAATCACCAGACAGAACAAGACAAGTCAGTGTGTGCAGGCATTTGGGGACTTCACAGGGCTGAGCAAGACAGCAGATGGCACCAAGCCTATATGATCATTGAAGACGTGCAGTCTCCCTCGGTAGCTGGTGAGACACTTGGACAGCTGGTTCTGATCGCTGTATGATTTTTGTAATATAAAAATGCGTTATTGAATGTCTCTCATGAGAGATGCTGAGACAGCCTGTGGGATGACCCCCCCCCCAAGGTTTTAGCTACAATGTGTTACCTGGAAGGCCAGGAGATAATCACAGGCTAGAAGATACCTTAATTAAGGATCTCCTGTTAATCTGGCTTTATTGTAGCTGGACAGCTGGCAGGAAAGAAAATATCCATTTTATAACGTTTAGAGGAAGAGAGTAGGTTATGACACTTTAGTGCGAAGTCATAAAAGATTCTTTGATGTGTCCTGGGAAGAAGAGCTACTTGAGATCAAAGAGTGGATGTTATTTAAAGAGTGTCATAATTTGTGAAACGAGTTTTGCTGAAATACCACTTAATGAATTTACATTTCGATTGATAAGACATCCTGGCTGTATAATTTTTTATATTCTAACAGGAGCTAAGTGACCTCATGCAAAGAGGTTGGCAAAGCCAGTTTTAAAACACTATTCTGGTCTCCACTAAGACACACGTGTTTGGACTCTCTTGACAACATCTGTCTATCAGCACTGTTACAAGAAATACCTTAGGTAGACAACTAAGTGTATGGTTGGTAGGAAATTGCATTTTTACACCTTATTTTATTATTTTAAGTGATTGAATGGTTTTATGACATATCATTCTGTATTTACATTTAACATTTTTTTATCTATTTTTAAGTAAACCTATACTTTACAGCCTACTTGGTGTGCCTTTGAAATTCTTTTTTTTTTGTCAAGTGAAGCATATATGGTTATAGTTGACACTGGGCATAGCTTTAGGGTAATATCAAACTGGGAAAAGGTAAGAGTTTATCTGAGGTCTCTTCGTAATCTTTGCAAGGGTTCATTTTGTACCTGGTTAGGTGCCCTAGGTGAAAGATATTTGGCATACCTCAAAGAGCAGAATTATCTGAGCCTGTACACTGGGTACACTAGCAAGAGGTTCACAGACTGAATCCCTACAGAACTTGAGACTAAAGGTTGATTCGAACCCACAAAACAGACAGGAGGGTTACCCTGTACTGTTCCTGTTCACAATACTGCGCTCGGAGGTTGGCACTGTGGGAGCAGAGGGCCTGACCTGCTGACTGGGGTTGTGACAGATTGGTTGGAAGCGGTGTGCATAAGTTTGATATTGCAAGCTTTTATTGTTCAGTGTGTCAGCGGATACTGTCAGCTCACTTGCAAAGAAAGAAAAAGGCAGTTATTTATTTTTTAAAAGGAAACATAACTATATCACTTGGCTTACAGTCAAGTTCCTATCTGTTTTTATTTTATTTTTTTAAAGTGCTAGTGAGAGTAGCCATAGTTAGGGAAGAAGATGGCTTCCAACTACAGCGTGGACAATGTAAACTACTTAAAACAGTTCTACCGGGACAGAGGAATCCCTTTTGTGGTGAAAGCCAGCAAGCAGAACCTCATAGGTGCCCTGATGGTAGCAGATACCCAGAGCAGCGAGTCGCAGACCGTGACTGAAAAGGACCAAACCTCGAGTGTGGCAGGGCTAGCGGCCAGTGCAGTGTCCAGATCCAATAAGGAGGGCAACAGGCCCACTGTCAGTGAAGGGCCATAGCAGTAGGGAAAGGTCACCAGTATCCTGAATCCGGAAGTACTCAGGCTGCAAATTGAGTTGCGCAGGATGGAGCTGAAGTTAGAGGAGAAGAGGGAGCAAGAGGACCAAGAGGCAGGCTGTGAGGAGCGTGAGCACCAGCGAGCTGCGGAGGAGAGAAAAGAGTGAGAACGCCGAGAGGCAGAGCAAGAACAGAGAGACGCTGACCGTGAGGAGCAGAAGCGGCAGAGGCAACAGGAACTGGAGAAGATAGGACCCCGACCAATGGCACCAGAGCAGGAAAGTGGCTTGGATTTACTTGGGAATGCAGGACTGGGTTACAAATTGAATTCCAAATTGATAGCTGAATTTAAAGAGGGGGAGGATATGGATGCCTTTTTAAATTCTTATGAAAAAGTTTGTACTCAGGCTAAAATTCCTAGAGAGTCCTGGAGCTTCCAGCTATCCCTGCTACTTACCGAGAAAGCTCAAGATGCATTAGGTCAAATGGACAATTAGGACAGTGATAATTACAGCAAACTTAAAGCTGCACTGTTAAAAAAGTTTGAATTAACTGCTGAATCATACAGAGCTAAATTCCATAAGCTCAGGAGAAGCACTGACATGAGCTATGAGGAGCTAGCCATGAAACAAGGTAAGTTGTTAAAACGTTGGTGGGAAGGAACTGAGGCAAACTCTGTTGATAAAATTGAAAATGTGATTCTGTTAGAACAGTTTTTCTGGGCATGCCCAGCAAAGCTAAAAACCTGGCTAGAGGACCGAGATCCTAAAACAGTGCAAGAGACTGCTAAACTCTCGGACCGCTATACAAAGAGCAGACCTGCTCTGAGAGCAAATGGAGAGGGCTTGGCAGTGCAGAAAGGGAAAAGCGCGTCTTCAGGGCAGCTAAAACCCCTCACTGCCTCCACCGAAAGCAGTTAGCCCCAGATTTCAGAGAAAAGATTTCTCTGAGAAAAGAAATGAATGTTAGTTGTGTAAAGAAACTGGGCATATTGCCAGACACTGTCCCAAAGTGGCGAACAATAATACACAACCGGATGCTAGAAAAGAAGCGGGTTGTTTGTGTGTCCCTGGAAGCATGCTAGTGAACATAAGGAAACACATGCACCCAGTCATGGTGAATGGTGTACAGACGCAGGGGTTAAGGGACACAGGGGCATCCCTGACCTTGGTAAAGGGGGATCTGGTACAGCCTGGTCAGCTTATACCCAATAAATACGACACTGCACAGCACTTTGCGGGTGGGGAGAAAACACTGCCCCTCGCTAGTGTTCTCCTAGACCGACGTTAAACAGGGGGAACTGTGCAAAAGGTAGCTGTAGCCCAAACTTTAGCAGTGGATGTGATCCAGGGCAACAATCTCAAGCAAGAGATGGTATGTGCAGTTACCTGTAGCCAGGCGGCAAGGAGAAAATTGTAGTTTCCTGAACCCCACAGAAACCACTGTAGAAACCACTGAGCGGCCGGTTCCCCAGCCTGTCTCTCCAGATGGGGAGACTAATGAAAAGGGGGTAGAAATTTCCCCAGTAGCAAGTAACCACAAAGCTACAGAGGGTTACTCTGAAGAGTGAGGGGTGACCCCTTGTCAGAGGGTTGGGACTGACAGTGATCCTTTACTGCCCTGACTCTAGTGCTAGGGACCCTAGTTTAGCGACAGAAGGGGACCTGTCCCATGCCTTGGGAATGTGTGAGGGGTTTGCAGCTGATCAAATGACCCTAGTTTAGAGAAGCTGAGGGCTTGGGCAGACTCGAACGGCACACAGGAAGGTGACAGCAGACATAAGATTTACTGGGAAAATGGACTTATGTACACTCAGGCAGGACAGACAGAGGGAGGGATGCTAGGCAAGCAGCTAGTCGTTCCCCAGGGATATCGTGAGCAGTTGCTCAAGACTGCCCATGATATTCCCTTCTCTGGTCATCTGGGAATCGCATACACTACGCAGCGGTTGGCCCAAAATTTCTATTAGCCTAACTTCACCCAGCAGGTGAAGGAGTATTGCAGGTCTTGTCACCGGTGCCAAGAAATAGGGAAGGCGGGCAAGAAAACCCAAGCCGCCCTGATTCTCTTGCCCATAGTGGAGGAGCCATTCCAGAGGATGGGAATGGATATTTTGGGGCCTTTAAATACCCCCAGCTCCTCAGGGAAGAGATTCATCCTGACTGTGGTGGATTATGCCACCCGGTATCCAGAGGCAGTTGCCCTATCCTCTCTGAGGACAGAAAGTGGCAGATGCCTTACTTGGGATTTTCTCCCGTGTTGGGTTTCCGCAGGAGGTAATCACCGATCGAGTGGGTTCCTACATGTCGGACCGGATGAAATGTTTATAGGAGAAGTGTGGGGTGGTGCAGAGATCCACGACACCATATCACTCACAAGCCAATGGGCTTGTGGAAAGATTCAATGGTACCCTAAAGTCAATGCTCCGGGTGTTTGCTGAACAGCATGGGAGGGACTGGGAGAAATACCTTCCCCACCTGTTGTTTGCATACAGGGAGGTACCCTAAGAGTCGACAGGATTTTCCCCCTTCAAACTCTTATATGGACGCCGGGTACGTGGGCCCCTAGACAAGATCCGGGAGGACTGAGAAGGCAAGCAGGCCACCAAGGGAACTCCCATTGTGGATTACGTCCTTAGGTTTAGGGAAAGGCTGAAGGAGCTTATGGGTACAGCTGAGAGCAACCTGGCAGCTGCCCAACAGAAACAAAAAGTGTGGTATGACTGGAGAGCCAGAGCTTGCTCGTACATGGTGGGTCAGGAAGTCATGGTCCTTATTCCGGTCCAGAAAGACAAGCTGCAGGCTGAGTGGGCAGGACCGTACAAAGTGGTTAGGAAGGTAAATGACGTGAACTACATTGTGGAGTTACCTGACCGAAGACAGATAGAAAGGATGTACCATGTCAACATGATGAAGTCATATGCAAATGGGGCTGACATGGTGTTTGGATTGTGTAGTCATGGGGAGGGGAAGGATGAAGGAGACCCCCTTCTGGACTTGCTGGAAGAGAGTAAGCAGGAGTCCTCTGTGAGCAGTAAAACTGTCTCCCCAGCTGACCCCGGACCAGATCCAGGAAGTAAGGGAGGTTTTAGCAGACTTTGTCCCATTGTTAAGCACCAAGCCTGGACTAACCCCCTTAGCAAGACATGATGTTGAGACAGGGACACAGACGCCCATACGGCGGATGACATATCGGGTGTCGGAGGCTGTCCAAAAGGACATTAGGAGGGAAGTGGAGGAGATGCTGGATTTAGGGGTAATCCAGAGATCCCACAGGCCCTGGTCCTCACCCGTAGTCCTTGTGCCCAAGCCAGATGGCTCAACTCGTTTCTATGTGGACTACTGTGGACTGAATGCAGTCACGAAGTCAGACGCCCACCCGATGCCCTGGACGGACGAACTCCTGGACAAGTTGGGAGGGGCGACCTACCTTACGACCATTGACCTGACAAAGGGGTACAGGCAGTTAGATTTGACGTACAGAGCTAGGGAGAGGTCGGCCTTCATCACTCCGACAGGCTTATTTGAGTTTAAAGTAATGCTTTTCGGAATGAAGAATGCCCTGGCCACTTTCCAAAGGTTGGTGAACCAGATGTTAAATGGTGCTGAAGAGTATGCCATGGCGTACCTGGATGACACTGCCATCTTTAGTACCAGATGGGAGGAACACCTACCCCCACCTTAGGGAAGTGCTGGGCAGGATACAGAGGGCCGGGCTCACTGGTGACCATGGGAGAAGCAGCATACCTTGGGCATTTGGTAGGCCGGGGGCAGCTCCATCCTAACCAAATAAAGACAGAGGTAATCCAGGCATGGCCCAGACCAGAAACACAGACGCAGGTTAGGAGTTTTCTAGGGACAGCAAGGTACTACAGAAAATCTGTACCCAATTACAGTGCCCTGGCTGCTCCTCTATCTGACCTGACAAAGAAAAGGATGCCCAAGAAAATTACCTGGGGCCCAGCCTGTGAGGAAACCTTTTCCAAACTAAAGGAGGCACTGTGTAGTGCTCCTCTTTTGACAAATCCTGACTATAGCAAACCTTTTATAGTTCAGACTGACACTTCAGACATGGGTATTGGGGCAGTACTGAGTAAGACATCCAGCCAAGGGACAGATAACCCAGTAGTGTACCTGAGTAGGAAGTTACTTCCCAGGGAGCAAGCATACGCCACGGTGGAAAAGGAGTGTCTTGCCATAGTGTGGGCCCTAAAGAAATTACAGCCATACTTATATAGGCAGCATTTTGTGGTGCAGACTGAACACAACCCCCTGGTTTGGCTGATGCAGATGGGGAAGAACAATGGTAGACTGCTAAGATGAAGTCCTGCTTTGCATGGGTATAACATGACCATTCTACATAGGGCTGGAGTGACGAATCAGAACTCAGATGGGCTGTCTCGCGTCTACGAGGAGGGAACTGATTTGGAAAGCTCATCCCATGCGGGAGAGAGAGACCCCAAATTCAGTCTAGGTGGGAAGGATTGTGGCACATGGACAGCTGGTTCTGATTACCCTATGATATTTTTTCTGCAATATGAAATATGTAGGGAAGTGTCTGTCAGAAGAAACTACTGTCTTGCTGAAATGACACATCAACCCCCAAGTATAAGTTCAAAGGACAGGACGTAGCTTAAACTACAGATATCTGGGATGCAATTAACTTGTTAGTTTGCTTTGAAGCCCAGGAACTAAAATATCCATTTATGACGTCCTCAGAGAAATCCTTTGATTTGCACTAGGTGACATGAAGAAAAGGAGCATATGCAATGGTTTGGGGTGTCTTCCAAGGAAGCCAGTTAATTACATCAAAGAGACTTTGATGTCTGTGTGAAGCAGATCACAGACTGGTTTGGGAAGTCACATGAAGAGAGGAGATTCACTTATGTCACCGTTTTTTTTTTTAAATATCTTATTAGGACATCCTGTGTTATAAAATATAAATTTTAATACACCAAGGTGGAGTTAGATGACCTTAGAGAGAAGGACGGCTCAAGGCTGCTTTTAAGAATACTGAGCAGACCTTAGAGACACACATAGATAATCATTTTCTGACTGAGAAAGAGGAACATCAAAGCACTGAAAGATTAAGAAAGTAAGGATACATTAGATAAGACCAGTCTCAATGTATGGGTTGTAGGAATTTGTACTTTTAAACCTGTTTTGCTTTTAAGATTGTATGTGTTGGGATATCTTGTTCTGTATTTACTGTTTTCCTATTTTTACCTATTTTAAAGTAAAGATATAGATTTTAAAAACAGAAACTGCCTGGTGTGCCTTGAAACTTCTATTTTCTTAATATGTGAAGCTTAGATGGTTACAGTTAACACTGTGCATGAGCTTACTGTGGTACCAAACTGGGAAACAGGTATACCTGGTTAGGTGCCCATAGGCAAAGATTATCTGCCCCCCCCCGAAGACAGAATTATCTGAGCCTGATAATTGGGTACGCTAACAAGAGATTATCAGTTTGAACCCCTCCAGAACTTGGGACAAAGGTGACTTGAACCCACAAAACAGACAAGAGGGTTACCTTGTTCTGTTAACTGTTTACAATTCTAAGCTCAGAGGTTGGCACTTTGGGAGTAGAGGGCTGACCTGTTGAGTGGGGTTGTGACACATGTTACAGTGAAAATGTTATACCTGTACTTGTTGTTCCATTTTCAGGGACACTGGTTTACCGGGATTGAGAAAAGGCATATTCCATTTTGCACATTGTAAAAACTGGTACTGTCACCGGTGTCTGCTAAGCCAAAATCCGCTTTTACCGGTGTTTGGTTTTGTGTACTTTATTTAACAATTTTTAACTCTGCTAATATGCATTTTAGCAATTTTGATTTCCACTATTACACATCCTTCCATCCTTGTACCAATTTAAAGTTATTTTAGGTACAAGATGTGATGGTAGCAGCAACCCTACAGCCCCCATCCCTAAGGTGTAATGGAAGCAGTACTACGGCCCCATCCCTCAGGTACGATGGCAGCACCAACAGCACTACAGGCCCCCATCCCTCTGGTGTGATGGCAGCAGCAAAAGCACTACAACCTCCCTCCCTCCCTCAGGTGTGACAGAAGCAGCAGCACTGTGGCCCCCATCCCTTAGGTGTGATGGCAGCAGTACTACATTCATCATTCCTCTGGTGTGATGGCAGTATCAGCACTATGGCCCCCATCCCTCAGGTGGGACAGCAGCAGTACTACATTCCCCATCCACCAGTGGTGATGGCAGAAGCACTACAGCCCCCACCCCTTTGGTGTGATGCCAGTAGCAACAAGGCAGTCCACATCCCTCTGGGGTGATGGCAGTAGTGACAGCACTATGATCCACTTTCTTCGGCACCCACACCCCACATGCACAAGTTACAAATGACTTGGTCTCTTTGCTTGTTAGAATTCAGATGTGAATTAATCTGAACCATCACCACTAAAGTGGACTACCTTTGTTTTGTCCTATCTATAATTGAACTGCCTAAATTGGATTTCTGCCTGTGACACTGATGACCAGGGTTAGGAAGCAGACTTGGGTGTTGGAGAGCCAGCTGGTGGGTGAAGGCTTGAGTGTCCAATGACCACTCACCTTCTCCTAGGAGGGAGGGTGGGTTCATGGCTCAGCATCTGCTGGCCTGTGGTGGAGGCCATAGGCATGACAACATGTCAGCCCTCACTGCAGGAGGGAGCGTGACGGACATTGGCTTGTGCCTTGACATCGTGTGGCCTGTCACGCTCCCAAGAAAATGGGAAAACACCCACTGACCCAACTGAAGGACAGCTGTTGGTCCCTCCATAAGCCAGAATCCCCAGACATGTGCCAGTTCTGACCCCTGCCATACCCAGGATACACTGGAAGCTCTTTAGGGCAATTCTCCTCCCCTGGTAGCCACCCACAGGGTTTGGGGCCCACTCGATGAAGGGTTACTTTGGGTTACCTGGTAGCACAGCAGTAAGGGGCAGTGGATGGTGGTTGGCACTCAGCAGTGATGGTAGGGGGCCTTGGCAGGCCTGAAGGAGTGAATGGCCAGGGGTTAAAAAAATACTTTAATTTGATTCTTTGAAATAAAGTGTCTTCACCTAAAAAATCCACAAGTGATTAATGGAGGACGATGAAATGGATTTATGCATCTACCAGACATGTGGATGCTTTTTCCCCTTGTTGTCCATGAAAAGGGTGTCTCCCAGTTTTCATGTCTTTGTTCAGATGTGAACTGAGCACTGCTCTGCCCACCAGCATCATACAGCCCCTGGGGTCTTACCTTCTGTATGTTATTGACTGTGCTTTCAAAATCCACTGGCCAAACATAAGTACACTTAACATTTGCTTTTTGTTGAAGCAGTCAGTCTATCAGAAAATCTTTTGTTGTCACAGAAACTGAAACAGTAGGTGGGAGAAAAGCTGCAAATGATCCAATTCACCTAAATGGGGTGCTAACTGTGAAGTATTTTCATAAGTAGTAAGGCAGTTTCTTCTTTGTGAACATATTTTCATTCAGACTAGTTTTCATTCAAACAACTGAGGATTGTGGATGGCCCTACTGGATAAAAACTTGAATAAGCTAGTTGGTAACAGTGTTCCTGCATTTAGCAATCTACAGCCTAGATACTTATATGCAAAGAATACAATAAACACCTGACTAAAATCTAAAAACAAGTTTATAAAACACATAAAATGTATCTGAACATTTATCTTTACCTATACAAAATCATTTCTGCCCAAGTAAAACTCAGGTAAATTACATGGTACCCTGACTACTATTCTATGATGTAGTAAACATAAATTGGTATTTTATTTTTTATATTCTTTGTAAAACAGGTAAGGCCCACTAGGCAGAACTGTCTGTTTTCAGGAGTGACCTAGAAGAACTGGGGAGGTTAAGTGACTTGCTTGGAGTCACACAGTATGCAAGTGGAGGTTGTGGGAATCAAACCCAAGTCTGCTGGATGTACCCAGTTCATTCACTGCTTGTTACTCTAACCACTAGGCATGGTTGGTTAAACTGAATGGCTGATTACACAAAGCAGTGCGGGTGATTTCCTTACTGACTCTATATGCAGCAAAGCAGAAAGAATGTGAAGCACAGCAGCATTCATTTTAAGATCCTGAAATCTGGGTCGGCCCGCTGGTGCTGCGGTAGCACTACTGCTTGCAATGCCAATGACCCAGGGTCAGAAGTGAACTTGGGTTGCTGGAGGTTTGGCCAGGGGGAGTAGGATTGAGCACCTGGGGGACTGCTCTCCTCCTCCAGGGAGGTTGGGTTGCAGGTCCTGCTGCTTTACCATGGGTGGTGATGCAATGGTGCTGCAGAGTGATCAGGAGGGGAGGACCCTAGCCAGCATGTGGAGCAGTGGCATGTCTCTATGTGACCTGCCTCCCTGGATCTCCTCTAATGGCAGTGCCCTCAGGGACAGAGACCAGAAAACCAGGAATGATCACCCCACATTGGCCACTGGCAGAAGGGACCCAGGTGCCCCAGACTTCATAACCAGGCTCCATGAGGTACCCACTGTGCTGCCCAACACACACTAAGGGAGTGTGAATGGGTCCTGGGGTCCCTTCCCTTTCCACCTGGCAGGGGTACAACCCAGGCAGGATAGAGGCAGGACCACAGGAGCTCCTGAGCATTACCTGGGGGTGAAGCTAAGGGGATACCCAACCTGAAAAGTGGAGAATGATGCTGTGAGAAGGGGACATAGAAAGAGAAAATAAAAAAAATACTGAAATCTTAGAGATTCTGTGCAGTGACATGCAATTTCCGTGAGGCACCGGCACAAGAATTCAAAATCCGTAAACCAAGCAGGATTCCGTGATTGTTACCGGTGTTACCGGTAAAAATGGAAAACCAGGGTCCCTGTCCATTTTAGATTGCCCTTAAAGCAGCAGTGCAAGTCACAGTGAAAATGCTGTACCTGTACTTGGTTGTTCCATTTTAGATTACCCTTAAAACAGCAGTGCACGTTACAATTAAAATGTTGTACCTGTACTTGTTGTTCCATTTTAGAGTGCCCTTAAATCAGCAGTGCATGTTACAGTGAAAATGTTGTACCTGTACATGTTGTTCCATTTTAGATTACCCTTAAAGCAGCAATGCATGTTACAGTGAAAAGGTTGTACCTGTACTTGTTCCATTTTAGATTGCCCTAAAAGCAGCAGTGCATGTTATGGTGAAAATGTTGTACCTGTACATGTTTTTCCATTTTAGATTTCCCTTAAAGCAGCAGTGCCTTTTAGAGTGAAAATGCTATATCTGTGCATGTTACAGTTAAAATGCTGTTCCTGTACTTGTTGGTCCATTTAAGATTGCGCAGCAGTGCATGTTACAGTTAAAATGCTGTGTGTGTACTTGTTCCCTTTTAGATTGTCCTTAAGGCTGCAGTGCACGTTACAGGGAAATGCTGTACCCTTACTTGTTGCTCCATTTTAGACTGCCCTTTAAGTAGTAGTGCATGTCACAGTGAAAATGTTGTACCTGTATTTGTTGTTCCATTTTAGATTGCACTTAAACCAGCAGTGCATGTGACAGTGAAGTTGGTTTACCTGTATTTGTTGCTCCATTTTAGACTGCCTTTAAAGCAGCAGTGCATGTTATGGTGAAAATGCTGTACATGTACTTGTTGTTCCATTTTAGATTGCCCTTAAGGCAGCAGTGCATGTTACAGTGCAAAAGTTGTAACTGTACTTGTTGCTCCATTTTAGAGTGCCCTTAAAGCAGCAATGCATGTTACAGTGAAAATGGTGTACCCGCATTTCTTGTTTCATTTTAGATTGCCCACAAAGCAGCAGTGCATGTTAGAGTAAAAATGTCGTACCTGTACTTCTAGGTCCATTTTAGATTGCACTTAAAGCAGCAGTGCATGTTACAGTGCAAAAGTTGTAACTGTACTTGTTGCTCCATTACAGACTGCCCATAAAGCAGCAGTGCATGTCACAGCAAAAATGTTGTACCTGTTCCATTTTAGATTGCCCTAAAAGCAGCAGTGCATGTTACAGTGAAAATGTACCTGTAGATAATTTACAGGGCATGGTGCAGGGAGCACAAACATAATAATGCCTGGGTCCAGTCTGAACAATATCTAAAGGACAGAGTGGGGCAAGCCTGATGCAGCATGTGCTCAGAGAGGCTAATTTACAGGCATGGGGTAGAGGGCACAAATATGATAACGTTCGGGGTCCAGTCTGTACAATACCTACAGGGCAGAGTGCGACAAGCCTGATGCAGCATGGGATTAGACAGGCTAATTTACAGGTGTAACCCCTAGGTGGCGCTATCCCAAGGGCTACTACCCCTGCCTGTTTGACTACGGACAGGTTGAGGGTCCTATGGCGGGTGCCTCCACCCAGAGGTCAGGGTTTGTAGTGGTTAGACAAGCTTGGTCACAGCCCTCTAGGACACTGAGACCCCCTTTTATTCCCTCTAGTGGCTCACACAGTACACCGGAGTTACAGCCCCAATACCCCATGTGTACACACTGTTCATTCATATAGATACCACTTACCCTCGAGACTGATTCTGCAGCACGTGTCTGAGGACCCCTATAAAGTAAGGTTAAACAACATACACAGCAAAACAGAATACTGTTTCCATAAGTACCAACACCACAGACAGTATTTAGTATAACAACAACAAATCTGATTTATTTAGGGGACAGTAACAAGGGAAGAGGAAATCAGGTTTAGTGGCATTAAATCACAGTACTGTGCACACATACAGGGTCTGTAAACTCACACTCTGGGTACCCAGGTTGGGGGGGGGGCTAGCCAGGTCCGTTGCCCGGGGTTGGCCGGCAGGTGCAGATGGATAGGGCCCTGTAGAAGAAAATACATGCACAACACCCAATTGTAATCCGGAGCCGGAGGGCTCAGTCCATGACGCAGTGAATCAACAAGAATTAGATGACACACGTGATTGAAAACAGGTTGCAGGGGAATACCCCGATTTGTACTCACACAACCCAAGCTGAGGACTGGAGGCTGGATGTTCTTCCAGACTGCCAGAACAACAAGGCATGGAGACAAAGTCCTTGTGACTGAACCCCCACTGCAGTTGATAGCAAACGGATTTAGTCAGAGACAAGCTGGGGTTTGCTTCCAGCTTCAACACACAGCACACAGTACGGGGGATTGGAAATAGCGATTCCCCACAAGCACTATGCACATTTATATGTAAAAGGAAAGTACTACACCAGGCAGGCTGCTCCTCGATCCCGATCGCAATTACTGCAAAATACCCGGGAGCACTCACAGCAGCTTCAGTTCCTGACAGACCGAGCGCGATTCAGCAATTTCTCCAGTCTTCTACAGGGTAAGCCTGGTTTCCACTCTTTAGGATTCCTTCTTTCTCCTCACAAATCGGATTCAGTACGAACTGGCACTTACAATGGCTGCAGGCTGAACCTCAGAGCCTCACACATGCTTCCTGCTCAAAACTACACACCGCAGAAGCACAGAGCTCCTTCTCTCTTCACTGTCACAACTGATCTGATCCTCCAGCTTCAGTATGGGGCATTTCCTTCATGTTCCAACAGATCCAGTTTGTGGATTCGGCTGTCAATCGTTCCAAAGCTCCCTCTGTTGGTGAAAAAAGGCGCCAAAGTCCAAATTACACTTCCCAGAATTACTAGCTATACATTCCCCTTGTAAGCCGATTTAGTTGGGCCTTTAACTTCTGCACATACTGTAAATGGTTATCAGCTCGAACCCCATTAGGGGAAACTCCAAAACAGACATCTACCGGTAGTCGGGCTTCTCTTCCAAACATCAGGCGATAAGGGGATAACCCAGTGGCATCACTTTTGGTGCAGTTGTAGGCATCTAGCAAAGGTGTTGATTTGTTGGCTCCATCTAGGCTTGTCCTTGGGGTGGAGGGTGCATAGCATATCTAGCAGAGTGCGGTTGAAACATTCAGGCTGTGAGTGGTAAGGGGTGGTTCTGAACTTTCGCACCCCCCACAGAGAAAGCATCTCTTTGATCAAATGACTCTCAAAGTCCCTCCTTTGATCAGAATGGATTCTTTGTGGAGCCCCATAGTGAACAAAAAAGTTTTCTATAAGTACTTTTGCCACATTGGATGCCTTCTGGTCCTTGGTGGGGAAAGCTTGGGCATATCTTGTAAAATGGTCAGTGACCACCAGCACATTACTAATATTTCTTTGATCGGACTCCAAACTCAGAAAATCAGTACAGACCAGCTCCATGGGTGCACTAGTGGTGATGTTGGGGGGCAGCCCTCTGGGGCAAGGCTTTCCTCAGTAAACAGCAACTACAAGTTCAAATGTGTTGCTCAACATCATCCCCCATCTTACGCCAATAGAATCTGGATCTCACCAAGTCAAGTGTTCTGTCTATACCAAAGTGCCCCATGTGGTTATGTAGGGACCTCAGCACCGAGTCTCGAAAGGCAGTGGGCAAAACTAGTTGTTGTTTATTTGTCCCCCTCTGTCTACTGTTTCTCTGTATATAACAGTCTATTAATCAGTTTCAACTTAGCACCTTCCTTGTATAACAGCGCAGTCTTCAAATCGGTGGAACGTAACTTAGACACATCTTTCCCTGCGTAGAGGACTTCTAAAGCTGGTTTGATCATAGGATCTCAGGATTCAGTCCGCTGAAGACTGTCATTGTCTAACTGAGGCAAAGCACCAATGTCTAATGCACAGAAGTGGCAATAAGCAGCAGGTATGCAACTCTCAGAGGGCTCCAAACAGTCCACCAAACAGCTCACTGGGTCTGGGACCACTTGCTCCTCTCAGTCAAACTTCTGGCAGAGTGCTCGAATATCAGGTTCTGACAGTATGACCCAGTCATTTCGAGAAAGAGGCCTCCGGGAGACAGCATCAGCATTTATGTGGTTCAGGCCTGCTCTGTATTCAACAGCACAGTCGTAGGTAGATAATGCAGAGAGCCACCTATGGCCAGTAGCGTCCAACTTAGCTGAACTCTGCACATAGATCAAGGGATTGTTGTCAGTTTTTACCAGTATCTTAGCCCCATACAAGTACTCGTGGAATTGGTCCACAATGGCCCACTTCAAAGCTAGGAACTCTAATTTATGTACAGGATACTTCTTTCCGGAAGGGGTCAGGTTTCTGCTGGCAAAGGCCACTGGTCTCAGGCCATTCTCATGCTCCTGGTACAACACAGCCCCCAAACCTTGCAAGCTAGCATCAGTGTGTAGGACATATGGTTTTGCTGGATCTGCATAGGCCAGGACAGGAGCATGGGTCAGTTGATACATAATCTCATTAAAAGCAGCTTCACAATCAGGTGTCCATCGGGCCCCAAAAACTTTGTTAGGACGGAAATACACACTCTCAGTCACAGGGGAAGTTGACCTTTTGTATTTTTTGTGGGTAGGAGGGTAACCCTGAGTAAGATTAAGTGAAGGACGGATCACTCTTGAACAGTCCTTGATGAAATGGCGATAGTAGCCGCAGAATCCCAGGAATCTTTGCAGTTCTTTTAGATTGTGGGGCTGTGGCCAGGGCCTCAACTTTACTCGGGTCTGTCTCTATTCCCTCGGTGGAGACTGTGTGTCCCACATATGTTACAGATGTTCGGAAGAATTTACATTTATTTATTTGCTGTCGTAAACCAGGTAAGCACTCTAGACATCCAAGTGCCTATTTTCAGGTGCGACCTGGGAGAGTTACAAAGTAAACGTGAAACATAACAATGGACAGTTTCAGGCCAAAGTCTTCCAGTCGGTCCAACACCTTGAACAATCTACTCTCATGTTCCTCCAGAGAGCTATCAAAGACAGTAACATCATCTAGGTACACCAGGGACTCTAATAAGTTCATGTCTCCCACTGCACGCTCCATCAGTCATTGAAAAGTGGCTGAGGCACCTGAAATCCCTTGAGGCATCCTCATGAATTCATAGAAGCCAAGCGGACAGATAAGGGCCATCTTCCCACAGTCTCTGGGACCATCGGGATCTGGTAGCACCCACTGTGAAGATCCAGCACAGAGAACCACCTGCTACCATTCAGGCAGTCTAAAGCATCCTAAATGCGGGGCATTGTATACTGATCAGGGATAGTCCACCGGTTCAAGGTGTGATAATCCACACACATCCTTACTGTCCCATTCTTTTTTCTCACTACCACAATAGGTGAAGCATATCGGCTTCTGCATTCTTGCATTACACCAGCAGCAAGCATCTCTTGCAGATGCCATCTCACATCATCTATGTCAGCAGGGGCCAGGCGTCGAGATCTCTCATGAAATGGCCTTTCATCATGCAGCCGGATGTGGTGCTCAGCTCCTTGCACACATCCCACCTCCCATTCCTTTAAAGAGAACACCTGGCCTCTCTGGGCAAGTTTTCTACTAATTCTCATCTTCCATTTGGCTGGCATCAGTGAGTCCCCAAAATCAAACAAGTCGGGTATCACTCTGTCATTCTCCCCCGAACACTTGTTACTGGGTAGCACTGCAGTATCTGCACAATGTACATTAGCCAGGGTGCAACCTCTATTTACTTGAATCTCTCTATCAGACACATTATGAACTTGAACCATTACCCTTCTAGCATAAGCATGGGCTCTGGCAGGCAATATACTTAGCTTGACCAGCAGTCCTTCCGGCAATTTCCCATTGCCTGGTGCATCCAGCATGAGGATTTTATTCTTGACATCCTTTCTGATATGGACTTCCCCTGTAAGGTACACTGGGCATTTGGCGCCAGAATCAGAGACTCAGGATCCTTCTTCCAGACAATTCCAACCGGTTCCTCTGGGTCCACTTTTTCAGCATCTCTCTGTGCCTCATAGGCCTTCTCGATCAAGGCCGGGATTCTCAAAGCTCTACCAGTCCTTGACCCTTTTTTCCCATAACACAACTGTGCCAACTGTCCAAACATATGCGCATTTATCTCAATTAGTAGAGGAACCCCATCATACAGTCCGTTAGGGGGGCACATGAAGGCCAGGGCTCTACTTGATCTGCCACTCCAGCCATGGAGGCAGGGAAAGATAGCCAAACTCGGATATACCCGGAGTAGGGGTAGGTCTTCTCACTTAACCCCCATACATGCAGTCCTTCCAATGGTTGTAAGGGTACGTCTGACAAATGCTTCTGATACCAATCCTGGAACATAACTGTCACTTGGGAGCCACTGTCCAACATAGCTCTGGTGGGCACATCATTCACTTTTACTGTAGCTTCCATTGAAGGGCCCACTATTCTGGACCAGTCTGGAGAGGCAGTAGCAAGGGCCTGGGTAGAAGATCTAGCCACAGAAGGACGTGAGTTAGCATTTTTGGGACCTTCACTGTGGTCATTTCATGCACCTCTTAACCACCATTTTGTACTCCAAAGCTCTCCTTGTAGCTGGCTCACCACTCTCCTCAAGTCTTTCCGAGACCAGCATTCCCTCTTCATGTGCCCATCCTTCCCACAATTATGGCAAAATATGTCAGCTGAAGTTTGGGGTGACCGAGGCATCACATTGGGGGGCTGTGGCATTAGTACTATCAATAGAAAACCTTGGTGCCACCTCAGCCTGCGGTGGGTTGGACATTTGGAGACATCTCTTCAGTTCCCTCACCTCCATAGCCAAGACATCAAGTTTTGAACTGTCGTCAACATGAAGTGCCTGGGTAGGCACCCCAACCCCCAAAGCAGAAGCAGTCAGGCAAGTGTCAGTGCCCGTACTCATAGGAGCGGCCTTCATGATGAGACTGTCTGTTGCTTTCCTATTCTCCCACAGCAGTTCACCCCATGGTGGCACACCTTTTTCCTTCTCAGAGTACTCATTAACTGCCAATCTCTGCCCCTGAACTTCACTTGACGGGTCATCCTCAGTCACTCGAGTCGTAGCAGCAACTATTGGTGCAAGTCCCTCCCAGGGTTGCCTTTTCTCAACTCCTCGAATTTCTCTCATTAGCTCATCATAGGAGGGTGGGGATTCCAGTCGATTGGCCAGGCGTAACTGAAGCAACAGCAGTTCTGAGAAGGGGCAGACTTAAGAATCCTGTCCAGCCTGGTTCGGTCAATTCAGTCGCTGGCAAACTACCCTTTCTGAGGCATTCTTGCAACAATTTTTCCAGCCGAGATACATACACAGACAATTCCCCCCCCTTGGTACTGTTGTGCATTTCTTACTCTCCACCACAGGTCCTCATTGGAATCTAGGCTCCCATACACATTCTACAAGGCCTCAAGATAGTCTTGCGCAGTCACTTCAGGGTTACTGGACCATTTGGCACAGATGGTAGCCAGAGCAGAACCTTGGAGGCTCTCACTCATCCTCTTTCGCTTTTCTGCTTCCGAGCATTACCATTCTAGCACTTGAGGGGCAACATAGTCTGTCCAGGTCTCCCAGTCATCCTTCCCTTGTGGGGTGGGGAGGGTGCCGGAGAAAATTTTCGACCTGCGGTAAGAGTCATGACTATTGGCAGGTACAGACATAGGACATAGGGGCTTGCACTGACACAGAAGGAGGGGCAATAACGGGTGCTGGAGGGGGAGAGGGTGTTGGTGGAGGAACGTTCTCAGGTGGCAATAATAGTTTCTCTAAATCCTCCACAGTTTTCCCTTCCTCCAGCAACAATTTAGCGAATTTCTCCTCAAAAGTTTCAGATAGTTGGGGGCTCATTCTCCCTGGGGTCTTTACTGTCTTTAGTTATCACTCTCCAGATAGTGAGGGCTTCTTCTGGGGTAATGGTCTGTGGCACTTTGGAACTGTCTATAGGGTCCTTACACTCCATTACAGCCACGAAAGTTTGGGCGAGCAGATCAGCCAGCCGCCCCACCACCACAGGGTTTTGTAAACATTCGACCTTGGAAAGTACTCCCTCTACAGTGTCCGTACTGGTACCCAGCGGGATATCCAAAATGAGTATAGCATTTTGGGGGTCGATCTCCTGCCCAATACACCACCTCACTAACTGGTGTACAGCCACTTCTGTTGGGGTATACATTTATTATTAACAGTAATTCGTAATTTTGGCCACTAGAAGACACAAAATCCAGGCGGTGCCTCCAAGATGTAACCCCTAGGTGGCGCAATCACAAGGGCTACTACCCCTGCCTGTTTGACTATGGACAGGTTGAGGGGCCTAGGTCCTATGGCGGGTGCCTCCAGCCAGTCAGATTTTGTAGTGGTGAGACTAGCTTGGCCACAGCCCTCTGGGACACTGAGACCCCCTTTTATTCCCTCTAGTAGCTCAAAGAGTACACCGCAGTTACAGCCCCAATACCCCACATATACACACTGTTCACTCAAACAGATACCACTTACCCTCGAGACTGATTCTGCAGCATGTCTCTGAGGAACCCCTCTAAAGTAAGGTTAAACAACATACACAGCACAATACTATTTCCATAAGTACCAACACCACAGACAGTATATTGTATAACAACAACAAATCTGATTTATTTAGGGGAGAGTAACACGGGAGGGGAAATCGGGTTAATTAGTGGCATTAAAGAGCCTCTGACACCGTTAGAAAAACTTGGAAAAATGTGAGCTTTAGACAATTCAGTTTATATTTCATGTATTTTCTATAATTCTTTGGCTGTTTTCTTTATTACCAAGGACAGCTATACGAAAGAGGCTTACTGTCCAATAGACTTTGTCTGCTCTTTCTGCTATCCTACACATGACATCATAATCTGGGTTGCACCGAGAAATGAGCTTCTGGTAATGGTTCTTTTCCCGGTTACCAACTTTTAAATAAGCAAATAAATAATCCCCCATTTATGGCATTGTAATTATCCATACAGCAACAAACTGTGATGTGATATAAACAGAACTGTGATGCCATATGTAGGCAAGCAGCCAGAATAGATAGGGCAGTAATCCTGCTTACATACAAATGTCCTTAGTCATAAGGAAGAATGAGAAACACACAAACAATATTAAAATATAAGCTCACTTGTGCTAAACATTACATTTTCTGAAAGTTGTCACAACGGTGTCGGGGGCTCTTTAAATCACAGTACTGTGCACATATACAGGGTCTGTAAAGTCACACTCTGGGTACCCAGGTTTTGGGTGGGGAGGGCTAGCCAGGTCCATTGCCCGGCAGGTGCAGTTGGACAGGGCCCTGTAGAAAAAAATATATGCAGAACACCCAATTGTAATCCGGAGTTGGAGGGCTCAGTCCATGATGCAGTGAATCAACAAGAATTAGATGACACACTTGTGATTGAAAACAAGCTGCAGGGGAATACCCCGATTTGTACTCACACAACCCAAGCTGAGGACCGGATGGTGCATATTCTTCCGGATTACCAGAACAACAAGGTATGGAGACAAAGTCCTTGTGACTGAACCCCACTACAGTTGATAGCAAACAGATTTAGTCCGAGACAAGCTGGGGTTTGCTTCCAGCTTCAACACACAGCACAGGGATTGGAAATAGCAATTCCCCCAAGCACTACGCAAATTCACATGTAAAAGGAAAGTACTATACCAGGCAGGCTACTCCTCGATCCCAATCGCAATTACTGCAAAATACCTGGGAGCACACACAGCAGCTTCAGTTCCTGACAGACCAAGCACGATTCAGCAATTTCTCCAGGGTGAGCCTGGTTTCCACTCTTCAGAATTCCTTCTTTCTCTTCACAAATCGGATTCAGTACGAACTGACACTTACAATGGCTGCAGGCTGAACCTCAGAGCCTCACACGCGCTTCTCGTACGAAACTATACACCGCAGAAGTACAGAGCTCCTTCTCTCTTCACTGTCACAACTGATCCTCCAGCTTCAGTACAGGGCATTTCCTTTATGTTCCAACAGATCCAGTTTGTAGATTTGGCTGTCAATCACTCCAAAGCTCCCTCTGCTTGTGAATAAAGGCACCAAAGTCCAAACTACACTTCCCAGAATTACTAGCTATACATTCCCCTTGTAAGCCAGCTCCATAGTCTCTCCAAATACTGGTTGGTCCAAGAGTCTCCATTTTAGGGCTCCCTTAACCTGACTGGCCCACTACAGCAGTTTAGGTCCAAAATGGAGAGGCAACACACACAGAGTCCCAGCTGTAACAAAAGCAGGATAGACAAACTACAATTTTGTCAATGCTTTAAATGATTACCAGCAAACAGTTACAGCTTTCAGATGGGCTCCCTTTGCGCTTCCAGTGACCGCAATCTGGAGCGATTCCTCCACAGCTCAGGCGGGATTCGAGCAAGGAAACACCAGTCCCCCTAGAAAAGCAGTAATTATGTCTGCAAGCAGGCAGCTCTTAAAGACACAGTATGTGGAGGCTCTACCAGCACTCACAGTGCCATTCTAACGGCTTAAATGCTGAACGCCAGCAGGCAGGGGAACACTTAGGCAAGCTCCATGGAGGCTTTTTAGGAACCCCCATTTGTAGGGGGGTTACACAGGCATGGGGTAGAGAGCACAAATATGATAATGCCTGGGTCCAGTTTGTACGATATCTACAGGGCAGAGTAGGACATGCCTGATGCAGGATGGGATTAGAGAACCTAATTTACAGGCATGGGGTAGAGAGCACAAATATGATAATGCCTGGGTCCAGTCTGTACAATATCTACAAAGCAGAGTAGGACAAGCCTGATGCAGCACAGGATCAGAGAGGCTAATTTACAGGCATGGAGTAGAGAGCACAAATATGATAACGTCTGGGACCAGTCTGTACAATATCTACAGGGCAGAGTGGGACAAGCCTGACGCAGCATGGGATTAGAGAGGCTAATTTACAGGCATGGGGTAGAGGGCACAAATATGATAATGTCTGGGACCAGTCTGTACAATATCTACAGAGCAGAGCAGGACAAGCCTGATGCAGGATGGGATTAGAGAGGCTAATTTACAGGCATGGGGTAGAGAGCACAAATATGATAATGTCTGGGACCAGTCTGTACAATATCTACAGGGCAGAGTGGGACAAGCCTGATGCAGCATGGGATAGACAGCACAAACATGATAATGTCTGGGTCCAGTCTGTACAATATCTTCAGAGCAGAGTGGGACAAGCCTGATGCAGCATGGGATTAGAGAGGCTAATTTACAGCCATGGGGTAGATAGCACAAATATGATAATGTCTGGGTCCAGTCTGTACAGTATCTATAGGGCAGAGTGGGACAAGCCTGATGCAGCATGGGATTAGAGATTCTAATTTACAGGCATGGAATAGAGAGCACAAATTTGATAACGGCTGGGTCCAGTCTGTACGACATCTACAGGTCAGAGTGGGACAAGCCTAATGCAGCATGGGATTTGAGTGGCTAATTTATAGGGTATGGGGCAGAGACCAGAAACATGATAATGTCTGGGTCCAGTCTGTACGATATCTACAGGGCAGAGAAGGACAAACATGATGCAGTATGAAATCAGAGAGGCTAATTTACAGGCATGGGGTAGATGCACAAATATGATAATGTCTGGGTCCAGTCTATGCGATATCTACAGAGCAGAGTTGGACAAGCCTGATGCGGTATGGGATCAGAGAAGCTAATTTAGAGGCATGGGGTAGAGGTCACAAATATAATAATGTCTCGGTCCAGGATGTATGATATGGTCAGGGCAGTGTGGGATAAGCCTGATGCAGGATGGGATCAAAGAGGTTAATTTACACGAATGGGTTAGAGATGACAATTATGATAATGTATGGGTCGATTATGTACAATATCTACCGGGCAAAGTAGGACAAGCCTGATTCAGGATGGGAGTAGGGAGTCTAATTTAGAGACATGGGGTGGAGAGCACAAATATGATAATATGTGGGTCCAGTCTGTACAATGTCTACAGGGCAGAGTAGGACAAGCCTGTTGCAGCATGGGATCAGAGAGGCTAATTTACAGTCATGGGGTAGAGAGCACAAACATGATAATGTCTGGGTCCCGTCTGTACAATATCTACAGGGCAGAGTAGGACAAGCCTGATGCAGCATGGGATTTGAAAGGCTAATTTACAGAGTATGGAGAACTGACCAGAAACATGATAATGTCTGGGTCCAGTCTGTACAATATCTACAGAGCACAGAAGGACAAGCCTGATGCAGCATGGGATTAGAGAGGCTAATTTACAGGCATGGGGTGGAGACCACAAATATGATAATGTCTGGGTCCAGTGTGTACAATGTTTACAGGGCACATTAGGACAAGCCTGATGCAGGATGGTATGAGAGAGGCCAATTTACAGGCATGCCGGGGTAAAGACCACAAATATGATAATGTCTGGGTCCAGTCTGTATGATATCTACTGGGCAGTGTAGGACAAGTCTGATGCAGCATGGGATTAGAGATTCTAATTTACAAGCATGGGGAAGAGAGCACAAATATGATAACGTCTGTGTCCAGTCTGTATGATATCTAAAGGGCAGAGTAGGACAAGCGTCATGGAGGACAGGATCAGAGGCTAATTTACAGGCATGGGGTAGACAGCACAAATATCATAATGTCTGAATCCAGTCTGTACGATATCTACAGGGCAGAGTAGGACAAGCCTGATGCAGCATGGGATTAGAGAGGCTAATTTACAGGGCATGGGGTAGAGAGCAGAAATATAATGTCTTGGTCCAGTCTGTACAATATCTACTGGGCAGAGTGTGACAAGCCTGATGCAGCATGGGATTAGAGAGGCTAATTTACAGGCATGGGGTAGACAGCACAAATATCATAATGTCTAAGTCCAGTCTGCACAATATCTACAGGGCAGAGTAGGACAAGCCTGATGCAGCATGGGATTAGAGAGGCTAATTTACAGGGCATGGGGTAGAGAGCAGAAATATGATAATGTCTTGGTCCAGTCTGTACAATATCTACTGGGAAGAGTGTGACAAGCCTGATGCAGCATGGGATCAGAGATGCTAATTTACAGGCATGGGGTAGGGAGCACAAATATGATTCATTTATTCATTTTTATTAAATGGGTTAGACCACTGAGAAAAACTCATTTAAAATGCTGACACATGGTTTTTAGAACAAATAATTAACAAACAACATAAACAAAATACAAAACATAAACATATAATAATCCCAACTAAAGTCACATACAAACTAATACATTACTTCAGACCATTAGCTGCAACAAGCCTTAACTTGAACCGACAGTGTCTCCAAGAACCAAGTTTTAACAGCACTTCATGAGGGACTTTTACTGTTATACAAGCGAAATTGTACGGGCAGCTTATTCCAGAATTTTGGGACTAGCTGGTTGAAGAAATAGTCAGAGCATTTGGTTTTTGTCCTTAGTATTAACAACTCTTGATAAACTGCATTCCTTAAAGAGGGATTCACTTCCCTGAGTTCTAACCTTTCGGTCAGGTAAGCCGGTATCATTGCGGTAACGCTTTTATAAGCCAAACTATATTTATGGCATTGTCTTCTATCTAACAGAGAGACCCGTCCTAATTTATAATACATCAAACAACGGTGAGTATTCTCCAAGATACTGTAAAATTAATCTAACCAATTGATTATAAAGTATGTCTAATTAATGTAATTTTCCATAACTGGAATAATTATAAAGTGCATTTCTGTAATCAAATAATGGAAAAATCTGTGGTTCTTTATCATATACCTGCTCAAACAATTTTTATTTTGCTATAACAAACCCAACCTCTTTCTACCTGATCGAACCAACTCACCACATGCGAGTTACAAGTTAGCTGAGGGGTCCATCCAGTAGCCTAAGTACTTATAGGCCGTTACTTGGTCTAATTTTGTCCCATCAACATCAAATACTGATAACTCAGGACTAGCTTTCAGTTTCATAGTGGAGCCAAATATCATACATTATGTCTTACTTATATTCATTTTAACATAGATATCTAATTTGACGGCAGACAAGGACCGCATGGCCCACCTAGTCTGCCCATTTCCCTACCCAATGGATAAGCTGCAGATCCTAGCTAACCAACAGCCTGCTTCTTCCTACCCTCAACACCTAGAATTGCCTTATGACTATCCCATTCATTTTTGAATTCCACCACTGTTTTTGACTCCACAACCTCCTCCTCCGGAAGGCCGTTCCATGCATCCACAACCCTCTCAGTGAAAAAAAACACTTCCTTACATTACCTCTGAGCTGCCCCCCCATCTTCAGATTGTGCCCCCTTGTTCTTGCACATCTCTTTTTCTGAAAGATGCTACCCTCTTGGACTTTGTTGATTCCCTCGAAGTACTTGAAAGTTTCTATCATGTCCCCCCTCTCCCTTCTTTCCTCAAGGGTATACATATTAAGCTCCTTAAGTCTCTCTTCACATCTTCCGGTGCAGACCCTGCACCATTTTAGTTGCCCTCCTCTGGACTTCCTTAAGTTTCAACTTTGTCAAATATTCATATAGCCCATCAAAGCTTAGCTATAATTTTACTTGTATCTCATCTAAAGATGAGGGAGAAGTATATACTACTGTATCATCCGCATACAACTGATAAGCTACATTATTCACATGGCATCCTAGCTCTTTCAAATGTATCAAAAAAAAGTAAAGGTCCAAATACCGAACCCTGGGGGACCCCTCGGACTACTGGCAAGGGCGTGGAGACAAATTTATTAACAATAATTGACTGCATCCTTCCCTCTAAATAAGAGGCAAACCATTTTAGAGCACCACCTGATAACCCAACGTCTCTCAAAGTGAAAAGAAGAGTCTGATGGTCCACCATGTTGAAGGCCTTGGAGACGTAAACAAAGATGGCACCAATCATATGACCCTGATCCATAGCTTTGTTGACGTCATCGAAGACCCCCAACACGGCGGACACTATCATGCGATTTGTGAAAACCTTTAGAGATACTAACTTCAAGTTAAGCACTCTGAAGATCAAAGAGGTTATATGGTGTTGGGGGGAGGGGATTTCAATGACACCCTTGATTCAGTCTTAGAAGTGGAATGCCATCCGACATTACAATTATGAATTCTCAGAGGGCTATGCATGCACTAATTGAAGATCTTAATATGGTCGACTCCTGGAGGCTCTTAAATCCACAGGGAAGGGGTTACACATTTTACTCTCATAGGCACTGCTCCTTTAGTAAGTAGAAGAGATATGAGTCTAGTGTCAAAAATGCTAGTTCCAGACCTAATCTCAGCCAGCGTCGGAGATCTGGTGTTATCGGATCATGCTCTAGCAAAAAAGTAACACAGAAACATAGACATTGATGGCAGATAAGGACCACTTGGCCCACCTAGTCTGCCCATGTCCCTACTAACTGGATAAGCTGCAGATCCTAGTTAACCAACAGCCTATTTCTTCCTTCCCCCTACAACAATTGCCTTATGTCTGTACCATGCATTTTCGAATTCTCCCACAGTTTTAGACCCCACAACCTCCTCAGGAAGGCTGTTCCATGCGTCGTCCACCCTCTCTGTGAAAAAATACTTCCTCACAATGCCCCTGAGCCATCCCCCCTCTATCTTCAAATTGTGTCCCCTTGTTCTTGCACATCTCTTTTTCTGAAAAATGCTACCCTCTTGGACTTTGTTGATTCCACTGAGGTACTTACAAGTTTCTATCATGTCCCCCCTCTCCCTCCTTTCCTTAAGGGTACACATATTCTTGATGGGTCCACATGGATTCTAGAACTGAGCTGAGTGGCTGTGTTTGAGAAGAGCTCCCAAAGCTAAGTGCTTTTTGCTATAATTTTCAGTTTAAAAATTGTTTTGTTTTATGTAAATTTAGGTGATTGTGAAAGACAACCCTGTAGGCTCCAGGAAGATATAACATTTGTGTGGTAGATATTCGTTGGAAGTCAGAAGGATCAACACATTTATTTAGTGTGATCTTTCTACTCTGATGTGGTTGATTTTAATACTACAGTTTAAAACCTTTCTGTGTGTGCCTTTGGTGGTGTCTGATATTGAGAACCTAAGTGTCATTTGTGAGTATTCTGACTGTTTTGGTAGGTACTTTATTTTCTCTGTTAAACAACTGAGTATACTATGTAAGCAATAATACCCTACAGGTTGGGCGGTATTAGGTTATACCGACCGCCCAGGGCGCACGAGGCCCGGACGCCGCAGGCGGAGGGCCTTATAGCCCTGAAGGTCCGGTATAGCACATCATCGCTTCACCCTGGAGGGTATTATTGCGCTAGAAATGGGCAATGTAAAACTATAAGTTTAATAACAAATTAAGTATAACATTACTTTAATATGAATA
Source organism: Neoceratodus forsteri (assembly GCA_016271365.2). NCBI lineage: Eukaryota > Metazoa > Chordata > Ceratodontiformes > Ceratodontidae > Neoceratodus > Neoceratodus forsteri. The sequence goes on from CM028133.1 coordinate 1,138,740,754, forward strand.
TTGTAATAAAAAAGTTCCTCCGCATGGATTTGAATGTTTTTTTTGTTGTTGTTGTTTGCTGGTCGTCATGGTTACCTCCCCCCACACACACAGGAGCTGCTCGTTTGCTGCCGCGATAAAATGGAAAGACTATTTCTGTTACACAGACACCTCTGATAGCTTTGTGTCACCCCCCCTCAGTGGCAGTACACTTTACTTTCAAACTGGGAGCTGTTACAATTGGGATGAGAAGACTGAGCATGTCAAAGCGCCGTCGGCAAATTGAAGACCGAGCATGCCAAAGCGCCGTCGGCAAACTGAGCAGAACTGCTGGCTCGGGAGTGAGGGAGACTGGTAAATGGGAAAGAGTTTATTTTTATTTAAAAGAAAGCTTGGTTGGTGCAAGGAAATATAGGCGGGCGACACTGAGCAGATGAAATTAGGTTGCGATCTCGCCACATAAACTGTTTTCATTTTTTTTTTAAAACTGTTTTGGGACCAGGAGCCGCCGAACGGGAGAAAGAAGGCACGCAGCAGCACGGTCGCTCGGAGAATTTTACTGTGAAGTCTGTCAGCAATCAGGGCAGCAGCATGTACAGTAAAAATTTAAAAGTGACATGACATGAAAGCGATGTTGGAGTTCGGTTTCTCGACAGGTGACGCTTGAACTATGGAGCCTAGATGGGAGCCGCAGTATCTCTCGCTAAGCGATGTCAGATGTCTCGTTAGTGCACTGCAGTTATTTGTAATCATGCGTCTGCTGTGCTGGAGCGGATTAGTTTAGTTTGTAATTTTCAACTTGTGTGTGGATTTCTTTATGCTTGGACCACTCGTTAAACTGCTAGATTTTGATTTAATTATAGCGAGTGTTGCATGTACAGTATTGTGTGAAATCACTCGCTAACTTGTATGGAAAAATGGCGCCGAGTTTGAAATTTTTTTTTCATATTGGCCAATTGGGAAACAGCATGGGTGCTGGGATACTATAGTGGTTAAAGGGGCACTGTTGGCTGGCTCTCGTTTTTAGGTGGGCATCTATTGTCTGATAGATGCCCACCTAAAAACGTGTCTCATCCAATCAGGGAAGAGGATTTACTTTACCCATTTTCTAATGCCTAATACTTTATAGTACATTGTATCTTTTTGTGCAGTCTCTGATTTTTTCTTCTCTCTCCAATGTTTTAGAACTGTTTAGTTATTGTGGCAGAGGTGTGGTACTGTGTTCTTTCTTGTAGTTCAAGGTGCTTTTGGAACTGCTGATTTCTACTGGTTTAAAAGATTAATTTTTTTTTCTATTTTAAAAAAAGCTACATCAACTTGGTATGTTGTCACCTGTTTGTTGTTGCTAAGTAGCAGATGTTTTTGCACTGTGCTCTGATTCTGTGATAGAATCTGTATTAGTAGAAGGTAGATTATTATGATTGTAGTTACCTTTTGATGGTAAGGGTAAAGAGCTGAGATAGAAATGTATGTATTTTTGAATGTTATAGAAGCCAGAAGGGGAAGAAAGCATATTACCAGAAGCAGACATCCAGGAAAGGAACAGTAGCAAGTGAAGAGGTGACAGCTCTCTCAGTGGAAGAGAAGTAAATGCAAATCTAGGAGCTTTCATTATTACTTCTTCACATTGATATTGCATTGGGGAAAGGAGGAGTAGGAGTTTGAAGAAGGCTGTGCAATGGCTACTTAGTCTCTTTCAGAGTGTGGATAGGAAGGATAGGAATATAAAAAGCAGTTGCTCAATATATCTAAACGTGTGCAACAAAGGAGGTAAGAGAACTAAAGAAAATGTTTTGCACTGATAGAGGGGAGACTTGGGGGAGTGTTTGGTATCCTGCATTTGGAAGGGTGAGGGGTCGCTGGTGGGCAACGACAGCAATGGGTAGGGTGGTAAGCTGCAACAACTGCGGTGCACCAATCTTTCTAAACATTGCCTGGAGTGTGGTAGGATGTTTAGTGTGCAACCACATAGAAAAACTTAGAAAGGAGATTGAGGGTCTGCAGGAGGAACTAAGACAGGCAAGGCAGATTGGGGTGGGTTTAGCCCAATACTGGAGGGAGGAAGAAGGGGAGATGAGGGAGGGCGATTAACCCAACAGTGGTGAGGAGAGGGTCAGAAGAAGGGAAGCAGAGACAAAGGGGCCCTGGCCAGGAAGAACGATTGCCGGGGAAACCAGGTCAGGAGACAAAAGACAAATGGAAGGAGGAGATAGGGACTTGTGAGGGGAGGCGAAGAAGTGGCAAAAGTCATGGAGTGGAAAGGAGAGAACAGGTTACTATGAAGAGAGAGGGAGCGGGCATTTGTGAAGGGTCTTCAGAAAACAGCTGTGCACTGCTAGAGAGGAAGAAAGTGGAGGAGGGAAATGATGAAATTAGAGGAGTAAATAATAAATGCCTGGACCAAACTGGAGTGGGGGGGGGGAGAGAGAGTTCTGCTGGGAGAAATGCAACAGGGGTAAAAGGGGGAAATAATGTGCAGGAGGAAAAAGAGGAGCTGGAAATGAGAGAGGGAGATGAATGGAAGCAAGCAGGGAGTAAGAGGGGTGGAATCTTAGTGCTGGGGGACTTAATACTAAGTGGAGTTAGGTGGGGTAGCAAGGAGGAGAGGCATAGTCGCATTGGGGTGGAGGCCAGGCCAGGAATGACAGCGGAAAGGGTGGGACAGTCTGTTCTGAAATATGCTAGAAGGGGTAGGGACAAGCCTCATTTAATTATACATCTTGGGACAAACGATCTGGCTGACAAGACAGTAGATATAGTCCACAGGAGGTTTGAGGAACTAGCACAATTATGTGAGGGGGCAGGAAGATCAGTAACTTTTTCCGAGATACTTGTGCCAAAGGCAAGCACAACAAGAAAGTGAGAATAGAGGAATTTAACGGATGGCTAAGAACCTGGTGTTGTACTAAAGGGTATGGGCTGCTGGGGGTGGGAGGGACCTGGGATGACAGTAGGCTCTATGCCAAGGACAGACTACACTTGAGTGAGGAGGTAAAGAAAGTGTTGAAACAGAGGATGGAAGAGTATATAGAGGAAGCTGGGAATTTAAACTAGGAGTGGGGGGTGGCAGTTGGGGAAGAGATAAGCAGAGACCACATGTTGGGAAATCATATGAGCTACCCCATAACAGTGACAAGGACAAATGGCAAGTACTGTTGGTGATGCTAGGAAAGGAGGGCAGGATGGGGGGGAGGGTGGAAGGTGGTTACCCTTAATGCTAGGAGCCTTGGGAGGAAAACTGCAGAGTTACAGGTTCTCATGGCAGAGGGAGAGGTGGACATTGCAGCCATCATGGAAACATGGGCCACCCAATATAATGACTGGGACCTGTCTGTACCAGGGTACAGGTTATTTCGTAGGGACAGGGTGATTGGGAAAGGAGGGGTGGCACTATATGTGAAGGAAGGACTGAAGTGTGTAAGGAGGAAGGGAGGAGGTAGTAAGGAGTCACTTTGAGTAAATCCAGGATTCCAAGAATAGGATTCTTAGAATGGGAGTGGTGTACAGGCCACCATCTCAGACGGAGGAGTTAGACAGGGAACTAGCAGGACAGATCAGGAGGACCTCAGAAGGGTAGTGTGGTGATTGTGGGGACTTCAACATGCCAGGAGTGGACTGGAGCATCCCAACAACCAGGAACAGAAGGGAGCAGGTACTGCTGGATGCCTTCCAGGACAGCTTCCTGCTGCAAATGGTCAGTGAACCAACCAGGTTAGGGAATACCCTTGACCTTGTGCTGGCAAATGGGGACTTTGTGAGAGAACTTACAGTGGAGGAACCGCTGTCAGGGAGTGACCACCACTCAGTATGGCTCACAATGGATATGGGCAAGGAAGGAGTGGAATCTGGCACAAGAGTGCTGGACTTCAGGAGGGCCGACTTTGGGAGGATGGGGGAAGTGGTAAAAGGGTACCTGGCCAGAATTCAATCTAGTATGGATGCTAACCAGAGGTGGGAGCTCATAAAGCTGGGGATAGTGGAGGCAACCAAATTCTGCTGCAAAGTCCAGAGCAAGAAGGCTAGGGCTAAGAAACAGAGCTGGTTGAGCAAGGAGGTCATGGAAAAGGTAAGAAGGAAAAGAGCTGCCTTTAGGAAGTACAAGAAAACGGGAAGGGGGAGGACAGAGAGGAGTACTTGACAGAATCGAAGGAGGTGACAAGGGCAATAAGGGGAGCCAAAGCATCTACGGAACTCAGCCTGGCACAAGGCATTAAGAAGGGTGAGAAGGACTTCTTTAAGTACATCAGGGAGAAAAGGAGCTGTAAGGACCACATAGTAAGGATTAGGAAGGAAGTGGGTTGGTGGAAGAGGTACTATAAGGCAGAAGCACTAAATGAGTACTCTGCTCAGTATTTACTAAAAGAGAAGAGGGGTGACACCCAATGTGGGAGAAATGGCAGAAGCAGGAGGGAGGTGACGGATGGTAAATCATGGAGGCAGATTTCGAGAGGGTTTGAAGGCACTGAGGGTGGACAAGGCGCCAGACCCAGATGGCATCCACCCCAGGGTACTGAAGGAGCTGGCAGAGGTCCTTGCAGGACCTTGGCAGACCTTTTAATGCCTCACTACATTCGGTGTGTACCTCAGGACTGGAGGATGGCTCATGTGGTGCCTCCACAAGAGTGGCCCCAAGGATGACCCAGGAAACTACAGACCAGTGAGCCTCACATCTATCGTGCGTAAGCTAATGGAGACTATCCTGAAGAAGAGGCTGGTGGCCCTCCTAGAGGCCAAAGGACTACAGGACAGCAGACAGCATGGCTTCATGCGTGGCAGATCCTGCCAAACCAACCTGGTCGAGTTCTATGACTGGGTAACTAGGCAACTGGACAGGGCCATGCAGTGGATGTCCTGTATGTGGACTTCAGTAAGGCATTCGATCGTGCCACATGGAAGGCTGGGAAGTTAGCAGGCACAGGGCGGATGCAAAGCTGGTGAGATGGGTAGAAAACTGGCTGCAGGAAGGCAACAGAGGGTGGTGGTGGGTGGGGAGCTCTCACACCCAAGGGCAGCGACGAGCGGTGTCCCACAGGGCTCAGTGTTGGGACCAGTGTTGTTTGGGATATGCACTGCAGACATATCATGGGACATCAAGAGCAAGATCAGTCTGTTTGCTGATGATACCAAGGTTGGTGAGGTGGTGGATGACCTATGGGGATGGCAGGGGTTGCAGGATAATCTGGCAAAGTTTGAAACCTGGTCAGACACCTCGCAACTGGGGTTTAATGCCAAAAAGTGCAAGGTGCTGCATTTTGAGATGAAGAACCCAAGGAGGAGTTACCAGCTAGGGGGAGTGCAGCTTGCCCAAACAGAGGAGGAGAAGGATCTGGGTGTGCTCATTACAGGGTCAATGAACAACTCGGCACAATGTAGGAAGGCAGCTGCAAAGGCCAACAAAATGCTGGGTTGTATTGCAAGGAGTATATCCTCGAGGAGGGAGGAGGTGATTCTGCCACTGTATAGGTCATTAGTTAGACCACACCTGGAGTACTGGGCAGTACTGGCATCCGTATCTGAGAGGGACATTGGTTACTGGAGGGGTGCAGCGCAGGGCCACAAAGATGATCAAGGGGCTGGGGACTTATCACACGAGAGGAGGTTGAAGGAGTTGAACATGTACTCACTGGAGGAGAGGAGAGACAGGGGTGACATGATTGATACCTTTAAATACATGAAAGGAATAAACAAGACAGGTACAGAAGGGCTGTTCAAAGTAAGGGAGGGGAGGGCCACCAGGGGCCATGATATGAGACTGGAGCAAGGAAGGTTCAGGAGGAGATGAAGAGACACTTTTTACAGAGAGGGTGGTGGCTGCGTGGAATCGTTATCTGCAGAAGTGGTATGCAGTAGAACAGTGGACTGCTTCAAACGAGGATGGGACAGGACAAGGGGAGGGTTAATGAAGGAAGGGTGGAAGGAGGCAGCTGCAGAATAAGGGGTGCTAGTTGCACATTTGAGCAGACTTGATAGGCCTCTAGGCCTTTGTCTGCTGGCAAATTTCGTATGTTCGTATATTAAGCTCCTTTAGTCTCTCTTCATATGGGTTCTCTTGCAGGCCCTGCACCATTTTAGTTCCCCTCCTCTGGACTGCCTCCATCCTATGTCCTTGGGGAGATGGAGTCTCCAGAACTGGATGCAGTACTCCAGATGGGGTCTCACCAACTGTCTCTACAGAGGGATAACAACTTCCTGTTTTCTGCTGGTGATGCTTCTCCCTATACATCCCAGTATCGACCCAGCCCTCCCTACTGCCTTCTCACACTGCTTGCCAACCTTAAGATCATCTGATATGTTTACCCCCAGGTCCTTTCCATTTTTATTGTTGTTACTACCTCTTGTGTACTCTTCCTGGGTTTTGTTTCCAGGTGCATTATTTTGCACTTCTTTGCACTGAATCCAAGCTGCCATACTTGACCATTCCTCCAACCTTGTCAAGTCCCTTCTCATCCTTTCCACGCCTCTTTGTTTATCAACCCTGTTGCAGATGTTTGTGTCATCTGCAAAGAGGCATACTTTTCCTTCCAGTCCCTCTGCAATGTCACTTATAAAGACATTAAAAAGGACTGGACCCAATACTGAACCCTGCAGTACCCCACTAGTAATCCCCCTTTCTTCAGAGTGGACTCTGTTTACTACTACCTTCTGTGTCCTGTTGTCCAGACAATGTTTTACCCAGGCTACCTAATTTGTTTATTAATCTTATGTGTGAGACTGAGTCAAATGCCTTACTAAAATCTAGGTAGGCCATGTCCACAACCCCTCCCTGGTCTACTACTTTGGTCACCCAGTCAAAGAAATCGATTAGATTCAACTGACAACTCTTTCCCCACTGTGAACCCATGCTGCATTGGGTCCTATGCCCCACTGGCCTCTAGGTACTCAACAATTCTTGCCTCCAGAAGTGATTCCATCATTTTCCCTACCACAGAGGTCAAACTGACAGGTCTGTAGTTTCCTGCCACTGTCTAGCTCCCACTTTTGTGAAGGGGAATCATATCCACCCTCCTCCAGTCCTCAGGTACCACACCATCCTCCCATTATTTGTTAAAAAGGGTAGTCGGCGGTGTCACTAATTCTCCCCTTAATTCTTTTAGAATTCTGGAGTGAATCCTGTCCAGCCCCATTACTTTGTCCACCTTCAGTTTTAGGAGTTCTTTCATAACCCTTTCTTTTGTGAAAGGACTAGGATCGACCCACCTATCCAGAGTGCTTCTGTTAATTGGATTAGGTACCTCCCTCTCCTCCTCTTTTGTGAATACTGAGCAGAAGTATTCGTTCAGTATCCCTGCTTTTTCACTGTCCCTCTCTGCCCACCCACTGTCCATTCTACTCAGCCTCACTATCCCTTCCTTTGTCTTTCAACATTCCCTAACATACGTATAAAAGGTTTTATCCCCCTTCTTCTTCGAGTTGTCTATCTTTTCTTCAGTTTGGGCCTTTGCTATTCTGACTGCCTTCGCCGCTTCCTTCTGCCTTAACTGGTACTGTTCTCTGTCCTGCTCCTTCTGTGTTTCCTTATACTTCCTAAATGCTATCTTTTTCTCCCTAACCTTCCCTGCCACCTCTTTCGAGAACCATAGTGGCTTTTTCTTTCATTTTGATTTATTTGCTTCACACAAAGGCTTGTTCCCTTTGTGATGGCGGTTTTGATATTTCCCCATTGTTGCTCCACCCCTTCTTGCCTGCTTGCTACTGCTTTTCTAAGATACTCTCCCATCTTGCCAAAGTCAGCCTCCTGAAGGCCAGTACCCTCACTTTTGTATGGCTTGACTCTGCAGCTGAGATTATCATGAACCACACTGTTTGATTGTCACTTGTTCCTAGATGGCTACACACTTCTAGATCTGAGATCCTCTCATTGTCCCCTTTTGAGAGTATGAGGTCTAAGATTGCTCCCTTCCGAGTGGGTTCCAACACTAGCTGTCTGAGGCATGCCTCTTGCAGGGCATCAAGAATGGCCCTGCTCTTGGATGTGGCTGCAGCAAAGGTGCTCCAGTTAATATCTGGCATATTTCAGTCCCCCATCAACAGTATCTCCCCTTTCTCTGCCATCCTAAGAATGCCTTCTATCATATCCTTGTCCATTCCCTCCCCTGAGATGGGGGTCTGTATACAACCCCTGTGCGGACTGTGGTGCCATTTTCAGTCTCTAAGGTGACCCGCAGTGCCTCCTCTCCTCCCTGTTTATCACAGTATCATTGTAAAAGCCAGCAGAATAGACCCCATGGTCTATCGTGTCTGCTCGGAAGCTAGCCCCCTACTGGGAGCTCGCTCCTCCACCCGCCCAGCCCCATATATGGTTCTCCCTGGCCTCGGCTTCCACTTGTACCCGTCCCAAGCCTTTTTGAATCCTTCCACTGTGGTCTCTTCCACCAGACTCCTGAGCAGTGCGTTCCATGGTTCCACCACCCTCTCTGTGAAGAACTGCCTCCCATGCTCCCCCGTGTACTTCCCCCTTCCAGCTTCCACTCATGCTCCCTGGTAGTTCCCCCTTCTTAAGCCTGAACACTTCCCAAGCTCAACCCTTATTTATCCTCTTTACATACTTGAACGTCTCTATCATGCCCACTCTGTCCCTCCTCTCCTCCAATGCTTACAGAGTTCATCCAGTCTCTCCTCATAGGTCCTACCCTCCATGCCCGGAATCATCCTGGTCACCCTCCTCTGGACCCTCTCCAGCAGCGCTATGTCCCTCTTAAGATGGGGTCACCAGAACTGCACACAGTACTCAGGATGCGGACTAACCAGGGCATTATACAGAGGGACCATCACCTCCCTCCTCCTGGAGGTAATCCCCCCCGGTTATGTAGCCCAGTATCCTGTTTGCTTTTGCTGCAGCTCTTTGACAGTTCTCTGTGTTATTCATTTTGCTGTCCACCACTATCCCTAAGTCCCTCTCGCCCGATGTGACTTGCAATGTGGTCCCCCCCAGGGTGTATGCATGTCCCGGGTTTCTGAACCCCAGATGCAGCACCCTACATTTTCCTGCATTGAACTTCAACCCGCACTTCCTTGCCCACCCCACAAGGGTATCCAGATCTCCCTGCAAGGTCTCTCTCCTCTCCTACCCATCTGCCAGTGCTCCCAGTTTTGAGTCATCCGTAAAGAAACTCAGCCTACTCCTAAAACCCCACCCTATGTCAGACATAGGAATTGAACAGGAGTGGCCCCAGGACCGAACCCTGCGAGACCCCACTGATGACCCTTTGGGGGGAGGAGACTATCCCTCCAACCACCACTCGCTGTATTCGCCCCAAAAGCCAGTTTTCCACCCACCTGAGCAACTGCACCCCATCCCCCCAGCTTTGTTAGTTCACCTTTGTGGGGGTACTGAATCGAACGCCTTACTGAAATCCAGACAGAGGATGTCCACCGGCCTTTGTCGGTCCAGGGCACCCATCACCCAGTCATAAAACCCCACCAGGTTAGTCTGGCACAACCTCCATGGAACAAAACCATACTGCCTGTCATCCAGGTACCCCAGCCTTTCCAGCTGCCCCTCAGCCTCTCCATGATAATGCCCTCCATAACGTTGCCTACCACAGACATTAGGCTAATAGGCCTATAATTCCCTATCTCCTCTCTGGACCCCCCCCTTATGGATAAGCACATGAGCCACCTTCCAATCTTAAGGCACCCATCCTGTCTTCAGGGAGATGTTGAAGAGTGAGGCCAGTGGAGCTGCCAGCACATCCGCCAGTTCCTTCAGCACGCTTGGAAGCAGCCCATCTGGCCCTAGCGCCTTCTCAGTCTTTAGCGACCGGAATGCCTCTCTCTCACCCTATCTGCTGTGATTTTGCCCTCCCATCCCCCCTCCTCATGCATCCTCTCCTCTCCTTCTAGATGCAGCCCATCCCCTGCCCTATTCTCATCCAGTCCTTCAGCCTCCAACTGACCTCCTGGTTCAGTGGGCTCCTCTACCCTCCCATCGGGTTGGAAAGATCCCCACCTCCCCTGGTAAAGACAAAGGCAAAGTACTCATTTTTAACACCTCTGCTTGTTCCCCAGCTTCCTGCGCCCATCCCCACCAGCTCTAATCCTGCTGATCTGTGCCCCCCTTTACCACCCTGGTGAACCTCTTAGCCATAAAAATCACACTCTTCCCTCTCCCTCGCCCCCCTTGAGTGCTTTTGCGCGATAGGCAGCCTTTTCTCCCTCATCGCCTCCTGCACCTCCCAGGTCAATCAAAATGGCTTACTGGCCCTACATTGCTTGTGCCTTACCTTTGCGCAGGCCCTCGAAGCCTCCTGCACCCCTTCTTAATGGTCTCCCACATTACCAGCATCCATGTCTGGCCTTATCTCATCCAAGCACCCTTTAAGAATCCTTCCCATGCCCTCAAAGTCTGCCCCCCTGAAATCTATTACTTCTGTGTTAGTGCAAATTCTCCCCCAGAAACATAAAAAACCAGACCGTGGCATGGTCACTGACTGCCAACGTAGTAGCTCCAGGCCCTTATCTGGTCACTATCTGCTAGGACAATGTCTAGGATCTGATCCTGCCTAGCAGGCTCCCCCACATGGTGGACTAAGAAGGCATCCTGGAGGACATCCGTCAACCTCTGCTCCCTGGCCGCCAAGGATGTCATAGAGCCCCAGTCTGGCTCCCAGCATGTTCAGGTCACCCATGATCACCACCTCTGAGGCCACAGTGACCCCTGATGTTCTCAGCCAGATCATCCTCCAGTTCCGCTTCCATTGCGGTGGGTCTGTACACCACCCCTATTTTTAAACTTTTACCCCCCTTCGTTTGTAGGGTTACCCAAATTACCTCCACATCTCCTTCTGCCTCCTCGATTCCACCAACTACTATGTCATTTTTGACTATCAATACCACACACACACACACCCACACCCCTCTTCCCACCCCCCATCCTTCCAAAACACTGTGTATCCCTCTAAATTTAGGTCCTAATCATGCCTCTGGGTGGCCCATGTCTCAGTAATTGCCACCAAGTCTGCTGCACCCTCAACTAGCATTGCGTGGAGCTCTAGCAGTTTATTGCCCATACTCCTGGCATTGATCAGGACTGTCCTCCACCCGACTCCCTCTCCAGTCCTCTCAGCCTAGCGCAATCCCCCATCTCTCTTCCCCCCTGAGCTCCCCCTGGTCTTTTAACGCTACCCACAGCCTGCTTTGCATGATCTAGTCCTGAACCCTCAAGCTTCCTCGCTGTTCAGTCTTTCTATCCCTGCCCCCTTTACAAGATTAAACCCCACCTATCACCAATGAATCCAAAACGTTTTAGTTTAAGGATCTCCCTCCCCTCCAGGTTGAGGTGTAGCCTATGCCTGGCATACAGCCCCTTGTCTTCCATGTATCACAGCAGTTCCCCCATCAATCCATACCCTTCTGACTTGCACCACTCCCTGAGCCACTGGTTAACTCCCCAAAGTTTTTGCTTATTTTCCCCGCTTGCCCTTGGTACTGGCAGCATATCAGAAAAGGAGACTGAGCAGCCTATAGTGTGGCAAACCCTGGCCAATTCCCTGAATCTTGCCTATATCTCCAGTTCACTGTTCCCTTCTAAATTGTTTGTTCCCAGGTGAACTAGAACGTTTGGGGATCCTCCACATTCCCTTGCCACTGAGTATAGCTGGAATTTGGCCTTATGTACTGATAGGCCTGGGACATATTTAACCTTGACTGGGCTGACTTTTCCCCCCAACTCTCCCACTAGATATCTCTAATTATGGAGTCACTCAGCAGGAGCACCTTCACCTCTCCCCCCCCCAAGTTACTAGCCTGTTTGTGCCCTTCCATACTCCTCCTTCTGTCTGCGTCCCCCGGCTTGCTCCTTGCACCCCCACACAGCCTGGGTGTCTATTTTGTGCGTGTCCTTCCAGGTTCCCTCTTCTGCATATGTCCCCCAGTTTTCTCCTCTCACCCCCTGCAACTTGGGGGTCACAGGTCTGTATGTGCCCTTCCAGACTCTTCCTCCCGAATAAGGCCCCCTGCTTGCTCCTCGCCTCTCCCACAGCCTTGGCATCACTAGTTTGATTGTGCCCTTCCAGGCTCCCTCTTCTGTATCCCTTTCCCAGCTTGCTCCTCGCACCCCTCACAGCCTATCACTAGTCGCCTCTTAACTCATCCCCAGTTGGTCTGTTGCCATTGACTTTCCACTCAGGCCTCCTTCGCTTTCCTTCTCCCCTCCCTTCCCCCCTCAGGTTCTGCAGTAACGGACCCTTGTGTCCTAGTGCTCTCTACACCCCCCTCTTCTAGAGATTCCAGTCTCAGAGCTGGCCTACCCAGAGTGCTTCCCTCCTCACAACCCTCCTTGTCCGCTTTTCCCTTCCTCAGCTCTGCTTTGGGTCTTGGCCTTGTCCACCCCAACTCTGTTCTGTGTGTCCCCCTCTGCCTTACCTCCCTCAGACCCAGGCTCCTGCCCATCTCCCTGCCCTTCTGGTGCCCTGGTCTCACGTTCCACATGCCCTCCTTTGGATCAGGCCCCCTCGTCTATCCCCTGCCCCCCTCTGACACCTGACCAATCCCTCCATATCATCCTGCACCCCCTGACTGCCAGCCTCTTCCACCTCATCATCTGGGTACAGCAGGGTGAAGCAATTTGTAAGTGTGATGCCTGTCCAAGCTCCCCACTCCTGTCCCCCTCCCTCCCTTCCTTGGCTCTCTGCGCCTCCTTTGGAGTAAAGACCGTACACTGGTATTTTCATGTCTCTCCCACTGGAGTGACCATGTGATCCCAGTCCTCTCACTCCCGCTCTTATACCGTGGGGTATGCCATTTTGTCCTTGCCTATCATCATACGGTTCCTGCCCCTCTTCCCTCTCCAACCCATCCCCCTCCCCCCAACTGCTTCCGGATCCATTCAACCTCATGCCTAAGGCCTGCCAACTGGTAACACACTGGGAATCCCCCAAACCTTCATGCCCAATTCAATATTATGGCCGCCCCACACCCTGTACACCCAATCACCCTCCCAAAGATACCAGCTCTTGCATCATTCGATCCCATCCTCACTGTTAGGTGTGGGCAATATGGGCCCCCCTCAGCAATAAAAGTACCCTCCAATCCATATACACTCAATCAATCAACCCTTTTCCCAGTAGTAGCCAGCATATGCCTGAGCAATCAATACAAACAGTACCCAAGATGCAGTAGCCAGCACTACCCAAGCATCACCCTAATAGGATTAGGATGCTGCAAGGCCTTATGGGACTCACCCAATAAATGTAGGGCGAGCCTTGGGGTGGGTCGGAGTACACCACAGGCTGTGTCAAAACACAATCAGCCAAGTAGTCCTCTGGCAGTGATACCTTACACAATCACCAACTTGTCTGCTAAAATACCTTCCTCCTGCCCAAACTAAATGTAAAAGCACAATAAATGGCAGTTAAAACCAGCCCTCAAATACAATTACAAACACACAGAAATACCAGCTAAGAAAATCTTTCAGATCTACTTACACTCACAGCCACCAGCTAGAGGCTCCTTTTCCCCCTCCACTAACTGAACTCATTTGTTCAGTTGCTTTTATCCCTTCCCTTACACAGAGGGCTACTCCTCTCCCTCTTCTACCCTCCCTGTCTCTCCTGTGGGTTGTGTACCCTGGTATGTTAACATCCCAGTCATGGTTCTCTGTGTACCATGTTTCTGTGACTGCCACGATATCCAGGCATTCCTCTTCCATCAAGGCCACCAGTTCAGGAAGCTTATTGCCCAGACTACGGGCATTGGTATTCATTACCCTCCATTTCCTGATAGCCTTACCCCTTTTTGCCCCATCCCTGTCCTTGCTGCCTTTGTAGTTTTCTCCATTTGCCCCTGCTCTTCTCTCTATCAACGTCTCTATCTTGGTGTTTGCCTCACTTTCTACCCTGACTTTTTGGGGGAGCTAGGATTTCCTGTTCTGTTGCTAGCCTTGCTTGTAGAGCAGAAAGCAGCTAACTAAAAGAAGCTACATTTTCTTCTTAATTTAAAACTTATATCTCAGCAGGACTCAGTGTCAGCTAAGATTAAGTAGACAGATAACTTTATTAGAAGTAGAAGGGGTCTTATTTAGGGTTAAAAAAAAGAAAAGAAAGAAAGGCAGTGTGTGTTCTGTGCAGGGTAAGGTACTGTATCAGGTGACTTTGCTAAACCAGTAGGAGGAAAGAGAGCTTACCTGGAGGTGTGGTTTAGACACTCAGAAAAGCAGGTGAGTCAAATTACAATTTCCTGTTGCTAGCCTTTTTCTAGAAATTGCCTCCATCCCAGCCTCCACCCACCCACCCAAAGCCAGTTCTACTTTTATAGCCACTGGATTTAACTGTCAACAGGAACTTCCTGTTTGGTAGTAGGAAGGAAAGGATAATAGAGAAACATTGGTTTTGTCAACCCTGAAGTAGAAAATAGCTACTCCCTCCAGCTGCTGGTAGTGTATACTGAGCAAGAAAGAAGGAGACTACTGAAGAAGATAGGAAGTTGCTATCCCAGAACAGAAAGGGTGAGAGTTGTAAGGAGAGGAGAGAGTAAGCATCCAGAGAAACAGTACAGGGGACACAAACTAAGACATGATAAGAGTGGTGCAGTGCAATGGCTGGGGCGGCAGTGTTCGGGAGACATTCTGGAGGCTGCGATGCTGCCCTATTTGCTTGCACCTCTTGGTCTGAGAGAGGAGGTTGCCCGCTCCAGGCTGACCTGGCTAGGATTCGTGAAACCTCCTCCCACCCAGGGACCACCAGGGCCAATGCCACTACCTCAGAGGTTGCCAAGAAAAAGGAGTGGCTGGACCCAGGGTGGGCTCAAGGAGGGAGAGGGGTGAACAGAGTTGCATCCTCCAGCTGTACCTCTTCACAATCATTCACTCTTCTGGTGGATAGTGGTTTCCATGGAGGCACCTGTAGTGGAGACCATGAGGATGCTGGGGACCTTCACAAAGGAGACCCAAAGGAGGGTGGCATGGGACCCCACAGGGGAAGGAAACAACTCCTGGTGGGGGACTCAATCATAGGGGGTAGAAATGGGGGTGATGGGGAGAGGGAGGTAAGGTGCCTTCCTGGCGCCACGGCTTGGAGGGACAGGAAGCGAATCCTCAGGATCGTGGGAGAAGCTGCACGAGGGAGGGAGCTGGATGTCATTGTCCACCTGGGGACAAATGACCTGGCTAGAATGGGATCAGAGCAGTGCAAGAGGAGTTTGTAGAGTTGGGAAGGCCTTAGACAAGTAGCGACACACGTAACCTTCTCGGAGGTGCTGCCTGTCTATGGCAAGGAGATGCTAGGCACTTTCACCAGGGAATTCAATGAGTGGTTGAAAAACTGGTGGAGCCCAGGGTTTTGGCTTCATTGGGACTGGGGAGCCACCTGGAGGAATGCAGACCTATACTGGTGCGATGGTCTGCATCTGTCCAGGGGTGAACCAGAATCTAGGTGAGAGGTTTAATGCTTCATTGGCAAGCATTAAACTAGCCAAGGGGGAGGCACTGAAAGGAGCTGGGAAATCCGAGCCTCCCACAAAACATGGTGATTAGTGAAGTAAATGCCAGGGTACAGAAGTTATTAGGAGCAGAACAGATTTAAATGTAAAACAAGGCAAAGGCAGGAGGACAGAAATGGGGCTAAAAGGGTAAGGCTATCAAAAAGTGGAGGGTGATGAGTACCAATGCCCGTAGTCTGTGTAACAAGCTCCTGAACTAGTGGCCTTGATGGAAGAGGGTTTCCTGGATATTGTGGCAGTCACAGAAACATGGTACACAGAGAACCATGAATGGGATGTCAACATACCAGGATACGCAATCTACAGAAGGGACAGGGAGGGTAAAAAGAGGAGGAGTAGCTCTCATGTAAAGGAAGGATCAAAGCAACAGAACTAAAGAGTAAACAGGGAGCAGATGAGGCACTTTGGGTCACCCTGAGACAGGAAATGGCACCACAATCCGCATGGGGTTGTATACAGACCCCATCCTAGGGGAGGGAATGGACAAGGAAATGATAGAAGGCTTTTAGAATGGCAGAAAAGGGGAGATATTGTTGATGGGGACCTGAATATGCCAGATGTTAACTGGAGCACCTTTTGCTGCAGGCACATCCAAGAGCAGGGTCATTCTTGATGCCTCACAGGGGCATGTCTCAGACAGCTAGTATTGGAACCGACTCGGGAGGGAGCAACTTTAGACCTGGTACTTTCAAATGGGGATGGAGAAAGAATCTCAGATTTAGAAGTGGTAGCTATCTGGGGAACAAGTGACCACCAAACAGTGTGGTTCACGATAAACACAGCCATACAATCAAGCCACACTGTAAGCAAGAGTACTAGACTTAGGAGGGCTGACTTTGGGAAATGAGAGAGTGCCTCAGAAAAACACTAGCAAACAGGCAAGAAGGAGGGTGGAGGAACAATGGAAGTGATCAAACAGCCATCACAGAGGCAACAAGCCTTTGCGTAAAAAAAATCAATAAAACACAACGAGAAAAACGCTATGGTTCACAAAAGAGGTGGCAGGGAAAGGAGAAAAGGGCAGCATTCAGGAAATATAAGGAAACACAGAAGGAGCAGGACAGAGAACTTTATCAGTTAAAGCAGAAAGAGGCTGGGAAGGTAGTCAGAATAGCAAAGGCCCAAACCAAGAAAGGATAGCCAATTCTGTTAAGAAGGGGGATAAGACCTTTATAGGACATTAGGAGCGAAGAAAGACCAAAGGAGGGATACTGAAGCTTAATAAAGGAGAGGGAATGTGGGTAGAGGTGACAGTGAAAAGTAGGTTACTGAATGAATATTTCTGCTCAGTATTCACAAAGGAAGAGGAGGGGAGTTACCTAAACCAAACAAGAGAAACACTCTGAAGACGTGGGGTCGATACCAGTCCATTTACAGAAGAAAGGGTTCTGAATGAACTAATAAAATTGAAGGTGGACAAAGCAATGGGGCCTGATGGGATTCACCCAAGAATTCTAAAAGAACTAAGGGTAGAACTAGTGACATCGCTTGACTACCTCTTTAACAAATCATGGGAGGATGGGTGGTACCCAAGGATTGGAGGAGGGCAGATGTAATTCCTCTTCACAAAGTGGGAGCAGGACAGAGGCAGGAAACTACGACCAGTTAGTTTGACCTCAGTGTAGGGAAAATGATGGAATCACTTCTGAAGGAAAGAATTGTTGAGTACCTTGAGGCCAGTGGGGCACAGGACCCAAGGCAGCATGGATCACGATGGGAAGGTCGGTCAGACTAATCTAACAGATTTCTTTGACTGGTGACCAAAGTAGTAGATCAGGGAGGGGCTGTGGACATGGCCTACCTAGATTTTAGCAAGGCATTTGATACAGTCCCCACAAAAGATTAATACACAAGATAGACAGCCTTGGAATGGGTCCCAAGGTGGTAGCCTGATAAAAATTGGCTAGACAACAGGATGCAAAAGGTAGTAGTAAATGGAGTACACAGTGAAGAAAGGAGGGTTACTAGTGGGGCACTACAGGGTTGGTACTGGGACCAGTCCTTTTAATGTCTTTTATAAGGACATTGCAGAGGAACTGAAGGAAAAGTATGTCTCTTTGCAGATGACACAAAGATCTGCAACAGGGTTGATACACAGGATGGAGTGGAAAGGATGAGAAGGGACTGGCAAGGTTGGAGGAATGGTCAAATGTATGGCAGCTCAGATTCAATGCAAAGAAGTGCAAGATAATGCACCTGGGAAACAAAAACCAGGGAAGCGTATACAATGGGGGTGAGATATTGACAACAGTAAAATGGAAAGGGACCTGGGGTAATTATATCAGATGACCTAAAGGTGGGCAAGCAATGTGAGAAGGCAGTAAGGAAGGCTGAGGGATACTGGGATGCATAGGAAGAGGCATCAATAGTTGAAAACACAGGAAGTTGTTATCCTCTGTACAGACAGTTGGTGAGACCCCATCTGGAGTACTGTGTACAGTTCTGGAGACCCCATCTCCACAAAGACATAGACAGAGTGGAGGCTGTCCAGAGGAGGGTTAACTAAAATGGTGCAGGGTCTGCACCAGAAGACATACGAAGAAAGACTAAAGGAGCTTAATATGTATACTCTGAGGAAAGAAGGGAGAGAGGGACATGATAGAAACTTTCAAGTACCTCAAGGAATTAACAAAGTCCAAGAGGGTAGCATCTTCCAGAAAAGAGATGTGCAAGAACAAGGCACAATTTGAAGATAGAGGGGGACGGCTCAGGGTAATGTGAGGAAGTATTTTTCACTGAGAGGGTTGTGGATGATGGAACAGCCTCCTGAGGAGGTCGTGGAGTCAAGAACAGTGGTGGACTTAAGAATGCATGGGACAGGCATAAGGCAGTCCTAGGGGCGGTAAGAGAAGTAAGCTGTTGGTTAACTAGGATCTGCAGCTTATCTGTTAGGTAGGAAAATGGGCAGACTAGGTGGGCCAAGCGGTCCTTATCTGCCATCAAATTCTATGTTTCCCTGCTCCTCTCCAGTGCCTCTCTTTTGGGCTAGTTTAAATGCTTGCCAATGAAGCATTTAAACCCATCACCTAGGATCCTGGATCCCCTCCTGGACAGATGCAGACCACTGCTCCAGTATAGGCTTGCATCACTCCAGGTGGACCCCAAGTCCCCAGTGAAGCCAACCCCCTGAGCTCTGAACCAGTTTTTTAACCACTGATTGAATCCCATGGCGTGGAGCACTCTAGCCTCACCCATGCCATAGACGGGTAGTACCTCCGAGAAGGTTACCATGCATGCTACTTGTCTAAGGCCCCTCCCCAACTCCATAAACTCTTACTGCACTGCTCTGATCCCTTTCCCAGCCAGGTCATTTGCCCCTAGGTGGACAATGACATCCAGCTCCCTCCCCTGTGCAGCTGCTCCCGCGATCCTGAGGATTCACTCCCTGTCCCTCCAAGCCATGGCACCCGGCAGGTACCCTACCTCCCTCCCTCTCTCCTTATTCCCCTAATTCTACCCTCCTAACAATGGAGTCCCCCACCAGGAGTTGTTTCCTTCCCCTGTGTGGTCCCATGCCACCCTACTATGGGTCTCCCCTGTGGAGGTTCCCAGCATCCTCCTTGGTCTCCACTGTGGGTGCCCCCATAAAGGAACCACACTTTGCCAGAATGGCATATGAATTGTGGAGAGGTACAACTGGAGGGATGCACCTCTGTTCCACCACCCTCACCTTCCCTGAGCCCACTGTGGTCCAACTGCTCCTCTTTCTTGGCAACCTGTGAGGAAATGGCAGTGGCCCTGGTGGTCCCTGGGTGGGAGAGGAGGTCCTCCATATCATGGCCAACTCAGCCTGGAGATGAGCAACCTGCTCCCTCAGCCCAGAGGGTTGCCTACAGATGGGACAACACCACATTCTCCAGAATGTTTCCCGGAAGATTGCTGCTCCCCAGCCACTGCACTGCACCACTCTCATCATGTCTTATTTCTGGCCCCTTAACTGTTGTTTTGAATACTTTTTCTTTCCTCTGTTTATTTTTCTCCCTACTTACTTACTGTCTCTGTGAGCTCCTGATCTTCCTGTTCTGAGACAAGAAGTTCCTATATTTTCAGTAGTCTCCTTACTTGCTCAGAGTCAGACCTCCAGCAGCTGGGGGGGAGGGGGGCAGAGAGCTACTCTTTTCCTTCTAGGATAGTGAGTATTTTGTGGTTGTGTGATCACACATCTGCTGTTTCCAAACAGGAAGTTCCTGTTGTCAGTCAAATCCTGTGCCTATAAAAGTAGAACTGGTTAAGGATAAGGAGTGGACGGGAGAGAAGGAGGGCAATATAGCTCCAGTAGAGAAGTATAGTTATAACAGCAGTTCCTTCCTCTTGCTGTTCTCTGCCAGAAGCAATGTAGGGCAGATTTTAAATCCAAAACACCTGGCTTCCTTCTAGCTAAGCCAATCCTCCTAATTTACAGCTCTTTCTACACCTAGTTAATTGCACAGATAATTCTCTTCTGCCAACTCAAACACCTAGATAACTGCAACAATAACAATTCATTTCAGCCAACTCACACCAACACACTAACTTTTTTTTTTTTTTTACCCTAAATCGAAGGTCCTGGTAGTAGAGTTCTAGTTCTTTAGCTGCAGAAGAGAAGTATAGTTATAACAGCGGCTCCTTCCTCTTGCTGTTCTCTGCCTGTTCTCAGTACTAGCAATTGAGGGAGACAAAAGCAAGACTTCAAGATGGACATTTAATATATCACTTCTACAGGACCCCAATTTTAAGAGTTAGGTTAATCAGGAAGCCAAATATTTCTTTAGTATTAAGATAAGGGGCAGTGAGCCTCAATTGCCTGTGGGATACATTTAAGGCCTTTATGAGGCAAATAATTCCTTGGTTTCTCAGTAGCAAAAAGGAAAAAAATCTTAAGAAACTAAAGAAGGAAAGCAATTTTCCCACTCTTGAACAACAATTTAAAAGCAACCCTCAAACAAACAATCACCTCCTACACCAGATAATCCTGTTGAAGTATGAGATCAACAAGGCCTATTATGCCAGAGCAGTGTATGCTCCTTTTTGAGTAAAACAAAGTTATTGGGAATCAGGGGAATAAGCAGGGATGCTCTTAGCCTATAGGCTTAAGAAAGGTCCATGCAAAATAATATAGCGGGTATCAAATCAGCCCGAGGCAAACTATTGGTGACTAACAGTAAAATATTGAAGGAATTTTATAAACAACTATGTAGCAGTAACACAAGGGGGGGGGGGGGCAGAAGAAATGCATGCACTCCTGTCCTCAGTCTCTCCCCCAAAGTTGCACAACTCAGATAAAGACAGACATGGTGGACCTATCAACTGGGAAAAATTCAGTAGAGTGACACACAAGCTTCCATCTAACAAAACACAAGGACCAGATGGCCTACCTGGTGAATTTTATAAATCTCTGGAACCAGAAAACCAGGCATACCTATTTCAGACAATAAAGGAGTCATTGGCTACAAGAGCTCTTCCTGAATCTATGCAACATGAATCGTTTCTTTAATTCCTAAAAAGATAAAGACCTTCAGAAATGTGAAAGCTACCAACCAATTTATTTACTTAACATTGATTATAAAATGTTAGCAAAAATATTAGCAAATAGACTTAAAGGCCTGGTAAACAGAGTTCTGGGAGAGGAACAGGTGGACTTTGTTCCTAATAGGAAAGGGTATGAGAATGTGAGAAGACTGCTAGATTGCCAATGTCTAGTAAGCAAATGAAGGGACCCTGCCATAACCATAGCCATAGCCTGGATTTCTTTAAGGCTTTTGACTTGTTAAACTGGGATTATCTCCTTTCAACCCTAGAAAACTTTAATATAAGCAAGGAATTTCTGACTGGAGTGAACACCCTTTATACAAACCCAAAGTCAAGGGTAATTTTGAATAGATACTTATCTAACTCTCATTATCTACATTGTGGGGCAAGGCAGGGCTGCCCACTCACACCTTATTTATTTGTTCTGGCATCAGAACTACTACTGTGGGTAATTTCATATAAAAAATTGATAAGAGGTGTAAAATCAGGGGCAATAACTAATGAAGTCTTTGAATTTGCAGACGATGTACTGCTTACTATTGTGAATCCCAGTGGGCCATCAAACCTCTGGAAGACATTCTAGATCGTTTTTCCAAATTGGCAGGATTAGAAATAAACTGGAAGAAAACACAAGTTATGCCTGTTAATTAAATCTCAGACACAGATATAATCCTATGCAGGATAAATGGGGAGACGTGGTGTAAGGAATCCTTAACATACCTAGGAATCAATATACCAAGGACCCACAAAAATCCTAGAGCTAAACTTGGGCCCCCTACTGAAAAACATAGAGAACGATCTCATGAAGTGAACCAAATTAAATCTGTCAACTTGGGGTAAAATCAATTCCATCAAGATGATGGTAGCATCTAAATTGTTTTTTCTCTTTCAAAACATTCCTTTTAGTTTACCGAGTAAATTCTTTAAGCAGTTGAATGGCATGATTAGAAGGATCCTTTGGGGAAGTGCCCTGCCAAGGTTATCCCTAAATAAATTAAAAGCCAATAAATTTGAAGGGGGATTTGGCTCATCAAACTGGGAAAAATACCTATTAGCTTTCAGGTTTAAACAAGCAGTGTGGTATATTACATCAGACAAAGGTGTGAAGTGCCCCATATGGTACAGATTAGAGAAACAGATGGCACTCCCTCTTTCTTTAATGGACTTTTTATTCACTAAGAAGATTACACAGCATAAAGTGTCTGCCTGTGTCTCAGAATCTATACAAACTATCCAAAAAGTACAAAAACTCTTGAATTTGAAGATCCATCGCTACATTTAACACCGGTTTGGGAGAATACCAAGTTGCTACATGATAGTAAAACTTTACAAGACCCGGGATGATGGGGAACATTGGGTATTAAAAAACTAGGGGACCTATTAAATGAGGCAGGCATTTTGTTATCTTTCGAAGAATTAAGACAGACATACAAAGTGCAAAGATTTCATTTCTCATTTATTTACAGATCCAGCAAGTCTTGTTGAATTCTATACTAGGCCGTACTGTAACACTCAGATTCTGGATTCACAGAATGAACCCAGTTAATAAAAGTGGTAAACCTGAGAAAAGGGGCAAGTTTGGGGTACAAACAGCTGGTTTAAATAACAGATCAGAAATTATTAACACTAGAGGCAAGGCAAAAATGGGAAAGTGAATTAAAATTAGCCATATTTGAAGCAGAAAGGGACTCCACTTGGAAAAATGCACGTATGGTGGGTAAAGAAACTCTAGGTAGAACAGTTCAGTTTAAAATATTACATCCTTATTATTATTCCCCATGACGGTTACAAATGTACAACTAATGGGATATATCCCAGATGGACCCAGTTAAAGGTGCCAACAAAAACAGACAAACCTTCTACACATGTTATGGGACTATCCATGCACTGTCCCCCTTGGGAGAATGATTAATAAACTCTGTGAGACAGCATATGCTGTCTTAAATCCATATAGCTCTAAATTCTTGATCCTATGAACTGACTCAAGCAATGGGGTGGTAAACAATTTTCAGAAGGTGGGAACCTGGGTGGTGGCATTAGTACTCAAATTAGTCTTTTTATCAAATTGGAAATCAGCTGTGGCACCTTCTATTCAAGAATGTTATAATAAATTGGGAGAAACTATAAACAATGAATGAATAGCTCGTCATTTAATGTGTAAACTCTGTATCTTTGAAGCAGTTTGGTCTCCAGTCTTTAAAATGTTCTAGAAATCCACAAGGAGAGTTTAGGGCACCACCAAAGTCTTAGAATAATTAGTTGAATGAAGTTCTTGATTAGATGTAATAAATTTGACAAGTTGTATTTCATATATTATGAAGTCTAATGCTTAGTCAGTGTACTTCAGTTAACTTACAACAATAGTCTGTACACATTACATCTTTTTAAATTGTTTAAGAGCTTTCATCAACTGTATATATAATTATTACTGAAATACGTTTTTTTTTTTACACTACAAAATCAATAAAATTCTTTATGGGAAAAAAGTAAGAAAATGCTGGCACCAAATGCAATGTGTTTTTGCTGAAAAACTTTTTTATAAAAAAAAAAAAATGAAAAAATACAGAATAACCTAACTCACTTTTATCTAAATGCTAAGCAGAGAAAACACAACAATTGGGAAGTCTGTGAGTTAAGGCAGACTCGAACCATAGAAACAAATCAGACTCGAACCCTTGAAGTTGCTCACTCAGTGTCTCAATCCTAACTCACTACTGAGGACCAAACATAGACCCCCAAATACCTTTGGCTGACTAGCTCAAAACACTGCATCATTGTGCATCTCTCTGACATCACAGGATCAGACATCTATTTGGGCACTGGGAAACCACCATCTAAAGACGACGTACAAAGTAGATTTGCTATCTCCTCCAGCTCAGTTATGCAGATTCCAGTCCCAGCTTTTGTTCCCCATCTGACTTACTTAATGGGGTTTCTGTCTCCTGACTTCGCCTTGTTTACACTCACAACATGTATCTTGGGTTATGATAGGAAAGTAGTCCCTTTGACGTTCAACCCCACAACTAAAGACCTTTAGATGTCAGGGACTCTTGCTGTCCACACCCAACAGGCTTGTACAGCCAGCTCAGTTTAACAGAGAGTAATGTGATTTTCCATATCACTGAAGGTATTTTACCAACTAAAAATAGATAATAGGATTTAAAAAAACACACTGCAAGTTGCCACGCACTCCTGCTTTTGTTTTACTAAGATCTGACACCACTGTGCTCAGCTTTCTTTCTCTGGTTTTGTATAACCAAAACACAGCAAGCAACCCTTGGTTATGGCAGAGGAGATGTTCATCAGTTAGGAGAAGAAGGTGCTGTCATCACTTACAGGGTGAGCTATGCAGAGGCCCTGGCTCTGCTCGTGTGTGGGATGACTGGTAGGCATGTGAATCATTGGTGAATATATGCTGGAATAGCCTAGCCGCTGTAGGTGGGGGAGAACACCTGAGGCCAAGGGCTCCTTATGAGCCTGACATGACCCAAGCCTGGTAAGGGCCAGGTGGAGGATCTAGTGACACAGGAGCAGGAGGACACCCCAATAACTCTCACCAGATTCTGCACGAGAAGAAATGAGCCCCCTTGAACTGTCAGCAAATGAGGTTTAATGCAAATGGCAACTGGGGTTTAACACAGTGCAAGATCATGCACATAGGGAAAAGAAACCCTGAAGCCACCTATAGGTTGGGAGGTGGGTTGCTAGCAATCACAAGGGAAGAAAGAGACTTGGGCATCGTCATCACAGACAACTTGAAATCATCCAAGTAGACCACTAAAGCAGTAGGTAAGGCTAGGGGGATGTTGGGGTGTACTACTAGGGGTATCAGAAGTCAGAAGAGGGAGGTAATAATCCCTCTTTACAAGACACTGGTTAGGCCCCATCTGGAGTATTTTGTGCAGTACTGCAGGCCACACCTGCACAAGGACATTAACAAAATGGAGGCAGTCCAGAGAAAGACAACCACAATGGTGTAGGGACTGCATCAGGAAACATATGAGGATAGATTAATGGAGTTTAATATGTATACCGTAGAGCAAAGGAAGGAACGAGATGGTATGATCGAAACATTCAAACATCGTAAGGTTATTAATAAGGTGAAAGAGTCTAACATGTTTCAATATAAGAAAACTAGCAGGAAAGAGGACACAGCATGAGATTAGAGGGAGGCCGATTAAGGGGTAATGTGAGGAGATTCCTTTTCACAGAAAGAGTGGTGGAAGCAAGGAACAGCCTACCTCAGGAAGTGGTGGATATGAATACAGTGCAGGGCTTCAAACAGGCATGGGGTAGGCGTAAGGGAGCAATACAGATTAGTATATGAACAGATGGGCCATTGACGGAGTAAAGGTCTTTAGCCATTCATAAGGTAGAAAAAAATGGGCAGACTAGATGGACCTTGCGGTCCTCATCTGCCATTAACTTCTATATTTCCATGTTAGTTTAGGGCCTACTGCCGAGCCAGATATGCCAGTCTTGAAAGGCAAAGCCTGCCATTAGCTGAATGCAGACTGCAGTTCCCAGCAGTCTAGAGGCCACCTCACTGGTATCATAAGATCCCCTTGACTGGTTCCTCACCAGCTTCAGTCCTTTTTCAGAAAGGCAGATAGCACCCCTGACTAACTCACTATGTGGCATGGCTGCTAGGAGTGGACCTAGTTGTGCCCATATGCACTTGTTGTTGGCTGCCTGATGTGCCACAATGCACACTACATGCAAGCCAAGCTGAAAGGTGCCTGAGCAGAGTCAGCCTCAGTAGGAAGGTCCCATAATGGGCTTTAGGCCCTGTCAGGTTACGCAAGACCACATCCCCTGACTTGGGGGAAGGTATTGCCCTATAGGGCAGGAAGAGTCACTCAGAGAACAAGGCGCCCAGTGACAAAGTTCAGAGGAACAGAAACGTCACACCACTCACCATCCAGAAAGAAAAAGGGGACCACACAAAAACAGTGTCCAGCTTCTGTATAATATCTAGCAATGGAAGACGTATAAATTATCCTCAGCAGAGGGAGTCCTAACTCCTAACGTTTCACCTTTTAAAAAGGCTTTTTCTAAGGGATGCACCCTCTAGGGTATGATCGCTTTTATAGCCATCTCTTAACTATGCAATTCATAAAATTTAAAGTGACATGGTACAATTACTGCCAAAGTTTCTCCCTAGACAAGAGTAAATCCTATATATAAATACCCCAACATTAACAATCTATAAATCCAAGGGATGCAGGGCCAAAACCCACTGCAAACCATGTAGACAGCCACAGCGCCAAGGTGGTCCGTAAACACATTTGCCAGTTGACCTGGTCAATGAAGACAAATCTGTGTCACTGTGGGGGATGTTAACAACTTTGCTGACAAATTGACCTGGTGAAAACACTGGCAATAGCTAAAGAGCTGAATAAAATGAGCACACTTCAGTGTGAAAGGGTTTTAATTTTATTTTGGGTTGGAATCTGCGGGGAAGAAAGAGTAACACTGTAGAGCACAGAGCTGAGGGGACCTCTGAAGAACTTGTGGCTGAATATATAGGGAAGATTAACCCCACAAGCCAGAGACAGTTAGATTTGGGGAAGTCTACAAGAAGAACTGCTTGAAAGCAGGGCGAGCAAATAAAAGCTTTGAGATCAGAGTCAGTTTACCATAAGCAGAACAAAGGCACAAGAGTTAGTGGCCGGTGAGGATCAGGGAGAGACTTCATTCCTGCAGTAAACACTGTACTGAGGCACTAGAGTTAGTGGCCAGTGAGTATCAGGGAGAGACAATTTATTCCAGCAGTATACACTGTACTGAGGTACTAGAGTTAGTAGCCAGTGAGGATCAGGGAGAGAGACAGTTTATTCCAGCAGTATAGTCTGGACTGGGGCACTAGAGTTAGTGGACAGTGAGGATTAGGGAGAGAGAGAGTTTATTCCTGCAGTATAGTCTGAACTGAGGCACTAGAGTTACTGGCCAATGAGGATCAGGGAGAGACAGTTTATTCCTGCAGTATAGTCTGTGCTCAGGCACTAGAGTTAGTGGCCAGTGAGGATCACGGAGAGACAGTGTATTCCTGCAGGACAGTCTGTACTGGGGAACTAGAGTTAGTGGCCAGTGAGGATCAGGGAGGGACAGTTTATTCCTGCAGTATAGTCTGTACAGGGGCACTAGAGTTTGTGGTCAGTGAGAATCAGGGAGAGAGAGTTTATTTCTGCAGTACAGTCTATACTCAGGTACTAGAGTTAGTGGCCAGTGAGGATTAGGGACAGAGAGTTTATTTCTGCAGTATAGCCTGTACTGGGGCACTAGAGTTAGTGACCAGTGAGGATCAGGGAGAGAGAGTTTATTTCTGCAGTACAGTCTATACTCAGGTACTAGAGTTCATGGCCAGTGAGGATTAGGGAGAGAGAGAGAGTTTATTTCTGCAGTATAGTCTGTACTGGGGCACTAGAGTTAGTGACCGGTGAGGATCAGGGAGAGAGAGTTTATTCCTGCAGTATAGTCTGTACTGGGGCACAAGAGATAGTGGCCAGTGAGGATCAATGAGACACAATTTATTCCTGCAGTACAGTCTGTGCTGAGGCACTAGAATTAGTGACAAGTGAGGATCAGGGAGAGACAGTTTATTCCTGCAGGACAGTATGTACAGGGGACATAGAGTGAGTGGCCAGTGAGGATCAGGGAGGTACACTTTCTTCCTGCAGTATAGTCTGTGCTGAGGCACTAGAGTTAGTAGCCAGTGAGGATTAGGGAGAGACCGTTTATTCTAGCAGTATAGTCCGTATTGGGGCACTAGAGTTAGTGGCCAATGAGGATCAGAGAGAGACAGCTTATTCCTGCAGTATAGTACGTAATGAGGCACTAGAGATACTGGCCAGTGAGGACAGGGAGAGAGACTTTATTCCTGCAGTACAGTCTGTACTGAGACACTAGAGTTAGTGACCAGTGAGGATCAGGGACACACAGTTCATTGCTGCAGTATAGTCTGTACTGGGGCACAAGAGTTGGCAGCCAGTGAGGATCAGGGAGAGACAGCTTATTCCTGCAGTATAGTCTGTACTGGGACACTAGAGTTAGGGTCAGGGAGAGAGTTTATTCCCGCAGTAAAGTCTGTACTGGGGCACTAGAGTTAGTGGCCAGTGAGGATCAGTTTTTTCCTGCAGTATAGTCTGTACTGGGACACTAAAGTTAGGGCCAGTGAGGATCAGGGAGAGACAGTTTATTCCTGCAGTATAGTCTGTACTGGGGCACTAGAGTTAGGGCCAGTGAGGAACAGGGAGAGACAGTTTATTCCTGCAGTATAGTCTGTACTGGGACACTAGAGTTAGCGGCCAGTGAGGATCAGGGAGAGACAGTTTATTCCTGCAGCACAGTCTGTACTGGGGCACTAGAGTTAGGGCCAGTGAGGATCATGGAGAGACAGTTTATTCCTGCAGTATAGTCTGTACTGGGACACTAGCGTTAGCGGCCAGTGAGGATCAGGGAGAGACAGTTTATTCCTGCAGCACAGACTGTACTGGGGCACTAGAGTTAGGGCCAGTGAGGATCATGGAGAGACAGTTTATTCCTGCAGTATAGTCTGTACTGAGGCACGAGAGTTAGTGGCCAGTGAGAGACAGTTTATTCCTGCAGTATAGTCTGTACTGAGGCACGAGAGTTAGTGGCCAGTGAGAGACAGTTTATTCCTGCAGTATAGTCTGTACTGGGACACTAGAGTTAGGGCCAGTGAGGATCAGGGAGAAACAGTTAATTTCTACAGTATAGTCTGTACTGGGACACTAGCGTTACTGGCCAGTGAGGATCAGGGAGAGACAGTTTATTCCTGCAGTATAGTCTGTACTGGGGCACTAGAGTTGGTGGCCAGTGAGAGTCAGTTTATTCCCGCAGTATAGTCTGTACTAGGGCACAAGAGTTGGTGGCCAGTGAGGATCAGGGAAAGACAGCTTATTCCTGCAGAATAGTCTGTACTGGGACACTAGCGTTACTGGCCAGTGAGGATCAGGGAGAGACAGTTTATTCCTGCAGTATAGTCTGTACTGGGGCACTAGAGTTGGTGGTCAGTGAGAGTCAGTTTATTCCTGCAGTATAGTCTGTACTGGGGCACTACAGTTAGTGGCCAGTGAGGATCAGGGAGAGGCAGTTTATCACTGCAGTACAGTCTGTACTGGGGCACTAGAGTTAGTGGCCAGTGAGGATCAGGGAGAGACAGTTTATTCCTGCAGTATAGTCTGTACAGGGGCACTAGAGTTAGGGCCAGTGAGGATCATGCAGAGACAGTTTATTCCCGCAGTCCAGTCTGTACTGGGGCACAAGAGTTAGCGGCCAGTGAGGATCATGGAGAGACAGTTTATTCCTGCAGTATAGTCTGTACTGAGGCACTAGAATTAGTGGCAAGTGAGAGTCAGTTTATTCCTGCAGTATAGTCTGTACTGGGGCACTAAAGTTAGTGGCCAGTGACAGTCAGGGAGAGAGAGTTTATTCCTGCAGTATAGTCTGTACTGGGACACTAGAGTTAGCGACCAGTGAGGATCAGGGAGAGAGAGTTTATTCCTGAAGTACAGTCTGTACTGGGACACTAGAGTTAGTGGCCAGTGAGGATCAATGAGAGACAGTTTATTCCTGCAGTATAGTCTGTACTGGGGCACTAGAGTTAGTGACCAGTGAGGATCAGGGAGAGACAGTTTATTCCTGAAGTATAGTCTGTACTGGGACAGTATAGTTAGTGGCCAGTGAGGATCAATGAGAGACAGTTTATTCCTACAGTATAGACTGTACTGGGGCACTAGAGTTGGTGACCAGTGAGGATTAGGGAGAGACAGTTTATTCCTGCAGTATAGTCTCTACTGGGGCACTACAGTTAGTGGCCAGTGAGAGAGTTTATTCCTACAGTATAGTCTGTACGGGGACACTAGAGATAGTGGCCAGTGAGGATCAGGGGGAGCGAGTTTATTCCTGCAGTATAGTCTGTACTGGGACACTAGGGTTAGTGGCCAGTGAGGATCAGGGAGAGACAGTTTATTCCGGCAGTAGAGTCTGTACTGATGCACTAGAGTTAGTGGCCAGTGAGAGACAGTTTATACCTGCAGTATAGTCTGTACTGGGACACAAGAGTTAGGGCCAGTGAGGATCATGGAGAGACAGTTTATTCCTGCAGTATAGTCTGTACTGGGGCACTAGAGTTAGTGGCCAGTGAGGATCAGGGAGAGAGAGTTTATTCCTGCAGTATAGTCTGTACTGAGGCACTAGAGTTAGTGGCCAGTGAGAGAGAGTTTATTCCTGCAGTATAGTCCGTACTGGGGCACTAGAATCAGTGGCCAGTGAGGATCAGGGAGAGACAGTTTATTCCTGCAGTATAGTCTGAACTGGGACACTAGAGTTAGGGCCAGTGAGGATCATGGAGAGATGGTTTATTCCTGCAGTATAGTCTGTACTGGGGCACTAGAGTTACTAGCCAGTGAGGACCAGGGAGAGACAGTTTATTCCTGCAGTATAGTCTGTACTGGGACACTAGAGTTAGTGGTCAGTGAGGATCAGGGAGAGACAGTTTATTCCTGCAGTATAGTCTGTACTGAGGCACTAGAGTTAGTGGCCAGTGAGGATCAGGGAGAGACAGTTTATTCCTGCAGTACAGTCTGTACTGGGACACCAGAGTAAGCGGCCAGTAAGGATCATCGAGAGACAGTTTATTCCTGCAGTATAGTCCGTGCTGGGGCACTAGAGTTAGTGGCCAGTGAGAGTCAGTTTATTCCTGCAGTATAGTCTGTACTGGGGCACTAGAGTTAGTGGCCAGTGACAGGCAGGGAGAGAGAGTTTATTCCTGCAGTACTGAGGCAGAAGAGTTAGTGACCAGTGAGGATCAGGGAGAGACAGTTTATTCCTGTAGTATAGACTGTACTGGGCCACTAGAGTTGGCGGCCAGTGAGGATCAGGGAGAGACAGTTTATTCCTGCAGTATAGTCTGTACTGAGGCACTAGGGTTAGTGGCCAGTGAGGATCAGGGAGACAGTTTATTCCTGCAGTATAGACTGTAGTGGGCACTAGAGTTAGTGGCCAGGAGAGACAGTTTATTCCTGCAGTATAGTCTGTACTGGGACACTAGAGTTAGTGGCCAGTGAGGATCAGGAGGACAGTTTATTCCTGCAGTATAGTCTGTACTGGGGCACTAGAGTTAGTGAGCCAGTGAGGATCAGGGAGAGACAGTTTATTCCTGCAGTATAGTCTGTACTGGGACACTAGAGTTAGTGGCCAGTGAGGATCAGGGAGAGACAGTTTATTCCTACAGTATAGACTGTAGTGGGGCACTAGAGTTGGTGGCCAGTGAGGATCAGGGAGAGACAGTTTATTCCTGCAGTATAGTCTGTACTGGGAGCACTAGAGTTAGTGGCCAGTGAGGATCAGGAGAGACAGTTTATTTTACTGCAGTATAGTCTGTACTGGGGCACTAGAGTTAGTGGCCAGTGAGGATCAGAGAGACAGTTTATTCCTGCAGTATAGTCTGTGCTGGGGCACTAGAGTTAGGGCCAGTTAGGATCATGGAGAGACATTTTATTCCTGCAGTACAGTCTGAACTGAGGCACTAAAGATAGTGGCCAGTGAGGATCACGGAGAGACGGTTTATTCCGGCAGAACAGTCTGTACTGAGGCACAAGAGTTAGTGACCAGTGAGGATCAGGGAAAGACAGTTTATTCTTGCAATACAGTCCGTACTGGGGCACTGGAGTAAGTGGCCAGTGAGGATCAGGGAGAGACAGTTTATTCCCGCAGTATAGTCTCTACTGAGGCACTAGAGTTAGTGACCAGTGAGGATCAGGGAGAGACAGTATAATCCTGCAGTATAGTCGGTTCTGGGGCACTAAAGTTAGTGACCAGTGAGGATCAGGGAGAGACAGTTTATTCCTGCAGTATAGTCTGTACTGGGGCACTAGAGTCAGTGGCCAGTGAGGATTAGGGAGAGACAGTTTATTCCTGCAGTATATTCCGAAATGAGGCACTAGAGATACTGGCCAGTGAGGATAAGGGAGAGGCAATTTATTCCTGCAGGATAGTCTGTACTGAGACACTAGAGTTAGTGACCAGTGAGAGACAGTTTATTCCTGCAGTATAGTCTGTACTGGGACACTAGCGATAGTGGCCAGTGAGGATCAGGGAGAGACAGTTTATTCCTGCAGTATAGTCTGTACTGGGACACTAGAGATAGGGCCAGTGAGGATCATGGAGACAGTTTATTCCTGCAGTATAGTCTGTCTGGGGCACTAGTAGTGGCAGTGAGGATCAGAGAGGAGACAGTTTATTCCTGCAGTATAGTCTGTACTGAGGCACTAGAGTTAGTGGCCAGGAGAGACAGTTTATTCCTGCAGTACAGTCTGTACTGGGCACTAGAGTTAGTGGCCAGTGAGGATAGGGAGAGCAGTTTATTCCTGCAGTATAGTCTGTACTGGGCACTAGAGGTAGTGGCCAGTGAGGATCAAGGAGAGACAGTTTATTCCTGCAGTACAGTCTGTACTGGGGCACTAGAGTTAGTGGCCAGTGAGGATCAGGGAGACAGTTTATTCCTGCAGTATAGTCTGTACTGGGACACTAGAGTTAGTGGCCAGTGAGGATCAGGGAGAGACAGTTTATTCCTGCAGTATAGTCTGTACTGGGCCTAGAGTTAGTGGCCAGTGAGGATCAGGGAGAGACAGTTTATTCCTACAGTATAGACTGTAGTGGGGCACTAGAGTTGGTGGCCAGTGAGGATCAGGGAGAGACAGTTTATTCCTGCAGTATAGTCCGTACTGGGACACTAGCGTTAGTGGCCAGTGAGGATCAGGGAGAGACAGTTTATTCCTGCAGTATAGTCTGTACTGGGAAACTAGAGTTAGTGGCCAGTGACAGTCAGGGAGAGAGAGTTTATTCCTGCAGTATAGTCTGTACTGAGGCACTAGAGTTAGTTGCCAGTGAGGATCAGGGAGAGACAGTTTATTCCTGCAGTATAGACTGTACTGGGACACTAGAGTTAGTGGCCAGTGAGGATCAGGAGAGACAGTTTATTCCTGCAGTATAGTCTGTACTGGGGCACTAGAGTTAGGGCCAGTGAGGATCATGCAGAGACAGTTTATTCCCGCAGTACAGTCTGTCCTGGGGCACAAGAGATAGCGGCCAGTGAGGATCAATGAGAGACAGTTTATTCCTACAGTATAGACTGTACTGGGGCACTAGAGTTGGTGGCCAGTGAGGATCAGGGAGAGACAGTTTATTCCTGCAGTATAGTCTGTACTGGGGGACTAGAGTTAGTGGCCAGTGAGAGACAGTTTATTTCTGCAGTATAGTCTGTACTGGGACACTAGAGTTAGTGGCCAGTAGGATCAGGAGAGACAGTTTATTCCTGCAGTATAGTCTGTACTGAGGGACTAGAGTTAGTGGCCAGGGAGACAGTTTATTCCTGCAGTACAGTCTGTACTCGCACTAGGTTGGCCAGTGAGGATCAGGGAGGACAGTTTATTCCTGCGGTATAGTCTGTACTGAGGGCACTAGAGTTAGTGGACCAGGAGACAGTTTATTCCTGCAGTATAGTCTGTACTGGGACACTAGAGTTAGTGGCCAGTGAGGATCAGGGAGACAGTTTATTCCTGCAGTATAGTCTGTACTGGGCACTAGAGGTTGCCAGTGAGGATCAGGGAGAGACAGTTTATTCCTGCAATACAGTCTGTACTGGGACACTAGAGTTAGTGGCCAGTGAGGATCAGGGAGAGACAGTTTATTCTTGCAGTATAGTCTGTACTGGGGCACTAGAGTTAGTGGCCAGTGAGGATCAGAGAGACAGTTTATTCCTGCAGTATAGTCTGTACTGGGAACTAGAGATAGTAATGTGGGAGACAGTTTATTCCTGCAGTATAGTCTGTACTGGGACACTAGAGTTAGTGGCCAGTGAGGATCAGGAGAGACAGTTTATTCCTGCAGTATAGTCTGTACTGAGACACTAGAGTTAGTGGCCAGTGAGAGACAGTTTATTCCAGCATTATAGTCTGTACTGGGACACTAGAGTTAGGGCCAGTGAGGATCATGGAGAGACAGTTTATTCCTGCAGTACAGTCTGTACTGGGGCACTAGAGTTAGTGGCCAGTGAGGATCAGGGAGAGACAGTTTATTCCTGCAGTATAGTCTGTACTGGGGCACTAGAGTTAGTGGCCAGTGAGACAGTTTATTCCTGCAGTATAGTCTGTGCTGGGACACTAGAGTTAGTGGCCAGTGAGGATCAGGAGAGACAGTTTATTCATGCAGTATAGTCTGTACTGGGGCACTAGAGTTAGTGGCCAGTGAGGATCAGGAGACAGTTTATTCCTGCAGTATAGTCTGTACTGGGGCACTAGAGTTAGCGGCCAGTGAGGATCAATGAGAGACAGTTTATTCCTGCAGTATAGTGTACTGGGGCACTAGAGTTAGTGGCCAGTGAGGATCAGGAGAGACAGTTTATTCCTGCAGTATAGTCTGCACTGGGGCACTAGAGTTAGTGGCCAGTGAGGATCAGGAGAACAGTTTATTCCTGCAGTATAGTCTGTGCTGGGACACTAGGTTCCAGCCAGTGAGGATCAGGGAGACAGTTTGTTCCTGCAGTACAGTCTGTGCTGGGGCACTAGAGTTAGGGCCAGTGAGGATCAGGAGAGAGTTTATTCCTGCAGTACAGTCTGTACTGAGGCACTAGAGTTAGGGGCCAGTGAGGATCAGGAGAGAGTTTATTCCTGCAGTATGGTCTGTGCTGGGGCACAGAGTTAGTGACCAGTGAGGATCAGGAGAGACTTTATTCCTGCAGTATAGACTGTGCTGGGGCACTAGAGTTGGTGGCCAGTGAGGATCAGGGAGACAGTTTATTCCTGCAGTATAGTCTGTACTGAGGCACTAGAGTTAGTGGCCAGGAGAGACAGTTTATTCCTGCAGTATAGTCTGTACTGGGACACTAGAGTTAGGGCCAGGAGGATCAGGGAGAGAGAGTTTATTCCTGCAGTATAGTCTGTACTGGGTCACTAGAGTTAGGGCCAGTGAGGATCAGGGAGAGACAGTTTATTCCTGCAGTATAGTCTGTACTGGGGCACTAGAGTTAGTGGCCAGTGAGGATCAGGGAGAGACAGTTTATTCCTGCAGTATAGTCTGTACTGGGGCACTAGAGTTAGTGGCCAGTGAGGATCAGGGAGAGACAGTTTATTCCTGCAGTATAGTCTGTACTGAGGCACTAGAGTTAGTGGCCAGTGAGAGACAGTTTATTCCTGCAGTATAGTCTGTACTGGGACACTAGAGTTAGGGCCAGTGAGGATCATGGAGAGACAGTTTATTCCTGCAGTACAGTCTGTACTGGGACACTAGCGTTAGTGGCCATTGAAGATGAGGGAGAGAGAGTTTATTCCTGCAGTACAGTCTCTATTGGGGCACTACAGTTAGTGGCAAGTGAGGATCAGGGAGAGAGAGTTTATTCCTGCAGTACTGTCAGTACTGAGGCACTAGAGTTAGTGACCAGTGAGGATCAGGGAGAGACAGTTTATTCCTGCAGTATAGTCTGTACTGAGGCACTAGAGTTAGTGGCCAGAGAGAGACGGTTTATTCCTGCAGTATAGTCTGTACTGGGACACTAGGGTTAGTGGCCAGTGAGGATCAATGAGAGACAGTTTATTCCTACAGTATAGACTGTGCTGGGGCACTAGGTTGGTGGCCAGTGAGGATCAGGGAGACAGTTTATTCCTGCAGTATAGTCTGACTGAGGGCACTAGAGTTAGTGGCCAGTGAGGAGACAGTTTATTCCTGCAGTATAGTCTGGTACTGGGACACTAGAGTTAGGGCCAGTGAGGATCATGAGAGACAGTTTATTCCTGCAGTATAGTCTGTGCTGGGCACTAGAGTTAGGGCCAGTGAGGATCATGGAGAGACAGTTTATTCCTGGTACAGTCTGTACTGGGGCACAAGAGATTAGGGCCAGTGAGGATCAATGAGAGACAGTTTATTCCTGCAGTATAGTCTGTGCTGGGGCACTAGAGTTAGTGGCCAGTGAGGATCAGGAGAGAGTTTATTCCTGCAGTACAGTCTGTTGGGCACTACAGTTAGTGGCGGTGAGGATCAGGGAGAGAGAGTTTATTCCTGCAGTACTGTCAGTACTGAGGCACTAGAGTTAGTGACCAGTTAGGATCAGAGGAGACAGTTTATTCCTGCAGTATAGTCTGTGCTGGGACACTAGAGTTAGTGGCCAGTGAGGATCAGGAGAGACAGTTTATTCCTACAGTATAGACTGTACTGGGGCACTAGAGTTGGTGGCCAGTGAGGATCAGGGAGACAGTTTATTCCTGCAGTATAGTCTGTACTGGGCGACTAGAGTTAGTGGCCAGTGAGAGACAGTTTATTCCTGCAGTATAGTCTGTACTGGGACAATAGAGTTAGTGGCCAGTAAGGATCAGGGAGAGACAGTTTATTCATACAGTATTGTCTGTACTGGGGCACTAGAGTTGGTGGCCAGTGAGGATCAGGGAGAGACAGTTAATTTCCGCAGTATAGTCTGTACTGGGGCACAAGTGTTAGCGGCCAGTGAGGATCAATAAGAGACAGTTTGTTCCTACAGTATAGACTGTAGTGGGGCACTAGAGTTGGTGGCCAGTGAGGATCAGGAGACAGTTTATTCCTGCAGTATAGTCTGTACTGGGGCACTAGAGTTAGTGGCCAGTGAGAGAGGTTTATTCCTGCAGTATAGTCTGTACTGGGACAATAGAGTTGTGGCCAGTAGGATCGGAGAGACAGTTTATTCCTGCAGTATAGTCTGTACTGGGGCACTAGAGTTGGTGGCCAGTGAGGATCAGGGAGAGACAGTTTATTCCCGCAGTACAGTCTGTACTGGGGCACAAGAGTTAGCGGCCAGTGAGGATCAATGAGAGACAGTTTATTCCTACAGTATAGACTGTAGTGGGGCACTAGAGTTGGTGGCCAGTGAGGATCAGGGAGAGACAGTTTATTCCTGCAGTATAGTCTGTACTGAGGCACTAGAGTTAGTGGCCAGGGAGAGACAGTTTATTCCTGCAGTACAGTCTGTACCGGCA
The DNA here is from genome assembly GCA_016271365.2 of Neoceratodus forsteri. NCBI lineage: Eukaryota > Metazoa > Chordata > Ceratodontiformes > Ceratodontidae > Neoceratodus > Neoceratodus forsteri. Next base: position 1,138,777,701 of record CM028133.1, read on the forward strand.
CATTAGAGTTAGGGACAGTGAGGATCAGGGAGAGACAGTTTATTCCTGCAGCACAGTCTGTACTGGGACACTAGAGTTAGGGCCAGTGTGGATCAGGAGAGACAGTTTATTCCTGCAGTATAGTCTGTACTGGGACACTAGAGTTAGTGGCCAGTGAGGATCAGGAGAGACAGTTTATTCCTGCAGTACAGTCTGTACTGGGGCACTAGAGTTAGTGGCCAGTGAGGATGAAGGAGAGAGAGTTTATTCCTGCAGTATAGTCTGTACTGGGTCACTAGAGTTAGGGACAGTGAGGATCATGCAGAGACAGTTTATTCCCGCAGTACAGTCTGTACTGGGGCACTAGAGTTGGTGGCCAGTGAGGATCAGGGAGAGACAGTTAATTCCCGCAGTACAGTCTGTACTGGGGCACAAGTGTTAGCGGCCAGTGAGGATCAATGAGAGACAGTTTATTCCTACAGTATAGACTGTACTGGGGCACTAGCGTTGGTGGCCAGTGAGGATCAGGAAGAGACAGTTTATTCTACAGTATAGACTGTAGTGGGGCACTAGAGTTGGTGGCCAGTGAGGATCAGGGAGAGACAGTTTATTCCTGCAGTATAGTCTGTACTGAGGCACTAGAGTTAGTGGCCAGGGAGAGACAGTTTATTCCTGCAGTACAGTCTGTACCGGCACATTAGAGTTAGGGCCAGAGAGGATCAGGGAGAGACAGTTTATTCCTGCAGTATAGTCTGTACTGGGACACTAGAGTTAGGGCCAGTGTGGATCAGGGAGAGACAGTTTATTCCTGCAGTATAGTCTGTACTGGGGCACTAGAGTTAGTGGCCAGTGAGGATCAGGGAGAGACAGTTTATTCCTGCAGTATAGTCTGTACTGAGGCACTAGAGTTAGTGGCCAGTGAGGATCAGGGAGAGACAGTTTATTCCTGCAGTATAGTCTGTACTGGGGCACTAGAGTTAGTGGCCAGTGAGGATCAGGAGAGACAGTTTATCCTGCAGTATAGACTGTACTGGGGCACTAGAGTTGGTGGCCAGTGAGGATCAGGGAGAGACAGTTTATTCCTGCAGTATAGTCTGTACTGAGGCACTAGAGTTAGTGGCCAGTGAGAGACAGTTTATTCCTGCAGTACAGTCTGTACTGGGACACTAGAGTTAGTGGCCAGTTAGGATCAGGGAGAGACAGTCTATTCCTGCAGTACAGTCTGTACTGAGACACGAGAGTTAGTGGCGAATGAGAGACAGTTTATTCCTGCAGTATAGTCTGTACTGAGGCACTAGAGTTAGGGCCAGTGAGGACCATGGAGAGACAGTTTATTCCTGCCGTACAGTCTGTACTGGGGCACTAGAGTTACTAGCCAGTGAGGATCAGGGAGAGACAGTTTATTCCTGCAGTATAGTCTGTAGTGGGGCACTAGAGTTGGTGGCCAGTGAGGATCAGGGAGAGACAGTTTATTCCTGCAGTATAGTCTGTACTGAGGCACTAGAGTTAGTGGCCAGAGAGAACGGTTTATTCCTGCAGTATAGTCTGTACTGGGACACTAGGGTTAGTGGCCAGTGAGGATCAATGAGAGACAGTTTATTCCTACAGTATAGACTGTACTGGGGCACTAGAGTTGGCCAGTGAGGATCAGGGAGAGACAGTTTATTCCTGCAGTATAGTCTGTACTGAGGCACTAGAGTTAGTGGCCAGTGAGAGACAGTTTATTCCTGCAGTATAGTCTGTACTGGGACACTAGAGTTAGGGACAGTGAGGATCATGCAGAGACAGTTTATTCCTGCAGTACAGTCTGTACTGGGACACTAGAGTTGGTGGCCAGTGAGGATCAGGGAGAGACAGTTTATTCCTGCAGTATAGTCTGTACTGGGACACTAGAGTTAGTGCCAGTGAGGATCAGGAGAGACAGTTTATTCCTGCAGTATAGTCTGTACTGGGACACTAGAGTTAGGGCCAGTGAGGATCAGGGAGAGACAGTTTATTCATGCAGTATAGTCTGTACTGGGGCACTAGAGTTGGTGGCCAGTGAGGATCAAGGAGAGACAGTTTATTCCTGCAGTATAGTCTGTACTGGGGCACTAGAGTTGGTGGCCAGTGAGGATCAAGGAGAGACAGTTTATTCCTGCAGTATAGTCTGTACTGGGGCACTAGAGTTAGTGGCCAGTGAGGATCAGAGAGACAGTTTATTCCTACAGTATAGACTGTACTGGGGCACTAGAGTTGGTGGCCAGTGAGGATCAGGGAGAGAGTTTATTCCTGCAGTATAGTCTGTACTGAGGCACTAGAGTTAGTGGCCAGGAGAGACAGTTTATTCCTGCAGTACAGTCTGTACTGGACACTAGAGTTAGGGCAGTGAGGATCAGGAGAGCAGTTTATTCCTGCAGTATAGTCTGTGCTGGGACACTAGAGTTAGGTGCCAGTGAGGATCAGGAGAGACAGTTTATTCCTGCAGTACAGTCTGTGCTGGGGCACTAGAGTTGAATGGCCAGTGAGGATCAGGGAGACAGTTTATTCCTACAGTATAGACTGTAGTGGGGCACTAGAGTTGGTGGCCAGTGAGGATCAGGAGAGACAGTTTATTCCTGCAGTATAGTCTGTCTGGGCACTAGAGTTGGCAGTGAGGATCAATGAGAGACAGTTTATTCCTGCAGTATAGTCTGTGTGGGGCACTAGAGTTGGTGGCCAGTGAGGATCAGGGAGAGACAGTTTATTCCTGCAGTATAGTCTGTACTGGGCACTAGAGTTAGTGCCAGTGAGGATCAGGGAGAGACAGTTTATTCCTGCAGTATAGTCTGTACTGGGACACTAGAGTTAGGGACCAGTGAGGATCAGGGAGACAGTTTATTCCTGCAGTACAGTCTGTGCTGGGACACTGATTAGGGCCAGTGTGGATCAGGAGAGACAGTTTATTCCTGCAGTATAGTCTGTGCTGGAGCACTAGAGTTAGTGGCCAGTGAGGATCAGGAGAGACAGTTTATTCCTGCAGTACAGTCTGTACTGGGGCACTAGAGTTAGTGGCCAGTGAGGATCAATGAGAGACAGTTTATTCCTGCAGTATAGTCTGTACTGGGCACTAGAGTTGGTGGCCAGTGAGGATCAGGGAGACAGTTTATTCCTGCAGTATAGTCTGTACTGGGGCACTAGAGTTAGTGGCCAGTGAGGATCAGGAGGACAGTTTATTCCTGCAGTATAGTCTGTACTGGGCACTAGAGTTAGTGGCCAGTGAGGACAGTTTATTCCTGCAGTATAGTCTGTACTGGGACACTAGAGTTAGTGGCCAGTGAGGATCAGGAGAGACAGTTTATTCTGCAGTACAGTCTGTACTGGGCACTAGAGTTAGTGGCCAGTGAGGATCAGGGAGACAGTTTATTCCTACGGTACTAGTCTGTACTGGGGCACTAGAGTTAGTGGCCAGTGAGGATCAGGGAGAGACAGTTTATTCCTGCAGTATAGTCTGTACTGGGACACTAGAGTTAGGGCCAGTGAGGATCATGGAGAGACAGTTTATTCCTGCAGTATAGTCTGTACTGGACACTAGAGTTAGTGGCCAGTGAGGATCAGGGAGAGACAGTTTATTCCTGCAGTATAGTCTGTACTGGGGCACTAGAGTTGGTGGCCAGTGAGGATCAGGAGAGACAGTTTATTCCTGCAGTACAGTCTGTACTGGGGCACTAGAGTTAGGGCCAGTGAGTCAGGAGAGACAGTTTATTCCTGCAGTATAAGTCTGTGCTGGGACACTAGAGTTAGTGGCCAGTGAGGATCAGGAGAGACAGTTTATTCCTGCAGTACAGTCTGTACTGGGACAAGGTTAGTGGCCAGTGAGGATCAATGAGAGACAGTTTATTCCTACAGTATAGACTGTAGTGGGGCACTAGAGTTAGTGGCCAGTGAGGATCAGGGAGACAGTTTATTCCTGCAGTATAGTCTGTACTGAGGCACTAGAGTTAGTGGCCAGTGAGAGACAGTTTATTCCTGCAGTATAGTCTGTACTGGGACACTAGAGTTAGTGGCCAGTGAGGATCAGGGAGAGACAGTTTATTCCTGCAGTATAGTCTGTACTGGGACACTAGAGTTAGGGCCAGTGAGGATCATGGAGAGACAGTTTATTCCCGCAGTACAGTCTGTACTGGGGCACAAGAGTTAGCGGCCAGTGAGGATCAATGAGAGACAGTTTATTCCTACAGTATAGACTGTACTGGGGCACTAGAGTTGGTGGCCAGTGAGGATCAGGGAGAGACAGTTTATTCCTGCAGTATAGTGTGTACTGAGGGACTAGAGTTAGTGGCCAGTGAGAGACAGTTTATTCCTGCAGTATAGTCTGTACTGGGAAACTAGAGTTAGGGCCAGTTAGGATCATTGAGAGACAGTTTATTCCTGCAGTATAGTCTGTACTGGGACAATAGAGTTAGGGCCAGTGAGGATCATGGAGAAACAGTTTATTCCTGCAGTATAGTCTGTACTGAGGGACTAGAGTTAGTGGCCAGTGAGAGACAGTTTATTCCTGCAGTATAGTCTGTACTAGGACACTAGAGTTAGTGGCCAGTAAGGATCAGGGAGAGACAGTTTATTCACACAGTACTGTCTGTACTGGGGCACTAGAGTTGGTGGCCAGTGAGGATCAGGGAGAGACAGTTTATTCCTGCAGTATAGTCAGTACTGAGGCACTAGAGTTAGTGGCCAGGGAGAGACAGTTTATTCCTGCAGTACAGTCTGTACCGGCACATTAGAGTTAGGGCCAGAGAGGATCAGGGAGAGACAGTTTATTCCTGCAGTACAGTCTGTACTGGGACACTAGAGTTAGGGCTAGTGTGGATCAGGGAGAGACAGTTTATTCCCCCAGTACACCCTGTACTGGGGCACAAGAGTTAGCGGCCAGTGAGGATGAATGAGAGAGAGTTTATTCGTACATGTTACCCCTAGATGGCGCTATCCCAGGGGCTACTACCCCTGCCTGATTTGCCACTAACAGGTTGAGGGGCCTGGATCCAATGGCGGGTGCCTCCACCCAGAGGTCAGGGTTTGCAATAGTTAAACTAACATGGTCACAGCCTCTGGGACACTCAACCCTTTCTTCCCACTAGTGGCCCACACAATATATCAGAATTACCTTCACAGTATACACTTACCCCAGGTCTGGTTCCGTCACTGGGACCTCCTGAAATGAGATACAGTGCAACAATCACAGTACAGTACTTTAACATGAACAAATACCTCCAGGCAGTATAACTTTGCTGAAACAAGCAGCTCTGATTTATTTGGGGATATAACAAGGACAGGAAATCAGGTTGATTGGCTTATCACTCTAATAATCTACCTATGGCTCTGTGCACAGGCCTATCCCTATCAGTTACTGTCCCTGGGTACCCAAGCCCTAGTGGCTAGTCCAAACCGTGGCAGCTGGTAGGGGCCCTTTCACACAGAGAAAAGGAGAATTAAACAGTCAGCAGTACAGTAATTCCATTTGGATTTAATGTGGCAATTCAACAGGAGCAACCCTGAATTAGTACTCACGACCTCCAAATAAGATAGGGTCCTTCAATGTCAGCAGGGCTCACTTGAGGTACCACAAACCTCTTCACACATCAATATAAAAAGAAGCACTATACCAGGCAGGCTGCATCTGTATCGATCGCAATTACTGCACAATACCCGGGAGAACACACAGCAGATTCAGTTCCTGACAGACCGAGTGCAATTTTCAGCAATTCTTCCAGTCTTCTACAGGGTGAGCCTGGTTTCTACTCTTCAGAGATCCTTTGATTCTTTTCACAGGATAGATTCAGTCCTAACAAGCTGTTACACAAGCTGCAGACCGGAACTCCTGGGCCTACACACGTTTTGACTAAACTGCACACTGAAAAAGCACAGGGCTCCTTCCTTCTTCACTGCCAAGCTCAACTGAGCACTCCAACCGACAAAACCGGGCACTTCCTTTGAGTTCCTCCCAGTTCTTGACTGGATTGGCTGTCACTCACAATAGACTGCTGCTGTTGGTCCAAAAAAGCACTGAAGTCTAAACTACATCTCCCAGAGTCCTGCCCATACAATCCTCTTGTGGCTGGCTCAGATTATGAGTCCAAGTTCTGATTAGCCAAGGCACCATTTTAGAGCCAGCTTACCCCACACTGATTGGTCAGTTCAGCAGTTCAAAACTAGAATGGGGAACTAGCAGACACAGTTCTGACTGCAAAGAAAGCAGGTTAGACAAACTGTAATTTCATTATTACTGTAAATGATTTCTGAGCAAACAGTTACATCTTTCAGATAGGTTCCTTTGCACTCCTAGTGACTGCAAAAATCAAGTGAATTGGCAGCAGCTCGTAGTGGTACTCAGAAAAGCACACAGTCCCCCCTACAAACTAATTATGTCTGCAAGCAGACAGCTCTTAAAGAGACAGTACCAGAGGTTCTAAAAACACTCACTGATAAATGGCTTAAACGCCAAACACCATTCAGGCTTGGAGCATTCAAGCAAGCTCCTGGAAGTCTTTTGGGAACCCCCATTTGCAGGGGGGTTACATACAGTATAGACTGTACTGGGGCACTAGAGTAAGTGGCCAGTGAGGATGAGGGAGAGACAGTTTATTCCTGCAGTATAGTCTGTACTGGGTTACTACAGTTAGTAGCCAATAACGATCAGGGAGAGAGAGTTTGTTCCTGCAGTATAGTCTGTACTGAGGCACGAGAGTTAGTGACCAGTGAGGATCAGGGAGGGACAGTTTATTCCTGCAGTATAGTCTGAACTGGGGCACTAGAGTTAGTGGCCAGTGAGGATCAGGGAGAGACAGTTTATTCTTGCAGTATAGTCTGTACTGAGGCACGAGAGTTAGTGGCCAGTGAGATTTATTCCTGCAGTACAGTCTGTACTGGGACACTAGAGTTAGTGGGCAGTTAGGATCAGGGAGAGACAGTCCATTCCTGCAGTACAGTCTGTACTGAGACACGAGAGTTAGTGGCGAATGAGAGACAGTTTATTCCTGCAGTATAGTCTGTACTGAGGCACTAGAGTTAGGGCCAGTGAGGACCATGGAGAGACAGTTTATTCCTACAGTATAGACTGTAGTGGGGCACTAGAGTTGGTGGCCAGTGAGGATCAGGGAGAGACAGTTTATTCCTGCAGTACAGTCTGTACTGGGACACTAGAGTTAGTGGCCAGTGAGGATCAGGGAGAGACAGATTATTCCTACAGTATAGACTGTAGTGGGGCACTAGAGTTGGTGGCCAGTGAGGATCAGGGAGAGACAGTTTATTCCTGCAGTATAGTCTGTACTGGGGCACTAGAGTTAGTGGCCAGTGAGGATCAGGAGAGACAGTTTATTCCTGCAGTATAGTCTGTACTGGGGCACAAGAGTTAGCGGCCAGTGAGGATCAGTGAGAGACAGTTTATTCCTACAGTACAGACTGTACTGGGGCACTAGAGTTGGTAGTCAGTGAGGATGAGGGAAAGAAAGTTTATTCCTGCAGTACAGTCTGCACTAGGACACTAGCGTTAGTGGCCATTGAGGATGAGGGAGAGAGAGTTTATTCCTGCAGTACAGTCTCCATTGGGGCACTACAGTTAGTGGCGAGTGAGGATCAGGGAGAGAGAGTTTATTCCTGCAGTACGGTCAGTACTGAGGCACTAGAGTTAGTGACCAGTTCGAATCAGGGAGAGACTGTTTATTTCTGCAGTATAGTCTGTACTGGAACACTAGAGTTAGTGGCCAGGGAGAGACAGTTAATTTCCGCAGTACAGTCTGTACTGGGGCACAAGTGTTAGCGGCCAGTGAGGATCAATAAGAGACAGTTTGTTCCTACAGTATAGACTGCAGTGGGGCACTAGAGTTGGTGGCCAGTGAGGATCAGGGAGAGACAGTTTATTCCTGCAGTATAGTCTGTACTGAGGCACTAGAGTTAGTGGCCAGGGAGAGACAGTTTATTCCTGCAGTACAGTCTGTTCCGGCACATTAGAGTTAGGGCCAGAGAGGATCAGGGAGAGACAGTTTATTCCTGCAGTACAGTCTGTACTGGGACACTAGAGTTAGGGCTAGTGTGGATCAGGGAGAGACAGTTTATTCCTCCAGTACACCCTGTACTGGGGCACAAGAGTTAGCGGCCAGTGAGGATGAATGAGAGAGAGTTTATTCGTACAGTATAGTCTGTACTGGGTTACTACAGTTAGTAGACAATGACGATCACGGAGAGAGAGTTTATTCCTGCAGTATAGTCTGTACTGAGGCACGAGACTTAGTGACCAGTGAGGATCAGGGAGGGACAGTTTATTCCTGCAGTATAGTCTGTACTGGGGCACTAGAGTTAGTGACCAGTGAGGATCAGGGAGAGACAGTTTATTCTTGCAGTATAGTCTGTACTGAGGCACGAGAGTTAGTGGCCAGTGAGACACAGTTTATTCCTGCAGTACAGTCTGTACTGAGACACGAGAGTTAGTGGGGAATGAGAGACAGTTTATTCCTGCAGTATAGTCTGTACTGAGGCACTAGAGTTAGGGCCAGTGAGGACCATGGAGAGACAGTTTATTCCTGCTGTACAGTCTGTACTGTGGCACTAGAGTTACTAGCCAGTGAGGATCAGGGAGAGACAGTTTATTCCTGCAGTATAGTCTGTACTGAGGCACTAGAGTTAGTGGCCAGTGAGAGACAGTTTATTCCTGCAGTATAGTCTGTACTGGGACACTAGAGTTAGTGGCCAGTGAGGATCAGGGAGAGACAGTTTATTCCTGCAGTATAGTCTGTACTGGGACACTAGAGTTAGTGGCCAGTGAGGATCAGGGAGAGACAGTTTATTCCTGCAGTATAGTCTACACCGGGGCACTAGAGTTAGGGCCAGTGAGGATCATGGAGAGACAGTTTATTTACGCAGTACAGTCCGTACTGGGGAAAAGTGTTAGCGACCAGTGAGGATCAATGAGAGACAGTTTATTCCTACAGTATAGACTGTAGTGGGGCACTAGAGTTGGTGGCCAGTGAGGATCAGGGAGAGACAGTTTATTCCTGCAGTATAGTCTGTACTGAGGCACTAGAGTTAGTGGCCAGGGAGAGACAGTTTATTCCTGCAGTATAGTCTGTACTGGGACTCTAGGGTTAGCGGCCAGTGAGGATCAGGAAGAGAGAGTTTAATCCTGCAGTATAGTCTGTACTGGGGCACTAGAGTTAGGGCCAGTGAGGATCATGCAGAGACAGTTTATTCCCGCAGTACAGTCTGTACTGGGGCACAAGAGTTAGCGGCCAGTGAGGATCAATGAGAGACAGTTTATTCCTACAGTATAGACTGTACTGGGGCACTAGAGTTAGTGGCCAGTGAGGATCAGGAGAGACAGTTTATTCCTACAGTATAGTCTGTACTGGGCACTAGAGTTGGTGGCCAGTGAGGATCAGGAGAGACAGTTTATTCCTGCAGTATAGTCTGTACTGAGGGACTAGAGTTAGTGGCCAGTGAGAGACAGTTTATTCCTGCAGTATAGTCTGTACTGGGACACTAGAGTTAGTGGCCAGTAAGGATCAGGGAGAGACAGTTTATTCCCCAGTATAGCCTGTACTGGGGCACTAGAGTTGGCGGCCAGTGAGGATCAATGAGAGAGAGTTTATTCGTACAGTATAGACTGTACTGGGGCACTAGAGTTAGTGGCCAGTGAGGATGAGGAGACAGTTTATTCCTGCAGTATAGTCTGTACTGAGGACTAGAGTTAGTGGCCAGTGAGAGACAGTTTATTCCTGCAGTATAGTCTGTACTGAGGCACCTAGAGTTAGTGGCCAGTGAGGATCAGGGAGGGACAGTTTATTCCTGCAGTATAGTCTGAACTGGGGCACTAGAGTTAGTGACCAGTGAGGATCAGGGAGAGAGACTTTATTCCTGCAGTATAGCCTGGACTGGGACACTAGAGTTAGTGGCCAGTTAGGATCAGGGAGAGACAGTTTATTCCTGCAGTACAGTCTGTGCTGAGGCACTAGAGTTAGTGGCGAATGAGAGACAGTTTATTCCTGCAGTATAGTCTGTACTGAGGCACTAGAGTTAGGGCCAGTGAGGACCATGGAGAGACAGTTTATTCCTACAGTATAGACTGTAGTGGGGCACTAGAGTTGGTGGCCAGTGAGGATCAGGGAGAGACAATTTATTCCTGCAGTATAGTCTGTACTGGGGGACTAGAGTTAGTGGCCAGTGAGAGACAGTTTATTCCCGCAGTACAGTCTGTATTGGGGCACAAGAGTTAGCGGCCAGTGAGGATCAGTGAGAGACAGTTTATTCCTACAGTACAGACTGTACTGGGGCACTAGAGTTGGTAGTCAGTGAGGATGAGGGAAAGAAAGTTTATTCCTGCAGTACAGTCTGTACTAGGACACTAGCGTTAGTGGCCATTGAGGATGAGGGAGAGCTTATTCCTGCAGGTAGTTCTATTGGGGCACTAGCAGTTAGGGCCAGTGAGGATCAGGAGAGAGAGTTTATTCCACAGTACGGTTAGTACTGAGGCACTAGAGTTAGTGACCAGTTCGAATCAGGGAGAGACTGTTTTATTTCTGCAGTATAGTCTGTGCTGGAACACCTCAACAGTTATCTGAACATCACAGAGTTGCCAGCAGATAAAGGCCTAGAGGGTCTATCAAGTCTGCTCGAATGTGCAGCTAGCACCCCTTATTCTGCAGCTGCCCCTCCCTTCCACCCTTCCCTTCATTAACCCTCCCCTTGTCCTGTCCCATCCTCGTTGAAGCAGTCCACTGTTCTACTGCATACCACTTCTGCAGGTAACGCATTCCACCCAGCCACCACCCTCTCTGTAAAGAGTGTCCTCCCTCATCCCTCCTGAACCCCTCGCTCCAGTCTCATATCATGGCCCCTGGTGGCCTCCCCCACTTACTTTGAACAGCCCCTCTGTACCTGTCTTGTTTATTCCTTTCATGTATTTAAAGGTTTCAATCATGTCCCCTGTCTCTCCTCTCCTCCAGTGGTACATGTTCAACTCCTTCAACCTCCTCTCATATGATAAGTCCCCCAGACCCTTGATCATCTTTGTCGCCTTGCGCTGCACTCCCTCCAGTAACTTAATGTCCCTTTTCAGATACGGACGCCAGAACTGCACGCAGTACTCCAGGTGTGGTCTAACTAATGACCTATACAGTGGCAGAATCACCTCCTCCCTCCTTGAGGATATACCCCTTGCACTAGAGTTAGTGGTCAGTGAGGATCAGGGAGAGACAGTTTATTCCTACAGTATAGACTGTAGTGGGGCACTAGAGTTGGTGGCCAGTGAGGATCAGGGAGAGACAGTTTATTCCTGCAGTATGTTCTGTACGGAGGGACTAGAGTTAGTGGCCAGTGACAGTTTATTCCTGCAGTATAGTCTGTACTGGGACACTAGAGTTAGGGCCAGTTAAGATCATTGAGAGACAGTTTATTCCTGCAGTACAGTCTGTAGTGAGGCACTAGAGTTAGGGCCAGTGAGGATCATGCAGAGACAGTTTATTCCCGCAGTACAGTCTGTACTGGGGCAAAAGAGTTAGTGGCCAATGAGAGACAGTTTATTCCTGCAGTATAGTCTGTACTGGCACTAGAGTTAGGTGCCAGTGAGGATCAGGAGAGACAGTTTATTCCTGCAGTATAGTCTGTGCGGAGGACTAGAGTTAGTGGCCAGTGAGAGACAGTTTATTCCTGCAGTATAGTCTGTACTGGGAAACTAGAGTTAGGGCCAGTTAGGATCATTGAGACAGTTTATTCCTGCAGTATAGTCTGAACTGGGCAATAGTTGGGCCAGTGAGGATCATGGAGAACAGTTTATTCTGCAGTTAGGATCTGTACTGAGACAGTTTATTCCTGCAGTATAGTCTGTGCTGGGACACTAGAGTTAGGTGCCAGTGAGGATCAGGAGAGACAGTTTATTCCTGCAGTATAGTCTGTACTGGGGCACTAGAGTTGGTGGCCAGTGAGGATCAGGGAGAGACAGTTAATTCCTGCAGTACAGTCTGTACTGGGGCACAAGTGTTGGCGGCCAGTGAGGATCAATGAGAGACAGTTTATTCCTACAGTATAGACTGTAGTGGGGCACTAGGGTTAGGGCCAGTGAGAATCAGGGAGAGACAGTTTATTCCTGCAGTATAGTCTACTCCGGGGCACTAGAGTTAGGGCCAGTGAGGATCATGGAGAGACAGTTTATTTTCGCAGTACAGTCCGTACTGGGGAAAAGTGTTAGCGACCAGTGAGGATCAAGAGACAGTTTATTCCTACAGTATAGACTGTAGCTGGGGCACTAGAGTTGGTGGCCAGTGAGGATCAGGGAGAGACAGTTTATTCCTGCAGTATAGTCTGTACTGAGGCACTAGAGTTAGTGGCCAGGGAGAGACAGTTTATTCCTGCAGTATAGTCTGTACTGGGACACTAGGGTTAGCGGCCAGTGAGGATCAGGAAGAGAGAGTTTAATCCTGCAGTATAGTCTGTACTGGGGCACTAGAGTTAGGGCCAGTGAGGATCATGCAGAGACAGTTTATTCCCGCAGTACAGTCTGTACTGGGGCACAAGAGTTAGCGGAGAGTGAGGATCAATGAGAGACAGTTTATTCCTACAGTATAGACTGTACTGGGCACTAGCGTTGGTGGCCAGTGAGGATCAGGAAGAGACAGTTTATTCCTACAGTATAGTCTGTACTGAGGTACTAGAGTTAGTGGCCAGTGAGAGACAGTTTATTCCTGCAGTATAGTCTGTACTGGGAAACTAGAGTTAGTGGCCAGTGAGGATCAGGGAGAGACAGTTTATTCCTGCAGTATAGTCTGTACTGGGACACTAGAGTTAGGGCCAGTGAGGATCATGCAGAGACAGTTTATTCCCGCAGTACAGTCTGTACTGGGGCACAAGAGTTAGCGGAGAGTGAGGATCAATGAGAGACAGTTTATTCCTACAGTATAGACTGTACTGGGCACTAGCGTTGGTGGCCAGTGAGGATCAGGAAGAGACAGTTTATTCCTGCAGTATAGTCTGTACTGAGGGACTAGAGTTAGTGGCCAGTGAGAGACAGTTTATTCCTGCAGTATAGTCTGTACTGGGACACTAGAGTTAGGGCCAGTTAGGATCATTGAGAGACAGTTTATTCCTGCAGTATAGTCTGTACTGGGGCACTAGAGTTGGTGGCCAGTGAGAGACAGTTTATTCCTGCAGTATAGTCTGTACTGGGACACTAGAGTTAGGGCCAGTGAGGATCAGGGAGAGACAGTTTATTCACACAGTATTGTACTTGCTGGGACACTAGAGTTAGTGGCCAGTGAGGATCAGGAGAGACAGTTTATTCCTACGGTATAGTCTGTACTGGGCACTAGAGTTAGTGGCCAGTGAGAACAGTTTATTCCTGCAGTATAGTCTGTGCTGGGACACTAGAGTTAGTGGCCAGTGAGGATCAGGAGGACAGTTTATTCCTGCAGTATAGTCTGTACTGGGGCACGAGAGTTATGACCAGTGAGGATCAAGGAGAGACAGTTTATTCCTGCAGTATAGTCTGTACTGGGGCACTAGAGTTAGTGGCCAGTGAGGATCAGGGAGAGACAGTTTATTCCTACAGTATAGTCTGTACTGGGGCACTAGAGTTGGTGGCCAGTGAGGATCAGGGAGAGACAGTTTATTCCTGCAGTATAGTCTGTACTGGGGACTAGAGTTAGTGGCCAGTGAGAGACAGTTTATTCCTGCAGTATAGTCTGTACTGGGACACTAGAGTTAGTGGCGAGGGAGAGACAGTTTATTCCTGCAGTATAGTCTGTACTGGGACACTAGAGTTAGTGGCCAGTGAGGATCAATGAGAGACAGTTTATTCCTACAGTATAGACTGTAGTGGGGCACTAGAGTTAGTGGCCAGTGAGGATCAGGGAGAGACAGTTTATTCCTGCAGTATAGTCTGTACTGGGCACTAGAGTTAGTAGCCAGTGAGGATCAGGGAGAGACAGTTTATTCCTGCAGTATAGACTGTAGTGGGGCACTAGAGTTAGTGGCCAGTGAGGATCAGGGAGAGACAGTTTATTCCTGCAGTACAGTCTGTACTGGGACACTAGAGTTAGTGGCCAGTGAGGATCAGGGAGAGACAGTTTATTCCTACAGTATAGACTGTAGTGGGGCACTAGAGTTGGTGGCCAGTGAGGATCAGGGAGAGACAGTTTATTCCTGCAGTATAGTCTGTACTGGGGGACTAGAGTTAGTGGCCAGTGAGAGACAGTTTATTCCTGCAGTACAGTCTGTACTGGGGCACAAGAGTTAGCGGCCAGTGAGGATCAGTGAGAGACAGTTTATTCCTACAGTATAGACTGTACTGGGGCACTAGAGTTGGTGGCCAGTGAGGATCAGGGAGAGACAGTTTATTCCTACAGTATAGACTGTACTGGGGCACTAGAGTTGGTGGCCAGTGAGGATCAGGGAGAGACAGTTTATTCCTGCAGTATAGTCTGTACTGAGGCACTAGAGTTAGTGGCCATGAGAGGAGACAGTTTATTCCTACAGTATAGTCTGTACTGACACACTAGAGTTAGTGGCCAGTGAGGATCAGAGAGACAGTTTATTCCTGCAGTATAGTCTGTACTGGGACACTAGAGTTAGGGCCAGTGAGGATCAGGCAGAGACAGTTTATTCCCGCAGTACAGTCTGTACTGGGGCACTAGAGTTAGCGGCCAGTGAGGATCATGAGAGACAGTTTATTCTGCAGTATAGATCTGTACTGGGGCACTAGAGTTAGTGGCCAGTGAGGATCAGGAGAGACAGTTTATTCCTGCGGTATAGTCTGTACTGGGACACTAGAGTTAGTGGCCATGAGGATCAGGGAGAGACAGTTTATTCCTGCAGTATAGTCTGTACTGGGGCACTAGAGTTAGTGGCCAGTGAGGATCAGGGAGAGACAGTTTATTCCTGCAGTATAGTCTGTACTGGGGCACTAGAGTTAGTGACCAGTGAGGATCAGGGAGAGACTTTATTCCTGCAGTATAGTCTGTACTGGGGCACTAGAGTTAGTGGCCAGTGATGAGACAGTTTATTCCTGCAGTATAGTCTGTACTGGGACACTAGAGTTAGTGGCCAGTGAGGATCAGGGAGAGACAGTTTATTCCTGCAGTATAGTCTGTACTGAGACACTAGAGTTAGTGGCCAGAGAGACAGTTTATTCCTGCAGTATAGTCTGTACTGGCACTAGAGTTGGTGGCCAGTGAGGATCAAGGAGACAGTTTATTCCTGCAGTATAGTCTGTACTGGGCACTAGAGTTAGTGGCCAGAGAGAGACGGTTTATTCCTGCAGTATAGTCTGTACTGGGACACTAGGGTTAGTGGCCAGTGAGGATCAATGAGAGACAGTTTATTCCTACAGTATAGACTGTACTGGGGCACTAGAGTTGGCCAGTGAGGATCAGGGAGAGACAGTTTATTCCTGCAGTATGTTCTGTACGGAGGGACTAGAGTTAGTGGCCAGTGTGAGACAGTTTATTCCTGCAGTATAGTCTGTACTGGGGCACTAGAGTTAGGGACAGTGAGGATCAGGGAGACAGTTTATTCCTGCAGTACAGTCTGTACTGGGGCACTAGAGTTAGGGCCAGTGAGGATCAGGGAGAGACAGTTTATTCCTGCAGTGTAGTCTGTACTGGGCGACTAGAGTTAGTGGCCAGTGAGAGACAGTTTATTCCTGCAGTATAGTCTGTACTGGGACACTAGAGTTAGTGGCCAGTAAGGATCAGGAGAGACAGTTTATTCATACAGTACTGTCTGTACTGGGGCACTAGAGTTGGTGGCCAGTGAGGATCAGGGAGAGACAGTTAATTCCCGAGTACAGTCTGTACTGGGGCACAAGTGTTAGCGGCCAGTGAGGATCAATGAGAGACAGTTTATTCCTACAGTATAGACTGTAGTGGGGCACTAGAGTTGGTGGCCAGTGAGGATCAGGGAGAGACAGTTTATTCCTGCAGTATAGTCTGTACTGAGGCACTAGAGTTAGTGGCCAGTGAGACAGTTTATTCCTGCAGTAAGTCTGTACTGGGGCACTAGAGTTAGTGGCCAGTGAGGATCAGGGAGAGACAGTTTATTCCTGCAGTACAGTCTGTACTGGGACACTAGAGTTAGTGGATGAGGAGACAGTTTATTCCTGCAGTATAGTCTGTACTGGGGCACTAGAGTTAGTGGCCAGTGAGGATCATGGAGAGACAGTTTATTCCTGCAGTACAGTCTGTGCTGGGGCACTAGAGTTAGCGGCCAGTGAGGATCAATGAGAGACAGTTTATTCCTGCAGTATAGTCTGTACTGGGGACAGGTTAGTGACCAGTGAGGATCAGGGAGGACAGTTTATTCCTGCAGTATAGTCTGTACTGGGGCACTAGAGTTAGTGGCCAGTGAGGATCAGGGAGAGACAGTTTATTCCTGCAGTATAGTCTGTACTGGGACACTAGAGTTAGTGGCCAGTGAGGATCATGGAGAGACAGTTTATTCCTGCAGTATAGTCTGTACTGGGACACTAGAGTTAGTGGCCAGTGAGGATCAGGAGAGACAGTTTATTCCTGCAGTATAGTCTGTACTGGGACACTAGAGTTAGTGGCCAGTGAGGATCAGGGAGAGACAGTTTATTCCTGCAGTATAGTCTGTACTGGGGGACTAGAGTTAGTGGCCAGTGAGAGACAGTTTATTCCTGCAGTACAGTCTGTACTGGGGCACTAGAATTAGTGGCCAGTGAGGATCAGGGAGAGACAGTTTATTCCTGCAGTACAGTCTGTACTGAGGCACTAGAGTTAGTGGCGACAGAGAGACAGTTTATTCCTGCAGTATAGTCTGTACTGGGGCACTAGAGTTAGTGGCCAGTGAGGATCAGGAGAGACAGTTTATTCCTACAGTATAGACTGTAGTGGGGCACTAGAGTTGGTGGCCAGTGAGGATCAGGGAGAGACAGTTTATTCCTGCAGTATAGTCTGTACTGGGACACTAGAGTTAGTGGCCAGTGAGGATCAGGGAGAGACAGTTTATTCCTACAGTATAGACTGTAGTGGGGCACTAGAGTTGGTGGCCAGTGAGGATCAGGGAGAGACAGTTTATTCCTGCAGTATAGTCTGTACTGGGACACTAGAGTTAGTGGCCAGTGAGGATCAGGGAGAGACAGTTTATTCCTGCAGTATAGACTGTACTGGGGCACTAGAGTTGGTGGCCAGTGAGGATCAGGGAGAGACAGTTTATTCCTGCAGTATGAGTAGTGGGCACTAGAGTTGGTGGCCAGTGTGGATCAGGGAGAGACAGTTTATTCCTGCAGTATAGTCTGTACTGGGGGACTAGAGTTAGTGGCCAGTGAGAGACAGTTTATTCCCGCAGTACAGTCTGTACTGGGGCACAAGAGTTAGCGGCCAGTGAGGATCAGTGAGAGACAGTTTATTCCTACAGTATAGACTGTACTGGGGCACTAGCGTTGGTGGCCAGTGAGGATCAGGAAGAGACAGTTTATTTCTACAGTATAGACTGTACTGGGACACTAGAGTTGGTGGCCAGTGAGGATCAGGAGAGACAGTTTATTCATCAGTATAGTCTGTACTGGGGCACTAGAGTTGGTGGCCAGTGAGGATCAATGAGAGACAGTTTATTCCTACAGTAAGTCTGTAGTGGGGCACTAGAGTTAGTGGCCAGTGAGGATCAGGAGAGACAGTTTATTCCTGCAGTATAGTCTGTACTGGGGCACTAGGTTAGTGGCCAGTGAGGATCGGGAGAACAGTTTATTCCTACAGTATAGACTGTAGCTGGGACACTAGAGTTGGTGGCCAGTGAGGATCAGGAGAGACAGTTTATTCCTGCAGTATAGTCTGTACTGAGGCACTAGAGTTAGTGGCCAGTGAGAGACAGTTTATTCCTGCAGTATAGTCTGTACTGGGACACTAGAGTTAGGGCCAGTGAGGATCATGGAGAGACAGTTTATTCCTGCAGTATAGTCTGTACTGGGACACTAGAGTTAGTGGCCAGTGAGGATCAGGAGAGACAGTTTATTCCTGCAGTATAGTCTGTACTGGAGCACTAGAGTTAGAGCCAGTGAGGATCAGGAGAGACAGTTTATTCCTGCAGTACAGTCTGTACTGAGGCACTAGAGTTAGGTGGCCAGTGAGGATCGAGAGACAGTTTATTCCCGCAGTACAGTTTGTACTGGGGCACAAGAGTTAGCGGCCAGTGAGGATCAATGAGAGACAGTTTATTCCTACAGTATAGACTGCAGTGGGGCACTAGAGTTGGTGGCCAGTGAGGATCAGGGAGAGACAGTTTATTCCTGCAGTATAGTCTGTACTGGGGCACTAGGTTAGTGGCCAGTGAGAGACAGTTTATTCCTGCAGTATAGTCTGTACTGGGGACACTAGAGTTAGGGCCAGTGAGGATCATTGAGAGACAGTTTATTCCTGCAGTATAGTCTGTACTGGGACACTAGAGTTGGTGGCCAGTGAGGATCAGGAGAGACAGTTTATTCCTGCAGTATAGTCTGTACTGAGGGACTAGAGTTAGTGGCCAGTGAGAGACAGTTTATTCCTGCAGTATAGTCTGTACTGGGACACTAGAGTTAGTGGCCAGTAAGGATCAGGGAGAGACAGTTTATTCATACAGTATTGTCTGTACTGGGGCACTAGAGTTGGTGGCCAGTGAGGATCAGGGAGAGACAGTTAATTCCTGCAGTACAGTCTGTACTGGGGCACAAGTGTTGGCGGCAGTGAGGATCAATGAGAGACAGTTTATTCCTACAGTATAGACTGTAGCTGGGGCACTAGAGTTAGTGGCCAGTGAGGATCAGGGAGAGACAGTTTATTCCTGCAGTATAGTCTGTACTGGGACACTAGAGTTAGTGGCCAGTGAGGATCATGGAGAGACAGTTTATTCCTGCAGTATAGTCTGTACTGGGGACACTAGAGTTGGACCAGTGAGGATCAATGAGAGACAGTTTATTCCTACAGTATAGACTGTAGTGGGGCACTAGAGTTGGTGGCCAGTGAGGATCAGGGAGAGACAGTTTATTCCTGCAGTATAGTCTGTACTGGGGCACTAGAGTTAGTGGCCAGTGAGGATCAGGGAGACAGTTTATTCCTGCAGTATAGACTGTACTGGGGCACTAGAGTTAGGGCCAGTGAGGATCAGGGAGAGACAGTTTATTCCTGCAGTATAGTCTGTACTGAGGGACTAGAGTTAGTGGCCAGTGAGAGACGGTTTATTCCTGCAGTATAGTCTGTACTGGGACACTAGAGTTAGTGGCCAGTGAGGATCAGGAGAGACAGTTTATTCCTGCAGTATAGTCTGTACTGAGGCACTAGAGTTAGTGGCCAGTGAGAGACAGTTTATTCCTGCAGTATAGTCTGTACTGGGGCACTAGAGTTAGTGGCCAGTGAGGATCATGAGAGACCGTTTATTCCTGCAGTATAGTCTGTACTGGGGCACTAGAGTTAGGGCCAGTGAGGATCAGGGAGAGACAGTTTATTCCTGCAGTATAGTCTGTACTGAGGGCACTAGAGTTAGTGGCCAGTGAGAGACAGTTTATTCCTGCAGTATAGTCTGTACTGGGACACTAGAGTTAGTGGGCAGTTAGGATCAGGGAGAGACAGTCTATTCCTGCAGTACAGTCTGTACTGAGACACGAGAGTTAGTGGCGAATGAGAACAGTTTATTCCTGCAGTATAGTCTGTACTGGGACACTAGAGTTAGGGCCAGTGAGGACCATGGAGAGACAGTTTATTCCTGCCGTACAGTCTGTACTGGGGCACTAGAGTTACTGGCCAGTGAGGATCAGGAGAGACAGTTTATTCCTGCAGTATAGTCTGTACTGGGGCACTAGAGTTAGTGGCCAGTGAGGATCAGGAGACAGTTTATTCCTACAGTATAGACTGTGTGGGGCACTAGGTTGGTGGCCAGTGCGAATCAGGGAGAGACTGTTTATTCCTGCAGTATAGTCTGTACTGGGACACTAGAGTTAGTGGCCAGTGAGGATCAGGGAGAGACAGTTTATTCCTACAGTATAGACTGTAGTGGGACACTAGAGTTGGTGGCCAGTGAGGATCAGGGAGAGACAGTTTATTCCTGCAGTATAGTCTGTACTGGGGCACTAGAGTTAGTGGCCAGTGAGAGACAGTTTATTCCTGCAGTATAGTCTGTACTGGGCACAAGAGTTAGCGGCCAGTGAGGATCAGTGAGAGACAGTTTATTCCTACAGTATAGACTGTACTGGGGCACTAGAGTTGGTGGCCAGTGAGGATCAGGGAGACAGTTTATTCCTGCAGTATAGTCTGTACTGGAGCACTGAGTTAGTGGCCAGTGAGGATCAGGAGACAGTTTATTCCTGCAGTATAGTCTGTACTGGGGCACTAGAGTTAGTGGCCAGTGAGGATCAGGGAGACAGTTTATTCCTGCAGTATAGTCTGTACTGAGGCACTAGAGTTAGTGGCCAGTGAGGATCAGAGAACAGTTTATTCCTGCAGTATAGTCTGTACTGGGGCACTAGAGTTAGTGGCCAGTGAGGATCAGGAGACAGTTTATTCCTGCAGTATAGTCTGTACTGGGACACTAGAGTTGGTGGCCAGTGAGGATCAAGAGAGACAGTTTATTCCTGCAGTATAGTCTGTACTGGGGCACTAGAGTTAGTGGCCAGTGAGGATCAGGGAGAGACAGTTTATTCCTACAGTATAGTCTGTGTGGGCACTAGAGTTAGGTGGCCAGTGAGGATCATGGAGAGACAGTTTATTCCTGCAGTATAGTCTGTACTGGGGCACTAGAGTTAGTGGCCAGTGAGGATCAGGGAGAGACAGTTTATTCCTGCAGTATAGTCTGTACTGGGCACTAGAGTTAGGGCCAGTGAGGATCATGCAGAGACAGTTTATTCCCGCAGTACAGTCTGTACTGGGACACTAGAGTTAGTGGCCAGTTAGGATCAGTGAGAGACAGTTTATTCCTGCAGTACAGTCTGTACTGGGACACTAGAGTTAGGGCCAGTGAGGATCAGGGAGAGACAGTTTATTCCTGCAGTACAGTCTGTACTGGGACACTAGAGTTAGGGCCAGTGTGGATCAGGGAGAGACAGTTTATTCCTGCAGTACAGTCTGTACTGGGGCACAAGAGTTAGCGGCCAGTGAGGATCAATGAGAGACAGTTTATTCCCGCAGTACAGTCTGTACTGGGGCACAAGAGTTAGCGGCCAGTGAGGATCAATGAGAGACAGTTTATTCTACAGTATAGACTGTACTGGGGCACTAGAGTAAGTGGCCAGTGAGGATCAGGGAGAGACAGTTTATTCCTGCAGTATAGTCTGTACTGAGGCACTAGAGTTAGTGGCCAGTGAGGATCAGGGAGAGACAGTTTATTCCTGCAGTATAGTCTGTACTGAGGCACTAGAGTTAGTGGCCAGTGAGAGACAGTTTATTCCTGCAGTATAGTCTGTACTGGGACACTAGAGTTAGGGGCAGTGAGGATCATGGAGAGACAGTTTATTCCTGCAGTACAGTCTGTACTGGGGCACTAGAGTTAGTGGCCAGTGAGGATCAGGGAGAGACAGTTTATTCCTGCAGTATAGTCTGTACTGGGGCACTAGAGTTAGTGGCCAGTGAGGATCAGGGAGAGACAGTTTATTCCTGCAGTATAGTCTGTACTGGGCACTAGAGTTAGTGGCCAGTGAGGATCAGGGAGAGACAGTTTATTCCTGCAGTATAGTCTGTACTGGGGCACTAGAGTTAGTGGCCAGTGAGGATGAGAGATTTATTCCTGCAGTACAGTCTGTACTGGGACACTAGCGTTAGTGGCCAGTGAGGATCAGGAGAGAGAGTTTATTCCTGCAGTACAGTCTCTATTGGGGCACTACAGTTAGTGGCGAGTGAGGATCAGGGAGAGAGAGTTTATTCCTGCAGTACTGAGGCACTAGAGTTAGTGACCAGTGAGGATCAGGGAGAGACTGTTTATTCCTGCAGTATAGTCTGTACTGGGACACTAGATTTAGTGGCCAGTGAGGATCAGGGAGAGACAGTTTATTCCTACAGTATAGACTGCAGTGGGGCACTAGAGTTGGTGGCCAGTGAGGATCAGGGAGAGACAGTTTATTCCTGCAGTACAGTCTGTACTGAGGCACTAGAGTTAGTGGCCAGGGAGAGAAAGTTTATTGCTGTAGCACAGTCTGTACTGGGACACTAGAGTTAGGGCCAGTGAGGATCAGGGAGAGACAGTTTATTCCTGCAGCATAGTCTGTACTGGGGCACAACAGTTATCGGCCAGTGAGGATCAATGAGAGACAGTTTATTCCTACAGTATAGACTGTACTGGGGCACTAGAGCTAGTAGCCAGTGACGATCAGGGAGAGAGAGTTTATTCCTGCAGTATAGTCTGTACTGAGGCACGAGTATTAGTGACCAGTGAGGATCAGGGAGGGACAGTTTATTCCTGCAGTACAGTCTGCACTGGGACACTAGAGTTAGTGGCCAGTTAGGATCAGGGAGAGACAGTTTATTCCTGCAGTATAGTATGTACTGAGACACGAGAGTTAGTGGATGTGAGAGACAGTTTATTCCTGCATTATAATCTGTACTGGGACACTAGAGTTAGGGCCAGTGAGGACCATTGAGAGACAGTTTATTCCCGCAGTACAGTCTGTACTGGGGCACTAGAGTTACTAGCCAGTGAGGATCAGGGAGAGAAAGTTTATTGCTGCAGTACAGTCTGTACTGAAGCACTAGAGTTAGTTGCCAGTGAGAGACAGTTTATTCCTACAATATAGACTGTAGTGGGGCACTAGAGTTACATAGAAACATAGAACATAGAAACATAGAAGTTGACGGCAGATAAGGACCGCAAGGCCCATCCAGTCTGCCCATTTCTTTTTCTACCTTATAAATGTGCCATCGGCCTTTGCTCTGTCAGTGACCTATCTATTCATAGTCATTTGTATTGCTCCCTTATGCCTATCCCATGCCTGTTTGAAGCCCTGCACTGTATTCATAGCCACCACTTCTTGTGGTAAGCTATTCCATGCATCTACCACCCTTTCTGTAAAAAGAATTTCCTCATATTCCCCTTAATCGGCCTCCCTCTAATCTCATGCTGTGTCCTCTTGTCCTGCTATTTTTCTTATATTTAAACATGTTAGACACTTTCACCTTATTTATGCCCCTAAGGTGTTTAAATGTCTCGATCATACCTCCTCTCCCTCCTTTGCTCAAGGGTATACATATTGAGCTCCGTTAATCTGTCCTCATATGTCTTCTGATGCAGTCCCTGCACCATTTTGTTGCCCTCTCTGGACTGCCTCAATTTGGTTAATGTCCTTGTGAAGGTGTGGCCTCCAATACTGCTGCAGTACTCAGATGGGGCCTAACCAATGTCTTGTACAGAGGGATTATTACCTCCCTCTTACGACTTGTGATACCCTCTACTAATACACCCTAACACCCCCTAGCCTTACCTACTGCTTTAGAGGTCTGCTTGGATGATTTTAGGTCATCAGTGATGATGATGCCTAAGTCTCTTTCTTCCTTTGTGACTGCTAGCAACTCCTCCCAGCCTATAAGTGGCTTCAGGGTTTCTCTTCCTGTGTGCATGATTTTGCACTTCTTTGCATTAAATCCAGTTGCCACTCTTCTGACCATTTTGCTAGTTTATCCAGATCTCTTCTCATTCTGCCCACCCCATCTGGATCATCTACTCTGTTGCAGATCTTGGTGTCATCTGCAAACAGACAAGCCTTCCCTCTAGTCCATCTCTTGAGGTCACTAATGAAGATGTTGAATAGGACTGGCCCCAGGACTGATCCTGAGTACCCCACTTGTGACTTGCATCTCTTCTGACTGTATACCATTTACCACCACTCTCTGTTTTCTGCCAGTCAACCAGTTTGCCACCCAGTTGACCAACTTCTGACCCACCCCGAGCCTACCCAGCTTATTTATCAATCTTCTATGTGGAACAGTGTCAAAAGCTTTGCTGAAGTCAAGGTAGGCGACATCAACTGCTCCCCCTTGGTCCACCACTCTGGTTACCCAGTCAAAGAAATCTATGAGATTAGTTTGACAGGACCTTCCTTTTGTAAACCCATGCTGTCTTGTATCCTGTGCCCCTATGGATTCCAGGTGTTGCACTATCCTTTCCTTAAGGAGTGCCTCCATAATCTTGCCCACTACTGAGGTAAGACTGACTGGTCTGTAGTTCCCCGCCTCCTCCCTGCTACCACTCTTGTGGAGCGGGATCACATGAGCCCTTCTCCAGTCTTCTGGGACCTCTCCTGTGCTCAGAGACTCACTAAACAATTCTGCTAATGGCTCTGCTAGTTCCTCCTTTAGCTCCTTAAGTACCCTGGGATGTATGCCATCAGGTCCCATTGCCTTATCCACCCTGAGCTTAGCAAGCTCTTGTAGGACCCTTTCTTTTGTGAAGGGAGTAGTGCTCACCTCCCTCCCCCCTGTGTCCATGATGCTGAGCTGTGGGCCCTGCCCTACCTTCTCTTCAGTAAATACTGAGCAAAAGTATCTATTTAGGATAGATGCCTTTACAGGGTCCTCCTCCTCACATGCTCCCTTTTCTCCATTAAGCTTAGCAATACCCCCTCTGGACTTTCTCCTTTCACTAATGTATCTATAGAAAGTCTTGTCACCTTCTTTTACTGTTCGTGCTAGTGTTTCCTCAGTTTGGGACTTTGCCTGCCTTACTGCCTTACCTGCTTCCCTTAGGGCAGTTTGGTATGCCTCCCTATCTTCATCCCGCTGTGTTCCTTATATTTCCTGAAGGCCAGCCTTTTGGCTCTGACCTTTTCTGCTACTGTATTTGAGAACCAAAGTGGTTTCCTTCTTCTTTTGCACTTCCTTTTCTGTCTAACACAATGGGATGTTGCTTCAAGTATTGTATCCTTAATGCTTGCCCACTTTGCCTGTACCTCCCCACCTGTGTTTCTTTTTGCCAGGGCTAGCTTAACTCTGTTGGCCATCTTATCAAAGTCAGCTCCTCTGAAGTCCCATATTTTTGCCTTGGAATGGGATGATTTAGATGTAGTAGCCAAATTGAACCATACCATGTGATGGTCACTGGCCCCCAGGTGACCTTCTACCTGAGATCTGTGATCCCTTCTTTGTTAGTCAGTACTAGATCTAGGATAGCCCTGTCTCTTGTGGGTTGCTGTACCAGTTGTTTGAGGCCCTCCCCTGCAGGGAATCCACTATGAGTCTAGTTCTGGCAGATGTTCCTGCTGGTATTGACCAATCTATATCTGGCATGTTGAAGTCTCCCATTATCAGAACCTCCCTTTAGCTGTCATGTTTTGTATATCTTCTAACAGTAATGTGTCTATGTCCTCCCTCTGGTCTGGGGGCCTGTAGACAACCCCAGTTCTTATGGCTGTCCCATTTCCTGTTTCCAGGGTGACCCACAGTTCTTCTGGCTCCTATGTGTATTCTGAATTTCTGTAGCTTTGATATTTTCATTGACATACAGGGCCTCCTCCCCCTTTTTGCACCTCGGTCTCTTCTGAGACAATACACTGAGCCAGGTACTGAAGTCTCCCAAGTGTGGTTACTGGTAAACCACGTCTCACTAATTCTACTATGTCCAGTTTAGCCTCTGACATTATTGCCTGCAGGTCTGGGATCTTATTTACCAGGCTGTGAGCATTTGTTACATGATTTTCCATTGGCCAGATTTTGGTGTGTTAGTTGTTGGGTGAAGTTTGGCATTACCCCTGTGCATCGTATGGGAGACAAACCTTTTTTCTTACCTGGTGATGCTAGTGGATGGCAAACCAGCTGAATTCCTGTTTGACCACTAGCTGAGGGGAGGGTGTGTTCTTCCCATTCGAGCGTGTGGATGTGCTGCCTCTCCCCATTTGCTAGTTTAAATATTCTGCAAGGCGTCAAACTTCTTTCCCAATGCACTGACTCCTCTTTAGTCAGATGCAGTCCATCAAATTTAAGAACTTCCGCTCCCAGAACTGTTGCCAGTTCCCTACAAATCTGTGTCCTTTTCCTGGCACCAGTCCTTGAGCCACGTGTTTAGCTCCCTATCCCCTTCTCTGACCTTCCGTCCATCTGCTCCCTTCTCCCAGACTGGCAGGATCTCAGAGAAGGAGATGCCAGACCAGAAATAGATGATAGTTTGTCACCCAGCTTAGTCAGGTGTTCCTTGGTCTCCACAACTGACCGGCTGGCGAGATCATTAGTCCCTATGTGTACTAGGACATCAATGTTTTCTCCTGCTTTGTGAACAATTTTAGCAATGCCGATCAGTGTCTCTCCATGCTGATGTACCTGGGAGACATCTGACCATCACCCTGGCTGGAGATGGGTATCAACTCCCGAATCATGGAGTCTCCTATGATCAGAAGTTTTTGGATTTCCTTTGTGCTTGTTTAGTTTGGTTCCTGATTTGGGTGAGTATTGTTGTGCTAGCTCCTGTGCGCAGTGTCCTGCTCTGCAGTGTCTTCTGCCTCTTTATTTGATTTCAGAGATAGAGGCAGATACCTGTTTGTAGCGTTTATGTGGTTTTGGAGGTAATGTGTTGGAGAGCAGAGAGTGATGGGGCACCTGATTTGCTCCTCCTAACCACCTGCCAACCTCAGGACCAACTCTCCCTCTGCAGTCGGAGGTTTTCTGTTGGATGCTGGGAAATGGCGGGTGGTTCTTATAATGTATTTCCTCTTCAATATGAAATTTGAGGCGCAATCCTGCCCATGCTGCCCGGAGCTGAGACCGAAGATCTCCAAAGGCCCAGCATGTAGGACAGTGTCCTAAATCCTGTAAGACTGTCCTTCAGAAAATTGTTCCACAGTACCTGCAGTTAATGAAATCCATTCCAAATAAGTTGCTGGGTTTGTAACCTAGTCAGAGTAATTAGAAGGAAAAAAAAAGGAAAAAATGCAAGTAATGGTTTAATTGTGCTTTGTTTAACTTGTTATAACAAGTTAAATTACTAGTAGCCCTATAATGAGATCACCTTGTGGAGCCCCACTGATCCGCCCTTCCTGCTCTGCCACAGGAAATGTCTGACTGTGGTACCCTATAAAGGAGTGTGGCAAGTGGGGTGGTTGGGGATGGGGTGGGTGGCTGGGCCCTTCCCTGCCTAAAAAGAAGAACCACGGACGAAAGAACAAGGAGGTAAAAGCAGAAACAATCAGTCAACAACAAATGCAGTAACCCTGAAAGCTTATCCTAATGTTAGATAAAACTGTAAAACCTGTAAGCACCACCTGTAATAATTTCAGAGAAGATATGCCCTATGAAACACTTTGCTCCAGAGAAAAATAAAGCAGTAACAGAAGATATACCTTGCAAAGACAATTTGAATCAGAAGATTACAGCAGTAATCTGTTAGCACACCTGTAGGCACACTTGTAATAATGCAGAAGAGGTATACCAGCAACAACAATTTGAATCAGAGAAAAAATAAAGCAATGAAATGTTAGCCACAAACAGTAGCAATCCCTGTGAGTAAAAATCAAAACACCACCACACAGTAAATCTGCTTAGCCAAACTAAGTCTTAATCCTTCTCCCTTGCTCTGGTAAGTTTCTCTACTCTGCCTTTCCAAGCAGTCTTAGAAGAAAAGCTCAGGTGAAGCTAGGTGCCTTGGCCAGCAAACCAAGTCTTCTACCTTAGTTAGTGGCCAGTGAGGATCAGGGAGAGACAGTTTATTCCTGCAGTACAGTCTGTACTGAGGCACTAGAGTTAGTGGCCAGTGAGGATCAGGGAGAGACACTTTATTCCTGCAGTATAGACTGTACTGGGGAACTAGAGTTACCAGCCAGTGAGGATCAGGGAGAGACAGTTTATTCCTGCAGTACAGTCTGTACTGGGGCACTAGGGTTAGGGCCAGTGAGAATCAGGGAGAGACAGTTTATTCCTGCAGTATAGTCTACACCGGGGCACTAGAGTTAGGGCCAGTGAGGATCATGGAGAGACAGTTTATTTTCGCACTACAGTCCGTACAGGGGACAAGTGTTAGCGGCCAGTGAGGATCACTGAGAGACAGTTTATTCCTACAGTATAGACTGCAGTGCGGCACTAGAGTTGCTGGCCAGTGAGGATCAGGGAGAGGCAGTTTATTCCTGCAGTATAGTCTGTACTGAGGCACTAGAGATAGTGGCCAGGGAGAGAAAGTTTATTCCTGCAGTATAGTCTGTACTGGGACACTAGGGTTAGTGGCCAGTGAGGATCAGGGAGAGACAGTTTATTCCTGCAGTATAGTCTGTACTGGGGCACTAGAGTTAGGGCCAGTGAGGATCATGCAGAGACAGTTTATTCCCGCAGTACAGTCTGTACTGGGGCACAACAGATAGCGGCCAGTGAGGATCAATGAGAGACAGTTTATTCCTACAGTATAGTCTGTACTGAGGCACTAGAGATAGTGGCCAGGGAGAGAGAGTTTATTCCTGCAGTATAGTCTGTACTGAGGCACAAGAGTTAATGACCAGTGAGGATCAGGGAGGGACAGTTTATTCCTGCAGTATAGTCTGTACTGGGGCACTAGAGTTAGTGACCAGTGAGGATCAGGGAGAGAGACTTTATTCCTGCAGTATAGCCTGTACTGGGACACTAGAGTTAGTGGCCAGTGAGGATCAGGGAGAGACAGTTTATTCCTGCAGTATAGTCTGTACTGAGGCACTAGAGTTAGTGGCCAGTGAGAGACAGTTTATTCCTGCAGTACAGTCTGTACTGGGACACTAGAGTTAGTGGCCAGTTAGGATCAGGGAGAGACAGTCTATTCCTGCAGTATAGTCTGTACTGAGACTCGAGAGTTAGTGGCGAATGAGAGACAGTTTATTCCTGCAGTATAGTCTGTACTGGGGCACTAGAGTTAGTGGCCAGTGAGGATCAGGGAGAGAGTTTATTCCTGCAGTATAGTCTGTACTGGGGCACTAGAGTTAGTGCCAGTGAGGATCAGGGAGAGACAGTTTATTCCTGCAGTATAGTCTGTACTGGGACACTAGCGTTAGTGGCCAGTGAGGATCAGGGTGAGACAGTTTATTCCCGCAGTACAGTCTGTACTGGGGCACAAGAGTTAGCGGCCAGTGAGGATCAGTGAGAGACAGTTTATTCCTACAGTATAGACTGTACTGGGGCACTACAGTTGGTGGCCAGTGAGGATGAGGGAGAGAAAGTTTATTCCTGCAGTACAGTCTGTACTGGGACACTCGCGTTAGTGGCCATCGAGGATGAGGGAGAGAGAGTTTATTCCTGCAGTACAGTCTCTATTCGGGCACTACAGTTAGTGGCGAGTGAGGATCAGGGAGACAGAGTTTATTCCTGCAGTATAGACTGTAGTGGGGCACTAGAGTTAGTGGCCAGTGAGGATCAGGGAGAGACAGTTTATTCCTGCAGTATAGTCTGTACTGGGACACTAGAGTTAGTGGCCAGTGAGGATTCAGGGAGAGACAGTTTATTCCTACAGTATAGACTGTAGTGGGGCACTAGAGTTGGTGGCCAGTGAGGATCAAGGAGAGACAGTTTATTCCTGCAGTATGTTCTGTACGGAGGGACTAGAGTTAGTGGCCAGTGAGAGACAGTTTATTCCTGCAGTATAGTCTGTACTGGGACACTAGAGTTAGGGCCAGTTAGGATCATTGAGAGACACTTTATTCCTGCAGTATAGTCTGTACTGACGCACTAGAGTTAGGGCCAGTGAGGATCATGGAGAAACAGTTTATTCCCGCAGTACAGTCTGTACTGGGGCACAAGAGTTAGCGGCCAGTGAGCATCAATGAGAGACAGTTTATTCCTACAGTATAGACTGTACTGGGGAACTAGAGTTGGTGGCCAGTGAGGATCAGGGAGAGACAGTTTATTCCTGCAGTATAGTCTGTACTGGGGGACTAGAGATAGTGGCCAGTGAGAGACAGTTTATTCCTGCAGTACAGTCTGTACTGGGGCACAAGAGTTAGCGGCCAGTGAGGATCAGATAGAGACAGTTTATTCCTACAGCACAGACTGTACTGGGGCACTAGAGTTGGTGGCCAGTGAGGATGGGGGAAAGAAAGTTTATTCCTGCAGTATAGTCTCTATTGGGGCACTACAGTTAGTGGCGAGTGAGAATCAGGGAGAGAGAGTTTATTCCTGCAGTACGGTCAGTACTGGGGCACTAGAGATAGTGCCCAGTTCGGATCAGGGAGAGACAGTTTATTCCTGCAGTATAGTCTGTACTGGGACACTAGAGTTAGTGGACAGTAAGGATCAGGGAGAGACAGTTTATTCATACAGTACAGTCTGTACTGGGGCACAAGTGTTGGCGGCCAGTGAGGATCAATGAGAGACAGTTTATTCCTGCAGTATAGTCTGTACTGAGACACTAGCGTTAGTGGCCAGTGAGGATCAGGGAGAGACAGTTTATTCCTGCAGTATAGACTGTACTGGGACACTAGCGTTAGTGGCCAGTGAGGATCAGGGTAAGACAGTTTATTCCCGCAGTACAGTCTGTACTGGGGCAGATGAGTTAGCGGCCAGTGAGGATCAGGGAGAGACAGTTTATTCCTGCAGTATAGTCTGTACTGGGTCACTACAGTTAGTAGCCAGTGAAGATCAGGGAGAGAGAGTTTATTCCTGCAGTATAGTCTGTACTGAGGGACGAGTGTTAGTGACCAGTGAGGATCAGAGAGGGACAGTTTATTCCTACAGTATAGTCTGTACTGAGGCACGACAGTTAGTGGCCAGTGAGAGACAGTTTATTCCTGCAGTACAGTCTGTACTGGGACACTAGAGTTAGTGGCCAGTTAGGATCAGTGAGAGACAGTTTATTCCTGCAGTATAGTCTGTACTGGGACACTAGAGTTAGGGCCAGTGAGGATCATGGAGAGACAGTTTATTCCTGCAGTACAGTCTGTACTGGGGCACTAGAGTTACTGGCCAGTGAGGATCAGGGAGAGACAGTTTATTCCTGCAGTACAGTCTGTACTGGAGCACTAGAGTTAGTGGCCAGTGAGAGAGAGTTTATTCCTGCAGTATAGTCTGTACTGGGACACTAGAGTTAGGGCCAGTGAGGATCAGGGAGAGACAGTTTATTCATACAGTATTGTCTGTACTGGGGCACTAGAGTTGGTGGCCAGTGAGGATCAGGGAGAGACAGTTAATTCCCGCAGTACAGTCTGTACTGGGGCAGAAGTGTTGGCGGCCAGTGAGGATCAATGAGAGACAGTTTATTCCTACAGTATAGACTGTAGTGGGGCACTAGAGTTGGTGGCCAGTGAGTATCAGGGAGAGACAGTTTATTCCTGCAGTATAGTCTGTACTGAGGCACTAGAGTAAGTGGCCAGGGAGAGACAGTTTATTCCTGCAGTACAGTCTGTACCGGCACATTAGAGTTAGGGCCAGTGAGGATCATGGAGAGACAGTTTATTTTCGCAGTACAGTCTGTACTGGGGCACTAGAGTTAGTGGCCAGTGAGGATCAGGGAGAGACAGTTAATTCCCACAGTATAGTCTGTACTGGGACACTAGAGTTAGGGCCAGTGAGGATCAATGAGAGACAGTTTATCCCTACAATATAGACTGTAGTGGGGCACTAGAGTTAGTGGCCAGTGAGGATCAGGGAGAGACAGTTTATTCCTGCAGTATAGTCTGTACTGAGGCACTAGAGTTAGTGGCGAGTGAGGATCAGAGAGAGACACTTTATTCCAGCAGTATAGACTGTACTGGGGCACTAGAGTTAGGGCCAGTGAGGATCAGGGAGAGACAGTTTATTCCTGCAGTATAGTCTGTACTGGGGCACTAGAGTTAGGGCCAGTGAGGATCATGGAGAGACAGTTTATTCCCGCAGTACAGTCTGTACTGGGGACAAGTGTTAGCGGCCAGTGAGGATCAATGAGAGACAGTTTATTCCTACAGTATAGACTGTAGTGGGGCACTAGAGTTGGTGGCCAGTGAGGATCAGGGAGAGACAGTTTATTCCTGCAGTATAGTCTGTACTGAGGCACTAGAGTTAGTGGCCAGGGAGAGACAGTTTATTCCTGCAGTACAGTCTGTACCGGCACATTAGAGTTAGGGCCAGTGAGGATCATGGAGAGACAGTTTATTTTCGCAGAACAGTCTGTACTGGGGCACTAGAGTTAGTGGCCAGTGAGGATCAGGGAGAGACAGTTTATTCCCGCAGTATAGTCTGTACTGGGGCACAAGTGTTAGCGGCCAGTGAGGATCAATTGAGAGACAGTTTATTCCTACAGTATAGACTGTAGTGGGGCACTAGAGTTGGTGGCCAGTGAGGATCAGGGAGACAGTTTATTCCTGCAGTATAGTCTGTGCTGAGGCACTAGAGTTAGTGGACAGGAGACAGTTTATTCCTGCAGTATAGTCTGTACTGGGAGCACTAGGGTTGTGGCCAGTGAGGATCAACGAGAGACAGTTTATTCCTGCAGTATAGTGGTGACTGGGACACTAGAGTTAGGGCCAGTTAGGATCATTGAGAGACAGTTTATTCCTGCAGTATAGTCTGTACTGGGACACTAGAGTTAGGGCCAGTGAGGATCACAGAGAAACAGTTTATTCCTGCAGCATAGTCTGTACTGAGGGACTAGAGTTAGTGGCCAGTGAGAGACAGTTTATTCCTGCAGTATAGTTTGTACTGAGACACTAGAGTTAGGGCCAGTGAGGATCATGCAGAGACAGTTTATTCACGCAGTACAGTCTGTACTGGGGCACAAGAGTTAGCGGCCAGTGAGGATCAATGAGAGACAGTTTATTCCTACAGTATAGACTGTACTGGGGCACTAGAGTTGGTGGCCAGTGAGGATCAGGGAGAGACAGTTTATTCCTGCAGTATAGTCTGTACTGGGGACTAGAGTTAGTGGCAGTGAGAGACAGTTTATTCCTGCAGTAAGTCTGTACTGGGCACTAGAGTTAGTGGCCAGTGAGAGACAGTTTATTCCTGCAGTATAGTCTGTACTGGGACACTAGAGTTAGTGGCCAGTAAGGATCAGGGAGAGACAGTTTATTCACACAGTATTGTCCGTACTGGGGCACTAGAGTTGGTGGCCAGTGAGGATCAGGAGAGACAGTTTATTCCTACAGTATAGATCTGTAGTAGGGCACTAGAGTTGGTGGCCAGTGAGGATCAGAGAGACAGTTTATTCCTGCAGTATAGTCTGTACTGAGGCACTAGAGTTAGTGGCCAGGAGAGAAGTTTATTCCTGCAGTATAGTCTGTACCGGCACATAGAGTTAGGGACCAGTGAGGATCATGGAGAGACAGTTTATTCATGCAGTATAGTCTGTGCTGGGGCACTAGAGTTGGTGGCCAGTGAGGATCAGGGAGAGACAGTTAATTCCTGCAGTACAGTCTGTACTGGGGCACAAGTGTTAGCGGCCAGTGAGGATCAATGAGAGACAGTTTATTCCTACAGTATAGACTGTAGTGGGGCACTAGAGTTGGTGGCCAGTGAGGATCAGGGAGAGACAGTTTATTCCTGCAGTATAGTCTGTACTGGGACACTAGAGTTAGCGGCCAGTGAGGATCATGGAGAGACAGTTTATTCTCGCAGTACAGTCTGTACTGGGACATAGAGTTAGTGGCCAGTGAGGATCATGAGAACAGTTTATTCCTGCAGTATAGACTGTACTGGGGCACTAGAGTTGGTGGCCAGTGAGGATCAGGAGAGAAGTTTATTCCTGCAGTACAGTCTCTATTGGGGCACTAGAGTTAGTGGCCAGTGAGGATCAGGGAGAGACGTTTATTCCTGCAGTATAGTCTGTTTGCACTGGTTAGTGACCAGTGAGGATCAGGGAGAACAGTTTATTCCTACAGTATAGACTGTGTGGGCACTAGAGTTGGTGGCCAGTGAGGATCAGGGAGAGACAGTTTATTCCTGCAGTATAGTCTGTACTGAGGCACTGAGTTAGTGGCCAGGGAGAGAAGTTTATTCCTGCAGTACAGTCTGTACCGGGACACTAGAGTTAGGGCCAGTGAGGATCAAGGAGAGACAGTTTATTCCTGCAGTATAGTCTGTACTGGGGCACTAGAGTTAGTGGCAGTGAGGATCAGGAGAGACAGTTTATTCCTGCAGTATAGTCTGCACGGGGCACTAGAGTTAGTGGCCAGTGAGGATCAATGAGACAGTTTATTCCTACAGTATAGACTGTACTGGGACACTAGAGTTGGTGGCCAGTGAGGATCAGGGAGAGACAGTTTATTCCTGCAGTATAGTCTGTACTGAGGCACTAGAGTTAGTGGCCAGGGAGAGACAGTTTATTCCTGCAGTATAGTCTGTACCTAGCGTTAGTGGCCAGTGAGATCAGGAGAGACAGTTTATTCCTGCAGTACAGTCTGTACTGGGGCACTAGGAGTTAGTGGCCAGTGAGGATCATGAGGAGACAGTTTATTCCTGCAGTATAGTCTGTACTGGGCACTAGAGTTGGTGGCCAGTGAGGATCAGAGAGAGACAGTTTATTCTGCAAACAGTAGGATCAGAGAGACAGTTTATTCCTGCAGTATAGTCTGTACTGGGGCACTAGAGTTAGTGGCCAGTGAGGATCAGGAGAGACAGTTTATTCCTGCAGTATAGTCTGTACTGGGACACTAGAGTTAGTGGCCAGTGAGGATCAGGGAGAGACAGTTTATTCCTGCAGTATAGTCTGTACTGGGGCACTAGAGTTAGTGGCCAGTGAGGATCAGGGAGAGACAGTTTATTCCTGCAGTATAGTCTGTACTGAGGCACTAGAGTTAGTGACCAGTGAGGATCAGGGAGGGACAGTTTATTCCTGCAGTATAGTCTGTACTGGGGCACTAGAGTTAGTGGCCAGTGAGGATCAGGAGACAGTTTATTCCTGCAGTATAGTCTGTACTGGGACACTAGAGTTAGTGGCCAGTGAGGATCAAGAGAGACAGTTTATTCCTGCAGTATAGACTGTACTGGGGCACTAGGGTTGGTGGCCAGTGAGGATCAGGGAGAGACAGTTTATTCCTGCAGTATAGTCTGTACTGAGGCACTAGAGTTAGTGGCCAGTGAGAGACAGTTTATTCCTGCAGTATAGTCTGTACTGGGACACTAGAGTTAGGGCCAGTGAGGATCATGGAGAGACAGTTTATTCCTGCAGTATAGTCTGTACTGGGCACTAGAGTTAGGGCCAGTGAGGATCATGGAGAAACAGTTTATTCCCGCAGTACAGTCTGTACTGGGGCACAAGAGTTAGCGGCCAGTGAGCATCAATGAGAGACAGTTTATTCCTACAGTATAGACTGTGCTGGGGAACTAGAGTTGGTGGCCAGTGAGGATCAGGAGAGACAGTTTATTCCTGCAGTATAGTCTGTACTGAGGCACTAGAGTTAGTGGCCAGTGAGAGACAGTTTATTCCCGCAGTACAGTCTGTACTGGGCACAAGAGATTAGCGGCCAGTGAGGATCAGATGAGAGACAGTTTATTCCTACAGTACAGTCTGTACTGGGGCACTAGAGTTAGTGGCCAGTGAGGATCGGGAAGACAGTTTATTCCTGCAGTATAGTCTGTACTGGGCACTAGAGTTAGTGGCCAGTGAGGATCAGGGAGACAGTTTATTCCTGCAGTATAGTCTGTACTGGGGCACTAGAGTTAGTGGCCAGTGAGGATCAGGGAGAGACAGTTTATTCCTGCAGTATAGTCTGTACTGGGACACTAGAGTTAGTGGCCAGTGAGGATCAGGGAGAGACAGTTTATTCCCGCAGTACAGTCTGTACTGGGGCACAAGAGTTAGCGGCCAGTGAGGATCAATGAGAGACAGTTTATTCCTACAGTATAGACTGTACTGGGGCACTAGAGTTAGTGGCCAGTGAGGATCAGGGAGAGACAGTTTATTCCTGCAGTATAGTCTGTACTGGGACACTAGCGTTAGTGGCCAGTGAGGATCAGGGTAAGACAGTTTATTCCCGCAGTACAGTCTGTACTGGGGCAGATGAGTTAGCGGCCAGTGAGGATCAGGGAGAGACAGTTTATTCCTGCAGTATAGTCTGTACTGGGGCACTAGAGTTAGTGGCCAGTGAGGATCAGGGAGAGACAGTTTATTCCTGCAGTATAGTCTGTACTGAGGCACTAGAGTTAGTGGCCAGTGAGGATCAGGGAGAGACAGTTTATTCCTGCAGTATAGTCTGTACTGGGACACTAGAGTTAGTGGCCAGTGAGGATCAGGGAGAGACAGTTTATTCCTGCAGTACAGTCTGTACTGGGACACTAGAGTTAGTGGCCAGTGAGGATCAGTGAGACAGTTTATTCCATTAGTAAGTCTGTACTGGGACACTAGAGTTAGTGGCAGTGAGGATCATGGAGACAGTTTATTCCTGCAGTACAGTCTGTACTGGGGCACTAGAGTTAGTGCCAGTGAGGATCAGGGAGAGACAGTTTATTCCGCAGTACAGTCTGTACTGAGGCACTAGAGTTAGTGGCCAGTGAGAGACAGTTTATTCCTGCAGTATAGTCTGTACTGGGACACTAGAGTTAGTGGCCAGTGAGGATCAGGGAGAGACAGTTTATTCCTACAGTATAGTCTGTACTGGGGCACTAGAGTTGGTGGCCAGTGAGGATCAGGGAGACAGTTTATTCCTGCAGTATAGTCTGTACTGAGGCACTAGAGTTAGTGAGATCAGGGAGACAGTTTATTCCTGCAGTATAGTCTGTACTGGGGCACTAGAGTTGGTGGCCAGTGAGGATCAGGGAGACAGTTTATTCCTGCAGTATAGTCTGTACTGAGGCACTAGAGTAGTGGCCAGGGAAGACAGTTTATTCCTGCAGTACAGTCTGTACTGGCACATAGAGTTAGGGCCAGTGAGGATCATGGAGAGACAGTTTATTTTTGCAGTACAGTCTGTACTGGGGCACTAGAGTTAGTGGCCAGTGAGGATCAGGGAGAGACAGTTTATTCCTGCAGTATAGTCTGTACTGGGACACTAGAGTTAGGGCCAGTGAGGATCAATGAGAGACAGTTTATTCCTACAATATAGACTGTAGTGGGGCACTAGAGTTAGTGGCCAGTGAGGATCAGGGAGAGACAGTTTATTCCTGCAGTATAGTCTGTACTGAGGCACTAGAGTTAGTGGCCAGTGAGGATCAGGAGAGACAGTTTATTCCTGCAGTATAGTCTGTACTGGGGCACTAGGTTAGGGCCAGTGAGATCAGAGACAGTTTATTCCTGCAGTATAGTCTACTACTGGGACACTAGAGTTAGTGGCCAGTGAGGATCAGGGAGACAGTTTATTCCTGCAGTACAGTCTGTACTGGGGACAAGGTTAGCGGCCAGTGAGGATCAATGAGAGACAGTTTATTCCTGCAGTATAGACTGTACTGCGGCACTAGATGGTGGCAGTGGATCAGGGAGAGACAGTTTATTCCTGCAGTACAGTCTGTACTGAAGCACTAGAGTTAGTGGCCAGTGAGAGAGAGTTTTTTCCTGCAGTATAGTCTATACTGGGACACTAGAGTTAGGGCCAGTGAGGATCACGGAGAGACAGTTTATTTTAGCAGTATAGTCTGTACTGGGGCACTAGGTTAGTGGCCAGTGAGGATCAAGGAGAGACAGTTTATTCCTCAGTATAGTCGTACTGGGGCACTAGAGTTAAGTGGTCAGGAGGACAGTTTATTCCTGCAGTATAGTCTGTACTGGGACACTAGAGTTAGTGGCCAGTGAGGATCAGGGAGAGACAGTTTATTCCTACAGTATAGTCTGTACTGGGGCACTAGAGTTGGTGGCCAGTGAGGATCAGGGAGAGACAGTTTATTCCTGCAGTATAGTCTGTACTGAGGCACTAGAGTTAGTGGACAGGGAGAGACAGTTTATTCCTGCAGTATAGTCTGTACTGGGATACTAGGGTTAGTGGCCAGTGAGGATCATACAGAGACAGTTTATTCCTGCAGTATAGTCGGTACTGGGACACTAGAGTTAGGGCCAGTTAGGATCATTGAGAGACAGTTTATTCCTGCAGTATAGTCTGTACTGGGACACTAGAGTTAGGGCCAGTGAGGATCACAGAGAAACAGTTTATTCCTGCAGCATAGTCTGTACTGAGGGACTAGAGTTAGTGGCCAGTGAGAGACAGTTTATTCCTGCAGTATAGTTTGTACTGAGACACTAGAGTTAGTGGCCAGTGAGGATCAGGAGACAGTTTATTCCTGCAGTACAGTCTGTACTGGGGCACAAGAGTTAGCGGCCAGTGAGGATCAATGAGAGACAGTTTATTCCTACAATATAGACTGTAGCTGGGGCACTAGAGTTGGTGGCCAGTGAGGATCAGGGAGAGACAGTTTATTCCTGCAGTATAGTCTGTACTGGGGCACTAGAGTTAGTGGCCAGTGAGAGACAGTTTATTCCCGCAGTACAGTCTGTACTGGGGCAGAAGAGTTAGCTGCCAGTGAGGATGAGGGAGAGAGAGTTTATTCCTGCAGTACAGTCTCTATTGGGGCACTACAGTTAGTGGCGAGTGAGGATCAGGGAGAGACAGTTTATTCCTGCAGTATAGTCTGTACTGGGGCACTAGGGTTAGTGGCCAGTGAGGATCAGGGAGAGACAGTTTATTCCTACAGTATAGACTGTAGTGGGGCACTAGAGTTGGTGGCCAGTGAGGATCAGAGAGAGACAGTTTATTCCTGCAGTATAGTCTGTACTGAGGCACTAGAGTTAGTGGCCAGGGAGAGAAAGTTTATTCCTGCAGTACAGTCTATACCGGCACATTAGAGTTAGGGACAGTGAGGACCATGGAGAGACAGTTTATTCATACAGTATTGTCTGTACTGGGGCACTATAGTTGGTGGCCAGTGAGGATCAGGGAGAGACAGTTAATTCCCCGAGTACAGTCTGTACTGGGGCACAAGTGTTAGCGGCCAGTGAGGATCAATGAGAGACAGTTTATTCCTACAGTATAGACTGTAGTGGGGCACTAGAGTTGGTGGCCAGTGAGGATCAGGGAGAGACAGTTTATTCCTGCAGTATAGTCTGTACTGAGGCACTAGAGTTACCAGCCAGTGAGGATCATGGGAGACAGTTTATTTCCGCAGTACAGTCTGTACTGGGGCACAAGAGTTAGCGGCCAGTGAGGATCAATGAGAGACAGTTTATTCCTACAGTATAGACTGTACTGGGGCACTAGAGTTGGTGGCCAGTGAGGATCAGGGAGAGAAAGTTTATTCCTGCAGTACAGTCTCTATTGGGGCACTACAGTTAGTGGCGAGTGAGGATCAGGGAGAAAGAGTTTATTCCTACAGTACTGAGGCACTCGAGTTAGTGACCAGTGAGGATCAGGGAGAGACAGTTTATTCCTACAGTATAGACTGTAGTCGGGCACTAGAGTTGGTGGCCAGTGAGGATAAGGGAGAGACAGTTTATTCCTGCAGTATAGTCTGTACTGAGGCACTAGAGTTAGTGGCCAGGGAGAGAAAGTTTATTCCTGCAGTACAGTCTGTACCGGCACATTAGAGTTAGGGCCAGTGAGGATCAGGGAGACAGTTTATTCCTGCAGTATAGTCTGTACTGGGACACTAGAGTTAGTGGCCAGTGAGGATCAGGGAGAGACAGTTTATTCCATCAGTACAGTCTGTACTGGGGCACTAGGATGTTGGCCAGTGAGGATCAATGAGAGACAGTTTATTCCTACAGTATAGACTGTACTGGGACACTAGAGTTGGTGGCCAGTGAGGATCAGGGAGAGACAGTTTATTCCTGCAGTATAGTCTGTACTGAGACACTAGAGTTAGTGGCCAGTGAGAGACAGTTTATTCCTGCAGTATAGTCTGTACTGGGACACTAGAGTTAGTGGCCAGTGAGGATCAGGGAGAGACAGTTTATTCCTGCAGTACAGTCT
Organism: Neoceratodus forsteri; assembly: GCA_016271365.2. NCBI lineage: Eukaryota > Metazoa > Chordata > Ceratodontiformes > Ceratodontidae > Neoceratodus > Neoceratodus forsteri. The sequence continues at coordinate 1,138,817,383 of CM028133.1, forward strand.
GTACTGGGGCACTAGAGTTAGTGGCCAGTGAGGATCGGAGGAGACAGTTTATTCCTACGTATAGACTGAGTGGGGCACTGAGTGAGGCCAGTGAGGATCAGGAGGCAGTTTATTCCTGCAGTATAGTCTGTACTGAGGCACTAGAGTAGTGGCCAGGAGAGACAGTTTATTCCTGCAGTATAGTCTGTACTGGGACACTAGGGTTAGTGGCCAGTGAGGATCAGGGAGAGACAGTTTATTCCTGCAGTATAGTCTGTACTGGGGCACTAGAGTTAGGGCCAGTGAGGATCATGCAGAGACAGTTTATTCCCGCAGTACAGTCTGTACTGGGGCACAACAGATAGCGGCCAGTGAGGATCAATGAGAGACAGTTTATTCCTACAGTATAGACTGTACTGGGGCACTAGAATTGGTGGCCAGTGAGGATCAGGAAGAGACAGTTTATTCCTGCAGTATAGTCTGTACTGAGGGACTAGAGTTAGTGGCCAGTGAGAGACAGTTTATTCCTGCAGTATAGTCTGTACTGGGACACTAGAGATAGGGCCAGTTAGGATCATTGAGAGACAGTTTATTCCTGCAGTATAGTCTGTACTGGGGCACTAGAGTTAGTGGCCAGGGAAAGACAGTTTATTCCTGCAGTACAATCTGTACTGGGACACTAGAGTTAGGGCCAGAGAGGATCAGGGAGAGACAGTTTATTCCAGCAGTACAGTCTGTACTGGGACACTAGAGTTAGGGCCAGTGTGGATCAGGGAGAGACAGTTTATTCCCGCAGAACAGCCTGTACTGGGGCACAAGAGTTAGCGGCCAGTGAGGATGAATGACAGACAGTTTATTCCTACAGTATAGACTGTACTGGGCACTAGAGTTAGTGGCCAGTGAGGATCAGGGAGAGAGAGTTTATTCCTGCAGTATAGTCTGTACTGAGGCACGAGAGTTAATGACCAGTGAGGATCAGGGAGAGAGACTTTATTCCTGCAGTATAGCCTGTACTGGGACACTAGAGTAAGTGGCCAGTGAGGATCAGGGAGAGACAGTTTATTCCTGCAGTATAGTCTGTACTGAGGCACGAGAGTTAGTGGCCAGTGAGAGACAGTTTATTCCTGCAGTACAGTCTGTACTGGGACACTAGAGTTAGTGGCCAGTTCGGATCAGGGAGAGACAGTCTATTCCTGCAGTATAGTCTGTACTGAGACACGAGAGTTAGTGGTGAATGAGAGACAGTTTATTCCTGCAGTATAGTCTGTACTGAGGCACTACAGTTAGGGGCTGTGAGGGCCATGGAGAGACAGTTTATTCCTGCCGTACAGTCTGTACTGGGGCACTAGAGTTACTAGCCAGTGAGGATGAGGGAGAGAAAGTTTATTCCTGCAGTACAGTCTGTACTGGGACACTCACGTTAGTAGCCAGTGAGGATGAGGGAGAGAGAGTTTATTCCTGCAGTACAGTCTCTATTCGGGCACTACAGTTAGTGGCGAGTGAGGATCAGGGAGACAGAGTTTATTCCTGCAGTATAGTCAGTACTGAGCAACTAGAGTTAGTGAGCAGTGAGGATCAGGGAGAGACTGTTTATTCCTGCAGTATAGACTGTAGTGGGGCACTAGAGTTAGTGGCCAGTGAGGATCAGGGAGAGACAGTTTATTCCTGCAGTATAGTCTGTACTGGGACACTAGAGTTAGTGGCCAGTGAGGATTAGGGAGAGACAGTTTATTCCTACAGTATAGACTGTAGTGGGGCACTAGAGTTGGTGGCCAGTGAGGATCAAGGAGAGACAGTTTATTCCTGCAGTATGTTCTGTACGGAGGGACTAGAGTTAGTGGCCAGTGAGAGACAGTTTATTCCTGCAGTATAGTCTGTACTGGGACACTAGAGTTAGGGCCAGTTAGGATCATTGAGAGACACTTTATTCCTGCAGTATAGTCTGTACTGAGGCACTAGAGTTAGGGCCAGTGAGGATCATGGAGAGACAGTTTATTCCCGCAGTACAGTCTGTACTGGGGCACAAGAGTTAGCGGCCAGTGAGGATCAATGAGAGACAGTTTATTCCTACAGTATAGACTGTACTGGGGCACTAGAGTTGGTGGCCAGTGAGGATCAGGGAGAGACAGTTTATTCCTGCAGTATAGTCTGTACTGGGGCACTAGAGATAGTGGCCAGTGAGAACAGTTTATTCCTGAGTACAGTCTGTACTGGGGCACAAGGAGTTAGGGCCAGTGAGGATCAGATAGAGACAGTTTATTCCTGCAGCACAGTCTGTACTGGGGCACTAGAGTTAGTGGCCAGTGAGGATCAGGGAAGAACAGTTTATTCCTGCAGTATAGTCTCTATTGGGGCACTACAGTTAGTGGCGAGTGAGAATCAGGGAGAGACAGTTTATTCCTGCAGTACGGTCAGTACTGGGGCACTAGAGATAGTGCCCAGTTCGGATCAGGGAGAGACAGTTTATTCCTGCAGTATAGTCTGTACTGGGACACTAGAGTTAGTGGCCAGTGAGGATCAGGGAGAGACAGTTTATTCATACAGTACAGTCTGTACTGGGGCACAAGTGTTGGCGGCCAGTGAGGATCAATGAGAGACAGTTTATTCCTGCAGTATAGTCTGTACTGGGCACTAGGTTAGTGGCCAGTGAGGATCAGGAGACAGTTTATTCCTGCAGTATAGTCTGTGACTGGGACACTAGGGTTGGTGGCCAGTGAGGATCAGGGTAAGACAGTTTATTCCCGCAGTACAGTCTGTACTGGGGCAGATGAGTTAGCGGCCAGTGAGGATCAGGGAGAGACAGTTTATTCCTGCAGTATAGTCTGTACTGAGGCACGAGTATTAGTGACCAGTGAGGATCAGAGAGGGACAGTTTATTCCTACAGTATAGTCTGTACTGAGGCACGACAGTTAGTGGCCAGTGAGAGACAGTTTATTCCTGCAGTACAGTCTGTACTGGGACACTAGAGTTAGTGGCCAGTTAGGATCAGTGAGAGACAGTTTATTCCTGCATTATAATCTGTACTGGGACACTAGAATTAGTGCCAGTGAGGACCATGGAGAGACAGTTTATTCCTGCAGTACAGTCTGTACTGGGGCACTAGAGTTACTAGCCAGTGAGGATCAGGGAGAGACAGTTTATTCCTGCAGTACAGTCTGTACTGAAGCACTAGAGTTAGTGGCCAGTGAGAGAGAGTTTATTCCTGCAGTATAGTCTATACTGGGACACTAGAGTTAGGGCCAGTGAGGATCAGGGAGAGACAGTTTATTCATACAGTATTGTCTGTACTGGGGCACTAGAGTTGGTGGCCAGTGAGGATCAGGGAGAGACAGTTAATTCCCGCAGTACAGTCTGTACTGGGGCAGAAGTGTTGGCGGCCAGTGAGGATCAATGAGAGACAGTTTATTCCTACAGTATAGACTGTAGTGGGGCACTAGAGTTGGTGGCCAGTGAGTATCAGGGAGAGACAGTTTATTCCTGCAGTATAGTCTGTACTGAGGCACTAGAGTAAGTGGCCAGGGAGAGACAGTTTATTCCTGCAGTACAGTCTGTACCGGACATAGAGTTAGGGCCAGTGAGGATCAGGAGAGACAGTTTATTTTCGCAGTACAGTCTGTACTGGGGCACTAGAGTTAGTGGCCAGTGAGGATCAGGGAGAGACAGTTAATTCCCACAGTATAGTCTGTACTGGGACACTAGAGTTAGGGCCAGTGAGGATCAATGAGAGACAGTTTATTCCTACAATATAGACTGTAGTGGGGCACTAGAGTTAGTGGCCAGTGAGGATCAGGGAGAGACAGTTTATTCCTGCAGTATAGTCTGTACTGAGGCACTAGAGTTAGTGAGCCAGTGAGGATCAGAGAGACACTTTATTCCTGCAGTATAGACTGTACTGGGGCACTAGGGTTAGGGCCAGTAAGAATCAGGGAGAGACAGTTTATTCCTGCAGTATAGTCTATACCGGGGCACTAGAGTTAGGGCCAGTGAGGATCATGGAGAGACAGTTTATTTTCGCAGTACAGTCCGTACTGGGGACAAGTGTTAGCGGCCAGTGAGGATCAATGAGAGACAGTTTATTCCTACAGTATAGACTGTAGTGGGGCACTAGAGTTGGTGGCCAGTGAGGATCAGGGAGAGACAGTTTATTCCTGCAGTATAGTCTGTACTGAGGCACGAGAGTTAGTGGCCAGTGAGAGACAGTTTATTCCTGCAGTATAGTCTGTACTGGGACACTAGAGTTAGTGGCCAGTGAGGATCAGGGAGAGACAGTTTATTCCTGCAGTACAGTCTGTACTGGGGCACAAGGTAGTGGCCAGTGAGGATCAATGAGAGACAGTTTATTCCTACAGTATAGACTGTAGTGGGGCACTAGAGTTAGTGGCCAGTGAGGATCAGGAGAGACAGTTTATTCCTGCAGTATAGTCTGTACTGGGCACTAGAGTTGAGTGGCAGGAGAAAGTTTTTCCTGCAGTATAGTCTGTACTGGGACACTGAGGTTAGTGGCCAGTGAGGATCAGGAGAGACAGTTTATTCCTGCAGTATAGTCTGTACTGGGCACTAGAGTTAGGGCCAGTGAGGATCATGGAGAGACAGTTTATTCCTGGTACAGTCTGTACTGGGGCACTAGAGTTAGGGCCAGTGAGGATCAATGAGAGACAGTTTATTCCTACAGTATAGACTGTACTGGGCACTAGAGTTGGTGGCCAGTGAGGATCAGGGAGAGACAGTTTATTCCTGCAGTATAGTCTGTACTGAGGGACTAGGTTAGTGGCCAGTGAGACAGTTTATTCCTGCAGTATAGTCTGTGCCTGGGACACTAGAGTAGTGGCCAGTTAGGATCATGAGAGACAGTTTATTCCTGCAGTATAGTCTGTACTGGGCACTAGAGTTAGTGGCCAGGGGACAGAGAGTTTATTCCTGCAGTACAGTCTGTGCATGGACACTAGAGTTAGGGCCAGTGAGGATCAGGGAGAGACAGTTTATTCCTGCAGTATAGTCTGTACTGGGACACTAGAGTTAGTGGCCAGTGAGGATCAGGGAGAGACAGTTTATTCCCGCAGTACAGTCTGTACTGGGGCACAAGAGTTAGCGGCCAGTGAGGATCAATGAGAGACAGTTTATTCCTACAGTACAGACTGTACTGGGGCACTAGAGTTAGTGGCCAGTGAGGATCAGGGAGAGACAGTTTATTCCTGCAGTATAGTCTGTACTGGGGCACTAGAGTTAGTGGCCAGTGAGGATCAGGGAGAGACAGTTTATTCCTACAGTATAGACTGTACTGGGGCACTAGAGTTAGTGGCCAGTGAGGATCAGGGAGAGACAGTTTATTCCTGCAGTATAGTCTGTACTGAGGCACGAGAGTTAGTGGCCAGTGAGAGACAGTTTATTCCTGCAGTACAGTCTGTACTGGGACACTAGAGTTAGTGGCCAGTTAGGATCAGGGAGAGACAGTTTATTCCTGCAGTATAGTCTGTACTGAGACACGAGAGTTAGTGGCGAATGAGAGACAGTTTATTCCTGCAGTATAGTCTGTACTGAGGCACTAGAGTTAGGGCCAGTGAGGACCATGGAGAGACAGTTTATTCCTGCCGTACAGTCTGTACTGGGGCACTAGAGTTACTAGCCAGTGAGGATCAGGGAGAGACAGTTTATTCCTGCAGTATAGTCTGTACTGGGACACTAGAGTTAGGGCCAGTGAGGATCAGGGAGAGAGTTTATTCCTGCAGTATAGTCTGTACTGGGCACTAGAGTTAGTGGCCAGTGAGGATCAGGGAGAGACAGTTTATTCCTGCAGTATAGTCTGTACTGGGCACTAGAGTTAGTGGCCAGTGAGGATCAGGGAGAGACAGTTTATTCCTACAGTATAGACTGTAGTGGGGCACTAGAGTTGGTGGCCAGTGAGGATCAGGGAGAGACAGTTTATTCCTGCAGTATAGTCTGTACTGGGACACTAGAGTTAGTGGCCAGTGAGGATCAGGGAGAGACAGTTTATTCCTACAGTATAGACTGTAGTGGGGCACTAGAGTTGGTGGCCAGTGAGGATCAGGGAGAGACAGTTTATTCCTGCAGTATAGTCTGTACTGAGGCACTAGAGTTAGTGGCCAGTGAGAGACAGTTTATTCCTGCAGTATAGTCTGTACTGGGACACTAGAGTTAGGGCCAGTGAGGATCATGGAGAGACAGTTTATTCCTGCAGTATAGTCTGTACTGGGGCACTAGAGTTAGTGGCCAGTGAGGATCAGGGAGAGACAGTTTATTCCTGCAGTATAGTCTGTACTGGGACACTAGAGTTAGTGGCCAGTGAGGATCAATGAGAGACAGTTTATTCCTACAGTATAGACTGTACTGGGGCACTAGAGTTGGTGGCCAGTGAGGATCAGGGAGAGACAGTTTATTCCTGCAGTATAGTCTGTACTGGGGGACTAGAGTTAGTGGCCAGTGAGAGACAGTTTATTCCCGCAGTACAGTCTGTACTGGGGCACAAGAGTTAGCGGCCAGTGAGGATCAGATAGAGACAGTTTATTCCTACAGTATAGACTGTACTGGGGCACTAGAGTTGGTGGCCAGTGAGGATCAGGGAGACAGTTTATTCCTGCAGTATAGTCTGTACTGGGGCACTAGAGTTGGTGGCCAGTGAGGATCAGGGAGAGACAGTTTATTCCTGCAGTATAGTCTGTACTGGGGCACTAGAGTTAGTGGCCAGTGAGGATCAGGGAGAGACAGTTTATTCCTGCAGTATAGTCTGTACTGGGACACTAGAGTTAGTGGCCAGTGAGGATCAGGGAGAGACAGTTTATTCATACAGTACTGTCTGTACTGGGGCACAAGTGTTGGCGGCCAGTGAGGATCAATGAGAGACAGTTTATTCCTGCAGTATAGTCTGTACTGAGACACTAGCGTTAGTGGCCAGTGAGGATCACGGAGAGACAGTTTATTCCTGCAGTATAGACTGTACTGGGACACTAGCGTTAGTGGCCAGTGAGGATCAGGGAGAGACAGTTTATTCCTGCAGTATAGTCTGTACTGGGGCACTAGAGTTAGTGGCCAGTGAGGATCAGGAGAGACAGTTTATTCCTGCAGTATAGTCTGTACTGGGGACTAGAGTTAGTGGCCAGTGAGGATCAGGAGGAGACAGTTTATTCCTGCAGTATAGTCTGTACTGAGGCACGAGAGTTAGTGGCCAGTGAGAGACAGTTTATTCCTGCAGTATAGTCTGTACTGGGACACTAGAGTTAGTGGCCAGTGAGGATCAGGGAGAGACAGTTTATTCCTGCAGTATAGTCTGTACTGGGACACTAGAGTTAGTGGCCAGTGAGGATCATGGAGAGACAGTTTATTCCTGCAGTACAGTCTGTACTGGGGCACTAGAGTTACTGGCCAGTGAGGATCAGGGAGAGACAGTTTATTCCTGCAGTATAGTCTGTACTGAGGCACTAGAGTTAGTGGCCAGTGAGAGAGTTTATTCCTGCAGTATAGTCTGTACTGGGACACTAGAGTTAGTGGCCAGTGAGGATCAGGGAGAGACAGTTTATTCATACAGTATTGTCTGTACTGGGGCACTAGAGTTGGTGGCCAGTGAGGATCAGGGAGAGACAGTTAATTCCCGCAGTACAGTCTGTACTGGGGCACAAGTGTTGGCGGCCAGTGAGGATCAATGAGAGACAGTTTATTCCTACAGTATAGACTGTAGTGGGGCACTAGAGTTGGTGGCCAGTGAGGATCAGGGAGAGACAGTTTATTCCTGCAGTATAGTCTGTACTGAGGCACTAGAGTTAGTGGCCAGGAGAGACAGTTTATTCCTGCAGTATAGTCTGTACTGGGACACTAGAGTTAGGGCCAGTGAGGATCATGGAGAGACAGTTTATTCCTGCAGTACAGTCTGTACTGGGCACTAGAGTTAGTGGCCAGTGAGGATCAGGGAGAGACAGTTATTCCTGCAGTATAGTCTGTACTGGGGCACTAGAGTTAGCGGCCAGTGAGGATCAATGAGAGACAGTTTATTCCTACAGTATAGACTGTAGTGGGCACTAGAGTTAGTGGCCAGTGAGGATCGAGGAGACAGTTTATTCCTGCAGTATAGTCTGTACTGAGGCACTAGAGTTATGCCAGTGAGGATCAGGGAGAGACAGTTTATTCCTGCAGTATAGTCTGTACTGGGGCACTAGAGTTAGTGGCCAGTGAGGATCAGGGAGACAGTTTATTCCTGCAGTATAGTCTGTACTGGGGCACTAGAGTTGGTGGCCAGTGAGGATCAGGGAGAGACAGTTAATTCCTGCAGTACAGTCTGTACTGGGGCACAAGTGTTAGCGGCCAGTGAGGATCAATGAGAGACAGTTTATTCCTACAGTATAGACTGTAGTGGGGCACTAGAGTTGGTGGCCAGTGAGGATCAGGGAGAGACAGTTTATTCCTGCAGTATAGTCTGTACTGAGGCACTAGAGTTAGTGGCCAGGGAGAGACAGTTTATTCCTGCAGTACAGTCTGTACTGGGACACTAGAGTTAGGGCCAGTGAGGATCATGGAGAGACAGTTTATTCCTGCAGTATAGTCTGTACTGGGGCACTAGAGTTAGTGGCCAGTGAGGATCAGGGAGAGACAGTTTATTCCTGCAGTATAGTCTGTACTGGGGCACAAGAGTTAGTGGCCAGTGAGGATCAATGAGAGACAGTTTATTCCTACAGTATAGACTGTAGTGGGGCACTAGAGTTGGTGGCCAGTGAGGATCAGGGAGAGACAGTTTATTCCTGCAGTATAGTCTGTACTGAGGCACTAGAGTTAGTGGCCAGGGAGAGACAGTTTATTCCTGCAGTATAGTCTGTACTGGGACACTAGGGTTAGTGGCCAGTGAGGATCATAGAGAGACAGTTTATTCCTGCAGTATAGTCTGTACTGGGACACTAGAGTTAGGGCCAGTGGGATCATTGAGAGACAGTTTATTCCTGCAGTATAGTCTGTACTGGGACACTAGAGTTAGGGCCAGTGAGGATCACGGAGAAACAGTTTATTCCTGCAGTATAGTCTGTACTGAGGGACTAGAGTTAGTGGCCAGTGAGAGACAGTTTATTCCTGCAGTATAGTCTGTACTGAGACACTAGAGTTAGGGCCAGTGAGGATCATGCAGAGACAGTTTATTCCCGCAGTACAGTCTGTACTGGGGCACAAGAGTTAGCGGCCAGTGAGGATCAATGAGACAGTTTATTCCTACAGTATAGACTGTAGTGGGGCACTAGAGTTGGTGGCCAGTGAGGATCAGGGAGAGACAGTTTATTCCTGCAGTATAGTCTGTACTGAGGCACTAGAGTTAGTGGCCAGGGAGAGAAAGTTTATTCCTGCAGTACAGTCTGTACCGGCACATTAGAGTTAGGGACAGTGAGGATCAGGGAGAGACAGTTTATTCCTGCAGCACAGTCTGTACTGGGACACTAGAGTTAGGGCCAGTGAGGATCAGGGAGAGACAGTTTATTCCTGCAGTATAGTCTGTACTGGGACACTAGCGTTAGTGGCCAGTGAGGATCAGGGTGAGACAGTTTATTCCCGCAGTACAGTCTGTACTGGGGCACAAGAGTTAGCGGCCAGTGAGGATCAATGAGAGACAGTTTATTCCTACAGTATAGACTGTACTGGGGCACTAGAGTTAGTGGCCAGTGAGGATCAGGGAGAGACAGTTTATTCCTGCAGTATAGTCTGTACTGGGCACTAGAGTTAGTAGCCAGTGAGGATCAGGGAGAGACAGTTTATTCCTGCAGTATAGTCTGTACTGAGGCACTAGAGTTAGTGGCCAGTGAGGATCAGGGAGACAGTTTATTCCTGCAGTATAGTCTGTACTGAGGCACTAGAGTTAGTGGCCAGGAGAGACAGTTTATTCCTGCAGTATAGTCTGTACTGGGACACTAGAGTTAGTGGCCAGTTAGGATCAGGGAGAGACAGTTTATTCCTGCAGTATAATCTGAACTGGGACACTAGAGTTAGGGCCAGTGAGGACCATGGAGAGACAGTTTATTCCTGCAGTACAGTCTGTACTGGGACACTAGAGTTAGTGGCCAGTTAGGATCAGGGAGAGACAGTTTATTCCTGCAGTATAGTCTGTACTGAGACACGAGAGTAAGTGGCCAGTGAGAGACAGTTTATTCCTGCATTATAATCTGAACTGGGACACTAGAGTTAGGGCCAGTGAGGACCATGGAGAGACAGTTTATTCCTGCAGTACAGTCTGTACTGGGACACTAGAGTTAGTGGCCAGTTAGGATCAGGGAGAGGCAGTTTATTCCAGCACTATAGTCTGTACTGAGACACGAGAGTTAGTGGCCAGTGAGAGAGAGTTTATTCCTGCATTATAATCTGAACTGGGACACTAGAGTTAGGGCCAGTGAGGACCATGGAGAGACAGTTTATTCCTGCAGTACAGTCTGTGCCAGTGAGGATCAGGGAGAGACAGTTTATTCCTGCAGAACAGTCTGTACTGAAGCACTAGAGTTAGTGGCCAGTGGGAGAGAGTTTATTCCTGCAGTATAGTCTGTACTGGGACACTAGAGTTAGGGCCAGTGAGGATCAATGAGAGACAGTTTATTCCTACAATATAGACTGTAGTGGGGCACTAGAGTTAGTGGCCAGTAAGGATCAGGGAGAGACAGTTTATTCCTGCAGTATAGTCTGTACTGAGGCACTAGAGTTAGTAGCCAGTGAGGATCAGGGAGAGACAGTTTATTCCTGCAGTATAGACTGTACTGGGGAACTAGAGTTAGCGGCCAGTGAGGATCAGGGAGAGACAGTTTATTCCTGCAGTACAGTCTGTACTGGAGCACTAGAGTTAGGGCCAGTGAGGATCATGGAGAGACAGTTTATTTTTGCAGTACAGTCCGTACTGGGGCACAAGTGTTAGCGGCCAGTGAGGATCAATGAGAGACAGTTTATTCCTACAGTATAGACTGTAGTGGGGCACTAGAGTTGGTGGCCAGTGAGGATCAGGGAGAGACAGTTTATTCCTGCAGTATAGTCTGTACTGGGACACTAGAGTTAGGGCCAGTGAGGATCATGGAGAAACAGTTTATTCCTGCAGTATAGTCTGTACTGAGGGACTAGAGTTAGTGGCCAGTGAGAGACAGTTTATTCCTGCAGTATAGTCTGTACTGGGACACTAGAGTTAGTGGCCAGTAAGGATCAGGGAGAGACAGTTTATTCATACAGTATTGTCTGTACTGGGCACTAGAGTTGGTGGCCAGTGAGGATCAGGGAGAGACAGTTTATTCCTATAGTACAGACTGTAGTGGGGCACTAGAGTTGGTGGCCAGTGAGGATCAGGGAGAGACAGTTTATTCCTGCAGTATAGTCTGTACTGAGGCACTAGAGTTAGTGGCCAGGGAGAGACAGTTTATTCCTGCAGTATAGTCTGTACTGCAGCACACTAGAGTTAGGGACAGTGAGGTTAGGAGAGAGTTTATTCCTGCGTATAGTCTGTGCTGGGACACTAGAGTTAGGGCCAGTGAGGATCAGGAGAGACAGTTTATTCCTGCAGTATAGTCTGTACTGGGGCACTAGAGTTAGTGGCCAGTGAGGATCAGGGTGAGACAGTTTATTCCTGCAGTACAGTCTGTACTGGGGCACTAGAGTTAGCGGCCAGTGAGGATCAGGGAGAGACAGTTTATTCCTGCAGTATAGTCTGTACTGGGACACTAGAGTTAGTGGCCAGTGAGGATCAGGGAGAGACAGTTTATTCCTGCAGTACAGTCTGTACTGGGACACTAGAGTTAGTGGCCAGTGAGGATCTGGGAGAGACAGTTTATTCCTTCAGTATAGCCTGTACCGGGGCACTTGAGTTAGTGGCCAGTGAGAGACAATTTATTCCTGCAGTACAGACTGTACTGAGGCACTAGAGTTAGTGGCCAGTGAGGATCAGGGAGAGGCAGTTTATTCCTGCAGTATAGTCTGAACTGGGCCACTAGAGTTAGTGGCCAGTGAGAGACAGTTTATTCCTACAGTATAGTTTGTACTGGGGCACTAGGGTTAGTGGCCAGTGAGGATCAGGAAGAGACAGTTTATTTCTGCAGTATAGTCTGTACTGAGGCACTAGAGTTAGTGGCCAGTGAGAAAATACAGGTTACTCACCTGTAACAGGAGTTCTAGGAATGGTATATGTTGTTCATCCACACTTATTGGCAGGTTTCTTGCCGCTTTAAATCTTGCCGGAAGGTCTTCAAGCTGGCTCCTCCTACCCACCGGGTGGTAAAACTGTCAGTCCGCCCCGCGGCGCCAGATCTGGCCCGCTGGAAGCTCAGGCTGTACATCGGGCCGGGAGGTCGGGTGGGTCAGGGAGGAACAACTATCCACCATTCCTAGAACTACTGTTACAGGTGAGAAACCTGTACTTCTAGGACATGGTTATGTTGTTCATCCACACTTATTGGCAGACTCTAGCAGTTCTCCGGAGGAGGGAGGCAAGTCGCACCCCCCTACTTAGGGAATAAAGACTGAGAATCGAGGCCCCAAAACCAGCATCCCGGCGTGACTCAAGCTCGATGTGGTAATGGGTAATAAAGGTGTGTGCTGACTTCCAGGTAGCAGCCCTGCAGATTTCCTGGATAGGGACGTCCCTGGAAGCAGCCACCAATGCAGCAGTATGACGGTAGAATGAGCTCTTATCCTCTGGGAGGCTCCATGCCCGCCAACTTATAGCAGCGATCTATGCAGGAGGTGACCCACCTGCCTATCGTCCGCTTGGCTGCAGGTCTGCCAGGTGCGGCTTCAGCGAGAGGTGACAAACAGCTGGCGAACCTCTCCCCGAATTTCAGCCGTGCGCTCCTTATAATAAGCGAGCGCCATTCTAGGGTCCAGAGTATGGAGCCTATATTCGGCCTCCGAGGTGTGATTGGGGTAGAACACCGGCAGAGTCAGCACCAGGTTAAGGTGAAACTCCGACATCACCTTCGGAAGGAATTTCGCGTGGGGTCGCAGGACAACCTTGTCCCTGTGGAAGACCAGGTAAGGAGACTCGATGCAAAGCGCCTGGAGCTCTCCCATCCTGCTGGCTGACGTGATAGCCACCAAGAAGGCGGTCTTCCACGACAGGTGAGGAGAGATCACACCTGTGCATTGGTTCGAATAGGCTTGCCCATGAGGCTTTGCCAGTATCAGCAGTAAATCCCAAGGAGGTGGAGGTTCCCGCATCGGAGGGGAAATGTGATCAAGGCCTTTGAAAAAGCGCCCAACCACCTTTTCCTGCGCCACCGACTGCTACCCTGCCCGAGTCTGGTAAGCAGAGATGGCTGCCAGGTGCACCTTTAGGGTCGTCGACCTAAGCCCTTGACTAGAAAGGGACCATAAATAGTCCAAAATGCTTGCCATAAAACAGGAGGAAGGGTCCAAGCCCTTGCCTTGACACCAAATGGAGAATCTCTTCCATTTGAAGGCGTAGCATTTTCTGGTCGACTCCTTACGGGACGCCTCAACAACACTGAGGACCTCGTCGGAAAGACCCAAGGCCTGAAGTCAGCCGCCAGGAACCAGGCCGTCGGTGTAGGGATTGAAGGTCCGGATGGAACACCTTCCCCTGATTGACTGAGAGCAGGTCTGGGCGAGCTGGAAGCTGCCTCGGGAGCCTGGAGCTGAGGCTGAGGAGATCTGGGTACCAGAACTGGCGGGGCCAGTCTGGGGCTATCAGAATTACCTGCACCTTGTCCCTCCTCGCCTTGAGAAGCACCTTGTGAATCAAGGGAAATGGGGGAAAAGCGTAAAAGAGGCCCGGGGTCCACAGCCTCGCGAAGGCATCCCCCTGCAGCGAGCCCTGCTGAGGGGGGGCATGCAACAGACTCAGCTGCATTCTCCCTGGAGCAAGCGGGCCCACTGAGGTGTGCCCAGTGGAGAACAGATCTTGTACAACCTCCTGCAGGAGAGAACACACGTGAGATGCAGCCCCTATCGGCTTAGGGAATCGGCCAGGGTGTTGGAGGCTCCTGCCATAGAAAGGCTAGGAGATCCGCCCAGGCTGCGACGGAAAGTGACCAAATGCGGAGAGCTTCCTTGCATAGAAGCATGAGCGCGGCCCCGCCTGGCGGTTCAGAGTAGTACATGGTCGTGGTATTGTCCGTCTGGACTCGGACCACTTGACCACGGAGAAACGGAGCAAAGGCGGTGAGAGCTAGGCAGACCACTCGGAGCTACAGCAGGTTGATGTGGCATCGGGACTCCCGCGGGGACCAGAGGCCGTGCACTTGGTGTTCCACCAGATGGGCACCCCAACCCATCAGAGAGGCATCGGTCGATAGAGAGACCGTCGGCTCAGGGCGGACAAACGGGATGCCCTCCTGCAGATGGAATGGAACGGTCCACCACTGGAGAGCGTTCCACATCTCCTGGGTCACTATCACTAGCTGGTCCAAAGGATCGCAGCTGCCAGTGACCACTGGCTGGCCAGTCCCACTGAAGAGGCGCATGTACCAGCCGCATAACGGACCACGCTGGTACAGGCCGCCATGAGACCCAGGAGGCGCAGGAAGTCCCGGCAGTAGGCGCGATTGCCCAACCAGAAATGATTGGGCAAGGAGGTAAGAACCGGCCCTGCACCCGGGAGCCGTGCTCTGGCTCAAGAGAGCCGAGCCTGCCCCAGTGAACAGGATCACCTGCTCTGCTCGAGTTCGACTTGGCCTCGTTGATGAGAGAAGCAACCTGAGAGCAAACATATGGTTTGCCTCGTTGATATGGTTCTCAAAGGAAGTGGCAGGAAGGTTCAAGAGAAAAAAAAGCATTCAGGAAGTACAAGGAATGAGCAGGAGCAGGACAGAGAACTGTATCAGTTAAAGCAAAAGGAGGATGGGAAGGCAGTCAGAACAGCAAAGGCCCAAACTGAGAAAAGATAGCCAACTCAGTTAAGAAGGAATAAAACCTTTATAGGTACATCAGAGAACAAAGGAAGACCAAGGAGGGAGGATAGTGAGGCTTAATAAAGGGAGGGAGGTGGGCAGAGGGAGAATGTGAAAAGGCAGAGATACTAAACAAATATTTTTGCTCAGTATTTACAAAGGAAGAGGGTAGGTACATAAAACAAACAGTAGTAACACTCTGGATACAGAAGTTGATACCAGCCCATTTACAGAAAAAGGTTTCTGAAAGAACTCTAAAACTGAAGGTGAACAAAGCAATGGGGCCTGATGGGATTCATCCCAGAATTCTAAAAGAACTAAGGTAGAACTAGTGACACCACTGACTACCCTCTTTAACAAATCATGGGAGGATGGGGTGGTACCGAGGACTGAGGAGGGCAGATGTGATTCCCTTCACAAAAGTGGGAGCAAGGCAGAAGCAGGAAACTATAGACCTGTTAGTTTAACCTCAGTGATAGGAAAATGATGGAATCACTTCTAAAGGAAAGAATTGTCGTATCTAGAGGCCGAAGGGCACAGGACCCTAGGCAGCATGGATTCACAGCGGGAAGGTCATGCCAGACAAATCTGATAGATTTCTTTGACTGGGTGACCAAAGTAGTAGATCAGGGAGGGCTGTGGACATGGCCTACCTAGACTTTAGCAAGGCATTTGACACAGTCCCACACAAAGATTAATATATAAGTTAGCCAGCCTGGGTGGGTCCCAAGATGACAGCCTGGGTAAAGAATTGGCTGGAGAATAGGACAGAGAGTAATAGTAAATGGAGTCCACTCAGAAGAAAAGAGAGTTACTAGCGGGGTACCCGCATGGGTTCAGTAATAGGACTAGTCCTCTTCAATGTCTTTATAAGCTTACATTGCAGAAGGACTGGAAGCAAAAGTATGTCTCTTGCAGATGACACTAAGATCTGCAACAGAGTTGATGCACAGGGTGGGTGGAAAGGATGAGAAGGGACTTGGCAAGGTTAGAGGAATGGTCAAATGTGGCAGCTTAGATTCAATGCTAAGAAGTGAAGGTAATGCACCTGGGAAACAAAACCCAGGGAAGAGTACACAATGGGGGGTGAGATACTAACAACAACAAAAATGGAAAGGGACCTGGGGTAGTCATATCAGATGACCTAAAGGTGGGCAAGCAATGTGAGAAGGCAGCAAGGAGGGTGGGGCATACTGGGATGCATAGGAGAGGCATCACCAGTAGAAAACAGGAAGTTATTATCCTCTGTACAGACAGCTGTGAGACCCCATCTGAGTACTGTGTGCAGTTCTGAGACCCAATCTCCGCAAAGACATAGACAGGATGGAAGCTGTCCAGAGGAGGGCAACTAAAATGGTGCAGGGTCTGCACGGAGGACATATGAAGAGAGACTTAAGGAGCTTAATATGTATAGCCTCGAGAAAGGAGGGAGGGGACATGATAGAAACTTTCAAGTACCTCAAGGAATCAACAAAGTCAAGAGGGTAGCATCTTTCAAAAAAGGGTGTGCAAGAAAGAGGCTCATTTGAAGATGGGGGGCTCAGAGGTAATTTAAGGAGTATTTTTCACAAGAGGGTTGTGAATGCATGGAATGGCCTTCGGAGGAGGTTGTGGAGTCAAAATCAGTGGTGGAATTCAAGCATGCATGGGATAGTCATAAAGCAATTCAGGGGGGGGGTAGGAAGAAGTAGGCTGCTGGTTAACTAGGATCTGCAGCTTATCCAGTAGGTAGGGAAATGGGCAGACTGGGTGGGCCAAACTCCTTATCTGCCGTCAAATTTTATGTTTCTATGTTTCAAACCTGGAGGGCCAGATCTCTGGACCGCTCCACCTCCTGTCTGGAGGGGGCTGCTATCAGCCAATCGTCCAGGTAAGGGTACACCCGGACCCCTCGGCGCCGCAGGAATGCTGTCACCACTGCCATACATTTGGAGAAGACCCTGGGAGCAGGAGATAAGCCGAAGGGCATGGCTCGGAAATCGAAGAGGGATCCCTCCGCTCGAAAGCGGAGGAATCTCCGATGTGACGGACGGATAGGGATGTGAAAGAACGCGTCCTGTAGGTCCAGACAGCAGAACCACACGTCGTGTTCCAGAGATGGTATTATCTGTGCCAGAGTGACCATCCTGAAGGTTCGAGACCTTAAGAACTTGTTCAGGTCGTGTAGGTGGAGAATGGGGCGCCAGCCCCCCGTCCGCTTCAGAACCAGGAAATACCTGGACGAACCCGGGTCTGAAGGGGTCCTCTACCTCCATGATCACCTCCTTCTGGAGGATGAGGCGATGTCAGCTCGGCGAGCCGCCAGTGAGGCTGCGGACCCTGAGGCGCCCCCGAGGTGCGACGGCTCTGAAGGGCGGGGCCTGCTCGAATTCCAGAGGAAGGCCTTTTCCCACCACCTCCAGTACCCACCTGTCCGTGGTAACAGCGGACCAGGCGGAAAGGAAGTGTCTGAGCCGTCTCCCCACGGGGGGAACCAGGGCTGAAGTGACAGGGAAGAGGGTGACACCCCTCAGCCCGTCACTGGGCAGGCTTGGAGGAAGGACTGGCCGAGGGACCACCTGGGCCTTTTCCTCCCTGCTTCCTGTTGGAGGAAGCCGACGGCTTGGGTTTGGGATGCCAAGCTCGAGCCTGCTGGCCCTGACGTTGCTGGGCCGGGCTGCCGTGACACAGAAGGGACGAAGGGGCTTAGGCTGTGCACTGGCCTTTCTCCTTCTGGGCAGTAGAGACCGAGTCCAAGGTAGCATTGGACTTCTCGATCCTCTGCAGGTGACCTTCCACCCCAGGGCCGAAGAGGTCAGTCCCAAAAAAGGGAACATCCGCCAACTTCTGCTGGGAATCCGAGGTAAAGGTGGATATCCTCAGCCAAGCCCGACGACGCACGGCCACTGGGGCCACCACAGACCTGGCACATGAGTCCCCGACGTCTAACGCAGTCTGGAGCTGCTGTTTGGCCACTACCCTGGTCCCGCACCTGCCTGACCGTAGTCTGCAGATCTGCGGGAAGATGAGGGACAACCTCATCCAGGGAGCCCAACAGGGCGTAAGAAAAATGTGCCAAGAGGACGGCCGAACTGGCCTGACGAAGGCCGAGAGAGGACGCAGCATAGACTTTTTGTCTGGCATAATCCAATTTCTTGGATTCCTTGTCGGGAGGTTTGTCCACATCTCTGGCGTTCCCGGCATGCCAGAAAACGCTGTCGGTAACCAACCCCTCGGCAGAGGGGTGTTCCGAAAAACCGGACAGGGAAACGGTAGGGACCGCATACTTCCTGGCCAACCTGACCAAAGGCGCAGGGCAGGAAGCAGGACGCTGATAAAGTTCAAGGGCCGGACCCACTGTAAGCCGGCCACGGAAAGGCCTCCGTAGGAGAATCCCCTCGGTCCAGAATCTCCGTGACGGGATACCTGGCCCATTTAGAAACAGGTTCGAGTCATCCCGGTGGACTCCAAGATGAGTCAAAGCAACCCAAAGAAGGACGAAGGGCTATCGTCCATTGACTGCCCTCCCGAGGACTCCAAGTCCATGTGCTTGGAGAAGAGGGAGGAACCGTCATCGGACTCAGAAGAGTCCTCAAAGAGCTGCCTGGGCCTGGAGCCACCCTCCACCTGCCGAGGTTTATCGGGAGTGAGGGTGACAGACAGCCTATGGGCAAGCCAAGAGCCGGCCGAGAATATTTGGTGGAGCCCCAACTAATGGCTGTGAGGCAGAGGTTCCACCAGAATCGGTGGGGCAGCTGGAACTGGCCGAACAACGGCCTGAGAACAGGCTCCTCGACTACAACGAGGGTTGTTTGGCTGCTCGGTGACAGCCACTTAATGGCGGGGAGGCGACTGGGTCGGCTTATTCCCAGTCAAGGAGCTATTGCCCCTGAGTTCTCGTGAATTCCGACACAACTTGCATGAAGCCTCCCCTCGTCCGAGGAAGCGGCGGCGCTGAACCAGACGCCTGGCGGGGATGATTGGACCATGAGATGTCTGAGACCGAGGAAGTCTCGACTAGGCCGGAAGGCGAGGAGAAGTGTCGAAATGGCCTCCCTCAGCTTGGACAATCCCACGAGGCTCCGGAACCGGAGGCACGGCAACCCGGCCAGGGATCCTCACTCCACAGGAAACCCGGGAGAAGTTCTCAGCTTCTCCAGCTGACAACCACGTCCTAGCAGGTGAAAAATCTCCGACCGTGTAGCAGGAGTCTCAACTCAACTGGACTGGCAGGGGACACCTTGAGAAGCCAGTGGCCCGAGCTGAGGGTCGACCCGAGAAGTCACGACAAGGGAGAAGCGATCTTTCCGCTCCCAAGGCGTCGACGGAGACTTACTTTGCTTTTTGGACCTGGAAAAAGGTCCGAAGAAGTTGGACCCTCACCTTTGGTCGAGAAGGTCAGACAAAGCTCCTAAAAAGAAGCCGAGTACGAGGCACCGAGAGAGAGCGGGACAAATGCCGCAGCCGAGGTAGAAGCGGCCCGCGACGCCTCCTCTTCGAGGGCTATCATCTGCTCAGGCACTGATCTGCCGGAGCCCACCGCCGCCCGGACACCGCCAATCGGGCCTCTTAGGTTTCACCCGGGAATTCTTTTCTCGGCGCCCAGTTGTAATCGGGCAGCATGGTCTTCAAGGCGTGGGCGAAAGGAAGAAGCACAAGTCGCAGGCCTGCGAGTGCGTGCTCAAGGCCCAGGCAGTAGGCATACGTGGTGCAGATCCAAGTCCTATGAACATCTTCTGCCCACAAGGAACCTCCGAAAACCGGAGTCGATTTGTCCATCATGCAGCGAGGAAGAAGACCAAAGTCTTTTAGCATAAAACTTTCTGATTTGAACTTTGAAGAATTAGGAACCAGTCTTAAACGCATGCTGTAAGGAGGAACCTGAGCTTAAAGGGGTAAGGAAGATCTAGGCCATGGGGCGGAGCCGAGAGTTTTACAACCCGGGTGGGTGGGGGAGCCAGCTTGAAGACCTTCCGGCAAAATTTAAAGCGGCAAGGAACCTGCCAAAAAGTATGGATGAACAACATATCCATGTCCCTAGAACAGTTTATTCCTGCAGTATAGTCTGTACTGAGGCACTAGAGTTAGTGGCCAGGGAGAGACAGTTTATCCCTGCAGTATGGTCTGTACTGGGGCACTAGAGTTAGTGGCCAGTGAGGATCAGAGAGAGACAGTTTATTCCTGCAGTATAGTCTGTACTGGCGCACTAGAATTAGGGCCAGTGAGGATCAGGGAGAGACAGTCTATTCCTGCAGAACAGTCTGTACTGGGGCACAAGAATTAGGGCCAGTGAGGATCATGGAGAGACAGTTTATTCCTGCAGTATAGTCTGTACTGGGGCACAAGAGTGTGGCCAGTGAGGATCATGGAGAGACAGTTTATTCCTGCAGTATAGTCTGTAATGGGGCACTAGCGTTAGTGGCCAGTGAGGATCATAGAGACTTTATTGCTGCAGTATAGTCTGTACTGGGGCACTAGAGATAGTGGCCAGTGAGGACTAATGAGAGACAGTTTATTCCTACAGTATATACTGTACTGGGGCACTAGAGTTGGCGGCCAGGGAGGATAAGGGAGAGAGAGTTTATTCCTGCAGTATAGTCTGTACTGCGGCACTAGGGTTAGTGCCCAGTGACGATAAGGGAGAGACAGTTCATTCCTGCAGTATAGACTGTACTGGGACACTAGAATTAGTGGCCAGTGAGGATCAGGCAGAGACAGTTTAATCCTGCAGTGTAGTCTGTACTGGGACACTAGAGTTAGTGACCAGTGAGGATCAGCGAGAGACAGTTTATTCCTGCAGTATAGTCTGTACCAAGGCACAAGAGTTAGTGGCCAGTGAGAGAATTTATTCCTGCAGTAGAGTCTGAACTGAGGCACTAGAGTTAGAGGCCAGTGAGAGACAGATTATACCTGCAGTATAGTCTCAACTGGGACACTAGAGTTAGCGGCCAGTGAGGTTTAGGGAGAGACAGTAAATTCCTGCAGTATACTCTGTACTGAGACGCTAGAGTAAGTGGCCAGTAAGGATCAGGGAGAGACAGTTAATTCATACAGTATTGTCTGTACTGGGGCACTAGAGTTGGTGGCCAGTGAGGATCAGGGAGAGACAGTTAATTCCAGCAGTACAGTCTGTATTGGGGCACCAGAGGTAGGGCCAGTGAGGATCATGGAGAGACAGTTTATTCCTGCAGTAGAGTCTGTACTGGGGCACTAGAGTTAGGGCCAGTGAGGATCAGGGAGAGACAGTTTATTCCTACAGTATACTCCGTACTGGGAAACTATAGTTAGGGCCAGTGAGGATCATGGAGAGACAGTTTATTCCTGCACTACAGCCCATACTGGGGCACTAGAGTTAGTGGCCAGTGAGGATCAGGGAGAGACAGTTTATTCCTGCGGTATAGTCTGTACTGGGGCACAAGAGTTAGTGGCCAGTGACAGATAGTTTATTCCTGCAGTATAGTCCGTACTGGGGCACTAGAGTTAGGGCCAGTGAGGATCAGGGAGAGACAGTTTATTCCTGCCGTATAGTCTGTACTGAGGTACTAGAGTTAGTGGCCAGTGAGAGATAGTTTATTCTTGCAGTATAGTCTGTACTGGGACATGAGAGATAGGGCCAATGAGGATCATGGAGAGACAGTTTATTCCTGCAGCACAGTCTGTACTAGGGCACTAGAGTTAGGGCAGTGAGGATCATGGAGAGACAGTTTATTTCCGCAGTACAATCTGAACTGGGGCAGTAGCGTTAGGGGCCAGTGAGGACCAGAGGGAGACAGTTTATTCCTGCAGTGTAGTCTGTACTGGGGTACAAGAGTTAGTGGCCAGTGAGAGAGTTTATTCCTGCAGTATAGTCTGTACTGAGGCACTAGAGGTAGTGGCCAGTGAGGATCAGGGAGAGACTGTTTATTCCCGCGGTACAGTCTGTACTGGGGCACTAGAGTTAGTAGCCAGTGAGGATCAGGGAGAGACAGTTTATTCCTACAGTATAGTCCGTACTGGGGCACTAGAGATAGTGGCTATTGAGAGACAGTTTATTCCTGCAGTATATTCTGTACTGGGGCACTAGAGTTAGTGGCCAGTGAGAGAGAGTTTATTCCTGCAGTACAGTCTGTACTGGGACACTAGAATTAGGGGCAATAAGGATCATGCAGAGAAAGTTTATTCCTGCAGTACAGTCTGAACAGGGGCACTAGAGTCAGTGGCCAGTGAGGATCAGGGAGAGAGAGTTTATTCCTGCGGTATAGTCTGTACTCGGACACTGGAGTTAGTGGCCAGTGAGGATCAGGGAGAGACAGTTTATTCCAGCAGTTTAGTCTGTACTGGGGCACTAGCGTTAGTGGCCAGTGAGAGACAGTTTATTCCTGCAGTATAGTCCGAACTGAGGCACTAGAGTTAGTGGCCAGTGAGGATCAGGGAGAGACAGTTTATTACTACAGTATACTCTGTACTGGGGCACTAGCGTTAGTGGCCAGTGAGGATCATGGAGAGACAGTTTATTCCTGCAGTATAGTCTGTACTGAGGCACTAGAGATAGTGGCCAGTGAGAAACAGTTTATTTGTGCAGTTTAGTCTGTACTGGGGCACTAGAGTTAGTGGCCAGTGAGGATCAGGGAGAGACACTTTATTCCTGCAGTACAGCCTGTACTGGGGCACTAGAGTTAGGGCCAGTGAGGATCAGGGAGGGACAGTTTATTCCTGCAGTATAGTCTGCACTGGGGCACTAGAGTTAGGGCCAGTGAGGATCATGGAGAGACAGTTTATTCCTGCAGTACAGTCTGTACTGAGACACTAGAGATAGTGGCCAGTGAGGATCAGGGAGAGACATTTTATTCCTGCAGTACAGTCTGTACTGAGAAACTAGAGTTAGTGGCCAGTGAGGATCAGCGAGGAGCAGTTTATTCCTGCAGTATAGTCTGTACTGGGGCACTAGAGTTAGGGCTAGTGAGGATCATGGAGAGACAGTTTATTCCTGCCGTATAGTCTGTACTGAGGTACTAGAGTTAGTGGCCAGTGAGAGACAGTTTATTCCTGCAGTATAGTCTGTACTGGGACACTAGAGTTAGGGACAGTGAGGATCATGGAGAGACAGTTTATTCCCGCAGTACAGTCTGTACTGGGGCAGTAGCGTTAGTGGCCAGTGAGGACAAGAGAGAGACAGTTTATTCCTGCAGTATAGTCTGTACTGGGGCACAAGAGTTAGTGGCCAGTGAGAGAGTTTATTCCTGAAGTATAGTCTGTACTGAGGCACTAGAGTTAGTGGCCAGTGAGAATCAGGGCGAAAGACAGTTTATTCCTGCAGTACAGTCTGTACTGAGGCACTAGAGTTAGTGGCCGGTGGTGATCAGGGAGAGAGAGTTTATTCCTGGAGAACAGTCTATACAGAGGCACTACAGTAAGTGGCCAGTGAGGATCAGGGAGAGACAGTTTAATCCTGTAGTATAGTCTGTACTGGGGCACTAGAGTTAGTGGCCAGTGAGGATCAGGGAGAGACAGTTTATTCCTGTTGTATAGTCTGTTCTGGGGCACTAGAGTTATGGCCAGTAAAGATCATGGAGAAACAGTTTATTCCTGCAGTACAGACTGTACTGGGGCACCAGAGTTAGTGGCCAGTGAGGATCAGGGAGAGACAGTTTATTCCTGCAGTATAGTTTGTACTGGGGCACTACAGTTAGTGGCCAGTGAGGATCAGGGAGAGACAGTTTATTCCTGCAGTATAGTTTGTACTGGGGAACTACAGTTAGTGGCCAGTGAGGATCAGGGAGAGAGAGTTTATTCCTGCAGTACAGTCAGTACTGAGTCACTAGAATTAGTGGCCAGTGAGAGACAGTTTATTCCTGCAGTATATTGGTACTGGAGAACTAGAGTTAGGGCAAGTGAGGATCATGGAGAGACCGTTTATTCCTGCAGTGTAGTCCGTACTGAGTCACTAGAGATAGTGGCCAGTGAGAGAGAGTTTATTCCTGCGGTGTAGTCCGTACTGAGTCACTAGAGTTAGTGGCCAGTGAGAGAGAGTTTATTCCTGCAGTATGGTCAGTACTGGGACACTAGAATTAGAGGCAGTGAGGATCAGGGAGAGACAGTTTAATGCTGCAATACAGTCTGTACTGGGACACTAGAGTTAGTGGCCAGTGAGGATCAGGGAGAGACAGTTTATTCTTGCAGTATAGTCTGTACTGGGGCACTAGAGTTAGTGGCCAGTGAGGATCAGGGAGAGACAGTTTATTCCTGCAGTACAGTCTGTACTGGGGCACTGGAGTTAGTGACCAGTGAGGATCAGGGAGAGACAGTTTATTCCTGCAGTATAGTCAGTACTGAGGCACTAGAGTTGGTGGCCAGTGAGAATCACGGAGAGAGAGTTTATTCCTGCAGTATAGTCTGAAATGGGACACTAGCGTTAGTGGCCAGTGAGAGACAGTTTAATCCTGTAGTACAGTCTGTACTGGGGCAATAGAGGTAGTGGCCAGTGAGGATCAGGGAGAGACAGTTTATTCCTGCAGTATAGTCTGCACTGGGACACTAGAGTTAGTGGCCAGTGAGAGACAGTTTATTCCAGCAGAGCAGTCCCTACTGGGACACTAGAGTTAGTGACCAGTGAGGATCAGGGAGAGACAGTTTATTCCTGTTGTATAGTCTGTTCTGGGGCACTAGAGTTAGCGGCCAGTGAGGATCAGGAAGAGAGAGTTTATTCCTTCAGTATAGTCTGTACTGGGGCACTAGAGTTAGCGGCCAGTGAGGATCAGGGAGAGACAGTTTATTCCTTCAGTATAGTCTATACTGGGGCGCTAGGGTCAGTGGCAAGTGAGGATCAGGGAGAGACAGTTTATTCCTGCAGTATAGTCTGTACTGCGGCACTAGAGTTAGTGACCAGTGAGGATCATGGAGAGACAGTTTATTCCTGCAGTACAGTCAGTACTGGGGTACTAGAGTTAGAGGCCAGTTAGAGACAGAATATTTCTGCAGTATAGTTGGTACTGGGAAACTACAGTTAGTGCCCAGTGACAGCCAGGGAGAGAGAGAGAGAGAGAGAGTTTATTCCTGCAGTATAGTCTGTACTGGGGCACTAGAGTTATTGGCCAGTAAGGATCAATGAGAGACAGTTTATTTCTATAGCATATACTGTACTAGGGCACTAGAGTTGGTAGCCAGTGAGGATCAGGGAGAGAGAGTTTATTCCTGCAGTATAGTCTGTACTGGGGCACTAGAGTTATTGGCCAGTGAGAGACAGTTTATTCCTGCAGTATAGTCTGTACTGGGACATTAGAGATAGAGGTCAGTGAGGAACATGGAGAGACAGTTTATTCCACAACAGTCTGTACTGGGGCACTAGAGTTAGTGGCCAGTGAGAGACAGTTTATTCCAGCAGAGCAGTCCCTACTGGGACACTAGAGTTAGTGACCAGTGAGGATCATGGAGAGACAGAATATTCCTGCAGTATAGTCTGTACTGAGGCACTAGAGTTGGTGGCCAGTGAGGATCAGGGAGAGACAGAATATTCCTGCAGTATAGTCTGTACTGGGGCGCTAGAGTTAGTGGCCAGTGAGAGATAGTTTATTCCTGCAGTATAGACTGTACTGGGAAACTAGAGTTAGTGGCCAGTGAGGATCAGGGAGAGACAGTTTATTCCTGCAGTACAGTCAGTACTGGGGTACTAGAGTTAGTGGCCAGTCAGAGACAGTTTATTCCTGCAGTAAAGACTGTACTGAGACACTAGAGTTAGTGGCCAGTGAGGATTAGGGAGAGACAGAATATTCCTGCAGTACAGTCTGTACTGGGGCGCTATAGTTAGTGGCCAGTGAGAGAAAGTTTATTCCTGCAGTATAGTCTGTACTGGGAAACTAGAGTTAGTGGCCAGTGAGGATCAGGGAGAGACAGTTTATTCCTGCAGTACAGTCAGTACTGGGGTACTAGAGTTAGTGGCCAGTCAGAGACAGTTTATTCCTGCAGTAAAGACTGTACTGAGACACTAGAGTTAGTGGCCAGTGAGGATCAGGGAGAGACAGAATATTCCTGCAGTACAGTCTGTACTGGGGCACTGGAGTTAGTGGCCAGTGAGAGAAAGTTTATTCCTGCAGGATAGACTGTACTGGGACACTAGAGTTAGGGCCAGTGAGGATCATGCAGAGACCGATTATTCCTGCAGTATGGTCTGTACTGGGAGACTAGAGTTAGTGGCCAGTGAGGATCAGGGAGAGAGAGTTTATTCTGGCAGAATAGACTCTACTGTGGCACTAGTAATACTAGCCAGTAAGGATCACGGAGAGAGAGTTTATTACTGCAGTACGGTCTGAACTGGGCCACTAGAGTTAGTGGCCAGTGAGAGACAGTTTATTCCTGCAGTATAGTCTGTACTGGGGCACTAGAGTTAGTGGCCAGTGAGAAACAGTTTATTCCTGCAGTATAGTCTGTACTGGGGCACTAGAGTTAGTGGCCAGTGAGGATCAGGGAAAGACAGTTTATTCCTGCAGTATAGTCTGTAATGGGGCACTAGAGTTAGTGGCCAGTGAGGATCAGGGAGAGACAGTTTATTCCTGCAGTATAGTCTGTACTAGGGAAGTAGAGTTAGTGACCAGTGAGAGACAGTTTATTCCTGCAGTACAGACTGTACTGGGACAGTAGAGTTAGCGGCCAGTGAGGATCAGGGAGAGACAGTTTATTCCTGCAGTATAGTCTGTACTGGGGCACTAGAGTTAGTGACCAGTGAGGATCAGGGAGAGACAGTTTATTCCTGCAGTACAGTCTGTACTGGGGTACTAGAGTTAGAGGCCAGTGAGAGACAGTTTATTCCTGCAGTATAGTCTGTACTAGGACACTAGCGTTAGTGGCCTGAGAGAGATAGTTTATTCCTGCAGTATAGTCTGTACTGGGACACTAGAGTTACTGGCCAGTGAGGATCAGGGGGAGACAGCTTATCCCTGCAGAGCAGTCTGAACTGGGCCACCAGAGTTAGTGGCCAGTGAGAGACAGTTTATTTCTGCAGTATAGTCCGTACTGGGGCACTAGGGTTAGTGGCCAGTGAGGATAAGGGAGAGACAGTTTATTCCTGCAGTATAGTCTGTACTGAGGAACTAGAGTTAGTGGCCAGAGAGAAACAGTTTATTCCTGCATTATAGTCTGTACTGGGATACTAGAGTTAGTAGCCAATGAGAGACAGTTTATTCTTGCAGTACAGTCTGTACTGAGACACTAGAGTTAGTGGCCAGTGAGGATCAGGGAGAGAGAGTTTATTCCTGCACTATAGTCTGTAGTGGGGCACTAGAGTTATTGGCCAGTGAGAGACAGTTTATTCCTGCAGTATAGTCTGTACTGGGACACTAGAGTCAGGGCCAGTGAGAATCATGGAGAGACAGTTTATTCCTGCAGTTTAGTCTGTACTGGAACACTAGAGTTAGTGGCCAGTGAGGATCAGAGAGAGACAGTTTATTCCTTCTGTATAGTCTGTACTGGGACACTACAGT
Organism: Neoceratodus forsteri; assembly: GCA_016271365.2. Taxonomy (NCBI): domain Eukaryota; kingdom Metazoa; phylum Chordata; order Ceratodontiformes; family Ceratodontidae; genus Neoceratodus; species Neoceratodus forsteri. The sequence continues at coordinate 1,138,844,646 of CM028133.1, forward strand.
CAGTGGCCAGTGAGGATCAGGGAGAGAGAGTTTATTACTGCAGTATAGTCTGTACTGGGATACTAGAGTTATTGGCCAGTGAGAGACAGTTTATTCCTGCAGTATAGTCTGTACTGGGACACTAGAGATAGAGGCCAGTGAGAGACAGTTTATTCCTGCAGTACAGACTGCACTGGGACAGTAGAGTTAGCAGCCAATGAGGATCAGGGAGATACAGTTTATTCCTGCGGTGTAGTCTGAACTGGGTCACTAGAGTTAGTGGCCAGCGAGGATCAGAGAGAGACAGTTTATTCCTGCAGTATAGTCTGTACTGGGGCAATAGAGTTAGTAGCCAGTGAGAGACAGTTTATTCCTGCATTATAGTCTGTACTGGGACACTAGAGTTAGTAGCCAATGAGGACAGTTTATTCCTGCAGTATAGTTTGTACTGGGGCACTAGAGTTAGCGACTGAGGATCAGGGAGAGACAGTTTATTCCTGCAGTACAGTCTGTCCTGAGGCACTAGGAGTTAGTGGCCAGTGAGAGACAGTTTATTCCTGCAGTATAGACTGTGCTGAGGTACTACAGCTAAAAGCCAGTGAGAGACAGTTTATTCCGGCAGTATAGTCTGTACTGGGGCACTAGAGTTAGTGTCCAGTGAGGATCAGGGAGAGAGAGTTTATTCCTGCACTATAGTCTGTAGTGGGGCACTAGAGTTATTGGCCAGTGAGAGACAGTTTATTCCTGCAGTATAGTCTGTACTGGGACACTAGAGTCAGGGCCAGTGAGAATCATGGAGAGACAGTTTATTCCTGCAGTTTAGTCTGTACTGGGACACTAGAGTTAGTGGCCAGAGAGGATCAGGGAGAGACAGTTTATTCCTGCAGCATAATTTGTACTGGGGCGCTAGAGTTAGGGCCAGTGAGGATCATGGAGAGACAGTTTTTTCCTGCAGTATAGTCTGTACTGGGGCATTAGAGTCAGTGTCCAGTGAACATCAGGGAGAAACAGTTTATTCCTTCAGTATAGTCTGTACTGGGGCACTAGAGTTAGTGGCCAGTGAGGATGAGGGAGAGACAGTTTATTCCTGCAGTATAGTCTGTACTGGGGAACTATAGTTAGTGACCAGTGAGAGACAGTTTATTCCTGCAGTACAGACTGCACTGGGACAGTAGAGTTAGCAGCCAATGAGGATCAGGGAGATACAGTTTATTCCTGCGGTGTAGTCTGTACTGGGGCATTAGAGTTAGTGACCAGTGAGGATCAGGGAGAGACAGTTTATTCCTGCGGTGTAGTCTGAACTGGGTCACTAGAGTTAGTGGCCAGTGAGGATCAGGGAGAGACAGTTTATTCCTGCAGTATAGCCTGTACTGGGGCACTAGAGTTAGTGGCCAGTGAGGATCAGGGAGAGACAGTTTATTCCTGCAGTATAGCCTGTACTGGGGCACTAGAGTTAGTGACCAGTGAGGATCAGGGAGAGACAGTTTATTCATGCAGTATGGTCTGAACTGGGGCACTAGAGTTAGGGCCAGTGAGGATCATGGAGAGACAGTTTATTCCAGCAGTACAGTCTGTACTAGGACACTAGCGTTAGTGGCCTGAGAGAGACAGTTTATTCCTGCAGTATAGTCTGTACTGGGACACTAGAGTTACTGGCCAGTGAGGATCAGGGGGAGACAGCTTATTCCTGCAGAGCAGTCTGTAATGAGACAGTAGAGTTAGTGGCCAGTGAGAATCAGGGAGAGACAGTTTATTCCTGCAGTATAGTCTATACTGAGACACTAGAGATAGTGACCAGTGAGGATCAGAGAGAGACAGTTTATTCCTGCAGTATAGTCTGTACTGGGGCACTACAGTTAGAGGCCAGTGAGGATCATGGAGAGACAGCTTATTCCTGCAGTATAGTCTGTACTGGGGCACTAGAGTTAGTGGCCAGTGAGAGACAGTTTATTCCTGCAGTATAGTTTTTACTGGGACGCTAAAGTTAGGGCCAGTGAGGATCATGGAGAGACAGAATATTCCTGCAGTATAGTCTATACTGGGGCTCTAGAGTTAGCGGCCAATAAAGATCAGGGAGAGACAGTTTATTCATACAGCATAGTCTGTACTGGGGCACTAGAGTTGGTGGCCAATGAGGATCAGGGAGAGACAGTTTATTCCTGCAGTACAGTCTGTACTGGGCCACTAGAGTTAGTGACCAGTGAGGATAAGGAAGAGAGAGTTTATTCCTGCAGTATAGTATGTAGTGAGGCACTACAGTTAGTAGAAAGAGAGGATCGGGGAGAGACAGTTCATTCCTGCAGTATAGTCTGTACTGGGATACTAGAGTTAGTGGCCAGTGAGGATCAGGGAGAGACAGTTTATCCCTGCAGTATAGTCTGTACTGGGGCGCTAGAGTTAGTGGCCAGTGAGAGAGAGTTTATTCCTGTACTAGAGTTAGTGGCCAGCGTCGGTCAGGGAGAGAGAGAGAGTTTATTTCTGCAGTACAGTCTGTACTGGGAAACTAGAGTTAGTGGCCAGTGAGGATCAGAGAGAGACAGTTTATTCCTTCTGTATAGTCTGTACTGGGACACTACAGTCAGTGGCCAGTGAGGATCAGGGAGAGAGAGTTTATTACTGCAGTATAGTCTGTACTGGGATACTAGAGTTATTGGCCAGTGAGAGACAGTTTATTCCTGCAGTATAGTCTGTACTGGGACACTAGAGATAGAGGCCAGTGAGAGACAGTTTATTCCTGCAGTACAGACTGCACTGGGACAGTAGAGTTAGCAGCCAATGAGGATCAGGGAGATACAGTTTATTCCTGCGGTGTAGTCTGAACTGGGTCACTAGAGTTAGTGGCCAGCGAGGATCAGAGAGAGACAGTTTATTCCTGCAGTATAGTCTGTACTGGGGCAATAGAGTTAGTGGCCAGTGAGAGACAGTTTATTCCTGCATTATAGTCTGTACTGGGACACTAGAGTTAGTAGCCAATGAGAGACAGTTTATTCCTGCAGTATAGTTTGTACTGGGGCACTAGAGTTAGGGCCAATGAGGATCAGGGAGAGACAGTTTATTCCTGCAGTACAGTCTGTCCTGAGGCACTAGAGTTAGTGGCCAGTGAGAGACAGTTTATTCCTGCAGTATAGACTGTACTGAGGTACTACAGCTAAAAGCCAGTGAGAGACAGTTTATTCCGGCAGTATAGTCTGTACTGGGGCACTAGAGTTAGTGTCCAGTGAGGATCAGGGAGAGAGAGTTTATTCCTGCACTATAGTCTGTAGTGGGGCACTAGAGTTATTGGCCAGTGAGAGACAGTTTATTCCTGCAGTATAGTCTGTACTGGGACACTAGAGTCAGGGCCAGTGAGAATCATGGAGAGACAGTTTATTCCTGCAGTTTAGTCTGTACTGGGACACTAGAGTTAGTGGCCAGAGAGGATCAGGGAGAGACAGTTTATTCCTGCAGCATAATTTGTACTGGGCGACTAGAGTTAGGGCCAGTGAGGATCATGGAGAGACAGTTTATTCCTGCAGTATAGTCTGTACTGGGGCACTAGAGTCAGTGTCCAGTGAACATCAGGGAGAAACAGTTTATTCCTTCAGTATATAGTCTGTGCTGGGGCACTAGAGTTAGTGGCCAGTGAGGATGAGGAGAGCAGTTTATTCCTGCAGTATAGTCTGTACTGGGGAACTATAGTTAGTGACCAGTGAGACAGTTTATTCCTGCAGTACAGACTGCACTGGGACAGTAGAGTTAGCAGCCAATGAGGATCAGGGAGATACAGTTTATTCCGCGGTGTAGTCTGTACTGGGGCATTAGAGTTAGTGACCAGTGAGGATCAGGGAGAGACAGTTTATTCCTGCGGTGTAGTCTGAACTGGGTCACTAGAGTTAGTGGCCAGTGAGGATCAGGGAGAGACAGTTTATTCCTGCAGTATAGCCTGTGCTGGGGCACTAGGTTAGTGGCCAGTGAGGGATCAGGGAGACAGTTTATTCCTGCAGTATAGCCTGTACTGGGGCACTAGAGTTAGTGAGCCAGTGAGGATCAGGGAGAACAGTTTATTCATGCAGTATGGTCTGAACTGGGGCACTAGAGTTAGGGCCAGTGAGGATCATGGAGAGACAGTTTATTCCTGCAGTATAGTCTGTACTGGGGCACTAGAGTTAGTGGCCAGTGAGGATCAGGGAGAGACAGTTTATTCCTGCAGTATAGTCTGTGCTGGGGCACTAGAGTTACTGGCCAGTGAGGATCAGGGAGACAGCTTATTCTGCAGAGCAGTCTGTAATGAGGACAGTAGAGTTGGTGGCCAGTGAGAATCAGGGAGGACAGTTTATTCCTGCAGTATAGTCTATACTGGACACTAGAGATAGTGACCAGTGAGGATCAGAGACAGTTTATTCCTGCAGTATAGTCTGTACTGGGGCACTACAGTTAGAGGCCAGTGAGGATCATGGAGAGACAGCTTATTCCTGCAGTATAGTCTGTACTGGGGCACTAGAGTTAGTGGCCAGTGAGAGACAGTTTATTCCTGCAGTATAGTTTTTACTGGGACGCTAAAGTTAGGGCCAGTGAGGATCATGGAGAGACAGAATATTCCTGCAGTATAGTCTATACTGGGGCTCTAGAGTTAGCGGCCAATAAAGATCAGGGAGAGACAGTTTATTCATACAGCATAGTCTGTACTGGGGCACTAGAGTTGGTGGCCAATGAGGATCAGGGAGAGACAGTTTATTCCTGCAGTACAGTCTGTACTGGGCCACTAGAGTTAGTGACCAGTGAGGATAAGGAAGAGAGAGTTTATTCCTGCAGTATAGTATGTAGTGAGGCACTACAGTTAGTAGAAAGAGAGGATCGGGGAGAGACAGTTCATTCCTGCAGTATAGTCTGTACTGGGATACTAGAGTTAGTGGCCAGTGAGGATCAGGGAGAGACTTATCCCTGCAGTATAGTCTGTACTGGGCGCTAGAGTTAGTGGCCAGTGAGAGAGTTTATTCCTGTACTAGAGTTAGTGGCCTAGCGTCGGTCAGGGAGAGAGGAGACAGTTTATTCCTGCAGTATAGTCTGTACTGGGACACTAGAGTTAGTGGCCAGTGAGGATCAAGGAGAGACAGTTTATTCCTGCAGTATAGTGCGTACTGGGACACTACAGTCAGTGGCCAGTGAGGATCAGGGAGAGAGAGTTTATTACTGCAGTATAGTCTGTGCTGGGATACTAGGTTATTGGCCAGTGAGACAGTTTATTCCTGCAGTATAGTCTGTACTGGGACACTAGAGATGAGGGCCAGTGAGAGACAGTTTATTCCTGCAGTACAGACTGCACTGGGACAGTAGAGTTAGCGGCCAATGAGGATCAGGAGAGACAGTTTATTCCTGCGGTGTAGTCTGAACTGGGTCACTAGAGTTAGTGGCCAGTGAGGATCGAGAGAGACAGTTTATTCCTGCAGTATAGTCTGTACTGGGGCAATAGAGTTGTGGCCAGTGAGAGACAGTTTATTCCTGCATTATAGTCTGTGACTGGGACACTAGAGTTAGTAGCCAATGAGAGACAGTTTATTCCTGCAGTATAGTTTGTACTGGGGCACTAGAGTTAGAGCCAATGAGGATCAGGAGAGACAGTTTATTCCTGCAGTACAGTCTGTCCTGAGGCACTAGAGTTAGTGGCCAGTGAGAGACAGTTTATTCCTGCAGTATAGACTGTACTGAGGTACTACGGCTAAAAGCCAGTGAGAGACAGTTTATTCCGGCAGTATAGTCTGTACTGGGGCACTAGAGTTAGTGTCCAGTGAGGATCAGGCAGAGACAGTTTAATCCTGCAGTATAGTCTGTACTGGGACACTTGCATTAGTGGCCAGTGAGGATCAGGGAGAGAGAGTTTATTCCTGCAGTACAGTCCGCACTGGGGCACTAGAGTCAGTGTGCAGTGAGAATCAGGGAGAGGCAGTTTATTCCTTCAGTATAGTCTGTACTGGGGCACTACAGTTCGTGGCCAGTGAGGATCAGGGAGAGAGAGTTTATTCCAGCAGTCTGGTCTGTACTGGGGCACTAGAGTAGGCGGCCAGTGAGGATCAGGGAGAGACAGTTTATTAATGCAGTATAGTCTGTACTGGGGCACTAGAGTTAGGGGCAAGTGGGAGACAGTTTATTCCTGCAGTATAGTCTGTACTGGGGCACTAGAGTTATTGGCCAGTGAGAGACAGTTTATTCCAGCAGAATAGTCTGTACTGGGGCACTAGCGTAAGTGACCAGTGAGGATCAATGAGAGACAGTTTATTCCTACAGTATAGACTGTTCTGGTGCACTAGAGTTGGTGGCCAGTGAAGATCAGGGAGAGAAAGTTTATTCCTGCAGTATAGTCTCTACTGGGACACTAGAGTTAGCGGCCAGTGAGGATCATGGAGAGACTGTTTATTCCAGCAGTACAGTCAGTACAGGGGTACTAGAGTTAGGGCCAGTGAGGATCAGGGAGAGACAGTTTATTCCGGCAGTATAGTTTGTACTGGGGCACTAGAGTTAGGGCCAATGAGGATCAGGGAGAGACAGTTTATTCCTGCAGTATAGTCTGTACTGAGGCACGAGAGTTAGTGGCCAGGGAGAGACAGTTTATTCCTGCAGTATAGTCTGTACTGAGGCACTAGAGTTAGTGGCCAGTGAGGATCAGGGAGAGACAGTTTATTCCTGCAGTATAGTCTGCACTGGGGCACTAGAGTTAGTGGTCAGTGAGGATCAGGGAGAGACACTTTATTCCGGCAATATAGTCTATACTGGGACACTAGAGTTAGTGGCCAGTGAGGATCAGGGAGAGACACTTTATTCCGGCAGTATAGTCTATACTGGGGCACTAGAGTTAGTGGCCAGTGAGGATCAGGGAGAGACAGTTTATTCCGGCAATATAGTCTATACTGGGACACTAGAGTTAGTGGCCAGTGAGGATCAGGGAGAGACACTTTATTCCGGCAATATAGTCTATACTGGGACACTAGAGTTAGTGGCCAGAGAGGATCAGGGAGAGACAGTTTATTCCAGCAGTGTAGTCCGTACTGAGTCACTAGAGTGATCAGTGAGGATCAGGGAGAGAGAATTTATTCCTGCAGTATAGTCTGTACTGGGACACTAGAGTTAGGGCCAGTGAGGATCAGGGAGAGACAGTTTATTCCTGCAGTATAGTCTGTACTGAGTCACTAGAGTTAGTGGCCAGGGAGAGACAGTTTATTCCTGCAGTATAGTCTGTACTGGGACACTAGAGGTAGTGGCCAGGGAGAGACAGTTTATTCCTGCAGTATAGTCTGTAGTGGGGCACTAGAGTTGGTGGCCAGTGAGGATCAGGGAGAGACAGTTTATTCCTGCAGTATAGTCTGTACTGGGACACTAGAGGTAGTGGCCAGGGAGAGACAGTTTATTCCTGCAGTATAGTCTGTAGTGGGGCACTAGAGTTGGTGGCCAGTGAGGATCAGGGAGAGACAGTTTATTCCTGCAGTATAGTCTGTACTGGGACACTAGATTTAGTGGCCAGTGAGGATCATGGAGAGACAGTTTATTCCTGCAGGATAGTCTGTACTGGGACACTAGAGTTAGTGGCCAGTGAGGATCAGGGAGAGACAGTTTATAACTACAGTATAGTCTGTACTGGGACACTAGAGTTAGTGGCCAGTGAGGATCAGGGAGAGACAGTTTATTCCTGCAGTATAGTCTGTACTGGGGCACTAACGTTAGTGGCCAGTGAGGATCATGGAGTCAATTTATTCCCTACAGTATAGTCTGTACTCAGACACTAGAGTTAGTAGCCACAGAAGATCATGCAAAGTCAGTTTATTCTTGCAGTATAGGCTAAACTGAGGCACTAGAGATAGTGACAACTAGGGTGTAATGCAAAGAAGTGCAAGATCATGCACATACGGAAGAGAAACCTTGAAGCCACGTATAGGTTGGGAGGAGAGTTGTTGGCTATCACAAGGGAAGAAAGAGACTAGGGCATCATCATCACATATGATCAGAAATTATCTAAGCAGACCACTAAAGCAGTAAGTAGGGCTAGAGGGATGTCGTGTTGTATTAGTAGGGGTATTGCAGGTTGTAAGAGAGAGGTAATAATCCCTCTTTATAAGACACTGGTTAGACCCCATCTGGAGTACTGCGTGCAGTACTGGAGGCCGCACCTGCACAAGGACATTAACAAAAAGGAGGCAGTCCTGAGAAGGGCAACCAAAATAGTGCAGGGACTGCATCAGAAAGCAGACGAGGACAGATTAATGGAGTTCAATATGTATACCCTAGAGCAAAGGAGGGAGGGAGGTGATATGATCGAAACATTTAAACATCTTAAAGGCATTAACAAGGTGAAAGAGTCTAACATATTTCAATATAAGAAAAATAACCGGACTAGAGGAGAGTGCATGAGATTAGAGGAACACAGATTAAGGGGTAATGTGAGGAAGTTCTTTTTCACAGAAAGGGTGGTGGATGCATGGAATGGCCTACCTCAGGAAGTGGCAGATATGAATACAGTGCAGGGCTTCAAACAGACATGGGACAGGCATAAGGGAGCAATAAAGATGAGTATGAATAGATAGACCATTGACAGAATACAGGCCTATGGCACATTTATAAGGTAGAAAAAAAATGGGCAGACTGGATGGGCCTTATGGTCCCTATCTGCCGTCAACTTCTATGTTTTTATAGTTGCCAGTGAGGATCAGGGAGAGAGAGTTTATTCCTGCAGAATAGGCTGCACTGAAGTACTAGAGTTAGTGGACAGTGAGGATCAGGGAGAGGCAGGTTATTCATGTACTGTAGTACAAAGAAGGAAAATTGCCAATGAGGGTTTTTTTAAGCTGGAAAAGAAATTTTATTTTTACTGTTCAAACAAATGTATAATAGAATAGTTTAGAAATTTGAACTTTAAAACCTTTCTGACCTATTATTTTGAATGTTTCAGAATAGCCTACACCTCATGGCTACATGCTACCTGTCCCAGTGTGTCTATGGAACTCATGTAAGGCACGAGCCTCCCCACTATAATGAGTCCAGGTGAGTGTCCCCAGAGAGCTGATCCCTGAAAGATCAAGCAAAGATCACAGAGGCCCAAGAGTGAAACACAAGCCAAGAACACTAGGGCTCTGCCTTGGCTGCAAGGATGTGCAGGGCACCTCAACCAAGATGAGGGTCTGGCATGACTGCCCGAACAGGGCTGACATAGAAGAGAGAATCAACCTGGTTGGTGCCCATGAGGGAATTCCCGGCATGGAGGTGAGGGAAACCATACATTCCCCTCAGGGAAGCTCCAGTTCTCACCAGAGGCAGGCTCAGCATTCGGGTCCAGGGCGATCTCAACTTCATGGCTGTCATCTGCCCCCAAGCCAGTGTCCTTTCTGGTAGTGTGCTAAATGTCAACTCAAGGACCCCAAGAAATCCACCCTGCAGCATCAGGAGCTGGCTTAGTGCCACAGATGGCACCAGAACTGAGGATAGTCCCAGAAGCAACACAGTCACAGGTGTTGTGCCCTGTATCGGGCCAAGGACCAACACCATGGCCAGTTGCAATCATTGCTGTGGGCTTAATCCCTCCACTCATGTCAAGAGGGCTTCCAGGGAAAAGAATCAACATCACTTATTGAAGCTAACACCACACAGCCCTTGTGCCAGTCCATCTACCAACGCTGTGAATGGTGTCAGGAGGGAACCAATGTTGTGGCTGGCACCATCCCTCTCACCAACATCTTAGTGCTATCAAGAACTAGGTCAGAATCAAGCCATGACACTAAGTATAGCTTTGACCTCACCACCAGGGACACTGCTGTCTAGGACAGATTTAGGAGCTGAGCAGCAGGTCACCCAGATAGAGCCAACAGTCCACCAGAACCTGTTGGTCAACTAGGATCAACAGCTTATCCAACAGGTAGGGAAAAAAAAATACTCATCATAGTAATGTTTCTTTTAATGGAGTCTTGCTATATTCTGACTATATGCAGAGGGTTAACTCTATGCAAAGGCACAGAACGTTGAGCTCAAGCTCGTTTTTCAAAGCTCTGTCTGTGGTACTCTGAAGTGTAACCATCAGATCTACAAGCACTAAACTAATTAAGTAGGTAGAAATTGTTTCTAAAATGTTTGTGCCAAGTGGCAATAATAACAGGTTACTCACCTGTAACAGTAGTTCTAGGAGTGGTATATGTTGTTCATCCACTCTCTTTGGCATGTCCCATTTCACTTTAAATCTTCCCGGAAGTCTTCAAGCTGGCTCCTCCCACCCACCCAGGTGGTATATACCTCGGCTCCACCATGTGACGCCAGATCTTAGCCCGCTGGAAGCCAGCTTGTGTGCGTCCACAGCCGGGGAGGTTGGGTGGGTCCGTGTGGATGAACAACATATACCACTCCTAGAAAGTGCAGTTACATAAGAACTCACCGTAACGGTAGATATTTGAGGAATGTCTCTTGCAGTAGGTCATTACTTCTGGGAGGTTCCAGCAAGTGGTGCTATCACATGGCAGCTTCTTCCAGCAGTCTCTTACCAGGGACCACCCATACATAATTTCTTGGTTCTGCCTATAAAAGTGTGTGGTCCCTGGTACTCTCTATTCCCGGCCAGGTTCAGCTTGAAAAAACGAGAGTCCGAGGGAAACCAAGGTACCAGTGTGTCCCCAACCCTAAGTCCTCAGCTTATGATTTCCATTAGAGAAGGCAGGGGGACTGAGGGTGGGAAACTACCTACTGCAAGAGACATTCCTCAAAGCTCTACCATTACGGTAAGTTCTTACGTAACTGTACTATCTTCTATGAAACTGTCTCTTGCAGTAGGTCATTACTTCTAGGAGATTCCCAAGCAGTTATATCCCAGTGGGGAGGACCACTATGCTAGTATACCTTGGGAGTACTGCCTGGCCAAGAGGCAATATCCAGGTTATAATGCCTGATAAAGGTATGGATGGTAGACCAGGTGGACGCATTGCAAATTTCAGTGATGGAAGCACCTTTGAAATAAGCTGCAGTAGCCGCTATGGCTCTTGTGGACTGGGCTTGGACTTGACCTGGTACAGGTCTGTCGTATTTCTTATAACATTAAGTAATGCAATGGGCTAACCAGCATGAGAGCATGCGTTTGGCAACTGGGAGGCCTTGCCAACCTGGGGCAAAGGTGATGAAGAGTTGTGATGTCTTCCGGATAGACTTTGTCCAGTCAATATAGTAACATAGGATGCGGTGAACATCCATCGTATGTAAAATATGTTCTCCCGTATTAGTGTATTTGGGGTAGAAGACTGGTAATTCTATGGTTTGGTTTAGTCTGTTCTGAAAGCACTTTTGGAAGGAAAGAGGTATTGGTGTGAAGTACTACCCTGTCCTTGTGAAATACCAAGTAAAGTTCTCTGCACATAAGAGCCTGAAGTTCAGAGATTCTTCTGGCTGAAGTAATAGCCACTAAAAATACTGTTTTCCATGATAGAAAACTAAGGTCTCAAGTGGCCGCGGGTTCAAATGGTTCCACTGTTAATTTCTCAATCATAAAATTGAGATCCCATGGCGGAATGGGAGGTCTAGTTGGTGGTTTTAAATGTAATACTCTTTTTAGGAACATTTTTGCTAAATTATGTTGATATAAAATGGGGCCATCTAGTGGTTCATGGAAAGCCGAGATGGCAGCTAAATGAACTTTGATGGATGAATAACTGAGGCCTTTCCCTAATAGGGTGGTCAGGTAATCCAAGACCCTCATTAGTGAGTAAAAGTATGGGTCGAATGATTGGGACGCTGACCAAATTGCAAAGCGTTTCCATTTGGAGTTATAAGCATCTCTGGTAGCCGATTAGCGAGCAGCCAGTAGCTCGTTGGCTACTTTTTCTGATACTTGTAGTCTGTTTATGAAGATGTCTTCAGGAGCCAAGCATGAAGATGTAGCATCTTCAGATTGGGGTGGATCACTGAATCGTGGTCTTGTGTTAGGAGATCTGGTCTGCGTGGCAATGGAATTGGTTCCGCTGTTGACAGTTGTTGAAGCAATGGAAACCATGCTTGTCTTGGCCACAGAGGAGTTATGAGAAGCATTGTGGCCGGTTCCATTTGTAATTTCGTTAATGTTTTCAGTATTAGTGGGATTGAGGGAAGGCGTATAAAAAGAGTCCTGTCCAGTTTTGGGATAGGGCATCTATAGATTTTCCCTTTGTGTTCAGGATAATAGAGCAGCATCTGGGGAGTTTGTGGTTGACTGGGGAGGCAAACAGATATATGTGGGGAGTGCCCCATCGAGTGAATAGATCCTGGAGTATGGAGTTGTGCAGGGTCCACTCGTGTGAGGAGGACTGGTGACTCATGCAATCTGCCAATACACTGAAACGCCCTGGGAGGTGAGCGGCTGTCAGAGTCAGATTGTATTTTATCACCACATTCCATATTTCTATGGCTGCTCTGCAGAGTGAGCGAGAGTGAGTGCCTCCTTGTTTGTTGAGGTAACACACTACTGTGGTGTTGTCTGATTGTATCAGTAGGTGACCCGGAATTAGGTGTGGATGGAAGGTTTGCAGTGCTAAAAGGACTGCGCGCATTTCCAGCAGATTGATGTGTTGTTGGGCTTGAATAACATTCCATTTGCCTTGAGCCCGGTGTGGTCCTAAATGAGCTCCCCAGCCCTCTAGGGATGCATCTGTTGTTAGCACTTGTCATGGAGGAGCTATTTGGAATGGGTGGCCCTGGTTGAGATTGGAATGGAGGGTCCACCATGATAGTGCATGTTGCAGGGCAGGAGTTATCCTGATGGGATCATCGAACAGCTCTGTGCTTTGGCACCACTGTTCTTGTAATGCCCACTGAATGGGGCACATTCTCAGTTGTGCATATTCTACTGTTTGGATGGATGTCGCCCTCTGTCTGACCAGGCGGAGTAGGCATCTCGCTGTGGTCAATTCCTGTGACTATAGTTACATAGCCTGTTGTAGTAAAGCATCCTGACGTGCCAGTGGGAGGAAGGCCTTGGCAACCTTCATATCCAGTGTCGCTCCTATGTACTGGAGTGTCTGAGACAGGTGAGGATTGAATTTTGGCCAATTTACCATGATCCCTAGACTGTAGAGCAACTGAAGGGTCTCCATAGAGGAGGATATCAGTTGCTGTCTGGAGTGTGCCTTAATGAGCCCCTCATCGAGGTATGGAAATATGTAATGTCCTCGTTTTCTCAGAGAGCGCGCTACCACCACTAGGCATTTGGTAAAAACGCGGGAAGCGGATGAAAGACCGAATGGCAAAGCTCTGAATTGGTAGTTTGTCCCCAGTAAATGGAATCTGACGTACTGCTGATGAGCTACATGAATGGGGATATGCAAATATGCATCCTACATGTCTAATATCTACATCCAGTACCCTTGTTTCAGTAATGGTAGGATGGATGCTAAAGTGATCCTCCGGAAATGTCTGTATTGGATATACTCGTTTATAAGACATAGGTCCAGTATGGGTCTGAGATCCTGTTTTCTTGAGTACCAAGATGAAATGGGAGGAAAAACTCTTGGTGGTGGTGGTGTTGTATTGGAACTTGTACAGTGGCCTGTTTTTGTAAGTAGGGCCTGTAATTCCTCCTGCAGAATAGCACTGTGGTCTGTAGGTAATGAACCCATCGTGGAGGAAAATGTGGTGGAGTTTCTTTCAGTTCCAGATTATGTCCAGACTAAATGATCTGGAGTACCCAAGAGTCCATTGTTTTCTTTTTTCAGGCCTCTATGTGACGGTCAAAATGACCCCCAACAGCCTCCAAGGCCTGGTCCAGGAAGCCGGGGTTCAGCCCTGACAAGTCATTGGGAACTGGAAGTACCCACACCCCTGGAGGGGTGGGTACATGGAGGACAGGTGTTGTTTGTTATACCTTTTGTGGGTTGACCTTGCCCTCGAAAAGTATTTCTGCGGAAAGATTTGTAGCGATCTCCTCTTTTATTGAAATAAGCATATTGTCCACGCTGTGTGTTGTACATACTCTTGACTGTACGTAACTGGCATCCTGAAGCTTGGAGATCATCCAGAATGATGTGTTCCAGGGCCAAATAATTTTGTTGCCAAATGATGGGGCATTATCCATTTTATGTTGTATATCCGGTGCCCAACCGGATACTCGGAGCCATGCTTGGCAGCGAATGATAATGCCAGTGGCTGAGGCTTTGGCTCATGTGTCCACTACTTCATACCCCGACCTAAGCAGGTGTTGGGATAATGATGTGACAGTAGTGAGTGTTTGCAATAATTGTTCCTTTTCAGGAGGCGGAGGTGATATGTGACCATGCTACGGGTCTTGGAAAAAAACGTAATGAAATCCGTTTTTTTTTTAGAACCGATACGGACCGGTTACCACACTCTAATAAAGACAGAAGTTTTTTTAGACAAACCTGATTGGTTCAAACCGAACCGATCCAATATATACAAGTTCCATACAGAAACTTATACAAAAACCTACCTAGTACTCACAGTACCACAGACGGACTTAAACCAACAGGTTCAGTAGCAGAAATTCGGGCGAAACCGGGCTAAAAAACGACACTTTAACCGACTTTTTTGAACCGAGTGAAGGAAAAATCTCCAGAGCGACTGTTCCGTGAGGTGGAGTAAAGAATCTGACGGTTGGAGTTTAATCAACAGCAGACAGAGGCTTCAACCGAGCTCGAGCTGAGCGTTCCATGCCCTGCATGGAAAGATAGCTCTTTGTTCTCCGGGGCAGTTCAAAGGTTGGTGATCACTGCATATGTCAGAATACAGCAAGACTTTGTGTTGTTTGAAACACAATTTTACATCTAGACTAGGCTACGCTGAATAAATACTTCATAAAAATGGTAACATTATGACCCCACTGAAAACAAGATGGTGCATCTAATCTGGGACATCCTGAGTCAACACAGTGCAGAAATTTGTAAAATTAAGATCCCTATGAGAATGAGATGTAGCATCTCCCCTGCGCTATCCAGGATACAAAAAATAGGGTAAGAAATATTTAAAGGAAATCTACTGTAAACTAAACTTCACTGTGCTCCACAAAACCAAGACTGACAAACAGTTTTTTTATTCTTTTATAACAGATTGCAGTGTTTATTTTGAATGTTGTGGATATGATGATGGTGTGTACTGTGTGTGTGTGTGTGTGTGTGTGTGTGTGTGTGTGTGTTTTTCCTGTAACTCAATATAAATATTTTTTTCCCAAAAAGCATGGTTAAAGGAGTAACAAATGATACCATTCCTCACTTGTCTTAGGGGTGAAAGTAGCAGCTGTCTTCTGCTACACTAACATGTATTCTACAGTAGATACTGCTGATTGTGTTGTGCCCTTAGACTTGAAACCAGAAACAGTGCCTGTTTTCTGGGCTAAAGGTTTCATAAAGTGTTTGACATCTAAAGCCCAAAATAAGTATTTTTTTTTCCAAAAGCATAGTAAAATTACTAACAAAAGAACAGCTCTTTATAGATGTCTTCTGCTATAGGAAATTATGTCTCAGACAGTCCTTATTAGATAGTGTCTCAAGAGGTTAAAAACAGTGTAAATCATTTTAGGAGTTTCCTTGCTGGGAAAAGATGAAATTTATGAGGTATGAATCTTTCTTCAAAGATAATACCTGCCCAACTGAAGTTAGTAGCAAGAAAACATTTAAATGTGCAAGTTATTGCATGTTGAAGGGGGTGTGACAACCCACCTCTCTCTCTCTGGGCTGGAACAGATTTTAGGAAAATGTCTGTCCTAGGGTATTCAATGCCACCAGCTGGAGTTCGCTCCAGCGCCCACATTCAAGTTTACAAACTTGGGTAAGCAAACGTGCAATTGCACAAATCAAAGTCTGGTCGTGTGTGTCTCTCTCTCTCGGGTGGCGAATGCAAAACAGAGTTTACCTCAGCCAGTGGAAACAATGTATTACCTTAGAAAAATGACATCACAATCACAACTGTTGAGTAAATAAATAGCTTTTTACTTAACAGAAAGTGAACAGAACATTAGAGTATATCTATATTCAACACAAGAGAATAACACTGATACAGGAAAAGTAAACAAACATTTTTAAATAACAGATGGCGAAAGAAAAAGGGTATTACTGCAATATGCTAGTATTAAACTTACCCTTCCCTGTCCTTTCAAGAGAACACTGGACCCTATGCTAACTGCCAGCTCCCATGGACATAGCTAGAAGGGCAGGCCCCCAAGCTTAGTTATTCCTTCAACTCCCAAAGAGTAACCAACAACGCCCTTCACGGTCTTTCAGCATCTTATATCATCTCTTGAGAATAGGTAATTCCTATTCCCCCCTTGAATGCACCAACCACCTACCCTGTATGTATTTAATTGTCCCAATCAGACTGAACACCTATCAGTGCCCAATTATATTCCCTTTTAACCTTAAGTTTATATTTGAGTGAACCAATCCCATTAAACTGCAAGTCTGTGTGTGGACATGTCCACTCAGATTTATGACCCAGGTCTTATCTAGCAGCTAGAGAGAACAGTGAGAATTCCAGCTTGTGGAATTTCAGCTAATGTTTTCTTTTCCAGACTGCTAAAATAATAAGCCACCTACAGAATCTACCACTAACTCCTTCCTTCCCATTTCTGTCACATCTCCCCCGCTGAAGGCGTGTCCCTTGGACCACCCTAAGTGATGCAGCCGTTCACGCAACTCTTGGGAAGAGCCCAAAGTATCCAGCCATACCATTAGCCCTGTCTAGATAGCCCATCCGCATTTGCATTTTGTTTGCCACTGCGATGCTGGATGGTCATGTTGTACGCCTGCAGTACCAAACTCCAACGTAGTAGTTTTCTATTTTGCCCACTTGGCCTATGAAGCCATATCAGGGGATTATGATCTGTCACCACAGTAAATTCTCTCCCATATAGGTAAGGCTGCAGCTTCTGAAGGGCCCACACTATTCCAAAGCATTCCTTCTTGATTGTGGCGTATGCCTCCTCTCTGAGCAAAAGCCTCCAATTGAGGTACACAAGCGGGTGCTCCTCGCCTGCTGGGTAACCTGGCTCAGCATAGCCCCCAGCCCATGATCTGAGGCATCCCACATGGACCATAAACTTTACACTGTAATTGGGGCTGGCTAATACAGCTGGGCCGCTTAAAGGAGTAGTCCACCCAGAATTTGCAAAAAACATATGTTATGCAGAGTGTTTTGATAATCCTATGATTAGTAAAGACTGTAGCTGTTTTCTTACAGAACATCTACTCAGCTCTCAAGTATTTGCTGAACCGTAAATGTAGGTATCACCATTCTACTAGAAGGAACTGGGAGTTAGGGCTGACCTTGCTCTGTGACATGATTTTCATTTATTTTTTAGGTTTTTTTTGTTACAAATGTGAAGAGTCTTTTTAATACAGTACAAAAATATGTATGTGTACATATACGCCCATTCGTGGGCCAGTGATGAAAACCCTATACACCTGGTGGTCAGTGGTACTCCCCTCCCACCCACCCACCCACAGTGGTTCCCATACCAGCACCCCAAATCCTTCGTACAGCAGCACCCCACCGCATGCGCGTGCCAAATGACAGCATACAGTACATGTTCTTTTAAATATCCAGTCCTTGTAGTACAGTATGGTCATGCAAACCCACTGGTCCACACAGTGGACCAATGAGCATACAGATCGTACTGTGCAGCTGTCGTTTGATGGGCGGCATGTGGAAAACGTACTGCTGCTGCTGACAGGGAGGGTTTTGGAACAGGGGACCTCTGTGGGTGAGTGGGTGGGAGGTACCACCAGGAAAATCGTTTTTTCATCACCAGCCCCGAACAGGCGTACTAGGGGTACCGCTAGACCACGAGGGATGTCAGTTCCATTTACATCAGCCTGCAATGGGGCATTGGGGGGACCGCTAGACCACCAGGGAGTGCTGTTAATTGTATGGATGGCTGAGATCGGGTGTGCGGGGCAGCGGGGCACTAGACTACTAGGGGGTCTGGGTGCCTCTGGCCGGTGAACCTGCTGGGCACCCAAGCAAGGCTGGCGGCTGTTGTGTTGCGCCTTGCAGTAGAGCTGCCCGACTGTGGGCGGCCAGCACTTGAGCCCATGATTTTCTGCTCAACTTTGAGCCCCAGTGTGCGGCGCATGGAGGGGTTGTGCCAGCATATGCGCCGCACATCCCAGGCTGAATATCGGCATGTGCCACATATGCATGGGCATGCCCCTGCATCTGCACTGCATACATTACCAATGCACCCCGGCGCATCGGGGGTTGCGCTGTGCACCTCACCCCTTTGAATATCGTGCCGGGCGCATTGGTGGGCCTCTGAATATCCCGTCCTAAATGTGTAGTACAGTGAACCACTGTAAAATGGAATCAAATGTGTCACTGGACTAGTCACCGTCATCTTGTTGCTTTCATGCCATACCACACACAGGAGAAAAGCTGACTTCAAAGTATTTTGCAGTTTCTAGGCTGTGGCTTCACACCATACACTTCATTTGTTAAGAAAAAAAAAATGAAAATCTTGTCACAGACCAAATCAGCACTAACCGCTAATAGAATGCTGACACCTACATCTACAGTTTAGCAAATACTTGACATGTAACTGAGTAGTTTTTCTGTAAGAAAACAGCTAGTCTTTATTAATTATAGCATTGATGATCTGGGCAGCTTCTGTGCTTTTATGGTTGTGTATAGTTTGATAAAATCAAAAGTTTTAAAATTAAAATTCTCCTGCTAGCTAGACCTGATGCACATAGAAAACAAAAATAATGAATTAGAGCTTCATTTAGTAGCGGGTTTCTTAAAGAAACCACAGTAAGCTAGCTCTCGGGTATCTGCTAAACTGTTAATGGTTGCCATTTATGCTCATGGGATAAGAACAGTTACACAGCTCTGCTGTTGTGAACTGATTTTAAAGCAGTGCACATGCTAAATCTATGGGCCTGGCTACATCATTGTCACATGAGACAGGCTGCATCGTAGGAGAAAGAGAGACAATAAACCTAATTGTGATGGAGATCCCCAGGGGTAGTAAAACTACCATACAGCTAGCAGGCTAATTTAGGAAAAACTCCCAATAGCAGACAGAAGGAAGGACATACAAACATACACATCAAAACACTCTGCATAACGTATGTTTTTGCAAATTCTGGGTGGACTATTCTTCAAGGCCTTCTTTAGCTCCTGAAAAGCGACCTCACAACCTTCTGACCACTGCACCTTATCTGGCTTTCCCTTCTTGGTTAGGTCTGTCAGGGGCTAACCAGATCACTATAGCAAGGAACAAACCTCTAGTAATATCCTGCTGTCCCCAGAAATGCCCTTACCTGTTTCTTGGTGGTAGAAGTAGGCCAGGCCAGGCTGGCATCGACCTTGGCAGGCTCCGGTGGATGTGTCCGCTACCCACCCAGTGCCCAAGTTAGGACACTTCTGCCATATCTATCTGCTACATTTCCGCCTTGACTGTCAGACCTGCATTTTTCAGCCTGTGGAACACATTCCGCACATTCTTGATGTGCTCCTCCCACGTCTGGCTATATATGGTTGTATCATCCATATACACAAAATGCAAACTCACCTACCCCAGACAGAATATGATCCACAAGCCGTTGAAAGGTTGCAGGTGCATTCTTCATTCCAGATTGCATTACCTTGAATTCGTTTAAACCAAATGGAGTGACAAAAGCTGATCTCTCCCTGGCTGCAGGGGTCAGAGGTACCTGCCAGTAGCCCTTTGCTAGGTCTATTGTGGTCAGATACTTGGCTCCCCCCAGTTGCTCCAGGGTCTCATCAGGTCAGGGCATGGGATAGGTGTAGACTCCATGCAGCTATTAAACCTCTGGTAGTCAATGCAGAATCGTGTGGTGCCGTCTCTTTTGGGGATCAATACCACGGGTGATGCCCAGGGGATACCAGATTCCTGGATTACTCCAAGTTCCAGCATCTCCTTGAGCTCCTCTTTCACAGTCTGCTTAACATGCTCAGGTACCCTGTAGGGAGACTGTTTCAGGGGAACCTGGGTCCCTGTATCCACATGGTGCTCTGTCATCGTGGTGTACGCCGGTTTCCTTGTGAAAATGTCCTCAAAATCCTCTCAGTACACCCCGAATTTCTTGCATCTGGGTGGGTGTCAGCTGTTCAGAGAAGGTAAGGTTGCCCACAGAGGATGCAATTTGGGCCTCCCCAAGCAGGTCCACCAGTGGATCCATCTTAATTTCATCCTCTGGGGCACTGCATACAGCAAGGACCAATTAGTCCCTGTCATAGTAGGGTTTCAGCATGTTAACATGATACACCTTTCACCTGCGTCTCCTGTCCGGTAGCTCTATCATGTAACTGACATCACTAACCTTTTGGACAATGGAGAATGGCCCCTTCAATACTGCCTGTAGTTTATTCTGTCGGACAGGGATGAGTGCCATCACTCGCTGTCCCACCTCATATTCTCTGGCTCGGGCCCCCCAGTCGTACCAGACTTTCTGCCGCTGTTGTGCAATGGCCAAATCCTCCTGAGCAAGCCCCATGAGCTCCCTGAGGCGGGTCCTGAAGTTCAGGACATATTCCACAACAGACTCCCCTTGGGAGGCACGGTCACCCTCCCATTCATCCCAAATTACATCTATGAGCCCCTGCACCCTATGACCAAACAGAAGCTCGAAAGGTGAGAACCCTGTGGATTCCTGTGAGACTTCCCTGTATGCAAATAGGAGATGAGGCATATATATGCCCCAGTCCCTCTAATGCTGGTCAGGAAAAGTCCGTAGCATGGTCTTAAGGGTTGAATTAAATCGCTTCACCAGATCATTAGCTTGGGGATGGTATGGGGAGATTTTGAGCTGCTTTACCCCACACTTCTCCCAAACTACTTATTAATCCTGACATGAAATTGGCACCTTGATCTGACAGTAACTCCTGGGGAAAGCCCACCCAGCTAAATATTCCCAACAGTGCATCTGTCACTGGTTCCGCCTCAAAGGATGATAGAGCCACTACCTCTGGGTGTCTTGTGGCATAGTCGATAACCACCAGGATGTACCACTTGGCAGTGTGACTTGGGGCGCTCAGTGGCCCCACTATATCCACAGCCACCCTCTTGAAGGGTTCATCAATAATGGGCAAGGGCACCAAAGCTGCCTTGTCCTTGTCCCCCATTTCCCCCACCCGCTGGCACTGTGGACAAATCCAGCAATAATCTGCCACATCCTTGCCAATACCAGGCCAGAAGAAATTGTTGGTCAGCAGCTTTTTTGTGTGTGCCTCACCCCCAAGTTACCTGAAAAAGGGATATTATGGGCAAGGGCCAAAAGCTGCTGATGGTGAACCTTAGGGACTACCAGCTGCTGGAGCACCTCACCATCTAACCCTTTCTCTGTTGTATATTCTCTGTACAGCAGCCCATTGTCCCAGTAAATGGACTCTTTACCCCCTGAGGACCCTCAGCCCTATTAGCTGTTTCCTTCAGTTTCGGCAAGGTAGGGTCAGTTCACTGCACAGCGCTCAGCTGCCCTCATCTGACCCTTCCCAGCGCCACTTCAGAAGGAAGTCCTGTGTGCTCCTCTATTTGTGACTGAGGTTCAGGACTGCTGCTTTCAGCCAGCCCCTTCCCTGTGCTAGCAACTTTCTCACCTGCTGAGGGAGGGGCTGGACCACCACGAGTCACCCCCTCTTCCCCCTCAGAAGCTTGCCCCTTTGCCTGACTACGAGTTGCAACACACACCAACTTTTTCCTGTGGTCAAAATAATTCTCCACAATCACATTTACAGGGAGGTCCTCTACAACCCCCACCTCCTTTTCTCCATGACTCCCCTCCCAGCTCAGGAAGACTCTAGCCATTGGTATTTGGACTGCTAGCCCTGTGAATCTCCGGACCCAGGAGTATTTCCCAGGCAACATCTGCTCTGCCTGGATGAGATCTGACCTCACCAGGGAGATGTAAGCGCCTGTGTCCCTCAGTCCCTGTGTTACTGTTCCATTAATTACAATGGGACGCATATTCTCATTAGAGGAGAGTGGCTCTTCAAGCTGGGCGCACCCCACAAACACACCAGTGCTATTTTGATCACCCCCTTACCCATGCCTCTACCCCTTAACCATTTTCTGAGGGCAGTTATATCTCAAGTGCCCCACTTGATTGCAAATATGACATTTCTTGGGTCCTGTCTCGAGTCCCTTTAGAACCAGAGGATTCTGCTTTGGGCTTAGGTGCAGGCTGGTTTTCTTTGGGCTGCCCCCCATGGGATCCCTTTTAACCAAGTGCTGCCCCCCCACCATGAGACTTACGCTGTGCGTATGGCCAGCTAGACATGTACATGTCAGCGCTTGCTGCCCCCTCCTTTGAGGAAGTGCATGCCCTGTCTAGGAGCCACACACACATAATTCTCAGGTACAACTGTTCCCTCACCAACACATCTTTGATTAATAATACTAATAACTTTATTTCTCAGCTGGCCCGGTGGCACTGAGGGCTGAGGTGCTGGACGCCACACCTCGCACCATGCTAGCGACCCAGGTTCAGATGTGAGCCCGCACCGCCAGAGGAGGGACAGGATGGAGTGTCCGGAGGACTGCTCTTCTATCCCGGGGAGGGATCCAGGTTTCCATCGCTCTGCAGCGGCCCCTGGTGATGACCGGGGAGCACTACCAGAGTGGTGTAGCGAGAGGGCGGAGTACAGCACACATTGGCTACATGCCTGGACGTCACTGCACACCAGTACCAGCAAGGAGAAAAACCACAAAAAAAAATCAAACTCCGTTCAGGCTCCAGTCGGGCAGCATGAGCTTCCGACTCCGCTGCCCAACCTGAATGGTGCCTCTTCTTCCGGATCCTGCCCCGGTGAGTTGAGCTGGGTAGCTCCTCACCACCCCACCAAGGGAAGTAATCCGTGGGAGCTTGAGGAGGATGGTCTGATGTCGGTGTCAGGGCTAGGGGGTCGGTCAGGATGTAACGCCGATTGGAGCCCCAGGGGAAGAAATATATGAATAAAAAAATAACTAGTTCTCAAAAGCGACTTTCAAAATATCAAAGCGCTTTAAAAAAGATTAACATAAGAATAATAGAAGCAATAAATACAGTATAAAACAAAACAATAATCAACAGGGTTCAATTCACTAAATACCATTAAAAGCCTGGGACCATAAGAACATTTTTAATGCTTGTTTAAAGCCTCCACTGTCGTGCACTCTTGAAACTGACGAAGTAGAGAATTCCAGAGGGTAGGGGCAATGTACATAAAAGCATGGGCCCCAGAAGATTTCAAAGACACCCTTGGGATCTCTAGCAACCCCTTGTCGGCCAAACGAAGCTGTCGCTCTGGGTGATAGGGAACCAGAAGCTCTTTCAAGTAGTCAGGGCCAAGTCCATGTAGGGCTTTATAAGGCAGTAAACCAACTTTAAAGGTGATCCACCACTGAATCGGCAGCCAGTGCAGACTGAGCAGAACAGGGGTAATATGAGTTGTTCGAGAGACCCCCATTAGCAATCATGCTGCCGCATTGTGCACTAGCTGCAAGCGGCAGATAACAACCCCAGGAAGCCCCAAGTACAGAGAGTTGCAGTAATTAAGGCGCGAGGTCACAAAGGTGTGAACAAGTGTAGGAAGGTCTCCAGATGGAAAAAGGTGCTTAATCCTGGCGACGTTCCTGATATGGCAAAAAGAAGACTTGATGACAGCTGACACTTCAGATAGTAAGGTCAACTCTTTGTCAATCACCATCCCCAGGTCCCGCACCCATTCAGAGGTAAAGAGCTAGGTGCCTCTTAGATAAATTCCAGAGGGCTGACCAATCCTTAACACCCCCATCTGGTGACCCAGCTACACAATCATCACCTCAGTCTTTCCCGTGTTCAACTTTAGCCAGCTCAAATTCATCCAGTCTTGGATTTCAACAAGGCAGTTATTAAATACTGAGAGAGCACTATCCTGGTCGGGAGCGAAAGACAAGTAGAGCTGGGTATCATCAGCGTAGCAGTGAAACCTCAGCCCATACCGTCTTACAATGTCTCTGAGGGGCAGCATATACACTGCAAACAACATGGGGGAAAACAATGAGCCCTGAGGTACCCACATGACAGCAAAAATGGGTCAGAGGAGAAGACCCCAGACACCACTCTCTGGCATCTGCCAGTGATGAAAGATGAAAACCACCAGAGGACCGTATGTGTCAGGCCACAAATGGACCTCAGGAGCCCAAGCAATACCCTATGGTCCACAGTGTCAAAGGCTGACGAGAGGTCAAGGAGCACCAGAATGGAACGGCTTCTCCAATCTCTCGCCATCAGGAGATCACTGAGCACCCAAAACCAGCGCAGTCTCGGTACAATGCTTCTTTCGAAAACCGGACTGGAGAGGTTCATAGATGTTATGGATGGTCACGTGGTTCTCCAGTTGTACCGCCACTACTTTCTCAATAACCTTTCCAATAAAAGGGAGGTTAGAGATTAGTCTGTAGTTAGCCAGAGAGTCAGGGTCCAAAGAAGCCTTCTTCAAGTAGAGGTGTTACCACTGCCTCCTTCAGGGAGCTTGGGAACTCACCTGAATCAAGGGAACACCGGACTGCTGATATCACAACATCCCATAATCAGGGAGATGGGACCCATATCCAAACTACAGCATGTAGGGCACATATTCTAGACAATCCACATGACATTCATGAACTCCAGCAGGTCAAAGGAGTTCCAGAAAACAAGAGGTGAGGCGACCAAGCACCAATCAACAGTGCCCCCCCCCACAGGGCGAGTCATAGTGATCTCTGACCTGATGTTGGCCACCTTATTCTCAAAGAATCAAGCAAGCTCATTGCACTCCATTTGCAAAAAAGGTCTTCGGAACTGCAGGCAGGTTGGGTTGCACAACCTGTCCACAGTCCGGAAGAGCTGGGCTGGTCGATTCCGAGTGCCAGCAATTTCCCCTGACAGGCATTCTGCCTTCTTACAGGATATCGCTGATTGGTAGGTCTGGTAATGTTCTACCAATTTAAGGTGCAGGGCAGATCACCAAGCGACACCTCAAACCTATGTCCTAGTCACCCAACCCCTCAAGGACCCATCAAACCAAAGGGCCACAAGGCAAGGGAAGAGGATGAACATGGACAGGAGCAGTCAAGTCCAGGGCCATGGAAATGGCCTTACTATAGGCCACCAAAAGCCTCTGGCCTCATGCTGCCACAGGAAACTCTGAGAGGTCAATCACCACTGTCATGCCTTCGGAGCTCACCTCCCGTAAAGGGCGGTAACTGACCATCTCCACAGGGGCAGGCTTACGAAAGGGGGCGCAGAAGTTGAACCTCACGTTGTAGTGATCGGACCATCCAACGGGTTCTGCCCCCGAGTCAGAGGCCTCAATCCCCAGGAGGAAAACCAAATCAAGAGAGTGGTCATGCTGATGGGTGGCGGAGATAACAATATGTTCCACAGTGTCTGCTTTAGCCCCCTTCACCCACCTATCAAGGTAAGTACACAGCTGAACCTGCAGTTCCACATAACTGTCTTCTGGGCTTTTTTTTAACTCACTAAATGTCCTTCTATAAGCCTCAGGAGTTAATTCAAAATGTTTCAACAACACTGTTTTAACCTCATTATAATCATCATAGTCTTCCATTACTCATTTTAGAAAATGCATGCAACACCCTCCCCGTAAGCAAGGGTGTGAGATAAGTTGACCACGAAGCCTTAGTCAAATGGAATTGCTCACATACTCTCTCAAATGACCTTAAAAATATATCAAGATCATCTCCCTCTCTAAACTGAGGAAACAATTTAGAAATAATTTTGACTTCATGAGGAGAACTCACTCCACCATTACTCATGGTTTGCTGGCTGCGCAGGGTCATTATCTCCTTCTCGTGCTGCTATCTCTGGAGTTCATGGTGTCGTTCTCTTTCTCTTTCTTCATGTTCTTTCTCTCTGCCTTGGCTTTTTTTCTCTCTGTCTGCCAGCCTCTTTTCTTCCAGTTCTTTCTCTGCTTCCTGTCTTTTTGTTTCGGCTTCCATCCTGTGCGTTTCTGCTTCAGCATCCAGTCTTTTCGCCTCCAGCGCCTTGTCTTTCAGCAACAGCTGCAGTCGCAGTGCATCAAGCTGGTTTGGGGGGTCTGTTACATCAGTTCCTGACTCACCCCCTGAGACTGTCTGCTTCTCGTCATGTGCCACAAGGGCAGCTACGAGGTCTGCCCTTTTCTTGTTTTAGACCTTCAGGCTGAACCCCTTTCCTGGCACCTATGAAGCCTGTTGCACAGTAGTGAGTCATACTCCACAGAGCTCATTCTCTAACCCTACACTATACTGTGCTAACTAGGAAAAGAAACAAAACAGTTGTACAAGTGTATTCTCATATATCCTGTTTGCAACTGCTAAGGTAAATGTTCCACTGGCAAACTCTGTTTCTCCAGTGGGCTAAACAATCTGCTATCATCACCCCACTGCCAACCAACTGTGACAACCCACCTCTCTCTCTCTCTCTCTCTCTCTCTCTCTGTTTGAACAGCTTTTAGAGAGGTGTCTGTCCTCGGTATTTGCTTCACCAGCTGGAGTTCGCCCCAGCCCCACCTCCAAGTTTACTAACTTGGATAATCAACGTTCAGTTGCACAAATCAAAGTCTGGTAGTGTGTCCTGGTTGGGCGAGAATGCTGGTCCCATACTGGAAGCCAGCCTGCTCCAGCCGGGTACCGTGACAAGCACGCCTGAGATTGACTGGGGGTTGCTATTTGTTTTAAATTGAATTGGGCCTTGTAGAGGTTCCAGTGGTGACCACTAGATCCTTCGAGTGAATCATGGGAGCAGGTGTGGGCAGCAGAATTCTACTCGTCTACCATCCACCTGGTGATGAGAAAGTTTTTCTATAGGAAGTTGCAGACTTTAATGTCAGTATGGTGTTGGAATCCTCCAGGTGGTTGGTCCTGGGGGAATTCAATGCCTGGGTTGATGATGAACTCTCACATTTTGGTCAAAACTTCCTCCAACTGATGATTTTGTTGGGCTTTGCACAGGTTGTTATCGCTGCAACCCATATTCCAGGTCACTCTCTGGATCTGGTGTTCACCCTGGGGATGAAGGTCACTGACATGGTGGTGGAACCAGTTGGGTGGTCAGACCATCACTCTATAAGATTCAATTCTGCGGCCCCCCCCATGAGACCACCCCCTTTGGAGATGGCCCAGTACCGCCCTTTGAGGGGAGTAACCCCTGAGAGTCTGTTGGCAGTGCTGGACCTATCAAGTTGGCCCGTGGAGTGCATAGATTCAGATGTCCTAGTAGTGCACTATAATAATATGGTGCTGAGAGCCCTGGATTCCATAGCACCAGTCCGAGTTCGCCCCCTCTCCCTCAGTCCTTGGTCCCATTGGTTTGACGGGGTATTGAGGGAGTTGAGGAAAGTAGGGCGAAGGTTGTTACGCTGTTGGCGGAAAACCGACCTGAAGGGACAGACTTAGATTGATCACCCATTATTTGGGCTATCAATCAGAAATCTCCCTTAAGAAGGCAGAGTTCCTGTCCAGGGAGATAGTTGCAACAAAGAATCAACCAGCTCAGCTCTTCCGGACCGTGGACAGGCTGTGCAATCCAGCTTGCCTACAGGGTCAGAGAGCCTTTTCACAGATAAAGTGTGATGAGTTTGCTCGGTTCTTTGATGATAAGGTGTCATCGATCAGGTCGGAGATCTGCAATACTCATTCAAATGAGCATGGCGGTGATCAATGTGAGGCCAAAGGCCCTCGGTCTGCCTAGACAGACTTCGTCCAGCCAGCGATCATGGATATGATGAAGATTGTCCAGGGTTTGTGAACGACTTGCTGTAGTTTGGACCCTGGGCCTACGCGCCTCCTTTTGGGTGCATGGATGCAACTGGACTGGTCCTTGCTGAGACAGTCTGGTGTTCACTGGGCCAAGGGGTGTTCCCGGAGTCTCTAAAGGAGGCTATTGTGATATCACTTTAAAAAAAATCTTCCCTCGACCCAGACTGTCTTGCCAACTACAGACAGATCTCTAACCTGCCCTTTTTGGGCAAGGTTATTGAGAAAGTAGTTGCGTTGCAGCTCAAGGACTTTCTTACCACCCATGAAGTCTATGAACCTCTCCAGTCTGGTTTCAGGAAGAGGCATAGTACCAAGACAACGCTGGTTCGAGTACTGAATGATTTCATAGTGAGAGATCAGAGGAGTTGTTCGATCTTGGTCCTCCTTGATCTCTCTGCAGCATTTGACACCGTGGACCACGGGATGTTGCTGGAATGCCTGCGGCTAATCTGTGGACTGTCGGGGACAGACCTCAGATGGTTCCACTCTTTCCTCACGGGCAGAACTCAGAGGGTAGTGTTCAGAAATTTTTTCCTCTGCTTCCTTTGCTCTGCCTTGTCGGGTGCCACAGGGTTCTGTGCTTTTCCTCATGTTGTTCACAGTGTATATGCTGCCTTTGGGAGACATTATAAGGTGTTATGGGCTGAGTTTTCACTGCTATGCAGATGATACTCAGCTCTGTCCTTTGCACTCGAACAAAATAATGAAGTTTCAGTCTTAAATAACCGCCTCGCTGAGATTCAGGACTGGATGAGTGCTAACTGGTTGAGACTGAACCCGGACAAGACTGAGGTGCTGGTGGTGGACCCAGGTCAGTGTGTAGAGAAGTTGACTCCTGGGCTTCCTTCTGGCCTTGTGTTAGGTGGTAACCAGTTGAGACTTTCTGAACAGGTGTGGAATCTGGGTATAGTGCTTGACAGCGAGTTGGCGCTCAAGACACAGGTGTCAGCTGTTGTCAAGTCCTCTTTTTTCCATCTGAGAAACACAGCTTGGATAAAACACCTTGTTCTGCACGATGACCTTCCTCTGTTGGTTCACGCCTTTGTGTCCTCGCGTCTTGACTACTGCAATGCTCTATATCTAGGGTTACCGGGGGTGGATCTCAGTCACCTACAGCTGGTGCAGAGCGCTGCATCCAGGTTGCTGACTGGGTTATCAGAACTTGCCATATCACATCTGTGCTCGCGAACTGCACTGGCTGCCGTGTGATGGAGGATCACCTTCAAGGTCGCGTTGCTGACCTGTAAGACCCTACATGGACAGGGACCAGGTCACTTGCAAGATCTCCTCCGACCCTACCGCCCTCTCCGCCCACTCCGTTCAACTGATGAGCAATTACTAGAGGTTCCCAGGGTTCATCTTCAGTTATCTGGAACCAGAGCGTTTTGCTTTGTCGCCCCAACCCTGTGGAACTCTCTACCTCGTCGGATTAAAGAGTGCTTATTCACTGAGACTTTTACAGCTTCTCTGAAAAGTTACTTATTTGAATTCGCTTTTGAAGATAAAATTTAGTTTATTCTGCTGCCTTTTTAATGTTTAATATATGTATTTCTTATTGGATGTCTGTTAAATTTATTATGCATGTGCGCTTTGGTTTTCTGAAAAGTGCATTATAAATAAATGTTGTTTTCTCTCTTGGGTGGCGGATGCTAAACAGAGTTTACCTCAGCCAGTGGAAACCATGTATTACCTTAGAAAAATGACATCACAATCACAACTGTTGAGTAAATAAATACAGGTTACTCACCTGCAACAGGAGTTCTAGGAGTGGTATATGTTGTTCATCCACACTGTCTGGCAGGTTCCTTGCCGCTTTAAATATTGCTGGAAGGTCTTCATGTTGGTTCCTCCCACCCACTTGGGTGGTAAAACCCTTGGCTCTGCCCCATGACGCCAGATCTAGTCCGCTGGAAGCCAGGCTGTGCGTCAAAGCCGGGGAGATCAGATGGGTTGTGTGGATGAACAACATATACCACTCCTAGAACTCCTGTTACAGGTGAGTAACCTGTATTTCTAGGGACGTGGATATGTTGTTCTATCCATACTGTCTGGCAGACTTCTAGCAGTTCTCCAGGAGGAGGGAGGCAAGGCGCGCACCCCCTACTTAGGGAATAAGGACTGGAAAACAGAGGTTCCAAAACCAGCATCCCGGCGTGACTCAAGGTCAAGGTGGTAATGGGAAATAAAGGTGTGTGCTGACTTCCAGGTAGCAGCCTTGCAGATTTCCTGGATAGGGATGTCCCTAGAAGCAACCACCGAAGCAGCGGTATGGCAGGTAGAATGAGCTCTTATCCCTTTGGGAGGCTCCATGCCTGCCAACCTATAGCTGAGATCTATGTAGGAGGTGACCCACCTGCTTATCTTCCGCTTGGCTGCAGGTCTGCCAGGTGCGGCTACAGCGTAGGTGACATACAGCTGGCCAACATCTCCCTCGAACTTCAGCCGTTCGCTCCTTACTAATAAGCGGCGCTCTTCTAGGGTCAAAGTATGGAGCCTATATTGGCCTCCGAGGTGTGATTGGGGTAGCACACACGGCAGAGTCAACACCTAGTTAAGGTGAAATTCTGACACCACCTTCAGAAGGAATTTCAGGTGGGGGCGAGACAACTTTGTCCCTGTGGAAGACCAGACAAGGAGACTCGATGGAAAGCACCTGGAGCTCTCCCATCCTTCTGGCTGACGTAATAGCCACCGAAGGTGGTCTTCCACAACAGGTGGGACATATCACACCTGTGCATCGGTTTGAATAAGCTTGCCCATGAGCTTTGCCAATACCAGCAGTAGAACCCATGGAGGTGGAGGTTCTCACACCGGAGGGGATATGTGATAAAGGCCTTTGAAAAAGCACCCGGCCACCTTCTCCTGTGCCACCGACTGCTTGCCGGCCCGCGCCTGGTAAGCAGAGATGGCTGCCAGGTGCACCTTAAGGGTTGTTGACCGAAGCCCTAGCTGAGAAAGCGACCACAGGTAGTCCAAAATGCTAGCCAATGTAGAGGAAGAAGGGTCCAACCCCTTGTCCTGACACCAAATGGAGAATCTCTTCCATTTAAAGGCATAGCATTTCCTGGTCGACTCCTTATGGGACGCCTCAACGACGTTGAGGACCTCGTCAGAAAGACCCAAGGCCTGGAACTCTAGCAGCTCAGGAACCAGGCCATCAGGTGCAGGGGTCGAAAGTCTGGATGGAGAAACTTCCCCTTGTCGATTGAGATCAGGTCCGGGTGGGCTGGAAGCCACCTCGGGAGCCTGGAGCTGAGGCTGAGGAGATCTGGATACCAGAACTGGCGGGGCCAGTCTGGGGCTACCAGAATCACCTGCATCTTGTTCCTCTTTGCCTTGAGAAGCACCTTGCAGATCAAGGGAAATGGAGGGAAGGCGTAGAAGAGGCCCGGGGTCCACAGCCTCAAGAAGGCATCCCCCTGCAGCGAGCCCTGCTGAGGGGGGTGGGCATGAAACAGCCTCAGCTTTGCATTCTCCCTGGAGGTAAACAGGTCCACCTGAGGGGTGCCCCAATGGGAGAACAGATCTTGTACTATCTCCAGCAGCCTATCCGTCCGAGGGCATCAGCCACACTGTTGGGAGGCTCCTGCCACATGGATGGCTAGGAGATCCGCCTCCAGGATGATCACAAGAGAGCAAGTGCGGAAAGCCTCCTTGCAGAGAGGCAAGAAATGCATCCCGCCCTGTCGGATGAGGTAGTACATGGTCGTGGTGTTGTCCGTCTGGACCTGGACCACTTGACCCCATACAAATGGAGGGAAGGCGGTGAGGGCTAGACGCACTACTCGGAGCTCCAGCAGGTTAATATGGCATCAAGACTCCTGAGGGGACCAGAGGCCGTGGGCCCTGAGCTCCTCCAGATGGGCACCCCAACCCATCAAAGGCACGTCTGTCGTCAGAGTGATCGTCGGCTCGGGGCGGACAAAAAGGATACCCTCCTGCAGATGAGCTGGAACGAGCCACCACTGCAGGCTGTCCCACATCTCCTGATACCAATCACTGGCTTGCCCAGAGGACCGGAGCGCTGTGACCATGGACGGGCTAGTCCCCATTGCAGGGGACGCATATGCCAGTGGGCCCAATGGACCATGCTGGTGCAGGCTGCCATGAGGCCCCAAAAGTACCGAGCAGGGCGCAATTGCCCAACCAGAAATGATTGGGAAAAGGAGGAAAGGACCTCGGCCCTGTCTGCCAGGAGCCAGGCTCTGGCTCTAAGAGAGTCGAGCTCTGCCCTGATGAACTGAATCACCTGCGATAGCATGAGTTCCGACTTGGCCTTGTTGATGAGGAAGCCAATCTGAGAGAAGACCTGGAGGGCCAGATCCCTGGACCGCTCCACCTCCAACCTGGAAGGGGCTGCAATCAACCAGTCGTCCAGGTAAGGGTAGACCCGGACACCTCGGCGCCGCAGGAATGCTGTCACCACTGCCATGCATTAGGTGAAGACCCTGGGAGCTGGAGAAAGGCCAAAGTGCATAGCCTGTAACTCATAAAGAGATCCCTCTGCTCGGAAGCGGAGGAATCGCTGATGAGACGGACAGATTGGGACATGAAAGAACGTGTCCTGAAGGTCCAGAGAACAAAACCACACACCTAGTTCCAAGGATGGAATGATCTGAGCCAGAGTGACCATCCTGAAGGTGCACTGCCTTAGGAACTTCTTAAGGTCGTGTAGATCGAGAATGGGGCGCCAGCTCCCTGTCCGTTTTAGGACCAGGAAGTACCTGGACACAAACCCTGGGTCTGGAGGAGGGTCCGCCACCTCGCTGGATCACCTCCTTCTGGAGGAGCATGGCAATGTCGGCTGACAGAGCCGACAGAGACTTGTGGAACCCTCAGCCCCATGGGGCACTCGGCTCGACAGGGAGGGAACTGCTCGAATTCAGAGGCAGACCCTGCCTACCACTTCTAGCACCCAGCGTCTGTAGTGATAGTGGACCAGGCAGAAAGGAGTGGCAGCACCATCTCCCATGAGGAGAACCCGGGAGGAATGATGAGGTTGGGGGTGACACCCCTCAACCCGTCACAGAGCAAGCTTGGAGAAAGGGCACGCAGAGGGACCTCCTGGACTCTTGCCCCCAGGCTCCCTACTGGAGGAAGTGGCAGACTTGGCCTTAGGGTGCCAAGTATGTGCCTGCTGACCATGTTGCTGGTGCTTCTGGGCCGGACGTGACGCAGGGGCAGAAGGGCAAAAGGGTTTATGCTGCTGCTGGCGGCCTTTGTCCTTCTGGGCAGATGTGACTGAGTCCAAGGTGGCACTGGACTTCTCTATCCTCTGGAGATGGCCTTCCACCCCCGGGCCGAACAATTCGGTGCCCAGGAAGGGAACGTCTGCCAGCTTGTGCTGTGTGTCCACCATGAAGGTGGAGATTCACAGCCAAGCTCTGCGGTGCATGGCCACTGCAGCCGCTACTGATCGGGCACAAGAATCACCTATGTCCAACGATGTTTGGAGCTGCTGTTTTGTCACTGCTCTTCCCTGATCCCACACCCGCTTGACCGTCGTCTGAAGGTCAGCCGGGAGATGGGGAATCACCTCATCCGGGGAACCCATAAGGGCGTGTGAGAAATGTGCCATCAGAACGCCCAAGCTAGCCTGACGAAGGTCTAAGAAGGAAGCAGCGTAAACCTTCTGCCCCACTTAATCCAGCTTTTTGGATTCCTTATCGGGTGGTTTGTCCACGTCCCGAGCGTTCCTGGAACGCTGGAAAACTCTATCAGTCACTAACCCCTTCGCAGAGGGGTGCTCCGAGAAACCGGGCGAGCTAGCTGGTGGGGACTGTGTACTTTCGGGCAATCCTGGCCGAAGGCATGGGACAAGATGCTGGCCGCTGACACAACTCCATGGCCGGGCCAACAATGGCTTCGGCCACAGGAAAGGCCTCTGTAGGGGAATCCCCTCAGTCCAGTATCTGCCTGAGGGGATACTTGGCCCATTTTGAAACAGATTCGAGCTGCATTCCAGTGGACTCTGAGATGAACCGAAGCAAACCTAAAAATGAGGATGGGCTTTTGTCCACCGACCAGACCCCCCCCCCGGAGACTCCAGGTCAAGCGGCCTGGACAACAGAGAGAAGTCGTTGTCAGACTCCGAGGAGTCTTCAAACAGCTGCCGGGCACCTGAGCCACCCTCCACCTGCCAAGGCCGATCAGGAGTGAGGGTGACCGACAACCTGTGGGGCAAACCCTGACCCGACCGAGAATCTTTGGTCAGGGCCACAGTTTTCGGTTCTGGAGGCAGAGGTTCCACCACAATGGGTGGAGCAGCCGGCTTCGGCTGAACAACCGGTGCTGGGGTCGGCTCCTCGACCACTACAAGGGGTTGTTTCAGTCACTCTGGTGACAGCCACTTAATGGCCAGAGAAGGCAATGGAGTCGGCTTATTCCCCGACAATAAGAGCTGCTGCCGCAACATTAAATCCTCGTAGCACCGACGCAACTTGTGCCGGAGCCTATCCTCCTAAGAGGACGACAAGGATGAGCGGCAACGCTGCTTTCCATGGTGCCAAGACCATGACTGCAGACGTCAGCAGGACCGGCTGGACCTGGAAGAGGACCGAGACCTTTGGGGGTTCCAAGGGTGGGTCAGAGAGGGGACAGGGGAAACCCACTCCTCCTTCGGTACAGGGACCTTAACCGGGGACTCCGGCACAGGAAAGTCCTCAGTTTCCACCAGGGGAACCGGTGAAGTAGGGCTGTCTGCTTCTCCAGTTGACATACTGTGCAACGGGTCGAGGAAAATCTCGACCGCATTGACGGATGTCTCAGCCGGTTGACCTGATGGGGGCACCATGAAGCCAGCAGCCGCAGCCTCGACGGTCCGGTGAAGGGGATCTCTCCAGCTCCCACAAACATCGACGGTAGGATTTACCCTTAGAGTCCTTCTTCTTCAACTGACTGGAATGTCCCGATGGTCCTTCTCCCTTGGTGGAGAGGGACTGGCAAAGCTCCTTAAACGAAGCCGTGCAGGAGGAGCCCAAAGAGAGTGGGATAAATGCTGTGGCCGAGGAGGAAGAAGAAGTGGCCTGGGCCACCTCCTCCTCGAGGGCAATCAATTGCTCCAACTGTTCCGTGGAGCCCGCCGCGGACACCGCCCAATAGACCTCCTTTGACTTGACCAGCGGATACCAGTTTTCGAGTCACCCGAGAAGAAGTCTGGCAGAGCGGTCCTCCAAGACCGAAGCCGAAAAGGACTTGCACAAGTCACAAGCCTGCGAGTCGTGGCCAAACCCCAGGCAGTAGATGCATGTGGAGTGCGGATCGGTCCAGGACATCTTCTGCCCACACGGGCACCGACAAAAGCCGGGAGTCGATTTGTCCATCGCAGCCGTGAGGGAAGACCAAGACCGAAGTCTTGTAAATTTTTAAAAAAGTTTCGGAAATTCTGAATAGTGTGTATCCAGGCCTACAACGCAGAGCGCTAAGGAAGGAACCTGAGCTTCCAAGCAGTAAGGAAGATCTGGCATCATGGGGCTGAGCTGAGGGTTTTACCACCCGGTTGGATTGAAAGAGACAGCTTGAAGACCTTCCAGCAAGATTTAAATCAGCAAGGAACCTGCCAGACAGTGTGGATAGAACATATCCACGTTCCTAGAATTAGCTTTTTACTTAACACAAAGTGAACAGAGCATTACAGGATATCTATTTACATCACAAGAGAATAACACTAATACAGGAAAAGTAAACAAATGTTTTTAAATAACAGATGGTGAAAAAAAAGGGTATTACTGCAATATGCTAGTATTAAACTTACCCTTCCCTGTCCTTTCAAGAGAACACTGGAACCTATGCTAACTGCCAGTTCCCATGGACATAGCTAGAAGGGTAGGTCCCCAAGCTTAGTTCTTCCTTCAACTCCCAAAGAGTAACCAGCAACACCCTTCACTGTCTTTCAGCATCTTATATACTCTCTTGAGAATAGGCAATTCCTATTCCCCCTTTGAATGCACCAACCATCTACCATGTATGTATTTAATTGTCCCAATCAGACTGAACACCTATCAGTGACCAATCGTATTCCCTTTTACCCTTAAATTTATATTTAAGTGAACCAATCCCTTTAAACTGCGAGTCTGTGTGTGGACATGTCCACTCAGATTTATTACCCAGGTCTTATCTAGCAGCTAGGGAGGACAGTGGGAATTTCAGCTCGTGTTTTTTTTCCCAGACTGCTAAAAAAAAAAAGCCACCTACATAATCCACCATTAACTCCTTCATTCCCATTTCTGTCATGGGGTAAACTAATCTAGGCAACCAATATATAACAAGCTGTTTTAGTTTCCATTGCTGTAATGTTGAGGAGGAAGGGAGGAGGCAGGCAAAGAGCACATGATGAGATCAACTGTGCTTGCTGAAAGATCTGATTTATGAATGTGTCTGTCAGCACATTGTTTTGAAGTCCACGCACATTCATGCCTGAACAGTGTCACAATCAGGTTTCCTGATTATTGGTCAAGCCCCTCGTACAGTCTCCAGCATTGGACCACTGTGACACCTCTCAAAACTCTGTACATAGCAAATGTTCGACTTGCACTAGTGCACAAGGTGAACATAAAAATGAGGAGACAGTAAGAAGGGGAACGTGACCGAGTTGGAGAATGACATTTTCATATTTTTTTAACCTTTAGAACTAATCGATCATAATCAAATGTACATTATCCAAATATTATGGAATCACCTCTGCATATGCCAAATAGTTCAGCTATTCTGTTGAGGGACAGCAACATTTAAAGTGCAAATTACAGGGTTTAACATTAAACTACTTTGTCAACATAATACAGTCTTACCTGCAGCATCACACCTATAACTAAAAGAGGGTTACATACATCAATGTACAGTGTGGGCTCTACAGAGCATCAGACAGCCATTTCACTCCTGAAACTACACATTGCTACTTGCCAGGCAAATATAGCCAAATAGATGAAGTGAGACTTGCTTTCTACAGTCTCACAGCTGAAACATCACACCCATGACTAGAAGGGGGTTAGAATAAATAGATCTGTGTTTGGTCTGGGCTGTGTAAGACTTCACACAGGCATTTCACTCTTGAATCTTCCAAAGTGTTAGTCGCCAGCCAAATGTAAACAGAGAAATGAGGGGAGATGAGTATTTCCGTAGTATCTCAGCTGTAGCATTATATCTTTTTTTTAATTTTAAATTTCAGGTGGCTGAGGAGTTGAAAAAGAAACTTGCAAACTCTGCTTATCTTGGAAGTAACCTCATAAGTGTTTAAATACTTCATTCTGGTTGTCCCTTGGGGGTAGCTGGATTGACTACTAGGCTTTTGGGACTGAAACTATTTTTAAATAATTTACTGGTGCGTAGGAGTTTGTGATAGTTAAACTCTTTTTAAACAGAGTTACTGGGGTTAAGGAGTGGTCACAGAAAACCTGCAGTGTGAAACAGGAAAAGACGGTCTTTCAAGCAACAGAGGGTGGTGGATTAAGGTTTACGTTTGTTTGTTACAATTTTAAGATTTTCAGTGCAGGAAGAGTTTAAAGCACAGCTGACTTATTTTGAGGCGGACAGCTCTCAGAGCACAAACCACCAGGCCTGTTTTGGGGCTGGGAAGGTTTACCTGTGTCTGACTTGGATGTGTGGATTTTCTCTGATTGATTAGCAGGGTATTTCTATCAAATTGTTGTGTAGGGCATCTTCCTGACAGGAAGGCACTCATTGCAGCAGTGGGTCAGAGCTTCTAGCTGACTGTTTTGGCGAGGGCACAGTTTAGGCCCAACCCTTTCCCACTCTCACCCCACCCACCCTGGAAATAGTTCCTTTATACCTGGGGTTCTGACATCATTCTCAAGAGTGCAAGGTGCATGTCACTGTCATATCCTCTCTAGCACACTGCACTGACAATATAAGCATAAACATTGTATAGTATAAATATATATTTCTACATTACAAACCAATCACACACACACAAAAAAAAAATGTGGGGAGTAGTGCAATGTAATGGCTGTGGGGCAGCAGTCTTCCGGGAGTCTTTCTGGAGGCTGAGATGCTGCCCTATTTGCAGACAACTGTCTGTCCTGAGGGAGGAAGTTGCCCGTCTTCAGGTCACACTGGACAGTAGTACAGGGACCTTCCCAGGCCACAATGGACAGTAGGAAGGACCCGATCCAGGAGCACCAGAACCACCACCACTACCTCAGAGGTTGCAAAGAAAGCACAGCAGTTGGACCACAGTGGGCTCCAGGGAGGATGAGGATGGTGAAACAGAGGCACACCCAGTCAGATGTTACACACCACAATCCATCGCCATTCTGGGAGCATAGCTCCCCTATAGATACACCCACAGAGGAGACTAAGGAGGCTGAGGACAACTGTCACAAGGAGGCCCACAGGAAGGAGGCAGAGGACACCACAAGGAAAGGAAGCAGCTCCTGGTGGGGACTCAATTATTAGGGGATAGAACTGGGAGGAGCTGGGAAATCTGAAGTAAGGTGCCTGCCTGGTGCCATGGCTTGAGGGACAGGAAGGCATCCTCAGGATCACAACAACAGCTGCAAGGATTCTGAACTGGACGAATTGTCCACCTAGGGACAAATGACTTGGCTCATCATGAGGTTAGAGCAGTGCAGGAGGACATTGCAGAGTTGGGAGGGGCCTAAGACAAGTAGCAAACACAGTATCCTTCTCAGAGGTGCTGCCTGTCAAAGGCATGGGGAGGCGAGTAATGGCACCATGCAGTTTAATGAATGGTTGAAAAATGGTGCAGAGCACAGGGGTTTGGCTTCATTGGGGACTGGGGTTCCACCTGGAGGGACACCAGCCTATACTGGCAGGATGGTCTGCATCTGTCCAGGAAGGAACAAGTCTTTGAGCAATCGGTTTAAATGCTTCATTGGCAAGCTTTTAAACTAGTCAATGGGGAGGCACTGACAAGCAGCAGAAAATCCCAGCCTCTCCTACAAAACAGGGTACTAAATGAGAAAAGACCAAGGTAGAACGGTCAGTGGGGGATGCTGCAACAGAAGGTAAGGCCATCAAAAATGGAGACAATGAGTACCAATGCCCGTGAGTCTAGGTAACAAGCTTCCTGAATTAGTGGCCTTGATGGAGGAGGAACATCTGGATATCGGCAGTCACAGAAACATGGTACACACAAAACCATGACTGGGACGTAAACATACCAGGATACACTATCTACAGGAGGGACAGGGAGGGTAAAGAGGGGAGGAGTAGTTCTTTACATAAGGGAAGGAATAAAAGCAACAGAACAAAAGGGTAAACAGGGAGGAGAAGAAGCACTGTGGGTAGAATTTGGAGACAGGCAATGGCACCACAATCCGCACAGGGGTTGTATACAGACCCTTCTCAGGGGAGGAAGTGGACAAGGAAATGATAGAAAGTATACTTAGAATGGCAGAAAAAGGGAGATATTGCTGATGGGTGATCTGAATATGCTAGATGTTAACTGGAGCGCAGGTTGCAGCTGCCACCAAGAGTGCAGTTATTCTAGATGCCCTAACAGGGGGCATGCCTTAGACAACTAGTACTGGAGCCCACCTCAGAGGGAGCAATATTAGACTTGATACTCTCAAATGGAGATGGAGAGAGATCACAGATGTAGAAGTGGGTAGCCATCTGGGAACTAGCGACCATCGTGCAGTATGGTTCACAATAAACACAAGCAATAGAGTCAAGCCATACAAAGACAAAAGTACTGGACTTTAGGAGGGCTGACTTTGCCAAAATGGGTGAGTGCCTAAGGAATGCACTAGCAAATGGGCGGGAAGGAGGGTGGAAGAACAATGGGAATAATAAAACTGCCATCACAGAGGTAACGAGCCTTTGTGTGAAGCAAATAAACAAAACAAGACGATGTAAGAAACCGCTATGGTTCTCAAAGGAAGTGGCAGTGAAGGTTCAAGAGAAAAAGAAAGCATTCAGGAAAGTACAAGGAATCGCAGCAGAGCAGGACAGAGAACTGTATCAGTTAAAGCAAAAGGAGGCTGGGAAGGCAGTCAGAACAGCAAAGGCCCAAACTGAGGAAAAGATAGCCAACTCAGTTAAGAAGGGAATAAAACCTTTATAGGTACATCAGGAGCAAAGGAAGACCAAGGGAGGGATAGTGAGGCTTAATAAAGGGAGGGAGGGTGGGCAGAGGGAGAATGTGAAAAGGCAGATATACTAAACAAATATTTTGCTCAGTATTTACAAAGGAAGAGGAGGGTACATAAAACAAACAGTAGTAACACTCTGGATACAGAAGTTGATACCAGCCCATTTACAGAAGAAAGGGTTCTGAAAGAACTCTTAAAACTGAAGGTGGACAAAGCAATGGGGCCTGATGGGATTCATCCCAGAATTCCAAAAGAACTAAGGGTAGAACTAGTGACACCACTGACTACCCTCTTTAACAAATCATGGGAGGATGGGGTGGTACCCGAGGACTGGAGGAGGGCAGATGTGATTCCCCTTCACAAAAGTGGGAGCAAGGCAGAAGCAGGAAACTATAGACCTGTTAGTTTAACCTCAGTGATAGGGAAAATGATGGAATCACTTCTAAAGGAAAGAATTGTCACAGTATCTAGAGGCCAGAAGGGCACAGGACCCTAGGCAGCATGGATTCACAGCGGGAAGGTCGTGCCAGATGAATCTGATAGATTTCTTTGACTGGGTGACCAAAGTAGTAGATCAGGGAGGGGCTGTGGACATGGCCTACCTAGACTTTAGCAAGGCATTTGACACAGTCCCACACAAAGATTAATATATAAGTTAGCCAGCCTGGGAGTGGGTCCCAAGATGACAGCCTGGTAAAGAATGGCTGGAGAATAGGACACAGAGTAATAGTAAATGGAGTCCACTCAGAAGAAAGGAGGGTTACTAGCGGGGTGCAGAGGGTTCAGATTAGGACCAGTCCTCTTCAATGTCTTTATAGCGACATTGTAGAAGGACTGAAGGAAAAGTATGTCTCTTTGCAGATGACACTAAGATCTGCAACAGAGTTGATGCACAGGGTTGGGGGGGAAGGATGAGAAGGGACTTGGCAAGGTTAGAGGAATGGTCAAATGTATGGCAGCTTAGATTCAATGCTAAGAAGTGCAAGGTAATGCACCTGGGAAACAAAAACCTAGGGGAAGAGTACACAATGGGGTGAGATACTAACAACAACAAAAATGGAAAGGGACCTGGGGTAGTCATATCAGATGACCTAAGGTGGGCAAGCAATGTGAGAAGGCAGCAAGGAGGGCTGGGGGATACTGGGATGCATAGGGAGAGGCATCACCAGTGAAAACAAGGAAGTTATTATCCCTCTGTACAGACAGCTGGTGAGACCCATCTGGAGTACTGTGTGCAGTTCTGGAGACCCAATCTCCGCAAAGACATAGACAGGATGGAAGCTGTCCAGAGGAGGGCAACTAAAATGGTGCAGGGTCTGCACGGGAGGACATATGAGAGAGACTTAAGGAGCTTAATATGTATAGCCTCGGGAAAGGGGAGGGAGAGGGGGACATGATAGAAACTTTCAAGTACCTCAAGGAATCAACAAAGTCCAAGAGGGTAGCATCTTTCAAAAAGAGGTGTGCAAGAACAAGAAGGCACAATTTGAAGATAGAGGGGCAGCTCAGAGGTAATTTAAGGAAATATTTTTCACAGAGGGTTGTGGATGCATGGAATGGCCTTCCGGAGGAGGTTGTGGAGTCAAAATCAGTGGTGGAATTCAAGCATGCATGGGATAGTCATAAGGCAATTCTGGGGGGTGGGGGTAGGAAGAAGTAGGCTGCTGGTTAACTAGGATCTGCAGCTTATCCAGTAGGTAGGGAAATGGGCAGACTGGGTGGGCCAAGCGGTCCTTATCTGCCGTCAAATTCTATGTTTCTATCTGTGAAGAAAATGTTTTTACTTACTTCAGTGTCTTTATATGACAGTGCAGGCTCTGGAGGGCCTCAGACAGCCATTTCAGTCCTGATTCTCCCAAAATACTTAAGTCTAGCCTAAATACAAACAGAAAGATGAAGTGAGATAAGCATTGCTATATTATCTTAGCTGTAACATCAAAACACTCACCAAAAACATGGTTTGGCTCCTCCACTCCCTCCGCTACCCCAATCATCTCTCTGCAAAAAGGATAGCAAAAGGGACACCCTCTGTTTAGATAGAACATGGAACACTTTTCAGTCTGTAGACTGATGATCTGCCTCTGGCCCTTGATCTGCATGGTGCAGGGGATGACAGGACACAGCTCAGACAGAACATGAAACACTTGTCAGTCTGTAGACTGATGACCTGCATGGTGCAAGGGGTGACAGGGCACAGTTCAGACAGAACATGAAACACTTGTCAGTCTGTAGAAGGATAACCTACCTCTGGCCCTTGATCTGCATGGTACAGAGGGTGACGGGGCACAGCTCAGACAGAACATGAAACACTTATCAGTCTGTAGACTGATGACCTGCCTCTGGCCCCTGATCTGCATGGTACAGAGGTTGACAGGGCACAGCTCAGACTAAACATCAAACACTTGCAAGACTGGACTGGGAAGCAAAGGGCCCACCTGGAAATGGGGTTACAGGGGCCCTGGTACCATCTGTGTTATACCCTCATGTGCAAACTGTTGCACAATTTTACCGTCAGTGGTGTGCCCTAGCATACAAACTGTATCCTGTATTTTCAACCAGAGTAACAGCATGTACAGTATTCCATTTAGAAGAAAGCTATTCCCTACACCACTTATGAAGACATAAGGGACTTTGTATTTATGAAGTTTTTTTTATATATACACATATTCACAGTATATGTATATTTAAAAGACGGGATGTGAAAATCCAGCATCCTGATTGGATGATGTATTATACCACAAGGATCATACATCTTCCCTTGTTTTCATCCCTTAGAACCTTCTGGACATTTTATAAAACGGATAATCCACTACAGGGTGTGTGGTTTTGCTGCGTTATACACGCGCAGTGGATGGCTGAACACACAGCCTATGGCCTCGTGCGTCACAACACACACCAAGGCATTCATATATCGAGAGAGTGAGTGCACGCCCTGTAGGGGATTATGAATTACATA
The DNA here is from genome assembly GCA_016271365.2 of Neoceratodus forsteri. Classification (NCBI taxonomy): domain Eukaryota; kingdom Metazoa; phylum Chordata; order Ceratodontiformes; family Ceratodontidae; genus Neoceratodus; species Neoceratodus forsteri. Next base: position 1,138,887,346 of record CM028133.1, read on the forward strand.
TGACATGCCTCTGGTATGTAAAAAAAAAAAAAACAAAACTTCACAACATACAGTCACAATGCATTATTCTCAATTTTCTACTAAACTTCATTTCCTTATACCACAACTACGGCTCTGCTTAGTCTGCACTGGAAAAAGTGTTAAGTCTAGTACTATTAGTAATGCGTATTTCTTTTTACTTCGGTATTGTCCTGCAATGACACACTAGTATTAAAAATATTAAAAAGTGCCCATCGGCAGTGTCAGTGGGATTTTCTCTTTTCTTCTGTTTCTCCCATTCTCTTTGCTTTTCACCCTTTTTACCTCGGATTCATCTTTCATTCGGTCTCCCTACCATTCTTTCATTATTTTTCTACTCAAACGTTTTGCTCTTTGACTATGCCCTTGCTTTCACCTCTTGGGGTTAATCCCCCTTCCATTTACGCAGCCATCCGACAAACCTTGCGCCAAATGGACACCTCTGAATGTGCTACCACTGGCTGTTATCTGATCATCTTCACAAGTTTTATTTTGTGTACACTTTTCCTCCTACTGCACTAACCTTCCTTATATTCCATATAAAGGGTGTCCCCAGGTTTAACACTTACTCCAATCTATCCCACATGTGCAGTAAAAGATTTTAAAAATAACCTAATGACAGCAAAGGTGCCGAAATCCCGCGCATGCATAATAATACATTCAAAGCGCATGCGGGATCTGTCCTCTGGGTGCTATGATGCGCGATTGGCACCAGATTCTAATACTATTTGCTACTGAACGATGCTCGTTTTTTTGTCACAAATACCAGTGACTGCTTAAAATAACATATTGCACTGGATTATGTGGCTGTTGGGATGGGGATGACAAAATGTGAATGTCTGAATAGCGCTCTCGGTAGACGCATGTTCTCGGCGCCTTCTCACCACCAATCTGCTTCCGGTTGGCAGGGGATTTTAATACGGGACAGATAAAATGGAAAGGCTGCTAATTTATAAAAAAACAGGTACACGGATTGTGTTTTCTTTTATGCAGGTGTATTCTACTAAAGCATTTACACAGATATGTGCCTAGAGAGCCACTAGTATAAAATAAATGATAACGGAGGAAAAAAGCTGACAGTGCCCCTTTAATCTGGTGTAATTTCAGTTGGTTTACATTCTCTCCACCCCCCCCCACCCCCGGGACAAGGGAAGGCTGAAAATAGGCAGTGCAGTCTAGCCCTCCTATCCCAGTCAAAAATAAAGAAATAAATAACAGATAATCAAGGCTACCGCAGGGGGTAGCGCAACACAAGCTGAGATGAGAGGCAGTATTGTTAATGGCTGTGCATTCAGGGATTACATTTTAAGTCCAGGTAGAGACATACTGCTTTAGTGGCGAAGGGGAATACAAAGCAAAAAGGCACCACCGGCCTGAACCCACACTCTGAGCTGCTTTAAACACAGAAACATAGACAAATGACGGCAGAAAAAGCCCCGTGATCCACTCAGTCTCTCCAGCTTTCAGAGAAGGAAAATTTGCACAACAAAGGGAGGTCACATAATGTGCCAATTCCTTCATCTGAAGGGTTGTGTGCATCACAGTTTAAACAGACACATTTTCTCTCAGTTCCTGTAGGCGTTGCAGACTAGATGCCACTCGAGCATTCTCATTCCTGTCTAGCCATGTGCTAGGGCCTAATTTATTTGCTTTATTTATTTAGTTTTTGTTTACTGGGTAAGTGCACTAGCCATGGCAATGACTATTTTCAGGCACGACCCGGGAGGGTACAGTACATCAAAGCATACAGAAAAACATTTCATGACAAGTGCAGCATACTTTACAATTATTACATTACATTTCAAGTATGACAAACAAAAAAAGATATGTCAATGGTATATATTTATTTACAAGTATGACATGCATGTCAATGCCGGACAGGGGAAAAGAGAAAGGAAAATGGTGGCAATAGGCAAGGTAGGAAATAATTACAGTGTGGGGAAGTATGCAGAAAGAGAGAGTGGCTCCTCATCGGGTTGAAGCAGTATTGCAGGAGTAAAGCAGAAATGTATCCAGAAATACTGATTCCCTAATTTATATTTGAGCAAAAGATAAAATGTAAAAGCTGTAGTGGTAAAATGGGGCCGACAGTTGGGAGAAATGAGGGAGTACAGGAGTAAGGGAGATAGGAAGACCAGGACGAGGATAGGGGACAGGTAGGAGTGGGAGGTGGGACAGACAGATGATGGGGAAGTGCAATTAAATAGTATAGTAAAGTTGCAAAGCCGGGAAAGACTAGGTAGGGCAGAGGTGAGAGCTAAGGGGGTTTGAAACAGCTGCACATGCAGGAGGACTAAAGATGGGAATGCAATTTTTTCTTAAAAGTTTCAAGTGATGGTGCTTGACGCATGGCTCGAGGGAAGGAGTTCCAGTATTGGGGGGCATGGCAGGCAAAAGCACTTGCATTTTATACATGTGCACTTTGACAAATTCTGCAAGCAAACTAGCCTAAAGTTTAATTTGACCTCAGCCCATTAAAGCAGCAGTATTTGTTAGCCACCATGTATTTTTAGGCATGTTTGTCTGGCAAAAATCTAGATACCCATATTTTGTTGTTGTTTTTCTTTTCTTTAAATCTTGAACTAAAATATGAGATTTTGACGTTTTAAGTTCCCACTCCCATGCCATGCAATAACAAACAAATATCTCGGTACAATGCAATAGTATTTACAACAGTTCAGAACTCAGGCACTCACCACCTCCAAATAAGACATAGGCACCAGTCTCCAATTCAGCTCAGACTTTGTAGACCATTTTTTCCCCCCACCCTTCGTGGCCCTCGACCCACCACTCTTTCGGGCTGCCTAGGTCCTTCACCCGCTCCGCCTGTCCCGTCCTGAGCCTCCATCTTCATATCACAACAGCCCCGAGGTAACCCAGACGTAACCCTTTGTGGGGCAGGTCCCCCTCCTCCGAGAGGGAAGGCACCGGGGGGGGGGGGCAACCAGCACATACTTGGCCCCAGGGTGCTGCTGAAGTGGAGAGGCTCTTTCAGGGCAACGGAGGACTGGTAGTAGTCATCCGGTCAATCGAGAGGCGGATTTCTGCTTTTTTTATGCTGTTCCCACTTGCGTCCTCTTCAGTGCTCCTGGTCTCCACAAGAGGCCATTGCAGAGCGACGCCAACCCATTACCCACCCCAGGAGAGGAGAGCAGTCCCTACGGATGCTCGATCCTCTCCTTCCTTGCCAGCCACCAGTGTCTCGAGTCCATTCCTGAACCCGGGTCACCGGCGTAGCGCGAGGTGTGGCGTCCAGCACCTCAACCCTCAGCGCCACTGGGCCAGCTTCGTAGACCATTTTTATTAACAAATCTCCATACTGAAAAGACAGGCTGTGCTTGACTGATGCATTTTAGATTAATAATGACCTTTTATCCTTTTAAGACTGAGAGAATGTCTGTGCCTTTTTAAATTTATGAGATTACTCTACCCACTGTGACAGATAATGGAATTGGCACATATCAGATAAAAGTACAGTTACGTAAGAATGTACCGTAACAGTAGATCTTCGAGAGAGGCTCTTGCAGTAGGTAATTACATATAGGACTGACGCCGGCAGGACCTCACGGAAAAATTTCTAGCTAGCAGTCCCTGACGAAGGACCGCCCCCACGTCAGGTGACCGATGTCGGTATAAAGGGGCAGTCCCGGACGCCCGCCTTCCAGTTCTTTCCCGCCACAGGCCCGGAAGAGAGAAAAGCAGATATTTTCCTTCCTGGAAAAGGAGCTGAAAAAGCCTAGGGGGATGGAGGGCAGGAAAGTATTACCTACTGCAAGAGCCTCTCGAAGATCTACTGTTATGGTAAGATCTTACGTAACTGTACTATCTTACTTCGAGAGGGCTCTTGCTGTAGGTAATTACATATAGGACTGAATCCCAAGCAGTCTGGAACAAATGAAAGGCACCGGGAGGAAGAACTACTCCAAGAAGCAGCAAAAATCACTTGCAAACCTCAAGACAGGAGGCCTTGCAAAAAGCTAACCGAAGCCTGCTCTCGAGAGGCAATGTCAAACTGTAATGTTTCATAAAGGTATGGACAGAAGTACAGGATGTGACAGCGCTATCGTCTACTGCAGACACATTCTTGAAACAAACTGCAGAGGCCGCTACTCCATGCGTGGAGAGCCTCTGACTTGACCCGGAAGGGTCTTGTTGTACTTGTCATAGCAGAAAGTGATGCAATGAGCCAACCACTTCGACAGGCATTACTTGGAAACAGCATTGCCTTCCCTTTTGTGAGCAAAAGAGACAAACAACTGATCAGTCTTTCTGAGATCCTTCGTCCTGTTGGTGTAGTATCTCAGAATCCGGTGAACATTAATGGAATGGAGTAAATATTCTCCTTGGTTGGAGTACTGCGTGAAAAAGGCAGGCAACTCTATAGACTGATTTAAGGTAGACTCCGCTACCACTTTAGGCAGAAACTTAGGGTTTGTGCGAAGAGCCACTCATTCCTTGTGAAAAATCAAATATGGGATTTTACACATAAGGGCCTGGAGCTGGGAAATTCTTGGCCCGAAGTAATAGCCACCAAGAGCGTCTTCACAAAAGAACTTCAGATCTGCAGATAGCCGGGTTCGAGGAGGAAGGAGTAAGTTTCTAGAGAACAAAGTTCGAGTCCCAAGGGGGAGCAGGAGTCCAGACAGGGGGCCTCAGATGAAGGACCCCTCTAAGAAAAGTCTTAGACACCTCTAATTGGGCAAAGGCTTTATCAGCGAAAGGAACATGACACGCTGAAATAGCGGCCATGTGCACTTTCAAGGAGGAATGACCGAGACCCAGGTCGAAGAGATGACGTAGATATTCAAGCAGAACGGCCACTGAACAGGAGAAAGGCTCCACATTCCTAGAAGCGGCTCAAATAGAAAATTTCTTCCATTTCGTGGCATAAGTGGACCTAGTGGAGGGTTTTCTAGCCTGCACCAGAATCTTGGCCACTTTTGGAGAGACACCAAAGCGAGACTGGGCAAGGTCTGCAGGAGCCATGCATGAAGTTGTAGGGACTTGAGGCCCGGATGGACCAGGGTCCCCTGATCCTGGGTCAGCAATCCTCGAGATAAAGGAAGAGGAAGAGGAGGAACCTCTGAGTATTGTTGTAGAAGAGAGAACCAGATTTGCCTGGGCCAGAAAGGAGCGATCAGAATCATTCTCACACCTTCTGTTAGTTTCTGCAATACATAGAAACATAGAATTTGATGGCAGATAAGGACCGCTTGGCCCACCCAGTCTGCCCATTTCCCTACCTGATGGATAAGCTGCAGGTCCTAGTTAACCAGCAGCCTACTTCTTCCTACCCCCAACCCCTAGAATTGCCTTATGACTGTCCCTTGCATGCTTGAATTCCACCACTGTTTTTGACTCCACAACCTCCTCTGGAAGGCCGTTCCATACATCCACAACCCTCTCTGTGAAAAAATACTTCCTTAAATTACCTCTGAGCCGCCCCCTTCTATCTTCAAATTGTGCCCCCTTGTTCTTGCACACCTCTTTTTTTGAAAGATGCTACCCTCTTGGACGTTGTTGATTCCCTTGAGGTACTTGAAAGTTTCTATCATGTCTCCCTCTCCCTCCTTTCCTCGAGGCTATACATATTAAGCTCCTTAAGTCTCTCTTCATATGTCTTCCGGTGCAGACCCTGCACCATTTGAGTCTGCCCTCCTCTGGACAGCTTCCATCCTGTTTATGTCTTTTTGGAGATTGGGTCTCCAGAACTGCCACAGTACTCAGATGGGGTCTCACTAGCTGTCTGTACAGAGGAATAATAACTTCCTGTTTTCTACTGGTGATGCCTCTTCCTATGCATCCAAGTATCCCCCAGCCCTCCTTGCTGCCCTCTCATTGCTTTCCCACCTTTAGGTCATCTGATATGACTACCCCCAGGTCCCTTTCCATTTTGTTGTTGTTAGTATCTCACCCTCATTGTGTACTCTTCCCTGGGTTTTTGTTTCCCAGGTGCATTACCTGCACTTCTTAGCATTGAATCTAAGCTGCCATACATTTGACCATTCCTCTAACCTTGCCAAGTCCTTCTCATCCTTTCCACTCACTTGTGCATCAACTCTGTTGCAGATCTTTGTGTCATCTGCAAAGAGACATACTTTCCTTCCAGTCCTCTGCAATGTCGCTTATAAAGACATTGAAGGACCGATCCTAATACTGAACCCTGCGGTACCCCACTACTAACCCCTTTTTCAGTGGACTCCATTTACTATTACTCTCTGTGTCCTATTCTCCAGCCAATTCTTTACAGGCTGTCATCTTGGGACCCACTCCCAGGCTGGCTAACTTGTATATTAATCTTTTGTGTGGGACTGTGTCAAATGCCTCGCTAAAGTCTAGGTGGTCATGTCCACAGACCCTCCTGATCAACTACTTTGGTCACCCAGTCAAAGAAATCTATCAGATTTGTCTGGCATGACCTTCCGCTGTGAATCCATGCTGCCTTGGGTCCTGTGCCCTCTGGCCTCTAGATACTCAACAATTCTTTCCTTTAGAAGTGATTCCATCATTTCCCTACCACTGAGGTTAAACTAACAGGTCTGTAGTTTCCTGCTTCTGCCTTGCTCCCACTTTTGTGAAGGGAATTACATCTGCCCTCCTCCAGTCCTCGGATACCACTCCATCCTCCCATGATTTGTTAAAGAGGGTAGTCAGTGGTGTCACTAGTTCTACCCTTAGTTCTTTTAGAATTCTGGGATGAATCCCGTCAGGCCCCATTGCTTTGTCCACCTTCAGTCTTAAGAGTTCTTTCAGAACCCTTTCTTCTGTAAATGGGCTGGTATCAACTTCTGTATCCAGAGTGTTTCTACTGTTTGTTTTAGGTACCTCCCCCTCTTCCTTTGTAAATACTGAGCAAAAGTATTTGTTTAGTATCTCTGCCTTTTCACAGTCACCCTCTGCCCACCCTCCTCTCCCTTTACTAAGCCTCACTATCCCTCCCTTGGTCTTACTGCTCCCTGATGTACCTATAAAAGGTTTTATCCCTTCTTAACTGAGTTGGCTATCTTTTCCTCGGTTTGGGCCTTTGCTGTTCTGACTGCCTTCCCAGCTTCCTTTTGCTTTAACTGATACAGTTCTCTGTCCTGCTCCTTCTGTGATTCCTTGTACTTCCTGAATGCTTTCTTTTTCTCTTGAACCTTCACTGCCACTTCCTTTGAGAACCATAGTGGTTTCTTACCTCGTTTCATTTTATTTATTTGCTTTACACAAAGGCTTGTTACCTCTGTGATGGCACGAGGGACCAGAGGAATTGAGGGGAAAAGCACAGACTAATCTGTCCTTCCAGTTTAGAGACAGAGCGTCGCTCCAGAAAGTGCCTCGCTCTGGAGCGAGCGAGCAACAGGTGGGAAGTTTTGCGTTTTGGGAAGAGGCAAACAGGTCTACCTGTGGAGTCCCCCAAAGCTGGAAGATGTCATCTAGTACCTTTTGGTACAACTCCCACTCGTGTGGCAGGGCAGAGGAGCGGCTTAGCTTGTCTGCCAGGGTATTGACGACTCCTGGAACATGAATCGCAGTGAGGTGAAGGTTGTGAAGTGTTGCCCAGTCACAAACCCGCATTGCTTCCCTGCATAGAGGGTAGGATCGAGTCCCTCCCTGCTTGTTGATGTACCACACCACGCACATGTTGTCCATCTGGACAGCTAGGTGACCGGGAAGAATGTATTAGTGAAGGGCTTGGAGAGCATATAGTACTGCTCGAAGCTCGAGCACATTGATGTGGAGAGCTAGCTCCAATCTGGACCATAAACCCTGGGTTTGGTGAGGACCAAGATAGGTTCCCCCAACCTTCGCCTGATGTGTCTGTGGTCAGAGTCTGGGAGGGGGAAGGATGACAGAAGGGGACCCCCGAAATAGGTACTCTCGAGCCATCCACCATTGTAAGTCTCGTGCCATCGGCGAGGAGATCAGAACTAGATGATCTAGGTCATCTACAAGTTGATCCCACTGTGAGCAAAGAGTCCACTGAGAGATCCTCATGTGGAGCCGAGCGCGAGGAACTGTCGGGATGGCGGCCGCCATAAGCCCCAAGAGACGTAGGACCGACCTCGCCGGAACCTGCCTGCGTTCTACTAGCAGGGAAATCTGTGACTAAAGAGAGGCCGCCCTGTCCGGGAGGCAGGAAGGCCTTGCTCACCGTCGTATCGAGGATGGCCCCGATTAAACTGTAGTCTCTGGGAGGGATCCACATGAGACTTGGAATGGTTGATGGTAATACCCAGGCAAGTGAAAACCTGCTGGGTGAGGGAGAGAAAATGCAGGAGCTCCTCCCTGGACAAGACCGCCAGGGGCCAGTCGTCCAGGTAGGGGAACACCTGAACTCCCATAGTACGCAGGTGGGCAGCTACCACAGCCAGGCATTTGGTAAAGACTCGGGGTGTCGAGGAAAGACAAAATGGGAGTACCCGGAACTGGTAATGGTCCCCCTGGAAAGCAAACCGGAGGTACTTGCGATGCGAGGGACGAATGGGGATGTGCAGATATGCATCCTGCATATCCAGCCCACAGAGCCATTGACCCTGCCGAAGAAGGGGCAGAAGGGTTTGTAGGGAGAGCATCCTGAACCTTTTGTATTCCACGTAAAGGTTCAAAGAGCTGAGATCGAGAATGGGTTTGAGATCTCCAGTCTTCTTTGGGACCAGGAAGAAATGGGAATAGTAACCCGACCCTTGAAGGTGAGGAGCAGGTTCTATGGCCCTCTTCGCGAGAAGGGCAGAGATTTCTTCCCGGACCAAAGGAAGGTGGTCCCTTGCATAGGACGACTTCAGAGGGGGGTGGCGGGGTGGTATCTGTAGAAACTCTATGGAGTGCCCCTCCGCTATGATCTGAAGCATCCATGAATCCGTTGTTATCCTCTCCCAACCCGGAAGGTGGAGGGAGAACCTCCCTCCTAACGGTTCCTCTGGTGTATTCGGAGGTGGTGGGGGCCTGGAAGCTGCGGGGGCCCGACGTTTAGTGGCCCGCCTTCCTTAGGGTTTCGCTTGTGGCCGACTGCGTCTGCGAAAAGGACGGCACTGTGGGGGATGGGGACGGTACATGGAATCCACGGATTTCAGAGCCATCCCCTTCTCCATCAAGTCGGTGATGATGTCCTTGACATCACCGACAAAAAGCACTGAACCCCTGAACGGTGCATCCTGGAATGCTGACTGCACCTCCGGGACCAAACCTGACATGCAGAGCCAGGCATGACGCCGAAGACTTACAGCGAAAGCGGAGCTCCACCCGGCAGTGTCCACTGCATCGTATGTCGTCTGCAGGATGTGACGACTGGCCGAACGAGCAGAACGGACTAAGTCAGCTAACTCCTGCTTGACTTGGGAGTCAGGTAAGGAGTCAATCTTGGATTCCGCCTGGGTAAGGATGGCCTTCTGGTAATCCCCCATATGAGCAACATAATTCAGGGCCCGAATTCCCAGTGTGGAAGAGGCGTATATTTTTCTTCCATACTGGTCCAGGAGGCGAGATTCCTTATCCGGAGGAAACGAGCTTAGATGTTTGGGATGCGCTGACCGGCCATGAGCAGCGCTAATCATGACCGAGTCTGCATGAGGGTGAGAATCCAAAAAGTCTACACCCTCCAGAGCCTGGTATAGCCTGTTAGACTTCCTGGGAAGCGGAGCTAAAGCAGATGGTTGTTTCCAAACAGTGGAAACAAGGTGGGTGTGAGGCTCGATCCAGGGTGGCACTAAAGTAGGAGCCGTAAGGGGCAAGTCCAGATGTTCGGCGAGTTTGACCCGCTGAGGATCTAGTTCCAGTGAGTGCCACTGATGTACCTCCTGGATCTTTCTGAGCAACTCCGTGAAGGAAGGGTCCTCCGGAGGAGACTTCGGAGGGGTCCTCGGCCGGGGCTTGGATGGAGAGCAAGGTTCGTCCTCTCTCTCAGAGCATCCATCGGAGGAATCAGAGAGTGAAGAATCAGAAGCAGAATAAGACTCCCTAACACGTCTAGGGGGAGGAACGGGTTCCTTAGGGAGGATCCCTGGACGCGTGTCCTGCCCCTCTCAGGATCCAGAGGGAAGGGCTCTGGAGTCCGGAGGTGGTGAGCGAGTGTGCCGTCTCAGGCGTACGGGGGCGGCACCGTGGCCGTAAGGCGGCTCTCTACTTCCTTGGTGAGCTGAGCCTTGGGCTCAGACCACCAGGAAGCCGGAGTCTCCTGCAGATCCACTGGCGGCCGAGGGGGCGGTGGAGGAGGAGGGGGATAAGTATACGGATTGTATCCATAAGGGGAGTATCCGAAATCCGGCTGCGGGAAAACTGGTGCTGGGTATTGAGGCGTCGGGTACTGCGGTGTCGGTGGGACCAGCGTCAGGTACTGTGGCGCTGGATACTGCGAACCTGGGTATGACGGCGTCGGGCAAGACGGCGGGTACCCGGTGACGGAGGAGCTGCTGGAGCAGACGGCCCGGAAGGTGGCCCCATGGGCGGGTCAACATTGAGAGGCCGGGGGGCTGGGCCCGACAGAGGAATATCCCTGCGGCGTCCGGAGCGGCGTCAGATCCGTTCCCTAGGAGGAGGGTCTGACGGGGGTGGAATATCCCCCGCATTGCCCAGGGACGGAGGGGAAAAGTCCTCGGGGTCAGGCTGGGGTGATTCGGGCTCCCCGGATGGCAGTGAAGGCTGCGGGGAACCGGGTACGACGGGGGTTGGAGGGTCCGTTGAAGGTTCCGTCACCCGGCGCACGTCAGGAGGGCCGACGTGCGGCTTAGGGGCTGGTTCCCGGCGGGCGCCGGAGGAGCCGGAGTCCGTCTTACGGGGTCCCTCGTCGGAGGAAGGCCGAGGGAGGGAAGTGGCCTGGTTCGAGTGGGACAAGGTCGTGCGCCACCTCGAAGGGTCGGGCGTCTTATCAACCTTCTCCCGGCGGACATCAGAGTAGCCGACGTCCGACTTACGGGAATCGCCCGCACCAGTAGGCCGCAAGCCTGCAGCGGAACTGGGGGCGGAGGCCTCCTTTTGCCTGGAGGTACCCGCAAGGCTCAAGCGCGAGCCTGACTGGCGGGCCAACGCCTCCTTCAAAACCTTGGAGGCTGCCGTCAGACAGTCCCCCAGAGGGAATGTTACTTGGGCCACGACTCCGGCTGGAGTTGCAGGCAAGGAGGCCTTCTCCCGGTGCCTCTCCTTGTCTCACTTTTTGCTATGTCCTTCCGGAGAAGTAGACGCCTGCCTGAGCTTCTTCAATTCTTTCTCCATCGAAGACATCTTTTTCTTGAGAAGATGGGCTTCCAGGGACTGTTGGCGTCGTCTGCGGGTAGCCACGTTGAAGTGCAGGCAATGCGGGCACTTGTCGACCAAGTGGTCGGGGCCTAGGCAAAATAGGCAGAGGGAATGGCTGTCCTTGTGTGGCAGTTGGGCGCTGCACGAGTCGCACTTGTTTTTGGAAGGTGTAGGGGACAACATACACCGACGACCTGATGTTGAGAGAGAAAAAAATACTGAAAATCTCGGTAAAACCGACGAAAGAACAGGGCTGACTAAGTACAAACTTTACCGCGATGCGCTACATGAGCTAACGGCGGGAAAGAACTTGAAGGCAGGTGTCCGGGACCGCCCCTTTATACTGATGTCGCATGATGCCGGTCACCTGACGTGGGGGCGGTCCTGCAGACGCTAGCTAGAAATTTTTCTTGCAGGTCCTGCCGAGGTCAAGGCCAGTCCTATATGTAATTACCTACTGCAAGAGCCCTCTCGAAGTAAGATCTTTTATTATGAAAGTTTTCCTTTCTCTGAAAGCTGTTAAAAAGTTTTGGTTCAGTCCAGTGCTGGCTTTATTTGCCCTGTATCCACCTTCCCCTCCCAGGCAGTATGCCACTCTCTGGACTTAAAATGTAATTCCCAAATGTCTGGCAGCAGCACTTCCACCCATCTCAGCTTCCCCACAGCACTGTAAGCCTTCTCTCCCTTTCAGCAACTGAAGTTTGCAATCAGTCACCTTCCCAGACTAAACATTACAATGAAAAGCAAGCTGTGCCCATTCTTAGCCGAACCTTCACATCTGCTGATGCATACCACCATCCAGCAGCCAGTCACCCATGCAAGTTTAAGTTTATAATTGGGTCAATGCTCCATGACAGTCCAGATCCTCCCATCACATCTTGACCTGAATGCCGCCATTCGTGCCTCAGTAGTGTAATGAGGGGTGCACTACGGGGGCAAGAATGCTTAATATCAGTATTTGGGACTGAAGGTAATAAGAGGATTGGGATCATCACGCAGTATTGGACCTATTGGTGATCGGCGTCTGGGGGGAGGGTAGACTTAAGGGGTGTATACATCCCAGAAGGACCGATTGGGTGGGGTGGGTTCCATTCAGATCAATAATGCTAAATGTAACCTATTCTGCCCATGAAGTCAATGAGCAAGAGTAGCCCCCTCCTGGTTTACCCTGCCAGCAAACACCCCCTGCATTTCAGCAACCCTGGTAGCTTTAGAAAAAGCAAAAGAAAACACCACAAAAACAATAGGTCCCTGCTAGCGAGCCCTCATTTATCACAACACCTGTTGTTGCAGTCACCCCCTTTCGCTCTCTGCTTAAGATCCTGGCTGAGGAGTCCTGCTCATATGTTTCAATCCTCAAGTGGTGGCTCCAGAGCATCGCAGGTCAAGAGGGAGGACCAAATGACCATCTGCGCTGACCAACTGAAAACTCATCCCAACAGCCTCTAATACCACCACTACCACTAGACACTGCACACACAGTCTCTCCCTCCTCTAGACTGGACCCTGTGTCATCATTCAATCAAACAGTAACTCTAAGAGGGGTACCAGCTAGCTAGTTGCAGCCAACTCCTGTATTGGACTCCTACTTTCAATCACCAACAATATCAAGACTAGCTGGCATTATTACTTTGCAACCCTCGTGGTTAGTTTTTATTTTATTTGATACAGTGCCCAGAGTGGAGCGCATTGTTGGAGTAGCAATGCTTTCTACGAACACTCTCCAAGACTTAAAGGGAAATGTCCACTTAAAATCGGGCTCCACCTCTGCATGATGGACCCAACTAGCATTTTTGCAAACAATCTAATTTTTTTTAACTTGCAGAGAGTTTAGGTATTTGGATTTTATCTGGTTGATCCTCCCATCCCTTCCACCAGCATTGTGAAAGCAACCACCTCCTAGCAGCACACCACAACCTCCCACAGCTGTCCCGAGAATGGCGTATGGGCAAGGGGGCAGCCATGGGAGCGTGCACAGGGCTCCTGTATAACTGGAGCTATTAATAGCTCTAGTGTGTATGTAGATTTCTCAGTGCTATACCAAAATCAGTGTAGATTAGCAGTGCATGTTACAGCGAAAATGTTGTACTTGTACGTGTTGTTCCATTTTAGATTGCCCTTAAAGCAGCAGTGCACGTTAAAGTAAAAACTGTTGTACCTGTACGTGTTGCTTCATTTTAGACTGCCCGTAAAGCAGCAATGCATGTTACAGTGAAAATGCTGTACCTGTACGTGTTGTTCCATTTTAGATTGCCCTTAAAGCAGCAGTGCAAGTTACAGTGAAAATGCTGTATGTGCACTTGTTCCAGTTTAGTGTCCTTAAAGTAGTGCATGTTACAGCGAAAATGCTGTACTGTACATGTTGTTCCATTTTAGACTGCCCTTAAAGCAGCAGTGCACGTTACAGTGATAATGCTGTACCTGTATTTGTTGTTCCATTTTAGATTGCCCTTAAAGCAGCAGTGCATGTTACAGCGAAAATGCTGTACTTGTACGTGTTGTTCCATTTTAGATTGCCCTTAAAGCAGCAATGCATGTTAAAGTAAAAAATGTTGCACCTGTACTTGTTCCATTTTAGAGTCCTTAAACCAGCAGTGCATGTTAGAGTGAAAATGCTGTACCTGTACATGTTGTTCCATTTTAGATTGCCCTTAAAGCAGCAGTGCATGTCACAGCGAAAATGTTGTACCTGTACTTGTTGTTCCATTTTAGATTGTCCATATAGCAGCAATGCATTTTACAGTTAAAATGTTGTGTCTGCACTTGTTCCATTTTGTACTGTCCTTAAAGCAGCAGTGCATGTTACAGCGAAAATGTTATACCTGTACTTGTTCCATTTTAGATTGCCCTTAAAGCAGGAGTGCCTCTTACAGTGAAAATCCTGTACCTGTACTTGTTCCATTTTAGAGTGCCCTTAAATCAGCAGTGTATGTTACAGTGAAAATGTTGTACCTTCTCTCATTCCATTTTAGATTGCCCTTAACGCAGCAGTGCATGTTACAGCGAAAATGTTGTACCTGTTCCATTTCAGATTGCTCTTAAAGCAGCAGTGCATGTTACAGTGAAAATGTTGTACATGCACTGCTGCAACATTTTTGCTTTAACATGCACAACTTGTAGAACTAAGGGTAGAACTAGTGACACCACGGACTACCCTACTTAATAAATCATGGGAGGATGTGGTGGTACCTGAGGACTGGAGGAGGGCAGATGTTATTCCATGTCACAAAAGTGGGAGCAGGGCAGAAGCAGGAAACTACAGACCTGTTAGTTTAACCTCAGTGATTGGGAAAATGACGGAATCACTGCTGAAGGAAAGAACTGTTGAGTACCTAGAGGCCAGAGGGGCACAGGACCCAAAGCAGCATGTATTCACAGTGGGAAGGTCATGTCAGATGGCTCTAACAGATCTCTTTGACTGGGTGACCAAAGTAATAGATCAGGGAGGGGCTGTGGACATGCCCTACCTAGACTTTAGCAAGGCATTTGACACAGTCCCACATGAAAGATTAATATACAAGTTGGCCAGCCTGGGAGTGGGTCCCAAGATGGTAGCATGGGTAAAGAATTGGCTGGAGAACAGGACACAGAGGGTAATAGTAAATGGAGTCCACGCTGAAGAAGAAAAAATTACTCACCTTAGTAATGTTGTTTCTTCTAATGGAGTCTTGCTATATTATGACATATGCAGTATAACCCCAGGTTAGAACTGCTCCGGAGGTGAAAGAGTTAACTTCCATGCAGGGCATGGAATCTTGAGCGCGATCTCGGTTGAACACACTGTCTGTTGAAGCTCAAACTTAAACTGTCAGATCTTTACGAGCAAAACCTCACTAAGGTTCTGTGTGGAAGCCGTAAACCTATACTAGCCACTGGCTACTAACTACAAAAACACATTTTTGTTCTTGACCCAAAACAAAGACTCAAGTCGGGATATTCAAGAAGGAAAATTTAAGCATAACACCTAAGCACCCAGAAGGGTGAAATAAAGTGGGCATCAAAGAAGTGCCAACATTGCACTGCCCACCCACATCCCAAAAACAGAGGTTCTGAGAGGGGCAGGCTGGGGGTGATAATATAGCAAGACTCCATTAGAAGAAACAACATTACTAAGGTGAGTAATTTTTTCTTCAAACAACATGAAGTCTTGCTATATTATGACATATGCAGACTACACAGCAGTACCTCCATGGAGGAGGGACAGAACCTACTTGGGAAATAGGCTCTGAAGCACAGCTGTGCCAAATCGAGCATCACTGCTAGCCTGGATATCCAAGGAGTAATGCTTAGTAAAAGTGTGAACTGTTTTCCAGGTAGCTGCTTGACATATCTCTAGGATAGGAATGTCCCTGGCAGCAGCCAGAGACGCAGCTGTACCTCTGGTAGAGTGAGCCCTCAGGCCTGAGGGAGGAACCTTACCCAGTTTTTCGTAACAGAATTGGATACAAGAGACAATCCACCTGGCAATGGATCTTTTAGTGGCAGGTTTCCCTTTACCAACCTCACCATAAGTGAGGAACAATTGGAGGGATTCGAACCTGTGACCCTTGGTATGTTCTATATAGTAACTAAGGGCTCTTTTGACATCTAAACTGAGCAATCTCCTCTCACCAGAGGAGGAATGGTCAGTGAAGTACACAGGAAGAGACATGGATTGATTAAGGTGAAAGTCTGAAACCACCTTAGGCAAAAACTTCCTGTTAGTCCTGAGGACTACCTTATCTCTATGAAAGGAGATAAAATCAGGCTCCACTGACAAGGCTTGTAGCTCACTTATGCGCCTGGCAGAGGTGATGGCTACCAGAAACACAGTTTTCCAAGTCAAGTACTTAAGCTCTGCTGAAGACAATGGCTCAAAAGGGGGTTGCATAAGCTGAGCGATGCAAATATTAAGATCCCAAGCAGGGGCAGGGTCCCTGAGCAGAGGGGTGTGAAGCAACCCTTTAAAAACTTGAGAACACAGGGTGAGCTGATAAGAGAGGCTTACCTGCTGACAAGAAGACAAACAGCTGCCAAGTGCACTTTTAGGGTAGCTGGTCTCAGTCCCAAGGAATTCAAATGCACCAAATAATCCAGGATCGTGGGCACACCAGCAGATTCTGGGAAATATGTTTACCAGTACACCATATGGAAAATCTCTTCCATTTTGAATTATAGGTAGCCCTGGTGGAAGGCTTCCTAGAGGCCTTCAAGATATCCAATACACCTTGAGAAAGGTGTAGGTCAGCAAACTCTAACTCTTCAAGAGCCAAGCCTTGAGATTGAGAGATTTGAAGATTGGATACCAAACTCCTCCCTGAGCACAGGTTAACAGGTTGTGATTCCTGGGAAGACATAGGGGAGGGTGGACTGCTAAGGACATGAGGAGTGGGCACCAGGGCTGCCTGGCCCAATCTGGAGCAATCAAGATCATCTTGCAGGATTGAGATCTGATTCTGACTAGCACTTTGAAAAGAAGAGGGAAGGGTGGAAAAGCATAGAGAAACTTCCCTTCCCAACTGAGGAGGAAGGCATCCAGAGGGACTGAGCCCAACACTGGGGGCCTGCAGCAAAAAAGGGGAAGTTGGTGATTGTCTGGGGCTGCAAAGAGATCTATTTGCGGAGTGCCCCATCTGGCAAATATTACCTCCAGTACTAGGGGATCCAGTGCCCATTCGTGATGGCCCTGGGAAATCCTGCTGAGAGCATCCGCTAGGACATTGTCCTTGCCTGGGAGGTGAACTGCCATAAGGGAGGCGTTCAGAGAATAAGCCAGAGATCACAACTTCATTGCTTTGGTGCACAAGGCCGTAGACCGAGTGCCCCCTTGCTTGTTGATGTACCACATTGTAGTGGTATTGTCTGTTCTGACCTGAACCACCTTGTTCTGGACAGATGCGGAAAAAACCTGGAGTGCTAGAAAAACTGCTCTGAGCTCCAGCAACTTGATGTGGAGCAGAGATTCCTGAGGGGACCATAGCCCTTGGGTGGAAAGGTCGCCCATGTGAGCTCCCCACCCCAAGAGGGATGCATCTGTAGTAAGGGTCAAGGAATGAGACTGGGGAGTGAAGGAACCCCTGTCTCAGATTGTTCTGTTCCTGCCACCACTGAAGGGCCTGGATCAGGGTTCGAGTCACTGGAATCAATTTGGTTAGGATCTGTCCTTTGAGACCAAAAGGCTCTCAAATGGAACTGAATGTCCCTCATCTGAAATCTTGCTCCCTGCCACTGCTGTAGAAGCAGCCATGTGCCCCAGGAGCTGTAGAAAATGCCTTGCTGGTCGAGAGACCTGCAGGGAAAGAGAGCCAGAGACACCAGGGTCCTTGCTCTTTCCAGAGGAAGGAAGGCTCTGGCCTCTTTGTGTTCAGTTCTGCACCTATAAAGGTGAGAAGCTGGACAGGCTCAGAACGACTTTGGAAGATTGAGAAGGAAACCTAGAGATGTAAGCAGCTGCTGGGTTACTTTGTAAATGTAGTTTGACCTGTTCTGGAGACTGGCCACAATGAGCCAGTCATCCAGATAAGGAAAGATGGCAATCTTTGCCTTCTTAAATGAGCAACTGCTACTGCCAGGCATTTTGTGAACACCCCTTAAGGCCGAGGTGAGGCCAAAGGGCATTGCTCTGAACTGGTAATGGCCTGAGGGCAGTTCAAATCTGAGGTACTTTCGATGGGAGCTTCTGATGAGAACATGGAAGTAGGCATCCTTGAGATCCAGGGAGGCTAGCCAGTCCCCTGGCCTTAGAGAGGGTAAAATAATCCCCAGGGTCACCATTTTGAACTTTGGTTTTAAAAGGTGCTTGTTTAGATACCCGAGATACAGAATGGGCCACCATTCTCCTGTCTTTTTTGGGGTAAGAAAGTACCTGGAGTACAACCCTTTGCTCTGGTGTATGGGTAGAACCCTTTCCACGGATCTGAGAGCCAGGAGGGAAGAAACTTCTGCTTCCAGGGCAAGTGCCTCTGATGGGTTTGCAGGTGGAAAAGACCTGGCTCTCATCTTCGGAAATTTTTTGAAGCTGAGAACCAGTCCCTGGCTTACTACTTCCAGGACCCACTTGTCTGATGTTAAAGACTTCCAGTCCTGGACAAAGTAAGCCAGTCTGCCCCCACCGGTAGTGGAGAATCGCCCTGGCTACCCCATCAGGAGCCTTGTTTTGCAGGGGCTTGGGTTGAGGATAGACAGCTTACTAGAGCCCCTTCTGCCCTTCTCTAAAGAACCCCTCTGGGCATAAGCAGAAGAGGAGGCTGAGCTTGTAAACGGCCTATGAAAAGGCCTGCCCCTGCCATGCTGCCTTTGAGGAGTGACTTGCCTTTCTTTGGCCTGTGCACTCCTATAGGTGGTCCTATACTCATCCATTTTCTTCATATAATTCTCTGTCTGCTCCCCAAACAGAGAATTTCCCACAACAGGAAAATCCATAGCCTTAGACTAGGTATCCTGTGACAGGGCAGTACATCTGAGCCAGGTCATTCTGCGAAGAGACACAGAGGTAGCCATAACTCTTGATGAAACATCATTAGAGTCTACAGCAGCATGAAATTGCACCTTGTATGCCTCAATACCATCTCCAGCCACCTGCTCCAGCTCCCTGGCAAGCTGTTCAGGGGCCTGTTTTGCTAGGGCCAGGACAGAATCCCACCTGGATTTCTGGTACCTAGCTGCGTAAGCCATATAATTTGCCTGTCTGAGTCCCAAAGATGCTGCCATGTACTGCTTTTTTGCCATGGCATCCATCCTCCTGGAATCCTTTTCAGGAGGGTGAGAGGCTAGAGGAATATTAACCTTGTCACAGGCTGCAGCCTGCACTGCTGGGATAGGAACTCCGTATCAGAGCCTGATAAAGCATACCTCTTGTCCATCCTTTTATCCACAGGGAGGATAGAATGAGGAGTTTTCAGAATTTTTACTGTCTGTTTCCTAAAAGATTTATGTAAGGGAATAGACAGTCTCCTAGACTCTGGAATATCCATCATTTCCACAAAGTCAGGCTATCCTTGATCATCAACAGCTTCCTCAACAGGGAGTTGCAGAGTGTTAGCAACTTTCTTGTAAAACAAAAAATGAGAAGGGGACTCAGATAGCCTGGGAGGGGATACTCCTGAGGGCCTGTCTGGAGAGATGTCCGTTTCAATGGGCACATCCAGACTTTCAAAATCACACTCACTCTCCTCGTACCCCTCCTCCCCTTCCCCCGGTTCATAAAAATCTTCAAAATCATAATCTTGAACCGAGGGGACCAACCGAACCGGGCGCTTCCCTAATGGTGCCGGTTCGGACGGGACTGGGGAAAGAGACTGGACAATTTGAATAGCTTTGGCTATTTCCTCAGCAGTTGGAGAAAGAACTTTTGGCCCCAAACTAGTTGACCTTCTAGCCCTTTTAGTTGGAACCGGCTCCTCAGAGCTGGATCTTCGTTTGCCCGAGGAAGCATCGCCCTGGTCAGAGGGCACTCCCTCAGGTTCGGTTGGAACCAAACTGGGCTGGCCATCCAGGTCAGCGGACTTTTTGGCCTCCCTTTCCCTGAGCCTACCAACTCTTTTTCCCACGGTGACAGCAGAAAAATTCTTACAAATCTGGCAGTCTGCATTGAGGTGGTCAAACCCCAGACAATAAACACAAGTGGTGTGTGGATCAGCCTTAGCAAAGGCTTCCCCACAGAGGCCACCGTGCTGAAACCCAGTGGGTCCGGTTTTTCTTTTGGGTTTCTCAGACATAGTGCCAGCCTAACCAAAACTTGCCCGTTAATGGCAATCCACCAAGCAAGACTCTCTTATCGGTTCCCAACCGTGTCACAGGTCGTGGAAAAAAACGTAATAAAATCATTTTTTTTTAGAACCGATAAGAACTGGGAACCGCACTCTAAAGGACTAGAAGGTAATTTTAAAACCCCTCTGATCGGTTCAAACCGAACCGAAAAAGACGTTTACAATTTCCACACAGAAGAAAATAAATAAGTCTATCTATTACTTACAATACCACAGACAGAGCTTGAACAGACAATTGCGGTTAAATTTCGGTAAAATAAACTGAGAATTACACTTTAAAACCAACAAACGAACCGAGCAGCAGGAGGAATCTCCGGAGTGACTGTTCAGTGAGGCGGAGTAAAGAATCTGACAGTTTAAGTTTGAGCTTCAACAGACAGAGTGTTCAACCGAGCTCGCGCTCAAGATTCCATGCCCTGCATGGAAGTTAACTCTTTCACCTCTGGAGCAGTTCTAACCTGGGGTTATACTGCATATGTCATAATATAGCAAGACTTCATGTTGTTTGAAATGGGTAGACTGGGTGGGCCAAGCGGTCCTTATCTGCTGTCAAATTCTATGTTTCAATGTTTCTGTACTTGCCCCATTTCAGACTGTCCTTAAAGCAGCAGTGCATGTTACAGTGAAAATGTTGTACCTGTACTTGTTGTTCACTCTCTTGACCTTGTCTTCCTCCAGGAGATCGAGGCCTCCGATTTAGTGGTGGAACCAGTCGGTTGTTCTGATCATTACTCAGTTGGGTTCAATTTTGAGGCCCCCCTTGGTAGGTCGGCCCCTGTGGAGTTGGTCAGGTACCGCCCTTTGTGGGACGTGGTCCCTGAAGACCTGATGGCGGTTATTGATCTCTCGTTGTTTGATGAGTCTTGCACTGATCCCGAGCAGTTGGTAGTGGCCTATAATGGGGTCATATCTTCAGCTCTCAATCAGATTGCCCCTATCCATGTTCGCTCCTATCCGCGTCGCCCTGGAGCCCCTTGGTTTGATGGGGCTCTGAGAGAGTTGCGGAATTTGGGGCATAGATTAGAGCGTCATTGGAGGAAGACCACCTCTGATGCCGGCCACCTTATTTTGATAGAGCATTATAAACTCTACCAGACAGAAATTTCCCATAATGCGGCAGAATTCCTGTCCAGGGAAATTTCTATCGCACGGAATCGATCGGCTCAACTCTTCAGAACTGTTGACAGGTTGTGCAAACCAACCTGTCAACAGCTCCATCGAGATTTTACACAAACTGATTGTGATGAGATTGCTCGTTACTTTGCGAACAAGGTCGATGACATCAGGAGAGGGTGCCACCAGCTTCACTCTAAGGGGGTTGCTGTTGATCGGTGCTCTGTTGCAGAGCCCAGAGTTTCCTGAAGTACCTTTGACCTGCCGGATTTTGTAGACATTATGAGGATTGTCCAGGAGATGTGTCCCACGTGCTGTAGTTTACACCCTGGCCCTACTTCCCTGATTTTGGGTTGTAATGAGATCATTGGCCCGGCCTTAGCTCGGATTGTCCGGTGCTCTTTAGATATGGATGAGTTCCCTAGCTCCCTGAAGGAGGGGGTGGTGATCCACCTTCTGAAAAAAGCTTCTTTAGACCCGGAGAACCTAGCAAACTACAGGCCTATCTCTAACCTCCCTTTTGTGGGGAAGGTTATTGAGAAAATTGTGGTTGCTCAATTGGATAACCATCTAACCATCCATAATTTATACGAACCTCTCCAATCTGGTTTTCGCAAGAGGCACAGTACTGAGACTGCTCTGGTTCGGGTGCTCAATGATCTCCTGATGGCGAGAGATTGGAGACATCGCTCTATCTTGGTTCTCCTAGATCTACCATCAGCTTTCGATACTGTGGATCATGGAGTTCTGCTCGAACGTCCGAGACTCATCTGTGGGCTGTCGGGTACAGTCTTCAGACGGTTTTCATCTTTCCTCGCTGGGAGAATGCAGGGGGTGGTCTAGGGTTTGTTTTCATCTGGGGCTTTCTCTCTGCCTTGCGGGGTACCTCAGGGTTCGGTGCTGTCCCCCATGTTATTCGCAGTATATATGCTACCCCTTGAAGACACTGTAAGATGGTATGAGCTGAGGTTTCACTGCTATGCTGATGATACCCAGCTCTACCTGTCTTTTGCACCTGACCAGGTAGTGCTGTCTCAGTACTGAACAACTGCCTCGCAGAAATCCAAGACTGGATGAATTCCAGCGGTCTAAAGATGAACACTGGAAAGACTGAGGTTTTGTTCGTGGACCCGGGTCATTGGGTAGAAGGATTGAGGACTGGGCTCCCTTCCGGCTTAGTTCTGGAGGAGGCATAGATTCTCACCTCTGAACGGGTGCGTAACCTGGGAGTGGAGCTTGATGTTGGTCTGACTCTTCGTCATCAGGTGTCGGCAGTCATCAAGCTAGCCTTTTTCCATCTTAGGAACATTGCCAGGATTAGGCACCTTGTTCCACCCAGTGACCTGCCTGTTCTGGTCCACACCTTTGTGACATCACGCCTTGACTACTGCAACTCCCTTTATCTAGGGCCTCTTGGGGTTGATATCCACTGTTTGCAGCTAGCGCAGAACGTGGCAGCACGTTTGTTGACTGGGGCCATCGAGGAGATCCCACATCACCCCTGTGCTGCACGCTCTGCACTGGCTGCCAATACAGTGGTAGATCACCTTCAAAGTACGTCTATTGACTTACAAAACCCTACACGGACAGGGTCCCGATTACTTGAAAGAACTCCTGGTTCCTTACACTCCTGTGCGACAGCTCCGCTCGGCTGACGAGGGGTTGCTGAAGATTCTGAGGGTTAATTTGAAGTCATCCGGTGCACGTACTTTTGGATTTGCGGCACCTACCCTCTGGAACTCTCTGCCCCGTCAGCTCCGGGAATGCAGGATGGTGGGGAGTTTTAAGCAGGCACTAAAAACTTTTCTACTGGGAAAGGCATTTCCAGCTTTATTGTGATTTTATAAGATATGTATTGGTATATGTTTTATCTGAACTAATTCTGTACAGCGCCTTGGAATTTTGAAAGGTGCTTTATTAAATACATTTTATTATTTTAGATTACCCTTAAAGCAGCAGTGCATCTTACAGTGACAATGTTGTACCCGTACTTGTTGTTCCATTTTAGATTACCTTAAAAGCAGCAGTGCATGTTACAGTAAAAATATTGTACCTGTACTTGTTGCTCCATTTTAGATTGCTGTAAAAGCAGCAGTGCATGTTACAGTGAAAATGTTGTACCTGTACTTGTTCCATTTTAGATTGCTCTTAAAGTAGCAGTGCATGTCACAGTGAAAATGTTGTATCTGTATTTGTTGTTCCATTTTAGATTGCCCTTAAAGCAGCAGTGCATGTTTTTTTTCCCCAGCCATTTTTCTAGCCTCTCCGTCTCGGAACTCTCTCGGGCCACTGTGCTCGCCTGCTCGCTCTACCACCTGCTGTGTTCCCCTACATCTTCAATTTCGTTGCGGCTCCCCGGGACGGGAGGAGGCAGCAAACTGGGGAGACCGCAGGGGCAGTGACGGGGAACCAGCGTTGGGCATGTGGCGAGGGCACTGACAGGGCTGTTGCCTATCTGAGGTGTAGGGTGTTTTCTTGTTTACACCCTCGACGTTGGACGTGCAATGCCGCCCGGCCTGCGACGTGAGTGCTCCCACACACGTCCAGAAGGCGGCTGCCAATGTCTAACCCATGCTTCGTGAGCCCATGGCGTAACAGTACCGCCGGTCTCCACGGGGCGGCTGCAGCTGGGCTTCCTGATCACTCCCGAGAGAGAGAGCAGTCCCACGGATGCTCAATCCTCTCTCCCCGCCGACCCATGACGGCCAGGGCTCCTACCCAAACCCGGGTCACCAGCGTGACGGAAGGTGTGGCGTCCAGTGCCTCAACCCTCAGTGCCCCGGGCCGGCTCAAGCAGCAGTGCATGTTACAGTGAAAATGTTGTACCTGTAGCTGGTGTTCCATTTTAGATTGCCCTTAAAGCAGCAGAGCATATTACAGTGAAAATGTTGTACAAGTACTTGTTCTGTTTTAGATTGCCCATAAAGCATCAGTGCATGTTACAGTGAAAATGTACCTTCATTCATTCCATTTTGGATTGCCCTTAAAGTAGCACTGCATGTTACAGCAAAAATGCTGTACCTGTTCTACTTGTTCCATTTTAGATTCCCGTAAAGGAGCAATGCATGTTACAGTGAAAATGTTGTACCTGTACTTGTTGCTCCATTTTAGATTGCCCTTAAAGCAGCAGTGCATGTTACAGCGAAAATGTTGCACCTGTGCTTGTTCCATTTCAGAATGTCCTTAAAATAGCAATGCATGTTACAGTAGAAATGTTGTATGTGCACTTATTCCATTTTAGATCGCCCTTAGAGCAGCAGTGCATGTTACAGTGAAAATGTTGTACCTGTACGTGTTGCTCCATTTTAGAATGCCCTTAAAGCAGCAGTACATGCTACAGTGAAAATGTTGTACCTGTATTATTTGTTCTATTTTAGATTGCCCTTAAAGCAGCAATGCATGTTACAGCGAAAATGCTGTACCTGTACTTCTTGTTCCATTTCAGATTGCCTTTAAAGCAAGCAGTGCCTGTTACGGTGAACATGTTGTACCTGTATGTGTTCCACATCAAATTGTGATTTTTCTCTTGCCTTGTAAGACGCCTTTTAAGGGTGAGTCTACTGTAGCATTCATTACATTTCAAACAATGAATGGAGCATTCCTTACGTGTTGTCCTGAGCTGTTTTTGAATGTGTATCTTATAACATCACTTTTCTAATGACGAAGATTTTTACCTCTGTTAATTAAAATGTTTCTGGCCAGACTGGACCCTCATTTCCACGCCTTCTGTTGATTCACTCTGGATTACCCTTTTTGTACCTATAACTGCCCTTTTACATTCAAAATCCAATTTCTGGTTTAATTTATTCAGGAAGAACCTAGGTTTTTATCTAAATACTAAGCAGAGTAGACACCTATACTAACTGAGAATTCTGTGTGTTAAGGCAGATGCAAACCCTTGATGTAAGGTAGACTTGAACCATTGATGTTGCTTGCTGAGAGTCTCAATTCTACCTGACTTCTCAGGGCCAGATACAGATCCCAAACACCTTCCGCTGACCAGCCTAACAGACCGCATCAAAGTGCACATCTCTCTGACATCACAGGTTCAGACCTCGCTTTGGGCACTGAGGAACCACCATTTAGTGTCAGTGTACAAAGAAGATTTGCTCTCTCCTCCAGCTCAGTTATACAGATTCCAGTCCCGGCCTTTTGTTCCCCCACCTGACTTACTTGATGGGGTTCCTGTTTCCTGACCAGGCCTTGTTTGTACTCGCAACATATCTTTTTGGTTATGATAGGAAAGTAGTCTGTTTGAAGTTCAACCCCAGAACTAAAGACCTTTGGATGTCAGGGAATCTTGCTGTCTACACCCAACGGGCTTGTCCACCCGGCCAATTTGAAAGACAGCAATGTCACTGTAGGTATTTTAGCAACTAAAAATATATAATAGGATTTAAGAAAAAAAAATTGCAAGTTGCCACACACACTCCTGCTTTTATTTTGGTAACAGCTTCAGCACCCCAATTAACACAGCTCTTTTCTGCAGTTTGTATAACACCCCAAAAACAGCAAACAACTGTTTAAAAGGGTTATGACAGAGCAGTTCATTAATTTTCAGAAGAAGGTGCTGCCAGAGGCCCTGGCTCTGCTTGTGTGGGAGATAGCTGGTGGCCATGTGAATCAATAGTGAATATATTCTGGCAGATCAACAATTACAAGAAGCATGTCACTGTCCTATCTTCTAAGGCTCAGTCTTCACTATTGATTCACAGTGATGGGTCCAAGTATCAAACTCCCTTAATGTTACAGATGATCTGGCCTAACTTGAAGGGAGGTACTACCCTCAGCCTTCTGCATGTGGGAGCACACCTGAGGGCAAGGGCTGGTAAAGGAAGATTTTAGGGTGTCTGTGAAGGTACAGATTACAATAAATACACAAGACACACATTGCTGGAATACACTTTCTTATTATGCAGTTACACACACAGAATAACATTACAAGATCTCAGTACAGCATTTCTGTATGAAACATAGGTCCAGCAAACAACTACTGAAGACTAGCAACCTTTCCATATGGATCTCTTTTCTGTGGAGAAACAGGTACAGTTTAGAGAACTCTATATAAAATGGATTCCTGGCTCACCCTCCTCTTGTCTGGAAGGCATTATTATACCTAACATTGTGTATGCTTACATGACGCAAGACTAAAGTGTCTTACTTCGGAGAAATTTGATTCGGTCTTGCTTACATGTGAGGTGAGTTTCACATCCATCAGCGTTTGTCTGCATCAGTACATGCCCTTATCAGCGTGTCCAGACACTGTGTCCTTTCCCAAAGTCCATTCTAATAGCATCAGTGTGGCAAGGCTACCTCTGTTCTGTGGGTTTAGCAAACAGCAGTTCTGCACTGTAACCTTTCTCTCCCAAAAGGATCTCTGCTTGCAATTGGAATATTGCCTAGTAAGCAGTAATATAATGCTTACACCTAATGATAAATGCACAGTTAATAATACTACATTGTAGTACACTTACGGTTGCCATAACTACATACAGTACATGGTACAGATAGTAATAAGAATAATGACAAACATCTCCTTGCAGGCTCCTTATAGACCTTGTAAGACTGGTATGGGACAGGTGGCGGGTGCTGTAACACAAGAGCAGGAGGGCACGGGCCGACCCGCCGGTGCAGCGGTAGGGCTACCGGTTGCAGCACCAGCGACCTGGTTTGGAACGGACTCGGGTGGCTGGAGGGCCAGCTAGGGAGGAGGACTGACCACCCAGGGGGCTGCTCTCCTCCTCCGGGTGGGGTGGGATGCGGGTCCCGCTGCGATACTGCCACCTGGGTGACCACGGGTGGAGGTGCAACGGGACAGCATATAAGGGAGGGAGGACATCTGCAGGGAGCTGGAGCGATAGCAGGTAGCGGCGTGCGTCGCTCCATGGCCCCCCATGCGTGCAGGCTTCCTGTGGGCTGGGACCAGAAAAGCGGAAAAACCCTGTACTGGGCTCCTGTAGACGGGACCCGGTTGTCCCGAGATAACCCTTAACCAGGCTCCATAGATGGGGCCGGTGAAGCCTTCCGACGCATACTTGAGGTGTGAGAGGGGGACTGGTGGGGGGGGGGGTCCCTCTCCTCCCCGCCCAGGAGGTAAACCGAGGCAGGATGGGGAAAAGGCCAACCAGTACCTGGAGGGAGGTACCTGGGCAGGACTATGGGAACACACAGCCTAGGGATCCCTGAAGAAAAGGATTCGAGTACAGTGAGAAAAAAAAAAAGCAGGAGGGCACCTCAATAGCTCTTAACTGGCCCTGCAGGAGAAGAAACAAGTCAGTTTGAGCCGTCAGTTTAGCACCTTTTGCTGGGCTAGACATGCCAGTCTTGAAAGGTGAAGTCACGCTGTCAGCTGAATGCACACTACAGTTCCCACCATTCTTGAAAGGTGAAGTCACGCTGTCAGCTGAATGCACACTACAGTTCCTACCACTCTTGAAAGGTGAAGTCACGCTGTCAGCTGAATGCACACTACAGTTCCCACCGGTCTTGAGGCCACCTCACTGGTATCATAGGATGCCCTCGACGGGTGCTTCACCAACTACAGGCACTTTTCAGAAAGCCAAATGACTTGCATGACTAACTCCCCATGTGGCATGGCAGCTAGGAGCTGCCCAACATGTGTCCACAGCCATCTGTTGTAGGCTGCCGGATGTGGTGCAGTGCACACCATGGTGCAGGCTAAGGGGAAAACGTTTCTTCCTTGGGCATCTGGCAGAGCAGTCAGCCTCAGTAGGATGGTCACGGCATTTACACCTTGTTGGGTTCTGCAAGACCTCATCCCCTGAAGTGGGGTGGGGTGGGGTACTGTTCTACGGGGCAGGAAGGGTCATTCGGAGTACATGGTGCCCAGTGACAAAGTCCAGAGGAACAGAAAAGTCACGACACTCACCTCCAGTAAAATAAACTCTGGCCAGAACCTATATGGCTATGGAGAACTGTTAGGAGTGGCACAAGTGTGGAAAAGAATATGCAATGCTTTTGCTACACCACAGTCAGCCATAAGTAATAATAAACAGAATCACTGGAAACTGTGTTGGAGCATGGTGGCAGCAAATCAGACAGCAGTCTGGTTACATGCTTCCACAGCAGGGATTTATTTAACTCCAAAAATTGATTAGCGTTTTGCTCATAAAAGTTCTAAAACATTGTGAAAAAGCATAGCACTTGCCTCACTGTGTTTAACAAACATAACACTTCTAGAAAACCTATATAAATACTTTCTCTACAGTTAGCATTGTCCCAAGGAAAAAACTGCTAATCAATTATTTAAAACCCTGCACAGTGTTGTTATACAAATCTGATGATGGCATAACATCGGTGCAGCTTGGCCCATGCAGTCAGACAAACCAGACTCAGGAGTCTGTTAAAGGGATGCTGTTGTTTGCAGGGGCTCCCGCCCTCGCAAAAACCTTACCCTCCGGTTAAGCTTTTCAGAGAAAAGATACCTTTTTTCCTTGAGGCACAAAGTAATTTAATTTAATTTTGAAAAGTCTGCTACCCAAAAGTATAGCGGATGCTGGGATGGCTTCATTAAGTGTAAAGGTGCTGCGACGCACCGTGCGCTTCTATACAAATGCAGTGAAGCGCACAGTGCGGCGCCACACCTTACACCTAATGGAGTCACCCCAGCATCCGCTATACTTCCGGGTAGCAGACTTTTCAAAATTAAATTAAATTACTTTGTGCCTCAAGAAAAAAGGTGCTTTTCTCCGAAAAGCTTAACTGGAGGGTAAGGTTTGCAGGGGTGAGAGACTCTGCAAATGACAGCATCCCTTTAACAAACTAGAGATTTGGTCTGGGACTCGCACTTCATCTCAGTCACTTTTACATTCACTTCTAAATAGTAACTTCTGGTAAATGTGCATTAACCAAATTGATCTCAGTGCTGGTAGACTACTTCTGGTTTTCCCCTGGTTGTAATAAGCAGGGTAGTAGCAGTACTGAAGTGGTATCTGCCAGTGGTGGCATGCTCTGGAAAAAAGTGGTCCCCATGCTCATCTGCACATTTTAGAAATGATGCTTTTCCTTGTTTCTGCTGTACAGAAACGGACCCCTTTAACACAAAAACAAGGGGTCAGTTATGGCCTCCACCCCCCCAACCACCCTTTTTGCTTCAAGTGAGGAATGTCATTATGGGTTTGCATCGGATGTACGGTGACAGCCATAGATGCAAAAGATTGTTAAACAGTAGTCAACTGTATGTAAAAGCTTTTTTTTTTTTTTCGAATGTGTGCTTCCTTGATATTGTCAATACCACTCCCCCCATGTGTACTCTGCCCCTGGAGTTCTGTACCCCAAGTGCATTATTTTACATTTTTGTGTTCAGGACAAAAATGCCTTTCAAATGAGGGTAGTCAGTAATCTAAATTCTTTATAGTTTTTTAAGTTTCCTTGTATGTCTGCAAGAAGCAACTTGTGGTAGAATGACATTTCAGAGGTGTGTCAGGGACGAGTCCAATGCACAGTAATCTACAGGGGGCTCGTCCCCGACAGACCAATGAGCAAGCAACCAGACTGTGACACTAGTCCCAGGTTCACAGCTGGAATCCGTTCTCTAGTTGAAAGAAATACAGTGCTGGAATGAGAGCGCTTCATGCCTTTCATTCACGCCCTTACTGATCTTACTGCTCGTCTCCCCACCCATCGTGCAGATGTCGGGGTACCCAGCCATAAACTGCAATCTCCCACTCTCAGTGCCATAAGCAGTAAACAGTCCTAGCAGTAAAGAATAAATAAATATTTATTCATCCCCCAACAGATGTCAGTGTCGAAGTTGTTTGTGTCTCTGTGTGAATGACAGTGCGTGTTCTTGTCCCTGAGCTCCTCCCTCTCCAGTGCGTCATGTCTGCCACAGTGCCCAGCCTGAGCACCGCTCTCTGTGATGGTAACCCCGATCCCCCATGCATCTCCTAGTGTCCATGCTGCCTTAGTGTGCTCCCCACCCCACCGCACAATACAAGAAGCAAGAGTGATGAAAAGTGAGGTAGGATTGCCTGCAGAGCTGTAGCTTAAACTTGGATTGCAGAGGGAGAGAGAGACACGTTGTAGGGACAGAGACTGAGAAGGAGAGGCAGCAATGCCCCCCCGAAAGAGAGTGCAGGATCAAAAGAGGTGGTAAGTGGCAACAGTGTCAGGGACAGAGCAGAGAGAGAGAGAGCCCCCTAATAGTAACAGCAACATCTGGAGATGTGGCGAGTAAGTGGAATGAGAGTGATCGACAGGCGACAGGCTGTCACAATTGCAGCACCACCTTGGCAGTGTGAAATTGGGGGCAGTGCAATGCAGTTACCATAACCACAATGACCAGTGGCTCCCAGACCTGCACCTGAACAAATATTCATTTAAATGGGTGGCCTGTCCCCTAGCTGTGTCTACCCCCCCCACACCGAGAGAGACACAGCAACAGTGAGAGCTGCTTCCAGTGCAGCATATGTGTGCAGATCCAATCTGTTCCAGTCAGAGATGGTGCCAACCCCATGCTTATTAAACAGAGAAGTGGAGTACAGTGTGTGCCCAAGCTCGGTTGCCATCCATTTTATTTCCGCTCACTCCTCCGACACCCTGCTGTCAGTCTGACTCGGTTTGTCTTTCTGAAGCTCAGTGGAAGCAGACAGCACATACAGAGAGGCAGAGAAAGTGGCAGCAACAGTGCCATGACCGGGACAGAGAGCAGTGCTGCAGAGTTTTCCTTTCATTGTGGGGGAGTGGACATTAGAGAAAGGAGTGAGAGACCGGGGAGAGTGTAAAACAGAACTGGTGCATCTATTCCACCACTGCACAAAAGGAGAACCCAGACAGAGCCAGGGGTGGGCTCTAGGCAGGTGGTTCTGGGATAATGATGCCCCATCCCCCCTCCACACAGGGGTAGAACCCTGCAGCAGCCAGGGGTAGAGATGCAAGTTGCACATCGGCCCCTTCATACCTTTCCCTGCTTCACCAGAGCTAACATAAAGGTTGGAGTGGGCTTTAGGTGACTGGCACTACCTCACCCTATACCACACCTCTACACTTGCAGAACACACTGCTTCAGTCAGAGGGTTCTCCCACCTAATGTGCTCTACCCATGGAGAGCACTCTGAGGTACTGAGACAGAAACATGTGGATCTTGTATCTGCCCCTACACAGCTATTCCTATTCTACTGGGTGGGGGGGGGTAGGATACAGCAGGTGCTCCTGAGTGACTGGTGCCCCTCTAGCACCCCCACCTATCAACCCAATACATTACAGCAGCCAGAGAAGAGACGTTGATTGTACATATTGTATTTACTAATGTAAAGAAAACGCCCTTATTTTAATTCATATTATGTGTCCTTAGTTTTTGTATCTCACACCACATATTGTCTTTATCATTGCTTGTGCAAGGGACCTCCTTGCAAATAAGCTTGCTCAATGGTTTTATCCCTTCACAATAAACTTGAACATAGAAAGCACTCTTCCCTCCATTCCATTTCCACACATAGGAATCATTGCTCCACCTCCATACATTGTGAGCACTCACCCCCTGACCCCTGCAGTGCTTCTCCCACTACATTTCACCCACCTCACATGGAGAGCACTTCTCCCACTGCATCCCACTGCCTGCACATAGGAAGCACTCCACCCCCTCCATCCAACCTCCACACATGGGAAGCTTTCCTCCCACTTCATATCAACTCTGTACATGGGGAGAAATATTAACATAGAATTTGATGGCAGATAAGGACCGCTTGGCCCACCTAGTCTGCCCATTTTCCCACCTAACGGATAAGCTGCAGATCCTAGTTAACCAATAGCTACTTCTTCCTACCCCCCTCTAGAATTGCCTTATGTATGTCACATGCATTCTTGAATTCTCCTTCTGTTTTTGACTCTACAACCTCCTCAGGAAGGCTGTTCCATGCATCTACAACCCTCTCTGTGAAGAAATTCTTATTCACATTACCTCTGAGCTGTCCCCCCTCTATCTTCAAATTGTGCCCCCTTGTTCTTGCACATCTCTTTTTCTGAAAGATGCTACCCTCTTGGACTTTGTTGATTCCTTTGAGGTACTTGAAAGTTTCTATCATGTTCCCCCTCTTCCCCCCTTTCCTCGAGGCAATACATCTTAAGCTCCTTTAGTCTTTCTGCACGTCTTCTGGTGCAGACCCTGCACCATTTTGGTTGCCCTCATCTGGACAGCCTACACCCTGTCTATGTCTTTGCGAAGATGGAGTCTCTAGAACTGTACACAGTACTCCAGATGTGGTCTTGCCAACTGTCTGTACAGAGGGCCAACAACTTCCTGTTTTCCACTGGTGATGCCTCTCCCTATACATTCCAGTATCCCCCCAGCCCTCCTTACTGCCTTCTCACACTGCTGGCCCACCTTTAGGTCACCTGATATGACTATCCCCAGGTCCCTTTCCCTTTTTGAAGTTGTCAGTATCTCACCCCCCACGGTGTACGTGTCCCCTGGGTTTTTGTTTCCCAGGTGCATTACTTTGCACTTCTTTGCGCTGAATCTAAGCTGCCATACATTTGACCATTCCTCCAACCTTGCCAAGTCCCTTTTCATCCTTTCCACCCCACCTTGCGTATCAACCCTGTTGCAGATCTTTGTGTCATCTGCAAAGAGACATACCTGTACTTTTCCTCCCAGCCACTCTGCAATGTCATTCATAAAGACATTAAAAAGGATCAGCCCCAGAAATCCACCCCTTCATCACTGGCTTGACTGGGAGTGTGGTCCTAGTCTGTCTCACCAGGCTTCTCATACTCTCAAGAATAGATGGAACAACAGTAGATCATTCTGGAATAACATTAAGGGCATTACAGGGAAGGACCTTAAGACCACCCCTGCCATGGTAAATCTCAATGGAAATCCTACCACGGAGCCAAAATGAACTGCGGACACCTTCAACAAGGCATTCTTCAACCTGAGCAGTGTTCTTCCTCCAGACTACTTCAACCCTAATAGACCTACCTTTAATCAAGGAACTCCTGGCATGCAACTTAACTCCCCTCCATTCTACTTCAAGGAGTTCTCTGAAAGCGAAGCTAAACGCTACCTCAAGAAAGCCCTTGGGACACAGTGGAGATTCCCTGGATCTCACATTCGTCAACCTCATATTAGATAAAGTCATTGCACCCATTACCAAAATAATCAACCTCTCACTTAACTTCTCTCAATTCCCACAACGTTGGAAATCCGTGATGGTCACCTCCATACACAAGAGTGGGGATTGTTCACTCCCTGGTAACTACTGCCCAATCTCAATCCTTCCACCACTGTGGAAGGCACTGGAGCGTATAGTATCAGACCAGCTCATGGAATACATGGAACTTTACAAACTGCATTGTGCACAACAACATGGATTCAGGCATGGTCACAGCACTATCACAGCACTTTTGGAATTCACTGGATACTTGCATAACTCTTTGGATCAAGGGCTCTTGATTGGGGCAACATTCATAGACCTCACCAAGGCCCTCGATACCATAAACCACTCACTTCTTATTAACCAACTCTCCACCACTGGACACTCCTCTGACACCACTAAATGGTTCGCTAGCTATTTAACAAATCACACTAAACAAGTGAAAATTGGGGAAGTCTACTCAGACATTAGACCTGTATGTTCAGGGGTCCCCCAAGGATCCATCCTGGCTCCGTTATTATTCAGCATCTTCCTAAATATGCTTCCGTACTCCTACCATGGCCTTATCATCCTATATGCAGATGATGCTGTTATTTTTACCAGACACCAGCAACCAGAACACCTACAGGAACAGCTCCAACTACATTTAATGTCAGCTGAAGAATGGTTTTCTGAGCACAAGCTCATAAAGAACTACACAAAAACCAATACCATGACGTTCTCCAGAACCCACAACAAGCATAAGAGCTTCCCACTAACCATCAAAAATAATGTGGGTTTGCCTCTGGAGCTAGTCCAGCAATTCAAATACCTGGACATTACCAGCAACACTACTTTGTCCTACATACAGCACATAAATACTACTGCAAAAGCTATCAACATGGGAAACAGCCTGCTGTACAGGCATAAATGGATTGTAACTCCAGAAGCACTGCAACTAGCCACCCTTAGCTCTGTAACCTCACTCGCCAACTATGGCATGGTTATCTACGGTTCAGCCACTGACACTGCCCTACAGTGAATCAAAACTGCATTAAACAAAGCCTGCCAGCTTCTCACAGGTGCCAAGCAACAGATCCACACGTGCGACTTGTATTCCCAGGCTGAAATGTTATAATTCGACAGCAGGTTAAATATCAAACTTGCCTAATTGCTAAAAAAAAACTCAGTCTTGATATGATGACACCTGGTGTTTAAGCCCTCCTAAATCCACCAATAATCCAATGAACTACCAGACGTTACAGCAATCAGACCTTCAGAATCCCTCGATGCCGAACTGCACTTGTACAACGCGCATTCGCCTAAAGAGCTCCATACTGGGTCAGCTTGCTACACCCTGATATAGCCAATGCAACTACACTGGGTAACTCCAAGTACCCGCTGCAGCAGCATCTGACAGCTGAAGCTACCTGCGATTGCTACCCCTAATTAATCTTCCCTTTACAAGTTCTGCACACTTTGCTTCGCACCCTCTCTTCCACCCACCCCAACTGGGTCTTCAGCACTTAACAGTTTATGGGTACTAATTCCCCCTTCCCATCCCTCCCATTCTAGCTCCCCTCTCTCTCTCTCTCTCTCGCCACCCCTCCTCATGTTACACTCCCAGTACATTTTCCCCTTTCACCCTCATTCTCTCCCTACTCCCCATTATGCCTTTCTTACTGCAGTAAGCTAACCAGTACCTGACTCAGGCATACAGGGGATGGTGGTGGTTGGTGTAGGGTCACCACCCCTTGGTATTCTTGGATATCTTTCCACTGGCCAGAGATAGGGGACATCACGTGGATTGTCCAGAATTTGTGGCCTACATGCTGTAGTTTGGATCCGGGCCCTACACGCCAATTATTAGGGTGTATGGAGACCTTGCAGAGATTGACTGGTGCTCCTTAGAACTGGGAGAGTTCCCTAGTTCCCTAAAAGAGGTGGTGGTAACACTGCTTCTTAAGAAAGCTTTTTTAGGCAGACTAGGTGGGCCATAGGCTCTTATCTGCCGACACTGTCTATGTATCTATGTAGACCCAAACAGCTGTGCAAACCACAGACCCATCTCCAGCCTTCCCTTTGTTGAGAAGGTGATTGAGAAAGTGGTTGCACTGCAATTGGAGAACCATTTTACCATCCGTGATGTCTTCTATCCTCTTCAGTCAGGTTTCTGGAAGAGACATAGTACTGAGACCCCTCTGGTTTGGGTACTCAATCTCCTGATGGTGAGAGACTAGAAGCGCCACTCCATCTTGGTGCTCCTGGACCTCTCTTCAACGTCTGACACTGTGGACCATGGGGTTCTGCTTGAGCACCTGAGGGTTACCTGCAGCCTGGTTGGTCCAGTTCTCAGATGGTTTCATTCTTTCCTAGCCAGCAGGTCCCAGAAGGTGGTTTTAGGGAATTTTTCCTCAGAGCCATTCTCCCTGCTGTCCGGGGTCCCTCAGGGCTCGGTGCTGTCCCCCATGTTGTTCGCAGTGCATCTGCTGCCCCTCGGAGACATTCTAAGACAATATGGGCCGAGGTTTCACTACTATGCTGATGACACACAGCTCTGTCTTTCGCACCTGACCAGGATAGTGTAATCTCAATGTTTAACAGCTGTCTAGTGGAGATCCATGACTGGATGAAGTCCAGCTGGTTGAAATTGAATTCCGGAAAGACTGAGGTGCTGGTGGTGGATCTGAGGCGCCAGACAGAGAGGCTAGTGGTGAGATTACCTTCCGGGCTTTGGCTTGATGGGGTACAACTGCCTACCTCTGAATGGGTGTGAAATCTGGGGGTGGTTCTTGACGATGGACTGACACTGTGAGCGCAGGTGTCGGCAGTTGTCAAGTCTTCCTTTCACCATCTTAGGAACATTGCCAGAATTAAGCACCTTGTTCCAACTGATGATTTGCCCACGTCGATCCATGCCTTTGTGACCTCGTGCCTCGACTACTGCAACTCCCTTTACCTGGGGCTTCCAGGGGTTGATGTCCACTGCTTACAGCTGGTGCAGAATGCTGCGGCACGATTACTGACTGGGACCTAGCATACCAGTCATATTTCTTATTTTATTTATTTAAAATCTTCTCAAAAGGAACTGGAAGGGGACAGGATCAGTTGTGTTCCAGGACAGTAGCTGCTTCTTGTTGTTTTCACAGGGTTCTTGTGGACTTTACTGGGTAGAAGGTTATTTCTTTTCTTTCTTACTTCTAAGGGGCTAGCAGGGTATTGTTTTGAGGGCTGTTGGAAGTTTGAAAACTGGTTTGGTGGCTGTAAGTGGGCTCATTTGTTGGATGTTTCACTGTGTAACAGGCTGCGCTGGTGGAGGCCTGTTTCTTCTGATTTAAACCCTATTTGGTGGGATTAGCTTGGGCCTGGTTCTGTGGCTGCTGGGCTTGGAGGGGAGACACAGGGCTGATACACTCTCTCTTGAGTCTGGTGTCTGCCCAAGAACCACCCTCATCCACCCCTACCTCCCCAGAGTTCTGCTAATTTATAGGGGGAACACCTGCCCTGCAATTGGAGGAAAAGGCTGTAGGTGCAGCTCATGTAGTTCTAGCCACTGGGGGTTGGATTTAAAGGCTGGGAGAGAGGTGCTTAGGGAGTTGTTCATTCCCTTATAAGTTTACTGTGTTGTACTGCACCTAGTAACAGGGTTACTGGTGTACTGTGGGACTGTATCTAAGATTAGTGGGTGACCTGATTAGGCAATAGGGTGTATCTTGGACTGGGGGGAACCTGGTGGCTCACCCAAGGAAACCTACTTGCAAGGGGATGGAACCACACGTCATTAGGGCCGGCATCTTTGGGAGGGTGGTGGGGTGCACAGGGTGTGGAGAAGCCATGATACTGGACTGGGCTTGGAAGTTCAATGGTTGCCCAGTGTGCTACCAGCTGGCACAGCTTAGGGAGGAGGTTGCGGGGATTAGGAGATAGCTGGGGGAAGGGGGGAGGTATGGTTGGGGAAGGAGGCAGGAGATCTCCCACGGGGTTGCACCAAGCACTGGGGGCGGGGGCATAGGGAAAGGAGTGCAGGAGAATACTCGGGTCACATAGGGACCCTGGTAGAGGGGGTCCAAAAGGACACTACCAAGGAAGCAGGCAGGTAACTGGGGACCCTCACAAAGGAGGGACAGAGGAACAGCATTCTCCGGGAAGTAGGCAGATGGCCAGTGCTGGACAGAAGGAAGCAAGGCGGGGAGGTGGATCAGACCTTACACTCAGTAACCGTTTTAATTCTCTTCTTCTGCTCAAGGATGAGGGGGGTGATGTAGCCATGACAGGGGTGGTTAGAGATGGAAAGGGAGTGAGGGGCAGGAGGCAGGGGCCGGATAGCAGTAAGAACAGGGGGAAACCTGGAATGCAGGAAAATGGGGGGAGCAGTGAATCAGAGCAGGAGGGGCAGGGGGAAGAAAGCACAAGGAGAAGGACCAGTTGGGAGGAAAGGTAAAGAAGAAGAAGGACCAGAAGTACAAGGAGGATTCAGTAAAGGGAGCTGAGGGTTTAGGCCAGGGGAGCACAACAAGCAAGGAGGGACTAAATGGAGACAGGAAGGAAGGGAGGACGAGCCAGGCTAGTTTAGCAGATGGGGGAGAAGGACCAGTTAAGTAGCAGTGAGGGGGAATTAGCAAGGTACAGAAGGATACTCAGGAGGAGGAGGCATAGGATTGGAGGGAGGAGGGGTGGCCAGGGTAAATAAGAAGGGGTGGCATGGCACCCAGATAGGGAGGAACAAGGAGCCGGCTGGGTGGAGGGGCCGGTAGAAAGGATGAGGGACATGGAAGGGGGGGAATGGAGGAAAAGGAGTGGTCAGAGTGCTCCTGTTGGGGGATTCTATGATCAGGGGTATCAAAAGGGATAGGGAGGGAGAAGCCTGGCCAGTTAGAACAAAATGCTTCCCTGGACTAAGCACGAGGTATATCAGCTAGCAAAGGAACTGTCGGGGTTCCCCGGACATACTGGTCCACCTGGGTACAAATGACATTGAGGGAAATAGCGAATTAGAGATACAGGCAAGATTCAGGGAGCTTGCCAGGGTCTGTCTTGACATACAGTAGGATGCACAGTTTCCTTCTCAGAAATCCTGCCGGTGCCAAGGGCTAGTGGGGAGCACAAAAGGAAGATTAGGGAGATAAACCAGTGGCTCAGGGAGTGGTGTGAGGCCAGAGGGTATGGGTTGATGGGGGATTGGGGAGACCTGGGAGGATAAGGAGCTGTATGCTAGAGATAGGCTCCATCTCAATTTGGAGGAGGAATCCTTAAGTTGAAAATAGAGGGTTCATTGGTGAAAAGTGGGGTTTAAACTTGTGAAGGGGAGGATGGGAGAAAAAGGCTGTCAAGGGTGCCAATAAGGAGACTCTGTCTCCACACCCCTGGGAGCAGGAGGATTGCAGGAAAAGGCCGACTGGCAAAGTGCAGACCAGGGAAAACAGAATCCCCATGGGAACACGAGCAGGGAAATGGAAGTATAGGGAAAGGGTGGAAGGTAGTCCTGCTAAATGCCAGAAGCTTGGGCAATAAAATGCCTGAGCTCAGGCGATGCTGACTGAGGAGCAGTGGATGTGGCAGCGGTCACTGAGACTTGGGCCACTGCAGGACATGACTGGGACCTGAACCTGGAGGGTTACACTATGTTCAGGAAGGACAGGGGGAGGGAAGGGGAGGAGGGGTTGCAATGATAGTCAAAAACTGCATTGGCATAGGGGGAGTAGAGGAGGCAGAGGGAACTGTGGAGGCGATTTGGGTTACCTTGATAACAAGGGGGGGCAAGAGAGTAAAAATAGGAGTGGTGTATAGACCCCCTGCCCTGGCAGAGGAGCTGGAATAGAGTCTGGTGGCAGATGTTGGAAGACACTGCAGACTGGGCAGAGGAACGGTGGTGGTGTTGGGGGACTTGAACATGCCAGGAACAGACTAGGAGACTATGACATCCTCTGTGACCAGGGAACAGAGGTTGTTGGATGTCTTTCAAGACGCGTTCCTAACTCAGCAGGTGGGGGAACCGACCAGGGAGGCGCAGGTACTGGATGTGGTCCTGGCAGACAGTGACCAGATTGGGGGCCTGGAGGTAAGGGACCCGTTGGCGGGGAGTGACCATGCCACGGTCTGGTTCTGCCTGGACCTAGGAGGGGTAGAAGGCTGCACAAAGACGGAGGTAACTGACTTCAGGGGGACGGATTTTAAGGAAATGGGAAGGATCCTTAAGGAGCATTTGGATGTGATTGGGTCAGACATGGACGCTAATAGTAGGTGGGAAATCATCAGGAGAGGGGTGCAGGATGCTACCAGCACCTGTGCAAGAGTAAGACGAAAATGCGGTAGGGCCCAAAAACCCTGCCGGTGGACCAGGAGGTGGTGCAGGGAAAGAAGGCAGCCTATAGGCAATTCAAGTGCTCAAGGAGTGAAAGGGATCGAGGGGAGTATG
Source organism: Neoceratodus forsteri (assembly GCA_016271365.2). Classification (NCBI taxonomy): domain Eukaryota; kingdom Metazoa; phylum Chordata; order Ceratodontiformes; family Ceratodontidae; genus Neoceratodus; species Neoceratodus forsteri. Next base: position 1,138,926,945 of record CM028133.1, read on the forward strand.
AGCTGATGGCTAGAAGGGCCACTAGGGTGGTGAGGGCGGCTAAGGCAAGGAAGGAGCAGAACCTGGCCAGGGAAATTAGGAGAGGAAAGAAGGGGTTCTTTAGATACATTGGGGAAAAACGAAGGGTGAAGGGGCAGATTAGCAGGATTAAAACAGGGAGAGATGGGCACAAGACCGGGGAGCAGGCTGAGGTACTAAATGAGTACTTCACCTCAGTTTTCACCAAGGAAAATGGGGGTGCTGCATCATACATGGGAGGAGACAGAGATACTGAGGAAGGAAGGACCCTTACCGATCGGCGGGTCTGGGGAGAGGGGGAGGCATCAATGGCAGGAAGGGGGAAGGGTAAGCAGGGAGAAGAGGTAGCGGAAGTGGAAATCACAGCAGAGAGAGTGAGCGAAGCCCTCAGGTCCCTTAAGATGGAGAAAGCACCGGAACCAGATAAATTACATCCCAGAGTGCTGAAGGAACTTGCAGATGTCCTGGCAAAACCCCCTGGCGGAGCTTTTCACCATCTCTCTGAGGACAGGGCGGGTGCCCCAGGACTGGAAGGTGGCACATATAGTGCCTATCCACAAGGGGGATCAAGGGAGGTGGCAGGGAACTTCAGGCCTGTCAGCCTGACATCGGTGGTGGGCAAGGTGATGGAGGGCATTGTCAAAGAGAGGCTGGGGGGGGGCCTGGAAAAGTCAGGGTGCCTGGACGATAGACAGCATGGATTTGTCCTGGGGAAATCATGTCAGACAAACCTTGTGGAGTTCTATGACTGGGTGACGAGTGCCTTGGACCTGGGTAGACCAGTGGATGTCCTCTTTCTAGACTTCAGCAAGGCATTTGACTCTGTTGCTCACGTGGGCCTGTTGGATAAGCTGGGAGAAATGGGGGTTGGGAACCAGATGATCAGATGGATAGGCAATTGCCTCCAGGACTGGACCCAGAGGGTCGTAGTTGGCGGGATAGTCTCATCCCCAAGGAGGATCATTAGTGGGGTCCCACAGGGATCAGTTCTTGGGCCCCTCCTGTTCAACGCCTACGTCTCTGACATAAGGACAGGAATTAGGAGTGAGATGAGTCTATTTGCAGATGACTCAAAACTGGGGGCGGTGGTGGATGGGGAGGAGGGGAGGGTGGCCCTACAGGGGGACCTGGAGGCTCTGGAAAGATGGTCTAGAAAGTGGATGCTGAGGTTCAATGCAGGAAATGCAGGTACTCCACCTGGGGCCAGAAATCCAGGCAAGTGTACACCCTGGGGGATGCTACAAGTCTCGATGGCTGAGAGGGACCTGGGGTGGTGGTGGATGTCAAGATGAACTCTGAGACTTGTAGGAGGGCAGCAGCCAAGGCCAACAGGATGCTGGGATGCATCGCTGGGGGTATCACCTCCAGAAGGAGGAAGTGATACTCCCTCTGTATAACTGCTTGGTGAGGCCGCACCTCGAGTACTGCGTGCAGTTTGGAGCCACACATAAGAGGACATTAAACTCTTGGAGAGGGTCCAGAGGAGGGCAACCAAAATGATTTGGAGCTTGGGGACAGGACCTATGAGGAGGCTCAAGAGCTAAATATATACACATTGGAAGAGAGAAGGGACCGGGGGACATGATAGAGGTCTTCAGGTACATGAAGAGGGTAAATAGTGGAGGAACAGTCAGAGTGCTTTGAAGGAAGGAGGAGGGAGCCACTAGAGGGCATGGGTGGAAGCTGGAGGGGGGGAAGATTCAGGGGAGAAAGGAGGAGGTGCTACTTCACTGGGAGGGTGGTGGAGCCATGGAATGCTCTGCCTAGGGGCTGGTGGAGGCAGAGGCGGTGGAGGGGTTCAAGAGGGTGGGACAGGTACAGGGGAAGGGTTCTGGAAGCAAAACCCAATGCAGCAAGAATATCTGGAACTGGGAAGGGAGAAGCCAGAGAAGGCGAGGGGGGCCGCAAGGTCAGCACCCAGGGTTGGGGCTGACCAAACGAGCAGACACGAAAGACCATTAGGCCTATTCTGCTGGCATTTTAGTATGTTAGTATGTAAAATTTTGGTGACTGGGTAGGCCCACTGAGACCATAATGGTCCCTTTTTCACGGGCGACCTGGGATTAATTATAGGCAACAGAAGAATAAAAAGTAGGAAAAATTCAAGGGAAATTGAGCAATACAGACATTACAATCAGGACATACTGTACGATTAAAGGCAGGTTAGGTACAATTGAGGATTAACATGAAGAGTAAAATAGTTTCACAAGAATGACAATTACATAATGTTCATTGAATGGGACAGTTTCACAAAAATTACAGTTATAAGTGTCTCATCAGCGATAAAGGTCCCAAAATGGGAGTAAAGGCATGCCAGGTGCCTGACAGTAGCTACAAAGGTAGTCCACTGTACTGGTCCTCAGCAGTAACATGCACAGAGGCTTAGCCCCAACAGGTAGGTCTTAAGGCCTTTTTTAAAGCTCCCAAGGGAGCTGCAGTCTTGAAGATTACTAGGAAGGCCATTCCAGAGGAACAGAATGTAGGTCATGAAAGACCGAAGACCTTGACATGTCCGGACTCTAGGGACATGGAGGAGTTGCCGATTAGTGGACCTTAAGGTTCTTGCAGGCTGTTTAAGAATTAAGGTGCAACTCAGACTGGGGGGGACATTTGTAGAAGCTTGAAGGACAGACACAGGGAAGAGTATGCCAGCCTGCCCTCAAGGGAGTGCCAATTTAGTGAGTGCAATATTTTACACTGGTGTTCTAAAGGCAGGGCACCCACGGCAAAGCACCCGACTCTATGATACAATATTCCTAGTTTTTGCATCTCCATGTTTTGTAGTGAGTGTCGCACTGGGGCCCCATAGAATAGGGTGTGCAGCAGCATGCCGGTGGCTACCCTTAACTTAGATGTCTGAGTGAGAAAAGGGCTCAGATGATACAGGAGACCAAGCTTCTGGTTTAGCGTCTTGGTTAGTTGATCAACATGAACCCTGAAGGAACAGTCTTGATCAATATACACGCCCAGGTATGTAATGCAATCCACAACCTCTACAGGATAACTACTGGACAGGCAGGGGGACAGTAAGCATGATCTATCAGGGTCCAGCCTACTGGGTCCAAAGAGGATGGCTTCTTTTTTCACACAGAGGACTAGCCGATTAGTCAGGAACCAGTTTTCCAATATGGCGAGGTCATGGTTCAGAAGTTGATTTAGCTGTGCTGCATCCAGAGCATATCTGTATAACACGGCATCATCGGCACAGAGGGTCACCTTGGCTCCTCCGCAGTGCTTAGGTAAGTTATTAATGAATAGGGAGAATAGGAGGGGCCCCAATACTGAACCTTAGGGGACCCCTTCAGAGATGGAGTGCTTGTCTGACTTCAACCCCAGCCTCCTGACTATTTGAGATCTACCATGCAGGTAATCTATGAACCACTGTACTGAGTGGTTGTCCAATCCAAGGGATCTGAGCTGCGAGATGAGTAGTTGATGGTCCACCAGATCAAAGGCCTTGGTAAGGTCTATAAAGATTGCACCAGTTAGTTGGCCTTTATCTCGGGCTGCGAGGATGTTGGATGTAAGGCTAACCAAGGCAGTGTCAGTGCCATGTCATTTTCCAAATCTGTGTTGTCGGGGAATAAGGAGGTTATGTTGTTCAATATATTCCTGGACTTGTTGGTACACAATTCTCTCAAGCATTTTGTTTAGTGTGCAGAGTATGGAAATTGGTCTGTAGTTCTCGACCAGCTCACTGGGCCCCCCCTTTGAGGATGGGGGTAATCAGGGCAGTTTTCCAGGCTGTGGGAACTTTACCTTCCATCAGCGACCTGTTGCATAACCAAGTGATTGGTGTGGCAATTTCTTGGTCTGCTAGTCTGAGTAACCCATGTTCTAGTTTGTCGTAGCCTGCAGAACCAGTGACCTTAATATTCCTGATCAGCTTTAGGACTTCAGTTTTAGACACCAGCTTAAGGTGGAAGTTAGATGATGAGGGAAGATCCTCTGTATCATCAGAGGGTGTCTGGCTCGGGCTGCAGGGGTGAACCTTAAGCCTGTCAAGATCAGTGAGGAATACATTAAAGGCATTAGCAGTGTCTTGTGGGTTCGTGTGGCGTACACCACCCACAACAGTATCACATGCACTTTGCGTGTGATGTCCCTTCAGGAGTGTGTTAATTTGAGACCAGAATTGTTTGGGGTTAGAGAGATGTTTTGCTTGCAAGTTCTTGAGGTACGGTCGCTTGGCCTGTTTTAAGTCTCTTACATTTGTTTCTGAGCATTCAGTACAGGACCCAATCATTGGCCAATTTAGTGGATTTGTACCTGCCCCAGGCCCTGTCTCTTTCCCTCACGAGCTTTTTTAGATCACGCATCAGTCACCTGGACTGTTGTGCTTTGACCCTCATTTGTTTAAGGGGGGGGCATGCTTACTGGCAGCAGAGAGGAAATTCTTAGTGAAGAGGTCCAAGGCTGTGTCTATACAGGGGGCGAGTTTTATCTGAGCCCAGTTCATTGCCGATAGGATACCTCGGAAGGAGTTAGCATCAAATTTAGAGTAGTCACGTGCCAGAAAGGTTCAGGGGAGTGGAGTTGGATAATCCTTTTTCCGTATATCAAAGATAGGGGTGTGGTCACTTAAGGAGTCGGCAAAAGTGCCGGCCAGCTTGAATCTACTGGGGTTGGACACCAAGATCCAATACAGAGTGGTGTGGTTACCGGATTTCAAATTCAGTCTTGTAGGTTCCTGGATAAGTTGGGTAAGATTGGCCTCTTGCAAATTGGACTTAATGTCACTTTTAGTCGAGGGGCCCCAGTGGAGGTTAAAGTCACCCATAATTATTTTCTCCCAAGAAGGCAGATCAGGGATAAGTCTGGTAAGGGCTTTAGTGCTCCCACTGCAGTCTTTGGAGGGTTGTATACACAGCCAATCAGAAAGGGCTCAGTACCACCCAACAGGAGTTTAACAAAAAGTGCTTCGCAACCCACATCAGCCATGGCTGGGATCTCTACTATAGGCACTGTTAGTGATTCCTTAACGTATATGATGACCCCTCCACCCTTCTTTCCTATTCTGTCCTGTCAAAAAGTTTTAAATCCAGGGATCTCAATCTCATGTGCTAAGATGCAAGGTTTAAGAGATGTCTAATACATCAGGGGAGTGCTGGTCAACCCAGGCCTTCAGTTCTTGTAGTTTGGGTCTGAGACTATTTACACAGATATGAACCAGTTTCAGCCCTTTTGTATTGGCCCAGCAGGGCAAGGAGGAAGTTACATTTGGAATATTGGTACAGGGAGGATCTGGGTTGGTTTTAATATCCCCTGCTAGCAGGAACTTTAAAAGGACCCACACCTTCCGGAACGTCTGGAATGGGTGATGGAAGAACAGGCGTTGTGTAATCTGAGGAATGTAGTGCAAGCATAGCAATTGCCACCTTTCCCGAGATTATTCAAAGTAAGTAGGCTGGGGTAGGGGTCTAGTTGGGGGTAAACACATGGATAATGAGCTACTGTGAGATTAGGTGGCCAGTTATTTTCCACCAGAGAGTTCAACATCAATTGGTCTGTAAATAATGTAAACAGGATATAGCCACTCCCCAGAAACATGCCCAGAAACATGTTCAGTCTAGTACAGTGGTTTATGACACCTTAGTGCTCATCAAGGCAACAGCTTGTGAAATCACAAATAGCAGTTGTGTGGGTAGCAGAGTAGTAGGCAGAGTGAAAAAGAACACCTCACGTTTGCTCCACGTTAAGCAGGTGGTGCCAAAATAAGGGGGGAAAGTGGAATAAGAGGGTGTAGTGTGAGGTAAGCGCTACTAGAGGGGGTTGGTAGAGTATAGTACTGAGTGGGGGACGCGATTGTCAGAGCTGTTTTTGTTGTAGCGGCCACTATGCTATGGAATCTGCACTGGCTGCCAATACAGTGACAGACCACTTTAAAGGTTAGGCTTCTGACCTACAAAGCCCTCCATGGACAGGGACCGAGCTACCTGCAAGAGCTCCTGGCTCCCTACGGCCCTGGACGGCCTCTCCGCTCAACTGATGAGGGGCTGTTAGAGGTTTCCAGGGTGCAGTTGAAGACATCTGGTACCCGGGCTTTTATATTCGTGGCACCATCCCTGTGGAACTCTCTACCTCATCAGATTACAGCGTGCAGGACCATGGAGAGCTTTAAGATCGACTTAAAAACTTACCTATTCAGACAGGCTTTTAATATTTGATGTTTTGAGAATTTTAAATTGATGCTGATGTATTTATGTGAAGTTGATATCTTTATGAGAATTTTAGTTGGAAGTCTGATGTATTTATGCAATTCTGTTTTATGGTATTTCTTATGTGAAGTGCTTTGATGCTCTGAATTCCGCTATACACATAAAAAATATTATATTATATTGTACAATGCCTCTGATATGTGAAAATTGTACCCTGTGTTACTCTGTTCATTCACGTATCATGTACTGTATGTGCCAAGTACTATCTCATTCTAACTTTATCTTCATTTGCTTCTACGAGTGTCATTCTGCCATTTTCTTTCTCTGTTGTACTTACATGTATCTAGGCTTACTAGCACATGCATTGTACCCTATATAATCTGTTATTGTTACCCTGAATGTGCTATATTCTGATGTTCAACATATGTAAAGAGCTTTCGCTCAAAGTTATTAAATCCGAGATTCCAACAAATAATAATAAATAAATAAAACATCCCACTGCCCCTGCATGGGGAGCATTACTCCCCATCCATCACACTCCTACACATGGGGACATCTGCATCACACTTCCTCTACCACCATCCCACCTCTGCATACAGAGAGTACTCCTAACCCCATTCCACCTTTGCACATGGGCGCACTCAGCAACAGCCAGAGACAAAGATGTCAGTCAGGCATCTGCTTTTCCACATCTATTCCCGCTCCACATTATAAGCTCCAAGTTGGGCAGAACATCAGTGGAGTTGAGATGTAATGAGTGGATTGCCCTGGGAGATGGTACCAATACCCCTCACCACCTCTCTGAATGAGAGAAGTCCCCTTCCATGAATCAATCTTTATTCTTTTCTCCACTCACCACTTTTCTGTCGATTACCCTTTTGTTGGCTTGCCTTAACAGTCGCTCACCTCCCAAGACAGGACTACAGACCACTAGGCCAGGGCAGATTTTTCCTCAACCTCTACTGCCTTCTCTTTGGACCACACCACCAGTTCAGCCAGTGTCCAGCAGAGTCAAGAAGATGTGCTGCACGTTACTTGCAGCTCGGCCCCAGATGGGTCTGTTCCTTCTGTGGTATACCATACTTCAAGTTCTTCCACAGTTCAACTGAGGCTAGAGAAGAGCAGCACATAGTCCTACTCTACCACCATGAGAGTGAACGGGACAGCACAACTTGCTCGGCACTGCACAGATGACACAGCACAGCAGCGTGCTCACTAGTGTGTCTCTCCAGGCACATAGTCCTACTCTACCACCATGACAGTGAATGGGACAGCACAACGTGCTCGGCACTGCACAGACGACACAGCACAGCAGCGTCCTCACTAGTCTGTTTCATAAGGCACATAGTCCTACTCTACCACCATGACAGTGAAAGGGACACCACAACGTGCTCGGCACTGCACAGATGACACAGCACAGCTGCGTGCTCACTAGTGTGTCTCACCAGGCACATAGTCCTACTCTACCACCATGACAGTGAATGGGAAACACAACTTGCTCGGCACTGCACAGACGACACAGCACAGCAGCGTCCTCACTAGTCTGTCTCACCAGGCTTCTCACACTCTCTCTGGTAATGAAGTCTTTTAGCTCAAGCTGTGGAGCCTGCAATACAAGCAGACTTGATAGACCAAATGGCCTTCTTCTGCTGACTTCTTTGTATGTTAGTATTTTGCACAAATATTAACTTCTCTCTGAGTTGAAAATGTAGAGAAGATTAGTTGAACATTGTTTTCTATTTCTCCAAACCTTTACTTTGGAAATTTGTAAAAACAATATGGAAAAATAACACAACCTTTTTCACAAGTCTTGACCTCCCATAAAGGGAATGGCTTATAACTTATTTAGGAGTCATTCAAGAGCTATCCCAAGGTCAAGATTTAGTAAACTATACATTTAATGCATTTTAATAGTAGAAGTTGCCAAAGAGGAAATAAAAGAAAATAATCAGTGGCACAGCATAGATGCCTAAAAGATATCAAATCATTTGCCTCAAAGTTTCACAGACAGCCATGTATTCTTTATGTGTGTGAGCATTGTTTTCTTCTGTGTCTTCCTTCCTCCCCCTACCTGGTCAATGATGCTTCACATATAGATATTGCTAGCTAATGCTTATTAAAATTAATCTGCTGCTTTTTTCCTGAAAGGATTTAACATGATCCCATCCTAAAAAGGTCTAATATGCCCCCAATAAGCAGATCATTTCATTTCAAGTGATTTTTTTTGTTCATATTAAGAACTAAAGAATTCCATTGGTGTGGTTGACACTGCTAGGATAACATCAGCATCTGCTGTTAAATTAGGCCTGACAAGATAGAAACCATATATTCTGGTAGCATAGTGGTTTTAGAAATCAGGTTGTCAGAAATTCTATAGCAGTTATCCCAAACAAATGTAAATATCTCTCAAAGTATAGGAGTTACTCATAACTCACTAATATGAAAGTTGTGCAGGGCAAAACTAGCTTTCAAATGAGCCTATTCATTATTCTGCACTAATTACATTTTTTAAACTATGGCCATCTGAGTACCAGAATTTTCATTTTTCTTCACAATTTTCACTTTTCAGATGGCTATATTTGAAAAAATCTACTGAATTCAGATTAGTGACTACCCTCATTTGAAAGGTCATGTTATCCTTAACAACTTTCATGTTGCTTGTATATTGTTAACGTAAGAACTTTCCGAGATATTTACATGTGTTTGGCATGACTCCCACTGTGTTCACTCAGAGAGAAAAAATGAGGTTGTTTGGAAGACCATATCTTACAAAATATAAAGAATTCAGATTAGTGACTACCCTAATGTTAAAGGTCTTTTTGCCCTAAACAGCTTTCACACCGGTTGTTTTTGTGCACCTTAAATAGTTTTAAGGATATTTAGATTTGTTTGTAAGGTGAAAAGCAGCTTTGAGTTCAGTGTCCATCATTCTAAACAGAAAGAAGGGAGTATTTTTAGCTGCCATAAGGATTTGTAGTGTTATGAAAAGATACACTGAAAACTACTGAAAAAAATGTGTTCCATGGAAACCTCTTTTCAAGCTAATGTGACATGGCTGTAGGCTCCGCCCACAGCCATAAAAAGGGGTCCACATAAAAGTGTGTTGTCTAACTTATGTATAATATCTAGCAATGGAATACGTATAAATTATCCTCAGCAGAGGGAGAACTAACTCCTGAAGTTTCACCCTGTAAAAAGGCTTTTTCAAAGGGCTGCACCCCTAGAGTATAATCACTTTTATAGCAATCTCTTGACTACGTAATTAATAAAATTTAAAGTGACACAGTGCAATTACTGCTAAAGTTTCTCCCTAGACAAGAGTAAATTCTATATAAATACCCAAAAATGAAAAACATCTATTCATTAGATGATATTGCCATCATTTATAATTAATCTTATCTTAAACACAGTACCTTAACAAGTTTACGATTTGAAAAAATACATTTTGGAAAAAGTTTTATCATGATTGGCACAGAGGAATATTAAAATCCCAAAGAAAGTTGATTGGGATTTTGCATGCACTGTCTTTCTCTGCTAGATAGTATAGGGAGACTGGACAATACAGGTTTGTGTATGTGACAACCCACCTCTCCCTCGGGGCTGAAACAGCTTTTAGAGAGGTGTGTGTGTCCTCGGGTATTCGCTGCCACCAGCTGGACTTTCTTTCCGGCACCTCTTTCAAGTGTACAAACTTGAATAATCACACGTGCAATTGCACAAGTTAAAGTCTGGTAGTGTGTCTCTTTCAGGTGGCGGATGCTACACAGAGTTTACCTTAGCCAGTGGAAAACCAAATCTTACCTTAGAAAATGACATCAGAGTCACAACTGTTGAGCAAATAAATAGCTTTTACTTAACAGAAAGTGCAATGAGCATTTACAGGAAATGTATTTACAACACAAGAGGTAACACTCATACAGGAAAAGTAAACAAATGCTTTTAAACAACAGATGGCAAAAGAAGAAGGCTATTACTGAAATATACTATCACTAAACTTACCCTTCCCTGTCCTTACAAGAGACACTGGGCCCTGTTCTAACTGCCAGCTCCCACGGACATACCAGGTAGGCTCCAAGCTTATGTTTCCCCTCACAGCTTCCAAAGGCAAGAGAGAGTTCTCTGTCTTACAGAAGCTTATATAGTCTATGGAGACTAGGTCATTCCTATTCTCCCCTTAAATGCACCAACCAACTAACATGTATGTATTTAATTGTCCCAATCAGAGTGAACACCTATTGGTGACCAATTATATTCCCTTTTCACCTTAAGTTTATATTTGAATGATCCAATCCATTCAAACTGCCCTGTGTCTGTGTCTGCAAGGTCTGTGTGTGTCTGGAGATGTCCACTCGAGATTTATGACCCAGCTCTTATCTAGCAGCTAGGAATTCCACAAGCTGGTTGCTGCTGGAGGATTTCAGCCTCAGTGTATTTTTTCCACACTGCTAAAAAAATAAGGCATCTACAGAATCCAAACCATTAACTCTTTCCTTCCCATTTCTGTCACAGTGTAAACCTCCTTTTTCTTACTGGATGGTGAGTGCCATGACTTTTGTGTTCTTTGTGAGGTACTGACCCTTCAGAACCCATGGGTGCTACTCCTGGTTAAACAACTAAAAAAAAAAAAAAAAAAAAAAAAACAATACTGAAACTGGAAGTCCCTGTGGACAGGACGGCATGAGAAGGGAGGTCTACAGACTGTTCTTGAGGATTCCTAGAAGCCTTCAGAGGCCAGGACCAACACCATGGATGGCTGCAGCCACTACTAGGGGCATCATCACTCCCCCTTCTCAAGAGGTCTACCAGGGGAAGAATCATCATCACCTCTTCAAGTTGACACCACACAGCCCTTGCCCCTGTGTCAGTTCATCTCCCAACACCTCAAATGGTGTCAGGTAGGGACCCAATGTTGAGGCTGGCACCATTCCTCTCAATGACATGACAGTGCTATCAGGGGGTCAGCAGCAAGCCATGACATCAAGAATAGCTTTGGTCTCACCACTAGGGACATCTGCTGCCCAGGGCAGACAGACTTGGGAGGCTGTGCAGCAGACCACCAGGTGGAGCCAACTGTCCACCAGCTCGACCCCCCAGAGAAGCCCATGCCTCAGTTAGGTGAGATTGAGGAGGACTCTGTGCTTCTGTAACACCAGAGTTCCTTGGAAGAGGCCCAGGGAAAGGCCCAGAGACTGTGCTGTGTACTCAGAGTGTGACGCCTGCCTCCAAAAGTAGGGATCGGATGGGCCTACTTTACTGCATGGATCCTGAGGATATGGCAGTCCAACGAGAAGCAGTCATTGTACATATCCATTTAATCAGAAGAGCCCAGCAGGTCCACCAGTGCTGATACCAATCCATCACAAGAATAAGTTGTGATGGATTACACACACCTTCCAAGAAGCAGTCATCATTGACTCCCACTGATACCCTCAGCTGTTCCTGCTTTAACCCTCCTTAATACCTATCCCCAGTTTCTGCCTTCCTACCATGACCTCCCCCCCAGCAGGGTTCTCAATATCCTGAAGGGAGAAATCAGGAAATGGCTACCCCTTTTCCTCATAGCAGCGTCAGTGGCTCAGTAGGTAGTACACTCGCCTCTGAGGCCGGGAGATCAGGGGGCTGTGGGTTCAGTTCCCACATCTGGCACTTGGGTTAATATCCCAGTACTGACACTGTAGTGCAGCATGAGAGGGGTGCTCCACTTCTGAGGTGCCGGTTTTCAGATGAGACGTTAAACTGAGGTCCCATCTGCTTGGATTGGTGGTAGTTCAGGTGGATGTTAACGATCCCATGGCACTTATCGATAAGAGTAGGGGAATTTTATTGAGAAAGTTGGACTTCATTACAGAAAAAAGAAACTAAACAATACAACAAACAGAAAAACTGCAAAACGACAAAAACAAATCAAGCCAAACATATACATACAGAAATTATAAAACAAGAGGGAAACACCCTTTAAACCTCAGTAAAAAGATCACAGTGTGACCATAAATGGAAAAACTGAGGCCCTACAAAACGCTCAAAATCCTGTACTTCAACACTACGAATAGCAATTCTGATATTATCAATGACTTCAGATACAGGAATCAATTTTTGATACAAAACCAGCATACATCTGGCCTGCCATAAATAATAATGAATTAAAGAAAAAACAATAAATAAAGTGTCTTCATGATATTTTTGACATAACGCACCCTGCGTACAAAACATAATTTGAGCATATGATATATGTAACAACATTGGTTCTGACCACAAACCAGCTAACTTAGTCCAAAAGGAAAAAGCAAAGGGACACTCCAAAAAAAGGTGTTGTTGGGTTTCAACAATAACAGAACAACCCTCCCTGGGGCAAAATCGAGCATCTAATGCTTTGTGCTTATGAATGCCTTTAACACTCAGACGCCCATAATTACCTAACCAGACTACATCCCACACATAGGAAGGCAAACGAGGATTACAGAGTTGTTGAAGAATCTATTCAACCCGATGTTCAGGACAAACGGAAAAGCCACCTTATCCTGTGCTTCTTTCCTTCAAATGGTGTCATAAAGAAGTAATCTAGATAACATACAAAAATCCTGAGGACGTAAATCCCAAGCTGAAGCCACCTTAATAGCTTCTTTCCCATATAAAGGAACATCAGAAAATCAAGAGACCCACCCTTTTTTTTCCCAAATCCCAACTGGGAAGGCAAGGCATTAACCAACGCAACAACAAGGGTTTCCAACTCACCATCCCTGGTTTTAAGGCTTTCCCAAAATTAGTGTTAAAAAATATACTGTAAAAGAAAGCCACAGGGTTAATCATCGCAACCCCTCCCTCCTTATATGGTCTATAGGTTATGCTCCTCTTCACCAGGTCCAATCTAGACCCCCACAACCCTTGAAAATAAATCCTATACAATCTAGAAAAACAATTCATGGGTGGTGGAAATACATAACAAAGATATAAAAAAAAAATGGGAAGCATCAATGTTTTGAGCAACATAACACGTTTTTTACCAATCAGATATTGTTTCCATCCCGAAATCAAACCCTCAGCCTTTCCTAAGGCTAATTGGCAATTATAATGACATGCATTATCAGTCCTCCCCCCAAAAAAAAATACCCAAGTACTTAAAAGGGCGAATATCAATTGATATCCCAGCATATTGACCTGATTGCGGAAGAATTAGGTGTCCAATAGGAACCCCAATACTTTTGCCAAAATTAATTCGGGAACCAGAAACCGAAGAATAAGTACTGAGAACTTGTAACACATCGTTTCAACCGTACCAATATCCACCGTTAAAACCAAATCATCTGTATATGCTAAGATTTTAACTGGAGCTAATGGGGGGGGGGGTGACCCCCTAACTCCAAAATCTGAGGACAAAGAGAAATCGCCTGAATCAATGTATCGATACAAAAGTTATACAAAAGGGGGCTTAGTGGGCAGCCTTGTCTGACACCTCTACCCATCCTAACAGGATTACCCAACCAACCATTCACATTAGGAAGGATTGTAGCCTCTGTATATAGAGCTTTAATCCAAAGGAGAAACTGGCAAGGAATCCCAAATGCACCTAACGCTGCAAATAAAAAATCATGAGCAACCATATTGAAAGCCTTCTCTTGGTCTAACCCCAACACCCAACCAGAAACCTTACCTTCTCACCCAGCGCAAACAATTCCCGTAACAGAATTAAATTACCATTTTGGCACCTTCCAGGGATACCACAAGTCTGGGCAGGACTAAGACGTGATGCAATTTTTATAAGCCTGGCCACCAAAATTTTAGCCATGATTTTATAATCAACATTTAATAAACTTAAAGGTCTCCAATTTTGTAATTCAGTACGATCTCCCTGTTTTTTTAAAAATGAGAACTAAAATAGCTTCCTTCATGGACTTAGTAACTGTACCCATGGTCAGCATATCATTAAATAAGAGAGATAGAGCCGGAACCAAATCCTTTTTAAATATTTGAAAAAAACGAGCAGTAAGGCCATCTGATCCTGTTGCAGAAGTAACATTCAGACTGTCAATGGCACATGCCACATGCCACTTCTGTGGGTAAAATATCACCAGACATTTCTTGCTCCTCTAAAGGAAGTGGTGGAAGATGTAAGGATTCCAAGAAGGGTTTAGCATCTTCGCAACTTGGAGAATTGCCCAAATAGAAAGGACATGTTGTTCCACCACCTGAACCATTACCCCTGGATCTGATACCAGATCACCACTGGGTGACCTGAGTTCCTGAATAAACTTAGAGTCCACCCGTCCTTTGCAGTCTTAGAACACATTCAGGCCACCCTTGGTCACCTGTGTCCCAAATCGTGCCTCCTGCCCCAATGAACTCGCCCTATCATATTGCAGAGATTTCATTTGTGAGCAAAGCACTGCAATCTGAGCACTATAATTCAAATCCGTCGTATCTGATAAGGAAATCAGATGCTGCAGTTGGTGCCTTAGTGCTAGATATGATAAGTAAGTTGCAGTATGTTTTGCTGCTGCTTGTCCCTAAAAAATTTGCCGCCATCTGTGTTTTGAGTCATCCCACCACTCACAAGGGTCTTCATAAACATCTGCCACCGAAAGTCTGGCTGCCCATTCCTTCCTCCATAGTTTTTGTAGGCGATGGTCCTCTAACAGAGGATCATTAAGCTGCCACCTATTTTTTTTTTCTACATCTTGGAGTATTCTTCCAAGAACAGGTCACCTTAAGCGCTACATGATCGGAAAACTTCACACCCAGAGTATTACATGATAGAATCCATAACACTTGAGATAAAAAAATGAAATCAATACGAGTCCGCAATGGCCCTTTAAAAAAATTAAATCCCCCCCCGACTCATGACATGATCTATATGCATCTACCAACTGAGCAATGGTAACCATCTCTTTCAAGACGACTGAATCACAAAATAATTTTGTGGTCTGTAACCCTCTATCCTTCTGATACAGCCCACAATTAAAATCTCCTACCCACAAAATCAATCTAGAGGAATGCAAGTAAGGCCGAATTAACTGAAAAAACTAAACCTTCTGTGCTTTAGATTGAGGGGCATAAACACCAATAATCCAAAATCTTTCCCCGCAATAGGAAAAATTCAACAATAATGCACGACCAGGCTGAATAGCAACCAACCGTGATACCCAGAAATCAGAGTTGGAAAATAAAATTCCCACTCCATCACATTCGTCAGTACCGGAAGACCAAAAAGAAGGACCAGAAGTCCATGCCCAAGAGGCTTGTTGAAGCTCACGGTTAGATTTTAGTCTGGTATCCACTAGGCAAATTATATCACAGATGAAATCTGGTAAGGTTATAAGCCCCCCCAAAACTTTCTAGGTCCTTTAATACTTTTGACATTTAATGTACACACACAGACAAAGTCTCCTTCATGAGGTACCCAAGGGTGACTTACTCCTCCGACTTTGTCTAGTCCTTTTCGCAATGGGGTCTAAATCCCCCCCTCCCTCAGTGTCCGTACAGGAACGAATAGAAGAGCTATCTGTATCTTCCCCACCTGAATCTTTATCGGAGACGTCTGTAGCTAAAACAGCAAATTTATTTCCCACTCTCCATGTATTACCCCTCACATTTTTACCTTGACCCAACACCACTGCACCTTTCCGTGTTCTTTTATGAGAATTTGAACAAATCCAACTGCCTCAGTGCCACACTCCATGTTTACGAGGGCATTGTGGTGTCAACCCTTACTGTATTTTCTGAACCAATCACCTCAGAAACAGGAATGTCCTCCACACCCTCCGTCGGATCTATCTCCACAGATGGAGGATAGACCCTATTGTCCTTAACACAAACATCCTTTGACTTAACCACTGGTTCCCCAGACCTAGAGGTAGATGTGTTCTGAGTCTGAACACGAGCTGCACTACTCTTATCCTGCTCCTGTTGAGCCAAGGAAATCAATCCCACATGACAGGCAATTATCCCTATTATGGGATGCCCAAGGGCAGCGACCATATGCATGCCCAGTTCGTTCACACAAATTACACTTAAAAAGGTTAAGACAGGCACTAGAAGCATGTCCAAAATCAAAGCAATCACTGCATTTTATAGTGTCACAGGCTCAGCTAAAATGAGCTCTGGAACCACACTTAAAACATGATTTCGGCTGTCCCACATACAAAATAAGACCTTTGTCTTTCCCAAAAAAAAAAAAAAAAAAAAAAAAAAAAAATCGGTAAGTGACTAGGCCCCTTATTCGTGGAATACAATTTCACACAAATCCTCCATCCCCCATCCCAAATGTGTTCACTGTCTAATGTGGGTGTAGGTTTATTAAGCACCTCACAACGTTGTCTTAACCAGAATAGAATATCCTCAATATGTACTCCTTCGTTTTTAAACATGACAGTAATATTTCTAACAGCGGGTTTTGTTAAAGGAAGTGCATGAAAGGGAGACCACGTAGGAGAGGCCTGACAAGCAGCATATTGGGCCCAAAATCTATCTAAACTAGAAACTTGTTTGAAACTAATATCATAATTATGATTTCCCAAGCTAATTAGGGCAAATATCTCTGAGGAAAGAAATTTCATGGATCCTTTAAGTAGAGTTTTCACCACATAGAGCCTAGTCGGAGGATCCACTAACCCCCCTTTATACAATAGGCGAACCGCATTCCTCCTGGGAACAGGTTCACCTTTAGATGAAAACAAATCAGCCAGCTTAAAATCTACTGGTCTATCAGGATCCTTACCCTGTGATTCTAGTAACTGAGGGTCAGGTCCCATCCAAACTGGACCCTCTGGTTCTAGAGACGTAGACAGGGCTTTGACAGGGGAATCAAGCACTTCAGGATTATCCTGTAAATTCTTAGAAACTAACACATTCAAAGCAGGCTCAACAACAGTAAAAGCAGATTTATCACTACCAGACTTTTGCTTAACACCTACAGAAACAGCCCCTTGAAAGTCATTAGTGTTCTGAACTGCCACATTTACCACAGATTCCCCAACCTTGTTCAGCATATTTAAATACGTGGGATCTTGCGAATCAGGAGTCCAAACCCCTCCATCACCCTGTTCCCACCCAGCCCCTTTTAGAGCTTCTTCCAGAGACCATGATGTCCCCCTGTCGAAAAAAGCAGTCGAAGTGTCTTTAGATGTCTTAGAAGCTCGCCTTTCAACAAGATCCACAGTACCTTTTTTACTCCAGCCAGGAGTTTGTGATGACGGAAAGAAGAAAACCTCAGGTCCTTTAGACTTCGTTGAAAAAGCAGAATTCTGCACACCAGGCAATCTGATAAGGATAACACACACGGTTCAGAAGAAACATCACCTCCACCTGAGGACTGTATTAGTTTTTCGGCAATGGGTAAATCCTGCTGGGGCTGTAGGTGCACCGAAAAGTCACTTGGTAAACTGCCAGCCCCAGCTCCAGCTTCCTGATTCAGCGCGTCGCTTGCAAGTGACGCCGACTCCACTGCATCAGTCTGAGTCTTCCCAGACCGAAGAAAAGTTGCCTTAGATGGCCCAAGCGCTGCCTTTGGAAGTGCAGCAATTTCCTCATTCACCACCGCAAGTTCTTGTAGCAGAACTAATCGCTTTGCCGACCAAACCAATTGAGAATTACTTTCTCCAGAGGAACCGACCTCCGGTAACTCGCCAGCCTGAACAGCCGCCTTCCGTTCCTCCAATTCGATGACAGTCGCCATCGCGACTTCTGCAACAGCACACTCTTCCTCCATGGCCCCTGAGAATAGAAGCACAGGAGGAGGCCCTCTCCCCTGTACTCTCACCATCCAGCTCAAGCTCTGACTGCAGCATACCACCAGCAGCCAGTAGGGGAATTTCCCCGGTGTCCTGGCCAAATTTTCTCTCATTCACTATAAATACCACTAACAGCTTAATCTGGTTCAAGGTCAGTTGGCATTAATCTGTATCCTCCTCCCCCAGGTCATGCCTGAAAATAGGCAGGATCTGTCTAGTGCACTTACCCGGTCAACAAAAACTAAATAAATAAATATTCAGTTCTTGCCTCTCCCCCTCTCTTCTCCACCTTCCCTTCTGTGTCACCAGTGTGCAAAACCTAACCCCTTCTTTTTTACTCCAACAGCAATTATATACTACCTCAAGCCTGCTCCTGGTACACTTCATGCACTATTAATGGTTCTATCACATTATTACTGTTTTGTATGTTCATATGTTCTTTGGTATGATTTTGGACATGTATTGTAATTTACCCAATATTCCACTACTGTTTATTGTACAATACCTTGTGTTCCAACTGTTGCACAATCTTATTATGTTGTATTGTTTGTACTACACACATACTATTGTAAGTGATCATCCTTCACAACCCTATGTAACCCCCTCCCCCCAGGTCACACTGTGAGATGAGCAACTTGTTGTTCAGTTTGCCCTCCTGGTGAAACATTTCAATAAATAAATAAATAAATAAATAAAATAAGTTACCCACGGGGTTAACAATGCATAATTACAGGGTGCTGGTGTTTTTGGATTTCATGGCCCCTTCTCTTTCACTTGATTCAGCATTGCAGAAAACCAAAATGCTACAGTTAGTAGGCATCACAAAAACAACAGAAGTAATACAGTTAGAAATTCAGCGGCTGCAACAAATTGAGGTGCTATCACTCTCACAAGGTGCACTCGATGGCAGGAAGAACAGAACTGAGGTGTGTGAGGGAGCTGGCATGGTTATTGGCTGGTGTGCATGGCACCATGTGGAGTGTGCAGGCACTATTAGTACCCAGTGTTAGCTCCCTTGTGCAAACAAAATTTGTTTCCATGAGGTCTTAGTGCCTCTGGACCTAGACCCATTAGTGGGATTCAATGATGACTGCTTCTTGGAAGATCATGACCTAGGACCCGTAATGCCGAGATTCCAGAGGGTGGGGTGGGAGGGATGATACATGTGCTACAGGATTTGAAAGGATGTTTTTCTTTTTAGTACACGTTGGTGGGGTAAATTTATTTATTTTAAAATTGGCAACAAGGAAAGGCACACAGGTCTGAGACTTCTTTCCAGATCTAATCGGGGATGGGGGGGGATACAGTAGTGTAACAAACACAGCATCAGTGACTCAGTGCAAATAAAATGCATAAGGTTTTGGTAACCAAGAAAGGCACACTGATCGGAGACTCATTTCTAGGGGCGATCCAGGGGGAGGGGAAGCTGGGTACAGTAGTGTAACAAACACAGCATCAGTGACTGAGTACAAATAAAATGCATGCATACGACTTTGGTAACCAGGAAAGACACACTGATCTGAGGATCATTTCCAGGTGCAACCCACAGAAAAGGGGAAGAGGGGTACAGCAATACAACGAACATAGCATCAATAACTGAGTACAAAAAAATGTGCATATGGTTTTGGAAACTAGGAAAGGCACATTGATCTGAGGATAATTTCCAAGGACGATTCGGGGGAGGGGAAGAGCGGTACAGTAGTAAACAAACACAACATCAGTTACTGAGTAGACAAAAAGTAACAATAAAAATAGAATGCCAAAGGTAGAGCCACAAGGTCAAACAATAAGCAGCAATTAATATGCAATAAAGTGACGAAAGTGCATGAGGTAGAGTAAATTATAGTAACCGTGGAATAAAGTTGAGTTCAGTCAGTAACAGTGTAGAGGGTAAAATAAATTACATTAACTGTGGAGTAAAGTCTAGGTCAGGCAGTAACATTGAGGAGGCAGAATACATTACAGTAACTGTGGAGTAAAGTCTAGTTCAGGCAGTAACAGTGCAGGGGTAAAATAAATGTCAGTAACTGTGGAGTAAAGTCTAGTTCATGCAGAAACAGTGAGGAGGTAGAATACATTACAGTAACTGTGGAGTAAAGTCTAGTTCAGGCAGTTACAGTGCAGGGGGTAAAATAAATAACAGTAACTGTGGAGTAAAGTCTAGTTCATGCAGAAACAGTGAGGAGGTAGAACGCATTACAGTAACTGTGGAGTAAAGTCTAGTTCAGGCAGTAACAGTGCAGGGGTAAAATAAATTATAGTAACTGTGGAGTAAAGTCTAGTTCATGCAGAAACAGTGAGGAGGTAGCATACATTACTGTAACTGTGGAGTAAAGTCTAGTTCAGGCAGTTACAGTGCAGGGGGTAAAATAAATTACAGTAACTATGCAGTAAAGTCT
The DNA here is from genome assembly GCA_016271365.2 of Neoceratodus forsteri. NCBI lineage: Eukaryota > Metazoa > Chordata > Ceratodontiformes > Ceratodontidae > Neoceratodus > Neoceratodus forsteri. Next base: position 1,138,947,243 of record CM028133.1, read on the forward strand.
AGTTCATGCAGTAACAGTGAGGAGGTAGACTACATTACAGTAAATGTGGAGTAAAGTCTACTTCATAAAGTAACAGTGCAGGAGGTAGAATAAATGACAGTAACTGTGGAGTAATTAAAGTCCAGTTCAGGAAGAAACAGTGCAGGGGGTAAAATAAATTACATTAACTGTGGAGTAACGTCTATTTCAGGCAGTGGCAGTGCAAGGAGTAAATTAAATTGCAGTAACTGTGGAGTATAGTCTAGTTCAGGCAATAACTGTACAGGGGTAAAATAAATTACAGTAAATGTGGAGTAAAGTCTAATCCAGGCAGTGGCAGTGCAGGGAGTAAATTAAATTGCAGTAACTGTGGAGTATAGTCTAGTTCAGGCAATAACCGTACGGGGGTAAAATAAATTACAGTAACTGAAGTAAAGTCTAGTTTGAACCATAACTGTGTAGAGGTAAAGTAAATTACATTAACTGCTGAGTGACATCTATTTCAGGCAGTGGCAGTGCAGGGGTAATATAAACAGAGGATAAAGGCTGGGGTTATGAAGTTTACCACGTTGTAAACCTCTCGAGTGGTTGCCAGGCCAATCTTGTAAACCTTGAGAGCGAAGCTCGAGATGTTTACTGTCTGCATGACAACCGTAAGAGGGGGTTTTTCAACACAGTAAACATCATAACACCAGCTATTGTCTTTTATAGTTTATGGGGTCGCAGTAGTAATACTTTCAGAACAGAATGGGAACAGCTCATACTTGTTGCTTGTGGGCTTTGTTTGAACAGTTTATTTATTTAGCTTTTGTTAACCGGGTAGGTACACTAGACAAGTATTATGCCTATTTTCAGGAACGACCCGGGAGAGTACAACAGGTAATACAGAAACTTCAGAACAGCAGGTAAAGCAAGTACATTGAATAACATTGTATATTGAGTCACAAAAAACAGTTAGGCATGTAGTGAACTACTATGACAGAAAGTGGTAAAGTACATAGAATCAACAGTATTTAGACTTGGACAAATATAGCGCAGTCAAGTGCCTTGGTGAGAAATTGGATCACGAGGGACGAGCAATGTATCATTAGCTGGTCTTTGGAAAAGCATGTGGGTCCTTTGCTTGGGAGACTTGGGACACTCACACGCTGAGGCCAGCTTCAGAAACCCCCACAGGGATTTTCGGAAGCACTGATGGGAGGAGGCAGAGCGAACCTGTTCAGGAAAGGCATTCCAGAGCCTAGGAGTGCATACAGCAAAGTCCCTGTCCCCCATGAAGGTTCGGGTAAGGGGTACTTTTAGCATCCCAGGAACCTGGGACCTGAGAGGGTAGGAGGAGAGGTCGGCAGGTGAGAGAAGCTGTGCCAGCCTCGGAGGGGCGCCAGTTCTGATCACTTTACCCACGAGGCATCCCAGCCCAAAGTTCAGGTAATTGGTGAAAGCCAACCTAGTTTATCATAAAGCTCACAATGGTGGGTGAGACGAGGGGCGGCCAGCGCAAAGCGGCAGATATTGTTGTACGTCATGTGCCACCGAGTAAGATGAGCTTTGGAGGTTCGAGCAAATTGGTGGAGACCATAGCTAAGGGAGGGAAGTAGTACACCCCTAGCAAGTGCCAGACGAGCAGTAGGTGCAGGTTATTTTTGGCCCTGTAGGCCAGACCCAGTTTGCAGTTCACTGTTCTGCAGACATTTAAGATACGACTCCCCAGGTCCAGTTGGGGGTCAAGTGTCACCCCAAGGTATTTGATGGAGTTCACAGTTAGGAGGGGAGTTCTGTCCAGACAATTGATACCCAAAGGGGCTGGCGAGGCTTTGATCTTGGCTGCTGATCCAAATAACATAGCCTGTGTTTTTTTCAGGTTGAGAACCAACTTGTGTTTGGTTACCCAGGCCTGGATGTTGTTAAAGTCCTCAGACAGATGATGGTTGAGAGTCACAATGTCCCGAGAGTGGGCCAGGAAAACCAGATCATCCGCATAAAGAGTGACACTACTGTTGTTTACTGCGGCTGGGAGTTGGTTAACAAAAAGGGAGAAGAGCAGGGGTCCCAAGACCGAACCCTGGGGGATGCCCTGAGGGATCAGAGAGGCTTTGTTGAATCTGGTCAGCTGTACTCTGCCATGCAGGTAGCCAGTTAGCCAGTTCATAGCAGGGGGGACAGGCCAAGGGACTGCATCTGAGTACAGAGCAATGCATGGTCTACAAAGTCAAAGGCTTTGGACAAGTCAATGAATATCACTCCAGAGAGTTTCCCCTGGTTCATGGATGCTCTGATGCTGGTTGAGACAGAGACCAGGGCTGTGGTCATGCTGTGCCCCTTGCGAAAACCACGCTGGGCTGGGGACAGCAACTCATGGACCTGAATGTACTCCGAAAGTTGCTCGGCCACAGCTTTTTCAAGGAGCTTGCTGACAGCTGATAGGATGGCGATCGGCCGATAGTTGTCCGGAACTTTGGGATTACCCTGCTTCAGTACAGGAGCAATCCTGGCCACCTTCCAGATGTTGGGAATAACCCCCGTAGCAAGGGACAGGTTGAGGATGTGGGCTACTGGGGAGGCAATGTGAGAGGCTCCTAGTTTCAGAAGCTTAGGCTCCAGGTTGTCAGGGCCAGCACTGGAGTGCTGGGAGAGGCCGGAGAGGAGACTCAGCATCTCCTTGTCTGACACTGCCCTAAGAAAGAATGATGGTCGGGAGGGATGAGACTCCTGCCATGCAGGGGGAGAGGGGCCAGTAGTACTCTCATCAGGAGGGAAGAGTGATGAGAGTGCTGATAGGTCAGAGAAATGGGAATTGAGGGCATTTGCAATCGTATGGGGATTGTCGCAGGAGACCCCTCCAATAATCATGTCGGATACCCCTGAGTTAGAGGAGCCACTGACGAGGGTTTTTATGTTTCTCCAGAAACTTCTTGGATCATTGGCAGAGCTAAGTAAGGCGGACTTGTAGAAGTCACTTTTTGCTACCCTAATAGCTTTTTTACACTCATTTCTAAGTTTTCTATATTGTTGAAAAATGGTCTGATCAAGGGAGCGTTTGAAGTGGGCCCAGCACTTATCCCTAGCCCGCATAAGGGCTAGGAGACTCCCATGCAACCATTGTATGGCGGACCCCCTGAACCTCCGCCTAATAGTAGGGGCATGCTTGTCTTGCAGGGCATCAAAGGTGGTGAGAAACTTGGTAGCAGCTGTAGAGGGATCAGAGGCACCAAACATCCCAGGACCAGTCGCTGAGCCTCAGATCCTCCCAGAATGCATCCGGGTCAAACCTGTAGAAATTCCTGGTGTGAATAATTTTATGGAGAATTTTTGGGGAAGGGTTTTTCCACACACAGTAGACCAGGGAATGAACTGAGATGGAGACAGATAGGGTTCTGGCAGAGGAGATCCTTTCAGGATGATTAGACAGGATCCAGTCCAGTAGGGAGCTGGAGGATCCATTGGCCAACCATCTGGTTGGCTCCTGTACAGGTTGTGTCAGGGTTAGGTTAGCAAGTAAAGACTCACTGCTTTGCTTTGCCACCAGCCCAGTTAAGGTTTACATCTCCCAAGATTAAGAGTTCATTATCACCAATGCTGGGATCTATGGTATCCAAGAGGTGGGTAAGACCGGGAAGCCCACCCTTTGGGGGATTATAGGTACATACCACATGTAGATTCTTGGTGTTCCCAAGTAGGAGCATAACATGAAGCAGCTCACAAGGGGACGGGGGGGTGGCTGGTGTGTCACTAGAGATACATTAAGATGGCTCCTGAAGTATATCAGGATGCCACCTCCCCGCTTAATCCGGGACCTATCCAGTCACATGAACTCATAGCTGGGGAGTGCACAGACTGAGTCAGGGATCGAGGACTTTAACCAGGTCTCTGTAACGCCAAGAATATCTGGCTTGTAGAGTGCAACCCATGTGACAAGCTCGTCCAGGTTGGGCAGCAGACTGCATATATTAAGATGAGCAACTTTTAGCCCCTTGCCCAACCCCATTCTGGGGGGATTGAGGAGGCCTGGTAGTTAGGGCCAGGATTAGGTTAGATGTCTCCGGCCAGGGCTAGTATCACCAGGAAGACCCAAAGGAGCTGCCACCTAGAGGTGGTACTACTGGTCATAGGCTTGTGGGATAAGAGTCTGCTTACCTGGGAGGGGTACAGTAGGGATCTGAGGTCCAGACAGCATGTGAGACAGCAGGGTATCCTAGTATGTGCCAGGAGATTAGAGAAGGTGAAGTCAGGCACCTCGTAAGAGGGGGACTTTTCACAGTAGTCCCACATTGTCTGAGAGGGGGCAGTGACCACTTGGGAGGAGAAATAGCCCCAGAAAGAGACCAGCAAGGATGGCAGAGTGAGGGGGGGGTGGGACACCACCCCTTGTTGCCATAGGAGACTCCATTCTTGGAGTAGTACCTTGCAGTTCCCTGGGACACCTTGTCAGGATGCCGGCAGAGCTGCGCAAGGAAAGGGAGGAAAATCAACTCCGAGGTGAGGACTGTTAGACTTGGGTGGGCAGTCAACCTCTCAGGAGTAGGTGCCAGAGCAGTCTCATTAAGTGTGGTGGAGACAGCTATAGATCGAGGTGCCGGGACCCAGGGAGTACTTCTGTTAATGTTTAGTAATCAATCGTCCACACACTACGCCAGCTGGGAAAGTTGGTAGGAGAATGCAGCATGCATAGGACGGAATAAGAGGAGTACCCTTGGGGAAGTGAGAGGACAAGGGTAAAACCCAATCGGCAGAATACAGAGTGTCACCTGGGGAGAGCTAGAGGCTGTAACAAAAGGCAGCAACCAAAACACAGTTGTTAATATATGGTGAATGGGGGAGAAAGGACACAGCATTTAAGTCAATGAATAGCAAAGTACATTTTAGGCAATATACGTCAACAGAGGAGAGGGATGGTAGCCCACGGCAGGTTGTCCGCACCCAGAGGGGGACTGGCTAGTGCATTAGGGGTGCCCCGGACAGGTAATATAGTTCAAAGCTGCACAGAGCAGTGTCAGAGTGAAAGTACTCGTTCTTTTTTTTTTTTTTTTCTGGTAGAATATGCCACTTACATTAACAGATTAAAGCTGCTCAGGACAATAACAGAGTGAAAAGTTCACGTTATGTATTTTTTCTAGCAGAATATGCCACTTACATTAAGCAGGACCTCCCTCAGCAACCTGATAGGGTAAATCAGGCCCAGGAGGAGGGCGTGTGAGCATTTAATGGGAGGAGGGAAGGGGTGGGTGGGATGGAGGCCAAAAAGACACTCAGTGGATCAGTCTCCTGCAATGGCAGGGGCAGCTTTCATTGCTTTCAGCTGAGGAGACCTGGGCTGAGGCAAGCAAACCAGCACCTCAACTCAGGCAGAATCTGGTCACGAGGCGCGGGGGCCCACCAGGCACAGGTCTCCACGCCTCCCTCAGCAGGCAGAGTGGGCAGTTGATGTTCGGGCCATAAGTCCCACTCTCCCTTAATAGCGGAGAGCTGGCGCATCACGGCAGCAGCGACCAATGGGGGGGAGGTAAGCAAGGCGCCAAAGTACAATTCAAATCGGGTCCCAGAGAAGTCCGTAGCAGAGCTTTCGTTCCGTTGGCAGGGGATTTTTGAAATAAAGCTGGCTTCCTCAGACGCAGGTCGGAATACCTGCGACGTCAAATACAGGTAGAAAAGACACTCAGTGGATCAGTCTCCTGCAACAGCAGGGGCAGCTTTCGTTGCTTTCAGGCACAACCAACATTCGGGTGCTAGAATTCAGCGCATCTGACTGGATTTGATCCTGTAATCTCACCGATCTGATGAAGGCAAGCAATGTTTATAGCACTGACATCAGATCGGTGAGATTACATGATTGTTAGCAGCATGCCATACATAATGACTCCCATACATTATATTACAGTAACTGTGGAGTAAATTCTAGTTTCGGCAGTAAAAGTGCAGGGGTAAAATAAATTACAGTGACTGTGGAGTAAAGTCTAGTTCAGGCAGTAAGAGTGCAGGGGGGAAAAATTAGAGTAACTGCAGAGTAAAGTCTATATCAGGCAGTGGCAGTGCAGGGGGTAACAAATAACAGTAACTATGAAGTAATGTCTATTTCAGGCAGTAGAGGGGGTAACAAATTACTGTAACTGTGGAGTAAAGTGTAGTTCAGGCAGCAACAATGCAGGTGGTAAAATAAATTACAGTAACTGCAGAGTAAAGTCTAGTTCAGGCGGATGCAGTGTAGGGGTAAAATAAACCACAGTAACTGTGGAGTAAAGTCTCGTTCACGCAGTGACAGTGTGGGGGGTAAAATAAATTACAGTAACTGCAGAGTAAAGTCTATTTCAGGCAGTAAGAGTGCAGGGGGTAACATAAATAACAGTAACTATGAAGTAACGTCTATTTCAGGCAGTACAGTGGGTAACATAAATTACTGTAACTGTGGAGTAAAGTCTAGTTTATTTATTTATTTATTTATTTAAGAGATTTACCAGGAAGGCATGCTGAGCAGAGTACCGCTCGATTCCAGATGAGCCCTGGGGTAGGGGGATTACAGGAGTACAGTACAAAAATACAATAATCAGTACATGCAAAAATAAGCAGGTAACAACAGTGGCCAAAATTCAGCACATGAGTAATTTGCAGCTAGCATCAGGTGGTCCAGAAGGGTGGATGCAGAAGCTAAGATCCATATGGAAGGTACAATGAAAACAGATGAGGAGTATAACAGGCAGTGTTGTATTAGCATGGACAAACAAAAAAAATTCACATTTACATCGGGTGGTTAGAAATACAATACTATTTGGGTAGGCAGGCATATCTATAGCAGCAGTTGAGAGGAGTCAGTAGCAAAAAGGTGCTGAGTAGAGAATGGGCCTGAAGCTGTTAAGAGACATGCAGGAATTTTAGCGATGGGAAAGCATGTGCAGTTGGTAGCAAAATGCTCTTTGAGGAGGCATTACGTTGGGGAGTACTTGTAGAGTCTGATGTCGGCTGCCAGTGAGTTCCATAGTTTGGGCAGTCTGAAACTAAAAGCTACCTGACCTGATCGGGTGGATCTGTGAGAGATGTGAAGGAGAGCCTGGCGTCAGTGTTCTGAGGTCGTAGGTAGGTGGGGGCAGTGGTTAGAGATGTTGATAGATGAGGAGGGCAGCATGTGAGACCAGAATTTAGCAGTGATTCTAACACTGTGCAGCAAACGCCGATTTTGGAGTGGCGGGGTGGGGACCGGTAGAGGAGTCGCAGTGATGGGTATTGGGAGGGAGGTCCAAGGCGAACTGCAGAAGGAGTTGAAATGGGTTTAACCTGGCTAAGGATGAAGCGGCACTGCAAATGACGCCGCTGTAGTCAAAATGGGAGGATCATTTTTGCACCATTTCTTGCCTGGTTGGTAGGGGATGCAATGTTTGTTGGGTGGAGAGCTCCCAGCATGGAATGTAGTTTTTTTTGCAGTGTGTCTACATGTGCAGAGAAGTCCAGGTGCTGATCTAGCCAGACGCCGAGGTAACGATATGTAGAGCATGCCTCAAGTGGAGACCTATCCAAGGTATAGAATGTGGGCACATCGGTAAGCCGGGATAATTTGACTCAGGAGCCGAATGTGAGGGAGACAGTTTTTTTTTGAGTTGAGGAAGAGTTGATTCTCCAGAGCCGGAGTCGAAATCCTTCTGGAGGTAAGCTGATACGGTTGCACCAGATGGGCCAGAGGCGAAAAGCACCGTATTGTCCGCGTACATGTGGATGCCGGATTTTGTGCAGACAGCAGGCAGATCATTTAAGAAAATTGAGAAGAGCAGTGGGCCGAGTACAGACCCTTGAGGTACGCCACTGGTGACAGAGAGGATGGGGGATAGAGCCGTACCGATGCGGACTGCTTGGGATCGGCCAGTTAGGTAAGAGTGGAACCAATTGAGGGCAGATGTTGACAGACCAGTTTGGGCAAGTTTGGATAATAATAGGCAGTGTGAGACTGTGTCGAAAGCTTTTGCCAGGTCAATAAAAATAGCTGCGGTTATGTCACCTTTATCAATGCCTGTGAGGATGGAGTTGGTGAGGCGAAGGAGGGATGTGGTGGTGGAGTGTTTTTTTCTGAACCCGGCCTGAAAAGGGTGAAAAATTGTATCTGAATAGGTGTGCAACTGGGATAGGACAAGGCGGCTCTTGAATTTTGGCTAGGATTGGAGCAGAGATATAGGCGGTAGGTTCGCTGGGGAGGAAAGGTCCCCACCTTTGGGAGGGGAAAATAGTGGCCTGTTTCAATTTGTGGGACGGTGTATAATTTAAAAGACAGGTTATAGAGCATAGCTAGGGGGCAGGCTATGGCTGGGGCAGAGAGCTGAGCATTTTAGAATCTAGCCCGATGGGCATTTTCCCTTGGATGCATTTAGTGAGTGAAGAGTTTTCAACACCTGGTCAGGGGTGGACCGGGTGGAGCGAGAAGGGGGCCCGGGAGTGTTGGGGAGGCCAGGGGGGACCTTGGGGAGAGCAGGGGTGGAGAGTGAGGATGGGGTGGGAGGAGGTAGGAGGCAGTGGCAACGGAGAAAAGGGCGTTAAACTCGGTGGCAACCAGAGAAGGGTCATTATGGTTTTGCCTCGAGGTTGAGGTGGGGTGGGAGGTTTGGTTGGGGGCTGAGGAGGGATTTTATGGATTTCCAGAATTCTGAAGGTGGGTGTGGTTTTTTATTTAAAGCCGTTTGAAGTAGTTTGATTTGGACTGCGGATGAGTCTTGTGCAGGCATTTGGAGAGCCAGTAATGCTCTTTGGCTGGTTGAGAACCGGTGGCCTTGAAGAGTTCCATGCTCGGTCCTGGCGAGGGAGCTGTTCAGGAGCTCAGAGGTTACCCAGGGCAAGTGTGCCTCTTACCTGGATCTCCGTAGCTGGGGCATATAGGTCCCAGATAGCAAGGAAGTTTGAAGAGAAGTAGCTCAGGGCCTCGTCCATGGTAGTGGCATATGGGATGGGAGACCAGTCAGTGGTGGTGAGGGCGAACAGGAGTGCAGGGAGATCAAGGGATTTGTATGCCCTGCAGTGCAGCAGATGGGGTGGGGGAGCCAGGGGATGGAAGATTTTACGCACTATATAGATCATATGGTGGTCGCTAAGAGAGTCTGGTAGGAGGCCTGCATTGAGTATCCTATGTGGGTGGGTAGTGAGCGCCCAGTCCAGTAGTGAGTGGTTGTTTGATTTGTGGTTTAGGCGGGTGGGTTCCCCTATTTGCTGATGCAAGTTTAGAGCATTTACTTGGCTGCGTGTTTTTGAATCTGCACTTCCCAGCCAGTTCAGATTGAAATCACCGAGTTCATGCAGTAACAGTGCAGGTGTAAAATAAATTACAGTAATTGTGGAGTAGTGTCTAGTTCAGGCGGTAACAGTGCAGGAGACAGAATAAATTACATTAACTGTAGAGTAATGTCTATTTTAGGCAGTGACAATGCAGGGGTTAAAATAAATTAGAGTGGCTGTGGAGTAAATTGTAGTTCAGACAATAACATTGCAAGGGGTCAAATAAAATACAGTAACTGTGGAATAAAGTCTAGTTCCGACCATCACAGTGCAAGGGTAAAATATTGTAACTGTGGAGTAAAGTCTAGTTCAGTCAGCAGCAGTACAACGTAAAAAAATACAGTAAATGTGGAGAAAAGTCTAGTTCACGCAGTAACAGTGCAAGTGGTAAAATAAATTACAGTAACTGGGGAATAACGTCTATTTTAGGCAGTGGCAGTGCAGTCAATAAAATACATTGCAGTAATTGAAGAGTAAAGTGTAGTTCAGACAGTGGCAGTGCGTGGGGTAAAATAAATGACAGTAACTGTGGAGTAAAGTCCAGTTCAGGCAGCAACAGTGCAGGGGGTAAAATAAATTACAGTAACTGCGGAATAACGTCTATTTTAGGCAGTGGCAGTGCAGTCAGTAAAATACATTACAGTAATTGAGGAGTAAAGTGTAGTTCAGACAGTGGCAGTGCTTGGGGTAAAATAAATTACAGAAACTAGAGTAACATCTAGTTCAGGCAGTGACAGTGCAGGGGTAAAATAAATTACGGTAACAGTAGAGTATAGCCTAGTTCATGCAGTAACAGTGAGGAGGTAGACTACATTACAGTAACTGTGGAGTAAAGCCTAGTTCAGTCAGTAACAGTGCAGGAGGTAAAATAAATTACAGTAACTGTGGAGTAAAGCCCAGTTCAGGCAGTAGCAGTGCAGGGGATAAAATAAATTACAGTAAGTGTGGAGTAAAGTCCAGTTCACGTAGTTACATTGCAGGGGGTAAAATAAATTACATTAACCGTGGAGTAAAGTCTAGTTCAGGCAATAACTGTGCAGCGGGTAAAATAAATTACAGTAAATGTGGAGTAAAGTCTAATCCAGGCAGTGGCAGTGCGGGGGTAAAATAAATTACAGTAACTGAAGTAAAGTCTAGTTTGAACCATAACAGTGTAGAGGTAAAATAAATCACATTAACTGCTGAGTAACATCTATTTAGGCAGTGGCAGTGCAGGGGTAATATAAACAGAGGATAATGGCTGGGGTGATGAAGTTTACCATGTTGTAAACCTCTCGAGCGGTTGCCAGGCCGACCTTGCAAACCTCGAGAGCGAAGCTCGAAATACTGTCTGCATGACAACCGCAAGAGGGTTTTTTCAACACGGTAAACTTCATAACACCAGCTACTGTCTTTTATAGTGTATGGGGTCGCAACAGTAATACTTTCAGGACAGAACAGGAATGGCTCTTGTTGGTTGTGGGCTTCGGTTGAACAGATTAAACTGATCACGGTGGCATGACCAACATTCGGGTGCTAGAATTCAACGCACTTGACTGGATCTGATCCTGTAATCTCACCGATCTGATTAAGACAAGCAAGGTTTATAGCACTGACATCAGATCGGTGAGATTACAAGATTGTTAGACAGCAGCATGCCATACATAATAAGGACTCCCCATATATTATATTACAGTAACTGTGGAGTAAAGTCTAGTTCCGGCAGTAAAAGTGCAGGGGGTAAATAAATTACAGTGACTGTGGAGTAAAGTGCAGTTCGGGCAGTAACAGTGCAGGGGTAAAATAAATTACAGTAACTGTGGAGTAAAGTCTAGTTCAGGCAGCAACAGTGCAGGGGGTAAAATAAATAACAGTAACTGTGGAGTAAAGTCTAGTTCAGGCAGTAGCAGTGCAAAGAATAAAATACATTTTACTAACTGTAGAGTAAAGTCAAGTTCAGGGAGTGGCAGTACAGGTGAGTGCAACCTGTAGCACAGGTGTGATCAGAGCCCTTGAGAGGTTGGCAGAAAAGGGGGATAATTCCCAGGGCACAGACCTCTCAGCATCCTGTATTCAGTGAAGGGGCTGTGAGCTGGTAGGGGTTCCCCAGAGTCTGAACTTTCCCTTGGGCCCAGAATTCCTCTCAAGGACATTGGGTGAGATGATATGTGTAGTAATTAAGACCTGTGTGCATCTCTATATTTGAACTTTACTATAAATACTTGTTGGCAGACTGAAACCCACAGATTCAAATATTCTGCAGTACTGTAATGTTCTACCTGTTTATTAGTAGGGCTTTGAGAAATTTCAGTGTTTGCCTCAGCATTTGATTACAGCAGGGTCTCACAGCGGCATAGTCAGGTGAAGGAATGGCAGACTCATGATGGGGTATGGAGAAGTTTTAACTGCTGGTGTAAGGAGAGAGGACAGCGGGAGAGACAGAGAGTGGAGGGGATCAAGTTCCAGCGGGAGGGAAAGTGATCGGAAAAATCTCTTTACAAACAGATGACTCTCCCACTGTGCTAAATTCACCTGTAAGCACCGGTTGGTTGACCTCCCTTCCTACCTCACCTTCTCCTTGATAACACCCCCCATCCTCCAGTTCAATTAGATCAAATGGCTCTCATACACTGGTAATTCCCTGCAGATCCACCCAAATTGGCCAATCCGGTTACTCACATCGCCTCACAAAAAATTTGGAATCCCCTCCCCAATATCCACATTCATCCTCCTCCTACCCCATCAGCTCTGCCCCCTATGATTACCTTGCACCTAGCTGCTCCTGCCATGTCCCTCCCTAATTCTCTCCTCCCCATCTCCCCCCCCTCCCAATTTGTACCCTCCCTTGAATCTGTCCCACCCTCCTGAACCCACAACACTCTGCAATGACACAACTTCCTCTGGCAGAGCATTCCACCCTGCCACCACCCTTTCTGTGAAACAGTGCCTCCTCAGGTCCCTCTTGACCTGCCCCCTTCCAGCTTCATAGAGTACCCCCTGGTTTCCCTTCCACCTTTCAGACTGAACATACACCTGGTGTCTACTTTCTTCAAACCCTTCAGGTACTTGAAGGTCTCAATCATATCCCCTCTCTCCCTTCTTTCCTCCAAGGTATGCATATTGAGTTCCCTAAGTCTGTCCTCATGTGGTCTGCCCCCAGGCCCAGGATCATTTTTGTTGCCCTGCACTGTACCTCCTCCAGTAGTTTGATGTCCCTTCTCAAACAGGGGTACAAGAATTGCACGCACTACTCTAGGTGCGGTCTCACCAGGGACATGTACAGGGGAAGATGACCTCCCCACTCCTAGAAGTAATACCCCCTTGCTATGCACCCTAGCATCCTGTTTGCCTTTGCTACTGCCCTCCTCCACTGAGCAGAGTTGTTCCATCTCCCCAGTTACCAGCACTCCAAGATCCTTCTCCTCCTCCTTGGATTTTGTTAACGGGACACCCTCCAGCCAGTAATTGTGTCCTGGGTTCTTGCCTCCTAAATGCATCACTTTGCATTTCTTTGCATTGAAACCAAGTTGCCAAGTGTGAGACAATTCCTCCAGTTTCATCAAATCCTCCTGAAGTACTTTTCCGCCCTCTCCCCATCTACCTCGGCACAAATCTCTGTGTCATCTGCGAAAAGACTGATCTTGTCCTTAATCCCCACTGCAATGTCGACTATGAGAATTCTGTGATAGAATCTGTATTAGTAGAAGGTAGATTATTGTGATTGTAGTTACCTTTTGATGGTAAGGATAAAGAGGTGAGATAGAAGTGTATGTGTTTTCAAATATTATAGAGGAACAGTGGCAGGATTTTTAGGACAGTAAATTAATAAAAAGGGAACTAGGAGAGCTTCAGTAGCAGACAAGTAGTGGAATAGCAGTATAATTGCAGTATAATGTGGGGAGTGGTGCAATGCAGTGGCTGTGGGGCAGCCATATTCAGGCAGATCTTCTGGACACTGAGGTGCTGCCCTATCTGCATGCATCCTTCTGGACTCGGGGATGAGGTAGCCAGACTCAGAGCGGAAGTAAACTGGGTCAGAGTACCATCACCCCATCCAGAGACCACTCAGTCCAATGCAGCTGCCTCAAAGGATGCAGAGAACGAGGAGTACTTGGATGACAGTGGGCTCAGGGAGGGTTAGACCAGTCAGGCAGAGGCACATCCCAGATCCTATTCCACTCAAGAACTCATATGCCACACTGCCAAACAGGGACAACCAAATAGAGGTACCCAGAGAAATGGAAGGAAAGGATGTGGAGGTTAGCCAAGTGCAAAAGATGGAGATTAGCGCCCAGGAGGTGGATAGGCAGAATAGGGGAAAAATTCAGCAGAAGAGCAGACAGCAAGGTGAACCAGAGATGAAGGACAACCAAGGAAGGGGCTGTAGTAGAACAGCGAAACAGTCTAGGTAGGTCAAATCATGGAAAGTCATGTGTGCAAATGCCAGGAGCCTTAGCAACAAGATGGAAGATCTGAGGCTGTCATGGTGCAGTCAGACTGACATTGTGGCCTATCACTGAAACCTGGTAATGATAACCACGACTGGGAGTTGGCCATACCTGGCTACAACATATTCAGAAGAGACAGGGCAGGCAGGAAGGAGGAGGAGTGGCACTGTATGAGAAATGACAAAAGGCAACAGAGATCCAGGAGGAACAAAATGGGGGAGATACTGTGGGTTAAGCTGGAAAGGAAAATGGGGCCAGCCATCCGCACAGGTGTGGTCTATAGACCACCAGCCAAGGAGGAAGACACAGATAGGAGTTGATGCTAGCCATCCAGAGGATGGCAGACAAGGTGAGGTAGTACTGGTTGGAGACTTCAATATTCCAGACGTGGACTGGAGCATCCCAGCAGCAGCATCAACTAGAGCAGATTTATCCTGGACTCCTTCAGGGTGCCTTCCTCAAAGCAACTGGTCATGGAACCAACTCGGCAGAAGGCAATACTGGACCTTGTGCTCACAAACAGGGACAGTGTGATGGGGTAAGAGTGGGGAGAGCCTGGGGAACAGTGACCACCAGTCACTGTGGTTTGAAATCACAGAAAGAGCAGAACCAAACCACACAAAACACGTGATCCTGGATTTTAGGGGGCAAACTGAGAAAATGGGGAGATACTTGAAAGAGGCATTAAGGGAATGGGGCAGGAATCAGGGGTTGAGGAACAGTGGAAGTATTTAAAATGGGGATTACAAGAGCAACAGAATTATGTATTAAGCAGGTTAGCAAGAGGAAAGGAAGAGGAGACCATTATGGTTTTCCACAGAGGTAGCAAAGAAAGTGAAAGCCAAAAAGATTGCATTCAGACAATACAAAAAGACACAGGCAGAAGGGGATAGGGAGAGATACCAGGAGAAGCAAAGGGAGGCAGGGAGGTCAGTAAGGGAAGCCAAAGCTCAGACAGAAGAACACATTGCAAAATCAGTGGGTAGAGGGGACAAAACCTTTTACAGGTACATAAGTGAAAAAAGAAAGGCAAAGGGAGGGATAGTGAGACTGAAGGGGGAGGATGGGGGCTGTGTGGAGGATGACAACAGTAAAGCTAACATATTGAACAGGTATTTCTGCTCAGTCTTTACTGAGGAACAGGAGGGTAATGGGTCTGAATGGAGTACAAGGGGTGAGAATGGTGCAGAAATAGACACAAGTCCCTTTACACGAGAAAGGGTCCTGAAGGAACTGGAAGTAATAAGAGTTGATAAAGCAATGGGGCCAGATGGGGTGCACCCCAGGGTCCTTAAAGAACTAAGAGAGGTGGTGGCTGAACCTCTTGCTATCCTGTTTAGCCGATCACTAGAAACAGGGGAGGTACCCAAAGACTGGAGGATAGCAGATGTAGTCCCTTATACAAAAGTGGGAACAAAGAGGAGGCGGGAACTACAGACCAGTCAGCCTCACCCTCGGTAGTGGGGAAGATCATGGAAGCACTACTGAAGGAGAGATTAGTGGAACATCTGGTTGTCAATGGACTACAGGACCCAAGGCAGCATGGTTTCACCAGGGAAGTTCATGTCAGACCAACCTCATTGAATTTTTGACTGGGTGACTGGGGAGGTGGATCGGGAGGGCAGTGGACATGGCCTATCTGGACTTCAGCAAGGCCTTTGACACTGTGCCACATAGAAGACTATTGCACAAACTGGGGAATATGGGTGTGGGCAGGACAGTAGTGTGGTGGGTAGGTAACTGGCTGGGCAGCAGGACACAGAGGGTGGTGGTAAATGGCTGTCACTCCACAGAGGAAGAGTGACCAGTGGGGTACCACAGGGATCAGTGCTAGGACGGTACTATTCAATATCTTCATCAGTGACATTGCTGGGACCTAGAAGGCAGAATTTCACTGTTCGCTGATGACACAAAGCTCTGTAACAGCGTAGACACACCAGAGGTGTAGACAAAATGAGAAGGACCTGCAGAAACTTGAAGAATGGTCAGGGGTTTGCAGTTGAAATTCAATGCAAGGAAGTGCAAGATAATGCATATGGGCACAAAACCCTGGCACAATATATCAGTTGGGGGTGAGGATATAGCATGCACCAAGCAGGAAAGGGATCTTGGAGTTATCATCTCCTGATGACCTCAAGGCAGGAAACAGTGTGACAAGGCAGCAGGTAAAGCAAATAGGATGCTGGGATGCATAGGCAGGGGCATCACCAGCAGGAAAGGAGGTCATAATTCCACTATACAAGACACTAGTGAGGCCGCACCTGGAGTACACTGTGCAGTTCTGGAGACCTTACCTACGTAAGGACATAGACAGGGTAGAGAAGGTTCAGAGGAGGGCAACAAAGATGGTGCATGGATTGCATCACAAGTCTTATGAGGACAGGTTGAAGGCACTGAACACGTACTCCCTGGAGGAGAGGAGGGAGGGGATATGATAGAGACATACAAGTATCTTACAGGAGGAACAGGGTGCAGAAATGCACTATTTTAAGCGAAAAAGATGTTCCAGGACTAGAGGGTATGGGATGAAGTTGGAGGGAGGACGATTCAGAGGAAACATGAGGAAGAATTTCTTCACAGAACGGGTGGTGGACAAGTGGAACACCCTGCCAGAGGAAGTGGTGGGGGCTGAAACAATCACGGGATTTAAGAATGCATGGGATAGATATAAAGGAATTCTGGAGGTCAGGGGTAAGTGGCAACAGACTTCCTGGAAAACATAAACTGAACTTACAAACTTAAATGGGCAGACTGGGTGGGCCATAGGCCGTTATCTGCCGACACTGTCTTTGTATCTATGTAATGTTAAACAGAACCAGTCCCAGCACTGAGCCCTGCAGTACACCACTTGTTACTGCCCTGAGTTCAGATGCCCCCACCCCCCCGACTACTACCTTCTGCTGTCTTCCCTGCAACCATTTCTCGACCCATCTTACCAGTTTCCTCCCTGCTCCGAGACTCCTCAACTTGCAGGTCAGCCTACCGTGTGGCACAGAGTCAAAGGCCTTGCTGAAATCCAGGTAGAGGACATCCACTGCATGTCCCCTGTCCAGTGCCCTCTTAACCCAGTCATAAAAATCAACCAAGTTTGTCCAGCAGGATCTGCCTAAGACAAACATGTGCTGCCTGCTGTCCTGGAGATTGTTATCCTCAAGAAACTGCACCAGTTTTTCCTTGAGGATTGTCTCCATCAGTTTTCCCACAATTGCAGTAAGGCTTCCCTGGTTCGTACTTGGGCCCACCTTTTATGGAGAGGTACTACATGTGCTTCCCTCCAGTCCCTGGACATGCACCCTGAGTTAAGAGGTATTGAACAGGTCCACCAATGGCCTTGCCAGTACCTCTGCCAACTCTCAGCACCCTGGGGTGGACTCCATCTGGGCCAGGTGTCTTGTCCACCTTCAGGGTCTTTAGGCCCTCCCTCACCCTTTCCACCATGATTTCCTCATCCGTGGTTGATTCTCCTCCACCTTCTCCCACCTTGCCCTTCTTCTCAGGAACAGGCCTATCCCTCTCCTTGGTCAAGACTGAAAAAAGTACTCATTAAGTACTTCTACCTGTTCAGACCCCTTTTCTACCCACACACTTCCCCTCCTGATCCTAACAATTTGATCCTTGCTCTTGTTCTCCTCCTCTCTGATATATCTGAAGAAATCCTTTTCTCTTTCTTTGATCCCCTGCGCTAATCTCCATTCCCTAGCCACCTCTGCTGCACTTACCACTCTGCTCGCTTCTCCAGATTTCTTCACATATTATTCTCTGTCTTCTGCCTTGCTGGATCTCTTGTAGATCCTAAATGAATTTCTCTTCTCTCTCGCCTTCTCTACTACCTCTCTACTCATCCAACTTGGTTTCTTGGTCGTGGCTTTCTTCCTCTGGCTCTTGACACAGGTTATAGTGGCTTCAGCCAGTCCTGCCTTGATGACTGCCCATTTCTGTTCCGTATCCATTTCTGGGTGGATGCTTGCCATAAGAATTTCCAGTATTTGTCCCATCCTGCCAAAGTCTGCCCTTTGGAAGTCCAGGACCCTAGTTTTTGTGGTAGTTACTTCTCTACCCAGATTGATTGAGAACCACACTGCGCGGTGGTCACTGCTTGCTAGAGGTTCCTCCACCTGTACATCCCTGACCTATTCACCATCCTCCAGTACCAGGTCTAGTATATTCCCCTCTTTTGTTGGCTCCAATACCCTCTGGGTAAGGAAGCCATCCTGGAACACTTCCAGGAGGATCCGATCTCTGGTGCAAGTGGTTGCTGGAATGCTCCAATCTACCCCCGGTAGATTAAAACCACTGTTCCCCCTTTGCCACTATGCCTCATTTGCTCCCCCCCAGTTCCCTGTCAATGTCCTCCTTCTGGCCTTCTGGGCCGGAGGTCTAAAAATTACCCCCAGACAGATCTTGGCCCCTTTCTGGCTGTGTAGTTGCAGCCAAATTACTTCCGACCTGCCCTCCTCCCCTTCCTCCCTATTACATCTGATCCCTTCCCTTACATAAATGGCAACCCCCAGCCTTCCCTTTATCTCTATTCCTCCAGAATAGTTGATACCCTGGGATGGTTAGGTTCCAGTCATGATGCCTGGTTGCCCACGTCTCAGCTATGGCAGCCATTTTGAAGTAGGCTACTGGTTAACTAGGATCTGCAGCTTATCCATTCAGTAGGGAAATGGGCAGACTGGGTGGGCCAAGCGGTCCTTATCAACATCAAATTCTATGTTTCTATGTCCACCTCTCCCTCTGTCATCATTACTTGCAACTCTGCCAACTTATTCCCCAGGCTCCTAGCTTTTAGTGAAACCATTCTCCAAACTGGACCTAGCCTTCCTGCTTCTTTACCCTTCACTTCAACCCCTATTTCACCTAAGGATGTATCTATCCCGGTGGTGGGAGGAGGTCCATGGGATCACCTCTCCTGGCGATTCCCAACCCCAATGCCCCCCCCACCTACTTTAAATAATACCTCTCATTGATGACCCCCCCAGCTTCTGCTTTCATTACTGTGACCCTGCCTGCTGAGATGTAACCTATCCCCTGCAGAAAGATCTGTGTTATCCTATGTACTACCCCAGTCCCGCACCGATCTATACCCCTTGAACACACAACATTCCCTCAGCCACTTGTTGAAGTCACTGATTCTTGTCTTCCTGTCTTTACTAGCCCGTGGCACTGACAGAACTTCTGAGAAGGCTACCATTGTTCCCTCTTTGCTGCATAGTTTCCCCACTTCCCTGAAGCTGTCGTATACCTCCTCTATCCTTCTCTCTTCCAGATCATTTGTTCCCAGGTGCACCACAATGTGCGGCTCCCCTCCACCTTACCCACACATCTGCCCATATTTTGCCCCACTCTGCTTGCTGTCATGCCTGGCATGCATTCTACCCAGATGTTACTTTTTCTGGCACCCCTTCCCCCCATCTTATACCCTTAAGTATAGAATCCCTAAGAATTAGGACTCTCTGGCGCTTATCCTGCTCACCCCTCTTGTTGCCCTTCACTCCCCTGCCCCCCAACTTGCAAGGTTCTCTCATCCCCCCTGTCCAGCCTCCCTTTTGCCCTTTCCTCTCCCCCCTCGCAAATTTGACTGGGTACTGACCTCCACCATTGAACTATTTTCCTTTTGTGGAACCTCCCCTTTGTACTAATTTGTTGCTCCATTCACCATGCTACCACCTCCTCTACTATTACTTCCCAGTGTCTTCCCTGAAATGTGACTCTCCCCCAATCTGACTCCTCTCCCTATCCTTAGCCTTCCTCATGCTGCCAAGAAACATGGAATTTGACAGCAGAGAAGGACCACTTGGCCCACCCAGTCTACCCATTTCCCTACCTAATGGATAAGCTGCAGATCCTAGTTAACCAGCAGCCTACTTCTTCCTACCCCCAACCCGTCCCATGCATGCTTGAATTCCACCGTTTTTGACTCCACAACCTCCTCTGGAAGGCCGTTCCATGCATCCACAACCCACTCTGTGAAAAAATATTTCCTTACATTACCTCTCAGTCACTCCCCCCCCCACCTATCTTCAAATTGTGCCCCCTTGTTCTTGCACACCTCTTTTTCTGAAAGATGGTACCCTCTTGGACTTTGTTGATTCCTTTGAGGTACTTGATAGTTTCTATCATGTCCCTCCTCGCCCTCCTTTCCTCGAGGCTATACATATTAAGTTCCTTAAATGTCTCTTCATATGTCTTCTGGTGCCGATCCTGCACCATTTTAGTTGCCCTCCTCTGGACAGCTTTCATCCTGTCTATGTCTCTGCAGAGAATGGGTCTCCAAAACCGCACACAGTACTCCAGATGGGATCTCACCAGCTGTCTGTACAGAGGGATAACAACTTCCTGTTTTCTACTGGTGATGCCTCTCTCTATGCATCCCACTATCCCCCCCAGCCCTCCTTACTGCCCTCTCACATTGCTTGCTCACCTTTAGGTCATCTGATATGACTACCCCAGGTCCCTTTCAATTTTTGTTGTTGTTAGTATCTCACCCCACATTGTGTACTCTTCCCCTAGGTTTTTGTTTCCCAGGTGCATTACCTTGCACTTCTTAGGACTGAATCTAAGCTGCCATACATCTGACCATTCCTCTAACCTTGCCAAGTCCCTTCTCAACCTTTCAACCCCACCTTGTGCATCAACTCTGTTGCAGATCTTTAGTGTCATCTGCAAAGAGACATACTTTTCCTTCCAGTCCCTCTGCAATGTCACTTATAAAGACATTGAAGAGGAACGGTCCTAATACTGAAACCTGCAGTACCCCACTAGTTACCCCCCTTTCTTCAGAGTGGACTCCATTTACTATTACCCTCTGTGTTCTATTCTCCAGCCAATTCTTTACCCAGGTTATCATCTTGGGACCCACTCCCAGACTGGCTAACTTGTATATTAATCTTTTGTGTGGGACTGTGTCAAATACCTTGCTAAAGTCTAGACAGGCCATTTCCACAGCCCTTCCCTGATCTACTACTTTGGTCACCCATTCAAAGAAATCTATTAGATTCATCTGGCATGACCTTCCCGCTCTGAATCCATGCTGTCTTGGGTCCTGTGCCCCTCCGGCCTCCAGGTACTTGACAATTCTTTCCTTCAGAAGTGATTCCATCATTTTCCCTATCACTGAGGTTAAACTAACAGGTCTGTAGTTTCCTGCTTCTGCCTTGCTCCCACTTTTGTGAAGTGGAATCACATCTGCCCTCCTCCAGTCCTCAGGTACCACCCCATCCTCCTATGATTTGTTAAAGAGGGCAGTCAGTGGTGTCACTAGTTCTACCCTTAGTTCTTTTAGAATTCTGGGATGAATCCCATCAGGCACCATTGCTTTGTCCACCTTCAGTTTTAAGAGTTCTGTCAGAACCCCTTCTTCTGTAAATGGGCTGGTATCAACTTCTGTATCCAGAGTGTTTCTATTGTTTGGTTTAGGTACCTCCCGCTCTCCATTTGTAAATACTGAGCAAAAATATTTGTTTAGTATCTCTGCCTTTTCACAGTCACTCTCTGCCCACCCCCTCCCCTTTATTAAGCCTCACTCTCCCTCCATTAGTCTTCCTTCGCTCCCTGATGTACCTATAAAAGGTTTCATCTCCCTTAACTGAGTTGGCTATCTTTTCCTCGGTTTGGGTCTTTGCTGTTCTGACTGCCTTCCCAGCTTTCTTTTGCTTTAACTGATACAATTCTCTGTCCCGTTCCTTCTGTGATTCCTTGTACTTCCTGAATGCTTTCATTTTCTCTTGAACCTTCACTGCCACCTCCTTTGAGAACCATAGTGGTTTCTTACATCGTTTTGTTTATTTGCTTCACACAAAGGCTTGTTACCTCTGTGATGGCAGTTTTGAATATTCCCCATTGTTCTTCCACCCCTCCTTCCTGCCCATTTGCTAGTGCATTCCTTAGGCACTCACCCATTTTGGCAAAGTCAGCCCTTCTAAAATCTAGTACTTTTGCCTTTGTATGGCTTGACTCTACTGCTGTGTTTATTGTGAACCATACTGTTCGATGGTCGCTAGTTCCCAGATGGCTACTCAATTCTATACTTGTGATCCTCTCTCCATCTCCATTTGAGAGAACCAGGTCTAAGATTGCTCCCTCTCGAGTGGGTTCCAATACTAGTTGTCTAAGGCATGCCCCCTGTAGGGCATCTAGAATAACCCCACTCTTAGAAGTGGCTGCTGCAACTGCACTCCAGTTAACATCTGGCATATTCAGATCACTCATCAGCAATATCGCCCCTTTTTCTGCCATTCTAAGTATACTTTCTATCATTTCCTCCCCCTGAGAGGGGGATCTGTATACAACCCCTGTGGGGATTGTGGTGCCATTGCCGGTCTCCAAATTGACCCACAGTGCTTCCTCTCCTCCCTGTTTACTGTTTTCTTCTGTTGCTTTGATTTCTTCCCTTATTCAGCGAGCTACTCCTTCTCCTCTTTTACCCTCCCTGTCCCTCCTGCAGATGGTGTATCCTAGTATGTTTACATCCCAGTCATGGTTCTGTGTGTACCATGTTTCTGTGACTGCCACGATATCCAGATGTTCCTCCACCATCAAGGCCACTAATTCAGGAAGCTTGTTACCCAGACTACGGGCATTGGTACTCATTGCTCTCCATTTTTTGACGGTTTTACTTTTTGTAGCAGAATCCCCCACTGGCCTTTCTACCTTGGTCTTTTCCTCATTTAGTAGCCTGTTTTGTAGGGGAGGCAGGGAATTTCCTGCTGCTTATCAGTGCCTCCCCCTTGACTAGTTTAAAAGCTTGCCAATGAAGCATTTAAACCGACTGCCCAAAAGACTTGTTTCCTTCCTGGACAGATGCAGACCATCCTGCCAGTATAGGCTGGTGTCCCTCCAGGTGGAAACCCAGTCCCCAGTGAACCCAAACTCCAGTGCTCCACACCATTTTTTCAACCATTCATTAAATCACATGGTGCAAAGTACCCTCGCCTCACCCATGCCACCACCTCCTCTGCTACTACTTCCCCGTGTCTTCCCCGTAATGTGACTCTCCCCCACTCCGACTCCCCTCCTCTCCCTATCCTTAGCCAGATGCAGCCTTAGCCTTAGCAGAGAAGGTGGTAGCATGGTGAATGGAGCACCCATGCCTGCTGCTTCCCTTGTCCTCTTGTCTCCTTGCTCTTTACTTCCTTCCGGAAAGACTGCATCTCCTCGCTGAGCCCCCTGCCACTGTGTCTTCTTAGTGCACTGCCTACTTCCTCTCAGCTGTGTAACGTTTCCCCTGTAGCGTCCTCTCCCTGCTCCTTCACTGTAACTTCCCTCCTCTCTATTTCCTGGTCTTCTGGACTAGCCAACCCTGAGAATCTGTTTGCAGTGCTCATCTCCTTTCCACTAATGAGTCCAGTTCCCTTCCCCCGGCCGATATCTTTGTTCTGACCCAGTCTTAGTCATGCCCGTGCTGGACCCCCCTCCAGTCATCACTTCTTTACCTTGGCTACAAGCCACTTGTGCAGCCCTCCTGCTGTCCCTAGTTACCCCTTATCTGTGCCTGTTTTGAGCTCTTTGAATGACTCATTAGTTTCCCCTCCTGGCTGTGTTCCCC
This sequence comes from Neoceratodus forsteri, assembly GCA_016271365.2. NCBI lineage: Eukaryota > Metazoa > Chordata > Ceratodontiformes > Ceratodontidae > Neoceratodus > Neoceratodus forsteri. Next base: position 1,138,970,436 of record CM028133.1, read on the forward strand.
TCTATTCTGTCTCCTCCTTGCCTCTAGTTCCCTCATCAGCCACCCTACTTCCTGCCTTAGCTGGCCCATCTGCCAACACACCCTACAGTCCCCTGCCCTCCAAGCCACTGCCAGGAATATGGCTGCTCCACATACTTCGCAACATACAACCTTTCTCATCTCCAGCCCTACTTGAATGCCCCTGCATATCCTCCCCTCCCTTAACCTGGTACTACCCCACTCCATGGTACCCATCCCCCACCTTGAACTCCCCATGTCTGTAATGGATATATGTGGCCCTCCCTGTTAGGCTCTTCCATGTCTACCAGCGTGGCCTGCTGTCTTCCCTGCAGACGCTACTCAAGGTGCTACACTCCTGCTTCGTGGCACTCATGCTTCAAGTTGCTCGAAGCTGAGTCGCTTGGTCCTCTTGAAATATAAATGGATCCCAGCCCACTATTGGCTGGTCCGAGTCAGTGACCACCCCTCCCCTCCTGTGTATTCCAATCTCTCCTCACTTAAACGCCCCCAGCCAAGACAAAATCATTTGTTTGGAACTTAGACTGTTTGAATCACACAGCACACATTGTCATCTCATGAAATGCCACCTCAATCCCTAAAGGAAAACAAACAGCACAGAGAAAGTACTTATCTTCTAGCTCCAACTCCTGCTTCCTTCTGCTGGGTTTCACTCCAACTGAGAGTATCCTCTCCATCCCCCTCCTCCATCTACTTGTCCTCCTAGCCTCTGCAGTCCTCTTGCAGGGTTCTCAGCATCCGGAAGGGGCCCTAGGCATGTCTTCTCTCCTTCCCCTCCCCATCTACCTTTCTCCCTAGTCTTCGCAATACAGGGTTCTCAGCATTCTGAGGGGGTCCTACTGCATCTAGTCTTGTCTCCAGTCCTTCCCCTCTACATCTACCTTTCTCCCTGGCCATCGCAGTCCCGTTGTATGGTTCTCAGCTTTTGGAAGGGGTCCAACTGACCTTAGCATATCTCCCATATTCTAGCTAGCCACTGTCTTGGCTTTCCATGACTACTAGCAGGGTCCAATGCATCCTGATGGACTATGGATTAGGCTCTATCCCCTCCAAAGGTGTGAATTCTCTTCTTCTCAAGGATTCAATTCTCACTCACCCCGTCTCCTATCACTCTCTTAATCCCTATCTACTGACCTTCCCAAATCCCCTCAAAGGGTAACCTGCATCCTGAAGGGCCCTCTCTTGGGTAAGGTCCTATTCCCCCTCCTAGCATTTAAGTCACACCACCTCCTCCTTCTCTCTCCTCCCTCTTTAAATCCCTACAGCCTTATCCTCCTTTCTATCTAGTCCCACAGCCCCCTTGCAGGGTTCCCGACATCGAAAGGGTCTCCGGTGACACGACTCTTTCTCCTCAATCCCACCTAATCGCTCCCTCTCCTGTTCCCCTTTTCTTTCACGTAAGCACTTTGTTTACTTATTAACTCAGCACTTATTTTTGTTCACCCTTTTTACATATTATGCTCAACACTGTTGTCACACTGTTTGTAACACCTGCCTTACAACTGTATGTTAATGTTGATCTTGTAACTTGAATGTTTAATGTCTCATTCCTATTGTACCCCTTCCCCCCCAGGTTGCACCGGAGACAAGCGACTTGTCACTTAGAGTGCCTTCCTGGTGAAACATTTCAATAAATAAATAAAAAAAAGGGGAGGGGCTGGGAAAGGAAATTGATCATTGGGTGGGAGGAAGCATTTTATGTATTTTGAACCTTCTACAACTGTTAAACTGCTGAATCGATCATAACCAAATTTATACTATCCAAAGATCATGGAACCACCTCTGCACATGCTAAAGTTTTAGGCTGTTCTGGGACAGTCACATTTAAGGTGCAAATGGCAGGGTTTATCATTAAACTACTTTGTCAACATAATACAGTCTTACCAGTAGCATCACATCTATAACTAAAGAGGGTTACACACATCAGTGTATAATGTGGGCTCTACAAAGCATCAGACAGCCCTTTCACTCCTGAGACTTCACATTGCTACTCGCCAGGCAATTATAGCTAAACAGATGAAGTAACTTGCATTCTATAGTCTTTCAGCTGAAACAACACACCCATGACTAAAAGGGGGTTACATCTTGTACATCAGTGTCCAGCGCTGCCTCTACAGCACCTCACACCCATGACTAAAAGGGGGTTACATGCTGTACATCAGTGTCCAGCGCTGCCTCTACAGTACCTCACACCCATGACTAAAAGGGGGTGACATCCTGTACATCAGTGTCCAGCGCTGCCTCTACAGTACCTCACACCCATGACTAAAAGGGGGTTACATGCTGTACCTCAGTGTCCAGCGCTGCCTCTACAGCACCTCACACCCACGACTAAAAGGGGGTTACATGCTGTACCTCAGTGTCCAGCGCTGCCTCTACAGTACCTCACACCCATGACTAAAAGGGGGTTACATGCTGTACATCAGTGTCCAGCGCTGCCTCTACAGCACCTCACATCCATGACTAAAAGGGGGTTACATGCTGTACATCAGTGTCCAGCAATGCCTCTATAGTACCTCACACCCATGACTAAAAGGGGTTACACGCTGAACCTCAGTGTCCAGCGCTGCCTCTAGAGTACCTCACACCCATGACTAAAAGGGGGTTACATACTGTACCTCAGTGTCCAGCGCTGCCTCTACGGTACCGCACACCCATGACTAAAAGGGGGTTACATGCTGTACATCAGTGTCCAGAGCTGCCTCTACAGTACCTCACACCCATGACTAAAAGGGGGTTCCATCCTGTACATCAGTGTCCAGCGCTGCCTCTACAGTACCTCACACCCATGACTAAAAGGGGGTTCCATCCTATACATCAGTGTCCAGCGCTGCCTCTACAGTACCTCACACCCATGACTAAAAGGGGGTTCCATCCTGTACATCAGTGTCCAGCGCTGCCTCTACAGTACCACACACCCATGACTAAAAGGGGTTACATCCTGTTCATCAGTGTCCAGCGTTGCCTCTACAGTACCTCACACCCATGACTAAAAGGGGGTTACATGCTGTTCATCAGTGTCCAGTGCTGCCTCTACAGTACCTCACACCCATGACTGAAAGGGGGTTACATGCTGTACATCAGTGTCCAGTGCTGCCTCTACAGTACCTCACACCCATGACTGAAAGGGGGTTACATGCTGTACATCAGTGTCCAGTGCTGCCTCTACAGCATCTCACACCCATGACTAAAAGGGGGTTCCATGCTGCACATCAGTGTCCTGCACTGCCTCTACAGTACGTCACACCCATGACTAAAAGGGGGTTCCATGCTGTACATCAGTGTCCTGCACTGCCTCTACAGTACGTCACACCCATGACTAAAAGGGGTTACATGCTGTACATCAGTGTCCAGCACTGCCTCTACAGTACCTCACACCCATGACTAAAAGGGGTTACATGCTGTACATCAGTACCCAGCGCTGCCTCTACAGTACCTCACACCCATGACTGAAAGGGGGTTCCATCCTGTACATCAGTGTCCAGCGCTGCCTCTACAGCATCTCACACCCATGACTAAAAGGGGGTTCCATGCTGCACATCAGTGTCCTGCACTGCCTCTACAGTACATCACACCCATGACTAAAAGGGGTTACATGCTGTACATCAGTGTCCAGCGCTGCCTCTACAGTACCTTACACCCATGACTAAAAGGGGTTACATGCTGTACATCAGTACCCAGCGCTGCCTCTACAGTACCTCACACCCATGACTGAAAGGAGGTTCCATCCTGTACATCAATGTCCAGTGCTGCCTCTACAGTACCTCATACCCATGACTGAAAGGGGGTTCCATCCTGTATATCAGTGTCCAGCGCTGCCTCTACAGTACATCACACCCATGACTGAAAGGGGGTTCCATGCTGTAATCAGTGTCCAGCGTTGCCTCTACAGTACCTCACACCCATGACTAAAAGGGGGTTACATGCTGTACATCAGTGTCCAGCGCTGCCTCTACAGTACCTCACACCCATGACTAAAAGGGGGTTCCATCCTGTACATCAGTGTCCAGCGCTGCCTCTACAGTACCACACACCCATGACTAAAAGGGGATACATCCTGTACATCAGTGTCCAGCGCTGCCTCTATGGTACCTCACACCCATGACTAAAAGGGGGTTACATCCTGTTCATCAGTGTCCAGCGCTGCCTCTACAGTACCTCACATCCATGACTAAAAGGGGTTACATCCTGTACATCAGTGACCAGCGCTGCCTCTGCAGTACCTCACACCCTTGACTAAAAGGGGGTTACATCTCGTAAATCAGTGTCCAGCGCTGCCTCTACAGGATCTCAGAAAGCCATTTCATTCCTGATTCTCTCACATTGTTACTCTCCAGCCAAATACAGTTGGACAGAAAAGGTGAGATACACATTACTGTAGCATCTCTACTGCAACATCGCACTCGTGACTAGAAGGGGTTGCTATACAGTACATCAACGTGCATTGTGGGCTCTACAGGGCATCAGACAGCCACTTCACTCCTGAATCTCCCACATTGTTACGATCTAGTCAAATCCAGACAGATGACGTGAGACTTGCATTCTATAGTCTTGCAGCTGAAACATCACGCCCATAACTAAAAGGGGTTTAGAATAAATATAACTGTTTGGTGTGGGCTCTGTAGGATCTCATACAGCCATTTCACTTTGAATATTCCAAATTGATAATTTTTGTGATGACATGTGTTGTAATTAATCTAATGAATATTTATTTATTTATTTATTTACGAGTTTAACCAGGAAAACATACTGAGCAACATGCTCGATTCCAGATGCGACCTGGGGGCCATGGCCCACATACAAAAATTGGAAGTGCTCTAGATAGTACAGAAACGAGCAAGACTTGTACATAACATATTTGGAGGGAAAATTACATATTTAGGGGAGAGTTAACATCCAAGGGTAGTATACACAAAATCAGTATGGAGACAATGAAGGTAGATTACTGTACAGTACATATGAGTTTATGGCAGCGAGACATTTGAGTAAAATTCTTAACTGAAGCAGGAGCAACTGGAGGTGAAATGTGCACCAAGTAATTTGTTTCGAAGGGAAGTATTTGGTGCATGTCTGATGGTGGCAGGCAGGCGTTCCAGATCTAGTGGCGATAATTAAAAAGCAGCCTGACCTTTGGATGCGCATAAGCAGGGACATGAAGCAGTTTATGGTTAAAACTTCTAAGGAGATACGAGGTGAGCGGTTGTTGGGAGAGGGCAGAGGACAGATGGGGGGGAAGGGAGTTGGACCAGTATTTGGCTGTGAATCTGGCGCAGTTGGATTGTCTACGGTCATGTAGGGATGGCAAAGTTAATGAGTTATAGAGGTTGCAGTGGTGTGTTGTTTTGGGGCAGCCAAGGATGAAACGGCAGAAGGAGTGGAACAGGGTGTCGAGGCTGGCCAGGGCGGACCCGGGAGCAATGGAGTAAACTACATCTCCATAGTCGATTACGGGAAGGATCATTTTTTCTACAATGGCATGCCTTGTCTGTGTGGGGAGGCAACTTTTGTTTCGGTGTAGTGCCCCAAGTTTGGGGAGTAGCCGCTTGTGTAGAGAAGTGATATGAGCTGAGAAATCTAGGTGTTGGTCTAGCCATACGGCCAGGTATCTGAAGCTCGTACAGATTTCCAGGGGGGGGTTCCGTCCAGGGTTTTGAAAGGGGGGCTGGGGACTTGGCGGGAGAGTCTTTGTGGTGAGCCAAAAGTTAGCGATATGTTTTTTTTAGAATTAAGAAATAGCTAGTTAGACCTGAACCAGTTCTGGATAGCGTTGAAGTCTTCCTGGAGTTGGATTGCAACACTGGGACCAGAGGAGTATAATGATGCACACCGTGTGTGCATCTCTAGATTTGAACCTTACTATAAATACTGGCTGGTGAGCTGAAACCCACAGATTCAAATGTCCTGCAGTACTACTATTTGCTTTAAAAGACAAGGTTAAGACAGAGCTGGACAATGTGAAGAAGTTGGGTGTTACTGAAAAAGCAGAAAGCGCCACAAGTTGGGTTAATTCAGTGGTGGTAATAGAGAAGCCTGGTAAAGTAAGAATATGCACTGACCCCGAGGATCTGAACAAAGCAATAAAGGGAGAGCACTAGCCAATGAAACTGTTGAGGAAGTAGCCGTAAGGCTAGCAGGTGCCAAAAGTTGCTTAGTGTTAGATGCTGAGCAAGTGTTTTGGCAACTGAAACTTGAGGCCATTTCTGAATGAGCGACATCTAACATGCCAAATTTAAAGGAATACTGCTGATGGGGGCGTGGCCTGGCTGTGCTGAAGATGGCTGCTTAATTCTCCTTCTCCCTGGGACTACCATCTATCATCATCCATCCTCCTGATTCCAGATTGTCCGCGTTTACCAACAAGTGAAATATAATTTTACTAATATCATAGCTCAACTCTGGTAAAATATTTTCTCTATGTCATAACATACCAACTTACTACGATGCCAGCAGAATAGGCCTAGAGGGCTTTCGTGTCTGTTCGTTTGATCAGCCCCCACCCTGGGAGCTGACCTTGCTGCCCCCATCATAACTCTACAGCTATAATTTTTCTGCATTTATACTGCTCTGTGAAGACCTACTACAATGGCTGAGCAGCTCCTGCAAAACAGCTCCCTCAGCAGAGTAGAAACCATGTTTCAACAGCTCATCTGTAAAATTAACGACTTAAAAATAACATCTCAACAAAAAATTACTATCACGTAAGTGTTAGACCAAAAAAATCAATGATGCTGGAGTTAAAGTTGCTCAAAATGGAAGTTCTATTAACATCCTGCAAGCCACCATCAGAGAGCAAGACAGAGATATCAGAAGCCTACAAGATAAAATCGATGACACTGAAAACAGAAATAGACGTAATAACCTGAGATTTTTGGATTACTCTGAAGGTGCAGAACTTGGAGACACTAGTGTGTTTCTATTACATGTGCTGCTATCCCTGCTCAAACTCCCACCTGGTCAAGACCTTATTATTGAGAGATCACACCATACTTTAAGCCGGAGGCCTCGTCCACATCCGAATCTAGGCCTGTCATTGCAAGATTCTTAAACTCTGCCCACACTGAACTGATTATTAATAGAGCAAAACAAGTGGGAACGCTTACTTGGCAAGATCATAGAATTTCTATTTTTAGAGATTTCTCTAAGGAACTCCATAATAAACGCAGAGCTTTCAATCCTATTAAAACTACCCTACACCAATGAGGGATCAAATTTGCTCTGTGCTATCCAGCCATCATGCGCCCATTTCTGGGTGACTCAACCAAAGACCAACACTCCAGTAGCCTTGGCTGCATTTCTTGGTGAGCCCCAGCCTCCAATTGCCCTGTTTGGAAATACTGTTGTGACCCCTTCTCCCACTATCTCTGCGACTTCCTGATCAGACCGGCACACCCACATTATGGCTTCAAATCATGAATGCATTGAGAAACCCGTATCTCTGCCGGCTGATGCAGCAGCTCCTGTCTGAATCTCAGCCAGCTTGCTAGACAAAAAGAACTTGAATCCACCTTCTTCTAAATATGCCTGTTGTGTAGATGCTACTCCTTCTATGCCTACCTCTCAGCTTGAGTGACGTGTTGGCTTCACTACACCCCTAACCCTCTCCAATAAATTTTCTTTACTACAAGAGGACTTACACTCTTCTCAGGAAGACCTCCCAGAATCAGCTGTGGATCCTGTCAGCAATGGCCTTAGAGATGCTTTACAGGGCAGGTCTCCAGATTCCTCGGGCTGAATTGCTGACCAGCTCCCCTTTCAAATCGGCAGAGCCTCCTAAAAAGAAACGCAAGGGCAAGCTCAAAAACAAATCGAGTGCTGCTTCCTCAAACGCTCTGAAACCCAGTACCAAAGACTGATTATTTGGGCATCTATTTTATTCTCATCACTACATAAGAGTAAAGCCCTTACTTCATTTCAATTCTTCATCTCTGTCGTATCTGCCTATTCATTAACCATTTCACACACTCCCTATGAGTGCATACTATCGCACCCAACCGGTTTGGATTGTGCTAAGCAGTACATCACAGTTAAAGGTTTTCAGGCTGAATCTGCCACAGTTATGTTACATTATTGTGCATTCTCTTTTTATCAGTGTTAATGAATTATTATAGTGCAGCACCTGCAACATATTCCAAATTCCTATTCTCATAATCAAAGTGGGTGTGTGGGAGGGGGTTACATAGTACCCCCTCCTCCATTAAGAATCCGCAGCAGGAAAGTGCAAATGAACATGACTTTCAAACAGGACTTCAGATCAATGATGTTCCTTTTGTAAAAAAGTAAACCACTTGATCTTTAGAGGGAAAAATAAATGTTAATTGCCACCTGCTGTAATTAGACTCTTCAGAAAGACACTTTGGGGCGTGTGGCTTGACTCTGTTAAGAATGGCAGCCTAATCCTGCTTCTCTCTGGGACATCCAGCAATCATCACTAATCTGAACAGTTCCAGGTACCTGTTTGGTGCCATCCTTGCAGGATCTACTCCATAAATACTCCTCTAGCTCCCTGGTACAGTATTTGTCATCTTTCTTATACTCAATTACTGCATTTTACTCTGAAAGTCTCTTCTCATCTGAGGCCTGCAACTATGACTGAAAGCAACAGGACTACCAGCTCCACAACATGACTACCAGCTCTCTAAACAGGGTACAATCTATGTTTCAACAACTAATAACTGAGATGAATGATCTTAAAATTGATACACAAAATATTTCTAATATGCAAACACTGGATACTCGTCTTACTTCCACAGAAGTCAAATCCTCGCATAATGAGACTGCAATCCACGAACTACATGCAACTATTAGGGAGCAAGACAGAATGAGTAAATCCTTACAGTTTAAAATAGATGACATAGAAAACAGAAACCGTAGGAACAATCGTTTCCTAGGTTTCCCCATCCCCAAAGGTTATGACCTTGGGGATACTAGTGTTTTTCTATCGCATGTACTCCCAGCTTTCCTCAAACTTCCACCAGGTTAGGATCTCACAATTGAGCAATCTCACAGATCCCTAGGCCCTCGACCAGGCTCAACTCAAAAGCCACGACCTATCATTGCTCGCTTCTTGAATTTCTCCCACACTGAGCTGATTCTCCGTAAAGCAAGAGAAATTGGGGAACTAAAATGGCAAGATTATGAAAGTTCTGTATTTAGAGATTTCTCCAAAGATGTTTTAAACAAAAGAAAGGCATTTAATCCCCTAAAACCACTTCTGCATCAAAGAGGTCTCAAATCTGCTCTACGATATCCTGTTCTGTTACACCTTTTTGTGGATAATTCTTACAAAGATTTTGGAACCCTAGAATCCCTTTCTGCATACCTGGGCACCAACCTTGTGGAACCAGCTCCTTTACAGGGTAGTGAGGCTTTCCCGATGGGTGTCGGCTCAAATGCTTGCTGTCCCAATGCAAGACTCTGTCAATGTGGTGGTGGAGATGGAGTTATCAGCAGACCCCCTTGGAGAATACTGAAGCAATTCCCCCCCACAAGGATCTCTGCCGCATACAAGCTAAGGCTACTTCAGGTCCACGAATCACCAGGAACGCATGTTAAGCAGTTGCAGAGTCCGTCTGTTCAGCTTGCCTCTCTGTGTATCATGATAATTTTTACTCCCCAGTTTCCCTCTCCAACAAATTTGCCCTCCTAGCAGAAGTAGTAGAAGAGGAAGCTACTCACTCCTCGCAGGAAGAAATCCCAAAGGCCGATTCCAGTCAAATTCAGAGCCTGTCTACAAAAAGGTCTCCTGGTACTACATCTGCTAACACATCTTGGGCTGATCTAGCTGCTAGCTCACCAATTAAACCTCTTGAACCGCCTAAGAAAAAATGAAGGGGAAAGCTGAAAAGCAAAGATACCTCCAACTCTTTAACACCTTTTAAATCTAAACCCACCTGAACTTTGTCATAATCTTATTAATTGTCACTGTTGATACTACTAAGCTTTACTCCCGATTAGCCCATGGCTAAAAAGAATAACCCTGCTTTACTTGTGATGTTAGCTCTCCTTCTGACTATCGCTTCCAGCTGGTTGTGACAGCACAAAGCTGTACATTGCTTCTTTCAATGTTAAATAGCAGTATGACACAGAGTTCATTAAATGCACTATTCATGCTTATTACTAAGTCTAAGTGCTAATACACTGTGTTCAGCACTTCCATTTACCAAACTGGCTCATACCCTGCCTGCAAACATACATAAACCCTTTTTATAATGTTTTTTTCTCTATGAAGGCTCTCTGTCCATTATACTCCATTATGTCTACTGGTATGCACGCTGCATCCCAACTCTATTAAGACAAAATATAGCACTTTGATAATACATGAGGCTGCATATCGTGAGCTCTAGCTAAATTCAGAGGCTTTTACTATGGTTACCCTGGTAGTTCTTCACTCAGCGTTTATGACTGCATATACATGGGATAAATATTTATTTTAAATTACACTATTCTATCTATACTTGCAATTTATGAGGCACCATAATTATTAGCTTTATAAATACAATTCTCTCTGCATTATTGCATTAATAACACCACTCCTCTCTCTTACTTGGGCGACTTCATTCTAAATTGTTCCATTTAACTCACATTCCATACCGCTTCTACTCTCCTCTCCCTTCACCCCCTCATATACCTCCCTCACTGAATATTAATTTATTAATGTTTTCACCTCTCTTCTAGCTGCTGCCCCCCATATATATATATATATAATGCGGGCTATTTTTGCGGCTCGTATCCCTCTTGTAATATAATGGAGCATTTTTATAATGTACTTCGGACACATATTAACTCGAAGCCTGAATTTATACTATCAATGCACTGTACATTAAATAGCTGGGCTCACTGGACCTACATATTAGGCTTAGTCATCCAGCTATACCTACTTATCCTTGAACCATAATCAGGCTATATTCGAGCTTTGTGTCACTTAAATCCATGCTATACATTTATACGTAGCAACTTCAAGAGCCTCAAAGCCTGAACCGTGACTTCCTTATTTCATTATATTTATATATATATATTAATTACCAACATTTTTTTAGTTGGTGATACATCCTAGCATATTATAACATGGGGGTTTTAACCCTTGTTGGGCTAATAGTTACTTTGGTGCCTCATGATTAAAAATTGCCAATTATTGTGAGCAAATTCATTTTTTATAGCCCCCCTTCACATATTTTAGCCTATTTTTTCATACCCGCTGTCTGAACACTACATGATGTTAACCTTTTTTTTAGCCCTCCTTTTTTCATTAGATTATCTTTATCATTTGATGGCAAATTGCATTCTTGCTTATTTTTTAACAACCGTTCTTCCTTGGTCTATAATAGCATTACCTGGTTCTTTTTTACAATTTTGAACCGTTTCTTGATTTATAATATTGTGATGATTCTGGTTCTCTTCCTGGCGTCCACACACGACTACCTATTTACCTGTTATTATACACCACCTACTGCTGGTTTATTAGATTTGTAATTTTAGGTTTAGAGCTTATCATTAGCTGCTCTGCTTAGAATTACTTTAATCATGCCCAGTTGTGTAGTAAGACAGTCTCTGGTATTTTATACTGACTCAAATCTACGAACACATCTGAGTGGCATTCTATTGTACATTATTGTACACAAGTTTCCTTTGTATATTATTGATAGATTTCACTTATCTTTTTCAAAATGTTTAAAGCTTTTCTTTTTTTACAGTTATTTAGAGAGACACTTGCCAAACCATTATTTTATCTTATCAGATCCATACAAACATATAATCCTGCCCATCTCTGCTTGTCTGTTCTTTTGCCTTTTTGGGTCTGTAATGTCCCCTTTCTATGAAATGAGTCCCTCAGTTATGTCCTCTTTGCTATATTTTACCCTTTTCTAATATGAGTGACTTAATATTATACTCATGGAACACTAAGGGACTCGACTGTCCTTGTAAGCGTAAGCAAATTCTTTCCTACCAAAAAAATATAAAGCACATATAACTTTCTTACAAGAACCCAAACTTCTTGCTGAGGACATTTGCAGGCTCAAAAAAGATTGGGTGGGCCAAATTTATGCATCCTCCTTTTCCTCTAAAAAATGGGGGGTGGCCATCTTGATTCATAAGAACCTTAATTGGTCTCTCATAAAATCCTCTTCAGACCCGGAAGGTAGATGAGTAATAGTTGTCCTCAATACTCCCACAGGCCCAATTATGTTAGTTAATGTTTATGCCCCCCATTCCGATTCACCTGAGTTTTTCCACAATCTATCCCAACAAATTATGTCATATAATAATCATACATTATCTAGCTTAGTAGGCAGTGATTTTAATTTAACTTTGGATGCCCATTTAGATAGAAGTAACTCCTCTTACAACTCACACCCGAGAGGTATCAATGCCCTCTCAATGCTTCTTAAAGACTTTAGCCTATCCGATTTCTGGAGACTTTATCATAATAGGGATTGTGACTACTCTTTTTACTCCTCACTTCATCAATCCTACAGCAGAATCGATTACTGGTTTACTTCTCCACATATAACCAAAATAGCTATTGATACCTCCATTCTTCCGATTACAATTTCAGACCACTCCCCCATAAAACTCCATCTATTATTTTGTCATCCATCCTGTAAATCCCCATCCTGGCACCTTGATCCACTTCTTCTTAAAGACCCCGACTTTATACCCTGAGTCAGGAATCAAATTCAAGAATACCTCTCCTTTAACAATACACCTGGTACATCCATGCACACTGTCTCGGAAGCATTAAAAACTACCATCAGAGGCAAAATAATTAGTTACGCCGGCCACAGGAGGAAATTAAGAGGCGTCAATTAGCTGACCTAGAAATCATTAAAAACAAAGAGAACAATACTTCAAAACTAATAAACCCAACCCCACATCACAACTTCACCTTGACATCCTACAATTAAGAATCAAAATGAATAAACTCATTCCCTGCAAAGCTGAATTAGCCCTCTTTAGTCTTACACATAAATACTGGGATCAGGGTGATAAATGCGGCAAATTACTCTCTTATCAACTTAAATCTCAGCAAATGAACAGGCACATTGCTGCTCTGAAAGATCATTTAGGACAGATACATACTGACAATCCCTCTATTAACCACATTATGGAAATCATTTTATCAGCAGTTATATTTGCAATAGACTTGTGCATCAAACAATCAAATTCAATCTTTTCTTGATATGCTCCAACTTCCACACCTTACTGATAAAGACAAGGTACATTTGGACAAACCGTTCACCCTTCTAGAGATTCAAAAGGAATGATCTACCCTAAAATCCGGTAAGGATTCCCTGTGGACTTCTACTAATCACTTTCAGATACTCTATGTCCTCTGTTATATAAAGTCTTTTTGGAATCCTCCCTCAATGGTTCTCTTCCCCTATAATGACAGAAGCCATTATCACAGTTCTACCCAAAAAAGACAAAGATCCTGCCCAACCATCTAGTTATAGACCGATTTCTCTAATTAACATGGATGGCAACATTTTCGCAAAACTCCTTACCCTTCACCTAGAGCCTCTATTATCTAAACTAGTTCATATTTCCTAAGTCAGTTTTATTAAAAACAGATTAGGCTCTGATCATCTCCGATCTCTGTATAATTTAATGCATAAAGCAAAGTCATTTAAATCCCCCGCGGCCGCCATTGCTATTCGATTCCTTAAACTGGAACTACTTATACCTCGTATTGTCACATTTTGGTATCCCTACTAAGTTCTGTTCCTGGGTCAAACTTCTATGCACCTTTCTCTCAGCTCATATTCTTACTAACTCTATCCCCCCCCCTTCACTGGCAAGAGGTACTAGACAAGGATGTCCCTTCTCACCATCATTATTTATCCTCGCCATGGAACCCCTCTCCACCAGACCAGTAATATTAAGGATATTCAAGTCGGTAACTCCTGTTATTTCTCATTTTCTTACGCTGATGATCTCCTGATTCATTTAGAGGATCTTGAAGCAGCTGGTCAGCCATTAATCCTATTATTTAAAGAATTTACATTTCTTTCTGGCCTAGCTTTGAACTTCAACAAATCTGAAACTCTACCTCTGAATGAATACTGTAGATCATTTATGAATACTCCCCTGGGTTTCCGTTGGGCTCCTCATGGCTTCTCTTACCTTAGTATTCAAATCACCCCAAGACTTGATCGAATATGGGGATATAAACTTTACTCCCATTAGCAAACATTAAATCTTTATTTGACAGATGGAAACTGCTTAATCTCTCATTTAACAGGAAAATATCTGCTATTAAAATGACAATTTCTCCCAAAATTCTGTATCTCTTTGCCAATATTCCCCTAATTTTACCTTCTAATTTTTAAATCAAACTCGACAAACTAATTGGAAGCTTCCTTTGGAAAGTGAAACCCCCTAGATTTAGTCGTAATAAACTTTGATCACATTGGTCAAAAGGAGGCTTTGGACTTCCTTGGTTTCATGCATACTTGTTGGCCTTTCAAGCTTCCCAAACCATAAAATGGTTTCAAAAATCTTCTGCCAACTCTTCAATATGGGTTACCATGGAATCCTCCCTATGTCCCGGTAATATTCCCACAGCTTATATTTATAATATACTTCCTCCTAAACTTAACTCCCATCCCACTATTTCTGCATCAGTATTTTACTGGAAATTATTACATAAGCACCTTAAAGGTAGAAGACTTGGTTTGCTGGCCAAGGCACCTAGCTTCACCTGAGCTCTTTCCTTCTAAGACTGCTTGAAAGGCAGAGCAGAGAAACTTACCAGAGCAAGGGAGAAGGATTAAGACTTAGTTTGGCTAAGCAGATTTACTGCGTGGTGGTGTTTTTATTTTTTACTCACAGGGATTGCTACTGTTTGTTGCTAACATTTCATTGCTTTATTTTTCTCTGATTCAAATTGTTGTTGCTGGTATACCTTCTTCTGCATTATTACAAGGTGTGCCTACAGGTGTGTGCTAACAGATTACTGCTGTAATCTTCTGATTCAAATTGTCTTTTTGCAAGTATATCTTCTGTTACTGCTTTATTTTTCTCTGGAGCAAAGTGTTTCTTACAGGGTATATCTTCTCTGAAATTATTACAGGTGGTGCTTTACAGGTTTTACAGTTTTATCTAACATTAGGATAAGCTTTCAGGGATACTGCATTTGTTGTTGACTGATTGTTTCTGCTCTTACCTCCTTGTTCTTTCATCCGTGGTTCTTCTTTTTAGGCAGGGGAAGGGCCCAGCCACCCACCCCCATCCCCAACCACCCCACGCTACACTCCTTTTATAGGGTACCACAGTTGTGACATTTCCTGTGGCAGAGCAGGAAGGAGGCGGGATCAGTGGGGGCCTCCACAAAGTGATCTCATTTACAGGGCACTAGTAATTTTAACTTGTTATAACAAGTTAAACAAAAGCACAATTAAACCATTACTTGCATTTTTTCCTTCTAATTACTCTGACTAGGTTATAAACCCAGCAACTTATTTGGAATGGATTTCATTAACTGCAGGTACTGTGGAACAATTTTCAGAAGGACAGTCTACAGGATTTAGGACACTGTCCTACATGCTGGGCCTTTGGAGATCTTAGGTCTCAGCTCCGGGCAGCATGGGCAGAGATTGCACACCTCAAATTTCATATTGAAGAGGAAATACATTATAAGAACCACCGCCATTTCCCCAGCATCCAACAGAAAAACCTCGACCGCAGAGGTAGTTGGTCCAGGAGGTTGGCAGGTGGTTAGGAGAAGCAAACCAGGTGCCCCATCACTCTCTGCTCTCCAACATTACCTCCAAAACCAATATAAACACTACAAACAGGTATCTGCCTCTATCTCTGAAATCAAATAAAGAGGCAGAAGACACTGCAGAGCAGGACACTGCGGCACAGGAGCTAGCACAACAATACTCACCCAAATCAGGAACCAAAACTAAACAAGCACAAAGGAAAGCCAAAAAACTTCTGATCATAGGAGACTCCATGATTCGGGGAGTTGATACCCATCTCCAGCCAGGGGTGATGGTCAGATGTCTCCCAGGTACATCAGCATGGAGAGACACTGACCGCATTGCTAAAATTGTTCACAAAGCAGGAGAAAACATTGATGTCCTAGTACACATAGGGACTAATGATCTAGCCAGCCGGTCAGTTGTGGAGACCAGAGAACACCTGACTAGGCTGGGTGACAAACTATCATCTATTTCGTCCGGCATCTCCTTCTCTGAGATCCTGCCAGTCTGGGAGAAGGGAGCAGATGGACGGAAGGTCAGAGAAGGAGAGATAGGGAGCTAAACACGTGGCTCAAGGACTGGTGCCAGGAAAAGGACACAGATTTGTAGGGAACTGGCAACAGTTCTGGGGCGAAAGTTCTTTAAATTTGATGGACTGCATCTGACTAAAAAGGAGTCAGTGCATTGGGGCAGAAGTTTGACGTCTTTGCAGAATATTTAAATTAGCAAATGGGGAGAGGGTGCAGCACTATACGTCAAATAGGAAAAACACCCTCCCCCCTCAGCTAGTGGTCAAACAGAATTCAGCGTGTTTGCGTTCATTTGCATCACCAGGTAAGAAAAAGGTTTGTCTCCCCATCACGATGCACAGGGGTAAGCAAACTTCACCCAACAACTAACACACCAAAATCTGGCCAATGGAAAATCATACACAAATGCTCACAGCCTGGGAAATAAGATCCCAGACCTGCAGGCAATAATGTCAGAGACTAAACTGGACATAGCAGCAATTAGTGAGATGTGGTTTACCAGTAACCACACTTGGGAGACTTCAGTACCTGGCTATGTATTGTTCAGAAGAGACCGAGGTGCAAAAGGGGGAGGAGTGGCCCTGTATGTTAATGAAAATATCAAAGCTACAGAAATTCAGAATACACATAAGGAGCCAGAAGAACTGTGGGTCACCCTGGAAACTGGAAATGGGACAGCCATAAGAACTGGGGTTGTCTACAGGCCCCCAGACCAGAGGGAGGACATAGACACATTACTATTAGAAGATATACAAAACATGACAGCTAAAGGGGAGGTTCTGATAATGGGAGACTTCAACATGCCAGATACAGATTGGTCAATACCAGCAGGAACATCTGCCAGAACTAGACTCATAGTGGATTCCTGCAGGGAGGGCCTCAAACAACTGGTACAGCAACCCACAGAGACAGGGCTATCCTAGATCTAGTACTGACTAACAAAAAGGGATCACAGCTCTCCAGGTAGAAGGTCACCTGGGGCCAGTGACCATCACATGGTATGGTTCAATTTGGCTACTACATCTAAATCATCCCATTCCAAGGCAAAAATATGGGACTTCAGAGGACCGACTTTGATAAGATGGCCAACAGAGTTAAGCTAGCCCTGGCAAAAAAACACAGGTGAGGGGTACAGGCAAAGTGGGCAAGCATTAAGGATGCAATACTTGAAGCAACATCCCATTGTGTTAGACAGAAAAGGAAGTGCAAAGAAGAAGGAAACCACTTTGGTTCTCAAATACAGTAGCAGAAAAGGTCAGAGCCAAAGGCTGGCCTTCAGGAAATATAAAGGGAACACAGCGGGATGAAGATAGGAGGCATACCAAACTGCCCTAAGGGAAGCAGGTAAGGCAGTAAGGCAGGCAAAGTCCCAAACTGAGGAAACACTAGCACGAACAGTAAAAGAAGGTGACAAGACTCTTATAGATACATTAGTGAAAGGAGAAAGTCCAGAGGGGTACTGGCTTAATGGAGAAAAGGGGAGCATGAGGAGGAGGACCCTGTAAAGGCATCTATCCTAAATAGATACTTTTGCTCAGTATTTACTGAAGAGAAGGAGGGCAGGGCCCACAGCTCAGCATCATGGACACGGGGGAGGAGGTGAGCACTACCCTTCACAAAAGAAAGGTCCCTACAAGAGCTTGCTAAGCTCAGGGTGGATAAGGCAATGGGACCTGATAGCATACATCCCAGAGGTACTCAAGGAGCTAAGGGCCGAAATAGCAGAGCCATTAGCAGAATTGTTTTAGTGAGTCTCTGAGCACAGGAAGGTCCCAGAGACTGGAGAAGGGCTCATGTGATCCCGCCTCCACAAGAGTGGTAGCAGGGAGGAGGCAGGAACTACAGGCGGTCAGTCTTACCTCAGTAGTGGGCAAGATTATGGAGGCACTCCTTAAGGAAAGGATAGTGCAACACCTGGAATCCATAGGGGCACAGGATCCAAGACAGCATGGGTTTACAAAGGAAGGTCCTGTCAAACTAGTCTCATAGATTTCTTTGACTGGGTAACCAGAGTGGTGGACCAAGGGGAGCAGTTGATGTCAGCTACTGACTTCAGCAAAGCTTTGACACTGTTCCACATAGAAGATTGATAAATAAGCTAGGTAGGCTCGGGGTGGGTCAGAAGTTGGTCAACTGGGTGGCAAACTGGTTGGCAGAAACAGAGAGTGGTGGTAAATGGTATACAGTCAGAAGAGATGCAAGTCACAAGTGGGTACACTCAGGGATCAGTCCTGGGGCCAGTCCTATTCAACATCTTCATTAGTGACCTCAGATGGACTAGAGGGTAAGGCTTGTCTGTTTGCAGATGACACCAAGATCTGCAACACAGCAGATGATCAGATGGGGTGGGCAGAATGAGATGAGATCTGGATAAACTAGCAAAATGGTCAGAAGAGTGGCAACTGGGGTTTAATACAAAGAAGTGCAAAATCATGCACATAGGAAGAGAAACCCTGAAACCACTTATAGGCTGGGAGGAGTTGCTAGCAGTCACAAAGGAAGAAAGAGACTTGGGCATCATCATCACTGATGACCTAAAATCATCAAGCAGACCTCTAAAGCAGTAGGTAAGGCTAGGGGGTGTTAGGGTGTATTAGTAGGGGTATCACAAGTCGTAAGAGGAGGTAATAATCCTCTGTACAATACATTGGTTAGGCCCCATCTGGAGTACTGCGTGCAGTATTGGAGGCCACACCTTCACAAGGACATTAACCAAATTGAGGCAGTCCAGAGAAGGCAACCAAAATGGTGCAGGGACTGCATCAGAAGACATATGAGGACAGATTAGCAGAGCTCAATATGTATACCCTTGAGCAAAGGAGGAGAGAGTGATATGATCGAGGCATTCAAACACCTTAAGGGCATAAACAAGGTGAAAGAGTCTAACATGTTTAAATATAAGAAAAATAGCAGGACAAGAGGACACAGCATGAGATTAGAGGAGGCGATTAAGGGGGAATGTGAGGAATTCTTTTCATAGAAAGGGTGGTAGATGCATGGAATGGCTTACCACAAGAAGTGGTGGCTATGAATACAGTGCAGGGCTTCAAACAGGCATGGGATAGGCATAAGGGAGCAATACAAATGACTATGAATAGATAGGTCACTGACAGAGCAAAGGCCAATGGCACATTTATAAGGTAGAAAAAGAAATGGGCAGACTGGATGGGCCTTGTGGTCCTTATCTGCCGTCAACTTCTATGTTTCTATGTTTCTATGTAAATCCAACCCCTAAATCTCTAGCCTACACTCCGATTTGGGGTTGCCCTAGCATCTCTCTGGACAACCACCCAATCTTCTGTCGTAACTAGAAAAATAGGGGCATCATCTTTTTAAATGACTTACTAGAACCAAATGACCTTAAACTTAAGTATTTTACTGATCTTTGTGCTTTCTGGAAAAGTACAGTTACGTAAGAACTTACCGTAACAGCAGATCTTCGGGAACAGCTCTTGCAGCAGGTTACACCATTAGGGCTGAAGCCGGCAGGCGCCAGGACCCCACAGAAATTTTCTAGCTAGCAGTATTCAGCGAGGACCGCCCCCGATGTCAGGTATCATATAAAAGGGGGCGGTCCCCCAAAATCCCTAGTTCTCCCGCCGGAGACTCCCCGGCTGTTAGATGACATCAGAAGTGGAGACTGAGGATCCACCATCAAAAGGTATTCTGAACGGTGTTAGAAACACCTAATCCTAGACAAGAGATATCGGAACAACTCTACCTCCAGAGGGGATGGTGGGAGGGAAAACTACCTGCTGCAAGAGCTGTTCTCGAAGATCTACTGTTACAGCAAATTCCACGTGAACTGTACTATCTTACCTGAGAAACAGCTCTGCAGCAGGTTACACCATTAGAACGGATTCCCAAGCAATACTGGAAATCCCTTGCAGGTGGGAGGAGGTTAGGTAGAGATTGCGAGTTGGATTGAAGCCTAGGATAGGAGTCCTGAAGGACTGCTAGACCAAAACCAGCTTTTTTGCCGTGATGCAACATCCAGGCTATAATGTCTAATAAAGGAGTGCACGGTGCTCCAAGTAGCTGCTGCGAAGATGGCTGCAGTGGACACGTTCTTTACGGCTGCAAAGGAGGTAGCCACCCCCCTTGTGGAATGACCCTTAACCGCACCCGGTAAAGGTGTGTTACGTTTCTGGTAACAGAACATGATACAATGGATAAGCCACCTGGACAGCAATTGTTTAGAAACCAGAGCTCCCATCACCCTATGGGCAAAGGAGACGAAAAGCTGATCAGATTTACGGTGGTGCCTAGTTCTGGTCAGGTAGTATCTTAGACACGTATGCACATCTAGAGTGTGCAACAGGGCCTCTCCTCTATTAGAATATTTAGGAAAATACACTGGTAAGTTGATGTGCTGATTGAGGGTGAGAGCGGAGACCACCTTAGGTAGAAACTTTGGATTTGTTGTTAGGGACACCCTGTCCTGGTGAAAAACCAAATAAGTTTCTTTGCACATCAGTGCGTGAAGTTCAGAAATCCTTCTGGCCGGAGTATCGGTAACTAAAAAAAATTCTTCCATGTTAGGAGACGTAGCTTGCAATCCACGGCTGGTTCAAAAGGCGGCAGCGTGAGCTGCTCCAGGACAAAGGGTAAATCCCATGGAGGAATAGGATCCTTAATCAGAGGTCTAAGGTGGAGAACACCTCTCAGGAAGGCTCGTGCTGTGTCCAACTGAGTTATGGGACATCGGCCTATAGGTGTATGATAGGCTGAGATGGCACAAAGGTGTACTTTAATAGAGGAGTATGCCAAGCCTGCCTGGAAGAGAGACAGGAGGTAGTCCAGGACCAACCTTTCCAGACAATTCATCGGGGCAAGTCCTCATGCTTGAGCCCAGAGGCAAAATCTGCGCCATTTCATGGCATATGCGGCATGAGTGGCCAGTTTCTAGCAGCCGCTAGAACATCTGCTACCCCTTGCGAGACCCTGTACCGCATGATAGCTATGTCTCTAGGAGCCAGGTGTGCAGGTTCAGAGAGCAAAGGTCCAGATGGACCAAAGAACCTGCCTCTTGGGACAATAAGTGAGAGCTGATTGGCAGAGGCACCGAAGGTTCCTGGGACAGCTGGTGTAGCAGAGGGAACCATATCTGTCTGAGCCAAAAAGGCACAATAAATATCAGCGTCGCCTGCTCTCTGTGGAGTTTCAAAAGGACCCTCTGGATCAACAGGAAGGGAGGAAACGCGTAGAAGAATCTGCCCGTCCAGGAGAGGGACAACGCGTCTTGCCAGAAAACACCAGGCCCTGGATCTAGCGAGCAGAAATTGGGCAGTTTTGCATTGGATGGGGACACGAAAAGGTCCAACTCTGGTGTGCCCCATCTGTGAAACAGATCCTCTACTACCTCCTGGAGTAGTTCCCACTGGTGGACTCTGGCCTGAGAGTGGCTCAGGCTGTCTGCGATGATGTTGTCCACTCCTGGGACATGAACAGCAATGAGGTTTGTGTCGTGTTGTAGGACCCAATCCCACACCCTCATGGCCTCCCTGCAAAGCGGGTAGGAATGGGTGCCTCCTTGTTTGTTGAGGTAATACATCACTGCGTTATTGTCTGTTTGTAACAGGAGAGTACCCGGTGGATCTCCAACTGGAAGGCCTACAGGACATAAAGAACTGCTCTCATTTCCAAGATATTTATGTGGAGATGAGCTTCCTGGGGTGTCCATGAGACCTGACCCCATCGAGGTGTGCTCCCCAACCGAAATCTGAGGCATCCGTGGAGAGTGTCACAATTGGAGACGGCGCAATGAAGGGGACCCCCGCCAATAGGTTCTTTGAATCTAGCCACCATTGCCAATCCCGGATTACGGCATTCGTGATCCGAATTGGCAGCTGCAAATGGTCTTGCTTCTGATCCCACTGAACCCATAACATCCACTGGGTCACCTGCATGTGGAGACAGGCTAGTGGGACTGTTGCAATGGCCGCGGCCATGTGTCCGAGCAGGCAAAGGACCAGTCTGGCTGGGACAGTCTTCTTTGCCAAGATGCATCTGATGAGGGATCTGATGTGTTCCGCTCGGTCCTGGGGCAGAAAAGCTCTCCCCTGGACGGCGTTCAGAACTGCGCCTATGAACTGCAGATTATGTGACAGAACCAGGTGTGACTTCTCCTGATTGATAATGATGCCCAAAGTCCCGAACAGGGACAGAGTACGGTGAACTGCGGACATCAGAGCCTCCTGAGAGGGTGCCATGAGGAGCCAGTTGTCCAGGTAGGGGAACACGTAGTGACCTTGTCTCCTTAGAGCTGACCCTATGACTGCCATGCACTTCGTAAACACCCGAGGTGCTGATGACTGTCCGAAAGGAAGAGGTCAGAACTGATCATGGCGACCTAGAAA
The DNA here is from genome assembly GCA_016271365.2 of Neoceratodus forsteri. NCBI lineage: Eukaryota > Metazoa > Chordata > Ceratodontiformes > Ceratodontidae > Neoceratodus > Neoceratodus forsteri. The sequence continues at coordinate 1,138,993,047 of CM028133.1, forward strand.
TTTGAAGCGCAAGAACTTCCTGTGCGCTTGAGCAATGGGTATGTGCAGGTAGGCATCCTGCACGTCCAAGGACGCTAGGAAGGCGCCTTGCTTGAGCATGGGTATCATACTGGGAGGGGTGACCATGCGGAAGCATTTGTAGAGGACTGAAGCGTTGAGATCGCTGAGATCCAGTATCGGACAGAGGTCCCCTGTCTTTTTGGGGACCAGAAAGAAGTGGGAATAGTAACTTGCACCTCTCTGGTTCCTCGGTACGTGCTCTATAGCTTCCTTTCCCAGAAGCGCAAGCACCTCCTGCTGTATGAGCAGTGCATGCTGACCCGAATAATGGGAAAGCAGGGGAAGTCTTGACGGTGGGTGGTAGAGGAATTCTATAAAGTGACCACTCTTGACCATTTGAAGGACCCACTGGTAGGCGGTAGTCGACTGCCACCCTGAAAAGTGGCGAGCGATGCGACCCCCGACCTTTTCTGCCCGTTGATTCAGAGGAGGGGCGGAGGCCGGGAAGCAGTCATGCTGTGGCGGCATTGCTCCCCGCAGGCTGGACCAGTTTGGCATACAGCTGACCTCGGCCTGGGGAAGACTTAGGTTGGGCCTTATGGTGGAAGGTGCCCCTTTCCTGCTGGCCGGAATGTGACTGCTGTCGTTGTTGTCGGCCGCGAAAACGGTTCTGGTTCCTACGAAAGGAACCAGATTTGGGTCTGTACATGGCCTGTACAGTCCTTACTGACCTCCCGGCGTCCTGAAGTTTGGTGACGACCTTTTCAGAGGGTTCACCAAACAGGACCTCTCTGTTATAAGCGACGTCCAGGGTACTCTTCTGTATGTCTGGAGTAAAACCGGAGACTCGGAGCCAGGAGTGTCTCCGGAGACAGATGCCTGAAGCTGCGCCCCTGGCGGATGAGTCCGCAGAATCCTATGTGGCTCTTAACACTTGGGTCCCCAAGTCTGACCCTGTGCAGAGGAGGTTCAAGAGCTCCACCTTCTGCTTGCCATCTGGTAGTTTGTCAACCAGGTCCTGACCCTGTTCTGACAGGGCATTCTGAAACTGAACCATACGAGACAGATAGTTCAGGGACCTGATGGAGCATGTAGCAGCCGCATGCATGCACCTCTCCAGGGCATCCAACTGCTTGGATTCCTGGTCCAGTGGCTGTGTACACAGATGCTGTGGTCACTGAGACCTACCATGGGAGGCCGTAATGACCAGGGAATCAGCCAGGCGTTGTTGCACCAAGTACTGGTCCTCTGTCGGGGCCCTGTACAGGCGGTCAGCTTTCTTCAGCACCACAGGGGTGGAATGTGGACACTTACATGCAGTCTTGGTGATGTCCGCGAAGGTGTCCACCAAGGGTGGCACCACCACAGGCTTAGGGTCCTTCTGCCAAAGGTAACCAGCTAGGCGCTGTCTCTCAGGGTCGAGATCTTCCGAATCCCACCCCATGTTCTCCTGGATGTGCCTCATGATTTTGGAAAAGGAGGGATCATCTGGAGGTGACCTGGGCAGGTCATGTGGGTCAGGTGATGGGATGCTGATTGGAGAAGGAGACCAGGAGGCATCTGAGGTGTCAGGTCTAGAATCATCCCCCTATGGAGTGGACCGTCGACGTCTGGGTCACTTAGGACTGGGAGACCCTGAGGGAGATCTTGAAGGGGGCCTTCTCCATTCTTTGGATCTTCCCCTAGGAGGTGGAGTGTGCTCATTGGGGGTCGGTGGTCTTCCTGCTGACCCCTGTGGTGGAGGAGGGGGAGTAGGAGGTGAAGGAGTAGGAGGAGGAGGTTTGACTGAGATCACATACTTCTTTATTGTGTCCCACCAAAAGGTAAAGAGATCTTTGACCTCTTGAATATTCATACAGGATGACGGACCTGGCACCGGTGGTCTGTCGCCGGTATCGGGCGTTGGGTCCGAGGGAGTCTCCGGGTTTGGCAAAGGCTCCTGTGGAAGCCCGACATCCTCATTGTCGCCTGCCTGGTCATCAGGCAACATCAGGTCCTCCTCTGTAGAGTCCCTGTGACCGGTGTCCACTGGTGATGGGGAGGCAGTCTTTGGCTCCGGCGAACATCTCACTGATGTCAAGTGCTTAGCCAACGTCTGGTCTGACGGGCATTTGACCGATGAAGGGTCAGAAGCCCGCTTCGGGTCCATCATCCGTTTTAGGGACATCAGGTCCTTAGTCTTCCTGAGAGGGGGATCCGGACCCCTAGGAGGCCGATATGACGTCGGAGTCCCGGCGTCTCTCTGAGGAAGCTTGTTTAGAAGAGGACTTGGACTGGTGACAGTCTGAGGACTTCGAGGAGGCCCGGGAGGGTGTTGAGGAAGCCGAAGGCCTGGAAGTCTTGATGGGATGCAGAGAAGCTGAAGTGCTGCCTGAAGACTTGACCTTTACTGGAGGGGGCTGACAGCAGGCCCTGAAGGGAGAGCGATCTGAGCGCGTGTAGCCTGAGCTGATGCGCGAGTCCGAGGGCCAGTTAGGGGATCTGGACCTGACCTTCTCCCGATGCTTGTCCCGGTGCTTATGGGACTTAGAGGTAGACTCGCCTCTGAAGGCAGGGTCTTGATCGATGCTTTTTAACTTTTCTTCCACGAGGAACCCCTGTAGTGCTTTCTGGCGTCGGATCCGGGTGCGACTGTTGAACCCCTGGCAAAAGGAGCAGGCCTTGATGTCGTGTTCCGGGCCTAAGCACTGCAGGCAGGATGAATGGAGATCCTTGAAAGGGATATGTTTGCCACAGGCACACTTGGAAGGATGTCCTTCTGAAGGAGGAGTTGGAGATGCCGACATTTAGTAGTAAAACTTCAAAGTTCTAGTTGTCATACGCTAGAGTGGGACCGTGAGGCCGATGCTGGTGAATCAACGGCGAGAAAAGAACTGGGGATTCTGGGGGACCGACCCCTTTTATATGATGCCTGACGTCGGGGGCCGGACTGACGTCGGAGGCGGTCCCCGCTGGATACTGCTAGCTAGAAAATTTCCGTAGGGTCCTGGCGCCTGCTGGCTTCAGTCCTATTGTATAACCTGCTGCAAGAGCTGTTTCTCGAAGTAAGATCTTCTGAAAATACCTTCAGCTTCGATCTGCTTGCAACTCCTATCCCCAATACTTTCCCACACACGCATTATTCGATCAATATATCTCACAATGGTTCAATACTTCATCCAATTTGAACAGTACAATTTATAAGAACATCAGAGACAGGATTCCAGATCAATCCCTCACAGCAAAAAATAAATGGTGTTGTATGTTAAATTATGATATAACAGATTTACAATGGCATAGGTGCTGGCTCTCATGTCACAAGACCTTTAAAGACAAGCACAGTTCACTTATATAAATATACATCCTTCACTTATGGTACAGGACCCCTGCAGTACTATATCCTATAGGCCTAAAGGATAATAATCACTGCTGGTGCTGTAACTCTCCTAATGGGATTTACTCCACATCCTATGGCTCTGCCCTCTTTTAAAGAACCTCTGGCATTCTGTTCATAATTTTGCAGTTAAAGTAATCGGTCAGCAATTTACATTAGACCCTAAACACATTATATTGGGCATTTTCAACTTTCATAATAAAACTATTTCCAGACCTCAAAATAGGTGGCAGTCTATATTATTCCTCCAAGTTAAATGACTTATACTTATGCACTGGAAATCAGCTGTAATCCCCAGCCTCTCTGATATCCTCAAGAACCTATCCCAGTATACCTCCCCGGACCGTTTATCTCACATCTCTTCTGGCCAGCTTAATGCATACAACAGATGTTGGCAGGATTACTTTCATTATCTAGATTCTTCACATACTTTACATACTTTCAATACTAAATGTATGGATCGGTATATGGGTTACCCCTACCCAATACCTCTTGTTATCCTTTACTGCTAGTGTCTCTCTTATTATTGGTTTCTCCTTTATTTCCTTTTTTTATGTTTATTCTTTGTTCTTTACCTGTTGGTATTATCCACATATCTTGTTACTTTTACAGCCTTTCCACCCATCTATGACATTTAACCATGTATGATAAGTGATTATAACATTGCTATATATTTGTTCCATACTATTCCTTTACTTCCCCTTGCTCCCACCTCATATGCATTCCTATTGGATAGTCTAATCTAGTTATAGTCTTACATAATGCTGTAGATTTTTATGAATATTTACTGTAATGCTGTTGTCCAATCTAGCATTGTTGTTTAACTATATATATCTCCTGTCACTTTTTTCATCCATATATCCCTTTTGCATGTGTGGAAAATGCTGTTCTATAATATTATAGTTCTAATAAAATGATTAACTGCAGAAAGACACTTTTGCAAGGGTCAATATTATTTTCACAGTAACTGGACAGCAAGTCTGTGATGGAGAAAATCCAGTGGCCCCACAGAAATTCCACTGGCCCAGCTGACCTAGAGGAAATTTTAACTGGCCCGATAAAGAAAAAAATACATATCAAGCTGATCAGTGGGCAGATGCCAATTTTGAGCCCTGCTTTAAGTGTGACTCCTATACGAGAGTCACTCAAGGGCACATTACATCCCCCTCATTACTCATAGCTAATACACGTTTGCTCAATGTTTCTCTAGCGCTCATTAACCAAACTAGTGGTCGTTTTGTCACCATGTTCTTGTCATGTAACCATTTTTATTTATATGTGGATGATAGTTAAATAGCTATGTGAATCAATACTAGTTTTATTTATCTGACAATACTACTTACAATATTACAGATCTGGAAGGTTTTGGTGGTTCTTGACATGGCTTACAGTACTACTGTTATTATTACCACTCTAAACCAGCCTGTCATCCAGTCCCTCAGTATGCCCATCATTTTGATCCCCCTTTTCAGCAGACACACTACTACCTTGCACCAATTTATTACTTACTGTTTCCCCCGATACTTCTTATAATAAGCCACTACAGGCAACATTCGAGGTATCTCTATTTTATATGCCTTTTAAAATGGCTATATTAAACAATGGATAGCACATCTTCACTTGAAGCCCTTAAAACTTGGGCTATCTAAGCTCATATTACAAGTTCATAGTAGGGATTTGCTAGGCCTTCCGCAGGTCTGGTTACCCCACTATAATTATCACTCTCTTCTCTTATGGGGAATTTTTGGGTCATGAGCTATTAGTATTATCTGGCACCCACTTCTCATAAATACAGAACCTTGAAGCCTGAATGTTCTTAATCCACTATACATGCCATATTTCTATGGCATCTAAGTATACTCATTTATAATGTGACTCCCATGTTAAATACATTATTTTTTCTTCTTATACTAGAATGGATCTCATAATACACCATTACCTACCAATCTATAGTTTTTTCAGGACCCCTTCTCCCTTTCCTTCATTTCTCCAATGACCCCACATGTCATTTGACCCTCCTCCGGACCATAACTCACAACTTCATCTGAAAATTTTACAGCTACAGATTAAAATCAATGAATTAATAGCTAGGAAGGCCGAACTTGCCTTTTTAAGACTCAAACATCAATACTGGGAACAATGTGATAAATGTGGGAAGCTGCTCTCCTACCAACTTAAGAGATCAACAGATGGAGAGACATATTGCTGGTTTAAAAGATTCCTCAGGCACAATTCACACTGACAACCCCTGAATTAATCGCATCATGCGCTCCTTTTATGAACAATTATACTCCCAAATAAACCCTCCACGACCCATTCATATACTGCATTTTTTGGATAAATTACACCTACTGCATCTCTCTCAACAAGACATGGCTATGTTAGATGAACCTTTTACCTTAAAAGAGATACAAACAGCATTCGCTTCCCTAAAATCTGGTAAATCACCTGGGAGTGACGGTTTTCCCGTAGATTTCTATAAACCCCTAGCTGATACTTTATGTCCTTTACTTTTCAAAGTCTTCATGAAAGCAACCTCACAGGGCAAACTCCCTCATTCTATGATTGAAGCTATTATAACTGTTTTATCCAAAAAAAAAAAAAAATAAAGACCATTTTCTTCCTTCTAGTTATGCACTGATTTCATTACTTAATACAGACGGAAAATATATTTCTAAATTATTAAATCTCCATTTAGAATCATTAGTTCCAAAACTCATCCACAATTCTCAAGCTGGATTCATCAAGAATAGAACTGGCTCCAACCATCTCCGTTCTCTATTTAATTTAATCTACAAAGCAAAATCCATTAGATCACCAGCCGCTGCTATAGCCATCGATTTTCAGAAAGCATTTCATTCTCTCAGTTGGAACTATTTATACGATGTATTATCCCATTTTGGTGTCACTAATAAATTCTGTGCATGGATTCAATTATTATACACTTTACCCTCCGCTCGTGTACTCACTAACTCTATTCTGTTCCCCTCCTTTTACTTGGCAAGAGGTACTAGGCAAGGATGCTCCTTATCCCCTACTTTATTTATTCTAGCCAAGGAACCTCTAGTATCATAGTAGTCACAAAGCATATATAGACTTTCGTCCTTGTCTGCTTGCATAAAATATATTATCAACAAGTGAAGTAATTAGTAAACTATAGACTTAGTTCTACTGTAATCACCTAATCTTATTTTAAAAATATCCAAAGTTGGACTAATAACTGTCATGGGGGAGAGAATTCCAACTTGATACAACCCTCTGACTAAACCACTGTTTTCTTTTTTGTGATTTCCACTTTTGTTATTTAATTTGTCTACAATGAGCTCTAGTATTGTCATTTCTGGCAAATAATTCAAGTCCTAAATCTTCTCTAAGAATATCTTGAAATGATCTATAGACTAAAATCATATCGCCCCTCCATCGTCTATAAGCCAAGGAATATAGATCCAAATTATCCAACCTCTCTTCATATGACATATTCTTTAGTCCCATTATTGATCGGGTTGCCCTTGGCTGCACTCTCTCCACTCTCACTATCTCACCCTTAGTGTAAGGGGACCAGACCTGGGAACAGTACTCCAAGTGAGTTCTAACCAATGATCCATAGAATGGGATCACAACCTCTCTACTTCTACTTACTGTATGTCACAACATACAGTTTAAAGCCCTATTAGCATTTTTTATAGTTTGATCACAATGGGCAGTAAAAGAAAGGTCATTTTGTGTAATAAACACCCAAATCCCTTTCCTGTGTCACTTGTTTTAATTGCTTATTATTGACAGTGTAATTGAATTCCAAATTCTTCTTGCCCATATGTAGGACAATGCATTTATCTTCGTTTAGTTTAAGTTTATAGTTTACTGTCCATTTCTCAATATATTTAAGAGCTTCTTGAAGTCCAATATATTCTGAAGGTGAATCTATTACTGCTCCCACTCTGCAGTCATTGGCAAACTTAGTTATCCACACATTTCCCTTGTTATATTGTAAGGATGATGTGTGTGTGTATATATATATATATATATATATATACATACAGTATATATATATTGAACAGGCAGAGGCCCAACACTAAACCCTGGGGGACCCCACTAGACACTGAAAGCCCATCAGACAAGAACCCATTTATCACCAATCTCTGCCTCCTATTCTCCAACCATTCTGATATCCAGTTCACAAGGATCCTATTTATATTTAGCAAAAGAAGGGATTTAATTAGTTCTTCATGTGGAAATGTATCAAAAGCTTTTGAATAATCTATCTGAACTACATCCACTGACCTACCATGATCCAAAAAACTGCTTTTTCATAAAAACTCAATAGGTTAGTCTGACATGATCGTGACTTTGTAAACCCATGTTGACTGCGATCAAAAAGGTTGTTTTCAGTCATGTGGTCCTGAATATGATCTTTTATTATGCTTTGCAAAATATTTCCCCAATGTAGATGTTAAACTAACTGGTCTATAATTATCAGGGGAATCTTTCTTTCCCTTTTTAAAGATGGGAACCACATGTGCTTCCCTCCATTTGCTAACAAGTTCTCCTCTGTCTAACGACTCTTGAAAAATAAAGGTTAATGGATTGGCTATTTCCTCTGCTATTTCATAAATCAGTCTAGGATGAATATTGTCCAGTCCAGGGGATTTATTAATTTTAACTCTCTTTAATCTATCCATCACATCTTTTATATCAATTTTAATTTGTTTTTCATTTATTATATTGTAGTTAGTATTAGTTGTTACTGTATCTTTGGGATTAAAGGGGCCATGATATGAGACTGGAGCGAGGAAGGTTCAGAAGGGAGATGAGGAGACACTTTTTTACAGAGAGGGTGGTGGCTGGGTGGAATGCGTTACCTGCTGAAGTGGTATGCAGTAGAACAGTGGACTGCTTCAAACGAGGATGGGACAGGACAAGGGGGAGGGTTAATGAAGGGGAAGGGTGGAAGGGAGGGGCAGCTGCAGAATAAGGGGTGCTAGCTGCAAAGTGTAAAGCTGACATATTGAACAGGTATTTCTGCTCAGTCTTTACTGAGAAGAGGAGGGTAATGGGTCTGAAGGGAGTACAAGGGGTGAGAATGGTGCAGAAATGGACACAAGTCCCTTTACAGAAAGGGTCCTGAAGGAACTGGAAGTAATAAGAGTTGATAAAGCAATGGGACCAGATGGGGTGCACCCAGGGTCCTTAAAGAACTAAGAGGTGGTGGCTGAACCTCTGGCTATCCTGTTTAGCCGATCACTGGAAACAGGGAGGTACCCAAGGACTGGAGGACAGCAGATGTAGTCCTTACACCAAAGTGGGAACAAAGGGAAGCAGAGAACTACAGACCAGTCAGCCTCACCTCGGTAGTGGGGAGGATCATGGAAGCACTACTGAAGAGAGATTGGTGGAACATCTGGTTGTCAATGGACTACAGGACCCAAGGCAGCATGGTTTCACCAGGGAGGTCATGTCAGACCAACCTCGTTGAATTTTTGACTGGGTGGCTAGGGAGGTGGATCAGGGGAGGGCAGTGGACATGGCCTATCTGGACTCAGCAAGGCCTTTGACACTGTGCCACATAGAAGACTATTACACAAACTGGGGAATATGGGTGTGGGCAGGACAGTAGTGTGGTGGGTAGGTAACTGGCTGGGTGGCAGGACACAGAGGGTGGTGGTAAATGGCTGTCACTCCACAGAGGAAGAGTGACCAGTGGGCTACCACAGGGATCAGTGCTGGGACCGGTCCTATTCAACATCTTCATCAGTGACATTGCACAGGACCTAGAGGCAGAATTTCACTGTTAGCTGATGACACAAAGCTCAGTAACAGAGTAGACACAACAGAGGGTGTAGACAGAATGAGAAGGGACCTGCAGAAACTTGAATGGTCAGGGGTTTGGCAGTTGAAATTCAATGCAAGGAAGTGCAAGATAATGCATATGGGGCACAAGCAGGAAAGGGATCTTGGGGTTATCATCTCTGATGACCTCAAGGTAGGGAAACAGTGTGACAAGGCAGCAAGTAAAGCAAATAGGATGCTGGGATGTATAGGCAGGGGCATCATCAGCAGGAAAAGGGAGGTCATAGTTCCGCTATACAAGACACTAGTGAGGCCCCACCTGGAGTACAGTGTACAGTTCTGGAGACCATACCTACGTAAGGACATAGACAGGGTAGAGAAGGTTCAGAGGAGTGCAACAAAGATGGTGCATGGATTGCATCACAAGTCCTATGAAGACAGGTTGAAGGAACTGAACATGTACTCCCTGGAGGAGAGGAGGAGAGAGGGATATGATGAGACATACAAGTATCTTACAGGGAGGAACAGGGTGCAGAATACATTATTTTAAGCGAAAAAAAGATGTTCCAGGGCTAGAGGGCATGGGATGAAGTTGGAGGAGGGCGATTCAGAGGAAGCGTGAGGAAGAATTTCTTCACAGAGCGGGTGGTGGACAAGTGGAACACCCTGCCAGAGGAAGTAGTGGGGCTGAAACAATCACAGGATTTAAGAATGCATGGGATAGACATAAAGGAATTCTAGAGGTCAGGGGTAAGGGGCAACAGACTTCTAGGAAAACAAACTGAACTTACAAGCTCAAATGGGCAGACTGGGTGGGCCATAGGCCCTTATCTGCCGACACTGTTTATGTATGTATGTATTTATGTATTCGAGCAGACCTGATAGACCTCTAGGCCTTTATCTGCTGGCAAATTTCATATGCTCATATTAAATACAGTAGCAAAATATTGATTTTGTACCTCAGCCATTTCCTTGTCATTTAATAAGTTACCACTGTCATCCTTAAAAGGACCTATTGTTTGTCTATTCCCTTTTTTATGATTTATGTATGCATAAAATGCTTTGTAGTTGATTTTACTTCTAGTCGCTAATTTAATTTCGAACTTAGTTTTGGCATCTTTTATTAATTTCTTTACACGTTTGATTTGTTCCTTATACTTTGGCATTACATTTGTATCAAGCTTGGCTAATCTATACATTTTATGTTTTTCTTTTATCTGTCTTTTTATTTTACTGGTTATCCTTTTAGGGGAAGCACCCAAATTAGAATTTTTACTTGTATATGGTATATTTACATCTGTAATCTTTCTAATTTTATCCACTAAGATGTTCCACATTTCATCCAACGTTAACCCAGTGAAATCTGATGCCCAATCCCATGAAAGTAATGCCTGTCTGATTTTATGAAACTCTTGCTTTTTTAAAATTGGGAATATTTATGTTACTACCCTGTTGAGTAGGTAATTCACTTAATTGGAAGAAAACAGTGTTATGTTCACTATTTGAGATTGGAGTTCCAACCTCGGTGACAATTAATCTGGGTCCCATGTTTGAAAATACAAGATCCAATATATTATTAGATCTTGTATTTTCTAAGACTAACTGATCCAGGCCCAATTGATTAAAGCTTTCTAAATAGTTCCTTTCATTTAAACTGAATGTTGTGCGATTTACCCAATCTATGCCTGGGAGATTAAAGTCTCCTGTTATGATAATAGTTTCAGTTCGATCAATATGGCCCAGGTAATTTAGAATTTCTGCATCCAGTCCCCTATTTGCTGAAGGAGGACGATACATAGCTCTCAAGATAATTTTTGGAGCATTTTGAGGCATGATTTTAACAGATAAATGTTCAATATTTAATTTACCATCATGTATTTCCATACTAGAAATAGATTCATGCACATAAATTGCCACCCCACCACCCTTTCTATGTATCCTGGATTTGTGATAGATATTAAATCCTAATATGTTTTCATCCCATGTATCGTCTTCCTCCCACCAAGTTTCCGTAAGAATTACTATTTTGATGTTTTTATTCTTCATAAGAAGCTTAAATTCATCGAATTTGCCATCCAAACTTCTCACATTTGATAATAAGCAATTTACTGATTCTAAATCATTATTTTGAAAATTGTCTTTACTGGTAGTGGAATTTATCTTACCACATTTCCCACCCCCCACTTTTTCCAGTTTAAATGTTTCTTGATGATTTTATTACATGTATTTCCCAGAACCCTTTCACCTATTTTGTTTACGTGAAGTCCATCGTTCTTATATAATGATCCATTTCTAAAAATACAACCAGTCTCGATAAACCCTATTTTATATTCAAGGCATAACCTTCGCAACCTACAATTAGCAGAGACAATATCATGATTGATATGTTGATACATTCCATAAGTAGGTAAAATACCAGATACAATAATATCAGTGGTGTATTTATTCACTTCCTGGATTAAATCAGTATAATTTTCTAAAATATTCCCTTTTTTACTTGACTTTATATCATTCACTCCTATTTGAAGAATCACCTACGGTTGTTTAGCTTGCCCCATGCACCCCTCTATTTTTTTGTTTAAGTTCTTGAATTTTTATTCCACGAAACATGCTAACCATTGTGTTATTATTCCTTCCTTTACATACAATTTTATCAGTACCCCTTATTGTTGAGTCACCTAATACTATAATTTCTCTTGATTTCAAATCTAACTGCTCACTATTATGGTTAACTGTATCATTGTCCCTCAATAAATTTAAATTTAATTGCTGGGATTTGGTAAATGTTAGAACATATCGGCCTCTCTTCGTTATTCCTCCTCAATCCAAGGTATCCCTTTTGGCAACTCTCATTACACCTCACTGTCATATGCGGATTACCTGCTCATCTTATTAGAAAACCTTGAAACCTCAGGACAAACCCTAATTAAATTACTCAGTGATTTCACCTTTCGGTGCTTGCTCTCAATCTTAAATCTGAAACATTACCATTGAACAAGTTCTGCAAAACTTCTATGACTACTACATTAGGTGTCTACTGGGCCCCTCATGGGCTGTCTTATCTTGGAATCCGGATTACCCCTAAACTAGACAAGTTATGGGATGTTAATCTTTCTCCTTTGTTAGCAAGTATAACTACCACTCTCAATAGATAGAAACTACTTAACATTTCTTTTAATGGGAAAATCTCCACAATCAAAATGTCAATAGCTCCCAAAATATTATATTTATTTTCGAATATACCCTTAATTCTTCCTACCCACTTCTTTGTCAAAATTGACAGAATAATTGGAAATTTTATTTGGGAAGGTAAAATCCCTAGATATAGCCGCAACAAACTTCGTTCCCATTGGTCCAAAGGTGGTTTTGGACTCTCCTGGTTTCAAGCATACTTCTTGGCCTTCTGTACTGCCCAAACCATTAAATGGCTCAACAAGCCTAACAATAAGTCACCGTTATGGGTTAATATGGAAGCATCTTTATGCCCGGGCAATGTTGCTACCTCTTTCATCTATATTCCTCTCCCCCAAAATTTAAAGTCTCACCTTACTATAGCTGCATCTGTATTTCATAGGAAAATATTTCATAAACATCTCAAAGCAGAACCAACCCCCCTTGTATATGCCCCTGTGTGGGGAAACCATAATATTTCTCTCGATAACCACCCAGTTTTCTGTCGAAATTGGAAAAATAAGGGCATTCTTTTCCTGGGAGATATACCTGAACCCCAGATGTTCAAATTAAAACCCTTCTCAGACCTATGCAATCAATGGTATCTCCCCTATCACGATCTCTGGAAATATCTACAGTTGCGCATGGCATGTAATCTCGACTTTTCTCTTACTCCTCATAAACCTTTACATAATCATTTTATTACTAGATGGATTAATACACTGTCCAACTTAAACAGCACTATTTATAGAGACATTAGAGATATGCTTCCAGACCAATCTATCAATGCCAACAATAAATGGGAGTAATCTGTTCAACTGAAATATAATCTGATATACAATGGCATAAGTGTTGGCTCTCTTGCCACAAATCTTTTAATGAAAAGCCTAGCTCACTCATACAAACCAAAAGTTTACATTTATGGTACAGGACACCGATGGTACTTCAAAAAATGGGCTTAACAAACAACTGTTGGCGATGCAACTCTCCTAATTGTGATTTACTACACATTTTATGGAACTGCTCCCCCCCCCCCATGCACAATCTCTGGTGTCGTATCCCTCTCTTTGTGATGACAGTGATAGGTCAATCCTTTGCACTAGCTCCCAAACACTGTATACTTGGTATTTTTAATTTTCGCTCCTTCAGAATATCCCACTCCTGGAACAGATGGTTGACCATATTACTCCTTCAAGTTAAGAGCTTTATACTTATGCACTGGAGATCTAATATAATCCCACTTTTCAGGATATACTCAAACAATTAACACAATACGCATCCCTAGATCGCATGACACACATCTCCTCTGACAGACTCCCTCTATGTAACAAATGCTGGCAGGACTACTTTAAATATTTGGAATTATCTAATCCTATTGCCATGTAATGAATGGGCCATATATTTTCTAGCTATGCATTTCTCTACGTGTTTTTCCATTGTGCTTTCGCTTCTTGTTTCTCCTGTTCTCTCCTCTTCCTTCCCTCTCTTCATTTCTATTCCTTCACTCCAGATCTCTCCCTGGATAACCTCTCTTTTTTACATACTTATCCTTTTTTTATACTTTTACTGCATTGTTACAAATTCCAAATACTATATTGTAATATCATGATGGTCTAATCTGCTTGTTTCAATTCACTTTCCATACTCCTTGTATTACAATTTGTCTAGTTCCCTTAACTACATAGAATACACTGTCTTACATTGTTCTCAAGTACATATTTTCCTTTTTTATGTCAACATTGTATAAATACTTCAGACAATATGATATTCCTCCTCTACCATTATGATCATACACAGTTGTATGTTGGAGGATACTGTTTTCCTGTTTATAAACTCAATAATAATAATAAAAATACTAACTACAAAAAAAAAATTAAAGAATACTGTTTGGAATAAGTTCTGCCCTTAAAGTGTTTCAAAGAAAATACTGCAGATATTTGTAGGCATAGAAGGTATAGAACCTACATAGATGATATATTGGTTTGTGGGTCAGGTTTGCAAGAACATAATGAAAGACTGAAGAAAGTGCTGTAGAATGCACGAGAGAGCCACCTTATGTTGAATCTTAAAAAAAAAAAATAAATAAATAAAAAAATCAAACAATGGACTGAAAGAAGTCCCATATATTGGACACAGACTGACCCAAAGTGGGCTAATGGCAGATCCAGAGAAAATTAAAGTGGCGGTGGACATGCCAACTCCCCAAAATGTTATGGAGCTACAAAGGTTTATGGGAATGGTTAACTTCCTAGACAAATTCATTCCTAATTTGTCCACTTTAAATAAGCCGCTAAGGGAATTGCTGGGAAAGGAAATGGCCTGGCATTGGGACCCCAGACATGAATAGCTTATCATGAATTAAAGAAAATAAACAATAATTATGCCACCCCCCTGTACTGGCTCTCTACAATCTGCTCCAACCAGTGGTCTTGTCTGTTGATGCTTCTTCTGAAGGACTTGAAGCATGCGTATTGCAAGCCAATAAACCACTGGCCTTTGCTTCAAGATCCCTGACCAGAACCAGGAGGGACAAAGAGAGCTTCTTCCACCTCCACATATCCACCATAATGTCCTCTAAGACATCTAAAATATTCTTAGAGCACATTTCCCTTGGCTGGCTGGAAATACGCATGCCTAAATATTTTATACCCATGAGAGACCACTTTAGAGAATGAGAAACTATTGAGACTAAGGAACTATCTGGCTTATATAGAGGCAGAATTTCAGTTCCCCCCCAGTTAATTCACAAACCATAAATTGAGCTAAGAGAGTGAATGACCCACCATGCTGTCAGAAGAGATGACTCTACCCTCGACAGCAACAACAGAAGAGTGTCAACATATAATAACGTGGAATATGACTTTCCACCCACTGATATACCATAAATATCCAGCTGCAGATTCAAAGCCAGATTCAATGGCTCGATAGTCAAAAATAACAAAGGACTGAAAGGACACACCTGTCTCGTGCCTCCAAACAAAGAAAAGGAAACCGATAACATCCCATTGGCCAGTACTCTGGACCAAGGATCTGAATAAAGACAGCCAACCCAGTTCTGGAATTTAAGGCCTAAACCAAACCAGTCAAGCACAAACTGCAAGTATCGTCATTCAACAGAGTCAAATGCTTTTTCCACATCCCTCCCCACCAATGCTGGTGAATCTGGGCCCATCATAACCACCGGTATCAAATCAATTACAGACTGCAGATCGTCACTGCCCCCCAACCCGTCATGAATCCAAACTGAAACCTGCTGATCAATGACGACAAAACCCCCTCTAAGCGCATGGCTCGTATTTTTGCCAGTATTTTGCAATCAACATTTAACAGTGATATCAGCCAATAGTTGGCACACTTTGTGGAGTCTTTGCAAGGTTTAGGCTGGACAGTGACAGTCGCTTCCCTCATAGAAGGAGGGATCATGCCCCATTCTTTGATGGTATGAAACAGGTCCGGCAGCTTGTGCGACAGGAATGGTTCAAATGCCTGATAAAAGTCAGTGTTAACCCCATCCAGTCCTGATGCTTTACTCAGAACAAATGCCACAATAGCCTGCTGCACTTTCAACAGGGTGATGTCAGCTTACTCCCAATAAGACTGTCAAGTAAAGAAAAGAGCAATCACTGCTTTTTGATGGAAAATTATATTTAATTTGTCTTTATAAGAGACAAGCTCCTAAATCTTCATATCATTATCAGTTGGCAAGGCATAAATTTACCCCTCTAACTGTCAAACACACCCAGTACATTACTCCACCTCTAACTTTTGACATTTATTAAGATGCGAGGCAAACAAAATAACACGTCCTCTGATAAAAGACTTGATTCCTAGAACTCCTGTTACAGGTGAGTAACCTGTATTTCTATGGACATGGATATGTTGTTCAATCCACACTTTCTGGCAGACTCCTAGCAGTTCTCCAAAGGAGGGAGGCAAGGTGCACACCCCCTATTTAGGAAACAAGGACTGGAGAACCGAGGTCCCAAAAACCAGCATCCCAGCATGACTCAAGGTTGATGTGGTAATGGGTAATGAAGGTGTGTGCTGACTTCCAGGTAGCAGCCCTGCAGATTTCCTGGATAGGGACGTCCCTGGAAGCAGCCACCGATGCAGCGGTATGGGGGTAGAATGAGCTCTTATCCCTTTGGGAGGCTCCATGCCCGCCAACCTATAGCAGAGATCTATGCAGGAGGTGACCTACCTGCCTATCGTCCGCTTGGCTGCTGGTCTGCCAGGTGCGGCTTCAGCGTAGGTGACAAACAGCTGGTGAACCTCTCCCCGAACTTCACTCGTCCGCTCCTTATAATAAGAGAACGCTCTTCTAGGGTCCAAAGTATGGAGCCTATATTCGGCTTCTGAGGTGTGATTGGGGTAGAATACTGGCAGAGTCAACAACTCGTTAAGGTGAAACTCCGACACCACCTTCGGAAGGAATTTTGGGTGGTGGCGCAGGGCAACCTTGTCCCTGTGGAAGACCAGATAGAGAGACTCGATGGAAAGCGCCTGGAGCTCTCCCATCCTTCTGGCTGACGTGATAGCCACCAAGAAGGCGGTTTTCCATGACAGGTGAGAGATGTCACACCTGTGCATCGGTTCGAATGGCTTGCCCATGAGCTTAGCCAATACCAGCAGTAGATCCCACAGAGGTGGAGATTCTCGTACCGGAGGGGATATGTGATCAAGGCCTTTGAAAAAGCACCCGACCACCTTCTCCTGCACCACTGGCTGCTTTCCGGCCCATGCCCAGTAAGCAGAGATGGCTGCCAGGTGCACCTTAAAGGTCGTTGACCAAAGCCCTAGCAGAGAAAGGGACCACAGGTAGTCGAGAATGCTGGCCAAGGAGCAGGAGAAAGGGTCCAACCCCTTACCCTGACACCAAATGGAGAATCTCTTCCATTTCAAGGCGTAGCACTTCCTGGTCGACTCCTTATGGGATGCCTCAACAATGTTGAGGACCTCATCGGAAAGACCCAAAGCCTGGAACTCTAGCTGCACACAAACCACGCCATCAGGTGCAGAGATTGAAGGTCTGGGTGAAACTTCCCCTGGTTGACTGAGATCAGGTCCGGGTGGGCTGGGAGCTGCCTCGGGAGCCTGGAGCTGAGGCTGAGGCGATCTAGATACCAGAACTGGCGGGGCCAATCTGGGGCTACCAGAATCACCTGCGCCTTGTCCCTCCTCGCCTTAGAAGCACCTTGTGGATCAAGGGAGATGGGGAGAAAGGCGTAGAAGAGGCCCGGGGTCCACGGCCCTGAGAAGGCATCCCCCTGCAGCGAGCCCTGCTGAGGGGGGCGGGCATGAAACAGCCTCAGCTTCGCATTCTCCCTGGAGGCAAACAGGTCCACCTGAGGAGTGCCCAACTGGAAGAATAGATCATGTACCACCTCCGGCAGGAGAGACTACTCATGAGATGCAGCCCCTATCCGGCTTAGGGCATCGGTCACCGAGTGTTGGAGGCTCCTACCACATGGATGGCAAGGAGATCCGCCTCCAGGCTGCGCACAAGGGACCAAGTGTGGAAAGCTTCCCTGCACAGGGGCAAGGAGTGCGTCCCACCCTGGCGGTTTAGGTAGTACATGGTCGTGGTATTGTCCGTCTGGACCTGGACCACTTGACCCCGTACTAACGGAGCTAAGGCGGTGAGGGCTAGTCGAACCACTCGAAGCTCCAGCAGGTTGATGTGGCATCGGGACTCCCGAGGGGACCAGAGGCCGTGTGCTCTGTGCTCCCCCAGATGGGCACCCCAACCCATCAGAGAGGCGTCGGTCGATAGAGTGACCGTCGGCTCGGGCGGACAAACGGGATGCCCTCCTGCAGATAAGCTGGAACTATACACAACTGGAGAGCGTTCCACATCTCCTGGGTCAGTGCCACTGGCTGGTCCACAGGACCGGAGCGCTGTGACCATTGGTTGGCCAGTCCCCATTGTAGGGGACGCATGAGCCAACGGGCCCAACGGACCACGCTGGTGCAGGCCGCCATGAGGCCCAGGAGGCCCAGAAAGTCCCGGGCATGGCGCAATTGCCCAACCTGAAATGATTGGGCAAAGGAGGAAAGAACCTCGGCCCTGACCGCCGGGAGCCGTGCTCTGGTTCGAAGAGAGTCGAGCTCTGCCCCGATGAATTGAATCACCTGCATTGGCACGAGTTCCGATTTGGCCTCATTGATGAGGAGGCCAATCTGAGAGCAGACCTGGAGGGCCAGATCCCTGGACCACTCCACCTCCGGCCTGGAGGGGGCTGCAATCAGCCAGTTGTCCAGGTAAGGGTACACCCGGACCCTTCTGTGCCACAGGAATGCTGTCACCACTGCCATGCATTTGGTGAAGACCCTGAGAGCTGGAGAGGGCGAAGGCATGGCCCAGTACTGTGATCCCTCCCCTGAAGCGGAGGAATCGCTGGTGGGACGGACTGATTGGGACGTGAAAGAATGTGTCCTGGAGGTCCAGAGAACAGAACCACACGCCTCGTTTCAAGGATGGAATGATCTGAGCCAGAGTGACCATCCTGAAGGTTCGAGACCTTAGGAACCTGTTCAGGTCGTGTAGGTCTAGAATGGGGTGCCAGCCCCCCCATCCATTTTGGGACCAGAAAATACCTGGACAAAAACCCTGGGTCTGGTGGAGAATCCGCCACCTGCTTCTGGAGGAACAGGGCAATGTCGGCTCGATGGGCCAACAGAGAGGCCATGGACCCCGTAGCCCCCCGTGGGGCGAGGGCTCGGAAGGGCAGGGCCTGCTCGAATTCCAGAGGCAGACCCTTTCCTACCACTTCCAACATCCATCTGTGGTGATAGCGGACCAGGCGGAAAGAAAGACAGAGCCATCCTCTAATGGGGAACCTGGGAGCGTCAAGGCTGGGGCGACACCCAACCCGTCACTGGGCAGGCTTGGAGGAGGGACCCGCCCAGGGACCTCCGGCTACCTCTCAAGTGTCCCTGATTTTCAGGGAAGTCCCTGATTTTGCCTCAAAATATTACTCTGTCCCTCCTAAAATTTGTGTTTTTGTGGCTAAACAGTGGGGACTGTAAGCACAAAACAAAATCAAGCATTAAAGTTACAGACTTGTTCTTCTTTAGAAAATTCATTTTGCACTAAGCCCCATATTCTACCAGCTTTCTGGGTGGATATCTCTAATTTTGAAGATGTGTCCCTGATTTTGGTCCTTTGTCCCTGATTTTTTCAAGCTTTGTTCCTGATTTATGAGGCAGGAGGTTGAGAGGTATGCCTCCCGGGCCTTTTCCTCCTGGCTTCCTGCTGGAGGAAGCTGCAGGCTTGGCTTTGGGGTGCCAAGTGCGAGCCTGCTGGCCCTGATGCTGGTGTTGCTGGGTCGGACGTACCGCAGGGGCAGAAGGCCAAAATGGCTTACGCTGCTGCTGGTGGCCTTTGTCCTTCTGGGCAGACGTGACAGAGTCCAAGGTGGCATTGGACTTCTCGATCCTCTGCAAAGGACCCTCCATCCCGGGACCAAACAAGTTGGTACCCAGGAAGGGGACGTCTGCCAGCTTGTGCTGGGTATCCGCCATGAAGGTGGAGATCCGCAGCCATACTCTGCGGCGCATGGCCACTGCGGTCGCTACTGACCGGGCACAAGAGTCTCCAACGTCAAGAGCAGTTTGGAGCTGTTGCTTTGCCACTGCCCTTCTCTGATCCGGCACCTGCTTGACCATAGTCTGGAGATCATCCGGGAGATGAGGAATCACCTCATCCAGGGAGTCCATAAGGGCGTGGGAAATGTGTGCCATCAGTTACGGCTGAACTGACCTGACGAAGGCCTAGGGAGGACACAGCGTATACTTTATGCCCGGCGTAGTCCAACTTCTTAGACTCTCTGTTGGGAGGCTTGTCCACGTCCCTAGCGTTTCCGGAACGCTGGAAAACGCTGTCGGTCACAAGCCCCTCTGCAGAGGGGTGCTCCAAAAATCCGGAGAGTGAGCTGGTGGGGACCGCATACTTCCTGGCCATCCTGGCCGAAGGAGCAGGACAAGAAACTGGCCACTGCCATAACTCCAAAGCTGGGCCAACAATGGCTTCAGCCACCGGAAAGGCCACCGTGGGAGAATCCCCCCGGTACAGTATCTCCGTGAGGAGATATCTGGCCCGCTTTGACACGGGTTCGAGCTTTATTCCAGTAGATTCTGAGATGAGCCAAAGCATACCCATGAACGAGGATGGGCTCTCATCCACTGACTGTCCCCAGTGGACTCCAGGTCGAGGGGTCTGGAGAACAGGGAAGAGTCATCATCAGACTCCGAGGAGTCTGCAAACAGCTGCCGAGGGCCTGAGCCACCCTCCACCTGCCGAGGCCCATCTGGAGTGAGGGTGACAGACAACCGATGAAGCAACCCCTGACCCGACCGAGAATCCTTGGTCGGAGCCCCAGATTTAGGTTGTGGAGGCGGGGGTTCCACCACAATGGGAGGCGCAGCTGGTTTTGGCCAAACAACCGGCGCCAGCTTCGGTTCCTCGATAACCATGAGGGGTTGTTTCGGCCGCTCCGGTGACAGCCACATAATGGACAGGCAAGGCAAGGCAACGGGGTCGGCTTGTTCTCGATCAGAAGGAGCTGCTGCCACATCAAGTCCTTGTAGCGTCAACGCAATTTGCACCAAAGCTTTTCCTCTGAGGAGGAAGAAGACGAGGACGAGTGGCGCCACCGCTTTCCTCAGTGCCAAGACCGAGACCACCGATGTCGGGCGGGATCGGCTGGACCGAGAAGAGGTCCGAGACCGAGACCGTCGGTGTTTCCGAGGGTGGGTCTGGGAGGGAGCCGGGGAAACCCGTTCCTCCCTCGGCTCGGGAACCTTAACCGGGGACTCCGGCACAGGAGGCGCAGGCAAGTCCTCGATTTCCACCAAGGGGACCAGTGAAGAGGGGCTGTCGGCTTCTCCAGCCAACAGCCCGTCCAACGGGTCGAGAAAAATCTCAACCGTGTTGACGGGTGTCTCAGCCGGCTGACCTGTCTGGGACACCGTGAAGCCAGCGCCCTTAGCCACATCCTTGACCAAAGTCGAGTGTCGACTGTCCAGGGAAGGGGACCTCTCCCACTCCCACGAACACCGACAGTGGGACTTACCCTTCGAGTCCTTCTTCTTGGACCAAGAGGAATGTCCCAATGGACCCTCCCCTTTTGTAGAGAGGGACTGACAAAGCTCCTTAAAAGAAGCCGTGTAGGAGGAGCCCAAGGAGAGCGGGATAAATGCCACGACCGAGGAACACGAAGATGCGGCCTGGGCCGCCTCCCCGAGGGCGATCATCTGCACAAGTTGCTCAGCCGAGCCCATCGCCGGACACCGCCCAACTGGCCTCCTTTGACTTCACCAGAGGAATACGTCTCTCGGGGTGCCCAAGTTGGAGTCTGGCATCACGCTCTTCGAGGACATTGACTGAGAAGGACTTACACAATTTGCAGGCCTGCGGATCGTGATCGAGCCCAAGGCAATAAACGCATGTGGAATGCGGATCTGTCCGAGACATCTTCTTCCCGCATGGGCACCGTCGAAATCTGGGAGTCGACTTATCCATTGCAGCTGTGAGGGAAGAAACAGACCGAAGTCTACAAAATTTAAGAGTAAGTTTTGGTTTAACCGATGAGTTTGGATCCAGGCCTAAAACGCAGAACGCTAAGGAGGGAACCTGAGCTTCCAAGCGGTAAGGAAGATCTGACATCAAGGGGCGGAGCTGAGAGTTTTATCACCCGGGTGGGTGGAAGGAGCCAGCTTGAAGACATTCTGGCACGATTTAAAGTGGCAAGGAACCTGCCAGTAAGTGTGGATTGAACAACATATCCATGTCCCTAGAAATTAACCATATTCAAACAGTAACGTGTCAAAAGTACATGAATACAATATACTGACAAAACAATAATCACCATACATTTTTAACTTAGGGAAGGTAGATGTTCCTAATAAAACTCTAAGCCAGAATGAAACAGACAGCCAGCACTCTGCATACACCCCAGATCAATGATACCCAGCCACCAAATAAAAAACACCCCACGTGTGATTTAACCCATGGTAACCTCCAAGATTGTGTGGAACACTGTACCCCATTTCCAGAATAATACAAAAAAAGTACAGTTACATAAGAACTTACTGTAACAGTAAATCTTCGAGAGAGACTCTTGCAGTAGGTAATTACATATAGGACTAAGCCGCCAGGTGTCAGGACCCCACAGAAAACTTCTAGCTAGCAGTCTCTGGTGGGGGACTGCCCTCATGTCAGGTGACCTCAGGCCAGGCAACGCGATGGAAGGGAAGGGGTCCCATGCCCGCCTTTCCAGTTAGTTTCCCAAAGGCCAAAAGAGGCATGATGAGAGAGAAGAGGATATTCTCCCCCATGGAAATGAAGCAAAGATACTTGAGGGACAGAGGGCAGGAAGGTGATCGTGCAAGAGCCTCTCTCAAAGATCTACTGTTACGGTAAGTTCTTGCATAACTGTACTATCTTACTTCGAGAGGGCTCTTGAAGTAGGTATTCACGTATAGGACTGAGGCCCAAGCAGTCTCAAACAAAGGAAAACACTCGGGAGGAGGATTGTCATACACAACATAAAACCTCAGAGCTGAACAAGTCTCATGAGAGAAGACCCTGCAAAACAGGAAACCCGAAGTCTGCTCTACATCGAGAGGCAATGTCCAAACTGTAGTGTTTCGTGAAGGTATGGACAGAAGTCCAAGTTGCAGCTGCACAAATGTCTGCCGCTGACAGTCTTGAAAGAAGCAGCAGAGGCAGCTACTCCTCTTGTGGAGTGACCTTCGACTTGACCCGGAAGGGTCTTGATGTACTTGTCGTAACAGAAAGTGATACAATTTAGCCAACCATTTGGAAAGGCATTGCTTAGAAACAGCATTGTCTTCTCATTTGAGAGAGAGAGAGACAAAAGGCTGATCAATCTTCCCGAGATCCTTAGTTCGACTGGTGTAGTATCTCAGGACTCTGAACATCCAGAGTATGTAAGAGGTACTTCCCTTGATTGCAGTGTTGCGTAAAGAAAGCCGGTAACTCAGTGGATTGATTCAGTGTAGATTCAGCTACCACCTTAGGGAGAAACTTAGGGTTGGTGCTTGGAGCCACACATTCCTTGTGGAAAATAAAATACAGGATTTTAGCCAGCCTGGTGGCACTGAGGGTTGAGGCGCTAGATGCCACATCTCACTCCACGCCGGCGACCCGGGTTCGGGAGCGGACTCGGATTGCTGGTGGGTCGGCCGCGGGGAGATAGGCTGGAGCATCCCATGACAGCTCGCCTACTCCGGGGAAGGTTGAGGCCACAACCCGCACACTTGCCTGGCTCCGAGCGGAGGCGTGGGTATTGCAAGCCCCTAGTGGAAGGGAAGGTGGCTGTTAAGCGGTACGGCAAATCAGCGCCTTGCGCCTTGACATCAGGGAGCTTGGACGTGCCCAGTGTGCCTCCACCCACCCGAAGGCCCAGGACCGAGGAAACACAAGGTGTGGGGTACAAGGGGCTCTGCCCCATCCCCGCTCGGGAGGGCAAACCATAGTGCCATGAGGTGCCTAGGGTCGTTCAGGTATGGTGGATGGCAGAGGGATGTCTGCCTAGAGGTCCCCGATGGGTCGGAGATGGCAGGCGGAGGAAGTGGAAAGAATAGAGATTTCAAAAAAAAAAAATACAGGATTTTACACATCAAGGCCTGGAGCTTGGAAATGCACCGAGCAGAAGTGATGGCCACTAGAAAGAGTACCTTCCAAGAGAGGAACTTTAAATCTGCTTCCACTGTGGGCTCAAAGGGAGGCAGTGTGAGCTTCTCCAGGATAAAATTCAAGTCCCATGGAGGGGCAGAATAGCGGATGGGGGGGTCTCAAGTGGAGAACCCCTTTAAGAAAAGTCTTGGAGACTTACACCAGAGGAGGCAGTATAGCGCAGTGGCTTAAGGCTCTGAGCTGCAAATCTGGAGACCTGGTATTGAATCCCACAGCCCCACTTGCATACTGTGTGACCCTGAGCAAGTCACTTAACTTCCTTGTGCTCCCAGGTTGCACCTGTAAACAAGTTTTCAGCTTAGTGTGCCACTCCGGGTTAAACAATTGGAAAAAAAAAATGTCCTGTCTCCAGAGGGAATGTGGTAGGCTGAAATAGCTGCCATATGGACTTTTAAAGAGGAATGGCTGAGACCCAGGTCAAAGAGGTGACACATGAAGTCTAGGACTTTGTTGGCTGGGCACTAGAAAGGCTCGAAGTCTTTATAGTCTGCCCAGATGGAAAACCATTTCCACTTCACAGCGTAGGTGGACCTGGTGGAAGGCTTCCTCACCTCCAGCAAAATGTCAGCTACTAAAGGAGAGACTCCGAAGTGGGCTTTAGCTATGCCTGCAGGAGCCATGCATGGAGATGAAGGGATTTTAGTCCTGGGTGAACAAGGGTCCCCTGATCCTTGGTCAAAAAGTGCTGCGACAGAGGAAGAGGAAGTGGAGGTTCCTCTGAAAACTGTTGCAGATGAGAGAACCAAACTTGACTGGGCCAGAAGGGAGCGATGAGAATCAGAGCCCCTTCTGATCTGAGTTTGTTAAGGTCCCTCGGAATCAAAGGAATGGGAGGGAAGGCATAAACAAATCTGTCCCTCCAGCAGAGACACAGAGCGTCCCACCAGAAAACGTCTTGCCCTGGAGCGAGCAAGCCAGCAGAAGGCAGGGAGCTTTCGTTTTGGGGGGAGGCAAAGAGGTCTACCTGAGATGTCCCCCACAGACAGAAAATGTCATTTACGACTTGTTGGTCTAACTCCCATTCGTAAGCCCTGGCTGAGGATCAGCTGAGTTTGTCTGCCAAGGTGTTTTCCACTCCTGAAACGTGGACTGCGGTTAGGTGACAGTCGTGCTGAGTTGCCCAATGCTAGACTCTCATCGCCTCCCGGCACAGGGGATAGGAACGTGTTCCTCCCAGTTTGCTGAGTTACCAGACTACACACATATTGTCTGATTGGATGGGAAGAATGAAGAGACGAAGAGCCTGAAGGGCTTACAGAACTGCTCTCAGTTCGAGTACATGTATGTGCAGTTTCTGCTCGAACAGGGACCAGCTGCCCTGAGTCCCGCGAGACCCTAGGTGTGCACCCCAGCCCTCCCACGACACATCCGTTAATGTCTAGGAAGGAGGAGCTATGCAAAATGGAACTCCCAGACACAGGTTCTCCTGAACCATCCACCAGTGCAAGTCCCTGCTCACGGGATCCGACACTAGCACCTCTTGGTCTAGATCATCTGTGGATTGGTCCCATTGTGACCAAAGTGTCCATTGAGAGATCCTCATATGGAGCCAAGCGAATAGAACTGTCGGAATGGCAGCCTCCATGAGCCAGAGGAGGTGGAGGACTGATCTGGCTCCGACCCGTCTGCAACCGGACAGAAGATGAGCCTGGTTCTGAAGATCTCGACCCTGTCCAGAGGCAAAAAGGCTTTGCCTATAGTCATATCCAGAATTGTCCCTATAAATTGGAGGCATTGGCAAGGGACCAAATGGGACTTGGCCTGGTTGATGGTAATACCCAGGCTGGTAAAAACCTGCACGGTAAGGGAAGGAGTGTTCTTCCCTGAATGGGGCCACCAGGAGCCATTCGTCCAGGTATGGGAAGACCTGCACATCCTGGGTATGCAGGTGGGCCACTACCACTGACAGGTATTTGGTAAATACTTGGGGGGCCGAGAAAAGACCAAATGGGAGGGCCTTGAACTGGTAGTGGTCCCCCTAAAAACAAAAACGAAGGTATTTGCGGTGGGAAGGGCTTATGGGGGTGTTCAGGTAAGTATCCTGCATATCCAGAGCACATAGCCACTGTCCCAGCCGGAGAAGAGGAAGAAGGCTCTGCAAAGAGAGCATTCCGAAGTGTTTGTACTCCATGAACACGTTCAGGGAGCTGAGGTCTAGGACAGGCCTCAAGTCTCCTGTCTTCTTTGAAACTAGAAAGAAATGGGAATAGTAACCTGTTCCCCAAAGATGAGTGGGGACTTGTTTTATCGCTGCCTTCGACAGAAGGGATAGGATTTCTTCCAGAACCAGAGGAAAATATTGCAAGGAGTCAGACAACTGTGGGGGTGGTTTCCGAAGAGGTTTCTGTAAAAACTATCGAGTGTCCGGCAGATATTAGCTGGACCACCCACACATCCGATGTAATCCTCTCCCAACCCGGTAGATGGGAGGAGAATCTCCCCCCACTGGTTCCTCTGGAAAGGCCAGAGGCAGGGAGTCAGCTGTTGTGGGGCAGCACAGCAGCCCAGGCTCCCGCAGATTTTTTACTGGGGGAGTCTTGGTTGCTGAAGGGGCCCGACATTTGTTGGCATGCTTTCCTTGATTGGGCTTTTGTTTTTGTCGGGTTTGACAATGAAAGGAATGTCACTGCCCTGAGGGGGCCTGTACATAGTCTGGACAGACTTTAGTGCAGTGCCCTTCTCTTGCAGTTCAGTTGTGATGTCCTTGACATCACCCGCGAACAGTACAGAACCCTTGACGGGAGCATCCTGAATAGTGGATTAAACTTCAGGGACCAATGGTGACACACAGAGCCAGGCATAACACTGTAAGTCTACGGCAAAAGCCGAGCTCCTGCCAGCAGTGTCCACCGCATCATATGTGGCACAAAGCATGTGCCTGCAGGTCAAATGAGTGGAATGGACCACGTCTCCCAGTTCCTGCTTAGTCTGAGAATCAGGAAGGGAGTCCAGCTTGGATTCCACCTGGCTAAGAACAGACTTCTGAAAGTTCCCCATGTGGGTGGCATAACTGAGAGCCCTGATGCCTAGAAGCATATATCTTCTTCCCATACTGGTCCAGAAGTTGGGATTCTTTGTCAGGTGGCAATGAGCTCAGGTGTTTGGGGTTGTTAAAGCGGCTGTGGGCGGCGATGATCACGACCAAATCCACCTTGGGGTGAAGACTGAGAAAGTCTTTATACTCCGGAGCCTGGTAAAGCCTATCCACCTTCCTCAGAAAGGGGGGGGGGGGCAGCGCAGATGGCTGCTTCCAAATGGTGGAAACAAGATCTGCATGAGGCTCAGTCCAGGGTGGGATTTGTGTAGGACTGGTCTCGGGCAGATCCAAATGAGCAGTGAGCTTCTTGCGCTGTGGGTCTGGCTCCACTGATTGCCATGAGTAAGACTTCTGGATCTTCTTCAAGAGCTCCAGAAAGAGGGGGGCTACCGACAGAGACACCGGAGGGTCCTTAAGCCTCGGACGTTCTGGAGAATGAGGCTCGACTTCATGAGCAGAGTGATCCGACTCGGAATCTGAGTCAGAATGCCCTGAGAGAGAGAAAGAAGAAGACCCCTCCTCCCTGGGAGGGGGAGGAATGACCCCTTTGGAGAGCTCCCAATGGTGCGTGTCCACCCCATGCTTGGAGCCAGAAGGTTCTGCTCTGGCATCAAGGAAGTGGGAGTGAATCTCCAGTCTCTGACGTGAATGGTCTGGTATGGGGACCAGTGTCAGGAGTTGGCTCTCAACCTCCCTGGTGAGCCAAGCCTTGGCCTCAACCCACCAGGAGGCCAAGGTCTCCTTCAGATCTGCTGGAGGCTGCAGAGTGGGTGGCGGAGGAGGAGGGCTCGAATATGGGTAGTGCGGGTACCCGTAAAGAGAGTATCCGTAGCCCGACGGTGGAAAGCCTGGCGTCGGGTACTGTGGCGCTGGATATGTTGGCACCGGGTACTGCGGTGTCAGATAACGTGGAGCCGGGTAATGCAGTGTCAAATACGCTGGCGCCATGGGCTGAGCAGGTGGCTATCTTATCGGCAGCATCCGGGCAGATATTGGAGGAGCCAGCAGCCGACTTATCAGACTCCCTGTCCGAAGAAGACCGTATAGGAGGAGGCCTTGTCAGAAGGGGTGGGCTGGGCGATCACCGAGGAGGTGAGTGGCTTAGCAGCCCTGTCAAGCGGGCGTTGGAGGACCGATGTCCAATGTACCAGACCACCTCAATCAGAAGGCTGCGATGGAGGAGTGGCCTTGGCGGAGCGGACGCTCTTTTACCCGGAGGCTCCTAAAGGGCCCAAACACGAGCTGGGCAGAAGGAATGACGCCTTCTTGGTAGCCACCAAGACGGCTGTCAAGGACTGATCCTCCGGAAGGGATACCTGTCAGGCCATGACTCCAGCCAAAGTAGCAGCTGCTATGGATGATGACTCCTGCTCCCAGTACTTTTCTTTCTCCCGCTTCTTTTTGTGGCTTTCTGGGGAGGTTAACACCTGCCTAAGCTTCTTCAACTCCTTCCCCATGGATGCCATTTTCTTTTTAAGGAGGTGGGCTTCCAGGGACTGGTGCCTTCACTTGCGGGTAGCCGAGTTGAATTTCTGGCAGTGCTAGCACTCCTCCATGCGGTGGTCTGGGCCTAGACAGAAGAAGCACAAGGAGTGGCCGTCCTCGTGTGGAAGCTGGGAAACACATGAGTTGCACTAATTTTTGTGTGATTCGGAGGTGTCAGGGATGACATACACAGCAGACAGTATGAGGAAAAAGGAAGAAAATCGAGAAAAAGGCTCGAAAAAGTCGAAACTTTATAACCGACGAAGGTACTGAGGAACACTGTTGTACTGGGCCTGTACAGGGTCTCGGCACCCAACTAAGGATCTAGGTTCGAGCAGACTCGATAGACCATAAGGCCTAATCTGCTGGCAAATAGTATGTTAGTATGTACTGCGAGGAACTTTCACAAGCCCACGGGCAGGAAAGAACTGGAAGTAGGGTTCAACAAATCCAATAGCTCGATGTCCCGGGCTATCACTGTAGAGCTAGGAACAAGCAGTTTCTAAACTGCCAGTAGTCTGTGGACAAGTACTGCCTGTTCCAGTTTTGTCCACTAGGGTGCTGCCATGCGAAGTCTGGGCTTCCCCGCGGTCACATGACAAACCAGAGCATTGGGAAATGATGTTTTGTGAGGAGGAGCCCAAGTCTGCAGCATGTGCACCGCTGAGATGTGGAGTGCGTATGTGAGGGAGAGAAAGAGCTGCTGCCAGCCAAGTCAGGAGCCAGTCGGAACACCGCGACAGGGAACAGCAGAACAGCAGCAGCATGACTGGCAGGCGATGCTGCCAATGGCATGATTAGCCACTCTGCAGGTGAGAACGCCTGTTGGCTGTGGTGGTGACTTGGGTTGTAAGAGATCAGGGGCACAGTTTCACGCCGATCATAGAAGAGGAAAGGACGTGTGGCTGAACAGTGGAGCAGGAACGCGGAAACAGTGTAACTGTACTGCTGTTAGGGCAGTGGGCGGGCACAGTTATTTGTGTGGGAGTCAGGGAGATTAATATCAGCCTGCTTTCAAATGGGCAGCATCCTGCCAGGGCACCAGAACACTAGTTCAACTGAAAAAAGAAAATGTGAAAGCCAGGCCCAACAACAACTGTACAACAATAACAATAATAAAAAAATGTAAATACATGAAGCGCATGATTGGGCAGGGTCCAGGTGGGTATTGGTGAGTCAGGGAAAAGGAAGCTGTGTGTGTTTAATGTGTTCTGGGGGCCACGTGTGCTAGCTGTGTACACTGCAGTCCAGGCATGCACAGTGAGCTAAATACAAAGGGAAAGCTGCATAAGGAATAAGGAGACAAAATAATACATTAAAGAAAGGAAAGTGGTGGACCCGGGACCACCAAACTAACCAGTTGAGGAAAAGGACGGTTGGGCTTTCTGTTGCCCTCATTCTGGGAAAAGTAGAGGTAAGAATTAGGTGTAAAAGAACAAGATGCAACCAAAAATAACAAGGCAAAAGCTGCCTAAGGAAATTAAAAAAAAAAAAAAAAAGTTTGGTGTGGTAGGAAAGAAGTTGTCTGTTGGGTGTGTTGGGTGGTAGTGGGGCAACTGGAGCCTGGCACAGGGATGAACTGCAGTGTAAAAAAACTGAAATAATATAAGCATCAAAGTAGCAACACTGTCCTGTAAATACAGGTTACTCACCTGTAACAGGAGTTCTAGGAATGGTATATGTTGTTCATCCACACTGTCTGGCAGGTTCCTTGCCGCTTTAAATCTTGCCGGAAAGTCTTCAAGCTGGCTCCTCCCACCCACCTGGATGGTAAAACTCTCGGCTCTGCCACATGATGCCAGATCTAGCCCGCTGAAAGCCAGGTTGTGCGCTGAAGCCGGGGAGGTCGGGTGGGTCGTGAGGATGAACAACATATACCATTCCTAGAACTCCAGTTACAGGTGAGTAACCTGTATTTCTAGGGACATGGATATGTTGTTCATCCACACTGTCTGGCAGACTCCTAGCAGTTCTCTGGGAGGAGGGAGGCAAGGCGCACACCTCCTACTTAGGGAATAAAGACTGGAGAACCGAGGCCCCAAAACCAGCATCCCCGTGTGACTCATGGTCGATGTGGTAGTGGGTGATGAAGGTACGTGCTGACTTCCAGGTAGCAGCCCTGCAGATTTCCTGGATAGGGACGTCCCTGGAAGCAGCCACTGATACAGCGGTATGGCGGGTAAAATGAGCTCTTATCCCTCTGGGAGGCTCCATGCCTGCCAACCTATAGCAGAGATCTATGCAGGATGTGACCCACCTGCCTATCGTCCACTTGGCTGCAGGTCTGCCAGGTGCGGCTTCAGCGTGGTGACAAACAGCTGGCAAACCTCTCCCGAACTGGCCGTCCATTCCCTTATAATGAGCGCTCTTCTAGGGTCAAAGTATGGAGCCTATATTCGCCTCCGAGGTGTGATTGGGGTAGAACACCGCAGAGTCAACACCTGGTTAAGATGAAACTCCGATACCACCTTCGGAAGGAATTTTGGGTGGGGGCGCAGCACAACCTTGTCCCTGTGGAAGACCAGATAAGGAGACTTGATGGAAAGCGCCTGAAGCTCTGCCATCCTTCTGGCTGACGTGATAGCCACCAAGAAGGCGGTCTTCCACAACAGGTGAGAGATGTCACACCTGTGCATCAGTTCGAATGGCTTGCACGTGAGCTTAGCCAATACCAGCAGTAGATCCCACGAAGGTGGAGGTTCTCGCACTGGAGGGGATATGTGATCAAAACCTTTGAAAAAGCGCCCGACCACCTTCTCCTGGCGCCACTGACTGCTTCCCGGCCTGTGCCCGGTAAGCAGAGATGGCTGCCAGGTGCACTTTAAGGGTCGTCGACCGAAGCCCTTGCTGAGAAAGGGACCACAGGTAGTCCAGAATGCTTGCCAAGGAGCAGGAGGAAGGGTCCAGGCCCTTGCCCTGACACCAAATGGAGAATCTCTTCCACTTGAAGGCATAGCATTTTCTATTCGACTCCTTATGGGATGCCTCAACGACGTTGAGCACCTCGTCGGAAAAACCCAAGGCCTGGAACTCTAGCCGCTCAGGAACCAGGCCGTCAGGTGCAGGGATTGAAGGTCCGGATGGAATACCTTCCCCTGATTGACTGAGATCAGGTCCGGGCGGGCTGGAAGCCGCCTCGGGAGCCTGGAGCTGAGACTGAGGAGATCTGGACAAGAACTGGCGGGGCAAGTCTGGGGCTACCAGAATCACCTGCGCCTTGTCCCTCCTCACCTTGAGAAGCACCTTGAGAATCAATGGAAATGGGGGAAGGTGTAGAAGAAGCCCGGGGTCCACGGCTTCGAGAAGGCATCCCCCTGCAGCGAGCTCTGCTGAGAGGGGCGGGCATGTAACAGTCTCAGCTCCGCATTCTCGCTGGAGGCAAACAGGCCCACCTGAGTCGTGCCCCAGTGGGAGAACAGATCTTGTACTACCTCCGGCATGAAAGACCACTCGTGGGACGCAGCCCCTATCTGGCTTAGGGCATCGGCCAGGGTGTTGGAGGCTCCTGCCACATGGATGGCAAGGAGATCCATCTCCAGGCTGCGCACGAGTGACCAAATGCGGAGAGCTTCCCTGCACAGAGGCATGGAGCACATCCCGCCCTGGCGGTTTAGGTAGTACATGGTCGTGGTATTGTCCGTCTGGACCTAAACCACTTGACCCGGAGAAACGGAGCAAAGGCGGTGAGGGCTAGAATGAACCACTTGAAGCTCCAGCAGGTTGCGCAACATGGACTCCCGAGGGGACCAGAGGCCGTGCACTCTGTGCTCCCCCAGATGGGCACCCCGACCCATCAGAGAGGCATTGGTCGATAGAGAGACCGTCGGCTCGGGGTGGACAAAAGGGATGCCCTCCTGCAGATGTGCTGGAATGGTTCACCACTGGAGAGCGTTTCACATCCCCTGGGTCACTGTCACTAGCTGATCCAGCAGATCGAAGTGCTGTGACCATTGGCTGGCCAGTCCCCACTGAAGAGGACGCATGAACCAACGGGCTCAATGGACCATGCTGGTGCAGGCCGCCATGAGATCCAGGAGGCACAGGAAGTCCCAGGCAGGGCGCAATTGCCCAACCTGAAATGATTGGGCAAAGGAGGAAAGAACCACAGCCCTGTCCACCAGGAGCCGTGGTCTGGCTCGTAGAGAGTCGAGCTCTGCCCCGATGAATTGCATCACCTGCTTTGGCACGAGATCCGACTTGGCCTCGTGGATGAGGAGGCCAACTTGAGAGCAAACCTGGAGGGACAGATCTCTGGACCACTCCACCTCTGCTCTGGAGGGGTCTGCAATCAGTCAGTCGTCCAGGTAGGGGTACACCCGGACCCTTCGGAGCCGCAGGAATGCTGTCACCACTGCCATGCATTTTGTGAAGACCCTGAAAGCTAGGGAAAGGCTGAAGGGCATGGCCCAGAATTCATAGAGGGATCCCTCTGCCCTGAAGCGGAGGAATCTCTGGTGGGATGGATGGATTGGGACGTGAAAGAATGCGTCCTGGAGGTCCACAGAACAAAACCATATGCCTCGTTCCAAGGATGGCATCATCTGGGCCAGAGTGACCATCCTGAAGGTCCGAGACCTTAGGAACCTGTTCAGGTCGTGTAGGTCAAGAATGGGGCGCCAGCCCCGTCCGTTGGGACCAGGAGTACCTGGACACAAACCCGGGTCTGGAGGAGGATCCATACCCTCCTGATCACCTCTTTTGAGGGAGGGCGATATCGGTTGACCAGCCGACAGAGGCTGCCGACCCTGTGCGGCGGCGGCTTGGAAGAGCGAGGCCTGCTCGAACTCCAGGGACTTACCTTTCAAGTCCTCCTTTTTGGACTGAGAAGAATGTCCCGATGGCCCCTCTCCCTTCGTGGAAAGGGATTGGCAAAGCTCCTTAAAAGAAGCTGAATATGAGGTACCCAGAGAGAGCAGGATAAATGCCGCGACTGAGGAAGAGGATGATGCGGTCTGTGCCGCCTCCTCCTCGAGGGCGATCATCTGCTCGAGTTGCTCAGCTGAGCCAGCCGCAGAAACCGCCCAAAGAGCCTCCTTCAACTTCACCGGCCGGTGGCGCTTCTCGGGCATGGCTGTAACTGGGCTGCAGTCTTCCAGGGCGTTGGCGGCGAACAGCATAACTCACAGGCCTGCAGGTCATGGTCTAGGCCGAGGCAGTAGCGCATGCGTGAGTGCGGATCCATCCTGGACATTTTCTGCCCATATGGGCACTGCGAAATCCGGGTCGATTTATCCATCACAGCCGCGAGGGAGTAATTTGACCGAAGTCTTGAAAATTTGAGAATAAGTTTCGGGCGAACCGAAGAATTAGGATCCAGTCTACACGCAGAGCGTTAAGGAGGGAACCTGAGCTTCCAAGCGGTAAGGAAAATCTGGTGTCATGGGGCGGAGCCGAGAGTTTTACCACCCGGGTGGGTGGGAGGAGCCCGCTTGAAGACCTTCCGGCAATATTTATAGCGGCAAGAAACCTGCCAGACAGTGTGGATGAACAACATATCCATGTCCCTAGAAATGTTGCTTCTAGACTTTTTACTCATCCCAATCCCATTCTTCTGTCTTCCTCCTTGACTGCCTGCCTTGTTTAATTTACGCAGCGCTATTTGTATCTGTCCCCGCCCATTCGAGTTTACCACCAGTGAAAAAACACACACTACACAGTGACTATATAACGAAACAAATTGTATTAGCATATTAGCTGGCTCGTGATACACTACAGTCTCTCCTGCAAACAGCAGTACAAGATCCCGACCGAATTATATGACTTTGATCCTGATCCGGCAATCCACCACCGGCTGCTGTCTGGTCCAGGCACTCAACATGTTTATGGGCAATGCATGCTGCTGCTACGACTGCTGTTCTGCATCTCCCGCATGTACTCCTGCTCCGTCATCTTCCTCTTCTAGTCCTACCAGTGCTCTCGATGACAGTTCTTCTGAGTTGTCACTGTCATGTACTTTGTTGCTACATAATTTTTTTAACATTTTCCTTAAAATATAGCCTTTCGACCGTGGACTACCACTTGGCAACACTGGGACTACCAATTTGTCTAGGCCACTGGTCCTGGATTAGCATGTAAATCTGAAATTTGTCGATCCCTGACTGGAAGGCGGGCATAGGGGATTGCGCCCCTTTATACCGACGTCGCCTGATGTGGGGGTGGTCCCTCGCCACAGACTGCTAGCTAGAAGTTTTCCGTGGGGTCCTGACACCTGGTGGCTTAGTCCTATATGTGAATACCTACCGCAAGAGCCCTCTCGAAGTAAAATCACACTTTTTGAAACATCCACCAAACCCACGTCAGTAAAAATAAAAAGATCTTAATTAACATAGTCCTCCCAATCCACCCCCCCTCTATGAGAACAAACACAGTGTACAACACACATAGTACCAAAAAACAATATCAACCTCCCCTCCTTAACATACCCTACTGGCTTCAGAAGTGAGTTAAAACAGCCAAACGGTAAAGTGCCGACAATACCCACTCGCTCCTCAGCAGGCACAGGTGTGGGCATCCCCACCCCTATCCAAATGGGTTTATCCCCCTGCCCAAACCATCTTACAGCTGCTGATACACTCCTAGTCAAAAATACACTGCTCACTCTCAGTAGAGCCCCAACGCAGCATAGAGCATCAGTTATCAATATACATGTTTTACCTCCACCTCGTTCCTTTAACAGACTCTAGTCCCATCCCAGGCAATCTTATGCCCACCATAACCAAACCCTCATCAATGCTGACTTGAACCAGCATTAAGCCACGCCCTTGTAGCCAACCCTAAAAACCACAAAAGCCTTAAAACAGGTACTCGTGCCTTGCTCTTGATAAAACAGTTCCAGTAGAATATTTCAGTACTGTAGATTTCGCACTCTGACCGCCATCACAAGAAAACTGGATGATGAAAAGTTCTGAGTGTTAGCCAGGACAGGCGCAATCTGCTCTTCCTCCCCATAAAATCTGGCCATTCCATTCCTGCCTGCTCAAAATGGTCCTCCTAGTATTCAGGAGAAAGACGTGGATGTTTAGGATCTGGAGTAGGGACACGCCCCACTGGACTCAATGAGGAGCTTGAAGAAAGTACAGGTAAAGCGGACCCCACTGCTGTGATGTCCAACACCAAAGGCATGTCTTGATGTTGGGGGCCAGAATTCTTGCGTGCTTCTCTGTGTCACTTGGGCTTTTGCAGCTGAGTACAATTATCACTAGGCTTACAATCAGGCTCCTGCAAGCGGCTGAGACTGGGAGCGATCTGCCATTGATACGTGTGACATAGTACCAGTGGATCTGAAAGTGGGGGCACCCTTGGCTGATCTGAAAGGCAACAAAAACTGTTGAGCCTCTTGTGGCGACTCAAAACAGGTCCACCGACCCTCCCAGAACATGTCCAGAACTGCTGGATATTTCATGGCGAACTGAATCCCCTGTGATGCCAGTTCTTTACGAATAGATGCAAATATTTTCAGTTTAGTTGCCATTTCTTTTGAAAATCTTGAAAAATACAAATTGAGTGCCCATTCCATTGAAGTGGGCCCCTCTGTCTGGCAAGCTGGAGGATCTGATCTTTCCCAGAGAACTGAAGAAAGTATGCAATAATTGGTCAAGGGGGAGCACCCCTCTGGGGACTCAATGCTCTGTAGGCAGTTTCCACCCTCCAGAGGCACCACACAGTGGTAATTTAGAAGCTGTGGGAAAATTTGCCTCAGAAAATCACACATATTGTCCCCTTCAGACCCCTCAGTACTCCTATAATCCTAAGGTTGTTGCGTCTGTCAAGGTTTTTTAAGATCTTCTATTTTTAAAGATAAAGACTGAATCTGATTTTCCAAGGTAGAGATGTGGTCTGCGTGCCTAGCCACAGTAGACTCCACCCGCATAAAAAAAAGAGTTCTGCATCTGCAGTATGTTGCTTGGTGGCATCCACTCTCTCTTCCAAATGTGCAACAGCAGCTTTAATGTTTGGGATGTCCTGAACAAATGTTTAGAGCATAGATTTTATAGCAGAAATATCCTCCCAATTAACCAGGACCGTATCTCCTGCTGGCTCCATAACAATCTAAATAAGGCCGCTGACAAAGACATGACGCAGCTCCTTACCAAGCCTTTAAGTACTTCTTCAGTCCAGTCAGGGATAGGCTAAATAACAATGTCCGTGAAGCGCTGAGGATTTCCAAAATATTTTTAGTGAATACTGAGGCAATCTGTAGTAATAATGTAAGACAAGTGATCAGCAGCTGGAGAGAGAGCTCGACTACTATGCTGCCATCTTGATCCCCTCTGCACCCGAAGTCCAATTTGGAGCAAGATTTTGAAACAGAGTGAGCAGCAGGAGAAAATGCAGAAGTAATGACAGCACAGCCAGCTCAAGACCACAGTGAGAACCTGCTGCCAGTGACCTGGGTAGAGATGTCAGCTGCCCCAATGGATCTACATAGTCAGCCAGAAAGCCTCACCTGATTTTGCAGAGTTAGTGGACGCTTGAGACAAAAGCCTGTACGTTATATGAC
The DNA here is from genome assembly GCA_016271365.2 of Neoceratodus forsteri. Lineage (NCBI taxonomy): Eukaryota > Metazoa > Chordata > Ceratodontiformes > Ceratodontidae > Neoceratodus > Neoceratodus forsteri. The sequence goes on from CM028133.1 coordinate 1,139,030,122, forward strand.
TTTTTCCCCCTTCAAATTAACAAATTCAACTGTTAAAAGTTTATTCTAAAGGGGGGGCAGGGCTGTGCCAACAACTGTAAGGGCCCCCCCTGTAAAATGTTTTTGTGGGGCCCACCTCCCCACCAATAAATGTAAAATAACGATTAGTGCATATGAAATTTTTATAGCGTGAGTTTTTTTTATCAGTCCTGCTGAACATGTATAGTTTGTCCATGCTACCCCGTCCCCCTTGGTGGCACCATGATCAGCGAACTGAACAATGTTATTTGTTCCTGCTCCTCCTGGGGACACCAGCACCAAGATTAGACATTTTGTGTAATGGGCCCTATTAGTTCTTTGTTCTGTACACTCCAATCATGTGAAACTGGAGTTGGAATCTTCTGGCACCACTGCTGACAGTCCCAATTTCAAATGAATAAGCAATTTATAAAATGAAAATTGCAAGTTTGTCTGTGAGAAAATGTTTTCTTAATGCTGACCTCTGAGGCAGTGGGCACTCTAACAGTATGGGCCCTACTGCAACCGCAGCTCTCGCATCCCTCCCCGGGAATGCGATGATACAGTATGTGTAGTGATTAAGTTAATGAATATTAATGATGCACGCCCTGCGTGCGTCTCTAGATTTGAACCTTACTAAAAACACTGGCTGGTGGGCTGAAACCCAAAAGATACAAATGTTCTGCAGTAGTATAATGTTCTACCTGCTTATTAGTAAAACTTTGAGAAATGTCAGTGTTTGCTTAAACTCTCCAGTCAAATACAAACAGAAGGATGGTGGGAGACACACATTTCTACAGTATCTCAGTTGTTGCATGACATCTAGGATAAAAGGCTTTTACTTACTCCAGCTCCTGTATTTTGCAGTGTGGGCTCTGCAGGGCCTCAGACAGGCATTTCATTCCTGGATCTCCCAGTTGTAAATCGCATAGCCTAAATACAGACAGAGAAAGTGAGACAAGCATTTCTATATTATCTTAACTGTAACATCACATCCACTGATAACAGGGTTTGGCCCCTCTCCCTCCCCTTCATCTCTCTGCAAAAAGAGCAGCAAAAGGGACACCCAGAACATGAAACACTTGTCAGTCTGTAAGCTGATGACCTGCTTCTGGCCCTTGATCTGCTTTTATTTATTGATTGAATTTTGTTGACGCGGTAGGCCCACTGAGACTCGAAGTCCCTTTTTTCAGGGGTGACCGGGGGATACAGATGATAACTGACTGAAATTGAACCAGATTAAGCTGTTGCTGGTATTTCTAGTGAAAGTGGGGAAATTTGTCAGTGTTTATGTCAGCATTTTATTAAGCTCTCCAGTCAAATACAAACAGAAAGATGATGGGAGACACACATTTCTATAGTATATCAGCTGTTGCATGACATCTGGGATAAAAAGCTTTTACTTACCCCAGTTTCTGTATTTTACAGTGCTGGCTCTGCAGGGTCTCAAACAGGCATTTCATTCCTGAATCTCCCAGATGTAAACTGCGTAGCCCAAATACAGACAGACAGAGGAAGTGAGACAAGCATGTCTATATTATCTGTGCTGTAACATCACATCACTCACTGATAACAGGGTTTGGCCCCTCCCCCATCTCTCTCTGGAAAAAGAGCAGCAAAAGGGACACCCAGAACATGAAACACTTGTCAGTCTGTAGACTGATGACCTGCCTCTCGCCCTTGATCTGCATGGTACAGAGGGTGACAGGGCACAGCTCAGACAGAACATGGAACACTTGTCAGTCTGTAGACTGATGACCTGCCTCTGGCCCTTGATCTGCACGGTGCAGAGGGTGACAGGGCACAGCTCAGACAGAACATGAAACACTTGTCTGTCTGTAGACTGATGACCTGCCTCTGGCCCTTGATCTGCATGGTGCAGAGGGTGACAGAACACAGCTCAGACAGAACATGACACACTTGTCAGTCTGTAGACTGATGACCTGCCTCTGGCCCTTGATCTGCATGGTGCAGAGGGTGACAGGGCACAGCTCAGACAGAACATGAAACACTTGTCAGTCTGTAGACTGATGACCTGCCTCTGGCCCTTGATCTGCACGGTGCAGAGGGTGACAGGGCACAGCTCAGACAGAACATGAAACACTTGTCTGTCTGTAGACTGATGACCTGCCTCTGGCCCTTGATCTGCATGGTGCAGAGGGTGACAGAACACAGCTCAGACAGAACATGACACACTTGTCAGTCTGTAGACTGATGACCTGCCTCTGGCTCTTGATCTGCTTTTATTTATTGATTGAATTTTGTTGACCCGGTAGGCCCACTGAGACTCGAAGTCCCTTTTTTCAGGGGTGACCGGGGGATACAGATGATAACTGACTGAAATTGAACCAGATTAAGCTGTTGCTGGTATTTGTGAAAGTGGGGAAATTTGTCAGTGTTTATGTCAGCATTTTATTAAGCTCTCCAGTCAAATACAAACAGAAAGATGATGGGAGACACACATTTCTATAGTATATCAGCTGTTGCATGACATCTGGGATAAAAAGCTTTTACTTACCCCAGTTTCTGTATTTTACAGTGCTGGTTCTGCAGGGTCTCAAACAGGCATTTCATTCCTGAATCTCCCAGATGTAAACTGCATAGCCTAAATACAGACAGACAGAGGAAGTGAGACAAGCATGTCTATATTATCTGAGCTGTAACATCACATCACTCACTGATAACAGGGTTTGGCCCCTCCCCCATTTCTCTCTGCAAAAAGAGCAGCAAAAGGGACACCCAGAACATGAAACACTTGTCAGTCTGTAGACTGATGACCTGCCTCTGGCCCTTGATCTGCTTTTATTTATTGACTGAATTTTGTTGACCCGGTAGGCCCACTGAGACTAGAAGTCCCTTTTTCAGGGGTGACTGGGGGATACAGATGATAACCAACTGAAATTCAACCAGATTAAGCTGTTGCTGGTATTTCTAGTGAAAGGGGGGAAATTTGTCAGTGTTTATGTCAGCGTTTTATTAAGCTCTCCAGTCAAATACAAACAGAAGGATGATGGGAGACACACATTTCTATAGTATCTCAGCTATTGCATGACATCTGGGATAAAAGGCTTTTACTTACTCCAGCTCCTGTATTTTGCAGTGTGGGCTCTGCAGGGCCTCAGACAGGCATTTCACTCCTGGATCTCCCAGTTGTAAATCGCATAGCCTAAATACAAACAGACAGAGGAAGTGAGACAAACATTTCTATATTATCTTAGCTGTAACATCACATCATTCACTGATAACAGGGTTTGGCCTCTCCCCCCCCTCCTCATCTCTCTGCAAAAAGAGCAGCAAAAGGGACACCCAGAACATGAAACACTTGTCAGTCTGTAAGCTGATGACCTGCCTCTCGCCCTTGATCTACTTTTATTGATTGAATTTTGTTGACCCGGTAGGCCCACTGAGACTAGAAGTCCCTTTTTCAGGGGTGACCGGGGGATACAGATGATAACCAACTAAAACTGAACCAGATTAAGCTGTTGCTGGTATTTCTAGTGAAAGGGAGGAAATTTGTCAGTCTTTATGTCAGCGTTTTATTAAGCTCTCCAGTCAAATACAAACAGAAAGATGATGGGAGAGACGCACATTTCTATAGTATCTCAGCTATTGCATGACATCTGGGATAAAAGGCTTTTACTTACCCCAGTTTCTGTATTTTACAGTGCTGGCTCTGCAGGGCCTCAGACAGGCATTTCATTTCTGAATCTCCCAGACATAAAGTGCGTAGCCTAAACACAAACAGACAGAGAAAGTGAGACAAGCATTTCTATATTATCTTAGCTGTAACATCACATCATTCACTGATAACAGGGTTTGGCCCCTCCCCCATCTCTCTCTGCAAAAAGAGCAGCAAAAGGGACACCCAGAACATGAAACACTTGTCAGTCTGTAAGCTGATGACCTGCTTCTGGCCCTTGATCTGCTTTTATTTATTGATTGAATTTTGTTGACCCGGTAGGCCCACTGAGACTAGAAGTCCCTTTTTCAGGGGTGACCGGGGGATACAGACGATAAATGACTGAAATTGAACCAGATTAATCTGTTGGTGGTATTTCTAGTGAATGGGGGACATTTGGCCAGGATACCGGGGAAATTCCCCAACTCTTAGTAGGGGGACCCTGTCGCTGTGAGAGGCAGTCACTTTGTTTCCTGCTATGGAGAAGGCAGGAGCTGTACATGGGGCTACGATAGTTCAGAGTGTTTCCTCACCTATTGCTTTCATGGAGTCCAACGATGTTGAAATGGTGGCTGGAATGCATCTGCAAGGTGGCCAGCAAATTGCCAACACAAACAATCCATTAGTTCCTGTTTTTACGATGGAACTTAGTTTAACAGAGAAGCAACGCTGTTTTGAAGAGGAACTACTTCGTGTGAGTGAACTATTGCTACTGGAAAGTAGGAGCCTCGCTATGGAGGATGACAGGAAGCGGAAGAGATCGGACAGTTCCCCGAGCACTGCAGCAGCAGCGGGGCCCAGCAAGTTGCATTTGGCTACTGAAAGGCCAAAAATCAGTGAAGAATGATCAAAAATAGATTGGGGAGACCTGGTAGATGAATACTGGTCTCCGAAGCGTGCGCTGCGTGGGGCAGGCTGGATTCTGATTTCGGGTGATTCGTGGAAGCTGGCTGATGGTTCTTCAACTTTACCGGAGTCTGCAGAGATAAGTACTTTGGATTTCTCAGTTCCTTCTTCTGCTGTTTTGGACTCTGAACTTCCAGCCTCCCCTTTTCCTATCTCTACTACTGATTTTGGACCACCTTTAGACAGCCTGTCAGTGGAAATGGCTGCTGATGTGGCTACTTCCTCTGTCATACAGGGGCCAGCTTTGGAACCTGCGGATAAACCTTCCTATGCTAGCCACTTTAGGCAACCTTGGTGTAACCCCCCTGCAAATGGGGGTTCCCAAAAGACTTCCAGGAGCTTGCTTGAATGCTCCAAGCCTGAATGGTGTTTGGCGTTTAAGCCATTTATCAGTAAGTGTTTTTAAAGCCTCTGGTACTGTCTCTTTAAGAGCTGTCTGCTTGCAGACATAATTAGTTTGTATGGGGGGACTGTGTGCTTCTCTGCTTGAGTACCACTCGAGCTGCTGCCAATTCACTCCATTTTGCAGTCACTAGGAGTGCAAAGGGAACCTATCTGAAAGATGTAACTGTTTGCCAGAAATCATTTAGAGTAATAATGAAAATACAGTTTGTCTAACCTGCTTTCTTTGCAGTCAGAACTGTGTTTGCCTAGTTCCCATTCTAGTTTTGAACTGCTGAACTGGACCAATCAGTGTGGGTTAAGGTAGCTCTAAAATGGTGCCTTGGCGAATCAGAACTTGGACTCATAATCTGAGCCAGCCACAAGAGGATTGTATGGGCAGTGACTCTGGGAGATGTAGTTTAGACTTGGCCTTTTTGGACCAACAGGGGCAGTCTATTGAGTGACAGCCAATCCAGCCAAGAACTGGGAGGAACTCCAAAGGAAGTGCCGGTTTGTCTGCTGGAGTTTCAGTTGAGCTCTGGCAGTGAAGAGGAAGGAGCCCTGTGCTTTTTGGTGTGCAGTTTAGTCGGGAAAATATGTAAGGCCCAGAGTTCCAGTCTGCAGCTTGTGTAACTGCTTGTTAGGACTGAATCTGTCCTGTGAAGAGAATCAAAGGATATCTGAAGAGTAGAAACCAGGCTCACCCTGAAGACTGGAGAAATTGCTGAATTGCACTCGGTCTGTCAGGAACTAGATCTGCTGTGTGTTCTCCGGGTATTGTGCAGTAATTGCGATCGGGATAGAGAAGCAGCCTGCCTGGTATAGTACTTTCTTTTTACCATATAAATGTGTGAGGAGGCTTGTGTAGCTCAAGTGAATCCTGCTGCCGTTAAAGGACTTTTGCCTGTTGCAGTTTGCCATATAAATGTGTGAGGAGGCTTGTGTAGCTCAAGTGAATCTTGCGGCCATTAAAGGACTTTTGCCTGTTACTGTTTACCATCTAAATGTGTGAGGAGGCTTGTGTAGCTCAAGTGAATCCTGCTGCCATTAAAGGACTTTTGCCTGTTGCAGTTTGTCATATAAATGTGTGAGGAGTCTCGTGGAGCTCAAGAGTAGCCCTGCTGACAATGAAGGACCCTGTCTTGTTTGGAGGTCGTGAGTACTAATTCAGGGTCGCTCCCTGTTGAATTGCCACATTGAATCCAAATGGAATTACTGTACTGCTGACTGTTTAATTTTTTTTTTCTCTGTGTGAAAGGGCCCCTACCAGCTGCCATGGTTTGGACTAGCCACTAGGGCTTGGGTAGCCAGGGACAGTAACTGGTAGGGATAGGCCTGTGCACAGAGCCATAGGTAGATGAGTAAAGTGATAAGCTAATTAACCTGATTTCCCCCTGTCCTTGTTATATCCCCTAAATAAATCAGAGCTGCTTGTTTCAGCAAAGTTATACTGCCTGAGGTATTTGTCTATGTTAAAGTATTGTACTGTGATTGTTGCACTGTGTCTTATTTTACAGGAGGTCCCAGTGCCTGAACCAGTCCTGGGGGTAAGTGTATACTGTGAAGGTAATTCTGATATATTGTGTGGGCCACTAGTGGGAAGAAAGGGGGGTTGCAGTGTCCCAGAGGGCTGTGACCAAGTTAGTTTAACTATTGCAAACCCTGACCTCTGGGTGGAGGCACCCGCCATCGGATCCAGGCCCCTCAACCTGTTAGCGGCAAATCAGGCAGGGGTAGTAGCCCCTGGGATAGCGCTATCTAGGGGTTACATTTAGAACTAGCCAAGAGGCGCAATGCTATTTGTCTACAATATGTTGGCCCCAGGGATAATCCCTGATAGGTTTTATGTTGGGAAAACATTATTGAAGAACAGTATGGGGTTTTTCCCTTCCGAAGTCTATGCCTTGATCTATGTTCCTGGAGTTTTTACCTTTGATGTTAGTTTTCGCATCCCAGCTCTTATGGAACTATTTTAGAGTCGTTATTTAAATTTAAAAACTAATCCCCTATGATCGGACTTTATTGTACTGCCTCTTTCAAAACAGGCCTTTAGGGTCATTACAATCATGTTTAGAAATGAAGGGGTGCATGTCGTAGATATTGTTAACTGGTTATCTAGGAGATGTGATATACAGGGGAATCCTGTCCCTATCCTGGATGCAGAGGGATTTTGGAATGGGGTTGGAAATTTAGGATTAAACTTCACTCGAATGATTCCGATTTGGTGCATCTCCCCAACTGTTTTTTTCTGGGGAGGGATAAAGGGTTCCTTTTTTAACCAGGTCAGCCAAGGGTTTGCTTCAAGTATGGGTCTCGGACTCACATAAGTACTTCTTGTGATGTACTCAAATGTTCTTATTGTGGGGAGTCTGGTCATCCTAGTGCTCACTGTTTTCAAACTTCTAAATGCAATTTTTGTGATGTGGTGGGTCACACGTTTGAACTTTGCCCTTTGGCAGCTAAAAACACATTGGAAGCTGATTTTGGGGTACAGGACCATTATATTAGGGAGGCAGTGCATCTTGGCATTTCTACTGATGGAAGGTTGAATCCCAGTATCTCTGGGGCTAGTCTCCCTTTGCCTGTGTCAGGTTTGCTAGATAAACCTACCTGAAGTACTACCACTACTGCTCTACCTGAAGTGGTGACTCCTGAGGTGCTGGAAACAAAGAAAGGGGAGGTTATTTGCCCGGATTCGGTACTGTCTAGTTTGGATCCCTTGGTAGATGGTTTTACTATGGTCAGCAGTAAGAAAGGGAAATCTGTTAAAGGAAAGGGTAAAGTGGGTAGGAAAACAGCTTTGCCTTCTATGCATGACTCTATTGCTGATCCTAACACCTTTGCAGTGTTGGTAGAGGCTCCTGAGGTGGTTTCAGATGTGTCTCAGATTACTGTACCCCAAAGATCTGAGCCCCTGGATCCTGCTATAGGACAGATTGGCCCTAGGCCATCAGATGGAAAAGTGGCAGGGTAACAAGAGCTTCAAGCAAAGTAAAGTGACCTTATATTTCATTAAATCATGATACCCTTTTACTTTAGAGTGGCAACTTTAAATGCTAATAGCATTAAAACTCCTGTTAAACGTCAGAGCACCTATTCTCATTTTTTATATGAAAATCTGGACTGTGTTTTTCTGCAGGATGTTCGTTTGCATTCTCCTATGGAGGTAGAGGCTGCCACTACTGGTTGGGTGTGGGGAGATTGTTTTTGGTCTTTGGGAAGTGATTTATGTAGTGGGGTGGGGATTTGTTTTTTTCATTCACATATAAAAGTAATCCATCAGATAGTGATTTTAGCTGGTAGGGCCTTGGTTTTGGATGTCAAGTGGGGTTTCTTACCATTAAGGTTACTTAATGTTTATGCAACTCAATCAAAATTTGATCGAGTAACTCTTTTTAATCCATTATACCCTTTTTTAAGCACTTATGTTACTATCCTTGGAGGGGACTTTAATTGTTCCTTGCCTCCAAATGTTTCTTCTGGAACTAAGAAGAAAGTGTATAGTGATATGGCAAGCTTATCACAACTTCTTGCAGATACTGGTTTGAATGATGCCTTTGGGCCTACCACTGCAAGGTTTGGAAATACTTATTTTTGGGGAACTAGAGCTTCCAGGATTGACTATTTTTTTCTTTCACCGGAGGTTGTAGTGCAATCCCAGTCCTCGCAGGAGGTAGCCACCTCAGATCATAAAATGCTTAGCTTAGTGTTATGTGACGTGCCTGAAGTTCGGAGGGGGCCAGGTTTTTGGAAATTAAATGTTATCTTATTAGATATCCCTGGTGTGGCTGATGGTCTACGTTCCCTTTTTTTAGCTCGTCAGTCTGTTCTCTTTCTATATGATGACCTGAATACTTGGTGGGAGGACACGAAATGTGAAGTCAGGCTCTACTTTAAATCTATAGGGTGTTTAAATGGGAGATTCCAACATGATGGACTTCATTATCTTAGGGAACGACTTCATTTTTTGTCTACCTTCCACCAGTCTTTGGGATCTACAGGTTTAGATCAAATTAAAAAGGTAAAAGAAGAGTTGGCTACTTTACAGTCTCAGGTTTTAAGGGATGTGGAGAGAAAGCATAAATATGGGATTAATGGTAGGATGAAAGGAAAAAATGAAGGATACTTTACCCTTTGAAAATCTGAACATTCTTAAACACTCCCGGATTATGATGTATTTAAACACTCCAACTGGGGGGCGTGTTACAAGGAATACTGGTATTTTAGATACAATACATGATTATGTTACTGCATCCTTTAAGAGTAGATCGCTCCCTGAGACCGCCATTAATGATTGGTTTCTTTGAAGAACAGTCTACTTTGGTCCAACCCATCATGATAGATGAACTAAAGACTACGATTTGGTCTCTGAAGGCGGGAATTACTCCAGGTGCTGATGGATTGTCCCATGAAATTTATAAAAGTCTGTGAGAAGTTTTGGGTACTGAATTCTGTCAGGTATTGAATGCTGGGTTGCAGGCAGGGTCTCTACCTAAAAGTATGTTACAGGGGGTGTTGCTTTTACTGTATAAAAATAAAGAGAAGCGTGGGGATTTAGATAATTGGAGGCCTTTGTCTCTTTTGAACACTGATTATAAGATCTTGATGAAAATCTTTTGTATTAGACTGTGAGGTATATTGGGTTCCTTATTACATCCATCACAATTTAGTGGGGTGCCACAACAAAGGGTTCAGGATGCACTGATCTTGCTTAGGGAGATTACTGCTAAAGGAGCATCTGGAGACATGTTTGGACATCTGGTTTGTCTTGATCAGGCTAAAGCTTTTGACCACGTAGAATATAGGTATCTGTGGGAGTGCTTGAGACGGTATGGGTTTCTCTCACAATTTATAAACTCATTACGTACCTGCTATACAGGCATCACTTTGATACCTAGTATAAATGGATGGTTGGGAAGAGAAACTGAGCTAAGTAGGGGAGTACAGCAAGGGTGTCCACTAAGTCCCCTGCTCTATGTTTTATCCCTGGACCCCCTTTTGCATGCTTTAAATAATACGGATGATATTGTTGGATTGTCAGTTGGTTGTATGGACCCGCAGATAGTGACAGTTGCATATGCGGATGATTTGGTTTTAGTTCTGTCAGATAAATATTCTGCTGTTGCTGCACAGACACTGTTGTACACCTTTTCAGCCATGTCTGGTTCTTCCATTAATAGGTTTAAAAGTGGGATACTGCCTTTGGAGTATGGGGCCACTGATGCGGCATTGATTTGGGGCATACCTATTAAACCTAGATATAGGAAGATTCTTGGTGTTTATTTAGGTGGTGTGGATGACCATCGGTACAATTGGAAGAGTCAGTTATTGGAGGCACGTCATAGGGTGCTGCACTGGAATAAGAGCCGCATCTCAAAAGCTAAGCTAATTTATTTGATTAAAACTTTTTTTTTTTTAACTTTATGTTTATTAGATTTAAACAAACATACAGTCTGTACACAAGCATTGCATTACCAAAAAAGAATTAAAACCCATGAGGACACCACCCTCAATGTATACACAAAATTAACATCCGGCATTGCATTAAGATACGTCATTCTGGAGGGGTAATAGACTTTTTAACCTTTAATTTCCAGTTTAGCTGTAATAAGAGCCCATGAGCTGCGTGGTTATTCATATCCATGTAATTAGAGATTATTTATCCCTACATTCTCCTCCACAAGGGGGGAATTAAAAACTACCATGCTCTTACCCATAGTTAAGGCATATCTTATGCCATTACTTAAAAACTTTCCCTCAGGGTCTGCAAGAAGGAACTGAAACAGATGCTATCCTCCTTAAACTTTAACAAGTAAGTATCCTCCTAACTTGTATTTGGATTTCTTAAACATGAACAGGCAACCTTTATCTTTTAAATCCCCATAGAGTTAGCTAATCAGTACCCTATTCCAGCAGTAGGCTTAATATGGTGTTGAACCTATATTGGGAAGTCCTTATAATTTAAGAAAAAAAACAGGTCACTGTCTGTAGTCCAACATTTTGCCCCAAAGAAGAACACCAGTTCAGTTAAGTTTCATAAAACTGAAAAATACTTCGAAGCCTCTAGGATTCATCTTCATCTTCCGATAGGGATACCCCTCTCTCCAGTGATCTGGGCTTAGAAGCTACATTTCGTTGCGCCCATTTAAGGGCTTCAGCCGGATCTGCAAAAATGAACACCTTGCCCCGGTAAGTAATTCTGAGCCAAGCAGGAAATACTAGTCCATGTTGTATGCCAGATTCTCTCAATAATGCCAGAGTCCCATTGAATCTCTTTCTCCGTTGACGCGTCGCGTAGCCAATGTCGGGAAACATCCAGACTTGTTCTCCGTCTTGTAAAAGGCACTTCTTTTGCCTTGCCAGTGCCACTAAGTAGTCGCGGGAACCAACGCCGTCAGTCACCGCAACCACTGCACGAGGAGCTTCTGGATTATCCGGCCTGCCCCTGGGATTTACCCGGTAAGCTTTTTGGAGTCGCTGAACTCTTTCAGTGGCCTCTTCCCCCAATTGCTGTGTCAGCCAGTCCTGGAGGAACAGGAGCAGATGATCTCCCTCACATCCCTCCTGGAGGCACAGTATCCTTATATTGGAAGCCCTTGCTTGGTTTTCCAGTGTCTCTAGACGCGATTTAAGATGGGTGTTTTCTTTTATTATTGTCGTCACTGCACCCATCGCCGCGTCTGCCCATCTGGATGCTTCAGCCAAAGCCCCCTGAATCGACTCAATTGTTGCCTCCACTCCTACCACCCGATTGTTTAAGGCGTCGAACTTGTCAGACAGACTGCCAACTGATGCCATTATGATGTTTAGTTTAGCTCCCAAGGTTTGAAGCGTTTCTTCGGTGTTCGAGTCTCCTTGTTCACCGGGTTGGCTTTGGAAAAACCTCGTGGCATGCTGTGCGGCAGAGAATTTCGATCTAGCTCCCTCACCTGTGGCCTTATCTCTGCGTGGATTTCCCATTTCAGTTTTTAGTTTATAAACCACAAATTACTGTAGTTTGCTTGCAGTTATATATCAGGAAAAACACTTTTATTTCGTTTTGTTGGCAGCTGTAATTGCAGATCTCAAAGGGATACTGCCATCTTGCTCGGGCTCCACAGCGACCCCCCAAAACTTTTTTATTACCATATTTTTTGTTTATAGCTGCGTTTTTTCCCCCTCCCCCTTCTTTAGAAACCTCTCTTTATGATGTGTTTTTTCTTTGTTTATCGGGTAATAGATTAAATCCGTGAAGAGGGGTATCACTTATTTACCTATTGGTGAAGGTGGGTTAGGTATGGTGAATCCGGTTGTATTCTTGCATAGTATTTTTATTTTTTGTAATTTAGTTCCTTTGCTTCAGGGAGTTGTGAAGATATGGTCTCCGTGGGTGGCTGATAGTACAGATCCCCTTCTCAGGCATTGGGTTCAGGATTTTTTTTTGGCCCGGCAGGCAAGGCTATGTGCTCTGACTAGTTACTTTCATATGATGTTTGAAAAGTTTAAATCCTGGCATGTTGTCAGACAACCGTTTTTTTCTTCAAACACGTCAGCAATTCTATAGTACTGTATTGCAGGACTTATTTTTTGTGGATCCCTGGTTTCATGATTAGTGAGCAAGAGGGTTCCCCGCCATATGTGGGATTTTTCATGGCTATGTCTCCATAAAAGATTAAGGGTAAAAGGCAATATGAGGCATAAAGAACTCTTGGAGAGGTTTTGTCCCACAGAAGTAACCTGTTTCGGAGTGGTTGAAACTATGGAACATTTTTTTGTGGATTGTCTTTTTGTAGTTTCCTTTTGGTCCCAATTTCAGGATGTGTGGCCTTTAAGTCCTTTTCAGGATCCTACATCACAGATCTGGGTGGAAGGGGTTCTGCTGGGCTCCTGGGTGATTTATGATGAAATCACTATGCGCCTAATGAGTCATATAGGCTTTCAGCTGTGGCAACCAGATGTAATTTGACACTTAGGAATTACTCTCTGCATCTCAGATTATTTATAATATTAAGAAGGTAATTCTTAGCTGGAGACTTCAGGAAAAGGAAAAGGTGCATCCTGAACTTTTTCGATTATGGCGGAGGAAAATGACCTGGCTTGACACAGGGTAATGGTTATAGTGCCATGTCCAGGCTTGTTATACAATAATGGGTTTCTCTGCTTGCAAGATTAGAACCTCCTTGTGGGGTACTTTTGGTGGGGACTGCTGATTTCTGCTTACAGTGTATGTTTTGTTTGACCCTACTTCCTCCCTCTTTAAGAGGGAATTAAGTACCTTCTGGTACCATATAATTTCTTCTTTTTTCAATATTTTATGATGCTGTTTTGTTTATGCTTACTTGGTTTCTGTGCCTTCTTATATTCTTTCTGCATACTAGCATAATTGATTTGTTTCCATTTGTTGTGCATTATGTTTGAGCTACTGAATATCTTATTGTTTTACTGTTGATTTGTAGTTACAAAACTCCCCTATTTTGGGGGGATGTTCTTCTATTTTTCCTTTTACATTGCTCTGATACTGTATGTTGGCATTACTCATTAGTTTTGTTTTCATTTATTTAATGTGAATTACTAATGTTTATATTTCATTTTTGGACTACTGTTATGATACTTTATAACTACCTTTCATTTCAGTTGGGGGGAGGTGGCTTTGGTTAGTCTTTTTTGGGTCACCAAACTGTTGCTTATTTTTGAATGTATGATGAAATACCTATTTATGTTTATCATTATTTTTTTGCATTTTGATTTTGTGTGATGCGAACACTATTTGTATATGTTTTGCTTTCTAGTTGTAATAAAAAATTCCCCAACTCTTCCAGTAGGGGGACCTCTGGTTGTTGACACAGCGATTGTCCTCAGTATGTTTCACACAGCAGAGAGTGAGGATGTGGTAATTCAACAGTCTTCGGATAGAAAATGGACTGAGTGTTGGCATGCCTGCTAAAGAGCTAAAAGTGACTGACCAAGCCTCGCTAAACTTTTCCTTCATGGAGCAGCAGTTTGCAGACCAGACTACAGAGACAACGAAAAGTAGCGAGGTAGTGGGAGAAGACGAGGAAAAAAAAAAGGAAACAAACAGATTTAGATTTAAGCCCTGCAACTCCAACAGGTGTCATGAAAAAAAGTTTGATGGACTCTGAAATTACTGTAAACCAAATGTACATACCACTGGATCAGGCGTTGCAAGAAGACGCTTCAGATTCTTTCCCCTATCCTTTTACGGTACAGGCTGCGACTTGGTCACCGGAGCTGGCACTGGTACGAGCAGGACAGATTTAAAAAAAATTACATTTGGGTTCCTGACCCACAGATTCCTATCCCAGGGAGTAAAGCAAATGAATCCAGACTCCTTTCAATGGATGAACCAGAAGGATTTCAGCCGGGACCTACAACAGAATCATACGGAGTAAATGTCAAATCGAAAGTAGGTTCAAGGGGTACAGTCAGTCCCTTTGATGAACCTATGACAGAAGCCGACTCAGAGTTGGCCTGTCAACCGCAAAAAGGTGAAAGTGGTGCCAGATCGACAAGGAATTCAGACGCAGCAAACACTGGGGAAAATACACAACCACCTGACCAGTGTTCAAGTGAAGGTATGCATACCTCTTTCTCTTTGAGGAAGCAGGATAAAAAAATCAGATAAAGGAAGAAATAGGCCTGAAGGAGCAAACGGCATCCGAGGCCTGGTGGCACTGAGGGTTGAGGCGCTGGACGCCACACCTCACACCACGCTGGCGACCCGGGTTCAGAAGCAAGTCCGGGCCATCGGGGGGTGGCAGGGAGGAAGAGGATTGAGTGTCCGGAGGACAGCTCTCCTCTCCCGGTAGAGAGGAGGGTCTGCACTCAGCGCTTGACTGGCCTCTGGTGTAAGCCAGTGGCATGACAAGCACAGAGCAGACGTAGAGGGACGGGGTAGTGGCGATGCCGGCAGTGATGCCTTGGTGTAGGGTGTGTGTCACTCACCCACAGAAAATGGAAAAATGCCTGTAGTGCCCGGGAAGAAGAAGCGCCCGGAGCATGCCTCCAATATGCCCCCGCCTACCCGCTACCTTCTGTACACTGAGACGTGAATATCGGGGTGCTTGCCCACCCCACCTCGGCCCCACTTGGGGGGGGATGGGAGCCACAGCTACATGGGGAGGTAGAAGTAGGTCTGGGTAGGGTGAGAGAGGCAGAAGGATGACTCCTTGGCAGTCCCAAAGGGTCGGGTCTGCAGGTTGTAGGGGACTAAAAGAGATTTAAAAAAAAAAAGGCCTCCGAGTTAGGCAGACTTATTTAAAAAGCCAGAAGAACCAGCCAGAAGACGTTCTGTAGCTAGAATACACTACAGAGAGGGTCTTGAACTGCCTCCAGATCGTAACTATGTTGGCAGGAAACTAATAATAGGTTCTCTGCAATTTTCCCCTACAGAAGTACATGCATTTATTCACGCATCAGGAGACCATAATTTTGATCCATGTTTTAGGTCAGCTGGGCCGTTAGACAAATTTTGGGCGGCTTATTATGAAGTTAAACACACCCTTGTCTAGAAGCCCTTTGTAGTCATCCCAGCCATGAGGCCAACAGCAAAAGTAATTACGATTTTATTTCATAATGAGGGGGTGAATGTTTTAGACATAGTATATTGGCTAGAAAAACGTTGCACAGTAAAAGGTATGCCCCAAGCTTTGATTGATGACAACAGTCTCTGGACAGGGGGCTGGAAATTTACAGTACAGTATAAATGTCAGAAGATGGAATTCAACACATGACAAATTGTTTTTATATTGGGAGAGACCGTGGAATTTTATTTTGCCTGGGACAGCCTCGGTCCTCTTAGCGGTGTGGGTCTCCATCTCATTTAAACTCGGACTGTGATCAACTGAAGTGCTCAGTTTTTGGTACGTTAGGCCACTCTGCCACTACCTGTGTAACCCCCTCAACCTGTATCCTATGTGGTGAAGAAAACCGTGTCTTTGCCTCCTGTCCATGGGTGGCACACAACACACGGGACTATATGGAACATCATTTTTACATAAATGAAGTGGCAAGAACTCAACCCTCAGCTTCAGCACAATCTAGGGAGAAGAAAGGGAGATCTAATATGAACCAAGATAAGCCCAGGAGCAAAAATGAAGATATGAGACAGAGACAGGGGTTTTGAGACACAACAGAATCCCATGGGACCCCACCCGAACCCCCAACCCCCACACAAGCCCCACCCCTCAACATCAAGGGTCAACAAGGAAAAAAACATTGAAGAGGAGGTGAATACAGGTTTTCAGACTGACCACGAGATCAAATGCAAACAAACTTTTGGGTGACAAACTAGTACATCCAGTGGTGGTAGAGAACCAATCTGAGCCTCTCCAGAGCTGGGGGGATGTAATGGATGGTAATGACTCTGACATATCCTTACAATATGGGAATATGGGTGTGGGCAGGACAGTAGTGTGGTGGGTAGGTTACTGGCAGGGTGGCAGGACACAGAGGGTGGTGGTAAATGGCTGTCACTCCACAGAGGGAAGAGTGACCAGTGGGGTACCACAGGGATCAGTGCTGAGACCGGTCCTACTCAACATCTTCATCAGTGACATTGCACAGGACCTAGAAGGCAGAATTTCATTGTTTGCTAATGACACAAAGCTCTGTAACAGAGTAGACACACCAGAGGGTGTAGACAGAATGAGAAGGGACCTGCAGAAACCTGAAGAATGGTCAGGGGTTTGGCAGTTGAAATTCAATGCAAAGAAGTGCAAGATAATGCATATGGGGCGCAAAAACCCTGGCATAATATATCAGTTGAGGGTGAGGATATAGCATGCACCAAGCAGGAGAAAGAGATCTTGGGGTTATCATCTCTGATGACCTCAAGGTAGGAAACAGTATGACAAGGCAGCAGGTAAAGCAAATAGGATGCTGGGATGCATGGCAGGGGCATCACCAGCAGGAAAAGGAGGTCATAATTCCACTATACAAGACACTAGTGAGGAGGCCCCACCTGGAGTACAGTGTACAGTTCTGGAGACCTCACCTATGTAAGGACAGACAGGGTAGAGAAGGTTCAGAGGAGGGCAACAAAGATGGTGCATGGATTGCATCACAACTCCTATGAGGACAGGTTGAAGGAACTGAACACATACTCCCTGGAGGAGAGGAGGGAGAGAGGGGATATGATAGAGACATAGAAGTATCTTACAGGGAGGAACAGGGTGCAGGAATACACTATTTTAAGTGAAAAAGATGTTCCAGGACTAGAGGGCATGGGATGAAGTTGGAGGGAGGACGATTCAGAGGAAACATGAGGAAGAATTTATTCACAGAACGGGTGGTGGACAAGTGGAACACCCTGCCAGAGGAAGTGGTGGGGGCTGAAACAATCACGGGATTTAAGAATGCATGGGATAGACATAAAGGAATTCTGGAGGTCAGGGGTAAGGGACAACAGACTTCTAGGAAAACAAACTGAACTTACAAGCTCAAATGGGCAGACTGGGTGGGACATAGGCCCTTATCTGCGACACTGTAAATGTATCTATGTAGAGTGACACAAACAAGGGAAGTTTCGGCAAATGTGGTTAAAAGGAAAAATACCAGGACTAGAAAGAAAAAAATATCACGAGGGTCCTTTTTTTTTTTCTCCCTAATGCTTACACATGTTTTTGCAGCCATTTTCTTTTAAACTTGCCAGTTTGAATGGAAATAGTATTAGGTCTGAGTATAAAAGGAAAGCAACATTTGCAGTTCTACAGTCTTTACCAGATGATGTTTTTTTTCTGCAGGATGTTAGACTCTACACAGTAGGGGATTTAGATGTAACCCCCCCTACAAATGGGGGTTCCCTAAAAGTCTTCCTTGAGCTTGCCTAAATGCTCACTGCCAGGCTGGTGTCCTGAGTTTTAACAGTTTAAACGTGATTACCACAGCCTATATAGCCTCTTTGTACTGTCTCTTTGAGAGCTGCCTAATGGCAGTTTAAGTAATCTGAAAGGGAGCTCTGTTGAAAGTTGTAACTATTTACTGAAAATCATTTAGTGATAATAATAACGTAGTTTGTCTAACCTGCTTTCTTTGTAGCAAGGACTGTTTTGTTTGTCTCTACTATTTTGGTCCTGGACTGCAAATTGGACCAATCACTACCAGCGGGACCTAAAATGTAGCCGGACTACAGGAGTGTCTGAATTCAAAATCTGTAGGAACTGTAGTTTGAGTTTTTTGCACCTTTTTGCAACTGAAGGGGGAGCTCTTGCTTTGACTGACACCCAAATCAGCAAACCAAATCTTTTGGATTTTGGGGAAGTCCAGGGCTGCTAGCAGTTTTCAGTTAGTTCTGAGCCGGAAGCTCAAGAAGAAGGAGCTGAAGTAATTTTGGCCAGCAATCTTGAGTGGATTCACATGAGAAAACTGTGAAAGGGCTGAGTTTTTGGCTGCATGTCTGCTGCTGCTCCTGAGAGGAAAAGAAGAGAATTATTTTGGACTAAATCCAAGGTTGTGTGACTAAAGTAAGCTACTGAAGTGGGCCAGGCTCAACCTGAAGAAGACCGAATATTTTTGTAGAATGCGATCGGCCTGTCAGGAGTTCCAGCTACCCCTAAGCTCCCGGTGTGTACAGAGCCATTGCAAGTGTGCCTGGGGAGCACTTTGCCTGCTACAGTAGAATTCTCGTACATGTAAATGTGCTATGAGCTGCTAGTGGGTTGTGAGTTAGTTCCCCACTGTGTGAACTGTGTTCTGCTTGCTGGAAGCTGTATCCGGCCCAAAACAGACTGCATCCGAACTTGTCACCAAGCGATCTGGCCTTTGCCAGACTGGCCCAACCAGACTACCCACTGCAGAGAGAAGCCATCGATGAGAGACCTGCCTGGGGATCAGCCCTCTGCTCCACGCTTGAACAGGAATAACGTCTCTGCGACTTTTGTCGGCCCTGCTTCTCCTGGCATTCCAGATCAACCACCTGCAGTCTCAATTTTCGTCCAGCCTGTGTCCAGTCTTGGGTATCGTGAGTAAATACCAGGGTAGCCCCCTGCAACAACAGCTTAATCTGAGTGTGTCATCCGATTGCCTTGTTGTTTCATTTCCTTTACGAACTGAAACCTCTGGCTCCGGATTACAAATACTGTGCACGTTGTGTTTTCCATCACAGGGCCCCAACCAGCTGCAACCCCGGGCAACTGTCCTGGCTAGCCCATCTCTTCTCCATCTGGGTATCCAGAGGTGGACTGTGTGGGGGGACTCAGAGTACATGCAAAACTGCTTGATTGATATAACCTTTAAGCTAATTAACCTGATTTTGCCCCTCCCTTGTTCAAGTCCCCTGAATAAATCTGATCTAACTTTTTACACATGTAATCGGACTGTGGTTCCAGTTTGTGCTCAAAGTACTGTATTGTTGAATTTACTATGCTTAACCTTGTTTTACAGGGGGTTCCCAGGGTCAAGCCAGAAGAACCAACCCTGGTGGTAAGTGCAAACAGTGTGGGTACTTGTGTGGTGTACCAGGGGTATTGTGAAAGTGATTACTGTACAGTGTTCAGGCCACTAGTGGAGAAAGAGGGGGGTTACAGTGTCACGGAGGGCTGTGCCCAGTTTAGCTTGACCACTACCAACCCTGATCTCCAGGTGGAGGCATCCGTTTCAGAACTCAAGCCCCTTAACCTGCTACTAGCCAAGCAGGCAGGGGTAGTAGCCCTTGGGATAGCGCCACCTAGGGGTTACATAGAGCAAGCAAAAAAAGATTGGTTTCTGGGTGACTCAGTATGGTCTTTGGGCCAAGACGTATGCTCTGGACTCGGTTTTTGTTTTTCCACTAGTAATTACACTATCCAGAAACTGGTAGAAATATTGCCAGGCAAGGCTACATTGCTAGATGTGGTTTGTCAGGGGTTAAACCGTAGCTTCATAAATTTTTATGCACCCCAACAAAAAATGAAAATTACGTACCTACCGTAATTACGATCTTTCTCTGTATCTTCACCATTCATCACAGATGGGGTACTGGCCAGAGATCAGGACCCGCTGGAGTTTTTTTTTTTTTTTAAAGGATAGGCGGAGCTGACTTGCATGCAGCCTCGAGGCCGACGACCACGGTGGCGCCGAGGATTAGCCGCTAGGCTGCGGCCGACTCTGCCTACCAGTTCTGGAGTCACCAGAGAGGTAAGAGGAAGGGATGGAGGGTGGGACAAGAGAGTCCAAGGGACAGAAAAGGAGAGAAAACTGAACTAAAAGGAGAAATAATCACTGAGAGGACAGCATAGAAGAAGTAAGACTAAGGGATTGGCGAGGGTCCCCAATCTCTGGAAAAGGAAAAAGGGAGGGAAGGGGGAAGAGAATTTAGGAGAGAGTGAGGGTAACAAGGATCCAGGGACCCTTGTCCGTCCACCAGACTATAGGAACTGCAAGGTATAGCAGCTCATTTGCCAGAATTCAAGGCACAGAATAACTGGCAATACCCCAAAAGCAGAGTCGGCTATTCTGGAGAAGGACAGGGTACAGGGACTCAGTACTCTCTCTGTAAAGATATTTGGTGAAAAAAAGGGAAATTCTTTTTTTTTTTTTTAAAGTGAGATGGATAACAGAAGGAGTGCAACCACCAGGTCTCACCGCGTAGGGGTGAAGATATGTGGTAGAGAAGGAGTGCCTCTCGAACTCTACCCCTTAGGGAAGAAACTACCCCCCTGTGTGTCCCAACTTTATCCCACTCAAAAAGAGGGGTAGGCACAGAGGGAGGAGGATCCAGATACTGAAGCCCCAGGGGGATGGCGGGTGGGATTGTGATATATGGTGAAGATACACAGAAAGATCATAATTACGGTAGGTACATAATTTTCATATGTTATCTGTGTCAATCTTCACCATTCATCACAGATGGGTGAGTACCAGGCCCCCACGAAGGGGGTTGATTCATTGCACCCTAAGGGACAGAGTCCCTTAGCCCTCAGTGGGTGACACACACTGTTGGGAACCTTCTGGGCCTGAAGAGGCCCGTAGAGTGGGGAGAGCAGACGGTCCCCGGAGGGTGAAGGAAGTTGCCCGACAAGCGTTGTCTCGCCTACTGGAAAGAGATAGGTTCCCTGGTGAGCAGAGCAAATCACCTCACGCCAGGCCAAGGGTGACAACCGGGAAAGGCAGGGCCACTTGATCTCCTGGTGCAGATCGCTGTCCCTACTAATTCCTGGTAGCTACTCATTGGCGCTAAGATGCCCTTGTTTGGTGCCTTTGCTGGCTCCAGGCCACATGCAGAGTGCTCGATGGCTTGCCTGGTTTGCTCCGTAGTCAGGCAAAGCAGCTAGGATCTGACCTAGCGCTTGACCACAAGAACCTGTTGTAGGCTGCATAGTGGGCCTGATGAGCAGAGATGGAGAGAAGCAACCGCGTGGAGTAGAAAGTCCTCCTCCCCAGAAGTCAAAATCCAAGGAGTCTTGATCTGGGGCCGTCACGTGGAGGGCTGGCCCGCCAGGGTGTCCAGGGCGTCAATCTGGACTGCAAATGAGGCATAGAACCTGGAGACTCCGGGGGAGCGCAATACCTCTGGCTGAGGTCCCATGGGGCAGGAACTCCGGAGAAGGGCCTCTGCCAGAAATGCATGGACGCCTCCCGAAAGGGAGCAGGCCAGGGCGGCACCACAAGGGTGGCCGCTCCAAAATCGCCTAGAAAGGCGTGCGCCGCATGCTCAGGATTGCTCACAGACAGGTGAGAAAGGTGAAGGTCCTCCATCATCCTCACGAGGAAACGCTGATACTCGGAGAGATCAGCGGCAGGAGAAATATGGACAGACGGTTCCTCCCCCCCAGAAGAGGGGGATGAGGAGCTGAAGTTCACCATGTTCCGAGGTGGCTGCTCCGGGGAGGTTGAAAACCTGGCTGTCCATGGCCCCACGAGGCAGGAACCCAGCAGCCACCGCTTGAACTGCTCCCAGGAGGTTTTGCACCAAGAATGCCTGGGAGCGCTGGAGAATGCAGCAGAGGGGTAGGGGCAGAGCAGAGAGAAGAAGTCGTCTGACCTCTGCCAGGGCTAGGGAGCAGACCATGGACATCCGAGGAGGGTGTCCCGGAAGACTCCGCAGCCAACAGCTGTACAACCACGTTGGTACTGCCTAGGCTGTGCCCAGAAGAGTCCCCCCAGTGAGGCAACTGGGGCCGTATGGATCCAGGACGACGGTCCCCTGCCTCCAAAGAATGGGACCCCCTCAAGGAACCAGAAGGGGAAGGGCGGAAGTCCGCACTTTGGCTCCAGTCCAGGGCGGGGTTGGACCCCAGAGAGGGCCGGCGCCAACCCACACCCTCGACCCCAGAATCCGAGAGGTCCTGGTCTCGAAAGGCCAGCCTAGGTAGCTGGCAGCTCTGGGCTGCCCCCAAGAGGAGACCCAGGAGCACCTTCCCATCCCCAGACTTCCCGAATGGGCCCCAAGTTGGGCGATGCAGACACACTACTGGAGGGTACCACCAGGGTCAAGGAATCCTCATGCCAGGTTGCATGGCAATGGTGGCACACCACAGCCTGCTGATCAGTACCACTGACCTCAACCTCGGGAGATCCTGACGCCTCAGAAGGGGCTGGCTGTGACTCGTCGTCGAGACAGCTGCTCGCCTCCTCTGCAGACACCCTGGCAGGTGACTGCCCGTTCGACCGAGGCCAACCCCCACGAGGTAGAGTCTGAGGCCCTAAGCCAAACGGTAGGAGGGCTTTGCAAGGCGATCTTACCAGAAGGCCTGCAGCCAGCCAGGCTTGGCACTCAGCCCATTAGCCCCACATGCGGGCTGACAGAAGGTAGGGCAGCTCGGGCAAGAGGTCCTGAGCTCAGGCCAGCCGCAGCGCAGTCAAGTCCAGTGGCACCGGGGCAGTACCAGAACAGAGACGGTGTCACGGCAGCCCTCAGCAACAGCCTTGGCGCCGACGACACCGCCAGGTTCTCGGCGCCGCGAGGCGCACCGAGACCAAAGCGCACAGACGGCCTGGCATATATGACTCAGCACCAACACGGCACCACTAGGTTCTCAGTTTGCGAAGCGCCAACGGCGCACCGAATACGGTACCAAGGCCCCACGGTGCCGCGTTTCAACCTTGGCACCGAAAGGATGATGGGCGAAGGCGACACCGTATCCAGGGTCACAACGCCGCAGCAGCTGGGCGCCGGCAGCCCCACGCACCGAGAGACGAGTCGACGACGCCGACAGTGCCCACGGTCACCGTGAATGGCGCCCAGGCCCCGACGGCACCGACCGACGGCATCAAGGACGGCGCCGACCCAGGCCTTCCGGACCACGGGAGCGACACTGAGAGCCTTCTACCCCACGAAGGGCGCGACACAGCAGCCTCCCGCCTTGCCCGGGAGGAAGCGGGCCTCCTGCGCAGCGGGAGGAGCCTCGGCCAAGACTAGGCTACAAGAAGCAGAGGCTCCCTCCTCCTCGGTCCGTATAGAACCGGAAAGGGACCCGGAGGAAAGGTCAAGAGAGCGCGGCTTGGCCCGACGAGTGCAAACCCTACCCCTGAAAGTCGGCGGAGCTCACCCTACTTTAACGCTGGGCTGGGCTGTTCGAGGATCGCGGCGTCCATGGAGAAGCAGGCGCCGACGTAATCCATGCTGCAGAAGTGGGCCAAGACACAGAGCCACGGTCATGCTGGTCGATGAGTACTTGCGGCCGCACGGGCACCGATGCATAGGGGGCCGCCCCGCCTTAGAAGATTTCTTGCCCGCCGACCCCATGACCTACGGAAAATAAACACCAAAACAGACTCGACGTCGCTATACTTTAAAATAAATGGAAAGATCTTACCGGCGACGTCGAATGGAGGCAGAACCCAGAACTAGCAGACCGACGGACTGTCGAACGAACAAACATGAAAGGCTAAAGGCCTAAAAACTTTTCAAATTTCTTCAGTGGCTTCCCACGAGGCGACCTCGACGGCGGGAGACGAAGAACTGGTAGGCAGGCAGAGTCGACGCAGCCTAACAGCTAATCCTTGAGCGCCACGTAGTACGTCAGCCTCGAGGGCGGCGCTGACAATGCCGCGCGGCTACCGCATATCCTTTAAAAAAACAAAAAGAAAGGTCTGCTGTCCTGATCTCCGGCCAGTACCCCATCTGTGATGAATGGTGAAGACTGACACAGATAAGATCTGGCAAAGTACAACTACTAAAAAAATTAAAGCTCTATTTATTCACCAGTCAAATACTTTTATGGGGAGGGGACTTTAATTCAAATATAGACCCCAAGCAAATGGAGAAAGTGTACAGTGATTCCCAGGAACTCAAAAATATTATTAAGGTGGCAGACTTACTGGACACCTTTGCCAACAATCCCCAGTATACCTTTTCTAAAGGAACATTAAAATCATGGATTGATTATTGGTTTTGCTCTAAAAATATGTAGAATAGTGGGGGGAAAATCCTGTCCATCGAAGCATCGGATCATAATCTAGAAACATAGAATGCGACAGCAGATAAGGACTGCTTGGCCCACCTAGTCTGCCCATTTCCCTACCTGATGGATAAGCTGCAGATTCTACTTAATCAACAGCTTACTTCCTCCTACACCCCACTACAATTGCCTTATGCCTGTCCCATGCATTCTTGAATTCTCCCACTGTTCCTGACTCCACAACCTCTTCAGGAAGGCTGTTCCATGCATCCACAGCCCTCTCTGTGAAAAAATACTTTCTAACATTACCTCTGGCCATACCCCTCTATCTTCAAATTGTGCCCTTGTTCTTGCATATCTCTTCTTCTAAATATATTACCCTCTTGTACTTTAATCTCTTTAAGATTACTTGAAAGTTATTTCAATGTCCCCTCCTCCCTCCTTTCCTCAAGGGTATACATATTAAGCTGCTTTAGTCTCTCCTCGCATGTCTTCTGGTGCAGACCCTGCACAATTTTGGTTGCCCTCCTCTGAACAGCTTCCACTCTGTCTATGTCTTTGCGGAGATGGGGTCTACAGAATTGTACGCAGTACTCCAGATAGGGTCTCACTAACAGTCTGTACAGAGGGATAACAACTTCCTGTTTTCTACTATTGATGCCTCTCCCTATGCATCCCAGTATCCCCCCCAGCCCTCCTTACTGCCTTCTCGCATTGCTTGCCCACCTTTAGGTCATCTGATATAATTACTCCTAGGTCTCTTTCGATTTTTGTTATTAACTCACCCCCCACTGTGTACTCTTCACCTGGGTTTTTGTTTCCCAGATGCATTACCATGCACTTCTTTGCACTGAATCTGAGCTGCCACATATTTGACCATTCCTCCAACCTTGCCAAGTCCCTTTTCATTCTTTCCACCCCACCTTGTTGCAGATCTCTGTGTCATCTGCAAAGAGACATACCTTTCTTTCCAGGTGCTCTCCAATGTCACTTATAAAGTCATTAAAGAGGACCCATCCCAGTACCGAACCCTGCAGTATCCCGCTAGTTACCCTCCTTTCTTCACTGTGAACTCCGTTTACTATTACACTTTGTGTCCTGTTGTCCAGCCAGTTTTTTATCCAGGCTACCACCTTGGGACCTACTCCAAGGCTGGCTAACTTGTATATTAATCTTTTGTGTGAGACTGTGTCAAATGCCTTGCTAAAATCAAGGTAGGCCATGTCCACAGCCCCTCCCTGGTCTACTACTTTGGTCACCCAGTCAAAGAAATCTATTAGGTTCGTCTGATATGACCTTCCTGTTGTGAAACCATGCTGTCTTGGGTCAAGTGACCCACTGGCCTTTAGGTACTCAACAGTTCTTTCCTTCAGAAGTGATTCCATCATTTTCCCTACCACTGAACTCAAACTAACTGGTCTATAGTTTCCTGCCTCTGCCCTGCTCCCACTATTGTGAAGTGGAATCACATTTGCCCTCCTCCAGTCCTCAGGTACCACCCCATCATACCATGATTTATTAAAGACAGTAGTCAGTGGTGTTACTAGTTCTACCCTTAGTTCTTTTAGAATTCTTGGGTGAATCCCATCAGGCCCCATTGCTTTGTCCACCCTCAGTTTCAAGAGTTCTTTCAAAACCCTTTCTTCTGTGAATGGACTGGTATCGACCCCCCCATTCAGCGTTTCTCCCTTGTTTGGTTTAGGTACCTCCCCCTCCTCTTCCGTTGTGAATACTGAACAGAAATATTCGTTCAGTATCCCTGCTTTTTCATTGTCACCCTCTGCCCACATTCCCTCCCCTTTATTAAATGTCTGTATCCCTCCCTTGGTCTTTCTTCGATCCCTAATGCACATATAGAAGGTTTTGTCCCCCTTCTTAACAGAGTTGGCTATCTTTTCCTCAGTTTGTGCCTTTGCTATTCTGACTGCCTTCCCTGCCTCCTTCTGCTTTAACTGATAAAGTTCTCTGTCCTGCACTTTCTGTGTTTCCTTATATTTCCTGAATGCTATCATTTTCTCCTTAACCATCCCTGCCACCTCTTTTGAGAACCATAGTGTTTTTTTCCTTTGTTTTGTTGATTTGCTTCACACAAAGGCTTGCTGCCTCTGCGATGGCTGTTTTGATTATTCCCCATTGTTCCTCCACCCCTCCTTCTTCCCCGTTTGCTAGTGCTTTTCTGAGGTACTTTCTCATTTTCCCAAAGTCAGCCTTCCTAAAGTCCAATACTCTTGTTTTTCTATGGCTTTGTTTATTGTGAACCATACTGTTTCGTGGTCACTTGTTCCCAGATGGCTACCCACTTCTAAATCTGAGATCCTTTCTCCTTCCCCATTTGAGAATACCAGGTCTAAGATTGCTCCCTCCCGAGTGGGTTCCAACACTAGCTGTCTGAGGCATGCCCCCTGCAGGGCATCAAGAATGACCCTGCTCCTGGATGTGCTTGCAGCAAAGGTACTCCAGTTAACACCTGGCATATCCAGGTCACCCATCAACAATATCACCCTTTTTCTGCCATTTTAATGATGCCTTCTATCATTTCTTTATCCAGTTCCTCCCCGAGATGGGGGTCTGTACACAACCCCCATGCGGATTGTGGTGCCATTTCCTGTCTCCAGGGTGACCCATAGTGACTCATCAACTTCCTGTTTACTCTCTAGTTCTGTTGCTTTAATCCCTTCCCTTATATAGAGAGCTACTTCTCCTCCTCTTTTACCCACCCTGTCCCTCCTGTAGACTGTGTATCCTGGTATGTTGACATCCCAGTCATGGTTCTCTGTGTACCATGTTTCAGTGACTGCTACAATATCCAGGCATCCCTCTTCTATCAAGGCCACTAGTTCAGGGAGCTTGTTGCACATACTGCTGGCATTGGTACTCATCACCTTCCATTTATTTTATGGCCTTACCCCTTTTTAGCCCCATCCCTGTCCTTACCACCTTTTTCTGCATTTACCCCTGTCCTGCTCCCTACTGACTTCTCTACCTTGGTGTTTACCTCTCTAACTACTGCGCTTTGTAGGGGGGAGGCTGGGATTTCCCTGCTCCTTTTCAGTGCCTCCCACTGGCTAATTTAAATGCTTGCCAATGAAGCATTTAAACCTGTCACCTAGGATACTGGTTCCCCCCCTGGACAGATGCAGACCATTGCACCAGTATAAGCCTGCATCCCTCCAGGTGGCTCCCCAGTCCCCAATGAAGCCAAAACCCTGAGCTCCACTCCAGTTTTTCAACCATTCATTGAATCCCATGGTGCAGAATACCCTAGCATCATCCTTGCCATAGACAGGCAGCACGTCCGAGAAGCTTACAGTACATTCTACTTGTCTAAGGCCCCTCTCCAACTCCATAAACTCCTCTTGCACCGCTCTTATCCAATTTACAGCCAGGTCATTTGTCTCTAGGTGGACAATGACATCCAACTCCCTCCCTCGTGCAGCTGCTCCCACGATCCTGAGGATTTTCCTGTCCCTCTGAGCCGTGGCACCATGCAGGCACCTTACCTCCCGATCCCCTTCCTCCCCCAATTCTACCCCCCTAATGATACAGTCTCCCACCAGGAGTTGTTTCCTTCCACTGTGGGGTCTTGTGCCACCCTCCTGTGGGTCTCCTTTGTGGAGGTTCTCAGCATCCTCCTTGTTCTCCACTGCAGGTGCCTCCATAGAGGAACCACTCTTTGTCAGAACAGCATATGAATTGTGGAGAGGTACAACTGGAGGGATGCACCTCTGTTCCACCACCCTTTCCCTCCCTGAGCCCACCTTGGTCCAACCGCTCCTCTTTCTTGGCAACCTCTGAGGTAACTGATGACCCTGGTGGTCCCTGGGTGGGGGAAGAGGTTTCATGAATAATAGCCAGGTCAGCCTGGAGACGGGCAACCTCCTCCCTTACACCAGAGAGATGCCTGCAAACAGGGCAGCATCGCAGCCTCCAGAATGTCTCCTGGAACACTGCTGCCCCACAGCCATTGCACTGCACCACTCCCATCTTGACTTATTCTCTGTCCCCTCTCCTGTTGCTTTGTATGCTTACTGTCTCCTCCCTCTATGTATTTTTACACTTACTTTCCTACTGCCTATGTGCCCTTACAGCTCTCGCCCTCAGTCTTCAGTAGTCTCCTCTTCTGTGCTTGGATTCAGACCTCCAGCAGCTCGGGGGTTCAGTTCCTTCAAGGTTGATGAAACTAATGTGTCTCAGTGATCCTTCCTTCCTACTGCCAAACAGGAAGTTCCTGTTGTCATTTAAATCCAGTGGCTATAAAAGTAGAACTGGCTTTGGAGGGGTTGGAAGGAGGGCAATTAATAAAAATCTGTAGTTCTAAACTGCTGTCTTTTGTTCTGAAACCAAAGTTCTCTGTCAGAAACAGCGTAACTTGAGACACCTGCTTTTGTTCTGCTAAACTGCTAAGCCACACTCACAATTAGCATCAGCCTGTATAGATTTAGAGATAATTCGGCTTTAGAATCAGGGTTTTATTTTTTGAGCTTACTCATTGCGGAGACTGACTTCATGCCAAACCAATTTGACCTAACCTTTTGGAGCTGGCATAGAAAAGGTTTAACGTTCCTTTTCCAATTTATGGATGCACACTGGGTGCTTCCCTTTGCACAGATGCAAAAAGAGTTTGCATTAGAACATAGGGACCACTTTAGATACTTACAGGTTAGATAGGTTTCTTTTAAACAAAGGTCAACAGAGAAGTTGTCTACCAACTCCCATGCATCTTCTTTTGAGCCTGATTGTTAAAAATATTCGGGGATCTGACCAAGCCCGTATGATAGGGATGGTATATAGAGCAATAAGGGAGCTGGTGACCGACACGTCCCACTCAATTTTAGATGCATGGAATAAGGAGCCGCCGGAGGCAATGACTTATCAGCTGTGGATTTAATATGCTCGTCCCTCCCTGGGACTTTCTTTGGCACCTTATTGGCGACAGTTCACCTGGAAGTCTCGAAGTAGATATTTTAATACCCGGCTAAAGTATCTAAGATCTCCAATTTAATTAATGCGGAGTGTTGGAGACAGTGTGGAGCACCAATAACTGATCAAACACATACATTTTGGAGCAGCCCGATATTACATCACTATTGGTAGAAAGTAGAGGAAGCCCTACAAGAAATGTACTCCCCAGTCTTAAAGTTAACTCCACAGTGGGTACTACTTTCAATTCCCCCTACAGGGTATAAGATGCCAAAAGGGTCCCTTATACCACCCTTTTTTATTATAGCCAAGAAGGCAATCACTAGGGTATGGAAGCAGGTCAGATCCCCTGCAACAGAGACCTGGCATGCTATGATAGTGGAACACTATTTATTAGAGAGATTAATTGCAGGAGCTCAGGGACAAAATGCAAAGTTTGAAAGAAGATGCCGACCTTGGGTTTTTTATAATTCAGTAAGAGACCCAACTTTTGTCCCATAATGGCACTGATAAAATTTCAAAACAAGGATATACATAAGCTTTATATGGGGAAGTACTTGGGGATAGTAAACATGATGGCAATTGAAATGGGGCAGTTAATTCATGGAGAGGATACATATAATTGCAATGGCCTAAGATTACAAATGAAGGAGAAAGTGCAGTGTATACTTGTATTTTTACTCTTGCTACACTGTTACTACCTGTCTGTCATAAAGATATATATTTTTTTTTTTTTTATCGCTGTACGCCCTGAAATGTATGAAAGAATTTGGACAGATAAAATATACAAAATAAACAAAGTATAAAAAAAAAATTGGCATCAGCCTCTGCTGACTCAGCAAATTAGGCTGATACTGCCCCCTTCCTCAGAGAAACACACAGCGACTTTCTTTTTTTCTACTTAAATAAGACCCCCTTCTTCTAATTAAGTATTTGTTTGCTTAATCCAAACAGGTACTGCCTCCTGCTGAGATAGAAGTGATTTATCAGTAAAAATCTGTAGTTCTAAACTGCTGTCTCTTGTTCTGAAACCAAAGTTCTCTGTCAGAAACAGCAGAAGGAGTACAGATAACCTCAAGTCCAGTAAACACAAATGGGAAAGGGGTTTGGAGAGCGAATGTGGACTTATTAACACAAAAAGATTTTCTTTTGCACCTAATGGAAGTTATTAATGACAGAAGGTTGGTTGACTTCCTTTGTGATTCACAGATTAAATGATGGGAGGACACTAAACAATGCTTAAGAGATTTGTTTCAAATACAGTCACATTTATTTTCTGATATTACAGGGTTTTAAATAATTGATTAGCAGTTTTTTTCTTGGGACAATACTAACTGTTCAGAAAGTATTTATATAGGTTTTCTAGAAGTGTTATGTTTGTTAACCACAGTGAGGCAAGTGCTATGCATTTTCACAATGTTTTAGCACTTTTATGAGCAAAACGCTAATCAATTTTTAGAGTTAAATAAAACCCTGTATTAAACATACAGAATACATGATTTTGAAAGATAAATTGTATGCTTTATTTTCAGAAGAACAAGAAACACAAATGGACTGTCAGGAAAAAATAAGGGAAATTAAACAGAAACTTACACAGGTCCAATACAACAGACACAAATCTTTAGAATTGGTACAAAAATATGGGACACAAGGTAAACAAAAGTCATGTGAATCCATACAAAGACTGTAAAAAGATTTCAAACAGTAAACAAATATCTGAGATTAAGAATTTAGCTGGTCAAATAGTCAAAGGGAATGCAGACATTCTACAGGCAGAAGGGGACTTTATTAAGCACAGGTCTGAGACTCCATTCAAAGAAACCACAGAAATGGAGTTACTATTAAAAGCAGCAGATCTGCCAAAACTAAATAAGGAACAAAAACAGAATTAACAAAAAGATTTCATGAGAGAAGTAGTTGGTGCTGTAATTAAGGATGTAAAGGACATGACAGCACCTGGTTAGATCGCCCGGAAATATAAAGCGTTATAGGAATGAAAAATTACTCACCTTAGTAATGTTTCTTCTAATGGAAGTCTTGCTATATTATGACATATGCAGTGAGTCCCAACCTTGAACTGCTCCGGAGGTGAAAGAGTTAACTTTCCATGCCAGGCATGGAACACTAAGCTCGAGCTCAGTTGAAAACTCTGTCTGTTGTTCTTCAAACTCAAACTGTCAGATCTTTATGAGCTAAACTCACTAAGGTCCTGTGTGGAAGCTGTAAACCTACACTAGCCAACTGGCTACTAAATATAAGAACACATTTTTTGGTCCCAAAACAAAGACTCAAGTCAGAAGACCCCAAAATGAAAAACACAACACCCAGTCACCCCAAAAAAGGAAGGGGTGAAAAACCAAGGTGGGCATCTACTAAGTGCCAATACTACACTGCCCACCCACATCCCAAAAACAGAGGTTCTGAGAGGGGCAGGCAGGGGGGGAGGTCATAATATAGCAAGACTCCATTAGAAGAAACAACATTACTAAGGTGAGTAATGTTTTCTTCAAACAACATGCAGTCTTGCTATATTATGACATATGCAGACTACACAGCAGTACCTCCATGGAGAAGGGACATAATCTACTTAGGAAATAGGCTCTGAAGACAGCTGCCAACCGAAAGCACCACTCTAGCCTGGGTGTCCAGAGAGTAATGCTTGGTAAAAGTGTGAACTGTTTTCAGGTAGCTGCTTGACAAATCTCTAGAATGGGGATGTTCTGGCAGCAGCCAGGGAAGCAGCTGTACCTCTAGTGAGAGTGAGCCCTCAGGCCTGAGGGAGGGAACTAACCCAGCTTTTCATAACAGAATTGGATACAAGAGACAATCCACCTGGCAATGGATCTTTTAGTGGCAGGTTTCCCTTTACCAACCTCACCATAAGTGAGGAACAGTTGGAGGGAGTCAAACCTGTGACCCTTGGTACACTCAATGTAGTAACTAAGGGCTCTCTTCACATCTAATCTGTGCAGCCTCCTCTCGCCAGAGGAGGAATGGTCAGTGAAGCACACTGGAAGAGAAATAGATTGATTAAGATGGAAATCTGAAACCACCTTAGGCAAGAACTTCCTGTTAGTCCTGAGGACCACCTTATCTCTATGAAAGGAGATAAAGTCAGGCTCCACTGACAAAGCTTGTAATTCACTTATGCGTCTGGCAGAAGTGATGGCTACCAGAAACACAGTCTTCCAAGTCAAATACTTAAGCTCTGCTGAAGACAAGGGCTCAAAGGGAGGTTGCATAAGCTGAGCAATGCAAACATTAAGATCCCAGGCAGGGGCAGGGTCCCTGAATGGAGGGTTGGTGTGAAGCAATCCCTTAAAAAACTTAGAGAATACAGGATGAGCTGAAAGAGAAGAGGGTTTACCTGCTGAAATGAAAGCAGACACAGCTACCAAATGCACCTTTAGGGTAGCTGGTCTGAGCCCCAAAGTGTTCAAATGGACCATATAATCCAGGACTGTGGGTAAATCAGCAGATTCTGGGGAAATATGCTTCCCAGAGCACCATATGGAAAACCTCTTCCATTTGGAATTGTAAGTAGCCCTGGTGGAAGACTCCTAGAAGCCTTCAATATATCCATTACACCTTGGGAGAGGTGTAGATCAGCAAATTCTAACTCTTCAAGAGCCAGGCCTTGAGATTGAGAGATCTGAGGTTCGGGTACCAAACCTTTCCCTGAGCACAGGCTAACAGATTGTGATTCCTGGGAAGACACAGGGGAAGACGGACTGCTAAGGACAGTAGGAGTGGATACCAGGCTTGTCTGGCCCAATCTGGAGCAATCAGAATGACTTTGCAGGATTGAGATCTGATTTTGACTAACACTTTGAACAGGAGAGGGAAGGGGGGAAAAGCATAGAGAAACTTCCCTTCCCAATTGAGAACTGAGGCATCCAGAGGGACTGAGTCCAACACTGGGGACCTACGCAAAAGGGGGGAAGTTGGTGATTGTCTGGGGCTGCAAAAAGATCTATCTGCGGGGTGCCCCATCTGGCAAATATTACCTCCAGGACCAGGGGATCCAGTGACCATTCGTGATGGCCCTGGGAAATCCTGCTAAGAGCATCTGCCAGGACATTGTCCTTGCCTGGGAGGTGAACTGACGTAAGGGAGGTGTTCAGGGAGTAAGCCAGAGATCACAACTTCATTGCTTCGGTGCACAAGGCCGTAGACAGAGTGCCTCCTTGCTTGTTGATGTACCACATTGTAGTGGTGTTGTCTGTTCTGATCTGAACAACTTTGTTCTGAACAGATTTGGAAAAAGCTTCAAGTGCTAGAAAAACTGCTCTGAACTCCAACAGGTTGATGTGGAGCAGAGATTCCTGAGGGACCACAGTCCCTGGGTAGTGAGTGCCCATGTGAACTCCCACCCCAAGAGGATGCATCTGTAGTAAGGATTAAAGAGGTGAGACTGAGTGACAAGAACCCTTTGTCTCAGATTCTCTGATCCTGCCACCACTGTGGGCTTGGATCAGGTTCGAGTCACTGGGATCAACTTGGTTGAAGGGTCCTTTCCTTGAGACCAAAAGGCTCTCAAATGGAACTGAATGTCCCTCATCTGAAATCTTGCTCCTTGCACTACTGCTATAGAAGCAGCCATGTGCCCCAGGAGCTGTGAAAATGCCTTGCTGGTCGAGAGACCTGCAGGGTGAATGAGGAGGCCAGAGAGACCAGGGTCCTTGCCCTGTCCAAAGGAAGGAAGGCTCTGGCTTCCTCTGTGTTCAGTTCTGCGCCTATGAAGGTGAGGAGCTGGACAGGCTCTAGAACTGACTTCGGAAGATTCAGAAGGAAACCTAGAGAGGTAAGCAGTTGCTGAGTTATCTGAAGATTTATTTTTTATTTAGTTTTTGTTGACCGGGTAAGTGCACTAGACAAATCCTGCCTATTTTCAGGCATGACCCGGGGGAGGGGGATGCAACTTGACTTGGTCTGGAGACTGGCCTACTATGAGCCAGTCATCCAGGTAAGGGAAGATGGCAATTTTTTTGCCTTCTTAGGTAAGCAACTGCTACTGCCAGGCATTTTGTGAATACTCTTGGAGCAGAGGCGAGGCCAAAGGGCATTGCTCTGAACTGGTAATGGCCTGAGGGCAGCTCGAATCTTCTGATGAGAATATGGAAGTAGGCATCCTTGAGGTCCAGGTACACTAGCCAGTCCCCTGGCCTTAGAGAGGGTAGAATAATTCCCAGAGTCACCATTTTGAATTTTGGTTTTAAAAGGTGCTTGTTTAAGTATCTGAGATCCAGGATGGACCACCATTCTCCTGTCTTTTTTGGGGTAAGGAAGTACCTGGAATACAATCCTTTGCCCTGGTGCATGAGTGGAACCCTTTCCGCGGCTCTGAGAGCCAGGAGGGAAGAGACTTCTGCCTCTAGGGCAAGTGCCTCTGATGGATTTGCAGGTGGAAAGGATCTGGCTCTCATCTTCGGAAATTTTTTGAAGCTGAGAACCAGTCCCTGGCTTACTACTTCCAGGACCCACTTGTCTGATGTCAGAGACTTCCAGTCCTGGACAAAGTAAGCCAGCCTGCCCCCTACAGGTAGGTGAGAATCGGCCCTGACCACCCCATCAGGGTGCCTGCTTGGCAGGGGCTTTAGACTGAGGGGTGGAAGCAGGCCTGCTTGTACCCTGTCTGCCTCTCCCTCTAAAGAACCCCCTCTGGGCGTAAGCTGAAGAGGAGGCCTGGGCATGGTAAAAAGGCCTGCCCCTGCCCCTGGAAGGCTGCCTTTGAGGAGTGGCCTGCCTTTCCTTAGCCTGTGCACTCCAATGGCGGTCCTATACTCATCCATTTCTTCATGTAATTCTCTGTCTGCTCCCCAAACAGAGAATTACCAACTACAGGAAAATCCATGGCCTTAGTCTGGGTATCCTGTGACAGGCTAGTACATCTGAGCCAAGCCATTCTGCAAGTGCCACAGATGTAGCCATGACTCTTGATGACACATCATTAGAGTCCACTGCAGCATGAAATGCACCTTAGATGCCTCAATACCATCAGCAGCCACCTGCTCCAGCTCCTTGGCAAGCTGGCCAGGGACCTGTTTTCTAGAGCCAAAACAGTATCCCATCTAGTTCTGGTATCTAGCAGCATAAGCCATATAATTTGCCTGTCTGAGTCCCAAGGATGCTGCCATGTACTGTTTCTTTGCCATGGCATCAATCCTCCTGGAGTCCTTGTCAGGGGTGTGAGGCCAAGGGAATATTTGCCTTGTCACAGGCTGCAGCCTGCACTACCACAACATGGCTGCATTGTTGTGTAAAGAACTCCGTATCAGAGCCTGACAATGTGTACCTCTTGTCCATTCTCTTATCAACAGGAGGTATAGTGTGAGGAGTTTTTAGAATTTTTACTGTCTGTTTCCCAAAAGATTTATGCAAATGAATAGACTGCCTCCTAGACTCTGGGATATACATCATTTCCACATAGTCAGGCTCCTTTTGATCATCCATAGCTTCCTCCATAGGGAGCTGGAGGGTTTCAGCCACTTTTTTATAAAACATAAAATGAGAAGGGGACTCAGAAAGCCTAGGAGGAGATACTCCTGAAGGTCTGTCTGGGGAGATGTCCGGTTCAATGGGCACATCCAGACTTTCAAATCCACATTCACTCTCCTCATACTCCTCTTCCCCCTCCTCTGGTTCATAAAATTCCTCTAAATCATACTCTTGAACCGGTGGAACTGGCCGGACCGGGCGCTTACCTGATGGTGCCGGTTCGGTCGGAACCGGGGAAAGCGACTGGACAATTTTAATCGCTTTGGCTATTTCTTCAGCAGTTGGAGAAGAAAGATTTGGCTCCACACCAGCTGATTTCCTAGTCCTTTTTGCTGGAACCGACTCCTCAGAGTCAGCTCTCCTTTTGCCTGAGAAAGTCTCGCCCTGGTCAGAGGGCACTCCCTCCGGTTCGGCTGGAACTGAACCGGGCTTGCCATCCGGGTCAGCGGACTTCTTGGCCTCCCTTTCCCTGAGCCTACCAACTCTCTTTTCCAGGGTAGCTGCAGGAAAATTTTTGAAAATCTGGCAGTCTGCATTGAGGTGGTCAAACCCCAGACAATAAACACAGGTGGTGTGGGGGACAGCCTTGGCAAAGACTTCCCCACAGACACTGCAGTGTTGAAACCCAGTGGGCCCGGTTTTTCTTTTGGGTTTCTCAGACATAGTGCCAGTCCTAACCAAACTTGCCCATTTATGGCAATCCGTCAAGCAAGACCCTCTTATCGGTTCCCAACCGTGTCACGGGTCGTGGAAAAAAACTTAATAAAATCTGTTTTTTTTTTAGAACCAATAAGAACCGGTAACCACACTCTAAAAGACAGATTAATATATTTTAAAACAACCTGATCGGTTCAAACCGAACCGATAACCGTTTACAAGTTCCACACAGAAGAAATAAATGTAAAACCTATCTAGTACTCACAATACCACAGACAGAGCTTGAACCGACTGGTTACGGTTTAAATTCGGTCAAAAAACTGAGAAAATAATACTTTAACTGACAACAAACCGAGCAGAAGGAGAAATCTCCGGAGCGACTGTTCAGTGAGGCGGAGTAAGGAATCTGACAGTTTGAGTTTGAAGAACAACAGATAGAGTTTTCAACTGAGCTCGAGCTCAGTGTTCCATGCCTGGCATGGAAAGTTAACTCTTTCACCTCCGGAGCAGTTCGAAGGTTGGGACTCGCTGCGTATGTCATAATATAGCAAGACTTCATGTTGTTTGAATGCCAGATAACCTAATAAAAATCTTTAATGCTTTTCTGACAGAGGACCACATAACCGAAACAATGTATGAAGGTCTGATGATCTTTTTATATAAGAAAGGGGATAAACAAGATTTAAATAATTGGAGGCATATAACACACAAATACAAATTTAAACATTTTTTTTCCAAACTCTTAGGGAAACAGTTAATGAAATTTTTGGATACACTAATTAATTCTACACAATATTGTTCCATTTCGGGTAGATCAATTCAAGATATTTTGATAACAGTAAGGGAATTATTCAATCAAGTAAGTACAAGACAGAATAGTGGGTACATTTTTAGTTTTGACCAGAACAAGGCCTTTGATAATATGTCACAAGAGTTTATATGGCTAACCTTGACAGAATATGGTGGATTTCCAGCAGAATTTGTTAATTGGTTAAAAATTGGTTATGTATTAGCTTATGTGAAACCTTATGTTAATGGTTGGATATGCTAGAAATGCTATACAAGGAGAGGGGTAAGATAGGGCTGTCCATTGAGCCCAATTCTGTTCATAATAGCATTAGAACCTATCGTCGGAATATTAAATAAATCCCCCTTATTAAATGGTACACTATGGACAGGGATTGGGGAGCTGAAAACTACTGGCTATGCAGATGATTTGCGGGTGGCAGTACCGGATACAATTACAGGAGTTCTGACCTGTAAGGTATTGCCTGCTTTACTACATTGTATTGGCTCTGAGATAAATGTTCAGAAAAGTTTTTGTTTCAACTTATTAGGAACTAGAACAAGTGAAAACTATATTGGGGATGTTAAAATAACAGATTCCCCACAACAAATTCTAGGGATATTTTTTGGTGTACAGAATGAGGTAGAATACAATTGGGAAATTAAACTTAACCAAGAAAGGGAGAAAGTATGCAGATGGAATAAGTGGCCCATGGGGGAAGAAAAAATTGATTGTTTTGATTAAAACTTTCATTTTGCCTACCTTTTTATATGTTAGTTATATTTTCCATTGCCTAAACAGTTTTTGTATCAATTTTAGGTCTGTTTTTTTCTTGTTTCTTGTTTGAGTCACTTAAACCCGATTAAAAGGAACATATTATATCTGAATTTCAAAGAGGGCAGGGTCAGGATGATTCAGCCAATTGTGTTCTTCCTTGAAACAAATATCAGACCCATCTGTAAGCCAGGAAAACAATTATGGGTGGTAGGTAGAACAAATGCAAGATATAATGATGGAGTGGCAGAATAGTGGTTTATTACACAAAAACAAAAAGAAATATAAATTATCAGCAGAATGGGAAATAACATTTGATCTGATAAAGAAATGGGGGATCACTAAGGATCAGCAGGGAGACTTTCAAGGAAAGCACTGTATTAATTTATACTACATTCCCAATTCCAGGATGAGGCCTTTATAGATTTTTCAGATGCAGAGAGGAAGATGATAGGTGACAGACTAACAAATGATGGAATCCCCAAATCAATGTGGAATATTACATGGCTGGGTGCACATGGGATAATCAACACAAGAGGGAAGCACAAATACAGGAGAGATGTTTACAGGAGTCATGTATCACGGAGATTGAAACCTTGGATCATTTATACTTTGAGTATCCATACATTGTACAATTTTGGAAAATTTGGGAACAACAGTATAAGCAGCATGGATGGGAAAAATGGGATTCAAAAAAATTATTCTGTGGCTTGTTTCCAGTTGGATGGGGAAAGCACAGTGTAAGTACACTGAACCTGATAGCAGTATTTATTCTTTATTGGGTTTGGCAAGTAAGATGTAGTTTTATTTTTCAACTAGACCCCCAATGGAATTGTATCAAAAAATAAGTGGAAGCATAGCACAAACTAAAGAAGAAGAAAGGAAACTGATTAAAAGGAACGTGTGGGAGAGGTATTCGGAGGCTTTTTAGGACAAGGATTTTTAAGACTAGTATGGCCCTCATAGGGTGAAGGGAATTCTTTTTCCAGATCTCACAGAAAGATTCATTGAAATGTTACAGGTTGGTGAAGGTTGTCTGGCTATACTGTATTGATTTCTTTTTCTCTTTTTTTTTGGTTAGTATAGAAGTATATTTGTTTGTGACATTGGGTTAAAGTTTCAGTTAAAACATGTCCCCACTCTTACAGTGGGGGCAGGGGGAAGAGGAGGGAGGGAAGGTTGAGGCCTTAAACTAGATTTCCTTTCTGCTCAGGGATAATGTATGATGTAATATTTATTTATGACTTTTCATGTTCTTTTTCATTATGATTGTGTATGCTGTAATACAGTTTTTATTTAGATTTTGTTCTTTGTTTATGTTTTAATAAAAATTCCCCTACTCACAGGTAGGGAAACCTCTGACATCCTGGTCCTTGGTCAAGATGGGGAAGGCTTTGCATCCACGAGGAGGTGGACATGGGATTGCTACAGTAACAGAGGAGATGGCCTCCTCCTCTGTCCTAACATAGTTAGAGGCGACTACTGTTGGAGAAAAAACTATTCTGGAAGCTGAAGTGCAGACTGCAAAGCCTGCACAACATTTCACGGTGGATGGCACTGGAAACGGTCAAGGAAACAGAAATGGTTAAAGAACTTTACCTGCTATTTCAACGCATGATGTGCTGAGCAAGGACTGGCAAGTTGGACAGCAGTTTCAGTCTAGAAGTGAGTATTTGCTAGTGCTACTAGCAGAAGAAGAATGCCATGAGCACAGCATTAGAATGGGAGGCTTATCAGGTAAACCAGATGAAACAGAGCTCGTGCCATGCGGGGCTCATTCATCGATGTCTGCGATCCCCAAAATTGGAGTGACGAGTGAATGAATCCAAGGGTTGCGAGATACCAGACACGGCGCGTCCAATTGAAGGGACCACACAGGAGGAGCCTGCACAACCACAGCAGGGAAGTAAAGATTTGCTTATAGTTGTTACTAATGCCGTAGAGATGCAGAATGTGATGGAAGCAAAAGGGGTTGGAGGGGAAGATACAGACATGATGAACTTTGATGGAACAAATTTCCAGGAAATAAACATTGCAGCACCATGCAATGCGGGTGCAGGAGAAGGGCGAATTGACTTAGAATCTGTACCAGAGAACCCGCGAATTACGATGAAAACATTCTGATAACAGGACGAATGGTAGCTGAAGCCCTAAAATCTGCAGGATGGGTGAAACACTCTACAAATCAACCATGGGTGTCTCCTGAAAGAACCTGCATGGATCAAATGGAACCCCCAGAACTTCCCCCTTCCTAGAACTTACTAACTGCCCTGTATTGTTCCCTATTTCACATAAAAATTCCTCGGTTTCACCTAAAAGTAACCAAAGATTTGACCGCAACACACCTCCTGCTGACACAATAGATGCACCTAGAGTTACAACTCCTGAAGCTGTTAATTTGAATTCAGAACCCACATCCAGGGAGCACAATAACAACAGCTATAACACTAGGTCTTCTGAGACCGGGGGGGGGAGTGCTCCAAACAACAGAACTTACGCAGGCCTCTTCCAGGCACCACCAGAACCTGCCAGAAGACGAAATGCGGTTTGTATTAAATACAAAAGTGGAGTAAAGACATACCCAGACCGTATTTATGTTGGCTGCACACTCCTCAAAGAAAGTCTAGGCTTTTCGGCACGTGACATTTATGCCCTGATACACACCTCTGGAGATCCTCATTTTGATGCCAGCTTTAAAACAGCAGCCAGTCTTGAACTTTTCTGGGAAAGGTATCAGGCAGTGAGAAAGAACCCCAGAGTGGAGGGCATTTGTTGCTAGCCCTCTTACAAAGCCTGCTTACCATACGATAACAGTGTTGTTCAAAAAGAAAAAAATACTTACTACAGTAATGTTGGTTCTATTCATGGAGTCTTGCTGTATTCTGACATTATGCAGTTAGCCTGACTGGTTCAATTGCCCTGGAGAACTAAGAGTTAACTCCACGCAAATGCATGGAACGTTGATCTCGAGCTCGGTTTTCAAACCACTGTCCTCTGTACGTTCTGGTACCCGATTAGATCCTATGCAAAGAACTAGATAAATATGTATATAATGGCCAAAACTAAGCCTTAACAGGACCCGAACAGGAGCAATGTATGGGAAAAAAATCCCAAAGGACATATAAAGACTCAAGTCACAGATGCCCACAGGAAAAAAAAAACACATTATCCACTAATGGGTTGTACCATAAGGTGCTGCATGAGAGCCACCCTTCCCTAGGTTCTGAAGGGGAGGTAGGGTAGGAGGTCAAAATACAGCAAGACTCCATTAGAAGAAATAACATTACTGTGGTAAGTAATTTTTTCTTCAAACAACATGAAGTCTTGCTGTATTCTGACATTATGCAGACTGTAAAGCAGTGCCCCCAGGAGGTGGGCACAGAACCTATTTGGGGAATAGGCTCTGCAGTACTGCTGTGCCAAACCTGGCATCACTCCTTGCCTGGATATCCAGGCTGTAATGCTTAGTAAATGTACGGACAGACTTCCAAGTGGCAGCCTTACATATCTCAAGCAGGGGGACTTCCCTGGCAGCCGCCAGGGAGGCTGTAATGCCCCTGGTGGAACGGGCTCTAAGACCTGCTGGTGGGTCCTTACCCAGCTTACTGTATCAGAACTGGATACAGACCACAATCCATCTGGCTATAGTCCTTTCTGTAGCTGGCCTGCCTTGACCAACTTCTCCATAAGTGAGAAAAAGCTGGGAGGAATCCTTCCTTAGCTCTTTTGTCCTGTCCACATAATAGCTAATAGGTCTTTTTACATCCAGGCTGTGTAGCCTGCGTTCACCTGCGGTAGAGTGGTCTGAGAAAAACGCAGGCAGAGTAATGGATTGGTTATATGGAAATCAGAAACCACCTTAGGGAGAAATTTCCTGTTAGTTCAGAGCACAATTTTATCTCTGTGGGGTAAAACGTAGTTGGGCTCCACAGACAAGGCCTGAAGCTCATTGATTCTTCTAGCAGAAGTGATAGCAACTAGAAAAACAGTTTTCCAAGTGAGAAACTTGAGTTCTGAAGAAAACATAGGTTCGAAGGAAGGCTGCATAAGCTGACCTATACATATGTTCAGGTCCCATGCAAGGGTAGGTTCCCTATATGGGGGATGAAGATGTAACAACCCCTTGAAAAACTTTTTGAAAATTGGATGTGCAGCCAGAGAAGGTGCCTTTCCTGCTGATATATAGGCCGAGACAGCAGAAAGGTGCACCTTCATGGTAGATGGCTGCAAGTGCAGAGACTGAAGATGGACCAGGAAGTCCAGAAGCTCTGGTACTGCAACTTCCTGCAAATTCAAATCCTTCAGTGCACACCAGATGGAAAATCTTTTCAATTTCGAGGAATATGT
Source organism: Neoceratodus forsteri (assembly GCA_016271365.2). Taxonomy (NCBI): domain Eukaryota; kingdom Metazoa; phylum Chordata; order Ceratodontiformes; family Ceratodontidae; genus Neoceratodus; species Neoceratodus forsteri. Next base: position 1,139,072,387 of record CM028133.1, read on the forward strand.
TTTCCTGGTAGCAAGCTTTCTGGCACCTTTCAGAATATCCAAGACAGAGTGAGACGGTTGTAAATCTGCATATTCTAGGTCTTCAAGAATCAAGCCCTGAGACGAAGGGACTGAAGGTTGGGGTACATTATCCTGCCCTGAGAGGATGTCAGCAGGTTGCACCTCCGGGGTAGAGGAATCAGTTTGGACACTGACAGTGCCAAAAGCATCGAGTACCATGGCTGCCTGGCCCAGTCTGGGGCTATGAGAATCACTGTGGCAGACTGAGACCTCAGCTTGACCAGGACCCTGGCTATCAGAGGAAAGGGAGGGAAAGCATAAAGGAACCTGACTGACCAATCCAGAAGGAGATCGTCCAGTGGCACTGAGTCCTGGAGTGGAGGCCTGCAATAATACAGAGCTAACTAGTAATTGTCCAGGGCTGCAAAGAGATCCATCTTTGGAACCCCCCCCACCTCCTGAATACTGAGAGAAGCACCTACCTGTTCAGGGTCCATTCGTGATGGCCCTGGCTGATTCTGATGAAAGCATCTGCTAGCACATTGTCCTGGCCTGGCAAGTGAACCGCCAATAGTGACATGTTGAGGGAGTACGCCAGCTTCCAAATCTTCTTGGATTCTGTGCACAGCAGGGAGATCTTGTTTCCCTATTTGTTGATGTAGTATATGGTGGTGGTGTCTGTCCTGACTAGCACCACCTTGCCCTGTAAGAGATTGGTAAACTCCTGGATAGCCAGTAGTACCGCCCTGAGCTCCAAAAGACTGATGTGCAAGACAGACTCTTGAGGGAGCCATGTACTGTGCAATCCCCCAGGTGGACACCCCATCCCAGGAGAGAAGCATCCGTTATCAGCACCAGAGAGGGTACCTGAGGGAGAAAGGGGACCCACATTCTGAGGTTGTCCATCTCCTTACACCACTGAAGAGATAACAGAAGGGTGGGAGACACTGGAATCAGTTTGGACAGAGAATCCCTTTTCTGAGACCAAAAGGAACTCAGGTGAAACTGAATGTCCCTCATCTGGAACCTGGCTCCCAAAACCACAGGTGTGGTAGAGGCCATGTGTCCTAGGAGCTGTAAAAAGCACCTTGCTGGACGAGGAACTTGAACATGAAAGGATTTTGCTAATTCTGTGAGGGTCTGTGCCTTTGCCATGGACAAGAAGGCCCTTGCCTGAATGGTATTCAGTTCTGCCCCTATAAAGTCTAGTACTTGAACAGGGGTTAAGACAGACTTTTGAAGATTTACCAAAAACCCCAGGGAGAGAAGAGTATCCTGGGAGAGTTTTAGGGCCTCTGTGACTTGTTGGGGGGATTGACCCACCAACAGCCAGTCGTCCAGATAAGGAAAAACTGAACCCCCTTGTCTTCTAAGGAATGCTACCACTACTGCCAGACATTTTGTAAACATCCTTGGTGCAGATGTCAGGCCGAAGGGCATGGCCTGAATTCATCGTGGCCTGAGGGCAGTCAAAATCTGAGATATTTTCTGTGAGACTATCTGATGGGGATGTGGAAGTAAGCATCCTTTAGGTCTAGGGATGCCAGCCAATCCCCCCGCTTGAGAATAGACAGAATGACAGCCAGGGTTGTCATTTTGAATTTTGGCTTTGTCAAGTACCTGTTTAGGAATCGGAAATCCAGAATGGGCCGCCACTCCCCATTTTTCTTTGGTGCCAGGAAGTACCTTGAGTACAGTCCTTTCCCCCTGTGCTGATGTGGCACAGGTTCCACTGTTCTTGACTGAAGTGTGGAAACCTCTGCCTCCAGCTGAGCTGTTTCTGTAGTGCTAGAAGGTCTGAAATTTCTTGCTGACAGTTTTGGGGACACCTTGAAAGTGAGAGCAAGTCCCTGACCCAGTATCTCCAGGACCCATTTGTCTGAGGTGATGGAATGCCAGGCCTGGAGACAGTAGGTCAGCCTGCCCCCAACAGGGTAAGGGGAGGCAGCCTGGACAGAACTTTCAGGGTTTCTGTTTGGCTGGGGTAGCAGACTGGGGGGGTGGAGGCGACCCTGCCAGCACCCCTCCTGCCCCTCCCTCTGAAGAACCCCCGGGTTGCTGACAAGAAGGAAAAGCTTGGGCTTGATGGAAAGGTCTGGGGTAAGGTCTGCCCCTAGCCCGCTGCTTCTGAGTGGCAGCTTTCTCTTTTGCTGAAGCATTCCTGTATGCCACTCTGTACTCATTCATCTTTTTCATATATGCCTCAGTCTGTTCCCCAAACAGAGAGTTCTGGATAAAGCGAAAATCCATGCCATTGTTCTGTGTGTCCTGGGACAGGTTAGTACACCTGAGTCAGGAACAACATTTGAAGGATACAGCAGAAGCCATAGACCCAGAAGCAGCATCACTGGAGTCCACAGCCATGCGGAACTGGGACTTAGATGCTTGTACCCCCTTGTTGACCAGCTCCTGAAGGTCAGCAGAAAGCTCAGGAGTGGCCGTTTTAGCCAGCTGTTCGACAGCTTCCCAAAGGGATTTTTGATACCTGGAGGCATAAGCCATATAGGAGGCTAGCCTGATACCCAAACAAGATGCCAGGTATCCTTTTTTAGCAAGAGAATCCACATTTCTGGAATCCTTGCCACGGGGGTGAGAGGCCAGAGGGATGCCAGCCTTCTCACAGGCTGCCTGCGATGGTTCGCCAAGCCCAAACTGCAAAGACTGCACTATACGAATGGCCTTTGCAATTTCATCCGAGGACGGAACCGAGACCGAATGCTTAAGCAATTCCGAACCGGAGCATTTGGCTTTGTTCGACAGTGCGGATTCAGAAACCGACTCCGAACGACATTTAGCCGTCGACGGTTCACCCTGGCTTGAAAGGTCGGTTGTCTGATCCGAAGGTTCGGTTAAACCGCAACTGGCCTCAACAGTCTTGTCCATTCTTTCCTTCAGTTTACTGAGACGCCTGTCTACGGAAGACTGGGGAAAATTCTTACAAATTTTACAGTCAGTAAGCGGTTAAAACCCAAACAGTACAGATGTACCAAATGTGGATCAACTTTTGCAAATTGCTCCCCACACTCGGTACAACGCTGAAGCCCAGTGGGGCTGGTTTTTCTCTTGGGTTTCTGTGACATAAGCTTAAATTTGAAGCTTAACCCGGTGGCTTAGTTAGGCCGGTTAAGCAAAACCGAATATCTGCTTTATCCGAAGTGGCTTAGTTAGGCCAGGATAAAGAATAAAGAAATTAGAAATTTACTCCTGAAAGCTGAGTTAGGCCAGGTAAAGGAGAAAATAAAGTCTGAACCGGCCAACGGTTTAACGCTAGCCCAAAAATGAACTGAGAGCCCTCGGTTCTGGTCAGGACTTTGCTTACAATACAGTGGAAATTTACAAGAAAAAGGGAAATTTAGAAGTTCGGCCCCCTCATGGTCACAGAACCGATCGGAAACCGAACACTTAACCAACCTAGAAATGTACACTATACCGAAGACACCAGTTTGAGAACGTACTAAATAAAAACAACAACGCAGTTTGAATAAACCGACGAAACCAGCTTTAGACTGAAGAAAGCGAGGAGAAATCTCCGAGGCATCTTCACTGCTGAGTGGAGTAAAAAATCTAATCAGTTACCAGAACGTACCGAGGACAGTGATTTGAAAACCGAGCTCGAGATCAACGTTCCATGCATTTGCATGGAGTTAACTCTTAGTTCTCTGGGGCAGTTGAACCGGTCAGTCTAACTGCATAATGTCAGAATACAGCAAAACTTCATGTTGTTTGAATGAGGGAGTAGCTATATCTGACATTCTTTTTTGATTGCGTGTCAAGTGCACAGTGCTTGGGTTACCAGATCCTATTATTAACTCCGAAGATATCTGGACAGGGGGTGGTGTATTCGGTTCCACCTGCCACAAGAGAAAGGCTTAATCCAACATTTGCTTAGTTGCTTTTATTTGGGGAGGGACCGAGGGTTTATCTTTTACTCAGGGCAACCAAAGTCATGTTTCTGCTGTGGAGCACACACGCGATAAACTGAAGTGCTCACTATGTGGAGAGATTAGACATGTGGCCTGTACATGCCAGACTCTGGTGGTACGCAATCTATGTGAAGAAACAAGTCATACCTTTAAGGATTGCCCATGGGCATCACATAATGCTGGAGAAGATGGATCTGATGAAAAAGAGGACAATACCCTGGCTCAGAATGGTCCTGATATGAACCAAGACCCACAATAACAGCTTTCCACACAACATTTCTCATCATCATTTCAACACGTATCACCCTCAGTAGGCACCCCCAAGGTTCAGGAATATGCCCAACCTCCGGCCCCAGTGAGACTAAACTCAGCGGGTATTGCCTCCTCGGAAGAAGATGCTCTGGTAGAGATGGAAGAAATACAGCTGCCCCAAGAGTCCATGGATGGCAATGCAGGAAGACAAGATGCTCAACCAGGAACATCTAAAAGATCATGTTCAGACTATGCCACCCCCACAGACGGAGGGGTGGGAGCAACAGAAAAGTGACCCGCAGTTCTTCACAAAAACTTGGCGGACAGTCTATTTTAAGAAAGACGAAGGAATCTGAATGAAGAACAGGTTCACATAATTGGCCAAGAGGAGACAATGGGAGGAAGAGGTTGTGGAGTCAGAAATAGGGGAATTCAAGAATGCATGGGACAGACATAAGGCAATTCTAGGGGTTGGGGGTAGGAGGAAATATGCTGTTGGTAACTAGGATCTGCAGCTTATTCATTAGGTAGGGAAAATGGGCAGACAGGGTGGGCCAAGCGGTCCTTATCTGCCATCAAATTCTATGTTTCTATGACTCAGATGTGTCCCTTCAGGAGACGAGAGGAGGGACAAAGAAAAAAAAAAAAAGAAATGCAAAGGAGCCGCCACACGAGCTCCAGGGTCAGAGGAAATTGAGGGTGGCAAAAGCTCTATCATATGACCATGGAGCTTCACCTTACACTTGGATCCATTAATGTGAACAGTATTAAAACCAGAAGAGGAGACAAACAACCTTCTCTATCATTGAAGATCACTGGTTGAGTATTTCTTTTCTACAAGACTGCACGCATGAGCACACCGTTAAGAAGCCGAAATTGAAGATGGTTCAGAGAACTCTTATTGGTCCTGAGGGGAGAAGCGTGCGCTCTGGGGTGGGGGTGGGGTCAGAAAAAGGTCAGAGCCAAAAGGCTGGCCATCAGGAAATATAAGGAAACGCAGCAGGATGAACATAAGGAGGCATACCAAACTTCCCTAAGGGAAAAAGGGAAGGCAGTAAGGCAGGCAAAGGCCCAAACCAAGGAAACACTAGTACAAACAGTAAAAGAAGGTGACAATACTTTCTAGAGATACATCAGTGAAAGGAGAAAGTCCAGAGGGGGTATTGCTAAGATCAAAGGGGATAAGGGGGCAGACGTTGGTCAACTGGGTGGCAAACTGGTAGACGGGCAGAAAACAGAGAGTAGTGGTAAACAGTATACAGTCAGAAGAGATGCAAGTCTCAAGTGGGGTACCTCAGGGATCAGTCCTGTAGCCAGAGCTCTTCAATATCTTCATCAATGTCACTGCAGATGGTTGGAGGGTAAGGTTTGTCTGTCTGCAGATGACACCAAGATCTGCAACAGAGTAGATGATCCAGATGGGCTGGGTTGAAGGAGAAGAGATCTGGATAAACTAGCAAAATGGTCAGAAGAGTGGCAACTGGGGTTTAACGCAAAGTGGTGCAAAATCATGCACATAGGGAAGAGAAACCCTGAAGCCACCTGTAGGCTGGGAGGGGAGTTGCTGGCAGTCACAAGGGAAGAAAGAGACTTGAGCATCATCATCATCGATGACCTAAATCATCCAAGCAGACCAATAAAGCAGTAGGTAAAGCTAGGGGAATGTTGGGCTGTATTAGTAGGAGTATCACAAGTCAGAAGGAGGAGGTAATAATCTCTCTTTACAAGACACTGGTTAGGCCCCATCCAGAGAAGGGCAAGTAAAATGTTGCAGGGACTGCATCAGAAAACATAAGAGGACAGATTAACGGAGCTCAATATGTATACCCTAAAGCAAAGGAGAGAGAGAGAGAGAGGTGATATGATCGAAACATTTAAACACCTTAAGGGCAATAACAAGGTGAAAGAGTCTAACATGTTTCAATACAAGAAAAATAGCACGACAAGAGAACACAGCATGAGAGGCCGATTAATGGGTGGTGTGAGGAAGTTCTTTTCACAGAAAGGGTGGTGGATACATGGAACAGCTTACCTCAGGAAGTGGTGGATATGAATACACTTCAGGGCTTCAGACAGGCATGGGATAGGTATAAGGGAGCAATACAGATGAGTATGAATAGATAGGCCATTGACAGAGAAAAGGCCGATGGCACATTCATAAGGTAGAAAAAGAAATGGGCAGACTGGATGAGCCTTGCAATCCTTATCTGATGTTAACTTCTATGTTTTTTTATTCTGAGTCCTGACCTCAGAGTATCACACCTGATTGATTTGGTAGCTGTTAGGGCTTGTATTCTGGAAGCAAGGATAAGGGCTCAGGATCTCTGGTTAATTAATGTTTATAACTACCAAACAAAGTATTAAAAGGTCGAGCTAATGAAGAAAATCCAACCACATTTATATATGTCTAGATCAGTCCAGGGTGGAGGGTGACTTCAAAGGTATTCTATCACTATCAGATAAAACGGGCATAACACAAAAAATGTACACTGATTTCACTTTTTTGAATAGGTTGTACAAACAAGCATGGCTCAAAAACTGTGTGGCAGCCATTGGCCAGGTACCAGGTCATACATTTTTAAGGGAAGATTGTCAACTCATACTGACTTTTTGTTTGCCTCTCATTGGGTCCCAGTGTTGGCTTTTTCTGCATCTCCTTTTGAAAACTCAGACCACAGATTAATAAAAACAACAGTGGGGAAGCCAACGAACAAACTTGGATCAAACCCAGTTTGGAGGTTTAATGTAGCTGCATTGGAAGATGCCGAGATTTGACCAGCAATTCAATCTGAATTGGAAGCCACGAGTTCAGTGTTTGAATTATATGATAATTAATTGTTTTGGTGGCAAGACACCAAAGGAGATATTAAAGTCTTATGTAGTTCCCTAGCTAAAAAAAGCAACAAATCAATATTTCAATTATCTGAAACTAAGAGTCAGGTTCTAGATGCTGTTATCCCGAACAGTAGAAGCTGAGGAAGACCTTACTGAGGCTATTCAAGAGATCAAGACAAAGATGTGCAAATATCAATATGATAGAGCACAGTCACTATTAATTGAGCAGGAATTTGGAATACAGGGTAAGCTGCAAAATGTCAACCCATATGATAGCTGTGCACAAAGGGTAGGTAGGATCCAAATATATGGATAGCTTTAGAACAAATACAGGTCTAATAGTGCATAAAGGGGATGAAACTGCTAACACAGTTCAGGAGTATGTGGAAGCATCTTTTAGTAGTCAGCCACCAAACCCAGATGGGATAAAGTACAGTTACGTAAGAACTTACCGTAACAGTAGATCTTCGAGAGGAGCTCTTGCAGCAGGCTGTAACAATTAGGACTATGCCGCAGGCACTAGGACCACACGGTGAAAAACTTCTGCCAGCAATACCAGCAGGGGACCGCCCCAGATGCCGGTCCCGCCCGACGTCGGTCAGGGTACAAGAGGGGGCGGACCCAGCTCCACCGCAGTTCTCCCGCCAGTACCCAGCAGAAGGCCTCGCAAGAGAAGGAGGAGAAGCCTACCATCAATAAAGGAAAGAAAATAGACCTGCACACTCCGAGGGGTAAGATATTGGAGGGAAGCAGCGCCTGCTGCAAGAGCTCCTCTTGAAGATCTACTGTTACAGTAAGTTCTTACGTAACTGTACTATCTTACTTCGAGATAGAGCTCTTGCAGCAAGCTATAACAATTAGGACTGAATCCCAAGCAGTCCCATAGCAAAGAGGTAGCCAACCCCGGGAGGAGGAATATGCTGACTCCAGAGGTCATCAGGACAAGAGTCCTTGCAAAACCGCTAGGCTGAAGCCAGCACGGCGTCTGGAGACAATATCCAAGCTGTAATGCTTGATAACGGTATGCACCGAATTCCAGGTCGCGGCCGCACAGATGTTCTGAATGGCGATATTCCGCATCGCGGCCAAAGAAGCTGACACTCCCCTGGTGGAGTGACCCCTAACCGGACCTGGCAGGGGTTTATTGTGATGCTCAGACTAAAACGAGATGCAACGGACTATCCAGTTGGAGATAGTCTGCTTGGACACCGGTTGACCCAAGCGCTGTGGCGCAAAAGCCATAAAGAGCTGCTCCAATTTACTGTGCTGAACCGTTTTGTTGAGGTAATGCCTCAGGGACCTGTGGACATCCAATGTGTGGAGGAGAGCCTCCCCTCTATTGGAAGGGGAAGGAAAGTAAACTGGAAGATCAACTGACTGGTTGAGGGTCAACTCCGAGACCACTTTGGGAAGAAACTTAGGATTAGTTCTGAGGGAAACTCTTTCCCTATGAAAAACCAAATAGGGCTCTCTACACATCAGAGCCTGAAGCTCAGAAACTCTTCGAGCGGAAGTAACAGCAACCAAAAAACAAACTTTCCAAGACAGATATCGCAGCTCACAACTCACTGTGGGTTCAAAAGGAGGGAGGGTGAGTTTCTCCAACACAAAAAGGAGGTTCCAGGGTGGGACAGGGTCCCTAATGGGAGGTCTCATGTGTAGAATTCCCCTAAGGAAGGTGTGGGCCACGTCTAACTGAGCCAATGCTCTCTCTCCCACGAGAGCATGATAGGCCAAAATTGCCCACATGTGCACCTTGATAGAGGAATAGCTCAGGCCTTTCTCGTACAAAGCAGAGGAGCTACTGCAAGCGGAGTTCACAGAGCAGGTGACAGGGTCTAATTGCTGTGGCAAGGCCCAGAGACAGAAACGCTTCCATTTCAAAGCATAAGTGGAGCGAGTAGAGGGCCTCCTTGTGGACACTAAGACCTCAGCCACTTCCAGGGAAACCCGTATCTGTTCCTAGCTATGTCTGGAGGAGCCAAGCATGAAGGTGTAGGGATATGAGATACGGGTGAACCACAGACCCCTGGTTCTGGGACAGCAGTTGCAAGCAAACGGACAGCGGGATTGGAGGTTCCAGGGACAACCGCTGCAGGAGTGGGAACCAAATCTGTTGAGGCGAATTGGGGGCCACAAGGATCATCCGTGCCCCCTCTGACTGAAGTTTGAGCAGAACCCTCTGAATTAGAGGGAAGGGCGGAAAGGCATAAAGAAACCTCCCTGCCCAGCAAAGGGATAACGTGTCTGGCCAAAAAACGCCAGGCGCATGCTCTCGCAAGCAAAACAGTGGCAGTTTGGCGTTGAGTGGTGACGCAAGGAGATCTAGCTCAGGAAGGCCCCACCTTCTGAAGAGCTGATCCGCTACGACTTGAAGCAATTCCCACTCGTGTGCTCTGGCCCACGACCAGCTGAGGTTGTCGGCCAAATTGTTTAGGATGCCTGGAACGTGCATGGCCGACAGAAGAATGCCCCGTTCCAGAGCCCAGTACCAGACTCTCATCGCCTCTCGGCAAAGAGGATAGGAATGGGTGCCTCTCTGCTTGTTGATGTAAAAGACGACCGCCATGTTGTCCGTCTGAACTAGAAGAGACCCGGGTACCAGGTCCTCTCGAAATGCCTGAAGAGCATAGAGGACCGCTTGCATTTCCAGTACATTGATGTGGAGGGACCGTTCCTCGGGTGACCAAACCCCTTGCATTCGATGAACACCCCGATGAGCCCCCCAACCCAGGTCTGATCGTGTCTGTCGTTAGAGTCTGACCTGGAGGCTCCGGACGAAAGCTGACCCCTTTCTCCAGATTACTGGGGTCCAACCACCAAAGCAATGTTCGCCTGACTGGCTCAGAGATCCTGACTAAAGTGTCTAGGTCATCGTAGCATTGATCCCACTGCACCCTGAGCATCCACTGTGGGATTCTCATGTGGAGGCGGGCCAAGGGTGTTACTGGGATGGCCGCCGCCATGTGCCCCAATAGACTGAGGAAGTTCCGAGCCGGAATTCGAGGTGCTATGGATATCCGTTCCGCTAAAATTCGCAGATGAAATTCCCTGTCCTGTGGGAGAAAAGCCATGCCCTGGACTGAATATAGGATTGCTCCTATGAAGGCGAGCTTTTGGCTGGGCTCTGGGGATGACTTTTTCAAATTCAAGCAGATCCCCAGCTCTCGGGATAGAGTATAGGTGTCTCCGAGAGAGCAGAAGAGGCCGTCCCTTGACGGGGCTGTGAGAAGCCAGTTGTTGAGTTAAGGGAATACATAATGGCCTAATCGCCTCAGAGCCGCAGCCACCACTGCTAGGCATTTGGTGAAGACTCGCGGAGCGAAACAGAGGCAGAACGGGAGCACCCGAAACTGATAATGCCCCCCTTGGAAGTGGAACCTCAAAAACTTCCTGTGGGGAGGAAAGACCCCGATATGCATGTATGCATCCTGCATGTCGAGAGAACAGAGCCAATCCCCTTGGTGCAGCAGAGGGAGTAGACCCTGAAGAGTCACCCTCCTGAACTTTTTGTACTCTATAAAGAGATTTAAAGGACTGAGATCCAGAATGGGACGAAGGTCCCCCGTCTTTTTTGGGATCAGAAAAAAGTGGGAGTAGAACCCCTGACCCACTGCTCCATGGGAACCCTTTCTATTGCTCTCTTTTGCAGGAGGGCCTGCATTTCTCCTTCCAAGAGTGGAATGTGAGAAGGAGGAAAACGGGAGAGCTTTGGTGGAGTACGTGGAGGGAACTCTGAACTCCAACGTGTGTCCTCTCCGAATAACGTCCAAGACCCATTGATCTGTGGTAATAGAGCTCCACCCTTCGAGATGAAGGGAGAAGCAGCCCCCAACCGGCTCCCCCTGGATGTCTGACCACGGGGGGGGGAAGGGAGTCATTGGACAGAACTGGGGGTAGGGAGAGAGGCCTGGGAGGACTTGGGCCCACGGGCAGAAGGTCCACCAGACTGCTGGTTTCCGGATTTTCTGCGGAAGCCACCTCTCTGCCCTTGCTGGGATCCTCGGGCTGAAGCCTGAGTGCCTGAGGACTTGCGAAAAAGCTGACGGCGATGGGGGCGTCACTGGTCGTCACGGTACATCTGGCGGACCGACCAGATTGACTTACCTGATTCTTGGAGACCGGAGATCAAGGCCTCCGTCTCCTGCCCAAACAAAACAGCACCCTGGAATGGCAGGTCCCGGATACCGGACTGCAGATCCTGGTGAAAGCCTCAACCAGGCATGGCGCCGGAGACAAACTCCAGAGGCGGCCGCCCTGGCTGCCGTATCTGTAGTGTCATACGAGGCTCTCAGAACATGAGAGCCTACATCTGAGCCCGACTGTAAAAGGGCCAGGAGCTCCGTCTTCTTGTCGGAGCCTGGCATGGCCTGTGCCAGCTCAAGACCCCATTCCCACAATGCATTCTGGTACTGCACCATATACATAAGGAAATTCAGGGATCGAATGGAACAGAGGGAGGCAGCGTAAACTTTCTTGCCCACCTGATCCAGGTAACGGGACTCCAAGTCGGAAGGCTGGGAGCTGAGGTGCCTCGGCTGTTGAGACTTTTCATGAGCAGCCATGACCACAGTTGAATTCGCCTGAGGGTGTTCTACCAAGAAGGGTTCAGCCCTCGGAGCCTTATACAGCCTGTCCAACTTTTTGGGAACCGCCGGGATGGAGGCTGGACGCAGCCAGGTGGATCTAGTCAGGTCCTGAAAAGTATCCACCAAAGAAGGAATGACCAAAGGCTTTGGCTCCTTCTGCCTCAGGTATCTGGCCAATCTCCGGCGTTCCAGGTCCAGGTCTTCCGTGTCCCACTTGTTAGAAGCCTGGATATGCCTCATGATGTCCATGAAGGTAGGATCGTCCAGAGGCGAGCAAGGCAGGTCCTTCTCCTTAGGGGAGCGCTTGAGGCTGAGGGAAGACGAAGAGGATGACGATGAAGAGGACCAACTATCCGACTTAGAATAGTCTGGCTCCATCCTATGACCCTTCCTACACCAACGTCGGTGTGCAGGGGACTGACAACGGTCCGAAGAACGACTCCTGTCCCTGGACCGATGATGGAGCGATGACCGATGCCGGGAGCCATCTCACTTAGCGCGAGAAGGGCTCCGGGAACGAGACCGGCACCGACGTCGGTCACTAGGAAACCATACAGCGACGCCGGTAGTCCTCGGATCGAGGCGGGAACAAGCCTAGAAGTGGGCGGAACGGCCTCGGGGACCTCAGCACGAGTGGTCTCGCCTCTGGCTGTGGTTCACCCGCAGGATCCGTCACCGGTGTCTGGGCCAGTGACGGGGTGGTTCGCTCGTGAACCTGCCCCCAACAAAACGAAAAAAGCTGTTTGAGCTCATCCGGGGAGAAGATCTCAGCCCCCCGCTCCGGGAAGGAAGTCTCTGGAGCGGCAGGACGCGAAGGAGAGCTCTCCTGAGGGCCCAAGGGGGAGGAGGACTTGGGCGAGGGGGACGTCGGCAGGACAACGACCGACGCCGGGTCCTTAGCCCCTTCAACCAGCATCGGTACTGGGACCGATGGGGTGACGACAGGGGCGCCAGAAAGTCCTCTTAACTCGGGCGCCCTTAGCAGGCGGCGCCAGTGCCGTGGGTCAGGGAGGGCCGAAGCAGGTACCCCATCGGACTTGGTGATGACTCAGCGGAGTCACCTTTGGCTTAGCCGCTGTCTCCGACGGGCCGTCTTACCCTGAGGCGACCACGGCGACTCACCCAAGCCAGGGACGGGCCTTCTTGAGAAGGTCGAACCATGGCGGGACTGAGACTGGGACCGACTACGCCTTGCTATGCCTTTTCTTCTCCTTTTCTTCTCGGACGAGTGCAGGTCCATCTTCTTCTCCAAGAGGAAGGCCTTAAGGGCCTTCAGGCGTCAGATGTGAGTCCGGCTTAAAAAAGCCTGGCAGTCAGCGCAATTAGCGGTGTCGTGGTCAGGGCTGAGGCAGAAAACGCACCACCGGTGACCGTCCTTGGCCGGAATTTGCCGGCCGCACTCACACTTAAGGTGATCGGGAGAAACAGACGCCCGGGAAGTTATCGTACCCGCGGAGGAACAAAGGACTGACGTCGGTACCCATGGCGACAAACACAGAGGCAAAGTACACCGGACGCGGGAAAACTGAGCCGAACAACGGGAAGAAAAAATTACTCACCTTAGTAATATTGTTTCTTCTAATGGAGTCTTGCTATATTATGACATATACAGTGAGTCCCAACCTTCGAACTGCTCCGGAGGTGAAAAGAGTTAACTTTCCATGCCAGGCATGGAACTTTGAGCTCGACCTCGGTTGAAACTCTGTCTGTTCTTCAAACTCAAACCGTCAGATCTTTACGGGCTAAACTCACCGAGGTCCTGTGTGGAAGCTGTAAACCTACACTAGCCAACTGGCTACTAAACATAAGAACACATTTTTTGGTCCCAAAACAAAGACTCAAGTCAGGCCCAAAAAATGAAAAACACAACACCAATTCACCACAAAAAGGATGGGTGAAACAACAAGGTGGGCATCTAAGTGCCAACACTGCACTGCCCACCCACATCCCAAAACAAAGGTTCTGAGAGGGGCAGGCGGGGGGAGGTCATAATATAGCAAGACTCCATTAGAAGAAACAACATTACTAAGGTGAGTAATTTTTTCTTCAAACAACATGAAGTCTTGCTATATTATGACATATGCACACTATACAGCAGTACCTCCATGGAGGAGGGACAGAACCTACTTAGGAAATAGGCTCTGAAGCACAGCTGTGCCAAACTGAGCATCACTCATAGCCTGGATGTCCAGAGAGTAATGCTTGGTAAAAGTATGAACTGTTTTCCAGGTAGCTGCTTGACATATCTCTAGGATAGGGATGTCCCTGGCAGCAGCCAGAGAAGCAGCTCTGGTAGAGTGAGCCCTCAGGCCTGAGGGAGGAACCTTACCCAGTTTTCATAGCAAAATTGGATACAAGAGACAATCCACCTGGCAATGGATCTTTTAGTGGCAGGTTTCCCTTTACTAACCTCACCATAAGTGAGGAACAGCTGGAGGGAGTCAAACATGTGACCCTTGGTACATTCTATGTAGTAACTAAGGGCCCTTTTGACATCTAAACTGTGCAGTCTCCTCTCACCAGAGGAGGAATGGTCAGTGAAGTACACAGGGAGAGACATAGATTGATTAAGGTGGAAATCTGAAACCACCTTAGGCAAGAACTTCCTGTTAGTCCTGAGGACCACCTTATCTCTATGAAAGGAGATAAAATCAGGCCCCACTGACCAGGCCTGTAATTTACTTATGTGTCTGGCAGAAGTGATGGCTACCGAGAACACAGTTTTCCAAGTCAAGTACTTAAGCTCTGCTGAAGACAAAGGCTCAAAAGGGGGTTGCATGAGCTGGGCAATGCAAATATTGAGATCCCAGGCAGGGGCAGGGGCCCTGAATGGGGGGTTGGTGTGAAGCAACCCCTTGAAAAACTTGGAGAATACAGGATGAGCTGAAAGAGAAGAGGGCTTACCTGCTGAAAAGAAAGCAGAGACGGCTGCCAGGTGCACTTTTAGGGTAGCTGGTCTCAGCCCCAAGTTATTTAAGTGGACCATATAATCCAGGACTGTGGGCAAGTCAGCAGATTCTGGGGAAATATGCTTTCCAGAGCACCATATGGAAAATCTCTTCCATTTGGAATTATAAGTAGCCCTGGTGGAAGGCTTCCTAGAAGCCTTAAGAATATCCATTACACCTTGGGAGAGGTGTAGGTCAGCAAACTCTAACTCTTCAAGAGCCAGGCCTTGAGATTGTGAGATTTGAGGTTCGGGTACCAAACTCTCCCGAGTGCAGGTTAACAGGTTGTGATTCCTGGGAAGAGACAGGGGAAGGTGGACTGCTAAGGACAGTAGAAGTGGGTACCAAGGCTGTCTGGCCCAATCTGGAGCAATCAGGATCATCTTGCAGGGCTGAGATCTGATTTTGACTAGCACTTTGAACAGGAGAGGGAAGGGGGAAAAGCATAGAGAAACTTCCCCTCCCAACTGAGAAGGAAGGCATCCAGAGGGACTGAGCCCAACACTGGGGGTCTGCAGCAAAAAAGGGGAAGTTGGTGACTGTCTGGGGCTGCAAAAAGATCTATCTGCGGGGTGCCCCATCTGGCAAATACCACCTCCAAGACCAGAGGATCCAGTGACCATTCGTGATGGCCCTGGGAAATCCTGCTGAGAGCATCTGCCAGGACATTGTCCTTGCCTGGGAGGTGAACTGCCATAAGGGAGGTGTTCAGTGAGAAGCCAGAGACCACAACTTCATTGCTTGGTGCACAAGGTCAGACTGAGTGCCCCTTGCTTGTTGATGTACCACATTGTGGTGGTGTTGTCTGTTCTGACCTGAATAACTTTGTTCTGAACAGATTTGGAAAAGCTTGAAGTGCTCAAAACTGCTCTGAGTTCCAACAGATTGATGTGGAGCAGAGATTCTTGAGGGGACCACAATCCCTGGGTAGTAAGGTCGCCCATGTGAGCTCCCCACCCCAAGAGGGATGCATCTGTAGTAAGGATTAAGGAGTGAGACTGAGGGGCAAAAGGGACCCCCTGTCTCAGATTGCTCTGGTCCTGCCACCACTGTAGGGCTTGGATCAGGGTTCGAGTCACTGGGATCAATTTGGTTAGAGAGTCTCTCCTTTGAGACCAAAAGGCTCTCAAATGGAACTGGATGTCCCTCATCTCAAATCTTGCTCCCTGCACTACTGCTGTAGAAGCAGCCATGTGCCCCAGGAGCTGTAGAAAGTGCCTTGCTGGCCGAGAGACCTGCAAGGTGAATGAGGAGACCAGAGAGACCAGGGACCTTGCTCTGTCCAGAGGAAGGAAGGCTCTGGCCTTCTCTGTGTTCAGCTCCGTGCCTATGAAGGCGAGGAGCTGGACAGGCTCTAGAACTGACTTTGGAAGATTCAGAAGGAAACCTAGAGAAGTGAGCAGTTGCTGAGTTATCTGAAGATGTAACTTGACTTGGTCTGGGGACTGGCCTACTATGAGCCAGTCATCCAGGTAAGGGAAGATGGCAATTTTTTGCCTTCTTAGGTGGGCAACTGCTACTTCCAGGCATTTTGTGAATACCCTTGGAGCAGAGGTGAGGCCAAAGGGCATTGCTCTGAATTGGTAATGGCCTGAGGGCAGCTCGAACCTGAGGTACTTTCGATGGGAGCTTCTGATAAGAATATGGAACTAGGCATCCTTGAGGTCCAGGGACACTAGCCAGTCCCCTGGCCTTAGAGAGGGTAGAATAATTCCCAGAGTCATCATTTTGAATTTTGGTTTTAAAAGGTGCTTGTTTAAGTATCTGAGATCCAGGATGGGCCGCCATTCTCCTGTTTTTTTGGGGGGTAAGGAAGTACCTGGAGTACAAACCTTTGCCCTGGTGTAGGGGTGGGACCCTTTCCACAGCTCTGAGAGCTAGGAGGGAAGAGACCTCTGCCTCTAAGGCAAGGGCCTCTGAAGGATTTGCAGGTGGAAAGGATCTGGTTCTCATCTTTGGAAATTTTTTGAAGCTGAGAACCAGTCCCTGGCTTACTACTTCCAGGACCCACTTGTCTGATGTAAGAGACTTCCAGTCCTGGACAAAGTAAGCCAGTCTGCCCCCTACAGGTAGCTAAGAATCGGCCATGGCAACCCCATCAGGGTGCCTGTTTGGCAGGGGCTTTGGGCTGAGGGGTGGAAGCAGGCCTGCATGTACCCCATCTGCCTCTCCCTCTAAAGAACCCCCTCTGTGCATAGGCAGAAGAGGAGACCTGGACTTGGTAAAAAGGCCTATGAAAAGGCCTGCCCCTGCCCCTGGGAAGCTGCCTTTGAGGAGTGTCCTGCTGTTCTCTGGCCTGTGCACTCCTATAGGTGGTCCTATACTCATCCATTTTCTTCACGTAGTTCTCTGTCTGCTCCCCAAACAGAGAATTACCCACAACAGGAAAATCCATGGCCTTAGTCTGGGTATCCTGTGACAGGCTAGTACATCTGAGCCAAACCATTCTGCAAAGTGCCACAGATGTAGCCATGACTCTTGATGACACATCATTAGAGTCCACTGCAGCATGGAATTGCACCTTGATGCCTCATCACCATCAGCAGCCACCTGCTCCAGCTCCTTGGCAAGCTGGCCAGGGACCTGCTTTACTAGAGCCAGAACAGTATCCCATCTGGATTTCTGGTATCTGGCAACATAAGCCATATAATTTGCCTGTCTGAGTCCCAAGGATGCTGCCATGTACTGTTTCTTTGCCATGGCATCAATCCTCCTGGAATCCTTATCCGGGTGTGAAGCCAAGGGAATATTAGCCTTGTCACAGGCTGCAGCCTGCACTACCCCAACATGGCTGCATTGTTGTGTGAGGAACTCCGTATTAGAGCCTGACAATGTGTACCTCTTGTCCATTCTCTTATCCACAGGAGGTACAGTGTGAGGAGCTTTTAAAAGTTTAAAAGTCTGTTTCCCAAAAGATTTATGCAAGGGAATAGACAGTCTCCTAGACTCTGGGATATCCATCATTTCCACATAGTCAGGCTCCTCTTGATAATCCACAGCTTCCTCCATAGGGAGCTGGAGGGCTTCAGCCACTTTTTTATAAAACATAAAATGAGAGGGGAACTCAGACAGCCTAGGAGGGGACACTCCTGAAGGTCTGTCTGGGGAGATGTCCGGTTCAATGGGCACATCCAGACTTTCAAATTCACATTCACTTTCCTCATACTCCTCTTCCTCCTCCTCCGGTTCATAAAATTCTTCTAAATCACACTCCTGAACCGGTGGAACTGGCCGAACCGTACGCTTCCCTGATGGTGCCGGTTCGGTCGGAACTGGGGAAAGCGACTGGACAATTTTAATCACTTTGGCTATTTCTTCAGCGGTTGGAGAGGAAAGTTTTGGCTCCACACCAGCTGATTTCCCAGTCCTTTTGCTGGAACTGACTCGGAGTCGGAACCCTTGTCTGGAGGGAAGTCTCGGCCTCTGTCAGAGAGCCTCGTCTGGTTGAAACCGGAACTGGACAACAATCCGTTCAGCGGACTTTTGGCCTCCCTTTCCTGAGCCTACATCTCTTTTCCAGGGTAGCTGCAGGAAAATTTTGCAAATCTGGCAGTCTGCATTGAGGTGGTCAAACCCCAGACAATAAACACAGGTGGTGTGGGGCCAGCCTTAGCAAGGACTTCCCCACAGACACTGCAGTGTTGATACCCAGTGGGCCCGGTTTTTCTTTTGGGTTTCTCAGACATAATGCCAGCCTAACCAAACTTACCCGTTTATGGCAATCCGCCAGGTAATACCCTCTTATCAGTTCCCAACCATGTCACGGGTCATGGAAAAAAACGTAATAAAATCCGTCTTTTTTAGAACCGATAAGAACTGGTAACCACACTCTAAAAGATAGATTAAGATATTTTAAGCAACTTGATTGGTTCAAACCAAACCGATAAACCGTTTACAAGTTCCACACAGAATAGAAACAAATGTAAAACCTATCTAGTACTCACAATACCACAGACAGAGTCTGAACCGACCAGTTGCGGTTTAAATTTGGTTGAAAAATCGAGAAAATAATACTTTAACCGACAAAATGAACCGAGCAGAATGAGAAATCTCCGGAGCGACTGTTCAGTGAGGCGGAGTAAAGAATCTGACGGTTTGAGTTTGAAGAACAACAGACAGGGTTTCAACCGAGATCAAGCTCAAAGTTCCATGCCTGGCATGGAAAGTTAACTCTTTCACCTCCGGAGCAGTTCGAAGGTTGGGACTCACTGCATATGTCATAATATAGCAAGACTTCATGTTGTTTGAACAGCACAGACGTCGGTCGCGGAGGAGGAAAAAACGGCTAAAACCATTGAAAAACTTGCTTGAAGAGTGTATTCTTTTCTCACTGGTGAATCGCAGGCAGCAGCTAGCTTCAGTGCGGCGCGGGTATCGCCGCGGGCAAGAACTGAGGTGGAGCTGGGTCCACCCTCTTGTACCCTGACCGACGCCGGTGGGGCCGCATCGGTCCCCGCTGGTATTGCTGGCAGAAGTTTTTCACCGTGTGGTCCTGGTGCCTGCGGCATAGTCCTAATTGTTAAAGCCTGCTGCAAGAGCTCTATCTTGAAGTAAGATCAGAGTTTCTTCACCAGTTATATCCCTGAGCTATTAGAAGCTGATAAAAATGGTTACTATCCCCCAATCCTAAGGGAGAGGTGGAAGATGTTATCAGCAAATTTCAGAATGGGACTTCTCCTGGTCCAGACGGGCTACGGGTGCATTTTATATAAAAAAAAAAAAACATGGCTAGATTAAGCGACTTCATGGTAGACATCTTTAACGATGTATTAGCAGGAGCAGTCCCTTCCTCAGCTGCACTGGCAGACAGCCCATTAATAATCTTCTTATACAAAAAGGGCAACAGGGCTGAGCTACAGAATTGGAGACCTATAAGTCTAATCAATATTGATTGGAAAATATTGTGCCAACTATTGTGTAAAAGACTTGCTAATGTATCTCAGGTTGTGATTTCTTCTGGTCAGGCACGTGGCATTCCCCAGCGTAGTATGGGGGACTTGGTGAGGACCATAAGAGAGGCTTTTGATTGTCCAGAATCATCCAGATATTTGATCTCACTAGACCAAGCCAGGGCATTCAATAGAGTTCCACATGAATACTCGTTTAAAGTATTAGCACATTACGAATCCCTGATACATTTATCCAGTGGATCAGGACTTTATACAAAGAAGATTCCTCAAGTCCCCTGGTTAATGGCAGAATTCGGAAACATGTTAGGATTCGTTGGGGGGGGGGGTTACGACAGGGGAGTCCGTTGCATCCCCTTTTGTACATCTTTTCTCTGGATCCTTTATTAAGGAAATTGAATGGGAAGAATGGAATTTCTCCTATTCAAGGCCCACGAGATCTAACCTTTCAGGTTGCCTTGGCTTATGTGGATGACACCAATATTTTGGTAGCAGATTTAGTCGGGGAGGGAGCTATGGAAGTGGTAGATTTGTTCTCTAAAATTTCAGGATCTAAAATAAACAAAAGAGCAAAGTATTGGAAATCCACAATCAAGGAGGAAATCAGCAATAACTTGGGGGAATACCTGGAGTAGAGCCCCCAATAAAGATTTTAGGGATTTGGTTTTGGTCTAGGGATGTGGCAAGTGTTAACTAGCAGGCAGCCATAAATCAGGCAGAAGAGATGGTAGAAAGAGAGAAAGGTTATCCTATGACCAAAAGAAGCGGGTATATATGTACAAGACTTATTGTGACTCTCTTTTTATCTGTTAGTCAAATCTTTCCTTTGCCAGTTAAACTGGAGGTTAAAATGTACAGTGCAGCATTCCAACTGATTTGGGGAAGTCGCTTGAATCTCATAAAATGAAACAGCACATGCTGCTGATGGAAACGGGGGGCTTAATATTGGGTTAAGCACTCCCTACGCATTCTCATAAAATATTAAGGAAAGCAACATACACCCCAAACACTCTAGGCCCTCTCTGTCTCTGATCAGACATGTTGACAGCTTTATTCCGCCTAAATCAGATCAGGGGTACACCTACAAGGAGCTTAAAGGTCTTGTCACCTTTAAACAACTGACAGATAGAACAGGTTGCCTCTCTTATGCTACATCAAGATTGCTTCTCATTCCGCAGGAAAGATTTCTATATATTTCTTCAAACCGGACTCTTTATCAATACTGGGAATAACTTTCAGAAGATCAGTAGAGAACTAACACATTTAGAGACCTACTATTGGGACTTTACAAGAATTAGAGACAAACTGAAGTACCTATCCATTTTATATACAATCCTCACCTCTCAACCAGGGGCCCATGTACTAGAAGAAATTAGAGAAAGGTGGGAGGCAGATATTAATGAAGTCATCTTAAGGAAAGACTGGGTCCATAGATTCCAAAGGGGTTGGCAAGTGACATCAGCAACTGTCTGGCAGGAGTTAACTGGAAAATCCTGGTGCATTTAAGACCCCAGTGGCCACCCAGCACTTCAACCAGCAGACCACAGCGGCCTGCTGGCATATGTGTGGGGGAACTCCGGGGAACACAATCCCATATGTTTTGGGGGTGTAGAAAACTACACCAGTTCTGGCATCATATTCATGAAATTCTAGTACAGGTGGGTGGTATCTCTCTCCCCTTTACTTTCCAAGACCTGGTGCTCAGGCCTTCCCACCCTATATTCTCAAAAACAGAAATTAATAGAACTGTGCCAGATACTGAGGGTTGCAGCCTTGAAATGTATCTCAATCAAATGGTTAACTCCCAACCCCCCATCTCTGAGGCAATCGTCTCCAAGGTGGAGGAGACAGAGCGTTTAGAAACTATCACATATACAATACACCTAAGGAAAGAAAAATTTCTGGAGCTATGGCGACCCTGGCAGAAATGGAGGGAAGCCTGGAGAGGGGAGACAGGTTTGGGGAGTGGAGGAGACTACCTGAGTGATTAAGGGCCAACTAAGGTCGACTCCTAACACAGAGAACCTTGATTTGGGGGAGGGTAAATTTGAATGCCTATGGTTAAAATATTTTGAACACTTTATATAAGATAAATTGTTACGTGTGTATATATCTTATGCTTATTCCTCTTGTTTGTTATTTATTTTTTTATTTATTTAGTTTTTGTTGACCGGGTAAGTGCACTAGACAAATCCTGCCTATTTTCAGGCACGACCCGGGGGGAGGGGGATACAGGTGAATGCCAACTGACCTTGAATCAGAATAAGCTGTTGGTGGTATTTTTAGTGAATGAGGGAAATTTGGCCAGGACACCAGGAAAATTCCCCTACTCTTCAGTGGGGGAACTTCTGTCCAAGATGGCGGCCGCATCCTTGCCTGCTGTGGAGGAAGCTATGGAGGTGGGAGACACGGTCTCGGGTCCTTCCTCTGAATTTCTGGAGACCTCGAGTGAAGTTAAGAATATTATGAAGGATACTGCTGCTACTTATGATTCTGAAACACATTTGCAGGACGCTGTGCTTGAACCTCTGTTAACACCTAGTGCTATGGACTCTCAGTCTCCTCTGCCTGCTGTTGGAGTTAAGGAGGACTTTCCCTCTTCTGATCCTGATACTGATTGTCCCGAAGAAAAAGAGATTCAGGAATGTTTTGCTCTGGCTGAACGCCGCTTTGCGATCACTAAAATGAAATTACATCGAGAACTGAAGCGGCTATGTGACGATAATTCGGGTGCGAGTTCTACTCCTTCTCCTACTGTATCTGGCTGTTCTCTGCGATGGAACTTGGTGACACCCTTGCTTACTGCTGCACTAGCCTGTCAGGGAATGCCTGTTGTGTCACCTGCTGCTTTGCTGCCGCCCGCTTCCCAGCCGACTACTGTGAGTACTGATTCTGTTATTGCTGCTGCGGTGTTGTCTCCCTCTTCCTCTGAACCCCTGGATGCAAAACCACTTGCTGTGCCTACTTGGACTGTTGACACGGCTTTACGAGGCACTGGCTGGGTGCAGGAGCCCGTTGCTGGGCAGTGGATCTTGGGTCCTTCTCCTATTCGGTCTCCCCGGCCCGAAGACTTTCCTGAGTCACGGCATGAGTCGAGCAAGTTTACGGCTTCTTCTGACCCCTTGTGTTTGCCGACGGAACTGGAGCTGACACAGAATCCTGTTTTGGGACTTTTGCAAGGTTCTCCACTTCAGGCATCCCCTCCTGCTGTGTCTCTGGGGACTTCGGCCCCGGATTCTCTGCAGCAACCCCTGAAACAGGATGGACCGGGTCGTTCTTTTTCTTCTCTGTTCAAATTCCCAGTTCTTGCTGCTAAGAGGCATAACGCTGTCCATCTATCATATGTGGGGGGTAAACCTGAGCCTCCGGATCGAGTGTATGTAGCACGTATACTTCTTAAAGACTCTTTAAAAATGTTTTCTCACGAGATATATGCTATGATTCATATCTCAGGTGAATCTACTTTTGATATAAGTTTTCAAACGTCTCGTGGCTTGGAGCGTTTTAGGACAAAGTACCATGCTTTGAAGGCTACTGCTTTATAGACCCCATTTCAGGCCATTCCACTACCCAAACCAGCCTATAAAACTATCACTATTTTGTTCCGGAACGAGGGTGTTGATGTGTCTGATGTTCTTTAGTGGTTAAAGCAATGCTGTACTGTTCAGGGACAGCCTGAGGCTATTCTGGACACAGAGAATATTTGGACAGGAGGCTAGAAGGTCAAAGTCTTGCTGAATACTACTGATTCTGGCTCTGTACATTTGCCTAACTTTTTTTTATAGGCCGTGATAGGGGGCGTCCTATTTTACCCGGGCCAGACGAAGGTATGTTACTGGTGTGGTGACCCCTCTCACCTCAGTAATGTGTGTGATAAGGTGAAGTGTAATGTCTGTGGTGAGTTGGATCATGTGGGGGCTCACTGTCTGAATAAATGTAAATGCAACCTCTGTGACGAGATGGGACATACGTTTCAGAATTGTCAATGGGTTGCCCAGAATCAGGATTTTCATGATGGTGAGGTGGATCAGCGTTTTATTATTACCCAAGCGCAGAAGGCTCGTATCCATGCTACTTCTGTTGCACCACCTCCTGTGGCTCCTCAGTCCCTGCCGCATGTCTCTGTTTCTGTTGTTGTCCCAGGTGTAGTGCCTTCGGTGGTTTCTCTTCCTGAGATCACCTCGGTCGCGGCCTTATCTACCCCTGCACCTGATCAGTCCATTCTGCCTGTCCCTGATCCCATTCCGGGTCCTAGTAACATGCCACCCCCTAGGGAACCCACTAGTGTTGCTCATCGGAGGTCGATAAGTAATCCTCGGGTGATACCCTCCCCTCCTGTAGCCTTGGAGCCCTTCCCTGTACCCCTGTCTAATTCATTTGAGCTTTTCCAACCTGTCTCAGATGATGCTGGAGGCGAGTCTGACTCTTCCTCCACTGCTTCTTCTCACCTTGATGGTACCACTGACTCTGAATTACAACTTGGTACTGGTCTCTCTCAGAAACGGAAGGCCAGGGTGAAACATAAGGGGAAAAAAAGTAGTTGTGAAAAGGAAATCGTGAATTGCGTTTCTGCCCTGTTCTTGTTCTATGTCTCATTTTGATTGCCACACTATTAATGTAAATAGTGTGAAGCGTACGGCAAAGAGGCAATTAGTTTTTTCCTTTTTGCAGCTTTTGCCTTTGGTGATTTTATTGTTGCAGGACACCAGATTCCTTACAACACATGAGATCTGTCAAGCACAGAAGGACTGGTTATTAGGTCCCTCCTTTTGGTCTATTGATCAGGACTCCTGTTCGGGACTGGGGATCTTAATTAATGTTCCTGGGTTCCGTTTGCTTAAATTGTTTGATGTGGCCCCGGGTAGGGCGCTCATTTTGGATTTTGTACTTGGGTCCTGTCCCTATCGGGTGATTAACATTTATGCACCTCAGACTAAGACTGCGCGTATAGCTTTATTTTCCTTAGTCCGCCCTTACTTACACACTTCTCTTTTCAAGTTTTATTTTCTGGAGACTTTAACTGTGGTTTGAGTCTTCATGATAAGAGTTCTTTTGCTACTACTAAGAAGCTGTTCTCCGATTCTCATGAATTGGGGAAATTGGTTCGCACTGCTCATTTAAATGATACCTATCTCTCCTTTGCCAAGCAACACACTCCTATGTTCCAAAACGATAAACTGGCCACCCAGATTGATTTTGTTTTTCTGTCTCGCACTTTATCTGTTACTTCTGCCTTGGTACAGCCAGTTGCGTTTTCAGACCATAAACTGCTTTCTGTTGGAATTGGACTTGCTGTCCCTTTACGTAAGGGTCCCGGACTTTGGAAATTCAACACTTCCCTTGTTACATGTCCCAATATTTATGCAGTCTCTGCTGTCCTTTCTTCAGGCCCGTAAATCTGTCTTTGTTACGAGGACCCCATTCAGTGGTGGACTGTTACGAAGCATGATTTGGTTATTTTTCTGAAAAATTATAGTCGCTAGAAATGCAGAAGGGAATATTTGCACTATTTACAGAAGAGGGTGCATTTTCTATCACTGTTAACAAATGCTCATATGACAGGGCAAGACCTTTCCCAACAATTGCATTTATTACAGAAAGATATGTTGAATTTCCAATCTTGGCAATCTTACCAACTTTACCATCAACATAAATTTGGCACCACAGGAAAATGTAATATTGTTTGCCTTTTTGAGTCTAATTCCCGCCTAATTGCACAGAAAACTATGTCATGCCTTGCAAATTCTACAGGTACTTTATGTACCTCCCAGTCTGATATTAGTAAGATAGTGACAAACTATACGTCTACCCTTTTTTCTCCTCTCCCAGCTGTTGCTGGTGACCCAGCGTCCTTTTATTGTAACCTTGATATCCCAGCCCCTTCACAGACGAGTCTGGACCAGGCATGTTTACCCATTTTGGAACAGGACCTTAAACTGGCTATTGGTTCTTTACCCTTGCATAAGACACTGGGTCCGGATAGTCTCCCTGCTGCCTTATATAAAGTGCCGGGACACCACTTGGTTCCGGAACTTACATCTGTGTTTAATTCTCTTTTGACAACTGGATAAATTCCCTTGGAATTTGTGAAGGGTACCCTGATTTACATACACAAGCAGAAAGGAGATGTTCACTTTCTTAAGAATTGGCGCCCTTAATGTATGTTAAATACTGATTTTAAGTTGTTGATGAAAATCATAGTGAAACGTTTGTTGGTGATTGCAGAGGTGGTTCTACATCCAGCACAGTCTTGTTCTGTGCCCAATAGGAGAGTCTCTGACCATCTGATTCTCCTTCGGGAGTTGTTCCCTCATGGTTATGCTGATGTGGTTACGGGACTTGTTTCAGTAGACCAGCAGGCGGCTTTTGACTTTGTCAGTCATGATTTTTTATGGGAAGCACTTCGCTTTCTGCATATACCTGCTGAAATTATTCATTGGATTTGTGCTTTTTATAGGATGGCTACTGTTGAGCCAGTAGTGAATGGCTGGGTAGGTCCAATGATTCCCATTAAGAGAGGGGTCCGTCAAGGCTGTCCTCTGAGCCCTATATTGTATGTGTTTTTTCCTGATGTTTTGCTACGACGCTTGAATGCTCATCCTCAGATCCGAGCTATCTCTAGTCCTGCCCTGCTATCACCTTATACAGCTATTGCTTATGCTGATAATGTCTGCTTTCTTGTAGCTGATGAGCATTCTGTTGTTCTTTCTCTTGAGGTGTGTTCTACATTTGGAGATTTTTTGGGCGAAGTTTTAAATTTTGATAAAAGTTTGGGTATGCGGCTGGGTTCTTTCTCGGTTCCCCTTGACCGAATTGGTCCTTTGCGTTTTGTTCTGGGCCCCGTTCACATTTTGAGTGTTTTTTTGGGGACCCAGGATTCTGATTATTTAAACTGGGATGCTAAATTGCAACAGGGTAAAACTAAGCTGGCCCACTGGAATAGGGGGCAGGTTGGGAAAAAGAAACTTTTTTTTGATTAAATCACATTTGACTCTGACCATTCTCTAATTGAGTTATGTATTCCCTATCCCTAAACGACTGGAAACTGCAATTATCAGCCTGTTTTTTCAGGCTCTTAGAGGTTGCAGGTTAAATCCCATAAAGAGGACTGTCACTTAGTTACCTATCACTGAGGGTGGTGTTCATATGATTAACCCTTTGTTGTTTTTTACTTGTATTTTTCTTACTGGAAATCTCAGGCCTTTGTTGATTAATACCCAGAGGGTCTGGGAACCTTGGTTCTACGACTCCTGTAGGTTATGGTTTCATCAGTGGGAAAGCAATTCATTAACGGTGCTACGACATTCTGATGGTATACCGCTTTATATTAAATACATGTTTTTACATCTGAAACAATGGAAGGTAACTGCACAGATGTTATTGAATCATTCTCAAATTTTTATATAATAGTTTACTCTTGACTGTTTGTGCTGTACAGTTGCCCTTTGATAAATGTCCTGGCCAGCACCTTTCTTCCCTCCTTTTTTTTTTTAAGAAGTAAGAGAGTGCCTGCACACATGTGGGATTTCCACTGGCTGTCATGCCATGAACAAATTAATGTAAAGGCGAATCAAAAACATAAGCAGTCCCAAGAACGATTTTGTTCTAGACCATTATGTATTGCTGAACTTGAAACAATTTCCCACATATTTTTTGATTGTTCCTTTTTTCAAAATTGGTGGTCCTTTTTGGCACAGGCTTGGGCTATTCCCTTGTTTCAGACAGTCACTTATACGAATATTGTGTTTGGTGCTTTCTCCCCCCAGTGGTCTGTTTGGCATAAGGATACCCTGAACCTTGTTTTTGTAGTTGTCAAATGGAATATCTGGATGGCATGCTGTCTGTTTACTTTGCAGCAAAAAGACTGCTCCTATTTGGAGCTTGAGAAAAGAATTGTACAGGATATAAGGCACATTTATGACTATGAAAGTACTTTTTTGTCTGAGGCGGCGCTTCTGGAACTCTGGAAGGCCCTTCCCTGGATCACGGATTCAGATTCTGCAGTTACTTTATTTGTTACAAGTTTGTTTCCTTATATCAGTTTTCTTTTTCTGTTTTTTTTTTAAGTTGTTTTTGTATTTTATGTGTTGTTTACTGCTGTATGATTTTGTATTTCAATAAAACTTTCCCCTACTCTTTTCGATAAGTGCCATGGGATCTTTAACATCCACCTGAACTACCAAAAATCCAGGCAGATGGGACCTCAGTTTAACGTCTCATCCAAAAGACGATACCTCAGAAGTGCAGCACCCCTCTCATGCTGCACTACAGTGTCAGTACTGGGATATTAACCCAAGTGCCAGATGTGGGAACTGAACCCACAGTCCTCTGATCTCCAGGCCTCAGAGGCGAGTGTGCAACCTATTGAGCCACTGACATTTATCATTTATTTTAGTTTTAATGCCACTCTAAGTCTTAAGAAAGCATTTGGGACAATTTGCAGCTTTCTTCTAAGAGACCATTCATCCAGTTGGCGACTGGGATAGAGACTGAGGTTGAACTGTAAAAACTGTATCCATCATTAAGAGGTCACTGGCTTCAAGCAGTGTGTACCCTGGCTTTAATTCCTTGTTATGTCTCAGACCACCTTAAGATAGTGGAAAGTAATATTTAAGTTGATCTAATCTTTGTAATAACATATATTATTGTGTTAGAGATCATTAGACCTGTATCTGAGTGATACTTTTTTTCCTTACGGAAGATGAGCAGTTGTATCGTATTTAAGAGATAATAAATAAAATGAAGTTTAAAAAAAACATAAGCGTCACCCGATTTTGCAGGATTAGTGGACACTTGAGACAAAAGCCCGTACGTTATATGACTTAGTTTTTTTCTTCAAAGCAACAAATTCAACCGTTAAAAGTTTATTCCAAAGGGGGGGCAGGGCTGTGCCAACAACTGTAAGGGCCCCTCCCTGCAAAATATTTTTGTGAGGCCCACATCCCCACCAATAAATGTAAAATAACGATTAGTGCATATGAAATTTTTATAGCGTGAGTTTTTTGCATCAGTCCTGCTGAACATGCATAGTTTATCCATGCTACCCCCTGTCCCCCTTGGTGGCACCATGATCAGCGAACTGAACAATGTAATTTGTTCCTACTCCTCCTGGGGACACTAGCACCAAGATTAGACGTTTTGTGTAATGGGCCCTACTACTAATTTCTTCTGTACGCTCCAATCATGTGAAACTGGAGTTGGAATCTTCTGGCACCACTGATGACAGTCCCAATTTCAAATGAATAAGCAATTTCTAAAGTGAAAATTGCAAGTTTCTCTGTGAGAAAATGTCTTAAAGAGCTAGTGTACTGCATGGTAACTGCATGCAATTAATTCTAACTTTCAGATGTAGTCGGCTATCACTTCATATATCTCAAGTATTTTTTCTTTTCTGTTTGCTAATTAGAAGATTTTCCACCTGAGAGTACTGGGGTGATGTCTGGAGCAGCACTCTTTCTGGAGGCAAAAAAAACGTCTGTTCTGTTTCTCCCATTACATCAACACTGAGACCACACTATGATATCACTAGTAACCAATGAGAACCATTTCTCAGTGCCAGGTTTCACTTTCACATGAATCAGCAAGGACTGGCTCTCCCTGGTTACTAATGATGTCACCATTTCCTGCATTTTGATTGGTAGCTTGTGAAAGTCACTGCTCAGGCTACAAGAATTGCGGTGCCTCAAGATGTTTGGTCTCACTTCTGATGATGTAGTGGGAGGAACAGAACTGACTTTTTTAGCCTCCTAAAAGAGTGCTGCTCCACACATCACCCCAGTACTGCCAGGTAGAAAATCTCCTAATTAGCAAACAGAAAATAAAAAAAATACTTCAGATATTGGAAGTGATAGCTGACTGCATCTAAAAATTACTATTAATTCCAAGCAGTACACTAGGTCTATAATGCTGACCCCTGAGGCAGTCGGCCCCCTAACAGTGTGGACCCTACTGCAACCGCAGCTCTTGCACCCCCCTGGTCACTGCCCTGAAAGGGGGGGGGGATGCGATGATACAGTATTCGCTGTAATGAAGCTAAAGAATATTAATGACGCATGCCCTGCATGTGTCCCTAGATTTCAACCTTACTATAAATACTGGCTGCTGGGCTGAAACCCAAAAGATACAAACCGTCTGCAGTACTATAATGTTCTACCTGCTTATTAGTAAAGCTTTGAGAAATGTCAGCGTTTATGTCAGCATTTTATTAAGCTCTCCAGTCAAATACAAACAGAAGGATGGTGGGAGATACACATTTCTACAGTACCTCAGTTGTTGCATGACATCTGGGATAAAAGGCTTTTACTTACTCCAGCTCCTGTATTTTACAGTGCGGGCTCTGCATGGCCTCAGACAGACATTTCATTCCTGAATCTCCCAGATGTAAATTGCGTAGCCTAAATACAAACAGACAGAGGAAGTGAGACAAGCATTTCTATATTATCTTAGCTGTAACATCACATCACTCACTGATAACAGGGTTTGGCCCCTCCCCCATCTCTCTGCAAAAAGAGTAGCTAAAGGGACACCCAGAACATGAAACACTTGTCAGTCTGTAAGCTGATGACCTGCCTTTGGCCCTTGATCTGCTTTTATTTATTGATTGAATTCTGATGACCCGGTAGGCCCACTGAGACTAGAAGTCCCTTTTTCAGAGGTGACCAGGGGAAGGGAATACAGATGATAACCAACTGAAACTGAACCAGATTAAGTTGTTGCTGGTATTTCTAGTGAAAGGGGGGGCATTTGTCCAGGACAGCGAGGAAATTCCCCGACTCTTGCCAGTAAGGGGAAACCCTTGGTCATCTATGACAGGATGGCCAGTGCTGCAGAACCTGCGGACAGGATGGATGCTGAAGGTACAGGAGAGCTGGCCTCCTCTCCTGTTCCTATTTCTCACGAGGCTACAGAGTTGGAAATTATAATGGCAGGGTACAGATCAGCTGAATCCGGAGAGGATTTGATGGAAGAAAGCCAGGCTAGAAAGCAGTGTATGAGAAAAGAGAACGTTGTTAAGCAAGTGAAGTTTCCAAAAAAAGGAGCTGTGAGTAAATTTAAATCTGCCATGTCAAAGAAAAAATCTAAACTGCTGTTGGAAATCAAGAAATTGGAAAGGGAGTTGGTGGACTTCCCGGACAAAGCTAATACAGTTGATTTAGCCATTGATGTGCATGTTGAAACGAGACAAGGTACTGCTGAACTGGCAGCAGGAGTGCAAACAGCACTATGTTCTGACAGTACTTTAGATTCTACTCCTTTATCATTGGATATGGTTGTACAGGATGGCAGTTCAAACAGAGTATTCTCTGTGTTTGTTTGTTTAAAACTTTATTTTTATACAGGAATATTTGATTAGCGCTAAAAACACTGTTTACAATCAGGTCCTGTAAAATAGTTCCACAAATAAACATTCAACAAACAACATAACATAATAAATAACATTATCCATAACATACACATTCACTCTGCAAATATTCAAATAATTTACCTTTAAAACTAGACAGGCTAACTATATTTTGTAGATATTTAGGCAATTTATTCCATGATTAAGCAAATCTATTTTGTAATTTTATTTCCCCTATGTTACTACAATATTTAAGCACTGGAATTCTATTTTCTGAATTTCTTATACAAAGACTTTGGCTATCCGAAAACTGTAACATAACGTACTTAGCTAAAGGATGAATACATTTTACATGTATAATCCTATAACAATTAATTAACCATACATAATTTCTTTGCGCCACAGGATGCAACCAATTTAGTTTATCATATAACTTACAATGATGCATTTTATATCCACCTTTAACAATAAATTTACCTAATCTATAAACTGTTTGATTAACTTTTTTTGACACTTTCTGAGAGGCATTCATATAGATCAACGCACCATATCCAAGTACCGGTATTAGCATTTGCTTGGCAAGTTTCTCTCTAGCTAATTTAGGCAATACATTTGTTAATCTTCCAAGGGCACCCAGTCTTTGACTAACTTTTTTTATTTGCATATCAACATGATTTTCAAATGTCATACCAGAATCTATATACATTCCCAAATACCTATAACCTTTTACTTCCTCAATTTGTACACCATTAGTTAAGTGGATGTGTAACTGTGGTTCAATTTTCAACTTATGCCCTAAACAAAACTTTATACACTGAATTTGCTTTGCATTAAGTAAGAGACCAGAGTCACCCATCCAATTCTCCAATAAAATTAAATCCCTCTGCAACTGTTGTTATACAATTCCCATATTATCTGCTGAAACCAGCAAGACTGTGTTATCTGAGTATAATCTAATCTCCCCATATTTCATTGTTTGCGCAAGTTCATTTACATAGACATTGAACATCAACGGTCCGAGTATCGATCCCTGAGGAACACCACGATTTATTTCCACAAGGCTCGACACAGAGCCTCCATTGATGACACACTGTCTACGATTTGCCAAATATGATGCCATCCATGTTAATGATCCTTCCTCTATCCCTACCAACCAAAGTCTTTGCAACAGTTTTCTATGCTGAACCAAATCAAAAGCTTTACTAAGGTCCACGAAAACCGCCCCAGTGGCCTTTCCCAAATCCAGTGATGTTACTACTTGATTATGTAAATCCAGTAGGCAGTGTTCATGGACCTCCCCATTCTAAACCCATGTTGTTTATCTGAAAAAATTACATTTGATTCCATGTAATGACTAATTTGAGAATGAACACTACGTTCTAAAATTTTTGATAGTACTGGAAATATCGTAATTGGTCTATAATTAGACGGTACAATACTATCCCCTTCCTTATAAAATGGTATCACCTTTCCAATTTTCCACACATCAGGTACTACTGAATTAGTACGACTCCAATTTAAAAGACAGGCTACTATTGGTGCTAGAATATCCGCACCAATCTTAAGAAATCTAGCTTCAACTCCACCTAAACCACCTGTGTTACTTACATTTAAATTTTGTAACTGTTTTTGTCCTTCACTTACACTTAAAGATCTAAAACTGAACCTATTTGCTTGCTGTATCCCATACTTATCTTTTAGTTCAGCAATCAATTCCATTACAGATATGTCAGCTGTTTGTTCTTTTGGTAATGGAACATTCAAATCAGGTAGATTAAGAAAATAGGAGTTTAATATTGTAGCAATTCTAGCCAGGTCTTCAATTATATATCCCTCCTGTAACAAGCTTTTCACCATATTACTTTTATCACTATATTTTAAATCAGAAATAAATTTCCAAAACATTTTCGAATCTTTTACTTTCTCTAATCTAATCAAGTGATATTTACTCTTTGCTATCCTAATATTCTTTTTACATTTATTTCCCCAACCTTTAAAACTTTCCCAGTCTTCTAACTTATTTGTCTTCCTAGCTTTCTGCCATATTCTATTTCTAATCCTTATTTACTTTTTTATTTCGTCTGTTATCCATGGGTCTTCTCTATTTTTCTCATTTTTGCACCATTGGGGCATGCTTATTTATCATTATCAGTAAAGAATCATTAAATTCCTGTACAGCTAAATTAATGTCAGGAATCAAAAATCATCCATTCCATTAAAACTTCTGAGAGTATCTTTAAATTGGGTCTCATTAAACCTTTTATAGTCCCTTTCACAATTAATATTTTCATTTGGAACAGATAAAACATGATTCCCTATTTTACATATTATAGGATTGTGATCACCAAGATTTATAGGCAGTACATCCCAATGCTCAATATCCAGTTCCTGAGAAACAAACAAAAGATCTAAAATACTTCAATGATTATTTAAGTAAGTGGTTCTTGTTGGTTTTTCAATTAACTGTTTTAGGCCCAAACATTCAAAACCCTTTTTAGCCTAATACCTCTAGCCTGGTTCCAATCTGTATTAAAATCACCTATAAGAACAACCCTTTTATCCTTTATTTTATCCAAAAGAAAATCTGCAAAGGTATCAAAATATTTAAGTTTTGTTTTAGGAGGAGCATAAAACACTCCCACAGTCAATTTAATTTTAAACAAATCAATTACTAAACAATCTATTCCTTCATAATGTTCTGATAATGACACCTTATAGAGACCAAGGTTGTCTTAAATATAGCATTACCCCTCCACCTCTCTTTTTTCTATCTGTTCTTTCTAATCTATACCCTTTTAAATTAATTTCATCATTTCCAATTCCCGAATGAAGCCATGTCTCTGATATTACAATTAAATCATATTTCTTGTCTGATACCCAAGCTCTGCTTTTGTATACAATACTTCTTGCATTCTCATGATATAAAGTAATACTTTCAACATTCTTTGGGCCCGGGTTAACTTCAATATTCCCACTCTGCATCAACAAACATGTACAAAATAAACTTCCAATACCTATATTATTTATTTTATTTTTAAATTTTATTGTACTTGCCTGTCGTATAAATCTATGTTTTTCATTAGTAAAATGATTCCTCCTTGCATGAAAATTGTGTGCCCAAAGCCTGTGAAACTTTTGGGAAAGGACCCACTACAGCAGCAAAATACACATGCAACCTCTGATGCAGTTGAATCGAAGGAGACAGTCGGCTCTCTGTCTCCTGATACAGTGTTCACTTTTCCTAAACATAAAGCGCGTCCTGGATGGAGCAAGGTTCAGGACCATCGAAGCGCTCGCTCGCACAGCTCCGCTGCTATAAATATTGCAGGATCAAAAAAAAAATCAACAAATGGCAGAAGAACCAGGAGGCCTGAATTTGTCTACGCAAAGGTAATTATGGTATACTGGATGGGAGTTGTCTGATATGGGTACTTGGTCACAGGGCTCACAGGATCAGTCCTACTGGAAAATGCAACGCAGAAAGTGGCCACCATCAGTACAGACATGAGCTCCAATGTTACACCCCGGGGTAATTAAATGTGTCATTGAAAGTAAGTGAAGTTAATGTTGTGCATAACAGCAATGTTACAAATAATCATAGTGAGGTACCATTATAGGATATGTCCAGGGCTCCTAGTAAGCAGATTGAAATAGAGGTTGCACGCAGTGAGGTTTTGGATAATGGGGATGCAGAGAATATTTCCAGAGCCTTGAGAGGTGGAGAACAAGTCTTTTGATCAATCCGTTTAAATGCTTCATTGGCAAGCTTTTAAACTAGTCAAGGGGGGGAGGCACTGATAAGCAGCAGGAAAATCCCAGCCTCTCCCTACAAAACAGGGTACTAAATGAGAAAAAGACCAAGGTAGAAAGGTCAGTGGGGGATGCTGCAACAGAAGGTAAGGCCATCAAAAAATAGAGAGCAATGAGTACCAATGCCCGTAGTCTTAGTAACAACCTTCGTGACTTAGTGGCCTTGATGGAGAAGGAACATCTGGATATCGTGGCAGTCACAGAAACTGGTACACAGAAAACCATGACTGGGACGTAAACATACCAGGATACACTATCTACAGGAGTGACAGGGAGAGTAAAAGAGGAGGAGGAGTAGCTCTTTACATAAGGGAAGGAATCAAAGCAACATAACAAAAGGGTAAACAGGAAGGAGAAGAAGCACTGTGGGTAAATTTGGAGACCGGCAATGGCACCACAATCCGCAGAGGGGTTGTATACAGACCCCCTTCTCAGGGGGAGGAAATGGACAAGGAAATGATAGAAAGTATACTTAGAATGGCAGAAAAAGGGGAGATATTGCTGATGGGTGATCTGAATATGCCATATGTTAACTGGAGTGCAGTTGCAGCAGCCACTTTGAATAGTGAGATTATTCCAGATGCCCTACAGGGGGCATGCCTTAGACAACTAGTATTGGAGCCCACTCGAGAGGGAGCAATCTTAGACCTGGTTCTCTCAAATGGAGACGAAGAGAGGATCACAGATGTAGCAGTTGGTAGCCATCTGGGAACTAGCGACCATCGAACAGTATGGTTCACAATAAACACAGCAATAGAGTCAAGCCATACAAAGGCAAAAGTACTGGACTTTAGGAGGGCTGACTTTGCCAAAATGGGTGAGTGCCTAAGGAATGCACTACCAAATTGGCAGGAAGGAGGGGTGGAAGAACAATGGGGAATAAAAAAAAACTGCCATCACAGAGGTAACAAGCCCTTGAGTGAAGAAAATAAAATGAAACGAGGGAAGAAACCACTATGATTCTCAAAGGAAGTGGCAGTGAAGGTTCAAAAGAAAAAGAAAGCATTCAGGAAGTACAAGGAATCGCAGAAGGAACAGGACAGAGAACTGTATCAGTTAAAGTAAAAGGAAGCTGGGAAGGCAGTCAGAACAGCAAAGGCCCAAACCGAGGAAAAGATAGCCAACTCAGTTAAGAAGGGGGATAAAAAATTTTATCAGTACATCAGGGGCGAAGGAAGACCAAGGGAGGGATAGTGAGGCTTAAAAAAGGGAGGGAGGGTGGGCAGAGGGTGACTGTGAAAAGGCAGAAATACTCAACAAATATTTTGCTCAGTATTTACAAAGGAAGAGGGGAGAGGTACCTAAAACAAACAGTAGAAACACTCTGGATACAGAAGTTGATACCAGTCCATTTACAGAAGAAAGGATTCGGAAAGAACTCTTAAAACTGAAGGTGGACAAAGCAATGCGGCCTGATAGGATTCATCCCAGAATTCTAAAAGAACTAAGGGTAGAACTAGTGACACCACTGACTACCCTCTAACAAATCATGGGAGGATGGGGTGGTACCTGAGGACTGGAGGAAGGCAGATGTGATTCCCCTTCACAAGAGTGGGAGCAAGGCAGAAGCAGGAAACTATAGACCTGTTAGTTTAACCTCAGTGGTAAGGGAAAATGATGGAATCACTTCTGAAGGAAAGAACTGTCGAGTACCTAGAGGCCAAAGAGGCACAGGACCCAAGGCAGCATGGATTCACAGCGGGAAGGTCATGCCAGACAAATCTGATAGATTTCTTTGACTGGGTAACCAAAGTAGTTGATAAGGGAGGGGCTGTGGACATGGCCTACCTAGACTTTAGCAAGGCATCTGACACAGTCCCACACAAAAGATTAATATACAACTTAGCCAGCCTGGGAGTGGGTCCCAAGATGACAGCCTGGGTAAAGAATTGGCTAGAGAATAGGACACAGGGTAATAGTAAATGGAGTGCACTCTGAAGAAGGGGTTCTGGTGGGTGCTGCAGGGTTCAGTATTGGGGCCGTTCCTCTTCAATGTCTTTTATAGCGACATTGCAGAGGGACTGGAAGAGAAAAGTATGTCTCTTTGCAGATGACACAAAGATTTGCAACAGAGTTGATGCACAAGGTGGGGTGGAAAGGATGAGAAGGGACTTGGCAAGGTTAGAGGAATGATCAAATGTATGGCAGCTTAGATTCAATGCTAAGAAGTGAAAGGAACACCTGGAAACAAAAACCTAGGGAAAGAGTACACAATGGGGTGTGAGATACTAACAACAAAAAATGGAAAGGGACCTGGGGGCAGTCATATCAGATGACCTAAAGGTGGGCAAGCAATGTGATAGGGCAGCAAGGAGGGCTGGGGGATACTGGGATGCAAAGGAGAGCATCACCAGTAGAAAACAGGAAATTATTATCCCTCTGTACAGACAGCTGGTCAGACCCCATCTGAGTACTGCGTGCAGTTCTGGAGACCCAATCTCCACAAAGACATAGACAGGGCGTAGCTGTCCAGAGGAGGGCAACTAAAATGGTGCAGGGTCTGCACCAGAAAACATATGAAGAGAGACTTAATGAGCTTAACATGTATACCCTTGAGGACAGGAGGGAGAAGGGGACATGATAGAAACCTTTAAGTACCTCAAGGGAATCAACAAAGTCCAAGAGGGTAGCATCTTTCAAAAAGAGGTGTGCAAGAACAAGGGGGCACAATTTGAAGATGGGGGGGCGGCTCAGAGGTAATTTAAGGAAGTATTTTTTCACAAAGAGGGATGTGGATGTATGGAACGGCCTTCCGGAGGAGCTTGTGGAGTCAAAAACAGTGGTGGAATTCAAGCATGCATGGGACAGTCATAAGGCAATTCTAGGGGGTTGGGATAGGAAGAAGTTGGCTGCTGGTTAACTAGGATCTGCAGCTTATCCATCGGGTAGGGAAATGGGCAGACTGGAAGGGCCAAGCAGTCCTTATCTGCCGTCAAATTCTATGTTTCTATGAGGTTGATGAAGCCATTAGAGTAGGCCCTACTAATGAGGTTATCAATCAGTTAACAGATGAAGGACATGAAGCTCCTTTAAAGATTTCGGATTTATTTCAGAACAGGAAAGAACCTGCTCCACGGCGTAATGCGGAGTGGATACTGTACAAAGTGGGGTTACAGGAGGTCCCAGACAGAGTTTACATTGCTAAGGCCTTACTGAAGAGCTCCATGAGGTCCTTCTCTTCTGAGATGTTTGCCCTTATCAACCTTGGAAATGCTAACTTTGATGTTACTTTTAAAAATATTTCTACTTTGGATAGGTTTTGGGCACAATATAATGTATGCACAAATACTCCCCCCTCTGGTCGCCCTTCCAAAACCCACTATTAAAACCATAATGGTTATGCTCAAAAATGAAGGCGTTCACATAGAAAACATTTTATTTTGGCTTCAACAACGCTGTGAGGTTCTGGGCACCCCTTCCCCTACACTAGACAGCGAACAGATTTGGGATGGAGGTTGGAGGATGGCATGGGGTCAAAATGTCGTACGGCAGAATGCCGTGCAACTCAATCGCATTGTACGATTCCTTTATTTTTTTTGATCTGTGGGGGCTCGCCACACACCCCACATATGGGGGTTAGGTGCCTCCAGACCTCCCACTTAGGATTTTAACTCTGGGCGTCCAACATGGAGAATGCACATATCCTTGTTCGCATATAATGCCGTGCATGCTATTAAGCTGCATAAACATTATGACCAAGGTTGGAGGATAAGTGAAAATTGTGAATAACTCTGGTACTGTCCATTTACCTAGCACATTTTATTTAGGTAGGAATAGAGGTGCTATTTTTTAAGTGGGCCAGTCCCGGTCCTGTTTTAAATGTGGATCATGGGTGCACCTAAGTTCAGCCTGCGATACGATCAAATGTAATCACTGTCTTGAGTTTGGACATAGCTCTGCAAAGTGCCTCAATCTTTTTCAGTGCAATTCATGTGAATGACCTGGGCATGCATATGGTAGATGTCCCAAGGCTTCACATAATAGGGATGATTGCCCCTCTCATGAAGGAACCATCAATACGGCACAAAAGCAGCAGGCTAAAAGGGTGGTGGAGCAGAGTCTTAGGGCAGGGATGGTTTCACTAAACAGGGGGGTCTCGGAGAATGTTAGCAGTAATTAAGAGCAAGGACAAGATGCTGCACCAGATCATACAACTGAGGTTGAGGGTATGGCAACACAGGCAGGACAGGAGGATGGCAAAAGTGCTCCTTCCTCTAACCCTGCTGATGAGTCTAGGATTGTAGCTGACATGGCCCCCTCCATGATAATATGGGTTTTAAGATGGTGTCAAAAAAAAGGACAATGTTCGGGAAGAAGGTGACGCTTCAGTCTGTCCTGGAGGGAGAAAACAAGGAGGATCTTCCAGAGGATTGGAAACAGGGAAACAAATTTGCTTTATTAGGCTCAGAAACCATGGACAGGGAGTCAGAGGATGAGAGCACTGACACATCCTCATTGCTGTACACCACAGATAATGATGAAAGTGGGGGGTTACAGTCCATTGCCAAAAGAACTAGGCAGTGCAGGAAAGCAAGACTCATTCAATTTTGTAATAGGAAAAGGTTTTGCAGCCATACTCTAAAATAGAAACAGAGAATTTGATGGCAGATAAGGACCGCTTGGCCCACCCAGTCTGCCCATTTCCCTACCTAATGGATAAGCTGCAGATCCTAGTTAACCAGCAGCCTACTTCTTCCTACCCCCACCACCTAGAATTGCCTTATGACTGTCCCATACATGCTTGAATTCCACCACTGTTTTTGACTCCACAACCTCCTCCGGAAGGCCGTTCCATGCATCCACAACCCTCTCTGTGAAAAAATACTTCCTTAAATTACCTCTGACCCGTCCCCCTCTATCTTCAAATTGTGCCCTCTTGTTCTTGCACACCTACTTTTTTGAAAGATGCTACCCTCTTGGACTTTGTTGATTCCTTGAGG
Organism: Neoceratodus forsteri; assembly: GCA_016271365.2. Classification (NCBI taxonomy): domain Eukaryota; kingdom Metazoa; phylum Chordata; order Ceratodontiformes; family Ceratodontidae; genus Neoceratodus; species Neoceratodus forsteri. The sequence continues at coordinate 1,139,111,932 of CM028133.1, forward strand.
TACTTGAAAGTTTCTATCATGTCCCTCCTCTCCCTCCTTTCCTCGAGGCTATACATATTAAGCTCCTTAAGTCTCTCTTCATATGTCTTCTGGTGCAGACCCTGCACCATTTTAGTCGCCCTCCTCTGGACAGCTTCCATCCTGTCTATATCTTTGCGGAGATTGGGTCTCCAGAACTGCACGCAGTACTCCAGATGGGGTCTGACCAGCTGTCTGTACAGAGGGATAACAACTTCCTGTTTTCTACTGGTGATGCCTCTCCCTATACATCCCAGTATCCCCTCCAGCCCTCCTTGCTACCCTCTCATATTGCTTGCCCACCTTTAGGTCATCTGATATGACTACCCCCAGGTCCCTTTCCATTTTTGTTGTTATTCTCTCACCCCCCATTGTGTACTCTTCCCCTGGGTTTTTGTTTCCCAGGTGCATTATATTGCACTTCTTAGCATTGAATCTAAGCTGCCATACATTTGACCATTCCTCTAACCTTGCCAAGTCCCTTCTCATCCTTTCCACCCCACCCTGTGCATCAACTCTGTTGCAAATCTTTGTGTCATCTGCAAAGAGACATACTTTTCCTTCCAATCCCCCTGCAATGTCGCGTATAAAGACACTGAAGAGGAACGGTCCTAATACTGAACCCTGCAGTATCCCACTAGTAACCCCCCTTTATTCAGAGTGGTCTCCATTTACTATTTCTCTCTGTGTCCTATTCTCCAGCCAATTCTTTACCCAGGATGTCATCTTGGGACCCACTCCCAGGCTGGCTAACTTGTATATTAATCTTTTGTGTGGGACTGTGTCAAATGCCTTGCTAAAGTCTAGGTAGGCCATGTCCACAGCCCCTCCCTTATCAACTACTTTGGTTACCCAGTCAAAGAAATCTATCAGATTTGTCTGGCATGACCTTCCCGCTGTAAATCCATGCTGCCTTGGGTCCTGTGCCCCACTGGCCTCTAGATACTCGACAGTTCTTTCCTTCAAAAGTGATTCCATCATTTTCCCTACCACTGAGGTTAAACTAACAGGTCTGTAATATCCTGCTTCTGCCTTGCTCTCACTCTTGTGAAGGGGAATCATATCTGCCCTCCTCCAGTCCTCGGGGGTACCACCCCATCCTCCCATGATTTGTTAAAGAGGGTAGTCAGTGGTGTCACTAGTTCTACCCTTAGTTCTTTTAGAATTCTGGGATGAATCCCATCAGGCCCCATTGCTTTCTCCACCTTCAGTTTTAAGAGTTCTTTCAGAACCCTTTCTTCTGTAAATGGGCTGGTACCAACTTCTGTATCCAGAGTGTTTCTGATGTTTGTTTTAGATTCCTCCCTTCTTCCTTTGTAAATACTGAGCAAAAATATTTGTTTAGTATTTCTGCCTTTTCACAGTCACCCTCGCCCACCCTCCCTCCCCTTTATTAAGCCTCCACTATCCCTCCCTTGGTCTTCCTTCGCTCCCTGATGTACCTATAAAGGTTTTATCCTCTTAACTGAGTTGGCTATCTTTTCCTCGGTTTGGGCCTTTGCTGTTCTGACTGCCTTCCCAGCTTCCTTTTGCTTTAACTGATACAGTTCTCTGTCCTGCTCCTTCTGAGATTCCTTGTACTTCCCGAATGCTTTCTTTTTCTCTTGAACCTTTACTGCCACTTCCTTTGAGAACCATAGTGGTTTCTTACATCGTTTCATTTTATTTGCTTCACTCAAAGGCTCATTACCTCTGTGATTGCAGTTTTTATTATTTCCCATTGTTCTTCCACCCCTCCTTCCTGCCCATTTGCTAGTGCATTCCTTAGGCACTCACCCATTTTGGCAAAGTCAGCCCTCCTAAAGTCCAGTACTTTTGCCTTTGTGTGGCTTGACTCCATTGCTGTGTTTATTATGAACCATACTGTTCGTTGGTCGCTAGTTCCCAGATGGCTACCCACTTACATCTGTGATCCTCTCTCCATCTCCATTTGAGAGAATCAGGTCTAATATTGCTCCCTCTCGAGTGGGCTCCAATACTAGTTCTCTAAGGCATGCCCCTGTAGGGCATCTAGAATAACTCCACTCTTCGAAGTGGCTGCTGCAACTGCATTCCAGTTAACATCTGGCATATTCAGATCACCCATCAGCAATAGCTCCCCTTTTTCTGCAATTCTAAGTATACTTTCTATCATTTCCTTGTCCATTTCCTCCCCTGAGAAGGGGGTCTGTATATAACCCCTGTGCGGATTGTGGTGCTATTGCCGGTCTCCAAATTTACCCACAGTGCTTCTTCTCCTCCCTGTTTACCCTTTTGTTCTGTTGCTTTGATTCCTTCCCTTATGTAAAGAGCTACTCCTCCTCTTTTACCCTCCCTGTCCCTCCTGTAGATAGTGTATCCTGGTATGGTTACGTCCCAGCCATGGTTTTGTGTGTACCACATTTCTGTGACTGCCACAATATCCAGATGTTCCTCCTCCATCAAGGCCACTAATTCAGGAACCTTGTTACCCAGACTACAGGCATTGGTACTCATTGCTCTCCATTTTTTGATAGCTATACCTTCTGTTGCAGCATTCCCCACTGACCTTTCTACCTCGGTCTTTTTCTCATTTAGTACCCTGTTTTGTAGGGAGAGGCTGGGATTTTCCTGCTGCTTATCAGCACGAGGGAGGGGAGCCTGGCTAGTCGTTGGGATGTGTCGAAAGTCATAGTTACTGTTTTTTTCACGTTTAGAGAGAGCTGGTGAGAGTTGAACCAGTGCTGGACTTTGTTGAAGTCTGCCTGGAGGGTAGAGGCAACTGAGACCGAGGAGGAGCCAGAGGAAACTAAGACAGTGTCGTCTCCATACATGTGGATCAAGGAGGCGGAACGGGTTTGTGGCAGGTTGTTTAGGAAAATGGAGAATAGGGTGGGACCACGCACCGAACACTGGGGGACACCAGTGGACATGGGGAGGGGTGGGGATGTGGCATCCGCAATCCTTACAGACTGAGTTTGGTCTGGAAGATAGGTGCTGAACCACTCAGTAGCAGATGTGGGGAGGCCAAAGTCAGAGAGGCATGACAGTAACAGGGGGTGGGAGACCGTATCGAAGGCTTTAGCCAGATTGATGAAGATGGCAGAGGTGATGAGACCTCTATCCATTCCAGACTGGATGGTGTCAGTGAGCCTTAGTAAGGAGGAGGCAGTGCAGTGATCCTTCTTGAAGCCGTACTGGTAGGGTGTGAAGAAATTTGAGTCAGAAAGATAGTAGGTTAGCTGGGCAAGCACAAGGAGTTCTTCCAGTTTCGCCAGAGCAGGGAGGAGGGAGATCGACTGGTAGTTTGAGGTGGAGGTGGAGGCGCCTCCTTTGGGGAAAGGGATAACAATGGCGTGCTTCTAGGACAGATGCAGTGGCGAAGGATTGATTTAGGTGGTAGGCAATTGGGGTGGCTATGGCTCAGGCCGAGAGGAACAGAAGTTTGGGGTCCAGTCCATCAGGGGAATTCCCTTTTGAGGGGCTTAAAGTTAGCAGGGCCTCTACAGCTTCAGCCGGTGAGATTTCCTTGAAGGTGAAGGTACCTGTATCATGAGGTACCTATAGCCCTGTAAGTGGTGAGGGAGGTGATGTGCAGGGTAAAACATAGAAACATAGAATTTGATGGCAGATAAGGACCGCTTGGCCCACCCAGTCTGCCCATTTCCCTACCTACTGGATAAGCTGCAGATCCTAGTTAACCAGCAGCCTACTTCTTCCTACCCCCAACCCCCAGAATTGCCTTATGACTATCCCATGCATGCTTGAATTCCACCACTGATTTTGACTCACAACCTCCGAAGGCCATTCCATGCATCCACAACCCTCTCTGTGAAAAAATACTTCCTTAAATTACCTCTGAGCCCCCTCTATCTTCAAATTGTGCCCTCTTGTTCTTGCACACCTCTTTTTTTGAAAGATGCTACCCTCTTGGACTTTGTTGATTCCCTTGAGGTACTTGAAAGTTTCTATCATGTCCCCCCTCTCCCTCCTTTCCTCGGGGCTATACATATTAAGCTCCTTAAGTCTCTCTTCATATGTCCTCCGGTTGCAGACCCTGCACCATTGAATCTCCCTCCTCTGGACAGCTTCCATCCTATGTCTTTGCGGAGATTGGGTCTCCAGAACTGCACACAGTACTCCAGATGGGGTCTCACCAGCTGTCTGTACAGAGGGATAATAACTTCCTGTTTTCTACTGGTGATGCCTCCCCCTATGCATCCCAGTATCCCCCAGCCCTCCTTGCTGCCTTCTCACATTGCTTGCCCACCTTTAGGTCATCTGATATGACTACCCCCAGGTCCCTTTCCATTTTTGTTGTTGTTAGTATCTCACCCCCCATTGTGTACTCTTCCCCTGGGTTTTTGTTTCCCAGGTGCATTACCTTGCACTTCTTAGCATTGAATCTAAGCTGCCATACATTTGACCATTCCTCTAACCTTGCCAAGTCCCTTCTCATCCTTTCCACCCCACCCTGTGCATCAACTCTGTTGCAGATCTTAGTGTCATCTGCAAAGAGACATACTTTTCCTTCAGTCCTTCTGCAATGTAAACATAAAGACATTGAAGAGGACAGTCCTAATACTGAACCCTGCGGACCCCGCTAGTAACCCTCCTTTCTTCTGAGTGGACTCCATTTACTATTACTCTCTGTGTCCTATTCTCCAGCCAATTCTTTACCCAGGCTGTCATCTTGGGACCCACTCCCAGGCTGGCTAACTTATATATTCATCTTTGTGTGGGACTGTGTCAAATGCCTTGCTAAAGTCTAGGTAGGCCATGTCCACAGCCCCTCCTGATCTACTACTTTGGTCACCCAGTCAAGAAATCTATCAGATTAAGTCTGGCATGACCTTCCCGCTGTAAATCCATGCTGCCTAGGGTCCTGTGCCCTTCTGGCCCACTAGATCTGCGACAATTCTTTCCTTTAGAAGTGATTCCATCATTTTCCCTATCACTGAGGTTAAACTAACAGGTCTATAGTTTCCTGCTTCTGCCTTGCTCCCACTTTTGTGAAGGGGATCACATCTGCCCTCCTCCAGTCCTCGGTACCACCCCATCCTCCCATGATTTGTTAAGAGGGTAGTCAGTGGTGTCACTAGTTCTACCCTTAGTTCTTTAGAATTCTGGGATGAATCCCATCAGGCCCCATTGCTTTCTCCACCTTCAGTTTTAAGAGTTCTTTCAGAACCCTTTCTTCTATAAATGGGCTGGTATCAACTTCTGTATCCAGAGTGTTACTACTATTTGTTTTATGTACCTCCCTCTTCCTTTGTAAATACTGAGCAAAATATTTGTTTAGTATCTCTGCCTTTCACATTCTCCTCTGCCCACCCTCCCTCCCTTTATTAGCCTCACTATCCCTCCCTTGGTCTTGCTTTGCTCCTGATGTACCTATAAAGGTTTATTCCCTTCTTAACTGAGTTGGCTATCTTTTCCTCAGTTTGGGCCTTTGCTGTTCTGACTGCCTTCCAGCCTCCTTTTGCTTTAACTGATACAGTTCTCTGTCCTGCTCCTGCCTGATTCCTTGTACTTCCTGAATGCTTTCTTTTCTCTTGAACCTTCACTGCCACTTCCTTTGAGAACCATAGTGGTGTCTTACATCGTCTTGTTTTGTTTATTTGCTTCACACAAGGCTCGTTACCTCTGTGATGGCAGTTTTATTATTCCCCATTGTTCTTCCACCCTCCTTCCCGCCCATTTGCTAGTGCATTCCTTAGGCACTCACCCATTTCAGCAAAGTCAGCCCTCCTAAAGTCCAGTACTTTTGTCTTTGTATGGCTTGACTCTATTGCTGTGTTTATTGTGAACCATACTGTTCGGATGGTCGCTAGTTCCCAGATGGCTACCACTTCTACATCTGTGATCTCTCCATCTCCATTTGAGAGTATCAAGTCTAATATTGCTCCCTCTCGAGTGGGCTCCAGTACTAGTTGTCTAAGGCATGCCCCTGTAGGGCATCTAGAATAACTGCACTCTTCAAGTGGCAGCTGCAACTGCCTCCAGTTAACATCTGGCATATTCAGATCACCCATCAGCAATATCTCCCTTTTCTGCCATTCAAGTATACTTTCTATCATTTCCTTGTCCACTTCCTCCCCTGAGGAAGGGGTCTGTGATCTAACCCTGTGCGGATTGTGGTGCCATTGCCTGTCTCCAAATTTACCAGTGCTTCTTCTCCTCCTCTGTTTACCCTTTTGTTCTGTTGCTTTTATTCCTTCCCTTATGTAAAGAACTACTCCTCCCTCTTTACCCTCCCTGTCCCTCCTGTAGATAGTGTATCCTGGTATGTTTACGTCCCAGTCATGGTTTTTGTGTACCATGTTTCTGTGACTGCCACGATATCAGATGTTCCTCCTCCATCAAGGCCACTAATTCAGGAAGCTTGTTACCTAGACTACGGGCATTGGTACTCATTGCTCTCCATTTTTGATGGCCTTACCTTCTGTTGCAGCATCCCCCACTGACCGTTCTACCTTGGTCTTTTTCTCATTTAGTACCCTGTTTTGTAGGGAGAGGCTGGGATTTTTCTGCTGCTTGTCAATGCCTCCCCCATTGACTAGTTTAAAAGCTTGCCAATGAAGCATTTAAACCGATTGCTCAAAAGACTTGTTCCCTTCCTGCACAGATGCAGACCATCCTGCCAGTATAGGCTGGTGTCCCTCCAGGTGGAACCCCAGTCCCCAATGAAGCCAAACCCCTGTGCTCCGCACCATTTTTTCAACCATTCATTAAACTGCATGGTGCCAATTACCCTCACCTCCCCCATGCCTTTGACAGGCAGCACCTCTGAGAAGGATACTGTGTTTGCTACTTGTCTTAGGCCCCTCCCCAACTCTGCAACGTCCTCCTGCACTGCTCTAACCTCATGATGAGCCAAGTCATTTGTCCCTAGGTGGACAATTACGTCCAGCTCAGAATCCCTTGCAGCTGTTGTTGTGATCCTGAGGATGCGCTTCCTGTCCCTCCAAGCCATGGCACCAGGCAGGCACCTTACTTCAGATTTCCCAGCTCCTCCCAGTTCTATCCCCCTAATAATTGGAGTCCCCACCAGGGCCTGCTTCCTTTGCTTGTGGTGTCCTCTGCCTCCTTCCTGTGGGCCTCCTTGTGACAGTTGTCCTCAGCCTCCTTAGTCTCCTCTGCGGGTGCATCTATAGGGGAGCTATGCTCCCCCAGAATGGCGTATGGATTGTGGTGTGTAACATCTGACTGGGTGTGCCTCTGTTTCACCATCATCATCCTCCCTGAGCCCACTGTGGTCCAACTGCTGTGCTTTCTTTGCAACCTCTGAGGTAGTGGTGGTGGTTCTGGTGCTCCCCTGGATGGGGAGGTTCCTTCCTACTGTCCATTGTGGCCTGGGGAAGGTCCCGTGCTACTGTCAGTGTGGCCTGAAGGCAGACGCTTCCTCCCTCCAGGGCAGACAGTTGTCTGCAAATAGGGCAGCATCTCAGCCTCCAGAAAGACTCCCGGAAGACTGCTGCCCACAGCCATTACATTCACTACTCCCACAATTTTTTTTTTTTTTTTTGTGTGTGATTGGTTTGTAATGTAGAAATATATATTTATATTATACAATGTTTATGCTTATATTGTCAGTGCAGTGTGCTAGAGAGGATATGACAGTGACATGCACCTTGCACTCTTGAGAAATGATGTCAGAACCCCAGGTATAAAGGAACTATTTCCAGGGTGGGTGGGTGAGGTGGGAAGGGTTGGGCCTAAACTGTGCCTCGCAAAACAATCAGCTAGAAGCTCTGACCCACTGCTGCAATGAGTGCCTTCCTGTCAGGAAGATGCCCTACACAACAATTTGATAGAGAAATACCCTGCTAATCAATCAGAGAAAAATCCACACATCCAAGTCAGACACAGAAACCTTCCCAGCCCCAAAACAGGCCTGGTGGTTTGTGCTCTGAGAGGCTGTCCGCCCAAAATAAGTCAGCTGTGCTTTAAACTCTTTCTGCACTGAAAATCTAAGAATTGTAACAAACAAACGAACCTTAATCCACCACCTCTGTTTGCTTGAAAGACCGCCTTTTCCTGTTTCACACTGCAGGTTTTCTGTGACCACTCCTTAACCCCAGTAACTCTGTTTAAAAGAGTTTAACTATCAGAAACTCCTACGCACCAGTAAATTATTTAAAAATAGTTTCAGTCCCAAAAGCCTAGTAGTCAATCCAGCTACCCCAAGGGACAACCAGAAGGAAGTATTTAAACACTTATGAGTTACTTCCAAGATAAGCAGAGTTTGCAAGTTTCTTTTCAACTCCTCAGCCACCTGAAATTTAAAAATAGTTTAACTGTCAGCAAATCCTAGTAGACAATCTAGCTACCTCAAGGACCTACCCAAATGCAGTATTTAAATCCTTCTGAAGTTACTAACAAGATAAACAGAGTTTACAAGCCCCTTCTTGGTTAAACCCTAAATAAATATGTGAATAAAAAGCAATTACCAAGGGTAGTTAGTTTCACCTCCCACAGAATTAAGCAAAAGTGCACGTTTGTTGCAGATATCAAGTGCAATATAGAATTTCTCACACAGCTCGCAGTTGAAGAAAGCAGTATCCTTCCAGCTCCAGCAAATGTGCTTTGGGTAGAGAGGAAAGGAGCGAAGAGGCGCAGGTGGAGAAGTATAAATTGAACTCAGCAGTGACTGCATTTGGATCTGAGAGAATGGAGTTGTTTACGCTAAGGTGAGGTGAGGGCTTAGCCACGGGGTGAGAAGAGGGAGTGTATGACCTTCCAGAACTTGGAGGGACTATTTAGGTTAGACTGGAGGGAGGATCTAAAATACTCTGCTTTAGCTAGCCAAGTTGCTCTGGTGCACAAGTTCCACAGACACTGGTAGTGGAAGAGGTGATGAGGTAGGGCTGAGGATTTGTAAGCTCGCCATGCTAAATCTCGGGTGTTCATACAAGCTATGAGTTCTTGGGAAATCCAAGGCAGGTGGTTTCCACGTACCCTAGTACGGAGAAGCGGGCGTGTATCCCATATCATAAGGAACGTATTTCTGAAGTGCAGTAGGGTGTCGCTCTATTGGGCTGGGGAGGAGCCAGTTTGCTAGGACAAGGTCATTGAGAAGGGGAGTGAGATTGAGGGATTTGAATGACCGTTGTACTAAGAACTTTGGGTGGGATTTAGGGTGGGGAATTTTGCGAACAAGGTAGATGTCATAGTGGTCACTTAAGGAGTCAGGAAGTAGATCTGCTTGGATGACTCTGTGAGGATGGGTGGTCAGAGCCCAGTAAATAAGGGAACGGTTACCCGATCTGAGATTTAAGCGGGCGGGATCAGTGATGATTTGGGTTAGATTTAGGGCAGCAAAATCCATCCGGGTTTTGTTGAGGACTGGTGCTAACCAATTGTGGTTAAAGTCACCCATTGTGTACAGTTCCCAGTGGGGACTAGTGAGCCGATTTGTGTAAGGAGGTCGGTGACAGTTGGCCAGACTGCCTGGTCAGCAATAAATTCTGGCAACGAATATAGGCAGCAAGAAGGGGAGAGTGAGTTGGAGCAGCAAGAGTTCATAGGCTTTAGGTTCGGCTTTAGTTAAGATTATTGAGTAGCGTATGTCCGAGCTTACGTAGATGGCTACGCCGACACCTCTGGTGGCCCTGTCCTGGTGGGCCATAGTGTATCTAGAGATTGCGACTGAGAAGTCGGGAATGTTTTTCTTAAGCCATGTTTCAGAGAGGATGTGGACATCAGGGGCGTGGTGGGCAGAGAATACTAGAAGGTGGTCGATTTTGAGGGGTAGGCTGCAAATATTTAGGTGAAGGAGGCTGAGGCCTTTGGGGAGGGGATATCCTAACAGTTGGGTGGGAATGAGAGGCAGGTGGGGGGCCAGCTGAGGTAGGTGGGGATGAGGTAGTCGGGGGTCCAGTATTTGGGTGTATGTCCACTGCAGCGAGGAGAAGGAGGGCAAGGGATAGGTGGTGAGCTAGCAAACGGAGGCAACTTAGCACAAATGACTGCCGCCGCATGCGGAGGCATGAGTAGACATTTGTGTAAGCATCGGAGGCAGTGCAAAAAGCAAGTGGTTGCAGGATAGTCCAGGAGGAGGGCCTGATTAGGAAGGGGGATGTAGAGTGGGAACAGGTAGGAGTGGGCAGGAGAGTGATCGCAGGGTTGGAGGGGCAGGGAGGAGTTACGATGTGTGGCACGAAAGGGGAGGAAGGCATGGGGAATGTAGGAGGCATGGTGGAGAGGAGGGGTGGGAGACGGGAGAATAGACAAATGAGTAGAGGCAAGTAGCCAGACAGGTTGGCAATGGAGCCAGGATTTCGTAGTGGCATCTCGAGATGAGGAGAAAGAGAACTAAGATTGGCTGAGTCGTTAGGAGTGGATGGAACCCTAAGAAGGGCGATTGCCAATAGGCTTTGAAGGAGAGTACAGAGAGACTGGGATTGAAGATTGCAGGAGAGTGGTAGGGAGCCAATGGTAGAGCAGCCGGCAACTAATAGGGGTGGTTCCGAGGAGTGAGGGTGGGCAGATAAGAGTATTTAATCAGTGGAGGGGGTGGGTGGTGGGGCTGAAAATCAGCAGAGACAGAGAGAGAAGGGGGAGTTGGAAAATTAGCAATTCAATAGCCCTTAAGAAAATGTGGGCGCCAAAAGAGAGCTGCCTTGTTAGGGGGTGGCGTGGGGGTATACAAAAGCAGAAAGGAGCTGAATCACTTAGCACACTAAATTAAACAATTTTTTGTTGCACATCAGGAACAGGTTTTACAATTAGTAGCTTTAAACAGTAAATACAATAACATTTCTTCAGTCAGAGCCCAGTTGGCAGGGAGAGCAAAGGAGAGCCAATCCACTGAGACTGCCAGGCGGCGCCTGCAATCCAACTGGATGCACTTTCACCGTACCTGGAGGCAGATTCGGTCTGGGGCCCTGGTCTCGGTCAGCGGCTGAAGTGTGGCCAGCCGACCACTGGAAGTGTAGCAGCCCTGATCAAAGGGCAAGCAGCTGAAGGCAGCTACGATATAATAGACAGAAAGTAGCACATTTATGGGTCACTTCTGAAAAATGGAATTAGCTATGTTATCAGAGACACTGTATTGTATAAATAGGAAATAGAAATGTGAGGATATATGATTTGGTGTAAATATTTGTATCAGTCTGATTAAGACTGTATTGTTTTTGTTATGAAGTCCAAATTATTCAATAAAAATTCCCCTACTCACAGGTAGGGGAACCTATGACATCCTGGTCCTTGGCCAAGATGGCAGAGCCTTTGGATCCAGAGAAGGTGGACATGGGATTGCTACAGGAACAGAGGAGATGGCCTCCTCCTCTGTCCTAACACAGCTAGAGGAGACTACTGTTGGAGGAAAAACGATTCTGGAAGCTGAAGTGCAGATTGTAAAGCCTGCACAACATTTCATGGTGGATGGCACTGGAAATTGCAGAGGACACACAAATGCTCAAGGAAACAGAAATGGTCAAAGAACTTTACCTGTGATTTCAACGCAAGATGTGCTGAGCAAGGACTGGCAAGTTGGACAGCAGTTTCAGTCCAGAAGCCAGTATTTGCGAGTGCTCCCAGCAGAAGAAGAACGCCGCGAGCACAGCATGAGAATGAGAGGCTTATCAGGTAAACTCAATTAAACAGAGCTCGAGCCATGTGGGGATCATTCATCTACGTCTATGATCCCCAAGACTGGAGGGACATGTGTGATTGAATCCAAGGCTTGTGAGATACCAGACACGCCACGTCCGATTGAAGGAGGAGCCTTCACAACCAGAGCAGGGAAGTAAAGATTTGCTTGCAGTTATTACTAATGCCGTAGAGATGCAGAATGTGATGGCAACAGAACGGCTTGGGGGGGGGGGGATATATAGACATGATGAACTTTGATGGAACTAATTTCTAGGAAATAAACATTGCAGCACCATGCACCACAGATGCGTGAGAAGGGCGAATTGACTCAGAATCTGTAGCGGAGAACCCGAATTACGATGAAAACATTCTAATAACAGGACGAACGGTAGCTGAAGCTCTAAAATCTGCAGGATGGGTGAAACGCTCTACAAATCATCCATGGGAGTCTCCTGAAAGAACCTGCATGGATCACATGGATCCCAGAGTACTCACCCCGGAGAACTTACTAACTGCCCTGTATTGTTCCCTTTTTCACATAAAGATCCTCAGTTTCCCCAAAAGCAACGAAGATTTGATCACAACATACCTCCTGCAGACACAGTAGATGACCTAGAGCTCCAACTCTGAAGCTGTTAATTTGAATTCAGAACCTACATCCGGGGAGCACAATAACAACAGCTACAACACTAGGTCTTCTAAGACCAGAGTGGCGTGCGCAAACAACAGAACATACATGAGCGTCTTCAGGCACCCCAAAAGCATGAATAGAGTTCGTATAAATACATCTGAATGTGCCAGCAGAAACAGACCACCCAGTCTATCTAAGCCTGCTCAGAGTGTGCAGCCAACACCCCTAGTTTGTAGCTGCCCCAACCCCCCCTTTGTCATCCACTGCCACCCCACCCTCACTCTCCGTTTCCTGTCCGTGCCCTTTTGAAGCTGTTCACAGATTTACATGATACCACCCATTATGGTAGGGCGTTCCATTTTGCTACCACCCTCTCTGTGAGATAGTGTCTCCTCATCTCCCTCCTAAATCGTCCCCCCTCGATTGTTAGCCCATGCCCCCTGGTGACCCTCCCCCACCTTAACTTAAAGACCCCATCTGCCCCATCCGTATTGATTCCCCTCAGATACTTGAATGTCTCTATCATGTCCCCCGTCCCTTCTATCCTCCAGGGTGTAAATATTGAGGTCTCCCAGCCTGCTGCCATAGTCTCTCCCCTCCATTCCACATATCATCTTTGTTGCCCTCCTCTGCACCCCCTCCAGCAGCCTGATATCATGCTTTAGGTATGGCCTCGAGAAATCCACACAATACTCCAAGTGAGGCCTTACCAACGATCTGTAGAGGGGGAAGATCACCTCACTTCGCCTGGACGAAAACCCCCTCACTATGCACCAGCATTTTGTTCACTTTTGCAGCCACTCTCCTGCACTGGGCAGTGTTGTTCATGCTCCCTGTTATCATTACCCCAAGGTCCTTCTCCTCCTCTGTGATCCCCCGCTTAATCCCCCCAGCCAGTATTCTCTCCTTGGGTTCTTCATGCCAAAGTGCATAACCTTACACTTCTTTGCATTGAACCCCAGCTGCCACTTCTCTAGCTTGCATAAGTCCCCCTGCAGCTGCTTCCATCCCTCCTCTCCATCCACCACTGTTCCGATTTTGGTGTCGTCAGCAAACAGACTTACCTTGCTCACCACCCCATGTCCAATGTCTGATATGAAGAGTCCAAACTATACTGGCCCCAACACAGAGCCCTGAGGCACCCCACTCATCACCGGCCTTGGAGTTGAGAGCTCACCCCTCACTACTGCCTGTTGCAGCCTCCCACTCAGCCAGCTTGTAATTCAGTTTATCATTTTTGTCCCTACTCCTATACCAGTTAGCGTCCCCCCAAGATGCCCATGAGGCACCGAATCGAAGGCCTTGCTGAAGTCCAAGTAAAGAACATCCACCACATGACCCATATCCAGTTCATCTGTCAGTCATAATATTGTATCAGGTTGGTTTGACAAGACTTCTCTGAAACAAACTCATGCTGCCTCATATCCTGGAGGCCATTGTCCTCCAGGTATGACACAAGTCTTTCCTTTAGTATCGTTTCCATGAGTTTGCACACAATGGAGGCGAGACTTACCAGTCAATAATTAGCTGGTTTATCCCTTGGCCCGTTCTGGTATAATGGCACTACATGTGCCATCTTCCAGTCCAGTGGCACACATCCCGAATCCAGGGAGGTGCTGTACAGATCTGCCAATGGCTCCGCCAACACCTCTGCCATCTCCTGTCTACCTTCAGTGCCCTCAGTGCCCTCTAGGACTCTACTTGCCTCAATTCTACCATCTGTCGCCTCCTCTCCTCCTGTCCCCACTCTCCCAGCCCATGCTGGTAGCGGTCCCCCCTTTTCTTGAATGATCACGGAACAAAAGTATTCATTCAGTGCTTCTGCCTGCTCCTCCCCTTTTATTGTCCACTCCCCACCCTGTTTTATCCTCACTATTGTTTCCTTGCACTTTCTTTTCTCCATGATTTATCTAAAGAAGTCTTTCTCCCCTCATTAATTCCCTGTGCTAATCTCGGCTCCCTCTGGGCCTTGGCTTCTCTCACTTTTCTGGTTACCTCCCTGGACCACCTTGCATATTCCTCCCTGTGCACTTCCTTCCCTGTCCTCCTAAACCTCTGGTGAGCCACTCATTTTGCCCTCACCACCTCCACAACTTTGCTGTTCAACCAGCATCGTTTTCTTGCTCTGCTTCTCTTACTCTGTGCCTTGGTACAGGCTTCTGTTGCCTCTTTAACCCCCCGTTTAATAATATCCCATTTCAGCTCCACGTCCATCTCATGCCTTATGCCCTCTAGTTTCCCTTTCAGTACTTCCTGCATCCTCCCAAAGTCCACCCCCTGAAGTTTACCACCGGGTAATCGATTTCTCTGGCTCCCCAACATCGTGATATTATACCACACTGTTTGGTGATGCTGTCAGATAGTGGGTCCTCTACCTCTATTTCCCTCACTGCCTCCCATTCGACAATACCAGATCTAAGGTGTTCTTTAGCCTAGTTGGTACAGTAACCAACTGTGTCAGGACACCCTCCTGGATCGCATCCAGGAGCACCTGTTCCCTAGCACTGGAGGTGACCGGAATGCTCCAGTCAACCCCTGGCAAGTTGAAATCCCCCATGATGACCACCTTTCCTTTTCTACATACCTTTTTGATTTGTCCTGCTAGCTCCCTGTCAAGCTCCTCAGACTGGGATGGCGGCCTGTATACCTCCCCAAACCTTAGTTTCCTACCCCTTCAGTCTAGGAGCTGCAGCCAGATTGCCTCTGTTCTCCTTTCTTCTCCCTCATCCCTTGTGCATTTGATCCCGTCCCTCACGTAGACTTCCACCCCACCCCCTCCTTACGGTCCTTCCTAGATAATTTGTATCCTGGGATTGCCAGATCCCAGTCCTGGTGCTCAGTTGCCCACGTTTCTGTGACTGCTGCAATACAAAGGGGGATTAGAGGCATACCCTGACCATATTTATGTTGGCCACACACTCCTTAAAGTCAGTCTAGGCTTTTCGGCACATGACATTTATGCCCTGATACACACCTCTGGAGATCCTAATTTTGATACCAGCTTTAAGACAGCAGCCATTCTTGAACTTTTCTGGGAAAAGTATCAGGCAGTGAGAAGAACCCCAGAGTGGAGGGCATTCGTTGCTATCCCTCTTACAAAGCCTACTTACCGTACGATAACAGTGTTCAAAAATGAGGGAGTAGCTATATCCAACATTCTTTTTGGGTTGCATGCCAAGTGCACAGTGCTTGGGTTACCAGATCCTATTACTGACTCTGAAGATATCTGGATACGGGGGTGGCATATTCGGGTCCACCTGCCACAACAGAAAGGCTTACTCCAACACTTGCCTAGTTGCTTTTATTTGGGGAGGGAGCGAGGGTTTATTTTCTATTCAGGGCAACCAAAGTCATGTTTCTGCTCTGGAGCACACACGCGATATACTGAAGTGCTCACTATGTGGAGAGATTAGACATGTGGCGTTTACATGCCAGACTCCTGTGGTATGCAATCTATGTGAAGAAACAAGTCATACCTTTGAGGATTGCCCATGGGCATCACATAAAACTGAAGAATATGGATCTGATGAAGAAGAGGACAATACCCCAGCTCACAATGGTCCTGATATGGACAGAGACCCACAAAAGCAGCTTTCCACATGACATCCCTCATCGTCATTTCAACCTGCATCACCCTAAGTAGGCACCCTCAAGGTTCGGGAATACACCTTGTCACAAACCTACTCAGCAGGTCAGCCCTCTACTCCCAAAGTGCCAAACTCTGCACGTAGTCTTGTGAACAGATAACAGTACAAGGTAACCCTCTTGTCTGTTTTGTGGGTTCGAGTCACCTTTGTCACAAGTTCTAGAGGGATTCAAACTTAACCTCTTGTTAGCATACCCAATTGTCAGGCTCAGATAATTTCTGTCTTCGGGGGGCCAAATATCTTTGCCTATGTGCACCTAACCAGGTATTACAAACTGAACCCTTTTTGAACTCTATGCAAGATCTAGAGAAAACTCGTACCTCTTTCCCAGTTTGGTACCGCAATAAGCTCCTGCACGGTGTCAACTTTAAAACCATCTAAGCATCACTTAAAACAAAGCAATGTTCAAGGCACACCAGGCAGTTTCTGTTTTTAAAATATATCATTAATTTAACATATGAAAGAAATAGATGAACAGTGACCACAGAACTTTTATCACAAACAAACAAATCACTTAAACAAAACAGGTTTTAAGTGCAAACTAAATCTTCTACCACAGAATACTTATCTCCTAACAGTGCTGAATGTTGCTTTATTCAGAGTTTCAAACAAAAATGTCCCTCTTTGAAAACAGAATCATAGTTTTAAAAGCTGGTTTCTCCAGCCCCTTTTCGGATGAGGTCACTTTACTCCTCCCTATCAGGATATAATTATAAAAAATCTCTATAGGAAGCAGGATATCCTTATAAGGCAGTAAGATCCTGTGACCTCAGCATAACACCATTTCTCAATAACTCTTTGGTGTAAAAGGGTCTTTATGATCTTCACAGACTTCAAAGCCTTATGATTTCACACGGAGGTGTCATACCCTGCTTTTCTTTCCTGTAAATGTTATAAAATGGATATGTTCTTTCCTGCCAACTAGGCCACTATAATTAAGCTAGATAAACAGGATATCTCTGATCCAGACATCGCCTAGCCTGTAATTATGTCATGGCCTTGCAGGTGTTAGATCTTTATCTAATTCCTGTGGGTGGGTGTCATCTCACACACTGAGATCTGGGGGGGGAGTGAGTGAGGTCACTCCAACTGTATTGACATTTCCAGCAGATATTTCAATACTGCATTTCTTTTATATTTAAAAAAAATGAAAGAGCACTCAGAACTGGCTGTCTTCGTGTCACATACCCAACCTCCTGCCCCAGTCAGATGAAACTCTACGGGTATTGCCTCCTCAGGAGGAGATACTCTGGTAGAGATGGAAGAAATATAGCTGTCCCAAGAGTCCATGGATGGCAAAGCAGGAAGACAAGATGCTCAACTGGGAACATCTAAAGATCATGTTCAAACTATGCCACCCCCACAGACAGAGGAGTGAAAGCAACAGAAAACCAGAAGAGTGACCTGCAGTTCTTCACAAAAACTTGGTGGACAGTCTATTTTAAAGAAAGAAAGAACAACAAATTTGCATGAAGAACAGGTTCACATTATTGACCAAGAGGAAACAATGGGAGGAAAATGGGGAGGACTCCAATACATCCTCCTTAATTTCTTCACAAACAGAGAATATGATGGACTCAGGTGTGTCCCTTCAGGAGACGAGAGGAGGGACAAAGAAAAAAAAGAAATCCAAAAGAGTCACCACAAAAGCTCCAGGGTCAGAGGAAATTGAGGGTGGTGACAGCTCTATCGCATGACCTTGGAGTTTCACCTTACACTCTGATCCATCAATGTGAACAGTATTAAAAACCAGAAGAGGAGACAAACAACCTTCTCTATCATTGAAGATCACCGGTTGGATATTTGTTTTCTACAAGACACATGTCTACACACGTTAAGAGAAGCCCAACGAGCACCCAAGGAGTGGTTCAGAGGACTCTCATTTTTGTCCCTAGGGGAGGACGTGTGCTCTGGGGTGGGGTTTCTTATTCTGAGTCCTGACCTCAGAGTATCACGCCTGATTGATTTGGCACCTGGTAGGGCTTGTATTCTGGATGCAAGTATAAGGGCTTAGGATCTCCGGTTAATTAATATTTATAACTTTGATTAGCTCTTATTTTGATGTCTTTTTAATTGTGTTTATATTTTAGTTCCTAATTATTATTGATGTATGTTTTTATGTGCTTGTGCTTTGGCATCTGAAAAAGCACAATATAAATAAATGATAACTACCAAACAAAGTATCAAAGGGTCCAACCACATCTATATTTGTCTAGGTCAGTCCTCTTGGGGGGTGACTTCAACTGTATTCTATCACTATCAGATAAAACGGGCATAACACAAAAAATGTACACAGATTCTAATTTCTTGAATAGGTTGTACAAACAAGCACGGCTCAAAGACTGTGCGGCAGCCATTGGCCAGGTACCAGGTCATATGTTTTTTAAGGGAAGATTGTCAACTGGTATTGACTTTTTGTTTCCCTTTCACTGGGTCACAGTGTTGGCTTTTTCTGCATCTCCTTTTGAAAACTCAGACCACAGCTTAATAAAAACAACAGTGGGGAAGCCAACGAACAAGCGTGGATCAAACCCAGTTTGGAGGTTTAATGTAGCTAGCACTGGAAGATGCTGAGATTTGGTCAGCATTTTAATCTGAATTGGAGACAGGAGTTCAGTGTTCGAATTATATGATAATTCCTTGTTTTGGTGGCAAGACACCAAAGAGATATTAAAGTCTTATGTAGTTCCCCAGCTAAAAGGCAGCAAATAACACATTTAAATTATCTGAAACTAAGGCCCGTCCACACTACACACTGACAAGGCTGAAATGGTTCCAAACATTTACAGGCTGCAAGCGTTACAAGAGTGTACACACTGCCAGGAACAGGTGTGAAAACAGTCTGAAACTGGCACAGCCTGTCCATAATGAGATGTGAACAGTGTGTGCACCCAACCCCTGTAATGTGGAGTACATCCCATGCTGCACATGGGGAAGACAGCTACAAAGACAGAAACCCACCCAAATGACCACTCAGCTGCCTGTGTACACAGGGCACACTGAGTGCGGCAGAACAAGGCACAGTGGCACCTGTGGGGGACCAAGGGTGTGCAGCAGGTGAAGGTGTGGAACTGAAATGAGGGGAGGCCCCTACGCATGGCAAGAAGGCATGCAGTGATGCACCAACATGTGCCGGGAACAGGAACCCTGCTGCGGCCCACAGGCAGGTAAGTGGTGCACTGCCAGGACATGGCATACCATGCCCTGCTGCCACCCACCTGATGCAAGCTGCATGCCCTAGCACACACACTGCAGCCAGGCAGCACACCTAGAACCCCCACACCAGCAACCCATGGAATTGGAAGCCCCACTATGCACCTGAAAGCAATATGCGCATGCATGCACACTGCCCAAGCAAACCAGCAACATGGTATGGTGACATATGACAGTCTTTATTCCAATGCCGCCATGGCTTCTGGTGGCAGTAACACATGTAAACAATGGTGCAGCGGCAGCATGGCCATGCAGTGGACCATGTGCATTGCTGTGTAACCCCACAAAATCCCAAATGAAACTGACACTGTCATGTGAACAAACAATGCAATACAGAATGCTGGGCCACCATATGGGCGGCAGTGTACACCAACATATAAAGGAACCTATGTTTTGATCACTGTACTGTGACCAACAAGAACTACAGAAACATGCACAGGTGGCGCCTAGCAGGCACCCATGTGGCCATACTGTATCATAACCCCAGACACAACATGTCAGAGATGCTACACAACACTGTCGGGCTGACCCAGGCAATGCACTGTGTAACCAAGTGCCACCGTCGGCACATACCTCTGTGCCAACATGAACCAGGCACTGTTGACACTGGGCGGTCCCCAGTGGCATCCCCAACGGAGGAGAGAAAACAAAAAGGGAATCCCGGGTGGCAACTGGCAGGATGCACTGGTCAACCAACCCCTACAGGCTGCATGAGATATCACAGGGTGGTCCACTGGAACCCATCACTTTACAGGTCCTGTGTGAAGCTGGACATACCTGCTGTGGGTTCCATGGGGGTAGCATTGTGCAGAGCTGTGGCACCATGCATCAGGGAAGGGGTGTTGTGTGCAGTCCAGTGGTGGCTGGCATGCCACCTGTGGGGTACTGCTGTGCCAGCTAGCACCAGCCAGTGTTGCCTGGGATGTGGGTGACAGGGTGGCGAGGGCAATGGTGCAACCAGTGTACACACCACCCTGTAGTGGGGTGTTACGCCTGTGGGGCGCTAGCATAGTCGGGGGATCCATCCTGGCGGTGGCTGGCTGTGCCACACAGCCTGCCTGTCAGTGGTGGAAAATGGCAGGTTCGGCCATGCCACTAAGGATCCCAGTGGCCACTGGCACGGTGGAACACCCACAGCTGTCCAGCACACTGGGGAACTGGGCACAGGGGGGTTGGGGCTGCGGTGGTGTGTGCCATGGGGGTGGCACCCGGCCATTGCGGTGCGGCTACAGGGGGTGGCCACTGGCATTACATGGCCAGTAACTGGATCATCTGTGTGAAGAACTGCTGTGTCTGCTCTGCCTCCTGTCTCCGTATCCGCTCCTCCAATGCCCTCTCCTTCCATGCAGCTCTCTCTCCAAGTCCATCAGCTCCCTATGGTGCTCCTGCATCATTCAACGCATCGGTTCCAGCACACCCCAAGTACGTCTGCCATCCGTGCTGTCTTCGACTTCCTCTTCCTGTGGTTCACCAGGGGTACCTGGTCACCTCACCGCTTCCCAAGGCTGCCTCCTCCTGCAGTCTACTGTCACTGGTGGTTCCTGGCATTTTGTCCTGCAGGGCCAAGGACACTGGGGAGGCCTCTGCTGCGTCGGTGCCCACCGGTGTCCCTTTCACCTGGGTCTTGCCCTGGAATGGAAGAACACACCTGTCACCATTTCACACATGCAGGTACCTTACCCCACTCCCCAGCTAACCCCAGTCCCACCTCCCCATGCACCTGTGTGCCTATGCACACCACAGGTGCCACCTATCAAACTCCTCCGAGAGCACCCGTACCACCACCATTATCATGCCCATCAACATGTGCGGCGTGCCCAGACAACACCTCAACCCATGCCATATTCCAGCTCACACATTGCACAAAGCATGTACCTGTGTCGGGGCACTCCCACTGCACACAGTCGTCGCCTTCATTCCCCTGGTGTGGGCACGCGTCCCCAGTGGTGTCCCCATCATCCTCCGTGTCCAGCTCAGGGCTGTCCACCTGTGAGCTCTCCAGGATGTACACTGGTTCGGTGGTAGGCCGTGTTCCAAATATGGTATCAAACGTGTCATACAAGGGGCATGCCACATGCGCACCCCCCGAGCGTCTGCTGCTGTACCTGGTTTTATGGTACCGCAATTTCAGTTGCTTTATCTTGTCACGGCATTACTTTGCCATCTGCGTCACCCCATTCTCAAACAGGTAGTCTGCTACCTTTTGATAGACATTCGTGTTGTGCCTTGCACTGGCTAGCTCTACCTGCACCTTCTAATGGGTCCAGAACTCCACCAGCAGCTTTGTGGCCTCGTCTGACCAGGTGGTGCCGCGATCTGACATGGTCCTGCTGGCGGTCAGGGTGTCATACGGCTGTGGTCACTGCTTTTGGGTACAGGCCTGTCTACACTCCACCAGTCACAGGCAATGCTTGGGGATGGGGTCACTCTGCAGTGGTGCTGGGGTGGTGTGCCTGACACTGCTGTCCTCTGGGGCTGGATGGCATGTGCCCACTGCCCCTGGGTACCACTGTTGTTCCCTCCTTGCAGTCCTTGTATTGTTGCTGCTGGCAGCACCCCTATTGGCACTCTGTGCCTCCAGTCTACACCTCTAGAGGTGTGTGTACCCAGCGCCTCATGGCCTTTAGCCTTATGACGTTGTGCAGGCACTGCTTTGCACTGTTTCCACCTCAGTGCAGTGTATTCGGGATCCTGCGTGCCTCTCAGCCCTCAGCGCTTCCTTGTTGTTTGCCTCCATGTGCCCTCTGTACAGCACTGCTAGTCTAGCGGATGACTGGGGCTACATGGTGGTGTGTTAGATTGGTGCTAGTAGCGTGACCATTACCGTAACTGTTGTAGAATCCACCTCCTGATAGGCTTGTGTAACAGTTGCGAGCTCTGCTGCAACATTACCAGTGTAAATGCATGCCGTTATGGATGCGGTTTACACCTCTGTAATGTTATAGAAGGGTTTTGATGCTGCAGTGGGTACAGGGCCTAAAAGACAGGCTCCAGATACTGTTATCCCAAGCAGTACAAACAGGGAAGACCTTACTGAGGCCATTCAAGAGATCAAGACAGATGTGCAAATATCAATATGATAGAGCACAATCAATAATTGAGCAGAAATTTGGAACACAGGTGCGATTCAAAATGTCAACCCATATGATAGCTGTGCACAAAGGTTAGGATCCAAATATATGGATAGCTTTAGAACAAAAACAGGTCTGTATAAAGCAGGGATGAAACTTAACACAGTTCAGGAGTATGTGGAAGCATCTTTTAGTAGTCAGCCACCAAACCCAGACGGGATAACCAAGTTTCTTCACCACTTAGAGATCCCTGGGCTACTAGAAGCTACTAAAAAATGGTTACCCCCATAACTAAGGGAGAGGTGGAAGATGTTATCAGTAAATTATAGAATGTGACTTCACCTGGTCCAGATGGGCAACCGGTGAATTTTATAAAAAGATCATGGATAGATTAAGCGACTTCATGGTGGTTATCATTAATGATTTATTAGCAGGTGCAGTCCCTTTCCCAGCTACACTAGCGGAGAGCCTATTAATCTTCTTCTATAAAAAGGGCGACAGGGCTGAGCTACAGAATTGGAGGCCTATAGGTCTAATCAATGTTGACTGGAAAACAGTGTGCAAAATATTATGTACAAGACTTGCTAATGTAGCTCAGGTCATGATTTCTTCTGGTCAGGCACATTCCCCAGTGTAGTATGGGGGACTTGTTGAGGACCATAAGAAAGCTTTGATTGTCCAGAATCATCCGGATATTTGATCTCACTCGACCAAGCCATGGCATTCGATACAGTTCAACATGAATACCTGTTTAAAGTACTAGCACATACGGAATCCTGCAAAGGAATCCTGCAAAGGACTTAGAGAGTGGGGAGGGGCCTAAGACAAGTAGCACACACAATATCCTTCTCTGAGGTGCTGCCTGTCAATGGCATGAGTGAGGCGGGGTACTTTGCACCATGCAGTTTAATGAATGGTTGAAAAAATGGTGTGGAGCACAGGGTTTGGCTTTATTGGGGACTGGGGTTCCACCTGGAGGGACACCAGCCTATACTGGCAGGATGGTCTGCATCTGTCCAGGAAGGGAACAAGTCTTTTGAGCAGTCGGTTTAAATGCTTCATTGGCAAGCTTTTAAACTAGTCAAGGGGGGAGGCACTGATAAGCAGCAGGAAAATCCCAGCCTCTCCCTACAAAACAGGGTACTAAATGAGAAAAAGACCGAGGTAGACAGGTCAGTGGGGGATGCTGCAAAAGAAGGTAAAGCCATCATAAAATGGAGAGCAATGAGTACCAATGCCCGTAGTCTGAGTAACAAGCTTCCTGAATTAGTGGCCTTGATGGAGGAGGAACATCTGGATATCGTGGCAGTCACAGAAACATGGTACACACAAAACCATGACTGGGACATAAACATACCAGGATACACTATCTACAGGAGGGACAGGGAGGGCAAAGAGGAGGAGGAGTAGCTCTTTACATAAGGGAAGGAATCAAGGCAACAGAACAATAGGGAAAACAGGGAGGAGAAGAAGCACTGTGGGTAAATTTGGAGACCGGCAATGGCACCACAATCCGCACAGGGGTTATATAGAGACCCCCTTCTCAGGGGGAGGAAATGGACAAGGAAATGATAGAAAGAATACTTAGAATGGCAGAAAAAGGGGAGATATTGCTGATGGGTGATCTGAATATGCCAGATGTTAACTGGAGTGCAGTTGCAGCAGCCATCTGGGAACTAGTGACCATCGAACAGTATGGTTCACAATAAACACAGCAATAGAGTCAAGCCATACAAAGACAAAAGGTACTGGATTTTAGGAGGGCTGACTTTGCCAAAATGGTGAGTGCCTAAGGAATGCACTAGCAAATGGGCAGGAAGGAGGGTGGAAGAACAATGGGGAATAATAAAACTGCCATCACAGAGGTAACAAGCCTTTGTGAAGCAAATTAACAAAACAAAACGATGTAAGAAACCACTATGGTTCTCAAAGGAAGTGGCAGTGAAGGTTCAAAGAAAAGAAAGCATTCAGGAAGTACAAGGAATCACAGAAGGAGCAGGACAGAGAACTGTATCAGTTAAAGCAAAGGAAGCTGGGAAGGCAGTCAGAACAGCAAAGGCCCAAACCGAGGAAAAGATAGCCAACTCTGTGAAGAAGGGATAAAACCTTTTATAGGTACATCAGGGAGAAGAAGAAGACCAAGGGAGGGCTAGTGAGGCTTAATAGAGGAGGAGGGTGGGCAGAGGGTGACTGTGAAAAGGCAGAGATACTAAACAAATATTTTTGCTCAGTATTTATAAAGGAAGTGGGGGAGGTACCTAAAACAAACAGTAGAAACACTCTGGATACAGAAGTTGATACCAGCCCATTTACAGAAGAAAGGGTTCTGAAAGAACTCTTAAAACTGAAGGTGGACAAAGCAATGGGGCCTGATGGGATTCATCCCAGAATTCTAAAAGAACTAAGGGTAGAACTAGTGGTACCCGAGGACTGGAGAAGGGCAGATGTGATTCCCTTCACAAAAGTGGGAGCAAGGCAGAGCAGAAACTACAGACCTGTTAGTTTAACCTCAGTGGTAGGAAAATGATGGAATCACTTCTGAAGGAAAGAATTTTGAGTATCTAGAGGCCAGAGGGGCTCAGGACCCAAGGCAGCATGGATTCACAGCAGGAAGGTCATGCCAGACAAATCTGATAGATTTCTTTGACTGGGTGACCAAAGTAGTAGATCAGGGAGGGCTGGACATGGTCTACCTAGACTTTAGCAAGGTATTTGACACAGTCCCACAAAAAGATTAATATACAAATTAGCCAGCCTGGGAGTGGGTCCCAAGATGACAGCCTGGGTAAAGAATTGGCTGGAGAATAGGACACAGAGTAATAGTAAATGGAGCCCACTCTGAAGAAAGGGGGGTTACTAGTGGGGTACCGCAGGGTTCAGTATTAGGACCGGTCCTCTTCAATGTCTTTATAAGCGACATTGCAGAGGGACTGGAAGGAAAAGTATGTCTCTTTGCAGATGACACAAAGATCTGCAACAGAGTTGATGCACAAGGTGGGGTGGAAAGGATGAGAAGGGACTTGGCAAGGTTAGAGGAATGGTCAAATGTATGGCAGCTTAGATTCAATGCTAAGAAGTGCAAGGTAATGCACCTGGGAAACAAAAACCCAGGGGAAGAGTACACAATGGGGGGTGAGATACTAACAACAAAAATGGAAAGGGACCTGGGGGTAGTCATATCAGATGACCTAAAGGTGGGCAAGCAATGTGAGAGGGCAGCAAGGAGAGCTGAGGGGATACTGGGATGCATAGGGAGAGGCATCGCCAGTAGAAAACAGGAAGTTATTAGCCCTCTGTACAGACAGTTGGTGAGACCCCATCTGGAGTACTGCGTGCAGTTCTGGAGAACCAATCTCCGCAAGGACATAGTCAGGATGGAGGCTGTCCAGAGGAGGGCAACTAAAATGGTGCAGGGTCTGCACCGGAAGACATATGAAGAGAGATTTAAGGAGCTGAATATGTATAGCCTCAAGGAAAGGAGAGAGAGAGGGGGACATGATAGAAACTTTCAAGTATCTTAAGGAATCAACAAAGTCCAAGAGGGTAGCATCTTTCAAAAAGAGTGTGCAAGAACAAGGGGCACAATTTGAAGACAGAAGGGGCGGCTCAGAAGTAATTTAAAGTATTTTTCACAGAGAGGTTGTGGATGCATGGAATGGCCTTCCGGAGGAGGTTGTGGAGTCAAAAACAGTGGTGGAATTCAAGCATGCATGGGACAGTCATAAGGCAATTCTAGGGGGTGGGGGTCGGAAGAAGTAGGCTGCTGGTTAACTAGGATCTGCAGCTTATCCACTAGGTAGGGAAATGGGCAGACTGGGTGGGCCAAGTGGTCCTTATCTGCCGTCAAAATCTATGTTTCCCTGATACATTTATCCAGTGGATCAGGCCTTTATACAAAGAAGCTTCCTAGAGTCCCCTGGTTAATGGCAGAATTGGGAAACAAGTTAGGATTTGTAAGGGGGTACACATCAGGGGTGTCTGCTGAGCCCCTTTTGCATATCTTTCCTCGGGACCCTTTATTAAGAAACTGAATGGGGAAATGGAATTTCTCCTATTCAAGGCCCACGAGATCTAACCTTTCCGGCTGCCTTGGCCTATGCGGATGGGAGGGGGGGCCTATGGAAGTGGTAAATTCATTCTCCAAAATTTCAGGATCTAAAATAAACAAAACGAGCAAAGTATTGGAAATCCACAATCAAGGAGGAAATCAGCAAAAACCCAGGGGAATACCTGTAGCACAGCCACCCATAAAGATTATAGGGATTGGGTTTGGGCCTAGGGATGCAGCAAGTGTTAATTGGGAGGTAGGCAGAAGAGAAGAGAGAAGGGTTACCCTAGGACCAAAAGGAAGCGGGTATATATGTCCAAGACTTTTATTGTGCCTCTCTTTTTATCTGTTAGTCAAATCTTTCCTTTGCCAGTTAAACTGGAGGTTAAAATGTACAATACAGCATTCCAACTGATTTGGGGAAGTTACTTTTTTTTTTTTTAATTGTTTACAGGTGCTTCCTGGGAGCACAGGGACGTTAAGTGACTTGCTCAGGGTCAAACAGTATATGCAAGTGGGGGCTGTGGGATTCAAACCCAGGTATCCAGATTCGCAGCTCAGAACCTTAAACCACTGCACTATACTGCCTCCCCTGAATCCCATAAAATGAAATGACATATATTGTCCGATTAAACGGGAGGCTTAATATGTTGAACACAGTATTATTCTTTTTTTCTATGTTTATATATGCCAACTTGTTACCTTTATTAACTAAGAAGCAACTGGAGTGGGTGTCTTTGTTACAAAAGAGATGTACCTACTTTTGGCAGAGATGGGAAACCCAACAATGGGGGAAATTTCGAGCAATACCCAAAGGTATGTCTAACTATTTAATGGAAACATGTAGGAAATTAAAGGATTGGCAAATAACCACTACGAAAATTCTGCATACTACTAGGAAAACATTTTACCAGAGGATTCTGCAAACTGTGTGCTTAATGGCTCCATATATTATAGCACCAGACAACATTAATATATCTGAGGTTACTGCACAGCTGATAGAGCTAAGAATGCCACCAAAGGTATGAGATTCTCTGTGACTTTGCTGCCATTCCAGATTGAATGTTTGAGGTAACCACTTTCACAAAAGTGTCCCAGGCAGATCATGCCTAAGGGAGGGATGTGGGGCAGTAGTAGAGACCATGTTACGCCTCTTTTTTGAATGTGTATATTTGGTGGGTTTTTGGACATTATTGGCAAGTACATGGGGTATCCCACAACTCCAGACATGGACATATGACACACTTATTTATGGACAGTATGGACGGAGAGCGTGGAAAGGGTATCATAAAGGTACAACTACAGTAGTGACGGCTACAATAAAATGGGTGCTCTGGCAAACCAGGTGTCAATACGTGTTGCAACAGAAACAGTTAACCTTATAAGGGATGAAGAATAAAATGGAACAAGAAATCCGTATGTTATATAACAAAGAATGTGCTACCTTCCCGCAGCTTTTGACTGTGATATGACGGAGGGGATGGTGTGAAGCTCCCTTTCTTCAGGACACAGGATACAGTATGTAGTATGTTTAGTAAATAAGCAATGTACCAGACTAGGGAATTTGGGGAGGAGGTGTAACATGGGGTAGGGGGAAATTGGGAATTACATTGTAAAGAAAAGTAGAGAATAATGTATTACAAGAGAGCAGGGCTTCGGGGGGCTAAATAAGGGGATGAGACAAGAGGCTGTAAGTAGTTTGCACTATAGATGAGCTGTATAACTGCGTGTTATAACACATTGTATGTAAATTACGGACGAAGGCACAGTAGGGTGTAGAGGGACACAAAAGCGAGTGTGTTTTGTTTGGCTTTATTGTTGATGGGTTAACAATCAAGTTCAATTTTTGTTTTCATAATGCAGTTAAGGGAGTATGTTAACCTGGGATGAGTGTGTGTATAATTGAACTGCTGTTCTGCTATACAAGTATCTCTGTGAGTACTGACGTAGTTTTGTCCAATAAAAAGTTCCCCTACTCTGCCTGCAGGGGGCTTGCTTCCTGTGAGCAGAGGGGACTCTTGTCTGCAGTACCAATTTGGCAGATGTCAGGGTGGTTGGTGGTGGAACTGCTGGAAATAGTTTTGATTCTGACCTGCCTATAGCTTCACCCATGGAGTCAAAAATATCTGACATTATGTATGAAGAGCTTAAAAGGCTGCAATCTGCAGGAATAAATGAAAAAAAATCACTCACCTTAGTAATTATGTTTTTTCTAATGGAGTCTTGCTGTATTCTGACTATTGCAGTTAGCTCCAGCACTTGAACTGCCCTGGACAGAAGAGGGTTAAAATTATGTGCCAAACATAGAACGTTGAGCTCGCACTCGGTTGAAGCCTCTGTCTGCAGTACTTTGAAACCCAACAGTCAGAGTATTACGAGCTAAAACTCACTGACTCAACTAATGTGGAAACTGTAAAATTTGTACTAGCCAACTGGCAACAAAGGTTTTAGATTCCTAAAAGACTCAAGTCAGAAAACCCAAAAACCAGGTAAAAAAGCATAAAATTCTTAACTAATCAACACAAAGCACCCAAAACAACAGAAAGTGGGATGAAGACACCCTGGGGTGCAACACTGCACCTGCCCCCCCCCCCATTCCCAAAACCAGGTTCTGAGAGGGGAGGCAAGGAGGGAGGTCAGAAAACAGCAAGACTCCATTAGAAGAAACATAATTACTAAGGTAAGTAATTTTTTCTTCAAACAACATGAAGTCTTGCTGCATTGTGACTATTGCAGACTACCAAGCAGTGCCTCCAAGGAGGAGGGCCGGAACCTACTCTGGGAATAGGCTCTCAAGTACTGCTGTGCTAAACCTAGCATCACTCCTAGCCTGGATGTCCAGAGATAATGCTTGGTGAAGGTATGAACTGTTTTCCAGATGGCTGCTTGGCAAATTTCTAACAGAGGAATATCCTAGCGCAGCCAGAGATGCAGCTATTACCTCTAGTGGAATGAGCCCTCAGGCCTGAGGGTGGAATTTTCCCCAGCTTTCAAAGCAGAATTGGATACAGGACACTATCCACCTGGCAACAGTTCTCTTGGTGGCCAGCTTGCCTTACCTACTTCCCCATAAGTGAGGAACAACTGCAGGAGTCAAACCTGTGACCCTTGTATGCTATGTAGTAACTAAGGGCTCTTTAACATCTAAACTGTGCAGCCTCCGCCTCCTGAGGAAGTATGATCAGTGAAGAACACAGGAAGAGACATGATTGGTTTAAATGGAAATCAGAAACCACTTTGGGTAAGAACCTTATATTGGTTCTAAGGACCACTTTATCCCTATGCAATGAAATTAAGTCAGATTCAACTGACAGGGCTTGCAGTTCATTGATACATCTGGTAGAGGTAATACTAACCAAAAACACAGTTTTCCAAGTCAAGTACTTGAGCTCTGCTGAGGACAGAGGCTCAAAAGGGGGTTGCATAAGCTGAGCAATGCAAACATTCAAATCCCAGGCAGGAGCCGGGTACTTTGAAAAATTTTCAGAATACAGGGTGAGATGACAGAGAGGAAGGCTCCCTCACTGAGAGGAAAGCAGAAACAGCTGACAAATGTACCTTGAGAGTAGCTGGTCTGAGGCCTAGGCCATTAAGGTGCCACCATATAATCCAGAACTATAGATAATTCAGCAGTGTCAGGGATACATGCCCTTGGAACACCAAAAACAATCTTTTCCATTTGGACTTGTAAGTTTTTCTGGTGGAAGGCTTTCGAGAAGCTTTGAGAATGTCCAGAACCCCTTGGGACAGTTGCAACTCTGCGTACTCTAACACTTCAAGAGCCATGCCTTGAGATTGAGAGACCAAAGATTGGGGTACCAAATCCTCCCCTGAGAGGAGGTTAACAGGTTGCAATTCCTAGGAAGAGAAAGGAAAGATGGACTGCTAAAGACAGCAGCAGGGGGTACCAAGGCTGCCTGGCCCAGTTTGAAACAATCAGAATCACCTTGCAAGGTTGTGACCTTATTTTGACAAGAACTTTGAACAGTAGAGGGAAGGGAGGGAAGGCATAAAGACATTTCCCTTCCCAGTTCAAAATCAGAGCATCCAGAGGGACTGAGCCCAAGACTGGGGGTCTGCAACAAAACAGAGGAAGTTGGTGATTGTCTGGTGCTGCAAAGAGATCTATCTCTGGCGTGCCCACCTTGAAAAATTACTTTCAACACCAGAGGGTCCAAGGACCATTCGTGATGGCCCTGGGAAATCCTGCTCAATGCATCTGCTAGTATGCTGTCCTTTCCTGAGAGGTAAACTGCTACCAGAGAGGTCTATAGGGAATAAGCCAGGGACCATATTTTCATGGCTTCCGTGCACAAGACCGAGTGCCTCCCAGTTTGTGGATATACCACATGGTGGTGGTGTTGCCTGTCCTGACTTGAACTACCTTGTTCTGTACTGACTGAGAGAAAGCCTGCAGGGCCAGAAGTACTGCTCTGAGCTCCAGGAGGTTGATGGAAGAAGGGACTCCTGAGGGGACCACAGGCACTGGGCTGCGAGAGTCCCCAGATGGGCTCCCCACCCCAACAGGGAAGCATCTGTGGTGAGGACCACAGAGTGAATCTGAGAGGCAAAAGGAACTCCCTGACTCAGATTGTCCAGATTCTGCCACCACTTGAAGAGCCTGGATAAGGGTCTGAGTAACAGGGACTAACTTGGTAAGAGGATCTTTCCTTTGGAACCAAAAAGCCTTCAGATGGAACTAAATGTCCCTCATCGGAAACCTGGCCCTTGGACTACTGCTGTGGAAGCTGCCATGTGGCCCAAAACTGAAGAAAATGACTTGCTGGTCGAGACCAGAGGAGGAAGAAGAGGCCAGCTGTGAATGGCTGTTGCCCTTTCCAGAGGAAGGAAAGCTCTTGCCTTGACCGTATCCAACTCTGCTCCTATAAAAGTGAGAAGCTGCACGGGATTGAGAACTGACTTGGGAAGACTGAGGAGGAACCCCAAGGAAGTGAGAACTGTTGGGTCACCTGCAGTTCTGACTTGACTTGGTCTGGGGACTGACCCACAAGGAGCCAATCATCCAGATATGGAAAGATTGAAATCCTTTGGTACTTTGGTAGTATGGGACAAAAGGAGGCGATTTGCCCATCATGATTTGTCCTCCACGTATGTGGATCATTGAGTAAATCCCTGATTGGCTAGCCATTTGTCCAGTTTATTTTTAAAAGTCAAAATGTTGGGTGAGTCAACTATTTCCTGAGGTAATTTATTCCATATTTTAGGTGCTCTTATAGTGAAATAGTTCATTCTTTTGTTTGTTTTTGCTTTCATAATCTCCAGTTGTCTATTGTGTAATCTTGCAACTATTTTTCTAGTAGAATATTTTAGTCCACAGTTTTGCATCTGTTCTGTATGTTTTGTGATTTTGAATAGTAATAACAAATCCCCTCTGAGTCTCCTTTGGGATAATGAGTGTAGACCTGTTTGTTCTAGTCTAGTGGTGTAATCAAATTTGGAAAGATAAGGTATTAATTTTGTTGCTTTATATTGAATACTTTTGATTTTATTAATATCAGAAATTAAATAAGGGTTCCAAAAGGGGGAACAATAATCCAGATATGGTCTGACATGGGATCTATGAGTGGAAGTAGACACTGTTCAGTTTTATTTATAAATGTTTTATTGATCCTTCTGAGGGTGACTTTGCTTGATTGGCTATCTTAGTACAATGCAATGTAGAAGACAAGTTATTGTTAACTAAGACGCCTAGATCTTTTTCTACTAAGGAGATTTTAATAGCCAAATTGTTTAAATAGTATGTTTGCAGTGGATTGTTTTGTCCCAGATGAAGGGTTGCGCATTTAGAGACATTGAAGCACATTTCATTTGTAGACACCCATTGTTCGATTAGCAGCAATTCTGCTTGTAAACCTGAGTCCTTGGTTTGACTAATAGCTTTACCCGCGATTTTGGTGTCATCAGCAAATTTCACCATTTTGTTATTTTTAGATATGTACATGTCCCCAATGAAGAGATTAAAGAGAACAGGCCCCAACACAGAACCCTGGGAACCCCGCCACTATCTCCTCTTCTCTGGACATTACATTGTTGACCCTGACTCTCTGAGTTCTGTTATTCAGCCACTGATTTGTCCAGGAATAATATAGGTGACAACCCTATTTTAATAAGTTTTTAATCAATAGAGAATGAGAAACTTTGTAGCGCATGCTGTAATCAAGTAATATGGCGTCCATAGGTATATTATTGTCTAAGTGATAGCTGATATGTTCATAGAAAGAAATAAGATTAGTTACATAAGAGAAACCATATTTGAACCCATGCTGATATAGGTCAGTTATTTTTAATATTTCTAGTTCATCTCTATTTTGATCTTAATGATTTTTTCCATAAGTTTGCATGGGATGGACGTCAGACTTATGGGTCTATAGTTTTCAGTTTTTGACTGGGAACCTTTTTTGGAAATTGGTGCAACTATTGCAGTACGCCATTCATTTGGCACTGATGATTCGTTTAGTGATTTATTAAATAATATTTTTAATGGATGGGTAATTTCGTCTATTGTTTCCATTAGGAATCTAGAACTGATTCCATCAGGTCCTGGGCTTGTGTGTTTTTTGAGAGTATTGATAGCATTTTTTATATCGTCTTCTGAAATCTTTTCTGTGTTTATATCAATGATAGGGGGAACAGTAATGGTATCTGATTTATGTATATAGACAGTAGAAAAGTAATTATTAAATTCAGCACCTGTTTCTATGTCAGAGGTAATGGTTTGTGAGTTTACGACCAGGGTCCAATTTGGTTATTGCAGTTCTTTTTCTTGTTTTAGTCGAATATAAAGCTTTATGGGAGTCTTTTGTGTGAGCTATCTTGAATTAAGTTGCGTTTTCTTCTTAAAAGGCCACCACTACTGCTAGGCACTTTGTGAACACCCTTGGGGCTGAGGTTAGGCCAAAGGGCATTGCTCTGAACTGGTAATGGCCGAGGACAATTCAAACCTAAGGTACTTTCAGTGGGAGCACCTGATGGGAATGTGAAAATAGGCATCCTTGAGGTCCAGGGAGGCTAGCCAGTCCTCCTGGCCTTAGGGAGGGAAGAATTGTTCCCAGAGTCACCATTTAGAATTTTGGCTTTAAAAGATGCTTGTTCAGGTATCTCAAGTCCAGGATGGGTCGCCACTCCCCGTCTTTTCTGGGGTAAGGAAATACCTGGAGTACAAACCTTTACCCCAGTGTGGGGTAGAAACTCTCTTTATGGCTCTTAAGGCCAGGAAAGATGAAACCTCTGCCTCTAGAGCAAGGGTTTCTGACATAGTTGTAGGTGGAAAGGACCTGAGTCTCATTTTCGGAAAACATTTGTAACTGAGAACCAGTCCCAGGCTTACTACCTCCAGAATCCACATGTCTGAGGTAACAGACATCCAGTCCTGGACAAAGAAAGCCAGCTTACCTCCTACTGGAATGGGAGAAGTCGACCGGGCTGACACATCAGGGTGTCTGCTTGACAGGAGCCTTAGGCTGAGGGGTGGATGCAGCCCTGCTCATCCCCTTCTGCCTCTCCCTCTGAAGAACCCCCTCTGAGAAAAGGGAGAAGAGGCCTGCACTTCGTAGAAGGCGGTGAAAAGCCTACCCTGCCCTAGCTTGCAGCTTTTGAGAAGCTGCCTGCCTCTCCTTGGCCTGGGCACACCTATAAGTGGTTCTGTACTCTCCATTTTCTTCATGTAATTCTCTGTCTGCTCCCCAAACAGAGAGTTACCCACCACAGCGAAATCAATGGCCTTAGCCTGGGTATCCGGTGAAAGGCTAGTACATCTGAGCCAAGCCATCTTCCAAAGAGCCACAGATGTAGCCATGACACATCATTGGAGTCCACAGCAGCATGAAACTGCACCATTGATGCCTCAATCCCATCAGCAGCCACCTCCTCCAGCTCCTTGGCTAACTGGGGGGAAGCCTGCTTAGCCAGTGAAGGTACAGTGTCCCACCTGGACTTCTGGTACCCGCTGTATAGGCCATATAGTTAGCCTGCCTGAGTCCCAAAGATGATGCCATGTACTGTTTCTTTGCCATGGCACCTATCTTCCTGGAGTCCTTGTCTGGGGGGTGTGAAGCCAAGGGAATGTTTGCCTTGTCACAGGCTGCAGCCCGCACTACCCCAACATGGCTGCATTGCTGATAGAAAAACTCTGTATCCAAGCCTGATAAGATGTACCTCTTGTCCATTCTTCTGTCAACAGGAAGTACAGAGTTGGGAGACTTTAGAAGTTTCTGAGTCTGTTCCCCAAAGGACTTATGGAGGGGAACAGACAGTCTCTTAGACTCTGGGATGTCCATCATTTCAACAAAATCAGGCTCTTCCTGATCCTCCAAAGCCTCCTCCATGGGAAGCTGGAGGTTTTCAGCCACCTTTCTGTAAACAGATAGGGGGAAGGGACTCAGAAAGCCCAGGAGCGGAAACACCAGAAGGTCTGTCTGGGGAGATGTCCGGTTCCACAGGCACATCCAGAACAACTTCATCATAATCATCCTGTTCAAAATCCCCCTCCTCTTCAAACTCCAGTTCATAGAAGTCTTTAGGGGAATAATCCTGAACCGGGGGAACCGATCAAACCGAGCCCCTGCCAGAAGGCGCCAGATATGTCAGAACCGCACAAAGCGATTCAACAATCCAAATCATTCTGGCCACCTCTTCGGTGGACGGAACATGAATGTCTGGATCCGAACCAGTCGATTTATTTTTGCGCTTTCTCTTAGTAGGAACCGATCCCTCAGGATTGACTCTACTCTTGCCTGAAGAAGTATCGCCCTGGTCAGAGGGCACTCCTTCTGGTTCACTGGGAACCGAACCGGACTGGCCTTCCGGGTCAACAGATTTCTCGGCCTCCTTGTCCCTAAGTCTAACCTAACCTTTTTTCCAGGATAGACTTAGGGAAATTCTTGCAAATTTGGCAGTCCGAATCGAGGTGGTCAAACCCCAGACAGTAAACATAGGCGGAGTGGTGATCGGCCTTAACAAAGACCTCCCCACACACACTGCAGTGTTGAAACCCAGTGGGCCCTTTTTTT
Source organism: Neoceratodus forsteri (assembly GCA_016271365.2). Taxonomy (NCBI): domain Eukaryota; kingdom Metazoa; phylum Chordata; order Ceratodontiformes; family Ceratodontidae; genus Neoceratodus; species Neoceratodus forsteri. The sequence continues at coordinate 1,139,147,145 of CM028133.1, forward strand.
CCTTGGGTTTCTCAGACATGGCCAACGTAACAAACTTAACCTTTATTCGGCAACCGCCAGGCAAGACCCCTCTATCAGTTTCTCACCATGTTACTGGTGCTGGAAAAAACATTTAAATCATGTTTTTTTTTTTTTTTGTTAAACCGATAGGAACTGGTAACCACACATTAAATTTTTCCTACAAAGATCCACTAAAGGATCGGCCTGATATCACAGATACCATCACGTGCCCCAACTTAGCCAGACGTGAATCTACTTCATCCTCCCCGACTTCAGAACATAATTTAGCAAGTGAATCTGAGCCACAGCCTGCTTGTGACAGCACTAACTCGACCCCATTTAAACTCATTGACCTATTCACTAACTTAGGCGAGTCAACACAGCTAAGGAATGCTGAGCATATGAAGTTCATGGGGGACATTGCTACAAGCCCTGACAGAAGAACTGTATTGCATAGTATGTTGCAGGACTCTTTAGGGATAAGGGAACATAATTATTTGCCTTCATTCAAGTGCATGGTGAATCTGTGTATGACTTAAGTTTTAAAAATGTGTGCACTTTGGAGAAAATTCTGGGAAAAATATTGAGCATGTAAAACATCTGCTACTCTGGGCGCCCTTTATGGTCATCCTCCCTCATGAAATCAACTCTGAAAATTGTTACCTCATTATTTTGTAGCAAGGAGGTGAGGATAGCGGACGTCCAGTACTGGTTCAGGGCAGGCAGCACTACAATTTCAGCAAGACAACAGTTCCTCCTGCAACAGTCCATCATACATTTTTTTATATTTACAAAAAAAAAAATGATACAGGGATCAGAACCAGCTGTCCAAGTGTGACACCTCCTAGAACCAAGGCTACCATGCCCCTCCAAAGGACTCAGACCACTTTGTGGTAATCCCCCCTTCTAAATGGGGTAAAGGTAAACAAAAAGCAGAAGCTTCCACCCCCAAGAGAGACAGTCATCACGAGGAATACATTTCAGGCCTTAGCCAAGAGGCAGCAATGGGGAGACATGGAAGGGAACACGGAGACTCGGTTCTTCTAGCCCTTCCTCCTGTATGAACTTCTCCAACTCCCAGCTTGATCCCCCTCTTTGGCAGATGGAGGTAGGACCCATGCTAACATTACCTGACACTAGCTCCTCCAGAATGGCACTGTACTTTCTCAGATGCACCACCACCAAGGACTCTGCTTCTTCATCCTAAATGCATGCAGTGTTAAATCCTATAGAAACAAATCTATACAATGCACCACCTTTCAGACTTATGCCATTACATGTATTTTCTCCAAGACACCTGTTTGATGTCTCCTTGTGAGCTTTCTCAAATTAAAACTGGCTGGCATCAGAGCTCTTCCTTTTGGTCATATGGAGGATAGGTTTGATGGCCTGGGTATTTTGTTTGAAAATTTTAATTTCAAATTTTCTGGTTGGTAGACATGCTTGTAGACTGTACATACCAACACCACAAATTCAGGCTCATTAATGTATCGCCCTGAGAGTACTGCCACCACACTGGACCTATTTAACAAAATTTACCCATACCTGTATTCAACCACCAAATCTACAAGGAGAGATTTCAACTGTGGCCTTACTCTCTCTCAGATAGGGCGGCTCCACCCAATGACAGCACTAACATACACCAAAGGGCAAAGGAGCATGCTTTCCAAAACTGACCCCGTTTTCCTTTCCCAGTGGGTCCAAATTGATGCACCTGCTCTATAACAATATCTAAAGGAAGTGAACGTGAACTGTTCAAAATCTGCCACTAATTATGCTTTGACCAAGTAGGTTCCTGTTTAGACCCACATTTCTTACACCAGTGGGTCCAGTCTGACCATGTTTTAAACCCCCAGTGCTCTCCTGGCTCCACCCAAAAACTTTTTAGATTCAACTGCCCTGAAGAAAATTATTCAGACTGCGGCCCTCATAGAGGACATAATGCAATACATGGTCCAGGTACCAAAACCTATAATAGAAGCTCAAACAATACCAGGATAGATTTTCTTTTTCTCTCACGGAACATTTCAGTCACACAGACAAGAATCACACCCTGTGAGACTTCAGACCATCTTAGGATCTCTCTGGTTTGCTCCCCTCGGAAATCTTTTCCTGGCCAACCCTCTAAGTCGAAATTGAATAGTTCATTGTTGATAGACCGGGCCATTTCAATGAATTGCATAGACCTTCTAAGGCCAGGCTGTCAGTATTGGAAGCAACCAGATCCAGCTTGCAAATGAGCTCTGCTCAACGATGTTCAGCCTGGATAAATAAAGATATTGATTGATTGATATTCCCTCTGCAATGGCGGGAAGACACCAAGAGTGACATCAAGACTTTCTTCCTACGTACAGGGAGGAAGAGAACACTGAGTTCATATCTTCGATACCTCACTCTCAAACAAAAACTACAAGAGGCCATATCTCTTTCTTTCACAGCCCAGGCAGACTACTCTCACACAATAAAGTTGATTAAGGAAGAAATGGAATCGGTCCAGTATAACCAAGCACATTCTTTATGAATGGAAGCTCAACATGGGACGCAAGGCTCCGATCCCTCCTTAGATATATACAGAGCTCAAGTTAACGCACTACTGATGTCCCCCCTTGGGCAAAAATCCCATTGTTAATGCACTGCCTAAAATACTCTGCATCTGCATTTGACGCAGCCCTTCTTTGCTGTTCCAATTCATTGCCAGCCACAAATGGTGCAGTTTCACTTTAAATTTGATCTGCCTCCACTTTGAGCGCTGTGATCCACTGCACTTCAGGATTCTCCATGGGACACCAGTAAGAGGGGTGGTGATTGGTCCTGTATTTTCCCTCTATATCAGAGCAGTGATTGGTGAGGTGATAGTAATGAATTAAGGGAGGGACCTATTTGTGCAGGTGGCCAAGAAATCACAGCATGGGCAGCGATTTGTTGAGGAAGCCAAGAGTGGAGTTCTGAGATTTGGCATTTGTTAGTTTACAACTGACTCTCGGGGCTGCACCGTGAGTATTTTTTAGTAATTGTAGCCCTGTATTTCTGTTTGTGGTAGAAGAGGATGGCAACTGCCAAGGAAGACACAGCCATCATCAAGGCAGTGGAAGAATTTCAACTGAGCCAGGAGAGTGTGACAACTCATGAGAAAGGCAGCACAGGAAGAAGAATTGTGCCTGGTTTGCGGTTCAGACCATGAGAGGTAATGGGGTCAGGATGGAACAAAAAATGTGTCTTGCGTGGTCAGGGAGTTTCTCAGGTGAATCGGGAAAAGAGTTGGACACACACTGTGGACGCAGATGTGTCTGGCCGTGGACTGGCTCTGTGGATCTCGGGGAGCACCTGTATTCCTGTATAAGGATCCTGAGGCTGAAATTAAGAGTGACATTCACTGACACCAAGGCAAGTAAGAAAAAGATGTTTCCTTGTTGGGGGTTAGGGTAAGGTGCACTGGCCATATGGTTTTCACTGTATTTATTTGGAGCTGTCTTACGTTACTGCCTCTCACACGGAACACTGACAGTACTGCCCTGACTGACACTCGAAAGAAAAAGTAAGAATGGTGTTTCATTGATCATACTTTACTGATGTGCCACCTACAGGCTGTAGCACCTCTTGTAATACTGTATTTATTCTGTAAATTGCGTGTATCAACCCTACAGGAAGCACTTATAAGCGACATTGCAGAAGGACTGGAAGGAAAAGTATGTCTCTTTGCAGATGACATTAAGATCTGCAACAGAGTTGATGCACAGGGTGGGGTGGAAAGGATGAGAAGGGACTTGGCAAGGTTAGAGGAATGGTCAAATATATGGCAGCTTAGATTCAATGCTAAGAAGTGCAGGTAATGCACCTGGGAAACAAAACCCAGGGGAAGAGTACACAATGGGGGTGAGATACTAACAACAACAAAATGGAAAGGGACCTGGGGTAGTCATATCAGATGACCTAAAGGTGGGCAAGCAATGTGAGAAGGCAGCAAGGAGGGCTGGGGGATACTGGGATGCATAGGAGAGGCATCACCAGTAGAAAACAGGAAGTTATTATCCCTCTGTACAGACAGCTGGTGAGGACCCCATCTGGAGTACTGTGTGCAGTTCCGGAGACCCAGTCTCCCGCAAAGACATAGACAGGATGGAAGCTGTCCAGAGGAGGGCACTAAAATGGTGCAGGTCTGCACCGGAGGACATATGAAGAGAGACTTAAGGAGCTTAATATGTATAGCCTTCGAGGAAAGGAGGAGAGGGGGGGACATGATAGAAACTTTCAAGTACTTCAAGGAATCAACAAAGTCCAAGAGGGTAGCATCTTTCAAAAAGAGGTGTGCAAGAACAAGAGGCACAATTTGAAGATAGAGGGGCAGCTCAGAGGTAATTTAAGGAAGTATTTTTCACAGAGAGGGTTGTGGATGCATGGAATGGCCTTCCGGAGAAGGTTGTGGAGTCAAAATCAGTGGTGGAATTCAAGCATGCATGGGATAGTCATAAGGCAATTCTGGGGGTGGGGTAGGAAGAAGTAGGCTGCTGGTTAACTAGGATCTGCAGCTTATCCAGTAGGTAGGAAATGGGCAGACTGGGTGGGCCAAGCGCCTTATCTGCCGTCAAATTTATGTTTCTATGATTGGTGACACCTTCATTTATTTTGGACAGAAATTTAAAAGGACAAAAGGCAGATATACAGGTTACTCACCTGCAACAGGAGTTCTAGGAATGGTATATGTTGTTCATCCACACTGTCTGGCAGGTATCTTTGCTGCTTTAAATCTTGCCGGAAGGTCTTCAAGCTGGCTCTTCCCACCCACCCGGGTGGTAAAACTCTCAGCTCCGCCCCATGACGCTAGATCTGGCCCGCTGGAAGCTCAGGTTGTGCGTCGAAGCCGGGGAGGTCGGGTGGGTCATGTGGATGAACAACATATACCATTCCTAGAACTCCTGTTACAGGTGAGTAACCTGTATTTCTAGGGACATGGATATGTTGTTCATCCACACTTTCTGGCAGACTCCTAGCAGTTCTCCGGGAGGAGGTTGGCAAGGCGCACACCCCCTACTTAGGAAATGGAGACTGGAGAACCAAGGCCCCAAAACCAGCATCCCGGTGTGACTCAAGGTCGATCTGGTAGTGGGTAATGAAGGTATGTGCCAACTTCCAGGTGGCAGCCCTGCAGATATCCTGGACAGAGACGTTCCTGGAAGCAGCTACCGATGCAGCGGTATGGCGGGTAGAATGAGCTCTTATCCCTCTGGGAGGCTCCATGCCCGCCAACCTATAGCAGAGATCTATGCAGGAGGTGACCCACCTGCCTATCGTCTGCTTGGCTGCAGGTCTGCCAGGTGCGGCTTCAGCGTAGGTGACAAACAGCTGGCGAACCTCTCCCCGAACTTCAGCCGTGCGCTACTTATAGTGAGCGAGCGCCCTTCTAGGGTCCAAAGTATGGAGCCTATATTCAGCCTCCGAGGTGTGACTGGGGTAGAACACCGGCAGAGTCAACACCTGGTTAAGGTGAAACTCCGACACCACCTTCAGAAGGAATTTCGGGTGGGGGCGCAGGACAACCTTGTCCCTGTGGAAGACCAGGTAAGGAGACTCAATGGAAAGCGCCTGGAGCTCTCCCATCCTTCTGACTGATGTGATAGCCACCAAGAAGGCGGTCTTCCACGACAGGTGAGAGATGTCACACCTGTGCATTGGTTTGATATGGCTTGCCCATGAGCTTTGCCAATACCAGCAGTAGATCCAACGGAGGTGGAGGTTCTCACACTGGAGGAAATGTCATCAAGGCCTTTGAAAAGCGCCAGACCACCTTCTCCTCGCCACCGTGCTTCCTCGGGCCATGCCCGAAGCAGAAATGGCTGCCAGGTGCACCTGTAGGGTCGTCGACCTAAGCCCTTGCTGGGAAAGGGACCACAGGTAGTCCAAGATGCTTGCCAAGGAACAGGAGGAAGGGTCCAGGCCCTCGCCCTGACTCCAAATGGAGAATTTCTTCCATTTGAAGGCACAGCATTTTCTGGTCGACTCCTTACGGGACGCCTCAACTACATTGAGGACCTCGTCAGAAAGACTCAAGGCCTGGAACTCTAGCTGCTCAGGAATCAGGCTGTCAGGTGCAGGGAATGAAGGTCTGGATGGAACACCTTCCCCTGACAGACTGATAACAGGTCCAGGTGAGATGGACGGTGCATCGGGAGCCTGGGGCTGAGGAGATCTGGATACCAGCATTGGCAGGGCCAGTCTGGGCTACCAGAATCACCTGCACCTGTCCTCCTCCTTTGAGAAGCACCTCTGTGGATCAAGGGAAATGAGGAAGGCGAAGAGGCCTGGGGTCTCACGGGCCTCGAGAAGGCATCCCTACAGCGAGCCCTGCTGAGGGGGCGGGCATGAAACAGCCTCAGCCTCGTGATTCTCCCTGAGGCAAACAGGTCCACCTGAGGTGTGCCCCAGTGGGAGAACAGATCTTGTACTATCTCCGCAGGAGAGACCACTCGTGGGACACAGCCCCTATCCGGCTGGGCATCGGCCAGGGTGTTGGAGGCTCCTGTCACATGGATGGCTAGGAGATCCTCCTCCAGGCCGCGACGACTGACCAAACGCGGAGGCTTCCTTGCACAGAGGCATGGAGCGTGTCCTGCCCTGGCGATTTAGGTAGTACATGGTCGTGGTATTGTCCATCTGGACCTGAACCACTTGACCCCATGGAAACGGAGCAGAGGCGGTGAGGGCTAGATGAACCGCCCGAAGCTCCAGCAGGTGGATATGGCATCAGGACTCCCGAGGGGACCAGAGGCCGTGCGCTCTGTGCTCCCCCAGATGGGCACCCCAACCCATCAGAGAGGCATCGGTCGATAGAGAGACCGTCGGCTCGCGGCAGACAAATGGGATGCCCTCCTGAAAATGAGCTGGACCGGTCCACCACTGGAGAGCGTTCCACATCCCCTGGGTCACCGTCACTAGCTGGTCCAATGGATCGCAGCGTTGTGACCACTGGCTGGCCAATCCCCACTGAAGGGGACGCATGTGCCAGCGGACGCAGCGGACCACGCTGGTGCAGGCCGCCATGAGACCCAGGAGGTGCAGGAAGACCCGGGCAGGGCACGATTGCCCAACCAGAAATTATTAGGCAAAGGAGGAAAGAACCTCGGCCCTGTCCACCAGGAGCCGTGCTCTGGCTCGAAGAGAGTCGAGCTCTGCCCCTATGAAAAGAATAACCTGCTTCGGTCCGAGTTCCGACTTGGCCTCATTGATGAGAAGGCCGATCTGAGAGCAAACCTGGAGGGCCAGATCTCTGGACCGCTCCACTTCCTGTCTGGAGGGGGCTGCTATCATGATTCGTCAAATGAGTACACCGGACCCCTCAGTGCCGCAGGAATGCCGTCACCACTGCCATGCATTTGGTGAAGACCCTGGGAGCAAGAGAAAGGCCGAAGGGCATGGCTGGGAACTCGTAAAGGGATCCCTCCGCTCAAAAGCGAAGGAATTTCTGGTGAGACAGACGGATAGGGACGTGAAAGAACGTGTCCCGTAGGTCCAGAGAACAGAACCACACGCCTTGTTCCAGGGATGGTATTATCTGAGCCAGAGTGACCATCCTGAAGGTCCGAGACCTTAGGAACTTGTTTAGGTCATGCAGGTCGAGAATGGGGCGCCAGCCCCCCATCGGTTTTGGGACCAGGAAGTACCTGGACACAAACCCCGGGTCTGAGGGAGGGTCCGCCACCTCTCTGATCACCTCTTTCTCGAGGCAGAGCGGCGTCGGCTCGCAAGCCGACAGCGAAGGCGAATTCCCGAGGCCCCCCGTGGCGACGGCCTGGAAGGCAGGGCCTGCTCGAACTCCAGAGGCAGGCCCTTTCCTACCACTTCCAGCACCCACCGGTCTGTGGTGATAGCAGACCAGGCGGAAAGGAACTGGCGGAGCCATCCCAGGGGGAACCTGGGTGGAGTGACGAGGTTGGGGGCGACACCCTCAACCCATCACTGGGCAGGCTTGGAGGAGGGACTAGCTGAGGGACCTCCTGGGCCTTACCTCCCTGCATCCTGGAAGAGGAAGCCGCAGGCTTGGGTTTGGGATGCCAAATGCGAGCCTGCTGGCCCTGATGCTGCTGGGCCGGACGTGCCGTGGGCGCAGACGGACGAAAGGGCTTAGGTTGCGGTCTGCGGCCCTTGTCCCTCTAGGCGGATGATCCTCTGGAGGCGACCTTCCACTCCAGGGCTGAAGAGGTCGGTCCCCAGAAGGGGACATCTGCCAACTTGTGCTGGGTATCCCCTGTGAAGGTGGATATCCTCAGCCATGCCAGATGGCGCATAGCCACTGAGGCCGTGACTGACCAGGCACATGAGTCGCCGATGTCCAGAGCAGTCTGAAGTTGCTGCTTGGCCACTGCCCTGCCCTGGTCCCGCATCTGCTTGACCGTGGTCTGCAGGTCATCCGGAGATGAGGACTACCTCGTCCAGGAGCCCAATAGGGTGTGGAAAAGTGTGACTTCAGCACGGCCGAACTGGCCTGACAAAGGCCAAGGGAGGATGCAGTGTAGACTTTGCGTCTTGCATAGTCCAATTTCTTGGACTCCTTGTCGGGAGGCTTGTTCATGTCCCTGGCACTTCCGGAATGCCGGAAGACACTGTCGGTAACCAACCCCTCGGCAGAGGGGTATTCCGAACAATCGGACAGGGAACCGGTTGGGACCGCGTACTTCCTCATCATCCTGGCCAAAGGCACAGGGCAGGAAGCAGGTCGCTGCCAGAGCTCCAAGGCCGGGCAGACAGTAGCCTCGGCCACTGGAAAGGCCTCAGTGGGTGAATCCCCTCGGTCCAATATCTCCGTTAGGGGATACTTGGCCCGCTTGGATATGGGCTCGAGCTGCATCCCGGTGGACTCTGAGATGAGTCTAAGCAAACTCATGAAGGACGATGGGCTATCGTCCAGCGACTGACCTCCGGAGTACTCCAAAGTCGACCTGCCTGGAGAACAGGGGGGAATCGTCGTCGGACTCGGACGAGTCCGCAAAGAGCTGCCTTGGGCCTGAGCCACCCTCCACCTGCCGAAGGCAGTCAGGAGTGAGGGTGACACACAGCCTATGGGGCAGGCCCTGGGCCGACCGAGAATTCTTGGTCGGGGCCCCAAATTTCGGCTGTGGAGGCGGGTTCCCACCAGAATCGGTGGGGCAGCGGTTTCGGTCGAACAACAGGCCGGGGGCAGGCGCCTCGGCTGAAGGGCGAAGGGTTGCCCGGCACGCTCCGGTGAAGCCACTTGATGGCGGGGAGGTGGAGCGTAGGCTTGCTCCCGGACAGAAGGAGCTGCTGCCACATGAGGTCCTCGTGGCGTCGCGCCAGCTGCGCCGAAGCCTCTCCTCGTCCGAGGAAGGCGGAGCCGCCACACTACGGTACTGAGACCGCCTATGTCGGCGGGATCGGCTGGACTGAGAGATGTCCGGACCGAGAACCTCAGCGTTTCGAGGAGGGTTCTGGGGCAGAACGAGAAACCGGCTCTCCCCTCGGCTCGGAAGTTACAACCGTGAACTCAGAACCGGAGGCACAGGCAAGCCCACGGTAACTTCAATCACCGCCGGGGAACCAGGAGTGAGAGTTTTAGCTTCACCGTCGACAACCCGCCTGACGGGTCGAAAAATCCGATCAAGGCCGACGGGTGTCTAGGTCAACTGACCTGACGGGACACCGTGAGGCCAGTGGCCGAAGCCAAAGGGTCGACCGAAGTCGATGGTCGACTACTCGAGGAGGGGGACCTCTCCCACTCCCAAGAGCATCGACAGAGGGACTTGCCTTTGGAGTCCTTCTTTTTCGACCGAGAGGAAAGTCCTGAAGTTGTTGGTCCCTCTCACTTGGTGGAAAGGGACTGACAGAGCTCCTCAAAAGAAGCTGAATAGGAGGATCCCAAGGAGAGCGGGATAAAGGCCGCGGCCAAGGAAGACGAAGATGCGGCCTGCGCTGCCTCCTCCTCGAGGGCGATCATCTGCTCGAGCTGTTCCACAGAGCCAGCCGTCGCGAAAACCGCCAAACAGGCCTCCTTCGACTTCATCATGGGTAATACTGGGCGCCCAAGTTGTAAACGGGTGGCGCGGCCTCCAGGACATAGACCGAGAAGGAAGAGCACAGGTCGCTGGCTCATGGGTCGCGTGCTCAAGGCCTACATGTAGACGCACATGAGCGCGGATCCATCCGAGACATCTTCTGTCCGCATGGGCACCTCCGAAAACCGGGAGTCGATTTGTCCATCGCAGCCACGAGGGAGATAAATGACCGAAGTCTTGAAAACCTTAAAAGTTATTTCAGGTAAACTAAAGAAATAGGAACCAGTCTTATATGCAGAGCGTTAAGGAGGAAACCTGAGCTTCCAAGCGGGAAGGAAGATCTGGCGTCATGGGACGGAGCCGAGAGTTTTACCACCCGGGTGGGTGGGAGGAGCCAGCTTGAAGACCTTCCGGCAAGATTTAAAGCGGCAAGGATACCTGCCAGAAAGTGTGGATGAACAACATATCCATGTCCCTAGAAATAATTTTCCACCCACAGACAAGCATGAGAAACTTATAATACATTTCAAATCACAGACATTAACATTTTATTTATTTTGTGACAAGTCACAATTTTGAGGCAGTGACCCCCAACTTTTGGTTTCTGACCCCCAACGTTTGACGCATATACAGATATATTTGATACATATATATATATATATACACACACATATACATATATGTACATAAGAGGCACTGACAGGGTAAATGCAACCCACACAGAGGAACTTTTTGATCCTGCTTCCACTACCCCCATAATTCCTTGCTGGACATAAAAGCGAATCGCTAGCTCTTATCTAGCTATGATGTTTGGCACCACAACTCCTGTGGATAGTAGTCATAACTTTCCTTTTCAGGTATTTCTGTTCCTCCTCCGTTCCAAGATATCTGAAACATCTCCTTAAGCCTGTAACACTAGAGGAAACCCAGCAGTCTATAAACGTCAACAGAAGCAACTTCCCTGGATCAGATGGTCTTACTGCAGAATTATATATACAGTTTATTTTTGCCCTTTCTCAGTGTTAATATATAACACCATCAAAAGCACTAATTCTGCTCCTAAAGCATTTTCTGACACTATTATGAATTTATTATTCAAGAAAGGGAACAGAGCGATATACAGAACCGGAGACCACTAAGTCTGCTAAACGTAGACTATAAAATATTTACTACCATCTTGCTCAATAGGCTGCTCCCTCCTGCTGCTCAAATTATTTCTGAGGTGCAGACTTGTGCCTTCCTGGCAGATCTAGCCTTTCCAACCAGGGCTTGATAAATTTTAAAATTAGGTACTTGTCCATGGACAAGTGAGCATCAAAAATAGTTGTCCTGGTGCTTGAGTTGGTAGTCCAGGTATAAAAGGTCTATTTTTAGAGGAAAGTATAAAAGAAAAATTACTCACCTTAGAAATGTTGTTTCTTTTAATGGAGTCTTGCTATATTATGACATATGCAGTGAGTCCCAACCTTCGAACTGCTCCAGAGGTGAAGGAGTTAACTTTCTGTAACCCCCCTGCAAATGGGGGTTCCCAAAACACTTCCAGGAGCTTGCTTGAATGCTCCAAGCCTGAATGGTGTTTGGCGTTTAAGCCATTTATCAGTGAGTGTTTTTAGAACCTCTGGTACTGTCTCTTTAAGAGCTGTCTGCTTGCAGACATAATTAGTTTGTATGGGGGGACTGTGTGCTTTTGATTGAGTACCACTCAAGCTGCTGCCAATTCACTCCATTTTGCAGTCACTAGGAGTGCAAAGGAACCTATCTGAAAGATGTAACTGTTTGCCAGAAATCATTTACAGTAATAATGAAATTACAGTTTGTCTAACCTACTTTCTTTTGCAGTCAGAACAGTGTCTGCCTAGTTCCCCATTCTGGTTTTGAACTGCTGAACTGGACCAATCAGTGTGGGGTAAGCTAGCTCTAAAATGGTGCCTTGGACGAATCAGAACTTGGACTCATAATCTGAGCCAGCCACAAGAGGATTGTATGAGCAGTGACTCTGGGAGATGTAGTTTAGACTTCAGCACCTTTTGGACCAACAGCAGCAGTCTATTGTGAGTGACAGCCAATCCAGTCAAGAACTGGGAGGAACTCAAAGGAAGTGCCGGTTTTGTCGGTTGGAGTTTGAGTTGAGCTTGGCAGTGAAGAAGGAAGGAGCCCTGTGTTTTTTCAGTGTGCAGTTTTAGTCAAAACGTGTGTAAGGCCCAGAGTTCCGGTCTGCAGCTTGTGTAACAGCTTGTTAGGACTGAATCCGTCCCTGTAAGAGAATCAAAGGATATCTGAAGAGTAGAAACCAGGCTCACCCTGTAGAAGACTGGAGAAATTGCTGAAAATTGCACTGGTCTGTCAGGAACTGAATCTGCTGTGTGTTCTCCCGGTATTGTGCAGTAATTCGATGGGATACAGATGCAGCCTGCCTGGTATAGTGCTTTCTTTTATGTAAATGTGTGAAGAGGTTTGTGTACCTCAAGTGAGCCCTGCTGACATTGAAGGACCCTATCTTATTTGGAGGTCGTGAGTACTAATTCAGGGTCGCTCCTGTTGAATTGCCACATTAAATCCAAATGGAATTACTGTACTGCTGACTATTTAATTTTCCTTTTCTCTGTGTGAAAGGGCCCCTACCAGCTGCCACGGTTTGGACTAGCCACTAGGGCTTGGGTACCCAGGGACAGTAACTGATAGGGATAGGCCTGTGTACAGAGCCATAGGTAGATTATTAGAGTGATAAGCTAATTAACCTGATTTCCCCCTGTCCTTGTTATATCCCCCTAAATAAATCAGAGCTGCTTGTTTCAGTAAAGTTATACTGCCTGAAGTATTTGTCTATGTTAAAGTACTGTACTGTGATTGTTGCACTGTATCTCATTTCACAGGAAGTCCCAGTGCCGGAACCAGTCCTGGGGGTAAGTGTATACTGTGAAGGTAATTCTGATATATTGTGTGGGCCATTAGTGGGAAGAAAGGGGGGTTGCAGTGTCCCAGAGGGCTGTGACCAAGTTAGTTTAAGTATTGCAAACCCTGACCTCTGGGTGGAGGCACCCGCCATTGGATCCAGGCCCCTCAACCTGTTAGTGGCAAATCAGGCAGAGGTAGTAGCCCCTGGGATAGCGCCATCTAGGGGTTACATTTCCATTTTCTTATCACCGATAAGAGGGTCTTAGCTGGCGGATTGCCATAAACGGGTAAGTTTGGTTAGGACTGGCACTATGTCTGAGAAACCCAAAAGAAAAACCGGGCCCACTGGGTTTCAACACTGCAGTGTGTGTGGGGAAGTCTTTGCCAAGGCTGAGCCCTACACCACCTGTGTTTATTGTCTGGGGTTTGACCACCTCAATGCAGACTGCCAGATTTGTAAAAGTTTTCCTGCAGCTACCCTGGAAAAGAGAATTGGTAGGCTCAGGGAAAGGGAGGCCAAAAAGTCTGCTGAACCGGATGGCCAGCCCGGTTCGGTTCCAACCGAACTGGAGGGAGTGCCCTCTGACCAGGGCGAGACTTCCTCGGGCAAAAGGAGATCCGACTCTGAGGAGCCGGGTCCAGCAAAAAGGACTAGAAAATCAGCTGGTGTGGAGCCAAAACTTTCCTCTTCAACCGCTGAAGAGATAATAAAGCGATAAAAATAGTCCAGTGGCTTTTCCCGTTCCTACTGAACCGGCACTATCGGGTAAGCGCCTCGGTTCGCCGGGTTCCAATCGGGTTCAAGAGTATGAGTTAGAGGAGTATGATGAACCGGAGGAGGGGAAGAGGAGTATGAGGAGAGTGAATGTGATTTGAAAGTCTGGATGTGCCCATTGACCGGACATCTCCCCAGACAGACCTTCAGAGTGTCCCTCCTAGGTTTTCTGAGTCCCTCTCATTTTATGTTTTATAAAAAGTGGCTGAAACCTCCAGCTCCTATGGAGGAAGCTGTGGATGATCAAAGGAGCCTGACTATGTGGAAATGATGGATATCCCAGAGTCTAGGAGACTGTCTATTCCTTGCATAAATCTTTTGGGAAACAGACTTTTAAAATTTTAAAAGCTCCTCACTACTACCTCCTGTTGATAAGAGAATGGACAAGAGGTACACATTGTCAGGCTCTGATACGGAGTTCCTCACACAACAATGCAGCCATGTTGGGGTAGTGCAGGCTGCAGCCTGTGACAAGGCTAATATTCCCTTGGCTTCACACCCCCTGGATAAGGACTCCAGGAGGATTGATGCCATGGCAAAGAAACAGTACATGGCAGCATCCTTGGGACTCAGACAGGCAAATTATATGGCTTATGTTGCCAGATACCAGAAATCCAGATGGGATACTGTTATGGCTCTAGCAAAGCAGGTCCCTGGCCAGCTTGCCAAGGAGCTGGAGCAGGTGGCTGCTGATGGTATTGAGGCATTCAAGGTGCAATTCCATGCTGCAGTGGACTCTAATGATGTGTCATCAAGAGTCATGGCTACATCCGTGGCACTTCGAAGAATGGCTTGGCTCAGATGTACTAGCCTGTCACAGGATACCCAGACTAAGGCCATGGATTTTCCTGTTGTGGGTAATTCTCTGTTTGGGGAGCAGACAGAGAATTACATGAAGAAAATGGATGAGTATAGGACCACCTATAGGAGTGCACAGGCCAAAGAAAGGCAGGCCACTCCTCAAAGGCAGCTTCCAGGGGCAGGGCAGGCCTTTTCATAGGCCTTTTACCAAGCTCAGGCCTCCTCTTCTGCCCGATGCCCAGAGGGGTTCTTTAGAGGGAGCGGCAGACTGGGTACAAGCAGGCCTGCTTCCACCCCTCAGCCCAAAGCCCCTGCCAAACAGGCACCCTGATGGGGTTGCCAGGGCTGATTCTCAGCTACCTGTAGGGGGTAGGCTGGCTTACTTTGTCCAGGACTGGGAGTCTCTGACATCAGACAAGTTTGTCCTGGAAGTAGTAAGCCAGGGACTGGTTCTCAGCTTCAGAAAATTTCCAAAGATGAGAACCAGATCCTTTCCACCTGCAAATCCTCCAGAGGCTCTTGGCTTAGAGGCAGAGGTCTCTTCCCTTCTAGCTCTCAGAGCTGTGGAAAGGGTTCCACCCCTACACCAGGGCAAAGGCTTGTATTCCAGGTACTTCCTTACCCCAAAAAAGACAGGAGAATGGCGGCCCATCCTGGATCTCAGATACTTAAACAAGCACCTTTTAAAACCAAAATTCAAAATGGTGACTCTGGGAATTATTCTGCCCTCTCTAAGGCCAGGGGACTGGCTAGCATCCCTGGACCTCAAGGATGCCTACTTCCATATTCTCATCAGAAGCTTCCATCGAAAGTACCTCAGGTTCGAGCTGCCCTCAGGCCATTACTAATACAGAGCAATGCCCTTTGGCCTCACCTCTGCTCCAAGGGTATTCACAAAATGCCTGGCAGTAGCAGTTGCCCACCCAAGAAGGCAAAGATTGCCATCTTCCCTTACCTGGACGACTGGCTCATAGTCGCCAGTCTCCAGACCAAGTCAAGTTACATCTACAGATAACTCAGCAACTGCTCACTTCTCTAGGTTTCCTTCTGAATCTTCCAAAGTCAGTTCTAGAGCCTGTCCAGCTCCTCAC
This sequence comes from Neoceratodus forsteri, assembly GCA_016271365.2. Lineage (NCBI taxonomy): Eukaryota > Metazoa > Chordata > Ceratodontiformes > Ceratodontidae > Neoceratodus > Neoceratodus forsteri. The sequence goes on from CM028133.1 coordinate 1,139,162,708, forward strand.
CTTCATAGGCGCGGAGCTGAACACAGAGAAGGCCAGAGCCTTCCTTCCTTCCTCTGGACAGAGCAAGGACCCTGGTCTCTCTGGCCTCCTCATTCACCCTGCAGGTCTCTCAACCAGCAAGGCACTTTCTACAGCTCCTGGGGCACTTGGCTGCTTCTACAGCAGTAGTGCAGGGAGCAAGATTTCAGATAAGGGACATCCAGTTCCATTTAAGAGCCTTTTGGTCTCAAAGGAAAGACCCTCTAACCAAATTGATCCCAGTGACTCGAACCCTGATCCAGGCCCTACAGTGGTGGCAGGACCAGAGCAATCTAAGACGGGGTTCCTTTTGGCCCTCAGTCTCACTCCTTAATCCTTACTACAGATGCATCTTTCTTGGTGTGGGGAGCTCACATGGGCGACCTCACTACCCAGGGATTGTGGTCCCCTCAGGAATCTCTGCTCCACATCAATCTGTTGGAACTCAGAGCAGTTTTTCTAGCACTTCCAGCTTTTTCCAAATCTATTCAGAACAAAGTTATTCAGGTCAGAACAGACAACACCACCACAATGTGGTACATCAACAAGCAGGGGGCATTCGGTCCTATGGCCTTGTGCACGAAGCAATGAAGTTGTGGTCTCTGGCACTCACTGAACACCTCCCTTATGGCAGTTCACCTCCCAGGCAAGGACAATGTCCTGGCAGATGCTCTCAGCAGGATTTCCCAGGGCCATCACGAATGGTCACTGGACCCTCTGGTCTTGGAGGTGATATTTGCCAGATGGGGCACCCCGCAGATAGATCTTTTTGCAGCCCCAGACAATCACCAACTTCCCTTTTTTGCTGCAGGCCCCCAGTGTTGGGCTCAGTCCTCTGGATGCCTTCCTTCTCAGTTGGGAAGGGAAGTTTCTCTATGCCTTCCCCCCTTCCCTCTCCTGTTCAAAGTGCTAGTCAAAATCAGATCTCAACCCTGCAAGGTGATCCTGATTGCTCCAGACTGGGCCAGACAGCCTTGGTACCCACTCTTACTGTCCTTAGCAGTCCATCTTCCCCTGTGTCTTCCCAGGAATCACAACGTGTTAACCTGTGCTCAGGGGAGAGTTTGGTACCCGAACCTCAAATCTCTCAATCTCAAGGCCTGGATCTTGAAGAGTTAAGAGTTTACTGACTCACCTCTCCCATGGTGTATGGATATCGGAAGGCTTCTAGGAAGCCTTCCACCAGGGCTACTTATAATTCCAAATGGAAGAGGTTTTCCATATGGTGCTCTGGGAAGCATATTTCCCAGAATCTGCTGATTTACCCACAGTCCTGGATTATATGGTCCATTTAAATACCTTGGGGCTGAGACCAGCTACCCAGAAAGTGCATTTGGCAGCTGTGTCTGCTTTTATTACAGCAGGAAAACCTCCTCTTTCAGCTCATCCTGTATTCTCAAAGTTTTTAAGGGATTGCTTCACACCAGCCCTCCATTTGGGGCCCTGCCCTGCCTGGGATCTTAACATTTGCATTGCTCAGCTTATGCAACCCCCATTTGAGCCTTTTGTCTTCAGCAGAGCTAAGTATCAACTTGAAGACTGTGTTTCTGGTAGCCATCACTTGCCAGACGCATAAGTTAATTACAAGCTTTGTCAGTGGAGCCTGATTTTATCTCCTTTCATAGGGATAAGGTGGTCCTCAGGACTAACAGGAAGTTCTGCCTAAGGTGGTTTCAGATTTCCACCTCAATCAATCTGTGTATTTCACTGACCATTCCTCCTCTGACGAGAGGAGGCTGCACAACAGATGTGAAGAGAGCCCTTAGCTACTACATAGAGCGTACCAAGGGTCACAGGTTTGACTTCCTCCAACTGTTCCTCACTTATGGTGAAGTTGGCAAAGGGAAACCTGCCACTAAAAGATCCATTGCCAGGTGATTGTCTCTTGTATCCAATTTTGTTATGAAAAACTGGGTAATGTTCCTCCCTCAGGCCTGAGGGCTCACTCTACCAGAGGTACAGCTGCTTCCCTGGCTGCGGCCAGGGACATCCCTATCCTAGAGCTATGTCAAGCAGCTACCTGGAAAACAGTTCACACTTTTACCAAGCATCACTCCCTGGATATCCAGGCTAGGAGTGATGCTCAGTCTTGGCACAGCTGTGCTTCAGAGCCTATTCCCCAAGTAGGTTCTGTCCCTCCTCCATGGAGGTACTGCTGTGTAGTCTGCATATGTCATAATATAGCAAGACTTCATGTTGCTTGAAGAAAAAATTACTCACCTTAGTAATGTTGTTTCTTCTAATGGAGTCTTGCTATATTATGACCTCCCCCCCCCGCCTGCCCCTCTCAGAACCTTTGTTTTTGGTATGTGGGTGGGCAGTGCAGTGTTGGCACTTAGTAGATGCCCACCTTGTTGTTTCACCCCTTTTTTGGGGGGGTGACTTGGTGTTGTGTTTTTCATTTTTTGGGTCTCCTGACTTGAGTATTTGTTTTGGGACCAAAAAATGTGTTCTTGTATTTAGTAGCCATTTGGCTAGTGTAGGTTTACAGCTTCCACACAGGACCTCAGTGAGTTTAGCTCGTAAAGATCAGATGGTTTGAGTTTGAAGAACAACAGACAGAGTTTCAACCGAGCTTGAGCTCATCGGTTTCCCAATCGTGTTACGGGTCGTGGAAAAAAACGTAATAAAATCCATTTTTTTTAGAACCGATAAGAACCGGTAACCACACACTAAAAGATAGATTAAGATAATTTAAGCAACTTGATCTGTTCAAACCGAACCAATAAACCGTTTACAAGTTCCACACAGAATAGAAATAAATGTAAAACCTATCTAGTACTCACAATACCACAGACAGAGTCTGAACCGACCGGTTGCGGTTTAAATTTGAGAAAAATAATACTTTAACCGACAAAATGAACCGAGCAGAAGGAGAAATCTCCGGAGTGACTGTTCAGTGAGGCGGAGTAAAGAATCTGACAGTTTGAGTTTGAAGAACAACAGACAAAGTTTCAACCGAGCTCGAGCTCAGCGTTCCATGCCTGGCATGGAAAGTTAACTCTTTCACCTCCAGAGCAGTTCGAAGTTTGGGACTCACTGCATATGTGATAATATAGCAAGACTTCATGTTGTTTGAATATGGTAGCTTGATTCAATGCAAGAAGTGCAAAATAATGCACCTACGAAACAAAAACCCAGGGGAAGATTACACAACGCGGGTGGAGGTAGTAACAACAACAAAAATGGAAAGGGACATGGGGCAATCATATCAGATGACCGTAAGGTTAGCAAGCAATGTGAGAAGGCAGTAGAGCGCTGGGGCTTATACTGGATGTATAGGGAGAGGCATCACCAGCAGAAAACAGGAAGTTGTTATCCCTCTGTACAGATAGTTGGAGAGAGCCCATCTGGAGTACTGCATCCAGTTCTTGAGACCCCATCTCCGCAAGGATATAGACAGGATGGAGGCAGTCCAGAGGAGGGCAACTAAAATGGTGCAAGGTCTGCAAGAGAAGCCATACGAGGAGAGACCAAAGGAGCTTATTAATATGTAAACCTTGAGGAAAGGAGGGAGAGGGGAGACATGATAGAAACTTTTAAGTACCTCAGTGGAGTCAACCAAGTCCAAGAGGGTAGCATCTTTCAGAAAAATATCTGCAACTATAACCCCCTTGCAAATGGGGGTTCCTAGAAATGCCAGCCTGGGCTTACTTTAGCCTGTTTTGTTCTGTCCTTCTCCCGCTGTCTCTCGGGCTTCTCCCAACTTGGTCCCTAATTTTTCTGGCTTCCCAGGTCCTGTTTGCCCTTATGTGTGCCCCAGCTTGCAGTCAAATGAAAATCCAGCCCCTCGGGGCTTAAAATGCTGACCGCAATCTCCCGCTGCAAAAGTGCAACCTCCAGGGCAGCGGGAGTCGCGCTGGTGCACAAAGCGCCTTTGATGTGGAGCCACTTGTTTTGTGGTCGCCTTGGGGACTGTGCCGTGGGTCCCAGGATCCCTTCCATCTAACTGGGACCCGGTGACCACGGACAGCCTGCTGGGGGACCGATCAGATGGGAATTAAAAGAGCCTGACCGGGGCTCATTTAAGTATGCCTGGAAGGGGCCCCGGTCATCTGTATAATGAATAATAGTGTGCCTGGCTGCCTCCAGGGTAGCTATGTTGGGCTCCGGTTGAAAAGTAAAAGAAGTTAAATGTTTTAACAGTGAAACCTGTTGTTACATATTGGAGAATGACTGTACATGTGAGGAGAAGTGTTTAAGTTTAAAATAAATACGGTTTCCCTGGCAATTTATTTATTTATTTAGTCAATCATAGGAATTACAACCATTTGAGACATAGACTCATTTACAAGCGCTCCGTCAGCATCATACCTCTCAACTGTACCACATTACAAGGCGTTTCTCATTTTACTGCACAAAAGCTCCCTGTTCCACATTCTGAGGACTTGTTCCACACTCAGTATTAACATTTTAAAGCAAACATCTATAGTAAATGATGCCAAAATGTATTATTCAATTAACAGCAGACTTTCTGAACATAAATGCAAACCTTTTAATAGTGTTCTGAGCCTCCTAGGTAAAGATTTGATTAAGTGTTCCACATTTGCTCACTTGTTCCACATTTTGAGAGGCAATGTTCCACATTTGGGGGACAAAAGGTTGAGAGGTATGGTCAGCATAGTCATACATTCAGAGAGTACATTAGTGGGACATTGTATTTCAAGTAATTACATATAATAGCCAAGGTGGCTGAAAGTCTATACATGTAGCAGTTAGAGTATTGATATTATGACAGTGGAACAATTATAATACAAGTGCAGCCTCTGGGGTATTGTCGTATAGTAGTAACAATGATCTATACAATAGTGAGACAACACAGTTTTAAGGAAGTATTTACATATAGTAGCTTGGGTGGCTGTTGACCTATACATTTAGTAGCTAGGGTATTGGTATTAGTACAGGAGGTATAGTTACAGTGAAGGTGCAGCCTCTAGGGCATCGTCATATAGCAGAGACAGAGATCAGCAGCAAAGATGTCCTAAACAGTTAGTCCTATACAACTGGTAGCAATGTCAATGGGGAGCAGCCATAGTGCAGCTTTGCGCAGGTCAGTTAGGAGTTAGCAGCTGCACTGGCATTGGCGCAAGGAGAGAATGTGTCTTTTTAGGAGGGTCTTGAAGTGTCCTAGATTGGGAATGGAGGTTATGGCTGGGGGGGGATCTATAGGGGAATGATCTCTGAGCAAGGGAGGTTCTGACCCTGGGCATGGTCCACAGATGCTTGTTGGCAGAACGAGTGGTTGCAATGCAGGAACATGAGAGTAGTGAGGCTGAGACGGACCCCCAATGGAGTTACCCCTAGGTGGATTTTTTTTGTGAGGAGAGAGGATTGATATTGTAGTCTTTCCTCAAGGGTGAAGATGTTTGTAACAGCGTACAGGGTGCAAGTATGGGAGCATTTGTCTGCACCTAGGAGGAGTCGGTACACTTTAATGGCTATGTGAATTTTGTTTAGGGTGGTGGTGTCCACAGCAGAGTAGATAGGGGAGCCCCTAGTCAACGAGAGAGAGGACAGAAGAGGTGACAGCCAGGTTGAGAGCCTCTGGTGTCAGGCAGTCTTTGTGCCGGTATAGGAAGCCGATGCCGGTATTAATGGCAGAGGTCAGGATGTTAATGTGGGCATGGAAGGATAGGGAGGTGTCAAAGGTAAGGCCGAGGTATTTATAAGTAAGTACTTGTTCCAGAGGGAGGTGAGCATAGGAAAGGATTTTTAGTTCAGTGTCCTTGGTCTTGCTCTGCCAGTGGGCAAATAGCATAGCTTTCGTTTTTTTGATGTTGACCACAAGTCTGCGACTGGTGAACCGACTTTCGATCTAGTTGAATGAGTGTTGGAGGGAGGACTGTAGGTTGTCAGGGCAGGGGTGTGTGGCGTAGAGAACCGCATCATCAGCAGGTTACCAGAGCAGGATTTGGATAGTGCATTTAAGTAGATACTGAAGAGTAGGGGGCCCAATATGGATCCCTAGGGGACCCCCGAGTGGACAGGCAGGGTGGAAGATAGGGTGTCATTTATCTTAACACATTGGGATCTGGAGGTAAGGTAGCTATTAAACCAAGAGAGTGGTCCACATGATAGACCAGTGTGGTGGAGTGGGTGGGAGACCATATCAAAGGCCTTAGAGAAGTCCACGAAGATGGCTCTGGCCAGATGTTTACGGTCAAGGGCAGAGTGAATGAAATTGGAGAAATCGATGAGGGCGGTGGTTGTGCTATGGCCTGATCTAAAGCCATGTTGTTCACTGCATAACAAACTGTGGACTCACATATACTCAGTGAGTTGATCGGAAATTATTTTTTCAAGGGCTTTTGAGAGAGTGGGAAGGATGGATATGGGCAGATAGTTGTTGGGGTTGGTATTGTCTCCACTTTTTAGTATTGGGGTAATTGTTGCAGTTTTCCAGGCTGTAGGGAACTGTCCCAAACATAGGGAGTGGTTAAGGAGGTCAGTCAGGGGAGAAAGAACAGTGTCAAGAACCTGGTAGAGGATTTTCATGTCAAAGGAGTTTCTGCAGGGGTCCGGTGGCGCTGAGGGTTGAGGCGCTGGACGCCACACCTCGCACTACGCTGGTGACCCGGATTCAGGAACGGACTCGGGTGGCCGAGGGTCGGTAGGGGAGAGGGAGGATCGAGCATCCCAACGGATGCTCTCCTCCCTCAGGGGTGGGAGACCAAGAACGCACCTGCTTCTGCATCCCTTCCACAGCCAGTGGAAGCACCAGCAACAGGAAGGATGGAGGCCAGCCGGCCCGTGGCGCTGAGGGTTGAGGCGTGACGCACACCTACTCACGCCGCGCACCCGGGTCTGAGGAACGGACTTGCCGCCGGGGCTGCAGGGGAAGGAAGGATTGAGCGTCCTATGACAGCTCTCCTTCCTTTGGGGTGGGTGAGGGATACATGCGCCACTGCAGCGGCTCCAACATGCGTGTGCATTTGACAGGGAGGAGAAGCCGGCAGACGCCTGCACGTGCGCTTGACGCCATTGCACGTCCGCTCTCTAGGGGTATATACTATACAGGCCAGGGACTCCGCCTATGAAGCCCCTCCCAGGGGTTCCTCTCAGGTCGCTGATCCCCAACCAGTTACTAGGACCGCGGGCTGATATGGGTGCCAGCTCCGGTGCCCCATCCTCTGGGGGTAAGCCAGGGGTGACCGGGGAATCGGCCGACATGGAGGACCTCAGGGGCGTGACCAGGGTGGATACTTGGCAGAGTATCCCTAAAAAAAAAAAAAAAAAAAAAAGGATGGGATGGAAGCGGCTCCGCTCGCCAGAGCCGGGAGGGGGACGTTGCAGCTACATGAGAGGCTCGTGTGAGCCAGCACGCCACTCACTGGACGACGTCCTGCCTGCCTCAGAGGGTAGGGATCTAGGGGAAAACGGAAAACACCTCTCAGCAGCCCTGGATGAAAGCGCCTGTTCCATCCAGACCACCAAGAAGGGACAGACCCCACTGTGCAAGGAGAGGGGAAGAGGCACTCTTGGGGCAGATCCCATGGAAGGTGGATTGGAGGACATGAGTGGATGGAAGGAGTGGGCACCGGGAGTAGATAGGAGGGATAAAGAATAAAGTAAAAAAAAAAAAAAAAAAAAGGAGTCTCTGCAATAGTTGGAGCCACCGAGAGCTTTGGAGAGGTAGGATTTTGCTTCCTGCTTTGTAATGACCCTAAGGTAGGAAGGGGGGTGCTGGAGGTTTGGTTCAGAAGAAGCTGGGATATGGTCGAAAAAGTCACTCGGGAGGACTGTACTAAGATCAGAAAAGGTTGAGTTAAGGCAGTTAGCGATAGCCTGTGGGTCGGTTGAGGTGGCATTGTTTATGAAGAGCTGGGAGGATGGGGGGAGGCAGGATTTGCCATTAAACTCTTTAATGTTGTCCCAAAACTTTCGTGCACTCCCCCAGGAGGAAGCCAGGGTGTCTTTATAGTATTCAGCCTTGACCTTGCGTATGGCCCAGGTGCACCTATTGTGTTCTGCTTTGTATGCTAGTCTGTCTGCTTGGGATCCAGATTCAACGGCTCTGTGCCAGAGGTCATCCCTTTGTTTTAGTTGCTGCCGTAATGTGGGCGTGATCCAAGGGACATTATGTTTTACAGTTTTCAGTTTAGTCAGGGGGGCAAAATGTCACATGCTTTGTTGAAAGAGCATGCGAAGTAATCAAGGGCTAGGTCAATGTTAGGGGCCTGGGTTACAGGGGCCCAGTCCCACTGGGCCAGCTAGTGTTTGATTTTTTGAAGGCCACCTGGTTACAAGTGTCTGCAGGTGGCGACACTAGGTTGGGGTTTGGGCAGGTGACATGACCAGGAGCAGAGGATAGGGGAGTGGTCATTCAGAGAGTCTGGGAGGACCAGCAGGTCAGAGATTCTATGTTGTCAGTTACTTAGTAGTATGTCCAGTAGGGTCTAGGAGCCGTTTGCAGTGTTTACCCTGGTGGGTTGGTGAACCAGCTGGGTATGATCCAGCGCTGCAAAGGCATCCTTGATGGCAGCTGCTGACTTGGCGAGCCCATTAACATTTAGGTCACCAACCAGGATATGCTCCATTTTTGGGGGGAGGCTGGAAATATAGTTTGTGAGGGATTGTATGGCCATAGCTTGGTTGCGTGGGGGAACATATGCAACTGTGATGGTTAGGGGAGCTCTAGCTCAGAACTGACAATCAGGGGTGGCTGACCACTAGACTAACAAGGCCTTTGAACTATATTGCAAAATCAGCAATTGGGGGGGGGGGCCACTACATTACCGTCTGGTGCACAAACGAGGAAACCGCTCGTACCCCCTCTGTTGCAAGGTGATGAGAGTGTGGTGCTGGGCTGTAGCCACAAATGTGGGCCCTATACTCCTTGCAATCTACATTAACAATATTGATGCCAGCACCCATATAGCAAGCATACATCTATTCGCTGATGATACGGCTCTTTATACCACTAGCTCCTCCTCTGAAACAGCGCATAAGGAACGCTAGCAGGACTTTATCACCCTTCAGCACAATTTGCTAAAGCTTAAGCTATTGTTCAACGCAAAAAAAAAAAAAAAAAAAAGCCACTATTATCTCCCTCCATCCTTCCCATGCCACAGTGCCCCGGCACAAGCCCAGATTCACACACTACTAGGTGAATTACTGGAAGTTGTGGACAAGTTTAAGTACTTGGGATTCTGGTTAGACAACAGTCTAAGCTTCACAACCCACATGTTCGAGCATAAAAAAACCGAAGGCAATGATTAGGCATCTTTACTACAAATAAAGCGGACTTGTCTCTTCTGTAACTGCCTACGCAATGCCATAATTGTACAAATGTATATTATATTAGCCACTCTTCTGTCTGTATTATCTTTGTTCTCTGTTCATCTAGGTACTGTCGCTATGTATTGTCTGTAAACTCTGTACCTCTCTGACATGGAGCCTTTGTAAAGAAGTCTCTGACTCAAAGGTTTGTAATTCCGATACTGTTCAATAAATAAATCTTCTTTCATATCAGAAACTTGCTTATACTAGAAGCCAGAAAGAGACTAGTCCAAACGACCTTTCTTCATACGATTGACTACAGAGACTTTCTCTATAGCCACTGACCCACTGCAGCCTTAAATAAATTAAACATTCTCTACCACCGTGTCTTAAGGTTCTTCCTGAATGTACCCCTACGCCCTCACCACTGCCTTCTCTACGGGTTGCTGGGCTGGTTCTCCCTTTCAATTAGGAGGCACAGAAATGCTCCTCTTTGGTTTTACAGGACCCCAATTGATCGACTGCCTACCTACATCTCTGACCTCTTTGGGAAAGCTTAGGGGGTATATGGCCTCAGAAGACTCACTCTGGTAATCTTCAAGGTACCAAGAAAAAGATGTGGCATGGTTCAACCGCCATCTACTTCTCTCTCCACTCTCTATGGAACACAGCCCAAAACAGCCTAAAATTAGCCTTCCTGCCTGGGCCACACACTTTCAAAACGCTGCTCACATGCTATCTAAGGGATACCTGTGCCTGCCTCTTGTAAACTTATAAGTACTTTGTCATACTCCTGCCTAGGCCATTGACAACTTTAGCTCTAACTCTACTAACACCAGCACTTCTTTTCTCTCGTCTCTCCTGGCTCCTACAGCAGCTCTCTGTTAAGCTGGTCCCCTAGCCCTTCAGCCCCCTTCCCCACTCCCTGACCTGTCAGATTCCCTTAAACTTACTGTATCTAGTTACTGTAACAAGGAGCCCCCTGTTAAGTGTTTAACCCCCTGTCATAAAAATGAATATGTGCAGCCCCTCCTTCCCCACTCTCTAACCTGTCAGATTCCCTTATACTTACTATATCTAGTTACTGCAACAAGGAGCCCCCTGTTACGTGTTTAACCCCGTCATAAATATGGATATGTGCAACCCCCCTTCCCCACTCCCCAACCTGTCAGATTCCCTTATACTTACTGTATCTAGTTACTGTAACAAGGAGCCCCCTGTTAAGTGTTTAACCCCCTGTCATAGATATGGATATGTGCAACCCCCCCTTCCCCACTCTCTAACCTGTCAGATTAACTTATACTTACTGTATCTAGTTACTGTAACAAGGAGCCCCCTGTTACGTGTTTAAACCCCTGTCATAAATATGAATAAGTACAACCCCTCCTTCCCCACTCTCTAACCTGTCAGATTCCCTTATACTTACTGTATCTAGTTACTGCAACAAGGAGCCCCCTGTTACGTGTTTAACCCCGTCATAAATATGGATATGTGCAACCCCCCTTCCCCACTCTCTAACCTGTCAGATTCCCTTATACTTACTGTATCTAGTTACTGCAACAAGGAGCCCCCTGTTACGTGTTTAAACCCCTGTCATAGATATGGATATGTGCAACCCCCCCTTCCCCACTCTCTAACCAGTCAAATCCCTTATACTTACTGTATCTAGTTACTGTAACAAGGAGCCCCCTGTTACGTGTTTAAACCCCTGTCATAAATATGGATACATGCAATCCCCCCTTTTACTTTCCTCATATTTTTCTGCATTTTCTTTAAATTCTTGCCAGGGTTGCCAACCTGGCAATCTCCAAAAACCCTTTGCTGTCCCTTATTCTTTCTACCCCCCCATGCACACAGAATGATGCTCCAGATTGCAGAGATAAGAAATAGCACAAATTGCACTTTATTGTTAATGTCTGGTGGCCTTTGGTTTAAAGAAGAAATGCACCGCCCATTTCTGGGGTGCCAAGCTCCGGAACCGCTGCTGCTGAGTGCAGCTCCTTTGACTTATGCAGCTCCGGTGCGGGGGACAACCTTGGTCACTGAGTGCGACAGAGCAATTTTTTTTTTGGAGCGGGTGGCTCCGTGATGGTGTAGTCACATATAGCGGCTGAATGTATACTCCTTGTTCGGAGCAAGTAAAAAAATGATTGCTTTAGAGCAAAGGAATGCTCCAAAGAAAATGCTAACTGCCTGTGCTAGCAAGATTAAAGTCGCTTGCATACTTGACTGCCCGCTAGCAAGATACACTACATGGGCAAGTGGGTAATCAACACCCCAGTGTCTGGAATAAAGTGTACCCTGTACAGAAATAGCCCCAGTGATGATGTGATTGAAGGCTACATATGAAATAGAATAATGAAGCCTGTGATGGAAACTCCCCAATTATGTAATGTCACGGCCTCTGAAAACTCCCCAATTATGTAATGTCACGGCCTATGGAAACTCCCCAATTATGTAATGTCACGGCCTATGGAAACTCCCCAATTATGTGATGTCACAGCCTCTGGAAACTCCCCAATTATATAATGTCATAACCTATGGAAACTCCCCAATTATGTAATGTCACGGCCTAGGGAAACTCCTCAATTATGTAATGACACGGCCTAGGGAAACGCCTCAATTATGTGATGTCACAGCCTATGGAAACTCTCCAATTATGTGATGTCACGGCCTATGGAAACTCCCCAATTATGTAATGTCACAGCCTATGGAAACTCCCCAATTATGTGATGTCACAGCCTATGGAAACTCCCCAATTATGTAATGTCACGGCCCATGGAAACTCCCCAGTTATGTGATGTCATGGCCTATGGAAACTCCCCAATTATATGATGTCACAGCCTATGTTAACTCCCCAATTATGTAATGTCACGGCCCATGGAAACTCCCCAGTTATGTGATGTCATGGCCTATGGAAACTCCCCAATTATGTGATGTCACGGCCTATGGAAACTCCCCAATTATGTAATGTCACGGCCCATGGAAACTCCCCAGTTATGTGATGTCATGGCCTATGGAAACTCCCCAATTATGTGATGTCACGGCCTATGGAAACTCCCCAATTATATAATGTCACAGCCTATGGAAATTCCCAAATGAGCTGATGTCATGGTCTATGGAAACTCCACAATTATATAATTTCACGGCATATGAAAACCCCTCAATTATATAATGTTGCAGCCTATGGAAACTCCCCAATTATGTGATGTCATGGCCTGTGGAAACTCCCCAATTATGTGACGTCATGGCCTATGGAAACTCCCCAATTATGTGATGTACAGTAATCACATGGAGCTATAAAAAGGGCTCACCATTAGGGAATAGTTAGATAATCGAGTCAGTCTAGTGCTGACAGTAAGTAGGGTAAGACCTGCAGTGTGTGTGTGTGTGTGTGTGTGTGTGTGTGTGTGTGGTCTGGATTTCACACAGATTACCCGAGAAAAATATATATTGGACTATCTGGGCTGAAACAAAGGCGCAGACTCTGCTGAAGGAAGCAGAGGTCTGAATTTCTTTGTGCAGGACTAATTATTTGACTTTTTCTTTCATTTCGGTAAATAAGTGTATTTTTTCTACAAATAAATTGAACACCCTTGTGCATTTTTTATGCACTTGATCCCTGCTTTGTTGTGTCAGTTATCTCACACATTCAGACTGGTGTTAGAAGTAAGACACCTGGCTCGTCGAGGCTGCCTGGGAGACACTGTCAGGAGGGTATAGTCCAGCACCCAGACACATGCACTGGATAAAAGGTGCAAAGCTGATGAAAGTCCAGTGGACTCAAGCATGCCTGAAAAGCTTGGGTTGAAGACAGTGCCCGGGTTGACCCTGGTGCCTGGCTGAAGACTGCAAAGAAACAGCAGGAATATGCCACAGACGAGGAACCTTTGGAAGAGGAGGACAGGAAGCAGATGAAGGAGAGTGCACCGGAAGACTCCAGTGACCTGCTGAACTGGCTCCATCTAAAACAGTTGGAGATAGAGCATGAGTGAGCAGAGGACCGACGACAGCGAGACAAGGACAGGAGACTACAAGAAAAGGAAAGGAAGAGAAAGGATGAAAGATGTTGGAATGCTTTGCAAGTCATCCATGCCCTGACATGTGGGCAACCTTACCAAAATGTACCCCATGATATAAAACTAACAAAATTGACAGAAGCTGATAACATAAAAGCCTAACTATGTTCCAGCATACTGCTCAGACATGTGCTTGGCCCCAAGACCAGTGGGTCATCAGACTTGCCCCTTACTTATCCAGACGGGCCCAACTGGTGTATAGTCACAATACTGCCCCTGACTCTAATGATTACAATCAGGTCAAGGAGGAAATCCTCTATCAGTGTGATATCAATACCGAGACCTATGGGCAATGATTCAGGTCCCAAAATGGCAAATAAGGACTGCTTGGCCCACCCAGTCTGCCCATTTCCCTACCTAATGGATAAGCTGCAGATCTTAGTTTACCAACAGCCTACTTCCTCCTACCCCCATTAGAATTGCCTTGATTGCCAAGATGCCCCTCGAGAGACTTTCACCAGGTTAAAAAGTTTCTGTCGAAAATGGTTACAACCAAAGGTCAAAACTTTCTACCAAATCCTGGAATTGATAATTATACAACAATTTATCCAAGTATTGCCCCAAGACGTACAGGTATGGGTGAAGGAGCACTAACCCAACACGGCAGATAAGATCATCACTCTGGCGGAGTATTACCTGGCAGCCAGACCATCAAAGTCCAGAGGATACCAAGGATCTTCACCCCAACCTACGGCACTGGTAAGACCTTCTGATACTACTTATTACAGACAGTTAAATGTTGGGGGAAATAACTGTCCAGGGGACCAAAGTGGAAGGCCCTATTCTGCAGATATTATTTGTCAAAGCTGTTTGAGAAAACCACACATAGCTCATAATTGCCCCAACAGAAGAAACACAGCTGCCCACTTGACAATGGCTAACTGGGGGTATGTACCACAGTGGGGATCAGCCAGGATGAAATAGTGGGATTGGTGGACTCACGAAGCAAACAAACCTTAGTGAGGGCGGACATTTTAAAGTCAAAGTCAAACTTTATTTATAAAAGGCGCTTTTCAAAACCAAAGCGCCTGTACAAAAGGTTATTAAAAACTGAGCCAGACTAAAATCCCAGATCATAGCATAGTTCCATTTATACCCAATAATAAGATTCAAAACATATCAGGCTATGGCAACTCAAATAAATATGTCTTCAACAATGATTTAAAAGACTCTGTGGACAAGCACTCTTCTCACCTGAGGAAAGAGTGCATTCTACAGGGTCAGAGCTGCAAACACAAATGCTCTGGCCCCAAAGGTCTTCAAATGGACCCTGGGAACCTACAGCAATCCTTTTGTCAGTGGAACAGAGCGGGTGGTAGGGACAAGGAGATCGTGCAAATAGCATGGTCTGTGTTCATATAAGGCCTTATAGGTAAGCAGTGTGACCTTGGAGGTAATTTTCCATTGCACCGGCAGCCAATGCAGTTCACGAAGCACAGGCATAATATGACTGGCTCTTGATGAGCCAGTCATCCTGGAAGCCACGTTTCTGCACCAGCTGCCGGCGGCAGATCTCCACCCCAGAAGCCCTCAGTATAGAGCATTGCAATAGTCAAAGTGGGAGGACACAAAGGTGTGGACTAGCATGGGAAGGTCCTCAGGCAGAACAAGGTGCTTCACCTGGGTGCGATTTCTCAGGTGGTAAAACAAGGTCTTCACAATGGCTGACACATGAGCTCTAAGTGTCAGTTCAAAGTTGAGCACAATGCCCAGATTATGCATCCTTTCAGAGGCCCTCAACAGGTTGCCCCTAATATAATACCGATGGACAGCCAGGAGTAAACCCCTCTACCCGACGTCCAGGGTCCACAACCAGCACCTCAGTTTTCTCCGGGTTTAATCTCAACTAGCTGGCACTCATCCAGTCCTGAATCTCAGTGAGGCAGTTGTTAAAGACCGAGATAGCATCACCTTGCTCAGGTACAAAGGACATGCACAGCTGAGTGGCTCTACAATACCGAGTTGACAACTAATTCATTGACTGGCATCGCAGCGCCAGGCTCCCTATCCACTGCGAGTTGCAGTCGGCAGAGAGCCACGCACAACAGGGACTGTCTTTTTTCTTTGGGGGGCTTTGCCCCAAACCCCTCATGTGGGGGCAGCACCCATCATTTTAGATACAAACTCAGAGTCGGAGTTGGTTTGGGGAGGAGGTACAGGACAGGGGAAAGTGTTGCCTCATCTCGGGCGCAACCTCTACAGCACCCTGGCACTGTTTTCGGCAGCAACGTATGTCGATGTAAAGGTTTCACCCTGGGAGGTGCATACCCATCTGAGCATCATCTGCACAGGAGTGAAAACTCAGTCTGTACTTCCTTATAATGTCTCCCAGTGGAAGCATGTACACCACGAACAACATGGGAGACAAAACAGAGTCATGTGATGCCTCACGATAGGGAAAGGGAGCAGAGGAAAAAAATCCCTGATACCATTCTTTGAGACCTGCCTGTGAGGAATGAGTGGAACCATCTGAGAACTGTTCCTGACAGTCCACAGATCAACCGCAGGTGCTTCAATAGTACCCCATGGTGTCAAATGCCACTAAGAGATCAAGATGAACTAAGATCAAATGGCTCTTCCAATCTCTCGCCATCAGGAGATCATTTAGCACCTGAACAAGGGCAGTCTCTGTACTATGCCTCTTCCGGAAGCTAGACTGGAGAGGATCATAGACCCTGTGGGTGATAAAATGGTCTTCAAGCTGCAGTGTGACTACCTTCTCAATAACCTTGCCCAAGAAGGGCAGGTTAGAGACTGGCCTGTAGTTTGCGAGAGAGTCTGGGTCGAGGGAGGATTTCTTCAGAAGGGGTGTCACCATTCCCTTCTTTAAGGAGTCCGGGAACACACCTTTCTCCAACGAACCCCAGGCAATCTCAGCTAGGACTGATCTGATGACATCCAAGCACTCTATTAAGAGACGGACTGGGCCCGGATTCAAACTACAGCAAGTCGTCTGCAAGCACCGGATGATCTTCACGATATTAGTGATTACCGGCCAGTCAAAATCAGCCCAGACAGACTGGGTACCTGTGCTCCCCCACCAACAGTCACAACACTCAACAGAAGGCAAGGCGCTGGTCGGATCTCTGACCTAATGGCAGCAACCTTATCTGCAAAGAATTGAGCACACTCTTCACACTTCAATAGTGAAAAGACTCTTCAATTCTGCAGACAGGCTGGATTGCACAGCCTGTCCACAGTACGAAAGAGCTGAGCTGGTCGATTCCTTGCTGCAGAAATCTTTCGGGACAGGAATTCTGCCTTCTTATGAGAGATTTCTGATCAATAGTTCCAGTAGTGGGCCATCGGTCTAAGCTTGTCCTCCTCAAGGCCAGATTTCCACCAGCACCATTCTAACCATTGACCCACTCATCTCAACTCCCTCAAGTCCTCATCAAACCATGGGGACTGAGGATGAAGAGTGAGGGGCGAACAGGAGCTATGGAGTCCAGGGTCTCAGATACTGCACTATCATAGTACTGTACGAGTTCCCCTGGATCCATGCATTCCGTCAGCCTCCTCAATAGGTCCAGCACCACCCTCAGACCATCAGGACTCACACCCCTTAAAGAGTGGCACTGGACCATCTCCAGAGGGTCAGGTCTACTTGGGGGGGAGCCGCGAAACTGAAGCCTATGGTGTGATGGTTAGACCACTTGACCAGTTCCACCACCAAGTTGGAGACCTCCATCCCCAGGAGGAACACTAGATCCAAGGAGCGACCCTAGTTATGGTTCTCAGCAGCAACAACTTGTGTGAAGCCCAACTAAATCATCAATTGGAGGAAGTTCTGTCCAAACTGTGTGAGTTCATTGTCGACCCAGGCATTGGGGCCTCTCAGGACCAACCACATGGGGCACTCCAACACCATGTCGGCCATGAAGTCTGGTACTCCCGGCAGGAATACTTTCCCATCCCCTTGTGGATGGTAGACGAGAAGCATCTGGTAACCCACACCTACACTCATGATACACTCAAATGATCTGGTTTCCCCCACTGGTATTTCCATAAGGTCCAGTTCTGTCTTGAAACAGATGGCTACACCCCAGCCTCTCCGATCCAATCTTGAGCGATGTATCATCAAGTAACCCACTGGAATTGCTGATTCCAAAACTGGACCAGCATTTTCATCCAGCCAGGTCTTGGTGATGCAGGCCAGGTCTGATGTTCCAACAAAATCAGCAATTATTGCTGTCTTGTTCTTTATCGACCTGGCATCACACAATCTCGCCCAAGTTGGATGAGTGGTGGAGGGAGAACATGCTATTTGCTGACCATTTGTGAAGCCCTTGGGTATGGGAACCAGGTACGGAGGACCACTTTTCTTGTACCATTTTGCCCCAGGGTGCCTCCTCTTACCCACCACCCCAATCCATCCGCCTCGTTCCTCTCCCCCTGCTGGCCAGGGACCTGCACCCCTTCGACCTCTCCAAGCTACCCCTGGGCCCAACAATGATATAGACCTCAGAGGGTAGGGGAGGACAGTCAAAGGGGTGCAGGCCCCTAAGCCTAGCGAGGGAGTAGTGGCTGTCCACCGAAGACAACGGCCAACACAAGGCTACTCTCTGAAACTAGCAGCAGTGCCCCAGTAATAACAAAGCCCACACTAAAGTAAATTAATAACAGACAGCATAAATCCCTTCCCTTATCCTACATAACCCCCAAATCTTTATCATAAACTACCCCAAAAACTCCCAACCATAAAACAATGCACAAAAATCTTTAAACTGCAGCAGAGATAAAAACTCAGACATTAACAAGTGAAGTAAAGTCACTGTAAAAGAGCTGCTGACACTCTCCTGGTAGAACGTTTCAGGAAGTGTCCCTTAGTCCTCCCACGTCAAAGGACAATGAATACCATAAGGTCCATTGAAGTCCTGCTCCCACCAGGACCCACGTGGATATAACAGAACCTTT
The DNA here is from genome assembly GCA_016271365.2 of Neoceratodus forsteri. Classification (NCBI taxonomy): domain Eukaryota; kingdom Metazoa; phylum Chordata; order Ceratodontiformes; family Ceratodontidae; genus Neoceratodus; species Neoceratodus forsteri. The sequence goes on from CM028133.1 coordinate 1,139,180,941, forward strand.
TAAGTCCTGAGTTGTTTCTAAGGCACTCTCACTGCCTCGATCCTGAATAATACCAAAACTGGTGTCCTACCGGTATATCAAAGAGAGGAGGATTCAAAGTCTATGCGACAAACCAGTATATAGTCCAGTAATCTTGTGGCCACAGTCAACAGAAGATTCCTAGGTAGTAGTAAACACATCAAGAAACTTTACCATGGACTGGTCAGCACCCCCCCCCAGAAAGGCCTCTCCTCCATGGCAGTGGCTACCTCCGCTGTCTAGGAGTTATTCTTCAGTCAGTCAGGATGGAAAATTAAAGGTGTGCTACAACCCCCTTCAGGGCTCACAGAGATGCTAAAGATGGCCTGCTTGCCCAAATAATCCCCAGGCCCATAGTAATGCTCACCACAGATGACCACCCCTGAGAGACCTAGTAGCACCAAGCAAAGGACCCGCCCTTCAGCCTGCCCTTAAATTAGGCCACCCTAGAGACCAGGCAGCAGGTCCCCACCGTTCACAATGGAGCCCCGATTGCAGAAGAAGGTACAGAGAGGGACTACAAAGATGATAGCTGTCAGCAGGGCAAGGCATACGAGGAGAGGTTGAGGGTACTGAACATGTACTCCCTGGAAGACGAGAGAGAGAGAGGAGACATGACTGGGACCTTCAAGTACTAGAAAGGGATAAATAAAATTGATAAGGAGAGTCTCTTTAAGGTGAGTAGCAAGCAACCATAACACGAGGGGGCACAGTCTTAAGCAGGAAGGTGGGAGGTTTAGGAGGGAAGTCAGGAAGCACTTCTTCACAGAGAGGGTGGTGGACACTTGGAATGTGCTGCCGGAACAGGTCATCTCATTGAAGATAGTGGGCAGCTTTAAGACAGGCTGGGATAGGCATGGGGGGAAGGTATGGATCATGGATCGGGAGGATAGGAGGAGTGGGGAGGGAGGACAGGGACATTGGCTCAAGCTGTGGACCCTGCTATATGAGCAGACTTGATAGACCAAATGGCCTTCTTCTGCTGGCTTCTTTGTATGTTCGTATGTATGTATGTATGTATGTATGTATGTATGATTGCCACAGGTTGAGCTCACCCCAAAATTTCTGATAGTACAGACCAGCCAGATATGATGCAGTCCCACATGGTCCCACAAAGTAAAGCCTCAAAGATGTTCAGGCGTGGTTCCAACCTGGTGAGCCATCCGATGCTGTTCCAGGTCAAAACACCTTACTGTGGCACAGTTCCTCATAAGTCAGGTTGTTCTACCGCAAGCTTCACCATGATAGACTCCTGGATCCTCGGCCAGCCAGATCGCAATACACCATCCACAACTTCCTGTTCGGCTCCCGTTTACCTCCGGAACACCTGTATCTTCCAAACCGATAGGTGAAAATGTCAGAAATAATTATGCAGCCGATAAATGGTCTATCCCTACACAGTTTTTAATGGCAGTGCAGCAGTCCGAGTGGCACAGCCACAATATTAAAACGAATTTACTCCCGCAAATGCCAGTTTCTCTAGTTACTCTCCACAGTCCCAACTACGCTGCCACTGCTCTAAACTATCACTTACTTGAAAAAAAAAAATAGTAGTATAGAGTTTATATATCTCGTCAAATGTTAAATTTCAGCCAATCAGGTGTCGTCCGTCATTTGACAGGTGGGTGTGGCCTAAAATGGACCAATCAGAATGCGTCCCCGTGTATGGCTAGGAAGTCCCACCTCATGCAGGGCGTCCCAGTCAAACACAGGAAGTGACGCATGAAACACAGGAAATGACATATTCTTGAACCTGGAAATGACACATCATTCCCGTTCTACATCCTTCCTCCTCCTGCATCCCCAGTCCCCTCGAACCTCCACACCATCCAAGCTCAAACCTAACTCCATCCTCCGTCCCCTCGAACTGCAACCACCCCATCCTAGCTCAAACCTGAGTCCATCCTCCGTCCCTCGACCCCCTGCCACAATATCTTGGCACAAACTCTCCCGTCCTCCCACCTTGTCCAACCACCACCCTTGCACCCTTAACCTACCTTGAACCCGAGTCTCTCCCCTCCTCTCTCCATACCCCACCACCTCCTACATTGCACCCCATCACCTACCTGGAACCAGAGTCTCTTCCCCTCCCCTTCCCTCCTCTCACCTTGCCCCACTATCACCTACCTGGCAATCCTTCAACCTCCCCTGTCAATCTGTGGTATGACTGCAGGGTGCCTTTTTACTTGGGAGATTTTTTGTGTGAAATGTGCTTTGAAACTCAGAGAACTGTAAGAACATTTATCTGTTCAGTGTAAGGGAGTTCTTTTAACACAATGCATTTTAAGTATTTATGGAAAAACAGTGATTTCTCTTTTAATGTGAAAAAGAAAATGAGTTCTAACTTTAAAAGCAAAGACAGTGTGTGTGTGTGTGTTGAAGCTGATGTTTCAAGGATTTGTAGTCTAAGTAGACTGCTTCAAATGCTAAAGTCTGATTTAAAAACATACATACATACTCTCTACATTCCGTTTTTCAAGAGGGTTTTATCCTCTCTGCATTTCCTGTAAGAACATTTTATCTTTGTATACAAAAAATTTCATTGGCATTTGGTGTTAAAAAAATGTGGAAAGTACCCTTTAGCGATCTCATTTTCAAAGCCAAATGCGCCTGGGATTTTAGACAAATGCATTGGCAGGAAACACAGTGAATCTATAAATCTAATGTGTAGTGCAGACACCGTCATGGAGAGCAATTTCCCTCCTTGTGTGAGCAATTTGATACCAATTTTTCCCTTGACTAGTTGACTGACAATAACATAGCTGTCATGGCCTTTGGCATTGTGAGCTTTAAATGTGTAGTGTTTGAATGGAGTATCTATAAAGTGTCTGACAAAATCTTTTACGCAATCGTCTCCTTCAAATGCCCATCTGCTATCATCCAGTTGCTTGGCATAGACATAATTTGGTGTGTGTTTCCTGTTTCTTGTCTGACCTCAAAATCAAACACTATATATTTCTCAGAGGTCTTCACTTGTTTCAGTGGAGACATGTAACACAAATATTTCTCACCAGTCATAAGAGAACAAACATCTAGGACATCTGCCCATTTTACATTTGTGATTTCCTTTGTATACAGCAAAACATTCTTCACATAGCTTGCTTGATTCACAGGGGATCATGCCTAAATCAGCTTTGGTCGTGTGCCTCTCCAATTTAAGGATCTACACATTTTGTTACATTTTGGACACTTTACTATACTGGCAATCTATTATGCACAGACTGGATCACAGCACGCCTTACACAAAAGAGTGCATGAGTGATGATTTTTGTGACTGAAGGTTGATTGACAGTATTCACAGAGGTATCTGGCCCCTATAAATTTCTTGACATTTGTGACACCGTAAAAGTGATTGTTATGATGTAATACAAACAGCGTCTTAGGATAGCTCCCAGACCCCATTGAAAATGTTTGCCAATTTCCTTCATTATGATATTGAACCTTAATAGTTACTCCCAAAAACTGTTCAAATTGTGGCACATCACTGAAACTGACAGGTGTGTGTTCTGACAAACCTATCTCAGCATGCAATATTTTAGCCTTACTGATCAATTGATTGTCGGTCAGGTGTCTGTTTATCAGCACAAGTACACTTCTAGCAAAACAAAAAAACATTATCTCTATTGCTTAAATCAATCAAGTAACGTCTCTTTTTCTCAATTATTTTGCTCTTGAGACTAGAACTCAGTGTACGTCTACACCCCACCCCACCCCACCACCCTCCCGGTTTCTGATGGTTACCACCAGCTGTGAAGAATCATCAGCAATGACTTCAGCATTGCTTTGTAACATGTCAGCTATGTGATAGAAACACAGAAACATAGACTTTGACGGTAGATAAGGACCACTAGGCCCATCTAGTCTGCCCATTTCCCTACCTACAGGATAGGCCACAGATCCTAGTTAACCAACAGCCTATTTCTTCCTACCCCCCACAAGAATTGCCTTATGTCTGTCCCATGCATTCTTGAATTCTCCCACAGTTTTAGACCCCACAACCTCCTCAGGAAGGCTGTTCCATGCATCCACTACCCTCTCTGTGAAATAATACTTCCTCACATTGCCCCTGAACCGCCCTCCTTCTTACTTTAAATTGTGTCCCCTTGTTCTTGCACGTCTCTTTTTCTGAAAGATGCTACCCTCTTGGACTTTGTTGATTCCACTGAGGTACTTAAAAGTTTCTATCATGTCCCCCCATCCCTTCTTTCCTCAAGGGTATACATATTAAGCTCCTTTAGTCTCTCCTCATACGGCTTCTCTTGCAGACCCTGCACCATTTTAGTTGCCCTCCTCTGGACTGCCTCTATCCTGTCTATGTCGCTTGGAGATGGGGTCTCCAGAACTGGACACAGTACTCAGATGGGGTCTCACCAACTGTCTGTACAGAGGATAACAACTTCCTGTTTTCTGCTGATGATGCCTCTCCCTAAACATCCCAGTATACCCCCAGCCCTCCCTACTGCCTTCTCACATTGCTTGCTAATCTTAAGGTCATCTGATATGATTACCCCCAGGTCCCTTTCCTTTTTTTTTTGTTACTACCTCCCACCCATTGTGTATTCTTCCCCTTGGTTCTTGTTTCCCAGGTGCATTATTTTGCACTTCTTTGCATTGAATCCTAGCTGCCATACTTCTGACCATTCCTCCAACCTTGCCAAGTCCCTTTTCATCCTTTCCACGACTCCTTGTGTATCAACCCTGTTGCAGATCTTTGTATCATCTGCAAAAAGGCATACTTTTCCTTCCAGTCCTTCTGCAATGTCACTGATGAAAACATTAAAAAGGACTGGACCCAATACTGAACCCTGCGGTACCCCACTAGTAACCCCCCTTTCTTCAGAGTGGACTCCATTTACAATTACCTTCTGTGTCCTGTTGTCGAGCCAATGTTTTACCCAGGTTACCACCCTGGGTCCCACTCCCAGGCTGGTTAATTTGACCATTAATCTTTTGTGTGGGACTGTGTCAAATGCCTTGCTAAAGTCTAGGTAGGCCATGTCCACAGCCCCTCCCTGGTCTACTACTTTGGTCACCCAGTCAAAGAAATCTATTAGATTCGTCTGACATGACCTTCCCACTGTGAACCCATGCTGCCTTGGGTCCTGTGCTCCACTGGCCTCTAGGTACTCAACTATTCTTTCCTTCAGAAGTGACTCCATCACTTTCCCTACCACAGAGGTCAGACTGACAGGTCTGTAGTTTCCTGCCTCTGTCTTGGTCCCGCTTTTGTGAAGGGGAATCACATCCGCCTTCCTCCAGTCCTCGGGTACCACACCATCCTCCCATGATTTATTAAAAAGAGTAGCCAGTGGTTTCACTAGTTCCTCCCTTAATTCTTTAGAATTCTGGGTGAATTCCATCAGGACCCATTGCTTTGTCCACCTTCAGTTTTAGGAGTTCTTGCAGAACCCTTTCTTCTGTGAAAGGACTGGGATCACCCCCTATCAAGAGTGCTTCTGTTAATTGGATTAGGCACTTCCCTCCTCTTTTGTGAATACTGAGCAGAAATATTCTGCTCAGTATTCCTGCTTTTCCTGTCCCTCTCTGCCCACCCACCGCTCATTCTATTCAGCCTCACTATCCCTCCCTTTGTCTTTCTACGCTGATGTACCTATAAAGGTTTTAACCCCTTCTTAACTGAGTTGGCTATCTTTTCCTCAGTTTGGGCCTTTGCTATTCTGACTTCCCTCCCTGCTTCCTTCTGCCTTAACTGGTACAGCTCTCTGTCCTGCTCCTTCTGTGTTTCCTTATACTTCCGGAATGCTATCTTTTTCTTCCTGACTTTCACAGTGATCTAAGAATGTACCAGCATTAAACTCTTTGGGGCATGTTCTCCTTGAGAACAAGGGGTGATTTAAAGAACCAGCACTCAAACGTAATTGTTGAAAGTCATGTACCCCTAAGTGAGGGATAATGTGGTCTAAAGGTTCTTGAATTGCTGATTGCACAGCTTGAATGGCCTGGCTGAATGAGGCTAGTCCATCAAGATTTACAAACCTAAATGTCTGATAACATTTTGATGCTGTAAAGTTTCGTAGCACATGTTCATAATGCTTAATTCTTTCTAAAAAAACTGGAGGGGGCTGCTGGTTTTCTAATTCAGCATCTGGCTGATTCCCAACAAGCTGTTGTGATGCCCTACAGTGTAATATGATTTTGGCATGCCTTATTTTCTTTCTCAGATGTTCTAGGGTTCTTCTATTTTTATCCCATGTGATTCTTTTAACTCGTCTGCAATCTTGTTTCATTCTTTTAATGCTGACCCCCTTTTTATTCAGCCTGTGAGACTTTCTGTCTTGTCACTGTTTCTGAGACAGTTTCAGTTCCAGCGCTTTGATTGTTTGATACATTTATGCTACATGCAGAGCATGTTTCAGCTCTGAAATAAATTCCTTAGCTACACATATCAAAGAAAATACATGTTTTTTATTTATTTAGTTTTTGTTGACCGGGTAAGTGCGCTAGCCAACAAGAGACTATTTTCAGGCACGACCCGAGGTACAGTTACAGAACACAGTGATACATAAGAGATTCCAAAGCAGGATACATTTGCAGGATACAAAATTACACAGAGCAGGATACATTTGCAAAGGACAAGTCACACAGTGTAGTCAAGCATAGCAATAAGGATAAAATTACATGTATTCAGTTGTTGAGAACTAGGGAAGAGGTGGTAGGGACAGGTGTAAGGGTAGGGCAGGAGAGACGGAGACAGGGGTGGCATAAGCAAAAGGGGAGGACAGGAGGGAGGTTAAGACGAAGTGCGGCATTAGCAGGAGAAGGTTACCACCTGTGGCCGGGACGGTGGAACTGGGAGTCGGCAAGAGGACGGAGAGGTCGGGGAACAGGACAGTGAAGCTATGGGTGCAAAAAATAGAGAGGAGAGAGGGTGTGCAGGGAGGGCGTGGGGAACTAGGTGGAAGGTTGAGGAGGGATTTGAACTAAAGGAATGGGGGAGGGGAAGGGTAGGGTGGGAAGGGCAGGGTATAGGGGAAAAGGGATGAAGGGCACGGAACAGATAGGGAAATGAGTGGGGTAGGGAGATAGAGTGCACCTAGTAAGAGCGTGAGCGAGCAGAAGAAGGGAGGAGGACAAGAGGTGAGGCGGTGAAAACGGCATTGGCGGGGTAGAGTAGTAACCTGCGGCCTACGAGATGGCAAGAGAGAGAGGGGAGTCACGCAAACTGGTGGGAGGCGGGATAAAATAGGAGAGGGGAAGGGGTGAGGACTGAGCATAGGAAGAAGAGGGAAGAATAAAAGAAGGAGGGGAAAGCAGGCAGGGAGAGGGGCAGAAAGGTGAAAGAAAGGTAGGAAGGGTGACGGCAAGTTACGGCATTAGTGGTACGAGGTAGCAACCTGTTACGGGCAAATGGAACCGAAAGACAGCAGAGAGGGAGTGGAGGGCGGTTAGAGGGGAAGTGAGGCTGCAAAGAGCAGGAGAGGGAGGGGCAGGAAAAAGGAGGGGTAATGACAGGGGTACTGGAGAAATGGCTAAGTGGAAAGGGGAAGAGAGCGGGGCTGGGAAAGTAAGTGTTACAGGAACAGAGGGTGCAGGATAAGGAATGAAGGTGGGGAAAACAGCTCAGGGCGAGGGCAAGCTAAGTGACTAGGCAGTAATCAGAGAGCTTTACAATTGGCATCAGAACAACAATGTTATACAGTATCAACAAACATGAAACATAAAAGCAAAAAACAACCAAGAATAAAAAAAGCGCAAGTGCCTATAATACATAATAGGGGAGAGAGGAGAACAGGTTAGAGCATGGGATTCAAGAGGGATCAAAACAAACACATTTGTCCATCGAGGTAAGGAAAGCTCTGAGATTGTGCTTAAATGCATCGTGAGAAGGAGCATTTCTTAGACCCTGGGGCAGCAAGTTCCAAAAGTGAGGGGCAGCATAACTGAAGGCCCTGAGCCCTTTTTGTGCGGCAGAGAGGAATATTCAATAAGGACTTGTCAGAGGATCCAAGGTCCCGTGAAGGTATAACCGTTGGAGTAGTTTTGAGAGCTCAGCTGGCTTTGATGCTCTGATGATGGTGTCCAAAGGTTGCAGAGGTAATATTGCCGGTGGAGGAGGGAGATAGCCAGCCCAGGTCTTTGTATAGCTGACAATGGTGCTTCAGGCTGGTGCTTTAGCCGCATACCTGCAAACATTGTTGAAGGTGGTGTCCCATTGGTGCAGAGCAGTTTTGCTGGCCATGGTTAAGATGGGAGCACCGTGAGGTGAGGGTTGGTAACAGGATTCCTCTAGCAATTGCCAGTTTAGCGCAGGGGTAAGCAGGTAGTTAGTCCTGTAAGCAGCCCCTAGCTTACAATTGACAGATTTACAAGTTTCCTGGATGTGCAGCTTTAGGTCAAGATTTTGGTCAAGGTGAATGCCCAAGTAGCAAAAAGAGCTAACAGACTCAGAGGGTTACCATTAATGTCAGGCACAGAGAGAGAAGAAGCAGGTTCTTAATTTGTGTGGGATCCAAATAGCATGGCTTTAGTTTTATTGGAGTTATGACAAAGCGCTGGTGTAGCCAGCGCTGCACCAAGTGGAAGTCTGTGGTGGAGGCAGCATTCAGGTTGGTGATATTGTCAGAGTGGGCATAGATGACCAGGTCATCAGCATAAAGTAGTGAGTGGCCAGAGGTTACTACATCAGGAGATTGTTTACAAATAGTGAGAAGAGGAGAGGACCGAGAATGGAGCCCTGAGGGACGCCAATATTGATAACAGCACTGTCAGAGATCGCCGAGTTGAATTTCACTGCTTGAGTCCTGTTGGCAAGGTAACTGCTGAACCAGGTAGTGACAGGGCAAGAAGCCCAGATTTCTGAGGGAGGCAAGTAGTAAAGGATGGTCAACAAGGGGTAACGCTTTAGTGAGAGTCGATGAAAACAGCCCTGTTAGCTTCCCTTTGTCCATGTTGGTAAGAATGTCAGAGGAGAATTTTGCTAGTGCAGTCATGGTGCTGTGGTGTTCTCTAAAGCCGTGCTGTGCTGTATTGAGTAAGTTGGAGTTTTCAACGATCCGTAACTTGAATAGAGACTAATTTCTCAAGGATCTTGCTAAGGACTGATAGTATAGCAAATTGGTCTGTAGTTGGTCGTGTCATTTTGCTGCCTTTTTAAACACGGAGTAATTCTGGCGCCTTCCAGATTTCAGGACAGAGCCATTGGAGAGGGATAGGGTGAAGATTCTAGCTATAGGTCCAGATATGAGGTGAGCAGACATCTTTAATAGACGGGGTTCCATTCCATCAGAGCCGGGGCTGGTATTTTCAGAGATAGCCTTGAGCAGCTTGAAGACTTGATGCCTGGTGATCGCTTTGAAGTAGAATGGTTTAGATGAGGTAGGTGAATCGCCAGGGAATGTTGAGTTCAGTTGTGTAGCAGGAGATTGAAGGGAAGCTGTGTAGGCAGATAGGTCGGAAAACTGCTGGTTAAACACGTTTGCAATAGTGAAGGAGTCATTACAGTGGACACCTTGCAGGACCATTTCTGAGGGGGTGACAGCTTGCGTAGATCCTAAAAAAGTTTTAATGTGGCTCCAAAATTTTCGAGGGTCGTTGGAGGAGTTAGTCAGCAGGTTTTGACATTATATGCTTTTAGCCTGCCTGATGCGCTTTTGCAATCATTTCTATACTGCTTGTACAGGATAAGATCCAGGGGAGCCCAGATTTTTGTATTGTTTCCATTGCTTATCTCGGACTTTTAACTACATAGGAGTTCTTTATTTAGCCATCTTGACTGCTGACCTCTGACTCTTCTTTTTACCTTTGGGAGGTGTTTTTGTACTTCGCCAAACTTGGTGAGAAATATGTTAAGGGCAGTGTCAACATTGGAGGTGGAGAAAACGTCAGTCCAGTCTATGTCAGATATGTCAGATAAGAAGGCTTGTGTATCGAGGGCATATAGTTCGTGAAGGTAATCAGTCGTGGGTTGAGGAGCAGGCGGTGGGCAGGAGTGCCAGTGACAGAGCGTTGGTGAGTGATCTGTAAGTGAGTCAGCCAGGACGGTAGCTTTGGAAACATGATCCGGTCTATTTGTAAGGATCCAGTCCAGTAACGACCCTGATAGTGAAGACGTGGTTCTAGTGCAGATAGTTATAAGTTGGTGAAAATTGTGCTTCTGGATCAAAGATGCAAGGAGATTGTGATGTGGGCCCAGCCAGTTCAGGTTCAAGTCACCGAGGAGGAGTGTTTCATTTGTTTTTACATTTTGAGAAACGCATTGCAGTAGGTTCTGGAGACCGTCTCAGCCCACAGGTTGGCGGGTTATACACACAAACGATATGTAGGTGTTTCGACCAGTGTCAGGGTTGCATGCAGCTTCACATAGCATGAGGGAATCAGGGTTAGGTAGGACGCTAAGAGACAGATGACTTTATAGTAAATAGCGACCCCACCCCTCTTGGACCCAGATCGATCTCGCCAAGAATATTATACCCAGGTAGAGGGCAGGAGGCATCGGATACAGTAGGTTTCAACCAGGTTTCGTGAGGCATAGTATGTCAGGATCCACCAACCTAGCCCAGGCTTCAAGTTCAGCCAGGTGACTCAGGAGGCTTCTAATGTTCATATGGGCTAGTACCAGGCTTTTTTAGTGTTAGTTGAGGTAGAGAGTGGGGTGCAGAGTTTGGGACCAGGGTTAGATTCAATATCACCAGATAGCAGGAGGAGCCTCTGAGCCAGGTGTATAAACATGTCTACAGGGAACATGCCTGGCTTAATTTTAGGTATCATTGCCCAAGAGATAGAAGTGGAGGAATAGGTAGGTACAACCCCTTTTGAGTAGTATAAGTACATAACAGGAGAGACAGGAGTATATACCTGGTGGTTAAGTCACAAGCCAAAATAAATGATCAACAGCTGAGGTACAGAGTCACAGAATGTGTTAGAATTCCTGAAGGTGATGAACTGTGCCTGTGCATATGCAGGATGTGAAATCCTTTTGTCTGCATGCTTCTTTGTCATTCAAAGAGGTTGTTGAAAAGCCCACATTCAGATCAGTACAATTACTCTGTCGATACTCCTGTAATGTTTAAAGTGCGTCAGTGATAGGCTGCTGCTCTGTACCTCAGCAGTTTTATCACAGTACCATTTAAAAGGTCATTTCTAAACAATGATGTGCCGTGTAACCTGCCATGACCCACAAGTCCTTTAAACAAGGCACCAGCTAGTAATGGAAAAAATGTCAACAATGACTTCAGTGCAACAGTGTCCCTTTCCTCAATCCTGGGGGGAGGCACAGTTCTGTCTGCAACCCCTGAGCTGGTGGAAGGCTGTACCCTCTGGTTAAAATGTAAACAAATGTCATGTATTGCATTTAAACTTTCAGTGCTGGTAGTGGCAATTTCAGTAGGCCTCTGTTTGTTTTCACAAACTTCTGACTGTCTCTTTTTATGCTGTCTTTTCCCTGAAGCACATGTTTGAACTGTTGACAAAAAACAAAACAAAAAGCAAAGCAGAGCAGCAGCCTATCACTGACGCACTTTAAACATTACAGGAGTATCGACAGAGTAATTGTAAGGTCTAAAGGGGCTCTAGGTCCATCATGTCTGCCCCAAAGAAGAACTACCAATCAAAGGCTGGCTAGCTTTCATTTACATTGTTATGAAGACATCTTCCAAAGATCATTCACACACACTTACACTAAAAAACAATTAAGATGATATAAATGCATGACAAATATTTTCTCAAACTACAAAGCAGTTAAGCCATAACCTCAGCACAAGCTAATCCCATTTTACTCAAACATATGTAGTAAGACAGATGTCCCCTAATAAATATATAGCATTGTATTTTATCTGACACACACACACACACACACACCAGTCAGACAGAGGCTACTTATGTTAAACAATTAAATGCACGCTATTTTCTCAAACTAGCACTAAGGAGCAATTAAGGCAATATAAATGCATGTGTTTATCATCTGCAAACATTTAGATTAACCCAATACGAACTAACCCCCCCAACCACAATGTACAAAGATTACCCCACCATTTAAAAAACATATTTAGTAAGACAGATGATCCCTAATAGATATATAACATTGTATACATCTGTCAAGTCCCCTACCAATCAGACAAAAATAAGCAACTGGCTCTTAGATTTCCTGTCTTTTCCAAGTGTCTCGTAAAGGTCTCCATCAAAAGAAAATGTCTGTCCCAGTATCTCATCCTGTTTGGCTTGTGCCATTAACTGACTTAAAGAAAAGAAATCCGGAAAAAGTTAAGTGGACGGGTGAATGTGAGGATGCCTTTCATTCTATAAAAGCAAGGTTATGTTCCTCTCCCGTACTAGGGATGCCTGATTTTACACAGCCCTTTATTTTGCAGACTGGTGCATCTAATTATGGCACAGGGGCTGTGCTAACCCAAATCTTAGCTGGAGAAGAGCATCCAGTGATTTATGTAAGTAGGAAATTACACGAGTGGGAGATCCGTTATTCAGTGATTGAAAAGGAGTGTTTGGCCATTAGATGGGCCATAGGGGCTCTGCGCTTCTATTTATGGGGAGTGCAATTTGAGTTGTGGACTGACCACAACCCCCTAGGTTGGTTACATGTAATGAAGGACAGAAACCCCCACATCATGCGGTGGTACCTTTCATTACAGCCCTACTGTTTTACTATAAAGCATAAAAAAGGTACAGCTCATAGTAACACAGATTTTATGTCCAGGTATGGCGTGGATGACATAGTACTTGTCATCAGACCTCGGGAAAGGATTGTTAAGAACTATGAAGGAAATAGCCCTTCATAGTTGTTGATTAATGTATTGAGGGACCCGAGGTTGAGTCTTAAGGCGAGGGTGGGCTATGGCTCCATCTCTCCTCGTGAGAGATCTGATGACAGGTACACTGAATTTCTTGTTTTGAACCAAAGCCCTGCTGGTTTCATTTTAGGTGGGGAGGAATGCGAGAGAGTGAAGTCTCACCCCCCCCCCTTAGGAAGATAGTGATCCTGGATGTACTTCCATTTCTTTGTCTTTCTGTAATTGTATCATTATATTTATTTTTTATTTTGTTTTTGTTAACCGGGTAAGTGCGCTAGCCAACAAGTGACTATTTTCTGGCGACCGGGAGACAATTACAAAACACCATGATACATAAGAGGATACATAAGGCAGGATACATAAGAATGTATAGCAGGAATACATAGGAGAATATACAAAGCAGGATACATTGCAAAGGACGATATACACACAGTGTAGTTAAGTATAGAGCCTGGATAAACATACATGTAATCAGTAGTTTAAGAATAAGGGGGATAGGGTGGAGAGGATAGGTGTAAAGGAGAGCAGGAGAGAGAAGGCCAGGAAGGGGTGGCGAGCAGCAAGAAAGGTGAGGGACAGGAGGAAGGTAAAGGCGACACTGCACCAATCGGTGGAGAAGGTTACTAACTGTGACCAGGACGGTGGAAGCCAGGATCGGCAGGAGAGACGGAGAGGTCAGGGAGAAGGACAGTGAAGGGTGGAAGGGCAGGGAAAGGGGAAAGTTTTGCTGGGCATGGAGCCAAAAGGGAAACGAAAGGAGGGAAGGTCGATGGATGGAATGCACCTGGAAGGAGTGCAGTGACACACAAGAGGGGAGGGGGACAGGAGGAATGGCAGTAAAAGTGGCATAGGCAGGTTGAGTAGTAACCTATGTCTGAGCCGATGAATCAGGGAGATGGAAGGAAAGAGAGGGGAGTCACAGTAGGGCGAAACTGGTGGAAGGCAGGGGAGGCTGGCAGGGAGGGGGGCAGAGGGTGAAAGAAGGGTAATACAGGTGAACGCCAAAGCCACGGCATCAGCGCAGGTTACAACCCCACGGCCGGTCTGTGAGCCGAAAAGACGGGTAAAGAGGGAAGAGAGGTAAGAGGGGCTGTGGGTGTTACGGCATTGGCAGTGAAGGTTACAAGCGACGTGCTGATGGTGGAGCCGAGAGACGGTGCATGGAGGGGAGTAGAGGTCGGGTGAGGGAAGGAGGAGGCGGTGTTACCATTAGCGGCTAGGTTATAACGTGCAGCTGGACGGTGGAACCAGGAGACGGCAAGGAGGGAGAAGAGATCGGGTTAGAGGGGAGGAGGCGCAATGAGCAGGAGAAGGGAGGGGCAGGAGGAAGGGGGTGGTAAATGAAAGGGATACAGGAGAAATGGCCAAGGGAGGGAAGAGAGAGACTAGTAAGGGGTGCATGAAAGGAAGGTGAGGGAAGGAATGAAGGTAGGGGAAAAACAGGCACAGGGTGCGAGGGCAAGCTAAGTGGCCAGGAGGTAAATGAATAACTTTACAATTGGCATCAGAACACGAAAATTATACAGCATCCACTAACAGTAAACATACTCAAAAACAACCAAGAGGAAAAGCGCAAGTGCATTAAGTACATAATAGGGGAGTGGAAGAGCAAGTAATGAGCAGGGGATCCGTGGGATCAAAACAAACACATTTGTCCATTGAGGTGAGGAAAGTTCTGAGGCTGTGCTTAAATGCAGCGTGGGAAGGAGCATCCTTTGGTTCCTGAGGCAACAAGTTCCAATAGTGAGGGGCAGCATAGCTGAAGGATCCCGTGCCCTTTTTTGTACGGCAGAGAGGAATATTTAATAAGGATTTGTCAGCTGATCTAAGGTCCCATGAAGGTATAGCCGGTTGGAGTAGTTTAGAGAGAACAGCTGGTTTGGATGTTCTGATGATGGTGTCCGAAAGGTTGTAGAGGTAGTATTGCCTGGTGGAGGAGGGAGATAGCCAGCCAAGGTCTTTGTATAGCTGACAATGATGCTTCAGGCGTGGCACTTTGGCTGCATACCTGCAAACATTGTTGAAGGTGGTGTTCCATTGATGCAGGGCAGTTTTGTTGGCTATGGATAGGATGGGACCACCATAGGTAAGGGTTGGCAAAGATTCCTCTAGCAACTGCCAGTTTAGCTGCAGGGGTAAGCAGAAGTTGGTCCTGTAAGCAGCTCCCAACTTACAACTGACAGACTTGCAAGTTTCTGATGTGCAGTTTTAGGTCCAGAGTTTGGTCAAGGTGAATGCCCAAGTAGCGAAATGAGTTGACAGACCCAGAGGGTTACCATCGATGTCAGGTGTACAGAGAGAGGAGATGGGCGGACCTTAGTTTGTGAATGGAACCAAATAACATGGTTTTAGTTTTGTTGGCGTTAAGAACAGGGGCGTTGAGTGTGTAGCCAGCGCTGCAGTGGAAGTCCGTGGTAAGGCAGCATTCAGGTTGATGATATTGTCAGAGTGCTCATAGATGACCAGGTCATCTGCATACAGTAGTGAGTGGCCAGAGGTTACTACATCAGGGAGATTGTTTACAAATAGTGAAAAAAGGAGAGGACCAAGTATGGAGCCCTGAGGGACACCAATATTGATAACTGCACTGTGAGAGATCGCCGCGTTGAATTTCACCGCATGTTTGTTTGTTGGGCTGGCCATCCACTTTGTTTGTATGGTTATTGTCTGTCTTTGTATTTCTATCTGTATCTGTTTCCAGTACATCCAAGAATTGCTGCCTGCCTATAAAAGCCCTGGTTTTAACAGAGATTGAGGAGGTCAGGACTGCTCCCCTGTGTAATACTATTAAAGTGTCCTGCTCCTCTTTACATTGTATGCCTGGAGCTGTTATGCTCCTTGTAGTAAAAATGTCTTGTTTTCCTAAAAAAAAAAAAAAAATAAAAAAAATAAGTATTTGTAGCTGTTTTTGCTCTGCAGGCTTTCCCCTGTAAAATGCCTGCTTATCAGCCAGTTTCTGCGTGGGAATTAAAAAGAAAAACTCTCCATTACAAATATTTGCAGGGCACTGCTTTAAATTGCATTGTTATGCCTTTCAACATTTACTTTCTGTAGGAACCGAAGTATTTTAAGCTGTACATACCCTCCCTGCTTGAAATAGAGTGTTGCTGGGACTTTTTGAGGACCTTGAAAAACGAAGGATTCCCAACTGCTGCTGAAGTCTCTCGCTCCTGATGCACACCACCTTCAGCTCCAGCACCACACTAAGAGCCGGCTGGCCACCTCCTGGTTATTTTTATGCTACAGCTAGAAGGGGTGGTGCTTCCTGGTGCCCAGAGGCTAGTTTAAACCTTCAGAAAGAGTGTAATTCACTATAAAGACTGCATGCAGGTTGCTATTTTGATTTCAATGCATTTGTGTGATGTAAATAAAATAATTGTGCTGTGTTTAAAGAAATAATGTTTAAATAAAAAATCAAGGGTAAGAGTTAGCTAGTCACATGACTAGGGTTACCACCTGTCCTGCGTTTCGCAGGACAGTCCTGATTTGGGCAGTTGTGTCCTGCAAAAAAAACATGAAAAATACTACATGTCCTGACTTTTTAGCAGGAAAAATATTTTCTAACTTTCCTCTAAATCTTGTAGAAAACTATAGCACCTTAACTAAAATACATTAAAATGATATGAAACCATAGAAGCAACCAAGAAACTATAATACTTAGCCTTAATTCTGATCATATAGAGAAAAAAAGTCTGTTGCACTAGTCAAGGTTACGTATTGTCCTGTGAAAAATCACGTTTTAGTAAGAAAAGACCCACTTTGGGCTTCTTAAAAGGTGGTAACCCTACACATGACCCCTGATAGTTAGAAATGCTGTTCACCTAGAACAGATAGTCAGCAGGAGAATGTGAAGCTATTAACAGCTGGTTTAGCTAGCTATTACTAGCTGTATTTTTTTGATTTATATGCATTTTGCTTCTTTTATTCTGTTGCTTTCAGTTCACTTTATATTTGTAAAAATAAATATTTTCTTTTGATGCCAATCTGTCTCATTGGTCCATCATTACCCACAGCCTACGACAGTATATATGTATGCATGTTTTAAAATCAGACTTTAGCATTTGAAGCAGTCTACTTCGACTACAAACCCTTGAAACATCAGCTTCAACACACACACACACACACACACACACACACACACAGTCTCTGCTTTTAAAGTTAGAACTCATTTTCTTTTTCACATTAAAAGAGAAATCACAGTTTTTCCATAAATACTTAAAATGCATTGTGTTAAAAGAACTTCCTTACACTGAAGAGATAAATGTTCTTACAGTCCTCCGAGCTTCAAAGCACATTTCACACAAAAAATCTCCCCCCCTGTAAAAAGCACCCTGCAGTCATACCACAGATCGACAGGGAAAGGTTGAGGGATTGCCAGGTAGGTGATGGTGGGGCAAGGTGAGAGGAGAGGAGAGACTTGGGTTCCAGGTAGGTGATGGGGTGCAATGTAGGGGGTGGTGGGGCATGGAGAGAGGAGGGGAGAGACTCAGGTTCAAGGTAGGTGATGGGTGGATGGGAGAGTTTGTGCCAAGATATTATGGCAGGGAGTCGAGGGACAGAGAATGAATTCAGGCTCAAGCTAGGATGGGGTGGTTGCGGTTCAAGGGGACAGAGGATGGACTTGGGTTTGAGCTTGGATGGTGTTGTGGAGGTTCGAGGGGACTGGGGATGGAGGAGGAAGGACGTAGGGATGTAGAACGGGAATGATGTGTCATTTCTGGGTTTGAGAATATGTAATTTCATGTGTTTCATACGTCACTTCCTGTGTTTGACGTGGGATGCCCTGCGTTTAAGGCGGGATGTCCTGTGCAGAGGGCGGGCCTTCCTGCGCCATACAGGGACAATTCTGATTGGTCCATTGTAGGCCACGCCCACCTGTCAACTTATGTGGCACACGCCGATTGGCTGAAATTTAACATTTGACTCTATGCTACTACAAATAACTAAAATTACGTACTAAAGTAAAATAAACTTAAAAACATTCAAAATAAATATAAAAACTGCTCTGGTATCTCCCGCTGCTGATGGCTAGTTCAATCCAGCCACCATCTTAGAATAGTCCAAATGCAGAAAACTGCAACTAGGCTCTCTGCTGAGGCCCGGCTAGGCTGTCAGCTCTAGCCAGAACTACCGCAGTAAAGGGCTGGAGGCAAAGGTAACCTGCATCCATGGGGATGTCCACCAGTACCCTAATGCCATGGTGGAAGTGACGGCAGGGCAAGATAAACAACTCATCACTGTTGGTTTAGTAGCTAGACTGCCCGTTCCCATTATTACCAGCCAGGATTTCCCTAACTTTGACCGGTCGATAATAAATCAACAGACCTGTGACCAGCTTGTGGAAGTAACCACGCTGGCCCAGGCTGGACAAGAACAGTCACAGAACATTTTTCCATCTGATGAGGAGGTATTTGAGGTACCAGGAAAAACAAAGAAATCAAGAAAGGAGAAGAGGGCAAAAAAAGAAAATGGAGGGATGCCCACCAGGAAGGAATACCTGATGTTGGATCTGATTTAGCTGGGATCAATATAAAAATGGAGCAAAGGTTGGATGAGACTCTGAATCCCTTTTTCTTACAGGTGGACCAGGTGGTTGCAGAAGGGCAGCCACAGTATGACATAACACATGAGGTTTTATATTGGATGTATACTAACCCCGCTACAGGGAAGGCATAAGACAACTGATGGTGACCCAGAAATATAGGGATAGACTGATGTACCTAGCCCCATGTTATCCCTATGGCTGGCCATGAAGAATGAGGTTTTTTTTTTTTTGAACCAGGAGAGACACACTAAGCTGAAGCTTGTTTACAGGTGCGACCTGGGAGCACAAGAGAGTTAAGTGACTTGCTCGGGGTCACACAGTATGCAAGTGGGGGCTCTGGGATTCAAACCCTGGTCTCAAGGCTTGCAGCTCAGAGCCTTAAACCACTACGCTATAGTGCCTCCTTATAGGACATCAGGCAGATTGACTAATCGGTTCTCCTGGCCTGGGATACATGAGAATGTGGCTGAGTATTGTCGCACTTATTCTGAGTGCCAGTTGGTAGCCAAAGGTGGAAAAGGGGATAAGGTGCCCCTATATCCAATACCTGCAGTAATGTTACCATTTGAGAGAATAGTTATGGATGTGGTAGACCCCCTAACAAAAAGCTCAAAAGGTAACCAGTAGGCGGAGGTTCATGTCCGAGATTTACTGCTACACAAAGCAAAATCTGCGGGCCCTTTACATCCACAGGATGGATCCACAATACAGTGCTTCCCAGATCTAAGCTACACAATGAGGATGAGACATAGGGGTTTTGACGCGGTAAGAGCAGGCCTTAGGGAATTGGGCATCAACCATGCTCTACAATTAGCGGCTAGATTAAAAATTATATATGCCTGAAAAACACTTCTCTATAATGACCCGATGGATGCTGGACGCAGGCTGGAGGCTATCCGTCAAGATTTTGTTGCTTCAATGCATGATGAAGAAACCGAAGAAGAAAACCTGGACACTTGAGTAACTAAGACTTTTTCTTTATATATTACTAATTTGTTCCTCTTTGGGAGTTGTACAGTGCTGGACAATTGGAGCAAGAGTATCGGAGAACTATCTTCCTCAGAATTATTGACTTTTAACTTTTAAATTCATTAACTTTCAATGTTTGTACTCAGTAGCACGTTCCTAAAAAGTGACACCAAGAAGGACATTTATCCATGGCAATTTAAGCTGCAACAACTTTTTTCTTTGTGTGTCTTACCAGTTACACTCTAGTTAACATACAGTGGTGAAGTTAGTTGTACCAGTTAACTGAAGATTATACAGTATTACTGTTGATGATTTGAACCAACATTGCTACAATTTTTACTCAATATGTATTGTAAGTAAATGTTATGAGAAAGTTGGGAGGTGTTGGGGAGATTGTCCTATATCAATGCAAGGGGTTACCTATGTGCAGATTAGTTAGACATGGACCCAGGGCTTTGTCATAGTCTAATGGCCCATCTTAATAAGAGGGAATCAAAGGTGGCAACATTATTCTAGCTTTGGTAGTCCACGTTCATGCTGCGTAGGCCTATAGGGAAAGCTATTTTAATTAAAAGAGCTAATAAATACCCCCAGAGTGATGTGACCATGAATGAAGGGCTATGTATTTCTCCCATAACTGTATCTGATGTCATCCTATACCTGCAATCTAGAAATGTAAGCTTTTTTCTGTTCTTTATAAAACAGGAATTAAAATAAAGTATATATATGTATAAAAAAAAGGTAACCAGTATATTTTGGTGATTTGTGATTATGCGACCAGGTATACTGAGGCTGTGACAGCCCCTTGGATTGCCGAGAAACTGGCTAAAGTTTTTAGTCAACTGAGTGTCCCTCAGGTCACTCTCACAGACAGAGGTGCCAACTTTATCTAAGTACTCCTGAAGGAGTTGTACAGATGGTTAGGGGTAACTGCAGCGAAAACATCTCCCTACCACCCCAGACTGATGGTTTGGTGGAGCATTTCAATAAGTCTTTAAAACACATGCTCCAGAAGTTATGTACAAGAAGGGTGGGATTGGGACAAATATCTACCCTATCTCTTGTTCACATACGGGGTGGTGCCCCAAGCAACTACAGGGTTGTCACCCTTTAACCTCTTATATGGAAAAAACCCCAGAGGTCCTTTAGATGCGGTGTGGAAACATTAGGAAGAAGGGAAGGATGCCTGCCATACCAATATTGTAGACTATATGACCAATCTTAGAAAGAAATTGGTGAAATGTGTTACTCTCGCGTACCAGAATGTTGTCCACAAACAGGCAGAATAGAAGGAATGGTATGATGGACTGAAAAGTAAAATGTACTATCCAGGGGATAAAGTACTGTTATTGCTGCCATCTATAGAAAAAAAGTTATTAATGAATGGCAAGGCCCCTTTGTAGTTACCAGACAAACTGGGAAGGTAAATCATGAAACTGAAATGCCAAGAAAAGGTCCCCAAAAAAAATTTACCATGCCAACTTGTTGAGGAAATGGCTTGATAGGCAAGACCCAGTACCCAGTTATTTCATATACCCTGAGCTAGAGAACACTGAACTTGAAGTGGCCTACTGTACGAGAGATTGGATAAAGGCATAGAAGTGGTGGGGGTTCAAATCAATCCCGGGCTGGATGCAGCCCAGAGACTGGAGACTTAACAACTACTGGGATATAAGACTTTTACTTACACCCCAGGGAGAGCAAAAGGGGTAGTGCGCACCATACAGGTAGTACAAACGAGACCCATACACCAGAAGTCCTACCGGCTGCCTGAGAGAGTCAGACAAGAAGTCATTGATGAGGTGAGGAAAATGAAGCACACAGAAACAGACTTTGACAGCAGATAAGTATTGCTTGGCCCACCTAGTCTGCTCATTTCCCTACCTACTGGATAAGCTGCAGATCCTAATCAACCAACTGCCTATTTCTTCCTACCCCCCATAAGAACTGCCTTATGTCTGTCCCATGCATTCTTCAATTCTCCCAGTTTTAGACCCCACAACCTCCTCAGAATGGCTGTTCCATATATTTACAACCCTCTCTGTGGAAAAAATACTTTCTCACATTGTCCCTGAGCCGTCTCCCCAATTATCATCAAATTGTGTCTACTTGTTCTTGCACATCTCTTTTTCTGAAAGATGCTACCCTCTTGGACTTTGTTGATTCAACTGAGGTATTTAAAAGTTTCTATCATGTCCCCCCTTCTCACTCCTTTCCTCAAGGGTACATATATTAAGCTCCTTTAGTCTCTCCTTGTATGGCTTCTCTAGCAGACCCTGCACCATTTTAGTTGACCTCTTCTGGACTGCCTCCATCCTGTCTATTTCCTTGCAAAGATGGGGTCTCCAGAACTGGACGCAGTACTCCAGATGGGGTCTCACCAACTGTCTGTACAGAGGGATAACAACTTCCTGTTTTCTGCTGGTGATGCCTCTCCCTATACATCCCAGTATCCCCCAGCCCTCCATACTGCCTTCTCACATTGCTTGCCAACATTAAGGTCATCTGATACGATTACCCCCAGATGCCTTTCCATTTTTGTTGTTACTACCTCCCCCCCCCACACTGTGTACTCTTCCCCTGGGTTTTTGTTTCCCAGGTGCATTATGCTTTGTACTTCTTTGCATAAAATCCAAGCTGCCATACTTCTGACCATTCCTTCAACCTTGCCAAGTCCCTTCTCATCCTTTCCACTCCCCCCTCGTGTATCAATATCAACCCCGTTGCAGATCTTTGTGTCATCTGCAAAGAGAAATACTTTCCCTTCCAGTCCCTCTGCAATGTCACATATAAAGACATTAAAAAGGACAGGACCCAGTACTGAACCCTGCGATACCCCAATAGTAACCCCCCTTTCTTCAGAGTGGACTCCATTTATTGTTGCCTTCTGTGTTCTGTTGCCCACTCAATGTTTTACCCAGGCTACCACCCTGGGACCCACTCCCAGGCTGGTTAATTTATTAATCTTATGTGTGGGACTGTGTCAAATGCCTTGCTAAAGTCTAGGTAGGCCATGTCCACAGCACCTTCCCTGGTCTACTACTTTGGTCACCCAAAGAAATTGATTAGATTCATCTGACATGACCTTCCCACTGTGAATCTATGCTGCCTTGGGTCCTCTGCCCCACTGGCCTCTAGGCACTCAACAATTCTTTCCTTCAGAAGTGATTCCATCATTTTCCCTACCACAGAGGTCAAACTGACAGGTCTGTAGTTTCCTGCCTCTATCTTGCTCTCACTTTTGTGAAGGGGAATCACATCCGACCTCCTCCAGTCCTGAGGTACCACACAATCCTCCCGTGATTTGTTAAAAAGGGTAGTCAGTGGTGTCACTAATTCTCCTCTTAATTCTTTTAGAATTCTGGGGATAATCCCATCAGGCCCCATTACTTTGTGCACCTTCAGTTTTAAGAGTTCTTTCAGAACCCTTTCTTTTTGAAAAGACTGGGACCGACCCCCTATCCAGAGTGCTTCTGTTAACTGGATTAGGTGCCTCCCCCTCCTCTTTGTGAATACTGAGCAGAAGTATTAATTTGGTATCCCTGCTTTCTCACTGTCCCTCTCTGCCCATCCACCGTCCATTCTATTCAGCCTCACTATCCCTCCCTTTGTCTTTCTACACTCTCTAATGTACCTGTAAAAGGTTTTATTCCCCTTCTTAACTGAGTTGGCTATCTTTTCCTCAGTTTGGGTCTTTGCTATTCTGACTGCTTTCCCTGCTTCCTTCTGCCTTAACTGGTACAGTTCTCAGCCTGCTCCTTCTGTGTTTCCTTATACTTCCTAAATGCTATTTTTTTCTCCCTAACCTTCCCCGTCACCTCTTTTGAGAACCACAGTGGCTTTTTCTTTCATTTTTATTTATTTGCTTTACATTAAGGCTTGTTGCCTCTGTGATGGCAGTTTTGATGTTTCTCCATTGTTGCTCCACCCCTCCTTCTTGCCTGTTTGCTAGTGCTGTTCTAAGGCACTATCCCATTTTGACAAAGTCAGCCCTCCTGAAGTCCAATACCCTCACTTTTATATGGCTTGACTCTGCAGCTGAGTTTATCGTGAAACACACTGTTCGGTGGTCACTTGTTCCCAGATGGCTACACACTTCTAGATCCAAAATCCTCTCACTGTCTCCATCTGAAAATATGAGGTCTAAGATTGCTCCTTCCCAAGTGGGTTCCAACACTAGGTGTCTGAGGCGTGCCTCTTGTACGGCACTGAGAATGGCCCTGCTTTTAGATGTGGCTGCAGCAAAGGTACTCCAGTTAACATCTGGCATATTCAGGTCCCCCATCAACAATATCTCCCTGTTCTCTGCCATCCTAAGGATGCCTTCTATCATATCCTTGTCTATTCCCTCCTCGAATTGGGAGTCTGTATACAACCCATGTGTGGATTATAGTGCCATTTCCAGTCTCTAAGGTGACCCACAGTGCCTCCTCTCCTCCCTATTTACTCTTTTGTTCTGTTGCTTTTATCTCTTCCCTTACATAGAGAGCTACTCCTCCTTCTCTTCTCCCCTCCCTGTCTCTCCTGTAGGTTGTATACCCTGGTATGTTAACACCCCAGTCATAGTTCTCTGTGTACCATATTTCTGTGACTGCCACGATATACAGGCATCCCTCTTCCATCAAAGTCACCAGTTCAGGGAGCTTGTTGCCCAGACTACGGGCATTGGTACTCACTACCCTCCATTTCTTGATGGCCTTACCCCTTTTTTGCACAATCCCTGTCCTTACTGCCTTTGTCATTTTTTTCATTTACCCCTTCTCCCTATCGACATTTCTATCTTGGTGTTTATCTCACTTACTACCCTGATTTTTTTGGGGGGGGCAGCTAGGATTTCCCTGCTCTTTTCCAGTGGCTCCCCCTTGGCTAGTTTAAATGTTTGCCAGTGAAGCATTTAAACCTATCATCTAGAATCTTGGTTCCTCTCCTGGACAGATGCAGACCATTGCACCAGTATAGGTCTGCATCACTCAAGGGGGCCCCCCTCCAGTCCCCAATGAAGCCAAACCCCTGAGCTCTGTACCAGTTTTTCAACCACTGATTGAATCCCATGGTGTGGAGCACCCTAGCCTCACCCATGCCATAGGCAGGCAGCACCTCCGAAAAGGTTACTGTGCATGCTACTTGTCTAAGGCCCCTCCCCAACTCCACAAACTCCTCCTGCACTGTTCTGATCCCTTCCCCAGCCAGGTCATTTGTCCCTAGGTGGACAATGACATCCAGCTCCCTCCCCCCGTGCAGCTGCTCCCATGATCCTGAGAATTTGCTCCCTGTCCCTCCAAGCCATGGTGCCTAGCAGGCACCTTACCTTCTTCTCCCTACCCTCCTAACAATGGATTCCCCCACCAGGAGTGGTTTTCCTTCCCCTGTGAGGTCCCATACCACCCTCCTGTGGGTCTCCTTTGTGGAGGTTCACAACATCCTCCTTGGTCTCCACTGCGGGTGCCTCTACAGAGGAACCACACTCTGCCAGAGTGGCATACGTATTGAGGAGAGGAACAACTGAAGAAATGTGCCTCTGTTCCACCACCCTCACCCTCCCTGAGCCCACTGTGGTCCAACCACTCCTCTTTCTTGGCAACCTCTGAGGCAGCGGTGGTGGTCCTGGTGGTCCCTGGGTGGGAAAGGAGGTTTCCCAAATCCTGGCTAACTGAGCCTGGAGATGAGCACCCTCCTCCCTCAGCCCAGAGAGGTGCCTGCAGATGGAACAATACCGCATCCTCCAGAATGTCTCCTGGAAGACTGCTGCTCCACAGCCACTGCACTGCACCACTCCCATTATGTCTTATTTCTGTTCCCTTAACTGTTGTTTTGAATACTTACTCTTTCATCTGTGTGTGTGTGTGTATATTTTTTCCCCTACTTACCTACTGCCTCCGTGCCCTTAAAGCTCCAGATCTTCCTGTTCTGAGACAAGAAGTTCCTATATTTCTCAGTAGTCTCCTTACTTGCTCAGAGTCAGACCTCCACCAGCTGGGGAGAGCTACTCTTTTCCTTCTAGGATGGTGAGTCTTCTGTGGCTCTGTGATCACTCCCTTCCTGCTCCCAAACAGGAAGTTCATGTTGTCAGTCAAATCCTGTGCCTATAAAAGTAAAACTGGCTAAGGGTGGGGAACAGGAAGGAGGGCAATATAGTCCCAGTAAAGAAGTATAGTTCTAACAGCACCTCCTTCCTCTTCCTGTTTTCTGCCAGAAGATTTCTACGACAGTTTCAAATCCTAAACACCTGGCTTCCTTCTGGTTAAGCCACTCCCCCTAATTTACAGCTCCTTCTACACCTAGATAACTGCACAGATAACAATTCACGTCAGCCAACTGAAACACACTAGCTCTTTTTTTTACCCTAAATTGAAGGTCCCAGTAGTAGAGTTCTAGTTCTTTAGCCCCAGAAGAGAAGTATAGTTCTAACAGCACTTCCTTCGTCTTGCTGTTTTCTGCCTGTTCTCTCAACCTAGGCATTATAGTACCTTGAAGAAGTGCTTGGTCCTCACCGGTGGTGGTAGTAGTGCCCAAAAAGAAGGAGGGCATCCAACTTTGCTTGGATTTCAGCAAGATTAACACTTCTCCACCTTTGATGGGTACCCCATGCCCTGTGTAGATAACTTACTAAACAAAACAGGAAGTGCAAAATACATAGGCACCCTTGACTTAACAAAAGGCTACTGGCAAAGCCCTCTCTCTTTACATGCACAGGAACTGGCTGCCTTCAACACCTAGACAGGCCTTTACCAGTTCACCACCATGTCTTTTGGACTGCATGGTACCCCGCAACCTCCTAACACTATATTTTAATTTATTTAATGTGAGCAGATGCCCATTTGTAGGATCCACATCAGTTACAAGAAAAAATTGAGCAGGTACATAGCATTACACTACAAGGAAGTAGGCTGTTGGTTAACTAGGATCGCAGCTTATCCATTAGGTAGGGAAATGGGCAGACTAGGTGGGCCAAGCGATCCTTATCTGTTGTCAGATTCTATGTTTTCTACAAGCAAGTACAACATTGCACTGGTACAAAACAATACATTACAAGCTAGGTAGACAATAAATTGGTGTGACTTACAAGATTGGGATATCATTTAGCTTAAGGTATAACATTTAGACACTGCTACGGCATTGGTGAGAAGCCAACTGCATCGGAGAGTTAAACATACTTGTGGGGGGGGAGAAATGGAGTAGAAAACATGCACAGCTGTGGCATAGTGAAGTGTACGCCAGAGTAAGGGGTTAAGAACAGACTTAAGAAAGGATTTAGACAATGGGTCTAGGAGAGCAGCAGACGGGGGCATGAGGGAGGAAACAGAGAGGGGAATGGGTGCCCGGAAGGAAGCTGAGTAGACCGGGGCGGGTGGATCATTGAAGTGCTGTGAAGGTAGGTGCTTCTAGGATTAGATGGAACTCTTAAATGCTGCTGCTTTATGGTGGTCCAAATGAAGGAAAGTTGTCTGGATCAAGTATTGTAAGCCTATACACAGTACAGTGCTGCCTACTTCAATGATGTTACCTTCAGCCCTGACTGGCAGACACACCTAGTACATCTTTGTGCAGTCATTCAGTACATTCAAGACTCCGGACTGACCAAAAATCCTACCAAATGTGCCATTGCCAGGATTGAGAACAAATACTTAGGGTTCATCATTGTGGAAGGTACAGTTAAACCAGACATCAGCAAAATCGAGGCAGCAGCTTACAGTCCCATCCCCCTGACAAAGAAACATGTATGTTCCTTTTTGGGACTGGCTAGTTATTACCACCAATTCATACCAGATTTTGCCACCATAGCAACCCCACTTACAGATCTGCCCAAAAACAAATGTCCCAATAAGGTGCTATGGATCAAGGAATGTAATGAGGCCTTTCAGAACATTAAAGCGACCCTATGCTCATCCCCCATCTTGACCAGTCCTGATTTTTCTCTCCCGCTTGAAGTGCACACTGATGCCCCTGATACTGGCATTGGGGCAGTTCTTTCTCAGACAAGGAAAGGTGAGAAGCACCCAGTCATATACATCAGCCACAAACTTCATGAGAGGGAGAGGAAGCATTCAGTAGTGGAGAAGGAATGCTTAGCATTAAAATGGGTGATAGAGGCCTTGAAATATTGTCTGTGGGGTGCAGAGTTTAAGGTTCTCACTGATCAGAACCCTCTATGCTGACTCCAACAGATGAAAGACAAGAATGGCCAGATAATGAGGTGGTATTTGGCTTTACAGCCTTACCGCTTTACAATTCAGCACATGTGACAGGGTAGAATAGGACCCTGTCCCATTTGTTATGGAGAATGTGTTTAAATGCAAGCATTTTTCCTTTTCTGTTGCTTCTCTGTCTGGTTGCGCAACCAAATTTTCCTGTGAGACTTGATCCTCCCAAACAGTCTCGCAATTCTTTGCCTCTCACTGTCTCCCAGTTTTCTCTTGATGTTCTTCTCCCTTGCATATCTTGCTCTGCTGATCTAGAAATATGTGCAAATCAATGTATGGAACTGTAACTGATATTGGGATCCCTTGTGTTTGAAAAATATCTAGCATTACTGTTGAAATGTATATAATTGTATTTTGACATAACTGAAAAAAGGTATTGGGAACTTCACAGATTACCACAGTTCACATTTTAGGCCTTTCTGCAAAAGGGGGCCTCTCAGCACAGGCACAGTGTGTTCAAGCAGCTCCTGCTATTTACAAGGACAGGATGTTTGTTTAGAGTGGGGGTTGAAATGACGTATAAAAGAGATCTGAGCTGCAATTTCAGGGAGTTTTTTGAGAAGAACAAGGGACACAGACTGAAAGAAAACTTTTATTTTGCCTCTGTACATAGTTATTCTGAACAAGTTTATTTTTTATGTTACTGGAACTATACAATAAATATTTTTGGTGAATTCTACAACTGTTCCTGGTTTTCCTATGCTTCCTGACCTGTGCCTTGATGACAGATAGTGTCAGCCTAAGTGGGATTTATGCCGTGCATACTCTATAAGCCAGGAATTTTGTGCATGGTTACTGGACCTAGTACCAGGGCAGCACAGAGGAAGGTATGGATTCTGCAGCAGCAAGTCCAGGAGTGGTTACCAGGAGAATGGCAGTCAAACTAGTAGAGACAGAAGTCCAGTCTGAGACTGTACACCCAGCACAAGTTATGGAAAAAGAACAGGCAGTGACAGAACCTGAAAGTCTGATGGACTTTTTCAAATGTTAGGCTATACAACAAATAAAAGACTGAGAAGCAGAGAGAAAAATAGATTCAACATTTAGAAGCACAGAGGAGAGAAGAGGTGCAGCAACAGGAGCAGCAGAGGAGAGAAGAATGCAGCGGCAGGAGTAGCAAATGAGAAAAGAGATGCAGCAGTGTGAGCAGCGATGGCTGGACGCCTTGCAAGCCATCAAAGGCAAAGGATCCAGCACAGATTCAGACGAGCAACAAAATGCAAGCAACATAAAAGTCATTAAACTTACAAAGTTGTGTCCCTCAGATGATATTGAGGCAGACCTGACAACCTCTGAAAGAGTTGCCACAGCCTGCCAGTGGCCAACACAGCAATGGATGATTAGACTGGTACCCTACCTGACAGTGAAAGCCCAACTTGCCTACAGCAGTATGGACACTGCACAGTCAGAAAACTATGACCTAGTGAAAAGCGAAATCCTGAACAGATATAACATCTCCAGAGAGACCTACAGGCAGTGATTTCGATCTCTGAGGTACAACTCAGTCGACAATCCTCAAGAAGCCTTCACCTAACTCAGAGAACTCCTAAGAAAATGGATTCAACCCGACAGCAAAACAGTCCCACACATCATCGACACAGTTATCATAGAGCAATTCATCAACATCTTGCCTACAGATGTGCAGCTGTGGGTAAAGGAACACCAACTAGAGAGTGGGAAAAAGGCTGTTTCTTTGGTTGGACTACAAAATGGCCAGAGAGATGCCACAGCGAGGTACCAGCCACGCACCAGCAAGGCAGTCTTTTACCCATTTAAACTCTAAGCCTGATAAGAACTCTGGTGGGGTACCAAATCTGTGCCCAAAGATGTTATTTGCTAAAACTGTAATAAGCCAGGTCATTTTGCAAGAAACTGCAGTAGTAAGGAAAGTGGCATTGAGGCAGATTTGTCCTTGGTAGGGCTGCCACCTATCCAGTTTTAGATCAGATAATCTGGTTTTTAGGGTCCTTATCTGGTCATCCAGTTTTAATTAAAAGCAGTCTGTTTTTCGGGCCACTTTGAGTGCTCATATGCTTTTAAAACTGATGCATCGGACTTCCGGTGACGTCACCAGTGATATGGCAGCCTAGTACGGAGGCTCTCCTTACCTTCCAGCAAAGATTCGGCCCCACACAACCTCAAGATACAAAAATTAAGAAAGAAATGTATAAATCGCACAGTGGAGCAAACCTAAGAAGAGATCTCGAGCAAAAAGTGTGAAATTACAACCTGATCCACTCAGATTGAGCCCAGCAAGTTCAACTATCAGTGGGAGAGATTCCCCTGCAAGTATGGCAGGAGAGGATACAGAAACAGAATTGGAATCCCTTTCCCAAACAAGATTTGAAACTCTACTGGCAGAAATAAAACACTCAGGGTCAGTCACAAAACGCGGGTTCGAACAACTACATAACGATATTACCAGATTAGAAACCTGAATTACCACAAAGGAGGAAAGAATTTCAACCACCGAGGACGATCTGATACACCTCTCTCAGGCGGTTGAGTTCCTCGCTCAGCAACAGGATTCTTTAAATGCTAAATGTCTAGATCTTGAAGCCAGATCCAGTCGAGACAATCTATGGATTTATGGGTTACCAGAGGTGACTGAAACTGGAGACATGGGTGACTTCCTGGGAAACCTTCTGCGGCATGTACTTGATCTTCCACAGGCTTTCAGTTTTAAAATTGAAAGGGCGCACCGGGCCCTGGTACCCAAAACCACCTCAGCGACTGCCAGGCCCAGATCTATCGTGGTGAAGTTTTCTAGCTACAGTGATAAAGAAAGAATCCTGGGGATGGTGTGGAGGCAACAGACAGTAGAATACAACAGGGTAAGATTGTTCTTTGATCAAGACTATCTACCTGTTATACAACAACAGCGCCTAGCCTACGACCCTATCCTGAGCAAGCTGAAAGCACTAGGAGTCAGGTTTCAGACCCCCTATCCCCTCTCGCCTCCAGGTCTATTGGGAATCGGGTGCCAAGATATACCAAACATCGGAAGAAGCATATCAGGCCCTGAAGAATAAAGGCCACAACATTTCACCTGCGGTGTGACAAGCAGACTGACCCCCACGCACCCAAGCACAGTGGCAATCGGCATCACGAAGGAACACCAAGAAAGCCGGAGAGACATCAGCACCACATACCCTATAAGACATCAAGTTAATGCTGCACAAACTCACCCACACACAGAGCAGTGAAGAGCAGGCAAAGGAGAGAAACAGTCATACCTGAAAAAAGAGATACTCACAGTGAGTTGTCAATGGCTTTTCACACTCCCCTTCCTCCACCGCTGTTCCTTGAACTAAGCCACGTGCTGCTGCAGGTCGAGGCTCTATGTAGAGCCTATAAGCTGATTATGGACCTCAAGTGAATAGGAGAAGCACCGCCTGTGGGTTTCATGGGTGGGGGAAGAGGGAGCGATCGGGAAGATCTCGGTCACCCAAAGAGACCTGACATATCACCTCCTCTCCCAACCGTTAACAATAACGTTAACATTGCTGTTTGAGTCTTCCTGCACTGAACAGTTAAGAGTACTGTAAGGTGACAGAGTAGGGGGGGGAGATGCATGTTTTTCTTAATATTATTTATCCCTCTAAATTCACAGAGGCAATTTACATTCCAAGCTTCACTGAACCTAACAAAAAGGGGGATGAGTAGTCATGACTGAGAAAGTGTTTCTTCTCATTTAGTATTTAGTTGCTTAGAAGCTGTAAGGCTGGGAAATTGAGGGGAATTTGTTCTGAGATTACCTAAATATATATGAGATTGCTGAGGGAGGGCTGGAAGAGCCATTACCTACATGTACATAGTGAATGATTCATCTGCCTTATCTGATGCTCTTCCTTATGAGCAACACCGGGTTACTGAGTTACCTGTTACCTTGGTGGGTGGAGGTTCTCTCAGGCACAATCCATACAGAGAAGGTACGACTGGTGATGACAGGCCAATGTATCAGGCCAGGACCCGCTAGAATTAGGGTCCAGGAGGGAACGAGAATCAGGGTACTGGTCTCCTCTCCCTCCAACTTGGGTTTTGTAACTCGAGTTTACAGGGATATATATATATATATATATATATATATGAGGGCCGCTTGGTGGTTCTCACTGGAAGCCTAGAAGGATCACCCATCACCCTGGCCTCGATCTATCTTCCACCAGGGTCCACAAAAAAAGCCACCTGACCCTTACTACAAAAAACTGTGGAGATCCAAAGAGGGAGGCTGATTGTGGGAAGAGACCTCAATCAAATCTGGGAACAAGTGGACACATCTAAAATGTCACTGCGTATTTGATTGTTTCTAACAGTCACCAGTGTCTGTGCACTTCCCAGCCCCTTCCCACCCCCAGACATGGCATTTCCTTTATAGACACAGTTCTGGCATCATGTCCTCAACAGGTCTTGGGGCAGAACTGTCATATTCTAATAACCCTGCAACGCATATAAAGAGTAGGTACACAAAACAAGTAATAATACATATAATTACATATTGTATATAATAAGGGAGCGGGACATGTGGGGAGTGGTGCAATGCACTGGCTGTGGGGCAGCAGTTTTCCGGGAGACATTCTGGAAACTGCATTGCTATTCTATTTGTAGGCAACTGTCAGCTCTGAGAGAGGAGGTTGCCCTCCTCCAGGCTGAACTAGCAAGGACTAAGGAGGCCTCCCTCTCCCAAAGAGCACCACTGCGTCAGAGGTTTCGGAGTATGAAGTGCAGTTGGACCACAGTGAGTTCTGGGAGGGTGAGGGTGGTGGACCAGAGGCGAAGACCCCCAGTTGTACATCTACACAAATCATATGCCATTCTGGCAGTGAAGGCTCCTCTATGATGGCACCCTCAGTGGAGACCCAGAAGAATGCTGAGGACATCCACAAGGGAGACTCACAAAAGGGTGGCAAGGGACACCACAGGGGAAGGAAACAGCTACTGATAGGGGACTCAATTGTTAGGGGGGTAGAACTGGGGAAGGAAGAGAAGGAAGTAAGCTGCCTGCCTGGTGCCATGGCTTGAGGACAAGAAGTGAATCCTCACAATTGCAGAAGCAGCATCACAGGAGAGAAAACTAGATATCATTGTCCACCTTGGGACAAATGACCTAGCTAAGCATGGGATCAGTGCAGTGCAGAATGAATTTGTGGAGTTGGGGAAGGGGCCTCAGACAGGTAGCAAGCACAGTAACCTTCTCAGAGGTGCTACCAGTCCATGGCAGGAGTGAGGTTAGGGTACTGCACACCATGCAGTTTAATGAATGGTTGCAAAACTGGTGCAGAGCACAGGGCTTTGGCTTCATTGGGGACTGGGGGTCCACCTGGAGAGATAAAGGTCTACACTGGTATGACAGTCTGCATTTGTCCACAAAGGGGACCAAGCTCCTAGGTGACAGGTTTAAATGCTTCCTTGGCAAGATTTTAAACTAGATAAGGGGGGAGATACTGATAAAAGGCAGGAAAAGTCAAGCCTCCCCACAAAACATGGCAGGTAGTAGGTAAACACTGAGGCACAGAGCTCAACACAGGCAGGACGGGGTAATTGGTAAAATAGATAAGAGCAATAAGAACAGGGATGGGGGAAAAAGCATAAAGCCAACATTAAATGGAGGGCAATGACTACCGATGCCCGTAGTCTGGGAAACAAGCTTTCTGAGCTAGTAGCTTTGATGGAAGATGAACAATTGGATATTGTGGCAGTCACAGAAACATGGTACACTGAGAACCATGACTGGGATGTCAACATACCAGGGTACACAATCTACAGAAGGGACAGGGAAGGTAAAAGAGGAGGTGGAGTAGCTCTATACATAAGGGAAGGGATCAAAGCTACAGAACTAAAAAGTAAAGGGGGAGGACAAGAGGCACTCTGGGTCACCTTGGAGATCGGGAATGGCATCACAATCCACACAGGGGTTGTATACAGACCCCGTCTCAAGGGAGGAAATGGACAAGAAATGATAGAGGACATTCTCAAACGGCTGAAAAGGGAGATACTGTTTATGGGGACCTGAATATGCCAGATGTTAACTGGAGGACATGTACTGCAGCCACATCCAAGAGCAGGGTCATTCTCGATGCCCTGCAGGGGGGAAGACCTTAGACAGCTAGTGCTGGAACCCACTCGGGAGGGAGCAATACTAGACCTGGTACTCTCAAATGGAGAGAGGATCACAAATTTAGAAGTCGGTAGACATCTGGGAACAAGCGACCACTGCACAGTGTCCTTCACAATGAGCACAACCATGGAGATAAGCCACACAAAAACAAGGATACTGGACTTTAGAAGGGCTGACTTTGGCAAAATGGGTGAACACCTGAAGAATGCACTAGCAAATGGCCAAATAGGAGGGGTGGAAGAACAATGGAGAATAATCAAAACTGCCATTATAGAGGCAACAACTCTTTGTGTAAAACAAATAAAGAAAACAAAGCGGAGTAAAAAACCACTATGGTTCTCAAAAGAGGTGGCTGGGAAGGTTAAGGAGAAAAAGGCTGCATTCAAAAAGTATAAGGAATCACAGAAGGAGCGCGACAGGGAACTGTATCAATTAAAGCAGAAAGAAGTAGGAAAAGCAGTCAGAATAGCAAAGGCACAAACCAAGGAAAAAATAGCCAACTTGGTCAAAAAAGGGGGATAAAACCTTTTATAGGTACATTAGGGAGCATAGAAAGGTTAAGGGAGGAATAGTGAAGATTAATAAAGGAGAGGGGAGGTGGGCAGAGGGAGACAGTGAAAAGACAGAGGTACTGAATGAATACTTTTGCTCAGTATTCACAAAAGAAGATGAGGAGCAGTTACCTAAACCAGACAATAGAAGCATTCTGGGTAGGGGGGTTGACACCAGTCCATTCACAGAAGAAAGAATACTGAAAGAACTCCTAAAACTCAAGGTGGACAAAGCAATGGGGCCTGACAGGATTCACCCCAGAATCCTAAAAGAACTAAGGGCGGACCTAGTGACACCACTGACCACACTTTTAACAAATCATGGCAGGATGGTGGTACCTGAGGACTGGAGGAGGGCAGATGTGATTCCCTTTACAAAAGTGGGAGCAAGGCAGAAGCAGGAAACTACAGACCTGTAAGTTTGACCTCAGTGGAAGGGAAAATGATGGAATCACTTCTGAAAGAAAGAATTGTTGAGTACCTAGAGGCCAGCGGGGTACAGGACCCAAAGCAGCATGGATTTACAGCAGGAAGGTCATGTAAGACTAATCTAATTGATTTCTTTGACTGGGTGACCAAAGTAATAGACCAGGGAGGGGCTGTGGATATGGCCTACCTAGACATTAGCAAGGCATTTGACACAGTCCCACACAAAAGATTAATAATCAAGTTAGCCAGCCTGGGAGCGGGTCCCAGGGTGGTAGCCTGGGTAGTGAACTGGCTGCACAAAAGGACACAGAAGGTAATAGTGAATGGAACACATTCCAAAGAAAGGGGGGTTACTAGTGAAGTACCTCAGGGCTCAGTACTGGGTCCAATCCTCTTTAACATCTTTATAAGTGACATTGCAGAGGGTCTGGAAGGAAAGTTGATACACAAGAGCGGGTAGAAAAGATGAGAAGGGACTTGGCAAGGTTGGAGGAATCGTCAGACATATGGCAACTTAGATTCAATGCAAAGAAGTACAAAGTAATGCACCTGGGAAACAAAACCCAGGAGAAGAGTACACAATAGCAGAGGAGGTACTAACAACAAAATGGAAAGGGACTTGGGGGTAGTCATATCAGATGACCCAAAGGTGGGTAAGCAATGAAAAGTCGGTAAGGAGAGCTAGGGATACTGGGATGCATAGGAAGGGCATCACAAGTAGAAAAAGGAAGTGGTTATCCTCTATACAGACAGTTGGTGAGACCCCATCTGGAGTACTGTGCAGTTTTGGAGACCTCATCTACGCAAGGACATAGACAAGATGGAAGCAGTCCAGAGGAGGGCAACTAAAATGGTGCAGGGTCTACATCAGAAACCATATGAGGAGAGACTGAGAGAGCTTAATATGTATACCTTGATGAAAAGGAGGACGGGGGCATGATAGAAACATTCAAGTACCTCAAGGAATCAACAAAGTCCATGAGGGTAGCATCTTTCAAAAAAGAGATGTGTAAGAACAAGGGGCACAGTTTAAAGATAGAGGGGACGGCTCAGGGGTAATGTGAGAATTCTTTTCACGGAGAGAGTGGTGGATACATGGAACAGCCTTCCTGAGGAGGTCGTTGGGTCTAAAACAGTGGGGGAATTCAAACATGCATGGGTCAGACACAAGGCAATTATAG
Organism: Neoceratodus forsteri; assembly: GCA_016271365.2. Classification (NCBI taxonomy): domain Eukaryota; kingdom Metazoa; phylum Chordata; order Ceratodontiformes; family Ceratodontidae; genus Neoceratodus; species Neoceratodus forsteri. The sequence continues at coordinate 1,139,216,714 of CM028133.1, forward strand.
TGGGGGGTTGCAGGAAGCAGGCTGTTGGCTAACTAGAATCTGCAGCTTATCCAGTAGGTAGGGAAATGGGCAGACTGGGTGGGCCAAGTGGTCCTTATTTGCCGTCAAAGTCTATGTTTCTATACACATTTCTCCCATCCCCATGGCTCGTATGCTCGAATAGATTACCTAGTAGTATCGGGAACACCAGAACCTGGTGACAGAATGTCGCCACATCCCATCTACTCTCTCTGATCACTCTAAACTTCTGATGCAGATGGAGTGGAGCACTAAAAAAGGGGCATACCCTGTGGACATTTAATAATTATATGTTGAACCTGAAAGAATTCACAGATATGGCTAAAACCTGACTTGAACAAATAATTCAGGAAAATAAATCATCAGAAATATCACAAGTCACCCTTTGGGATACCATAAAAACTGTGTTCAGAGGAGACTGTATTAAATATGCTGCACATTTTAAAAGACAGCAAAATCAGCAATTGGAAAATTTCCAAACCAAACTGCTTGATTTACAGAAACAACATGCAGCTGTGGATGTTTCCATCTCCGTAAGCATGCAAGAGATTAAACAAAAGATACAGAAACTGATCGATATTAAGAATAAATCATGTGAATTTTAATACACTAAAAAAATCTGAATCTGAATAAAATGACATGGGAGAGATGAAGATACAGTAATGATACAGCCTCTGTATGCTAACTACAGTTGCAACGCATGCGTCAGCGCTATTATGAATGTGGTCCACGGGCCACCCGCCTTTTGGCCCACAGATTGAGGCAACAAACCTCACAATCTACTATCACCCAGGTTAGGGATCCTGTCACGGCACGAAGGGTGCAAACGCTGGAAAAATTATTGTCAAGCTTTAAAGCATTTTATCAGACTTTATATACCCCTGAAAAAACCTCAAGTGAACTACAAATTCAAAAGTATTTAGAGAAGCTTAGACTACCAAGATTATCGCAGGAGACCAGGGACTCCTTAGAGACACCCATCACGATGATAGCACTAGAAACAGCCATTAAAAAAACTTAAAACAAACAAATCCCCTGGCCCAGACGGATACACCTCAGAATTCTTCAAGTTTTTTAAATCAGAACTTAACTCCCAGCTGCTGCAGACATGCAGAACAGCGCAATCAGGGGAAGCCTTTCCAGACACCTGAATTTTGCAGTTATTTCCAGCATCCCAAAACTAGACAGATACTACACAATGCAAATTGTTCCACCCTATTTCTGTCCTCAATATTGACTATAAAATATAAGCATCCATCTTAGCAAGATGCCTGGAAACTGTATTACCGAAATTAACTGCATTAGATCAGGCTGGGTTCATTTTGGAAAGGCAGGCACAGGACAATATTAAAAACCCTGCACATATTACACCATGCTGCCCGGTCGAAGACCCCTTTTTTGCTGCTGAGCCTAGATGCGGAGAAGGCTTTCGATGGGGTAGCATGGATGTTACTGAAATCCAGAGCAAATTTAGCTTCTCAGACTCTATTATTAAAGCGATAAATAGTATATACACAAGTCCCAAGGCCTACACAAAAATGAATGGATGTGTGTCTGCCCCGACATCTTTATATAGAGGTACTAGGCAGGGCTGCCCCCTGTCTCCCCTCCTCTTTGCCCTACACCTGGAACCATTAGCCCAGAGGCTACGACAGGAAGAGGAGGTAAGGGGCTGGGAGCTTGGAGGACAGACACATAAGTTAGCATCATATGCGGATGACCTGCTCATTTATCTTAAAGATCCGGAACATTCCCTGGAACTGCTTAACAGAATTTAATGAATTATCAGGATATAAAATAAATACTACTAAAACTGAGGTGCTGCAAAATCAATATACCGCCTCAGAGAGTATACGTGGGTCTTTTCCCTTTAAGTGGAATCTTACTCATGTTAAATATCTGGGGGTACACCTTAGATTTTGTGCTAACCAGCACTTTACACTTAACTTTATACTGACCCTAGAAAAACTTAAAGAATTAGAGAGATGGGCGCCAATTCCTATCCCCCTGATACAGAGAATAGAGGCAATCAAGATTGTGCTATTCCCTAAGCTCCTGTATTTAAGCCAGACTATACCCCTGCTCATCCTGGATTCATATTTCATAGTACTACACAGAAGAATCTCTCGATTCTTGTGGGGTCCTAGGATGCCGAGAATACGGTTCTCGGCTCTTCAGATCCCAAAGAGGGAAGGAGGGCTATCATTACCTAACCTGAAAACATACCACCAAGCAGCCCAACTAAGAACAGTCATGTACTGGCTGGACCATAATTATATAGCAAAATGGAAAACATTGGAACTGCGGGAAGAGGGCATTACAAATCTAAATTATATTCTACTCACACAAAGAGGGAGTACATACATACAGAGGAGGACAAATCCATATACAGAGGCCACTCTAAACACATGGCACAAAATCCTGTCAGATAGGAGGACCAAAGGATGGAGGTACTTGCTGATGTCAGTACCTTATCTAGCAACATTTACCCCTGCCAGATGGGATAACGGGTTTAAGAAATGGGAAGAGGAAAAAAAAAATGCATTTAATTTGGCATTTCCTGGAGGGAGAGGAGATCCAGGCCTTTCAAACCCTAGTTGCCAGATCTGAGATTCCTTGGCAGGATAGATTCCGATATTTCCAGATCAGAGCTTATATTAGATCTCTTCAGACACAACTACCACCTGGGAGAACATCTCCTCCTCAGATTGCAGAAATATTCAAAACAGCAATAGAGGGGAACCCGCCTAGAGCGCATATAATCTCCATTCTATACAATACCCTGCTTATTTGGAGGGGAGACTCTATCCAAGCTATAAGAAAAACATGGGAGGAGGACTTGGGACTCCAAATACAGGATAAGCAATGGAAATGGGCAGCTCAGAGAATACACTGGGGGACCTCAGCCATCAACTGGAAAGAGTTTGCATGAAGATATTCAGCAGATATTTTAGAACAATAGCACTTCAGGGGAAATATCAGGGTGAGGGAGTCGTTGCTTGCTGGAGGAAATGTGGGTATTCTCCAGCAGCAATGGGACACATTTTTTGGAGCCGTCCAAAGATTCAACAATTTCTTGTGGAGCTGCAGCAGATCCTACAATCCATAGTAGACCCATGATTGCAAATAACTCCATCATTAGACTTTTTTATGGACTATGCAAGAGGTTGTAGGGATCCCAACACAAGCAAATTCTTAAAAACTGCATGCCTAGCAGCACAAAAAGTAATAAAAAATTGGCTGTCTCAAAAAAAGTTACTTTACAGATGTGGCACAAAATCAGGATCAATATACATAGGATGGAAGCCTTGACAGCAGCCCTGAACAAAAAACTCACCCAATTCAAAATATTATGGAGGAGATGGATACTTTATATGGCAAATGAGTTTACGGATTTTATCCCCTAACATACCCTAAACTAAGACTGAACACTGACCTCCCAAATCTTATTTTTACTGAACATATCAGAAACTGAATTAACTGGTGGCTGAATTGAGCTACATATAGCAGGATCTGTTGCAAATCTTCCTTAGAGAAATGACATATACTTTAAATCTGATTTATCAAAGAATAGATGAGTTTAAATTTAAAACTAACAAGAGTAATCTGATCAAAGGTGCTAAGTGGAATATGAGTTACAGGTTGGAAGGTCTGTCTAATCATTTAAATTACTAGTGGGGTACCGCAGGGTTCATTGGGTCCAGTCCTTTTTAATGTCTTTATCAGTGACATTGCAGAGGGACTGGAAGGAAAAGTATGCCTTTTTGCAGATGACACAAAGATCTGCAACAGGGTTGATACACAAGGAGTCGTGGAAAGGATGAAGAGAGATTTTGCAAGGTTAGAGGAATGGTCAGAAGTATGGCAGCTAGGATTCAATGCAAAGAAGTGCAAATAATGCACCTGGGAAACAAGAACCCAGGGAAGAATACAATGGGTGGGGAGGTAACAACAACAAAAAGAAAGGGACCTGGGGTAATCATATCAGATGACCTTAAGATTAGCAAGCAATGTGAGAAGGCAGGGAGGGCTGGGGTATACTGGGATGTTTAGGAGAGGCATCATCAGCAGAAAACAGGAAGCTGTTATCCTCTGTACAGACAGTTGGTGAGACCCCATCTGAGTACTGTGTCCAGTTCTGGAGACCCCAACTCCATACGACATAGACAGGATAGAGGCAGTCCAGAGGAGGGCAACTAAAATGGTGCAGGGTCTGCAAGAGAAGCCGTATGAGGAGAGACTAAAGGAGCTTAATATGTATACCCTTGAGGAAAGAAGGAGAGGGGGACATGATAGCAACTTTTAAGTACCTCAGTGGAATCAACAAAGTCCAAGAGGGTAGCATCTTTCAGAAAAAGAGACGTGCAAGAACAAGGGGACACAATTTAAAGGTAGAAGGAGGGCGGTCAGGGCAATGTGAGAAGTATTATTTCACAGAGGGTAGTGGATGCATGAACAGCCTTCCTGAGGAGGTTGTGGTGTAAACTGTGGGAGAATTCAAGAATGCATGGGACAGACATAAGGCAATTCTTGTGGGGGGTACGAAGAAATAGGCTGTTGGTTAACTAGGATCTGTGGCCTATCCTGTAGGTAGGGAAATGGGCAGACTAGATGGGCCTAGCGGTCCTTATCTACCGTCAAAGTCTATGTTTCTATAATTTTAAATCAAATATCCTTGTATGTATATAGTCCACGTAAGTTATCATAAGTTATGTAGATGTATGTTTGTTCACTGTCAAAATTTTGAATAAAGTAAGTTTAAAAAAAAAACTGATGTATCAAATCACCCACTGTTTTGGCTGCATTGCATGTCCAGGTTACAGAGAAGTTCTGATGTCATACAGGCCTGTCTTGGTTTGTAAATCCAGTCTGCCTGGGAAGTGTAAAGTATGGCCATTAACAGTAAAATTAACCTAATCTTTTCCACTCTGAATTTGAGTATGATCTTTTACTGTAATGACAAGGAACAGCTTTAACACCTTTATATGCTCTCATGAATTTCTTTTTGTTTGTTCTATATTCTGATATGTTTTAGACCAATTTTTGTTAAATTAATTATCTGATTTTTATTGCCTTTATCACTACATTGAATACTCATTCTGAACTACCAGAACATTCCATGATAATAGCTGCACGTTTACAGGTCATTCAGATAAATAGCATGGAATGGTGTTCTGAAATTGAGGAATATCTCAGGAATACAGTATGAAGAGAAACAGTAGTAGCTGCTAAGGTAAAGGGACCACAATGCAGTATTGAGGGTACCACAAGCAGTAATTAAATTATCAAAAACTGGTCAAAGCATATCAGAATACATGACTAACACGGAAAGGAAAATGGAAGAGCATTTAAAGCAGCAGTACAAGGATCAGTTGCAATGTTGGTGTCCCCTGTGATTTTAGTTTAATAATATGCCACTTGAATTCCGTTTTAAGTTACTGGGTGGAATTCCTTCAGTTCTTTGTTTTTTATTATTTCAATAATAACTGTAAATAATTTGTGTGTATTATTGTACTGGCCAGCAAGTCACATGAAAACAAACATGCTGTACAAATTAATTGCAACATAATACTGAGCCAGTGGAAATCCACAGAGTACCTATAAATGGACATCAAGCAGCATGTTATGAAATTAAAATCACTGATGCAAAAAATTACAACTTTTGTTGCACTTCTCCTTTAAGAGGTTTGAGCAATCAGCTGTGAATGACCTTGGCACATAGTGGAGGTAATACTAAAGTTACCTGTACCTAAGATTATTGCAAATGACTTCACAGGATTTACTTAGCTGATCAAAAATGGAGTAAATCCTGATGTTTCAGCAGCTGTGGTGAAACAAGCTCAGGCAAAGAAAATTTCAGACAGTTGGGACACTTATCCTTTCAAAGATTCTGATTCTGACTTGTTTGAGCACAGCTCCAAGATCTGGAAATCCAGGAAAGAAAGACGAATCCTGAAGAAACTGTGGCAGCAAATGACTGATGGACATGAAGGGTTAAAATATGAAAATGCTGAAACTAAATTAACTGATTATGATTTTCTTTCAGAGCAAGCTAATGATGTTTCTCTCCAAGGTTATTTTAAGCAGCTGGGGGTGAAACCAAAACAGGGTGGCCCAATGTTTAAAAAATGTAATGGGTTACTGTACAGAGTTTGGGTTAAACCTCAGAGACAAGAACAAACAGAACAATGGGTTATACCACAGAAGTATAGAATAGAGTTATTACAGATAGCACATGATAGTCCTATGGCTGGTCACTCACGGAGGGATCGCACCATTGCCAGATTGCTGTATAGATTTTACTGACTTGGAATTCATGAATATGTTGCTACCTATTGTAATCCCTGTGCTGAGTGTCAGAAAGTAGCCCCAGTCACTAGAAAAGACAAGGTGCCCCCATCCTTAATAGATGTGCCTTTTGAAAGAATTGCAATGGATGTGATTGGTCCTTTAGACAAAGTAAAAAGGGTAATAGATTTATCCTGGTAGTGTGCGACTATGCTACTCGATACCCAAAAGCAGTTCCTATCGCATTATAATTACAGCCAAAGTGGCAGTAGACCTTGCCAAAATTTCAGCCTAGTGGGCATACCTAAAGAAATTATTATTGATCAGGGTAGTAATTTTGGTGCTGCATTGCTTAAGGAGCTATACAGACTGCTAGATATCACTGACATACGAACCTCCCCTATCACCCTCAGACAGTCTTTTTGAGTGTTTTAACCAAACCCTAAAATGAATGTTAAAAAGGTTTGTAAAAGGGGAAGGGAAAGACTGGGACCAATACTTGTCTTACCTAATTTTTGCTTACAGAGAAGTGCCACAGGCATCAACAGGGTTTTTACCATTTGAAATGCTGTATGGTAGGCAGCCCAGAGGGCCACTGGATCTGATAAAAGAAATGTGGGAAGATAACCCCACTCAGAAACAATCTACAACATCTTATATATGTGCCCTAAGAACGAAGCTGGCAAAATAGTTGAAATTGCCCATAGTAATCAGGAAGAGGCTAAAAACCAGCAGAAGGTATATTATGACCATGGAGTAAAAGAAAACGTTTTCAAGTCAGGTGAAAAGATTTTGCTACTGTTACTCACAACAGAAAATAAACTGTTAATGAAGTTGCAAAGGACTTATAAGGTTCTTAGACATACTGACACTGTTAACTACGAGACTGAGACCCCTGACAGGAAAAATCCTACTAAGATATACCATGCCAACCTCCTCAAGAAATGGGTTAAAAAAATGCCAAAAGCTGCTTTGCTGGTTTTACCAGAAACTAATAAGGAAGATATTGATGTAGCATATGATAGACTGGAACAAACTGTAAATGTTGTTGCTGTAAAGGTGAATGTTTCCTTAACCTCAGAACAAATTGCATACATTCATAATCTGCTAAAGACACTGAACAGTATTTTTACCGCAGTACCAAGCCAAGCAAAAGGGGCTGAGTACATAATAGTGACAAGGAATGCTCATCCTATTAGGCAAAAGACATGCATGTTGCCAGAGCAGTTAGAGCTGATGTGGTTAAGGAAATACAAGAAAATGAAAGAATTGGGTATCGCAGAGGAGTCAAGGAGTGCTTGGTCATCTCCTATGGTAATTGTAAACAAAAAGGAAAAATCACTCATCTTAGTAATGTTGTTTCTTCTAATGGAGTCTTGATATATTATGACATACGCAGTGAGTCCCAACCTTCGAACTGCTCCGGAGGTGAGGTTAACTTTCCATGCCAGGCATGGCAGCTGAGTTCGAGCTCGGTTGAAAACTCTGTCTGTTGTTCTTCAAACTCAAACTGTCAGATCTTTACGAGCTAAACTCACTAAGGTCCTGTGTGGAAGCTGTAAACCTACACTAGCCAACTGGCTACTAATATAATAACACATTTTTTGGTCCCAAAACAAAGACTCAAGTCAGGAGACCCAAAAAATGAAAAACACAACACCAAGTCACCCCAAAAAGGAGGGGTGAAAAAACAAGGTGGGCATCTACTAAGTGCCAACACTGCACTGCCCACCCACATCCCAAAAACAGAGGTTCTGAAAGGGGCAGGCGGAGGTCATAATATAGCAATACTCCATTAGAAGAAACAACATTACTAAGGTGAGTAATTTTTTCTTCAAACAACATGAAGTCTTGCTATATTATGACATATGCAGACTACACAGCAGTACCTCCATGGAGGAGGGACAGAACCTACTTAGAAAATAAGCTCTGAAGCACAGCTGTGCCAAACCGAGCATCACTCCTAGCCTGGGTGTCCAGAGAGTACCGCTTGGTAAAAGTGTGAACTGTTTTCCAGGTAGCTGCTTGACAAATCTCTAGAATGGGGATGTCCCTGGCAGCAGCCAGGGAAGCAGCTGTACCTCTGGAAGAGTGAGCCCTCAGGCCTGAGGGAGGAACCTTACCCAGCTTTTCATAACAGAATTGGATACAAGAGGCAATCCACCTGGCAATGGATCTTTTAGTGGCAGGTTTCCTTTACCAACCTCACCATAAGTGAGGAACAGTTGGAGGAGTCAAACCTGTGACCCTTGGTACGCCTCAATGTAGTAACTAAGGGCTCTTCACATCTGTTGTGCAGCCTCCTCTCGCCAGAGGAGGAATGGTCAGTGAAGTATACTGGAAGAGAAATAGATCGATTAAGGTGGAAATCTGAAACCACCTTAGGTAAGAACTTCCTGTTAGTCCTGAGGACCACCTTATCTCTATGAAAGGAGATAAAATCAGGCTCCACTGACAAAGCTTGTAATTCACTTATGTGTCTGGCAGAAGTGATGGCTACCAGAAACACAGTCTTCCAAGTCAAATACTTAAGGTCTGCTGAAGACAAGGGCTCAAAGGGAGGTTGCATAAGCTGAGCAATGCAAACATTAAGATCCCAGGCAGGGGCAGGGTCCCTGAATGGAGGGTTGGTGTGAATCAATCCCTTAAAAAACTTAAGAGAATACAGGATGAGCTGAAAGAGAAGAGGGCTTACCTGCTGAAATGAAAGCAGGCACAGCTGCTAAATGCACCTTTAGGGTAGCTGGTCTGAGCCCCAAAGTGTTTAAATGGACCATATAATCCAGGACTGTGGGTAAATCAGCAGATTCTGGGGAAATATGCTTCTCAGAGCACCATATGGAAAACCTCTTCCATTCAGAATTATAAGTAGCCCTGGTGGAAGGTTTCCTTGAAGCCTTCAGTATATCTAATACACCTTGGGAGAAGTGTAGATAAGCAAACTCTAACTCTTCAAGAGCCAGGCCTTGAGATTGAGAGATTTGAAGTTCGGGTACCAAACCCTTCCCTGAGCACAGGTTAACAGATTGTGATTCCTGGGAAGACACAGAGGAAGATGGACTGCTAAGGACAGTAGGAGTGGATACCAGGGTTGTCTGGCCCAATCTGGAGCAATCAGAATCACTTTGCAGGATTGAGATCTGATTTTGACTAACACTTTGAACAGGAGAGGGAAGGGGGAAAGGAGAGAAACTTTCCTTCCCAGTTGAGAACTAAGGCATCCAGAGGGACTGAGCCCAACACTGGGGGCCTGCAGCAAAAAAGGGGAAGTTGGTGATTGTCTGGGGCTGCAAAAAGATCTATCTGCGGGGTGCCCCACCTGGCAAATATTACCTCCAGGACCAGAGGATCCAGTGACCATTCGTGATGGCCCTGGGAAATCCTGCTGAGAGCATCTGCCAGGACATTGTCCTTGCCTGGGAGGTGAACTGCAGGGAGGTGTTCAGGAATAAGCCAGAGACCACAACTTCATTGCTTCGGTGCACAAGGCCATAGACCGAGTGCCTCCTTGCTTGTTGATGTACCACATTGTAGTGGTGTTGTCTGTTCTGACCTGTACAACTTTGTTCTGAACAGATTTGGAAAAAGCTTGAAGTGCTAGAAAAACTGCTCTGAGCTCCAACAGGTTGATGTGGAGCAGAGATTCCTGAGGGGACCACAGTCCCTGGGTAGTGAGGTCGCCCATGTGAGCGCCCCACCCCAAGAGGGATGCATCTGTAGTAAGGATTAAAGAGTGAGACTGAGTGACAAAGGAACCCCTGTCTCAGATAGCTCTGATCCTGCCACCATTGTAGGGCTTGGATCAGGGTTCAAGTCACTGGGATCAGTTTGGTTAGAGGGTCCTTTCTTTGAGACCAAAAGGCTCTCAAATGGAACTGGATGTCCCTCATCTGAAATCTGGCTCTTGCACTACTGCTGTAGAAGCAGCCATGTGCCTAGGAGCTGTAGAAATGCCTGCTGGTCGAGAGACCTGCAGGGTGAATGAGGAGGCCAGAGAGACCAGGGTCCTTGCCTGTCCAAAGGCAGGAAGGCTCTGGCTACTCTGTGTGTCAGTTCTGCGCCTATGAAGGTGAGGAGCTGGACAGGCTCTAGAACTGACTTTGGAAGATTCAGAAGGAAACCTAGAGAGGTAAGCAGTTGCTGAGTTATCTGAAGATGCAACTTGACTTGGTCTGGAGACTGGCCTACTATGAGCCAGTCATCCAGATAAGAGAAGATGGCAATTTTTTGCCTTCTTAGGTGGGCATCTGCTACTGCCAGGCATTTTGTGAATACCCTTGGAGCAGAGGTGAGGCCAAACGGCATTGCTCTGAACTGGTAATGGCCTGAGGGCAGCTCGAACCTGAGGTACTTTCAATGGGAGCTTGATGAGAATATGGAAGTAGAAGTATCCTTGAGGTCCAGGGACGCCAGTCAGTCCCTGGCCTTAGAGAGGGCAGAATACTCTAGTCACCATTTTGAATTTTGGTTTTAAAAGTGCTTGTTTAAGTATCTGAGATCCAGGAAGGGCCGCCATTCTCCTGTCTTTTTTGGGGTAAGAAAGTACCTGGAGTATAATCCTTTGCCCTGGTGTAGTGGTGGAACCCTTTCCATGGCTCTGAGAGCCAGGAGGGTAGAGACTTCTGCCTCTAGGACAAGTGCCTCTGATGGATTGCATTGTGGAAAGGATCTGGTTCTCATCTTTGGAAATTTTATGCTGAGAACCAGTCCCGCTTACTACTTCAGGACCCACTTGTCTGATGTGAGACTTCCAGTCCTGGACAAAGTAAGCCAGCCTGCCCCTACAGGTAGTGGAGAATCGGCCCTGGCCACCCCATCAGAGTGCCTGCTTGGCAGGGGCTTTAGGCTGAGGGGTGGAAGCAGGCCTGCTTGTACCCCATCTACCTCTCCCTCTAAAGAACCCCCTCTGGGTGTAAGCTGAAGAGAAGGCATGGGCTTGGTAAAAAGGCCTATGAAAAGGCCTGCCCTTGCCCCTGGAAGGCTGCCTTTGAGGAGTGGCCTGCCTTTCCTTGGCCTGTCCACTCCTATAGGTGGTCCTATACTCATCTATTTTCTTCATGTAATTCTCTGTCTGCTCCCCAAACAGAGAATTACCCACAACAGGAAAATCCATGGCCTTAGTCTGGGTATCCTGTGACAGGCTAGTACATCTGAGCCAAGCCATTCTGCGAAGTGCCACAGATGCAGCCATGACTCTTGATGACACATCATTAGTCAACTGCAGCATGGAATTGCACCTTAGATGCCTCAATACCATCAGCAGCCACCTGCTCCAGCCTCAAGCAAGCTGGTCAGGGACCCGCTTCAGCACAGCCATAACAGTATCCCATCCGATTTCTGGTATCTAGCAACATAAGCCATATAATTTGCCTGTCTGAGTCCCAGGATGCTGCCATGTACTGTTTCTTTGCCATGGCATCAATCCTCCTGGAGTCCTTGTCAGGGGGTGTGAGGCCAAGGAATATTTGTCTTGTCCAAGGCTGCAGCCTGCACTACCCCAACATGGCTGCATTGTTGTGTAAGGAACTCCGTATCAGAGCCTGACAATGTGTACCTCTTGTCCATTCTCTTATCAACAGGAGGTATAGTGTGAGGAGTTTTAAATTTTTACTGTCTGTTTCCCAAAGATTTATGCAAAGGAATAGACAGTCTCCTGGACTCTGGGATATCCATCATTTCCACATAGTCAGGTTCCTCTTGATCATCCACAGTTTCCTCCATAGGAGCTGGAGGGTTTCAGCAATTTTTTATAAAAAATAAAATGAGAAGAGGACTCAGAAAGCCTAGGAGTAGACACTCTGAAGGTCTGTCTGGGGAGATGTCCGTTCAATGGGCACATCAGACTTTCAAATCACATTCACTCTCCTCATACTCCTCTTCCCTCCTCCGGTTCATAAAATTCCTCTAAATCATACTCTTGAACTGGTGGAACCGCCGAACAATAACATACCTGATGGTGCCGGTTCGTCGGAAACGGGAAAAGCGACTGGACAATTTTAATCGCTTGGCTATTTCTTCAGCGGTTGGAGAGGAAAGTTTTGGCTCCACACCAGCTGATTTCCTTGTCCTTTTGCTGGAGCGGACTCCTCCGAGTTGTCTCCTTTTGCCCGGAAGTGTCGCCCTGGTCAGAGGCACTCCCCTCCGGTCCGGTTGGAACCCGGGCAGACTGGCCATCGGGTCATGGGACTCTTGGCCTCCCTTTCCCTGAGCCTACCAACTCTCTTATCCAGGGTAGCTGCAGGAAAATTTTTGCAAATCTGGCAGTCTGCATTGAGGTGGTCAAACCCCAGACAATAAACACAGGTGGTGTGGGGTCAGCCTTGGCAGAAGCTTCCCACAGACACTGCAGTACTGAAATCCAGTGGGCGTTTTTTGGGTTTCTCAGACATAGTGCCAGTCCTTACCAAACTTGCCCATTTATGGCAATCCGACAAGCAAGACCTCTTATCGGTTCCCAACCTGTTCACAGGTCGTGGAAAACGAATAAAATCCAGTTTTTTAGAACCGATAAGAACCGTAACCACACTTCAAAAGACAGATTAATATATTTCAAAATAACCTGATCGGTTCAAACCAACCAATAACTGTTTACAAGTTCCACACAGAAGAAATAAATGTAAAGCTATCTAGTACTTACAGTACACAGACAGAGCTTGAACCGACCAGTTGCGGTTTAAATTCAGTCAAAAAACCGAGAAAATAATACTTTAACCGACAAAATGAACAGAGCAGAAGGAGAAAATCTCCAGAGCGACTGTTCAGTGAGGCGGAGTAAAGAATCTGACAGTTTGAGTTTGAAAAACAACAGACAGAGTTTCAACCGAGCTCGAGCTCAGCGTTCCATGCCTGGCATGGAAAGTTAACTCTTTCACCTCTGGAGCAGTTCGAAGGTTGGGACTCACTGCATATGTCATAATATAGCAAGACTTCATGTTGTTTGAAAGAAGAGGGTGTTAGAATCTGCCTTGACTTTAGGAAACTTAATCAAGTGTCAGAATTTGACAGTTATACTATGCCCAGAATAGATAATTTGGTGGACAGACTGGGGAGTGCAAAGTATATAAGTAACCTCAATCTCAATAAGGGTTACTGGCAAATACCTTTAGCTTAAAGAATCCAGAGATAAAACTGCATTACCTACCCCTACAGGATTCTATCAGTTCACCACCATGCCCTTTGGTTTACATGGTGCGTCAGCTACATTCCAACGGTACATGGATATAATTTTATCACCTCATACTGGTTATTGTGCTGCATACCTGGATGATGTCACGATGTACAGTCCAGACTGGAAAAGCCACCTGGAACACCTACAAGCAGTTATCCAAGCTATCAAAAATGCAGGTCTGACTATTAATCCTACCAAATGTGCATTGGGCATACAGGAAACCAGATATTTGGGCTATGTATTGATGAAATGGAGAAGTTAAGCCAGAGATTTCTAAACTAGAAGCTGTAGCTAACAGTCCTGTACCTAAAACAAAGAAATTTGTCAGGCCATTTTTAGGGCTGGCTGATTATCGGAGATTTGTTCCCAACATTGTTGAATTAGCTTACTCCCCACTGAACTCACGAACAAATGGTACGCTAATAAAGTGAAATGGACCCCAGAGCGTGATGAAGCTTTTCACGCCATAAAGGCTGCATTATGTTCAGCTCGTTTTAAGAAGCCCAGACTTTTGAGAAACCATTTCTGTTACAAACAAGATCCATCAGAGGTAGGCCTAGGTGCAGTCCTGAGTCAAAATATAGATGGGACAGAACATTCTATTCTGTACATCAGTAGGAAGTTGCATGACAGAGAGGAAAGGTACTAGATCAAAAGGAGTGTTTAGCAGCAAAGTGGTCCATGGAGTTCCTCAGATTTTATATGCTAGTTACTGACTTTGTTCTTGTAACAGACCACAGTCTTCTCTGTAGGCTTAACCAGATGAAAGATAAAAATTCCAGAATCACAAGGTGGTACTGGCACTGCAGCCATTTAAATTCATGGTGACTCACAAATCTGGTAGAGAGAATAGCAATGATGATTTTTGTCAAGATATGATCAGGAACTGTGGATTCTGAAGGTTAAAAATGTATGAGTTTAAACTTTATTGTTTGCTGTACTGTTAAAAATTGAATGTACATGTGCTTATGCTGAAAGCAGCAAATGTTATTAGAGAGTTAACATTTTTGGCAACCTAATAAAACAAGCTCCCTCTTAAGGAGGAGGGGTATGTGACAGTGCAGAATAGGACCCTGTCCCAGTTGTTATAGAGAAAGTGTTTAAATGCAAGGCTCTTTCGTTTTTTTGTCTTTTCTCGGTCTGGATGCGCAACCAAATTTTCCCCGTGAGACCATGGACTCGATCATCCCGAACAGTCTCGCAATTCTTTGCCTCTTACTGTCTCTCAGTTTTCTCCTGCTGTCTGTTTCTCTCCCTTGCATATCTAGATCTGCTAATATAGAATATGTGCAAATCAATGTATGGAAATGTAACTGATATTGGGATCCCTTGTGTTTGGAAAATATATGGCATTACTGTTGAAATGTACATAATTGTATTTTGACATGACTGAAAAAAGGTATTGGGAACATCAGAGATTACCAGACTTTACATTGTAGGACTTTCTGCAAAAGAGGGCCTCTCAGCCCAGGCACAGTGTGTTCTAGCAGCTCCTGATATTTACAAGGACTGGATGCTTGTTTAGAGTGGGAGTTGAGATGACTTGTAAGACCGCTGAGCTGTAATTTCAGGGAGTTTTTTGAGAAGAATAAGGGACACAGAGACTGAAAGAAAACTATTTTATTTTGCCTCTGTACATCATTATTCTGGACAAGTTTATTTTTTTTATGTTACTGCAACTGTAAAATAAATATTTTTGGTGAATTTTACAACCGCTCCTGGTTTTCCCTATGCTTCCTGACCTGAGCCTCGACAACAGCACAGCGCAGGGTCGAAACACCAGAATGCCGACTTCTAGTCTCGATATGCTTCCCATGCTCATGAAACTTGAGGAAATGACTTGATAAGATGTGCTCTTCTTTCTGTGAAGATGTTGAAATGTTTTACATACAATATATGAGATAGGGTTATATTAAAGCCTTGATATTATGCCTCAGGGAAACAGATCGTGTTGGAGATATGTTTAGGTATGTCTGATTATAGCTGTCGATTGTATAAGGGTCCCTGAGGCAGAGTTTCTGCAAGAGGACGGGTAGAAGCTCCAGCCCTCCTAGGGTTCAGTGAGGGTGTCAGACAACAACACTACTGTTGCCTCTTGGTGACGGTGCATGTAAAAGGGAGACCCTGTTATGTGTTTAAACCCATGTCATAAATATATGTGCATTCCTCCCTCCCTCTTTTTCCTTTCACTCTTTCCTTTCCTCTCCTCTTATTTTTCTGCCTTTTCTTTAAATTCTTGTCAGGGTGGCCAACCTGTCAATCTCCAAAAACCCTTTGCTGTCCCTTATTCTCTTTACCCCTCTTTATGCACACAGCGTTATGCTCCTGATTGCAGAGACACGAAATAGTGCAAGCCGTGCTTTACTGTTAATGTCTCTGTGCCTCTTGGTTTGAAAAGAAGTGCAACACTCGCTTTGAACGCTGCGGTTTGGTACCGCTAAGCGCTGAGTACAGCTCATCTGAATTATGCTGCTCCAGTGCGAGGGACAGCACTGACTGCCGAGTGCGACCGAGCAATTCTTTTTTGGGAATGGGTTGCTCCATGTTGGTGTAGCCGCATATAGCGGCCGAATGTACGCTCCTTGTTTGGAGCAAGTAAAAAAAATGATTGCTGCGGAGCAAAGGCATGCTCCGAGAAAAAGTCAACTGCCGCACTAGCGGCAAGATCAAAGTCGCATGAATACTCGACTGCTGGCTAGTCAGACATTATGGGTAAGGGTAATTGTACACCCCATAATGTCTGGTATAAAGTGTACCCTGTACAGAAGCAGCCCCAGAGATGTGATTGAGGGCTGTGTATGAAATAGAATAATGGAGCCTGTGATGTCACAACCCACGGAAAGTCTACAATTATATAACGTCACTTTTTCTTTCATTTCTGTAAATATTTTTTTCAACAAAGAAATTGATAAACGCCCTTGTGTGTTTTATTTTTGCATTTGGTCCCTGCTTTGTTGTGTCAGTTATCCCGCACGTTCACAGTTACCCTTACAATTTTTATTAGTGTACTCCTTCCATGTGTAAATATGCTGAACCTTTATTTTACTGGCACTGTATTGTAATCATCCTGCAACCGTCCATAGTCCCCCTTCCACCTCCACCAGTTTATTCCTCCCTCTGATCATTCAGTGGTCTCCTTCCAGGAGATGCACACACTGCATTTGATGACAGGTCTGATTCCCAGACATGATTTCTCATTTTTGCTCTGTTACTTCCTCATTAACATGTTGACGCCAGGCATGTCCTGCCCCATTATGTATCTTAATATTAATTAAACTTTCCTGTATGTGTTACTCTCTGTATCTGCCAATGTTGTCCTCTGTATCCTTGACATGAAATCTTTGTAAAGGAGTCCTTGACTCAAAGGTATATTTCTGATTATTTGAAATAAATACTCCCATCTCTTTCTTTACTTGTATGTTTTTCTGTCTAGGACCATCTTGCAAATGAGTTTGCTCAAGGATTAACTGCCTGGTTAAATAAAGTTTTTGATTGATTGATTGACTACTAGGGCCATTGATATACATTACAGAACTTGAAATCAGAGGGGTTGGGTGACCAGTAGACTATCATGGTCATTAAAAACAGGTTATTCACCTGTAACAATAGTTCTAGGAGTGGTATATGTTGTTCATCCACACTTCTTGGCATTGTCCCTTTCCTCTTTAAATTTGCTGGAAGGTATTCAAGCTGGCTCCTCCCACCCTCCTGAGTGGTATAACTCTCAGCTCCGCCCCATAGTGCCAGATCTTAGCCCGCTGGAAGCCAGGTGTGTGTGTTTCAGCCAGGAAGGTCGGGTGGGTCCATGTGGATGAATAACATAAACCAGGCCTAGAAAGTGCAGTTACACAAGAAATGAAAATTACATACCCACCGTAATTATGATCTTTCAATTCATCTTCACCATTCATCACAATTGGGTTATTGGCGGAGGTCATGACCCTACAGGGCTTTTTTTTTGGATGGGCAGAGTCGATGTAGCATCAGCGCGCCGCCCTCGAGGCCCGCACTCCATGGCGCCGTGGGTTGGTTGTTATGAGGTGCTGTCGACTCCTCCCGCCAGTTCTGAGTCGCCAGAGAGGTGAGGAAAAGGGATGGGAAGGTGGGACAAGGAAGTCCAAAGGACAGACAAAGGAAAAGATATATAAACCAAAAGGAGAAATAAACGACTGAGAGGACAGAAGAATAAGAAGAAGGAAACTAAGAGGATTGGGTAGGGGCCCCAATCTCTGGAAAGACAAAAGGAAACGGGAGGAATTTAGGGTAAATTTGAGACGGGGGAAGAAGGTAGCAACCATACCCTGGACCTTGACTTGCCTCCAGATTGTACAGGAACTGCAAGGAGTAGCCAAAGGCTTGATGACAGAATTCAAGGCACAGAATTACTGGCACTAACTCCAAAAGGCAGAAAGCGGTTATTCTGGAAGAAAGATAGGACACAGAGACTCTTCCTCGCCCCCCAAGGAAAGAATGTTTAGAGTAAGAGAAGTAGATTTTTTTTTTTTTTAATGGAGGATATGTCCAACGTACAAAGAAATCAAGGATTGACGGAACAAAGGAGAAGCAGAGGATGGAGGGCAACTGCCAACTCCCACCCCACAGGGATGCAGCTAAAGCACTGGAGAAGTGCTCCCACGCCAACCACTCCCTAGAAGTATCATCCCCATGTGCCCCTGGTTATCCCACTCCTTACAAAAAAGGAGGGGGCAAGGAGGGCACAAAGAGGGAGGGGACCCAGAGACCGATGCCCCAGGGGATGGCGGACGGACTGTGATGGAAGATACACAGAAAGATCATAATTACGGTAGGTAATTAATTTTCATATCTTATCTGTGTCAATCTTCACCATTCATCATATTTGGGTGAGTGCCGAGCCTCCAAGGGGTTTAACCCTAAAGGACAGAATGCCGCCGGCCCGTGGCACAGAGGGCTGAGGCGCTGGACACCACACCGCACCACGCCAGCGACTCCAGCGCAGAGCCGAGAATGCATCGACAGACGGCGCCGAGGACAGTGCTGACCCGGCCTCGGCTGCTGGTGCGACATCGGGAGAGCCTCTGCCCCAAAGGAGCGACTGCCACTCCGGTGCTCTTGTCCATCTCCGCTGAAAACAGACTGGGCCTCCTGCACTGCTGGGAGAAGCCTCGGCCACGACTAGGCTACTAGAGGCCGAGGTTCCCTCCTCCTTGGCCCGTATAGAACCAGGAGCGGACCCGCAGGAAAGGCAGAGAGAATGTGGCTTGGCCCGAGTGCGTGCCCAACCTCCAAAAGTCAGCGGAGCTCGCCCCACTTTCCACGCGTGTTGCTCAATGACCCGGCAGTCCATAGAGAAACAGGCATCGCACGAATCCATGTCATGAAGCATGCCAAGACACGTAAGGCAACGGTCGTGCTGGTCGGTGACGGAGAATTTTCGGCTGCATGGGCACCATCGCATGGGGGGCCATCCCGTCTTTGAAGATTTCTTGCCCTCCGACCGAGACATGACCGACGGAGAAAAAAAACACCAAACAAGACTTGACATCGCAATAAAACAAAAGTAATGGAAATATCTTACTGGGCAACGTCGAGTGGGCGAACAGAACCGACAGGAGGGAGCCAACGGATGCACACCGAGAAAAATGACACGGGTTGATGGAAATAACTGCGAAGCAGGTAGGCCTCAAATTTCTTCTTTCAAAGCTCTCACGAGGTGACCTTGGCGGTAGGAGGCGAAGAACTGGTAGGCGGCGGGTGGAGCAACACATAACGGCCAACCTGGAAAGTGCCATGCAGTGCGTCAGCCCCGAGGGCGCGCCGATGCTGCGCCGACCCCCATCCAAAAGCTCCCGCTGGGTCATGACCTCCAGCCAATAATCCAATTGTGATGAATGGTGAAGATTGACACAGATAAGATCTTACCGTGACAGTAGATCTTCCAGGAATTGTCTCTTGCAGTAAGTCATTACTTATGGGAGTTGCCACCAGGTGGAGCTGTCGCATGGCAGCATCTTCCAGCAGTCCTGTATAGGGGCCGCCACCATGACATCACTTGTAGGTGGAGAGTTAGGGCGGCTCCGGCACCCTTTGTTCACCATCAGCTTCGCACGCACGACGAGGACCAATATAAACAGAGAGATGAAGGAGTCCAAACCCGACATCCTGAGTTGCAAAGACGAAGTAAACAAAAAACAACAATGGCACGGGGACGGAGGGTGAGAACATACTTACTGCAAGAAACAGTTCCTGGAAGATAGTACAGTTACGCAAGAACTTACTGTAACAGTAGATCTTCGAGAGAGGCTCTTGCAGTAGGTAATTACATATTGGACTGATGCCGGCCGGCATCAGTACAAGACGGAAAAATTTCTAGCTAGCAGTCTCTGGCAGGGGACCACCTCCACATCAGGTGATCGACGTCATGCGGCATCAGTATAAAGAGGTGGTCCCCCACGCCTGCCTTCCAGTTCTTTCCCACCAAAAGGCAAGACGAGAGAGAGAAGCAGATATTTCCCATTCTGGAAAAGAAGCTGAAAAGCTTAGGGGATGGAGGGCTGGAGAGATATTTACTGAGCCTCTCTCAAGATCTACTGTTACGGTAAGTTCTTACATAACTGTACTATCTTACTTCGAGAGGGCTCTTGCAGTAGGTAATTGCATATAGGACTGAGTCCCAAGCAGTCTGAAACAAGGAGAAGCAAATGAGAGGAGGAAAGTTACTCAGAAGTAGACCCTCTGGCTGTGAAGGCCTTAGGAAAGGAGGTCTTGCAACACAGCCAGCCCGAAGCCTGCTCTACAGTGAGAGGCAATGTCCAAATTGTAATGTTTCGTAAAGGTATGGACAGAAGTCCAAGTGGCGGCTGCACAAATGTCAGCCGCTGACACATTCTTGAAACAAGTCGCGGAGGCAGCGACCCCTCTGGTGGAGTGGCCTCTAACTTGACCTGGCAGGGCCTTGTTGTACTTGTCATAACAGAAAGTGATACAATGAGCCAACCATTTCGATAGGCACTGCTTAGAAACATCATTGCCTTCTCTTTTATGAGCAAAAGAGACGAACAGTTGATCAGTCTTTCTGAGATCTCCTGGAGAGGATCCAGAGGAGGGCAACCAAAATGATTTGGGGCTTGGAGGACAGGACCTATGAGGAGAAGCTCAAAGAGCTAAATACATACACACTGGAAGAGAAAAGGGACCGGGGGACATGATAGAGGTCTTCAGGTACATGAAGGGGTAAACAGGTGAGGAACAGTCAGGTGCTTCAAGGAAGGAGGAGGGGGCCACTAGAGGACATGGGTGGAAGCTGGAGGGGAAGATTCTGAGGAGAAAGGAGGAGGTGCTACTTCACTGAGAGGGTGGTGGAGTCATGGAATGCGCTGCCTAGGGGGCTGGTGGAGGCAGAGACGGTGGAGGGGTTCAAGAGGGGGTGGGAGAGGTACAGGGAGAAGGGTTCTGGAAGCAAAATCCAATGCAGCGAGAATATCCAGAACTGGGAAGGGAGAAGCCAGAGAAGGCGAGGGGGACAGCAAGGTAAGCTCCCAGGGTGGGGTCTGACCAAACGAGCAGACGCGAAAGACTGTTAGGCCTATTCTGCTGGCATTTTGGTATGTTACTATGTTAGATCTCAGAATACGGTGAACATCCAAAGTATGCAGGAGGTACTCTCCGTGATTAGAGTGCTGCGTTAAAAAGCCAGGCAACTCTATGGATTGATTCAGCGTCGATTCCGCTACCAACTTAGGGCTGGTACACAGAGCCACACGATCCTTGTGAAAAATCAAATACCGGATTTTACACATCAGGGCCTGGAGCTCGGAACTGCGTTAAGCAGAAGTAATGGCCACTAGTAAGAGAGTCTTCCAAGAAAGGAACTTTAGGTCCACTGAGGCTGCCGGCTTGAAAGGAGACAGAGTAAGCTTCTCTAAAATGAAATTCAGATCCCAAGGAGGGGCAGGGATAGGGGGTTACAAGTGAAGGACCCCTCTCAGAAAGGTCTTAGAGACCTCAAGCTGAGCAAACGTTCTCTCTCTGCAAAGGGGACATGATAGGCTGAAATGGCCACCATGTGAACCTTTATGATGAATGGCTGAGACCCAGGCTCTAAAAGGTGTCACAGGTAGTCCAGAAGTTGGCTGACAGAGCACAGAAGGACTCTACATCATTGGAGGCAGCCCAAAGAGAAAACCACTTCCATTTCATGGCATAAGTAGATCTGGTTGAGGGTTTCCTGGCCTCCACCAGAATCTCAGCTACCTGGGGAACCCCAAATTGGGCTTGAGCCACGCCTGCAGGAGCCACGATGCAACTGAAGGGACCCGAGGCCTGATGGACCAGGATCCTGATCCTGGGTCAGCAAAAGTTGTGACAGAGGAAGAGGAAATTGAGGTTCCTCCGAGTACTGTTGCAGAAGAGAGAACCAAACTTGCCTGGGGCCAGAAAGGAGCGATCAGAATCATTCAAGCTCCTTCCGAACCGAAGTTTCTGGAAGACCCTCTTAATCAGTGGAATCGAGGGAAGGCATAGACTAATCTGCCCTTCCAGTCTAGAGACAGAGTGGCACTCAAAATGCCGCGCCCCTGGAGTGAGCGAGCAGAAGACGGGAAGTTTTGCGCTTTGAGGGAATGCAACATAGTCTACCTGTGGAGTTCCCCAGTGCATGAAGATGTTGTCTCACGACCACCTAATCCAGTTCCCATTCATGAGCTTGAGCAGATGACTGGCTGAGTCTGTCTGCCAGCGTGTTCTCAACCCCGGGACGTGAGATGTCGTGAGGTGAAGGTTGTGCTGCACTGCCCAATCCCAGACTCGCATAGCCTCCTGCAAAGGGGTAGAACGGTTCCTCCTGTTTGTTGATGTACCAGACCACACACATATTGTCCATCTGTACATCTAGGTGACCGGGAGGCAGATGCAGATGCAGAGCCTGAAGAGCATATAGCACTGCCCTTAGCTCGAGCACACTGATATGAAGGGATTTCTTGAGCTTGGACCAGGAGCCCTGGGTCCTGTAAGGACCGAGATGGGCTCCCCAACCCTCCCAGAGGCGTCCGTAGTCAACGTCTGCAAGGGGGGGGAGAAAGACTGAAGGGAACTCCCTGGCAGAGGTTCTCCTGAACCATCCACCACTGTAAGTCCTGAGCCATGGGAGTGGAGACCAGGACAAATTGATCTAGGTCATCCACTAGCTGATCTCATTGAGACCAAAGCATCCACTGAGAGATTCTCATGTGGAGCCGAGAAAGAGGGACTGTCAGAATTGCAGCTGCCATTAGCCCGAGGAGGTGAAGGACTGACCTGGCGCTGACCGCCCAAGGCTGGACAACAGGCTGACCTGGGCATGGAGAGTGGCCGCCTGTCCGGGTGGCAGGAAAGCCATGCCAGAGGTCATGTCCAGGATCGCCTGACAACTGGAGCCTCTGGGACGGGATCAGATGGGACTTGGCCTGGTTGATTGTAATACCCAGGCAGGCAAAGACCTGCTGGGTAAGGGAAAGGAGCGAGGAGTTAATACTAAGGGCCACCAGGAGCCAATCGTCCAGGTATCGGAAAACCTGCACCCCTGGGTACGCAGGTAGGCATCACTACTGAAAGGCATTTGGCAAACACCCAGGTGCCGAGGAAAGACCAAATGGGAGGGCCTTGAACTGGTAGTGGTCCCCTGAACACAAAAACCAGGTATTTGGCGGTGGATAGATAGTGATATGCAGGTAAGCATCCTGCATATCCAAAGCGCACAGCCACTGTCCCAGCCGAAGAAGGGCAGGAGGCTTTGCAACGAGAGCATCCTGAATCTCTTGTACTCCATGAACAAGTTCAGGGAGCTGAAGTCAAGAATCGGCCTCATGTCCCCTGATTTCTTCGGGACCAGGAAGAAATAAGAATAGTACCCCGTTCCCTGAAGAGGGATGGGAACAGGTTCTATCGCCTCCTTCAAGAGAAGTGAGGAAATTTCTTCCTGGACCAGGAGAAGATGCTCCTGCGAGTACGACGACCTTGGGGGAGGGTGTTGAGGGGGTTTCTGGAGAAACTCTATTAAGTGTCCCTCTGCAATGAGTTGGAGCACCCAAGAATCTGATGTTATCCTCTCCCAACCCGGGAGGTGGAGGGAAAACCTCCATCTTACCGGTTCCTCTGGAAACGCCAGAGGCTGTGGGAGAGGCAGGGAGTCAGGTGGTGTCTGCAGCACGCGCTGAAGCTCCCGCTGCTTTTTGGTGGTGGGGCTTGGCAGCCGGAGGGCCCAACCATTTATTGGTCTGCTCTTACCTTTGCCGATTCCACCTGCGAAAGGGACGACGCTGCACTGGAGGGGATTGTACATGGAGTCCACAGACTTCAGTGCAGTCCCCTTCTCCCGCAGATCGGTGATAATGTCCTTGACATCACCACCGAACCCTGGAAGAGCACTTCCTGAATAGCGGACTGCACTTCCGGGACCAAACCTGACACACAGAGCCAGGCATGACAATGTCAGCCTACGGCGAAAGCCGAGCTCCTACCAGCAGTGTCCACTGCATCGTACGTGACACAAAGCATGTGCCGACTGGCCAAACGAGCAGAATGGACAAGGTCAGCCACTTCCTGTTTAACCTGAGAGTCAGGAAGGAGTCCAACTTGATTCCACCTCGCTAAGAATCGCTCTGATAATCCCCATGTGACCGATATAGTTTAGGGCCCTAATACCCAGAGTGGAAGAAGCATAGATCTCTTTGCAGTACTGGTCCAGAAGACGGATTCTTTGTCAGGTGGAGACAAGCTCAAATGCTTCAGATTAGCTGACCGGCGCGTGGCGCTAATCCTAGCGAGTCAGCTCGACGGTGAGAATCAAGGAGTCAACACCCTCGGGAGCCTGGTATAGTCTATTAGACTTCCAGGAAGAGGGGCTAATGCCGACAGTTGCTTCCAAATGGTGAAACAAGGTCGGCATGAGGCTCAATCCAGGGTGGCACCAAGGTCGGAGCAGTCTTGGGCAGATCCAGTGTTCAGTGAGTTTCTTGTGCAGGTCCGGCTCAAGGAGCACCCTTATGAACTTCCTGGTTTGCGCAGCAACTCTGAAAAGAAGGATCCTTCGGAGGTGTCCTAGGCCTGGGTTTGGTCTGAGAGCATGGTTCATCGTCTGGTCGGAACAACCCCGGAGTCATCCGGAGGAGGAAGAGGAAGAAGAAGAAGAAGAAGACCCCTCCCGTGTGGGGAGGAGTGACCCCTTAGAAGTCCTCGGGAAGCGTGTCCTGCCCGACCTGGAACCAGAAGGCCTGCCCCAGTATCCGGAGGTGGGGAGTCTGTCGTCTGGGACGACGGGAACTGGAACCATCGCCAGGGAGAAAACTCTCCACCTCTCTGTTGAGCTGAGCCCTGGCCTCAGCCCACCAGGAAGCCAGAGTCTCTCAAGCCCACCAGCGGCTGAGGGGTGGTGGAGGAGGAGGGGATACAGATACTGGAGGTACCTGTAAGATACATATCCGTAACCCGACGGGGTAACCCGTGTCGGGGAGTGAGTCACAGAGTACTGGCGGCGCTGGACAGGTCAGTGTCGGGTACTGGGGCATCTGAAACCGCGGAGCCGGGTAAGACGGGCGCCGGATAAGACAGGGTCGGATACCTGGGAACCGGGCGGTCTGACAGAGCAGACAGCCCGGCTGGAAGCCCAGCGGGCAGGCCTGGAGCAGAAGGCCTGGCAGGTGGAGGGCCCGGCGTTGGAGCGGCATCTGGGAGGGGGATGTCGCACGGCGTCGGTAGGGCCGGCATCAGAGCCGGCGTACAGGGAACCGACGTCAGGTCATCCGGCCCAACGGGAGGGAGGCCTGACGGGGGCGCAGCAGGAACCTCGGCATCGCCCGGGAAGGGGGGGGGGAATCCCCAGGGTCAGGCTGAGGAGACCCAGGGTCCCCGGAGGGCAACGAAGGCTGTGGGGAGCCGGGAACGGCAGACATAAGAAGGTCCGACGTCGGGTCAGCCGACGTCCGACTTATCAGTGGAGTCCGGGCGGACATCGGAGGAGCCGGCATCCAACTAAGCGGACCCATCACCTGGGGCAGGCAGCAGTAGGGGCAGCCTGATCGAGGCGATAAAGTGGCGCTCGGCGCCGCTCAAGGGTCGAGCGACTTATCGACCATCGCCGTAGGCCAGAGGAGCAGACGTTGGCTTATTGAGCTGCTCAAAACCAGTAGGCCGCATAAATGATGGCTTTACCGGGGCGGAGGCCTTCAACAGACCAGAGGTGCCTGGGTGCCTGAGCATGAGCCAGACAGGAGGGCTGACACCACCTGGAAACTCTCCAAGATGGCTGCTGGAGTGCTCTCGGGGATGATACTTGGAACACGGCGAGTCCAGTCAGAGTCACTGGAAGATGAGCCCTGTCCCGATGCTTCTCCCTGTTCTTCTTCTTACGATGGCCTTCAGGGAAGTGGACGCCTGCCGTCGGAGCTTTTTCAACTCTTCTCATGGAGGACATTTTCTTTGAGGATATGGGCCTCCAGGGACTGCTGCCTCCGCTCACGGGTGCGACGTGAAATTTGAAGGCAGTGCTGGGCACTTTTCCACTTTATGGTCCGGGCCCAGACAGAAGAGGCACTGGGAATGGCTGTCCTTGTACGGGAGTTGGGTGCCACACGAGTCGCACTTATTCTTGTGCTTGGAGGGTGTAGGGGACGACATGCACCAATGAAGGGCTGACGATTAAATCAAATATCGAAAAAACTACGGTAAATACTACTGGCAACAGAGCTGACGAGTACTGAACTTTACTGCAAGGCGCTGACATGAGCCAACGGCAGGAAAGAACTGGAAGGTGGGTGTGGGGGACCGCCCCTTTATAATGACGCCGCATGACGTTGGTCACCTGATGTAGGCGGTCCTCTGCCAGAGACTGCTAGCTAGAAATTTTCCGTCGGGTCCTGATGCGGCCAGCATCAGTCCAATATAATTACCTACTGCAAGAGCCCTCTCAAGTAAGATCTACTGTTACAGTAAGTTCTTACGTAACTGCACTATCTCCTATGGATTGGTCTCTTGCAGCAAGTCAATACTTGTGGAAGATTACCAAGCAGTAAGATCCACAAGTGAGGACAAGGAAAGCCTGAAGCAGGGCACGGGAGCACTGCACAAGTAAAGCAAAGAGGACCGTTTGAGAGAGAATGGGGAAAAAGAGAAGTGAGCACAGTCCAGGTGAAAGCCATGGAGGAGCCACAGACATATCCAAAGGAGAGCCGTGTGAGCCTAGACAAGGGATGGTGGTACAGAGACAAAGTCAAGTAAACACACACCACCCTTGAAGGTGGTGAGGAAAGTAGTGATCCCAGAAGAGAGAGACTGAACCGGGCCATGCCAATGATACAACCTGCTGAGCAGGGGGTGCGAAAGGCAATGGCATGCAGCAAGTGCCACAGGGCATCCAAAGTGCCATAGAGACAGGTGGGGAGCCTGACGAGGTGGAAAAGAAAGCTGTAGGAGGCAAAGCACAATGATACATCCTGACGAGGCAGGTGTCAAGAGGACATGTCATGTAGACAATCCAGTAGTGCTCGAAGACACAGAAATGCAGAAGAAAGTGGTTATCCTAAAATAAGGGGACACTCAAGGGCTCCCAAAGGGACAGTAGCAGAGGTCTCAAAAAAAATCCACGTGGAGCATCAAGTCGGTAATGGAGTAAGCCTCAAATTAGGTGGATGGATCCCCGTTACCTCCTGAGCCTGCATTGAGAGGCGGGGAAAGCCCTATGGAGGCTAAGGCACAGGGCTGGGCCTGAGGCCCAGGAGGACAGGCAAGGAAAAGAGGCCAAGGGGCAGAGCCCGGGAAGCCGACCATAGCCATAGATGCCCCCAAAATGAGGCACAGGAACGTGGTGGCCCGCCCAGCGAGGAGTGGAGAAGATGGGGTCCATGGTCCACCAATGAGGTCCCAGACGACCACAGGGCATGGCCTGAGGTCTGGAGAGAATCCAGAATGAACTGGGTACTGGCACCAAAGAGCTGGTCCCCGCAGAACGGGGCATCAGCAACCGACAACTGAACATCGGGGGCTACACCTGATACCCGAAGCCAGGCATGGCACCGCAATGCGACGCCAGTGGCAGACAGGTGAGCAGTGGTATCAACCGCATCACAGCCCCTTCGGAAAAGATGATGGGCAAGGGATGGCAGAGCGGCCACCAGCTAGGCATCCAGCGCTGAGGCCTACGAGGGTAGCAAGGAGGACAGCGCATCTGCTGCCGAGGCAACCAAGGTGCGCAGATAGCGGGCCATGTGGCCCAAATAATTAAGGATGCACAGCAGTAAGGTACTGGAGGCACAGACCTTCTTGCCAAGAAGATCAAGGCACCGGGACTCCCCGTCCAGCGGCACCATACTAGTATGGCGAGGCTGGGTGGTCCAATCGTGAGCCGCCGTGATGACCACAGAGTCAGCCAACAATCAAGGGTGGCTCGGGGGGGGGGGGCCCAGTAAAGCTTGTCAGACCCACGGGGGTGGGCGTGGCAGAAACAGGGTGGCGCCAATCCTGGGACATTGCGTTGGCATACGTTGGAATCATGGGAGGACAACCAGGACAGGTTCCTCTGGCATGCTAAGGAAGTCAGCGATGGTCCCGCAAAGGAAATCTAGGTCCCCATCAGGAAGTGGAAGACTTCCCGGATCTGTACCAAAAGGTCCATGAGGAGGCGCCTGCAAGGGCAGGCGGGACATCAGGTGCCCACAGGGCTGGGGGACACCGATGTAAACCCATGGTCCGGAAAGGAGCCAGATTACAGAACACCCTTAGACAAAAGGGAGGCTGCCCCATGGAGGGCAGAATGCCAGGAGGTGCCGTCGATGGGGAGGCAGCCCCATCGATAAGAGAGAAGCACAGTATGACTTCTTGACTGATGGGGACACCACCTCGATTCGGCGAGAATGCTCCATCGATGGAGGAAGCTGTCTCAAGCAATGAGGAACACTGTCAATGGGGAATCCTCCCCGCCGATGAGAATGCCCATCAACGGGAGAGGAGCTCCTGCTGATGAGAGAGAATGCCTCTAAACAACAGGGAAGAAAGAGCTCTGTCAACTGAGGGTGTCCCCGTCAGCGAGGGACATGTTGGTGATGGGGAACAGTGCCTGTCAATGAGACATGCCCTGCTGAGTGCTCTGTCGACAGGGAAGGCCCTGCTGATGACAGAGGGAGCAATGAAGGCTCCATCAATGGGGAGCAGTCTCGATTGCTTAGGACACCCTGTCAACGCTGAAGGAGCCAACGCCGACAGAGAGGATCGATGGGGTGTGGAGGAGGAGTCCTGTTCCTCTGATGCCGGGAACAAGAGTTCCTGTCTGGGGTACCTTAAGATGGCCCCCCAGCCCTACTCCCCGAAGGGGCTGCTCTGTCAGCTGGGAAAGATCCCTGACCCAGCCTGGGGCAAAGGAGCAGCGAGGGTACTGTGAGGAAAACAGGCCCGGGTAGATAAACAAGGAGAGCCAGAGGTACTGTGAAGAGCACAGGCCCGGCCCAGAACCTAGAGGGGAAGAAAAGAACTGGAGCATGGGAGCAAGCCACAGGCCCAGGATAGAGAAGAATATTCAGGTTCAGGTTCCCGTCGAAGACTGCAACACAGAAGACTGAGCGAGCTGCTGTGCAGTCTGAAGCCAGCGGGAAAATGAATACAGGGTACTTGGGACCGCTCACACATACTCCACCTACAGAAGTGATGTCGTGGGGGCAGTCTGTAAACAGGACTGCTGGAAGAAGCTGCTGTGCGGTCTGAAGCCAGCGGGAAAATGAACTAACGGTACTTGGGGCCGCCCACACTTATACTCCACCTACAGAGGTGATGTCGTGGGGGTGGTCTGTAAACAGGACTGCTAGAAGAAGCTGCTGAGCGACAGCTCCACCTGGTGGCGACTCCCATAAGTAATGACTTACTGCAAGAGACCTGTCCGTAGAAGATCTACTGTTACAGGTGAGTAACCTGTTTTTCTAGGGACTTGGATATGTTAGTCCACACTTCTTGGCAGACTCCTCAGCAGTTCTCCAGGATGAGGGAGGCAAGACGACACCCCTACTGGGAACAGAGCCTGAGAACTGATGCTCCAAAAGAACAGGTTACTCACCTGTAAAGTAGTTCTAGGAGTGGTATATGTTGTTCATCCACACTCTTGGCATGTCCCTTCCCCTTTAACTCTTGCCAGAAGTCTTCAAGCTGGTTCCTCCCACCCACCCAGGTGGTATATCCATGAGCTCCGCCCCATGGCGCCAGATCTTAGCCCTGGAAGCCAGGTTTGTCGCGTCATGGCGGGAGGTTGGGTGGAATAGCTGTGGTGAACAACATTTACCACTCCTAGAAAGTCAGTTACGCAAAGACTTTTGCTGTAACAGTAGATCATCTAGGAATGTCTCTTGCAGTAAGTCATTATTTCTGGGAGTTGGCGCTCCAGCAGGGAAGTTTCTTCCAGCAGTCTCTATACCAAGGACCACCCACACTACCTGACTTCCTGGACTGTACCTATAAAAGTGGATGGTCCCTGGTAAGTTCCGTTCCCTGCTGGTTTCAGCTTGGAAGCGAGGGACCGAGGAGAACCGAGGTACCAAAGCTTCACAACCTTACATCATTTTTACTGTTGCAGAAAGGCAGGGGGATGGTGGGAGGGAAACCACTTACTGCAAGAGACATTCCTAGAAGATCTACTGTTACAGCAAAAGTCTTTGTGTAACTGCACTATCTTCCACAGAATGGTCTCTTGCAGTAAGTCATTACTTGGGAGATTCCCAAGCAGTTATATGGCAGTGGGTGGCAACAAATGACATTCTCGTCAAGGTAAAATGCGGTCATGGGACCAATCTATGCTAAATAGCATAGCAGTTAAACAAATGAATTCATGATTCCCTGTGTTAAAAAGACTAGAAGGAATGTCAATAACATTTGAGGAATTATGGCGCTTCAGTGAGTCGGCAGTGAAAGCACAATCTGAGTCAAAGGTAACTTTGTTACAAATTGTAACAGTAGCGTTGAGCAATACATGTTATCCTTAGAAGTGCTACAAAGTAGCAAGTGAAGACTTTTTTTTCAAGATTGTGTAGCTAGTAAGGAATGTATCCATTTAGACAAAGCAGGATACATAAGTAACAGATAATGTAGCAAATGAAACAATGCATCTGTGATCAAACAAAACAAAGTAGTGGTTAAAGGACATTTGTAACATGGCCAAAATATTAGGAGTCTAGGTAGCAAAGGTGATAGGTTTAAGACCGTCAGGTGGTATAAGAGCAACACGGCATTATGAGACGATAATGCCGGGTTGCTTGTGTAGTTCATCAAGTGGCCAGAGGTAGAGACGAGCAGTGTAGAAAAGGAGAAGAGGTAGACAACTTTAGATACGTAGTGTGTGACAGTCAACCAGGGAGATAAGAGTAAGAGAAGGAGAAAGTAGTAGTGACACAAACAGAGAGAAATTGTCTCGAAGCATAGCAGCATCAGGAAGAAATCACACATGTTGTGAAAAAAGGAGAGTAGCATAGGAGAGGAGGACCCAGCACAGCGGGAGAGAGGCTCAGAGGAGAAAGGCGTCACGTGTGAAGCAGAAGCGGCAGATCAACACAGACAGACTCATCTCATGAACCTGTTGTGGTAGAAGGTAGTTGGACCCAGGACATGGGAACGCAGGATAGCATCGGTGAGCAACGAGGTGGAAATTCGACTCAGTTGGAGTCATTAACGGAATGTCTGAAAGTGAACTGTAAATATTCAGGAGGATACGTGCAGAGGCAGGTGAAGAATTAGGTCATGAAATCGACAGTGGGATAAAACAAGCCATAATGTCAAGAGGAGCTTGCCAGGTAAAGAGGAGATGGGTATTCAACAAAGTGGCGAACGTGGTATGCAAATCAGCAAAAGACGCTAAATCCGAGTGGTAGAAGTCATCAAGCAGGGTCCTCCTGAGAGCGTGGAAGAATAACAGCTGTCAGTAATATGTAAAAAGTAATAGAAATCGCTCAGCCATGCAATGTAGTACCTGCATGCAAAATCTGGAAAAGGACACATATGTATGTAACAGCGCAGATGTCAATGTGAAAGTACAGCCAGCGCTTTTTTTTATTGCAATCCTGTCACCTCTGATTAATTACAACAGTAGACAAGGATATATCAGACACCTACCAATGTCCACACCATGTTACAGCGCATTATCCACTCGAAGGTGGCAACTAATGGGAGTTACATGGTTGGTCCAGGCAGGCACTCGGCCTGCGGCCTCGGATCCCAACGGTCCCAACCATGCATTAACTCCCCATTAGATGCCACCTTCGTCTTGGATTAATGCTTACATGTACTCACCCCAGATGATATGATCTGTGTTCATAATCAAGGGAAAGCAGCAAATAGCAGTGGAAGATAGAAGCATATAGTCCATAGTAGGATTGACTGTGTCTCAGCGTGTGAGTTAATAGTGGATAGACCTGTTCGAGGAGGACAGGGCGTCCGGTGCCTACAGGTCAAAAGGCATCTCAATGAAATGGTTGTGATGGTCTATAAAGTGATACCTGGTAAAATGGCTAGATGTATCAAGCCGATGTGGGGAAGAAAAAAAAAAGGCCTCGGTCTTATTTGTAGCCCCAAAAGGTCTCGAGGCCAAGAAGAGGAGACCTGGGGGAGTCTGCAGTCTTTAATGAGGGTAGAAGCCCAGGCCATCCAAAGGGTGCAGTGGGTCAGCCAGGAGTCCTTGTTACTTGCTCTCGCCCTTAAAAGGTGTCACGGGTATAATTAGTTCCAGTTTCAGAATGAATAATTATATTGAGGGTGTGGTTTTGGCACATGTATTGTACTTGTTTTCAGTTGTCTGTCCCACACTTGCAGGTTCTCCAGAATCGCTTGAAGCCCTGGGCCAGAAAGATGGTTGCCTGAAAAGGGGGCATTAGCCACTTTGTGTTGAATATCAGGTGCTAGCCCTGAAAGTCGGAGCCATGCCTGGCGGCATATAAGAATACCGACTGCAGAAGCTCATGCTGAAGCATCGGCTAGATCACACCCTGATCGTAATAAATGTCGAGACAGTGCAGTAATGGTATTATTTATTGATGTAAGTTGCTCTCTTTCAGGGATGCAGGTAGTCTGTTTATAATGTCTCCAGCGGATGTGCTTACCATCGAGGTATTACAGCATGCCCCATATAGTTAAGTATTCTGATATTTAATGTGTTTAGAGCAAACACTCTCTTCCCATATGATCAAAACATTTAAGTCTCTCTGGAGGTATTGTGCTTGTATGCTTAGGCTTGCTGTTGATGCGGTTATGGTTAGCCGTAACACCACAGAATCTGCACGGCGTATTTGTTGGTCAATATCAATCAGGAGGCACTGGATACAGCCCGTGGGCCTTTCTAGGTAACTCCTGCGCTGCTATGGGTTGACTCAAGCTTCAGTAATAGCATTTCTGCATGTAGGTATAAAAGAAGGATAGCGGAGACAGGGTCCCTCCGGTGAGCCCAGATATTCAGCCAAATCTTTACTAATCTATCCTGTTCTTTTGTGGTAAACCCATTGTTTTTTGTACTTAGCATCATTTCGGGAATGAGGGGTCATCCAGTGGAGAAATGACCTTCGTGGTTGTAGTAGCCTTCGTCCCAGTAAGAGGGGCCTCCGAAGAGGATTCATATCCTCTTGTGTCAGGGGAACCATCACAGCCCCCATAGCTAGCAGTGGAACCAGTGAACCAGAGGAGTGGCTATCTCTGCAAAGCAGTGTGCAAAAGATGGAGATTAGTGCCAAAGAGGTGGATAGGCAGAAAAGGGGCAAAATTCAGCAGAAGGGCAGACAGCAAGGAGAACCAGGGATAAAGGACAATCAAGGAAGGGGCTGGAGTAGAACAGTGAAACAGTCTAGGTAGGTCAAGTCATGGAAAACCATGTGTGCAAATGACAGGAGCCTTAGCAACAAGATGGAAGATCTGGAGGCTGTCATGGTGCAGTCAAACCTGGACATTGTGGCCATCACTGAAACCTGGTGTAATGATAACCACGACTGGGAGATGGCCATACCTGGCTACAACATATTCAGAAGAGACAGAGCAGGCAGGAAGGGAGGAGGTGGCACTGTATGTGAAAAATGACATAAGGGCCCACAGAGATCCAGGAGGAACAAAATGGGGAGAGATACTGTGGGTTAAGCTGGAAAGGAAAATGAACAGCCATCCGCACAGGTGTGGTCTATAGACCACCAGCCCAGGAGGAAGAAACAGATAGGGAGCTGATGCTAGCCATCCAAAGGATGGCAGACAAGGGTGAGACAGTGCTGGTTGGAGACTTCAATATTCCAGACGTGGACTGGAGCATCCCAGCAGCATCAACTAGGAGCAGATTTATCCTGGACTCCCTTCAGGGTGCCTTCCTCAAGCAACTGGTCATGGAACCAACTCGAGAAGGCAATACTGGACCTTGTGCTCACAAACAGGGACAGTGTGATGGGGTAACAGTGGGGGAGCACCTGGGGAACAGTGACCACCAGTCATTGTGGTTTGAAATCACAGAAAGAGCAGAACCAAACCACACAAAAACACGTATCCTGGATTTTAGGGGGGCAGACTTTGGGAAAATGGGGAGATTCTTGAAAGAGGCATTAAGGGGAATGGGACAGGAATCAGGGGTTGAGGAACAGTGGGCAATATTAAATGGGGATTACAAGAGCAACAGAATTATGCATTAAACAGGCCAGCAAAAGGAAAAGGAAGAGGAGACCATTATGGTTTTCCAAAGAGGTAGCAAAGAAAGTGAAAGCCAA
Source organism: Neoceratodus forsteri (assembly GCA_016271365.2). Taxonomy (NCBI): domain Eukaryota; kingdom Metazoa; phylum Chordata; order Ceratodontiformes; family Ceratodontidae; genus Neoceratodus; species Neoceratodus forsteri. The sequence continues at coordinate 1,139,250,896 of CM028133.1, forward strand.
AAGATTGCATTCAGGCAATACAGAAAGACACAGGCAGAAGGGATAGGAGAAGTACCAGGAGAAGCAAAGGAGGCAGGGAGGTCAGTAAGGGAAGCCAAAGCTGAGACAGAAGAACACATTGCAAAATCAGTGGGTAGAGGGACAAAACCTTTACAGGTACATAAGTGAAAAGAAAGAAAGGGAGGGATAGTGAGACTGAAGGGGAGGATGGGGGCTGGAGGAATGACAGCAGTAAAGCTGACATATTAAACAGGTATTTCTGCTCAGTCTTTACTGAGGAAGAGGAGGGTAATGGGTCTGAAGGAGTACAAGGGTGAGAATGGTGCAGAAATGGACACAAGTCCCTTTACAGAGAAAGGGTCCTGAAGGAACTGGAAGTAATAAGAGTTGATAAAGCAATGGGGCCGGATGGGGTGCACCCAGGGTCCTTAAAGAACTAAAGAGGTGGTGGCTGAACTCTGGCTATCCTGTTTAGCCAATCACTGGAAACAGGAGGTACCCAAAGACCGGAGGACAGCAGATGTAGTCCCCTTATACAAAAGCGGGAACAAAGAGGAAGCAGGGAACTACAGACCAGTCAGCCTCACCTCGGTAGTGGGAAAGATCATGGAAGCACTTCTGAAGGAGAGATTGGTGGAACATCTGGTTGTCAATGGACTACAGGACCCAAGGCAGCATGGTTTCACCAGGGAGGTCATGTCAGACCAATCTCATTGAATTTTTGACTGGGTGACTAGGGAGTGGATCAGGAGGGCAGTGGACATGGCCTATCTGGACTTCAGCAAGGCCTTTGACACTGTGCCACATAGAAGACTATTACACAACTGGGAATATGGGTGTGGGCAGGACAGTAGTGTGGTGGGTAGGTAACTGGCTGAGTGGCAGGACACAGGGTGGTGGTAAATGGCTGTCACTCCACAGAGGGAAGAGGTGGCTGAGGGGTACACAGGGATCAGTGCTGGGACCGGTCCTAATCAACATCTTCATTAGTGACATTGCACAGGACCTAGAAGGCAGAATTTCACTGTTCGCTGATGACACAAAGCTCTGTAACAGAGTAGACACACCGGAGGGTATAGACAGAATGAGAAGGGACCTGCAGAAACTTGAAGAATGGTCAGGGGTTTGGCAGTTGAAATAATAAAAGTGCAAGATAATGCATATGGGGCACAAAAACCCTGGCACAATATATATCGTTGGGGTGAGGATATAGCAGCATGCACCAGGCAGGAAAGGGATCTTGGGGTTATCATCTCTGATGACCTCAAGGTAGGGAAACAGTGTGACAAGGCAGCAGGTAAAGCAAATAGGATGCTGGGATGTATAGGCAGGGCATCACCAGCAGGAAAGGAGGTCGTAATTCCGCTATACAAGGCACTAGTGAGGCCCCACCTGGAGTACAGTGTACAGTTCTGGAGACCATACCTACGTAAGGACATAGACAGGGTAGAGAAGGTTCAGAGGAGGGCAACAAAGATGGTGCAAGGATTGCATCACAAGTCCTATGAAGACAGGTTGAAGGAACTGAACATGTACTCTCTGGAGGAGAGGGAGGGAGAGGGATATGCTAGAGACATACAAGTATCTCACAGGGAGTAACAGGTGCAGGAATACACGATTTTAAGTGAAAAGATGTTCCAGGACTAGAGGGCATGGGATGAAGTTGGAGGAGGACGATTCAGAGGAAACATGAGGAAGAATTTCTTCACAGAACAGGTGGTGGACAAGTGGAGCACCCTGCCAGAGGAAGTGGTGGGGGCTGAAACAATAACAGGATTAAGAATGCATGGGATAGACATAAAGGAATTCTGGAGGTCAGGGGTAAGGGCAACAGACTTCTAAGAAAACAAACTGAACTTACAAGCTCAAATGGGCAGACTGGGTGGGCCATAGACCTAATCTGCCGACACTGTCTATGTATCTATGTATCATAGAGCCCATGAAGATCCGGATTCATATGATAATCTGAAAAATATTCGGGAGGGGGCAGAATCGGAGAGCGTTCCAGCTCCGTACGCGCCTGTTTTGATGGAGGTGGAGATACCATTTGTGTTTGAGGGTTACGTCCCGGAGTGAGGCTATGGCCAAACAAAACCCATAGAATCCAGTACTCTATTTACTATTTCTTCAATATTTGGAACTTGTGACGGTGGAACTGTCATGTAAGCAGGTTCTGAATCCACCGTACTTGGAGATGGGGGATCAATTTGCACCTTCTGGTAGAGTGATCCAGTGTTTCTTTGGAGTCTTTGTTCATTTACAGCAGGGTTGTGAGCCCCACATGAGAACGACACCGAGGCTGGAGGACCTCCGCGTTCTAAAGCATATAGTTCTTTATTTTGTAGAAATGCAGTTCGATACATGTTTTGAGAATATTCTTGGCTTATCATGGTCGACTTTCCATAAGGATCATCCATGGTGGTACATGTAAGGCAAAGGTGTTATTCTATGCAGCAGGGATCGTCTTGATGATGGAGGCATCCGTTCCATCAATGGGAGAGGCAGGAAGCATGCCTGCGTCGGCGATGTACTGTGTCTTGCAGTGAAGAGACAGTAACAGCATGCTCCGTCGATGGTGGACTATACTCCATTGATGATTATGAAGGCAGGGCATGTGTGATCGATGGTGCTATGTGCTCCGTCAGCGATGGAGGGTGCCAGAGCGATGGGAGAGGAAGGCATGCTCCGTTGTGGCGAAATGCTGTAAATCGACAGTGGGAGAATGAATGCAGGGACCGTCGATGGTGGTAGACCTCCGATGACAGTAGAGCATAGGTAGCCTGTCCCATCGGCGGGGATACATGTAGGATGTGTTTTGTTGTGGACGAATTTTCATCAATGGAGTTGCCTTGTGAAGCCCTTCCATCGACAGGGGCCTAAGCCTTATTGATGGGGAAGGCAGCAGGACCTCTGTCGTCGATGGTGCAGGAGTCCTGGTCAACAGGGGAGCTGAGAAATGATGCTCCACCAATGAGGAACGTTCCTTTTTTGATGGAGCAGATCTTTCAGTTGACGGGGTGAAGTACCCGTCGGTGATGAATATCTTCTTGATGATCCATGTTTTGGAGGTACGACCGTTGAAAGGCGGTCAGGCAGGACTTTAGGTGAAGGAGTTTCCTTCCTAGTGTTATCTCTTGAAGATGACTCTTAAGTTTTTTTGAGCCCTTCAGTGGAGCACCCTATGTGTGAGACAGGGAATCATCCATTGTAGGTATATGGTGTCTGTATGAAGCCCAGGCACCAAGGTTATGGGTTCAATCCACGTCGTAGACTGCTACTAGGAGAGTTGCTGCCAGAGCTGAAGCTGGTGGGAAAATGAATGGAGCTAACCAGGGACCACCCACTTTTATAAGTACAGCCCAGGAAGTGAGGTAGTGTGGGTGGTCCCTGGTATAAGAGATTAATGGAAGAAACTTCCGTGCTGGAGCGCCACGTATCGGGAACTCCCAGAAATAATGACTTACTGCAAGAGACCATTCCATGGAAGATCTACTGTTACAGGCGAGTAACCTGTTCTTCTAGGATCGTGGATATGTTGTTCATCCACACTCTTTGTCAGACTCCTAGCAGTTTTCTGGGAGGAGGGAGGCAAGGCGCACACCCACTACTTATGAAACAGGATTGGAGAACTCAGGCCCCAAAACCAGCATTCCCCGTGACTCAAGGTTGAAGTGGTAGTGGGTAATGAAAGTGTTTCCTGACTTCCAGGATGCAGCCCGAAAGATTTCCTGGATAGGGATGTCCCTGGAAGCAGCCATCAAAAAGTAGTGGTATGGCAGGTGGAATGAGCTCTTATCCTCTGGAGCTCCTTGCCCACCAACTCATAACACAGACCTATGCAAGATGTAATCCACCTTGCAACAGTCCGCTTTGCTGCAGGTCTGCCAGAAGCAACTTCAGCGTTGGTGACAAACAGCTGGCGAACCTCTCCCCATTTCCACCATCCTCTCCTTGTAATAGGAGGGCTTGTCTCAGGTCCAAGGTATGGAGCCTGTATTCGGCCTTGAGGTGTAATTGGGGTAGTATACAGATAGAGTCAACACCTGGTTAAGGTGAAATTCTGACACCACCTTCGGAAGGAATTTCAGGTGGGGCCATGGGACAACCTTGTCCCTGTGAAAGACCAGATAAGGGGAGTCCACCAAAAGCACCTGGAGCTCCCCTGTCCTTCTGGCAGACGTGACACCCACCAGGAAGGCAGTCTTCCACAACAAGCGTGACCACTCACACTTGTGCATTGGTTCGAATGGTTTGCCCATGAGTTTTGCCAGTACCAGCACTAGATCCCACTGAGGTGGAGGTTCATGCACCGAAGGAGATATGTGATCCAGGCCTTTGAAAAAGAGCCTGACCACCATCTCCTGCGCCAACGTCGGCTGACCGGCCCACACCCAGTAAGCAGAGATGGCTGCCAGGTGCACCCTAAGGGTCAATGACTGGAGACCCCCTTCGAAGAGAGACCAAAGGTAGTCAACAATGTTAGCTAGCGGACAGGACAGAGGACCCAAACCCTTGTACTGACACCAAATGGAACACCTTTTCCATATGAAGGCATAACATTTCCTGGATAGAATCCTTTATGGATGCCTCCACCATGGTGATAACATCCTCAGAAAGGCCCAAAGCCTGGAACTCTAGCTACTCAGGTAACATGAAACATAGACTTTGATGGCGAAGATGAGGACAGCTTGGCCCACCTAGTCTGCCCATTTCCTACCTAGAGGATAAGCTGCAGATCCTATTTAACCAACAGTCTATTTCATCCTATCCCTCCACAAAAATTGCCTTATGTCTGTCCCATGCATTCTTGAATTCTCCACAGTTTTAGACCCCACAACCTCCTCAGGAAGGCTGTTCCATGCATCCACCACCCTCTGTGAAAAAATACTTCCTCACATTGCCCCTGAGCCGTCCCCCCTCTATCTTCAAATTGTGTCCCCTTGTTCTTGCACATCTCTTTTTCTGAAAGATGCTACCCTCTTGGACTTTGTTGATTCCACTGAGGTACTTAAACATTTCTATCATGTCCCCCCTCTCCCTCCTTTCCTCAAGGGTATACATATTAAAGCTCCTAGTCTCTCCGTGTGGCTTCTCTTGCAGACCCTGCACCATTTAGTTGCCCTCCTCTGAACTGCCTCCATCCTGTCTATGTCCTTGTGGAGATGGGGTCTCCAGAACTGGACGCAGTACTCAGATGGGGTCTCACCAACTGGCTGTACAGGGGATAACAACTTCCTGTTTTCTGCTGGTGATACCTCTCCCTATACATCCCAGTATCCCCAGCCCTCCCTACTGCCTTCTCCACATTGCTTGCCAACCTTAAGGTCATCTGATATGATTACCCCAGGTCCCTTTCCATTTTGTTGTTGTTACTACCTCCCCACTGTAATCTTCCCTGGGTTTTTGTTTCCCAGGTGCATTACTTTGGACTTCTCTGCATTGAATCCAAGCTGCCATACTTCTGACCATTCCTCCAACCTTGCCAAGTCCCTTCTCATTCTTTCCACGCCTCCTTGTGTATCAACCCTGTTGCAGATCTTTGTGTCATCTGCAAAGAGGCATACTTTTCCTTCCAGTCCCTCTGCAATGTCACTTATAAAGACATTAAAAAGGACTGGACCCAGTACTGAACCCTGCAGTACCCCACTAGTAACCCCTCTTTCTTCAGAGTGGGCTCCATTTACAATTACCTTCTGTGTCCTGTTGTTCAGCCAATGTTTTATCCAGGCCACCACCCTGGGACCCACTCCCAGGCTGGTTAATTTGACTACCATTTTGTGTGGGACTGTGTCAAATGCCTTCTTAAGTCTAGGTAGGCCATGTCCACAGCCCCTCCCTGGTCTACTACTTTGGTCACCCAGTCAAAGAAATCAATTAGTACCAGGCTGTGAGGTGCAGGGATTGAAGGTCCGGATGGTACACCTTCCCCTGATTGAGAGATATCAGGTCCCGGCGTGTGCAAAGCCTCTCCGGGGGCCTGCAGCTGAGGCTGAGGGAGATCTGGATACCAGAACTGGCGTGGCCAGTCTGGGGCTACCAGGATCACCTTCGCCTTGTCCCTCCTGACCTTGAGGAGCACCTTGTGGATCAAGGGAAATGGAGGGAAGGCGTAGAGGAAGTCTGGGGTCCACGGCCTCAAGAAGGCATACCCCTCCAGCAAGCCCCACTGAGGGGTGGGCATGAAACAGTCTCAGCTTGGTGTTTTCCTGGAGGCAAATGGGTCCACTGTCGGTTTGCCCCAGCAGGAGAACAGGCTGTAAGCTACCTCTGGATGGAGAGACCACTTGTGGGATGTCTCGCCTAGGTGGCTGAGAGCATCCGCCAGATGATTCGAGGCTCCTGCCACATGGATGGCTAGGAGATCCACCACCAAATGGCTGACGAGGGTCCGGATGTGGATTGCCTCCCTGCAAAGCAGACAGGAGGGCATCCAACCAGTTTGCTGAGGTAGTACATGGTCATGGTATTGTCTGTCTGGACTTGAACCACTTGATCCCGGAGCTGAGGAGCGAAAGCTGACTGTGCCAGTCTGACTGCTCTGAGCTCCAACAGATTGATGTGGTATCAGGACTCCTTGGGAGTCCAGAACCCATGGGCCCTTTTGTCCCCATGTGGGCTCCCAGCCATAAAAGGCACATCGGTCGTAAGGACAGCCGTTGGCTCGGGGACAAACTGGATCCCTTGCTGCAGCCGGTCTGGGACGGTCCACCATTGGAGGCGTCCCACATCTTCTGGTTATAGTGATCAGTTGGTCAAAATGACCATGGCGCTGAGTCACACTGGGTGGCTAGCTCCCATTGGAGGAAGTGCATGTGCCACCAGGCCCAACGGACCATGGAGGTGCACTTTGCCATGTAACACAGAAGGCACAGAAAGTCCCAGGCAGGGTGCAACTGCCCAACCAGAAATTATTTGGCAAATGAGGAGAGAACCTCCGCCCTGTCCGCCAGAAGCTGGGCTGTGGCTCAGCGAGAGTCGAGCTATGCACTGATGCAGCACATCACCTGAGAAGACATGAGCTCTGACTTGGCCCTGTTGATCAGGAGGCAGAGTTGGGAGCAGGTCTGGAGGGCCAGGTCCCTAGATCTCTCCACCTCCTGCTGGGTGGAACCTGCTAAGAGCCAATCGTTGAGGTAGGGGTATATTCTGACCCCTCGATGCCTGAGATGGGCTGCCACCACTGCAATGCATTTGATGAAGACCTGTGGGGCCGATGACAGGCCGAATGGCATGGCTCGGAACTCATATAGGCTGCTCTGAAGTGGGATATGAAAGAATGCATCCTGGAGATCCGGTGAGCAGAACCACGTTTTGCTCCAGAGATGGTATGATTTGGGACAGAGTTACCATCTGTAAGGTGCATGGCCAGAGATACTGATTCAGGTCATGTAGCTCTAGAATGGGGCACCAGCCCCCATCCACTTCGGGACCAGGAAGTACCTGGAAATGAACCCTGGGTCTGGTGGAGGATCTGCCACTCGAACCACGGCCTCCTTGAGGAGGAGCTGGGTAATGCCGTCTCGGACAGCTGACTGAGTGTGGGCGGATACTCTCTCCTCCCATGGGCATGGGCTCGGCTTGGAGGGTACTGCTCGAATTCCAGAGGCAGATCCTAGCCAACCAATTCTTAGACCCACCTCTCCGAGGTAACAGCGGACCAAGCGGAAAGGAAGTGGCAGAGTTGACCACCCCACAGGAGGACCCAGAGCTGGTATGACAGGAGTAGGGGTGCCAGACCCAATCCCGTCACTGGGTAGCCTTGGAAGAAGAAGGTTCAGGGCCTGAACCTTAATCTCCTTTGCAGGCCTGGGTAGGTCCAGGCTTGGGCCGGGGGCACCAAGCCTGAGCCTGCTGCTGGCCTCCAAGAAAGGAGGACTGCTGCACCACAGAGGAAGGCTTCTTCTGCTGCTGCTGCTGCTTCTTGGGACCAGAAGAACTTTGAGCAGAAGTAGCATCCAAGGTGGCACTGGACTGCTCGATGCTGAAGGTGACTGGCTACACCTGGGCTGAAGAGATCAGTGCCCAGGAAAGAACATCACCCAATTTGTGCAGGGTATCTACAGGGAAGGAGGAGTGCCTCAGCTAAGCCCTGTGGTGGGAGACAACTGTGGCTGCCAATGAACAGGCACATGAGTCCCCAATGTCCAGGGTGTCTGGAGCTGCTGCTTAGCAACTGCAAGGCCTTGGTCTCGGACCTGCTTGACCGTGGTCTGCAAGTCCACAGGGAGAAGTGGAAGGATTTCAACCAAGGACCCTAAAAGGGCATGGGAGAAGTGTGCCATGACAACTGCCGAGCTTGCCTGGCGGAGGTCTCTGGAAGAGGCTGCATAGACCTTCAGGCAGAGTGATATAATTTCTTGGACTCCTTTCTGGAGGTCTATCGGTGTCAACAGAACTGCCTGTACGTCCGAACAGAGAGGCGGTCACAAGGTTCTCAGCGAAGGGTGTTCTGTGAACCCCGCAAAGGACACCATGGGCACTGTGTACTTGCGGGCCATACGGGCAGACGGAGCTGGGCAAAAGGCAGGGTGCTGCCAAAGTTCTAGGGCCAGGCCAACAATGGCTTCGGCCACAAGAAAGGCTTCCATTGGGGTATCCCCCTCTGTTTAGGATATCCGTGAGAGGATACTCTGCCTTTTTCTGGATAGGTTCCAGAGGCATCCCTGTGGACTCGGAGATCAGGCGGAGGATGCTCTGAAAAGACGAAGGGCCTTCCTCTGTGGACAGACCACCAGCCAACTCATCATCCAGCAGGTGGGAGTGGAGGCCACTGTTATCCGAATCCAAAGTGTCCCGATACAGTGGTTGGTCGCCCAGGTCGCCCTCAACTCGCCTGGGGCGAACAGGCGTTAGAGTGATCAAGAGTCTTTAGGGAAGCCCAGTAATGGGCCGAGCTTCCCTAGAAGGAGCCCCTCCCACAGGCTGTTTCAGTGGTTCCATCGCAATCAGTGGAGAAACCGGCTTAAGCCAAACTGGAAGGGGTTTAGCTGGCTCCGCGGGCGGGGAACCTCACCGGTTCCCAGGAGTTGGCTTTGGCCTGAGAGGTGAAAGCCAAGTAATGGCAGGAGAAGCTGGGATCAGCTGCTGCTGCATGAAGTCCTCGTAGCATCAGAGTTTCATAAAAGCCTCTCCTCATCCGAGGCAGGATGAGGACAACCAATAAGCGTCACCTCTTTTTAGCGCGTGCGCTTTCCTCGACCTGTCGGTCAAGGGGGTCAGAGACCTCGATCGAGACTGGACAGGCCAACTCGATCGCTCAAGAGACCCCAGAGAGGCCGGGGACTTCTCGGAATCAAGGACCACTTCCTCGGTGGGTTTCCCAGCGGGCTGGGTCTCCTCGTCGGGGAAGGAAAGGACCAGAGTCCAAGTGAGGAAGTCGTTGACGGGGTCGGCGACAATGGGTCGATCGGGTCGAGAATAATCTCAACATCATTGATCAAAACTTCAGTCAACTGACCCGACAGCAGAGATGAGAAGCCAGAGGCCAAAAAGGCAAGCTTGACCGAGGAAGAGACTGCCGGCCCCTGGAACCAAGATCTCTCATGATCCCAAGAGTGTCTCTGTCGAGACGAAGAAGATCCCAGTTCCTTCTCCCGCTTACGGGACTGGGAGGAATGCGTGCCTGTGGGACCTCACCCTTAGTCGAGAGAGTGACAACTCTCAGAAGGAGCCTAAGAAAGTGGAGCCCAGGTTGAGTGGAATGAAGAAGCTTCTTCCTTGAAGCCTGCATGCACTTCAGCTGCTCATGAGGATCCACTGGCCATTGAAGCCCGGGCCTCTTTAAACTTCACCGCGGGTTCCGTCTTTTGGCCTGCACAATTTGAGACATGCAAGATGGTTGTTGTAGATGTTAGGTTGAAAGGAGGCAGAACTTGCAGGTCGTGGTGTCATGACCGACACCAAGACAGTAAATGCTGCATCGATGCGTGGGTCAGTGCATGACATCTTCTGGCCATGGGCACGGTGAAATTGGAAGACTTGTCTTCCATAATCGAGATATAACAGTCACAATCGCTAACGCAAACAAAATTTTCAGAATAACCGAAGGTTTAGAAGCCAGGGCTTACAAAATGCGATAATATTAAAGAGGCAACCTGAATCTTCCAGTGGAGAGGAAGATCTGGCGTCATGTTGTGGAGCCGAGGGTTATACCACCTGGGTGGGTGGGAGGAGCCAACCTGAAGACCTTCCAGCAGATTTAAAGGGGAAAGGGACAATGCCAAGAAGTGTGGATGAACAACATATCCACGTCCCTAGAAACTACATTACAGAACCAGAGGTAAGGTGGCTGGGGTAACCACTAGATTGTGAGGGCACGAACTACATTACAATACAGATGACTAGGGTGGGGAGACTAGGCGACTTGTGCTTGCGGTGAGGCATCCAGCACATACATGCTAACCTGCCATATAATGGCCATGCTATTGGCCCATAGTGTCTTGCAGGGCCCATGGGCTCACTGGCACATCTGGACTGAATATGGCTCACAGGAAATGCATCATCTCCATTGGGCTCCTGTGGGTCATGTTCAGTCGAGGCTGGTCTGCATGGCAAATAGCAACTATGAACTGTCCCAACACAGCCCCATATTCAGACAGCTAGAGCACTCCAATCAGAGCATGCTGTCTGAAAATAGCACCTAAGCCAGCCATGCTCTATCCATCACCGAGTCAGCCATGTGCTATTTGCCACAAAGTCAGCCATATGTTATTTGCCACACTGACCCAGCTGTATGCTATTTCCCATTAAGCCAGCCAGGAACTTACCACTGTTTGCTCCTGAGACAGTTGCGTGCTATTTGCCATTAGAAAATGGCAAGAATGGATTCTCAATGTTGATCGGCTAATACCACCTCCAAGCTAGGCATTTATTTTTAAATAGATGACCAGCAAAAAACAAGCACCAGTCCGGGGTGCCCCATTACTTAGCTTATGATTGGGCATTCCAAATTGTCAGTCTGACTAGCCGCCATTTTCTCCCCCTCACTTAGCGATCGACAGTCCCCCCCCCCAACCCAAACACACAAATACAAAACACCAGCCCGACAGACACTCATCTGCCAGGTATTCCAGCTTTCAGTCAGTTATTTTTTTCTGAACTCAGCGGTAACGTGTTGTATGCACCAACATATGGCTCCTGCTCCTAAAAAGCCGTCCAACGCAGTAGTGATTGACCCATCAAAGCAGCTGCACATATCGGGAGCCAAATACAACAAATCCCGCCTCCGCTCTTCACCCCGACTTCACAACAAGCATACTGTCCACATACCTCCTCCTCCTCTTGCATGTTCAGGCTACTCGACTGGCGGGTTCTCATTTTTTTTTCCTTTTGGTAAACTGCGCCCATCTTGTCACGGCGAGCACTCCCGACGGCTGATTCCTCCCTGGGTCTCCAAACCATCGGTATCTGGGCTCCATGTAGTAAGCTAAACTCCCCCAACAAAATGTTCCTCACCTCCACATTACTCCATGGCCTCGAACCCCACCCTGTCTTTCACACAGCACTACAAGTCCCATAAACCCACGCGGCAGCCACATAGCTCATACAGACAAAACGTTGTAAACCAGATTGCCCTCTGCTGGTAGAGGGAGCACTACATGAACTATTTTACAAAAAATGCATTTGAAAGTTTTTGAACATTAATCAGACTACTTCAAAAATATTTTTTTCTATTTTATAACAATATATTACTGATGGGCCATTTCTAAGTGCAATAATACCCGATAGTGGGGAATTATTAGGAAATACTGGACCTTCCAGGGCTACAGGCCTTCCGCCTGCGCATCGGCCTCATTCGTCCCTGGCAGTCTGGTATTTCTCAATAATGCCCACCCTGTCGGGTATTATTGCATACTTGAGCCAGTGGTATGTTATTTGCCACTGATACAGATGTGCACGCTTTGCTACTGATCCAGACATACGCTAATCAGCCCTGAGCCAGCTATGTGCTGTTTGCCATTGAGCCAGTAGTGTGCTATTTGCCACTGATCCAAATGTGAACTCTTTGCCACTGATCCAAACATACTCCATCACTGTTGAGACAGTTATGTGCTATTTGCCACTGATACAGACAAGTACTCTTTGCCACTAATCCAGAGTGCACTATCTGCCGCTGAGCCAGCCGTGTGCTGTTCATCACTGAGCCAGCCTCGCATTTTTCCAAGCTGAAGTAGCTGTGTGCTACACAGAAAACATATGAGGACAGATTAATGGAGCTCAATATGTATACCCTAGAACAAAGGAGGGACAGAGGTGATATGATTGAAACATTCAAACAACTTAAGGGCATTAACAAGGTGAAAGACTCTAACATGTTTCAATATAAGAAAAATAGCAGGACAAGAGGACACAGCATGAGATTAGAGGAAGGCCGATTAAGGAGTAATGTGAGGAAGTTCTTTTTCACAGAAAGGGTGGTGGATGCATGGAACGGCCTACCTCAGGAAGTGGTGGATATGAATACAGTGCAAGGCTTCAAACAGGCATGGGATAGGCATAAGGGAGAAGTACAGATGAATATCAATAGATAGGCCACTGACAGAGCAAAGGCCGATGGCACATTCATAAGGCAGAAAAAGAAATGGGCAGACTGGATGGGCCTTGTGGTCCTTATCTGCCGTCAGCTTCTATGTGTCTATTTGCCACTGACCTCGCCATCTGCTATTAGCGACTGCGCCAGCCATTCTCAATTTACCCTGAGCCAGCTGTACATTATTTGCCACTGAGCCAGCCATTCAGTATTTGCTACTGAGCCAGTCATGCACTTACTGCTATTCCCCCCTGAGCCAGCAGTGGACTACTTGCCACTGACACAGCCACGTGCTGGTTGCTACTCAGCTAGCTGTGTGGTGTTTGCCACAGAGCCAGTCATATTTTATTTGCAACTGCCACTGAGTCCCCTGTGTGCTATTTGCCACTGTGGTAGCTATGGGCTATTTGTCAATGAGTCAGTCTTGCACTATCTGCCACTGAGCCAGCTGTCTGTTAATTGCCCCTTAGCTAGCTCTATGCTGTGTGCTATTTGCCACTGAGCCACACAAAGTGTCTGCCACTACTCCAGCCATGTGCTATCTGTCACTGAAGTAAGTGCTATTTGTCATTGAGTCAGTCTTGCACTATCTACCACTGAACCAGCTGTGCACTATTTACTATTGAGCAAAGCCATAAGCTATCTGCCAGTAAGCCTGTTCTGTGTCAATTTGCCTCTAAGCCAGCAGTGCACAGTGTGCCACTAAACCAACTGTGCATTATTTGCCCCTAAGTCAGCAGTGCACTATCTGCCATTAAGCCAGCTGTGTGATATTTGCCACTGAGCCAGCTGTGTGATATTTGCCACTGAGCCAGCAGTGCAGTATCTGCTAATAAGCTAACTGTATGTGACTTGCCACTGAGCTAGTGGTGCACTATTTGCCACTAAGCATGCTGTGAGCTATTTGCAACTGAGCCAGCTGTGCGCTATTTGCCACTAAGACAGCTGTGTGCTATTTGTTATGTTGACACAAAGCCAGCTGTGTTATTTGGCACTGAGCCAGCTGTGTGCTACTTGCCACTAAGCCAGTGATACACTATCATAGATACATAGATACATAGACAGTGTCGGCAGATAAGGGCCTACGGCCCACCCAGTCTGACCATTTGAGCTTGTAAGTTCAGTTTGTTTTCCTAGAAGTCTGTTGCCCTTACCCTGACCTCCAGAATTCCTTTATGTCTATCCATGCATTCTTAAATCCGTGATTGTTTCAGCCCCGCCACTTCCTCTGGCAGGGTGTTCCATTTCCACCACCCATTCTGTGAAGAAATTCTTTCTCATGTTTCCTCTGAATCGTCCTCCCTCCAACTTCATCCCATGCCCTCTAGTCCTGGAACATCTTTTCACTTAAAAATAGTGTTTTCCTGCACCCTGTTCCTCCCTGTAAGATACTTGTATGTCTCTATCATATCCCCTCTCTCCCTCCTCTCCTCCAGGGAGTACATGTTCAGTTCCTTCAACCTGTCTTCATAGGACTTGTGATGCAAACCATGCACCATCTTTGTTGCCCTCCTCTGAACCTTCTCTACCCTATGTCCTTACGTAGGTATGGTCTCCAGAACTGTACACTGTACTCCAGGTGGAGCCTCACTAGTGTCTTGTATAGCGGAATTATGCCTCCCTTTTCCTGCTGGTGATGCCCCTGCCTATACATCCCAGCATCCTATTTGCTTTACCTGCTGCCTTGTCACACTGTTTCCCTACCTTGAGGTCACTGAGATGATAACCCCAGATCCCTTTCCTGCTTGGTGCATGCTATATCCTCACCCCAACTGATATATTGTGCCAGGGTTTTGTAGCCCCATATGCATTATCTTGCACTTCTTTGCATTGAATTTCAACTGCAAACCCCTGACCATTCTTCAAGTTTCTGCAGGTCCTTCTCATTCTGTCTACACCCTCCGGTGTGTCTACTCTGTTACAGAGCTTTGTGTCATCAGCGAACAGTGAAATTCTGCCTTCTAGGTCCTGCGCAATGTCACTGATGAAGATGTTGAATAGGACCGGTCCCAGCACTGATCCCTGTGGTACCCCACTGGTCACGCTTCCCTCTGTGGAGTGACAGCCATTTACCACCACCCTCTGTGTCCTGCCAACCAGCCAGTTACCTACCCACCACACTACTGTCCTGCCCACACCCATCAGAAATGGAGCTGTCTGTTTGCCACTAAGCAAGTGGTGCACTATTTGCCACTAAGTCAGGAGTGTGATACTTCCCACTAAGCCAGTGCTGTGTGCTATTCACCACTGAGCCAGCGGTACATTTGCCACTAAGCCAGCTGTGTGCTATTTGCAACTGTGCCAGTGGTGCATTATTTGACACTAAGCCAGTGCTTTGTGCTATTTGCCTCTGAGCCAGCCATGCACTATTGGTCACTAAACCACCTGTGTGCTATTTGCCACTTAGTCAGTGGTGCACTATTTGCCATTTAGCCAGCTGTTTGCCGTTTGCCACTGAGCCAGATGTGTACTTTTTGCCACAAAACAAGCTATGTGCTATTTGCCTCTGAGCCAGCTGTGTCCTATATGCCACTAAGCCAGCTATGTGCTATTAGCTTATGTGCTAACTGTTCACTATTTGTCACTTCAGTTTATCAGTTCAGTTTATTGTGCAGGGATAGCTTTCATTCAGCATGCTCATTCACAAGGAGGTCCCTGATACAAAGTACTAAACATCACAGACAGCCAGTACAAGGAAACATCACAGTAACACAACACTTATATCACGGTACAAAGAGTAGATTGGTTGTATCACTAAGCCAGCTGTGCACTATTTGCCACTGAGCCAGCAGTGCACTACTTACTACTAAGCCAGCTGTGTGCTATTTGCCACTGAGTCAGCTGTGTGCAATGTGCCAGACAGTGAGCCAGCTCTATGCTATTTCCCACTAAGACAACTCTGTGCTATTTACCACTAAGCCAGCTGTGCACTATTTGCCACGAAGTCAGTGATGCTCTATTTGCCACTAATCCAGCTGTGTGCTATTAGCTACTAAGCTAGTGATGCACTATTTGCCACTAATCCAGCTGTGTGCTGTTTGCCACTGAGCCAGCAGTGCACTATCTGCAAATAAGCTAAGTGTATGCGATTTACCACTGAACCAGCGGTGCACTATTTGTCACTAAGCCAGCTGGGTGCTATTTGCAACTAGAACCAGCTATCGCCATTTGTCATTAAGCCAGCTGTGTGTTATTTAAGCAATAAGGCGACAAGGTGTGTGTTATGCGTGTAATAACGTCACTCCTGGGGTGGGTTGAAGCACTGGCTGAAGCCTGCGTGCTTCCACACCAGGGTAACGTTATACCACAATAACACACCTTGAAAGTCATACTGATGCTCTAATGGCTTCGATGTTATACAAAGCAAAATAAAAATAAAAATGTTTTTTAGTAGATTTTTAGTGAAAGAGAAGAGGGAAACAAAAGGTGGTGGTCATGCTGAGGAGCAAGCAGACCTAATGCTAATCAATGACAGCGATGTTATACTGCAATATCAGCACTGTCTCAGGCACACACTGACCAATCAGAATTCAGGAAATTTCCTTGCCATTGTATAATTGCCAATAAGCCATTAAGCCAGCTGTGTGATATATGCCACACTGACACAAAGCCAGCTGTGTTTTATTTGGCACTGAGCCAGCTGTGTGCTACTTGCCACTAAGCCAGTGGTGGTGCACTATTTGCCACAAAGCTAGCTGTGCATTTTTTGCCACTGAGCCAGCTCTGTTCTATTTGCCATTGAACTAGCTCTGTTCCATTTGCCACTGAGCCAGAGGCACACTATTTGCTGCTAAGCCATCAGTGCACTATTTGTCACAAAGCCAGCTGTGTGGGATTTGCCACTGAGCCAGCTGTGCAATATCTGCCACTAAGTCAGCCGTGTGCTATGTGCCACTGAGCCGGCAGTACACTATTTGCTACTTAGCCAGTTGTGTGCTATTTGCAATTAAGCCAGCTGTGCATGATTGACCACTAAGCCAGCTGTGTGCTATCTGCCACTGAGCCAGCTGTGCACTATTTGCCACCAACTCAGCTGCATGTTATGTGCCACTGAGCCAGTGGTGCACTATTTCCACTAAGCCAGCTGTGAACTCTATTTGCAATTAAGCCAGCTGTGTGCTATCTGCCACTGAGCCAGATTTGCACTATTTACCATTAAGTCAGCTGTGTGCTATGTGCCACTAAGCCAACTCTGTGCTATTTGCCATTGAGCCAGTGGTGCACTATTTCCACTAAGCCAGTTGTGAGCTATTTGCAACTGAACCAGCAGTAAACTACCTGCCACTAAGCCAGCTGTGTGCTATCTGCCACCAAGCCAGCTGTGTGCTATTTGTAACTGAGCCAGCTGTGCGCTATTTACCACTGAGCCAGCAATGCATTTGCCACTAAGCCCACTGTGTGCTATTTGCCACTGAGGAAGCTATGCGCTATTTGTCATTGAGTCAGTCTTGCACTATTTACCACTGAGCCAGCTATCTGCTAACTGCCCAATAGCGAGCTCTGTGCTATTTGCCACTAAGCCACACAAAGTGTTTGCCACTAATCCAGCCATGTGCTATCTGCCACTGAAGTAGTTAAGCACTATTTGTCATTGAGGCAGTCTTGCACTATTTACCACTGAACCAGCTGTGCACTATTTAGAAACACAGAAATATAGAAGTTAACATCAGATAAGGACCGCAAGGCCCATCCAGTCTGCCCATTTCTTTTTCTACAATATAAATGTGCCATCGGCCTTTGCTCTGTCAGCGCCCATCTATTCATACTCATCTGTATTGCTCCTTATGCCTATCCCATGCCTGTTTGAAGCCATGCACTGTATTCATATCCACCACTTTCTGAGGTAGGCTGTTCCATGCATCCACCACCCTTTCTGTGAAAAGAACTCAACACATTGCCCCTTAATCAACCTCCTCTAATTTCATGCTGTCTCCTCTTGTTCTGCTATTTTTCTTATACTGAAATGTTAAGACTCCTTCACCTTGTTAATGCCCTTAAGGTATTGAATGTTTCGATCACATCACCTCTCTCCTGCTTTGTTCTAGGGTATACATATTGAGCTCTGTTAATCTGTCCTCATATGTTTTCTGATGCAGTCCCTGCACCATTTTGGTTGCCCTTCTCTGGACTGCCTCAATTTAGTTAATGTCCTTGTGAAGGTGTGGCCTCCAGTACTGCACACAGTACTCCAGATGGGGCCTAACCAGTGTCTTGTAAAGAGGGATTATTACCTCCCTCTTACGACTTGTGATACCCCTACTAATACACCCCAACATCCCCCCTAGCCTTACCTACTGCTTTAGAGGTCTGCTTGGATGATTTCAGGTCATCAGTGATGATGATGCCCAAGTCTCTTTCTTCCTGTGACTGCCAGCAACTCCGCTCCCAGCCTATAGGTGGCTTCAGAGTTTCTCTTCCCTATGTGCATGATCATGCACTTCTTTGCGTTAAACCCCAGTTGCCACTATTCCAACCATCTTGCTAGTTTATCCAGATCTCTTCTCATTCTGCCCACCCCATCTGGATCATCTACTCTGTTGCAGATCTTGGTGTCATCTGCAAAAAGACAAACCTTACCCTCCAGTCCCTCTGCAATGTCAGTCTACCCCGAGCCTACCCAGCTTATTAATCAATCTTCTATAAGGAACAGTATTGAAAGCTTTGCTGAAGTCAAGGTAGGCAACATCAACCGCTCCCCTTTGGACCACCACTCTGGTTACCCAGTCAAAGAAATCTATGAGATTAGTTTGACAGGACCTTCCTGCTGTAAACCCATGCTGTCTTGGATCCTGTGCTCCTATGGATTCCAGGTGTTGCACTATCCTTTCCTTAAGGAGTGCCTCCATAATCTTGTCCACTACTGAGTGATTTACCACTGAGCAAGCCATAAGCTATCTGCCACTTAGCTAGCTGTGCACTATTTGCCAGCAAGCCTGTTCTGTGCAATTTGCCTCTAAGCCAGCAGTGCACAGTGTGCCACTAAACCAGCTGTGTGCTTTTTGCCACTAAGCCAGCAGTGCACTATCTGCCACCAAGCCAGTTGTGTACTATTTGCCACTAAGCCAGCTGTGTGCTATCTGCCACTGAGCCAGCAGTGCACTATCTGCTAATAAGCTAACTGTATGCGACTTGCCACTGAGCTAGTGGTGCACTATTTTGCAACTGAGCCAGCTGTCGCTAGTTGCCATTAAGCCAGAAGTGTGCTATATGCCACTAAGCCAGCTGTGTGCTATTTGCCATGTTGACACAAAGTCAGCTGTATATTATATGGCACTGAGCCAGCTGTGTGCTACTTGCCACTAAGACAGTGGTACACTATTTGCCACGGAGCTAGCTGTCTATTTGCCACTAAGCCAGTGGTGCATTATTTGCCACTGAGTCAGCAGTGTGCTACTTCCCACTAAGCCTGTGCTTTGTGCTATTTACCACTGAGCCAACCATGCTCTATTGGTCACTAAACCACCTGTGTGCTATTTGCCACTAAGTCAGTTGTGCACTATTTGCCACAAAGCCAGCTGTGTACTATTTGCCACTGAACCAGCAGTGTATTATTTGCCACTAATCCAGCTGTGTGCTGTTTGCCACTGAACCAGATGTGCGCTATTGGCCACCAAGCCAGCTATGAGCTATTAGCTTCTGATCGAACTGTTCACTATTTGTCCCTTCAGTTTAACAGTTCAGTGTATTGTGTAGGGATAGATTTCATTCAGCATGCTCATTCACAAGGAGGTCCCTGAAACAAAGTACTAAACATCACAGACAGTCAGTACAAGGAAACATCATAGTAACACACCAGTTATATCACGGTACAAAGAGTAGATTGGTTGCATCACTAAGCCAGCCGTGTGCTATCTGCCACTGAGCCAGAAGTGCACTATTTGCCACTGAGCAAGCAGGACACTATTTGCTACTAAGCCAGCTATGTGCTATTTGCCACTAAGCTGTGTGCCATGTGCCACTGAGCCAGCTCTATGCTATTTGCTACTCAAGTCAGTTGTGTGCTGTTTGCCACAAAGCCAGCTGTGCACTATCTGCCACGAAGCCAACTATGTAAGACTTGCCACTAAGCCATTGATGCCCTATTTGCCACTAAGCCAGCTGTGTGCTATTCGCTACTAAGCCAACTGTGCACTATTTGTCATGGAGGCAGCAGTGTCTGGCTAAGAAAGTGATCAGAGCAGTGCAGGAAGAGTTTGCGGAGTTGGGGAGGGGACTAAGACAAGTAGCACGCACAGTAACCTTCTCGGAGGTGCTGCCTGTCTATGGCGTAGGTGAGGCTAGGGTGCTCCACACCATGGGACTCAATCGGTGGTTGAAAAACTGGTGCAGAGCTCAGGGATTTGGCTTCATTGGGGACTGGGAGTCCACCTGGAGTGATGCAGGCCTATACTGGTGTGATGGTCTGCATCTGTCCAGGAGGGGAACCAGGATCCTAGGTGATAGGTTTAAAAGCTTCATTGGCAAGCATATAAACTAGCCAAGGGGGAGGCACTGGAAAGGAACAGGGAAATCCTAGCCCCCCCAAAAAAATCAGGGTAGCAAGTGAGGTAAACACCAAGATAGAGATGTTGATAGGGAGAAGGGTAGGGGTAAATGGAGAAAGTGACAAAGGCAATAAGGATAGGGATGGGGAAAAAAGGGGTAAGGCCATCAGGAAATGGAGGGTAATGAGTAGCGATGCCCGTAGTCTGTGCAACAAGCTCCCTGAACCGGTGGCCTTGATGGAAAAGGGATGCCTGGATATTGTAGCAGTCACAGAAACATGGTACACAAGAACCATGACTGGGGTGTTAACATACCAGGGTACACAACCTACAGGTGACACAGGGAGGGGAGAAGAGGGGGAGGAGTAGCTCTCTATGTAAGGGAAGGGATAAAAGCAATGGAACAAAAGAGTAAACAGGGAGGAGAGGAGGCACTGTGGGTCACCTTGGAGACTGGAAATGACACCACAATTCGCACAGGGGTTGTATACAGACCCCCCATGTCAGGGGGAGGGAATGGCAAGGATATGATAGAAGGCATTCTTAGGATGGCAGAGAAAGGGGAGCTACTGTTGATGTGAGACCTGAATATGTCAGATGTTAACTGGAACACATTTGCAGCAGCCACATCCAAGAGTAGGGCCATTATCGATGCCCTACAGATGGCATGCCTCAGACAGCTAGTACTGGAACTCACTCGTGAGGGAGCAATCTTAGACTCCATACTGTCAAATGGGGACAGTGAGAGGATCTCAGATCTAGAAGTGGGTAGCCATCTGGGAACAAGTGACCACCTAACAGTGTGGTTCACGATAAACTCAGCTACAGAGTCAAGCCATGCAAAAGTGAGGGTACTGGACTTCAGGAGGGCTGACTTTGGCAAGATGGGAGAGTGCCTCAGAAAAGCACTAGCGAACAGGCTAGAAGGAGGGGTGCAGCAACAATGGGGAAACATCAAAACTGCCATCACAGAGGCAACAAGCTTTTGTGTGAAGCAAATAAACAAATCAAAACGAAAGAAAAAGCCACTATGGTTCTCAAAAGAGGTGGCAGGGAAGGTCAGGGAGAAAAAGATAGCATTCCGGAAGTATAAGGAAACACAGAAGGAGCAGGACAGAGAGCTGTACCAGTTAAGGCAGAAGAAAGCAGGGAGAGAAGTCAGAATAGCAAATGACCAAACTGAGGAAAAGACAGCCAACTCGGTTAAGGAGGGGAATAAAACCATTTATAGGTACATCAGGGAGCGTAGAAAGACAAAGGGAGGGATAGTGAGGCTTAATAGAATGCACAGTGGGTGAGCAGAGAGAGACAGTGAAAAAGAAGGGATATTGAATGAACATTTCTGCTCAGTATTCACAAAAGTGGAGGAGGGGAAGGTGCCCAATCCAATTAACAGAAGCACTCTGGATAGGGGGGTCGATCCCAGTCCTTTCACAGAACAAAGGGTTCTGAAAGAACTTCTAAAACTGAAGGCGGACAAAGCAATGGGGCCTGATGGAATTCACCCCAGAATTCTAAAAGAATTAAAGGGAGAACTAGTGAAACCACTGACTACCCTTTTTAACAAATCATGGGAGGATGGTGTGGTACCGGAGGACTGGAAGAAGGCGGATGTGATTCCCTTTCACAAAAGTGGGACCAAGACATAGGCAGGAAATGGAAATTATGTACTTACCGTAATTGTTGATCTTCTTGGACACTGTCTCCATCACTCATTCACACTAGTGGGATAGCTTTGGAGGCACTAGGACCCAGTGGGAGCCAAAAATTTTCAGAAGGGTTGGCGCCGAGACAGGACCATGCATGCATGGCACCACGAGACTAGTTCGCGCCTGTGTAGGCTTATCTCGGCATCGACCCTCCAACTGCCTCAGTACCTTTTTGACCGAGGAGGTGCAGTGTGACTAATGAGAATAACTCATCCAGAGTTTCTGGGCCTGAGAGGGCTCAGATGGCCCTTGCAAGAAAGGTCAAAGAACAATGCCTTCACAGTCTGAACCATAGGACTATGAAGACCAGGAAAGAAAATGAGTGAACCCAGGGGATGGTGGGTGGGAGTGAATGAGTGATGGGAGACTGTCAGGAAGATCAATAATTCACGGTAAGTCGTGAATTTCCATATCTTCCTGGACTAAGTCTCCATCACTCGATAAACACTATTGAGATGCATAGCTAAAACCAACAACCCTGAGTAGGGGTGGTAGGAGATAGGGTTCACTCAGAAAGGGCGGCCAAGGACTGTCCTGCTAATAAAAAGAACTGTCTTGTAAAGAGCATCTAGAATATAGTGCTTACAAGATAAGCGCTCGAGTTGTAACTCAACACATTGCAGATGACTGCAATGGGCACAAAATGAAAGTCTGCCAGGAAGCCGCAACCACTCTAGGAGAGTGGCGAGAATCTGACATCACAATTTGGTCTAGGACCAAAACTAATAGTGTCAAAAACATGTACTGATCTAACGTAAAAAGACCTCAGGAACTGAAAGAGCTGGAGGTAAAGGCTACTGGTTCAGGGTAGACCGAAAAGTGCAGATGGAAACCCCACTACGCAGGTGTATGGCTGACCGAATAACAGGTCCGAAGCACTTGAACTCATTACTTGGTGAACAAAAGCAGGTCCGGTGGGGTTAGCCCATCAAGAAGAATGGTTTCACTTAATCACTGAAACCTTCCTGATGGAAGCCCAAAGCACGACTTAGAAGCCTCTTGTCGTGGTCTAGTAGAATCTGATCTTACCCACTGCATATTCCAAAAAGGAATCATCCTGCCCCTGTGTGTACAACTGTAGTAGCAGTCTCTGAACTCTGGGAAGAGAGTAAAAGTGTACAGGAGGACGTGTCCACTGCGGAAAAACATTCCGATAGAAAAAATAAAAACGGGCTGGATTTTTAAGGCAAATAGAGGCAAATGTGCATCAAGGAGGGACGTAGCAGGACCAAGTTAGGGCTAACACACTCAATAAAAGTGACTGAACAGCAGCAGAAGTGACTCAATGCGGTGAGGCACTACTCACTCTGGCCTCCCTGAAGGGAGTAGGAAAGGACTCTAGTTTGCTTTGCAGAAAAACAAATCACACAGCTCCGTCACGCACTCGGAGAGGATAGTTTCATGAGCAACTGGCATGGAACCAGTGCACTGGAACCGAAGGTGTGAATATTTGAGAAGCCATCTCAGAAAAAGACCTACTTGACCTACAGTCAAGAAAGGAGCATGTCGTTTGTTAAGTTGAAGCAAGCAAGGAAATAGGAACCCGAGCTCCGACTTGCTGGAGAGTCACTTCTGTTGCTGCGAGGCTCTGCTCAAGAGAAGAAAGCTTGATAAAAAGGGGGATTAACAGACTGGGCAGTCGCCTAGGTCTAGGAAATGTCTCTAAATAAAAGAAAACTCTCTTGGAGAAAGAGATGACCCATACCACAACTGGATTGGACTCCCCCTAGCAGCAGAAGAAGTCAGGAACTCTTTACTGTATTGTAGAGACAAGCGCCTCAGGGGGCTGAGGCAGAACCTGACCTGATCCAAAAGGATGGTATCGAGTAATTTCGGCCAGACCCTGTGCTAAATTTTTTTTTACCATTAGTCCGAGCCTACCAAGGCTTTCAGGCTGCTATTTCGCAAGGATTGCCTGATACAAAAATGACAAAGATGTCCTCCATCTGAAGGGCAGGAAGAGCCTGAGCATCCATACTGAATCTTGACCGGACTAATAATCACAGCTGGAGAGATGATAACCACCTGTGCCGAAGAAGCCACTGAAGGGGCAATATCACAAAGGGGCTATATACCCCTATCAAAGGAGCGGAAGAGCCTGAACGGCTCCCGACCATAGAGTTAGAATGTTCCACAGAGTGTAATTGTCTTGACGACTGAAAAAGTCTAGACGCAGAAGTGTATGATCAACACGTGCAATCTGAAATACTATAGTGGACCCTATCACTGAGGAACTCCTGAAAAGACCTTCCATCACGGACTCTGATGAAAGAGAGAGCATGTCCTTCAGTATATAAAATGAGTCATCCACTGTATTACTGACCAGAAGGACAGGGAGAGACTCATCTAGATGCACTTCTACCCCAGAAGACCCCTAAGGGAGGTCTAGGTCAAAGCCACTAGAGACTACACCACCAGGAAGGACGTCGAGGAGCTTGGCACCATGTAGGGAGCCGAGAAAGTGCTGAGCGGAATGAGAGATTCCACTGGCAGAACAGTACAAAAGAGTTCCATTAGAGGAAAACCGCTGGATGTCACAAGATCCCATGTAGACCACCACTCACTAAGATGTGCAGAAAAAATAATCCGTAGAACAGGACTTCATTCTGTGGAAAACATCCCGCCACAAGCTCTGTGGAGAAGAAATCTGTAGAAGGAAGATTTGTTACTAGTTCTGCCAGACCGCACCCACTAGCACCCCTGCGGTACCAGCATCACTCGTGACACAGGAGGGCACCAAGTAGTGGAGTGCCTATGCCAACCTGAGTGACACCCAAGGGTGCCCGCGGCATTACCCGCAGGCACCCCAGGCACCCATGCAGCAATGGCATCTGAGGGTACTCCTGACACCCATGGTACCATGACACCCATAGAACCCAAGGCAAGAATGGCACTCAAGGGCACCAGCGACACCCATGAATCCATGGCATCCATGGGTGCCTGCAGCACCACCCACGGGTGCTCGGTGCCACCTGTGGCACCCGTGGGTGCTCGGCCTTGCCCATAGGTGCTTGACGCCAACAACCAATGGCAACAACGACACCCGCGGCGGCACCAATCAAGGCCCAGTGCCCAGCATGGCGCCAGGTCCAGCACCGACCACGGCGCCCAGCACAGTGCTGACCACGGCACCCAGCGCAGTGCTGACCACAGCGCCCAGCATGGCGTTGACCAAGGCACCAAGACATGGTGCTGACCAAAGCACCGCTCCACGGTGTCGATGGAAAATGCCAATGGAAATCCTGAGAAGGAGGGGAGAAGGAAAAAGGTGGTGCCCGTGCCAGCCCCTGCATGGAAAAAGAAGAGGGGGTAGGCACAAGGGGTCGACACAATGACGAAGGCACCAAGAGAGCACCGCGCTCATCCTGATCCAATCGACCCAGCTCCGAGGCCCGGAGGCCCCGAAACCAGGAACACAGCCAGGAAAAATGGAAGAAGTCAAACCCCCTGCTCCACAGGAGTGGCCCAGATGCGAAACTGCTCACCGGAGCTCCAACAAGGACAGAGCTGAAGTCCGGAGTCGAGAATGCAGCAGTTAGGAGTGGGGCCAAGGAGAACCCACCAAAGTCAGTTCAGACCCATCACCCCTCCCGATGAACAATCCTCATGCAGACGTACCAAAGGGCAACCTCGAGCGGCACCGATTCTTCTTCCCAAATGAGGAAGAAGAACTCTAGGTTGTTTTTGAGCTGGATCCCCAGAACCACTAGATTTGTGCTTCAGTGGGCTGTCCCCCCACGAAAGCACAGGACTGTCCATAGTCAGACCCCCATTTCTCAAGGCAGGCGGACGGGGCACAGCCCCTCTGCCATAACAACTTTCAAACTAGTCTTCTTACCGTCACTGCTACCATCTAAGGATGATTCCGTTGACGGCAGAAAATAATTTCTTTTTCCTTTTCTTCATAATCTTCTTTTCTTGTTCGTAAAATAAGAAATTACTTCTAAAATGTTAAATTAAAGCTAAAAGCTGCTGTTGTATAGATGAAAACTTTGACACCGGCAGACGAGCGACGTCGACATCCAAGCACACTCGACAGTGGGAGAAAAGGAACTGAGGCGGTTGGATGGTCAACGCCGAGATAAGCCTACACAGGCGCGAGCTAGTCTCGCGGTGACACGCATGCGTGGTCCTGTCTCGGCGCCGACCCTTCTGAAAATTTTTTGCTCCCGCTTGGTCTTAGCACCTCTGGCACTATCCCACTAGTGTGAATGAGTGATGGAGACTTAGTCCAAGAAAATCTAGAGACCTGTCAGTTTGACCTCTGTGGTAGGGAAAGTGATAGAATCACTTCTGAAGGAAATAATTGTTGAGTACCTAGAGGCCAGTGGGGCACAGGACCCAAGGCAGCATGTATACACAGCGGGAAGGTCATGTCAGATGAATCTAATTGATTTCTTTGACTGGGTGACCAAAGTAGTAGACCAGGGAGGAGCTATGAACATGTCCTACCTAGACTTTAGCAAGGCATCTGACACATTCCCACACAAAAAATTAGTAGTCAAATTAACCAGCCTGGGAGTGGGTCCCAGGGTGGTAGCCTGGGTAAAACATTGGCTGGACAACAAGACGCAGAAGGTAATTGTAAATGGAGTCCACTCTGAAGAAAGAGGGGTTACTAGTGTGGTACCGTAGGGTTCAGAACTGGGTCCAGTCTTTTTTATTATCTTTATAAGGGGCATTGCAGAGGGACTGGAAGGAAAAGTATGCCTCTCTGCAGATTACACAAAGATCTGCAACAGGGTTGATGCACAAGGAGGCGTGGAAAGGATGAGAAGGGACTTGGCAAGGTTGGAGGAATGGTCAGAAGTATGGCAGCTAGGATTCAATGCAAAAAAGTGCAAAATAATACATCTGGGAAACAAAAACCCAGGGGAAGAATACACAATGGGGGGGGGGGAGGTAGTAACAACATAAATGGAAAGGGACTTGGGGGTAATCATATCAGATGACCTTAAGGTTAGCAAGCAATGTGAGAAAGCAGTAGGGAGGGCCGGGGGTATACTGGGATGTATAGGGAGAGGCATCACCAGCAGAAAACAGAAAGTTGTTATCCCCCTGTACAAACAGTTGGTGGAACCCCATCTGGAGTACTGCGTCCAGTTCTGGAGACCCCATCTCCACAAGGACATAGACAGGATGGAGGCAGTTCAGAGGAGGGCAACTAAAATGGTGCAGGGTCTGCAAGAGAAGCCATACAAGGAGAGATTAAAGGAGCTTAATATGTATACCCTTGAGGAAAGGAGGGTGAGTGGGGACATGATAGAATTTTTGAACTACCTCAGTGGAATCAACAAAGTCCAAGAGGGTAGCATCTTTCAGAAAAAGAGATGTGCAAGAACAAGGGGACACAATCTGAAGATAGAGTGGGGGGGTGGTTCAGGGGCAATGTGAGAAAGTATTTTTTCACAGATAGGGTGGTGGACACATGAAACAGCCTTCCTGAGGAGGTTGTGGGGTCTAAAACTGTGGGAGAATTCAAGAATGCATGGGACAGACATAAGGCAATTTTTGTGGGGGTAGGAAGAAACAGAGTGTTGGTTAACTAGGATCTGCAGCTTATCCTCTAGGTAGGAAAATGAGCAAACTAGGTGGGCCAAGCGGTCCTTATCTGCTGTCAAAGTCTATGTTTCTATGTGCATTATTTGCCACTAAGCCAGCTGTGCAGTATAGAAACATAGAAGTTGACAGCAGATAAGGATCGCAAGGCTCATCCAGTCTGCCCATTTCTTTTTCTACCTTATGAATGTGCCATCGGCCTTTGCTCTGTCAATGGCCTATCTAATTATACTCATCTGTATTGCTCCCTTATGCCTATCCCATGCCTGTTTGAAGCCCTGCACTGTATTCATATCCACCAGTTCCTGAGGTAGGCAGTTCCATGCATCCACCACCCTTTCTGTGAAAAAGAACTTCCTCATTACCCCTTAATTGGCCTCCCTCTAATCTCATCCTGTGTCCTCTTGTCCTGCTATTTTTCTTACATTGAAAATGTTAGACTCTTTCACCTTGTTAATGCCCTTAAGGTGTTTCAATGTTTCGATCCTATCACCACTCTCCCTCCTTTGCTCTAGGGTATACATATTGAGCTCCGTTAATCTGTCCTCATATGCTTTCTGATGCAGTCCCTGCACCATTTTGGTTGCCCTTCTCTGAACTGTCTCAATTTGGTTAATGTCCTTGTGAAGGTGTGGCCTCCAGTACTGCACACAGTACTCCAGATGGGGCCCTAACCAGTGTCTTGTAAAGAGGGATTATTACCTCCCGCTTCTGACTTGATACCCCTACTAATACATCCCAACATCCCCCTAGCCTTACCTACTGCTTTAGTGGTCTGCTTGGATGATTTCTGGTCATCTGTGATGATGATGCCAAAGTCTCTTTCTTCCATTGTGACTGCCAGCAACTCCCCTCCCAGCCTCTAGGTGGCTTCCGGGTTTCTCTTCCCTATGTGCATGACCTTGCACTTCTTTGCATTAAACCCCAGCTGCCACTCTTTCAACCATTTTGCTAGTTTATCCAGATCTTTTCTCATTCTGCCCACCCCATCTGGATCATCTACTCTGTTGCAGATCTTGGTGTCAATTGCAAATAGACAAACCTTACCCTCCAGTCCATCTGCAATGTCCCTGATGAAGATATTGAAGAGGACTTGCCCCAGAACTGATCCCTGATGTACCCCACTTGGTTGGCACTAAGCCAGTAGGGCGTTATTTGCTACAAAGCCAGCTATGTGCTGTTTGCCACCAAGTCAGTGGTGCACTATTTTCTACTAAGCCAGCTGTGTGCTCTTTGCCACTAAGTCAGCTGTGTGCTGTCTGCAACTGAGCCAGTGGTGCATTATTTGACGCTAAGCTAGCTGTGCGTTGTTTACCACTGAGCTAGATGTGCACTATTTAAGCAATAAGCTATGGGGGGGGAAGGAATTAACGGGGGATTTACCACGGCTGGTGTGGTTTTGCCAACGAGTGCATTCGAGTAGGTAAATCCTTGCCAGCTGTGGCAAATACCCCAGTAATCCACCCCCTCGAGTGGGTTATTGCAATTATACCAGGAGTGAAACATATAATTGATTTTTTTGGGAGAAAAGAAAAAAGTCAAGAACATTTTTTTCTTCATTTTATGATTTTTAGCAAGTTTGTTGATGTGTCAGAAAAAATAGTTCTGTCTTAGTAAGGGGCAGTATAGTGCAGAGGTAATGGCATACAGCTGGAAATAAAGAAGCCGCACTGTTCCCGTTACAGGAATCTTTGCTCTCCAGAATACAAGAACTGAGCGGATAGACAAGCTTCGCCTATCAACAGTAAATACCAAGAGCGCCTGCAGAGCAACATGGGGGAAGCCGTACACGAGGGTTCAACTGAGCGTCTCAGGATCGAGTGCCACTGCCATAAGTAAACTGCCTCTAGAAACAAGTCACAGAAAATAAGAATATTACAGTTGCTTCTTCTTGCCTCTGGGACATGTCACATTCAATCTGTCTCTTCAGCGTTATAGAGGTAGATATTTTTTGTTTGTTCTGTTGGCATGCAACCAGTTGCAAGGTTGCGATGAGATCGGGGTTTACCAGCGGTTTTGAATTTGGCGCTGAAGTGTATTTTTCTTTCTTTTTTGGATGACCGCAATTGAGAATGGTGAGGTGGGTGCGAGGTACGAAAACACAAAACATTTTTTTTTTTATGTGAGACACTTATTTTGAATGAGAAATTCTCAGTTTAGGTTTGGAACTCCTGGTATACCGTCTCAGTTAGTGGGGAGACAATATGGCATATTTCGGGTTTGTGTTTGGTGGTCGGAGTGTTACTTGTATAGATACGGCTGGCTGGCACCTTTTGTGTGGGTTATTGGGGGATTTATCATGGCAGAAAGGTGCCTGCTAGCCAATCAAAACACAGGATTTTGTGTTTTTCTTGGGTGTCCATGGTATAATTGCCACTAAGCCAGCTGTGCACTATTTGCCACTGAACCAGCAGTGCATTATTTGCCACTAATCCAGCTGTAGCCACTAATCCAGCTGTGTGCTATCTGCCACTGAGCCAGCAGTGCACTATTTGCCACTGAGCCAGCAGTGCACTATTTGCACTCAGCCAACTGTGCGCTATTTCCCACTAAGCCTAAATGTGCTATGTGCCACTGAACCAGCTCTGTGCTATTTGCCACTGAACCAGTGGTGCACTATTTGCTACTATGCCAGTTGTGTGCCATATGCAACTAAGCCAGATGTGCACTACTGGCCACTAAGCCAGCTGTGCATTATTTGCCACTAAGTCAGCTATGTGCTGTGTGCCACTGAGCCAGCTCTGTGCTATTTGCTACTAAGCTAGTTGTGTACCATTTGCAACTAAGCCAGCTGTGCACTATTGGCCGCTAATCTAGCTATGTGCTGTCTGCCACTGAGCCAGCTGTGTCCTGTTTGCCACCAAGCCAGCTATGTGCTATTAGCCTCTGATCCAACTGTTCACTATTTGTCCCTTCAGTTTAACAGTTCAGTGTATTGTGTAGGGATAGATTTCATTGAGCATGTTCATTCACAAGGAGGTCCCTGAAACAAAGTACTAAACATCACAGACAATCAGTACAAGGAAACATCATAGTAACACAACAGTTATATTACGGTACAAAGATTAGATTGACTGTATCACTAAACCAGCTGTGTGCTATTTGCCACTGTGCTCATTCACAAGCCCATCTTCTTGAAGTTGTGTAACAGGGTGTGCTTTGAAACTACTGAGAGCTGCATGGGAGATACTATATTGTACTAGAAATCTGCAACAAATCTCACTGTTGCTTACATCTGGGGGAGGTTTGCCTTACTTTACAGTCTTACATTGGTATTGCTTCGTGTTTAATTATTTTAGTTTTTAAATCAGGAAGGGGTTTTTCAAAACTGCTCATCTTGTGAGTAACTTCAGAAGGGTTGAAATAACTGCATATTTGATTTTCCTTTGTGGGTAACTGGACAGTCTACTAGTATTCTGTGACAGTCTGCATCAAGTTATTTTTAAATAGTTTACTGTGTCTTTCCTTGTGCACAACTGGCTTGTTTTGGGGCCGATTGCTTTCAGTGTACAAATCACCAGGCTGGGAGGTTTACCTGTGTTTGACTCAACTGTTTGTGTTTGTTTAAGGTCAACACTCATCGTATTGGTGGGTCAGAGCTTTTAGCCTATTGTTTTGAGAGGGCACAGTTTGGACCCTAATCCCCCAACCCTCACCCCACCCCACCCTGGTACCATTTCCTTTATACCAGGGTTTGACATTTCCTCAAGAGGGCAAGGTGCATACCACTGTCATGTCCCTTCCAGCATACTGCACTGACATTACAAGCGGACACATTATATACAACTCATACATGCATACAAAACAATAACTAAGAGACAAAAAAAAAATCTTACACAGGATAAACAAGAAGGTAGACTAACGTGGGGAGTAGTGCAATGTACTGGCTATGGGGCAGCAGTCTTCCGGGAGTCTTTCTGGAGGCTGAGATGCTGCTCTGTTTGGAGGCAACTCTCTGCCCTGAGGAAGGAGGTTGCCCGTCTTCAGGCCACACTGGACAGTAGTAAGGGAACCACCCCACCACCTCAGAGACTGCCAATAAAGCGCAGCAGTTGGACAACAGTGGGCTCGGGGAAGGTGAGGGTGGTGGAACAAAGGCACACCCAGTCAGTTGTACCACTCCACAATCCATACACCATTCTGATAGAGCATAGTTTCCCCTATGGATGTACCCAGAGAGGAGACTAAGGAGGTTGCGGACAACTGTCACAAGGGAGCCCCACAGGAAGGAGGCAGAGGACACCACAGGAAAAGGAAACAGGAAAACTGTTAGGGGGATAGAACTGGGGGGGATCAGGGAAAACTGATGTAAGGTGCCTGCCTGGCACCAAGGCTTAGAGGGACAGGAAGCGCATCCTCAGGATCATGAGAACAGTGTACAGGAGACTGAGCTGGACGTCATTGTCCACCTAGGGATGAATGACTTGGCTCAACATAAGATTAGAGCAGTGCAGGAGGAGTTTGTGGAATTGGGGAAGGGCCTAAGTCAAGTAGCACACACAGTATCCTTCTCAGAGGTGCTGTCTGTCTATAGCAAGGGTAAGGCAAGAGTACTTCACACCATGCAGTTCAATGAATGGTTGAAAAGATGGTGCAGAGTACAGGGGTTTGGCTTCATTGGGGACTGGGGTTCCACCTGGAGGGATACCAGCCTATACTGGCAGGACGGTCTGTATCTGACCAGAAAGGGAAATGGTCTACTAGGCAATCGGTTTAAATGCTTCATTGGCAAGCTTTTAAACTAGTCAAGGCGGGAGGCACTGATGAGCAGCAGGAGATTCCCAGCCTCCCCCTACAAAACCGGGTACAAAATGAGGTAAAGACCAAGGTAAAAAGGTCAGTAGGGAGCAAGACAGGGTAATTGGAAAAGGCAAAGTCAATGAGGACAGGGATGGTGCTACAAGAGGTAAAGCTATCAAAAAATGGAAAGCAATGAGTACCAATGCCCGTAGTCTGGGTAACAAGCTTCCTGAATTAGTGGCCTTGATGGAGGAGGAACTTCTGGATATTGTGGTAGTCACAGAAACATGGTACACACAGAACCATGACTGGGATGTACACATACCAGGATACACCATCTACAGGAGGGACAGGAAGGGTAAAAGAGGAGGTGGAGTAGCTTTCTACATAAGGGATGGCATCAAAGCAACAGAACAAAAGAGTAAACAGGGAGGAGAGGCAGCACTGTGGGTCAATTTGGAGACAGGCAATGGCACCACAATCCACACAGGAGTTGTATACAGACCCCCATCTCAGGGGGAGGAAATGGACAAGGAAATGATAGAAAGTATCCTTAGAATCGCAGAAAAAGGGGAGATATTATTAATGGGGGATCTGAATATGCCAGATGTTAACTGGAGTGCATTTGCAGCAGCCACTTCTAAGAGTGGGGTCAATTTAGATGTCCTACAGGGGGCATGTCTTAGATGACTAGTATCGAAGCCCACTCGAGAGGGAGCAATCTTAGACCTGGTACTTTCAAATGGAGATGGCAAGAGGATTACAGATTTAGAAGTGGGTAGCCATCTGGGAACTAGTGACCATCGAACAGTATGGTTCACGATAAACACAGAGGTAGAGTCAAGCCATACAAAGCCAAAGATACTGGACTTCCGGAGGGTAGACTTTGCCAAAATGGGTGAGTGCCTAAGGAATGTACTAGCAAATGGGCAGGAAGGAGGGGTGGAAGAACAACTGGGAATAATCAAAACTGCCATCACAGAGGCAACATGCCTTTGTGTGAAGCAAATAAACGAAACAAAACGATGTAAGAAACCACTACGGTTCTCAAAGGAGGTGGCAGGGAAGGTTGGGAGAAAAGAGAGCATTCAGGAAGTACAAGGAATCACAGAAGGAGCAGGACAGAGAATTGTATCAGTTAAAGCAAAAGGAAGCAGGAAAGGCAGTCAGAACAGCAAAGGCCCAAACCGAGGAAAATATAGCCAACTCAGTTAAGAAGGGGATGAAACCTTTATAGGTCCATCAGGAGTGAATGAAGACCAAGGGAGGGATAGTGAGGCTTAATAAAGGGAGGGTGGGCAGAGGGTGACTGTGGAAAGGCAGAGATACTAAACAAATACTTTTGCTCAGTATTCACAAATGAAGAGGGAGGTACCTAAACCAAACTACAGAAGCACGCTGGATACGGGGGTTGATACAGCCCTTTCACAGAAGAAAGGGTTCTGAAATAACTCTTAAAACTGAAGGTGGACAAAGCAATGGGGCCTGATGGGATTCATCCCAGAATTCGAAAAGAACTAAGGGTAGAACTAGTGACATCACTGACTACCTTCTTTAATAAATCATGGGAGGATGGGGTGGTACCTGAAGACTGAAGGAGGGCAGATGTGATTCCACTTCACAAAAGTGAGAGCAGGGCAGAAGCAGGAAACTACAGACCTGTTAGTTTAACTTCAGTGATTGGGAAAATGATGGAATCACTTCTGAAGGAAAGAACTGCTGAGCACCTAGAGGCCAGAGGAGCGCAGGACCCAAGGCAGCATGGATTCACAGTGGGAAAGTCATGTCGGACGAATCTAATAGATTTCTTTGACTGGGTGACCAAAGAAGTAGATCAGGGAGGGGCTGTAGACATGGCCTACCTAGACTTTAGCAAGGCATTTGACACAGTCCCACACAAAAGATTAACATACAAGTTAGACAGCCTGGGAGTGGGTTCCAAGATGGTAGCCTGGGTAAAAAATTGGCTGGAGAACAGGACACAGAGGGTAATAGTAAACAGAGTCCACTCTGAAGAAAGGGGGGTTACTAGTGGGGTACCGCAGGGTTCAGTACTAGGACTGGTCCTCTTTAATGTCTTTATAAGCGACACTGCAGAGGGACTGGAAGGAAAAGTATGTCTCTTTGCAGACGACACAAAGATCTGCAACAGAGTTGACACACAAGGTGGGGTGGAAAGGATGAGAAAGGACTTGGCAAGGTTGGAGGAATGGTCAAATGTATGGCAGCTTAGATTCAATGCTAAGAAGTGCAAGTAATGCACCTGGAAACAAAACCCAGGGGAAGAGTACACAATGGGGGGTGAGATACTAACAACAACAAAAATGGAAAGGGACCTGGGGGTAGTCATATCAGATGACCTAAAGGTGAGCAGCAAGGAGGGCTGGTGGGATACTGGGATAGATAGGGAGAGGCACCACCAGTAGAAAATAGGAAGTTGTTATCCCTCTGTAAAGACAGCTGGTGAGACCCCATCTGGAGTACTGCGTGCAGTTCTGGAGACCCAATCTTCGCAAAGACATAGACAGGATGGAGGCAATCCAGAGGAGGGCAACTAAAATGGTTCAGGGTCTGCACCAGAAGACATATCAAGAGAGACTTAAGGATCTTAATATGTATAGCCTAGAGGAGTGCAGGGAGAGAGGGGACATGATTGAAACTTTCAAATACCTCAAGGGAACCAAAAAGTCCAAGAGGGTACCATCTTTCAGAAAAAGAGGTGTGCAAGAACAAGGGGGCACAATCTGAAGCTAGAGAGGGGACGGCTCAGAGGTAATGTGAGGAAGTATTTTTTCACGGAGAGGATTGTGGATGCATAGAACAGCCTTCCTGAGGAGGCTGTGGAGTCAAAAACAGTGGTGGAATTCAAGAATGCATGGGACACAAATAAGGCAGTTCTCAGGGGTGGAGGGTGGAAGAAGTAGGCTGTTGGTTAACTAGAATCTGCAGCTTATCCATTAGGTAGGGAAATGGGCAGACTGGGTTGGCCAAGCTGTCCTTATCTGCTGTCAAATTCTATGTTTCTATGAAAATCAGCTATGTGCTACTTGCCACTGAGCCAGCTGTGCACTATTTGCCACTAAGTCAGCTGTGTGCCACTGAACCAGCTCTGTGCTATTTGCTACTAAGCTAGTTGTGTGCCATTGGCAACTAAGCCAGCTGTGCACTATTGGTCACTAATCCAGCTGTGCTATCTGCCACTGAGCCAGCTGTGCACTATTTGCCACTAAGTCAGCTGTGTGCTATGTGCCACTGAGCCAGTGGTGCACAATTTGCCACTAAGCCAGCTGTGAGCCATTTGCAGCGGAACCAGTAGTAAACTATTTGCCACTAAGGCAGCTGTGTGCTATCTGTCACTAAACCAGCTGTATTCTATTTGCAACTGAGCCAGCTGAGTGCTATTTGCCATGTTGACACTAAGTCAGCTGCGTATTATTTGGCACTGAACCAGCTGTGTGCCACTTGCCACTAAGCCAGTAGTGCACTGTTTGCCACTGAGTCAGCAGTATACTACCACTAAGCCAGTGATACTCTATTTGCCACTAAGCCAGCTGTCTGCTATTTGCCAATGAGCCAGCTGTGTGCTATTAGCCACTGAGCCAGATTTGCGCCATCTGCCACCAAGCCAGCTATGCGCTATTAGCCTCTGAGCCAACTGTTCACTATCTGACACTTCAGTTTACTGTGTAGGGATAGATTCCATTGAGCATGTTCATTCACAAGGAGGTCTCCGATACAAAGCACTAAACATCACAGTCAGTACAAGGAAA
This sequence comes from Neoceratodus forsteri, assembly GCA_016271365.2. Lineage (NCBI taxonomy): Eukaryota > Metazoa > Chordata > Ceratodontiformes > Ceratodontidae > Neoceratodus > Neoceratodus forsteri. The sequence continues at coordinate 1,139,286,687 of CM028133.1, forward strand.
CATCATAGTAACGCAACAGTTATACTGTATCATGGTACAAAGAGTAGATTGGTTGCATCACTAAACCAGCTGTGTGCTATTTGCCACTGAGCCAGATTTGCGCCATCTGCCAGCAAGCCAGCTATGTGCTATTTGCCGCTGTGCCAGCAATGTACTATTTGCCACTGAGCCAGCAGTGCGCATTCTGCCACTAAATCAGCTGTGTGCCACTGAGCCAGCTCTGTGCTATCTGCAATTGAGTCAGTGGTGCACTATCTGCAACTAAGACAGTTGTGTGCTATCTGCCACTGAGCCAGTTGTGCACTCTTTGACACTAAGCCAGCAGTGTGTATTTACCACTAAGCCAGTGGTGCACCACTTCACACTAAGCCAGTTGTGTGCTATTTGCCACTCAGCCAGTTGTGCACTATTTGACACTAAGCCAGCAGTGTGTATTTACTACTGAGCCAGTGGTGCACTATTTGCCACTGAGTCAGCTGTGCACTATATGCCACCGAGCCAACTGTGTGATACCTGCCACTAAGCCAGTGATGCTCTATCTGACACTGAGCCTGCTGTGTGCTATTTGCTACTAAGCCAGCGATGCACTATTTGCCACTAAGCCAACTGTGCGCTATTTGGCACGGAGGCAGCACTGCACTATTTGCCACTAAGCCAGCTTTGTGCTATTTGACACTAAGCCAGATGTGTGCTGGTTGTCACTGAGCCAGCTGTGCACTATTTGCCACTAATGAAGTGGTGCAATATTTGCCACTAAGCCAGCTGTGTGCTACTTGCCACTGAGCAAGCTGTGTATTATTTGCCACTAAGCCAGCTGTGCGCTATTTGCCACTGAGCCAGCTGTGCATGATTTGCCACTAAGCCAGCTATGAGCTATTTGCCACTGAGCAGTGGTGCATTATTTGCCACTAAACCAGCTATGTGCTATTTGCCACTGAGCCAGTGGTGCATTATTTGCCACTAAGCCAGCTATGTGCTATCTGACACTGAGCCAGCTGTGCATTATTTGCCACTAAGCCAGCTATGTGCTATTTGCCACTGAGCCAGTGGTGCATCATTTGCCACTGAGCCAGCTGTGTGCACTATCTGCCACCGAGCCAACTGTGCGATACTTGTCACTAAGCTAGTGATGCTCTATCTGCCACTGAGCCAGCTGTGTGCTATCCGCTACTAAGCCAGTGGTGTGTTATTTGCCACTGAGCCAGCAGTGCACTATCTGCCAATAAGCCAGCTGTGTGCTATTTAGCACTAAGCCAGCTGTGCACTATCTGCCACCGAGCCAACTGAGTGATACTTGGGTCCCTCCTATTCAACGCCTACGTCTCTGACACAAGGAAGGGTATCAGGAGAGAGATGTCTCTCTTTGCGGACGACTCAGAGTTGGGGGCGGTGGTGGATGGGGAGGGTGGCCCTACAGGGGGACCTGGAGGCTCTAGAAAGGTGGTCTAGAAAGTGGAAACTGAAGTTCAATGCAGGGAAATGCAGGGTACTGCACCTGGGAGCCAGAATCCCGGGCCAAGTGTACACCCTGGTGGGGGGAATGCTACAAATCTCTATGGCTGAGAGGGACCTGGGGGTGGTGATGGATGTCAAGATGAACAACTCAGAGACTTGTAGGAGGGCAGCAGCCAAGGCAAACAGGATGTTGGGATGCATCACTAGGGGGATCACCTCCAGAAGGAGGGAAGTGATACTCCCTCTGTATAACTGCTTGGTGAGACCACACCTCGAGTACTGCGTGCAGTTTTGGAGGCCACACTTAAAGAGAGACACTGAACTCCTGGAGAGGGTCCAGAGGAGAGCAACCAAAATGATCTGGGGCTTGGGGGACAGGACCTATGGGGAGAGGCTCAAAGAGCTAAATATGTACACATTGGAAGAGAGAAGGGACTGGAGGGGACATGTTCCAGGTCTTCAGGTACATGAAGGGGGTAAATAGGGGAAGCGCAGTCAGGGTGCTCCAAAGGAAGGAGGGGGAGCAACTAGAGGGCACGGGTGGAAGCTGGGGGGGTAGATTCAGGAGAGAAAGGAGGAGGTGCTACTTCACTGAGAGGGTGCTGGAGCCATGGAATGTGCTGCCCGGGGGGCTGGTGGAAGCAGAGATAGTGGAGGGGTTCAAGAGGGGATGGGACCGGTACAGGGGAAGGGTTCTGGAAGCAAAGTCCAGTGCAGCGAGAATATCTGGAACTGGGAAGGGAAAAGCCTGAGAGGGCGAAGGGGGCAGCAAGGTCAGATCCCAGGATGGGGGCTGACCAAACAAGCAGATGCGAAAGACCAACAGGCCTATTCTGCTGGCATTTTAGTATGTTAGTATACTGGCCATTAAGCCAGTGATGCTCTATCTGCCACAGAGCCAGCTGTGTGCTATTCACTACTAAGTCAGCGGTGCACTATTTGCCACTAAGCCAGCTTTGTGCTATTTGCCACTAAACTAGATGTGTGCTGGTTGTCACTGAGCCAGTTGTGCACTATTTGTCACTAATCCAGTGGTGCGATATCTGCCACTAAGCCAGCTGTGTGCTACTTGCCACTGAACCAGCTGTGTGCTACCTGCCACTAAGCCAGTGGTGCATTATTTGCCACTAAGCCAGCTCTGTGCCATCTGCCACTGAGCCAGCTATGTGCTATTTGCCACTGAGCCAGCAGTGCACTATTTGACACTTCAGTTTAACAGTTCAGTTTATTGTGTAGGGATAGATTTCATTAAGCATGCTCATTCGCAAGGAGGTCCCTGATACAAAGTACTAAACTTCACAGTCAGTCAGTACAAGGAAACATCATAGTAACACAAAAGTTATATCACTGTACAAAGAGTAGATTGGTTGTATCACTAACCCAATTGTGTGCCATTTGCCATGATGACACGAAGACAGTTGCGTATTATTTGGCAGTGAGCCAGCTGTGTGCTACATGCCACTAAGCCAGTGGTGCACTATTTGCTACTGAGACAGCTGTCTATCTGCCACTAAGCCAGTGGTGCACTATTTGCCACTGAGTCAGCAGTGTGATACTCCCTACTAATCCTGCGCTGCACTATCTGCCACTAAGCCAGCTGTGTGTTGTTTACCACTAAGTCAGTGGTGCACTCTCTGCCATAAAGCCAGCTTTGCACTTTTTGGTACTGAGGCAGCAGTGCACTATTTGCCACTAGCCTGCTGTATGCCATTTGCCAGTAAGCCAGCGGGGGTGCAATATTTGCCACTGAGCCAGCTGTCTGCCATTTGTAACTGAGCCAGCGGTGCACCATTTGCTACTAAGCAAGCAATATGCTATTTACCACTGTGCCACCGGTGCATTATTTGCTACTAAGCCAGCCGTGAGCTATTAGCCTCTGAGCCAACTGTTCACTATCTGACACTTCAGTTTATCAGTTCAGTTTATTGTGTAGGGATAGATTTCATTGAGCATGTTCATTCACAAGGAGGTCTCTGATACAAAGTATTAAACATCACAGTCAGTACAAGGAAACATCATAGTAACACAACAGTTATAGTACGGTACAAAGAGTAGATTGGTTGCATCACTAAACCAGCTGTGTGCTATTTGCCCCTGAACAAGCAGTGCACTACTTGCCACTGAGCCGGCAGTGCACTATCTGCCACTAAGTCAGTCGGGTGTTATTTGCCATTGAACCAGCTCTGTGCTATCTGCCACCGAGCCAACTGTGTGATACTTGCCACTAAGCCAGTGATGCTCTATTTGCCACTGAGCCAGCTGTGCACTATTTAACACTGAGCCAGTTCTGCTGTTTGTCACTGAGTCAGTGGTGCACTATTTGACACTGAGTCACCTGTGTATCATAGTATCATAGTAAAAGGCAGCAGAATAGGCCCCATGGTCTATCGTGTCTGCTCGGAAGCTAGCCCCCTACTGGGAGCTCACTCCTCCACCCCCCCAGCCCCAGAGGTGGCCCTCCCTGGCCTCAGCTTCCTCCTGTACCTGTCCCAACCCTTCTTGAATCCTTCCACTGTGGTCTCCTCCACCAGACTCCTGCGCAGTGCATTCCATGGTTCCACCACCATCTCTGTGAAGAAGTGTCTCCTACGCTCCCCTGTACCCCCCTTCCAGCTTTCATCTGCCCCTGGTAGTTCCCCCTTCTTAAGCCTGAACACTTCCCTGGCTCCGCCCTTATTTATCCCCTTTACATACTTGAAAGTCTCTATCATGTCCCCTCTGTCCCTCCTCTCCTCCAATGCGTACAGATTGAGTTCATCCAGTCTCTCCTCATAGGTCCTACCCTCCATGCCCTGAATCTTCCTGGTTGCCCTCCTCTGGACCTTCTCCAGCAGCGCTATGTCCCTCTTAAGATGGGGTCTCCAGAACTTCACACAGTACTCAAGATACAGCCTAACCAGAGCATTATACAGAGGGAGAATCACCTCCCTCCTCCTCCTGGAGGTAATCCCCCTGGTTATACAGCCCAGTATCCTGATTGCTTTTGCTGCAGCTCTTCAACAATTCTCTGTGTCATTTATTTTGCTGTCCACCACTATCCCCAAGTCCCTCTCGCCCAATGTGACTTGCAGTGTGGTCCCCCCCAGGGTGTATGCATGTCCTGGGTTTCTGACCCCCAGATGCAGCACCCTACATTTCCCTGCTTTGAATTTCAACCCCCACTTCCTTGCCCACCCCCAGGGTATCCAGATCCCCCTGCAGGGTCTCTCTCCCCTCCTGCCCGTCTGCCAGTGCTCCCAGTTTTGAGTCATCCACAAAGAGACTCAATCTACTCCTAATACCCCACCCTATGTCCGAGACATAGGAATTGAACAGGATTGGCCCCAGGACCGAACCCTGGGGGACCCCACTGATGACCCTCCTGGGAGAGGACTATCTTTCCAACCACCACTGCTGTATTCACCCGTAAACCAGTTTTCCACTCACGGAGCAACTGCCCCCACCTCCATTCCCCAGCTTTGTTAGTAGGCCACTGTGGGGTACCGAATCAAACGCCCTAAAATCCAGATAGAGGGCGTCCACTGTCCTGTATCAGTCCAGGGCATACGTCACCCCGTCATAAAACTCCACCAGGTTAGTCTGGCATGACCTCCCCGGAACAAAACCATACTGCCTGTCATCCAGGTGCCCCAACCTTTCCAGCTGCCCCCCAGCCTCTCCTTGATAATGCCCTCCATAACCTTGCCTACCACAGACGTTAGCCTAACGGGCCTATAATTCCCCATCTCCTCTCTGGACCCCCCAGTGAATAAGCACCACATGAGCCACCTTCCAGTCTTGAGGCACCCACCCTGTCATCAGAGAGATGTTGAAGAGTGAGGCCCGTGGAGCTGCCAGCACATCCGCCAGTTCCTTCAGCACCCTTGGATGCAGCCCATCTGGCCCTGGCGCCGTCTCAGTCTTTTTAGTGACCGAAGGGCCTCTCTCACCCTATCCGCTTGATTTCGCCCTCCCATCCCCCTCCTCATGCATCCTCACCTTCCCCTCTAGTTACGACCCATCCCCTGCCCTAGTCTCATCCAGTCCTTCAGGCTGGAAAGATCCTCGACCTCTCCTGGTAAAGACAGAGCCAAAGTACACATTTAGCACCTCTGCTTGTTCCCCAGCTTCCTGCGCCCATCCCCCCAGCTCCAATCCTGCTGATCTGTGCCCTCACTTTTCTTTTCTCCCCTATGTATCTATAGAACCTCTTTCTCCCCAGGGGATATCCCTGGCCAGGTTAAGCTCCTTGGCTCCCCTTACCACCCTGGTGACCCTCTTAGCCAGGAAATCACACTCTCCCCTCTCCCTCGCCCCCAATAAGCGCTTTAAGCACACATAGGCAGCCTTTTTCTCCCTCACCTCCTCCTGCACCTCCCAGGTCCACCAACACGGCTTACTGGCCCTACATTGCTTGTTCCTTACCTTTGCGCAGGCCCTAGAAGCCTCCTGCACCCCCTTCTTAATGGTGTCCCACAAACTACCGGCTTCCATGTCTGGCCTTATCTCATCCAAGCACCCTTTAAGAATCCTTCCCATGCCCTCAAAGTCCACCCCACTGAAATCTATTACTTCTGTGTTAGTGCAAATTCCCTCTCCCCCTAGGAACATAAGGAACCAGACCATGGCATGGTCACTGCCTGCCAACGGGCTGCTCACCTCCAGGCCCCTTATCTGGTCACTATCTGCTAAGACAATGTCCAGGATCTGATCCTGTCTAGTAGGCTTCCCCACATGCTGGACTAGGAAGGCATCCTGGAAGACATCCACCAGCCTCTGCTCCCTGGCCACCGATGATGTCATAGTGTCCCAGTCTGCCCCCAGCATGTTCAGGTCGCCCATGATCACCACCCTGCCCTTTCCGAGGCCACAGTGACCCCTGATGTTCTCAGCCAGATCATCCTCCAGTTCTGCTTCCATTGTAGGGGGGTCTGTACACCACCCCTATTTTTAATCTTTCACCCCCCTCGTTTGTAGGGTTACCCAAATTGCCTCCACATCTCCTTCTGCTGCCTCGATTCCACCAACTACTATGTCATTTTTGACAATCAATGCCACCCCTTTTCCCACCCTCTATCCTTCAAAACATTGTATCCCTCTAAATTTAGGTCCCAATCATGCCTCTGGGTGGCCCATGTCTCAGTAATTGCCACCAAGTCTGCTGCCCCTCAACTAGCATTGCCTGGGCTGCGATTTGTGCCCATACCCTGGCATTGATCAGGACTGTCCTCCACCGACTCCCTCTCCAGTCTTCTCTGCCCAGCGCAATCCCGTCTCTTTTCCCCTCAGTTCCCCTCGTCTTTTAAAGCTACTCACAGCCCGCTTTGCATGATCTAGTCCTGAACTCTCAGGCTTCCTCACTGGGGCTTCAGTCTTTCTATCCTTAACCCCTTTACACGTTTAAACCCCACCTATCACCAATGAATCCAAAAGGTTTTAGTTTAAGGATCTCCCTCTCCTCCAAGTTGAGACGCAGCCTATCCCTGGCATATAGCCCCTTGTCTTCCCATGCATCACCCCAGTCCCCCATCAATCCATACCCTTCTGACTTGCACCACTCCCTGAGTCACTATTTCACCCCCCCCCCCCAAAGTTTTTGCTTATTTTCCCTGCTTGCCCTTGGTACCGGCAGTATCTCAGAAGGGAGACTGAGCATCCTATAGAGTGGCAAACCCTGGCCAATTCCCTGAATCTTGCCTGTATCTCCAATTCACTGTTCCCTTCTAAATCATTTGTTCCCAGGTGAACTAGAAAGTCTGGGGATCCTCTGCATTCCCTTGTCATTGACTATAGCTGGAATTTGTCCTTATGTACTGATAGGCCTGGGATACATTTAACCTTGACTGGACTGCCTTTTCCCTTCCCAACCCCCTCCCACGGGATACCTCTAATCATGGAGTCACACAGCAGGAGCACCTTCACCTCTCCCCCATGTTACTAGCCCGTTTGTGCCCTTCCATACTCCTTCTTCTGTCTCGTCCCTGGCTTGCTCCTTGCACCCCCCACAGCCTGGGTGTCTATTTTTTGTGTGCCCTTCCAGGCTCCCTTGTCTTCCTATGCTCCCCGTTTTCTCCTCTCATGCCCTGCAATTTGAGGGTCACAGGTCTGTATGTGCCCTTCCAAACTCTTTCTCCTGAATATGGCCACCTGTTTGCTCCTCGACCCTCCCACAGCCTGGGCATCACTAGTTTGACTGTGCCCTTCCAGGCTCCCTCTTCTGTCTCCCTCTCCCAGCTTGCTCCTCGCACCCCTCACAGTCTGAATATCACTAGTCACCCCCCTTAACTCTTCCCTGGTTGGTCTGTTGCCATTGACTTCTCCACCCAAACCTCCTATTCCTGCTTTCCTTCTCCCCTCCCTCCCCCAAGGTTCTGCAGTAATTGACCCCTGTGCCCTAGTGCTCTCTACACCCCCCTCTTCTGGAAATTCCAGTCTCGGAGCTGGCCTACCCAGAGTGCTCCCTCCTCACCCCCTCCTTGTCCACTTTTCCTTCCTCAACTCTGCCCTGTCCTGGGTCCTGGTCTCATCCACCCTGACTCTGTTCTGTGCTTCCCCTGTGCCTTACCTCCCTCAGACCCAGGCTCCGCCCCTCCCGCCCACTTGGTGCCCTGGTCTCACGTTCCCCATGCCTCCCTCCTTTGGATCAGGCCCCTCCTATCCCTGCCCCTCAGACACCTGGCAATCCTCCCGTCATCCTGCACCCCTGCCCGCCAGCCTCTTCCACCTCATCATCCGGGTACAACAGGGTGAAGTGATTTGCAAGTGTGATGCCTGCCCCAAGCCTCGACCCTCCTGTCCCCCTTCCCTTCCTTGGCTCTCTCTGGCCGCCCCTCCTTTCGGAGTGAAGACCGTGACACTGGTATTTTCATGTCCCCCAGAGTGACCATGTGGTCCTAGTCCTCTCACTCCCGCCCCATACCCTGGGGTATGCCATTTTATCCTCACCTATCATCATATGGTTCCTGCCCCCTTCCTTCTCCAAACCACCCCTCCCTCCAACTGCTTCCTTATTCCCTCGACCTCCCACCTGAGTCCTGCCAACTGGTAACACACTGGGAATCCCCCAAACCTTCATGCCCAATTCAATATTATGGCTGCTCCACACCCCGTACACCCAATCACCCTCCCGAAGATACCGGCACTTCCATCATTCGATCCCATCCTCACTGTTAGGTGTGGGCAATATGGACCCCCTTGGCAATAAAAGTACCCTCCAATCCATATACACTCAATCAAGCTACCCTTTTCCCAGCAGTAGCCAGCAGATGCCTGAGCAATCGATACAAACAGTACTCAAGATGCAGTAGCCAGCACTACCCAAGCGTCATCCTAATAGGATTAGGATGCTGCAAGGCCCTATGGGACTCACCCAATAAATGTAGGGCGAGCCTTGGGGTGGGTCGGAGTGCACCACAGGCTGTGTCAAAACACAATCAGCCAAGGAGTCCTCTGGCAGTGACACCTCACACAACCACCAACTTGTTTGCTAGAATCCCTTACTCCTGCCCAAATTAAATGTAAAAGCACAAGAAATGGCAGTTAAGATCAGCCCTCAAATACAATTACAAACACACAGAAATACCAGCTAAAAAAATCTTTCAGATCTACTTACACTCACAGCCACCAGCTAAAGGCTCCTTTCTCCCTCTCCCCTAACTGTAGACTAACTACTTGCCACTGAGCCAGCAATGCACTATTTAACACAAAGCCAACGGTGTGTATTTACCAGTAAGCCAGCAGTGCACTACCTGCCACTGCGCCAGCACTGCACTATTTTTAATTGAGCCAGCAGTGTGATATTTGTCACTAAGCAAGTGGTGCTCTTTTTGCCACTGAGCCAGCAGTGTGCTATTTGCCACTAAGGCAGCGGTGCACTGTTTACCACTATGCCAGCTGTGTGGTACTTGACATTGAGCCAGTCGTGCACTATTTTGCAGGGCCGGTTTCTCACGTTCACGAATGGGCAAACCCGCTAGAAATATCCGTGGAATTTGCTGTCATCCACGAATTCACAGCTGCCGGCGGAACAAGCGTCCTTTGCCGCGGGGTGCCCAATCCCTGTCAGCTTCACTGCCCCCTCAAATGTCTGTATGCCATACTGGGAGCCCACCCCAGCGTGGCAAAAGCTTCCTTTGCTGATGAGGTGCTCAATCCCCGTCGGCTTCACTGTCCCCACAAGCTGCCTGTGTGCCGCGCTGAGAGCCCACCCCAGTGTGGCAAAGTCCCCTTATAGTGTAAAAAATAAAAACCTGAAACAAACAAACAAAAAACCCTTCCTCATCGACTTTTTGCCCCTCTCCCCCAATCTGCACCCACCCTCTGCGTACCACCTACCCACACCCCCACCTCAACCCATACTTACCTCCAGAGCCCAGCGCGACGATCTTCGGTGGACCAGGAACATGTCTGCACTCTTCAAAGCCGACTGCGAACTGAAGAAATGCCGGTAAGCTGTATAATGGCATAAATGGATTTTTTTTCAACTTTAGTGCATATCTCAGCCATTTCTTTGAATTTTTCACCAAATTTTCAACATGGGGTTTTTGGGGCCCCAACTCATTAACTGTGACACTGTTATTTCGTTAATCGGTCCCGGAAGGTGGTTCCGCAGTCATTGCGTGGAACCACCTTTCAGGAATGATTAATGAAATGACAATGTCACAGTTCATGAGGTAGGCTCCCAAAAACCTATGTTGAAAGTTGGTGAAATATTCCCAAAATAACTGTTTTACGTGCGCTGCGCAGTTCCCACGCACGTCAGAACTTCGAGCATTTTAATATTTTCACGCCAGATTTTCAGTATTGCCATTTTACCACACCTCCTTATGAACAGTACTACTGTCATTTTTCTCATCTCACCCAAAATGTTTTGCACATGTAGAGCACAATGCGCGCAGTTGGTGTGCGAAATCAATGTTCGGGACAGATTAAGAAAATCATAGTGATACTGTTCATGAGCAGAGGTCTTAAACTGGCTATGTTGAAAATTTGGTGACAAACGCCCATAAAATGACTGCGTTACGAGCGTGCATTATGTCAGATATGGCAAAAAAAAAAAGGAAAAAAATTAAGGGTAAAAATGTGCCGCAGAAATTGGTGTTGAGTGCTGCAGAAGTTCTGCGGCAAATGAGAACCCTGCCACAGAACTTTGCTCCGATGTGCAGCAGAAAAATTGGGGCCCTGACTATTTGCCACTAAGTCAGCTGTGTGCCACTCAGCTAGCTTTGTGCTATTTGCCACTGAGTCAGTGGTGCATTATTTGCTACTAAGGCAGCTGTGAACTATTAGCCTCTAAGCCAGCAGTGCACTTTTTGCCACTGAGCCAGCTGTGTGCTGTTTGTCACTAAGTCAGACAGTCAGAACAAGGATACACCACAGTAACATGCTATTTACCACTGAGCCAGCAGTGCACTGTTTGCCACTGAGCCAGCTGTGTGCTGTTTGTCACTAAGTCAGACAGTCAGTACAAAGGTACATATAGGATAAAGTATGGGTGCAGTGTGTTGCGAAATTGCTACACACAGGTTGTTGGATGGCACCAGCGAGGGGGAAGCCGGTTATCGCAACCATCCAACAGCGAGTAATGTTAAATTCAAAATGTTCCTACACCACTATATTTATATAATTGAAGGGTTCGTTTTTCCATTGAGAGGTATGAAATTAATGAAACACACAGTTTTGCCTTGTCTAGTGGATTTTCTTCATTTGGTAAAATTGGAGTTTGTAAGAGTGTTACAGTGAAATTTAACTAACTTCTTGGCAAAGAAACAAAAAGTCTGATTCAATCTCGGGTTGCTTTTTTAGGTTGCTATGGGCATTGCTAGGTGTTGCTTAGCAGTGGAGTCGAGTCTAGTAACCTGCAGAGGAGGGAATGGCGATAAAAAAGTTGAAAGCTTCATTTTAATTTTATTGAGGTAGTAGGGAAGAGAAAATATCTTGTGGTTTCACAGCAGCTCAGGAGGTGAGTGTTTGGCTGACTGAATTCACGAGGGACACCGTTTGTGACAGTCTCGAGCTGCATTGCGTCTCAAGCATTTTCCAATTGAAAAAGGTGCGTGAATGCCATAACACCTACTCAGGTGTTACGGTATTTAACACACGCTTTTTTCAATAGGAAAAAACGGAACCCGTTAATTATATCACAGTAACACACCACTTATATCACGGTACAAAGAGTAGATTGGTTGCATCACTAAGCCAGCTGTGTGCTATTTGCCACTGAGCCAGCAGTGCACTACTTGCCACTTAGCCAGCAGTGCACTATCTGCCACTAAGCCAGCTGTGTGCTATTTACCACTGAGCCAACAGTACATTATTTGCCACTGATTCTGCTGTGTGATATTTGCCACTAAGCTTTTTATTTATTCAATTTTGGTGACCGAGTAGGCCCACTGGGACCCGAAATTCCCTTTTCAGGGACGACTTTGAATTACATAGATACGTACACAGTGTCGGCAGATAAGGGCCTATGGCCCACCCAGTCTGCCCATTTGAGCTTGTAAGTTCAGTTTATGTTTTCCTAGAAGTCTGTTGCCCCTTACCCCTGACCTCCAGAATTCCTTTATGTCTATCCCATGCATTCTTAAATCCCGTGATTGTTTCAGCCCCCACCACTTCCTCTGGCAGGGTGTTCCATTTCTCCACCACCCGTTCTGTGAAGAAATTCTTCCTCATGTTTCCTCTGAATCGTCCTCCCTCAACTTCATCCCATGCCCTCTAGTCCTGGAACATCTTTTTGGCTTAAAATAGTGTATTCCTGCACCTGTTCCTCCCTGTAAGATACTTGTATGTCTCTATCATATCTCTCTCTCCCTCCTCTCCTCCAGGGAGTACATGTTCAGTTCCTTCAACCTGTCTTCATAGGACTTGTGATGCAATCCATGCACCATCTTTGTTGCCCTCCTCTGAACCTTCTCTACCCTGTCTATGTCCTTATGTAGGTAAGGTCTCAGAACTGTACACTGTACTGCAGGTGGGGCCTCACTAGTATCTTGTATAGTGGAATTATGACCTCCCTTTTCCTGCTGGTGATGCCCCTGCCTATGCATCCCAGCATCCTATTTGCTGCCTTGTCACACTGTTTCCCTACCTTGAGGTCATCAGAGATGATAACCCCAAGATCCCTTTCCTGCTTGGTGCATGCTATATCCTCACCCCCCAACTGATATATTGTGCCAGGGTTTTTGTGCCCCATATGCATTATCTTGCACTTCTTTGCATTGAATTTCAACTGCCAAACCCCTGACCATTCTTCAAGTTTCTGCAGGTCCCTTCTCATTCTGTCTACACCCTCTGGTGTGTCTACTCTGTTACAGAGCTTTGTGTCATCAGCGAACAGTGAAATTCTGCCTTCTAGGTCCTGCGCAATGTCACTGATGAAGATGCTGAATAGGACTGGTCCCAGCACTGATCCCTGTGGTACCCCACTGGTCACTCTTCCCTCTGTGGAGTGACAGCCATTTACCACCACCCTCTGTGTCCTGCCGCCCAGCCAGTTACCTACCCACCACAGTACTGTCCTGCCCACACCCATATTCCCCAGTTTGTGTAATAGTCTTCTATGTGGCACAGTGTCAAAGGCCTTGCTGAAGTCCAGATAGGCCATGTCCACTGCCCTCCCCTGATCCACCTCCCTAGTCACCCAGTCAAAAAATTCAATGAGGTTGGTCTGACATGACCTCCCCCTGGTGAAACCATGCTGCCTTGGGTCCTGTAGTCCACTGACAACCAGATGTTCCACCAGTCTCTCCTTCAGTAGTGCTTCCATGATCTTCCCCACTACCCACTTCCCCAATTAGTTACATAAAGTAAGAAACATGTAGCCAGTACAGTGTATGAAAGATTTTGCAACAAATGAGTACACTCATGACATTCCACAGCAAAGCAACAGCAGTCCAGTACTTGAAAGAGCAGTCCACGTTTGAATACAATCAAGATATTTCGCAGTAATATGACAAACAGTTCCCAGTAGGTAAGTCCATTGGATTGTCACTTTGGGTCAGCTCATTATAGGCAAGTCCAGTGTGCAAACCCATAATGACTAGGTCTCTAGCCTGGGATGGGTTACTATAGAAACAAGAACTGTTGGTAGCAAGTTTATAGCTGTGGGTTTGATGAGAGGGTTCTACAAGACAGTTGTTGGTACAGGAAGACTAGTTGTTAGGTTTGCAGGGCCACTAGTAACTTTGTTGTGCTAAGCTCAGGTGCAGGAGCAAGTGCTCTTGCTAAACTGGTGCTCATGGAGCCCTTTTCGAAAGGTTCCCAGGGAGGTGTCCTCTGAAGGTGGTCAGGGAGAGCTGTTCCACAATGCAGCAGCTGCGTGAGTAAAGGATTTGCTTCCTGCTGAGTCCTTGTCCAGGTAGGGTTACCACCTTTTAAGAAGCCCAAAGTGGGACATTTCTTACTGAAACATGATTTTTCGCAGGACAGTATGTAATCTCGACCAATGCAACAGACTTGTTTTCTCTATATAATCAGAATTAAGGTTATACATTGCAGTTTCTTAATTGCTTCTATTGTTTCTTATCATTTTAAGGTGTTTTAGTTAAGGTATTGTAGTTTTCTGCAACATTTAGGAAAGTTAGAAAATATTTTTCTGCTGAAAAGTCAGGACATGCAGTATTTTTTCATGTTACACAAAAAATGTACACAGATTCTAATTTCTTGAATAGGTTGTACAAACAAGCACGGCTCAAAGACTGTCTGGCAGCCATTGGCCAGGTACCAGGTCATATGTTTTTTAAGGGAAGATTGTCAACTGGTATTGACTTTTTGTTTCCCTTTCACTGGGTCACAGTGTTGGCTTTTTCTGCATCTCCTTTTGAAAACTCAGACCACAGCTTAATAAAAACAACAGTGGGGAAGCCAACGAACAAACGTGGATCAAACCCAGTTTGGAGGTTTAATGTAGCTGCACTGGAAGATGCCGAGATTTGGTCAGCATTTTAATCTGAATTGGAGACAGGAGTTCAGTGTTCGAATTATATGATAATTCCTTGTTTTGGTGGCAAGACACCAAAAGAGATATTAAAGTCTTATGTAGTTCCCCAGCTAAAAAGGCAGCAAATAACACATTTAAATTATCTGAAACTAAGGCCCCGTCCACACTACACCTGACAAGGCTGAAATGGTTCCAAACAGTTACAGGCTGCAAACGTTACAGAGTGTACACACTGCCAGGGAACAGGTGTGAAAACAGTCTGAAACTGGCACAGCCTGTCCATAATGAGATGTGAACAGTGTGTGCACCCAACCCCTGTAATGTGGAGTACATCCCATGCTGCACATGAGGAAGACAGCTACAAAGACAGAAACCCACCCAAATGACCACTCAGCTGCCTGTGTACACAGGGCACACTGAGTGCGGCAGAACAAGGCACAGTGGCACCTGTGGGGGACCAAGGGTGTGCAGCAGGTGAAGGTGTGGAACTGAAATGAGGGGAGGCCCCTACGCATGGCAAGAAGGCATGCAGTGATGCACCAACATGTGCCGGGAACAGGAACCCTGCTGCGGCCCACAGGCAGGTAAGTGGTGCACTGCCAGGACATGGCATACCATGCCCTGCTGCCACCCACCTGATGCAAGCTGCATGCCCTAGCACACACACTGCAGCCAGGCAGCACACCTAGAACCCCACCCAGCAACCCATGGAATTGGAAGCCCCACTATGCCTGAAAGCAATATGCGCATGCATGCACTGCCCAAGCAAACCAGCAACATGGTATGGTGACATATGACAGTCTTTATTCCAATGCCGCCATGGCTTCTGGTGGCAGTAACACATGTAAACAATGGTGCAGCGGCAGCATGGCCATGCAGTGGACCATGTGCATTGCTGTGTAACCCCACAAAATCCCAAATGAAACTGACACTGTCATGTGAACAAACAATGCAATACAGAATGCTGGGCCACCATATGGGCGGCAGTGTACACCAACATATAAAGGAACCTATGTGTTGATCACTGTACTGTGACCCGAACCAAAGAACTACAGAAACATGCACAGGTGGCGCCCTAACCCAGGCACCCATGTGGCCATACTGTATCATAACCCCGGACACAACATGTCGCAGAGATGCCACACAACACTGTCGGGCGACCCAGGCAATGCACTGTGTAACCAAGTGCCACCGTCGGCACATACCTCTGTGCCAACATGAACCAGGCACTGTTGACACTGGGCGGTCCCCAGTGGCATCCCCAACGTAGGAGAGAAAACAAAAAGGGAATCCCGGGTGGCAACTGGCAGGATGCACTGGTCAACCAACCCCTACAGGCTGCATGAGATATCACAGGGTGGTCCACTGGAACCCATCACTTTACAGGTCCTGTGTGAAGCTGGACATACCTGCTGTGGGTTCCATGGGGGTAGCATTGTGCAGAGCTGTGGCACCATGCATCAGGGAAGGGGTGTTGTGTGCAGTCCAGTGGTGGCTGGCATGCCACCTGTGGGGTACTGCTGTGCCAGCTAGCACCAGCCAGTGTTGCCTGGGATGTGGGTGACAGGGTGGCGAGGGCAATGGTGCAACCAGTGTACACACCACCCTGTGAGTGGGGTGTTACGCCTGTGGGCGCTAGCATAGTCGGAGGATCCATCCTGGCGGTGGCTGGCTGTGCCACACAGCCTGCCTGTCAGTGGTGGAAAATGGCAGGTTCGGCCATGCCACTAAGGATCCCAGTGGCCACTGGCACGGTGGAACACCCACAGCTGTCCAGCACACTGGGGAACTGGGCACAGGGGGGTTGGGGCTGCGGTGGTGTGTGCCATGGGGGTGGCACCCGGCCATTGCGGTGCGGCTACAGGGGGTGGCCACTGGCATTACATGGCCAGTAACTGGATCATCTGTGTGAAGAACTGCTGTGTCTGCTCTGCCTCCTGTCTCCGTATCCGCTCCTCCAATGCCCTCTCCTTCCATGGCAGCTCTCTCTCCAAGTCCATCAGCTCCCTATGGTGCTCCTGCATCATTCAACGCATCGGTTCCAGCACCGCCCCAAGTTCGTCTGCCATCCGTGCTGTCTTCGACTTCCTCTTCCTGTGGTTCACCAGGGGTACCTGGTCACCTCACCGCTTCCCAAGGCTGCCTCCTCCTGCAGTCTACTGTCACTGGTGGTTCCTGGCATTTTGTCCTGCAGGGCCAAGGACACTGGGGAGGCCTCTGCTGCGTCGGTGCCCACCGATGTCCCTTTCACCTGGGTCTTGCCCTGGAATGGAAGAACACACCTGTCACCATTTCACACATGCAGGTACCTTACCCCCACTCCCCACGGCTAACCCCAGTCCCACACCCCTCCCCCCCATGCACCTGTGTGCCTATGCACACCACAGGTGCCACATGCAAACTCCTCCGAGAGCACCCGTACCACCACCCGTATCATGCCCATCAACATGTGCCGCGTGCCCAGACAACACCTCAACCGGCATGCCATATTCCAGCTCACACATTGCACAAAGCATGTACCTGTGGGGGCACTCCCACTGACACAGTCGTCATCGCCTACTTCCCTGGTGTGCACGTCCCCAGTGGTGTCCCCATCATCCTCCGTGTCCAGCTCAGGGCTGTCCACCTGTGAGCTCTCCAGGATGTACACTGGTTGGGTGGTGAGCCGTGTTCCAAATATGGTATCAAGCGTGTCATACAAGGGCATGCCATCTCGCACCCCAGCGTCTGCTGCTGTACCTGGTTTTATGGTACCGCAATTTCAGTTGCTTTATCTTGTCACGGCATTACTTTGCCATCTCGTCACCCCATTCTCAAACAGGTAGTCTGCTACCTTTTGATAGACATTAAGTGTTGTGCCTTGCACTGGCTAGCTCTACCTGCACCTTCTAATGGGTCCAGAACTCCACCAGCAGCTTTGTGGCCTCGTCTGACCAGGTGGTGCCGCGATCTGACATGGTCCTGCTGGCGGTCAGGGTGTCATACGGCTGTGGTCACTGCTTTTGGGTACAGGCCTGTCTACACTCCACCAGTCACAGGCAATGCTTGGGGGATGGGGTCACTCTGCAGTGGTGCTGGGGTGGTGTGCCCTGACACTGCTGTCCTCTGGGGGCTGGATGGCATGTGCCCACTCTTTGCCCTGGGTACCACTGTTGTTCCCTCCTTGCAGTCCTTGTATTGTTGCTGCTGGCAGCACCCCCTATTGGCACTCTGTGCCTCCAGTCTGCACCTCTAGAAGGTGTGTGTACCCAGCGCCTCATGGCCCCATGCTTATGACGTTGTGCAGGCACTGCTTTGCACTGTTTCCACCTCAGTGCAGTGTATTCGGTCCTTGCGTGCCTCTCAGCCCTCCGGGCGCTTCCTTGTTTGTTTGCCTCCCATGTGCCCCTCTGTACAGCACTGTCTGCTAGTCTAGCGGATGACTGGGGGCTACATGGTGGTGTGTTTAGATTGGTGCTGGTAACGTGACCATTACCGTAACTGTTGTAGAATCCACCTCCTGATAGGCTTGTGTAACAGTTGCGAAAACGCCTGCTGCAACATTACCAGTGTAAATGCATGCCGTTATGGATGCGGTTTACACCCTCTGTAATGTTATAGAAGGGTTTTGATGCTGCAGTGGGTACAGGGCCTAAAAGACAGGCTCCAGATACTGTTATCCCAAGCAGTACAAACAGGGGAAGACCTTACTGAGGCCATTCAAGAGATCAAGACAGATGTGCAAATATCAATATGATAGAGCACAATCACTATTAATTGAGCAGAAATTTGGAACACAGGGTACGATTCAAAATGTCAACCCATATGATAGCTGTGCACAAAGGGTAGGATCCAAATATATGGATAGCTTTAGAACAAAAACAGGTCTGTATAAAGCAGGGATGAAACTTAACACAGTTCAGGAGTATGTGGAAGCATCTTTTAGTAGTCAGCCACCAAACCCAACGCAGGATAACCAAGTTTCTTCACCACTTAGAGATCCCTGGGCTACTAGAAGCTACTAAAAATGGTTACCCCCATAACTAAGGGAGAGGTGGAAGATGTTATCAGTAAATTATAGAATGTGACTTCACCTGGTCCAGATGGGCAACCGGTGAATTTTATAAAAAGATCATGGATAGATTAAGCGACTTCATGGTGGTTATCATTAATGATTTATTAGCAGGTGCAGTCCCTTTCCCAGCTACACTAGCGGAGAGCCTATTAATCTTCTTCTATAAAAAGGGCGACAGGGCTGAGCTACAGAATTGGAGGCCTATAGGTCTAATCAATGTTGACTGGAAAACAGTGTGCAAAATATTATGTACAAGACTTGCTAATGTAGCTCAGGTCATGATTTCTTCTGGTCAGGCACATGGCATTCCCCAGTGTAGTATGGGGGACTTGTTGAGGACCATAAGAGAAGCTTTTGATTGTCCAGAATCATCCGGATATTTGATCTCACTCGACCAAGCCATGGCATTCGATACAGTTCAACATGAATACCTGTTTAAAGTACTAGCACATTACGGAATCCCTGCAAAAGGAATCCCTGCAAAAGGACTTCGTAGAATTGGGGAGGGGCCTAAGACAAGTAGCACACACAATATCCTTCTCTGAGGTGCTGCCTGTCAATGGCATGAGTGAGGCGAGGGTACTTTGCACCATGCAGTTTAATGAATGGTTGAAAAAATGGTGTGGAGCACAGGGGTTTGGCTTATTGGGGACTGGGGTTCCACCTGGAGGGACACCAGCCTATACTGGCAGGATGGTCTGCATCTGTCCAGGAAGGGAACAAGTCTTTTGAGCAATCGGTTTAAATGCTTCATTGGCAAGCTTTTAAACTAGTCAAGGGAGGCACTGATAAGCAGCAGGAAAATCCCAGCCTCTCCCTACAAAACAGGGTACTAAATGAGAAAAAGACCGAGGTAGAAAGGTCAGTGGGGGATGCTGCAACAGAAGGTAAAGCCATCTAAAAATGGAGAGCAATGAGTACCAATGCCCGTAGTCTGGGTAACAAGCTTCCTGAATTAGTGGCCTTGATGGAGGAGGAACATCTGGATATCGTGGCAGTCACAGAAACATGGTACACACAAAACCATGACTGGGACATAAACATACCAGGATACACTATCTACAGGAGGGACAGGAGGAGGCAAAGAGGAGGAGGTAGCTCTTTACATAAGGGAAGGAATCAGGCAACAGAACAATAGGGAAAACAGGGAGGAGAAGAAGCACTGTGGAGTAAATTTGGAGACCGGCAATGGCACCACAATCCGCACAGGGGTTATATACGGACCCCCTTCTCAGGGGGAGGAAATGGACAAGGAAATGATAGAAAGAATACTTAGAATGGCAGAAAAAGGGGAGATATTGCTGATGGGTGATCTGAATATGCCAGATGTTAACTGGAGTGCAGTTGCAGCAGCCATCTGGGAACTAGTGACCATCGAACAGTATGGTTCACAATAAACACAGCAATAGAGTCAAGCCATACAAAGACAAAGGTACTGGATTTTAGGAGGGCTGACTTTGCCAAAATGGGTGCGTGCCTAAGGAATGCACTAGCAAATGGGCAGGAAGGAGGGGTGGAAGAACAATGGGGAATAATAAAACTGCCATCACAGAGGTAACAAGCCTTGTGTGAAGCAAATTAACAAAACAAAGCGATGTAAAACCATTATGGTTCTCAAAGGAAGTAGCAGTGAAGGTTCAAGAGAAAAGAAAGCATTCAGGAAGTACAAGGAATCACAGAAGGAGCAGGACAGAGAACTGTATCAGTTAAAGCAAAGGAAGCTGGGAAGGCAGTCAGAACAGCAAAGGCCCAAACCGAGGAAAAGATAGCCAACTCTGTGAAGAAGGGATAAAACCTTTTATAGGTACATCAGGAGGCGAAGGAAGACCAAGGGAGGGCTAGTGAGGCTTAATAAAGAGGAGAGGAGGGTGGGCAGAGGGTGACTGTGAAAAGGCAGAGATACTAAACAAATATTTTGCTCAGTATTTATAAAGGAAGTGGGGAGGTACCTAAAACAAACAGTAGAAACACTCTGGATACAGAAGTTGATACCAGCCATTTACAGAAGAAAGGGTTCTGAAAGAACTCTTAAAACTGAAGGTGGACAAAGCAATGGGCCTGATGGGATTCATCCCAGAATTCTAAAAGAACTAAGGGTAGAACTAGTGACACCACTGACTACCCTCTTTAACAAATCATGGGAGGATGGGGTGGTACCAGAGGACTGGAGGAGGAGATGTGATTCCCTTCACAAAAGTGGGAGCAAGGCAGAAGCGAAACTACAGACCTGTTAGTTTAACCTCAGTGGTAGGAAAATGATGGAATCACTTTGAAGGAAAGAATTGTTGAGTATCTAGAGGCCAGAGGGCTCAGGACCCAAGGCAGCATGGATTCACAGAGGAAGGTCATGCCAGACAAATCTGATAGATTTCTTTGACTGGGTGACCAAAGTAGTAGATCAGGGAGGGCTGTGGACATGGCCTACCTAGACTTTAGCAAGGCATTTGACACAGTCCCACACAAAGATTAATATACAAGTTAGCCAGCCTGGGAGTGGGTCCCAAGATGACAGCCTGGGTAAAGAATTGGCTGGAGAATAGGACACAGAGGTAATAGTAAATGGAGTCCACTCTGAAGAAAGGGGGGTTACTAGTGGGGTACCCCAGGGTTCAGTATTAGGACCGGTCCTCTTCAATGTCTTTATAAGCGACATTGCAGAGGGACTGGAAGGAAAAGTATGTCTCTTTGCAGATGACACAAAGATCTGCAACAGAGTTGATGCACAAGGTGGGGTGGAAAGGATGAGAAGGGACTTGGCAAGGTTAGAGGAATGGTCAAATGTATGGCAGCTTAGATTCAATGCTAGAAGTGCAAGGTAATGCACCTGGAAACAAAACCCAGGGAAGAGTACACAATGGGGGTGAGATACTAACAACAAAAATGGAAAGGGACCTGGGGTAGTCATATCAGATGACCTAAAGGTGGGCAAGCAATGTGAGAGGGCAGCAAGGAGGCTGAGGGGATACTGGGATGCATAGGGAGGGCATCGCCAGTAGAAAACAGGAAGTTATTATCCCTCTGTACAGACAGTTGGTGAGACCCCATCTGGAGTACTGCATGCAGTTCTGGAGACCAATCTCCGAAGACATAGTCAGGATGGAAGCTGTCCAGAGGAGGGCAACTAAAATGGTGCAGGGTCTGCACCGGAAGACATATGAAGAGAGACTTAAGGAGCTGAATATGTATAGCCTCGAGGAAAGGAGAGAGAGGGGGGACATGATAGAAACTTTCAAGTATCTTAAGGGAATCAACAAAGTCCAAGAGGGTAGCATCTTTCAAAAAAGAGGTGCAAGAACAAGGGGCACAATTTGAAGACAGAAGGGGGCGGCTCAGAAGTAATTTACAAGTATTTTTCACAGAGAGGGTTGTGGATGCATGGAATGGCCTTCCGGAGGTTGTGGAGTCAAAAACAGTGGTGGAATTCAAGCATGCATGGGACAGTCATAAGGCAATTCTAGGGGTGGGGGTGGAAGAAGTAGGCTGCTGGTTAACTAGGATCTGCAGCTTATCCACTAGGTAGGGAAATGGGCAGACTGGGTGGGCCAAGTGGTCCTTATCTGCCGTCAAAATCTATGTTTCCCTGATACATTTATCCAGTGGATCAGGCCTTTATACAAAGAAGCTTCCTAGAGTCCCCTGGTTAATGGCAGAATTGGGAAACAAGTTAGGATTTGTAAGGGGGTACACATCAGGGGTGTCTGCTGAGCCCCTTTTGCATATCTTTCCTCGGGACCCTTTATTAAGGAAACTGAATGGGGAAAATGGAATTTCTCCTATTCAAGGCCCACGAGATCTAACCTTCCGCTGCCTTGGCCTATGCGGATGGGAGGGGGGGCCTATGGAAGTGGTAAATTCATTCTCCAAAATTTCAGGATCTAAAATAAACAAAAGAGCAAAGTATTGGAAATCCACAATCAAGGAGGAAATCAGCAAAACCCGGGGAATACCTGTAGCACAGCCACCCATAAAGATTTTAGGGATTGGGTTTGGGTCTAGGGATGCAAATGTTAACTGGGAGGCAGGCAGAAGAGAAGGTAGAAAATGGAAAGGTTACCCTAGGACCAAAAGAAGCGGTATATATGTACAAGACTCTTTACTGTGCTCTCTTTTTATCTGTTAGTCAAATCTTTCCTTTGCCAGTTAAACTGGAGGTTAAAATGTACAATACAGCATTCCAACTGATTTGGGGAAGTTACTTTTTTTTTTAATTGTTTACAGGTGCTTCCTGGGAGCACAGGGACGTTAAGTGACTTGCTCAGGGTCAAACAGTATATGCAAGTGGGGCTGTGGGATTCAAACCCAGGTATCATGCAGCTCAGAACCTTAAACCACTGCACTATACTGCCTCCCTGAATCCCATAAAATGAAATGCATATATTGTCCGATTAAACAGGAGGCTTAATATGTTGAACACAGTATTATTCTTTTTTCTATGTTTATATATGCCAACTTGTTACCTTTATTAAATAAGAAGCAACTGGAGTGGGTGTCCTTGTTACAAAGAGATGTACCTACTTTTGGCGAGATGGGAAACCCAACAATGGGGAAATTTCGAGCAATACCCAAAGGTATGTCTAACTATTTAATGGAAACATGTGGAAATTAAAGATTGGCAAATAACCACTACGAAAATTCTGCATACTACTAGGAAAACATTTTACCAGAGGATTCTGCAAACTGTGTGCTTAATGGCTCCATATATTATAGCACCAGACAACATTAATATATCTGAGGTTACTGCACAGCTGATAGAGCTAAGAATGCCACCAAAGGTATGAGATTCTCTGTGACTTTGCTGCCATTCCAGATTGAATGTTTGAGGTAACCACTTTCACAAAAGTGTCCCAGGCAGATCATGCCTAAGGGAGGGATGTGGGGCAGTAGTAGAGACCATGTTACGCCTCTTTTTTGAATGTGTATATTTGGTGGGTTTTTGGACATTATTGGCAAGTACATGGGGTATCCCACAACTCCAGACATGGACATATGACACACTTATTTATGGACAGTATGGAGGAGAGCGTGGAAAGGGTATCATAAAGGGTACAACTACAGTAGTGACGGCTACAATAAAATGGGTGCTCTGGCAAACCAGGTGTCAATACGTGTTGCAACAGAAACAGTTAACCTTATAAGGGATGAAGAATAAAATGGAACAAGAAATCCGTATGTTATATAACAAAGAATGTGCTACCTTCCCGCAGCTTTTGACTGTGATATGACGGAGGGGATGGTGTGAAGCTCCCTTTCTTCAGGACACAGGATACAGTATGTAGTATGTTTAGTAAATAAGCAATGTACCAGACTAGGGAATTTGGGGAGGAGGTGTAACATGGGGTAGGGGGAAATTGGGAATTACATTGTAAGAAAAGTAGAGAATAATGTATTACAAGAGAGCAGGGCTTCGGGGGGCTAAATAAGGGGATGAGACAAGAGGCTGTAAGTAGTTTGCACTATAGATGAGCTGTATAACTGCGTGTTATAACACATTGTATGTAAATTACGGACGAAGGCACAGTAGGGTGTAAGAGGAGACAAAGACGGGTGTGTTTTGTTTGGCTTTATTGTTGATGGGGTTAACAATCAAGTTCAATTTTTGTTTTCATAATGCAGTTAAGGGAGTATGTTAACCTGGGATGAGTGTGTGTATAATTGAACTGCTGTTCTGCTATACAGTATCTCTGTGAGTACTGACGTAGTTTTGTCCAATAAAAAGTTCCCCTACTCTGCCTGCAGGGGGCTTGCTTCCTGTGAGCAGAGGGGACTCTTGTCTGCAGTACCAATTTGGCAGATGTCAGGGTGGTTGGTGGTGGAACTGCTGGAAATAGTTTTGATTCTGACCTGCCTATAGCTTCACCCATGGAGTCAAAATATCTGACATTATGTATGAAGAGCTTAAAGGCTGCAATCTGCAGGAATAAATGAAAAAAATCACTCACCTTAGTAATTATGTTTTTCTAATGGAGTCTTGCTGTATTCTGACTATTGCAGTTAGCTCCAGCACTTGAACTGCCCTGGACAGAAGAGGGTTAAAATTATGTGCCAGCATAGACGTTGAGCTACTGTCGGTTGAAGCCTCTGTCTGCAGTACTTTGAAACCCAACAGTCAGAGTATTACGAGCTAAAACTCACTGACTCAACTAATGTGGAAACTGTAAAATTTGTACTAGCCAACTGGCAACAAAGGTTTTAGATTCCTAAAAGACTCAAGTCAGAAAACCCAAAAACCAGGTAAAAAAGCATAAAATTCTTAACTAATCAACACAAAGCACCCAAAACAACAGAAAGTGGGATGAAGACACCCCTGGGGTGCAACACTGCACCTGCCCCCCCCCCATTCCCAAAACCAGGTTCTGAGAGGGGAGGCAAGGAGGGAGGTCAGAAAACAGCAAGACTCCATTAGAAGAAACATAATTACTAAGGTAAGTAATTTTTTCTTCAAACAACATGAAGTCTTGCTGCATTGTGACTATTGCAGACTACCAAGCAGTGCCTCCAAGGAGGAGGGCCGGAACCTACTCTGGGAATAGGCTCTCAAGTACTGCTGTGCTAAACCTAGCATCACTCCTAGCCTGGATGTCCAGAGAGTAATGCTTGGTGAAGGTATGAACTGTTTTCCAGATGGCTGCTTGGCAAATTTCTAACAGAGGAATATCCCTGGCCGCAGCCAGAGATACAGCTGTACCTCTAGTGGAATGAGCCCTCAGGCCTGAGGGTGGAATTTTCCCCAGCTTTTCAAAGCAGAATTGGATACAGGACACTATCCACCTGGCAACAGTTCTCTTGGTGGCCAGCTTGCCCTTACCTACTTCCCCATAAGTGAGGAACAACTGCAGGGAGTCAAACCTGTGACCCTTTGTACGTTCTATGTAGTAACAAAGGGCTCTTTCAACATCTAAACTGTGCAGCCTTCGCTCTCCCGAGGAAGTATGATCAGCGAAGAACACAGGAATAGACACAGATTGGTTTAAATGGAAATCAGAAACCACTTTGGGTAAGAACCTTATATTGGTTCTAAGGACCACTTTATCCCTATGCAATGAAATTAAGTCAGATTCAACTGACAGGGCTTGCAGTTCATTGATACATCTGGTAGAGGTAATACTAACCAAAAACACAGTTTTCCAAGTCAAGTACTTGAGCTCTGCTGAGGACAGAGGCTCAAAAGGGGGTTGCATAAGCTGAGCAATGCAAACATTCAAATCCCAGGCAGGAGCTTCTTGGTACTTTGAAAATTTTCAGAATACAGGGTGAGATGACAGAGAGGAAGGCCTCACTGAGAGGAAAGCAGAAACAGCTGACAAATGTACCTTGAGAGTAGCTGGTCTGAGGCCTAGGCCATTAAGGTGCCACCATATAATCCAGAACTATAGATAATTCAGCAGTGTCGAGGATACATGCCCTTGGAACACCAAAACAATCTTTTCCATTTGGACTTGTAAGTTTTTCTGGTGGAAGGCTTTCGAGAAGCTTTGAGAATGTCCAGAACCCCTTGGGACAGTTGCAACTCTGCGTACTCTAACACTTCAAGAGCCATGCCTTGAGATTGAGAGACCAAAGATTGGGGTACCAAATCCTCCCCTGAGAGGAGGTTAACAGGTTGCAATTCCTAGGAAGAGAAAGGGAAAGATGGACTGCTAAAGACAGCAGCAGGGGGTACCAAGGCTGCCTGGCCCAGTTTGAAACAATCAGAATCACCTTGCAAGGTTGTGACCTTATTTTGACAAGAACTTTGAACAGTAGAGGGAAGGGAGGGAAGGCATAAAGACATTTCCCTTCCCAGTTCAAAATCAGAGCATCCAGAGGGACTGAGCCCAAGACTGGGGGTCTGCAACAAAACAGAGGAAGTTGGTGATTGTCTGGTGCTGCAAAGAGATCTATCTGGCGTGCCCACCTTGAAAAAATTACTTTCAACACCAGAGGGTCCAAGGACCATTCGTGATGGCCCTGGGAAATCCTGCTCAATGCATCTGCTAGTATGCTGTCCTTTCCTGAGAGGTAAACTGCTACCAGAGAGGTCTATAGGGAATAAGCCAGGGACCATATTTTCATGGCTTCCGTGCACAAGACCGAGTGCCTCCCAGTTTGTGGATATACCACATGGTGGTGGTGTTGCCTGTCCTGACTTGAACTACCTTGTTCTGTACTGACTGAGAGAAAGCCTGCAGGGCCAGAAGTACTGCTCTGAGCTCCAGGAGGTTGATGGAAGAAGGGACTCCTGAGGGGACCACAGGCACTGGGCTGCGAGAGTCCCCAGATGGGCTCCCCACCCCAACAGGGAAGCATCTGTGGTGAGGACCACAGAGTGAATCTGAGAGGCAAAGGAACTCCTGACTCAGATTGTCCAGATTCTGCCACCACTTGAAGAGCCTGGATAAGGGTCTGAGTAACAGGGACTAACTTGGTAAGAGGATCTTTCCTTTGGAACCAAAAAGCCTTCAGATGGAACTAAATGTCCCTCATCGGAAACCTGGCCCCTTGGACTACTGCTGTGGAAGCTGCCATGTGGCCCAAAAGCTGAAGAAAATGCCTTGCTGGTCGAGAGACCAGAGGGAGGAAGGAAGAGGCCAGCTGGGAAATGGCTGTTGCCCTTTCCAGAGGAAGGAAAGCTCTTGCCTTGACCGTATCCAACTCTGCTCCTATAAAAGTGAGAAGCTGCACAGGATTGAGAACTGACTTGGGAAGACTGAGGAGGAACCCCAAGGAAGTGAGAACTGTTGGGTCACCTGCAGTTCTGACTTGACTTGGTCTGGGGACTGACCCACAAGGAGCCAATCATCCAGATATGGAAAGATTGAAATCCTTTGGTACTTTGGTAGTATGGGACAAAAGAAGGCGATTTGCCCATCATGATTTGTCCTCCACGTATGTGGATCATTGAGTAAATCCCTGATTGGCTAGCCATTTGTCCAGTTTATTTTTAAAAGTCAAAATGTTGGGTGAGTCAACTATTTCCTGAGGTAATTTATTCCATATTTTAGGTGCTCTTATAGTGAAATAGTTCATTCTTTTGTTTGTTTTTGCTTTCATAATCTCCAGTTGTCTATTGTGTAATCTTGCAACTATTTTTCTAGTAGAATATTTTAGTCCACAGTTTTGCATCTGTTCTGTATGTTTTGTGATTTTGAATAGTAATAACAAATCCCCTCTGAGTCTCCTTTGGGATAATGAGTGTAGACCTGTTTGTTCTAGTCTAGTGGTGTAATCAAATTTGGAAAGATAAGGTATTAATTTTGTTGCTTTATATTGAATACTTTTGATTTTATTAATATCAGAAATTAAATAAGGGTTCCAAAAGGGGGAACAATAATCCAGATATGGTCTGACATGGGATCTATAGAGTGGAAGTAGACACTGTTCAGTTTTATTTATAAATGTTTTATTGATCCTTCTGAGGGTGACTTTTGCTTGATTGGCTATCTTAGTACAATGCAATGTAGAAGACAAGTTATTGTTAACTAAGACGCCTAGATCTTTTTCTACTAAGGAGATTTTAATAGCCAAATTGTTTAAATAGTATGTTTGCAGTGGATTGTTTTGTCCCAGATGAAGGGTTGCGCATTTAGAGACATTGAAGCACATTTCATTTGTAGACACCCATTGTTCGATTAGCAGCAATTCTGCTTGTAAACCTGAGTCCTTGGTTTGACTAATAGCTTTACCCGCGATTTTGGTGTCATCAGCAAATTTCACCATTTTGTTATTTTTAGATATGTACATGTCCCCAATGAAGAGATTAAAGAGAACAGGCCCCAACACAGAACCCTGGGGAACCCCGCTACTCATCCCTCTTTCTCTGGACATTACATTGTTGACCCTGACTCTCTGAGTTCTGTTATTCAGCCACTGATTTGTCCAGGAAATTAATATAGGTGACAACCCTATTTTAATAAGTTTTTAATCAATAGAGAATGGAAACTTTGTCGAACGCCTTGCTGTAATCAAGTAATATGACGTCCATAGGTATATTATTGTCTAAGTGATAGCTGATATGTTCATAGAAAGAAATAAGATTAGTTACATAAGAGAAACCATATTTGAACCCATGCTGATATAGGTCAGTTATTTTTAATATTTCTAGTTCATCTCTATTTTGATCTTAATGATTTTTTCCATAAGTTTGCATGGGATGGACGTCAGACTTATGGGTCTATAGTTTTCAGTTTTTGACTGGGAACCTTTTTGAAAATTGGTGCAACTATTGCAGTATGCATATTCATTTGGCACTGATGATTCGTTTAGTGATTTATTAAATAATATTTTTAATGGATGGGTAATTTCGTCTATTGTTTCCATTAGGAATCTAGAACTGATTCCATCAGGTCCTGGGCTTGTGTGTTTTTTGAGAGTATTGATAGCATTTTTTATATCGTCTTCTGAAATCTTTTCTGTGTTTATATCAATGATAGGGGGAACAGTAATGGTATCTGATTTATGTATATAGACAGTAGAAAAGTAATTATTAAATTCAGCACCTGTTTCTATGTCAGAGGTAATGGTTTGTGAGTTTACGACCAGGGGTCCAATTTGGTTATTGCAGTTCTTTTTCTTGTTTTAGTCGGAATATAAAGCTTTATGGGAGTCTTTTGTGTGAGCTATCTTGAATTCGAGATTGCGTTTTTTCTTCTTAAAAAGGCCACCACTACTGCTAGGCACTTTGTGAACACCCTTGGGGCTGAGGTTAGGCCAAAGGGCATTGCTCTGAACTGGTAATGGCCGAGGACAATTCAAACCTAAGGTACTTTCAGTGGGAGCACCTGATGGGAATGTGAAAATAGGCATCCTTGAGGTCCAGGGAGGCTAGCCAGTCCTCCTGGCCTTAGGGAGGGAAGAATTGTTCCCAGAGTCACCATTTAGAATTTTGGCTTTAAAGATGCTTGTTCAGGTATCTCAAGTCCAGGATGGGTCGCCACTCTCGTCTTTTCTGGGGTAAGGAAATACCTGGAGTACAAACCTTTACCCCAGTGTGGGTAGAAACTCTCTTTATGGCTCTTAAGGCCAGGAAAGATGAAACCTCTGCCTCTAGAGCAAGGGTTTCTGACATAGTTGTAGAGTGGAAAGGACCTGAGTCTCATTTTCGGAAAACATTTGTAACTGAGAACCAGTCCCAGGCTTACTACCTCCAGAATCCACATGTCTGAGGTAACAGACATCCAGTCCTGGACAAAGAAAGCCAGCTTACCTCCTACTGGAATGGGAGAGTCGACCCGGGCTGACACATCAGGGTGTCTGCTTGACAGGAGCCTTAGGCTGAGGGGTGGATGCAGCCCTGCTCATCCCCCCTTCTGCCTCTCCCTCTGAAGAACCCCCTCTGAGAAAAGGGAGAAGAGGCCTGCACTTCGTAGAAAGGCCGGTGAAAAGGCCTACCCCTGCCCCTAGCTTGCAGCTTTTGAGAAGCTGCCTGCCTCTCCTTGGCCTGGGCACACCTATAAGTGGTTCTGTACTCATCCATTTTCTTCATGTAATTCTCTGTCTGCTCCCCAAACAGAGAGTTACCCACCACAGCGAAATCAATGGCCTTAGCCTGGGTATCCGGTGAAAGGCTAGTACATCTGAGCCAAGCCATCTTCCAAAGAGCCACAGATGTAGCCATGACACATCATTGGAGTCCACAGCAGCATGAAACTGCACCATTGATGCCTCAATCCCATCAGCAGCCACCTCCTCCAGCTCCTTGGCTAACTGGGGGGGGAAGCCTGCTTAGCCAGTGAAGGTACAGTGTCCCACCTGGACTTCTGGTACCCGGCTGTATAGGCCATATAGTTAGCCTGCCTGAGTCCCAAAGATGATGCCATGTACTGTTTCTTTGCCATGGCACCTATCTTCCTGGAGTCCTTGTCTGGGGGGTGTGAAGCCAAGGGAATGTTTGCCTTGTCACAGGCTGCAGCCCGCACTACCCCAACATGGCTGCATTGCTGATAGAAAAACTCTGTATCCAAGCCTGATAAGATGTACCTCTTGTCCATTCT
Source organism: Neoceratodus forsteri (assembly GCA_016271365.2). Classification (NCBI taxonomy): domain Eukaryota; kingdom Metazoa; phylum Chordata; order Ceratodontiformes; family Ceratodontidae; genus Neoceratodus; species Neoceratodus forsteri. The sequence continues at coordinate 1,139,317,084 of CM028133.1, forward strand.
TCTGTCAACAGGAAGTACAGAGTTGGGAGACTTTAGAAGTTTCTGAGTCTGTTCCCCAAAGGACTTATGGAGGGGAACAGACAGTCTCTTAGACTCTGGGATGTCCATCATTCCAACAAAATCAGGCTCTTCCTGATCCTCCAAAGCCTCCTCCATGGGAAGCTGGAGGTTTTCAGCCACCTTTCTGTAAACAGATAGGGGAAGGGACTCAGAAAGCCCAGGAGGCGGAAACACCAGAAGGTCTGTCTGGGGAGATGTCCGGTTCACAGGCACATCCAGAACAACTTCATCATAATCATCCTGTTCAAAATCCCCTCCTCTTCAAACTCCAGTTCATAGAAGTCTTTAGGGAATAATCCTGAACCGGGGAACCGATCAAACGAGCCCCCTGCCAGAAGGCCCAGATATGTCAGAACCACACAAAGCGATTCAACAATCAAATCATTCTGGCCACCTCTTGATTGGGCCAGACATGAATGTCTGGATCCGAACCAGTCGATTTGTTTTTGCGCTTTCTCTTAGTAGGAACCGATCCCTCAGGATTGACTTCTCTTGCCTGAAGAAGTATCGCCCCTGGTCAGAGGGACTCCTTCTGGTTCACTGGGAACCGAACCGGACTGGCCTTCCGGGTCAACAGATTTCTCGGCCTCCTTGTCCCTAAGTCTAACCTAACCTTTTTTCCAGGATAGACTTAGGGAAATTCTTGCAAATTTGGCAGTCCGAATCGAGGTGGTCAAACCCCAGACAGTAAACATAGGCGGAGTGGTGATCGGCCTTAACAAAGACCTCCCCACACACACTGCAGTGTTGAAACCCAGTGGGCCCTTTTTTTCCTTGGGTTTCTCAGACATGGCCAACGTAACAAACTTAACCTTTATTCGGCAACCGCCAGGCAAGACCCCTCTATCAGTTTCTCACCATGTTACTGGTGCTGGAAAAAACATTTAAATCATGTTTTTTTTTTTTTTTGTTAAACCGATAGGAACTGGTAACCACACATTAAATTTTTCCTACAAAGATCCACTAAAGGATCGGCCTGATATCACAGATACCATCACGTGCCCCAACTTAGCCAGACGTGAATCTACTTCATCCTCCCCGACTTCAGAACATAATTTAGCAAGTGAATCTGAGCCACAGCCTGCTTGTGACAGCACTAACTCGACCCCATTTAAACTCATTGACCTATTCACTAACTTAGGCGAGTCAACACAGCTAAGGAATGCTGAGCATATGAAGTTCATGGGGGACATTGCTACAAGCCCTGACAGAAGAACTGTATTGCATAGTATGTTGCAGGACTCTTTAGGGATAAGGGAACATAATTATTTGCCTTCATTCAAGTGCATGGTGAATCTGTGTATGACTTAAGTTTTAAAAATGTGTGCACTTTGGAGAAAATTTGGGAAAAATATTGAGTATGTAAACATCTGCTACTCTGGAGCCTTTATGGTCATCCTCCTCATGAAATCAACTCTGAAAATTGTTACCTCATTATTTTGTAGCAGGAGGTGAGGATAGCGGGACGTCCAGTACTGGTTCAGGGCAGGCAGCACTACAATTTCAGCAAGACAACAGTTCCTCCTGCAACAGTCCATCATACATTTTTTTATATTTACAAAAAAAAAAATGATACAGGGATCAGAACCAGCTGTCCAAGTGTGACACCTCCTAGAACCAAGGCTACCATGCCCCTCCAAAGGACTCAGACCACTTTGTGGTAATCCCCCCTTCTAAATGGGGTAAAGGTAAACAAAAAGCAGAAGCTTCCACCCCCAAGAGAACGATCATCACGAGGAATACATTTCAGGCCTTAGCCAAGAGGCAGCAATGGGGAGACATGGAAGGGGAACACGGAGACTCGGATTCTTCTCTAGCCCCTTCCTCCTGTATGAACTTCTCCAACTCCCAGCTTGATCCCCCCCTCTTTGGCAGATGGAGGTAGGACCCATGCTAACATTACCTGACACTAGCTCCTCCAGAATGGCACTGTACTTTCTCAGATGCACCACCACCAAGGACTCTGCTTCTTCATCCTAAATGCATGCAGTGTTAAATCCTATAGAAAACAAATCTATACAATGCACCACCTTTCAGACTTATGCCATTACATGTATTTTCTCCAAGACACCTGTTTGATGTCTCCTTGTGAGCTTTCTCAAATTAAAACTGGCTGGCATCAGAGCTCTTCCTTTTGGTCATATGGAGAGGATAGGTTTGATGGCCTGGGTATTTTGTTTGAAAATTTTAATTTCCAAATTTTCTGGTTGGTAGACATGCTTGTAGACTGTACATACCAACACCACAAATTCAGGCTCATTAATGTATACGCCCCGTAGAGTACTGCCACCACACTGGACCTATTTAACAAAATTTACCCATACCTGTATTCCAACCACCAAATCTACAAGGGAGGAGATTTCAACTGTGGCCTTACTCTCTCAGATCGGGGCGGCTCCACCCAATGACAGCACTAACATACACCAAAAGGGCAAAAGGAGCATGCTTTCCAAAACTGACCCCGTTTTCCTTTCCCAGTGGGTCCAAATTGATGCACCTGCTCTATAACAATATCTAAAGGAAGTGAACGTGAACTGTTCAAAATCTGCCACTAATTATGCTTTGACCAAGTAGGTTCCTGTTTAGACCCACATTTCTTACACCAGTGGGTCCAGTCTGACCCATGTTTTAAACCCCCCAGTGCTCTCACTGGCTCCACCCAAAAACTTTTCGCAGATTCAACTGCCCTGAAGAAAATTATTCAGACTGCGGCCCTCATAGAGGGACATAATGCAGTACATGGTCCAGGTACCAAAACCTATAATAGAAGCTCAAACAATACCAGGATAGATTTTCTTTTTCTCTCACGGAACATTTCAGTCACACAGACAAGAATCACACCCTGTGAGACTTCAGACCATCTTGGGATCTCTCTGGTTTGCTCCCCCCTCAGGGAAATCTTTTCCTGGCCAACCCCACTCTAAGTCGAAATTGAATAGTTCATTGTTGATAGACCGGGCCATTTCAATGAATTGCATAGACCTTCTAAGGGCCAGGCTGTCAGTATTGGAAGCAACCAGATCCAGCTTGCAAATGAGCTCTGCTCAACGATGTTCGCCTGGATAAATAAAGATATTGATTGATTGATATTCCCCTCTGCAATGGCGGGAAGACACCAAGAGTGACATCAAGACTTTCTTCCTACGTACAGGGAGGAAGAGAACACTGAGTTCATATCTTCCGATACCTCACTCTCAAACAAAAACTACAAGAGGCCATATCTCTTTCTTTCACAGCCCAGGCAGACTACTCTCACACAATAAAGTTGATTAAGGAAGAAATGGAATCGGTCCAGTATAACCAAGCACATTCTTTATGAATGGAAGCTCAACATGGGACGCAAGGCTCTGATCCCTCCTTAGATATATACAGAGCTCAAGTTAACGACTACTGATGTCCCCTTGGGCAAAAATCCCATTGTTAATGCACTGCCTAAAATACTCTGCATCTGCATTTGACGTAGCCCTTCTTTGCTGTTCCAATTCATTGCCAGCCACAAATGGTGCAGTTTCACTTTAAATTTGATCTGCCTCCACTTTGAGCGCTGTGATCCACTGCACTTCAGGATTCTCCATGGGACACCAGTAAGAGGGGTGGTGATTGGTCCTGTATTTTTCCCCTCTATATCAGAGCAGTGATTGGTGAGGTGATAGTAATGAATTAAGGGGGAGGGGACCTATTTGTGCAGGAGTGGCCAAGAAATCACAGCATGGGCAGCGATTTGTTGAGGAAGCCAAGAGTGGAGTTCTGAGATTTGGCATTTGTTAGTTTACAACTGACTCTGCGGCGGCTGCACCGGTGAGTATTTTTTCGTAATTGTAGCCCTGTATTTCTGTTTGTGGTAGAAGAGAGGGATGGCAACTGCCAAAGGAAGACACAGCCCATCATCAAGGCAGTGGAAGAATTTCAACTGAGCCAGGAGAGGTGTGACAACTCATGAGAAAGGCAGCACAGGAAGAAGAATTGTGCCTGGTTTGGCGGTTCAGACCATGAGAGGTAATGGGGTCAGATGGAACAAAAAAATGTGTCTTTGCGTGGGTCGGGGAGTTTCTCAGGTGAATCGGGAAAAGAGTTGGACACACACTGTGGCGTAGATGTGTCTGGCCGTGGACTGGCTCTGTGGATCTCGGGGGAGCACCTGTATTCCTGTATAAGGATCCTGAGGCTGAAATTAAGAGTGACATTCACTGACACCAAGGCAAGTAAGAAAAAAGATGTTTCCTTGTTGGGGGGGTTAGGGTAAGGTGCACTGGCCATATGGTTTTCTCACTGTATTTATTTGGAGCTGTCTTACGTTACTGCCTCTCACACCGGAACACTGACAGTACTGCCCTGCCTGACACTCGAAAGAAAAAGTAAGAATGGTGTTTCATTGATCATACTTTACTGATGTGCCACCTACAGGCTGTAGCACCTCTTGTAATACTGTATTTATTCTGTAATTGCGTGTATCAACCCTACAGGAAGCACTTATAAGCGACATTGCAGAAGGACTGGAAGGAAAAGTATGTCTCTTTGCAGATGACATTAAGATCTGCAACAGAGTTGATGCACAGGGTGGGGTGGAAAGGATGAGAGGGACTTGGCAAGGTTAGGAGGAATGGTCAAATATGGCAGCTTAGATTCAATGCTAAGAAGTGCAAGGTAATGCACCTGGGAAACAAAACCCAGGGGAAGAGTACACAATGGGGGGTGAGATACTAACAACAACAAAAATGGAAAGGGACCTGGGGGTAGTCATATCAGATGACCTAAAGGTGGGCAAGCAATGTGAGAGGGCAGCAAGGAGGGCTGGGGGATACTGGGATGCATAGGGAGAGGCATCACCAGTAGAAAACAGGAAGTTATTATCCCTCTGTACAGACAGCTGGTGAGACCCCATCTGGAGTACTGTGTGCAGTTCCGGAGACCCAGTCTCCGCAAAGACATAGACAGGATGGAAGCTGTCCAGAGGAGGGCAACTAAAATGGTGCAGGGTCTGCACCGGAAGACATATGAAGAGAGACTTAAGGAGCTTAATATGTATAGCCTCGAGGAAAGGAGGGAGAGGGGGGACATGATAGAAACTTTCAAGTACCTCAAGGGAATCAACAAAGTCCAAGAGGGTAGCATCTTTCAAAAAAAGAGGTGTGCAAGAACAAGAGGGCACAATTTGAAGATAGAGGGGGGCAGCTCAGAGGTAATTTAAGGAAGTATTTTTTCACAGAGAGGGTTGTGGATGCATGGAATGGCCTTCGGAGGAGGTTGTGGAGTCAAAATCAGTGGTGGAATTCAAGCATGCATGGGATAGTCATAAGGCAATTCTGGGGGGTTGGGGTAGGAAGAAGTAGGCTGCTGGTTAACTAGGATCTGCAGCTTATCCAGTAGGTAGGGAAATGGGCAGACTGGGTGGGCCAAGCGGCCCTTATCTGCCGTCAAATTCTATGTTTCTATGATTGGTGACACCCTTCATTTATTTTTGGACAGAAATTTAAAAAAGGACAAAAGGCAGATATACAGGTTACTCACCTGCAACAGGAGTTCTAGGAATGGTATATGTTGTTCATCCACACTGTCTGGCAGGTATCTTTGCTGCTTTAAATCTTGCCGGAAGGTCTTCAAGCTGGCTCTTCCCAACCACCCGGGTGGTAAAACTCTCAGCTCCGCCCCATGGCGTAGATCTGGCCGCTGGAAGCTCGAGGTTGTCTGTCCGAAGCCGGGAGGTCGGGTGGGTCATGTGGATGAACAACATATACCATTCCTAGAACTCCTGTTACAGGTGAGTAACCTGTATTTCTAGGGACATGGATATGTTGTTCATCCACACTTTCTGGCAGACTCCTAGCAGTTCTCCGGGAGGAGGTTGGCAGCAAGACACCCCTACTTAGGAAATGGAGACTGAGAACCAAGGCCCCAAAACCAGCATCCCGGTGTGACTCAAGGTCGCGATCTGGTAGTGGTATGAAGGTATGTGCCAACTTCCAGGTGGCAGCCCTGCAGATATCCTGGACAGAGACGCTCCTGGAAGCAGCTACTCGATGCAGCGGTATGGCGGGTAGAATGAGCTCTATCCCTCTGGGAGGCTCCATGCCCGCCAACCCATAGCAGAGATCTATGCAGGAGGTGACCCACCTGCCTATCGCCTGCTTGGCTGCAGGTCTGCCAGGTGCGGCTTCAGCGTAGGGTGACAAACAGCTGGCGAACCTCTCCTCGAACTTCAGCCGTAGCGCCACTTATAGTGAGCGAGCGCCTCTAGGGTCCAAAGTATGGAGCCTATATTCAGCCTCCGAGGTGTGACTGGGGTAGAACACCGCAGAGTCAACACCTGGTTAAGGTGAAACCCGACACCACCTTCAGAAGGAATTTCGGGTGGGGCGCAGGACAACCTTGTCCCTGTGGAAGACCAGGTAAGGAGACTCAATGGAAAGCGCCTGGAGCTCTCCCATCCTTCTGACTGATGTGATAGCCACCAAGAAGGCGGTCTTCCACGACAGGTGAGAGATGTCACACCTGTGCATTGGTTTGAATGGCTTGCCCATGAGCTTTGCCAATACCAGCAGTAGATCCAACGGAGGTGGAGGTTCTCACACTGGAGGGGAAATGTCATCAAGGCCTTTGAAAAAGCGCCAGACCACCTTCTCCTGCGCCACCGACTGCTTCTCGGGCCATGCCCGGTAAGCAGAAATGGCTGCCAGGTGCACCTGTAGGGTCGTCGACCTAAGCCCTTGCTGGGAAAGGGACCACAGGTAGTCCAAGATGCTTGCCAAGGAACAGGAGGAAGGGTCCAGGCCCTCGCCCTGACTCCAAATGGAGAATTTCTTCCATTTGAAGGCACAGCATTTTCTGGTCGACTCCTTACGGGACGCCTCAACTACATTGAGGACCTCGTCAGAAAGACTCAAGGCCTGGAACTCTAGCTGCTCAGGAATCAGGCTGTCAGGTGCAGGGAATGAAGGTCTGGATGGAACACCTTCCCCTGACAGACTGATAACAGGTCCAGGTGAGATGGACGGTGCATCGGGAGCCTGGGGCTGAGGAGATCTGGATACCAGCATTGGCAGGGCCAGTCTGGGGCTACCAGAATCACCTGCACCTTGTCCCTCCTCGCCTTGAGAAGCACCTTGTGGATCAAGGGAAATGAGGGAAGGCGTAGAAGAGGCCTGGGGTCTACGGCCTCGAGAAGGCATCCCCCTACAGCGAGCCCTGCTGAGGGGGGCGGGCATGAAACAGCCTCAGCTTCGCATTCTCCCTGGAGGCAAACAGGTCCACCTGAGGTGTGCCCCAGTGGGAGAACAGATCTTGTACTATCTCCGGCAGGAGAGACCACTCGTGGGACACAGCCCCTATCCGGCTTAGGGCATCGGCCAGGGTGTTGGAGGCTCCTGTCACATGGATGGCTAGGAGATCCTCCTCCAGGCTGCGCACGACTGACCAAACGCGGAGAGCTTCCTTGCACAGAGGCATGGAGCGTGTCCTGCCCTGGCGATTTAGGTAGTACATGGTCGTGGTATTGTCCATCTGGACCTGAACCACTTGACCCCATGGAAACGGAGCAGAGGCGGTGAGGGCTAGATGAACCGCCCGAAGCTCCAGCAGGTGGATATGGCATCAGGACTCCCGAGGGGACCAGAGGCGTGCGCCTGTGCTCCCCAGATGGGCACCCCAACCCATCAGAGAGGCATCGGTCGAGAGAGAGACCGTCGGCTCATGGCAGACAAAATGGGATGCCTCCTGAAAATGAGCTGGACCGGTCCACCACTGGAGAGCGTTCCACATCCCCTGGGTCACCGTCACTAGCTGGTCCAATGGATCGCAGCGTTGTGACCACTGGCTGGCCAATCCCCACTGAAGGGGACGCATGTGCAAGCGGACGCAGCGGACCACGCTGGTGCAGGCCGCCATGAGACCCAGGAGGTGCAGGAAGACCTGGCAGGGCACGATTGCCCAACCAGAAATTATTAGGCAAAGGAGGAAAGAACTCGCTCCTGTCCACCAGGAGCCAGTGTTTGCCTCAAGAGAGCTCGAGCCTGCCCCTATGAAAAGAATAACCTGCTTCCGTCCGAGTTCCGACTTGGCCTCATTGATGAGAAGGCCGATCTGAGAGCAAACCTGGAGGGCCAGATCTCTGGACCGCTCCACTTCCTGTCTGGAGGGGGCTGCTATCAGCCAATCGTCCAGGTAAGGGTACACCCGGACCCCTCAGTGCCGCAGGAATGCCGTCACCACTGCCATGCATTTGGTGAAGACCCTGGGAGCAAGAGAAAGGCCGAAGGGCATGGCTGGGAACTCGTAAAGGGATCCCTCCGCTCAAAAGCGAAGGAATTTCTGGTGAGACAGACGGATAGGGACGTGAAAGAACGTGTCCCGTAGGTCCAGAGAACAGAACCACACGCCTTGTTCCAGGGATGGTATTATCTGAGCCAGAGTGACCATCCTGAAGGTCCGAGACCTTAGGAACTTGTTTAGGTCATGCAGGTCGAGAATGGGGCGCCAGCCCCCCATCCGGTTTTGGGACCAGGAAGTACCTGGACACAAACCCGGTCTGAGGGAGGGTCCGCCACCTCTCTGATCACCTCTTTCTCGAGGAGCAGAGCTGATGTCGGCTCGCAAGCCGACAGCGAGGCGAATTCCCGAGGCCCCCCGTGGCGACGGCCTGGAAGGGCAGGGCCTGCTCGAACTCCAGAGGCAGGCCCTTTCCTACCACTTCCAGCACCCACCGGTCTGTGGTGATAGCAGACCAGGCGGAAAGGAACTGGCGGAGCCATCCCCCAGAGGGGGAACCTGGGGTGGAGTGACGAGGTTGGGGGCGACACCCCTCAACCCATCACTGGGCAGGCTTGGAGGAGGGACTAGCTGAGGGACCTCCTGGGCCTTTACCTCCCTGCATCCTGGAAGAGGAAGCCGCAGGCTTGGGTTTGGGATGCCAAATGCGAGCCTGCTGGCCCTGATGCTGCTGGGCCGGACGTGCCGTGGGCGCAGACGGACGAAAGGGCTTGGGTTGCGGTCTGCGGCCCTTGTCCCTCTAGGCGGATGATCCTCTGGAGGCACCTTCCACTCCAGGGCTGAAGAGGTCGGTCCCCAGAAGGGGACATCTGCCAACTTGTGCTGGGTATCCCCTGTGAAGGTGGATATCCTCAGCCATGCCAGATGGCGCATAGCCACTGCGGCCGTGACTGACCAGGCACATGAGTCGCCGATGTCCAGAGCAGTCTGAAGTTGCTGCTTGGCCACTGCCCTGCCCTGGTCCCGCATCTGCTTGACCGTGGTCTGCAGGTCATCCGGGAGATGAGGGACTACCTCGTCCAGGGAGCCCAATAGGGTGTGAGAAAAGTGTGACTTCAGCACGGCCGAACTGGCCTGACAAAGGCCAAGGGAGGATGCAGTGTAGACTTTGCGTCTTGCATAGTCCAATTTCTTGGACTCCTTGTCGGGAGGCTTGTTCATGTCCCTGGCACTTCCGGAATGCCGGAAGACACTGTCGGTAACCAACCCCTCGGCAGAGGGGTATCTGCAAATCGGACAGGGAACCGGTAGGGACCAGATTCCTCATCATCCTGGCCAAAGGCACAGGGCAGGAAGCAGGTCGCTGCCAGAGCTCCAAGGCCGGCAGACAGTAGCCTCGGCCACTGGAAAGGCTCCAGTGGGTGAATCCTCGGTCCAATATCTCCGTTAGGGACACTTGGCCCGCTGGATATGGGCTCGAGCTGCATCCCGGTGGACTCTGAGATGAGTCTAGCAAACTCATGAAGGACGGTCGGGCTATCGCCCAGCGACTGACCTCGAGTACTCCAAAGTCGACCTGCCTGGAGAACAGGGGGGAATCGTAGTCGGACTCGGACGAGTCCGCAAAGAGCTGCCTTGGGCCTGAGCCACCCTCCACCTGCCGAAGGCAGTCGGGAGTGAGGGTGACACACAGCCTATGGGGCAGGCCCTGGGCCGACCGAGAATTCTTGGTCGGGGCCCCAAATTTCGGCTGTGGAGGCGGAGGTTCCACCAGAATCGGTGGGGCAGCCGGTTTCGGTCGAACAACAGGCCCGGGGGCAGGCGCCTCGGCTAGGGCGAAGGGTTGCTTCGGCCGCTCCGGTGAGAGCCACTTGATGGCCGGGGAAGGTGACGACGTCGGCTTGCTCCCGGACAGAAGGAGCTGCTGCCACATGAGGTCCTCGTAGCGTCGACGCAACTTGCGTCGAAGCCTCCCGTCCGAGGAGGAAGACGAGGACGCCGCTCACTACGGTACCGAGACCGCCTATGTCGGCGGGATCGGCTGGACTGAGAAGATGTCCGAGACCGAGAACCTCAGCGTTTCCGAGGAGGGTTCTGGGGCAGGGCAAGGGAAACCCGCGCTCTCCTCGGCTCGGAAGTTACAACCGTGAACTCCAGAACCGGAGGCACAGGCAAGCCCACGGTAACTTCAATCACCGCCGGGGGAACCAGGGAGTGAGAGTTTTCGGCTTCACCGGTCGACAACCCGCCTGACGGGTCGAGAAAAATCTCGACTGCGTCGACGGGTGTCTAGGTCAACTGACCTGACGGGGACACCGTGAGGCCAGTGGCCGAAGCCAAAGGGTCGACCGAAGTCGATGGTCGACTACTCGAGGAGGGGGACCTCTCCCACTCCCAAGAGCATCGACAGAGGGACTTGCCTTTGGAGTCCTTCTTTTTCGACCGAGAGGAAAGTCCTGAAGTTGTTGGTCCCTCTCACTTGGTGGAAAGGGACTGACAGAGCTCCTCAAAAGAAGCTGAATAGGAGGATCCCAAGGAGAGCGGGATAAAGGCCGCGGCCAAGGAAGACGAAGATGCGGCCTGCGCTGCCTCCTCCTCGAGGGGCGATCATCTGCTCGAGCTGTTCCACAGAGCCAGCCGTCAAAACCGGCCAAACAGGCCTCCTTCGACTTCATCATGGGTAATACTGGGCGCCCAAGTTGTAAACGGGTGGCGCGGTCTTCCAGGACATAGACCGAGAAGGAAGAGCACAGGTCGCTGGCCTGCGGGTCGTGCTCAAGGCCTAAGATGTAGACGCACATGGAGTGCGGATCCATCCGAGACATCTTCTGTCCGCATGGGCACCTCCGAAAACCGGGAGTCGATTTGTCCATCGCAGCCACGAGGGAGATAAATGACCGAAGTCTTGAAAACCTTAAAAGTTATTTCAGGTAAACTAAAGAAATAGGAACCAGTCTTATATGCAGAGCGTTAAGGAGGAAACCTGAGCTTCCAAGCGGGAAGGAAGATCTGGCGTCATGGGACGGAGCCGCGAGTTTTACCACCCGGGTGGGTGGGAGGAGCCAGCTTGAAGACCTTCCGGCAAGATTTAAAGCGGCAAGGATACCTGCCAGAAAGTGTGGATGAACAACATATCCATGTCCCTAGAAATAATTTTCCACCCACAGACAAGCATGAGAAACTTATAATACATTTCAAATCACAGACATTAACATTTTATTTATTTTGTGACAAGTCACAATTTTGAGGCAGTGACCCCAACTTTGGTTTCTGACCCCAACGTCTTGACGATATACAGATATATTTGATACATATATATATATATACACACATATACATATATGTACATAGAGGCACTGACAGGGTAAATGCAACCCACACAGAGGAACTTTTTGATCCTGCTTCCACTACCCCCCATAATTCCTTGCTGGACATAAAGCGAATCGCTAGCTCTTATCTAGCTATGATGTTTGGCACCACAACTCCTGTGGATAGTAGTCATAACTTTCCTTTCAGGTATTTCTGTTCCTCCTCCGTTCCAAGATATCGTGAAACATCTCCTTAAGCCTGTAACACTAGAGGAAACCCAGCAGTCTATAAAACGTCAACAGAAGCACACTTCCCCTGGATCAGATGGTCTTACTGCAGAATTATATATACAGTTTATTTTTTGCCCCCTTTCTGATGTTAATATATAACACCATCAAAAGCACTAATTCTGCTCCTAAAGCATTTTCTGACACTATTATGAATTTATTATTCAAGAAAGGGAACAGAGCCGATATACAGAACCGGAGACCACTAAGTCTGCTAAACGTAGACTATAAAATATTTACTACCATCTTGCTCAATAGGCTGCTCCCTCCTGCTGCTCAAATTATTTCTGAGGTGCAGACTTGTGCCCTTCCTGGCAGATCTAGCCTTTCCAACCAGGGCTTGATAAATTTTAAAATTAGGTACTTGTCCATGGACAAGTGGCTTGTCAAAAAGTAGTTGTCCTGGTGCTTGAGTTGGTAGTCCAGGTATAAAAAGGTCTATTTTTAGAGGAAAGTATAAAAGAAAAAATTACTCACCTTAGAAATGTTGTTTCTTTTAATGGAGTCTTGCTATATTATGACATATGCAGTGAGTCCCAACCTTCGAACTGCTCCAGAGGTGAAGGAGTTAACTTTCTGTAACCCCCCTGCAAATGGGGGTTCCCAAAACACTTCCAGGAGCTTGCTTGAATGCTCCAAGCCTGAATGGTGTTTGCTGCTAGCTATTTATCAGTGAGTGTTTTAGAACCTCTGGTACTGTCTCTTTAAGAGCTGTCTGCTTGCAGACATAATTAGTTTGTATGGGGACTGTGTGTTTTTTGATTGAGTACCACTCAAGCTGCTGCCAATTCACTCCATTTTGCAGTCACTAGGAGTGCAAAGGAACCTATCTGAAAGATGTAACTGTTTGCCAGAAATCATTTACAGTAATAATGAAATTACAGTTTGTCTAACCTACTTTCTTTTGCAGTCAGAACAGTGTCTGCCTAGTTCCCCATTCTGGTTTTGAACTGCTGAACTGGACCAATCAGTGTGGGGTAAGCTAGCTCTAAAATGGTGCCTTGGACGAATCAGAACTTGGACTCATAATCTGAGCCAGCCACAAGAGGATTGTATGAGCAGTGACTCTGGGAGATGTAGTTTAGACTTCAGCACCTTTTGGACCAACAGCAGCAGTCTATTGTGAGTGACAGCCAATCCAGTCAAGAACTGGGAGGAACTCAAAGGAAGTGCCCGTTTTGTCGGTTGGAGTTTGAGTTGAGCTTGGCAGTGAAGAAGGAAGGAGCCCTGTGTTTTTTCAGTGTGCAGTTTTAGTCAAAACGTGTAAGGCCCAGAGTTCCGTCTGCAGCTTGTGTAACAGCTTGTTAGGACTGAATCCGTCTGTGAAGAGAATCAAAGGATATCTGAAGAGTAGAAACCAGGCTCACCCTGTAGAAGACTGGAGAAATTGCTGAAAATTGCACTCGGTCTGTCAGGAACTGAATCTGCTGTGTGTTCTCCCGGTATTGTGCAGTAATTACGATCGGATACAGATGCAGCCTGCCTGGTATAGTGCTTTCTTTTATGTAAATGTGTGAAGAGGTTTGTGTACCTTCAAGTGAGCCCTGCTGACATTGAAGGACCCTATCTTATTTGGAGGTCGTGGAGTACTAATTCAGGGTCGCTTCCCTGTTGAATTGCCACATTAAATCCAAATGGAATTACTGTACTGTTGACTATTTAATTTTCCTTTTTCTTGTGTGAAAGGGCCCCTACCAGCTGCCACGGTTTGGACTAGCCACTAGGGCTTGGGTACTAGGACAGTAACTGATAGGGATAGGGCTTGCACAGAGCCATAGGTAGATTATTAGAGTGATAAGCTAATTAACCTGATTTCCCCTGTCCTTGTTATATCCCTAAATAAATCAGAGCTGCTTGTTTCAGTAAGTTATACTGCCTGGAAGTATTTGTCTATGTTAAAGTACTGTACTGTGATTGTTGCACTGTATCTCATTTCACAGGAAGTCCCAGTGCCGGAACCAGTCCTGGGGTAAGTGTATACTGTGAAGGTAATTCTGATATATTGTGTGGGCCATTAGTGGGAAGAAAGGGGTTGCAGTGTCCCAGAGGGCTGTGACCAAGTTAGTTTAAGTATTGCAAACCCTGACCTCTGGGGAGGCAGCACCACTATTGGATCCAGGCCCCTCAACCTGTTAGTGGCAAATCAGGCAGAGGTAGTAGCCCTGGGATAGCGCCATCTAGGGGTTACATTTCCATTTTCTTATCACCGATAAGAGGGTCTTAGCTGGCGGATTGCCATAAACGGGTAAGTTTGGTTAGGACTGGCACTATGTCTGAGAAACCCAAAAGAAAAACCGGGCCCACTGGGTTTCAACACTGCAGTGTGTGTGGGGAAGTCTTTGCCAAGGCTGAGCCCCACACCACCTGTGTTTATTGTCTGGGGTTTGACCACCTCAATGCAGACTGCCAGATTTGTAAAAGTTTTCCTGCAGCTACCCTGGAAAAGAGAATTGGTAGGCTCAGGGAAAGGGAGGCCAAAAAGTCTGCTGAACCGGATGGCCAGCCCGGTTCGGTTCCAACCGAACTGAGGGAGTGCCCTCTGACCAGGGCGAGACTTCCTCGGGCAAAAGGAGATCCGACTCTGAGGAGCCGGGTCCAGCAAAAAGGACTAGAAAATCAGCTGGTGTGGAGCCAAAACTTTCCTCTTCAACCGCTGAAGAGATAGCCAAAGCGATAAAAATAGTCCAGTGGCTTTCCCCGGTTCCTACTGAACCGGCACCATCGGGTAAGCGCCCGGTTCGGCCGGTTCCACCGGTTCAAGAGTATGAGTTAGAGGAGTATGATGAACCGGAGGAGGGGGAAGAGGAGTATGAGGAGAGTGAATGTGGATTTGAAAGTCTGGATGTGCCCATTGACCCGGACATCTCCCCAGACAGACCTTCAGGAGTGTCTCCTCCTAGGTTTTCTGAGTCCCTCTCATTTTATGTTTTATAAAAAGTGGTTGAAACCTCCAGCTCCTCTATGGAGGAAGCTGTGGATGATCAAGAGGAGCCTGACTATGTGGAAATGATGGATATCCCAGAGTCTAGGAGACTGTCTATTCCCTTGCATAAATCTTTTGGGAAACAGACTTTTAAAATTTTAAAAGCTCCTCACACTATACCTCCTGTTGATAAGAGAATGGACAAGAGGTACACATTGTCAGGCTCTGATACGGAGTTCCTCACACAACAATGCAGCCATGTTGGGGTAGTGCAGGCTGCAGCCTGTGACAAGGCTAATATTCCCTTGGCTTCACACCCCCTGGATAAGGACTCCAGGAGGATTGATGCCATGGCAAAGAAACAGTACATGGCAGCATCCTTGGGACTCAGACAGGCAAATTATATGGCTTATGTTGCCAGATACCAGAAATCCAGATGGGATACTGTTATGGCTCTAGCAAAGCAGGTCCCTGGCCAGCTTGCCAAGGAGCTGGAGCAGGTGGCTGCTGATGGTATTGAGGCATCCAAGGTGCAATTCCATGCTGCAGTGGACTCTAATGATGTGTCATCAAGAGTCATGGCTACATCCGTGGCACTCGCAGAATGGCTTGGCTCAGATGTACTAGCCTGTCACAGGATACCCAGACTAAGGCCATGGATTTTCCTTGTTGGGTAATTTCTGTTTGGGAGCAGACAGAGAATTACATGAAGAAAATGGATGAGTATAGGACCACCTATAGGAGTGCACAGGCCAAAGAAAGGCAGGCCACTCCTCAAAGGCAGCTTCCCAGGGGCAGGGGCAGGCCTTTTCATAGGCCTTTTTACCAAGCTCAGGCCTCCTCTTCTGCCGATGCCCAGAGGGGGTTCTTTAGAGGGAGCGGCAGACTGGGTACAAGCAGGCCTGCTTCCACCCCTCAGCCCAAAGCCCCTGCCAAACAGGCACCCTGATGGGGTTGCCAGGGCTGATTCTCAGCTACCTGTAGGGGGTAGGCTGGCTTACTTTGTCCAGGACTGGGAGTCTCTGACATCAGACAAGTTTGTCCTGGAAGTAGTAGGTTAGGACTGGTTCTCAGCTCAGAAAATTTCAAAGATGAGAACCAGATCCTTTCCACCTGCAAATCCTCCAGAGGCTCTTGGCTTAGAGGCAGAGGTCTCTTCCTTCTAGCTCTCAGAGCTGTGGAAAGGGTTCCACCCTACACCAGGGCAAAGGCTTGTATTCCAGGTACTTCCTTACCCCAAAAAGACAGGAGAATGGCGGCCCATCCTGGATCTCAGATACTTAAACAAGCACCTTTAAAACCAAAATTCAAAATGGTGACTCTGGGAATTATTCCTCTCTCAGACCAGGGGACTGGCTAGCATCCCTGGACCTCAAGGATGCCTACTTCCATATTCTCATCAGAAGCTTCCATCGAAGTACCTCAGGTTCGAGCTGCCTCAGGCCATTACTAATACAGAGCAATGCCCTTTGGCCTCACCTCTGCTCCAAGGGTATTCACAAATGCCTGGCAGTAGCAGTTGCCCACCTAAGAAGGCAAAAGATTGCCATCTTCCCTTACCTGGACGACTGGCTCATAGTCGGCCAGTCTCCAGACCAAGTCAAGTTACATCTACAGATAACTCAGCAACTGCTCACTTCTCTAGGTTTCCTTCTGAATCTTCCAAAGTCAGTTCTAGAGCCTGTCCAGCTCCTCACCTTCATAGGCGCTGAGTTGAACACAGAGAAGGCCAGAGCCTTCCTTCCTTCCTCTGGACAGAGCAAGGACCCTGGTCTCTCTGGCCTCCTCATTCACCCTGCAGGTCTCTCAACCAGCAAGGCACTTTCTACAGCTCCTGGGGCACTTGGCTGCTTCTACAGCAGTAGTGCAGGGAGCAAGATTTCAGATAAGGGACATCCAGTTCCATTTAAGAGCCTTTTGGTCTCAAAGGAAAGACCCTCTAACCAAATTGATCCCAGTGACTCGAACCCTGATCCAGGCCCTACAGTGGTGGCAGGACCAGAGCAATCTAAGACGGGGTTCCTTTTGGCCCTCAGTCTCACTCCTTAATCCTTACTACAGATGCATCTTTCTTGTGTGGGAGCTCACATGGGCGACTTACTACCCAGGGATTGTGGTCCCTCAGGAATCTCTGCTCCACATCAATCTGTTGGAACTCAGAGCAGTTTTTCTAGCACTTCCAGCTTTTTCCAAATCTATTCAGAACAAAGTTATTCAGGTCAGAACAGACAACACCACCACAATGTGGTACATCAACAAGCAAGGGGGCATTCGGTCTATGGCCTTGTGCACCGAAGCAATGAAGTTGTGGTCTCTGGCTTACTCACTGAACACCTCCCTTATGGCAGTTCACCTCCCAGGCAAGGACAATGTCCTGGCAGATGCTCTCAGCAGGATTTCCCAGGGCCATCACGAATGGTCACTGGACCCTCTGGTCTTGAGGTGATATTTGCCAGATGGGGCACCCCTGCAGATAGATCTTTTGCAGCCCCAGACAATCACCAACTTCCCTTTTTTGCTGCAGGCCCCCAGTGTTGGGCTCAGTCCCTCTGGATGCCTTCCTTCTCAGTTGGGAAGGGAAGTTTCTCTATGCCTTCCCCCCTTCCCTCTCCTGTTCAAAGTGCTAGTCAAAATCAGATCTCAACCCTGCAAGGTGATCCTGATTGCTCCAGACTGGGCCAGACAGCCTTGGTACCCACTCTTACTGTCCTTAGCAGTCCATCTTCCCCTGTGTCTTCCCAGGAATCACAACGTGTTAACCTGTGCTCAGGGGAGAGTTTGGTACCCGAACCTCAAATCTCTCAATCTCAAGGCCTGGATCTTGAAGAGTTAAGAGTTTACTGACCTACACCTCTCCCATGGTGTAATGGATATCCGGAAGGCTTCTAGGAAGCCTTCCACCAGGGCTACTTATAATTCCAAATGGAAGAGGTTTTCCATATGGTGCTCTGGGAAGCATATTTCCCCAGAATCTGCTGATTTACCCACAGTCCTGGATTATATGGTCCATTTAAATACCTTGGGGCTGAGACCAGCTACCCAGAAAGTGCATTTGGCAGCTGTGTCTGCTTTTATTACAGCAGGAAAACCCTCCTCTTTCAGCTCATCCTGTATTCTCAAAGTTTTTTAAGGGATTGCTTCACACCAGCCCTCCATTTGGGGCCCCTGCCCCTGCCTGGGATCTTAACATTTGCATTGCTCAGCTTATGCAACCCCCATTTGAGCCTTTGTCTTCAGCAGAGCTTAAGTACTTAACTTGGAAGACTGTGTTTCTGGTAGCCATCACTTCTGCCAGACGCATAAGTTAATTACAAGCTTTGTCAGTGGAGCCTGATTTTATCTCCTTTCATAGGGATAAGGTGGTCCTCAGGACTAACAGGAAGTTCTTGCCTAAGGTGGTTTCAGATTTCCACCTCAATCAATCTGTGTATTTCACTGACCATTCCTCCTCTGGCGAGAGGAGGCTGCACAGCTTAGATGTGAAGAGAGCCCTTAGCTACTACATAGAGCGTACCAAGGGTCACAGGTTTGACTTCCTCCAACTGTTCCTCACTTATGGTGAAGTTGGCAAAGGGAAACCTGCCACTAAAAGATCCATTGCCAGGTGATTGTCTCTTGTATCCAATTTTGTTATGAAAAACTGGGTAATGTTCCTCCCTCAGGCCTGAGGGCTCACTCTACCAGAGGTACAGCTGCTTCCCTGGCTGCGGCCAGGGACATCCCTATCCTAGAGCTATGTCAAGCAGCTACCTGGAAAACAGTTCACACTTTTACCAAGCATCACTCCCTGGATATCCAGGCTAGGAGTGATGCTCAGTTTGGCACAGCTGTGCTTCAGAGCCTATTCCCCAAGTAGGTTCTGTCCCTCCTCCATGGAGGTACTGCTGTGTAGTCTGCATATGTCATAATATAGCAAGACTTCATGTTGCTTGAAGAAAAAATTACTCACCTTAGTAATGTTGTTTCTTCTAATGGAGTCTTGCTATATTATGACCTCCCGCCTGCCCCCCTCAGAACCTTTGTTTTGGTATGTGGGTGGGCAGTGCAGTGTTGGCACTTAGTAGATGCCCACCTTGTTGTTTCACCCTTTTTGGGGGTGACTTGGTGTTGTGTTTTTCATTTTTGGGTCTCCTGACTTGAGTATTTGTTTTGGGACCAAAAATGTGTTCTTGTATTTAGTAGCCATTTGGCTAGTGTAGGTTTACAGCTTCCACAGGACCTCAGTGAGTTTAGCTCAGAAGATCAGATGGTTTGAGTTTGAAGAACAACAGACAGAGTTTCAACCGAGCTTGAGCTCATCGGTTTCCCAATCGTGTTACGGGTCGTGGAAAACGTAATAAAATCCATTTTTTTAGAACCGATAAGAACCGTAACCACACACTAAAAGATAGATTAAGATAATTTAAGCAACTTGATCTGTTCAAACCGAACCAATAAACCGCTTACAAGTTCCACACAGAATAGAAATAAATGTAAAACCTATCTAGTACTCACAATACCACAGACAGAGTCTGAACCGACCGTTGCGGTTTAAATTTGAGAAAATAATACTTTAACCGACAAAATGAACCGAGCAGAAGGAGAAATCTCGGAGGACTGTTCAGTGAGGCGGAGTAAAGAATCTGACAGTTTGAGTTTGAAGAACAACAGACAAATTTCAACCGAGTTCGAGCTCAGCGCTCCATGCCTGGCATGGAAAGTTAACTCTTTCACCTCAGAGCAGTTCAAGTTTGGGACTCACTGCATATGTGATAATATAGCAAGACTTCATGTTGTTTGAATATGGTAGCTTGATTCAATGCAAGAAGTGCAAAATAATGCACCTACGAAACAAAAACCCAGGGGAAGATTACACAACGCGGGTGGAGGTAGTAACAACAACAAAAATGGAAAGGGACATGGGGCAATCATATCAGATGACCGTAAGGTTAGCAAGCAATGTGAGAAGGCAGTAGGGAGCGCTGGGGCGATACTGGGATGTATAGGGAGAGGCATCACCAGCAGAAAACAGGAAGTTGTTATCCCTCTGTACAGATAGTTGGAGAGAGCCCATCTGGAGTACTGCATCCAGTTCTTGAGACCCCATCTCCGCAAGGATATAGACAGGATGGAGGCAGTCCAGAGGAGGGCAACTAAAATGGTGCAAGGTCTGCAAGAGAAGCCATACGAGGAGAGACCAAAGGAGCTTATTAATATGTAAACCTTGAGGAAAGGAGGGAGAGGGGAGACATGATAGAAACTTTTAAGTACCTCAGTGGAGTCAACCAAGTCCAAGAGGGTAGCATCTTTCAGAAAAATATCTGCAACTATAACCCCCTTGCAAATGGGGGTTCCTAGAAAATGCCAGCCTGGAGCTTACTTTAGCCTGTTTGTTCTGTCCTTCTCCCTGTGTCTCGGGCTTCTCCCAACTTGGTCCCTAATTTTTCTGGCTTCCCAGGTCCTGTTTGCCCTTATGTGTGCCCCAGCTTGCAGTCAAATGAAAATCCAGCCCTCGGGGCTTAAATGCTTGACCGCAATCTCCCGCTGCAAAAGTGCAACCTCCAGGGGCAGCGGAGTCGCGCTGGTGCACAAAGTGCCTTGATGTGGAGCCACTTGTTTTGTGGTCGCTGGGACTGTGCTGGGTCCCAGGATCCCTTCCATCTAACTGGGACCCGTGACCACGGACAGCCTGCTGGGGACCGATCAGATGGGAATTAAAGAGACCTGACTGGGGCTCATTTAAGTATGCCTGGAAGGGGCCCCGGTCATCTGTATAATGAATAATAGTGTGCCTGGCTGCCTCCAGGGTAGCTATGTTGGGCTCCGGTTGAAAAGTAAAAGAAGTTAAATGTTTTAACAGTGAAACTTGTTGTTACATATTGGAGAATGACTGTACATGTGAGGAGAAGTGTTTAAGTTTAAAATAAATACGGTTTCCCTGGCAATTTATTTATTTATTTAGTCAATCATAGGAATTACAACCATTTGAGACATAGACTCATTTACAAACGCTCCGCGTCAGCATCATACCTCTCAACTGTACCACATTACAAGGAACGTTTCTCATTTTACTGCACAAAAGCTCCCTGTTCCACATTCTGAGGACTTGTTCCACACTCAGTATTAACATTTTAAAGCAAACATCTATAGTAAATGATGCCAAAAATGTATTATTCAATTAACAGCAGACTTTCTGAACATAAATGCAAACCTTTTAATAGTGTTCTGAGCCTCCTAGGTAAAGATTTGATTAAGTGTTCCACATTTTGCTCACTTGTTCCACATTTTGAGAGGCAATGTTCCACATTTGGGGGACAAAAGGTTGAGAGGTATGGTCAGCATAGTCATACATTCAGAGAGTACATTAGTGGGACATTGTATTTCAAGTAATTACATATAATAGCCAAGGTGGCTGAAAGTCTATACATGTAGCAGTTAGAGTATTGATATTATGACAGTGGAACAATTATAATACAAGTGCAGCCTCTGGGGTATTGTCGTATAGTAGTAACAATGATCTATACAATAGTGAGACAACACAGTTTTAAGGAAGTATTTACATATAGTAGCTTGGGTGGCTGTTGACCTATACATTTAGTAGCTAGGGTATTGGTATTAGTACAGGAGGTATAGTTACAGTGAAGGTGCAGCCTCTAGGGCATCGTCATATAGCAGAGACAGAGATCAGCAGCAAGATGTCCTAAACAGTTAGTCCTATACAACTGGTAGCAATGTCAATGGGGAGCAGCCATAGTGCAGCTTTGCATGGTCAGTTAGGAGGTTAGCAGCTGCACTGGCATTGGCGCAAGGAGAGAATGTGTCTTTTTAGGAGGGTCTTGAAGTGTCCTAGATTGGGAATGGAGGTTATGGCTGGGGGGGGATCTATAGGGGAATGATCTCTGAGCAAGGGAGGTTCTGACCCTGGGCATGGTCCACAGATGCTTGTTGGCAGAACGAGTGGTTGCAATGCAGGAACATGAGAGTAGTGAGGCTGAGACGGACCCCCAATGGAGTTACCCCTAGGTGGATTTTTTTTGTGAGGAGAGAGGATTGATATTGTAGTCTTTCCTCAAGGGTGAGATGTTTGTAACAGCGCAGAGTGCAAGTATGGGAGCATTTGTCTGCACCTAGTAGGAGTCGGTACACTTTAATGGCTATGTGAATTTTGTTTAGGTGGTGGTGTCCACAGCAGAGTAGATAGGGAGCCCCAGTCAACGAGAGAGAGGACAGAAGAGGTGACAGCCAGGTTGAGAGCCTCTGGTGTCAGGCAGTCTTTGTGCCGTATAGGAAGTCGACGCGGTATTAATGGCAGAGGTCAGGATGTTAATGTGGGCATGGAAGGATAGGAGGTGTCAAAGGTAAGGCCGAGGTATTTATAAGTAAGTACTTGTTCCAGAGGAGGTGAGCATAGGAAAGGATTTTTAGTTCAGTGTCCTTGGTCTTGCTCTGCCAGTGGGCAAATAGCATAGCTTTAGTTTTTTGATGTTGACCACAAGTCTGCGACTGGTGAACCGACTTCGATCTAGTTGGATAAGTGTTGGAGGGAGGACTGTGGGTTGTCAGGGCAGGGTGTGTGGCGTAGAGAACCGCATCATCAGCAGGTTACCAGAGCAGGATTTGGATAGTGCATTTAAGTAGATACTGAAGAGTAGGGGGCCCAATATGGATCCCTAGGGGACCCCCGAGTGGACAGGCAGGGTGGAAGATAGGGTGTCATTTATCTTAACACATTGGGATCTGGAGGTAAGGTAGCTATTAAACCAAGAGAGTGGTCCACATGATAGACCAGTGTGGTGGAGTGGGTGGGAGACCATATCAAAGGCCTTAGAGAAGTCCACGAAGATGGCTCTGGCCAGATGTTTACGGTCAAGGGCAGAGTGAATGAAATTGGAGAAATCGATGAGGGCGGTGGTTGTGCTATGGCCTGATCTAAAGCCATGTTGTTCACTGCATAACAAACTGTGGACTCACATATACTCAGTGAGTTGATCGGAAATTATTTTTTCAAGGGCTTTTGAGAGAGTGGGAAGGATGGATATGGGCAGATAGTTGTTGGGGTTGGTATTGTCTCCACTTTTTAGTATTGGGGTAATTGTTGCAGTTTTCCAGGCTGTAGGGAACTGTCCCAAACATAGGGAGTGGTTAAGGAGGTCAGTCAGGGGAGAAAGAACAGTGTCAAGAACCTGGTAGAGGATTTTCATGTCAAAGGAGTTTCTGCAGGGGTCCGGTGGCGCTGAGGGTTGAGGCGCTGGACGCCACACCTCGCACTACGCTGGTGACCCGGATTCAGGAACGGACTCGGGTGGCCGAGGGTCGGTAGGGGAGAGGGAGGATCGAGCATCCCAACGGATGCTCTCCTCCCTCAGGGGTGGGAGACCAAGAACGCACCTGCGTTCTGCATCCCTTCCACAGCCAGTGGAAGCACCAGCAACAGGAAGGATGGAGGCCAGCCGGCCCGTGGCGCTGAGGGTTGAGGCGTGACGCACACCTACTCACGCCGCGCACCCGGGTCTGAGGAACGGACTTGCCGCCGGGGCTGCAGGGGAAGGAAGGATTGAGCGTCCTATGACAGCTCTCCTTCCTTTGGGGTGGGTGAGGGATACATGCGCCACTGCAGCGACTCCAACAGCGTGTGCATTTGACAGGGAGGAGAAGCCGGCAGACGTCTGCACGTAAGTGCGCTGACGTCATTGCACGTCCGCTCTCTAGGGGTATATACTATACAGGCCAGGGACTCCGCCTATGAAGCCCCTCCCAGGGGTTCCTCTCAGGTCGCCGATCCCCCAACCAGTTACTAGGACCGCGGGCTGATATGGGTGCCAGCTCCGCGGCCCCATCCTCTGGGGGGTAAGCCAGGGGTGACCGGGGGAATCGGCCGACATGGAGGACCTCAGGGGGCCGTGACCAGGGTGGATACTTGGCAGAGTATCCCTAAAAAAAAAAAAAAAAAAAAAAGGATGGGATGGAAGCGGCTCCGCTCGCCAGAGCCGGGAGGGGGACGTTGCAGCTACATGAGAGGCTCGTGTGAGCCAGCACGCCACTCACTGGACGACGTCCTGCCTGCCTCAGAGGGTAGGGATCTAGGGGAAAACGGAAAACACCTCTCAGCAGCCCTGGATGAAAGCCGCTCCGGTTCCATCCAGACCACCAAGAAGGGACAGACCCCACTGTGCAAGGAGAGGGGGAAGAGGCACTCTTGGGGCAGATCCCATGGAAGGTGGATTGGAGGACATGAGTGGATGGAAGGAGTGGGCACCGGGAGTAGATAGGAGGGATAAAGAATAAAGTAAAAAAAAAAAAAAAAAAAAGGAGTCTCTGCAATAGTTGGAGCCACCGAGAGCTTTGGAGAGGTAGGATTTTGCTTCCTGCTTTGTAATGACCCTAAGGTAGGAAGGGGGGTGCTGGAGGTTTGGTTCAGAAGAAGCTGGGATATGGTCGAAAAAGTCACTCGGGAGGACTGTACTAAGATCAGAAAAGGTTGAGTTAAGGCAGTTAGCGATAGCCTGTGGGTCGGTTGAGGTGGCATTGTTTATGAAGAGCTGGGAGGATGGGGGGAGGCAGGATTTGCCATTAAACTCTTTAATGTTGTCCCAAAACTTTCGTGCACTCCCCCAGGAGGAAGCCAGGGTGTCTTTATAGTATTCAGCCTTGACCTTGCGTATGGCCCAGGTGCACCTATTGTGTTCTGCTTTGTATGCTAGTCTGTCTGCTTGGGATCCAGATTCAACGGCTCTGTGCCAGAGGTCATCCCTTTGTTTTAGTTGCTGCCGTAATGTGGGCGTGATCCAAGGGACATTATGTTTTACAGTTTTCAGTTTAGTCAGGGGGGCAAAATGTCACATGCTTTGTTGAAAGAGCATGCGAAGTAATCAAGGGCTAGGTCAATGTTAGGGGCCTGGGTTACAGGGGCCCAGTCCCACTGGGCCAGCTAGTGTTTGATTTTTTGAAGGCCACCTGGTTACAAGTGTCTGCAGGTGGCGACACTAGGTTGGGGTTTGGGCAGGTGACATGACCAGGAGCAGAGGATAGGGGAGTGGTCATTCAGAGAGTCTGGGAGGACCAGCAGGTCAGAGATTCTATGTTGTCAGTTACTTAGTAGTATGTCCAGTAGGGTCTAGGAGCCGTTTGCAGTGTTTACCCTGGTGGGTTGGTGAACCAGCTGGGTATGATCCAGCGCTGCAAAGGCATCCTTGATGGCAGCTGCTGACTTGGCGAGCCCATTAACATTTAGGTCACCAACCAGGATATGCTCCATTTTTGGGGGGAGGCTGGAAATATAGTTTGTGAGGGATTGTATGGCCATAGCTTGGTTGCGTGGGGGAACATATGCAACTGTGATGGTTAGGGGAGCTCTAGCTCAGAACTGACAATCAGGGGTGGCTGACCACTAGACTAACAAGGCCTTTGAACTATATTGCAAAATCAGCAATTGGGGGGGGGGGCCACTACATTACCGTCTGGTGCACAAACGAGGAAACCGCTCGTACCCCCTCTGTTGCAAGGTGATGAGAGTGTGGTGCTGGGCTGTAGCCACAAATGTGGGCCCTATACTCCTTGCAATCTACATTAACAATATTGATGCCAGCACCCATATAGCAAGCATACATCTATTCGCTGATGATACGGCTCTTTATACCACTAGCTCCTCCTCTGAAACAGCGCATAAGGAACGCTAGCAGGACTTTATCACCCTTCAGCACAATTTGCTAAAGCTTAAGCTATTGTTCAACGCAAAAAAAAAAAAAAAAAAAAGCCACTATTATCTCCCTCCATCCTTCCCATGCCACAGTGCCCCGGCACAAGCCCAGATTCACACACTACTAGGTGAATTACTGGAAGTTGTGGACAAGTTTAAGTACTTGGGATTCTGGTTAGACAACAGTCTAAGCTTCACAACCCACATGTTCGAGCATAAAAAAACCGAAGGCAATGATTAGGCATCTTTACTACAAATAAAGCGGACTTGTCTCTTCTGTAACTGCCTACGCAATGCCATAATTGTACAAATGTATATTATATTAGCCACTCTTCTGTCTGTATTATCTTTGTTCTCTGTTCATCTAGGTACTGTCGCTATGTATTGTCTGTAAACTCTGTACCTCTCTGACATGGAGCCTTTGTAAAGAAGTCTCTGACTCAAAGGTTTGTAATTCCGATACTGTTCAATAAATAAATCTTCTTTCATATCAGAAACTTGCTTATACTAGAAGCCAGAAAGAGACTAGTCCAAACGACCTTTCTTCATACGATTGACTACAGAGACTTTCTCTATAGCCACTGACCCACTGCAGCCTTAAATAAATTAAACATTCTCTACCACCGTGTCTTAAGGTTCTTCCTGAATGTACCCCTACGCCCTCACCACTGCCTTCTCTACGGGTTGCTGGGCTGGTTCTCCCTTTCAATTAGGAGGCACAGAAATGCTCCTCTTTGGTTTTACAGGACCCCAATTGATCGACTGCCTACCTACATCTCTGACCTCTTTGGGAAAGCTTAGGGGGTATATGGCCTCAGAAGACTCACTCTGGTAATCTTCAAGGTACCAAGAAAAAAGATGTGGCATGGTTCAACCGCCATCTACTTCTCTCCACTCTCTATGGAACACAGCCCAAAACAGCCTAAAATTAGCCTTCCTGCCTGGGCCACACACTTTCAAAACGCTGCTCACATGCTATCTAAGGGATACCTGTGCCTGCCTCTTGTAAACTTATAAGTACTTTGTCATACTCCTGCCTAGGCCATTGACAACTTTAGCTCTAACTCTACTAACACCAGCACTTCTTTTCTCTCGTCTCTCCTGGCTCCTACAGCAGCTCTCTGTTAAGCTGGTCCCCTAGCCCTTCAGCCCCCTTCCCCACTCCCTGACCTGTCAGATTCCCTTAAACTTACTGTATCTAGTTACTGTAACAAGGAGCCCCCTGTTAAGTGTTTAACCCCCTGTCATAAAAATGAATATGTGCAGCCCCTCCTTCCCCACTCTCTAACCTGTCAGATTCCCTTATACTTACTATATCTAGTTACTGCAACAAGGAGCCCCCTGTTACGTGTTTAACCCCGTCATAAATATGGATATGTGCAACCCCCCTTCCCCACTCCCCAACCTGTCAGATTCCCTTATACTTACTGTATCTAGTTACTGTAACAAGGAGCCCCCTGTTAAGTGTTTAACCCCCTGTCATAGATATGGATATGTGCAACCCCCCCTTCCCCACTCTCTAACCTGTCAGATTAACTTATACTTACTGTATCTAGTTACTGTAACAAGGAGCCCCCTGTTACGTGTTTAAACCCCTGTCATAAATATGAATAAGTACAACCCCTCCTTCCCCACTCTCTAACCTGTCAGATTCCCTTATACTTACTGTATCTAGTTACTGCAACAAGGAGCCCCCTGTTACGTGTTTAACCCGTCATAAATATGGATATGTGCAACCCCCCTTCCCCACTCTCTAACCTGTCAGATTCCCTTATACTTACTGTATCTAGTTACTGCAACAAGGAGCCCCCTGTTACGTGTTTAAACCCCTGTCATAGATATGGATATGTGCAACCCCCCCTTCCCCACTCTCTAACCAGTCAAATCCCTTATACTTACTGTATCTAGTTACTGTAACAAGGAGCCCCCTGTTACGTGTTTAAACCCCTGTCATAAATATGGATACATGCAATCCCCCCTTTTACTTTCCTCATATTTTTCTGCATTTTCTTTAAATTCTTGCCAGGGTTGCCAACCTGGCAATCTCCAAAAACCCTTTGCTGTCCCTTATTCTTTCTACCCCCCCATGCACACAGAATGATGCTCCAGATTGCAGAGATAAGAAATAGCACAAATTGCACTTTATTGTTAATGTCTGGTGGCCTTTGGTTTAAAGAAGAAATGCACCGCCCATTTCTGGGGTGCCAAGCTCCGGAACCGCTGCTGCTGAGTGCAGCTCCTTTGACTTATGCAGCTCCGGTGCGGGGGACAACCTTGGTCACTGAGTGCGACAGAGCAATTTTTTTTTTGGAGCGGGTGGCTCCGTGATGGTGTAGTCACATATAGCGGCTGAATGTATACTCCTTGTTCGGAGCAAGTAAAAAAATGATTGCTTTAGAGCAAAGGAATGCTCCAAAGAAAATGCTAACTGCCTAGGCTAGCAAGATTAAAGTCGCCATACTTGACTGCCCGCTAGCAAGATACACTACATGGGCAAGTGGGTAATCAACACCCCAGTGTCTGGAATAAAGTGTACCCTGTACAGAAATAGCCCCAGTGATGATGTGATTGAAGGCTACATATGAAATAGAATAATGAAGCCTGTGATGGAAACTCCCCAATTATGTAATGTCACGGCCTCTGAAAACTCCCCAATTATGTAATGTCACGGCCTATGGAAACTCCCCAATTATGTAATGTCACGGCCTATGGAAACTCCCCAATTATGTGATGTCACAGCCTCTGGAAACTCCCCAATTATATAATGTCATAACCTATGGAAACTCCCCAATTATGTAATGTCACGGCCTAGGGAAACTCCTCAATTATGTAATGACACGGCCTAGGGAAACGCCTCAATTATGTGATGTCACAGCCTATGGAAACTCTCCAATTATGTGATGTCACGGCCTATGGAAACTCCCCAATTATGTAATGTCACAGCCTATGGAAACTCCCCAATTATGTGATGTCACAGCCTATGGAAACTCCCCAATTATGTAATGTCACGGCCCATGGAAACTCCCCAGTTATGTGATGTCATGGCCTATGGAAACTCCCCAATTATATGATGTCACAGCCTATGTTAACTCCCCAATTATGTAATGTCACGGCCCATGGAAACTCCCCAGTTATGTGATGTCATGGCCTATGGAAACTCCCCAATTATGTGATGTCACGGCCTATGGAAACTCCCCAATTATGTAATGTCACGGCCCATGGAAACTCCCCAGTTATGTGATGTCATGGCCTATGGAAACTCCCCAATTATGTGATGTCACGGCCTATGGAAACTCCCCAATTATATAATGTCACAGCCTATGGAAATTCCCAAATGAGCTGATGTCATGGTCTATGGAAACTCCACAATTATATAATTTCACGGCATATGAAAACCCCTCAATTATATAATGTTGCAGCCTATGGAAACTCCCCAATTATGTGATGTCATGGCCTGTGGAAACTCCCCAATTATGTGACGTCATGGCCTATGGAAACTCCCCAATTATGTGATGTACAGTAATCACATGGAGCTATAAAAAGGGCTCACCATTAGGGAATAGTTAGATAATCGAGTCAGTCTAGTGCTGACAGTAAGTAGGGTAAGACCTGCAGTGTGTGTGTGTGTGTGTGTGTGTGTGTGTGTGTGTGTGTCTGGATTTCACACAGATTACCCGAGAAAAATATATATTGGACTATCTGGGCTGAAACAAAGGCGCAGACTCTGCTGAAGGAAGCAGAGGTCTGAATTTCTTTGTGCAGGACTAATTATTTGACTTTTTCTTTCATTTCGGTAAATAAGTGTATTTTTTCTACAAATAAATTGAACACCCTTGTGCATTTTTTATGCACTTGATCCCTGCTTTGTTGTGTCAGTTATCTCACACATTCAGACTGGTGTTAGAAGTAAGACACCTGGCTCGTCGAGGCTGCCTGGGAGACACTGTCAGGAGGGTATAGTCCAGCACCCAGACACATGCACTGGATAAAAGGTGCAAAGCTGATGAAAGTCCAGTGGACTCAAGCATGCCTGAAAAGCTTGGGTTGAAGACAGTGCCCGGGTTGACCCTGGTGCCTGGCTGAAGACTGCAAAGAAACAGCAGGAATATGCCACAGACGAGGAACCTTTGGAAGAGGAGGACAGGAAGCAGATGAAGGAGAGTGCACCGGAAGACTCCAGTGACCTGCTGAACTGGCTCCATCTAAAACAGTTGGAGATAGAGCATGAGTGAGCAGAGGACCGACGACAGCGAGACAAGGACAGGAGACTACAAGAAAAGGAAAGGAAGAGAAAGGATGAAAGATGTTGGAATGCTTTGCAAGTCATCCATGCCCTGACATGTGGGCAACCTTACCAAAATGTACCCCATGATATAAAACTAACAAAATTGACAGAAGCTGATAACATAAAAGCCTAACTATGTTCCAGCATACTGCTCAGACATGTGCTTGGCCCCAAGACCAGTGGGTCATCAGACTTGCCCCTTACTTATCCAGACGGGCCCAACTGGTGTATAGTCACAATACTGCCCCTGACTCTAATGATTACAATCAGGTCAAGGAGGAAATCCTCTATCAGTGTGATATCAATACCGAGACCTATGGGCAATGATTCAGGTCCCAAAATGGCAAATAAGGACTGCTTGGCCCACCCCAGTCTGCCCATTTCCCTACCTAATGGATAAGCTGCAGATCTTAGTTTACCAACAGCCTACTTCCTCCTACCCCCATTAGAATTGCCTTGATTGCCAAGATGCCCCTCGAGAGACTTTCACCAGGTTAAAAAGTTTCTGTCGTAAATGGTTACAACCAAAGGTCAAAACTTTCTACCAAATCCTGGAATTGATAATTATACAACAATTTATCCAAGTATTGCCCCAAGACGTACAGGTATGGGTGAAGGAGCACTAACCCAACACGGCAGATAAGATCATCACTCTGGCGGAGTATTACCTGGCAGCCAGACCATCAAAGTCCAGAGGATACCAAGGATCTTCACCCCAACCTACGGCACTGGTAAGACCTTCTGATACTACTTATTACAGACAGTTAAATGTTGGGGGAAATAACTGGCCAGGGGACCAAAGTGGAAGGCCCTATTCTGCAGATATTATTTGTCAAAGCTGTTTGAGAAAACCACACATAGCTCATAATTGCCCCAACAGAAGAAACACAGCTGCCCACTTGACAATGGCTAACTGGGGGTATGTACCACAGTGGGGATCAGCCAGGATGAAATAGTGGGATTGGTGGACTCACGAAGCAAACAAACCTTAGTGAGGGCGGACATTTTAAAGTCAAAGTCAAACTTTATTTATAAAAGGCGCTTTTCAAAACCAAAGCGCCTGTACAAAAGGGTTATTAAAAACTGAGCCAGACTAAAATCCCAGATCATAGCATAGTTCCATTTATACCCAATAATAAGATTCAAAACATATCAGGCTATGGCAACTCAAATAAATATGTCTTCAACAATGATTTAAAAGACTCTGTGGACAAGCACTCTTCTCACCTGAGGAAAGAGTGCATTCTACAGGGTCAGAGCTGCAAACACAAATGCTCTGGCCCCAAAGGTCTTCAAATGGACCCTGGGAACCTACAGCAATCCTTTTGTCAGTGGAACAGAGCGGGTGGTAGGGACAAGGAGATCGTGCAAATAGCATGGTCTGTGTTCATATAAGGCCTTATAGGTAAGCAGTGTGACCTTGGAGGTAATTTTCCATTGCACCGGCAGCCAATGCAGTTCACGAAGCACAGGCATAATATGACTGGCTCTTGATGAGCCAGTCATCCTGGAAGCCACGTTTCTGCACCAGCTGCTGGTGACAGATCTCCACCCCAGAAGCCCTCAGTATAGAGCATTGCAATAGTCAAAGTGGGAGGACACAAAGGTGTGGACTAGCATGGGAAGGTCCTCAGGCAGAACAAGGTGCTTCACCTGGGTGCGATTTCTCAGGTGGTAAAACAAGGTCTTCACAATGGCTGACACATGAGCTCTAAGTGTCAGTTCAAAGTTGAGCACAATGCCCAGATTATGCATCCTTTCAGAGGCCCTCAACAGGTTGCCCCTAATATAATACCGGATGGACAGCCAGGAGTAAACCCCTCTACCCGACGTCCAGGGTCCACAACCAGCACCTCAGTTTTCTCCGGGTTTAATCTCAACTAGCTGGCACTCATCCAGTCCTGAATCTCAGTGAGGCAGTTGTTAAAGACCGAGATAGCATCACCTTGCTCAGGTACAAAGGACATGCACAGCTGAGTGGCTCTACAATACCGAGTTGACAACTAATTCATTGACTGGCATCGCAGCGCCAGGCTCCCTATCCACTGCGAGTTGCAGTCGGCAGAGAGCCACGCACAACAGGGACTGTCTTTTTTCTTTGGGGGGCTTTGCCCCAAACCCCTCATGTGGGGGCAGCACCCATCATTTTAGATACAAACTCAGAGTCGGAGTTGGTTTGGGGAGGAGGTACAGGACAGGGGAAAGTGTTGCCTCATCTCGGGCGCAACCTCTACAGCACCCTGGCACTGTTTTCGGCAGCAACGTATGTCGATGTAAAGGTTTCACCCTGGGAGGTGCATACCCATCTGAGCATCATCTGCACAGGAGTGAAAACTCAGTCTGTACTTCCTTATAATGTCTCCCAGTGGAAGCATGTACACCACGAACAAAAATGGAGACAAAACAGAGTCATGTGATGCCTCACGATAGGGAAAGGGAGCAGAGGAAAAAAATCCCTGATACCATTCTTTGAGACCTGCCTGTGAGGAATGAGTGGAACCATCTGAGAACTGTTCCTGACAGTCCACAGATCAACCGCAGGTGCTTCAATAGTACCCCATGGTGTCAAATGCCACTAAGAGATCAAGATGAACTAAGATCAAATGGCTCTTCCAATCTCTCGCCATCAGGAGATCATTTAGCACCTGAACAAGGGCAGTCTCTGTACTATGCCTCTTCCGGAAGCCAGACTGGAGAGGATCATAGACCCTGTGGGTGATAAAATGGTCTTCAAGCTGCAGTGTGACTACCTTCTCAATAACCTTGCCCAAGAAGGGCAGGTTAGAGACTGGCCTGTAGTTTGCGAGAGAGTCTGGGTCGAGGGGAGGATTTCTTCAGAAGGGGTGTCACCATTCCCTTCTTTAAGGAGTCCGGGAACACACCTTTCTCCAACGAACCCCAGGCAATCTCAGCTAGGACTGATCTGATGACATCCAAGCACTCTATTAAGAGACGGACTGGGCCCGGATTCAAACTACAGCAAGTCGTCTGCAAGCACCGGATGATCTTCACGATATTAGTGATTACCGGCCAGTCAAAATCAGCCCAGACAGACTGGGTACCTGTGCTCCCCCCACCAACAGTCACAACACTCAACAGAAGGCAAGGCGCTGGTCGGATCTCTGACCTAATGGCAGCAACCTTATCTGCAAAGAATTGAGCACACTCTTCACACTTCAATAGTGAAAAGACTCTTCAATTCTGCAGACAGGCTGGATTGCACAGCCTGTCCACAGTACGAAAGAGCTGAGCTGGTCGATTCCTTGCTGCAGAAATCTTTCGGGACAGGAATTCTGCCTTCTTATGAGAGATTTCTGATCAATAGTTCCAGTAGTGGGCCATCGGTCTAAGCTTGTCCTCCTCAAGGCCAGATTTCCACCAGCACCATTCTAACCATTGACCCACTCATCTCAACTCCCTCAAGTCCTCATCAAACCATGGGGACTGAGGATGAAGAGTGAGGGGCGAACAGGAGCTATGGAGTCCAGGGTCTCAGATACTGCACTATCATAGTACTGTACGAGTTCCCCTGGATCCATGCATTCCGTCAGCCTCCTCAATAGGTCCAGCACCACCCTCAGACCATCAGGACTCACACCCCTTAAAGAGTGGCACTGGACCATCTCCAGAGGGTCAGGTCTACTTGGGGGGGAGCCGCGAAACTGAAGCCTATGGTGTGATGGTTAGACCACTTGACCAGTTCCACCACCAAGTTGGAGACCTCCATCCCCAGGAGGAACACTAGATCCAAGGAGCGACCCTAGTTATGGTTCTCAGCAGCAACAACTTGTGTGAAGCCCAACTAAATCATCAATTGGAGGAAGTTCTGTCCAAACTGTGTGAGTTCATTGTCGACCCAGGCATTGGGGCCTCTCAGGACCAACCACATGGGGCACTCCAACACCATGTCGGCCATGAAGTCTGGTACTCCCGGCAGGAATACTTTCCCATCCCCTTGTGGATGGTAGACGAGAAGCATCTGGTAACCCACACCTACACTCATGATACACTCAAATGATCTGGTTTCCCCCACTGGTATTTCCATAAGGTCCAGTTCTGTCTTGAAACAGATGGCTACACCCCAGCCTCTCCGATCCAATCTTGAGCGATGTATCATCAAGTAACCCACTGGAATTGCTGATTCCAAAACTGGACCAGCATTTTCATCCAGCCAGGTCTTGGTGATGCAGGCCAGGTCTGATGTTCCAACAAAATCAGCAATTATTGCTGTCTTGTTCTTTATCGACCTGGCATCACACAATCTCGCCCAAGTTGGATGAGTGGTGGAGGGAGAACATGCTATTTGCTGACCATTTGTGAAGCCCTTGGGTATGGGAACCAGGTACGGAGGACCACTTTTCTTGTACCATTTTGCCCCAGGGTGCCTCCTCTTACCCACCACCCCAATCCATCCGCCTCGTTCCTCTCCCCCTGCTGGCCAGGGACCTGCACCCCTTCGACCTCTCCAAGCTACCCCTGGGCCCAACAATGATATAGACCTCAGAGGGTAGGGGAGGACAGTCAAAGGGGTGCAGGCCCCTAAGCCTAGCGAGGGAGTAGTGGCTGTCCACCGAAGACAACGGCCAACACAAGGCTACTCTCTGAAACTAGCAGCAGTGCCCCAGTAATAACAAAGCCCACACTAAAGTAAATTAATAACAGACAGCATAAATCCCTTCCCTTATCCTACATAACCCCCAAATCTTTATCATAAACTACCCCAAAAACTCCCAACCATAAAACAATGCACAAAAATCTTTAAACTGCAGCAGAGATAAAAACTCAGACATTAACAAGTGAAGTAAAGTCACTGTAAAAGAGCTGCTGACACTCTCCTGGTAGAACGTTTCAGGAAGTGTCCCTTAGTCCTCCCACGTCAAAGGACAATGAATACCATAAGGTCCATTGAAGTCCTGCTCCCACCAGGACCCACGTGGATATAACAGAACCTTTTAAGTCCTGAGTTGTTTCTAAGGCACTCTCACTGCCTCGATCCTGAATAATACCAAAACTGGTGTCCTACCGGTATATCAAAGAGAGGAGGATTCAAAGTCTATGCGACAAACCAGTATATAGTCCAGTAATCTTGTGGCCACAGTCAACAGAAGATTCCTAGGTAGTAGTAAACACATCAAGAAACTTTACCATGGACTGGTCAGCACCCCCCCCCAGAAAGGCCTCTCCTCCATGGCAGTGGCTACCTCCGCTGTCTAGGAGTTATTCTTCAGTCAGTCAGGATGGAAAATTAAAGGTGTGCTACAACCCCCTTCAGGGCTCACAGAGATGCTAAAGATGGCCTGCTTGCCCAAATAATCCCCAGGCCCATAGTAATGCTCACCACAGATGACCACCCCTGAGAGACCTAGTAGCACCAAGCAAAGGACCCGCCCTTCAGCCTGCCCTTAAATTAGGCCACCCTAGAGACCAGGCAGCAGGTCCCCCACCGTTCACAATGGAGCCCCGATTGCAGAAGAAGGTACAGAGGAGGGCTACAAAGATGATAGCCGGTCAGCAGGGCAAGGCATACGAGGAGAGGTTGAGGGTACTGAACATGTACTCCCTGGAAGACGAGAGAGAGAGAGGAGACATGACTGGGACCTTCAAGTACTAGAAAGGGATAAATAAAATTGATAAGGAGAGTCTCTTTAAGGTGAGTAGCAAGCAACCATAACACGAGGGGGCACAGTCTTAAGCAGGAAGGTGGGAGGTTTAGGAGGGAAGTCAGGAAGCACTTCTTCACAGAGAGGGTGGTGGACACTTGGAATGTGCTGCCGGAACAGGTCATCTCATTGAAGATAGTGGGCAGCTTTAAGACAGGCTGGGATAGGCATGGGGGGAAGGTATGGATCATGGATCGGGAGGATAGGAGGAGTGGGGAGGGAGGACAGGGACATTGGCTCAAGCTGTGGACCCTGCTATATGAGCAGACTTGATAGACCAAATGGCCTTCTTCTGCTGGCTTCTTTGTATGTTCGTATGTATGTATGTATGTATGTATGTATGTATGATTGCCACAGGTTGAGCTCACCCCAAAATTTCTGATAGTACAGACCAGCCAGATATGATGCAGTCCCACATGGTCCCACAAAGTAAAGCCTCAAAGATGTTCAGGCGTGGTTCCAACCTGGTGAGCCATCCGATGCTGTTCCAGGTCAAAACACCTTACTGTGGCACAGTTCCTCATAAGTCAGGTTGTTCTACCGCAAGCTTCACCATGATAGACTCCTGGATCCTCGGCCAGCCAGATCGCAATACACCATCCACAACTTCCTGTTCGGCTCCCGTTTACCTCCGGAACACCTGTATCTTCCAAACCGATAGGTGAAAATGTCAGAAATAATTATGCAGCCGATAAATGGTCTATCCCTACACAGTTTTTAATGGCAGTGCAGCAGTCCGAGTGGCACAGCCACAATATTAAAACGAATTTACTCCCGCAAATGCCAGTTTCTCTAGTTACCTCACTCACAGTCCCAACTACGCTGCCACTGCTCTAAACTATCACTTACTTGAAAAAAAAAAAATAGTAGTATAGAGTTTATATATCTCGTCAAATGTTAAATTTCAGCCAATCAGTGTGCGTCACGTCATTTGACAGGTGGGTGTGGCCTAAAATGGACCAATCAGAATCGTCCCCGTATGGCTAGGAAGTCCCACCTCTACGCAGGGCGTCCCAGTCAAACACAGGAAGTGACGCATGAAACACAGGAAATGACATATTCTTGAACCTGGAAATGACACATCATTCCCGTTCTACATCCTTCCTCCTCCTGCATCCCCAGTCCCCTCGAACCTCCACACCATCCAAGCTCAAACCTAACTCCATCCTCCGTCCCCTCGAACTGCAACCACCCCATCCTAGCTCAAACCTGAGTCCATCCTCCGTCCCTCGACCCCCTGCCACAATATCTTGGCACAAACTCTCCCGTCCTCCCACCTTGTCCAACCACCACCCTTGCACCCTTAACCTACCTTGAACCCGAGTCTCTCCCCTCCTCTCTCCATACCCCACCACCTCCTACATTGCACCCCATCACCTACCTGGAACCAGAGTCTCTTCCCCTCCCCTTCCCTCCTCTCACCTTGCCCCACTATCACCTACCTGGCAATCCTTCAACCTCCCCTGTCAATCTGTGGTATGACTGCAGGGTGCCTTTTTACTTGGGAGATTTTTTGTGTGAAATGTGCTTTGAAACTCAGAGAACTGTAAGAACATTTATCTGTTCAGTGTAAGGGAGTTCTTTTAACACAATGCATTTTAAGTATTTATGGAAAAACAGTGATTTCTCTTTTAATGTGAAAAAGAAAATGAGTTCTAACTTTAAAAGCAAAGACAGTGTGTGTGTGTGTGTTGAAGCTGATGTTTCAAGGATTTGTAGTCTAAGTAGACTGCTTCAAATGCTAAAGTCTGATTTAAAAACATACATACATACTCTCTACATTCCGTTTTTCAAGAGGGTTTTATCCTCTCTGCATTTCCTGTAAGAACATTTTATCTTTGTATACAAAAAATTTCATTGGCATTTGGTGTTAAAAAAATGTGGAAAGTACCCTTTAGCGATCTCATTTTCAAAGCCAAATGCGCCTGGGATTTTAGACAAATGCATTGGCAGGAAACACAGTGAATCTATAAATCTAATGTGTAGTGCAGACACCGTCATGGAGAGCAATTTCCCTCCTTGTGTGAGCAATTTGATACCAATTTTTCCCTTGACTAGTTGACTGACAATAACATAGCTGTCATGGCCTTTGGCATTGTGAGCTTTAAATGTGTAGTGTTTGAATGGAGTATCTATAAAGTGTCTGACAAAATCTTTTACGCAATCGTCTCCTTCAAATGCCCATCTGCTATCATCCAGTTGCTTGGCATAGACATAATTTGGTGTGTGTGTTCCTGTTTCTTGTCTGACCTCAAAATCAAACACTATATATTTCTCAGAGGTCTTCACTTGTTTCAGTGGAGACATGTAACACAAATATTTCTCACCAGTCATAAGAGAACAAACATCTAGGACATCTGCCCATTTTACATTTGTGATTTCCTTTGTATACAGCAAAACATTCTTCACATAGCTTGCTTGATTCACAGGGGATCATGCCTAAATCAGCTTTGGTCGTGTGCCTCTCCAATTTAAGGATCTACACATTTTGTTACATTTTGGACACTTTACTATACTGGCAATCTATTATGCACAGACTGGATCACAGCACGCCTTACACAAAAGAGTGCATGAGTGATGATTTTTGTGACTGAAGGTTGATTGACAGTATTCACAGAGGTATCTGGCCCCTATAAATTTCTTGACATTTGTGACACCGTAAAAGTGATTGTTATGATGTAATACAAACAGCGTCTTAGGATAGCTCCCAGACCCCATTGAAAATGTTTGCCAATTTCCTTCATTATGATATTGAACCTTAATAGTTACTCCCAAAAACTGTTCAAATTGTGGCACATCACTGAAACTGACAGGTGTGTGTTCTGACAAACCTATCTCAGCATGCAATATTTTAGCCTTACTGATCAATTGATTGTCGGTCAGGTGTCTGTTTATCAGCACAAGTACACTTCTAGCAAAACAAAAAAACATTATCTCTATTGCTTAAATCAATCAAGTAACGTCTCTTTTTCTCAATTATTTTGCTCTTGAGACTAGAACTCAGTGTACGCTCACACCCCACCCCACCCCACCACCCTCCCGTTTCTGATGGTTACCACCAGCTGTGAAGAATCATCAGCAATGACTTCAGCATTGCTTTGTAACATGTCAGCTATGTGGATAGAAACACAGAAACATAGACTTTGACGGTAGATAAGGACCACTAGGCCCATCTAGTCTGCCCATTTCCCTACCTACAGGATAGGCCACAGATCCTAGTTAACCAACAGCCTATTTCTTCCTACCCCCCACAAGAATTGCCTTATGTCTGTCCCATGCATTCTTGAATTCTCCCACAGTTTTAGACCCCACAACCTCCTCAGGAAGGCTGTTCCATGCATCCACTACCCTCTCTGTGAAATAATACTTCCTCACATTGCCCCTGAACCGCCCTCCTTCTTACTTTAAATTGTGTCCCCTTGTTCTTGCACGTCTCTTTTTCTGAAAGATGCTACCCTCTTGGACTTTGTTGATTCCACTGAGGTACTTAAAAGTTTCTATCATGTCCCCCCATCCCTTCTTTCCTCAAGGGTATACATATTAAGCTCCTTTAGTCTCTCCTCATACGGCTTCTCTTGCAGACCCTGCACCATTTTAGTTGCCCTCCTCTGGACTGCCTCTATCCTGTCTATGTCGCTTGGAGATGGGGTCTCCAGAACTGGACACAGTACTCAGATGGGGTCTCACCAACTGTCTGTACAGAGGATAACAACTTCCTGTTTTCTGCTGATGATGCCTCTCCCTAAACATCCCAGTATACCCCAGCCCTCCCTACTGCCTTCTCACATTGCTTGCTAATCTTAAGGTCATCTGATATGATTACCCCCAGGTCCCTTTCCTTTTTTTTTTGTTACTACCTCCCACCCATTGTGCATTCTTCCCTGGTTCTTGTTTCCCAGGTGCATTATTTTGCACTTCTTTGCATTGAATCCTAGCTGCCATACTTCTGACCATTCCTCCAACCTTGCCAAGTCCCTTTCATCCTTTCCACGACTCCTTGTGTATCAACCCTGTTGCAGATCTTTGTATCATCTGCAAAAGGCATACTTTTCCTTCCAGTCCTTCTGCAATGTCACTGATGAAAACATTAAAAGGACTGGACCCAATACTGAACCCTGCGGTACCCCACTAGTAACCCCCCTTTCTTCAGAGTGGACTCCATTTACAATTACCTTCTGTGTCCTGTTGTCGAGCCAATGTTTTACCCAGGTTACCACCCTGGGTCCCACTCCCAGGCTGGTTAATTTGACCATTAATCTTTTGTGTGGGACTGTGTCAAATGCCTTGCTAAAGTCTAGGTAGGCCATGTCCACAGCCCCTCCCTGGTCTACTACTTTGGTCACCCAGTCAAAGAAATCTATTAGATTCGTCTGACATGACCTTCCCACTGTGAACCCATGCTGCCTTGGGTCCTGTGCTCCACTGGCCTCTAGGTACTCAACTATTCTTTCCTTCAGAAGTGACTCCATCACTTTCCTACCACAGAGGTCAGACTGACAGGTCTGTAGTTTCCTGCCTCTGTCTTGGTCCCGCTTTTGTGAAGGGGAATCACATCCGCCTTCCTCCAGTCCTCGGTACCACACCATCCTCCCATGATTTATTAAAAAGAGTAGCCAGTGGTTTCACTAGTTCCTCCCTTAATTCTTTAGAATTCTGGGTGAATTCCATCAGGACCCATTGCTTTGTCCACCTTCAGTTTTAGGAGTTCTTGCAGAACCCTT
This sequence comes from Neoceratodus forsteri, assembly GCA_016271365.2. NCBI lineage: Eukaryota > Metazoa > Chordata > Ceratodontiformes > Ceratodontidae > Neoceratodus > Neoceratodus forsteri. The sequence goes on from CM028133.1 coordinate 1,139,357,206, forward strand.
TCTTCTGTGAAAGGACTGGGATCACCCCCTATCAAGAGTGCTTCTGTTAATTGGATTAGGCACTTCCCTCCTCTTTTGTGAATACTGAGCAGAAATATTCTGCTCAGTATTCCTGCTTTTCCTGTCCCTCTCTGCCCACCCACCGCTCATTCTATTCAGCCTCACTATCCCTCCCTTTGTCTTTCTACGCTGATGTACCTATAAAGGTTTTAACCCCTTCTTAACTGAGTTGGCTATCTTTTCTCAGTTTGGGCCTTTGCTATTCTGACTTCCTCCCTGCTTCCTTCTGCCTTAACTGGTACAGCTCTCTGTCCTGCTCCTTCTGTGTTTCCTTATACTTCCGGAATGCTATCTTTTTCTTCCTGACTTTCACAGTGATCTAAGAATGTACCAGCATTAAACTCTTTGGGGCATGTTCTCCTTGAGAACAAGGGGTGATTTAAAGAACCAGCACTCAAACGTAATTGTTGAAAGTCATGTACCCCTAAGTGAGGGATAATGTGGTCTAAAGGTTCTTGAATTGCTGATTGCACAGCTTGAATGGCCTGGCTGAATGAGGCTAGTCCATCAAGATTTACAAACCTAAATGTCTGATAACATTTTGATGCTGTAAAGTTTCGTAGCACATGTTCATAATGCTTAATTCTTTCTAAAAAAACTGGAGGGGGCTGCTGGTTTTCTAATTCAGCATCTGGCTGATTCCCAACAAGCTGTTGTGATGCCCTACAGTGTAATATGATTTTGGCATGCCTTATTTTCTTTCTCAGATGTTCTAGGGTTCTTCTATTTTTATCCCATGTGATTCTTTTAACTCGTCTGCAATCTTGTTTCATTCTTTTAATGCTGACCCCCTTTTTATTCAGCCTGTGAGACTTTCTGTCTTGTCACTGTTTCTGAGACAGTTTCAGTTCCAGCGCTTTGATTGTTTGATACATTTATGCTACATGCAGAGCATGTTTCAGCTCTGAAATAAATTCCTTAGCTACACATATCAAAGAAAATACATGTTTTTTATTTATTTAGTTTTTGTTGACCGGGTAAGTGCGCTAGCCAACAAGAGACTATTTTCAGGCACGACCCGAGGTACAGTTACAGAACACAGTGATACATAAGAGATTCCAAAGCAGGATACATTTGCAGGATACAAAATTACACAGAGCAGGATACATTTGCAAAGGACAAGTCACACAGTGTAGTCAAGCATAGCAATAAGGATAAAATTACATGTATTCAGTTGTTGAGAACTAGGGAAGAGGTGGTAGGGACAGGTGTAAGGGTAGGGCAGGAGAGACGGAGACAGGGGTGGCATAAGCAAAAGGGGAGGACAGGAGGGAGGTTAAGACGAAGTGCGGCATTAGCAGGAGAAGGTTACCACCTGTGGCCGGGACGGTGGAACTGGGAGTCGGCAAGAGGACGGAGAGGTCGGGGAACAGGACAGTGAAGCTATGGGTGCAAAAAATAGAGAGGAGAGAGGGTGTGCAGGGAGGGCGTGGGGAACTAGGTGGAAGGTTGAGGAGGGATTTGAACTAAAGGAATGGGGGAGGGGAAGGGTAGGGTGGGAAGGGCAGGGTATAGGGGAAAAGGGATGAAGGGCACGGAACAGATAGGGAAATGAGTGGGGTAGGGAGATAGAGTGCACCTAGTAAGAGCGTGAGCGAGCAGAAGAAGGGAGGAGGACAAGAGGTGAGGCGGTGAAACGGCATTGGCGGGTAGAGTAGTAACCTGCGGCCTACGAGATGGCAAGAGAGAGAGGGGAGTCACGCAAACTGGTGGGAGGCGGGATAAAATAGGAGAGGGGAAGGGGTGAGGACTGAGCATAGGAAGAAGAGGGAAGAATAAAAGAAGGAGGGGAAAGCAGGCAGGGAGAGGGGCAGAAAGGTGAAAGAAAGGTAGGAAGGGTGACGACAAGTTACGGCATTAGTGGTACGAGGTAGCAACCTGTTACGGGCAAATGGAACCGAAAGACAGCAGAGAGGGAGTGGAGGGCGGTTAGAGGGGAAGTGAGGCTGCAAAGAGCAGGAGAGGGAGGGGCAGGAAAAAGGAGGGGTAATGACAGGGGTACTGGAGAAATGGCTAAGTGGAAAGGGGAAGAGAGCGGGGCTGGGAAAGTAAGTGTTACAGGAACAGAGGGTGCAGGATAAGGAATGAAGGTGGGGAAAACAGCTCAGGAGCGAGGGCAAGCTAAGTGACTAGGCAGTAATCAGAGAGCTTTACAATTGGCATCAGAACAACAATGTTATACAGTATCAACAAACATGAAACATAAAAGCAAAAAACAACCAAGAATAAAAAAAGCGCAAGTGCCTATAATACATAATAGGGGAGGAGAGGAGAACAGGTTAGAGCATGGGATTCAAGAGGGATCAAAACAAACACATTTGTCCATCGAGGTAAGGAAAGCTCTGAGATTGTGCTTAAATGCATCGTGAGAAGGAGCATTTCTTAGACCCTGGGGCAGCAAGTTCCAAAAGTGAGGGGCAGCATAACTGAAGGCCCTGAGCCCTTTTTGTGCGGCAGAGAGGAATATTCAATAAGGACTTGTCAGAGGATCCAAGGTCCCGTGAAGGTATAACCGTTGGAGTAGTTTTGAGAGCTCAGCTGGCTTTGATGCTCTGATGATGGTGTCCAAAGGTTGCAGAGGTAATATTGCCGGTGGAGGAGGGAGATAGCCAGCCCAGGTCTTTGTATAGCTGACAATGGTGCTTCAGGCTGGTGCTTTAGCCGCATACCTGCAAACATTGTTGAAGGTGGTGTCCCATTGGTGCAGAGCAGTTTTGCTGGCCATGGTTAAGATGGGAGCACCGTGAGGTGAGGGTTGGTAACAGGATTCCTCTAGCAATTGCCAGTTTAGCGCAGGGGTAAGCAGGTAGTTAGTCCTGTAAGCAGCCCCTAGCTTACAATTGACAGATTTACAAGTTTCCTGGATGTGCAGCTTTAGGTCAAGATTTTGGTCAAGGTGAATGCCCAAGTAGCAAAAAGAGCTAACAGACTCAGAGGGTTACCATTAATGTCAGGCACAGAGAGAGAAGAAGCAGGTTCTTAATTTGTGTGGGATCCAAATAGCATGGCTTTAGTTTTATTGGAGTTATGACAAAGCGCTGGTGTAGCCAGCGCTGCACCAAGTGGAAGTCTGTGGTGGAGGCAGCATTCAGGTTGGTGATATTGTCAGAGTGGGCATAGATGACCAGGTCATCAGCATAAAGTAGTGAGTGGCCAGAGGTTACTACATCAGGAGATTGTTTACAAATAGTGAGAAGAGGAGAGGACCGAGAATGGAGCCCTGAGGGACGCCAATATTGATAACAGCACTGTCAGAGATCGCCGAGTTGAATTTCACTGCTTGAGTCCTGTTGGCAAGGTAACTGCTGAACCAGGTAGTGACAGGGCAAGAAGCCCAGATTTCTGAGGGAGGCAAGTAGTAAAGGATGGTCAACAAGGGGTAACGCTTTAGTGAGAGTCGATGAAAACAGCCCTGTTAGCTTCCCTTTGTCCATGTTGGTAAGAATGTCAGAGGAGAATTTTGCTAGTGCAGTCATGGTGCTGTGGTGTTCTCTAAAGCCGTGCTGTGCTGTATTGAGTAAGTTGGAGTTTTCAACGATCCGTAACTTGAATAGAGACTAATTTCTCAAGGATCTTGCTAAGGACTGATAGTATAGCAAATTGGTCTGTAGTTGGTCGTGTCATTTTGCTGCCTTTTTAAACACGGAGTAATTCTGGCGCCTTCCAGATTTCAGGACAGAGCCATTGGAGAGGGATAGGGTGAAGATTCTAGCTATAGGTCCAGATATGAGGTGAGCAGACATCTTTAATAGACGGGGTTCCATTCCATCAGAGCCGGGGCTGGTATTTTCAGAGATAGCCTTGAGCAGCTTGAAGACTTGATGCCTGGTGATCGCTTTGAAGTAGAATGGTTTAGATGAGGTAGGTGAATCGCCAGGGAATGTTGAGTTCAGTTGTGTAGCAGGAGATTGAAGGGAAGCTGTGTAGGCAGATAGGTCGGAAAACTGCTGGTTAAACACGTTTGCAATAGTGAAGGAGTCATTACAGTGGACACCTTGCAGGACCATTTCTGAGGGGGTGACAGCTTGCGTAGATCCTAAAAAAGTTTTAATGTGGCTCCAAAATTTTCGAGGGTCGTTGGAGGAGTTAGTCAGCAGGTTTTGACATTATATGCTTTTAGCCTGCCTGATGCGCTTTTGCAATCATTTCTATACTGCTTGTACAGGATAAGATCCAGGGGAGCCCAGATTTTTGTATTGTTTCCATTGCTTATCTCGGACTTTTAACTACATAGGAGTTCTTTATTTAGCCATCTTGACTGCTGACCTCTGACTCTTCTTTTTACCTTTGGGAGGTGTTTTTGTACTTCGCCAAACTTGGTGAGAAATATGTTAAGGGCAGTGTCAACATTGGAGGTGGAGAAAACGTCAGTCCAGTCTATGTCAGATATGTCAGATAAGAAGGCTTGTGTATCGAGGGCATATAGTTCGTGAAGGTAATCAGTCGTGGGTTGAGGAGCAGGCGGTGGGCAGGAGTGCCAGTGACAGAGCGTTGGTGAGTGATCTGTAAGTGAGTCAGCCAGGACAGTAGCTTTGGAAACATGATCCGGTCTATTTGTAAGGATCCAGTCCAGTAACGACCCTGATAGTGAAGACGTGGTTCTAGTGCAGATAGTTATAAGTTGGTGAAAATTGTGCTTCTGGATCAAAGATGCAAGGAGATTGTGATGTGGGCCCAGCCAGTTCAGGTTCAAGTCACCGAGGAGGAGTGTTTCATTTGTTTTTACATTTTGAGAAACGCATTGCAGTAGGTTCTGGAGACCGTCTCAGCCCACAGGTTGGCGGGTTATACACACAAACGATATGTAGGTGTTTCGACCAGTGTCAGGGTTGCATGCAGCTTCACATAGCATGAGGGAATCAGGGTTAGGTAGGACGCTAAGAGACAGATGACTTTATAGTAAATAGCGACCCCACCCCTCTTGGACCCAGATCGATCTCGCCAAGAATATTATACCCAGGTAGAGGGCAGGAGGCATCGGATACAGTAGGTTTCAACCAGGTTTCGTGAGGCATAGTATGTCAGGATCCACCAACCTAGCCCAGGCTTCAAGTTCAGCCAGGTGACTCAGGAGGCTTCTAATGTTCATATGGGCTAGTACCAGGCTTTTTTAGTGTTAGTTGAGGTAGAGAGTGGGGTGCAGAGTTTGGGACCAGGGTTAGATTCAATATCACCAGATAGCAGGAGGAGCCTCTGAGCCAGGTGTATAAACATGTCTACAGGGAACATGCCTGGCTTAATTTTAGGTATCATTGCCCAAGAGATAGAAGTGGAGGAATAGGTAGGTACAACCCCTTTTGAGTAGTATAAGTACATAACAGGAGAGACAGGAGTATATACCTGGTGGTTAAGTCACAAGCCAAAATAAATGATCAACAGCTGAGGTACAGAGTCACAGAATGTGTTAGAATTCCTGAAGGTGATGAACTGTGCCTGTGCATATGCAGGATGTGAAATCCTTTTGTCTGCATGCTTCTTTGTCATTCAAAGAGGTTGTTGAAAAGCCCACATTCAGATCAGTACAATTACTCTGTCGATACTCCTGTAATGTTTAAAGTGCGTCAGTGATAGGCTGCTGCTCTGTACCTCAGCAGTTTTATCACAGTACCATTTAAAAGGTCATTTCTAAACAATGATGTGCCGTGTAACCTGCCATGACCCACAAGTCCTTTAAACAAGGCACCAGCTAGTAATGGAAAAAATGTCAACAATGACTTCAGTGCAACAGTGTCCCTTTCCTCAATCCTGGGGGGGGAGGCACAGTTCTGTCTGCAACCCCTGAGCTGGTGGAAGGCTGTACCCTCTGGTTAAAATGTAAACAAATGTCATGTATTGCATTTAAACTTTCAGTGCTGGTAGTGGCAATTTCAGTAGGCCTCTGTTTGTTTTCACAAACTTCTGACTGTCTCTTTTTATGCTGTCTTTTCCCTGAAGCACATGTTTGAACTGTTGACAAAAAACAAAACAAAAAGCAAAGCAGAGCAGCAGCCTATCACTGACGCACTTTAAACATTACAGGAGTATCGACAGAGTAATTGTAAGGTCTAAAGGGGCTCTAGGTCCATCATGTCTGCCCCAAAGAAGAACTACCAATCAAAGGCTGGCTAGCTTTCATTTACATTGTTATGAAGACATCTTCCAAAGATCATTCACACACACTTACACTAAAAAACAATTAAGATGATATAAATGCATGACAAATATTTTCTCAAACTACAAAGCAGTTAAGCCATAACCTCAGCACAAGCTAATCCCATTTTACTCAAACATATGTAGTAAGACAGATGTCCCCTAATAAATATATAGCATTGTATTTTATCTGACACACACACACACACACACACCAGTCAGACAGAGGCTACTTATGTTAAACAATTAAATGCACGCTATTTTCTCAAACTAGCACTAAGGAGCAATTAAGGCAATATAAATGCATGTGTTTATCATCTGCAAACATTTAGATTAACCCAATACGAACTAACCCCCCCAACCACAATGTACAAAGATTACCCCACCATTTAAAAAACATATTTAGTAAGACAGATGATCCCTAATAGATATATAACATTGTATACATCTGTCAAGTCCCCTACCAATCAGACAAAAATAAGCAACTGGCTCTTAGATTTCCTGTCTTTTCCAAGTGTCTCGTAAAGGTCTCCATCAAAAGAAAATGTCTGTCCCAGTATCTCATCCTGTTTGGCTTGTGCCATTAACTGACTTAAAGAAAAGAAATCCGGAAAAAGTTAAGTGGACGGGTGAATGTGAGGATGCCTTTCATTCTATAAAAGCAAGGTTATGTTCCTCTCCCGTACTAGGGATGCCTGATTTTACACAGCCCTTTATTTTGCAGACTGGTGCATCTAATTATGGCACAGGGGCTGTGCTAACCCAAATCTTAGCTGGAGAAGAGCATCCAGTGATTTATGTAAGTAGGAAATTACACGAGTGGGAGATCCGTTATTCAGTGATTGAAAAGGAGTGTTTGGCCATTAGATGGGCCATAGGGGCTCTGCGCTTCTATTTATGGGGAGTGCAATTTGAGTTGTGGACTGACCACAACCCCCTAGGTTGGTTACATGTAATGAAGGACAGAAACCCCACATCATGCGGTGGTACCTTTCATTACAGCCCTACTGTTTTACTAAAGCATAAAAGGTACAGCTCATAGTAACACAGATTTTATGTCCAGGTATGGCGTGGATGACATAGTACTTGTCATCAGACCTCGGGAAAGGATTGTTAAGAACTATGAAGGAAATAGCCCTTCATAGTTGTTGATTAATGTATTGAGGGACCCGAGGTTGAGTCTTAAGGCGGTGGGCTATGGCTCCATCTCTCCTCGTGAGAGATCTGATGACAGGTACACTGAATTTCTTGTTTTGAACCAAAGCCCTGCTGGTTTCATTTTAGGTGGGGAGGAATGCGAGAGAGTGAAGTCTCACCCCCCCCCCTTAGGAAGATAGTGATCCTGGATGTACTTCCATTTCTTTGTCTTTCTGTAATTGTATCATTATATTTATTTTTTATTTTGTTTTTGTTAACCGGGTAAGTGCGCTAGCCAACAAGTGACTATTTTCTGGCACGACCCGGGAGGTACAATTACAAAACACCATGATACATAAGAGGATACATAAGGCAGGATACATAAGCATGATAGCAGGAATACATAGGAGAATATACAAAGCAGGATACATTGCAAAGGACGATATACACACAGTGTAGTTAAGTATAGAGCCTGGATAAACATACATGTAATCAGTAGTTTAAGAATAAGGGGGATAGGGTGGAGAGGATAGGTGTAAAGGAGAGCAGGAGAGAGAAGGCCAGGAAGGGGTGGCGAGCAGCAAGAAAGGTGAGGGACAGGAGGAAGGTAAAGGCGACACTGCACCAATCGGTGGAGAAGGTTACTAACTGTGACCAGGACGGTGGAAGCCAGGATCGGCAGGAGAGACGGAGAGGTCAGGGAGAAGGACAGTGAAGGGTGGAAGGGCAGGGGAAAGGGGGAAAGTTTTGCTGGGCATGGAGCCAAAAGGGAAACGAAAGGAGGGAAGGTCAATGGATGGAATGCACCTGGAAGGAGTGCAGTGACACACAAGAGGGGAGGGGGACAGGAGGAATGGCAGTAAAAGTGGCATAGGCAGGTTGAGTAGTAACCTATGTCTGAGCCGATGAATCAGGGAGATGGAAGGAAAGAGAGGGGAGTCACAGTAGGGCGAAACTGGTGGAAGGCAGGGGAGGCTGGCAGGGAGGGGGGCAGAGGGTGAAAGAAGGGTAATACAGGTGAACGCCAAAGCCACGGCATCAGCGCAGGTTACAACCCCACGGCCGGTCTGTGAGCCGAAAAGACGGGTAAAGAGGGAAGAGAGGTAAGAGGGGCTGTGGGTGTTACGGCATTGGCAGTGAAGGTTACAAGCGACGTGCTGATGGTGGAGCCGAGAGACGGTGCATGGAGGGGAGTAGAGGTCGGGTGAGGGAAGGAGGAGGCGGTGTTACCATTAGCGGCTAGGTTATAACGTGCAGCTGGACGGTGGAACCAGGAGACGGCAAGGAGGGAGAAGAGATCGGGTTAGAGGGGAGGAGGCGCAATGAGCAGGAGAAGGGAGGGGCAGGAGGAAGGGGGTGGTAAATGAAAGGGATACAGGAGAAATGGCCAAGGGAGGGAAGAGAGAGACTAGTAAGGGGTGCATGAAAGGAAGGTGAGGGAAGGAATGAAGGTAGGGGAAAAACAGGCACAGGGTGCGAGGGCAAGCTAAGTGGCCAGGAGGTAAATGAATAACTTTACAATTGGCATCAGAACACGAAAATTATACAGCATCCACTAACAGTAAACATACTCAAAAACAACCAAGAGGAAAAGCGCAAGTGCATTAAGTACATAATAGGGGAGTGGGAAGAGCAAGTAATGAGCAGGGGGATCCGGTGGGATCAAAACAAACACATTTGTCCATCGAGGTGAGGAAAGTTCTGAGGCTGTGCTTAAATGCAGCGTGGGAAGGAGCATTCCTTGGTTCCTGAGGCAACAAGTTCCAATAGTGAGGGGCAGCATAGCTGAAGGATCCCGTGCCCTTTTTTGTACGGCAGAGAGGAATATTTAATAAGGATTTGTCAGCTGATCTAAGGTCCCATGAAGGTATAGCCGGTTGGAGTAGTTTAGAGAGAACAGCTGGTTTGGATGTTCTGATGATGGTGTCCGAAAGGTTGTAGAGGTAGTATTGCCTGGTGGAGGAGGGAGATAGCCAGCCAAGGTCTTTGTATAGCTGACAATGATGCTTCAGGCGTGGCACTTTGGCTGCATACCTGCAAACATTGTTGAAGGTGGTGTTCCATTGATGCAGGGCAGTTTTGTTGGCTATGGATAGGATGGGACCACCATAGGTAAGGGTTGGCAAAGATTCCTCTAGCAACTGCCAGTTTAGCTGCAGGGGTAAGCAGAAGTTGGTCCTGTAAGCAGCTCCCAACTTACAACTGACAGACTTGCAAGTTTCTGATGTGCAGTTTTAGGTCCAGAGTTTGGTCAAGGTGAATGCCCAAGTAGCGAAATGAGTTGACAGACCCAGAGGGTTACCATCGATGTCAGGTGTACAGAGAGAGGAGATGGGCGGACCTTAGTTTGTGAATGGAACCAAATAACATGGTTTTAGTTTTGTTGGCGTTAAGAACAGGGGCGTTGAGTGTGTAGCCAGCGCTGCAGTGGAAGTCCGTGGTAAGGCAGCATTCAGGTTGATGATATTGTCAGAGTGCTCATAGATGACCAGGTCATCTGCATACAGTAGTGAGTGGCCAGAGGTTACTACATCAGGGAGATTGTTTACAAATAGTGAAAAAAGGAGAGGACCAAGTATGGAGCCCTGAGGGACACCAATATTGATAACTGCACTGTGAGAGATCGCCGCGTTGAATTTCACCGCATGTTTGTTTGTTGGGCTGGCCATCCACTTTGTTTGTATGGTTATTGTCTGTCTTTGTATTTCTATCTGTATCTGTTTCCAGTACATCCAAGAATTGCTGCCTGCCTATAAAAGCCCTGGTTTTAACAGAGATTGAGGAGGTCAGGACTGCTCCCCTGTGTAATACTATTAAAGTGTCCTGCTCCTCTTTACATTGTATGCCTGGAGCTGTTATGCTCCTTGTAGTAAAAATGTCTTGTTTTCCCTAAAAAAAAAAAAAAAATAAAAAATAAGTATTTGTAGCTGTTTTTGCTCTGCAGGCTTTCCCCTGTAAAATGCCTGCTTATCAGCCAGTTTCTGCGTGGGAATTAAAAAGAAAAACTCTCCATTACAAATATTTGCAGGGCACTGCTTTAAATTGCATTGTTATGCCTTTCAACATTTACTTTCTGTAGGAACCGAAGTATTTTAAGCTGTACATACCCTCCCTGCTTGAAATAGAGTGTTGCTGGGACTTTTTGAGGACCTTGAAAAACGAAGGATTCCCAACTGCTGCTGAAGTCTCTCGCTCCTGATGCACACCACCTTCAGCTCCAGCACCACACTAAGAGCCGGCTGGCCACCTCCTGGTTATTTTTATGCTACAGCTAGAAGGGGTGGTGCTTCCTGGTGCCCAGAGGCTAGTTTAAACCTTCAGAAAGAGTGTAATTCACTATAAAGACTGCATGCAGGTTGCTATTTTGATTTCAATGCATTTGTGTGATGTAAATAAAATAATTGTGCTGTGTTTAAAGAAATAATGTTTAAATAAAAAATCAAGGGTAAGAGTTAGCTAGTCACATGACTAGGGTTACCACCTGTCCTGCGTTTCGCAGGACAGTCCTGATTTGGGCAGTTGTGTCCTGCAAAAAAAACATGAAAAATACTACATGTCCTGACTTTTTAGCAGGAAAAATATTTTCTAACTTTCCTCTAAATCTTGTAGAAAACTATAGCACCTTAACTAAAATACATTAAAATGATATGAAACCATAGAAGCAACCAAGAAACTATAATACTTAGCCTTAATTCTGATCATATAGAGAAAAAAAGTCTGTTGCACTAGTCAAGGTTACGTATTGTCCTGTGAAAAATCACGTTTTAGTAAGAAAAGACCCACTTTGGGCTTCTTAAAAGGTGGTAACCCTACACATGACCCCTGATAGTTAGAAATGCTGTTCACCTAGAACAGATAGTCAGCAGGAGAATGTGAAGCTATTAACAGCTGGTTTAGCTAGCTATTACTAGCTGTATTTTTTTGATTTATATGCATTTTGCTTCTTTTATTCTGTTGCTTTCAGTTCACTTTATATTTGTAAAAATAAATATTTTCTTTTGATGCCAATCTGTCTCATTGGTCCATCATTACCCACAGCCTACGACAGTATATATGTATGCATGTTTTAAAATCAGACTTTAGCATTTGAAGCAGTCTACTTCGACTACAAACCCTTGAAACATCAGCTTCAACACACACACACACACACACACACACACACACACAGTCTCTGCTTTTAAAGTTAGAACTCATTTTCTTTTTCACATTAAAAGAGAAATCACAGTTTTTCCATAAATACTTAAAATGCATTGTGTTAAAAGAACTTCCTTACACTGAAGAGATAAATGTTCTTACAGTCCTCCGAGCTTCAAAGCACATTTCACACAAAAAATCTCCCCTGTAAAAAGCACCCTGCAGTCATACCACAGATCGACAGGGAAAGGTTGAGGGATTGCCAGGTAGGTGATGGTGGGGCAAGGTGAGAGGAGAGGAGAGACTTGGGTTCCAGGTAGGTGATGGGGTGCAATGTAGGGGGTGGTGGGGCATGGAGAGAGGAGGGGAGAGACTCAGGTTCAAGGTAGGTGATGGGTGGATGGGAGAGTTTGTGCCAAGATATTATGGCAGGGAGTCGAGGGACAGAGAATGAATTCAGGCTCAAGCTAGGATGGGGTGGTTGCGGTTCAAGGGGACAGAGGATGGACTTGGGTTTGAGCTTGGATGGTGTTGTGGAGGTTCGAGGGGACTGGGGATGGAGGAGGAAGGACGTAGGGATGTAGAACGGGAATGATGTGTCATTTCTGGGTTTGAGAATATGTAATTTCATGTGTTTCATACGTCACTTCCTGTGTTTGACGTGGGATGCCCTGCGTTTAAGGCGGGATGTCCTGTGCAGAGGGCGGGCCTTCCTGCGCCATACAGGGACAATTCTGATTGGTCCATTGTAGGCCACGCCCACCTGTCAACTTATGTGGCACACGCCGATTGGCTGAAATTTAACATTTGACTCTATGCTACTACAAATAACTAAAATTACGTACTAAAGTAAAATAAACTTAAAAACATTCAAAATAAATATAAAAACTGCTCTGGTATCTCCCGCTGCTGATGGCTAGTTCAATCCAGCCACCATCTTAGAATAGTCCAAATGCAGAAAACTGCAACTAGGCTCTCTGCTGAGGCCCGGCTAGGCTGTCAGCTCTAGCCAGAACTACCGCAGTAAAGGGCTGGAGGCAAAGGTAACCTGCATCCATGGGGATGTCCACCAGTACCCTAATGCCATGGTGGAAGTGACGGCAGGGCAAGATAAACAACTCATCACTGTTGGTTTAGTAGCTAGACTGCCCGTTCCCATTATTACCAGCCAGGATTTCCCTAACTTTGACCGGTCGATAATAAATCAACAGACCTGTGACCAGCTTGTGGAAGTAACCACGCTGGCCCAGGCTGGACAAGAACAGTCACAGAACATTTTTCCATCTGATGAGGAGGTATTTGAGGTACCAGGAAAAACAAAGAAATCAAGAAAGGAGAAGAGGGCAAAAAAAGAAAATGGAGGGATGCCCACCAGGAAGGAATACCTGATGTTGGATCTGATTTAGCTGGGATCAATATAAAAATGGAGCAAAGGTTGGATGAGACTCTGAATCCCTTTTTCTTACAGGTGGACCAGGTGGTTGCAGAAGGGCAGCCACAGTATGACATAACACATGAGGTTTTATATTGGATGTATACTAACCCCGCTACAGGGAAGGCATAAGACAACTGATGGTGACCCAGAAATATAGGGATAGACTGATGTACCTAGCCCCATGTTATCCCTATGGCTGGCCATGAAGAATGAGGTTTTTTTTTTTTTGAACCAGGAGAGACACACTAAGCTGAAGCTTGTTTACAGGTGCGACCTGGGAGCACAAGAGAGTTAAGTGACTTGCTCGGGGTCACACAGTATGCAAGTGGGGGCTCTGGGATTCAAACCCTGGTCTCAAGGCTTGCAGCTCAGAGCCTTAAACCACTACGCTATAGTGCCTCCTTATAGGACATCAGGCAGATTGACTAATCGGTTCTCCTGGCCTGGGATACATGAGAATGTGGCTGAGTATTGTCGCACTTATTCTGAGTGCCAGTTGGTAGCCAAAGGTGGAAAAGGGGATAAGGTGCCCCTATATCCAATACCTGCAGTAATGTTACCATTTGAGAGAATAGTTATGGATGTGGTAGACCCCCTAACAAAAAGCTCAAAAGGTAACCAGTAGGCGGAGGTTCATGTCCGAGATTTACTGCTACACAAAGCAAAATCTGCGGGCCCTTTACATCCACAGGATGGATCCACAATACAGTGCTTCCCAGATCTAAGCTACACAATGAGGATGAGACATAGGGGTTTTGACGCGGTAAGAGCAGGCCTTAGGGAATTGGGCATCAACCATGCTCTACAATTAGCGGCTAGATTAAAAATTATATATGCCTGAAAAACACTTCTCTATAATGACCCGATGGATGCTGGACGCAGGCTGGAGGCTATCCGTCAAGATTTTGTTGCTTCAATGCATGATGAAGAAACCGAAGAAGAAAACCTGGACACTTGAGTAACTAAGACTTTTTCTTTATATATTACTAATTTGTTCCTCTTTGGGAGTTGTACAGTGCTGGACAATTGGAGCAAGAGTATCGGAGAACTATCTTCCTCAGAATTATTGACTTTTAACTTTTAAATTCATTAACTTTCAATGTTTGTACTCAGTAGCACGTTCCTAAAAAGTGACACCAAGAAGGACATTTATCCATGGCAATTTAAGCTGCAACAACTTTTTTCTTTGTGTGTCTTACCAGTTACACTCTAGTTAACATACAGTGGTGAAGTTAGTTGTACCAGTTAACTGAAGATTATACAGTATTACTGTTGATGATTTGAACCAACATTGCTACAATTTTTACTCAATATGTATTGTAAGTAAATGTTATGAGAAAGTTGGGAGGTGTTGGGGAGATTGTCCTATATCAATGCAAGGGGTTACCTATGTGCAGATTAGTTAGACATGGACCCAGGGCTTTGTCATAGTCTAATGGCCCATCTTAATAAGAGGGAATCAAAGGTGGCAACATTATTCTAGCTTTGGTAGTCCACGTTCATGCTGCGTAGGCCTATAGGGAAAGCTATTTTAATTAAAAGAGCTAATAAATACCCCCAGAGTGATGTGACCATGAATGAAGGGCTATGTATTTCTCCCATAACTGTATCTGATGTCATCCTATACCTGCAATCTAGAAATGTAAGCTTTTTTCTGTTCTTTATAAAACAGGAATTAAAATAAAGTATATATATGTATAAAAAAAAGGTAACCAGTATATTTTGGTGATTTGTGATTATGCGACCAGGTATACTGAGGCTGTGACAGCCCCTTGGATTGCCGAGAAACTGGCTAAAGTTTTTAGTCAACTGAGTGTCCCTCAGGTCACTCTCACAGACAGAGGTGCCAACTTTATCTAAGTACTCCTGAAGGAGTTGTACAGATGGTTAGGGGTAACTGCAGCGAAAACATCTCCCTACCACCCCAGACTGATGGTTTGGTGGAGCATTTCAATAAGTCTTTAAAACACATGCTCCAGAAGTTATGTACAAGAAGGGTGGGATTGGGACAAATATCTACCCTATCTCTTGTTCACATACGGGGTGGTGCCCCAAGCAACTACAGGGTTGTCACCCTTTAACCTCTTATATGGAAAAAACCCCAGAGGTCCTTTAGATGCGGTGTGGAAACATTAGGAAGAAGGGAAGGATGCCTGCCATACCAATATTGTAGACTATATGACCAATCTTAGAAAGAAATTGGTGAAATGTGTTACTCTCGCGTACCAGAATGTTGTCCACAAACAGGCAGAATAGAAGGAATGGTATGATGGACTGAAAAGTAAAATGTACTATCCAGGGGATAAAGTACTGTTATTGCTGCCATCTATAGAAAAAAAGTTATTAATGAATGGCAAGGCCCCTTTGTAGTTACCAGACAAACTGGGAAGGTAAATCATGAAACTGAAATGCCAAGAAAAGGTCCCCAAAAAAAATTTACCATGCCAACTTGTTGAGGAAATGGCTTGATAGGCAAGACCCAGTACCCAGTTATTTCATATACCCTGAGCTAGAGAACACTGAACTTGAAGTGGCCTACTGTACGAGAGATTGGATAAAGGCATAGAAGTGGTGGGGGTTCAAATCAATCCCGGGCTGGATGCAGCCCAGAGACTGGAGACTTAACAACTACTGGGATATAAGACTTTTACTTACACCCCAGGGAGAGCAAAAGGGGTAGTGCGCACCATACAGGTAGTACAAACGAGACCCATACACCAGAAGTCCTACCGGCTGCCTGAGAGAGTCAGACAAGAAGTCATTGATGAGGTGAGGAAAATGAAGCACACAGAAACAGACTTTGACAGCAGATAAGTATTGCTTGGCCCACCTAGTCTGCTCATTTCCCTACCTACTGGATAAGCTGCAGATCCTAATCAACCAACTGCCTATTTCTTCCTACCCCCCATAAGAACTGCCTTATGTCTGTCCCATGCATTCTTCAATTCTCCCAGTTTTAGACCCCACAACCTCCTCAGAATGGCTGTTCCATATATTTACAACCCTCTCTGTGGAAAAAATACTTTCTCACATTGTCCCTGAGCCGTCTCCCCAATTATCATCAAATTGTGTCTACTTGTTCTTGCACATCTCTTTTTCTGAAAGATGCTACCCTCTTGGACTTTGTTGATTCAACTGAGGTATTTAAAAGTTTCTATCATGTCCCCCCTTCTCACTCCTTTCCTCAAGGGTACATATATTAAGCTCCTTTAGTCTCTCCTTGTATGGCTTCTCTAGCAGACCCTGCACCATTTTAGTTGACCTCTTCTGGACTGCCTCCATCCTGTCTATTTCCTTGCAAAGATGGGGTCTCCAGAACTGGACGCAGTACTCCAGATGGGGTCTCACCAACTGTCTGTACAGAGGGATAACAACTTCCTGTTTTCTGCTGGTGATGCCTCTCCCTATACATCCCAGTATCCCCCAGCCCTCCATACTGCCTTCTCACATTGCTTGCTAACATTAAGGTCATCTGATACGATTACCCCCAGATGCCTTTCCATTTTTGTTGTTACTACCTCCCCCCCACACTGTGTACTCTTCCCCTGGGTTTTTGTTTCCCAGGTGCATTATGCTTTGTACTTCTTTGCATAAAATCCAAGCTGCCATACTTCTGACCATTCCTTCAACCTTGCCAAGTCCCTTCTCATCCTTTCCACTCCCCCCTCGTGTATCAATATCAACCCCGTTGCAGATCTTTGTGTCATCTGCAAAGAGAAATACTTTCCCTTCCAGTCCCTCTGCAATGTCACATATAAAGACATTAAAAAGGACAGGACCCAGTACTGAACCCTGCGATACCCCAATAGTAACCCCCCTTTCTTCAGAGTGGACTCCATTTATTGTTGCCTTCTGTGTTCTGTTGCCCACTCAATGTTTTACCCAGGCTACCACCCTGGGACCCACTCCCAGGCTGGTTAATTTATTAATCTTATGTGTGGGACTGTGTCAAATGCCTTGCTAAAGTCTAGGTAGGCCATGTCCACAGCACCTTCCCTGGTCTACTACTTTGGTCACCCAAAGAAATTGATTAGATTCATCTGACATGACCTTCCCACTGTGAATCTATGCCGTCTTGGGTCCTCTGCCCCACTGGCCTCTAGGCACTCAACAATTCTTTCCTTCAGAAGTGATTCCATCATTTTCCCTACCACAGAGGTCAAACTGACAGGTCTGTAGTTTCCTGCCTCTATCTTGCTCTCACTTTTGTGAAGGGGAATCACATCCGACCTCCTCCAGTCCTGAGGTACCACACAATCCTCCCGTGATTTGTTAAAAAGGGTAGTCAGTGGTGTCACTAATTCTCCTCTTAATTCTTTTAGAATTCTGGGGATAATCCCATCAGGCCCCATTACTTTGTGCACCTTCAGTTTTAAGAGTTCTTTCAGAACCCTTTCTTTTGTGAAAAGACTGGGACCGACCCCCCCTATCCAGAGTGCTTCTGTTAACTGGATTAGGTGCCTCCCCCTCCTCTTTGTGAATACTGAGCAGAAGTATTAATTTGGTATCCCTGCTTTCTCACTGTCCCTCTCTGCCCATCCACCGTCCATTCTATTCAGCCTCACTATCCCTCCCTTTGTCTTTCTACACTCTCTAATGTACCTGTAAAAGGTTTTATTCCCCTTCTTAACTGAGTTGGCTATCTTTTCCTCAGTTTGGGTCTTTGCTATTCTGACTGCTTTCCCTGCTTCCTTCTGCCTTAACTGGTACAGTTCTCAGCCTGCTCCTTCTGTGTTTCCTTATACTTCCTAAATGCTATTTTTTTCTCCCTAACCTTCCCCGTCACCTCTTTTGAGAACCACAGTGGCTTTTTCTTTCATTTTTATTTATTTGCTTTACATTAAGGCTTGTTGCCTCTGTGATGGCAGTTTTGATGTTTCTCCATTGTTGCTCCACCCCTCCTTCTTGCCTGTTTGCTAGTGCTGTTCTAAGGCACTATCCCATTTTGACAAAGTCAGCCCTCCTGAAGTCCAATACCCTCACTTTTATATGGCTTGACTCTGCAGCTGAGTTTATCGTGAAACACACTGTTCGGTGGTCACTTGTTCCCAGATGGCTACACACTTCTAGATCCAAAATCCTCTCACTGTCTCCATCTGAAAATATGAGGTCTAAGATTGCTCCTTCCCAAGTGGGTTCCAACACTAGGTGTCTGAGGCGTGCCTCTTGTACGGCACTGAGAATGGCCCTGCTTTTAGATGTGGCTGCAGCAAAGGTACTCCAGTTAACATCTGGCATATTCAGGTCCCCCATCAACAATATCTCCCTGTTCTCTGCCATCCTAAGGATGCCTTCTATCATATCCTTGTCTATTCCCTCCTCGAATTGGGAGTCTGTATACAACCCATGTGTGGATTATAGTGCCATTTCCAGTCTCTAAGGTGACCCACAGTGCCTCCTCTCCTCCCTATTTACTCTTTTGTTCTGTTGCTTTTATCTCTTCCCTTACATAGAGAGCTACTCCTCCTTCTCTTCTCCCCTCCCTGTCTCTCCTGTAGGTTGTATACCCTGGTATGTTAACACCCCAGTCATAGTTCTCTGTGTACCATATTTCTGTGACTGCCACGATATACAGGCATCCCTCTTCCATCAAAGTCACCAGTTCAGGGAGCTTGTTGCCCAGACTACGGGCATTGGTACTCACTACCCTCCATTTCTTGATGGCCTTACCCCTTTTTTGCACAATCCCTGTCCTTACTGCCTTTGTCATTTTTTTCATTTACCCCTTCTCCCTATCGACATTTCTATCTTGGTGTTTATCTCACTTACTACCCTGATTTTTTTGGGGGGGGCAGCTAGGATTTCCCTGCTCTTTTCCAGTGGCTCCCCCTTGGCTAGTTTAAATGTTTGCCAGTGAAGCATTTAAACCTATCATCTAGAATCTTGGTTCCTCTCCTGGACAGATGCAGACCATTGCACCAGTATAGGTCTGCATCACTCAAGGGGGCCCCCCTCCAGTCCCCAATGAAGCCAAACCCCTGAGCTCTGTACCAGTTTTTCAACCACTGATTGAATCCCATGGTGTGGAGCACCCTAGCCTCACCCATGCCATAGGCAGGCAGCACCTCCGAAAAGGTTACTGTGCATGCTACTTGTCTAAGGCCCCTCCCCAACTCCACAAACTCCTCCTGCACTGTTCTGATCCCTTCCCCAGCCAGGTCATTTGTCCCTAGGTGGACAATGACATCCAGCTCCCTCCCCCCGTGCAGCTGCTCCCATGATCCTGAGAATTTGCTCCCTGTCCCTCCAAGCCATGGTGCCTAGCAGGCACCTTACCTTCTTCTCCCTACCCTCCTAACAATGGATTCCCCCACCAGGAGTGGTTTTCCTTCCCCTGTGAGGTCCCATACCACCCTCCTGTGGGTCTCCTTTGTGGAGGTTCACAACATCCTCCTTGGTCTCCACTGCGGGTGCCTCTACAGAGGAACCACACTCTGCCAGAGTGGCATACGTATTGAGGAGAGGAACAACTGAAGAAATGTGCCTCTGTTCCACCACCCTCACCCTCCCTGAGCCCACTGTGGTCCAACCACTCCTCTTTCTTGGCAACCTCTGAGGCAGCGGTGGTGGTCCTGGTGGTCCCTGGGTGGGAAAGGAGGTTTCCCAAATCCTGGCTAACTGAGCCTGGAGATGAGCACCCTCCTCCCTCAGCCCAGAGAGGTGCCTGCAGATGGAACAATACCGCATCCTCCAGAATGTCTCCTGGAAGACTGCTGCTCCACAGCCACTGCACTGCACCACTCCCATTATGTCTTATTTCTGTTCCCTTAACTGTTGTTTTGAATACTTACTCTTTCATCTGTGTGTGTGTGTGTATATTTTTTCCCCTACTTACCTACTGCCTCCGTGCCCTTAAAGCTCCAGATCTTCCTGTTCTGAGACAAGAAGTTCCTATATTTCTCAGTAGTCTCCTTACTTGCTCAGAGTCAGACCTCCACCAGCTGGGGAGAGCTACTCTTTTCCTTCTAGGATGGTGAGTCTTCTGTGGCTCTGTGATCACTCCCTTCCTGCTCCCAAACAGGAAGTTCATGTTGTCAGTCAAATCCTGTGCCTATAAAAGTAAAACTGGCTAAGGGTGGGGAACAGGAAGGAGGGCAATATAGTCCCAGTAAAGAAGTATAGTTCTAACAGCACCTCCTTCCTCTTCCTGTTTTCTGCCAGAAGATTTCTACGACAGTTTCAAATCCTAAACACCTGGCTTCCTTCTGGTTAAGCCACTCCCCCTAATTTACAGCTCCTTCTACACCTAGATAACTGCACAGATAACAATTCACGTCAGCCAACTGAAACACACTAGCTCTTTTTTTTACCCTAAATTGAAGGTCCCAGTAGTAGAGTTCTAGTTCTTTAGCCCCAGAAGAGAAGTATAGTTCTAACAGCACTTCCTTCGTCTTGCTGTTTTCTGCCTGTTCTCTCAACCTAGGCATTATAGTACCTTGAAGAAGTGCTTGGTCCTCACCGGTGGTGGTAGTAGTGCCCAAAAAGAAGGAGGGCATCCAACTTTGCTTGGATTTCAGCAAGATTAACACTTCTCCACCTTTGATGGGTACCCCATGCCCTGTGTAGATAACTTACTAAACAAAACAGGAAGTGCAAAATACATAGGCACCCTTGACTTAACAAAAGGCTACTGGCAAAGCCCTCTCTCTTTACATGCACAGGAACTGGCTGCCTTCAACACCTAGACAGGCCTTTACCAGTTCACCACCATGTCTTTTGGACTGCATGGTACCCCCGCAACCTCCTAACACTATATTTTAATTTATTTAATGTGAGCAGATGCCCATTTGTAGGATCCACATCAGTTACAAGAAAAAATTGAGCAGGTACATAGCATTACACTACAAGGAAGTAGGCTGTTGGTTAACTAGGATCGGCAGCTTATCCATTAGGTAGGGAAATGGGCAGACTAGGTGGGCCAAGCGATCCTTATCTGCTGTCAGATTCTATGTTTCTACAAGCAAGTACAACATTGCACTGGTACAAAACAATACATTACAAGCTAGGTAGACAATAAATTGGTGTGACTTACAAGATTGGGATATCATTTAGCTTAAGGTATAACATTTAGACACTGCTACGGCATTGGTGAGAAGCCAACTGCATCGGAGAGTTAAACATACTTGTGGGGGGGGAGAAATGGAGTAGAAAACATGCACAGCTGTGGCATAGTGAAGTGTACGCCAGAGTAAGGGGTTAAGAACAGACTTAAGAAAGGATTTAGACAATGGGTCTAGGAGAGCAGCAGACGGGGGGGGGGGCATGAGGGAGGAAACAGAGAGGGGAATGGGTGCCCGGAAGGAAGCTGAGTAGACCGGGGCGGGTGGATCATTGAAGTGCTGTGAAGGTAGGTGCTTCTAGGATTAGATGGAACTCTTAAATGCTGCTGCTTTATGGTGGTCCAAATGAAGGAAAGTTGTCTGGATCAAGTATTGTAAGCCTATACACAGTACAGTGCTGCCTACTTCAATGATGTTACCTTCAGCCCTGACTGGCAGACACACCTAGTACATCTTTGTGCAGTCATTCAGTACATTCAAGACTCCGGACTGACCAAAAATCCTACCAAATGTGCCATTGCCAGGATTGAGAACAAATACTTAGGGTTCATCATTGTGGAAGGTACAGTTAAACCAGACATCAGCAAAATCGAGGCAGCAGCTTACAGTCCCATCCCCCTGACAAAGAAACATGTATGTTCCTTTTTGGGACTGGCTAGTTATTACCACCAATTCATACCAGATTTTGCCACCATAGCAACCCCACTTACAGATCTGCCCAAAAACAAATGTCCCAATAAGGTGCTATGGATCAAGGAATGTAATGAGGCCTTTCAGAACATTAAAGCGACCCTATGCTCATCCCCCATCTTGACCAGTCCTGATTTTTCTCTCCCGCTTGAAGTGCACACTGATGCCCCTGATACTGGCATTGGGGCAGTTCTTTCTCAGACAAGGAAAGGTGAGAAGCACCCAGTCATATACATCAGCCACAAACTTCATGAGAGGGAGAGGAAGCATTCAGTAGTGGAGAAGGAATGCTTAGCATTAAAATGGGTGATAGAGGCCTTGAAATATTGTCTGTGGGGTGCAGAGTTTAAGGTTCTCACTGATCAGAACCCTCTATGCTGACTCCAACAGATGAAAGACAAGAATGGCCAGATAATGAGGTGGTATTTGGCTTTACAGCCTTACCGCTTTACAATTCAGCACATGTGACAGGGTAGAATAGGACCCTGTCCCATTTGTTATGGAGAATGTGTTTAAATGCAAGCATTTTTCCTTTTCTGTTGCTTCTCTGTCTGGTTGCGCAACCAAATTTTCCTGTGAGACTTGATCCTCCCAAACAGTCTCGCAATTCTTTGCCTCTCACTGTCTCCCAGTTTTCTCTTGATGTTCTTCTCCCTTGCATATCTTGCTCTGCTGATCTAGAAATATGTGCAAATCAATGTATGGAACTGTAACTGATATTGGGATCCCTTGTGTTTGAAAAATATCTAGCATTACTGTTGAAATGTATATAATTGTATTTTGACATAACTGAAAAAAGGTATTGGGAACTTCACAGATTACCACAGTTCACATTTTAGGCCTTTCTGCAAAAGGGGGCCTCTCAGCACAGGCACAGTGTGTTCAAGCAGCTCCTGCTATTTACAAGGACAGGATGTTTGTTTAGAGTGGGGGTTGAAATGACGTATAAAAGAGATCTGAGCTGCAATTTCAGGGAGTTTTTTGAGAAGAACAAGGGACACAGACTGAAAGAAAACTTTTATTTTGCCTCTGTACATAGTTATTCTGAACAAGTTTATTTTTTATGTTACTGGAACTATACAATAAATATTTTTGGTGAATTCTACAACTGTTCCTGGTTTTCCTATGCTTCCTGACCTGTGCCTTGATGACAGATAGTGTCAGCCTAAGTGGGATTTATGCCGTGCATACTCTATAAGCCAGGAATTTTGTGCATGGTTACTGGACCTAGTACCAGGGCAGCACAGAGGAAGGTATGGATTCTGCAGCAGCAAGTCCAGGAGTGGTTACCAGGAGAATGGCAGTCAAACTAGTAGAGACAGAAGTCCAGTCTGAGACTGTACACCCAGCACAAGTTATGGAAAAAGAACAGGCAGTGACAGAACCTGAAAGTCTGATGGACTTTTTCAAATGTTAGGCTATACAACAAATAAAAGACTGAGAAGCAGAGAGAAAAATAGATTCAACATTTAGAAGCACAGAGGAGAGAAGAGGTGCAGCAACAGGAGCAGCAGAGGAGAGAAGAATGCAGCGGCAGGAGTAGCAAATGAGAAAAGAGATGCAGCAGTGTGAGCAGCGATGGCTGGACGCCTTGCAAGCCATCAAAGGCAAAGGATCCAGCACAGATTCAGACGAGCAACAAAATGCAAGCAACATAAAAGTCATTAAACTTACAAAGTTGTGTCCCTCAGATGATATTGAGGCAGACCTGACAACCTCTGAAAGAGTTGCCACAGCCTGCCAGTGGCCAACACAGCAATGGATGATTAGACTGGTACCCTACCTGACAGTGAAAGCCCAACTTGCCTACAGCAGTATGGACACTGCACAGTCAGAAAACTATGACCTAGTGAAAAGCGAAATCCTGAACAGATATAACATCTCCAGAGAGACCTACAGGCAGTGATTTCGATCTCTGAGGTACAACTCAGTCGACAATCCTCAAGAAGCCTTCACCTAACTCAGAGAACTCCTAAGAAAATGGATTCAACCCGACAGCAAAACAGTCCCACACATCATCGACACAGTTATCATAGAGCAATTCATCAACATCTTGCCTACAGATGTGCAGCTGTGGGTAAAGGAACACCAACTAGAGAGTGGGAAAAAGGCTGTTTCTTTGGTTGGACTACAAAATGGCCAGAGAGATGCCACAGCGAGGTACCAGCCACGCACCAGCAAGGCAGTCTTTTTACCCATTTAAACTCTAAGCCTGATAAGAACTCTGGTGGGGTACCAAATCTGTGCCCAAAGATGTTATTTGCTAAAACTGTAATAAGCCAGGTCATTTTGCAAGAAACTGCAGTAGTAAGGAAAGTGGCATTGAGGCAGATTTGTCCTTGGTAGGGCTGCCACCTATCCAGTTTTAGATCAGATAATCTGGTTTTTAGGGTCCTTATCTGGTCATCCAGTTTTAATTAAAAGCAGTCTGTTTTTCGGGCCACTTTGAGTGCTCATATGCTTTTAAAACTGATGCATCGGACTTCCGGTGACGTCACCAGTGATATGGCAGCCTAGTACGGAGGCTCTCCTTACCTTCCAGCAAAGATTCGGCCCCACACAACCTCAAGATACAAAAATTAAGAAAGAAATGTATAAATCGCACAGTGGAGCAAACCTAAGAAGAGATCTCGAGCAAAAAGTGTGAAATTACAACCTGATCCACTCAGATTGAGCCCAGCAAGTTCAACTATCAGTGGGAGAGATTCCCCTGCAAGTATGGCAGGAGAGGATACAGAAACAGAATTGGAATCCCTTTCCCAAACAAGATTTGAAACTCTACTGGCAGAAATAAAACACTCAGGGTCAGTCACAAAACGCGGGTTCGAACAACTACATAACGATATTACCAGATTAGAAACCTGAATTACCACAAAGGAGGAAAGAATTTCAACCACCGAGGACGATCTGATACACCTCTCTCAGGCGGTTGAGTTCCTCGCTCAGCAACAGGATTCTTTAAATGCTAAATGTCTAGATCTTGAAGCCAGATCCAGTCGAGACAATCTATGGATTTATGGGTTACCAGAGGTGACTGAAACTGGAGACATGGGTGACTTCCTGGGAAACCTTCTGCGGCATGTACTTGATCTTCCACAGGCTTTCAGTTTTAAAATTGAAAGGGCGCACCGGGCCCTGGTACCCAAAACCACCTCAGCGACTGCCAGGCCCAGATCTATCGTGGTGAAGTTTTCTAGCTACAGTGATAAAGAAAGAATCCTGGGGATGGTGTGGAGGCAACAGACAGTAGAATACAACAGGGTAAGATTGTTCTTTGATCAAGACTATCTACCTGTTATACAACAACAGCGCCTAGCCTACGACCCTATCCTGAGCAAGCTGAAAGCACTAGGAGTCAGGTTTCAGACCCCCTATCCCCTCTCGCCTCCAGGTCTATTGGGAATCGGGTGCCAAGATATACCAAACATCGGAAGAAGCATATCAGGCCCTGAAGAATAAAGGCCACAACATTTCACCTGCGGTGTGACAAGCAGACTGACCCCCACGCACCCAAGCACAGTGGCAATCGGCATCACGAAGGAACACCAAGAAAGCCGGAGAGACATCAGCACCACATACCCTATAAGACATCAAGTTAATGCTGCACAAACTCACCCACACACAGAGCAGTGAAGAGCAGGCAAAGGAGAGAAACAGTCATACCTGAAAAAAGAGATACTCACAGTGAGTTGTCAATGGCTTTTCACACTCCCCTTCCTCCACCGCTGTTCCTTGAACTAAGCCACGTCTGTTGCAGGTCGAGGCTCTATGTAGAGCCTATAAGCTGATTATGGACCTCAAGTGAATAGGAGAAGCACCGCCTGTGGGTTTCATGGGTGGGGGAAGAGGGAGCGATCGGGAAGATCTCGGTCACCCAAAGAGACCTGACATATCACCTCCTCTCCCAACCGTTAACAATAACGTTAACATTGCTGTTTGAGTCTTCCTGCACTGAACAGTTAAGAGTACTGTAAGGTGACAGAGTAGGGGGGGGAGATGCATGTTTTTCTTAATATTATTTATCCCTCTAAATTCACAGAGGCAATTTACATTCCAAGCTTCACTGAACCTAACAAAAAAAGGGGGATGAGTAGTCATGACTGAGAAAGTGTTTCTTCTCATTTAGTATTTAGTTGCTTAGAAGCTGTAAGGCTGGGAAATTGAGGGGAATTTGTTCTGAGATTACCTAAATATATATGAGATTGCTGAGGGAGGGCTGGAAGAGCCATTACCTACATGTACATAGTGAATGATTCATCTGCCTTATCTGATGCTCTTCCTTATGAGCAACACCGGGTTACTGAGTTACCTGTTACCTTGGTGGGTGGAGGTTCTCTCAGGCACAATCCATACAGAGAAGGTACGACTGGTGATGACAGGCCAATGTATCAGGCCAGGACCCGCTAGAATTAGGGTCCAGGAGGGAACGAGAATCAGGGTACTGGTCTCCTCTCCCTCCAACTTGGGTTTTGTAACTCGAGTTTACAGGGATATATATATATATATATATATATATATGAGGGCCGCTTGGTGGTTCTCACTGGAAGCCTAGAAGGATCACCCATCACCCTGGCCTCGATCTATCTTCCACCAGGGTCCACAAAAAAAGCCACCTGACCCTTACTACAAAAAACTGTGGAGATCCAAAGAGGGAGGCTGATTGTGGAAGAGACCTCAATCAAATCTGGGAACAAGTGGACACATCTAAAATGTCCTCGTGTTTGATTGTTTCTAACAGTCACCAGTGTCTCGTGCTCCCAGCCCCTTCCCACCCCCAGACATGGCATTTCCTTTATAGACACAGTTCTGGCATCATGTCCTCAACAGGTCTTGGGGCAGAACTGTCATATTCTAATAACCCTGCAACGCATATAAAGAGTAGGTACACAAAACAAGTAATAATACATATAATTACATATTGTATATAATAAGGGAGCGGGACATGTGGGGAGTGGTGCAATGCACTGGCTGTGGGGCAGCAGTTTTCCGGGAGACATTCTGGAAACTGCATTGCTATTCTATTTGTAGGCAACTGTCAGCTCTGAGAGAGGAGGTTGCCCTCCTCCAGGCTGAACTAGCAAGGACTAAGGAGGCCTCCCTCTCCCAAAGAGCACCACTGCGTCAGAGGTTTCGGAGTATGAAGTGCAGTTGGACCACAGTGAGTTCTGGGAGGGTGAGGGTGGTGGACCAGAGGCGAAGACCCCCAGTTGTACATCTACACAAATCATATGCCATTCTGGCAGTGAAGGCTCCTCTATGATGGCACCCTCAGTGGAGACCCAGAAGAATGCTGAGGACATCCACAAGGGAGACTCACAAAAGGGTGGCAAGGGACACCACAGGGGAAGGAAACAGCTACTGATAGGGGACTCAATTGTTAGGGGGGTAGAACTGGGGAAGGAAGAGAAGGAAGTAAGCTGCCTGCCTGGTGCCATGGCTTGGAAGGACAAGAAGTGAATCCTCACAATTGCAGAAGCAGCATCACAGGAGAGAAAACTAGATATCATTGTCCACCTTGGGACAAATGACCTAGCTAAGCATGGGATCAGTGCAGTGCAGAATGAATTTGTGGAGTTGGGGAAGGGGCCTCAGACAGGTAGCAAGCACAGTAACCTTCTCAGAGGTGCTACCAGTCCATGGCAGGAGTGAGGTTAGGGTACTGCACACCATGCAGTTTAATGAATGGTTGCAAAACTGGTGCAGAGCACAGGGCTTTGGCTTCATTGGGGACTGGGGGTCCACCTGGAGAGATAAAGGTCTACACTGGTATGACAGTCTGCATTTGTCCACAAAGGGGACCAAGCTCCTAGGTGACAGGTTTAAATGCTTCCTTGGCAAGATTTTAAACTAGATAAGGGGGGAGATACTGATAAAAGGCAGGAAAAGTCAAGCCTCCCCACAAAACATGGCAGGTAGTAGGTAAACACTGAGGCACAGAGCTCAACACAGGCAGGACGGGGTAATTGGTAAAATAGATAAGAGCAATAAGAACAGGGATGGGGGAAAAAGCATAAAGCCAACATTAAATGGAGGGCAATGACTACCGATGCCCGTAGTCTGGGAAACAAGCTTTCTGAGCTAGTAGCTTTGATGGAAGATGAACAATTGGATATTGTGGCAGTCACAGAAACATGGTACACTGAGAACCATGACTGGGATGTCAACATACCAGGGTACACAATCTACAGAAGGGACAGGGAAGGTAAAAGAGGAGGTGGAGTAGCTCTACATAAGGGAAGGGATCAAAGCTACAGAACTAAAAAGTAAAGGGGAGGACAAGAGGCACTCTGGGTCACCTTGGAGATCGGGAATGGCATCACAATCCACACAGGGGTTGTATACAGACCCCGTCTCAAGGGAGGAAATGGACAAGAAATGATAGAGGACATTCTCAAACGGCTGAAAAGGGAGATACTGTTTATGGGGACCTGAATATGCCAGATGTTAACTGGAGGACATGTACTGCAGCCACATCCAAGAGCAGGGTCATTCTCGATGCCCTGCAGGGGGGAAGACCTTAGACAGCTAGTGCTGGAACCCACTCGGGAGGGAGCAATACTAGACCTGGTACTCTCAAATGGAGAGAGGATCACAAATTTAGAAGTCGGTAGACATCTGGGAACAAGCGACCACTGCACAGTGTCCTTCACAATGAGCACAACCATGGAGATAAGCCACACAAAAACAAGGATACTGGACTTTAGAAGGGCTGACTTTGGCAAAATGGGTGAACACCTGAAGAATGCACTAGCAAATGGCCAAATAGGAGGGGTGGAAGAACAATGGAGAATAATCAAAACTGCCATTATAGAGGCAACAACTCTTTGTGTAAAACAAATAAAGAAAACAAAGCGGAGTAAAAAACCACTATGGTTCTCAAAAGAGGTGGCTGGGAAGGTTAAGGAGAAAAAGGCTGCATTCAAAAAGTATAAGGAATCACAGAAGGAGCGCGACAGGGAACTGTATCAATTAAAGCAGAAAGAAGTAGGAAAAGCAGTCAGAATAGCAAAGGCACAAACCAAGGAAAAAATAGCCAACTTGGTCAAAAAAGGGGGATAAAACCTTTTATAGGTACATTAGGGAGCATAGAAAGGTTAAGGGAGGAATAGTGAAGATTAATAAAGGAGAGGGGAGGTGGGCAGAGGGAGACAGTGAAAAGACAGAGGTACTGAATGAATACTTTTGCTCAGTATTCACAAAAGAAGATGAGGAGCAGTTACCTAAACCAGACAATAGAAGCATTCTGGGTAGGGGGGTTGACACCAGTCCATTCACAGAAGAAAGAATACTGAAAGAACTCCTAAAACTCAAGGTGGACAAAGCAATGGGGCCTGACAGGATTCACCCCAGAATCCTAAAAGAACTAAGGGCGGACCTAGTGACACCACTGACCACACTTTTAACAAATCATGGCAGGATGGTGGTACCTGAGGACTGGAGGAGGGCAGATGTGATTCCCTTTACAAAAGTGGGAGCAAGGCAGAAGCAGGAAACTACAGACCTGTAAGTTTGACCTCAGTGGAAGGGAAAATGATGGAATCACTTCTGAAAGAAAGAATTGTTGAGTACCTAGAGGCCAGCGGGGTACAGGACCCAAAGCAGCATGGATTTACAGCAGGAAGGTCATGTAAGACTAATCTAATTGATTTCTTTGACTGGGTGACCAAAGTAATAGACCAGGGAGGGGCTGTGGATATGGCCTACCTAGACATTAGCAAGGCATTTGACACAGTCCCACACAAAAGATTAATAATCAAGTTAGCCAGCCTGGGAGCGGGTCCCAGGGTGGTAGCCTGGGTAGTGAACTGGCTGCACAAAAGGACACAGAAGGTAATAGTGAATGGAACACATTCCAAAGAAAGGGGGGTTACTAGTGAAGTACCTCAGGGCTCAGTACTGGGTCCAATCCTCTTTAACATCTTTATAAGTGACATTGCAGAGGGTCTGGAAGGAAAGTTGATACACAAGAGCGGGTAGAAAAGATGAGAAGGGACTTGGCAAGGTTGGAGGAATCGTCAGACATATGGCAACTTAGATTCAATGCAAAGAAGTACAAAGTAATGCACCTGGGAAACAAAAACCCAGGAGAAGAGTACACAATAGCAGAGGAGGTACTAACAACAAAATGGAAAGGGACTTGGGGGTAGTCATATCAGATGACCCAAAGGTGGGTAAGCAATGAAAAGTCGGTAAGGAGAGCTAGGGATACTGGGATGCATAGGAAGGGCATCACAAGTAGAAAAAGGAAGTGGTTATCCTCTATACAGACAGTTGGTGAGACCCCATCTGGAGTACTGTGCAGTTTTGGAGACCTCATCTACGCAAGGACATAGACAAGATGGAAGCAGTCCAGAGGAGGGCAACTAAAATGGTGCAGGGTCTACATCAGAAACCATATGAGGAGAGACTGAGAGAGCTTAATATGTATACCTTGATGAAAAGGAGGACGGGGGCATGATAGAAACATTCAAGTACCTCAAGGAATCAACAAAGTCCATGAGGGTAGCATCTTTCAAAAAAGAGATGTGTAAGAACAAGGGGCACAGTTTAAAGATAGAGGGGACGGCTCAGGGGTAATGTGAGAATTCTTTTCACGGAGAGAGTGGTGGATACATGGAACAGCCTTCCTGAGGAGGTCGTTGGGTCTAAAACAGTGGGGGAATTCAAACATGCATGGGTCAGACACAAGGCAATTATAGTGGGGGGTTGCAGGAAGCAGGCTGTTGGCTAACTAGAATCTGCAGCTTATCCAGTAGGTAGGGAAATGGGCAGACTGGGTGGGCCAAGTGGTCCTTATTTGCGTCAAAGTCTATGTTTCTATACACATTTCTCCATCCCCATGGCTCGTGATGCTCGAATAGATTACCTAGTAGTATCGGGAACACCAGAACCTGGTGACAGAATGTCGCCACATCCCATCTACTCTCTCTGATCACTCTAAACTTCTGATGCAGATGGAGTGGAGCACTAAAAAAGGGGCATACCCTGTGGACATTTAATAATTATATGTTGAACCTGAAAGAATTCACAGATATGGCTAAAACCTGACTTGAACAAATAATTCAGGAAAATAAATCATCAGAAATATCACAAGTCACCCTTTGGGATACCATAAAAACTGTGTTCAGAGGAGACTGTATTAAATATGCTGCACATTTTAAAAGACAGCAAAATCAGCAATTGGAAAATTTCCAAACCAAACTGCTTGATTTACAGAAACAACATGCAGCTGTGGATGTTTCCATCTCCGTAAGCATGCAAGAGATTAAACAAAAGATACAGAAACTGATCGATATTAAGAATAAATCATGTGAATTTTAATACACTAAAAAAATCTGAATCTGAATAAAATGACATGGGAGAGATGAAGATACAGTAATGATACAGCCTCTGTATGCTAACTACAGTTGCAACGCATGCGTCAGCGCTATTATGAATGTGGTCCACGGGCCACCCGCCTTTTGGCCCACAGATTGAGGCAACAAACCTCACAATCTACTATCACCCAGGTTAGGGATCCTGTCACGGCACGAAGGGTGCAAACGCTGGAAAAATTATTGTCAAGCTTTAAAGCATTTTATCAGACTTTATATACCCCTGAAAAAACCTCAAGTGAACTACAAATTCAAAAGTATTTAGAGAAGCTTAGACTACCAAGATTATCGCAGGAGACCAGGGACTCCTTAGAGACACCCATCACGATGATAGCACTAGAAACAGCCATTAAAAAAACTTAAAACAAACAAATCCCCTGGCCCAGACGGATACACCTCAGAATTCTTCAAGTTTTTTAAATCAGAACTTAACTCCCAGCTGCTGCAGACATGCAGAACAGCGCAATCAGGGGAAGCCTTTCCAGACACCTGAATTTTGCAGTTATTTCCAGCATCCCAAAACTAGACAGATACTACACAATGCAAATTGTTCCACCCTATTTCTGTCCTCAATATTGACTATAAAATATAAGCATCCATCTTAGCAAGATGCCTGGAAACTGTATTACCGAAATTAACTGCATTAGATCAGGCTGGGTTCATTTTGGAAAGGCAGGCACAGGACAATATTAAAAACCCTGCACATATTACACCATGCTGCCCGGTCGAAGACCCCTTTTTTGCTGCTGAGCCTAGATGCGGAGAAGGCTTTCGATGGGGTAGCATGGATGTTACTGAAATCCAGAGCAAATTTAGCTTCTCAGACTCTATTATTAAAGCGATAAATAGTATATACACAAGTCCCAAGGCCTACACAAAAATGAATGGATGTGTGTCTGCCCCGACATCTTTATATAGAGGTACTAGGCAGGGCTGCCCCCTGTCTCCCCTCCTCTTTGCCCTACACCTGGAACCATTAGCCCAGAGGCTACGACAGGAAGAGGAGGTAAGGGGCTGGGAGCTTGGAGGACAGACACATAAGTTAGCATCATATGCGGATGACCTGCTCATTTATCTTAAAGATCCGGAACATTCCCTGGAACTGCTTAACAGAATTTAATGAATTATCAGGATATAAAATAAATACTACTAAAACTGAGGTGCTGCAAAATCAATATACCGCCTCAGAGAGTATACGTGGGTCTTTTCCCTTTAAGTGGAATCTTACTCATGTTAAATATCTGGGGGTACACCTTAGATTTTGTGCTAACCAGCACTTTACACTTAACTTTATACTGACCCTAGAAAAACTTAAAGAATTAGAGAGATGGGCGCCAATTCCTATCCCCCTGATACAGAGAATAGAGGCAATCAAGATTGTGCTATTCCCTAAGCTCCTGTATTTAAGCCAGACTATACCCCTGCTCATCCTGGATTCATATTTCATAGTACTACACAGAAGAATCTCTCGATTCTTGTGGGGTCCTAGGATGCCGAGAATACGGTTCTCGGCTCTTCAGATCCCAAAGAGGGAAGGAGGGCTATCATTACCTAACCTGAAAACATACCACCAAGCAGCCCAACTAAGAACAGTCATGTACTGGCTGGACCATAATTATATAGCAAAATGGAAAACATTGGAACTGCGGGAAGAGGGCATTACAAATCTAAATTATATTCTACTCACACAAAGAGGGAGTACATACATACAGAGGAGGACAAATCCATATACAGAGGCCACTCTAAACACATGGCACAAAATCCTGTCAGATAGGAGGACCAAAGGATGGAGGTACTTGCTGATGTCAGTACCTTATCTAGCAACATTTACCCCTGCCAGATGGGATAACGGGTTTAAGAAATGGGAAGAGGAAAAAAAAAATGCATTTAATTTGGCATTTCCTGGAGGGAGAGGAGATCCAGGCCTTTCAAACCCTAGTTGCCAGATCTGAGATTCCTTGGCAGGATAGATTCCGATATTTCCAGATCAGAGCTTATATTAGATCTCTTCAGACACAACTACCACCTGGGAGAACATCTCCTCCTCAGATTGCAGAAATATTCAAAACAGCAATAGAGGGGAACCCGCCTAGAGCGCATATAATCTCCATTCTATACAATACCCTGCTTATTTGGAGGGGAGACTCTATCCAAGCTATAAGAAAAACATGGGAGGAGGACTTGGGACTCCAAATACAGGATAAGCAATGGAAATGGGCAGCTCAGAGAATACACTGGGGGACCTCAGCCATCAACTGGAAAGAGTTTGCATGAAGATATTCAGCAGATATTTTAGAACAATAGCACTTCAGGGGAAATATCAGGGTGAGGGAGTCGTTGCTTGCTGGAGGAAATGTGGGTATTCTCCAGCAGCAATGGGACACATTTTTTGGAGCCGTCCAAAGATTCAACAATTTCTTGTGGAGCTGCAGCAGATCCTACAATCCATAGTAGACCCATGATTGCAAATAACTCCATCATTAGACTTTTTTATGGACTATGCAAGAGGTTGTAGGGATCCCAACACAAGCAAATTCTTAAAAACTGCATGCCTAGCAGCACAAAAAGTAATAAAAAATTGGCTGTCTCAAAAAAAGTTACTTTACAGATGTGGCACAAAATCAGGATCAATATACATAGGATGGAAGCCTTGACAGCAGCCCTGAACAAAAAACTCACCCAATTCAAAATATTATGGAGGAGATGGATACTTTATATGGCAAATGAGTTTACGGATTTTATCCCCTAACATACCCTAAACTAAGACTGAACACTGACCTCCCAAATCTTATTTTTACTGAACATATCAGAAACTGAATTAACTGGTGGCTGAATTGAGCTACATATAGCAGGATCTGTTGCAAATCTTCCTTAGAGAAATGACATATACTTTAAATCTGATTTATCAAAGAATAGATGAGTTTAAATTTAAAACTAACAAGAGTAATCTGATCAAAGGTGCTAAGTGGAATATGAGTTACAGGTTGGAAGGTCTGTCTAATCATTTAAATTACTAGTGGGGTACCGCAGGGTTCATTGGGTCCAGTCCTTTTTAATGTCTTTATCAGTGACATTGCAGAGGGACTGGAAGGAAAAGTATGCCTTTTTGCAGATGACACAAAGATCTGCAACAGGGTTGATACACAAGGAGTCGTGGAAAGGATGAAGAGAGATTTTGCAAGGTTAGAGGAATGGTCAGAAGTATGGCAGCTAGGATTCAATGCAAAGAAGTGCAAAATAATGCACCTGGGAAACAAGAACCCAGGGGAAGAATACAATGGGTGGGGAGGTAACAACAACAAAAAGAAAGGGACCTGGGGTAATCATATCAGATGACCTTAAGATTAGCAAGCAATGTGAGAAGGCAGGGAGGGCTGGGGTATACTGGGATGTTTAGGAGAGGCATCATCAGCAGAAAACAGGAAGCTGTTATCCTCTGTACAGACAGTTGGTGAGACCCCATCTGAGTACTGTGTCCAGTTCTGGAGACCCCAACTCCATACGACATAGACAGGATAGAGGCAGTCCAGAGGAGGGCACTAAAATGGTGCAGGGTCTGCAAGAGAAGCCGTATGAGGAGAGACTAAAGGAGCTTAATATGTATACCCTTGAGGAAAGAAGGAGGGGGGGACATGATAGCAACTTTTAAGTACCTCAGTGGAATCAACAAAGTCCAAGAGGGTAGCATCTTTCAGAAAAAGAGACGTGCAAGAACAAGGGGACACAATTTAAAGGTAGAAGGGGGGCGGTCAGGGCAATGTGAGAAGTATTATTTCACAGAGGGTAGTGGATGCATGAACAGCCTTCCTGAGGAGGTTGTGGTGTAAAACTGTGGGAGAATTCAAGAATGCATGGGACAGACATAAGGCAATTCTTGTGGGGGGTACGAAGAAATAGGCTGTTGGTTAACTAGGATCTGTGGCCTATCCTGTAGGTAGGGAAATGGGCAGACTAGATGGGCCTAGCGGTCCTTATCTACCGTCAAAGTCTATGTTTCTATAATTTTAAATCAAATATCCTTGTATGTATATAGTCCACGTAAGTTATCATAAGTTATGTAGATGTATGTTTGTTCACTGTCAAAATTTTGAATAAAGTAAGTTTAAAAAAAAAACTGATGTATCAAATCACCCACTGTTTTGGCTGCATTGCATGTCCAGGTTACAGAGAAGTTCTGATGTCATACAGGCCTGTCTTGGTTTGTAAATCCAGTCTGCCTGGGAAGTGTAAAGTATGGCCATTAACAGTAAAATTAACCTAATCTTTTCCACTCTGAATTTGAGTATGATCTTTTACTGTAATGACAAGGAACAGCTTTAACACCTTTATATGCTCTCATGAATTTCTTTTTGTTTGTTCTATATTCTGATATGTTTTAGACCAATTTTTGTTAAATTAATTATCTGATTTTTATTGCCTTTATCACTACATTGAATACTCATTCTGAACTACCAGAACATTCCATGATAATAGCTGCACGTTTACAGGTCATTCAGATAAATAGCATGGAATGGTGTTTCTGAAATTGAGGAATATCTCAGGAATACAGTATGAAGAGAAACAGTAGTAGCTGCTAAGGTAAAGGGACCACAATGCAGTATTGAGGGTACCACAAGCAGTAATTAAATTATCAAAAACTGGTCAAAGCATATCAGAATACATGACTAACACGGAAAGGAAAATGGAAGAGCATTTAAAGCAGCAGTACAAGGATCAGTTGCAATGTTGGTGTCCCCTGTGATTTTAGTTTAATAATATGCCACTTGAATTCCGTTTTAAGTTACTGGGTGGAATTCCTTCAGTTCTTTGTTTTTTATTATTTCAATAATAACTGTAAATAATTTGTGTGTATTATTGTACTGGCCAGCAAGTCACATGAAAACAAACATGCTGTACAAATTAATTGCAACATAATACTGAGCCAGTGGAAATCCACAGAGTACCTATAAATGGACATCAAGCAGCATGTTATGAAATTAAAATCACTGATGCAAAAAATTACAACTTTTGTTGCACTTCTCCTTTAAGAGGTTTGAGCAATCAGCTGTGAATGACCTTGGCACATAGTGGAGGTAATACTAAAGTTACCTGTACCTAAGATTATTGCAAATGACTTCACAGGATTTACTTAGCTGATCAAAAATGGAGTAAATCCTGATGTTTCAGCAGCTGTGGTGAAACAAGCTCAGGCAAAGAAAATTTCAGACAGTTGGGACACTTATCCTTTCAAAGATTCTGATTCTGACTTGTTTGAGCACAGCTCCAAGATCTGGAAATCCAGGAAAGAAAGACGAATCCTGAAGAAACTGTGGCAGCAAATGACTGATGGACATGAAGGGTTAAAATATGAAAATGCTGAAACTAAATTAACTGATTATGATTTTCTTTCAGAGCAAGCTAATGATGTTTCTCTCCAAGGTTATTTTAAGCAGCTGGGGGTGAAACCAAAACAGGGTGGCCCAATGTTTAAAAAATGTAATGGGTTACTGTACAGAGTTTGGGTTAAACCTCAGAGACAAGAACAAACAGAACAATGGGTTATACCACAGAAGTATAGAATAGAGTTATTACAGATAGCACATGATAGTCCTATGGCTGGTCACTCACGGAGGGATCGCACCATTGCCAGATTGCTGTATAGATTTTACTGACTTGGAATTCATGAATATGTTGCTACCTATTGTAATCCCTGTGCTGAGTGTCAGAAAGTAGCCCCAGTCACTAGAAAAGACAAGGTGCCCCCATCCTTAATAGATGTGCCTTTTGAAAGAATTGCAATGGATGTGATTGGTCCTTTAGACAAAGTAAAAAGGGTAATAGATTTATCCTGGTAGTGTGCGACTATGCTACTCGATACCCAAAAGCAGTTCTAATGCGTACTATTACAGCCCAAAAGTGGCAGTAGACCTTGCCAAAAATTTCAGCCTAGTGGGCATACCTAAAGAAATTATTATTGATCAGGGTAGTAATTTTGGTGCTGCATTGCTTAAGGAGCTATACAGACTGCTAGATATCACTGACATACGAACCTCCCCTATCACCCTCAGACAGTCTTTTTGAGTGTTTTAACCAAACCCTAAAATGAATGTTAAAAAGGTTTGTAAAAGGGGAAGGGAAAGACTGGGACCAATACTTGTCTTACCTAATTTTTGCTTACAGAGAAGTGCCACAGGCATCAACAGGGTTTTTACCATTTGAAATGCTGTATGGTAGGCAGCCCAGAGGGCCACTGGATCTGATAAAAGAAATGTGGGAAGATAACCCCACTCAGAAACAATCTACAACATCTTATATATGTGCCCTAAGAACGAAGCTGGCAAAATAGTTGAAATTGCCCATAGTAATCAGGAAGAGGCTAAAAACCAGCAGAAGGTATATTATGACCATGGAGTAAAAGAAAACGTTTTCAAGTCAGGTGAAAAGATTTTGCTACTGTTACTCACAACAGAAAATAAACTGTTAATGAAGTTGCAAAGGACTTATAAGGTTCTTAGACATACTGACACTGTTAACTACGAGACTGAGACCCCTGACAGGAAAAATCCTACTAAGATATACCATGCCAACCTCCTCAAGAAATGGGTTAAAAAAATGCCAAAAGCTGCTTTGCTGGTTTTACCAGAAACTAATAAGGAAGATATTGATGTAGCATATGATAGACTGGAACAAACTGTAAATGTTGTTGCTGTAAAGGTGAATGTTTCCTTAAC
This sequence comes from Neoceratodus forsteri, assembly GCA_016271365.2. Classification (NCBI taxonomy): domain Eukaryota; kingdom Metazoa; phylum Chordata; order Ceratodontiformes; family Ceratodontidae; genus Neoceratodus; species Neoceratodus forsteri. The sequence continues at coordinate 1,139,394,935 of CM028133.1, forward strand.
CTCAGAACAAATTGCATACATTCATAATCTGCTAAAGACACTGAACAGTATTTTTACCGCAGTACCAAGCCAAGCAAAAGGGGCTGAGTACATAATAGTGACAAGGAATGCTCATCCTATTAGGCAAAAGACATGCATGTTGCCAGAGCAGTTAGAGCTGATGTGGTTAAGGAAATACAAGAAAATGAAAGAATTGGGTATCGCAGAGGAGTCAAGGAGTGCTTGGTCATCTCCTATGGTAATTGTAAACAAAAAGGAAAAATCACTCATCTTAGTAATGTTGTTTCTTCTAATGGAGTCTTGATATATTATGACATACGCAGTGAGTCCCAACCTTCGAACTGCTCCGGAGGTGAGAGTTAACTTTCCATGCCAGGCATGGAACGCTGAGTTCGAGCTCGGTTGAAAACTCTGTCTGTTGTTCTTCAAACTCAAACTGTCAGATCTTTACGAGCTAAACTCACTAAGGTCCTGTGTGGAAGCTGTAAACCTACACTAGCCAACTGGCTACTAATATAATAACACATTTTTTGGTCCCAAAACAAAGACTCAAGTCAGGAGACCCAAAAAATGAAAAACACAACACCAAGTCACCCCAAAAAGGAAGGGTGAAAAAACAAGGTGGGCATCTACTAAGTGCCAACACTGCACTGCCCACCCACATCCCAAAAACAGAGGTTCTGAAAGGGGCAGGCGGAGGTCATAATATAGCAATACTCCATTAGAAGAAACAACATTACTAAGGTGAGTAATTTTTTCTTCAAACAACATGAAGTCTTGCTATATTATGACATATGCAGACTACACAGCAGTACCTCCATGGAGGAGGGACAGAACCTACTTAGAAAATAAGCTCTGAAGCACAGCTGTGCCAAACCGAGCATCACTCCTAGCCTGGGTGTCCAGAGAGTACCGCTTGGTAAAAGTGTGAACTGTTTTCCAGGTAGCTGCTTGACAAATCTCTAGAATGGGGATGTCCCTGGCAGCAGCCAGGGAAGCAGCTGTACCTCTGAAGAGTGAGCCCTCAGGCCTGAGGAGGAACCTTACCCAGCTTTCATAACAGAATTGGATACAAGAGGCAATCCACCTGGCAATGGATCTTTTAGTGGCAGGTTTCCTTTACCAACCTCACCATAAGTGAGGAACAGTTGGAGGAGTCAAACCTGTGACCCTTGGTACGCCTCAATGTAGTAACTAAGGGCTCTCTTCACATCTAAGCTGTGCAGCCTCCTCTCGCCAGAGGAGGAATGGTCAGTGAAGTATACTGGAAGAGAAATAGATCGATTAAGGTGGAAATCTGAAACCACCTTAGGTAAGAACTTCCTGTTAGTCCTGAGGACCACCTTATCTCTATGAAAGGAGATAAAATCAGGCTCCACTGACAAAGCTTGTAATTCACTTATGTGTCTGGCAGAAGTGATGGCTACCAGAAACACAGTCTTCCAAGTCAAATACTTAAGGTCTGCTGAAGACAAGGGCTCAAAGGGAGGTTGCATAAGCTGAGCAATGCAAACATTAAGATCCCAGGCAGGGGCAGGGTCCCTGAATGGAGGGTTGGTGTGAATCAATCCCTTAAAAAACTTAAGAGAATACAGGATGAGCTGAAAGAGAAGAGGGCTTACCTGCTGAAATGAAAGCAGGCACAGCTGCTAAATGCACCTTTAGGGTAGCTGGTCTGAGCCCCAAAGTGTTTAAATGGACCATATAATCCAGGACTGTGGGTAAATCAGCAGATTCTGGGGAAATATGCTTCTCAGAGCACCATATGGAAAACCTCTTCCATTCAGAATTATAAGTAGCCCTGGTGGAAGGTTTCCTTGAAGCCTTCAGTATATCTAATACACCTTGGGAGAAGTGTAGATAAGCAAACTCTAACTCTTCAAGAGCCAGGCCTTGAGATTGAGAGATTTGAAGTTCGGGTACCAAACCCTTCCCTGAGCACAGGTTAACAGATTGTGATTCCTGGGAAGACACAGAGGAAGATGGACTGCTAAGGACAGTAGGAGTGGATACCAGGGTTGTCTGGCCCAATCTGGAGCAATCAGAATCACTTTGCAGGATTGAGATCTGATTTTGACTAACACTTTGAACAGGAGAGGGAAGGGGGAAAGCAGAGAGAAACTTTCCTTCCCAGTTGAGAACTAAGGCATCCAGAGGGACTGAGCCCAACACTGGGGGCCTGCAGCAAAAAAGGGGAAGTTGGTGATTGTCTGGGGCTGCAAAAAGATCTATCTGCGGGGTGCCCCATCTGGCAAATATTACCTCCAGGACCAGAGGATCCAGTGACCATTCGTGATGGCCCTAGGAAATCCTGCTGAAAGCATCTGCCAGGACATTGTCCTTGCCTGGGAGGTGAACTGCCGTAAGGGAGGTGTTCAGGAATAAGCCAGAGACCACAACTTCATTGCTTCGGTGCACAAAGCCATAGACCGAGTGCCTCCTTGCTTGTTGATGTACCACATTGTAGTGGTGTTGTCTGTTCTGACCTGTACAACTTTGTTCTGAACAGATTTGGAAAAAGCTTGAAGTGCTAGAAAAACTGCTCTGAGCTCCAACAGGTTGATGTGGAGCAGAGATTCCTGAGGGGACCACAGTCCCTGGGTAGTGAGGTCGCCCATGTGAGCGCCCCACCCCAAGAGGGATGCATCTGTAGTAAGGATTAAAGAGTGAGACTGAGTGACAAAGGAACCCCTGTCTCAGATAGCTCTGATCCTGCCACCATTGTAGGGCTTGGATCAGGGTTCAAGTCACTGGGATCAGTTTGGTTAGAGGGTCCTTTCTTTGAGACCAAAAGGCTCTCAAATGGAACTGGATGTCCCTCATCTGAAATCTGGCTCTTGCACTACTGCTGTAGAAGCAGCCATGTGCCTAGGAGCTGTAGAAATGCCTGCTGGTCGAGAGACCTGCAGGGTGAATGAGGAGGCCAGAGAGACCAGGGTCCTTGCCTGTCCAAAGGCAGGAAGGCTCTGGCTACTCTGTGTGTCAGTTCTGCGCCTATGAAGGTGAGGAGCTGGACAGGCTCTAGAACTGACTTTGGAAGATTCAGAAGGAAACCTAGAGAGGTAAGCAGTTGCTGAGTTATCTGAAGATGCAACTTGACTTGGTCTGGAGACTGGCCTACTATGAGCCAGTCATCCAGATAAGAGAAGATGGCAATTTTTTGCCTTCTTAGGTGGGCATCTGCTACTGCCAGGCATTTTGTGAATACCCTTGGAGCAGAGGTGAGGCCAAACGGCATTGCTCTGAACTGGTAATGGCCTGAGGGCAGCTCGAACCTGAGGTACTTTCAATGGGAGCTTGATGAGAATATGGAAGTAGAAGTATCCTTGAGGTCCAGGGACGCCAGTCAGTCCCTGGCCTTAGAGAGGGCAGAATACTCTAGTCACCATTTTGAATTTTGGTTTTAAAAGTGCTTGTTTAAGTATCTGAGATCCAGGAAGGGCCGCCATTCTCCTGTCTTTTTTGGGGTAAGAAAGTACCTGGAGTATAATCCTTTGCCCTGGTGTAGTGGTGGAACCCTTTCCATGGCTCTGAGAGCCAGGAGGGTAGAGACTTCTGCCTCTAGGACAAGTGCCTCTGATGGATTTGCATGTGGAAAGGATCTGGTTCTCATCTTTGGAAATTTTATGCTGAGAACCAGTCCCGCTTACTACTTCAGGACCCACTTGTCTGATGTGAGACTTCCAGTCCTGGACAAAGTAAGCCAGCCTGCCCCCTACAGGTAGTGGAGAATCGGCCCTGGCCACCCCATCAGAGTGCCTGCTTGGCAGGGGCTTTAGGCTGAGGGGTGGAAGCAGGCCTGCTTGTACCCCATCTACCTCTCCCTCTAAAGAACCCCCTCTGGGTGTAAGCTGAAGAGAAGGCATGGGCTTGGTAAAAAGGCCTATGAAAAGGCCTGCCCTTGCCCCTGGAAGGCTGCCTTTGAGGAGTGGCCTGCCTTTCCTTGGCCTGTCCACTCCTATAGGTGGTCCTATACTCATCTATTTTCTTCATGTAATTCTCTGTCTGCTCCCCAAACAGAGAATTACCCACAACAGGAAAATCCATGGCCTTAGTCTGGGTATCCTGTGACAGGCTAGTACATCTGAGCCAAGCCATTCTGCGAAGTGCCACAGATGCAGCCATGACTCTTGATGACACATCATTAGTCAACTGCAGCATGGAATTGCACCTTAGATGCCTCAATACCATCAGCAGCCACCTGCTCCAGCCTCAAGCAAGCTGGTCAGGGACCCGCTTCAGCACAGCCATAACAGTATCCCATCCGATTTCTGGTATCTAGCAACATAAGCCATATAATTTGCCTGTCTGAGTCCCAGGATGCTGCCATGTACTGTTTCTTTGCCATGGCATCAATCCTCCTGGAGTCCTTGTCAGGGGGTGTGAGGCCAAGGAATATTTGTCTTGTCCAAGGCTGCAGCCTGCACTACCCCAACATGGCTGCATTGTTGTGTAAGGAACTCCGTATCAGAGCCTGACAATGTGTACCTCTTGTCCATTCTCTTATCAACAGGAGGTATAGTGTGAGGAGTTTTAAATTTTTACTGTCTGTTTCCCAAAGATTTATGCAAAGGAATAGACAGTCTCCTGGACTCTGGGATATCCATCATTTCCACATAGTCAGGTTCCTCTTGATCATCCACAGTTTCCTCCATAGGAGCTGGAGGGTTTCAGCAATTTTTTATAAAAAATAAAATGAGAAGAGGACTCAGAAAGCCTAGGAGTAGACACTCTGAAGGTCTGTCTGGGGAGATGTCCGTTCAATGGGCACATCAGACTTTCAAATCACATTCACTCTCCTCATACTCCTCTTCCCTCCTCCGGTTCATAAAATTCCTCTAAATCATACTCTTGAACTGGTGGAACCGCCGAACAATAACATACCTGATGGTGCCGGTTCGTCGGAAACGGGAAAAGCGACTGGACAATTTTAATCGCTTGGCTATTTCTTCAGCGGTTGGAGAGGAAAGTTTTGGCTCCACACCAGCTGATTTCCTTGTCCTTTTGCTGGAGCGGACTCCTCCGAGTTGTCTCCTTTTGCCCGGAAGTGTCGCCCTGGTCAGAGGCACTCCCCTCCGGTCCGGTTGGAACCCGGGCAGACTGGCCATCGGGTCATGGGACTCTTGGCCTCCCTTTCCCTGAGCCTACCAACTCTCTTATCCAGGGTAGCTGCAGGAAAATTTTTGCAAATCTGGCAGTCTGCATTGAGGTGGTCAAACCCCAGACAATAAACACAGGTGGTGTGGGGTCAGCCTTGGCAGAAGCTTCCCACAGACACTGCAGTACTGAAATCCAGTGGGCGTTTTTTGGGTTTCTCAGACATAGTGCCAGTCCTTACCAAACTTGCCCATTTATGGCAATCCGACAAGCAAGACCTCTTATCGGTTCCCAACCTGTTCACAGGTCGTGGAAAACGAATAAAATCCAGTTTTTTAGAACCGATAAGAACCGTAACCACACTTCAAAAGACAGATTAATATATTTCAAAATAACCTGATCGGTTCAAACCAACCAATAACTGTTTACAAGTTCCACACAGAAGAAATAAATGTAAAGCTATCTAGTACTTACAGTACACAGACAGAGCTTGAACCCGACCAGTTGCGGTTTAAATTCAGTCAAAAAACCGAGAAAATAATACTTTAACCGACAAAATGAACCGAGCAGAAGGAGAAAATCTCCAGAGCGACTGTTCAGTGAGGCGGAGTAAAGAATCTGACAGTTTGAGTTTGAAAAACAACAGACAGAGTTTCAACCGAGCTCGAGCTCAGCGTTCCATGCCTGGCATGGAAAGTTAACTCTTTCACCTCTGGAGCAGTTCGAAGGTTGGGACTCACTGCATATGTCACAACATAGCAAGACTTCATGTTGTTTGAAAGAAGAGGGTGTTAGAATCTGCCTTGACTTTAGGAAACTTAATCAAGTGTCAGAATTTGACAGTTATACTATGCCCAGAATAGATAATTTGGTGGACAGACTGGGGAGTGCAAAGTATATAAGTAACCTCAATCTCAATAAGGGTTACTGGCAAATACCTTTAGCTTAAAGAATCCAGAGATAAAACTGCATTACCTACCCCTACAGGATTCTATCAGTTCACCACCATGCCCTTTGGTTTACATGGTGCGTCAGCTACATTCCAACGGTACATGGATATAATTTTATCACCTCATACTGGTTATTGTGCTGCATACCTGGATGATGTCACGATGTACAGTCCAGACTGGAAAAGCCACCTGGAACACCTACAAGCAGTTATCCAAGCTATCAAAAATGCAGGTCTGACTATTAATCCTACCAAATGTGCATTGGGCATACAGGAAACCAGATATTTGGGCTATGTATTGATGAAATGGAGAAGTTAAGCCAGAGATTTCTAAACTAGAAGCTGTAGCTAACAGTCCTGTACCTAAAACAAAGAAATTTGTCAGGCCATTTTTAGGCTGGCTGATTATCGGAGATTTGTTCCCAACATTGTTGAATTAGCTTACTCCCCACTGAACTCACGAACAAATGGTACGCTAATAAAGTGAAATGGACCCCAGAGCGTGATGAAGCTTTTCACGCCATAAAGGCTGCATTATGTTCAGCTCGTTTTAAGAAGCCCAGACTTTTGAGAAACCATTTCTGTTACAAACAAGATCCATCAGAGGTAGGCCTAGGTGCAGTCCTGAGTCAAAATATAGATGGGACAGAACATTCTATTCTGTACATCAGTAGGAAGTTGCATGACAGAGAGGAAAGGTACTAGATCAAAAGGAGTGTTTAGCAGCAAAGTGGTCCATGGAGTTCCTCAGATTTTATATGCTAGTTACTGACTTTGTTCTTGTAACAGACCACAGTCTTCTCTGTAGGCTTAACCAGATGAAAGATAAAATTCCAGAATCACAGGTGGTACTGGCACTGCAGCCATTTAAATTCATGGTGACTCACAAATCTGGTAGAGAGAATAGCAATGATGATTTTTGTCAAGATATGATCAGGAACTGTGGATTCTGAAGGTTAAAAATGTATGAGTTTAAACTTTATTGTTTGCTGTACTGTTAAAAAATTGAATGTACATGTGCTTAAGTGCTGAAAGCAGCAAATGTTATTAGAGAGTTAACATTTTGGCAACCTAATAAAACAAGCTCCCTCTTAAGGAGGAGGGGTATGTGACAGTGCAGAATAGGACCCTGTCCCAGTTGTTATAGAGAAAGTGTTTAAATGCAAGGCTCTTTCGTTTTTTTGTCTTTTCTCGGTCTGGATGCGCAACCAAATTTTCCCCGTGAGACCATGGACTCGATCATCCCGAACAGTCTCGCAATTCTTTGCCTCTTACTGTCTCTCAGTTTTCTCCTGCTGTCTGTTTCTCTCCCTTGCATATCTAGATCTGCTAATATAGAATATGTGCAAATCAATGTATGGAAATGTAACTGATATTGGGATCCCTTGTGTTTGGAAAATATATGGCATTACTGTTGAAATGTACATAATTGTATTTTGACATGACTGAAAAAAGGTATTGGGAACATCAGAGATTACCAGACTTTACATTGTAGGACTTTCTGCAAAAGAGGGCCTCTCAGCCCAGGCACAGTGTGTTCTAGCAGCTCCTGATATTTACAAGGACTGGATGCTTGTTTAGAGTGGGAGTTGAGATGACTTGTAAGACCGCTGAGCTGTAATTTCAGGGAGTTTTTTGAGAAGAATAAGGGACACAGAGACTGAAAGAAAACTATTTTATTTTGCCTCTGTACATCATTATTCTGGACAAGTTTATTTTTTTTATGTTACTGCAACTGTAAAATAAATATTTTTGGTGAATTTTACAACCGCTCCTGGTTTTCCCTATGCTTCCTGACCTGAGCCTCGACAACAGCACAGCGCAGGGTCGAAACACCAGAATGCCGACTTCTAGTCTCGATATGCTTCCCATGCTCATGAAACTTGAGGAAATGACTTGATAAGATGTGCTCTTCTTTCTGTGAAGATGTTGAAATGTTTTACATACAATATATGAGATAGGGGTTTATATTAAAGCCTTGATATTATGCCTCAGGGAACAGATCGGTATTGGAGATATGTTTAGGTATGTCTGATTATAGCTGTCGATTGTATAAGGGTCCCTGAGGCAGAGTTTCTGCAAGAGGACGGGTAGAAGCTCCAGCCCTCCTAGGGTTCAGTGAGGGTGTCAGACAACAACACTACTGTTGCCTCTTGGTGACGGTGCATGTAAAAGGGAGACCCTGTTATGTGTTTAAACCCATGTCATAAATATATGTGCATTCCTCCCTCCCTCTTTTTCCTTTCACTCTTTCCTTTCCTCTCCTCTTATTTTTCTGCCTTTTCTTTAAATTCTTGTCAGGGTGGCCAACCTGTCAATCTCCAAAAACCCTTTGCTGTCCCTTATTCTCTTTACCCCCTCTTTATGCACACAGCGTTATGCTCCCGATTGCAGAGACACGAAATAGTGCAAGCCGTGCTTTACTGTTAATGTCTCTGTGCCTCTTGGTTTGAAAAGAAGTGCAACACTCGCTTTGAACGCTGCGGTTTGGTACCGCTAAGCGCTGAGTACAGCTCATCTGAATTATGTGCTCCAGTGCGAGGGACAGCACTGATTGCCGAAAGTGCGACCGAGCAATTTTTTTTGGGAATGGGTTGCTCCATGTTGGTGTAGCCGCATATAGCGGCCGAATGTACGCTCCTTGTTTGGAGCAAGTAAAAAAAATGATTGCTGCGGAGCAAAGGCATGCTCCGAGAAAAAGTCAACTGCCGCACTAGCGGCAAGATCAAAGTCGCATGAATACTCGACTGCTGGCTAGTCAGACATTATGGGTAAGGGTAATTGTACACCCCATAATGTCTGGTATAAAGTGTACCCTGTACAGAAGCAGCCCCAGAGATGTGATTGAGGGCTGTGTATGAAATAGAATAATGGAGCCTGTGATGTCACAACCCACGGAAAGTCTACAATTATATAACGTCACTTTTTCTTTCATTTCTGTAAATATTTTTTTCAACAAAGAAATTGATAAACGCCCTTGTGTGTTTTATTTTTGCATTTGGTCCCTGCTTTGTTGTGTCAGTTATCCCGACGCTCACAGTTACCCTTACAATTTTTATTAGTGTACTCCTTCCATGTGTAAATATGCTGAACCTTTATTTTACTGGCACTGTATTGTAATCATCCTGCAACCGTCCATAGTCCCCCTTCCACCTCCACCAGTTTATTCCTCCCTCTGATCATTCAGTGGTCTCCTTCCAGGAGATGCACACACTGCATTTGATGACAGGTCTGATTCCCAGACATGATTTCTCATTTTTGCTCTGTTACTTCCTCATTAACATGTTGACGCCAGGCATGTCCTGCCCCATTATGTATCTTAATATTAATTAAACTTTCCTGTATGTGTTACTCTCTGTATCTGCCAATGTTGTCCTCTGTATCCTTGACATGAAATCTTTGTAAAGGAGTCCTTGACTCAAAGGTATATTTCTGATTATTTGAAATAAATACTCCCATCTCTTTCTTTACTTGTATGTTTTTCTGTCTAGGACCATCTTGCAAATGAGTTTGCTCAAGGATTAACTGCCTGGTTAAATAAAGTTTTTGATTGATTGATTGACTACTAGGGCCATTGATATACATTACAGAACTTGAAATCAGAGGGGTTGGGTGACCAGTAGACTATCATGGTCATTAAAAACAGGTTATTCACCTGTAACAATAGTTCTAGGAGTGGTATATGTTGTTCATCCACACTTCTTGGCATTGTCCCTTTCCTCTTTAAATTTGCTGGAAGGTATTCAAGCTGGCTCCTCCCACCCTCCTGAGTGGTATAACTCTCAGCTCCGCCCCATAGTGCCAGATCTTAGCCCGCTGGAAGCCAGGTGTGTGTGTTTCAGCCAGGAAGGTCGGGTGGGTCCATGTGGATGAATAACATAAACCAGGCCTAGAAAGTGCAGTTACACAAGAAATGAAAATTACATACCCACCGTAATTATGATCTTTCAATTCATCTTCACCATTCATCACAATTGGGTTATTGGCGGAGGTCATGACCCTACAGGGCTTTTTTTTTGGATGGGCAGAGTCGATGTAGCATCAGCGCGCCGCCCTCGAGGCCCGCACTCCATGGCGCCGTGGGTTGGTTGTTATGAGGTGCTGTCGACTCCTCCCGCCAGTTCTGAGTCGCCAGAGAGGTGAGGAAAAGGGATGGGAAGGTGGGACAAGGAAGTCCAAAGGACAGACAAAGGAAAAGATATATAAACCAAAAGGAGAAATAAACGACTGAGAGGACAGAAGAATAAGAAGAAGGAAACTAAGAGGATTGGGTAGGGGCCCCAATCTCTGGAAAGACAAAAGGAAACGGGAGGAATTTAGGGTAAATTTGAGACGGGGGAAGAAGGTAGCAACCATACCCTGGACCTTGACTTGCCTCCAGATTGTACAGGAACTGCAAGGAGTAGCCAAAGGCTTGATGACAGAATTCAAGGCACAGAATTACTGGCACTAACTCCAAAAGGCAGAAAGCGGTTATTCTGGAAGAAAGATAGGACACAGAGACTCTTCCTCGCCTCCAGGAAAGAATGTTTAGAGTAAGAGAAGTAGATTTTTTTTTTTTTTAATGGAGGATATGTCCAACGTACAAAGAAATCAAGGATTGACGGAACAAAGGAGAAGCAGAGGATGGAGGGCAACTGCCAACTCCCACCCCACAGGGATGCAGCTAAAGCACTGGAGAAGTGCTCCCACGCCAACCACTCCCTAGAAGTATCATCCCCATGTGCCCCTGGTTATCCCACTCCTTACAAAAAAGGAGAGGGGCAAGGGAGGGCACAAAGAGGGAGGGGACCCAGAGACCGATGCCCCAGGGGATGGCGGACGGACTGTGATGGAAGATACACAGAAAGATCATAATTACGGTAGGTAATTAATTTTCATATCTTATCTGTGTCAATCTTCACCATTCATCATATTTGGGTGAGTGCCGAGCCTCCAAGGGGTTTAACCCTAAAGGACAGAATGCCGCCGGCCCGTGGCACAGAGGGCTGAGGCGCTGGACACCACACCGCACCACGCCAGCGACTCCAGCGCAGAGCCGAGAATGCATCGACAGACGGCGCCGAGGACAGTGCTGACCCGGCCTCGGCTGCTGGTGCGACATCGGGAGAGCCTCTGCCCCAAAGGAGCGACTGCCACTCCGGTGCTCTTGTCCATCTCCGCTGAAAACAGACTGGGCCTCCTGCACTGCTGGGAGAAGCCTCGGCCACGACTAGGCTACTAGAGGCCGAGGTTCCCTCCTCCTTGGCCCGTATAGAACCAGGAGCGGACCCGCAGGAAAGGCAGAGAGAATGTGGCTTGGCCCGAGTGCGTGCCCAACCTCCAAAAGTCAGCGGAGCTCGCCCCACTTTCCACGCGTGTTGCTCAATGACCCGGCAGTCCATAGAGAAACAGGCATCGCACGAATCCATGTCATGAAGCATGCCAAGACACGTAAGGCAACGGTCGTGCTGGTCGGTGACGGAGAATTTTCGGCTGCATGGGCACCATCGCATGGGGGGCCATCCCGTCTTTGAAGATTTCTTGCCCTCCGACCGAGACATGACCGACGGAGAAAAAAAACACCAAACAAGACTTGACATCGCAATAAAACAAAAGTAATGGAAATATCTTACTGGGCAACGTCGAGTGGGCGAACAGAACCGACAGGAGGGAGCCAACGGATGCACACCGAGAAAAATGACACGGGTTGATGGAAATAACTGCGAAGCAGGTAGGCCTCAAATTTCTTCTTTCAAAGCTCTCACGAGGTGACCTTGGCGGTAGGAGGCGAAGAACTGGTAGGCGGCGGGTGGAGCAACACATAACGGCCAACCTGGAAAGTGCCATGCAGTGCGTCAGCCCCGAGGGCGCGCCGATGCTGCGCCGACCCCCATCCAAAAGCTCCCGCTGGGTCATGACCTCCAGCCAATAATCCAATTGTGATGAATGGTGAAGATTGACACAGATAAGATCTTACCGTGACAGTAGATCTTCCAGGAATTGTCTCTTGCAGTAAGTCATTACTTATGGGAGTTGCCACCAGGTGGAGCTGTCGCATGGCAGCATCTTCCAGCAGTCCTGTATAGGGGCCGCCACCATGACATCACTTGTAGGTGGAGAGTTAGGGCGGCTCCAGGTACCCTTTGTTCACCATCAGCTTCGGCACGCACGACGAGGACCAATATAAACAGAGAGATGAAGGAGTCCAAACCCGACATCCTGAGTTGCAAAGACTCCGAAGTAAACAAAAAACAACAATGGCACGGGGACGGAGGGTGAGAACATACTTACTGCAAGAAACAGTTCCTGGAAGATAGTACAGTTACGCAAGAACTTACTGTAACAGTAGATCTTCGAGAGAGGCTCTTGCAGTAGGTAATTACATATTGGACTGATGCCGGCCGGCATCAGTACAAGACGGAAAAATTTCTAGCTAGCAGTCTCTGGCAGGGGACCACCTCCACATCAGGTGATCGACGTCATGCGGCATCAGTATAAAGAGGTGGTCCCCCACGCCTGCCTTCCAGTTCTTTCCCACCAAAAGGCAAGACGAGAGAGAGAAGCAGATATTTCCCATTCTGGAAAAGAAGCTGAAAAAGCTTAGGGGGATGGAGGGCTGGAGAGATATTTACTGAGCCTCTCTCAAGATCTACTGTTACGGTAAGTTCTTACATAACTGTACTATCTTACTGAGAGGGCTCTTGCAGGTAATTGCATATAGGACTGAGTCCCAAGCAGTCTGAAACAAGGAGAAGCAAATGAGAGGAGGAAAGTTACTCAGAAGTAGACCCTCTGGCTGTGAAGGCCTTAGGAAAGGAGGTCTTGCAACACAGCCAGCCCGAAGCCTGCTCTACAGTGAGAGGCAATGTCCAAATTGTAATGTTTCGTAAAGGTATGGACAGAAGTCCAAGTGGCGGCTGCACAAATGTCAGCCGCTGACACATTCTTGAAACAAGTCGCGGAGGCAGCGACCCCTCTGGTGGAGTGGCCTCTAACTTGACCTGGCAGGGCCTTGTTGTACTTGTCATAACAGAAAGTGATACAATGAGCCAACCATTTCGATAGGCACTGCTTAGAAACATCATTGCCTTCTCTTTTATGAGCAAAAGAGACGAACAGTTGATCAGTCTTTCTGAGATCTCCTGGAGAGGATCCAGAGGAGGGCAACCAAAATGATTTGGGGCTTGGAGGACAGGACCTATGAGGAGAAGCTCAAAGAGCTAAATACATACACACTGGAAGAGAAAAGGGACCGGGGGACATGATAGAGGTCTTCAGGTACATGAAGGGGTAAACAGGTGAGGAACAGTCAGGTGCTTCAAGGAAGGAGGAGGGGGCCACTAGAGGACATGGGTGGAAGCTGGAGGGGGGAAGATTCTGAGGAGAAAGGAGGAGGTGCTACTTCACTGAGAGGGTGGTGGAGTCATGGAATGCGCTGCCTAGGGGGCTGGTGGAGGCAGAGACGGTGGAGGGGTTCAAGAGGGGGTGGGAGAGGTACAGGGAGAAGGGTTCTGGAAGCAAAATCCAATGCAGCGAGAATATCCAGAACTGGGAAGGGAGAAGCCAGAGAAGGCGAGGGGGACAGCAAGGTAAGCTCCCAGGGTGGGGTCTGACCAAACGAGCAGACGCGAAAGACTGTTAGGCCTATTCTGCTGGCATTTTGGTATGTTACTATGTTAGATCTCAGAATACGGTGAACATCCAAAGTATGCAGGAGGTACTCTCCGTGATTAGAGTGCTGCGTTAAAAAGCCAGGCAACTCTATGGATTGATTCAGCGTCGATTCCGCTACCAACTTAGGGCTGGTACACAGAGCCACACGATCCTTGTGAAAAATCAAATACCGGATTTTACACATCAGGGCCTGGAGCTCGGAACTGCGTTAAGCAGAAGTAATGGCCACTAGTAAGAGAGTCTTCCAAGAAAGGAACTTTAGGTCCACTGAGGCTGCCGGCTTGAAAGGAGACAGAGTAAGCTTTCTAAAATGAAATTCAGATCCCAAGGAGGGGCAGGGATAGGGTTACAAGTGAAGGACCCTCTCAGAAAGGTCTTAGAGACCTCAAGCTGAGCAAACGTTCTCTCTCTGCAAAGGGGACATGATAGGCTGAAATGGCCACCATGTGAACCTTTATGATGAATGGCTGAGACCCAGGCTCTAAAAGGTGTCACAGGTAGTCCAGAAGTTGGCTGACAGAGCACAGAAGGACTCTACATCATTGGAGGCAGCCCAAAGAGAAAACCACTTCCATTTCATGGCATAAGTAGATCTGGTTGAGGGTTTCCTGGCCTCCACCAGAATCTCAGCTACCTGGGGAACCCCAAATTGGGCTTGAGCCACGCCTGCAGGAGCCACGATGCAACTGAAGGGACCCGAGGCCTGATGGACCAGGATCCTGATCCTGGGTCAGCAAAAGTTGTGACAGAGGAAGAGGAAATTGAGGTTCCTCCGAGTACTGTTGCAGAAGAGAGAACCAAACTTGCCTGGGGCCAGAAAGGAGCGATCAGAATCATTCAAGCTCCTTCCGAACCGAAGTTTCTGGAAGACCCTCTTAATCAGTGGAATCGAGGGAAGGCATAGACTAATCTGCCCTTCCAGTCTAGAGACAGAGTGGCACTCAAAATGCCGCGCCCCTGGAGTGAGCGAGCAGAAGACGGGAAGTTTTGCGCTTTGAGGGAATGCAACATAGTCTACCTGTGGAGTTCCCCAGTGCATGAAGATGTTGTCTCACGACCACCTAATCCAGTTCCCATTCATGAGCTTGAGCAGATGACTGGCTGAGTCTGTCTGCCAGCGTGTTCTCAACCCCGGGACGTGAGATGTCGTGAGGTGAAGGTTGTGCTGCACTGCCCAATCCCAGACTCGCATAGCCTCCTGCAAAGGGGTAGAACGAGTTCCTCCCTGTTTGTTGATGTACCAGACCACACACATATTGTCCATCTGTACATCTAGGTGACCGGGAGGCAGATGCAGATGCAGAGCCTGAAGAGCATATAGCACTGCCCTTAGCTCGAGCACACTGATATGAAGGGATTTCTTGAGCTTGGACCAGGAGCCCTGGGTCCTGTAAGGACCGAGATGGGCTCCCCAACCCTCCCAGAGGCGTCCGTAGTCAACGTCTGCAAGGGGGGGAGAAAGACTGAAGGGAACTCCCTGGCAGAGGTTCTCCTGAACCATCCACCACTGTAAGTCCTGAGCCATGGGAGTGGAGACCAGGACAAATTGATCTAGGTCATCCACTAGCTGATCTCATTGAGACCAAAGCATCCACTGAGAGATTCTCATGTGGAGCCGAGAGCGAGGGACTGTCAGAATTGCAGCTGCCATTAGCCCGAGGAGGTGAAGGACTGACCTGGCGCTGACCGCCCAAGGCTGGACAACAGGCTGACCTGGGCATGGAGAGTGGCCGCCTGTCCGGGTGGCAGGAAAGCCATGCCAGAGGTCATGTCCAGGATCGCCTGACAACTGGAGCCTCTGGGACGGGATCAGATGGGACTTGGCCTGGTTGATTGTAATACCCAGGCAGGCAAAGACCTGCTGGGTAAGGGAAAGGAGCGAGGAGTTAATACTAAGGGCCACCAGGAGCCAATCGTCCAGGTATCGGAAAACCTGCACCCCTGGGTACGCAGGTAGGCATCACTACTGAAAGGCATTTGGCAAACACCCAGGTGCCGAGGAAAGACCAAATGGGAGGGCCTTGAACTGGTAGTGGTCCCCTGAACACAAAAACCAGGTATTTGGCGGTGGATAGATAGTGATATGCAGGTAAGCATCCTGCATATCCAAAGCGCACAGCCACTGTCCCAGCCGAAGAAGGGCAGGAGGCTTTGCAACGAGAGCATCCTGAATTCTTGTACTCATGAACAAGTTCAGGAGCTGAAGTCAAGAATCGGCCTCATGTCCCCTGATTTCTTCGGGACCAGGAAGAAATAAGAATAGTACCCCGTTCCCTGAAGAGGGATGGGAACAGGTTCTATCGCCTCCTTCAAGAGAAGTGAGGAAATTTCTTCCTGGACCAGGAGAAGATGCTCCTGCGAGTACGACGACCTTGGGGGAGGGTGTTGAGGGGGTTTCTGGAGAAACTCTATTAAGTGTCCCTCTGCAATGAGTTGGAGCACCCAAGAATCTGATGTTATCCTCTCCCAACCCGGGAGGTGGAGGGAAAACCTCCATCTTACCGGTTCCTCTGGAAACGCCAGAGGCTGTGGGAGAGGCAGGGAGTCAGGTGGTGTCTGCAGCACGCGCTGAAGCTCCCGCTGCTTTTTGGTGGTGGGGCTTGGCAGCCGGAGGGCCCAACCATTTATTGGCCCGGTTTCTCCCTTTGCCGATTCCACCTGCGAAAGGGACGACGCTGCACTGGAGGGGGATTGTACATGGAGTCCACAGACTTCAGTGCAGTCCCCTTCTCCCGCAGATCGGTGATAATGTCCTTGACATCACCACCGAACCCTGGAAGAGCACTTCCTGAATAGCGGACTGCACTTCCGGGACCAAACCTGACACACAGAGCCAGGCATGACAATGTCAGCCTACGGCGAAAGCCGAGCTCCTACTAGCAGTGTCCACTGCATCGCACGTGACACAAAGCATGTGCCACTGGCCAAACGAGCAGAATGGACAAGGTCAGCCACTTCCTGTTTAACCTGAGAGTCAGGAAGGAGTCCAACTTGATTCCACCTCGCTAAGAATCGCTCTGATAATCCCCATGTGACCGATATAGTTTAGGGCCCTAATACCCAGAGTGGAAGAAGCATAGATCTCTTTGCAGTACTGGTCCAGAAGACGGATTCTTTGTCAGGTGGAGACAAGCTCAAATGCTTCAGATTAGCTGACCGGCGCGTGGCGCTAATCCTAGCGAGTCAGCTCGACGGTGAGAATCAAGGAGTCAACACCCTCGGGAGCCTGGTATAGTCTATTAGACTTCCAGGAAGAGGGGCTAATGCCGACAGTTGCTTCCAAATGGTGAAACAAGGTCGGCATGAGGCTCAATCCAGGGTGGCACCAAGGTCGGAGCAGTCTTGGGCAGATCCAGTGTTCAGTGAGTTTCTTGTGCAGGTCCGGCTCAAGGAGCACCCTTATGAACTTCCTGGTTTGCGCAGCAACTCTGAAAAGAAGGATCCTTCGGAGGTGTCCTAGGCCTGGGTTTGGTCTGAGAGCATGGTTCATCGTCTGGTCGGAACAACCCCGGAGTCATCCGGAGGAGGAAGAGGAAGAAGAAGAAGAAGAAGACCCCTCCCGTGTGGGGAGGAGTGACCCCTTAGAAGTCCTCGGGAAGCGTGTCCTGCCCGACCTGGAACCAGAAGGCCTGCCCCAGTATCCGGAGGTGGGGAGTCTGTCGTCTGGGACGACGGGAACTGGAACCATCGCCAGGGAGAAAACTCTCCACCTCTCTGTTGAGCTGAGCCCTGGCCTCAGTCCACCAGGAAGCCAGAGTCTCTCAAGCCCACCAGCGGCTGAGGGGTGGTGGAGGAGGAGGGGATACAGATACTGGAGGTACCTGTAAGATACATATCCGTAACCCGACGGGGTAACCCGTGTCGGGGAGTGAGTCACAGAGTACTGGCGGCGCTGGACAGGTCAGTGTCGGGTACTGGGGCATCTGAAACCGCGGAGCCGGGTAAGACGGGCGCCGGATAAGACAGGGTCGGATACCTGGGAACCGGGCGGTCTGACAGAGCAGACAGCCCGGCTGGAAGCCCAGCGGGCAGGCCTGGAGCAGAAGGCCTGGCAGGTGGAGGGCCCGGCGTTGGAGCGGCATCTGGGAGGGGGATGTCGCACGGCGTCGGTAGGGCCGGCATCAGAGCCGGCGTACAGGGAACCGACGTCAGGTCATCCGGCCCAACGGGAGGGAGGCCTGACGGGGGCGCAGCAGGAACCTCGGCATCGCCCGGGAAGGGGGGGGGGAATCCCCAGGGTCAGGCTGAGGAGACCCAGGGTCCCCGGAGGGCAACGAAGGCTGTGGGGAGCCGGGAACGGCAGACATAAGAAGGTCCGACGTCGGGTCAGCCGACGTCCGACTTATCAGTGGAGTCCGGGCGGACATCGGAGGAGCCGGCATCCAACTAAGCGGACCCATCACCTGAGGCAGGCCGCGAAGTAGGGGCAGCCTGATCAGGCATTAAAGTGGCGCTCGGCGCCGCTCAAGGGTCGAGCGACTTATCGACCATCGCCGTAGGCCAGAGGAGCAGACGTTGGCTTATTGAGCTGCTCAAAACCAGTAGGCCGCATAAATGATGGCTTTACCGGGGCGGAGGCCTTCAACAGACCAGAGGTGCCTGGGTGCCTGAGCATGAGCCAGACAGGAGGGCTGACACCACCTGGAAACTCTCCAAGATGGCTGCTGGAGTGCTCTCGGGGATGATACTTGGAACACGGCGAGTCCAGTCAGAGTCACTGGAAGATGAGCCCTGTCCCGATGCTTCTCCCTGTTCTTCTTCTTACGATGGCCTTCAGGGAAGTGGACGCCTGCCGTCGGAGCTTTTTCAACTCTTCTCATGGAGGACATTTTCTTCTTGAGGATATGGGCCTCCAGGGACTGCTGCCTCCGTCTACGGGTGGCGACGTGAAATTTAAGGCAGTGCTGGGCACTTTTCCACTTTATGGTCCGGGCCCAGACAGAAGAGGCACTGGGAATGGCTGTCCTTGTACGGGAGTTGGGTGCCACACGAGTCGCACTTATTCTTGTGCTTGGAGGGTGTAGGGGACGACATGCACCAATGAAGGGCTGACGATTAAATCAAATATCGAAAAAACTACGGTAAATACTACTGGCAACAGAGCTGACGAGTACTGAACTTTACTGCAAGGCGCTGACATGAGCCAACGGCAGGAAAGAACTGGAAGGTGGGTGTGGGGGACCGCCCCTTTATAATGACGCCGCATGACGTTGGTCACCTGATGTGGAGGCGGTCCTCTGCCAGAGACTGCTAGCTAGAAATTTTTCCGTCGGGTCCTGATGCCGGCCAGCATCAGTCCAATATAATTACCTACTGCAAGAGCCCTCTCAAGTAAGATCTACTGTTACAGTAAGTTCTTACGTAACTGCACTATCTCCTATGGATTGGTCTCTTGCAGCAAGTCAATACTTGTGGAAGATTACCAAGCAGTAAGATCCACAAGTGAGGACAAGGAAAGCCTGAAGCAGGGCACGGGAGCACTGCACAAGTAAAGCAAAGAGGACCGTTTGAGAGAGAATGGGGAAAAAGAGAAGTGAGCACAGTCCAGGTGAAAGCCATGGAGGAGCCACAGACATATCCAAAGGAGAGCCGTGTGAGCCTAGACAAGGGATGGTGGTACAGAGACAAAGTCAAGTAAACACACACCACCCTTGAAGGTGGTGAGGAAAGTAGTGATCCCAGAAGAGAGAGACTGAACCGGGCCATGCCAATGATACAACCTGCTGAGCAGGGGGTGCGAAAGGCAATGGCATGCAGCAAGTGCCACAGGGCATCCAAAGTGCCATAGAGACAGGTGGGGAGCCTGACGAGGTGGAAAAGAAAGCTGTAGGAGGCAAAGCACAATGATACATCCTGACGAGGCAGGTGTCAAGAGGACATGTCATGTAGACAATCCAGTAGTGCTCGAAGACACAGAAATGCAGAAGAAAGTGGTTATCCTAAAATAAGGGGACACTCAAGGGCTCCCAAAGGGACAGTAGCAGAGGTCTCAAAAAATCCACGTGGAGCATCAAGTCGGTAATGGAGTAAGCCTCAAATTAGGTGGATGGATCCCCGTTACCTCCTGAGCCTGCATTGAGAGGCGGGGAAAGCCCTATGGAGGCTAAGGCACAGGGCTGGGCCTGAGGCCCAGGAGGACAGGCAAGGAAAAGAGGCCAAGGGGCAGAGCCCGGGAAGCCGACCATAGCCATAGATGCCCCCAAAATGAGGCACAGGAACGTGGTGGCCCGCCCAGCGAGGAGTGGAGAAGATGGGGTCCATGGTCCACCAATGAGGTCCCAGACGACCACAGGGCATGGCCTGAGGTCTGGAGAGAATCCAGAATGAACTGGGTACTGGCACCAAAGAGCTGGTCCCCGCAGAACGGGGCATCAGCAACCGACAACTGAACATCGGGGGCTACACCTGATACCCGAAGCCAGGCATGGCACCGCAATGCGACGCCAGTGGCAGACAGGTGAGCAGTGGTATCAACCGCATCACAGCCCCTTCGGAAAAGATGATGGGCAAGGGATGGCAGAGCGGCCACCAGCTAGGCATCCAGCGCTGAGGCCTACGAGGGTAGCAAGGAGGACAGCGCATCTGCTGCCGAGGCAACCAAGGTGCGCAGATAGCGGGCCATGTGGCCCAAATAATTAAGGATGCACAGCAGTAAGGTACTGGAGGCACAGACCTTCTTGCCAAGAAGATCAAGGCACCGGGACTCCCCGTCCAGCGGCACCATACTAGTATGGCGAGGCTGGGTGGTCCAATCGTGAGCCGCCGTGATGACCACAGAGTCAGCCAACAATCAAGGGTGGCTCGGGGTCAGTAAAGCTTGTCAGACCCACGGGGGTGGGCGTGGCAGAAACAGGGTGGCGCCAATCCTGGGACATTGCGTTGGCATACGTTGGAATCATGGGAGGGACAACCAGGACAGGTTCCTCTGGCATGCTAAGGAAGTCAGCGATGGTCCCGCAAAGGAAATCTAGGTCCCCATCAGGAAGTGGAAGACTTCCCGGATCTGTACCAAAAGGTCCATGAGGAGGCGCCTGCAAGGGCAGGCGGGACATCAGGTGCCCACAGGGCTGGGGGACACCGATGTAAACCCATGGTCCGGAAAGGAGCCAGATTACAGAACACCCTTAGACAAAAGGGAGGCTGCCCCATGGAGGGCAGAATGCCAGGAGGTGCCGTCGATGGGGAGGCAGCCCCATCGATGAGAGAAGCACAGTATGACTTCTTGACGATGGGGACACCACCTCGATTCGGCGAGAATGCTCCATCGATGGAGGAAGCTGTCTCGTCAATGAGGAACACTGTCAATGGGGGAATCCTCCCCGCCGATGAGAATGCCCATCAACGGGAGAGGAGCTCCTGCTGATGAGAGAGAATGCCTCTAAACAACAGGGAAGAAAGAGCTCTGTCAACTGAGGGTGTCCCCGTCAGCGAGGGACATGTTGGTGATGGGGAACAGTGCCTGTCAATGAGACATGCCCTGCTGAGTGCTCTGTCGACAGGGAAGGCCCTGCTGATGACAGAGGGAGCAATGAAGGCTCCATCAATGGGGAGCAGTCTCGATTGCTTAGGACACCCTGTCAACGCTGAAGGAGCCAACGCCGACAGAGAGGATCGATGGGGTGTGGAGGAGGAGTCCTGTTCCTCTGATGCCGGGAACAAGAGTTCCTGTCTGGGGTACCTTAAGATGGCCCCCCAGCCCTACTCCCCGAAGGGGCTGCTCTGTCAGCTGGGAAAGATCCCTGACCCAGCCTGGGGCAAAGGAGCAGCGAGGGTACTGTGAGTGAAAACAGGCCCGCAGATAAACAAGGAGAGCCAGAGGTACTGTGAAGAGCACAGGCCCGGCCCAGAACCTAGAGGGGAAGAAAAGAACTGGAGCATGGGAGCAAGCCACAGGCCCAGGATAGAGAAGAATATTCAGGTTCAGGTTCCCGTCGAAGACTGCAACACAGAAGACTGAGCGAGCTGCTGTGCAGTCTGAAGCCAGCGGGAAAATGAATACAGGGTACTTGGGACCGCTCACACATACTCCACCTACAGAAGTGATGTCGTGGGGCAGTCTGTAAACAGGACTGCTGGAAGAAGCTGCTGTCTTGGTCTGAAGCCAGCGGGAAAATGAACTAGTACTTGGGGCCGCCCACACTTATACTCCACCTACAGAGGTGATGTCGTGGGGGTGGTCTGTAAACAGGACTGCTAGAAGAAGCTGCTGAGCGACAGCTCCACCTGGTGGCGACTCCCATAAGTAATGACTTACTGCAAGAGACCTGTCCGTAGAAGATCTACTGTTACAGGTGAGTAACCTGTTTTTCTAGGGACTTGGATATGTTAGTCCACACTTCTTGGCAGACTCCTCAGCAGTTCTCCAGGATGAGGGAGGCAAGACGACACCCCTACTGGGAACAGAGCCTGAGAACTGATGCTCCAAAAGAACAGGTTACTCACCTGTAAAGTAGTTCTAGGAGTGGTATATGTTGTTCATCCACACTCTTGGCATGTCCCTTCCCCTTTAACTCTTGCCAGAAGTCTTCAAGCTGGTTCCTCCCACCCACCCAGGTGGTATATCCATGAGCTCCGCCCCATGGCGCCAGATCTTAGCCCTGGAAGCCAGGTTTGTCGCGTCATGGCGGGAGGTTGGGTGGAATAGCTGTGGTGAACAACATTTACCACTCCTAGAAAGTCAGTTACGCAAAGACTTTTGCTGTAACAGTAGATCATCTAGGAATGTCTCTTGCAGTAAGTCATTATTTCTGGGAGTTGGCGCTCCAGCAGGGAAGTTTCTTCCAGCAGTCTCTATACCAAGGACCACCCACACTACCTGACTTCCTGGACTGTACCTATAAAAGTGGATGGTCCCTGGTAAGTTCCGTTCCCTGCTGGTTTCAGCTTGGAAGCGAGGGACCGAGGAGAACCGAGGTACCAAAGCTTCACAACCTTACATCATTTTTACTGTTGCAGAAAGGCAGGGGGATGGTGGGAGGGAAACCACTTACTGCAAGAGACATTCCTAGAAGATCTACTGTTACAGCAAAAGTCTTTGTGTAACTGCACTATCTTCCACAGAATGGTCTCTTGCAGTAAGTCATTACTTCTGGGAGATTCCCAAGCAGTTATATGGCAGTGGGTGGCAACAAATGACATTCTCGTCAAGGTAAAATGCGGTCATGGGACCAATCTATGCTAAATAGCATAGCAGTTAAACAAATGAATTCATGATTCCCTGTGTTAAAAAGACTAGAAGGAATGTCAATAACATTTGAGGAATTATGGCGCTTCAGTGAGTCGGCAGTGAAAGCACAATCTGAGTCAAAGGTAACTTTGTTACAAATTGTAACAGTAGCGTTGAGCAATACATGTTATCCTTAGAAGTGCTACAAAGTAGCAAGTGAAGACTTTTTTTTCAAGATTGTGTAGCTAGTAAGGAATGTATCCATTTAGACAAAGCAGGATACATAAGTAACAGATAATGTAGCAAATGAAACAATGCATCTGTGATCAAACAAAACAAAGTAGTGGTTAAAGGACATTTGTAACATGGCCAAAATATTAGGAGTCTAGGTAGCAAAGGTGATAGGTTTAAGACCGTCAGGTGGTATAAGAGCAACACGGCATTATGAGACGATAATGCCGGGTTGCTTGTGTAGTTCATCAAGTGGCCAGAGGTAGAGACGAGCAGTGTAGAAAAGGAGAAGAGGTAGACAACTTTAGATACGTAGTGTGTGACAGTCAACCAGGGAGATAAGAGTAAGAGAAGGAGAAAGTAGTAGTGACACACAAACAGAGAGAAATTGTCTCGGAAGCATAGCAGCATCAGGAAGAAATCACACATGTTGTGAAAAAAGGAGAGTAGCATAGGAGAGGAGGACCCAGCACAGCGGGAGAGAGGCTCAGAGGAGAAAGGCGTCACGTGTGAAGCAGAAGCGGCAGATCAACACAGACAGACTCATCTCATGAACCTGTTGTGGTAGAAGGTAGTTGGACCCAGGACATGGGAACGCAGGATAGCATCGGTGAGCAACGAGGTGGAAATTCGACTCAGTTGGAGTCATTAACGGAATGTCTGAAAGTGAACTGTAAATATTCAGGAGGATACGTGCAGAGGCAGGTGAAGAATTAGGTCATGAAATCGACAGTGGGATAAAACAAGCCATAATGTCAAGAGGAGCTTGCCAGGTAAAGAGGAGATGGGTATTCAACAAAGTGGCGAACGTGGTATGCAAATCAGCAAAAGGCGCTAAATCCGAGTGGTAGAAGTCATCAAGCAGGGTCCTCCTGAGAGCGTGGAAGAATAACAGCTGTCAGTAATATGTAAAAAGTAATAGAAATCGCTCAGCCATGCAATGTAGTACCTGCATGCAAAATCTGGAAAAGGACACATATGTATGTAACAGCGCAGATGTCAATGTGAAAGTACAGCCAGCGCTTTTTTTTATTGCAATCCTGTCACCTCTGATTAATTACAACAGTAGACAAGGATATATCAGACACCTACCAATGTCCACACCATGTTACAGCGCATTATCCACTCGAAGGTGGCAACTAATGGGAGTTACATGGTTGGTCCAGGCAGGCACTCGGCCTGCGGCCTCGGATCCCAACGGTCCCAACCATGCATTAACTCCCCATTAGATGCCACCTTCGTCTTGGATTAATGCTTACATGTACTCACCCCAGATGATATGATCTGTGTTCATAATCAAGGGAAAGCAGCAAATAGCAGTGGAAGATAGAAGCATATAGTCCATAGTAGGATTGACTGTGTCTCAGCGTGTGAGTTAATAGTGGATAGACCTGTTCGAGGGAAGGACAGGGCGTCCGGTGCCTACAGGTCAAAAGGCATCTCAATGAAATGGTTGTGATGGTCTATAAAGTGATACCTGGTAAAATGGCTAGATGTATCAAGCCGATGTGGGGAAGAAAAAAAAAAGGCCTCGGTCTTATTTGTAGCCCCAAAAGGTCTCGAGGCCAAGAAGAGGAGACCTGGGGGAGTCTGCAGTCTTTAATGAGGGTAGAAGCCCAGGCCATCCAAAGGGTGCAGTGGGTCAGCCAGGAGTCCTTGTTACTTGCTCTCGCCCTTAAAAGGTGTCACGGGTATAATTAGTTCCAGTTTCAGAATGAATAATTATATTGAGGGTGTGGTTTTGGCACATGTATTGTACTTGTTTTCAGTTGTCTGTCCGACACTTGCAGGTTCTCCAGAATCGTTTGAAGCCCTGGGCCAGAAAGATGGTTGCCTGAAAAGGGGGCATTAGCCACTTTGTGTTGAATATCAGGTGCTAGCCCTGAAAGTCGGAGCCATGCCTGGCGGCATATAAGAATACCGACTGCAGAAGCTCATGCTGAAGCATCGGCTAGATCACACCCTGATCGTAATAAATGTCGAGACAGTGCAGTAATGGTATTATTTATTGATGTAAGTTGCTCTCTTTCAGGGGATGCAGGTAGTCTGTTTATAATGTCTCCAGCGGATGTGCTTACCATCGAGGTATTACAGCATGCCCCATATAGTTAAGTATTCTGATATTTAATGTGTTTAGAGCAAACACTCTCTTCCCATATGATCAAAACATTTAAGTCTCTCTGGAGGTATTGTGCTTGTATGCTTAGGCTTGCTGTTGATGCGGTTATGGTTAGCCGTAACACCACAGAATCTGCACGGCGTATTTGTTGGTCAATATCAATCAGGAGGCACTGGATACAGCCCGTGGGCCTTTCTAGGTAACTCCTGCGCTGCTATGGGTTGACTCAAGCTTCAGTAATAGCATTTCTGCATGTAGGTATAAAAGAAGGATAGCGGAGACAGGGTCCCTCCGGTGAGCCCAGATATTCAGCCAAATCTTTACTTAATCTATCCTGTTCTTTTGTGGTAAACCCCATTGTTTTTTGTACTTGTAGCATCATTTCGGGGAATGAGGGGTCATCCAGTGGAGAAATGACCTTTCGTGGTTGTAGTAGCCCTTCGTCCCAGTAAGAGGGCGCCTCCGAAGAGGATTCATATCCTCTTGTGTCAGGGGAACCATCACAGCCCCCATAGCTAGCAGTGGAACCAGTGAACCAGAGGAGTGGCTATCTCTGCAAAGCAGTGTGCAAAAGATGGAGATTAGTGCCAAAGAGGTGGATAGGCAGAAAAGGGGCAAAATTCAGCAGAAGGGCAGACAGCAAGGAGAACCAGGGATAAAGGACAATCAAGGAAGGGGCTGGAGTAGAACAGTGAAACAGTCTAGGTAGGTCAAGTCATGGAAAACCATGTGTGCAAATGACAGGAGCCTTAGCAACAAGATGGAAGATCTGGAGGCTGTCATGGTGCAGTCAAACCTGGACATTGTGGCCATCACTGAAACCTGGTGTAATGATAACCACGACTGGGAGATGGCCATACCTGGCTACAACATATTCAGAAGAGACAGAGCAGGCAGGAAGGGAGGAGGTGGCACTGTATGTGAAAAATGACATAAGGGCCCACAGAGATCCAGGAGGAACAAAATGGGGAGAGATACTGTGGGTTAAGCTGGAAAGGAAAATGGGAACAGCCATCCGCACAGGTGTGGTCTATAGACCACCAGCCCAGGAGGAAGAAACAGATAGGGAGCTGATGCTAGCCATCCAAAGGATGGCAGACAAGGGTGAGACAGTGCTGGTTGGAGACTTCAATATTCCAGACGTGGACTGGAGCATCCCAGCAGCATCAACTAGGAGCAGATTTATCCTGGACTCCCTTCAGGGTGCCTTCCTCAAGCAACTGGTCATGGAACCAACTCGAGAAGGCAATACTGGACCTTGTGCTCACAAACAGGGACAGTGTGATGGGGTAACAGTGGGGGAGCACCTGGGGAACAGTGACCACCAGTCATTGTGGTTTGAAATCACAGAAAGAGCAGAACCAAACCACACAAAAACACGTATCCTGGATTTTAGGGGGGCAGACTTTGGGAAAATGGGGAGATTCTTGAAAGAGGCATTAAGGGGAATGGGACAGGAATCAGGGGTTGAGGAACAGTGGGCAATATTTAAAATGGGGATTACAAGAGCAACAGAATTATGCATTAAACAGGCCAGCAAAAGGAAAAGGAAGAGGAGACCATTATGGTTTTCCAAAGAGGTAGCAAAGAAAGTGAAAGCCAAAAGATTGCATTCAGGCAATACAGAAAGACACAGGCAGAAGGGATAGGAGAAGTACCAGGAGAAGCAAAGGAGGCAGGGAGGTCAGTAAGGGAAGCCAAAGCTGAGACAGAAGAACACATTGCAAAATCAGTGGGTAGAGGGACAAAACCTTTACAGGTACATAAGTGAAAAGAAAGAAAGGGAGGGATAGTGAGACTGAAGGGGAGGATGGGGGCTGGAGGAATGACAGCAGTAAAGCTGACATATTAAACAGGTATTTCTGCTCAGTCTTTACTGAGGAAGAGGAGGGTAATGGGTCTGAAGGAGTACAAGGGTGAGAATGGTGCAGAAATGGACACAAGTCCCTTTACAGAGAAAGGGTCCTGAAGGAACTGGAAGTAATAAGAGTTGATAAAGCAATGGGGCCGGATGGGGTGCACCCAGGGTCCTTAAAGAACTAAAGAGGTGGTGGCTGAACTCTGGCTATCCTGTTTAGCCAATCACTGGAAACAGGAGGTACCCAAAGACCGGAGGACAGCAGATGTAGTCCCCTTATACAAAAGCGGGAACAAAGAGGAAGCAGGGAACTACAGACCAGTCAGCCTCACCTCGGTAGTGGGAAAGATCATGGAAGCACTTCTGAAGGAGAGATTGGTGGAACATCTGGTTGTCAATGGACTACAGGACCCAAGGCAGCATGGTTTCACCAGGGAGGTCATGTCAGACCAATCTCATTGAATTTTTGACTGGGTGACTAGGGAGTGGATCAGGAGGGCAGTGGACATGGCCTATCTGGACTTCAGCAAGGCCTTTGACACTGTGCCACATAGAAGACTATTACACAACTGGGAATATGGGTGTGGGCAGGACAGTAGTGTGGTGGGTAGGTAACTGGCTGAGTGGCAGGACACAGGGTGGTGGTAAATGGCTGTCACTCCACAGAGGGAAGAGGTGGCTGAGGGGTACACAGGGATCAGTGCTGGGACCGGTCCTAATCAACATCTTCATTAGTGACATTGCACAGGACCTAGAAGGCAGAATTTCACTGTTCGCTGATGACACAAAGCTCTGTAACAGAGTAGACACACCGGAGGGTATAGACAGAATGAGAAGGGACCTGCAGAAACTTGAAGAATGGTCAGGGGTTTGGCAGTTGAAATAATAAAAGTGCAAGATAATGCATATGGGGCACAAAAACCCTGGCACAATATATATCGTTGGGGTGAGGATATAGCAGCATGCACCAGGCAGGAAAGGGATCTTGGGGTTATCATCTCTGATGACCTCAAGGTAGGGAAACAGTGTGACAAGGCAGCAGGTAAAGCAAATAGGATGCTGGGATGTATAGGCAGGGGCATCACCAGCAGGAAAAGGGAGGTCGTAATTCCGCTATACAAGGCACTAGTGAGGCCCCACCTGGAGTACAGTGTACAGTTCTGGAGACCATACCTACGTAAGGACATAGACAGGGTAGAGAAGGTTCAGAGGAGGGCAACAAAGATGGTGCAAGGATTGCATCACAAGTCCTATGAAGACAGGTTGAAGGAACTGAACATGTACTCTCTGGAGGAGAGGGAGGGAGAGGGATATGCTAGAGACATACAAGTATCTCACAGGGAGTAACAGGTGCAGGAATACACGATTTTAAGTGAAAAGATGTTCCAGGACTAGAGGGCATGGGATGAAGTTGGAGGAGGACGATTCAGAGGAAACATGAGGAAGAATTTCTTCACAGAACAGGTGGTGGACAAGTGGAGCACCCTGCCAGAGGAAGTGGTGGGGGCTGAAACAATAACAGGATTAAGAATGCATGGGATAGACATAAAGGAATTCTGGAGGTCAGGGTAAGGGCAACAGACTTCTAAGAAAACAAACTGAACTTACAAGCTCAAATGGGCAGACTGGGTGGGCCATAGACCTAATCTGCCGACACTGTCTATGTATCTATGTATCATAGAGCCCATGAAGATCCGGATTCATATGATAATCTGAAAAATATTCGGGAGGGGGCAGAATCGGAGAGCGTTCCAGCTCCGTACGCGCCTGTTTTGATGGAGGTGGAGATACCATTTGTGTTTGAGGGTTACGTCCCGGAGTGAGGCTATGGCCAAACAAAACCCATAGAATCCAGTACTCTATTTACTATTTCTTCAATATTTGGAACTTGTGACGGTGGAACTGTCATGTAAGCAGGTTCTGAATCCACCGTACTTGGAGATGGGGGATCAATTTGCACCTTCTGGTAGAGTGATCCAGTGTTTCTTTGGAGTCTTTGTTCATTTACAGCAGGGTTGTGAGCCCCACATGAGAACGACACCGAGGCTGGAGGACCTCCGCGTTCTAAAGCATATAGTTCTTTATTTTGTAGAAATGCAGTTCGATACATGTTTTGAGAATATTCTTGGCTTATCATGGTCGACTTTCCATAAGGATCATCCATGGTGGTACATGTAAGGCAAAGGTGTTATTCTATGCAGCAGGGATCGTCTTGATGATGGAGGCATCCGTTCCATCAATGGGAGAGGCAGGAAGCATGCCTGCGTCGGCGATGTACTGTGTCTTGCAGTGAAGAGACAGTAACAGCATGCTCCGTCGATGGTGGACTATACTCCATTGATGATTATGAAGGCAGGGCATGTGTGATCGATGGTGCTATGTGCTCCGTCAGCGATGGAGGGTGCCAGAGCGATGGGAGAGGAAGGCATGCTCCGTTGTGGCGAAATGCTGTAAATCGACAGTGGGAGAATGAATGCAGGGACCGTCGATGGTGGTAGACCTCCGATGACAGTAGAGCATAGGTAGCCTGTCCCATCGACGGGGATACATGTAGGATGTGTTTTGTTGATGGACGAATTTTCATCAATGGAGTTGCCTTGTGAAGCCCTTCCATCGACAGGGGCCTAAGCCTTATTGATGGGGAAGGCAGCAGGACCTCTGTCGTCGATGGTGCAGGAGTCCTGGTCAACAGGGGAGCTGAGAAATGATGCTCCACCAATGAGGAACGTTCCTTTTTTGATGGAGCAGATCTTTCAGTTGACGGGGTGAAGTACCCGTCGGTGATGAATATCTTCTTGATGATCCATGTTTTGGAGGTACGACCGTTGAAAGGCGGTCAGGCAGGACTTTAGGTGAAGGAGTTTCCTTCCTAGTGTTATCTCTTGAAGATGACTCTTAAGTTTTTTTGAGCCCTTCAGTGGAGCACCCTATGTGTGAGACAGGGAATCATCCATTGTAGGTATATGGTGTCTGTATGAAGCCCAGGCACCAAGGTTATGGGTTCAATCCACGTCGTAGACTGCTACTAGGAGAGTTGCTGCCAGAGCTGAAGCTGGTGGGAAAATGAATGGAGCTAACCAGGGACCACCCACTTTTATAAGTACAGCCCAGGAAGTGAGGTAGTGTGGGTGGTCCCTGGTATAAGAGATTAATGGAAGAAACTTCCGTGCTGGAGCGCCACGTATCGGGAACTCCCAGAAATAATGACTTACTGCAAGAGACCATTCCATGGAAGATCTACTGTTACAGGCGAGTAACCTGTTCTTCTAGGATCGTGGATATGTTGTTCATCCACACTCTTTGTCAGACTCCTAGCAGTTTTCTGGGAGGAGGGAGGCAAGGCGCACACCCACTACTTATGAAACAGGATTGGAGAACTCAGGCCCCAAAACCAGCATTCCCCGTGACTCAAGGTTGAAGTGGTAGTGGGTAATGAAAGTGTTTCCTGACTTCCAGGATGCAGCCCGAAAGATTTCCTGGATAGGGATGTCCCTGGAAGCAGCCATCAAAGTAGTGGTATGGCAGGTGGAATGAGCTCTTATCCTCTGGAGCTCCTTGCCCACCAACTCATAACACAGACCTATGCAAGATGTAATCCACCTTGCAACAGTCCGCTTTGCTGCAGGTCTGCCAGAAGCAACTTCAGCGTTGGTGACAAACAGCTGGCGAACCTCTCCCCATTTCCACCATCCTCTCCTTGTAATAGGAGGGCTTGTCTCAGGTCCAAGGTATGGAGCCTGTATTCGGCCTTCGAGGTGTAATTGGGGTAGTATACAGATAGAGTCAACACCTGGTTAAGGTGAAATTCTGACACCACCTTCGGAAGGAATTTCAGGTGGGGCCATGGGACAACCTTGTCCCTGTGAAAGACCAGATAAGGGGAGTCCACCAAAAGCACCTGGAGCTCCCCTGTCCTTCTGGCAGACGTGACACCCACCAGGAAGGCAGTCTTCCACAACAAGCGTGACCACTCACACTTGTGCATTGGTTCGAATGGTTTGCCCATGAGTTTTGCCAGTACCAGCACTAGATCCCACTGAGGTGGAGGTTCATGCACCGAAGGAGATATGTGATCCAGGCCTTTGAAAAAGAGCCTGACCACCATCTCCTGCGCCAACGTCGGCTGACCGGCCCACACCCAGTAAGCAGAGATGGCTGCCAGGTGCACCCTAGGGTCAATGACTGGAGACCCCTTGAGAGACCAAGGTAGTCAACAATGTTAGCTAGCGGACAGGACAGAGGACCCAAACCCTTGTACTGACACCAAATGGAACACCTTTTCCATATGAAGGCATAACATTTCCTGGATAGAATCCTTTATGGATGCCTCCACCATGGTGATAACATCCTCAGAAAGGCCCAAAGCCTGGAACTCTAGCTACTCAGGTAACATGAAACATAGACTTTGATGGCGAAGATGAGGACAGCTTGGCCCACCTAGTCTGCCCATTTCCTACCTAGAGGATAAGCTGCAGATCCTATTTAACCAACAGTCTATTTCATCCTATCCCTCCACAAAAATTGCCTTATGTCTGTCCCATGCATTCTTGAATTCTCCCACAGTTTTAGACCCCACAACCTCCTCAGGAAGGCTGTTCCATGCATCCACCACCCTCTGTGAAAAAATACTTCCTCACATTGCCCCTGAGCCGTCCCCCCTCTATCTTCAAATTGTGTCCCCTTGTTCTTGCACATCTCTTTTTCTGAAAGATGCTACCCTCTTGGACTTTGTTGATTCCACTGAGGTACTTAAAAGTTTCTATCATGTCCTCTCCCTCCTTTCCTCAAGGGTATACATATTAAAGCTCCTAGTCTCTCCGTGTGGCTTCTCTTGCAGACCCTGCACCATTTAGTTGCCCTCCTCTGAACTGCCTCCATCCTGTCTATGTCCTTGTGGAGATGGGGTCTCCAGAACTGGACGCAGTACTCAGATGGGGTCTCACCAACTGGCTGTACAGGGGATAACAACTTCCTGTTTTCTGCTGGTGATACCTCTCCCTATACATCCCAGTATCCCCAGCCCTCCCTACTGCCTTCTCCACATTGCTTGCCAACCTTAAGGTCATCTGATATGATTACCCCAGGTCCCTTTCCATTTTGTTGTTGTTACTACCTCCCCACTGTAATCTTCCCCTGGGATTTTGTTTCCCAGGTGCATTACTTTGGACTTCTTTGCATTGAATCCAAGCTGCCATACTTCTGACCATTCCTCCAACCTTGCCAAGTCCCTTCTCATTCTTTCCACGCCTCCTTGTGTATCAACCCTGTTGCAGATCTTTGTGTCATCTGCAAAGAGGCATACTTTTCCTTCCAATCCCTCTGCAATGTCACTTATAAAGACATTAAAAAGGACTGGACCCAGTACTGAACCCTGCAGTACCCCACTAGTAACCCCTCTTTCTTCAGAGTGGGCTCCATTTACAATTACCTTCTGTGTCCTGTTGTTCAGCCAATGTTTTATCCAGGCCACCACCCTGGGACCCACTCCCAGGCTGGTTAATTTGACTACCATTTTGTGTGGGACTGTGTCAAATGCCTTCTTAAGTCTAGGTAGGCCATGTCCACAGCCCCTCCCTGGTCTACTACTTTGGTCACCCAGTCAAAGAAATCAATTAGTACCAGGCTGTGAGGTGCAGGGATTGAAGGTCCGGATGGTACACCTTCCCCTGATTGAGAGATATCAGGTCCCGGCGTGTGCAAAGCCTCTCCGGGGGCCTGCAGCTGAGGCTGAGGAGATCTGGATACCAGAACTGGCGTGGCCAGTCTGGGGCTACCAGGATCACCTTCGCCTTGTCCCTCCTGACCTTGAGGAGCACCTTGTGGATCAAGGGAAATGGAGGGAAGGCGTAGAGGAAGTCTGGGGTCCACGGCCTCAAGAAGGCATACCCCTCCAGCAAGCCCCACTGAGGGGTGGGCATGAAACAGTCTCAGCTTGGTGTTTTCCTGGAGGCAAATAGGTCCACTGTCGGTTTGCCCCAGCAGGAAGAACAGGCTGTAAGCTACCTCTGGATGGAGGGCCACTTGTGGGATGTCTCGCCTAGGTGGCTGAGAGCATCCGCCAGATGATTCGAGGCTCCTGCCACATGGATGGCTAGGAGATCCACCACCAAATGGCTGACGAGGGTCCGGATGTGGATTGCCTCCTGCAAAGCAGACAGGAGGGCATCCAACCAGTTTGCTGAGGTAGTACATGGTCATGGCATTGTCTGTCTGGACTTGAACCACTTGATCCCGGAGCTGAGGAGCGAAAGCTGACTGTGCCAGTCTGACTGCTCTGAGCTCCAACAGATTGATGTGGTATCAGGACTCCTTGGGAGTCCAGAACCCATGGGCCCTTTTGTCCCCCATGTGGGCTCCCCAGCCCATAAAAGGCACATCGGTCGTAAGGACAGCCGTTGGCTCGGGGCGGACAAACTGGATCCCTTACTGCGGCGGTCTGGGACGGTCCACCATTGGAGGCGTCCCACATCTTCTGGTTATAGTGATCAGTTGGTCAAAATGACCATGGCGCTGAGTCACACTGGGTGGCTAGCTCCATTGGAGGAAGTGCATGTGCCACCAGGCCCAACGGACCATGGAGGTGCACTTTGCCATGTAACACAGAAGGCACAGAAAGTCCCAGGCAGGGTGCAACTGCCCAACCAGAAATTATTTGGCAAATGAGGAGAGAACCTCCGCCCTGTCCGCCAGAAGCTGGGCTGTGGCTCAGCGAGAGTCGAGCTATGCACTGATGCAGCACATCACCTGAGAAGACATGAGCTCTGACTTGGCCCTGTTGATCAGGAGGCAGAGTTGGGAGCAGGTCTGGAGGGCCAGGTCCCTAGATCTCTCCACCTCCTGCTGGGTGGAACCTGCTAAGAGCCAATCGTTGAGGTAGGGGTATATTCTGACCCCTCGATGCCTGAGATGGGCTGCCACCACTGCAATGCATTTGATGAAGACCTGTGGGGCCGATGACAGGCCGAATGGCATGGCTCGGAACTCATATAGGCTGCTCTGAAGTGGGATATGAAAGAATGCATCCTGGAGATCCGGTGAGCAGAACCACGTTTTGCTCCAGAGATGGTATGATTTGGGACAGAGTTACCATCTGTAAGGTGCATGGCCAGAGATACTGATTCAGGTCATGTAGCTCTAGAATGGGGCACCAGCCCCCATCCACTTCGGGACCAGGAAGTACCTGGAAATGAACCCTGGGTCTGGTGGAGGATCTGCCACTCGAACCACGGCCTCCTTGAGGAGGAGCTGGGTAATGCCGTCTCGGACAGCTGACTGAGTGTGGGCGGATACTCTCTCCTCCCATGGGCATGGGCTCGGCTTGGAGGGTACTGCTCGAATTCCAGAGGCAGATCCTAGCCAACCAATTCTTAGACCCACCTCTCCGAGGTAACAGCGGACCAAGCGGAAAGGAAGTGGCAGAGTTGACCACCCCACAGGAGGACCCAGAGCTGGTATGACAGGAGTAGGGGTGCCAGACCCAATCCGAATCTCTAGAATGGGGATGTCCCGGAGCAGCCAGGAAGCGCTGTACTCCTGAAAGAGCCTCAGGCCTGAGGGAGGAACCTTACCCAGCTTTCACAACAGAATGGATACAAGAGCCAACACCTGGCAATGGATCTTTTAGTAGCAGATTTCTTTACAACCTCACATATGAGAACAGTTGGAGAGTCAAACCTGGGGACCCTTGGCACGCCTAATGTGCAACTAAGGGCCTTCACATCTGTTGTGCAGCTCTCTCGCCAGAGGAGGAATGGTCAGTGAAGCAACTGGAAGAGAAATAGATCGATTAAGGTGGAAATCGAAACCATAAGTAGAACCCTGTTAGTCCTGAGGACCACTATCTCTATGAAGGAGATAAAATCAGGCTCCACTGACAAGCTTGTATTCACTTCTATGTGTCTGGCAGAACAGATGGCTACCAGAAACACAGTCTCCAAGTCAAATACTTAAGGTCCACAAAGACAAGGGCTAAGGGAGGTTGCATAAACTGGCTGAAACATGAAATCCCAGGCAGGGCAGGGTCCCTGAATGGAGGGTTGGTGGAATCAACCTAAAAACTTGAAATACAGGATGAGCTGAAAGAGAAGAGGGCTTACCTGCTGAAATGAAAGCAGGCACAGCTACAATGGAACTTTTAGGGTAGCTGGTCTGAGCCCCAAAGTGTTTAAAATGGACCAGTAATCCAGGACTGGGGTAATCAGCAGATTCTGGGAAATATGCTTCACAAAATTATATAAACCTCTTCCATCAAATTATAAGTAGCCCCAGAAGGTTTTCCCCAGCCTCCACTATATCTAATACACCTTGGGAGAAGTAGATAAGCAAAACTCTAACTCTTCAAGAGCCAGGCCTTGAGATTGAGAGATTTGAAGTCGGGTACCAAACCCTTCCTGAGCACAGGTTAACAGATTGTGATTCCTGGAAGACACAGAGAGGAAGATGGATCAAGACAGAGGAGGGATACCAGGTTGTCTGGCCTAATCTGGACAACAGAATCACTTTGGATTGAATTCATACGACCAACACTGAACAGGAGAAAGGGGGAAAGGCGAGAGAAACTTTCCTTCAGTTGAGAACTGGCATCCAGAGGACTGAGCCCAACACTGGGGGCCCGCAGCAAAAGGAAGTTGGTGATTAACTGGGGCTGCAAAGATCTATCTGCGGGGTGCCCCACCTACAAACATTACCTCCAGGACCAGAGGATCCAGTGACATTGTGATGGCCCTAGAAATCCCGCTGAGCATCTGCCAGACATTGTCCTTGCCTGGGAGGTGAACTGAAGGGAGGGTTCAGGGAATAAGCCAGAACCACAAAATCATTGCTTCTGCACAAAGCCACAACCGAGTGCTCTGGCTTGTTGATGTACCACATTGCGTGGTGTTGTCTGTTCAGCCTATACAACTTTGTTCTGAAAAGATTTGAAAAAAAAGAAGTACGAAAAGCTGCCAGGCTCCAACGTTGAGTAGACAGAACTTAAGGGGACCACAGTCCCTGCAGTGAGGCCCCCATGTGAGCGCCCCCACCCCAAGAGGGATGCATCTGGTAGCGATTAAAGAGGGAGACTGAGGACAAAGGAACCCTGTCTCGATAGCTCTGATCCTGCCACCATTGTAGGGCTTGGATCAGGGTTCAAGCACTAGGACCAGTTTGCTTGGGGTCCTTCTTTGAGACCAGGCCTCAAATGGAACTGGATCCCCATCTGAATCTGGCTCCTTGCTACTGCTGTGAAGCAGCCAAGTGCCCTAGGAGCTGTAAGAAAATGCTGCTGGTGAGAGACAGGGGTGAATGAGGAGGCCAGAGAGACAGAGTCTGCCTGTCCAAGGCAGGAAGGCCTCAACAGACAGCGCCTATGAAGGTGAGGCTGGACAGAACTAGAACAGCTTTGGAAGATCAGAAGAAACCTAGAGAGGCACAGTTGCTGAGTTATCTGAAGATACAACCTGACTTGGTCCGTTCTTCCAGAACAGTCATCAAAATAAGAAGATGCTGCACAGCCATTGAGGGGCATCTACTACCAGGCATTGGAATATGGAAAGTGAGGCCAAACACATTGCTCTGAACTAGTAATAGCCTGAGGGCCTCGAACCAGAGGTACTTTCAATGGGAGCTTCTGATGAGAATATGAAGTAGCATCCTTGAGGTCCAGGGACGCCAGACAGTCCTCTGGCCTTAGAGAGAACAGAATAATCCCTAGTCACCATTTTGAATTTTGGTTTTAAAAGTGCTTGTTTAAGTATCTGAGATCCAGGAAGGCCGCCATTCTCCTGTCTTTTTGGGTGCAAGAGGACTGGAATCCTTTCCCTGGTGTAGTGGTGGGAACCCTTTCCATGGCTCTGAGAGCCAGGAGGGTAGAGATTCTGCCTCTAGGACAAGTGCCTCTGATGGATTTCAGTATGTGAAAGGATCTGGTTCTCATCTTGGAAATTTTGAAGCTGAGAACCAGTCACAACACTACTTCAGGACCCACTTGTCTGATGTGAGGCTTCCAGTCCTGGACAAAGTAAGCCAGCTACCCCCTACAGGTAGTGGAGAATGGCCTGGCCACCATCAGAGTGCCTGCTTGGCAGGGGCTTTGAGGCTGAGGGGTGGAAGCAGGCCTTGTGCCCATCTACCTCTCCTCTAAAGAACCCCTCTGGGTGTAAGCTGAAGAGAAGGCATGGGCTTGGTAAAAGGCCTATGAAAGGCCTGCCCTTGCCCTGGAAGGCTGACTTGAGGAGTGGCCTGCCTTTCCTTGGCCTGTCCACTCCTATAGGTGGTCCTATACTCATCTATTTTTTCATGTAATTCTCTGTCTGCTCCCCAAACAGAGAATTACCCACAACAGGAAAATCCATGGCCTTAGTCTGGGTATCCTGTGACAGGCTAGTACATCTGAGCCAAGCCATTCTGCGAAGTGCCACAGATGCAGCCATGACTCTTGATGACACATCATTAGTCAACTGCAGCATGGAATTGCACCTTAGATGCCTCAATACCATCAGCAGCCACCTGCTCCAGCTCCTTGGCAAGCTGGTCAGGGACCTGCTTCGCTACAGCCATAACAGTATCCCATCTCGATTTCTGGTATCTAGCAACATAAGCCATATAATTTGCCTGTCTGAGTCCCAAGGATGCTGCCATGTACTGTTTCTTTGCCATGGCATCAATCCTCCTGGAGTCCTTGTCAGGGGGGTGTGAGGCCAAGGGAATATTTGTCTTGTCCAAGGCTGCAGCCTGCACTACCCCAACATGGCTGCATTGTTGTGTAAGGAACTCCGTATCAGAGCCTGACAATGTGTACCTCTTGTCCATTCTCTTATCAACAGGAGGTATAGTGTGAGGAGTTTTTAGAATTTTTACTGTCTGTTTCCCAAAAGATTTATGCAAAGGAATAGACAGTCTCCTGGACTCTGGGATATCCATCATTTCCACATAGTCAGGTTCCTCTTGATCATCCACAGTTTCCTCCATAGGGAGCTGGAGGGTTTCAGCAACTTTTTTATAAAAATAAAATGAGAAGGGGACTCAGAAAGCCTAGGAGGAGACACTCCTGAAGGTCTGTCTGGGGAGATGTCCGGTTCAATGGGCACATCCAGACTTTCAAATCCATTCACTCTCCTCATACTCCTCTTCCCCTCCTCCGGTTCATAAAATTCCTCTAAATCATACTCTTGAACTGGTGGAACAGCCGAACAAATAACACTTACCTGATGAGTTGCCGGTCCGGAAACGGGAAGCGACTGGACAATTTTAATCGCTTTGGCTATTTCTTCAGCGGTTGGAGAGGAAAGTTTGGCTCCACACCAGCTGATTTCCTTGTCCTTTTGCTGGAGCGGACTCCTCCGAGTCGTCTCCTCTTTGCCAGGAAGTGTCGCCCTGGTCAGAGGCACTCCCCTCCGGTCCGGTTGGAACCCGGGCAGACTGGCCATCGGGTCATGGGACTCTTGGCCTCCCTTTCCCTGAGCCTACCAACTCTCTTATCCAGGGTAGCTGCAGGAAAATTTTTGCAAATCTGGCAGTCTGCATTGAGGTGGTCAAACCCCAGACAATAAACACAGGTGGTGTGGGGGTCAGCCTTGGCAAAGGCTTCCCCACAGACACTGCAGTACTGAAATCCAGTGGGCCCGGTTTTTTTTTTGGGTTTCTCAGACATAGTGCCAGTCCTTACCAAACTTGCCCATTTATGGCAATCCGACAAGCAAGACCCTCTTATCGGTTCCCAACCGTGTCACAGGTCGTGGAAAAAAACGTAATAAAATCCAGTTTTTTTAGAACCGATAAGAACCGGTAACCACACTCTAAAAGACAGATTAATATATTTCAAAAACAACCTGATCGGTTCAAACCGAACCAATAACTGTTTACAAGTTCCACACAGAAGAAATAAATGTAAAAGCTATCTAGTACTTACAGTACCACAGACAGAGCTTGAACCGACCAGTTGCGGTTTAAATTCAGTCAAAAAAACCGAGAAAATAATACTTTAACCGACAAAATGAACAGAGCAGAAGGAGAAAATCTCCAGAACGACTGTTCAGTGAGGCAGAGTAAAGAATCTGACAGTTTGAGTTTGAAAAACAACAGACAGAGTTTCAACCGAGCTCGAGCTCAGCGTTCCATGCCTGGCATGGAAAGTTAACTCTTTCACCTCTGGAGCAGTTCGAAGGTTGGGACCCACTGCATATGTCACAACATAGCAAGACTTCATGTTGTTTGAAAGAAGAGGGTGTTAGAATCTGCCTTGACTTTAGGAAACTTAATCAAGTGTCAGAATTTGACAGTTATACTATGCCCAGAATAGATAATTTGGTGGACAGACTGGGAGTGCAAAGTATATAGTAACCTCAATCTCAATAAGGGTTACTGGCAAATACCTTTAGCTTAAAGAATCCAGAGATAAAACTGCATTACCTACCCCTACAGGATTCTATCAGTTCACCACCATGCCCTTGGTTTACATGGTCATCAGCTACATTCCAACGGTACATGGATATAATTTTATCACCTCATACTGGTTATTGTGCGATACCTGGATGATGTCACGATGTACAGTCCAGACTGGAAAAGCCACCTGGAACACCTACAAGCAGTTATCCAAGCTATCAAAATGCAGGTCTGACTATTAATCCTACCAAATGTGCATTGGGCATACAGGAAACCAGATATTTGGGCTATGTATTGATGAAATGGAGAAGTTAAGCCAGAGATTTCTAAACTAGAAGCTGTAGCTAACAGTCCTGTACCTAAAACAAAGAAATTTGTCAGGCCATTTTTAAGGCTGGCTGGTTATTATCGGAGATTTGTTCCCAACATTGCTGAATTAGCTACTCCCCTCACTGAACTCACGAACAAATGGTACGCTAATAAAGTGAAATGGACCCCAGAGCGTGATGAAGCTTTTCACGCCATAAAGGCTGCATTATGTTCAGCTCGTTTTAAGAAGCCCAGACTTTTGAGAAACCATTTCTGTTACAAACAAGATCCATCAGAGGTAGGCCTAGGTGCAGTCCTGAGTCAAATATAGATGGGACAGAACATTCTATTCTGTACATCAGTAGGAAGTTGCATGACAGAGAGGAAAGGTACTAGATCAAAAGGAGTGTTTAGCAGCAAAGTGGTCCATGGAGTTCCTCAGATTTTATATGCTAGTTACTGACTTTGTTCTTGTAACAGACCACAGTCTTCTCTGTAGGCTTAACCAGATGAAAGATAAAAATTCCAGAATCACAAGGTGGTACCTGGCACTGCAGCCATTTAAATTCATGGTGACTCACAAATCTGGTAGAGAGAATAGCAATGATGATTTTTTGTCAAGATATGATCAGGAACTGTGGATTCTGAAGGTTAAAAAAATGTATGAGTTTAAACTTTATTGTTTGCTGTACTGTTAAAAAATTGAATGTACATGTGCTTAAGTGCTGAAAGCAGCAAATGTTATTAGAGAGTTAACATTTTTGGCAACCTAATAAAACAAGCTCCTCTTAAGGAGGAGGGTATGTGACAGTGCAGAATAGGACCCTGTCCCAGTTGTTATAGAGAAAGTGTTTAAATGCAAGGCTCTTCGTTTTTTGTCTTTTCTCGGTCTGGATGCGCAACCAAATTTTCCGTGAGACCATGGACTCGATCATCCCAACAGTCTCGCAATTCTTTTGCCTCTTACTGCCTCTCAGTTTCTCCTGCTGTCTGTTTCTCTCCCTTGCATATCTAGATCTGCTAATATAGAATATGTGCAAATCAATGTATGGAAATGTAACTGATATTAGGATCCCTTGTGTTTGGAAAATATATGGCATTACTGTTGAAATGTACATAATTGTATTTTGACATGACTGAAAAAAGGTATTGGGAACATCAGAGATTACCAGACTTTACATTGTAGGACTTTCTGCAAAAGAGGGCCTCTCAGCCCAGGCACAGTGTGTTCTAGCAGCTCCTGATATTTACAAGGACTGGATGCTTGTTTAGAGTGGGAGTTGAGATGACTTGTAAGACCGCTGAGCTGTAATTTCAGGGAGTTTTTTGAGAAGAATAAGGGACACAGAGACTGAAAGAAAACTATTTTATTTTGCCTCTGTACATCATTATTCTGGACAAGTTTATTTTTTTTATGTTACTGCAACTGTAAAATAAATATTTTTGGTGAATTTTACAACCGCTCCTGGTTTTCCCTATGCTTCCTGACCTGAGCCTCGACAACAGCACAGCGCAGGGTCGAAACACCAGAATGCCGACTTCTAGTCTCGATATGCTTCCCATGCTCATGAAACTTGAGGAAATGACTTGATAAGATGTGCTCTTCTTTCTGTGAAGATGTTGAAATGTTTTACATACAATATATGAGATAGGGGTTTATATTAAAGCCTTGATATTATGCCTCAGGGAACAGATCGGTATTGGAGATATGTTTAGGTATGTCTGATTATAGCTGTCGATTGTATAAGGGTCCCTGAGGCAGAGTTTCTGCAAGAGGACGGGTAGAAGCTCCAGCCCTCCTAGGGTTCAGTGAGGGTGTCAGACAACAACACTACTGTTGCCTCTTGGTGACGGTGCATGTAAAAGGGAGACCCTGTTATGTGTTTAAACCCATGTCATAAATATATGTGCATTCCTCCCTCCCTCTTTTTCCTTTCACTCTTTCCTTTCCTCTCCTCTTATTTTTCTGCCTTTTCTTTAAATTCTTGTCAGGGTGGCCAACCTGTCAATCTCCAAAAACCCTTTGCTGTCCCTTATTCTCTTTACCCCCTCTTTATGCACACAGCGTTATGCTCCCGATTGCAGAGACACGAAATAGTGCAAGCCGTGCTTTACTGTTAATGTCTCGTGCCCCTTGGTTTGAAAAGAAGTGCAACACTCGCTTCTGGAACGCCGTGCTCTGGTACCGCTGCTGCTGAGTACAGCTCATCTGAATTATGCGGCTCCAGTGCGAGGGACAGCACTGACTGCCGAGTGCGACCGAGCAATTCTTTTTTGGGAATGGGTTGCTCCATGTTGGTGTAGCCGCATATAGCGGCCGAATGTACGCTCCTTGTTTGGAGCAAGTAAAAAATGATTGCCGCGGAGCAAAGGCATGCCCGAGAAAAGTCAACTGCCGCACTGAGGCAAGATCAAAGTCGCATGAATACTGACTGCTGGCTAGTCAGACATTATGGGTAAGGGTAATTGTACACCCCATAATGTCTGGTATAAAGTGTACCCTGTACAGAAGCAGCCCCAGATGTGATTGAGGGCTGTGTATGAAATAGAATAATGGAGCCTGTGATGTCACAACCCACGGAAAGTCTACAATTATATAACGTCACTTTTTCTTTCATTTCTGTAAATATTTTTTTCAACAAAGAAATTGATAAACGCCCTTGTGTGTTTTATTTTTGCATTTGGTCCCTGCTTTGTTGTGTCAGTTATCCCGCACGTTCACAGTTACCCTTACAATTTTTTTATTAGTGTACTCCTTCCATGTGTAAATATGCTGAACCTTTATTTTACTGGCACTGTATTGTAATCATCCTGCAACCGTCCATAGTCCCCCTTCCACCTCCACCAGTTTATTCCTCCCTCTGATCATTCAGTGGTCTCCTTCCAGGAGATGCACACACTGCATTTGATGACAGGTCTGATTCCCAGACATGATTTCTCATTTTTGCTCTGTTACTTCCTCATTAACATGTTGACGCCAGGCATGTCCTGCCCCATTATGTATCTTAATATTAATTAAACTTTCCTGTATGTGTTACTCTCTGTATCTGCCAATGTTGTCCTCTGTATCCTTGACATGAAATCTTTGTAAAGGAGTCCTTGACTCAAAGGTATATTTCTGATTATTTGAAATAAATACCCCATCTCTTTCTTTACTTGTATGTTTTTCTGTCTAGGACCATCTTGCAAATGAGTTTGCTCAAGGATTAACTGCCTGGTTAAATAAAGTTTTTGATTGATTGATTGACTACTAGGCCATTGATATACATTACAGAACTTGAAATCAGAGGGTGGGACCAGTAGACTATCATGGTCATTAAAACAGGTTATTCACCTGTAACAATAGTTCTAGGAGTGGTATATGTTGTTCATCCACACTTCTTGGCATTGTCCCTTTCCTCTTTAAATTTGCTGGAAGGTATTCAAGCTGGCTCCTCCCACCTCCTGAGTGGTATAACTCTCAGCTCCGCCCCATAGTGCCAGATCTTAGCCCGCTGGAAGCCAGGTGTGTGTGTTTCAGCCAGGAAGGTCGGGTGGGTCCATGTGGATGAATAACATAAACCAGGCCTAGAAAGTGCAGTTACACAAGAAATGAAAATTACATACCTACCGTAATTATGATCTTTCAGTGCATCTTCACCATTCATCACAATTGGGTTATTGGCCGGAGGTCATGACCCTACAGGAGCTTTTTTTTTTTTTTGGATGGGCAGAGTCGATGTAGCATCAGCGCCGCCCTCGAGGCCGACGCACTCCATGGCGCTCGTGGGTTGGCCGTTATGTGCTGTCGA
Source organism: Neoceratodus forsteri (assembly GCA_016271365.2). Taxonomy (NCBI): domain Eukaryota; kingdom Metazoa; phylum Chordata; order Ceratodontiformes; family Ceratodontidae; genus Neoceratodus; species Neoceratodus forsteri. The sequence continues at coordinate 1,139,438,474 of CM028133.1, forward strand.
CTCCGACCTCCCGCCAGTTCTGAGTCGCCAGAGAGGTGAGGAAAAGGGATGGGAAGGTGGGACAAGGAAGTCCAAAGGACAGACAAAGGAAAAGATATATAAACCAAAAGGAGAAATAAACGACTGAGAGGACAGAAGAATAAGAAGAAGGAAACTAAGAGGATTGGGTAGGGGCCCCAATCTCTGGAAAGACAAAAGGAAACGGGAGGAATTTAGGGTAAATTTGAGACGGGGGAAGAAGGTAGCAACCATACCCTGGACCTTGACTTGCCTCCAGATTGTACAGGAACTGCAAGGAGTAGCCAAAGGCTTGATGACAGAATTCAAGGCACAGAATTACTGGCACTAACTCCAAAAGGCAGAAAGCGGTTATTCTGGAAGAAAGATAGGACACAGAGACTCTTCCTCGCCCCCCAGGGAAAGAATGTTTAGAGTAAGAGAAGTAGATTTTTTTTTTTTTAATGGAGGATATGTCCAACGTACAAAGAAATCAAGGATTGACGGGAACAAAGGAGAAGCAGAGGATGGAGGGCAACTGCCAACTCCCACCCCACAGGGATGCAGCTAAAGCACTGGAGAAGTGCTCCCCACGCTAACCACTCTCCCTTAGAAGTATCATCCCCCTATGTGCCCCTGGTTATCCCACTCCTTACAAAAAAGGAGGGGGGCAAGGGAGGGCACAAAGAGGGAGGGGGACCCAGAGACCGATGCCCCAGGGGGATGGCGGACGGGACTGTGATGGAAGATACACAGAAAGATCATAATTACGGTAGGTACGTAATTTTCATATCTTATCTGTGTCAATCTTCACCATTCATCATATTTGGGTGAGTGCCGAGCCCCCCGAAGGGGGTTTAACCCTAAAGGACAGAATGCCGCCGGCCCGGTGGCACAGAGGGTTGAGGCGCTGGACACCACACCTCGCACCACGCCAGCGACCCAGCGCAGAGGCCCGAGAATGCATCGACAGACGGCGTCGAGGACAGTGCTGACCCGGGCCTTCGGCGCTGGGTGCGACATCGGAGAGCGCCCTGCCCCAAAGGAGCGACTGCCACTCCGGTGCCTCTTGTCCATCTCCGCTGGAAACAGACTGGGCCTCCTGCACTCTGGGAGAAGCCTCGCCACGACTAGGCTACTAGAGGCCGAGGTTCCTCCTCCTGGCCCGATAGAACCAGGAGCGGACCCGCAGGAAAGGCAGAGAGAATGTGGCTTGGCCCGAAAAGTGCTTCAACCTCCAAAAGTCAGCGGAGCTCGCCCCACTTTCCACGCTGTGTTGCTCAATGACCCGCAGTCCAGAGAAACAGGCATCGCACGCATCCACGTCGCGAAGCATGCCAAGACACGTAAGGCAACGGTCGGGCTGGTCGGTGACGGAGAATTTTCGGCTGCATGGGCACCATCGCATGGGGGGCCATCCCGTCTTTGAAGATTTCTTGCCCTCCGACCGAGACATGACCGACGGAGAAAAAAAACACCAAACAAGACTTGACATCGCAATAAAACAAAAGTAATGGAAATATCTTACTGGGCAACGTCGAGTGTGGCGAACAGAACCGACAGGAGGGAGCCAACGGACTGCGGCACCGAGAAAAATGACACGGGGTTGATGGAAATAACTGCGAAGCAGGTAGGCCTCAAATTTCTTCTTTCAAAGCTCTCACGAGGTGACCTTGACGGTAGGAGACGAAGAACTGGTGGGCGAGCGGAGTAGACAGCACATAACGGCCAACCTGACGAAAGGCGCAGTGCGTCAGCGCCCGAGGGCGGCGCCGATGCTGCGCCGACCGCCCATCCAAAAAAGCTCCGCTGGGTCATGACCTCCAGCCAATAATCCAATTGTGATGAATGGTGAAGATTGACACAGATAAGATCTTACCGTGACAGTAGATCTTCCAGGAATTGTCTCTTGCAGTAAGTCATTACTTATGGGAGTTGCCACCAGGTGGAGCTGTCGCATGGCAGCATCTTCCAGCAGTCCTGTATAGGGGCCGCCGCCATGACATCACTTCTGTAGGTGGAGTATAAGTTAGGGCGGCTCCAAGTACCCTTTGTTCACCATCAGCTTCGGCACGCACGACGAGGACCAATATAAACAGAGAGATGAAGGAGTCCAAACCCGACATCCTGAGTTGCAAAGACTCCGAAGTAAACAAAAAACAACAATGGCACGGGACGGAGGGTGAGAACATACTTACTGCAAGAAACAGTTCCTGGAAGATAGTACAGTTACGCAAGAACTTACTGTAACAGTAGATCTTCGAGAGAGGCTCTTGCAGAGTAATTATATTGGACCGATGCCGCCGGCATCAGTACAAGACGGAAAAATTTCTAGCTAGCAGTCTTGGCAGGGGACCACCTCCACATCAGGTGATCGACGTCATGCGGCATCAGTATAAAGAGGTGGTCCCCCACGCCTGCCTTCCAGTTCTTTCCCACCAAAAGGCAAGACGAGAGAGAGAAGCAGATATTTCCCATTCTGGAAAAGAAGCTGAAAAAGCTTAGGGGGATGGAGGGCGGGAAGGTATTACCTACTGCAAGAGCCTCTCTCGAAGATCTACTGTTACGGTAAGTTCTTACATAACTGTACTATCTTACTTCGAGAGGGCTCTTGCAGTAGGTAATTGCATATAGGACTGAGTCCCAAGCAGTCTGAAACAAGGAGAAGCAAATGAGAGGAGGAAAGTTACTCAGAAGTAGACCCTCTGGCTGTGAAGGCCTTAGGAAAGGAGGTCTTGCAACACAGCCAGCCCAAGCCTGCTCTACAGTGAGAGGCAATGTCCAAATGTAATGTTTCAGTAAGGTATGGACAGAAGTCCAAGTGGCGGCTGCACAAATGTCAGCCGCTGACACATTCTGAAACAAGTCTGGAGGCAGCTTAATTCTCTGGTGGAGTGGCTCTAACTTGACCTGGCAGGACCTTGTTGTACTTGTCATAACAGAAAGTGATACAATGAGCCAAACCATTTCGATAGGCACTGCTTAGAAACATCATTGCCTTCTTTTTATGAGCAAAAGAGACGAACAGTTGATCAGTCTTTCTGAGATCTCCTGGAGAGGATCCAGAGGAGGGCAACCAAAATGATTTGGGGCTTGGAGGACAGGACCTAGGAGGAGAAGCTCAAAGAGCTAAATACATACACACTGGAAGAGAAAAGGGACCGGGGGGACATGATAGAGGTCTTCAGGTACATGAAGGGGGTAAACAGGTGAGGAACAGTCAGGGTGCTTCGAAGGAAGGAGGAGGGGGCCACTAGAGGACATGGGTGGAAGCTGGAGGGGGGAAGATTCAGGGGAGAAAGGAGGAGGTGCTACTTCACTGAGAGGGTGGTGGAGTCATGGAATGCGCTGCCTAGGGGGCTGGTGGAGGCAGAGACGGTGGAGGGGTTCAAGAGGGGGTTGGAGAGGTACAGGAGAAGGGTTCTGGAAGCAAAATCCAATGCAGCGAGAATATCCAGAACTGGGAAGGAGAAGCCAGAGAAGGCGAGGGGACAGCAAGGTAAGCTCCCAGGGTGGGTCTGACCAACGAGCAGACGCGAAGACTGTTAGGCCTATTCTGCTGGCATTTTGGTATGTTACTATGTTAGATCTCAGAATACGGTGAACATCCAAAGTATGCAGGAGGTACTCTCCGTGATTAGAGTGCGATAAAAAGCCAGGCAACTCTATGGATTGATTCAGCCGATTCCGCCACCAACTTAGGGCTGGTCACACAGAGCTATTACCATCCTTGTGAAAAATCAAATACCGATTTTACACATCAGGCCTGAGCTCGAACTGCGCTAACAGAAGTAATGGCCACTAGTAAGAGAGTCTTCCAAGAAAGGAACTTTAGGTCCACTGAGGCTGCCGGCTTGAAAGGAGACAGAGTAAGCTTCTCTAAAATGAAATTCAGATCCCAAGGAGGGGCAGGGATAGGGGGTTACAAGTGAAGGACCCCTCTCAGAAAGGTCTTAGAGACCTCAAGCTGAGCAAACGTTCTCTCTCTGCAAAGGGGACATGATAGGCTGAAATGGCCACCATGTGAACCTTTAAGGATGAATGGCTGAGACCCAGGTCGAAAAGGTGTCACAGGTAGTCCAGAAGTTGGCTGACAGAGCACGAGAAGGACTCTACATCATTGGAGGCAGCCCAAAGAGAAAACCACTTCCATTTCATGGCATAAGTAGATCTGGTTGAGGGTTTCCTGGCCTCCACCAGAATCTCAGCTACCTGGGGGGGAACCCCAAATTGGGCTTGAGCTACGTCTGCAGGAGCCACGCATGCAACTGAAGGGACCCGAGGCCTGGATGGACCAGGATCCCCTGATCCTGGGTCAGCAAAAGTTGTGACAGAGGAAGAGGAAATTGAGGTTCCTCCGAGTACTGTTGCAGAAGAGAGAACCAAACTTGCCTGGGCCAGAAAGGAGCGATCAGAATCATTCAAGCTCCTTCCGAACCGAGTTTCTGGAAGACCCTCTTAATCAGTGGAATCGGAGGGAAGGCATAGACGAATCTGCCCTTCCAGTCTAGAGACAGAGTGGCACTCCAAAAAATGCCGCGCCCTGGAGTGAGCGAGCAGAAGACGGGAAGTTTTGCATTTTGAGGGAATGCAAATAGGTCTACCTGTGGAGTTCCCCAGTGCATGAAGATGTTGTCTACGACCACCTAATCCAGTTCCCATTCATGAGCTTGAGCAGATGACTGGCTGAGTCTGTCTGCCAGCGTGTTCTCAACCCCCGGGACGTGAGATGTCGTGAGGTGAAGGTTGTGCTGCACTGCCCAATCCCAGACTCGCATAGCCTCCCTGCAAAGGGGGTAGGAACGAGTTCCTCCCTGTTTGTTGATGTACCAGACCACACACATATTGTCCATCTGTACATCTAGGTGACCGGGAGGCAGATGCAGATGCAGAGCCTGAAGAGCATATAGCACTGCCCTTAGCTCGAGCACACTGATATGAAGGGATTTCTTGAGCTTGGACCAGGAGCCCTGGGTCCTGTAAGGACTCGAGATGGCTCCCCAACCTCCCCAGAGGCGTCCGTAGTCAACGCCTGCAAGGGGGAGAAAGACTGAAGGGAACTCCCTGGCAGAGGTTCTCCTGAACCATCCACCACTGTAAGTCCTGAGCCATGGGAGTGGAGACCAGGACAAATTGATCTAGGTCATCCACTAGCTGATCTCATTGAGACCAAAGCATCCACTGAGAGATTCTCATGTGGAGCCGAGAGCGAGGGACTGTCAGAATTGCAGCTGCCATTAGCCCGAGGAGGTGAAGGACTGACCTGGCGCTGACCCGCCTGCGGCTGGACAACAGGCTGACCTGGGCATGGAGAGTGGCCGCCCTGTCCGGTGGCAGGAAAGCCATGCCAGAGGTCATGTCCAGGATCGCTTCGATAAACTGGAGCCTCTGGGACGGGATCAGATGGGACTTGGCCTGGTTGATTGTAATACCCAGGCAGGCAAAGACCTGCTGGGTAAGGGAAAGGGAGCGCAGGAGTTAGTCCCTGGGAGGGGCCACCAGGAGCCAATCGTCCAGGTACGGGAAAACCTGCACCCCCTGGGTACGCAGGTAGGCCACTACTACTGAAAGGCATTTGGCAAACACCCAGGGTGCCGAGGAAAGACCAAATGGGAGGGCCTTGAACTGGTAGTGGTCCCCCTTGAACACAAAACGCAGGTATTTGCGGTGGGAAGGGCAGATAGTGATATGCAGGTAAGCATCCTGCATATCCAAAGCGCACAGCCACTGTCCCAGCCGAAGAAGGGGCAGGAGGCTTTGCAACGAGAGCATCCTGAATCTCTTGTACTCCATGAACAAGTTCAGGGAGCTGAAGTCAAGAATCGGCCTCATGTCCCCTGATTTTCCGGGACCAGGAAGAAATAAGAATAGTACCCCGTTCCCTGAAGAGGGATGGGAACAGGTTCTATCGCCTCCTTCAAGAGAAGTGAGGAAATTTCTTCCTGGACCAGGAGAAGATGTCCCACAGTACGACGACCTTGGGGGAGGGTGTTGAGGGGTTTCTGGAGACTCTATTAAGTGTCCTCTGCAATGAGTTGGAGCACCCAAGAATCTGATGTTATCCTCTCCCAACCCGGGAGGTGGAGGGAAACCTCCATCTTACCGGGTTCCTCTGGAAACGCCAGAGGCTGTGGGAGAGGCAGGGAGTCAGGTGGTGTCTGCAGCACGCGCTGAAGCTCCCGCTGCTTTTTGGTGGTGGGGCTTGGCAGCCGGAGGGCCCAACCATTTATTGGTCTGCTCTTACCTTTGCCGATTCCACCTGCGAAAGGGACGACGCTGCACTGGAGGGGATTGTACATGGAGTCCACAGACTTCAGTGCAGTCCCCTTCTCCCGCAGATCGGTGATAATGTCCTTGACATCACCACCGAACCCTGGAAGAGCACTTCCTGAATAGCGGACTGCACTTCCGGGACCAAACCTGACACACAGAGCCAGGCATGACAATGTCAGCCTACGGCGAAAGCCGAGCTCCTACCAGCAGTGTCCACTGCATCGTACGTGACACAAAGCATGTGCCGACTGGCCAAACGAGCAGAATGGACAAGGTCAGCCACTTCCTGTTTAACCTGAGAGTCAGGAAGGGAGTCCAACTTGGATTCCACCTCGCTAAGAATCGCTTTCTGATAATCCCCCATGTGACCGACATAGTTTAGGGCCCTAATACCCAGAGTGGAAGAAGCATAGATCTCTTTGCAGTACTGGTCCAGAAGACGGGATTCTTTGTCAGGTGGAGACAAGCTCAAATGCTTCAGATTAGCTGACCGGCCGTGAGCGGCGCTAATCACAACCGAGTCAGCTCGACAGTGAGAATCAAGGGAGTCAACACCCTCGGGAGCCTGGTATAGTCTATTAGACTTCCAAGGAAGAGGGGCTAATGCCGACAGTTGCTTCCAAATGGTGGAAACAAGGTCGGCATGAGGCTCAATCCAGGGTGGCACCAAGGTCGGAGCAGTCTTGGGCAGATCCAGGTGTTCAGTGAGTTTCTTGTGCTGTGGGTCCGGCTCCAAGGAGCACCACTTATGAACTTCCTGGATTTTGCGCAGCAACTCTGAAAAAGAAGGATCCTTCGGAGGTGTCCTAGGCCTGGGTTTGGTCTGAGAGCATGGTTCGTCGTCTGGGTCGGAACAACCCCCGGAGTCATCCGAGGAGGAAGAGGAAGAAGAAGAAGAAGAAGACCCCTCCCGTGTGGGGAGGAGTGACCCCATTGAAGTCCTCGGGAAGCGTGGTCCTGCCCGACCTGGAACCAGAAGGCCGCCCAGTATCCGGAGGTGGGGAGTCTGTCGCCTGGGACGTACGGGAACTGGAACCATCGCCAGGAGAAAACTCTCCACCTCTCTGTTGAGCTGAGCCCTGGCCTCAGTCCACCAGGAAGCCAGAGTCTCCTTCAAGCCCACCAGCGGCTGAGGGGGTGGTGGAGGAGGAGGGGGATACAGATACGGAGTGTACCTGTAAGATACATATCCGTAACCCGACGGGGGGGTAACCCGGTGTCGGGGAGTGAGTCACAGAGTACTGCGGCGTTGGACAGGTCAGTGTCGGGTACTGGGGCATCAGAAACTGCGGAGCCGGGTAAGACGGCGCCGGATAAGACAGGGTCGGATACCCGGGAACCGGGGCGGTCTGACAGAGCAGACAGCCCGGCTGGAAGCCCAGCGGGCAGGCCTGGAGCAGAAGGCCTGGCAGGTGGAGGGCCCGGCGTTGGAGCGGCATCTGGGAGGGGGATGTCGCACGGCGTCGGTAGGGCCGGCATCAGAGCCGGCGTACAGGGAACCGACGTCAGGTCATCCGGCCCAACGGGAGGGAGGCCCTGGACGGGGCGCAAGCAGAACCTCGGCATCGCCGGAAGGGGGGGATCCCCAGGGTCAGGCTGAGGAGACCCAGGTCCCCGGAGGGCAACGGCGGCTGTGGGGAGCCGAACGGCAGACATAAGAAGGTCCGGACGTCGGGTCAGCGACGTCCGACTCATCAGTGAGTCCGGGCGGACATCGGAGGAGCCGGCATCCAACTAAGCGGACCCATCACCTGGGGCAGGCAGCAGTAAGGGCAGCCTGATCGAGGCGATAAAGTGGCGTCCGCCCCTGAAGGGTCGAGCGACTTTATCGACCATCGCCCGGTAGGGCCAGAGGAGCAGACGCCTGGCTTATTGAGCTGCCAAAACCAGTAGGCCGCAACAATGATGGCTTTACCGGGGCGAGGCCTTCAACAGACCAGAGGTGCCTGGGTGCCTGAGCATGAGCCAGACAGGAGGGCTGACACCACCTTGGAAACCTCCAAGATGGCCGTCGCGGAGTGCTCCCCCGGGGGGGATGATACTTGGAACACGGCGAGTCCAGTCAGAGTCGCTGTGGAAGATGAGCCCCTGTCCCGATGCTTCTCCTTGTTCTTCTTCTTACGATGGCCTTCAGGGGAAGTGGACGCCTGCCGGAGCTTTTTCAACTCCTTCTCATGGAGGACATTTTCTTCTTGAGGATATGGGCCTCCAGGGACTGCTGCCTCCGTCTACGGGTGGCGACGTGAAATTTAAGGCAGTGCTGGGCACTTTTCCACTTTATGGTCCGGGCCCAGACAGAAGAGGCACTGGGAATGGCTGTCCTTGTACCGGAGTTGGGTGCCACAGAGTCGCACTTATTCTTGTGCTTGGAGGGTGTGGGGCGACATGCACCAATGAAGGGCTGGCGATTGAAAATCAAATATCGAAAAACTACGGTAAATACTACTGGCAACAGAGCTGGATTTAGTACTGAACTTTACTGCAAGCGCTGACATGAGCCAACGGCAGGAAAGAACTGGAAGGTGGGTGTGGGGGACCGCCCCTTTATAATGACGCCGCATGACGTTGGTCACCTGATGTGGGGGCGGTCCTCTGCCAGAGACTGCTAGCTAGAAATTTTTCCGTCGGGTCCTGATGCCGGCCAGCATCAGTCCAATATGTAATTACCTACTGCAAGAGCCCTCTCGAAGTAAGATCTACTGTTACAGTAAGTTCTTACGTAACTGCACTATCTCCTATGGATTGGTCTCTTGCAGCAAGTCAATACTTGTGGAAGATTACCAAGCAGTAAGATCCACAAGTGAGGACAAGGAAAGCCTGAAGCAGGGCACGGGAGCACTGCACAAGTAAAGCAAAGAGGACCGTTTGAGAGAGAATGGGGAAAAAGAGAAGTGAGCACAGTCCAGGTGAAAGCCATGGAGGAGCCACAGACATATCAAAGGAGAGCGTGTGAGCCTAGACAAGGGATGGTGGTACAGAGACAAAGTCAGTAAACACACACCACCCTTGAAGGTGGTGAGAAAGTAGTGATCCCAGAAGAGAGAGACTGAACCGGCCATGCCAATGATACAACCTGCTGAGCAGGGAGTGCGAAAGGCAATGGCATGCAGCAAGTGCCACAGGGCATCCAAAGTGCCATAGAGACAGGTGGGGAGCCTGACGAGGTGGAAAAGAAAGCTGTAGGAGGCAAAGCACAATGATACATCCTGACGAGGCAGGTGTCAAGAGGACATGTCATGTAGACAATCCAGTAGTGCTCCGAAGACACAGAAAATGCAGAAGAAAGTGGTTATCCTAAAATAAGGGGACACTCAAGGGCTCCCAAAGGGACAGTAGCAGAGGTCTCAAAAAAAATTCACGTGGAGCATCAAGTCCGGTAATGGGAGTAAGCCTCCAAATTAGGTGGATGGATCCCCCGTTACCTCCTGAGCCTGCGTGAGAGGCGGGGAAAGCCCTATGGAGGCTAAGGCACAGGGCTGGGCCTGAGGCCCAGGAGGGGGACAGGCAAAAGGAAAAGAGGCCAAAGGGGCAGAGCCCCGGGAAGCCGACCATAGCCACTAGATGCCCCCAAAATGAGGCACAGGAACGTGGTGGCCCGCCCGCAGGAGTGGAAGATGGGGTCCATGGTCCACCACGATCAGGTCCCAGACAGACCACAGGGCATGGCCTGAGGTCTGGAGAGAATCCAGAATGAACTGGGTACTGGCACCAAAGAGCTGGTCCCCGCAGAACGAGGCATCAGCAACCGACAACTGAACATCGCGGGCTACACCTGATACCCGAAGCCAGGCATGGCACCGCAATGCGACGCCAGTGGCAGACAGGTGAGCAGTGGTATCAACCGCATCACAGCCCCTTCGGAAAGATGATGGGCAGGGATGGCAGAGCGGCCACCAGCTAGGCATCCAGCGCTGAGGCCTACGAGGGGTAGCAAGGAGGACAGCGCATCTGCTGCGAGGCAGCCAAGGTGCGCAGATAGCAGGCCATGGCCCAAATAATTAAGGATGCACAGCAGTAAGGTACTGGAGGCACAGACCTTCTTGCCAAGAAGATCAAGGCACGGACTCCCGTCCAGCAGCACCATACTAGTATGGCGAGGCTGGTGGTCCAATCGTCAGCCGTGGATGACCACAGAGTCAGCCAACAATCAAGGGTGGCTCGGGGCCCAGTAAAGCTTGTCAGACCCACGGGGGTTGGCGTGGCAGAAACAGGGTGGCGCCAATCCTGGGACATTGCGTTGGCATACGTTGGAATCATGGGAGGGACAACCAGGACAGGTTCCTCTGGCATGCTAAGGAAGTCAGCGATGGTCCCGGCAAAGGAAATCTAGGTCCCCATCAGGGAAGTGGAAGACTTCCCGGATCTGTACCAAAAGGTCCATGAGGAGGCGTCTGCAAGGGCAGGCGGGACATCAGGTGCCCATGCAGGGCTGGGGGACACCGATGTGTACCCATGGTCCGGAAAGGAGCCAGATTACAGAACACCCTTAGACAAAAGGGAGGCTGCCCCATGGGAGGGCAGAATGCCAGGAGGTGCCGTCGATGGAAGCAGCCCATCGATGAGAAAGCACAAATATGACTTCTTGGCGATGGGGACACCACCTCGTCGACGAGGAATGCTCCATCGATGGAGGAAGCTGTCTCGTCAATGAGGAACACTGTCAATGGGGGAATCCTCCCCGTCGATGAGAAATGCTCCATCAACGGGAGAGGAGCTCCCGTTGATGAGAGAGAATGCCTAAAACAACAGGGAAGAAAGAGCTCTGTCAACTGAGGGGTGTCCCCCGTCAGCGAGGGACATGTTGGTGATGGGGGAACAGTGCCTGTCAATGAGACATGCCCTGCTGAGTGCTCTGTCGACAGGGAAGGCCCTGCTGATGACAGAGGGAGCAATGAAGGCTCCATCAATGGGGGGAGCAGCTCCGTCGACACAGGACACCCTGTCAACGTTGAAGGAGCCAACGTCCGGACAGAGAGGATCGGATGGGGTGTGAGGAGTGTGAGTCCTGTTCCCTCTGATGCCGGGAACAAGAGTTCCTGTCTGGGGTACCCTTAAGATGGCCCCCCGAGCCCTACCCCGGAAGGGCTGCTCTGTCAGCCAAGGAAAAGATCCCTGACCCAGCCTGGGCAAAGGAGCAGCGAGGGTACTGTGAGTGAAAACAGGCCCGCAGATAAACAAGGAGAGCCAGAGGTACTGTGAAGAGCACAGGCCCGGCCCAGAACCTAGAGGGGAAGAAAAGAACTGGAGCATGGGAGCAAGCCACAGGCCCAGGATAGAGAAGAATATTCAGGTTCAGGTTCCTCCGAAGACTGCAACACAGAAGACTGAGCGAGCTGCTGTGCAGTCTGAAGCCAGCGGGAAAATGAATACAGGGTACTTGGGACCGCTCACACATACTCCACCTACAGAAGTGATGTCGTGGGGGCAGTCTGTAAACAGGACTGCTGGAAGAAGCTGCTGTGCGGTCTGAAGCCAGCGGGAAAATGAACTAACGGTACTTGGGGCCGCCCACACTTATACTCCACCTACAGAGGTGATGTCGTGGGGGTGGTCTGTAAACAGGACTGCTAGAAGAAGCTGCTCACGACAGCTCCACCTGGTGGCGACTCCATAAGTAATGACTTACTGCAAGAGACCTGTCCGTAGAAGATCTACTGTTACAGGTGAGTAACCTGTTTTTCTAGGGACTTGGATATGTTAGTCCACACTTCTTGGCAGACTCCTAGCAGTTCTCCAGGATGAGGGAGGCAAGACGCACACCCCCTACTTCGGGAACAGAGCCTGGAGAACTGATGCCCCAAAAGAACAGGTTACTCACCTGTAAAAGTAGTTCTAGGAGTGGTATATGTTGTTCATCCACACTCTTTGGCATGTCCCTTTCCCCTTTAACTCTTGCCAGAAGTCTTCAAGCTGGTTCCTCCCACCCACCCAGGTGGTATATCCATGAGCTCCGCCCCATGACGCCAGATCTTAGCCCACTGGAAGCCAGGTTTGTGCGTCCGCAGCCGGGGAGGTTGGGTGGGTGCGTGTGGATGAACAACATTTACCACTCCTAGAAAGTGCAGTTACGCAAAGACTTTTGCTGTAACAGTAGATCATCTAGGAATGTCTCTTGCAGTAAGTCATTATTTCTGGGAGTTGGCGCTCCAGCAGGGAAGTTTCTTCCAGCAGTCTCTATACCAAGGACCACCCACACTACCTGACTTCCTGGACTGTACCTATAAAGTGGATGGTCCCTGGTAAGTTCCGTTCCTGCTGGTTTCAGCTTGGAAGCGAGGACCGAGGAGAACCGAGTACCAAAGCTACAACCTACATCATTTTTACTGTTGCAGAAAGGCAGGGGGATGGTGGGAGGGAAACCACTTACTGCAAGAGACATTCCTAGAAGATCTACTGTTACAGCAAAAGTCTTTGTGTAACTGCACTATCTTCCACAGAATGGTCTCTTGCAGTAAGTCATTACTTCTGGGAGATTCCCAAGCAGTTATATGGCAGTGGGTGGCAACAAATGACATTCTGCCGAAGGTAAAATGCGGTCATGGGACCAATCTATGCTAAATAGCATAGCAGTTAAACAAATGAATTCATGATTCCCTGTGTTAAAAAGACTAGAAGGAATGTCAATAACATTTGAGGAATTATGGCGCTTCAGTGAGTCGGCAGTGAAAGCACAATCTGAGTCAAAGGTAACTTTGTTACAAATTGTAACAGTAGCGTTGAGCAATACATGTTATCCTTTAGAAGTGCTACAAAGTAGCAAGTGAAGACTTTTTTTTTTCAAGATTGTGTAGCCAGTAAGGAATGTATCCATTTAGACAAAGCAGGATACATAAGTAACAGATAATGTAGCAAATGAAACAATGCATCTGTGATCAAACAAAACAAAGTAGTGGTTAAAGGACATTTGTAACATGGCCAAAATATTAGGAGTCTAGGTAGCAAAGGTGATAGGTTTAAGACCGTCAGGTGGTATAAGAGCAACACGGCATTATGAGACGATAATGCCGGGTTGCTTGTGTAGTTCATCAAGTGGCCAGAGGTAGAGACGAGCAGTGTAGAAAAGGAGAAGAGGTAGACAACTTTAGATACGTAGTGTGTGACAGTCAACCAGGGAGATAAGAGTAAGAGAAGGAGAAAGTAGTAGTGACACACAAACAGAGAGAAATTGTCTCGGAAGCATAGCAGCATCAGGAAGAAATCACACATGTTGTGAAAAAGGTGAGAGTAGCATAGGAGAGGAGGACTCCAGCACAGCGGGAGAGAGGTCGAGAGGAGAAAGGCGACAAGTGTGAAGCAGAAGCGGCAGATCAACACAGACAGACTCATCTCATGAACCTGTTGTGGTAGAAGGTAGTTGGACCCAGGACATGGGAACGCAGGATAGCATCGGTGAGCAACGAGGTGGAAATTCGACTCAGTTGGAGTCATTAACGGAATGTCTGAAAGTGAACTGTAAATATTCAGGAGGATACGTGCAGAGCAGGTGAAGAATTAGGTCATGAAATCGACAGTGGGATAAAACAAGCCATAATGTCAAGAGGAGCTTGCCAGGTAAAGAGGAGATGGGTATTCAACAAAGTGGCGAACGTGGTATGCAAATCAGCAAAAGACGCTAAATCCGAGTGAGTAGAAGTCATCAAGCAGGGTCCTCCTGAGAACGGTGGAAGAATAACAGCTGTCAGTAATATGTAAAAAAGTAATAGAAATCGTTCAGCCATGCAATGTAGTACCTGCATGCAAAATCTGGAAAAGGACACATATGTATGTAACAGCGTGTGATGTCAATGTGTGAAAAGTACAGCCAGCGTTTCTTTTTTATTGCAATCCTGTCACCTTCTGATTAATTACAACAGTAGACAAGGATATATCAGACACCTACCAATGTACACACCATGTTACAAGCGCATTAATCCACTCCGAAGGTGGCAACTAATGGGGAGTTAGCCATGGTTGGTCCAGGCAGGCACTGCCCGCGGCCCGGATCCCAACGGTCCCAACCATGCATTAACTCCCCATTAGATGCCACCTTCGTCTTGGATTAATGCTTACATGTATCACCCCAGATGATATGATCTGTGTTCATAATCAAGGGAAAGCAGCAAATAGCAGTGGAAGATAGAAGCATATAGTCCATAGTAGGATTGACTGTGTCTCAGCGTGTGAGTTAATAGTGGATAGACCTGTTCGAGGGAGGGACAGGGCGTCCGGTGCACCACAGGTCAAAAGGCATCTCAATGAAATGGTTGTGATGGTCTATAAAAGTGATACCTGGTAAAATGGCTAGATGTATCAAGCCGATGTGGGGAAGAAAAAAAAAAAAAGGCCTCGGTCTTATTTGTAGCCCCAAAAGGTCTCCGAGGCCAAGAAGAGGAGACCTGGGCGGAGTCTGCAGTCTTTAATGAGGGGTAGAAGCCCCAGGCCATCCAAAGGTGCGGCAGTGGGCCAGCTTCGCCCGAGTCCTTGTTACTTGTTCTCTGCCCTTAAAAGGTGTCACGTGGGGTATAATTAGTTCCAGTTTCGTATGAATAATTATATTGAGGGTGTGGTTTTTGGTACATGTATTGTACTGTTTTCAGTTGTCTGTCCGACACTTGCAGGTTCTCCAGAATCGTTTGAAGCCCTGGGCCAGAAAGATGGTTGCCTGAAAAGGGGGCATTAGCCACTTTGTGTTGAATATCAGGTGCTAGCCCTGAAAGTCGGAGCCATGCCTGGCGGCATATAAGAATACCGACTGCAGAAGCTCATGCTGAAGCATCGGCTAGATCACACCCTGATCGTAATAAATGTCGAGACAGTGCAGTAATGGTATTATTTATTGATGTAAGTTGCTCTCTTTCAGGGGATGCAGGTAGTCTGTTTATAATGTCTCCAGCGGATGTGCTTACCATACGTAGGTATTACAGCATGTGCCCCATATAGTTAAGTATTCTGATATTTAATGTGTTTAGAGCAAACACTCTCTTCCCCATATGATCAAAACATTTAGAGTCTCTCTCTGGAGGTATTGTGCTTGTATGCTTAGGCTTGCCGGTGCGGTTATGGCTAGCCGCAATAACCACAGAATCTGCCGATGGCGTATTTGTTAAATATTAATAATCAGGAGGCACTGGATACAGCCCGTGGGCCTTTCTAGGTAACTCCTGCGCTGCTATGGGTTGACTCCAAGCTTCAGTAATAGCATTTCTGCATGTAGGTATAAAAGAAGGGATAGCCCGGACAGGGTCCTCCGGTAGGCCCAGATATTCAGCCAAATCTTTACTTAATCTATCCTGTTCTTTTGTGGTAAACCCCATTGTTTTTTGTACTTGTAGCATCATTTCGGAGAATGAGGGGTCATCCAGTGGAGAAATGACCTTCGTAGTTGTAATGTCCTACGTCCCAGTAGAGGGGCCTCGAAGAAGGATTCATATCCTCTTGTGTCAGGAACCATCACAGCCCCATAGCTAGCAGTGGAACCAGTGAACCAGAGGAGGGCTATCTCTGCAAAGCAGTGTGCAAAGATGGAGATTAGTGCCAAGAGGTGGATAGGCAGAAAAGGGCAAAATTCAGCAGAAGGGCAGACAGCAAGGAGAACCAGGGATAAAGGACAATCAAGGAAGGGGCTGGAGTAGAACAGTGAAACAGTCTAGGTAGGTCAAGTCATGGAAAACCATGTGTGCAAATGACAGGAGCCTTAGCAACAAGATGGAAGATCTGAGGCTGTCATGGTGCAGTCAAACCTGGACATTGTGGCCATCACTGAAACCTGGTGTAATGATAACCACGACTGGGAGATGGCCATACCTGGCTACAACATATTCAGAAGAGACAGAGCAGGCAGGAAGGGAGGAGGTGGCACTGTATGTGAAAAATGACATAAGGGCCACAGGAGATCCAGGAGGAACAAAATGGGGAGAGATACTGTGGGTTAGCTGGAAAGGAAAATGGAACAGCCATCCGCACAGGTGTGGTCTATAGACCACCAGCCCAGGAGGAAGAAACAGATAGGGAGCTGATGCTAGCCATCCAAAGGATGGCAGACAAGAGTGAGACAGTGCTGGTTGGAGACTTCAATATTCCAGGCGTGGACTGGAGCATCCCAGCAGCATCAACTAGAGCAGATTTATCCTGGACTCCCTTCAGGGTGCCTTCCTCAAGCAACTGGTCATGGAACCAACTCGAGAAGGCAATACTGGACCTTGTGCTCACAAACAGGGACAGTGTGATGGGGGTAACAGTGGGGAGCACCTGGGAACAGTGACCACCAGTCATTGTGGTTTGAAATCACAGAAAGAGCAGAACCAAACCACAAAAACACGTATCCTGGATTTTAGGGGGCAGACTTTGGGAAAATGGGAGATTCTTGAAAGAGGCATTAAGGGAATGGGACAGGAATCAGGGGTTGAGGAACAGTGGGCAATATTTAAAATGGGGATTACAAGAGCAACAGAATTATGCATTAAACAGGCCAGCAAAAGGAAAAGGAAGAGGAGACCATTATGGTTTTCCAAAGAGGTAGCAAAGAAAGTGAAAGCCAAAAAGATTGCATTCAGGCAATACAGAAAGACACAGGCAGAAGGGGATAGGGAGAAGTACCAGGAGAAGCAAAGGGAGGCAGGGAGGTCAGTAAGGGAAGCAAAGCTGAGACAGAAGAACACATTGCAAAATCAGTGGGTAGAGGGACAAAACCTTTACAGGTACATAAGTGAAAAAGAAAGACAAGGGAGGGATAGTGAGACTGAAGGGGAGGATGGGGGCGTGAGGATGACAGCAGTAAAGCTGACATATTAAACAGGTATTTCTGCTCAGTCTTTACTGAGGAAGAGGAGGGTAATGGGTCTGAAGGAGTACAAGGGTGAGAATGGTGCAGAAATGGACACAAGTCCCTTTACGAGAAAGGGTCCTGAAAGGAACTGGAAGTAATAAGAGTTGATAAAGCAATGGGGCGGATGGGGTGCACCCAGGGTCCTTAAAGAACTAAGAGGTGGTGGCTGAACCTCTGGCTATCCTGTTTAGCCAATCACTGGAAACAGGGGAGGTACCCAAAGACTGGAGGACAGCAGATGTAGTCCCCTTATACAAAAGCGGGAACAAAGAGGAAGCAGGGAACTACAGACCAGTCAGCCTCACCTCGGTAGTGGGAAAGATCATGGAAGCACTTCTGAAGGAGAGATTGGTGGAACATCTGGCTGTCAATGGACTACAGGACCCAAGGCAGCATGGTTTCACCAGGGGGAGGTCATGTCAGACCAATCTCATTGAATTTTTTGACTGGGTGACTAGGGAGGTGGATCAGGGGAGGGCAGTGGACATGGCCTATCTGGACTTCAGCAAGGCCTTTGACACTGTGCCATAGAAGACTATTACACAAACTGGGGAATATGGGTGTGGGCAGGACAGTAGTGTGGTGGGTAGGTAACTGGCTGAGTGGCAGGACACAGGGTGGTGGTAAATGGCTGTCACTCCACAGAGGGAAGAGTGGCCAGTGGGGTACCACTGGGATCAGTGCTGGGACCGGTCCTAATCAACATCTTCATTAGTGACATTGCACAGGACCTAGAAGGCAGAATTTCACTGTTCGCTGATGACACAAAGCTCTGTAACAGAGTAGACACACCGGAGGGTATAGACAGAATGAGAAGGGACCTGCAGAAACTTGAAGAATGGTCAGGGGTTTGGCAGTTGAAATTCAATGCAAAGAAGTGCAAGATAATGCATATGGGGCACAAAAACCCTGGCACAATATATATCAGTTGGGGTGAGGATATAGCAGCATGCACCAGGCAGGAAAGGGATCTTGGGGTTATCATCTCTGATGACCTCAAGGTAGGGAAACAGTGTGACAAGGCAGCAGGTAAAGCAAATAGGATGCTGGGATGTATAGGCAGGGGCATCACCAGCAGGAAAGGAGGTCGTAATTCCGCTATACAAGGCACTAGTGAGGCCCCACCTGGAGTACAGTGTACAGTTCTGGAGACCATACCTACGTAAGGACATAGACAGGGTAGAGAGGTTCAGAGGAGGGCAACAAAGATGGTGCAAGGATTGCATCACAAGTCCTATGAAGACAGGTTGAAGGAACTGAACATGTACTCTCTGGAGGAGAGGAGGGAGAGAGGGGATATGCTAGAGACATACAAGTATCTCACAGGGAGTAACAGGGTGCAGGAATACACGATTTTTAAGTGAAAAAGATGTTCCAGGACTAGAGGGCATGGGATGAAGTTGGAGGGAGGACGATTCAGAGGAAACATGAGGAAGAATTTCTTCACAGAACAGGTGGTGGACAAGTGGAGCACCCTGCCAGAGGAAGTGGTGGGGGCTGAAACAATAACGGGATTTAAGAATGCATGGGATAGACATAAAGGAATTCTGGAGGTCAGGGGTAAGGGGCAACAGACTTCTAAGAAAACAAACTGAACTTACAAGCTCAAATGGGCAGACTGGGTGGGCCATAGACCCTAATCTGCCGACACTGTCTATGTATCTATGTATCATAGAGCCCATGAAGATCCGGATTCATATGATAATCTGAAAAATATTCGGGAAGGGGCAGAATCGGAGAGCGTTCCAGCTCCGTACGCGCCTGTTTTGATGGAGGTGGAGATACCATTTGTGTTTGAGGGTTACGTCCCGGAGTGAGGCTATGGCCAAACAAAACCCATAGAATCAGTACTCTATTTACTATTTCTTCAATATTTGGAACTTGTGCATGTGGAACTGTCATGTAAGCAGGTTCTGAATCCACCGTGCTTGGAGATGGGGATCAATTTGCACCTTCTGGTAGAGTGATCCAGTGTTTCTTTGGAGTCTTTGTTCATTTACAGCAGGGTTGTGAGCCCCACATGAGAACGACACCGAGGCTGGAGGACCTCCGCGTTCTAAAGCATATAGTTCTTTATTTTGTAGAAATGCAGTTCGATACATGTTTTTGAGAATATTCTTGGCTTATCATGGTCGACTTTCCATAAGGATCATCCATAGTGGTACTATATGCAGGCAAAGGTGTTATTCTATGCAGCAGGGATCGTCTTGATGATGGAGGCATCCGTTCCATCAATGGGAGAGGCAGGGAAGCATGCCTCGTCGACGATGTACTGTGTCTTGCAGGTGAAGAGACAGTAACAGCATGCTCCGTCGATGGTGGACTATACTCCATTGATGATTATGAAGGCAGGGCATGTGTAGTCGATGGTGCTATGTGCTCCGTCAACGATGGAGGGTGCCAGAGACGATGGGAGAGGGAAGGCATGCTCCGTTGACGACGGAAATGCTGTCGTCGACAGTGGGAGAATGAATGCAGGGACCGTCGATGGTGGTAGACCTCTCGATGACAGTAGAGCATAGGTAGCCTGTCCCATCGACGGGGATACATGTAGGATGTGTTTTGTTGATGGACGAATTTTCATCAATGGAGTTGCCTTGTGAAGCCCTTCCATCGACAGGGGCCTAAGCCTTATTGATGGGGAAGGCAGCAGGACCTCTGTGATGGAATGGTGCAGGTCCTGGTCAACAGGGGAGCTGAGAAATGATGCTCCACCAATGAGGAACGTTCCTTTTTGATGGAGCAGATCTTTCAGTTGTGGGGGTGAAGTACCCGTCGGTGATGAATATCTTCTTGATGATCCATGTTTTGGAGATACGACCGTTGAAGCGGTCAGGCAGGACTTTAGGTGAAGGAGTTTCCTTCCTAGTGTTATCTCTTGAAGATGACTCTTAAGTTTTTGAGCCCTTCAGTGGAGCACCCTATGTGTGAGACAGGGAATCATCCATTGTAGGTATATGGTGTCTGTATGAGGCACAGGCACCAAGGTTATGGGTTCAATCACGTCGGTAGACTGCTACTAGGAGAGTTGCTGCCAGGCTGAAGCTGGTGGGAAAATGAATGGAGCTAACCAGGGACCAC
Source organism: Neoceratodus forsteri (assembly GCA_016271365.2). Taxonomy (NCBI): domain Eukaryota; kingdom Metazoa; phylum Chordata; order Ceratodontiformes; family Ceratodontidae; genus Neoceratodus; species Neoceratodus forsteri. The sequence continues at coordinate 1,139,458,629 of CM028133.1, forward strand.
CCACTTTTATAAGTACAGCCCAGGAAGTGAGGTGGTGTGGGTGGTCCCTGGTATAGAGATTAATGGAAGAAACTTCCGTGCTGGCGCCACGATCGGAACTCCCAGAAATAATGACTTACTGCAAGAGACCATTCCATGGAAGATCTACTGTTACAGGCGAGTAACCTGTTCTTCTAGGACGTGGATATGTTGTTCATCCACACTCTTTGTCAGACTCTAGCAGTTTTCTGGGAGGAGGGAGGCAAGGCGCACACCCACTACTTATGAAACAGGATTGGAGAACTCAGGCCCCAAAACCAGCATTCCCCGTGACTCAAGGTTGAAGTGGTAGTGGGTAATGAAAGTGTTTCCAGACTTCCAGGATGCAGCCCGAAAGATTTCCTGGATAGGGATGTCCCTGGAAGCAGCCATCAAAGTAGTGGTATGGCAGGTGGAATGAGCTCTTATCCCTCTGGGAGGCTCCTTGCCCACCAACTCATAACACAGACCTATGCAAGATGTAATCCACCTTGCAACAGTCCGCTTTGCTGCAGGTCTGCCAGAAGCAACTTCAGCGTTGGTGACAAACAGCTGGCGAACCTCTCCCCGAATTTCCACCATCCTCTCCTTGTAATAGGAGAGGGCTTGTCTCAGGTCCAAGGTATGGAGCCTGTATTCGGCCTTCGAGGTGTAATTGGGGTAGTATACAGATAGAGTCAACACCTGGTTAAGGTGAAATTCTGACACCACCTTCGGAAGGAATTTCAGGTGGGGCCATGGGACAACCTTGTCCCTGTGAAAGACCAGATAAGGGGAGTCCACCAAAAGCACCTGGAGCTCCCCTGTCCTTCTGGCAGACGTGACACCCACCAGGAAGGCAGTCTTCCACAACAAGCGTGACCACTCACACTTGTGCATTGGTTGAATGGTTTGCCCATGAGTTTTGCCAGTACCAGCACTAGATCCCACTGAGGTGGAGGTTCATGCACGAAGGAGATATGTGATCAGGCCTTTGAAAAGAGCCTGACCACCATCTCCTGCGCCAACGTCGGCAGACCGGCCCACACCCAGTAAGCAGAGATGGCTGCCAGGTGCACCCTAAGGGTCAATGACTGGAGACCCCCTTCGAAGAGAGACCAAAGGTAGTCAACAATGTTAGCTAGCGGACAGGACAGAGGACCCAAACCCTTGTACTGACACCAAATGGAACACCTTTTCCATATGAAGGCATAACATTTCCTGATAGAATCCTTTATGGATGCCTCCACCATGGTGATAACATCCTCAGAAAGGCCCAAAGCCTGGAACTCTAGCTACTCAGGTAACATAGAAACATAGACTTTGATGGCAGATAAGGACAGCTTGGCCCACCTAGTCTGCCCATTTCCCTACCTAGAGGATAAGCTGCAGATCCTATTTAACCAACAGTCTATTTCATCCTATCCCTCCACAAAAATTGCCTTATGTCTGTCCCATGCATTCTTGAATTCTCCCACAGTTTTAGACCCCACAACATTCTCAGGAATGCTGTTCCATGCATCCACCACCCTCTGTGAAAAAAATACTTCCTCACATTGCCCCTGAGCCGTCCCCCCTCTATCTTCAAATTGTGTCCCCTTGTTCTTGCACATCTCTTTTCCTGAAAGATGCTACCCTCTTGGACTTTGTTGATTCCACTGAGGTACTTAAACGTTTCTATCATGTCCCCCCTCTCCCTCCTTTCCTCAAGGGTATACATATTAAGCTCCTTTAGTCTCTCCTCGTATGGCTTCTCTTGCAGACCCTGCACCATTTTAGTTGCCCTCCTCTGAACTGCCTCCATCCTGTCTATGTCCTTGTGGAGATGGGGTCTCCAGAACTGGACGCAGTACTCCAGATGGGGTCTCACCAACTGGCTGTACAGGGGATAACAACTTCCTGTTTTCTGCTGGTGATACCTCTCCTATACATCCCAGTATCCCCAGCCCTCCCTACTGCCTTCTCCACATTGCTTGCCAACCTTAAGGTCATCTGATATGATTACCCCAGGTCCCTTTCCATTTTGTTGTTGTTACTACCTCCCCACTGTAATCTTCCCTGGGATTTTGTTTCCCAGGTGCATTACTTCACTTCTCTGCATTGAATCCAAGCTGCCATACTTCTGACCATTCCTCCAACCTTGCCAAGTCCCTTCTCATTCTTTCCACGCCTCCTTGTGTATCAACCCTGTTGCAGATCTTTGTGTCATCTGCAAGAGGCATACTTTTCCTTCAATCCCTCTGCAATGTCACTTATAAAGACATTAAAAGGACTGGACCCAGTACTGAACCCTGCAGTACCCCACTAGTAACCCCTCTTTCTTCAAGTGGGCTCCATTTACAATTACCTTCTGTGTCCTGTTGTTCAGCCAATGTTTATCCAGGCCACCACCCTGGGACCCACTCCCAGGCTGGTTAATTGACTACCATTTTGTGTGGGACTGTGTCAAATGCCTTCTTAAGTCTAGGTAGGCCATGTCCACAGCCCTCCTGGTCTACTACTTTGGTCACCCAGTCAAAGAAATCAATTAGTACCAGGCTGTGAGGTGCAGGGATTGAAGGTCCGGATGGTAACCTTCCCTGATTGAGAGATATCAGGTCGGCGTGTAGAAAGCCTCTCGGGGCCTGCAGCTGAGGCTGAGGAGATCTGGATACCAGAACTGGCGTGGCCAGTCTGGGGCTACCAGGATCACCTTCGCCTTGTCCCTCCTGACCTTGAGGAGCACCTTGTGGATCAAGGGAAATGGAGGGAAGGCGTAGAGGAAGTCTGGGGTCCACGGCCTCAAGAAGGCATACCCCTCCAGCAAGCCCCACTGAGGGGGGTGGGCATGAAACAGTCTCAGCTTGGTGTTTTCCCTGGAGGCAAATAGGTCCACTGTCGGTTTGCCCCAGCAGGAGAACAGGCTGTAAGCTACCTCTGGATGGAGAGACCACTTGTGGGATGTCTCGCCTAGGTGGCTGAGAGCATCCGCCAGATGATTCGAGGCTCCTGCCACATGGATGGCTAGGAGATCCACCACCAAATGGCTGACGAGGGTCCGGATGTGGATTGCCTCCTGCAAAGCAGACAGGAGGGCATCCAACCAGTTTGCTGAGGTAGTACATGGTCATGGCATTGTCTGTCTGGACTTGAACCACTTGATCCCGGAGCTGAGGAGCGAAGCTGACTGTGCCAGTCTGACTGCTCTGAGCTCCAACAGATTGATGTGGTATCAGGACTCCTTGGAGTCCAGAACCCGAGCCCTTTGTCCCCATGTGGGCTCCCAGCCATAAAAGGCACATCGGTCGTAAGGACAGCCGTTGGCTCGGGGCGGACAAACTGGATCCCTTGCTGCAGCCGGTCTGGGACGGTCCACCATTGGAGAGCGTCCCACATCTTCTGGGTTATAGTGATCAGTTGGTCAAAATGACCATGGCGCTGAGTCACACTGGGTGGCTAGCTCCCATTGGAGGAAGTGCATGTGCCACCAGGCCCAACGGACCATGGAGGTGCACTTTGCCATGTAACACAGAAGGCACAGAAAGTCCCAGGCAGGGTGCAACTGCCCAACCAGAAATTATTTGGCAAATGAGGAGAGAACCTCCGCCCTGTCCGCCAGAAGCTGGGCTGTGGCTCAGCGAGAGTCGAGCTATGCACTGATGCAGCACATCACCTGAGAAGACATGAGCTCTGACTTGGCCCTGTTGATCAGGAGGCAGAGTTGGGAGCAGGTCTGGAGGGCCAGGTCCTAGATCTCTCCACCTCCTGCTGGGTGGAACCTGCTAGAGCCAATCGTTGAGGTAGGGTATATTCTGACCCCTCGTGCCTGAGATGGGCTGCCACCACTGCAATGCATTTGATGAAGACCTGTGGGGCCGATGACAGGCCGAATGGCATGGCTCGGAACTCATATAAAGCTGCTCTGAAGTGGGATATGAAAAGAATGCATCCTGGAGATCCGGTGAGCAGAACCACGTTTTGCTCCAGAGATGGTATGATTTGGGACAGAGTTACCATCTGTAAGGTGCATAGCCAGAGATACTGATTCAGGTCATGTAGCTCTAGAATGGGGCACCAGCCCCATCCACTTCGGGACCAGGAAGTACCTGGAAATGAACCCTGGGTCTGGTGGAGGATCTGCCACTGAACCACCGGCCTCCTTGAGGAGGAGCTGGGTAATGCCGTCTCGGACAGCTGACTGAGTGTGGGCGGATACTCTCTCCTCCCATGGGCATGGGCTCGGCTTGGAGGGTACTGCTCGAATTCAGAGGCAGATCCTAGCCAACCAATTCTTAGACCCACCTCTCCGAGGTAACAGCGGACCAGACCGGAAAGGAAGTGGCAGAGTTGACCACCCCACAGGAGGACCCAGAGCTGGTATGACAGGAGTAGGGTGCCAGACCCAATCCGTCACTGGGTAGCCTTGGAAGAAGAAGGTTCAGGGCCTGAACCTTAATCTCCTTTGCAGGCCTGGGTAGGTCCAGGCTTGGGCCGGGGGCACCAAGCCTGAGCCTGCTGCTGGCCTCCAAGAAAGGAGGACTGCTGCACCACAGAGGAAGGCTTCTTCTGCTGCTGCTGCTGCTTCTTGGGACCAGAAGAACTTTGAGCAGAAGTAGCATCCAAGGTGGCACTGGACTGCTCGATGCGCTGAAGGTGACTGGCTACACCTGGGCTGAAGAGATCAGTGCCCAGGAAAGGAACATCACCCAATTTGTGCAGGGTATCTACAGGGAAGGAGGAGTGCCTCAGCTAAGCCCTGTGGTGGGAGACAACTGTGGCTGCCAATGAACAGGCACATGAGTCCCCAATGTCCAGGGTGTCTGGAGCTGCTGCTTAGCAACTGCAAGGCCTTGGTCTCGGACCTGCTTGACCGTGGTCTGCAAGTCCACAGGGAGAAGTGGAAGGATTTCAACCAAGGACCCTAAAAAGGGCATGGGAGAAGTGTGCCATGACAACTGCCGAGCTTGCCTGACGGAGGTCTACGGAAGAGGCTGCATAGACCTTCCAGGCAGAGTGATATAATTTCTTGGACTCCTTTTCTGGAGGTCTATCGGTGTCAGCAGAACTGCCTGTACGTCCGAACAGAGAGGCGGTCACAAGGTTCTCAGCCGAAGGGTGTTCTGTGAACCCCGCAAAGGACACCATGGGCACTGTGTACTTGCGGGCCATACGGGCAGACGGAGCTGGGCAAAAGGCAGGGTGCTGCCAAAGTTCTAGGGCCAGGCCAACAATGGCTTCGGCCACAAGAAAGGCTTCCATTGGGGTATCCCCCTCTGTTTAGGATATCCGTGAGAGGATACTCTGCCTTTTTCTGGATAGGTTCCAGAGGCATCCCTGGACTCGGAGATCAGGCGGAGGATGCTCTGAAAAGGCAAGGGCCTTCCTCTGTGGACAGACCACCAGCCAACTCATCATCCAGCAGGTGGGAGTGGAGCCACTGTTATCCGAATCCAAAGTGTCCCGATACAGTGGTTGGTCGCCCAGGTCGCCCTCAACTCGCCTGGGGCGAACAGGCGTTAGAGTGATCAAGAGTCTTTAGGGAAGCCCAGTAATGGGCCGAGCTTCCCTAGAAGGAGCCCCTCCCACAGGCTGTTTCAGTGGTTCCATCGCAATCAGTGGAGAAACCGGCTTAAGCCAAACTGGAAGGGGTTTAGCTGGCTCCGCGGGCGGGGGAACCGCTTTCACCGGTTCCCAGGGAGTTGGCTTTGGCCTGAGAGGTGAAAGCCAAGTAATGGCAGGAGTAGAAGCTGGGATCAGCTGCTGCTGCATGAAGTCCTCGTAGCATCAGAGTTTCCGCAAAAGCCTCTCCTCATCCGAGCAGGATGAGGACAACCAATGACGTCACCTCTTTTTAGCGCACTTGTGCGCTTTCCTCGGCCTGTCGGTCAAGGGGGTCAGAGACCTCGATCGAGACTGGACAGGCCAACTCGATCGCTCAAGAGACCCCAGAGAGGCCGGGGACTTCTCGGAATCAAGGACCACTTCCTCGGTGGGTTTCCCAGCGGCTGGGTCTCCTGGCCGGGAAGGAAAGGACCAGAGTCAAGTGAGGAAGTCGCTGACGGGTCGGGCGACAATGGGTCGATCGGGTGAGAATAATCTCAACATCATTGATCAAAACTTCAGTCAACTGACCCGACAGCAGAGATGAGAAGCCAGAGGCCAAAAAGGCAAGCTTGACCGAGGAAGAGACTGCCGGCCCCTGGAACCAAGATCTCTCATGATCCCAAGAGTGTCTCTGTCGAGACGAAGAAGATCCCAGTTCCTTCTCCCGCTTACGGGACTGAGAGGAATGCGTGCCTGTAGGACCTCACCCTTAGTCGAGAGAGAGTGACAACTCTCAGAAGGAGCCTAAGAAAGTGGAGCCCAGGTTGAGTGGAATGAAGAAGCTTCTTCCTTGAAGGCCTGCATGCACTTCAGCTGCTCCGCGGATCCCGCAGCCGTGGAAAACGCCCATCGGGCCTCTTTAAACTTCACCGGCGGGTTCCGTCTTTTGGGCCTGCACAATTTGAGACATGCAAGATGGTTGTTGTAGATGTTAGGTTGAAAAGCGAGGCAGAACTTGCAGGTCGTGGTGTCATGACCGACACCAAGACAGTAAATGCACGTGATGCGTGGGTCAGTGCATGACATCTTCTGGCCATGGGCACGGTGAAATTGGGAAGACTTGTCTTCCATAATCGAGATGTAACAGTCACAATCGCTAACGCGAAACAAAATTTTCAGAATAACCTGAAGGTTTAGAAGCTGGTGGGCTTACAAAATGCCGATAATATTAAAGAGGCAACCTGAATCTTCCAGTGGAGAGGAAGATCTGGCGTCATGTTGTGGAGCCGAGGGTTATACCACCTGGGTGGGTGGGAGGAGCCAACCTGAAGACCTTCCAGCAGATTTAAAGGGGAAAGGGACAATGCCAAGAAGTGTGGATGAACAACATATCCACGTCCCTAGAAACTACATTACAGAACCAGAGGTAAGGTGGCTGGGGTAACCACTAGATTGTGAGGGGCACGGAACTACATTACAATACAGATGACTAGGGGTGGGGAGACTAGGCGACTTGTGCTTGGCGGTGAGGCATCCAGCACATACATGCTAACCTGCCATATAATGGCCATGCTATTGGCCCATAAGTGTCTTGCAGGCCATGGGCTCACTGGCACATCTGGACTGAATATGGCTCACAGGAAATGCATCATCTCCATTGGGCTCCTGTGGGTCATGTTCAGTCGACCTGATCTGCATGGCAAATAGCAACTATGAACTGTCCCAACACAGCCCCATATTCAGACAGCTAGAGCACTCAATCAGAGCATGCTGTCTGAAAATAGCACCTAAGCCAGCCATGCTCTATCCATCACCGAGTCAGCCATGTGCTATTGCCACAAAGTCAAGCATATGTTATTTGCCACACTGACCCAGCTGTATGCTATTTCCCATTAAGCCAGCCAGGAACTTACCACTGTTTGCTCCTGAGACAGTTGCGTGCTATTTGCCATTAGAAAATGGCAAGAATGGATTCTCAATGTTGATCGGCTAATACCACCTCCAAGCTAGGCATTTATTTTTAAATAGATGACCAGCAAAAAACAAGCACCAGTCCGGGGTGCCCCATTACTTAGCTTATGATTGGGCATTCCAAATTGTCAGTCTGACTAGCCGCCATTTTCCCCCTCACTTAGCGATCGACAGTCCCCCCAACCCAAACACACAAATACAAAACACCAGCCGACAGACACTCATCTGCCAGGTATTCCAGCTTTCAGTCAGTTATTTTTTCTGAACTCAGCGGTAGCGTGTTGTATGCACCAACATATGGCTCCTGCTCCTAAAAAGCCGTCCAACGCGGTAGTGATTGACCCATCAAGCAGCTGCACATATCGGGAGCCAAATACAACAAATCCGCCTCCGCTCTTCACCCGACTTCACAACAAGCATACTGTCACATACCTCCTCCTCCTCTTGCATGTTCAGGCTACTCGACTGGCGGGTTCTCATTTTTTTCTTTTGGTAAACTGCGCCCATCTTGTCACGGCGAGCACTCCCGGACAGCTGATTCCTCCTGGGTCTCAAACCATCGGTATCTGGGCTCCATGTAGTAAGCTAAACTCCCCCAACAAAATGTTCCTCACCTCCACATTACTCCATGGCCTCGAACCCCACCCTGTCTTTCACACAGCACTACAAGTCCCATAAACCCACGCGGCAGCCACATAGCTCATACAGACAAAACGTTGTAAACCAGATTGCCCTCTGCTGGTAGAGAGGGAGCACTACATGAACTATTTTACAAAAAAATGCATTTGAAAGTTTTTTTGAACATTAATCAGACTACTTCAAAATATTTTTTTTTCTATTTTATAACAATATATTACTGATGGGCCATTTTCTAAGTGCAATAATACCCGATAGGGTGAGAATTATTGGGAAATACTGGACCTTCCAGGGGCTACAAGGCCTTCCGCCTGCGGCATCGGGCCTCATTACGTCCCTGGGCAGTCTGGTATTTCTCAATAATGCCCACCCTGTCGGGTATTATTGCATACTTGAGCCAGTGGTATGTTATTTGCCACTGATACAGATGTGCACGCTTTGCTACTGATCCAGACATACGCTAATCAGCCCTGAGCCAGCTATGTGCTGTTTGCCATTGAGCCAGTAGTGTGCTATTTGCCACTGATCCAAATGTGAACTCTTTGCCACTGATCCAAACATACTCCATCACTGTTGAGACAGTTATGTGCTATTTGCCACTGATACAGACAAGTACTCTTTGCCACTAATCCAGAAGTGCACTATCTGCCGCTGAGCCAGCCGTGTGCTGTTCATCACTGAGCCAGCCTCGCATTTTTTCCCGCACTGAAGTAGCTGTGTGCTACACAGAAAACATATGAGGACAGATTAATGGAGCTCAATATGTATACCCTAGAACAAAGGAGGGACAGAGGTGATATGATTGAAACATTCAAACAACTTAAGGGCATTAACAAGGTGAAAGACTCTAACATGTTTCAATATAAGAAAAATAGCAGGACAAGAGGACACAGCATGAGATTAGAGGAAGGCCGATTAAGGAGTAATGTGAGGAAGTTCTTTTTCACAGAAAGGGTGGTGGATGCATGGAACGGCCTACCTCAGGAAGTGGTGGATATGAATACAGTGCAAGGCTTCAAACAGGCATGGGATAGGCATAAGGGAGAAGTACAGATGAATATCAATAGATAGGCCACTGACAGAGCAAAGGCCGATGGCACATTCATAAGGCAGAAAAAGAAATGGGCAGACTGGATGGGCCTTGTGGTCCTTATCTGCCGTCAGCTTCTATGTGTCTATTGCCACTGACCTCGCCATCTGCTATTAGCGACTGCGCCAGCCATTCTCAATTTACCCTGAGCCAGCTGTACATTATTTGCCACTGAGCCAGCCATTCAGTATTTGCTACTGAGCCAGTCATGCACCTGCATGTTCCCCCTGAGCCAGCAGTGGACTACTTGCCACTGACACAGCCACGCCTGCTGGTTGCTACTCAGCTAGCTGTGTGGTGTTTGCCACAGAGCCAGTCATATTTTATTTGCAACTGCCACTGGGTCCCTGTGTGCTATTGCCACTGTGGTAGCTATGGGCTAGTTGTCAATGAGTCAGTCTTGCACTATCTGCCACTGAGCCAGCTGTCTGTTAATTGCCCCTTAGCTAGCTCTATGCTGTGTGCTATTTGCCACTGAGCCACACAAAGTGTCTGCCACTACTCCAGCCATGTGCTATCTGTCACTGAAGTAAGTGCTATTTGTCATTGAGTCAGTCTTGCACTATCTACCACTGAACCAGCTGTGCACTATTTACTATTGAGCAAGCCATAAGCTATCTGCCAGTAAGCCTGTTCTGTGCAATTTGCCTCTAAGCCAGCAGTGCACAGTGTGCCACTAAACCAACTGTGCATTATTTGCCCCTAAGTCAGCAGTGCACTATCTGCCATTAAGCCAGCTGTGTGATATTTGCCACTGAGCCAGCTGTGTGATATTTGCCACTGAGCCAGCAGTGCAGTATCTGCTAATAAGCTAACTGTATGTGACTTGCCACTGAGCTAGTGGTGCACTATTTGCCACTAAGCATGCTGTGAGCTATTTGCAACTGAGCCAGCTGTGCGCTATTTGCCACTAAGACAGCTGTGTGCTATTTGTTATGTTGACACAAAGCCAGCTGTGTTATTTGGCACTGAGCCAGCTGTGTGCTACTTGCCACTAAGCCAGTGATACACTATCATAGATACATAGATACATAGACAGTGTCGGCAGATAAGGGCCTACGGCCCACCCAGTCTGACCATTTGAGCTTGTAAGTTCAGTTTGTTTTCCTAGAAGTCTGTTGCCCCTTACCCCTGACCTCCAGAATTCCTTTATGTCTATCCCATGCATTCTTAAATCCCGTGATTGTTTCAGCCCCCCACTTCCTCTGGCAGGGTGTTCCATTGTCCACCACCCATTCTGTGAAGAAATTCTTTCTCATGTTTCCTCTGAATCGTCCTCCCTCAACTTCATCCCATGCCCTCTAGTCCTGGAACATCTTTTCACTTAAAAATAGTGTTTTCCTGCACCCTGTTCCTCCCTGTAAGATACTTGTATGTCTCTATCATATCCCCTCTCTCCTCCTCTCCTCCAGGGAGTACATGTTCAGTTCCTTCAACCTGTCTTCATAGGACTTGTGATGCAAACCATGCACCATCTTTGTTGCCCTCCTCTGAACCTTCTCTACCCTATGTCCTTACGTAGGTATGGTCTCCAGAACTGTACACTGTACTCCAGGTGGGGCCTCACTAGTGTCTTGTATAGCGGAATTATGACCTCCCTTTTCCTGCTGGTGATGCCCCTGCCTATACATCCCAGCATCCTATTTGCTTTACCTGCTGCCTTGTCACACTGTTTCCCTACCTTGAGGTCGACAGAGATGATAACCCCAAGATCCCTTTCCTGCTTGGTGCATGCTATATCCTCACCCCCAACTGATATATTGTGCCAGGGTTTTGTGCCCATATGCATTATCTTGCACTTCTTTGCATTGAATTTCAACTGCAAACCCTGACCATTCTTCAAGTTTCTGCAGGTCCTTCTCATTCTGTCTACACCCTCCGTTGTGTCTACTCTGTTACAGAGCTTTGTGTCATCAGCGAACAGTGAAATTCTGCCTTCTAGGTCCTGCGCAATGTCACTGATGAAGATGTTGAATAGGACCGGTCCCAGCACTGATCCCTGTGGTACCCCACTGGTCACGCTTCCCTCTGTGGAGTGACAGCCATTTACCACCACCCTCTGTGTCCTGCCAACCAGCCAGTTACCTACCCACCACACTACTGTCCTGCCCACACCCATCAGAAATGGAGCTGTCTGTTTGCCACTAAGCAAGTGGTGCACTATTTGCCACTAAGTCAGGAGTGTGATACTTCCCACTAAGCCAGTGCTGTGTGCTATTCACCACTGAGCCAGCGGTACATTTGCCACTAAGCCAGCTGTGTGCTATTTGCAACTGTGCCAGTGGTGCATTATTTGACACTAAGCCAGTGCTTTGTGCTATTTGCCTCTGAGCCAGCCATGCACTGTGGTCACTAAACCACCTGTGTGCTATTTGCCACTTAGTCAGTGGTGCACTATTTGCCATTTAGCCAGCTGTTTGCGTTTGCCACTGGAGCCAGATGTGTACTTTTGCCTAAAACAAGCTATGTGCTGTTTGCCTCTGAGCCAGCTGTGTCCTATATGCCACTAAAGCCAGCTATGTAATGTACTTATGTGCTAACTGTTCACTATTTGTCACTTCAGTTTATCAGTTCAGTTTATTGTGCAGGGATAGCTTTCATTCAGCATGCTCATTCACAAGGAGGTCCCTGATACAAAGTACTAAACATCACAGACAGCAGCCAGTACAGGAAACATCACAGTAACACAACACTTATATCACGGTACAAAGAGTAGATTGGTTGTATCACTAAGCCAGCTGTGCACTATTTGCCACTGAGCCAGCAGTGCACTACTTACTACTAAGCCAGCTGTGTGCTATTTGCCACTGAGTCAGCTGTGTGCAATGTGCCAGACAGTGAGCCAGCTCTATGCTATTTCCCACTAAGACAACTCTGTGCTATTTACCACTAAGCCAGCTGTGCACTATTTGCCACGAAGTCAGTGATGCTCTATTTGCCACTAATCCAGCTGTGTGCTATTCGCTACTAAGCTAGTGATGCACTATTTGCCACTAATCCAGCTGTGTGCTGTTTGCCACTGAGCCAGCAGTGCACTATCTGCAAATAAGCTAAGTGTATGCGATTTACCACTGAACCAGCGGTGCACTATTTGTCACTAAGCCAGCTGGGTGCTATTTGCAACTGAACCAGCTGTGCGCCATTTGTCATTAAGCCAGCTGTGTGTTATTTAAGCAATAAGGCACGACAAGGTGTGTGTTATCGTGTAATAACGTCACTCCTGGGGTGGGTTGAAGCACTGGCTGAAGCCTGCGTGCTTCCACACCAGGGTAACGTTAACCACAAATAACACACCTTAGAGCATACTGTAATCAATCTAAATGGCCGATGTTATACAAAGCAAAATAAAAATAAAAATGTTTTTAGTAGATTTTAGTGAAAGAGAAGAGGAAACAAAAGGTGGTGGTCATGCTGAGGAGCAAGCAGACCTAATGCTAATCAATGACAGCGATGTTATACTGCAATATCAGCACTGTCTCAGGCACACTGACCAATCAGAATTCAGGAAATTTCCTTGCCATTGTATAATTGCCAATAAGCCATTAAGCCAGCTGTGTGATATATGCCACACTGACACAAAGCCAGCTGTGTTTTATTTGGCACTGAGCCAGCTGTGTGCTACTTGCCACTAAGCCAGTGGTGGTGCACTATTTGCCACAAAGCTAGCTGTGCATTTTTGCCACTGAGCCAGCTCTGTTCTATTTGCCATTGAACTAGCTCTGTTCCATTTGCCACTGAGCCAGAGGCACACTATTTGCTGCTAAGCCATCAGTGCTATATTTGTCCACAAAGCCAGCTGTGTAGGATTTGCCACTGAGCCAGCTGTGCAATATCTGCCACTAAGTCAGCCGTGTGCTATGTGCCACTGAGCCGGCAGTACACTATTTGCTACTTAGCCAGTTGTGTGCTATTTGCAATTAAGCCAGCTGTGCATGATTGACCACTAAGCCAGCTGTGTGCTATCTGCCACTGAGCCAGCTGTGCACTATTTGCCACCAACTCAGCTGCATGTTATGTGCCACTGAGCCAGTGGTGCACTATTTCCACTAAGCCAGCTGTGAACTATTTGCAATTAAGCCAGCTGTGTGCTATCTGCCACTGAGCCAGATTTGCACTATTTACCATTAAGTCAGCTGTGTGCTATGTGCCACTAAGCCAACTCTGTGCTATTTGCCATTGAGCCAGTGGTGCACTATTTCCACTAAGCCAGTTGTGAGCTATTTGCAACTGAACCAGCAGTAAACTACCTGCCACTAAGCCAGCTGTGTGCTATCTGCCACCAAGCCAGCTGTGTGCTATTTGTAACTGAGCCAGCTGTGCGCTATTTACCACTGAGCCAGCAATGCATTTGCCACTAAGCCCACTGTGTGCTATTTGCCACTGAGGAAGCTATGCGCTATTTGTCATTGAGTCAGTCTTGCACTATTTACCACTGAGCCAGCTATCTGCTAACTGCCCAATAGCGAGCTCTGTGCTATTTGCCACTAAGCCACACAAAGTGTTTGCCACTAATCCAGCCATGTGCTATCTGCCACTGAAGTAGTTAAGCACTATTTGTCATTGAGGCAGTCTTGCACTATTTACCACTGAACCAGCTGTGCACTATTTAGAAACACAGAAATATAGAAGTTAACATCAGATAAGGACCGCAAGGCCCATCCAGTCTGCCCATTTCTTTTTCTACAATATAAATGTGCCATCGGCCTTTGCTCTGTCAGCGGCCTATCTATTCATACTCATCTGTATTGCTCCCTTATGCCTATCCCATGCCTGTTTGAAGCCATGCACTGTATTCATATCCACCACTTTCTGAGGTAGGCTGTTCCATGCATCCACCACCCTTTCTGTGAAAAAGAACTTCAACACATTGCCCCTTAATCAACCTCCCTCTAATTTCATGCTGTCTCCTCTTGTTCTGCTATTTTTCTTATACTGAAATGTTAAGACTCCTTCACCTTGTTAATGCCCTTAAGGTATTGAATGTTTCGATCACATCACCTCTCTCCCGCCTTTGTTCTAGGGTATACATATTGAGCTCTGTTAATCTGTCCTCATATATTTTCTGATGCAGTCCCTGAACCATTTTGGTTGCCCTTCTCTGGACTGCCTTAATTTGGTTAATGTCCTTGTGATGGTGTGGCCTCCAGTACTGCACACAGTACTCCAGATGGGGCCTAACCAGTGTCTTGTAAAGAGGGATTATTATCTCCCTCTTACGACTTGTGATACCCCTACTAATACACCCCAACATCCCCCTAGCCTTACCTACTGCTTTAGAGGTCTGCTTGGATGATTTCAGGTCATCAGTGATGATGATGCCCAAGTCTCTTTCTTCCTTGTGACTGCCAGCAACTCCGCTCCCAGCCTATAGGTGGCTTCAGAGTTTCTCTTCCCTATGTGCATGATCATGCACTTCTTTGCGTTAAACCCCAGTTGCCACTATTCCAACCATCTTGCTAGTTTATCCAGATCTCTTCTCATTCTGCCCACCCCATCTGGATCATCTACTCTGTTGCAGATCTTGGTGTCATCTGCAAAAGACAAACATACCCTCCAGTCCTCTGCAATGTCAGTCTACCCGAGCCTACCAGCTTATTAATCAATCTTCTATAAGGAACAGTATTGAAAGCTTTGCTGAAGTCAAGGTAAGCAACATCAACCTCCCCTTTGGACCACCACTCTGGTTCCCAGTCAAAGAAATCTATGAGATTAGTTTGACAGGACCTTCCTACTGTAAACCCATGCTGTCTTGGATCCTGTGCTCCTATGGATTCCAGGTGTTGCACTATCCTTTCCTTAAGGAGTGCCTCCATAATCTTGTCCACTACTGAGTGATTTACCACTGAGCAAGCCATAAGCTATCTGCCACTTAGCTAGCTGGCACTATTTGCCAGCAAGCCTGTTCTGTACAATTTGCCTCTAAGCCAGCAGTGCACAGTGTGCCACTAAACCAGCTGTGTGCTTTTTGCCACTAAGCCAGCAGTGCACTATCTGCCACCAAGCCAGTTGTGTACTATTTGCCACTAAGCCAGCTGTGTGCTATCTGCCACTGAGCCAGCAGTGCACTATCTGCTAATAAGCTAACTGTATGCGACTTGCCACTGAGCTAGTGGTGCACTATTTGCAACTGAGCCAGCTGTGCGCTATTTGCCATTAAGCCAGAAGTGTGCTATATGCCACTAAGCCAGCTGTGTGCTATTTGCCATGTTGACACAAAGTCAGCTGTATATTATATGGCACTGAGCCAGCTGTGTGCTACTTGCCACTAAGACAGTGGTACACTATTTGCCACGGAGCTAGCTGTCTATTTGCCACTAAGCCAGTGGTGCATTATTTGCCACTGAGTCAGCAGTGTGCTACTTCCCACTAAGCCTGTGCTTTGTGCTATTTACCACTGAGCCAACCATGCTCTATTGGTCACTAAACCACCC
The DNA here is from genome assembly GCA_016271365.2 of Neoceratodus forsteri. NCBI lineage: Eukaryota > Metazoa > Chordata > Ceratodontiformes > Ceratodontidae > Neoceratodus > Neoceratodus forsteri. Next base: position 1,139,474,277 of record CM028133.1, read on the forward strand.
TGTGCTATTTGCCACTAAGTCAGTTGTGCACTATTTGCCACAAAGCCAGCTGTGTACTATTTGCCACTGAACCAGCAGTGTATTATTTGCCACTAATCCAGCTGTGTGCTGTTTGCCACTGAACCAGATGTGCGCTATTGGCCACCAAGCCAGCTATGAGCTATTAGCTTCTGATCGAACTGTTCACTATTTGTCCCTTCAGTTTAACAGTTCAGTGTATTGTGTAGGGATAGATTTCATTCAGCATGCTCATTCACAAGGAGGTCCCTGAAACAAAGTACTAAACATCACAGACAGTCAGTACAAGGAAACATCATAGTAACACACCAGTTATATCACGGTACAAAGAGTAGATTGGTTGCATCACTAAGCCAGCCGTGTGCTATCTGCCACTGAGCCAGAAGTGCACTATTTGCCACTGAGCAAGCAGGACACTATTTGCTACTAAGCCAGCTATGTGCTATTTGCCACTAAGCTGTGTGCCATGTGCCACTGAGCCAGCTCTATGCTATTTGCTACTCAAGTCAGTTGTGTGCTGTTTGCCACAAAGCCAGCTGTGCACTATCTGCCACGAAGCCAACTATGTAAGACTTGCCACTAAGCCATTGATGCCCTATTTGCCACTAAGCCAGCTGTGTGCTATTAAGCTACTAAGCCAACTGTGCACTATTTGTCATGGAGGCAGCAGTGTCGCATAAGAAAGTGATCAGAGCAGTGCAGGAAGAGTTTGCGGAGTTGGGGAGGGGACTAAGACAAGTAGCACGCACAGTAACCTTCTCGGAGGTGCTGCCTGTCTATGGCGTAGGTGAGGCTAGGGTGCTCCACACCATGGGACTCAATCGGTGGTTGAAAAACTGGTGCAGAGCTCAGGGATTTGGCTTCATTGGGGACTGGGAGTCCACCTGGAGTGATGCAGGCCTATACTGGTGTGATGGTCTGCATCTGTCCAGGAGGGGAACCAGGATCCTAGGTGATAGGTTTAAAAGCTTCATTGGCAAGCATATAAACTAGCCAAGGGGGAGGCACTGGAAAGGAACAGGGAAATCCTAGCCCCCCCAAAAAAATCAGGGTAGCAAGTGAGGTAAACACCAAGATAGAGATGTTGATAGGGAGAAGGGTAGGGGTAAATGGAGAAAGTGACAAAGGCAATAAGGATAGGGATGGGGAAAAAAGGGGTAAGGCCATCAGGAAATGGAGGGTAATGAGTAGCGATGCCCGTAGTCTGTGCAACAAGCTCCCTGAACCGGTGGCCTTGATGGAAAAGGGATGCCTGGATATTGTAGCAGTCACAGAAACATGGTACACAAGAACCATGACTGGGGTGTTAACATACCAGGGTACACAACCTACAGGTGACACAGGGAGGGAGAAGAGGGGAGGAGTAGCTCTCTATGTAAGGGAAGGGATAAAAGCAATGGAACAAAAGAGTAAACAGGGAGGAGAGGAGGCACTGTGGGTCACCTTGGAGACTGGAAATGACACCACAATTCGCACAGGGGTTGTATACAGACCCCCCATGTCAGGGGGAGGGAATGGCAAGGATATGATAGAAGGCATTCTTAGGATGGCAGAGAAAGGGGAGCTACTGTTGATGTGAGACCTGAATATGTCAGATGTTAACTGGAACACATTTGCAGCAGCCACATCCAAGAGTAGGGCCATTATCGATGCCCTACAGATGCATGCCTCAGACAGCTAGTACTGGAACTCACTCGTGAGGGAGCAATCTTAGACTCCATACTGTCAAATGGGGACAGTGAGAGGATCTCAGATCTAGAAGTGGGTAGCCATCTGGGAACAAGTGACCACCTAACAGTGTGGTTCACGATAAACTCAGCTACAGAGTCAAGCCATGCAAAAGTGAGGGTACTGGACTTCAGGAGGGCTGACTTTGGCAAGATGGGAGAGTGCCTCAGAAAAGCACTAGCGAACAGGCTAGAAGGAGGGTGCAGCAACAATGGGGAAACATCAAAACTGCCATCACAGAGGCAACAAGCTTTTGTGTGAAGCAAATAAACAAATCAAAACGAAAGAAAAAGCCACTATGGTTCTCAAAAGAGGTGGCAGGGAAGGTCAGGGAGAAAAAGATAGCATTCCGGAAGTATAAGGAAACACAGAAGGAGCAGGACAGAGAGCTGTACCAGTTAAGGCAGAAGAAAGCAGGGAGAGAAGTCAGAATAGCAAATGACCAAACTGAGGAAAAGACAGCCAACTCGGTTAAGGAGGGGAATAAAACCATTTATAGGTACATCAGGGAGCGTAGAAAGACAAAGGGAGGGATAGTGAGGCTTAATAGAATGCACAGTGGGTGAGCAGAGAGAGACAGTGAAAAAGAAGGGATATTGAATGAACATTTCTGCTCAGTATTCACAAAAGTGGAGGAGGGGAAGGTGCCCAATCCAATTAACAGAAGCACTCTGGATAGGGGGGTCGATCCCAGTCCTTTCACAGAACAAAGGGTTCTGAAAGAACTTCTAAAACTGAAGGCGGACAAAGCAATGGGGCCTGATGGAATTCACCCCAGAATTCTAAAAGAATTAAAGGGAGAACTAGTGAAACCACTGACTACCCTTTTTAACAAATCATGGGAGGATGGTGTGGTACCGGAGGACTGGAAGAAGGCGGATGTGATTCCCTTTCACAAAAGTGGGACCAAGACATAGGCAGGAAAATGGAAATTATGTACTTACCGTAATTGTTGATCTTCTTGGACACTGTCTCCATCACTCATTCACACTAGTGGGATAGCTTTGGAGGCACTAGGACCCAGTGGGAGCCAAAAATTTTCAGAAGGGTTGGCGCCGAGACAGGACCATGCATGCATGGCACCACGAGACTAGTTCGCGCCTGTGTAGGCTTATCTCGGCATCGACCCTCCAACTGCCTCAGTACCTTTTTGACCGAGGAGGTGCAGTGTGACTAATGAGAATAACTCATCCAGAGTTTCTGGGCCTGAGAGGGCTCAGATGGCCCTTGCAAGAAAGGTCAAAGAACAATGCCTTCACAGTCTGAACCATAGGACTATGAAGACCAGGAAAGAAAATGAGTGAACCCAGGGGATGGTGGGTGGGCGAGTGAATGAGTGATGGGAGACTGTCCGAGAAGATCAATAATTACGGTAAGTACGGAATTTCCATATCTTCCTGGACTAAGTCTCCATCACTCATTCGGCACTATTGGGAGAGTACTGTTAAAACCAACAACCCTGAGTAGGGGTGGTAGGAGATAGGGTCTACTTCAGAAAGGGCCAAGGACTGTCCTGCTAATAAAAAGAACTGTCTTGTAAAGAGCATCTAGAATATAGTGCTTACAAGATAAGCGCCAGTGTAACTCAACACATTGCAGATGACTGCAATGGGCACAAAATGAAAGTCTGCCAGGAAGCCGCAACCACTCTAGGAGAGTGGCGAGAATCTGACATCACAATTTGGTCTAGGACCAAAACTAATAGTGTCAAAAACATGTACTGATCTAACGTAAAAAGACCTCAGGAACTGAAAGAGCTGGAGGTAAAGGCTACTGGTTCAGGGTAGACCGAAAAGTGCAGATGGAAACCCCCCACTACCAGGTATGGCTGACCTGTGAATAACAGGTCCGGAAGCACTTGAACTCATTACTTGGTGAACAAAAGCAGGTCCCGGTGGGGTTAGCCCATCAAGAAGAATGGTTTTCACTTAATCACTGAAACCTTCCTGATGGAAGCCCAAAGCACGACTTAGAAGCCTCTTGTCGTGGTCTAGTAGAATCTGATCTTACCCACTGCATATTCCAAAAAGGAATCATCCTGCCCCTGTGTGTACAACTGTAGTAGCAGTCTCTGAACTCTGGGAAGAGAGTAAAAGTGTACAGGAGGACGTGTCCACTGCGGAAAAACATTCCGATAGAAAAAATAAAAACGGGCTGGATTTTTAAGGCAAATAGAGGCAAATGTGCATCAAGGAGGGACGTAGCAGGACCAAGTTAGGGCTAACACACTCAATAAAAGTGACTGAACAGCAGCAGAAGTGACTCAATGCGGTGAGGCACTACTCACTCTGGCCTCCCTGAAGGGAGTAGGAAAGGACTCTAGTTTGCTTTGCAGAAAAACAAATCACACAGCTCCGTCACGCACTCGGAGAGGATAGTTTCATGAGCAACTGGCATGGAACCAGTGCACTGGAACCGAAGGTGTGAATATTTGAGAAGCCATCTCAGAAAAAGACCTACTTGACCTACAGTCAAGAAAGGAGCATGTCGTTTGTTAAGTTGAAGCAAGCAAGGAAATAGGAACCCGAGCTCCGACTTGCTGGAGAGTCACTTCTGTTGCTGCGAGGCTCTGCTCAAGAGAAGAAAGCTTGATAAAAAGGGGGATTAACAGACTGGGCAGTCGCCTAGGTCTAGGAAATGTCTCTAAATAAAAGAAAACTCTCTTGGAGAAAGAGATGACCCATACCACAACTGGATTGGACTCCCCCTAGCAGCAGAAGAAGTCAGGAACTCTTTACTGTATTGTAGAGACAAGCGCCTCAGGGGGCTGAGGCAGAACCTGACCTGATCCAAAAGGATGGTATCGAGTAATTTCGGCCAGACCCTGTGCTAAATTTTTTTTTTTTTTTTTTACCATTAGTCCGAGCCTACCAAGGCTTTCAGGCTGCTATTTCGCAAGGATTGCCTGATACAAAAATGACAAAGATGTCCTCCATCTGAAGGGCAGGAAGAGCCTGAGCATCCATACTGAATCTTGACCGGACTAATAATCACAGCTGGAGAGATGATAACCACCTGTGCCGAAGAAGCCACTGAAGGGGCAATATCACAAAGGGGCTATATACCCCTATCAAAGGAGCGGAAGAGCCTGAACGGCTCCCGACCATAGAGTTAGAATGTTCCACAGAGTGTAATTGTCTTGACGACTGAAAAAGTCTAGACGCAGAAGTGTATGATCAACACGTGCAATCTGAAATACTATAGTGGACCCTATCACTGAGGAACTCCTGAAAAGACCTTCCATCACGGACTCTGATGAAAGAGAGAGCATGTCCTTCAGTATATAAAATGAGTCATCCACTGTATTACTGACCAGAAGGACAGGGAGAGACTCATCTAGATGCACTTCTACCCCAGAAGACCCCTAAGGGAGGTCTAGGTCAAAGCCACTAGAGACTACACCACCAGGAAGGACGTCGAGGAGCTTGGCACCATGTAGGGAGCCGAGAAAGTGCTGAGCGGAATGAGAGATTCCACTGGCAGAACAGTACAAAAGAGTTCCATTAGAGGAAAACCGCTGGATGTCACAAGATCCCATGTAGACCACCACTCACTAAGATGTGCAGAAAAAATAATCCGTAGAACAGGACTTCATTCTGTGGAAAACATCCCGCCACAAGCTCTGTGGAGAAGAAATCTGTAGAAGGAAGATTTGTTACTAGTTCTGCCAGACCGCACCCACTAGCACCCCTGCGGTACCAGCATCACTCGTGACACAGGAGGGCACCAAGTAGTGGAGTGCCTATGCCAACCTGAGTGACACCCAAGGGTGCCCGCGGCATTACCCGCAGGCACCCCAGGCACCCATGCAGCAATGGCATCTGAGGGTACTCCTGACACCCATGGTACCATGACACCCATAGAACCCAAGGCAAGAATGGCACTCAAGGGCACCAGCGACACCCATGAATCCATGGCATCCATGGGTGCCTGCAGCACCACCCACGGGTGCTCGGTGCCACCTGTGGCACCCGTGGGTGCTCGGCCTTGCCCATAGGTGCTTGACGCCAACAACCAATGGCAACAACGACACCCGCGGCGGCACCAATCAAGGCCCAGTGCCCAGCATGGCGCCAGGTCCAGCACCGACCACGGCGCCCAGCACAGTGCTGACCACGGCACCCAGCGCAGTGCTGACCACAGCGCCCAGCATGGCGTTGACCAAGGCACCAAGACATGGTGCTGACCAAAGCACCGCTCCACGGTGTCGATGGAAAATGCCAATGGAAATCCTGAGAAGGAGGGGAGAAGGAAAAAGGTGGTGCCCGTGCCAGCCCCTGCATGGAAAAAGAAGAGGGGGTAGGCACAAGGGGTCGACACAATGACGAAGGCACCAAGAGAGCACCGCGCTCATCCTGATCCAATCGACCCAGCTCCGAGGCCCGGAGGCCCCGAAACCAGGAACACAGCCAGGAAAAATGGAAGAAGTCAAACCCCCTGCTCCACAGGAGTGGCCCAGATGCGAAACTGCTCACCGGAGCTCCAACAAGGACAGAGCTGAAGTCCGGAGTCGAGAATGCAGCAGTTAGGAGTGGGGCCAAGGAGAACCCACCAAAGTCAGTTCAGACCCATCACCCCTCCCGATGAACAATCCTCATGCAGACGTACCAAAGGGCAACCTCGAGCGGCACCGATTCTTCTTCCCCAAATGAGGAAGAAGAACTCTAGGTTAAGCGGAGCTGGATCCCCAGAACCACTAGATTTGTGCTTCAGTGGGCTGTCCCCCCACGAAAGCACAGGACTGTCCATAGTCAGACCCCCATTTCTCAAGGCAGGCGGACGGGGCACAGCCCCTCTGCCATAACAACTTTCAAACTAGTCTTCTTACCGTCACTGCTACCATCTAAGGATGATTCCGTTGACGGCAGAAAATAATTTCTTTTTCCTTTTCTTCATAATCTTCTTTTCTTGTTCGTAAAATAAGAAATTACTTCTAAAATGTTAAATTAAAGCTAAAAGCTGCTGTTGTATAGATGAAAACTTTGACACCGGCAGACGAGCGACGTCGACATCCAAGCACACTCGACAGTGGGAGAAAAGGAACTGAGGCGGTTGGATGGTCAACGCCGAGATAAGCCTACACAGGCGCGAGCTAGTCTCGCGGTGACACGCATGCGTGGTCCTGTCTCGGCGCCGACCCTTCTGAAAATTTTTTGCTCCCGCTTGGTCTTAGCACCTCTGGCACTATCCCACTAGTGTGAATGAGTGATGGAGACTTAGTCCAAGAAAATCTAGAGACCTGTCAGTTTGACCTCTGTGGTAGGGAAAGTGATAGAATCACTTCTGAAGGAAATAATTGTTGAGTACCTAGAGGCCAGTGGGGCACAGGACCCAAGGCAGCATGTATACACAGCGGGAAGGTCATGTCAGATGAATCTAATTGATTTCTTTGACTGGGTGACCAAAGTAGTAGACCAGGGAGGAGCTATGAACATGTCCTACCTAGACTTTAGCAAGGCATCTGACACATTCCCACACAAAAAATTAGTAGTCAAATTAACCAGCCTGGGAGTGGGTCCCAGGGTGGTAGCCTGGGTAAAACATTGGCTGGACAACAAGACGCAGAAGGTAATTGTAAATGGAGTCCACTCTGAAGAAAGAGGGGTTACTAGTGTGGTACCGTAGGGTTCAGAACTGGGTCCAGTCTTTTTTATTATCTTTATAAGGGGCATTGCAGAGGGACTGGAAGGAAAAGTATGCCTCTCTGCAGATTACACAAAGATCTGCAACAGGGTTGATGCACAAGGAGGCGTGGAAAGGATGAGAAGGGACTTGGCAAGGTTGGAGGAATGGTCAGAAGTATGGCAGCTAGGATTCAATGCAAAAAAGTGCAAAATAATACATCTGGGAAACAAAAACCCAGGGGAAGAATACACAATGGGGGGGGGGGAGGTAGTAACAACATAAATGGAAAGGGACTTGGGGGTAATCATATCAGATGACCTTAAGGTTAGCAAGCAATGTGAGAAAGCAGTAGGGAGGGCCGGGGGTATACTGGGATGTATAGGGAGAGGCATCACCAGCAGAAAACAGAAAGTTGTTATCCCCCTGTACAAACAGTTGGTGGAACCCCATCTGGAGTACTGCGTCCAGTTCTGGAGACCCCATCTCCACAAGGACATAGACAGGATGGAGGCAGTTCAGAGGAGGGCAACTAAAATGGTGCAGGGTCTGCAAGAGAAGCCATACAAGGAGAGATTAAAGGAGCTTAATATGTATACCCTTGAGGAAAGGAGGGTGAGTGGGGACATGATAGAATTTTTGAACTACCTCAGTGGAATCAACAAAGTCCAAGAGGGTAGCATCTTTCAGAAAAAGAGATGTGCAAGAACAAGGGGACACAATCTGAAGATAGAGTGGGGGGGTGGTTCAGGGGCAATGTGAGAAAGTATTTTTTCACAGATAGGGTGGTGGACACATGAAACAGCCTTCCTGAGGAGGTTGTGGGGTCTAAAACTGTGGGAGAATTCAAGAATGCATGGGACAGACATAAGGCAATTTTTGTGGGGGTAGGAAGAAACAGAGTGTTGGTTAACTAGGATCTGCAGCTTATCCTCTAGGTAGGAAAATGAGCAAACTAGGTGGGCCAAGCGGTCCTTATCTGCTGTCAAAGTCTATGTTTCTATGTGCATTATTTGCCACTAAGCCAGCTGTGCAGTATAGAAACATAGAAGTTGACAGCAGATAAGGATCGCAAGGCTCATCCAGTCTGCCCATTTCTTTTTCTACCTTATGAATGTGCCATCGGCCTTTGCTCTGTCAATGGCCTATCTAATTATACTCATCTGTATTGCTCCCTTATGCCTATCCCATGCCTGTTTGAAGCCCTGCACTGTATTCATATCCACCAGTTCCTGAGGTAGGCAGTTCCATGCATCCACCACCCTTTCTGTGAAAAAGAACTTCCTCATTACCCCTTAATTGGCCTCCCTCTAATCTCATCCTGTGTCCTCTTGTCCTGCTATTTTTCTTACATTGAAAAATGTTAGACTCTTTCACCTTGTTAATGCCCTTAAGGTGTTTCAATGTTTCGATCCTATCACCACTCTCCCTCCTTTGCTCTAGGGTATACATATTGAGCTCCGTTAATCTGTCCTCATATGCTTTCTGATGCAGTCCCTGCACCATTTTGGTTGCCCTTCTCTGAACTGTCTCAATTTGGTTAATGTCCTTGTGAAGGTGTGGCCTCCAGTACTGCACACAGTACTCCAGATGGGGCCCTAACCAGTGTCTTGTAAAGAGGGATTATTACCTCCCGCTTCTGACTTGATACCCCTACTAATACATCCCAACATCCCCTAGCCTTACCTACTGCTTTAGTGGTCTGCTTGGATGATTTCTGGTCATCTGTGATGATGATGCCAAAGTCTCTTTCTTCCATTGTGACTGCCAGCAACTCCCCTCCCAGCCTCTAGGTGGCTTCCGGGTTTCTCTTCCCTATGTGCATGACCTTGCACTTCTTTGCATTAAACCCCAGCTGCCACTCTTTCAACCATTTTGCTAGTTTATCCAGATCTTTTCTCATTCTGCCCACCCCATCTGGATCATCTACTCTGTTGCAGATCTTGGTGTCAATTGCAAATAGACAAACCTTACCCTCCAGTCCATCTGCAATGTCCCTGATGAAGATATTGAAGAGGACTTGCCCCAGAACTGATCCCTGATGTACCCCACTTGGTTGGCACTAAGCCAGTAGGGCGTTATTTGCTACAAAGCCAGCTATGTGCTGTTTGCCACCAAGTCAGTGGTGCACTATTTTCTACTAAGCCAGCTGTGTGCTCTTTGCCACTAAGTCAGCTGTGTGCTGTCTGCAACTGAGCCAGTGGTGCATTATTTGACGCTAAGCTAGCTGTGCGTTGTTTACCACTGAGCTAGATGTGCACTATTTAAGCAATAAGCTATGGGGGAGGAATTAGCACGGGGATTTACCACGGCTGGTGTGGTTTTGCCAACGAGTGCATTCTAGCAGGTAAATCCTTGCCAGCTGTGGCAAATACCCCAGTAATCCACCCCCTCGAGTGGGTTATTGCAATTATACCAGGAGTGAAACATATAATTGATTTTTTTGGGAGAAAAGAAAAAAGTCAAGAACATTTTTTTCTTCATTTTATGATTTTTAGCAAGTTTGTTGATGTGTCAGAAAAAATAGTTCTGTCTTAGTAAGGGGCAGTATAGTGCAGAGGTAATGGCATACAGCTGGAAATAAAGAAGCCGCACTGTTCCCGTTACAGGAATCTTTGCTCTCCAGAATACAAGAACTGAGCGGATAGACAAGCTTCGCCTATCAACAGTAAATACCAAGAGCGCCTGCAGAGCAACATGGGGGAAGCCGTACACGAGGGTTCAACTGAGCGTCTCAGGATCGAGTGCCACTGCCATAAGTAAACTGCCTCTAGAAACAAGTCACAGAAAATAAGAATATTACAGTTGCTTCTTCTTGCCTCTGGGACATGTCACATTCAATCTGTCTCTTCAGCGTTATAGAGGTAGATATTTTTTGTTTGTTCTGTTGGCATGCAACCAGTTGCAAGGTTGCGATGAGATCGGGGTTTACCAGCGGTTTTGAATTTGGCGCTGAAGTGTATTTTTCTTTCTTTTTTGGATGACCGCAATTGAGAATGGTGAGGTGGGTGCGAGGTACGAAAACACAAAACATTTTTTTTTTTATGTGAGACACTTATTTTGAATGAGAAATTCTCAGTTTAGGTTTGGAACTCCTGGTATACCGTCTCAGTTAGTGGGGAGACAATATGGCATATTTCGGGTTTGTGTTTGGTGGTCGGAGTGTTACTTGTATAGATACGGCTGGCTGGCACCTTTTGTGTGGGTTATTGGGGGATTTATCATGGCAGAAAGGTGCCTGCTAGCCAATCAAAACACAGGATTTTGTGTTTTTCTTGGGTGTCCATGGTATAATTGCCACTAAGCCAGCTGTGCACTATTTGCCACTGAACCAGCAGTGCATTATTTGCCACTAATCCAGCTGTAGCCACTAATCCAGCTGTGTGCTATCTGCCACTGAGCCAGCAGTGCACTATTTGCCACTGAGCCAGCAGTGCACTATTTGCACTCAGCCAACTGTGCGCTATTTCCCACTAAGCCTAAATGTGCTATGTGCCACTGAACCAGCTCTGTGCTATTTGCCACTGAACCAGTGGTGCACTATTTGCTACTATGCCAGTTGTGTGCCATATGCAACTAAGCCAGATGTGCACTACTGGCCACTAAGCCAGCTGTGCATTATTTGCCACTAAGTCAGCTATGTGCTGTGTGCCACTGAGCCAGCTCTGTGCTATTTGCTACTAAGCTAGTTGTGTACCATTTGCAACTAAGCCAGCTGTGCACTATTGGCCGCTAATCTAGCTATGTGCTGTCTGCCACTGAGCCAGCTGTGTCCTGTTTGCCACCAAGCCAGCTATGTGCTATTAGCCTCTGATCCAACTGTTCACTATTTGTCCCTTCAGTTTAACAGTTCAGTGTATTGTGTAGGGATAGATTTCATTGAGCATGTTCATTCACAAGGAGGTCCCTGAAACAAAGTACTAAACATCACAGACAATCAGTACAAGGAAACATCATAGTAACACAACAGTTATATTACGGTACAAAGATTAGATTGACTGTATCACTAAACCAGCTGTGTGCTATTTGCCACTGTGCTCATTCACAAGCCCATCTTCTTGAAGTTGTGTAACAGGGTGTGCTTTGAAACTACTGAGAGCTGCATGGGAGATACTATATTGTACTAGAAATCTGCAACAAATCTCACTGTTGCTTACATCTGGGGGAGGTTTGCCTTACTTTACAGTCTTACATTGGTATTGCTTCGTGTTTAATTATTTTAGTTTTTAAATCAGGAAGGGGTTTTTCAAAACTGCTCATCTTGTGAGTAACTTCAGAAGGGTTGAAATAACTGCATATTTGATTTTCCTTTGTGGGTAACTGGACAGTCTACTAGTATTCTGTGACAGTCTGCATCAAGTTATTTTTAAATAGTTTACTGTGTCTTTCCTTGTGCACAACTGGCTTGTTTTGGGGCCGATTGCTTTCAGTGTACAAATCACCAGGCTGGGGAGGTTTACCTGTGTTTGACTCAACTGTTTGTGTTTGTTTAAGGTCAACACTCATCGTATTGGTGGGTCAGAGCTTTTAGCCTATTGTTTTGAGAGGGCACAGTTTGGACCCTAATCCCCCAACCCTCACCCCACCCCACCCTGGTACCATTTCCTTTATACCAGGGTTTGACATTTCCTCAAGAGGGCAAGGTGCATACCACTGTCATGTCCCTTCCAGCATACTGCACTGACATTACAAGCGGACACATTATATACAACTCATACATGCATACAAAACAATAACTAAGAGACAAAAAAAAAATCTTACACAGGATAAACAAGAAGGTAGACTAACGTGGGGAGTAGTGCAATGTACTGGCTATGGGGCAGCAGTCTTCCGGGAGTCTTTCTGGAGGCTGAGATGCTGCTCTGTTTGGAGGCAACTCTCTGCCCTGAGGAAGGAGGTTGCCCGTCTTCAGGCCACACTGGACAGTAGTAAGGGAACCACCCCACCACCTCAGAGACTGCCAATAAAGCGCAGCAGTTGGACAACAGTGGGCTCGGGGAAGGTGAGGGTGGTGGAACAAAGGCACACCCAGTCAGTTGTACCACTCCACAATCCATACACCATTCTGATAGAGCATAGTTTCCCCTATGGATGTACCCAGAGAGGAGACTAAGGAGGTTGCGGACAACTGTCACAAGGGAGCCCCACAGGAAGGAGGCAGAGGACACCACAGGAAAAGGAAACAGGAAAACTGTTAGGGGGATAGAACTGGGGGGGATCAGGGAAAACTGATGTAAGGTGCCTGCCTGGCACCAAGGCTTAGAGGGACAGGAAGCGCATCCTCAGGATCATGAGAACAGTGTACAGGAGACTGAGCTGGACGTCATTGTCCACCTAGGGATGAATGACTTGGCTCAACATAAGATTAGAGCAGTGCAGGAGGAGTTTGTGGAATTGGGGAAGGGCCTAAGTCAAGTAGCACACACAGTATCCTTCTCAGAGGTGCTGTCTGTCTATAGCAAGGGTAAGGCAAGAGTACTTCACACCATGCAGTTCAATGAATGGTTGAAAAGATGGTGCAGAGTACAGGGGTTTGGCTTCATTGGGGACTGGGGTTCCACCTGGAGGGATACCAGCCTATACTGGCAGGACGGTCTGTATCTGACCAGAAAGGGAAATGGTCTACTAGGCAATCGGTTTAAATGCTTCATTGGCAAGCTTTTAAACTAGTCAAGGCGGGAGGCACTGATGAGCAGCAGGAGATTCCCAGCCTCCCCCTACAAAACCGGGTACAAAATGAGGTAAAGACCAAGGTAAAAAGGTCAGTAGGGAGCAAGACAGGGTAATTGGAAAAGGCAAAGTCAATGAGGACAGGGATGGTGCTACAAGAGGTAAAGCTATCAAAAAATGGAAAGCAATGAGTACCAATGCCCGTAGTCTGGGTAACAAGCTTCCTGAATTAGTGGCCTTGATGGAGGAGGAACTTCTGGATATTGTGGTAGTCACAGAAACATGGTACACACAGAACCATGACTGGGATGTACACATACCAGGATACACCATCTACAGGAGGGACAGGAAGGGTAAAAGAGGAGGTGGAGTAGCTTTCTACATAAGGGATGGCATCAAAGCAACAGAACAAAAGAGTAAACAGGGAGGAGAGGCAGCACTGTGGGTCAATTTGGAGACAGGCAATGGCACCACAATCCACACAGGAGTTGTATACAGACCCCCATCTCAGGGGGAGGAAATGGACAAGGAAATGATAGAAAGTATCCTTAGAATCGCAGAAAAAGGGGAGATATTATTAATGGGGGATCTGAATATGCCAGATGTTAACTGGAGTGCATTTGCAGCAGCCACTTCTAAGAGTGGGGTCAATTTAGATGTCCTACAGGGGGCATGTCTTAGATGACTAGTATCGAAGCCCACTCGAGAGGGAGCAATCTTAGACCTGGTACTTTCAAATGGAGATGGCAAGAGGATTACAGATTTAGAAGTGGGTAGCCATCTGGGAACTAGTGACCATCGAACAGTATGGTTCACGATAAACACAGAGGTAGAGTCAAGCCATACAAAGCCAAAGATACTGGACTTCCGGAGGGTAGACTTTGCCAAAATGGGTGAGTGCCTAAGGAATGTACTAGCAAATGGGCAGGAAGGAGGGGTGGAAGAACAACTGGGAATAATCAAAACTGCCATCACAGAGGCAACATGCCTTTGTGTGAAGCAAATAAACGAAACAAAACGATGTAAGAAACCACTACGGTTCTCAAAGGAGGTGGCAGGGAAGGTTAGGGAGAAAAAGAGAGCATTCAGGAAGTACAAGGAATCACAGAAGGAGCAGGACAGAGAATTGTATCAGTTAAAGCAAAAGGAAGCAGGAAAGGCAGTCAGAACAGCAAAGGCCCAAACCGAGGAAAATATAGCCAACTCAGTTAAGAAGGGGATGAAACCTTTATAGGTCCATCAGGAGTGAATGAAGACCAAGGGAGGGATAGTGAGGCTTAATAAAGGGAGGGTGGGCAGAGGGTGACTGTGGAAAGGCAGAGATACTAAACAAATACTTTTGCTCAGTATTCACAAATGAAGAGGGGGAGGTACCTAAACCAAACTACAGAAGCACGCTGGATACGGGGGTTGATACAGCCCTTTCACAGAAGAAAGGGTTCTGAAATAACTCTTAAAACTGAAGGTGGACAAAGCAATGGGGCCTGATGGGATTCATCCCAGAATTCGAAAAGAACTAAGGGTAGAACTAGTGACATCACTGACTACCTTCTTTAATAAATCATGGGAGGATGGGGTGGTACCTGAAGACTGAAGGAGGGCAGATGTGATTCCACTTCACAAAAGTGAGAGCAGGGCAGAAGCAGGAAACTACAGACCTGTTAGTTTAACTTCAGTGATTGGGAAAATGATGGAATCACTTCTGAAGGAAAGAACTGCTGAGCACCTAGAGGCCAGAGGAGCGCAGGACCCAAGGCAGCATGGATTCACAGTGGGAAAGTCATGTCGGACGAATCTAATAGATTTCTTTGACTGGGTGACCAAAGAAGTAGATCAGGGAGGGGCTGTAGACATGGCCTACCTAGACTTTAGCAAGGCATTTGACACAGTCCCACACAAAAGATTAACATACAAGTTAGACAGCCTGGGAGTGGGTTCCAAGATGGTAGCCTGGGTAAAAAATTGGCTGGAGAACAGGACACAGAGGGTAATAGTAAACAGAGTCCACTCTGAAGAAAGGGGGGTTACTAGTGGGGTACCGCAGGGTTCAGTACTAGGACTGGTCCTCTTTAATGTCTTTATAAGCGACACTGCAGAGGGACTGGAAGGAAAAGTATGTCTCTTTGCAGACGACACAAAGATCTGCAACAGAGTTGACACACAAGGTGGGGTGGAAAGGATGAGAAAGGACTTGGCAAGGTTGGAGGAATGGTCAAATGTATGGCAGCTTAGATTCAATGCTAAGAAGTGCAAAGTAATGCACCTGGGAAACAAAAACCCAGGGGAAGAGTACACAATGGGGGGTGAGATACTAACAACAACAAAAATGGAAAGGGACCTGGGGGTAGTCATATCAGATGACCTAAAGGTGAGCAGCAAGGAGGGCTGGTGGGATACTGGGATAGATAGGGAGAGGCACCACCAGTAGAAAATAGGAAGTTGTTATCCCTCTGTAAAGACAGCTGGTGAGACCCCATCTGGAGTACTGCGTGCAGTTCTGGAGACCCAATCTTCGCAAAGACATAGACAGGATGGAGGCAATCCAGAGGAGGGCAACTAAAATGGTTCAGGGTCTGCACCAGAAGACATATCAAGAGAGACTTAAGGATCTTAATATGTATAGCCTAGAGGAGTGCAGGGAGAGAGGGGACATGATTGAAACTTTCAAATACCTCAAGGGAACCAAAAAGTCCAAGAGGGTACCATCTTTCAGAAAAAGAGGTGTGCAAGAACAAGGGGGCACAATCTGAAGCTAGAGAGGGGACGGCTCAGAGGTAATGTGAGGAAGTATTTTTTCACGGAGAGGATTGTGGATGCATAGAACAGCCTTCCTGAGGAGGCTGTGGAGTCAAAAACAGTGGTGGAATTCAAGAATGCATGGGACACAAATAAGGCAGTTCTCAGGGGTGGAGGGTGGAAGAAGTAGGCTGTTGGTTAACTAGAATCTGCAGCTTATCCATTAGGTAGGGAAATGGGCAGACTGGGTTGGCCAAGCTGTCCTTATCTGCTGTCAAATTCTATGTTTCTATGAAAATCAGCTATGTGCTACTTGCCACTGAGCCAGCTGTGCACTATTTGCCACTAAGTCAGCTGTGTGCCACTGAACCAGCTCTGTGCTATTTGCTACTAAGCTAGTTGTGTGCCATTGGCAACTAAGCCAGCTGTGCACTATTGGTCACTAATCCAGCTGTGCTATCTGCCACTGAGCCAGCTGTGCACTATTTGCCACTAAGTCAGCTGTGTGCTATGTGCCACTGAGCCAGTGGTGCACAATTTGCCACTAAGCCAGCTGTGAGCCATTTGCAGCGGAACCAGTAGTAAACTATTTGCCACTAAGGCAGCTGTGTGCTATCTGTCACTAAACCAGCTGTATTCTATTTGCAACTGAGCCAGCTGAGTGCTATTTGCCATGTTGACACTAAGTCAGCTGCGTATTATTTGGCACTGAACCAGCTGTGTGCCACTTGCCACTAAGCCAGTAGTGCACTGTTTGCCACTGAGTCAGCAGTATACTACCACTAAGCCAGTGATACTCTATTTGCCACTAAGCCAGCTGTCTGCTATTTGCCAATGAGCCAGCTGTGTGCTATTAGCCACTGAGCCAGATTTGCGCCATCTGCCACCAAGCCAGCTATGCGCTATTAGCCTCTGAGCCAACTGTTCACTATCTGACACTTCAGTTTACTGTGTAGGGATAGATTCCATTGAGCATGTTCATTCACAAGGAGGTCTCCGATACAAAGCACTAAACATCACAGTCAGTACAAGGAAACATCATAGTAACGCAACAGTTATACTGTATCATGGTACAAAGAGTAGATTGGTTGCATCACTAAACCAGCTGTGTGCTATTTGCCACTGAGCCAGATTTGCGCCATCTGCCAGCAAGCCAGCTATGTGCTATTTGCCGCTGTGCCAGCAATGTACTATTTGCCACTGAGCCAGCAGTGCGCATTCTGCCACTAAATCAGCTGTGTGCCACTGAGCCAGCTCTGTGCTATCTGCAATTGAGTCAGTGGTGCACTATCTGCAACTAAGACAGTTGTGTGCTATCTGCCACTGAGCCAGTTGTGCACTCTTTGACACTAAGCCAGCAGTGTGTATTTACCACTAAGCCAGTGGTGCACCACTTCACACTAAGCCAGTTGTGTGCTATTTGCCACTCAGCCAGTTGTGCACTATTTGACACTAAGCCAGCAGTGTGTATTTACTACTGAGCCAGTGGTGCACTATTTGCCACTGAGTCAGCTGTGCACTATATGCCACCGAGCCAACTGTGTGATACCTGCCACTAAGCCAGTGATGCTCTATCTGACACTGAGCCTGCTGTGTGCTATTTGCTACTAAGCCAGCGATGCACTATTTGCCACTAAGCCAACTGTGCGCTATTTGGCACGGAGGCAGCACTGCACTATTTGCCACTAAGCCAGCTTTGTGCTATTTGACACTAAGCCAGATGTGTGCTGGTTGTCACTGAGCCAGCTGTGCACTATTTGCCACTAATGAAGTGGTGCAATATTTGCCACTAAGCCAGCTGTGTGCTACTTGCCACTGAGCAAGCTGTGTATTATTTGCCACTAAGCCAGCTGTGCGCTATTTGCCACTGAGCCAGCTGTGCATGATTTGCCACTAAGCCAGCTATGAGCTATTTGCCACTGAGCAGTGGTGCATTATTTGCCACTAAACCAGCTATGTGCTATTTGCCACTGAGCCAGTGGTGCATTATTTGCCACTAAGCCAGCTATGTGCTATCTGACACTGAGCCAGCTGTGCATTATTTGCCACTAAGCCAGCTATGTGCTATTTGCCACTGAGCCAGTGGTGCATCATTTGCCACTGAGCCAGCTGTGTGCACTATCTGCCACCGAGCCAACTGTGCGATACTTGTCACTAAGCTAGTGATGCTCTATCTGCCACTGAGCCAGCTGTGTGCTATCCGCTACTAAGCCAGTGGTGTGTTATTTGCCACTGAGCCAGCAGTGCACTATCTGCCAATAAGCCAGCTGTGTGCTATTTAGCACTAAGCCAGCTGTGCACTATCTGCCACCGAGCCAACTGAGTGATACTTGGGTCCCTCCTATTCAACGCCTACGTCTCTGACACAAGGAAGGGTATCAGGAGAGAGATGTCTCTCTTTGCGGACGACTCAGAGTTGGGGGCGGTGGTGGATGGGGAGGGTGGCCCTACAGGGGGACCTGGAGGCTCTAGAAAGGTGGTCTAGAAAGTGGAAACTGAAGTTCAATGCAGGGAAATGCAGGGTACTGCACCTGGGAGCCAGAATCCCGGGCCAAGTGTACACCCTGGTGGGGGGAATGCTACAAATCTCTATGGCTGAGAGGGACCTGGGGGTGGTGATGGATGTCAAGATGAACAACTCAGAGACTTGTAGGAGGGCAGCAGCCAAGGCAAACAGGATGTTGGGATGCATCACTAGGGGGATCACCTCCAGAAGGAGGGAAGTGATACTCCCTCTGTATAACTGCTTGGTGAGACCACACCTCGAGTACTGCGTGCAGTTTTGGAGGCCACACTTAAAGAGAGACACTGAACTCCTGGAGAGGGTCCAGAGGAGAGCAACCAAAATGATCTGGGGCTTGGGGGACAGGACCTATGGGGAGAGGCTCAAAGAGCTAAATATGTACACATTGGAAGAGAGAAGGGACTGGAGGGGACATGTTCCAGGTCTTCAGGTACATGAAGGGGGTAAATAGGGGAAGCGCAGTCAGGGTGCTCCAAAGGAAGGAGGGGGAGCAACTAGAGGGCACGGGTGGAAGCTGGGGGGGTAGATTCAGGAGAGAAAGGAGGAGGTGCTACTTCACTGAGAGGGTGCTGGAGCCATGGAATGTGCTGCCCGGGGGGCTGGTGGAAGCAGAGATAGTGGAGGGGTTCAAGAGGGGATGGGACCGGTACAGGGGAAGGGTTCTGGAAGCAAAGTCCAGTGCAGCGAGAATATCTGGAACTGGGAAGGGAAAAGCCTGAGAGGGCGAAGGGGGCAGCAAGGTCAGATCCCAGGATGGGGGCTGACCAAACAAGCAGATGCGAAAGACCAACAGGCCTATTCTGCTGGCATTTTAGTATGTTAGTATACTGGCCATTAAGCCAGTGATGCTCTATCTGCCACAGAGCCAGCTGTGTGCTATTCACTACTAAGTCAGCGGTGCACTATTTGCCACTAAGCCAGCTTTGTGCTATTTGCCACTAAACTAGATGTGTGCTGGTTGTCACTGAGCCAGTTGTGCACTATTTGTCACTAATCCAGTGGTGCGATATCTGCCACTAAGCCAGCTGTGTGCTACTTGCCACTGAACCAGCTGTGTGCTACCTGCCACTAAGCCAGTGGTGCATTATTTGCCACTAAGCCAGCTCTGTGCCATCTGCCACTGAGCCAGCTATGTGCTATTTGCCACTGAGCCAGCAGTGCACTATTTGACACTTCAGTTTAACAGTTCAGTTTATTGTGTAGGGATAGATTTCATTAAGCATGCTCATTCGCAAGGAGGTCCCTGATACAAAGTACTAAACTTCACAGTCAGTCAGTACAAGGAAACATCATAGTAACACAAAAGTTATATCACTGTACAAAGAGTAGATTGGTTGTATCACTAACCCAATTGTGTGCCATTTGCCATGATGACACGAAGACAGTTGCGTATTATTTGGCAGTGAGCCAGCTGTGTGCTACATGCCACTAAGCCAGTGGTGCACTATTTGCTACTGAGACAGCTGTCTATCTGCCACTAAGCCAGTGGTGCACTATTTGCCACTGAGTCAGCAGTGTGATACTCCCTACTAATCCTGCGCTGCACTATCTGCCACTAAGCCAGCTGTGTGTTGTTTACCACTAAGTCAGTGGTGCACTCTCTGCCATAAAGCCAGCTTTGCACTTTTTGGTACTGAGGCAGCAGTGCACTATTTGCCACTAGCCTGCTGTATGCCATTTGCCAGTAAGCCAGCGGGGGTGCAATATTTGCCACTGAGCCAGCTGTCTGCCATTTGTAACTGAGCCAGCGGTGCACCATTTGCTACTAAGCAAGCAATATGCTATTTACCACTGTGCCACCGGTGCATTATTTGCTACTAAGCCAGCCGTGAGCTATTAGCCTCTGAGCCAACTGTTCACTATCTGACACTTCAGTTTATCAGTTCAGTTTATTGTGTAGGGATAGATTTCATTGAGCATGTTCATTCACAAGGAGGTCTCTGATACAAAGTATTAAACATCACAGTCAGTACAAGGAAACATCATAGTAACACAACAGTTATAGTACGGTACAAAGAGTAGATTGGTTGCATCACTAAACCAGCTGTGTGCTATTTGCCCCTGAACAAGCAGTGCACTACTTGCCACTGAGCCGGCAGTGCACTATCTGCCACTAAGTCAGTCGGGTGTTATTTGCCATTGAACCAGCTCTGTGCTATCTGCCACCGAGCCAACTGTGTGATACTTGCCACTAAGCCAGTGATGCTCTATTTGCCACTGAGCCAGCTGTGCACTATTTAACACTGAGCCAGTTCTGCTGTTTGTCACTGAGTCAGTGGTGCACTATTTGACACTGAGTCACCTGTGTATCATAGTATCATAGTAAAAGGCAGCAGAATAGGCCCCATGGTCTATCGTGTCTGCTCGGAAGCTAGCCCCCTACTGGGAGCTCACTCCTCCACCCCCCCAGCCCCAGAGGTGGCCCTCCCTGGCCTCAGCTTCCTCCTGTACCTGTCCCAACCCTTCTTGAATCCTTCCACTGTGGTCTCCTCCACCAGACTCCTGCGCAGTGCATTCCATGGTTCCACCACCATCTCTGTGAAGAAGTGTCTCCTCGCTCCCCCCTGTACCCCCCCTTCCAGCTTCCACTCGTTCCCCCTGGTAGTTCCCCCCTTCTTAAGCCTGAACACTTCCCTGGCTCCGCCCTTATTTATCCCCTTTACATACTTGAAAGTCTCTATCATGTCCCCTCTGTCCCTCCTCTCCTCCAATGCGTACAGATTGAGTTCATCCAGTCTCTCCTCATAGGTCCTACCCTCCATGCCCTGAATCTTCCTGGTTGCCCTCCTCTGGACCTTCTCCAGCAGCGCTATGTCCCTCTTAAGATGGGGTCTCCAGAACTTCACACAGTACTCAAGATACAGCCTAACCAGAGCATTATACAGAGGGAGAATCACCTCCCTCCTCCTCCTGGAGGTAATCCCCCTGGTTATACAGCCCAGTATCCTGATTGCTTTTGCTGCAGCTCTTCAACAATTCTCTGTGTCATTTATTTTGCTGTCCACCACTATCCCCAAGTCCCTCTCGCCCAATGTGACTTGCAGTGTGGTCCCCCCCAGGGTGTATGCATGTCCTGGGTTTCTGACCCCCAGATGCAGCACCCTACATTTCCCTGCTTTGAATTTCAACCCCCACTTCCTTGCCCACCCCCAGGGTATCCAGATCCCCCTGCAGGGTCTCTCTCCCCTCCTGCCCGTCTGCCAGTGCTCCCAGTTTTGAGTCATCCACAAAGAGACTCAATCTACTCCTAATACCCCACCCTATGTCCGAGACATAGGAATTGAACAGGATTGGCCCCAGGACCGAACCCTGGGGGACCCCACTGATGACCCTCCTGGGAGAGGAGACTATCTTTCCAACCACCACTCGCTGTATTCACCCCGTAAACCAGTTTTCCACTCACGGAGCAACTGCCCCCACCTCCATTCCCCAGCTTTGTTAGTAGGCCACTGTGGGGTACCGAATCAAACGCCCTAAAATCCAGATAGAGGACGTCCACTGTCCTGTATCAGTCCAGGGCATACGTCACCCCGTCATAAAACTCCACCAGGTTAGTCTGGCATGACCTCCCCGGAACAAAACCATACTGCCTGTCATCCAGGTGCCCCAACCTTTCCAGCTGCCCCCCAGCCTCTCCTTGATAATGCCCTCCATAACCTTGCCTACCACAGACGTTAGCCTAACGGGCCTATAATTCCCCATCTCCTCTCTGGACCCCCCAGTGAATAAGCACCACATGAGCCACCTTCCAGTCTTGAGGCACCCACCCTGTCATCAGAGAGATGTTGAAGAGTGAGGCCCGTGGAGCTGCCAGCACATCCGCCAGTTCCTTCAGCACCCTTGGATGCAGCCCATCTGGCCCTGGCGCCGTCTCAGTCTTTTTAGTGACCGAAGGGCCTCTCTCACCCTATCCGCTTGATTTCGCCCTCCCATCCCCCTCCTCATGCATCCTCACCTTCCCCTCTAGTTACGACCCATCCCCTGCCCTAGTCTCATCCAGTCCTTCAGGCTGGAAAGATCCTCGACCTCTCCTGGTAAAGACAGAGCCAAAGTACACATTTAGCACCTCTGCTTGTTCCCCAGCTTCCTGCGCCCATCCCCCCAGCTCCAATCCTGCTGATCTGTGCCCTCACTTTTCTTTTCTCCCCTATGTATCTATAGAACCTCTTTCTCCCCAGGGGATATCCCTGGCCAGGTTAAGCTCCTTGGCTCCCCTTACCACCCTGGTGACCCTCTTAGCCAGGAAATCACACTCTCCCCTCTCCCTCGCCCCCAATAAGCGCTTTAAGCACACATAGGCAGCCTTTTTCTCCCTCACCTCCTCCTGCACCTCCCAGGTCCACCAACACGGCTTACTGGCCCTACATTGCTTGTTCCTTACCTTTGCGCAGGCCCTAGAAGCCTCCTGCACCCCCTTCTTAATGGTGTCCCACAAACTACCGGCTTCCATGTCTGGCCTTATCTCATCCAAGCACCCTTTAAGAATCCTTCCCATGCCCTCAAAGTCCACCCCACTGAAATCTATTACTTCTGTGTTAGTGCAAATTCCCTCTCCCCCTAGGAACATAAGGAACCAGACCATGGCATGGTCACTGCCTGCCAACGGGCTGCTCACCTCAGGCCCCTTATCTGGTCACTATCTGCTAAGACAATGTCCAGGATCTGATCCTGTCTAGTAGGCTTCCCCACATGCTGGACTAGGAAGGCATCCTGGAAGACATCCACCAGCCTCTGCTCCCTGGCCACCGATGATGTCATAGTGTCCCAGTCTGCCCCCAGCATGTTCAGGTCGCCCATGATCACCACCCTGCCCTTTCCGAGGCCACAGTGACCCCTGATGTTCTCAGCCAGATCATCCTCCAGTTCTGCTTCCATTGTAGGGGGGTCTGTACACCACCCCTATTTTTAATCTTTCACCCCCCTCGTTTGTAGGGTTACCCAAATTGCCTCCACATCTCCTTCTGCTGCCTCGATTCCACCAACTACTATGTCATTTTTGACAATCAATGCCACCCCCCCTTTTCCCACCCCTCTATCCTTCCAAAACATTGTGTATCCCTCTAAATTTAGGTCCCAATCATGCCTCTGGGTGGCCCATGTCTCAGTAATTGCCACCAAGTCTGCTGCCCCCTCAACTAGCATTGCCTGGGCTGCGATTTGTGCCCATACCCCTGGCATTGATCAGGACTGTCCTCCACCCGACTCCCTCTCCAGTCTTCTCTGCCCAGCGCAATCCCCCGTCTCTTTTCCCCCCTCAGTTCCCCCTCGTCTTTTAAAGCTACTCACAGCCCGCTTTGCATGATCTAGTCCTGAACTCTCAGGCTTCCTCACTGGGGCTTTCAGTCTTTCTATCCTTAACCCCTTTACACGTTTAAACCCCACCTATCACCAATGAATCCAAAAGGTTTTAGTTTAAGGATCTCCCTCTCCTCCAAGTTGAGACCCAGCCTATCCCTGGCATATAGCCCCTTGTCTTCCCATGCATCACCCCAGTCCCCCATCAATCCATACCCTTCTGACTTGCACCACTCCCTGAGTCACTATTTCACCCCCCAAAGTTTTTGCTTATTTTCCTGCTTGCCCTTGGTACCGCAGTATCTCAGAAGGGAGACTGAGCATCCTATAGAGTGGCAAACCCTGGCCAATTCCTGAATCTTGCCTGTATCTCCAATTCACTGTTCCCTTCTAAATCATTTGTTCCCCAGGTGAACTAGAAAGTCTGAGGATCCTCTGCATTCCTTGTCATTGACTATAGCTGGAATTTGTCCTATGTACTGATAGGCCTGGGATACATTTAACCTTGACTGGACTGCCTTTTCCCTTCCCAACCCCCTCCCACGGGATACCTCTAATCATGGAGTCACACAGCAGGAGCACCTTCACCTCTCCCCATGTTACCAGCCCGTTTGTGCCCTTCCATACTCCTTCTTCTGTCTCGTCCCTGGCTTGCTCCTTGCACCCCCCACAGCCTGGGTGTCTATTTTTGTGTGCCCTTCCAGGCTCCCTTGTCTTCCTATGCTCCCCCGTTTTCTCCTCTCATGCCCTGCAATTTGAGGGTCACAGGTCTGTATGTGCCCTTCCAAACTCTTTCTCCTGAATATGGCCACCTGTTTGCTCCTCGACCCTCCCACAGCCTGGGCATCACTAGTTTGACTGTGCCCTTCCAGGCTCCCTCTTCTGTCTCCCTCTCCCAGCTTGCTCCTCGCACCCCTCACAGTCTGAATATCACTAGTCACCCCCCTTAACTCTTCCCTGGTTGGTCTGTTGCCATTGACTTCTCCACCCAAACCTCCTATTCCTGCTTTCCTTCTCCCCTCCCTCCCCCAAGGTTCTGCAGTAATTGACCCCTGTGCCCTAGTGCTCTCACACCCCTCTTCTGAAATTCCAGTCTCGGAGCTGGCTACCCAGAGTGCTCCCTCCTCACCCCCTCCTTGTCCACTTTTCCTTCCTCAACTCTGCCCTGTCCTGGGTCCTGGTCTCATCCACCCTGACTCTGTTCTGTGCTTCCCCTGTGCCTTACCTCCCTCAGACCCAGGCTCCGCCCCTCCCGCCCACTTGGTGCCCTGGTCTCACGTTCCCCATGCCTCCCTCCTTTGGATCAGGCCCCTCCTATCCCTGCCCCTCAGACACCTGGCAATCCTCCCGTCATCCTGCACCCCTGCCCGCCAGCCTCTTCCACCTCATCATCCGGGTACAACAGGGTGAAGTGATTTGCAAGTGTGATGCCTGCCCCAAGCTCGACCCCTCCTGTCCCCCCCTTTCCCTTCCTTGGCTCTCTCTGGGCCGCCCCCTCCTTTCGGAGTGAAGACCGTACACTGGTATTTTCATGTCCCCCCCCAGAGTGACCATGTGGTCCTAGTCCTCTCACTCCCGCCCCATACCCTGGGGTATGCCATTTTATCCTCACCTATCATCATATGGTTCCTGCCCCCTTCCTTCTCCAAACCACCCCTCCCTCCAACTGCTTCCTTATTCCCTCGACCTCCCACCTGAGTCCTGCCAACTGGTAACACACTGGGAATCCCCCAAACCTTCATGCCCAATTCAATATTATGGCTGCTCCACACCCCGTACACCCAATCACCCTCCCGAAGATACCGGCACTTCCATCATTCGATCCCATCCTCACTGTTAGGTGTGGGCAATATGGACCCCCTTGGCAATAAAAGTACCCTCCAATCCATATACACTCAATCAAGCTACCCTTTTCCCAGCAGTAGCCAGCAGATGCCTGAGCAATCGATACAAACAGTACTCAAGATGCAGTAGCCAGCACTACCCAAGCGTCATCCTAATAGGATTAGGATGCTGCAAGGCCCTATGGGACTCACCCAATAAATGTAGGGCGAGCCTTGGGGTGGGTCGGAGTGCACCACAGGCTGTGTCAAAACACAATCAGCCAAGGAGTCCTCTGGCAGTGACACCTCACACAACCACCAACTTGTTTGCTAGAATCCCTTACTCCTGCCCAAATTAAATGTAAAAGCACAAGAAATGGCAGTTAAGATCAGCCCTCAAATACAATTACAAACACACAGAAATACCAGCTAAAAAAATCTTTCAGATCTACTTACACTCACAGCCACCAGCTAAAGGCTCCTTTCTCCCTCTCCCCTAACTGTAGACTAACTACTTGCCACTGAGCCAGCAATGCACTATTTAACACAAAGCCAACGGTGTGTATTTACCAGTAAGCCAGCAGTGCACTACCTGCCACTGCGCCAGCACTGCACTATTTTTAATTGAGCCAGCAGTGTGATATTTGTCACTAAGCAAGTGGTGCTCTTTTTGCCACTGAGCCAGCAGTGTGCTATTTGCCACTAAGGCAGCGGTGCACTGTTTACCACTATGCCAGCTGTGTGGTACTTGACATTGAGCCAGTCGTGCACTATTTGCAGGGCCCCGAGTTTTCTCACGTTCACGAATGGGCAAACCCGCTAGAAATATCCGTGGAATTTGCTGTCATCCACGAATTCACAGCTGCCGGCGGAACAAGCGTCCTTTGCCGCGGGGTGCCCAATCCCTGTCAGCTTCACTGCCCCCTCAAATGTCTGTATGCCATACTGGGAGCCCACCCCAGCGTGGCAAAAGCTTCCTTTGCTGATGAGGTGCTCAATCCCCGTCGGCTTCACTGTCCCCACAAGCTGCCTGTGTGCCGCGCTGAGAGCCCACCCCAGTGTGGCAAAGTCCCCTTATAGTGTAAAAAATAAAAACCTGAAACAAACAAACAAAAAACCCTTCCTCATCGACTTTTTGCCCCTCTCCCCCAATCTGCACCCACCCTCTCGTACCACCTACCCACACCCCCACCTCAACCCATACTTACCTCCAGAGCCCAGCGCGACGATCTTCGGTGGACCAGGAACATGTCTGCACTCTTCAAAGCCGACTGCGAACTGAAGAAATGCCGGTAAGCTGTATAATGGCATAAATGGATTTTTTTTCAACTTTAGTGCATATCTCAGCCATTTCTTTGAATTTTTCACCAAATTTTCAACATGGGGTTTTTGGGGCCCCAACTCATTAACTGTGACACTGTTATTTCGTTAATCGGTCCCGGAAGGTGGTTCCGCAGTCATTGCGTGGAACCACCTTTCAGGAATGATTAATGAAATGACAATGTCACAGTTCATGAGGTAGGCTCCCAAAAACCTATGTTGAAAGTTGGTGAAATATTCCCAAAATAACTGTTTTACGAGCGTGCGTTGCGCAGTTCCCACGCACGTCAGAATCTCGAGCATTTTAATATTTTCACGCCAGATTTTCAGTATTGCCATTTTACCACACCTCCTTATGAACAGTACTACTGTCATTTTTCTCATCTCACCCAAAATGTGTTTTTGCACATGTAGAGCACAATGGCGCAGTTGGTGTGCGAAATCAATGTGCGGGACAGATTAAGAAAATCATAGTGATACTGTTCATGAGCAGAGGTCTTAAACTGGCTATGTTGAAAATTTGGTGACAAACGCCCATAAAATGACTGCGTTACGAGCGTGCATTATGTCAGATATGGCAAAAAAAAAAAGGAAAAAAATTAAGGGTAAAAATGTGCCGCAGAAATTGGTGTTGAGTGCTGCAGAAGTTCTGCGGCAAATGAGAACCCTGCCACAGAACTTTGCTCCGATGTGCAGCAGAAAAATTGGGGCCCTGACTATTTGCCACTAAGTCAGCTGTGTGCCACTCAGCTAGCTTTGTGCTATTTGCCACTGAGTCAGTGGTGCATTATTTGCTACTAAGGCAGCTGTGAACTATTAGCCTCTAAGCCAGCAGTGCACTTTTTGCCACTGAGCCAGCTGTGTGCTGTTTGTCACTAAGTCAGACAGTCAGAACAAGGATACACCACAGTAACATGCTATTTACCACTGAGCCAGCAGTGCACTGTTTGCCACTGAGCCAGCTGTGTGCTGTTTGTCACTAAGTCAGACAGTCAGTACAAGGATACATATAGGATAAAGTATGGGTGCAGTGTGTTGCGAAATTGCTACACACAGGTTGTTGGATGGCACCAGCGAGGGGGAAGCCGGTTATCGCAACCATCCAACAGCGAGTAATGTTAAATTCAAAATGTTCCTACACCACTATATTTATATAATTGAAGGGTTCGTTTTTCCATTGAGAGGTATGAAATTAATGAAACACACAGTTTTGCCTTGTCTAGTGGATTTTCTTCATTTGGTAAAATTGGAGTTTGTAAGAGTGTTACAGTGAAATTTAACTAACTTCTTGGCAAAGAAACAAAAAGTCTGATTCAATCTCGGGTTGCTTTTTTAGGTTGCTATGGGCATTGCTAGGTGTTGCTTAGCAGTGGAGTCGAGTCTAGTAACCTGCAGAGGAGGGAATGGCGATAAAAAAGTTGAAAGCTTCATTTTAATTTTATTGAGGTAGTAGGGAAGAGAAAATATCTTGTGGTTTCACAGCAGCTCAGGAGGTGAGTGTTTGGCTGACTGAATTCACGAGGGACACCGTTTGTGACAGTCTCGAGCTGCATTGCGTCTCAAGCATTTTCCAATTGAAAAAGGTGCGTGAATGCCATAACACCTACTCAGGTGTTACGGTATTTAACACACGCTTTTTTCAATAGGAAAAAACGGAACCCGTTAATTATATCACAGTAACACACCACTTATATCACGGTACAAAGAGTAGATTGGTTGCATCACTAAGCCAGCTGTGTGCTATTTGCCACTGAGCCAGCAGTGCACTACTTGCCACTTAGCCAGCAGTGCACTATCTGCCACTAAGCCAGCTGTGTGCTATTTACCACTGAGCCAACAGTACATTATTTGCCACTGATTCTGCTGTGTGATATTTGCCACTAAGCTTTTTATTTATTCAATTTTGGTGACCGAGTAGGCCCACTGGGACCCGAAATTCCCTTTTCAGGGACGACTTTGAATTACATAGATACGTACACAGTGTCGGCAGATAAGGGCCTATGGCCCACCCAGTCTGCCCATTTGAGCTTGTAAGTTCAGTTTATGTTTTCCTAGAAGTCTGTTGCCCCTTACCCCTGACCTCCAGAATTCCTTTATGTCTATCCCATGCATTCTTAAATCCCGTGATTGTTTCAGCCCCCACCACTTCCTCTGGCAGGGTGTTCCATTTCTCCACCACCCGTTCTGTGAAGAAATTCTTCCTCATGTTTCCTCTGAATCGTCCTCCCTCAACTTCATCCCATGCCCTCTAGTCCTGGAACATCTTTTTGGCTTAAAATAGTGTATTCCTGCACCTGTTCCTCCCTGTAAGATACTTGTATGTCTCTATCATATCTCTCTCTCCCTCCTCTCCTCCAGGGAGTACATGTTCAGTTCCTTCAACCTGTCTTCATAGGACTTGTGATGCAATCCATGCACCATCTTTGTTGCCCTCCTCTGAACCTTCTCTACCCTGTCTATGTCCTTATGTAGGTAGGTCTCAGAACTGTACACTGTACTGCAGGTGGGGCCTCACTAGTATCTTGTATAGTGGAATTATGACCTCCCTTTTCCTGCTGGTGATGCCCCTGCCTATGCATCCCAGCATCCTATTTGCTGCCTTGTCACACTGTTTCCCTACCTTGAGGTCATCAGAGATGATAACCCCAAGATCCCTTTCCTGCTTGGTGCATGCTATATCCTCACCCCCCAACTGATATATTGTGCCAGGGTTTTTGTGCCCCATATGCATTATCTTGCACTTCTTTGCATTGAATTTCAACTGCCAAACCCCTGACCATTCTTCAAGTTTCTGCAGGTCCCTTCTCATTCTGTCTACACCCTCTGGTGTGTCTACTCTGTTACAGAGCTTTGTGTCATCAGCGAACAGTGAAATTCTGCCTTCTAGGTCCTGCGCAATGTCACTGATGA
Source organism: Neoceratodus forsteri (assembly GCA_016271365.2). Lineage (NCBI taxonomy): Eukaryota > Metazoa > Chordata > Ceratodontiformes > Ceratodontidae > Neoceratodus > Neoceratodus forsteri. The sequence continues at coordinate 1,139,503,923 of CM028133.1, forward strand.
AGATGCTGAATAGGACTGGTCCCAGCACTGATCCCTGTGGTACCCCACTGGTCACTCTTCCCTCTGTGGAGTGACAGCCATTTACCACCACCCTCTGTGTCCTGCCGCCCAGCCAGTTACCTACCCACCACAGTACTGTCCTGCCCACACCCATATTCCCCAGTTTGTGTAATAGTCTTCTATGTGGCACAGTGTCAAAGGCCTTGCTGAAGTCCAGATAGGCCATGTCCACTGCCCTCCCCTGATCCACCTCCCTAGTCACCCAGTCAAAAAATTCAATGAGGTTGGTCTGACATGACCTCCCCCTGGTGAAACCATGCTGCCTTGGGTCCTGTAGTCCACTGACAACCAGATGTTCCACCAGTCTCTCCTTCAGTAGTGCTTCCATGATCTTCCCCACTACCCACTTCCCCAATTAGTTACATAAAGTAAGAAACATGTAGCCAGTACAGTGTATGAAAGATTTTGCAACAAATGAGTACACTCATGACATTCCACAGCAAAGCAACAGCAGTCCAGTACTTGAAAGAGCAGTCCACGTTTGAATACAATCAAGATATTTCGCAGTAATATGACAAACAGTTCCCAGTAGGTAAGTCCATTGGATTGTCACTTTGGGTCAGCTCATTATAGGCAAGTCCAGTGTGCAAACCCATAATGACTAGGTCTCTAGCCTGGGATGGGTTACTATAGAAACAAGAACTGTTGGTAGCAAGTTTATAGCTGTGGGTTTGATGAGAGGGTTCTACAAGACAGTTGTTGGTACAGGAAGACTAGTTGTTAGGTTTGCAGGGCCACTAGTAACTTTGTTGTGCTAAGCTCAGGTGCAGGAGCAAGTGCTCTTGCTAAACTGGTGCTCATGGAGCCCTTTTCGAAAGGTTCCCAGGGAGGTGTCCTCTGAAGGTGGTCAGGGAGAGCTGTTCCACAATGCAGCAGCTGCGTGAGTAAAGGATTTGCTTCCTGCTGAGTCCTTGTCCAGGTAGGGTTACCACCTTTTAAGAAGCCCAAAGTGGGACATTTCTTACTGAAACATGATTTTTCGCAGGACAGTATGTAATCTCGACCAATGCAACAGACTTGTTTTCTCTATATAATCAGAATTAAGGTTATACATTGCAGTTTCTTAATTGCTTCTATTGTTTCTTATCATTTTAAGGTGTTTTAGTTAAGGTATTGTAGTTTTCTGCAACATTTAGGGGAAAGTTAGAAAATATTTTTTCTGCTGAAAAGTCAGGACATGCAGTATTTTTCATGTTTTTTTTGCAGGACATAGCTACCCAAATCAGGACTGTCCTGCAAAAATCAAGACAGGTGGTAACCCTATACCCAGGGAACTTCAGAGACGTCGTCCAGAGGTGCAGAGCTGTCTACCAGAACACTTTGGGGGTGGTCAGTGATGAGTTTGAATGCATTGCATAGAAGTGTATATTGCAGTCGGAGGCAGAAAGATGGCCATTTCAGGAGAGACCATATGATGCAGAGCAACTGGTAACATCTCCACTTCATCGCTCCAGCCACCTGTTCATCACAAGTTAATTTTTCACTACCAAACTATCACAGTTCTCAAGGAAACCTGGTTGGAAGACTCAACATTCTGCTACCTATCTCCAAGAGCATTTTTTCACCTTATGGAGGCAGAAATGAGGAAAGCTTACCCTCGGCACACCCCCCCGCAGTTACACCGGAGAAGGCCCCAAAGAAACCCAGGGCTGCTAGTGCCACGGAGCCACATGGTTTGATTACTACGCCGCAGGAAAAAGAACCACTTACCCTCACCAGATTTTTAGAGGAACATAAACCTTTTCAGGAGGAGATGCGCTCCATTTCATCAGAATTAAAATCTCTGGCACAAGCTATGGAGGACATTTCGACAAGAACCTCAGATAGTGAAGCCCGCATAAACTCGCTGGAAAAAAGTTGAAAAAGTAGGCCCAGATCTGATCGCCACCCGGCCAAAAATGACCAAAATGGAACTTAAGATTGAAGACCTTGAGGGCTGCAGCCGTAGAAACAACGTGGTCCTCATAGGTCAGCCGGAAAATGAAGAGGGACTGGATGCTATACTTTTGTCCAGAAACTGGTAGGGAAGATTGCAGGCCCCTCTCCTTTTGGGCCTAAATATGTAATAGAGAGCGCGTACCGATCTCCGCACCCTATCCCCCCAGTGGGAGCTCAGCCTAGACCACTAATCCTCCACTTCCTCAACTATCTTGAACACCAACATTTCCTCATGAATGTAAGGGAATTGCAGGAGGTCCGCTGGGAGGGGATCAATATACGAGTGGCATAGGACCTACCAGCATCAATTAGGCTCAGAAGAACAGCCTTTCACCCTCTAGTCTCAAAAATCATAGCTGCGGGGATCAAATTCCACATGAACTACCCGGCGAGGCTCCAAGTGCAAGCCGCCAGCTCCTGCGTGTCCTATGAAGATCCTGAGATGACCCTGACAGGCCTCAAAGCAACCCTTCCTAACCTTTCTCAGGACACTTGAAATGGCCTGGGATCTCTGCTAATTTGCTTCCTCAGAAAAGCTAGTAATGGTGAAACTGAATTATTCAGCTCCTTAGTACTGCCCTAAATTTGGGCCATGAAGCACCGATTTACCATTTGCATTCAAGCGACTGCTGACTTTACCGGTTATGAGGGCTGAATACAACAAAAAGAATACACCGTGTTCTTGCCTAGCGTGCCCTTCCACCAGGATGTATCAGCAGATTTAAATCTCCAGTTTACGCCAGACTGAAGATCCAGAGAAGGCCCTGATAAGGCTCATCTGGTCCCCTCTTGACCTTTTCAGGACTTTGGAACAGGCCAGTGATCTTTGCCAAAATGCCCCCCCCCCCCCGAGAAACCAGTCCAGTTAAACTGTATTACACAACCTCCTAATAATGCCATATATTGGGTTAATGGAGTATTAGTTTACCGTCTACATGTAAATGACTGCTGATACCACTGTTGATGTGGTGCTCAACAGCACAAAAGAATACATAGTGATCCTGTTATATATGTCCCCCTTGTTAAAACCAAATTGTGATTATTTAATGGACGTTTCCACGATGGTGTGAACGATTGTACATGATTCATAATCTCAAGATGCTATAACGTACATCGTTCACTAGATGGTGTGAATCACTTATAACAACGCATATTAGACAAATTGGGCTGACTGTGATTTCAGGGTTTTAAATAATTGATTAGCAGTTTTTTTCTTGGGACTATACTAACTGTACAGAAAGTATTTATATAGATTTTCTAGAAGTGCTGTGTTTGTTAAACACAGTGAGGCAAGAGCTATGCATTTTCACTAAAGATTTAGCACTTTTATGAGCAAAACGCTAATCAATTTGTAGAGTTAAATAAATCCCTGGATTTGGTCATTTTTCTTTTACACAGATGGCTATTTCACAGCTGTAACATTCTGAAGTTTTCTCTATTTTCCAGATAAACTGGGCTGACTGTGATTACATGATCAAGCTAGATTTCCTTCTGCCTTAAGGACTGTTAATTAAAGGCCTTGAAGTTTCATTTGTTTCCCAGCTGTTTAGGTTGGGGATTAGATGGAACAATGCCATTCTTAGGTCGATGTTAAGACCGTTGCTGTATTTCCTCAGGACGCAAATATATTTTATTTTGGGTAGTCCTGTACTTGATTTTATAGCTAAAAAGCAATATTAATAGCCTAATGAAACATTAGCACGGGAATAATGTCTAGTGTGAGGCTATATGACATATATACAGTACCTACGAGTACTACTGCAGCAGAATGTTTCTTTAACAAATGTTTAATAGTTATTAGGGTAATAGAAGTTGCTGTGTTTGTTGTAAAGAACAACTTTCAGGAGGAATGCTGTCACAAGGGTGTTTTTATTTGTTTCCCTTGCGGCAGACCCCTCCCACCCCAGGTGTATTCCTGTCAGTTTATGAATAGTGGGATTCATTTTGGGTGGCTAGAGGGCGGGAAGGAGCGGTGAAAAGGAGTTCTGCAAAGCGCAGTGTGTGACAATAAGGGAGGTGGGGAGGGTAGGGTTATTTGAAGCTTGGGAACCTTAGGCATATGGAACATGATTATTTGGGTCACAAGGGTAAATATGGGGTTTTAGCTGGGATCAAGGAAGAGTGGGTGATCAGCACAGAGAGAGCACTGACCAGGACACTAGAAATATATCTACAACCTACAAGATCTGATGATTTCACACATGACAGGGCTTGGAAATATGGCTAGGGATTGGTCTCTGGCCTCACGGAACATTAAAAGGGCTAGAAAGAAAATTAAGCAATATAAAATATTGAAACACCTCAGTTTACTGAAGGCAGAGATCATATTCATTCAAGAATCTCATTTACTAGACTCGGCGGCTATACAGATGAGGAGACAACAGACAGGACAGATTTTTTCTGCAGAGGGGACTACCCAGAGTTGTGGTGTCATGATACTGATAGCAAGAACAGTTCCATTTTCCCCTGTTCAAATTATAAAGGACCCGCAAGGTAGATTCGTGCTGGTTAGGGGTAAAATACATACTACTGAGATATTACTGGGAAGTGTGTATGGCCCAAATATGGATACTCCAGGGTTCTTCACGCATCTAATTACTATCCTAATGCCATTCCTTTCTATCCTGGTAATTATTGGGGGGGGTCTTAAATTTGATCCTTGACCTTGTCGTAAGGGACTTTCCCCAGCCCAAAGGGCACTTAGGGAATTAATGGACCAAATGGGCCTGTGTGATGTTTGGTGAGTCCTGCATCCTTAGGATAGGGGCTACACCTTTACTTCGAAGGTCCATGGAATGTCATGCCGTATTGACTACCTACTGATTTCTCAATCCCTGCACCCAGGGGTATTGGACTCAACCATTCACCCAGGCCCTCCTTCAGACCATTCCCTGACTGCTTGTCAGATTTCCCTTTCCTCTCTCCCCAAAGCTTCGGGGACGCTGGAAATTAATAATCAAATTTTAAAGGACCCTGAAGTAACCAAATATATCTCTAACCAAACAGAACAGTTTACTAGTATTAATCAAAACTGTACTAATAGGCCCGATATGGAGTGGTGCACATTGAAAGCATACTTAAGAGGTCTCCTGATTAGTACAGCATCAAATAAAAAAAAAAAAAAAAAAAGAGAAAAGCAGTTGATGGTCACCCTCTCCCAAATAAAAAATATAGAAAGTAAACTTTCTCATCACTCGACCGATCAAATTAGACAGGATTTGGCTAAACTCACAAATTCATACTTAGAACTTCTTAGAGACCAAGCTGAGTATGCAATTTTAATAGCTCAAGCATCTTACAGATCAAGGAGAAAAAGCTGAATGCTTGCTTGCCCTGCGTATTAAACAGCAGGAATCTTCACAACTGGTAATGGCAATTCACTCACAAACTGACGGTACATTAAAATCCTTCCCAATGGAAATTGGCACAGAATTTAGCCTTTACTACAAACAGCTGTATAGTCCAATGCCAAATCCTCTCTCAGATCCAGAACTAGAGAGATACCTACAAGACTCCCATCTTCCCTCCCTTTCAGAAGGACAACATTCTCTTTTATCCCCTTTATCAAACACAGAACTGGCAAAAGTAATCAAAGATCTTACTTCAGATAAAACCCCAGGGCCGGATGGGTTTTCCCACAATTTTTACAAAAAATTTGCTGATCAGCTTATCCCCTTACTTTTACCATTATTCCAGCACATTTTATCAGGGGCAGAAGCCGATAAATATTTGTTTGAGGCCTTGATTGTCCTCTTGCTGAAGCCTGATAAAACCGCCGAACTTGTAACAAGTTACCGACCAATTTCACTTCTCAATCAAGACATTAAAATTCTGTCTAAATTATTAGCAGACCATATTAATAAAGTTCTCCCTGATCTAATAGGCCCAGAACAAGTAGGATTCATGAAGGATAGATCCTCTACAGATCATCTACATACACTGTCTCACGTCTTCTCGGTGTCCAGAGATGCAGACTTTCCAGCAGCTTTGGTTTCTCTGGACGCTGAGAAGGCTTTCGACAGGGTTAACTGGAACTTTTTATTTTATACCCTTAAAGCATTTGACTTCCCATCGGACTTTCAGAAGTGGATATCCACCTTATACAAATCTCAGACTACCAGGGTATCAGGAAATGGAACTGACTCTGAACCATTTCCCCTACAATCTGGTACGAGGCAGGGTTGTTCCCTCTCACCACTGCTTTTTAACCTCTACCTGGAACCTCTGATACGAAGGCTGACTGACTGTCAGAGGATTCAAGGTATATCAATCCAGGGTTATGAAATCAGGATATCTGCTTATGCCGGTGACCTTCTCCTTCAAGTAATTCATCCAACCACCTCCATTCCCCCCATGTTAGATATCAACAGAGAATTCAGTAAAAAAGTCTAACTATAAGCTAAACACGAATAAAACAGTTGTGTTTCCCCTTAATCATAAAATTCTTAAAAACAAAGTAATAGCTTTGGAGCTTTCCTGGAAATGTGATTCCCTTAAATATCTAGGAATAGAACTTGCAAAAAATCCAATACACCTTCAAAAGCTGAATTTAGACTCTCTGATACACACGATTACCCAGGATTTGAAACGATGGTCCCATCTCCCACTGTCCCTATGGAGGAAAATCAATTTGATCAAGATGAACGTCTTTCCTCATATTTTTTACCCACTGAACATTTGGCTTCCCCTTTCCTGGTTCAAGAAAATTCACAGTATAATTACAGATTTTATTTGGTCAGGCAAAAGGACAAGAATAGCCTTTCATAAACTAGCTGTCCCGAAGGTTAAAGGGGGCTTACGCCTCCTACATATTGGTCTGTCCTACTTGGCGAGTCATGCAAACAAATATCTTCAGTGGGTTTCCGAGGAAAACCTACAAACCACCTCCCTATCCACACCAATTTAGCTTAAAATAGAAATAGCCCAAATAAAAGTTCATGGTCTGTCTCCTTCCAATCTTCTGCACACAAAATTAAAAATCTTCCCTTCACACCTAAAGACTTGCCCTATAGCCATCTCTATAAGGGTACACCCTCAACTGTGCTAATTTCTTAAAATATGATCTTATGAGAGATCTGGCACAAACAGTATGGAGAAACCCTAACTTTAAGATAGATGGTAAAATACTCTCTCCTCAATTGCTACCTAAATTGGAGGGCTGCTTAATAACTCAACTTATAAAGGGAGATGGGACTTGGCTTTCCTCAGTAGAAATCATAAGAAAATTCAATATTCCAAATTTCATGATCTTTACAGTGTTTCAATTTAGACATCTCCTGTTGAAAGTCTTAGGGACAGTCCCCCCACAATCAGCAAAGATTTATTTTAGCAACAATCTGTTCCCAATAGCAGGACTTCCACGTGCAGTGTCCAAAGCGTATGGATACCTATATGATTGGGTTTACTTGGATTTTTTTGGTCCCACTGGTTTTTGGTCCACCTATTTCCCAAGTGTAACTATAAACTGGTCTGCTTTGTGGCACAATTGGCATAAATTCATTACCCAAGATAGGCTCCAGTTAATGCAGTTTCAGATCTTGCACAACCTGTATTACTCCCCACAAAGACTAGCTAAACTTGGTTTGGTGTCCTCCTCTGCATGTACAAGATGCATATTAGAGGAGGACTCAGTACTCCATATCTTCTGAGCCTGTCCTAAAATTGCCCCCCATGTGGACCCTCATAAAGCAAAGAGCTGATCCCCTTTAGGGATTGAGTGACCTGTTTACAGCACAGATTTGCCTTCTAGGGGATTTCTGTACTCAACTGTAAATACTACATGGCTTTAATATCAATGTCCCTTAAAAAATTGGTACTGAGACACTGGAATGATCAGGAAGATATCTTGTATGTTGAATGGTTAAACAAGTTCTTGGCAAACCTCAGAAGGGAGAAAGTAACAGCAAGCCTTCACAATAGACTAAAGAGATTTACAAAAATTTGGGGGCCCTTATACACTCTTTATTCCTTATGCTGATGGATATGGTGCCTTATTAAATCAAATCAATACTTTTATATTAGTCGACTGCTCTGTGCCAGGGAGGAGATGGGAAGGAGGGAAGGGAGGGTAGGGAGGGATGGAGGGAGAAAGGTATTACCAGTATTATCATGTACATATTGTCTGGAATACATGTATGTTATGGAACCTTTCTCTATATGGAAAACTTAATAAACTTTGAATTGAAAAAAGATGGCCAGTTCAGGGAGGCCAATGCCGCACAGTGATACTAACATACTAACATACTAAAATGCCAGCAGAATAGGCCTAACGGTCTTTCGTGTCTGCTCGTTTGGTCAGACCCCAAACTGGGTGCTGACCTTGCTGTCCCCCTCGCCTTCTATGGCTTCTCCCTTCCCAGATATTCTTGCTGCATTGGATTTTGCTTCCAGAACCCTTCCCCTGTACCTGTCCCACCCCCTCTTGAACCCCTCCACTGTCTCTGCCTCACCAGCCCCCTAGGCAGTGCATTCCATGGCTCCACCACCCTCTCAGTGAAGTAGCACCTCCTCCTTTCTCCCCTGAATCTTCCCCTCCAGCTTCCACCCATGCCCTAGTGGCCCCCTCCTCCTTCCTTCAAGCACCTGACTGTTCCTCCCTATTTACCCTCTTCATGTACCTGAAGACCTCTATCATGTCCCCCGGTCCCTCTCTCTTCCAATGTGTACATATTTAGCTCTTGAGCCTCTCCTCATAGGTCCTGTCCCCCAAGCCCCAAATCATTTTGGTTGCCCTCCTCTGGACCCTCTCCAGGAGGTTAATGTCCCTCTTTAAGTGTGGCCTCCAAAACTGCACGCAGTACTCAAGGTGCGGCCAAGCAGTTATACAGAGGTAGTATGTCGCCTTCTGTGGGACATCGTAGCAAAGCGTGCTATTTTATTGTAAAGTGTTTGCATCCTGTTTTGTGATTCCCTGTATTACCGGTGTGGCATACATCAGAGTTGGGAGAAGGATGTTTTTTGCTATGGTGACCCTGGTCTCGGGGATCAACTATGGATTCAGGTGATAGAGTAGCCCAAGTGTTTTTTTTTTTTTTTTTTTTATATAATTTCATTTTATTTCAAGTTTTTTTCCACATAGAGACAGAGGGGGAAAACATATAAATGTGTTCTCCCTTGCAATATATACACAATGATACATGATGGCAGTTTTAATAGTAGATTTTTATCCCCATTTCTCTTCATCCTCCCTTTTATTTTTTTTCCCTTCTTATCACCCACCTACCTCTCCCTCCCCCACCAAGTTATATTACAGGCAATGGCTTCTCTCTCTGATGTCCTTTGAGGGGCATTATTCATCTAATCATTAGCAGACCTCCATCTCCCCTGCATATTGTATAACTAGTAATTAGAGATTAAATTATAAAGATTAACCATTTAAGCCTCATCCCTTAGTCAGCTTCAAGAACTAAAGGTAGGGTCAATCTTTGAATAGTAGTGTACCCAGCCCTGCCATTTCTGCATGAGAAAGGAACCTCTGCCCCACAATTCTAGGTTGAAGCGCTCAGATGCATAAATCTCACACATAATTTTTCTCCATTCTTGTATTGTTGGAATCAATGGAGACATGCAACATCGAGTAATTGTCTTCTTGGCAGCTAGAAGACAAACTGGCAGTACTGTAACCCCCCCATGGAGGAGTGTGGCCCGGGAATATCCCCCAATAAAAATTGTTCTGTTGTGAGTTCAATAGGTTTGGTAAAAAAGCTTGAAAGCTCAATTTGGAGAGAGGAAATAGGGTATAAGGTAAGGGCAGAGCCAAAACACGTGACCAAGGGTAGCCACCGTACAACCACATAGTCTCCAGCAGTGCCCATATTCCTCAGGGAGGTATTTGAGGAGAACAGCCGGGGACCGGAAAAATCAGGAACGGCATCTCCACGCAAACTCCCTCCAGTGGGGGGTCACCGTTGACCTAGTTTCCGTTAGTGCATAGAGTGACCAGGTTTCCATGGAAATTTCTAGGTTAAGGTCTTTTATTCCATTCATTGAGGATAGATGTAGTAGATTCCTGCCTTTCATTTTCTCAAGTCTCTGTAAATTAAGCCAATTATGTGTGTACCTAGGTTACCCTTTGCAGCCTCCATAAATACAGGTTACTCACCTGCAACAGGAGTTCTTGGAATGGTATATGTTGTTCATCCACACTTCTTAGCAGGTACCTTGTCGCTTTAAATGTTGCCGGAAGGTCTTCAAGCTGGCTCCTCCCACCCACCCAGGTGGTAAAACCCTCAGCTCCGCCCCATGACGCTAGATCTAGCCCGCTGGAAGCCAGGTTGTGTGTCGAAGCCGGGGAGGTCGGGTGGGTTGTCTGGATGAACAACATATACCATTCCTGGAACTCCTGTTACAGGTGAGTAACCTATATTTCTAGGGACATGGATATGTTGTTCAATCCACACTTCTTGGCAGACTCCTAGCAGTTCTCCAGGAGTAGGGAGGCAAGGCGTACACCCCCTACTTGGGAAATAAAGACTGGAGAACCGAGGTCCCAAAACCAGCATCCCGGCGTGACTCAAGGTTGATGTCGTAATGGGTAATGAAGGTGTGTGCTGACTTCCAGGTAGCAGCCCTGCAGATTTCCTGGATAGGGACGTCCCTGGAAGCAGCCACCGAAGCAGCGGTATGGCAGGTAGAATGAGCTCTTATCCCTCTGGGAGGCTCCATGCCCACCAACCTATAGCAGAGCTCTATGCAAGAGGTGACCCACCTGCCTATCATCCGCTTGGCTGCAGGTCTGCCAGGTGCGGCTTCCGCGTAGGAGACAAACAGCTGGTGAACCTCTCCCTGAACTTCAGCCGTCCACCTTTATAATAAGCAGCCTTCTAGGGTCCAAAGTATGGAGCCTATATTCGGCCTCCGAGGTGTGATTGGGGTAGAACACCGCAGAGTCAACACCTGGTTAAGGTGAAACTCCGACACCACCTTCAGAAGGAATTTCGGATGGGGCAGGACAACCTTGTCCCTGTGGAAGACCAGATAAGGAGACTCGATGGAAAGCGCCTGGAGCTCTCCCATCCTTCTGGCTGACGTGATAGCCACCAAGAAGGCGGTCTTCCACGACAGGTGAGAGATATCACACCTGTGCATCGGTTCGAATGGCTTGCCCATGAGCTCAGCCAGTACCAGCAGTAGATCCCACGGAAGTGGAGGTTCTCGCACCAGAGGGGATATGTGATCAAGACCTTTGAAAAAGCACCCGACCACCTTCTCCTGCGCCACTGACTGCTTGCCGGCCCACGCCCGGTAAGCAGAGATGGCCGCCAGGTGCACCTTAAGGGTCGTCGACCAAAACCCAAGCTGAGAAAGGGACCACAGGTAGTCCAGAATGCTAGCCAAGGAGCAGGAGGAAGGGCCCAAGCCCTTGCCCTGACACCAGATGGAGAATCTCTTCCACTTAAAGGTGTAGCATTTCCTGGTCGACTCCTCACAGGAAGCATCAACGACGTTGAGGACCTCGTCGGAAAGACCCAAGGCCTGGAACTCTAGCCGCTCAGGAACCAGGCATTGAAGGTCCGGATGGAATACCTTCCCCTGGTTGACTGAAATCAGGTCCGGGTGGGCTGGAAGCCGCCTCAGGAGCCTGGAGCCGAGACTGAGGAGATCTGGATACCAGAACTGGCGGGGGCAGTCTGGGGCTACCAGAATCACCTGCGCCTTGTCCCTCCTCGCCTTGAGAAGCATCTTGTGGATCAAGGGAAATGGGGGAAAGGCGTAGAAGAGGCCCAGGGTACACGGCCTCGAGAAGGCATCCCCCTGCAGCGAGCCCTGCTGAGGGGGCGGCATGAAACAGCCTCAGCTTTGCATTCTCCCTGGAGGCAAAGAGGTCCACCTGAGGCATGCCCCAGTGGGAGAACAGATCTTGTACTACCTCCGGCAGGAGAGATCACTCATGGAACGCAGCCCCTATCCGGCTTAGGGCATCGGCCAGAATGTTGAAGGCTCCTGCCACATGGATGGCGAGGAGATCCGCCTCCAGGCTGCGCACGAGGGACCAAATGCGAGAGTCCGGACAGGGGCATGGAGCGCCCCCCGCCCTGGCGGTTTAGGTAGTACATGGTCGTGGTGTTGTCCGTCTGGACCTGGACCACTTGACCTCATACAAATGGAGCGAAGGCGGTGAGGGCTAGTCAGACCGCTCGGAGCTCCAGCAGGTGGATGTGGCATCGGGACTCCCGAGGGGACCAGAGGCCATGCGCTCTGTGCTCCCCCAGATGGGCACCCCAACCCATCAAAGAGGCACTGGTCGATAGAGAGACCATCGGCTCGAGGCGGACAAACGGGACGCCCTCCTGCAGATGAGCCAGAATGGTCCACCACTGGAGAGCATTCCACAACTCCTGGGTCACTGTCACTGGCTGATCCAAGGGATCGGAGTGCTGTGATCACTGGCCGGCCAGTCCTTATTGTAGGGGACGCATGTGCCAACGGGCCCAATGAACCACGCTGGTGCAGGCCGCCATGAGGCCCAGGAGGCGCAGGAAGTCCCGGGCAGGGCGCAATTGCCCAACCTGAAATGATTGGGCAAAGGAGGAAAGAACCTCGGCCCTGTCCGACGGGAGCCGTTCTATGGCTTGCAGAGAGTTGAGCTCTGCCCCGATGAATTGGATCACCTGCTTTGGCATGAGTTCCAACTTGGCCTCGTTGATGAGGAGGCCAACTTGAGCGCAGACCTGGAGGGCCAGATCCCTGGACCACTCCACCTCCATTCTGGAGGAGGCCATAATCAGCCAGTCGTCCAGGTAGGGGTACATCCGGAACCTTCGGCACCTCAGGAATGCTGTCACCACTGCCATGCACTTGGTGAAGACCCTGGGAGCTAGAGAGAGGCTGAAGGGCATTGCCCAGAACTCGTAGAGGGACCCCTCCACCCTGAAGTGGAGGAATCGCTGGTGGGACGGACAGATTGGGATGTGAAAGAACGTATCCTGGAGGTCCAGAGAACAGAACCACATGCCTCGTTCCAAGGATGGAATGATCTCAGCCAGAGTGACCATCCTGAAGGTTCGAGACCTTAGGAACCTGTTCAGGTTGTGCAGGTCTAGAATGGGGTGCCAGCCCCCGCCGTTTCAGGACCAGGAAGTACCTGGACACAAACCCTGGGTCTGGTGGAGGATCCGCCACTTTCCTGATCACCTCCTTTTTGAGGAGCAGGGCAATGTCGGCTCGACGAGCCAACAGAGAGGCTGTGGATCCCATAGCCCCCCCCGAGGGGCAATGGCTCGGAAAGGCGGGGCCTGCTTGAACTCCAGAGGCAGACCCTTTCCTACCACCTCCAACACCCAGCGGTCCATGGTGATAGCAGACCAGGCGGAAAGGAAGTGGCGGAGCCGTCCCCCCACTGGGGGAACCCAGGGGGAAGCGATGAGGTCGGGGGCGACACCCCTCAACCCATCACTGGGCAGGCTTGGAGGAGGGACCGGCCGAGGGACCTCCTGGGCCTTTTCCTTCCGGCTTCCTGGTAGAGAAAGCTGCAGACTTGGCTTTGGGGTGCCAAGTGCGAGCCTGCTGGCCCTGCTGCTGGTGTTGCTGGGCCGGACGTGCTGCACGGGCAAAAGGACGAAAGGACTTATGTTGCTGTCGACGGCCTTTGTCCTTCTGAGCAGACATGACAGAGTCCAAGGTGGCATTGGACTTTTTGATCCTCTGGAGGTGACCTTCCACTCCAGGGCCAAATAGGTCAGTCCCCAAGAAGGGGACGTCTGCCAGCTTGTGCTGGGTATCCGTCGTGAAGGTGGAAATCCTCAGCCAGGCCCTGCGGCGCATGGCCACTGCGACTGATCGGGCACAGGAGTCTCCAATGTCTACAGCCATTTGGAGTTGCTGCCCTTCCCTGGTCCCGCACCTGCCTGACCGTGGTCTGCAGGTCAGCTGGGAGATGAGGGATCAACCCATCCAGGGAGCCCATGAGGGCGTGGGAGAAGTGTGCCATCACAACGGCCGAGCTGGCCTGACGGAGGCCGAGGGAGGACGCAGCATAAACCTTGCGCCCGGCATAGTCCAGCTTTTTGGAATCCTTGTCGGGGGGCTTATCCACATCCCTAGCATTTCCAGAATGCTGGAAAACGCTATCGGTGACCAACCCCTCCGCAGAGGGGTGCTCCGAAAAAACTGGACAAAGAGCCAGTAGGGACCGCATACTTCCTGGCCATCCTGGTCAAGGCGCAGGACAGGGAAGCCGGACGCTGCCAAAGCTCCAAGGCTGGCCAACAATGGCTTGCACATCAAGACCCCATGGAGAATCCCTTGGTCCAGAATCTCCGTGAGGGGATACTCTGCCCTTTGAGACGGGCTTGAGCTGCATCTGGGTGGACTCCGAGAAGAGCCGAAGTAGACCCATGAACGAGGATGGTCTCTCGTCCAATGACTGCCCCCCCGAGGATTCCAGGTCAACTGGCCTGGAAAATAGGGAGGAGTCATCATCCGACTCCGAGGAGTCTGCAAAGAGCTGCCTGGGGCCTGAGCCACCCTCCACCTGCCGAGGACGATCGGGAGTGAGGGTGACCGACAACCGATGGGGCAGACCCAGACCCGACCGAGAATCCTTGGTCGGAGCCCCCGATTTCAGTTGTGGAGGCGGAGGTTCCACCAAAATTGGTGGGGCAGCTGGTTTCGGCCGTACAACCGGCCCAGGCTTGGGCACTTCGACCACCGCGAGGGGTTGCTTCGGTCTTTCGGGTGACAGCCACTTAATGGCCGGGAAAGGCGACGGCGTCGGCTTGTTCCCGAACAGAAGGAGCTGCTGCCACATTAAGTCCTCGTAGCGTCCACGCAGCTTGCGCCGAAGCCTTTCCTCTTCCGAGGAGGAAGACAAGGATGAGCGGCGTCGCTGCTTTCCTCGGTGCCAAGACCGAGACTGCCGATGTTGGCGGGATCGGCTGGACCGAGAGGAGGTCCAAGACCGAGACCGAGACCCTCTGTGTTTCCGAGAGCAGGTCTGGGAGGGAACGGGGGAAACCCGCTCCTCCCTCGGCTTGGAAGGCTTAACCGGTGACTCCGGCACAGGAGGCTCAGACAAGTCCTCGGTTTCCACTGGGAGAACCGGTGAAGTAGGGTTGTCGGCTTCACTAGTCGACAGTCCGTCCGATGGGTTGAGAAAAATCTCGACCGCGTTAACGGGTGATTCGGCCGGCTGACCTGACGGGGACACCTTGCAGCCAGCGGCCTTAGCCGCAACCTCGACCGAAGCTGATTGTCGACTGTCCAGGGAAGGGGACCTCTCCCGCTCCCAGGAACGTCGACGGTGGGACTTACCCTTCGAGTCCTCCTTTTTTGACCGAGAAGAGTGTCTCAATGGCCCCTCACCTTTCGTGGAGAGGGACTGACAAAGCTCCTTGAAGGAAGCTGTGTAGGAGGATCCCAGAGAGAGTGGGATAAATGCCACGACCAAGGAAGAAGTGGATGCGCCTGAGCCACCTCTTCCTCGAGGGCGATCATCTGCTCCAGCTGCTCAGCCGAGCCAGCCATCAAGGAACCGTCAATGGCCTGACTTCTCACCCGGATAACGCTTCGGGCGCCCAAGTTGTAGCCGGCAACAACAGTCTTCAAGGACATTACGAGAAAGAAGCATACAACTCGCAGGGCCTGCGGATCGTGGTCAAGACCGAGGCAATAGACACACATGGAGTGCAGATCCGCCCTGGACATCTTTCTGCTCTGCATGGCAAACGCCGAAACCGGAGCTTCGATTTTCATCGCAGCCATACAAGGGAAGAATTAGACCAAGTCTTGAGAATTTCAAAATTATTTTCGGGCGAACCGAAGAGTTAGGATCCAGTCTATACGCAGAGTGTTAAGGAGGAAACCTGAGCTTCCAAGCGGTAAGGAAGATCTGGCGTCATGGGGCGGAGCCGAGGGTTTTACCACCCAGGTGGGTGGGAGGAGCCAGCTTGAAGACCTTCCAGCAACATTTAAAGCGGCAAGGTACCTGCCAAGAAGTGTGGATTGAACAACATATCCACGTCCCTAGAAATAACTTTAATAGATTTGGGGTGGGGAAGGGAATACCGGGTTGGATAATTCTATTGCGTAGAATATGGTTACGGATTTGAAAGTATCTAAACAGTTCAGACTTTGAGTGAGATTGGGATTGGAGCTGCTCGAAGGAGAGAATACCCTGAAGGGGAGAGAAATTGAAAGACATGAGAGAGGCCCAGTTTCCTCCATAAAGCAAAAGCCTGATCCATAAAGATGGGGCAAATGTTTCATCTTGAGAAATAAGTTTACAATATTCATAAATCTTTAGTATAGGGCCTGCTTTTCTCATCCGCTTCCAAAGCTTTTAAGTTTGAGATGTAATATTTGTGAGTTCCGAGGACGAAACTGATCTCTCCTCTGAAGAAAATAGTATTCTCTTAATTCGAAAAGCTCATTCAGGTGGAATTCAATGGTTTTCCAAGGAGAGCTGTATGATTCAGTCAACCACTGTATAATTGTTCGTAAAAAGGCTGCTTGGGCATACAATCCAAAGTCCGGAAGATTAAGACACCCCTGAGCCAGGGACAGCTTCAGAATTGAAAGCCTAATTCTTGGGTGGTTTTTACCCCACAGGAAACCTGAAATCATTCTATCCCAAGATTTAAAGTACTATTTCGATGGGTAAATAGGGATGGTCTGCAATAGATATAGTATGCGAGGGAGAATATTTATGTGGACAATCTCAATTTTTTGATGAAACGGAAAGAACCCTGTTGCCCATCTATCCATATCAGATTGGATCTGTATTGTCAGAGGTTCATAGTTGTTTCCAAAACTCCTACGTCTCGCGGAATTTGTAGGCCTAAGTAATTTATTTTGGTAGCCAACCACTTGAAAGGGTAGGTTTTCTTCAATTGTGGAGTCTGTATATACTTAAATGTCTGCTTTTACTGACCTTAGTTCTGTACTTCCACCTGATTTTTTTCAAAGAGGAGGACACATCAATTTCCCCTATCTCCTTTGCTCCCACCAGCCACCCTCACTTCTACTTTAAAATCGGTCAAGATGTACCAGGTCCACAGCTATGTTACCAAAGCCATCAGCAAGTCCAGATCCAGCAATGACTCTCTTGACCTCAAACTTCTATCACTCACCATTGAAGAAGTACTCATGCCACTGACCAGAATCTTTAACCTCTCATTCAGATTAAGCCAGTTCCTGGACAAATGGAAATCTTCCACGGTAACCCCTATTCATAAAAGTGATGTCAAAACTGTACATGAGAACTTCCATCCAATTTCCATCCTACCTCCACTCTCCAAGGCCCTGGAGTGTATTGTTGCAGACCAACTTACTGACTTCCTGGACAAGCATAACATCCTGTGCAGGCAGCAACATGGCTTTAGAAAGGGTCACAGTACCTCTACGGCACTACCTGAATTTATCAGCACCATCCACCACTCTCTGGACAACAGACAGCTAACTGGGTCTACTTTCATCACTCTAACAAAGGCCTTTGACACCGTCAACCACCGTCTTCTGCTTATCCAGCTTCAACTCGTGGGGCTCTCACCCAACTCAGTGAACTCGTTCAAAAGCTACCTAGACAACCGGTCCCAAAGAGTGAAAATCGCTGATACGCTCTTAGATGCCAGACCCATCCTCTCTGGTGTCCCAAAGGGTTCTATATTGGGCCCTCTCCTTTTCAGCCTTTTTTTGAACACTCTACCTGATTCCTGTCCAGAACAAATCTTACTCTACGCCGATGATGCAGTTATCCTAAGCTCCCACCATGATCCAAATCAGTTACAAGAGAACCTCCAGCAGGGTTTCACTGCAGTCGAAAACTGGTTCGAAAAGCACAAATTGATCCTAAACCAGAAACACACAAAGACAATGTTTTTCAGCAGCTGCCACAGCAAAAATAAACAGTATCACCTCTCCATAATTACCAAGTAAGGAGTCACCCTAGAACAAGTCCATACCTTTAAATACCTCGGCATCACCTCTCCATAATTACCAAGCAAGGAGTCACCCTAGAACAAGTCCATACCTTTAAATACCTCGGCATCACCTCTCCATAATTACCAAGCAAGGAGTCACCCTAGAACAAGTCCATACCTTTAAATACCTCGGCATCACCCTTGACTCTAAACTCACCTATGCTGCCCATATTAATAATGTTGCGGAAGTGGCAAACACCAGACTGGGTCTTCTGTTCCACCATAGAAAGTATCTAACCCCCAGAAGCCTTGTCTGCGGCCATCCAGAGCGCCACTGTTAGTGTTATAGACTATGGTCTCATTATCTATGGCTCTGCCACTGCCCCCTCTCTCAAACATGTTTCCACCTCCCTGAATAAAGCCTGTCGACTTATCACAAGAGTCCACCGTCTCACCCATACTTGCGACCTCTACTCCCAAACTGGGTGGCTGCAACTAAGCAACCGAATAAAGTATCAAACATGCATCACAGCAAAGAAAATAATGATGGGCAATGCCCCCCCCCAGGAGTCTGCTCCCTCCTTAAACAGAGAATCAACAACTGCAATACCAGGAGCTCTAAACCCCTAACCCTGCAAATCCCCCACTGTTGCACAACCCAAGGTCAAAAGTCCAATGCATATAGGGCTCCTAGCTGGCTGAACAGTCTCGCTACTGACATCTCTAACTCACCAACACTGGGCGCTATCAAGGCTAAACTCTGCCTCGCCCTACTTGGCTCAAGCACCTGTGACTGCTCTGCTTAATGCATTTTTTTCCTTACTACTGCCTATAGTCCCTGATGTCTGCTGTTGACCTCTCACCTAGCACTTCATCCTCCCACTGCTCAACAATGGCTCTTTCCCCTGTTCTGTTTCATGACAAAGCAGCCTGGCTGCCTTACTCAGTCCAACCCGCCCCTTGCCCATTCCCCTTGTACCCCCCCCTTTTCCTTTGCTTTCATCTCCTAGTGTTTCTTGCTTAGTCGTTGTAATAACATGTAATGCCAACTGTGTTACTGATTGTTGTATACTGTATCTTGAAACCTGCATGATCTTTATGTCTGTACTTACTGACGTGGAACCTCTGTAAAAGAGCCTCGGCTCAAAGGTATTGTGTAATCCTAGATTCAAATAAATATATTTTATAGTCTACATTGAGAATGGATATTGGATGATAGGATCCCGGATCTGAGGGATCCTCATTTGGTTTCGGAATGGGGGCAAGCATAGCAAAATCCCAAGAAGGAGGACATTGACCACCCTGGGAAATTTCCTTAAATAATGAGTGAAGTTTTGGTGTAAGCTCTTTATGGAATTTCTTACACCACTCCGAAGTATAGCCACCTGGCCCAGGGCATCGTCCCGAATGAAGATTTTTAATCTTATCCTCTATCTCAAGGGTTGAGATAGGGAAGTCAGTGTTTTAATCTGAAGAGAAGATAAAGTAGGAAGGCCAGCTTTTTCTAGGAATTTTCTGGCATCAGTTTGGTTGTAGGACGAGCTCGGGGAATACAATTTAGAGTAGAAATCAGAGAAATTTTCTAGTAGAGTCTGGGCAATGATAATGTCTTCTGAATTTCTTTTCTTCAGCTCCGATAAAAATATCTAGCACATACAAAGGCATCAGAAGGAACCTTTGGATACAGCATTGAGCGCTAGAGAACGCGATTTGTATTTGGCACAAGGCTGAGAGGGTGAGCTCCAAATTAATAAATAAATGCAAACGGAATTAATATACTGTGAAAAGATATTAAGCCTTAAAAGACAAAAGGATTGAATGTTAAATATTTGATTATTACAGATTGGGAATATAATCATAATCTTTAGTAAAGAATTCAAAAGGAATTGAGCAACAAGAAGGATAAAAGACTCTCAAGGTACGCTAGTAAAAAGGTGTTTAAGTTATTATACTTTGGTTACGCTTTTGGCGTGGTTAAAAGTTTGTGGCTATTATGAGTAAAGGAAGCCTTATAAAGATGATTTGATGTCCATTAATAATAGTAAGAATATATACAAGGCTTCTCATAAAGAATTACATTTAACAAGGAATTGTGATTGTAAGTATTATGGATTGTGATAAGTGTACAGATGGAATAAGGAAAACAATTAATCAAAAGTAATGTTTAAAAATATTTTTTGGTAGGGGGAAGAATTATTTTAAAGAAGTTTATTAACCAGCGGTGTTGAAAATTGCATGAAATAAGGTAGATATCTGCTATGTTAAGATTCTGATGAAATTTTAACTGAAAAAGTAAGGAGAAAATAAATCTAAAAATGCATTTGTATATTTTTTTGTGAAACAGATATATAAAAGAGCCCCGTGATCAAGCTCGTAGAAGCGAAACGTAGGGGCGTTGTTGTACAATAAAGAATGAGTTTAAGATATGAATAAGACTCCAGATTTTGCTGTGGTATAGAAATCAGAGAAAGCCTGTTGGATATGACCAGATGAATGATGTACTTTTCCTGTTGTGAGATTTCTGATTTTGAGAATGGTGGATGAGCTTTTCCTGGCCCTTAATCTGCGTGCCAGTTTCTTGGTACCTCGAGGGCCACCTTCATAGACAGACTGGTGGAGGTAGTGTAAAGATAGCTGTATTTTATTATCTAAAATCCGTCGCAGGGACGCCTTAGTATCTATAATTTGTTTCTGGAGATCAGTGTCTCCGTCCTGATATAGCATCTGGTAATCTAGGAGGAGAGCTGATAACCTTTGATGATCAGCTTCTCTTTCCTTATTCTTTTTTGAAGAATAAGCTATAATTTCCCCTTGGATGGTGGCCTTCATCGCGTCCCACTTCATAGATTCTGAAACCTCCGGATCTGCATTCTCTCTGAAAAAAAAAAGGGGTAGTCTGGATGAAATATTTTCTTGGAATTCCTTGTCCCCTAAAGTGGATATACATTTGGACAGCTGGTTCTGATTAATCTATGATTTTTGTAATATAAAAATGTGTTACTGAATGTCTCTCATGAGATGTGCTGAAATAGCCTGTGGAATGACACCCCCCCCCCAGGTTTTAGATACAAGGTGTTACCTGGAAGGCCAAGAGATAATTACAGGCTAGAAGAGGCCTAAATTAAGCATCTCCTCTTTATCTAGCTTAATTGCAGCTTGCCACATGACAGGATAGAAATATCCATTTTTTTGATGTTTAGAGGAGGAATAACCAGGTTATGTCACACTGGTGCAAAGTCATAAATGTTCCTCTGATGTCTGTAAAAGCAGGATGTTGCTCATGGATGAAAGAACTTAGAAATTAACCTTATTTAATTTTCTTTCTGAGTGATGACATCCTGGTTGTATAATTTTTATATTTTGACAGGGAGGAGCTAGGTGACCTTATGCAAAGAAGTTGGCAAAGCCAGTTTTAAAAGCTACAATATGCTAGCAGCACTATAAGAGATACATTAGATAGATCAAGTTTAATTGTCTGGTGATAGGAAACTGCACTTTTAAAATCTTGTTTTTATTATTTTAAGTGATTTGTATGTTTTGTGATATATGGTTCTGTGTTTTACATTTTACATTATCTATTTTTAAGTAAACATCTAATTTTTAAATAGAGTATTTGTGTCTTCCAAGTCCTTCTGTTTTTGCCTCTGATGCGTGGCTGGTTAAGAGTGCGACATCACTGTGCATGAGCTTATATGGTAATACCAAACTGGGAAAAGGTAAGAGTTCTCCGAGGTCTTCATTAGAGTTCTTAAGGGTTCATTTTGTACACCTGGTTAGGTGCCCGTAGGCGCAAGATATCTGGCCCCCCCTCCTCCCCGAAGAGCAGAATTATCTGAGCCTGTACATTGGGTACGCTAACAAGAGGTTCACAGTTTGAATCCCTCCAGAACTGAGACCAAAGGTTGATTTGAACCCATAAAACAGACAGGAGGGTTACCCTGTTTCTGTTTCCTGTTCACAATACTACGCTCGGAGGTTGACACTTTGGGAATAAAGTGCTGACCTGCTGAGTGGGATTGTGACAGACTGGTTGGCAGTGGTGCAAAGATTTTGGTATTACAAGCTCTGATTGTTCAGTGTGTCAGCTTTAGACTGTCAGCTCACTTGCAAAAAAAAAGAGCAGTAATTTTTTTAAAAAGGAAACAGAACTATATCACTTGACTTACAGTCGAGTTCCTACCTGTTTTACTTTATTTCTAAAGTGAAAGTCAGAGTAGCCGTAGTTAGAGAAGAAGATGGCTTCCAACTACAGCAGGCACACTGTAGACTACTTAAAGCAGTTGAGTGGGGACAGAGGAGTCTCGCTCGAGATGAAAGCCAGCAAACAGAACCTCGTGGATGCCCTAATGGTAGCAGATACCCAGAGCATCGAGTCACAGACAGTGACTGAAAAGGACCAAACCTTGAGTGCGGCAGGGCTAGCAGCCAGTACAGTGTCCAGATCCGATGAGGAGGGCAACAGGACCACCGCCAGCGAAGGGCCACAGCAGCAGGGGAAGGTCACCAGTATCCTGGATCCAGAAGTACTCCAGGCTGTAAACTGAATTGCGCAGAATGGAGCTGAAGTTCCAGAGGGAGAGGGACCATGAACAGCGGGAGGCAGACCGTGAGAAGCATGAGTGCCAGCAAGTTGCAGTGGAGAAGAGAGAGAGAGCGAGAACGCCAAGAGGCAGACCACGAGGAGCATGAGCACCAGAGGCAACATGAACTGGAGAAGCTACGACACCAACCACCAGCACAAGAGCAGGTAAGTGGCTTGGGTTTAACTGGGACTACAGGACTGGGTTACAAATTGAATTCCAAATTGATAGCCGAATTTAAAGAGAGGGAGGATATGGATGCATTTTTAAATTCTTTTGAAAAAGTTTGTATTCAGGCTAACATTCCTAGAGAGTCCTGGAGCATCAAGCTATTCCAACTACTTACCGGGAAAGCTCGGGATGCATTGGGTCAAATGGACAATGAGAACAGCGATGATTACAGCAAACTTAAAGCTGCACTGTTAAAAAAATTTGAATTAACTGCTGAATCATACAGAGCTAAATTCCGTAAGCTCAGGAGAAGCCCTGACATGAGCTACGAGGAGCTAGCCATGAAATGTCGTCAGTTTTTAAAACGTTGGTGGGAAGGAATGGAGGCAAATTCGTTGATAAAACTGAAAATGTGATTTTGTTAGAACAGTTTTATTGAGCATGTCCAGCACAGCTAAAAACCTGGCTGGAGGACCGAGATCCCAAAACAGTGCAAGAGGCTGCTGAACTCTCAGACCACTATGCAAAGAGCAGACCTGCTCTGAGAGCGAATGGGGCGGGCGTGGCAACGCAGAAAGGGAAAAGCTCGCCTTCAGGGCAGCTAAAACCCTCACTGCCTCCACTGAAACCAGTTAGCCCCAGGTTTCAGAGAAAAGATTTCTCCGAAAAGAGAAGTGAATGTTGGTTATGTAAAGAAACTGGGCATACTGCCAGACAGTGTCCCAAAAGAATGAGCAATAATACACAGAATGGTACTAGAAAAGAAATGGGTTGTTTGTGTGTCCCTGGAAGCATGCCTGTGAACATGAGGGAACACATGCACCCAGTCATGGTGAATGGTGTACAGACGCAAGGGTTAAGGGACTCCCTTACATTGGTGAAAGGGGATCTAGTAGAATCTGGTCAGCCTAAACCCAATAAATATGTCACTGTACAAGGGTTCACTGGTGAAGAGAAAACACTGCCACTGGCCAGTGTTCTCCTGTACTGGGGTGAAACAGGGGGAACTGTGCAACAGGTGGCTGTAGCCAAAACATTAGCAGTGGATGTGATCCTTGGCAACAATCTCAAACAGGGGATGGTATGGTATGTGCAGTTACCTGTAGCCAAGCGGCAAGGGAAAATTGTAGTTCTCTGAACCCCACAGAAGCCCTTGTGGAAACCACTGAGAGGCTGGTTCCCCAGCCTGTGTCTCCAGATGGGGAGACTAATGAAAAGGGGGTTAAAATGTCCCCAGTAGCAGTCAACCATATAGCTACGGAGGGTTACTCGGAAGAGGGAGGGGTGACCCATTGTCAGAGGGTTGGGATTGACAGTGATCCTGAGTGCCCCGACACTAGTGCTAGGGACCCTAGTTTAACAACTGAAGGGGACCTCTCCCATGCCTTGGGAATGTGTGAGGGGTTTGCAGGTGCTCAAAGAAGTGACCCTAGTCTAAAGAAGCTGAAGGCTTGGGCAGACTCTGACGGGGCACAGGGAAGTAACGGCAGACATAAGGTTTATTGGAAAAATGGACTTATATATACTCAGGCAGTACAGATAGAGGGAGGGGTGCCAGGCAGGCAGCTTGTCGTTCCTCAGGGGTATCGTGAGCAGTTGCTCAAGACTGCACATGATATTCCCTTGTCTGGTCATCTGGGAATCACGCGCATGACGCAGTGGTTGGCCCAGAATTTCTACTGGCCTAATTTCACCCAGCAGGTGAAGGAGTATTGCAGGTCTTGTCACCGGTGCCAAGAAATAGGGAAGGCGGGCAAGAAAACCCAAGCCGCCCTGATTCTCTTGCCCATAGTGGAGTAGCCATTCCAGAGGGTGGGAATGGATATTGTGGGGCCTTTAAATACCCCCAGCTCCTCAGGGAAGAGATTCATCCTGACTGTGGTGGATTATGCCACCTGGTATCCAGAGGCAATCACCCTATCCTCTCTGAGGACAGACAAAGTGGCAGATGCCTTACTTGGGATTTTCTCCCTTGTTGGGTTTCCGCAGGAGGTTATCATCGATCGAGGGGGTTCCTTCATGTCAGACCTGATGAAATGTTTATGGGAGAAGTGTGGGGTGGTGCAGAGATGCACAAAACCATATCACCCACAAGCTAATGGGCTTGTGGAAAGATTCAATGGTACCCTGAAGTAAATGCTCTGGATGTTTGCTGAACAGCATTGGAGGGACTGGGAGAAATACCTTCCCCACCTGTTTGCATACAGGGAGGTGCCCCAAGAGTCCACAGGATTTTCCCCCCTTCAAACTCTTATATGGATGCCGGGTATGTGGGTCCCTAGACTTGATATGGGAGGACTGGGAAGGCAAGCACGCCACCCAGGGAACTCCCATAGTGGATTATGTCCTTAGGTTTAGGGAAAGGCTGAAGGAGCTTATGTGGGCAGCCCAGAGCAACCCGGCAGCTGCCCAACAGAAACAAAAAGTGTGGTATGACCGCAGAGCCAGAGCACGCTTGTACATGGTGGGTCAGGAAGTCATGGTCCTTATTACGGTCTGGAAAGACAAGCTGCAGGCTGAGTGGGCAGGACCGTACAAAGTGGTTAGGAAGGTAAATAACATGAACTATATTGTAGAGTTATCTGACCGAAGACAGAAAGGATGTACCATGTCAACATGATGAAGCCATATGCAAACAGGGCTGACATGGTGTTTGCAGTGTGTAGTCCTGGGGAGGGGACGGACGAAGGAGACTCCCTTCTGGACTTGCTGGAAGAAAGTAAGTGGGAGTCCTCTGTGGAGGCAGTAATACTGTCTCCCCAGCTGACCCTGGACCAGATCCAGAAAGTAAAGGAGGTTTTAGCAGACTTTGCCACATTGTTTAGCGCCAAGCCTGGACTAACCCCCTTTGCGACGCACGATGTGGAGCCAGGGACACAGACACCTATACAGCGGACAGCATATCAGGTGTCAGAGACTGTCCAAAAGGACATTAGGAGGGAAGTGGAGGTGATGGTGGATTTAGGGGTAATCCAGAGATCCCACAGCCCCTGAGCCTCACCCATACTCCTTGTGCCTAAGCCAGATGGCTCTACTCACTTCTGTGTGGACTATCGTGGACTGAATGCAGTCACAAAGTCAGACGCCCACCCGATGCCCCAGACGGACAAACTCCTGGACAAGCTGGGAGGGACAACCTACCTTACGACTATTGACCTGACCAAGGGGTATTGGCAGGTAGAGTTGATGGACAGAGCTAGGGAGAGGTCGGCCTTCATCACTCAGATAGGCTTATCTGAATTCAAACTAATGCCTTTCAGAATGAAGAACGCCCCGGCCACTTTCCAAAGGTTGGTGAAGCAGGTGTTAAGTGGTGCTGAGGAGCACACCGTGGCGTACCTGGATAACACTGCCATCTTTAGCAGCTGGGAGGAACACCTATCCCACCTTAGGGAAGTGCTGGGCAGGATACAGAGGGCTGGGCTCACTGTCAAATCTGAGAAGTGCCAGGTGGCCATGGGAGAAGTGGCATACCTCGGGCATGTGGTAGGCTGGGGACAGCTCCGTCCTAACCAAATAAAAATATAGGTAAGGCAGGCGTGGCCCAGATCAGAAATGCAGAAGCAGGTCAGGAGTTTTCTAGGGACAACAGGATACTACAGGAAATTTGTACCCAATTACAGTGCCCTGGCTGCTCCCCTATCTGACCTGACAAAGAAAAGGATGCCAAAGAAAATTACCTGGGACCCAGCCTGTGAGGAAGCCTTTTCCAAACTAAAAGATGCACTGTGCAGTGCTCCTGTTTTGACAAGTCCTGACTATAGCAAACCCGTTATAGTTCAGACTGACGCCTCAGATGTGGGTATTGGGGCAGTACTGAGTCAGACATCCAACCAAGGGAAAGATCACCCAGTAGTGTACCTGAGTAGGACGTTACTTCCCAGGGAGCAGGAATACTCTACTGGGGAAAAAGAATGTCTTGCCATATTGTGGGCCCTAAAGAAGTTGGAGCCATACTTACAGGGCAGCATTTTGTGGTGCAGACTGACCACAATCTCCTGGTTTGGCTGATGCAGATGGGGAGAAACAATGGTAGATTGCTAAGATGGAGCCTTGCTTTGCAAGGGTATGATATGACAATTCTACACATGGCTGAAGCCAAAAACCAGAACTCCGATGGGCTGTCTCGCGTGTACGAGGAGTGAATTGATTTTGGAAGCTCATCCCATGCAGGGGATAGAGCCCCCAAATTCAATCTAGATGAGGAGGAATTGTGACACTTGGACAGCTGGTTCTGATTAATCTATAATTTTTGTAATATAATAATTGTTATTGTCTCTCATGAGACGTGCTGAAACAGCCTGTGGAATGACACCCCCGGTTTTAGATACAAGGTGTCACCTGGAAGGCCAAGAGATAATTACAGACTAGAAGAGGCCTAAATTAAGCATCTCCTCTTTATCTAGCTTAATTGTAGCTTGCCAGATGACAGGACAGAAATATCCATTTTATGATGTTTAGAGGAGGAAAAACCAGTTTATGTCACACTGGTACGAAGTCATAAATGTTCCTCTGATGTCTGTAAAAGCAGGATGTTGCTCATGGATGAAAGAAGGACTTAGAAATTAACCTTTTTTAATTTTCCTTCTGAGTGATGACATTCTGGTGGTATAATTTTCATATTCTGACAGGGAGGAGCTAGGTGACCTCATGCAAAGTGGTTGGCAAAGCCAGTTTTAAAACTGTAGCCTATATTCCCTTGACACACACTTGTTTTTTTGGACTCTGAAAGCTACAACATGCTAGCAGCACTATAAGAGATACATTAGATAGATTAAGTCTAATTGTCTGGTTGTGGGAAATTGCACTTTTAAAAATCTTGTTTTTATTCTTTTAAGTGATTTGCATGTTTTGTGATATATGGTTCTGTGTTTTACATTATCTATTTTTAAGTAAACATCTAATTTTTAAATAGACTATGTGTGTCTTCCAAGTCCTTCTGTTTTTGCCTGTGATGCGTGGATGGTTAAGTGTGTGACAACACTGTGCATGAGCTTATATGGCAATACCAAACTGGTAAAAGTTAAGAGTAATCTAAGGTCTTTAATAGAGTTTTTAAGGGTTCACTTTGTACACCTGGTTAGGTGCCCATATGCGAAAGATATCTGGCCCTCCCGAAGAGCAGAATTATCTGAGACTGTACATTGGGTACGCTAACAAGAGGTTCACAGTTTGAATCCCTCCAGAACTGAGACCAAAGGTTGATTCGAACCCACAAAACAGACAGGAGGGTTACGCTGTTTCTGTTTCCTGTTCACAATACTACGCTCAGAGGTTGGCACTTTGGGAGTAGAAGGCTGACCTGCTGAGTGGGGTTGTGACAGCCTTCATCGCGTCCCACTGCATAGATTCTGAAACCTCTGGATCCGCATTCTCTCGAAAAAAAGGGGAAGTCTGGATGAAATATTTTCTTGGAATTCCTTGTCCCCTAAAGTGGATATACTCAATCTCCCAAGAGAATTCCTCTTCTCTTTACCAAGTCAAATTTTAAAATCAGGGGGTGGTGATCAGATAAGAACTTAGGACCAATAGTGATGTCCTGAACTGGTGATAAATGTTCACATGTTGTCATGAAGTAATCTAGTCTGGAATATGATTTATATCTGGGAGAGTAATAGGTAAATCCTGGGCTAGTAGGGAACATACGTCTCCACAAGTTTATCAATCTCAAATGCGCTATAGTGTTGTTAAATTGATTGGTTGTGGAGGTATTTCTATGTTTTTGTGGGTTAGAACAATCCAAGTGAGGGGACCGTGTTAGGTTTAAGTCTCCACCCATAATCAACTGACCCTGAAGCAGATCTAACAGGGTGGATATGTAGCCCCTGAATACGGGGAACTTTGTTTGTGGAGGGAAGCAGACATTGGCCAGTGTAACCTGGTTACCATAAAGTAATCCCCTGACAATTACAAAGTGACCCTCGGCATCTATGTGGGTTTGTTGTATCTTCATAGGCATATTCTGGGGAATTAGAATTGCAACCCCTCTCTTTCTAACTCTAGGATGCGATGAAGCCACCACCCGATATTTCCCACCCCAATTTAGTTTAAGATGTTCAGGTCCCGAGAGGTGAGTGTCTTGAAGAAAAATAAGATCAGAGGGATTTTTTGTTAAAAACTGCATTAAACGGGCTCTTTTAATAGGGTCATGCAGACCGTTAATATTGTGTGAAAGAATTTGAACTGGCGTTACTGGTAACATTTTTTGTTTAGTTGAGAACTAACATCTTGCCCTTCTCTCTCTCTCTCTCTCTTCCCTCCAGGAAGGACCTGTAAGGATCCATCCAGACCAGGCTCCTCGATTCTGCCAGACCCTCTCCATGTGAAGAAGTCCACAACCTTTCCAAATATCGCAAACTGTTCATTAAAACATGTTTAATTAATATCTTGTGTCTGTGGTTTTTTTACCCCCCTTCCCAACTGTTTAGTACGCTAACTAATGAACTCCCATGAATAACACTTTCGGGAGATTGTTTAAAAAAAATGTTTTGACTATTAACCAGGTCGTTGGGCCATATTAGCCTTAGATTGGTAATGATGTTAAGAGCACATAGCAAACCACATAAAACTAAGCCCTTAAGGGTAAACCATTTATAAACTACTAACAAACATATTAAAACTATATACAATCTGACTCCCATGTGGGAGGTGCTCAGAGAGAGCTCCTCCAGAGACATCCTGTCCTGGTATCCCCTTGGGATAGGAGAGGGATGTGGGGTTTTTAGACCAGTCCGGGGAAATAATATTCCTAGGATCTGGATCAAAGCCCGAAAAGGAGCGAGAGTAAACCCACTCCGTGATGGAACCGATGAAGCCAAGGCTATGGTATAACTCCCTAGTCTCAGAGCCGTACCACCTGCTTATGACACTTCTAGGCCAACATAATGTAGCTTGTGACATATGGATGAATATTTAATACACAGGTTTAAAACAGAGTTGGAGTCTGGAGGAGGACCCCATTCATTCCAGTTAGGGATGCAGCCCCAAAGCCCCGCTTGGAAGCCATTTTATTGGGGTGTAAGAAAGTGAGGATTTATTAATAGGCCTTACCATGGCCTGGTCCCCAATTTAATGCTGGAATAGACCCGATTTACCCTCATATCCGGGGTTCATGTCTAGATTGTTTGGGTCTGTTGCTGAGTACATAAGAGGAGGGTTATCAGATCCCCCGAGGCTCCGCCTTATACAAAGGGTGAACAGATTTTGGCTAAGCTTGTAGTGGCTACCTGTGAGCACATGGGTATAGCCTCTAGAAATTGTGTCTCGGGTACCCACTGGGTAGTTGTAGAGTCAGCCCACACTAATAATGAGCTCAGGTCAGACATCCCACAAAGACAGATCATTCCCCCAGGTTTCCTTTTACCTGAGGGGCTAGACAAGGGGGGAAAAGACCCCTCTAGCATCCACTATGAGGGCCTGGGACTAAGGGGCTGCAAGGTTGGGGAGAACAAACCTACAAGATGGATGAGGTAACAGGATTCCAGCACTCCCAAACTGCTGAAGTTGGAGGGAATACTCAGGCCGATTAGGACATGCTTACTTCTTAAATACAACCTCTGGATGGACTTTACATATATCTTCATACTGACAAGGTTATTTTCTTGTAACTAATGTTAGTTAGAATGTTAACCCCCCCAAGTAGTCCCTGATTATTGTTCTTCGTGTTTGTCCTCAGTAAAAGGATATATGCCAGCCGGCCCGGTGGCGTTGAGGTAAAGGCGCTGGGCGCCACACCTCACGCCATGCCGGCAACCCGGGTTGAGCAGGCCGGGCCACCAGGGGTCGCCGGGGAGATCGAGCGTCTGAAGGACTTCTCTCTCTTCCCGGGGTGGGTACGGGGTGTACTCACTCTTGAAGCAACCTCTGGCAGTGGCTAGAGGATCGCCAACTGCAGCAGCGTGGCGTTTGCCTGGGGGGGCGGAGCCACGGCATTCCACTGTAATGCTGGCCGGACTCCACGGGGGAGAGAGGGGAACCAAAAGTACAAAAAATCCCCGGCTCGCCAAGGAGATGACGAGGGCCCCAGGGATCTCCCTCTCATCCCCAATGCCGGGCCAGGCCACACCGGGGATCCACAGCCGACCTCCCAGAGGGATGGACCCTCTAATTTCAGAAAGAGCCACCAAGGGCGGGTGGACTTTGTTCCGGGGGGGGTGATCTGGAGCGCTGGGAAGTTCCTCTGGGAGGGGAGAACCGGTGTTGGCAGGCCACGGTGGGAAGAAGTAGGGGTAGGATTGAGTGGGCACCTCTGAAGGATGCCTCAGAGAAAAACTGGTGCATAAACAAAAAAAAAAAAAAAAAGATATATACCGAAAATATTGTCTATAATTCACCGAGAGTCCTAGTAGAGGATGTTATTCCAGTCGGATTGTTGAACTCTCAAGCCGGAGAAGACAAGTCCGAGAGGCATCTGGAATCCGGTGTCTATAGGTTAGTCTTGTTGAGAATGCTTCTCTCTTTGACTAGGAGAGCCCGGGGAGTCAGCCCCAGGGCGTGGGTAGGGGGACGGGGGTTACAGAGGGAGAAAAAAAAAAAGAGAAGGTCTCCAGGGTGCATGAGAATGGTGGCGATAGTCCTCGATTTGTGATATACCCTGGTTTGGGAATGTCCCCATCATTTGGGAACTCACTGCTGTTCAAATGGCAACCCAATTCCAAATTAGTTTAAAAGATAGTTTGTTTAGCTGCCTGAACCTGATAAGGACGCTCTCCTTCCCCAGCACCCACGGAATCCATCCCAGATTCCCCTCACCCCCCCCACTCCACTAGGCCGACAACCACTCAAAGCTTGTGACAATTGGATAAATAGTACCTCTGTGCTCTTCAGGGAGGCATTGTGGGGTTACAGTATTGCTGCAGACGTTTGAGGATCTCTGTTATAGGCATTTCTGTAGCTTGTGGCAGATTAGAGCGTTCTTGGGTGTTGAATTGTTTCTGGCGCAATCTTACTCCCTCGGCCGTCTTCTACATTAGGATTCCTCTGCGTAGCCGGCCCGTTGGCACAGCGGTTGGATTTCCGCATGCGACGCCAGAGACCCGGGTTCAGAAATGGACCAGGGTCGCTGAGGCCGGCCGGGGGAGAAGGATAGAGCATCCTAAGGACTGCTCTCCTTCTCCAGGGGGGAGGGTGGGGAAGTCCCCGGAGCATCGATGACCCCTGGCGGAGGCCGGGAATCACACAGCCACCGGCACTAGCACGCACAGGAGGTGGGGTGGATGCCGGACGTCATTGCACGACCCCACCTCCCCTAGAAAAACAGAAAATGGACAGCTGCCGGCCACCTTCAATGAAGCCCGCCATGGCTTCTGTCAGCCCCTCAGGCCAGCCCTCCGACCTATCCCGAAGACTGTGGCATGTAGGGGAGTGCCGCAGCCCTGCCGTAGGGGGAAGCCACAGGGTATTGGAGGGCTTGCAGACGATTTGAGGGGTGGAAGTCCGCAGCCCGTGACCGGGCCGAAATTACCGGGTGGCCAGTGGCTCTGGGAGGAAAACAAATTAAAAAAAAAAAAAAGGATTCCTCTGCATAGGAGGTCGGAGGTGGCTTCTGAGGCTGAAGTATATGTTTGTTGACCAGTGGACAAGGTAACCACTAATTTAGTAAGGTAGGGGGTTCTGAATCTAATCTTTTGAGATCTGAGGATGGGAAATAGAGGGCTATATTCTCTACACTGCCTCCGAGTGCAAGGGGCATAATCGTTGTCAAACAGGATTCTTTGATGGCCCCACATTAATTTGCCCTTCTGCCAGGCATTGTTTAGCAGGGATTCTTTGGTCTGGAAGCTTAAAAAACGAACCACAAAAGAACGAGGTCTAGCCTCGGGGTGTGTAGGCTTTGGGCCCAGCGCTCGATGGGCTCGTTCCACGTCAAGTTGGAAATCTGGATCCAATTCAAGCAGCAAACGAAGGAAGTAGTCAGAAAAGGCCCTGAAGTCATTTCCCTCCTCCCCTTCTGGGAGTCTAAATACACAAATATTTCTTCGTCTACCCCTGTTCTATGCATCCTCCTGCCTAATAGAAATCGCTAATTGTTCTGCAGCCAAAGAGCGGACTGAATCCTCGAGAGCATCTAATCTTGAGGCATTCAACGATATCTGGTGGTCTGCCTTGGAGGCTCTACTCTGCAAGTTATTTATTTCATTTTGAATGTCTAAGAGATTCACGAACCTCACCACGGAAATCCGTGATCGCTTGTAAGATAATTTTGGTGGACGTCTCGGAGGGTTTCCTTTGTCCTTTAGGTTTAATAGAAGACGCTTTTTTATCTGAGCTTGGAGTAGGTTTGAACTGGGCCTCCCCCTCGTCCGACCCTGGGTCCCCTGTTTCTGTGTTTTTTGCGATGGGCTGAAATCGGTTGCGATGTTGTTTGGCCATATTTTGAATTGTCCGAGCACAGCTTTATACTTGCTGAAGGACCAAGTCTCCTATTTTTTAGATCTGTGCTAAATTTGCACTCTTTTTAACTTATTACTGGCGGGAGCCTCACACTGCACGTCTTCACCCGGGCATCACCGGAACCAAAAGTCGATTAGTCCAAGTTTTTGATGTATATTTCTAGTTACTTGGTGTACATGTGGTTTCAGTGTGAGGCCTTGGTCAATCGTCAAGCCCAGGTACTTAAAGGACTTCACTGCTTCTATCGGAGTGCTTGATAAGGTGATTAGGGGAAGTAGGAGGCTCCTACTATGGTCTAGGGTTCTCAGCCCGATCAGCATGGCTTTGTTTTTTTGGGGTATTTAGGACCAGCCTGTTATCTATGAGACACTTTTCTAGCATTGTGAAGTCCAGCTGAAGTTGAGGACCTAGGTCAGCAAGGTTAGATGAGGTTCTCTAAGTAACAGCGTCGTCAGCATACTAAACCACTGAGCTACCTCCGCAGTGACTGTTCAGATCATTCACGAATGAGAACAGGAGGGAGCCCAGTATTGATCTTTGTGGGACCCCCTCCTTGAGGGAAGTGTTTCTGAGGTAGCCCCTCTCTATTTGACCTGTTGGGACCGGTTGGTCAGGTAGCTATGGAACCGGGTTAAGGAGTGGCGATCAAGGCCAAGATTACTCTGCTTGTTTAGCAGGAGGCTGTGGTCTACTAAATTAAAGGCCTTGGTCAGGTCTATAAAGATTGCCCCAGTAGAGGTGCTGTCATCCAAGACCTTAAGGGCATCTGTGGAGAATCTCATGAGTGCCGTGTCAGTCCCATGCTTATGTCTGAACCCATGCTGGGTATCCACTAGCAGCTGATTGGTCTCCAAGTAGTCTCGGTGTTGGGAGTAGACTAGCCTTTCCTGTATTTTTGAAAGGATGCATAAGAGGGAAATGGGCCTGTAATTTCCTATTGGCTCCCTGGGGCCGTCCTTGTGGATTGGTACATGTAAGCCTCCTTCTACATGTTAGGAACTGTTTCTTACAGCAGGGACCTGTTAGTGAGCCATGTAACTGGCAGTGTGATGGCTGGGGTGGCCACCTTGAGTAGTTCAGGGTCCAGGCCATCTGGCCCAACTGAGCCTTTAGCTTTGATGGAATTCAGAAGGGGGAGTACATCTTTCGGTCGTACAAGCCACAAGTGAAAAAGTGGGTGTTGGGAACTCTGGTTCTCTGGACTAGGTTGATAATGGGTAGTGGAGGGGAGGCCCGCCTTGTATTCTTTGAGGTCAGTGAAGAACCTGTTAAAGACAACAGTGACTTCTTGGGTGTCACTGAGAGTTTGACCATTGCAGTGTATATGGCCTTGGGTTGGTTTGTGGCTGCCTTTTATCAAGGCACTGATGTATGCCCAGAAGGACCTAGGGTAAGTCAGGTTAGCCTGTTGGAGGTTCTTGACGTACTGCCACTCTGTGTCCTTCGCAGTGCATTTGCTCTGGTTCCTGAAGGTCCAATGGGTTACAAGATCCATGGGAGGCCGACTTCTTGTATTTTTTTCCTGGCCTTATCCCGGTTTTTCATCATGGATTTTAGTTTGGGAGTAATCCACTTGTTGCAGTAGCCTTTTATTCTCAGGCCCTTTATAGGGGCGTAGGGGTTGGCAGAGAAAATGAAGGTGTTCTGGAAGAACTCCAGGGCTTCATCTAAGCTTTAGAGAAATCGGACAGAGGTCCAGTCCAGGCTGCTCAAGTGCTCCTGGAAAGCCTCAGCAGAGAACTTAGAATATTTTCAAGCTTTGATAAGTTGTGGCGGACCCTTGGGCATCCTGTTCTTCCACACACCGAAGATTGGAGAGTGGTTACTTAAGGCATCCGCCACGGTGCCAGCCACCTGAATGTTTGAGGAATTAGACACCAGTGCCCAGTCTAGGGTCGAGTGGTTCCTAGTCTTGGCACTGTGCCTAGTAGTGTCAGAGATGACCTGGGAGAGGGTGGCATCCAGAAGTGTAGTCTTGAGGGCTAATTCAGTGTCAGGAGCCCAGTTCAGGTTAAAGTCTCCAAGTATTACCAGCTCGGAGGGGGTGTTCTCAGCCATTGCCTTGGTTAGTGCCTCTAGAGCTCGGGGGCAGTCTTAGGAGTGTTGTATAGGCAGCCATTGTTAGGTGCTTGGCAAGGCCAAGGGTGATCCTGATGAACACTGACTCGTACCCAGTATGATCAATGTTAAGGAGGGAAGGAGGTTAGTGGCACGTCTAGGGAGTCCTCGATTTAGACAAGTACCCTGCCCCTTCTTTTGCCATTCTTATCCTTCCTGAATGCATTATACCCTGAAAGATCGATTTCATGGGTTTGGATATGTGGTTTTAGCCACGTTTCCAAGATTGCCAGAATGTCTGGTTTGCCGAGGTCCATGTAACTGTGGACTTCATGTATTTTGGGGTGCAGGCTGCAGACATCCATATGGGCTATCTTTATGCCCCGGGGGAGATCCAATTTGGGTAATGTGGGAAGCCAATATTGTAGTTGACCACAAGGGGTCTGGGGTTGGGTTTGATGTCTCCCACAAGGAGCAGTACAGAGATTAAGCATAAGGCTTTGTGTATTATGAGGAGTGCATCCCCGGCAGCACGACCCCTCGCTCTGTGGAGCAAAAAGTAGCAGGCCCATTTTTTTTTGATAGCCCGCGCATCACAACCAGTGAATGGGCTATTGGCTTAGTACTGTAGTAAGGTAGATGCTGTGTGTGGTAGACCTACGGGCCCCAGGCAGAGTTGCGGGTGTTGTGGACACCCATAAGCCTGTCAACCCACAGAATGGTGCCAACATACATATTTATTTTATTTAAAATTTGGTTACCGGGAAAGGCACACACAGCCGAGGCTTGTTTCCAGGTGCAACCCATTATATAGAGTGTATGTGTGTGTGTGTGTGTGTGTGTGTATATATATATATATATATTTTTATATATATTTATTTTAAGGTAGCACGGTAGTGCTACCATAGTTAGGGTTGAGGAGCCATTTACATGTTAAACCTAAAATTGTGCACCTTAATAACTTTGCAGCCGTTCAATGGATTTGCCTGAAATTTGGAATACACGATCAAGAACCATACATCTTGGGATCTGCCAACTTTCGTACTGTTCGGATATACGGCTGCGGAGTTATTAAGAGTAATCGTCTTGTACGTTCACGGCTTTTGCAATTCTTTAGTCGTCTCTACAGGTTGTACGGTTTGCGCGACCGGTCCGAAATCTTCAGGGAACATGCGGCCGGGGTCCCCGATGTGCCTTTTGAAGATTTCATGAAAAAATATTAAACGGTTCAAAAGTTATTCAAAAAACAAGTTCCCATTATAAGTCAATAGGAAAAGTTAAAAAGTTCAACACTTTCGCAAATGCAGTTTTTACTGTCGCAAATACGCCATTTTGTTTTCAGTTGGTCATGAGAAAAATGCTTGGCATTTAAATTTGGGACTCTCTAGCAACCTAATTCTTTTTGTATTCACCTATTCGGACCCTGAGGATGCTAGGCATGTCTTTATTTTGGGGTAAAACACCCCAGAAATATGATTTTCAGATTTCTGGAAAAAGTACTTTCACAAGGTAGTGTCGCACTCACGAAAGTGTCGAAATTTCAGTAAAGCTTGAAAGTTCGACAGTACTTTTCCAGGCTGGAAATGATAGCAATTCTTTGCCACCCTGCTGCAAAAAGAACGGTTTGGTCTTTTGGGCTGAACTTTGGAGGGAACGCTGCCAACATCTCACAGATGTGACTTTCAGTATTTTGGTGAAAAAATATTACAGGGCGGCAAAGTTACAGCACTCCAAAGTTGACGCTTTTTCCCATAGGATAACATTACGGCATGTGCCGCATTACAGGAATTCTTTGCCGCCCTGCTGCAAAATAACGGTTTGGTCGTTTGGGCTGAAATTTGGAAGGAAGAAAGCCAACATCCCACAGATGTGCCTTTCAGTGGTTTGGTGAAAAAATATTACAGGGAGCCAAAGTTATGGCACTCTAAACTTCTCTTTTTTTCCCCATAGGATAACATTACGGCGTTCGACGCGCCTTTCAGGGCCCGTATCTTGGAACCGGTGCTAGATACGGACTTTTCATCGGAAAAATGCTTAGCCCCCTACTGGGGGCTAAGTACTTAACTAGCCAGGAAAGTCATAAATCATATGACTTTTACATTTTTTTCCTACGTTGTACGGTTCCTGAGATATAAGCAATTTAGTATTCCAATGCCTCATTTTCTGCTCCGAGACACATTATTATGCATACATTCTTTGTACTCACTGTCTTTCTCTATGCAGCTTTTGGGGAAAACCAGCCTGTGCGCTTACAATACTGTTACCACTTCCGCTTGCGGTTCCGTATCTGTTTCACTTACCATTCACATCTACGCCACCATGTGTGTTACCGTTTGCGTTATTTTTACCATTTGTGTCTACAGTACTGTTTCTTCTGTTTTGTTTTGCGCCACCATGCGATATCACTTGCGGGCACCGTGTTACCATGTGACAAAACATCACATGGCGAGCGCCGTGGCACTATTTCTGCTATTATTCTCAAAGAAGGAAATGAGGCAAAACTCTGTTTAATGCATTAGTTAGGTTGTCCATTGCGACAAAGTGAAATTCGTGTTAGGTGAAAGCCCAACTTGACCCCCCCCCGCCCACACCCCCAACCAGCATCGGTGCACGCTAGTTGTCGGGTCCTAACTCCCACCCCATTCTCCCATACCTCTGCTTCTTCACACATCTGATGGCGTGAGAGTTAGGGACGGCAACCCCAACGCTGCACCCCGATGCCGGCGGAGGGGGTCCAGCGTGACCTCTGTAGTGTCAACCTAACACCAAATTTCCTCGCTTTGTCACTGTGGAAACTAATTTTAACTAATGCATTAAAAAGAGTTTTTGCCCTTATGTATATGTGTCTGTGTGGTGTGTGTGTGTATATATATATATATATATATATATATTTATACAATGTATGTTTTGGGATAAATGTCAGCATAAAATATAGTATCTCAGCTTGGTCGTGGAGATATCAATGATATCTTCACATGTGAAGATATCACTGATATCTCCATGTTCTTATACGTCATTCTAATGAAAGTGAAAGTCTTTCACTTTCCATTCTGGGACTGTCTCTCTTTACGAGCAGGACCCTCCCCCCCAAAAAAAACACACATGCATCGCTTACATTTCCTTGATCCTCCCCATATCATTAAACATACAAATATTTAAAAAGCATATCTGGTTGATCCTGCTGCTCCTACGTCTTTCTTTTATCCAGTTCCACCTGGAACATAACGTGACAAAACAGCCTTTCCTCAGAAATGAAGGCCACCGAAGTCTATGAACATTGGAATGTAAGGCACTGTCAGGACTTTTAGAAAAAACTTAATCGGTACTCAAACACCAAGGAAAGTGTGCCTTTTTGTTAATTTTAAGTTTATTTTCTCAAAAGAAGCTGCCGATAGTACTAAGTGGACATTGAGAGAGTCAGTAGCTTCAGAACACCAGAAGGAAGCGCGAGCATCTGTTGCCATAGCAATACATGCTAGCGTTTCTGTCTGGTATTCTGAAGCTGCCAACTCTCTCCCTTGGTGTTTCAGTACCGATCACGT
This sequence comes from Neoceratodus forsteri, assembly GCA_016271365.2. NCBI lineage: Eukaryota > Metazoa > Chordata > Ceratodontiformes > Ceratodontidae > Neoceratodus > Neoceratodus forsteri. The sequence goes on from CM028133.1 coordinate 1,139,542,521, forward strand.
TTTTCTAAAAGTCTGACAGTGCCTTACATTTCAATGTTTATAGCGCTCAGTGACGCTACATTTCTGGGGACAGCTGCTTGGTCACACTAGTTTCAGGTGGAAGTGGGTAAAAGAAAATTTCAAAATCAATCAGGTATGTTTCTAAACGTTATTTGTTTAAAGATACAGACAGGATCAACCAAATGTGTGTATTTTATTAAATACTGTAATTTGTTCAGTTGTGTGTGTGTGTGTGTGGGGGGGTCAACCACAATCCAGACAAGTTTTTTTGTTTTATCATAATTTCAAAGTGGCAGGCTCAAACATATATATATTTTTTTTCAATAACACATGCCTTGTGTTGGGAGAGATATGTACAGCTGAGTTGCAACAACCATCACCTCTACGTAAATGATTGTATTGAGGGGCCATTTGTGGGTTGTGTTGAGGGGGCCTAAAACATACATAGTATAAATAGAATATGGCCCGACTGAAGATACTGGCATTTATCTTCACTGAGGCTAATGACATCTCAAGGCGCATGATATCAGAGCGAGCGCATCACCTCAGAGTGGTATATATCTATCTTATAAAATGGCTATAGATTTTTTTTTGGGGAGTAGTCCTTCTGTGTAGTTAGTAATTAAATGATATGTTGGCAGAGGTGATACTTTTGGTGTGAAAATTGTATTTTTAAATGATTTTAACTTATGTGTGTCATTTTGGTGTGAAAAAAAAGTATTTGTGTCAGAGCTATGTCACTTTTATGGATTCATGGTATAGTTGGTCAGAAGACGTAAGTTTAAAAATTAGAGGATCGTTTTATTATTTTGTGTCGTGTTTTCCTCAGATTAGTTCCATAGTGCTATGAAGACAGGATAGATCAGGTATTTTAGAGCCAGTGTTGCCATAGCAAATACCGCCTCGCCCGGCTCACGCTTCTAATGACCAAGTCGCCGACGATCCCCGCTTCTCATCGATATGAGTTAATATTAGGGAAAACTGGCACAAAATAATAAAAGGCAGTCACTTTTCAGATTTTTAAACACACTGTATCTTACTTTGACTTAGTAACAGCTTCTCACTTTCTAAAATGAGCACCGCCGTCACGCTTACATTTCCTATTGAAAGTGAAAGCACTGCAGGATCGTGGTATTGTGAGTGGAAAGGCATCTTTTAAATAAATGAAGAGAAGAATACAAAGGAATGTATGTTATAGTTTTTATATAGAGTTAGGTTCTGTTAGTCAGAGGGTCACAGTGGTTACAGTAATAAAGTGGTTGTACAGTGTGACACTGTAAACATGGCAGGCAGGATTTGATTTTAAATTAAATTTTCAGTAAACGTTAATGGTAGGATGAACAGATCTGTTTCTACAGTGTGGTGCTACTACTGGTATATTTATTTATGGTGTGGGTGTCAGTTGCATGTGTGTTAGTGTGGTGTCTAGCTGCACCAGGTGTGGAGAGTGTTGCTGCTGCTGGTGAAGCGGTTTTGAGGTGGAAAGTAGTTCAGGCGCATGTCGTAGTGGAAGGTGTGCGGTCATTGGGAAATAATGCACGGTCATGTGATGTGTTTTGGCAATTGTATCACTGGGATTTTTATGATTTTACCACACCATTTTATAAATATATATATATATATATATATATACACACACACACACACACACATATATACACACACACCATAGTTAGGGTTGAGTACCCCATTTAAAGTTAAAGTGTGAAATTTGTCAGGTTAATAACTTTGCCACTGTATGATGGATTTGCCTGAAATTTGGCAGGCACAGAGCGGTACCATAGATCTCTGGATCTGCTAAGTTTCATACCGGTCAGATGTATGGTTGTAGAGGTATAAAGCATTGTTCCATAGCGCATTTATGCTTTTTTGTGCATTCTTTGCTCGCACCTACAGGTCTCACGGTTTGTGTGACCGGTCTGAAACCTTCAGGAAACATGCAGCCAGGGTCCCCGATGTGCCTTTCAAAGATTTCGTAAAAGAATATTAAACGGTTTAAAAGTTATTCAAAAAACAAGTTTCCTATTATATGGAAAAGTTAAAAACTTCGACAGTATTGCAAATGAAGTTTTTAGTGTTGCAAATGACCCCTGTAGTGTCGTGAGTCAGCCATATTTTTTTCAGTTAGTGGTCAGAGAAATGCTTGGCATTTCAATCTGGGACCCTCTAGGGACACAATTCTTTTTGTGTGTACCTAGTTGAGCCCTGAGGATGCTAGCCATGTCTTTTTTGGGGGGGATTAAACACCCCAGAAATGTGTTTTTAAATTTTTTGTAAAAAGTAATGTTGCACTCATGACACTTTTGTGATTCTTTTTGCGAAAGTGCCGTGATTTGCGACACTTTCTCCAAAATAACAGGAAGTCTTTGCCACCCTGCTGCAAAGCAATGGTTTGGTCTTTTGGGCTGAAATTTGGAGGGAAGAAAGCCAACATCCCACAGAAGTGCCTTTTGGTGAAAAAATAGTGGAGGGCTGCAAAGTTACAGCACTCCAAAGTTGACTATTGTTCCCATAAGCTAACATTACGGCATCCACCGCGCCTTTCAGGGCCCGTATCTCAAAAACATTTTGAGATACGGACTTTTCATCTTAATGCTTAGCCCCCCCCCAACGAGCTAAGTACAAAACTAGCCAGTAAAGTCATAAATAATATGAAATTTAGTTTTTTTTCTATGTCGTACAATTCCTGAAATATAAGCAATTTAGTATTCCAAGTGCTCATTTTCTGCTCCGAGGGCCATTATTATGCATACATTCTTTCTATTCACTGTGCTTCTGAATTGAGCTTTCTGGGGAAAAAAGTATGTGCCTTTTCGTTACTGTTACACTTAGCATTTCCGCTTGCGTTTCCATTACCGTTTGCGTTAGTGTTTCCAGTGACATCACCATGTGCGTTACCCTTTGTGTTTGCGTTACTGTTACCATTTGCGTTTCCATTACTGTATTTGTTTGCGCTTCGTTTTGCGTCACCGTGTCCATTACCTTTTGTGTTTGCGTATCCACTTCCGTTTGCGTTTCTCTTTCCTTTGGCATCATCATTGGTGTTACCATTACCATTTGCATTTCCAATTGCGGTACCGTGAACATTCGTGTTACCATTTGCATTTCCGCACGCGCTTGCATTTGCGTTTCTGTTTGCGTTACTGTTCGCTTTGGCATCATCGTTGCTGTTACTGTTTGCTTTTCCAATTACGTCACCGTTACTGTTTGCGTGTTCGTCACCGTTTGTGTTTCTGCTGGCCTTAGCGTTTGTGGTTGCGTTTCCATTGTCATTTGCGTTACTGTTTCCTTCTGCAATGCCACTGCTGTTACCATTTGCATTTCTGTTTGTGTTACCGTTTGCATTTTTCTTACCATTTGTGTTTCCGTTGGTGTTAGCGTTTATGTTACTGTTTTCGTTAACGTTCGCATTTCTGTTGCCGTTAGCGTTTGTGTTACCGTTTGCATTACCATTTCTGCTTTCATTAATGTTTGCGCTTGCGTTTCTCTTACAGTTTGTGTTATCATTTACGTTTGCTTCACCATATGCATTACCGTTTGCGCTTGCATTTGCATTACCGTTACAATCTGACACAAGATGACATGGTGGGAGCAAAACTCTGTTTAATGCATCAGTTAGGGTTGTTCCACATCAACAAAAGTGAGGAAATTCAATGTTAGGGTTGGCACCCACCCTTGCACCTCACCTCACCCCGACCCGCCCCACCAACAGGCATCGGGATGTAAGTTGGGGTCGGGTCCTAATTCTCACCCCATTCTTCTATACTGCACACCTCAGCTTCTTTACCTGGGTTGGGGTGAGAGTTAGGCCGACGACCCCAATACATACCCGATGCCTGTTGGTGGGAGGGCTGCAAGGGATGTCAACCTAACATCGAATTTCCTCGCTTTTGTCGCTGTGAACAACCCTAACCAATGCATTAAACCGATTTTTTGCCATGAATGAAAATATATATATATATATATATATATACACACATACACATACACATACATACACAGTGGCTAAAAAGACACACCTGATTGGCAGATATTTAGGGTTAGCTAGCCTGCATGGAGGGGTTGGGGGGGTGCTGGGGCATCCTAGACTCAGGAATAAGCATACTTGGTTTGTGCTAGGTCCTGTGTCAGAAGTATTTAGGCTGTGTATAACCTGCTGTTCTGCGGTGACTTGTCTCCTGCAAGACAAACCCTTGAGCCAGAGCGCAACAGTATTAAATCTACCACAGTACTAGATTCAGCTGGTCTGAATCTATAGCACACAGACCCAAAACTTGTGGTTAAGTAAGCACACTTCAAGCTAGTTTTCAGAGCGCTAAACTAGTAAATAGGCACACTGCACTATCTGCCATTAAGCCAGCTGTGTGATATTTGCCATTAAGCCAGCTGTGTAATATTTGCAACTGAGCCAGCGCTGCACTATTTGCCATTGATCCAGCTGTGTGACATCTGCCACTAAGCCAGCTGTGTGATATTTGCCACTGAGCCAGCGGTGCACTATCTGCCACTGATCCAGCTGTGTCATATTTGCCACTGAGCCAGCACTGCACTATCTGCAACTGATCCAGCTGTGTGCTATGTGCCACTGAGCCAGCTGTGTGATATTTGCCACTGAGCCAGCGGTGCACTATTTGTTTTTGATCCAGCTGTGTGATATTTGCCACTAAGCAAGCAGTGCACTATCTGCCACTGAGCCAGCTGTGTGATATTTACCACTAAACCAGCTGTGTGCTATTTGCCACTGAGCCAGCTGTGTGCTATTTGCCACTGATCCAGCTGTGTGCTATTTGCCACTGAGCCGGCTGTGTACTATCTGCAACTGATCCAGCTGTGTGATATTTGCCACTGAGCCAGTGGTGCACTATATGCCACTGAGCCAGCTGTGTGCTATTTGCCACTGATCGAGCTGTGTGATATTTGCCACTGAGCCGGCTGTGTGCTATCTGCCACTGAGCCGGCTGTGTGCTATCTGCCACTGAGCTAGCTGCACTATCTGCCACTACGCCAGCTGTGTGCTATTTCCTACTGACCCAGCTGTGTGCTATCTGCCACTGAGCCAGTTGTGTGCTATCTACCACTGAGCCAGCTGTGTGCTATCTGCCACTGAGCCAGCTGTGTGCTATTTCTCACTGACCCAGCTGTGTGCTATCTGCCACTAAGCCAGTTGTGTGCTATCTACCACTGAGCCAGCTGTGTGCTGTTTCTCACTGACTCAGCTGTGTGCTATCTGCCACTGAGACACCAGTGCATTATTTGCCACTGAGCCAGCTGTGCGTTACTCGCCACTGAACTAGCCATGTGTTATTTGTTACTGATCCAGCCGTGCCTTATTTGCCACTAAACATGCCATTCTGTTTTACTGCTGAGGCAGCTGTGCACTATTTTCCATGCAACACTCTCATGCTGTACTGTGCTGTACTAGCACCATGGGCGTAGGGAGGGGGGTGTTCTTGGTGTTCAAACACCCCCCGAAAATACCCCAGAAATGTAACATTTTAGGCTTATTTCTATCAGCGTAGCCATGGTCCCTTTAAATGATGAGATCGGTATGCCGGCTGGGCTGGCCGGGACTCGGAGGAACAGCAAGCAGCGCACATGCCCATGAGGCGGGGATGAGAAGACAGCCTTGTCAATTTGTCAGTCCTCCGAGTCTGCTTCTCCTCCTCTCTCGACATCTGCCAATGAAGTGGTGCGGCTTGGCACTTTGATGTGCACCAGCATACCACACGTACAGCCGCATCGCTCGCACAATACACAGCTATTCCAGGACAGGAGTGAAGAGGTCAAGATCAGATTCAGTCAGAGGACTGTGTTTTTGTTTTGAGCTGTTGAAGGAGACTGTTACTTTTCACGATGGAGAACAAAATATTAAAAAAACCAAAACGGGAGTGTCAGACGTCAGTGGTGAGAGCCGAGGCACACTGAGACGCAAGCCAGAGAAGTACTAGGAGGAGAAGGTTCAGAGCGGTGGCCTACCTGCCCTGCCCCTGATGGCCACTATTCTCAGGTACTATTCAGTTAAGTAAGGCAGGCAGGCTGAGGCAGCACATATGTATTGTTTCCCTGCCATTTTATTAGACAGTGTACTGAGGCACGCAGCAGACTCAATCTCCTATTCGGGTGCCATTTGGTCACCGGCCCAGACAGACCCCGATGATGGTATGTGTTCTAGAATATAATAGCACAAGGGTCAATTTGCACAGTATTTATTGAAGAGGGACTGAACTTGCCTACATGATAAGCGTTTAATGTGACTGATGTCTGGAAGGAACTGAATGCTGCTACCCATGATTAATGAAAGGCTTTAGCAGCTAATTACAGAGTTTTAATTTTTCTACTGTTTTTGCAAAAAAACTTTTACTGTGCAAAGGTAGATTATCAAGTGTTTCATACCAGGAATATTATTGGCAGTATTTAGAGTCTAGGGAAAACCTTTTTGGGAAGCACTTGCATTCATCTTTTCTAGAGAAATTATCAGTTATGTTTCCCTAACACCATCCCATTAACAATCAAGAGACTCGCAGTCGGTAAGTAAATGTTGAAATGGTGTTCTCTGATATTGCAACACTCTGAATGAGTGACTTTACTAGGGATTTACAATAGCACATATCTACTTCTCAAATAACACTTCCATCTGCATTGTTTCTGCAGGTGGACATGTCCCCAGAGAGACCTAGTGTCACCCTTTATAAATTCTAGGCTCCACCTTGTCCTGATATCCCACAGTCATGTTATGTTTTACTGTAGTTTTTGAAGGCTAAAGCTGGTTTTACATAGTAACACAGTAATAAAAGAATGACGGTCAACCGTGATAATACATAATTGTTTACCTTGGAGTAAGTGATAGGGAAGATGTAACAAGTGCGTTTTTTCTTCAAGAGCCCCAAATCTCACCACAGAGCATGTAAACCCTGCAGAGCTGACCCCCAGCCTTTCTGTAAAAATCTTTCACCGTATATTACAAAAACTGCATATGGGGTGGGTGGTTGATGACACTGCTGGACAGCCAGTTGTCCACAACCATTGGAGCTGAAGACTAATGCCAGATAGCATCTCCCACACCCCTTATTTATGAGAAAAAAAATTCCCCTGAAATTAGGGGTAGGGAACATGTAACAAAAGTGTGTTCTTTCTTCAAGAAAAGCCCTAAAACTCACCACAGAGCAGATGAACCCCCAAGAGCTTCTGAGGGCCTAGCAGCCCCCAGACCCCCAGCTTTTATTTGTCGCAATTCACAAATATAATATCCTACCCCCCCCTTAAAAATCCTGTCTACGCCACTGACTAGCAGCACGCTTGTCTGCACAGTACACATGGCCTGCTTGGAATATGAGACCCAACAGACAGGTAGAGAGAGAGACAGACAGACATATAACAGATAGGTAGGCAGGTTGGATAGATAGACATTTTACTTAAAAATACCTTCCTTATAACTATGGTGCTGTACAAAAGAATCTGATCATGAACAAATGCACAATAATAATTTGAACAGTGCTTTCCAGTTTCTCTTTATACCCGTCAGCTTGTAAAACTGAAAAAAAAACTTAACTGATGAATTTGCCTTTGTGCAGTACTGGCTTCGGTCTCTTTAAACCCTCTGCCTGGACAGTGTAGCTACTAAGTTCCAGGTGGATAGATAATTTGTTTAAAAACACCATTCTTATAGCCAGTGCTCTGTACAAAAGAAAACTCTCAGAAACAAATATCCAGTGATAATTTAAACTGTGCAGTTTATGCTTATACCAGTCTACTTGTATAACTGAAAACACTACTTACCAGAGAGATTTGCATTTGAGCAGTACTGGTGTCAGTCTCTGTAAGCCCTCTGCCTGGATATTGCATTCACTAAGGGTCATGTTTTCTATCACTTCATTGTGCTGCAGCAGGGAGGCCAAGACAAAGCAATCCATCCGGCCCATGGTTACGTTATGTAAATCAATCTCTCTGAATTTCTTCATTACTGCCTGAGTTAGGGGTTTATTCTGACATTCAAACAGGTAGTGAAAGGCTTTCATGTCCCTGTCCTTTGATTGAGTTTCAACCCTACCTTTAACCCAATTAGTCATGTTGTTAACTGTTTTCTGATCCCTCTCCCAAAAAAATTCCTCTAACTGATGCTTGGTAGTGCTCAGTCCTACAACAAATCGCAGGAATATCTCACATCGGCCATCCTGATACTGCTCAGCTTCTTCCAGCATTGTCATGTTTTCTGCTGATATGTTTACAGACTTTATTAATGCAGCAATAAATTCCTGTATAGTGAGGTGAAAGAAGGTGTAGACGGTATTCTGATAGGAGTGATCTCTCTGAAATATCTCCATTAGAAACCCAGACAGGAACTGTGATGGCTGAAGCCCATATTCAGACAAATAATTCTCATCGAATACAATAACCTTATCTTGGACTCCCTTGTATGCCATGTTCCCCAAATTCTGTAAAATGTCTCGGGGACTGTCACTCTCTCTGGCGTGATGTTTCAGGAGATTGTAAATAAAATTTGAATAAAGCTGTGAGATAGTTTTTGGGAGCGGTGTCTGAAACTTCCCTTCACGTTTGGTTTTGAATGATATTTCCAGGGTGGAGCAGACGATCCAGCAGTAGGCAGGGTTGTAGCACATGGTGTACAGGATGTCATTCTGCTCCACATATTCAAACATCTCACCAGTCTTTGGGTCTCCACTGAACTTTTGAAAATAACTTTTCCTTTGTTCTTCACTGAACCCCAGGATTTCTACCTGCACATGTATGTCAAGGTTATCTAGAGATTCCAAACCTATTGGCCGGGTTGTGATCAGCACTGAGCAGCCCTTTAGCATGTTTCCCTGGAGAAGACAGCTGATGATGTCTGTCACATCACATTCCCATTCTGGAGACTCACATGGAGCTTTGTACAACCGGCGTTCCAGAGCATTCCTAGCACAAATGGTGCCTTTAAATTCATCTAAACCATCGAAAATAAACAGCACGCTGTCTGGATTCTGAAGAACGGTTCTCAAACCCTGTTCGAGATGGGGGTAGGAATACAGAATCATAGCACTGATACTGGTCTTACCCAAACTGTTTAAATCTCTGAATTTAAATTGAAATACAAAGTGGAATTCCTGATAAATCTTTCCTGTGGCCCATTCATAAACAATCTTTTGCACCAGGGTGGTTTTCCCAACCCCTGCAACCCCACTGATCACCGCCAATGTGGATCGGCTCTCTTTACCAAAACTGCTGCTGAAGAGCTCATCATATTTAATAGTTTCCAGTTCCTGTCGCAGTGCCTGCTGTCTCCATTCCTCATGTTCCCTTCCCCTTGATGTCAGTTCATGTTCCACAAGTTTCCTCTCTCGAAGTGAGGAAACAACAGTGAGTTCTGTGTACAGATCCTCCAGTGAGAAGGTTTTTACTTTCTCTTTTCCTTGAATGGTGTTCACTCTGATATTCGTGTTCTTCTCACCAAGAAATTCTCTGTGCTGCTTCCAACAATCTAATAAAACAAAAGTGACAAGTCACAACGTTGTTCTGAAAGTATAACCATATCTTGACATGGATGCAGAAAGCCTATTACTCGTCATATACTGTATACAGTTACACATAATAAAGTCCCACACCTGTACCCATTACCTGCTGTTTCATGTCCAGTATTCCCTCCACATACTCACACTAGTGCAGAATACTGAGCTGTCACAGAGTCCTCTCCTCCTCCCTGTCTGTCCTAAAACATCAATGTATTACCCACAACTACTCCTACATTGAATCCCTACTCTTTACTCCTCACGAGGAAAGGAGAGAGAGGAGGGGACATAATAGAAACAGTACAATTACGTAGGAACTTACCATAACAGTAGATCTTTGAGAGAGGTTCCTTCAGTAGGTCATCACAAATAGGACTGGAGTCACCCGGCAGACTTTTCTAGCAATACCTGATGGGGGACCGCCCACCCGATGTCAGGTGACTGACATCAGCGTGACTGTATATAGTGGGCGGTCCCCACGCCCGTCCTCCAGTTCTCCTGCCGGAGTCAGGAAGAGGCCATGCAGCAGGAGCGAACAGGAATTGGAGTCCCTGAAAAACATAAAAAGAGGGGAAGGAGGGAGGGAAAAATATGACCCACTGAAACAATCTCTCTCAAAGATCTACTGTTATGCTAAGTTCCTACATAACTGTACTATCTTACTTCCGAAAGGGTTCCTTCAGTAGGTCATCACAAATAGGACAGAGTCCCAAGCAGTCCCTCCAAAAAGAGACCAAGAGAAACTAGGGAGGAGGAAAACTAACTCCAACAGAAAAAACTGAGGTCCTGAAAGGACCCAGTCTAGGACAGAAGGCCCTGCAGGACGGCTAGGCCAAAGCCAACCCTCTGCCTAGAAGCAACGTCCAGACTGTAGTGTTTGGTAAAGGTGTGGACAGAACTCTAAGTAGCGGCAACACTAATGTCAGCCATAGAAACGTTCCGTAGGAAGGCCGCAGAGGCAGCCATGCCCCTAGTAGAATGACCTCTTATGGAACACGGAAGAGGCTTATCATACTTTTGGTAACAGTACCGAATGCAGTTGCCTAGCCATTTGGAGAGGCCCTGCTTAGAAACCAGTTTGCCCGTCGATCTCAGGGCAAAAGAAACAAACAACTCGCTGCAAGAGCAAAACTCTTTGGTCCAGTGAGTATAACACTGGAGGATCCAATGGACATCCATCGTGTGAAGGACTGCCTCACCTCTGTTAGAGGGGGATGGGTAATAAACCGGAAGCTCTACTGATTGGTTCAGCGAGGCTTCTTACACCACCTTGGGAAGAAACCTCGGATGCATTCTGTGGACCGCTCGGCCCCGATGGAAAATCAAGTAAGGCTTCTTGCAGACTAGAGCGTGAAGCTCCGAAATCATTCGGGATGAGGTGATGGTCACCAGAAAAAGTGCATTCCAGGACAGGAAGCGCAGATCACAGCTCATAGCCGGTTCAAAAGGAGGAAGGGTGAGCTTTTCCAAGATGAAGTTCAAGTCCCAAGGTGGAGTTGGGCTGCGGATGGGGGTTTCAGATGGAGAATCCCTTTCAGAAAGGTCTTTGAGGCCTCCAACTGAGTCACGTGTTTACCATCCACTAGCTCATAGTATACCGAGATAGCAGAGATATGGACTTTTAAAGAAGAAGAATAGGACAGACCGGAGTCTGATAAGTGAAGGAGGTATTCCATGACTTGGAGGGCGAAACAGGAGAAGGAGTTCCAACCCTTAGCAGCTGGCCATACAGAAAACCGCTTCCACTTTATGGTATAAGTGGAACGGGTGGATGGTTTTCAGGCCTCGATGAGGACTTGAGCAACTCTGGAAGAGACCCCAAAGCGAGAAATCACTATGTCTACAGGAGCCACGCATGAATATGCAAGGTCCTGAGCCCCGGATGAACCAGACGGCCTTGATCCTGAGTTAGGAGGTCGTGAGTCAGTGGAAGTGGAACCGCTGGTTCCCTGGAGAGCTGTTGTAACAGCGGAAACCAGATTTGCCTCAGCCAGAGAGGGGCAATGAGGATCATCCTTGCCCTCTCGGTTTGAAGTCTGAGATGAACCCTCTGCAGAATGGGAAATGGAGGAAAAACATAGAAGAATTTCCCTGTCCATGATAAAGACAATGCGTCGCTCCAGAAAGCACCTTGCTCTGGAGCGAGTGAGCAAAACAGGAAGTTTTATGCGTTGAATTGAGAGGCGAAAAGGTCGATTTACGGACGTCCCCAATTTTGGAAGATGGATTCCACCACTTCCTGATGCAGTTCCCATTCGTGGGCGAGGGTCCGAGTTCTGCTGAGACTGTCCGCCAGGATGTTTAGAACGCCCGGAACATGCACGGCCACTAGGGCCAGATGATGCTGGACTGCCCAGTTCCACACCCAGGTTGCCTCCCTGCATACACGGTACGACCGGGTTCCTCCTTGTTTGTTGACGTACCAAACTATCGACATATTGTCCGTTTGAATCAGTAGTGTTCCCTTTGGAAGTAGGGTCTGAAAGGCCTGTAAGGCATACAAGACCGCCCTGAGCTCCAGAACACTGATGTGGAGATAAGTCTCCAAGCTGGTCCAAAGTCCTTGAGCTTGATGTTCCCCCAGGTGAGCTCCCCACCCCATATTCAAGGCATCTGTGGTGAGGGTAGCAACTGGTGCAGGGTTTCAGAACCGAAGTCCCAGGGAAAGATTGCAAGAATCTACCCACTATTGCAAATCCTTCTGAACCGCTGAAGAGACTAGGACCAGATGGTCCAGGTCGCCCAGAAGCTGATCCCACTGTACCCACAATGACCACTGAGTGATTCTCATGTGGACTCTTGCCAGGGGAACAGTCGTGATAGAAGCAACCATCAGGCCCAATAGACGAAGGACCTCCCAAGCCAGGATGGTCCTGAGGGAGGCTACTTTGTAAGCCTGACGGACCAGGGTCTCCACCCTGCCTGGAGGAAGGAATGCTCTGCACTGGATGGTATCCAGAACTGCCCCAATAAAATGAAGTTTCTAGGCAGGGATGAGAGATGTCTTGGGAACACTGACCGTGATCCCTAGTCGGCTGAACAGGTTCAGTGTGAAAGAAAGAGCCTCCGACAAAAGGTCCCTGGATGGGGCTGAAATCAGCCAATCGTCCAGATAAGGGAACACCGCAATACCCCTGAGGCGCAGAAAAGCCGCCACCACTGCCAGGCACTTGGTAAAAGCCCGAGGTGCCGAAGACAGGCCAAAGGGGAGTGCCCGGAACTGGAAATGTTCCCCTTGGAAACAGAAACGCAGGAATAGGCGGTAGCCAGGGAAAATGGGGATGTGCAGGTGAGCATCCTGCATGTCCATGGCACAGAGCCAATGGTTCTCCATCAGGAGAGGAAGCAGGCCCTGGAGCGTCAGCATTCGAAATTTCTTATACTCGACAAACTGACTAAGTTGATGCAAGTCGAGTATGGGTCTGAAGTCCCCGGTCTTTTTTGGAACCAGGAAGAAATGGGAATAAAACCCTTGTTCCCTTTGCCCAAAGGGGACGCGCTCGATTGCCTCCTTGAGCAAGAGTGAATTTACCTCCTCGCGAATGAGAAGGGCCTGGTCCCGGGAATAAGAGGACCTCTGTGGAGGAGTTTCTGGTGGAAGCTCCAGAAACTCTATGCTGTGTCTGACAGACACCAGTTGCAGGACCCACTCATCTGAGGTCATCGCCCTCCACTCCTGCTCCCCATCGCAATACTGAGGAGGCAGTGCAGCTGAAGAGTCAAGAAGTGGCGGGACATTCTGGAGGAGGTCCTCCTGAACATCTCTAATTCTTGGAGGCAGGAGGGGTAGCAGTACCCATGGCCTTATGCTTCCCTTGGCGTTGGACCAGAGCGTTTTTCCTTTACCTCTAGGTCCTTTTCTGAAATGGCTGCTGCTGTTGCTGGGAGCCCGAACGGTACATTGACCTAACAGATCTAAGGGCCACTCCCTTGTCCTGTAGTTCTGTTATGATGTCTTTGGTGTCTCCACCAAAAAGGAAGGGGGCCTCCTGAATTGCCAACTGGACTTCATTGGAGAGTCCAGAGAGACGAGGCCAGGAGTGCCGTCTAAGGGCAACTGTAGTTGTCGAGGTACAGGCCACTGAATCGACAAAGTCGTAAGTGGCTCGTAGAGCATGCCTGCAGGAGATCTTGGAGAGGCAGAGATCCTTGGCAAGTTTCTCCTTTAAAGGCGAAGGGTCCATAGAGTGGAACTTAGCCTTTAGCTTGGCCATAGTCTCTTTCTGGTGGGACACCATGTGGGCCACGTAACTAAGGGAGTGAAGGGCGCACGTGGCCGATGAGTAGACTTTTTTCCCAAACTGGTCCATCAACCTCGACTCCTTGTCCAGAGGTGTAGTGCTCATGTGCTGGTGAGCGGTCATGAGCTGCTGAAATGACAACGGAGTCGGCCTTGGGATAAGACTTCAAGAAAAGGGCATCCCTCGGCACTCGATAGAGTCTGTCTGCCCTCTTAGGGACAGCCGGGATCGAATGAGGCATCTGCCAGATGGTGGTGGTGAGGTACCATCCATGGGGGAACAGGAATAGAGGGTAGAGACTCTAAGTCCAGGTGCTCCACGAGTCTCTTTCTCATAGGGTCCTGTTCCTCCGACTCCCAGTCAAAGTGGTCCCTTAGGGTCCTCTGGTGGGGATTTCGGCGAGGTCTTACCATTTGTATCCTCAGGGTCCTCCAGGTGCTCCTCCTCCTCTGAGGAATCGTCCCTCCCATCAGAACAATCTTCCACCTCCTCGACTGGATGATGCCTGAAGTCCTGAAGGGGAACATCCTGTCGAGACTTCCCCGAGACGTGGATGGTAGAAATAGAGCTGCTCAGGGAAGGAGACCTGGGAAGCTGCGGTTGTGGGAGTCTAGCTTCCAGGTCTGTAACCAGCTCTGACCTGGCCCCCTGCCACCAAGACTGTATTAGAGTCTTGAACCGGAACAACCGGGGTGGGGGCGTGGGAGCTGGCTGAGGCTGGGGAGGAGCTGGCTGTGGCTGGGGAGGAGGGTTGACCGTGGAGGATAGTAACCCTGGAGTCCCATGTAGTTGGAATACGGGTTAAATCCAGGGTAGAACTGCCCTAAATGACTCCAGTCTGGAGTGGAACCTCCTGGGCAGGGGTCCCCAGGATACCCAAAAGGGTAACGTGGGACAGTTCGGGGTCGGGTATAAATCCCTGTCGTCAGATCTGGCATCGGGGAAACCCACGTCGGACCTGCCGTAGTGCAAAAATAGGAGGAGAGTCCAGCGGGACAGCCCACGTCAGGGGACCGGCGCCAGCACCGGGCGTGACCTGATCTGGCGCCAGAGGAAGGGCCCCTGGGGTCAGGCCAGCAGGCGGGCCGTCAACCGTCCCGGATGAGGGACTGTCGTCGGATCACCGGCGACGGAGGAGGCGTCGGGATCCCACCAGAAGGTGGAGGAGGGGCCTCCACAGAAAGGCAAGACGGCGTAGAGGAGCCTCCTGATCTGGGACACCAGCAGGGGAATGCGGAGATGTGCCCAAAACATCGACAGAGTCAATGGGTTCTCCAATCCCATCGCCGGATACGTCTGTGGGGGAATGCGAGGACGCAGGCGAGGAAAGAAGTGGAGGAAGAGGGTCATTCTCCTCTGGTCCCGCCGGACGTCGGTGTGGCGCTCAAGAATCTAACAGGGGAACAGAGCCCGTGGTGATCATTGGAGACGGCCGCTTAGCGTGGTGGGGTCGAGCGGTTAGGGTGTGAGCTCTAGCAGACTTATCGACCGGAGCCAGGCGACTGCCCCCAGCCGGGGGAGCCGACTTACCGGCCGCCATGCGGTCCCTGGAGGAGCCGGGGGCAGACTTCTCTGCTGAGGTGGCACGGTCGCCGGAGGAGTCAGCAGCCGACTCATCCACTGGAGTCTTGTCCGACTTACCGTCTGGTTTCCTGGGCGGTAGATGGCCCTTGCTCGTCGATGGCCTGGCGTCATCCGCAAAGCGAGCCCGCTCCATAGACTTCTCCTTGTGTTTTTTAGAAGGGGAAGATTTTTTGGACGAATCCCTGAGACGCCCCATCTTTTTCTCCACAGAGGCCTGTTCTCCGGGGGATGGATGTTCGGCGTCTCAAAAGGAGGTGGAGGTGAAGGGCTCAACCCATGGATGATAGGTCCTGGCATCTGATCCTTAGGCATACGACCTCTCGCCTGATCCAATGACCGGTCTTTGGGAGCAGGTGGCCGTTCGGGTGGAGGCGATTAGTCGGTTTCTGAAGCCAAATCGGAAGGTCCCATGGTCTGAAGACTATCCGAGGCAGACAACACCCTTTTCTCTGGTGGCAGTGGTTTTTGTGGATGCTCAGAGTGCTGGCATCTGGAGGAGTCCTTTGTGCCTGTTGGACGACCCAGAAGTCTTACATGCAGAATGATCTGACTTCTGGCCTGATGGCGACGCCTGCCCATCTAGCTTAGACCAATTCGAAGACATGTGGCAACTTAGAGCTAGGGACACAGGGGCAGATTACTGCCGGAGCTGGAAGGCTCTTTGTCTTGTGGATGAGAAGAGGTGGGTCTTCTTGGTGGTCACCTCGGGAAGAGATAAGGAACCAGGGGGAACCAACTCTGAACTCCGGAGGTGGAGGATACAGAGGTCTTGTGAGGAGACCTAAGACGGGACTCTGACCTGACTTGATCCCAGTCCTAATGGTGGTGTTTCCCACTCAATCTCTTCAATCTGGGGGAGGAGTCCTTTGCTTGAAAAAGAGCTGCATCCAGACGGGGGGCCTCTGCATAGCAGCAACTTGTTTCACAAGATAAGATTTTAAAGATTTTAAGCGGCGAATGTGTCATCTTATTAAACTTCTGGCAGGGTGGGCAGCTGCCCAGCTTGTGGTCTGGGCCTAGGCAGACCGAATGGCCATCTCGTGCCAGGATCTGCTTGCTGCACACACACAGACTTGCACCGCTGTGAAGATGAAGAAGACATGCAATGGACTGTAGATTAAAGGCAAGGAAATTCAAATGAATGGTAACTGCGCGGAGCGTATAATGGCTGTCAACTGCGATAGAGGCGAATATGGAGCAGATACTAGCAGTTCAACAACGGAAAAAGAACTGAGGTCTTGCCTGGGGACCACCCCCTTTATACCAGAGGGGACATCGGGGCGGGGCAGACATCAGGGGGCAGTCCCCCCGCCTTGGACTGTTAGCTAGAAGTTTTCTGTAGGGTCCTAGTACCTGGCAGCACAGTCCATATGGAGTTACCTGCTACAAGAGCTCCCTCTCGAAGTAAGATCAGGGGAGGGGGGTGGCTTTCATCATCAGGGATAGCATAGCGATAAGCACGGTGGAGGAAGCAAGGGATCAGGTAGAGGCGCTCTGGGTCACCCTGAAGGCTCAGGGTGGAAAACGGGTGAAGACGGGGCTGGTATATAGACCCCCTGGGCAGAAGGAAGAACAGGAGAATGGCCTGGTGGCTAACCTTAAGGACCACTGTGGTGGATGTAGGGACATCACTGTGGTGATGGGGGACCTGAATATGCCAGAAGCAGACTTGGGAACCATGGCATCCTCATCGAGCAAGGAGCAGTGCCTGTTGGATGTCTTCCAGGATGCATTCCTTACCCAGCTGATGATGGAGCCGACAAGAGAGGGGCGCATCCTGGATGTGGTCCTGTCAAACAAGGAGCTCATCAGGGGACCTGGCTGTTGGGGACCCACTGGTGCGTGGTGACCATGCCACAGTTGGGTTCTCCCTAGAACTAGGGGGCAAGGTAGAGCACATAACAATGACCGTGGTAGATTTCAGAGAGGCGTACTTTGGGGGAATGGAGTGGATCCTGAGGGGCTATCTAGATGAGATCAGGCCAAGCATGGGCATGGAGGCACGATGGGAATTAATAAAGAAAGGGCTCCTGGAGGCTACCAAGGCCTGCACAAGGGAAAGACGCAAGGGGGGCAGAGCTAGGAAGCCGAATTGGTGGACGAAGGAGGTCCAGAATGCAGTGAGGGAGAAGGCGGCTACTTATAGCCGTTATGAATGCTCTCAGGGGGCTATATCCAAGGAGGAGGAGTACAATATGGCAGACAGGAGGGTCACCAGGGTGGTGAGATCGGCTAAGGCAGGGGCAGAGCTGAGATTGGCACAGGGGATAAGGGGGGGGATGGGTTCTTTAGGTACATCAGGGAAAGAAGAAAGGGGAAGGGGCAGATCAGTTGGCTCAGGATAGGGGGTGGTGGTGGAAGAGGTGCAAGAGAAGGCGGAGGTACTAAATGACTTTTTGCCTCTGTCTTCACCATGGGGGGCACCAGTAGGAGAGGGAAAACAATAAGAAAAACCCAGAGGTAGTGTGTTGATGCACTCAAGGTCCAAGAGGGGACAAGGAACCGGGGTCTCTGATGGGATTCCACCGGTGTGTTCGGGAGCTACGGATACCTTGGCCACCCCTAACCGATTTTTTTTTTTTTTTTACATATTATGTTATCTCCACCTACCGGGCACGCTCCATTCACTAATTTGGGCAGCAAGTCCTGCATTGCCTCGTCACGACCGCCATCCTGTTGCCCAACGCTCCGCTGGCTCTGCATATCCCTTCGCCAGCCCCCTCTGTCCGGAGAGGGCGATGGGGAGGGAGTATAGATGCCTAAGCACTCTCTTGCTTCTGGGCGAAGCGTGGATACTGCAGCCCTGGATGCTTCACGGCAGAGAGGAGCGGGGAGGTGGGGCTGCCGTCATCTGGTTGGAGACGTGCCATCTTTCACATTTTTCTGCAGAGTCCTTATTACGACGCTCCTTGTAGTGCCTCTGGTCTCCACCAGGGGGCCACACAGAGTGAAGCACTTTCCCAACCCACCTCAGGAGAGGAGAGAAGTCCTCCAGATGCTCAATCCTCTTCCTCTCTAGTTTCAGCGACCCGAGTTCGCTCCTCAAAACCCGGTCACGGTAGCAGATCTTTTAAATCCTCCTGCAGTCTGGGTGGGTACCTCAGGACTGGAGAGTGGCCCACATTGTGCCTATCCACAAGGGAAGCCCACAAGAGGAGCCAGGTAACAATAGGCCAGTTAGCCTGACGTCAGCAGTGGGCAAAGTGATGGCGAGCATCATGAAGGAAAGGATAGAGGGGGTGCTGAGGGCCCGGGGTCACACAGACATTCAACAGCATGGCTTTGTTAATGGCAGATCATGCCAGACAAATCTGGTGGGAGTTCTATGAAGGGGTGACAAGGGTGCTGGATCAGGGCAGGCCAGTGGATGTCCTCTTTCTGGACTTCAGCAGGGCTTTTGACTCCGTGCCATATCATGAGCAGCTAGAGACTATGGGGGTGAGGGGGGGAGGATGGGCAGGTGGATAGGAAACTGGCTGATGGGACGGGTACAGAGGGTGATGGTTGGGGGGAGGTCTCATCCTCAAGGTTAGTCACAAGTCGGGTACGACAGGGGTCGGTGCTGAGCCCACTCCTATTTAATGCCTATGTCATGGACACCAGAAATGGGATCAGGAGCAGGGTGAGTCTCTTTGCACATGACTCTGGGTGGTGGTGGATGAGGAGGAGGGAATGTTGGACCTCCAGCAGGACCTAGAGACTCTAGGGAGGTGGTCAAGAATCTGGAAACTAAAGTTTAAAGCTTCAAAATGCAGGGTTCTTCACCTGGGAGCCCAAAACCCGACTCATACATACACCTTGGTGGGGGTAGACATTGCAGATTTCGGGAAGAGACCTCGGAGCGGTGGTAGATGCCAAAATGAACTCAGAGCAGTGTAGAAGGGTGGCAGCACAAGCAAATAAAATGCTGGGGTGCACAACCAGGGGGATAACCTCAAGGAGTAGTGAGGTACTTCTCCCGCTTTCCAATAGTCTGGTTAGAATACACCTTGAATACTGCGTGCAGTTTGGTGTCCCTACTTAAAGAAGGACAATGTGTTACTGGAGAGGGTACAGAGGAGAGTGACTAGAATGGTACTCGGGCTAGGGAAAATGCCCTATGAGGAACGACTGGGGGGGACCTCAACCGATACTCGGAGAAGAGATGAGACAGGGAGCATATGATAGAGGTTTTTAAGTATCTCAACGGGGTCGACAGTGTAAGCCTTGAGGGGGTCCTACAGCTAAGGGAACCAGGGGCCACCCCATGAAGTTGGATGGGGGGATGCTGAGGGGGAAACAAGGAGGTGCTACTTCACTGAGAGAGTGGTGAAGCCCTGGAATGCAAGGCCCAGAGAGCTGGTGGCTGCTACTACTGTGGAGAAGTTCAAGAGGGCTGGGATAGATGCAGGGGGAGGGTACATCCAGTAGCCCCGCAGGGAAATAGGGGTCCTCTGGAGTGGGAGGAGGAGGGCTAAAAGTTGGTGCCCTGCATAGGCACTGGCCCTCGAGCAGACTCAATAGACCATAGGGCCTATTCTGCTGGCTTCAGCGTATGTTAGTATTGTGACAGGGTAGAATAGGACCCTGTCCCATTTGTTAGGGTAAAGTGCTTTAAATGCAAGGATCTGTATTCTTTCCTTTTCTCTCTCCTCTGTCTGGTTGCACAACCAAATTTTCCTGAGAGATTTCAGACTTTATCAACCCAAACAGTCTTGCAATCCTTTGCCTCTCTCTGTACCTCTGTTTTCTCTTGCTGTCTGTATTCCTCCTTGCATATCTAGATCTGCTAATATAAAAATATATGAGAATCAGTGTATGGAAATGTAGCTGATAATGGGATCACTTTTGTTTAGAAAATGTTTAGTGTTGCTGTTGAAATGTATATATATTTATAATCTGAGATAACTGTAAAAAGCTAGAGGTCATTTGAGTGCAAATGCCTGAGCCTTTTGCAAAGGCTGTGGGGACCTCAGGAAGTTCTCAGTGTTCTAGCAGCTCCTGAAATAGACAAAGAACAGGATGCCTGCAAAGGATGGGGGTTAAGTAAGTCTTACAAAAACAGCTGAGCTGCAAGTGAGATCCCCCCCACCCCAGAAAGATTTTTTTTTTTTTTTTTACAAGAGATTTATTCTGCAGCTGTACACAGTTATTCTGATCAGGTTTATTTTATTTTATGTTCATATAACTACAAATTAACAGTTTTGTGGAATTTTACAACTACTCCTGGGTTTTCTCTATGCTTCCTGATCTGCACCTCGACGACAGATGGTGTCAGCCGAAGTGGGAAGTAAGCCATGCATACTCTAAAACAGGAGATTTGTGCGTGGGTACTGGAACTAGTACCAGGGCAGCACGGAGGAAGGTATGGCTTCTGCAGCTGAAATCCAGTCTGAAATTATACAGCCAGCACAAGTCATGGAAAAAGAAATGAAAATTACATACCTACCGTAATTCTTGATCTTCTTGGACGAGTCTCCACCACTCATTCACACTATTGGGATCTGCGCCGGAGGCACTAGGACCCATCGGGAGCAAACTTTTTGCTGGGGAGTTGACGGCAGAGATGGCGCCATGAGCCCTAGCTCGCTGCGCAATGACTATCTCAGCCGACTCCCAACCGCCTCAGTACCTTTTACCAAGGAGGTGCAGCATAACTAACCTAGAAGGGTAGCCTAACCTAAAAACCGGACATAAGATAGTCCGGACGACCCGTGTAAGAAGGGTCAACAAAGAAGTCTTCAAGGCCTAAAGATTTGAGGGAGTGAAGACCAACAAGAGAGGTGAGCTCGGGGGATGGAGGGTGGGCATGTGAATGAGTGGTGGAGACTCGTCCAAGAAGATCAAGAATTACGGTAGGTACGTAATTTTCATATCCTCCTGGACATAAGTCTCCACCACTCATTCACACTATTGGGAGGGTACCGAGCTAATAATCCCCCGAGAGGGTGGCAGGAGAGACCAAGAGCTCACGTTTCTTAAGACAGAAGTCCATTAAGGATGGCTCTGCCAAAGGAAGAATGTCATCTGGCATGGACATCGAGTGCATAATGCTTAACGAAAGTATGCACTGAGCTCCAGGTGGCTGCATTGCAGATGTCTGCAATGGGCATGTTGCAGATTTCCGCTAGGGATGCCACTACCACTCTGGTAGAATGAGCGTAAACTCTACCCTCCAACTTAACCTGCACCATGGAATAGCAGTGACGAAGGCACGCCACTAGCCATGTTGAGATACATCTAATAGCGACAGGTTGACCCAGCCGGGCCTCACTGAAGGAAACGAACAGTTGCTGGGCTTTACGAAAATCCTTGGTTCTATCTAAGTAGAAACGCAAGGCCCTCTTAACATCCAGAGAATGAAGAGAGCGTTCCCCTTCATTTTGGAAGTCCGCAAAATAAGAGGGAAGGACCAAAGGTTGGTTAAGATGAAATTCTGACACAACCTTAGGAAGAAATTTAGGATGAGTACGAAGGACTAATTTGTCCTTATGGAACACAGTATACGGAGGGTCTGTGACCAGGGCATGCATCTCAGAGACCCTACGAGCTGAGGTAATGGCCACTAGGAAGGCAGTCTTCCAGGTGAGGAACTTTAGTTCACAGGTAGCTAGAGGCTCAAAGGGTTTCCGGGTGAGCATGTCTAGCACAAGATTAATGTCCCAGGCTGCAACCGGACGTCTTGTAGGGGGTCTGGTGTGCAGAATGCCCTTAAGAAATCTCTTAACCATAGGTAACTGAGCCAGTGAAAGAGAAAAAAACGGCTCATGATACGCTGAAATGGCACTAAGGTGAACCTTAACTGTAGAGTACAGGAGACCTGAATTTGAGAGGTCCAAAACTTTATCTGGAGGGCAGGAAAAAGGATTCAAAGAGGACTTTGCACACCAGAGGGAAAAACGCTTCCACTTAGCCGTGTAAGTTTTCCGAGTGGCTGGTTTCCGCGCAGCCAGAAGGATATCCGAAACTCTTCGAGAGACATTGAACCGATTTACTTCTACCTCTTCAGGAGCCAAGCGTGAAGGTGAAGAGAGCTCAGATTGGGATGGACCACCGGTCCCCGAGTTAAAAGGTTCATCTGCAGGGGAAGTGGTCTCAGAGGAACTGCCAACATACTGTTGAGAAGTGGAAACCACAGTTGTTGAGGCCAAAAGGGAGCAATGAGAATCATCTTGTCTCCCTCAGACTCGAACTTGAGGAGTACTCTCTGAATTAGAGGAAGAGGTGGAAAGGCGTAAAGAAAGCGTTTTGTCCACCGCAGCCTGAACGCATCCTGACAAAAAATGCCAGGCCCTGGATTTCTGGAGCAGAAGAGAGGCAGCTTTGCATTGAGTGGGGACGCAAAAAGGTCCAGGTCCGGAGTTCCCCACTCTTCGAATAGTGACTGAACTATGATTGAGTCGAGAGACCACTCGTGAGGATCTGTCTCTGTTCTGTTGAGACGGTCTGCCAAGTCATTCTGTATACCTGGCAGGTAGATTGCTTGAATTAGAGCCTTGTGCCCAAGCACCATTCCCAGCACCTCATCGCTTCTCTGCATAATGGGTAAGAATGAGCACCGCCTGCTTGTTGATGTAATACATCACTGCTTTGTTGTCCGCTTGGAGGAGAATATTCTTGTACAAAGAATGTCCTTCAAAGCTCGGACCGCATAAAGGACGGGCTCTCATTTCTAGGACATTTATGCTAAGCTGAGACTGAGTTGAGTCCACACACCCTGAGTGTGGAGAGCCTGACAGTGAGCTCCCACCCCATAAGTGAGGCATCTGTAGTAATGGAGATCTGATGGTCCAGAGGGGCAAAGGGATATCCTTGCAGGAGATTGTCCTCTGAGACCACCAGGTGAGAGACCTCCAGGGGTTCTGTCACTTTGATGAGATAGGATCTGGGTGAGTGGTTGGAGACCACTGAGTACTGAGCATCCACTGGGTGGTTTTCATGTGCAGACGGGCCAGAGGTACAGTGAACACTGAGGATGCCATGAGGCCCAGCATCCGCTGCATCGAGAGCGCTTGTAACTGACCTGTTCTCTCCGATGTAACGGGCCATCAGAAGGATATCATTCCTTCTGTCCTCTGGGAGAAAAGCTTCGACAGGATGTGTCCAGAAGGGTCCCTATGAAAAGGAGCCTCTGGGAGGGCTGCAGCTGTGATTTCTTGAGGTTCAGCAGGACTCCCATGGACATAAGGAGGTGAGAGGCTGTCTCACGGCGCCTAGAGTCCCTTGCCTGGAAGGGAGTTGCCAGAAGCCATCGTCCAGATAAGGGAACACCTGTATTCCGAAGCTTGAGGTGCGCTACAGAACTGCACAACACTTTGTAAAAACTCAAGGGCGCCGAGGATAGCCCAAAGGGCAGGACTCTGAACTGGTAATGTTGTCCCAGAGCCACAAACCCCAGGAATTTGTGATGTCTCGGTGAATGGGAGTGTGCTGGTAAGATCCTGCATGTCTAGGAAGCTAACCAGTCGTGGTGATGAAGCAAGGGTAACAGAGTTCCTAGAGAAGTCATTTGAATTTCTCCTTGGGAGAATTTGTTTAACTTTCTGAGATCCAGAATGAAGCGATTCCGCCAGACTTCTTTGGAACCAGAAAGTAATGAGAGAGAACCTCGTGCTCGTGATGCAGTGGCACAAGTTCTACTGCCCTGTTGTTTAGAAGGCCCTGAATCTCGGCGGTGAGAAGGTCTGACTGAAGGGCCGACAGCCTGGGCTGCCATTTGGGAGGACAATCTGGAGGAGTTTCCACAAAATTGAGTGAGTACCCCTCACGGATTATCCAAAGGACCCATTTGTCTGAGGTTATGGACTTCCATTGGCTGTAGAAGTGCATCAGCCGACCTCCCACAGGAGAGGAAAAGTCCACCTCGGGCAGTTGAGGTGGGACTTGGGCCAGCACTTCATAAAGTAGCACTGGGCGTTTTGGGCCCTTGCGCTTTCTGCTGCACCTTCTTTTGAGGTTGGGCAGGTTGGTTCTTATGGAAACTACCTCTGCCTCAAAAGGACTGACGGTTATGAAACTGACGTCTACTGGCATGCCCTCTAGAGGGGGCAGGAGGGGGTCTAGCCAACTTAATGGCTGACCTAGTCTTTTGTGTAGCTTCTAGAGCTTGCTCGACCTGAGGACCAAAAAGATATGCACCATCAAAGGGCAATGCCATTACCTGCTGTTGCGCATCATTGGTGAAGCCTGAAGTGCGCAGCCAGGAATGGCGGCGGGTGCAAATACCAGCAGCTGCTGAACGGGAAGCGGAGTTGAAAGCATCCATGGCTGCTTTAACCTGTTGGTTGTTAGATTCAATACCCCTGGTAATGGTTTGGAGAAGCTCTGGTTTTGAATCCGAGTCCGGAAGAGCTTCAACCATTTGCTTGAGAGAGTGCCACAGGATATACTCGTACTGAGAAAAATAGCCCTGATAACTGGCAATACTCATACTTAGGGTAGAAGCAGCAAAGACTCTCTTACCTAAGGTGTCTATCTTACGAGATTCCTTGTTAATAGGTCGAGCTGTAGTGGTTTGAGGAATGACGACCTTATTCTCTGCCAGGACTACAATAGGATCCGCAAAAGCTTGGGATGCCAAAATGGGACGATCCTTGGGGACCGAATATTTTCTATCAATGGATTTAGCCACCGATAAAGAGAGAGCAGGATTATTCCATACCATTTGAGACAGCGTCCCGAAGGAAGGCTGAATCGGAGGAGTCAAGTCCGTGGGGATCTCAGAGGCATGAAGGTACTGGCGTCTGAGAAATTTCCCAGGATTGATGTCTGTAGTCTGGAGAGAAAGTGTGGAAGTCATATTCTTCAGCAGAGACTTAAATGACAGGTCCTCGACCACAGGCTCTGCAGCAGTAAAAGATCCTGCTTCGTCCACCTCATCGCGCAGTCGAAGGTCTGGGTCAGGCTCAACGTCATCTCCTGACAGTCCAGGAGGGACTGTATGGACAGGAAAGGGGTGAAAGCCAGAAGAGGAAAGAGGAAAAGAGACAAAAGGGAAGTCTCCGGCGCCAAGGAGGCGCACGGCGCCGAGAACGACGCCAAGGAACCACGCGGCGCCACAAACAGCGCTGAGAAGCCGCACAGCACTGAGGACGGCGCCACGGCACCACACAGCACTCAACAGCGGCGCCTGGCTAACGCCGCTGGGCGCGAGACGGCGCGCCAAGGTCAGACGGTGCTGAAGGCGCCCCAGAGACCAAAAACAGGTTTTGAAGGAAAAAGAGCAGGAGATAAGGGAATCGTGTGGCCCCCGCGCAAGCCATGTGAAGGGGAGACACTTACACTGGAGTCGACGGGCATCAAGAAGGTACCGCGACCAGGAAAGTCCGACTGCCCTACCTGGTTGCCCAGAGAGCCCAAGGCCCACGAACGACTCGTGAGCCAGGTAGCCAACCAACCTCCGAGCCCATTGCTCCAAAAAGCAGCCCACTGATGAAACTGCTCATCTGAAGATACCTACCCGCGGGTGGGTAGGACTCGATGCGTCAAGACTTCGGCTACCAGAAGCCGCTGTTGGCGACTCCGGGAGGAGACCCGCAACAGCCCGATCAACCAGCCGCCTATGCACAGACGACAGAGGGTGACCTCGAGTGATGCCTTCTTTTAGACCTGTGGGCCAAGAGCTCGAGGCCGAATGGTGGCAGAATGCCACCGCTTGGCTTTATAGCTCCACGGGACCGCCCATCCCCGGCATTGGACTGACCGTTGTCAGACCCCTTCCGGAGAAGGTGGCGATCGGACCCAGCCCGACTGGCTGAATAGCTTTACACTAAGTCTCCCTACCGTCACCTGACCTGCTCATGGTCGACTCCGCCAGAGTAGGCTGAGACTTCTTATCAATTTTATTAAAAAATAAGAATAACTTAAGCGATACTGTAGAGATAATACTACAAAATAATAAAAACGAAAACTATGCTGCTAGTTTGAAGTTTGACTCAATAAAGCCGGCGGCGGTCAGTCTCACTGAAGCGCACTCGACGGTAGGAAAAAGGAAACTGAGGCGGTGGGGTCGACGCGAGATAGTCGATCGTCGATAGTCATTGCCGCGATCTCTGGCGTCGACTCCCCAGCAAAAAGCTTGCTCCCGATGGGTCCTAGTGCCTCCGGCGCAGATCCTAATAGTGTGAATGAGTGGTGGAGACTTATGTCCAGGAAGATCAGGCAGTGACAGAACCTGAAGGCCTGACGGACTTTTTGAAATGGTGGGCTATACAACAAAGAGAGACTGAGAAGCAGAAAGAAAAAGAAATTCAACAGTTAGAAGCGTTGAGGAGAGAAGAGATGCAGCAAATGAGAGAAGAGATGCAGCGACAGGAGCAGCGATGGCTGGATGCCTTACAAGTTCTCGAAGGCAGAGGATCCGGCACAGACCCAGATGAGCAACAAAATGCAAGCAACCTAAAGGCCATTAAACTTACAAAGTTGTGTTCCTCAGATGATATTGAGGCATACCTGACAACCGTTGAAAGAGTTGCCCCAGCCTGCCAGTGGCTAAAGCAGCAGTTAACAATCAGACTGGTACCCTCCCTGACAGGGAAAGCCCAGCTTGCCTACAGTAGTATGGACATTGCACAGTTAGAGAAATGGAAATTACGTACCTACCGTAATTCTTTTCTTTTCTTGTATCTTCACCATCCATTACTGCTTGGGTGTAAGCTGGAGGCGCGCACCCACCATTGGAGGGTTTTTTTTTTTTTGAGGGGAGTCGGCACCGATGGCACTGCCCCAACAGTGTTGCAATATGTGGTGCGCGAGGGGCGGCCGTTAGACACCGCAGACTCCTCCTCCATCCCAGTTCTGTAAGCCAGAGAGGCGAAATGATAAGAAAAAAGGAGAGCGAGACAAGCAAGCCAAGGGATAGGTAAAGAAAAGGATATAAACAGAAAGAGGAATAAGCTGATAGAGAACAGGAAAGAGGAAAACCTACCCTATGGGACTGCAGGGCCTCACTCCTGGGGTGGCTCTGAGGGAGGAACAGATAAGGGAGAGAGAGAAGAAGGCAGAAGAAGAGAGAGAGAGAGAGAGGGGGATGTTGGGAGGAGGGAGAAGTTCTGCCAAGTTGTGAGAACTGGCTTGAAGGCTCATAAGGTCAGGACCAAGGCGAGGGAGCAAGGATCCAATTTAGGAAAACTGGTGAGCTTGGTACACAAAAAGCAGACTCTCTGCACCTCCTGCCATCCTGAACACCTTACACGCCAGCTAAGAAGCTCACAAGACTGCCAAGCAGAAAATCTGTTCTGAAAGGAGAGCACTCAACTAGGAAGGGGAAGGAAGCCCACCAGCACCCTGTTACGTGCTAACATAGATGTGTGTGTGGGGAGGGGAGTATTTGAAGCCCTACAGAGGGCTCCCCTTTGTGGAAAAGGACAGAGAGGGAACTCAGTCTGACTTCCCGAAGGCAAGGCAAAACAGATCACCAGATCAAGGCAACTGGAGTGCCAGGACAGCGTTTAACTAGCAGAGGCTGGCGAAAACAGGAGATTCAGACATGCCAGAGGGGACCTAGAAAAAGGAACCAAACCATTTAAGGAATGGTTTCTTTAACTGTGAATTGAACAACATGGCTTAAGAAGGAGCCAAGAGGTCACCCTCGGGGCAGTCAGAAAGAGTTCCCTCAGGATACAGATAAATTCTACTCATTCCCCCTCTTTCTCAATTAAATGGATCGGTTCTGAGAGAAGAATGGACTTTTTTTTTTTAATTTAGGCTTTAAGGCCATGAAAAGGAGGGAGGAGGAACGAGCAGGGAGGAAGAAACGCCGAAGAAGGAGGCCCGTGAGGGGAAGGTGGGTGGGTATCAATAATGAATGGTGAAGATACAAGAGAAGATCAAGAATTACGGTAGGTACGTAATTTCCATATCTTCCCTTGTCAATCTTCACCATCCATTACTGCTTGGGTGAGTACTAAGCCCCCCCGAAGGGGGACTAGGAAAACCCTGAGGGAACCCTCAGCCTCCTGTTGGTGAAAAACAGAAGGAAGAGACCCTGACCTTACAAGACAGGAAGTCTAAGGCCGAGGAGGGCTAGGAGGTGTCCCCTGGAGACGAGGACATGGAGGAAGCCCCTGCAGAAGCCTCCTAGCCTTGGTGGAAAAAAAGCGGGTCCCTCGGAATGCACAGTTAATCACCCTACGCCGGGCCAGGGGTGACAATCTTGACAGCTGAATCCATGCCACCCGCCTAATGCAGATCGCTGTCCCCGCAAGCCTGGAAGCCACCTCATTGGCGTCACAGGATGTCCTTGCTTGGTGCCTTGCCAGTTCCAGGCCTATAGCGGAGAGGGCCACAGCTTGTCTGGATTGCTCCATATCAGGCATTGATGCTAGAAGTTGAGAGAGCATCGACCATAAGTGCCTGCTGTAGGCAGCATGGTGAGCCTGATGTGATGCAATGCACATCGCACGAGAAGAAGAGAACACTCTTCACCCCCACTTTTCAACTGTAGGGAATCTGAGTCCGGTGGATGGTCGTGCACCAGGTGGTGGCACCCGGAAGGAGTCTCTAGGAATTCCAATCCCGAGGGTGAGTTGGGGAGTGTACCTAGAGACTCAGGATGGGGCACAATACCTCCTCCTGCAGTCTGCTGAGGCTGGAAAAGGAGTGGCTGGAGACTGCCAGGTGCGGACAGATGCCTCCTGGAAAGGGATAGGCCAGGATGGCACCACCAGATGCTGGGCACTGAATTCAACAAGGAATTCACGCATCTTCCGCTCAGTATTGTCACGCCTGACATAGGAGATACAGAGGTCCCCAACCATCCTTGAAAGGAGTCGCTGATAATCTGTGAAATCAGCGTCGGAGGAAAGATGGGCAGAGGGTTCCTCTCCCTCTGAGGAGGGAGCCAAGGAAGATGGGGAACTTGAATGCTCAGAAGACTCTTGCAGCGGAGGGGACAGGCGAAATAACCCCCATGCATGTCTTTAACATATGACAGGAAGGCTGCCGCAGTACCTTTGAACGTCTCCCAGGATAACGGCCCTGTAGGACTGACACGCCTGGAAGAGAGGGTGGTGGCTGCAGAGGAATGGGAGAGGGACACCTACGAATAGACAATTGTCCTCTGCCAGTGCTCTGAAATTCAGGGAACGGAGCCCAAGCTGGCGGGGTCCCTGAAATCAAACCAAGTCTCAAGACGGAACCCTGGGGATGCGAACTCTGGAAGAGCCCAAACAGGGAATCTCCCCTGTGACACACCTGGGGCTGCATGGGTCCAGAAGGGCAACCCACAGCGGCGCCACTGGAAGGGTCCCCCAAGCCCAAGAAGGAAAGGCAGGGTTCGGCGCTATGGCTCTGCCCGGCACCCTGAAAGCTGGTGGAAGGAAGCAAGCGCCCCTCAACCCCAACGACTCTGAGGATGCCCTCCTCCTCGACTCCAGCTTAGGGATCTGTCAACTCCGAGATCCCACCCCCCGAGGACAAAACCACCAATCCACCCCGGAAGGCGTGCAGCACCAGGGCTGGCAGCTGCCACCGCCTCCCTGGGATGGTCCCCGCCCAAACTGCCTCCCCAAAGACTCCAAGCCTCCCCCAGCATGGAAGTCCTCGGAGGAAGAGCGTTCCGGAGACTCAGGAATAGCGGTGCTGGGTCGCCTGACACCACACCTCCCAAAGGACTCTGACTCCGAGGAATCAGGGTGCGTGATCGGGTCCACATCTGAATCACCCTCTTCCGAGGAAGAGTCAACCAGCAGGACCCTGATGCTGACTACCCCAAGAGTCCACAGGGAGGCGATGCTGCGAATGATGCCGGTGATGACACCGGCTGCTCCCCGCACAGCCTGCAGCACCGCCATCCGGCCTTGACCCACCAATGGCCCCGGTCGAATCCCCAGTACCAATCCAACACAGCGCCACCGGTGGAGTCAACCAAAGAAGCAGCGCAGCGAACGGCGCCGGAAAACAAGCCGGCGTCGCTCTGATCACCGGCACCACAAACGGCGCTGGGGTCAGGGACAACACCGGCAAGCAGCGCAAAGGGTCCACCAGTGCCAGACCTCACAACTGTGGGCCACAACACTGAGGGACTGTGCACCTCCAAGGAGGTGACTGCAGAGGCGGTGTCCCCGACACAACCCCGGGAGGGGCCATGACGTCCTCCGACACCGCAAAAGAGGACTCCTCCTCGGCAAGGCTTGAAAATGAAGAGGCCTCCTCTTCACCGGACCATATAGGCCTGGGAGGGGACCCGGAGGAAGGGCCTAAAGTTCTGGCCTGGGAGACCCGAGATCAGCGCCATCCTCCGAATTAGGCGGAGCCCTGCCGACTTTAAACGTGCGGACTTCGAGAAAACGGCGGTCCATCGAAAAACAGGCATTGCATCTATCCATGTCATGGTTAGGTCCCAGGCATCGATGGCAAACGTCGGTCCGTCATGGAGAAATGCCGGCCACAGGAGCACCAATGCATGGGGGCATGGCCCGCTTTCGACTTACGCTTGGCTCCCGAAACCGGACATGATGCGAAATAAAATATAACACAGAAAAAGCTCCCAGTGCCGTTAGGAAAATAAATGGAACGCACTTACTGGCATCGGGAGAGAACTGGGATTGAGGAGTTGCAGACTGTGTCAATGAAAGGCCTAGTGGCGTACTTCACACAAACTCACACAGCAGGTGCAGCCTCGACGGCGGCAGAAACAGAACCGTGATGGAGGAGGAGCCTGCGGTGCCTAACGGCCACCCCTCATGCACCACATAGTGCGTCGCTCTTGGGGGCAGCGCCATTGGCACCAACTCCTCTCCCCCCCCAAAAACAAACTCCCGTGGTGGGTGCGTGCCTCCGGCTTACACCCAAGCAGTAATGAATGGTGAAGATTGACAAGGGAAGATTTATGACGTGGTGAAAAGTGAAATCCTGAAGAGGTACGACATCTCCAGAGAGACCTATAGGCAGAGATTTCGATCCCTGAGGTACAATTCTGTTGACAATCCTCGAGAAGCCTTCACCCAACTCAGAGAACTCCTGATGAAGTGGATCCAACCACAGAGCAAAACAGTCCAACAGATTATCGACACATTCGCCATGGAGCAATTCATCAACATCTTGCCTACAGATGTGCAGCTGTGGGTAAAGGAACACCAACCAGAGAGTGGGGAAAAGGCTGTTTCTTTGGTTGAGGACTACCAAATGGCTCGACAGATACCATAACAGCAAAGTAACAGGCAAGCACTGGTAAGAAACTCTTTTTTCCACCCATTTAAATTCCAAGCCTGCTAAGAACTCTATTGGGGGTAATAAATCTGTGCCAAAAGACGTTATCTGCTATAACTAATAAGCCAGGCCATTTTGAAAGAAACTACCATAATAAAGAGAGTGGCACTGGAGCAAATTGGTCCTTGGCAAATTGGGGCAAGTACCTAACAGATGTGAAGGTGGGGAATAAGACTGTGAAGGGACTCATTGATTCGGGAAGCAGACAAACCCTAGTGCATGTTACAGTGCTGGGAAAACACTGTGCAAAGGGACCAGGTACTGGTGTCATCTGCATCCACGGGGACACTCGATACTATCCCACCACCCAAGTGACTCTGACTGTTAAGGGTGTGTCACAATAAATGAAATTGGGGGTAGTACCAAAGTTACCTGTACCTGTGATTATTGGAAATGACTTTCCAGGATTTACTGAATTGATCAAAGAGGGAGTAAATCCTGATGTTTCAGCAGCTGTGGTGGCAAGAGCTCAGGCCAAGAACATTTCAGATGGTGGGGACAATTTTCCTTTCAGTGATTTTTTTTTTAAACTTTTATTGCTTTTACAATAAATATTTGCACGTTGTACAAAGTGTAGCAGATACATCCAATGTACATTAGAAAAAACAGAGCCTAGACAGTTTAGAGTCAGGATAAGGGGGAAAACGAATACATTAATTATTCAGATAATACAGCTAAATAAGCCACAGCCAACTAAGGCTTTTGGGGGCAAGTCCAAAATGTTCATAGTCCAAAAATTTTAACTCAACATACAGTGCTGATATGACCCCCATTCCTTAAAACAAAAGGTGCATCTAAACTGGGTAGCACTAAACAAACAATTCCACACATCAGGTCAGTACTTTATTAAGCTACAGGGAAAGCCAGCTGTATTATTTTCATACGCTGGAAAATTACAACAATAAGCACAAAAAACTGATGCAATTATGAGCAGTTATAACATTATTACTGCAAACAGGTTTCTTGATCAGGGTCTGAGTCACTAATATTGCAGCTCTCAGAAGATTGAAACTCCCAGGCAATTAATTCCACTTTTTTCCCCCGCTTCTAGGGGATCAAAATATTGAAATGTCTTACCACCATTGTGGATGCGTAGTCAGACCGGCATCAGGAGAGACTGCGAAACTCCTAACCCACGAAGTTGAGCTCTTACTGCATCAAATTTCTTCCGTCTCGAATGGGTGACGAGAGAGATCTGGAAACAAATGGACAGTAGATCATTTAAAGGCGAGCCCTTCCGAAGACCTTGCTGCCTGTAGCAGCTGGTCTCTGATGTTAGAGCTCGTGGTCACCAATGGCATCACTCGTGGAGCCTCACCACGTGGCCCGATGGCCCTGGGTGTAATCCAAATGCTTTGAGAAGCTGACCTTCTAAAGTTCCCTGAGGGAGTTTAAGAGCTGCTGGTAGCCACAAATAAAGAAAGATAGGGAGATTTTCCTCCTAGCTGCCCTTCGGGAGACCGATTAGGTGTATATGCGATGCCCTCTGAGAATTCTCCAGTGCTTCTAGTCTGTAATAGAGCTGAATGTTTTCTTGTACAAGCTTAGTTGTTCTTGTTAAAGCTTGTACTGCCATTGTCTCTACAGATGTTGCCGTTTGGGTAACTGCCTCCAATTTTGTGTCTTGTTCAGCGAAACGTTGAATGATCGACTATTTTAGAGTTGATCGCTTGCATGGAGATTTGTAATGCTCTCCATGGGGGCTCTCCGCTGGCAACAGTCAGGGAGTTTGCAGCCTGCTCAGTCGTTGCCGCCGCATGTTAAGGTCCGCTAGTTGTGGTTTCTGATTGCGACCCATGACCGTCTAGTATTCCACGACACCGGACAATCTGATCTGTTCACTGCTGCAATTAGAATTAACTTTCCTCCACAGAAAATTGTGAAATTTATAGTATTAAATCGATAGATGTAGAGAGCTGCATTCAAGTGCATCTTGCCAGCTGGCTGCTCCACAGCACCCACCTTTCAGTGATTTTGATTCAGACTTGTTTGAGCACAGTTCCAAGATCCGGAAATCCAGGAAAGAAAGACGAAGCCTGAAAAAACTGTGGCAACAAATAACAGATGGACATGAAGGGTTAAAATATGAAAATGCTGAAACTAAATTGATAACTGATTGTGATTTTCTTTCAGAGCAAGCAAACAATGTTTCTCTCCAAGGTTATTTTAAGCAGCTGGGGATGAAACCAAAACAGGGTGGACCAATGTTTAAAAAATGTAATAGGTTACTGTACAGAGTTTGGGTTAAACCTTAGACACAGAACAGACAGAACAATTAGAAACATAGACTTTGACGGGAGATAAGGACCACTTGGCCCACCCAGTCTGCCCATTTCCCTACCTAACGGATAAGCTGCAGATTCTAGATAACCAACAGCCTACTTCCTGCAACCCCCCACTATAATTGCCTTATGTCTGTCCCATGCATGTTTGAATTCCCCAACTGTTTTAGACCCCACAACCTCTCCAGGAAGGCGGTTCCATGCATCCACCACTTTCTCTGTGAAAAAAAATGTCCTCACATTACCCCTGAGCCGTCCCCCTCTATCTTTAAATTGAGTCCCCTTGTTCTTGGTAAATACCACAGAAGTAGTAAAGAAAAGAAGGGGTAAGGGGCAACAGACTTCCTGGAAAACATAAACTGAACTTACAAACTTAAATGGGCAGACTGGGTGGGCCATAGGCCCTTATCTGCCGACACTGTCTATGTATCTATGTATCTATGTAAGTATGGAACAGAACTGTTAGAGACAGGACATGATAATCCTATGGCTGGTCACTCAGGGAGGGATTGCACCTTTGCCAGACTGCTGTATAGATTTTACTGGCCAAGAATTCATGAAGATGTTGCTACCTATTGTAATTCCTGTGCAGAGTGTCAGAAAGTAGCTCCAGTTACTAGAAAAGACAAGGTGCCTCTGGTGCCCCTACCCTCGATAGATGTGCCTTTTGAGAGAATTGCAATGGATGTGGTTGGTCCTTTAGACAAAAGTAAAAAGGATAATGGATTTATGCTGGTAGTATGCGACTATGCTACTCAATACCCAGAAGCAGTTCCAAATGCGTACTGTTACAGCCCCAAAAGTTGCAGCAGAGCTTGCCAAACTTTTCAACAGAGTGGGCATACCTAAAGAAATTATTACTGATCAGGGTAGTAATTTTGGTGCTGCACTGCTTAAAGAGCTGTACAGACTGCTAGGTATCACTGCCATAAGAACCTCCCCCATTTCACCGTCAGACAGACAGTCTTGTTGAACGTTTTAACCAAACGCTAAAACGCATGTTAAAAAGGTTTGTGAACAGGGAAGGGAAAGACAGGGATCAATACTTGCCTTACCTACTTTTTCCTTACAGAGAAGTGCCGAAGGCAACAACAGGGTTTTTGCCATTTGAAATGTTGTATGGTAGGCAGCCAAGAGGGCCACTGGATGTGATAAAGGAAACATGGGAAGATAACCCTACTTAGAAACAATCTTTAACTTCTTATATGTGTGACCTAAGAAAGAAGCTGGCAAAATATGTTGAAATTGTCCATAGTAATCAGGAAGAGGCTAAAAACCAGCAGAAGGTATATTATGGCCATGGGGTAAAAGAAAAAGTTTTCGAGCCAGGTGAAAAGGTTTTGCTACTGTTACCCACAACAGAAAACAAGTTGTTAATGAAGTGGCAAGGGGCTTATAAAGTTCTTAGACATACTGGCACTGTTAACTATGAGATTGAGACCACTGACAAGAAAAGAATACTTCTTCTAAGATATACCATGCTAACCTCCTCAAGAAATGGGTTGAAAAAAATGCCAAAAGCTGCCTTGCTGGTTTTACCAGAAACTGAGAAGGAAGATATTGATGTAGCTTATGATAGACTGGGACAAACTGTAAATGCTGATGCTGTAAAGGTGAATGTTTCCTTAACCTCAGAACAAACTGCAGACATTCGTAATGTGCTAAAGAAATTTAGCAGTACTTTTACCACGGTACCAGGCTGAGCATGTAACAGCGACAAAGAATGCTCGTCCTATTAGGCAGAAGTCATACAGGTTGCCAGAGCAGTTAAGAGCTGACGTGGTTAAGGAAATAGAGAAAATGAAAGAATTGGGTATCATTGAGGAGTTCTTGGTTGTCTCCCATGGTAATTGTAAACAAAAAAGAAGGGGGGGGGTGTTAAAATCTGCCTTGATTTCAGGAAACAATCAAGTATCAGAATTTGACAGGTATCCTATGCCCAGAATAGATGATTTGATAGTCAGACTGGGGAGTGCAAAGTACATCAGCACCCTTGATCTCACCAAGGGTTACTGGCAAATCCCTTTAGCGAAAGAATCCAGAGATAAAACTGCATTTGCCACCCCTACAGGATTCTATCAGTTCACTGCCATCCCCTTTGGTTTACATGGTGCGCCAGCTACATTCCAGCGGTACATGGATGTAACTTTATCCCCTCACACTGGTTATTGTGTTGTGTACCTGGATGATGTCATGGTGTACAGTCCAAACTGGAAAAGTCACGTGGGACATGTACGAGCAGTTATCCAAGCTATCAGAAATGCAGGTCTGGTCGGCCGGTGGCACTGAGGGTTGAGGCGTGGACACCACACCTCGCTCACGCTGGCGACCGGGTTTGGGAGCAGGCCTGGGTCGCACGGGAAGAGAAGGATTGTCGTCAGTGGGACTGCTCCTCTTCTTCGGGAGGGAGGGGTGCTGCTGCTGGTGCTCGAGTGGCCCCAGGCATAGCTGGGGATCTCTGGAGCATTGGCAGAATTCTGTGGGGACAGATTGCGACTGATGCCTGGATTAGAGAGCGTGCAGACGTGCGCACCCTCGAGTCCTTAGGCATCATTGCATGCCGCAGACATCAAATGGGGAGAAAAGTGAAATAAGGGCACCACACGCTGCTTGATGGCCGCCTCTGGTAGGGGATCATTTCGCACTGTTGGTACGCTGCACACTGGATCCTGACTCGGGGTTGAGCAGGGAAGAGCTCCCTCCACCCCGCTGGGGTAAACAGAGGACCCACAACAGGAGCAGAAGAATTCCTGGAGATGGCGGCCTGAGACCCGAGGAGGATGCCTGACATGACACGGGTAGGTAGTCTGGTGGCTCAAGGTGGGAAAAAGTATGAAACAAAAAAAAAAAAGAAATGCAGCTCTGACAATTAATCCTACCAAATGTGCATTGGGCATGCAGGAAACTAGATATTTGGACTATGTGTTGGGAAATGGAGAAGTTAAACCAGAGATTTCTAAAATAGCTGTAGCTAACAGCCCTGTACCTGAAACAAAGAAACAAGTCAGGTCATTTTTAGGACTGGCTGGATATTAATGGAGATTTGTTCCTAATTTTGCTGAGTTAGCTACTCCCCTCACTGAACTCACAAAGAAATGGTACCCAAATAACATGAAATTGACTCCAGATTGTGATGAAGCTTTTCAAGCCATAAAGGCGGCATTATATTCTGCCCCCGTTTTAAGAAGCCCAGACTCTGGGAAACCATTTCTGCTACAGATGCATCCAAGGTAAGCCTAGGTGCTGTCGTAAGCCAAAATATTGATGGGAAAGAACATACTATCCTGTATATAAGTAGGAAATTGCACGACAGAGAGAAAATGTACTCCACTATCGAAAAGGAGTGTTTAGCAGCAAAGTGGTCCATGGAGTCCCTCAAATGTTATCCGCTAGGAACTGAACTCGTTCTTGTAACTGATCACAATCCTCTCCGTTGGCTTAACCAGATGAAAGATAAAACTTCCAGAATCACACGGTGGTACCGGGCACTGCAGCCATTTACATTCTCTGTGATTCACAAATCTCGTAAAAAAGAATAGCAATGCTGATTTTCTGTCAAGATATGGATCCGGAATTGAGGGTTCTGATGGATGACAAAAAAAAAAAAAAACGTATGGTTGGAACTGTAATTTTTTTGCTGTACTGTTAAAAAAAATGGATGCAAATGTGCTTAAATTCTGGAAGTAGAAAATGTTAGTAAATATGGTTAATAAAACAGGTTCCCTCTTAAAGAGGGGGGTATATGTGAGAGTAGAATAGGACCCTGTCCCATTTGTTAGGGAGTAAGTGTGTAAATGCAAGGATCTGTATTCTTTCCTTTCCTGTCTCTTCCGTCTGGTTGCGCAACCAGATTTTCCTGTGAGACTTCGGACTTGATCAACCCGAACAATCTCACAGTCCTTTGCCTCTCACTGTCTGTTTTCTCTTGCTGTTTTTCCTCCCTTGCATATCTAGCTCTGGTAATATAAAAATAAATGGGAATCAATGTATGGAAATGTAGCTGATAATCAGATCACTTATTTAGAGAATTGTGTTACTGTTGAAATGTATATATTTATAATTTGAGATAACTGTAAAAAGTCAGAGGTTATTTGAGTTCAAATGCCTGAGCCTTTTGCAAAGGCTGGAGGTACCTCAGGAAGTTCTCAGTGTTCTAGCAGCTCCTGAAACTGACAAAGAACAGGATGCTTACAAAGGATGGGGGTTGAATAAGTCTTATAAAAAACAGCTAAGCTGAGCTGCAAGGGAGATTCCCCCCCCCAAAGAAATAATTTTTTTACAAGAGATTTTATTCTGCAACTGTACATAGCTATTCTGATCAGGTTTATTTTATGTTCCTGTAACTACATGTAACCCCTAGGTGGTGCTATCCCAAAGGCTACTACCCCTGCTTGTTTGACTACGGACAGGTTGAGGGGCCTAGGTCCTATGACGGGTGCCTCCACCCAGAGATCAGGGTTTGTAGTGGTTAGACTAGCTTGGTCACAGCCCTCTGGGACACTGAGTCCCCCCTTTTATTCCCTCTAGTGGCTCACACAGTACACCAGAGTTACAGCCCCAATACCACACGTATACACACTGTTCACTCGTATAGATACCACTTACCCTCGAGACTGATTCTGCCGCACGTCTCTGAGGACCCCTGTAAAGTAAGGTTAAACAACATACATAGCAAAACACAATACTGTTTGTGTAAGTACCAACACCACAGACAGTATATAGTATAACAACAACAAATCTATTTAGGGAAAAGTAACACGGGAGGGAGAAATCAGGTTAATTAGTGGCATTAAATCACAGTACTGTGCACACATACAGGGTCTGAAAAGTCACACTCTGGGTACCCAAGTTGGGGGCTAGCCAGGTCCATTGCCTGGGGTTGACCGACAGGTGCAGATGGATAGGGCCCTGTAGAAGAAAATATATGCACAACACCCAATTGTAATCCAGAGCCGGATGGCTCAGTCCATGAAGCAGTGAAACAACAAGAATTAGAAGACACACTTGTGATTGAAAACAGGCTGCAGGGGAATACCCTGACTTGTACTCACAATACCCAAGCTGAGGACCGGATGGTGGATATTCTTCTGGATTGCCAGAACAACAAGGTATGGAGACAAGGTCCTTGCGACTGGACCCCACTGCAGTTGATAGCAAACAGATTTAGTCCGAGACAAGCTAGGGTTTGTTTCCAGCTTCAACACAGTACAGGGGATTGGAAATAGCAATTCCTCACAAGCATTACACACATTCATATGTAAAAGGAAACTACTATACCAGGCAGGCTGCTCCTCGATCCCAACCACAATTACTGCAAAATACCCAGGAGCACAAACAGCAGCTTCAGTTCCTGACAGACCGAGCACGATTCAGCAATTTCTCCAGTCTTCTACAGGGTGAGCCTGGTTTCCACTCTTCAGACTTCCTTCTGTCTCCTCACAACTTGGATTCAGTCTGAACTGGCACTTGCAACGGCTGCAGGACGAACCTCAAGGCCTCACACATGCTTCCCGCGTGAAACTATACATCGCATAAGCACAAAGCTCTTTCTCTCTTCACTGTCATGACTGATCTGATCTTTCCAGTCACAGAGCACGGCATTTCCTTTAGCTCCACACCATTCTGTTGGTTGGTTCAGCTGTCACTCACAATAAGACTCCCTCTGTTGGTGGAAAAAGGCACCATGGTCAAAACTACATTTCCCAGAGTCACTGCCCATACAATCCCCTTGTGGCTGGCTCAAAATTAAGAGTCCAAGTTCTGATTCGTCCATAGGCTCCATTTTAGGGCTCCCTTGACCCAATTGGCCCAGCACAGCAGTTTAGGTCCAAAATGGAGGGGTAACACACACAGAGTCCCAGCTGCAATAAAGGCAGGTTAGACAAACTACAATTTTGCTAATGCTTTAAATGATTACAGGCAAACAGTTACAGCTTTCAGATGGGCTCCCTTTGCACTTCCAGCGACCGCAAAATGGAGCGATTACTCCGGAGCTCGGGTGGGATTACAGCATTAAATACACAGTCCCTCCACACAAACTAATTAAGTCTGCAAGCAGATAGCTCTTAAAGAGACAGTATGAGGAGGCTCAAATAGCACTCACTTGGAACCACATTTAAACAGCTCAGACGTCGAACACCGCCCAGACTTGGAGCATTCAGGAAAGCTCCTGGAAGACTTCTGAGAACCCCCATTTGCAGGGGGTTACAAACAAACAAACAGTTTTGTGGAATTTTACAAATGCTCCTGGGTTTTCTCTATGCTTCCTGGCCTGTGCCTCAATGACAAGTATGTTAGTATGTATTAACTACCCTAACCAGCTACCCATTTTTCATTAGAATATTTTTAGGGCAATTTAGAGGTACCCACAGGTAGTATTTAGGGTAAGGTATTTCACTACATGCCCATGCCTACCCTGCAGGCATTGGTGGTTAGGGATAGCCGGAGTCAGGCAAAGCCCGTTGCTGCAGCCGTTAACACACTGCCACCTTTTAGGGGCTTTTGAATGGGCAGCTGGGGTGGCTCCTGGGGTAGATGAGGCTCCTGCTCCTCTACCCTTACTCTGCTGTCTGGCAGTAAAATGGTGTCTGGTACTGGAAGGACAAAAAGGCACACTCTGTCTACCTTTGGCTGGGTATGGTAGAGAGAATGCACAGATTTCAAGGTTCTGCCTGAGGCCTGCAGATTGGAGAGGATATCTTGGACATCTGCCCCAAACAATTTCTATCCTCTAAAAGCAGCACTGAGAATGGACTGTTGGACACCATTCGCAAACCCAGTCATCATGAGCCAGGAGTACCTCCTGAGGCATACTCCAGAGGGTGCTGCCCTAGGAGAAGCATCAGAGATGTCACAGGTGGTACGTAGGAGGTGTTTACCTACATCTGCACCAAACAATTTCTATCCTCTAAAAGCAGCACTGAGAACGGACTGTTGGACACCATTCGCAAACCCAGCCACCATGAGCCAGGAGTACCTCCTGAGGCATACTCCAGAGGGTGCTGCCCTAGGAGAAGCATCAGAGATGTCATAGGTGGTACAGTACGTAGGATGTGTTTACCTACATCTGCTCCAGTTGTGAGCACTTTAAGAAGCTCCTGCTTAGGTGTACCTTCTGGAGGAGCTTGAGCAGCTGCCTTAGCTTTCCTCCAGAGGGGATTCTGGCATTTGACCATATACAGTAGGCCTGGTAGTTTGCAACTGTCAGGCTACATAGGAGGCAGTATAGCGCAGTTGTTTAAGGCTCTGAGCTGCAAACCTGGAGACCTGGGTTTGAATCTCAGAGCCCCCACTTGCATACTGTGTGACCCTGAGCAAGTCACTTAATTTCCTTGTGCTCCCAGGTCACACCTGTAAACAAGCTTTCAGCTTAGTGTCTCTCTCCTGATAAAAAAAATAAAAAAAAACAAAGGTACAAAGCGGCTGAGGCAAAGGTAACATCCAACCTTGGATTCCTTATCAGGAGGGAGAGTGCTAAGATGTTCTAGTGACTTAGACCTGTCATGGGCAGCATTGTTGACCACTGAGTTTGCCTCAGGTTGTCCTACTAAAGAAGGTTTCCCTGAGGGAGCCTGATACATCTTGTCTGCCTTCCCAAGTACGGCAGGAATCATGCTGGGCCTATGACAGGCTGCAAGGGTGACACCCTCTGTAACAGGACTGCTGACAGAAATGGGAACCAGTTTGTTAACTGCTTATGTTAAAGGAACACTAGCAACCCCCTTAGACCTCAAAGTGTCCCCGGAAGAAGTGGAGGGGTTTCAAGAATCAACCTGTAGGTCTCTTCAAAGAGATGTCAATTTCTTTGGAGGAGAACACCACACCAAATCTACAAAGTCGTCGTCCTCCACTGCTTGGTCAGTGTTGTCCTGGAGAGTGTGTCCAGGGAGTCCACCAGCTGAATGTAGATATGAGACAGAAAGACACCTCATCAATGCCATAGCTGAACCAACCCGAGGGTGACCGACTGGAAGTAGTGGGTCCCGAAAGGAGTTCATAATACAAAATCCTCCCCTCAAATTAATAATAATAACAACAATAATAATATCCTTGGGCATAAGGATTAACATGGAGAGGATTAGTCGGCCCCAAAGAAGCCGAGAAGACGCCCAGAAATGTAAAGTCTGGAATAAATCAATCAATCAAATCTTTATTTATTCAGGCGAGCATCATTGAGCAAGGCTCATTTACAAGATGGACCTGATAAGGTCAAGGTTCGATAGTTGGTACGGGCTAGAAATAATTTTTTTGAGATGCCTGTCCGAGGGACAGGTGGAATGTAAGTGTTGCCCGTCCGGACAAAGTTTTACCTGTCCACATTTTTGTGAGGTGAATTTTAAACTTAAAACATAAAATGGACTGTAAAGTGGAAATAGCGAAAACTGTTGATTTTTGGGGGGTTATTTTTCAAGGTAAAACACTGATTGATTGAGGCTAGTCTATTTCTGAATCAGAACTTGAATCAAGTCTGCAGCCATATGGTCTCACATGAGGTCTTCTCTTTTGTTTTCCAGATTTGAACCATAGTGTTATGGCATCCTGCAGGTCAAATGTAGCAACGCTAGCATCTGACAGCTTGACACGCATTAGTTCAGATGTAGTCATAGGAGACAGACAGGACCGCCAGTCAGACTTCACTCTGCCCATCGAGCTGAATCCTCTCTCAACTACTGCAGTTTGAGTTGGGATCAGTAGAGCTATTGCGACTAAGACCAGAACATCAGGGAATCGCTGTTCATGTGCATCATTATGGAGAATTTTTTGCCAGAAATCCAAATAGTGAAATTTTGCAGACAGCTCATTCAGTGATTTTTTCATAAGTGGTTTAAGCTCTAACCATTGCGCTTCAATCAAGTTTACATTATGATTGTGTTTCTTCAGTAGGTCACTGTAGTGCTCTGTGAGGGTTCTGACTTCCTCACTACCATAAAGGGCTAGCTGGTGGTCACTATCTGGTAACTGTAATGGGTTAAATATACTGAATGACCATAGGATTTTGTTTTAAAATTGGAAAATCGTGAGTTAATACTTTCAATTGTTGATGAAAGAAGGCTTGTAACGTCACGCAACACTGCCTGTTTGGTTCCATCTATAGAATATCCCCTTTCTAAGTTAAGGAAGATATCAGATCCACGGTACTGAACCTGAGTAGTGGCTGAGCCTGTCAGTCGACTTGTGCTAGTGTCACTGTCAGCTGTGTCAGAGTCAGGAGCAAGAGCAATTTCATAGACTTTGTCAGGTTTATCCTGCACAGGGTAGTTCTGCAGCCAGAGCACTGTGCTTTCAACCTTACTGACTATTGTTTCTACTGTTGAGCTGTCTCTCTGTACAGTTAGACTGAAGGCCATCATGACAGAAAGGTATTCAGCCAGAAACTGAGAAAAGAGGACAAATCTCACAGTACTTATTGTTTTGAACAACCCACTGGCCTGATCTTTTGTTTGCCCTGGTGTGGAAGCAATGTGCTGTAAATGTGCAACTAAGGCCTTGTAGCTGGACAGAATAACAGACAGAGCCCTTTCTCTGTGTGCAACCCACCGGGTCCCTGACACGTTAACTGGTTTGTGAATGGTGTAGCTCATATTACTGGCTAACGCTTTGAGACTGGCCCAGTTTTTGGGAGACTTATGGTATATTTTATAGATACCCATTAAGACTTCATCTGTGGTTTTCATGTATGGAATAGATTTTGCTGATTGCTTTATAGCCAGCTCCAACTTGTGGGCACTGCACTGAATCCCTAACAAATGAGGTACATCTTTCAAAATCCTGCCAAACACCCCAGTCACTTTACCCAACATGACAGGTGCCCCATCAGATCCAAAAGCAACAATTTTTTTCCTTCCAGTCTTTCCAGTCCAAGGTGAATTCTAAGGCATCACCTACTGAGTTATAAATGCTTTCACCATTTGGAATACAGACTGGCTGAAGGGAAACAAATTTGTTAACTGGACGGAAATTTTCCATTGTCCTAATACAGACTGCCTCCTCTTCTATTACTGAGGCATCAGTGCTCGAGTCACATAAGACAGAGATGAAAGTGTTACTGTTAACCAGTTTTGCATCTTTTATCCTTATTGATTCTGAAATAAAATGTGTGAACGTTGCTGCCTGTTTGTCACTTCTATAACTGACTCTGACATTTGTACCATTTACATGTTGTAATTCTAAGATGCCAGGGAAATCTGTGAATGGGCGTTCTGAATTAATCAAATAAAGAGTTGTTCTAAACAAATATTCTACTTGTGTTGCCTCATTTTTTTCCATTTGTATTACTTCTCGTTCTATTGCTAAGTTGGAAGGTTTAGTGTTAGACACAATATTTTTTTCATTTTCTAATTTATGAGGTTTGGAGAGTTCATGAGCACGTACATTTTCAAGTCTCATGCTCTTACAGCCACTCATGAAAGTGTTTGTCTCCCTTAAGTATTTTTTGCAATATGAGCAGGTCATGCCTACATCAGGCTCATATAGTAGCCACTCCCTATTTGTCTTCTAGGTTTCCTGGAACCCCCTTTTCAAACACCAAGAAGTCTTGCTATATTAGGACTTATTGCAGTTAGCCACTGCACTTGAACTGCCCCAGAGAGGAAAGAGTTAACTCCAGAGAATCTGGAGTTCTAAAGCGCGAGGGCGCTATACCAAAGCTCTATCT
Source organism: Neoceratodus forsteri (assembly GCA_016271365.2). Taxonomy (NCBI): domain Eukaryota; kingdom Metazoa; phylum Chordata; order Ceratodontiformes; family Ceratodontidae; genus Neoceratodus; species Neoceratodus forsteri. The sequence goes on from CM028133.1 coordinate 1,139,586,973, forward strand.
GGGCAGTTTCAAATGAAACTGTTAGATTCTTTACTCCGCTTCACTGAACAGTCGCCCGGAGATCAGCTCCTTCAGCCGGTTCATTTCGGTCAAGTTTAGTATTTTCGGTTCATTTGAACCGCAAAAGTAATTATTTTTACCGCATTTAGTTAAAGCCTCTATCTGGTAAAACCGTAAGTACAAAATGTAAAGTCTGTGTGGAAATTTAGTTATCGGTTCGGTTTGAACCGATCGGTTTGCTTATTTTAACGTTTTAAAGTTTTGGGCTTTTAGAGTGCGGTACCGTTCTTATTGGTTCTAAAAACCTGATTTTAAAAAGGTTTTTTCAAACACCGTGAAACGGTTAGGAACCGATAAGGGTGTCTTCTGCACGGCCATAAAAGAGCAAAAGTTTTTGGTTAGGCTGGCATTATGTCTGAGAAACCCAAAAGAAAACCGGCCCACTGTTTCAACATCAGATGCTGTGGGGAAGCTGCAAGGCTGACCCACACACCACTTGTGTTTATTGTCTGGGGCTGACCACCTCCTGTCGACTGCCAGGTGTTAAAATTTCCCTGCAGCCACCCTGAAAGAGATAGGGCCGGCTCAGGGAACTATTGGCCAAAAGTCCGCTGACCCGGATGGCCAGCCCGGTCCAGTACCCACTGGACCAGAGGGAGTGCCCTCTGACCAGGGCTAGACTTCTCGGCAAAAGGATGGTTCAGAGGAACCAGTTTTTAAAAAAAAAAATGAATATGACAGAGAAATCAGAAGGTTTGGAGTCCAAGATTGTCTCTCCAACTGCTGCAGAAGTAGTTGCTTCTACAGATTGTCCAGTTACTGTTTCTAGGTCCTGTCGAACCATCTACAGTTGGTAAAAGGTGGCTCGCTCAGTTCCAGTGGTTCAGGTTTATGATGTTGAGGAATTGTTATGAACCACAGGAGTGGGAGGAGGAAATCTGATCAATACATGTGTGTTGGTAGGGTCTGGACATGCCCACTTAGCGGACATTTTCTCCAGACAGACTTTTAGAATCTCCTCCTTTTCTGTCTGAGTCCTTTTCTCAGTTTATGTTTTACAAAAAGCTTGCAGAATCCTCAGCTTGCTTTAGAGGAGGCTATGGATGAGTAAAGGGAGCCTGATTATGTAGGAATGATGGGCTAGGAGGTTGTCTTTCCTTTGCATAAGTCATTAGGAAGTAAACAACAAAGATTTTATAAGATTCTCTTTCTGTCCCTCCTGTAAGATAAAAAATGGACAGAAGGTGTATTTCGTCAGGCTCTGTCACAGACTTCTCACTGAGCAGTGTAGTCATGTAGGTGTGGTGCAAGCTGCAGCCTGTGTCAAGGCTAGTTCCCCTGGCCTCACATCCTCCTGAATAGGATTCCAGGAGGATTGATGCCATGACAAGAAAACAGTATATGGCAGCTTCTGTGGGACTCAGACAGGCAAGTTGTATGGCTTATGTGGCTAGATTTCGGAAATCTAGGTGGGACGCAGTATTGCAGTTAGCCAAGCAGGCCCATGGCCAGCTGGCTAGCGGGTTGGAACAGGTGGCTGCTAATGGCACTGAAGCCTCTAAGTTCAAGTTCATACTGCTGTTGGTGTTAATCTTGTTTTCTCTAGGTCATGACCACTTCTGTAGCTTTCATAGGTTGGCATGGCTCAGATGCACTAATCTGTCCCAAGATACTCTGTCAAAGTCTATGGATTTGTTTCTTGTTGTGGATAATTCTCTGTTTGAGGAACAAACAGAAAGCTATATAGAAAAACAGGGATGATTACCTACAAAAGTGCCCAGGTAGAGGCTCAGGCCTCTCTGCTTTCGCTCAGAGGGTCTCTTCAGAGGCAGAGATAGACGGGGCACAAGTAAACCGTCCCCTCCTTAGCCTAAGACTATTGCCAAGCAGGCACCCTGATGGGGTGCCCAGAGCCGATTCTCCTATACCAGTGGGCAGGTTGGTTTTATTTCAGCCAGAATTGGGTGTCCCTAACTCGGACAAGTGGGTTCTGAAGTATAGGTCTGTTCTCAGCTTCAAACAGTTTCCAAAGATGAGAGCCAGACAGGTCCACCTGCAAATCCTTCGGAATCCCTTGCTTTGGGAGCAGAGGTTTCTTCTCCTCTGAACTGCAAAGCAGTAGAAGGGTCCCTCCTTGCCACTGGAGCAAGGGGCTGTACTCATGATACTTTCTTACCCTATAGAAGGCAGGAGATTGGCGGCCCATCTCAGATTTAAGGTACCTGAACAAGCATCTTTTGAAAACAAAGTTAAAAATGTTAACTCTGGCTGAGGCCAGGGGACTGGCTAGCTTTCCTGGACCTCAAGGATGCCTATTTTTTCATGTCTTGATCAGGCCTTCTCACCGAAAGTACCTCAGGTTACCCTCAGGCCACTACCAGTTCAGGGCAATGCCCTTCGGCCTTACCTCTGCGCCAAGGGTATTCAAGAAATTTAGCTGTGATAGTGGCTCTTTAAGAAGGCAAGGATTGCTTTGTTTCCTTTCCTGGATGACTGGCTCTTAGTGGGTCAGTCTCCAGATCAAGTAAAATCCACTTGCAAGTCACCCAGCAGCTTCTCACCTTTCTGGGATTCCTGCTGAATTTACCAAAGTCAGTTCTCGAACCAGTTCAGGTACTAACTTTCATAGGTGCAGAGTTGAACACAAAGTTAGCCAGGGCATTTCTCCCCTAAAGGGTAGGCAGTCTCTTGCCCTGGCATCTTCCATTACTCTACGAGTCTCCTGACCAGCAAAGCATTTGCTACAACTACTAGGGCACATGGCTGCTTCCACAGCTGTAGTGCAGGGAGCAAGATTCAGATGAGGGACATTCAGTTCCATCTGAGGGCCTATTGGTCCCAAAGGAGGGATTCCTTTCCAAATTGGTTCTAGTGACTCAATCCCTGATCCTGGCCTTACACTGTGGCAGGATCAAAGCAATCTAAAACTAGGGGTCCTCTTCATTCCCTCACCACGGATGCTCCTGTGTTAGAGTGAGGAGCTCGCTAGCGACCTGTCCACTAGGGGAGTGTGGTCTCCTAGGAATCTCTGCTCCACATCAATTTTGGAACTCAGAGCTGTCTTCTAGCTCTTAGGAGTTTTCAGCTTCTGTCCAGAACAAGGTAGTTCAAGTCAGGACAGACAACACCACAATAATGTGGTACATCAACTGCAGGGGCACTCGTCATCAGCCTTGTGCACCAAGCAATGAAGTGGTGGTCTCTGGCTTACTCCCTGAACACCTCCTGATAGCAGTTCACCTCCCAGGAAGGACAATGCCCTGGCAGATGCCCTCAACAGGATTCTCAGGGCCATCACGATTGGGCTCTGAATCCTCAGGTGCTGGGTTCAGTCCTTGCCAGATGGGGCTCATTTTAGATAGATCTTTCGCGGCCCCAGATAACCACTAACTTTCTCTGTTTTGTTGAGGCCTCCAGTGCTGGGATCAGCCCACCTGGACGCTTTACTTGGATTGAAAGGAAGTTTCTGTTCACCTTTCCTCCCTTTCCCTTTCTATCAGGGTACTAGTAAAATCAGATCTCAGCCCTGCAAAGCGATTCTGATTGTTCCAAGCTGGGCCAGACAGCCCTGGTACCTATTGTCTCTGTCCTTGACAGTCCACCCTACCCTGAGCTTGCCCAGAGTCACGACTTACTGGCCTTTGCACAAGGGAGAGTGTATATCCGAACCTCAAATTCCTCCTTCTCAAGGCAGCTCTTGAGGAGTTAGAATTTGCTGATTTACACTTTTCAAGGTGTCGCGGATATTTTAAAGGCTTCAAGAAGCTTTTTCACTGGCGCCACTTACAATTCTAAGTGGAACAGGTTTTCAGTCTGGTGCGTGAGAAGCAGATTATACCACAGTCTGCTTATCTGCCCATTTTCTGGACTTTTGGTCCATTTTAAATTCTTTAGGTCTTAGGCCAGCTACCTTAAGGGTTCCTTTGGCAGCTGTCTCTGTTTTTCTGCAAGCAGGGAAGCCTGCTTCCTTTTCTTCTCAACCTGTGTTTTCCAGTTTTTAAGGGGTTGCTTCACACCACCCTCCTTTTTGGGAACCAGCTCCTGCATGGAGCCGAATGTTTGCATTGCTCAGTTAATGCAAACCCCTTTGGACCTCTGTCCTCAGCAGAGCTCAAGCTTCTCACTTGGAAAATGTTTTTCTGCTGGTTCACTTCTGCCAGGCGCATAAGTGAACTACAGGCCCTGGCAGTGGAAGAGAAGATTTTCTCTCCCCACAGGGATAAGACAGTCCCTAGGACTAACACAGGGTTTGTCCCTAAGTGGTTTCAGGTTTCCACCTAGACAATCCATCTCTCTCACGATTTTTTCACTAGCATTCTTCCTCAGGTGAGAGGAGACTGCACAGCTTAGACGTCAAAAGAGCCTTATGCTACTATTTGTAACGCACCAAGGGTCACAGGTTTGAATCCTCCAACTCTTCCTTACCTAGGGCGAGGTTGGCAAGAACCTGCCACTAAGAGGACAATTGCAAGGTGGATTGTCTCTTGTATCCATTTTTGTTATCAAAGACTAGGTAGGAGAGCCCCTCAGGACTGAGGGCTCACTCCACAGGTGTACAGCTGCATCTCTAGGCGGCTGCTGAGATATTCCCATTCTGGAAATCTGTCGAGCTGTTACTTGGAGACAGTTCACACTTTCACCAAGCATTATTCCCTGGATTTCAGTCCAGGAGAGATGCTTTTTGGCACAGCTGTGCTTTAGAGCCTATTTCCTAAGTAGGTTCTGACCTCTCCATGGAGGTACTGCTGTATCTGCATAAGTCCTCTAATATAGCAAGACTTCATGGTGTTTGAAGAAAAATTACTCACCTTAGTAATTGCTTTTCTTCTCATGGAGTCTTGTTATATAGGACCACTCCCAACCTGCCCCTCTCAGAACTTCTACTGGGGTGGGTGGCAAATTAGTGCAAGCACTGTGTCATGCCATTGTAGTTCTTCCTTCACCTCTTTATTTAGGGTTAGGAACTAGGGTTTCTGGTTGAGTGATTTGTTGGCCCCCTTCCTGGACTTGAGTCTTTGGGGGAAGGGGGTTCCTAATAGTGCTTGTCAGGGGGGAAAACTAATAATACCATTATTCATTCTTATTATTGTTATTGTTGTTTCTATTGTTGTTATTACTACTAGTAGGTAGCCATTTGCCTAGTGTAGAGCTTTCCACACAGACTTGTTGCTTAGTGTTAGCTTCGTAAAGATCTGACAGTTTCATTTGAAACTGCCCAGATAGAGCTTTGGTATAGCGCCCTCGCGCTTTAGAACTCCAGATTCTCTGGAGTTAACTCTTTCCTCTCCGGGGCAGTTCAAGTGCAGTGGCTAACTGCAATAAGTCCTAATATAGCAAGACTCCATGAGAAGAAAAGCAATTACTAAGGTGAGTAATTTTTTCTTTCTTTTGTCCCACTTTCAACAGTAGTCAGAGTTGCTGGCATATCAGCACTGGCAGTGGCACTGCAAGTTGTCACATCTGTGGCCACAATGGTGGGGTGAATAGTTGATGCTACTGAGTCTATCAGTAATGGAGAAGCAATACACATAGAGGAACCAGAGCTTTCTCCTCCCTCTTGGCTTGAAACTGAAGGCTTTCCTATTTTTTTAAAGCCAAACTTTAACAAAGACATTTTTTCCCCTTTTGGTTTACTTAGCTAAGAAATTGAATACTTAACTTAGTAGTACGAATTTAAAGTACAGTAAGCACCTTGGAAGACAGTGGACACTACAGTCTTATCTCTCAAGCCGAAGCACTGCAGGCACTCCTTATACTTTTGATTTAGTATTTCTTTTTTATCTACAAAACAAAACCCCAGAAATCTGAAATATGTGTCCCTGCCTAATCCCTTCTTATAGTTCTTTTCTTTCTTTAATTTTATATATCTCAATTCAATCCCTCTCCCTCTTCACCAGAAAGCCTAGTACACACTAGCCCTCAAGGTATATAGTCCCTCTGATTTAGTGAGACTCAGGGCTCTTTCTTGGTGTTCCCTTAATTTTCCCCCAAATTCAGACTTAGAATATTTTTCTTTTATATGTTCCCTCTGATTGAGAGATCATTCTTAATTCAGTCCCAGACAGGGCAGGGAACTTTCCCCCTCCTCAACCAGATGTGGAGAGAACAGCCTGCCTGCCTAATAAATCTCTGTGTTTTTTCATCAACACAACGTTAGTTTTATTAACAGGCTAACAACCCTGCTATTTGTAGGCTTTTCCCCCTTTTATAAGTGTAGAGATACAGGTAGTAACTTGTAAGTTCAAGCTCTCAGACTCAGACAGTGCTATTCCCCCTCCTTCGCCCCTCTGCTAGCCTTAGCTAATTCTTTTTTGTTGTACAGTGAAGTGAAGTTGCTTGTGGACAGTATCTGTATCAGGCTTTTCTTTTTGCCTGGTAGAATGGCAGTGAATTACAGCATTGGCTGATCGTGGCTAAACACTCGCTCTGCTCTCCGTCCGTCTCCTACAAGATCTGTGGTGAGAATGAGCAGAGCGAGTACTGAAACGTCAACCACGCATGTGCAACAGTGATCTGCGCATGCGCGGTTGACGAGAATGCCCATTGATGCATCAGCTCTTCCCGCCCGACCACAGAGCAGACAGACAGACAGACGTCAGGTGACTAAGGCAATGGTAAGTCACCTGACATTGGCACTGATGGGCAGGGCAGGTGGTCGGTCACACTGCGCGCTGCACCTCCACGATCTCCACTGGGTCCTAGTGCCCAGCACATCCCCTTGCTGCAAAGACAGAGATTCGGGATTCAGCGCTAGTAAAGCGCTTGCCACTTAAGCGCCTGTCCCAGGGACAGGCATTAGATCACAACCAGCTGTCCCAAGTGAAAACCGGCTGTCCCAGACAGGCGGACAGCCGGTTATTTCGAGCCCACTATATATGTATAACAGATACAGAAAAAAACACTTATAAGTACAACGATCAAGGGTAAGAAGTTGATTCGGGCACACATGACAAGGTAGGTTACAGGAACATTATACAAAAGATAAAGTATATACATATCCCAATAGAGGAGTCAAGGCGTACACACAGCGTAATGTAATACTAGGATGAGTGGGGAGCATTTAGGAATGATGTAAGGGCCAGTGATTAGCGGGAGAAGGATTAGGTAGGTAGAATTAAATGGAACTGGGGTACTATAAAAAGGGTGGCTGCCTGGGAGGGAGAATGTGGAACAAAAATATGCCATATATGGTGGCTGTCTGGAAGGGGGGTTGTGAAATGGCAAGTCTAGCTCTTGTGGTAGCAGTTGCATTTCTCTGCGAAAAAACTTGTGCAAAGCTGTTTAAAGGATGCTATAGGTATAAGATTGGACAGCTTTAGGGATTTCTGTACGGTATTCCAAGCCACAGCTAGAGAATAGCTGATTGCCGCCCTCCCTAGTTGGGTGATGACTTTAGGTATTTTTGAGCATGATGAGGTTGTTGCTTCTTAGGGCATAGGAGCTAGCTATGGCCTGGGTGAAGCAGTCTAGAACATAGTTTGGAAGTGTTTTAGACAATGCTCTGTAGATCCATAGTGCTGCATTTCTGTTCCTTCTGAGATGTAGGGAAACCCATCCAACTGCAGCATAGAGAGAGCAATGATGAGTGTTAGCTGAAAGATCTGTTATGAATCTTATTGCTCTATGGTACAGGGTATTCAGCTTGCTTAGGTAGGAGATGGGGCAGTGACCATAAAGGAAGTCTGCATAGTCAACAACTGAAAGAAAAGTGGCCTGGACTAGCCTCATCTTTGAGTCTCTTGTTAGGAAGTGTTTTATTCTATAGAATAGGCCAAGCCTTTGGCAAAGTTTTTCAGCAGTTCTTCAATATGATGTGAAGTCGAGTCTGTTATCAATCCACACACCTAAGTATTTGAATTTTTCTACATACTCCAGATTTTCTCCAAGGATAGTGCATAGCTGGGGGGGAGACTACTTAGTGGGGAGGTGCTGGTGGAGCTTTGATTAGAGAAAAGCATTGCTTTTGTTTTTTTTTGTTTTTTTTGCATTTAAAAGAAGCTTTTTCTCAAGTAGTTGATATTGCAGCAAGGAGAATTCTGCCTGTAAGATTTCACGGGCAACTGCAGGTGATGGGTTGCTGACATACAAAACAGTGTCATCAGCAAAGAGGTGGACAGTGGCTATGGTGAGATTTGAATCAATATTATTAATGTAGATGGCAAAAAGGATAGGGTCCAGGATAGATCCTTGCGGAACTCCTCTTAACAGTGGTTTCAAAGGGGATAGATCACCTTCAGCTTTTACCTGCTATCCATAAGGTAACACCTGAACCATTTAAGGGAGGGTGGATCTAGGCCAGTGGAATGCAAGGAAGAGAGTAGCAGCTCGTGGTCCACAGTGTCGAATGCCTTAAATGCCAAGCTCTAAAAAAATTCAGTTGCAGAGGGCATAATTTTTTCAACCATTGATGTCTCCCTAAGTCCTTAGAAGGGAGGGTCAGAGGAGAATAATCTCTATATTTGTGCAGGAGTGTAAGACACCATGCTAATCTTAATTTAAAGGCTTGGACAGAATAAATATTACTACAGTACCAGATTTAGTAACAATAGAAGTCTCAAGGGGACTTGTCATTTCTTTTCTGTTAACTTGAGGTACCCTCCTCAGCAGTTTTAGAGGCACAGGAGGTAGACTGAAGGTCAAGATAATAATAGATAGGTCAAAGGATAAACAAATCAAAATCAACTTTAAGAGATTTTTTTTTTCACAAAGAGGAAAAAACAGAACTGCCTCCATACCTCTTGTCAACAAAGCACACTGCACAGCAAACAAGAGAGTCTCACCCCAAAAGAGAGGGGATTACCCTTCAAATATCAACCATTTTGAATTAAAATAGAGAAAAAATGGTTCCAAGAATTCGCACTATGCGTAACGGAAAATTTACACACGCGCGTGAAAAAAATCAATGATTTTAGTGCAAATGCATTAAACACTGATAAATATGAAAATCTAACAAATAAAAAGACACAATTTATCGTGCACGTGGGCAACTTTTACTTCACAACGCTGAAGCAGGAAAAATACTAAAAAAAAAAAACAGTGACTGCGCAGAACCCAGGGCAGGTGCAGTAAAAATAGATAAAATTAAGAAAATATACAAAATACCTTAAAAGCAGCACGCAAAAAGAAAGAAAATGGCACAGGAAGATCTCTGAAGAGGATAGCTTCGGGGCAGTGTTGCCAGTTCAGCAGGGAAAAAGTTCTGTGGTCCCTCAGGTTGACTGCATGCAGCACTCTGCTCTAACTGTATTCTGATTGGCCAACGACTTCCTCATTTGCACTGACTCCTCCTCTCCAGGGCAACTGAACCCAGCTGGCATACTGCACCTGTCAATAGATGCTAAAGAATTGCTGGGGTGAGAAGAAAAAATTACTCACCGTAGTAATGTTTCTTCTAATGGAGTCTTGCTATATTATGACATATGCAGTTTGACCCAGCCTTTGAACTGCTCCGGAGGTGAAAGAGTTAACTTTCCGTGCCAGGCATGGAATCTTGACGTGAGCTCGGTTGAGAACTCTGTCTGTTCTTCAAACTCAAACTCTCAGATCTTTACGAGCAAAACTCACTAAGATTCTGTGTGGAAGCTGTAAACCTACACTAGCCAACTGGCTACTAAAATATTAACCATTTTTTGGTCCCAAAACAAAGACACAAGTCAGGGGATCCAAAAAATTAAAACACAACACCCAAACACCCCCAAAAAAGTGGGGTGAAAAAACAAGGTGGGCACCTAACTCAGTGCCAACACTGCACTGCCCACCCACATCCCAAAAGCAGAGGTTCTGAGAGGGGCAGGCTGGGGGAAGGTCATAATATAGCAAGACTCCATAAGAAGAAACAACATTACTAAGGTGAGTAATTTTTTTTCTTCAAACAACATGAAGTCTTGCTATATTATGACATATGCAGACTACACAGCAGTACCTCCATGGAGGAGGGACAGAACCTACTTAGGAAATAGGCTCTGAAGCACAGCTGTGCCAAACCGAGCATCACACCTAGCCTGGATGTCCAGAGAGTAATGTTTGGTGAAAGTATGAATTGTTTTCCAGGTAGTTGCTTGACATATCTCTAGGATAGGGATGTCCCTGGCTGCAGCCAGGGACGCAGCTGTACCTCTGGTAGAGTGAGCCCTCAGGCCTGAAGGGGGAACCTTACCCAGTTTTTGATAACAAAATTGGATACAAGAGACAATCCACCTGGCACTGGATCTTTTAGTGACAGGTTTCCCTTTACCAAACTCACCATAAGTAAGGAATAGTTGGAGGGAGTCAAACCTGTGACCCTTGGTACGCTCAATGTAGTAGCTAAGGGCTCTCTTCACATCTAAACTGTGCAGCCTCCTCTCGCCAGAGGAGGAATGGCCAGTGAAGTACACTGGAAGAGATATAGGTTGGTTAAGGTGGAAATCTGAAACCACCTTAGGCAAGAACTTCCTGTTAGTCCTGAGGACCACCTTATCTCTGTGAAAGGAGATAAAATCAGACTCCACTGACAAAGCTTGTAACTCACTTATGCGTCTGGTAGAAGTGATGGCTACCAGAAACACAGTTTTCCAAGTCAAGTACTTAAGCTCTGCTGAAGACAAAGGCTCAAAGGGGGGTTGCATAAGCTGAGCAATGCAAACATTAAGATCCCAGGTGGGAGCAGGGTCCCTGAATGGAGGGCTGGTGTGAAGCAATCCCTTGAAAAACTTGGAGAATACAGGGTGAGCAGAAAGAGAAGAAAAAATTACTCACCTTAGTACTGTTGCTTCTTCTAATGGAGTCTTGCTATATTACGACATATGTATATTATGACATATGCAGTATAACCCCAGATTAGACCTGCTCCGGAGGTGAAAGAGTTAACTTCAGTGCAGAGCATGGAATCTTGAGCGTGAGCTCGGTTGAACACTCTGTCTGTTGAAGCTCAAACTTAAACTGTCAGATATTTACGAGCAAAAACTCACTAACGTTCTGTGTGGAAGCCGAAAACCTACACTAGCCGTTGGCTACTAACTACAAAAACACCTTTTTGATCTTGATCCCAAAACAAAGACTCAAGTCGAGGGATTCAAGAAGAAACTTAAACATAACACCTAAGCACCCCAGGAGGGTGAAATAAAGTGGGCATCAAAGAAGTGCCAACATTGCACTGCCCACCCACATCCCAAAAACAGAGGTTCTGAGAGGGGCAGGCTGGGGGGGAGGTCATAATATAGCAAGACTCCATTAGAAGAAACAACATTACTAAGGTGAGTAATTTTTTCTTCTAACAACATGAAGTCTTGCTATATTATGACATATGCAGACTACACAGCAGTACCTCCATGGAGGAGGACAGAACCTACTTGGGAAATAGGCTCTGAAGCACAGCTGTGTCGAAATCGAGCATCACTCCTAGCCTGGATATCCAAGGAGTAATGCTTAGTAAAAGTGTGAACAGTTTTCCAGGTAGCTGCTTGACATATCTCTAGAGAGGAATGTCCTGGCAGCAGCCAGAGGCAGCTGTACCTCTGGTAGAGTGAGCCCTCAGGCCTGAGGGAGGAACCTTACCCAGTTTTTCGTAACAGAACTGGATACAAGAGACAATCCACCTGGCAATGGATCTTTTAGTGGCAGGTTTCCCTTTACCAACCTCACCATAAGTGAGGAACAATTGGAAGGATTCGAATTTGTAGCCCTTGGTACGTTCTATATAGTAACTAAGGGCTCTTTTGACATCTAAACTGAGCATTCTCCTCTCACCAGAGGAGGAATGGTCAGTGAAGTACACAGGAAGAGACATGGATTGATTAAGGTGAAAGTCTGAAACCACCTTAGGCAAAACTTCTGTTAGTCCTGAGGACTACCTTATCTCTATGAAAGGAGATAAAATCAGGCTCCATTGACAAGGCTTGTAGCTCACTTATGCGCCTGGCAGAGGTGATGGCTACCAGAAACAGAGTTTTCAACTCAAGTACTTCAGCCTGCTGAAGACAATGGCTCAAAAGGGGTGTATAGCTGGCTGATGCAAACATTAAGATCCCAAGAGGGCAGGATCCTGAACGGGGATTGTGTGAAGCAACCCTTTAAAAACTTGGAGAACACAGGGTGAGCTGATAAAGAAGAGGGCTTACCTGCTGACAAAAGACAGACACAGCTGCCAAGTGCACCTTTAGGGTAGTTGGCCTCAGCTTCATAATTCAAATGCCAAATAATCCAAGATCGTGGGCACACCAGCAGATTCTGGGGAAATATGTTTACCAGCACACCATATGGAAAATCTCTTCCATTTTAATTATAGGTAGCCCTGGTGGAAGGCTTCCTAGAGGCTTCAAGATATCCAATACACCCTGAGAAAGGTGTAGGTCAGCAAACTCTAACTCTTCAAGAGCCAAGCCTTGAGATTGAGAGATTTGAGGTTCGGATACCAAACTCTCCCCTGGGCACAGGTTAACAGGTTGTGATTCCCGGGAAAGCATAGGGGAAGGTGGAATGTTAAGGACATGAGGAGTGGGTACCAGGGCTGTCTGGCCCAATCTGGAATGATCAGGGTCATCTTGCAGGATTGAGATCTGATTCTGACTAGCACTTTGAAAAGAAGGGGAAAGGGGGGAAAAGCATAGAGAAACTTCCCTTCCCAACTGAGAAGGAAGGCATCCAGGGGGACTGAGCCCAACACTGAGGGCCTGCAACAAAAAAGGGGAAGTTGGTGACTGTCTGGGGCTGCAAAGAGATCTATTTATGAGTGCCCCATCTGGCAAATATTACTCCAGTACTAGGGATCCAGTACCCATTCGTGATGGCCCTGGGAAATCCTGCTGAGAGCATCCGCTAGGACATTGTCCTTGCCTGGGAGGTGAACTGCCGTAAGGGAGGCGTTCAGAGAATATGCCAGAGACCACAACTTCATTGCTTCGGTGCACAAGGCCGTAGACTGAGTGCCCCCTTGCTTGTTGATGTACCACATTGTAGTGGTATTGTCTGTTCTGACCTGAACTACCTTGTTCTGGACAGCTGTGGAGAAAACTTGAAGTGCTAGAAAAACTGCTCTGAGCTCCAGCAAATTGATGTGGAGCAGAGATTCCTGACATACCTCTCAACTGTACCACATTACGAGGAACGTTCCTCATTTTACTTCACAAAAGCTCCCTGTTCCACATTATGAGGACTTGTTCCACATTCAAAGTCAACATTTTAAAGCAAAAATCCATAGCAAATGATGCAAAAAATATATTATGCAATTAATAACAAACTTTCTGAACATAAATGCAGCATGTTAACAGTGTTTTCAGCTTCTTAGGTAAAGATTTGATTAAGTGTTCCACATTTTGCCCATTTGTCCCACATTTTGACAGGCAATGTTCCACATTTGGGGGACAAAAGGTTGAGAGGTATGATTCCTGAGGGGACCACAGCCCTTGGGTGGAAAGGTCGCCCATGTGAGCTTCCCACCCCAAGAGGGATGCATCTGTAGTAAGGGTCAAGGAATGAGACTGGGGAATGAAGAGAACCCCCTGTCTCAGATTGTTCTGTTCCTGCCACCACTGGAGGGTCTGGATCAGGGTTCGAGTCACTGGAATCAATTTGGTTAGGGGATCCGTCCTTTGACACCAAAAGGCTCTCAAATGGAACTGAATGTCCCTCATCTGAAATCTCGCTCCCTGCACTACTGCTGTAGAAGCAGCCATGTGCCCCAGGAGCTGTAGAAAATGCCTTGCTGGTTGAGAGACCTGCAGAGTGAAAGAGGAAGCCAGAGACACCAGGGTCCTTGCTCTCTGCAGAGGAAGGAAGGCTCTGGCTTCCTTTGTGTTCAGTTCTGCACCTATAAAGGTGAGAAGCTGGACAGGCTCCAGAACTGACTTTGGAAGATTGAGAAGGAAACCTAGAGATGTAAGCAGCTGCTGGGTTACTTGTAAATGAAGTTTGACCTGTTCTGAAGACTGGCCTACAATGAGCCAGTCATCCAGATAAGGAAAGATGGCAATCTTTTGCCTTCTTAAATGAGCAACTGCTACTGCTAGACATTTTGTGAACACCCTTGGAGCCGAGGAGAGGCCGAAGGGCATTGCTCTGAACTGGTAATGGCCTGAGGGTAGTTCGAATCTGAGGTACTTTTGATGGGAGCTTCTGATGAGAACATGGAAGTAGGCATCCTTGAGCTCCAGGAAGGCTAGCCAGTCCCCTGGCCTTAGAGAGGGTAAAATAATCCCCAGGGTCACCATTTTGAACTTTGGTTTTAAAAGGTGCTTGTTTACATACCTGAGATCCAGAATGGGCCGCCATTCTCCTGTCTTTTTTGGGGTAAGGAAGTACCTGGAGTACAACCCTTTGCCCTGGTGTATGGGTAGAACCCTTTCCATGGCTCTGAGAGCCAGGAGGGAGAAACTTCTGCTTCCAGGGCAAGTGCCTCTGATGGGTTGCAGGTGGAAAAGATCTGGCTCTCATCTTGAAATTTTTGGAAGCTGAGACCAGTCCCTGGCTTACTACTTCCAGGACCCACCTGTCTGATATTAAAGACTTCCAGTCCTGGACAAAGTAGTCAGCCTGCTCCCCTACTGGTAGTGGAGAATCGGCACTGGCTACCCCATCAGGGAGCCTGTTTTGCAGGGGCTTTGGGTTGAAGGGTAGAAGCAGGCTTACTAGAGCCCCTTCTGCCCCTTCCTCTAAAGAACCCCCTCTGGGCATAAGCAGAAGAGGAGGCCTGGGCTTCTTAAAACTGCCTATGAAAAGGCCTGCCCCTGCCCCTGACATGCTGCCTTTGAGGAGTGACTTGCCTTTCTTTAGCCTGTGCACTCCTATAGGTGGTTTTGTACTCATCCATTTTCTTCATATAATTCTCTGTCTGCTCCCCAAACAGAGAATTTCCCACAACAGGAAAATCCATAGCCTTAGACTGGGTATCCTGGACAGGGCAGTACATCTGAGCCAGGCCATTCTGCAAGAGACACAGATGTAGCCATAACTCTAGATGAAACATCATTAGAGTCTACAGCAGCAGCATGAAATTGCACCTGGATGCCTCAATACCGTCCACAGCCACCTGCTCCAGCTCCTGGCAAGCTGTTCAGGGGCCTGTTTTACTAGGCCAGGACAGTACCCACCTGGATTTCTGGTACCTAGCGTATAAGCCATATAATTTGCCTGTCTGAGTCCCAAAGATGCTGCCATGTACTGCTTTTTGCCATGGCATCCATCCTCCTGGAATCCTTTTCAGGAGGGTGAGAGGCTAGAGGAATATTAGCCTTGTCACAGGCTACAGCCTGCACTACCCCCACATGGCTGCACAACTGAGATAGGAACTCTGTATCAGAGCCTGATAAAGCATACCTCTTGTCCATCCATTTATCCACAGGGAGGATAGAATGAGGAGTTTTCAGAATTTTTACTGTCTGTTTCCTAAAAGATTTATGCAAGGGAATAGACAGTCTCCTAGACTCTGGACTATCCATCATTTCCACAAAATCAGGCTATCCTTGATCATCAACAGCTTCCTCAACAGGGAGTTGCAGAGTGTCAGCAACTTTCTTGTAAACAAAAAATGAGAAGGGGACTCAGATAGCCTGGGAGGGGATACTCCTGAGGGTCTGTCTGGAGAAATGTCCGGTTCAATGGACACATCCAGACTGTCAAAATCACACTCACTCTCCTCATACCCCTCTTCCCCTTCCCCTTCCCCTGGTTCATAAAAATCTTCAAAATCATAATCTTGAACCAAGGGAACCAACCGAACCGGGCGCTTGCCCAATAGTGCCAGTTCGGACAGAACTGGGGAAAGAGACTGGACAATTTGGATAGCTTTGGCTATTTCCTCAGCGGCTGGAGAAATAATTTTTGGCCCCAAACTAGCTGACCTTTTAGCCTTTTTAGTTGGAACCGGCTCCTCAGAGCTGGTTCTTCGTTTGCCCAAGGAAGCATCGCCCTGGTCAGAGGGCACTCCCTCAGGTTCGGTTGGAACCAAACCAGGCTGGCCATCCAGGTCAGCGGACTTTTTGGCCTCCCTTTCCCTGAGCCTACCGACACTTTTTTTCCACGGTGGCAGCAGGAAAATTCTTACAAATCTGGCAGTCTGCATTGAGGTGGTCAAACCCCAGACAATATACAAATGGTGTGTGGGTCAGCCTTGGCAAAGGCTTCCCCACAGAGGCCACAGTGCTGAAACCCAGTGGGTCCGGTTTTTCTTTTGGGTTTCTCAGACATAGTGCCAGCCTAACCAAAACTTGCCCGTTAATGGCAATCCACCAAGCAAGACTCTCTTATTGGTTCCCAACCGTGTCATGGGTCGTGGAAAAAAACGTAATAAAATCTGTTTTTTTTTAGAACCGATAAGAACCGGGAACCGCACTCTAAAGGGCTAGAAAGTAATTTTTAAACCCCTCTGATCGGTTCAAACTGAACCGAAAAAGACGTTTACAAGTTCCACACAGAAGAAAAAATAATAAATAAGCCTATCTATTACTTACCATACCACAGACAGAGCTTGAACCGACGATTGCGGTTAAATTTTGGTTAAATAAACCGAGAATTACACTTTAAAACCGACAAACAAACCGAGCAGCAGGAGGAATCTCCGGAGCGACTGTTCAGTGAGGCGGAGTAAAGAATCTGACAGTTTAAGTTTGAGCTTCAACAGACAGCGTGTTCAACCGAGCTCGCGCTCAAGATTCCATGCTCTGCATGGAAGTTAACTCTTTCACCTCCGGAGCAGTTCTAACCTGGGGTTATACTGCATATGTCATAATATAGCAAGACTTCATGTTGTTTGAAGAGGGCTTTCCTGCTGATATAAAAGCAGAGACAGCTGCCAAGTGCACTTTCAGAGTAGCTGGCCTCAGCCCCAAAGTATTTAAGAGGACCATATAATCCAGGACTGTGGGCAAATCAGCAGATTCTGGGGAAATATGCTTTCCAGAGCACCATATGGAAAACCTTTTCCATTTAGAATTATAAGTAGCCCTGTTGAAGGCTTACTAGAAGCTTTCAAGATATCAGTACACCTTGAGAGAGGTGTGGGTCAGCAAACTCTAACTCTTCAAGAGCCAGGCTTTGAGGTTGAGGATTTGAGATCTGGTGCCAGACTCTCCCTGGGCACAGGTTAACAGATTGTGATTCCTGGGAAGACACAGGGGACGTGGACTGCTAAGGACAGGAAGGAGTGGATACCAGGGCTGTCTGGCCCAATCTGGAGCAATCAGAATCATCTTGCAAGGTTGAGATCTGATTTTGACTAGCACCTTGAACAAGAGAGGGAAGGGGGAGGCATAGAGAAACTTCCCTTCCCAGTTGAGAAGGAAGGCATCCAGTGGGACTGAGCCCAACACTGGGGGCCTGCAGCAGAATAGCGGAAGATGGTGATTGTCTGGGGCTGCAAAAAGATCTATCTGAGGGGTGCCCCACCAGGCAAATACTACCTCCAGTACTAGGGGATCCAGAGCCCATTCGTGATGGCCCTGGGAAATCCTGCTGAGAGCATCTGCCAGGACATTGTCCTTGCCTGGGAGGTGAACTGCCACGAGGGAGGTGTTCAGAGAATAAGCCAGAGACCACAACTTCATTGCCTCGGTGCACAAGGCCGAAGACCGAGTGCCCCCTTGCATGTTGATGTACCACATTGTAGTGGTGTCTGTTCTGACCTGTACCACTTTGTTCTGAACAGATGCAGAAAAAACCTGAAGTCCTAGAAAAACTGCTCTGAGTTCCAACAGATTGATGTGGAGCACAGACTCCTGAGGGGACCACAATCCCTGGGTGGTGAGGTTGCCCATGTGAGCTCCCCACCCCAAGAGGGATGCATCTGTAGTAAGGATCAAGGAGTGAGATTGAGGGATGAAAGGAACCCCTTGTCTCAGGTTGCTCTGATCCTGCCACCACTGTAGGGCCTGGATCAGGGTTCAAGTTACTGGGATCAATTTGGTTAGAGGATCTCTCCTTTGAGACCAGAAGGCTCTCAAATGGAACTGAATGTCCCTCATCTGAAATCTTGCTCCCTGCACTACTGCTGTGGAGGCAGCCATGTGCCCTAGGAGCTGCAGAAATTGCCTTGCTGGTCGAGAGACCTGCAGAGTGAAGGAGGAGGCCAGAGCCACCAAGGTCTTTGCTCTTTCTAGAGGGAGGAAAGCTCTGGCCTGCTTTGTGTCCAGTTCTGTGCCCATGAAGGTGAGTAGCTGAACAGGCTCTAGAACTGACTTTGGGAGACTGAGAAGGAAACCTAGAGATGTAAGCAGCTGCTGGGTAACCTGAAGGTGTAATTTGACTTGGTCTGGAGACTGGCCCACTATGAGCCAGTCGTCCAGGTAAGGAAAGATGGCAATCTTTTGCCTTCTTAAATGAGCAACTGCTACTGCCAGGCATTTTGTGAATACCCTTGGGGCAGAGGTGAGGCCAAGGGCACTGCTCTGAACTGGTAATGGCCTGAGGGCAGTTCGAATCTGAGGTACTTTCGTTGGAGCTTCTGATAAGAACATGGAAGTAGGCATGCTTGAGGTCAGGGCTAGCCAGTCCCTGGCCTTAGAGAGGTAAAATAATTCCCAGAGTCACCATTTTGAATTTTGGTTTTAAAAGGTGCTTGTTTAGGTATCTGAGATCCAGGATGGGCGCCATTCTCCTGTCTTTTTGGGGTAAGGAGTACCTGGAGTACAGTCCTTTGCCCTGGTTTAGGGAGGTACCTTTCTACAGCTCTGAGAGCCAGGAGGGAAGAGACTTCTGTTTCCAGAGCGAGAGCCTCTGATGGATTTGCAGGTAGAAAGGATCTGGTTCTCATCTTTGGAAATTTTTGAAGCTGAGAACCAGTCCCTGGCCTACTACTTCCAGGACCCACTTGTCTGATGTTACAGACTCCCAGTCCTGGGCAGTAAAGCCAGCCTGCCCCTACAGGTAATGGAGGAGGGCCTGGCCCTCCCATCAGGGTGCCTGTTTGGCAGGGGCTTTAGGTTGAGGGTGGGAGCAGGCCTGCCATTGCCAGTCTGCCTCTCCCTCTGAAGAACCCCCTCTGGACATAGGCTGAAGAGGAGGCCTGGGCTTGGTAATAAGGTCTGTAAAGGCCTGCCCCTGCCCTTGAAAGCTGCTCTCTGAGGAGGGCCTGCCTTTCCTTGGCCTGTGCACCCTATAAGTGGTCCTATACTCATCCATTTTCTTCATGTAATTTCTGTCTGCTCCCCAAAACAGAGAATTACCCACAACAGGAAAATCCATGGCCTTAGCCTGGGTATCCTGTGACAGGCTAGTACACCTGAGCCAAGCCATTCTGCAAAGTGCCACAGATGTAGCCATGACTCTTGAAGATACATCATTAGAGTCCACTGCAGCATGGAATTGCACCTTGGATGCCTCAATACCATCAGCAGCCACCTGCTCCAGCTCCTTGGCAAGCTGGCCAGGGACCTGTTTCGCCAGAGCCATAACAGTATCCCATCTGGATTTCTGGTATCTTGCCACATAGGCTATATAATTTGCCTGTCTGAGTCCCAAGGATGCTGCCATGTACTATTTCTTTGCCATGGCATCAATCCTCCTGGAGTCCTTGTCAGGGGGGTGTGAAGCCAAGGGAATATTTGCCTTATCACAGGCTGCAGCCTGCACTACCCCAACATGGCTGCATTGTTGTGAAAGGAACTCCGTATCAGGGCCTGACAATGTGTACCTCTTGTCCATTTTTTTATCCACAGGAGGTATAGTGTGAGGAACTTTTAAATTTTTTATTGTCTGTTTCCTAAAAGATTTATGTAAAGGAATAGACAATCTCCTAGACTCTGGGATATCCATCATTTCTACATACAGTAGTCAGGCTCCTCCTGTTCATCCACAGCTTCTTCCATGCGGAGCTGG
Organism: Neoceratodus forsteri; assembly: GCA_016271365.2. Classification (NCBI taxonomy): domain Eukaryota; kingdom Metazoa; phylum Chordata; order Ceratodontiformes; family Ceratodontidae; genus Neoceratodus; species Neoceratodus forsteri. The sequence goes on from CM028133.1 coordinate 1,139,606,758, forward strand.
AGGGTTTCAGCCACTTTCTTATAAAACATAAAATGAGAAGGGGACTCAGAAAGCCTAGGGGGAGACACTCCTGAAGGTCTGTCTGGGGAGATGTCCGGTTCAATGGGCACATCCAGACTTTCAAAATCACACTCACTCACTCTCTTCATAATCTTCCTCCCCCTCCTCTGGTTCATAAAAATCCTCTATATCATATTGTTGAACCGGTGGCACCGACCGAACCGACCGCTTACCTGATGGTGCCGGTTCGGTCGGAACCGGGGAAAGCGACTGGACAATTTTGATCGCTTTGGCCATCTCTGCAGCGGTTGGAGAAGGAAATTTTGGCTCCACACCTGCCGATTTTCTAGTCCTTTTTGCTGGGACTGACTCCTCCGAGTCAGCCCTCCGTTTGCCCGAGGAAGTCTCGCCCTGGTCAGAGGGCACTCCCTCCGGTTCGGTTGGCACCAAACGGGCTGGCCATCCGGGTCAGCGGACTTTTTGGCCTCTCGTTCCCTGAGCCTACCAACTCTCTTATCCAGGGTAGCTGCAGGGAAATTCTTGCAAATCTAGCAGTCTGCATTGAGGTGGTCAAACCCCAGACAATAAACACATGTGACGTGTGGGTCAGCCTTGGCAAAGGCTTCCCCACAGACACTACAGTACTGAAACCCAGTGGGCCCAGTGTTTCTTTTGGGTTTCTCAGACATAGTGCCAGCCTAACCACAAACTTGCCCGTCTACGGCAATCCACCAAGCAAGACACCCTTATCGGTTCCCAACCGTGTCACGGGTCGTGGAAAAAACGTAATGAAATCTGGTTTTTTTAGAACCAATAAGAACCGGGAACCACACTCTAAATGCAATTTAATAAAGTTTAACAACAACCTGATCGGTTCAAACTGAACCGATAATATTGTTTACAAGTTCCACACAGAAATAATGTAAAACCTATCTATTACTTACGATACTACAGACAGAGCTTGAACTGACCGGTTGAGGTTAAATATAGACAAAATGCGGTTTAAAAACAGAGAAATTACACTTTTTAACCGAGAAAATGAACCGAGCAGCAGGAGAAATCTCTGGAGCGACTGTTCAGTAAGGCGGAGTAAAGAATCTGACAGTTTGAGTTTGAAGAACAACAAGTTCTCAACCGAGCTCGCGCTCAAGATTCCATGCCTGGCATGGAAAGTTAACTCTTTCACCTCCGGAGCAGTTCGAAGGCTGGGTCAAACTGCATATGTCATAATATTGCAAGACTTCATGTTGTTTGAATTGTAAAACGTGGGTTTTTAACTAGAAATATGGGCAGCATTCTGTCAATGCTCCTGCCGTACATCCCTCTCCCCTTTCCCCCAGGACGCACCGTGAGACGAGCATTGAGTTGCTCAGTGTATCTTTCCTGGTGAAACAATTCAATAAATACACAAATAAAAATGCAAACAGGTTGACAGTGTCACTTTAAGTGACATTTTTTTTCGTTCTTATTCTTACTGCAGTGCTTCTGCATGTCATGCTAAAAAAAAGGCAAACAACACTAGGAGTTCTTTGTCACTAGCAGGTAGGGCCTCTGCACTATGGCACCCAGTTTTGCTGATCTTTTTTCTTGGCAGGTGGGAGCTGAAGCATTTGCAGGACACTTTCACAAGCTGTATTTGTGGCGGCGTTTTATAGATGACGTATAGGTTGGGAGGGGAGTTGTTGGCAATCACAAGGGAAGAACGAGACTTGGGCATCATCATCATCACACATGACCTGAAATCATTCAAACAGACCACTAAAGCAGTAGGTAAGGCTAGGGGATGTTGGGGGTCTATTAGTAGGGTATCACAAGTCGAAAGAGGGTGATGATAATCCCTCTTTACAAGACACCGGTTAGGCCCCATCTGGAGTAATGCGTGCAGTACTGGAGGCCACACCTTCACAAGGACATTAACCAAATTGAGGCAGTCCAGAGAAGGGCAACCAAAATGGTGCAGGGACTGCAACAGAAAACATATGAGGACAGATTAACAGAGCTCAATATGTATACCCTAGAGCAAAGGAGGGAGAGAGGTGATATGATCGAAACATTCAAACACCTTAAGGGCATTAACAAGGTGAAAGAGTCTAACGTTTCAATATAAGAAAAATAGCAGGACAAGAGGACACAGCATGAGATTAGAGGGAGGCTGATTAAGGGGTAATGTGAGGAAGTTCTTTTTCACAGAAAGGGTGGTGGATGCATGGAACAGCCTACCTCAGGAAGTGGTGGATATGAATACAGCGCAGGGCTTCAAACAGGCATGGGATAGGCATAAGGGAGCAATACAGACGAGTATGACTAGATAGCCCATTGACAGAGTAAAGGCCTGTGGCACATTCGTAAGTTAGAAAAGATGGACAGACTGGATGGGCCTTGCGGTCCTATCTGCCATCAACTTTTATGTTTCTATGTACAGGTAATTTGGAAGGGTACGGTATCAGAATTTGAAGAATCTGTGCAGTAGCTAGAAAGAACAAGTACCAATTTACATTTCAAGTACACTATTCATTCTAGCGAGACTTGAATCTTAAGATTTATAACAAGAGTGATGGCAATGAATGCACTACACACTTTTCCAAAAACCTACGGATCGTCACACCATACTGAGATTTGAAAGCTGTCATCCCTTTCATGTAATATTAAACACTTCTAAAGGCTAACAAATAAGAAGTTCAAAGAGGACAGGGAATAATTTATAATTGGCAGCTGTTTATAATGTTCTCATTTATACTGGGAATGGATGGAAGAACCCATGACTGCCCATATTAACCATCCACCCGCATTAGCGGGTCCAAATACACCCCCTGTTCAGAAGGTACTCATCCAATTTCTTCTTGAACATATTTGCATTGCTACACTCTATTAAACTTTCAGGTCATTTGTTCCAAAATCTGCATGTTCTTTGTGTGTAAAAATGTAATCTCCCATTCTTAGTTGAAGAATACATGTTTAGTTGCTGTTTATGTAATCTTAAACCACTAGGTTCCTGCTGAGATGTAATTTCTAATTCCTGCATTAATTCCCCATCTTTCATTAATCTTATATAACAATAATAAATCACCCCTTAATCTCCTTATTCTTAGAAATGATATGCATTCCCCTAAATTATCCATACTTAACTGTACCGGAACAAAAAGTGATATGAAAAACTGCATTTTGCATTGTTTTGTTTTTAAGGACAGCATTCTATCATAGTTCTTGTCATGGAACCAGTGATTTAGCATTTTAATCATGTCACGGTTTGTGCACAGAACTCTAAGCATAGTTCTGATAGGACAACAGCTCATAATTAGCATTCCGTACACAAACTGTGACGTAGTTAAAACTCCAGATCACAGGTTCTATGAAGAGAAGAGAATTGTAACAGAATGCTGCCCATGAAAACAAAACAGTGCAAAATGCAGTTTTTCTTATCCTTTTTTATTCAGGTACAGTTAAATATGGGTAATTTAGGGGAATGCAAATCATTTCTGAGAATAAGAACTTTATAAACAGCTTTCAATTAGCACAGATGTCCTGTCCTATTTAAGGAATTGTGGAGAAGAAAAGGAATTTGTGGAAAAGAGTAAGGCACAACTCAGAAGACAAGAAAGGGGTTACAGTAACCATAGCATAATCAGGGCTATAACTACAGTACAGGCTATGGATAGGAGGGAGACCCTGGCTTACATGAATGGACAAAATGAGTTTGAACAGTCATGCCCCTTTGTTACCACCTTCTCAAAAGGAGCCAATCAGGTGAGACAGATAATTACAAACAACTGACACCTACTGGAATTGGAACTTAAATTACAGCAGGTTTACACAAAAAGCCTAAAAGTAGTGTTTAGGAGATGCAAACAAAGATCTAGTGGTCAGGAGTTCATTACCAGGCCCAGAACCAATGCATAGCAGTTTCGACTTTCTACCACCCCAGTGGGTAACTTTAGATGTAATAAGTGTACCTACTGCAGTTATATCATGACTACTGCACATTCCAGAAAGCAAAAACATATACAGGTTAGGGATTTTATTAATTGCAGTCATACCTCTCAACTGCCAGGAATTTCACACAGCGCTATGATTTCCCCTGCTCCGCACAGGCTTACTGTTCTTAATCAGAGCGATTTCTGGACACACAAACTATTAAAATCACTGAACTAAGTGGACAGAAACATTCCTTATCACTAACTATATGGGATCCACTATTTGTAAACAAATTGTTGTTTAAAATAAAGTGCTACACAGTCTGGCCATTTGCTATGATTTTTGAAGGCCAGTGCTATGATTTTAATGTGGAGAGGTTGAGAGGTATGAATGCAGTAGTGAAGCAATAGTGTACCAGCTGGTGAACAGTTGCAGGGCTTTCAACACAGGCCGCACTACACACCAGTTTAAAATAAGGATTGGTGAACGTGTTAGGGCTCTAGAGAGAGAGGAGTACAAACTACGCAACAGTACAACACGTGCAGGGTTCTCCAGGTGTCTCCACAGCATCAAGTTCTCAGGTACAGAGCAAGTTGAAGTTGGATTAAGGGGAGGTGATATCAACAAACTAACAGGAATGAGGAAGAGTTTTTGCATATACGAATTCAGAGCCAAAGTCAATAAAAGCACTCTGGATAGGGGGTTAATATTAGTCGTTTCACAGAAGAAAGGGTTCTGAAAGAACTCTTAAAACTGGATGTGGATAAAGCAGTGGGGCCTGATGGGATTCACCCCAGAATTCTAAAATAACTAAGGAAAGAACTAGTAACAGCACTGACTATCCTTTTTAATAAATCATGGGAGGATGGTGTGGTACCGGAGGACTGGAGGAGGGCAGATGTGATTCCCCTTCACAAAAGTGGGAGCAAGTCAGAGGCAGGAAACTACAGACCTGTCAGTTTGACCTCAGTGGTAGGGAAACTGATGAGTACCTAGAGGCCAGTGGGGCACAGGATATAGAAACATAGAATTTGACAGTAGATAAGGACCGCTTGGCCCACCCAGTCTGCCCATTTCCCTACCTAATGGATAAACTGCAGATCCTAGCTAACCAACATCCTGCTTCTTCCAACCTCCACCCCCTAGAATTGCCTTATGTCTGTCCCATGCATTCTTGAATTCCACCACTATTTTTGACTCCACAACCTCCTCAGGAAGGCTCTTCCATGCATCCACAACCCTCTCCATGAAAAAATACTTCCTCACATTACCTCTGAGCTGTCCCCCACTCTAGCTTCAAGACCCAAGGCAGCATGGATTCACAGCAGGAAGGTCATGTCAGATTGGGGTAATTTCTATCGAAGGGCTGACACTGCGTTCGCAGGAGTCGGACGTCATTAAATCCTCTTTTTATCATCTGAGGAATACCTCCAGAGTAAAGCATCTAGTTCCAGCCGGTGACTTTCCCACGCTGGTCCATGCCTTTTGTGTCTTCTCACCTGGATTATTGCCATGCCGTTTACCTAGGGCTCCCGGGAGTGGCTATTCGCCGCTTTTCAGCTGGTGCAGAACGCGGCAGTCCGGTTACTGATGGGGACCCCTCGGTCAGGTCACATTTCGCTGCTGCTGCACAAACTGCACTGGCTGCCCTGCCAGTACAGTGGCGAATCACCTTCAAAGTCGGACTTCTGACTTATAAAGCCCTACACGGACAGGGCCTGGACTACCTGAAAGAGCTTCTGGTCCCTTACTGCCCTGGGTGATTGCTCCAGTCATCTGACAAGGGGTTGCTAGAGATACCAAGGGTGTGTTTTAAATCTTCTGGGGCCCATGCATTTATGCAAGCAGCCCCTACCCATTGGAATGCTCTACCCCACCAGATACGTGAGTGCCTAACCTTGGAGGGATTTAAATAGGCGCTTACAATTGTTTTCTGGAGCCGTGCTTTTTGGGATTAGTTTTTTATTGTTGATTATATATAAATATTTTATTATATTTATAATATATGTAATTTTATGCTGGCGTCATTTTAATTGTATGTAAGGCACCTTGGTATTTGAAAGGCGCCATATAAATAAAACTGATTTGATTCTGAAGATCTGTATCACAGCCCTACTGTATCTCCCCTCTCTGCCAGTTTCCAATCCTGCTGAACATTTCCCCACAATCTCCCTTATTCCTTCCTTTCAGGAACCTGAAGATCTGTATCACATCCCTACTGTATCGCCTCTCAGCCAGTTTCCAATCCTGCTGAACATTTCCCCACAATCTACCTCGTTCATTCCCTTCAGAAACCTGAAGAACGTTTCCCCACAATCTACCTTATTCATTCCTTTCAGGAACCTGAAGATCTATATCACATCCCTACTGTATCTCCTCTCTGCCAGTTTCCAGTCCTGCTGAACGTTTCCCCACAATCTACCTTATTCATTCCTTTCAGGAACCTGAAGATCTATATCACATCCCTACTGTATCTCCTCTCTGCCAGTTTCCAGTCCTGCTGAACGTTTCCCCACAATCTACCTTATTCATTCCTTTCAGGAACCTGAAGAACGTTTCTCCGCATCCTACCTTATTCATTCCTTTCAGGAACCTGAAGATCTGTATCATATCCCTACTCTCCCTTCTGGCCTCCAGCGAGTACATGTTTAGGTGTCACCTAGGCCAGTGCCAAATCCTGGACTGGAGCTAGAATTGGCACTAAATATGGTGCTGCTAGCATTCGTATCAGAAAAGCCCAAATCTGCCATGTTCTGCCATGGTCCCATCAGTGGTTATTAGATTTGAAATTAGATTAGCAGAAATTGCCACAAATTTCTTTTCTTTTATGGGTGACCAAAGTAGTAAATCAGGGAGGGGCTGTGGACATGGCCTACCTAGACTTTAGCAAGGCATTTGACACAGTCCCACACAAAAGATTAATATACAAGTCAGCCAGCCTGGGAGTGGGTCCCAAGATGACAGCCTGGGTAAAGAATTGGCTGGAGAATAGGACAGAGAGAGTAATAGTAAATGGAGTCCACTCTGAAGAAAGGGGGGTTACTAGAGGGGTACCGCAGGGTTCAGTATTAGGACCGGTCCTCTTCAATGTCTTTATAAGCGACACTGCAGAGGGACTGGAAGGAAAAGCATGTCTCTTTGCAGATGAGACAAAGATCTGCAACAGAGTTGATGCACAAGGTGGGGTGGAAAGGATGAGAAGGGACTTGGCAAGGTTAGAGGAATGGTCAAATGTATGGCAGCTTGGATTCAATGCTAAGAAGTGCAAGGTAATGCACCTGGGAAACAAAAATTCAGGGGAAGAGTACACAATGGGGGGTGAGATACTAACAACAACAAAAATGGAACGGGACCTGGGGTAGTCATATAAGATGACCTAAAGGTGGGCAAGCAATGTGAGAGGGCAGCAAGGAGGGCTGGGGGATACTGGATAGGCATCACCAGTAGAAAACAGGAAGTTATTATCCCTCTGTACAGACAGCTGGTCAGATCCCATCTGAGTACTGCGTGCAGTTCTGGAGACCCAATCTCCACAAAGACATAGACAGGATGGAAGCTGTCCAGAGAAGAGCAACAAAATGGATGCAGACATGAAAAGAGACTTAAGGAGCTTAATATGTATAGCCTCGAGGAAAGGAGGCAGAGGGGGGACATGATAGAAACGTTCAAGTACCTCAAGGGAATCAACAAAGTCCAAGAGGGTAGCATATTACAAAAAAAGAGGTGTGCAAGAACAAGGGGGCACAATTTGAAGATGGTGGGGTGGCTCAGAGGTAATTTAAGAAAGTATTTTTTCACGGAGAGGGTTGTGGATGCATGGAACGGCCTTCCAGAGGAGGTTGTGGAGTCAAAAACAGTGGTGGAATTCAAGCATGCATGGGACAGTCATAAGGCAATTCTAGGGGGTGGGGGCAGGAAGAAGTAGGCTGCTGGTTAACTAGGATCTGCAGCTTATCCATTAGGTAGGGAAATGGGCAAACTGGGTGAGCCAAGCGGTCCTTATCTGCCGTCAAATTCTATGTTTCTATGTTTAAAATAAATATAACTGAGTATTGCCTGTATTTTCCCAGTAAGAATGACATGCAAAAATGAGTTTCACATGCAATAAGTAACAATAATAAGATGTGGCATATTTTATGCAGTATGTGCAACAGCAGCAAGCAAAAATAATTGTCTCGTGTGTACATTGCAATCTAGCATTTATGTCATAAAATGGCCTAAATAAAAAAAATATTTTTCCACCAAGCAGTCTTTCCTGACTTGTAGGCTATGACCGCCTATGACCACTGGTCTCTGCATGAAGAGCTAAAATATACCAGAAGCTCTGGGCTGATCATTTTCCTTACCAGTTCTTCCAGTCTGTGTTTCTATGCCCCATCATGTCAGTCTGTCACCCACCGTGTCTGTGAGCCACCATGCAATGTCCAACTGACCTGCTGGACCAACTCAGACTGCAGCCATCTTCTTAGATTCCCTCCAAGAGTCCTCTCTCTGCAGGGAGACCCCTTTCCTCACTGTTTGTCTTGAGTTAGAACTTTCCAGAAAACCCCAAAAATAATTTTCTAGCTAATATGATTGCAGAGACATGGTAGCCTATATTCCAGAAATGGTCTGTTTTGTCCCCAAGACTAAAATAAAACAGCATTTTCCAGATCTACAAAAAGAAAGCATGGCTTCTCATTTCTGGTGTACAGCAGATTGTGGGTTGGAGTATGATAGCTGATCATGAGACTCTGTAGCTATCTTAGGCACTGGAAAACCTGTTGTGGCCAACAGTAACTTGCCCCGGCTGTTATCTTTATTTCAGTCAAAGGCACAAAATATTTTCTTGTTTGCACCAGGACCCTCAGCTCGGCATCTCAGGCATAAATCCTTTGGGCTGTTTTCCTTGCATTATCTTGCTTTGCAGTCCAGATCCATGGGGCTGGGGTGGGGGCTACTCATCATATAGGGCCTTAAGACAATCCTCATAGCATCTGCCCTGCCACCCCATGAACACTGGTTACCATAAGCTGTACTGCCCCTAGCTTCTCTCTCTGCTTTTTCTTAGGTGGGGGTTCCAGAACTGGGCAGAGTATTTCTGATGCAATCTCACCAGGGATCTGAACAGAAGCAGTATCTTCTCCTTCCTCCTGCTGTCAAAGCCCCTCAGAGTCAGCCAAACATCCTGGTTGCCTTGCTGTATCCCTTGGCATATAGGCAAGACCATTTTAGGTGGCTGCTTTTGATGACTTCCAGGTCCTTTTACTCATAGGTAGTATCCAACTGAACCCCTTCCATCCAATATCCTTTAGAGGGTTCTTGTTCCCTATGTTAATCACCTTGCAATTCTTGTGACTGAATTTGAACTGTAAAACTTTGGACCAGCTCTCTAATCTTAAGGAGTTGCTCTGCAGCTCCCTGATGCCTTCATCACAGTCTACCATGCCAAAGACCTTAGTGCCATCTGTGAAAAGACATCTTGCCTTGCATTTCTTCTCCTTTGTAACTGATGAACACTGAAAAAGACTTGCCCAGGACTGAATCCTGTGCCTTCCTACTCGTGACCTCCCTCTCCCTGATTTGACCCCATTTACCACCATTCTCTGCCATCTCCACCCCTCAATCAGCTTCTAGCCCATCTAAGTGAATCCTTTACTGTTGCCAGATCCACCAACTTCTTCAGCAACCTTCTGTGTGGCATATCGTTGAATACATTGCTGAAGTCAAAGTTGAGCAAATCCACTGCTTGTCCCTTGTCCACTGCCCTAGCTACACAGTCAAAGAACACGGTCAGGTTGGTCTGGCAAGATCTTCCTACCACAAATTCATGCATACCATCATGGGATCCCTTTATTTCCAGGTAGCCACTAGGTCCACTTTGACTAGTGTCTCCTTTAGTATACCTGCTATGTGGATGTACAACTAATGGGTCTGTAGTTTGCTGGTTGCTCTTTGTCTCATCCTTATGGAGAGGGACCATGTCTGCTACCCACTAATCTTTCAGAACCACACATCACTGTAGGTGCCTACTGAATAGCCCTGCCAAGTGTTCAGCCAGTTCTGATGCCAGTTCCTTGGGCACCTTCGAGGGCATCCCATCTAGTTCTGGAATCTTGTTTATTCTCAGTGCTGCAGGTCCATTTCTGACCCTTTCACCCATAAATATCACCTGCCCCATTTCTGGGATCCCTCCTGTAGCAGCCTTTATACTATTTTCAGGCAAAGGCCTGTTATCCTCTACTGGGAACATAAAGTAGTTGTGAAGAATGACAGCCTTCTTCTTGTCCTCCTATTTTACCCTGCCCCACTCTGTGAGCTTATTAATTCTCCCTGTCTTCTTCCTTTTCTCCTACTGTATGCACAGAACTGTTCCTGCTCATGTCTCCTCTGCAATATGCAGCCAAGTCTGCTTTTGCATCCCTGACTCACTTCTTGGCCTTCCTCATCCTTAACCAGTATTCACCTATTTCTTGTCTCCCTATTTCTCTTTCTAGCTAATGAATGCCCCTTTCTGGCCCTCACTGCATCCTTACCTTCTTCAACATGAGAACCAGATTGGTCTCTTGAGCCTGTTAGTCTTGATAACCTTTCAAAGGCATGACTTGCTTTCCTGTAGAATAACCCCTTTAAAATCCTCCCCGCCTTTCTTCCACCTCCATGATTTTGTCCCTTCCCCTTAGCTTACCAGCTACTAGTTCCCTGATCCGGTCAGTCAGCTCCTCTGAAACCCATAATCACAGCCTTTGATGAGGTTATAGGGCCAGTTGGAACCATATGACGTTATGGTCACTGGACCCAAAATGCTAGGCTCCACAATCCTCACCCTACCTACCACTTCCAGGCTGGTGAGGACCTCATCAAGAATGGCAGTTTGTCTTGTGGGGTTTTCTGATCGCAGTGTATTCAGCAGGGCCTGACTCCTGGCACGTCTGGCTGTGGGAATGTCCCAGTCTACACCTGGAAGATAAGGAATTCCAGCCAACTCCTCCTTGGCTGCCCTCTTTTGAATCTCTGCCCCTAGTTCTCTAGCTCCCTCATGCCCCTACACCTGGTGGTCTGAGACCACCACTCAAAGTTAGTTTATTAATGCAATAAAAACCACTACAGGCACTGAATCAGCGACACAGCAGGATAAAACAGAAGCAGCATCCCTACCTGTCAATTTTGGTCCAAATGCCTTCCGATTCGTTTCACGGAGTGCAACACGCCCTGCCAAACAAGAACAACAAACATTAACAAATAAACTTAAGGATGGGCATTTATACCACATAACAGTAGAGTTTATTTACAATGGTGTCCTGCACACATTCAGTAACATCTAAGTTAACAAACTTATTTATTTAGTCCATTTTTGTTGATTGGCTAAGGTGCACTAAACAGACACGTGCCCGTTTTCAGACACGACCTGGGAAAAAGGCAGGATTTTACTTCAATGAAAAACATTAACATGGTGCTTCAAATGGCACAATACCGAATAAGGCAAGGCAAATCAAGTTGGTTAAGAGTTCTGGGGTGTGTACCGTAAAATGACATATTCAAAACGCACAGAATATATAGGACCGGTTATTCAAAGGTATTGCACCTGGCGCAACAGAGTTGCGCTGGCGAAATCCTGCAATGCACCCTGGCGTGATATTCAAAAGGGTGACTGGTGCCGCGCAAATCCTGTTGCACCGGGGCACATTGCTAATGTATGCGGCGCATCTGAATGGGCCGTGCCCACGCATATGTGGCACATCCCGATACTCAGCCCGGGACGTGCGGCACATCTGCTGGCACAACCCCCAGATGCGCCCCATACTGGGTACAAAGTAGAGCCTGAAAATCCCGGCTCAAATTCTGCCCATCCACAGGTGGGCTGCTGTATTGCAGTGTGCAACACAGCAACCGCAAGCAATGGGTAGCCACCCGCCCACCCAGAACACTGTCCACAAGCACCCACACTGTCCCTGGTAGTCCAGTGGTATCCCCCTTCCTCCTCATAACCACGATTACGGAAAAAATTATTAAGCACAATCCCTAGTAGTCTAGTGGAACCCCCCCCCGATGCCCCAATCCTTGAATATATCGAATGTTAACATTCACATGTAGTCAAGCAGTACCCCCGATGCCCCAATCCCGTAGACATACATATGTGTAATCCCTGGTAGTCCAATGGTCCCCCAACCCACCCGGTCCAGTGATCACCGAATACTTTAACACCCGTCCCTGGTAGTCTAGTGCCCCCAAAGGACCCTGCCCACAGGCACCCCGTCATTGGCAGGCGGTTACAACCCGCCCTTACAACCCTGGCTGCCACTGAAATCATGTGAATGAAGTTCATTCACATAATTCCAACTATCAAATGCGGTATGCTCTGCAACCCATTGGTCCACAGTGTGGACTGATAAGGCTCTAGCACATACTGTAAGCAGTCATTCGGCGGGCAGCCAGGCGGCATGTGGGCAGGTTGAAGCTCCCGGCCAGTGACTGGGGCTGTGGGTAGGAGTCCTGTGAGGGGGCACCAGACTATCGTGGACGAGGCCAAAAACAGGTTACTCACCTGTAACAATAGTTCTAGGAGTGGTATATGTTGTTCATCCACACTTGCAGGTACCTTGCCACTTTAAGAAGTGCCGGAAAATCTTCAAGCTGGCTCCTCCCACCCAATCGGGTCGTATAACCCTCGACTCCACCCCATGATGCCAAATCTTAGCCCGCTGGAAGCCAGGTTTGTGCGTCAAAGCCGGGGAGGTTGGGTGGGTCAAAGTGGATGAACAACATATACCACTTCTAGAAAGTACTGTTACATAAGAATGTACCGTAACAGTAGATCTTCCAAGGACCGTCTCTTGCAGTAAGTTATTACTTCTGGAAGGTTCCATCAGGTGTCACTGTCGCAAGGCAGATTCTTCTAGCAGTCTTCCAAGGGGGCTGTCCACACGACAGCACTTCCTGTGGATATGTATGAGAGTGGGCGGCCCCCAGTACCCCCTGTTCACCTCCAGCTTCGGCGAGCATGGCCTGGACCAAGGAGAACGAGAGCCAGAAAAAAGAGAATAGCAATCCCATCCAGAAGGCAGCGGGACAGAAGGCAGGGTACTTACTGCAAGAGACAGAAGATCTACAGTTACGGTAAGTTCTTATGTAACCATACTATCGTCTATGGAGTGGTCTCTTGCAGTAAGTCATTACTTCTGGGAGATTTCCAAGCAGTACAATCCAAATGGGAGGAAAAGCAAAGCCACATGAGCAAAGGCACAAGGAAGGTCAACTTGAACTAAAAATAAATAAATAAATAAATAAAGGCACAAGAAAGGTCAACTTGAACTGCACCCCGAGCGGCAGATAGGGTGGGGGTGAGGTAAGGACCAATGTAACCACAATGTCCTAACTCAAACCCGTAGGCGAAGACATGTGGCATGACAAACAGAACTGTAGACGGCCAGGCACAGTGATGCATCCTGATGAGACAGAGGAAGACAGGCTCTGGCATAAAGTCAAATCCAGAAACATACAAGTATAGCAGATCAGACAGCAGAAAAGGAGCACCGGGGAGAAAACATACCAGATGGACAGAGGAAGGAACAACTGAAGGGCTCCAGGAGGGACAGAAGCAGGCATTCCAAACAGATCCACAGGAAAGAGTGAAGTGTCTGGTCCAGAAGCAAGCCTCGAAGAAATGTAAAGATATCACTGGGCACCTCAGAGGCCTGCAAGAGGAGGTGGGGGATACTATGAAAGTGGCATAGGGCATAGAAGCATGTCCCGCACCTCGCGAGGGACGAGAATGCCGTAGAGGGGCAGACAGAGCCACCCCCGGAGGCCCTACTGCAGTCCCAAGGGGCAGCCCAGGAGGAGGGCCGGGAATGAGACTGCTCCACTGCGGGGGCATAGGGATGTGACCTGGAGGTGGGACAGCGGTCTTGAAGAGACCAAAGAGTATGCCTCGAAGCCAAAAGGGAATGAAGGATGGCTTGAGTGCTGGGGTCAAACAACAGGTTCCCAGGAAAAGGGGTGCTGGCGATCAACAGCTGAACATCAGGTGGCAAACCCCAAACCCACAGCTAGGGCGGGCGTGGGAAGCACGCCAGCGCTGTGGCAGGGCCAATGCACAAACCGCATAGAAACACGAATGGAGCAGGTGATGTGCAAGGGAGGACATGGCAGGCAGCGGCTAAGCCTGCCTGATCGACTCAGGGAAGGGAGGCAACTCGGATAATGGGTCCAAAGCCGAGGCACCAAGAGTGCGAAGGTACTGGAGCATATGACCCAGGTAATTAAGAACACAAAGTAGTAAAGTACTGAAAGAATAAACCCGAATGCCATAGGAATCCATGCGCTTGGAATCAGCCTCCGGTGGCACGGAACTGGTATGGTGAGGTTGGGCAGTCCAGTCATGGGCCGACGCCCTGATAACCTGGCCGCCACAGGGGTGGTGAACAAGTAGGGATGGTCAGGAGGGGCACGGTAGAGCCGATCAGCACCAATAGGGACAGGCTGGGCGGAGGCAGGACAAGACCAAACATGAGAGAGTGTGTTCAAATATGCAGGAATCAAGGGCCACAAGGGCAGGCTCCTCTGGAATGTCAAAGAAGGCTGCCAGGTCCCGATGAAAGGAGTCCTGATCTGCCGCAGGGAAGGCAGAAGTGTGCTGGATCTGCAGCAACAGCTCCGTGAAGGATGGATTGGGGGGGGGGCAAGAGGACTCAGGAGGGTCAAGTGGGGTGACCTCCAGACAGGAGGATGCAGACCGAGGGGAACCAAGGTCCCCAGGATCCCTGCCAGGAACATCCTCCCTCCCTGAATCACCATAAAGGGAGTCTGCAGAAATGGGAGTAGGGATGGACCAGGCGTAAAGCGCCGGGTCCAGGCGCAAGCGCTCGGGCAATGGGGAGCGGGAACGTGACGAAGTTGGACCTTGATCCAGGCTCCGAGGGACCTCCAGCACAATGCAGGTGATGCCCGGAGCATGTGACGGGTCCAGGGACAGAGGACACCCAATGGCGGCATCAGGAAGACTGCGGGCCAGCCTGGGAAACGCCAAACCTAAGCAATGGGGGAGGGCATCTCAACCCATGTGGACTGAGATGGGGAAAGGATCAAGTGATGCAGGGCTAGGGCCATGCAGCAGGGCCAAAGGCCCAGAGACATGCACCTGAAGGGTGCAAAAAGGGAGACGGGACCCGCCCCGAGGATGCCACCCGGTGCCAGGAAAGCGGGGGGGGGGCATGGAAGGAGGGCCCCGAGCAGGGGAAGTCCCATGGTGGGAAGCCCCCATCATCGATGAGGAAGGCAGCCTTGTTGATGAGGAAATAAGTAGAGGCCCATCCGTCAACAGTGGAATCATCCCCATTGATGAGGGAGCAAAAGGAAGCCTCTTTGTCGATGGCAAAAACCATCCCGTCGAGACATGCAAGGCATGCTGTCCTGTCGATGGGAGAGGCTGCCCCATTGACAAGGAGTGCTTAGTCAATGGAGAAAAGGGCTCTGTCAACGAGAGAACAGGAGAAACATGGCTAGTCGACAGCAGAGGAGCTCCCATCGACAAGGGAGATGAAAGAGCAAGTGTCATCGACGGGGGAAGCATCCCCATCGACGAGGAGCGTGCCATTGATGGGGCAAAAGTGCCCATTGACGGAAAAGATTCAGAAACTAGCTGAGTCGATGGGACAAGGCCTATCAATAATAAGGCCTGTCGATGATACAAAAAGCTTATCAGGCCCTGTCAATGGGGGGAGCAGCCCCGTGGATGAGGAAGGTATCGTCGACAACGGGGAGGCCATCAACGACGGAGTAATAGGGAGGGAGTGTGAATCCCGGTCCCTCCAATGCTTGGAACGAGTGCCCTTGGCCGAGGAGCCTTAAAAGCGACCCACTCCCCCCGAGGTCCGTTCCGGCCTGGCTGAGCTGTGTCGATCAGCCATGAGAAAGACCCAAGACCCAGCAAGAAGTGCTGGGGCTGGGGGACAGCAGGGGTACCGTGAGAACTAATGGAACACTGGGCCTGCTGTAGATGAAAATGCTTTGCCTAGAGAAGCTCCAGACCCAGCTAGAAGGCCCGAGTCTGGGAGCAGCAGGGGTACTGTGAGTGGATCACAGGCCTGCTATGGGAGTCTGGGGGTGCTGAGAGCAAGTCCCAGGTCCTGAATCCAAAGGAAGAAAATCGGTTCAAGTTCGAGTCAAAGACTGCAACCCAGGAGATGAGGAAAGCTGACTGAGGGAGCAGAAGCTGGCAGGAAAAATGAACAGAGGGTACTAGGGGCCACCCACTCACCCACATCCACAGGAAGTGATGACGTGTGGACGGCCCCATGGAAGACTATTAGAAGAAGCTGCCGTGCGACAGTGACACCTGATGGAACCTCAGAGAAGTAATGACTTACTGCAAGAGACCTGTCCGTAGAAGATCTACTGTTACAGGTGAGTAAATACAGGTTACTCACCTGTAACAGGAATTCTAGGAATGGTATATGTTGTTCATCCATACTGTCTGGCAGGTTCCTTGACGCTTTAAATCTTGCCAGAAGGTCTTCAAGCTGGCTTCTCCCACCCACCCGGGTGGTAAAACTCTCGGCTCTGCCCCATGACGCCAGATCTAGCCCACTGGAAGCCAGGTTGTGCGTCGAAGCCGGGGAGGCCAGGTGGGTTGTGTGGATGAACAACATATACCATTCCTAGAACTTCTGTTACATGTGAGTAACCTGTATTTCTAGGGACATAGATATGTTTTTCATCCACACTTTCTGGCAGACTCCTAGCAGTTCTCCAGGAGGAGGGAGGCAAGATGCACACCCCCTACTTAGGAACTAAAGACTGGAGAACCGAGGCCCCAAAACCAGCAACCCGGCGTGACTCAAGGTCGATGTGGTAGTGGTTGATGAAGGTGTGTGCTGACTTCCAGGTAGCAGCCCTGCAGATTTCCTGGATAGGGACATCCCTGGAAGCAGCCACCGATGCAGCGGTATGGCGGGTAGAATGAGCTCTTATCCCTCTGGGAGGCTCCATGCCCGCCAACCTATAGCAGAGATCTATGCAGGAGGTGACCCACCTGCCTATCGTTCACTTGGCTGCAGGTCTGCCAGGTGCGGCTTCAGCGTAGGTGACAAACAGCTGGCGAACCTCTCCCTGAACTTCAGCTGTCCGCTCTTTGTAATAAGCGAGTGCTCTTCTAGGCTCCACAGTATGGAGCCTATATTCAGCCTCCGAGGAGTGACTGGGGTAGAACACCGGCAGAGTCAACACCTGGTTAAGGTGAAACTCCGACACCACCTTTGGAAGGAATTTCAGGTGGGGGCGCAGGACAACCATGTCCCTGTGGAAGACCAGATAAGGAGACTCGATGGAAAGCGCCTGGAGCTCTCCCATCCTTCTGGCTGACGTGATAGCCACCAAGAAGGCAGTCTTCCACGACAGGTGAGAGATGTCACACCTGTGCATTGTCCGAATGGCTTGCCCATGAGCTTAGCTAATACCAGCAGTAGATCCCACAGAGGTGGAGGTTCTTGCACGGAGGATATGTGATCAGGCCTTTGAAAAAGCGCCCGACAATCTTCTCCTGTGCCACCGACGGCTTCCCGGCCCACGCCCAGTAAGCAGAGATGGCTGCCAGGTGCACCTTAAGGGTCGTCGACCAAAGCCCTAGCTGAGAAAGGGACCACAGGTAGTCCAGAATGCTTGCCAAGGAACAGGAGGAAGGGTCAAGGCCCTTGCCCTGACACCAAATGGAGAATTTCTTCCATTTGAAGGCATAGCATTTTCTGGTCGACTCCTTACGGGACGCCTCAATGATGTTGAGGACCTCGCTGGAAAGACCCAAGGCCTGGAACTCTAGCCGCTCAGGAACCAGGCCATTGGTGCAGGGATTGAAGGTCCGGATGGAATACCTTCCCCTGATTGACTGAGATCAGGTCCGGGTGGGCTGGAAGCCGCCTCGGGAGCCTGGAACTGAGACTGAGGAGATCTGGATAACAGAAATGGCGGGGCCAGTCTGGGGCTACCAGAATTACCTGCGCCTTGTCCCTCCTCACCTTGAAAAGCACCTTGTGGATCAAGGGGAATGGGGGAAAGGCGTAGAAGAGGCCTGGGGTCCACGGCCTCGAGAAGGCATCCCCCTGCAGCGAGCCCTGCTGAGGGGGGCGGGCATGAAACAGTCTCAGTTTCGCATTCTCCCTGGAGGCAAACAGGTCCACCTGAGGCATGCCACAGCGGGAGAACAGATCTTGTACTACCTCCGGCAGGAGAGACCACTCATGGGACGCAGCCCCTATCCAGCTTAGGGCATCGGCCAGAATGTTGGAAGCTCTTGCCACATGGATGGCAAAGAGATCTGTCTCCAGGTTGCGCACGAGTGACCAAATGCGGAGAGCTTCCTTGCACAGAGGCATGGAGCGTGTCCCGCCCTAGCGGTTTAAGTAGTACATGGTCGTGGTATTGTCCATCTGGACCTGGACCACTTGACCTTGTAGAAATGGAGCGAAGGCGGTGAGGGCTAGATGAACCACTCGAAGCTCCAGCAGGTTGATGAGGCATCGGGACTCCCGAGGGGACCAGAGGCTGTGCGCTCTGTGCTCCCCTAGATGGGCACCCCAACCCATCAGAGAGGCATCAGTCAATAGAGAGACCGTCAGCTCGAGGCGGAGAAACGGGATGCCCGCCTGCAGATGTGCTGGAACGGTCCACCACTGGAGGGCGTTCCACATCTCCTGGATCACTGTCACTAGCTGATCCAATGGATCGGAGTGCTGTGACCATTGGCTGGCCAGCCCCCATTGAAGAGGACGCATGTACCAACGGGTCCAACAGACCACGCTGGTGCAGGCCACCATGAGGCCCAGGATGCACAGGAAGTCCCGGGCAGGGCGCATCTTCCCAACCTGAAATGACTGGGCAAAGGAGGAAAGAACCTCGGACCTGTCCGCCAGGAGCCATGCTCTGGCTCGTAGAGAGTCAAGCACTGCCCCGATGAATTGTATCACCTGCTTTGGCACGAGTTCTGACTTGGCCTCGTTGATGAGGAGGCCAACCTGAGAGCAAACCAGGAGGGCCAGATCTCTGGACCACTCCGCCTCCGTTCTGGAGGAGGCTGCAATCAGCCAGTCGTCCAGGTAGGGGTACACCCGGACCCTTCGGCACCACAGGAATGCTGTCACCACTGCCTTGCATTTGGTGAAGACCCTGGGAGCTAGGGAAATGCTGAAGGACATGGCCCGGAACTCGTTCAGGGATCCCTCTGCTCTGAAGCGGAAGAATCTCTGGTGGGACGGACGGATTGGGACATGAAAGAATGTGTCCTGGAGGTCCAGAGAACAGAACCACATGCCTCGTTCCAAGGATGGGATTATCTGAGCCAGAGTGACCATCCTGAAGGTTCGAGACCTTAGGAACCTGTTCAGGTCGTGCAGGTCTAGAATGGGGCGCCAGCCCCCCCTGTCTAATTTGGGACCAGGAAGTACCTGGACACAAACCCTGGGTCTGGTGGAGGATCCGCCACCTTCCTGATCACCTCTTTTTCAAGGAGCAGGGCGATGTAGGCTCGGCGAGCCGACAGAGAGGCTGAGGACCCTGTAGCCCCCTGAGGGGCGACGGCTTGAAAGGGCGGAGCCTGCTCGAACTCCAGGGGCAGGCCCTTTCCTACCACCTTCAACACCCAGCGGTCCATGATGATAGCGGAGCAGGCAGAAAGGAAGTGGCGGAGCCGTCCCCCCACAAGGGGAACCCAGGGGGGAGTGATGAGGCTGGGGGCGACACCGCTCAACCTGTCACTGGGCAGGCTTGGAGGAGGGACCGGCTGAGGGACTTCCTCTGCCTTTTCCTCCCTGCTTCCTGTTAGAGGAAGCTGCAGACTTGGCTTTGGGGGTGCCAAATGCGAGCCTGCTGGACCTGATGCTGGTGCTGTTGGTCCGGATGTGCCGCAGGTGCAGAAGGGCGAAAGGACTTATGTTGTTGACGGCCCTTGTCCTTCTGGGCGGAGGTGACAGAGTCCAGGGTAGCACTGGACTTTTCTATCTGCTGGAGGTGGCCTTCCACTCCAGGGCCGAACAGGTCAGTCCCCAGGAAGGGGACATCCACCAGTTTATGCTGGGTATCCGCCGTGAAGGTGGATATCCTCAGTCATGCTCTGCGGCGCATGACCACTGCGGCCACAACTGATCTGGCACAGAAATCTCCAATGTCCAGAGCCGTTTGGAACTACTGTTTTGCCACTGCCCTTCCCTGGTCCTGTACCTGCTTGACCATGGTCAGCAGGTCGGCCGGGAGATGAGGGATCACCTCATCCAGGGACCCCATGAGGGCATGGGAGAAGAGTGCAATCAGCACAGCCGAGCTGGCCTGGCGGTGGCCAAAGGAGGACGCAGCATACACCTTGCACCCGGCATAGTCCAGCTTTTTGGACTCCTTGTCGGGGGGCTTATCCACATCCCTAGCATTCCCGGAACGCCGGAAAACGCTATCGGTGACCAACCCCTCCGCAGAGGGGTGCTCCGAAAAAATGGACAAAGAGCCGGTAGGGACCGCATACTTCCTGGCCATCCTGGCCGAAGGCGCAGGACAGGAAGCCAGCCGCTGCCAAAGCTCCAAGGCTGCGCCAACAATGGCTTCAGCCACCGGAAAGGCCTCTGTGGGTGAATCCCCTTGGTCCAGTATCTCCATTAGGGGATACTTTGCCCGCTTGGATACGGGCTCGAGCAACATCCCGGTGGACTTCGAGATGAGCCGAAGCAGACCCATAAAGGATGGGCTCTCATCCATCAACTGCCCCCTGGAAGACTCCAGGTCAAGGGGCCTGGAAAATAGGGAGTAGGTGTTGTCAGACTCCGAGGAGTCCACGAAGAACTGCCTGGGGCCTGAGTCACCCTCCACTTGCCGAGGATGGTCGGGAGTAAGGGTGACCGACAACCTGTGGGACAGATCCTGACCCGACCGAGAGTCCTTGGTCGGCGTCCCCGATTTCGAGTTGTGGAGGTGGAGGTTCCACCACAATCGGTGGGGCAGCTGGTTTCGGCCTAACAACAGGCCCAGGCTTGGGCACCTTGACTACAGCGAGGAGTTGTTTCGGCCGTTTGGGTGACAGCCACTTAATGGCCGGAGAAGGCGACGGCATCGGCTTGTTCCTGGACAGAAGTAACTGCTGCCACATTAGGTCCTCGTAGCATCGATGCAATTTGGCATGAAGCCTCTCCTCTTCCGAGGAGGAAGACGAGGATGAGCGGCGCCGCCGCTTACTTCTGTGCCAAGACCGCCGATGTCGGTGGGACCGGCTGGACCGAGACGAGGTCCGAGACCGAGAACCTCGGTGTTTCTGAGGATGGGTCTGGAAAGGGGCGGGGGACACCCGCTCTTCCCTCGACTCGGAAGCCATGACCGAGGATTCTGGCACAGGAGGTGCAAGCAAGTCCTCGGTCTCCACCGGGGGAACCGGTGAGGAAGGGTTGTCGGCTTCACCAGTCAACAGCCCGTCCGACAGGTCGAGAAAAATCTTGACCGCATCGACGGGTGTCTCGGCCGGCTGACCTGACTGGGACACCGTGAAGCCAGCGGCCTTAGTCACAACCTCAACTGAAGTAGAGTGTTGACTGTCCGGGTAAGGGGACCTCTCCCTCTCCCATGAACGCTGACGGCGGGACTTACCTTTTGAGTCCTTCTTTTTGGACCGAGAAGAGTGTCCCGATGGCCTCTCTCCCTTCGTGGAAAGGGACTGGCAAAGCTCCTTAAAAGGAGCTGTGTAGGAGGATCCCAGAGAGAGCGGGATAAATGCATGCGACCGAGGAAGATGAAGATGCGGCCTGGGCTGCCTCCTCCTCGAGGGCGATCATCTGCTCAACTTGCTCAGCCGAGCCAGCCACCGCGGACACCACCCAACGGGCCTCCTTAGACTTCACCGGCAGGAAGCGCTTCTCCGGGCGCCCAAGCTGTAACCGGACAGCACGGTCTTCCAGGACGTTGGCTGAAAACTAACAGCATAACTTGCAAGTCTGCGGGTCACGATCTAGGCCGAGGCAGTAGACACACGTGGAGTGCGGATCCGTCCTGGACATTTTCTGCTGACATGGGCACCGCCGAAATCCAGGAGTCAATTTGCCCATTGCAGCCGCGAGGGAGTAATTAGATCGAAGTCTTGAAAACGTAAGATTTGTTTCGGACGAACCGAAGAATTAGGATCCAGTCTATATGCAGAGCGTTAAGGAGGGAACCTGAGCTTCCAAACAGTAAGGAAGATCTGGCGCCATGGGGCGGAGCCAAGAGTTTTACCACCCAGGTGGGTGGGAGGAGCCAGCTTGAAGATCTTCCAGCAAGATTTAAAGCGGCAAGGAACCTGCCAAACAGTGTGGATGAACAACATATCCATGTCCCTAGAACCGGTTTTTCTAGGATCGTGGATATGTTGTTCTATCCACACTTGTTGACAGACTGCTAGCAGTTTTCCGGGAGGAGGGAAGCAAGATGTACGCATCTACTTAGGGAACAGAGACTGGAGAACTGAGACCCCAAAACCAGCATCCCAGCGTGACTCAAGGTCGATGTGGTAATGGGAGAAGAAGGTGTGTGCTGACTTCCAGGTAGCAGCCCTGCAGATATCCTGGATAGGGACGTCCCTAGAAGCAGCCACCAATGCAGCGGTATAGTGGGTAGAATGAGCCCTTAGCCCAATGGCAGGCTCCCTACCTGCCAACCTATAGCAGAGATCAATGCAAGATGTAATCCATCGAGCTATTGTCCACTTTGCTGCAGGTCTGCCACATGCGGCTTCAGCATAGGTGACAAACAGCTGGCAAACCTCTCCCCGAACTTCAGCTGTACGCTCTTTATAGTAGGCGAGTGTTCATCTCGGGTCCAAGGTATGGAGCCTGTATTCAGCCTCCGAGGTGTGACTGGGGTAGAACACTGGCAGAGTAATCACCTGGTTAAGGTGAAACTCCAACACCAACTTCAGAAGGAATTTCGGGTTGGCGCGCAGAACAACCTTGTCCCTGTGGAAGACCAGGTAAGGAGACTCTATAGAGAGCGCCTGCAACTCCCCAGTCCTTCTGGCTGATGTGACAGCCACCAAGAAGGCGGCCTTCCATGACAAGTGTGACATCTCACACTTGTGCACAGGCTCAAATGGCTTGCCCATGAGCTTTTCCAAAACCAGCAATAGATCCCACAGAGTTGGAGGTTCACGTACCGGAGGGGATATGTGATCCAGGCCTTTGTAGAAGCACCCGACCACAGTCTCCTGCGCCACTGACCGGCCCATGCCCAGTAAGCAGAGATGGCTGCCAGGTGCACTTTTAGGTTCGTCGACCAAAGCCCCTGCTGGGAGAGGGACCACAGATAGTCCAAAATGCTAGCAACTAGGCAGGACGAAGGGTCTAATCCTTTGCACTAGCACCAGATAGAGAATTTCTTCCATTTGAAGGCACAGCATTTTCTGGCCAATTCCTCACGGGAAGACTCAACAACGTTGAGGACCTCATCAGAGAGACCCAAGGCCTGGAACTCTAGCTGCTCAGGAACCAGGCCGTCAGGTGCAGAGATTGAAGGTCCCAATGGAATGCCTTCCCTTGGTTAATGGAGAGCAGGTCTGGGCATGCTGGAAGCCACCTCGGGAGCCTGGAGCTGAGGCTGAGGAGATTTGAGTTCCAGTACTGGAGTGGACAGTCTGGAGCTATCAAGACCACTTATGCCTTGTCCCTCCTGACCTTGATGAGCACCTTGTGAATCAAGGGGAGTGGAGGGAAGGTGTAGAAGAGGCCTGGGGTCCACGGCCTCGAGAAGGCATCCCCCTGCAGCGAACCCTGCTGAGAGGGGAGGGCA
Source organism: Neoceratodus forsteri (assembly GCA_016271365.2). Classification (NCBI taxonomy): domain Eukaryota; kingdom Metazoa; phylum Chordata; order Ceratodontiformes; family Ceratodontidae; genus Neoceratodus; species Neoceratodus forsteri. Next base: position 1,139,630,431 of record CM028133.1, read on the forward strand.
TGAAACAGTCTCAGCTTCGCGTTCTCTCTGAAGGCAAACAGGTCCACCTGGGGGGTCTCCCGATGGGAGAACAGATCTTGTACCACCTCCTGGAGGAGAGACCACTCATGAGAAGCTGCGCACATGTGGCTGAGGGCCTCGGCCAGCTGACTCGAGGCTCCTGCCACGTGAATGGCAAGGAGATCTGCCGCCAAGCGGAGCACGAGGGACCAAATGCGGAGAGCTTCCTTGCAGAGGGGCAAGCAGCGCCTCCCACTTGCCTGATGAGATAGAACATGGTTGTGGTATTGTCCATCTGGACCTGGACCACTTGACCCGACAAACGGAGCAAATGCGGTCAGGGCTAGCGGGACTGCTCAGTGCTCCAGCAGGTTGATGTGGTATCAGGACTCCTGAGGAGACCAGAAACCATGGGCTTTGTGCTCCCCCAGATGGGCACCCCAACCCAGAGAGGCATCAGTCATCAGGATGACCGTTGGCTCAGAGCAGACAAATGGGATCTCTTCCTGCAGGTGGGAGGGTACGAGCCACCGTCGGAGGCTGTACCGCATCCTCTGGGTCACAGAGACCAGTTGGTCGAGATGACCTGAGCGCTGACACCACTGGCTGGCCAGTTCCCTCTGAAAGGAATGCATACGCCAGCAGGCCAATCGGACCATGCTGGTGCAGGCCGCTATGTAGCCCAGAAGACACACTAAGTCCCGGGCAGGGTGCAACTGCCCAACCAGAAATGATTGGCCAAAGGAGGAAAGAACCTCTGCCCTGTCCACTGGGAGCTGAGCTCCGGATCAGCAGAAGTCGAGCTCTGCCCCGATGAACTGAATAATCTGCACAGGCATGAGTTCCGACTTGGCCTCATTGATCAGGAAGCCAAGTTCTTGGCAAGTCTGGAGTGCCAGATCCCTGGACCGCTCCACCTCCAACCTGGAGGGACTTCCTAACAGCCGGTCGTCCAGGTAAGGGTACATCTGGACCCTCGGCGCCTCAGGTATGCCACCACCACAGCCATGCATTTGGTGAAGACACTGGGGGCTGAAGAAAGGCCGAAAGACATGGGTCGGAACTCGAAAAGGGTTCCTTCATCTCTGAAGAGGAGGATCCGTCGATGGGATGGATGGATTGGGACGTAGAAGAACACGTCCTGAAGATCTAGGGAGCAGAACGACATCCCTTGCTACAAGGATGGTATGATCTGGGCCAGAGTCACCATCTGAAAGGTGTGTGACCAGAGGAACTTGTTCAGGTCATGCAGATCTTGAATGGGGTGCCAGCCCCGCGTCCGCTTTGGCACCAGGAAGTACCTGGAGACAAACACTGGTTCTGAAGACTGGTCCGCCACTTGTCACAACACCTCCTTGAGAAGGAGCTGAGCTAAGTCATCTCTGAGAGCCAACCAATACGTAGCAGACACCAGATCCCCCCCATGGGGGCACAGGCTCGAAAGGGAGGGGCCTGCTTCAATTCCAGAGGCAGACCTCAACCAACCACTTCCAAAACCTAGTGGTCCATGGTGATAATGGACCAGGCGGAAAGGAAGTAGCTGAGCTGGCCCACCCATGGGGGGGTCCCAGAGGAGGCACCCCCCAACCCGTCACTGGGCAGGCTTTGAGGAGGGTCTGGCAGAGGGACCACCGGGACCTTTCCCCCGGACTTCCTAAACAAGGACACCACAGACTTGACCCTAGGGGGCCAAGTTTGAGCCTGCTGCTGCTGGGCTGGTCTGGCCTCAGGAGTGGACTAGGGAAAGGGTTTGCGGTGATGCTTGGGACCCTTGTCCTTTTGGGCAGAAGTGATGGAGTCCAAGGTGGCACTGGACTTCTCTATGCACTGGAGGTGACCCTCCATGCCAGGACCAAACAGGTCAGTGCCCAGGAAGGGACATCTGCCAACCTGTGCTGGGTATCCACCATAAAGGTCGAGATGCACAGCCAAGCCCTGCGGCACATGGCCACTGCAGCTGCTACCAAACGGGCACAAGAATCGCCAATGACCACAGCCGTCTGGAGTTGCTGTTTGGCTACAGCCCTGCCCTGGTCCCAGAACTGCCTGACTGTAGTCTGGAGGTCAGCTGTGAGTTAAGAAATCACCTCATCCAGGGAGCCCAAGAGGTTGTGGAAAAGTGTGCTATGATAACGGCCGAGCTGGCCTGACGGAGGCCAAGGGAGGAAGCAGCATAAACCTTCTTCCCGGAGTGATCCAACTGCTTGGACTCCCAATCCAGGGGAGTCTATCAACATCACCCTTACTGTCTGAATGTCTTAAGACCGAGTCTGCCACCAACCCCACAGACAAGAGGTACTCTGAAAACCCCTATAGGGACCCCATGGGTGCCGCATACTTGCAGGCCATGTGGGCAGAAGGCGCAGGACAGGAAATTGGACGCTGTCACAGTTCCAAGGCTGGGCCCACAATGGTCTCAGCCACTGGGAAGGCCTCCATATCAAGGATCTCAGTAAGAGGTACTTAACCTGTTTCTACACAAGCTCCAGCTCCATCCCTGTGGGTGAGATGAACCAACAAATCCTCATCAGCGAGGAAGGGCCCTCGTCAATGGAGAGACCCCCCCCAGGGACTCAACGTCGATTGGACGGGAGATCATGGAGGAACCCTGACTCCGAAGAGTCCTCGTAGAGCAGGCGTCCACCTGAGTCACTCTCCACCCGCCTTGGGGATCAGGAGTGAGAGTGACTGACAACTGGTGGGGCAGGCCTTGGCCCGACTGAGAATCCTTGGTTGAAGCCTCAGACTTTGGCAGCTCAGGCAGCAGCTCCACCTGAATATGTGGAGTAGCCGGCTTCAGCTGAGCTGGCGGGGGGCTTGACCAGAACTTCAGTGACGGCGGCCATGGCTGACGGTGGTCGCTCAGGTGAAAGCCATTTAATAGCCAGGGTAGAAACCGGAATCTGCTTCGACCCGGGCAGGACCAACTGCTGCCACAAAAGGTCTTTATAGCACCGATGCAACTTGTGCCAGAGCCTCTCCTTACCAAGGAAGGCAAAGAGGAAGGGGAGCGGCACCACCGCTTCCCATGGCGTCAGAAATGGGAACGTCGATGATGGCGAGTCCTGTCCAATGCCGAAGTGGAGAAACATGACCAAGTCCTCGACCATCAGTGGTGCCAATGGGGGACCTCCGAAGGCACGGGGGAAACCCGCAGCTCATCCTGGTCAGGTTCCGAAGGGGCGGGGAGCGAGTCCTGCTCAGCGGGTTGAGATGACCCGTCTGGGGGCACCGGAAGAACCGGCATCCGAAAAAGAGTCTCGGACAGCGCGCGGGCAACAACCCACCAGTTGGCTCGAGAAATATCTCTGCCACATCAGCAGGCATCTCAACCAACTGGTCTGACAAGGACACCATGAAACCAGCGGCCTCAGCCACGACTTCGACCGAAGTTGAAGCAGGATTCTCATGTGAGCAGGATCGCTCCCGGTTCCAAGAGCGTAGACTTGTCCTTAACCTTCCTCGACTCCTTCCTGGAGTATAACACATGCGACCCAGAAGGGCCCTCTCCCTTGGTCGAGAGACACTGGCACAACTCCTCGAAGGAAGCAGAGTAGGAGGAGACTAGTTGAAGAGGAATGAAGGCCAAAGCCGAAGAGGAGCCTGAGCTGCCTACTCCTCAAAGGCCTTGAGCTGATCTAGCTGCTCAACGGACCCCGTGGCCATGGAGACCACCCAACAGGCATCTTTGGATTTGACTGGCGGGTAACACTTTTCCGTTCACCCCAGTTGTACTCAGGCAGCACGGTCTTCGAGCATGTTAGGGGTGAAGGACCAACAGATCACACAGCTGTGGATCATGGTCCAACCCCACACGTGGCATGAGGATCCGTGTGAGACATCTTCTGTGCAGGGGCACTGGCGAAACCCAGGGACAGATCTTTCTTCCACCGCAGCAGCGAGAGAAGATGGTAAAGATGAAATTCGGGAGAGTTTGATTATTAGTTTTGGAGGAAAATCTGAAGAGTTTAGAGCCAGGGCCTACTAAACGCAGAAGAGCTAAGGAGGGAACCTGAACCTTCTAGTGGAAAAGAAGATCTGGCATCATGGGGCACAGCCAAGGGTTATGCCACCCGGGTGGGTGGGAGGAGCCAGCTGGAAGACTTTCTGGTGCTTCTTAAAGCGGCAAGGTACCTTTCAACAAGTGTGGATAGAACAATATATCCATGATCCTAGAAGGGTGGGTTCCAGGAAATACAAGACGACTCAAACAGAGGAAGACAGGAAGGTGTACCTACAGAATCTAAGGGAAGGCTATAAGGCGCACAAAGGCATGGATGGAGGAAAGACTAGTACTGACAGTAAAGAACAGGGACAAGACATTCTATAGGTACATCAGCGAAAGAAGGAAAACTGGTGGGGGGGAGTTGTAAGGATTAGAGGGGATACAGGGGAGTGTAAGGCGGGAGACCTGCAAAAAGGCAGAAATACTGAACAAATACTTTTGTTCAGCATTCACTAACGAAGGGAAGGGTCAAGGACCACAACTGAAAATCAGACACAAAGGGAGAGGATAGATAGACACCAGTGGATGTCACCTACCTCGTTTTCAGCAAGACCTTTGACACCGTCCCACAAAAAAGGCTGGTTAACAAGATGGGTAGTCTGGAAGTGGAGCACAAGGTGGTTAACTGGGTTAGGAAATGGCTAACAGACAGAAGACAGAGGGTGGTGATAAATGGGACCCAATCTGGGGAGAAAGGGGTGACCAGTGAGGTACCTCAGGCATCAGTCATTGGGCCAGTCTTGTTCAATATCTTCATTAGTGACATTGCAGAAGGTCTGGAGGGAAAGGTCTGCCTGATCGCAGATAACACCAAGATCTACAACAAAGTGGATACACCAGACAGGGTGAACAGAATGAGGAGGGACCTGGGGAAGCTTGAAAAATGGTCAAAGGTGTGGCAACTGAGGTTCAATGCAAAAATGTGCAAAATGCACCAGGGAAGAGGGGACCCTGGGGAGAGCTACAGGATGGGTGGGGGGGATTGCTGACAATCACCAAGGAGGAAGAGGATCTGGGAGTTATTTCAGATGACCTAAAGGTGTACAAAGGTTGCGGGGAGCTCCGATGGGATACTGGGGTGCACAGGCAGAGGTATCACAAGCGGAAGGTGGGAGGAAGTGATGCCCTTGTATAAAACACTGGTGAGGCTGCACTGGAAGTACTGAGTGCAATTCTGGAGGCCGCAACTTCATAAGGATATCAACAGTGTGGAGGCAGTCCACAGGTCGGCAAAAAAGATGTTACAGGGCTTGCACCATAAAACATACAAGGAAAGATTAAAGGACCTCAATATGTACTCACTGGAGGAGAGGAGGGATCAGGGGGGTATAACAGAAACATTCAAGGGGATAAACAAGGTGCATGGGGGAGACAAAATCTCACTCAAGCTGTACAGATGCCCACCAAACGGGTTCCACGACGATGCTGGACCTCATCCTCACCAACTGTCCCAATAATATCTTCCAGGTCAAGGTCCTCTCAGATACTCCTAGTGACCACTCCCCAGTGTTCTGCTGGTGGACTAACAAGGCCCCATCCCACCCCACCCCTGGCTGCCTTTGTCGGCACTCCAAAAAGGCTCTCTGCCTCAGCTTAAATTATACCTTTAGTCCTGTGACTGATCCCCATTGACATTGCCCAGTCTGTTGACATGCACCCTCGCCTACTTCACCTCCACCTATGACATCTTTGCCCCGTTCTCCAAACAGGTTACAAAAAAAATAGAAATACCCGCTGGGTTTCCTTGCCCCTACTTGATCAGATGCGTCAATGGGACAATCTCTGGTATAAAGCCCTGGACTCATGGGTTCCATGGGATAGGCAGCTTTATAGAGCGCCCAGGAATAAGTGCACGTGGGCCATCCACCAGGCCAAAGCCACTTACTACAAACAAGCCCTCACCTCCACATAGGGCTCAGGATGCAACTTCTGGAGTAATATTAACTCAACTCTCAGTCGGGTATCCATAATCCAGGACCCCCGGCCATCTCCAACACTCTGAACACCGCCTTCTCCAACCTCAATAGTGTCCTCCCACCCAACTTCTTTGCCTCCCCCCAATCCCCACCTGCCCCATTTGACTGGGATAACGCCCCTCTGTTTCGGCTTCGGACCATCTCTACCCAAGAAGCTAGGAACTACTTAAAGTCCTGGGCAAGTCCTGTCACAGTGGTGACTCCTTGGACTTAAAACTTCTCCACCTAACCACTGATGAGGTCCTCTCCCCACTCACCAAAACATTAAATCTGTTCCTCTGCCTGGGCCAATTCCCATCACTTTGGAAATGTGCTATCGTTACTCTCATCCTGAAAAGCGGAGCCCGATCCTCCCCTAACAACTACCATCCCATCTCTATTTTGCCCCCCATCTCCACGGCCCTCAAAAAAATTGTATCGGATCAGCTTGCTAACTACCTGTCAAAGCATAACATGCTGAGCCCCACCCATCACGCAAAGCAAGTAAAACTTTATTTATATAGCACCTTTCAACATCAAGGCACTGTACACAGTATAAACCACAAATGTTATAAAACCACAGCAGTATAAATTATTTAAAATCAGTCTGGGAAAGCCAATGAAAATAAATAAGTTTTTAACAAAGAGTTAAAACTACTGACAGTCAGGCATTCTCTTAACCAACGAGGTAGAGAATTCCACAGGGTTGGTGTTGCAAACGAAAAAGCACAAGCTCCAGAAGTTTTTAAACAAACCCTGGGAATCTCTGGCAATCCCTCGTCGGCGAATCAGAGAGGACGATTGGGGGAGTAGGGAGTCAGGAGAACTTTCAGGTAGTCAGGTCCCTGTTTGTGTAGGACTTTAAAGGGAAGCAAACTTACCTTATAGGTGATCCGCCACTGAACTGGCAGCCAGTGCAGTCCACACAGCACAGGCATAATGTGGCTGGTCCTAGAGGTACCAGTCAACGGCCTGGCTGCAGCGTTCTGCACTAGCTGCAAATGGCGGATATCAACCCCAGACAGCCCTAGCTAGAGAACATTGCAGTAATTAAGATGGGTAGTAATAAAGGCATGGACCGGTGTTGGAAGGTCACCCGGTGGAACCAGGTGTTTCTCCCAGGCGATATTCCTCAGATGGTAAAATGAGGATTTAACCACAGCTGACATCTGAGATTTCAGGGTCAGGCAGTCATCAAAAATAACACCCAGGTTATGCACCCGATCTGAGGTAGAGAGCTGGACAGCATCAAGCCATAAGCCCGACATGTGCCCAACCCCCACACCTGCCACCGGGCAACCCAGGTCCACAACCTACACCTCAGTCTTATCTGGATTCAATCTCAGCCAACTAGGGCTTCATCCAGTCTTTGATCTCAGAGAGGCAATTATTTAGCACAGAGATCACATCAACCTGTCCAGGCATAAAAGACAGATACAGCTGAGCATCATCTGCATAGCAGTGAAAACTCAAGCCGCATCACCTGATGATATCTCCCAATGGCAGCATATACACTGCAAACATTATGGTGCCAGTATGGAGCTCTGTGGCACCCTGCAGAACAGGGGAAGAGCGTCAGAGGAATAAATTCCAGTGACCACCCTCTGAGACCTGCCTATGAGGAACGATCAAACCCATTCAAGGACTGTACCAGACAGTCCACAAAGGAACCGCAGGGTCTCCAAAAGCACTCCATGGCCCACAGTGTCAAAGGCTGCTGAGAGATAGAGAAGGACCAAGATGGTACGAGCCTTTCGATCTCTTGCCATTAGGAGATCATTTAATACCCGAACAAGGGCCGTCTCCGTCCTAAGCCTTTTCCTGAAACCAGACTGAAGAGCTTCATAAACATTGTGAGTTACAAGGTGATTGTCCAGTTGCAACGCACCACCTTCTCAATAACCTTCCCCACAAAGGGGAGGTAAGAGATAGGTCGGTAGTTAGCTGGACAGCTGGGGTCCAAGGAGGGCTTTTTAAGGAGTAGTCGAATGACTGCCTCCTTTAGGGGGTCTGGAAAGATGGAGCTCCATACAATTTCAGCTAAGATCGGGCAGATAATATCTACACACCCCACTAAGAGGAGGGTAGGGGCCTGGGATCCAAACTACAACAGGCTGGGCGCAAAGTCTGGACAATCTTCACAATGTCCATGAATTCCAGCCAGCTGAAATCCGTCCAAAAAGACTGGGTGCGCACTATCTCCCATCGACCTCCACAACCCCTCATAGAGGGAGCTGGGCCGATTCCAGACCTGATGCTGGCAACCTTATTTGCTAACAACCGAGCTAGCTCATCGCACTTAACTTGTTAAAAAGCTCTTCCGGACTGGAGACAGATTGGACTGCACAGTCTGTCAACAGTTCAGAAAAGCTGAGCTGGTCAATTCTGCACAGCAGAAATCTCCCTGGACATGAGCTCTGCCTTCTTACGGGTGATTTCTGATTGATATCCCTTATAGTGCTCCATCAATCTAAACCTGCCAGCATCCAAGTCGGACTTCCGCCATGCTCTCTCCAGCCTTCGACCAACTCACCTCAGCTCCTTCAATGACCCATCATACCAAGGGGACCTTGGGTGAAGAGCGAGTGGTTGAAAATGAACAGGAGTAATCAAGTCCAAGGCATCTCCCACTGCCTTATTATAGGCTAGTACAAGGTCCCCTGGACTTGTGCTTTCACCCAGCAATCCCGACAGGTCCAGAACCGCCGAAAGACCATCCAGGGTAACTCCCCTTAAAGGCTGGTACCGGACCATCTCTGAATGGGGTAGGTCCATTTGGGGGGGCCCCAAAACTGAATCCTATGGTGTGATGGTCAGACCAACTGACTGGTTCCACTCCCAAGTCCGAGATCTCCATCTCCAGGAGGAACAGCAGATCCAATGAGTGACCTCCTCTATGGGTAGCGGAGGTAACCACCTCATCTTGGTTTCCACAGTGGCCATAATAGTACTACAGCTCTACTAGAATACACTTCCTAAATTCACAAGGCACTTGACTGTGGTCACCTTATTAAGTCAGTCTACACTGATCTAACTAAGGTGTTAGACACCGGCAACAATGCCCTGCTCAACACTCTTCCATCCCTAGGCATCTCCCTTGAGACCATATCCTGGCTTGCAGACTATGTCTCCGGCAGATCCCAACAGGTCAAGGTTAACTCCACCACGTCTTCCAGCTGCCCAGTCCTCTCTGGAGTACCTCAAGCCTCTATCCCAGGGCCCCTTCTCTTTAGCGTCTTCCTAAACTCCCTCCCAAACTCCTGCTCTACGCCGATGCTGACGTCTTTTTCTAGAGCCATTCACGCCCCAGCACTCTCGAACATACTCTCCCAGGCCTTTTCACCGAAGCAGAAACCTGGGTTGTAGCCCATCGTCTAATCTTAAACTATAACAAAAGTAAATCCATGATCCTCGCTCACCTTCAGAACCCACACTGGGACTCCGCTCTGAATATCCATAACTACTTAGGAGCCACTCTAGAGCAGGTCACAACCTTCAAGTACCTAGGAATAATCCTGGACACATTCCTGACCTACCATGCCCAGATCCAAATCCTGTACACAACTCTCAACATCAGACTTGCACGATCACAAGCACTGCTTCTCTTCAGAGGCTCTCCCCATCTTGCTGTATCCTCCTCAGCCCTCTCCCTGATTAACTATAGGATTATAATATATGGTTCAGCTCACCCAACCGCCCTTCACTGTGTCAAAACTGCTCTGAACAAGGCCTATCGCCTTGTCATGGATGTGATAACCTCAATCACACCTGTGATCTGTATAGGCTCTCCCAATGACTAAACTTTGAGGGTAGACTCAAGTATCACACCTGCCTATTAGCCAAAAACATTTCCTCAGGCAGTCCAGCAGCAGTGCACAGTCAGTAAGAACATCATGCAGCAGGCAGTCCAGCACAGTCAGTGAGAACATCATGCAGCAGGCAGTCCAGCACAGTCAGTGAGAACATCATGCAGCAGGCAGTCCAGCACAGTCAGTGAGAACATCATGCAGCAGGCAGTCCAGCAGCAGTGCACAGTCAGTGAGAACATCATGCAACAGACAGTCCAGCACAGTCAGTGAGAACATCATGCAGCAGTCCAGCACAGTCAGTGAGAACATTATGCAGCAGTGCAGCACAGACAGTGAGAACATCATGCAGCGGGCAGTCCAGCAGCAGTGCAGTCAGTGAGAACATCATGCAGCAGGCAGTCCAGCACAGTTAGTGAGAACATCATGCAGCAGTGCAGTACAGTCAGTGAGAACATCATGCAGCAGGCAGTCCAGCACAGTCAGTGAGAACATCATGCAGCAGGCAGTCCAGCACAGTTAGTGAGAACATCATGCAGCGGGCAGTCCAGCAGCAGTGCACAGTCAGTGAGAACATCATGCAGCGGGCAGTCCAGCAGCAGTGCACAGTCAGTGAGAACATCATGCAGCGGGCAGTCCAACAGCAGTGCAGCACAGTCAGTGAGAACATCATGCAGCGGGCAGTCCAGCAGCAGTGCACAGTCAGTGAGAACATCATGCAGCAGACAGTCCAGCACAGTCAGTGAGAACATCATGCAACAGGCAGTCCAGCACAGTCAGTGAGAACATCATGCACCGGGCAGTCCAGCACAGTCAGTGAGAACATCATGCACCGGGCAGTCCAGCACAGTCAGTGAGAACATCATGCAGCGGGCAGTCCAGCAGCAGTGCAGCACAGTCAGTGAGAACATCATGCAGCAGGCAGTCCAGCACAGTCAGTGAGAACATCATGCAGCGGGCAGTCCAGCAGCAGTGAGAACATCATGCAGTGGGCAGTCCAGCAGCAGTGCAGCACAGTCAGTGAGAACATCATGCAGCGGGCAGTCCAACAGCAGTGCACAGTCAGTGAGAACATCATGCAGCAGCCAGTCCAGCACAGTCAGTGAGAATATCATGCAGCGGGCAGTCCAGCAGCAGTGCACAGTCATTGAGAACATCATGCAGCAGGCAGTCCAGCAGCAGTGCGGCACAGTCAGTGAGAACATCATGCAGCAGACAGTACAGCATCAGCATCAGGAAAAGTTATAGTAGGAGGGCTGAGCATGCTCCAGCCAGAGCATCATATTCAGTATCATCATCTTCATCACCACCATCACTAGTGACTGCCTCACGGACATTTTCATGTTAATCAGCAGAACTCCTTTAAGGTTTTCCCTGTATCCTGTGGGGTGCCGCTGTCCCCATGTTGTTCTCAGTGTATAGGCTGCCATTAGGAGACACTGTGTGATGGTATGGGCTGAGGTTTCATGGTTATGCAGATGATACACAGCTCTACCTGTCCTTTGTCCCAACCAGCATAGTACACTCTTGGTTTTTAATAACTGCATGACAGAAACCCAGGACTGGATGAATGCCAGCTGGTTGAAGCTTACTTCCAACAAGATCGAGGTGTTGGTGGTGGATTCTGGTGGCCGGATAGAGAGGTCGGGGATGGTGTGCCCTTCAGGACTTTGGTTTGAAAGATCTCAGTTACCGACCTCTAAACTGGTGTGGAATCTGGGGGTAATTCTTGACAATGGTTTGACACTTACTTCTCACGGCTGTAGTCGTTAAGTCCTCTTTTTTCCATCTGAGGAATATTGCCCAGATTATGCACCTAGTTCTGTCTGATGACTTACCAACTCTGATTCACACCTTTGTGACTTCTTGCCTTGACTACTGTAATTCCCTCTACTTAGGGCTTTTGGCGGTTGATATCTGCCGCTTGCAGCTCGTGCAGAATGCTGCAGCAAGGCTTTTGTCTGGATCATCCCAATTCAGTTATATTACACCTGTGCTGCGCGAGCTGCATTGGCTGCCAGTTCCGTGGCGAATCACCTTCAAAGTCAATTTGCTGACCTATGAAGCCATACACGGACTGGGACCGAGCTACCTACAAGATCTCCTGTATCCTTACTGCTCCCTCTGGCTGCTCCACTCGACTGGTGAGGAACTGATGGAGAGTCCCAGGGTACGACTAAAAACATCTGGTTCTGGGGTGTTTGCATTTACGGCCACCACCCTGTGGAACTTTGCCTAGTCAGGTATGTGAGTGCCTGACAGTGGAGAGCTTTATGACTGCCCTTAAGACCTACTTGTTTCACCTGGAATTTGGTGCTATTTTGTAATTGGTTTTATGTGTGTTATGAATTTTGGAATTATGGAATTTTGTTGTAATATTTTATGATCTTTTATTCTCTTTTAGTATAGCGCTCTGATACTTGGTGAAAAGCACTTTATAAAGTTATTATTAACTAGTGTTTACACAAATACACAGACAGTGTCGGCAGATAAGGGCCTACGGTCCACCCAGTTTGGCCATTTGAGCATGTAAGTTCGCTTTATGTTTTCCTAGAAGCCTTTTGCCCCTCACTCCTGACCTCCCGAATTCCTTTATGTCTATCCCATGCAATCTTAATTCCTGTGATTGTTTCAGCCCCCACCACTGCCTCTAACAGGGTGTTCCACTTGACCACCACAAGTTCTGTGAAGAAATTCTTCCTCATGTTTCCTCTGAATCGTCCTCCCTCCAACTTCATCCCATGACCTCTAGTCCTGGAAAGTACAGTTACGTAAGAACTTACCCAAACAGTAGATCTTCGAGAGAGGCTCTTGCAGTAGGTAATTACATATAGGACTGACGTCGGCTGGTGGCAGGACCCCACGGAAACATTTCTAACTAGCAGTCCCTGGCGAAGGACTGCCCCACGTCAGGTGACCAGCGTCATACAACGTCGGTATAAAGGGGCGGTCCCAGACGCCCGCCTTCCAGTTCTTTCCCGCCACAGGCCCGGAAAGCCCGGATGAGAGAGAAAAAAAAATTACTCACCTTAGTAATGTTGTTTCTTCTAATGGAGTCTTGCTATATTATGACTATTGCAGTTTGTCCCACCATTAGAACTGCTCCGGAGGTGAAAGAGTTAACTTCCATGCAGGGCATGGAACTTAGAGCGCGAGCTCGGTTAGAGAAGCTCTGTCTGGGATATTTCAAACCGAAACTGTCAGATATTTATGAGCAAAACTCACTAAGGTTCTGTGTGGAAGCTGTAACCTACACTAGCCAACTGGCTACTAAAATATTAACACATTTTCCTGGTCCCAAAACCAAGACTCAAGTCAGGGGACCAGAAAAAGATAAAATAAAATAAAAACACAACACCCAAACACCCCAAAAGAAGGGGTGAAAAACATAACAAGGGGCATCAATAAGTGCCAACAGTGAACTGCCCACCCATACCCCAAGTAGAAGTTCTGAGAAGGGCAGGTTGGGAGGTCATAATATATAAGACTCCATTAGAAGAAACAACATTACTAAGGTGAGTAATTTTTTCTTCAAACAACATGAAGTCTTGCTATATTATGACTATTGCAGATTACACAGCTGTACCTCCATGGAGGAGGGACAGAACCTACTTAGGGAATAGGCTCTGAAGCATGGCTGTGCCAAACCGAGCATCCCTCCTGGCCTGGATATCCAGGGAGTAATGCTTGGTGAAAGTGTGTACTGTTTTCCAAGTAGCTGCTTGACATATCTCTAAGATAGGGATGTCTCTGGCAGCAGCTAGAGACGCAGCTGTGCCTCTGGTAGAATGAGCCCTCAGGCCTGGAGGGGGAACCTTACCCAGTTTTTGATAGCAAAATTGGATACAAGAGACAATCCACCTGGCAATGGATCTCTTAGTGGCAGGTTTCCCTTTCCCAACCTCACCATAAGTGAGAAACAGTTGGAGGGAGTCAAACCTGTGACCCTTGGTACGCTCTATGTAGTAACTTAGGGCCCTCTTAACACCCAAGCTGTGCAACCTCCTCTCACCAGAGAAGGAATGGTCAGTGAAGGACACTGGAAGTGAAACAGATTGATTAAGGTGGAAATCTGAAACCACCTTAGGCAAAAACTTCCTGTTAGTCCTGAGGACTACCTTATCCCTGTGAAAGGAAATAAAGTCAATCTCCACTGACAAAGCTTGTAACTCACTTATGCGCCTGGCAGAAGTGATGGCTACTGGAAATACAGTTTTCCAAGTCAAGTACTTAAGCTCTGCCGAAAACAGAGGTTCAAAGGGGGGTTGCATCAGCTGAGCAATGCAAACATTAAGATCCCAGGCAGGGACAGGGTCCCTGAATGGTGGATTGGTATGAAGCAATCCCCTAAAAAACTTGGAAAATACAGGGTGAGCAGAAAGAGAAGAGAGCTTCCCTGCTGAAATAAAAGCAGAGACAGCTGCCAAATGCACTTTCAGGGTAGCTGGTCTCAGTCCCAAAGAATTAAGATGGACCATATAGTCCAAAACAGTGGGCAAATCAGCAGATTCCGGGGAAATATGCTTCCCAGAACACCATATGGAAAACCTTTTCCATTTGGAATTATAAGTAGCCCTAGTGGAAGGCTTTCTAGAAGCTTTCAAGATTTCGAGAACACTTTGAGAAAGTTGTAGATCAGCAAACTCTAACTCCTCAAGAGCCAGGCCGTGAGGTTGAGGGATTTGAGATTCGGATACCAGACTCTCCCCTGGGCACAGGTTAACAGATTGTGGTTCCTGGGGGGAGACAGGGGAAGATGGACTGCTAAGGACAGAAGGAGTGGCTACCAGGGCTGCCTGGCCCAGTCTGGAGCAATCAGGATCATCTTGCAGGGCTGAGATCTGATTTTGACTAGCACCTTGAACAGGAGAGGGAAGGGGGGGAAGGCATAGAGAAACTTCCCTTCCCAACTGAGAAGGAAGGCATCCAGAGGGACTGAGCCCAACACTGGGGGCCTGCAGCAAAAAAGAGGAAGTTGATGATTGTCTGGGGCTGCAAAAAGATCTATCTGAGGGGTGCCCCATCTGGCAAAATCTACCCCCAGTAACATACTAACATACTATTTGCCAACAGATTAGGCCTTACGGTCTATCGAGTCTGCTCGAACCTGGATCCTTAGTTGGGTGCCGAGACCCTCCCATCCCTTGTTCTCCAGAAACCCCTATCATCCATCCCCACCCCGGGACAGGCCATCATCTGATACATCCACTTTCTGTGTCTGTCCCACCTCTCTTGAAGCCCTCCACTGTGGATCTCTGAACCAGCTCACCAGGCAGTGCATTCCAAGGGTCCACCACCCTCTCGTGAAAAACCTCCTCCTCTTTTCCCCCCTCACCCTTCCACCTTCCAACTTCAAACCATGCCCTCTGGTGATACCTCCCTGCTTTAGTCTAAAGATCCCCTCCATGTTTACCCTATTTATTCCCTTGAGGTACTTGAAGACCTCAATCATGCCTCCCCTGTCTCTCCTCTCCTCCAATGAAAACAGGCAGAGCTCCTCAAGTCTGTCCTCATAAGTCAAATCCCCTAGCCCTCGTATCATCTTTGTTGCCCTCTTCTGTACCCTCTCCAGGAGCTGTATGTCCCTCTTCAAGTGTAGTCTCCAGTACTGTACACAGTACTCAAGGTGTGGTCTAACCAGTCCATTGTACAGCAGCAGAATCACTTCCTTGCTCCTAGAGGTGATCCCCCTTACGATGCATCCCAACATCCTGTTTGCCTTGCTAGCTGCTCTCCTGCACTGCTCAGAGTTATTCATACATGTATCCACCATGACCCCTAGGTCTTTTTCCCTATTGAGGCCTCCAGCGCCTCCCTCCCAGGGTGTATCGGTGTTAGGGTTTCCCACCAAGATGCAACACCTGCACTTTGGTGATATTGAAATTTAATTTCCATGTGTGAGCCCAGCTTCCAGAGTGTCCAGGTCCCTTGCAGGGCCACCCTCCCCTCTTCTCCCTCAACTTACTGCTCCAATCTTGGAGTCATCCTTGAAGAGACTCATTTCACACCATATACCCTCCCTGATGTCCGATATGTATGCATTAAACAGGATCGGACCCAGGACCGAGCCCCTGTGGTCCCCACTACCAACCTCTACAGGGTTCGAGAGCTCCCACAGACCACTACTCTCTGGAGTGCATCCAGCTAGCCAGTTTTCAATCCATCTGACCATCAAAGGGCCTACTCCTTTCAGTTTCTCCACCAGACCATTGTGGGGACAGAGTCAGCATTGCTGAAGTCCAAGAATAATACATCCACAGGCTTACCCTTGTCCAGTTCTGATGTTACCCATTCACAGAACTCCACAAGGTTGGTTTGACATGATCTACCTGGCACAAACCCATGTTGCCGACTATCCAGACCTCCCACCTCCTCCAAGTACACCCCCAATCGTTCCTTTAGTATACTTTCCATTAATATTCCCACCACCGAGGTCAAACTGATGGGTCTATAGTTACCTGGTACTTTCCTCGACCCCCCTTTATGGATTGGTACCACATGTGCCTCTCGCCAATCCCTAGGTACCCTCCCTGTCTCAAGTGACCTGCTGAAAAGCTCCGCCAGGGATGCAGCCAGTATATCTGCCAATTCCATAGTACTCTCGGATGAATGCCATCCATTCCAGGAGATGTTTTTTCTTTAGGGCCTTGAGGTCTAACACACACTTTTGGGTGGAAATAGCATCATCGTCCCTCCACCTTACTGGTCTTTTTATCCTTATCCAGATGCGACACCCCTGGGGTACCTTTCCCTCCCTCTTGTTCCATTTCTGTTGCTCCCTGATCCACTCCTGCTGCTTCTATCCCCTTCATGCCTTGCTTTGTAGATATCCCATCCCCTCTAGTGAACACAGAGGCAAAGTACTGGATTAAATACCTCTGCCTGGTCCCTGCGCCTCTTCCACCCACCCTCCTTCTGATCTCAATCTGCTGGGATGGCTCCTTAGTTTTCTCCGCTCCCCAATGTACGGAAGAATCCTTTCCCTCCATGTATCCCTGTGCCAGCCGCTGCTCTTTGCTAGACTTTGCTCCTCTCTCACCATCACGGTGACTTTCCCTGATGCAAGCTGGAGGTCTTTCATTCCTATCCCCTCTGTTGTTTTATATTTTTGTAGGCCCTTCTTTCTCCGACTGCTACCTGTACTCACTGGACCACCAGCATGGTTTACGTGACCTTGCTCCTTAAGTCTCAACTTAGTGCAGATCCTGACTGCCTCATGAAGTCCCGTTTATGACCTCCCATCTCCTTTCCACACTTGTCGTTGAGGTAATCCCTTCAAGTGATCCTTGAGAATATTTCCCATGCCCATAAAGTCTGCCCCTGAAGTCCACTGCCAGTGTCCTAGATCTCATCCCCACCCCCATGCTTATTTGAAACCAGACAGTATTGTGGTCCTCCCAGTCAGGGTCCCTGACCTCATGTCCCTTACAGATACCCATCTGCCAGAACCACATCCAGGACATGCCCTCCCTTGTGGGCTCCATCACATGCTGTGTTAGAACACATCCTGGAAGCCATCCAGCAGCCTCTGCTCATGGCCACCTTAGGAGTCATGGTTCCTCAGTTTGTACCTGGCATATTAAGTCCCCATCAACACCACTCCTTCCCTTTGGACCACACTGGGCAATGATGTTGTCCAGCAAACCATCCTCTAGAACATCACTCACCCGGGGGCCTATATGCTACTCCCAGCTTGACCTTATCTCCTGCTGGGGATCGTAAGGTGACCCATATAGGCCTCCACGCTTCCTCTGCCTCTTCTGCACATAGCAATTTCTATATCATCTTAATGAACATAGCCACTCCACCCCTCTGACCTCCTTTCTATCCTTCCTAAGCATAGTGTACCCTGTACATTTAGGTCCCAGTCATGGTTTTGTTGGCCACGTCTCGTGACCGCGCCGCCACATCCACCCCCTCGAACAGCATGGCCTGGAACTCCGGCAACTTGTTTCCCAAGCTCCTGGCATTTACTAACACCAACCCCACCCTTATCCCTGATCCTCTTTGCCAACCCCACCCAGATTCCTTGTACTTCATCCTCCCCTGCTCCTCCTGAAACTCCACCTCCAGTCTGTTTCCCCTCCCCTCTTGGGCTTGACGTTACCCCTCATCTGAGAGAGGGCTTCTGGTCAGCCCCTCCTCATCTCTTCCCTCACAAGTTTAAACCCCACCTTTCTTATATGTAGTCAGCCATCCCCTGTTTAAGGACTTCCTTCCCTAATGGGGCAAGATGAAACCTGTCCTTGGCATATAGTCCCTTATCCTCCCAAACTCCATTCCAGTTCCCTAACACCCCCAACCCATTCTCTTCACCTCACTTCCTGAGCCAGTCATTAACCTCTGTAAGCTTCTTTTTTGTCCACTGAGGCCTTTGGTACTGGCAATCTCTCCGAAAAGAAATGTTGCATCCATTATCCCGACAGACTCTGGCAGTCTTGGAACCTTGCTTGATTTCCAAAATGCTATTTCCTCTAGATCATTAGTTCTCAAATGCACCAGGAACCGGTTTCCTCCACAATCCCTAACCATTTCATACACCGTGAACTTTGCTCTGTGCACGCAGCCCAGAGATACCACTACCTTCACCTGGCTATGGCATCCACCCCCTGTCCTCCCAATGGATACCCCTAATCATCGAGTCTCCCAGTAACAGAACCTTAACACCGCCATCATCCTTATGGTTACCTCCACTATACCCTCTCAGCCCCCCTTCCCTCCCATTATTCATGATCTCAATTTCATGGGAGTCTTCCTGCCTTATTAGAGACCCCCTTGTCACCCTCCCCTTTCTGCCTCCCTTGCTATTTTGCCCACTTAACTCCAACTCCCTCTGAATGGGTGTTCCCTTTAACCCTCTCTTATCTGAACCATTTATCCTGGCCCTGATGGTTTCCCCTTCCCCCACACCACCATCCTCCCCTTGTATAGCCCTGCCTCCAGAGGCTCTCTGGGTCCCCTTAGCTAGGGCCCCCATCCTTGGTACTGACCTCCTGCTGAAGGGGCTCCTTCCCACCTCCTTGTCTCCCAGTTTCTCTCAATCATGCTCTCCTCCCTCATGTCTGGAATATGTTGCATCTCCCCATTTGCTTAACATATATGTTTCCATTCTCCTCTGGGACTATGTCTATCCTTTCCATAGCTGGTCTGTGATGCCCTATGGGTATCCGACTCCCTCCCCGGCCTCTGTATAAGTTTCTCATTTCCACCATAACCTTCCTCCCCTCTAGGTTGCTTAGTAGCTCAACGATTGATTGGTCCTCTGTCGTCACTTCCATCAAGTAACCCGAGTTTCCTGACTGCATCTCTAAACTGACCTCCTCTTCCTCTCTCACACTGTTCACCTTAGGAGCTCCTTCCCACAGTCTGCTGTTTTAGGCTTCCGTACAACAGCCCCTCCTGACTCTTCCCTCCAGTCTCTTTGTATTCAGAATGTTCACCCCTGCATACTTTCCCTTAGTATCAACTTCTCATCTAAGGGTCCTGTCCCATATCCCTCCTGCTTGCAGTAACATAACGTCCTGTAATTTAGAGCATTGCCCCAGCCTCCTCAGCCCCACCCTTCTGCTGCCCATAACCACACTCCTTATCCTGGACACCCCCAGCTCCCACAGCTTACTCCTTAACCAATATACCTCACTCCTGATACAAGATAGCTGTCTACAGAGTGGGCAGCCTCCTCTCTCAGGCCCAATTTAGAATTATTGCCATCCCACAGCCTGTGCAGCCTACAACCCTTCGAAGATGCCTGCTATGGTGGAATATGGCCACCCTGATTATCCCCTCTGTTTATAAATAGCACACCCCTTTTCTGTCCCTTTCCCTGGAGTACAGTTTCTCTATACTGACTGTAGTTATT
Organism: Neoceratodus forsteri; assembly: GCA_016271365.2. Lineage (NCBI taxonomy): Eukaryota > Metazoa > Chordata > Ceratodontiformes > Ceratodontidae > Neoceratodus > Neoceratodus forsteri. Next base: position 1,139,650,057 of record CM028133.1, read on the forward strand.
TACAAACCCAATTTCAACCCCACCAATAACGCTCCCTAAGTCTCACAAACATACAGTCCAGTGTGTGTTCGGGTCCCACTAACAGTGTGTGTAAGCAGACATCAGGTACGGTATGATGTCACAGGCCACCAGCTCCTGTTGCTTCATTTCAGTCCCAAACAGAAATACTCAGCCCTTCAATCCCAACCCCAGTGGCTTTTCAGTATTTAACACCAGGCAAACAACACATTTAAATTTCCTCTATTCCTCTGCCAAACAACTATCCCTAAGCCACCAAAGTTACAATGTAACAGTTCTAATTCAAGGTAATAATTTTTAACACATAAAACTAATTTCACTTACAAACTATTCAAATATTTCAGTTAAAACAGAATATAACTCCAGCCCTCTTCCCTACCTGCCTGCTGCTTAAGCTCCCAAGTGAACTCGGGGATCCAGTTACCATTCGTGATGGCCCTGGGAAATCCTGCTGAGAGCATCTGCCAGGACACTGTCCTTGCCTGGGAGGTGAACTGCTATGAGGGAAGTGTTCAGGGAATAAGCCAGAGACCACAACTTCATTGCCTCAGTGCACAAGGCCGAAGACCGAGTGCCCCCTTGTTTGTTGATGTACCACATTGTAGTGGTGTTGTCTGTTCTGACCTGTACCACTTTGTTCTGAACAGATGCAGAAAAAACTTGAAGTGCTAGAAAAACAGCTCTGAGTTCCAACAGATTGATGTGGAGCAGAGATTCCTGAGGGTACCACAATCCCTGGGTGGAAAGGTCGCCCATGTGAGCTCCCCATCCCAAGAGGGACGCATCTGTAGTAAGGGTCAAGGGTGAGATAGAGGATGAAGGGCACCCTTGTCTCAGGTTGCTCTGATCCTGCCACCACTGAAGGGCCTGGATCAGGGTTCAGTCACTGGGATCAACTTGGATGAGGGATCTCTTCTTTGAGACCAAAGGCTCTCAAATGGAACTGAATGTCCTCATCTCGAAATCTTGCTCCTTGCACTACAGCTGTGGAAGCAGCCATGTGTCCTAGGAGCTGTAGGAAATCCTTGCTGGTCGAGAGACCTGCAGAGTGAAGGAGACAGGCCAGGGCCTGGGGACCTTACCCTTTCTAGGGAAGGAAGGCTCTGGCCTGCTTTGTGTCCAGTTCTGCACCTATAAAGGTGAGTACCTGGACAGGTTCCAGAACTGACTTTGGAAGATTGAGAAGAAAGCCCAGAGAGGTAAGCAGCTGCTGGGTAACTTGCAGGTGTGATTTGACCTGGTCTGGAGACTGACCCACAATGAGCCAGTCATCTAGGTAGGGAAAGATGGCAATCTTTTGCCTTCTTAAATGAGCAACTCTACTGCCAGGCATTTTGTGAATACCCTTGGGCAGAGGCAAGGCCAGGGCATTGCTCTGAACTGATGATGGCCTGAGGGCAGTTTGAATCTGAGGTACTTTCGGTGGGAGCTTCTGATAAGAACATGGAAGTAGGCATCCCTTGAGGTCCAGGAAGCTAGCCAGTCCCTGGCCTTAGGAGGGTAAATCATTCCCAGAGTCACCATTTGAACTTTTGCTTTAAAAGGTGCTTGTTTAGATATCTTAGATCCAGGATGAGCCGCCACTCTCCTGTCTTTTGGGGTAAGAAGTACCTGGTACAGACCCTTGTCCTGGTGTGAGGGGAAACCCTTTCTACAGCTCTGAGAGTCAGGAGGGTTGAGACTTCTGTTTCAAGCAAGAGTCTCTAGAGGGTTTGCAGGTGGAAAAATCTGGTTCTCATCTTTGAAATATTTTGAAGCTGAGAACCAGACCCTGGCTTTTACTACTTCCAGGACCCACTTGTCTGATGTTAAAGACTCACAGTCCTGGACTAGTAAACAGCCTGCCTACAGGTAATGGAGAACCAGCCCTGGGCATCCCATCAGGGTGCCTGTTTGGCAGGGGCTTTAGGCTGAGGGTAGGAGCAGGCCTGCTTGTACCCGTCTGCCTCTCCTCTGAAGAACCCTCTGAACATAAGTTAAAGAGGAGGCCTGGGTTTGGTAAAAGGCCTGTGAAAGGCCTGCCTCTCACCCTGGGAGTTGCCTGAGGAGTGGCTTGTTCCTTGGCTTGTGCACCCTATAAGTGGTTCTATATTCATCCATTTTCTTCATATAATTCTCTGTCTGCTCCCCAAACAGAGAATTTCCCTCAGGAAAATCCATAGCCTTAGCCTGGGTATCCTGTGACAAACTAATACACCTGAGCCAAGCCAATCTACGAAAGCCACAGATGTAGCCATGACTCTAGAGGATACATCATTAGAATCCACTGCAGCATGGAATTGCGCCTAGATGCCTCAATACCATCAGCAGCCACCAGCTCCAGCTCCTTGGCAAGCTGGCTAGGGCCTGTTTGGTCTAAAGCCATGACAGTATCCCATCTAGATTTTTGGTATCTTGCAACATAAGCTCATATAATTTGCTTGTCTGAGTCCCAAGGATGCTGCCATGTATTGTTTTTTAGCCATGGCATCAATCTTCCTGGAGTTCTTGTCAGGAGGATGTGAAGCCAGGGGAATAGCCTCATCACAGGCTGCAGCATGAACTACCCCAACATGGCTGCATTGCTGTGAAAGAAATTCTGTATCAGGACCTGACAAAGTGTACCTCCTGTCCATCTTTTTATCCACAGGAGGCACAGAACTAGGAGCTTTTAACATTTTTATTGTTTGTTTCCTAAAGGATTTATGTAAAGGAATAGACAATCTCCTGGACTCTGGGATATCCATCATCTCTACAAAGTCAGGCTCCTTTGTTCATCCACAGCTTCCTCAAAGGAAGCTGGAGGGTCAGCAACTTTTTTATAAAACAGAAATGAGAAGGGGACTAAGCAAGCCTATGGGGAGATTCTCCTAAAGGTCTGTCTGGGGAGATGTCCGGTTCAATGGGCACATCCAGACTTTCAAAGTCACATTCACACTGTTCATAATCATCCTCCTCTTCCTCTGGTTCATAAAACTCCTCTATATCATATTCTTGAACCGGTGGAACCGACCGAACCGACCTCTTGCCAGATAGTGGCGGTTCGGATGGAACCGGGGAAAGTGACTGGACAATTTGGATTGCCCTTGCTATCTCTGCAGCAGTTGGAGAAGGATTTTGACTCTACACTGCTGATTTTCTAGTTCTCTTTGGAACTGGCTCCTCAGAGTCAGCTTACGTTGCCCGAAAGCTCTAGCCCGGTCAGAGGGAACTCCCTCCAGTTCAGTTGGTACCGAACCGCTGGCCATCCGGTTCAGCGGACTTTTTGGTTGTTCCTCGACTACCAACTCTCTTATCCAGGGGTAGCTGCAGGAAATTCTTGCAAATCTGGCAGTCTGCATTGAGGTGGTCAAACCCCAGACAATAAACACATGTGGTGTGTGGGTCAGCCTTAGCAAAGGCTTCCCCACAGACACTACAGTGTTGAAACCCAGTGGGCGGTTTTTCTTTTGGGTTTCTCAGACATAATGCCAGCCTAACCAAAAACTTGCCTCTTCTTTTTTTCTGCAGTGCCAGGCAAGACACCCTTATCGGTTCCCAACCATGTCACGGGTCATGAAAACCGTAATGAAACTGTTTTTTAGGAACCGATAAGAATCGGGAACCGCACTCTAAAATGCTTCAGAATAAAGTTTCCACTTAACCTGATCGGTTCAAACCGAACTGATAAACATTTACAAGTTCCACACAGAAATGAACCTATCTATTACTTACAATACCACAGACAGAGCTTGAACCGATCGGTTTGGGGTTAAAATAATGATAATCGCGGTTGAATTTAACCGAGAAAAAACTCTTTAAACCGAGAAAATGAACCAAGCAGTAGGAGGAATCTCTGGAGCGACTGTTCAGTGAGGCGGAGTAAAGAATCTGACAGTTTCGGTTTGAAATATCCCAGACAGAGCTTCTCTAACTGAGCTCGCGCTCTAAGTTCCATGCCCTGCATGGAAGTTAACTCTTTCACCTCCGGAGCATTTCTAATGGTGGGACAAACTGCAATAGTCATAATATAGCAAGACTTCATGTTGTTTGAAGCAGATGTTTCCATTCCTGGAAAAGGAGCTGAAAAAGCCTAGGGGGGATGGAGGGCAGGAAGGTATTACCTACTGCAAGAGCCTCTCTCGAAGATCTACTGTTACGGTAAGTTCTTACTTAACTGTACTATCTTACTTCGTGAGGGCTCTTGCAATAGGTAATTACATAGGACTGAATCCCAAGCAGTCTGGAACAAATAAGAGGCTCCGGGAGGAAGAAACTACTCCAGAGTAGCAGTAGGCCTTGAAGGCCTCAAGACAGGAGGCCTTGCAAACAAGCTAGTGCAAGCCCGCTCTACGCAGTAGAGGCAATGTCCAAACTGTAGTGTTTCGAAAGGTATGGGCGGAAGTTCAGGCGGCGGGTAGCATGGATGTCTGCCGAGACACATTCTTGAAACAAGCGCATGAGGCCGATACTCCTGGTGGAGTGACTTTGACCTGACCGAAGGGTCTTCTTGTACTTGTCATAACAGAAAGTGATGCAATGAGCCAACCACTTCGACAGGCATTGCTTGGAAATGGCATTGCCTTCCCTTTTATGAGCAAAAGAGACAAACAACTGATCAGTCTTTCTGAGATCCTTTGTCCTGTCGGTGTAGTATCTCAGAATCCGGTAAACATCCATGGTATGGGAGTAAATATTCTCTGATTAGAGTGCTGTGTAAAAAAAAGCAGGAAGTCTATGGACTGATTTAAGGTAGACTCAGCTACCACTTTGGGAAGAAACTTAGGATTTGCGACAGATAACTTGCCTTTGTGAAAAATCAAGGGGGATTTTACATAATGCCTGAGCTCAGAAATTCCTCGAGCTGAAGTAATGGCCACCAAGAATAGCATCTTCCATGAAAGAAACTTCAGATCTGCAGAAGCAGCAGGTTCGAAGGAAGGGAGGAAGAGTAAGTTTCTCGAGAACAAAATTCAAGCCCCAAGGGAGAGCAGGGGCACGGATGGGGGGCCCTTAGATGAAGGACCCCTCTGAGAAAGGTCTTAAAGACCTCCAGTTGAGCGAAAGGTTCATCTGCGAAGGGAACATGGTAGGCTGAAACAGCAGCCATGTGAACCTTCAGGGAGGAGTGGCTGGGACCCAGGTCGAAGAGATGACGTAAGTACTCCAGCAGAACAGCCACTGAACAGGAGAAAGGCTTCACGTTCCTAGAGGCTGCCCAAATAGAGAATCTCTTCCACTTCATGGCATAAGTGGACCTGGTGGAGGGTTTTCTAGCCTCCACCAAAATCTCCGCCGCTTTTGGAGAGACGCCAAAATGGGATTGGGCTAGGTCTGCAGGAGCCATGCATGAAGTTGAAAGGATTTGAGACCTGAATGGACCAGGGTCCCCTGATCCTGGGTCAGCAAACCTCAAGATAAAGGAAGAGGAAGAGGAGGAACCTCTGAGTATTGTTGTAGAAGAGAGAACCAGATTTGCCTGGGCCAGAAAGGAGCGATCAAAATCATTCTTGCTCCTTCTGTGGTTAATTTTTGCAAAACTCGTGGGATCAGAGGAATTGGGGGAAAGCATAGACGAATCTGTCCTTCCAGTCTAGAGACAAAGTGTCGCTCCAGAAAGCGCCTTGCTTTGGAACGAGCGAGCAAAAGTTGGGAAGTTTTGCGTTTTAAGGGGAGGCGAAGAGGTGAACCTGCGGAGTCCCCCAAAGCTGAAAGATATCGTCGAGCACCCTTTCATCCAATTCCCACTCATGTGCCAGGGCAGAGGAGTGGCTTAGCTTGTCTGCCAGGGTGTTGTCGACTCCCGGAACATGAATCACCATGAGGTGAAGGTTGTGATGAGTTGCCCAATCCCAAACCCTCATTGTTTCCTGCATAGAGGGTAGGAACGAGTTCCTCCCTGCTTGTTGATGTACCACACTACGCACATGTCCGTCTGGGCGGCTAGGTGGCCGGGAAGAATGTATTGGTGAAGAGCTTGGAGAGCGTATAGCACAGCTCGAAGCTCGAGCACACTGATGTGGAGAGCTAGTTCCAGTCTGGACCATAAGCCCTGGGTCCGATGAGGGCCCTATGGGCTCCCTCAACCTTCACTGATGCGGCCTGTGGTCAGAGTCTGGGAGGATGAAAGAAGAGGACCCCCCGAAATAGGTTCTCTCGAACCATCCACCATTGCAAGTCCTCTGCCATCGGCGAGGAGATCACAACTAGTTGATCTAGGTCGTCTACAAGTTGATCCCACTGGGAGCTAAGAGTCCACTGAGAGATCCTCATGAGGAGTCGAGCTCGGGGGACCGTTGGAATAGCGGCTGCCATGAGCCCCAGAAGATAGAGGACCAACCTCGCTGAGACCCTCCTGCTTTCTAATAGCAGGGAAATCTGGGATTGAAGAGAGGCCGCCCTGTCTGGAGGTAGGAAGGCCTTGCTCACCGTTGTATCGAGGACAGCCCCGATGAACTGTAGCCTCTGGAAGGGGTCCAGATGGGACTTGGAATGGTTGATGGTAACACCCAAGCCAATGAAAACCTGCTGGGTGAGGGAGAGAAAATGCAGGAGTTCCTCCCTGGACGAGGCCACCAAGAGCCAGTCGTCCAGGTAAGGGAACATCTGTACTCCCATTGTACGCAGGTGGGCAGCTACCACAGCCAGGCATTTGGTCAATACTCAGGCGCCGAGGAAAGACCAAAGGGGAGCGCCCGGAATGGGTAGTGGTCCCCCTGAAACACAAAACGAAAATACTTGCGGTGAGAAAGGCGAATAGGAATGTGCAGATAGGCATCCGGCACATCCAGCATACAAAGTCATTGACCCGGACGAAGAAGGGGCAGAAGGCTCTGCAGAGAGAGCATCCTGAACCTTTTGTATTCCACATAAAGGTTCAAGGAACTGAGATCTAGAATGGGTCTGAGATCTCCCATCTTCTTTGGGACCAGGAAGAAATGAGAATAGTAACCCATCCTTCGAAGATGAAGGGGGATGGGTTCTATCGCCTGCTTCGCGAGAAGGGCCAAGATTTCTTCCTGGACCAAGGGAAGATGGACCCATTGAGTATGATGACTTCGGAGGAGGGTGGCGGGGTGGTTTCTGAAGAAACTCTATGGAGTGCCCTTCCGCTATAAGCTGGAGCACTCAAGAATCTGTGGTTATCCTCTCCCAACCCGGAAGGTGGAGGGAAAATCTCCCTCCTACCGGTTCCTCTGGTGGATCCGGAGGCGGTGGGAAAGGAAAGGAGTCAGGTGGTGTGGGGCAGCGCCACAGCTGAGGCACCCACTGCTTTTTTGGGTGGAGAGGGCCTGGCAGCTGCGGGGGCCCGATGTTTAGTGGCCCGCCTTCCTTGGGGTTTTGCTTGTGGCGAGTCCGTCTGCGAAAGGGCGGCACTGCTGAGGATGGGGACGGTACATGGAATCCTGATTTCAGGGCCGTCCCTTCTCTGTAATCGGTGATGATGTTTTTGACATCACCCCGAGCACCGACCCCAGAAGGTGCCGCCTGAATAGCGGATTCACCTCCGGGACCAAATCTGACATCGGAGCCAGGCATGGCGCCGTAGACTTATGGCAAAACCGGAGCTCCGCCCGGCAGTGTCCACTGCATCGTAGTCACCCATAAATATGGCGACTGGCGAGCAGGCAGAACGGACCAGATCTGCTAATTTCTAGTTTGACTTGAGTGTAGGTAAGGGTCAGTTTAGATTCCATGGGTAAGGATGGCCTTCTGGTAATCCCCCATGTGGGCAACAGTATTCAGGGCCCGAATTCCCAGTGTGGAAGAGGCATAATCTTCTTCCATACTGGTCCAGGAAGTGAGATTCCTTATCCGGAGGAGCGAGCTCAAGATGCTTTGGATGTGCCCGACGGCCGTGTCGGCACTAATCATAACTGAATCGGCGAGGGTGAAGTCAGATTAGTCTACACCCTCGGGGCCTGGAACTATAACCTGTTGGACTTCCTGGGAAGTGGGGCTAACGCCAACGGTTGTTTCCAAATCGGGGTAACAAGGTGGGCGTGAGGCTCGATCCAGGGTGGCACTAAAGTTGGAGCTCTCACGGTCAGGTCCAGATGTTCGGCGACTTTAAGACGCTGGGGATCTGGTTCCAAAGAGCGCCACTTGTGAATTTCCTGGATTTTTCTAAGCAACTCCATTAAGGATGGATCTTCTGGAGGAGACTTCGGAGGGATCCTCGGCTGGGGCTTAGACAAAGGGCGGGGCTCGTCATCTCTTTCAGAGCATCCTTCGGAAGAATCCAAGGAATCCGAGAGAGAAGAAGAAGCAGAAGAAGAATAAGACTCCCTTACACGATTAGGGGGAGGAATGGGTTCCTTGGGTGGTACCTGTGAACACGTATCCTGCCCCTCTCGAGATCCAGAGGGAAGAGCACTGAAGTCTGGAGTCGGTGAGGGAGTGTGTCGCCTCGAATGTACGGGAGCCGGGGGCGGCATCATCGTCATAAAGTGGCTCTCTACCTCCTTGGTGAGTTGAGCCTTGGCCTCAGCTCCCCAAGAGGCCAAAGTCTCCTTCAGATCCACTGGCGGCCGGAGGAGCGGTGGAGGTGGGGGAGTGTACGGGTTGTACCCATAAGGCGAGTATCCGTAACCCAGCTGCGGGAAACCCGGCGTCGGGTACTGCAGTGTCTGACAGCCCTCACCAGAGGCGGGCCGAGGGGAAGGGACGGCCCGGTCCGATGGGGAACTGGTCGTGCACCACCCCGAAGGGTCAGGCGTCTTATAGAGCCCTCTCCCATGGGGATGTCGAGAGGCGGCGTCCGACTTGAGAGAATGCCTACGCCCGTAGGCACGAGACCTGCGGCGGGCTGGGCGAGGCTCCATTCGCCTCGGGCGCCCTGCAGGCCAAGCACAAGCCAGGCGGGTGGCTGCACCACCTCCAAACCCTTGAGGCTGCCGTTGAATGGTCCCCAGAGGGATGTTACCTGGGCCACGACTCCAGCGGGAGACGCGGTAGAGGAGGACTTCTCCCGGTGCCTCTCTTTGTCTTTCTTTTTACGATGTCCTTCCGGGGAAGTGAACGACTGCCTCAACTTTTTCAACTCTTTTTCCATAGAAGACATCTTTTTCTTGAGGAGATGGGCTTCCAGGGACTGTTAGGCGCCGTTTACAGTGGCAGCTGCGAGAAGTTGAGCAATGCTGGCACTTATCGACCAGGTGATCGGGGCCTAGGCAGAAAAGGCACAGTGAATGGCCATCCTTGTGTGGCGGTTAGGCTGCCCGCTAAGTCAGCTGTTTTGTGCTGGAGGTGTGGGGAATGACACTACGGATGATGTACCTGGCGATTAAGAAAAGAATAACTAATTTTCAGTAAAAAATTCCATTTAAAGATAGGGCTGACGGCTACCTAACTTAATCATGCAGGCGATGCACGAGCTAACGCTGGAAAGAACTGGAATCGCGGGCGTCTGGAACCACCCCTTTACCAATGTTGTATGATGCGGTCACCTGATGTGGGGTGTCCTCACCAGGGACTGCTAGCTAGAAATTTTTCCGTGGGGTCCTGCCGCCAGCCGGCGTCAGTCCTATATGTAATTATCTACTGCAAGAGCCCTCTCGAAGTAAGATCATCTTTTTTGATTAAAAACAGTGTATTCCTGCACCCTGTTCCTCACTGTAAGATACTTGAATGTCTCTATCATAACCCCTCACTCCCTCCTCTCCTCCAGGGAGTACATATTCAAGTGCTTCAACCTGTCTTCATAGGACTTGTGATACAATCCATGTACCATCTTTATTGCCCTCCTCTGAACCTTCTCTACCCTGTCTATATCCTTATGTAGGTAAGGTCTCCAGAACTGTACACTGTACTCCAGGTGGGGCCTCACTAGTGTCTTGTATAGTGGAATTATGACCTCCCTTTTCCTGCTGATGATGCCCCTGCCAATGCATTCAATTCACTTGCTTTACCTTCTGACTTTTCGCACTCTTTCCCTACCTTGAGGTCATCAGAGATGGTAACCCCAAGATCCCTTTCCTAATTGGTGCATACTGTATCCTCACCCACCAACTGATATACTGTGCCGGGGTTTTTGTGCCCCATGTGCATTATCTTGCACTTCTTTGCATTGAATTGCAACTGCCAAACCCCTGACCATTCTTCCAAGTTTCTGCAGGTCCCTTCTCATTCTGTCTACACCCTCTGGCGTGTCCACTCTGTTACAGAGCTTTGTGTCATCAGCAACAGGGAAATTCTGCCTTCTAGATCCTGTGAAATGTCACTGATGAAGATGTTGAATAGGACCAGTCCCAGTACTGATCCCTGTGGTACCCCACTGGTCACTCTTCCCTCTGTGGAGTGACAGCCATTTACCACCATCCTCTGTGTCCTGCCGCCCAGCCAGTTACCTACTCACCACACTACTGTCCTGCCCACACCCATATTCCCCAGTTTGTGTAATAGCCTTCTATGTGGCACAGTGTCAAAGGCCTTGCTGAATTTCAGATAAGCCATGTCCACTGCCCTCCCCTGATCCACCTCCCTAGACACCCAGTCAAAAAATTCAATGAGGTTGGTCCAACATGACCTCCCCCTGGTGAAACCATGCTGCCTTGGGTTCTGTAGACAATTGACAACTAGATGTTCCACCAATCTCTCCTTCAGTAGTGCTTCCATGATCTTCCCCACTACCGAGGTGAGGCTGACTGGTCTGTAGTTCCTCGCTTCCTCTTTGTTCCCACTTTTGTATAAGGGAACTACATCTGCTGTCCTCCAGTCTTTGGGTACCTCCCGTTTCCAGTGATCGGCTAAACAGGCTTGCCAGAGGCTCAGCCATTACCTCTTTTAGTTCTTTAAGGACCCTGGGGTGCACCCCCTCTGGCCCCATTGCTTTATCAACTCTTATTCCTTCCAGTTCCTTCAGGACCCTTTCTTGTGTAAAGGGACTTGTGTCAATTTCTGCATCATTCCCACCCCTTGTACTCCCTTCAGACCCACTACCCTCCTCTTCCTCAGTAAAGACTGAGCAGAAATACCTATTCAATATGTCAGCTTTACTGTTGTCATCTTCCATGTGGGACCCATCCTCCCCCTTCAGTCTCACTACCCTTCCCTTTGCTTTTCTTTTTCACTTATGTACCTGTAAAAAGTTTTTTTTCCTCTACTCACTGATTTTGCAATGTGCTCTTCTGTCTGAGCTTTGGCTTCCCTTACTGACCTCGCTGCCTCCCTTTGCTTCTCCTGGTACTTCTCCCTATCCCCTTCTGCCTGTGTCTTTTTGTATTGCCTGAATGCAATCTTTCTGGCTTTCACTTTCTCCGCTACCTCCTTGGAAAACCATAATGGCCTCCTCTTCCTTTTCCCCTTGCTAACCTGCTTAATGCATAATTCTGTTGTTCTTGTAATCCCCATTTTAAATACTGCCCACTGTTCCTCAACCCCCGATTCCCGCTCCACTCCCCTTAATGCCGCTTTCAACCTTCTCTCCACTTTCCCAAAGTCTGCCCCCCTAAAATCCAGGATACATGTTTTTGTGTGGTTTGGTACTGCTCCTTCTGTGATTTCAAACCGCAATGACTGGTGGTCACTGTTCCCCAGGTGCTCCCCAACTGTTACTCCCTCACACTGTCCCTGTTTGTGAGCACAAGGTCCAGTATTGCCTTCTGCTGAGTTGGTTCCATGATGAGTTGCTTGAGGAAGGCACCTTGAAGTGAGTCCAGGATAAATCTGCTCCCAGTTGATGCTGCTGCTGGGATGCTCCAATCCACGTCTGGAATATTGATGTCTCCAACCAGCACTACCTCACCCTTGTCTGCCATCCTCTGGATGGCTAGCATCAGCTCCCTATCTGTTTCTTCCTCCTGGGCTGATGGTCTATAAACCATACCTGTGCAGATGGCTTGCCCCATTTTCCTTTCCAGCTTAACCCACAGTTTCTTCCCCCATTTTGTTCCTCCTGGATCTGTGTGGTCTTTACGTAATCTTTCACATAAAGTGCCACTCCTCCTCCCTTCCTACCTGCCCTGTCCCTTCTGAATATGTTGTAGTCAGGTATGGCCATCTCCCACTCGTGGTTATCATTACACCAGGTTTCTGTGATGGCCACAATGTCCAGGTCTGACTGCACCATAACAGCCTCCAGATCCTCCATCTTGTTGCTAAGACTCCTGGCATTGGCACACATGGCTTTCCATGATTTGACCTCCCCAGACTGTTTCGCTGTTCTACTCCAGCCCCTTCCCTGGTTGTCCTTTATCCATGGTTCTCACTGCTGTCTGCCCTTCTGTTGAATGTTGCCCCTTTTCTGCCTACCCACCTCTTGGGTACTTATCTCCATCTTTTGCACACTGCTCTGTAGAGATATTAACTCCTCCTGTTCACTGGTTCCACTGCTAGCTGAGGGGGGTGGGCAGTTAAGTACCCTCCTTGCTGGCCTGCCACCCCCTTGGCTAGTTTAAATGCTTGTCCATGTAGCATTTAAACTTATCATTGAGTGCTTGGATTCCCCTCCAGGATGGATGCAGGCCGTCAGGTTTTAACAAGCCTCCATCCCTCCAGGTGGGTCCCCAGTCACCAATGAATCCAAACCCTTCCTCACAGCACCATTTTTTTCAACCATAAGTTAAAGTTCCTGGTGCATGCGTCCCTATGCTCTCCCATGCCTCTCACATGTAGTACTTCCGAGAAGGTGACAGAAGTAGCTACTTGCTTGAGACCCCTTCCCAATTTCCTAAACTCTTCCTGAACTTCCTTTGGCTCCCCATTTGCCAGCTCATTAGTACCTAGGTGGATAATGACATCCAGCTCACCCTCCAATCTTGCCTTCCCAGCAAACTAGCATGACCATGAACGTGGCATATGCCAGGACAAGATAGTAGTCAGTGGTTGATAGCTGATCCAGATCAAAACTGTCTAATATAGGACCTTCAACTGCTATATGCAGAAGTGACTGGAGTGTGTCTTCAGCTAAACGTGTTCTTATTTTTGTTTTTATAAGATTCTGAATAGAGAATATTCTCTCACATTGCTGTGGTGCCACCTGTACGGCCCACCATCACACTGGCACCATCATAGTTGGCAGATAAGAGAACCTGTCCAGGCTTGCTCACTTGGTTATGGTCTGCAAAAGAAAGATCAACAGACTCCAGCGCAGAGCTTATTGCTTTAAAAACTCCATCTGCATGAGAATGTTGTACAGGAACAGCTTTAATTAACACAGTTGTGACTTTTTTTCTGCACCATCAACAAATCGACGAAAAACATTTTCCCACTACAGTGTTTGCATCTATTTGTACTACTACTGCCATCTGCAAGAACAGTAACGCATTTTGTATTTTTGACAGTCTGGATCTGTGATTTAGGCATGACAGCAGATATTGCATTACAGAAATCTTTTGCCTGTTTACCATTTGCGTAATGTCTGCAGAGTTTAACCCCATATTTTTTCTTGCAATATGCAAAACCACTCCATATCTGAGAAAGGACGTAAATTTAGGGAATGAATATGAAGTGTTAAATAAACGCCTCCTTTAATTTTTGGTGGCTTCCTCCATCTGAGAAACTGCATGATAGAGCACCTCGCTCTTGTCAGGGCAGAGCAACGCAGGTCAGACCACCCCACAGCCGCGGTGGCCATCCCCCCACATGGAGCCAGCAGCCCAGGACCTCCTTGATAAGGCAGGTGGGAGCACCTTGCTCTTGTCAGGACAGAGCAATGCAGGCTGGACCACCCCACAGCTGCGGTGGCCATCCCCCCACATGGAGCCGGCAGCCCAGGACCCACTCAATAAAGTACGGTTCTTTCAAAAAACGCCAAACTCAAATCATCTGTCAGCGTGGTGATTAGATGCAGCGCGGAGAGGAAGAACAGCTGACTGGTGGGGTGCCAGACAGGGCTAAAAGAAAAAAAAAAAAAAGCAAGCTCTCCCCGCTAGCAGACTGCACCTCTCTGTCTGTATTTTCAATTAGATGCTGAAACCGGGGATTCCAATTACTGCTTGTTTGTAAATGATTTCAACGATTAGCTGTGCACACTTATTTCGTGGATTCAAACTGCTTGCATTCAAGTACTATCTCTGAATCAATTTAGCTGCATAGTCAATGTTAGCCAGAAGTGGGAATTTGTAAACTGTAGTGCGTTTTAAATGTTACTGATTTCGCAGAGCCTACCAGCTAAGTTTGGGTAAATAGTGTTGACTTAGAGCCACGGCTCCCTAGAGCAAATGTTAGACGTGCACTGCCAGCAAAAAACTTTTCGTTTCCCACTCTGACATAGCCGTTTGCTCCCCCAACCCCTTGCAAGTCCTCTCTACTAGTTAGCATAAAAACAGCCCTATACCCAGACAATTTGGCTCCTCTAGCTAGAACTGTCTCCCTATTCTCTTGCTAATTCTGTTGGATTTATTCCACACGCCCACCGATCCACACATGTTAAATAGGGATTTCTCATTGCTCTTGGTCTCCCCTAGGCAAGCGGAAGCACCTCGCTCTTGTAAGGGCAGAGCAACATAGGCCGGACTGCCCCAAAGCCACGGTGGCCATCCCCCCACATGGAGCCAGCAGCCCAGGACCCCCTCGATAAGGTACGGCTCTTTCAAAAACCACCAAACTCAAATCATCTGTCAGCACGGACGATTGGCTACAGCTCGGAGAGGAAGAACAGCTGATTGGTGCGGCATCAGACAGGGCTAAAAAAAAGGCAAGCTCTCCTCACTAGCAGACTGCACCTCTCTGTCTGTATTTTCGTCCCACTGCGCTCACCCCGACCCCGGCCTCTATTAAATAGGCAATAGCCACGCCCACGAATGTTCACCACTCCCACTTCACCAACCTTTTTAGCATTCTTACTTCAGCCTAAAAGCCACAAGGTAAACGTCTTAAACCAGCAGCACTTAAAGCTAGACAGCAACTCCTAGTCAAACGACAATGAGTTACTACTACATACTACTACTTCTCCTCACTACCTCTTTTGGCTTTGCTGATAACATATTCAATTTTGGACCCCTACCCCCCATCTGAATACCCAATGGGAGTCTGCTGGAAGAAAAAATTACTCACCTTAGTAATGTTGTTTCTTCTAATGGAGTCTTGCTATATTATGACATATGCAGTGAGTCCCAACCTTCGAACTGCTCCGGAGGTGAAAGAGTTAACTTTCCATGCCAGGCATGGAACGCTGAGCTCGATTGAAACTCTGTCTGTTGTTCTTCAAACTCAAACCGTCAGATCTTTACGAGCTAAACTCACTGAGGTTCTGTGTGGAAGCTGTAAACCTACACTAGCCAACTGGCTACTAAACATGGGTGGGCCAAGTGGTCCTTACCTGCCGTCAAATTCTATGTTCTTATGTTTCTAAACATAAGAACACATTCTTTGGTCCCAAAACAAAGACTCAAGTCAGGAGACACAAAAAATGAAAACACAACATCAAGTCACCCCAAAAAAGGAGGGGTGAAAACAACAAGGTGGGCATCTACTAAGTGCCAACACTGCACTGCCCACCCACATCCCAAAAACAGAGGTTCTGAGAGGGGCAGGCAGGGGGGGAGGTCATAATATAGCAAGACTCCATTAGAAGAAACAACATTACTAAGGTGAGTAATTTTTTCTTCAAACAACATGAAGTCTTGTTATATTATGACATGCAACTACACAGCAGTACCTCCATGGAGGAGGACAGAACCTACTTAGGAAATAGGCTGAAGCACAGCTGCTGAAACCGAGCATCACTCCTAGCCTGGATGTCCAGGAGTAGACGCTTGGTAAAAGTGTAAACTGTTTTCCAGGTAGCTGCTTGACATATCTCTAGAATAGGAATGTCCCTGGCAGCAGCCAGGGAAGCAGCTGTACCTCTGGTAGAGTGAACCCTCAGGCCTGAGGGAGGAACCTTACCCAGTTTTTCATAGCAAAATTGTATACAAGAGACAATCCACCTGGCAATGGATCTTTTAGTGTGGCAGGTTTCCCTTTACCAGCCTCACCATAAGTGAGGAACAGTTGGAGGGAGTCAAACCTGTGACCCTTGGTACGCTCTATGTAGCAACTAAGGGCTCTCTTCATATCTAAGCTGTGCAGCCTCCTCTCGCCAGAGGAGGAATGGTCCGTTATGTACACTGGAAGAGATATAGCTTGATTAAGGTGGAAATCTGAAACCACCTTAGGCAAGAACTTCCTGTTAGTCCTGAGGACCACCTTATCTCTATGAAAGGAGATAAAATCAGGCTCCACTGACAAGGCTTGTAATTCACTTATGCGTCTGGCAGAAGTGATGGCTACCAGAAACACAGTTTTCCAAGTCAAGTACTTAAGCTCTGCTGAAGACAAAGGCTCAAAGAGGGGTTGCATAAACTGAGCAATGCAAACATTAAGATCCCAGGCAGGGGGCAGGGTTCCTAAATGGAGGGTTGGTGTAAAGCAATCCTTTGAAAAACTTAAAGAATACAGGATGAGCTGAAAGAGAAGAGGGCTTACCTGCTGATAAGAAAGCAGACGCAGCTGCCAGATGCACTTTTAGGGTAGCTGGTCTCAGCCCCAAGGTATTTAAGTGGACCATATAAGCCAGGACTGTGGGTAAGTCAGCAGATTCTGGGGGAATATGCTTTCCAGAGCACCTAATGGAAAACCTCTTCCATTTGGAATTATAAGTAGCCCTGGTGGAAGGCTTCCTAGAAGCCTTCAGGATATCCATTACACCTTGGGAGAGGTGTAGGTCAGCAAACTCTTCAAGAGCCAGGCCTTGAGATTGAGAGATTTGAGGTTCGGGTACCAAACTCTCCCCTGAGCACAGGTTAACAGGTTGTGATTCCTGGGAAGACACAGGGGAAGGTGGACTGCTAAGGACAGTAGGAGTGGGTACCAAGGCTGTCTGGCCCAGTCTGGAGCAATCAGCATCATCTTGCAGGGTTGAGATCTGATTTTGACAAGCACTTTGAACAGGAGAGGGAAGGGGGGGAGCATAGAGAAACTTCCCTTCCCAACTGAGAAGGAAGGCATCCAAAGGGACTGAGCCCAACACTGGGGGCCTGCAGCAAAAAAGGGAAAATTGGTGATTGTCTGGGGCTGCAAAAAGATCTATCTGCGGTGCCCATCTGGCAAATACCACCTCCAAGACCAGAGGGTCCAGTGACCATTGTGATGGCCCTGGGAAATCCTGCTGAGAGCATCTGCCAGGACATTGTCCTTGCCTGGGAGGTGAACTGCCATAAGGGAGGTGTTCAGGGAGTAAGCCAGAGACCACAACTTCATTGATTCTGTGCACAAGGCCATAGACCGAGTGCCACCTTGCTTGTTGATGTACCACATTGTGGTGGTGTTGTCTGTTCTGACCTGTATAACTTTGTTCTGAACAGATTTGGAAAAAGCTTGAAGTGCTAGAAAAACTGCTCTGTGTTCCAACAGATTGATGTGGAGCAGAGATTCCGGAAGGGACCACAATTCCTGGGTAGTGAGGTCGCCCATGAGAGCTCCCCACCCCAAGAGGGATGCATCTGTAGAACCGATTAAGGAGTGAGACTGAGGGGCCAAAGGAACCCCTTGTCTCAAGATTGCTCTGGTCCTGCCACCACTGCAGGGCCTGGATCAGGGTTCAAGTCACTGGGATCAATTTGGTTAGAGGGTCTTTCCTTTGAGACCAAAAGGCTCTCAAATGGAACTGGATGTCCCTCATCTGAAATCTTGCTTCCTCACTGAAGGGGGAGGATGGGGGCTGTGTGGAGGATGACAACAGTAAAGCTGACATATTGAACAGGTATTTCTACTCAGTCTTTACTGAGGAAGAGGAGGGTAATGGGTCTGAATGGAGTACAAGGGGTGAGAATGGTGCAGAAATGGACAAGTCCCTTTACACGAGAAAGGGTCCTGAAGGAACTGGAGTAATAGAGTTGATAAAGCAATGGGGCCAGATGGTGTCACCCAGGGTCCTTAAGAACTAAGAGAGGTGGTGGCTGAACCTCTTGCTATCCTGTTTAGCGATCACTAGAAACAGGAGGTACCCAAAGACTGGAGGATAGCAGATGTAGTCCCCTTATACAAAGTGGGAACAAAGAGGAAGTGGGGAACTACAGACCAGTCAGCTTCACCTAGGTAGTGGGGAAGATCATGGAAGTACTACTGAAGGAGAGATTGGTGGAACATCTGGTTGTCAATGGACTACAGGACCCGAGGCAGCATGGTTTCACCAGGGGAAGGTCATGTCAGACCAACCTCACTGAATTTTTTGACTGGGTGACTAGGGAGGTGGATCAGGGGAGGGCAGTGGACATGGCCTATCTGGACTTCAGCAAGGCCTTTGACACTGTGCCACATAGAAGACTATTGCACAAACTGGGGAATATGGGTGTGGGCAGGACAGTAGTGCGGTGGGTAGGTAACTGGCTGGGCAGCAGGACACAGAGGGTGGTGGTAAATGGCTGTCACTCCACAGAGGGAAGAGTGACCAGTGGGGTACCACAGGGATCAGTGCTGGGACCGGTACTATTCAATATCTTCATCGGTGACATTGCGCAGGACCTAGAAGGCAGAATTTCACTGTTTGCTGATGACACAAAGCTCTGTAACAGAGTAGACACACCAGAGGGTGTAGACAGAATGAGAAGGGACCTGCAGAAACTTGAAGAATGGTCAGGGGTTTGGCAGTTGAAATTCAATGCAAGAAGTGCAAGATAATGAATATGAGGGCACAAAACCCTGGCACAATATATCAGTTGGGGGTGAGGATATAGCATGCACCAAGCAGGAAAGGGATCTTGGGGTTATCATCTCTGATGACCTCAAGGCAGAGAAACAGTGTGACAAGGCAGCAGGTAAAGCAAATAGGATGCTGGGATACATAGGCAGGGGCATCACCAGCAGGAAGGGAGGTCATAATTCCACTATACAAGACACTAGTGAGGCCGCACCTGGAGTACCTGTGCAGTTCTGGAGACCTTACCTACGTAAGGACATAGACAGGGTAGAGAAGGTTCAGAGGAGTGCAACAAAGATGGTGCATGGATTGCATCACAAGTCCTATGAGGACAGGTTAAAGGCACTGAACATGTACTCCCTGGAGAAGAGGAGGGAGAGAGGGGATATGATAGAGACATACAAGTATCTTACAGGGAGGAACAGGGTGCAGGACTGCACTATTTTTAAGCGAAAAAGATGTTCCAGGACTAGAGGGCATGGGATGAAGCTGGAGGGAGGACGATTCAGAGGAAACGTGAGGAAGAATTTCTTCACAGAACAGGTGGTGGACAAGTGGAACACCCTGCCAGAGGAAGTGGTGGGGGCTGAAACAATCACGGGATTTAAGAATGCATGGGATAGACATAAAGGAATTCTGGAGGTCAGGGGTAAGGGGCAACAGACTTCTTGGAAAACATAAACTGAACTTACAAACTTAAATGGGCAGACTGGGTGGGCCATAGGCCCTTATCTGCCGACACTGTCTATGTAGCTATGTATCTATGCACTACTGCTGTAGAAGCAGACATGTGCCCCAGGAGCTGTAGAAAGTGCCTTGCTGGTCGAGAGACCTGCAGGGTGAATGAGGAGGCCAGAGAGACCAGGGTCCTTGCCCTGTCCAAAGGAAGGAAGGCTCTGGCCTTCTCTGTGTTTAGCTCCGCGCCTATGAAGGTGAGGAGCTGGACAGGCTCTAGAACTGACTTTGAAAGATTCAGAAGGAAACCTAGAGAAGTGAGCAGTTGCTGAGTTATCTGTAGATGTAACTTGACTCGGTCTGGAGACTGGCCTACTATGAGCCAGTCGTTCAGGTAAGGGAAGATGGCAATTTTTTGCCTTCTTAGGTGGGCATCTGCTACTGCCAGGCATTTTGAGAATACCCTTGGAGTAGAGGTGAGGCCAAAGGGCATTGCTCTGAATTGGTAATGGCCTGAGGGCAGCTCGAACCTGAGGTACTTTCGATGGGAGCTTCTGATGAGAATATGGAAATAGGCATCCTTGAGGTCCAGGGACGCTAGCCAGTCCCCTGGCCTTAGAGAGGGTAGAATAATTCCCAGAGTCACCATTTTGAATTTTGGTTTATAAGGTGCTTGTTTAAGTATCTGAGATCCAGGATGGCGCTTCTCCTGTCTTTTTGGGGTAAGAAGTACCTGGAGTACAAGCCTTTGCCCTGGTGTAGGGGTGGAACCCTTTCCACAGCTCTGAGAGCTAGGAGGGAAGAGACCTCTGCCTCTAAGGCAAGAGCCTCTGGAGGATTTGCAGGTGGAAAGGATCTGGTTCTCATCTTCGGAAATTTTTTGAAGCTGAGAACCAGTCCCTGGCTTACTACTTCCAGGACCCACTTGTCAGATGACAGAGACTTCCAGTCTTGGACAAAGTAAGCCAGCCTGCCCCCTACAGGTAGCTGAGAATCGGCCCTGGCAACCCCATCAGGGTGCCTGTTTGGCAGGGGCTTTGGGCTGAGGGGTGGAAGCAGGCCTGCTTGTACCCCGTCTGCCTCTCCCTCTAAAGAACTCCCTCTGGGCACAGGCAGAAGAGGAGTCCTGGGCTTGGTAAAAAGGCCTATGAAAAGGCCTGCCCCTGCCAGGCTGCCTTTGAGGAGTGGCCTGCCTTTCTTTGGCCTGTGCACTCCTATAGGTGGTCCTATACTCATCCATTTTCTTCATGTAATTCTCTGTCTGCTCCCCAAACAGAGAATTACCCACAACAGGAAAATCTATGGCCTTAGTCTGGGTATCCTGTGACAGGCTAGTACATCTGAGCCAAGCCATTCTGCAAAGTGCCACAGATGTAGCCATGACTCTTGATGACACATCATTAGAGTCCACTGCAGCATGGAATTGCACCTTGGATGCCTCAATACCATCCGCAGCCACCTGCTCCAGTTCCTTGGCAAGCTGGCCAAGGACCTGTTTTGCTAGAGCCATAACAGTATCCCATCTGGATTTCTGGTATCTGGCAACATAAGCCATATAATTTGCCTGTCTGAGTCCCAAGGATGCTGCCATGTACTGTTTCTTTGCCATGGCATCAATCCTCCTGGAGTCCTTATCCGGGGGGTGTGAAGCCAAGGGAATATTAGCCTTGTCACAGGCTGCAGCCTGCACTACCCCAACATGGCTGCATTGTTGTGTGAGGAACTCCATATCAGAGCCTGACAATGTGTACCTCTTGTCCATTCTCTTATCAACAGGAGGTATAATGTGAGGAGCTTTTAAAATTTTAAAAGTCTGTTTCCCAAAAGATTTATACAAGGGAATAGACAGTCTCCTAGACTCTGGGATATCCATCATTTCCACATAGTCAGGCTCCTATTGATCATCCACAGCTTCCTCCATAGGGAGCTGGAGGGTTTCAGCCACTTTTTTATAAAACAAAAAATGAGAAGGGGACTCAGAAAGCCTAGGAGGAGACACTCCTGAAGGTCTGTCTGGAGAGATGTCTGGGTCAATGGGCACATCCAGACTTTCAAATCCACATTCACTCTCCTCATACTCCTCTTCCCCCTCCTCCGGTTCATAATACTCCTCTAAATCATACTCTTGAACCGGTGGAACCGGCCGAACCGGGCGCTTACCCGATGGTGCCGGTTCGGTCGGAACCGGGGAAAGCGACTGGACAATTTTTATTGCTCTGGCTATTTCTTCAGTAGTTGGAGAGGAAAGTTTTGGCTCCACACCAGCTGATTTTCTAGTTCTTTTTGCTGGACCCGGCTCCTCAGAGTCGGATCTCCTTTTGCCCAAGGAAGTCTCGCCCTGGTCAGAAGGCACTCCCTCCGGTTCGGTTGGAACCGAACCGGGCTGGCCATCCAGTTCAGCGGACCTTTTAGCCTCCCTTTCCCTGAGCCTACCAACTCTCTTCTCCAGGGTAGCTGCAGGAAAACTTTTACAAATCTGGCAGTCTGCATTGAGGTGGTCAAACCCCAGACAAACACAGGTGGTGTCGGGATCAGCCTTGGCAAAGACTTCCCCACACACATTGCAGTGCTGAAACCCAGTGGGCCCGGTTTTTCTTTTGGGTTTCTCAGACATAGTGCCAGCCTAACCAAACTTACCCGTTTATGGCAATCTGCCAGGTAAGACCCTCTTATCGGTTCCCAACCGTATCACGGGTCGTGGAAAAAACTGTAATAAAATCTGCTTTTTTTTTAGAACCGATAAGAACCGGTAACCACACACTAAAAGACAGATTTAGATATTTTAAACAACTTGGTCAGTTCAAGCCGAACCGATAAACCGTTTACAAGTTCCACAGAGAAAGAAATAAATGTAAAACCTATCTAGTACTCACAAATACCACAGACAGAGTCTGAACCGACCGGTTGCGGTTTAAATTCGGTAGAAACCCGAGAAAAACAATACTTTAACCGACAAAATGAACAGAGCAGAAGAAAAAATCTCCAGAGCGACTGTTCAGTGAGGCGGAGTAAAGAATCTGACGGTTTGAGTTTGAAGAACAACAGATAGAGTTTCAACCGAGCTCGAACTCAGCGTTCCATGTCTGGCATGGAAAGTTAACTCTCACCTCCGGAGCAGTTCGAAGGTTGGGACTCTCTGCATATGTCATAATATAGCAAGACTTCATGTTGTTTGAAGTAAAGTATTCACATGGCCACTACCACTCCCGCACAAGACAGGCTCCTCACCCCCCCGGCCCGCACCTCCCATACACAGTTATTGCCAAGTCAACCTCCCACACTGTTATCCTAATGGCTAACTTTCCCCATACATTAACGCAGGCATCTGGACACCTTCCACACATGAAGCGCAGACGACAGAAGATGCAGGGGAAGATAATAATCACCCCATCTACCGGAAAGTTAATTTTTATGCTACTGATACTCTCTGGCAATGTTCACCTTAACCCTGGACCAACTACTCTGAAGAACAGGGGGCCCATACTGTGAATGGCCAAAAGATAGCATCACTTAACATATGCAGCCTATCTTCCAAATTAGATCAGCTCCAGGCTTGGATGACCATACATACCCCGACATAATGTGCCTAACCGAAACCTGGCTGTCGGGAAGAGTCAAAGATGGAGAGGTCTCCATTAAAGGATTCTAAATGCTTTGTCTTGATAGAATGAACAGGAAAGGTGGCGGCTGCCTCCTTTATGCCAGGAACTCACTTAGCTGTACCATCCTCCCTATCTCCAAAGTTACGAATGATTATGAGCTACTAGTGGTAAAAATACAAATCGACCAAAAAGACAAGACCCTCACTATTGCCACAACCAACCTGCCCCCCCTAAAAAGCTAAGGAAGGCCTTCCTCTTGTTATGGAAAAAATTAGCACTCTCAAAAAGGGCTCTGAACTCATCCTGACCAGTGACTCTAACATTAACTGGTTATGTAAGGAGGCAGCACCTTCCAGAGACCTAATCTCCTCACACAATCTCATGCAACTTGTAACACACCCCACCAGGCAGAACTACAAGGCCGGTACCTGCACCCTCATTGACTGGGTCTTAGCTAGCTCACCGACTCAATTCTCTGAAATCAGGGTTCTCCCGGACATGCTGAGTGACCACTCTCCCCGATCTCCTTTATATGGATCACTAAACTTGTCAAATGCCCACCCTGCCTCATAGAGAGCAGTGTTTTGCAGAAAGGCAAACTTGGACCCCTCAAATCGGCCCTGTGTGCCCACAACTGGTCCTTTATAAGCAAGGCACCAACGCTGGACCAAGCCTTTAGCTTTCTCACTGGGGGTTTCAATTCCATCCATGATATCTATGCACCACGCACAAAATGGAAAATTTGGGGGGGAGGTCAATGGCTGGATTGATGGCAAGTTCCTCTCCCCCCTAAAGGAGAGGGACTGCCTCTGGGGAAAAAGTCTTAAACTCGGAGACCACGCATGACCTACAGCGCTACAAAACTGCCAGAAATTGCTGCACCAAGCTCATCAGGCTCGCAAAGGCCAACTTCCGTAAGACCCAGTTTAACAATGCATGGGGTGATGGAAAGCTGTTTTGGGACAACATTAAGTACATCCTTGGTAAAGACAAAAAGCAGCACCCCAAGATGCTCAATATAAATAACTCACCCTCCTCTGATCCTCTAGGCATAGCCGATGCCTTTAACCAAATCTTTACAGACCTGGCCTCAGTGCTGCCGCCAGACTACCTTCTGCCTGTGGATGACCTAGACAGCGCCAGCCTGCCCACAACTAACCAGCCAGCCTTCTGCTTTAAGAAGGTGATGGTACAGGAGGTCCAAACGGTGGTCAGGGGAGACCTAGACAAAACCAGACTGGGGAGTGACGGGATAGACATGAAGATACTATCCCTCACACTCAACGTTATGATCGTGCCCATAACAATGCTATTCAATAAATCCCTAGCTCTAGCTCAATTTCCTGAGTTATGGAAACAAGCCCCGGTGGCGCCAGTGCATAAGAATGGTGATAAGGCAATGGTGGCTAACTGCAGGCCTATATCTATCCTCTCCCCTCTATCCAAAGCATTGGAAAAAATTGTGGCAAGTCAACTCACAGAATACCTCAACAAGTACAATCTGCTCTGCCCAAACCAACATCGTTTCAGGCAAAAACACAGCACCACCACAGCACTGTTGGAAAACTCCGACTTTGCACACAAGGCACTGGATGAAGGAAAATTGGTGGGGTCCATCTTCATTGACCTCACCAAAGCTTTCGACACTGTAAGCCACCCACTACTACTACTCCAGGTCCAAAGACAGGGTGTAGTACCAAACACCCTGAATTGGTTCAATGACTACCTTATACACAGGAGCCAGAGTCAAAATTAGGCAGACATTATCCAGCTCCTAAGATGTACTCCTAGGAGTCCCTCAAGGATCAATTCTTGGGCCCCTACTTTTTAGTCTATTTGTAAATTAACTACCTACAGCCTGCGACACTAAACTTATCTTATATGCAGACAATGAAACAGCACTCAAAAGGGTCCAAATCGCACTGAATAAGGCATGCTGCCTTACCCTGTGTGCAGATCAATACACCCATACTTGTACCCTGTATGAGCGCACAAACTGGCTCAACCTAAAAAGCAGGATCAAATACCAAACTTGCCTCCTGGCAAAGGCGGCATTCCTTGGAAAAAACCCACCCTGAGTAGGTAACTTACTTGAGGTTTCTCCTACACCTCATATCACCAGAGGGAAGAAGAATGGAGCACTGTCTATCCCATTACATACGAAATTTGCCAGCAGATAAAGGCCTAGAGGTCTATCAAGTCTGCTCGAATGTGCAGCTAGCACCCCTTATTCTGCAGCTGCCCCTCCCTTCCACCCTTCCCCTTCATTAACCCTCCCCCTTGTCCTGTCCGATCCTCGTTTGAAGCAGTCCACTGTTCTACTGCATACCACTTCTGCAGGTAACGCATTCCACCCAGCCACCACCCTCTCTGTAAAAAAGTGTCTCCTCATCTCCCTCCTGAACCTTCCTCGCTCCAGTCTCGTATCATGGCCCCTGGTGGCCCTCCCCTTCCTTACTTTGAACAGCCCCTCTGTACCCATCTTGTTTATTCCTTTCATGTACGCCGAACCTCACCAAGGCAGCGCGCTTTCGCTTAATGGACTCCCCTCTGGATAAAGGAACTCCCTAAGAAACTACAAACAAACAGCATATCTCAATTCAAAGCAGGCCTTAAACAGCATCTCATGTCATGTGCAAAGTGTACCTGCTGCTCAGGCACCACTTGAAAGTTTTGACTCTCAACCTAGGTACTACCCAATTGGGGCTACCTAGTGAACCCTGCCTCCTTTTCCAGCCAAGCCTAGGCGTAAGTAAGCTATTCTACCAGCTCTAACCGCAATGAATAATGCCTCTCCCTATTCCCCTACCACCCCTACTCGACAATGCCTGACTGGAGCTGCCCCCCAAGCACCCTGACCCACCTCTCCCCTCTGCGGGTAATTTCAAACCCTGCCCTCTTATTTTACTGACACCCAGCTCACTGCCATCTTGAGCAAGTGTTAACCCCTGTATAGTCTTCTCAACTTAGTCTAACAACGAATTCGGAGGACGCTAGGGAGGGGGCAAACTGGTGCAAACAATCATTTTCTGAGTTAGTTTCTACTCTGTTATAATTACTCTGTTTGTTCTCCAATTTGTTTAACTCTCACTGTAATTGCTCTGGAATACTAATGAACAGGCATCTGTAACAACTGTACACGTGTATTGTCATATTTTGTCCACCCAGACGTGGAACCTTTGTAAAAGAGCTCATGCTCAAAGGCCTCTCCGAAATATTAAATAAATAAATATTGCTGTTTCAGATATGTTAAAATTGACTGCACGTTGACCAGTTTCATGGCTATGCTGGTTTGCACAAATTATATGTGGATTTGACTTCTCATGGGCTCTCATGATTCAATTCTGAAATTATTTGAACCAGTGGCAAACATGTTGGGTTTTTTAGAAGAAGCAGGAGTCGCAAGAGGGGGGTATTTCTCACAGACAGAGCAGTACATGACACATTTTTTGTCCTCAGGTAAACTGATTCAGCCAGTGATGTTGAAACGTTCAAGCACTTATTTCTACGTCTTATTTTTTATGTTGGCACGCTTGCGCAGTCAACATCTTGCAGTAGTGCAGCTTTGGAGGCACGGTCACTGTTGGGCGAATGCAGGGCATGCACCAGTAGCCTGCTTGCCAGTACCACACCATGCATACATAATGTGGCGATCACATCTAAGAAAAGGTCCGCTGCAATCCGAGCAAAGCTCGTCAGATGCAGCGGACCTTCCCTTGACGTGCTTGCAGACATTATGAGCATGGCGGCACAGTGGACGTAAACTGCTAACTTTGGGGAATTTAATCCCTGTCAGTTTACCCACCCTCTGATGTGCCGACGGAGGGGCACTCCCTCGTCAACATAAAGCACACACCCCATTTGTTACATGCCGATGGGGTGGCCAGTCCCCTATGGCTCTTATCCCCCCTTTCTTTGTGTGCAGGCAGAAGCCCACTCCCGTCGGCATAAAAGCTCTCCATTTTTAAATGCCGGGGGTGCCACTCCCCTGGCGCCACCCCTCCCCGCTTTCTTTGTGTGCCGGCGAGGGTGCTCAATCCCAGTCTGCATAAATTCCTCCCCCCCTCCTTGTGTTGTGTGCGCGCGAGGGTGCCCAATCCCCGTTGACTACAGACCCCTAAACAGTTAGGTGGCATGCTGGGAGCCCTCCCCAGCATGCCAAATCTAAGAAAAAAAACTGTCCCTTGATGTCCTATTTATTTTTTACCTACAAAATAAAGCGGTCCCTTGCAGTCTCCTGCCCCCCCACACCCACCCTCTGCACCCTGCCTCCCCCCCCCACCCATACTTACCTCCGGGTCAAGCGCGACAATCTTCAGTGGACCGGACTGCGTCTGCACTCTTCAAAGCCGACCGTGAACTGAAGAAATGCCGGTAAGCTGTATAATGGAATAAATAGGGTTTTTTCAACTTTAACATAGAAACATAGAAGTTGACGGCAGATAAGAACCGCAAGGCCCATCAAGTCTGCCCATTTCTTTTTCTACCTTATAAATGTGCCATTGGCCTTTGCTCTGTCAGTGGCCTATCTATTCATACTCATTTGTATTGCTGCCTTATGCCTATCCCATGCCTGTTTGAAGCCCTGCACTGTATTCACAGCCACCACTTCTTGAGGTAGGCCATTCCATGCATCCACCACCCTTTCTGTGAAAAAGAATTTCCTCACATTCCCCCTTAATCGGCCCCCCTCTAATCTCATGCTGTGTCCTCTTGTCCTGCTATTTTTCTTATATTTAAACATGTTAGACTCTTTTACCTTGTTAATGCCCTTAAGGTGTTTGAATGCCTCAATCATATCACCTCTCTCCCTCCTTTGCTCAAGGGTATACATATTGAACTCTGTTAATAACTTTGATGCACATCTCAGGCATTTTGGGGAATTTTGGCCCCAAATTTTCAACATGGAGTTTTTAGGACCGCTCCTCATGAATTCTTGCACTGTCATGGCGTTATTCGGTCCCGAAAGATGATTTCGCAGTCACTGTGTGGAATCACCTTTCGGGACCGAGACTAAAATGACAGTGCCACTATTTCTGGGGGGGCTCAAAATGCCTATGTTGCAAATCTGGTGGGAAAAATCCCCAAAATTACTGTTTTACGGACATGTGTTACACAGTTGTTATGCATGCTCCTAAGTTAGCGAATTCGCAATATTTTCACGCCAGGTTCTCAACATTGGCATTTTATACCACCTTCTTGTGAACCGCACAGCTGTCATTTTTCACATCCTGGCCGAAATGTGTTTTTGTACCTCTGGCGCGGAACAGCGCGGTCGCTGTGAAATCAAGCATTCGGGACACATTACAAAAATGACAGTGACACTATTCATGAGCAGAGGTCCTAAAATGCCTGTGTTGAAACTTTGGTGACAATACTCCATAACATGACTGTGTTACGAGCGTGCGTTGTGCAGTTTGCACACATGCTCATAAGTTCGCAAACTTATAATATTTTCACTCCACATTTTCAACAGTGCCATTGTTCTGCACCTCCTAATGAACAGTACAGCTGTCATTTTTCACATCCTGACCAAAATCTGTTTTCGCAGTTCTGGTGCAGAATAGCGCGGTCTCTGTGGAAAGTCCATGTTCGAGACAAATTATGAAAATGACAGTGACACTGTTCATTAGCAGATCTCCTAAAATACCTATGTTGAAAATTTGGGGATGAAAGTCAATAAAATAGGTGTTTTACGAGCGTGCATTGCGCAGTTTGCACACACGCTCGTGACTTTGTGAATCTGTAATAGTTTCACTCCAGCAGTTCATCATTGGCATTTTTCCATGCCTCCTTATGAACAGTATAGCTGACTGAAATGTGTTTTCGCATGTCCGGCACAGAATTGCACGGTCGCTGTGCGAAATCTGTTTTCAGGACTGTTTAAGGAAATGACGGTGACACTATTTATGAGCAGAGCCTAAAATGCCTATGTTGAAAATTTGGTGCCGAAAGTCCATAAAATGACCGTGTTGCAAGCGCGCATTATGCAGTTTCCATGTACCCTTGTAACTTCGTTAATCTGCAATATTTTTACGCCACATTTTCACCACTGGCATTTGTGCACACCTCCTTATCAACAGTCCAGCTGCCATTTTTCACAGCCTGCCCAAAACGCGTTTCCGCAGCTATGGTGCACAATGGCGTGCTCACTGTGGAAAATCACCTTTTGGGACACATTAACAAATTCAGAGTGCTATGCGTCTCTAGCTCCACCACTGCGCTGCCAATGCCAGCGCGACAACATTCGGCATTGACAAATGCTTGTTTATCTTTGCTTCTTTTCTCAGAGTTTGTTGTTGTTTCTTCAACTAAAATTAAAGGTCGCTTTAGCAGTACTGAACCAGAATATGATGATGGCACTGAACTACTGCTACTGGTGTCATTCTCACTCGTTTCAGAAATTGGTATGGTCAAGTCAGATTGATCACCTGTTATGTCTACAAACACAGACCCAGACTGATAATGACACCTTATTTAGGCTGTTTCCTGACTAGGGCTGGGGAGGGGCTGGTTGGGACTGGCTTTCAGACTGTGACGGCTCTGGCTCTTTACTTTTGTTCCTGATGAGAGGAGATGGAGGATTTTTCCCAGTCCAAAGGGAAAATAGTTTGCTTTGGCTTATTGCTTTGCATTTTATTAACTTCCACGTAATTGTGAAAATGCTGAAATGTATTGTACAGAACAAAAAAATGTAATGTTACCTCTGTGTGTGTTATTTTTTACCTTAAGTTGTTGTGCTTATGCTTACAACACTGCAAGAGGGCCTCACTGGGCAGAACAGAGAATCGGAGGGAGTAGGAAGCGGGAACCAAGTACTAATACTCCCCAGTTCTACTTCTTCCTTAGGTTCCTCTAAGGGCAGGTTAGGTACATCACACACACACACACACACACACACACACACACACACACACACCTCAGGTTCTTTTTTCTCTTCTGTAGCACAAAAATGTTTTACCCCTTTGTGTATTTTTTTCCTAGTAAGTCTGAAGTTCTGCAAGTTCCTCTACCTTCTCAGGGCAGGTTAGGTCTCGGATACAGACACATCCCTCCACCAACCAAAGGGTTACTTTTTTTATGTACTTTTTTCCCAGGTTGTATAGTTTACTTTCTTTACTCCTCAGTTCCTCCAAATTCCTTGGACCTTTTAGGAAAGGCTGGCTCCTTCACCACCGCACACACCCTTCCACCACTGAAGCTAAGCAAAGCTAGCCAATTCAGGACCGGGTTAGGAAAGGATAGGTTGACATAATCAACTCACACCAGCATGGTCACTTCCCCAGGATTGTCAGACTGGTAGCAAGTTTTGTTTTAGTTCATTCTTCCTTAGTTTGTTTCTAACAGGCACCACAATGCTGCACTGCAGCTGTACTGAATCATACAGTAACTGTAGTAAGTCTCTAACAGGTACCACAATGCTGCACTGCAGCTGCACTGAATCATACAGTAACTGTAGTAAGTTTCTAACAGGTACCACAATGCTGCACTGCAGCTGCACTGAATCATACAGTAACTGTAGTTTGTTTCTAACAGGTACCACAATGCTGCACTGCAGCTGCACTGAATCATACAGTAACTGCAGTAAGTTTCTAACAGGTACCACAATGCTGCACTGCAGCTGCACTAAATCATACAGTAACTGTAGTAAGTTTCTAACAGGTACCACAATGCTGCACTGCAGCTGCACTGAATCATACAGTAACTGCAGTAAGTTTCTAACAGGTACCACAATGCTGCACTGCAGCTGCACTAAATCATACAGTAACTGTAGTAAGTTTCTAACAGGTACCACAATGCTGCACTGCAGCTGCACTGAAGCATACAATAACTGTAGTTAGTTTGTTTCTGACAGGCACCGCAATGCTGCACTGAATCATACAGTAACTGTAGTAAGTTTCTGACAGGCACCACAATGCTGCGCTGCAGCTGCACTGAATCATACAGTAACTGTAGTTTGTTTCTAACAGGTACCACAATGCTGCACTGCAGCTGCACTGAATCATACAGTAACTGTAGTAAGTTTCTAACAGGTACCACAATGCTGCACTGCAGCTGCACTGAATCATACAGTAACTGTAGTTTGTTTCTGACAGGCACCACAATGCTGCACTGCAGCTGCACTGAATCATACAGTAACTGTAGTTAGTTTGTTTCTGACAGGCACCGCAATGCTGCACTGAATCATACAGTAACTGTAGTAAGTTTCTGACAGGCACCACAATGCAGCGCTGCAGCTGCACTGAATCATACAGTAACTGTAGTTAGTTTCTAACAGGTACCACAATGCTGCACTGCAGCTGCACTGAATCATACAGTAACTGTAGTAAGTTTCTAACAGGCACCACAATGCTGCACTGCAGCTGCACTGAATCATACAGTAACTGTAGTTTGTTTCTGACAGGCACCACAATGCTGCACTGCAGCTGCACTAAATCATACAGTAACTGTAGTTAGTTTGTTTCTAACAGGCACCACAATGCTGCACTGCAGCTGCACTGAATCATACAGTAAATGTAGTAAGTTTCTAACAGGTACCACAATGCTGCACTGCAGCTGCACTGATTCATACAGTAACTGTAGTTAGTTTGTTTCTAACAGGCACCACAATACTGCACTGCAGCTGCACTGAATCATACAGTAACTGTAGTTAGTTTGTTTCTGACAGGCACCGCAATGCTGTGCCGCAGCTGCACTGAATCATACAGTAACTGTAGTTAGTTTGTTTCTAACAGGCACCGCAATGCTGCACTGCAGCTGCACTGAATCATACAGTAACTGTAGTTAGTTTCTAACAGGTACCACAATGCTGCACTGCAGCTGCACTGAATCATACAGTAACTGTAGTTAGTTTGTTTCTGATAGTCACCGCAATGCTGCACTGAATCATACAGTAACTGTAGTTAGTTTGTTTCTAACAGGCACCGCAATGCTGCGCTGCAGCTGCACTGAATCATACAGTAACTGTAGTTATTTTTTGTTTCTAACAGGCACCACAATGCTGCGCTGCAGCTGCACTGAATCATACAGTAACTGTAGTTAGTTTCTAACAGGCACCGCAATGCTGCGCTGCAGCTGCACTGAATCATACAGTAACTGTAGTTAGTTTGTTTCTGACAGGCACCACAATACTGCGCTGCAGCTGCACTGAATCGTACAGTAAGAACAGGTTACTCACCTGTAACAGTAGTTCTAGGAGTGGTATATGTTGTTCATCGACACTGTCTGGCATTGTCCCTTTCCCCTTTAAATCTTGCCGGAAGTCTTCAAGCTGGCTCCTCCCACCCACCCGGGTGGTAAATACCTCGGCTCTGCCCCATGACGCCAGATCTAACCCGCTGGAAGCCAGGTTGTGCGCCTAAAGCCGGGGAGGTCGGGTGGGTGCGTGTGGATGAACAACATATACCACTCCTAGAACTACTGTTACAGGTGAGTAACCTGTTCTTCTAGGAGCGTGGATATGTTGTTCATCCACACTGTCTGGCAGACTCCTAGCAGTTCTCCGGGAGGAGGGAGGCAAGGCGCACACCCCCTACTTAGGGACTAGAGATTGGAGAACCGAGGTCCCAAAACCAGCATCCCGACGTGACTCTAGGTCAATGTGGTAATGGGTAATAAAGGTGCTCACTGACTTCCAGGTAGCGGCCCGACAGATTTCCTGGATAGGGATGTCCCTGGAAGCAGCCACCGAAGCAGCCGTATGAGGGGTAGAATGAGCCCTTAGCCCTTTGGGAGGCTCCTTACCCAACAATTCATAGCACAGACCTATGCATGATGTGATCCATCTCGCAACAGTCCGCTTGGCTGCAGGTCTGCCAGAAGCGGCTTCAGCGTAGGTGACAAACAGCTGGCGAACCTCTCCCGAATTTCCGCCGTCCTCTCTCCTTATAATAGGAGAAACACGTCTGAGGCCAGAGTATGGAGCCTATATTCAGCGTCCGAGGTGTAATTAGGGTAATATACTGGCAGGGTCAACACCTGGTTAAGGTGAAACTCTGACACCACCTTCGGAAGGAATTTCGGGTGGGGGCGCAGCACAACTTTGTCCCAGTGAAAGACCAGATAAGGGGAGTCCACCGAAAGCGCATGGAGCTCCCTCGTCTCTTGGCTGACGTGATAGCCACCAAGAAGGCAGTTCTTCCACGGCAAGTGCGAGCTCACACTTGTGCATGGGTTCGAATGGCTTGCCGAAGAGCTTTGCTAAAACTAGCAAAAGATCCCACAGAGGTGGAGGTTCACGCAGCGGAGGGGATATGTGATCCAGGCCTTTGAAAAAGCGCCCGATCACCGTCTCCTGAGCCAACGTCGGCTGACCGGCCCGCGCCCGGTAGGCAGAGATGGCTGCAAGGTGCACCCTAAGGGTCGATGACCTAAGACCTCCTTTGGAGAGAGACCAAAGGTAGTCCAGAATGTTAGCCACCGAGCAGGATAAGGGGTCCAGACCTTTACCCTGACACCAAATGGAAAATCTCTTCCATTTGAAGGCATAACATTTCCTGGTCGATTCTTTTCAAGATGCCTTCACCACGGTGTAGACATCCTCAGAAAGACCCAAAGCCTGGAACTCTAGCCGCTCAGGAACCAGGCTATGAGGTGCAGGGATTGAAGGTCCGGATGAAGGACCTTCCCCTGGTTCAGAAAAATCAGGTCGGGCGTGTACTGAGCCGCTCCGGGTTCCTGCAGCTGAGGCTGAGGAGATCTGGATACCAGAACTGGCGTGGCCAATCTGGGGCTACCAGGATCACCTTCGCCTTGTCCTTCCTCGCCTTGAGTAACACCTTGTGGATCAAGGGAAATGGAGGAAAGGTGTAAAAGAGGCCTCGAGAAGGCATCCCCCCTGCAGCGAGCCCTGCTGAGGGGGGCCGGCATGGAACAGCCTCAGCTTGGTGTTCTCCCTGGAGGCAAACAGGTCCACCAACGGTTTGCCCCAACGAGAGAACAGGTAGTAAGCTACCTCTGGATGGAGAGACCACTCGTGGGATGTCTGGCCTAAGCGGCTGAGAGCATCCACCAGCTGGTTCGCGACTCCTGCCACATGGATGACTAGGAGATCCGCCTCCAGTCGACTGACGAAGGTCCAGATCCGGAGCGCCAACTTGCATAGCAGACGGGAGTGCGTGCCGGCCTGTTTGTTGAGGTAGTACATGGTCGTGGTATTGTCCATCTGGACTTGAACCACTTGACCCCGGAGCTGAGGAGCGAAAGCTGACAGAGCCAGTCTGACTACCCTGAGCTCCAACAGGTTGATGTGGCATTGGGACTCCTCTGGGGTCCAGAGCCCATGAGCTCTGTGGTCCCCCATATGGGCTCCCCAGCCCATGAGAGAGGCATCGGTCGTAGGGACAACCGTCGGCTCGGGGCGGACAAACAGGATCCCTTCCTGCAGATGACTCGGGACGGTCCACCATTGGAGAGCGTCCCACATCCTCTGGGTGACCGTGACCAGCTGGTCGAAAAGACTCTGAAGCTGAGACCACTGGGCGGCGAGCTCCCACTGGAGGGGGCGCATGTGCAGTCTGGCCCAGCGGACCACTGACGTGCACGCCGCCATGTAGCCCAGGAGGCACAGGAAGTCCCGGGCAGGGCGTGAGTGCCCAACCAAAAATGAGTGGGCAAAGGAGGAGAGAGCCTCCGCCCTGTCCGCCGGGAACCAAGCTCTGGCTTGACGAGAGTCGAGCTCTGCCCCAATGAAACCCATCACCTGAGAAGGTACGAGTTCCGATTTGGCCTCGTTGATCAGAAGGCCCAAGAGTGAGCAGGTTCGGAGGGTCAGGTCCCTGGACCTCTCCACCTCCTGAAGGGAGGATCCGCTAGGAGCCAATCGTCCAGGTAGGGGTATCACGAACCCCTGGCGCGAAGATGGGCTGCCACCACTGCAATGCATTTGGTGAAAACCCTTGGGGCCGATGACAGGCGAGCGGCATGGCTCTGAACTCGTACAGGGTCCGCCGACCCTGAGCGGAGGAACCGCTGATGAGACAGACGGATAGGGACGTGGAAAGCGTCCTGAAGATCCAGTGTGCAGAACCATGTTTAGCTCAGGGATGTGATATCTGATTTAGAGTTACCATCCGAAAGGTGCGAGACCTGAGATACCGATTCAGTCGTGCAGATCTAGAATGGGCGCAACCCCGTCGGTTTGGGCACCAGGAAATACCTGGAGCAAGCCTGGGTCTGAAGGAGGATCCATCACTCGGCCACCACCTCTTTGAGGAGGAGTAGCGCAATGTCATCTCGGAGGACAGACTGGGCGACTGAGATCCGCTCTCTCGTGGGGCACGGGCTCGGCTGGGCGGGTACCTGTCCGAATTCTAAGGGCAGACCCCGCCCGACCACTTCCAGGACCCATCTGTCCGTGGTGATACCGGACCAGGCAGAAACAAAGTGGCAGAGCCGGCGCCCCACGGGAGGACCCAGAACTGAAGTGGGTACGGGGGAGGACACCCCCGGCCCGTCACTGGGCAGGCTTAGAGGAGGAGGCACCTGGACCAGCACCTCGGCCTCCTTTGCGTGGCTGCTGGGGACCTTGCCTGGGCCTAGGGCGCCAAGCCTGAGCCTGCTGCTGTTGTTGACCCCCTTGGAAGGGTGGTTGTCTGACCGCAGGGGAAGACTGACGAAAGGGCTTCTTCCTGCGCTTCTGCTGGTTCTTACTTGAAGAACCCTTAGCAGATGTAGCATCTAAGGTGGCATTAGATTGCGCGATATGCTGCAGGTGACCTGCCACTCCTGGCCCGAAGAGGTCGGTGCCAAGGAAGGGCACATCAGCCAGCTTGTGCTGAGTATCAACGGGAAAGGAGGATAACCTCAGCCAAGCCCTGCGGCAAGTGGATACTGCTGCAGCTAGTGAACGGGCACAGAATCACCCGTCCAGAGCAGTCTGGAGTTGTTGTTGCAACAGCTCTGCCCTGGTCCTGACCTGCTTGACCGTGGTCTGCATGTCAGCTGGGAGGTGGGGAGAACTCGGTCAGCGACGCCAAGAGGGTGTGAGAGAAGTGTGCCATAATCACCGCTGAGCTTGCCTGACGAAGGCCCAAAGATGATGCAGCATAGACCTTCCGGGCCGAGTGGTCCATAAGTTTGGACTCTTTGTCTGGAGGGCGATCAGTATCGGCTGAGCTGCCCGTCCGCCTGAATACTGAGGCAGTCACAAGGCTTTCCGCCGCGAGGTGCTCAGTAAACCCAGCCAAAGACCCTGTGGGCACTGCATACTTGCGTGCCATGCGAGCAGATGGAGCTGGGCAGGAGGCTGGCGCTGCCAGAGTTCAAGGCCGGACCCATAATGGCTTGGCGTGGAAATGCCTCCGTGGGGTATCCCCCTCTTAAGGATATCCGTGAGGGATATTCCGCCTTTTTCTGGATAGGCTGTGGGCCATCCCGTCGTTTCAGAAATGAGCCGAGGATGCCCTGGAAGGAGGAAGCCCTTCTTCCAAGCCTGGCCGAAGCTCATCGAGAGAGTGAAGGCCAGCGTTATCGGAATCGGAGGGTCGATATAAAGGCTGCCCACCTAAGTCCCCTCGATGCGCCTAGGGCGATCAGGGGTGACGTATTGACAGTCTGTGGGGAGACCGAAGACTGTCGTGCCTCTGGAGGAATCCTCCGAGGGCAGCTAGTTGGAGGTTCCACCAAAATTGGTGGGGAACCTGAAACCAGTCAGGTGGAAGGCGCACGGAGCCCGAAGAGCCGGCACCGGGCAATGGTGTCTGGGCGGCGGCAAGAGGCTGAGGCCAGCGATAGCCGGACCCCGGAGGGAGCCGACTTTGACCTGCTAGCAGGAATTGCTGCCACATGAGATTCTCGCAGCCGACGAATTTTCGTCGAAGCCTCTCCTCGTCCGAGGAGGAAGGGGAACGATGGCGGGGCCTCTTGCGGGAGTGCTTGTGTCCTTTTTTAGGTCGATCAACCGAAGAGGACTTACTCCCTGATCGAGACCGACGGTGTCGGCTTTGTCGATCGGGAGAGACTGGGCTCGGTGAAAACCGAGGCTCCGGTTCTTTTCTCTCGATCGGGAGGCCCGCAAGGCGGGTCTCCTCGTCGGGGAAGGAGAGAATCGGCGTTCTCTCCAAAGAATCATCGACGGGAATCAGTGATAACGGCTCGATCGGGTCGAGAATAATCTCGGCCGGATCAGCCAACTCCTCGGCTTCTTCGCCCGGTGCAGGCGGAAGGTCTGAAAACCCAGCGGCCAAGGAGGCAATTTCGACTGAAGTCGAAACTTCGGACCGCTCCTGATCCCAGAAGCGTCTTCTTCGACTCGAAGAAGATTTAGGATCCTTTTTCTTTGAACGGGAAGAGTGCGAGCTCGAGGGCGCCTCACCCTTGGTAGGGAGAGACTGGCACAAATCCCGAAAGGATCCTGAGAAGGAAGAGCTCAGGTTGAGCGGCACGAAGAAACCTCGGCTAGCCGAGGCTTGAGCGGCTTCTTCCTCGAAGGCTGCCATGCGCTCGAGCTGCTCGGTGGATCCCGCAGCCGCGGAAACCGCCCACCTGGCCTCCTTGGATTTTACCAGTGGGTTGCGGAGCTCCGGTCTACCCAGCTTCAGGCGCGCCTGACGATCTTCCAGGACGTTGGGGTGGAAGGAAGCGCAAATGGAGCACTGCGAGGTATCGCGAATAGAACCGAGGCAGTAAACGCACGAGAGGTGGAGATCGGTGCGTGACATTTTCTGTCCGCAAGGACACCGGCGAAACCCGGGGGATGACTTGTCATCCATGTCCGAATCGGAGTCGTAAACTCTAACGAGTTTTAGAGCGAGAAGATGTGGTGAAAACCGTCGAAACGAATCCAGGGCCTCAACACTGCAGAAAGCACGAGGGAACCTGAATCTTCCAGCGGAAAGGAAGATCTGGCGTCATGGAGCGGAGCCGAGGTATTTACCACCCGGGTGGGTGGGAGGAGCCAGCTTGAAGACTTCCGGCAAGATTTAAAGGGGAAGGGACAATGCCAGACAGTGTGGATGAACAACATATCCACGCTCCTAGAACTGTAGTTTGTTTCTAATAACAATACTGCACTGCAGCTGCACTAAATCATACAGTAACTGTAGTTAGTTTGTTTCTGACAGGCGCCACAATGCTGCGCTGCAGCTGCACTGAATCACATAGTAACTGTAGTTAGTTTGTTTCTAACAGGCACCGCAGTGCTGCGCTGCAGCTGCTCTGAATCACACAGTAACTGTAGTTAGTTTTTAACAGACACCACAATGCTGCACTGCAGCTGCACTGAATCATGCAGTAACTGTAGTTTGTTTCTAACAGACACCACAATGCTGCGCTGCAACTGCACTTAATCATATAGTAACTGTAGTTAGTTTTCCCTTTTATTTTGCTCAATTCTGTTTACTTTTATCTTTTTAGTTACAGAGAGGGGACAAAAATAAAAACAATCCTCTCACTCCTTAGCATCCCCCTCAGTACTGGTCTGAGAAGGTCTTGGTACTTAATTTGTTTCCTTCCCTTAGCTTAGGCAAGACACATTTACAATGCACTAAATGCAGTACACTACACTTTGTACACTTTACGATTTTATTTTTATTTTACCCACTTTTTTTTTTTACTTCCTTTCCTTTTCACAGACTCGGCAAAATAAAACCACAACCCTTGCTCTGTCTCCTACTCCTCTCTCTCCAAGTAGTTACAGTACTATACTTGTGGTACTAGAGTCAGCTAGTAGCTACTAGCTAAAACTAGGCATCTTTTTTCTCTTAATTTGGGCACAAAAAACAAACTGCAGGTTGCCAGCTTGTAACTACAGTGCTGCACTGTCTGCTGCATATTTTCTTTTATTTGCTTCTTGTTTCGGTCTGACTAGGCGCACGGCACCCACTGCAGTTGGTTTGATTTCGCTCACAGATAGTCACCCAGGACTTCTGCTTCTGCCTGCCGTGCAGTATCTTGTGGCATCTGTCTGATCTCAATGAGATTGTTCTATTTACATATATACATGATGAAAAAATTACTCACCTTACTAATGTTGTTTCTTTTAATGGAGTCTTGCTATATTATGACATATGCAGTATAACCCCAGGTTAGAACTGCTCCAGAGTTGAAAGAGTTAACTTTCCATGCAGGGCATGGAACCTTGAGCGCGAACTTGGTTGAACACTCTGTCTGTTGAAGCTCAAACTTAAACTGTCAGATATTTACGAACAAAAACTCACTAAGGTTCTGTGTGGAAGCCATAAACCTACACTAGCCCACTGGCTACTAACTACAAAAACGCATTTTTGTTCTTGATCCCAAAACAAAGACTCAAGTCAGAGTTCAAAAAGAAAAACAAGCTAACACCTAAGCACCTAAGAAGGGTGAAATAAAGTGGGCATCTATGAAGTGCCAACATTGCACTGCCCACCCACATCCCAAAAGTAGAGGTTCTGAGAGGGGCAGGCTGGGGGGGAGGTCATAATATAGCAAGACTCCATTAGAAGAAACAACATTACTAAGGTGAGTAATTTTTTCTTCAAACAACATGAAGTCTTGCTATATTATGGCATATCCAGATTACACAGCAGTACCTCCATGGAGGAGGGACAGAACCTACTTAGGAAATAGGCTCTGAAGCACAGCTGTGCTAAATCGAGCATCACTCCTAGCCTGGATATCCAGAGTAATGCTTAGTAAAAGTGT
Source organism: Neoceratodus forsteri (assembly GCA_016271365.2). Classification (NCBI taxonomy): domain Eukaryota; kingdom Metazoa; phylum Chordata; order Ceratodontiformes; family Ceratodontidae; genus Neoceratodus; species Neoceratodus forsteri. Next base: position 1,139,689,555 of record CM028133.1, read on the forward strand.
GAACTGTTTTCCAGGTAGCTGCTTGACATATCTCTAGGATAGGAATGTCCTGGCAGCCAGAGCGCAGCTGTACCTCTGGTAGAGTGAGCCCTCAGGCCTGAGGGAGGAATCTTACCCAGTTGCTCATAGCAAAATTGGATACAAGAGACAATCCACCTGGCAATGGATCTTTTAGTGGCAGGTTTCCCTTTACCGACCTCACCATAAGTGAGGAACAATTGGAGGGATTCAAACCTGTGACCCTTGGTACGTTCTATATAGTAACTAAGGGCTCTTCTGACATCTAAACTGTGCAATCTCCTCTCGCCAGAGGAGGAATGGTCAGTAAAGTACACAGGAAGAGACATGGATTGATTAAGGTGGAAGTCTGAAACCGAACTGAGCACTTCCCTGATGGTGTCGGTTCGGACGGAACCGGGGAAAGAGACTGGACAATTTGAATAGCTTTAGCTATTTCCTCAGCGGTTGGAGAAAGAACTTTTGGCTCCACACTAGCTGACTTTCTAGCCCTTTTAGATGGAACTGGCTCCTCAGAGCTGGCTCTTCGTTTGCCCGAGAAAGTATCGCCCTGGTCAGAGGGCACTCCCTCAGGTTCGGTTGGAACCGAACCGGGCTGGCCATCCGGGTCAGCGGACTTTTTGGCCTCCCTTTCCCTGAGCCTACCAACTCTCTTTTCCACGGTGGCAGCAGGAAAATTCTTACAAATCTGGCAGTCTGCATTGAGGTGGTCAAACCCCAGACAATATACACAGGTGGTGTGTGGGTCAGCCTTAGCAAAGGCTTCCCCACAGAGGCCACAGTGCTGAAACCCAGTGGGTCCGGTTTTTCTTTTGGATTTCTCAGACATAGTGCCAGCCTAACCAAAACTTACCTGTTAATGGCAATCCGCCAAGCAAGACTCTCTTATCCATTCCCAACCATGTCACGGGTCGTGGAAAAAAACGTAATAAAATCTGTTTTTTTTTAGAACCGATAAGAACCGGGAACCGCACTCTAAAGGACTAGAAAGTAAATTTAAAACCAATCTGATCGGTTCAAACTGAACCGAAACAGACGTTTACAAGTTCCACACAGAAGAAATAAACATAAGCCTATCTATTACTTACAAAACCACAGACAGAGCTTGAACCGACCGATTGCGGTTTAATTTCGGTAAATAAACCGAGAATTACACTTTTAAACCGACAAACGAACCGAGCAGCAGGAGAAATCTCCGGAGCGACTGTTCAGTGAGGCGGAGTAAAGAATCGGACAGTTTAAGTTTGAGCTACAACAGACAGTGTTTTCAACAGAGCTCACGCTCAAGGTTCCATGGCCTGCATGGAAAGTTAACTCTTTCACCTCCGGAGCAGTTCTAACCTGGGGTTATACTGCATATGTCATAATATAGCAAGACTTCATGTTGTTTAAATGGAAATTACATACTTACCGTAATTATTGATCTTCTTGGACAGTCTCCATCACTCATTCACACTAGTGGGATAGCGCCGGACGCGCTAGGACCCAGCGGGAGACAAAATTTTTCTGAAGGGCGGCGCGGTAGGACCACGCATGCGAGACTGACTCGCGCCTGTGTAGGCTATCTCGGGGTCGACTCTCCAACCGCCTCAGTACCTTTTCGACCAAGGAGGTGCAGCGTAACTAATGAGAATAACTCATTCTGAGTTTGTGGGCCTGAGAGGGCCCAGATGGCCTTTGTAAGAAAGGTCAAAGAACAATGTCTTCACAATCCGAACCATAGGCCATGAAGACCAGGAAAGAAAAACGAGTGAACCCAGGGGATGGTGGGTGGGCGTGTGAATGAGTGATGGAGACTGTCCAAGAAGATCAACAATTACGGTAAGTACGTGATTTCCATATCTTCCTGGACTAAGTCTCCATCACTCATTCACTAATCAGGAAAGATGCCGAGCTAAAATCAACAACCCTGAGTAGAGTTGGTAGGAGATAGGGTTCACTCGGAAAGGACAGCCAAGGACTGTCCTGTTAATAAAAGAGCTGTCTTGTAAGAGCATCTATAACATAGTGCCTACAAGATAAACGCTCGAGTTGTAACTCGTCACCTTGCCGACAACAACGGGCAAAAAATTAGAGTCTGCCAGGCAGCCGCAACTACTCTAGGAGAGCGGCAAGAACCTGGCCTCACAATCTGATCTAGGACCAAAATTAATAGTGTCAAAGACATGCACTAATCTAATGTGAAGGACCTCAGGAGCTGCAAGAGCCGGAGGTAAAGTATACAGGTTCAGGGTAGTATGACTGTATGTGAATATTTGCGAAGCTACCTTAGAAAGAACCTACTCGACCAATGGTCAAGAAAGAAGCATGTCATCTGTTAAGCTGGAGCAAACATGGAAGTAGGAATCTAAGTTCCGACTTGCTGAAGAGTCACTTCTGTTGCTGCAAGGCTCTGATCAGGAGAAGAAAGCCTGATTAAAAAACAAAAAGGGGACTAACAGACTGGTTAGATGCCTAGGTTTTAGAAATACCTCGGAATAAGAAAAATTCTCTAGAGAAAAGAGGTGAGCTATACCACCGCTGGATCGGACTGCCCCCTAGGGGTAGAAGAAAACAGGTCCTCTTTACTGAGGTTTAGAGACGACCGCCTCAGGGTTGAGGCGGAACCTGATCAGATCCAAGTGTGGTATCGGGAAATTCCAACTAGGCCCTGTGCTGTGATAATTCTGACCCCCCTTTTTTTAAATATCATTAGTCCGAGCCTGACAAGGTTGCTGGCTGCTATTTGGCAAGGATTGCCTGATACAGAAATGACAAGGATGTCATCCCTCTGAGGAGCAGGAGGAGCCTGAAGATCCTTAACTGAACCCCTGACTGGACTAATAATAGACAGAGAGATGTTAACTACCTGTGGCGAAGCAGCCACCAGAGGGGCAGCATCAAAAACGGGCTGTATACCCCTATTAAAGGAGCGGGACAGTCTGTGCAGCTCCCGACCATTGAATTAAAATGTTCCAAAGAGTGTAATTGTCTTGACCACAGAAAAAGTCTAGATGCAGAGGTATATAGTCCACAGATCCAGTCTGAACACTATGGTGGACCCCATAAATGAACTACTAAAAGAGCTTGCATCACAGATTCTGATGATGAGAGGGCGTGTCTTTCAGTATATAAAATGAGTCATCCGCTGTATCACTGACCAGAAGGACAGGGAGAGACTCATCCAGATGCCTTTCTACCACAGAAGGACCCCAGAAAGAGGTCTCGGTTAGAGCCACTAGAGACTCCACCACCAGGAAGGGTGTCGAGCAGCTTGACACCACATAGGGGGCTGAGAAAGTGCTGAGCGGAATGAGAGATTCCACTGACAGAAACAGAACAGAAGAGTCCCATCAGTGGAAAATCGCTGGATGAGGAGATCCGATGCAGACCGCCACCCACTAAAATGTGTGGAAATAATCCGAGAATAGGAATTAATTCCATGAAACATCCCAACACAAGCCCTCGGGAAGAGAGGTCTGCAAACACAGATCTTTCCCAAGTTCTGTCAGACAGCACCAACTGGCACCCCGCGCACTAGCATCACTCGTGGCACAGGAGGGCACCAAGCAGTAACCATGCCAACTTGAGAGACACCAGAGGGTACCCGCAGCAGAACCTGCAGGTATCCTTGGTACCAATGGCAACAATGGCACGCAAGGGCACCCCCGACGCCCATGGCACCCAAGAAACCCATGGCACCCATGCCATCCATGGGTGCACAGTGTCACCCGCAGCACCTGCGGGTGCCCGTCGCCGCCCACGGCACCCATGAGAGCTCGGCGCCATCCACGGCGCCACCTGCGGGTGCACGGCGCCATCCTCGGCACCCGTGGGTGCCTGCGGGCGTCAGTGGCACCATGAGACACCCACAGCACTGCTAGCGGCGCAGACAATGAAGCACCCACGGCAGCGAGCACAGCTGAGCCACAGCACCGAGCACGGCGCCGACTGCAGCACAGAGCCGACAACAGACTGAGCACAGCTACCACTGGCACCCAGCACGGTGGCCGACCATGCACCAGCACACGACTGCAGCACCCAGTACGGTGCCAAGCATGGCGCTGAGTCCCGGCGCCAACCCAAACACCAGCGGTGCCGTCTATGGCACCCATGCCAAACCAGAGGCATGGCACTGGACCTGCGGCACCACCAAACTTATCGGGCGCAACGCCAGGAAAAACACCATGGAAAGCCAATGGAAAAGAAGAGAAGGGTGGTGCCTGTGCCGGCCCCTGCATGGAAAAGGAGAGGGGGGTAGGCACGAGGGGCTGACAGGATGGCGAAGGCACCAAGAGGGCACCATGCTCATTCAGATCCAATTGACCCGACTCTGGTCCAACGGCTCCAAGGCCCCGAAACCAGGAACACAACCAGGAAAAAAGGAGTCAAACCCCCTGCTCCACAGGAGCGGCCCAGAGGTGAAACTGCTTACCGGAACTCCAACGAGGACAGAGATGGAGTCGAGAATGCAGCTGTTAGGAGCGGGGCCAAGGGGGAACCCACGAAAGTCGGTTCAGGCCTATCGCCCTTACCAACGAACAATCCTCGTGCAGACATACCAACAGGCAACCTCAAGCGGCACCGATTCTTCTTTCCCAAATGAAGAAGAAGAGCTCAAGGCTAAGCAGAGCTGGATCCCTGGCACCGCCAGATTCGTGCTTCGGTGGACTGTCCTCCCCGCCGAGCACAGGACTGTCCACAGTCAGACCTCCCCCCATTACTTAAGGGTGGCGGACCGGGCACAGCCCCTCTGCCATAACAACTTTCAAACGAAGTCTTCCTACCGTCACCACTACCGTCTAAGGACGACTCCGTGGATGGCAGGAAAGAATTTTCATAATCTTCTTATTCGTGAAATAAAAAATTACTACTAAATAGTTAAATTAAACGTTAATTTAAACACTAAAAGCTGCTGTTGTATAGACAAAACGTTGACTCTGGCAGGCAATGACGTCGACATCAAAGCGCACTCGGCCAGCGGGAGAAAAGGAACTGAGGCGGTTGGAGGGTCGACGCCGAGATAGCCTACACAGGTGTGAGTCAGTCTCGCGGTGCCGCGCGTGCGTGGTCCTACCTCGGCGCTGGCCCTTCAGAAAAATTTTGGCTCCCACTTGGTCCTAGCGCCTCCGGCGCTATCCCACTAGTGTGAATGAGTGATGGAGACTTAGTCCAGGAAGATCTAGTAAGCCAGCCTGCCTCCTACTGGAATAGGGGAGTTGACCTGGACTGAAACATCAGGGTGCCTATTTGGCAGAAGCCTTGGTCTGGGAACAGGATGCAGCCCTGCTCATCCCCCCTCCTACCTCTCCCTCAAAAGAACACCCTCTGTGGGAAGGGAGAGGAGGCCTGGGCTTGGTAAAAAGGCCTGCCCCTGCCCCTAGACTGCTGCTTCTGAGGAATGGCTTGCCTTTCTTTGGCCTGCGCACTCATGTAGGCGGCCCTGTACTCATCCATTTTCGTCATGCAACCCTGTCTGCTCCCCAGAGAATTATTCACCACAGGAAAAATCGATGGCCTTAGCCTGGGTGTCCTGAGAAAGGCTAGTACATCTGAGCCAAGCAAATCTCCTAAGAGATACAGATGTAGCCATGACTCTTGAGGCCCCAGCCACATCATTAGAGTCTACAGCAGCATGGAATTGTACCTTGGATGCCTCAGTTCCATCAGCAGCCACCTCCTCCAGCTCTCTGGCTAGCTAAGGGGGGGAGGCCTGTTTAGCCAGTTCCAGAACAGTATCCCACCTGGACTTCTGGTACCTGGCAGTGTAGACCATATAATTAGCCAAGTATTGTTTCTTGGCCATGGCACCCACCTTCCTGGAATCTTTATCTGGGGAGGGGTGAAGCCAAAGGAATATTAGCCCTGTCACAGACTGCAGCCTGCACTACCCCAACATGGCTACAATGACTGTATAAAAACTCCGTACCTGAGCCTGATATTATGTACCTCCTGTCCATTCTCTTATCCACAGGAGGTAAGGAGTTGGGTGTTTGCAAAATCTTTTGTGTCTGTTTCTCTAGAGATTTATGTAGAGGGACAGACAATCTCTTGGACTCCGGGATGTCCATCATTTCAACAAAATCAGGCTCTTCTTCCTCCATAGGAAGCTGGAGAGTTTCCGCCACTTTTTTGTGGAACATAAATTGGGAAGGGGACTCAGAAAGCCTGGGAGGGGAGACATTGGAAGGCCTGTTTGGGGAGACGTCCGGTTCATTAGGCACATCAAGACCTCCAAAGTCGTTATCATCATTATCCTCTGGATACTCTTCGTCTCCCTTCCATTCCACTTCCTAATATGCATCCGGATCGTAATCCGATGGAATTCGATCTGACCGAACTGACCGCCTAACCGGCGGCAACGGTTCGGACGGAACCAGGCAAAGCGGCTGAACAATACTGATCGCTTTGGCTATTTCATCGGCGGTTGGAGTATACAGTACCGGATCCAAACCGGCCAACTTCTTTTTTCTTTTAGCCAGTACCGACCCCTCAGAGTTGGATCTCATTTTGCCCGAGGAGGTATTGCCCAGGTCAGTGAGCACCTCCTCAGGTTCGTCCGGAACCAGGCTGACCATCTGGATCAGCTGACTTCTCGGCCTCTTTTTTCTTCTGCCTACTCAATCTTTTTTCCAGAGTGGCTTTGGGAAAAGTTTTACATATTTGGCAGCTGTTTTGAGGTAGTCAAACCCCAGACAATAAACACAGGTGAGGGAAGGGTCAGCCTTGGCAAAGGCCTCCCCACACTCAGAACAGTGTTGAAACCCAGTGGGACCATTTTTTTCTTGGGTTTCTCAGACATGGCCACACTACAAAAATTACCCTTTACAGCTTTCAAGCCAGGTAATACTCCCCTAACGGTTACCAACCGTGTCACGGGCTGTGAAAAAAAAACAGATAAAGTCTGTTTTTTTAAAACCGATAGGAACCGGACACCAGTACTAAATCCCAGATGAAATTCAAACACAAACAATGGTTCGGATTCCAAACAGACCGACCTATTGGAAAGAGAAGAAAGAAAAAATTACTCACCTTAGTAATGTTGTTTCTTCTAATGGAGTCTTGCTATATTCTGACATAAGCAGTGAGTCCCAACCTTCAAACTGCCCCGGAGATGAAAGAGTTAACTTTCCATGCAAGGCATGGAACGCTGAGCTCGAGATCGGTTGAGACTCTGTCTGTCTGTTCTTCAAACTCAAACCGTCAGATCTTTACGAGCTAAACTCACTAAGGTCCTGTGTGGAAGCTGTAAACCTACACTAGCCAACTGGCTACTAAACATAAAAACACATTTTTTGGTCCCAACACAAAGACTCAAGTCAGGAGACCCAAAAATGAAAACACAACAACCATTCATCCCAAAAAAGAAGGGGTGAAACAAAAAGGGTGGGCACCTACTAAGTGCCAACACTGCACTACCCACCCACATCCCAAAAACAGAGGTTCTGAAAGGGGCAGGCGGGGGGGGGGAGGTCAGAATAAAGCAAGACTCCATTAGAAGAAACAACATTACTAAGGTGAGTAATTTTTTCTTCAAACATGAAGTCTTGCTATATTCTGACATATGTCAGACTACAAAGCAATACCTCCATGGAGGAGGGACAGAACCTACTTAGGGAATAGGCTCTGAAGCACAGCTGTGCCAAACCGAGCATCACTCCTAGCCTGGATGTCCAGGGAGTAATGCTTGGCAAAAGTGTGAACTGTTTTCCAGGTAGCTGCTTGACATATCTCTAGAATAGGGATGTCCCTGGCAGCAGCCAGGGAAGCAGCTGTACCTCTGGTAGAGTGAGCCCTCAGGCCTGAGGAAGGAACCTTACCCAGTTTTTCATAGCAAAATTGGATACAGGAGACAATCCACCTGGCAATGGATCTTTTAGTGGCAGGTTTCCCTTTACCAACCTCACCATAAGTGAGGAACAGTTGGAGGGAGTCAAACCTGTGACCCTTAGTACGCTCTATGTAGTAACTAAGGGCTCTTTTGACATCCTAACTGTGCAGTCTCCTCTCGCCAGAGGAGGAATAGTCAGTGAAGTACACAGGAAGAGACAAAAATTGATTAAGGTGGAAATCTGAAACCACCTTAGGCAAGACCTTCTTGTTAGTCCTGTGGACCACCTTATCTCTATGAAAGGAGATAAAATCAGGCTTCACTGACAAAGCTTGTAATTCACTTATGCGTCTGGCAGAAGTGATGGCTACCAAAAACACAGTCTTCCAAGTCAAGTACTTAAGCTCTGCTGAAGATAAAGGCTCAAAAGGGGGTTGCATAAGCTGAGCAATGCAAACATTGAGGTCCCAGGCAGGGGCAGGGTCCCTGAATAGAGGGCTGGTGTGAAGCAATCCCTTGAAAAACTTGGAGAAATCAGGGTGAGCTGAGAGCGAACAGGGCTTACCTGCTGAAACAAAAGCAGACAGCTGCCAGATGCACTTTGGGCACATCCAGACTTTCAAATCCACATTCACTCTCCTCATACTTCTCTTCCCCCTCCTCCAGTTCATAATATTCTTCTAAATCACACTCTTGAACCGGTGCAACCCGTGAACAGCTTCCTAGCGGTGCGGTTCGGTCGAGAATCGAGGAAAGCGACTGGACAATTTTGATCGCTTTGGCTATTTCTTCAGCGGTTGGAGAGGAAAGTTTTGGCTCCACACCAGCTGATTTTCTAGTTCTTTTTGCTGGAACCGACTCCTCAGAGTCGGATCTCCTTTTGCCCGAAGAAGTCTTGCCCTGGTCAGAGAGCACTCCTTCTGGTTCGGTTTGAACCAAACCGGGCTGGCCATCCGGTTCAGCGGACTTTTTGGCCTCCCTTTCCCTGAGCCTACAAACTCTCCTCTCCAGGGTAGCTGCAGGAAAATTTTTACAAATCTGGCAGTCTGCATTGAGGTGGTCAAACCCCAGACAGTAAACACAGGTGCTGTGGAGATCAGCCTTGGCAAAGACTTCCCCACACACACTACAGTGTTGAAACCCAGTGGGCCCGGTTTTTCTTTTGGGTTTCTCAGACATAGTGCCAGTCCTATCCAAACTTACCCATTTATGGCAATCCGCCAGGTAAGACCCTCTTATCGGTTCCCAACCGTGTCACGGGTTGTGGAAAAAACCATAATAAAATCCGTTTTTTTTTAGAACTGATAAGAACCGGTAACCACACTCTAAAAGTACAATTTAGGATTTTTAAACACTTGATTGGTTCAAACCGAACCGATGAACCGTTTACAAGTTCCACACAGAAAGATAAAATAACCTATCTAGTACTCACAAATACCACAGACAGAGACTGAACCGACAGGTTACGGTTTAATTTCGGTCGAAAACCGAGAAAATGGCACTTTAACCGACAAAATGAACCGAGCAAAAGGAGAAATCTCCGGAGCGACTGTTCAGTGAGGCGGAGTAAAGAATCTGATGGTTTGAGTTTGAAGAACAACAGACAGAGTCTCAACCGAGCTCAAGCTCAGCGTTCCATGCCTGGCATGGAAAGTTAACTCTCATCTCCGGGGCAGTTCAAAGGTTGGGACTCACTGCATATGTCAGAATATAGCAATACTTCATGTTGTTTGAAAAACAACTTCCACAAATAACAATATCACTACCTATCTATAACACTACCTGTACGGTAGACAGAGACTTGATACCGAAAAATAAGAAACTGGTTGAACAATAATGTTTTTTAACTTTTCCCACACCGAAGCAAAGGAGAGATCTCCAGAGCAGCTTCATAGTTAGGCAGAGTAAAGAATCTGACGGTTACACTGAGACGTACCAGAGACAGAGGTTTGAAAACCAAGCTCGAGCTCAACTTCTATGTTGCTGCATAGAGTTAACCCTTTCCTCTCCAGGGCAGTGCTGGGGCTAACTGCATATAGTCAGACTGCAGCAAGACTTCATGTTGTTTGAATGAAGGCCTCAACATCAACCCAAGCAATGATGGGACGAGCGGAGAGACTCGGCGCCTGGTCTATCCTCCCGGCTGGTATGGAGCCTTAGAGCATTTGGTTAATATAAATGTACAGAACAGGTTGTTGAAAGGCTTTCGGGGGAGGGGGCAGGGGGAGTTAAGAAGCAGTTTGGAAATAAATCAGACATCATATCACACTCCAGCTGTGAGTAAAGGAACTCGGACTTTGAGGACAATTCTGTTTAAAATAAGCTGTTTAAAAGGATATCTAAAATGAAAACATTCTTCTAGCACTATTAGTAAGAAAGTCACAAGAACGGATCTGGGGACTGTATCGACCAGGGGCGAAGCTACAAGGGTGCAGTAGGTGCAGTGGCACCTGGCCCACGAAGGTTTGAGGGGCCCAAATCATAATTTGATGTTTATTCAAAACTGGGAGGGCCCTGTAACATCATCTTGACACCCAGGCCCTTGGGAATTTGCTATGCCACTGGGGGCGGGGGAGGGCTAGCACCTGCTATGTGCAAGGGATAAAAGGATCACACCATAAAGACATGAGGGAAGCACTCCAAACACTGAATTTGTTAAAACAGGATGCTCAACTACAGAGGAGGGGAGGCGAGAGCGAGTTATAAAACATGTTTTCCATGTTAACGCAGTACCCTCCCCTCTCTGTTGATTAATTAAAGGGCTAACAAGGGAATCGTGTATCTCTCCGAGAGCAAGACATGAATGGCTGCCACTCTTGCGGCTGATGCTGGTACTGTCTCAGGAGGGAGGGCACAGACCCGTGAAATATCCCGACGAGGCTCCGCCCAAAACATCAGCCAGGGCAAAGTGTCCCGAATGGAACATTACCCAGCATGGGATTAAAACACCATGCTGACCAAGGAAGCAAAATCATACCAGGCTGGGAGGCTTTCCAACCTGGAATTTATTTATTTATTTGAACAAGTCGGATTTACAACCTTTGATTCAGGGACTCATTTACAAAGGCACCTCGTCGCAGGGAGGGCAAGACAATAGGACATTGTGCAGATACAACATTGGACAACATTACAGATGCAGACACTGAACACAGAATACACAAAGTTACATGTCGGTATAAAGTACAGTTGGAAAAGCCATGCACTACAATCTGTAATTTTGGAAAGTGCAAAGAATAAAAAAGATCCCCAGATCTGGGAAAGGTTTACAAGAGCAAACAGGGAGGAGACAGAGTTGTGGTTTACACATAACGTACTGTTCCCTCTTACAAGATGAGAACACTCACTTAAAATGTTATGTTTGTAAAATAGTGTTTACAGAGCAGTTTGTTATAACTAGACAAGTTATACTCCCACCTAGTGGAGAAAGTTGGAATTTTGTTAGTACTTTTCAACACTTTAGGTCTAAGTTAAAAGACCCGATGAAATTGTACGAGCAAGAAAGGCACAACTACAGACCACAAGGAACAGTAGTAGACTCTCATGTTTACAACAGTAGGTAACTATTACAACAGCTAAGACTATTAATTTGGCAGATACTTCTAACTGGGACGAGTGCAATGAAAAGAAACTTAGACCCAGATAGGACTGGGAAGCCAGTTAGAAAAACCCAGAAACCCCACAGAACTAGATATGGCTTATATTAAAACTAAAGCAATGTCATATAATATTAATGGAATAAACCACCCCATTATAAGAAAACAGCAGGGGGAGATCAAAACTTAGTTTTAAACAGGAGAATGGACTCCACAACCGGAATCCCAACTTCTGAACGCAGGACAGCCGCTCAGTTTGCTAGACTTATGGGAGACTGCGGAATGGTGGGCGTGTGGAGGGAGACTGTGGAATGGTGGGCGTGTGGAGGGAGACTGCGGAATGGTGGGCGTGTGGAGGGAGACTGCGGAATGGTGGGCGTGTGGAGGGAGACTGCGGAATGGTGGATGTGTGGAGGGAGACTGCGGAATGGTGGATGTGTGGAGGGAGACTGGCCAATGGAAAATCATGTACACAAATGCTCACAACCTGGGAAATAAGATCCCAGACCTGCAGGCAATAATGTCAGAGGCTAAACTGGACATAGTAGCAATTAGTGAGACGTGGTTTACCAGTAACCACACTTGGGAGACTTCAGTACCTGGCTATGTATTGTTCAGAAGAGACCGAGGTGCAAAAAGGAGGGGGAAGAGTGGCCCTGTATGTCAATGAAAATATTAAAGCTACAGAAATTCAGAATACACACAAGGAGCCAGAAGAACTGTGGGTCACCCTGGAAACAGGAAATGGGACAGCCATAAGAACTGGGGTTGTCTACAGGCCCCCAGACCAGGGGGAGGACACAGACACATTACTGTTAGAAGATATACGAAACATGACAGCTAAAGGGGAGGTTCTGATAATGGGAGACTTCAACATGCCGGATACAGATTGGTCAATACCAGCAGGAACATCTACCAGAACTGGACACATAGTGGATTCCCTGAGGGGGACGGCCTTAAACAACTGGTACAGTAATCCATGAGAGACAGGGCTATCCTAGATCTAGTACTGACTAACAAGGAAGGGATCACAGATCTCCAGGTAGAAGGTCACCTGGGGGCCAGTGACCATCACATGGTGTGGTTCAATTTGGCTACTACATCTAAATCATCCCATTCCAAGGCAAAAATATGGGACTTCAGAGGAGCTGACTTTGATAAGATGGCCAACAGAGTTAAGCTAGCCCTGGCAAAAGAAACACAGGTGAGGGGTACAGGCAAAGTGGGCTAGCATTAAGGATACAATACTTGAAGCAACATCCCATTGTGTTAGACAGAAAGGAAGTGAAAAGAAGAAGGAAACCACTTTGGTTCTCAAATACAGTAGCAGAAAAGGTCAGAGCCAAAAGGCTGGCCTTCAGGAAATATAAAGGAACACAGCGGGATGAAGATAGGGAGGCATACCAAACTGCCCTAAGGGAAGCAGGAAAGGCAGTAAGGCAGACAAAGTCCCAAACTGAGGAAAACTAGTACGAACAGTAAAAGAAGGTGACAAGACTTTCTATAGATACATTAGTGAAAGGAGAAAGTCCAGAGGGGATTGCTAAGCTTAATGGAGAAAAGGGAGCATGTGAGGAGGAGGACCCTGTAAAGGCATCTATCCTAAATAGACACTTTGCTCAGTATTTACTGAAGAGAAGGTGGGCAGGGCCCACAGCTCAGCATCATGGACACAGCGGGAGGAGGTGAGCACTACTCCTTCACAAAAGAAAGGGTCCTACAAGAGCTTGCTAAGCTCAGGGTGGATAAGGCAATGGGACCTGATGGCATACATCCCAGGGTACTTAAGGAGCTAAAGGTGGAACTAGCAGAGCCATTAGCAGAACTGTTTAGTGAGTCTCTGAGCACAGGAGAGGTCCCAGAAGACTGGAGAAGGGCTCATGTGATCCCGCTCCACAAGAGTGGCAGCAGGGAGGAGGCGGGGAACTACAGACCAGTCAGTCTTACCTCAGTAGTGGGCAAGATTATGGAGGCACTCCTTAAGGAAAGGATAGTGCAACACCTGGAATCCATAGGGGCACAGAATCCAAGACAGCATGGGTTCACAAAAGGAAGGTCCTGTCAAACTAATCTCATAGATTTCTTTGACTGGGTAACCAGAGTGGTGGACCAAGGGGGAGCAGTTGATGTCGCCTATCTTGACATCAGCAAAGCTTTTGACACTGTTCCACATAGAAGATTGATAAATAAGCTGGGTAGGCTCGGGGTGGGTCAGAAGTTGGTCAACTGGGTGGCAAACTGGTTGACGGACAGAAAACAGAGAGTGGTGGTAAATGGTATACAGTCAGAAGAGATGCAAGTCACAAGTGGGGTACCTCAGGGATCAGTCCTGGGGCCAGTCCTCTTCAACATCTTCATTAGTGACCTTGCAGATGGACTAGAGGGTAAGGCTTGTCTGTTTGCAGATGACACCAAGATCTGCAACAGAGTAGATGATCCAGATGGGGTGGGCAGAATGAGAAGAGATCTGGATAAACTAGCAAAATGGTCAGAAGAGTGGCAACTGGGATTTAATGCAAAGAAGTGCAAAATCATGCACATAGGGAAGAGAAACCCTGAAGCCACCTATAGCCTGGGAGGGGAGTTGCTAGCAGTCACAAAGGAAGAGAGAGACTTGGACATCATCATCACTGATGACCTGAAATCATCCAAGCAGACCTCTAAAGCAGTAGGTAAGGCTAGTGGGGTGTTAGGGTGTATTAGTAGGGGTATCACAAGTCGTAAGAGGGAGGTAATAATCCCTCTTTACAAGACACTGGTTAGGCCCCATCTGAGTACCTGCGGGACTATTGGAGGCCACACCTTCACAAGGACATTAACCTAATTGAGGCAGTCCAGAGAAGGGCAACCAAAATGGTGCAAGGACTGCATCAGAAGACATATGAGGACAGATTAACAGAGCTCAATATGTATACCCTTGAGCAAAGGAGGGAGAGAGGTGATATGATCGAGCATTCAAACACCTTAAGGGCATTAACAAGGTGAAAGAGTCTAACATGTTTAAATATAAGAAAAATAGCAGGACAAGAGGACACAGCATGAGATTAGAGGGGGGCCGATTAAGGGGGAATGAGGAAATTCTTTTTCACAGAAAGGGTGGTGGATGCATGGAATGGCTTACCACAAGAAGTGGTGGCTATGAATACAGTGCAGGGCTTCAAACAGGCATGGGATAGGCATAAGGGAGCAATACAAATGACTATGAATAGATAGGTCACTGACAGAGCAAAGGCCGATGGCACATTTATAAGGCAGAAAAAGAAATGGGCAGACTGGATGGGCCTTGAGGTCCTTATCTGCCGTCAACTTCTATGTTTCTATGGAGACTGCGGAATGGTGGGCATGTGGAGGGAGACTGCGGAATGGTGGGCGTGTGGAGGGAGACTGCGGAATGGTGGGCGTGTGGAGGGAGACTGCGGAATGGTGGGCGTGTGGAGGGAGACTGCGGAATGGTGGGCGTGTGGAGGACAAAGCGCCCCAGGGCTAAAGGCTACACATACTACTTTCCCAGGTACAAAATCTACTCAAAATTGGATATGTTTTTTACGTATAGTAGGGATATCTCCCTCATTCACTCCATGTGGGTGGGCACAGCCACTCTTTCAGACCAGCAACCCATTTTTTAGAGACTGATTTACAACTTCTGGAAAAAACAACCCACTGGAAAGTAAAGACAAGTCCGCTGAGGGAGGAGCAGGTCAAGGAGGTGATTGGGAAGGAAGCAGGGAGCATGCCCCAAATATTATGGGACACGATGCAAACTATGATAGGCGGAAATTAATATCTATTGCAGGTTGTGAGAAAAAAGAAAGGGAAAAGCAAATGAGTACCCTCTTAGAACAGTTAAGGTCACAGGAAACACAGCAGACAAATCAATGGCGTAAGGAAAGGGCCACAGAGATTAAAACAATTTAAAATAAAATACAGAAATTAAATAACATAGAAACAAAAAAGCCCCTACATTACCTAAAACAGACATCCTATGAAGGAGGAGCTAGAGCATACGAACATACGAATTGCCAGCAGAAACAGACCACCAGGTCTAAGTCTGCTCGAGTGTGCAGCCAACACCCCCAGTCTGCAGCTGCCCCAACCACATTCCCTTTTGTCATCCCACTGCCACCCCCTACCCTCACCCTCCCCTGTTCCCTGATGACCCTCCCCTTCTTAATTTAAAGACCCCATCTGCTCCATCCTTATTGATTCCCCTCAGATACTTGAATGTCTCTATCATGTCCCCCCTGTCCCTTCTGTCCTCCAGGGTATACATATTTAGGTCCCTCAGCCTGCTGTCATAGTCTCTCCCCTCCATTCCACATATTGTCTTGTTGCCCTCCTCTGCACCCGCTCCAGCAGCCTGATATCACGCTTTAGGTATGGTCTCCAAAACTGCATACAATACTCTAAGTGCGGCCTTACCAGCGACCTGTAGAGGGGCAAGATCACCTCGCTTCTCCTGGATGAAAAACCCCTCGCCATGCACCCCAGCATTTTGTTCACTTTTGCAGCCACTCTCCTGCACTGGGCAGTGTTGTTCGTGGTCCCTGTTATTACCCCAAGGTCCTTCTCCTCCTCAGTGATCCCCAGCTTAACTCCCACAGCTTAACTCCCCCCCCCCCCAGCCAGTATTCTCCTTGGGTTCTTCACCCCAAAGTGCATAACCTTACACTTCTTTGCATTGAACCCCAGCTGCCACCTCTCTGACCACTCCTCTAGTCAGAAGCCCCCTGCAACTGCTTCCACCCCTCTTCTCCATCCACCACTGCTCCAATTTTGGTGTTGTCAGCAAACAGACTTACCTTGCTCACCACCCCATGTCCAATGTCTGATATGAAGAGCCCAAACAATACTGGCCCCAACACAGAGCCCTGTGGCACCCCACTCATCACCGGCCTTGGAGTTGAGAGGTACCCTCTCACTACTAACCGTTGCAGCCTCCCACTCAGCCAGCTTGTAATCCAGTTCATCATTTTTGGCCCTATCCCTACACCAGTTAGCTCCCCCGAGCGGCCAAACATCTGGCCTACCGCCTAAGACAACGAGCTGCCAAGGCTAATGTTTATTTAAGAGTTTCACCAGGAAGGCATACTGAGCGGAGTACTGCTTGATTCCAGATGTGTCCTGGGGGAAGGGGGAAGAGGACAAGTACAGTACTGAGACACATGAATTACAGTGCAGAACAGAACAGGATGATACAGTACAATAACAGAGTTAGTATCTTAGATGCCTAAGGCAACGGCTATCAGAGTACCAACTACTAACTTGTTCCAGTGGACCCACAGTCCAGCTATGCAATTTAAGTGAGATAAGTAACGCTGGAAGGACACTTACGATTATGGAGGGCACTACAGGCCAGATTTCTCCAAGCACTGGACTAGGGCCTGGGACTTGGCAGGTAAAGATGTGCCAAAAGTGGTAAAGGTTAAGGGTGAGAGAAGGGATACATGGCATTACTGTGGAGAGGACTGCATGAGCAGGAAGGGGGGGGGGGGAATGACTTGAGGAGCTGGTTTAGCCGCTGAGGGTTGTCTGTGTGCCTAATGTCAGCCGGCAAGGAGTTCCAAAGTTTAGGCATGTGGTAGCTGAATGTGGGCTGGCCTTTGGCAGTGGACATGAGTGGGACATGCAGAAACCGGGAGTTAAGTGTTCCTGAGAGGAACTTCGCTGATGGAAAACTGCAAAGGCAGGCTCTAGGTGGGGGAGGGATCATGCGTCCTGAATTTTGCCATTATCCTCGCACAGTGGTAAGTCTCCGATTCTGTAGCGAGGCGAGGTCTAGCATCCTGTAGAGATCGCAGTGGTGCACTGAGGGAGGGCAATCCAAAGCAAAGCGGCAGAAGGAATGGAAGAGGGGGTAGAGTTTTGCGAGGGTGGACTTGGGGGCGATGCTGTAAACTACGCTGCCATAGTAACTATAGGGAGAATCATTTGTTGTAGGATTGCTTTGCGAGTTACCAGGGGTAAGCAGCCTTTGTTACAATATACGGCACTCAGCTGGGGGTGAAGTTTCTTGTGTATTGAGTCGATATGAGCTGAGAAGTCGAGGTGCTGGTCAAGCCAGACCCCAAAGTACTGGTAGCAGGTGAAGGCCTCCAAAGGAGTCTCATCGATAGTATGATATGTGGGGGTTGTGGGGAGCCGGCAGAGCCTCTGTCTAGTACTGAAGGTTAGGGAGATCATTTTCTGGGGATTTAGAAAGAGCTGGTTAGATCGAAACCAGAGCTGAACAGCACTGAAGTCCTCCTGAAGTCTAGAGGCCACTTCAGAGGGTGAGGGACCAGACGCATACAGCTCTGTGTCGTCGGCATACATATGAATGGATGTGTGTAGACATATGGAGGGCAGGTCACTCAGGAAAATGGAGAACAAGATCGGGCCAAGTATTGAGCCTTGGGGGATCCCAAGGTTACAGGGACGGGGGCAGAGGTATGATGACCAATTCTCACAGACTGGGATCTGCCTATAAAATAGAATTTGAACCATTTGGTGCAAATACTCGAGAGTCCTGCCTGGGCGAGTTTGGATAATAGAGAGGTGAGGGAGACGGTGTTGAATGCTTTGGTGAGGTTGATAAAGATAGTTGAGGTGATGTACACATGATTCATACCCATGAGGACAGTGTTGGTGAGCCTGAGGAGGGAGGTGACTGTGGAATGCGTCTTCCTGATTCCCGATTGGTAGGGTGTGAAGAAGGAAGAGGCGTCGAGAAAGGAGGAGAGCTGATCAAGCACAAGTCGCTCTTGGATTTTAGCCAGGATGGGAAGTAGGGAGATGGGGTAGTAGTTGCTCAGAGTAGAGGGGTCACCTCCCCTTTGGGAGGGGGATAACAGTAGCACTTTTCCAGTTGGATGGTACTGAAGCAAGTGAGAATGAGAGATTGAAGAGAGCGGTCAGTGGGGAGGCGATGGCTGGGGCAGATAGGTAAAGCATTTTGGAGTCCAGACCCGAGGGACATTTACCTTTGCTGGGGTTAAGTGCCTGCAGGGCTTTTAGCACTTCTATAGGTGTAACCATTCGAAAGGCGAAGCCCGGGATGGTGTGAGGAGAGGGTGGGCTTGGCTGAGATTGGGGGAGTGAGAATAGAAGAGAGGCCACGTAGCTAGTGAAAAAGGTGTTAAAGACCGAGGCCACTTCACCTGGGTCAGTGATGGTGGAGCCATCAACATTTAGGGCTTGGGGTGAGAAGCGATTTGATTGATTTCCAGAATTTGGAAAGAGGCCTTAAAATAGCTTGCTTTGGCCTGCCGTAGGAGCCTAGTGCAGGAGTTGTGGAGTGCACAATAGATCTGGAGTGCTTCCAGGGTATTGGATGCCTTATATGCTTTCCATGCTTGGTCCCTGGTGTGTAGCTAATCGATAATATTGGCTGTGACCCAGGGCAGGTGGGCACCCCTTACAAGGGTCATTCTCAGCGGCACATGGTGGTACCATACGGCGAGGAAATTAGACTTGAAAAGGTCAAGAGCGGCATCAATGGAGGAGGCCCGAGGGTTGAAATTGCAAGGGGAAACTGCTGATTTATTGCTCTTTACTGTGATTACAAATCCCTTTTTTGCATCTGTAATGTGAGCCAGATGCTGAGGCGCCACAGCACCCCCACCACACAGCCTTTTGTTGTGCAGATTTAGTCAGTGACGAACAGGAAGAAAAAATTACTCACCTTTGTAATGTTGTTTCTTCTAATGGAGTCTTGCTATATTATGACATATGCAGTATAACCCCAGGTTAGAACTGCTCTGGAGGTGAAAGAGTTAACTTCCATGCAGGGCATGGAATCTTGAGCGAGCTCGCTGAACACTCTGTCTGTTGAAGCTCAAACTTAAACTGTCAGATCTTACGAGCAAAAACTCACTAAGGTTCTGTGTGGAAGCCAGAACCTACACTAGCCACTGGCTACTAACTACAAAAACACCTTTTGTTCTTGATCCCAAAACAAAGACTCAAGTCGGGGATTCAAGAAGGAAAATTTAAGCATAACACCTAAGCACCCTAGAAGGGTGAAATAAAGTGGGCATCAAAGAAGTGCCAACATTGCACTGCCCACCCACCTCCCAAAACAGAGGTTCTGAGAGGGGCAGGCTGGGAGGTCATAATATATAAGACTCCATTAGAAGAAACAACATTACTAAGGTGAGTAATTTTTCTTCAAACAACATGAAGTCTTGCTATATTATGACATATGCAGACTACACAGCAGTACCTCCATGGAGGAGGGACAGAACCTACTTGGGAAATAGGCTCTGAAGCACAGCTGTGCCAAATCGAGCATCACTCCTAGCCTGGATATCCAAGGAGTAATGCTTACTAAAAGTGTGAACTGTTTTCCAGGTAGCTGCTTGACATATCTTTAAGATAGGAATGTCCCTGGCAGCAGCCAGAGACGCAGCTGTACCTCTGGTAGAGTGAGCCCTCAGGCCTGAGGGAGGAACCTTACCCAGTTTTTCGTAACAGAATTGGATACAAGAGGCAATCCACCTGGCAATGGATCTTTTAGTGGCAGGTTTCCCTTTACCAACCTCACCATAAGTGAGGAACAATTAGAGGGATTCGGACCTGTGACCCTTGGTACCAGGGCTAGAAATAATTTTTTTGAGATGCCTGTCCGAGGGACAGGTGGAATGTAAATGTTGCCTGTCCGGACAAAGTTTTACCTGTCCACATTTTTGTGAGGTGAATTTTAAACTTAAAACAGAAAATGCACTGTAAAGTGGAAAGAGAGAAAACTGTTGCTTTTTGGGGGGTTATTTTTCAAGGTAAAACACTGATTGAGTCTAGTCTATTTCTGAATCAGAACTTGAATCTAGTCTGCAGCCATATGGTCTCCACATGAGGTCTTCTCTTTGTTTTCCAGATTTGAACCATAGTGTTATGGCATCCTGCAGGTCAAATGTAGCAACGCTTAGCATCTGACAGCTTGACACGCATTAGTTCAGATGTAGTCATAGGAGACAGACAGGACCGCCAGTCAGACTTCACTCTGCCCATCAAGCTGAATCCTCTCTCAACTACTGCAGTTTGGGTTGGGATCAGTAGAGCTATTGTGACTAAGACCAGAATATCAGGGAATCGCTGTTCATGTGCATCATTATGGAGAATTTTTGCCAGAAATCCAAATAGTGAAATTTCGAGACAGCTCATTCAGTGATTTTTCATAAGTGGTTTAAGCTCTAACCATTGCGCTTCAATCAAGTTTATATTATTATTGTGTTTCTTCAGTAGGTCACTGTAGTGCTCTGTGAGGGTTCTGACTTCCTCATTGCCATAAAGGACTAGTTGGTCACTATCTGGTGGTAACTGTAATGGGTTAAATATACTGAATGACCGTAGGACTTTATTTTAAAATTGGAAAATCGTGAGTTAATACTTTCAATTGTTGATGAAAGAAGGCTTGTAACATCACGCAACACTGCCTGTTTGGTTCTATCTATAGAATATCCCCTTTCTAAGTTAAGGAAGATATCAGATCCACGGAACTGAACCTGAGTAGTGGCTGAGCCTGTCAGTCGACTTGTGCTACTGCTAGTGTCACTGTCAGCTGTGTCAGAGTCAGGAAGCAACAGCAATTCATTACAGACTTTGTCAAGTTTATCCTGCGCAGGGTAGTTCTCTAGCCAGAGCACCGTGCTTTCAACCTTGCTGACTATTGTTTCTACTGTTGAGCTGTCCCTCTGTAGAGTTAGACTGAAGGCCATCATGACAGAAAGGTATTCAGCCAGAAACTGAGAAAAGAGGACAAATCTCACAGTACTTATTGTTTTGAACAACCCCACTGGCCTGATCTTTGTTTGCCCTGGTGTGGAAGCAATGTGCTGTAAATGTACAACTAAGGCCTTGTAGCTGGACAGAATAACAGACAGAGCCCTTTCTCTGTGTGCAACCCAGCAGGTCCCTGACACGTTAACTGGTTTGTGAATGGTGTACCTCATATTACTGGCTAACTCTTTGAGACCGCCCAGTTTTTGGGAGACTTATGGTATATTTTATAGATACCCATTAAGACTTCATCTGTTGTTTTCGTAATGGAATAGATGTTGCTGATTGCTTTATAGCTAGCTCCAACTTGTGGGCACTGCACTGAATCCCTAACAAATGAGGTACATCTTTCAAAATCCTGCCAAACACCCCAGTCACTTTACCCAACATGACAGGTGCCCCATCAGATCCAAAAGCAACAATTTTTTTCTTTCCAGTCTTTACAGTCCAAGGTGAATTCTAAGGCATCACCTATTGAGTTATAAATGCTTTCACCGTCTTGAATACAGACTGGCTGAAGGAAACAAATTTGTTAACTGACGGAAATTTTCCATTGTCCTAATATAGACTGCCTCCTCTTCTATTACTGAGGCATCAGTGCTCGAGTCACATAGACAGAAATGAAAGTGTTACTGTTAACCAGTTTTGCATCTTTTATCTTATTGATTCTGAAATAAAATGTGTGAACGTTGCTGCCTGTTTGTCACTTCTATAACTGACTCCGACATTTGTACCATTTACATGTTGTAATTCTAAGATGCCAGGAAATCTGTGAATGGGCGTTCTGAATTAATCAAATAAAGAGTTGTTCTAAACAAATGTTCCACTTGTGTCGCCTCATTTTTTCCATTTGTATTATTCCTCGTCTCTATTGCTAAGTTGGAAGGGTCTGTATTAGACACAGTATTTTTTCATTGGCTAATTTATGAGGTTTGAGAGTTCATGAGCACGCATTTTCAAGTCTCATGCTCTTACAGCCACTCATGAAAGTGTTTGTCTCCCTTAAGTATTTTTGCAGTATGAGCAGGTCATGCCCACATCAGGCTCATACAGTAGCCACTCCTATTTTTCTTCCAGGTCTCCTGGAACCCCTTTTTCTTTTGCCCCGGGACTCCCGCCACTTTCAACAGTAGTCAGAGTTGCTGGCATATCAGCACTGGCACTACAAGTTGTCACATCTGTGGCCACAATGGTGGGGTGAGTAGTTGTTGGTGCTACTGAGTCTATCAGTAATGGAGAAGTAGAAGTAGTACACATAGAAGAACCCGAGCTTTCTCCTCCCTCTACACTTGAAACTGAAGGCTTTCCTGTAATTTTTTTAAAGCCAAACTTTAACAAAGACATTTTTTTCCCTTTTGGTTTACTTAGCTAGTACAAATTTAAAGTACAGTAAGCACTCTGAAGACAGTGGACACTACAGTGAAGTGATGATCAGAGATATTAGAAGACGCGAACAGTCTGTTTAGTTTTCTTTCTCCTGTAAAACCCCAAAGGAGTTTAATATTTATATTTTCTCCTCCAGATTTCACAACTAAAACCTGAGGGGTATTCTGCTGTCAACCTGTTTTGTAATTTAATCCCCTCCTCTCCCTTTGACAGTGCCTTCTTGTCACAGTCACTCAATTTTACTTTTATTCAGTTAGTCCAGTGGCAGAGCACAACAGCAGGCTGACAGGGGCTAGTTTAAATTAGTAGTAGTAGTACAGTAAGTCCGTGTCAGTATCTATCTTCGAGGTTCAAGCTCTGGATGGCTTTACACAGGCTGAGTGAACAATAAGCTTTAATAGAGCCTTGCCTTCACCTCTCTGCACACTCAAGATATATTTTTTTATTCAGAGTCAGAGATGATGAGACTTGCAGATCACAAGGTGTCTTTTGGCTTTGAGAGAGTTTTAGGTGTACTACAGGTACAGTGTCTGACTGCTTTGAGACTTGACTTACACTAAATAAATCACTTTTGAGACTAACTAAATCAATCCCTGGTTCACCTCCCCTCTCCTCCTCCTCCAAGTACCAGCAGGACTGATGCACGCAAACTGAGCCCCCAAATGCTAGAGCCCTGAGAAGGGCTGTTGAGAATTTACAGAAGTCTTTTTTTTTCACTTTTGAGACTAACTAAATAAATCCCTGGTTCACCTCCCCTCTCCTCCTCCAAGTACCAGCAGGACTGATGCACGCAAACTGAGCCCCCAAATGCTAGAGCCCTGAGAAGGGCTGTTGAGAATTTGCAGAAGTCTTTTTTTTTCACTTTTGAGACTAACTAAATAAATCCCTGGTTCACCTCCCCTCTCCTCCTCCAAGTACTAGCAGGACTGATGCACGCAAACTGAGCCCCCAAATGCTAGAGCCCTGAGAAGGGCTGTTAAGAATTTGCAGAAGTTTTTTTTTTTTTCCCCGCTCGCTCGCGCTTTCCTCTCTCTGCGCTCCTCACCCTTTGGCCAGACTAGTGAGAGTGAGGAGCGCGAGTCAGCACCAGTCTTCCCGCTCACTGAGAGCGGGCGGAGCTAAGCGTCATGTCGACATGACGTCGACCGGATACCTCCTGTCTGCCGCTGGGTCCTAGTGCCCAAATCGCAATGCTGTCAAAACCGCCTGTCCAAGGGACAGGCGGACTTCACAAAACGGCTGTCCCAGATGGAAAACGGCTGTCCGGAACGGGTGGACAGCCGGTTATTTCGAGCCCTGCTTGGTACGTTCTATATAGTAACTAAGGGCTCTTTTGACATCTAAACTGTGCAATCTCCTCTCACTAGAGGAGGAATGGTCAGTGAAGTACACAGGAAGAGACATGGATTGATTAAGGTGAAAGTCTGAAACCACCTTAGGCAAAAACTTCCTGTTAGTCCTGAGGACCACCTTATCTCTATGAAAGGAGATAAAATCAGGCTCCACTGACAAGGCTTGTAGCTCACTTATGCGCCTGGCAGAGGTGATGGCTACCAGAAATACAGTTTCAAGTCAAGTACTTCAGCTGTGCTGAAGACAATGGCTCAAAGGGGTTGCATAAGCTGAGCGATGCAATATTAAGATCCCAAGTAGGGCAGGATCCCTGAACGGGGATTGGTGTGAAGCAACCCTTTAAAAAACGTGGAGAATACAGGGTGAGCTGATAAAGGGAGGGCTTACCTGCTGACAAGAAGACAGACACAGCTGCCAAGTGCACTTTTAGGGTAGCTGGTCTCAGCCCCAAGGAATTCAAATGCACCAAATAATCCAGGATCGTGGGCACACCAGCAGATTCTGGGGAAATATGATTACCAGCACACCATATGGAAAATCTCTTCCATTTTGAATTATAGGTAGCCCTGGTGGAAGGCTTCCTAGAGGCCTTCAAGATATCCAATACACCTTGAGAAAGGTGTAGGTCAGCAAACTCTAACTCTTCAAGAGCCAAGCCTTGAGATTGAGAGATCTGAGGTTCGGATACCAAACTCTCCCCTGGGCACAGGTTAACAGGTTGTGATTCCTGAGAAGACATAGGGGGAGGGTGGACTGCTAAGGACATGAGGAGTGGGTACCAGGGCTGCCTGGCCCAATCTGGAGCAAGCAGAATTGAGATCTGATTCTGACTGGCACTTTGAAAAGAAGGGGGAAGGGGGTTAAAGCATAGAGAAACTTCCCTTCCCAACTGAGAAGGAAGGCATCCAGAGGGACTGAGCCCAACACTGGGGGCATGCAGCAAAAAAAAGAGGAAGTTGGTGATTGTCTGGGGCTGCAAAGAGATCTATTTGCAGAGTGCCCCATCTGGCAAATATTACCTCCAGTACTAGGGGATCCAGTGCCCATTCGTGATGGCCCTGGGAAATCCTGCTGAGAGCATCCGCTAGGACATTGTCCTTGCCTGGGAGGTGAACTGCCGTAAGGGAGGCGTTCAGAGAATACGCCAGAGACCACAACTTCATTGCTTCGGTGCACAAGGCCGTAGACCGAGTGCCCCCTTGCTTGTTGATGTACCACATTGTAGTGGTATTGTCTGTTCTGATCTGAACTACCTTGTTCTGGACAGATGTGGAAAAAACCTGGAGTGCTAGAAAAACTGCTCTGAGCTCCAGCAAATTGATGTGGAGCAGAAATTCCTGAGGGGACCACAGCCCTTGGGTGGAAAGGTCGCCCATGTGAGCTCCCCATCCCAAGAGGGATGCATCTGTAGTAAGGGTCAAGGAATGAGACTGGGGAGTGAAGGGAACCCCCTGTCTCAGATTGTTCTGATCCTGCCACCACTGAAGGGCCTGGATCAGGGTTCAGGTCACTGGAATCAATTTGGTTAGGGGATCCGCCTTTGAGACAAAAGGCTCTCAAATGGAACTCAATGTCCCTCATCTGAAATCTCACTCCTGCACTACTGCTGTAGAAGCAGCCATGTGCCCCAGGAGCTGTAGAAAATGCCTTGCTGGTCGAGACCTGCAGGGTGAAAGAGGAGGCCAGAGACACCAGGGTCCTTGCTCTTTCCAGAGGAAGGAAGGCTCTGGCTTCTTTTGTGTTCAGTTCTGCGCCTATAAAGGTGAGAAGCTGGACAGGCTCCAGAACTGACTTTGGAAGATTGAGAAGGAAACCTAGAGATGTAAGCAGCTGCTGGGTTACTTGTAAATGCAGTTTGACCTGTTCTGGAGACTGGCCTACAATGAGCCAGTCGTCCAGATAAGGAAAGATGGCAATCCTTTGCCTTCTTAAATGAGCAACTGCTACTGCCAGGCATTTTGTGAACACCCTTGGAGCCGAGGAGAGGCCGAAGGGCATTGCTCTGAATTGGTAATGGCCTGAGGGCAGTTAGAATCTGAGGTACTTTCGATGGGAGCTTCTGATGAGAACATGGAAGCAGGCATCCTTGAGGTCCAGGGAGGCTAGCCAGTCCCCTGGCCTTAGAGAGGGTAAAATAATCCCCAGGGTCACCATTTTGAACTTTGGTTTTAAAAGGTGCTTGTTTAGATACCGAGATCCAGAATGGGCCGCCATTCTCCTGTCTTTTTTGGGGTAAGGAAGTACCTGGAGTACAACCCTTTGCCCTGGTGTATGGGTAGAACCCTTTCCACGGCTCTGAGAGGCAGGAGGGAAGAAACTTCTGCTTCCAGGGCAAGTGCCTCTGATGGGTTTGTAGGTGGAAAAGATCTGGCTCTCATCTGAAATTTTTGAAGCTGAGAACCAGTCCCTGGCTTACTACTTCCAGGACCCACTTGTCTGATGTTAAAGACTTCAGTCCTGGACAAAGTAAGACAGCCTGTCCCTACCGTAGTGGAGAATCGGCCCTGGCTACCCCATCAGGGAGCCTGTTTGCAGGGGCTTTGGGGTTGAGGGGTAGAAGCAGGCTTACTAGAGCCCCTTCTGCCTCTTCCTCTAAAGAACCCCCTCTGGGCATAAGCAGAAGAGGAGGCCTGGGCTTGGTAAAATGGCCTATGAAAAGGCCTGCCCCTGCCCCTGACATGCTGCCTTTGAGGAGTGACTTGCCTTTCTTTGGCCTGTGCACCCTATAGGTGGTCCTATACTCATCCATTTTTTCATAAAATTCTCTGTCTGCTCCCCAAACAGAGAATTTCCCACAACAGGAAAATCCATAGCCTTAGACTGGGTATCCTGTGACAGGGCAGTACATCTGAGCCAGGCCATTCTGCGAAGAGACACAGATGTAGCCATAACTCTAGATGAAACCATTAGAGTCTACAGCAGCATGAAATTGCACCTTGGATGCCTCAATACCATCCGCAGCCACCTGCTCCAGCTCCCTGGCAAGCTGGTCATGGGCCTGTTTTGCTAGGGCCAGGACAGTATCCCACCTGGATTTCTGCTACCTAGCCCATGTGCCATATAATTTGCCTGTCTGAGTCCCAAAGATGCTGCAATGTACTGCTTTTTGCCATGGCATCCATCCTCCTGGAATCCTTTTCAGGAGGGTGAAAGGCTAGAGGAATATTAGCCTTGTCACAGGCTGCAGCCTGCACTACCCCCATATGGCTGCACTGCTGAGATAGGAACTCCGTATCAGAGCCTGATAAAGCATAGCTCTTGTCCATCTTTTTATCCATAGGGAGGATAGAATGAGGAATTTTCAAAATTTTTACTGTCTGTTTCCTAAAAGATTTATGCAAGGGAATAGACAGTCTCCTAGACTCTGTAATATCCATCATTTCCACAAAATCAGGCTCTTCTTGATCAACAGCTTCCTCAACAGGGAGTTGCAGAGTGTCAGCAACTTTCTTGTAAAACAAAAAATGAGAAGGGGACTCAGATAGCCTGGGAGGGGATACTCCTGAGGGTCTGTCTGGAGAGATGTCCGGTTCAATGGGCACATCCAGACTGTCAAAATCACACTCACTCTCCTCGTAACCCTCCTCCCCTTCCCCTGGTTCGGACGGAACTGGGGAAAGAGACTGGACAATTTGAATAGCTTTGGCTATTTCCTCAGCGTTGGAGAAAGAACTTTTGGCCCCAAACTAGCTGACCTTCTAGCCCTTTAGTTGGAACCGCCTCAGAGCTGGCTCTTCGCTTGCCCGAGGAAGCATCGCCTGGTCAGAGGGCACTCCTCAGGTTCGCGTTGGAACCGAACCGGGCTGGCCATCCGGGTCAGCGGACTTTTTGGCCTCCCTTTCCCTGAGCCTACCAACTCTTTTTCCACGGTGGCAGCAGGAAAATTCTTACAAATCTGGCAGTCTGCATTGAGGTGGTCAAACCCCAGACAATATACACAAATGGTGTGTGGGTCAGCCTTGGCAAAGGCTTCCCCCACAGAGGCCACAGTGCTGAAACCCAGTGGGTCCGGTTTTTCTTTTGGGTTTCTCAGACATAGTGCCAGCCTAACCAAAACTTGCCCGTTAATGGCAATCCACCAAGCAAGACTCTCTTATCGGTTCCCAACCGTGTCACGGGTCGTGGAAAAAACCGTAATAAAACTGTTTTTTTTTAGAACCGATAAGAACCGGGAACCGCACTCTAAAGGGCTAGAAAGTAATTTTAAAACTCTGATCGGTTCAAACTGAACCGAAAAGACGTTACAAGTTCCACACAGAAGAAAAATATTAAATAAGCCTATCTATTACTTACAATACCACAGACAGAGCTTGAACAGACGATTGCGGTTACATTTCGGTAAAATAAACCGAGAATTACACTTTAAAACCGACAAACAAACCGAGCAGCAGGAGGAATCTCCGGAGCGACTGTTCAGTGAGGCGGAGTAAAGATTCTGACAGTTTAAGTTTGAGCTTGAGCTTCAACAGACAGAGTGTTCAACCGAGCTCGCGCTCAAGATTCCATGCCCTGCATGGAAGTTAACTCTTTCACCTCCGGAGCAGTTCTAACCTGGGGTTATACTGCGTATGTCATAATATAGCAAGACTTCATGTTGTTTGAACACTTGTTTCTGCCTCTATTTAATTGTTGCACCTTCCTCTGCCTCACTATCCAGCCTGCCCCGCAGCACCCAGCTGATCGCCGGGGCTTCGCTCCGCCAGCGGGCGGTTGGCGGCACCTTAGCCAACTCAGGGAACCACGAGGCCAGGAGGGACAGCGAGGGAGGACTCGGGAAAGCCGCAAAATTTTGCCCACCAGCCTCTTCCCCTTCTTGTGTGTTACTTTATAGGCATCTTCCCGCCAAAATCTTTTCCCCACCCTCAGCATTACCCTAAACCAACAAACTGTCACACCGGCTTGCTGATCCAACCAATCAGCATCTTCACTACTCCCCCGATAGCCAACTAACAATATCTCGCTCACAATGGGGAGTTTACTTCTGATACTTCTTTCACTGTCTGCCATGGGGTTCCAGAAAGAACATGTCCCTGTCACACAAACTAAGGTGATCCATCCGCCCAGTCTCTCTGAACCATCCCCTTTGGTTGACGCTCAAACCCTCACATATGCCCTACCACTGCTGCATCGACTACAGTGGTGTGATCACCATAAAGAGACACATACCACCACACATGTATTTCAATCAAGGCTCCACTACTGGATATACAGATCCCCCCTAAGCCCTAAGCTCTCGCAAATGCAACTGCCGCTAGCCTAGTGTAAAAAAAAACACAAAAAAATATATACTCTGTTTGACAATGCTCGCTGAGCTGCCCCCTTCCTCCTCCCCTATCTCCTCCCTTCTACTCCCACCAGCTCTCCCGACCATAAGTTTTGCACCTTTTGTTATCTTTTGCTTCATTGGAGATTGTATTCTATTGTAACAAAATTGTAATTGAACTGTAACTTTTTGTTTGTAAGTACTGTGTCCCTTGTACTACTGTTCTGATGTCCTCTTTGTGACGAGGTACTTTGTAAATGAGCCTCTGGCTCAAAGGTTTCTAAACTGATGTTTAACTAAATAAATAAATAAATAAAGCCTATCCACCAAACTGCTACTTGGTGTCTCGACACAATTCCTTAACCCCACATGGAGCACCCCAAAAAAGTGGCAACAGAATAAGAGAAGGAGGACCAAAGACAGCCCCCTCTCCCTATCACTGGCAGCCCTCACGAAACTCCTGCTCTTTCTATTGCTCTGTATTGGTAACATGGAAATCAACCCTGGACCCCCTGAATGTATCACCTCTCCATCAGACCTAATCTCAATTAAAGGCCTCAGTTTCCTGCATATTAATGTATGCAGTCTGTTGAAAAAACTTACACTGATACAAGCCTGGGTTGCCCATACCTTGCCAGACTTTCTCGTGGTATCTGAGACATGGCTCAAACCCACCACAGCAGACAGGGATGTTAACCTACCCAACTATCAGCTATTCAGAGCAGATCGCCAAACAAAGGGAGGTGGAGTAGCTATATATGCAAAATCCGGTATACCTGTATCCTGTACAGCTGCAACCTCTATGCCCAAGGAATTTGAATGCCTATCCCTAAAAATCTCTCTCCCCAATGCAGCAGCTTTTCAGCTAGTTGGATGCTACAGACCCCCCTCTGCTCAACACAAGCTCTTATCCCACCTGGGGAATCTGCTCAAGCCCAGCACTGAAGAAGTCATTATTCTTGGTGACCTGAATTTCAACTGGCTTACCCAGGCAGCTGCACCTCTGGTATCATTCGGTGATACATATGGGTTCACACAACTAATTAATGAGCCAACAAGACTTAATGCAAGGAATAGTAATAACAGCACACTACTTGATATCATGCTAGTGAATAAACCACATCTATTCACACATGCTGGAGTGCTTCTCTGTGATATACAGTAAGTAATCACTGCCCCATCGCAGGGGTAAGATCCACCAGCAAAACAACAACCCCTGCAAAATTCCTCATGAGGAGATCCAAGAAAAACATCAATATTGAAGGATATTTGCATGATCTAGCTCACTCTCCACACTGGCAAGAGTTTTATCTTGCCCATTCTGTTGAAAAAGCTCAGCAGGTGCTAAATAGCATTATAATAAATGCCCTTAACATCCATGCCCCAATCTCTAGTATCCGAATAAAAAACAAATCCTGTCATTGGTTTTCAGCTGACCTCAAAGCTGCACTGCTGGAGAGAGACAAACTCTGGAAATTGGCA
This sequence comes from Neoceratodus forsteri, assembly GCA_016271365.2. Classification (NCBI taxonomy): domain Eukaryota; kingdom Metazoa; phylum Chordata; order Ceratodontiformes; family Ceratodontidae; genus Neoceratodus; species Neoceratodus forsteri. The sequence continues at coordinate 1,139,720,213 of CM028133.1, forward strand.
AGAAAAACCAAGAATGCAAATGACTGGATGATCTTTAGGAAAGCCAGGAATAGATGTACCAAGAAAGTTAGGGATGCAAAGGCTGCCTTCTACTTGGCCGAGCTCGACTCCTCCTATCATAATCCTGCTAAGTTTTGGGGTACCATCAAGGGTATGGTGGGGCAGGACGCTAGCACCTCCCTTCCAACTCAATTACACCACAGTTATGGCCCTACCACTGGCAAAATGGAAATTCTGGGCGCCTTCAATAACCACTTCACAACGGCTGGCCTTGCCTTTGACACCTCTCCAGCTAACCTGCTGAGGGAACAATTAAGCTCGAATTACACTGGTGTTCAGAGAGCTGACTCTTCCTTCAGCTTCAAATCTATACTGTTGAAGCAAGTAGAGGACCTATTATGGCAGCTGGATACCAAAAAAAGCTCAGGGGCAGACTCTCTGGACCCCTACTTTCTAAAGATTGCGTCCCATGTACTTGCAGTCCCCCTAACACATCTCTTTAACCTATCTCTAAACTCTGGTTCTATTCCCACACTGTGGAAGACAGCCCAAGTGGTTCCCTTCTAAAATCAGGGGACCCTATGGAACTTAATAATTACAGGCCCATTTCCATTCTACCAGTGCTATCCAAGATGCTGGAGAAATTAGTGAGTAACCAGTTAAGGGAGTATCTTGACAATGCTAACCTCTTGAATCCAGCTCAATCTGGATTCAGGGCCAAGCATAGCACTATCACTGCACTAGCCAAGGTCACAAATGACTGGCAAACCGAATTAGATAAAAAGAATGTCTGTGCAGTATTTCTGGATCTGAGCAAAGCATTCGATACTGTGGACCACGAGCTTCTACTATCATCCCTGCACCCTTGGCCTAGATCCACCCTCCCTTAAATGGTTCAGATGTTATCTCACCGTAGGTCACAGCAGGTAAAAGCTGAAGGTGACCTATCCCCACTAAAACCACTGTTAAGAGGAGTCCCCCAAGGCTCTGTCCTGGGTCCTATCCTTTTTGCCATTTATATAAATAATATTGATTCAACCCTCACCAATTCCTCTGTACACCTCTTTGCTGATGACAGTGCTCTGTATGTTAGCAACCCTTCACCTGCAGCTGCTCGTGAAATCCTACAAACAGAATTATCCTTGTTACAATATCAGCTACTTGAGAAAAAGCTTCTGTTAAACGCAAAGAAAAGTAAAGCAATGATGTTCACAAATCAAAGCTCCACCAGCACCTCCTCTTCAATCATCCTCCCCCAGCTATGCACTATACTTGGAGAAAATTTGGAATATGTAGAAAACTTCAAATACCTAGGTGTGTGGATTGACAACAGACTCTACTTCACTCATCATTTAGAAGAACTGCTAAAAAAGCTTCGCCAAAGGCTTGGCCTTCTCTATAGATTAAAACCCTTCCTAAACAGAGATTCAAAGATGAGGTTAGTCCAGGCCATTTTTCTATCAGTTGTTGACTATGCAGACTTCCTTTATAGTCACTGCCCCATCTCCTACCAGGGTTTTAAATAGCCGGTATCGCATCGCATTTTGCGATGCAAACCGGCTGGTCATGCGAGACAAAACGTGGAATGGATCACAAAAAGTGCGATCCATTTTTTCCATTTTTTTTGTGGTTTCCACTTTGTTTGAGGCATGATTACAGCCACAGTGATGTGATTAATGCAAAATGGGCTTTACTATGCCCGTTCTGCCCATGACCTCGTCCTCCACAGTATTGGCTGCCTGATCCCGCGCTCTGAAAAGTGGCTACACGATGTGGACATATGTACGTGCGTCCAAGCAGGCTGGCTGAGAATTGTAGCAGAAGGGTGGGTGGGTTCGTTCGGGGAAAAAAAAATATATATATATCGGAATTTGGTGTAAGAACATGATTGGTGGTCAAGAGAAAGCTCAGGTATGTTCCACCAATCACTTAATTTTGTGGGCTGTCTCCTTGCTTCATCATGTGGCAAGTGCTGCAGTAGAATGCATGTTCCCACGCCATTTTCTCACTCATACAGCTCGAGCCTCGGAGAGAAGAACCGTCACCACAGTGTTGCTGTCCAAAGAAAACGGAGGACGCCAGGTCCAGGCAGAGAAGTGCAACTTTGCAGCCCCATCAAACAAGTGGTCAGCCGCAGCACTATATGAGGTAAGTGGTGCCATGTTGGTCAGATGGTCTGCCCAATTCTGGTTGGTTTTTAATTTACCTTGCTGTCAGTCAGTGACAAATACTGAAGTGGGTCTTCGTTAATACTTAAAATGTAACTGTGCCTTTGTGGGAGGAGGCCCAGAGTCAAAGGAAGTTAGGGGAACGCGAGTGCAAGGGGTGTCCCTGACCTGATCATGACTTTGAAGCAGCCTGGGAGGTAGACAGAGAGTTTTGCCTGTTAAACGAATTGAGTGAGGTGCAGCAGCAGGGGCCTGGATGTAAAGGTGGGGGGGGGGGTATTGTTCACAGCTCAGCAGAGTACTCAGATTTCTTCTGTGTTTTGCTATCTAGGCACAGTCAGTGTGCTCATGAGGTAAACTAGCTCCTGCTCTAAGACTCTTCTTGAGTGGGACTGGGGGGAGTGAAAGACTGAGACTAAGTGGAGAAAGACTATTGAGGAAGGGATTCAGCAACCAGCATGGGATAAATCTGTAACAGCAGTCAGGTCGACCGGTCAGGTGCATCAGCATTGAGAAATTAACTGTGTGACTGTGATTTGGAAGTTGTGGAACGAGTAGTTTGCTAGCAGTTAGACTCAGTGACATTTTGTTTACCACTTTTTTTCTCTGTTTGTCCCAAGGGCATGCCATGTGTTCTTAGTCCCCTCGCTGCCCTAAATGGTACTGTCTAGTACAGGTCCGTGCTGTTGACATCGCCCACCAAGTTTCTCTTTACATACGTTAATTCTGCTCACTTCTGCCCTGCATTGTGGTGTATGGTTAGTGTAGACAGTCACGGTGTAGTAGTAAGTTCACAGATGCTGAGTAGTGTTGCAATTTAAATAATTAACTGCACAAGTGTTGGTCGTCATCGTGAGGCAGGTCATCATGGTTTTGCATGGTGTGTGTCATGCATGTTGCCCCAACGATACCGCCCAACTATCCAATTCAGAGATACAGTATCCTGTTGTTGTCACTTCCTCTCAATGTTAATATCTATTTTGCTGCCCTCTGTGCCATTTTGAAACAGCCTGCCTGCCACTCCACCACCATGTGTAAAGTGCCCCCTTCCGAAGCAGGAAAGCCAGTTACCATTCTGTTTTGTGTTTGCCTCAGAACTGCAGCAAGTAATTTAAGGTTACAAGATCTGCTGAGGCAGCTGACAAGCCAGCTACCGTCTGTCACACTGACTTCACTAAGGCCCTACATGACAAAGGCCACTCTGACCCCTCTGGGATGTTTCAGTTTTGTCAGGCTGTCAGCATTGCGTTGTGCAACCTCGCCACACCAGTATATAATTATGGGGCCCTGAAGCAGTCCTGAGTGGCCAGGGTCAGAGCATCGGACTGGGTCCTTCTTCTCATTCGACTGCCCCTGCATTCAATGATAATCTGAGGTCCAGCTGCCATGATTCATGTCTCAGTGTGGCCCATGGATGCATCTGATTTGTGCCGGTCACAGCTGCTACTACACTGCCACTCCCCCCCTCCCCAATGGTCGGGTGGTATTTTGAATCAGGTGGTTTGTGCAGCTGCCCACTAAGCTCTCCAGTGAGATTTGTTGTGGAGCAGTCTGGTGTTGGGGATTTTTGTGTTGCTGGTGAAGGTTTAATTATTATGTGGGGATGGTGGTCAAAGTTAGTTGAGCCTCTCTGTCAGAGTCTGAATATTGCTTTAACTTTTTTTTCAGGTTGGTGACCAGACCAGACTGAGACTTTGTCCCTGTGGCACAAGAGGTGAAAAGAGGAGCCTGCCCCAACTGGTGGCCCTGCGGTAAGTTACTGCTGTGTTACTGTCCTCAGTGAAAAATGAATATTTATTTGAATTGAACGAGTCTCTGAATGTATGTCCTGTTTTGCAGGCTTCACCACAGTGGTTCACCCGACCAGCCTGGCCAGCCAGCGTTGCATCCAGTTATTTTCCAGAGACAAGGTAGGGTAACTAACATTTGGGGCATTTGGCAAGCTAGCTTGGGGATTCTTGTATTGAGTCAATCAGATTAGGTGAGTACAAACACTGTTTGTCATTGTGTTTGTAGGTTGAAACAGAGCTGCAGCTAGCTGCACATGGACTGAACTGCGCAGCCAAAAGGAGCCACTGGGTGCTAGACTGGGACTCAGGAAGAGGAGGAGAGTCGGGAAGAAAAAGACTGACAGGATTCAGAAAAGTGCCAGGAATGTAGAAGCTCTCAGAGGGACAAGACACAGGCTGACACACTTATGAACTGAAAAAAAAACAATATTGTGTCAGTGAAACTCTAAAGCCAACTGTACATAATATTCGAAGTGGAATGAGGGGTGTTTAGGAGCCTAGGGCTAGCAATCCAACTCTGCCTGAAAACATTTGGGGGGGGGGGGTTTGGTCGGTATGCGACCGGACTTTTCACTTTTGGCATTTGAAACTCGCGATGGTAAATAGTCACTCTGTGTGCTGTTCTCGGGGTGCCCATTTTGTGTCTGGCCACCGCAACATTCAAAGCCAGCAGCTGTGACAGAGTGAGACAAGTAGTCTCTAGGGCCTGCCATATTGATGACTGGTGTTTAAGTCCAGTCTGTTTAGTATTTTGTTGTCAGAAGCCCCCAAATAAACCAAGATTTGGTCATCAGCCCTGCAGAGCTGTGCAGACAGCAGCAGATAGCGATTCTTGTCAGTGACCATTTAAGTTAGAGGCTCTGACCTGTTACTAGTACTGTGTGGCTGGGTACTGACCGACTCCAGTCCATTTAAGTTAGAGGGCTCAGTCAATCAAGCCCCCACCCCATGGTCATCTTTGCCCTGCACAGCTCTGCAGTGTGTGTAGGAACGGGGGTTCTGAGACCATTTAAGTTAGAGGGCTCAGACCCGGTGTTGCTAGGGTAACTACAGATTTGTCCTCCCCGATTCCCGTTTAACTTAGAGGGTAAGTCAGTCTCCCCCCACCCCCTGACAACTGTTCAGCGGCAAGTAATCACTGGGTGGTGTCTGTAGGAAAGAAGCGACACAAGACAGAATTTAGAAGCCCGATGTTTATTGTCAAATGTCTTTCAAATAATTATACACACTGGAAAAAAACACACACATTCTTGTTCAAGTTGTTTTATTATTGTTACATACGGTGAGTCAGTCAGTGTCGCACACAGCTACGTGAACCTAGAGAACAGACAGCAACCATGGCAACCAGCACCAAAAAAGTAAGGAGGCACACTGTAGAAAAATGGAAAAAAGAGATTGATCACTGCAATGAATGGTTAGTGTATGAAACAGACAATGGTGGTGAGTTTGTAGACCGGGTAAAATGTTCCCTGTGTGAAAAATGGGCAGACCAGATAAAGTACTGCAGAAATTTTAGTGAAAGTTTCATTGATGGCATCCGAGGTACAGCTTTGAAAAAGGACAATGTTGCAAAACACAGTCAATGTGATGCTCATAAACAAGCTGTTACACTCAACCGAAAACCAGAATCAATTGCCTCCATATACAAAACTACACCAATAGGACGGCACTATTGGGAGCAGAAGTAAAGACAGAGCTGTAGTCATTCTGATTGAAATCGCTATCTGCTTTGCTAAAGAAGAGCTTTCATTTACTAAATTTGAATCATTTGTTAAACTTGAAAAAGACATGATGTTGATCTCGGAAGTGCATATGCAAATATTAACGGTTGTCGTATGTTCACGTCAGTTATTGGTGAATTGTTGCAGGAAAATCTACTCACAGCCCTTCAGAAAAGTATGTATTTTGCAGTTCTTCTAGATGGGGCAACAGATGAAAGTTGTATTGAAAAAGAATTACTGTATATTATGCATTTTAACGAAAGTTCTTGTTTAACGGAGATGACCTTTTTCAGATTAAAAGACGTTCAGCACGCCAGTGCAGAAGGTTTGTTACAAACACTTCAAGAAGCCTTCTTAGAGTTTGGCATTTTAGACTTAAACAGTCGCATGGTTGCTATGTGTGCAGATGGTGCTGCAGTAAACCTGGGGAAAAGAAAAGGGCTATCAGCTCTGCTAAAAGTGGAAATGCCATGGTTGCTGTCTATTCATTGTCTTAACCATAGACTTGAAATGGCAATTAGAGATGCACTGAAAGGAACATTTTTTGATCAAGTGAATGATAATCTCATGACATTGTACTACCTTTATGAAAAAAGTCCAAAGAAACTTCGCGAGCTCAGAGAATTAGCTAAAATAGTGGGCGGTGAAGTCAGCAAACCAGAAAGAGCATTTGGAACAAGGTGGGTAGATCACAAACTTCGTGCCGCTCAGACACTGGTAAAAATCCTACACAGTTACGATTCATCATCTTGAAAATCTCGCAGAAACTGCCACTACACCACCAACAGAGAAAAGCAGAGTTAAGGGCATTTTGACCAAACTGAAAACTGCCAAATTTGTCACTCATTTGCTGTTCTATATTGACCTTCTAAGGCCACTGTCACGACTCCCTCAGTTTACAGGGTTCTTCTGCTAACTTGACCTTAGCTTTGGCTTGTGTTGACGCAACCTTACGGCAACTACAGCATCTCGTAGATAATCTTCTTGGAACATGCAACTCTGAACTTAAGACACTGTTACAGCAACATGATCATGACGTTACAGACAATGATGAGCCTGACGATTCTGAACCAGTCGTGTTTAAAGATGTTACGGTCTCGAATGCTAACGGCATCAGGCACCTTATAACACAGGTACCTAATTACGTCAGTAGTGTACAACAGTGCATTTCTGATAGATTTTCAGATATCACTGACTGTGACTCTCAGGACCAACACCCAATTTTAGGACTTTAAAATTGTTCGATGAAACAGTGGCCTAGGAGTGCTGATGAGCTAGAAATATTTGGGAACGAGACTTGGACGGATTTGTTAATTACTATGGACAGATACTCAAAATATAACGTTGACCTTGCTGTTTTGCCAGGAGAATGGTCCAAACTTAAAACTTTATACAATAAGTTTTAAGTCACTTAAACAGGGAAGACTTTTGGAACTGTATTCTAAAGTCCTACAGAGAACAGTTCTCAAACTTCTACCACGTTGTCGTTATTTGTAAGCTCATTCCAGTGTCCAATGCAAAGCTGGAAAGGTCATTTTCAATAATGCAGCGTGTCAAAATTGACTGGAGAAACAGACTGAGTGAGGTAATGTTGGAACACCTGGTTAGAATTTCAGTTGAGGGTGACAGTACAGAGACATTTGATCCTTTTCCAGTTGTAGATAGATTCTTCAGCACTCCTAGAAGAGTTTGTGCGAAACAAAGGCAGTCAGAAGCAAAAAGGTCAGATTCATCCCGCACCACAAATGTAACTAGTTCAGAAGATGCAGCAAGTAGTACTAGCATTATGTCTTACAGTACTTCCGAGTCAGACAGTGACAACATGATTGATCAGTAGCGAACCCCTGTAAACTGCGGGAAGTACACTTTTGGCTTATAACTTTTAGCCTAAGTGGCAGTAAGTGCCTTGGGGAAAAAGTTCAGGTCCTCAGTGTCGGTAGCTGGTCACCGGAGGGAAGTGGGTCAGTTGAGAATCCACGCCAGTCAGCAGAGCACCTCTCTTCATGTCTGCCTGCCAGCCCTCCCCATGCTTAGACGTCCAGATAGATCTCCAATCAGGGGGAGTGCACTGGCAATTACCGGGGGGGGTGCCCTCTGCACTCTCTCCCTACTTAGCAGTCTGGATCTCAGTGATTACAGGGGTTGGCACAGGCAGGCAGATGTGGAGGTAGACACTCGGAATCCCAGCTGGCCGTGGGAACTCGGCTCTTTCAGAATTTCGTTTACCAATCCACACAGGTCAGGACTTCGCTTACTTCAGCAAATGGGCTGCACCTGTCTTGAGTTCAGCAATGTGTGCACTAAGTTTGTACATGCTGGGGCACCAGCCATGCCATGAGATGTCTGAGTTAGACTTGTTTCAAATTACATTTTTTTCTTGTGCTGACTTCATCACTACTTTACTAATAGAGCTCTCAGAAGCCTGTGTGGTATTTGGGACACCACCTTAGTCTCACGTTAAAATTTAGCACTGACTAAAGTGCTGCAGCTTATGGTAAAAGCAAGTAGTCTAAGGAATTAGTTTTCCAAGTTAAACTTTTTATAGGGCATTTAAGTCCTCAGGTTCATTGGCTGATGGAGACACTGCCATATGTAATTTTTTCAATGGCTCAAGTTGAAGACCACAGTTGTTAAATTTCTTTATTGTTGGTGAGAATGATATTAGTAGCTAGAAACTTTATAATAACTTGGATGTGACTTAAAAATCCCGTCTCGCTCAATTGTGGGGTTGGTGGGGGGAGACTCATGAGCAGGCTTCTCAGGTGGGGACACAAAAGCCATCATCATCTTTTGTGCTGAGCTCTCTGGCTGGTCATGGAAATAAGTGAAAAGTGAAGTTAAATGCCACAGTGAGTCTGACAGTGTATGCTGCTGGCAGCCTTAAACTGGCTGTTCTTAATATCGAAACTATCTGCACTTACTGAAAAATTAGTGGATCTGGCGCTGGAACTGGGTCTACAGGCCTGAGTAGACAACTTTACTGACTTCCGAACCACCCATCCATTCAAAATTGACCATTTAAGTTAGAGGCTCAATCCAAATCTGGATGGTGGTTGGGAACTTTACTGCAGTAGTAGTCCAAGAATAACAGCAGCTCATGTCAGTTAGGGTGCTGCAGCTGCTTATTCTCAGTTACCCTACAGATTGCTTCCCAGCCACCGCAATTAAATATCCATGCCAGCACAAGTCATGACTGCACCACAGGCTTTAGGCTTATTAAGGTCAGATAATGTTCGGTACTGAACATAACTTTTAAATTTTGTTTGAGACACTAGACTGCTGACTACTGTTCCCAACCACCCATCCATTTAAAATTGACCGTTTAAGTTAGAGGCTCAGTGCACAATGGATGGAAGGCTGGGGGACACTAGACAGTTGTACTAACTTTGTCTGTGTAATAAATTAGTGAGGTGCAGCTGCAGCTGCTTATTCTACTGCTACTTTTGTAGTCACGCTTAGGAAGGTTGGCAAGTGGAAACTACATTTAACAAGACTGGGGTCAGAAAATGTTCGGTACATACTGAACTCTTTAAATTTTGTTTCACTAGACTCCCGACAACTGACTACTGTACTTTTCTGACCGTTTAAAAGTTAGAGGCTCAGTCAAGTGCAAATGGATGGGAGGTTGGGAATAAAGTCAGTTGTAACTACTTGTGCATGTTTTATTACCTTTATGCAGCTGCAGCTTATTCTGAAATTTGTAGCTGACTGTTCACTTGTAGTCAGGCTTGGGAAGGTTGGCAAGTAGAAACTACATTATTAAGAATCAAATATTTAATACTAGTAACTCATTTCAGAGTTATTATGAATTCTGTGAATTTCACTCAGAGACTGATGAAAAAAAAAATTAATAAAGTGACTCAGTGACTGCACACACTCCTGTACCAGAGTCTTTTTTTCCCCTTTTGCGCCACACATCAAAGGAAATCAAAAAAGTGTTTATCAGGTGAGAAATAACACCAATCATACCTGTCTCTAGTAAATATGACTTTTTTTTATTTTGCTAATCAATTCGATCCAACTGCTACACATTTGCAACACTGATTAGCACTTTTCCCCGCGAAAGTGCTAATCAATTTAAAATCCTTATTTAAAACCCTGCCTACCTACACAAGTTGGATACCTTATACCATAGAGCAATAAGATTCATTACAGATCTGCCATTTAATACCCATCATTGCTCTCTTTATGCTGCAGTTGGATGGGTTTCCCCTTCACCTCGGAAGGAACAGAAATGCAGCCCTATGGATTTACAGAGCATTATCAAAAAACTTCCAAACTATATTCTGGACTGCTTCACCCAGACCATTCCTAGCTCCTATGCCCTAAGAAGCAACAACAACATCCTGCTCAAATTGCCCATATTCAACACCAGGCTAGAGAGGGCAGAAATCAGCTATTCTCTAGCTATAGCATGGAACACCCTACAAAAATCCCTAAAACTGTCCAATATTATTCCATTTGCATCCTTTAAACAGCATTGTACAGTCTCCTTCACAGAGAAATGCAGTTGCTACCGCTAGAACTAGCTTTGTCATCTCACAATCTCCCTCCCAAAAATTAACCATATATGGCATAAATCCTTCCAGGCAGACATCCCATCTTATGGCACCCAGTAATACCTTCACCATCCTAGTATTACATTATGCTGTGTGTTTGCCATGGCCCCTCCACTGGGATATGTATATACTGTAAATATTAGCTTAACTTTCCTGTAACCAATTTTTATTATGTGAATGTTACTGTACATCACTGTGTTTATAAACGTTTTTTCCCCCTGTATGAATAACTGTTTTATAGAAGTGTATGATGTATTTGTTATGTATCAACTGCTGAACCTTGACCATATCAGGTCCATCTTGTAAATGAGCCTTGCTCAATGATGTTCGGCCTGAATAAATAAAGATTTGATGATGATGATGATGATGATGAAGGACCAGTCCAAGTTGGACAGATCATGTAGTAGAGCTGAGACGTTGATTATTGTAATCAGGCACCCAACCCCAGGTAATGTTAACCATAGACGGGAGCAAATAGCAGACTCATTTGTCACTTACTATAAAAAAAATTACACAGAACAGAGAAGGAGACCTCAGTGGAGGAAACAGCAAAATGCTTAATGGAACTGAAACTGCCCCAAATTAGTGAGGGCCAGAAACAAACCCTGAAGGCCCCAACCTCCACAGTTGAAATAATGAATACGATCAAGAACCTTAAAGTAGGCAAATGCCCCGGTCCAGATGGATTCAGTAGTGTGTGCTACAAAACTTTTATGCCAGAGATCACACCCCTGCTCCGAAACATTTATAATCCAGTTTGGCTAGAGGAAGAACCTGTCCCCCTCTACAGAACTATACCACCACAACAGTGATACCTAAGGAGGGAAAGGACCCTAAAGGGAGCAGCTCATACAGACCCATATCTCTACTAAATGTAGATTCTAACATTTTTACAGCCATAGTTGCCTCTCGAATTAACCCCATACTGACCCAACTCATAAAGCTAGATCAAACAGGATTTATTGAGGGACAAGCCCAGGAGGGGGTCAGACGAACAATAAATATAATAGACCTCATCAACAGACATTACATTTCGGCTTGCCTGGTGGGACTCAACGCTGAAAAGGCGTTTGACAGGGTTGATTGGAACTTCCTGTTCTCCATTTTATGGAGGGCGGGGTTCCCTTTAACCTTCATAGAAGCAATCAAGTCCATGTACGCTGCCCCACAGGCATACATTAGAGTTAATGGTGGAATCTCCCAAAGCCTCAGACTGGGAGAGGAACCAGACAGGGCTGCCCATCATCGCCCCTATTATTTGCCCTATATATCGAGCCCCTGGCACAGGCAATTAGGGAGGATCCAGACATAAAGGGAATCTTTTAATAGGAGAGATGGAACACAAAATATCATTATATGCGGATGATGTCCTCCTATACATAACTAAACCACAGGAATCCATCCCAAGCTTTGGGAACTCCTAGACAAATTCAGAAAACTGTCGGGGTATGCCTGAAACAAAAACAAAACAGAAATATTAAAGTTTCACGACACCCCCTCCTCAGATATACACCAACTACTCCCTTTAAAGTGGAATGGACAAAAAAATTAAATATCTGTGTACCTAAAAACCTACACACGTTATTTACAAATAATTTTGAACCACCTGTGGGCATGAATAAAACAAAATATTAAAAACTGGGACCTGTTAAATTTACCCCTCTACTGTAGAATAGAAACAATTACAATGAATGTCTTGCCTAAGTTCCTCTATCTTTTTCAATGCCTCCTGATTAAAATACATCCAAACCAGATGCAGACCTGGCAGAGAACCATAATGACGTTTGTATGGGCAAACAAAAGGCAACAAATTAAAAGTGTATTAATGCAAACAAACAAAAAGTTCGGGGGAAGGGCAGTTCCAAACCTAGAAGATTACTACTTGGCAGCTCAATTGAGAAATGCCTTCCTGTGGTCGGCAAAAGAATATAGGGCACACTGGAAAACTCTGAAAGTCGAGAGCACAGATAGGGGGGCCCCCCTTGGCAGCCAGAATGGTTACCCCGAGCCTGACATTTAAAGATAGGAACATCACACTACTCGCTGTGAGGAACACACTGGGGGCAGTCCATAGATTATGGACAAAACATAAACTTGCAGCAGACCTCTGGCCACTAAGATGGTTTGCCCAGGATCCAGCTTTCACTCCAGCACAACAAGATCTTACCTTTAGCAGGTGGGGTAGAATGGGCCGATGTGCCCTTCAACAATTTATGGAAGGGGGTAATACAATGGAATTTAGAGACATCAAGACACAATACCAACTACGACAGTCAGACCACTATAGACACCTTCAAATCAGGAATTATATACAAACACTGCAGAAGCAAATGGGAGATGTCATAGACCAAAGAGGTCTCATCATTATTATGGAGGACATCCTACGTCTTCAGAGACGTAAAGGACACATATCAGCCATATATGGGGCACTCAGAGACAGAGGCCTAGGGCACTCTAGGTCCCTCAGACATAGATGGGAGACTGAATTATGAGAACAACTCACAGGCAAGAAATGGGAAATCATTTTCACACAGGCAAACAAAAACACATACTCTCAGACGTGGAAGGAATTTGAGTGGAAAGTAAAAACCCACTTCTTTATTATGCCGGTAATGAAGAATAAATGGGATAATGGCCATAGGGCCTGTTGCTTGAGGGAGTGTCTGGAGAAACAAGCAGGACATCTGCATATACTTTGGCTATGCCTGAGACTTGCTCAATTTTGGCAGGGGGTAATGCAGGCCATGGGGAACATTTTCTCACTCACAAAACCACTGGGTCCAAAACAAATGATACTGGGGTTAATACCCAAAGAGGTAAAAGGTAGAGATCAATTTTACCAATTATTTTTTTACCAATTATTTTACCAGGTGAGACACACTAAGCTGAAAGCTTGTTTGCAGGTGCAACCTGGGAGCGCGAGGAAGTTAAGTGACTTGCTCAGGGTCACACAGTATGCACCTAGGGGGCTGTGGGATTCAAACCCAGGTCTCCAGATTTGTAGCTCAGAGCCTTAACCCACTGCACCATACTGCCTCCTATTTTATCTCTGGAATATCTTGATAACCTCTGCCCATAAAGCTATCACCAGAAGATGGCTCTCTGTGACCCCACCTACCCTCCAACAATGATCTGACATAGTTAAGGAGATACAAGAAATGGAAGAAAGTACAGCTACGTAAGAAATTACCGTAACAATAGATCTTCGAGAGAGGCTCTTGTAGTAGGTAATTACATATAGGACTGACGCCGGCAGGTGGCAGAACCCCACGGAAACATTTCTAGCTTAGCAGTTTCTGGCGAGGGACCGCCCCCACGTCAGGTGTCCGTCAGGAGACGTCGGTATAAAGGGGTGGTCCCAGACGCCCGCCTTCCAGTTCTTTCCCGCCATAGGCCAGAAAGGCCAGACGAGAGAGGAGCGGATATTTCCGTCACTGGAAAAGGAGCTGAAAAAGCCTAGGGGGATGAAGGGTGGGAAGGTATTACCTACTGCAAGAGCCTCTCTCGAAGATCTACTGTTACGGTAAGTTCTTACGTAACTGTACTATCTTACTTCGAGAAGGCTCTTGCAGTAAGTAATTACATATAGGACTGAATCCCAAGCAGTCTGTAATAAAGAGGCACCGGGAGGAGGAAAACTACTCCAAGAAGCAGTTCTAGCTGTGCAAGCCTCAAGACAAGAGGCCTTGCAAAACAGCCAGCCCGAAGCCTGCTCAACGGCGAGAGGCAACATCCAAACTGTAGTGTTTAGTAAAGGTATGAACAGAAGCCCAGGTGGCGGCAGCGCAGATGTCTGCCACAGATACATTTTTGAAACAAGCCGCTGAGGCAGCTACTCCTCTGGTGGAGTGGCCTCTTACCTGACCTGGGAGGGTCTTGTTGTATTTGTCATAACAGAAAGTGATGCAATGAGCCAACCACTTAGACAGGCATTGCTTAGAAACAGCATTGCCTTCTCTTTTATGAGCAAAAGAGACAAACAATTGATCAGCCTTTTTGAGATCCTTCGTCCTGTTGGTGTAGTATCTCAGAATCCGGTGAACATCCACTATGTGGAGTAAGTACTCCCCTTGATTAGAGTACTGCGTGAAAAAGGCAGGTAACTCTATGGACTGATTTAGAGTAGAATCTGCTACTACTTTAGGGAGAAACTTAGGATTCGTGCGAAAAGCAACCCGTTCCTTGTGAAAAATCAAGTATGGAATTTTACACATCAGGGCCTGGAGCTCAGAAATTCTCCGAGCAGAAGTAATGGCGACCAGGAAGAGAGTCTTCCACGAAAGGAACTTCAAATCTGCAGAAGCTGCCGGTTCAAAAAAGTAAGTTTCTCGAGAACAAAGTTCGAGTCCCAATGGGGAGCAGGAGTATGGATAGGGGGTCTCAGATGGAGGAACCCTCTGAGAAAGGTCTTAGAGACCTCCAATTGAGCAAAAGTTCTGTCTGCAAAGGGGACATGATAGGCCGAGATGGCCGCCATGTGTGCCTTCAGAGAAGAATGGCTGAGACCCAGGTCAAACAGATAACGTAGATACTCCAGCAGAAGCCCCACTGAACAGGAGAAAGGTTCCGCGTTCATGAAAGCGGCCCAGATAGTGACTGTTTTCCACTTCATGTCGTAAGTGGATCTGGTGGAGGGTTTTCTGGCCTCCACCAAAATCTCCGCCACTTGAGAAGACACCCCGAAACGGGATTGAGCTAAGTCTGCAGGAGCCATGCATGCAGCTGAAGGGATTTGAGGTCTGGATGGACCAGGTTCCCCTGATCCTGGGTCAGTAAACCTCAAGATAGAGGAAGAGGAAGAGGATGATCCTCGGAGTATTGTTGTAGAAAAGAGAACCAAACTTGCCTGGGCCAGAAAGGAGCAATCAGAATAATTCGTACTCCTTCTGAAGCTAGTTTCTGCAAGACTCGTGGGATAACTGGAATTGGGGGAAAGACATAGACGAATCTGTCCTTCCAGTCTAGAGACAGAGCGTCTCTCCAAAAAACGCCTTGCTCTGGAACGAGCAAGCAGAAGATAGGAAGCTTTGTGTTTAGAGGAGGTGTGAACAGGTCGATTTGTGGTGTTCCCCAGAGTCAGAAGATGTTGTCTAGGACCCCTTGGTCCAGTTCCCATTCATGAGTTAGAGCAGAAGAGCGACTTAGCTTGTCTGCCAAGGTGTTGTCGACTCCCGGAACATGAATTGCCGTTAGGTGAAGGTCGTTTCTGTTGCCCAATCCCAAACCCTCATTGCCTCCCTGCAAAGAGGGTAGGACCGAGTCCCTCCCTGTTTGTTGATGTACCAAACCACGCACATGTTGTCCGTCTGGATGGCTAGGTGGCCGGCAAGGATGCATTGGTGAAGGGCTTGGAGAGCGTACAACACTGCCCGAAGCTCGAGCACACTGATGTGGAGAGCTTGTTCGAGCTTGGACCAGGAGCCTTGGGTCCAATGAGGGCCTAGATGGGCTCCCCAACCTTCGCCCGAGGCATCTGTGGTTAGAGTCTGGGAGGGGGGAGGACGAAAGAATGGAACTTCCCTGAAACAGGTTCTCTCGAGCCATCCACCACTGCAAGTCTTGAAGGATCGATGAGGAGACCAGAACTGGGAGATCCAGGTCATCCACTAACTGATCCCATTGGGAGCATAGAGTCCACTGAGAAATTCTCATGTTGAGTCGGGCACGAGGAACTGTCGGTATAGCAGCCGCCATGAGCCCGAGAAGGCGAAGGACCGACCTTGCAGAGACCCGCCTGCGGTCGGACAGCAGACTTATGTGAGTCTGGAGGGTGGGCGCCCTGTCCGGTGGCAGGAAGGCCCTGCCCGTGGTCGTATCGAGAATCGCTCCAATAAACTGTAGTCTCTGGGATGGGATCAGATGACACTTGGAATGGTTGATGGTAATACCCAGGCAGGTAAAAAACCTGCTGGGTAAGGGAGAGGCAGTGCAGGAGTTCCTCCCTTGACGAGGCCGCCAGGAGCCAATCGTCCAGGTACAGGAAAACCTGCACCCCCCCTGGTGCGCAGGTGGGCCACCATCACTGCCAGGCATTTGGTAAATACTCAGGGGAGCCAAGGATAGACCAAACGGAAGCGCCTTGAATTGGTAGTGGTCCCCCTGGAATGCAAAACGAAGGTATTTGCGATGAGATGGGCGAATGGGAATGTGCAGGTAAGCATCCTGCATATTCAGAGCGCACAGCCATTGACCCGGCCGGAGGAAGGGCAGAAGGCTCTGCAAAGAGAGCATCCTGAACCTTTTGTACTCTACGAAAAGATTCAGGGAACTGAGGTCCAAAATTGGTCTGAGATCTCCTGTCTTCTTTGGGACCAGGAAGAAATGGGAATAGTAACCCATCCCTTGCAGATGAAGGGGGAGACGGGTTCTATTGTATGTTTCAGCAGTAGAGCTGAAATTTCCTCCTGGACCAAGAGAAGATGTTCCCTTGAATATGACGACTTCAGAGGTGGGTGGCGAGGTGGTTTCTGAAGAAACTCTATGGAGTGTCCTTCTGCGATGAGCTGGAGCACCCAAGAAATACAGGTTACTCACCTGTAACAGGAGTTCTAGGAATGGTATATGTTGTTCATCCACACTTATTGGCAGGTTCCTTGCCGCTTTAAATCTTGCCGGAAGGTCTTCAAGCTGGCTCCTCCCACCCATCCGGATAGTAAAACTCTCGGCTCCGCCCCATGACGCCAGATCTGGCCCGCTGGAAGCTCAGGTTGTGCGTCGTGGCCGGGAGGTCAGGTGGGGTGTGGATGAACAACATATACCATTCCTAGAACTCCTGTTACAGGTGAGTAACCTGTATTTCTAGGACATGGATATGTTGTTCATCCACACTTATTGGCAGACTCTAGCAGTTCTCCGGGAGGAGGGAGGCAAGGCACACACCCCCTACTTAGGAAATAGAGACTGGAGAACCGAGGCCCCAAAACCAGCATCCCGGCGTGACTCAAGGTCGATGTGGTAATGGGTAATAAAGGTATGTGCTGACTTCCAGGTAGCAGCCCAGCAGATTTCCTGGATAGGGACGTCCCTGGAAGCAGCCACCGATGCAGCAGTATGACGGGTAGAATGAGCTCTTATCCTCTGGAAGGCTCCATGCCCACCAACTTTAGTAGCGATCTATGCAGGAGGTGACCCACCTGCCTATCTCCGCTGGCTGCAGGTCTGCCAGATGCGGCTTCAGCGTAGGTGACAAACAGCTGGCGAACCTCTCCCCGAATTTCAGCCGTGCACTCCTTGTAATAAGCGAGCGCCCTTCTAGGGTCCAGAGTATGGAGCCTATATTCGGCCTCCGAGGTGTGATTGGGGTAGAACACCGGCAGAGTCAGCACCTGGTTAAGATGAAACTCCGACACCACCTTCGGAAGAAATTTTGGGTGGGGGCGCAGAACAACCTTGTCCCTGTGGAAGACCAGGTAAGGAGACTCGATGCAAAGCACCTGGAGGTCTCCCATCCTTCTGGCTGACGTGATAGCCACCAAGAAGGCGGTCTTCCACGACAGGTGAAGAGATCACACCTGTGCATTGGTTCAAATGGCTTGCCCATGAGCTTTGCCAGTACCAGCAGTAAATCCCACGGGTGGGGTTCTCGCACCGGAGGGGAAATGTGATCAAGGCCTTTGAAAAAGCGCCCGACCACCTTTTCCTGCGCCACCGACTGCTCCCCGGCCCCCGCCCGGTAAGCAGAGATGGCTGCCAGGTGCACCTTTAGGGTCGTCGACCTAAGCCCTTGACTAGAAAGGGACCATAAATAGTCCAAAATGCTTGCCACAGAACAGGAGGAAGGGTCCAAGCCCTTGCCCTGACACCAAATGGAGAATCTCTTCCATTTGAAGGCGTAGCATTTTCTGGTCGACTCCTTACGGGACGCCTCAACAACATTGAGGACCTCGTCGGAAAGACCCAAGGCCTGGAACTCTAGCCGCTCAGGAACCAGGCCGTCCAGTGCAGAAATTGAAGGTCCGGATGGAACACCTTCTCCTGATTGACTGAGAGCAGGTCCGGGTGAGCTGAAAGCTGCCTCCGGAGCACAGAGCTGAGGCTGAGGAGATCTGGGTACCAGAACTGGCGGGGCCAGTCTGGGGCTATCAGGATCACCTGTGCCTTGTCCCTCCTTGCTTTGAGAAGCACCTTGTGAATCAAGGGAAATGGGGGAAAGGCATAGAAGAGGCCCGGAGTCCATGGCCTCGAGAAGGCATCCCCCTGCAGCGAGCCCTGCTGAGGGGGGCGGGCATGAAACAGCCTCAGCTTCGCGTTCTCCCTGGAGGCAAACAGGTCCACCTGAGGTGTGCCCCAGTGGGAGAACAGATCTTGTACTACCTCCGGCAGGAGAGACCACTCGTGAGATGCAGCCCCTATCCGGCTCAGGGCATCAGCCAGGGTGTTGGAGGCTCCTGCCACATGAATGGCTAGGAGATCCGCCTCCAGGCTGCGCACGAGTGACCAAATGTGAGAGCTTCCTTGCATAGAAGCATAGAGCCGTCCCGCCTGGACGGTTCAGGTAGTACATGGTCGTGGTATTGTCCGCTGACTCGGACCACTTGACCCCGGAGAACGGGCAAAGGCGGTGAGAGCTAGGCGGACCGCGGAGCTCCAGCAGGTTGATGTGGCATCGGGACTCACGCGGGAACCAGAGGCCGTGCACTCGGTGTTCCCCCAGATGGGCACCCCAACCCATCAGAGAGGCATCGGTCGATAGAGAGACCGTCGGCTCGAGGCGGACAAACGGGATGCCCTCCTGCAGATGGAATGGAACGGTCCACCACTGGAGAGCGTCCCACATCTCCTGGGTCACTATCACTAGCCGGTCCAAAGGATCGCAGCGTTGTGACCACTGGCTGGCCAGTCCCCACTGAAGGGCGCGTATTGGCCAGCGCCAGCAGACCACGCTGGTACAGGGCATGAGACCCAGGAGGCCAGGAAGTCCCGGCAGAGGCGGATTGCCCAACCAGAAATGATTGGGCAAGGAGGTAAGAACCTCGGCCCTGTCCGCCGGGAGCCGTGCTCTGGCTCGAAGAGAGTCGAGCTCTGCCCCGATGAACAGGATCACCTGCTTCGGCTCGAGTTCCGACTTGGCCTCGTTGATGAGAAGGCCAACTTGAGAGCAAACCTGGAGGGCCAGATCTCTGGACCGCTCCACCTCCGTCTGGAGGAGGCTGCTATCAGCCAATCGTCCAGGTAAGGGTACACCGGACCCCTCGGCGCCGCAGGAATGCTGTCACCACTGCAATGCATTTGGTGAAGACCCTGGGAGCTGGAGATAAGCCGAAGGGCATGGCTCGGAACTCGAAGAGGATCCCTCCGCTCGAAAGCGGAGGAATCTCCGATGTGATGGACGGATAGGGACGTGAAAGAACGCGTCCTGTAGGTCCAGAGAGCAGAACCACACGCCGTGTTCCAGAGATGGTATTATCTGTGCCAGAGTGACCATCCTGAAGGTTCGAGACCTTAGGAACTTGTTCAGGTCATGTAGGTCGAGAATGGGGCGCCAGCCCCCCCGTCTGTTTCAGAACCACCTGGACACGAACCCCGGGTCTGAAGGGGGGTCCTCCACCTCCGTGATCACCTCCTTCTGGAGGAGGAGAGCGATGTCGGCTCGGCGAGCCGCCAGTGAGGCTGCGGACCCAGAGGCCCCCCGAGATGCGATGGCTCTGAAGGGTGGGACCTGCTCGAATTCCAGAGGTAGGCCTTTTCCCACCACCTCCAGTACCCACCTGTCCGTGTTAACAGCGGACCAGGCAGAAAGGAAGTGTCTGAGCCGTCCCCCCACGGAGGGAACCAGGGGTGAGGTGACAGGGATGGGGGCGACACCCCTCAGCCCGTCACTGGGCAGGCTTGGAGGAGGGACTGGCAGAGGAACCTCCGGGCCTTTACCTCCTTGCTTCCTGTTGGAGGAAGCCGACGGCTTGGGTTTGGGATACCAAGGTCGAGCCTGCTGGCCCTGACGTTGCTGGGCCGGGCGCACTGCGGGCGCAGAAGGACGAAAGGGCTTAGGCTGTGGCTTGCGGCCTTTGTCCTTCTGAGCGGAAGAGACTGAGTCCAAGGTAGCATTGGACTTCTCGATCCTCTGCAGGTGACCTTCCACCCCAGGGCCGAAGAGGTCAGTCCCCAAAAAGGGAACATCCGCCAACTTGTGCTGGGTATCCGAGGTAAAGGTGGATATCCTCAGCCAAGCCCGACAACGCATGGCCACTGCGGCCGCCACAGACCTGGCACATGAGTCCCTGATGTCTAACGCAGTCTGGAGCTGCTGTTTGGCCACTGCCCTGCCCTGGTCCCGCACCTGCCTGACCGTAGTCTGCAGATCTGCGGGAAGATGAGGGACAACCTCATCCAGGGAGCCCAACAGGGCGTGAGAAAAATGTGCCATGAGCACGGCCGAACTGGCCTAACGAAGGCTGAGAGAGGACGCAGCATAGACTTTTCGCCCGGCATAATCTAATTTCTTGGATTCCTTGTCGGGAGGTTTGTCCACATCCCTGGCGTTCCCGGCACGCCGGAAAACGCTGTCGGTAACCAACCCCTCGGCCGAGGGGTGTTCCGAAAAACCGGACAGGGAACCGGTAGGGACCGCATACTTCCTGGCCAACCTGGCCGAAGGCGCAGGGCAGGAAGCAGGACGCTGCCAAAGTTCCAAGGCCGGAACCACTATGGCTTCGCCACCGGAAAGGCCTCCGTAGGAGAATCCCCAGTCCAGAATCTCCGTGAGGATACCTGGCTGCTTAGAACGGGTTCGAGCTTCATCCCGTGGACTCCGAGATGAGTCGATGCAACCCTAAGAAGGACGGCGGGCTATCGTCCATTGACTGCCCTCCCGAGGACCCAAGTCCATGCGCTTGGAGAGAGGAGGAACCATCATCGGACTCAGAAGAGTCCTCAAAGAGCTGCCTCAGGTCTGAGCCACCCTCCACCTGCCGAGGTTTATCGGGAGTGAGGGTGACAGACAGCCTATGGGAAACCCAAGGCCGACCGAGAATTTTTGGTCGGAGCCCCAACTAATGGCTGTGGGCGGAGGTTCCACCAGAATCGGTGGGCAGCTGGAATTGGCTGAACAACGGCCTGAGAGACAGCTCCTCGACTGCAACGAGGTTGTTTGGCTGCTCGGTGACAGCCACTTAATGGCGGGGAAGGCGACTGGTGGCTTATTCCTGGTCAAAAGGAGCTGTTGCCACATAAGTTCTCGTACCTCCGACGCCCTGCGCGAAGCCTCTCTCATCCGAGGAAGAGGAAGAGCGGCGCGCGCTTGCCGCGGTGCGAGACCGCCTATGGCGGCGGATCGATCGGACGCAGATGTCCGGACCAGAGTCTCGACTGGGGCGAGGAAGGCGAGGAGAAGTGTCGAATCGGCACTCCCTCGGCTCGGACAATCAACCGGATGCACAGGCGAGCCGGCGGGATCCTCAACTCCCACCGGGGGAACCGGGGAGAGGGGATTCTCAGCTTCTCCAGCCGACAACCCGTCTAACGGGTCGAGAAAAATCTCGACCGCGTCAATGGAGTCTCAGTCAACTGGCCTGACAGGGACACCGTGAAGCCAGTGGCCGAAGCTGAGGGGTCGACCGAAGTCGACTGTCGACAAGGGGAGGGGGATCTTTCCCGCTCCCAAGAGCGTCGATGGAGAGACTTACTTTTGCTCTTTTTGGACCTGGAAAAAGGTCCCGAAGAAGTTGGACCCTCACCTTTGGTCGAGAGGGTCAAACAAAGCTCCTTAAAAGAAGCAGAGCTAGAGGCACCGAGGAGAGCGGGACAAATGCGCGGTAGAAGCGTCCAAGGCTGCCTCCTCTCTTCTCGAGGGCGATCATCTGCTCGAGCTGATCCGCCGAGCCCACCGCCGGACACCGCCAATCGGGCCTCTTTAGATTTCACCGGTGGAATTCTTTTCTCGGGGCGCCCCAGTTGTAATCAGGCAGCACGGTCTTCAAGGACGGAGGGTCGAAAAGGAAGAGCACAAATCGCAGGCCCGCGGGTGCGTGCTCAAGGCCCAGGCAGTGACGCGACGTGGTGCGGATCCGTCCTAGACATCTTCTGCCCGCAAGGGCACCTCCGAAACCGGAGTCGATTTGTCCATCGCAGCCACGAGGAGAAGAAGACCGAAGTCTTTTTAGCAAAAAACTTTTGATTTCGAACTTTCCAAGAATTAGGAACCAGTCTTAAACGCAGCGCGTTAAGGAGGGAACCTGAGCTTCCAAGCGGTAAGGAAGATCTGGCATCATGGGGCGCAGCCGAGAGTTTTACCACCCGGGTGGGTGGGAGAAGCCAGCTTGAAGACCTTCCGGCAAGATTTAACGCGGCAAGGAACCTGCCAATAAGTGTGGATGAACAACATATCCATGTCCCTAGAATCTGTTATTATCCTCTACCAACCCGAAAGGTGGAGGGAAAACCTCCCTCCTACCGGTTCCTCTGGGGAGTCCGGAGGCTGTGGGAGAGGGAAGGAGTCAGGTGGTGTGGGGCAGCGCCGCAGCTGAAGCACCCACTGCTTTTTTGGGCGGTGGGGGGGGCTTAGCAGCTGTGGGGGTCTGGCATTTTGTGGCCCGTCATCCCTGGGGTTTTGCCTTGGGCCGATTCCATCTGCGAAAGGGACGGCACTGCTGCTGATGGGGACAGTACATGGAATCGACAGACTTCAGTGCCGTCCCCTTCTCTTGCAAATCAGTGATGATGTCCTTGACATCACCACCGAAAAGCACCGACCCCCGGAAGGGCGCTTCCTGGATAGCGGATTGCACCTCCAGAATCAACCCTGACACGCGGAGCCAAGCATGATGCCGTAGGCCTACAGCGAAAGCTGAGCTCCGTCCAGCAGTGTCCACTGCATTGTATGTCGCACGAAGCATGTGTCGACTGGCCAAACAAGCAGAGCGGACAAGATCAGCCAACTCCTGCTTGACTTGGGAGTCTGGCAGGGAGTCCAATTTGGCTTCCACCTGAGTCAGAATGGCCTTCTGGTAGTACCCTATATGGCCGACATAATTCAGGGCCCTGATCCCCAGCATGGAGGAAGCAAAGACCTTCTTCCCATACTGGTCCAGAAGACGGGATTCCTTGTCAGGTGGCGACGAGCTAAGGTGTTGTGGGTTGGCCGACCGGCCGTGAGCAGCGCTAATCACAACCGAGTCAGCCCAAGGGTGAGAGTCCAGGAAATAAACACCCTCTGGAGCCTGATATAGCCTATTCAACTTCCTAGGAAGTGAGACTAAAGCAGACGGCTGTTTCCATATGGTGGTGACTAGGTCGGCATGAGGCTCTATCCAGGGTGGTACCAAGGTAGGAGCTGTCACGGGCAGATCCAGATGTTCAGCAAGTTTCAGATGCTGAGGATCTGGTTCCAAGGAGTGCCACTGATTAACCTCCTGGATTTTCCTTAGCAACTCCGTAAAAAAAGGATCTTCTGGAAGAGACTTTGGAGGAGTCCTTGGCCTGGGCTTCGATGGAGAGCGTGGCTCGTCGTCCCTCTCGAAGCAACCATCGGATGAATCCGAGGAGTCCGAGGGTGAAGAGGAGGAGGAAGAGGAAAAAGACTCCCTTTCCCGACCAGGGGGAGGAACGGACCCCTTGGGAATCCCCCGGGGAAGTGTGTCCTGCCCCTCTCTGGACCCAGACGGGAGAGCCCTGGAGTCTGGAGGTGGGGAGGGAGTGCGCCGCCTCGGACATACAGGAACCTGAGATGGCACCATCGTCGGAAGGCGGCTCTCCACCTCCTTGGTGAGCTGAGCCTTGGCCTCAGCCCACCAGGAGGCCAGAGTCTCCTGCAGGTCCACCAGCGGCTGTGGGGGCGGTGGAGGAGGAGGAAGTGGGAGATAAGAATACGGGTTGTACCCATATGGCGAGTATCCAAAACCCGGCTGTGGAAAGCCCGGCGTCAGGTAGTGTGGCGGGAAACTGGCGCCTGGTACCGCGCACGGATACCATGGTCCCGGCATCGCTGGCCGGATAGGACGGAGGGTACCCATGAGCCGGGGAGCTGCCGGAGCAGACGGCCGGCCAGCGGCCTCACGGGCGGGTCCATGCTGGAGGGCCCGGAGGACGGAGGGCCCGGTGGAGGGGGGACATCCGGAAGTGGGATGTCTCTCCGAGTCGGTAAAACCGGCGTCGGAGAAACCGGCGTTGGGGCCGGCATCTGGGGAGCCGACGTTAGATCTGGCACACCATCCGGGAGACGGTCTGACGGAGGAAGATCCCCAGCGTCGCCTGGGGATGGAGGGGAGAAATCTCCGGGGTCGGGCTGGGGGGACTCTGGATCCCCGGACGGCAGCGAAGGCTGCGGAGAACTGGGTGCAACGGATGTGGGGGGGTCCGTCTGTTCCGTCGCCAACCAGACGGACGAGCCGACGTGCTGCTTTACAGCGAGCTCCCAGCGGGCGCCAGAGGGCGGCATCTGGCTTATGGGAGCCTTCACAGGCATGGCCGAGGAGGCCATGCGCGCCGCCCGAAGGGTCGTCGTCTTACCGGCCTTCTCTCGGAGACCGACACCAGACTTGCTGGGTCGCCCACGCCAATGGCCGCCAAGCCTGCGGCCGAACTGAAGCGGGAGGCCTCAATTGCCGGAGGTACCGAAAGGCCCAGCGCCAAGCCAGGCAGGCGGGCGGCGCCGCCTCGGAAACCTCCGAGGCAGCCGTCGAGGAGCGGTCCCCGGAGGCGTTACCTGTGTCCCGGTGGCTCCTGAGGGAGACGCAGTAGAGGAGCTCTTGTCCCGGTGCCTCTCCTTCTTCTTCCGATGTCCTTCGGGGGAAGTGGACGCCTGCCTCAGTTTTTTGAGCTCCTTCTCCATTGAATTCATCTTTTTCTTCAAAATATGGGCTTCCAGGGATTGCTGTCGCCTTTTCCGGGTAGCCACGTTGAAGCTGAGGCAGTGCTGGCACTTCTCGACCGGGTGATCGGGGCCTAGGCAGAACAGGCACAGAGAATAACCGTCCTTGTGCGGTAGTTGGGCGCCACATGAATCGCACTTATTCTTGTGCTCGGAAGGTGTAGGGGACGACATACACCGACAATGGTACCTGACGTTAGACAAAAAAAAAAAAAAAAAAAATTTTGGTAAAACCGACGAAGATTGGGCTGATGAAGCACGAATTTTTACGCGAGGCGCTGCACAAGCTAACGGCGAGAAAGAAACTAGAAGGTGGGCATCTGGGACCACCCCTTTATACCAACGTCTCCTGACGCCAGTCACCCGTCGTTGGGGCGGTCCCTCGCCAGGGACTGCTAGCTAGAAATTTTTCCGTGGGGTCCTGCCGCCGTCAGTCCTATATATAATTACCTACTGCAAGAGCCCTCTCGAAATAAGATCTCCTGTTACAGGTGAGTAACCTGTATTTCTAGGGACATGGATATGTTGTTCAATCAACACTTATTGGCAGACTCCTAGCAGTTCTCCGGGAGGAAGGAGGAAAGGCGCGCACCCCCTACTTAGGGAATAAGGACTGGAGAACTGAGGTCCCAAAACCAGCATCCCGGCGTCACTCAAGGTCGATGTGATAATCTCCTCCCTAGAATCCCTAACCCATGCCCTGGTGGACCAACCCCAGGAGGAAACCATCCTCCTTGGGGATTTCAACCTAAATTGGCTTGCCCTTGGGACTTCCACTACCAAGAATTCAATACTGGACTCCTCACTTACCGAAGTCATCGATCTGCCTACTAGGCATAATGCTAAGACTGGCAATCATTCCCTACTCAACTGGGCACTAGTCTCCTGCACTGACCGCATATTGACAGCTGGGATCATGTCAGACTCCCTGAGTGACCACTCACCAATTTTATGCACCTGGTCCAACAAGCCCCCTAAAATTGCTGCTAGGGTCATAGAAGCCAGGAACTTTAGCAGGCTTGTACCAGCAGACCTCTACTCTGACTTGCGGACCACTGACTGGGATCCCATTGTCTCTCTCCCTTCACTCGATGAGGCGCTTGATTACTTCACCAATTCATTCCCGTCTGTGGCCAACCTGCATGCCCCGGAAAAGAAGCTCAGGGTACAAGGAAAGTGCCACAATTGGCTGAGACCTAGCCTTAAGCAAATTATGGTACTCTGCGACAGGGCCTGGAGACTCTACAAATCCTCAGGGAGTACATCCGACTGGGAGAAGTACAGGGAATTGAGGAATCAATGCAAAAAACCTCCAAACAGGCCAAGTCCAAGTACCTAAGAGCCCTCCAAACTAGTCACCTAAGTGACCCTAAGAAACTTTGGGGTCACATTAAATCCCTTCTTAAGGGCTCCACTACTGCACAAGAAGATGCACTCCTGGTTGAGGATATTTTGACCAATGACCCCTCAGCAGTTGCTGAAGCCTTCTGTACTTCCTTCTCCAATCCTTGTGGAATCTCTCCCCCTGCCCTCACTGGGATTCCCTAAAACACCAGTACGGACTGGGCGCTTCCTTGGCCCCAATTCGACATGAAACTGGTCAAACCGTCTGCTGTACTTCCTCTTTTACTCAAAATAAACCCTAACTCTTCCCCGGAACATGACCTGCTTGAACCTCGGCTGCTGAGGACAGCTGCCCCGGCTATCGCCTACCCTGTCACCCTGCTCATCAACAGGTCCCTCCTTGAAGGAACAGTTCCAATTAAGTGGAAGGTATCGACTATTGTCCCTATCCACAAAACAGGACCCCGGGACAAAGTGGGGAACTGTAGGCCTATCTCCCTACTCAGCCCTCTCGGGAAAGTTCAGGAGAGACTTGTATACAATCAAATGCAGGATTACCTCGAGCAGCACCTACTCCTTGCCAATGTACAACATGGCTTTAGGAAAGGCCATGGCACTGACACTGCCCTCATCCGGCTCACATCCGACATCCTCAAGGCCATGGACCAAGGCTCCCCGACGGGTGCTCTATTCATTGACCTGTCCAAGGCCTTCGACCTGGTCAGCCACAAACTTCTCCTTTGCAGACTCCACTGCCTGGGACTGGATGTTCACTCACTCTCTTGGTTTGAGAGCTACCTGATCAATAGAACCCCAAAAGTCCATTGGAGAGGAACACAATCTGGCACTAGACCCATGGTCTCTGGGATACCCCAGGGCTCAATCCTGGGCCCCCCCAGTTATTCTCACTCTTTGTCAACGACATTGAGGGGGACTGCGTGCTGAGCAACCTCATTCTATATCCGGACGACACTGTTGTCTACTGCAGTGACATGCAACCCAGTGTCATCTCCGCCAAACTGCAGGCCTGTCTCTCAGCTCTCGAGATTTGGTTTACCTCTAATTCTCCAATGCTGAATGAAGAAAAAACTAAGGCTGTCCTGTTTGGGACTAGACGCCTGGGCACTGACAGAAGTGAGCTACTTCAGCTCAACACAGCCCAAGGGAGGAGCGTAGAGGTCATAGACAGGTTCAAATACCTTGGTAACCTCCTTGACCAGGAGCTGATCTATGAACCCTACATCAACTCCTTAACACGATCCATCCACCAGAGGCTTGGTATCCTCTGCCGGCTGGGCAACTCCCTCTCTGGTGAGGGTCGACGAGCCATAGCCAACTGCAACCTTCTCCCTTCCATCCTTTATGGTGCCCCCTGCTACAGTTCCTCCGAAAGATGGGAGTTCAGCAAACTCTCTGTGCTCTATCACAGAACGGCTCGCTTTGCAACAAACTCCTCCCCCAGGAGGCATCATTGCGAGACCCTGAGGACCTAAATTGGCCCACCTTAAGGTACAAGTTGGCCTACTCCTCTGCCTGTCTGGCCTTTAAATTCACCTTCTTCGGCCCTCCTCCACACCTGTGTGGGCTGCTCACTCCAAAAGTCCAGCGCCAAACTATGCGATCCTCGGCAAGTCGTCCCCGTGACATACTTCGTGTTCGCACCAACCAAGGCAAGTGCTCTCTCCAGTATGCTGTTCCCTACATATAGAATGCCCTCTCAGCAAGTCTGGTTGACAAGCCTACTCTCCTAGGGTTTAAGTCAGGCCTCAAAGTGTATCTTCTGGAACTTAAGTCTCTGTGGTTGTGATCGCTAGCCCCCTGCCTGGGCCTACTGCCATGCTATCGCCAACTTAACCATGCCTACTTATCCCATGAATCACTTATAGAAAATTGTTAAATGTACTGTGCACCTGTCTTAATACTTGTGAGCCTTGTGATACCTGCTGTCTCTGTGCTAAACGTTTGATACCTACTCCCCAATATTTATCAGCTGAAATTACTCTATATTGATACCTATGTATGTATTTACTGTAACTAATTCCGTGTCGCCCCTGAAAAAGGGATCTCTGGTCTCAGTGGGCTTACCCAGTTACAAAAATCTAAATAAATAAATAAAATTTCCTGGATAGGGACGTCCCTGGAAGCAACCACCGAAGCAGCAGTATGGCGGGTAGAATGAGCTCTTATCCTTTTGAGAGGCTCCATACCGCCAACCTATAGCAGAGATCTATGCAGGAGGTGACCCATCTGTCGATCGTCCACTTGGCTGCAGGTCTGCCAGGTGCGGCTTCAGCGTAGGTGACAAACAGCTGGCGAACCTCTCCCTGAACTTCAGCCATCTGCTCCTTATAATAAGAGAGCGCTCCTCTAGGGTCCAGAGTATGCAGCCTATATTCGGCCTCCGAGGTGTGACTGGGGTAGGGTCAACACCTGGTTAAGGTGAAACTCCGACACCACCTTCGGAAGGAATTTCGGGTGGGGGCGCAGGACAACCTTGTCCCTGTGGAAGACCAGATAAGGAGACTCGATGGAAAGCACCTGGAGCTCTCCCATCCTTCTGGCTGACTTAACAGCCACCAAGAAGGCGGTCTTCCACGACAGGTGAGAGATGTCACACCTGTGCATCGGTTCGAATGGCTTGCCCAAGAGCTTAGCCAAAACCAGCAGTAGATCCCACGGAGGTGGAGGTTCTCACACCGGAGGGGATATGTGATCAAGGCCTTTGAAAAAGCGCCCAACCACCTTCTCCTGCGCCACCGACTGCTTTCCGGCCAGGTGCACCTTGAGGGTTGTCGACCGAAGCCCTAGCTGAGAAAGGGACCACAGGTAGTCCAGAATGCTAGCCATTGAACAGGAGGAAAGGTCCAACCCCTTGCCCGGACACCAAATGGAGAATCTCTTCCATCTGAAGGCATAGCATTTTCTGGTCGACTCCTTACAGGATGCCTCAACAACGTTGAGGACCTCGTCGGAAAGACCCAAGGCCTGGAACTCTAGCCGCTCAGGAACCAGGCCGTCCAGTGCAGGAATTGAAGGTCCGGATGGAGTACCTTCCCCTTGTTGACTGAGATCAGGTCCAGGCGTGCTGGAAGCCACCTCAGGAGCCTGGAACTGAGGCTGAGGAGATCTAGATACCAGAACTGGCGGGGCCAGTCTGGTGCTACCAGAATCACCTGCGCCTGGTCCCTCTTCACCTTGAGAAGCACCTTGTGGATCAAGGGGAACGGAGGGAAGGCGTAGAAGAGGCCTGGGGTCCACGGCCTCAAGAAGGCATCCCCCTGCAGCGAGCCCTGCTGAGGGGGGCGGGCGTGAAACAGCCTCAGCTTCGCATTCTCCCTGGAGGTGAACAGGTCCACCTGAGGGATGCCCCAATGGGAGAACAGATCTTGTACTACCTCTGCAGGAGAGTCCACTCATGAGATGCAGCACCTATCCGGCTGAGGGCATCGCCCAGACTGTTGGAGGCTCCTGCCACATGGATGGCTAGGAGATCCGCCTCCAGGCTGATCATGAGAGACCAAGTGCGGAGAGCCTCCTTGCGCAGCGGCAAAGAGTGCATCCCGCCCTGTCGGTTGAGGTAGTACATGGTCGTGGTGTTGTCCATCTGGACCTGGACCACTTGACCCCGCACAAATGGAGCGAAGGTGGTGAGGGCTAGTCGAACCACTTGAAGCTCCAGCAGGTTGATGTGGCATCGAGACTTCTGAGAGGACCAGAGGCCGTGGGCTCTAAGCTTCCCCAGATGGGCACCCCAACCCATCAGAGAGGAGACGGTCATCAGAGTGACCGTCAGCTTGGGGCCGACAAAGGGGATACCCTCCGGCAGATGAGCTGGAATGAGCCACCACTGGGGGCCATCCCACATCTCCTGGGTCACTGTCACTGGCTGGTCCACAGGACCGGAGCACTGTGACCATTGGCAAGCCAGCCCCCATTGTAGGGGATGCATATGAGAGCGGGCCCAATGGACCACACTGGTGCAGACCGCCATAAGGCCCAGGAGGTGCAGGAAGTCCCGGGCAGGGCGCAATTGCCCAATCAGAAATGACTGGGCAAAGGAGGAAAGTACCTCGGCTCTGTCCGCCAGGAGCCGTGCTCTGGCTCGAAGAGAGTTGAGCTCTGCCCCGATGAACTGAATTACCTGCAATGGCACGAGTTCCGACTTGGCCTCGTTGATGAGGAGGCCAAGCTGAGAGCAGACCTGGAGGGCCAGATCCCTGGACCGCTCCACCTCCAACCTGGAGGGGGCTGCAATCAGCCAGTCGTCCAGGTAAGGGTACACCCGGACCCCTCAGTGCCGCAGGAATGCTGTCACCACTGCCATGCATTTGGTGAAGACCCTGGGAGCTGGAGAGAGGCCGAAGGACATGGCCTGGAACTCGTAAAGGGATCCATCTGCTCTGAAGTGAGAAATCGCTGGTGAGACAGACAGATTGGGACATGAAAGAACACGTCCTGAAGGTCCAGAGAACAGAACCACACGCCTTGTTCCAAGGATGGAATTATCTGAGCCAAAGTGACCATCCTGAAGGTGCAAGACCTTAGAAACTTGTTCAGGTCGTGTAGGTCGAGAATGAGGCGCCAGCCCCCTGTCCGTTTTGGGACCAGGAAGCACCTGGACACAAACCCTGGATCTGGAGAGGGGTCTGACACCTCCCTGATCACCTCCTTCTGGAGAAGCAGGGCAATGTCGGCTCAACGAGCCGACAGAGAGGCTGCAGAAACCATAGCCCCCGTGGGGCAACGGCTCGATAGGAGGAGGACTGCTCGAATTCCAGAGGCAGACCCCTGCCTACCACTTCCAACACCCAGCGGTCCATGGCGATAGCGGACCAGGCGGAAAGGAAATGGTGGAGCCATCCCCCCACAGGGAGAAACCGGGGAGGAGTGACGAGGTTGGGGGCGACACCCCTCAACCCATCACTGGGCAGGCTTGGAGGAAGGGCCGGCCGAGGAGCTGCCTGGGCCTTTTCCTCCTGGCTTCCTGCTGGAGGAAGCAGCAGGCTTGGCTTTGGCGTGCCAAGCACAAGCCTGCTGGCCCTGATACTGGTGTTGGGCCAGAAGTGCCGCAGGGGCTGCAGGACAAAAGGGCTTACACAGCTGCTGGCGGCCTTTGTCCTTCTGAGCAGACGTGACAGAGTCCAAGGTGGCGTTGGACTTCTCGATCCATTAGAGATGACCCTCCACCCCAGGACCGAACAAGTCGGTACCCAGGAAGGAGACGTCTGCTAGCTTGTGCTGGGTATCAGCCATAAAGGTTGAGATCCGCAGCCAAGCTCTGTGGTGCATGGCCACTGCGGCCGCTACTGACCGGGCACATGAATCAGCAATGTCCAACGAGGTTTGGAGCTGCTGTTTTCCTGCCGCCCTTCCCTGATCCCGCACCTGCTTGACCATCGTCTGAAGGTCAGCTGGGAGATGAGGAATAAGCTTCTTGCATATTAACGTATGTAGCCTCCTTAAAAAGATAACCTTAATACAAACCTGGGTAAATCATACCTCTCCTGACATACTTGTGATTTCCGAAACTTGGCTTAGACCCAGCACCACTGATAGAGAAGTAAACATACCCAACTATGCCTTGTTCAGAGCTGATAGGCATGCCAGAGGAGGGAGGAGCTATCTACGTTAAAGACAAATTTTCTGCCTCCTGCTTATCCTCGGCATCTTGTGCGCGTATTGAATGCCTAATTCTCAAAGTGGAAATTACAGACTACTGCACTCTGTGTAATAGGATGCTCAGACCACCGTCTGCTGGCCTACAACTTGTTCATATAAGTGACAAGTTGGGACAGGGCTGCCAGAAACTATTATTTTAGGAGACCTCAACTTTGACTGGCTCTCTAACACAGCTCCCCTTGCATCCTTCTGTGATGAACATGGGCTGGCGCAACTTATTACTGAACCAACACGCCCAAGCGTGAAGAACCCCAGTAAAGTACACACTTTGGATGTGCTAATGGTGTGCAAACCTCATCTCTTCTCCCACGCTGATGTCTTCTTCTCAGGCGCTAGCGACCACTGTTTTATGCGGAGTAAGATCCACCAACAACCAGCACCCATCAGCAAGTTCTCTATGAAGAGATCCAGGCTAACTTCAATGAACATGCCTACCTAAACTAGTTTAAGTACTCGACCGAGGGCAAGATTTCTACCTGGCCAAAATGATTACGTCAGCTTACAATATCTTCCACAACATTCTATCAAGGGCCCTTAATAAGTATGCTCCCCTGATTAAAGTTCGAACTAGGACCAAAACCTGTAAATAGTTCACCCTCAGATCAAGTCCTTGCTTCTAGAAAGAGATAAGCTCTGGAAAAAGCACCATGACTGAACACTGCAGAGGATTGGAACCAGTTCAGGAGACTACTGAAATTTATGTACCAAAACAATCAGAAATCGAAGGCCACCTTCTTCAAATCCGAACTCGACTCTGCCACAAAGAGCCCAATCAAGCTCTGGAACACAATCAGTGATCTGCTAGGCCCTCCCCAGAAATTCACTCCCGACCACGATTACCTCTGCAACTTGACTCTAACCGAAAGATGGATATACTTGCGCATTCAATAACCACTTTCTACTGCAGGCATGGCATTTGATAACTCCTCTGCAAACATACCCGCTCCCAGACTGCCAGCCAACTGCCTGAACTCCGAAAGCCGCCGCCTTTCTCACTTCAACCTGCCACACTGAAAGAGGTAGAGGACCTCTGCTTCAGTTGGATACTAGAAAGTGCTGGGGCGACTCCTGACCCTTACTTCCCAAAACTGCTCACCACGCACTAGCACACCACACCCACCTTTTAACTTATCCCTGTCTCAGGGCACCTACCACCTATATGGAAGACAGCACATGTCATACCACTGTTCAAATCAGGTGACCGTGGCGATCTCAATAACTACAGGCCAATTTCCCTCCTTCGGTCCTGTCAAGCTCCTAGAAAAATTGTAAATGCACAGCTGAGGACTCACCTTGAGTCTAGGGAACTGCTAAATCCTATGCAGTCCGGATTCAGAGCTAAACATAGCACTATCTCAGCCCTCGCCAAAGTTTCTAACGACTGGCAGCGCAATCTTGAAAGCACAAACTTTATTTGTGCTGTTTTCCTTGATCTAAGCAAGGCTTTCGACACCGTCGACCATAGTCTGCTCCTCTCCGCCCTTCAAACCATAGGTGTGGACCCCTCCTCCGTGCGTTGGTTCACTGACTATCTTACAGGGCGCCTTCAACAAGTTAAAGCCGAAGGAGGCCTGTCACCCTTAAAAACTCTGCAAAGAGGGGTACCTCAAGGTTCTATATTAGGGCCCTTACTTTTTGCAATCTACATTAATAACATCGACTACTATATAAAAGAAGCCAACATCCATCTGTTTGCAGATGATACAGTTCTCTACGTGAGTCGCCCAACACCTGAAGCTGCCTGCAATGACCTACAGTCAGAATTCAACCTTTTGCAAAGCCAACTCCTCCAAAAAAAGCTACTCCTTAATGCCAAAAAAACTAACGCGATGGTCCTCTCTCCTTTTATCTGTACAGCTAACCCTGTGTCCAGTGGGACAGTTCCCCAAATTACCACAGTTCTAGGTGAAAAACTAGAATTTGTTACAAAATTCAAGTATCTGGATAGACCAAAGACTTTCCTTCATTGAACATATCGAGGACTTGCTAAAGCGACTTGCAAAGGCTTGGACTGTTTTCAGAATCAACCAATTTCTCACAAGATGCCAAGAAACAACTGGTCCAATCCATTTTCCTATCATTGGTTGATTACGCTTGATCCTCTACAGCCAATGCCCCAACTCTTACATGGCTAAACTGGACACACTCTACCATCGAGCACTGAGGTTTATAATGGGACTCCCCTTCGACACACATCACTGCACCCTATATGTGGCAGTGGGATGGATATCACTAAAGTTCAGGCGCCACAGAAACGCCGCTCTCTGGACCTATAGAGCCATCTCTAATGAGCTGCCTTACTATATCTCCTGCTGTCTTCCCCTGAGTATAACTGGGAAATACGTGCTAAGAAGATTCTCAGCTATTACACTTAAAGTACCCAAAGCAAAATCCCGCTTCGGCAGGGCAGCCATAAGCTTCGTGCTACCTACCTTATGGAACGATCTACAAAAAAACCTCAAATTAAGCACTCTAATCGGTATAAATGCTTTCAAGATGCTTTATTTCCGTACAATCAGAAAGTATGTAACTGCTTCACCCGCTCAGACCAGTACCGGTGTCTGCACTGGTATATATACGCCTAGACCAATTTAAGTACTGCCCCCAGCTTCTCCTACCAGCCTAATTGTTCTCTCTCTTATCCCCTGTCTTATCAACACTAAGCCCGTCCATCCCTTATTCTTCCTTTCCCAACCTCGGTTGGAGCTCACTACCCTGGGTTGTGACATCCTACCATGCCCACGTGCTATTGCATTCAATCCAGGGCTCACACATACTCCTTTTCTCCATCCACCTTCTATACATCCAGCTTTACCAACTCCTTTCTGTGCACCGTGCCCTCCTAGCCTTTCTCCCCCTACTTCCCTCCCTCTCTTCCCCCCTACCTTCACCTCTACCTGGTGTATATTTTTATTTTTTTCTTCCGTTACTTCCTCCTGCAACCTTAGATAACCTGCTTTATCTTCCTATAGATATTTCTATGTATGTAAATACCGTGTAATCTGTACAATATCTGTATAATTCTATGTACATATGAACTTCTTTTTCTTCTTCTCTGTAAAGAGTATTATCTGTATTGCCTTGTAAATACCTGTGTTGACCTGTATATACAATTGTTCATGCTCCACCCAGGTCCATCTTGCAAATGAGCTTCTGCTCAACGATGAACGCCTGGTTAAATAAAGACTTGATTGATTGATTGAATCACCTCATCCAGGGAGCCCAGAAGGGAGTGTGAAAAGTGTGCCATCACAATGGCCGAGCTGACCTGACGAAGGCCTAGGGAGGAAGCAGCGTACACCTTCCGCCCCGAGTAGTCCAATTTCTTGGACTCTTTATCGAGTGGTTTGTCCACATCCCGAGCATTCCCGGAACGCCGGAAAATGCTATCGGTCACTAACCCCTCCGCAGAGGGGTGCTCCAAGAAACCGGAGAGTGAACCGGTAGGGACCGCATACTTTCTAGCCATCCTGGCCAAAGGTGCGGGACAAGAAGCTGGCCACTGCCACAGCTCCAGGGCTGGGCCAACTATGGTT
Organism: Neoceratodus forsteri; assembly: GCA_016271365.2. Taxonomy (NCBI): domain Eukaryota; kingdom Metazoa; phylum Chordata; order Ceratodontiformes; family Ceratodontidae; genus Neoceratodus; species Neoceratodus forsteri. The sequence goes on from CM028133.1 coordinate 1,139,755,813, forward strand.
GCAAATCTGGAGACCTGGGTTTGAATCTCACATCCCCCACATGCATACTGTGTGACTCTGAGTAAGTCACTTAACTTCCCTGTGCTCCCAGATCACACCTGTAAACAAGCTTTCAGCTTAGCATGCTACTCCTGGTTAAACAATTGGAAACAAAACAGCTTACCAACATTTCTTCAGTTCGCAGTCAGCTTTGAAGAGTGCAAATGTGTTCCCAGTCCACCGAAAATCATTGCGCCAGGCTCCAGAGGAAAGAATGGGATAGGGGTGTGTGTGTGGGGAGGTAGAGTATGCAGAGGGTGGGCGCGGGTTGGGGGAAGGGCACCTGAGACTTGAGGACCTTTTTCTTGTTTTACAGGTAAAAAAGAAAAAAAAAAAAAAAGACAACGCGGGTCGGTTTTCTTTTTTTACTGGTGTGTTTAGCACACTGGGGTGGGCTCCCAGTATGACACTGGCATTTGTGGGGAAGGGGACCACAGCAGACGGAGAATGGGCCCCTCCGTCGGCACAGAAACAGGCAGGGGGTGCATGATTCCGAGGGGGATTGTGCACCCCTCAACAGAGGCAAAAGATGACTGTAGGGCCATTATGCTGACGGGGATTGGGCTCCCCCATCAGCAAATTAAACTGGGAAAGGGGGGGACTGAAATCGTGGGGACTGGGCCCCTCCGTCAGCGGCAGAAGGCGGTTTTAGAGGCGCATGATGCAGAGGGGATTGGGCACCCTCGGCACTCAACAGAATGGGGAGGGCATAATGTAGACAGGAGTGGGCTCCCCCGTCAGCAAACGAACTGGGTCAGGGGCATGCCGATAGATGGGCTAGTCACCCCCTGTCGGCTTTCATAGGGCTGCAAGGCGGCGGCAAGTGCCGCCATGTTTACAAAAAATTTTACACTAAGCAAGGTACCGCCCTGTAATGATGGGTTGTTCCCTCATTGCAGCGGAATGGCTGATGCTGCAATGTCGAGGCGGTCCTTCATTGCAGTGGCGAAATTGTTTTAACTTGGTGGCACTTTTGGAAACCAATGTCATCAGCACAGTGTGCCTGCATTGGTCGACCAGTGCCAAGCCCCCAAATGCAGTGCTGCTGTTGGCTGCCACAGTGCCACACCTCCACAACCCGCTTCTCTTCTAAGCTGCCACATGTTTCTTGCGCATGTGCGCAAGCAAATGTAAAAATGGAATATTCCACAGCAGAAAATAAATACTGAGAGAGAGGGATTGATATGGCAGTTTGGGGGGAGGGGGCCGGGGTCTTCTGACTTGAATCAGTCCGTCCGATGGTCGGAAGTGTTTAAAATTCAAACTCGGTCATAATTCACTTCAGTGTGCCGTGTGGAGTTCTGCATTTGAACTTAGGGGGTCAAAATAATTTGAACTTAGTGCTTACACTGAAATAAAGCCATACTGAATATCTGAAACAGACAGGGTGGGGACCGGGACTCACTTGGTGCCTGTGTGACTCAGCTGTACAGTCAGTCTGGGGCTAATATTGAAAAAAATATATAAAGGGTGTTTTCTTGACGACCCTCTCCTGGGAAAAAAAAGTATTTAGTTACTGTGTATGTAACTGAACAACTTCACACAACTACTGTAAGTAAAGTAAGGCTTGCCTTAGACTGGAGTTGAGAAAAGAAAAAAAAAAAATAGACGAGGGCCCCCTGTGTCAGTTCAGTTTTGGACTTGTGTAAAGGGCACTGCAGTTGGGGGTCAAGACAGTGGCTGGCCTGAAGCAACTGTTCATTGCTGCTGTTAGCCAAAAAGTATTACGCTAGTACAACTGTACATATAAAGAAATCGGGCACGGACTAAAGCTACAATAATACTACTCTAGTCACTGTACTACTGCTAGAGGTGTATAGAAATAGTGCCCACTTTGTTATTACCAAGGGGACAAGCATTTTATTTTTTATTTTTTTTTTAGAAAAAAATAAACCTACTCCTATCTGCACTGATGGGTGTGTGTGTCTGTAAGTCCCAGACCTGCTGACCGAACCTGCCCTGAGAGGGTAGAGGAACTGGGGGAACAACTGAGGACTTGCTAGATTAACTATACCAAGGGGAAAAAGCATCTAATAAAAAAATTAAAAATAAACCCTAACTACACTGATGGAGGTGCGCGCGTGTGTGTGTGTCCGTGAGACCGAACCTGCCCTGAGAGCGTAGAGGAACTTGGGGAACAACAAGGGGAGTTGCATGACGAAAGCAACCTACCAGCAGCAAGGATCTGGAGCTCCTATCCCTTCCTCTCACTTTTGCCTGTTTTGCCATTAAACAGCAGGGTTTCACCTGAAATATCTACACCAGAAGTGAGGACCTGCCTTCAGCCATTGTCATCTGTGCTTCTTTTCATCGCATTTGGCTTATAATTGCCGCGATGGAGGCTGATATGAGGCAGACCCCCTTGAAGCACACGCTGCCTCCAACTCCTGAAAAGCCCAAGGATTGGCGCCCGGTAAAAATAACCCTGCAGCTTCTCAGTTGATCCCTCTACAGAGGATTGATTCTTTCAAGTGCTATTAATATTTAAGGAAACACTATCAGAAATGTCCGACGAGCTTAAATCTATTAGAGGAGACTTAACTGATCTGCACAGGAGAGTGGGTGACTCAGAGGCCCACTCCTCCTCCCTGGAAAAATGGAAGACCAAAGTGGATCCCAAGATTATTCAACTTTGCCAGCAAATTCAAAAACTCCAGCTGAAAACGGAGGACCTCAAGGGGAGAAGCAGGCAAAACAACATCCCAATTATAGGTCTGCCAGAATCAGAAGAGAGGCCAAATACCATTGCCTTCTTACAGAAATTTCTTCTGAAAGTAGTTGGCCCTTCTCCTCTCAAACCCTCATACCAGATTGAAATGGCCCACCGGTCTCCCACACCCAAATCGCAACAAGGAGCTTCATCAAGGCCAATTATCTGGAACTTTCTTAGCTTCACTGAAAAGCAACATATGCTATCAAAGGTTCAGGAGTTCCAAGCAATCTCCTGGGAAGGATCCAAGCTCCAAATTACACAGCATGTACCCCATGAGACCTGTCAGAAATGCTCAGCTTTTCACCCCATCATAAGCAAGATAATTGCGCCTGGTATTCCATTCAAAATGCTCTATCCAGCACGGCTACAAGTTTCTATTAATGGTACCTGGCATTCTTATGATTCCCCCAACCAGGCCTGATCTGAACTATCATCTGAGCTGCCTGACCTCTTCAAGCTGGGCTAATTACGTGCAGACTGTACACTTGGCTTCTATTACCTTGGGGAATAATATTCCCCGTTGCTAGATTTAAAATATTGCTGTTTACCTGGTTCTGTTTAATTGCCTTCATCCGAGGCTGATGGTCTCTTCTGTCGGGGAAGGGGGGGTCCTGGGCCTTCCTTTTCTCTTGGGCAGTCTGAGCCTTGTCCCTGAGAGAGTGATGCTGGTGTGGATCCCACCATAGCCAGAAGGAACTACAGTTCCACAAGGTGATTCCAAGGGGTCAGTTTAGTGGTCGGTACATTTTGCTAGTCCTGCAGCCTCATTCTTCCCCCTGGTAATATCCTCGTGGCTGAACACTGGAAACTGTTTGGACTTTCCTCTGCAAATAGCTGTATTCTCTTTTCCAATTACTCTGTGGCAACAGCAATCGTTGACTTTCTGACTGGGGACATTTAAGGGAGGTGGCGATGGTATTTGATTCCTTGGTTGATACCATGTGGGGTTTGACTGGGCTTTGGTCATACTAGCTGGGTCCGGGGGGGATCATATCACACGGGGCCCTCCTGGCTTACCTATTGACTTCCCTATCAAGGTCCTGGGCCCTAAACCCCTCTCCACTCCTGAAAGGCTAAAGTGGGCTATTAGAAGAGTAGCTCCCAGTCCTCAACCTAGCGATGGTCATAGCCCACAGGTCTGTTTCTGGTGCTTAACAGTGTCAGTGATTTGGCCCACAGTATGCTTCTCCACCCAGTGCCTTGCACCTGCATTTATTAGCACTCTGATAGGTCGTGGGCGGAGATATGTTCTTTTCCTTTGGTCTAGAATGGGTCTGAAACCCTGTCTGTAAATCCATATTTGGATGGGGGAGGGGAAGGAGAATGCTTCAGATTATGCAGGCTCAGGGTAGAGCTGCATAGTGTACTGAACTATTGGGGGGGAGCTTCCTACCATATTATTAATTTCTTTTTCAGTTTGTGGCTACTGATAGCGTGTAGGAGAGCCATACAGGGGTTGGACTTCTGCCACCTATATTTCCTTCTCCAGTAATACCCGTTATAATCTGAAAGTCCTCGTAAATAGTTATTGGGTTTAGGGTTTCAGTTATTGAGGTTCGGGGGTGACAGCAAGGCGGGTTTACAGTCTACACGATTTGTTGGTCTTCTACTGGATCTTTTGGGGTGGTGAATGGATAGTTATTACTATCTCTTGGCGCCAATATTGTTTTAGGTGGGTGGGAGGGAGGGGGGTGGAGTGTACCCTACAGGCGGTTGTTGTCTACTTACTGTTCTAGGCTGTTTATTCTGCTACCACTTATATATGGCAATCACCACTTATAAAATTGTAACGTGGAATGTCTGAGGAGTTAGGGACCCACTGAAGAGGTAGTAAGTCCTGAAGCACTGTACCCTGCTTAATGCTGGAATCATACTACTACAGGAAACTCACTTGTCTGCAAAAGAGCCCATTTGATTGTGCAGGCAAGGGGTGTCCCAGTTTTTTGCCTCAGGAGATTACTCCTCCAGTAGAGGAGTAGCCATTCTAGTTATGGGTACAATCCCCTTCCAGGCGGAATCAACTCTTGAGGACCCCAATGACAGATATACATATTAGTCAAGGGCTCCCTTATAGGTACAACAGTGGTACTAGGTTCTGTATATGGACTGGCGGGAGGTGATCCGACATTTCTCATAGGCCTTGCCAGTAAGGCTGCCTCCTTCCTGCTCACTCCTCTAGTCCGGGGCTGGAACATTGTCCTTACTCAGGACTTAGATCGGACCTACCTGCCATTAAAACCCCCTTCATCACCTCAAAGAGCTTTGAGTGACTTTATGGACATGCTCAGGCTCTGTGACCCATGGTGTATACTTAACCCATCTCACCACCTATTCTCCTTCTACTCGGACATCCATCAATCTTGGTCCAGGCTGGACTACATCTTAACTAGTATTGCCCTTCTGGCAGGCTTATGCCAGGCCAGGATTGAACCAATAGTACTCTCTGACCACACAGTGCCTTGGGTGGTCCTATCCTCTGACCCTGATATGCAGAAGGACAAGGCATGGAAGCTGAATACCCAGCAACTAAAAGATAAGCCCACTGTCTCCAAGGTTCAATCTTTTATTCAAACTTTTATGGACATTAACAGGGGCTCTGTGCATAGAGAAGATCTTGAATGGTGTGCACTAAAATGCTATCTCCGTGGTGAGTTTATTAGATTAGCATCTAGAAGGAATAAACAAAGGGAAAGGGAGGCTTTGTCTCTTATCTCAGATAAGGGCAGCCAAGCTATCTTTGTCATCTTCTGCCTCCCCCGATTCAATGATGGAATTGCTTGGCCTCAGAAATAAATATGCAGACTTGTTGAGAGAAAAGGCAGAATCTGCTCTTTTGAAAATGAAAGATAATTATGTAGATCAGGGAGAAAAAGCTGGCAGACTTTTAGCCCTCCGTCTATGTAAACTAGAAAGCTCTAGGCTGATTCCCTCCATTCTAGCTCCAGAGAGGAGTGGGCGGTCTGGAATATATGGATACGTTTCCTGAGGTGATCCGTACCAAAACGGCACCCCGGGACATTGGCCAAGTTTTTAACATTTTTTACCGTAATCTGTATGGTAAAAGACCCTCTTCACCGTCCCCCCAAGATACTGAAACTTATCAGGATTCTCTTGAACTACCCTGCCTATTCAATCATTAACGGCTCGCCTTGTCACCCCCAATTACTCAAAGCGGCAGAGGATGCAATCCAAGATTTAGCCCTAGATAAAGCACCTGGCCCAGACAGTTTCTCCTCAAACTTCTTTAAAACCTTCGCTAAAGACCTAGCCCCCCTACTGCTCAAGCTATACCGATACATGCTTAATGCTGACCCCCCCCCCGACCCATCATTACAGGAAGCAACAACAGTTCTTCTCAAACCAGATAAACCCCACACATCCCCGGCCAGCTATCGCCCGATCGCTCTCCTAAATTGTGCTATCAAGATATTAACCAAGATACTCAGGCAGGTTTGGACCCACCTTCTGAGCCCAGAGCAGGTAGGTTTCATCCCACCTCAGAAAACTTATCCATATATTCCAGACCGCCCACTCCTCTCAGACCCCAATGGTACTGATCTCATTAGACACCGGAAAGGCTTTTGACAGAGTGGACTGAGAGTTTCTTTGATCGACTATGTGAAAAATGGGCTTCCCCCTCCATCTGCCTTCAGTGGATCCAGACTATATACTCCTCTCCCTCCGTCAGGATTTATTGCAATGGGGTCTTCTCTCCCTATTTCCCTCTCTGCCGGCACGAGGCAGGGCTGCCCCCCCCAACCCTTCCTTTTCAACCTCTATTTGGAACCTCTTCGATGTCACATTAAACTGTCACCCCAGATACAGGGTATCTCAGTGCTTAACCACACCCTAACTCTCTCTCTGTATACTCGGATGACATTCTTCACTTGGAACATCCCGTAACTTCTCTGACATACTTACTTGAGGTGGTAGCTCAGTATAGCCATCTCTCCAACTACAAACTTAACCTCACTGAAATGGAAATCTTCCCTTTGAATCATTTTACCCATAGAGCTGACTCTAGCCATTTTAATATTAAATGGTCTCCACACTCACTTAAGTACCTGGGTATACTCAACCACTGATCCCTCGAATACCAGGAAGTTAAATCTTGATGATCTAGTGGTTTCCCTCCAACAGGATCTCTGAAGGTGGGAATCTCTCCCACAATCCTTATGGGGCAGACTAATATTATAAAGATGAATGTTCTCCCCAGGCTATTGTATATATTACATATGTTGAACATTTGGCTTCCTATCTTTTTCCAACATATTCACTACCTTACCTCTAGTTTTATCTGGCTACATAAACACCCCAGGCATTCTTTCCTTAAACTGAGACTTCCCAAAGAAGCTGGTGGTCTCAGTCTTCCCAACTTTCTCTTATACTACTGGGCTAGCCATTTTGCCAGGACTGGTAGATGGCTTTCCGATACCGTTGATGACTACGTTCCTATCTAGCTACAACTAGAAACTCAGCTTCTAAAGAAGCACAATCTCCATTCCTCAGCCATCTTTTATCTTCCATGGAAAGTCCTACCTGAGCAGCTTCGACAGTCAGCGATCGGGGTATCACTAAAGGTGTTCTCTCAATGTTGCTCCTTTTATAAAATCTCCCCACGCCAGGACTTTGCTCAGCCCCTTGTTTTTAATCCCAATATCAAGATAGATGGTGTTCACATCACCCCTGGGTGGCTGCCTCAATAACGGAATGCCATAGTGGTGGATTTCTATTCTCCTGATTCTCTCCTTTCTTCCCCAAATATCCTCGAGAAGTATAGTTTGACCCTGGTGCACACCTTCAAGATCTTCTAGTTGAGACACCTACTGCACCAATCATTTGGCACCACCCCTCAGTCATCCAAAGTAAAACCCATTTTGGATCATTTTCCATGACCTATCTTCAAACCCTGCATATCCATGATATAAACACCTTCTGACTATAGGCCACCCAGATCCCTTACCTGGCTCAAAGGTATGGAATTCCCTAGTACCACACCTATCCATTAACTGGGCTCAAGTCTGAAAGGATCTCTACACCTACAACTCCCAAGACAGGCTTCAACTCACTGAATACCACATGCTGAATGACATGTACTATACTCCCGTCAAATTAGTAAATGCTGGACGCCTTCCTCACCCTACTTGTTCTAGATGTAGCAAAGCGGAGGGGAACCTGCTACACATTTTGGTAATGTGAAAAAACTGCCCCCTGTGGCAATTAGCAGTTATTTTCAGATGCAGTCAGCTATCACTTCTTATATCTCAAGTATTTTTTCTTTTCTGTTTGTTAATTAGAAGATTTTCCACCCGGCAGTACTGGGGTGATGTGTGGAGCAGCGCACTGTCTGGAGTGAAAAAAATCCAGTTCTGTTCCTCCCACTACATCGTCAGAAATGAGACCAAACACCTTGAGGCACCACAACCCTTGCAGCCTGAGCAATGACTGTTACAAGCTACAGTACCGATCAAAATGCAGGAAACTATGACATCATAGTAACCAGGAGAGACAGTCCCTGCTGCTTCACGTGAAAGTGAAACCTGGCAGTGAGAAATTGTTATCACTGATTACTAGTGATGTCATACTCAGTGTGGTCTCAGTACTGATGTCGTGGGAGGAACAGAACTGACTTTTTCCCCCTCCAGACAGAGTGCTGTTCCACACATCACCCCAGTACTGTCTGGTGGAAAATCTTCTAATTAGCAAACAAAAATGAAAAAAATTTGTGAGATAAAAGTGATGTGATGGCTAACATCATCTGAAAGTTACAATTAATTGCAGGCAGTACACTAGCTCTTTAAGGCACACTCCAGGAGTGGGATGACAGGGGTGGAGGGGTGAGTAATTTAAGTTTTCGAATGTAATCTCTAACTGCTCTACCATGGTCTGTAATTGTTTTCTATAAAACCAATAAAGATTTTGAATTTCAAAAAGAAAAGACCTACTGGAGGAGTGTGTGGCTGTGAGACCAGACCTGCCCTGAGAGGTAGATGAAAGGGAAAAGCATTTTCTGGTGCTTGTGATATAGAAAAAAATAAGCATCTAGCTTGCTAAAGTGGCTGAAAGACCGGACTACTGTCTAATGCGGAGGTATAGTATTAGTACAGCGCCTGAGTGTCCTGTCCTGTTACTGCTAGTACTCCTCCTGCTGCTCCCTAGTCCCTACTCCCACCTACTCTGTCCTGCCCTCTCTCCTGTACGTAAGCATAAGCACAACAGCTTAAAGTAAACAATTACACAACACGCACAAATGGGACAATAAGGCAATGGCGGTAGAGCCATTAATGGGCAAGGCATTCAAGGCCCAGCACAGTAGCAACAACCAGGAACTGTAACATCAACTGTAAGGTCAATGGCAGCACAGTCAAGGGTGCTGCAGGAGGCAGTGATGATGGCAACACTGGTGATGGCGGCTGAAACATCAACTGTAAGGTCATAGGCAGCACAGCCGAGGGTGCCGCAGGAGGCAGTGACTATGGCAACAGTGGTGATGGGAGCTAAACATCAACTGTAAGGTCAATGGCAGCACAGCTGAGGGTGACAAGGTGGCTGTGACGATGGCAACAGTGGTGATCGGGGCTGACATACGAACTGTAAGGTCAATGATAGCACAGCCGAGGGTGGCAAAAGGCGGCAGTGATGATGGCAACAGTGGTGATGGGGGCTGAAACAGCAACTGTAAGGTCAATGGCAGCACAGCCGAGGGTGCCGCAGGAAGCAGTGGTGATGGGGGCTAAAACATCAACTGTAAGGTCAATGGCAGCACAGCGGCACGCAGGAGGGAGTGACGATGGCAACAGTGGTGATGGGGGCTGAAACAGCTCAGACATGACCCAGTATAAGATTTATGTGTTCACTGTTCCCCAAAGGAGTCACTGACAGCAGAACTATTGATAGGACCGTGTCAGACAGCAGTATGGGTTTCAAATCTCCAGGTGGGGGAGGCAAGCCAGCACCAGACCCCGACCCTGATGTCTGAGAGATGATCAGAAGAGCAGCAGGACCCATGGTCGTAGCCTAGGATGTATCAGTTTCAACAGATTTACCCTTACACTACTTCCTCTCAAGTGGCAGTGTTTCTCACTCAACTTTGAGATGATGCATTTTCTTCAAGTCAGCACCGAATGTCGATGACCTTGGGGAACGGAGGATTGACAGTGAACCAGGAGTAGAAGCAGCTGACTATGATGAGGCTGCCTTTACCACAACCAGTTTTACCATTTCTTTCTGCTTTAGATACACCACTAAAGCCTTCTTGTGATGTCCCCTGGTTGCCCATTTAATACTCTGGCAAATGGAGCAGGCTATAATGTTGTGGTCTTTGCCAGGGCAATAGATACACATAGAGTGGTCATCATCTTTATAAATCTTAATGTTGCCACAGTGACAATGGCAGAATAACGGTACTTTTTCTGTTGGTAGCATCATAAAAGAAAAGTTTAATAAACTTGAAGTCATAGCTACTGTGAGGCATTCTTCACCAGCAATGGACTGATGAGAGGCTGACAGTGGGAAAAAGAACTGAGGCACGCTGGAGATGCCTCGTTATAGGCACACTGGCATAGGCAGCCCCAGCCAGCGACACTTTCCAGGTGGTCCTGACACCAATGGCATACAGTTCCACAATGTGGCTCAATGAAGGAAGATATAATCAAAGATCATTTGTTGTACCTGCAATAAACCTTTAAGGAGTAAAACCCTATGGAGATCAACCTTTGTTTGCACTCTGATACAACTGAAGGGCATTTCCTTTATAATAATTGAAAATTAACTTCTTAAAACCAGGAATAAAGTCACCTCTTTGTTGAATTTCTGTTAGAACTTTTCTCAGTTTGATGGTTTCAGGGTAACTCTGGTGTCGTAGAAACTCCTCCCATATTGCTCTCTCAGCCTTAGGATCTTTCTGATTCAGAACAGTTTCCATAAGAAGTTGGGAAGATTCTGTTTTCAGATTAGTTTGATATAATGATCTAATGTCCTGTGAAAGAGATATAGGTATCAGTCAGAACTGAAACAGCTATACAACCAACTTCTGCAACAGGATATAGAGGATAATGTATGGGTCACTATCAGTAACCAGCTCGTTAAACACTGAGAGGTAGCCATGGTGACCTTGTAAAACCTCGAGAGAGAAGTTCAGAGGTTCATATAGCCAAGGCAACCTCAAGACGATTAAACTAGCTGGTTGCCGGTAGCGAACCATACGTTATATTTTATAGTGTATGGTGAACATAACTAATTAAAAAAATAAAGCAGGAACCTTACAACTGCTGTTAGATCAGTCGCCGCTCTTAATTTCAGGTCATGCTCACCGCCACGGCCATTTCAGGAAGATCACAGATTTCTGTAGGGCGCATGCGCAGACTGTTCCCAGTTGTTAACCCATCGATGTGACGTACCATTGATGGGTTAACAACATGGTGACATCACATCAATGGTAAAACATTGTTATAAAAAGGTAAGATTTCTTCCTATAACAACATTCTACCAAACATTATAAATAGGTTGCTCACCTATAACTGCAGTTCTAGGAGTGAAATACAGTTCACATCTACAATCTGCCAGTTCCACTGGAAGTGCCGATTTGTCAGACATCTTGAAGCTAAGCTCCTCCCACTGCACAGGGATATATCCCGATTCCACCATGTGACATCAGATCTTTGCACGGTAGAAGTGGAGATCTGTGTGCCACTTGCCAGGGAAGACTGGGTGTGATGTGTGGATGTAAACTGTATACCACTCATAGAAATGAAAATTACGTACCTACCGTAATTATGATCTTTCTGAGTATCTTCACCATTCATCACCGATGGGTATCTGCCCGAGGTCAGGACCCCACGGGAGCTTTTTTTTTTTAATTTTATTTTTTTAAAAAAAGGTAGGTGGGGCGACACTACTGTGGTGCTCAGGGGTTGCCCGTTAGGCGTGCTGACTCCGCCTGCCTGACAGTTCTTAGTCGCGAAGAGGTAAGAGGAAAGGGTGGAGGGTGGGACAAGGAGTCAAGGGACAGAAAAAGGAAAAGATGTATGAACTAAAAGGAGAAATAACGACTGAGAGGACAGAAAAGAAAGAGGTTAGAAACTAAAGGGATTAGGAGGGGCCCCAATCTCTGGAAGAGGAAGAAGGGGGGTAGGGTGGGTAAAGAATTTAGGAGAGAGGGGAGAAGGATAAAACATCCCGGACTCTGGTCCGTCTCCAGATTGTATAGGAACTGCAAGGAGTAGCAAAGCTTTCTGCCAGAATTCAAGGTACGGAATAGCAAATAAACACTCCAGATAAGCAGAGTCGGCTATTCTGGAAGAAGGACAGGCTATAGGGAGTCAGCACCCTCTCAAGGAAAGATTTTTGGTGAAAAAAAAAAAAAGGGTGTTTTTTTTTTTTTTTTAGGAGATAAAGGTTGGATGGAAACAGGGAGGAGGAGAGAAGGAGGCAAACTACCAACTCCCACCCCACAGGGGTGGAGTCAAGGTACTGGAGAAGGAGTGCCGCTCGAGCTATCCACTCTTCCTGGAAAATACTCCCTGTGTGTCCCTATTTTACCCCACTCCTAAGGAGGAAAGTCAGCAGAGAGGGGACCCAGAAACTGATGCCCCAGGGGATGGAGAGTGGGTTGTGATGAATGGTGAAGTACATAGAAAGATCATAATTACAGTAGGTACATAATTTTCATATCTTGTCTGTGTCAATCTTCACCATTCATCCTAGATAGTGATGCAGGCCCTCCCCAAAGGGTTTTCTTTTACACAAAGTCCCTTAGCCCTCAGTGGTGACACACTAAGGGGAATCCAGGGCCTGGAGAGGCCGACAGTGGGAGAGAGAGAGGAGTCTCCGGAGGGGGAAGGAAGTTGCCCAGACAAGCGCCATCTCACTCTGCGGGAGAAGAGGTAGGTTCCCTGGTGGGCAGAGTTAATCACCCTACACCGGGCCAAGGGTGACAACCGGGAAAGACACAGCCATGCCATCCGCCTAGTGCAGATCGCTGTCCCTATGACCCTGGTAGCTACCTCGTTGGCATCATAGGATGCCCTCGCTTGGTGCCTTGCTAGCTCCAGGACACGCGCAGATAGTGCAATAGCTTGTCTGGTTTGTCTGTCAGGCAATGAGGCTAGGAGCTGACCCAGCCTGGACCACAAGAACCTTGTCGTAGGCTGCATAGTGGGCCTGACGTGCAGAGATAGACAGAAGTAACCGTGCCAAGTAGAAAGTCCTCCTACCCCAGAAATCAAAATCCAAGGAGTCTTGATCTGGGGGCCGGTCACAGTGAAGGGCACGAATCAAATCAGGAGTATCCAACTGCGTCAATCCAGACTGTGGGATGAGGCATGGAACCTGGAGACTCCGGGGTGCACAATACCTCTGGCTAAGATCCCTTGGGGCAGGAACTCTGGAGAAGGGCCTCTGCCAGGAACACAGCTGCCTCCCGAAGGGGCAGCAAGCGGGCACTACAAGGGTGGCCTCACCAAAATCGCCTAGAAAGGATGCCGAGTGTTCAAGATTGCTAGTAGTGGAAGGAGTAAGGTGCAAATCCTCCAACACCCTCACGAGGAATCGCTGATACTCAGCGAGATCAGCAGCTGGAGAGATGTGGACAGAGGGTTCCTCTCCCCCTGAAGAGGGGGATGAGGAGCTGGAGGTCACCGTCTGTTCAGTGGGTGGCTGCACGGGGGGAGGTTGAAAAACCTGGCGTCCACTGCCCTAACGTAAGCAGGGAACCGAGCAGTCACCGCTCTGAACTGCTCCCAGGAGAGAGGCCCACTAGGACCGAGGATGCCTGGGAGCACAGGAGAGTGTGGCAGAGGGATGGGGACAGAGCCAAGAAGAGATGTCGGCTGACCTCCGCCTGGACTAAGGAGCGGACCGTGGGCACCCGCGGAAGAAGTTGCCCCGGAAGACCCCACAGCCAACAGCTGAACAACCACATCAGTACTGCCTTGGCTGCGCCGGAAGAATCCCCTCTGTGAGGCGAACTGGGCCGTACAGGTCCAGAAGGACGGTCTCCTACCTCAAAAGAATGGGACTTTCTCAAAGAGACCGAGGAGGAAGAGCAGAGATCTGCACTATGGCTTCTCCCAGGGCCCGGGTGGACCCCAGAAAAAGGCCGGCGCGCCGACCCCACACCCCTTGGATCCTGAAAGAGCCCTCCTCCTCGAGAGGGCCAGCCTAGGTAGCTGGCATCTCTGGGCAGCCCCTGAAGGGGTTATCCAGGGTGCAGTACCCTTCCCCCTGCAGGTGCTCCGATTGGCCCCAAAGTTGGGCTATCAAGGCACACCACTGGAGGGGGTACCACAACTGAGGGGTCAGAGGAACCACCAAGACCAGGCTGCAGAGTTATGGTGGCCCGCACCACTGCCTGCTGGTCAGCACCCCTGACCCTAGTCTCGGTAGCCACCAACCTCACCTCAGAAAGGGGCTGACTCCAACTGGTCAAAGAAACTACCATGCTACCCACCTCAACAGCCAACCCCGAGGGGTCAGACTGCACATCCGACTCAGAGCTCGACTCCGTCTTCAAGAAGATAAGAGCCAGAGGCCCTGTGCCAAACCGTGGGAGGGCGGGCAGTGCCATCCTTACCAACAGGCCCAGAGACCACAGCTGTGCCCGAGTCAGTGCCAGCGCCTCCCGCAACCCCGTGAGTAGAATCCGAGGGAGGCGCGGCCCCAGCCCAAGCCAGAGATCCAGTACCGGGACCAGTCACAGCACCATCCAGTCCCACAGCGCCGAGGACGGAGACAGCGCCGAAGACAGTCCCGGTGGCACCATTAGCGTGTTGGCAGGGGCGGCCCGAGATGGCTCAAAGGCGGACTGCGCATGCATGGCATGGCACCCCTGCTCCCCAGTGCCGTGAGCGGCACCGTGGGCAGGGGCGATGCCGAAGATGGCGCCAACTGAGGAAAACGAAGGCTCCACGCGCCAAGCCTCAAGGACACGGCGCTGTGCTCAACCTCGGCGCCGAGGCGAGACATGGAAAAGGATGTCGCTGTAGCAGGTCTCACGGCGCCGCTAGCAGTGTCAGTGCTGCGAATGGCTCCGACAGAGATCACGGCACCGCGCAACAAGTCAGCGCCGACGACAGCTCCGTCAGGGCCTATGGCGCCACCGAGGCCTCCGATGGTGCTGGCGTCGAGGACGGCGCCGACCCAGGCCTTACGAGCCACGGGAGTGACACCGGGAGAGCCTTCACCACCGAAGGGGCGATTGCCAAGGCGGCACCTCCCACCCGCTCCAGGGAAGGAGCTGGACGGGCCTCCTGCGCCGTGGAAGAAGCCTCGGCAACGGCTAGGCTACAAGTAGCCGAGGTTCCCTCCTCCTCGGTCCATATAGAACAGGACCTGGAGGAAAAGCCGAGAGAGGCGTGGCTTGGCCCGGCCAGGCGCACCGATCCCGAAGTAGGCGGAGCTCGCCCACTTTCCACGCTGTTCTGAGGACCCGCGTCCA
Source organism: Neoceratodus forsteri (assembly GCA_016271365.2). NCBI lineage: Eukaryota > Metazoa > Chordata > Ceratodontiformes > Ceratodontidae > Neoceratodus > Neoceratodus forsteri. The sequence continues at coordinate 1,139,771,001 of CM028133.1, forward strand.
TGGAGAAGCAGGCATCGCGATGAATCCATGTTGTGAAGCGGGCCAAGACACGAGACACCAGTCGTGCTGGTCGGTGATGGAGAAGTTTCGCCGCATGGGCACCTATCACATGGGGGTCAATCGCCTTGGAAGATTTCCTTTTGCCCCTCCAACCGAGACATGGGCCTATGGGGAAACAAAACACCAAAACAGACTTGACATTGGAAAGATCTTACCGGCGACATCGAGTAAAGCAAACCAGAACCGGCAGGAATAACTGATGGACTTCCATGCGATATACTGCGTAACAGAGAAACTGCGAAGCAGGCCTCAAATTTCTTCAGCTTCTACGAGGTGGCCCTCTACGGTGGAGGCGAAGAACTGGCAGGCAGGCAGAGTCGACACAGCCTGACAGCCAACCCCGCAGCACACAGTCGCCGGCCCGGTGAGCGCAGATAGTGTGTCGGCTCCGCCTACCTTTAAAAAAAAAGGCACCCGCGGGGTCCTGACCTCCGGCAGATACCCATCTGTGATGAATGGTGAAGATTGACACAGGTGAGATCCAGGGTTACAGGTGAGCAACCTATTTTTCTAGGGGGTATGGATACAGTTCACTAGCCAATGTCTGGATGACTCTGTCATCGAGGCACAGGTCAGGAAGCATAGAGAAAACCCAGGAGCAGTTGTAAAATTCCACAAAACTGTTTATTTGTAATTGTAGTACAGTAGAAACTGCTTAAACAGGATGCCTCCGTGGACACCTTTTTGTCCCATTTAAGTGGCTGTCCCCTTTAAAAGAAGTTGCTTAATTTCAACCTAGTGCAGAGCCTCCTGAACATATGTACTACGCACTGCCAATTTGACTAATTTCAAAAGCAGTTTTGTCAACCTTGTAATGCTGTACAGTCCCTTGCTGTACCCCCTGGTTACTCTCCTTATTGATGCCCGCAGGGTGTCAGAGATCTCCGGGAGGGAGGGAGTAAACACTGGCACTGGCCACAATTTTGATTTTGAGCTGCACACTTTCTCTCTCTCTCTCTCAGGTGTCAGCAGTCTCGGTGAATTAAATGATTAAATGCCTGACTTACAGAGATAGAGGGGCAGTTCTGATTTTGAGCCACACACTAAGGTGTCAGCAGTGAGAGGTACGGGCAACTGTGATTGGCGATCTGCTACAAAGTTGAGAGTTCGATCAGTGGCACAGGTACATGCAAGTTTTTATTTTTCACACTGCGATCAGTACACGACCCAATTTGTGGACGCAGGTCTGAGTAGCTGGAGGTACGAGGACACGTGTTTCTAAGGGCAGCACTGGGCATCAGGCTGGTGTCAGCCCTACTTCTCCCTCCAGTAGACCAGCATGTAAGTGAACAGGATGGGGAGGGGTGGCTACGAGGGCAGCTCTGAGCTGAAGGTTCCTCCACCTAACAGCGCGATTAGCTAGACAGCCACTAACTGCCTCGATTAACACCTAATTAAAAGCTACCAGAGGTGCTAAATTGGGATGTATGAAGATAAGTCTGGCCACAATCGTCCCAATTATGCAGTGGTGCTGTCCCCTTTAATCATGAAGTGCTTCCATAGGATAACATGGCCACTTAATCGGTGCCCTGGGGGACGCCCCCTTTAAGCGCGTTCTGATTAAGTGGCTTATACTGTAATATAAAATAAACCTGATCAGAATAACTATGTATAGTAGCAAAATAAAAGGAGGCAGTATAGCGCAGTGGTTTAAGGCTCTAAGCTGCAAATCTGGTGACATCCAGCAGACCAGACCTGGGTTTGAATCCCACAGCTGCCACTTGCATACTGTGTGAGCTTGAGCAAGTCACAACTTCCCTGTGCTCCCAAGTCGCTCCTGTAAAAAAGCTTTCAGCTTAGTGTGCTACTCCTGGTTAAATAACTAAATAAAAAAAAAAATCTCTTGTGAAACAAAATCTACCTTGCATCTCAGCTTTAGCTGTTTTCTATATTTTCCAACCCCATCATCTGCAAGAATCCTGCCCTTTGTCAGTTTCTGGAGCTGCTAGAACATTGTGAACTTACTGAGGTACCTCCAAGCCTTTGCAAAAGGCTCAGGCATTTGAACTCAAATTTATTTATTTATTTATTGAAATGTTTCACCAGGAAGGTCACACTGAGCAACAAAAGCTCGTCTCACAGTACGTCCTGGGGTAATACAACAGGATACATGCATCAGGAAAATAGCTTAACAGCATATAGACAGACTGTACAGATTACAACCAACAATTGCTAATAACATTTCTAGACTAGGATACATCTGACAGAGACTGACAGGAGGTATAGTAAAGGTACTCGGGAGGGTGGAACAGTAGAGGTGATAGAAAGTGCTAGGCTGCAGAAAGTGCTAGGATTGCAAGAGGGGTTTGGGATAGGGGCATATTGGCCAGCTGGAGGTAGGATGAGGTATAGACCAACAGCTAGGCAGGGCTTCATGGGCTAGGTGCAGTTGCAATTCATCACTAGGTAGTTTGCTAGGGATGTAGAGAGAGTAGGCTGAAGAGGAGTGGTGGATTGGGTTGGTAGTTGGTTCCAGAGCTTAGGTAGGTGATGGGAGAATGCCATTTGGCCGGATGTAGTATTTCTGTAAGGTATATTCAGAGAGCGAGAGTCATCAGATCGGAGGGTGTATTTGGAGGGGTGAGGGTAAGAGGGGAGCAAGCCAAACCAGAATTTAGAGATAAACTTTGCTGCGTGCAATGTTCTCCTGTCAACAACTGAGGGAAAATTTAGGGAGCGGTAAAGAGTATCAAAGCAGGGGCATCCAAGGCAAACCGTCAGGAGGAGTTAAAGAGAGGTTCCAGCCTGGATAAGGAGGATTGAGGGGCAGCTCCGTATACAACATCACAATAGTTGAAAGTTGGCAGTATCATTTTATGTACTTAGTTAGGTACTAGCCAAGGGATACTACCCCTGTTACGATAGAGGGCCCTAGCTTAGGCCGGAGTTTCTTTAGAATAGCATCAATGTGGACGGAGAAGTTTAGCTTCTCTATCCAGCCAAACTCCGAGGTAGCGGAAGGAAGAGGTGTCTTCTAATACAGTCCCATCAATGGTGGCAAGGTGGGTAAGAGAGCTTCCAACCTTTGCCTAGTACCGAAAAGTCATGGAGACTGTTTTCTTGAGTTTAGGAAGAGGTGGCGCCTACTTAGCCAGCCTTGTACATTTTTGAAATCCAGCTGAGCTCGACAGTGACATCAGGGATCAATTGCCGGCTGGCTTTTTACATAGTTATCTTTAAATTATAAATATATACATTTCAACTGTAACACAATTCTCTAAATAGTGATCTCATTATCAGATACATTTCCATACATTGATTCCCATTTATTTTTATATTACAAAAACTAGATATGCAAGGGAGGAAAGACAGCAAGAGAAAAGAGAGAGACAATAAGAGGCAATGGATTTCGAGACTGTTTGGGCTGATCAAGTCCGAAGGTCTCACAAGAAAATTTGATTGCGCAACCAGGCACAGGAGAGAGAAAAGGAAAGAATACAGATCCTTGCATTTTAACACTTTCTCCCTAACAAATGCGACAGGGTCCTATTCTACCCTGTCACAGACTCCTAACAGTTCTCCAGAAACTAGAGAACTGAGGTCCAAAAACAGCATTCCGACAAGATCTAAGTCAGTCCTGTGATGGGAAATGAAGATGTGTGCCGACTTCTAGGTGGCAGTCATGCAGATATCCCTGGAAGCAGACACTGAGACAGTGGAATGCCTTGTGGAATGAGACCTAAGCCCTACAGGAGGCTCCCTACCAGCCAACCTATGTCTGAGGTCGATGCAGAACATAATCCACCTGCCAATCTCCTCTTTGCTGCTGATCTGTCAGGTGCTATTTCAGTGTATGTTATGAACAGCTGGCGAGCCTCACCATGAACTCCAGCCATGCACACCTGATAATAAGAGAGCACCCTCTGCAGGTCCTGAGTATACAGGCTGTACTCAGCCTCCAAAGATGGGTTGATAAACTATATTGGAAGATTCACCACTTGGTTAAAGTGGAACTCTAATAAAACCTTGGCAGGAACTTCGGGTTGAGGCAAAGGATGACCTTGTCCTTGTGAAAGACCAGATATGGAGACCACACAGAGCACCTAGGGCTGCTGATCCTTAAGGCTGACATAATGGCTGCCAAAGGCCATCTTTCATGATAGGTGTGACACCTCACACCTGTGCACAAACTAAAATAGGCTTGCCCATTACTTCGCCAGCACCAGCAGTAGGTCCCATGGTGGATATGGTTCACACATGGAGGGTCAGGTGGTCAAGACACTTGAGAAAGTGCCTAACCACCTTCTCCTGGGCCACTATTGACTTATCGACCCACATCTGTAACCAGAAATGACTGCTAGGTGTGTCTGAAGGGTGTTGCTACGTAGTCCCAACTGAGAGCGAGCACAGGTATTCCAAGATGCTCACCAAAGAGCTCATTGCTTAGTGCCACCATGGATGAGAAGGATCTAGGTATTACCATCTTAAATGACCTTACATATTCCAAACACTTGCATTCTGTTAATGCATAGCATCTGTGAGTCAACTCGTTTCAGGAGGCCTCCACAATGCAAAGCACTTCTTCCGAGAGAGACACCCAAGGTATGGAACCCAAGCCACCCAGGAACCAGGCCATGAGGTGCAAGGACTGAAGGTCTGTCTGCAGGACATTCTCCTGTGGCTCATCAGCAGATCTGGGTGCAGATGCAGCCGCCATGGAGGTCTGCTGCTGAAGAGATCTAGGTTAACAGAATGGCCTTGGCAAGTTAGGAGCTATCAGTATCATCTACACCTTGCCCTTCCAGGCCTCGACCACCATTTTCTGGACTAAGGGGAAGGAGGAAAGATGTACACAAGGCCTGGGGTCAAAGGGCCTTGCAAAGGCCTCCTTCAACAATGTCCCAGACTGGGGTAGGGGTGGCCGGCACAGAGCAGCTTCAGCTTGGTGTTCTCCTTGGAGGCAAGCAGATCCACCAGAGTAGTGCTTTGCAGGGAGAAAGTACAGTTACATAAGAACTTACTGTAAGAGTAGCCCTTTGAGAGAGGTTCTTGCAGTAGATAACCTTGAGGACTGCATCCCCTGGAGTCAGGACCACACAGAAACTTTAGCTAGCAGTACCTGATGGGGACCGCCCATCCAATGTCATGAGAGCGATGTCAGGGTGACCCTATATAGTAGCAGTCCCTATGCCCGCCTTCCAGTTCTCCCAACGGAGACCTCTAACAATGAGCAACAGGACAATGGGAGAAAGAGGCTCCTGGAGACCAGAATGAGCTCATAGAAAAAGAGCAGCAAAGAAACTTGGGGGATGGAGGAAGAAAAGAAAAAATTACTCACCTTAGTAATGTTGTTTCTTCTAATGGAGTCTTGCTATATTATGACTATTGCAGTTTGTCCCAGCCTTAGAACTGCTCCGGAGGTGAAAGAGTTAACTTCCATGCAGAGCATGGAGCTTAGAGCGCAAGCTTGGTTCAGAAGCTCTGTTAGGTTGGTTTCAAACCGAAACCGTCAGATCTTCTGAGCAAAAACTCACTAAGGTTGTGTGTGGAAGCTGTAACCTACACTAGCCAACTGGCCACTAATATATTAACATTTTCCTGGTCCCAACACAAAGACTCAAGTCAGTGGACCAGAAAAATAAGATAAAATAACTAAATAAACACAACACCCAAACATGAAAGAGGGCATCAATAAATGCCAACAGAGGACTACCACCCAATACCCAAAGTAGGAGTTCTGAGAGGGGCAGGCTTGGGGAGGTCATAATATAGCAAGACTCCATTAGAAGAGACAACATTACTAAGGTGAGTAATTTTTCTTCAAACAACATGAAGTCTTGCTATATTATGACTATGAACTACACAGCAGTACCTCCATGGAGGAGGACAGAACCTACTTAGGAATAGGCTCTGAAGCACGGCTGTGCTAAACCGAGCATCCCTCCTGGCCTGAATATCCAGGGAGTAATGCTTGGTGAAAGTGTGTACTGTCTTCCAAGTAGCTGCCTGACATCTCAAGATAGGGATGTCTCTAGCAGCAACTAGAGATCACAGCTGTACCTCTGGTAGAGTGAGCCCTCAGGCCTGGGGGAACCTTACCCAGCTTTTGATAGCAAAATTGGATACAAGAAACCATCTACCTGGCAATGGATCTCTTAGTGGCAGGTCTCCCTTTCCAACTTCACCATAAGTGAGAAACAGTTGGAGGGAGTCAAACCTGTGACCCTTGGTACGCCTATGTAGTAACTTAGGGCCCTCTTAACATCTAGCTGTGCAGCCTCCTCTCACCAGAGGAGGAATGGTCAGTGAAGAACACTGGAAGTGAAATAGATTGGTTAGGTGGAAATCTGAAACCACCTTAGGCAAAAACTTCCTGTTAGTCCTGAGGACTACTTTATCCCTGTGAAAGGAAATAAAGTCAGTTTCTACTGATAAAGCCTGTAACTCACTTATACGACTGACAGAAGTGATGGCTACCAGAAATACAGTTTTCCAAGTCAATACTTAAGCTCTGCCGAAGACAGAGGCTCAAGGGGACTGCATTAGCTGAGCAATGCATACATTAAGATCCAAGCAGGGGCAGGGTCCCTGAATGGCGGATGGTGTGAAGCAATCCTTTAAAAACTTGGAAAATACAGGATGAGCAGAAAGAGAAGAGGCTTCCTGCTGAAATGAAGGCAGAGACAGCAGCCAAGTGCACTTTCAGGGTAGCTGGTCTCAGTCCCAAAGAATTAAGATGGACCATGTAGTCCAATACAGTGGTAGATCAGCAGATTCCGGAGAAATGCTTCTCAGAACACCATATGGAAAACATTTTCCACTTGGAGTTATAGGTAGCCTGGTGGAAGGCTTCCTAGCAGCCTTCAGGATTTCGAGAACACTTTGAGAAAGTTGTAAATCAGCAAACTCTAACTGCTCAAGAGCCAAGCCTTGAGGTTGAGGATTTGATTCGGATACCAAACTCTTCCCTGAGCACAGGTTAACAGATTGTGGTTCCTGGGAGAAACAGGGGAAGATGGACTGCTAAGGACAGAAGGAGTGGGTACCAGGGCTGCCTGGCCCAGTCTGGAGCAATCAGGATCATTTTGCAGGGCTGAGACCTGATTTTGACTAGTACTTTGAACAGGAGAAGGAAGAGGGACAGGCATAAAAGCTCCTCCAATCGGGAGAAAGGCATCCAGGGAACTGAGCCCAACACTGGGGGCCTGCAACAAAACAGTGGAAGTTGATGATTGTCTGGGGCTGCGAAAAGATCTATCTGAGGAGTGCCCCATCTGGCAAACACTATCCTCAGTTCTAGGGGATCCAGTGACCATTCGTGATGGCCCTGGGAAATCCTGCTGAGAGCATCTGCCAGGACATTGTCCTTGTCTGGGAGGTGAACTGCTATGAGGGAAGTGTTCAGGGAATAAGCCAGAGACCACAACTTCATCGCCTCGGTGCACAAGGCCGAAGACCGAGTGCCCCCTTGTTTGTTGATGTACCACATTGTAGTGGTGTTTGTTCTGACCTGTACCACCTTGTTCTGAACAGATGCAGAAAAAACCTGAAGTGCTAGAAAAACAGCTCTGAGTTCCAACAGATTGATGTGGAGCAGAGATTCCTGAGGGGACCATAACCCCTGGGTGGAGAGGTGCCCATGTGAGCTCCCCATCCCAAGAGGATGCATCTGTAGGTGGTCAAGGAATGGGACAGAGGATGAAAGGCACCCCTGTCTCAGATTGCTCTGATCCTGCCACCACTGAAGGGCCTGGATCAGAGTTCAGTCACTGGGATTAACTTGGATAGAGGATCTCTTCTTTGAGACCAGAAAGCTCTCAAATGGAACTGAATGTCCTCATCTGAAATCTCCTCCTTGCACCACAGCTGTGGAGGCAGCCCTGTGCCCTAGGAGCTGCAGGAATGCCTTGCTGGTCGAGACCTGCAGCATGAAGGAGGCGGCCAGGGCCACTAAGGTCCTTACCCTTTCCAAGGGAAGGAAGGCTCTGGCCTGCTTTGTGTCCAGTTCTCGCCTATAAAGGTGAGTACCTGGACAGGTTCCAAACTGACTTTGGAAGATTGAGAAGAAATCCCAGAGAGGCAAGCAGCTGCTGGGTAACTAGCAGGTGTGATTTGACCTGGTCTGGAGACTGACCCACAATGAGCCAGTCGCCCAGGTAGGGAAAATGGCAATCTTTTGCCTTCATAGATGAGCTGACTGCTACTGCCAGACATTTTGTGAATACCTTGGGGCAGAAGTGAGGCCGAAGGGCATTGCTCTGAACTGATAATGGCCTGAGGGCAGTTCAATCTGAGGTACTTCGATGGGAGCTTCTGATAAGAACATGGAAGTAGGCATCCTTGAGGTCCAGGGAGGCTAGCCAGTCCCTGGCCTTAGGGAGGGTAAAATCATTCCCAGAGTCACCATTTTGAATTTTGGTTTTAAAAGGTGCTTGTTCAGATATCTTAGGTCCAGGATGGGCTGCCACTCTCCTGTCTTTTTGGGGTAAAAAGTACCTGGGTACAGACCCTTGCCCTGGTGAGGGGAAACCCTTTTACAGCTCTGAGAGCCAGGAGGTTGAGACTTCAGTTTCCAAAGCAAGAGTCTCTAAAGGGTTTGTAGGTGGAAAGATCTGGGTCTCATCTTTGGAAGTTTCTTGAAGCTGAGAACCAGACCCTGGCTTACTACTTCCAGGACCCACTTGTCTGATGTTAGAGACTCCCAGTCCTGGACAAAGTGAGCCAACCTGCCCCCTACAGGTAGTGGAGAGACGACCCTGGGCATCCCATCAGGGTGCCTGTTTAGCAGGGGCTTTAGGCTGAGGGGTGGGAGTAGGCCTGCTCGAACCCTGTCTGCCTCTCCCTCTGAAGAACCCCCTCTGTACATAGGCTGAAGAGGCGGAGGCCTGGGTCTGATAAAAAAGCCTGTGAAAAGGCCTACCCCTACCCCTGGGGGGCTGCCTCTGAGGAGTGGCTTGCCGCTCCTTGGCTTAACACCCTGTAAGTGGTTCTATATTCATCCATTTCTTCATATAATTCTCTGTCTGCTCCCAAACAGAGAATTTCCCACAAGGAAAATCCATAGCCTTAGACTGGGTATCCTGTGACAAACTAGTACACCTGAGCCAGGCCAATCTCCGAAAAGCCACAGATGTAGCCATAACTCTAGAGGATACATCGTTAGAATCCACTGCAGCATGGAATTGCACCTTAGATGCCTCAATGCCATCAAGGGCCACCTGCTCCAGCTCCTTTGCAAGCTGGCCAGGGACCTGTTTGGCTAAGGCCATGACTGTATCCCATCTAGATTTCTGGTATCTTGCAACATAAGCCATATAGTTTGCTTGCCTGAGTCCCAAGGATGCTGCCATGTATTGTTTTTTGGCCATGGCATCAATCTTCCTGGAATCCTTGTCAGGAGGATGTGAAGCCAGTGGAATATTAGCTTTATCACAGGCTGCAGCCTGAACTACTCCAACATGACTGCATTGCTGTGAAAGAAAATCTGCATCAGGACCTGACAAAGTGTACCTCCTGTCCATCTTTTATCCACAGGAGGCACAGAATTAGGAGCTTTAAAAATTTTTATTGTTTGTTTTCTAAAAGATTTATGTAAAGGGATGGACAACCTCCTGGACTCTGGGATATCCATAATCTCCACATAGTCAGGCTCCTCTTGCTCATCCAAAGCCTCCTGTAGAGGAAGCTGGAAGGTCTCAGCAACTTTTATAAAACAAAAATGAGAGGGGACTCAGAAAGCCTAGGGGAGACTCACCTGAACTCCTCTGGTTCATATAACTCTTCTATATCATAATCCTGAACCACTGGAACCGACCAGACCAACCTTTTTGCCAGACAGTGGCGGTTCGGAGGGAACGGGACAGGGACTGGACAATCTCTATTGCCCTGGCTATCTCTGCAGATAGTTGGAGAAGGAATTTTGGACTCCAAACCTGCTGATTTTAGTTTCTTTGCTGGAACTGGCTCCTCAGAGCCAGCCTTTCGTTGCCGAGGAAGTCTCGCCCTGGTCAGAGGGCACTCCCTCCGGTTCGGTTGGCACCGAACCGGGCTGGGCCATCCAGGTCAGCGGACCTTTTTGGCCTCGGTCCCGAGCCTGCCCACCTCTTGTCCAGGGTGGCTGCAGGAAATTTTACAAATCTGGCAGTCTGAATCGAGGTGGTCAAACCCCAGACAATAGACACATGTAGTGTGTGGGTCAGCCTTGCAAGGCTTCCCCACAGACACACTACAGTCATTGAAACCAGTGGGCCCGGTTTTTCTTTTGGGTTTCTCAGACATGATGCCAGCCTAACCAACAAACTTGCCCTTTTAATGGCAGTGCCAGGCAAGACACCCTTATCGGTTCCAAACCGTGTCATGGGTCGTGGAAAAAACCGTAATGAAATCCGGTTTTATAGAACCGATAAGAACCGGGAACCGCACTCTAAGAAGCCTTAAAAGGCTTTAAACTTAAATTTTAATACAATTCAATCGGTTCAACAGAACCGATAGCACTTTACAAGTTCCACACAGAAAAAGCCCACATATCTATTACTTCGATTTACCATAGACAGAGCTTGAACCGATCGGTTTGCGGTTAAAATAATTAAATCGCGGTTCAATTAAAGTGAGAATAGCGCTTTAAACCGAAGAAATGAACGAGCAACAGGAGGAATCTCCGGGCGACTGTTCAGTGGTAGGGTAAAAGAATCTGGCGGTTTCGGTTTGAAACCAGCCTAACAGAGCTTCTGAACCCGGGCCTCGCTCTAAGCTCCATGCTCTGCATGGAAGTTAACTCTTTCACCGGCGGAGCAGTTCTAAGGCTGGGACAAACTGCAATAGTCATAATATAGCAAGACTTCTGTTGTTTGAAAGGTAACACTGCAAGAGCCTCTCAAAGATAAACTGTTACGGTAAGTTCTTATATAACTGTACTATCTTACTGAGACGGCTCTTGCAATAGGTAATAACCTTGAGGACTGAGTCCCAAGCAGTGTGAATCAGGAGAAGCTGCAACATGGGAGACAGGAAAGGATCTGCAAGAAAGCAGAAAGTTCAGGACAGGAGTCCCGCGAGGACAGGAAGGTCAAAGCCTGCCATCCACCTAGAGGCAATGTGCAGACTGTAATGCTTTGTGAAAGTGTGGACAGAACTCCAAGTAGCTGCAGCACAAATGTTAGCGTCTGACACATTCCTTTTTTTGGAAATTCAAAGTTTTTATTGATTTTTTAGGAAAATAAATATACTACAAAATAAGGCACATGATAAAGGAGCAACTTCCAGAAAACACAGACAGAACTAACAAAAAACCCCTTCATAATCCCACCCCTACTCCCCTCATTATCCCCCATACACCCCAGGAGTGTGCCTCTGTTAAAAAGAGAGTGTAAAACAAAACTGCACTAATGACACTAACACAATAGGGAGTTAGTCACTTGTAACTACTCGTAATCTTACTTTAGGTAGAGAGCGTATAGTTTGCCCCATTTTTTGTTGAAAGAGGGCAAGCTATTACGAGAACTAGCAATCAAGCGTTCTGTTCTAAAACATACAGATAAATCATTCAACATATGATATAACCAGTTGATCCATCCAGTGCTTTAGGAAGGGCTTTTTGACCATAATAGATATTAATGCCATGTGGAATTTGCGTTCTTTAACCTTAATGCTGGAACTTATGCCCAATATACATATTTCTACAGTGAAAAGATCTTCCAAACCCAACAGGGGGTCTAGTTTGGATTGAGTTGATCGCCAAATAGGGGGCACTTTTTCACAATGCCAGAAGATATGCACGAGATTCCCCTCCAATTTACCACACCTAGTGCAAGTGGAATCTGGAAGTCTACCCAATTTGGCCAGTATGACGGGAGTGTAATACATATTATTTAGAATATGGTATTGGGTGAGTCTAAGTCTAACCTGAGTATGGTAAATATAAAGGTACTTCCATATTTGGGCCCAATTAGGGGTTATATCAGGCAATAGGGAATTCCAAACCCTGGATCCTGGTAGGGGGTTAGGGAAGTTATTAGTTAAGAGGAGGGCATATACCATGGAATTACAGTGTAGTATGGATGAGTGTTCCTTCAGTTGAGCTAAGATGGGCCTAGCTTGAGACACTCGGCTGGGGGGGGGTTGACACCAAAGGAACTACCTATTAGATGCCTCAGTTGGAAAATCTTGAAGATCAGATTCCTCAGGATATGAAAGTTTGTGAAAATTTCAGGGGAAGAAAGAAGACAGTCCTGGGAGAAGAGATCTTCCACCCAGACCCATGGGAATTGAGGTAGCCAATAAGAAGAGAGACAATAACATCTATCCGTATATTGAGATTGGAGAGAAGAGATTGGGCAAAATCATATTTTAGGGGGACCTTGAAGAAAGTGCAATACTGAGGGAGGACCTTAAGGGAGGTACTAAACACAGAATTTTGTAATGGAGTTGGAAGTGCTGACCCTGATAGGTAAAAGATGATAGAGGAGTCCAAACTATATGCACTCAAAAGACCATTTTCTAGTTGAAGCCAGATGGGGGTATAGTCAGTTCTACTGGTGGAGAACCATCTCCCAGATCTGGATAAGTGGCTAGCCCAATAATATAGAAGAAAGTTGGGAAGGTAAAGACCTCCTAATTCCTTGGGAAGGCGAGTTTAAGGAAAGTGAGGGGATGTTTGCCTATCCAAACAAATTTTGAGATGATAGTGTATATGTTGAAAGAAGGATAACGGGAGCCAGATGTTCAGCAAGTTTAAGGGACAGAAAAGGTGAGGAAGAACAATCATTTTAATAATGTTTATTCAACCACATAAAGATAAGGAAGACCTGTCCATCTCTGGACATTCTGTTGAACTGTAACTACTAAATCAAGGTTTAATTTCTTGGATTTAATGGGGTCATTAGTTAGGAATATACCTAGGTATTTAATTGACTGTGGTGACCATTTCATACTGCAGTGTGTGAACTCTGATTTAAGAGTGAAGTTGTTCCATGGGAAGATCTCTGTTTTGGTGAGATTTAACTTATAGTTAGATAAGCGACCATATTGGGCAATAACCTCCAGAGAGTGCTCAAGGGAGGATACCGGTTGTTCTAAGTGAATAAGAATATCGCCTGCATTTACCGAGAGAGTTAAGGTTTGGTTAAGCATTTGAATACCTCGAATCTGAGGGGTGCTTAATGTGATGGAGGACAGGTTCCAGATAGAGGATAAAAGGAAAGGTGAGAAAGGACAACCCTGTCTAGTATCAGTGAATAAAGAAAATCGGAAGAAGACACCATTACAATAAATCTTAGCTGAGGGTGAGGAGTACACCAATTGTATCCATTGAATGAAGAGGGAGGAAACCCATTTTCTTTAATGCTGCCCAAAGAAACTCCCAGGCCACCCTATCAAAAGCCTTCTTGGCATCCAAGAAGATCAACACCATAGGAGACTGGGAGGTTTGGGCAGCACAAAAGACGTGCTTGAGTGTTCTGAGATGGTCGGCAGAGGAGCGATCTGGCACGAATCAAACTTGTTCAGCACTAAATAGATGAGTCCAGAGTTTTTTTAATCCAGAGTGGGAGAATCTTGGTTAGAATTTTAATGTCACAATTAAGGAGCGAAATCAGTCGGTAGCTAGCTGGGTCTAGATGGGACTTATCCGGTTTGAGTAAGAGGATAATTGTGGTTTCCAGTAATGCTGGATCAAGAGTGTCAGCCTTGAACATGTAGGAGTATAAGTTAAGGAGTAGGGGAGCTAACTCTTTGGAGAAAGTTTTATAGAAATTGGAAGGAAACCCGTCGGGGCCTGGTGCTTTATCTAAAGATAAACTATTGATAGCCTTCACTATTTCAGCAAGAGTAATGGGGAAGATCAGGGAGGCCTGATGGTGGGTCGATAAACAGGGAAGTTCGAGAGAGTCTAGGTAAGCCTCTATTGCTTGGAGCATTACTGGGAAGGAATTTTTGCCGTAAAGCGTATGCTAGAAGGTCTCGAACACATGGTCAATGTCCCGGGGCATAGTTTTGGTGGAGCCGTCCAGGGCCAAAATGGAGGGAATTAATCTAGAAATCTCTAGTTTGCATAGCTGCAAAGCTAGCAGTCTACCCGCTTTCTCCCCCTGGTCTACATAGTTGGATTTAGTCTTTAGGAGGGCAAATTCTGCTTTTTCCCTAAGTCCCTTTTTAACAAGTCCGCATATTCATTTCGTAGAGCAAGCAAAGATTTCAGGGAGGCAGGGGAAGTGGTAGAAGACAGAAAGTTTTCTGCCACCCTAATCTGGGTTAAGGGAGATAGTGACCTAGCTTCCCTTAGCCTTTTCCTCCTAGAAGTCATCTTAATAAACTCACCTCTGAGGTAGAATTTGAGTGTGCACCACACCAAATCCTCCCTTTGTATGGAACCCTTGTTAAGATCCATGAAAGAGAGGATGAGTGATTTTATGTGAAAAACAGTACGGTTATCCTTTAATAATTGTGTGTTCAACCTCCAAGCTGTGTCTTTCTGAATGTCTGGATGAAGGGATAGTACCAACCATGCCACCGAATGGTCTGACAGGACAATAGGTTCTATACCAGCTTGGTAGAGACCCATGCATGACAGGAAGACTAATTAGGATGTAGTCTAGTCTGGACCATGATTGATGGACATTTGAGTAGAATGTATAAAGACAATGAGAGTGATTAAGGATCTGCCATGGGTCACAAATTCCCAGCATATCTATAAGGTCAGTCAACACTTTCTGGGAGGGGAAGGGGTTTCAGTGGTAGATAAGATCAGCCAGATCCAGAGTTGGTGGTATGTTCCAATCCCCCCAAGAATCAAGGGAGAAGGCAAGAGGTTGCAATTCTGTTAGCTAGTTCCATTAAAAATCTTGTGTCCCCTTCCACAGGACCATATATAGATCCCAAGACCACTCTGGTGTTATTTAAGGTCCCTTTGGCTAAAATAAACCTGCCATTCGGGTCTGCAATGGTCACCTCTGCTTGAAAGGAAATATGCCCTTTCATTAAAATAGCCACACTTTGACTTGATGAGGAATCGTCTGCTGTGAAAAACTGGGAGACATCCTGCCTGCATAGCCAGGTTGATTCGTTAACCAACAGATGAGTTTCTTGAAGCAAAATGACATGGCATTGAGTAGGGTACAACGTTAAAGAACTTGATATCTTTTCAATAGATCTCTAACTCTCTAACATTCCACGTGACAATTTTATTGAGTTACTAGCCACTGTCATCAGAAACAGGTATTAACCAAGGTCTATTAATTAGTAAGTAACCATACCTCACAAGGCACACTGCCCTCCCCCATGACTGTTATAATAAGAAAGTAAAATTCCAACCTGGAATTGGCTATTATAGTAGCTAATACATAACTTGTATCTAGTACACTCAACTGTAGGGTAGCTACTGCAAACAACAGAAATATGGAAAACAACAAGTCATTGTCACAAACCCACTCAGCAGGTCAGCCCTCTACTCCCAAAAGTGCCAACCTCCGAGTGCAGTCTTGTGAACAGTTAACAGAAACAGGGTAAAAATGCAGACAAAATCTCCTGCCACAGTACTCTTAGAATTGTCTCTTCTAAGGTATATTTCTTCTAACAGTGCTGTAGATGTTTCTATTTCAGAGTCCAAACATTTGTGTCAAAATGGAAAACAGAATACTGTTTAAAACTCTTTGCAACCCCTTTGTGTGAGGTCACCTAGCTCCTCTTCTGTTTATTAAAATCATATATACCCAGGATGTTTTGTCATTTAAAAGGTAAGTTAATTAAGGTTACATCAGCTGAAACTCCTTTCTCCATGTGACTTCCCCAATCAAGTCTCTAAATTTCCTTTCATCTAGGAGCAGTATTCTCTCTCACACAGACATCAAAGCATTTATGATTTCGCACCAGTGTGCCATGGCCTGGTTTCCTCCTCCAAACGCCATCAAATGGATATTGATTTCCCTCTTAGCAGTTAAAGTCTGTTACGTATTTGTCCTCAATGTGAGGAAGTACCTTTGGAAATGAGCCTCTGGCTCAAAGGCTATAAATTGATGTACAAATAAATAAATAAAAAGCTATATTTAACTTAGATAAACAGGTGATCCTTGATTAGGGCCTGTGCTAGTCTATAATTAGCTCCTGGCCTTCCAGGTAACACCTTGTATCTAAAACCTGGGTGTGTGTTATCTCACATACTGTCTCAGCATCTCTCATGAGAGACAGTCCACAACTTCATATTACAAAAATCATAGTGTATTCAGAACTGGCTGTCCACATATCACAGTGAGAGGTTTAAGGCAGAAGCTCCAGATCAGTGCTGCTACCAAGTTCCCTGCATCCAGTGATCTCCTCCAGTGGCTGACACATTCCTGAAACAAGCAGTAAAGGCAGCCATGCTTCTGGTGGAATGCCCGTAACCTCCCGAGAGAGAGTGTTACCATACTTGTGGTAACAGAAAACAATACAGTTTGCCAACCATTTGGATAAACACTGTTTGGAAACTGCTGCACCTTCTCTCTTTGGTGTGAAACAAAAAGTTGGTCCAATTTCAGGACAGACTCGATCCTATAGTGTAATATCGCAGGACTCTATGAGTATCCAAGGTATGCAGAATCACCCCCCCCCCCGACTGGAATGCTCGGGGTAGCACACTGGCAGCTGAATCGACTGGTTTAACTTGAATTCAGAAACCACTTTCAGTACAAACTAAGGGTTGGTAAGCAGAGCCACCTGGATCTCTGGGAAAAATTAAATAAGGCTCCTTACACATCAGGGTCTGAAGTGCCGAAATCCTCTGACCAAAAGTAACAGCAACTAAAAAGAGTGCTTTCCATGAAAATAGTGCATAACACAAGAAATGAAAATTACATACCTAAAGTAATTATGATCTTTCTGTGCAGCAGCGCGCAATGGCCCCCTGAGGCTGACTCACCGTGGCGCTCTTGGGTTGGCGTAGATCAAGGCTGACCCGCCTGCCTGCCAGTTCTGAGTCGCCGGAGAGTGTGTGGAAGGGTGAAGGGTGGGACAAGAAGTCCGAGGGACAGAAAAAGGAAAGGATATATAAACCAAAAGGAGAAATAATGACTGAGAGGACAGAAAGGGAGAAAAGTCAGAAACTAAAGGGATTGGGAGGGGCCCCAATCTCTGGAAAAGGAAGAGGGAGGTAGGGAGGGTAAATAATTTAGGAGGAGAGGGGGAAGTTAAACATCCCAGACTCTGGTCCGTCTCCAGACTGTATAGGAACTGCAAGAAGTAGCCAAAGGCTTTCTGCCAGAATTCAAGGCACATAATGGCTGGCAAACACTCTAGATAAGCAGAGTTGGCTATTCTGGAAGAAGGACAGGGTACAAGAATCAGCACCCTCTTAAGGAAAGATTTCTGGTGAAAAAAAAGGAAATTTTTTTTTTACAGGAGAAACAGGTTGGAGCGGAACAGGGAGGAGGAGAGAGGGAGGGCAACACAACTCCCACCCCACAGGGTGGAGTCAAAGCACTGGAGAAGGAGTGCCCCCGCTGTCCACTCTCTGGAACATTATCCCCTGTCTGCCCCGTTTACCTCCTAAGAAAGGAGAGGGGAAGGTGGGCACAGAGAGGAGGGGACCATACCAAGCCCCAAAGGGGTTTGTTTTACACCCTGAGGGACAAAGTCCTTAGCTCTCAGTGGGTGACACACTAGAGAAAGAACCTTGAGGGCCTGAGAGGCCGAGAGTGGGAAGAGTGAGATGGGGTCCCGTGGAAGGGGAAGAGTTGCCTGACAAGTGCTGTCTCGCTCTACAGGAGAAGAGACAAATTCTCTGGTGAGCAGAGTTAATCACCCTCATGAGGGCAAGGGTGACAACCAGGAAAGATGCAGCCATGCGGTTTGCCTAGTGCAGATCGCTGTCCCTCGACCCTGGTAGCTACTCGTTGGCATCATAGGATGCCTCGCCGAGTGCCTTGCTAGCTCCAGGCCACGTGCAGAGAGTGTAATGGCTTGTCTAGTTTGCTCCGTATCAGGCAGTGAGGCTAGGAGCTGACCCAACCTGGACCACAAGAACCTGTCATAGGCTGCATAGTGGGCCTGATGTGCAGAAATGGAAAGCAATAACCATGCTGAGTAGAAAGTCCTCCTACCTCAGAAGTCAAAATCTGAGGAGTCTTGATCTGGGGGCCAGTCACGGTGAAGGGCGCGAAGCCCATCAGGAGTATCCAACTGTGTCAATCCGGACTGCAGATGAGGCATGGAACCTGGAGACTCCGGGGGTGCGCAATACCTCTGGCTGAGATCCCATGGGGCAGGAACTCCAGAGAAGAGCCTCTGCCAGGAACACAATGACGCCTCCCAAAAGGGAGCAGGCCAGGGTGGCACCACAAGGGTGGCCTCGCCAAAATCGCCTAGAAAGGCGTGTGCCGAGTGCTCAGGATTGCTAATAGTGGCAGGAGTGAGGTGCAAGTCCTCCAACATCCTGACGAGGAAGCGCTGATACTCAGCAAGATCAGCAGCCGGAGAGATGTGGACAGAAGGTTCCTCTACCCCAGAAGAGGGGGATGAGGAGCTGGAGGACACCGGCTGTTCAGTGGGTGGCTGCACGGAGGGAGGTTAAAACACCTGACTGTCCATCGCACTAACGTAAGCAGGGAACCAAGCAACCACCGCTCTGAACTGCTCCCAGGAGAGAGGCTCGCTAGGACCAAGGATGCCTGGGAGCGCAGGAAAATGTGGCAGAGGAATGAGGACAGAGCCGAGAAGAGGTGTCAGCTGACTTCCACCTGGGCTAAGGAGTGGACCAGGAGCACCCACGGAAAAAGGTGCCCCGGAAAACCCCACAGCAGACAGCTGAACAACCATTTCAGTACTGCCTTGGCTGCACCCAGAAGAATCCCCTGTGAGGCGGCCGGGCCGTATAGGTCCAGAAGGACGGTCCCCTACCTCGAAAGAATGGGGCTCTCTCAAAGAGACCGAAAAGGAAGAGCAGAGATCTGCACTACGGTTTCACCCAGAGCCCGGGTGGACCCCCGAAAAAGGCCGTCGTGCCAACCCCATGCCCATTGACCCCTCGGAGTCCGAAAGAGCCCTCCTCCTTGAGAGGGCCAGCCTAGGTAGCTGGCAGCTCTGGGCAGCACCCGCAGGAGCTATCCAGGGCACCGTACCCTCCCCTCCCGTAGGTGCTCTGATCGGCCCCAAAGTTGGGCGATCTAGGCACACCACAGGTGGGGGTCCACTACTGAGGGGTCAGTGAACCCACCAAGACCAGGCTGCATTGCAATGGTGGCCTGCACCACTGCCGTGGTCAGCACCCCTGACCCCATCTCAGAAGGGGGCTGACTCTGGCTTGTCAAGGAGACTACTGGGCTGCCCACCTCAACAACCAACCCCAAAGGGTCAGACTATCCGTCTGACTCAGAGCTCGACTCTGCCTCCGAAGAGGTAGAGGCCAAGGCCCTGTGCCAAACCGTAGGAGGGCACCCGCTGCCATCTTTGCCAAAGGGGCCAGAAACCAAAGCTGTGCCCGAGCTGGTACCAGTGCCCCCTACAGCACCGCGAGCAGAATCTGCAGGGGGCATGGCTCCAGCCAGAAAAGGAGCTCCAGAGTCAGGACCAGCCACGGCACCATCCAGCACCACGAGTGGCACTGAGGACGAAGACGGCCCCGACGGCACCATCGGCGCCGAGGACGGCGCTGCCCGGCTTAACAGTGCTGAGGCGGTGCTGACGACGGAATCTGAAGGCCCCACGGCACCGAGCCCAGAGGACACGGCGCCATGCTCAACCTCAACGCCGAGGCGAGACACGGACAAAGACGGCGCCGTAGCAGTTCTCACAGCACCGCTTGCAGAGTCAGCACCACGAATGGCTCCGACAGAAGCCACGGTGCCACACAAGTCAGCACCAATGACGACTCCATCAGGGCCCACGGTGCCGAGGACTGCAATGGCGTTGAAGACGGCGCCGACCCCAGCATTGCGAACCACAGGTCCGACACCGCGGCAGCCTTCACCCCGAAGGAGACCGACTGCCATGGCGGTGCTCTCATGCCCGCCCCCGGGAGGAGCGGGACTGGCCTCTTGTGCCGCAGAAGAAGTCTCGGCAACGGCTAGGCTACTAGTAGCCGAGGCTCCCTTCTCCTCGGTCTGTATAGAACCAGGAGGGACCTGGAGAAAGGCCGACAGGCGCCGCTTGGCCCGGCATGCGCGCCCGACTTTAAAAGTCGGCGGAGCTCACCCACTTCCACGCGCGTTGTTCGATTACCTGGCGGTCCATGGAGAAACAGGTGTTGTACGAATCCATGTCGTGAAGCAGGCCAAGACATGAAAGACACCGGTCGTGCTGGTCGGTGAGGGAATACTTTCCGCCACATGGATCGCATGGGGGACTGACCCGTCCTAGAAGATTTCTTGCCCTCCGACCAAGACATGACCTACGGGGGAAAAAACCCCCCACCAAAAACAGACTCGACGTCGCAGAAATATAAAGATATGGAAAGATCTTACTGGGCGACGTCGAGTATGGCAAAGCAGAACCGGCCGGAACAGATAGACTTCGGCAGCGAAGTAAAACAAAGGAGCGGCGTCGAAGGTTTCTCGGCGTCAAATAGGCCTCAAGCAGCAGCTTCCACATGAGGTGCGACCTCTATGGCGGGAGATGAAGAACTGGCAGGCAGACTGAGTCAACGCAGCCTAACGGCCAACCCGCGAGCGCCATGCAGTTAGTCGGCCTAGAGGGCGGCGCCAATGGTGCTTCGGCTCCACCTACCTAAAAAAATAAAAGGGCTCCCGCAGGGTCCTGACCTCCGGCCAAGTACCCAACAGTGATGAAGGGTGAAAACTGACACAGATAAGATCCAAAAAGTTCGAAGGGAGGCAAGGTCAGCTTTGCCAAAATAAAATTAAGGTCCAAGGTGGTGTGGGGCTGTGGGGGGTTTTCGGTGGAGAATTCCTTTCAAAAAGGTTTTGCAGCTGGCCTGGTAGTGCTGAGGGCTGAGGCGCTGGATGCCTTACCTCACGCTACACTGGCGATCCGTGTTCAGGAATGAGCACAGGCCGCCGGGGGTCGGCAAGGGAGGGGAAGGATCAAGTGCTTGACAGCTGCTCTCCTTCTCTGGGGTGAGGAGGATGGTAGACCTTGCTGCAATACCACGACCTGGGGGAACCCGGGTGGAAGGTGCAGTAGGAGGCAGCCAGATGTGTTGGGGGGGCGGACGTCAGTCAAGGGCCAGAGCAAAGGCACGTCTCACCATGCCTTTGTGTTACTGGCCCTCCCAGTGTGCTGACGCACGCAGTGGGTGGGAGAAAAGAAAAAATTACTCACCTTAGTAATGTTGTTTCTTCTAATGGAGTCTTGCTATATTATGACATATGCAGTATAACCCCAGGTTAGAACTGCTCTGGAGGTGAAAGAGTTAACTTCCATGCAGGGCATGGAATCTTGAGCGCGAGCTCGGTTGAACATTCTGTCTGTTGAAGCTCAAACTTAAACTGTCAGATCTTTACGAGCAAAAAGTCACTAAGGTTCTGTGTGGAAGCCATAAACCTACACTAGCCCACTCGCTACTAACTACAAAAACACATTTTTTATTCTTGATCCCAAAACAAAGACTCAAGTCAGGGGATTCAAGAAAGAAAACAAGCATAACATCTAAGCATCCTAAGAAAGGGTGAAAATAAAGTGGACATCTATGAAGTGCCAACACTGCCCTGCCCACCCACATCCCAAAAATAGAGGTTCTGAGAGGGGCAGGCTGGGGGGGAGGTCATAATATAGCAAGACTCCATTAGAAGAAACAACATTACTAAGGTGAGTAATTTTTCTTCAAACAACATGAAGTCTTGCTATATTATGACATATGCAGATACACAGCAGTACTCTCCATGGAGGAGGGAAAGAACCTACTTGGGAAATAGGCTCTGAAGCACAAGCCAAAGAACCAGCATCACTCCTAGCCTGGATATCCAGGAGTAATGCTTAGTAAAAGTGTGAACTGTTTTCCAGGTAGCTGCTTGACATATCTCTAGGATAGGAATGTCCTGCAGCAGCCAGAGACGCAGCTGTACCTCTGGTAGAGTGAGCCCTCAGGCCTGAGGGAGGAACCTTACCCAGTTTTTCATAGCAGAATTGGATACAAGAGACAATCCACCTGGCAATGGATCTTTTAGTGGCAGGTTTCCCTTTACCAACCTCACCATACGTGAGGAACAATTGGAGGGATTCAAACCTATGACCCTTGGTACGTTCTATATAGTAGCCTATGGCTCTTTTAACATCTAAACTGTGTAATCTTCTCTCACCAGAGGAGGAATGGTCAGTGAAGTACATAGGAAGAGACATGGATTGATTAAGGTGGAAGTCCGAAACCACCTTAGGCAAAAACTTCCTGTTAGTCCTGAGGACCACCTTATCTCTATGAAAGGAGATAAAATCAGGCACCACTGACAAAGCTTGTAGCTCACTTATGCGCCTGGCAGAGGTGATGGCTACCAGAAACACAGTTTTCCAAGTCAAGTACTTAAGCTCTGCTGAAGACAATGGCTCAAAAGGGGGTTGCATAAGCTGGGCAATACAAATATTAAGATCCCAAGCAGGGGCAGGGTCCCTGAACGGAGGGTTAGTGTGAAGCAACCCTTTAAAAAACTTGGAGAACACATGGTGAGCTGAAAAGAAGGCTTACCTGCTGATAAGAAGACAGACACAGCTGCTAAGTGTACTTTTAGGGTAGCTGGTCTCAGCCCCAAGGAATTCAAATGTACCAAATAATCCAGGATCGCACGCCCAGCAGATTCTGGGAAATATGTTTACAGCACACCAAATGGAAAATCTCTTCCATTTTGAATTATAAGTAGCCCTGGTGGAAGGCTTCCTAGAGGCCTTCAATATATCCAATACACCTTGGGAAAGGTGTAGGTCAGCAAACTCTAACTCTTCAAAAGCCAAGCCTTGAGATTGAGAGATTTGAGGTTCGGATACCAAACTCTCCCTTGGGCACAAGTTAACAGGTTGTGATTCCTGGGAAGACACAGGGGAAGGTGGACCGCTAAGGACATGAGGAGTGGGTACCAGGGCTGCCTGGCCCAATCTGGAGCAATCAGAATCATTTTGCAGGATTGAGATCTGATTTTGACTAGCACCTTGAAAAGAAGGGGGAAGGTTGGGAAAGCATAGAGGAACTTCCCTTCCCAACTGAGAAGGAAGGCATCCAGAGGGACTGAGCCCAACACTGGGGGCCTGCAGCAAAAAAGGGGAAGTTGGTGATTGTCTGGGGCTGCAAAGAGATCTATTTGCATGGGTGCCCCATCTGGCAAATACTACCTCCAGTACTAGGGGTCCAGTGACCATTCGTGATGGCCCCATGAAATCCTGCTGAGAGCATCCGCTAGGACATTGTCCTTTCCTGGGAGGTGAACTGCTGTAAGGGAGGCGTTCAGAGAATAAGCCAGAGACCACAACTTCATTGTTTCGGTGCACAAGGCCGTAGACTGAGTGCCCCCTTGCTTGTTGATGTACCACATTGTAGTGGTATTGTCTGTTCTGATCTGAACAACCTTGTTCTGAATAGATGTGGAAAAACCTGGAGTGCTAGAAAACTGCTCTGAGCTCCAGCAAATTGATGTGGAGCAGAGATTCCTGAGGGGACACAGCCCTTGGGTGGAAAGGTTGCCCATGTGAGCTCCCCACCCCAAGAGAGATGCATCTGTAGTAGGGTCAAGGAATGAGACTGGGGAGAAGGAAACCCCTGTCTCAGATTGTTCTGATCCTGCCACCACTGAAGGGCCTGGATCAGGGTTCGAGTCACTGGAATCAATTTGGTTAGAGGATCTGTCCTTTGAGACCAAAAGGCTCTCAAATGGAACTGGATGTCCCTCATCTGAAACCTTGCTCCCTGCACTACTGCTGTAGAAGCAGCCATGTGCCCCAGGAGCTGTAGAAAATGCCTTGCTGGTCGAGAGACCTGCAGGGTGAAAGAAGAGGCCAGAGAGACCAAGGTCCTTGCTCTCTCCAGAGGGAGAAAGGCTCTGGCTTCTTTTGTGTTCAGTCTCTGCCTTTGAAGGTGAGAAGCTGGACAGGCTCCAGAACTGACTTTGGGATACTGAGAAGGAAATCTAGAGATGTAAGCAGTTGCTGGGTAACTTGTAAGTGTAGCTTGACCTGTTCTGGAGACTGGCCTACAATGAGCCAGTCGTCCAGATAAGGAAAGATGGCAATCTTTTGCCTTCTTAAATGAGCAACTGCTACTGCCAGGCATTTTGTGAACACCCTCGGGACCGAGGTGAGGCCGAAGGGCATTGCTCTGAACTGGTAATGGCCTGAGGGCAGTTCGAATCTGAGGTACTTTCGATGGGAGCTTCTGATGAGAACATGGAAGTAGGCATCCTTGAGGTCCAGGGAGGCTAGCCAGTCCCCTGGCCTTAGAGAAGGTAAAATAAACCCCCGAGTCACCATTTTGAACTTTGGTTTTAAAAGGTGCTTGTTTAGATACCTGAGATCCAGGATGGGCCACCATTCTCTTTGTCTTTTTGGGGTAAGGAAGTACCTGGAGTACAACCTTTGCCCTGGTGTATGGTTGAACCTTCTTCCACGGCTCTGAGAGCCAGGAGGGAAGAAACTTGTTTCCAGGGCAAGTGCCTCTGAAGGGTTTGCAGGTGGAAAAGACCTGGCTCTCATCTTCAGAAATTTTTGAAACTGAGAACCTGTCCCTGGCTTACTACTTCCAGGACCCACTTGTCTGACGTTAAAGACTTCCAGTCCTGGACAAAGTAAGCCAGCCTGCCCCTACCGTAGTGGAGAATGGGCCCTGGCCACCCGGCCAGGCAGCCTGGTTTTGCAGGGCTTAGCTGAGGGGTAGAAGCAGGCTTACTAGAACCCCTTCTGCCCCTTCCTCTAAAGAACCCCTGGGTGCTAAGCAGAAGAGGAGGCCTGGCTTGGTAAAAGGCCTATGAAAAGGCCTGCCCCTGCCCCTGACATGCTGCCTTTGAGGAGTGACTTGCCTTTCTTGGCCTGTGCACCCTATAGGTGGTTTTGTACTCATCCATTTTTCATTTAATTCTCTGTCTGTTCTCAAACAGAGAATTGCCCACAACAGGAAAATCCATAGCCTTAGACTGGGTATCCTGTGACAGGGCAGCACATCTGAGCCAGGCCATTCTGCGAAGAGACACAGATGTAGCCATGACTCTTGATGAAACATCATTAGAGTCCACTGCAGCATGAAATTGCACCTTGGATGCCTCAATACCATCCGCAGCCACCTGCTCCAGCTCCCCGGCAAGCTGGTCAGGGCCTGTTTTGCTAGGGCCAGGACAGTATCCCACCTGGATTTCTGGTACCAGCTGCATAAGCCATATAATTTGCCTGTCTGAGTCCCAAAGATGCTCCATGTATCTGTTTCTTTGCCATGGCATCCATCCTCCTGGAATCCTTTTCAGGACGGTGAGAAGCTAGAGGAATATTAGCCTTGTCACAGGCTGCAGCCTGCACTTCCCCCACATGGCTGCATTGCTGGAGAGGAACTCCGTATCAGAGCCTGATAAAGCATACCTCTTGTCCATCCTTTTATCCACAGGAGGATAGAATGAGGAGTTTTCAGAATTTTACTGTTTCCTAAAAGATTTGTGCAAAGGAATAGTCTCCTAGACTCTGGAATATCCATCATTTCCACAAAATCAGGCTCTTCTTGATCATCAATAGCTTCCTCGACGGGAGTTGCAGAGTCTCAGCAACTTTCTTGTAAAACAGAAAATGAGAAGGGGACTCAGATAGCCTGGGAGGGGAAACCCCATAAGGTCTGTCTGGAGAGATGTCCGGTTCAATGGGCACATCCAGACTTTCAATAACACACTCACTCTCCTCATACCCCTCCTCCCCTTCCTCCGGTTCATAAAAATCCTCAAAATCATGATCTTGAACCGGGGGAACCGACCGCTTCCCAAATGCTGTCGGTTCGGACGGAACCGGGGAAAGAGACTGGACAATTTGAATAGCTTTGGCTATTTCCTCAGCGGTTGGAGAAATAACTTTTGGCCCCAAACTAGCTGACTTTCTAGTCCTTTTAGTTGGAACCGGCCCCTCAGAGCTGGCTCTTCGTTTGCCCGAGGAAGTATCGCCCTGGTCAGAGGGCACTCCCTCAGGTTCGGTAGGAACCGAACCGGCTGGCCATCCAGTCAGCGGACTTTTGGCCTCCCTTTCCTGAGCCTACCAACCTCTTTTTCCACGGTGGCAGCAGGAAAATTTTACAAATCTGGCAGTCTGCATTGAGGTGGTCAAACCCCAGACAATATATAATAAGTGGTGGTGGGTCAACCTTAGCAAAGGCTTCCCCACAGAGGCCACAGTGCTGAAACCCAGTGGGTCCGGTTTTTCTTTTGGGTGTCTCAGACATAGTGCCAGCCTAACCAAAACTTGCCCGTTAATGGCAATCCGCCAAGCAAGACTCTCTTATCAGTTCCCAACCGTGTCACGGGTCGTGGAAAAAACTGTAATAAAAATCTGTTTGTTTTTTTTTAGAACCGATAGAACCGGGAACCCCACTCTAAAGGACTAGAAAGTAATTTTAAACCCAATCTGATCGGTTCAAACCGAACCGAAAAGACGTCTACAAGTTCCACACAGAAGAAATAAATAAAAGCCTATCTATTACTTACAATACCACAGGCAGAGCTTGAACCGACGACTGCGGTTAAATAAACCGAGAATTACATTTTAAAACCGACAAACGAACCGAGCAGCAGGAGGAATCTCCGGAGCGACTGTTCAGTGAGGCAGAGTAAAGAATCTAACAGTTTAAGTTTGAGCTTCAACAGACAGAGTGTTCAACCGAGCTCGCACTCAAGATTCCATGCCCTGCATGGAAAGTTAACTCTTTCACCTCTGGAGCAGTTCTAACCTGGGGTTATACTGCATATGTTATAGTATAGCAAGACTGCATGTTGTTTGAACCAGGAAACACGCTGCAGTCGTGCCAGTAGACGGGTGCCAGTGCCAGTGATCGGAGGAACCATGGGGAAAACAGCGCAAGGTGCACGCTCAGCTACAGGTCTGGGGGAGTTAGGGGGACTCCTTCACCCCAGCCGGAGGTTAGTATCCGGTGTACTCCGGTCCAGGAGCAGGGCACCCATATGGGTAGTCAAATCTTGGGGGAGCTCCGACACAGGGACGCATAGGGTCCCCAAAGAGAGGGGCAACTGAGGGAAGGTAGGAGCATAAAGATAGGGTTAAAAAAAGTAAAAAAAAATCCTCCAGTTGAGCTACTGTTTTACCTTCCACCAAAGTGTAGTAGACTGAAACAGCAGACAGGTGGACCTTCAGTGAACAGTAACTCAGGCCCAGATCATAAAGGTGTGGAAGATTCTCCATGACTTGAACAACGGAGCACAAAAACGGGGCCAAACCCTTAGAGGTGACCCAAAAGGATAAACCCTTCCATTTAATGGCATATGTTGTTCATACAGATGGCTTTCTAGCCTCTACCAGAACCTATGCCACTCTGGAGGAAACTCCAAAATATGAAGCAGCTATATCCTGAGGTGCCACACGTGAAGGTGAAGGGAATTTAGCCCTGGATGGACCAATGAGCCCCTCTCCTGAGTCAGGGGATCATGACAGAGGGGCATGGGAGCCGGAGGTTCCACTGCTAGCTGCTGAATAAGCAGAAACCAAACTTCACAAGGCCAATACAGTGCAGTCAGAACCATGTGGGCCCCTCTGCCTGAGGCTTGAGCAGTACCCTCTATAGAACTGGAAAGGGGGACGTACAAAAACCTCCCTGTTCAGCAAGCAGATAGCGCATCTCACCAAAAAACACTATGCTTGGGACCGAGCAAGCAAAACCTGGGCAGTTTTGCACAGTATGGGGAGGTGAACAGATCCGGGTCTGGGTGACCCCATAGGTCAAAAATGCGGTCGACCACCTGTAGCTTGAGCTTCCACTCATATGCTCTGGACACTAGTGTCGCTGAGACTGTCCGCTAGGACGTTTTGCACACCCAAACGTAAACAGCTATGAGGTGAATCTGATGCAGAAGTGCCCAATTCCATACTCTCATTGCCTCCCTGAAGAGGGGATACGAGCAAGTGCCTCCTTGATCATTGAGATACCATACTACACATATTGTCTGAATGGACTAATACAGTGCCCTGGCGAAGCAGGTTCTAAAAAACCTGAAGGGCATACAGCACTGCCCTCATCTCCAACACATTCATGTGCAGATTGATTTCAGATGGAGACCATAGTCCCTGGGTTCTGTGGTTCCCAAGGTGAGTGTCCCAACCCATCCCTGACGTATCTGTGGTCAGGGTCTGGGACTGAGGAGGGGATTGGATGGGGAACCCTCTGGTGAGGTTGATCCTGCCACCATAGGGGATTCCACTGCATCGAATTGGAGACCATGATCATGTGGTCCAGGTCATCCAACTTCTGATGCCACTATGCCCAGAGCATCCACTGCGAGATTTGCATGTGGAGCCTGGCTAAAGAAACAGTGGAGATGGCTGCTGCATAAGGCCCAGGAGTCGAAGAATCAACCTGGCCAGTACCCACCTGCTGTAGGCTACCAGATGAGCCTGCCTCTGCAAAGTTTCCACTTTGTCCAAAGGGAGGAAAGCTATGCCCTGGGTTGTATCCATCATTGTTACAATAAATTGAAGGCAATAAGAAGGGACTAGTTGGGATTTTGGAAGGTTTACAGTGATCCCAACCTCCGTAAGAGATCCAGGGTAGCTGAGAGGAAAGTCTAGCGCTCCTTCAACGGGGCTGACAGAAGTCAGTTGTCAAGGTAGGGGACACACCATGGTCCTGACCCCTCAGGACCACCGCCACTACTGCCAGACACATGGTAACACAAGGTGCCAAGGACAGGCCAAAGGAGAGGACCTTGAACTGGTAATGCTCCCTTGAAAGGCGAAATCGTATGTAGTGGCAATGTACCCGAAAGATTGGGATATACAGATAGGCATCCTGCATATCTAGAGCATAGAGCCACCGTCCCTTGTGCAGGAGGGGCAGCAGTCCTGGAAGAGTCAGCATTTAAAACAGTTTGTACTCTATGTACAGGTTCAGAGCGCTGAGATCCAAAATGAGATGCAAGTCTCTTGTTTTTTGGGGGACTAGGAAGAAGTGGGACGAATACCCCTTTTCCTACCTGGCTGGGAAGAACAGACTATTGCCTCCTTTTGTAACAGAGCCTCAATTTCTTCCTTTAAGAGAGGGATGTATGCCTTTGGATAGTGGGACACCAATGGGGCCTGTCTGGAGTTTCTCAGAAACTCTAGTGTGTGGCCCTGTCTGACTAACTTAAGGACCCATAAGTTGGTATTTACTGCCACCCACCCCAGCAGATGACTGACATACCTTCCATCCACTGGCTCCTTCAAGGGACAAGGAGGAGGGAGGGCAGACCACATGTCAAGCGAGGGGTGGGGAAGCCACTCTGAAGGCTCTTTGGGCCTTTGCAGGAGGAGCACTGTACTGGACAGAGCCAGTTTTGGCTGACGTCTGGCAGTCTGCTGCTGCTCTGTCTGCTGCTTTGCTTTGTGATGAAAAGGCTTTTTGGCCTGAAACTTAGGGCAGTACATTGTGTGGACCTACCCAAGGGCCCTGCCATTATGCTGCAGACTGGTGATGATGTCTTGAGCATCATCCCTAAGAGGACTGAGCCCTCAGGGAGCATTCTGGATGGCCGCCTGAAAGTACAGCACCAGACCAGATACCCTTAGCCAGGAAAATCTCCTGAGGCTAACCGCAGCACTCCTGGCTGAGGAGTCCACAGCATCATAGGGGCCATTAAAGAATGCCTACAGGCAACCTTGGTGGACCTAATGAGTCTGCCAGAATGGATTTGGACTCTGAGTTGGGCAGCGCCTCGATGGCTGGCTCCAGCTGATTAAAGAGAGACCTTTAGTAGACAACATATGGGCTTCATAATTTAAGGTGCTCATGGCCAATGTTCATGAGGAATAAAACTTCCTTCCGAATTGGTCCAGCTGTCTTGACTCTTTATCAGGAGGAGAGCTGCTCATACGTCTTGGCTTGGACAACTTATTATGGGCCTCAGCGCTGAATACCCAGTCCGCCTAGGGATGGGCGCTAAAATGGTCTTTCCCTTCTGGCATCCGATATGCCCAGAAGGCCTTTCTGCTATCGCTAGAATCAAAGAGGGCATCGTCTCAAATAGTGGATGCCAGGTCTTCTGTGGTGGCTGCAACCAAGGGGGAGTAAGGACAGAGCAGATTCTGTATGCCCAAATGCTCTGCCAAGCTTTGGCACTTAGGGTCTTGAGCATCTGACTTCCACTCATATACTTACGAAATCTTCTTAAGAAGGTCTGCAAAAGAAGGGTCTTCAGGTGGAGATTTTGCCAATTACTTAGGTCAAGGTTCTTCTGTGGGTTGAGTCTTGAAACCTGATGCAGAACAGTCGGGTCAGAGGATCGGACGTCAGGGTGTATCTACCTGGCATCTGCCCTGAGAAAGCTCTTTTGAAGGACCAACGCAGCTGACATGAGTCTGGCATATGAGAAGGCCTGGGTAGTTAATCCACCGACTGCTGTGGAACCTCCTGAGGGAGGTGGTGGCTATCCAGCTCTGACACGAGCTGGGCCTTAGTCTCTGACCAACATGACTGTAGTATAGCCTGGATGTTCATCTGAGGCTGAAGAGAAGTGGAGGGGGCAGAGGAGGCTGGAAAGCTGGCAGATATCCCACAGGACATACTAGCATCGGGCAGCCCGGTACATGATAAGCTTGCATTGGGTAACCCAGTGGAGGATAAGTAGGCAAATACTGCAGCATCTGGTATCCCGATGGCATATAGCCCGGGGTAGTGTACATTACAAAATGTGGCATCAGGTAGCCCGACAGAAGATCCGATGGCAGTGCCAGAGGGTCTGAAAGGGGACCACGAGGGTCCCTCAACCCCGACCCTAAGGACCTGAAAGAACCAAGTGGAATATCGGACCAGTCACCGATAGACATGGTGGAGCTGGTGTCTCCATCAGAAATTCGTGGCAGGCCCCCGAGGGTTACCTGGGACAACCATCATCTGATCTGGAGGTAAGCTGGGAAGGCACCACCTGATAGATGACCCCCATCACCCGTGCCTCTCTTGTCTGGGAAAGGCGGAGGAAGCTCTTACACAGGGGAGCAGTGGGTGACCCAACCTGGAGAGAGCTGTGGCAAATCCAACAACTGGGAATCATCAGGGCCCTCACCAGACCCCAAAGCCAGATCAGTCAGGCAGACAGCGGATAAACCAACGCCAGACTTATTGACCAGGCTGGTCGAGCAGATGTTGGCGGTAGTGACGCCAGACTCATCAACCATAGCCGGATGGGCCCAGAGTCCCCCCTGAGCCCAACGACACAGCTTTGACTCGGTGCTCATCGGAGGGTCAAATGAGCAGCTCATCACCCCTGACAAGCAACTTCCCACTGGTAGAAAGGGGCCTAAGAGTGGCAAAAGCCTTGGACGTAGCTGAAGTGCCAGCGGTCAATGTGATAAATGGTGGCGGTAGGTCCAAAGACTGCTCCTGGAGCGGGGCAGGCTTGGCTGCAACAGCCAACTTCCCAGAGGAAGAAGGCAGTTACTTAACCACAGGTGGCCACAGGTGACAGCGGGACCAGTCCTAGTCCCAATGTTTCACTTTCTCCCTCTTCTTGTGCCTGGAAGTATCAGTCGGAGAGAATGTAGCGCAACAGTTTTTGGAGCTCTTTTTTTCCATCATGGCCATTCTTTGCTTCAGTAAATGGACCTCGAGGGCCTACTGGCGATGCTTCCTTGTGGTCTGGTTAAAGCTGGAACAGGCCTTGCAGTCCTCGACCTTGTGCTCTGGGCCCTGGGCAAAGGGCAGAGAGTGTGAGTGTGTCTGTCACAGGGCACATGCTGCACAAAGTGCACTTACTGTTATGCGACTCAATGGAAAATGGCAACGACATTCACAAAAACTAAATAAAACTCAATTTTGAAGACAGAAAATGGCTACTCAGCTGAAGTAAAGCAGTTGAACTGTAGTGTGCGATCTCAGTGAGGTCCAACATGCTCAGGTCGACGGTGGGGAAGAACTGGAAGGTGGGCATGGGGACCGCCCACTATACAGAGTCATGCTGATGTCTGTCATGTGAAGTCGGGTGGGTGGTCCGCCGTCAGACACTGCTAGCTAAAGTTTTTATGTAGTCCTGATGCCAGGGGGCGCAGTCCTCAAGGTTATTACCTACTGCAAGAGCCCTCTCGAAGTAAGATCAGGTGGTTCACCACCTCTTGATTCAGGGACCAATCGTGCAGCATCTCTCCTACCCAGCTCAGAGCATCCACCAGCAGACTGCTCACTCCCACAACATGAGTCACCAGGAGATCTGCAACCAAGCTGCACAAGAGGATCCAGGTGTGGAGGGCCCCTCCAACACAGGAAAGGGAGTCTAGTGTGCTTAACCCTGTCGTTCAGGTAGAATATGGTTGTGATGTTCTCCATCTTGGCATGCACAACCTCACCCCTGACTAGAGGAGTCAATTCCTTCAGAGGCAGTCACCGGCATGGAGCTCCAGCAGATAGTGCATGAGACTCCCAGGGTGACCAGAACCTGTGGACTCTGTGGTCTCACAAAGGGTGCTCCCACCCCAGAGATGCATCCATCCTGAGTTTTGACAGTTGGCTCTGGGTGGATAAACAGGATTCCTTCCTCCAGATGTTGAGGACTAGCCACCAGTGGATGGCATCCCACATTGGCTATGTCACTGTGACTAGCTGGTTTAAGTGACCCCAAATGCTGGGATCAATGATGGCCCAATTCTCACTACAGGTAATGCATCCTCCAGTAGACCCAACTGACAACACTAGTGCAGGACGCCATGCACCCCACGCCACCTGAAATACCAAGAAGGACGAGCACCCAACCTGAAATAATTGGGAAAAGAGGTAAGATCTAATGCCCAAACTGCAGGGAGGAGGGCCTTGCTTGGCCGCAGGGAGTCTAGCCTGCCTCGATGATTCCGATCAACTGTCAGAATACCAGTTCAGGCTTGTATGGGTGACCAACAGGTCCAAGTCTCATCAAGTCAAGAACCAGATCTCTGGATCTCAACAATCTCCCTGGATGGCCAGGCCACCAGCCAGTCATCGAGGTAGCGATACATCGCTGATGCCTTCACACTACAAGAAAGATGCCACCACTACAATGCACTTGGATAAAGACCCTTGGCACCAAGGAAAGACCAATGGGCATGAACTGGAACTGTGACAGAACCCCTTCCACATGGAACTGAAGGTACCGGCAGTGGGACAGATGAACTGGAATGTGGAAGGATGCATCCTTGAGGTCCAGGGAGCAAAGTAACATGTTTTTCTCCAACAAATGAATAATCTAATGTAGGGTGACTATCCAGAACTTGCGCGTCTGCATGAACTGGTTCAGATCTTGCAGATCCTGTATGCAGTGCCAGTTCCCCATCTGTTTTGGAACCAGGAGTATCTGGACAAGTATCCCTGACTGGCGAGCATTTCCAGACCATGGGCTATGCCTCCTTTTGCAAGTAGCTAAGTGAAATCCTCCTGAAGGTCGATGGCATGTCCCACGAAACCCTGGACTCACCAGGAGTGTGGAATCAGTAAGGTGTGAGAGCCTCGAAATGCAGGGGCAGCCCTTTGCCTACCCCTTCTAACACCCACTTGTCCATGGAGACAGTGGACCAACATAGCAAGAAGTGACTCACCCAGACTGCAGCGGGGAGCATAAACAGGGATAGGATCGGTGGAGGGATGACACCTCCCAACCCATCACTGTGCAACTTTTGTGGGGGCACATCCCACTGTGGCCTGAGGGACACAACCCCTGCCCAGACCTCTCTTTGGACCCTGGGTACCAAACATGGGGTTTTGGAGCCAGGTCTGATACTGCCCCTGCTGAGGCTGCAGCTATTAAGGCTGATACTAAAAAAAACCTTTTCTTAGTTTTTGTTTCTGGTCCTTCTGGGGACGATGCAACATAATCAAGGGCAGCAATGAACATCTCCAGGGTCAATGGGGTAGGTACCCTAGGAAAGGAACATCAGCCAATTTATGCTGGGTATCTGCTGTAAAGGTGGACAGATGCAGCGAAACCCTGGGCTGTGTAGGGATGGCTGCCATATGGCATTGGCATAACAATCACCCACATTCAAGGCATCTGGAGCTGGCGTTTAGCCAGTCGTTGACTATGGCCTCGGACAATTTTCAACACTCACTGCTGGGTCAGCAGGGAGGTGAGGGAGGATTTCACTGAAGAATCATTAGGAAGTAACCGAAAGTTGGACATCGAGACAGAGTAACTCGCCTGACAGAGGTCAAGGATACCACAGAGTACACCTCTTCAGTAGCTTGGTCAATCTTCCTGGACTCTTTGTCCAGAAGCTTGTCCACTTTCCTTGGTCCCTGGATTTGCAGAAGGCCAAATCAGAAACCAGCCCTTCGGCCGAAGGGTAGTCTGAGAATTCAAAGAGAGACCCAGAAACAATCATGTACTTACAGACTGCGACAAGGTTGAATAAGGCCCTGTCGCAGCTTTTATCTAAAAGAGTTTAAGCATGAAGGGTCTGGTTTTGTCCTCTCCTTTTCTGTCTCTTCTCTGTCTAGTTAGGCAACACATTTTCTTGTGAGACCTAGGAACTGATCACTCCGACAGTTTCGCAATTCTCTGCTCCTCGCTATCTCTCTGCCTTCCCTTGTTGTTCTGTCTTTTCTTCTCCTTTGCATATCTGCAGTTTAAAAGTGTATGTGAGTCATTATGTGGAAATGTAATGGATACCGAGATCTCGCTTTAAAAAGGTACAGTGGTGTGAAAAAGTATTTGCCCCCTTCCTGATTTTCTCTATTATTGCATATTTGTCACACTGGATGTTTTCAGGTCTTTAGACAAAATGTAATATTAGATAAAGGGAACCTGAGTGAACAAATAACACTTGTTTTTTTTTTACTTATTTCATTTATTTAATGAAAAAAGTTAACCAACACCAACTGGCACTGTGTGAAAAGTAATTGCCCCTAGTTAAATCAACCCAATTAAAGGGATAATTAGAGTCAGCTGATTGAACACAGCCAGACTTGATTACAGCCAGCCCTGCTCAATATAAACCTCACTTATTTTGATCCTTACCATCAGAGTCACGCTGCCAGCACAAAGATTCAACAAGCACATTATGCCACGATCAAAGGAAGTTCCTGAAAAGATCAGAAAAAAGTTGTTGCTATCTATCAGTCTGGAAAGGGTTACAAAGCTATTTCTAAGGCTCTGGGACTCCATCGAACCACAGTGAGAGCCATAATTTCAAATGGAGAACACTTGGAACAGTAGTGAATCTTCCCAGGAGTGCGGCCTGCCAAAATTACTCCAAGGCGCAGTGTAAAATCATCCAGGAAGTCTCAAAGGATCCTAAAACAACATCCAAAGAACTGCGGGCTTCTCTTGCCTCAGCTAAGGTCAGTGTTCATGACTCACAATCAGAAAGAGACTGGGCAAAAATGGGCTTCATGGGAGAGTAGCAAGGTGGAAACCACTGCTAACCAAGAAGAACATAAATGCTCGTCTCTCATTTGACAAAAAGCACCTGGATGATCCACAAGCCTTTTGGGAAAATGTTCTATGGACAGATGAGTCCAAAGTGGAACTTTTTGGACGACACGGATCCCATAATGTCTGGCGTAAAGCAAACACAGCATTCCACAGTAAGAACATCATACCAACAGTCAAACATGGTGGTGGTAGTGTGATGGTGTGGGGATGCTTTGCTGCCTCAGGACCTGGACGACTTGCCATAATTGAAGGAACCATGAATTCTGCTCTGTACCAGAAAATTCTTAAGGAGAATGTCCGGTCATCCGTCCATCAGCTGAAGCTGAAGCGTAGTTGGGTCATGCAGCAAGACAATGATCCAAAACACAAAAGCAAGTCCACATCAGAATGGCTGAAAAGAAGTAAAATTAAAGTTTTGAGTGGCCTAGTCAAAGTCTAGACCTAAACCCAATAGAGATGCTGTGGCAGGACCTGAAACGAGCAGTTCATGCTCGAAAACCTACCAATGTTACTGAATTAAAGCAGTTCTGAGAGGAAGAGTGGGCTAAAATTCCTCCACAGCGATGTGAAAGACTGATATTGAATTATAGGAAGTGTTTGGTTGCAGTCATTGCAGCTAAAGGTGGCGTAACCAGTTATTAAGTGTAAGGGGGCAATTACTTTTTCACACAGTGCCAGTTGGTGTTGGTTAACTTTTTTCATTAAATAAATGAAATAAGTAAAAAAAAAAAAGTGTTATTTGTTCACTCATGTTCCCTTTATCTAATATTACATTTTGTCTAAAGACCTGAAAACATCCAGTGTGACAAATATGCAATAATAGAGAAAATCAGGAAGGGGGCAAATACTTTTTCACACCACTGTATATAGTTATACTGTTGAAATGAGTGCAAAAAGCTTTTTGGAACTCAAAGGATTAACCTAGAATACAAATTTTAAGCCTTTTGCAGAGATATAAACAAGCGATCACTTCTGGGTCACTATGTTCTTTTTGCTGCACCTCCTGAAACTGACAAGAACACTGTGTGATAAGCAGAATGTTCTCTTAACAAGCGCCTGCAAAAACTTGCTAAAAAATGGCTGCAGTATTTTGCAACAGGGAGACAGCAACTGAGATTTGAAAATGAGAAGAAAAAACTCAGGACTGTTTTCTACGTTTGTACTGCCCTTGTAAATAGTTATACTGAACAATTTTTATTTTTTTATTTTACTGTTAATGAGTAAACGCTATTTGCAAATTTTAAAACTGCTCATGGTTTTCCTATGCTTCCTGACCTGTGCCTTGACATAGATCGTATGAGTGGAGGGTGCTGGACAGGATGCCGGGTGCTGCCAAAGCTCTAGATCCAGCCACAGTATGGCTTCAGCCATGGAAAAAAAACAACCCTCAGGGATTCGTCCGTGTCCAAAATGTCCGTGAAGAAAAAATTACTCACCATAGTAATGTTGTTTCTCCTATTGGAGTCTTGCTGCATTCTGACTATATGTAGTTAGCCCCAGCATTTGAACTGCTCCAGAGAGGGAAGGGTTAACTCTATGCAGGAGCATAGAACACTGAGCTCGAGCTTGGTTTTCAAACCTCTGTCTCTGGTACATCTCAGTGTAACTGTCAGATTCTTACGAGCAATACTAACTAACTAATAGCAATAGAAATTGTTTTAAAAAACTTTAGGAACTTCCCCTGCTTCTTTGCAGGAGCTCATCAACTGAATCTTTCACTCAGGACTTTGGGTAATGATCACTAGAGAATCGAGGGTTGGCTTACCTCTCTCGTTATTTTACCAAGCTGAGTCAGCAGTCGGAGGGATTTTCTTCCCCCCCAAGCGCCCTGGGCCCTTCTCCCCTCTCCCCTTAAATGCTTGCAGGCCACACCCTCTAGCCCCTGCAGTATTCTGTCAACCTATCCCTTCGATACCTAAAGCCTGCCCCCAACTGCTCTCGTTCCTCTTCGAGATCGTTGCTTACACAATAAGCAATAAGTGCAGCCTGCTTAGAGTCTATGAGCTTAACTCCACTATTGCTTTGCCTAATGTTAATTACTGCAAAATTGCCATTGTTCTCATAACTGCTAATTGTTTGGCAACCTCTCCAGCACTAGCCTGTATAGTTGTATGAAGTGCTACTTTGCTATGGTCAAGGTATTTCTGAGTAACTGTTGCATTTTATAGTTATTAACAGGGACATAATATTACTAGAGCCAGCCAATACAGTACTGAGAAGTGTTTACTCTGTCTTAACAATTGATTATAGCCAGAATTAGCAGGTAAAGGTATTGTTGTGTTGCTACTGCTAAGTCCATTACTCTCTAGTGTCGCCTACGACACTTAATCTGATCCTTCCCTATGGTCTGCAAGTAACACATGCTCTCTAACTTTATTCTTCCTAGGTATAGGCAGCTAATTTAGAGGACTCTATCATATGCACGCTAACCCTTGAAGGTTCTCAACTACCTGTGACCTCACATTACTCCCAGTCTCTCACCTCAAGTCTGTACCCCCTGGTTTCCTTCAGGGCCAGGACAGACAGCCCTAGGTTACAGCCCCTACAATCCTGATTTCTAGCAGAGTCACCTGTCAGGAATCTGTCTGTGAAATCAACCAAACGGACAAACAGTTAGAAGGAATATCGCTCTCCTGCGATGGCTCCTGAGAATTATTCCCCTCACCAGAGCACACTCTGCCTCATGTCTCGCAGTGCAAGTAAGCCTCTTGCCTACCTCCCAAACAGGGGAGTACTTCTGGCCTTACTCTACACAATGTCCCTCCTCTGGGCGGACATGAGCATAGAAGACAGATTTTCAGACCCCAAGGGGCCTCATCACAAAGGCCCCATCTCCAATGGTCATTACCACTGGACCTCTCCCCCTACCAGAAGCGACCTTCTGATAGCCCACGAGCTGATAAGAAGGGGCACATACTATGTGTTACTCCTAGCTACACGCAGGAGGCTCCACAGCTTCTCAATCTCCCTGGTCAGACTTGTGTTACTTTGCCAGCTTGCTCTTCTACTGCTTCTAGCAGGAGATGTACAGCCTAATCCGGGCCCCCCAATCGCTAATCACTTAGGTTCCTCCCCCCAGGATCCTCACTGGACATCCTCAAAGGGTTTGAGAATTGCGCACATGAAC
Organism: Neoceratodus forsteri; assembly: GCA_016271365.2. Taxonomy (NCBI): domain Eukaryota; kingdom Metazoa; phylum Chordata; order Ceratodontiformes; family Ceratodontidae; genus Neoceratodus; species Neoceratodus forsteri. The sequence goes on from CM028133.1 coordinate 1,139,809,587, forward strand.
GTCTGCAGCCTCAGACCCAAAATTCAAGAGGTACAAGTCTGGCTTGATCTCTACAAACCTGATATCCTTGCTATCTCTGAGACCTGGCTTAAGGTCCACATCCTTGACCACGAGACCATGGTCCAAGGATACAAAACCTTCCGACAGGATAGGGTGAAAAAGAGAGGTGGTGGGGTCCTTATCTATGTCAAGGACACTCTAACGGTCTCGGAACTGAAGCCCAACCTAGGAAACTGCCAGGATGGCAAATCTATTTTTATTCCACTAACCCTTGGTCATGCAAAGCACCTCGTCATCAGCTGTGTCTATAACCCCCCAAGTCCTTGAGAGTATCACCAAAACTGTTGGCAGCGAATTATCTAAGGAACTCCTTATAATGGGAGATTTCAATCTGAACTGGGCCTCTGTCCCCAGCAAAGTCCTTTTGTCATTGACCCAAGAGGCAAACCTGGTACAGGTAATCTCAGAACCTACCAGACTCAACTATAAAACTGGGAACCACACTACTCTTGACTGGGCGCTGGTTTCCAATCCCCTCAACATTCAGAAAGCCGGCTTACTTGCCGATGCTCTTAGTGACCACTCCCCTATCTTCTGTATATGGAAGAACAGAGCACCTAAGGTGCCTCCCAGGATACTCACCGTCCGTGATTTCTCAAAATTCACGTCGGCAAAATTTAACGACTACCTAAGTAACCTGGACTGCAGCCCAATCAGGCTCCTCCCGACCATGGAAGAGGCCTTGGAATACTTCCAAGACTCACTCCTCAATCAGCTTCCCTCTTTGCCCCCCCCTTAAGAAACTCAGAACAAAGGGAAGTTGCTACAAGTGGATTTCCCACTCAGTACAACACATGATCTTAAGTCGGGATAAGGCTTGGAAGAATTTCCGGCTTTCCTCTCTCCCTGCAGATCTGGTGACTTACAAATCCTTAAGCAACAAATGTAAGATAGCCATTAAACTTGCGAAAAAGGGGTACATCTCATCTCCAATGAACCAACTTGGGGAACCCTAAGCTTTTCTGGTCTCACATCAATGAATTGCTTAGGGATAGCACCAAAGAGGCACAGGGGCTTATAGAGATACATGGGCAGCTAGTCAGTGATTGCCAGCAAACTGCCACAGAAATCAACCACCACTTTACCAACCTAGATGAATACAAGACCGGTCTCCCTCCTTCTATGTCATCACCGAATACCGATGAACCCCCCTGCCTTAATAGACCACAATTTCACCCAAGACTAGTCAAGGCTAATGAGGTTCTCAATCTTCTAAAAGGTCTCAGAATCAAAGGCTCAGGCGACCCTGATGGTATCAGCCCTAGGCTACTTAAGGAAGAAGCCCAGTCCCTAGCCAGACCTTTGACCTGGATCCTCAACAGGTCTCTACTGGAAGGAAATGTTCCTCACTAGTGGAAACAGGCCAATGTGGTCCCAATTCACAAGGGTGGCACAAAGGAACACATTGGCAACTACAGGCCCATCTCCCTGCCATGAACCCTTGCAAAACTGCAAGAAAAACTAGTTTACGGGCAACTGAGGGACTGTCTGGCATTCCACCAGCTCCTAGCCACTTCTCAGCATGGCTTCCGGACAAACCATGGTACTGACACAGCCCTTACCAACCTAACAGTGGACATACTCAGTGCAATGGATGTAGGTAAGCCAACGGGCACAATCTTCATAGATCTGTCCAAGGCATTCGACCTAGTTGACCACAACCTATTATTAACAAAGCTTCATACAGTAGGTCTGGATCCCCAGGCCCTAAAATGGTTCAAGAGCTACCTTGGTGGCCGCTCTCAGAAGGTCATCTGGAAGGGAGAGCTGTCTGACCCGTAACCCATCAAGCAGGGAGTACCCCAGGGCTCAATTCTCGGTCCTCTCTTGTTCTCTCTATTCACTAACGACCTCAACCGTCACTGTGGGAGCAGTTCAGTGGTCCAATATGCAGATGACACAGTCATCTACCGGTCGATGGATAATCTTTCAGTTCTGGGTCCTCTCCTCCAAGCTGACCTAATGACACTCGTGGCCTGGCTTTCGTCAAACAGAATGGTCCTCAATACAGGCAAAATGAAGGCCATGCTGTTTGGTCCAAGATCTCTTGGTCAGGACAGGAACACAGCCATACAGATTTATTCCCCTGCAGGAAAAAGGATTGACATGGTAGATAACATAAAATACCTGGGGCTAAATATTGATAAAGGTCTCACCTTTAAGTCCCATGGAGACCAAGTAACTAGGACAATCCATGATAAACTTGCCATTCTATACCAGCTCAAAGACCAGATTATCTCAGAGGCTAGGCTAGCCATAGCCTCTAGTGTTCTTCTCCCAACTTTAACATACGCTGCCTCTGTTATTCAGGAAATGTCTAAGCAAGAAATCCACAGGCTACAGGTCCTGTACAACAAGGTTGTGCGGTTTGCAACCCAGAGTCCCCCAAGAAGCCCCACCTGTGATACGCTTGCCCAGCTGCAGTGGCCTTCTTTTGCGTCTCATCTTCAGTACCCCCTGCTCTGCCTTGCATACAAATTACAGTGCCCGGCTGCCCCTCCCAGCCTAAAAGGGACTATAACTCCTAAGTTCAGCTCTTGTACGCTTAGGACCTCAGGTTGGACTCTACTTGCAATCCCTAGAGTCAGGGCAAACGTGGGTGTTAAATCCTTCTCTTATACTGCTCTCTACTTGTGGAACAATCTCCCACCTTCAGTACAGGAAGCCATATCTCTTCAAAACTTTCGTACAAGGTTCAAGACCCACATGCTAGACTCCAGCTCTTGTCACTGTCAGGGTATAGGATAGTCTCCCCCTACCCAACTCACTATACCAACCCTCTCCCTCTCTTAACCATACAGACCTAAAGGTCAAGGCTTGACTCATTCAACCGTTGTACTTGTGCCTAATTTTACCTGAATTATTGAATAATTGCTTATTTTGCAACCCTGCTATTATCTGTATGCCTAATTGTACCTATATTATCAAATTATTGCTCATATTGTAACCCTGCTATCATCTGCATCCCCTCTGTAACCTGCTGTACCTGACTGATACTGTACTGTATCCCGGGTCGCCCCTGAAAAGGGGACCTTCGGGGCTCAGTGGGCCTAACCGGTAATCAAAATTCAATAAAGAAATAAATAGGCAACAATGCTTGGGTCAAAAAGACTCAAATCGAGAACCAAAGAAAAAAATCTGTGTAGATAATGACACATATCTATATAAGAACAATAAATCATTAAGAAAAAAAAACTACCTGGTAAGGAAGGGAACAAGGTACACCTCTGGGGTGCAACACTGTACCTGCCAATCCACATCCCAAGAGACTAGGTTTTGAGAGGAGAGGCAGGGATAGAGGTCAGAATACAGCAAGACTCAATTAGAAAAAACAACATTATTATGGTGAGTAATTTTTTCTTCAAACAATATGAAGTCTTGCTGTATTATGACTATCTGCAGACTACCAAGTAGTTCCCCCCTGTAGGAGGGTATAACAGAACCTCACTTTGAGAACAAGCTCTGCAGTACTGCTAGTTCTAGTCTGGGTATCCAGAGAGTAATGCTTGATAAACGTGTGGACTGTTTTCCAGGTGGCTGCTTTACAGATTTCTACCAAAGGAATATCCTGAGCTGCTGCCAAGGAAGCAGTTGTACCCCTGATCGAGTGAGCCCTCAGGCCTGAGGGTGGCTCTTTCCCCAATTTTGAATAGCAGAATTGGATACAAGAGACAATCCACCTGGCAATAGATTTTTTAGTGGCAGGTCTACCTTTTCCTACTTCACCATAAGAAATAGCCAAGTGCAATCATTCCTATGGGCCTTAGTTTGCTCTATGTAATAGCTTAGAGCCCTTTTAACATCCAGACTGTGCAATCTTCTCTCCCCCTGAAGAAGAATGATCAATGAAAAAGACAGGCAGAGACACAGACTGGTTCAGATGAAAATCCAAAACCACTTTAAGAAGAAACTTTCTGGTTGTCCTAAGGACCACCTTATCCCTGTGAAAGGAGATGAAGTCCAGTTTAACTGACAAGGCCTGCAATTCACTGATTCTCCTGGCAGAAGTAATGTCTACCAGAAACACAGTTTTCCAAGTCAAATACTTAAGCTCAGCAGAGGATAAGGGTTCAAAAGGGGGTTGCATAAGTTTTGCAATGCAGATATTCAAGTCCCAGACTGGAGTGGGCTCCCTGAAGGGAGGATTAATGTGACCCAGACCTTTGAAAAACTTACTGAAAACAGGATGAGATGACAGGGCAGATCCCTTTCCTGCAGAAAGAAAGGCAGAAACAGCTGCTAGATGAACTTTAAGGGTAGCAGGCCTAAGGCCTAGCCCATTAAGATAAGCCAGATATCTGGCCCAGTGGCACAGAAAGTTGAGGCGCTGGCACCCTACCTCAAACCACACTGGCAACGCAGGTTCAGGAACAGACTTGGCGTCGGAGGGTCGGCAGGGGAAGGAGAAGGATCAAGCATCTGGAGGACTGCTCTCCTTTCCTGGGGTGGGTTAGAGAGACGTATTGCTCTTTAGTGGTCCCAGTGGAGACCAGGGACAGCACAGATGTGGCACAGGGAACCAAGGAGGAAAACACAGAAAATGACACCTTCAAACTGCTGGATGATGGCCGCCCGGACCAGTGCCTCCTCGTAACTCCGTGAAGCCAACACAACCTCAGCAGCACCCAGGGCCAATGCCTAGGCCACCAGACCATTCCTCCTCGGAAGAGGAGGACCCATCCGACAAAGGGCCACGTCGGGTTACCCTGAGGTGGCTGCAATGTGGGATTGGGGATCGGTGTCGGAGCCATGGAGGAGTGTGTCCTTGGCAATTGGCCTGAAGGAGTGGTAGTTGGGGGTGCAGGGGAGATAAACAATGCACACACAAAAAAAGATGAGCGAGATAATCCACGGCTGTGGCAATGACTGCAGAACCTGGCTGTATGTCTTTCTGAGAACACCAAATACGGAATCTTTTCCATTTAGATATGTAAGTTTTTCTGCTGGAAGGCTTCCTAGAAACCTTAAAGATATCCATTACCCCCTGAAAGAGATTCAGGCCTGCATATTCTAACTCCTCAAGAACCAAGCCTCGAGTCTGAGAGACTGAAGATTGGGATACCAAATCCTCCCAAGAAGAGGTCAGGAGGTCGTGCCTCCTGGGAAGAAACAATGGAACTGACACTGCTAGAGACAGCGGCAGAGGATACCATGGTTGCCTGGCCCAATCTGGAGCCACTAGAATCACTGTGCAGGGTTGAGACCTGATCTTAATCAGTACTCTGAATATCAGAGGAAAGGGAGGAAAGGCATAGAGGAACCTGTTTGTCCAATCTAACGGGCCCCAGGACTGGAGGTCTGCAGCAGAACAGGGGAAATTGATGATTGTCTGGGGCTGTGAAGAGATCTATCTCTGGCCTTGAAAATTACCTGAAGGACATGAGAGTTCAGGGACCAATCATGGTGACCCTGAGAGATCATGCTTAAGACATCTGCAGCACACTGTCCTTCCCTGGAAGATGAACTGCTATCAGAGAAGTCTGAAGAGAGTAAACTAGAGACCATAGCTTCATGGTCTCTGTGCACAAGACCGTGGACTGAGTGCCCCCTTGCTTGTTTATGTACCACATTGTGGTGGTGGTGTCTGTCCTGACCTGCACCACCTTGCCTTTGACTAAATCTGAGAATGCCTGAAGGGCTAGAAACACTGCCCTGAGTTCCAGAAGACTGATATGAAGGAGAGACTCCTGCCATGACCAAATACCGTGCAGTGAGGGCTCCTACATGGGCTCCCCACCCCAGGAGAGAGGCATCCGTGGTCAGGACCACAGAGGGTGCTTGACTGAGGAATGGGACACCCTGCCTGAGATTGTCCTGATCCAACCACCACTGGAGAGCCTGGACAAGAGTCTGAGTCACTGGAATCAGTTTTGTGAGATAATCTTTTTTCTAAGACCAAAGGGACCTTAAGTGGAACTGAATGTCACTCATCTGGAACCTGGCCCCTTGAACCACTGCAGTGGAAGCTGCCATGTGGCCTAGGAGTTAAAGAAAATGTCTGTCTGGGCGAGACACCAGAGGTCGAAAAGAAGAAGCCAGATCTGTAAGGGTCTTTATTCTTGAGCATGGGAGGAAGGCCTTTGCCTGAATAGTATCCAGCTCTATCCCTATAAAGGTAAGGAGCTGTACTAGTTCGAGAACTGACTTGGATAGATTGAGAAGGAACCCTAGGGAACTGAGAAGATTCTGGATAACCTCTAGAGCTGACTTGACTTGGTCAGAAGACTGGTCTACAATCAGCCAGTCATCTACTGTAGATAGGGGAAGACTGAGATGCCCTGCCTTCTGAGGAAGGCTACCACTACTGCAAGGCATTCTGTGAACACCCTTGGGGCCAAAGTCAGGCTGAAGGGCATGGCTCTGAACTGGTAATGACCTGAGGGCAACTCGAACCTCAGGTAATTTCTGTGGGAGCACCTGACAGGAATATGGAAATAGGCATCCTTGAGGTCCAGTGAAGCTAACTAGTCTCCTGGCCTCAGAGAGGGAAAAATTATTCCTGGAGTCACCATTCTGAATTCTGGCTTTATGATGCGTTTGTTCAGATATCTTAAGTCTAGGATGGGTTGCCACTCCCCTGTCTTTTTTGGGGTAAGAAGTATCTGTAATATAGTCATTTGCCCTTATGCTGTGCAGGAACCCTCTCTAGAGCTTTGAGGATTAGTAGGGAGGAAACTTATGCCTCTAGAAAGTACAGTTACGTAAGAACTTACCGTAACAGTAGATCTTTGAGAGAGGCTCTTGCAGTAGGTAATTACATATAGGACTGATGCCGGCAGGCGGCAGGACCCCACGGAAAAATTTATAGCTAGCAGTCCCTGGTGAGGGACCGCCCCCACATCAGGTGACCAGCGTCAGGAAACGTCGGTATAAAGGGGTGGTCCCGGACGCCCGCCTTCCAGTTCTTTCCCGCCATAGGCCAAAAGAGGCCGGACGAGAGAGAAGCGGATATTTCCCTAAATGGAAAAGGAGCTGAAAAAGCCTAGGGGGATGGAGGGCAGGAAGGTGTACCTACTGCAGGAGCCTCTCTCGAAGATCTACTGTTATGGTAAGTGCTTACGTGCACATGCTATCTTACTTGAGGGCTCTTGCAGGTAAGTAATTACATATAGGACTGAATCCCAAGCAGTCTGGAATAAAGAGAGGCACCGCGAGAGAAAACTACTCCAAAAGGTATTCTGGTTGTGCAAGTCTCAAGATAGGAGGCCTTGCAAAACAGCCAGCCAAGCCTGCTCTCACGGCGAGAGGCAACATCCAAACTGTAGTGTTTAGTAAAGGTATGGACGGAAGTCCAGGTGGCGGCAGCGCAGATGTCTGCCGACGACACTTCTTGAAACAAGTCGCTGAGGCAGCTACTCCTCTTGTGGAGTGACCTCTGACTTGAACTGGGAGGGTCTTGTTGCATTTTTCATAACAGAAAGTGATGCAATGAGCCAACCACTTAGACAGGCATTGCTTGGAAACAGCATTGCCTTCCCTTTTGTGAGCAAAAGAGTTGAACAATTGATCAGTCTTTCTGAGATCCTTCGTCCTGTTGGTGTAGTATCTCAGAATCCGGTGAACATCCATAGTATGGAATAAATATTCTCCTTGATTAGAGTACTGCATAAAAAAGGCAGGTAACTCTATGGACTGATTTAGAATAGACTCAGCTACTACTTTAGGGAGAAACTTAGGATTCGTGTGAAGAGCAAGACGTTCCTTGTGAAAAATCAAGTACGGGATTTTACACATCAGGGCCTGGAGCTTGGAGATTCTCCGAACAGAAGTAATGGTCACTAAGAAGAGAGTCTTCCATGAAAGAAACTTCAAATCTGTAGAAGCTGCAGGTTCGAAGGGAGGGAGAGTAAGTTTCTCGAGAACAAAATTCAAGTCCCAAGGGGGAGCAGGAGTACAGATGGGGGGCCTCAGGTGGAGGACCCCTCCGAGAAAAGTCTTGGGGACCTCCAGTTGAGCGAAAGCCTTGTCTGCAAAGGGAACATGATAGGCCGAAATGACCGCCATGTGTACCTTCAGAGAGGAATGACTGAGACCCAGGTCAAACAGATGACGTAGATATTCCAACAGAAGCCCCACTGAACAGGAGAAAGGTTCCACGTTCTTGGAAGCAGCCCAGATAGTGAATCTTTTCCACTTCATGGCATAAGTGGATCTGGTGGAGGGTTTTCTGGCCTCCACTAAAATCTCCGCCACTTTGGGAGACGCTCGAAAACGGGATTGGGCTAAGTCTGCAGGAGCCATGCATGCAGTTGAAGGGATCTGAGGCCTGGATGGACCAGGGTCCCCTGATCCTGGGTCAACAAACCTCGAGACAGAGGAAGAGGAACAGGAGGATCCTCTGAATATTGTTGTAGAAGAGAGAACCAGACTTGCCTGGGCAAGAAAGGAGTGACCAGAATCATTCACATTCTTTCTGAAGCTAGTTTCTGCAAGGCTCGTGGGATAAGTGGAATTGGGGGAAAGGCATAGACGAATCTGTGCTTCTAGTCTAGAGACAGAGCGTCGCTCCAAAAAGTGCCTCGCTCTGGAACGAGCGAGCAGAAGACGGGAAGTTTTGCGTTTAGGGGGGATGCGAACAGGTCAACCTGTGGTGTTCCCCAAAGTTGGAAGATATTGGTCCAGTTCCCACTCGTGAGTCAGAGCGGAAGAGCGACTTAGCTTGTCTGCCAGGGTGTTGTCGACTCCCGGAACGTGAATTGCCGTGAGGTGAAGGTCGGGTCGTGTTGCCCAATCCCAAACCCTCATTGCCTCCCTGCATAGAGGGTAGGACCGAGTCCCTCCCTGTTTGTTGATGTACCACACCACACATATGTTGTCCGTCTGGATGGCTAGGTGGTCGGGAAGGATGTATTGGTGAAGGGCTTGGAGAGTGTACAACACTGCCCGAAGCTGGAGCACACTGATGTGGAGACCTTGTTCTAGCCTGGACCAGGAGCCCTGGGTCTGATGAGGGCCTAGATGGGCTCCCCAACCTTCGCCTGAGGCATCTGTGGTTGGAGTCTGGGAGGGGGGAGGATGAAAGAAAGGAACTCCCTGAAACAGGTTCTCTCGAGCCATCCACCATTGCAAGTCTCGAATCATCGGTGAGGAGATCAGATCTGGGTGATCTAGGTCATCCACTAGCTGATCCCACTGAAAGCGTCAAGTCCACGGAGAGATCCTCATGTGGAATCGAGCGCGAGGCACCGTCGGGATAGCAGCCGTCATGAGCCCGATAAGGCGAATGACCGACCTCGCAGAGACCATCCTGCGGTCGAACAACAGACTTATTTGGGTCTGAAGGGTGGACACCCTGTCCAGAGGCAGAAAGGCCTTGCCCATAGTCGTATCGAGAATCACCGCAATAAACTGTAGCCTCTGGGACGGATCCAGATGAGACTTGGAATGGCTGATGGTAATAGCCAGGCAGGCAAAAACCTGCTGGGTAAGGGAGAGGAAACCGGAGTTCCTCCCTGGACGAGGCCACCAGGAGTCAGTCGTCCAGGTACGGGAAAACCTGCACTCCCCTGGTACGCAGGTGGGCCGCCACCACTGCCAGGCATTTGGTAAATACTCGGGGGGCGAGGATAGACCAAACAGGAGCACCTTGAACTGGTAGTGGTCCCCCTGGAACGCAAAACGAAGGTATCTGCGATGAGATGGGCGAATGGGAATGTGCAGATAAGCATCCTGCATATCCAGAGCACAAAGCCATTGACCCGGCCAGAGGGGCAGAAGGCTCTGCAAAGAGAGCATCCTGAACCTTTTGTATTCTACATAAAGATTCAGGGAACTGAGATCCAAAATTGGTCTGAGATCTCCTGTCTTCTTTGGGACCAGGAAGAAATGGGAATAGTAACCCATCCCTCGCAGATGAAGGGGGACAGGCTCTATTGCTTGCTTCAGCAGAAGAGCCGAAATTTCCTCCTGGACCAAGAGAAAATGTTCCCGTGAATACGACTTCAGAGGTGGGTGGCAGGGTGGTTTCTGAAGAAACTCTATGGAGTGTCCTTCTGCTACGAGCTGGAGCACCCAACAATCTGTGGTTATCCTCTCCCATCCCGGAAGGTGAAGGGAAAACCTCCCTCCTACAGGTTCCTCCGGGGAGTCCGGAGGCAGTGGGAGAGGAAAGGAGTCAGGTGGTGTGGGGCAGCGCAGCAGCTGAAGCACCCGCTGCTTTTTCAGTGGGGGCTTGGCAGCTGTGGGGCCCGGCGTTTCGCCCGCCTTCCCTGGGGTTTCGCCTTTGGCCGATCCAGTCTGCGAAAGGGACGGCGCTGCTGCTGATGGGGACGGTACATGGAATCAACTGACTTCAGTGCTGTCCCCTTCTCTTGCAAGTCGGTGATATCCTTGACATCACCCCCGAAAAGCATCGACCCCCAGAAGGGCACTTCCTGGATAGCAGATTGCACCTCCGGGACCAACCCTGACACACAGAGACAAGCATGGCCTGGCCAGGCCAGCAGCTAGGCTCCATGTAGCAGTGTCACTCGTCGTATATACGCCGCATAGCTTGTGTATCGACTGGCGAGCAAGCAGAGCCAGACGAGATCAACCAACTCCTGCTTGACTTGGGATTCAGGCAAGGATTCCAGTTTGGCTTCCGCCTGAGTCAGGGCTGACCTTCTGGTAGCCCCCATATGGCCGACATAGTTCAGGGCCTTGATCCCCAGTGTGGAGGAGGCGTAAATCTTTCTCCCATACTGGTCCAGAAGGCGTGATTCCTTATCAGGTGGTGACGAGCTAAGATGTTTAGGGTTCGACGACCGGCCGTGAGCGGCGCTAATCACAACAGAGTTGGCACGAGGGTGAGAATCCAGAAAATCAACACCCTCTGGAGCCTGATATAGCTGGTTCGACTTCCTAGGAAGTGGGGCTAAAGCCGACGGCTGTTTCCATATTGTGGTAACGAGGTCGGCTTGAAGCTCTATCCAGGGTGGCACCAAGGTAGCAGCTGTCACAGGCAGATCCAGATGTTCAGCAAGTTCCAGATGCTGAGGCTCTGGTTCCAGGGAGTGCTACTGATGAACCTCCTTGATTTTCCTAAGCAACTCCATAAAAGAAGGATCCTCCGGAGACTTCGGAGGAGTCCTTGGCCTGGGCCTCGAAGGAGAGCATGGCTCATCTTTCTAGGAGCAACCGTCGGAAGACTCCAAGGAGTCAGAGGGTAAAGAGGAGGATGAAGGAGAAAGACTCCCTTTCCCAACCCGGAAGAGGAACGGACCCCTTGGGAAGTCCCCGGGGAAGTGTGTCCTGCCCCTCTCTGGATCCAGACGGTAGAACCCTGGAGTCTGGAGGTGGTGAGGGAGTGTGCCGCCTCGGACGTACGGGAACCTGGGACGGCACCATCGCCGGAAGGCAGCTCTCGACCTCTTTGGTGAGCTGAGCTTTGGCCTCAGCATACCAGGAGGCCAGAGTCTCCTGCAGGTCTACCAGCGGGCACGAGGGCGGTGGAGGAGGAGGTGGGGGATAAGGATACGGGTTCTAACCGCATGGAGCGTATCCAAAACCCAGCTGCGGGTAGCCCGGCGTCGGGTACTGTGGCACCGGATACTGCGGTCCCGGGTATACCGGCGTCAAATAAGATGGAGGATACCCGGGCGCCGGCGGGGCTGCCAGAGCAGACGGCCCGGCCGGTGGCCTCACGAGCGGGTCCATAGTGGAGAGCCCAGAGGGCCCGATGGGAGCGGAATGCCTCCCGGAGTCAGTAAGGCTGACAACAGGACGATGGCGGAGGCCTTGGCATCGGAGGCACCAACGTCGGAGGGGCCGGCGTCAGAGCTGGCGTCCGGGGATCTGACGTCAGGTCCAGCGCACCAGGTGGAGGAAGGACTGACTGAGGCAAAAGATCCCCAGCTTTGCCCGGGGACGGAGGGAAAAAGTCCCCGGGGTCGAGTTGGGGAGACTCTGGTTCCCCAGATGGCAGCAAAGGCCGCGGGGAACCGGGTACAACAGATGTGAGGGGGTCTGTCATCAGTTTCTTCGCCAGCCGGACATCGGACGAGCCGACGTGAGGCTTCGAGGCGAGCTCTCGGCGGGCACCGGAGGAGCCGGCGTCTGACTTATGACAGCCATCTCTGGAGGCGGGCCAAGTAGAGAAATCGGCCTGGCCCAGTGGAGTGGAGGCCGTGCGTCGCCCCTGGAGGGTCGGACGTCTTACCGGCCCTCTCCAGGCGGACGTCAGAGGAGCCGACGCCCGGCTTACCAGAGTCACCCACAGTGGTAAGCCACGAGCCTGCGCCCAAACCAGGGGCGGAGGCCTCCAACTACCCGGAGGCGCCTGCAAGGCCCGAGCGCGAGCCAGATGGGAGGGCCAACGCCCCCTCGGAAACCTCCGAGGCAGCCGTCAAGGAGCGATCCCCCGGAGGGGATGTTACCTGCGTCCCAGCGACTCCTGAGGGAGATGCGGTGCAGGAGCCCTTGTCCCGGTGCCACTCCTTCTCCTCCTTCTTCCAATGGCCTTCAGGGGAAGTGGATGCCTGCCTCAGTTTTTTGAGCTCCTTCTCCATAGAACTCATTTTCTTCTTCAGAATATGGGCTTCCAGGGATTGCTGCCGCCTTTTCCGGGTAGCCGCACTGAAACTGAAGCAGTGCTGGCACTTCTCGACTGGGTGATCGGGGCCTAGGCAGAACAGGCACAGGGAGTGGCCGTCCTTGTGCGGTAGTTGGGCGCCGCATGAATCGCACTTATTCTTGTGCTCAGAGGGTGTAGGGGATGACATACACTGACGATAGTACTGACGTTAGTCGAAAAAATTATTTTCGGTAAAAAAACAACGAAGGTAGGGCTGATGAAGCACAAACTTTTCCGCGAGGCGCTGCACGAGCTAACGGCAGGAAAGAACTGGATGGCAGGCATCCCGGACCGCCCCTTTATACCGACATCTCCTGACGCCGGTCACCTGACGTGGAGGTGGTCCCTCGCCAGTGACTGCTAGCTAGAAATTTTTCTGTGGGGTCCTGCTGCCTGCCGGCGTCAGTCCTATATGTAATTACCTACTGCAAGAGCTCTCTCGAAGTAAGATCAATTGTTTCTTAAGGTGCTGCAGATAGAAAAGACCTGGCTCTCAACAAGAGAAATCTTTTGAAGCTGACAGCCAATCCCTGGCTTACCACTTCTAGGACCCAAATGTCTGAAGTGATAGACTTCCATGCCTGGAAGTAGTAAGCAAGCCTGCCTCCTACTGGAATAGAGGAGGCGACCTTGTCTGACATATCAGGGTGTCTGTTTAGCAGGAGCTTTAGACTGAGCAGAGGATGCAGCCCTGCTCATTCCACTTCTACCTCTCCCTCTGAAGAACCCCCTCTGTTGGAATGAAGAGGAAGCCTGGGCATGGTAGAAAGGCCTGCTCCTGCCTGCACTAGACTGCTGCTTCTGAGGAGTGGCTTGCCTTTCTTTGGCCATTGCACTCCTTTAGGTGGTCCTGTACTCGTCCATCTTTTTCATGTAAGACTGTCTGCTCCCCAAACTGATAATTACCAGAAACAGGGAAATCCATGGCCTGAGCCTGGGTATCCTGCGAAAGGCTAGTACACCTGAGCCAAGCAAATCTCCTAAGGGAGACAGCCTCTTGATACCACATCATTAGAGTCCACAGCAGCATGAAATTGGGGACTCAAAATCTGGGAGGGGAGACATTGGAAGGCCTGTCTGGGGAGATGTCAGGCTCTACAGGCTCATCTAGGCCTCCAAAAACATCATCATTGTGTAACTTTGTCGCCTTCCCACTCTACATCATAGTAAGTTTCCGGATCATAATCTGATGAAATTGGAACCATCCAAACCGACCGCTTACCAGAAGGTGTCTGTTCAGATGGAACCGGTCGAAGCGACTGAACTATGCTTATCACTTTCGTAATTTGCTCAGCGATTGGGATCTGCAGGATGTGATCTAAACCGGCTGACTTTTTCCTTTTCTTAGACAGAACAATCCCTCGGAATCGGCTCTCCTTTTACCTAAGGAGGTATCGCCCAGGGCAGCAGGCACCTCCTCAGGTTCGGTCAAAACCGAACCAGGCTGGCCATCTGGATCAGTGGACTTCTCTAACCCTTTTTCCTTCAACCTACTTAATTTTTTTTCTAAAGTGGCTTTAGGAAAATTTCCGCAAATTTGGTAGTCTGTTGTGAGGTGGTCAAACCCAAGACAATACACACATATGAGGTGGGGAATCAGCTTTGGCAAAAGCCTCACCACACTCAGCACAGTGTTACAACCCGATCAGACCGTTTTTTTTCCCCTGGGGTTTCTCAGACATAGCCTTTTCTTAAAAGTTGCCCTTAACAGCCTTCAAGCCAGGTAACACTGGCCTATCGGTTACCAACCTTGTCATGGGTTGGGGAGAGAAAATTTCCTTTTTCTTTTAAACAGATAGGAACTGGACACCACAAATACAAATTACAGATTAAGAGAAAAACAAATTTGTTTCAGTTCTCAACCAGACCGACCAATGGGAAAACGAAGAAAAACTATTTCTACACCAAAGTTTCCACTACCTACCTACTTACACTACCTATACCGTAGACAGAGATTCGATACCGAAAAATAAAGAAAACGGTTGATTAACCTGACCGATTTCACTACAACCGAACCAAAGTGAAGGAGAGATCTCCGGAGTGACTTCACAATTAGGCGCAGTAAAGAACCTGACGGTTACACTGAGATGTACCAGAGACAGAGGTCTGAAAACTGAGCTCGAGCTCAACATTCTATGCTCCTGCATAAAGTTAATGCTTTCCTCTCCGGAGCAGTTCAAGTGCTGGGGCTAACTGCATATAGTCAGAATACAGCATGACTTCAGGTTGTTTGAAAGGGTACCTGGCCCACATTTGGACAAGCTCTAGAGGGACATGCATGTACTTCAATTTTTTTTTTTCTTCAAACTTTATTTCTCCACCTACCCCGGTGGCCTCATTCCAGTGGGATACTCAGCTCACGGTTTCTGCTGCCCGCCTGAAGCTCCCTTGACTCGCCCCTCCAGCTGGGCACTTGCTCTCCTGCCTTGTCCAGCTGCTCACTCCCCTCGGCTCCGAGTCCTCCAGAGCAGGACCACCATCTCCTTCTGGTGCTCTACCTATAATCCAGACGAGCGACCAGAGAGGAGGAGAGAGACATGGAGGCGCGTAGTGGAGGAGCCGACACTGGGCATGGGACCATGGCTACTGATCCGATCTTCGCCAACCCCTGAGGCAGGACTTTTTCACCATATGTTCGCCCTCCCAAGCTCAGACGTGCAGTGGCATCTACTTTGCTGCCCTGGCATGTGCAGTGCCTTCGATCTCCACCAGGGGCTGCTGCAATGCCAGGCAAGCTTGGATCCCTCCCTAGAGAGAGAGGCTATCCTCGGATGCTCAGTCTCTCTCTCCCCATGGAACCCCCGATGACCACGGCTCATTCTCAAACCGGGTCGGCGGTGTGGCACATGGTGTGGCGTCCAGCACCTCAACCCTCAGCGTCACCAGGCCGGCTGCATGGACTTCGATATTAATCAGATGAATGCTCCAAAAGACACCAGCCCATGGTCAGTGATCAGTGATCAACTCCTTGACTGAGCCCCGGTCGAGGATGTGAGTCTGACAGGAGACCATGGACAAGAGATCAGAGTCAATCCAGGACTCTCCAAAAACAGCCCTCAAGTCATTTCTCACCACAGATCACCTGGGCATCCTCAGATTCAGTGATCTCCACTGACAGCCGGCCTGGCAAGTAGATTGCTGACAGGGCCACCTTGGTCGGAGTACCCACCTTTGGCTGCAGTGGTGGTGGATCCACCCACAGTGGGGAAGCAGTTGCAGCGTGGGTATCACTGGCAGTTGCCAGGTGATCTAAGGTCCAGAGAGTAAAGCTCTACTCTACCCCACTCCGCAGTAGCCCACTGTTGACACAGAAGCTCCTTGTGCCATGACTCATCTTCCACTGGTGCGTTTCCTCGCCAGGGGATGAAGAGGTCAAGAAGCATCAATAGCAACACCACCCAGTTGTTGTCAACGCAAAGGTCAGGATAGCATAGGAAAACCAGGAGCAGTTGTAGAATTCACCAAAAATATTTACTTACATTAGCAGTAACATAAAAAAATAAACGTGTTCAGTATAACCATTTACAAAATAAAATAGAGAACATTCATCAGAGTTTTTCTTCAATCTCAGTGTCCCTTTTTCTCCTTCTCAAGCAACTGCAGCTCAGCTCTCTTATAAGTCCTTCCAACCTCCATTCTTAACAAGCACCCTGTTCTTGTAAGTATCAGGCATGTGTAGCTAGAACACAATGTCCCTGAGCTTAGGCCCCTTATCCACAGTTTTTCTGCAAAAGGCTTAAAAATGTGCACTCCAGTAACCTTGAGTTCCCCATAGCTTTTTGCAATCATCTCAAAATATAATTATATACATTTCAACAGTAACATTATATATTTTCTAAACAAAGGGACCCCAATATTAGTTACATTTCCACATAACTATCTGCATATATTTTTATATCAGAAGATATGCAAGGAAGAAAAAGACAGACAGCAAGGGAAAACAGAGGACTGCCGGGATGATCAAATCCTAGGTCTTACAGGAAAATTTGATTACGCAGCTAGACAAACCAATAGACAGCAAAGGAGAGAATAGAACAGATCCTTGCATTTAAACACTTTCTCCATAACAACTGGGACTGGGTCCTATTCAACCCTGTCACACCAGTCAAGTGAGATCAAAAGCATGCACACCTTGATTGAGACCTTAGCTATCGACTAGGCAGTCAATGTTGAGGAGAGCCTACTGGCTGGTCATGGCAGACCACATGGCTGGCTACATTCAGTAATACAGGCTAGGAAGGCTTGACTGCCAGTGAAGGCCACTCATGAGGTGATCTTGTTGGGGGCGAGATCAGATGGCATCCTCTTGACTAAGGACCAGGAAACGCCAGGGTCCAGTAGATCGAATTCTCAGTCTCATCCGACAGCCAGTCAACTGGCTCAAGGAAAATCTCCACAACCTGCTCAACTGAAGTTCAGGTCAATAAGCCAGACAGGGGACTGAAAAGCTCTCTACCTGCCTCTCAGAGTGACAACCTTAGTTGAGCTGGTTGGGGGAGTCAAGAGATCAGGCGGACCTCGATCTCTCCCAGTCCCATGACAGGCACCAGTGGTGCTTGCGTCTCTTGTTACAGAGCACTCCCTCAAGGTCTGGAGATCCACGCACATGTCAATAAAATCCTTCCATTAATAACCCTATGACGCTGACCACAACTTGGAGTAACGTCAAAACCAAGGAGGTACCTCCATGGTGGCTGCTGCTTCCTCCTTCACAACCGCAAGCTGTAATGTGGACCTGATAGCCACAGTGGCTTGCTTACGACCCGTGAGCCTGTCTTTCTGATCCCTCTCCGAAGGCAGGCTGAGGGTGAGATGGTGCTTCAAATCCTTTAGGGATTCCAGAAGCATCAAAAGACATAAGACTGCACCTGTCCATGCTGTGCTGCCAGCCCAGGCTGTACAAGCAAGTGTCATACAGGTCAGCGACAGACATCCGCCGGCACCGTACAAAAAATCTGAAGCCTGGATTCAGCCCCTTCTCTGATGTTTATGAAGGGGGAGTCAAAAGGGCCAAGAAACAAGATAAAGGAGTTTCGAAAAAGTACAGTTATGTAAGAATTTATCATAACAGTAGATCATCACGAGACTGTGTTGCAGCAGTCTGCACCTATGAAACTATAGCTGCCAGGTGTTAGGACCACATGGAAACTTTTCTAGTTAGCAATCTACCAGGAAACCACCTGCTATGACATCACACACGGACCTCAACCAACCTTTTAAGAATGTGAGGCCCCACACCTTCTTCAGTGCTCCCGCCAGAGACCATAAGAAAGAGATGTCCAACTGGGAACAAAGTAAGAGCCAAAGGAACCACCAAATAATAAATAGGCTCTTCACTAAAGAGAAAAGGAGACAAGAGAGAGGCCCACTGGCCTGGGGGAAGGAGGGTGGGACATCAAGGACTGCTGCAAGAGATGCTCTCTAAGATCTACTTTTATGGTATGTTCTTATGTAACTGTACCATCTTCATTGAGGGTCTCTCTTGCAATAGGCCACACCTATGAACGAGTCCCAAGCAGTTCTTACAACAGAAGAACCAGTGTTGGTGGCTGGAAACAGCATAAGAAAGAAGGCCCTGCAGCACAGCTTGGCTGAAATTCACCCTACGCAAAGAGGCAATGTCCAGACTGCAGTGCTTGGCAAAGGTGTGGACAGTACACCAAGTGGCAGCAGCACAGATATCTGCAGCTGAAACAGGCAACAGAAGTGAGCATACCTCTGGCAGAATGGCCACGAACCATGCCAGGAAGGACCTTAAAATATTTCATGCAGCAAAAAATAGCAGTTGACCAACCATCTGGACAAACACCGTTTGGAAACAGGAATGCCCTCTTTCCCAGGGGCAAAGAAACGCACAGTTGTGAACACTTCCTACACTCTTTCGAATGGTGTGTGTAATAATGCCTTCGGTTTGCAGTTCAACTGCTGTATGTTTTTCATTCTTTTTCCTTTTCCCTGTGGTTGCCGGGTTAGCGGCTGAATCAGCAGGTCGCTTCTCAGAGGAGGAACCATCACCCTTGTCAGAGGGCTGTTCGTTCAGTTCATTTTGAATAGTAGCCTGTTTGTCTGTAGCCAGTTCAGCAGCTCTCTCAGACATCTTCTCCTGCAGTCATTTAAAGCACCTCTCAAGTGTCAACTGAGGGAAGTTCTGGGAGATTTCACAGTCCTCCCTGAGGTGGTCAAGCCCCAAACAAAAAACACAAATTACATGAGGATCTGTTTTAGCAATGGTTCCCCACACACAGCACAATGTTGGAAACGTGGGGGCCGTTCGTTTCTTGGTCTGTAACATTTATCGGTCAGCTAAAACTGAAAAAAACAGGAGTTACCCAGGTAAAAGGTCTAAAATTTAGAAATAATGTAAAATCGCCTTATCGGATGGTAAAAGGTTAATTTAAATTAAATAGTAGAAGTAAACAATATTGGTTCCTTCGTGGCTGAAAGAACCCAGGAGGAACCGAAGAAACCTACAAAAACTCGCTCTAATCTAGACCAAGTCTACCTGTGAACCAATGACAGTGCTTCAAAAATCAAAATAATTTGAAGACTTCGATAAACCAAGATAAAAAATTCTTTAAGAAGTGAAGGACAGCTCTCCAGAGATGTCTTACTGAGGCAAGCGGAGTAAAGAATCTGATGGTTGCAGGAAGTGCAACCAGGGACACTGATTTGAAAACGGAGCTCGAGCCTAACATTCCACTATTAGCATAGGTTCTATTAACCATTTCAGCTCCGGGGGCAGTCCTATGGTGAGACTGTACTGCACTTGTCAGAATACAGTAAGATTTCCTGGGATTTGAACGAGAATTCAGTCCCAATTCTACCAAGACATCACCTCTGTGGAATGCTGATTGTTGGATCCCATCCAGGTTTGCTCAGTGCTGCTACATCCGTGCTGCTGAATTATGCAGCTGTGGAAAGCATTTTGTGTTCTCCTCTTCAAACAACTACATTTTCTTCCTAAGTAAAAATAGCAGTTTATTGGGAAACAAAGTGTTACTTTCTCTGACTGTTAGGCATTTTTCTTTGATTCTCTCTTTTGTTAACATTGTACAACATGAGACAAGTAAGAAGACTGTGTAACAGTTACAATGCATAGTTCCCAGACTGCACAACTTTACTGCACATCAGTGGGAAGCCCTCCAGAGCAATAGCTGAAAGAGTCGTGAGGCGGGTGCTTCTGACAACCCCCAAAAGACCACAGAGATGAAAACCGGCACTGGATCCGCTGCAATTGTCCTCTGGAGCCCCAGAACACTGCCACTAACAAACTGGGTAGGCTGTGGGTAAAAGTGAACTGTACAACCCCTATATCTTCCAGCGACAAGCAGGCCTCCATGTGGTGGAACGATGTGCCAAGGGACACAGAACAAGGGCATCTACCATGGCTGTCAGCTGTGGTAATGGTCATTGTCTGGACAGTGCCCTAGTTCCTACTGCCCAGTATATTCTGTAAGCTCCTACGGTTATCCACTATCTGAGTGCCGATGAACCATACAGAAAATCAAGGGCTACTGCAGGTAGCACCGCTCCATGGGGTTCTGTGAAACTGGAAAGTATCAGTTACAATAAAGTACAGCTACCGTATAGCTCCTACTGTTATCCACTATCTGAGTGCCGATGAACCATACAGAATCAAGGGCTACTGCAGGTAGCACCGCTCCATGGGGCTCTGTGAAACTGGACAGTATCAGTTACAAGAAAATACAGCTACCATATAGCTCCTACTGTTATCCACTATCTGAGTGCTGATGAACCATACAGAATCAAGGGCTACTGCAGGTAGCACCGCTTCATGGGGCTATGTGAAACTGGACAGTATCAGTTACAATAAAAGTACAGCTACTGTATAGCTCCTACTGTTATCCACTATCTGAGTGCCGATGAACCATACAGAATCAAGGGCTACTGCAGGTAGCACCGCTCCATGGGGCTCTGTGAAACTGGACAATATCAGTTACAATAAAGTACAGCTACCGTATAGCTCCTACTGTTACCCACTATCTGAGTGCCGATGAACCATACAGAATCAAGGGCTGCTGCAGGTAGCACCGCTCCACGGGGCTCTGTGAATCTGTACAATATCAGTTACAATAACGTACAGCTACCGTATAGCTCCTTTGCTCTCCCTTATAGTGCTGGAGGCAGTATAGCGCAGTGGTTAAGGACACTAAGCTGCAAACCTGGAGACCTGGGTTTGAATACCATCAGCTTCCAGTTGCACACTGTGTGACCCTGAGCAAGTCACTTAACTTCCTTGTGCTCCCAAGTCACACCTGGAAACTAGCTTCAGCTTAACACAGAAACACAGTAGTTGACGGCAGATAAGGACCACAAGGCCCACTGAGTCTGCCCATTTTTTTCTACCTTATGAATGTGCCATAGACCTGTACTCTGTCAATGGCCTATCTATTCATACTCATCTTTATTGCTCCCTTATGCCTGTCCCATGCCTGCTTGAAGCCCTGCACTATAGGTGACAAGAATACAGAACGGAAAGGTCTACTACACTACAGCCTTCGACTGACTGGAGTGAGGGGGTGCAATCGAAATGTGATTAAATTAATTTGGCTAATATTTACTCATTAAGTACCTCAGCAATCGTACTGTTATTCTGATGATAGAAACATAACATAGAAGTTGATGGCAGATAAGGACCACAAGGCCCATCCAGTCTGCCCATTTCTTTTTCTACCTTATAAATGTGCAATCGGCCTTTGCTCTGTCAGTGGCCTATCTATTCATAGTCATTTGTATTGCTCCCTTATGCCTATCCCATGCCTGTTTGAAGCCCTGCACTGTATTCATAGCCACCACTTCTTGAGGTAAGCCATTCCATGCATCCATCACCCTTTCTGTGAAAAAAGAATTTCCTCACATTCCCCCTTAATCGGCCCCCCTCTGATCTCACGCTGTGTCCTCTTGTCCTGCTATTTTTCTTGTATTTAGACATATTACACTCTTTCACCTTGTTAATGCCCTTAAGGTGTTTGAATGCCTCGATCATATCACCTCTCTCCCTCCTTTGCTCAAGGGTATACATGTTGAGCTCTGTTAATCTGTCCTCATATGTCTTCTGATGCAGTCCCTGCACCATTTTGGTTGCCATTCTCTGGACTGCCTCAATTTGGTTAATGTCCTTGTGAAGGTGTGGCCTCCAATACTGCATGCAGTACTCCAGATGGGGCCTAACCAGTGTCTTGTAAAGAGGGATTATTTCCTCCCTATTACGACTTGTGATACCCCTACTAATACACCCTAACACCCCCCTAGCCTTACCTACTGCTTTAGAGGTCTGCTTGGATGATTTCAGGTCATCAGTGATGATGATGCTCAAGTCTCTTTCTTCCTTCGTGACTGCTAGCAACTCCCCTCCCAGCCTATAGGTGGCTTCAGGGTTTCTCTTCCCTATGTGCATGATTTTGCACTTCTTTGCATTAAATCCCAGTTGCCACTCTTCTGACCATTTTGCTAGTTTATCCAGATCTCTTCTCATTCTGCCCACCCCATCTGGATCATCTACTCTGTTGCAGATCTTGGTGTCATCTGCAAACAGACAAGCCTTACCCTCTAGTCCATCTGCAAGGTCACTAATGAAGATGTTGAAGGACTGGCCCCAGAACTGATCTCTGAGGTACCCCACTTGTGACTTGCATCTCTTCTGACTGTATACCATTTACCACCACTCTCTGTTTTCTGCCCGTCAACCAGTTTGTCACCCAGTTGACCAACTTCTGACCCACCCAAGCCTACCCAGCTTATTTATCAATCTTCTATGTGGAACAGTGTCAAAAGCTTTGCTGAAGTCAAGGTAGGCGACATCAACTGCTCCCCCTTGGTCCACCACTCTGGTTACCCAGTCAAAGAAATCTATGAGATTAGTTTGACAGGACCTTCCTTTTGTAAACCCATGCTGTCTTGGATCCTGTGCCCCTATGGATTCCAAGTGTTGCACTATCCTTTCCTTAAGGAGTGCCTCCATAATCTTGCCCACTACTGAGGTAAGACTGACTGGTCTGTAGTTCCCCGCCTCCTCTCTGCTACCACTCTTGTGAAGCAGGATCACATGAGCCCTTCTCTAGTCTTCAGAGACCTCTCCTGTGCTCAGAGACTCACTAAACAGTTCTGCTAATGGCTCTGCTAGTTCCACCTTTAGTTCTTTAAGTACCCTGGGATGTATGCCATCAGGTCCCATTGCCTTATCCACCCTGACCTTAGCAAGCTCTTGTAGGACCCTTTCTTTTGTGAAGGGAGTAGTGCTCACCTCCCTCCCCCCTGTGTCCATGATGCTGAGCTGTGGGCCCTGCCTACCTTCTCTTCAGTAAATACTGAGCAAAAGTATCTATTTAGGATAGATGCCTTTACAGGGTCCTCCTCCCACATTTCTCCATTAAGCTTAGCAATACCCGTCTGGACTTTCTCCTTTCACTAATGTATCTATAGAAAGTCTTGTCACCTTCTTTACTGTTCGTACTAGTGTTTCTTCAGTTTGGGACTTTGCCTGCCTTACTGCCTTCCCTGCTTCCCTTAGGGCAGTTTGGTATGCCTCCTATCTTCATCCGCTGTGTTCCCTTATATTTCCTGAAGGCCAGCCTTTTGGCTCTGACCTTTTCTGTTACTGTATTTGAGAACCAAAGTGGTTTCCTTCTTCTTTTGCACTTCCTTTTCTGTCTAACACAATGGGATGTTGCTTCAAGTATTGCATCCTTAATGCTTGCCCACTTTGCCTGTACCCCTCACCAGTGTTTCTTTTGCCAGGGCTAGCTTAACTCTGTTGGCCATCTTATCAAAGTCAGCTCCTCTGAAGTCCCATATTTTTGCCTTGGAATGGGATGATTTAGATGTAGTAGCAAATTGAACCAAACCATGTGATGGTCACTGGCCCCCAGGTGACCTTCTACCTGGACAGCTGTGATCCCTTCCTTGTTAGTCAGTACTAGATCTAGGATAGCCCTGTCTCTTATGGGTTGCTGTACCAGTTGTTTGAGGCCCTCCCCCTTCAGGGAATCCACTATGTGTCTAGTTCTGGCAGATGTTCCTGCTGGCACTGACCAATCTGTATCCGCATGTTGAAGTCTCCCATTATCAGAACCTCCCCTTTAGCTGTCATGTTTTGTACATCTTCTAACAGTAATGTGTCTATGTCCTCCCCCTGGTCTGGGGGCCTGTAGACAACTCCAGTTCTTATGGCTGTCCCATTTCCTGTTTCCAGGGTGACCCACAGTTCTTCTGGCTCATTATGTGTATTCTGAATTTCTGTAGCTTTGATATTTTCATTGACATACAGGGCCACTCCTTCCCCTTGTTGCACCTCGGTCTCTTCTGAACAATACATAGCCAGGTACTGAAGTCTCCCAAGTGTGGTTACTGGTAAACCACGTCTCACTAATTGCTACTATGTCCAGTTTAGCCTCTGACATTATTGCCTGCAGGTCTGGGATCTTATTTCCCAGGCTGTGAGCATTTGTGTACATGATTTTCCATTGGCCAGATTTTGGTGTGTTAGTTGTTGGGTGAGGTTTGGCATTACCCCTGTGCGTCGTATGGGGAGACAAACCTTTTTTCTTACCTGGTGATGCAAATGAACTGCAAACATGCTGAATCCCTGTTTGACCACTAGCTGAGAGGGGAGGGGTGTTCTTCCCATTCGATGTATGGGGTGCTGCACCCCTCTCCCCATTTGCTAGTTTAAATATTCTGCAAAGACGTCAAACTTCTGCCCCAATGCACTGACTCCCTCCTTAGTCAGATGCAGTCCATCAAATTTAAAGAACTTTCGCTCCTAGAACTGTTGCCAGTTCCCTACAAATCTGTGTCCTTTTTCCTGGCACCAGCCCTTGAGCCACGTGTTTAGCTCCCCTATCTTCCCTTCTCTGACCTTCCGTCCATCTGCTCCCCTCTCCCAGACTGGAAGGATCTCACAGAAGGAGATGCCAGACGAAATAGATGATAGTTTGTCACCCAGCCTGGTCAGGTGTTCCTTGGTCTCCACAACTGACTGGCTGGCAAGATCATTAGTCCCTATGTGTACTAGGACATTAATGTTTTCTCCTGCTTTGTGAACAATTTTAGCAATGCGATCAGTGTCTCTCCATGCTGATGTACCTGGGAGACATCTGACCATTACCCCTGGCTGGAGATGGGTATCAACTCCCCGAATCATGGAGTCTCCTATGATCAGAAGTATTTTGGATTTCCTTTTTGCTTTTTTTGTTTTGGTTCCTGATTTGGGTGAGTTTTGTTGTGCTAGCTCCTGTGCTGCAGTGTCCTGCTCTGCAGTGTCTTCTGCCTCTGTTTGATTTCAGAGATAGAGGCAGATACCTGTTTGTAGTGTTTATATGGTTTTTGGAGGTAATATGCTGGAGAGCAGAGAGTGATGGGGCACCTGATTTTCCCCTCCTAACCACCCGACAACCTCCTGGACCAACTATCCTCTGCGGTCGAGGTTTTTCTGTTGGATGCTGGGGAAATGGCGGGTGGTTCTTATAATGCATTTCCTCTTGAATATGAAATTTGAGGCGTGCAATCTCTGCCCATGCTGCCCGGAGCTGAGCCCTAAGATCTCCAAAGGCCCAGCATGTAGGACAGTTTCCTAAATCCTGTAAGACTGTCCTTCTGAAAATTGTTCCACAGTACCTGCAGTTAATGATATCCATTCCAGACAAGTTGCTGGGTTTATAATCTAGTCAGAGTAATTAGAAGGGAAAATAAATGCAAGTAATGGTTTGATTGTGTTTTGTTTAACTTGTTATAACAAGTTAAATTACTAGTGCCCCTGTAAATGAGCTCACCTTATGGAGCCCCACTGATCCACCCCTTCCTGCTCTGCCACAGGAAATGTCACAACTGTGGTACCCTATAAAAGGTGTAGTGTGGGGTGGTTGGGGATGGGGGTGGGTGGCAGGGCCCTTCCCTGCCGAAAAGAAGAACCACGGACGAAAGAACAAGGAGGTAAGAGCAGAAAAGTACAGTTTCGTAAGAACTTACCGTAACAGTGGATCTTCGAGAGGAGCTCTTGCAGCAGGCTATCACAATTAGGACTATGCCACAGACACTAGGACCACATGGAAAAACTTCTGCCAGGAATACCAGCTGGGGACCGCCCCCGATGCCGGCCCCGGCCCGTCTGTCAGGGTACAAGAGGGGGCAGACCCTGCTCCACCTCAGTTCTCCCGCCAGTACCCAGCAGATGGCATGACAAGAGAAGGAGATGAAGCCCATCCTAGAGAAGAGAAGAAGCCTGCACACTCTGAGGGGGAAGGTGGGAGGGAAAACAGCGCCTGCTGCAAGAGCTCCTCTCGAAAATCTACTGTTAAGGTAAGTTCTTACGTAACTGTACTATCTTACTTCGAGATAGAACTCTTGCAGCAGGCTATCATAATTAGGACCGAGTCCCAAGCAGTTCTCTAGTGAAGAGACCGTCGCCCCTGGGAGGAGGAATATGCTGACTCCAGAGACCGTCAGGACAAGAGTCCTTGTAGACCACCAGGCCAAAGCCAGCCGGCGTCTGGAGATCATATCAAGCTGTAATGTGACAAAGGTATGCACTGGACCCAGGTTGCAGCCGCTGATGTCTTTGAATGGTGACATTCGCATCGTGGTAAAAGAAGACCAACACCTGGTGGAGTGACCCTCACTGGACCCAGTAGGGGTTTGTGGTGATGCTAGTAACAGAATGACACACAATGGACTATCCATTTGGAGATAGTCTGCTTGGACACACGGCTGACCCAAGCGTTGTGGCGCAAAAGCCACAAAGAGTTGCTCCGATTTACAGTGTTGAACCGTTCTACTGAGGTAATACCTCAAGGACCTGCAGATATTCAATGTGTGGAGGAGAACCTCCCCTCTATTGGAGGAGCAGGAAAATAAACAGGAAGATCCACCGACTGGTTGAGGGTCAATTCGAGACCACTTTGGAAGAAACTTAGGATTCGTTCGTTGAGGAAACCCTTTCCTATGAAAAACCACATAGGGCTCTTTACACATCAGAGCCTGCAGCTCGGAAACTCTCCGAGCGGAAGTAACAGCAACTAAAAAACACACTTTCCAAGATAACTATCACAGCTCGCACGTCGCTGCAGGTTCAAAAGGGGGAAGGGTGAGTTTCTCCAACACAAAAAGGAGGTCCCAGGGTGGGACAGGGTCCCTGATGGGAGGTCTCATGTGGAGGACCCCCGAAGGAAGGTGCGGGTCACTTCAAGCTGGGCTAAGGCCTGTCGCCTGGCCGAGCATGGTAGGCAGAGATAGCTCAGGTGCACCTTGATAGAGGAATGGCTCAGGCCTTTTTCATACAAGGAGAGGATATACTGCAAAGCCGAGGTTCACAGAGCACGTGACTGGGTCCAAATGCTGAGGCAAGGCACAAAAAAAATGCTTCCACTTCATGGCATAAGCAGAGTGGAGTAGAGGGCCTGCGTCAGACGGCTAAGACCTCAGCCACTTCCAGGGAAACCCCGTATCGATTTACAGCTACGTCTGAAGGAGCCAGGCATGAAGATGCAGGGATCGGAGATCCAGGTGGACCAGAGAGCCCTGGTCCTGGGACAGCAGTTGCAAGCATATCGGCAGCGGGATTAGAGGTCCCTGGGACAACCGCAGCAGAAGTGGAAACCAAATCTGTCTGGGCCAGTTGGGGGCCACAAGGATCATGCGTGCCCCCTCTGCCTGTAACTTGAGCAGTACCCTCTGGATGTGAGGGAAGGGCGGAAAGGCATAAAGAAACCTCCCGACCCAACAAAGAGATAACGCGTCTGGCCAAAAAATGCCAGGCGCATGCTCTCGCAAGCAAAAGCGTGGCAGCTTGGCGTTGCGTGGTGATGCAAAGAGATCCAGCTCGGGAAGGCCCCACTTTCCGAAGAGCTGATCTGCCACGGACTGATGCAATTCCCACTTATGCGCCCTGGCCCACGACCTGCTGAGATCGTCAGCCAGACTGTTTAGGACTCCTGGGCGTGCACGCTGAGAGACAAATGCTCCGTTCAGCACCCAGTACCAGACTCTCATCGCCTCCGGCAAAGAGGATAGGAATGAGTGCCTCCTTGCTTGTTGATATAAAAGACGACCGCCATGTTGTCCGTCTGAATGAGAAGAGAGCCGGGAACCAGGTCCTGCTGAAACGCCTGAAGGGCATAGAGGACCACTCGCATTTCCGGGACATTGATATGGAGAGACCTTTCTGTGGTCGACCAAACCCCTTGCGTGCGGTGACCGCCGAGATGAGCTCCCCAACCCAGGTCTGAGGCATCTGTTGTCAAAGTCTGACCCGGGGGCTCCTGACAAAAGCTGACCCCCTTGTTGAGATTGCTGGGGTCCATCCACCAAAGCAACGTTCTCCATACTGGCTCCGAGATCATGACTAAAGGCGTCAGGTGCGTCGGATATTGATCCCTGCACCCTGAGCATCCACTGTGGGATTCTCATGTGGGCCAGGCCAAGGATATTACTGGAATGGCGCGCGTCATATGTCCCAACAGACTGAGGAAGTTCGAGCAGAACTCGAGGTGCTATAAATCCGTTCCACCAAACTGCAGGCAAAGACCTCTGTCTTGAGGGAGGAAAGCCCTGCCCTGGAGCAGTCAAGCGCGGTAGGTTTGGCTGGGCTCGGGGATGATTTCTTTAAGTTCAGGTCCCCAGCTCTCGGAAGAGAGTATAGGCATCTCAGAGGCGCGAGAGGCCATCCCGATGGGGCTGTCAGCAGCCACTCGTCAAGGTAAGAGGAAAATATAATAGCCTGGCCACAGGCACAGCCACTACTGCTAGGCATTTGGTAAAGGCTTGCGGAAGCGGAAGAGGCGAGCAGGAGCACCGGAACTGATAATGCTCCCCAGGAAGAGACCTCAGATACTTCTTGTGGGGAGAAAGACCTGATATGCATGTACATCCTGCATGTCGAGAGAACAGAGCCAATACCTTTGGTGCAGCAGAAGGAAGGACTTTGAAGAGTTACCATCCTGAACTTTTGTACTCTATAAAGAGATTTAAAGGACAGAGGTCCAGAATGGGGTGAAGGTCCCCCGTCTTTCTTGGGATTAGAAAGAAGTGGGAATTAAACCCTTGACCCCACTGCTCCAGGAGAACTCGTTCTATTGCTCTCTTTTGCAGGAGGGCCTGAATTTCTCCTTCCAAGAGTGGAATATGAGAAGGAGGATAACGGGAGAGCTTTGGTGGAGTGCTGGGAGGAAACTCCGTGAACTCCAACGTGTGTCCTCTCCGAATGATGTCCAAGACCCATTGATCTGTGGTAACAGAGCTCCACCCTTCGAGGTGAAGGGAGAAGCGGCCCCCGACCGGCTCCCCTGGACATCTGACCACCGGGGGGGGGTGGAAGGGAGTCATTGGGCGGAACCGGGAGTGGGGAGAGAGGCCTGGGAGGACTTTGGCCCACGGCCAGAGGGTCCACCAGACTTCTGGTTTCCGGATCTCTGGCGGAAGCCGCCTCTCTGCCCCTGCTGGGAACCACGGGCTGAAGTCTAACTGCCTGAGGACTTTCGAAAAAGCCAACGGCGATGAGGGCGCCGCTGGTCGCCACGGTACAACTGGCGAACCGACCAGATAGACTTGTCCGATTCCTAGAGACGTGAGATCAGATTCTCCATCTCCTGCCCAAATAAGATGGTACCCTGAAACGGCAGGTGTCGGATACCAGACTGCAGATCCTGGTGGAAGCCCGAAAGCCGTAACCAGGCATGGTGCCGGAGACAAACCCCAGAGGCAGCTGCTCTGGCCGCCGTATCTGCAGTATCGTACGAGGCCCTCAGGACATGAGTGCCTATGTCCGAGCCTGACTGCAAGAGGGCCAGGAGCTCCATCTTCTTCTCGGAGTCTGGCATGGCCTGTACCAGCTCAAGACCCCGCTCCCACAGCGCATTCTGGAACTGCACCATATGCGTGAGGAAGTTTAAGGATCTAATGGAGCAGGTGGAGGCAGAGTAGACCTTTTTGCCCACCTGATCCAGATAACGGGACTCTAAGTCGGGAGGCTGGGAGCTGAGGTGACGCGGCTGTCGAGACTTGTAGTGAGCAGCCGTGATCACAGAGGAGTCCGCCTGAGGGTGTTCAGCCAAAAAAGGTTCAGCCCTCGGAGCCTTGTAAAGCCTGTCCGACTTTTTGGGAACCTCCGGGATAGAGGCTGGGCGCAGCCAGGTGGATCTAGTCAGGTCCTGAAAAGTATCCACCAGAGGAGGAATGACCAAAGACTTTGGCTCCTTCTGCCTCAGGTACTTGGCCAATCTCCGGCGTTCTGGATCCAGGTCTTCTGTGTCCCACTCATTAGAAGCCTGGATATGCCTCATGATGTCCATGAATGTGGGATCGTCTGGAGGCGAGCGAGGCATGTCCTTCTCCTCGGGGGAGCGCTTGAGGCTGAGGGAGGAGGAAGAGGATGAAGATGCAGAGGAGGACCGACTATCCGATTTAGAATGGTCTGGTTCTGCTTCATGGCCATGCCTTCGCTGACGTTGGTATGCAGGGGACCGATGACGGACGACGGTACGAAGACAGACGGTCCCTGGACAGATGATGGGCGATGACCGACGTCGGGAACTGTCCCGCCGAGCGCAGGAAGGGCTCCAAGAACGAGACCGTGTCTGACATCGGTCAGTGGAACCTAAGGAGCGACATCGGTGGTCTGGAGATCGAGCACGTGAACAAGCCCTAGAAGGGGGGCGAAAAACAGCACTCCAGGAACCTCAACGGGGAGGCCTCACCCTCCGGCTGTGGTTCGCCCGCAGGATCTGGTACCGGTGTCTGGGCCGGCGACGGGGTGGTACGTTTGTGGACCTGCCCCCACCAAAATGAAAAAAGTTGCTTCAGCTTGTCCAGGGAGAATATCTCTGTCGCCCACTGCGGGAAGGAAGGTTCAGGCACGGCGGGACGCGAGGGCGAGCTTTTCTGGAGGCCCAGGGGGGAGGAGGACTTGGGCGACAGGGATGTCGGCAGAACGACCGACCAACCCGGGTCCTGGCACTCGACCGGTGTCGGTGTCTCTACTGATGACAGGGTGGCGACAGAGGCGCCGGAGAGTCTTACACTCCGGGCGCACCTTTAGTGGCGCCCGGTGCCGTGAACAGTAGAGCCGAGGCAGAAACTGCCACGGACTTAGAGATGACCTTCAGCGGAGTCAGCTTGAAGCGGCGGCGGCTCCCGACGGGCCGGCCTTAGCCTTGGATGTGTGATGACTCACCTGAGCGGAAGGGCGGGCCTTCTTTGGGGAAAGGTCAGCGACCGTGAGCAGGACGAGACGGTGCGGGACCGACTGCGCTCCTTACTATGGCGCTTTTCTCCTTCATCTTCCCCTCGGACGAGTGCAGGTTCATCTTCTTTTCCAATAGATAGGCCTTCAGGGCCTTCAGGCGTCGGATCGCGAGTCCGGCTCGTGGCAACAGCGGTCGGCGCAGGAAACAGTGTAGTGGTCGGGCCCAAGCAGAAGGCGCAGCTGGTGACCATCTTTGGCGGGAATTTGCAGGCCACTTTTCGTACTTATTTACGTGTTGGGTGAAAGGGACGCCAGGAAGACATCGGACTGTCGGACCGACTGCAGTGCTTAACGCCGGCGCCGACGGCAGCAACATGAAGGGAAAGGCGGCGAAGAGCAAAACGAGCCACCAGCGGTATACGTACAGGCGTCGGTCACGGGAAGACAAGGAAGAAAGCGGAAAAAGCGTTGAAAAAACAGCTTGATTGAGCTCTGTTCTCACTGGTGAATCGCGAGGCAGCAGCTATTCCGCGTGTGTGATGCGGCGGGGAAAGAACTGAGGTGGAACTGGGTCCGCCTCTTGTACCCTGACCCGGCGTCGGGCGGGGAGACTGATGAGGCGGTCCCCAGCTGCGATACTGTGAGTTTTCCGTGGGTCCTAGTGCCTGCGGCATAGTCCTAATTGTGATAGCCTGCTGCAAGAGCTCTATCTCAGTAAGATCAATCAGTCAACGACAAATGCAGTAACCCTGAAACCTTATCCTAATGTTAGATAAAACTGTAAAACCTGTAAAGCACCACCGGTAATAATTTCAGAGAAGATATACGCTGTAAGAAACACTTTGCTACAGAGAAAAATTAAACAATGAAATGTTAGCAACAAACAGTAGCAATCCCTGTGAGTAAAAAATAAAGACAACACCACACAGTGCTTAGCCAAAATAAGTCTTAATCCTTTTCCCTTGCTCTGGTAAGGTTCTCTACTCTGCCTTTCAAGCAGTCTTAGAAGGAAAGAGCTCAGGTGAAGCTAGGTGCCTTGGAAGGAAATGGGCCATTTAACTTAAAATAATAATTATTTTTAAATTCTGTGGTACATTTTATAAAACCAACTGATGATTTATTCCCCAGGCTGGTGAAGAGCTGGGAGTAGAGAACAGTTTTATTCAGGTTGAATAAGTCAAGATGTTTATGTTTGATGATGTATACTCCCCTCCCGGATATTACCGTGGGGTGCCGGTGACAAGAATTAGTGTTTTGTTGTTGCAGTAATTTGTAAATCATAATGAAACTTTCAAAGACGTAGCCCCTTGAAACTCCCAACCAAATAACTGTACCAGGACTGTGTACCGTGTAATTTACTACAACAATCATGCCCTATCCCTCATCACTCCTGAACTGAATTGTTGCTGTACCTTGTGGTGCCTTTCCTTTCTGCAGGCTTTCCAGTTTGTGCCCCTAGCTTATTGATGAGTCCCCTGGGGTAGTCGGTATCGGACCGTCCATCAGGTTGCTTCAGGAGTCCCGGCCCTATAGACCGTAGAAGACCTCGGAGAAGAGTGCTGGACTACCGCGAAGTGTGTCTGATGAGAGACCAGTGCACTGAGACTCTCGAGAGTTGGACCTTGACCCTGAACCCCATGAGCTCACTAGAACTTGAAGGCCATACCTGACTTGACTCACCTGATCAGGTATTGTAAAAAATGGGGGTAGATGTGGGGGCAAAAAATAAATATTGCTGCATGAGCTAGAATGACGGAAAGACTGGTCCCGGTCCGGTATTGTTCTCAGCGTTCACACCCCCCCGGCTCCCTGAGTCCGTGAGGTTAACACTAAGAACAGGTGCAGACTCAGGAGGGCAGAGCTGTGCAGCCTTGGTGTGTGTGCTACACTATACACCACTGGTTCCCGCCCCTCCCTTGGCTCCCTCGGTCCGTGAGGTTAAAACTAAGCACAGGTGCAGACTCAGGAGTGCGGAGCTGCGCAGCCTCGGTGTGTGTGCTACACTATACACCGCTGGTTCCCCCCACCCATGGCTCCCTGAGTCCGTGAGATTAACAGTAAGCACAGGTGCAGACTCAGGAGTGTGGAGCTGCGCAGCCTCGGTGTGTGTGCTACACTAGACACCACTGGTTCCCCCACCCTTGGCTCCCTGAGTCCATGAGATTAACAGTAAGCACAGGTGCAGACTCAGGAGTGTGGAGCTGCGCAGCCTCGGTGTGTGTGCTACACTATACACCGCTGGTTCCCCCCCCTTGGCTCCCTGAGTCCATGAGGTTAACACTAAGCACAGGTGCAGACTCAGGAGTGTGGAGCTGCGCAGCCTCGGTGTGTGTGCTACACTATACACCACTGGTTCCCGCCCCCTTGGCTCCCTGAGGGTTAACACTAAGCACAGGTGCAGACTCAGGAGTGCAGAGCTGCGCAGCCTCGGTGTGTGTGCTACACTATACACCACTGGTTCCTCCTCTCCTGGCTCCCTGAGTCCGTGAGGTTAACACTAAGCACAGGTGCAGACTCAGGAGTGCGGAGCTATGCAGCCTCGGTGTGTGTGCTACACTATACACCACTGGTCCCCCTTGGCTCCCTGAGTCCGTGAGGTTAACACTAAGCACAGGTGCAGACTCAGGAGTGCAGAGCTGCGCAGCCTCGGTGTGTGTGCTACACTACACACCGCTGGTCCCCCCCCCGGCTCCCTGAGTCCGTGAGGTTAACAGTAAGCACAGGTGCAGACTCTGGAGTGTGGAGCTGTGCAGCCTTGGTGTGTGTGCTACACTATACACCACTGGTTCCCGCATCCCTTGGCTCCCTGAGTCCGTGAGGTTAACACTAAGCACAGGTGCAGACTCAGGAGTGCGGAGCTGTGCAGCCTCGGTGTGTGTGTGCTACACTACACCACTGGTTCCCGCCCCTCCCTTGGCTCCCTGAGTCTGTGAGGTTAACACTAAGCACAGGTGCAGACTCAGGAGTGTGGAGCTGCGCAGCCTCGGTGTGTGTGCTACACTATACACCACTGGTTCCTGCCCCCTTGGCTCCCTGAGTCCGTGAGGTTAACACTAAGCACAGGTGCAGACTCAGGAGTGCGGAGCTGAGCAGCATCAGTGTGTGTGCTACACTATACACCACTGGTTCCCACCCCGTGGCTCCTGGAGTCCGTGAGGTTAGCACTAAGCACAGGTGCCAACTCAGGAGTGCGGAGCTGCGCAGCCTCGGTGAGTGTGCTACACCATACACCGCTGGTTCCTGGCTCCCCTTTGTCTCCCTGAGTCCATGAGGTTAACACTAAGCACAGGTGCAGACTCAGGAGTGCAGAGCTGTGCAGCCTCGGTGTGTGTGCTACACTATACACCACTGATCCCCCCCCTTGGCTCCCTGAGTCCGTGAGGTTAACACTAAGCACAGGTGCAGACTCAGGAGTGCGGAGCTGCACAGCCTCGGTGTGTGTGCTACACTGTACACCACTGCCTTTGGAATGCATTTCCACAGTTCCCTCTGGTAGTCATTCACCCGTTCCACACATACATATGGCGCGTGACAGACGAGAATATGCAGTGCACTTAGACTCCACAGCATTTTCGATTCCACTCCAGCTTTTGTGGTAAAAAAATACATTTTTTACTTCTGTGAGATACTCCTGATGTGTAACTAAACTGTTGAGCTTTAGGGAAAACTCAGTTAAGGTTTTCTGCATGGAAATCGATGCAAGAATTATTACTTCAGCAGCAGCAAGTTAGCAGCAAAAATAGCAAAAAGTTACTTGGTTTTGATGAGTGCAAACAGTGTTATCATGAAGCTGTAGGGAGAAGCTTGGGGGGCTAGTGGTCCGTCGGAAAAGTGGTTTAGGCAAAGGGGGCCAGCATCATGGAAAGAAGGTGAGTGTGTGGCCCAGCATCATGGAAAGGTGGGGAGGGGGCCTAGCGTCTGGAAGTTGGGGCATTTACCTCCATCCCTCCTATGCAATGTCACTCAGCACAGACCTGCAACCTATCGGGGGTGGCTCAAGCAAGGACACTGAGATTTCTTTCCTACTTTTGCTGATAGCAGGAGCTATACTACCAAATTAGTGTCACAAGCGTTCCAAAGACTACATTTAGGTGCCCACATCTCAGAAACGATGTGGCGGTATCGCTGTTGATTAGAACGGCAGTGTAATGTTTTTCCCTACCTAGTGCTATAGTTGCTGAGATGTTAATTATTAGCAAATTAGCATTTCTACACACGGGTTCCTTGCACTGTGGGGCTGCTTATGGCTCCGTAGTTGCGTAGCGTGAGCACAGGGCACAGATGGCCCACTCTCCTACAGATGCATACCAAGCATTATGTAAAAAGGTAGGCAATATATGAGAAGGGGGCGCAGGGAACCACCTTGCCACTCATTTGCCTCAGTCATATGAACATACAAATTTGCCAGCAGAAAAAGACTCCCAGGTCCATCAAGTCTGCCCTATTGTGCTGCTCTCATCTTGGTCTATACTACTCCATCCTCTCTCCCAGTCTCTCCCCCCCCCCCACTGTGTTCTTGTGTGTACTAACTAAGCATGACTCTATCCCAAATCCTCAGTTCGATTAACTCCAATAATGTGTTCCATGCCGCCACCACTGTCTCTGTGAAGTAGTGCCTCGTTTCCATCCTGAACACCTTCCCCTAAGTTCCAGCTTCAGAGTACTGTGCCCCAAAGTGACCCTACCTCCAGTCTAAGCGGAGCAATCCTCCAGCTCCGACTTTGTTTAGGCCCTTAAGTACTTAAGGTCTCCATCTGCCCCCCCCCCTTCCCTTCTCTCCTCCAGCGAGTACATGTTGAGCTCCCTCAATCTCTTAATGCATCTTCTCTGGCCCCATGATCATTTTTGTCGCTTTTCACTGCACCCCTCTAGTGATCACATTCTTCTTGTGGTATGGACTCCAGTACTGCACCCAACAGTCCAAGTGTGGCCTCATCGGTCACTGCACCCCTCTAGTGATCACATTCTTCTTGTGGGATGGACTCCAGTACTGTACCCAACAGTCCAAGTGTGGCCTCATCAGTCACTGCACCCCTCTAGTGACCACATTCCTCTTGTGGGATGGACTCCAGTACTGTACCCAATAGTCCAAGTGTGGCCTCATCAGTCACTGCACCCCTCTAGTGATCACATTCTTCTTGTGGGATGGACTCCAGTACTGTACCCAACAGTCCAAGTGTGGCCTCATCAGTCACTGCACCCCTCTAGTGATCACATTCTTCTTGTGGGATGGACTCCAGTACTGTACCCAACAGTCCAAGTGTGGCCTCATCAGTCACTGCACCCCTCTAGTGATCACATCCTTCTTGTGGTATGGACTCCAGTACTGTACCCAACAGTCCAAGTGTGGCCTCATCAGTCACTGCACCCCTCTAGTGATCACATCCTTCTTGTGGTATGGACTCCAGTACTGTACCCAACAGTCCAAGTGTGGCCTCATCAGTGCTCTATATGGGCAGGATGACCTCCTCCCTTCTAGAGGTGATCCCTCTGGTAATACACCCCTCCATCCAATTTGCCCTTCCTGCCATCCTCCTAGTATTGTGCTGATATTACATTCATGTCACCTGTGTGACTTGTACCCCTATGTCCCTCTCCTCTGAAGTGGATACCTGCACTCCCCCACCCAGCCATTTGCTGGTTCTGGGGTTTTGGGCTATGAGTTGCATGACCCTGCACTATCTAGCACTAAACCCCAACTGCCACTCCTCTGACCAGTGTTCGAGTTTGGCTCGATCATCCCTTAGCGCCCGCCTCTCTTAAAGACTGTCCAATTTTGCACAAATCTTGGTGTCATAGGTGAACAGGCTGCTCTTACTCATGCTCCCCATGCGATCCAATGGAGACATTGCACAAAAAGGGGCCCAGCACTGACCGCCGTGGTGCCCCACTAGTTTCTGGCACTGGCTCAGATAGATGTCTTCTACCCTCTGCAGTCTGCCTTGAAGCCAGCTCTCCACCAGTTTTCTCCTGCACACCCATGTCCCTTAGCTTGCTTAGTAGCCTCCCGTGTGGTACAAGACTCGATAGCCTTGCTGTAGCCCTGATAAAGGGCATCCACTGTGTGACCTTCCTCAAACATCCCTAGTGACAACACAGAGACGTTGCTTATGTGTC
This sequence comes from Neoceratodus forsteri, assembly GCA_016271365.2. Lineage (NCBI taxonomy): Eukaryota > Metazoa > Chordata > Ceratodontiformes > Ceratodontidae > Neoceratodus > Neoceratodus forsteri. The sequence continues at coordinate 1,139,846,513 of CM028133.1, forward strand.
TGTCAAGATCTTCCGGATACAAACCCAAACTGTCTCTAGTCCTGCACACCAGTACTATCAAGAAATGTTATCAACTTCTCCTTCAGAATGGTCTCCATCTACTTTCCCACAATAGGTCTAGCTCATTCATTGCCTTCAAGTTACTCCCTTCACCTCTCCCATGTGTGAGCTTGTAACCCCCACCACCCATCTTTATGCAGAGGCTAAACTCTCTTCTTAGCCTAAGTAAAAAAAAAAATCTCAAAGTAGCCGTCCCGGTGGCGCTGAGGGTTGAGGTGCTGAACGCCACACCTCGCACCACACCGGCAACCTGAGTTCAATGACTGACACAGGCAGCAAGGGGTCGGCAGGGGAAGGCGAGGATAGAGCATCAGGAGGACAGCTGTCTCCTCCTTGGGGTGGGATCCATGCTCACTCGGTGTCCTGGCAGCCCTCGATTGAGATCGGGGGTACTGCAAGAGAGCATCTGGAGAACAGCTGTCCCCTCCTTGGAGTGGGATCCATGCTCACTCGGTATCCTGGCGGCCCTCGATTGAGATCGGGGGTACTGTAGGCACACCAGCTAGCATAAGGGATGGAGTACAGCAGACGCCAGCAGGGCAGCCGTGCGCAGGCATCATTTCATGCTGCACTCCAAGGGGAAAATACAAAGAAAAATCCCCATCCTCAGGGACTGACACCAGCTAGCATAAGGGATGGCGTACAGCAGGCGGCAGCAGGGCACCCATGCGCAGGCATCATTTCACGCTGCACTCCAAGGGGGAAAATTCAAAGAAAAATCCCCATCCTCAGGGACCGACACCAGCTAGCATAAGGGATGGCGTACAGCAGGCACCAGCAGGGCACCCATGCGCAGGCATCATTTCATGCTGCACTCCAAGGGGGAAATACAAAGAAAAATCCCCATCCTCAGGGACTGACAATGGCAGCTCTGCCCCATCAAGCCACACTCTTATCACGGGCTTCTCTCCTCTTCAGGGTTGACCGCACTAGCTGGCACATTAGATTTCAAGATAGGCGAGGGGGGTTGTGTGTGCAGAGCAGTGCAACAGAAATCTAAAGTCTGGCTTGTGTCAGTCAGTAAAAACTAATGAAGAATACCGTGCAAAGAGCCTGCTGTTAAATTTACAGCGTTATTCATTATGCAACAACAAGCTGAGGAGACTAAGTAATGTTATCTTCATAATTAATACTCAAATGTTTTAATTCTTTTGGCTATCTACTGACTGCTTAAATCATGTTTATTTCTGATTTTTTTTTTTTGCAGCAGAGACAGGTTCGTTGCCGCACACATGCAACTGCATGCGCTGTGCACCTGCCTATGACCAAAACCATGTCTTCAATGAATTCGGTATCCTTAAACAAGTAAGTAAAGCACCTTTACTATTTTCTCTTTTTGTTTTTATTTTCGACTGCAGCTTGATCATACATTTTAATATTGTGAAGTGATTCACTCCCCCTTCTCATCCCTAGTGCTGTAATAATTTCAGTCACTCTGGTGGTCCAGTGGTACCCCCCTTCCCCACCGGTAACCCTGTTCGCCATGCGTTATTATACTCCACCCTTGTGGCCCAGTGGCACCCCCTCCACACCGGTAACCCCAATCACTGTACGTTAATATTTTACCTCACCCTGGTGGCCCAGTGGCACCCCCTCCACACCGGTTACCCCAATCACTGTACGTTAATATTTTACCTCACCCTGGTGGTCAAGTGGTACCCCCCCCTTCCCCACCGGTAACGCTGTTCGCCATGCATTATTATACTCCACCCTGGTGGTCCAGTGGTACCCCCCCTTCCCCCGGTAACTCTGTTCACCATGCATTATTATACTCCACCCTGGTGGCTGGGTGGCACCCCCTCCACGCCGGTAACCCCGATCACTGTAAGCTAATATTTTACCTCACCCTGGTGGCCCAGTGGTACCCACTCCACGCCGGTAACCCTGATCACTGTAAGTTAATATTTTATCTCACCCTGGTGGCCCAGTGGCACCCCCTCCACACCGGTAACCCTGATCACTGTACGTTAATATTTTACCTCACCCTGGTGGTCAAGTGGTACCCCCCTTCCCCACCGGTAACTCTGTTCACCATGCGTTATTTTACTCCACCCTGGTGGTCCAGTGGTACCCCCCCTTCCCCACCGGTAACTCTGTTCACCATGCGTTATTATACTCCACCCTGGTGGCCCAGTGGCACCACCTCCACGCCAGTAACCCCGATCACTGTACATTAATATTTTACCTCACCATGAAGGCCCAGTGGCACCCACTCCATGCCGGTAACCCCAATCCCTGTATATTAATATTTTACCTCACCCTGGTGGCCCAGTGGCACCCCCTCCACGCCAGTAACCCTGATCACTGTACGCTAATATTTTACCTCACCCTGGTGGTCCACTGGCACCCCCTCCATAACGGTAACCCCGATCACTGTACATTAATATTTTACCTCACCCTGGTGGTCCAGTGGCACCCTCTCCACGCCGGTAACCCTGATCACTGTATGTTAATAGTTTACCTCACCCTGGTGGTCCACTGACACCCCCTCCACGACGGTAACCCCGATCACTGTACGTTAATATTTTACCCCACCCTGGTGGTCCACTGGCACCCCCTCCACGACGGTAACCCCGAACACTGTACGTTAATATTTTACCTCACCCTGGTGGTCCAGTGGCACCCTCTCCACGCCGGTAACCCTGATAGTCGTGTGTAAATATTTTACTTTGCCCTAGTGGTCTAGTGGCACCCTCCACCAACACAGGACCCACGGCCTACCCGCATACCTCCGCAGCTGCCCGCTGAATAACAGCATACAGTATCATCTGCAAGCTCATGGACCACACTGTGGACCAATGGCATGAAGTGCATACTGCAGTCATTCACAACTTTGGGAATGGCTGCCTTCATTCCAAGCTGTGAATGACTATATTACAGTGTGCACTGCATGCCCAATTGGTCTATAGTGTGGTCCAATGAGCTTGCTGCTGGTACTGTAATCTGCCATTCAGCAGGAAGCCACGGAGGTATGCAGGGTGGTCTGGGGTCCTGTGTGGGTTGGGGGTGCCACTGATCCACAGGGTGATAAAGTATTAATGCATGTCGTACCGGGGTTACCGGCTGAAGAGGCACTGGACCACCAGGGCTATGATGTTAATTTAAATAGGGCTATCAGAGGTACGTGCGGGAGGGGGGGACCCACTGAACCAACAGGGTGACGAACAGTATTATGGTGATTGTGGTTACGGGAGGGATGTGAGCCTGTGACTACCAGGGACAGTATAGGGTGTTTATGCACAGTGTACCGGGGGGAGGGAGATCACCCATGGCTGGGAGCTGCTGTGATGCACCTAGCATTACAGCAACTTGTATGTGGATGGCTTCCATTTGGGCCACTGTTTTCAGGCTAAACTTTGTGCTTCGGTATGTGGTGCTTTTCAGGGCTGTGCAGGTGTTTGTGCTGCACATCCTGGGCTGAATAGCAGGATGTGCCGCACGTGTATAGGCATGCCCCCTGGAGATGCGCCGCATACATTATCTTTGTGCCCCGGCACATCGGGGATTGCACTGCACAATTCCCCCATTTGAATATTGCCTCAGTGCACATTTCTGGGCTTGCATTAACGCAATTCAGTTGCTCCAGGGGCAACCCGTTTGAATATCTTTGTCACCTTATACAGCATGGTGTCCTGTCTGATATAAAAAACAAAAATAAAAAAAACTTTTCTTCATTTTGTTAGCTAAACACAGAGAAAGAGATAGTGGCAGATAGTTCAAGAAGAAAAAAGGTAAGCTTTTCTCATTTTATTCTACTGTAGTATCGAGTGTTCTGATCACTAAAGTATCGAAATACATTATTGTTTTATGGTCTCGGATAGCATATTTGAGCTGACAGCTTGTTACATAGGTTCCACGTCAGGTAAGAAACATTCAAATACATCAGGTAGGATAACAACAAACAGTAAAACAGTGATAAACATATGGTGGGATAGAAAGAATAAGAACTAGAGCTGAAACGCGAGAGGGTGAGAGGCAGTGCCAAGTAATTGTCTAGTTACTAAGTGCCAAAGGAGGACAGTGTCCAAGAATGTAATGTGGATCCAGAGTGGGGAGCAGCCAAGCAGGCCTTGTCAAGCAGGGTAAGGGGGGGGCACAATTGGCTAAGTGGGACAAACGCAGAGTGGCAAGCCAGTGAATTGGGAGCATATGTTAGGACAGGGGTGGGGGATAAAATGGGGGTGGTGTAAAGGGGATGCTCAGGGAAGGAGGAGTCAATAGCAGGTGGGGGAGGAGCTGGGAGGGAGATAGAAGAGGAGAAGGAGGTTTAATTGAAACAGTCACATTAGGAACCAGTTACTGTTTCTTGAGGTTCTGTTAAAATTAGTAGTATATACTGACTAGTGTGGAGACCAGGACCCTATCTACTGGGTTCATAAAGTGAGGGGGAAGAGTTCCGGGACCATCGTTATATTAGTAATTATGCTTGAATATTATCTAGATTTATAAAATGGGTAGGCTAAACCAGCCAATGGGAAGCCAAGCTCTCCATGCACAAAATCAACTTCCATGCATGGGTGAAAAAAAAAACTGGCAGTGAAAAGGCCAAGATTCTGGTGCCGTAGAATGTTGGCATTTGGCCGGCAGCCATCTTTCCTTACCCAATGGGAGGCCTTTAACCTACCCATTTTATAGTATTTTAAAGGATTACCTGATCTTCAGAACTTATCTCCCCAAAAAAAACCTCCCTGAGGACCAACCTACTTAACACCGTCGGAGATGGCCCTGGACCCTGAATGTACAGTCAGTTAATTGTAGCGGGGGAGAGCTTGTGGCCACAGAAGGTATGACTAGGTAAGCCAGCAGCAGTTTATCACACACAGTCACCCCAAAAGCCTGCAGAGTGAGCTGACAACAGACAGAGCCTTCTCCATTTGTGACCAGTGTGCCTTAGTTTCCACTCTCCCTCCACTGTCCAATGTAAAAACTGATTGTAGGAGTTGCAGGGTGACTCGCCTGCTGCTCCGTCTCACTACCCAACTAAGTTGGGTGTTTGATTTCCCCTGCGCGGCTTCCTCGTCATGAGCACTGTACTCCTCTCCCATGGAGGCTGCACAGTCTACCAGCTGCACAACTGCTCCATTTCCTTCTTCTCTTACTTGCTATGTTGGGACGTGGTGTCGGTCAAAGTCGACAACAGGTAAATATTTGGCCAAATGAACAAGCAAATAAAAATGGCAGATTTGGGATGCTGAATGACTGTTTTTACTTTCTAATGTGCAGCTAACAATTTTGCATATTTATAAATTCAAGGACCCACCTTCATGACTCCAGCTCAGCTGTTTACACAGCAGCAACTCATCATGACCACCCCGCACACATGCTGGGCACACTACACATAGGAACCTGAAGCTGCATAAATGCAAATGACCTCATGAATATTAATATGTCTGCGGAATGACTATCTTATCAAAGATTACCAACATTAAATCTTTTTTTCTACATCCAAGCAAGATTTTTTAACTGCAAAAATTAAAATATAGATAAGAGATCATTTTACAAGCGCAATAAGATACTCCAGGGTGTGCATGGAACAGATTTTACTGAATGCCAGGGGCTAAACACACTCAGCCAAGGCCTTGTGCCTTATTACGCCTCTAGCTGTGTGGTAAAATCTGTTCCATGCACACCCTGTCATGTCTTATTGCTTACATGGTGTCTAGAACCCTCATTGTGGCTGTGAATCCAGCAACCGTTGTTATTGGGTTTTATTAGGTGTATGTAGGTTGACTTGGAAGAGTGAGATCTTAACATATTACTACCGGGTTTAATATATATAACTTGTATATTAAACCCACTACTGACTGTGAGGGGATAGCTGTGATCTGTTGGTGTTACTCAATAGGTAGTAACAACACACACACTTCTGAGAAGGGAAGATCAGAATGTTGTGGGTTCAGTCACATACTGGATGGGAACTTGGGGCAAAGTGAAATACTGACGACACTGTAGGTTATCATGGGGGGAGGGCTGCACTTGTGAGGTGCCGTCTTTGAGTTGAGACACCAAACCGATGTCCACTCATGAGGATGTGACAAACTCCTTTACTGCTGCAACTCCATGGTCAGCAAGAGGAGGGGTGAACCCCTCAACACTTGAGCAGTCCGAGTCACTCAGTAAGGTGGCTGAACCACTTCACTTGCAAACCATGGCCAGTATCAAGTGGCAGTTTATCCCTGTTTTTACTTAATCAAATACAGGGTGAGGAGGGAGGAGGGTCACACTCCATATCATCACTTGTAACTCCAGGGTCAGGAAGAGTTTTGGTGAAAACCTCTTCACTTTGACTCCAGGTAATTCAGTAAGAGAGCGGTTGTACCCTCATACTTGAAGCTTCATAAATCGGTCAAAGGAGACTGAGCCCCTACACTCTCACAGCTTGTTGTTCTCCATTCTTTGTCGGTAACAGTGGTGGTGGAGGGTCCGTGGCACCACAGAAAACTGCATCTCGCTCTTCACATACAAAATGACGGGGACAGAGGACATCATCTGGGCAGGTGGGTGGTATAGCCCTGGGATTTAATGGGCAAAATTGCTCTCTTTGTCTGAGGCAGTGGCCTGTGTCACTCGATCACTCTAGTGCTAGCTGTGTCGCTGCTGCTTTCTACTGCAGCAAACAATGGTGATCGCTGGGTATCGCTTGATTCCCCACAGTTACAAATGGCTGCCATTAGTGTTGCGATTTGTTGACATAGGCCCTGTCCACACTACACCACTAAAACCCTGTAATGCTTTCAAACTGTTACAGACGGTAAACATTACAGTATGTCCACACTGCAAGTGAACCGTCTTGTTAACGGTTTGGAACTGTTACAGCCGTTCCACATTGTGCGTGACGTGTGACCGTTACAGTCGGCACCCCATCCCACAATGCAGTTCGTGCTGTACTATGGGCAATGCTGTGGCTACACGCACACGTGTCTATACTACAGCTGGTAACGTGATCACACACAACCTCATAAGGGACACCAACTGTATCAAAGGTATCGCATCCTTATTTTATTTGGATAACAGACTTCTGGCCCGTCCTGACACGTTTCAGGCAACATGTCCTATTAAATGCCTTGTTTGATAAAGGATACATTGTCCGTGACACATCGGGCAGGACTAGATGTCAGTCTGTTATCAGAATAAATTAAGGATGTGACAACGTTGATCCTGTTGGTGTCCCTTCTATGACTCGAGGTTGTGTGTGATCACAACTGTTTCTGTCATTATAACTTGTTTCTGAGCACCACTATCACAGTGCTCACTCATTTGGTGGAAAGGATTTGTAATGTATTTAAGCATATTCTTTTTAATTGGTATCTATTTCTGCGTGCCCCTTCTCCTTCGAGAAGCCAAGCCCCACCAGCACCTCTACCTTAGTTTGTCCGCTGCTTTCCCTCTAATGCTTCCCCCAACTGATCAGACTGATTCCTTTGCTGTCCCCCCCCCCCCAACTGCCCACGGTGGGGACTTAGAGGGGGAGACTTGTCATGTACAAGGTGGCACATCTTCTGTCCTCGTTGGGGCAGCGAGAATGCAGCATCCCGTGGGCTACCTGGCTTAACAGCGATGGACGGTCATCGTCAACCAGTTGCTTGGGTGTCCTTTCCCCATAATTGTTGTCTTCCCTTCCCCATTGATCACACGCCACAACCAGACATCAGGAGTCACTGAAAGGCAGTGTGCTCCAAAACCTCCTCCTGGGGAATAGAGCATGCATGACAAACTGAATCCCTCCCTTCCAACCTTGGCATCTGTCGACCCAGGTTCGGGTGTGAAGCTAGGTCGACAGCGTGCCTAGGTGAACTCCTAACGCCTTGCATCACAGGGCTGTCAACTTGCATATCATGATATAAAATGTTAACACAATTGCACATACCCAAATATTGCAATGCATCATTGGATGCAAATGTCCATGAAGGAACTATTGTGGAGATACAGATATGGCTCACTGCTGATTCAAAGTGAGGACAAACACATGTCTGTCTCTGCTGATTTCATACTGTGGCCTTTTGGCAGCATGAAATATTCCAGTTAGAGTTGATCCAGTCCTAGTTATTTCAGGGGGCTCTGCATGTGCTTCCTATGTTGATTCGCAGTATTTGGGTACATACAATTGTGTTTTCTTTATATTAAAATATCATGTGTGGCATGACACACATAATGTTTGTTCTGTTGGGTTGATCATATCATTGATCAATATTCTTTTATACAGATGTCAAAACTCATCTTTATGTACCGATGTATATTGTATAGTTACACACAGTACAAGTGTAACAAATTCACAAGGGTAAAAGTGGAGTACACAGCAGTATTGATACTGTATTATCGATCGAGCTGTATCAATATTTTTAATACATTTTTCCTGAACATTCATGTTTCCATTTTGTCTGCACACGAGATGTGTTCTTCACATAATACGGGTGTAACACAGTGGGAGAAGGTGTACTTCAATACTTTTGATGAAGGCTAGTCAGTCTCAAGACAGTTTCAACACAATTTGCCAGGTATAGAAATCTCCTATGTGTTATAAAGGAATGCTTGATTTGTCTTTTGTTTGTCCGGATTTTTTTGCTTTTCTGTATTGCTGCACATTAACTGGAAGTCATTACAACTGGGTTATGTGCACCCGTACTGCGGTAAATCATTTCTGCCCTGAAGGCTGAATCTGCATTACAACATATGGTGTTGGGCATGTAGGTACTCTGGACATTAGCCTTAGCAACCCCTCAGTCTCTCATCATTCTCTGAGGAGACTATTCAGTGTTCTGCAAGGACTCCTGTCTTAAGTTTATGGAGATCTTACTTCGAGAGACAGCTCTTGCAGCAGGTAACAGTTTGGACTGTGGCCTGCAGGCGTTGGGAACCCACGGCAAACTTCTAGCCAGCAGTACCAGGCAGGGACTGCCCCTGATGTCAGCCCGCCCCCCACGTCCCTCATGGAAAAGGGAGGCAGTCAACGCCGTGTCCCAGTTCTGTTTCCGTCATCAACTTGCGTTCTTCAGCTCCACGGCTTGACTAATGGCAGTCTGACCGCCATTATTCTGTATTTGACAACTTTCATATTTTCATCACCAGTATCACTCCTCCTGTCCTTCCTTCCAACATGTCATCTTCACCTGTCTCGTTCTTCTAGGCACACTACTAAGTGCACCTGTGGGAAGCAGATCCAGATAAGGACGGCCTCTCTGTCTGCCTGATGTGCTTGGGCCCTGACCACGACACCCAGAAGTCTCTTCAGCCTCAATGGTATCAACCAGAACCCTGCTGCAACTGATAGTCCACATGGCTACCCTACTGTACCAATGCAAAACTGCCCAGTTTCGGCTCGCTAGGTCACACACCTGGTGTTTTCTGGCAAGACGTATTGTCCCTTTCCTGGAAAGGGGAGATTACTCTATGTCTTCCTAGCTCCTTTCTGTTCCGCTTCTTCAGAGGGTCCTCCTCAACGTGCAAACAGAAGGTACAGCAGTGTCCCTGGTGGCACCACTATGACCTTGACAAATCTGGTTTCCACAGTTACAACAGTCAGCAGTGGAATATCCTACCACCCTGCCACTGAGCATCTTCTTGCTCTTCCATAACAACAGGACCTTGGTTTCACCCGAACCTGCGGTCCCTCCATCTGTATGCACCTGTTGATCTCTGGGCACAAAGTAACTCCACGTATGCTCTACAAATTCCCTGCATAGGAGAGAAAATGATCTGATTATCTTTTTTATATTTCACAGTGTTTTCTTTCCTTTCATCCAGACTGAAATGCCTTGTCCACCGGAAGCAGATCCCACGGAGAGAATGCACATCTACAGTGCACGCTGTGCCAAGATGCAAATTTTAGCAACCTCATCCCAATAAGCATGAAATCCAGCACAGCTGGTAATGTTGAAGTGCTGCTAGTAATGAGTGCTGGATGAGCTGCAAAATTCTGTTAGTCTGGCACAAAAATTTGCAACTCAGCACAGCGTGCACGGTAGACGTGCACTCCCTGTGTGGGACCTGCTTCTGGTGGATGGGGGGGTTGGGGATGGTGGCGTTCAGTTGGGACGAATGGAAAGAAACCCGTATGAAATACAACAGGTAATCTGATCACGTTCTCTTTCTACGCATGGAGTTTCTAGCACATACTTACACCTGCTTTGTGCTCCCCTTCTCCCTTGAGCTGGGACTCGAGACCGCAAATGGGGGACCCTATCTAAGGATATCTTCTTAAAATCATGGGAGGAAGACAGATCCGGCGTCAACTGCCACCCTGGGATACCATTCTCTCTGGTCCTTCTCTGCAGACAGCAGTTGCCAGTTATGGCCAACTGAGAGCGCGACTCCATGCTTCTGCCTCATGGTTGGTACCATGGTGCTGACTCTACCTTTGGGTAAATTTTTTTGTTAATCATTTTTACCTGTTGGCACCTCAGTTTGCCTTTCCACATCCTGGCATCCGTTGTCTTCTTCCCAGCTGCTGGACGGTCCTGCTCTGGCCCCCACTAATGCCCCCACTGCAAATTACCTCCGTGGCTTGTCCTCTGTGGCGGGGTGGCGGAGAGTCCCCCTCACTCTCCACTGAGACCAGATCCAGTACAGGCAGTGGTACCCCCCAAGGACAGACGTCCCATAGATGGCCATCAAGCCACCGTGAATGTGCACCATATTTCCCGCTTTCTGGCCTGCTTGAGTGGTGCGCGCACATATTCACATATGCTCCCTCCTGGTGCTGTGTTTGGGCAAATTTTAAAACTACCACAAGGTGCTGCTATAGGTTGCTGGGCAAGGAGCCTCCCATAGGGATAAGAGCTCATTCTACCCGTCATAACGCTGCATCGGTGGCTGGTTCCAAGAACATTCCTATCCAGGAAATCAGCCAGTCTGCTACCTGGAAAACCCCAAACAACTTCATCACCCATTACAACATCAACCTTGAGTCACACCAGGATGCTGGTTTTGGGGCCTCAGTTCTCCATTCTCTGTTTCCCTAAGTAGGGGATGTGCGCCTTGCCTCTCTCCTCCTGGAGAACTGTTAGGAGTCTGCCAAACAGTGTGGATAGAACAACTTTACAATGAAGGACCCCTGTGGCTTTGTCCCTGCAATATAACAGTAGATCTTCCATGGACAGGTCTCTTGCAATGGGTTATTACTCTTGGGAGTCCACTAGGTGGAGCTATCACACAGTAGCTTCTTCCAGCAGTTTTTTATGGATCACCCAATGCCTCACTTCCTGTGGATGCTGTATAAAAGGGGAGGCTCCAAGTACACAATGTTCATTTTCCCGGCAGCTTAAGCCCTCATGGCGGCTACCTCAATCTTCTAGATGCAGTCTTCGATGTGAACTTGAACCTGCAGTTTCTTCCCTGTCCTGGACCTCTGGCTTGCTCCCAGGTCCTGGCTCGTTTTCATTCCTTCTTTGTATTGGGCCTGGCCGTTGCTCCTCACACTCACTTGTTTTTGGTGAGCCTGTGCTCACTCACAGTATCCCCACTGCTCCTTGGCCCAGGCTGTCTTGCTAGGTCTGGGATCTCATCTATGGCTGACAAGGGAACCCTCCCGGGACACACCTCAGGGGCCCGCGTTAATTGTCCAGTTGTCGGTTACTGATGCCCCATTCTGTGGGGACCGGCGCTTTGGTGACCAGCTCCACACGGATATCTTGGGGACCTCTGCTATTCTCCCTCTGGGAGCTCTTCAGTGTCCCCTTGCTGTGGGATTTAAACTCCTACTGGGCTCCTCTTGCACGGCTTCCTTTCGGGAGATGTGCCATTCCTTTTCCACCAAAGGAGAGGGCCCTTCTGGCTCAGCAAGTAAGAGTTGAGGAAGGAGAAGGCCCGCCGCCAAAGCTCTTGGGACAAGCTAGCAGATGTCCCCTCCTCTGCAAGGGGGTACTCAGCGAGGTGGCAGATCCTCCTCTGTGTCCAGGGTTTATTTCCAGGTAGTTCCTGGTTCCAAAATGGATGAGGGGCTGGCGCATCATTCTCGATCTATAAGATGTGAATCAGTTTCTCAGGCCGCGCACCTTCCAGATGTAACTCTGGCTCCGATAGCACCATCTCTGGAGCAAGGCATGTGGTTCTGCTCCCTGGATCTACAGGATGCATTCTTTCACAACCCAATCCGTCCGTTCCACTGTTGGTTCCTTCGCTTTCAGGCAGAGGGAACCCTTTACGAGTTCCAGAGCCATGCCCTTCGGCCTATCTTCAGCCCCCAGGGTCTTTACCAAATGCATCTCAGATGTGGCAGCATTCCTGAGGTGCCAAGTGGTCCGGATCTACCCTTACTTGGACGACTGGTTGATAGCAGGCCTCTTCAGCCTGGAGGTGGAGCGGTCCAAGGATCTGGCCCTCCAGGCCTGCCTGCAACCAAGACAATTTGGAACTCGTGCCTTCGCAGGTGATTTGGACCCGAGATGAACACTTGCCTACTAGGAGGAGCGTACGGCGGATGTTTGGGGAGAGGTTCGCCAGCTGTTTGTCATCTACGCTGAAGCCATACCTGGCAGACCTGCAGTCAAGTGGACATTGGCAGGTGGATCAGTTCCTGCACTGATTTTTGCTATAGGTTGGTGCGTAGGGAGCGTCTCACAGGGCTTAGGGCTCAATCCACCTGTCACACCGCTGCGTCGTTGGCTGCTTCTAGGTATGTCCCTAACCAGGAAATCTGCAGGGCTGTTATCTGGAAGTCCGTAAACACCTTCATTTCCCAGTACCACATCGACCTTGAGTCACGCTGGGATGCTGATTTTGGAACCTCGGTTCTTCACTCCCTCTTCCCTAAGTAGGGTGTGTGCATCTCGCCTCCCTCCTCCTGAAGAACTGCTAGGAGTCTGCCAGATAGTGTGGATTGAACAACATATCCATGTCCCTAGAAATACAGGTTACTCACCTGTATGTAACAGGAGTTATAGGAGTGGTATATGTTGTTCATCCACACAGAACCTCCCCGGCTCTGATGCACAAACCTGGCTTCTTCCAGCGGGCTAAGATCTGGCATCATGGGGTGGAGCCGAGAGCTGTATTACCCGGGTGGGTGGGAGCAGCCAGCTTGAAGACTTTCCGGCACTCTTAAAGCGGCAAGGTAACTGCCAGATAGTGTGAATGAACAACATATACCACTCTTACAACTCCTGTGAGTAACCTGTATTTCCTCGCCACCCTTGGGTTATCCGCCCATTCTGGTATGGCGTGTGTTTACTTCTCTTTGACTTTTGTGACGCTGTCCCTTGTCCAGGATCACACGGCTGTCCTTTGCATATGTATGTGGCTCCTCCATGGATACTGCTTGGTGTGTTTGCCGCCACCGTATCTGTTTTCATGGATCTGTCTTCTTGGCTGTGCTTGTTGCTGTGGCCTATATCCCGACTTCATGCTCCGCCTATCCTCCCTTTTGTTATAACTGCTGGTACTCTCCCAAGTAATAACCCACTGCAAGAGACCTGTCCGTAGATGATAGTTATGTGAGAACTTACCATAACAGTCGATCTTCGATGTAGAGTCTCTTGCAGTGGGTACAATCCCGCCCTCCGTCCCCTTGCTATCTTTGCCTTTGGGTCCTTGGCGTTCAGGCCGATTGGATGTGTTTTTTTTCCATGGTCCCTCGGTCCTTGGCCCTTTTTTGTGTGCTGCAGCCGGCGGGGAACAGTGCATACCTGGGGCTGCCCCCTTTTATACAAAATCCACAGGAAGTGAGGTATGGGGTGACCCATAGAAGACTGCTGGAAGAGGCTATCATGTGACAGCCCCACCTAGAGGGCACAGTTGGAGGCTGATGACCTGAACGGGCTAGTGTTGGAATCTGGAGACCCCTTGACAGTACAGTAGATTGAAGAGTAGGTGCTGTGGAGACTCATCACATATGCCTATATGTTGTAATGCTGATCACTTCTGCGTTGCGTCATTACCCCATGAAGGTAGTGCACATATACCGGTTGTAATGTGATGTCTATCCATTGAGATAATGAACACACAGGAAAGGAAAGTACAGCAAGCATGTAGAATCTTCTTTCTTTTAAAACAAAGTGTAAAAACCTCCACCGCCTCTCCCCTTCACACACACACACACACACACATATGCACGCACACACCACACACACACACACACACACACACGCATGCACACACACACACACACACACACACACACACGCACTCACTCACATACCTACACACACTGGAGTTACCAGTGCACAGCAATGTTTCTGAGCTGTGAAAAAGTCAATAGTTCGTAACCATAGGGCTAAACCATCAGGCACCAGGACCCCATGTAAACCTAGATCTTACTTCGAGAGGCAGCTCTTGCAGCAGACAGCCTCTCCTTCACTCTGAATCTGTTCTTCACCCTGGGAATGTCTATCAACCTTCCAAAATCCAAGCTAATGCCCTCCCAGTGCCTCCAATTCATTGGAGCGATGCTGGACACGGTCCAGAACAAGGCCTTCCTTCTTCTCGATTGAGCAGACTCTTGTCTCCCAGGCCACCCTGGTGGCACCCTCTCGGTGGACCACAGCTCGATCAGTACTTTGTCTGTTGGGCCTCATGGCTGCTGCCATTCGCACAGTTCTCTTGGCCAGGCTACATAGGAGGGCAGCCCAATGATCTCAGAGGGCATGGAAGCAACCCTACTCCATTCCAGCGGTCCCAAAGAAGCCAGATCACCTCCATATGCCCCTAATGGAGGACCCATACTTGAGCCAACAACCAATGGCTGACTCTTTGGTAATAACGGTCACCCACGATTGGTCCCAACATCCGCAACACCTTAGTACCCAACCACCAGACCAGCAATCTAAGATCTTACTTTGAGAGGGCTCTTGCAGTAGGTACTAACAGGCAGGACTAAGCCGGCAGGCGTCAGGACCCCATGGCAAATCTTCTAGCTAGCAGCAGTTCCTGGCGGGACCGCCCCGGACATCAGATAAAAGGGGCGGTCCTGCACCCACCCTCCAGTTCATTTCCGCTATTGGCTACTGTTTGGTCGCCTCGTGGCAGTTCTTCACTCTAGCGGTTCAGCTGAGTGCTTTTTTCCTAGTTTTTCCGATAGTTTTTCGCCTTTTCAAGCTTACATACAGATCTTGCATGTCGTCCCCTGTGACACTCAGACAGCTGGTTCTAATTAATCTATGCTTTTTGTAATATAAAAATGTGTTATTGAATGTCTCTCATGAGAGATGCTGACAGTCTATGGAATGACAACCCCCTCCCAGGTTTTAGCTAGTTGGTGTTACCTGGAAGGCCAAGAGATAATTACAGGCTAGAAGAGACTTAAAATTTAGGATCTCCATATTATGTGACTAATTGCAGCTTGCTAGATCCCAAGATAGATCATAAACTTTTATAACGTTTTGAGGAAGCACAGTAAAATTCACGTGGTGATACAAAGCATGTTGCACCTCCGTGAGATCTGGCAGAGAGACATAACAAGTCCCTTTGATGTCCTGGAAAAGAGAAGCTACTCATAGACCAAAGAAAGTCATTTGAGAAAAAAAAAAAAATGAGTTTTGCAGAATTTTAATTTACCTTCTGAAAAAGACAACCTGTTTTGCATATATATATTTTTTATATTCTGACAGGGAGGAGCTAGGTGACCTCATGCAGAGAGACTGGCAAAGCCAGTTTTTAAACAGTATTCTATTTTCCAGTTTGACACAAATGTTTGGACTCTGTAAAAGCAACATCAGGCACTGTTGGAAGAAATATACCTTAGAAGAGACGCCGGCTTAGTCCTACCTGTTAAGTGTTAGTACCTACTGCAACAGCCTCTCTCGAAGATCTACTGTTACGGTAAATTCTTATGTAATTGTGCTTTCCTTCCCAAGGTGGTTTCAGCGTTAACCTTAAAAAGCAGGACACTGACCTTCCAGGGGAAAACACTCGTAATTTAGGAAAACCTGGTCCCAGAGGACTTCCCGGTCTGAAGAGCTGCTCAAGTTCCGCCCCAGCGCTCAGCAACATTCTGACCCTTGTTAGTCGACCAGTGCCCACGTTTCACCATAAACTGACCATAACAACACACAAAAACACTTGGAAAGCTGGCACCCATTCACTATAATAGAGCGCACCCCACGCTCTCACTGGCATAACGTTGCTGAGTGCGGGAGCAGAACTTGGGCGGCTATTCAGACCGGGAAGTCCTCCAGGAATCGGTTTTCCTACATTATGAGCATTTTTCCTGGAAATCAGTTTCACTATAAAATGCCATGTGGACCTACAAAGATTCCTCTGGAGGTAAGGCAACCATAAATCGGGGTGGAATACCATAACTGGGTAACTTGGTTAATCTCTTTTAACTTCATACAGAGGAAAGTACAGTTACATAAGAACTTATCGCAACAGTAGATCTTCGAGAGGAGCTCTTGCAGCAGGCTATAACAATTAGGACTGTGCCCCAGGCACTAGGACCACATGGAAAAACTTCTGCCAGCAATACCAGCGGGGGACCACCCCCGACGCCGGTCAGGGTACAAGAAGGGGCGGACTCAGCTCCACCTCAGTTCTCCCGCCAGTACCCAGCAGATGGCCTGACAAGAGAAGAAGACCAAGCCTATCATTGAGAAGAGAAGAGACGATACCTGCACACTCCGAGGGGGAAGGCGGAAGGGAAAATGGTGCCTGCTGCAAGAGCTCCTCTCGAAGATCTACTGTTACGGTAAGTTCTTACGTAACTGTACTATCTTACTTCGAGACAGAGCTCTTGCAGCAGGCTATAACAATTAGGACTGAGTCCCAAGCAGTTCCCTAGCGAGAAGGCAGTCGCCCCCGGGAGGAGGAATATGCTGACTCCAGAGACCTTCAGGACAAGAGTCCTTGCAAAACCACTAGGCCGAAGCCAGCACGGCGTCTGGAGAGGACATCCAAGCTATAATGCTTGACAAAGGTATGCACCGAGTTCCAGGTCGCGGCCACACAGATGTCCTGAATGGCAACATTCCGCATCGCGGCAAAAGAAGCTGATACACCCCTGGTGGAGTGACCCCTAACCGGACCCGGCAGGGGTTTGTTGTGATGCTTGTAGCAAAACGAGACGCAATGGACTATCCATTTGGAGATAGTCTGCTTGGACACCGGTTGACCCAAGCATTGTGGTACAAAAGCCACAAAGAGCTGCTCTGATTTACGGTGTTGAACCGTTCAACTGAGGTAATACCCCAGGGACCTGTGGACATCCAATGTGTGGAGGAGAACCTCCCCTCTATTGGAAGGAGAAGGAAAATAAACAGGAAGATCAACAGACTGGTTGAGGGTCAACTCCGAGACCACTTTAGGAAGAAACTTAGGATTAGTTCTGAGGGAAACCCGTTCCCTATGAAAAACCAAATAGGGCTCTTTACACATCAGAGCCTGCAGCTCGGAAACTCTTCGAGCGGAAGTAACAGCGACCAGAAAACAAACTTTCCAAGACAGGTAGCGCAGCTCACAAGTCGCTGCGGGTTCAAAAGGGGGAAGGGTGAGTTCTTCCAACACAAAAAGGAGGTCCAAGGGTGGGACAGGGTCCCTGACGGGAGGTCTCATGTGAAGAACCCCCCTAAGGAAGGTGCGGGCCACTTCCAGTTGGGCCAATGCTCAGTCTCCCACAAGAGCATGATAGGCCGAGATTGCCCACATATGCACCTTGATAGAGGAATAGCTCAGGCCTTTCTCATACAAGGAGAGGAGATACTGCAAAGCGGAGTTCACAGAGCAGGTTACTGGGTCCAAATGCTGAGGCAAGGCCCAAAGACAGAACCGTTTCCACTTCACAGCTTAAGCGGAGTGAGTAGAGGGCTTTCTTGCGGACGCTAAGACCTCAGCCACTTCCGGGGGAACCCCGTATCTGTTCTTAGCTACGTCTGGAAGAACCAAGCATGAAGGTGCAGGGATCTGAGATCCGGGTGAACCAGAGAACCCTGGTCCTGGGACAGCAGTCGCGAGCATATGGGCAGCGGGATTAGAGGTTCCTGGGACAACCGCTGCAGGAGTGGGAACCAAATCTGTTGGGGGCCAATTGGGGGCCACAAGGATCATGCGTGCCGCCCCCGCCTGTAGCTTGAGCAGGACCTTCTGGACGAGAGGGAAGGGTGGAAAGGCATAAAGAAACCTCCCTGCCCAACAAATGGATAACGCATCTGGCCAAAAAATGGCAGGCGCGTGCTCTCGCGAGCAAAAGCGTGGCAGTTTGGCGTTGCATGGTGACGCAAAGAGATCCAGCTCGGGAAGGCCCCACCTTCCGAAGAGCTGATCCACTACGGACTGAAGCAATTCCCACTCGTGCGCTCTGGCCCACGACCTGCTGAGATAGTCGGCCAGCTTGTTTAGGACTCCTGGAACGTGCATCGCCGAAAGACGAATGCCTCGTTCCAGTGCCCAATGCCAGATTCTCATCGCCTCCCGGCAAAGAGGATAGGAATGCGTGCCTCCTTGCTTGTTGATGTTAAAGACGACTGCTATGTTGTCTGTCTGAACTACAAGAGAGTCGGGAACTAGGTCCTCTTGAAACGCCTGAAGAGCGTAGAGGACCGCTCGCATTGCCAGGACATTGATATGGAGGGACTGTTCCTCAGGTGACCAAACTACTTGCGTTCTGTGAACACCGAGATGAGCCCCCCAACCCAGGTCTGAGGCATCCGTCATCAGAGTCTGACCTGGAGGCTCCGGATGAAAGTTGACCCCCTTCTCCAGATTGCTGGGGTCCAGCCACCAAAGCAACGTTCTCCTGACTGGTTCCGAGATCCCGACTAAAGCATCCAGGTCGTCGGAGTATTGATCCCACTGCACCCTGAGCATCCATTGTGGGATTCTCATGTGGAGGCCGGCCAAGGGTATTACTGGGGTGGCCGCCGCCATATGCCCCAGTAGACTGAGGAAGTTCCGAGCTGGAACTCGAGGTGCTATGGAGATCCATTCTGCCAAACTTCGCAGGCAAATTCCCCTGTCCTGTGGGAGATAACCCTGCCCAGGACAGAGTCCAGAGTCACTCCAATGAAGGCGAGGGTTTGGCTGGTCTCCGGGGATGACTTTTTTTTAAGTTCAGGGTGATCCCCAGCTCTCGGAACAGAGTATAGGCATCTCCGAGAGAGCGTAGGAGGCCGTCCCTTGACGGGGCTGTGATAAGCCAGTCGTCGATGTAAGATTTGATTTTGATTTGATTAAAAGTTTATTTTTTCACAGGAAATTCATTTGTTAGGACAAAGTCCCGTTTACAACAAAGTCCTGCATGTAGATTCTAACACAATTACCAATCAACAATTGACATTTAACATAACTAATACAAACAAAACTAATACAAACATAATCACACTCTACATACATATATTATTTAAAACACATACATAAAAAATATAAACTATTAAACAATTCATTTTTAAATTTAAAAAAATCTAAATTTGTTTTCTGTGATTCAGTCAAACCATTCCAACTTAATGCTACTCTATTCTGGAGCATACTGTCCCCATGTCTATTAAAGCTTCTATACATTGGGATATTGCTTAATGGATTCCTAGTCTTTATATACGATTCATTATTTATCTTTCTTTTTAATTGCTTATACAAAGAATGGTTATACTTTTTGTGAATTATCTTATGACATATAGTAAGCCAGAGATAGTTTCTTTTTGCTTCAGGTTGAAGCCAATCTAACATATTATAAATTATACAATGATGCTCATTTTTAATACTTCTGGAAGCAAATTTACCTATCCTATAATATATTTGATTAACCAAATTTAAAGCAGTTTTAGTTAATTCATGTAAATTATAGAACCGTACTCAATATGGATAACAGCATCTGTTTTGCCAATGCTCCTTTGCCAACAAAGGTAAAGCTCCATAACTCTTCTAAGAAGCCCCTAATCTTTTATTCACTTTCTTTACCTGAACTGATATATGATTTACATATGTCATTCTAACATCTACTTGAAACCCTAAGTATCTGCATGTTAATACATTTTCAATCTTTGTACCATCTTGTAAATGTAATTGTGGTTTGGGTTCTTTTCCTCTATATGAACCAATCGAAAACAACATAGTTTGTGTTTTTAGCATTCAAAAGAAGACCAGATTTACTGAACCATTTTTGCATTTTGTAACAAATCACTTTAAAAGCGAATCCATCATACCTGTGAGACTGTCAGCAAGGCGCCACTAAAAAGTATAGATCTGCATACAGTCTCACCTCTATATTTAATTTCATGAACCAAATTATTAACATAAATATTAAATAATAATGGCCCAAAATAGAGCCTGGGGAACACTCTCTCTAGTTTCCCAGGGCCGACATCATTGTACCACATTGAACACACTGATATCTATTTGTCAAATATGACTCAAGCCACTTTAATATTTGGCCTTAATCCATGGCCCTTAACCTAGTCAAAAGCAAATCATATTGAACTAAATCAAAAGCCTTATGAGATCCAAACACCACCCAGTATACTTTCCTTGGTTCACAGATGTAGCAACCAGGTCATTAAACTCCAACAGGGCAGTGTTTGTGGATTTCCCCTCTAAAACCATGTTGTTCATCTACTATTACAGTATTTGTATCTAAATAATTATTTACCTGTTCATAGACTTTACACGTCCAAGATTTTAGATAAAATTGGCAAAGGGCTATTGGCCTATAATTTGAAGGAATAGTTCGATCCCCAGACTTATAAATGGGAATAATTTTCCCCATCTTCCAAATTTCAGGAACAGTAGAAGTACTCCAACTCCAATTGAACAAATAGGTCACAATAGGGGCTATTACATGTGCTCCTAATTTTAAATATTGGGCCTCAATCCCATCAATACCTCCTGATTTACTTTTATTTAAATGTTTTAGCTCTTTCAGTATATCCCTCTCTTTTAAAATTTCAAACTTAAATATTCCTGTATGGGCTACCAGCGTGTCTGATACAGTAGAGAAATCCATTCCATTCACATTCAAATCTGGCAACTTTAAATCTAGTAATTCCAAAAAATACATATTAAAAATATTCGCTATAACCTTTGTATCAGTAACTAGTTTTCCATCTTGTACCAAAGTAGGACTTAAGGAGTCTTTATTTGGGGATTTCAGCTCTGTTATAAGTTTCCAAAACGTCTTGGAGTCAGAGGAATTATTTATTTTATTCTGATAATATTTATTCTTTATGTTTTTAATTATATTTTTACACTTATTCCTCCAAAACCTGAAGGTATTCCAATCTGCTTCTTTCTTTGTTTTTCTCGCCTTTTTCCATATCCTATCTCTAATCCTTAAATATTTTTTTTATCTTATCGGTGATCCATGGGGCTTCTTTATTCCTTTTAATTTTTCTTATTAATGGGGCATGGTACTGTATTACATTCAAAAACATGTAATTAAACTCTTGAATAGCCAGTTCTATGTCTGGTATCAAATAAATTATATCCAAATGGATTTGCCCTAGATGATTTACAAAGGACTGCTCATTAAACCCTTTAAAATCTCTGCTCCAATAAATAATTGATTGTTGAGTAATGCACTGTTGTAACTCAATAGTACAAGTAATAGGATTATGATCCCCCAAATTTAAAGGTAATACTTCCCAGGTTTTTACTATGTCTTGGGATGCAAAAAATAAATCTAAGAGAGAACCGTAAGTTCCATTTTTTGTTTTTCTTGTAGATTTTTGTATTATTTGGTACAAACCCAGAATTGAAAAACTACTCTCCAATTTCCTCCCTCTAGTCTGAAGCCAATCTGCATTAAAGTCCCCTGTTAAAACTACTTGTTTGTCCTTTATTTTTCCTAAAATCAACTCTGCTAGTACATCAAATGTTTTACTTTTTGTTTTAGGGGGTGCATAAAACACTCCTACCACTAATTTTATCGCAATTAATTCAATAATAAAACAGTCAATTCCTTCCTTGTTCATACTTAACAGTACTTTATAGGGGCCAAGAGTATTCTTAATAAACAACATCACCCCCTCCCCTTTTACCTCTATCTGCACGTTCTATAGAAGATCCTGAACGTTGAATTTCTTCCTGCATTATACCTGTATGTAACCTTGTTTCTGGCACTGCTAATAAATCATACTCAGTTTTAGTTGCCCATACCCTATACTCGGCCATTTTATGGACTATGCTTCTGACGTTCTCATGAACCATCGAAAGCTGCTTAATTTTTTTATAATTAGGGCCCGGAATTAACTCAATATCCCTACTTTGAATTAACAGCATTAAACATAACATATTTGTACTTCCTGTTACTTTTAACCCACAAAAACCATACTTAACACAAGAACTCTTTTGATAATATCAGGATTCATTTGTAAAGTGATTCCTTCTCAGAACGAATCCATCTTCACAAATCGAACATTTCCCATAAAATACATACCTGATAACTTCATCATATCACCTCTAACTTCTTTATCTTCAAAGGTACTCATGATTATTAATCCCCATACAAAGCAACCCCCCAAACATATATACAAAACAGACCCCATAATTAAGCTTCTTACTGCCAAACAAGTTAAAACAATTTCTCTACCGAGTGGCGCTCCACTCACGTTGCTCATGCCACGGCGCTCGCGCCAGTGATCAGCGCGAGGTTTTATAGTGCTGGAGCCCCTAGTTCATTCAATCACTGACCTCCTCATGCAGAATGACAGAGTTTCAGGTGCAGTTCATCCAAACCCAGAGTAAAAGCAGGCACTCAATTAGCAGCAATAGTAAAAAGTACAACTTGTAACAGGCATTTAATTCAAGCAAAGCAGTTCTCCCAAAGAATGTCCCAAATGGATATTATATTAGCATTTTATGCAGCTCTCACCTGCCGCCTTCTTGTTGGTCTACACAGTCACTGGGCCCCGGGGGAATCAGAGCAAGGCTTTATAGTGCTGGAGCCGAGTTCATTCGATCACTGACCCCTCATGCAGAAAGTAAGGGAAAACATAATGGCCTGATCGCCTGAGAGCCGCAGCCACCACTGCTAGACATTTGGTAAAGACTCGCGGAGCGGAAGAGAGGCCGAACGGGAGCACCCGGAATTGATAATGCTCCCCTAGGAAGTGGAACCTCAGAAACTTCCAGTGGGGAGGGAAGACCCCAATATGCATGTATGCATCCTGCATGTCGAGAGAACAGAGTCAATCCCCTTGGTGCAGCAGAGGGGAGAGACCCTGAAGAGTCACCATCCTGAACTTTTTGTACTCTATAAAGAGATTTAAAGGACAGAGATCCAGAATGGGACGAAGGTCCGCCGTCTTTTTTGGGATCAGAAAAAAGTGGGAGTAGAACCCCTGACCCCACTGCACCATGGGAACTCTTTCTATTGCTCTCTTTTGCAGGAGGGCCTGAATTTTTCCTTCCAAAAGTAGAATGTGAGGAGGAGGATAACGGGAGAGCTTTAACTCCAACGTGTGTCCCCTCCGAATGACATCCAAGACCCATTGATCTGTGGTAATAAGAGCTCCACCCTTCGAGATGAAGGGAGAAGCGGCCCCCAACCAGCTTCCCCTGGACGTCTGACCACAGGAGGGGCAGAAGGGAGTCACTGAGCAGAACTGGGGGTAGGGAGAGAGGCCTGGGAGAACTTGAGCCCACAGCTGGAAGGTCCACCAGACTGCTGGTTTCTGGATCTCCGGCAGAAGCCACCTCTCTGCCCCTGCTGGGAACCTCGGGCCAAAGTCTGATTGCCTGAAGACTTTTGAAAAAGCCAACAGCAATGGGGGCATCACTGGTCACCACAGTACATCTGGCGGACCGACCAGATCGACTTACCCGATTCCTGGAGACGGGAGATCAGGCCCTCCGTCTCCTGCCCAAACAAAACGGTACCCTGAAACGGCAGGTCTCGGATACCAGACTGCAGATCCTGGTGGAAGCCCGAAAGCCGTAACCAGGCATGGCGCCGGAGACAAACCCCAGAAGCGGCTGCTCTGGCTGCCGTATCTGCAGTATCGTACGAGGCCCTCAGAACATGAGTGCCTACATCCGAGCCCGACTGTAAAAGGGGCCAGGCGCTCTGTCTTCTTATCGGAGTCTGGCATGGCCTGTGCCAGCTCAAGACCCCATTCCCACAACACATTTTGGAACTGCACCATATGCGTGAGGAAGTTCAGGGATCTAATGGAGCAGGTGGAGGCAGCGTAAACTTTTTTGCCCACCTGATCTAGGTAACTGGACTCCAAGTCGGGAGGCTGGGAGCTAAGGTGCCATGGCTGTCGAGACTTGTCATGAGCAGCCGTGATCACCGTAGAGTCAGCCTGAGGGTGTTCTACCAAGAAGGGTTCAGTCCTCGGAGCATTGTAAAGCCTGTCCGACTTCTTGGGAACCGCCGGGATGGAGACTGGGTGCAGCCAGGTGGATCTAGTCAGGTCCTGAAAAGTATCCACCAGAGAAGGAATGACCAAAGACTTTGGCTCCTTCTGCCTCAGGTATTTGGCCAATCTCCAGCGTTCTGGGTCCAGGTCTTCCGTGTCCCACTCACTGGAAGCCTGGATATGCCTCATGACGTCCATGAACATGGGATCGTCCGGAGGCGAGCGAGGCATGTCCTTCTCCTCAGGGGACCGCTTGAGGCTGAGGGAAGACGAAGAGGATGACGAGGAAGAGGAGGACCGACTATCCTACTTAGAGTAGTCTGGTTCTGCCTCATGTCCGTGCCTACGCTGACAGTGTGCAGGACACAGACGATGGTCCGAAGACCGGTGACGGAGCAATGACCAACGTCGGAAACCGTCTGGCTGAGCGCGAGAAGGGCTCCGGGAACAAGACCGGGACCGACATCGGTCAGTCGAAACTATGGAGCAACATCGGTGGTCCTCGGATCGGAAGCAGAAACAAGCCCTAGGCGGGCGAAAAGCGGCGCTCTGGGGACCTCAATGGGGAGGTCTGCCCTCTGGCTGTGGGTCACCCGCGAGGATCCGGTACCAGTGTCTGGGCGGCGGCCAGGGTGAATGCGTTTGTGAACCTGCCCCACCAAAATGAAAAAGCTGTTTAAGCTCATCTGGGAGAATATTTTAGCCGCCGCTGCGGAAAGAAGCTTCCTGCATGGCGGGTCGCGACGCGACTCTCCTGATGTGGGGAGGAGGACTTGGGCGGCAGGGTCAGCAGGACG
This sequence comes from Neoceratodus forsteri, assembly GCA_016271365.2. Taxonomy (NCBI): domain Eukaryota; kingdom Metazoa; phylum Chordata; order Ceratodontiformes; family Ceratodontidae; genus Neoceratodus; species Neoceratodus forsteri. The sequence goes on from CM028133.1 coordinate 1,139,871,585, forward strand.
GAACCGACCCGGGTCCTTGGCCCCTTCAACGGCATCATGATAGCAACTGACGGTGGGGTGACGACAGGGGGCACGGAGAGTCCTTATGCTCAGGGCGCACCTTTAGCAGGCGGTGCAGGTGCCGTGGGCAGTAGGGCCGAAGCAGGTACTGCGGACTTTCGCGAAGATTTTGATCAAGTCACCTATGGCTTGGCGGCTGCTCCCAGGCGGCGGCCTTAGCCTGGGACGAACGCAGCGACTCACCCGAGCCCGAAGGACAGGCCTTCTTCGGGGAAGGTCGCGACCACGAGCAGGACCGAGACCAGGACCAGTGCCGGGACCGACTGCGCTCTTTACTATGGCACTTTTTCTCCTTCTTCCCCTCGGACGCATGCAGGTCCATTTTCTTCTCTAACAAATAGGCCTTCAGGCGTCGGATGCGAATCTGGCTTGCAAAAGCTTGGCAGTCGGCGCAGTTAGCGGTGTCGTGGTCCGGGGCCAAGCAGAAAACACACCGCCGATGACCGTCTCTGGCAGGAATTTGTCGGCCGCACTCGCACTTGTTTTGGTGTTCTGGGGAAAGAGACGTCCGGGAAGACATCGAACCTGCGGACAAACTCCGGTACTGATGTCGGCGCCCACGGCGGTAAACACAGAGGGAAAGTTCGACGAATCACTCGAAACAACCGAGCCACTAGCGGTAACCATGCAGGCGGTCGCAGTAATGAAGAAAAAACGGTAAAACCATCGAAAAAAACATGATTGAAGATCCTTTTCTCGCTTGGTGAATCGCAGGCAGCAGCTATTCACGTGCGTGGTACGCAGCGGGAAAGAACTGAGGTGGAGCTGGGTCCGCCCCCTCTTGTACCCTGACCCGAATGTCAGGCGGGGCCAGCATCGGGCGGTCCCCCGCTGGTATTGCTGGCATAAGTTTTTCTCTGTGGTCCTAGTGCCTGCGGCATAGTCCTAATTATTATAGCCTGCTGCAAGAGTTCTATCTCGAAGTAAGATCTGAAGTTTAATCAGTATCTAGATTGTTTGTACCTTCGCTTACATACATTGAATAATATTTTATGACAGCTCTGAAGTAGGGATTATCATTTTGAAAAGTGATATGTTAATTTAGTCACAAAGACAGTGTTTTTATAGTTGGTACAGTGACGCAAACATACCTGCCTTTCTTTCAAGTTCCCTATATGCCGATCACCCTAAAAGTTGGCTGAGTGTTACAAATTGATTATATATTTTTTAGAATGACACAGTGAAGGAGGCAGTTAGAATAAGACACTTGCGCCAAGATGCAGTAACTAAGTAAGTACATGAAATCAGTAGAAAGAAATCCAGCAACTAAGAATTTTGCTTCAATTATAAGTTAAGTGTAAGCAATTGTTTGAAAACGATTTGTGGTGATCTTTTTGCTGCTGTAGTATTATCATGTTGTGTTGTTTGCTTTGTTACAGTAACTATAGAACTTTCACTTGCATTATAATCGAAGCACAGTCAATCTTACTTCAAGAGGAAGCTCTTGCAGCAGGTAACACATGTAGGACTGACGCCACCTGGTGGCAGATCTCGGCAATTCTTTTCTCCAGCAGTACCAACATGGGACCACCCACCAGATGTCGGCTCCATCCCATGACGTCACCCAGCATAAAGGCATGTGGCGGTCCCCACATGCTCCAGTTCTTTCCCCGCCACAGCGATGTGTTAGTCAGCTCTCGGTTCTCGAACAGTTCCTTGCCTTAGAACTTTCTTCCACTGTCTAGTTTCAGTGATCCTTACGACGTATGTCCTCTCCACTTGACTGGGCACCATAATAAGTGCTCTTGTGGGAAGCAAATCCCCTCCAAGGATGGGCATTTGGCCTGCCTTTTTTGCCTGAGCCCAGACCACGACACCAGCGCCTATACCAACTGCCAGACCCTCAACAGCCAGACCAGGATTCAGAGACAGAAGTCTCTTCAGGCTTACCTAGCCCAACAACGTTCGGCCCAGATGCAGCAGGAGACGTCCTGCAGGAGGGAATCTCTTTCCCCTCTCCAAAGAAGAAACACAGAAAGGAGAAGTGCCACCACTGGGACCGGGATTACTCTCCCTCCAGACCCAGGTCTTTCAGCTCCCAGTCCTCTGGTTGCTCTGGCTCCTCCAGTCATGAGGCCCGGCTTACCTCTCTCAAGCTGCCCGCGTCAGCTTCTCTTGCTAAGGGTCTTCCCATCAGCCTATAAAAATTAGGCCCCCAGGCTCCGGTTCCACAGTGGTAAAGGCCCTCAGACTCCGGTTCTGAGGTGGCAAAAAGGCTTCTCTGTTGTGGGCTCCTCAGGGCCTAACAGAGCCTCCGACACCAGCTCCACAGTAGCTAAAGGTAAGTCCTCCTCTTGATTGGCCTTGGCTGATCCCCAGGAGCACAAACAATCTGTGGGGCACTCCTCTTCCAGGGCTTCGTCACTGCCCCTAAGCACAAGTCCGACCGGCGTCCATCCACGGATTCCAACCAACGCCCCTCGGAAAAGCCCTGAAAATCTGACAGGCCGGTCAAGGCTTCCTCATGCTCTGACCGTCCCCACCCTTCCCCGGATAAGGGACGTCCGGACAAGGCTTCTGACACTGGTTCAGGAGAAGGCAGACTGACATCGCCCCCAAAACCTGGGTCTCTAAAGCCGGGCATGTCTCAAGTGAAGGAACTTTTCACCTATTGGTGGGAGACTGTCAAGCAGGATTTGGTTTCCCCGCCTGTTCCCACGGCTAAGCCTACTCCCGTCACCCCGGAGCCAGATGTTCAGGTCACCCCTGTTCCATCTGGAAATGAGGGGGATAAAACCCCCACTAGCCCCAGGAAGCACAAGGATAAGCCAAGAGGACCAGATCTCCTTCCTCCTCCCGCTCTCCTTCACCGAGAAGACCAAGACGTAAGAGGAGACGACATTCCTTCTCCTCTTCAGAAGACTATGGGGAGTCAGAACCTTCCTACCCTGGTTCTGACCCCGATTTGTTTCCGGGTGATACAGAGGACCTGCCAAAATCTCTGCCTGTTGACCCCAGCTTTGTGGAGGTCATGAGGCACATACAGGAGAACATGGGATGGGATACAGAGGTCCTGGAACCTGAACGCTTGCGTCTGGCAAAGTATTTGTGCCAGAAGGATCCCAAGCCGGTAATTATCCCATTAGTGGATACCTTCCAAGATGTCACCCTTGCCACTTGGAAACATCCACACGCTTCCTCTGCAGTACCCAAAAAGGCAAATTGCCTGTACCAGGCCCCTAAGGACCATTCTTATCTGGCTGAACATCCCACAGCTGATTTCGTGGTTATATCAGCTGCACATGGTCGTTCGCAGAGGCCTAAGTACACAGTCGCCAGACAGGGAGTACACTACCGGTCAAAAGTTTTAGAACACCCCCATTTTCCAGTATTTATTGAAATTTAAGCAATTCAAGTCCAGTGAATAACCTGAAATGGTACAAAGGTAGCGGTAAACTGCTAGAGGTTAAAAAAAGATTAGGTTAGCAAAACTGCTTTAGAGAAATTGCAAGAAAGCCAAAGTGTCAGTGAGTACAGTTTCCTACACCATCAAAAGACACTTGGAAACTGGAGAAACTCTGACAGGAAGAGGTCTGGCAGACCCAAAGCCACAACAGAATCAGAAGACAAGTTTCTGAGAGTCAACAGCTTGCGTGATAGGCGGCTCACAGGACAACAGCACAGAGTGACTGGCACCCCTGAACCAAGGCTACCACAGCATTTTGCAGGCACTATGCAATACCTCTGGTCTACGCCTAGTTGGTCAGGGGTTCATCCTACAACAAGATAATGACCCAAAACATACCTCCAGGCTATGTAAGAACTACCTTCGAGGAAAAGAACAAGACGGTGGCTTCAAATCATGGAATAGCCAGCACAGTCTCCAGACTTAAACCCCATCGAGCTGGTTTGGGATGAACTGGACAGAAGGGTGAAAGCAAACAACCTACAAGTGCAACACATTTTGGGAACTTCTGCAACAGTGTTGGAAGAACTTCCTGAACATTTGATGTCCATTGTAGGAAGAATGCCACGTGTGTTCATGTTACAGTATATCTGCAAAGGTGGCTACTTTGATGAGTCAAAATTTAGATTAAATTTTGTTAAACAAAATGATTCTATGATTTCTTTTATCTCCAATTGTTTATTTGTTCTATGCTTTAATTTCAGAGTACATTGAGACATTAACCTCGTAAGTTTCAATAAAAACTGGAAAAATGAAAGTGTTCTAAAACTTTGACGACAGTATCATAACAGCTTCGATTCTTTAGGGTGTAGTGTGTACTCGTCTAACACCTGAAGCATACGTAGCCTCCATTTTTTGACACACATGGTCCAGTTCTAAAACGCCCTTTGGGACCAAGGACTGGACATCCAGCAAGACATGCTCGACTGCCTTCAAAAGGCAGAGCTTGCTAAACTTTGCAGACAGGCTCTGATGTGGGTACTCACATCCTATGAGCAGTGTATGACTCTGCAGACACCTCAGCAAGGGCGGCTGCTACCGGTATTTGTCTTTGGCACCATTCCTGGCTCTGGGCCTCAGGGTTTGACCAGAGGTGTAAACTACCCTTCCAGGTGCCCCTTTCAGAGGCTCTGTGCTCTTCAGCGAAGACATAGAGAAAGTCATAGTTAAACTGCATAACTCCGGAAAGGCTATCCGTTCCGTGCAGTCTATGTATCGCCCAAAACGGGAGCGTTTTCACTGGTCCCATTTTTATGGCAGAGGGGGACATCAGCCTCAGCAGCCCCGTACTCAGTCTCACACACAGCGGGGAGACTTTGGTCGAGAAGTGGGTCTAGAAGTGTGCTGCCTCGGCCTCCTCTAGACAGGCTAGACCTTCAGCCACTGTCCTCCCTCCAACTTGGTCAACCTGACTATTCTAAGAGAGACCCCTTCCAGACCTGTCATCAGGAGAGCCAGTGGAGGTTTTTCTCTTTATACCCAAGCCTGGAGAGACAGTGACCTCCAACCAGCAGGTCCTCAACCTCATGGAGTTTGGGCACTCCACAGAGTTGAGTCTTTACCCCCAGACAGACCTCTGACCCCCTCACCATCCGAGAGACCACAGAGCTCCTATCAGAGACGAGATCCAGTCTCTCTTGACCAAGCATACTATAGAATACGTCCTGGAGGCAGAGGTAGTAGACTCTGGTTTCTTCTCCTGCATCTTCCTGGTTTGGGAAGCCATAAGAGTGTGGTACCGGGTGATGGAGCATCACCTCAGTCTATCGGCAGTCCATGTTCCAGGTTCTCTGAATGTGATTGCAGACGCTCTCAGCCGAGCCAAACCATTAACTCATGAGTAGTCCCTGCTACAGTCTGTAGCAGAGACCGTGTTCACCAGATGGGGGATGCCAGAATTAGACCGGTTTGCGTCTCAATGCAATGTAAAACCACCCAATTTCTGCTCACTTGGTCACAAGCCTGGAGCTTTCTGGCAAGACGCAGTCTCCCTATCCTGGTAAGGGAGGTTCCTTTATGCATTTCCTCCCTTCCCCCTCTTGCAGTGGGTTCTGCTCAAAGCCCAATCAGAGAGGGTGGTCATGTTCCTGATAGCCCCTCTGTGGCCCAGACAGATTTGGTTCCCACTGCTCAGGTGTCTGACAGTGGAGCCTCCATGGCCCCTTCCACTCTTGGGTCAGCTACTCTCTCAGCAACAGGGAGCTCTGGTCCATCCCAACTTACGTTCCCTCCACCTGCATTGTTTGGCTCCTCAGGACCGAGCGAAATTCAGATTTGGAGTATCGGACGAGGTAGCTCAAATCTTGGTTGAGGTGCAGAAGCCCACTACCAGGGCCACTTACGCCATGAAATGGAAACGCTTTTGTCTATGGGCCACAGCCAGGATATTGGACCCTATGGTCTGTCCAGTGAACTCTATCTTACAATACCGGTTATCCCTGTCGGAGTCAGGTCTCAGATACTCCTCCATAAAAGTACACCTGGCCACTATTTCTGCCTGTATCACTGCATCCGTGACAGGACAGTGGCTCAATTGGAGGTAGTTAAAACCTTCCTTAAGGGGATCCTACATACAAAATTATTTCCTAATGTTGTCTCGGAGCTCACTCTTAATCAGAGGTTTAGCTTCCAGTTTATTACCCAGAACACTCCAACCAGGGTGAGGCGCTTCTGAACACCTTAGATGTGCATAGAGCTTTGCGCTGTTACTGGTCTAAACCAAGGAGGCCAGGCAATCGGATCAGCTTTTTGTGTCCTTTGTGGACAGGTCCTTGGGGCGCCCGGTTACCAAACGCTTTTGCATGGGCTAGTAAACTGCATATCCTTCTGTTATGAGAAGGGTGGGAAAACCCTTCCGGGTGCAGTCAAGGCGCATTCCACCAGAGTGGTTGCTACTTCTTTTGCAGCACTAAGGAGAGTGTCGGCGGCTGACTTTTGTGCTGCCGCCATTTGGAACTCTGTTCACACGTTCATCAGGCACTATAGCCTGGATATTATTTCCAAGCGTCGAGCATGGTTTGGCCTTGGGGTTCTCCAGGGCCTTATCTCATGAGAGGTCTCTCTCCCTGTGTGTGTCCACCTCTCCTTTCCCCCTCCCAAGGGTTGTCTTAAGTTTTATACTGCTTGGGAATCAGTCCTACATGTGTTACCTGCTGCACAAGCTTCCTCTCAAAATAAGGTAGGACAGTTACCTAAGAACTTACCGTAACAGTAGATCTTCTCTTGCAGCAGGTATGATTTTCTCTCCCTCCTTCCCCCGGGAGAAAGTCTCTCTGCTCTAATCCAGCCTTCATGTTTTTCTGTTGTACCTTAGTTGTTTGCCCTTGTCTTTCTCTGTGGAGTTTGTTCTATCCACAGCTGTCCACTTTTGGCCTATCACTGGCGTACAAGAACTGGAGCACGTGGGGACCGCCATCTGCCTTTATACTGGGTGACGTCGGCTGGGCGGTCCCACGTCAATGCTGCTGCAGAAACAAACTGCCGAGATCAGCCTCCAGGTGGTGTCAGTCCTACATGTGTTACCTGCTGCAAGAGCTTCTCTTGAAGACCTACTGTTACGGTAAGTTCTTATGTAACTGTATTTTATGAGTAACCAAGATTTTATTTCTACTGGTTTCATAGATTTAATTTATAAATTCTTAACTTTTTAATGAATACCAGACTATTTAATATGTAAATACAAATCTGATTATTTTATCTTTTTAAAATATTCTATAGAAATCAAGCAATCTAAATATAATTATTAATATTTACTGTCTCATGACTGATGGAATCTACTCACAAGAATGTATTTGGTAGTTATTTATTTTTGGAAAAGAGACCTTCAGATTGTACAGCTGCCATATGTAGTCAACAGTTAATTTATACACCTGCCTTTTTTTTTTAATACATACTGCTTAACCCCACTCCCCCCATGTAGAAAGCTGTTAAGTCACAAGCTTCACTGTTTACATTGTTACAATGAGTGACTGTCATAGTAGACAAAAATTTGCCTATACTATACCACATAGTAGTAAAAAGTATACAATGCAAGTTCATAAACACAGCAGGACGCTAGCTGATAACTATTTAATAGCTTGCTTTATCTCGATTTTTAATGTGTTTACCTGTGGAAAGTAGATTTTGGTCCTGGGGCAGCCATCATTAACCATGAACCTTGTGAAAGTACAGTTACGTAAGAACTTACCGTAACAGTAGATCTTCGGGAGAGGCTCTTGTAGTAGGTAATTACATATAGGACTGAAGCCGGCGGCGTCAGAACCTCACAGAAAAATTTCTAGCTAGCAGTCTCTGGGGGACAGCCCCATGTCAGGTGACTGGCATCAGGCGGTCGCCAGTATAAAGGGCAGTCCTACACCCACCTTCCAGTTCTTTCCTGCCAAAGGCCAAAAAGGCAAGGACGAGAGAGAAGGCGGATATTTCCCTTCCTGGAAAAGGAGCTGAAAAAGCTAAGGAGGTGGAGGCGGGAAGGCATACCTACTGCAAGAGCTTCTCTCAAGATCTACTGTTACGATAAGTTCTTGTATCTGTACTATCTTACTTGAGAGGGCTCTTGCAGTAGGTAATTACATATAGGACTGAATCCCAAGCAGTCTGGAACAAGGAGAAGCACTTGGGAGGAGGAAAACTACACACCAATAGAACCTCTGGCAGTAAGGGTCTTAAGAAAGATGACCTTGCAGAACAGCCAACCCGAAGCCTGCTCTACAGCGAGAAGCAATGTCCAAACTGCAGTGCTTCGTGAAGCTATGGACAGAAGTCCAAGTTGCAGATGTCTGCCGCTGACACATTCTTGAAATAAGCCACAGAGGCAGCTACTCCTCTGGTGGAGTGCAGTGGCCTCTGACTTGACCCGGCAGGGTCTTGTCGTACTTATGACAGAAAGTGATACAATGAGCCAACCATTTTGACAGGCATTGCTTGGAAACGGCATTGTCCTCTCTTCTGCAAGCAAAAAGAGACAAAAAGCTGATCAGATTTCCTGAGATCCTTAGTCCTAATGGTGTAGTATCTCAGTATTCTATGAACATCCAAGGTATGCAAGAGGTACTCCCCTTGATTGGAGTGTTGCGTAAAGAAAGCAGGAAGCTCAATGGATTGATTCAGCATAGATTCTGCCACCACCTTAGGGAGAAACTTAGGGTTAGTGCACAGAGCCACACGTTCCGTGTGGAAATTCAGAAATGGGATTTTACACATCAAGGCCTGAAGCTCGGAAATCCATTAAGCTGAAGTAATGGAAACTAGGAAGAGTGTCTTCCATGAGAGGAACTTCAGGTCTGCTGAGGCTGCTGGTTCAAAGGGAGGCAGGGTAAGCTTCTCAAGAACAAAGTTCAGATCCCAAGGAGGGTCAGGAACAAGGATAGGGGGGCTCAAATGGAGGAACCCCCTCTAAGGAAGGTCTTAGAGACTTTCAACTGCGCGCAAGTCCTGTATCCAAAAGCGATGGGGTAGGCAGAGATAGCTGCCATGAGAACCTTCAATGAGGAATGGCTGACACCCAGGTCAAAGAGATGATGCATGTAGTCCAGGATTCTCCTGACAGGGAAAGAGAATGGCTCGAAGTACTCAGAAGAGGCCCAAATCGAGAACTGCTTCCATTCCATGGCATAGGTGGATCTAGTGGAAGGCTTCCTGGCCCTCCACTAGAATATCTGCCATGAGCGGAGAAACCCTGAAAACAGGCTTGAGCTACATCTGCAGGAGCCACGCATGCAACAGAAGGGATTTGAGACCTGGCTGAATCAGGGTCCCCTGATCCCTGGACAGCAAATGCTGTGACAGAGGAAGAGGAAGTAGAGGTACCTCTGAAAATTGTTGCAGAAGAGAGAACCAAACTTGCATGGGCCAGAATGGAGCAATAAGAATCACCCGAGCTCCTTCTGAGCTGAGTTTGTGTAAGACTCTCGGAATTAAGGGGATCAGAGGGAAGACATAGACGACTCTGTCCTTCCAGTCAAGAGACAGAGTGTCCTGCCAGAAAATGCCTCACCCTGGAGCAAGTGAGCAGAAGGCGGGAAGTTTTGCGTTTTGAGGGGAAGCAAACAGGTCTACCTGAGGGATTCCCCAGTGCAGGAAGATATCATCTACTGCTCCTTGATCCAGTTCCTATTCGTGGGCTTTTGCTGATGACCAACTGAGGTGGCCTGTCAGCATGTTTTCGACTCCCGGAACATGAACTTCCATCAGGTGAAGGATGTGCTGAACAGCCCAACTCCAAACTCTCACTGCCTCCCTGCACAGAGTGTAGGAACATGTTCCTCACTGCTTGTTGATGTACCAGACTATGCACATGTTGTCCATCTGGATGGTCAGATGATCGGGAAGCACGTAAGAGTTCAGAGCCTGGAGAGCATTCAGAATGGCCCTGAGCTCGAGCACATTTAATATGAAGAGTCTGCTTGAGTCTGGACCAGGATCCCAGAGTCCAGTGAGACCCTAGATGGGCTCCCCATCCCTCTCCCGAGGAGTCTGTTGTCAATGTTTGGGAGGGGGGGTTCGAAGCAAAAGGGAACTCCCCGGCAAAGGTTTTCTCTTGCACCAACCACCATTGCAAGTCCCGGACCATGGGATCGGAGACCAGAACTTCCTGGTCTACGTCGTCCAATTTCTGGTCCCACTGAGACCGAAGTGTCCATTGAGGGATCCTCATATGGAGCCGGGTGCAAGGGACTGTTGGAATAGCAGCCGCCATGAGCCCGAGAAGGCGAAGGACTGACCTGGCACTGACCAGTCTGTGACTGGACAGCAGACTTGCATGAGCCTGGAGTGTATCCACCCTGTCCAGAGGCAGAAAAGTCATGCCAATGGTCATGTCCAGGATCGCCCCTATGAACTGGAGTCATTGGCAAGGGACCAGATGGGACTTGGCCTGGTTGATGGTGATACCCAGGCTGGAAAAGACCTGCAGGGTAAGGGAAAGAGAGTGCAAAAGATCCTTCCCGGATGGGGCCACCAGGAGCCAGTCATCCAGGTATGGGAATACCTGCACTTCCTGGGTACGCAGGTGAGCCGCTACCACAGAAAGGCATTTGGTGAACACTCGGGACGCCGAGAAAAGACCAAATGGTAGGGTCTTGAATTGGTAGTGGTCCACCTGGAACGAAAACCGAAGGAATTTTCAGTGGGAAGGGTGTATAGGGATATGCAGGTAAGCATCCAAGTCTTCTTGTTGAGGCAGAAGTAGCAGGTGAAGTTTGAAATTGTGGTGAGGTTCTGGAAAATTAACTTCGTCATAAGTTTCTGTAAGTTGTTATTGTTTGTAAGTTGTGTTTTAAAATTGACCTAACTCCTTAAGAACTTTCTGGAATAGAGGGACACAAATCCTTAAATCTTTCTGTGCTAGCTGCAGACTGTTCTTGTGGGGGAGGGTCTTTGGCCAGTAACACAGCCAGCCGATCAAGGTTGTTTGCAATTCAGTTGATCTCCGTTAAAATTCTCACTGAGGCATTTAAGTCTTCTTGTTGAGGCAGAAGTAGCAGTTGAAGTTTGAAATTGTGGTGAGGTTCTGGAAAGCTAACTTTGTCATAAGTTTCTGTAAGTTGTTATTGTTTGTAGGTTGTGTTTTAAAATTGGCCTAACTCCTTAAGAACCTTCTGGAAAGCCCTCCAACCCCTTGCATTAGCCTTTCTTAAATACAGAAGAGCCACTGGGGGTTGAGTTTAAAGGCTGTGAGGGAGGAGTTTAGGGAGTTGCAAACTTCTCCTGTGAGGAAACTCTTAAGGCTAATAGTCAGGTGGGGTAAAGGTCAGCCAATCAAGTGTTGCAAGTTTAAAAGTCTTGGACTGATGGGGAACCTGGTGGCTCACCCAAAGAAACCTACTTGGAGGCGGATGGGACCTCGGCCAGCATCTTTGGGAGGGTGGTGGTGTGTGCAGGGTGTGGGGCAACCATGATACTGGACTGGGCTTGGAATTTTGGTGATTGCCCAGTATTCTACCAGCTGGCACAGCTTAGGGAGGAGGTTAAGGGGATTAGGAGACAGCTGGGGGAAGGGGGGAGGTATGGTTGGGGAACAGGGCAGGGGCTCTCCCACGGGGTTGCACCAAGCACTAGGGGTGGGGGCATAGGGAAAGGAGTGCAGGAGAGTACTCTGGGGTGGCATAGGGACCCTGGCAGATGGGGCCCAAAAGGAGGATACTACAAAGGAAGCAGGCAGGAAACTGGGGACCCTCATAGACAGGGGCCAAAGGGAGGACATTCCCAGGGAAGTAAGCAGATGACTGGGGCTGGGCAGAAGGAAGCAATGGGGGAAGGTGGATCGGACCTTAAGCTCAGTAACCACTTCAATTCTCTTCTTCTGCTTGATGTTGGGGGGTGAGGTGATGTAGCCATGACAGGGGCGGTTGCAGATGGAAAGGGAATAGGAGGCAGGGGCTGGATAGCAGGAGGAACAGGGGGGAAACTTGGAATGCGGGAAAATGAGGGGAGCAAGGGATCAGAGCAGGAGTATGAGTGGGTAGAGGGAGGAAAGTGCAAGGAAAAGGACCAGTTGGAAGGAAAGGAAAAGGACCAGAACTACAAGGAGGATACAATAAAGTGGGCCGAGGGTTTAGGCCAGGGGAGCATGACAAGCAAGGAGGGGCTGAACAGAGACGGGAAGGAAGGAAGGACGAGCCAGGCTAGTTTAGCAGATGGGGGGGGGTACCAGTCGCGTGCAGTAACGGTGGGGGTAGCGAGGTACAGATGGATACTCAGGAGGAGGAGGAGAGGCATAGGATCACAGGGGGAAGGGGTGGCCAGGGTAAATAAGGAGGGGATGGCAGGTGGCACCCATATAGGGGGAGGAGCAAGGAGCCAACTGGGGGAGGTGCCGGCAGAAGGGATGAGGGACATGGAAGGTTGGAAATGGAGGAAAAGGAGTGGCCAGAGTGCTCCTGTTGGGTGATTCCATGATCGGGGGATCAAATGGGATAGGGAAGGAGAAGCCTGCCCGGTTAGAACAAAATGCTTCCCTGGACTAACGGTGCACAGGGCCAAGCATGAGGTATATCAGCTGGCAAAGGATTGTGGAGGTTCCCCGGACATACTGGTCCACCTGGGTACCAATGACATTGAGGGAAATAGTGAGCTAGAGCAATGAGGTAATGTTCAAGGAGCTTGCCAGGGTCTGTCATGATATAGGATGTGCAATTTCCTTCTCAGAAATCCTGCCAGTGCCAAAGGCTAGTGGGGAACACAAGAGGAAGATTAGGGTAATAAACCAGTGGCTCAGGGAGTGGTGTGGGGCCAGAGGGTATGTGTTGATTGGGCGGAGACCTGGGAGGATAAGGGGCTGTATGCTAGAGACAGGCTCCATCTCAATTTGGAGAGGAAGGAAATCCTTAAGTTGAAAATAGAGGGGTTCATTGGTGAAAGGTGGGGTTTAAACTTGTGAAGGGGGGAGGGATGGGAGAAAAGGCTTTTGAGGGAGGTCCGATAAAGAATGGACTCTGTCTCCACCCCCTTGGGAGTTGAAGGAATGCAGAAAAAGGCCTACTGGTAAGGTGCAGACCAGGGGAAGACAGAATCCCCACGGGAACATGAGCAGGGGAAATGGAAGTATAGGGAAAGGGTGGAAGGTAGTCCTGCTAAATGCCAGGAGCTTGGGCAATAAAATGCCTGAGCTCCAGGCGATACTGAGGGAGAAGTGGATGTGGTAGCAGTCACTGAGACCTGGGCCACTGCAGGGCACGAGTGGGACCTGAACCTGGAGGATTACACCATGTTCAGGAAGGACAGGGGGGAGGGAAGGGGAGAAGGGGTAGCAAATAATAGTCAAAAACTGCATTGCCGAAGGAGGAGTAGAGGAGGCGGAGGAAACTGTGGAGGTGATTTGGGTCATCTTGATAACAAGGGGGGGAAAAACAGTAAAAAATAGGAAACACAGAAACATAGACTTTGACGGTAGATAAGAACCACTTGGCCCACCCAGTCTGCCTATTTCTCTACCTACTGGATAAGCTACAGATTCTAGTTAACCAACAGCCCACTTCCTGCCACCCTCCACTACAATTGCCTTATGTCTGTCCCATGCATGTTTGAATTCCCCATTGTTTTAGACCCAACAACCTCCCCAGGAAGGCGGTTCCATGCATCCACCACTCTCTCCGTGAAAAAAAATGTCCCCACATTACCCCTGAGCCATTCCCCCCCTCTATCTTTAAATTGTGCCTTGTTCCTACACATCTTTTTTTCTGAAAGATGCTACCCTCCTGGACTTTGTTGATTCTCTTGAGGTACTTGAACGTATCTATCATGTCCCCCGTCCCTCCTTTCATCAAGGGTATACATATTAGGCTCTCTGTCTCTCTTTTCATATGGTTTCTGATGCAGACCCTGCACCATTTTAGTTGCCCTCCTTTGGACTGCTTCCATCCTGTCTATGTCCTTGCGTAGATGAGGTCTCCAAAACTGCACACAGTACTCCAGATGGGGTCTCACCAACTGTCTGTACAGAGGGATAACCGCTTCCCGTTTTCTACTTGTGATGCCCCTTCCTATGCATCCCAGTATCCCCCTGGCTCTCCTTACTGACTTCTCACATTGCTTACCCACCTTTAGGTCATCTGATACGACTAACCCCAGGTCCCTTTCCATTTTTGTTGTTGTTAGTACATCCCCTGCTATTGTGTATTGTATGCATGGGTGTGCATGGGACAGACACAAGGCAATTATAGTGGGGGGTTGCAGGAAGTAGGCTGTTGGTTAACTAGAATCTGCAGCTTATCCAATAGGTAGGGAAATGGGCAGACTGGGTGGGCCAAGTGGTCCTTATCTGCCATCAAAGCCTATGTTTCTATGTGTACTCTTCTCCTGGGTTTTTGTTTCCCAGGTGCATTACTTTGCACTTCTTTACATTGAATCTAAGTTGCCATATATGTGACCATTCATCCAACCATGACAAGTCCCTTCTCATCCTTTCTAACCCCCCCCCCCATCAACTCTGTTACATACTTTTCCCTCCAGACCCTCTGCATTGTTGCCTATAAAGATGTTAAAGAGGACTGGACCCAGTACTCAGCCCTGAGGTACTCCACTAGTAACCCCACTTATATCGGAATGTGTTCCATTCACTATTATCTTCTGTGTCCTGTTGTGCAGCCAGTTTGCTAGCCAGGCTACCTTCCTGGGACCCACTCCCAAGCTGGCTAACTTGATTATTAATCTTTCATGTGGGACTGTGTGAAATGCTTTGCTAAAGTCTAGGTAGACCATATCCACAGCCCTTCCCTAGTCTATTACTTTGGTCACCCAGTCAAAGAAATCAATTAGATTCGTCCGACATGACCTTCCTGCTGTAAATCCATGCTGCTTTGGGTCTTGTGCCCCGCTGGCCTCTAGGTACTCAACAATTCTTTCTTTCAGAAGTGATTCCATCATTTTCCCTACCACTGAGGTCAAACTTGCAGGTCTGTAGTTTCCTGATTCTGCCTTGCTCCCACTTTTGTGAAGGGAATCACATCTGCCCTCATCCAGTCCTCAGGTACCACCCCATCCTCCCATTTGTTAAAAAGTGTGGTCAGTAGTGTCACTAGGCCCTCCCTTTTTTCTTTTAGGATTCTGGGGTGAATCCCATCAGGCCCCATTGCTTTGTCCACCTTGAGTTTTAGGAGTTCTTTCAGGACTCTTTATTCTGTAAATGGACTGGTGGCAACCCCACTACCAGAGTGCTTCTACTGTCTGGTTTAGGTAACTCCTCATCTTCTTATGTGAATACTGAGCAAAAGTATTCATTCAGTATCTCTGCCTTTTCACTGTCTCCCTCTGCCCACCTTCCCTCCCCTTTATTAATCTTCACTATTCCTCCCTTAACCTTTCTATGCTCCCTAATGTACCTATAAAAGGTTTTATCCCCCTTCTTAATCGAGTTGGCTATATTTTCCTCGGTTTGGGCCTTTGCTATTCCGACTGCCTTCCCCACTTCTTTCTGCTTTAATTGATGCAGTTCCTGTCGTGCTCCTTCTGTGATTCCTTATACTTTTTGAATACAGCCTTTTTCTCCTTAACCTTCCCTGCCACCTCTTTTGAGAACCATAGTGTTTTTTTACTCCGCTTTATTTTCTTTATTTGTTTAACACAAAGGCTTGTTGCCTCTATGATGGCAGTTTTGAGTTTTCTCCATTGTTCTTCCACCCCTTCTTTCTGGCCATTTGCTAGTGCATTCCTCAGGTATTCACCCATTTTGCCAAAGTCAGCCCTTCTAAAGTCCAGTTTCCTTGTTTTTTGTGTGGCTTGTCTCCATGGTTGTGCTTACTGTGAAGCACACTGTGCAGTGGTCGCTTGTTCCCAGATGTCTACTGACTTCTAAATTTGTGATCCTCTCTCCATTTGAGAGTACCAGGTCTAGTATTTCTCCCTCCAGAGTGGGTTCCAACACTAGCTGTCTAAGGCCTGCCCCCTGCAGGGCATCGAGAATGACCCTACTCTTGGATATGGCTGCAGTACATGTTATCCAGTTAACATCTGGCATATTTAGGTCCCCCATCAACAGTATCTCCCCTTTTTCAGCCACTTTGAGAATGTCCTCTATCATTTTCTTGTCCATTTCCTCCCCTTGAGACGGGAGTCTGTATACAACCCCTGTGCGGATTGTGATGCCATTCCCTGTCTCCAAGGTGACCCAGAGTGCCTTAGGGGTTGAACAATTTTGGGGGGGATGCATAAGTCCAGGACTTATGGTACTTTTTTGGGTAAGTCCATATCAGGATCCAGTAAGTCACAACATTTTTCATATTATTACGAGAAAAAAATAATTATTTTTTCCCCCTTTTAGGATGCTCCAGTGACAGTCAGAGAAAGGTTACAGAGAGGCAGAGAGAATATTATAAGACAGCAATAGTACTGCAGCTTGCTTCAGGCTGATTTTCTTCTGTTTTTTTTGATGGACATTTGAGACCAGAGGAATGGATAGTACCCAGACTACTGTCAAGCCAGTACTTTATTGATGGCAGTGGATCAAATTCAGAGATGAATGGTCCTGTAGTCATGATAAGCAGCTGGTTCTCGACAGACTGTTGTGTCAGGGTTGTTCGTAATTTGTTTTTAATGAAATTAGCTTTTGAAAATCTTTTCACATTCACTTGTGGAAGGGGAAATCGTGAGCAGAATCTCAATAAGTTTTTGCATAGGGCCCTTCTCATGGGAGTCTGGGCCACGCTCACCAATTTTCATTTGTAACACCAACTGGTACATAGTTATGAGAGGTTTGGTTCGGAATTAGAAAGGTATAACTTCAGCTGCACCCACTCATCTATAGCAGAATCTTTATCAAGTTCTGAGAAGTGAGAGAGAAGGGCTATCTGTGATGAGTTCAATTAGTTCAGCATTGCCAAATGTTGCTAGATCTTCCTTTTCCAGTGGCCAGTTGTGATAATTCAAAATCTGAAGTAAAGAAAGGTTTCTCTGAGAGAACACCAAACCTGTTCTGGATGTACGTGACAGTATGTTAACAAATGTGTGAAGTTCAGCTTCACTTCCAGGTGTTCCGTGAACTTTTGTTTTGCCAAACATACGTTCTTCTACGTTACACTGTTCCTAGAATTTTGTAAGATATTTTCCAGGAGTACTTTTAAGTGCTTTTAGCTGCAGAATGGCTTTCTCTATATGTTCTGGTATCTCAACAATTAAGTAGTCTGCCAACTGGAAAGTGTTTGATAATCTAGCAACAACTGGCAAAAAATCTAATAAGAAATAAAGAACTTTAATGAAATGCATAGAGGTCAGTTCCTTGAGGTACCCCTCAGCTCTGTTAGCATCCACAAATCTGTGCTCCAGATGCATTGTTACAATGTCCAGTTTTTTTTCTAATGCCACAACTGCTCTCTCTTTGCTTGCTAGCCACCTGACTTGCGTTACAGCCGTGAAACGTGCAAGGTGCTCATCGAGAACTTCAGCGATTTCTTTATGTTCTCTCCTGCGCTGTGGAGACCAACAATAAAAACTGGAAATGCCTTTTAAACACTCTTCAAATTTGGCCATGTATTTGAAATGTTTATCTGCATCCAAAATGGCAAGCTCAAGTTTGTGGGCAACACAGTGAATGCCTATAATGTCTGGCAAAAGTGATTTGAGTCTAGTAATGACTCCTGTCCGTTCACCAAGATTAACTGATGCACCATCAAAATTAGCACATACAAGTGCTGGATGTGCACTGCCTGACAGTTCTGGTAATGGCAAACCCACTGATTGTAAGGCTTTCTCAATAGCATTAAATACACCCTCAGCACTTGCAGTTTCAAGTGGTGACACAGATATTAGATGTGTGACTGGCAAACAGCATCTACATATCTCAGGTAGACAGTTTCTTGTTCAACGATGGAGTGGTCTGTACTTCCATCTGCAAGAATACTCACAAAGGAGGCATTTTTTACCTCTTCAATTATTGCTGAACGTATTGTTTAAGCTATGTTGTCCACAAACAAGCGGCAACCTGCTATATTCAAGTAGTTTTTGCCAAAATTTAAACCATTTTTACGCTGGATCTCACAAATGATTTCAAAATCAGAAAAAGGTTTCCCATTCTTTGCCACGGTGTATGCAGTGTTAAATAACATTTTGTATTTCTCAACTTCTTTTGTTGTCATGTGTCTTTTTTGAAATGACTGACCCAGAGCAGTTTCTGACAGACGAATGGGTGGTACTTTAGCAGTATCCTTTAAATAATGTTTTGTGCAAGTCATGTGTTCCCTCGTCAAATCATGCCTTTTTATGAGGTCTAACTTAAGATCTCCTGAACCTTTTACCATAGCTGAGTTAGGATCACAGATTTGGGGGTAGGCTTTACAATATATGCAGTACATTACAGATTTTTCTTCACTGTAATCCAGCCATGGAAATTCTTTTTTCCATTCAGGACAGAAATTCCTGACCCTTTTTTCTCTGTCATATCTTTGATCCTTGGTAAGGCCATCGTCAGAACTTTTACGTTTAGCAGAACCGGATGTTGTAGCACTACCAGTACTTGCTCCACCAGATTTTGAGAAACCAAATTTTAATAAGCTCATTTTGTTGTGAGAAACTGCTCTGGGTAAGATTAGAAGAAGTTTTTGTAATTTAGAAATGTTTACTTTAATGAGCAAGGATGGAAATACACGTGACTAAGGCACTATTATGGCCCAGAAGTATTGGCTTAGGTTAACAAGTTAGGGCAGACAGACAGAACACAAATGACTAAATGACTGACAATGAGATGATGCTAAGGGGTGACACTATGAAATGTTTTATTTATCAGTCACAAGGGAAAAGAGGTGTGCTTCTGCAAACTTTTTCAGTGACACACTGATAACTTCAGAAAAATATTTAGTGACTGTAGTGACTTCACTGACTCAAACTAATAAACGCAAGCAGGCTTTGCTTCAGCCGAGAAAAATATTTAGTGACTGTGACTTCACTGACTCAAAGATGCAGGCTTTGCTTCAGCCCAGAAAAATATTTAGTGACTTCTCTCTCAAACTAATTATAGACGGAGACAGGTTTTGTTTCAGCCCAGAAAAATATTTAGTGACTCTAGTGACTTCACTGACTCAAAGACGCAGGCTTTGCTTCAGCCCAGAAAAATATTTAGCGACTGTTACCGATGCAGACTTTGTTTAGCCCAGAATTAGTCTCAAACAAAATGATCTGATCCTGTAGTTGCTTTCAGAGACTGAAATATTATTCGTAGCAGAACTTTTTTTTTTTATATCATGTCCCCTCAAACTCTGCTCTATTTCAAAGGCAGAAAAACAGCAGTGAGATCATTTTTTATTGTGCCAAACAAAATAATGTCACACTTTCTGACTTTAATTTAGTCAATTCTCAAGCCAAGAAAAATTCCTTAGTCTTCAATGTTAGCTATTTAGTCGGGGGCTGCAGTGCTTAAGAATGGTAGATTTCTTTTAACTACAGCTCTTTCCTGACAGCAAAACACTATCTAAACGAAAGGGTCAGGTCCAAATTGTGTGCCCCTTCGTGTCTGTGTGTCAAAAAACAGAACTTTTGTGAGGGTCAATGAGTGACCCCAGGACAGTGCTCAAATCAATGCCAGGGCCTAATATTAGGCTTTTTTTAAAGCATAAATAATGACACCTGAAGCCCCTTCACTTTTGTCCACTCCCACCCGTTTTCCACAAAAAGATTTTAAGCCCCATCTGATGAGCTGAACCCCCAGTACACTTTTGTTCACTCCCTTTGGTGTTCCACAGCAGATTTTAAGCCCCAAAATGAAACTG
Source organism: Neoceratodus forsteri (assembly GCA_016271365.2). NCBI lineage: Eukaryota > Metazoa > Chordata > Ceratodontiformes > Ceratodontidae > Neoceratodus > Neoceratodus forsteri. The sequence continues at coordinate 1,139,891,241 of CM028133.1, forward strand.
AAGCCCCAGTTGACTTTTGTTCACTCCCTCCTGTTTTCCCCCGCACTGCAGACTTTTCCACAGCAAAATAACCCCAAGCCCCAGCAGACAGTGTAATTCTGCTTGTTTTTTTAATTTTTGGACCCCGAGTAGTCGAACAGCTCCTTAATGCGCCATAATAGTCAGCCCAACAGCTGACAGAGACCGAACGTCTGAGTCCTCTCAGAGACCGATCAAAGGTGATGGCGCACTAGCAATTGGTCTGTACATGCGCAGAACAGCCACCATCTAATCACAATTACAACACTCATGTGATCTCCCTGGTGGCTGTTACTGCACCACATCCAATTCCATGAGTCCTCCTGTGTCCTGGGCATGCCACAAGCCCTGGAGTCACCCGGGAAGCCAGTCAGAAGTTCCCATCCAGCACTGCGCCCCGTGCGTTCCTGAAGTCAACAATATCAGGAGAGGTAAGCGGCTCCCGGGAGTGGATTCAGAATCTGCCTGCCGGAGAGACACTGCACATGCATGCAATTACATTGAACTGGAGAGTCGGGAGCCAAGTCCGTCGGACTGAATAGGGCTGTGCAGTTCAAGTCCGCCTGCAGTTTAAATGAGTCCCGGAACTCGGACTTGGGGATTTTTCATCCCCTGTACCTCTTGTCCTCCCCCTTTACTTTTAAGTTCTGTAGCTTTGATCCCTTCCCTTACGTATAGGGCAACTCCACCTCCTCTTTTACCCTCCCTGTCCCTTCTATAGACTGTGTACACCCCAGTCATGGTTCTCCATGTACCACGTTTCCGTGACTGCGACAATATCCAATTGTTCATCTTCCATCAGGGCTACTAACTCAGGAAGCTTGTTTTCCAGATTACAGAAATTGGTACTCATTGCCCTCCATTTAATGTTGGTTTTATCCTTCCCCCCCATCCCTGCTCTTTTTGCCCTTGTCTATTTTTCCATTCACCCCTGTCCTGCCCTCTGTTGAGATTTGTACCTCAGTGTTAACCTTACTATTTTGTGGGGGGAGGCTTGAAATGTCCTGCCTCTTTTCAGCACCTCCCTCCTCAGCGAGTTTAAAGTAAGCATTTACACCTGTCACTTAGGAGCATGGTTCTCTTCGTGGACAGGTGCAGACCATCATGCCAGTACAGACCTTCATCTCTCCAAGTGTACCCCCAGTCCCCAATGAAGCCAAAGCCCTGTGCTCTGCACCAGTTTTGCAACCATTCATTAAACTGCATGGTGTGCAGTACCCTAGCCTTACCCCTGCCATGGACTGGCAGCACCTCTGAGAAAGTAACCGTGCTTGCTACCTGTCTGAGGCCCCTCCCCAACTCCACAAATTCATCCTGCACTGCACTGATCCCATGCCTAACTAGGTTATTTGTCCCAAGGTGGGCAATGATATCTAGTTCCCTCTCCTGTGATGCTGCTTCTGTAATATTGAGGATTCGCTTCTTGTCCCTCTAAGCCATGGCACCAGGCATGCACCTTGCTTTCCTCTCCTCTCCCTTCCCCAGGTCTACCCCCCTAACAACTGAGTCCCCTATCAGACGCTGTTTCCTTCCCCTGTGGTGTCCCTTGCCACCCATTTGTGGGTCTCCCTTGTGGATGTCCTCAGCATTCTTCTTAGTCTCCACGGAGGGTGCCATCATAGAGGAACCTTGCTCTGCCAGACTGGTGTATGATTTGAGTAGAGGTACAACTAGGGGGCTTCGCCTCTGTTCCACCACCAGCACCCTCACAGAACCCACTGTGGTCCAACTGCTCTTAATACTTGGCAACCTCTGAGACATTGGTTGTAGTAGTGGTGCTCTTTGGGTGGGGGAGGCGTCCTTAGTCCTTGCCAGTTCAGCCTGGATGTGGGCAACCTCCTCCCTCAGAGATGACAGCTGCCTGCAAATAGGACAGCAACGCAGCTTCCAGAATGTCTCCCAGAAAACTGCTGCCTCACAGCCAGTGCACTGCACCACTCCCCACATGTCCCTCCCATTATAATATACAATACGTAATTTTTGTGGCGTGTACTTACCCTTTAGGCACTGTGCTGGGTTATTAAGAATATGACAGTTCTGCCCCAAGACCTGTTGAGGAAGTGATGTCAGAACTTTGGCTATAAAGGAAATACCACGCCTGTGGTGTGTGTGGGGAAGGGGGGGTGGGTAGGCCACAACCACTGCTGACTGTTAGAAACAATCAAATACATCACTGCTCCACCACCCTGGTGAGTACTGCCCTGTATAGTAATTCAACTAACCTCCAGTAACTTATTTAAAAATAGTTTATCACAAAATCTTACGCACCAGTAAATTATTTAAGAATAGTTTCTATCCCAAAATCCTAGTAGTCAATTCAGCTACTCACAAGGGACAACCAAAATGCAGTATTTAAACCCTTATAAAGTTACTTCCAAGATAAGCAGAGTTTGCAAGCTCCTTATTCAACTCCTCAGCCACCTGTAATTTATTTAAAAATAGTTTAACTGTCAGAAAATCCGAGTAGACAATCTAGCTACCTTCAAGGGTCTACCCAAATGCAGTATTTAAATCCTTCTGAAGTTACTCACAAGATAAAGAGTTTGCAAGCCCCTTCTTGGTTAAACACTAAATAAATATGTAAATAAAAAGCAATTACCAAGGATAGTTAGTTTCACCTCTCACATAACTGAGCAAAAGTGCACGTTGTTGCAGTTATCAAGTGCAATATAGAATTTCCCACATAGCTCACAGCTGAATAAAGTAGGCGTCTCCGTCCAGGTCAAGAAGATGTGCTTTGTGTCTCTAAATATTGCAGCCACCAGTAGTTTATAGTAATCTGATCAAGTCTGGAAGGCTCCACCCAGGGCAACTGGTTGACAATGGTTATGATGTGACCTTTCCTGATCCAATACAACACTTTGTGGTCTCAAACAACGAGGGGAAACAATTTCCTGCACCTGAGGCTGTCTGTGTTTCAATTCACACTACAGCTTTTACTATAACAACTCCTTAACCCCAGATACTTATTTAAAAATAGTTTAACTATCACAAAATCCTAGGCACCAGTAAATTATTTAAAAATAGTTTGTCTCAAAATCTTAGTAGTCAAGCCAGCTACCCCCAAGGGACAACCAAAATGCAGTAGTTAAACCCTTATGAAGTTACTTCTAAGATAAGCAGAGTTTGCAAGCTCCTTATTCAAATCCTCAGCTACCTGTAATATATTTAAAAATAGTTTAACTGTCAGAAAATCCTAGCAGACAATCTAGCTACCTCCAAGGGTCAGCCCAAAGAAAAAAGTACTCACCTTAGTAATGTTGTTTCTTCTAATGGAGTTTTGCTGTATTCTGACATTATGCAGTTAGGTCCGGCCTTTCAACTGCCCCGGAGAACAAAGGGTTAACCTTCCATGGCTAGCATGGAACGTTCAGTGCGAGCTCGGTTGAAGCCCCTGTCTACGGTTGTTCAAATCCAAACTGCCAGATCTTTATGAGCATGACTCACTGGAAGTTCTGTGTGGAAACTGTAAACTAATACTAGCCAACTGGCAACTTAACATCTATATAAATATAAACAAAGGGGGTTTCAAGAAAAGACTCAAGTCAGGAAACCCAAAAATTAAAACACAAGAAGGACACCCCTAGGGTGCCAACACTGCTCCTGCCCAGCCACATCCCAAAAACTAGGTTTTGAGAGGGGAAGCGGGGAGCAGGTCAGAATACAGCAAGACTCCATTAGAAAAAACAACATTACTAAAGTGAGTAATTTTTTCTTCGAACAACATGAAGTCTTGCTGTATTCTGACATTATGCAGACTACCAAGCAGTACCTCCCAGGAGGAGGGAATACAGAACCTACTTAGGAAACAGGCTCTGCAGTACTGCTGTGCCAAACCTAGCATCACTCCTAGCCTGGATATCCAGAGAGTAATGCTTGGTGAATGTGTGAACTGTCTTCCAGGTGGCTGCTTGACAGATTTCTATGATAGGAATGTCCCTAGCAGCAGCTAGGGAAGCAGCTGTGCCTCTAGTAGAGTGAGCCCTCAGGCCCGAGGGTGGAGTTCTACCCAATTTCTCATAGCAGAATTGTATACAAGTAACTATCCACTTAGCAATAGATCTCTTAGTGGCAGGTGTTCCTTTACCAACCTCCCCATGTCAGGAACAATTGGGGGGACTCAAACCTGTGACCCTTGGTGCGTTCTATATAGTAGCTAAGGGCCCTTTTAACATCCAAGCTGAGCAGCCTCCTCTCTCCAGAGGAGGAATGGTCAGTGAAGAAAACAGGGAGCAACACAGACTGGTTAAGGTGGAAATCAGAAACCACCTTAGGCAAAAATATCCTGTTAGTCCTAAGGACTACCTTATCTCTATAGAAAGAGATGAAATCAGGTTCCACTGACAAGGCTTGCAATTCACTGATATGCCTGACAGAGGTAATGGCCACCAAAAACGCAGTTTTCCAAGTCAAATACTTAAGCTCTGCAGAGGACAAAGGCTCAAAGGGGGGTTGCATAAGCTGGGCAATGCAAACATTAAGGTCCCAAGCAGAAGCAGGGTCCCTAAAGGGTGGATTGATGTGGAGCAATCCCTTAAAGAATTTACAAAACACAGGATGGGCTGACAAAGGAGAAGGCTTGCCCACTGACAGGAAAGCGGAAACAGCTGTCAAATGCACTTTAAGTGTAGCTGGCCTAAGACCTATGCCATTGAGATGGACCATATAGTCCAGAACAGTAGGCAATCCAGCAGAGGCTGGAGAAACATTTTTGTCAGCACACCAAAAAGTGAATCTCTTCTATTTGGAATTGTAAGTTTTCCTAATGGAAGGCTTCCGAGAGGCCTTGAGGATATCCAGAACCCCTCGAGAAAGGTGCAGATCAGCAAATTCTAACTCTTCAAGAGCCATGCCTTGAGATTGAGGGCCCATAGGTTCAGGTACCAAATACTCCCCTGAGAGGAAGAGAGCAGGTTGTAATTCCTGGGAAGAGACAGGGGAAGGAGGACTGCTAAGGTCAGCAGCAGGGGGTACCAAGGCTGCCTGGCCCAGTCTGGAGCAATCAGGATCACCTTGCATGGTTGTGACCTTATCTTGACTAGTAGTTTGAATAGGAGAGGAGAGGAAAGGGGGGAAAAGCATACAGAAATTTCCCTTCCCAATTCAGGATCAGAGCATCCAGGGGGACTGAGACCAAGACTGGGGGTCTGCAACAAAAGAGAGGAAGTTGGTGATTGTCTGGGGCTGCAAAAAGATCTATCTGTGGAGTGCCCCATCTCGAGAAAATCACTTTCAAAACTTGGGGATCTAGGGTCCATTCGTGATGGCCCTGGGATATTCTGCTCAGAGCATCTGTTAGGGCATTGTCCTTCCCTGGGAGGTGAACTGCTATCAGAGAGGTTTGCAGGGAATAGGCTAGGGGACCAGAGCTTCATCGCTTCTGTGCACAAGGCTGCAGACTGAGTGCTTCCTTGCTTGTTGATGTACCACGTGGTGGTGTCTGTTCTGATCTGGACCACCTTGTTCTGCACAAATTTAGAAAAGGCCTGCAGTGCCAGAAACACTGCTCTGAGTTCCAAGAGAATGATGTGAAACAGGGATTCTTGAGGTGACCACAGGCCTTGGGTGGTAAGATCCCACAGGTGGGCTCCCCAGCCTAGCAGGGAGGCATCTGTGGTGAGTATCACTGAATGAGACTGAGAGACGAAAGGAACTCCTTGTCTCAAGTTGCCCAGATCCTGCCACCATTGCAAAGCCTGGATCGGGGTTCGAGTCACTGGGACTAATCTGGTAAGGGAGTCCTTTCTTTGGGACCAGAAGGCTCTCAAATGGAACTGAATGTCCCTCATCTGGAATCTTGCCCCTTGGACCACTGCTGTGGAAGCTACCATGTGGCCCAGAAGCTGAAGAAAGCGCCTTGCTGGTCGAGACACCTGAAGGGTGAAAGAGGAGGCCAGCTGCATAAGGGTCCCTGCCCTGTCCAGGGGAAGGAAAGCCCTTGTTCTTACTGTATCCAGCTCCGCCCCTATGAAGGTGAGGAGCTGTACTGGCTCGAGAACTGACTTTGGCAAGTTTAGAAGGAACCCTAAGGAAGTGAGCACTTGCTGAATTATTTGCAAATGTGACTTGACTTGGTCTGGAGACTGACCCACTATGAGCCAGTTGTCCAAGTAAGGTAAAGATGGAGATCTTTTTTCTCCTTAAGAAAGCAACCACTACTGCCAGGCACTTTGTAAAAACCCTTGGGGCTGATGTTAGGCCAAAGGGCATTGCTCTGAACTGATACTGGCCTGAGGGCAACTTGAACCTGAGGTACTTTCTGTGGGAGCACCTGATGGGAATGTGAAAATAGGCATCCTTGAGGTCCAGGGATGCTAGCCAGTCCCCTGGCCTTAGAGAAGGAAGAATCATTCCCAGAGTCACCATTTTGAACTTTGGTTTTAAAAGGTGTTTGTTCAGATATCTTAGGTCCAGGATGGGTCGCCATTCTCCTGTCTTTTTGGGGGTTAGGAAGTACCTGGAGTACAGTCCTTTGCCCTCGTGTAGGGTGGGAACCCTTTCTATGGCTCTGAGAGCCAAAAGGGAGGAAACCTCTACCTCCAAGGCGAGGGTCTCTAAAGGATTTGCAGGTGGAAAAGATCTGGTTCTCATCTTGGGAAATTTTTTGAAGCTGAGAACCAGACCCTGGCTTGCTAGTTCCAGGACCCACTTGTCTGATGCTAGAGACATCCAGTCCTGGACAAAGTAAGCCAGCCTGCCCCCTACTGGAATAGGGGAATTGGCCTGGGCTGATCCCTCAGGGTGTCAGCTTGGCAGGGGCTTTAGGCTGAGGGGAAGATGCAGGCCTGCACATCCCCCATCTGACTCTCCCTCTGAAAAACCCCCTCTGAGCAAAGGAAGAGGAGGCCTGAGCTTGGTAGAAAGGCCTTTGAAAAGGCCTGCCATTGCCCCGGACTGCTGCCTCTGAGGAGTGACTTGCCTGTCTTTGGCCTGAGCACTCCTGTAAGTCGTCCTGTACTCATCCATCTTCTTCATGTAGTTCTCTGTCTGCTCCCCAAACAGAGAATTACCAATAACAGGGAAATCCATGGCCTTAGCCTGGGTATCCTGAGATAGGCTAGTACATCTGAGCCAAGCCATCCTCCGAAGAGCCACAGATGTAGCCATGACTCTTGATGAAACATCACTGGAGTCCACAGCAGCATGAAATTGCACCTGGATGCCTCAATCCCATCTGCAGCCACCTGCTCCAGCTCCCTGGCAAGCTGGTCAGGGGCCTGTTTAGCCAGAGCCAGAACAGTGTCCCATCTGGACTTCTGGTATCTAGCTGTGTAGGCCATATAGTTATCCTGCCTGAGTCCCAAAGACGCTGCCATGTAGTGTTTCTTTGCCATGGCATCAATCCTCCTGGAGTCCTTATCTGGGGGGTGTGATGCCAAGGGAATGTTTGCCTTATCACAGGCAGCAGCCTGCACTACCCCAACATGACTGCATTGCTGTGAAAGGAACTCCATACCTGAGCCTGAAAGAGTATACCTCTTATCCATTCTTCTGTCCACAGGAGGTATAGAATTAGGAGACAGAAGAATTTTATTTGTCTGTTTCCCGAAAGATTTATGAAGGGGAATATACACTCCTGGACTCTGGGTTATCCATCATTTTGACAAAATCAGGCTCCTCCTGGTCCTCTAATGCTTCCTCCATAGGAAGCTGGAGGGTTTCAGCCACTTTCTTGTAAAACAAAGTGGGAAGGGGACTCAGAAAGCCTAGGAGGAGAAACACCTGAAGGTCTGTCTGGGGAGATGTCCGGGTCAATAGGCACATCCAGACTTTCGTAATCACCATCATCATCCTCATACCCTACCTCCTCCTCCTCCAGTTCATAAAATTCTTCCAAGGTGTAATCCAGAACCGGGGGTACCGACTGAACCGAGCCCCTTCTAGATGGTGCCGGTTCAGCCGGAACCGAAGTAAGTGATTGCACAATTCTTATCGCCTTGGCTATCTCATCAACGGTCAGAGAAAAGTTGTGTATCCGAACCGGACGATTTTTCTTATCTTTTTCTTTTAGCCTGAACAGGTTCCTCAGAACCGGCTTTCCTTTTGACCGAAGATCAAAAGCTTTTGACCCTGGTCAGAGGGCACTTCCTCAGGTTCGGTTGAAACCGAACTGGGCTGGCCATCCGGGTCAGTGGACTTCACGCCCTCCTTTTCCCTCAGTCTACCTAATCTCTTTTCCAGGGTAGCTTTGGGAAAATGTTTACAAATTTGGCAGTCTGAATCAAGGTGGTCAAACCCCAGACAATCAACACAGGTGGTGTGGGTATCAGCCTTAGCAAAGGCTTCCCACACACACTACAGTGTTGAAACCCAGTGGGCCAGTTTTCTCTGGATTTCCAGACATAGCCAATCCTAACCAAACGCACTTTTTTCAGCACCACGGCAAGACTCCCTATCAGTTCCAGACCGTGTCACGGGCCCTGGAAAAACACATAATTAAATCTGTTTTTTTAGAACCGATACGGACCGGTAACCACACTCTAATAAATTCACACAGTAACCTACCGATCAGTTCAACCGAACTGATCTGACAAATACAAGTTCCACACAGAAACACAAAAAGCTATCTAGTACTCATGGTACCACAGACAGAAACTTAAACCGAAATTTTGATTTAGAGGTTCAACGAACCGAGGGAAAACGACACTTTAACAGACTTTTCCGAACTGAGCAAAGCAGAAATCTCTGGAGCGACTGTTCAGTGAGGCAGAGTAAAGAATCTGGCAGTTTGGATTTGAACAACCACAGACAGGGGCTTCAACCGAGCTTGCACTGAACGTTCCATGCTGGCCATGGAAGGTTAACCCTTTGTTCTCCGGGGCAGTTGAAAGGCAGGACCTAACTGCATAATGTCAGAATACAGCAAGACTTCATGTTGTTTGAATGCAGTATTTAAATCCTTCTGAAGTTACAAGATAAATAGAGTTTGCAAGCCCCTTCTTGGTTAAACACTAAATAAATATGTAAATAAAAAGCAATTACCAAGGGTGGGTAGTTTCACCTCCCACAGAATTGAGCAAAAGTGCACGTTGTTGCAGATATCAAGTGCAGTACAGAATTTCCCACACAGCTCACAGCTGAATAAAGTAGTAGTCTCCTTCCAGGTCAAGAAGATGGTGTATAGACTCCCTGCTCTGGTGGAGGAGCTGGAGGAGAGTCTGGTGGCAGATGTTGGGAGACACTGCAGATTGGACAGGGGAAGGGTGGTAGTGTTGGGGGACTTAAACATGCCAGGAACAGACTGGGAGACTATGACATCCTCGGTGGCCAGGGAAAAGAGGTTGTTGGATGTCTTTCAGGACGTGTTCCTAACTCAGCAGGTGGGGGAACCGACCAGGGAGGAGCGGATACTGGATGTGGTCCTGGCAGACAGTGACCAGATTGGGGGCCTGGAGGTAAAGGACCCATTGGCGGGGAGCGACCATGCCACGGTCTGGTTCTGCCTGAACCTAGGAGGGGTAGAAGGCTGCAAAAAACAGAGGTAACTGACTTCAGGGGGGCTTATTTCAAGAAAAATGGAAGGATCCTTATGAGCACTTCGATGGGATTAGCCAGACATGGACGATGACAGTAGGTGGAAATCATCAAGAGGGGTGCAGGATGCTACTAGCACCCGCGCAAGAGTGACTAAAATGCGTAGGGCCTGAAAACCCTGCTGGTGACCAGGGAGGTTCAGGAGGTGGTGAGGGGAAAGAAGGCAGCCTATAGGCAATTAAAGTGCTCAAGGAGTGAAAGGGACTGAGGGGAGTACGAGCTGATGGCCAGAAGGGCCACTAGGGTGGTGAGGGTGGCTAAGGCAAGGAAGGAGCAGAACCTGGCCAGGGAAATTAGGAGAGGGAACAAGGGGTTCTTTAGATACATTGGGGAAAACGAAGGGTGAAGGGGCAGATTAGCAGGATTAAAACAGGGAGGGATGGGCACAAGACCGGGGAGTAGGCTGAGGTACTAAATGAGTAATTCTCTCAGTTTTCACTCAAGGAAAATGGGGGCTGCACTCATACATGGGAGGAGACGGTGAAATGAGGAGGGGGGGACCACCGCCATCAGTGGGTCTGGGGAGGGGGGAAAGGCAAAGCAGGGGGACGAGGTAGTGGAGGTGGAAATCACGGCAGAGAGAGTGAGGGAAGCACTCGGGTATCTTAAGATGGAGAAAGCACCAGGGCTGGATAAATTACATCCCAGAGTGCTGAAGAAACTGGTGGATGTCCTGGCGAAACCCCTGGCTCTTCAGCATCTCTCTGAGGACAGGGTGGGTGCCCCAGGACTGGAAGGTGGCGCATATAGTGCCTATCCCCAAGGGGGGATAAAGAGATGTGGCAGGGAACTACAGGCCCATCAGCCTGACATTGGTGGTGGGCAAGATGATGGAGGGCATTGTCAAGGAGAGACTGGGGGGACCTGGAAAAGTTGGGGTGCCTGGACGATAGCATGGATTCATCCTGGGGAAATCGTGTCAGACAAACCTTGTAGAGTTCTATGACTGGGTGACGAGTGCCTTGGACCTGGGTAGACCAGTGGACGTCCTCTTTCTTGACTTCAGCAAGGTGTTTGACTGTTCCTCACAGGGTCCTGTTGGATAATCTAGGGGAGAGATGGTGGTGGAGAACCAGATGATCAGATGGATAGGAAACTGGTTCCAGAACTGGACCCAGAGGGTCGTAGTTGGCGGGATAGTCTCATCCCCAAGGAGGGTCATTAATGGAGTCCCTCAGGGATCGGTCCTTGGGCCCCTCCTGTTCAACACCTACGTCTCTGACATAAGGAAGGGTATCAGGAGTGAGATGAGTCTCTTTGCAGATGACTCAAACTGGGGGCGGTGGTGGATGGGGAGGAGGGGAGGGTGGCCCTACAGGGGGACCTGGAGGCTCTGGAAAGGTGGTCTAGAAAGCGGAAGCGGAGGTTCAATGCAGGGAAATGCAAGGTACTGCACCTGGGAGACAGAAACCCGGGCCAAGAGTACACCGGGGGGGGGAATGCTAAAAGTCTCAACGGCTGAGAGGGACCTGGGGGTGCTGGTGGATGTCAAGATGAACAACTCGGAGACTTGTAGGAGGGCAGCGGCAAAGGCCAACAGGATGCTTGGATGGATCGCTAGGGGGATCACCTCCAGAAGGAGGGAAGTGATACTCCCACTGTATAACTGCTTCGTGAGGCTGCACCTCGAGTACTGCGTACAGTTTTTAAGGACACATTTAAAGAGGGACATTGAACTCCTGGAGAGGGTCCAGAGGAGGGCAACCAAAATGATTTGGGGCTTGGGAGATAGGACCTATGGGGGGAGGTTCAGAGAGCTAAATATGTACACATTGGAAAATAGAGAAAAGACCGGGGGACATGATAAAAGTTTTCAGGTACATGAAAGGGGTAAATAGGGGAGGAGCAGTCAGGGTGCTCCGAAGGAAGGAAGGAAGGGGAGCAACTAGAGGACATGTGTGGAAGCTGGGGGGGGAGATTCAGGGGAGAAAGGAGGAGGTGCTACTTCACTGAGAGGGTGGTGGAGCCATGGAATGCGCTGCCCAGGGGGCTGGTGGAGGTAGAAATGGTGGAGGGGTTCAAGAGGGGGTTGGACAGGTACAGGGGAAGGGTTCTGGAAGCAAAAACCAGTGCAGTGAGAATATCCAGGACTGGGAAGGGAGAAGCCAGAGAGGGAGAGGGGGGCAGCAAGGTCAGCTCCCAGGGTGGGGAGCTGACCAAACGAGCACACATGAATGACCGTTAGGCCTATTATGCTGGCATTTTAGTATGTTAGTATATCCAAAGCACACAGCCACTGTCCCTGCCGAACTAATGGCAGAAGGCCCTTCTGGGAGAGCATTCTGAACTGTTTGTACTCCACGAACATGTTCAGGGAGCTGAGGTCTAAAATAGGCCTCATGTCTCCCAATTTCTTTGGAACCAGGAAGAAATGGGAGTAGAAATCTGTCCCCCAAAGGTGGTCCGAAACAGGCTCTATCCCCGCCTTCAAGAGAAGGGAGGAAATTTCTTCCCGAACCAGAGGAAGATGTTCCGGGGAGTAAGTCGACTTGGGGGGTGGTTTTCTGGGTGGTTTCTGAAGAAACTCAATTGAGTGTCCTCCTGCTATCAGTTGGAGTACCCAAGCATCTGATGTGATCCTCTCCCAACCCTGTAGATGGAATGAGAACCTCCCCCTCCTACTGGTTCCTCTGGGGATCCAGAGGCTGTGGGAGAGGAAAGGAGTCAGGAGGTGTGGGGCAACGTCCTGGCCAAAGCTCCTGCCGCTTTTTTGGTCAGGCGGTCTGGCAGCCGGAGGGGCCCTGACATTTGTTGGCCCGCTTGCCCTGAGGTTTTGCTCTAGGCAGAGAACGTCTGCGAAAAGGGCAACGCTGTCCCTGAGGAGGCCTGTACAGAGAGTCAACAGACTTTAGTGCAGTGCCCTTCTCTTGCAGATTGTTGATGATGGCCTTGACATCCCCAACGAACCCCTGAAGGGTGCATCCTGAATGGCAGATTGCACTTCAGGGACCAAACCTAACACCCAGAGCCAGGCACGACACCGAAGACCTACGGTGAAGGCCGAGCTCTGACCTGCTGCATCCATTGTATCGTATGTGGCACGGAGCATGTGCCAACTGGCCGAATGAGCAGAACTGACAAGGTCAACCACTTCCTCTTTGGTTTGAGACTCAGGAAGGGAGTCCAACTTGGATTCCACCTGACTCAGGATAGTCTTCTGGTAATCCCCCATATGTGTGACATAGTTCAGAGCCCTAATCCCCAGTGTGGAAGAAGCGTACACCTTCTTCCCATACTGGTCCAGAAGACGAGATTCCTTGTCTGGTGGAGACTAGCTGAGGTGTTTTAGGTTTGCAGACCAGCTGTGAGTGGTGCTAATCAAGATTGAGTCAGCCCTCGGGTGTGTGTTCAAGGAATCTAAACCCTCAGGAGCCTGGTATAGCCTATCCGCCTTCTTTGGGAGGGGGGCTAGCATAGACGGTTGTTTCCAAATAGTGGAAACAAGGTCTGCGTGAGGCTCGATCCAGGGTGGGATCAATGTTGGAGCAGTTTCGAGCAGATCCAAGTGGGCAGCGAGCTTCTTCCACTGCGGATCTGGCTCCAGAGACTGACACTAGTGGACCTCCTGGATCTTTCTCGGCAGCTCCAGAAAAGAAGGATCTTCTGGAGGAGACTTCGGAGGAGTCCTTGGCCGGGGACAGTCTGGAGTGCATGGCTTGTCATCAGGATCGGAGCACCCCGAGTCTGAGTCAGAGGTCTCCGAAGAGGAGGATGAAGAGACTTCCCAGCGCGTGGGAGGAATGGACCCCTTGGGCAACTCACGGGGAAGCGTATCCTCCCTGGCCCTGGCACCTGAGGGCTCACCTCTGGTGTCGGGTAGGGGGAGAGGAAGTCTCTTCTCCGGCGAAAGGGATCTGATACCAGGTCCATCGTCAGCAGATGGATCTCCACCTCCCTGGTGAGCTGAGCCTTGGCCTCAGCCCACCAGGCAGCCAGTGTCTCCTTCAAATCCACCGGCGACTGGGGGGGCAGTGGAGGAGGGGGATACAGCTATTGAGGGTATCTGTAGGGCAAGTATCCATAGCCAGATGGTGGGAAGCCCGGCGTCAGGTACTGCAGGGTGGGATACTGCAGTCCCGGATAGGACGGCATCAGGTTGGCTGGTGTCGGGTACCCGGGAACCAGGGGCTCTGTCGGAGAAGAAGGCCCTAGAAGAGCCCCAGCAGGCAGGCCAGGAAGAGATGGCCCCGTAGGCGTCGGGTCCGGTGTTGGGACGGCGTCCAGTAAGGGGATGTCATCCAGCATCGGGTAGGCAGGAGTCGGAGCCGGCGTCTGAGGGTCCTGCGTCAGGGGATCTGGCCCTAAGGGAGGGAGACCTGACAGCAGCATATCAGCATCCTCTGTGTCGCCTAGGGAAGGAGATCTGAAATCCCCGGGATCCAACATAGGAGATGCTGGAGCCTTAGTTAGCAGCGGCAAGTGCTGCGGCGAGCTGGGTATGGTGAACTTGTCGATGGGGTCCGGCATCGGCTCTGTCACCATGCATTCATCGGAGGAGCTGACATCCGCCTTACCGGTGGGCATCAGAGGAGCCGGCATCCGACTTATCGGATCCAATGCCCGAAGGCCGCGTAGGAGAAGCTGCCTTGGCGGGCGCCTTAGAGGCCGTGCGCTCCCCCGAACGGGCTGGCGTCTTAGCGACCCTATCTGGACGGACATCGGTTGCACCGGTGTCCAACTTACCGGACCCGCTTGACCCAGAGGGCCGCGTGGCAGTGGCTGTCCTGGGAACGGTTGCCTCCTTTTCCAAAGAGGCACCTGGGGGGCCTAAGTGTGAGTCCAACAGGAGGGACGATGCTGCCTTGGACATTACCAAGACGGCCACCGAGGGTCAGTCCCCCGGGGGGGGGGACATTACCTGTAGTACAGCGACTCTGGCCGGAATCACGGTAGCCGTGGAAGTGGAGTCCTGGTGCTTCTCCCTTGGTGTCCCTTGGGCGAAGTGGAGGCCTGCCTAAGCTTCTTCGGCTCCTTTTCCATGGAGGCCATCTTATTCTTTAAAATATGGGCCTCCAGAGACTGCTGCCTCCATTTACGGGTGGCGGCATTGAATTGCTGGCAGTGCTGGCACTTCTCCACGGGAAGATCCAGGCCTAGGCAGAAGAGGCACAGGGAATGACCGTCCTTATGCGGAAGCTGTGAGTCGCACTTGTTTTTATGTGAATCGGAGGGTGTAGGGAACAACATACACAACGTTTTGACGGGGAAAAAAAAATCGATAAAAAAGGTGAAAAGATTTGGTTATCAAGACAGACGACAGACTGACGAGCAGAGGAACTTAACAGCGAGGCACTTTCACAAGCAGACGGAGGGAAAGAACTGGAAGGCGGGCGTGGGGGACCTTCCCTTTATACTGATGTCGCCTGACGCTGCTCACCTGACATGGGGGCGGTCCCCCGCTAGAGACTGCTAGCTAGAAATTTTTCCGTGGGGTCCTGATGCCTGCTGGCTTCAGTCCTATATGTAATTACCTACTGCAAGAGCCCTCTCGAAGTAAGATCTACAATTCACTGCAATGGGGGGGGGGTGCAAGTAGTAGTCAGTTACTAAAAACATCTGTACTGTTTTCTTGAACAACACTGAAAATGGCAGATTTTGATGTAGGACTGCAATGAATGTATAACTAATAACTACTAATTCAGAGTTCGTCAAAGCTGTCTTGCTAGTTACTTTAACAAAAGAGAATTATTTTAAACTTTACTAAACATTTAAGTATGACAACATTTTTTATTATGAAATTATAGATGACGACGACTTCTGGAACTCTACACAGTTTTCATGACTGAAGGCAAAGGCAGGCGGACAAAGCTTCCTAAGTTTGAGTGTAGCAACAAACTATTATTGCAGCTGAACGAACTGAAAACAGTTTGCCAGAAGTCATGGCAAGAGTTACAGATATTCATTACTAAACTATTTCCAGACATACCCAGTACCAGATTGCGTCCTATGATAGAGAAGGTAGTGAAGAATTACAATTCTGAAACAGTCATTTATGAAGATTGCACATGATTTAGATAATGCAGGACCACTGTTAAAAGAAGCTCAGGATTTAATGTGTCACTGTGGTCTAAAATTCTCCAACAGAAGGATTGCTCCACGGCTTCATAATAAACAGATCGATGTGGCCAAATCAAAAACTAATAAAAGGCTAAATTCCTTTACAGTAAGGACCCCCAGACTTTGGAATAGTCTACCACAATATCTAGTGGACAATAACTCCATTTATTCATTTAAAAGAGGTCTGGTTCAATGGATGGTGTCGAATAGCTCCTGGGTGTAACCATTTCCCACCATAGTGGTGGGGGACAATCTTGATGGGCCATGGCCTTCTTTTGTCCTTCAGAACCAAGTAAGCTAAACAAGTAAAGCTGTATTAACTCGTACGATGCTGTTACAGTTCGCACTTCTTAAAAAAAAAAAAAAAAGGTGTCTGAGTCACATATGAGTGTTACACAAAGGGTATTTTACTAGATCTTGAACACTTCCAATGTAGAGAAGGTTTACCCATCAAAACAATGATGCAGTGGCTGCAAATTCTTTATGATGTTGGAGAAGGGAACTTGAAAGAAAGGCAGTTGAAAAAATGTGTGTCCCGTGTTGTTGACACATTCACGCAGATGAACAAGACTAAAAAGAATGCAGATTCTTTAACAGATTTTTAAGTCAAACACATGATATCGGTAATAACGATAATGTAATTAGAACTGTAGGTAATACCTTATCAAACTAATTCGGACAACGTCCAGTGTACACATAATGATTCAGACACCACACCTCCTTTTGATGCTTGTGTGTGAATAGCACAACTATCTTCATTAGGTGCAAACTTAAAAGGAATATCAGATAAGTAAGAAAAAAAAGATGATGTGGTTCTCACATTAAACCAAATGCAGGAAGTATGCAGTGAAAATAATAAGCAGATAAAACTCCTGAGGTCTGAACTTCATACAAAACACAAATGTGAAGAACTTAATACGATAAAATATTTATAATCAATATGCAGTAGTTTGAAGAACAATTTAGGAAAAGTGAAAGCAAAATGTTCTTCATTGAGTCAGAGTCCTTACTACAAAAGGTTAAAAAGAAGTGAAGAAAAAAAAAAAAAATGGAAAGAGAGGGTTCTGAATGAGCACACCGAAGGCTTGTGCAGGCGACATATTGAACATTTGAAAAACAAAGTAAAGATTATGCAGTCTGCAGTTAGCAAGAATAAAAAGAAGAGTTTAACATTTTAAGGAAGAGAAAAGGAATTGTGAGAAACACATGCAGGCACTGAAGTAAGTTGTGATGATTTGTTGCGTCAGAAACTGTCAAGGGTGAAAGAAAAACAGAAACACGTTCAAGACGGATAGAATTCAATGATGACATAAAAAATTTATTATAGAATTAGTTGGTGAGGCAGAAGTAGCTGCAAAACCTTGCTCTCAGATCATTCAAATAGTAGGCAAGGGTCACGTGGGGCAGTGCTCTTAATGGCAGCTTAGTTCCTCAGCTCTCCCCTCTCGGCCAGCGGATCTCGCTATTTAACGACTCCAGTCAATTATTTCAGGCGAGTTACGTCACTGTAGTCCCACATAACCCACCGTCACTTTATTTTGGTGTTTGTATATTCTTTCAACAAGTTCTCGCCAAGGTGCGGTGGTGATTATGGAGGCCGAAATGAAAAGCTGCTGCATCCCAATACCCCGAGAAGGCAAAAGTCGAGAACCCAACTATGCTAGTTCAGGAAGCTAAATCTGGATCCCTTATGCCCCTCCTGCCCGCCACCAAGATCGGGTTCCTTCAGGAGCTGGCTCCATTCCGAAACCCTGCAGGAGATCTCAACCGAGCTTAAATCTATGCGCAGTGACCTTGCTTCCCTCACAACTCGAGTGGGCGACTCGGAGGCTCGAACCAGTTCTTTGGAGTCTTGGAAGGCCAAATGTGAACCTGAATTAATCACGCTCAAACAACAAATTGCCAAGCTGAAGCTGAAAACGGAGGACCTCGAAGGTCGTAGTAGGAGGAACAACATTTTGGTGTCGGAGTTACCGGAGGGAGAGGAAGGGCCAGACATCCTGTCTTTCGTACAAAAACTTTTGGGCCCTTCTCCCATTTATTCCTCCTACCACATCGAGTGTCCCACAGATCCCTGAAGCCTAAACCTCCGCCAGGCTCCTCTCCTAGACCCATATTAATCAAGCTTCTCAGTTACCTTGAAAGGCAGCACATCTTGTCTAAAGCCAAGAGTCTGCACGCAGTTTTGTGGGAGAATCGCACCCTGAGAATAACCCAGGATCTACCTCTTGAAACCCGATTGAGAAGAAGAGAATATCATCCGTTGGTGACAAAGTTGATTGCAGCCGGCCACAAGTTCCGCATGAACTATCCAGCTAGGCTCCAAGTCTATCTTGATAATGCTTGGTTTTCCTTCGAGACTCCAGATCAAGCCAAAAATGAACTTACTCAGAGGTTGCCTGACCTTTTCAAATCAGGCTAACTGCCATGTTAAATAACAGTGTTAAGATTTTTTTTGTGCCTACCTTGGCTGTTGGCCTTTGATTTGGTGCTGTGCCAGCTTTCTGGTTTCTCCCGGTGGGTTAGCCGCCTTCGTGAGGGTTGGGGTGGTCTCTGGTCAAGCCAAGGCCTAGGCCTTCTCTAGCTGGGCCTCCGCCTGGTGGAACGGGTGGGAGTGTGGAACCTCTGTTTCGCTTGCGTGTTCCATTCGTTCATGTATTACCGATGTACCAGATGGGTCCTACTCTGTTTTTCCTCCCTTCCTTTCCGGTAAAGCGGTGGTTGATTTGTAGGCTTGGATCCCAAGCCCCTGTTTTTATCTATGCTCCTGCTATTGCCTCACTCAAACGGAGCAAGGGCGAGTGATTGCCAGTTTCTCCTCTCCACCGCGTGAGTTTTCCTTTCTATTAAGTCATGCTGGCTCCGATCAATGTTTTGGTGCTGCGTGCTTTGCTCCTCTCCAAGCTTCGCTTTAAATAGGGTATGGAGTGTTGGGGTAGACGATTTGCTACCTCTTTTTTTCCTTATCTCGCCCTGGCTGGGGAGGCGGGAGGAAGAGCCTTGAGATGCAGTCTCACATCCAATTTTGGGGGCTATGTACCGCCGCCTCTGCCATTTTGTTCCACATTGCTGTTTGTCAACAGGGACACCACTCAGGGTTTTATTACAGTTAGCCGTTGACTGCTAGTCCTGGGACCCATCCTTCAAAGGTTATTCTTTTGTGGTGTACTTGCCTTTCTGATGCCGAGGGTCAGATTGTACATAGTTCTTGGGGGATTGTGGTGGTAGTTGTTGGGATTATCATTTGGGGTGGAGGGGTGGGGGGGTATGTTGCAATTTCTAGTCCAGTGTCTCTTGGGTTTTGTCTCCCTGGTATCGGTGAATCCAGTGTTCTGACTTATTTATTTGAGTGGGTGACAAAGTTATATTTTGTTGGTTGCCTTTTTAATGGTTATGGGGGGGAGGGTGCCTCGGAGAGTTACACTACCTGTGGGTTGTATTACTATTGTTGGGCCAATCTTGTGGTAAGCTCACTGCTACTATCTGTAATGTTGGAGAAGCCCCTGTGTCTGGCCTACTCCTAGGTTAGTTATCATGGCATTGTGTTCTGTTAAAATTGCAAGCTGGAATGTCAGAGGCATCAACGACCCTCTCAAGAGACGTCAGGTCTTTCTAAACTGCTCCCTACTTAATGTTGATATAGTTTTCATGCAGGAAACCCATTTGGCTGCCTCTGAGGAAAAGCAATTGCGAAGGCTGGGGTTTACCCAGGTTTTCACTGCCCCCGGCTCGCAAGCTAGTAGGGGGGTTGCAATACTGATTAAGCATCTCGTCAGATTCGTAGCTGACGATTGTGTCACTGATCGGGAGGGCAGATATGTTTTGGTTAAGGGTCAGCTTGATAATAGCAATGTGGTTTTAGGGGCGATATACGCTCCGGTGGGTGGGGACCCGTCCTTCTTTATGTCCCTGGCAGATATCCTGAGTAGATTTCTACCTTCCCTTTTCATCTTAGGGGGCGACTGGAATGTAGCCCCATCCAGCGAACTTGACAAAACCTATAGACCAATTAAACCAGCGTCCCCTGCACAACATGCCCTTTCTGACTTTATCAGCCTGCTGGGTCTTTGTGACCCCTGGCGTTTTCTTAACCCAGACAATCGGCTTTACTCCTTCTATTCCCAAGTTCACCAAACTTGGTCAAGAATCGATTACATCCTAGTTAGTTCTTCACTAATGAGTTGTACCCCTAAGTAGGTATCGAGTCGATAGTCATCTCAGATCACTCCCTGGTTTGGTTCAAGATTTCCCCGGGTATTCAGGGTCAAAGAGACACGTTGAGGAAACTCAATACGCAAATTCTGAAGGAAGAGCATACTGTCTCCCAAATCAGGGATATGATCCTTATGTACTTCGACCTGAATCAGGGATCTGTGCATCACGCGGATTTAGTGTGGTGCTCCTTTAAATGCTTTCTCAGAGGGGAGCTTATCAAGATTGCGGCTACTAGGAAAAGGGTAAGGGAGTCTAAAATCAGGTCGTTGTCTAGTCGGTTGAGATTAGCCGAGGACAAACTTCTTTCCTCCAACTCCCCAACTAACTTAACGGCTCTCATCAAACTCAGGAATGAATACAACGACTTAACCCGCGACAAAGCTGAATATGCTCTTTTTAAGTCCAGGACTAGATATATTGATCAGGGTGAAAAATCGGGCCGGATGTTAGCTATGAGATTGAAAGAAATAGAGAGTTCCCGTTTAATTCCGGCTCTCAAAGCTCAGGACGGCACCTCCAAGACGCTACCTAGGGAGATTGCCCATATTTTTGAATCCTTTTACAAGGTATTTACAGTACTAGCTCCACAGCGTCGCATGTCCAGTCGGTAGAGCGTTTTTTAGACAATATTAAGCTCCCGTCCCTTCAGTCTCATCACTGCAATTTGCTGTCTGCTCCTATCACTCTGGGTGAAGTAGAAGAGGCAATCAAAGACCTGCCATTAGGGAAAGCCCCTGGCCCGGATGGTTACCCCTCAACCTTCTAAGGTTTTTGTAAAGAGCTATCCTCTCTGTTGCTTAAGCTATATGAATACTTGTTTTCATGCGGACGTGACTGATCCCTCTCTTTAGAAGCAATAATAATCCTAATCCTAAACGGATAAGCCCTTAACTGAGCCTGCCAGTTATCGCCCAATATCGCTTCTTAAATTATGATATCAAAATCCTATCTAAAATTCTATCGTCCAGAATCAAAGTGGTCTGGCAGCACTTGCTGAGCCCGGAACAGGTTGGTCCGCTCAGGGAGATCATCTGCTGATCATCTGAGAACCCTAGCCCATGTCCTTCAGGCAACCTGCCTTGTGTCAGATCCCATGGTCCTAGTCGCTCTTGGACGAAAAAGCTTCGACCGAGTGAACTGGGACTTTCTATGGGCTACTCTGAAGAGAATGGGCTTTCCTGACCCTTTATCCATATGATTATGGCACTTACAAATTCCTCAAGTCAAAGTTTATTGCAACGGGTCTTTTTCCTCCAGTTTTCCTTTTTATGTGCTGGCACTCGCCAAGGGTGCCCTCTCCCTACCTATTCAAACCTGTATTTGGAACCGTTGCTTGTAAGTATTAAAGGTTCATCACGTAATCAGGGTTGTACCTTGCGCAACTTCCCTAACCTTATCGGTCTTTTGCTGATGACATACTGCTATATCTTACCAACCTCGTGAATATCTTTAACACATGTACTCCAAATTATTGACTGTTTTGGTCAGGTCTCCAACTATAGGTTGAATGTCTCCAAATCGGTTATCTTTCGGTTAACTCTCTCACCTTTAAATTGGATTTTGAGCGGTTCGGTATGAGGTGGTCTCCGGTTTTTTTAAATACCTAGGTGTACATGTAACCAGGGGTGGGTTTGGCCAAGGAACTTAATTTAGATAATGCTGTCAAGAGAATTCAGAGATCTCGATCGCAGCAACGGGTTGCCTCTTTCCACCTGGGGGTAATTAATATTATTAAATGAATATCTTGCCCCGCTATTATATCCCCTGACTCATCTTAATATTTGTTACCCAGGCAGTTCTTCACCCAGGTTAATTCGACGCTATCTAACTTTGTTTGGAAGGGGAAACAACCTCGAAGAGCCTTCCTCAAGCTTACTGCGCCCAGAGACAAGGGTGGCCTCCGTCTACCCAATCTCTTGCTATATTATTGGGCTAGTCACTTGGCAAATTGGGGAAGCTGTCCATCACTCAGTCTTCCACGTCTTTACCCGTATGGCAACAGCTTGAGTTAAACTTATTGGATCAAGCAAATCTGAACCCTTCTCGCAATTTCTGGCTCCCGATCTCCACGCTTCCCCCGGCCATCCGTGACTCCCCTATAGGCCTGTCCATTAGAGTTATTTCTCAGTGCTGGAATTTCTTCAATTTGCTCCCGTCCAAAGATTCAGCCCAACCTCTTGTTCTAAATCCTAATCTCAAAATTGGAGGTAGCTGTTTAGTCACTGACTGGCTTCCGCAGCTGCATAATTTGCCTGTGGAGTCTCTGTATGAGCAAGGCATTCTCCTCAATTCGGATGGAATCTTAAAGTCCCTAAACATTCCTCAGAGACATATTTTTAAAGTTTTTCAACTGAGACACCTTATCCTTCAAACCTCTGCGCCGACCTGCTCTCCCTCCAAAATAAGGCCTTTTCTTGAGAAAATTCAGGAGGCAGCTGGCTCGAGTAGAGGTATTTCTACTATATATAACAAACTGCTGGCTGATCTTTTCCCCGATCCCTTGGAGGGTTCCAAAATCTGGTCACTCTGTAGTTTGATCTCCCTCCCTGCTTGGGACTCAATCTGGAAGGATGTGCATCGTTACTTATCCCAAGATAATCACAGATTGACCCAATACTATATCTTAAACAATCTCTACTATACTCCAGTTAAGTTGGCCAAGTTTGGTAAGCTTGAGTCTAGTATTTGCTCGAGATGTGGTGTCACTGAAGGGAACTTGTTGCATATTTTTTGGGAATGTGCTAAAGTGGCACCTTTATGGGACGCTCTCAGAAACAGTCTTGACCCACTTTTAGGTCTTAAAGAGCTATTTATCCCTGGTATCTGTATTTTGGGTGACTACTCCGGTATTTCGGTGAAGGAACGTAGATACCACATGGCGCTTATCTCAATGGTAGTTAAAAAAAATTGGTTCTTAGGCATTGGTTAGATCAGGATATTATTACCTATCAAGAATGGCTTAGAGAGATGTCCCTCAGTCTCAATACCGAGAAACTTATTGCTAGTTTCAGACATAGTCCGGTGTCTTTCAATCGGAAATGGGGCAAGTTGAGTGCACTCTATTTAGGGTAGGCCTGTCTCTGGCTTTTTCATATCCCTAGTCTTTTCATGTCGCATTAGTATATCCAGTGCTATCAGTTTCCTATTACAGATACCCCTTTATCGACCTGGCCTCCCTTCTACCTGTGAAACCTCCGGGGCAAGGGGGAGGGGGGACTGGGGGAGGGCGGGGGTGTTATATATTTTTTCCCTTTTTATTGTTCCGGCTTATTTTACGGAGATTGTCTATATTTATTTATGGTGTTGTTAACCTGGTCTTATGTAACCCTCCCTTTTTCCTAGACAATCCCTTAACGTGTGTTCCTTTTGTACTTTGTTTTTTCTATTCTAAAACTCAATAAAATTAAATTTCAAATAGTAGGCAAGAATGTATTCCATGATAACATCTCTACTTCAGAGCTGACATCTGAGAGATGGAAATTATGTACCTACCGTAATTCTTGATCTTCTCTTGTATCTTCACCATTCATTACTGCTTGGGTGTAAGCTGGAGGTGTGCACCCACCACAGGAGTTTTTTTTGTTTTTTTGGAGAGGAGTCGGCACCGACGGCACCACTCCCAAGAGCAACACACTACGTGGTGCGTGAGGGGCAGCCAGTAGGAACCGCAGACTCCTCCTCCATCTCAGTTCTGTAAGCCGGAGAGGCGAAATAATGATAAGAAAAAGAAGAGCGAGGCAAGAGAGCCGAGGGATAGGTAAAGGGAAAGATATAAACTGAAAAAGGAATAAGCCGACAGAAGACAGGAAACAGGAAACCTACCCTATGGGACTGCAGGGCCTCATGTCTGGGGCGGCTCCAAGGGAAGAACAGATAAGGGGGAGAGAGAGAGAGAGAGAGAAGGAAGAAGAAGAGAGAAAGAAAGGGGGGATGTTGGGAGGAGTGAGAAGATTTGCCAACTTGTGAGAATTGGCTTGAAGGCTCGTAAGCTCAGGATCAAGGTGAGGGAGCAAGGATCCCATTTAAGAAACTGGTGAATAAGATTCAACTGAACCTTTTGCACGGCTTGTTACACAAAAGGCAGACTCTCTGCACCTCCCGCCATCCCCAACCCCTTACACTGTAGCTGAGAGCTCACAGACTGCAAGAGCAGAATCTGTTGCTAAAGGAGAGCGCCCAACTAGGAAGGGGAAGGAAGCCCATTAGCACCTTGTTATGTGCTAACACAGATGTGTGGAGGGGGTGGCATTTGAAGCCCTACAGAGGGCACCCCTTTGCGGAAAGGAAGAGTGGGAACTCAGCCTGACCCCCCGAAGTTAAGGCAAAACAGATCACCAGTTCAAGGAATGGAGGGCCAGTGCAGTATTTAACTAGTAGAGGCTGATGCAAACAGGAGATTCAGACATGCCAGAGGGGACCTAGAAAAAAGGAACTGAACCATTTAAGGAACGGTTTCTTTAACTGTGAACTGAACAGCATAGCTGAAGAATGAGCCAAGAGGTCACCCCCAAGGGCAATCGAAAGAGTTCCCTCAGGATAGAGATAAATTCTACTCGTTCCCCTCTCTTCCTCAATTAAAAGAATCCGTTCTGAAAGAAGAACGAAAGGCTCAAAAATTTTTTTTTTTCCATTTAGGCCTTAAGGCCATGGAAGGAGGGAGGAGGAACAGGCAGGGAGGGGGAGACACCGAAGGAGGCCCATGATGGGAAGGTGGGTGGGTATTAGTAATGAATCGTGAAGATACAAGAGAAGGTCAAGAATTACGGTAGGTACGTAATTTCCATATCTTCCCTTGTCAGTCTTCACCATTCATTACTGCTTGGGTGAATACCAAGCTCCCCCGAAGGGGGAGCCCTGAGAGAACCAGACCTTGAGCCTACTACTGGTGAAAAACAGAAGGAAGGGACCCTGGCCTTACAAGGCAGGAAGCCTAAGACCGAGGAGAGCTAGGAAGTGCCTCCAGAAACAAGGAGATGGAGGAAGCCCCTGCAGAAGCCTCCTAGACCTGGTGGAAAAAAGGCGAGTCCCTCAGAAGGCGGAGCGAATCACCCTACACCAGGCCAGGGGTGACAGTCTTCATAGACGAAGCCATGCCGTTCACCTAATGCAGATCGCTGTCCCCACAAGCCTGGAAGCCACCTCACTGGCGTCATAGAATGCCCTTGCTTGGTGCCTTGCCAGTGCTAGGCCTATAGCGGAGAGGGCAATGGCTTGTCTGGATTGCTCCGTATCAGGCATTGGTGCTAAAACTTGAGAGAGCATCGACCATAAGTACCTGTTGTAGGCAGCATGGTGAGCCTGATGTGATGCAATGCACAACATCGCAAGGGAGGAAGAGAACACTCTTTGCCCCCACCGGTCAAACTGTAGGGAATCTGAGTCCGGTGGATGGTCTTGCGCCAGGCGGCGGCGCCCAGAAGCAGTCTCTAGGAACTCCAATCCCGAGGGTGGGTTGAGGAGTGTACCTAGATATTCCAATGGGGCACAATACCTCCTCCTGCAGTCTACCAGGGCTGGAAAAGGTGCATCTGGAGACTGCCAGGTGCAGATAGACGCCTCCTGGAAAGGGACAGGTCAGGATGGCACCACCAGATGCTAGGCACTGAACTCCCCAAGGAATTCATGTGTCTGCCACCCGGTATTGTCTCATCTGAGAAAGGAGATATGGATATCCCTAATCATCCTTGAAAGAAAGCACTGTTATTCAGTGTCGGATGAAAGGTGAGCAGAGAGTTCCTCTCCCTCTGAGGAGGAAGTCAAGCAAGGTGAGGAACTCGAATGCCCAGAGGACTCCTGCAGCTGTGGGGAGAGGCGAAAAACCCGCTCATGCATATACCTAACATATGACAGGAAGGACGCAGAGCCTCTGAACGTCTCTCAGGATAACGGGCCCGTAGGACCGACATGGCCTGGAAGAAAGGGGGGTGGCTGCAGAGGAATGGGAGAGGGGCACCTAAAAGAAGGTAACTGTCCTCTACTAGGGCTCTGAAATCCCGGGAACGGAGCCCAAGCTGGCAGGATCCCAAATATCAAACCAGGTCGCAGAACAGAACCCTGGGGATGCAAACTCTGGAAGAGCCTGGCAGGAGAATCTCCCCTGTGACGCGCCTGGGGTCCAGAAGAGCAACCCACAGCAACGCCACTGGAGGGGTCACTTGAGCCTAAGAGGGAGAGGCAGGGCTCGGCATTTCAGCTCCTCCCCACACCCCAAGGGGTGGCAGGTGGACCTTGACGCCCCTCACCCCGGCCCCTCAACACCTCAGACTCTGAGGATGCCCTCCCTCCTCGATCCCAATGACAGGTTCCATTGATCCTGGGGTCTCCCAAGGGGGGCCCCTGAAGACAGAGCCCTTAGTCCACCCCGAGAAGGCACAGCAGCACCAGAAACGGCAGCTGCTACAGTCCCTTCCGAGGTGACGGACCACTCCCTAATTTCCAAACCGGCCTCCCCGATGGACTCCAGACCACCCCCAGCCTGGGAATCCTCAGAGGAAGATCATTTGGGAGACTCAGGAATGGGAACGCTTGGCCGCCCAACACTGCGTTCCAGAAAAGACTCTAATTCCGAAGAATCTGGGAACCAGGCCGGGTCAACCATCGTCTGCTTCCGACGAAAAGTCGATCAGAAGGACCTCGATGCTGAACACCCCAAGAATACCCAGAGAAACGACGCCGTACAATCCCGGCGTATCACGCACAGCTCCAGAACCCGGCCCTGACATGCCCACAGCCCCAGCTAAGTCCCCAGTGCCGCCCATGACACTGGAACCCAACATGGCGCCGCTCACGGAGCTGACCGGTCCAATGCGCTGAAAACCAACATGACACTGCACACAGTGCCGCCCCAATCACCGGCACCGCTAACGGCACCAGGATCCGAGACGGCGCCGGAGGGCGGTGACGAGGATCCACCAATGCCGGACCCAGCAACTGTGGGCCGCGACACTGGAGGAGCCTGCACCTACGAAGAGGAGACTGCCGAAACGGTGGCCCCAGGGGGGACCATGGTGTTCCTCAGACACCACGAAAGAGGCCTCCTCCTCGGCAAGGCTGGAAGATGAGGAGACCTCCTCCTCACCAGACCATATAGGCCTGGGAGGGGACCCGGAGGAAGGGCTAGAGACCTGGCCTGGGAGACCCGAGAATGATGCTGTCCTCCAAAAGTCGTTGGGGCCTTGCCAATTTTGAACGCACAGACTTCGAGAACATGGTGGTCCATTGAGAAACAGATGTCACATCTGTCCATATCATGGTTAATTCCCAGGCAGTGAAGGCAGACATCATGTCAGTCTGTAACAGAAAAATGTCAGCCACAGGAGCTCAGACGCATGGGGGCATGGCACGCTTTTGACTTATGTTTAGCTCCCAAACTAGACATGATGCAAAATTAACTATAAAACAGAAAAGCTCCCGGCGCTGTTAAAATATTAAAGAAAAGAACGTTCTTACTGGCAAACTGCATCGGGAAACTGAGACGGAGTCATTGACATGGTCGTAGGAAAGAAGGCCTAATGGCGTAGCACTGTCAAACTCGCACAGCAGGTGTTCCCTCAACGGGAGGAGAAACAGAACTGAGATGGAGAAGGAGTCTGCGGCGCTTAACAGCTGCCCCCTCGCGCGAACTAATGCCAGCGCCGCCTCGGGCGGTGCAGCGTGCGCAGACTCCTCTCCAAAAAATAAAACTCCTGTGGCAGGTGCGCACCTCTATCTTACACCCAATCAGCAATGAATGAAGAAGACTTACAAGGAAAGATAACAGCATTGTGTTTTGCTGATCAAGGCCATGTTCTCTCTAAATATCAAATTGCAAATGAACTTGTAAATTCATCAGCTTGGGATTTGCACACAGATGGTACCAGTAAAGACCATACAAAATATATTGGCCAGCAAATACCATTAAATACTGGTAAATCATTAAGCATCAGCTATACAACAGTGCAGACTGAGGACACACCGACACTTCTGGATGCTGCAATAACAACAGTAAAAGAATTATCAGATGTATACAGTGATAATGTAGATATCTCGCATGAGAACTTAAAACAAATGGTAACCAAGTTGGTGGGTTTAATGAGTAACCGTGCAAGTGTTATGAAATCTTTCAATAAATCAATGAAAGTGGAGGTACAAAACATTCTAGATACTGATACAAATTTACAGTTCCTACACTGCAATGCTCATTTTTTCCTTGGTCTTAGTACCATGTGCGAAAAGTTAACAATGGAAATTGAGAAGGAGATCGAAGGTCCCATTGGAAGAGATGCAATGCCTATATTTGGCAGGTTTGCAACATCAGGCGAATGCGGTAGCAGTAGATACATTAGACAACATGTGACACATTAGGGCCAAGAGGAGACGAAAAAAATGGCTGCAGAGATGAATGGACACCATATTGTGCTTTAAATGGAAGGTCTTACACTTCTAGTTTCAAGAGCAATAGATTTAACAACTATTTTCAGGGTGTTGCTGCACTACGTTTTCAAAGAAATGTGATTATTGACTTCTTCACTACTCACAAATCGACAACGAATCTTAAACAAGAGTGTACTTGCTGATGCCAAGTCTGATACCATAGATTGTTTTCTTATAGCAGCTGTCATTGTTCACCATGCAGTGACTGGTCCCTACTGGCAGCTAATTCAAAGCAACACTCACTAGCTTGATTTCCACAGATGCGTACAGCAGATGTATAAAAAATTCCAAGAATGGTGTAATGATTCATCTGAACTACTGATCCAAACTAGTAGTCATTCAGTGTCCCAGGACCACGGTCTTGAATGCGACGAGATTTGTTGAGCACTGCATGACAACATGATGAATAAAGAGACAGTTAAGACTGCTCTTTGGAAAAACTTTTCTGGTCTGGTAATAGTAATGGAAAGACAGCTGAATGATTTTCTAGAGGGTGGGCACTATGCCAATGTAGAAGACTTGTCATTACGATCAAAAATGGAGCACTGCAAATTAACCAATCTGCTTGGAGAACAATACTTTGGTGATCTTGATTTTAGCCTCTTTAAAAGACGTAATGCATCAGTCCATCACCTCAGCACTGTAAACATGCTAAAGAGAAACAAAACCATGTCAGATTAGTTTCAATAGTTGCTTGAATTAGCTGCCAAAAAGGCGAAGGTATTGAGATATTTACACAAAGAATCTGAAAAGTTAGTAATAGAAAAGGCCAAACACAAACTATTGGAGGTGAAAAAAGAAAGAAGAGAAACAGCATACTGCTATGCATAAAAATGCAAGCATTATTGAAGACCTTAAAAAAATTAGGTGGTCCATGTACAAAAACATCAGAAATTAGTCAATCAATCAATCAAAATCTTTATTTATCTGGGTGAACATCGCTGAGCAATGCTCATTTGCAAGATGGACCTGGGTGGAACATAGTAAACATAATACAAAATTGTGCATTTGAATACAGTCAGAGCAAGAAGGCCGAATATTGAAAACAGGTCAACAAGAAACAGTAGAACATACAAGCCTGTAGCAGTTCGAGGCAATAGTGCAATAAGGAAGCATGTACATACATGCAACCTGGGCACAATAATACAGAGGAAAAAAGAAAGAGAATGAGAAAAAGGAAGCATGACTGGAGTAATATACAGTAGTAGACTGAGAAGCAGTTTGGGCAGCATGAAGTCAGAATAGAGGGGAGTGGAGGGAAAAGGAGATACGTAGGGGTACAGAGGGAGAAAACTGGTGGGGTAGAAAAGGTGTGTGTGCAAGTGGTAGTGGTGGAAAATCATTTGGGGGGGTAAGAGAGTTGCGGGGAAGGGGCAAGGATATAGTTTCAACCAGAGGGTTGAAGCAATTCATACCCTGAAGATGGGAGACACAGAACTGAGGTAAGATGGGGAGAGCAAGTGAGGGAGAGGTGGGGATGGAGATGATGGAACAGCTAGGGCTTAGGAGGGCGGTGGACAGTACTAGGAATTCTTGAGTTTTGTGTACTGTTCAGGGTGGGATTAGGTACTATGGAAGACACCAATGTAGATCTTGGGAGGAAAAAACAATTGCATACTTCTTCAAGTGGGAATATAGGGTCTTGAAGGCAGAGAGGAAGGCAGGGATACACAATTTAAGAGTTTTTTTTTTTTTTATTTTGTTCCATAATGAGGGAAGCACAATGCTTATGGCTGAGCTGCCAAAGCCAAATTTAGCCTTAGGTACCTTGAGTGAGATAAATGAGTAACTTCGTAGTGCGTAGTTACCCATTACGCTTAGTGGAAGGCTGCTGGAAATATAATGTGGGTTGCAATACAGCCTAGAGGTTAGAGGAATGAAGTGTGAACAAGCTTGGGACATCCAGAAGCTGAGTTTGATTCTAACAACCTCCACTTGCATACTGTGTGACTCTGAGCAAGTCACTTAACCGCCCAGTGCTCCCAGGTCGTCCCTGAAAACAGGCACTTGTGCCTAGTGGGCCTTACCCAGTTACCAAAGACTAAAAAAAAAAAAAAAAAAATGTGGTAGTTTTTTTGCAATAGCTCTGAAAGTCCAAAGCATGATATTTCTATCTCTCCTGAACTTAAGATAAGTCCATCCTACAACCGTGTAGAGTGAGCAGTGATGTGTGCTGAAGGGAAGTCCCGTTATGAACCTCAGAGCTCTGTGATAAAGTGTGTCCAATTTTGTCAAACAAGAGATAGGACACTGGTTGTATAGGAAGTCCGCGTAGTCTACCAATGATAGGAACGTGGACTGGACCAGCCGTATCTTAGCATCTCTGGTGAGAAATTGACTAATTCTAAAGAAAGTCCCAGCCTCTGCCTTAGTCTTTTTAGTAGATCCTCAATGTGTTCAGTGAAGGAAAGTCAGTGGTCTAGTCACACTCCCAAGTACTCGAATTTTGTGACGAATTCCAACTTTTCTCCTAACAAGGTGGTAATCTGAGGGACTGAACCAATAGTTGCAGGATTAACTGAGTGGGCAAATGGAGAGAAGAGCATCGCTTTCGTTTTTTTTTGGCGTTAAGGAGGAGCTTTTTGTGGATTAGTTGGCTCTGAAGTAGACTGAATTCGGATTGGAGGTCTTCAAAGGCAGCTTCAGGCGTTGGGCGGCTTAAGTAAAGGACAGTATCATCTGCAAACAGATGAATATTGGCCTTGTTTATACTGTTGTCGATACTGGCTCATGTGCACACAGTGGCTGTTCATGTTAACAGTAGTATGAAATTTAATATATAAAATGTTAGTCATAAATGCAGTCACATTGTTGTTTGGACGTATGAACTTCTGATGTACTTTATTCAGCTGTACGTAATCTAGTAGATGTTACTTAGGGTTCCTGCAGTCAGCCTTTACTTGTAAGGTTGTGCCCCCTGGCATCAGGACCACACAGAAAACTTTAACAATGTCTAGTGGGGTCTAGGACTATCAGACCTGCCAATCCTTCAATCTAGCCCAGAGCTGTGGAACGAATCTTCCTCCATGTCAACTGAATATTATTAGGATAAGGAGAAGTGCCAGGACTGGCATCAGTTTGTATCATGCCAGCATCAACCCTTGAGTGATGTTGGCACCAAAGGATCAACTGCTTCATAAGTATCCCTTCCTCCCTCCGGATCTACTTCCACTCAAGTAGATAAGACCTAGGCCTCTATGCCTGCCTTGGTCATGGTGCAGTTGAAGATTTTCAGTGCAGACGGAACCCCTGTTACAGCCCTCATGCCCATTTCCTCCTATCTGATCATGACAGCCAGGCCAACAGTTTGTCTACGACTCTGCCGATGAGTACACAGCATCAGTCAATGAGCCAGGTCCACTGTTGTATGCATGGATTCGACGACCATCTCTTATCACCCCATCACAAAGCAATCTCCATGAGTCCCTCGCAAGTCCCTCTTCGTCTACACCCTGGACTTTTTTTCTCAAATTGGTATCACAGTGAATTACACAAAGTCTCACCTAGTGCCCTTCCAGCACCTCCAGTTTATTGAAGCAGTTCTGGATATGGTCCAAGGCAGGGACTTCCTCCC
Organism: Neoceratodus forsteri; assembly: GCA_016271365.2. Lineage (NCBI taxonomy): Eukaryota > Metazoa > Chordata > Ceratodontiformes > Ceratodontidae > Neoceratodus > Neoceratodus forsteri. The sequence goes on from CM028133.1 coordinate 1,139,923,051, forward strand.
TTTTTGGACAGGGTGGAAACCATTAGGCAACAGGCCCTCTCTGTAGCCAGTTCCTGCTGGACAACGGCTTGGTTCATCATCCGTCTTTTTGGAATGATGGCAGCGGACATCCCCAATGTTATCACCAGACAGCATGTGACGAGGTGACCAACTGGACAATCAGGATCCAATAGGACCAATGGTTGTATGACCAGGACCACATGATTCAGGTCTCCAACCACGAGATGGGATATTCTTTGGTGTCAAAACTTGTCCAATTTCCCCAAGGGGGTCCACTTTAAATCCCCCTCCTCCAACCATGACACTCAACAGATGCTTCGGGTCAGGGATGAGAAGATCACATGGCAGACCATGGCACAAGACTCAAGGAATGTGGTCTCAGCTGGACGTGCACCTGCATATAATTAATGTTCTGGACATGAGGGCGGTGCTGTATGCCCTCCAGGCCTTCCAGCATCTTCTACATTTAGGAACATTCACTGTCTCCAGACAGGCAACATGGCAGTAGTCTGGTACCTCAGCAAAAAGGGGCACTTAGTCATACACCCTCTGCAGTGATGCGATGCAAGTGTGGTACTGGGCAGTCCAACACAATGATTTTCTGGCAGTACGTCTCGGGCGTCAGCAATGTTCTAGCAGACTGTTTGAGCTGCACCAACATGGGACCATGAGGTAAAGCAGAAAGTGATCAAAGACATATTCTACCTGTGGGGTCATCCAGACATTGATAATGGTAACACCTCTATCTAATGAAAAAGTCCCAATTTTTCACAGTTCATTCACAGGCGTGGCATGTTTTGGCCAGATGAGCTGTCTTTGTTGGACATGGTGATTTTTGTATGTTTCCTCTCTCTTTCCACTACTTCAGAGGGTCCTGCTGAAGATCCAGTCAGAAGGAGCACACATGATCTTACTTCGAGTGGGAGCTCTTGCAGCAGGCTATAACCATTAGGACTAATGCTGCAGGCCTTAGGACCCACCGAAAAAAATCATAGCTAGCAGTACCCAGCAGGGACCGCCCCCTGATGTCGACTCCACCCCGATGTCAGTCATGGTACAAAAGGGGACGGACTCAGCTCCACCCCAGTTCTTTTCCTGCCGTGACCCGCTCATGTTGGGGAAGTTCCTGGCTATTCAACAAACTAGCAAAAGAAAAAAATAAAAGAAAAAAATGAATAAATTATTCCTTCTTCATCAGGCATTCGACGATTTTCATCGCTTTGTTCCTCCGACTTCAGTTCAGCATATGTCGTCACCAGTTATCAGTCTCATCCTCCGGGCCCAAGAGGAATAAGTGTGACTGTGGCCACCAGATCCCTTCAAAGGACACCACACCAAGTGCGTTTTTTGCCTGGGCCCAGATCACGACAGCACAGCCTGCAAAGTCTGCAAGGGCTTCACGAACAGGACAAGGATCAGATGCCTGAAAGCCCTAAAAGCCCATCTCTTGAAGCAGAAAATGCACACCTCGGGGTAAAAGGGCAAGCACCTGGACAAGGCCTGCAAGTGCTCCCGCGACAAGGACAGTAGCCGGTCCCATCATCACCACTCCCGGTCCCACTCTCACTCATCCCCCAAGAAGGCCTCTTCCTCCTACTCGGCGCCGGGGGACCATCGTAAACAACCAGAAGGCTCTAAAGTGCTGAGCCCTCCTGCCAAGAAACCTGCGGCAGCCAAGGTGGGAACGCGGGGGAGGAAACTGGCAAAACCAAAGGTGGCTCCACTATGGGTTACCCCCCAGACCACTTCGGCACAAGCTACGGCCCTGCCTATGAAGGTCTCAGCCTTGCCTGATGCGGGCAAGCTGCCAGGTGAGAAAATTACCCAGGCATAGGCTCCCGCAAAACCGACGTTGGACGGGGTATCGACACCAGTACAGCCTACTCCGGTGGAAAAACACCCCTGCGGCAGGGGAGATTTCAGTGACTCCCAGGTCTTCTACCCCGCAGGGCTCTGTGGAGGGTTCCCCCTCCCACGCCCTGCCGGATCCTCTGACTTCCCTGGCTCCCTTTCCCAGCTCATCAGCCATGGTTTTAAACAAAGAGTAACTGCAGGAGCATTTCACTTTCTGGTGGAGTCAGGTGAAAAAGAGCAGTCTCCACCAAAACCAGAACCAACACCGGATACTGACCAACTGGACGAACGTAACACTCAGAGCCTCCCCGTTCTACCTGAGAAGACCCCTGAGTGGCTGCTGCCTCGCTCGCCCTCACGGGCTCATTCCTGGACTCAGTCTCCAGACCTCCGTCGGTGCCCTTCCCGATCAGGAAACCATCATCGGTCCTGGTCATCACCCAGGAGCCATTCCCGCTCTTCCAAGTGGGCCGGACCGGTGTCGGTCACTGCTCCATCGTGGGTCCCACAGCTGGCACCGGTCCTCAGACCAAAGTCAGTCGGGCAGCCACCGATGCTATAACGAGGGAAGTCCTAGGTGTAGCTCTGGCTACTCTAAGCCAGTAGCAGATTGTCCTCTTCATCTTGTGCTTCTCCCTTGTCCCTTTCGAAGATTGGGGGTTCCCTTGGGGAAAAGGACCAACCCCAATCACCTCCTGATGATCAGTATTTCATGGATGTCATGAGGCATAGCCAGGCCTCCAATGAATGGGAGACGGAGGGCCTGGATCCGGAACACTGTAGACTAGCCCATTACCTGAGGCAAAAGGAGCACAAGCCCCTGGTGGTACCTGCTTTGGTAGACACCTTCCAGGATATCTTGGAAGCGTTCAGCTTCGATACCAGCTAGTCTGAAAAAGTAAGGTAGGCTGTACAGAGCCCCAAGGGATGAGCCTTTCCTGGCAGAACACCCTCAGGCGGACTTATCGGTTATTACGGTACCCACGACAAGTCTAAGCAGCCCGAACACCTTACCTCCCAGCCTTCTGACCCAGAATCTTGCTACTTGGACCAGGTGCTCTAATAGGTTTCAACTTCCTGACGCATATGGTCCAGTACCAGAATGCACTGTGGGAGAGGGAACAGGAGTTAGCCAGTGCCTTGCCAGACTCCACGCAGAAAACAGAGCTTCTGGACATATACTAAAGTCGGGCTCAAAAGTTGGCACGCACATTCTCTGTGCCTCGTATGATATTGCAGATATGGCGGCCAGAGCATCAGCGTCAGGTGTCTGCCTCCAGCGCCATGCCTGGTTGAGAGTCTCAGGCTTTCACCAGGATTTGCAGTCCAGAATCCGGGACCTTCCATTCCAGGGTTCTGTCCTCTTTGGGCAGGAGTCAATGTCCCTCATCTCTCGTTTCCAGGAGTTGGGTAAATCCATCTGGTCCATTTGACAAATGTACCGAGGGGACCAGAGGCACACTAAACGACTGCCCTTTCACAAGCCCTCAGGTGCTCAAGCCCCCCCTAAACCATCAGGGACAGAGAGGTGGCTTCAAAAGGAAGGCCGGCAACCAGCAACCTGGAGATGCTCCTTTTCGAGACCCCAAGCCCTCCCAAGCCTCACTGCCCACTCCCGGCTCTGCCCAATGACTCCCTCCTAACCCCCCCCTTCCAGAGGAGGTACCAGGGGAGGCAGTGAAGGGTCGCTTCTCCCTTCATCTGAAGGGTTGGAGCTCTATTACAGTGGACCAGTGGGTCCTAGTCATTAAAAGGAGGAGACATACACTGGAGTTCACCGAGATTCCCCCAGACATTCCACCAAAGTCCTCAAGATATCCTCCTTCTCACATACCACTCATAGAAGGAGAGATTCAGGCCCTCTTCCAAAAAAGGGTGATAGAGCCTGTTCCTCTGCAGCAGCGGGGAATGGGATATTACTCCCACTTTTTCCTAGTTTTGAAAAAGATGCAAGATCTTTGGCCCATCCTGGACCTCAGCTCCTTAAACAACTATATATAGTACAGAAGGTTCAGGATGGTAACCCTTCCAGGCCTTATTCCTCTGCTGCACCGGGGAGACTGGCTCTGCTCCCTAGACATGCAAGATGTGTACATGCACATTGAGGTCCCCCCCACCACCACAGGAAGTACCAGAGAGTCCACTTCCAGGTTGAGCATTATCAGTTTCGAGTTCTTCCATTCGCCCACTCCTCGAGTCTTCACCAAATGCTTGGCAGTGGTAGCTGTGGCTCTGTGACGCCAGGGGCATTATGTCTTCCCTTACCTCGACGATTGGCTGCTTGCAGTCCCCGTCAAGGGCGTGCCTCCTTCAGGCTCTCGGAGATACCTATACTCTGCTCCAAAAGGTAGGGATCACCCTGAACCTTCCAAAGTTTTCCCCGGAGCCCAGCCAATGACATGTCTTCATACGGGCGGTCCTGGATTCCATCCAAGGCATAGCTTTTCTATCTCCAGAGTGGGGCGATCGCCTGTGGGAGATTGACGGATCGGTCGTAGTAACCCCTCAGGTCCAAGCCAGGACCCTCCTCAGACTTCTGTGACACATGGAGGCAGCCATCCCCGTCACTTCATTGGCCCGCCTCCACACAAGAATCCCACAGTGGATGCTCAGAGTGCAGTGGGATCAATGCTCAGATGATGACAGGCCACATGTTCAAGAGTCGCAGAGCCGGTTAAGATGACCCTACTTTGGTGGCTGGACCCTCTCAATCTAGAGAAAGGGGTCCCTTTCCATCAGGAGCCCCCAAATCAGACCTTAATGATGGATGTGTCAGATTTAGGATGGGGGCCCACCTAGGGGCCTGCCAAACACAAGGGGTCTGGAACCCAGAGGAGCGTGACCTCCACATCAATGTCCTAGAGATGTGAGCGGTCCTCAATGCACTGCATGCTTTCCAAGAGGACCTTGTTCCAGGCACTCTCCTAGTTCAGACGGGTAATATAGTGGTTGTCTTTTACATCAACAAGCAAGGGGGAACTCACTCCGACCCTCATGCAGGAAGACGATGAGAGTCTGGTTCTGGGCGCTGGAGTATCGCATTTCTCTGTCCGCAGTGCACGTTCCAGGCATCCTAAACTACTTGGCAGACAGCCAAAGTGCATGAGTGGGAGTTACATAGATACATAGACAGTGTCGGCAGATAAGGGCCTATGGCCCACCCAGTCTGCCCATTTGAGCTTGTAAGTTCAGTTTGTTTTCCTAGAAGTCTGTTGCCCCTTACCCCTGACCTCTAGAATTCCTTTATGTCTATCCCATGCATTCTTAAATTCCGTGATTGTTTCAGCCCCCACCACTTCCTCTGGCAGGTGTTCCACTTGTCCACCACTCGTTCTGTGAAGAAATTCTTTCTCATGTTTCCTCTGAATCGCCCTCCTCCAACTTCATCCCATGCCCTCTAGTCCTGGAACATCTTTTTCGCTAAAATAGTGTTTTCCTGCACCCTGTTCTTCCCTGTAAGATACTTGTATGTCTCTATCATATCCCCTCTCTCCCTCCTCTCCTCCAGGGAGTACATGTTCAGTTCCTTCAACCTGTCTTCATAGGACTTGTGATGCAATCCATGCACCATCTTTGTTGCCCTCCTCTGAACCTTCTCTACCCTGTCTATGTCCTTACGTAGGTATGGTCTCCAGAACTGTACACTGTACTCCAGATGGGGCCTCACTAGTGTCTTGTATAGCGGAATTATGACCTCCTTTTCCTGCTGGTGATGCCCCTGCCTATACATCCCAGCATCCTATTTGCTTTACCTGCTGCCTTGTCACACTGTTTCCTACCTTGAGGTCATCAGAGATGACAACCCCAAGATCCCTTTCCTGCTTGGTGCATGCTATATCCTCACCCCCCAACTGATATATTATGCCAGGGTTTTTGTGCCCCATATGCACTATCTTGCACTTCTTTGCATTGAATTTCAACTGCCAAACCCCTGACCATTCTTCAAGTTTCTGTAGGTCGCTTCTCATTCTGTCTACACCCTCTCGGGTGTCTACTCTGTTAAACAGCTTTGTGTCATCAGCGAACAGTGAAATTCTGCCTTCTAGATCCTGCGCAATGTCACTGATGAAAATGTTGAATAGGACCGGTCCCAGCACTGATCCCTGTGGTACCCCACTGGTCACTCTTCCCTCTGTGGAGTGACAGCCATTTACCACCACCCTCTGTGTCCTGCTGCCCAGCCAGTTACCTACCCACCACACTACTGTCCTGCCCACACCCATATTCCCCAGTTTGTGTAATAGTCTTCTATGTGGCACAGTGTCAAAGGCTTTGCTGAAGTCCAGATAGGCCATGTCCACTGCCCTCCCCTGATCCACCTCCCTAGTCACCCAGTTGCTACAATCGGTAGCGGACCAGCTCTTCGACACTTGGGGTCTTCCACAGCTGGACCTCTTTGCGTCCCCTCGAAATGCCAAACTGCCAATTTCCTGCTCATGAGAGCATGCGCCTGATGTTTTCTGGCCAGACGCGTTGTCCCTTTGTTGGGTAGGGAGATACAGGTTACTCACCTGTAACAGGAGTTCTAGGAATGGTATATGTTGTTCATCCACACTTATTGGCAGGTTCCTTGCCGCTTTAAATCTTGCCGGAAGGTCTTCAAGCTGGCTCCTCCCACCCACCCGGATAGTAAAACCCTCGGCTCCGCCCCATGACGCCAGATCTGGCCCACTGGAAGCTCAGGTTGTGCGTCGAAGCCGGGGAGGTCGGGTGGGTCGTGTGGATGAACAACATATACCATTCCTAGAACTCCTGTTACAGGTGAGTAACCTGTATTTCTAGAGACATGGATAGGTTGTTCATCCACACTTATTGGCAGACTCCTAGCAGTTCTCCGGAAGGAGGGAGGCAAGGCGCACACCGCCAATACTTACTTGGGAAATAAAGACTGGAGAACCGAGGCCCCAAAACCAGCATCTCGGCGTGACTCAAGGTCGATGTGGTAGTGGGTGATAAAGGTGTGTGCTGACTTCCAGGTAGCAGCCCTGCAGATTTCCTGGATAGTGACGACCCTGGAAGCAGCCACCGATGCAGCAGTATGGCGGGTAGAATGAGCTCTTATCCCTCTGGGAGGCTCCATGCCCGCCAACCTATAGCAGAGATCTATGCAGGAGGTGACCCACCTGCTTATCGTCCGCTTGGCTGCAGGTCTGCCAGGTGCGGCCTCTGGCGTGGGTGACAAACAGCTGGCGAGAACCTCTCCCGAATTTCAGCCGTCGCTCCCTTATAATAAGCGGCGCCCTTCTAGGGTCCAAAGTATGGATCCTGTATTCGGCCTCCGAGGTGTGACTGGGGTAGAACACCAGCAGAGTCAACACCTGGTTAAGGTGAAACTCCGACACCACCTTCGACAGGAATTTCGGGTGGGGGCGCAGGACAACCTTGTCCCTGTGGAAGACCAAGTAAGGAGACTCAATGCAGAGCGCCTGGAGTTCTCCCATCCTTCTGGCTGACGTGATAGCCACCAAGAAGGCGGTCTTCCACGACAGGTGAGAGAGTTCACACCTGTGCATTGGTTCGAATGGCTTGCCCATGAGCTTTGCCAGTACCAGCAGTAGATCCCACGAGGTGGAGGTTCTCCATGCAGAATGTGATCAAGGCCTTTGAAAAGCGCCAGACCACCTTCTCCTGTGCACCGACTGCCCCTCGGCCCGCGCCCGGTAAGCAGAGATGGCTGCCAGGTGCACCCTTAGGGTCGTCGACCTAAGCCCTTGACTAGAAAGGGACCATAAATAGTCCAAGATGCTTGCCAAAGGACAGGAGGAAGGGTCCAAGCCCTTGCCCTGACACCAAATGGAAAATCTCTTCCATTTGAAGGCATAGCATTTTCTGGTTGACTCTTTACGGGACGCCTCAACAACATTGAGGACCTCGTCGGAAAGACCCAAGGCCTGGAACTCTAGCCACTCAGGAACCAGGCCGTCAGGTGCAGGGATTGAAGGTCCGGATGGAACACCTTCCCCTGATTGACTGAGAGCAGGTCCGGGCGAGCTGGAAGCTGCCTTGGGAGCCTGGAGCTGAGGCTGAGGAGATCTGGGTACCAGAACTGGCGAGGCCAGTCTGGGGCTATCAGAATCACCTGCGCCTTGTCCCTCCTTGCTTTGAAAAGCACCTTGTGAATCAAGGGAAATGGGGGAAAGGCGTAGAAGAGGCCCCGGGTCCACAGCCTCGAGAAGGCATCCCCCTGCAGCGAGCCCTGCTGAGGGGAGCGGGCATGAAACAGCCTCAGCTTCGCATTCTCCCTGGAGGCAAACAGGTCCACCTGAGGTGTGCCGCAGTGGGAGAACAGATCTTGTACTACCTCCGGCAGGAGAGACCACTCATGAGGTGCAGCCCCTATCCGGCTCAGGGCATCGGCCAGGGTGTTGGAGGCTCCTGCCACATGAATGGCTAGGAGATCCGCCTCCAGGCTGCGCACAGTGACCAAATGCTGAGAGCTTCCTTGCATAGAAGCATGGAATGCATCCCCCTGCGGTTTAGGTAGTACATGGTCGTGGTATTGTCCGCCTGACTCGACCACTTGACCCTGGAGAAACGGACAAAGGCGGTGAGAGCTAGGCGGACCGCTCGGAGCTCCAGCAGGTTGATGTGGCATCGGGACTCCCGCGGGGACCAGAGGCTGTGCGCTCGGTGTTCTCCCAGATGGGCACCCCAACCCATCAGAGAGGCATCGGTCGATAGAGACCGTCAGCTCGGGGCGGACAAACGGGATGCCCTCCTGCAGATGAGATGGAATGGTCCACCATCGGAGAGCGTTCCACATCTCCTGGGTCACCCTCACTAGCTGGTCCAATGGATCGCAGCGTTGTGACCACTGGCTGGCCAGTCCCCACTGAAGGGGGCGCATGTGCCAGCGTGCCCAACGGACCACGCTGGTACAGGCCGCCATGAGACCCAGGAGGTGCAGGAAGTCCCGGGCAGGGCGCGATTGCCCAACCAGAAATGACTGGGCAAAGGAGGTAAGAACCTCGGCCCTGTCCGACGGGAGCTGTGCTCTGGCTCGAAGAGAGTCGAGCTCTGCCCCGATAAACAGAATCACTGCTTCGGCTCGAGTTCCGACTTGGCCTCGTTGATGAGAAGGCCGACTTGAGAGCAAACCTGGAGGGCCAGATCTCTGGACCGCTCCACCTCCTGTCTGGAGGGGCTGCTATCAGCCAATCGTCCAGGTGGGTACACCCTCGACCCCTCGGCGCCAACAGAGGAAAGCTGTCACCACTGCAATGCATTTGGTGAAGACCCTGGGAGCTGGAGACAGGCCGAAGGGCATGGCTCGAACTCGAAGAGGATCCCTCCGCTCGGCGAAGGAATCTCCGATGTGGACAGACGGATAGGGACGTGAAAGAACGCGTCCTGGGTCGCAGAGAGCAGAACCACACGCCGTGTTCCAGGGATGGTATTATCTGAGCTAGAGTGACCATCCTGAAGGTTCGAGACCTTAGGAACTTGTTCAGGTCGTGTAGGTCGAGAATGGGGCACTAGTCCCCTATCCGCTTCAGAACCAGGAAGTACCTGGACACAAACCCCAGGTCTGAAGGAGGGTCCGATATCTCCCTGATCACCTCCTTTTGGGAGGAGGAGAGTGACGTCGGCCCGACGAGCCGACAGTGAGGCTGCGGACCCCGAGGCCCCCCGAGGTGCGACGGCTCTGAAGGGCGGGGCCTGCTCGAATTCTAGAGGCAGGCCTTTTCCCCCACCTCCAGTACCCACCTGTCCGTGGTAATAACGGACCAGGCGGAAAGGAAGTGCCGGAGCCGTCCCCCCACGGGGGGAACCTGGGGTGAGGTGACGGGGTTGGGGGCGACACCCCTCAGCCCGTCACTGGGCAGGCTTGGAGGAGGGACCGGCCGAGGGACCTCCTGGGCCCTTACCTCCCTGCTTCCTGTTGGAGGAAGCTCCGGGCTTGGGTTTGGGATGCCAAGCCGAGCCTGCTGGCCCTGACGTTGCTGGGCCGGGCACGCCGGGGGCAGAAGGACGAAAGGGCTTAGGCTGTGGTTTGCGGCCTTTGTCTTTCTGAGCGGAAGAGACCGAGTCCAAGGTAGCATTGGACTTCTCGATCCTCTGCAGGTGACCTTCCACCCCAGGGCCGAAGAGGTCAGTCCCCAAAAAGGGAACATCCGCCAACTTGTGCTGGGTATCTGAAGTAAAGGTGGATATCCTCAGCCAAGCCCGACGACGCATGGCCACTGCGGCCGCCACAGACCTGGCACATGAGTCCCCAATGTCTAAAGCAGTCTGGAGCTGCTGTTTGGCCACTGCCCTGCCCTGGTCCCGCACCTGCCTGACCGTAGTCTGCAGATCCGCGGGAAGATGAGGGACGACCTCATCCAGGGAGCCCAACAGGGCATGAGAAAAATGTGCCATGAGGACGGCCGAACTGGCCTGATGAAGGCCGAGAGAGGACGCAGCATAGACTTTTCGCCCGGCATAATCCAATTTCTTGGATTCTTTGTCGGGAGGTTTGTCCACATCTAGCATTCTCGCTTGCGCGAAAACGCCGTCGGTAACCAACCCCTCAGCAGAGGGTGTTCAAAACTGGACAGGGAACCGGAGGGACCGCACTTCCTAGCCATCCTGGCGAAGGTGCAGGACAGGAAGCAGGCGCTGCCAGGCTCAAGGCGGACCCACTATGGCCTCGGCCACGGAAAGGCCTCCGTAGGGGAATCCCCTCGGTCCAGAATCTCCGTGAGGGGATACCTGGCCTGTTTAGAAACGGGTTCAAGCTTCATCCCGGTGGACTCCGAGATGAGCCGAAGCAATCCTAGGAAGGATGAAGGGCTATCGCCCACAGACTGTCCTCCTGAGGACTCCAAGTCCACTCGCCTGGAGAAAAGGGAGGAACCATCCTCGGACTCGGAAGAGTCTTTAAAGAGCTGCCTCAGGCCTGAGCCACCCTCCACCTGCCAAGGTTTATCAGGAGTGAGGGTGACAGACAGCCTATGGGGCAGATCCTGAGCCGACCGAGAATCTTTGGTCGGAGCCCCAACCAACTGCTGTGGAAGCGGAGGTTCCACCGGAATAGGTGGGGCAGCTGGAATTGGCCGAACAACCGGCCTGGGAACAGGCTCCTCGGCTACAACGAGGGGTTGTTTCGGCCGCTCCAGTGACAGCCACTTAATGGCCGGGGAAGACGACGGCGTCGACTTACTTCCGGTGAGAAGGAGCTGTTGCCACATGAGTTCCTCATACCTCCGACGTAACTTGCGCCGAAGCCTCCCCTCGTCCGAGGAGGAGGAACAGGATGAGCGGTGGCGCCGCTTGCCGCGGTGCCGAGACCACCTATGCCGGCGGGATCGGCTGGACCGCGAAGACGTCCGCGACTGAGACCGAGAACCTCGGCTGGGCCGAGGGCGGTGCGAGGGAGGTGGCGCGGAAATCGACACTCCCCACCGGTTGGACGCCAGTTACCACGGCAGCTCGGAACCGGAGGCACGGACGACCGATGGGATCCCCAACTCCCACGGGGAACCGGGAGAGAGGATTCTCAGCTTCTCCAGCCGACAACCCGTCCAATGGGTCGAGAAAAATCTTGACCGCGTCGACGGAGTCTCGGTCAACTGGCTTGACGGGGACACCGCGAAACCAGTGGCCAAAGCTGAGGGGTTGGACCGAAGTAGACGGCCGACAACTAGGGGAGAGGGATCTTTCCCGCTCCCAAGAGCGTCGACGGTGAGACTCACCCTTGCTCTTTTTAGACTGAGAAAACGGCCCAGAAGAAGTTGGACCCTCACCCTTTGTCGAGAGGGTCAGACAAAGCTCCTTAAAAGAAGCTGAATAAGAGGCACCGAGAGATAGCGGTACAAAAGCCGCAGCCGAGGTAGAAGCAGCCCGCGCCGCCTCCTCTTCGAGGGCGATCATCTGCTCGAGCTGATCCACCGAGCCCGCCGCCGCGGACACCGCTGACCGGGCCTCTTTTGATTTAACTGGAGGAAATCTTTTCTCGGGACGCCCTAGTTGTAAACGGGCCGCACGGTCTTCGAGGACGTAGGCCGAAAAGGAAGAGCACAGGTCGCAGGCCTGCGGGTCGTGCTCAAGGCCCAAGCAGTAAACACACGTGGAGTGCAGATCTGTCCGAGACATCTTCTGCCCGCAAGGGCATCTCCGGAAACCGGGAGTCGATTTGTCCATCGCAGCCGTGAGGGAAAGAAGACCGAAGTCTTTAGCAAAAACTTTTTAATTTTCGAAAATCCGAAAAAAACAGGAACTAGTCTTACATGCAGAGCGTTAGGAAGGGAACCTGAGCTTCCAAGCGGTAAGGAAGATCTGGCGTCATGGGGCGGAGCCGAGTGTTTTACCACCCGGGTGGGTGGGAGGAGCCAGCTTGAAGACCTTCCAGCAAGATTTAAAGCGGCAAGGAACCTGCCAATAAGTGTGGATGAACAACATATCCATGTCCCTAGAAGTTTCTTTATGCCTTCCCTCTCATTCAGAGTTTTCTGTTGAAGATATTGGCCAAGGGGGCCTGGATGTTTCTAATTGCCCCATTGTGGCCTCGGCAGATTTGGTTCCCACTACTTCAGCAGTTGTCCTCAGAACCTCCAATTCCGCTGCCAGTATGCTCGCAGTTGCTGTCCCAGAATCAGGGTGCACTGGTCCGTCCACACCTCAGGTCTTGTACCTTCATGCTTGGCTCCTGCAGACGTAGCAAAATCCAGGTATGAGGTCTCCCAGGAGGTGGCAGAACTCCTCATCTCGGCGAGGAAACCCTCTACTCGCTCCACTTCTGCCATGAAGTGGAAGCATTTCTGCTTATGGTCATCGTCTCACTGTCTGGACACCCTTACTTTTCCGGTGAACTCAGCTTTGCAGTATCTCCTCTCCTTATACTAATAAGGCTTGAGCTACTCTTCAATAAAGGTGCACATGTGGGCCATTTCTGCCCATCATGTCATCTTGGGGGATACAGCCTTAGCCCTACTGGATGTGGCCCGCACCTTTTTACGGGGTATTCTACATGTGAGACCTCCCATTAGAGATCCTATCCCTCCCTGATATCTGTTTATGTTGGAGAAGCTCACTCCCCCCCACCCCCATTGAGCCAGCGGCTGACTGCGAGCTGCATTACCCTTCCTGGAAGGTTTATTTTTTAGTTGCTGTTACCTCAGCTTGAAGAGTTTCCGAGCTCCAGACTCTGATGTGTAAACAGCCTTATTTGGTTTTCCACAGGGAAAGGGTTTCCCTTTGAACAAATCATAAGTTCCTTCCTAAAGTGGTCTCTGAGTTGACCCTCAACCAGTCGGTTGACCTTCCAATTTATTTTTCTTCTCCTTCCAATAGGGAATAAGCTCTTCTTTACACACTGGATGTTCACAGGGCGCTGAGGTACTACCTCAAGCTCAGAGCTACACACCATAAATCAGAGCAGCTGTTTGTGGCCTTTGCCCCACAGAACTTGGGCAAACTGGTGTCCAAACAGACTATTTCTAAGTGGCTTGTCCACTGCATTGTTTTTTGCTATGAGAAGCACAACAAACCCCTTCCGGGCCTGGTAAGGGGTCACTCCACCAGGGGAGTCTCGGCTTCCTTTGCCGCCCTGAAGAATGTCTCTGTAAGAGACATATGTACGGCAGCCACCTGGAATTCTGTGCACACATTTGTGAAGCACTATAGCCTGGACATTGCATCCAGACGCTGTGCCGGTTTTGGCTTGGCAGTTCTTCAGGGACTCCTGTTCTGACTTGCTGTGTTGTCAGCTCTATTACTATCCTTCCTCCTCCCGGGGTAAGTCATCTCCTTGGCGCAGGACTGCTTGGGATTCAGTCCTAATGGTTATAGCCTGCTGCAAGAGCTCTCACTTTAAGTAAGACAGTACAGTTACGCAAGAACTTACCGCAACAGTAGATCTTCGAGAGGAGCTCTTGCAGCAGGCATTGCTTTCCCGCCCTCCATCCCCCAGTGAGGTGTTCTTCACATATTCTTCAGGCTTCACTCGGTCCTCTTGCTGGGACCTGTTCGTGGGTCTTAGCGGTGGAGCTGGGTCCACCCCCTTTTTGTACCGTGACCGATGTCGGGGTGGGGCTGACATCAGGGGGTGGTCCCTGCTGGGTAATGCTAGCTAAGATTTTTTTCCGGTGGGTCCTAAGGCCTGCAGCATTAGTCCTAATGGTTATAGCCTGCTGCAAGAGCTCCACTCGAAGATCTACTGTTATTCTAAGCTCTTACGTAACTGCACTTTTCTGCTTGCTCCCTTTCTGCATCCCCATATCTGGTCCCCTCTGCTGCAGCAGCTGGCACTGGAGCCCACATATCATATTACCCCTGCCCCTTCACCACGATCTTCCATCCCAGAAGAAGGGCACCCTGGTTCATCCGGGGCTCAGATCCCTTCTTCTGCATGTGTGGCACCTGCGGAAGTAGCCATGTCACATTTTGAAGACTGCAATGACTCAGGTCCTGATGTGAGACCAGAAAGCCATCGACTATAACTACTTATGCCACAACATAGAAAAGATTCTCCATTTGGACTGAACACTTTTTATCATCCTGTGCCACAGGTGATAGAATACCTATTGTATCTATTTATCTGATCTGTTCTTCCTTGAAAGTCCATTTAACTGGACTATAGTTTCTAAACATCTTTCTAAATGGTTTGCAAACTGCATTTTGTTCATTTACTTAGATAACAAACCACTTCCAAATTCCAGGGGAAGTGAAGGGTCACTTCACTAGAGACATGGCCGCTTCAGCTGCTTGTTTCAGGAATGTGTCAGTCACTGATATATCATCATATGAGTGTGTGTGTATATATATATATATATATATATATATATATATATATATATATATATATATATATATAGATAGATAGATAGAGAGAGAGAAGCACTGTCCGTGCTTTTAACAAGCATTACAGTCTGGACATCGCCTCTAGGCACAGGGCTGGCTGTGGACTAGCTGTCCTACAAGGCCTCCTGCCCCAATTTGTTAATGGGGACTGAAGACTTTTTGGCATCCCATGCTTCAGTCTTTGAGAGCCTTTTGTTTTTGGCTGTGGCATTCAGTCCTACAATTAAAACGTTTCCGCATGAATCCTCGATATAATAGCATAGTTACAGAAAAAAACAACTGTAACAGTAGATCTTTGAGAGGCTCCTGCCGTAGGTGACATTTTCACTCCCACCTTCCCCCAGCTTCTGCATCCTCTTATTTCATGGAATTTTTTTCAGCGGTTCCAGGCTCCCGGCGCTGACTCCTTTCTCTCATCATCTTGCTGTGTCTTCCATCAAAAGAACTGGATGGCGGGCCAACCCCTTTGTCATACTTACAATAACATCCGGTCACGTGACATATGGGGCAGTTACCTTAGACATTTCTGTGAAAGGTTTTCCATGTGGTCCTGATGCCAGGGTGTTCAGTCCTACAAGTAAAGACCTGATGCCCGAAGCTCTCAATATAGTGTTATGGAAAGGTCTTGCGTAACCTGTACTTTCCAACTATTAGCCAGTGCACATGTGTAATGAATGTTGTAATTTTATTGAAATTGTCAAGTTTTTTTTACATGACATTAATTTCACTGTGTATAAAAAGCAACATCACTTTGCATGATGTAATTTTTACATTAAATAAAATATATAGCCACCAGCAGTAATGATTCACGGTTTACTGTATATTTGAAGTATGTAGGGGAAATATGAGCACACAACACTATTTTTATACACTGCAAAACCTATATAGTTCCAATCTCTCAATCTTTATTATCATTCAGAGTACTGTCTCATCTCAATCTCGCTGTCTGAGTGACACTATTATCATCTTTGGATGGAAAATACTTGATGTTCAGATAATCGTGATTTCAGAGTGACCAACTACCCTACACATCAGACACAAAAACAGCTGCATTTCCCCATCTTCTAAACTTGTACTCTGAACTCCTTCTCTCTCTCTGAGTGGCAGTCTCGTGCAATTTCTGAACTACCAGTCCATGCTGCTTTCTATCTCTATTTTCTGTCTCATCTCTTTCATTCTGGATGGCCTCACTGTCTTGCTGTCTCTGACATTTCGACATTGCTGCTCTATCCAATCTCATTTAGGATGCTGATTCCTTAGTCCCGGGTGTCTGTTAGAATAAATAAAAGTGTCAAATATTAAACGATGTAAAACACATTAACACAACATTTCTAACTATACATTGACCTCACATCATCTCCAATTAAACTAAGGACAAAAGCACCACTATACAAATAACTCGTTAAAATAGGTCATGCAACGTACTCTGTACCAGCCATACCGTGAATCATGGATAACATATAAATCATTAGGTACTCAACCCAATGGTTCTGCAGTAAATAATACAAACAATCTTGACTAGTGCAAGTAACTGGTGATGGTATGTTCTTCAGGGTTTGAAAACACTATAAAATTTAATTAGCAATAAAATTTGTTGCTTTTGTGTTTTTATTATTACTCCATGTATTTCTGAGTCTCTTATTTTTGGAGTGGCTGCTTGCTGCCCCCACCCATCAGCGACACAGTGCAATTGTACAGCCTGTGTGTACTGAAAAAGCAAAGTACCCGAACTACTGCCACATGGGCTGCCTACTTTCCCTATGGACTAGCTGCACTTCCCTGCTCAGCCAGAACTTCTAATGTTTGGCAGTATGCCTGTCTTTGTTTTATCTCTTGACCTGGCTGTGGTGAGCAGTTAACACACCCTGTGAATTTAATTTAAGGGCGAGACATACAAAACCATTGCACAGGCTCACTGATACTGAGGCTGACACTTGACAGGGTAGTAGTAATCAGGGCAGCATGCTGTGACATGTCCAGTTTCCTTCTGTTGTGCGCCCACCACTTTCACATATATATATATATTTTTTCCACAATACTCCTGCTCCTACATCTGTGGAGCAGGCAGCAAGTTGTCCGGGCACCTGGCCTATCCAGCAACACGCTCTCCTCCACACAGGCGGGCACACAAAGCCCCCCAGCCACGGGGGACTTGGATCCTGATATGGAGGGGTGGGCATGCAATTCTCTTTCCCAGGGATGTGGTGAATGGCCATCAGCTGCCACGAACCCCTGGAAATTTTCTGCCTGGATTTTTCTCCCTCAGAGCTGGACATGCAATGATGTCCGCGCACAACGTGCCACAGCCATCTGCGCTCCCACCCTCAACAGTGCATGCTACTACCAGTACCCCTGGCCTCCTCCAGGTGCCACTGAAACATAGAAACATAGAATTTGATGGCAGATAAGGACCGCTTGGCCCACCTAGTCTGCCCATTTTCCTACCTAACAGATAAGCTGCAGATCCTAGTTAACCAACAGCTTACTTCCTCCTACCCCCCACTAGGACTGCCATATGCCTGTCCCATGCATTCTTGAAGTCCCCCACTGTTCTTGACTCCACAACCTCCTCAGGGAGGCTGTTCCATGCATCCACAACCCTCTCAGTGAAAAAATACTTCTTCACATTACCTCTGAGCCATTCCCCCTCTATCTTCAAATTATGCCCCCTTGTTCTTGCACATCTCCTTTTCTGGAAGATGCTACCCTCTTGGACTTTGTTAATTCCCTTGAGGTACTTGAAAGTTTCTATCATGTCTCCTCTCTCCCTTCTTTCCTCAAGGGTATACATATTAAGCTCCTTTAGTCTTTCTTCGTATGTCTTCTGGTGCAGACCCTGCACCATTTTGGTTGCCCTCCTCCGGACAGCCTCCACTCTGTCTATGCCTTTGCGGAGATGGGGTCTCTAGAACTGCACACAGTACTCCAGATGGGGTCTCACCAACTGTCTGTACAGAGGGATAACAACTTCCTGTTTTCTACTATTGATGCCTCTTCCTATGCATCCCAGTATCACCCCAGCCTTCCTTACACAGCCTTCTCACATTGCTTGCCCACCTTTGGTCATCTGAAAATAATTACCCCAGGTCCCTTTCTATTTTACTGTCGCCGTATCTCACCTCCCATTGTGTACGCCCCTGGGTTTTTGTTTCCTATGTGCATTACCTTGCACTTCTTTGCACTGAATCTGAGCTGCCATACATTTGACCATTCCTCCAACCTTGCCAAGTCCTTCTCATCCTTCCACTCCATCTTGTGCATCAACCCTGTTGCAGATCTTTGTGTCATCTGCAAAGAGCATACTTTTCCTTCCAGTTCCTCTGCAATATCACTTATAAGACATCAAAAGGGGCCGGTCCCAGTACTGACCTCTGGTTCCCCGCTAGTAACCCTCCTTTCTTCACTGTGTACCCATTTAGTACTACCCTTGCGTCCTGTTGTCTCAGCCAATTTTTATCCAGGCTACCACCTTGGGACCACTCCAAGGCTGGCTATCTTGTGTATTAATCTTTGTGTGGGACTGTATCAAATGCCTTGCTAAAATCTAGGCAGGCCATATCCACAGCCCCTCCCTGGTCTACTACATTGGTCACCCAGTCAAAGATATCTATTAGATTCGTCTGACACGACCTTCCCATCGTGAATCCATGCTGCCTTGGGTCCTGTGCCCCACTGGCCTCTAGGTACTCAACAGTTCTTTCCTTGAGAAGTGATTCCATCATTTTCCCTACCATTGAGGTCAAACTAACTGGTCTGTAGTTTCCTGCCTCTGTCATGCTCCCACTTTTGTGAAGAGGAATCACATCTGCCCTCCTCCAGTCCTCGGGTACCACCCCATCCTCCCATGATTTGTTAAAGAGAGTAGTCAGCGTGTCACTAGTTCTACCCTTAGTTCTTTTGGAATTCTTGGGTGAATCCCATCAGGCCCCATTGCTTTGTCCACCTTCAATTTTATTAGTTCTTTCAGAACCCTTTCTTCTGTAAATGGACTAGTATCAACCCTACGTCTTCAGAGTGTTCTCTTGTTTGGTTTGTTAACTTCCCTCCTCTTCCTTTGTGAATACTGAGCAGAAATATTCGTTCAGTATCCCTGCTTTTCACTGTCACCCTCTACCCACATTCCCTCTCCTTTATTAAGCTTCAATATCCTTCCTTTGGTCTTTTTCACTCCCTAATGTACCTATAAAAGGTCTTATCCCCCTTCTTAACAGAATTGGCTATCCTTTCCTCAGTTTGGGCCTTTGCTATTCTGACTGCCTTCCAGCCTCTTTCTGCTTTAATTGATAAAGTTCTCTGTCCTGCTCCTTCTGTGTTTCCTTATATTTCCTGAATACTATCCTTTCTCTTTAACCTTCCCTGCCACCTCTTTTGAGAACCATAACGGTTTTCCCTTCGTTGTGTTTTATTGATTTGCTTTACACAAAGGCTTGTTGCCTCTGTGATGGCTGTTTTGATCACTCCCATTGTTCCTCCACCCTCCTTCTAGCCTGTTTGCTAGTGCTTTTCTGAGGCACTCTCTCATTTTCCCAAAGTCAGCCCTCCTAAAGTCCAGTACTCTTGCTTTTGTATGGCTTAATTGTATGGCTGTGTTTATCGTGAACCACACTGTTTGGTGGTCGCTTGTTCCCAGATGGCTACCCACTTCTAAATCTGAGATTCTTTCTCCATCCCCATTTGAGAGTACCAGGTCTAAGACTGTTCCTTCCCTAGTGGGTTCCAATACTAGCTGTCTGAGGCATGCCCCCTGTAGGGCATCAAGAATGACCCTGCTCTTGGATGTGCCTGCAGCAAAGGTGCTCCAATTAACATCTGGCATATTCAGGTCCCCCATCAACAATATCTCCCCTTTTTCTGCCTATCTAAGAAAGCCTTCTATCATTTCCTTGTCCATTTCCTCACCCTGAGATTGGGGTCTATATACAACCCCATGCGGATTGTGGTGCCATTTCCTGTCTCCAGGGTGACCCACAGTGCCTCATCTGCTCCCTGTTTTCACTTTAGTTCTGATACTTTGATCCCTTCCTTTACATAGAGAGCTACTCCTCCTCCTCTTTTACCCTCCCTGTCCCTCCTATAGATTGTGTATCCTGGTATGCTGACATTCCAGTCATGGTTCTCTGTGTACCATGTTTCTGTGACTGCCACAATATCCAGGCAACCCTCTTCCATCAAGGAGACTAGTTCAGGGAGCTTGTTACACAGACCACGGGCACTGGTACTCATCACCCTCCACTTTTTGATAGCCTTAACCCCCTTTTAGCTCCATTTCTGTCCTTACTGCCTTTGCCTTTTTTACATTTAAATCTGTTCCGCTTCCTAATAACTTCTGTACCTTGGTGTTTACCCCCACTAATTACCATGTTTTGTGGAGGCCTGGATTTCCGTTCCTTTCCAGTGCCTCCCTTGGCTAGTTTAAATGCTTGCCAATGAAGCATTTAAACCTCTCACCAAGGATCCTGGTCTCCCGGGAGAGATGCAGACCATCTCCACCAGCAGAGTCTGCATCCTCCCGTGGCTCCCCAGTCCCCAATGAAGCCAAAACCCTGAGCTCCACACCAGTTTTTCAACCACTCATTGAATTCCTGGTGAGAAGTGCCTAACATCTCCCTTGCCATAGACAGGCAGCACCTCCGAGAAGGTTATCGTATGCGCTACTTGTCTAAGGTCCCTTCCCAACTCTACAAACTCCTCTTGCACTGCTGTGATCCCATTCCTAACCAGGTCATTTGTCCCTAGGTGGACAATGACATCCAGCTCCCTCCCTCGTGAAGCTCCTCCCACGATCCTGAGGATTCACTTCCTGTCCCTCCAAGCCATGGCGCCAGGAATGCACCTTACCTCCCTTTCCCCTTCCTCCCCCATTTCTACCCCCCTAATGATTGAGTCCCCCACCAGGAGTAGTTTCCTTCCCCTGTGGGGTCCCATGCCACCTTCCTGTGGGTCTCCTTTGTGAAGGTTCCCAGCATCCTCCTTGGTCTCCACTGCAGGTGCCTCCATAGAGGAACCACTATCCACCAGAAGAGCGAATGAATTGTGGAGAGCTACAGCTGGAGGGATGCAACTCTGTTCCACCACCCTCTCCCTCCTTGAGCCCACCCTGGTCCAGCCTCTCCTCTTTCTTGGCAACCTCTGAGGTGCTGGCATTGGCCCTGGTGGTCCCGGGGGGGGGTTCATAAATTCTAGCCAGGTCAGCCTGGAGACGGGCAACCTCCTCTCTCAGACCAGAGAGGTGCCTGCAAATAGGGCAGCATCACAGCCTCCAGAATGTCTCCCGGAACACTGCCATCCCACAGCTATTGCACTGCACCATTCCTTTCATGTCTTATTTTGTGTCCTCTCTACTGTTTCTCTGGATACTTATTCTCTCCTCTCCTTACAACTCTCACCCTTCCTGTTCTGGGACAGCAACTTCCTATCTTCTTCAGTAGCCTCCTTCTTCCTTGCTGCAGAGTGATGTGACCCCCTTCCCCACCCCAGAGTGAGGAGAGCTGTCTTCCCTCTTCTCTGCCAACCCATGAAGGCAGAGTCTGCTCCTGAACCCAGATTGACAGTGTTCCCGCACAGCACCTCAACGCTCAGTGCCACCAGGCCAGCCCGCCATTCAGTTCCAATTATCCTGTGGTATTTGGCATGGTGTCACGGATTAACACACACGGTGCCAGCAGGCAAATTGGCCTTCGGCCTTGACTCATGATGCACCTTGAATGCTTTAAATAGAATTACATCACACCTTGTTGGTGAGTTATTGCTAACATAACAATACATATAAAAAATACTATTAGAAGCACATTGCAATAAGGAACCACAGGGTATGTGTAGAGGACTAACTGAAATGCACATCCAGGCGCTGCAATGAGGGCACTTGGCCTGCGGCCTCATGTCTCTTGGCACTCCAAGGTGTGAGTTCATACCCAGTAACATCACACCCTGTCAAGGGTCATTGCTTACAATTACATACAATTTACTAAAATTACCCATTACAGAATTCTAGGGGCATGTTATGGGTTAATGCCCCATATCGGATGGTAAAGGAAACACGATCTATGCCTCGTACCCCACTGTCACTCAGTACCACACTCCTATCATGCCTTTTTGCTAAATTAATTAAAAAAAATTAAATTAACAATAAATCCTACGTTTATTGGGCCACTGATTGCTATACTTATCAGGCTAAAAACAATATGATCTTAATTTCTGCCAGCACATCAAGGGTTAAAACAAATTACGAATGATCTTTGGATCATTAACTCTTCATAAAAATATTCAAGTGGAGATAATTTTCAAAACTGTAAGACTTGTGAACAAATAATAAAAATATATATGAGATGTAAAAAGGTAAAATGGAAGCTTGTAGTGGAGTTTTCCATAGGAAAATTACTCCTCACAACCATGTTTGAAGCTCGATATCTCAAATACTGATCGCAAGATTGACTCCGAAAAAATTGGGTATAGTTATTGATGGTTGTTTAAACAAATTATTATATAACTAAAATATATAGACTATCACGATCTCTGATATATTACATCAAATATGGTAGTATAGGCAATTTCTGCACTTTCGAAATTGACTTTTAATGCAAAAAATCACTTTTCAGAGCTATTAATCGTATACTTAATTTAAGATGAATAATATCTATCAATGTTTATTAAATCTGTATATATTACAATATATTAAGCTATAACAGGATATCCATTAATGATTTGTGTTTAGTAACATACTAGCAAACTACACAGATTACACATTGGGAATTTTCATGTTAAAACTGTAAATCAGCATTAATAAAAATGACCATAACTCACAAACTATTATGGGTACAGACAAAAGTAAGGTATCATTTTAAATGCATTATCCTGGTGTATTATTCTGAAAAATCTGGAACAGTTTAGACAATTTCTAAAAAAAATCATTACTGGTACCTACTGTATTCATATCCACCACTTCCTAAGTTAGGCCATTCCATGCATCCACCACCCTTTCTGGGAAAAAGAACTTTCTCACATTCCCCCTTAATCAGCCTCCCTCTAATCCTTCCCTGGTTAAACGGTTTCCCCTCATAGTGGCTAGCTACTCACACAGGTCTTTAACAGGCTGCATTTCACCTCCAGTCTGCTGCAAGTGTGCTTAATACCCCTGAATGTCCTCAGTTATTTTTTGCCATATCCGTACCAAAAATTAGAGTGCGCTAACCATAGGATTCCTTGGAGTGCCTACAGCAGCCTGTTTAGTGCCAAAACTACTGCAAAGTATTTTATTTTTCATTTTAATATACTGAGAGAGTACCTTTGAGCACAGGTGCTCACTTACAAAGACTTCACGTCAACAGAACAAAAAAATGATTACAGCACTTCCAATGGAACATAGTCAATACAAACACAACACGCAACAGGGTGAGTAGGACACGATTAAGTCAACTGTTACGCTACTGTGTGGTGTTTTAGGACCTTCAATGCATGATTTCCACAAGTGCAACTGGAGCTGGGGCAGAGGGCTGCATGCAAACCTTTTTTAAACTGAGTAATGTTTGGCAGTCTAGGGACAGATTCATGTAGTTCGTTCACAGCAAAGGAGCGACTCCCTAGATTGCTAGAGCAGATCGGAATATGCTTCGGTTTCGGACGAGCAACTGGCCTGGGCTTGGGCGCCTCGACGATAGCGAGGGGTTGCTTTGGCCACTTCGGTGACAGCCACTTGATGGCCGGGGAAGGCGACGGCTTGCTCCCAGACAGAAGTAACTGCTGCCACATGAGGTCCGTGTAGTGTCGACACAACTTGCGCTGAAGCCTCTCCTCTTCCAAGGAGGAAGACGAGGATGAGCGGTGGCGCCGCTTACTTCACTGCCGAGACCGCCGATGTTGGCAGGATCGGCTGGACAGAGAGGATGTTAGAGACAGAGATCCTCGGTGTTTCCGAGGAGGGTTCTGGGGTAGGGCGGAGAAAACCCGTGCTCTCCTCTCGGCTCAGCAGCCTGAACCATGGACTCTGGCACCGGAAGCACAGACAAGTCCTCGGTCTCCTCAGTCTCCACCGGGGGGACCGGTGAAGGAGAGTTGTCGGCTTCGCCAGTCGACAAACCGTCCGACGGGTCGGGAAAAGTCTCAACTGCAACGACGGGTGCCTCAGCCGGCTGACCTGATGGGGACACCGTGAAGCCAGTGGCTGAAGCTGAAACATCGACCGAAGTAGAAGGTTGACTGCTCAGGAAAAGGGGACCTCTCCCGCTCCCAGGAACGTTGACGATGGGACTTACCCTTAGTGTCCTTCTTCTTGGACCGACAGGAATGTCCCAATGGCCCCTCTCCCTTAGTGGAAAGGGATTGGCAAAGCGCCATGAAGGAAGCTGAATAGGAGGATCCCAAAGAGAGCAGGATAAATGCCACGACCGAGGAAGAAGATGATGCAGCCTGGGCCGCTTCTTCCTCGAGGGCGATCATCTGCTTGAGCTGCTCTGCCGAGCCAGCCGCGGACACCGCCCAACGAGCCTCCTTGGACTTCACCGGCGGATAATGTTTCTCGGGGCGCCTCAGTTATAAACAGGCAGCACGGCCTTCCAGGACGTTGGCAGAGAAGGAAGAGCATAACTCGCAGGCCTGCGGGTCGTGCTCAAGGCCAAGGCAGTAGACGCATGTGGAGTGCGGATCCGTCCGAGACATCATCTTCCCGCATGGGGTCCTCCGAAATCCAGGAGTCTATTTGTCCATCGCAGCCATGAGGGAGAAATTAGACCGAAGTCTTGAAAATTTTAAAATTAGTTTTGGGCGAACCAAAGAATTAGGATCCAGTCTATACACAGAGCGTTAAGGAGGGAACCTGAGCTTCCAAGCAGTAAGGAAGATCTGGAGTCATGGGGCGGAGCCGAGAGTTTACCACCCGGGTGGGTGGGAGAAGCCAGCTTGAAGACCTTCCGGCAAGATTTAAAGCGGCAAGGGTACCTGCCAGAGAGTGTGGATGAACAACATATCCATGTCCCTAGAACAAATGGTACATAGCATACAACAGGCGAGTACTAGAATACCCTGTCAGATAGTATTGTATGACAGTCAGAGGTATGCAGAAGGAGGCAGAGGGTGAAGGGAACCGGCCGAGCTGAAAAAAAGTAGGAAGAAGTGTGGTAGCTAGCGAGGGAGGAGGAGGATAGGCTATGGGGAAGGTACAGGGGTAGGAGAAAGCTAAGCAGGGAATGGTAAGTGCTAGTACTGGCCTACGGGGGCAGATGATAGAGGGTGCAGGCTAAGTGCAGCACGGCTGGGCACCACAAGGGCTTAGCAGTAGCAATCACAGGCAGCACTTGTAAGAAGTTGATATCCTAGTTTGCACTTGAACTACAGCTGAACAAGGCCCTGTCCCATTTGTGTAAAACTGTATGCCTCATCACTCAATGCTCACCAACCTATCACCTCCACAAGCCATATAAAACTACAAACAGGTATCTGTCCCTATCTCTGAGATCAAAAAAAGGGGCAGAGGACACTGCAGAGCAGGAAAGTACAGTTACGTAAGAACTTACCGTAACAGTAGATCTTCAAAAGAGGCTCTTGCAGTAGGTAATTACATACAGGACTGACGCCGGCCGGCAGCAGGACCCCACAGAAAAATTTCTAGCTAGCAGACCCTGGCGAGGGACCGCCCCCATGTCAGGTGACTGGCGTCAGATGACGTCGGTATGAAGGGGAGGTCCCTGATGCCCGCCTTCCAGTTCTTTCCCACCACAGGACGAAAGGGCCCGGACGAGAGAGGAGCAGATGTTCCCTTAATGGAAAAAGGGCTGAAAAAGCCCAGGGGGATGGAGGGCGGGAAGGTATTACCTACTGCAAGAGCCTCTCTCGAAGATCTACTGTTACGGTAAGTTCTTACGTAACTGTACTACCTTACTTCGAGAGGGCTCTTGCAGTAGGTAATTACATATAGGACAGAATCCCAAGCAGTCTGGAATAAAGAGAGGCACCGGGAGGAGGAACTACTCTCAAGAGCAGTAAGCTGAGCAAGCCTCAGGAAAGGAGGCCTTGCAAAACAGCTAGCCCGAAGCCTGCTCTACGGCGAGAGGCAATGTCCAAACTGTAGTGCTTGGTAAAGGTATGGGCGGATGTCCAGGTGGCAGCAGCACAAATGTCTGCAGCAGACACATTCTTGAAGCAAGCCGCTGAGGCTGCTCTGGTGGAGTGACCTCTGACTTGACCCGGGAGGGTTTTGTTGCATTTGTCATAACAGAAAGTAATGCAGTGAGCCAACCACTTTGATAGGCATTGCTTGGAAACAGCATTGCCTTCCCTTTTCGGAGCAAAGGAGACAAATAATTGGTCGTTTTTTCTGAGATCCTTCGTCCTGTTGGTGTAGTAGCTTACAATATGGTGAGCATCCATAGTGTGGAGTAAGTACTCCCCTTGGTTAGAATGCTGCGAGAAAAAGGCAGGTAACTCTGTAGACTGATTTAGAGTAGACTCAACTACCACCTTTGGGAGAAACTTAGGGTTCGTGCGAAGAGCAACCCGTTCTTTGTGAAAAATCAAATATGGGGTTTTGCACATCAGGGCCTGGAGCTCAGAAATTCTCAGAGCTGAAGTAATGGCCACTAGAAAATGAGTCTTCAACAACAAAAATTTCAACTCCGAAGAAGCTGTGGACTCGAAAGGTGGAAGAGTCAGTTTCTCGAGAACGAAGTTCAATTCCCAAGGTAGATCGAGGTAGACGAATGGAGGCCTCAAATGTAGGACCCCTCTGAGAAAGGTTTTAAAGACCTCCAATTGAGTGAAGGATTTGTCTGCCAAGGGAATATGGTAAGCCGAAATGGCTGCCAAATGCAACTTCAGAGAAGAATGGCTGCGACCCAGGTCAAAGAGATGCCACAGGTACTCCAACAGAAGGTCTACTGGGCAGGAAAAGGGTTCCAGGTTCTTGGAAGAGGCCCAAATAGTGAATCTTTTCCACTTCATGGCATAAGTAGATCTGGTGGAGGGTTTTCTGGTCTCCACGAGGATCTCCGCCACTTGAGGGGACACCCCAAAACGGGAACGAGCGACGTCTGCAGAAGCCATGCATGCAGTTGAAGGGATTTGAGATCTGGGTGAACCAGGGTCCCTCGATCCTGAGTCAGATGGCCTCGAGACAGAGGTAGACAAAGAGGAGGATCCTCTAAGTATTTGTAGAAGAGAGAACCAAGTTTGCCTGGGCCAAAAAGGAGCAATCAGGATCATTCTTGCTCCCTCCAAGACTAGTTTGCGCAACACCCGAGGGTTAAGAGGAATTGGGGGAAAAGCATAGACAAATCTGTCCTTCCAGTCTAGAGACAAAGCGTAGTTCCAGAAAGTGCCTTGCTCTGAAACGAGCGAGCAAATTACAGGAAGTTTTGTGTTCAGGTGGGAGGCAAACAGGTCTATCTGGGGCTTTCCCCAATGGTGGAAGACGCTGTCTGTGACCCCTTGGTCCAGTTCCCACTCGTGAGCCAGGGCAGAAGAGTGGCTGAGCTTGTTCACCAGGGTGTTGTAGATTCCCGGAACGTGAACAGCCGTGAGATGAAGGTTGTGCTGGTTTGCCCAATCCCAAATCCTCATTGCTTCCCTGCAAAGGGGGCAGGACCGAGTCCCTCCCTGTTTGTTGATGTACCGAACCACGCACATGTTGTCCACTTGGACGGCTAGGTGGCCGGCAGGATGTATTGGTGAAGGGCTTGGAGAGCGTACAACACAGCCCTGAGCTCGAGTATGTTGATGTGGACAGCTTGTTCTGGCTTGGACCAGGAGCCCTGAGTCTGATGAGGACCTAGGTGGGCTCCCCAGCCTTCCCCTGAGGCATCGGTAGTCACAGTCTGGGGGGGGACAAAATACAGGTTACTAACCTGTAAAAGGAGTTCCAGGAATGGTATATGTTGTTCATCCACACTTTCTGGCAGGTATCCTT
This sequence comes from Neoceratodus forsteri, assembly GCA_016271365.2. Lineage (NCBI taxonomy): Eukaryota > Metazoa > Chordata > Ceratodontiformes > Ceratodontidae > Neoceratodus > Neoceratodus forsteri. The sequence continues at coordinate 1,139,950,580 of CM028133.1, forward strand.
GCCGCTTTAAATCTTGCCGGAAGGTCTTCAAGCTGGCTCCTCCCACTCACCCGGATGGTAAAACCCTCAGCTTCGCCCCATGACGCCAGATCTGGCCCGCTGGAAGCTCAGGTGTGCGTCCAAGCTGGGGAGGTCGGGTGGATCGAGTGGATGAACAACATATACCATTCCTAGAACTCCTGTTACAGGTGAGTAACCTGTATTTCTAGGGACATGGATATGTTGTTCATCCACACTGTCTGGCAGACTCCTAGCAGTTCTCCAGGAAGAGGGAGGCAAGGCGCACACCCCCAATACTTACTTGGGAAATAAGGACTGGAGAACCGAGGCCCCAAAACCAGCATCCCGGCGTGACTCAAGGTCGATGTGGTAATGGGTAATAAAGGTGTGTGCTGACTTCTAGGTAGCAGCCCTGCAGATTTCCTGGATAGGAACATCCCTGGAAGCAGCCACCGATGCAGTGGTATGGCGGGAAAAATGAGCTCTTATCCCTTTGGGAGGCTCCATGCCTGCCAACCTGTAGCAGAGATCTATGCGGGAGGTGACCTACCTGCTTATCTTCCGCTTGGCTGCAGGTCTGCCAGGTGCGGCTTCAGCGTAGGTGACAAACAGCTGGCGAACCTCTCCCCGAACTTCAGCCGTGCGCTGCTTATAATGAGGCGACCCTTCTAGGGTCCAGAGTATGGAGCCTATACTCGGCCTCCGAGGTGGGATTGGGTAGAACACCGCAGAGTCAACACCTGGTTAAGGTGAAACTCTGACACCACCTTCGGAAGGAATTTCGGGTTGGGGCGCAGGATAACCTTGTCCCTGTTGAAGACCAGGTAAGGAGACTCGATGGAAAGCGCCTTGAGCTCTCCCATCCTTATGGCTGACGTGATAGCCACCAAGAAGGCGGTCTTCCACGACAGGTGAGAGATGTCACACCTGTGCATAGGTTTGAATGGCTTGCCCATGAACTTTGCCAATACCAGCAGAAGATCCCATGGAGGTGGAGGTTCACGCACCGGAGGGGATATGTGATCCAGGCCTTTGAAAAAGTGCCCGACCACCGTCTCCTGCACCACCGACTGCTTCCGGGCCCGTGCCTGGTAGGCAGAGATGGCTGCCAGGTGCACCTTTAGGGTCGTCGACCTAAGCCCTTGCTGAGAAAGGGACCATAGGTAGTCCAAGATGCTAGCCAAGGGACAGGAGGAAGGGTCCAGGCCCTTACCCTGAAACCAAATGGAAAATCTCTTCCATCTGAAGGCATAGCATTTTCTGATCGACTCCTTACGGGACGCCTCAACTACATTGAGGACCTCGTCGGAAAGACCCAAGGCCTGAAACTCTAGCCGCTCAGGAACCAGGCCGTCAGGTGCAGGGATTGAAGGTCCGGATAGAATACCTTCCCCTGGTTGACTGAGATCAGGTCCGGGCGAGCTGGAAGCTGCCTCAGGAGCCTGGAGCTGAGGCTGAGGAGATCTTGATACCAGCATTGGCGGGGCCAGTCTGGGGCTACCAGAATCACCTGCGCCTTGTCCCTCCTCGCCTTGAGAAGCATCTTGTGAATCAAGGGAAATGGGGGAAAGGCGCAGAAGAGGCCCGGGGTCCACGGCCTCGAGAAGGCATCCCCCCAGCAGCGAACCTTGCTGAGAGGGGCGGGCATGAAACAGCCTCAGTCTCAGATTCTCCCTGAGGCAAACAGGTCCACCTGAGGTGTGCCCCAGTGGGAGAACAGATCGTGTACTACCTCTGGCAGGAGAGACCACTTGTGGGATGCAGCCCCTATCCAGCTTAGGCATAGGCCAGAGTGTTGGAGGCTCCTGCCACGTGAATGGCTAGGAGATCCGCCTCCAGGCTGCGCACGAGTGACCAAATGCGGAGAGCTTCCTTGCACAGAGGCATGGAGCGCGTCCCACCCTGGCGGTTTAGGTAGTACATGGTCGTGGTATTGTCCGTCTGAACCAGAATCATTTGACCCCGTAGAAATGGAGCAAAGACAGTGAGGGCTAGACAAACTGCCCGAAGCTCCAGCAGGTTGATATGGCATCGGGACTCCCGAAGGGACCAGAGGCCATGCACTCTGTGTTCCCAGATGGACACCCCAACCCATCAGAGGCGATCGTCGCTAGAGAAACCGCCAGCTCGGACGGACAAACGGGATGCCTCCTGCAGATGACCTGAACGTCCACCACTGGAGAGCGCCCATCCCCTGGGTCAGTGTCACCGGCTGGTCCAACGGATCGCAGCGCTGTGACCACTGGCTGGCCAGTCCCCATTGTAGGGGACGCATGTGCCAGCGGGCCCAACGGACCACGCTGGTACAGACCGCCATGAGGCCCAGCAGGCGCAGGAAGTCCCAGGCTGGGCGCGATTGCCCAACCAAAAATGATTGGGCACAGGAGGAAAGAACCTTGGCCCTGTCCACCGGGAGCCGTGCTCTGGCTCAAAGAGAGTCGAGCTCTTCCCCGATGAACTGAATCACCTGCGTTGGCCCGAGTTCCGACTTGGCCTCATTGATGAGGAGGCCGATCTGAGAGCAGACCTGGACGGCCAGATCCCTGGACCACTCCACCTCCAGCCTGGAGGGGGCTGCTATCAGCCAATCGTCCAGGTAAGGGTACACCTGGACCCATCGGCGCCGCAGAAATGCTGTCACCACTGTCATGCATTTGGAGAAGACCCTGGGAGCAAGAGAATGGCTGAAGGGCATGGCTCAGAACTCGTAAAGGGATCCCTCTGCTCGAAAGCGGAGGAATCTCTGGTGGGAGGGACGGATGGACAGGGACGTAGAAGAATGTGTCCTGTAAATCCAGAGAACAGAACCACACGCCTCGTTCCAAGGATGGTATTATCTAAGCCGGAGTGACCATCCTGAAGGTCCGAGACCTTAGGAACTTGTTCAGGTCGTGCAGGTCGAGAATAGGGCGCCAGCCCCCCATCCGCTTTGGGACCAGGAAATACCTGGACACAAACCCCGGGTCTGGAGGAGGGTCCGCCACCTCTCTGATCACCTCTTTCTCGAGGAGCAGAGCGATGTCGGCTCGACAAGCCACCAATGAGGCTGCGGAACCCGAGGCCCCCTGGGGGGCGACAGCACGGAAGGGCGGAGCCTGCTCGAATTCCAGAGGCAGGCACTGACCTACCACTTCCAGCACCCACCGGTCCGTGGTGATAGCAGACCAGGCAGAAATGAAGTGGCGGAGCCATCTCCCCATGGGGGGAACCCAGGGGAGAGTGACGAGGCTGGGGGCGACACCCCTCAACCCGTCACTGGGCAGGCTTAGAGGAAGGACCAGCCGAGGGACCTCCTGGGCCTTTACCTCCTCAAGCTTACTCTGAGGAGGAAGCCTATAGCTGTAGTTTTTGATGCTATGGGCAAGCCTGCTGGCCCTGGTGCCACGCCAGATGTACCGTGGGCACAGAAGGGCAAAAGGGCTTGTTCTGTGATCTGCGGCCCTTGTCCCTCTGGGCGGAGGTGACAGAGTCCAGAGTGGCATTGGACTTTTCGATCCTCTGGAGGTGACCCTCCACTCCAGGGCCGAAGAGGTCGGTTCCTAGGAAGGGAACATCCACCAATTTATGCTGGGTATCCGTCGTGAAGGTGGATATCCTCAGCCATGCCCTACAGCGCATGGCCACTGCGGCCACGACCAACCTGGCACATGAATCACCGATGTCCAGAGCAGTCTGGAGCTGCTGCTTGGCCACTGCCCTGCCCTGGTCCCGCACCTGCTTGACCATTGTCTGCAAGTCAGCGGGAAGATGAGGGACAACCTCATCCAGGGAGCCCAACAGGGCATGAGAGAAGTGTGCCATCAGCACGGCCGAGCTGGTCTGACGAAGGCCAAGGGAGGACGCAGCATAGACTTTGCACCCGGCATAGTCCAATTTCTTGGATTCCTTGTCGGAAGGCTTGTCTACATCCCTGGCTCTTTTGGCACACCGGAAGATGCTGTCAGTGACCAACCCCTCAGCTGAGGGGTGCTCCGAGAAACCGGACAGGGAACCGGTAGGGACTGCATACTTCCTAGTCATCCTGCCCGAAGGTGCAGGACAGGAAGCAGGATGCTGCCAAAGCTCCAAGGCCGGGCAGACAATGGCCTCGGCCACCGGAAAGGCCTCCGTGGGTGAATCCCCTCGGTCCAGAATCTCCATTAGGGGATACTTGGCCCACTTGGATACGGGCTCGAGCTTCATCCCGGTGGATTCTGAGATGAGCCTAAGCAAACTCATAAAGGACGATGGGCTATCGTCCATCGACTGACCCTCTGAGGACTCCAGGTCAACATGCCTGGAGAACAGAGAGGAGGAGTCGTCGGACTCAGAAGAATCCGTGAAGAGCTGCCTTGGGCCTAAGCCACCCTCTACCTGCCAAGGACGGTCAGGAGTGAGGGTGACTGACAGCCTAAGGGGCAGGCCCTGTCCCGACCAAGAATGGTGAGTGGGGCCCCAACCTTTGGCTGTGGGCGGAGGTTCCACCAAAGCTCCGATGGGGCAGCGGTAGGTTTCGGCTGAACAACCCGGGACCCGGTGCCTCGACTAAAGCGAGGGTTGCCCGGCCTCTCAGTGACAACCACTTGATAACAACAAGAGGAAAGCACGCAGCGTCACTCCTCCGGTCAAAAGCAACTGTTGCCACATGAGGTCCCTACAACGCTAAACCAACCTCTTTAAACCCTCACCCATCCGAGGAGGAGGAAGAAGAGGACGAGCGGCGACGCCGCTGCTGCAGTAGTACCGAGACCGCCTTATGACGGGGGATCGGCTGGACCGAGAAGAGGTCCGAGACCGAGAACCTCGGTGTTTCCAAGGAGGGTTCTGGGCAGAGCGGGAACCTGCTCTCCCTCGGCTCAGCAGTTGTAACCGTGGACTCCACAACCGGAGGCACAGGCAAGCCCTTGGTCTCTCGATCTCCGAGAACCGGGAGTGAGGGGTTCAGCTTCGCTGGTCGACAACCCGTCTGATGGGTCAAGAAAAATCTCGACCGCGTCGACAGGAGTCTCTGCCGACTGACCTGACGGGGACGCTGTGAAGCCAGTGGCTGAAGCCGAAGACTTGACCGAAGTCGAGGGTCGACTGCTCAGTGAGGGGGACCTCTCCCGCTCCCAGAAGCGTCGACGGCGGGACTTACCCTTAGAGTCCTCCTTCTTGGACCAAGAGTAAGGTCCCGATGGCCCCTCTCCCTTGGTGGAAAGGGACCGACAGAGCTCCCTAAAAGAAGCCGAATAGGAGGAACCCAGAGGGAGCGGAATAAAAGCCGCGATAGAGGAAGAGGATGATGCAGCCTGCGCCGCCTCCTCCTCCTCCTCGAGGGCAATCATCTGCTCAAGCTGTTCAGCCGAGCCAGCCACCACGGAAAACCGCCCAACAGGCCTCCTTCGATTTTACCAGCGGGTAACGTTCTTCGGGATGCCCAAGTTGCAAACGGGCAGCGCGGTCTTCCAGGACGTTGGCCGAGAAGGAAGAGCACAGAACGCAGGCCTATGGGTCGTGCTCAAGGTCAAGGCAGTAAACACACGTGGAGTGCGGATCTGTCTGAGACATCTTCTGCCCGCATGGGCATCTCCGAAAGCCGGGAACCGATTTGTCCATCGCAGCCACAAGGGAAATAAAAGAACCAAGTTTTGAAAACCTCAAAGTTAAATTCGGAAAATCCGAAGAGTTAGGAACCAGTCTTGTATGCAGAGCGTTAAGGAGGGAATCTGAGCTTCCAAGCGGTAAGGAAGATCTGGCGTCATGGGGCAGAGCCAAGGGTTTTACCACCCGGGTGGGTGTGAGGAGCCAGCTTGAAGACCTTCCGGCAAGATTTAAAGTGCAAGGATACCTGTCAGAAAGTGTGGATGGACAACATATCCATGTCCCTGGAAAGAAAGGTACACCCCGAAACATGTTCTCTTGGGCCAGCCACCATTGCAAGTGGCGAAGCATCGGCGTGGAGAGTATAACTGGAAGATCCAGGTCGTCCACTAACTGATCCCATTGTGAGCACAGAGTCCACTGAGAAATTCTCATATGGAGCCGAGCGACGGGAACTGTCAGGATAGCAGCCGCCATAAGCCCCAGGAGGCAAAGAACCGACCTTGCTGGAACCCTCCTGTGAATAGACAGGAGGCTTATCTGGTCCTACAGGGAGGAAACCCTGTCCGGAGGCAGGAAGGCTTAGCCCTTGGTCGTGTCGAGGATTGCCCCAATGAACTGCAATCTCTGGGAAGGGATCAAATGCGACTTGGAATAGTTGATGGTAATATCCAGGCAGGCGAAAACCTGCTGGGTATGGGACAGGCAGCTCAGGAGTTCCTCCCTGGAAGAGGCCACCAGGAGCCAATCGTCCAGGTATGGGAAAACCTGAACTCCCTGGATACGGAGGTGGGCCGCTACCACAGCTAGGCATTTGGTGAACACCCGGGGGGCCGAGGAAAAGGCAAACGGGAGTGCCTTGAATTGGTAGTGGACCCCCTGAAAAGCAAACCAAAGGTATTTGCGGTTGGACAACCGAATGGAGATGTGCAGGTAAGCGTCCTGCATATCTAGGGCACACATCCATTGGCCTTGCCGAAGAAGGGGCAGAAGGCTCTTCAGAGAGAGCATTCTGAACCTTTTGTATTCCACAAAGAGATTCAGGGAACTGAGATCCAAGACTGGTCTGAGATCTCCCGTCTTCTTTGGGACCAGGAAGAAATGGGAATAGTAACCAGTCCCCTGTAAATGGAGTGGAACCGGTTCTATTGCCTGCTTCTGCAGAAGCGCAGTGATTTCTTCCTGGACCAAAGGAAAATGTTCCCTTGAATATGAGGACTTTGGGGAGGGGAGGGGTGGCGAGGTATTTTCTGAAGAAACTCTATTGAGTGTCCTCCTGCTATAAGCTGAGCACCCAAGAATCTGTCATTATCCTCTCCCAACCCAGAAGGTGGAGGGAAAACCTCCCTCCTACCAGTTCCCCCAGAACGTCCGGGGGCTGTGGGAGAGGAAAGGAGTCAGGTGGTGTGGGGCAGCGTCGAGGCTGAATCCCCCACTGCTTTTTTGGGCGGGGGGGCTTGGAAGTCATTGGGACCCGGCGTCTAGTGGCCTGCCTTCCCTGGGGTTTCATTTTTGACCGGCTCAGTTTGCAAAAGGGACGGCGCTGCTGCTGCTGGGGACGGTACATGGAAACAATTGATTTCAGAGCCGTCCCCTTCTCCTGCAAGTCAGAGATAATGTCCTTGACATCACCCCCGAAAAGCACAGAGCCTCAGAAAGGTGCATCTTGGATGGCCAATTGCACCTCCGGGACCAAACCTGACACACGGAGCCAGGCGAGACACCGCAAACCTACTGCAAAAGCCGAGCTCCGACCTGCAGTGTCCACTGCATCGTAGGCTGCCTGAACGATGTGGTGACTGGCCGAACGAGCAGAGCAGATGAGATCAGCCAATTCCTGCCTGAGAGGAGAGTCAGGCAGGGATCCCAATTTGGCTTCCATCTGAGTGAGGATAGCCTTTTTGTAGTCCCCCATGTGGCTGACATAATTCAGGGCCCTAATTCCCAGTGTGGAGGAGGTGTAAATCTTCCTCCCATACTGGAACAAAAGGCGGGACTCCTTGTCAGGTGGAGACGAGCTAAGATGTTTCGGGTTGGCCGACTGGCCGTAGGCGGCGCTAATCACCACCGAGTGGGCCAGAGGGTGAGAGTCCAGGTAGTCAACACCTTCGGGAGCCTGATATAGCCTGTTGGACTTCCTCGGAAGGGAGACTAAAGCAGACGGTTGTTTCCAGATCGTGGTAACTAGGTTGGCGTGAGGCTCAATCCAGGGTGGCACCAAAGTAGGAGCTGTTATGGGCAGATCCAGATGCTCAGCGAGTTTCAGATATAGAGGATCTGGTTCCAGAGAGTGCCACTGGTGAACTTCCTGGATTCTTTTAAGCAACTCCATGAATGAAGGATCCTCCAGAGGAGACTTCAGAGGAGTCCTAGGCCTGTGCTTGGATGGAGAGCAAAGCTCGTCATCTCCCTCGGAGCACCCGTCAGAATAGTCCAAGGATTCCGAGGATGAGGAGGATGAAAGAGAGGAGGAAGACTCCCTCAGCCCGACAGGGGGAGGAACGGTCCCCTTGGAAAGTCCACGGGGAAGCGTATCCTGCCCCTCCCTGATCCCAGACAGCAGAACCCTGGAGTCTGGGGGCGGGGAGGGAGTGTGCTGCCTGTGACGTACGGGATCCTTGGGAGGAACCGTCGTCGAAAGGCAGCTTTTGGCTTCCTTAGTGAGTTGAGCCCTGGCTTCAGCCCACCAAGAAGCCAGCATCTCCTGCAAGTCCACCAGTGGCTGGGGGAGCAGCGGTGGAAGAGGGGGATACAGATACGGGGAGTACTCGTAGGTAGAGTATGTGAATCCCGGCTGTGGAAAGACCGGCATTGGGTACCCATGACGCCAGGAAGCCCAGCGCCGGTACGGCGGACGAGGGATACTATATCCCCGGATACTCCGGCGTCGGATAGGACGGGGGTAACTGGGAGCCGGGGGTGCTGTCAAAGCAGATGGCCCAGCCATAGGCCCCACGGGTGGGTCCGGGAAGGAGGGCCCAGTAGAGGAACAGACGTCAAGAGCCCCGGCGTCAGGAGGACTGGCGTCGGGGCCGGCATCTGGGGATCCGGTGTCAGGACCAGCGCTCCCACCGAAGGGCGGTCAAGACAGAGGCCCGGCATCCCAGTGACGTCCGGGGAAGGAGGTGAAAATTCCCCGAGGTCGAGCTGGGTGGACTCGGGATCCCCAGAGGGCAGCATAGACTGCGGGGAACCGGGAACGGCCAACGTGAGAGGGTCGGACGTCGGTTCCATCGTCTATAAGGCGAGCCGGGCGGCGCTGGAGGAGCCGGCGTCAGACTTACGGGGGCCTTCGCTGGAGGCTGGCCATGAGGAGGGGTCAGTGAGGTCCGGCGGAGGAGCCGTGTGTCGCCTCGAAGGGTTGGACGACTTAACGGCCTTCTCTGAGCGGACGTCAGAGGAGCCAACGCCCGACTTATCAGAGCCGCCCACGCCAGTGGGCCATGACCCTGCGGCTGCATGGGGGACAGATGCCTCCAAAGGCCCGGAGGAGCCTGTAAAGCCCGAGTGCGAGCCAGACGGGCAGGCCGACACCGCCTCCGGATCCACCGAGGCGGACGAAGAGTGATCCCCTGGAAGGGATTTCACCTGGGCTCCCAAGGGAGACGCGGAGAAGGAGGCCTTCTCCCGGTGCCTCTCTTTGTCCTTCTTCTTGCGGTGGCTGTCTGGTGAAGTGGACGCCTGCCTGAGCTTTTTCAACTCCCTCTCCATGGAGCTCATCTTCTTTTTTAGGATATGGGCCTCCAGGGATTGCTGCCGCCTTTTACGGGTAGCCGCGTTGAATCTAAGGCAGTGCTGGCACTTCTCGACCTGATGATCGGGTCCGAGGCAGAAGAGGCAGAGGGAGTAGCCGTCCTTGTGCAGGAGTTGGGCGCTGCATGATTTGCACTTGTCCTTGTGCTCGGAGGGTGTAGGGGACGACATACACCGAAGATTAACCTGACGTTTGGAGAAAAAATTGAATAAACCCATCGAAAGACCGTGACTAAGCAACGAACTTTACCGCCAAGCACTGCACAAGCTAACGAGGGAAAGAACTGAAGAGCGGGTGTCAGGAACCGCCTTTATACCGACATCGTCCGGACGCTGGTCACCTGATGTGGAAGCGGTCCTCGCCAGGGACTGCTAGCTAGAAATTTTTCCGTGGGGTCCTGCCGCCGGCCGGCGCCAGTCCTATATGTAATTACCTACTGCAAGAGCCCTTTCCAAGTAAGATCTAGTGCTACAAAATAGGGACCAAAACAAAAAAAAAGGCAAAAAGGAAATCAAACACACTTCTTATCGTACTAGACTCCATGATTCAGGGAGATGAACCTACCTCCAGCCGGGGGTAATGGTCAGATGATTCCCAGGTAACATCAGCGTGGAGATACACTGACCACATTGCTATAATTGTGCAGGAACTAGGACAAAATATTGACGTACTGGTACACGTAGGGACTCAAGATCTCGCCAGCTGGTCAGTTATGGAAACCAAGAAACACCTGACCAGTCTGGGAGACAAAATGTCATCCATTTCATCTGGCAACTCCTTCTCTGTGATCCTTCCGGTCTGGGAGAGGGGGGTAGATGGATGGAAGGTCAGAGAATGGGAGACAGAGGAGCTAAACGTGTGGCTCAAGGGCTGGTGCCAGGAAAAAGGGTACAAATGTGTAGGCAACTGGTAAAAGTTTTGAGAGCGAAAGTTCTTTAAATTCGATGGACTGCATCTGATTAAGGAGGGAGTCAGTGCACTGGGGCAGAAGTTTGATGTCTTTGCAGAATATTTAAATTAGCAAATGAGGACAGGGGTACAGCACCCATTACATTGAATGGGAAGAACACCCCTCCCCCCTCAGCTAGCAATCAAACAGGAGTTCAGCATGTTTGCAGTTTATTTGCACTACTAGATAAGGAAAAAGGTCTGGCTCCCCATATGACGGGCAGGAGAAAAGTGGACCTTGCCCCACAACTAACATGCTGAAATACAGCCTATGGAAAATCATGTACACAAATGCCCACAGTCTGGGAAACAAGATCCCAGTCCTGGAGACAACAATTACAGATGCTAAACTGGACACAGTAGCCATTAACATGGAAACATAGAATTTGATGTCAGTTAAGTCTATTTTCCTATCTAATGGATAAGCTGCGGATCCTAGTTAACCAGCAGCCTACTTCTTCCTACCCCCACCCCCTAGAATTGCCTTATAACCGGCCCATGCATGCTTGACTTCCACCACTGTTTTTGACTCCACAACCTCCTCCGGAAGGCCGTTCAATCAATCAATCAATCAAAATCTTTATTTAATCAGGCGAACATCATTGAGCATAGCTCATTTACAAGATGGACCTGAGTGGTCAAGAAGTGCAAGTGTTATTACATTGACAAGGGGCATAAACAGTAATACAATGACAGGGGTAACATAAACAGTAATACAATGACATAAGTGCTAATATATAACAATATACATATGTACAAGGCACATTAAAACTTTTAATCTGTGAGACAGAAGGTAATGGGCACATCAGGAGTAATATGCAGATTATAGGACCTAGCAGGCATTTTGAGGGTGAATCTTGGGACTGGAAACGGGAGTTTTATCAGCATATAGGAACACAGGGTTTAGGCCTTGTGGAAGCAGTTGCAGAGTTCTGGGAATAGGGTGGTGAATAATCTTTGAAGGATATTAAGGGTAGGAGGTTATTTAGCTTCATGGTTTTTGGAGTGAATTCAAACAATTGCTAGTGAGTAGCTGATAGCAGCCCTCCCAAACTGGGTGCAGACACTGGGGACCTTAAGAATGATAATTTTGCTGATCCTTAGGTTGTATGGCCTAGAAGTAATTTGAGTAAAACAGTCTGAGATATAGGTAGGTAGCTTGCCTGATAAGGCTTTGAATATCCAAACTGCAGCATTCCTATTTCTTCTGTGTTGTAATGATGTCCAGTTAACTGCCTTATAAAGGGAACAATGATGGGTGCTGAAGGGAAGGTCAGTAATGAATCTGATGGACCTGTGGTATAGGGTGTCCAGTTTATTTAAGAGGGAGTGAACAATGTCCGTACAGAAAGTCAGCATAGTCAATGAGGGATAGGAATGAAGCCTGGATTAATCTTTTTGAGTCTCTGTTGAGGTAGTGCTTTATTCTAAAAAATAAACCAAGCCTTTGTCTCAGTTTCTTTAGTAGCTCCTCAATATGGACAGAATAGTCAAGCTTGTTATCAATCCAGACTCCAAGGTATTTGAAGTTATCAACGAATTCCAGCTTCTCTCCAAGTAAGGTGGTTAGTTGTAGGGTGGTGGATGGTGGGGTAGTGGCAGAGCAACTCCTTGAGGTAAAGAACATAGCTTTTGTTTTTTTGGCATTTAGAAGTAGTTTTTTATCCAGTAGGTTGTGTTGTAGGATGGAAAATTCAGATTGTAGCAGTTCACAGGCTTTAGATAATGAAGGATTGCTAACATATAATACAGTATCATCAGCAAACAGATGGATGTTGAATTGAGTGAGGTTAGCATCAATATTATTAATATAGATGGCAAAGAGGATGGGGCCAAGAATACAGCCTTATGTACACCTCTTAACAGTGGTTTTAAGGTGGATAGGTAGATTCCATTTTACCAGTTGTGATCTATCTGATAGATAGCACTTGAACCAATTGAGTGAAGGGAATCCAACCTAGTGAGCCAAGGGAGGTGATTAATGATTCATGATCCACTGTGTCAAATGCTTGCTCAAATCCAGGAACACAGCACAGGTACTGTTCTTCTTATCCATAGCAATCTGCCAGTCGTTGGTTACTTTGGCTAGGGCCGAAATGGTGCTATGCCTTGATCTAAATCCTGACTGTGCTGTATTTAGGAGGTTATTGTTATCCAGGTAGTCCCTTAATTGTGAGTTTACTAACTTTTCGAGCATCTTGGATAGAACTGATAGGATGGAAATGGGCCTGTAATTATTGAGGTCCATGGGATCACCAGATTTGAGTAAAGGAACTACTTGAGCTGTTTTCCAAGTGGAGAGAATGGATCCAGTGGTGAGGGAAAGATTCAAGAGATGAGTGAGGGGGGCAGATAAGACTTGAGATGCAATTTTGAGGAAGTAGGGGTCCAGGGAGTCTGTACCTGCACTTTTTGAAGTATCTAAATTGGAGAGGAGATCTTCCACTTCTTTCAAGGATATTGGGTTGAAGGAGAAGGTTGATGTAGCCTTTTGACCCACGGTGGATTGAAGGTTCAAGGAAGATCTCAGGAGATTCCATGCATCCACAACCCTCTCTGTGAAAAAATACTTACTTAAATTACCTCTGAGCCGCTCCCCCATCTTCAAATTGTGCCCTCTTGTTCTTGCACACCTCTTTTTTTGAAAGATGCTGCCCTCTTCAACTTTGTTGATTCCCTTGAGGTACTTGAAAGTTTCTATCATGTCCCCCTTCCCTCCTTTCCTCGAGGCTATACATATTAAGCTCCTTCAGTCTCTCTTCATATGTCTTCTGGTGCAGACCCTGCACCATTTTAGTTGCCCTCCTCTGGACAGCTTCCATCCTGTCTATGTCTTTGTGGAGATTGGGTCTCCAGAACTGCATACAGTACTCCAGATGGGGTCTCACCAGCTGTCTGTACAGAGGGATAATAACTTCCTCTTTTCTACTGGTGATGCCTCTCCCTATGCATCCCAGTATCCCCCCAGCCATTCTTGCTGCCCTCTCACATTGCGTGTCCACCTTTAGGTCATCTGACATGACTACCCCCAGGTCCCTTACCATTTTTGTTGTTGTTAGTATCTCACCCCCCCCATTGTGTACTCTTCCCTTGGGTTTTGTTTCCAAGGTGCATTACCTTGCACTTCTTAGCACTGAATCTAAGCTGCCATACATTTGACCATTCCTCTAACCTTGCCAAGTCCCTTCTCATCCTTTCCACCCCACCTTGTGCATCAACTCTGTTGCAGATCTTTGTGTCATCTGCAAAGAGACATACTTTCCTTCCAATTCCTCTGCAATGTCACTTATAAAGACATTGAAGAGGACAGTCTAATACTGAACCCTGTGGTACCCCACTAGTAACCCCCTTTCTTCACAGTGGACTCCATTTACTATCACTCTCTGTGTCCTATTCTCCAGCCAATTCTTTACCCAGGCTGTCATCTTGGGACCCACTCCCAGGCTGGCTAACTTGTATATTAATCTTTTGTGTGGGACTGTGTCAAATGCCTTGCTAAAGTCTAGGTAGGCCATGTCCACAGACCCTCCCTGATCTACTACTTTGTTCACCCAGTCAAAGAAGTCGATCAGATTCTGCCTGGCATGACCTTCCTGCTGTGAATCCATGCTGCCTTGGGTCCTGTGCCCCTCTGGTCTCTAGATACTCGACAATTCTTTCCTTCAGAAGTGATTCCATCATTTTCCCTATCACTGAGGTTAAACTAACAGGTCTGTGTTTTCCTGCTTCTGCCTTGCTCCCACTTTTGTGAAGGGGAATCATATCTGCCCTCCTCCAGTCCTCGGGTACCACCCCATCCTCCTATGATTTGTTAAAGAGGGTAGTCAGTGGTGTCACTAGTTCTACCCTTAGTTCTTTTAGAATTCTGGGATGAATCCCATCAGGCCCCATTGCTTTGTCCACCTTCAGTTTTAAGAGTTCTTTCAGAACCCTTTCTTCTGTAAATGGGCTGGTATCAACTTCTGTTTTAAGAGTGTTTCTCTTGTTTGTTTTAGGTACCTCCCCCCTTCATTTGTAAATACTGAGCAAAATATTTGTTTAGTATCTCTGCCTTTTCACAGTCACCCTCTGCCCACCCTCCCTTTATTAAGCCTCACTATCCCTCCCTTGGTCTTCCTTACGCTCCTGATGTACCTATAAAAGGTTTTATCCCCCTTCTTAACTGAGTTGGCTATCTTTTCCTCGGTTTGGGCCTTTGCTGTTCTGACTGCCTTCCCAGCTTTCTTTTGCTTTAACTGATACAATTCTCTGTTCTGTTCCTTTTGTGATTCCTTGTACTTTCTGAATGCTTTCTTTTTCTCTTGAACCTTCACTGCCACTGCCACTGCCTTTGAGAACCATAGTGGTTTCTTACATCGTTTTGTTTATTTGCTTCACACAAAGGCTTGTTACCTCTGTGATGGCAGTTTTTATTATTCCCCATTGTTCTTCCACCCCTCCTTCCTGCCCATTTGCTAGTGCATTTCTTAGGCACTCACCCATTTTGGCAAAGTCAGCCCTCCTGAAGTCCAGTACTTTTGCCTTTGTATGGCTTGACTCTATTGCTGTGTTTATTGTGAACCATACTGTTCGATGGTTGCTAGTTCCCAGATGGCTACTCACTTCTACATCTGTGATCCTCTCTCCATCTCCATTTGAGAGAACCAGGTCTAAGATTGCTCCCTCTCGAGTGGGTTCCAATACTAGTTGTCTAAGGCATGCCCCCTGTAGGGCATCTAGAATAACCCCACTCTTCATAGTGGCTGCTGCAACTGCACTCCAGTTAACATCTGGCATATTCAGCTTTACATTAGTGAGACATGATTCACCAGTAACCACAGCTGAGAGACTTCGGTACCCAGCTATGTACTTTTCAGAAGAGATTGAGGTGCAGAAAAGGGGGGGCTTTATGTCAATGTAAATATCAAAGCTACAGAAATTCAGAATACACTTAGGGAACTAGAAGGACTGTGGGTCACCCTGGAAACAGGAAACGGGACAGCCATACGAACTAGGGTTGTCTACAGGTCTCCAGACCAGGGGAGGACATAGACACGTTGCTGTTAGAAGATATAGAAAACATGACAGCTAAAGGGAAGGTTCTGATAATGGGAGACTTCAACATGCCAGATACAGATTGGTCAATACCAGCAGCAACATCTGCCAGAACTAGACACATAGTGAATTCCCTGCAGGGGGAGAGCCTCAAACAATTGGTACAACAAACCACAAGAGACAGGATTATCCTGGATCTAGTACTAATGGGGGAAGGATCACAGATCTCCAGGTAGGTCACCTGGGGGGGCCAGTGACCATCACAAGGTATGATTCAATTTGGCAAGTAGAACTAAATCATCCCATTCTAAGGCAAACATATGGGACTTCAGAGGAGCAGAATTTGATACAATGGCCAACAGAATTAAGCTAGCCCTGGCAAGAAGAAATACAGATGAGGGGGTGCAGGCAAAGTGGGCAACGATTAAGGATGCAATACTTGAAGCAACATTCCATTGTGTTAGGGAGAAAAGCAAGAGCAAAAGAAAAAGGAAACCACTTTGTTTCTCAAAAACAGTAGCAGAAAAGGTCAGAGCCAAAAGGTTGTCCTTCAGCAAATAAGGGACGAAGACAGCAAGGTATACCAAACTTCCCTAAGGGAAGCAGAGAAAGCAGTAAGGCAGGCGAACACCCAAACCAAGGAAACACTAGAATGAACAGTAAAAGAATGGGATAAAACTTTCTATAGATACACTGGTGAAAGGAGAAAGTCCAGAGAGGGTATTGCGAAGATCAAAGGGGATAAGGGGAAGTGTGTGCGGAGGACAACCAAGGAAAAGCATCTATCCTAACTAGGTACTTCTGCTCAGTATTTACTGAGGAGAAGGAAGGGCAGGGCTCACAGCTCAGCACCATGGACATGGGGAGGGAGGTGTGCACAAATCCCCTTCACAGAAGTAAGGGTACTACAAGAACTCGCTAAGTTCAGGGTGGACAAGGCAATGGGACCTGATGGCATACATCCCAGAGTATTAAGGAGCTAAGGGTAGAACAAGCAGAGCCATTAGCAAAACTGTTCAGTGAGACTCTGTGCACAGAAGTCCCAGAAGACTGTAAAAGAAGAAGAATCAGCATTTATATAGTGCTTTTTATATACAGTGTACCCCAAAGAGCTTTACAAGCAATGCTAGACTGGTAATGAAGTGACTGAATGTGTAGTGGCGGCCATTTCACACATCATCACCCACACACAGCCTGGATAATTGCATGAACCGGCTTATGGGAAGGGGAATGTTGGCCAGGACTCCGGGAATGTCCCTACTCTTGCAAAGATATGCCCTGGGTCTTTACTTCCACCTGGACACCCACCAGGACAACACTAGGATGGGTAGAAGGGACCTCGGTTTAACATCTCATCCGAAGGACGGCACCCCCAGTACAGCACCCCCAATACTGGACTCGGATGCCAGTGATTTTTAGGTGCAAGCCCAATCCTGGTGTGGGATGAGAACCCATGACCTTCTGGTCTAGAGGTGGACGTGCTACAAACTGAGCCACGCTGACACCTAGGGTCATGTGATCCAGCTCCACAAGAGTGGCAGCAGGGAGGAGGCAGGGAATTACAGACCAGTCTTACCTCAGTAGTGGGCAAGATTATGGAGGCACTCCATAAGGAAAGGATAGTGCAACACCTGGAATTCGTAGGAGCACAGGATCCAAGACAGCATGGGTTTACAAAAGGAAGGTCCTGTCAAACTAATCTCATAGATTTCTTTGACTGGGTAACCAGAGTGGTGGACCAAGGGGGAGCAGTTGATGTCACCTACCTTGACTTCAGCAAAGCTTTCGATACTGTTCCACATAGAAGATTAATTAATAAGCTGGGTAGGCGCAGGGTGGGTCAGAAGTTGGTCAACTGGGTGGCAAACTGGTTGGTGGGCAGAAAACAGAGAGTGGTGGTAAATGGTATACATTCAGAAGAGATGCAAGTCACAAGTGGGGTACCGCAAGTATCAGTCCTGGGGCCAGTCCTCTTCAATATCTTCATCAGTGACATTGCAGATGGACTGGAGGGTAAGATTTGCCGGTTTGCAGATGACACCAAGATTTGCAACAGAGCAAATGATCCAGAAAGGGTGGGCAGAATGAGAAGAGATCGGGGAAAAAGTGGCAAAATGGTCAGAAGAGTGGCAAATGGGGTTTACGAACATATGAAACTACCAGCAGATGAAGGCCATTCATCTCTCTAGTCTGCTCGAGTGTGCAGCACTTCAGTCCATTAGACTGCAGCTGCCCCCCTCCCTCATTTGTCTTTCCCCCACTTCCCATCCCTCCCAATTTGTACTCTCCCCTTGAATCTGTCCCACCCCCTCTTGAAGCCCCCAACACTCTGCAGCAATACAAATTCCTCTGGCAGAGTGTTCCATCCTTTCTGTGAAACAGTGCCTCCTCATTTCCCTCTTGAACCTGCCCCTTCCAGCTTCATACAGTGTCCCCTGGTTTCCCTTTCACCTTTCAGATTGAACATGCACCTGGTGTCTACTTTGCTCAAACCCTTCAGGTACTTCAAGGTCTCAATCATATCCCCTTATCTCCCTTCATTCCTCCAGGGTATACATATTGAGCTCTTTCAGTCTCTCCTTATATGGTCTGTACCCCACCCCAGGATCATTTTTGTTACCTGTGCTGTACCCCCTTCAGTAGTTTGATGTCCCTTCTCAAGTAGGGGTGCCAGAACTGCACGCAGTACTTTA
This sequence comes from Neoceratodus forsteri, assembly GCA_016271365.2. Classification (NCBI taxonomy): domain Eukaryota; kingdom Metazoa; phylum Chordata; order Ceratodontiformes; family Ceratodontidae; genus Neoceratodus; species Neoceratodus forsteri. The sequence continues at coordinate 1,139,968,571 of CM028133.1, forward strand.
GGTGCATTCTCACCAGGGACCTGTACAGGGGCAAGATGACCTCCACACTCCTAGAAGTAATCCCCCTTGCTCTGCACACTAGCATCCTGTTTGCCTTTGCTGCTGCCTTCCTTCACTGAGCAAAGTGGTTCATCTCCCCAGTCACCAGCACTCCCAGATCCTTCTCCTCCTTGGAATTTGTTAAGAGGACACCCCCCAGCCAGTAATTGTGTCCTGGGTTCTTGCCTCCTAAATGCATCACTTTGCACTTCTTGGCACTGAAATCAAGTTGCCAAGTGTGAGACCATTCGTCCAGTTTTTTCAAATCCTCCTGAAGTACTTTTGTTCCTTCCCCCCTTTCTACCTCGGCACAAATCTTTGTCTCATTTGCGGAGAGACTGATCTGGCTCATAATCCCCACTGCAATGTCTGCTATTAAAATGTTAAACAGAACCGGTCCCAGTACTGTGCCCTAGGGTACACCACTTGTTACTGACCTGGGTTCAGATGTCTCTCTCCCCCCCACACTACTACCTTCTGCTGTCTACCCTGCTGCCAGTTCTTGACCCATCTGACCAGTTTCCTCCCTGCTCACAGACTCTTCAACTTGCAGGTCAGCCTACCCTGTGGCACCGAGTCACAGGCCTTGCTGAAATCCAGTTAGAGGACATCCACCGCGTGTCCCCTGTCCAATGCCCCCGTAACCCAGTCGTAAAAATCAACCAAGTTCGTCTGGCAGGATCTGCCTGAGACAAGCCCATGTTGCCGGCTGTCCTGGAGATCGTTATCCTCAAGAAATTGCACCAGCCTTTCCTTCAGGATTGCCTCCATCAGTTTTCCCACAATTGCCATAAGGCTTACCGGTCTGTAATTCCCCGGTTCGTCCTTGAGCCCACTCTTATAGAGAGGTATCACATGTGCTTCCCTCCAGTCCCTGGGCACGCACCCCGAGTTCAGAGAGGTATTTAACAGGTCCACCAATGGCCTTGCCAGGACCTCTGCCAACTCTTTCAGCACTCTGAGTTTAATGCAAAGGAATGCAAGATCATGCACATAGGGAAGAGAAACCCTGAAGCCACCTATAGGCTGGGAGGGGAGTTGATGGCAATCACAAGGGAAGAAAGAGACTTGGGCATCATCATCACAGATGACCTGAAATCATCCAAGCAGACCACTGAAGCAGTAGGTAAGGCTAGAGTGATGCTGGGGTGTATTAGTAGGGGTATCACAAGTCATGAGAGGGAGGTAATAATCCCTCTTTACAAGACACTGGTTAGGCCCCATCTGGAGTACTGCGTGCAGTACTGGAGTCTGCATCTGCACAAGGACATTGGCATTAACAAAATGGAGGCAGATCCAGAGAAGGGCACCCAAAATGGTGCTGGGCTTGCAACAGAAAACATATGAGGCTAGATTAACGGAGCTCAATATGTATACCCTTGAGCAAAGGAGGGAGAGAGGTGATATGATCGAAACATTCAAACACCTTTAGGACATTAACAAGGTGAAAGAGTCTAACATGTTTCAATATAAGAAAAATAGCAGGACAAGAGGACACAGCATGAGATTAGAGGGAGGCCAATTAAGGGGTACTATGAGGAAGTTCTTTTCACAGAAGGGGTGGAGGATGTATGTAACGGCCTACCTCAGGAAGTGGTGAATATGAACACAGTGCAGGGCTTCACACAGGCATGGGACAGGCATAAGAAAGCAATACAGATGAGTATGAATAGATAGGCCATTGACAGAGCAAAGGATGATGGCTCATTCATAAGGTACAAAAACTGGGCAAACTGGATGGGTCTTGCGGTCTTTATCTGCCATTAACTTCTATGTTTCTATGTGAATCTTTGTTTAAAACTGTATATAGTTATCAATCAATCAATATTTTACCAGAAGTAAATACACCACTGAGAACTCTCTTTTACAAGGTGGTCCTGGGTACATATATACAAAGACATAGTAACATTAGGTAGCCATCACATTACAAGGACGTAGCATAACAATTCTTAATAATAGTGTGACAGCAGGTAAATACAAAGATTTGATAACATTTGTAAGAAAATGGGCAAAGACAATCATCTCCCCTGATTGGATGAGACACGTTTTTAGGCGGGCGTCTATCACACAATAGATGCCCACCTAAAAATGAAAGCCAGCCAACAGTGCCCTTTTACCCACAGCAGTATTCCAGTACCCACTCTGTTTCCCAATTGGACAATCTGTCGAAAAAAAATTTCAAACTCGGCGCCATTTTTCTACCCAACTTAGCGAGTGATTGAAACCAGTACTCAGCACACCCAACAGTCGCTGTAAACAAATAAAAATGAATCTGTTTTACCAGCATTCCCAATACATAGAATTCAACTTAAAAGCCGAAAATCAGAAAGTAAACTAATCCATTTGGCACAGATTGCACGTAAAGAAAACAACAGCAGTGCACGAACGAGTCTTTTCCTACACATCCTGTGCCCGTAAACAGCATGCATCAATTGGGGTCCCTTCAGTGCACAAAACACACCCTCCCATAGGTCCCCCCATACCCACACAGAAAGTCTTTCCCCTCTGAGCCCCCCTCCCCCGGCATGGATGATTGGTCCTGGATGGTGGCAAGCTGTAGGCAGCTACCTGCCACGTTGCTCTCTGTCTCCTGCAATCTGTCTCTGGCCCACGAAATTGTAGTCTGACCCTGGGTGCCAGCCGGAATATGATCAGTTTCAATGCAGGGAAAGACGTAAACAAGACGGCACTCGACTCACGCATAAAACGGACAGCAGAGCATAAGAAAAGAAATGTTTTGGTCATACCTGGTTCCCTATCTCGGCACATAAGAGTGCCTCAGTCCTCCAGAATTCCGTAGTTTGCCAGCTCCACTGCCGCCTTCTCCCCCTTGCACCCGACTCTTTCCATGTATAAAAAAAAAAAGCCTTACGCTTTTGTAGCCTCAAAGTCGCGTTGCAGCCCTCCAGTTTCAGCGCATCAGGTCATCCACAGCCCCAAAAAAAGACGTTGTAAATCCGGTGGTGGAGGGACACACAACTACTGTAACCAGACCAACTGACTGGGAAGGCTTAGCATAAAAACATAATACAGTAAGCACCATACTGTCCACGCTACAAAAATGAAAATGATTCAGCAGCAATGCACCGAGTCGTGGCTTGTTAGTAAATAAAAAAAATATTCCTATTATAAAAGGATGTAATTCGTGCATACAGAAAACAAAGCAAGAGAGGTCAGAACCAGCCACAAATCACCGGTATTTTCCTGAATTACCCTACCACAGATGGGAGTCCATCTGCAGTAGGGTGAACCAAGAAAATACCGGTAGTCTCATAGCAGGAGCGTTCCTTCATGTTGTGTATACTGTAACCCTTAGCAACCAACAGGAACCAATCAAAGGCTTCACTGTCAGTGAGAAATATTCTCAAATAGAAGCACACAGTTTTAAACAGAAACGGGCAGCAAAAGTCAGTAAAAAAGTAAAGAAAAAAATGTCAGATTATTTAGAAGTTCAGTTTAACATGACAGCAATGACAACAGTAGATGAAATGTTCTCCAACATAACAGAGGGACCATCTACAAAACGCAAACAGCAAGAAAGAAATGTAAGTGAGTGTTTTATCTCCATCAGTGACACTCAGACAAAATTGAAAGTGACAGGTTAGAAATAAATGCAAAAAAAGAACACAAAGTGGTCAGTCGCAGTATTTGAAGAATGGGCACTACAGAGTAGAATAAACACAGACTGGCATAATGCCACATGTGAACAGTTTAACAGCCATCTGCTTAAGTTTTACGCAGAAGCCAGGACTAGCCAGGGGCAGCAGTACTCTGTCGCTGGGTATTGTGCATTAAGAGCTGGCATAAACAGTCACCTGAATAGCGTCAAACTAGCAAGAAACTTAAACGTGATAAGTGACCCCCAGTTTAAGCCTTCAAACAATGTGTTGCAATCTGTGTTAAAAAAACTGAGGAAGTCATAGAAAGACACATCCAGTCACTACCCTGCCATCTCATCATCAGACCTTCAGAAACTAAGAGCAAGTGCTGCGGTATCACCCAATAATGCACCTGCGCTTGTAAGAAGGGTATGGTTTGATATCCAACTCCATATGGCAAGACGCAGCCGAGAGGGATTACGGGACTTAAAGTTGGATTCCTTTGAATTAAAAACAGATGACACTGGTACTAAGTACATAACTAACTTACAAAGCAGACACAAAAAAACACAAAAACCTGACAAATAAAGAGAACACTAGAGGTTTTATTTTTGAAGACTCAGAGAACGAATGTTGTCCAGTGAAATGTTTTCTCAAATATTTAGCTTAACTTCCTCCGAATGCAAAAGCATTCTATGTACACCCCCATAGGTGTACCCAGGACATCTTAAGACACCCAGTCCTACTGGTATAGTACTGAGCCCATGGGCAAAAACTACCTTGGTTTCCTGATGAGCAAAATTAGCAATGAAGCACATCTGTCTCAGAAAAAAACGAACCACAGCATCAGAGCGACAGCAGTCCAACTCCTCTCTGGTGCTGGTCTGTCAAACTCAGAAATCACATCAGTGACTGGTCACAGATGTGAGACAAGTCTGTCAACGTACTGGAGACCCTCAGCAACTGATTGTAAACAGTGGAGCTCCATACTAGGAAGTAGCAACACCATGACATCAGGTAAGCTACTATATATCTTAACATGTAACTCCGTTAGTAAATATCATTGCAAATATGTAATTATTTTCTTTTGTTTTATGTTTAGAGATCCGAGAAAGTAGAAACAAGAAAGATGACCAGCAAGAAAAGGAGACAGAAAACCAAGAAAACACAGCTGCACAGAAGGAAAACCAGACTGAAGATAATAGACACCTTGAAACTAACAGCCTGTCAGGTCAGAGAGGCTTAGGAACACAATTTCTTTAGTCCAACATCCTGCATTTTCATTTATCCTATCAACTTTATTACCTATAACAAATAATGCACTGAATAAAAACAAAAGTAAATTGTATTTTCAGATTGATCCCATAAAGGGACTACTTTTTTTCTTGTTGTAATATTTTAATCAAATATTTTTGTTTTAAATGTTTAAAATTAGACACATGGCTCAGTGTATTTATGTAAAACGGTTTAGCCATTTTCTAAGTGCAATAATACCCTCCAGGGTGGGCAGTGTTGGGCAATATTGGACCGCCCAGGAGCTACAAGGCCCTCCGCCTGTGGCGTCGGGCCTCATTATGACCCTGAGCAGTCCGGTATTGCCCAATACCGCCCACCCTGTCAGGTATTATTGCTTGCGTAGCATTAGGCTGAGAGAGCCGCCAATAAAAAAATGATAGCTTATGTAATGAAAAGGGCTGTACAAGTCACGACAACAGTATGAATCAGCAAGGACTGCATAGACAAGTAAGCGCCATGGGACAATGTGACATATTAGAAGTAGGCAAAGAGGTCATTCAAGTGGTCGCAAGGCAAATAAAAAGGAGAGGGGATGGGTACATAAAAGGATCCTGGGGGAAAGAAAAGGAGAGGCAGGCGGGGGAAGGCATATGGTAATACAAGGAAGAGAGAAGAGCTGGCTATAGATGGTTTGGGTCCGAACAGTCAGAGTATAGGCACTGTTAGGCGAAGCATCTGCAACTGTCCTTGAAGGAGTAATTCACCAGTGTCTTGAAGGTGGACAGCCCTACTAGGTGTGAGTAAGATACCCTGTATATTTGTTGCATGGCTTATAAAGGATGTACCATAATGGGTTCCGACTCCAGGAATGTCTAGCAGGACGTATGAGTATCTTCTGAGCGAGTAAGCCTCAGCAGAAACAGTAATGAAGTCAGACGTATTTAGGGAGCTTGTTAATGAGAGCTGTAAAGGTCTAGAGGGTGGCCTTTCTTTAGTCTTCTAACTTTAAGTGACCGCCACCCAGTCTGAGTGTAAAGATTACAGTGATGGGTGTTGTAAGGGGCACTGGTGATGAGACAGACAGCCCTGTGGTATAGGGTATCCAGATTCGCTGGGGAAGCCAAGGGGCAATGACCGTATAAAAAGGCAGTATGGGAGGCAATATAGCGCAGTGGTTTAATGCTCTGAGCTGCAGATCTGGAGACCTGGATTTGACTCCCACAGCCCACACTTGCATACTGTGCAGCACTGAGCAAGTCACTTAACTTCCCTGTGCTTCCAGATCGCACCTGTAAACAAGTTTTCAGCTTAGTGTGTCTCTCCTGGTTAAACAATTGGTGGGAAAAAGTCAGCGTAATCTAACAGAGGTAGAGAAGTAGCCTGTACCAGTCTTATTTCAGCATCTTGGTTAAGAAGGAGTTTAATTCTAAAGAAGATGCCTTTTTGGACAGCTCAGTTAAGTGAATAGAGAAGGAAGCTTGCAACTGAGCCAGAAGCCCAGGTATTTGAACTTTTTCACTGTTTCAAGTGTCTCCCCCAGCAGGGTCCGGATCTGGAACTTGTAAGCTGTGGGGAGTAGGGTACTCGCCAAATGGGAGTGAGGAGATAGAAGTTCCGTTTTGGTCTTTTTTGCATCACGAAGTAATTTCAGATGCAGGAGGTTATGCTGGCAGATGTCGAAGTCATGCTGCAAGTCCTTGTACACAATCTCGAGGGAAGGTCTGGCAAGAAAAAATTGCTCACCTTAGTAATGTTGTTTCTTCTAATGGAGTCTTGCTGTATTCTGACAATATGCAGTTAGGTCCTGCCTTTCAACTGCCCCGGAGACTAAAGGGTTAACCTTCCATGGTTAACATGGAATGTTCAGCTCGAGCTCAGTTGAAGCCCATGTCTGCGGTTGTTTGAACTCAAACTGCCAGATCTTTACGAGCATCACTCACTAGAGGTTCTGTGTGGAAACTGTAAAAACTAACACTGGCCAACTGGCCACTAAACTATACATAAATACAAACAAAGAGGTTTCAAAGGAAGACTCAAGTCAGGAAACCCAACAATTAAAACACCAAAAGGAACCCCCAGGGTGTCAGCACTGTTCCTGCCCACCCACCTCCAAAAACTAGGTTCTGAGAGGGGAGGCGGGGGGGAAGTCGGAATACAGCAAGACTCCATTAGAAGAAACAACATTACTAATGTGAGTAATTTTTTCTTCAAACAACAAGAAGTCTTGCTGTATTCTGACATTATGCAGACTACCAAGCAGTACCTCCATGGAGGAGGGAATGCAGAACCTACTTTGGAAACAAGCTCTGAAGCACTGCTGTGCCAAACCTAGCATCACTCCTAGCCTGGATATCCAGAGAGTAATGCTTGGTGAATGTGTGAACTGTCTTCCAGGCGGCTGCTTGACAGATTTCTATGATAGGAATGTCCCCAGCAGCAGCCAGGGAAGCAGCTGCACCTCTAGTAGAGTGAGCCCTCAGGCCTGAGGGTGGAGTTCTACCCAGTTTCTCATAGCAGAATTGTATACAAGAAACAATCCACCTCGTAATAGATCTCTTAGTGGCAGGTTTTCCTTTACCAGCCTCCCCATATGTGAGGAACAATTTGGGGGACTCAAACCTGTGACCCTTGGTGCGTTCAATATAGTAGCTAAGGGCCCTCTTAACATCCAAGCTATGCAACCTCCTCTCTCCAGAGGAGGAATGGTCAGTGAAGAAAACAGAAAGTGACATAGACTGGTTAAGGTGGAAGTCGGAAGCCACCTTGGGCAAAAACTTCCTGTTGGTCCTGAGGACTACCTTGTCCCTATGGAAAGAGATGAAATCAGGTTCCACTGACAGGGCTTGCAATTCACTGATGCGCCTGGCAGAAGTAATGGCCACCAAAAACACAGTTTTCCAAGTCAAGTACTTAAGCTTCGCAGAGGACAGAGGCTCAAAGGCTGGTTGCATGAGCTGGGCAATGCAAACATTAAGGTCCCAAGCAGGAGTAGGCTCTCTGAAGGGTGGATTGGTGTGAAGCAATCCCTTAAAGAACTTGCAGAACACACGACGGGCTGACAAAGATGAGGGCTTGCCCAGACAGGAAAGCGGAAACGGCTGCCAAATGCACTTTAAGTGTAGCTGGCCTTAGACCTAGGCCATTGAGATGGACCATGTAGTCCAGTACATTAGGCAACCCAGCTGAAGCTGGAGAAATATCCTTGTCAGCACACCAAAAGACAAATCTTTTCCATTTGGAATTATTAGTTTTCCTAGTGGAAGGCTATCGAGAGGCCTTAAGGATATCCAGGACTCCTTGAGAAAGGTGCAGATCAGCAAATTCTAACTCTTCGAGTCATGCCTTGAGATTGAGGGCCCGCAGGTTCGGGTACCAAATCCTCCTGAGAGGAAGAAAGCAGGTTGTAGTTCCTGGGAAGAGACAGGGGAAGGTGGACTGCTAAGGACAGCAACAGGGGGTACCAAGGCTGCCTGGCCCAGTCTGGAGCAATTAGGATCACCTTGCATGGTTGAGACCTTACCTTGACTAGTACTTTGAATAAGAGAGGAAAGGGGGGAAAAGCATAAAGAAAATTCCCTTCCCAATTCAGAACCAGAGCATCCAGGGGGACTGAGCCCAAGACTGGGGGTCTGCAACAAAAGAGAAGAAGTTGGCGATTGTCTGGGGCTGCAAAAAGATCTATCCGTGGAGTGCCCCATCTCGAGAAAATCACCTTCAGAACTAGGGGGTCTAGGGTCCATTCGTGATGGCCCTGGGATATTCTGCTCAGAGCATCTGCCAGGGCATTGTCCTTCCCTGGGAGGTGAACTGCTATCAGGGTGGTTTGCAGGGAATAGGCTAGAGACCACAGCTTCATTGCTTCAGTGCACAGGGCTGTAGACAGAGTGCCTCCTTGTTTGTTGATGTACCACATGGTGGTGGTGTTGTCTGTTCTGATCTGGACCACCTTGTCCTGAGCTGATTTAGAAAAAGTTTGCAGTGCCAGAAACACTGCCCTGAGTTCCAAGAGATTGATGTGAAGTAGGGATTCCTGAGGTGACCATCGGCCTTGGGTGGTAAGATCCCCCAGGTGGGCCCCTCAGCCTAGCAGGGAGGCATCCATTGTGAGAATCACTGAATGAGACTGAGAGACGAAAGGAACTCCTTGTCTCAAGTTGCCCAGATCCTGTCACCACTGTAAAGCCTGGATCAGGGTTCGAGTCACTGGGACTAGTTTGGTAAGGGAGTCCTTTCTTTGGGACCAGAAGGCTCTCAGGTGGAACTGAATGTCCCTCATCTGGAATCTTGCCCCTTGGACCACTGCTGTGGAAGCTGCCATGTGGCCCAGAAGCTGAAGAAAGTGCCTTGCTGGCCGAGACACCTGAAGTCTGAAACAGGAGGCCAGTTGTATAAGAGTCCTTGCCCTGTCCAGGGGAGGGAAAGCTCTTGCTTTTACCATATCCAGTTCTGCTCCTATGAAGGTGAGGAGCTGTACTGGCTCAAGAACAGACTTTAGCAAGTTTAGAAGGAACCCTAAGGAAGTGAGCACTTGCTGGATAATTTGCAGATGTGACTTGACTTGGTCTGGAGACTGACCCACCATGAGCCAGTCGTCCAAGTAAGGAAAAATGGAGATCTTTTTTCTCCTTAAGAAGGCAACCACTACTGCCAAGCACTTTGTGAAGACCCTTGGGGCCGATGTTAGGCCAAAGGGCATTGCTCTGAACTGACAGTGGCCTGAGGGCAACTTGAACCTGAGGTACTTTCTGTGTGAGCACCTCATGGGAATGTGAAAATAGGCATCCTTGAGGTCCAGGAAGGCTAGCCAGTCCCCTGGCCTTAGAAAGGGAAGAATCATTACCAGAGTCACCATTTTGAACTTTGACTTCAGAAGATGTTTGTTTAGGTATCTTAGGTCCAGGATGGGCCGCCATTCTCCTGTCTTTTTTGGGGTTAGGAAGTACCTGGAGTACAATCCTTAGCCCTCATGTAGGGTAGGAACCCTTTCTATGGCTCTGAGAGCCAAAAGTGAAGAGACCTCTGACTCTAGAGCAAGGGTCTCTGAAAGGTTTGCAGGTGGAAAAGATCTGGTTCTCATCCTGGGAAATCTTTTGGAGCTGAGAACCAGACCCTGGCTTACTAATTCCAGGACCTACTTGTCTGATGTTAGAGACCTCCAGTCCTGGACAAACTAAGCCAGCCTGCCCCCCTACAGGAATAGGAGAATCGGCCCGGGCTGATCCCTCAGGGTGTCTGCTTGGCAGGGGCTTTAGGCTGTGGGGAGGATGCAGGCCTGCTCATCCCCCATCTGCCTCTCCTTCTGAAGAACCCCCTCTGAGCAAACGAAGAGGAGGCCTGAGCTTGGTAGACAGGCCTGTGAAAAGGCCTGCCCCTAGATTGCTGCCTCTGAGGAGTGACTTGCCTTTCCTTGGCCTGTGCACTCCTATAAGTTGTCCTATACTCATCCATATTTTTCATATAATTCTCTGTCTGCTCCCCAAACAGAGAATTCACAATAACAAGGAAATCCATGGCCTTAGCCTGGGTATCCTGAGACAGGTTAGTGCATCTGAGCCAAGCCATCTATCCCATCTGCAGCCACCTGCTCCAGCTCCTTGGCAAGCTGGTCAGGGGCCTGTTTAGCCAGAGCCAGAACAGTGTCCCATTTGGACTTCTGATACCTAGCTGTGTAGGCCATACAGTTAGCCTGTCTAAGTCCCAAGGTCGCAGCCATGTACTGTTTCTTTGCCATGGCATCAATCCTTCTGGAGTCCTTATCTGGGGGGTGTGATGCCAAGAGGATATTTGCCTTATCACAGGCAGCAGCCTGCACTACCCCAACATGACTGCATTGCTGCGAAAGGAACTCCGTACCTGAGCCTGAAAGGGTATACCTCTTGTCCATTCTTTTATCCACAGGAGGTATGGAATTAGGATACTGAAGAATTTTGTTTGTCTGTTTCCCAAAAGATTTGTGGAGGGGAATAGACAGTCTCCTGGACTGTGGGATATCCATCATTTCCACAAAGTCAGGCTCCTCCTGGTCCTACACAGCCTCTTCCAAGGGAAGCTGGAGGGTTTCAGCCACTTTCTTATAGAACAAAAAGTGGGAAGGGGACTCAGAAAGCCTAGGAGGGGAAACACCTGAAGGCCTGTCTGGGGAGACGTCCGGGTCTATAGGCACATCCAGACCTTCATAATCTCCATCATCATCTTCATACTCCCAACTCCTCCTCCTCATCCAGTTCATAATATTCTTCCAAGGTATAATCCGGAACCAGAGGAACCGACCAAACCGAGCCCTTGCTAGATGGAGCCGGTTCAGCCGGAATCAAAGTAAGCGACTGTACAATTCTTATCGCCTTGGCTTTCTCATCAATGGTCGGAGAAAAAACTTGTGGATCCGAACCGGACGATTTTTCTTTTCACTTTCTTTTAACCGGAACTGGCTCCTCGGAACCGGCTTTCCTTTTGCCCGAAGAAGTTTCGCCCTGGTCAGAGGGCACTTCCTCAGGTTCGGTTGAAACCGAACTGGGCTTGCCATCTGGGTCAGTGGACTTCACGGCCTCCTTTTCCTTCAGTCTACCTAATCTTTTTTCAAGGGTAGCTTTAGGAAAACTTTTACAAATTTGGCAGTCTGAATCAAGGTGGTCAAACCCCAAACAATAAACACAGGTGGTGTGGCGATCAGCCTTAGCAAAGGCTTCCCCACACACAACACAGTGTTGAAACCCAGTGTGCCCGTCTTTTTTCTTGGATTTCTCAGACATAGCCAATCCTAACAAAACGTACCCTTTTTTCGGCAATCCGCCAGGAAAGACTCCCCTATCGGTTCCAGACCGTGTTACGGGCCCTGGAAAAAAACGTAATTAAATTAGTTTTTTTTAGAACCAATCCGGACCGGTAACCACACTCTAAAAAATTCTCTTTCTTTTTACACAAGCCTACTGATCGGTTCATCCGAACCGATCCGAAAATTACAAGTTCCACACAGAAACACAAAAGAAACTATCTAATACTCACAATACCACAGACAGAGACTTAAACCGAAAGTTTGAAGAAGGAGGTTCAACGAACCGCGGGAAAACGACACTTTAACCGACTTTATCCGAACCAAGCAAAGGAGAAATCTCCGGAGCGACTGTTCAGTGAGGCGAAGTAAAGAATCTGGCAGTTTGAGTTCAAACAACCACAGACAGGGGCTTCAACCAAGCTTACGCTGAACGTTCCATGTTAACCATGGAAGGTTAACCCTTTAGTCTCCGGGGCAGTTGAAAGGCAGGATCTAACTGCATATTGTCAGAATACAGCAAGACTTCATGTTGTTTGAAGCTATCGTTGCTTGAGACACACATTCAAACCGCTGCCCTCATCTATTGCAACATTCCATCAACATCTCAGATTTTGAAAAATAGCCTACAAGGCAGAAATGCTGTGTACTTATCTATACTATCTATAAAACTATAAATGCCTAGAAAGGGATTAAATCCCATAACATATATAAATCTATATACATATACACACACCCACGCGCGTGCACACACACACACACACACACACACACACACACACACACACACACCCTCAATGACTAGTTCACTAGCACTAAAAGATAAGTTTTATCCTGGAAACTCAGGTATCCAAAGAGAAAGAGGAATCCTCCCCAGGTAAAGAAAAGTACCCCAGCGGGGTGTACATGCTCATATAAAAATCCAAGATAACATCGGTAGGCATGCTGAGGCTCGGGAAGGGAGAGTTATGAATACATAAGAATACACTGGAAGAAATAAGATTACTAAGGTGAGTCATTTTTTCTTCTAACCCCATGTATTCTTCTATATTGATAACTGTATGCAGACTTCAAAGCAGTACCTTTGGAGGTGGGCAGAGAACCTACTTAGGAAAGAGGCTCTGCAGGACTGCTGTGCCAAATCTGGCATAACCCCTGGACAGTATGTCCAGGCTGTATCTTGGTGAAAGTATGTACTTCTGCTCACATGTGGCTTGCATATGTCCAGTAGGGAGGACATCCCTTGAAGCTGCTATAGAAGCAGCTGTTCCCCTGGTTGAATGGGCCCAGAGTCTGCTTTTTGATAGCAGAACTGTATACAGCGGACTATCCAATGAGAGACTGATCTCTGGGTAGTTGGCGTGCCTTTTTTCACATCCCCATAGGTAAGGAATAATTGTTGTTTGTCCTGCCTGTGACCTTGGTATGAAACATGTAGTAACTCAGGGCTCTCTTCACATCCAGACTATGGAATCTACGCTCACCTAAAGAAGAGTGTTCAGTGAAAAACACTGGTAATGTAATGGACTGATTCAAATGAAAATCTGACACCACCTTAGGAAGAAATTTTCTATTGGTTCTGAGTACCACTTTGTCATTATGGAAAGACAACTAATCTTTTTCCACAGATAGGGCCTGAAGCTCACTTATCCTTCTAGCAGAAGTAATAGCTACTAAGAATACAGTTTTCCATGAAACATACTGTAGATGGGCTGAGGACACTGGTTCAAAAGGTGGCCTCATAAGCTGAGCAATGCAAATGTTCAAATCCCATCCAGGGACATGTTCCCTAATGGGTGGATATGTAAGGCACAGACCCTTGAAAAACTTTTTAAAAATAGGGTCAGATGCAATGGAAGTGGGGAGTCCCACTGAAGTACAAGCAGAGATAGCTGCTAAGTGGACCTTTAATGAGATAAGCTTAAGGCCTGATCATGGAAAAAAGTAAGGTACTCAAGTAGGGTTGGAATTCCTGCTGAGGCAGGTTCGATGCTGTGCAGGGCGCACCAAGAGAGAAACTTTTCCATTTGGCTGAATAGGTTTTGTTCATGGAAATTTTCCTATATCCCTCAAGTATGTGCAAAACTGCTTGGGAGAGGATTAAGTTTGCAAATTCTATGTCCTCAAGAGCCAAGCTTTGAGACAAAAGGAGGTGAGATTGGGATATCCCATTTTCTCTTGGTGGGAGGTTAACAGGTTGTACCTCCGGGGAAGATGTACTGATCTGGATACCAGCATGGATAGTAGGAGAGGTTACCAATGCTGTCTGGGCCAGTCTGGGGCAATGAGGATCATTGAGGCCAACTGGGACCTGAGCTTGATTAGAACTCTGAGGATGAGAGGGAAGGGAGGGAAAGCGTATAGGCTTCTCCCGGACCAATCCAGTACCATGGCATCCACTGGGACTGTGCCCCTGAGTGGGGGCCTGCAACAAAACAGTGGTAGCTTGTGGTTCTCTGGAGAAGCAAAGAGATCCACCTCCGAGGTACCCCACCTTCTGAATACCGAATTTGTCACCTGTCTGTCCAATGACCACTCGTGATGGCCTTGACTGATTCTGCTGACAGCATCTGCTAAAATGTTGTCCTTCCCTGGGACATGGACTACTTGCAGAGTTATTTCCACAGAGTATGCAAGATCCCACAGTTTCATGGCCTCTGAGCACAGAGGGTCGGACCTTGTGCCCCCTTGGTTGTTTATGTAGTACATTGTTGTGGTATTGTCTGTTCTGACCTGTACCACACTGCCAAGTATTAGATGGGCAAGAAAAAATTACTCACCTTAGTAATGTTGTTTCTTCTAATGGAGTCTTGCTATATTATGACATATGCAGTTTGACCCAGCCTTCAAACTGCTCTGGAGGTGAAAGAGTTAAGTTTCCATGCTAGGCATGGAATCTTGAGCGTGAGCTCAGTTGAAAACTCTGTCTGTTGTTCTTCAAACTCAAACCGTCAGATCCTTACGAGCAAAACTCACTAAGGTTCTGTGTGGAAGCTGTAAACCTACACTAGCCAACTGGCTACTAAATACTAACACATTTTTTGGTCCCAAAACCAAGACTCAAGTCAGGGGATCCAAAAAAAAAGATGAAAAACACAACAGCAAGCACCCCAGAAAAGAAGGAGTGAAGAAAACAAAATGGGCAACTACTAAGTGCCAACAGAGCACTGCCCACCCACATCCCAAAACAAAACAGAGGTTCTGAGAGGGGCAGGCGGGGGAGGTCATAATATAGCAAGACTCCATTAGAAGAAACAACATTACTAAGGTGAGTAATTTTTTCTTCAAACAACATGAAGGCTTGCTATATTATGACATATGCAGAACTCACAGCAGTACCTCCATGGAGGAGGGCAGAACCTACTTGGAAACAAGCTCAAACACAGCTGTGCCAAACCGAGCATCACTCCTAGCCTGGATGTCAGGGAGTAATACTGTGAAAGTGTGAACTGTTTTCCAGGTAGCTGTTTGACATATCTCAAGATAGGGATGTCCCTAGCAGCAGCCAGGGATGCAGCTGTACCTCTGGTAAGTGAGCCATCAGGCCTGAAGGGGGAACCTTACCCAGTTTTTGATAACAAAATTGGATACAAGAGACAATCCACCTGGCAATGGATCTTTTAGTGGCAGGTTTCCCTTTATCCACCTCACCGTAAGTGAGGAACAGTTGGAGGGAATCAAACCTGTGACCCTTGATACGCTCTATGTAGTAGCTAAGGGCTCTTTTGACATCTAAACTGTGCAATCTCCTCTCACCAGAGGAGGAATGGTCAGTGAAGTACACGGGGAGAGACATAGATTGATTCAGGTGAAAGTCCGAGACCACTTTAGGCAAGAACTTTCTATTAGTCCTGAGGACCACTTTATCCCTATGAAAGGAGATAAAATCAAGCTCCACTGACAATGCTTGTAGTTCACTTATGCGTCTGGCAGAAGTGATGGCTACCAAAAACACAGTCTTCCAAGTCAAGTACTTAAGCTCTGCTGAAGACAAGAGTTCAAAAGGAGGTTGCATAAGCTGGGCAATGCAAACATTAAGATCCCAGGCAGGGGCAGGGTCCCTGAATGGGGGGTTGGTGTGAAGCAACCCCTTGAAAAACTTGGAGAATAGGGATGAGCTGAAAGGGAAGAGGGTTTACCTGCTGATAAGAAAGCGGACACGGCTGCCAGGTGCACTTTTAGGGTAGCTGGTCTCAGCCCCAAAGAATTCAAATGTACCATATAATCCAGGACTGTGGGCAAGCCAGCAGACTCTGGAGAAATATTCTTGCCAGAGCACCATATGGAAAACCTCTTCCATTTGGAATTATAAGTAGCCCTGGTGGAAGGCTTCCTCAAAGCCTTCAATATATCAAGTACACCCTGAGAAAAGTGTAGGTCAGCAAACTCTAACTCTTCAAGAGCCAGGCCTTGAGATTGAGAGATTTGAGATTCAGGTACCAAACTCTCCCCTGGGCACAGGTTAACAGATTGTGATTCCTGGAAGACACAGGGGAAGATGGACTGCTAGGGACAAAAGGTGGATACCAGGGCTGTCTGGCCCAATCTGGAGCAATCAGAATCATCTTGCAAGGTTGAGATCTGATTTTGACTAGCACCTTGAACAGGAGAGGGAAGGGGAAAAGCATAGAAACTTCCTTCCCAGTTGAGAAGGAAGGCATCCAGAGGACTGAGCCCAACACTGGGGCCTGCAGCAAAAAGAGGAAGTTGGTGATGGTCTGGGGCTGCAAAAGGTCTATCTGAGGAGTGCCCCACCTGGCAAACACTACCTCCAGGGTTAGGGATCAGAGACCATTCGTGATGGCCCTGGAAATCCTGCTGACAGCATCTGCCAGGACATTGTCCTTGCCTGGGAAGAGAACTAAATGGGGGGAGGTGTTCAGGAATAAGCCAGAGACCACAACTTCATTGCTTGATTGCACAAAGGCGTGGACAGAGTGCCCCTTACTGTGATGTACACACTGTAGTGGTGTTGTCTGTTCTGACCTGTACCACTTTGTTCTGAACAGATGTGGAAAAAGCTAAAGTGCTAGAAAAACTGCTCTGGTTTCTAACAGATTGATGTAGACAGAGATTCCTGGGGACCACAATCCCTGAGTGGTGAGGTTGCCTATGTAGAGCTCCCCACCCCAAGAGGATGCATCTGCCAAGTAAGGATCAAGGAGTGAGACTGAGGGATGAAGGAACCCTTGTGCTGATTGCTCTGATCCGGCTACCACTGTAGGGCCTGGATCGGGTTCGAGGATTACTGGCATCAATTTGGTTACAGGATCTCTCCTTTGAGACCAGAGAGCTCTCAAATGGAACTGAATGTCCCTCATCTGAAATCTTGCTCCCTGCACTACTGCTGTGGGAAGCAGCCATGTGCCCTAGGAGCTGCAACGATACCTTCGCTGGTCGAGACCCGCGGACTGAGAGGAGGAGGCCAGAGAGCCAGGGTCTACTCTTTCTGGGAAGGAAGGCTCTGGCCTGAGGTATGTTCAGTTCTGCGCCTATGAAGGTGAGTAGCTGAACAGGCTCTAGAAACTGACTTTGGGGAGACTGAGAAGAAACCTAGAGATGTAGCTTAGCTGCTTGGGTAACCTGAAGGTGTAATTTGACTTGTTCTGGAGACTGACCTACTATGAGCCAGTCGTCCAGGTAAGGAAAGATGGAAATCTTTGCCTTCTTAAATGAGCAACTGCTACTGCCAGGCATTTGTGAATACCCTTGGGGCAGAAGTGAGACCAAGGGCATTGCTCTGAACTGGTAATGGCCTGAGGGCAGTTCGAATCTGAGAGTACTTCGGTGGGGCTTCTGATGAGAACATGGAAGTAGGCATCCTTGAGGTCCAGGGGCCTTCTAGCCAGTCCCTGTGTATAGAAGCGTAAAATAATTCCCAAGTCACCATTTGAATTTTGGTTTTAAAAGGTGCTTGTTTAGGTATCTGAGATCCAGGATGGGCCGCCATTCTCGCATCTTTTTGGAGTAAGGAAGTACCTCGGTACAATCCTTTGCCCTGGTGTAGGGAGGAACCCTTTCTACAGCTCTGAGAGCCAGGAGGTTTGAGACTTCTGTTTCTAAGGTGAGACCTCTGATGGATTTGCAGGTGGAAAGGATCTGGCTCATCTTTGGAAATTTCGGAAGCTGAGAACCAATCCCTGGCTTACTACTTCCAGGACCCACTTGTCTGATGTTAAAGACTTCAGTCCTGAACGATAAGCCAGCCTACCCCCTACAGGTAGTGGAGATATCCCTGGCAATCCCATCGGGTGCCTGTTTGGCAGGGCTTTTAGGCTGAGGGTGGGAGCAGGCCTGCTCGTGCCCATCTGCCTCCTCCTCTGAAGACCCCGGGCATAGGCTGAAGAGGAGGCCTGGAAGCAGTAAAAGGTACCCCTGCCCTGGAAGCTACCTCTGAGGTGCCTGCCTTTCCTTGGCCTGACACACTCCTATAGGTAGTCCTATACTATGACCAGACTAGTACACCGAGCAAGCCATTCTACAAAAGCCACAGATGTAGCCATGACTCTCGAAGATGCATCATTAGAGTCCACTTGAAGCATGGAATTGCACCTTGGATGCCTCAATCCATCAGCAGCCACCTGCTCCAGCTCCCTTGGCAAGCTGACTGAGGGACCTATTGCTTCAGAGCCATAACAGTATCCCATCTGGATTTCTGATATCTTGCAAACATAGGCCATATAATTTGCCTGTCTGAGTCCCAAGGATGCTGCCATGTACTGTTTCTTTGCCATGGCATCAATCCTCCTGGAGTCCTTGTCAGGTGGGTGTGAAGCCAAGGGAATATTTGCTTTATCACAGGCTGCAGCCTGCACTACCCCAACATGGCTGCATTGTTGTGAGAGGAACTCCGTGTCAGAGCCTGACAATGTATACCTCCTGTCCATTTTTTTATCCACAGGAAGTATAGAATGAGGAGCTTTTAACATTTTTACTGTCTGTTTCCTGAAGGATTTATGCAAAGGAATAAACAGTCTCCTAGACTCTGGGATATCCATCATTTCCACATAGTCAGGCTTCTCCTGGTCATCTACAGCCTCTTCCATAGGGAGCGGGAGAGTTTCAGCCACTTTCTTATAAAAAATAAAATGAGAAGGGGACTCAGAAAGCCTAGGGGGAGATACTTCTATAGGTCTGTCTGGGGAAATGTCCGGTTCAATGGGCAATCCAGACTCTCAAATCTTCCTCCCCCTCCTCCGGTTCAGAAAAATCCTCTATATCATATTCTTGAACCGACGGAACCGACCGCTTACCTGTTGGTGCCGGTTCGGTCGGAACTGGGGATCTCTGCAGCAGTTGGAGAAAGGAATTTTGGCTCCACACCTGCTGATTTTCTAGTCCTTTTAGCTGGGACTGACTCCTCGAGTCAGCTCTCCCTTTGCCGAGAAGTCTCGCCTGGTCAGAGGGCACTCCTCTGAATCCGGTTGGCACCGAACCGGGCTGGCCATCGGGTCAGCGGACTTCTTAACCTCTTGTTCCCTGAGCCTACCAACTCTCTTATCCAGGTAGCTGCAGGAATTCTGAAATCTGGCAGTCTGATTGAGGTGGTCAAACCCCAGACAATAGGCGCATGTGGTGTGTGGGTCAGCCTTAGCCAAAAGCTTCCCCACAGACACTACAGTGTTGAAACCCAGTGGGCTCGTTTTGTCTTTTGGGTTTCTCAGACATAATGCCAGCCTAACCAGAAACTTGCCCGTTAACGGCCCTTAGCCAAGCAAGACACCCTTATCGGTTCCCAACCGTGTCACGGGTCATGGAAAAAACCGTAATGAAATCCGTTCTTTTTTAGAACCGATAAGAACCGGGAACCGCACTCTAAATGCAATTTAATGAATTCATTACAACAACCTGATCGGTTCAAACCGAACTGATAATACTGTTTACAAGTTCCACACAGCAAAGTATGTAAAACCTATCTATTACTTACGATACCACAGACAGAGCTTGAACCGACCGGTTGCAGTTAAATTCAGACAAAATGAGGTTTAAAAACCGAGAAAAGATACTTTTTAACAGAGAAAATGAACCGAGCAGTAGGAGAAATCTCCGGAGCGACTGTTCAGTGAGGCGGAGTAAAGAATCTGACGGTTTGAGTTTGAAGAACAACAGACAGAGTTTTCAACCAAGCTTGCGCTCAAGATTCCATGCCTGGCATGGAAACTTAACTCTTTCACCTCCGGAGCAGTTCAAAGGCCGGGTCAAACTGCATATGTCATAATATAGCAAGACTTCATGTTGTTTGAAAAGCTTTTACAGCTAGGAATACAGCTCAGAGCTCCAAGAGATTTATGTGCAGAAGGGATTCTGCTTCGGACCAAGTCCCATGGGTGGTGTGTTCCCCAATGTGGGCGCCCCATCCCCCAGTAGAGAAGCATCTGTTGTGAGAACAAAGGAAGGGTTCTCCTTTTGGAAAGGGACACCTTGCCTTAAGTTGTCTGAATTTTTCCACCACTGCAAGGCTTGAATAACAACCTGTGTTACTGGGATGAGCTTTGACATCTTGTCCCTTCTCTGGAACCAATGGGACCTGAGATGAGATTGTAAGATTCTCATTCTGTATCTTGCCCAGAACACTGTACATGTTGCTGCAGCTATATGGCCCAGAATCTGCAGATAGTGTCTTGCTGGGCATGGCTGACTTAGTTTGAAAGAAGCAGCCAGGTTGAAAATACTTTGCACCCTGTCCTGAGGGAGATAAGCCCTTCCCTGGATGGTATCCAGCTCTGCTCCTATGAAATGAAGCACCTGAACAGGGGTAAGAACAGACTTTTCCTGATTTATTAGGAAACCCAAGGATTGCAGGAGATGCACTGCTGATTGTAGGTGCTCCGAGACCTGTTGTGGGGATTTTCCCACTACCAACCAGTCGTCCAGATAAGGGAAGACTAGTATATCAGACTTCCTTACGTGTGCCACCACTACAGCTAGGCACTTTGTGAATACTCTTGGTGCTGAGGTCAGACCAAAGGGAAGTGAACTGATAATGACCTGAAATGAGTCTGAATCTGAGATACTTTCTGTGAGATTGCCTTATTGGGATGTGAAAATAGGCATCTTTTAGACCCAGAGATGCTAATCAATCTCCCCGCTGAATATCTGGGAGCATGGACCACAAAATGACCATCCTGAATTTTGGTTTTACCAGGAATTTAAGAGATCCGAGATCCAGAATAGGTCGACAGCCCCCAATTTTCTTTTTGGTCAGGAAGTAGCGGGAGTAGAAACACCTTCCACCGAGATGTGCTGGCACAGGCTACACTGCTTTTATGTTGATCAATTTCTGTACCTCCTCTTGCAAGAGCTTGCCCTCCAAGAGGGAAGCTGGTTTGAAAACTCTTGATTTCAGAGAGGGAAGGGATTTGAAACATAGGGACAAGCCCTAACTTACCACCTCCAGAACCCACCTGTCTGTGGTGATGGAGGACCAATTCTGGAGAAAGTAAGTCAGCCTGCCCCCTACTGGCACTGGGGAGGCGACCTGTATCAACTGGTCAGGGGTTCTGTTTTGGGGTTGCCTGAGTTTGGGCAGATTGGGAGCGCCTTCTGGAACCCCTCCTGCCCCTAGGTCTAAAATACCCAGTCTGCTGTGGGTAAGGTTGTTGCTGAAAAGCAGCTTGACCTTGGTGAAAAGGCCTCCCATAGGGGGACCTTCCCCTGCCTCCCCTTCCATAAGGCCTATAAGAAGGGGTAGGCCTGTCCCTGGAGGAATTACTTTTGTAAGTGGCCTTGTATTCGTCCACCTTTTTCATGTATTCCTCAGTGTGCTTTCCAAACAGGCAGTTATTCTCCACAGGAAAATCCATGGCCTTTGTCTGGGTATCCTGTGTGAGATTAGTGGCCCTAAGCCATGCCAGTCTTCTTAGGGCCACAGACAGAGCCGTGCACCTGGCAGCATTGTCATTAGCATCAGCTGCCATCTGGAACTGATATTTAGCAGCGTCCAGACCAAATCTAGTTGTCTCTGCCAGATCGTCAGAGAGGGGCAAGGGAGACTTCTCTGACATAGCCAGAACGGACTGCCACAGTATGTTTTGGTACTGTGCTGCATATGCTTGGTAATTAGCCTGCCGCACACCTAAGGAGGCGGCTAGGTACCCTTTCTTAGACATACCGTCTAATTTCCTGGATTCCTTCTCAGAAGGATGAGAAGAGACAGGAACCCTCGCCTTTTCACAGGCTGCTGCTGCACTATGCCCTGGTGGTCAGGGTGGGAGTATAAAAATTCTGCTCCTTACCTGTCCAGGTGATATTTCTTGTCAGACTTCCTATCTACTGGAGGAATACAGTTAGGAGTCTTTAATATTTTAAACAAGTCCTTTCTGAAAAACTTGTTGATTGGTAAGTATACCTTTTTAGTGGGGGTTAACCTCACCATCTCGAGGTTTTCAGCCTCCTCTTCATCGTCTACCACTTCAGTGGTAGCTAAGTCCAGGGCATCCACTATTTTTCTCACAAAAGAGAAGTGAGAAGAAAAGTCCTCAGGTCAAGGTGGAGAGCCAAACTCCTGCTCAGATGAGATTTCAGGCTCTATAGGTTCATCTAGTACAGGACCCATCTCACCATGATCCTCACCTTCCACTTCCTGTGAGTCAGGGGCAGGAACTGTTGCAGGAGCCCTGGGAGGAGCAGGTTGAGTAGGCAGAAACATAGACTTTGACGGCAGATAAGGACCGCTAGGCCCATCTAGTCTGCCCATTTCCCTACCTACAGGATAGGCCGCAGATCCTAGTTAACCAACAGCCTATTTCTTCCTGCCCCCCACAAGAATTGCCTTATGTCTGCCCCATGCATTCTTGAATTCTCCCACAGTTTTAGACCCCACAACTTCCTCAGGAAGGCTGTTCCATGCATCCACTACCCTCTCTGTGAAATAATACTTCCCACATTGCCCCTGAACCCCTCCTATCTTTAAATTGTGTCCCCTTGTTCTTGCAAGTCTCTTTTTCTGAAAGATGCTACCCTCTTGGACTTTGTTGATTCCTTTGAGGTGACTTGAAAGTTTCTATCATGTCCCCCTCTCCTTCTTTCCTCAAGGGTATAATATTAAGCTCCTTTAGTCTCTCCTCATACGCTCTCTTGCAGACCCTGCACCATTTTAGTTGCCCTCCTCTGGACTGCCTCTATCCTGTCTATGTCCATGGAGATGGGGTCTCCAGAACTGGACACAGTATTCCAGATGGGGTCTCACCAACTGTCTGTACAGAGGGATAACAACTTCCTGTTTTCTGCTGCTGATGCCTCCCTACACATCCCAGTATACCCCGGCCTCCCTACTGCCTTCTCACATTGCCTGCTAACCTTAAGGTCATCTGATATGATTACCCCAGGTCCCTTTCCTGTTTTGTTGTTGTTACTACCTCCCACCCATTGTTGTATTCTTCCCTGGTTCTTGTTTCCCAGGTGCATTATTTGCACTTTTTGCACTGAATCCTAGCTGCCATACATCTGGCCATTCCTCCAACCTTGCCAAGTCCTTTTCATCCTTTCCACGCCTCCTTGTGCATCAACCCGTTGCAGATCTTTGTGTCATCTGCAAAAGGCATACTTTTCCTTCAGTCCTCTGCAATGCCACTGATGAAGACATTAAAAGGACTGGACCCAATACTGAACCCTGCGGTACCCCACTAGTAACCGCCCTTTCTTCAGAGTGGACTCCATTTACAATTACCTTCTGTGTCCTGTTGTCCAGCCAATGTTTTATCCAGGCTACCACCCTGGGACCCACTCCCAGGCTGGCTAATCCCTTGTAAAGCCTGCAGAACCCTCATAGCCTGAGCTATTTCTTCTGCAGAAGGCAGGCTGAGAGACACAGTAGAGACCCCTTGAGGAACAGAAGCCTGGGGTTCTAAGTGTTTGGTTTTCTTGGTGGGGCCCAGAATGTCAACCGGACCACTACCCCTTCTCAAAGTGCCAGAAACACCCTTCTCAGGGGAGGTAACAATAGATAAAGTGGTTTCACACGCAGTTTTTGGTGGCTGGTTAGAATCTGAGGGACCACCGTCCACTTTTTTCTTCAGTCTTTCCATCCTTTTCTCAATTGTTTTAGGAGGAAAGGATTTACAGATGGCACAGTCTGCTGAAAAATGATCAGGTCCCAAGAAGACTAAGCAGAGGTCATGTTTGTCAGCTTTAACAAACACTTCCCCACATTTTGTACAATTTTTAAAACCTGGGGACCAGTCTTTTTCTTAGGTTTTTCTTGCATTTCCATTTCTAGGAGAAAAACCAGTAACCACTTACTAGTATTCAAACTGTTTTCTCCTTTTTTTTTTGTCGGTTCAGGAACCGGTTAAGGATCCAAAAAGGAACCAGTAACTTAAAATATCGAACCGGGAAAGCAGTTCACAGGAACCGGGGTATTGGTTCAGAAGAACCTATCGCTCGGTTACAGAGAATGAGTTTAAACACAGACATTTAATGAAAATATATAAAATTATGACTAAAACTAATGCAAAAAAACACCAAATAAACTAGAAAAGCCCCGGAAAACAAAGGCAGCAGTTTAAATATTTTGCTAGAAATACTTATAAACTGGAATCAGCTTGAACTGACGAGAGGAAGATCTCCAGGAGTCTGACTTGTCAGGTGGAGTGAGAAATCTGAGACGTTGATGGAATGTTGCAATAGATGAGAGCAGCAGTTTGAATGTCTGTCTCGAGCAATGATAGGTTCTATCATTTGCATATAGTTCCATTTCTCCGGGCAGTTCTACTTAGGGGGCAGACTGCATACAGTTATGAATATAGAATAATATATGGGGTTAGAAACCAAACCACCTTTCCTTAATCTTGCTCTGGTCTTTAGGTAACCACAACGTAACTTGAGGGGCGGGTGGTTAACGTAGTAACTTCTTCGACCCATTGTTGTCTATACTTGTACATGCTTTCTCTCATTTGCTTGAAATGGATTTACTGTTAGTCCTGCTTGAATCTTTATTGTACTGTGTATTGTTGACATTTTTATTTAATCTCCTTGCTTGAACTTGTTTGCATTTTTTATTGCTATTAAATGTTGATCATTCTGGTGACTACCTAGGCCTACTGAACTGTACATTGATGTTGTTAATTGTTACATCGTACATTGTGACTGTCTCTGCCTGCTGAACTGTATGTTGCCGTTACTAATTGTTACAGCATACACTACTATCTCTGCCTACTGAACTGTACATTGCCGTTACTAATTGTTACAGCATACATTGTGATTGTCTCTGCCTACTGAACTGTACGTTGCTGTTACTAACTGTTACAGCATACATTGTGATTGTCTCTGCCTACTGAACAGTACGTTGCCGTTACTAACTGTTACATCATACATTGTGACTGTCTCTGCCTACTGAACTGTACGTTGCCGTTACTAATTGTTACAGCATACATTGTGACTGTCTCTGCCTACTGAACAGTACATTGCCGTTACTAATTGTTACAGCATACATTGTGACTGTCTCTGCCTACTGAACAGTACATTGCCGTTACTAATAGTTACAGCATACATTGTGACTGTCTCTGCCTACTGAACTGTACGTTGCCGTTACTAATTGTTACAGCATACATTGCGATCGTCTCTGCCTACTGAACTGTACATTGCCGTTACTAATTGTTACATCATACATTGTGACCGTCTGCCTACTGAAAAGTACGTTGCCGTTGCTAATTGTTACAGCATACATTTGGATTGTCTCTGCCAACTGAACAGTACGTTGCCGTTACTAATTGTTACAGCATACATTGTGATTGTCTCTGCCTACTAAACTCTACGTTGCCGTTACTAATTGTTACAGCATACATTGTGATCGTCTCTGCCTACTGGACTGTACATTGCCATTACTAACTGTAACAGCATACACTGTGATCGTCTCTGCCTACCGGACTGTACGTTGCCGTTACTAATTGTTACAGCATACATTGTGATCGTCTCTGCCTACCGGACTGTACGCTGCCATTGCTAATTGTTACAGCATACATTGTGATCGTCTCTGCCTACCGGACTGTACGTTGCCGTTGCTAATTGTTACAGCATACATTGTGATCGTCTCTGCCTACCGGACTGTACGTTGCCATTGCTAATTGTTACAGCATACATTGTGATTGTCTCTGCCTACCGAACTGTACGTTGCCGTTACTAATTGTTGCAGCATACATTGTGATCGTCTCTGCCTACCGAACTGTACGTTGCCGTTACTAATTGTTACAGCATACATTGTGACTGTTTCTGCCTACTGAACTGTACATTGCTGTTATTAATTGTCGCAGCATACATTGTGACTTTCTGCCTACTGAACTGTATGTTGCCGTTACTAATTGTTACAGCATACACTACTATCTCTGCCTACTGAACTGTACATTGCTGTTACTAATTGTTACAGCATACATTGGTATTGTCTCTGCCTGCTGAACTGTACATTGCCGTTACAAATTGTTACAGCATACACTGACTATCTCTGCCTACTGAACTATACATTGCCGTTACTAATTTTTACAGCATACACTGTGACTGTCTGTGCCTACTGAACTGTACATTACTATTACTAATTGTTACAGCATACATTGTCATTTGTATTATTTTGTTTGTGCCTTTATGGCCCGGGTCGTGCCTGAAAATTGTCCTCTGGATCAGTGCACTTTACCCAGTCAACAAACTCATAAATAAATAATGTCCCTCTTCAGGTACAGGCACCAGAACTGTACGCAGTACTCCAGGTGTGGCCTAACCAGTGACCTACACAACAGAAGGATCACTTCCTCCATCCTTGAGAATATACTCCTGGCAATACACCCTAGCATCTTGTTTGCCTTTGCAGCAGCCTTCCCATACTGTGCAGAGTTATTCCTTGAATCCGTAATGATCACGCCCAGATCCTCTTCGCAGTGGCGGAGCTAGGGGTAGCGGTCGCTCCACCTGGCTGCCCCAGTGTGAGTAGCGGTGCCCTACCACCATCTTTATTCGCTGTTTAGTGACCACTGTGGAGCCCGTTATCAACTGAATCCCCCCAGCTCCCAAATGCTCAAAACCTGGCTCCACCACTGCCTCTTCAGTCATGGCTAGCTGAACCCCAAAGTTGGAAGCTTCTCCTTTGGTCTTTTGCACCAAAATGCAGCACATTGCACATTTGGCATTGAACCCCAGCTGTCGGGTGTCTGACTAGGTCTTCAGTTTTGCCAGATCATCTTGCGACCCCAGCCACCCTCCTAGATCATCCACCACCGGTCCCATCTTGGTGTTATCTGCAAATAAACTGATCTTGCTCTTGATGCCCATGGAGATGTCTGCTATCAATATCTGAAACAGCACAGGCCCCAGCACTGATCCCTGCAGTATACCGCTTGTCACCGCCTTCGAAGATGAGCGCTTCCCTCCCACCACCACCCTCTGCTGTTTTCCTTTCAGCCAGTTTACTACCCATCTCACTATCTTTGCCCCCGCCTCTGTGCCTTCCAGCTCATTTCCTAGCCTCCAATGTGGCACCGAGACAAATGCCTTACTGAAGTCCAGGTACAGGACATTCACTGCATGGTCCCTGTCCAGCTGTCTAGTTACCCAGTCATAGTAATCTGGCATCAGATCTAGAGTGTACATTCAGGCAGAAGTGCTTTGTGAGTGTGTGTACAGACTTCCAAGTAGCTGCTTTACAGACATCCAATAAGGGAACATCTCTTACAGCTGCCACAGAGGCAGCAGTGCCCCCAGGAGGTTGTTTGCCCGCTTTGTCATAGCAGAAATGAATGCAAGAGACTATCCAATGAGAAACAGTTCTCTTATTGGCTGGTTTTCCTCTACCCACTTCCCCAAAGGTATCGAACTGTTGAGTGGAGGAACTCCTGACCTGTTTGGTATGCTCCAAGTAGTGAAACAGGGCCCTTGTGACATCCAGCCTATGGAATTTCTGTTCCCCAGAAGTGGACCTTTCAGTAAAGAACACTGGCAGGGTAATGGACTGATTAAGGTGGAACTCAGAAACCACCTCGGGTAAGAACGTCTTATTTGTCCTAAGCTCAGTCTTATCCCTGTGTAGGATAATATAGTTGGACTCAGTACAGAGTGCTTGCAACTCTGAAGTCCTCCTTGCAGAAGTAATGAATACCAGGAAAACTGTTTTCCAGGTAACATGCTTGAGATGGGCCGTAACCATGCGCGTAAAAGGAGACTCCATGAGCTTGGCAACACAGAGGTTAAGGTCCAAGGAGGGACAGGCTCCTTGACAGGAGGCTGAAGACGTGAAAGGCCTTTAAAACACTGAATACCGACTGGGAAAACACAGATTTGGACCTTCCCACAGAAAGACAGGCCAAGATTGCACCCAAATGTGGTTTAAGTGATGAAGGCCTTAAGCCTAAGGCCTCGAGATAATAATAATAATAATAATAATAATAATAACAACATTTATTTAATTAAGCGCCTTTCAATACTTCAAATCGTTCTACAATGTTAATACAAACAAAACACACATGGTATACAAATACATCTAGTATAAAATCACAATAAAACAGGAAATGCCTTTCCAATAAAAAAAGTCTTTGGTGCCTGCTTAAAACTCCCAACCGTCCTGCACTCCCGGAGCTGACGGGGCAGAGAATTCCAAAGGGTAGGTGCCGAAATCCAAAGGCATGCGCGCCAGATGACTTTAGGTTAACCCTCGGAATCTCCAGCAACCCCTCATCAGCTGAGCAGAGCTGTCGCAAAGGCGTGTAAGGAACCAGAAGCTCTTTCAAGTAATCGGGACCCAGTCCGTGTAGGGCTTTGTAAGTCAATAGACCTACTTTAAAGGTGATCCGCCGCTGTATTGGCAGACAGTACAGAGCATGCAGCACAGGGGTGATATGAGGTCTTCTGGATGCCCCAGTCAACAAACGTGCTGCCGCGTTCTGCACTAGCTGCAAGCAGTGAATATCAACCCCAGGAAGCCCCAGATAAAGGGAGATGCAGTAATCAAGGCGCGATGTCACAAAGGCATGGACCAAAACAGGCAGGTCACTGGAAGGAATAAGATGAAAGAAATGAACCAAATAATCAGAAGGGATGGTGTCAAAGGCCACTTCAATACATTCAAGCAGTGCAGTGTCGCACCTCTACAGTAAATGAAGCCCCCACAATGTCCGCCACATTCCCGGTTCGCGGACTTTTTGCAATAAAAATAAAGTAATTAGCAGTACAAGAAAAACGTGCTTTTCTACATAAAACACTGCATTGGTGGCAAGCTTCTTGGGGGGGCAGGAGGCAGTGAATTTACAGAGTTTTCCTTTAGGGATTTTTTGCAATAAAAATAAAGTAATTAGCAGTACAAGAAAAACGTGCTTTTCTACATAAAACACTGCATTGGTGGCAAGCTTCTTGGGGGGGCAGGAGGCAGTGAATTTACAGAGTTTTCCTTTAGGGATTTTTTATAACTACTAATCATGACATTATTATTGTTTTATATGGCTTCTGAATCCTTATTTAAAATGGCTGTAACTGTATTTATTCCTATTTAAAATATCCTTCATGATTTTTGAATACAACATGCACTTATGGATTTTACACATCACCTCTCCGAGTATTTGGCACCATTCCAGGGTCTGGATGAATGGAAATGGAAAAAGAATGAAGAGAGAGAACTAGTAGGAAGTTTAGTAGGGACAGCAAAGAGCTATGCTTGGTGGCCAACCTAGGGTAGGAGGATAAAGGAAGAAAAGTGATAACTGTTGTGCAACAAGTTTTGGTAGCTAGGAAACAAGGAGATAGAAAAGTGTTCCATCAGTCACAGCCGAGGGTGTAGCCTAACTCCGACACAGTTGTACCAGGTAACAGCTAGCCTACTTGGTTAAAAGGTAGACTCTAGGTGGAGACACTGCTCATTATGCAAAACCATGGAAAAGAACGAGCCTAATGTAAGTTTTGGTAAGTTAGGGCCCCAAGACCTTGTTTAGGCCTGCAACGCAGGGGTAGTAGCCCTTGGAGTAGCGCCACCTAGGGGTTACACTAGTGCTTGGTGGTTAATGAGAACAAGTGCTGGACTAGTAAGGGACTCTAAAGAAATTGGGAAGGCTCAATGGATCAGGAGACTTTTCCCCAACATGTGCAAGACCGTTAGGGCTTTCGTAGGAACAGGGAAAATTGAAAGACAACAAACCTTATTATTTTTCCTTTGTTTTTTGTTTTTTTTAACTTGCTTCAGAGGGGTCCTTGCACCCCCTCCTATTCCATCCACGAGGGATTTCAAAGACCTCTCCCCGCTTTCACTGTACTCGTGAAGCTGGGGGTGATTTTGTATTTTCTCCCAATTTTCTCCCAATTCCCATGAGGATGACAGCGCAGAGGACGTTTGCCCAGACAGCATCCAGCGCATATCGTTGTCAAGTGCCTCAAATCATCCTCCCCTCCCTGGCTCCGGAGAGCCACCTATGCCCCTAAATCCACAGGCATAGGCGCGTTGGCTGCTAAAAACACCCCAGTAACCCACCTCAGGAGGAAGACAGCATCCGTTGGAAGACTCACTCAATCCTCCTTCTCCCATCCAACCACCATGACCCAAGACCATTCTTGAATCTGAGTCGCTGGCACAGTATGGGGTGTGGCATCCAGCACCTCACCCTCAGTGCCACATGACCGGCCCTTCAATATGTATTTTATGATGGTCCCCCCCCCATTTTCTCCCCGTAATCCAGCCCCATACCTCAGACAGGAGCATGTATGTGGAGGCATGTGCACATTCCGTCTCAAGGTACCCACCTGCTATGTGTTGCCCCTGCCACCTACGCTGACTGCCAGGCCTCCACCCAGTGGTAGTGGGACTATGGGGGGTTGGGGTGGCAACCACTCCCCCCCCCCCGAGACGAGCCAACTTCTGGCTCCTCAACTTGCTCCACCCCTCCCATGTCGGCTCAACAATGATGCAAGTCCACTCCCAAATCAGAGTTGCCAGCATGGTGCGAGGTAAGGCTTCCAGTGCCGCCAGGCCAGGTATACCATGAACGCTTTTCAGGACAAGTGCAAGACTGGTAAGGACCTCTGTAGGAATTGGAAAGACTCAAAATACTGCAAGTTTTATTCCCAAGTGCAGGACTGGGAAGGGCCTCAAAAGGAGCTCAAAGGTTTGAGACGGACTGCAAATCCTTCCACCCCGCAACACATGTTAGACTGGGAAGGGCTTTGGTAGCAATGAGGAAGGATCAATGGACCATGAGTCTTCTTCCTAACAGGTGGGAGACTGGGATGGAGCACAAGACTTTTGTTCCAACAAGCGCAAGACAGGAAAGGGCCTCGGTAGGAACCGAGAAGTCTCAATGGAGCACGAGTCTTTTTCCCCAAGTGTTAGATGGGTAAGGGCCTCTGTAGGAACAAGGAAGGCTTGATGAACCATAAGTGTTTTTGCCCAACAAGTGCTAGACTGCAGGGCCTCAATCAGAAATGGGAAACTTTAATAGGCTGACAGTCCTTTCCTCAAAAAGTGAGTCTGATAAGGGGCTTGGTAGGAATCGGGAAAGTTCAATGGAATGAAACTCTTTTACCCAGTAAGGGCTAGGTTGGTTAGGGCCTAACAAGGAACCAGGAAGGCTAGAAGACCTCAAGTCATTTTCTGTCTGAAAACATTAAATATCTATATACACTGCTGTCCTGTAGAATATTTAAATGGATATTTCTCAGTAATGTAACTGAACGGGGCCTGAAAACCAGAATGTCATGTCAGTAACACCACACAGCAATAATATACTGTACAAGGTTGGACTGACCCACCTGGATACCTGGAAATTTCCAGGTGCCCCCATCAGTTGGGTACCTGGTCACCCTCAGAACACTGAAAACATTTGTATTTATCTTTTTTCTAATTAAATGGGATATCTGGGACACTGTAGATTAATGCAAGATGTTATCACAGAGTTAATTTATCAAACTCAAGTGGAATACTGATATGAGTGTGTCACCCTGGGCCATCCTGTATTGATTTTCCAGGTGGGCCCTCAGTACTCCCCGTTCGACCCAAAGTCCATGTGACCCCCCCAGCCCCCGCAAGACAAACTTGGAAACCAGAATGTCATGTCAGTAATACCACACACCAATAATATAATGTAGCTATAAAAACAATAAAAAACAAGTCCATGTGACCCCACCGACCCCCCAGGACACACCTGGAAACCAGAATGTCATGTCAGTAATACCACACAGCAATAATATACTGTAGCTATAAAAGCAATAAAAACCAAGTCCATGTGAACCTCCCCGACCCCCCCAGGACACACCTGGAAACCGGAATGTCATGTCAGTAATACCACACGGCAATAATACACTGTAGGTATAAAAGCAATAAACACCAACTCCATGTGACCCCCCCAGACTGCCAGGACACACCGGGAAACCAGAAAGTCATGTCAGTAATTACAATCAGCAATAATATACTGTAGCTATAAAAGCAATAAAAACCAAGACCATGAGACCCCCCAGGACACACCTGGAAACCAGAATATCATGTCAGTAATACCACACAGCAATAATATACTGTAGCTATAAAAGCAATAAAAACCAAGTCCATGTGACCCTCCAGACCGTCAGGACACACCG
The DNA here is from genome assembly GCA_016271365.2 of Neoceratodus forsteri. NCBI lineage: Eukaryota > Metazoa > Chordata > Ceratodontiformes > Ceratodontidae > Neoceratodus > Neoceratodus forsteri. The sequence continues at coordinate 1,140,000,743 of CM028133.1, forward strand.
GGAAACCAGAATGTCATGTCAGTAATACTGCACACAGCAATAATACACTGTAGCTATAAAAGCAATAAAAACCAAGACCATGAGACCCCCCCAGGATACACCGGGAAACCAGAATGTCACATCAGTAATACCACACACTAATAATATATTGTAGCTATAGAAGCAATAAAAACCAAGTTCATGTGACCCCCGACCCCCAGGACACACCTGGAAACCAGAATGTCATGTCAGTAATACCAGACAGCAATAACATACTGTAGCTATAAAAGCAATAAAAACCAAGTCCATGTGATGTCGACCCCACCCCAGGATACACCTGGAAACAAGAATGAAATGTCAGAAATACCACACAGCAATAATATACTGTAGCTATAAAAGCAATAAAAACCAAGTCCATGTGACCCCCGACCCCCCCAGGAAACCAGAATGTCATGTCAGTAATACCACATAGCAATAATATACTGTAGCTATAAAAGCAATAAAAACCAAGTCCATGTGACCCCCCCAGGACACGCCTGGAAACCAGACTGTCATGCCAGTAATACCACAGAGCAATAATGTACTGTAGCTATAAAAGCAATAAAAAACAAGTCCATGTGACCCCCGACCCCCAGGACACACCTACAAACCAGAATGTCTTGTCAGTAATACCACACAGCAATAATATACTGTAGCTATAAAAGCAATAAAAACCAACCCCAAGTGACCCCGACCCCACAGGACATACCTGGAAACCAGAATGTCATGTCAATAATACCACACAGCAATAATATACTGTAGCTATAAAAGCAATAAAAACCAAGTCCATGTGACTCCCCGACCCCCCCAGGATACTCCTGGAAACCAGAATATCATGTCAGTAATACCACACAGCAATAATATACTGTAGCTATAAAAGCAATAAAAACCAAGTCCATGTGACCCCCCAGACCGTCAGGACACACCGGAAAACCAGAATGTCATGTCAGTAATACTGCACACAGCAATAATACACTGTAGCTATAAAACCAATAAAAACAAAGACCATGAGACCCCCCGAACCCCCCAGGATACACCGGGAAACCAGAATGTCACGTCAGTAATACCACACACTAATAATATATTGTAGCTATAGAAGCAATAAAAACCAAGTTCATGTGACCCCCGACCCCCAGGACACACCTGGAAACCAGAATGTCATGTCAGTAATACCAGACAGCAATAACATACTGTAGCTATAAAAGCAATAAAAACCAAGTCCATGTGATGTCCACGACCCCACCCCAGGATACACCTGGAAACAAGAATGAAATGTCAGAAATACCACACAGCAATAATACAGTGGCGTGAAAAAGTATTTGCCCCCTTCCTGATTTTCTCTATTATTGCATATTTGTCACACTGGATGTTTTCAGGTCTTTAGACAAAATATAATATTAGATAAAGGGAACCTGAGTGGACAAATAACACTTTTTTTTTTTACTTATTTCATTTATTTAATGAAAAAAGTTAACCAACACCAACTGGCACTGTGTGAAAAGTAATGCCCCTAGTTAAATCAACCCAATTAAAGGATAATTAGAGTCAGCTGATTGAACACAGCCAGGCTTGATTACAGCCAGCCCCTGCTCAATATAAACCTCACTTATTTTGGCCCTTACCATCAGAGTCACATTGCCAGCACAAAGATTCAACAAGCACATTATGCCATGATCAAAGGAAGTTCCTGAAAAGATCAGAAAAACATTTTGTTGCCCTCTATCAGTCTGGAAAGGGTTACAAAGCTATTTCTAAGGCTCTGGGACTCCATCGAACCACAGTGAGAGCCACAATCTCCAAATGGAGAACACTTGGAACAGTAGTGAACCTTCCCAGGAGTGGGCGGCCTGCCAAAATTACTCCAAGGGCACAGTGTAAAATCATCCAAGAAGTCTCAAAGGATCCTAAAACAACATCCAAAGAACTGCAGGCTTCTCTTGCTTCAGCTAATGTCAGTGTTCATGACTCCACAATCAGAAGACTGGGCAAAATGGAAGCTTCATGTAGGAAGTAGCAAAGTGAAACCACTGCTAACCTGAAGAACATAAATGCTCGTCTCTCATTTGCCAAGAAGCACCTGGATGATCCACAAGCCTTTTGGGAAAATGTTCTATGGACAAATGAGTCCAAAGTGGAACTTTTGGACAACATGGATCCCATAATGTCTCGTGTAAAGCAAACACAGCATTCCACAGTAAGAACACCATACCAACAGTCAAACATGGTGGTGGTAGTGTGATGGTGTGGGATGCTTGCTGCCTAAGGACCTGGATGACTTGCCATAATTAAAGGAACCATGAATTCTGCTCTGTACCAGAAAATTCTTAAGGAGAATGTCCAGTCATCCTTCCGTCAGCTGAAGCTGAAGCATAGTTGGGCATGCAGCAAGACAATGATCCAAAACACAAAAGCAAGTCCACATCAGAATGGTGAAAGAAGTAAAATTAAAGTTTTGGAGTGGCTTAGTCAAAGTCCAGACTTAAACCCAATAGATGCTGTGGTAGGACCTGAAACGAGCAGTTCATGCTCAAAACCTACCAAATGTTACTGAATTAAAGCAGTTCTGCGAGGAAGAGTGGGTTAAAATTCTCCACAGCGATGTGTGAAAGACTGATATTGAATTATAGGAAGTGTTTGGTTGCAGTCATTGCAGCTAAATGTATGCTAACCAGTTATTAAAGGTAAGGGGCAATTACTTTTTCACACAGTGCCAGTTGGTGTTGGTTAACTTTTTTCATTAAATAAGTGAAATAAAAAAAAAAAAACAAGTGTTATTTGTTCACTCAGGTTCCCTTTATCTAATATTACATTTTGTCTAAAGACCTGAAAACATCCAGTGTGACAAATATGCAATAATAGAGAAAATCAGGAAGGGGGCAAATACTTTTTCACACCACTGTATACTGTAGCTATAAAAGCGTCCATGTGACCCCCGACCCCCCCCCCGGAAACCAGAATGTCATGTCAGTAATACCACACAGCAATAATATACTGTAGCTATAAAAGCAATAAAAACCAAGTCCATGGACTCCCAAGACATACCTGAAACCAGAATGTCATGTCAATAATACCACACAGCAATAATATACTGTAGCTATAAAAGCAATAAAACCAAGTCCATGTGACTGATCCCCAGGATACTCCTGAAACCAGAATATCATGTCAGTAATACCACACAGCAATAATATACTGTAGCTATAAAAGCAATAAAAACCAAGTCCATGTGACCCCCTGACCGTCAGGACACACGGAAACCAGAATGTCATGTCAGTAATACTGCACACAGCAATAATACACTGTAGCTATAAAACCAATAAAACCAAGACCATGAGACCCTCAACCCCCAGGATACACGGAAACCAGAATGTCCGTCAGTAATACCACACACTAATAATATATTGTAGCTATAGAAGCAATAAAAACCAAGTTCATGTGACCCCCGACCCCCAGGACACACCTGGAAACCAGAATGTCATGTCAGTAATACCAGACAGCAATAACATACTGTAGCTATAAAAGCAATAAAAACCAAGTCCATGTGATGTCCACGACCCCACCCCAGGATACACCTGGAAACAAGAATGAAATGTCAGAAATACCACACAGCAATAATATACTGTAGCTATAAAAGCAATAAAAACCAAGTCCATGTGACCCCCGACCCCCCCAGGAAACCAGAATGTCATGTCAGTAATACCACACAGCAATAATATACTGTAGCTATAAAAGCAATAAAAACCAAGTCCATGTGACCCCCCAGGACACGCTTGAAACCAGACTGTCATGCCAGTAATACCACAGAGCAATAATGTACTGTAGCTATAAAAGAATAAAAAACAAGTCCATGTGACCCCGACCCCAGGACACACCTACAAACCAGAATGTCTTGTCAGTAATACCACACAGCAATAATATACTGTAGCTATAAAAGCAATAAAACCAACCCATGTGACCCCCGACCCCACAGGACATACCTGGAAACCAGAATGTCATGTCAATAATACCACACAGCAATAATATACTGTAGCTATAAAAGCAATAAAAACCAAGTCCATGTGACTCCCCGACCCCCCCAGGATACTCCTGGAAACCAGAATGTCATGTCAGTAATACCACACAGCAATTAGATACTGTAGCTTTAAAAGCAATAAAAAAACCAAGTCCATGTGACCCCTGACCCCCCCAGGACACTCCTGGAAACCATTATGTCATGTCAGTAATACCACACAGCAATAATATACTGTAGCTATAAAGGTAATAAAAGCAAGTCCATGTGACCCCCCCCGAACCCCCTCAAGATACACCTGGAAACCAGAATGTCATGTGAGTAAAACCACACAGCAATAATATACTGTAGCTATAAAGCAATAAAAACCAACCCCATGTGACCCCGACTTCGCATGACATACCTGGAAACCAGAATGTCATGTCAATAATACCACACAGCAATAATATACTGTAGCTATAAAAGCAATAAAACTAAGTCCATGTGACTCCCGACCCCAGGATACTCCTGGAAACCAGAATGTCATGTCAGTAATACCACACAGCAATAATATACTGTAGCAATAAAGCGATAAAAACAAGTCCATGTGACCCCCGACTCAGGGCACACCTGGAAACCAGAATGTCATGTCAGTAATACCATACAGCAATAATATACTGTAGCTATAAAACCAATAAACCAAGACCATGTGACCCCGATTTCCCGATACACCTGGAAACCAGAATTTCATGTCAGTAATACCATACAGCAATAATATACTGTAGCTATAAAAGCAGTAAAACCAAGTCCATGCGACCCCCCAACCCCCCAGGACATACCTGGAAATGAGAATGTCATGTCAGTAATACCACACAGCAATAAGATACTGTAGCTATAAAAGCAATAAAAACCAAGTGCATGTGACCCCCTCCGATCCCCCAGGTCACACCTGGAAACGAGAATTTCATCTCAGTAACACCACACAGCAATAATATACTGTATCAGAACCCCTGAGTAGTGGACCCCCTGTTGAAGCCCCTAGTCGAGCGCCAGGGCCTGGCTCCGCCAGCGGCGTCCGGCAGCCGAAGCGGCACAAGGACCACAGGATCGGGAGGGGACCAAGGAAGTAGCGGACTCTGTTGGAAGCCCTGTCAGCTGCCGCATAGGGCCTGGTTTCTGCTAGCGGGCAGTCGGCAGCTGCAAGCTGGCACAAGGGACCACAGGATCGGAGGGACTGTGTGGGAAGTAGCGACTTCTGTTGAAGTCCTCAGTCCAGCGCTAGGGCCTGGCTCCGCCAGCGGGCGGTCAGCAGCCGCAAGCCGGCACAAGGGACCACAGGACCGGGAGGGACCCCGTGGGAAGTAGCGGACCCCCTGTTGAAGCCCCTAGTCGAGCGCCAGGGCCTGGCTCTGCCAGCGGGCAGTCGGCAGCCGCAAGCCGGCACAAGGGACCACAGGATCGGGAGGGACCGTGTGGGAAGTAGCGGACCCCCTGTTGAAGTCCCTAGTTGAGCGCCAGGGCCTGGCTCTGCCAGCGGGCGGTCGGCAGCCGCAAGCCAGCACAAGGGACCACAGGACCGGGAGGGACCGCGTGGGAAGGTACGGAAAAGCCGCAACCAATCGGAAGGCGGGCGCTCTCCGAAGCACCGCATCCGATTGGTCCCCAGCTGTACTTGAACTCTGCATTACTTTTTATTGTGTAAAGCTGAAACTTGAAGGGGATCAAAAATTGTAAAACTCTGGCAAAAAAGGAGCTGTCTTCATCTTGTTGTGGGATTGGGGGAATTTAAAACTGTAAACTGTGATTACAGCCTTTCTGTGTCAAGTGGTTTAGGGCCAGACGCTACGGTGCCTCAGCCCCCCCCAGCCTTTTGTTGTGTTAATTTTACAGCCCCTGCCCTGTTCAGACGCTTGCCATTACTAAGCCTTAATTGCTGTGCCTTTTTCTGTTTCCTCCCAGTAGCAGACCCCCTGTTGAAGCCCCTAGTCGAGTGTCAGGGCCTGGTCCGCCAGCGGGCGGTCGGCAGCCGCAAGCCGGCACAAGGGACCACAGGACCGGGGGGACCGCGGAAGGTAATGGAAAGCCGCAAATTATATGCCCACCCGCCCTGCCTCCTACTCGGCTATTTCTTTTACAGTCATCTTCCCGCTGATTTATTATTCCCGCCCCCTACGCCTGCTAAACCTGTAATCTGCTCTACATCCACTGCTCAGCCACCAAATCAGCAGTCCCCACTGCGGCTCGCTCCATACTGCCTGATCTGCCGAGCCTAAGCCTGACCAATACCTAACCATAATCATTCGTGTATCGTAATAGGAAGCTGGGTACTATTATATCATATCTATCTCTCCATCTCCTTGTTTAGCCCACTCGTAAGCAAAACTGGCATACGCAACGTCAACTGATATATCAAGAGAGCTAGAATCCTTCCTGCAACCCCTCCCCCTTTTAATCCCCCTCCTTATGTTAACTTCCCTTTCATTATGCAGTAGCTGACCAAGTTGTCTATACTAGGATACTACTGTGGGCAATGCAAAAGTCTTATTTCATAGTTCTAGCTGTATGCCAGCTGAGCTCCCCATCATGGGGGGACCCCTCTGGATCCTACTCGCTCTGTTATTTTTGGAAAGCAGTGAAAAAAGCTCTCTCTCGCTCTCTCTCTCACACTAGCAGCCAGGGAGATGTGTCATCCCATCTTGGTTACAATAGTGCCTCAACAATCACAAGGGACTGGCTTTGCATTTATGACCTGCCAATGCTATATCACAATCCTTGGGGCAACCACCAAGATGGGACTCAAGCGGACTTGTTATCACATGGGACTTTGCTTCAATACTGGGTCTATATCGCCCCTTTGCGCCTGTCTACCACAATTCTAGTCAGTGACTTGACAGGATCTTACGACTCCATATTTGTTTGGCATAATCTAAGGAAAAAGTTCAAAACAAATAAAAAGAGGGCAGTGAAAAGAATCCTTAATTTCTCTCTCGAAGCAATCATAAAACTCTTGATATTCCTACTATTCTGTGCCGGAAATGTGGAACTTAATCCAGGTCCAACAGAGCGCATCACTATTCCAACTGATATTGCCAAGATTAAAAGACTAAGCTTCCTGCATATCAATGTATGCAGCCTGCAAAAAAAGCTAACGATGATCCAAGCCTGGGTTAACCACATATCACCAGACATACTAGTCATGTCAGAGACATGGCTCAGACCTGCCATGGCAGACGGAGACATAAACTTACCCAATTATCAGGTCTTCAGAGCTGACCGCCTAACAAGGGGGCGGGGGTGTAGCTATATATGTGAAGGACAACTTACCTGTAACCTGCCTTGATTCATCATCTATGCAAAAGAATACGAATGCCTCTCCCTCAAAGTGGCCTCTCCCATACCCCAAGAACACTACAGCTAATTGGCTGCTATAGGCCCCCTCAGCTGACCCCAAGCTACTATCTCATTTGGGCGATCTAATTATTAAGGGAACAGAAGAAACTATTATATTAGATGACCTAAACCTAAACTGGCTTTCCAAGGCAGCGGCACCCTTAATATCATTCTGCGACACATATGGGCTTACACAGCTCATTGATGAACCCAACAGAGTCAATAATAAAAACCAGAGCAATAGTACCTTGCTAGATGTTATATTAGTGAGTAAACCTCACCTCTTCTTGCATGCCGGAGTTTTATTCAGTGATATCAGTGACCATTGCCCTATTGCAGGAATAAGATCAGCTCGCAAGCCATCTTCCCCTGCTAAGTTTATACCAAGGAGATCGAAGAAAAAATTCAACGTTGAGGCATACTTGCATGATTTAAATCTCTCAACATGCTGGCAAGAATACTACCCTAGCAAACACAGTGGAAGCATGAAGTATTGAGCGACATAATCACAGATGCTCTTAATATCCATGCCCCAATTTCTATGGTACGCACAAAAAACAAATCCTGTCGATGGTTCACATCTGAGCTCAAATCCGCTCTTCTTGACAGAGATAGATTATGGAAAAAGGCACGTAAAACTAAGAGTCTGACTGACTGGATCCTGTTCAAAAGAGATAGAAATAGCTGCACCAGGAAAGTGCAGGATGCTAAAGCTGCATATTATATGTAGGAACTTAACTCCTCCTACCATAATCCTGCCAAATTCTGGAATACCATAAAGGACATAACAGGTCAAGACCCTAGCACTACACTCCCAGTCAAAATTCACTATAATAATGGACCAGTCTCTGATAGATTGGAAATATTGGAATCGTTTAATAATAATTTTGCAACTGCTGGCCTAGCATTTGACACCTCTCCGGCTAGCCACCTACGCTCTCAGCTAGGCGTTAAGAGTCCTGATGTTCGGATGACTGAATCTACCTTCTCCTTCAAACCAGCCACCTTGAAACAAGTTGAAGACCTAATTTCTCAACTGGACATCAAAAAAAGTGCAGGTGCAGACTCCCTTGATCCTTATGTTTTAAAAATTGCCATGCAAGCACTAGCAGTTCCAATAACACACCTATTTAATCTCTCATTAAAACAGGCTTTATTCCTCAATCTGGAAAACAGCTCAAGTCATCCCCTACTGAAAGCAAGGGACCCCACGGACCTTAATAACTACAGACCAATTTCTATCCTACCGGTGTTATCCAAGCTGCTTGAAAAAATAGTGAGTACTCAATTGAGAGGATATCTTGAAGAGGCTAATCTCTAAACCCTGCACAATCAGGATTTAGAACCAAACATAGCACTATCTCAGCCCTGGCCAAGTAACAAATGATTGGCAAAGTGAGCTGGATAAAAAACTGTATGTGCTGTATTCCTAGACCTGAGTAAGGCTTTTGACACGGTCGACCATGATCTCTCCTCTCTTCCTTGTATTCCATAGGCTAGATGCATCTTCCCTTAGATGGTTTAATAGCTACCTCATGGGAAGGACCCAGCAAGTGAAATCAGAGGAGACCTATCTCCATAAGCCTCTGCAAAGAGGAGTTCCCCAAGGATCCATCCTAGGCCCAATCCTATTTGCCATCTACATCAATAACATCGATATTAATCTCACCAAAGCCACTATACATCTGTTTGCAGATGACACCGTCTTATACGTCAATAACCCCTCTTCTGTCTCAGCATGTGAAGAGCTACAAGCAGAATTCAATATACTTCAACATCAGTTACTGGAAAAAAAACTTCTAAACGCAAAAAAAACAAAGGCAATGTTTTTCTCCCCCCAAAATCAAACCGGCAACTCCTTTCTAAGCAATCTCCCCCAACTCTCCACTGTTATGAGTGAAAATCTTGAATTCATCAAAAAGTTCAAATATTTGGGGTCTGGCTAGACTATAGACTCGACTATCTAACTCACCCGAAGAGCTACTGAAAAGCTCCGGCAGAGGCTTGGCCTCTTTCACAGAATAAAGCATTTTTTAAATAGGGATTCAAAAAAGAAGTTGGTCCAGGCCACATTTCTCTCAGTTTTGGACTATGCAGACTTCCTATACGGTCGCTGCCCTAACTCTTATCTGCATAAACTGGACACACTTTACCACAGAGCATTAAGGTTCATTACAGATCTTCCCCTCAGCACTCATCACTGCTCGCTCTATGCTGCAGTTGGATGGTCTTCACTCCATTTCAGAAGAAATAGGAATGCCATACTATGGACATATAGGGCCTTATCTAAAAAGCTCCCAAACTATATTTCAGATTGCTTCACACAGGTCACAGCAAGTAAATATGCCTTAAGAAGCCTCAACTTCATCATGCTTAAAGTGCCCAATTTCAACACTCGGTATGGGATAACTACTATCAGCTACATACTATCTACTTTATGGAATATGATGCAGAAGACCCTGAAATTGAGCAGTTACATTACAGTTACATCCTCCAAACATCTGTATACAAGGCTTATCCAAGAAAAATGTAACTGTTTCCACTAGTACTAGTGTAATTTAATACTAGTGCTAATCTTATCCTTCCCCTCCTCAGTCAGTCCATGGAATGAATCTACCCTTATCAAGTGCCTCTACCCCTTAGATGTATTACACCCCACCCTTCATCCAGCTCCCAGCACTTCCTTAACCTCATCATAGCCCTATACCCCTGTCATTCTACTGCCAGTACAGGCCCCAGCCCTTTCTTAGGCATCACTTATCCATCCACCTTATAATTAATATCATCTTCTACGTTCCCCGTCAACTTGCATCCCACTCCTGCTCCCCCCTTCCCTTGTCCCCACTATCTATGTTATTTATCAAAGTATTGAACATTTTGCTTAGAATGTATGTTACACAATGTGATTTATTTTTGAATTTTGTATATAATAGACCTTTTGTATGTGTTGTTTATCAGTTATATCTATGTAAGTTGAACCTTGACCTTACCAGGTCCATCTTGCAAATGAGCTGTGCTCAATGATGTTCACCTGGATAAATAAAGATTTGATTGATTGTAACTATAAAACAAATAAAACCAAGTCCATGTGACCCCTGGACCTCCAGGATACACCAGGAAACCTGAATGTCATGTCAGTAATGCCACACAGCAATAATATACTGTAGCTATAAAAGCAATAAAAACCAAGTCCATGTGACCCCCTCAGGACACACGAGGAAACCAGAATGTCATGTCAGTAATTCCACACGGCAGTAATACAGTGTAGCTATAAAAGCAATAAACAACAAGTCCACGTGACCCCCCCCGACCCCCAGGACACACCTGGAAACCAGAATGTCATGTCAGTAATATCACACAGCAATAATATACTGTAGCTATAAAAGCAATAAAAACCAAGACCATGTGACCCCCCGATCCCCCCAGGATACACCTGGAAACCAGAACATCATGTCAGTAATACCACACAGCAATAATATACTGTAGCTATAAAAGCAATAAAAACCAAGACCATGTGACCCCCGACCCCCCCAGGATACACCTGGAAACCAGAACGTCATGTCAGTAATACCACACAGCAATAATATACTGTAGCTATAAAAGCAATGAAAACCAAGTCCATGTCACCCCCCGACCCCCCCCCAGGACACACCTAGAAACCAGAATGTCATGTCAGTAATACCATACAGCAATAATATACTGTAGCTATAAAAGCAATAAAAACCAAGTCCATGTGTCCCCCCTGATCCCCCAGGACACACCTGGATACCAGAATGTCATGTCAGTAATACCACACAGCAATAATATACTGCAGCAATAAAAGCAATAAAAACCAAGTCCATGTGAACCCCCACCCCCCCAGGATACACCTGGAAACCAGAATGTCATGTTAGTAATACCACACAGCAATAATATACTGTAGCTATGAACAGGGCAGTTTCCAGGATGTATTGGGCCCTGGTGCAAGACTTTGTAGTGGGCCCCCCAATCTATGCAGCATGCCCCCCCACCCCAGGCGGTCCCTCCCATGCCAACACCACCAAAAGAATATTGCTGCTGTTATTCCATTTTGTGAAGTTAAAGGTGTACACGGCAGGATTTTGCTGCAGCAAATGTTTCAATCACATCAAAAAAGTTTACTTCTCTTTCAAGTCTATTTTCAATTGCAAGTACACCCAATGCAGACAGTCTCTCCTGTGACATTGTGGAGCGCAGGTAATTCTTTATCAAGGACAGTTTACTGAAAGAATGCTCAGCACTGGCAACTGTAATTGGAATTGTAAGCAGTACTTGCAGTCCAGTTTGGGTGTTTGGAAATCCTCTGCTCAGGTCTCTCTGTACTGGGTACTGTAACACTTCAAACGGACATTTCACATCATCAGGTAACAGTTGAGCCAGCAAGGTAATTTCTCTAGACATGTCCGAACCATCTATATCCCCAAGAAATCAGGCCAACTCTCTGCATGCTACTTCTAGGTTTCCGTCATGTCCAGATGATTTTATGTTGAACAGAAAACCGAAAAGTGACTGAAAGTCATGGAGAAATTGGAATCGTTCCTCAATTTCCATCAGTACTTTATCCAATAGGCAATTGAAAAAATTTACTTCAAAGCTTTCTTGGCCAGTTAAGGGTTCATCTGCGGCAAGCTCTCCTGGCATGCGTTTTCGCCATCTGATGCGTTTTTCTGGAAAAGTCGGTTCGATGTCCATGGTTTGGGCTAGCAGCTTTGCTTCCTCTAACACTCTGCTGAATCCCTGTCTTCGATAATCAGACAGTTGTTCCTTGATGGAGGAAACCACATCTATGGCGTTTGGAAGACTCAAAGCAGGTGACTGTAAAATCATTGTCACCCGATTGATGGCACTAAGCACTTCATTCCACACAAGTAAAAATACAATAAATGGAAATGATTCCAGTGTTTTCACAAGGCCTGTGATGTCAGACAGTGTTTCGCTGTCACAGTTTGCAGTTTCTGATACTTCCAGCAACGAATCCAACAATTCAGGTAGTTGTTCACAGACTGCCGTTGCAGCATCAGCATGGGCACTCCATCGACTCTCTGAAAGTGGCTTGAGGGTGTATCGTTTCATGTGCTTGACAAGGATGTCCCAACGTTTGGTGGACCCAGAGAAGATTCAGTAAACCCGCTGTAGTACTCCAAAGAAATTCTTTGCTTCCAAGGATGATTCAGTGGCATGTTCTAACACAAGGTTCCAGTTATGAGGACAGCAAGGAACATACAGCGCACGTTCATTCACCTGTTGTATTCTCGCTTGAACTCCTCGATGGATACCTCTCATGTTAGCCCCATTATCATAACACTGGCCCCTGCAGTCTTCAACGTTAATGCCATATTCAGTAAGTCGATTTAGCAATAATTCAGCCGAAGCCTCTCCTGTTGTATTTTCAACATGGAGAAACTCCAGGAAGCTCTCCCGCATTTCAACTTGATCGCCATTGATTTCAACATAACGAATCATTAGTGATAACTGCTCTTTGTGAGAAATATCTGGAGTGCAGTCCATCAGCACACTACAGTAGCAAGCTTACAGCGGGAACAAAATACAGCATCAGAAGACCTGGAGTAAACTAACCACGGTCTGTGAATCTTTGAGAATCCCAGTTTATGCTCATAGTTTGCTGAAGTAAACCGGCAACCAGCTGTTTAAGGGAACTCAATGTCAGTTTCCTTCAGCTGCAGGGGTTTATGCTGCACAATTTCAACCCTGAGGCTCTCTGACTCTGAACTAAAACTTTCAGGCCAAGTAGCTGGGTCATAAAAATTATACATGAAAGGTGGTTGACTACTGGGTTCAGGGTTTATGTCACAACCTGATTCCAGTTCAATACATTTCTTGCTGTATATTTCTTTCATCATCATATATTTCTTCTAGTTCTAGCTGTACATTTCTTTCTGAGTCGGAGTCAGATTCATCATGGTTCCTCAACTCTACCCCAGTCGTCTTCCCCTCTACTACTGCCTCTACAGCTGCTTCATGTGATGAGGTTGATGGTTTTTGCTCACTTGTGCTTTCACCAGATTTGGACACTGTTGCCGGCGGACAACTTAACCATTTACAAAATATTTTATTAGCATTTTCTGCTTCTTTCCGAGTCAACCCTAGCTGTCATTTTTGTTCTTTATGTTTTGCAGAACCAGACTTGTACTTCGGTAGTGCTACAGGATTCGACATCTTATCCGTTTTTTTTTTTCTTTCTTTCCTTTCTGTTATGTAAAGTGGTTTGCCTTGCTAGCTAAGGCAAGCTATATTTAGTTTTATGAATACAAAATGTACTTTTCACTAGACTATTTTAGTTAAAGTTCAATAATATCTATGATCTACAGCAGGGGGGTGGCTCACTTGGCACTAGCAAACAGGTGCAAGAGCACTGAGCAGGCTCACTTGTATAGATACGCAGCTCCGGAGAAGTCCTATGCTGGCAGTCTCTGCCTAAGTCTAACCTGAAGCAGCGAGCATGAAAAACAGAGCCAGTCAAGAAAAGAATATATTGCTGGTCTTTACTGATTCTGCAAAAAAATAAAGTATTTTTTGCAGTTATAATCTGGATGTGTTGTCTTTCTTTCTTGTCAGAAAAAATTAAAGGCTATCTTGTTATTTTAATGCCAAACAGGGATTCCCTACTACACAGTCAGTACTAGGCTGGCTACAATGCTTGCTGCTGGCGTACTCCATAGAAGACTAGGCAGGCCGCAGGCACAGCAGAGCCAGAGAATATCTTGTTATTTTAGTGCCAAACAGGGACTCCTACACAGTCAGTACTAGGCTGGCTACAATGCTTGCTGCTGGCGTACTCCTAAGAAGACTAGGCAGACGCAGGCACAGCAGAGCCAGAGAATATCTTGTTATTTTAATGCCAATATAGTAACTCACTCAGAAGAAAATTAGAAATTGATATATTATTCTTGGTCAGACAGTACAGACCAGACTGAATGACAACACACACTAACTTCACTCGTGAGTCACGACTCACTGACTCAATCACTACACTGATCCTCCTGTTTGAAGTCAAGAATTTTTGTCAACTTCACAAATAAAACAAATTCAAGACTGCAGCAGCATTATGCTTAAGAGGATTGAATATCTTAAACTTCTTTTATTTTTTTTTTCTCTCAGTCAAGACAGTTCTCCCTGACTAGTGACTCCCTGGGAGTCCCTGCTTAATCTGCCTGCCTGCACAAACCGGCCCTACCCGCGCTGGGGCCCGGGTAGGCTACTAGAGGCTAGGCACCAGCCACAGTACTCACTCCTTCCTGTGGCTACTGCTACTTGCTGCCAACTTCCCAACTAGCTATTTTTTATACCCCCCCAACCAAATATATGTATTTTTTTTAATTGTGTGTGTCTAGTTTACAAGTAGTTTTCACACAGACAGTGTGCAGTGCTGCAGATTCTGCCTGATCGGCAATCCGATCCACTCCACGGCACATCCACTAGTTCATCTGACTGTTTTGCCTGCCAAGTTAACTGCCACAGACTGTGATGTGAGAGTCAATCGGATGAAGAGATGCTCGCACCGCCTCCTACTCCTCCTCCCCAGCCCTGGCCGCCCCCCTGCCCACTCACAACAACAGAATACTTTAATAGATCAAATGATACTGTGATCGACCTGTGAGACTTGTTGCAGCAGCCGTTTTGAGCGAGCGCCCCAGCCCACGCAGCAAATCAGGAGTCAGTACCAGAGAGGCTAGAGGAGGGACACAGGGAGTCGGGACTGGAGGAGGGCCAAGCAGGAGTAAGGGAGGAGTGAGCAAGTCTTGTGAGCCGTGGCTGAGCGAATCAATGAGCTTGAGGGACACGGGGGGGGAAACGGGACTGGAGGAGGGCCAGACAGGAGTAAGGGAGGAGTGAGCGAGTCTTGTGAGCCGTGGCTGAGCGAAACAATGAGTTTTTGGGGGCGATGACTCCAAGCAGCAATACCACTTCCAGCATAGAGAGGAGGAGCTATGAGAGACATCAGTGCACTGAGGCAGGGGATTTTTAATTTTTTAAATGACATTGTCACAGTGGTCCCGGCGGCAGCAGACTTATGCAACGAGCAACGCAGAAGCCAATTCTCAGCCTCTGGGGAGCAGATCTTCTCTCCAGTGTGGCTGTGGCATGCGCCGCGTGCCGTGAGCAATTAAAAAAAAAAAAGATTCTATAACTTCGGGGGCAATGGTCCCCTCGGTGCTCTGAGCCCTGGTGCAGTCGCATCCCTTGCACCCCCCTGACGCTGTCCCTGGCTATAAAAGCAATAAAAACCAAGTCCATGTGACCCCACGACCCACCCAGGATACACCTGGAAACCACAGTGTCATGTCAGTAATACCACACATCAATATTATACTGTAGCTATATAACTAATAAAAACCAAGTCCATGTGACCTCCCCGACCCCCCTTTCAGGATACACCTGGAAACCATAATGCCATGTCAGTAATACCAAACAGCAATAATATACTGTAGCTATAAAAGCAATAAAAACCAAGTCCATGTGTCCCCCCCCAAACCCCCCAGGACACACCTGGAAACCAGAATGTCATGTCAGTAATCCCACACAGCAATAATATACTGTAGGTATAAAAGCAATAAAAACCATGTCCATGTGACCCCCCCAACCCCCAGGACACTCCTAGAAATCAGAATGTCATGACAGTTATACCATACAGCAATAATATGCTGTAGCTAAAAAAATCAATAAAAACCAAGTCCATGTGACCCCAGACCCCCAGGATACACCTGGAAACCAGATTGTCATGTCAGTAATGCCACACAGCAGTAATATACTGTAGCTATAAAACCAATAAAAACAAGTCCATGTGACCTCCCGACCCCTCCCCCGCCCAGGATACACCTAGAAACCAGAATGTCATGTCAGTGATACCACCCAGCAATAATATACTATAATAACTGGCGATCCCTGTTATCAACCCGTTTTCGAGAACTGTAAAAAGTCGTATCAACCCACAGTCTCGCACCAAGAAGTCTGCACCACTCGCATTCCGAAGTAAACAGTTTCAAACTCAGAGCAAAAGCAACACGGAGACCCGCTGCCAAAACGCTCCTACTTCCTTATTAGTAGGCACGTCCCCACGCTAGCACGTTATGTGATGTCAGTGTTTGAATAGCGTGGGAGCGTGC
Source organism: Neoceratodus forsteri (assembly GCA_016271365.2). Classification (NCBI taxonomy): domain Eukaryota; kingdom Metazoa; phylum Chordata; order Ceratodontiformes; family Ceratodontidae; genus Neoceratodus; species Neoceratodus forsteri. The sequence goes on from CM028133.1 coordinate 1,140,017,279, forward strand.
CTATTACTAAGGAAGCATGAGCGTTTTAGTCTTGCGTCTCCTCGTAGTGGTAAGACTTCTATTGAATTTGTTTTGGTGCCAGTTATTATAAAAAATAAAACATATGTAGGGGGTAGAAATGACGTTTTTCCACACACCCTCGTTGTGTGATAATACTAAAACCTCTTGAGCTTCGCTCTCGAGGTTTACTTATTGTCACACAACTTGGGTGTGTGGAAAAACTCCATATCAGCTCCTTACATATGCATTATTCTCTATGTAGCTATAAAACCAATAAAAAACCAAGTGCATGTAACCTCCCGACTTCCGATACACTTGAATCCAGAATGACAAGTCAGTAATACCACACAGCAATAAAATACTGTAGCTATAAAAGCAATAAAAAACAAGTCCATGTCACCCACCTGACCCCCCCCCAGGACAAACCTGGAAACCAAAATGTCATGTCAGTAATACCACACAGCAATAATATACTGAAGCTATAAAAGCAATAAAAACCAAGTTCCTGTGACCCCCCAGGACACACCAGGAAACCAGAATGTCATGTCAGTAATACCACACGGCAATAATACACTGAAGCTATAAAAGTAGTAAAAACCAAGTCCATGTGACACCCGCGACCCGCAGGACCGACCTAGAAACCAGAATGTCATGTCAGTAATACCGCACAGCAATAATATACTGCAGCTATAAAAGCAATAAAAACCAAGTCCATGTGACCCCCCGACCCCCCAGGACTCACCTGGAAACCAGAATGTTATGCCAGTAATACCACACAGCAATAATATACTGTAGCTATAAAAGCAATAAAAACCAAGTCCACGTGACCCCCCCAGGACACACCTGGAAACCAGAATGTCATGTCAGTAGTACCACACAGCAATAATATACTGTAGTCATAGGCACACACTTGCCTATCTTTTATTTTTTATAATTACTGAGGACCCCCTTTAATAACCTGAACCCAGTTGTAACGTCCTTTTGAATTCCATTGGAATATTGTGCAGAATCCATTAACAATGTCAGTAAAACAATGGTGAAACAGTAAAAGTAAACTAAACATTTAATTAGTTGCTATGGAAATATCGTATTTTAAAATGTTGATATAGCTGTTATGATCGTGATTTTCCCGATGCGCTGAGAAGGAAGTGTTACTGCGCCAATTAAGATCTTCCAGTTGCTGTGGTGACTGTGGAAAGAGAGGAAAACATCTGTAAGGGACCATGTTCAAACACTGAAAGTCAGCAGTTTTTTGTTATACAGAATTGTAGAAAAGTGATTTTTTTTTCCTTTTTAAGAGCTTTGAGAGATGTGCTGCAGAAGACACAGAACGAATGAAGCCTGCTTCAGTGAACGTATCGGTGGTAAGTGGAAGCACTTTGTGGGTTGAAGTGATTGTTTTGCTGCTCGGACTGTCTCGAGTACAGCTACTGCTTAAGAGATGTGAATGTGGATATTTTGAAATGCCGTAATAACTCGATTTCAGGTTATTACGGCGTTTCGGCAGTGGCTGAATTCATGTTATTAAAGGGGGTCACCAGTAATTATAAAAGCAATACAAACCAAGTCCATGTAACTCCCCCGAACCCCCAGGACACACCTGGAAACCAGAATGTCTTGTCAGTAATACCACATAGCAATAATATACTGTAGCTATAAAAGCAATAAAAGCCAAGTCCATGTGACCCCCAGGATACACCAGGAAACCAGAATGTCATGTCAGTAATACCACACAGTAATAACATACTGTAGCTATAAAAGCAATAAAACCAAGTCCATGTGACCCCGAACCCCCAGGACACACCCTGAAACCTGACTGTCTTGTCAGTAATACCACACAGCAATAATATACTGTAGCTATAAAAGCAATAAAAAACAAGTCCATGTGACCCCGCCCTCCCAGGGTATACCTGGAAATCAGAATGTCATGTCAATAATACCACACAGCAATAATATACTGTAGCTATAAAAGCAACAAAACCAAGTCCATGTCACCCCCGACCCCCAAGGACATCAGGGAAACCAGAATGTCTTGTCAGTAATACCACACAGCAATAATATACTGTAGCTATAAAAGCAATAAAAACCAAGTCCATGTGACCCCCCCGACCGCCCCAGGACACCCCTGGAAACAAGCTATCACAGCTTAGTGCTCCTTTCTTGGTAAAAATTATAAATAAAGAAAAGGTTTACCGGCCCCAGTTTCAGTTTTTCAGTGCCAAGTTATGCAGCTGTTTTAATAGGTTAGCAAAAAGAAGCACAAACAAGTCTGAACACAAGGTATATTATCCCAAAGGCAGTGGGAGGGGCACTGAACTCATGAAACACATGTCGAATGTAAACATTTGTCCTGTGCACACATACCTTAAACTTGTCTTCAGGGAGCAGGTCTTGAGCTGCAAGGGACTGCGCTATAGGGTAACAGAACTCTTCACAAGCTTCAGCCAGTCTTCGCTTGTAGAATAGTGTAATTCTGTGCAGGTCTTTCTCGGAGAAGGTTTCCAACAGATCTTTTAATTTCCTCGCTGTGATAAAGATTTAAAACATTTACAGATTAAAGAGACATAGCTCCACACTTGCAGAAGAAACAAAGACGGACACATAAAAGATTTTTGGGGAACTGTCATTTGACACTAGTGTAACCCTGATCAGGTTAAAGTTAAAAACTCAATAAAATATGAATTATAAAATAATGCAGTTTAATACACACACAGGCATACACAATGTTAAACTTAACACTGAATATTTGGTGGATAAGGAATTTCCTGGATCCTGATTGGCTGAAATGTACCACGGTCCACGTCCTTATGAGACAATATTGTGTAACAGGTGTCACAAATTTGCTCAACTGGTCAGCCCTCTACTCCCAAAGTTCCAACCTCTGAGCGTATGGTTTATGGACAGTGAGCAGAACAAGGTAACCCTCTTGTCTGTTTTGTGGGTTCAAGTCACCTTAGTCTCAAGTTCTGGAGGGATTCAAACTGATAACCTCTTGTTAGCATACCCAATTATCAGGCTCAGATAATTCTGTCTTCGGGGGGGCCGGATATCTTTAACTACGAGCACCTGACCAGGTCTACAAAATGAACCCTTAGAACTCTATGCAAGACTTTAGAGAACTCTACCCATTTCCCAGTTTGGTATAACAATAAGCCCAACACAGTGTTAACTATAACCTTTAAAAGCTTCACTTAAATAAAAAGAAATGTCAAGCCACTCCAGGCAATTTCAGTTTTAAAATATATATCTTTACTTTAAAATAGGAAAACAGTAAGATTACAGAACAAACTATCCCAACACATACAGCCTTAAAACAAATAGGTTAAAAGTGCAGATTCTACAAATAATAACTCTCAGACTAAACTTGTCTACAGTCCTTACTTTCTGAATCTTCCAGTGCTGATGTCCTTGTTTCAGTCAGAAATAAAATATTGTGTGTATGTCAAGGTTCTCTCAGCAATTAAACACAGTTCTGAGCCGGCCTTCTCTGAGGTCACAAAACTCCGCCTTGGTGCAACAAAAATCTATATTTTATATAACACTGGATGTCTAAATAAAATATTTTAAAAAAACATAATACGTGACCTCACTGACTTTCCTCTCCTCAGGTTAACCAGACAAAACCGGTTTGTGCTCTGCTACACAAACATATCAAAAGTTTCTTTGATACAAGTCAATGTATTCAAAGCAAAAGTGTATTTGACTCTTTAATCCCGTCTGGGCCTTGATATCTATACATCAAAGGTCTCTCTGATGTAATTCAAGGGTTTCCCGAGATTGGATATTGGACCTTCCAAATTCGTCTGGGTCCTGTTTGGCCTACACAGCAACCTCTTTGATGAAATGAGCTGGTGTCTGGAAGGTTATTCATAACACATGCATGCTCTTTCCATTATGACACCTAGAGCAAAATCAAAGGATTTCTCTGGGGATGCCTTGAATGGCTAATTTCATTTCCTGGGATCAAAGCAAATTTAACATGCTAATTGAACCTCAGATCTCTGTAGTTTAAAATACCTCCTGTCCTTTGAACTTATCCCTGGGGGTTCTGATGCGTCAGTTCAGCAAGACTGTAGTTTCCTCAAACTGACCTTCCTATCACGTATTTTATATGTAATAAAAAAAAACTGATACAGCACTTGGAACTGGCTATCTATGTCACACTTCCTCCCCACCTAGACTGAATGTGGGGGCTCTATCCCCTACATTGGATGAGCTTCCCAAATCAGTTCACTCCTCATAGATCCTAGACAGCCCGTCTGAGTTCTGATTCTTGGCTCCAGCCCAATGTATGATTTTCAGATCGTATCCTTGTAAAGCAAGACTCCATCTGAGCAGTCTGCCATTGTTTTTCCCCATCTGCGTCAACCAAACCAGGGGGTTCTGGTCAGTCTGCACCACAAAAGGCTGCCCATACAACTATTTCTCCAATTTCTTTAGGGGCCCACACTAGGGCAAGACACTCCTTCTCCACCGTGGAGTATGCTTGTTCCCTGGGGAGCAACTTCCGGCTCAGGTATGCAATAGGGTGTTCTGTCCCTTGGCTGGATACCCAACTCAGGACTGCCCCAATACCCACATCTGAGGTGTCCGTCTGAACTATAAAAGGTTTGCTATAGTTGGGACTTGTCAAAACAGGAGCACTGCACAGTGCCTTCTTTAGCCTGGAAAAGGCATTCTCACAGGCTGGGCCCCAGGTAATTTTCTTGGGCATCCTTTTCTTTATCAGGTCAGACAGGGGAGCAGCCAGAGCACTGTAATTAGGTAAAAATTTTCGATAGTACCCTACTGTCCCGAGAAAACTCCTGACCTGCTTCTGAGTTTCTGGTCTGGGCCATGCCTGTATTACCTCTATTTTTATCTGGTTAGGACAGAGCTGACCCAGCTTACCACGTGCCCGAGGTATGCCACTTCTCCCATGACCACCTGGCACTTCTCGGCTTTGACAGTGAGTCCGGCACTCTGTATCCTGTCCAGCACTTCCCTAAGGTGGGACAGGTGTTCCTCCCAGCTGGCACTAAAGATGGCAATGTCACCCAGGTATACCACAGCGTACTCTTCAGCACCATTTAACACCTAGTTCACCAACCATGGAAAGTGGCAGGGGCATTCTTCATTCCAAAAGGCATTACTTTGAACTAAAATAAGCCTATTGGAGTGATGAAGACAGACCTCTCCCTAGCTCTGTCCATCAACTCTACCTGCCAATACCCTTTTGTCAAGTCAATGGTCATAAGGTAGGTTGCCCCACCAACTTGTCCAGGAGTTTGTCCGTCCGGGGCACCAGGTAGGCATCTGACTTTGTGACTGCATTCAGTCCACGATAGTCTACACAGAAACAAGTTGAGCCATCTGGCTTGGGTACAAGGATTATGGGTGAGGCCCAGGGACTGTGGGATCTCTGGATTACCCCTAAATCCAGCATATCCTCCACTTCCCTCCTAATGTCCTTTTGGACAGCCTCTGACACCCGATATGCTGTCCGCCGTATGAGCATCTGTGTCCCTGTCTCCACATCGTGTGTTGCTAAGGGGGTTAGTCCAGAGTTGGAGCTAAACAAGGGGGCCAAGTCTGCTAAAACCTCCCTTACTTTCTGGATCTGGCCAGGGGACAGCTGGAGAGACAATTTTACTGCCTCCACAGAGGACTCCTGCCTACTCTCTTCCAGCAAGTCCAGAAGGGGGTCTCCTTCGTCCGTCCCCTCCCTATGACTACACACTGCGAATACCATGTCAGCCCTATTTGCATATGGCTTCATCATGTTGACTTGGTACAGCCTTTCTGTCTGTCTATGGTCAGGTAACTCCACAATGTAGTTTACATCATTTACCTTCCTATCCACTTTGTACAGTCCTGCCCACTAAGCTTGCAGCTTGTCTTTCCGGACTGGAATAAGGACCATGACTTCCTGACCCACCATGTACGCGCGAGCTCTGGCTCTGCGGTCATACCATACCTTATGTTTCTGTTGGGCACCTGCCAGGTTGCTCTGGGCTGTCCCCATAAGCTCCTTCAGCCTTTCCCTAAACCGTAGGACGTAATCCACCATGGGAGTTCCCTGGGTGGCGTGCTTGCCTTCCCGGTCCTCCCGGATCAAGTCTAGGGGCCCACGTACCTGGCGTCCATACAAGAGCTCGAAGGGGGAAAATCCTGTTGACTCTTGGGGCACCTCCCTGTATGTGAGCAACAGGCGGGAAAGGTATTTCTCCCTGTCCCTCCCATGCTGTTCAGCAAACGCCAGAAGCATTGACTTTAGGGTACTACTGAATCGTTCCATAAGTCCATTGGCTTGTGGGTGATACGGTGCTGTGCATCTCTGCACCACCCCACACTTCTCCCATAGACATTTCATTAGGTCCCACATGAAGGAACCCCTTTGATCGGTGATTACCTCCTGCAGAAACCAAACATGGGAATAAATCCCAAGTAAGGCATCTGCCACTTTGTCTGTCCTCAGAGACGATAGGGTGACTGCCTCTGGGTACCGGGTGACATAATCCACCACAGTCAGGATGAATCTCTTCCTTGAGGAGCTGGAGGTAAAGGCCCCACAATATCCATTCCCACCCTCTGGAATGGCTCCTCCACTACGGGCAAGGGGTCAGGGCAGTTTGGGTCTTCTTGCCTGCCTTCCCTATTTCTTGGCACCGGTGACAAGACCTGCAATGCTCCTTCACCTGCTGGGTGAAGTTAAGCCAGTAGAAATTCTGGGCCAACCGCTGCGTGTTGCGCGCGATTCCCAGTTGACCAGACAAGGGAATATCATGGACAACCTTGAACAACTGCTCATGATATCCCCGGGGAACAACAAGATGCCTGCCTGCCTAGCATCCCTCCCTCTGTTTGTACTGCCTGTGTATACATAAGTCCATTTTCTCAATAGACCTTATTTCTGCCGTCACCTCCCTGTGCACTGTCCGAGTCTGCCCAAGCCCTCAGCTTCTTTAAACTAGGGTCACTCCTCTAAGCAGCTGCAAACCCCTCACACAGTCCCAAGGCATGGGACAGGTCCCGTTCAGTCACTAAACTAGGGTCCCTAGTACTAGCATCAGAGCCTTCAAGATCACTGTCAACCCCGACTCTCTGACAAGGGGTCACTCCTCCCTCTTCGGAGTAACCCTCTGTAGCTGTGTGGTTACTTGCTGCCGGGGCAATTTCTACCCCCCTTTTTATCAGTCTCCCCATCTGGAGACACAGGCTGGGGAACCAGCCTCTCAGTGGTTTCCACACTGGTTTCTGCAGGGTTCAGAGAATTACTATTTTCCCTTGGCGCTTGGCTACGGGTAACTGCACATACCACCCCCTGCTGGAGATTGTTACCCAGGATCACATCCACTACTAATGTGTTGGCTACAGCCACCTGTTGCACAGTTCCCCCTGTTTCACCCCAGTCCAGGAGAACACTAGTGAGTGGCAATGTTTTCTCTTCACCAGTAAACCCTTGTACAATTACGTATTTATTGGGCATAAGCTGACCAGGCTGTACCAGATCCCCCGTTACAATGTCAGGGATACCCCTGTGTCCCTTAACCCCTGTGTCTGTACATCATTTACTATAACTGGGTGCCTGTGTTCCCTCATGTTTAGTGGCATGCTCTCAGGGACACACAAACAACCCACTTCTTTTCTAGCACTCTGTTCTGTATTATGGCTCACCTTTTTGGGGCACTATCTGGCAATATGCCCAGTTTCCTTACACAACCAACAGGCATTTCTTACATCAGATAAATCTTTTCTCTGAAACCAGGAGCTAACTGGTTTCGGTGGAGGCAGTGAGGGTTTTAGCTGCCCTAAAGGTGCGCTTTTCCCTTTCTGCGCTGCCACACCCGCCCCATTCGCTCTCAGAGCAGGTCTGCTCTTGACATAGCGGTCCGAGAGTTCAGCAGCCTCTTGCACTGTTTTTGTATCTCGGTCCTCTAGCAAGGTTTTTAGCTCTGAGGGGCATGCCCAATAAAACCGTTCTAATAAAATCACATTTTAAATTTTATCAACAGTTTGCCTCAATTCCTTCACTGATGTTGTTTCGTGGCTAGCTCCTCATAGCTCATAGCAGGGCTTTTTCTGAGCTTACGGAATTTAGCTCTGTACGATTCAGCAGTTAATTCAAACTTTTTTTAACAGTGTAGCTTTTAACTTGCTGTAATCATCACTGTCCTCATTGTTCATTTGACCCAATGCATCCCGAGCTTTCCCGGTAAGTAGCGGGGATAGCTGGAAGCTCCAGGACTCTCTAGAAATTTTAGCCCGAATACAAACTTTTTCAAAATAATTTAAAAAGGTATCCATGTCTTCCCCTTCCTTAAATTCAGCTATTAATTTGGAGTTCAATTTGTAACCCAGTCCTGCAGTCCCAGTTAATCCCAAGCCACTTACCTGTCCTGGTGCCGCTGGTTGTAGTTGTAATTCCTCCAGTTCATGTTGCCACTGGTGCTCCTCTCTCTTCTTCCCCTCTGTGTTCTCGCTCTCTCTTCTTCTCTGCAGCTCGCTGGCGCTCACGCTCCTTATGGTCTGCTGCTCTCTGCTCTCGCTCTGCCTCATGGTCTGCCTCCCTCTGTTGTTGCTCTGCCTCCAGTTCCATCCTCCTGCGCAACTCAATTTGCAGCTTGAGTACCTCTGGATTCAGGATACTGGTGGCCTTCCCCTGCTGCTGTGGCCCTTCACTGACAGTGACCCTACTGCCCTCCTCATTGGCTTGGGACCCCTCACTGGCCTCTAGTCCTGCCACACTCGAGGTCTGGTCCCTTTCTGTCATGGTCTGTGACTCTCTGCTCTGGGCATCTGCTACCATCAGGGCCTCTATGAGGTTCTGCTTTCTGGCTGTCACCTCAAACAGAAATGAAAATTATGTACCTACCATAATTCTTGATCTTCTCTTGTATCTTCACCATTCATTACTGCTTGGGTAGTGCCAGAGGCGCGCACCAACTATGGGATTTTTTTTTGGAGTCGGCTCCAACGGCGCCGCCCTCGAGCGCGACGTACTGCGTCATGCGTGAGGGGCAGCCGTTAGGTGCCGCAGACTCCTCCTCTATCTCAGTTCTGGTAGCCGGAGAGGCGAAAATAAAGTGTAAGAAAAAAGGAAAGCGAGGCAAGCCAGCAGAGGGACAGAAAAAGGAAAGGATATAAACTGAAAAAGGTATAAGCCGGTAGGGGATAGACAGAGGAGAGAGAATACCTACCCTAAAGGACCGCGGGACCTCCTTTCCGAGGCGGCTCTAGGGGAGAAACAGAGAGAGGGAAAGAGAAAGAAGAAGAGGAAGAGAGAAGGAGGCATGTTGAGAGGGAGAACAGTGCCCATGAAGCATTGGTTGAGAGGCTTATAAGCTCGAGACTAACAAGGGAGCAAGAATCCCAGTTGCTAGGACTGAGAGAAGGTTCAACCAAACCACCTGAACAGATCCGAATGAGGGCAACATCTCTGAACTCTCAACATGCCAAGTCCCTACATACTAGCTGAGGGCTGATGGACTGCCCGGGCAGAACCTGTTCCAGGAAGAGCGCCCATCCAGGAAGGGGACTAAGTCCCTTAGCACCCTGCTAAGTGCTAACATAGCAGTGTATGGGAAAAAAATTATGCCTTTCTGAAGGCAGCTTTGTATGAAGGATAGAGTGGGAACTCAGTCAGACTCCCTAAGGCAAGGCAAAGCAGACGCTCAAGGCTGACAAGTTCAAGCAGCAGCTAGAATGAGCTCAAAGATAATACCTGCCAGGGGGATTCTAAATTTGCTGAGGCCGAGTCAGTGCACGGTCTCTTAAGCTGTGAAACTGCATAACCTGAAGAAGGTATTTAGAAGTCGCACCCTAAGGGCGGTCAGAAAGAGTTCCCTCAGAATAAGAGAAAAGTACAACCGTGCTCGTTCCTCTTACCCTGAGGAAAAAAGGGGGGCCATTCAAAAGAATGGAAAAAGAGAAATTTTTTTTTTTTTGGGCATAAAGGCCAAAGGAGGAAGAGGAACAAGATGGGAGGGGGAGACGCCACAGAAGGAGGCCACTGAGGGGAAGGTGGGTGGGTATCAGTAATGAATGGGGAAGATACAAAAGAAGATCAAGAATTACGGTAGGTACGTAATTTTTAAATGTTCCCTTGTCAATCTTCACCATCTCATTACTGCTTGGGTGAGTACCAAGCCCCTTAAAAGGGGTAGAACCCTGAGGGAACAAGACCTCCAGCCTCCTGTTGGTGAGAAACAGAAGGGGAAAACCCTGGGACTAATTTTAGAGAGAGAGAGCCTATGGGGAGAAGAGCTAGGAGGTGCCCCCAAGGACGGGAGATGGAGGAAGCCCTGCAGTAATCTCCTAGCTCTGGAGGAAAAGAGATGGGTCCCCGAAAGCAGAGCTAATCACCCTACGCCAGGCCAGGGTGACAACCTTGATAGAAGGCCTGGCGTCAGCCGCTTCCATACAGATCACTGTCCTCAAGAAGCCTGGAAGCCACCTCATTGGTGTCATAAGATGCCCTTGCTTGGTGACTTGCCAGCTCCAGGCCTATAGCAGAGAGGGCAATAGCTTGTCTGGTTTGCTCCGTATCAGGCATTGATGCTAAGATCTGAGACAGCATCGACCACAAATGCCTACTGTAGGCAGCGTGATGAGCCTGATGAGATGCAATGCAAGCCATCGCATGAGAGGAAGAGAACACTCTTCGCCTCCACCGGTCGAATTGTGAGGAATCAAAGTTAGAACAGACCATTCGTGCGCCAGGCAGCGGCACCCGGAGGGAGTCTCTAGGTACACCAAACCCGAGGGCGGGTTGGAGAGAGTACCCAAGGATTCCGAAGGGGCACAGTACCTTCACTGACAGTCTGCGGGGCTGGAGAAAGGGCGGCTGGCGACTGCCAGGAATGGATAGACGCCCTGGAAGGGGATAGGCCAGGAAGGTACCACCAGGTGCTGGGCACTGAATTCACCAAGGAATTCACGCGTCTCCCGTTTGGTATTGTCTCATCTAACATAAGAGATTCGAAGGTCTCTCACCATCCTCGAAAGGAATCGCTGATATTCAGTGAAATCAGCATCGGAGGAGATATGAGCAGAGGGTTCCTCTCCCTCAGAGGAGGGAGACGAGAATGATGGAGAGCTCGAGTGTCCAGAGGATTCTTGCGGCGGTGGGGATAGGCGAAAGACCCGCCCATTCATACACCTGACATATGAGGGGAAGGCTGCCGCAGAACCTCTGAACTGCTCCCAGGATAACAGGCCCGTAGGACCGACATGGCCTGGAAGAGCAGGGGCTGGCTGCAGAGGAATGGGTGATGGGCACCTACGAAGAGGCAACTGTCCTCTGAAATCTGGAGAACGGCACCCGAGCTGGCGGGATCCCGGACAACAGACCAGGTCGCAAAACGGAACCCTGGGGATGCTAAGACTGGAAGAGCCCAGAAGGGGATCCTCCCCTGTGATGAACCTGGGACTGCATGGATCCAGAAGGGCAGCCCGCAGCAACACCACCGGAGGGGACCCTGGGGTTCAAGAGGGAAAGGCAGGGCCCAGCGCTACGGCTCCTAGCCACCCCCGAGGGGTGGCCGACAGAGACCGCGACACCTGAACCCCGCTCCTCGACCCTCAGACTCCGAGAGCGCCTTCCTCCTCGACCCCAGTGGTCTCCCACCCCAGGTGGCCCCCACTCCATCCCCCCAGGGACCCAAGACCACCCCTAGCCCGGGGGCCCTCAGGGGAGGACAGCAGCGGAGACAGTGGAAGAGGCCCGCTGGGCCACCTAGCACCACGTGCCACCGGGGACCCCGACTCCGAAGAGTCAGGTCGCCAGGACGGGTCCATGTCTGAGTCGTCAGCCTCCAAAGATGAAGAGACCAGCTAGACTACAATACTAGCGACCCCGGGGGTTCCCGAAGCAACAGCACCGCGAACGGCGCCTGTGCCAGGGGCGGTGCTGGACGACCTCTGCCCACCCGCAGCTGCTAAGCCCAGTCCCGGCCCCCCACCGGCACTAGCTAGGCCCACGGCGCTGCCCTCAGCGCCGGAACGCAACCTGGCGCTGCCAGGAGAGCAAACCAGGCCTGCAGCGCCGCTCGCGGTGCTGAAGGCCAGAGTGGCGCCACCAACAGGGCTGTCTCAATCACCAATCCCGCCAACGGTGCTGGGATCTGAAACGGCGCCAGAAGGCGGCGTTAACGGTCCACCGGTGCCGGGCCCAGCAGGCGTGGGCCTCGACACTTGGGGAGCCTGCACCTCCGAGGAGGTGACTGCCAAAGCAGTGTCTCCGTCGCGGCCCCAGGGGGGACCACGATGTTCCTCCGACGCCACAAAAGAAGCTTCCTCTTCGGCAAGAGAAGAAGAGGAGGAAGCCTCTTCCTCTATGGACCATACAGGCCCGAGAGGGGACCCGGAGGAAGGGCCTAGAGACCTTACCCGGGAGTCCCTGGAGTGATGCCATCACCCGAAGGTCAGTGGGGCCTTGCTGATCTGGAATGCGCGGACTTCGAGGACATGACAGTCCATGGAGAAACAGGCATCGCATGCATCCATATCGTGGTTGGGTCCCAGGCAACGAAGACAAACATCATGCCGATCCGTGATGGAAAAATGCCAGCCACTGGAGCACCGACGCATAGGGGTGCGGCCCGCCCGATTGACTGTTGCCCCTAACCTGACATGATGCGAAAAAATTCAATAAACAGTAAAAGTCTCGCACCGCAAGGAATTATAAAAAGAACGGTCTTACCGGGTTTTGACGGCGTCGAGAGAGGATCGAGAGAAGGAGTCTGGATTGAATCCGGCCTAACTGACACTAACCGCATAGCAGGTGCAGCCTCAATGGTGGGAGAAACAGAACTGAGATAGAGGAGGAGTCTGCGGCACCTAATGGCCGCCCCTCTCGCATGACGCAGCACGTTGCGCTCACGGGCGGCACCATTGGAGCAGACTCAAAAAAAAACCAAAACTTCCGTAACGGGTGCGCGCCTCCGGCACTACCCAAGCAGTAATGAATGGTGAAGACTGACAAGGGAAGATCTCCTCTATCCTCGCACAACTGTTTCAACTGTTATACAATGTGCCTGCTGTAGTTGGTCGCCATCTTTCCTAACTACTGCTAATCTGACTGGCACTTTAGAAAAAAAAATAAAATGGGTAGGAACTTAACTGTAAGCCAAGGGATATAGTTCTGTTTCCTTTTGAAATAAAAAACACTGCCTTTCTTTTTTCCAAGTGAGCTCAACGGTCTCAAGCTGACACACTGTACAATGAAGCCAATACCACCACTGCCAACCAGTCTGTCACAAATTCGCTCAACCGGTCAGCCCTCTACTCCCAAAGTGCCAACCTCTGAGCGTATGGTTTGTGGACAGTGAATAGAACAAGGTAACCCTCTTGTCTGTTTTGTGGGTTCAAGTCACCTTAGTCTCAAGTTCTGAAGAAATTCAAACTGATAACCTCTTGTTAGCGTACCCAATTATCAGACTCAGATAATTCTGTCTTCAGGGCGCCAGATATCTTTGCCTACGAGCACCTGACCAGGTCTACAAAATAAACCCTTAGAACTCTATGCAAGACCTTAGAGAACTCTATCCGTTTCCCAGTTTGGTATAACAATAAGCCCAACACAGTGTTAACTATAACCTTTAAAAGCTCCACTTAAATAAAAAGAAATGTCAAGACATTACAGGCAATTTCCGTTTTAAAATATATATCTTTACTTTAAAATAGGAAAACAGTAAGATTACAGAACAAAATATCCCAACACATACAGCCTTAAAACAAATAGGTTAAAAGTACAAATTCTACAAATAATAACTCTCAGACTAAACTTGTCTACAGTCCTTACTTTCTGAATCTTCCAGTGCGGATATCCTTGTTTCAGTCAGAAATAAAATATTGTGTGTATGTCAAGCATAAGCATAAGTTTAGCAATTAAACACAGTTCTGAGCCGGCCTTCTCTGAGGTCACCAAACTCCGCCTTGGTATAACAAAAATCTATATTTTATATAACACAGGGGCCCAGATATTCAAAAGGGTTGTGCATGGTGCAACAGTGTTGCGCCATGCTCAGCCCACTGATGCGCCCTGGCATGATATTCAAAAGGGAAAAGTGCGACGCACAAATCCCAATACGCTGGAGCGCATTAGTAATGTATGCAGGCACAGGTGGGGGGGGGCGTGCCCATGCATAATCTGCACAGCCAGATATTCAGCCCGGGATGTGCAGAGTCATGCATGTGCAACCCCTACTTGTGCCTGCTCAAAGTTACACCAAACAAAAAGGAACAAGTCATGGCCACCCACAGGTGAGCTGCCGCATTGCAGGGTGCAACACGGCAGCTGCCACCTGTGAGTGGCCACCCAGGTTCCTGCCGCACCTGGCGGCATCCCCCCATGCCCGATCGCCGGCATCTGTTGAAATAAAAAAAAGACTCCAATATCTCTGGTGGTCCAGTGGACCACTATGTGCCCGATCGCGGGCATGTGTAATAATATAATAGAAATCCTCGTCCTATATTCCTGGTGGTCCAGTGGACTGAGTGCTGCCCAATCATGGGCTTCTGTTGAAATAAACCCCCCAGCCAATATCCCTAGTGGTCCAGTGGACCGCACTCTGCCCGATCGTGAGCATCTGTAAAATATATAACTTCTCTCCGGCCCGGTGGCGCTGAGGGTTGAGGCGCTAGACGCCATACCGAGCCGCGCTGATGACCAGGGTTCGGAACGGACCCGGTGGTCGGGGTCGGCACGGGAGAGGGAGGATTGAGCATCCCACTGGATGCCTCTCCTCAGGGTGGGAGACCATGAACGCATTAAGCGTTTCGTATCCCGCAAGTCAGTGGAAGCACTGACATTAACGGGATGGAGGTGGCCCGCCATCGGAGTCAGGAAAGGATGTTGGACGCGCATGAGAGGCTAGGGCGTGCGCCAGCACGCCACTTCTCAGGATGTAAGTCCCAAGCACTGGACGTCTCGAGGGAGGGGCAGGGAAAAAGGGGAGAAAACGGAAAAATGCACCTCTGGTAAACCCTAGATGAAGACCGCTCTGGATCCATTCGGACCACCGAAGACAGGACAGACCCCGCTCTGCAGGAGGTGAGGATGGCGGCACTCTAGGGGCAGATCCTAAGGGGGTGAAGGTGGGGAAAAATGAGCAGTCGGAAGGAGGGCACCCAGAGGCGGAGCAGAAACAGAGTAAAAAAAATATATACAACTTCCCATTACCCTGGTGGTCTAGGGTACCTCTCCCACCTGCCCACTGAGGCCCACTCATCCCGCCTCCCCTGGTCAGCCGGCAGCACCCACCGCCTGCCACCCGCCGCCGCCCGCCAACACACATATCTGGAATGTGTGGTGACGGTGGTTGTATGCCCATTGGCTCACGCCAGAACCACCGGCATGCAGCCCTACTGAGCAGTCATCGGGCGGGCAGGGGCGGCAGGCGGGTGGGAGCCGGGTAGTGGGGATCAGTGGGCAGGTGGGTAACCTAGACCACCAGGGTAATGGGAGGTTGTATATTTTACAGATGCCCGCGATCTGGCAGAGTGCGGTCCACTGGACCACCAGGGATATTGGCTGGGGGGGGGGGTATTTCAACAGAAGCCCACGATCGGGCAGCAATCGGTCCACTGGACCACCAGGGATATAGGACAAGGATTTCTATTATATTATTACACATGCCTGCGATTGAGGCACATAGCGGTCCACTGGACCACCAGGGATATAGGACGGAGAAGTCTACTTTTTAGACGAATGCCCACTATCGGGCTGCAGGGGGTGTCGGTCCCACGACGGCTGCTGCCTGGCAGGGCGCCAGGTGCAAGTCGTCGGGGATCTACGCACCTGCATGCTAACGACATGCAAATGGGGCCATGATGAGATGCAAATGGCCCCCATGCACCTTGCATACATTATGGCCCCATGAATATCGCAAGTGCTGTACATGGCGCAATGACACTTGCGCTAGCACATCTCCATGCTCCACTTGGCCATTTGGCGCTGGTGCAGTACCACTGCACTACGCATTAGTGGGGTTGGTTAGGCGCGATATTCAAAGCTGCCGCGCCCATAGCGCAGTTCCATTGAATATCGCCCAGGCCACACCCCTGCGCAACAAAGTTGTGCTGCACCCAAGCTTGCGCCGCAGCCTGGTGCAGTTTGAATATCCGGGCCAGGATGTCTAAATAAAATATATAAAAAAAAAAAAATAGGTGACCTCACTGACTTTCCTCTCCTCAGATTAACCAGACAAAACCGGTTTGTGCTCTGCTACACGTACATGTCAAATATTTCTTTGATATAAGCCAATGTATTCAAAGCAAGAGAGTATTTGACTCTTTAGCCCCGTCTGAGTCTTGTTATCTACACATCAAAAGTCTCTCTGATGTAATTCAAGGGTTTCCCGGGAATGGATATTGGACCTTCCAAATCTGTCTGGGTCCTGCTTGGCCCAGACATCAACCTCTTTGATGAAGGTCCCAGAAGACTGGAGAAGGGCTCATGTGATCCCACTCCACAAGAGTGGTAGCAGGGAGGAGGCGGGGAACTACAGACCGGTCAGTCTTACCTCAGTAGTGGGCAAGATTATGGAGGCACTCCTTAAGGAAAGGATAGTGCAACACCTGGAATCCATAGGGGCACAGGATCCAAGACAGCATGGGTTTACAAAAGGAAGGTCCTGTCAAACTAATCTCATAGATTTCTTTGACTGGGTAACCAGAGTGGTGGACCAAGGGGAGCAGTTGATGTCGCCTACCTTGACTTCAGCAAAGCTTTTGACACTGTTCCACATAGAAGATTGATAAATAAGCAGGTAGGCTCGGGTGGTCAGTTGGTCAACTGGGTGGCAAACTGGTTGACTGGCAGAAAACAGAGAGTGGTGGTAAATGGTATACAGTCAGAAGAGATGCAAGTCACAAGTGGGTACTCAGGATCAGTCCTGGGGCCAGTCCTATTCAACATCTTCATTAGTGACCTCATAGATGGACTAGAGGGTAAGGCTTGTCTGTTTGCAGATGACACCAAGATCTGCAACAGAGTAGATGATCCAGATGGGTGGGCAGAATGAGAAGAGATCTGGATAAACTAGCAGAATGGTCAGAAGAGTGGCAACTGGGATTTAATGCAAAGAAGTGCAAAATCATGCACATAGGGAAGAGAAACCCTGAAGCCACTTATAGGCTGGGGGGGAGTTGCTAGCAGTCACAAAGGAAGAAAGAGACTTGGGCATCATCATCACTGATGACCTAAAATCATCCAAGCAGACCTCTAAAGCAGTAGGTAAGGCTAGGGGGGTGTTAGGGTGTATTAGTAGGGGTATCACAAGTCGTAAGAGGGAGGTAATAATCCCTCTGTACAAGACATTGGTTAGGCCCCATCTGAGTACTGCGGCAGTATTGAGGCCACACCTTCACAAGGACATTAACCAAATTGAGGCAGTCCAGAGAAGGGCAACCAAAATGGTGCAGGGACTGCATCAGAAGACATATGAGGACAGATTAACGGAGCTCAATATGTATACCCTTGAGCAAAGGAGGGAGAGAGGTGATATGATCGAGACATTTAAACACCTTAAGGGCATAAACAAGGTGAAAGAGTCTAACATGTTTAAATATAAGAAAAATAGCAGGACAAGAGGACACAGCATGAGATTAGAGGGAGGCGATTAAGGGGAATGTGGAGGAAATTCTTTTCACAGAAAGGGTGGTAGATGCATGAATGGCTTACCACAAGAAGTGGTGGCTATGAATACAGTGCAGGGCTTCAAACAGGCATGGGATAGGCATAAGGGAGCAATACAAATGACTATGAATAGATAGGTCACTGACAGAGCAAAGGCCGATGGCACATTTATAAGGTAGAAAAAGAAATGGGCAGACTGGATGGGCCTTGCGGTCCTTATCTGCCGTCAACTTCTATGTTTCTATGTTTCTAAATGAGCCAATTCCTGGAAGGTTATTCATAACACATGCATGCAGTTTCCATTATGACACCTAGAGCAAAATCAAAGGATTTCCCTGGGGATGCCATGAATGGCTAATTTCATTTCTTAGGACCAAAGCAAATTTAACATGCTAATTGAACCTCAGATTTCTGTAGTTTAAAATACCTCCTGTCCTTTGAACTTATCCCTGCGGGGTTTTGATGTGTCAGTTTGGCAAGACTGTAGTTTCCTCAAATTGACCTTCCCATCACATATTTTATATGTAATAAAAAAAAATTGATGCAGCACTCAGAACTGGCCATCTACGTCACAACCAGTACCTCTTTAGCCACTTTGGACAGACCACATCCAATATCGTTGTACTGCTTTCTAGAATTCAAAGTGAAAAGTGGCAGCCATTATTTTCCTCACTTCTCCCGAACTGCAGAACCCCTCCTCCTATCATGCGAACAAACAATTGGCATGTAGTGCAGTGCTCAGCACTGAACAGTCTGATCTGTATAATATTTTTCCTTTCTTCCCTGCAAATCCCAATCTGCACATTTCTAAAGTATGCCTGTCGCCCATTTCAATGATGTGCATCCCTCTCCTGTACCCAGGTGATTCACAGACTCTGGATCCATTGGTCAGTGAGAACACAGGAAAAGGTGAGGCAAGGGAACCCAAGGGACAGGGAAAAAGAAACAGGATATAAAATCAGCATATGAAATTGCCAGCAGATTCAGGCCTCATGCTCTATCTAGTCTGCTCAAGTGTGCAGCACTTCAGCCTTTCAGATTGCAGCTGCCCACTTCCTCCCCTTGTCTTCCCCCATTGATTATGCCCGTGTATCCTTCACTCCCACTCCCGACCCCTCCACGGTTTAAACCGTGCCTCTAACTCGGTCCACCCCCTTTTGAAGTTGCCCACTGTCCTCAGTGCGATCGCCTCCTCCAGCAGCATGTTCCACCCTGCCACCACCCTTTCAGTGAAATAGTGTCTCCTCATTTGCATCCTGAATCTGCCTCCTTCCAACTTCAGACTGTGCCCATGGTTTCCCTTCCCTCTTTCAATTTGAAAATTCCGGTGATTACTCTGTTCATACCCTTCGGGTACTTTAAGGTCCCAATCATATCCCCTCTCTCCCTTCTATCCTCCAGGGAATATATAATGAACTATCTCAGATTGTTACCCTCCAGAATGTTTACCAGCCTTTCCTTGAGGATAGTCTCCATTAGCTTTCCCACAACTGAGGTTAGGCTAACTGGTCTACAGTTCTCTGGTTCATCCTTGGGCTCACTCGCATGGAGGGGTACCACGAACCACCCTCCAGCCCCTGGGTATGCATCCCAGTTCCAGAGAGGTGTTGAAAAGATCCGCCAACGGCCCAGTCAGGACTACTGCCAACTCTCGGTATTAGGATGAATTCTGTCTGGCCCAGGTGCCTTATTAACCATCAGGGACTTAAGGCCCTCCAACACCCTTCCCTCTTATTTCCCCATCTGTGATCTCCACCCCCCCCCACTCCTGCCCTTCCCCTTAGGTACAGGCCCATCCTTCTCTTTGGTGAATACTAAACAGAAGTACCCATTGAGTACTTCTGCCTGCTCTGCCCCCTTTTCCACACACCCACTGCCATTCTTTATCCTAACAATCTGATCCTAACTCTTTCTCAACCCCCTTACATTCCTGAAGAAATCCTTTTCACCTTCTTGGATCCCCTGGGCCAGCCTCTGTTCTCTCAATGCCTTGGCTGCCCTTACTGTTCTACTCACTGCCCTGGATTTCCTCACATATACCTTCCTGTCCTTTCTCCTGCTAGATCTTTAGTAGGTTCTAAATGCAGCTCTCTTTTACCTCACCCTCTCCCCTACCTTCTCGTTTATGCAGCTCGCTTTCTTGGCCTGGATTTCTGGCTCTGGCTCCTGACACATGTGCTAGTGGCCTCAGCAAGGCCCAGCTTGATTACTGCCCATTTCTGCTCGGCATCCATGTTCAGGATATGTGCCCTTCCAGTATACTGCCCATCCTGGCAAAGCCTGCCCTTCTGAAGTTCAACACCTTAGTCCTTGTGGTGGCTACATCCTTACCTAGCTTGACTGAGAACCACACTGTGCGGTGGTCACTTCCCACCAGGGGTTCATCCACCCCAGCATCCCTGGCTTAGGGCAACTAAAAGGGTGCAGGGTCTGCACCAGAAGCCACACAAAGAGAGACTGAAGGAGCTTAATATGTGTACCCTCGAGGAAAGGGGGGGACATGAGAGAAACGTTCAAGTACCTCAAGGAAATCAACAAAGTCCAAGAGGGTAGCATCTTTCAGAATAAAACATGTGAAAGAACAAGGGGGCACAATTTGATGTTGTATATTCGACGTATCTCTCTCATTTTGGCCTATGATTTATGTATAACTGTAAATAACTTCTTTACATTCTGTTCCTATTGATTCAGTTAGTATGCACTGTGTATATATGTCTGTATCAGGAACTCCTTGCAAATGAGCCTGCTCAACAAACTGAACTGAAGATAGAGAGGGGGACAGTTCTGAGCCAACGTGAGGAAGTATTTTTTCACAGAGAGTGTGGTGGACGCATGGAACATCCTTCTTGAGGAGGTTGTGGGGTCAAAAACAGTTAGGGAATTCAAAAATGCATCAGGCAAACATAAGATAATTCTAGTGAGGGGGATGTCGGAGGAAGTAGGCTGTTGGTTTATTGGATTGGCAGCTTATCCAATAGGTAGGGAAATGGGCAGACTGGATGGGCCACACAGTCCTTACATGCTGTCAAAGTCTGTTTCTGTGTTTTGCCTCATCCTCCAGCACCAGGTCCAAGATGTGCCACTCCCTAGCTGGCTCTGTTATCTTCTGTGCCACAAAGCTGTCCTGAAAGACTTCCAGGAGGATCTGCTCCCTCGCACATGAGATAGCAGGGACGCTCCAATCCACTCCTCATAGATTAAAGTCCCCCACCACCACCACAGTGCTCCCACTGCTGCTAAGCCTCTTTAACTGCTCCCCCCAGCTCTCTATCGATCTCCTCATTCTGTGTCGGAGGCCTATAAACTACCCCCAGTCTAACCTTGTTACCCCTCGGGTTATATAGTTGCACCCATATGGCCTCCGCCCTGCTTTCCTCCCCATTGCACCTTATCCATACCCTAATGTAGATGAATAAAACAAATTAATAAAAACCAACCAGAGCGATAGGAGACATATTTCTGGACAGTGGGACTTATGAGTGACCAGGGATAATCAGGCCAACTGGGCAGCTGGAGGAGAAAAAGAGTGAAAAAGAAGAGAAGGAAAGAGAATAGAGTGAGGGAAAGAAAAATAATCCCTAATTCTGGTCTAAATACAACACTGCCAGAAGAGCTGGCTTGCTCTCAGCCTCAGAAGAGCTTGACTGATGCTCTTTGAAACAGCGGATGCTAGAAAGGAGGGCAGTCCTGATCAGAACTAACAAATAAACTGCAAGGAAGAACAGCTTACTCACCTGTAACAGTAGTTCTAGGAGTGGTATATGTTGTTCATCCATGCTTATTGGCATGTCCCTTTCCCTTTAAATCTTGCCAGAAGTCTTCAAGCTGGCTCCTCACACCCACCCGAGTGGTATATACCTCGGCTCCACCACGTGACGTCAGATCTTAGCCCGCTGGAAGCCAGGATGTGTGCGTCCACAGCCAGGGAGGTTGGGTGGGTCCGTGTGGATGAACAACATATACCATTCCTAGAACTACTGTTAGAGGTGAGTAACTTGTTCTTCTAGGATCGTGGATATGTTGTTCATCCACACTTACTGGCAGACTCCTAGCAGTTCTCTGGGAGGGAGGGAGGCAAGGTGCACACCCCCTACTTAGGGAACAGAGACTGGAGAACTGAGGTCCCAAAACCAGCATCATGTGACTCAAGGTCGATGTGGTAGTGGGTGATTAAAGTGTTTGCTGACTTCCAGGTAGCAGTCCAACAGATTTCCAGGATAGGGATGTCCCTGGAAGCTGCCACCGATGCAGCAGTATGGTGGGTAGAATGAGCTCTTATCCCTCTGGGAGGCTCCTTGCCCGCCAACTCACAGCATAGACCTATGCATGATGTAATCCATCTTGCAATGGTCCATTTGGCTGCAGGTCTGCCAGAAGCAGCTTCAGCGTAGGTGACAAACAGCTTGCGAACCTTCC
This sequence comes from Neoceratodus forsteri, assembly GCA_016271365.2. Classification (NCBI taxonomy): domain Eukaryota; kingdom Metazoa; phylum Chordata; order Ceratodontiformes; family Ceratodontidae; genus Neoceratodus; species Neoceratodus forsteri. The sequence continues at coordinate 1,140,039,315 of CM028133.1, forward strand.
CACTAATTTTCGCTGTCCTCTCCTTATAATAAGAGAGAGCACGTCTCAGGTCCAAAGCATGGAGCCTGTACTCGGCCTCCAAGGTGTAATTAGGGTAGTATACCGGCAGAGTCAACACCTTGTTAAGGTGAAACTCTGACACCACCTTCGGAAGGAATTTCGGGTGGGGGCACAGGACAACTATGTCCCTGTGAAGACCAGATAAAGGGAGTCCACTGAAAGCGCCTGGAGCTCCCCTGTCCTTCTGACTTATGTGATAGCCACCAAGAAGGCAGTCTTCCACAAGTGTGACAACTCACACTTGTGCATGGGTTCGAATAGCTTGCCCATGAGCTTTGCCAGTACCAGCAGTAGATCCCACAGTGGTGGAGGTTCACGCACTGGAGGGGATATGTGACCCAGGCCTTTGAAAAAGCACCCGACTGTCTCCTGTGCCAATGTCGGCTGACTGGCCCACGCCTAGTAAGCAGAAATGTCTGCCAGGTGCACCCTGAGGGTTGATGACCGCAGATCCCCTTTGGAGCGAGAGACCAAAGTTAGTCGAGAATGTCAGCCACAGAACAGGATAAAGGGTCCAGGCCCTTACCCTGACACCAAATGGAAAACCATTTCCATTTGAAGGCAAAACATTTCCTGGTTGAGTCCTTTCTAGATGCCTCCACCATGGTGTAGACATCTTCGGAAAGACCCAAAGCCTGGAACTCTAGCCGCTCAGGTACCAGGCTGTCAGGTGCAGGGACTGAAGGTCCGGAGGGAATACCTTCCCCCTGATTCAGAGATATCAGGTCCGTGCATGTACAAAGCCGCTCTGGGGCCTACAGCTGAGGCTGTAGAGATCTGGATACCAGAACTGGTGCGGCCAGTCTGGGGCTACCAGAATCACCTTCACCTTGTCCCTCCTCACCTTTAGAAACACCTTGTGGATCAAGGAAAATGGAGGGAAAGCGTAGAGGAGGCCTGGGGTCCACAGCCTCGAGAAGGCATCCCCCTGCAGTGAACCCTGCTGAGGGGGGCGGGTATGAAACAGCCGCAGCTTGGTGTTTTCCTTGGAGGCAAATAGGTCCACCATCGGTTTGCCCCAACAGGAGAACAGGCTGTAAGCTACCTCTGGATGGACAGCCTACTCGTGGGATGTCTGGCCTATGCAGCTGAGAGCATCTGCCAGCTGGTTCGAGGCTCCTGTCACATGGATGGTTGGAGATCCGCCTCCAACCGGTTCACAAGGGTCCAGATGTGGAGCACCTCCTTGCACAGCAGACGGGAGTGCATGCCGCCCTGTTTGTTGAGGTAGTACATGGTCGTAGTACTGTTCATCTAGACTTGAACCACTTGACCCCGGAGCTGAGGAGTGAAAGCTGACAGCACCAGTCTGACTGCTCTGAGCTCCAACAGGTTGATGTGGCATCAGGACTCCTCGGGGGTCCAGAGCCTGTGGACCCTGTTGTCCCCCATGTGGGCTCCCCAGCCCATGAGAGAGGCATTGGTTGTGAGGATGACCGTCAGCTCGCGGCAGACAAATGGGATCCCTTCCTGCAACTGGTCTGGGGCGGTCCACCACTGGAGAGCATCCCACATCTTCTGGGTTACAGTGATCAGCTGGTCGAAATGACCGTGGCACTGAGTCCACTGGGTGGCCAGCTCCCATTGGAGGGGACGCATGTGCAACCAGGCCCAATGGACCACTGAGGTGCACGCCGCCATGTAACCCAGAAGGCGCAGAAAGTCCCGGACAGGGTGCAAGTGCCCAACCAGAAACGATTGGGCAAAGGAGGACAGAACCTCCGCCCTGTCCGCCGGGAGCTGAGCTCTGGGTTTGACAAGAGTCGCACTCTGCCCTGATGAAGCCCATCACCTGAGAAAGCGCGAGTTCTGACTTGGCCTCGTTGATCAGGAGGCCGAGTTGGGAGCAGGTTTGGAGGGCCAGCTTCCCTGGACCTCTCCACCTCCTGTTGGGTGGAACCTGCAAGGAGCTAATCGTCGAGGTAGGGGTAAATTCTGCCCCCCCGATGCCAGAGATGGGCCGTCACCACTGTAATGCATTTGGTGAAGACCTGTGGGGCTGATGACAGGCTGAATGGCATGGCTCGAAACTTGTATAGGGTCCCTTTGACCCAGAAGTGGAGGACCGCTGATGGGATGGACAGATTGGGACGTGAAAGAACGCATCCTGCAGATCCAGTGAACAGAACCACATGTTTCGCTCCAAGGATGGTATGATCTGGGACAGAGTGACCATCCAAAAGGTGCATGACCTGAGAAATTGATTCAGCTCATGGAGATCTAGAATGGGGAGCCAGCCCCCCCCCCCATCCACTTGGGCACCAGGAAGTACCTGGAGACAAAGCCTGGGTCTGCTGAAGGATCCACCACGACAGCCACTGCCTCCTTGAGGAGGAGCTGAGCGATGTCATCTCAAAGAGCTGACTGGGTGTGTGCAGAAATCCATTCTTCCCGAGGGGCATGGCCTCGGCTTGGAGGGTTACTGCTCGAATTCTAGAGGCAGTCCCTGACCAACCACTTCGAGAACCCACCTGTCCATGGTAACAGCGGACCAGGCGGAAAGAAAGTAGCAGAGCCAGACTCCCCACAGGAAGACCCAGAGCTGGTGTGATGGGAATAGGGGTGGTAGCCCCTACCCCATCAGTGAGCAGGCTTGGAGGAGGAAGCTCCAGGACCTGAGTTTCAGCCTCCTCTATGGGACTGTTGTGGTCCAGGATTGGGCTGAGGGTGTCAAGCTTGAGCCTGCTGCTGATTCTGCTGTCCCCCTTAGAAAGAGGACTGCTGAACCACAGGGGAAGAGTGCCGAAAAGGCTTCTTTTTTTCTTCTGCTGGTTCTTGCCCAAAGAACTCTTAGCAGAAGTAGCATCCAAGGTGGCATTGGACTGCTCTATACACTGTAGGTGACCAGCCAAGCCTGGGCCGAACAAGTCAGTTCCAAGGAAAGGCACATCAGCTAGCTTGTGCTGGGTTCCACCAGGAAGGAGGAGAGCCTCAGCCAAGCCCTGTGGCGAGAGTCAACTGCGGCGGCCATCGAGCGGGCACAAGAGTCCCCAATGTACAGGGCTCTCTGGAGCTGCTGTTTGGCCAAAGTTCGGCCCTGGTCTCGGACCTGCTTAACAGTGGTCTGCATGTCAGTAGGAGATGTGGGAGAACTTTGTCTAATGACCCGAGGAAGGCATGAGAGAAGTGTGCCATGATGACAGCTGAACTTGCTTGACAGAGGCCCAAGGTGGATAGACCTTCCTTGCTGAATGATCCTATAGCTTGGACTCTGTCAGGAGGTTGGTCAGTGTTGGCAGAACTACCAGTATGCCTGTGCACAGAGGTGGTCACCAGGCTCTCGGCCAAAGGGTGCTCTGTGAACCCTGCTAGGGACCCCATGGGCACCACGTACTTGTGGGCCATGTGAGCAGAGGGTGCTGGACATGAGGCAGGACACTGCCACAGTTTGAGAGCCGGACCAACAATGGCCTCAGCCACAGGAAAGGCCTCCGTCGGGGTATCCCCTCTCTTGAGGATGTCAGTGAGAGGGTACTCTGCCTTTTTTTGGATGGGTTCCAGGGGCATCCCTGTGGAATCAAAGATGAGGCAAAGAATCCCTTGGAAGGAGGAAGGACCTTCCTCCATCCCTGTGCCAACGGACGACTCATCATGCCCGGGATGAGAGTGAAGCCCGGTGACATCAGAGTGCAAAGAGTCGGGTTACAGCAGTGTAAACCGGGATTGTGGGCGAAGCTCGGCTACGACGTTCGTTGTACTTAGATACGACATTGACAGAGTAAAGGGCAGTTTAGGTCAATTTATTAGCGCCTCGCCTGTTACATATTGATGTTACTCCTCACTTGGATGGTGATACAACTCCCTCTGTGTCTTCAGAGCACATATACGTATACACATTATAATATTATATACACACACATACACACACACGTGTGTAATACATGGATTTTTAAAATAACACCCCCAAACAGCATACGAAAAAAAACCCTGTAATACCTTAGTCAGTGCCGTAATACTATACTTCCGGTCCCCGTAATACTATACTTCCGGTCCAATAATACTATACTTCCGGTCCAATAATACTATACTTCCGGTCCAATAATACTATACTTCCGGTCCTCGTAATACTATCGTTGCGATCATCAACTTTTCTAGTGTCCAAAGCATAGTTTTTTGGGTTTTTTTTATTATTTTTATTCCTGAGAGAGAGAAGCAGGAGTCCACGCGGGAAGGGAGGTTGTGAGTGAGGAGCGAGAACAAGCAGCAGGGAACCGCCCCACAAGGAATTCAGAGGTAAGACCTCGTCAGCATCTCGCATCCATATATTACAAAAAATAACAGGTTCCAGTGAATCACTCAGTTGTAATTCCATCTCGAGGTTCTGGGGACATAGGAACCTCTCAAGCTTCACTCTCGAGGTTTCCTATGTCCCCAGAACCTCTCGATGGAATTACAGCCTTGTAATTCACTGGAACCTACCTATTATTCTATTTATAGACACACACATATATTTACATATATATATATATATATATACACACACACACCGCACATATATATATAAATATATATATATATTATATATATATATATATATATACATATATATACATACACACACACACACACACACACACACACACAACACACACAGCCACCACCAAGATACAAGATATGGAAATCTGGTAGGCAGCCAATTAGTACAGTTAGTACAATGCGACTCAGTAGCTGTTCCCTATGTTAGAGCTCATGAGGTTTTACCTCCTGTCTAATACACTGATGTTTACTTCTTCATTTTCCTATGCTCTCTACCCATCTTGTATAATGTAACTTACTGACAGGATACTCTGTGTCTTTCGCTGGGTTGGTGGATTTACCAAAAACCTCCATATTTAGCTATGCTGCCCTTAAAAATGTTTTTAACTGCAATATCCTTAAAGGCCATTAGATGGAAGCATTGTATAATTAATAATGCAGTATAGTACTTGCTTAAAGTTTCATAGCTATTAAACCATTATATGCAGTTTAAATTCATGCCTGTAGGTTTAACACAAGCCAGCTATATTATTATAGTAACAAGTAATAACAGCAATTTAATGACATACAGTGACTGATAAATGCAAAGGACAGAAATTGTGGATTTGCATTGTATAGTCCTTTTAAGGCATATACAGTCTTTTGAGTCTTTTGATGGGCTGATAGCCTGTTTTGTGCTTTGATTATACAGAATACTCTCTCATGCATTGTGTTTTTACATCCGTTACATGGGACTCAGGTGCAGTCTTTTCGTGGCTGAACCGACGGCCGTTGACAGTTGTAGAGATGCAAAAAACGTTGGTAGCTTTGGGTGGCACACAATTTGTTTACTTACTATCATGCAAACAGGCAGTTTATTTATTTATTTAGCTTTTGTTAACCAGGTAAGTGCATTAGCCACAAAATGGCTATTTTCAGGCACGACCCGCAGTTACAAATATACACGTGGACTGGGTTATTTCCGGTACTCGACCTTAATGGGTCTCTAGATCCAAACACTGCCGTGAACCAACTGGTAATGGAGGCCATATAATCTGTACAGTGCCACAGCTCCCCATGGCATACATATACTGACTGACCTCCCCTGTTGGTCTAATTAACTGAACCACGGCATTATTATGTTTACTACAACAGTGTATGCAACTACCAATGTTTACATGCTATTAGGCTCGAAGTACAACTATTACACCTGCATCTTATGCTTTTAGTTTATAATAATAGTAACAGCCGACCTTTTAAAGAGTTAAACATCGCTAAAATCCTATCAGTATTTGAGCTGACAGTTTACAAAAACAGGCCCTAACAATTAGCTCACAAGCACACAACAGAAGCAGAATGCAGAAGTTATCATAAGTATAGTGCTCATGAAGCCTGCCTAGTGGCAAAGCATAGATATACATGTAACTACCTAATATTACATTTGTAGCAGTGGAAAGCAAGTTGCTACAATTATTGTGATGTGGTCACACAAAATTATTTATTGTTACAAGCAGTCTGCCGCCCAAATCACTCTTGACCTACCGAGGGCAGTCCAGGGTGACCATGACCGACAGACATTGGGGAAACCCGGTATCTGGTCAGTCCTCTTTGGAAGAAGCCCCTCCCACAAGCTCCTTAGTCGGCAGCTCCACTATTATCAGTGGAGAGACTGGTATAGGCCAAACAGCCAGTCGCGCCCAAAAGCTTTGGTTCCAGGGAGTCGGTTTTGGCCTAGTAGGCAAAAGCCTAGTAATGGCCAGGGTAGGAGTCGAAGTCGACTTGTGCCTGGACAAAATCGGCTGTTGCCACATGAGGTCCTCGTAGCGCCAGAGTTTCCATAAGAGCCTCTCCTCGTCCAAGAAGGATGAGGACAACCGGTGGGGTCACCTCTTTCTGGAGCGCTTATGGCTCTTCCTTGGCCTTCCAGATGAGGGGTTCTGGACCATGACCAAGACTGGACAGGCTGACGTGGTCGCTCGGGAGACACCGGCAGGACCGGTGAAACCCAGGAGTCCGGAACCAGGTCCTCACTGGGGACACCAGCGGGCTGGGTCTCCTCATCAGGGAAGACAAGGACCAGAGTCCTTTCCAAAGAGTCGTCAACTGGAGTCAATGGCAGTGGGTCGATAGGATCCATCGGCTGCCCCAACGGAAGTTCCATGAAGCCTGTGGATGAGGAAGCGATCTCGACCAAGGTTGAGATCACATGCTCCTAGGACTGAGACCTCTCTCAGTCCCAAGAGCGCCTTTGCCGATACGAAGATGTGCTTGGTTCCTTATCCCGCTTACAGGATCGGGAGGAGTACGAGCAAGTGGGCACCTCTCCCTGAGTGGGGAGAGACTGGCACAACTCCCTAAAGTAACCCGAGAATGTGGAGCCCAGGTTGAGTGGAACAAAGAAGCTTTGAGTTTCCGAAGTGCGGGCAGCTTCTTCTTCGAACGCCTTCATGCGTTCCAGCTGTTCAGCGGAACCCGCAGCTGCGGAAACCGCCCACCTAGCCTCCTTGGACTTCACCGGAGGGTTCCTCTTCTCCAGTCTTTCCAATTTAAGATGTGCCATGCGGTCGTCCAGGACGTTGAGATGGAAGGCCATACAAAAATTGCAGGATGAGGTGTCATGGCCGACACCAAGGCAGTAGACGCATGTGAGCTGGGGATCGGTGCGTGACATTTTCTGGCTGCAAAGACACTGGCGAAATCCAGGGGAAGATTTCTCTTCCATGATCGATGATGTAAAAGCGTGATCCCTAACTTGAACAAGTTTTAATTTTGGTAAAACTGAAGTTTTGAAAGCCAGGGCCTACAAAATGCATGAGCACAAGGGAGGCAACCTGAATCTCCCAGTGGAAAGCAAGATCTGGCATCACAGGGTGGAACTGAGGTATATACCACCCGGGTGGGTGGAGGGAGCCAGTCTGAAGACTTGTGGTAAAATTTAAAGAGGAAAGGGACACGCCAATAAGTGTGGATGAAAAACATATCCACGATCCTAGAAAGGAGTATTTCTTGGGAGTCACACACAGGAAAAATCCTAGGAGCTCAGAGAGAGAGAAGCGAGTAGCTCCAGGCGTCCATTACTGGTAAGAAGGCCTAAAAAGGTTAGAATTTAAGTCCAGTATGACCAAGGGAAATATAGAGACAGGCCTTAATTTAGGAGAGAGAAGGCTAACCCATGGCTCTAAGCTGCAGATCAGCCCTGCTAAAGTGGCCTAATTAGTCCTGAAGCCCCCACTTCATTGCACAATTATTGCGATAGTGCCTCACCTGCAAATAACAGTAAAAATCTCCCTTCAGGAAATTGAATTCAGTTTTAAAGTCTTCGAAGGATTTAACTTACCCACATCCTTCAACAGATGTTCTACCTGGGACAACCCTTCTCGAGTATCCTGTCAAGACTGTAAAGAGAAAGCTGCGTGGTTGAAAACTACGTGCACTGTTCGGAGTATATATAATCAGGGCTCGAAATAATTCTTTTGAGATGCCTGTCTGAGGGACAGGTGGAATGTAAATGTTGCCTGTGCAGACAAAGTTTTACCTGTCCACACTTTTGTGAGGTGAATTTTAAACTTAAAACATAAAATGGACTGTAAAGTGGAAATAGAGAAAACTGTCACTTTTTGGGGGTTATTTTTCAAGGTAAAACATTGATTGAGTCTAATCTATTTCTGAATCAGAACCTGAATCTAGTCTGCAGCCATATGGTCTCACATGAGGTCTTCTCTTGTTTTCCAGATTTGAACCATAGCGTTATGGCATCCTGCAGGTCAAATGTAGCAACGCTAGCATCTGACAGCTTGACACGCATTAGTTCAGATGTAGTCATAGGAGACAGACAGGACCGTCGCCAGTCAGACTTCACTCTGCCCATCAAGCTGAATCCTCTCTCAACTACTGCAGTTTGGGCTGGGATCAGTAGACCTATTGTGACTCAGACCAGAATATCAGGGAATCGCTGTTCATGTGCATCATTATGGAGAATTTTTTGCCAGAAATCCAAATAGTGAAATTTCGGAGACAGCTCATTCAGTGATTTTTTCATAAGTGGTTTAAGCTCTAACCATTGCGCTTCAATCAAGTTTACATTATGATTGTGTTTCTTCAGTAGGTCACTGTAGTGCTCTGTGAGGGTTCGGACTTCCTCATTGCCATAAAGGACTAGTTGGTCACTATCTGGTGGTAACTGTAATGGGTTAAATATACTGAATGACCGTAAGACTTTGTTTTAAAATTGGAAAATCGTGAGTTAACACTTTCAATTGTTGATGAAAGAAGGCTTGTAACATCACGCAACACTGCCTGTTTGGTTCTATCTATAGAATATCCCCTTTCTAAGCTAAGGAAGATATCAGATCCACGGAACTGAACCCGAGTAGTGGCTGAGCCTGTCAGTCGACTTGTTCTAGTGTCACTGTCAGCTGTGTCAGAGTCAGGGAGCAACAGCAATTCGTTACAGACTTTGTCAAGTTTATCCTGCACAGTGTAGTTCTCTAGCCAGAGCACTGTGCTTTCAACCTTGCTGACTACTGTTTCTACTGTTGAGCTGTCCCTCTGTAGAGTTAGACTGAAGGCCATCATGACAGAAAGGTATTCAGCCAGAAACTGAGAAAAGAGGACAAATCTCACAGTACTTATTGTTTTGAACAACCCGCTGGCCTGATCTTTTGTTTGCCCTGGGGTGGAAGCAATGTGCTGTAAATGTACAACTAAGGCCTTGTAGCTGGACAGAATAACAGACAGAGCCCTTTCTCTGTGTGCAACCCACCAGGTCCCTGACACGTTAACTGGTTTGTGAATGGTGTACCTCATATTACTGGCTTACTCTGAGACCGGCCCAGTTTTTGGGAGACTTATGGTATATTTTATAGATACCCATTAAGACTTCATCTGTTGTTTTCATATATGGAATAGATGTTGCTGATTGCTTTATAGCTAGCTCCAACTTGTGGGCACTGCACTGAATCCCTAACAAATGAGGTACGTCTTTCAAAATCCTGCCAAACACCCCAGTCACTTTACCCAACATGACGGATGCCCCATCAGATCCAAAAGCAACAATTTTTTCTTTCCAGTCTTTATAGTCCAAGGTGAATTCTAAGGCATCACCTATTGAGTTATAAATGCTTTCACCATTTGGAATAGAGACTGGCTGAAGGGAAACAAATCTGTTAACTGGACGGAAATTTTCCATTGTCCTAATATAGACTGCCTCCTCTTCTATTACTGAGGCATCAGTGCTCGAGTCACATAGGACAGAGATGAAAGTGTTACTGCTAACCAGTTTCGCATCTTTTATCCTTATTGATTCTGAAATAAAATGTGTGAACGTTGCTGCCTGTTTGTCACTTCTATAACTGACTCCGACATTTGCACCATTTACATGTTGTAATTCTAAGATGCCAGGGAAATCTGTGAATGGGCTCTGAATTAATCAAATAAAGAGTTGTTCTAAACAAATGTTCCACTTTGTGTCGCCTCATTTTTTTTCCATTTGTATTATTCCTCGCTCTATTGCTAAGTTGGAAGGGTCTGTGTTAGACACAGTATTTTTTCATTGGCTAATTTATGAGGTTTGAGAGTTCATGAGCACGCACATTTTCAAGTCTCATGCTCTTACAGCCACTCATGAAAGTGTTTGCCTCCTTAGTATTTTTGCAGTATGAGCAGGTCATGCCCACATCAGGCTCATATAGTAGCCACTCCCTATTTTTCTTCCAGGTCTCCTGAACCCCTTTTCTTTTGCCCGGGACTCCCGCCACTTTCAACAGTAGTCAGAGTTGCTGGCATATCAGCACTGGCACTACAAGTTGTCACATCTGTGGCCACAATGGTGGGGTGAGTAGTTGGTGCTACTGAGTCTATCAGTAATGGAGAAGCAGTACACATAGAAGAACCCGAGCTTTCTCCTCCTCTTGGCTTGAAACTGAAGGCTTTCCTGTAATTTTTTTAAAGCCAAACTTTAACAAAGACATTTTTTTCCCCTTTTGGTTTACTTAGCTAGTACGAATTTAAAGTACAGTAAGCACTCTGGAAGACAGTGGACACAACAGTGAAGTGATGATCAGAGATATTGGAAGACGTGAACAGTCTGTTTAGTTTTCTTTCCCTCCCTGTAAAACCCCGGACAAAGGAGCTTAATATTTATATTTTCCTCCCGCTCAGATTTCACAACTAAAACCTGAGGGGTATCCTGCTGTCAACCTGTTTTGTAATTTAATCCCCTCCTCTCCCTTTGACAGTGCCTTCTTGTCACAGTCACTCAATTTTACTTTTATTCAGTTAGTCCAGTGGCAGAGCACAACAGCAGGCTGACAGGGGCTGTTTAGTTAGTAGTACTAGTAGTACAGTAAGTCCGTCAGTATCTATCTTCAAGGTTCAAGCTCTGGAGGGCTTTACACAGGCTCGAGTGAAATGCAGTTTTTGTTGAAACAGAATTTTTCAGCAGAATGCTGAGGTGCAGGTGAGCTAGCAGTTTGCTGTTTCAGAACATGTTCATTACACGTAAACATGCAGATAAGCAAATCACCAGAATGTTATGCTGGTCCAACTTTGCGCAGAATTGCATGGTGCCGAAAGGCCTCTCAAGACAGTTTGCAATGGTGCTAACAGAAGACATAGACACGTGTTTCGTCCTACCAGGACTCATCAGTATGCCTTGTCTGTTTGACACCCCAGTGGAATAACATTCTGTGGTGATTTGCATATGCAGCCCATGATGCTTTGCATTGTGGGGGCATGTGTGATTTTGTATTTTCTTGAAACTTGGCTTCCCAGCCAAATGCCCTTTGGGGTAACCCTTGCCTCAGTGTTTACGCATAGAGGTTCTTTGTTTTTTTAAATAGTTTTTTATTTTTAATGGGTTCACCACAATATATCCCAGGCACACTGCCTTAGGAGTAGCTGGTCCATTCCACTGGGGTGTCAAACAGACAAGGCATACTGATGAGTCCTGGTAGGACGAAACACGTGTCTATGTCTTCTGTTAGCACCCTTTGCAAACTGTGCGAGAGGCCTTTCGGCACCATGCAATTCTGCTTAAAGTTGGACCAGCATAACATTCTGTGGTGATTTGCATATGCAGCCCATGATGCTTTGCATTGTGGGGGCATGTGTGATTTTGTATTTTCAATAAGCTTTAATAGAGCCTTGCCTTCACCTCTCTGCACACTCAAGATATATTTTTTTATTCAGAGTCAGAGATGATGAGACTTGCAGATCACGTCTCTTTTGGCTTTGAGAGAGTTTTATTCAGGTGTACAGGTACAGTGCCTGACTGCTTTGAGACTTAAACTAAAGAATCCCCCTTGTTCACCTCCCCTCTCCTCCTCCAAGTACCAGCAGGACTTTGATTCACACAAAATGAGCTCCAAAATGAGAGAGCCCCGAGAAGGGCTGTTGAGAATTTGCAGAAGTCTTTTTTTTTTTTTTTTTTCCCACTCGCTCGTGCTCTCCTACTCGCGCTCCTCACCCTATGGCCAGAGAGTGAAAGTGAGGAGAGCGAGTCAGCACCAGTTAGTCTTCCCACTCGCTGAGAGGTCAGGTGACACTAGGAGCTGCAGTCACTTGACCCTCAGTGCCAGCGGGAAGACTGAATGGGCGGGCGGAGCTATGTGTCGACGTCGTCCGGAAACCTCCCATCTGCCGCTGGGTCCTAGTGCCCAGCACAAACTCTCGCTGTCAAAACCGCCTGTCCAAGGGACAGGCGGGCTTCAAAAAACCGCTGTCCCAGCTGGAAACCGGCTGTCCGGGACGGGTGGGCAGCCCGTTATTTCGAGCCCTGTATATAATTTTAGTGCGTTTTTCACCATGCGCTTTTGTAGTCGTCGCACAGCGGGTTCTTTGATTGTGCAGTTTTTGACCATGCTGAAATATGGGTGAACCCCCTTCTCGATCCCAGCATTTGTATGTGAGGTTTACCCTTCCCAGGACAAATCAATCTGCCATTCTAATCAGCATCACACTACACACCTCAGACCTTCTCCCTTCTAACCAAAGTAATTGCTATCATGTGAGGATATATGAACATACAAAATTTGCCAGCAGATAAAGGCCTAGAGGTCTATCAAGTCTGCTCGAATGTGCAGCTAGCACCCCTTATTCTGCAGCTGCCCCTCCCTTCCACCCTTCCCCTTCATTAACCCTCCCCCTTGTCCTGTCCCATCCCCTTTTGAAGCAGTCCACTGTTCTACTGCATACCACTTCAGCAGGTGACGCATTCCACCCAGCCACCACCCTCTCTGTAAAAAAGTGTTTCCTCATCTCCCTCCTGAACCTTCCTCACTCCAGTATCATATCATGGCCCCTGGTGTCCCTCCCCTCCCTTACTTTGAGCAGCCCCTCTGTACCAGTCTTGTTTACTCCTTTCATGTATTTAAAGGTTTCAATCATGTCACCCCGTCTCTCCTCTCCTCCAGTGAGTACATGTTCAACTCCTTCAACCTCCTCTCGTATGATAAGTCCCCCAGCCCCTTGATCATCTTTGTCGCTCTGCGCTGCACTCCCTCCAGTAACTTAATGTCCCTCTTCAGATACGGACACCAGTACTGCACGCAGTACTCCAGGTGTGGTCTAACTAAAGACCTATACAGTGGCAGAATCACCTCCTCCCTCCTCGAGGATATACCCCTTGCAATACAACCTAGCATTTTGTTGGCCTTTGCAGCTGCCTTCCTACATTGTGCCAAGTTGTTCATTGATCCCGTAATGAGCACCCCCAGATCCTTCTCCTCATCTGTCTGGGCTAGCTGCACTCCCCCTAGCTGGTAACTCCTCCTTGGGTTCTTCAACCCAAAATGCAGCACCTTGCACTTTTTGGCATTAAAGCCCAGTTGCCAGGTGTCTGACCAGGTTTCAAGCTTTGCCAGATCATCCTGCAACCCCTGCCATCCCCTAGGTCAATCCACCACCGTGCCAACCTTGGTATCATCAGCAAACAGACTGATCTTGCTCTTGATGTCCCATGATATGTCTGCAATGAATATCCCAAACAACACTGGTCCCAACACCGAGCCCTGTGGAACACCGCATCACTGCCCTTGGGTGTGAGAGCTCCCACCCACCACCACCCTCTGTTGCCTTCCCTGCAGCCAGTTTCCTACCCATTTCACCAGCTTTGCACCCGCCCCTGTGCCTACTATCTTCCTTCCCAGCCTTCCATGTGGCACTGAGTCGAATGCCTTACTGAAGTCCAGATACAGGACATCCACTGCATGGCCCCTGTCCAGTTGCCTAGTTACCCAGTCACAGAACTCTACCAGGTTGGTTTGACAGGATCTGCCACGTATGAAGCCATGCTGTCTACTGTCCTGTAGTCCTTTGGCCTCTAGGAGGGCCACCAGCCTCTCCTTCAGGATAGTCTCCATTAGCTTACCCAGGATGGATGTGAGGCTCACTGGTCTGTAGTTTCCCGGTTCATCCTTGGGGCCACTCTTGTAGAGGGGCACCACATGAGCAATCCTCCAGTCCTGAGGTACACACCCAGAATGTAGTGAGGCATTAAATAGGTCTGTCAAAGGTCCTGCAAGGACCTCTGCCAGCTCCTTCAGTACCCTGGGATAGATGCCATCTGGGCTTGGCGCCTTGTCCACCCTCAGTGCTTTCAAACCCTCTTGAACTCTGCTCTCCATGATTTCCCCATCTGTCACCACTTCCCACCCTGTTTCTGCCATTTCTCCCACCTTGGGTGTCATCCCCCTCTTCTCTTTAGTAAATACTGAGCAGAAGTACTCATTTAGTGCTTCCGCCCAATCCCCATCCTTCCTAATCCTTACTATGTGATCCTTACAGCTCCTTTTCATAGATTCATAGATAGTTTCAAGCCAGGGATAGCAGTAGCTAACCAAGTAGGCTTGCCATTCAAATTTCAAAATTTTACAAAAAATTTGTCATTTCCATAATAGTCGTCTAATCCCTTTTTGAAAGTATTCATACTAGTACCATTTACTATTTGTTTAGGTAGATTATTCCAAGCTCCGACCACTCTCAGACTAAACCAATGTTTCCTAAAATTAGGTATCCAGGTTTGCTGATACAGTTGTTTGGTGTGTTTCCTTTTGCTAATTCTTCCTGAATTGTACACAATACCCATACCCGTTAGTAGTTCAACATCCATAATATTTTATATAGGAAACATAGATCACCTCTCAGTCTCACGGTAATATAGTGAATAAAGGTTCAAATTCACGAGTCTTTCCCAATACTCCTTGCCTATCTGACCTTTTATTTGTTTAGTCAGTCTTTTTGGACTTCTCAATGGAAAGTATGTCTTTCTGTTATAGGGAGCCCACACCCTCAGACAATACTCCAGATGCGGTCTAACCAAGGCTACATACAAGGGGATTAAAACCTCTCTCCTTCTACTTGCAATGTATCTGAAAATACAGTTCAGGACTTGAGAAGCTTTTTTAGTTGTTTCGACAAAATTCTAAATTTTAAATCGTTAGTAATTATAACTCCGAGGTCTTTCTCCTCCGCCACCACTCCCAGATTAGTATTACCTAGATGGTAAACTGCTTCATTATTTTTCTTTCCCAGGTGCATAACCTTACATTTGGATGTATTTAATTCCAATTTATTCAGGTTGGTCCATTTGTTTATTAGGTCTAACACTTGTTGTAATGCAACTGTTTGCTCATCATTTGAAGGAACCACACCCAACCTACAATCATCAGCAAATTTGTACATCCATACATTTATATTGTTTATTTGTAAAGAGGCAATGTATATAAAACAAAAGGCCCCTAACACCGAACCCTGCGGCACACCACTAGTAACATAGGCCCATTGTGAATATTCTCCATTTACAACCACCCTCTGCTTCCTATCCCAAGCCAATCAGATATCCAACTGTAGATATTACTGTGCAGCCCTAAATTATCTACTGCCAATATCAATTCCTTATGGGTATTTTATCAAAAGCCTTGGAGAAATCCAGGAATACCACATCCACAGGGTTTCCAGCATCCATCTCTATTCACCTTTTCATAAAAGGATAACAAATTTGTTTGACAGGATCTGTTCCATACAAAACCATGCTGTACTGGATCAACCAGATCATGTTGCTCAATATGTTCCACAAGAATATTCTTGATAATTTTCTCCAGTAGTTTCCCTAATATCGAGGTCAAGCTAATTTGTCTAAAGTTGCCAGGGTCTGTGCTTGGTCCTTTCTTCAAAATAGGCACCACATTAGCCAATTTCCAATCTTGGATAACAGTACCAGTATTTATTGACTGTTGAAAAATATATGTTATAGGATGTACCAGTAGTTCCGCCAGTTCTCTCAATATCCAGGGCCAGGGGATTTATTAGTTTTTAGTTCCATTATCCCTTTATAAATGTTTACTGAATTCAAAACGGTTGTCCCAAGTTCAAGGGATCTACTTATAGAGTGGTTATAAAGGTCTTTTTGTTGATATACAGAACAGAAATAATTATTCTGTATGTTTGCCATTTGCTGGTTAGTAGCTTGATTACCCTCTTTGGTGAGAAAAGGGCCTATGCTATTAGGATTCTTCTTTGGTTATTAATGTAAGAAAAGCTTTTTTATTATCATAAACTCTATTAGCTAAGTTGGTTTCATATAAAGCTTTGGCTTTTTTTATAGCTATTTTAAGTTGTTTCTGAGTTTCTTTGTATTCTGCAGTTGTTTTATCATTCTTAAAAACTTTCAACTTTTTATAAAGCCTATTCTTTTTATTCATTAATTTTCTAATTCCGGCAGTATACCAAACAGGTTTAGTAGTTTTATTCATCAGGTGTTTAGTAATTATGGGGACAAAATCATTGGTTAGTTGAGCAATTTTTGACATAAGAGAATCCCATGCATAATGTAGAGATTTATTACCAAAAGCCAATCTCCAATCCCATTTACCCAATTCCATTTTCGTCTTACAGTAATCTGCTTTTTCGAAATTAAGTTTAGTAGTAATTCTTGTAGATTTACTAAAATCCATTTCCTTAATGTTAAATGATACTATATTATGGTCACTGTTACCTAGTGGAGGGCTTACTTCCACAAAATTGACTAAATCTCCCATATTTGTAAATGTCAAGTCAAGGGTGTTATTACCTCTAGTACATTCAGGGACTAATTGCTCTAATCCCCCTAGATCCATTACATCTATATATTGCCTATCCAATGGGGAGCAGCCAGTGCCTTTGGTCCAATCAATGTTAGGTAAATTGAAATCTCCAGTCAGGAGAATCCTTTTGGAAAAGTCTAAATTACTAAGGATGTCCAGCAAGAGCTCATCATCTTCACGGGACATGGATGGGGGTCTATATAAAAGTCCCAATGTAATTTTAGGCCCATTTTAGGATGATAATTGCACCCATAAGTGTTCGATTGGTCCTATGTCTTTTTTAATTTCCTCTGAAACAATATCTTTATGTATGTAAATAGCTACACCACCACCTTTTCTATATTTCCTACAATATGAGTAAAGTTTATATCCCTCAATTTCTTTCCCCCAAAGGTTCGTACTATCCCACCATGTTTCCGTTATGAGGACAATATGCACATTATTATTATGTGTACTTAAAGAAGTCCTTCTCCCCCTTCTTAATGCCTTGTGCCAGCCTGAGTTCTGTAGATGCTTTGGCTCCCCTTACTGCCCTCGTCACCTCCTTCGATTCTGTCAAGTATTCCTCCCTGTCCTCCCCCCTCCCTGTTTTCTTGTACTTCCTAAAGGCAGCTCTTTTCCTCCTTACCTTTTCCATGACCTCCTTGCTCAACCAGATCGGTTTCTTAGCCCTAGCCTTCTTGCTCTGGGCTTTGCAGCAGGTTTTGGTTGCCTCCACTATCCCCAGCTTTATGAGCTCTCACCTCTGGTTAGTGTCCATACTAGATTGAATTCTGGCTAGGTACCCTTTTACCACTTCCCCCATCCTCCCAAAGTCGGCCCTCCTGAAGTCCAGCACTATTGTCCCAGATTCCACTTCTTCCTTGCCCATATCCAATGTGAGACATACTGAGTGGTGGTCACTCCCTGACAGCGGTTCCTCCACTGTAAGTTCTCTCACAAAGTCCCCATTTGCCAGCACAAGGTCAAGGGTATTCCCTAACCTGGTTGGTTCACTGACCATCTGCAGCAGGAAGCTGTCCTCGAAGGCATCCAGCAGTACCTGTTCCCTTCTGTTCCTGGCTGTTGGGGTGCTCCAGTCTACTCCTGGCATGTTGAAGTCCCCCACAATCACCACACTACACTTCTCGCAGGTCCTCCTGATCTGTCCCGCTAGTTCCCTGTCTAACTCCTCCGTCTGAGATGGTGGCCTGTACACCACTCCCATTCTAAGAATCCTATTCTTGGAATCCTGGATTTGCATCCAAAGTGACTCCGTACTACCCTTCCTCCCTTACACACTTCAGTCCTTCCTTCACATATAGTGCCACCCCCCCCTCCTTTCCCAATCACCCTGTCTCTACGAAATAACCTGTACCCTGGTACAGACAGGTCCCAGTCATTGTATTAGGTGGCCCATGGTTCTGTGATGGCTGCAATGTACACCTCTCCCTCTATCATGAGAACCTGTAACTCTGCAGTTTTCTTCCCAAGGCTCTTAGCATTAAGGGTAACCACCTTCCACCCTTCACCCCTCCCATCCTGCCCGCCTTTCCTAGCATCACCAACAGTGCTTGCCATTTGTCCTTTGTCACTGTTATGGGGGTAAGCTCACATGGTTTCCCAACCTGTGGTCTCTGCATATCTCTTCCCCCAACTGCCACCCCCCACTCCTAGTTTAAATTCCCAACTTCCTCTATGTACTCCTCCATCCTCTGTTTCAACACTTTCTTCCCTCCTCACTCAAGTGTAGTCTGTCCTTGGCATAGAGACTACTGTCCTCCCAGGTGATTCCCCCAAACAGCCCATACCTTTAGCACAACACCAGGTTCTTAGCCATCCGCTAAATTCCTCTATTCTCAGCTTTCTTGTTGTGCTTGCCTTGGGCACAGGAAGTATCTCTGAAAAAGTTACTGATCTTCCCACCCCCTCACATAATTGTGCTAGTTCCTCAAACCTCCTCTTGACTGTATCTACTGTCTTGTCAGCCAGGTCATTTGTCCCAAGATCGATAATTAAATGAGGCTTGTCCCTACCCCTTCTAGCATATTTCAGAACAGACTGTCCCACCCTTTCCGCTGTCATTCCTGGCATGGCCTCCGCCCAAATGCGACTATGCCTCTCCCCCGTGCTACCCCACCTAACTCTTCTTAGTATTGGGTATATATATTGGATATAGTTTGGGTCCATGGGTTTTGTACCCGACTAATCAGCCCGTTGTCCAGTTTATTAAATACTCACTATCTGAATGTCTCAAATTCTTCCAAGACCACCCATCTTGGGGAGTTATCTGGTTGCAAAAAAAAAAAAAAACTGCAGGTGTTGTACTCGACATGCCCAGTAATATATATAGCTGAGGATCAGGAACCCTCCAAACCCCTGCCCTTTATCTAACAAACAGTTTCCATGGAAGGCGGGGCGTCCTCCCTGCCCATATAAACCTAGACCAATGTTTTTTAATCCATCTCCATATGCATTTTTTAATCCATCCCCATGTGTATTTTAATCCTCACCCGGTCCCTCATGCTCTCACAGTTCCCCCCAAAATGGAAATCTGCTGTAGTGACACCTATCCACAAAAGTGGTGATAAAACTAATCACTTGCAACTACAGACCAATCTCCATCCCCCCAAAAAACTCTGGAGAGATTACTTGCTTGCCAGCTTGCAGAATACCTTGCAAGCTACAACCTGTTATGTCCAGAGCAGCATGGTTTTCGCAAGGGCACATCACAACTATGGCTCTCCTAGAAGTCACCTCTTATATCCACAATGCCTTGGACCTGGGGCATCATGTCGGTGCCACTTTCATTGATTTGACAAAGGCATTTGATAAGGTCAACCATTCAACAATTAACTCTTCTAGGAGATTCTAACACCACCACTCAAAGGTTTCAAAGCTACCTCTGTGACCAAACACAACAGATTAAAATTGGTAAAACCCTCTCAACCTCCCTCACGGTCCACTCTGGAGTCCCTCAAGGTTCCATCATGGGTCCTGTGCTTTTCAGTATTTTTCTAAACAGTCTCCTATCATCATCCTGCCCTGATAAAATCCTAATTTATGCAGACGATGCCATCATCTTTACCTCCCACCCCAAGCCTTCCTTTCTTCAGTCACAACTACAATCAAGCTTTGACGAATTGGAGATGTGGTTTAAATCTCAGACTCATTCTTATGTACAAAAAACTAAATCAATGTTTCATGGCACCCAGAGCAAATAAAAAAAAAAACAGAGGTCTCTCTGTCACTAACAGGGATGGGGCTATACTGAAACAAGTTCACCTGTTGAAATATCTGGGGGTGATCCTTGACAGTACACTTGACTACTCTGAACACATCGATTACATTGCAAAAAATTATGAATACCGCCGGCCCGGTGGCGCTGAGGGTTGAGGTGCTGGACGCCACACCTCGCTCCACGCCGGCGACCCAGGTTCGGCTGGGAGAGGGAGGATTGAGCGTCCCTATGGATGCTCTCCTCCCTCAGGGGTGGGTTACCAGGGGTGCAATTTGCACCCGACACCCTGAGAGAGCCGGTGGGAACACGGGCTCTCAAGGGGGCTAGTGGCTCCGTTCACGAGTCGGGAGGGAGGGCAGCTGTCAGGCATTTGAGAGAGACATCGTCCAGCACGTCGCCTCTCTGGACGTACGTCCTTGCGCCGGCGTCCCAGGGGGCGGGGTTAAGGGGGGGAGCACAGAAAAACGGAAAAATCCTTTTGGCGGTCCTAGATGAAGACTGCTCCACCCAAGACCACCAATTCCAGGACAGACCCCGCTGTGCAGGATGGAAGCGAGGAAGGAGAAGCACTCTAGGGGCAGATCCTGGAGTGGTGGTCCGGAAGGTAAGAGCAGTCTGAAGGAGTGGACACCGAAGGCAGGAAGGTGGATAAAATAAAGAGTACAAAAAAAAAAAAAATTATGAATACCGACATTGGCCTGCTCTATAGACACAGGAACTGCCTTACTGCCAAAGCCCTAAGTACTGCCATCCAGAGCTCAGTTATCTCAATAACCAATTATGGGCTAGTGATTTATGGATCTGCTACTGACACTGCCCTTTGACACATTACCATAGCCCTAAACATGTCGTCTCCCAACATCAGCCAGCCACCTTTCACGCACCTGCAACATCTACGAACAAGCAAACTGGCTCCCACTATCTGGCAGGATTAGGAATCAAACCTGCATCCTACCCAAAAAGTTCACCTTGAAACTCCTACCCCAAGGGGTCCAGACACTGTTGGCTCTTCATTGTGGTACACGCCAAACCAGAGGCTCGGAAAGTCTTTTTTCCATCCCCCATTGCCAGACTCCCCAAGAGCAATGCTCCTTCAAATCCAGAGCATCATCCTGGTTTAACTCACTTCCACTAGAAGTATTGAACAATACAACATTGGACACGTTTAAGCACAGACTATGACAACACCTCATCACCTGTGACTGCTTCTCTTAGCTAGCCAATTCTTCCTTCCCTCCCATCCTTTCCCTATAATGTTCCCCTTACTTCTCCCCTCCTCCTCCACCTAAACCCACTCTGACAATGCTCAGTGCGTAGCTCCCCTCCCCCTTTCTCCTCTAACTTCTTGCTCATGACCACCGACTCTCCCGCCTATCTTTTACCCCACTTTAGCTGCTGACCCCCCTGAAATACAATCTGAACATGTGATATGAAGTGTATTTGCTAACTACTGTACCTGACAAAGCTCACTGGCTTCTCTTATTGACTGACTTTTTGTTTATACTAACATACTAAAATGCCAGCAGAATAGGCCTAACGGTCTTTCGAGTCTGCTCGATTGGTCAGCCCCCACCCTGGGTGCTGACCTTGCTGCCCCCCTCGCCTTGTCTGGCTTCTCCCTTCCCAGTTCCGGATATTCTTGCTGCATTGGATTTTGCTTCCAGAACCCTTCCCCTGTACCTGTCTTCTGAATGTATTTTGATCTTGCCTGCTGATGTGGAACGTTTGTAAAAGAGCCTTGGCTCAAAGGTGTATCTTGATAAATAAAATTTAAAAAAAAATCTATCCCTATGTGTTTTTTTTAAATCTATCCCCATGTGTGGTTTTTAATCTGTTTCCATGTGTGTTTTTTAATCTATCCCCATGTGTGTTTTTTTAATCTGTCCCTGTGTTGTTGTTTTTTTCCCCATCTGTCCCTGTGTTTTTAATTCGTCCCTATGTGTAATTTTTAATCTTAGCCCGTGTGTGTTTTTTAATAATTGGGAGGGATGCTAACAGGCAACAGTCTTGGCTGTACGTTCATATGAACCAGTTCGACTCTACTTATAATTGATAAGGGAACGGTATCCCAGCATTCTAGGTCCATCTACAGAGTCTGTAAAAGGAGCAAACAAATGTTCATGCTGATTGTGGATCTGTATTCCCAGATAGTGGAAGTGTAACTCTGCCCACACAAAGGGGCAATTCACCTGGAACGCTGCAGGTTTACAGTCACAGAGCAGCATTATTTCCATTTTAGCTGAGCTTACTTTTAACCCAACACCCTCCCGTACTCCTTCAATATTTGTAGCAATTTGGGGATCCCAGAGGAAGGGTCCTTAAGGAAAATAAGGGTATCATCTGCATAAAGGGTGATCCTCACCTCCACCATTCACTTCAGTACCTTCAGTCTCTGTAGAGTTTCTAATCAGCACCATTACAAGTTTGATGCTGAGTTTGAATAGGAGAGGCGAGTGAGGACATCCCTGCCTCATTCTCCTTCCTATAGTAATCCAACTCGATATCATCCCATTAAAGGGTGATGCTCACCTCCACCATTCACTTCAGTACCTTCAATCTCTGTAGAGTCTCTAATCAGCACCATCACGGGTTCGATGCTGAGTGAGAATAGGAGTAGCGAGTGTGGACAGCCCTGCCTCATTCTTCTTTATATAGTAATCTAATTTAATATCATCCCATTAAAGGGTGATCCTCACCTCCACCATCCACTTTAGTACCTTCAATCTCTGTAGAGTTTCTAATCAGCACCATCACGGGTTCGATGCTGAGTGCGAATAGGAGAGGCGAGTGAAGACATCCCTGCCTCATTCTCCTTCCTATAGTAGTCCGATTCAATATCATCCCATTAACCCCTACACTAGCCAATGGGGAGTCATACATGGCCACCATTCAGTTTCTAAGCATCTCTTCTATACTAAAGGCTGTTAATGTTTGACTCAGGAAACTGGTATTCCAAACATTCAAGAGAACCAATAGGGTAGAGGACAGAAAAGATTATGAGAGAAAATCCAGCGAAGTGAGCAGTAAGGGCTGCAAAGGCAGCCAGGGAAAGAAGATTAGTGCAAGGGATAAAAGAATGGGAAAATGATTTCTTTAGATATATCAGGGGACAGAGGAAGAGCAAAGACCAAATTGTTAGGATCAGGAGAGGCAGCTGGTGGGTAGATAAGGGGGATGAGATGGTAGAAGTACTCAATGAGTACTTCTGCTCAGTATTCACAAGGGAGAGGGACGGGCCACTACCTGAAGGGGAAGGTGGGGCAGGAAGGGGGTGAGGTAACCACAGATGGGGTTATCACAGTAGAAAATGTGCAAGAGGGCCTTAGGTCCCTGAGAGTAGACGGGTTCCGAGGCAAGACAGAGTCCATCCCAGGGTGCTGAGTGAGCTGACAGAGGTCCTGACAGGACCACTGGCAGACCTGTTCAACACCTCTCTAAATATAGGATGTGTGCCCAGGGACTGAAGGGGGGAACATGTGGTACCTTGCCATAAAAGCAGGCCCAAGGACAAGCTGGGGAACTACAAACCAGTGAGCCTTACCTCAGTGGTTGGAAAACTGATGGAGACCATCTTAAAAGAAAGGCTGGTGCAATTTCTGGAGAAAATGGCCTGCAGGAAGACCGGCAGCATGGGTTTGCCTCTGGTAAATCTTGTCAGCCAAACTTGATTGATTTTTATGACTGGATCACAAGGGCACTGGACAGAGGCCGTGCAGTGGATGTACTCTACCTTAATTTCAGCAAGACCTTCAAGTCAGTACCACATGGTAGGCTGACCTGCAAGCTAGAGAGAGACTAGGGTGGGGGATGAAACTAGGCAGATGGGCTGAAAACTGGCTACAGGACAGACAACAGAGAGTGGTGGTGGTGGGGAGACATTCATTGCTGACATAGCTGTAGGTTGACGGGGACAAGGGGGGGCTGGGCAAAGTACTTCAGGAGGACTTGGCAAAGTTGTAGGAATGGTCGCACAACTGGCAGCTCAGGTTCCATGGCAAGAGGTGTGAAGTGTTGTGCTTGGGAGCAAGAAACCCGAGATACAGTAACTGGTTTGGAGGTGTCCAAGTATCTATGTCCAAGGAGGAAAAAGGATCTAGGGGTGCTAGTGACCGAGGAAATGAACCACTCAGCACAGTGCAGGAAGGCAGCAGCCAAGGCAAACAGGATGCTAGGCTGCATTGCAAGAGGGATTACTTAGAGAAGTAGTGAGGTCATACAGCCCCTGTACAGGTCACTGGTGAGACCGCACCTGGAGTACTGCATGCAGTTCTGGTGCCCATACTTAAAAAGGGACACCAAACTGCTAGAGGCAGTGCAACGCAGAGCAAAAAACATGATCCTGGGGTTGGAGCATAGACCTTATGAGGAAAGACAGAGACTTTAATATGTATACCCTGGAGGATAGAAGAGAGGAAAAAGTTACTTACCATAGTAATCTTGTTTCTCCCAGGGGATACTCCAATATTTATGACTCTTCTGCAGTGTGCCTTTAAGCCAGATCTGCCTGGAGATGGAACGTTATGCTAATGATAGAATCACTGGCCCATGCCACTTTTTAAAAAGCTGCCACCTATTAACTGCCTACATTCTAACCCTCAGATTTCGTGGACGCCTGGAAAGACAGGGCTCAAAAAGATTTATAAATCATTAAAATTTTAGTAATTGTAGAACTCCCACAACCAGCTTCTAACTGAAGGAAGAAAAGTATTAATATATATTCATAAACCACACAGTCTCCAACGACAGAATCACCTGAAAAGGTGAAAAACCACTGAAACTTGTTTCAATAAAAGCCAGAATGTGGCATACATACCCTTAAGGTACAGCATGGAAGAAAAAATTACTCACCTTAGTAATGTTTCTTCTAATGGAGTCTTGCTATATTCTAACATATGCAGTGAGTCCCAACCTTCGAACTGCCCCTGAGATGAAAGTGTTAACTTTCCATGCCAGGCATGGAACGCTGAGCTTGAGCTCAGGTGAGAATCTGTCTGTTGTTCTTCAAACTCAAACCGTCAGATCTTTATGAGCTAAACTCACTAAGGTCCTGTGTGGAAGCTGTAAACCTACACTAGCCAACTGGCTACTAAACATAAAACACATTTTTTTGGTCCCAACACAAAGATTCAAGTCAGGAGACCCAAAAATTAAAACACAACGCCCACTCACCCCAAAAAGAAAGGGTGAAACAAAAAAGGTGGCACCTACTAAGTGCCAACACTGCACTGCCCACCCACATCCCAAAAACAGAGGTTCTGAGAGGGGAAGGCAGGGGGGGAGGTCAGAATATAGCAAGACTCCATTAGAAGAAACAGCATTACTAAGGTGAGTAATTTTTTCTTCAAACAACATGAAGTCTTGCTATATTCTGATATATGCAGACTACAAAGCAGTGCCTCCATGGAGGAGGGACAGAACCTACTTAGAAAATAGGCTCTGAAGCACAGCTGTGCCAAACCGAGCATTGCTCCTAGCCTGGATGTTCAGGGAGTAATGCTTGGTAAAAGTGTGAACTATTTTCCAGGGAGCTGCTTGACATATCTCTAGAATAGGGATGTCCCTGGCAGCAGCCAGGGGAAGCAGCTGTACCTCTGGTAGAGTGAGCCCTCAGGCCTGAGGGAGGAACCTTACCCAGTTTTTCACAGCAAAATTGGATACAAGAGACAATCTACCTGGCAATGGATCTTTTAGCGGCAGGTCTCCCTTTACCAGCCTCACCATAAGTGAGGAACAGTTGGAGGGAGTCAAACCTGTGACCCTTGGTACGCTCTATGTAGTAACTAATAGCTCTTTTCACATCTAGACTGTGCAGTCTCCTCTCACCAAAGGAGGAGTGGTCGGTGAAGTACACTGGGAGAGACATAGATTAAGGTGGAAATCTGAGACCACCTTAGACAAGAACTTCCTGCTAGTCCTGAGGACCACCTTATCTCTATGAAAGGAGATAAAATCAGGCTCCAATGACAAAGCTTGTAACTCACTTATGCGTCTGGCAGAGGTGATGGTTACCAGAAACACAGTCTTCCAAGTCAAGTACTTAAGCTCTGCTGAAGATAAAAAAGGGGGGTTGCATAAGCTGAGCAATGCAAACATTAAGGTCCCAGGCAGGGGTAGAGTCCCTGAATGGAGGGTTGGTGTGAAGCAATCCCTTGAAAAATTTAGATAAAAAGGGGAGCCGAGAGAGAAGAGGGCATACCTGCTGAAATAAAAGCAGACACAGCTGCCAGATGCACTTTCAGTGTAGCTGGTCTCAAACCCAGACTATTCAAGCGAACCATATAATCAAGGACTGTGGGCAGATCAGCAGATTCTGGGGAAATATGCTTCCCAGAGCACCATATGGAAAATCTTTTCCATTTAGAATTATAAGTAGCCCTGGTGGAAGGCTTTCTAGAAGCCTTCAAGATATCCAATACACCTTGGGAGAGGTGTAAATCCGCAAACTCTAACTCCTCAAGAGCCAGGCCTTGAGATTGAGAGATTTGAGGTTCGGTTACCAAACCCTCCCCTGAGCACAGGTTAACAGGTTGTAATTCCTGGGAAGACACAGGGGAAGATGGACTGCTAAAGACAGTAGGAGTGGAAGCCAGGGCTGGCTGGCCCAGTCTGGAGCAATCAGGATCATCTTGCAGGGTTGAGATCTGATTTTGACTAGCACTTTGAACAGCAGAGGGAAGGGGGAAAAGCATAGAGAAACTTCCCTTCCCAATTGAGAACTAAGGCATCCAGGGGGACTGAACCCAACACTGGGGGCCTGCAGCAAAAAAGGGGAAGTTGGTGATTGTCTGGGGCTGCAAAAAGATCTATCTGCGGGGTGCCCCATCTGGAAAATATCACCTCCAGGACCAGGGGATCCAGTGACCATTCGTGATGGCCCTGGGAAATCCTGCTGAGAGCATCTGCCTGGACATTGTCCTTTCCTGGTAGGTGAACTGTTTTGAGGGAGGTGTTCAGGGAGTAAGCCAGAGACCACAGCTTCATTGCTTCGGTGCACAAGGCCATAGACCGAGTGCCTCCTTGCTTGTTGATGTACCACATTGTGGTGGTGTTGTCTGTTCTGACCTGTACAACTTTGTTCTGAACAGATTTGGAAAATCTTGAAGTGCTAGAAATACTGCTCTGAGTTCCAACAAATTGATGTGAAGTAGAGTTTCCTGAGGGGACCACAACCCCTGGGTGGTCAGGTCGCCCATGTGAGCCCCCCACCCCAAGAGGGAGGCATCTGTATTAAGGATTAAAGAGTGAGACTGGGTGACAAAGGGAACCCCTTGTCTCAGGTTGTTCTGATCCTGCCACCACTGTAAGGCCTGGATCAGGGTTCGAGTTACTGGAATCAATTTGGACAGAGGGTCCTTCCTCTGAGACCAGAAGGTTCTCAAATGGAACTGAATGTCCCTCATCTGAAATCTTGCTCCCTGCACTACTGCTGCAGATGCGGCCTTGTGGCCCCGGAGCTTAAGAAAATGCCTTGCTGGTCGAGACACCTGCAGGGTGAATGAAGAGGCCAGAGAGATCAGGGTCCTTGCCCTGTCTAGGGGAAGGAAAGCTCTGGCCTGTGTGTCTAGCTCTGTGCCTATGAAGGTGAGAAACTGGACAGGTTCTAGAACCGACTTTGAAAGATTCAGAAGGAAACCCAAAGAAGTGAGCAGTTGCTGAGTTATCTGTAAGTGTAACTTGACTTGGTCTGGGGACTGGCCCACTATGAGCCAGTCGTCCAGGTAAGGGAAGATGGCAATCTTTGCCTTCTTAGGAGAAGCAAATCTACCACTGCCAGGCATTTTGTGAACACCCTTGGAGCAGAGGTGAGGCCAAAGGGCATTGCTCTGAACTGGTAATGGCCTGAGGGCAGTTCGAACTTGAGGTACTTTCGATGGGAGCTTCTGATGAGAATATGGAAGTAGGCATCCTTGAGGTCCAGGGACACTAGCCAGTCCCCTGGCCTTAAAGAGGGTAGAATAATTCCCAGAGTCACCATTTTGAATTTTGGTTTCAAAAGGTGCTTGTTTAAATATCTGAGATCCAGGATGGGCCGCCATTCTCCTGTCTTTTTTGGGGTAAGGAAGTACCTGGAATACAATCATTTGCCCTGGTGTAGAGGTGGGACCTTTTCCACAGCTCTGAGAGCTAGGAGGGAGAAGACCTCTGCTTCTAAGGCAAGTGCCTCTGAAGGATTTGCAGGTGGAAAGGATCTGGTTCTCAACTTTGGAAACTTTTTGAAGCTGAGAACCAATCCCTGGCTTACTACTTCCAGGACCCATTTGTCTGATGTCAGAGACTCCCAGTCCTGGATAAAGTAAGTCAGCCTGCCCCCTACAGGTAGCTGAGAATCGGCCCTGGCAACCCCATCAGGGTGCCTGCTTGGCAGGAGCCTTGGGCTGAGGGGTGGAAGCAGGCCTGCTTGTACCCTGTCTGCCTCTCCCCCTATAGAAGCCCCTCTGGACATAAGCAGAAGAGGCGGCCTGGGCTTGGTAAAAAGGCCTATGAAAAGGCCTGCCCCTGCCCCTGGGAAGCTGCCTTTGAGGAGTGGCCTGCCTTTCCTTGGCCTGTGCACTCCTATAGGTGGTCCTATACTCATCCATCTTCTTCATGTAATTCTCTGTCTGCTCCCCAAACAGAGAGTTACCCACAACAGGAAAATCCATGGCCTTAGTCTGGGTATCCTCTGACAGGCTAGTACATCTGAGCCAAGCCATTCTTCGAAGTGCCACAGATGTAGCCATGACTCTTGATGACACATCATTCGAGTCCACTGCAGCATGAAATTGCACCTTGGATGCCTCGATACCATCAGCAGCCACCTGCTCCAGCTTCTTGGCAAGCTGGTCAGGGACCTGTTTTGCTAGAGCCATGACAGTGTCCCATCTGGATTTCTGATATCTAGCAACACATGCCATATAATTTGCCTGTCTGAGTCCCAAGGATGCTGCCATGTACTGTTTCTTTGCCATGGCATCAATCCTCCTGGAGTCCTTGTCAGGGGGGTGTGAAGCCAAGGGAATATTTGCCTTGTCACAGGCTGCAGCCTGCACTACCCCAACATGGCTGCATTGTTGTGTAAGGAACTCCGTGTCTGAGCCTGACAATGTATACCTCTTATCTATTCTTTTATCCACAGGAGGTATAGTGTTAGGAGTTTTTAAAATCTTAAATGTCTGTTTCCCAAAAGATTTGTGTAAGGGAATAGACAGCCTCCTAGACTCTGGGATATCTATCATTTCCACATAGTCAGGCTCCTCCTGGTCATCCACAGCTTCTTCCATAGGAAGCTGGAGGGTTCAGCCACTTTTTTATAAAACATGAAATGGGAGGGGGGGCTCAGAAAGCCTAGGAGGAGACACCCCTGAAGGTCTGTCTGGGGAGATGTCCGGTTCAATATGCACATCCAGACTTTTAAATCCACATTCACTCTCCTCATACTCCTCTTCCCCCTCCTCCGGTTCATAATACTCCTCAATCACATTCTTGAACCGGTGGAACCGGCCGAACCGAGCGCCTCCTTAATGGTGCCGGTTCAGTCGGAACCGGGGAAAGCGACTGGACAATTTTGATCGCTTTGGCTATTTCTTCAGCAGTTGGAGAGGAAAGTTTTGGCTCCACACCAGCTGATTTTCTAGTCCTTTTTGCTGGAACTGACTCCTCGGAGTCAGATCTTCTTTTGCCCGAAGAAGTATCGCCCTGGTCAGAGGGCACTCCTTCTGGTTCAGTTTGAACCTAACCGGGCTGGCCATCCGGTTCAGCTGACTTTTTGGCCTCCCTTTCCCTGAGCCTACCAACTCTCTTTTCCAGGGTAGCTGCAGGAAAATTTTTTACAAATCTGGCAGTCTGCACTGAGGTGGTCAAACCCCAGACAATAAACACAGGTGGTGTGGGGATCAGCTTTGGCAAAGACTTCCCCACACACACTGCAGTGTTGAAACCCAGTGGGCCCGGTTTTTCTTTTGGGTTTCTCAGACATAATGCCAGTCCTATCCAAACTTACCCTTTTATGGCAATCTGCCAGGCAAGACCCTCTTATCGGTTCCCAACCGTGTCACAGGTCGTGGAAAAAAACGTAATAAAATCCGTTTTGATAAGAACCGGTAACCACGCTCTAAAGCACAATTTAAGATTTTTTAGAACAACTTGATCGGTTCAAACCGAACCGATAAACCGTTTACAAGTTCCACACAGAAGAAAAAATGACCCATCTAGTACTCACAATACCACAGACAGAGACCGAACCGACAGGTTACAGTTTAATTTCGGTCAAAAACCGAGAAAAACGGCACTTTAGCAGACAAAATGAACTGAGCAGAAGGAGAAATCTCCAGAGCGACTGTTCAGTGAGGTGGAGTAAAGAATCTGATGGTTTGAGTTTGAAGAACAACAGACAGAGTCTCAACCGAGCTCTAGCTCAGCGTTCCATGCCTGGCCTGGAAAGTTAACTCTTTCATTTCCGGGGCAGTTCGAAGGTTGGGACTCACTGCATATGTCAGAATATAGCAAGACTTCATGTTGTTTGAATGTAGAGGCCACTGGTTCTGGCAGGGGAGGTAGGGTGGGAGAGTTATGAATATTAGCGTATCCCCTGGGAAAACAAGGTTACTATGGTAAGTAACTTTCTTCTCACCCCAGGAATACTCTAATATTCCTAACTCTTCTACAGACTAAGAAGCAGTACCTTTAGAGGCAGGAAAAACAGGTTACTCACCAGTAACAGTAGTTCTAGGAGTGGTATATGTTGTTCATCCACACTTACTAGCATGTCCCTTTCCCTTTAAGGATCACCAGAAGTCTTCAAGCAGGCTCCTCCTACCCACCTGGGTGATATATATACCTTGGCTCCACCCCATAACGCCAGATCTTAGCCCACTGGAAGCTAGGTGTTGTGCATCTGCAGCCAGGGAGGTTGGGTGGGTCCGTGTGGACGAAATGAAAATTATGTACCTACCATAATTCTGAGCTTCTGTGTATCTTCACCATTCATCACCTTTGGGTATAGTGGCCGGAGGTCATGACCCCGTGGGAGGTTTTCTTTTTTTTTTTTGATTGGCTGGAGTCGACCATCAGTGTTGCCCTCGAGGCCGATGCACTGTGTGGTGCTCACAGGTTGGCCGTTAGGTGTTGTCGACTCTGCCCTCCCACCAGTTCTGATTCGCCGTAGAGTAAGAAAGGGTTGGGAGGAGGGACAAGGAAGTCCAAAGGACAGACAAAGGAAAAGATATATAAACTAGAAGGAGAAATAAATGACAGAGGACAGAATAAGTTTGAAAACTAAGGGGACTGGGTAGGGGTCCCAATCTCTGGAAGTAGAAAAGGAGGAGGGTGGGTGGGAGGGTTAAGGAATTTAGAGATAAGGATGGGGGAGAGAAAGGAACACACCCTGGAACCTTGACCTGTCTCCAGATTGTACAGGAGCTGCGAAGGAGTAGCCAAAAGGTTAACTGCCAGAATTCAAGGCACATAATTACTGGCAATAAATCCAACATAAGCAAATTCAGCTATTCTGGAAGAAAAGACAGGATACAGGGAATATCCCCCCCCCTTTCAAAATGAAATTTTTGGTGTAAGAAACCTAGTTTCTTCAATTAAATTGAGGTTGTGTCCACAGGACAAGGAAATCAAAGTAAGCTGACGGGGAGAAGGGGAGAGAGAACAGAAAGGAGGGCAACTACCAACCACCACCCCACGGGGGTGGAGCCGAAGCACTGAAGAAGGAGTGCCCCCCATCCTGACCACTCTGCCCCTAGAGAAAAATATCCCCCTACGTGCCCTAGGTCACCCCACTCCTGACTAACAGAAAGGAGGGGGGCGAAGGACAGGCCACAGAGAGGGAGGGGGACCCAGAAACTGAGGCTCCAGGGTGATGGAGGGTGGGGTTGTGATGAATAGTGAAGATACACAGAAAGATCTGACTTACGGTAGGTACATCATTTTCATACCTTATCTGTGTCAATCTTCACCATTCATCACCTTTGGGTGAGTGCCGAGCCCCCCCCCCCAAAGAGGGCCCCAACCCTAAAGGACTAAGTCCCTTAGCTCTCAATGGGTGGTACACCAAGAGAGAGAACCTTCACAGGTCTGGAGAGGCCTGGGAGTGAGGAGAGTGAGATGGGGACTCCTCGGAAGGAGTAGGAAGTTATCCAGACAGACGCCGTCTCACCCTATGGGAGAAAAGATGGGTTCTTTGGTAGGGGGAGGCAATCACCCTATGCCGGGTCAAGGGTGACAACCGGGAAAGGCACAGTCATGCTGTCCGCCTGGTGCAGATCGCTGTCCCTACAACTCTTGAAGCTACTTCGTTGGCATTGTAAGATGCCCTCGCTTGGTGCCTTGCTAGTTCCAGACCATGTGCAGAGAGTGCAATGGCTTGACTGGCTACCTCCATGTCAGGCATAGCGGCTAGGAGTTGACCTAGCCTGGATCACAGGAATCTATCATAGGTAGCATAGTGGGCCTGATGTGCTGATATAGAGAGCAGCAACCATGCTGAGTAGAATGTCCTCCTAACCCAGGAGTCAAAATCCATAGAATCTTGATCTGGGGGCTGGTCACGGTGAGGGGTGCGAAGCCCATCAGGAGTATCCAGCTGCATCCATCCTGACTGTGGACGAGATATAGAACCTGGAGACTCTGGGGGGGGGGGGCACAATACTTCTGGGGCTGGGACTCCGGAAAAGGGTCTCTGCCAGAAACGCAATGCCTCCCAAAAGGGAGCAAGCCAGGGGGGCACCACAAGATTGTCCGCAATGAAATCGCCTAGGAAGCGCACGCCGAGTGCTCTGGATTGTGCTGTGTGGGTGGGGTAATGTGCAGGTCCTCCAACATCCTCACGAGGAATCACTGATACTCTGAGAGATCAGCAGCTGGGGAGATGTGGACAGGCGGTTCCTCTCCTCCAGAAGAGGGGAATGATGAGTTAGGGGATTTCAAGGGTTCATTAGCTGGCTGCTCAGGGGGAGGTTGAAAAATCTATCTGTCCATAGCCCTGACATAAGCAGGAAATTGAGCAGCCACAGCTCTGAACTGCTCCCAAGAGAGAGGACTTCTAGGACCAAGAATACCTGGGAGTGCAGGAGAATGTGGGAGAGGAAAGGGAGCAGAGCCAACAAAAGAAATCGGCTGTCCTCTGCCTGGGCTAGGGAGTGCACCTGGAGCCCCAAGAGAAGAGGGCGCTCCCGAAAACTCCACAGCCAACAGCTGGTCAACCATACTGGAACTGCCTAGGCTGCACCCTGAAGAATCCCCCCGTGAGGTGACCGGGGCCATGAAAGTCCAGAAGGACAGTCCCCCACCTTCAAAGAACGGGGCCCTCTCGAGGAAACCAAAAAGGAAGGGTGGGAAACCGCATTATGACTTCTTCCAGAGCCCGGATGGGTTTCAGAAAAAGGTCGCCGCATCGAATCTCTACTCCTTGACCCCTCAGAATCCAAACGTGCCCTCCTCCTCGAAAGAGCCAGCCTAGACAGCTGGCAACCCTGGTCAGCCCCCAAAGGGGCTATCCAGGGAGC
Source organism: Neoceratodus forsteri (assembly GCA_016271365.2). Taxonomy (NCBI): domain Eukaryota; kingdom Metazoa; phylum Chordata; order Ceratodontiformes; family Ceratodontidae; genus Neoceratodus; species Neoceratodus forsteri. Next base: position 1,140,072,620 of record CM028133.1, read on the forward strand.
AACACAAGCTCTTCCTGTGGGTGCTCCAATCCGCCCCAAAGCTGGGCGATCCAGGCACACCACCTGAGGGGGTACCACTACTGAGGGGTCAGAAAACCCATCAAGACCAGGCTGCAGAGCAATGGTAGCCTGCAGTACTGCCTGCTGGTCAGCACCCCTGACCCTGGTCCCAGGAGAAACTGTCCTCTTCTTAGAAGGGGACTGGTCCCAGCCTGTCGAGGACACTACCAAGGTGTCCACATGAGCATCGAACTCCAAAGAGCCAGACTGCCTGTCTGACTCTGAATTCGATTCCCTCTCTGAGGAGGTGAAGTCCAAAGTTCTGTGCCAAACAGTGTGTGGACACCCGCCGCCAACCTGACTGAAAGGGGCACCAGACCGAGTGACTGCACAAGAGTTGGTGCCGAGGCCCTAAGCTGCACCATGAATGGTGTGGGAAGAAGACACGGCGCTGACGACAGCAGTAGAATAGGAGCCGGAGCCTGTCCTGGCCCACAGCGCCACAAGTGGTGTCGAGCCCAAAGACTGTGCCGACGATGGCTCCAACTGCGCTCTTGGTGCCACGAATGGTGCGGAGGTCAGAAACCCCCATGGCACCACGGCCAGAGACAACACCGAGGATGGCTCCAACTGTGCTCTCAGAGCCGCAAACTGTGCCGAGATCCAAACCCACCAAAGTGCCGTCTTCACTCGGTGCTGCAAGTGGCTCCAGAGCTGGACATGGTGCTGTACTCAATCACGGTGCCACAAGCGGCACCAAGGTGAGAAACAGTAAAGGACGGTGCCGTAGAGCCTCCCACGGTGCCGTCAGTAAGATCGGTTCTGCGAACAGAGCAGACAGCAGCAACGGCACTGACGACAGTGCAATCAGGACTCACGATGCTGCAAACAGCGCTGAGGCCCAAGATGGTGCCGATAGATGGCATTGAGGATGGTGCCGACCCAGGCCTTCCAAGCTGAGGGTACGACACTGGGGGAGCCTTCACCCCCGAAGGGGCGATTGCCAAGGTGGTGCCTCCCCCCCCCCCCAGGGAACAGATTGGGCCTCCTGCACCACGGAAAGGGCTTCTGCAATGGAGAGGCTACTAGAAGCAGAAGCCCCCCTCTTCCTCCTCAGTTCATATAGAATTGGGAGAGGACCCGGAGGAAAGGCTGAGAGAGCGTGGCTTGGCCTGACAAGTGTGCACCCGTCCCCCAAAAGTCGGTGGAGCTCGTCCAACTTTCTACGCATGTTGTTCGATGGCACAACAGTCCATGGAGAAGCAGGTGTCACACGAATCCATGTCATGTAGCGGGCCAAGACACACCAGGCAATGGTCATGTTGGTTGGTGACAGAATACTTACAGCTGCTTGGGCACCAATGCATGGGGGCCGTCCCGTCTTCATAGTTTTCTTGCCCCCCCAACCGAGACATGGCCTACGGAAACACACCAAACAAGACTCAACATCGCAAAAAAAAGAAAGGAACAGTTTTACCAGGCGACGTCGAGTGGAGCAAAAACTGAACCAGTAGGATAAGATTTGACTTAACGGAGACGACGGACTACAAATCGGAGCTGAAGGCTTCAAGGAGTACAACAGGCCTCTCACGCAGCAGAGTTATCCACGAGGTACAACCTTAAAGTCAGGAGATGAAGAACTGGTGGGAGGGCAGAGTCGACAACACCTAACGGCCAACCCGTGAGCGCCATGCAGTGTGTCAACCTTGAGGGTGGCGCCGATGGTGTGTTGACTCCGCCCTTAAAAAAATAAAAAAGAGCTCCCACGGGGCCGTGACCTCCAGCCACTATACCCAAAGGTGCTGAATGATGAAGACTGACACAGATAAGATCAACATATACCACTCTGAGAAAGATCAGTTATGTAAGACCTTACTGTAACAGTAGATCTTCTAGGAATGTCTCTTGTAGTAAGTCATTACTTCTGGGAGTTCCCAGCAGGTGTCGCTATCACAGCAGCTTCTTCCAGCAGTCTCCACACCAGGAACCACCCACACAACCTCACTTCCTGGGCTCTGCCTATAAAAGTGGGTGGTTTCTCGCAGTTTCCATTCCCTGCTGAGTTCAGCTCGTACTGGCGAGGGACCGAGGGCAACCGAGGTACCACAGCATCCCAAGCCTATTAGTATTTCTCCTGTTACAGAAAGCAGGGGGACGGAGGGAGGGAAGCTACTTTCTGCAAGACATTCCTAGAAGATCTACTGTTACGGTAAGGTCTTACGTAACTGATCTATCTTCCACAGAATGGTCTCTTGCAGTAAGACATTACTTCTGGGAGATTCCCAAGCAGTTATATGCCAGTGGGGAGGCCAGCTACTGCATTGTGCCTTATAGAGTGGTGCGGTTGGATGACTGGTAATGTTCTAAAAGGCAGTATTCCAGTATATTGCCTGATAAAGGTTTGGACCTTGCGTTTAGTCTACCGCATTATAATGTTGGTGAGAAAATCAGTGTTGAAATAAGCCAAGTTGGCTGGCAGTAGTGTTCTTCTAAGGAGCTAGGCTGATCAAGACCCGATCAGGGTATATCATATCTAGTACAGTAATACATCATGTCAAAAAATCAACTGTATAATGAAGTGACCAGTAGGTCCCACTGTCTTGTAGTTTAGGATATGGAAGTTGAAAAAGACAGAACCTTCTGGTGGATAAGGCCTGAGGAAGATGTTGTATGTTTTGGGGGAATATTCTGATTATCCGGTTTCTGATATAAATGAACAAATTGCTGAGGAATGTATCCACACATTTGCTGAAATCATATGGGGCTCTGAGAGTTGAAAAGGAACCCAAAATGATACAAATGTTTCCATTTAGGAGCGTTACTGTGTAGCATGTCAGGGCAGCATTCAGCAATGTCTGACAAATCATTATAGATGATGTAAATGTATCCGTTTTGAAAAGCATATGCTACTTACGTAGCAGTCAGAGTAATTGTAAATAGATGTTTGTTACAAATTCACAAATGAGACAATGTATCCATTTAGTATTATTACTTAGTATCTCTTAGTAGAGTCAACAAGAGATGTCTGCTGTGTAGTCAAATGATGCAAATGTATCCAGTTTGGGATGAAATGCTGTTAAAATCAGTACAAAGAATATTAGTAATTTCATTTACAAGGGAGTCCAGAAGCGGTACACTAGGGAATGCAGACTTCCCAGGTTTTAACGTTAAAGGTTAGTATGGTGAGCCCTTTATTTATCCTGTTTGGTAAACAGATATCCGAACAACAGCCTGGATGGCAGGTAGGCATAAGCCTCACGGCAGCATCCAAGGCAAAAGAGTAAATATGAGATTGTGCAGTGGGGTTTGTGCCACGCATCTTGTGAATACGTTTGTAATTAATGTATGGCGTCAGACCCGGTTGAGGTTGGAGACAAAGTCCACCCATGAGAAGGCATTATATGATGCAGGCGGGAACCAGATGTAATGGTCTAAGTGACCCGTGCTTGGTCGCTGCTTAAAATTGTCCATTATTAGGGACATACACCTCCTTGGTATAGGTTCTTTAAGAGTTAAGTCTGATGTCATATAGTAATGTCTGTGACATAGTATAGGCAGGATGTATTCGTCGTCAGGTGAAGGAGGTGAAAAATGCCCAGATTATGTTGGTACGTAGCATATGTTCCACATAATTCAGTATCTGAGTATTCGGAGAATCTGAATAATATTCTTCATGAACATTTGAATCAACAAGGGTATTAGACATCCCTGGAAAGGTGAGCCTTGTTGTCTTATGTGGCTCCCGATGTATGGTTGAGCCTAAATGTTACGAATAACATGCTCAATTGTAGGTATCTGTAGGACAGTAGATCAACAGGTTCAACATATGGGCCCATCATGATTGTTATTTATGACGATAGTGGGCATTATAAATGTATGCCTGTTAGTAACATAACCATACACTCCTGTGGTAAGGAGGTGTATACAACACATTCTTTTAAAAATATTACTTTGCCTCCTTCTTTCATGAGGTGTGACCCCATAATATATAGTAAGATGTCCCCATGGGTATATGAAATAGAAAATAAGGCGTCAGTGTCATCCGGTTCAGGGTCCCCGAGGGGTGGACGTCGAAATAATCTCCGTTGATGGAGAAATAATTACTAAAGGTATGATATCATAAAAAAAAAAACCCTGCCTCGTCAACATTCGAATGTGACTCATTGATGTGGGAGTGTAAATACAGAGCTTTCAACGACGATGGAAGTACTCCCTGGTAATAGCAGGAGTATGATGCAGGTTCTGTTGATGAGTAAAGCAGTCCCATAGTAGAATACATGGGTTCCGTCAATGGGGGGAGGGGGGGTTAGCCCAGTTGATGAGAGTGTGAAAGGCCCTGTGCCTTGTCGACGGAGGAGGCAGTGTTAGGGCCACCATCGATGGGGGAGTGTGCCCTGTCGATGAGAATGTGAAATCCAAAAGCTCCGTCAACGAGGGAGGCAGGCCTTTCGATGGGAGAGGCTGTCATCGATGAGAAACATGTAGAAAGCATCAGTCAACAGGGAACAGACATAACATCAACGATAAACATGTAGGAAGCCTCCTTCAATAGTGAAGGTACGTCCCCTCAACAATAAACATAAAGGAAGCCTCCATCGATGGCGAATGAACATCCCATCGACAATATGTAGGAAGCCTCTGTCGACAAGGAATGAGCATCCCGTCAACAACCAACACATAAGAAGCCTCCATCGATGGGGAATGAATGTCCCGCTAACAATAACATGTAGGAAGCCTCCATCGATGGGGAATGGGCGTCCCATTGACAACAAACACACAGGAAGCCTCCATCAATGGGGAATGGGTGTCCCATCTATGAGAAGTATGTAGAAGGCCTCATTCAATGGGGAATGGGCGTCCCATTGACAGGAATATAGTGTAAGCCTCTGTGGACGGGGAATGAACATCCCGTCTATGAGAAGTATGTAGAAGGACTCCATCGACGGGGAACGGACATCCCGTCGATGGGAATATAGTGTAAGCCTCTGTCGAAGTCTCTGTTGATGGGGAATTAATGTCCCGTCTATGGGAATTATCCCTGAAGCCTACATCGATGAGAAATGAACAGCCCATCAACGGGAAGAAATGAAAGCTTCTTATCCTCCATGATGTTTGTTCAGGTTACCAAGTTAAGTCTCTGGAGACACAGAGGAAAAAATGGTGCCGTGTATAAAGCCCAGGCACCCCAAGCTGTAAAGATGAAAGTTCAGTTCTCTTCAGAGACTTGCATAGAAGATTGTTCTAGCTGCTGTGCAAGCTGAAGCCACCGGGAAAATGAACAGAGACTGCCAGGAACCACCCCCTTTTATAGGCACAGCCCAGGAAGTGAGGTCATGTGGGTGGTTCCTGATGTGGAGACTGCTGGAAGAAGCTGCCGTGTGATAGCGGCACCTGCTGGGAACTCCCAGAAGTAATGACTTAGTGCAATAGACCATTCCGTGGAAGATCTACTGTTACATGTGAGTAACAGTTTTTTCTAGGATTGTGGATATAGAAACAAAGAAGTTGACAGCAGATGAGGACCATAAGGTCCATCCAGTCTGCCCATTTCTTTTTCTACCTTATAAATGTGCCATCAGTCTTTGCTCTGTCAGTGGCTTATCTATTCATACTCATCTGTATTGCTCCCTTATGCCTATCCCATGCCTGTTTGAAGCTCTGCACCGTATTCATATCCACCACTTCCTGAGGTAGGCTGTTCCATGCATCCACTACCTTTTCTGTGAAAAAGAACTTCCTCACATTACCCTTAATCTGCCCTCCTCTAATCTCATGCTGTGTCCTCTTGTCCTGCTATTTTTCTTACATTTAAACATGTTAGACTCTTTCACCTTGTTAATGCCCTTAAGGTGTTTGAATGTTTCAATCATATCACCTCTCTTCCTCCTTTGCTCTAAGTTACACATATTGAGCTCCATTAATCTGCTCTCATACGTCTTTTGATGCAGTCCCTGCACCATTTTGGTTGCCCTTCTCTGGACTGCCTCAATTTGGTTAATGTCCTTATGAAGGTGTGGCCTCCAGTACTGCACGCAGTACTCCAGATGGGGCCTAACCAGTGTCTTGTAAAGAGGGATTATTACCTCTGTCTTACAACTTGTGATACCCTTACTAATACACCTTAACATCCCCCTAGCCTTACCTACTGCTTTAGAGGTCTGCATGGATGATTTCAGGTCATCGGTGATGATGATGCCCAAGTCTCTTTCTTCCTTTGTGACTGCCAGCAACTCCCCTCCCAGCCTATAGGTGGCTTTAGGGTTTCTCTTCCCTATGTGCAAGATCTTGCACTTCTTTGCATTAAATTCCAGTTGCCACTCTTTCAACCATTTTGCTAGTTTATCCAGATCTCTTCTCATTCTACCCACCCCATCTGGGTCATCTACTCTGTTGCAGATCTTGGTGTCATTAGCAAACAGACAACCCTTACCCTCCAGTCCATCTGCAATGTCACTAATGAAGATACTGAAAAGGACTGACCCCAGGACTGATCCCTGAGGTACCCCACTTGTGACTTACAGTACACCTCTTCTGACTGGATACCATTTACTACCACTCTCTGTTTTCTGCCCGACAACCAGTTTGCCACCCAGTTGACCAACTTCTGACCCACCCCGAGCCTACCCAGCTTATTTATCAATCTTCTATGTGGAACAGTGTTGAAAGCTTTGCTGAAGTTAAGGTAGGTGACATCAACTGCTCCCTCTTGGTCCACCACTCTGGTTACCCAGTCAAAGAAATCTATGAGATTAGTTTGACAGGATCTTCCTTTGTAAACCCATGCTGTCTTGGATCCTGTGCCCCTATGGATTCCAGGTGTTGCACTTATCTCTCCTTAAGGAGTGCCTCCATAATCTTGCCCACTACTGAGGTAAGACTGACTGGTCTGTAGTTTCCTGCCTCCTCCTGCTACCACTCTTGTGGAGCAGGATCACATGAGCCCTTCTCCAGTCTTCTGGGACTCTCTCTGTGCTCAGAGACTCACTAAACAGTTCTGCTAATGGCTCTGCTAGTTCCACCCTTAGCTCCTTAAGCACCCTGGGACATATGCCATCAGGTCCCATTGCCTTGTCCACCCTGAGCCTAGCGAGCTCTTGTAGGGCCCTTTCTTTTGTGAAGGGAGTAGTGCTCACCTCGCTCCCCCGTGTCCATGGTGCTGAGCTGTGTGCCCTGCCCTACCTTCTCTTCAGTAAATACTGAGCAAAAGTACCTATTTAGGATAGATGCTTTTACAGGGTCCTCCTCCTCCTCACATGCCCCCTTTTCTCCTTTGAGCGTAGCAATACCCCCTCTGGACTTTCTCCTTTCACTAGTGTATCTATAGAGAGTCTTGTCACCTTCTTTTACTGCTCATGCTAGTGTTTCCTCAGTTTGGGACTTTGCCTGCTTTACTGCCTTCCCTGCTTCCCTTAGGGCAGTTTGGTATGCCTCCCTATCTTCACCCCGCTGTGTTCCCTTATATTTCCTGAAGGCCAGCCTTTTGGCTCTGACCTTTTCTGCTACTGTATTTGAGAACCAAAGTGGTTTTCTTCTTCTTTTGCAGTTCCTTTTCTGTCTAACACAGTGGGATGCTGCTTCAAGTATTGCATCCTTAATGCTTGCCCACTTTGCCTGTACCCCCTCACTGTGTTTCTTTTTTCCAGGGCTAGCTTAACTCTGTTGGCCATCTTATCAAAGTCAGCTCCTCTGAAGTCCCATATTTTTGCCTTGGAATGGAATGATTTAGTTGTAGTTGCCAAATTGAACCATACCATCCACACTTACTGGCAGTCTCCTAGCAGTTCTCCTGGTGGAGGGAAGCAAGGCGCACACCCCCTACTTAGGGAACAGAGATTGAAGAGCTGAGGCTCCAAAAATGGAAATGACGTACTTACCGTAATTACTGATCTTCTTGGACAGTCTCCATCACTCATTCACACTAGTGGGATAGTGCCGGAGGTGCTAGGACCAAGCGGGAGCCTAAAGTTTTCTGAAGGGTTGGCGCAGAGGTAGGACCGCGCATGCGCAGTACTGCAAGACTGACTCATGCCTGTGCAGGCTATCTCGACGTCGACCCTCCAACCACCTCAGTACCTTTTCAACCAAGGAGGTGCAGCGTAACGAATGAGAATAACTTATTTTGAGTTTCTGGGCCTGAGAGGGCCCAGATGGCCTTTGTAAGAAAGGTCAAAGAACAATGTCTTCACAGTCCGAACCATAAGCCATGAAGATCAGGAAAGAAAAACGACAGAACCCAGGGGATGGTGGGTGGGCATGAGAATGAGTGATGGAGACCGTCCAAGAACATCAATAATTATGGTAAATGTCATTTCCACATCTTCCTGGACTAAGTCTCCATCACTCATTCACACTAGTGGGAGAGTACTGAGCTAAAACCAACAACCCTGAGTAGGATGGTAGGCGATCGGGTTCACCCAGAAAGGACGGCCAAGGACTGTCCATCTAATAAAAAGAGCCGTCTTGTAAAGAGCATCCAAAACATGATGCTTACAAGATAAGAGCTCGAGTTGTAACTCACCACTTTGCAGACGACTGCAGTGGGCACAAAATGAAACTCTGCCAGGAAGCCGCAACCACTCTGAGAGAGAGGCGAAAACCTAGACTCACAATTTGGTATAGGACCAAAACTAATAGTGTCAAACACATGTACTAAGCTAATGTAAAAGAACCTCAGGAACTGCAAGAGCCAGAGGTAAAGGCTACAGATTCAGGGTAGACCGAAAAGCGGAGACGGAACCCCCACTACCAAGTATGGCTGACCTGCAAACAGGTCCAGGAGCACTTGAACCCCTTACTTAGTGAGCAAAAGAACGTCCAGGTGGGGTTACCCATCAAGGAGAATGGTTTTCACTTAAGTCACTGAAACCTTCCTGATGGAAGGCGAAGCACAACTTAGAAGTCTCTTGTGGTGGTCTAGTAAAAATCAGATCCTAGTCACTGCATATTCCAAAAAGGAATCATCCTGATCCTGTGTGTACAACTGTACTTGCAGTCCCTGAATTCAGGGAAGAAAGGAAAAAGTGTACAGGAGGACCTGTCCACTGTGGAAAAAAACATTTTAACAGAAAAAAACAGGGTCTGGATTTGTAAGGCAAATAGAGGAAGATGTGCTTCGAGGAGGGACACAGCAGGACCAAGTTAAGGCTAACCCATTCGTTGAAGTGACTGAATAGCGGCAGAAGTGGCTCAATGCAGTGAGGCACTACTTACTCCAGCCTCCCTGAAGGGAGTAGGAAGGACTCTAGTTTGCTTTGTTGAAAAAAACAAACATCACAGCTCTGTCACGCGGTCGGAGAGGATAGCTTCGAGAGCGACTGGCATGGAACCAGTGCGCAGGAAATGAAGGTGTGAATATTTGAGAAGCTATCTCAGAAAAAGACCTACTTGACCTATGGTCAAGAAAGGAGCATGTTGTGTGTTAAGTTGAAGCAAGCATGGAAGTAGGAATCTAAGTTCCAACTCGCTGAAGAGTACCTTCTGTTGCTGCGAGGCTCTGATCAAGAGAAGAAACCCCGATTTAAAAAAAGGAGGGACTAACAGACTGGTTAGACGGCTAGGTTTTGGAAATATCTTAGAATAAGAGAAATTCTCTAGAGAAAAGAGGTGAGCAATACCACCGCTGGATCAGACTGCCCCTAGGGGTAGAAGAAATCAGGTACTCTTTACCGAAGTTTAGAGATGACCCGCCTCAGGGTTGAGGCAGAACCTGACCAGATCCAAAGTGTGGTATCGGAAATTCCAACTAGACCCTGTGCTGTGATTATTCTGACCCCTTTTTTTTAAATTATCATTAGTCCGAGCCTGACAAGGTTGTTAGCTGCTATTTGGCAAGGATTGCCTGATACAGAAATGACAAGGATGTCATCCCTCTGAGGAGCAGGAGGAGCCTGAGGATCCATAACTGAACCCCTGACTGGACTAGTAATAATAGCTAGACAGATGTTAACCACCTGTGGCAAAGCAGCCACCAGAGGGGCATCAAAAGAGGACTGTATACCTCTATCAAAGGAGCGGAACAGTCTGTGTGGCTCCTGACCATTGAATTAGAATGTTCCACAGAGTGTAATTGTCTTGATGACTGAAAGAGTCTAGACGCAGAGGTGTATCGTCCACAGATCCAGTCTGAACACTATGGTGGACCCCATTAATGAGGAACTACTGAAAAGAACTTCCATCACAGACTCTGATGATAGAGAGGGCGTGTCCTTCAGTATATAAAATGAGTCATCCGCTATATCACTGACCAGAACGACAGGGAGAGACTCATCTAAATGCCTTTCTACCACAGAAGGACCCCAAAGAGAGGTCTAGGTCAGAGCCACTAGAGACTCCGCCACCAGGAAAGGTGTAGAGGAGCTTGGTACCACGTAGGAAGCTGAGAAAGTGCTGAACGGAATAAGAGATTCCACTGGCAGAACAGAACACAAGAGTCCCATCAGTGGAAAACCACTGGATGACACAAAACCCGATGCAGACCGCCACCCACTAAGATGTGTGGAAAAAATAGTCCGAAGAACAGGACTTCATTCTACGGAAACATCCTGCTACAAGTCCCATGGAAGAAGAGGTCTGCAAATGGAGATCTTTCCCTAGTTCTGTCGAACAGCACCAACTGGCACCCCTATGGCACCAGCGGCACTTGTGGCACAGGAGGGCACCAAGCAGTACCTAGGTCAACCTGCGAGACACACGAGGGCACCCACAGCGGAACCCATGGGTATCCTTGGCAGCAATGGCAGGCAAGGGCACCCCAACTACCATGGCACCCAAGAAACCCATGGCAGCAATGGTACTCGAGGGCACCCATGTACTCATTGCACCCATGGACTCATGGCACCCATGGGTGTCTGGTGCTGCCCGGCGGCACCGTGCAACAGCGCCGCCCCAGGTGCCTCACAACACCCACGAGCATCCTGGAGGCATCCATGGCAACCGTGAGACACTCATTGCACCACCAGCGGCACTGGCAATGAGGCAACAGCTGACAGCACCCGTGGGCGGCTGCACAGAGCCCTGGCACCCGAGCATAGTGCTGAGCCATGGCCGACCCAAACACCAGCAGCACCAGCCTGCACCAATGCCCAACCAGTGGCCATGGTGTCTGGCACAGCGCCAGGAAAAAATCATTGAAGAGCCAATGGAGAAGATGGGGAGAAGGAGAAATGTGGTGCCCGTGCCAGCCCCAGCATGGAAAAGGAAGAGGGGGTAGGCACAAGGGGTCGACATGATGGCGAAGGCACCAAGAGGGCACCGCGCTCATTCTGATCCAATTGACCCGGCTCTGAGGCCCCAAAAACAGGAACACAGCCAGGAAAAAAAGAAAGTAAAACCCCCTGCTCCACAGGAGCAGCCCAGAAGTGAAACTGCTCACCGGAACTCCAACGAGGACAGAGATGGAGTCCGGAATCAAGAATGCAACCGTTAGGAGTGGGGCCAAGGGGAATCCACGAAAGTCAGTTCAGGCCTATCGCCCCTTCCAAACAAACAATCCTCATGCAGACGTACAAACGGGCAACCTCGAGCGGGATCGATTCTTCTTCCCCAAACGAGGAAGAAGAGCTTGAGGCTATGCGGAGCCAGGATCCTGACCGCAGATTCATGCTTGGGACTGTCCCCCGAGCATAGGACTGTCTGTAGTCAGACCTCCCCTGCTACTTAAGGGTGACGGACTGGGCACAGCCCCTCTGCCATAACAACTTTCAAACGAAGTCTTCCTACTGTCACCGCTACCATCTAAGGACGACTCTGTTGATGGCAGGAAAGAAAAAATTACTCACCTTAGTAATGTTGTTTCTTCTAATGGAGTCTTGCCATATTATGTCAATTGCAGTTTGTCCCACCATTAGAACTGCTCCGGAGGTGAAAGAGTTAACTCCCATTCTAAGAATGGAACTTGGAGCGCGAGCTTCGTTAGAGAAGCTCTGTCTGGGTTATTTCAAACCCTAAACTGTCAGATCTTTACAAGCAAAACTCACTAAGGTCTGTGTGAGCGTAACCTCACACTAGCCAACTGGCTACCTGACTATTAAGACATACTCCTGGTCCCAACACAAAGACTCAAGTCAGGGGACCAGATGTAATAATATAATATAAGTAATAATATGACATAAAATAAAAACATCACACCCCAAAACCCCAAGAAGGGTAGAAAAACATATAATGGGCATAACTAGCGCCCACACTAGGCTGCCCACCCCATACCCAAGTAGAAGTTCTGAGAGGGGCAGGCTGGGGGGGAAGTCATAATATAGCAAGACTCCATTAGAAGAAACAACATTACTAAGGTGAGTAATTTTTTCTTCAAACAACATGAAGTCTTGCTATATTATGACAATTGCAGAATACACAGCAGTATCTCCATGGAGGAGGGACAGAACCTACTTAGGGAACAGGCTCTGAAGCACAGCTGTGCCAAACCGAGCATCCCTCCTGGCCTGGACATCCAGGGAGTAATGCTTGGTGAAAGTATGTACCGTTTTCCAGGTAGCTGCTTGACATGTCTCTAAGATAGGGATGTCTCTGGCAGCAGCTAGAGACGCAGCTGTACCTCTGGTAGAATGAGCCCTTAGGCCTGAAGGGGGAACTTTCCCCAGTTTTTGATAACAAAACTGGATACAAGAGACAATCCACCTGGCAATGGATCTCTCAGTGGCAGGTTTCCCTTTTCCCACCTCACCATAAGTGAGAAAAAGTTGGAGGGATTCGAACCTGTGACCCTTGGTACGCTCTATATAGTAACTTAGGGCCCTCTTAACATCTAAACTGTGCAATCTCCTCTCACCAGAGGAAGAATGGTCAGTGAAAAACACTGGAAGGGAGATAGATTGATTCAGATGGAAATCTGAAACCACCTTAGGCAAAAACTTCCTGTTAGTCCTGAGGACTACCTTGTCCCTGTGGAAAGAAATAAAGTCAGTTTCTACTGACAGGGCTTGCAACTCACTTATGCGCCTGGCAGAAGTGATAGCCACTAGGAAAACAGTTTTCAAAGTTAAGTACTTAAGCTCTGCAGAAGACAGAGGTTCAAAAGGAGGTTGCATTAACTGGGCAATGCAAACATTAAGGTCCCAGGCAGGGCGCCGGATCCCTAAAACGTGGATTAGAATGAAGTAATCCTTTAAAAAACTTGGAAAATACAGGGTGAGCGGAAAGAGAGGAGGACTTTCCTGCTGAAACAAAAGCAGAGACAGCTGCCAAATGCACTTTCAGGGTAGCTGGTCTCAGTCCCAAGGAATTAAGGTGGACCATATAGTCCAAAACAATGGGCAAATCAGCAGATTCCGGGGAAATATGTTTCCCAGAACACCAAATGGAAAACCTTTTCCACTTAGAATTGTAAGTAGCCCTAGTGGAAGGTTTCCTAGAAGCCTTTAGGATTTCAAGAACACCCTGAGAAAGGTGCAGGTCAGCACATTCTAACTCCTCAAGAGCCAGGCCTTGAGATTGAGGGATTTGAGGTTCGGATACCAAACTCTCCCTGTGCACAGGTTAACAGGTTGTGATTCCTGGGGAGACACAGGGGAAGATGGACTGCTAGTGACAGAAGTAGTGGGTACCAGGGCTGCCTGGCCCAATCTGGGGCAATCAGAATCATCCTGCAAGGGTGGGATCTGATTTTGACTGGCACCTTGAATAGGAGAGGGAAGGGGGGAAAGGCATAAAGAAACTTCCCTTCCCAATCTAGGAGAAAGGCATCCAGGGGGATTGAGCCCAACAGTGGGGGCCTGCAACAGAACAGTGGAAGTTGGTGATTGTCTGGGGCTGAAAAAAGATCTATCTGAGGGGTGCCCCATCTGGCAAAAACTATCCCCAGTACTTGAGGATCCAGAGACCATTCGTGATGGCCCTGAGAAATCCTGCTGAGAGCATCTGCTAGGACATTGTCCTTTCCTGGAAGGTGAACTGCTATGAGGGAAGTGTTCAGGGAATAGGCCAGAGACAACAACTTCATTGCCTCGGTGCACAAGGCCGAAGACCGAGTGCCCCCCTGCTTGTTGATGTAGACATTGTTGTGGTGTTGTCTGTTCTGACTTGCACCACTTTGTTCTGAACAGACACAGAAAACACTTGAAGTGCTAAAAAGACAGCTCTGAGTTCCAGCAAATTGATGTGGAGCAGAGATTCCTGAGGGGACCACACTCCCTGAGTGGAGAGGTCGCCCATGTGGGCTCCCCACCCCAGGAGGGAAGCATCTGTAGTGAGGGTCAAGGAGTGAGACAGAAGAATGAAGGGGACCCCCAGTCTTAAATTGCTCTAATCCTGCCACCACTGGAGGGCCTGGATCAGGGTTCGGGTCACTGGGACCAACTTGGAAAGGGGGTCTCTTCTCTGAGACCAAAAGGCTCTCAAGTGAAACTGGATGTCCCTCATCTGAAATCTTGCTCCTTGCACCACGGCTGTGGATGCAGCCATGTGCCCCAGGAGCTGCAAAAAGTGTCTTGCTGGTCGAGAGACCTGCAGATTGAAGGAGGAGGCCAGAGCCACCAAGTTCCTTACCCTCTCTAAGGGTAGGAAGGCTCTGGCCTGTTTTGTGTCCAATTCTGCACCTATAAAGGTGAGTACCTGGACTGGTTCCAGAACCGACTTTGGTAGATTAGCAGGAAGCCCAGAGAGGTGAGCAGCTGCTGGGTAACTTGCAGGCGAGATCTTACCTGTTCTGGGGACTGGCCTACAATGAGCCAGTCGTCCAGATAGGGAAAGACAGCAATCCTTTGCCTTCTTAAATGAGCCACTGCTACTGCCAGACATTTTGTGAATACCCTTGGGGCAGAGGTGAGGCCGAAGGGCATTGCTCTGAACTGGTAGTGACCTGAGGGCAATTCGAATCTGAGGTACTTTCGGTGGGAGCTTCTGATTAGGACGTGAAAATAGGCATCCTTGAGGTCCAGGGAGGCTAGCCAGTCCCCTGGCCTTAGAGAGGGTAAAATCATTGCCAGAGTTATCACTTTGAACTTTGGTTTCAAAAGGTGTTTGTTCAGATATCTCAGGTCTAAAATGGGCCGCCATTCTCCTGTCTTTTTTGGGGTAAGGAAATATCTGGAGTACAGACCCTTGCCCTGGTGTAGGGGAGGAACCCTTTCTACAGCTCTGACAGCCAGGAGGGTTGAGACCTCTGTTTCTAAAGTAAAGGTCTCTAAAGAGTTTGCAGGTGGGAAAGACCTGATTCTCATCTTTGGGAACTTTTTAAGCTGAGAACCACACCCTTGCTTACTACTTCCAGGACCCACTTGTCTAGAAGTTAGAGACACCCAGTTCTGAGCAGTAAGCCAACCTGCCCCTACAGGTAAAGAAGAATCGGCCCTGGGCACCCCATCAGGGTGTCTGTTTGGCAGGTGCTTTAGGTTGAGGGGTGGAGCAGGCCTGCCCACGCCCATCTGCCTCTCCCTCTGAAGAACCCCTCTGAGCATAAGCAGAGGAGGCCTGGGTTTGGTAAAAGGCCTGTGAAAAGGCCTCACCTCTACCCCTGGGGTCTGCCTCTGAGGAGTGGCTTGCCGCCTCCTTAGCCTAAACACTCTTATAGGTAGTCCTATATTCATCCATTTTCTTTCATATAATTCTCTGTCTGCTCCCCAAACAGAGAATTTCCAACCACAGGAAAATCCATAGCCTTAGTCTGGGTATCCTGTGACAAGTTAGTACACCTGAGCCAGGCCAACCCGCGAAAAGCTATAGACGAGCCATGACTCTAGAGGATACATCATTAAAATCCACAGCAGCTGAAACTGCACCTTAGATGCCTCAATGCCATCAGCAGCCACCTGTTCCAGCTCACTAGCAAGCTGGCCAGAGGCCTGTTTGGCCAAGGCCATGACAGTGTCCCATCTAGATTTCTGATACCTTGCTACATAAGCCATGTAATTTGCTTGCCTGAGTCCCAAGGATGCTGCCATGTATTGTTTTTTAGCCATGGCATCAATCTTCCTGGAATCCTTGTCAGGAGGATGTGAAGCCAAAGGAATATTAGCTTTATCACAGGCTGCAGCCTGAACCACACCAACGTGGCTGCATTGCTGTGAAAGGAATTCTGTATCAGGACCTGACAGAGTGTACCTCCTGTCCATCTTTTTGGACACAGGAGGCACAGAATTAGGAGTTTTTTAAATCTTTATTGCCTGTTTCCTAAATGATTTATGCAAGGGAATAGACAATCTCCTAGATTCTGGAATATCCATCACGTTCCTCTTGTTCATCCACAGCTTCCTCCAATAGAAGCTGGAGGGTTTCAGTAACTTTTTTGTAAAACAAAGTGAGAGGGGGACTCAGAAAGCAAAGGGGAAGATTCTAAAGGTCTGTCTGGGGGGGATGTCCGGTTCAATGGACACACCCAGACCCTCAAAGTCACATTCATACTGTTCATAATCATCCTCCCCCTCCTCTGGTTCAGAAAAGTCTTCAACAACATATTCCTGAACCGGTGGAACCGACCGAACCGACCTTTTACCAGACAGTGGCGGTTCGGACGGAACCGGAGAACGTGACTGGACAATCTGAATAGCTCTTGCTATCTCTGCAGCAGTTGGAGAAGGAATTTTGGGTTCCACACCTGCTGATTTTCTTGTTTTCTTTACTGGAACTGGCTCCTCCGAGCCAGCTTTACGTTTGCCCGAGGAAGTCTCGCCCTGGTCAGAGGGCACTCCCTCCAGTTCGGTTGGCACCGAACCGGGCTGGCCATCCTGGTCAGCGGACTTTTTGGCCTCTCGTTCCCTGAGCCTGCCAACTCTCTTATCCAGGGTGGCTGCAGGGAAATTTTTACAAATCTGGCAGTCTGAATTGAGGTGGTCAAACCCCAGACAATATACATGATGTGGTGTGGGTCAGCCTTGGCAAAGACTCCCCACAGGCATCACAGTGTTGAAACCCAGTGGGCCCGGTTTTTCTTTTGGGTTTTTCAGACATAATGCCAGCCTAACCAAAAACTTGCCCTTTAAAACGGCAGTGCCAGGCAAGACACCCTTATCGGTTCCTAACCGTGTCACGGGTCTTGGAAAAAACCGTAATGAAATCCATTTTTTTTTTAGAACCGATAAGAACCGGGCATCGCACTCTAAAACCCTTCAATTCAAGTTTTAAAACAAGCTGATCGGTTCAAAACCGACCCGATAACATTTACAAGTTCCACACAGAAAATAAACTTAAATTACTTACGATACCACAGACAGAGCTTGAACTGAACGGTTTTGCGGTTAAAATAATAATATTCTCGGTTGATTTGAACCGAGAAAACACTGTTTAAACCGAAATGAACCGAGCAGTAGGAGAAATCTCCGGAGCAACTGTTCAGTGAGGCGGAGTAAAGAATCTGACAGTTTAGGTTTGAAATAACCCAGACAGAGCTTCTCTAACCGAGCTTGCGCTCCAAGTTCCATTCTTAGAATGGGAGTTAACTCTTTCACCTCCGGAGCAGTTCTAATGGTGGGACAAACTGCAATTGTCATAATATAGCAAGACTTCATGTTGTTTGAAGAATTTATTTTTCCTCATAATCTTCTTTTCTTGTTCGTAAAATAAGAAATTACTACTAAACAGTTAAATTAAACATTAAAAGCTGTTGTCGTATAGACGAAAACTTTGACTCTGGCAGACGAGCGATGTCAACATCCAAGCACACTCAACGGCCAGAGAAAAGGAACTGAGGCGGTTGGAGGGTCGACGCCGACATAACCTACACAGGCGCGAGTCAGTTTCACGGTGCCATGCATGCGCGGTCCTACCTTGGCACCAACCCTTTAGAAAATGTTTAGCTCCCGCTTGGTCCTAGCACCTCCGGCGCTATCCCACTAGTGTGAATGAGTAATGGAGACTTAGTCCAGGAAGATCCAGCATCCCAGCATGACTCAAGGTCAATGTGGTAATGGAGCTGTTTGCTGACTTCCAGGTAGCAGCCCCGCAGATTTCCTGTATAGGAACGTCCCTAGAAGCAGCCACCGATGGAACGGTATGGCGGGTAGAATGAGCTCTTATCCTTTTGGGAGGCTCCTTGCCCGCCAACTCGTAGTACAGACCTATGCATGATGTAATCCATCTTGCAATGGTCCATTTTGCTGCAGGTCTGCCAGAAGTGTCTTCAGCATAGGTGATTAACAGCTGGCGAACCTCTCCCCAAATTTCCACCATCCTCTCCTTACAGTAGGATAGAACACATCTCAGGTCCAAAGAATTGAGCCTGTACTCTGCCTTTGAGGTGTAATTAGGGGGGGTCACGCGAACGGCACTTAACATGGTAGTTGGATAAACGTCAGCTCCTGGCCGCCTATTTTTATTTATATTACAATACGTGTTTCTCATTTAAGTTTGCTAAAAATAAAATTCATTAGCGACTATTTTAAGAAGGCAGAGTCATTTTTTTAATACTAAAATTCGGCGTGTCACCCGTTATATTTACTATAATCTGTCACTTCAGTAGTGTTTGCATTAGCTGTCTGAAGATGTCACCACCAACTGCCAGGGCCGCCTCGGACAGCAAGGAGCAATCTACCACATACCAGAGCTTTTCTAATGACAACCAAAGTAAATCAGACATCCATTTCATAAAAGAGGTACTCGCTAAGATGCAGTTAGATATTACAGATACAAAAAACACTGTTTTGAGCTGACACAAATACCAACAGCCAAAAATCAGAGCTGCATGAAAGCAAATTAACAGATTTTTGGTTTTAATTTGTTTAACCAGGAGTAGCACACTAAGCTGAAAGTTTTTTTTTTTTTTTTTTAGATGCGACCTGGGAGCACAGGGAAGCTAAGTGACTTGCTCAGGGTCACACAGTATGCAAGTGGAAGCTGTGAGATTCAAACCCAGGTCTGGTCTGCTGGATGTCACCAGATTTGCAGCTCAGAGCCTTAAACCACTGTGCTATACTGCCTCCCTAGATTTATCAGATACTGTTAATTTTCTTGAAGACGAGGTAGAACAACAGACTGAACAAATTCAATATTTACTACGAAAAGTTGATGACTTAGAAAACAGGGGTAGAAGGAATAATTTGCGTATCGTGGGCTTACCAGAGGGGGCTGAGGGGGATGATTTAATAGCTTTTCTTCTGCAACTTATCCCGGAGTTACTACGCACCCAATGACCCTGGCCCCTCGAAACAGAAAGGGCACACAGAGCGCTTGGAGCTAAGCCTGCCCCTGGGAATAGACCAAGATCTATAATTGCTAACTTTCTCAGATATTCTATAAAACAGAAGATTCTAAAGAGAGCAAGGGAGTACAGAAAGTTAAGCTGGTGAGGGAAGGGAATTTATTTTTTCCAGGACTTTTCATTGGAAATTATTGAAAAAAGGAAAATGTTCTTTGAGGGGAAAAAGCAGCTTCAGAAGTTGGGTTGGACTTATTATTTCAAATACCCAGCTGTTTTAGTTGTGTTGATCCCAGGTAGCAAACCATTTCAGTGTGAATATGCAGATCAATTGTGGGAACTTTTAAACAGTAATGCTGGCACTCGGACGGCCATATCTCATTCAAATAGTTTTGAAAACACAGCAAACACACACACGGCCTGGCAAGCTTCTGAGAGTTCCTATCCTCGACAGCCACACTCCAAGCCCACCTCACAAGCTAGCCCTGGGGATGTACCATTGCCTGAGAATGCTGACCAAGACTGCACACCTATATCATATGCTTCAGCCGTTACAGAGGCAGGCTCTGCCTCCAGAATTCTGTCCTACTCATCCATCACCAGATGTAGCAAGCCTTCCACTAAGACATCTTACTCACACAGATTTACACAACCCAACTTTTTGTGTAATAAAAAACATCAGAGAAGCAGAAGCAGAGGCTCCCCGAGATCAGTGAGTAAAACTTTTGCAAGAATGTTCCAAGTAACCCGGCTCACTTGACGGCTAAATCACAAGATCTTGCAGAGGATACAGTTTGCTTACTGATAATGTGCCCAGCATGATTTTTCCTTCTTCTTAGAATCGGGTCTCAACAGCCACAGGAAATAGATCTTACTTCTTCTCCTGCTTCTTAAAGGGACAATGTCCTATGTTTTGTATGATTGTTGCAGTACAGTGGAAGTTAATATTGATGGAATAAGTTCAAGTCACTCAAGGGACTTAATTCTACTGCTGCATGGATACTGCATTGTTCAATTAACAATGAACTATTAGATCTGTAGCGCATGCATTGTTCAGCCTAATTGTTAATCATCTGCAAAAGTAGGTCGTTAAATCTATCAACTACAATCCTTCATTTTTCACTGTCTAAATGATTTCTCTAGTGTAGTTGCAACTATCTTCAGCTC
This sequence comes from Neoceratodus forsteri, assembly GCA_016271365.2. Classification (NCBI taxonomy): domain Eukaryota; kingdom Metazoa; phylum Chordata; order Ceratodontiformes; family Ceratodontidae; genus Neoceratodus; species Neoceratodus forsteri. The sequence goes on from CM028133.1 coordinate 1,140,092,865, forward strand.
AAATGAAAACTTTGTTTTTATTACTGTTATTTTATAGTGTATGGTTGCTTATTTGCCCCACAGGTTTTCGCAAATCTTTTCAACTATGGTGACTAAGTGTGTTTTGCAGGTGATGCTGACATCTAGTGGAGGTATCCATCTTCAAACTGTAAGTTTTATTTATTTATTTTTCCCACAGCTAGCATTTATTTCAGATACAATATACTTCTGGGTGCATTTCATTGCACAGGGGCGACTTTGTCAGTTAGCAGGTTTCTGTTTAACTTTTATTATTAAAATGCATTTGATCTTCTGACTGGACTGTGATGTGCTGGCACAGCTCTCAATCCTACCTGTCCCAGTCTCACTATTAGATGTAATTTAAATACTGCAGCCATTGCGGTAGGTGGACACAAGTTTGCTCCATTATATAGGAATGTATGATGTCCTTGTTGAGAGCTTCTGATTAATGTAGTCCAACTCCTCGCACATTTTAGTGAGGTTTCATCTGGATCATAACTACGGTAATCGATTCGGTACAATTTGGCTAATTGGTATTCATTCTTTAACTAGCTGCTATGGTGTTTCTGAGTAGAACATGTGATAATGATCTAAGTGTGACATATATGGCATCCTGCTGGGCTGCGGTCACATAAGAGGATTGCCCTCTATTTTGTACATGGTTAATATTCATATGCCTTAAGTCTATCACTCATCTAAGGAATGTTCATTTGGAGCAAAAGGGGTCCTCGCTTACATCTTGAGGTTCACTTGTGAAGTGTACTGGTTACAGGTATGTGTTGTAGGGAGGTCTTTATGCATCACTGTCCAATTAGATTATTTTTAATAATTATGAGCAAGATACTTTAACCCCATCAGACTCTCTGTTGCTGAACAAGTTCACCCTTTGTGCAATGTTATGCACAAGAACTTTATACTATTAGTAAGTACTGTATGATATCTATCCAATCTCAAACAGGCATGGTATTATGGTCTAGTTGACTACATATATCACCAGTGGTAATGCACTAGCAATTGTTTTTCCTTTTTTTGGTCTGTTTTGTTTTTTTCTTGTGTCTATTTGTTAGTACTGTTTATCCATTTGTAACTTGTTCAAAAGGTGTGTGTTAATAGGTGTCGTAGATTTTCACCTTTACTTTATATCTACGATCCACTGAGTTATAGAATATAGGTAGAAACAAGTTTAAGATAAATTAAGAGATACTGCTGATTTACATTCTAATCATTTTGATTCATTCAAAGGATATTTATTACTTTAGACTTCTACTTCAGCTAAATTTCAGAGGTGTTCCCATAGAGTGTCAAATAACACTAGTACTCTTATAACTGCAGCTACTGCTTGAGTAAGTTTTGCACAAATGTCTAATCTAAATCAGTCTATTAAGATAGTCTCCTGGAACATACAAGGCTGTAATAATTACATTAAAAGGTCTAAAATGCTAGCATATTTAAAAAATGCTGAAAGCAGATATTGCATTCTTACAAGAAACACATGTATCACCAGAAGAAACTGCCACGCTTAAGAGGGCTTGGGTTGGCTCAGTATATGGGAGCTCATCTAATTCAAAAAATAAAGGGGTTTGTCTTTTATTTCATAAGAACTTAAATGTTACGGTACAGTCTACTATTCTTAACCCTGATGGTAGATTTATCATGCCAGGAACAGACTGGGAGACTATGAAATCCTCTGTGACCAGGGAACAGAGGTTGTTGGATGTCTTTCAAGACGCATTCCTAACTCAGCAGGTGAGGGAACCGACCAGGGAGGCACGGGTACTGGATGTGGTCCTGGCAGACAGTGACCAGATTGGGGGCCTGGAGGTAAGGGACCCACTGGCGGGGAGTGACCATGCCACGGTCTGGTTCTGCCTGGACCTAGGAGGGGTAGAAGGCTGCACAAAGACGGAAGTAACCGACTTCAGGGGGGGGCGGATTTTAAGGAAATGGGAAGGATCCTTAAGGAGCATTTGGATGGGATTGGGTCAGACATGGACGCTGATAGTAGGTGGGAAATCATCAGGAGAGGGGTGCAGGATGCTACCAGCACCTGTGCAAGAGTAAGACGAAAATGCGGTAGGGCCCAAAAACCCTGTTGGTGGACCAGGGAGGTCCAGGAGGTGGTGCGGGAAAGAAAGCAGCCTATAAGAAATTCAAGTGCTCAAGGATGAAAGGGATCCGAGGGGAGTACAGCTGATGGCTAGAAGGGCCACTAGAGTGGTGAGGCGGCTAAGGCAAGGAAGGAGCAGAACCTGGCCAGGGAAATTAGGAGAGGGAAAAAGGGGTTCTTTAGATACATTGGGGAAAGACGAAGGGTGAAGGGGCAGATTAGCAGGATTAAATCAGGGGAGAGATGGGCACAAGACCCAGGGGAGCAGGCTGAGGTACCAAATGAGTACTTCACCTCAGTTTTCACCAGGGAAAATGGGGATGCTGCATCATACATGGGAGGAGACAGAGATAATGAGGAGGGGGGGACCCTTACCGATCGGCAGGTCTGGGGAGGGGGCATCACTGGCAGGTGGGGGGAGGGCTAAGCAGGGAGAAGAGGTACCAGAAGTGGAAATCACAGCAGAGACAGTGAGGAAGCCCTCAGCTCCTTAAGAAGGAGAAAGCACCGGGGCCGGATAAATTACATCCTAGAGTGCTGAAGGAACTTGCAGATGTCCTGGCGAAACCCCTTGCAGAGCTTTTCACCATCTCTCTGAGGACAGGGTGGGTGCCCCAAGAATGGAAGGTGGCGCATGTAGTGCCTATCCACAAGGGGGGATCAAGGGAGCTGGCAGGGAACTACAGGCCTGTCAGCCTGACATCGGTGGTGGGCAAGGTGATGGAGGGCATTGTCAAGGAGAGGCTAGGGGGGACCTGGATAAGTCAGGGTGCCTGGACGATAGACAGCATGGATTCATCCCAGGGAAATCGTGTCAGACAAACCTGGTGGAGTTCTATGACTGGGTGACAAGTGCCTTGGACCTGGGTAGACCAGTGGATGTCCTCTTTCTAGACTTCAGCAAGGCATTTGACTCTGTTCCTCACGTGGGCCTGTTGGATAAGCTAGGAGAAATGGGGTGGAAACCAGATGATCAGATGGATAGGCAATTGGCTCCAGGACCGGACCCAGAGGGTCTGAGTTGGTGGGATAGTCTCATCCCCAAGGAGGGTCATTAGTGGGGTCCCACAGGATCAGTCCTTGGGCCCCTTCTGTTCAACGCCTCACGTATCTGACATAAGGACAGGAATCAGGAGTGAGATGAGTCTTTTGAAGATGACCTAAACTGGGGGGGCGGTGTGGATGGGGAGGAGGGAGGAGGTGGCCCTGCAGGGGACCTGGAGGCTCTGGAAAGATGGTCTAGAAAGTGGAAGCTGAGGTTCAATGCAGGGAAATGCAAATGCAAGGTACTCCACCTGGGGCCAGAAACCCAGGCCAAGTGTACACCCTGGGGGGGGGATACTACAAGTCTCAATGGCTGAGAGGGACCTGGGGGTGGTGGTGGATGTCAAGATGAACAACTCTGAGACTTGCAGGAGGGCAGCAGCCAAGGCCAACAGGATGCTGGGATGCATCACTAGGGGATCACCTCAGGAGGAGGAGTGATACTCCCTCTGTATAACTGCTTGGTGAGGCCGCACCTGGAGTACTGCGTGCAGTTTTGGAGCACACTTAAGAGGGACATTAACCTCCTGGAGAGGGTCCAGAGGAGGGCAACCAAATGATTTGGGGCTTGGGGGACATGACCTATGAGGAGAGGCTCAAGAGCTAAATATGTACACATTGAAGAGAGAAGGAACTGGGGACATGATAGAGGTCTTCAGGTACATGAAGAGGTAAATAGGGAGGAACAGTCAGGGTGCTTGAAGGAAGGAGGAAGGGGCCACTAGAGGGCATGGGTGGAAGCTGGAGGGGAAGATTCAGGGAGAAAGGAGGTGTGCTACTTTACTGAGAGGGTGGTGGAGCCATGGAATGCACTACCTAGGGGGCTGGTGGAGGCAGAGACAGTGGAGGGGTTCAAGAGGGGGTGGGACAGGTACAGGGGAAGGGTTCAGGAAGCAAAATCCAATGCAGCAAGAATATCCGGAAGTGGGGAGGGAGAAGCCAGAGAAGGCGAGGGGGACAGCAAGGTCAGCACCCAGGGTGGGGGCTGACCAAACGAGCAGACACGAAAGACCGTTAGGCCTATTCTGCTGGCATTTTAGTATGTTAGTATCACTGCAAACATTAAAGTGGAAGACAGATTACTAACCTTTGTTTGGGTAATAGATTAAACTCAGTTATTCAGAATCTAATTCATCCAGATTAAGTGGGATTTGTGTGTGGGCGCCGCAGTTCAGATCTTTTCCGTAAAATTATTCATATCATACATGAAGCACAACACAACCCATATTCTCCAACTCCATTATCCATGGATGCTGATAAAGCATTTAATACGATAGAATGGAGCTAGTTAATGGAAATATTGGCACAGTATAATTTAGGGCACCACTTTTGCAAATGGGTTCAGATTCTCTATTCTGAGGTACATGCAAGGGTTAAAGTTAATGGCATGTCATCTAATAAGTTCCAGATATATAGAGGAACATGCCAAGGCTGCCCTCTATCCCCCCTTTTATTTCTATTAGTCTTAGAACCTCTACTCATTAAATTCTGAGCTTCCCCTGGATTAACTGGTATTAAAATAGGGAAGGAACAACAAATTTCAGCCTATGCGGATGACATTCTACTTTCAATAACTAACCCACAGACTACTATTCCTCAAATATTAAATATTGTTCAGAAATGTACCAATTTCTCAGGCTTCAAGATTAACTTTGAGAAATCTGAGGCTATTCCGCTGACAAAAATCTTTAACAAATCTATTTTTGATCTGCATAATATTAAAACTGTGATTCAAAACATAACATTTTTGGGTATACATATGTCCCCTTCTATATCGCAAATCATTCCAACTAATTTCAAATTAATTCTAGAAAGAATGACAAACGATTTTACTAGGTGGGGAAAGATATGTTTGTCCTTATGGGGGAAAATTCAAGCTTTTAATATGATGTTAGCTCCAGTGATTTATTACTTTCTACAACATCTACCCATTAAGATTCCTAGAATTTACTTTAACAAGGTCTACACCTTGATTAGGAAATTCTTGTGGGAGGACAAATCACCTAGGATTTCATTAAGTAAGCTCCAACACCAGAAATTGAAAGGAGGCTTCGGCCTACCAGATTTCAAACTGAGGCATGGTGCTTTTATTGCTGCTCATGTATTAAATCACTCTGGTTAAATAAAAACCATGACATCCCAGGGTGGGTATCTATAGAAAAGAATATTCTAAGGGTAGCCATCCAAGAATTGTTCTTTTTTCCAATACCTCCAAAAAGTTTGCTTCTAATCCTGTACTAAGCCAGGTATATATCCTGGAACTCAGTGGCCTCCTCGCTAGATTGGTCTCCAAAAACATCACCTCATTGTCCATTATGGGGGAACCCCTTAATTAAATTAGAAGGCAATTGCATAATTTGGTCATGTTGGAAAAATGCAGGCATTTCATTTTTAGAGGACATTTTGGATCCCAGTAACTTAAATATAATGCTCTTTGCTCAAATTTCCTCTAAATTGAAGCTACCCAGAACTGAATTCTATAATTATAATAGTAGGAGGCAGTATGGCGCAGTGGGTTAAGGCTCTGAGCTGCAAATCTGGAGATCTGGGTTTGAATCCCACAGCCCCCTAGGTGCATACTGTGTGACCCTGAGCAAGTCACTTAACTTCCTTGTGCTCCCAGGTTGCACCTGCAAACAAGCTTTCAGCTTAGTGTGTCTCACCTGGTAAAATAATTGGTTAAAAATAATTATTTAAAACTCAGAGAAGTTCTAAACTTGATGGGTGCACCTTGTTCCCAACTTCATCACTTAGATAAAATCTGCTCTACTAATAGTGGCCATAAAAAAAATACAAGCCCAGACATTCAAACTGTGCCAGGCTGTGGTGCAAGCTTTGGCACGGCGCAACTTGGCTGTGCACGGGTGTGGACTGGGTGATATTCAACAGAGCTGCGCCATGGCACAGCACAGTTGGATATCTCACCCTGGCCACCCGCAGTGTGCATGGCGCAGTGGCACTGCACCAGCGCAAGTGGCCAGAGTGGAGCAGGGGGATGCACTAGCGCAAGTTCCATTGCGCTATGCGCAGCAACCGCGATATTCAAAAGTGCGCATGCAAATGGGGCCAAAATGTATGCAAGGCGCAAATGGGGCCATTTGCATGTCATTAGGGCCCCATTTGCGTACCACAGGTGCACCAATCGGCGACTTACGCCCCTGCCAGGCTAGCAGCCATCGGGGACCGAAGCCCCCTGCAGCCAACAATGTGCTCCACAGCCTGATCGCAGGCTGCAGTAAAAAATAGGAAAATCAGAAATCCCTGGTGGTCCAGTGGACCGTTGCCTGCCCGATTGCGGGCTAAGTAAATCAATAATGTCCCCAATATCCCTGGTGTCCACTGGACCCCCACCCCACTGAATCCCACTGCCCCGCTCCCCCTCTGGTCAGCGGCGGGTGGCAGCATCCCACCCACTGACACCATCAGTTGGGCTGTATGCCCATTGGTCCACAGCGTGAGCCAATGGGCATGCAGCCCATACCATTCTGCACATTCCAGATATGTGAATGGGATCCCATTCACATATCTGTAATGTGTAGTACGGTATGGGCTGCATGCCCATTGGCCCACACTGTGGACCAATGAGCGTACAGCCCTACCAATGGTGTCAGGTGGAGGGGCGGCAGGTGGGTGGGGTGCTGCCGCCCGCCGCTGACCCGTGGGGGAGCGGGGCAGTGGAATTCAGTGGGCAGGTGGGATGGGGGGTCCACTGGACCATCAGGGATATTGAGGATATTATTTTTATTTACTTAGCTCGCGATCGGACGGGCAAGGGTCCACTGGACCACCAGGGATTTCTGATTTTCCTATTTTTTACTGCAGCCCGCGATCAGGCAGGCAGGTCCACTTGACCATCAGGGATATTGGGGATATAATTTTTTTTACTTAGCCCACGATCGGACAGACAACAGTCCACTGGACCACCATGGATATTGGACATATTTCTTCTTTTTTTAAACAAATGCCTGCGATCGGGCAGACAGCAGTCCACTGGACCACCAGGGATACTGGACGAATTTTTTTTCACAAATGCCGCGATTGGGCATGAGAGAACACCGCCAGGTACAGCGGAGCTTCGGGTGCCACCCACAGGTGGCAGCTGCCGTGTTGCGCCCTGCAATCGGCAGCTCACCTGTGGGTGGCCATCCGTTGTTCCTTTTCTTTGGATCAACTTTGTGCTGGCACAGGTAGGGGTTGCGTGTATACATGGCTCTGCACATCCCGGCGAATGTCGGGCTATGCAGGGTATGCATGGGCACACACCTCTACCGCGCGCCTGCATACATTACTGATGCGCTCTGGTGCATCGATTTGTACCGCCATTCTTTCCTTTTGAATATCACCGGGCTAACTGTTGCTCCATGCACAACCCTTTTGAATATCTGAGCCATATTCTCTAACGTTAGACTCACGCCCTGATCCAGTCTTAACACTTTTGGACAGCTGGCAACAAGAATTAAATTCTCCAATTTCACCTGAAGAATGGCAAGCAATGTGGAAACTTATTTTAAAGGCTTGCAGAGAGGCTAAGGGCAGACTTACACATTACAAGATAACACACAAATGGCATTATACACCCAGCAAGATGGCTAAGCTTGGTACAGCCACCACAGATGTATGTTGGAGATGCTTACGGGAAAAGGGCATTCTTTCCCATATTCTACGGTTATGCTCTGGTATTTGTCCATTTTGGGATGATGTGCTAGCATTATGCAGTAAGGTTATTGGTTATACAGTTAAGTGTTCAGCTAAATTTGCAATACTTGGTATCTGCTCTGAATTCACTGACCTAACTATGAACATCAGCAGCTATGGCCGATTGTGGCTTTTATCACAGCAAAAAATGCAATCCTCAGACATTGGAACAGTCAAACAATTCCAACACTCAAAGAATGGTTGCAAGACTTATCTACTAGAGCCAGTTACACAAGGGTTGCCTATGTAAATATAAATCGTTTAGATAAATTCATAGAGATTTGGGAACCTTATATGAATCTGTTTGCAACCTAATTTACTTGTCTATTTATGATTTATGTAAATGCTTAAAAAAAGGAACACTCTGTTTTTAATTTAAAAGTCTTGTAGCAATATACATTATAAATCTATTTTTGAAAGGTTTTATAGAAATGACTCAACTTATTTGCAGATTTCACTATTTAAGAATCAGCTGATTTTATTGAATAACTGTTGTTTATGTACGTGATGACTTACGTTATATATGTAAATAGCTTGCTTCTAAATCTCCAATAAAATTTGAATTACAAAAAGGAGGTGTAATTAGGGTAGTATACCGGCAGAGTTAACACCTGGTTAAGGTAAAACTCTGACACCACCTTCGGAAGGAATTTTGGGAAGGGGTGTAGGACAAATTTGTCCCTCTGGAAGACCAGATAAGGGGAGTCCACTGAGAGTGCCTGGATCTCCCCTGTCATTCTGGTAGACTTGATGGCCACCAGGAAGGCCGTCTTTCACAAGTGTGACAGCTCACACTTGTGCACAGGTTCGAATGGCTTGCCCATGAGCACTGCCAGTACCAGCAGTAGATCCCACAGAGGTGGAGGTTCACGCACCAGAAGGGATATGTGATCCAGGCCTTAGAAAAAGCACCCGACCACTGTTTCCCGCGCCAATGTCATCTGACTGGCACCACACCTGGTAAGCAGAGATGGCTGCCAAGTGCACCCTAAGGGTCGATGACCACAGACACCCTTTGGAGAGAGACCAAAGGTAGTTGAGAATGTTAGCCACTGGACAGGACAAAGGGTCCAGGCCCTTGTCCTGACACCAAATAGAAAATCTTCTCCATTTGAAGGTGTAACATTTCCTGGTCGATTCCTTTCTTGATGCCTCTACCACAGTGTATATATCCTCAGAAAGACCCAAAGCCTGGAACTCTAGCCGCTCAGGTACCAGGCTGTCAGGTGCACCGATTGAAGTTCAGGATGAAATAACTTCCCCTGATTGAGAAAGATCAGGTCGGGGTATGTGCAAAGCCGCTCTGGGGACCTGCCGCTGAGGCTGAGAAGATCTGGATACCAGAACTGGTACAGCCAGTGTGGGGCTACCAGGATCACCTTCACCATGTACCTCCTCACCTTGAGAAGCACTTTGTGGATCAAGGGAAATGGAGGGACAGTGTAGAGGAGGCCAGTGGTCCATGACCTTGAGAAAACATCTCACTGCAGCGATCCCTGCTGAGGAGGGTGGGCATGAAACAGCCTCAGCTTGATGTTTTCCCTGGAGGCAAACAGGTCCACCATCGGTTTGCCCCAGTGGGAGAACAGGCTGTAAGCTACCTCTGGATGGAGAAACCACTCATGGGATGTATGGCCTAAGAGGCAGAGCCACATGGTTTGAGGTTCCTGCCACATGGATGGCTAGGACAGCTGCCTCTAATTGGCTCACGAGGATACAGATGCGGAGCACCTCTCTGCACAGCAGACGGGAGTGCAAGCCACCCTGTTTGTTGAGGTAGTACATGGTCATGGTATTGTCCATCTGGACTTGAACCACTTGACCCCAGAGCTGAAGAGAGAAAGCTGACAGCGCGCCAGTCTGACTGTTTTGAACTCCATCAGGTTGATGTGGCATCGGGACTCTTTGGGGTCCAGAGCTCATGGGCCCTTTCGTCCCCCACATGGGCTCCCCAGCCCATAAGAGAGGCATCGGTCATGAGGATGGCTGTCGGCTCGGGGTGGACAAACAGGATCCTTTCCTGCAATCGGTTTGGGGCGGTCCACCACTGGAGAGTGTCCCACATCTTCTGGGTTACAGTGATCAGCTAGTTGAAATGACCTTGGCGCTGAGTCCACGGGGCGGCCAGCTCCCACTGGAGGGAGTACATGTGCAACCAGGCCCAATGGACCACTGAGGTGCATGCCACCATATAACCCAGAAGGGAGCAGAAAGTCCCGGGGCAGGGTGCAATTGCCCAACTAGAAACGATTGGGAAAAGGAGGCAAGAACACCCACCCTGTCCACTGGGAGCCGAGCACTGGCTTGACAAGAGTCGAGCTCTGCCCGATGAAACCCATCACCTGAGAAGGCACGAGTTCTGACTTGGCCTCACTGATGAGGAGGCAGAGTTGAGAGCAGGTCTGGAGGGCCAGGTCCCAGGACCTCTCCACCCCCTGTTGGATAGAACCTGCTAAGAGCCAATCTTCGAGGTAAGGATAAATCCTGCCCCCCCCCCCGAGATGGGCCGCCACCACCGCGATGCATTTGGTGAAAACCTGTGGGGCCGATGACAGTCTGAACAGCATGGCTCGGAACTTGTACAGGGTCCCTTCGACCCTGAAATTGAGGAACCGCTGATGGGACGGATGGATCGGGACATGAAAGAACATGTCCTGCAGATCCAGTGAACAAACCCACATGTTTCGCTCCAAGGATGGTATGATCTGGGGCAGAGTGACCATCCGAAAGAAGTGTGACCTGAGATACTGATTCAGGTCATGCAGATCTAGAATGGGGTGCCAGCCCCCCCCCCCCCGTCCGCTTGGTCACCAGGAAGTACCTGGGGACAAAGCCTGGGTCTGCTGGAGGTTCCACCACTGGAGCTACTGTCTCCTTGAGGAGGAGCTGAGCGATGTCATCTCAAAGAGCTGACTGAGTCTGGATGGATACTCTTTCCTCCCGAGGGGCGCTGGCTCGGCTTGGAGGATACTGCTCGAATTCCAGCGGCAGTCCCTGACTGACCACTTCCAAAACCCACCTGTCCATGGTGATAATGGACCAGGCGGAAAGAAAGTGGTGGAGCCAGCCCCCCACGGGAGGACCCAGGGCTGAGGTGATCGGAGAGGGGTAGACAGCCCCCACCCCATTACTGAGCAGGCTTGGAGGAGGAGGAGGAGGCTCCAGGACCTGAGCCTCAACTTCCTTTATGGGCACGGATTTGGGCCAGGGGTGCCAAGCTTAAACCTGCTGCTGTTGTTGCTGTTCACTTTGAAAGGAGGACTGCTGAGCCACAGGGGAAGAATACACAATGGGTGGGGAGGTAGTAACAACAACAAAAAAGGAAAGGGACCTGGGGGTAATTATATCAGATGACCTTAAGGTTAGCAAGCAATGTGAGAAGGCAGTAGGGAGGGCTGGGGGTATACTGGGATGTACAGGGAGAGGCATCAGCAGCAGAAAACAGGAAGTTGTTATCCCTCTGTACAGACAGTTGGTGAGACCCCATCTGAGTACTGTGTCCAGTTCTGAGACCCCATCTCCGCAAGGACATAGACAGGATAGAGGTAGTCCAGAGGAGGGCAACTAAAATGGTGCAGGGTCTGCAAGAGAAGCCGTATGAGGAGAGACTAAAGGAGCTTAATATGTATACCCTTGAGGAAAGAAGGGAGAGGGGGGACATGATAGAAACTTTGAAGTACCTCAGTGGAATCAACAAAGTCCAAGAGGGTAGCATCTTTCAGGAAAAGAGACTTGCAAGAACAAGGGGACACAATTTAAAGATAGAAGGAGGGCGGCTCAGGGGCAATGTGAGGAAGTATTATTTCACAGAGAGGGTAGTGGATGCATGGAACAGCCTTCCTGAGGAGGTTGTGGGGTCTAAAACTGTGGGAGAATTCAAGAATGCATGGGACAGACATAAGGCAATTCTTGTGGGGGGTAGGAAGAAATAGGCTGTTGGTTAACTAGGATCTGCGGCCTATCCTGTAGGTAGGGAAATGGGCAGACTAGATGGGCCTAGTGGTCCTCATCTGCCGTCAAAGTCTATGTTTCTATGGGGAAGAATGCCGAAAAGGCGGCTTCTGCTGGTTCTTGCCCGAAGAACCTTTGGCAGAAGTAGTGTCCAAGGTGGCACTGGACTGCTCGACGTGCTGAAAATGACCAGCCACTCCTGGGCCGAATAGGTCAGCCCCTAGGAAAGGCACATCAGTTAGTTTGTGCTGAGCATCCGCCGGGAAAGAGGAGAGTCTCAGCTAAGACCTTTGAAGAGAGGCAACTGCAGCAGCCATCAAACGGGCACAAGAATCCCCCAATTTTATTTATTTATTTTTTTTTAAACTTTATCACCTCTGGGACCTCCTGGGCATCCTTCAGGAGTGCCCTCTCAGACGTGCCTCTATTCCCCGCCTGAACCCCTGCTTTTTCCCCAGTTCTCCCTTCCAGGTGACAATCGACAAGTCCGACCCCCGGATCACCTCCGGAGCTGGGTCTGCCCTCCCTTGGCGGCTCTTTGTAGCTAAGTGTCAAGGACCTACCTTCATCACCTGGGTTCCCCTTGGAGAAACCTGGGTGTGCTGGGCTGGCGTAGGGATGTGGGCACTCCACCGGGGCCTCAGTCACCTCACACGGGTGGTCAGAGGGGTTTTTTCATTGTTTTTGTTGTCCTTCCCCCTCGAAGTGCAGCGTAGCAAGGCAACATCATGCTGCAACTCCGCCCCTACATCCATTGCGTTGCCATGCTGGGTGCACCCGATTTCCACCAGAGGCCACTCCAGGAGTGATTGCTTCTCCCCTACCCTCCCCAGAAAGAGAGCAGTCTTCCGGACACTCAATATCTTCCTCCCCCTGCCGACCCCAGCGGCCTGGGCTCGTTCCCGAACCCGGGTCGCTGGTGTGGTGCAAGGTGTGGCATCCTGCGCCTCAAACCTCAGCACCACCAGGTCAGCTAGATCCCGAACCCGCTTGACCATGGTTTGCATGTCTGCAGAGAGATGTGGGAGGACTTCATCCAGCGACCCTAAAAGGGCGCGAGAGAAGTGTGCCATGATAACAGATGAGCTTGCCTGACAAAGGCCCAAGCAGGAAGCCGCATAGATCTTCCTAGCTGAATGATCCATGAGCTTGGACTCTTTATCAAAAGGTCGGTCAGTGCTGGCAAAACTGCCAGTACGCCTGAACACAGAGGCGGTCACCAGGCTCTTGGCCGAAGGGTGCTCTGTGAACCCCACAAGGGACCCCATGGGCACCACATACTTGTGGGCAATGCAGGCAGATGGAGCTGGACAAGAGGCAGGCTGCCAAAGTTCTAGAGCTGGGCCGACAATAGCCTCAGCCACAGGAAAGACCTTCGTTGGGGTATTTCCCTCTTTTAAGGATGTCCATAAGAGGGTACTCCACCTTTTTCTGGATAGGCTCCAGGGGCATCCCTGTGGACTCAGAGATGAGGTGAAGAATGCCCTGAAAAAAGACAAAGGACCTTCCTCCATCTCTAACCCACTGGCTGATTCATCATCCCTGGGATGATCATAAAGGCCAGTCACATCTGAATCTGAGGAAACCGGGTACAACAGTCGACTGCCAAGGGAAGTCTGGGGTGACAGTAACCGAAAGATGCTGGGGAAGCCCAGTGTCCAGCCTGTTTTCTTTAGAAGGAGCCCTTTCCACAGGCTGCTTGGGCAGTGGTTCCACCACAATCGGTGGAGAGACCAGTTTTGGCCGAACCGGAGGTTTCGCCGATTCCGTGGGCGGGGGAACCGACTTGATCGGCTCCAAAGAAGTCTGTTTTGGCCTAGGAAGCAAAAGCCAATTAATGGCTGGGGTAGAAGCTGGGGTCAGCTTGTGCCCGGTCAAAATAAGCTGTTGCCATATAAGGTGCTCATAGCGCTGGAGTTTCCAGTGGATACTCTCCTCATCTGAGGAGGACGAGGACTGATCAATGGCATCGCCCGAGCGTTTATGGTTCTTCCTCAGCCTGTCAGTTGAGGGGGTCCAAGACCACGATCAAGACAGGTGGAACCGGGGATTTCCCGGGATCAGGGATCACTCCTTGGATGGGAGTCCCAGCAGGTTGAGTCTCGTCATCTGGAAAGACCAGATTAGGGGTTCAATCAAAGGAATCATCGTCCAGAGTCGGTGATATCGGATTGTTCACAATTTCAACATTGTTGATCGATAATCCGGTCGACTGACCAGATGGCAAAGCTGAAAAGCCAGCGGCCGAAGAAATGAACTCGACTGAAGTCAAGACCGCATGTTCCTGGGATCGAGATCTCTCCCACTCCCAAGAATGTCTCTGTCGAGACGAAGACTATCCCGGATCCTTCTCCTGCTTACAGGATCGAGAGGAGTTGGAGCCCACAGGCACCTTTCCCTTGGTCAGTAGAGACTGGCACAACTCTCGGAAGGAACCAAAGAAGGTGGAACCCAGGTTGAGCAGAACAAAGACGCTTCAAGAAGTCTCTGCAGCATGGGCCACTTCCTCCTTGAATGTTTGCAAGTGTTCCAAAGTTCGGCGGATCCCGCAGCCACGGAAACCGCCCACTGAGCCTCCTTGGATTTCACCAGAGGGTTCCTTTTCTCCATCCTCCCTAGCTTCAGGCGTGTGAAACGGTTGTCAAGGATGTTGGGATGAAAGGAGAGACGCATATCACATTTCAAGGTGTCATGGTCGACACCGAGGCAATAGACGTACGCGGTGTGGGGATCGGTGCACAACATTTTCTGGCTGCAAGGACACCAACGAAATTCAGGGGAAGACCTGTCTTCCATAATCGAAGCAGCAAACTTGCAATCACTAACGCAAATAATGTGAATTTTCAGAATAACTGAAGGTTTGAATGCCAGGGCCTACAAGATGCGCGGAAAGGAAGATCTGGTGTCATGGGGCAGAGCCGAGGTATATACTACCTAGGTGGGTGGGAGGAGCCAGGTTGAAGACTTCCTGTGATCCTTAAAGGGAAAGGGACATTACCCCTGAGCCATCCTCCCTCTATCTCTAAATTGTGTCCCCTTGTTCTTACACATATCTTTTTCTGAAAGATGCTACCCTCCTGGACTTTGTTGATTCCTTTGAGGTACTTGAACGTTTCTATCATGTCCCCCCGTACCTCCTTTCATCAAGGGTATACATATTACGCTCTCTCAGTCTCTCTTCATATAATTTCTGATGCAGACCTTGCACCATTTTAGTTGCCCTCCTCTGGACTGCTTCCATCCTATGTCCTTGCGTAGATGAGGTCTCCAAAACTGCACACAGTACTCCAGATGGGGTCTCACCAACTGTCTGTACAGAGGATAACCACTTTTCTACTTGTGATGCCCCTTCCTATGCATCCCAGTATCCCCCTGGCTCTCCTTACTGACTTCACATTGCTTACCCACCTTTAGATCATCTGATATGACTACCCCCAAGTCCTGTTCCATTTTTGTTGTTGTTAGTACCTCCCCTGCTATTGTATACTCTTCTCCAGGGTTTTTGTTTCCCAGGTGCATTACTTTGCACTTCTTTGCACTGAATCTAAGTTGCCATATGTCTGACCATTCCTCCAACCTTGTCAAGTCCCTTCTCATCCTTTCTACCCCCTTGTGTATCAACTCTGTTACAGATCTTTGTATCATCTGCAAAGAGGCATACCTTTCCCTCCAGACCCTCTGCAATGTCACCTATAAAGATGTTAAAGAGGACTGGACCCAATACTGAGCCCTGAGGTACTCCACTAGTGACCCCCCTTTCTTCAGAATGTGTTCCACTCACTATTACCTTCTGTATCCTGTTGTGCAGCCAGTTTGCAACCCAGGCTACCACCCTGGGACCCACTCCCGGGCTGGCTAACTTTATTATTAATTTTTTGTGCGAGACTGTGTCAAATGCCTTGCTAAAGTCTAGGCAGGCCATATCCACAGCCCCTCCCTGGTCTATTACTTTGGTCACCCAGTCAAAGAAATCTATTAGATTTGTCTGACATGACCTTCCTGCTGTAAATCCACGCTGCTTTGGGTCCTGTGCCCCACTGGCCTCTAGGTACTCAACAATTCTTTCTTTCAGAAGTGATTCCATCATTTTCCCTACCAGTGAGGTCAAACTTACAGGTCTGTAGTTTCCTGCTTCTGCCTTGCTCCCACTTTTGTGAAGGGGAATCACATCTGCCCTCCTCCAGTCCTCAGGTACCGCCCCATCCTCCCATGATTTGTTGAAAAGCGTGCTCAGTGGTGTCATTAGGTCCTCCCTTAGTTCTTTTAGGATTCTGGGTGAATCCCATCAGGCCCCATTTCTTTGTCCATCTCGAGTTTTAGGAGTTCTTTCAGGACTCTTTCTTCTGTAAATGGACTGATGTCAACCCCCCTACCCAGAGTGCTTCTATTGTCTGGTTTAGGTAACTCCTCATCATCTTTTGTGAACACTGAGCAAAAGTATTCATTCAGTATCTCTGCCTTTGCACTGTCTCCCTCTGCCCACCTCCCCTCTCCTTTATTAATCTTCACTATTCCTCCATTAACCTTTCTATGCTCCCTAATGTACCTATAGAAGGCTTTATCCCCCTTCTTAACTGACTTGGCTATTTTTTCCTCAGTTTGGGCTTTTGCTATTCTGACTGCCTTCCCCACTTCTTTCTGCTTTAATTGATACAGTTCCCTGTTGTGCTCCTTCTGTGATGCCTTATACTTTTTGAATGCAGCCTTTTTCTCCTTAACCTTCCCTGCCACCTCTTTTGAGAACCATAGTGTTTTTACTCCACTTTGTTTTCTTTATCCGTTTCACACAAAGGCTTGTTGCCTCTATGATGGCAGTTTTGATTTTTCTCTATTGTTCTTCCACCCTCTTTTTGGCCATTTGCTAGTGTATTCCTCAGGTATTCACCCATTTTGCCAAAGTCAGCCCTTCTAAAGTACAGTATGCTTGTTTTTGTATGGCTTGTCTCCATGGTTGTGCTTATTGTGAAGCACACTGTGCAGTGGTCGCTTGTTCCCAGATGTCTACTGACTTCTAAATTTGTGATCCTCTCTCCATTTGAGAGTACCAGGTCTAGTATTGCTTCCTCCCGAGTGGGTTCCAACACTAGCTGTCTAAGGCCTGCCCCCATGGGTCATCGAGGAATGACCCTGCTCTTAGATGTGGCTGCAGTACATGTCATCCAGTTAACATCTGACATATTCAGGTCCCCATCAACAGTATCTCCCTTTTCAGCCATTCTGAGAATGTCCTCCATCATTTTCTTGTCCATTTCCTCCCCTTGAGATGGGGGTCTGTATACAACCCCTGTGCGGATTGTGATGCCATTCCCTGTCTCCAAGGTGACCCAGAGTGCCTCTTGTCCTCCCCCTTTACTTTTTAGTTCTGTAGCTTTGATCACTTCCCTTATGTATAGTGCTACTCCACCTCCTCTTTTCCCCTTCCTGTCCCTTCTGTAGACTGTGTACCCCGGTATGTTGACATCCCAGTCATGGTTACCCGTGTACCATGTTTCTGTGACTGCCACAATATCCAAGAGTTCATCTTCCATCAAGGCTACTAGCTTAGGAAGCTCGTTTCCCAGACTACGGGCATTGGTACTCATTGGCCTCCATTTAATGTTGGCTTTATCCTTTTTTCCCCAATGGCTGCTCTTTTTGCCCTTGTCTATTTTTCCATTTACCCCATCCTGCCCTCTGTTGAGCACTGTACCTCAGTGTTTACCTTACTACCCGTCATGTTTTGTGGGGGGAGGCTTGAAATTTCCTGCCTCTTATTAGCACTTCCCCCCATGGCTAGTTTAAAAGCTTGCCAAGGAAGCATTTAAACCTGTCACTTAGGAGCATGGTTCCCTTCATGGACAGATGCAGACCATCGTGCCAGTATAAACCTTCATCTGTCCAGGTCTACCCCCAGTCCCCAATGAAGCCAAAACCCTGCGCTCTGCACCAGTTTTGCAACCATTCATTAAACTGCATGGTGTGTAGTACTCTATTCTCACCCCTGCCATGGACTGGCAGCACCTCTGAAAAGGTAACCACGCTTGCTACCTGTCTGAGGCCCCTCCCCAACTCCACAATTTCATCCTGCACTGCACTGATCCCATGCCTAGCTACGTCATTTGTCCCAAAGTGGACAATGATATCTAGTTCTCTCTCCTGTGATGCTGCTTCTGAAATCCTGAGGATTCGCTTCTTGTCCCTCCAAGACAAGAGTTGTAAGTGTTCCTTTAACTGTTGTGGGGACTTTCCCACCACTAGCCAGTCATCCAGATAAGGAAACACTGTGACACCTTGCCTCCAAAGTGTGCCACCACTACTGTCAGACACTCTGTGAACACCCATGGAGCTGAGGTGAGACCGAATGGCAGGGCTGAGAACTGATAGTGACCTGAAGAGAGTCTGAATCTGAGATGTTTTCTGTGAGACTCCCTTATCGGAATGTGGGAATAAGCATATTTTAGGTCCAGTGATGCCAGCCGGTCCCCTTTTTGGAGTGCTGGCAGAATTAGGCAGTGTCACCATTTTGAATTTTGGTTTTGTTAAGTGCCTGTTGAGGACACTTAGGACTAAGATAGGCCGCAACTCCCCATTTTTCTTTGGCGTAAGAAAATATCTTGAGAAAAGCCCTTTTCCCCTGTGCTGTGGAGGCACTGGTTCCACTGCTTTTAGCAGCAACAGGTTTCGAACCTCCTTCTCCAACAGCTTCCTCTCCAGAACAGAAGTTGGTTTGAAAGCTCTTGCTTTTAGAGAGGGGAAAGACTTGAAGTTTAGGGACAGTCCATAACCCAATAATCTCCATGACTCACTTGTCTGTGGTGATACTTTTCCATGCTCAGTCCCAATCCGTGTAGGGCTTTGTAGGTAAGAAGACGGACCTTGAAGCTGGTCCACCACTATATAGGCAGCGAGTGTGGATCGCACAGCACGGGAGTAATATGACTGGTACATAAAGTCCCAGTCAGTAATCATGCCGCAGCATTCTGCACCAGCTGCAAGTGGTGGACATCAATCCTGGAAGCCCCAGGTATAGGGAGTTGCAGTAGTCAAGGCCTGAGGTTACAGAGGCATGGATCAACGTGGGCAAATCATCAGACGAAACAAGGTGCTTAATTCTGGTGATGTTCCAAAGATGGCAAAAGGAAGATTTGCCGACTGCCGACACCTGTGCCCGCAGTGTCAGATCATTGTCAAATACCACCCCCAGGTTAGGCACCTGTTCAGAGGTGGGCAGCTGTACACCATCGTCCAGAGCCCGGAAGGTAACCCCATTACTGACCTCTCTATTCAGCACCCTGGGTCCACAACCAACACCTCAGTCTTCCCAGAATTCAATTTCAACCAGCTGGACTTCATCTAGCCATGGATTTTCACCAGACTGCTGTTAAACATCAAGACCGCATTGTCCTGGTTGGGTGCAAAAGACAGAGCTGTATATCATTTGCATAGCAGTGAAACTTCAGTTCATATGGTCTTATAATGTCTTAGAGGTGCAGCAAATACAATGCGAACAACATGGGGCACAGTACCGAGCCCCGAGGGGCCCCGCATGGCAGAGAGAATGGCTCAGAGGAAAATATCCCCGACACCACCCTCTGAAACCTGCTGGCTAGGAAAGAATGGAATCATCTGAGAACTGGACTAGCCAGTCCACAGATAACCCTCAGTTGCTTGAGCAGAACGCCATAGTTACAATGTCAAACGCTGAGGAGAGATCCAAAATCACCAAGATGGAGCAGTGCTTCTGGTCTCCTGCCATCAGGAGATCACTGAGCACCCAAACCAGAGCGGTCTCAGTACTATGTCTCTTCTGGAAACCTGACTGGAGAGAATCAAAGACATTGTGAATGGTGAAATGGTTCTTCAGTTGCAATGCAACCACTTTTTCAGTCACCTTCTCGATGAAGGGAAGGTTAGAGACAGGTCTGTAGTTTGCACAGATTTTTGGGTCTAAAAAGGCTTTCTTGACAAGCAGTGTCACCACTGCCTCTTTCAGGGAGCTAGGGAACTCTCCCAAGTCTAAGGAGCACCAAACAATCTCTGCAAGGACCGGGCCGATGGTCTCCAAGCACCCTAACAGGCGTGTAGGGCTTAACAGGCATCTTATTTATAAAAACTTGGTCATTGGTGGGTGCTCCAAATTTGCTGGTGTGATTCATTTTATGTGTAGATTGTGTAGCACCACTAATGAATGACCTTTAAGTGGGGTGCCTGATTTCTTCTTTTTTTATTTTAATAGGGAGCAGCAGTTTCTTTGGTGGGTGTTAACCCCATCATTTCAAGATACTCAGCCTCCTTCTCATCAACTATCACTTCTGTGGTAGAGATGTCTAGAGCATCAACAATTTTCCTGACAAAGGGAAAATGAGAAGAATCATCCTTAGAAGACCTGGGGGGAGAGCCAAACTCCTGTTCAGGGGACACCTCAAGCTCCACAGGCTCCCCTTCCCCCTCTTCACCATAGTTTTTCCTTGCTAGCAGGGAAGATTGAATGGAACCAGTAAGGGTCTGTACTGGGGGCCGTGGATCAGCAGGCAGCAGACCTTGCAAGGTTTGCAGAATTTTAAAAGCCTGTGCTATTTCCAAAGGAGAAGGCATGGCAGGCAGCACCACAGAAGTCCCCTTAGGCTGACCAGCAAGGGGGGGGTTGAGTGTGCTTTGTCTTTTTTGCTGGAACAGGAGAGCTAGCCGGTTCAGCCATTCTCTTTGTACCCGTATCGGGGTAGAAGTAATGGGAACTGTGGTTTCACCCACAGCCCCCGAGAGTGTGTATCGGCTGGTCAGAGCCAGAGGGATCCTTAGGAAGACGTACTTTCTTTTTTAACCTTTCCAGACGTTTTTCAAGCGTCTTCTCAGAGAAAGTTTTGCATACCTCACAATCTGCATTCAGATTGTCAAAACCAAGGCAGATGACACAAGAACTGTGTTTATCTGCCTTGGCAAAGACCTCTCCACACTCCGTGCAGTTTTTGAAACCGGGTTCACTGGTCTTTTTCTTCAGTTTTTCTGACATAGGCAAAACAGTAACTGCAATAAAACAGCAAACTTTTAAGAATTTTTAAAACAAATCTATCAGTTGCGGTTGGTTCAGGAGCCGATCGGAGAACCGATCGGAACCAGGAACTGATGAGAAAGTAACCAGGATTAGCGGTTCAGTAACCAAGAACTGCGGTTACACAAATTTAAGAAATTTTAAATTTTTTATGAGAAATAAAAGTAAATTAGGGAAAAAAAACAGCTAAAGCTAAAAAATTTCTCGGTTTCTCACCTGTTATACCGAATCATGACAACTGAGAAAAACAACGTAATTTAACTAAAAACACTTAACGGTTGTAAAATACACACTAGATAAGGGCAGCAGTTGAAAATAAAGAAAATTTATACTTACATTTTTTATTTTCTAGGTATTTGAAGGCAAGATGTTAAGGAGAAAATCTCCGAGCATCTAGTCTTGACAGGCAGAGAGAGAAATCCGAGGTTTAGAATGTAAGCAGTTGATAGGTGGCAGCATTTGAAAAAGTGGCACGGGCCAATGATTCTATCATTTGCATAACATTCCATCTCCGGGTAGATCTGTCTGAAAGGCACACTGCAGAAGAATTAGGAATATTGGAGTATTCCTGGGGTGAGAAAAAAAACAATGACTCACCATGGTAATGTTGTTTCTTCTAATGGAGTCATGCTGTATTCTGACTATATGCAGTTTGCCCCAACACTTGCACTGCTCTGGAGATGAGTTAACTCTATGCCAAACTGTAGAACACTGAGCTCGAGCTCGGTTTTCAAACCTCTGTCCCTGGTACATTTTAATGTAACTGTCAGATTCTTACGAGCACTATATTAAACAACCAATAGCTAAAGAAATTGCTTTTAAATTTTAGCCATAGGCAACAAAAACCTTGGGTCCAGAAATACTCAAGTTGAGAACCCAAGAAGAACCTTATGTAGATAGCGATAACAACAAAAACAATAACAATAACTCAAAAATACCCAACCTGGCCAGGAAGGGTAAGAAGGTGCACCTCGGGGATGCAACACTGTACCTGCCAACCCACATCCCAAAAACTAGGTTCTGAGAGGGGAGGCAGGGAGGAAGGTCAGAATACAGCAAGGCTCCATTAGAAGAAACATTACTATGGTGAGTAATTTTTTCTTCAAACTACATGAAGTCTTGCTGTATTCTGACTACATGCAGACTACCAAGCAGTCCCTCCCGGAGGAGGGGATACAGAACCTACTTTCGGAACAAGCTCTGCAGTACTGCTGTGCCAAACCTAGCATCACTTCTAGACTGGGTATCCAATTAGTAATACTTGGTGAATGTGTGTACTGTTTTCCAGGTGGCTGCTTTACAGATTTCTGACAGGAATATCCATAACAGCTGCCAAGCAGGCAGCCGTACCCCTGGTCAAGTGTGCCCTCAGGCCTTAGGGAAGCTCTTTTCCCAATTTTGTATCACAAAACCGAATGCAAGAAACAAATATCCACACAGTGACCTCACTTACAGGGGCACAATTAAATTAATTCGATATAAAACTTGTACAAAAACAAATAAAACTAACAAAAATGTTTTTTAATAATTTATATTATATATATATATATATATATATATATATATATGTGTGTGTATATTTTCAAACTTTTGCTTTTATTTTCTTTCTAATTACTTGGACCAGGTTATAAACTCGGCAGCTCAGCTGGAATGGATATTATTAACTGCAGGTACCGCAAAACACTTTTCAAAAAGGCAGCTATACATGATATAGGATGCTGTCCTACATGCTGGACCACTGGAGATCTAAAGGCTCAGCTCTGGGCAGCATGGGCAGAGGTTGCACCCCTCAAATTGCATGTTCAGGAGGAAATATGTTACAAGAACCACCCGCCATTTCCCCAACATCCAACTGAAGCACCTCGACTGCAGAGGGTAGTTGGTCCGGGAGGTTGGCAGGTGGTTAGAATAGACAAACTGGGTTCCCCATCACTCAGTGCTCACCAGCGTATCACTTCCACAAACCATGTAAAAACTACGAAGAGGTATCTGCCTTTATCTCCGAAACCAAACAAAGGGGCAGAGGATACAGCAGAGCAGGACACTGCAGCACAGGAGCTAGCGCAACAAAACTCGCCCAAAAAAGGAACAAAAAAAAAAATCCAAAACACTTCTGATTATATTTGACTTCATGATTCAGGGAGTTGATACCTACCTCTGGTTGGGGGTAATGGTCAGATGTCTCTCGGGTACATCAGCGTGGAGAGACAGTGACTGCATTGCTAAAATCGTGCAGGAAGCAGGAGAAAACATTGACGTCCTGGAACACATAGGGACTAATGATCTCTCCAGCTGATTAGTTGTGGAGACCAAGGAACACTTGACCAGGTTGGGAGACAAACTGTCATCCATTTTGTCTGGCATCTCCTTCTCTGAGATCCTGCCCATCTGGGAGAGGGGGCAGATGGACAGAAGGTCAGAAGAGGGGACATGGGGCACTAAACATGTGGCTCAAGGGCTGGTGCCAGGAAAAAGGACACACATTTGTAGGTAACTGGCAACAGTTTTGTGAGCAAAAGTTCTTTAAATTCAATGGACTGCATCTGACTAAGGAGGGAGTCAGTGCATTGGGGCAGAAGTTTGATGTCTTTGCATAATATTTAAACTAGCAAATGGGGAGGGGGTGCAGCACCCAATACATCGAACAGGAAGAACAACCCTCCTCCTCAGCTAGTGATCATATAGGAGTTCTGCTTCTTTGTAGTTCATCTGCATCACCAGGTAAGGAAAAAGGTCTGGCTCCCCATATGATGCGCAGGGGAAAAGACGGACCTCACCCTGCAACTAGTGCACCGAAATCTGGCCAATGGAAAATCATGTACACAAATGCCCACAGTCTGGGAAACAAGGTCCCAGACCTGGAGGCAGCAGTGATAGAGGCTAAACTGGACATAGTAGCCATTAGCGAGACATGGTTCACCAATAACCACACTTGGGAGATTTCAGTACCCGGCTATGTACTGGTCAGAAGAGACTGAGGTGCATAAGGGGGGAGTGGCACTTTATGTCAATAAAAATATCAAAGCTACAGAAAATCAGAATACATGGAAGGAGCCAGAAGAAATGTGGGCCACCATGGAAATAGGAAATGGGACAGCCATACGAACTGGGGTTGTCTACAGGCCTCTAGACCAGGGGGAGGACATAGACACGTTACTATTATAAGATATACAAAACATGACAGCTTAAGGGGAGGTTCTAATAATGGGGGACTCAACATGCCAGATGCAGATTGGTCAATACCAGCAGGAACATCTACCAGAACTAAACACATAGTGGATTTCCTACAGGGGGAGGGCCTCAAACACTTGGTACAACAACCCACAAGAGACAGGGCTATCCTGGATCTAGTACTGACTAATGGGGAAAGAATCACAGATCTCGTGGTAGAAGGTCATGTGGTGGCCAGTGACCATCACAAGGTATGGTACAATTTGGAGATTAGAACTAAATCATCCCATTCCAAGGCAAAAATATGGGACTTCAGAGG
Organism: Neoceratodus forsteri; assembly: GCA_016271365.2. NCBI lineage: Eukaryota > Metazoa > Chordata > Ceratodontiformes > Ceratodontidae > Neoceratodus > Neoceratodus forsteri. The sequence goes on from CM028133.1 coordinate 1,140,117,180, forward strand.
AGCTGACTTTGACAAGATGGCCAACATAGTTAAACTAGCCCTGGCAAGAGGAAATACAGGTGAGGGGGTACAGGCAAAACAGGGGGAAAGCATTAAAGATGCAATACTTGAAGCAACATCGCATTGTGTTAGGGAGAAAAGCAAAAGAAGGGGGAAACCACTTTGGTTCTCCAAAACAGCAGCAGAAAAGATCAGAGCAAAAAGGTTGGCCTTCAGGAAATATAAGGGAATGCAGCAGGATGAAGATAGGGAGGCATACCAAACTTCTCTAAAGGAAGCAGGGAAGGCAGTAAGGCAGGCATAGGCCCAAACTGATGAAACACTAGCATGAACAGTAAAAGAAGAAGACAAGGCTTTCTATAGATACATTAGTGAAAGGAGAAAGTCCTGAGAGGGTATTGCTAAGATCAAAAGGGATATGGGGAGTGTGTGAAGGAGGACCAAGAAAATGCATCTATCCTAAATAGATACTTCTGCTCAGTATTTACTGAGGAGAAGGGTACAACAGGGCTCACAGCTCAGCACCATGTACACAGGAGGGAGGGATGTGTACACAAGTCCCATCACAAAAGAAAGGGACCTACAAGCACTCACTAAGCTCAGGGTTGACAGGGCAACAGGACGTGATTCATACATCCCAGGGTACTAAAGGAGCTAAGGGTGGAACTAGCAGAGCCATTAGCAGAACTGTTTAGTGAGTCTCTGATCACAGGATGTGATGTAGACAGCCAGTTCTGAGTGCTGTATAATATTTTGTTAATATAAAATGTATTAATGACCATATCTGCTGAAAAATCTAATGCTCTAGGAGTGACCTTACCCCCCCCCCCCCAGTTTTCAGCTGACAGATGCAAGCTAAGAGAAATACTAACAGCATGTGTATCTCACACACTCAGTTTTTAGATACAATGTGTTACATGGCAGACCAGGAGCTAATTACAGAGTTGTTTAAGTTAACTTGGTTAAGAGGGAAATCATAAAAAAAAAGTTTATGATGTTGAAGAGAAAACCCAGGTTATTACACAGAGGTACAAGGTTGTAAATGCTCATATGAAGCCTGTGTGAGGAGGATACAGCATGGATAAAAAGAGATGTCATTTGAAACATGAGACATGCTGAAGGATTGCAAAATTGATACTTTGAAAAGACTACTTTTTTTATATATATATTTTTAAATACAATCTAACAGAGAAGGAGCTAGCTGACCTCACCAAAAAGAGGTTGTCCAATACAGCTGTTTAAGGAATACTCTGTTTTACTACACAGAGGCACATTTTTACCTAGGCTCTGACCAAGCAAGATCGGTGAGCACTTAAGCAAGTATTTAGAGACTAAGTACTGAAGTAGGAATTTGCACTGTTTGAACCTTGTTTCTTTTTAAAAGATTTGTATGTCTTTTGATATAAAAGTTCTGTATTTTGTGTTTCATGTATTTTTAACTATTTTAGTAAAATTATTTTTAGAACTTATTTGGTCTGTCTTTGACTTCTTTTTATTTTGTAAGAAAAGTACATGATTATTGCAGATACTAAACATAAGCTTGAATGATGGTACCAAACTGGAAAGAGAAGCGTCTTAAATCTGAGGTCTTTATTAAAGTTTTTAAGGGTTCATCTCTGTATACCTGGTTGGGTGCCCATAGACAAAGATATCTGGCCCCCGCTGAAGACAGATATATCTGAGCCTGTGCATTGGGCATGCTAGCAAGAGGTTAACAGTTTGAATCCCTCCAGAACTTGAGACCAAATGTTGATCCAAACTCACAAAACAGACAAGAGGGTTATCTTGTCTATTACACTGTTCACAAGACTGCGCTCAGAGGTTGGCACTTTGGGATTAGAGGGCCTGACCTGCTGAGTGGGATTGTGATACAGGAGAGGTCCCAGAAAACTGGAGACGGGCTCTTGTGATCCCACTCCACAAGAGTGGCAGCAGGGAACTACAGACCAGTCAGTCTTACCTCAGTAGTGGGCAGGATTATGGAGGCACTCCTTAAGGAAAGGACAGTGCAACACCTGGAATCCATAGGAGCACAGGATCCAAGACAGCATGGGTTTACAACAGGAAGGTCCTGTCAAACTAATCGTATAGATTTCTTTGACTGGGTAACCAGAGTGGTGGACCAAGGGGGGGGGGTGCAGTTCATGTCGTCTAGCTTGACTTCAGCAAAGATTTCAATACTTTTCAGATTGATTAATAAGCTGGGTAGGCTCAGGGTGGGTCAGAAGTCGGTCAACTGGGTGGCGGGCAGAAAACAAAGTGGTGGTAAATGGTATACAGTTAGAAGAGATGCAAGTCACAAGTGGGGTACCTCTAGTAGCAAAGAAAGTGAAAGCCAAAAATATTGCATTCAGGCAATACAAAAAGACACAGGCAGAAGGGGATGGGGAGAAGTACCAGGAGAAGCAGAGGGAGGCAGGGAGGTCAGTAAGGGAAGCCAAAGCTCAGACAGAAGAACACATTGCAAAATCAGTGGGTAGAGGGGACAAAACCTTTTATAGGTACATAAGTGAGAAAAGAAAGGCAAAGGGAGGGATAGTGAGACTGAAGGGAGAGGATGGGGCTGCGTGGAGGATGACAGCAGTAAAGCTGACACACTAAACAAGTATTTGTGCTCAGTCTTTACTAAGGAAGAGAGCGTAATGGGTCTGAAGGGAGTACAAGGGGTGAGAATGGTGCAGAAATGGACATAAGTCCCTTTACACGAGAAAGGGTCCTGAAGGAACTGGAAGTAATAAGAGTTGATAAAGCAATGGGGCCAGATGGGGTGCACCCCAAGGGCCTTAAAGAACTCAGAGAGGTGGTGGTGGCTGAACCTCTGGCTATCCTGTTTAGCCTATCACTGGAAACAGGGGAGGTACCCAAAGACTGGAGGAGGGCAGATGTAGTCCCCTTATACAAAAGTGGGAACAAAGAGAAAGTGGGGAACTACAGACCAGTCATCCTCACCTCGGTAGTGGGGAAGATCATGGAAGCACTACTGAAGGAGAGATTGGTGGAACATCTGGTTGTCAATGGACTGCAGCATCCAAGGCAGCATGGTTTCACCAGGGGGAGGTCATGTCAGACCAACCTCGTTGAATTTTCTGACTGGGTGACTAGGGGAGGTGGATCAGGGGAGGGCAGTGGACATGGCCTATCTGGACTTCAGCAAGGCCTTTGACACTGTGACACGTAGAAGACTATTACACAAACTGGGGAATACAGGTGTGGGCAGGACAGTGGTGTGGTGGGTAGGTAACTGGCTGGGCGGCAGGACACAGAGGGTGGTGGTAAACGGCAGTCACTCCACAGAGGGAAGAGTGACCAGTGGGGTGCCACAGGGGATCAGTGCTGGGACCGGTTCTATTCAACATCTTCATCAGTGACATTGCGCAGGACCTAGAAGGCAGAACTTCACTGTTCGCTGATGACACAAAGCTCTGTAACAGAGTAGACACACAAGAGGGTGTAGACAGAATGAGAGGGGTCCTGCAGAAACCTGAAGAATGGTCAGGGGTTTGGCAGTTGAAATTCTGTGCAAAGAAGTGCAAGATAATGAATATGGGGCACAAAAACCCTCGCACAGTATATAAGTTGTGGGGTGAGGATACAGCATGCACCAAGCAGGACAGGGATTTTGGGGTTATCATCTCTGATGACCTCAAGGTAGGGAAACAGTGTGACAAGGCAGCAGGTAAAGCAAATAGGATGCTGGGACGCATAGGCGGGGCATCACCAGTAGGAAAAGGGAGGTCATGATTCCACTATACAAGACACTAGTGAGGCCCCACCTGGAGTACAGTGTACAGTTCTGGAGACCTTACCTACGTAAAGACATAGACCGGGTAGAGAAGGTTCAGAGGAGGGCTACAAGGATGGTACATGGATTGCTTCACAAGCCCTATGAGGACAGGTTGAAGGAATTGAATATGTACTCCCTGGAGGAGAGGAGGGAGGGAGAGAGAGAGAGGAGGGACCTGATAGAGACATACAGGTATCTTACAGGGAGGAACAGGGTGCAATAATACACTAATTTAAGTGAAAAAGATGTTCTAGGACTAGAGGGCATGGGATGAAGTTGGAGGGAGGATGATTCAGAGGAAATGTGAGGAAGAATTTCTTCACAGAACGGGTGGTGGACAAGTGGAACACCCTGCCTGAGGAAGTGGTGGGGGCTGAAATAATCACGAGATTTAAGAATGCATGGGATAGACAAAGGAATTCTGGAGGTCAGGGGTAAGGGGCAACAGAGGTCTAGAAAAACATAAACTGAAGTTACAGACTGAAATGGACAGACTAGGTGGACCATAGGCCCTTATCTGCCGTCACTGTCTGTGTATCCATTTACCTCAGGGATTAGTCCTGGGGCTAGTCCTCTTCAATATATTCATCAGTGACATTGCAGATGGACTGGCGGGTAAGGTTTGCCTGTTTGCAGATGACACCAAGATCTGCAACAGAGTAGATGATCTAGATGGGGTGGGCAGAATGAGAAGAGATCTGGAAAAACTGGCAAAATGGTCGGAAGAGTGGCAATGGGGGTTTAACGCAAAGAAGTGGAAGATCATGTGGAGTCAAAAACAGTGGTTGAATTCAAGCATGCATGGGACAGCCATAAGGCAATTCTAGGGGGTTGGGGTAGAGAAAAGTAGGCTGCTGGTTAACTAGGATCTACAGCTTATCCATTAGGTAGGGAAATGGGCAGACTGGGTGGGCCAAGCGGTCCTTATCTGCCGTCAAATTCTATGTTTCTATGTTAATCCAAAAGGTACTAGATCTTTTCGTGGCAGCTTTAACTTTCCCATCTCACCATAAGTGAGAAACAACTGGGTAGACTCCTTCCTGTGGCCCTTAGTATACTCTATAAAATAGCTTAGTGCCCTTTGCACAACCAGACTGTGCAATCTTCTCTCACCTGAAGAAGAATGGTCAATGAAAAATACAGGCAAAGTCATAGAATAGTTAAGATGAAAATCCGAAACCACCTTAGGAAGGAAGTTTCTATTTGTTCTAAGGATCACCTTATCCTTGTGAAAGGAAATAAAGTCAGGTTCCACTGACAAAGCCTTCAATTCACTGATCCTCCTGGCAGAAGTAATGGCTACCAGGACAACAGTCTCCCAAGTCAAGTACTTTAGCTCAGCTGAGGATAAAGGTTAGAAAGGGAGCTGCATAAGTTGTGGAATGCAGATATTCAGGTCCCAAGCAGGAGTAGGCTCCTTAAAGGGAGGGTTGATATGAACCAAACCCTTGAAGAACTTACTAAACAAACGATGAGAAGCCAGAGAAAGAACCTTTCCTGCTGAGAGAAACAGACACAGCTGCTAAATGAACTTTAAGAGTAGCCGGCCTGAGGCCTATGTTATTCAGATGACCCAAATAATCTAAGGCTACAGCAATGCCAGCCATATCTGGTTGAATATTTCTCTGGGAATACCAAATAGTAAATCTTTTCCATTTGGAGCTGTTAGTCTTTCTAGTGGAAAGCTTCCTGGAAACTTTGAGAATATCCAGAACACCTTGAGAAAGGTGTAAGCCTGCATATTCTAACTCTTCAAGAGCCAAGCTTTGAGTCTGAGGGACTGAAGATTGGGGTACCAAATCCTCCCTTGAGAGGAGGACAGGAGGTCGTGCCTCCTGGTCAGAAACAGAGGAAGTGTTACTGAAAGAGACAACAGTACCGGATACCATGGTTGTCTGGCCCAGTCCGGGGCCACCAGAATCACTGTGCAGGGCTGAGACCTGATTTTCATCAGTACTCTGAATATCGGAGGAAAGGCATAAAGAAACCTGCCCATCCAGTTTAACAGGAGAGCATCTAGGGGAACAGATCCCAGGACTGGAGGTCTGCAACAGAACAGAGGAAGTCGGTGATTGTCCAGGGCTGTAAAGAGCACCATCTATGGAATGCCCCACCTCTTGAAAATAATCTGAACATCATACTGATTCAGGGCCCATTCGTGGTGACCCTGTGAAATCCTGCTGAGGGCGTCTGCCAGCACATTATCCTTCCCTAGAAGACGTACTGCTACCAAGGAAGTCTGGAAGGAGTAAGACAACAACGATATCTCCATGGCTTCTATGCACAAGGCCATGGACTGAGTGCCCCCTTGCTGGTTTATGTACCACATGGTGGTGGTGTTGTCTGTCCTGACTAGCACCACTTTCCCCTGAATGGACTCTGAAAAAGCCTGAAGAGCTAGGAGCACAGCTCTGAGCTCCAGAAGACTGATATGAAGAAGGCAATCTTGTTGAGACCAAGTGCCCTGTGCAGAGAGGTCTCCCGGATGGGCTCCCCAACAATAGGAGGGAAGCATCTGTGGTGAGAACAACTGAGGGTGTCTGATGCAGAAATGGGACATCCTGCCTGAGATTGTCCTCCTCCAGCCACTATTGGAAAGCCTGGACAAGGGTCAGAGACACTGGAACTAGTTTGGTGAGAGGATCCTTCCTCTGAGACCAGAAGGACCTGAAATGGAACTCAGTTTCTCATCTGGAACCTGGCTCCTTTTACCACTGCAGTTGAAGCTGCCATGTGGCCTAGAAGCTGGAGAAAATGTCTGGCTGGATGAGAAACCAAAGGTTTGAAAGAAAAAGCCAGACCTATAAGGGCCTTTACACTTGAGGAAGGTAGAAAGGCTATTGCCTTAAGGGTGTCCAGCTTCTCACCTTTATAGGGGTAGAGCTGAACAGGTTCCAGAACTGATTTGACTAGATTGAGAAGAAATCCGAGAGAACCCAGAAGCCTCTGGATAACAGCCAGAGATGACTTCACTTGGTCTGATGATTGGCCTACAATGAGCCAGTTGTCTAGGTAATGAAACACTGAAATGCACTACCTTCTGAGGAAGGCTACCACAACTGCCAGACATTTTGTGAACACCCTTGGTACAAATGTCAGGCCAAAGGGCATTGCTGTGAACTGGCAGTGCTATGAAGGCAACTCAAACCTGAGGTACTTTTTGTGGGAGCACCTGATGGGGATGTGGAAATTGGCATCCCTGAGGTCCAGGGAGGCTAACCAGTCTCCTGGCCTCAGAGAGGGAAGAATGATTCCCAAAGTCACCATTTTAAACTTTGGTTTTGTGATGTGTTTGTTCAGATATCTTAGGTCTAGGATGGGTCGCCATTCCCCTGTCTTTTTTGGGGTAAGGAAGTATCTTAATACAATCCTTTTCCTCTGTGAGGTAGAGGTACCTGTTCCACAGCCCTTAGGAGCAGCAACTGACAAACCTCTGCCTCTAGAGCAACTGTTTCCATTGGGGAGGCAGGTTTGAAAGACCTCGCTCTGATTTTGGGAAATCTTTTGAAACTGAGAGCAAGTCCCTGGCTTACTACTTCCAGAACCAACTTGTCTGAAGTGACAGACTTCTAAGCCTGGAAAAAAAAGCCACCCTGCCCCCCCCCACTGGAACTGAGGAGGTGACCCAGTCTGACACATCAGGGCATCCATTTGGCAGAGTCCCTAGGGCTGAAAAGAGGATGCAGCCCTGCTCATCCCCCTTCGGCCTCTCCCTTTAAAATAAACCCTCCGCTGAAAAGAGGAGAAAGCTTGGGCTTGGTAAAAAGGCCTCTGAAAAGTCCTGCCCCTGCCCACCCTAGACTGTTGCGTTTGAGAAGTGGCCTGCTTCTCCTTGGCCACTGCATTCCTGTAGGTGGTCATGTATTTATCCATTTTCCTCATGCATGACTGTCAGCTCCCCAACAGAGAATTATCTGTGACAGGGAAATCCATGGCTTTGGCCTGGGTATCCTGTGAGACGCTAGTACATCTGAGCCAAGCAAACCTCCGCAAGGAGACAGATGTAGCCATGACTCTTGATGCCACATCACTGGAGTCCACAGCAGCATGGAATTGTACCTTGGATGCCTCTATGCCATCCACAGCCACCTGCTCCAGCTCCTTGGCTAGATGGGGAGAGGCACTTTTAGCTAGCTCCAGAAATGAAAATTACGCATCACCATAATTCTTGATCTTCTCTTGTATCTTCACCATTCATTACTGCTTGGGTAGTGCGGAGAGTGCGCACCGCTATGGGAGTTTTTTTTTTTAGTTGGGTCCAACGGCGCCGCCCTCGAGTGCGATGTACTGTGTCATGCACGAGGGGCAGCCATTGGGTGCCGCAGACTCCTCCTCTATCTCAGTTCTGGTAGCCGGAGAGGCGAAAATAAAGGGTAAAAACGAAAGCGAGGCAAGAGAGCCGAGGGACAGAAAAACTAAAGGATATAAAGTGAAAAAGGTATAAGCCAGTAGAGGATAGACAGAGGAGAGAGAATACCTACCTAAAGGACCCCAGGGCCTCCTTTCCGAGGCGGCTCTAGGGGAGGAACAGAGAGAGAGAGAGAGAAAGAAAAAAGAAGAAGAGAAGTGGCCTGCTTCTCCTTGGCCACTGCATTCCTGTAGGTGGTCATGTATTTATCCATTTTCCTCATGCATGACTGTCAGCTCCCCAACAGAGAATTATCTGTGACAGGGAAATCCATGGCTTTGGCCTGGGTATCCTGTGAGACGGAGGGTGGCCCTGCAGGGGGACCTGGAGGCTCTGGAAAGATGGTCTAGAAAGTGAAAGCTGAGGTTTAATGCAGGGAAATGCAAGGTACTCCACCTGGGGGCCAGAAACCCAGGCCAAGTGTACACCCTGGGGGGGGAAATACTACAAGTCTCAATGGCTGAGAGGGACCTGGGGGTGGTGGTGGATGTCAAGATGAACAACTCTGAGACTTGTAGGAGGGCAGCAGCCAAGGCCAACAGGATGCTGGGATGCATCACTAGGGGGATCACATCCAGAAGGAGGGAAGTGATACTCCCTCTGTATAACTGCTTGGTGAGGCCGCACCTGGAGTACTGCGTGCAGTTTTGGAGGCCACACTTAAAGAGGGACATTAACCTCCTGGAGAGGGTCCAGAGGAGGGCAACCAAAATGATTTGGGGCTTGGGGGACAGGACCTATGAGGAGAGGCTCGAAGAGCTAAATATGTACACTTTGGAAGAGAGAAGGGACCGGGGGGACATGATAGAGGTCTTCAGGTACATGAAGAGAGGGTAAATAGGGAGGAACAGTGAGGGTGCTTCAAGGAAGGAGGAAGGGGCCACTAGAGGGCATGGGTGAAACTGGAGGGGAAGATTCAGGGGAGAAAGAAGGAGGTGCTACTTCACTGAGAGGGTGGTAGAGCCATGGAATGCACTACCTAGGAGGCTGGTGGAGGCAGAGACAGTGGAGGGGTTCAAGAGGGGGTGGGACAGGTACAGGGGAAGGGTGCAGGAAGCAAAATCCAATGCAGCAAGAATATCCGGAACTGGGAAGGGAGAAGCCAGAGAAGGCGAGGGGGACAGCAAGGTCAGCACCCAGGGTGGGGGCTGACCAAACTAGCAGACACGAAAGACCATTAGGCCTATTCTGCTGGCATTTTAGTATGTTTAGTATGTTGAGAGGGAGAACAGTGCCCATCGAGCATTGGTTGAGAGGCTTATAAGCTTGAAACTAACAAGGGAGCAAGAATCCCAGTTGCTAGGACTGAGGGGAGGTTCAACCGAACCACCTGAACAGATCCAAATGAGGGCAACATCTCTGAACTCTCAACATGCCAAATCTCTACATCCTAGCTGAGGGCTGATGGACTGCCCAGGCAGAACATGTTCCGGGAACAGCACCCATCCAGGAAGGGGATTAAGTCTCTTAGCACCCTGTTAAGTGCTAACACAGCAGTGTATGGGAAAAAATTATGCCTTTCTGAAGGCAGCTTTGTATGAAGGATAGAGTGGGAATTCAATCAGACTACCTAAGGCAAGGCAAAGCAGACGCTCAAGGCTGACAAGCAGCAGCTAGAATGAGCTCAAAGATAATACCTGCCAGGGGGATTCTAAATTTGCTGAGGTCAAGTTAGAGCATGGTCTCTTAAGCTGTGAAACTGCATAACCTGAAGAAGGTATTTAGAAGTCGCACCCTAAGGGCGGTCAGAAAGAGTTCCCTCAGAATAAGAGAAAAGTACAACCGTGCTCATTCCTCTTACCTTGAGGAAAAAAGGGGCCATTCAAAAGAATGGAAAAACAGAAAAATGTATTTATTTATTTTTTTGGCATAAAGGCCAAAGGAAGGAAGAGAAACAAGATGGGAGGGGGAGAAGTCCACAGAAGGAGGCCACTGAGGGGAAGGTGGGTGGGTATCAGTAATGAATAGTGAAGATACAAGAGAAGATCAAGAATTACGGTAGGTATGTAATTTTCATATCTTCCCTTGTCAATCTTCACCATTCATTACTGCTTGGGTGAGTACCAAGCCCCCCCCTTAAAAAAAAAAAAAGAGGGGTAGAACCCTGAAGGAACAAGATCCCCAGCCTCCTGTTGGTGAGAAACAGAAGGGGAAGACCCTGAGCTAATCTTAGAGAGAAGCCTATGGGGGAGAAGAGCTAGGAGGTGCCCCCCCAAGGACGGGGAGATGGAGGAAGCCCCTGCAGTAATCTCCTAGCTCTGGAGGAAAAGAGACAGATCCCCTGGAAAATGGAGCAAATCACCCTACGCCGGGCCAGGGGTGACAACCTTGATAGACGAAGCCATGCCGTCCGTCTAATGCAGATCGCTGTCCCTGGAAGCCACCTCATTGGCGTCATAAGATGCCCTTGCTTGGTGTCTTGCCAGCTCCAGGCCTATAGCAGAGAGGGCAATAGCTTGTCTGGTTTGCTCCATATCAGGCATTGATGCTAAGATCCGAGACAGCATCGACCACAAATGCCTACTGTAGGCAGCGTGATGAGCCTGATGAGATGCAATGCAAGCCATCGCACGAGAGGAAGAGAACACTCTCTCTCCGCCCCCACCAGTCGAATTGTAGGGAATCCGAATCCGGTGGACGGTCGTGCACCAGGCGGTGGCACCCGGAGGGAGTCTCTAGGTACACTAAACCCGAGGGCGGGTTGGGGAGAGTACCCAAGGATTCCGAAGGGGCACAATACCTTCTGCCGACAGTCTGCCGGGCTGGAGAGGAAGGGCGGCTGGCGCATCGCCAGGAACGGATAGATACCTCCTGGAAGCGGATAGGCCAGGAAGGTACCACCAGGTGCTGGGCACCGAATCCACCAAGGAATCCACGCGTCTCCCGCTCGGTATTGTCTCGCCTAACGTAAGAGATTCGAAGGTCTCTCACCATCCTCGAAAGGAATCGCTGATATTCAGTAAAATCAGCATCGGAGGAGATATGAGCAGAGGGTTCCTCTCCCTCAGAGGAGGGAGACGAGGATGATGGAGAGCTCGAGTGTCCAGAGGATTCTTGCGGCGGTGGGGATAGGCGAAAGATCCGATCATTCATACACCTGACATATGAGGGGAAGGCCGCTGCAGAACCTCTGAACTGCTCCCAGGATAACGGGCCTGTAGGACCGACACGCATGGAAGAGTGGGGGGTGGCTGCAGAGGAATGGGTGATGGGCACCTACAAAGAGGCAACTGTCCTCTGCTAGGGCTCTGAAATCCGGAGAACGGAGCCCGAGCTGGCGGGATCCCGGAAAACAGACCAGGTTGCAAAACGGAACCCTGGGGATGCGAAGCCTGGAAGAGCCCAGAAGGGGATACTCCCCTGTGACGAACCTGGGACTGCATGGATCCAGAAGGGCAGCCCGCAGCAACGCCACCGGAGGGGACCCCGTGGTCCAAGAGAGAAAGGTGGGGCCCAGTGCTATGGCTCCTAGCCACCCCCGAGGGGTGGCCGACAGAGACGCGGACGCCGCACCCCACCCCGACTCGGACCCAAGAGCGCCTCCTCCTTGGACCCCAGTGTTCTCCACCCCAAGTGGCTGCAGCAGTACCAGGGGGGTAGCTGCCACGAGCCCCCCAGGAGAGAGAGTCCCTCCCTCCGCCCCCACTCCATCGCCCCCCCAGGGACCCAAGAGCACCCTTAGCCCAGGGGCCCTCAGGGGAGGACAGCAGCGGAGACAACGGAAGAGGCCCGCCGGGCCGCCTAGCACAACATGCCACCGGGGACCCCGACTTCCAAGAGTCAGGTTGCCAGGACGGGTCCATGTCAGAGTCATCAGCCTCCGAAGAGGAAGAGACCAGCAGGACCACAATACTAGCGACCCCGGGGGTTCCCGGAGCAATGGCACCACGAACAGCACCAGTGCCAGAGGCGGCACCAGACAACCTCGGCCCACCCACACCCGCTAAGCCCAGTCCCTGCTCCCCATCGGCGCCGGCTAGGCCCACAGCGCCACCCTCGGTGCTGGAACCCAACCTGGCACCGCCAGGAGAGTGAACCAGGCCTGCAGCGCCACGAGCGGCGCCGAAGGCCAGAGCAGCGCCACCAATGGTGCCATCTCGATCACCAGTGCCGGGATCCGAAACGGCGCTGGAGAGCGGCATCAAGGGTCCACCGGTGCTGGGCCCAGCAGGCGTGGACCCCGACACTGGAGGAGCCTGCATCTCCGAGGCGGGTCTCTGGGCCGCGAGATTTCACGACGTTCGACAGTCGCAAAGAAGCTCTTCGGGCAAGAGAAGAGGAGGAAGCTTCCTCCCACGGACCGAGTAGCCCCGAGAGGGACCTGGAGGAAGGCCTAGAGACCTTACCTGGGAGTCCCTGGAGCGACGCCATCCCCTGAAGGTCGGCGGGGCCTTGCCGATCTTGAACACGCGGACTTCGAGGACACGACGTTCCATGGAGAAACAGGCGTCACATGTGTCCATATCGTGGTTGGGTCCCAGGCAACGGAGACAGACATCATGCCGATCTGTGACGGAGAAATGCCGGCCACAGGAGCACCGACGCATAGGGGCATGGCCCGCCTTCGATTTACATTTTGCCCCCGAACCTGACATGATGCGAACTAAATAAGGACAAAAATAGTAAAGCACTCGGCGCCGTCGACAGAAATAAAAGAACGGTCTTACCGGGAGACGGCGTCGAGCGAGTAATTTGGAGAAAGTGAGGAGTCTTGTGACGCAGAATACGCTTCAACTACCACTCAGCAGGTGCAGCCTCGATGGTGGGAGAAACAGAACTGAGATAGAGGAGGTCTGCAGCACCTAACGGCCACCTGGCGTGTGGCCTTGGCACGTCACCTTCGAGGCGGCGCCATTGGGCCGACAAAAAAAAAAAAAAAACTCCCAGAGCGGGTGCGGCCTGGCGCACCCAAGCAGTAATGAATGGTGAAGACTGACAAGGGAAGATCTGTATCCCACCTAGATTTCTGGTATGTAGTAGCATAAGTCATATAAGAAGCTTGTCCAAGTCCCAAGGAAGATGCCAAGTACTGTTTCTTTGCCACGGCATCTACCTTCCTAGAATCCTTATCGGGGGGGTTGGGGTGATGCCAAGGGGATATTAGCCTTGTCACAGGCTGCAGCCTACACTACCCCAACATGGCTGCAATGGGAATATAGGAATTCCATCCCAGAACCTGACAACATGTACCTCTTGTCAAAGGGAGGATTGACATGGACCAAGCATTTGATGAATTTCTTGAAAACTGGATGAGAAGCTAGGGAAGAGCCCTTACCAGCCGAAAGGAAGGCAGACACAACTGCCAAATGCACTTTAAGAGTAGTAGACCGGAGGCCTAAACTGTTAAGATGTACCAAATAGTCCAAAACAGTGACAATATCAGCCAGCTCTGGCTTAATATGCCTACCGGAACACCAGAACCCAAATCTTTTCCATTTGGAGTTATAAGTCTTCCCAGTAGCAGGCTTCCTGCTAACTTTTAAAATATCCAAAACTGATTGGGAAAGATGCAAACTTGCATATTCTAGCTCTTCAAGAGCCAGGCTTTGAGCCTGAGAGTCTGAAGGTTGGGGTACAGAATTCTCCCCTGGGAGGAGGTGAGGAGATTGTGTTGTCTGGGAATACACAAGGGCAGTGTTACTGACAGTGACAACAGTAGAGGATACCAAGGCTGTCTGGCCCAGTCTGGAGCCACCAGAATCACCTTGCAAGGATGAGACCTGATTTTTATCAGGACCCTGAATATCAGAGGAAAAGGAGGAAATGCATACAGAAACCTGCTGTCCAATTTAGTAGAAGAGCATCCTGAGGAACAGGACCCAGAAGGGGTGGTCTGCAACAATAAAGAGGAAGCTGATGATTGTCCGGGGCTGCAAAGAGATCTATTTCTGGGGTTCCCCATCTCCTAAAATGACTTGAAGAATGACAGGGTTCAGGGTCCATTCGTGGTGACCCTGAGAAATCCTGCTGAGAGCATCTGCTAGAATGTTGTCCTTCCCTGGGAGATGCACAACCATTACAGAAACCTGAAGGGAATAAGCTAGAGACCACATTTTCATGGTCTCTGTGCACATGGCTGAGGACTGAGTGCCTCCATGTTTGTTGACGTACCACATGGTTATTGTATTGTCTGTTCTGATTTGCACCACTTTCCCTTGGACAACCATTGAGAATGTCTGAAGTGCTAGGAAGACAGCTCTTAATTCGAGAAGATTTATGTGCAGAAGGGACTCCTGGTGTGACCAAGTTTCCTGAGCTGTAAGATGATCTAGGTGGGCCCCCCCACCCCAACAGGGAGGCATCTGTGGTGAGAATTACAGAAGGGACCTGACTGATAAAGGGGACCGATTGTCTGCTTCCAACCACCACTGAAGGGCCTGGACCAAGGTTTTGGAGACTGGAAGCAGTTTGGAGAGAGGGTCCTTATTCTGAGACCAGTAAGATCTGAGATGAAACTGAATATCTCTCATCTGAAATCTTGCTCCCTGAACTACTGCTATGGAAGCTTCTACGTGGCCCAGCAGCTGTAGAAAGTGTCTGGCTGGACGAGACACTAGAGGATGAAGAGAGGAGGCCAGAGTGACCAATGACTGAACCCTTGTGAGAGGAAGAAATGCTCTTGCCTGAATTGTATCTATTTCCACCCCTATGAAGTTGAGAAGCTGAGCTGGCTCTAGAACAGACTTCTCTAAATTTAGAATGAAGCCCAAGGATTCTAGAAGTCTTTGGCTGACCTCTAAAGCAGACATGACTTGGCCTGATGACTGGCCCACTAGGAGCCAGTCGTCCAGATATGGGAACAGAAGGATGCCCCTGGATGCCCTTGGAGCAGATGTTAGGCCGAAGGGCATGGCCTTGAATTGATAATGGATTCAGGGCAACTCAAACCTGAGGTACTTTCTGTGGGAATGTCTGCTAGGTATGTGGAAGTAGGAATCCTTGAGATCCAGGGAGACTAGCCAGTCTCCTGGTCTCAGAGAGGGAAGAATTACTCTCAGAGTCGCCATTTTGAACTTTGGTTTTGTCAAATGTTTGTTTAAGTACCTTAAATCCAATATGGGTCGCCACTCCCCTGTCTTTTTGGGGGTAAGGAAGTATCTTGAATACAGTCCTTTTCCCCTGTGACAAAGATGTACCTTCTCTACTGCTTGCAGAAGAGAGGAGTCTTCTGAGTCTAAGGCCTTTGTCTCCAAGGGAGAGGGAGGACTGAAGGACCTTGCTCTCATTCTTGGGAACCTTTTGAAACAGAGCAAATCCCTGGCTCACTACTTCCAGGACCCATTTGTCTGAAGTAATAGACTCCCAGGCCTGGGGGTAGTGAGCTAGCCTGCCCCTACCGGGATAGGGATGGCAACCCTGATTGACACCTCAGGGTGTCTGCTTGGCAAGGGGCTTGGACTGAGTAGCTGATGGGGTCCTAGTTATCCCATGTCCACCTCTTCCCCTAAAGAACCCCCTCTGCTGAAAAGAAGAGGAGGAGGCCTGAGCTTGGTAAAAAGCCTGTGAAAAGGCCTGCCCCTGCCCCTAAACTGCTGCCTCTGAGGAGTGCTCTGCTTCTCTTTGGCTGCAGCACTTCTATAGGTGGTCCTGTACTCGTCCTTTTTTTCATGTAATTCTCGGTTTGATCACCAAAGACAGAATTACCAGTTACAGGAAAATCCATGGCCTTAGCCTGGGTATCTTGTGAGGGCGTGGTACAGCTAAGCCAAGCACATCTCCTCATGGAGATAGATGTAGTCAAGACCCTGGAATGAACATCATTGGAATCAACAGCAGCGTGGAACTGCACCTTAGATGCCTCTATACCATTTGCAGCCACCTGCTCCAGCTACTTGGCTAGCTGGGGAAGGGCATCATTAGCCAGTTCCAGAACCGTATCCCACAAAGATTTCTGGTACCTGGTTGTATATGCCATGTAATTAGATTGATGCCAAGTACTGTTTCTTGACATGGCATCCACATTCCTGGAATCCTTATCTGGGGGGTGAGATGCCAGGGGAATATTAGCCTTGTCACAGGCCGCAGTTTGCACTACCCCAACATGGCTGCTATGTATTGAAAGGAATTCTGTGCCAGGACTTGATAAGGCATACCTCCTGTCCATTCTTTTATACACAGGAGGAATGAATGTGGGAAACTGTATGATTTTCTGTGTCTGTTTCCCCAAGGATTTGTGCAAAGGGATAGACACTCTCTTTGACTCTGGAACATCCATCATCTCCAAATATTCAGGTTCCTCCTGATCCTGATCAGTCTCTTCCATAGGAAGCTGAAGAGTCTCAGCCACTTTCTTGTAAAACAAGAAATGGGAAGGGGACTCAGAAAGCCTGGGAGGAGAAGCCTGAGAAGGCCTGTCTGGGAAGATGTCAGGCTCTACTGGCTCATCTAGGCCCTCACATTGTTGTTGTTCATATTCTTCATCCTCCTCCCAATCGCCCTCATAGTATGCCTCAGGATCTATATCCGAAGCAAATACTTCCGACCGAACCGATCAGCTCTGAACTGATGCCGGTTTGGTCCGAACCAGGCAAAGCGATTGAACTACTGAAATCGCTTTCGCTATCTCATCAGCGGTCGGACCATGGGGAGCTGGATCTGAACCGGCCGATTTTTCTCTTACTTTTACTCGAAACCGATTCCACAGAATCAGCTCTCCGTTTGCCCGAAAAGGTATTGCCCAGGTCAGTGGGCACCTCTTCAGGTTCAGCCACAACTGAACCGGGCTGGCCATCCGGGTCAGCGGGCTTCTCGGCCGGCCTCTCCCTCAGCCTACTCAAACGTTTATCCAGAGTGGCTTTGGGAAAGTTCTTCCATATTTGGCAGTCTTCCTTGAGGTGGTCAAACCCCAGACAACACCACACACACACACACACACACACACACACACACACACGTGAGGGTCGGCCTTAGCAAAGGCCTCCTTACACTCAGTACAGTGCTGAAACCCAGTGGGTCCGGTTTTCTTCTTGGGTTTCTCAGACATGTCTTCAACCAAAAATCACCTTACACAGTGGTTAAGCCAGGCGATTACACACTTAATGGTTCCAACATGTCACGGGTAGGTTAAATAAATCCTTAAATATCGGATTTTTTTTAGGAACCGATAAGTACCGGAAAAACCACACACACAAGTATAATATACAATAAAAAAAGATCAGCTTCGGTTCTCAACCGGACCAACCGGCAAAGAACCAAAAATAAAAAATGTCTTAGCCAAAACCCAGTAAATAACCACTACCTACAACTACCACTTACTGGTACTGAGACAGAGGCAAGAATACCAAAATACTGAAACGGTTTGAAAAAAAATGACAGATTCGAACTGGATCGAACCGAAGCGCAGGAGGGATCTCCGGAGCAACTTCACAGTAAGGCGGAGTAAAGATTCTGACGGTTACACTTCAGAGTACCACAGACAGAGGTTTGAAAACCGAGCTCGAGCTCAACATTCTATGCCTTTGCATAGAGTTAACCCTTTACTCTCTGGAGCAGTTCAAGTGCTGTGGCTAACTGCATATAGTCAGAATACAGCAAGACTTCATGTTGTTTGAATGAGGTACTGTTAAATACTAACAAGTCTGAAACCTTGGAACACACAGTGTAACCTTTGGAGCCAGAAACATTTCATAGACAAGCCATTCTGTGTTAGTGTACAGTTCTAACATAGGAAGAAGCCAGCAGAAGAGAGCCATTTGGTCTATCAAGTCTGCTCGTACTGCAAGGTCCACAGCTTGAGCTAATATCCCTGTCCTCCTGCCCCACTCCTCTCATCCTCCCTACCCATGATCTTTACCTTTCCCCTATGCCTATCCCAGCCTCTCTTAAAGCTGCCCACTGTCTTAAACAAGATCTCTTCTGGCAGAGCATTCCAAGTGTCCACCACCCTCTCTATGAAGAAGTGCTTCCTGACCTCTCTCCTAAACCTCCCACCCTCCAGCTTAAGACTGTGCCCTCTCGTGTTATGGTTGCCACTCAGCTTAATAAGACTCTCTTTATCAACCTTATTTGTTCCTTTCAAGTACCTGAAGGTCACAATCATGTCTCCTCTCTCTGTCCTGTCTTCCTGGGAGTACATGTTCAGTGCCGTCTGTGACACTTAGACAGCTGATTCTGATCACTGTATGATTTCTGTAAAATAAAAATGTAGTGACACTGTCTGTCATGAGAAATCCTGTGCTCCTGGGATAACCCCCCCCCCCCAAGGTTTCAGCTACAAGATGTTAACCTGAAAACCAGTAGATAATTAAAGACTAAAAGAGACATAAATTAAGGATCTCCTGTTTATCTGGCTTAATTGTAGCTGCCAGCTGGCAGGATAGAGATCATAAACTTTTATGATGTTTAGAGGAATAAACCAGGTTATGTCACTTTGGTGCCAAGTCACAAATGTCTGATGTTGGTGAAGGGCAGGAAGAGACACTAGATCAAAGGGGCATATGGGGAAATGAGTTTTTGCTGATGTCACCTTATTTAACTTACCTTTTGAATGATAAGACATCCTGGTTGTATAATTTTTAATAAACAGAGGAGGAGCTGGGTGACATCATGGAGAAGGCAGGTTCAAGACAGTTTTTTAATTATGCTGTGACTGACCTTTAGTTATACAGCTTAAGAAGAAACATCTACTCTAGCACTGTTAGAAGATATACATTAGACAGATAAGTCTAATTGTCTGGTGGTAGGAATTTGCACTTTTTAAACCTTATTGTTTTAAGTGATTGTATGCCTTGATCTATTGCTTTGTATTTACATTTTAAATTTGTTTTAATCTATTTTAAAGTAAACCTATATTTTAAAGAGACTACTTTGTGTACCTTCGAAATTCTTTCTTTGACAAGTGAAGCATATATATGGTTAAAGTTGACACTGTGCAAAGCTTTATGGTAATACCAAACTGAAAAGAAGTGCAAGGTAATGCACCTGGGAAACAAAAACCCAGGGCAAGAGTACACAGTCGGGGGTGAAATACTGACAACAGTAAAAATGGAAAGGGACCTGGGGGTAATTATATCAGATGACCTAAAGGTGGGCAAGCAATGTGAGAAGGCAGTAAGGAAGGCTGGGGGGATACTGGGATGCCTAGGGAAAGGCATCAATAGTAGAAAACAGGAAGCGGTTATCCCTCTCTACAGACAGTTGGTGAGACCCCATCTCCGCAAAGACATAGACAGAGTGGAGGTTGTCCAGAGGAGGGCAACCAAAATGGTGCAGGGTCTGCACCAGAAGATATACAAAGAAAGACTAAAGGAGCTTAATATGTATACCCTTGAGGAAAGGAGGGAGAGAGATGGGACATGACAGAAACTTTCAAGTACCTCAAGGGAATCAACAAAGTCCAAGAGGGTGGCATCTTTCAGAAAAAGAGATGTGCAAGAAGAAGAGGGCACAATTTGAAGATAGAGGGGGGATGGCTCAGAGATAATATGAGGAAGTATTTTTTCACTGAGAGGGTTGTGGATGCATGGAACAGCCTCCTTGAGGAGGTCGTGGAGTCAAGATCAGTGGGGGAACTCAAGAATGCAAGGGACAGACATAAGGCAGTCCTACTGGGTGGTAGGAGGAAGTAAGACGTTGGTTAATTAGGATCTGCAGCTTGTCTGTTAGGTAGGAAAATGGGCAGACTAGGTGGGCCAAGCGGTCCTTATCTGCCGTCAAATTCTATGTTTCTATGTAACTGGGAAAAGGTAAGAGTTTATCTGAAGTCTTTTCATAGAGTTTTTAAGGGTTCATTCTGTACACCTGGTTAGGTGCCCGTAGGTGAAGGATATCTGGCATTCCCCCCGAAGAGCAGAATTATCTCAGCCTGTACATTGGGTACGCCAGCAAGAGGTTCACATTCCTCCAGAACTTGAGGCCAAAGGTGATTCGAACCCACAAAACAGACAGGAGAGTTACCCTGTACTGTTCCTGTTCATAATACTGCGCTCGGAGGTTGGCACTGTGGGAGCAGAGGGCCTGACCTGCTAAGTGGGGTTATGACACCCTCAATCTCACCCCATATGCCTTACCCTGATGACCTGATATCATCATAGCCTTACTCTGGACCTTCTCCAGCCAGTTAATGTCCTTTTTGAGGTGTGGACACCAGTACTTAACTCCATACTCTAGATGCGGCCTTACCAGTGACCTGTACTAGGGCAGTACAACTTCCTCTCTCCTACTACTGATCCCCTTAGATTTTGTGTTGTCTTATATTGTTTATTGTTCGGATAAATACCTTTCAGGAGAGCTCTTTTACAAAGGTTCCACATCAGACACATTACAGACATTACATACAAATGAAACGTGCACGGTACATCACGCTTGGTACAAGACACACGTTCTTCCATTATACAGATGGTCAGTTGGTTACAGTACAGCAGGCTACAATTATCGTTCAGCAGGACTGTCTGTGAATAAAAACAGGATGAGTAGATGAAGCGGGTAGCAGCCAAAATGGTTAGCCTTGTCATAGAGCCCGAAGAAAGTCTGAAGGAGTGTTCAGGCTAGGGCAGCAGGAATGTGGAGTCGACCATGAACCTGAGAGTTCAGATCCAGAGGGTTAATGCAGCTATGAAGCTGACAGGGTAGGGAGGGAAGGAGAAGGAACAGAGCACCAAACAGAGGTGGAGTCAGTGGAGTGGGTGTGGGAGGATAAAACAAGTGGAGAAGGAAGGGAGGGGCCTGGTGAGCCCTTATAGGATCTGGTTATTCCTTGTGAACTATAGATGAGACAGACCTAAGGAGTTTGGGTAATGGAAGCACAACAGGAGGGGCTGGGAGGTCGGCACAGTGGAAAGGGTCTTGGTACTGACACTCACAGGTGCTACTGTGTGCTAGGAGCAGTTTAAATTAAAATAGCCAGCAAATTCATTAAATTGTGTAAGGCTTCCAGGACCTCGTTAAGCCAGAGAAGGGCTCTATAGGAGAAAGAGTGTTGTCGAAGTACAGTTCTCTGAAAAGGGACTCTCCGAGATCTCAACGTGTTGCCTCTGGTACTGCACATGTTTTCGGAAGGGGATAGCATATCTGCAATGCAAGGGGGTGACCGCCCCACTAGGGCCTTCTTACCAAGGAGGCAAGATTGGAGCTTGATTCTGTTTCCAAGGGTAAGCCAATTAGTTTGCTCGTAAAGTGTACAGGAGTGGGCATATTGATCTGTACCAAGGGTGAGCCTACAGGCCTTATTGAGGGCTGCAGCTACCCATTTAAGAGCTGTTTTGGTGGCAGCACTATAGACTACCAAACCACAATCCATCAGAGAACTGAGCTAGAGACTGAGAGCCGCAGTGCAGTTGGTGTGAGGCTACGCCGGTGTCTATAAAGCACTCCGAGCTTGGTGTTGACTGTCTTCACCACCTGGTCAATATGCTGTGACCCCTAAGTATTTTAAAGAACACCTGTTCTAGCAGGAGAAGCTTATCATTGGTGATTGTTAGGGCCGAGTGCCGCTTCTTAATTTGTGGGCTGGAGAGGAGCACGACTTTCATTTTTTTATAATTTAGCAAAAGATTTTGTGAACTAAACCACCCCTCCAGATGGTGCAACGTGGTTTGCATTTCGTCCTGCAGTGGCTTGATCAGGGCCTTGCGGCCAAGGACGACAGCATTGTCTGTGTACAAGATAAGCTTGCTGTTGCAGGCCTCAAGGAGCTCATTTAGGAACAGGATGAACAGCAGTGGTCCCAGTACTGAACTTTGGGGTACTCCTAAGGTGATATGTTTGGGGATAGAGACAGCTGGGCCTACTTTGACTCAGAGTTCTGTCAGAAAGGTAGTCAGTAAACCAGTGAACAGCACTAGTGGCTATTCCCAAGAAATGTAGCTGCTTCAGGAGAAGTGGGTGGTTAACCGTGTGAAATGCCTTAATAAAGTCGATGAAGATCGCTCCCACCAGCTCCCCATCATCTAAGGCCCGGTGCATGTATTCAGTGAAGTCTACTAGGGCAGTAGCAGTGCTGCGATTTTTCTGAAATCCATGCTGTTGGTAACACTGCAGCTTGTATTTTTGTAGGTGGTCAATAACTTGATCCACTACTATCCTTTCAAGGGCCTTGGAAATGGTGGCCCCCTTTTGCTCGACACCCGTACAGCGAAACATGGAAAAAGACAGCTACAGTGACAGTCGCTGTAATGGTCAGTTTTCATGTTTCACTTTCCCCCAATGTTCTGCCCCTTCCCCGGACCAACTCTGACCTGGAGTTGAGAATCCTAAAGTCCAGGGGTGCAGGAGCAGAGCCCTCCCCCACACAGAAACATAGAATTTGACGGCAGATAAGGACTGCTTGGCCCACCTAGTCTGCCCATTTTCCTACCTAACAGATAAGCTGCAGATCCTAATTAACCAACAGCTTACTTCCCCCTACCCCCCACTAGGACTGCCTTATGCCTGTCCCATGCATTCCTGAAGTCACCCCACTGTCCTTGACTCCACAACCTCCTCAGGGAGGCTGTTCCATGCATCCACAACCCTCTCTGTGAAAAAAATACTTCCTCACATTACCTCTGAGCCGTCCCCCCTCAATCTTCAAATTGTGCCCCCATGTTCTTGCACATCTCTTTTTCTGGAAGATGCTACCCTCTTAGACTTTAATTCCCTTGAGGTACTTGAAAGTTTCTATCATGTCCCCTCTCTCCCATCTTTCCTCAAGGGTATACATATTGCTTCTTTAGTCTTTCTTCAGATGTCTTCTGGTGCAGACCCTGCACCATTTTGCTGCCCTCCTCTGGACAGCTTCCACTCTATGTCTTTAGGAGATGGGGTCTCCAGAACTGCACACAGTGCTCCAGATGGGGTCTCACCAACTGTCTGCACAGAGGATAACAACTTCCTGTTTTCTACTAATGATGCCTCTTCCTATGCATCCCAGTATCCCCCCAGCCTTCCTTACTGCCTTCTCACATTGCTTGCCCACCTTTAAGTCATCTGAAATAATTACTCCCAGGTCCCTTTCTATTTTTACTGTTGTCAGTATCTCACCCCCCATTGTGTACACTTCCCTTGGGTTTTTGTTTCCCCATGTGCATTACCTTGCACTTCTTTGCATTGAATCTGAGCTGCCATACATTCGACCATTCCTCCAACCTTGCCAAGTCCCTTCTCATCCTTTCCACTCCATCTCGTGCATCAACCTTGTTGCAGATCTTTGTGTCATCTGCAAAGAGACATACTTTTCCTTCCAGCTCCTCTGCAATGTCACTTATAAAGACATTAAAAAGGACCGGTCCCAGTACTGAACCCTGCGGTACCCCGTTAGTAACCCTCCTTTCTTCACTGTGTACTCCATTTACTACTACCCTTTGCATCCTGTAGTCTAGCCAATTGTTTATCCAGGCTACCACCTTGGGACCCACTCCAAGGCTGGCTATCTTGTGTATTAATCTTTTGTGTGGGACTGTATCAAATGCCTTGCTAAAATCTAGGTAGGCCATGTCCACAGCCCCTCCCTGGTCTACTACTTTGGTCACCCAGTCAAAGAAATCTATTAGATTCATCTGACACGACCTTCCCATCGTGAATCCATGCTGCCTTGGGTCCTGTGCCTCACTGGCCTCTAGGTACTCAACAATTCTTTCCTTCAGAAGTGATTCCATCATTTTCCCCATCACTGAGGTCAAACTAACTGGTCTGTAGTTTCCTGCCTCTGTCCTGCTTCCACTTTTGTGAAGAGGAATCACATCTGCCCTCCTCCAGTCCTCGGGTACCACCCCATCCTCCCATGATTTGTTAAAGAGAGTAGTCAGCGGTGTCACTAGTTCTACCCTTAGGTTTTTAGAATTCTTGGGTGAATCCCATCAGGCCCCATTGCTTTGTCCACCTTCAATTTTATTAGTTCTTTCAGAACCCTTTCTTCTGTAAATGGACTGGTATCAACCCCTGTCTTCAGAGTGTTTCTCTTATTTGGTTTAGGTAACTCCCCCTCCTCTTCCTTTGTGAATACTGAGCAGAACTATTTGTTCAGTATCCCTGCTTTTTCACTGTCACCCTCTACTCACATTCTCTCCCCTTTACTAAGCTTCAGTATCCCTTCTTTGGTCTTTCTTCGCTCCCTAATGTACCTATAAAAGGTCTTATCCCCCTCTTAACAGAATTGGCTATCCTTTCCTCGGTGTGGGCCTTTGCTATTCTGATTGCCTTCCCAGCTCTTTCTGCTTTAACTGATAAAGTTCTCTGTCCTGCTCCTTCTGTTTTTCCTTATATTTCCTGAATGCTGTCCTTTTCTCCTTAACCTTCCCTGCCACCTCTTTTGAGAACCATAGCAGTTTTTTCCTTCGTTGTGTTTTATTGATTTGCATTACACAAAGGCTTGTTGCCTCTGTGATGGCTGTTTTGATCACTCCCCATTGTTCCTCCACCCCTCCTTCTTCCTTGTTTGCTAGTGCTTTTCTTAGGCACTCTCTCATTTTCCCAAAGTCAGCCCTCCTAAAGTCCAGTACTCTTGCTTTTGTATGGCTTGACTCTATGGCTGTGTTTATCGTGAACCACACTGTTTGGTGGTTGCTTGATCCCAGATGGCTACCCACTTCTAAATCTGAGATTCTTTCTCCATCCCCATTTGAGAGTACCAGGTCTAAGATTGCTCCCTCCCGAATGGGTTCCAATACTAGCTGTCTGAGGCATGCGCCCTGTAGGGCATCAAGAATGACCCTGCTCTTGGATGTGCCTGCAGCAAAGGTGCTCCAGTTAACATCTGGCATATTCAGGTCTCCCATCAACAATATCTCCCCCTTTTTCTGCCATTCTAAGAAAGCCTTCTATCATTTCCTTGTCCATTCCCTCCCCCTGAGATGGGGGGTCAGTATACAACCCCCATGCGGATTGTAGTGCCATTTCCTGTCTCCAGGGTGACCCAGAGTGTCTCATCTGCTCCTTGTTTACTCTTTAGTTCTGTTGCTTTGATCCTTTCCTTTACATAGAGAGCTTCTCCTCCTCCTTCTCTTTTACCCTCCCTGTCCCTCCTGTAGAGTGTGTTTCCCAGTAGTATGTTGACATCCCAGTCATGGTTCTCTGTGTACCGTGTTTCTGTGACTGCCACAATATCCAGGCAACCCTCTTCCATCAAGGCCACTAGTTCAGGGAGCTTGTTACACAGACTACGGGCATTGGTACTCATCACCCTCCACTTTTTGATAGCCTTACCCCTTTTAGCCCCATTTCTGTCCTTACTGCCTTTGCCTTTTTTTACATTTAAATGTGTTCTGCTCCCTAATAACTTCTGTACCTTGGTGTTTACCTCACTAATCACTATGTTTTGTGGGGGGAGGCTCGGATTTCTGCTCCTTTCAGTGCCTCCTCGTTAGTTTAAATGCTTGCCAATGAAGCATTTAAACCTCCTCACCTAGGATCCTAGTTCCCCCTGGACAGATGCAGACCATCGCACCAGTATAGGTCTGCATCCCTCCAGGTGGCTCCCAGTCCCCAATGAAGCCAAAACCCTGAGCTCCACACCAGTTTTTCAACCACTCATTGAATTCCTGGTGAGAAGTGCCTAGCATCTCCTCTGCCATAGACAGGCAGCACCTCCGAGAAGGTTACCTGAGCGCTACTTGTCTAAGGCCCTTCCCAACTCTACAAACTCCTCCTGCACTGCTCTGATCCCATTCCTAGCAAGGTCATTTGTCCCTAGGTGGACAATGACATCCAGCTCCCTCCCTCGTGCAGCTCCTCCCACGATCCTGAGGATTGCTCCTGTCCCTCCAAGCCGTCGGGCGCCAGGAAGGCACCTTACCTCCCTCTCCCCTTCCTCCCCATTTCTACCCCCCTAATGATCGAGTCCCCCACCAGGAGTTGTTTCCTTCCCCTGTGGGGTCCCATGTCACCCTCCTGTGGGTCTCCTTTGTGAAAGTTCCCAGCATCCTCCTTGGTCTCCACTGCAGGTGCCTCCATAGAGGAACCACTATCCACCAGAAGAGTGAATGTATTGTGGAGAGGTACAGCTGGAGGGATGCAACTCTGTTCCACCACTCTCTCCATCCTTGAGCCCACCCTGGTCCAGCCTCTCCTCTTTCTTGGCATCCTCTGAGGTAGTGGCAATGGCCCTGGTGGTCCCTGGGTGGGGGAGGTGGTTTCGCGAATCTTAGCCAGGTCAACCCTCTCTGTGAAAAAATACTTCCTTAAATTACCTCTGAGCCGCCCCCCTTCTATCTTCAAATTGTGCCCCTTGCTCTTGCACACCTCTTTTTTTGAAAGATGCTACCCTCTTGGACTTTGTTGACTCCCTTGAGGTACTTGAAAATTTCTATCATGTCCCCCCTCTCCCTCCTTTCCTCGAGGCTATACATATTAAGCTCCTAAGTCTCTCTTCATATGTCTTCCGTGCAGACCCGCACCATTTTAGTTGCCTCCTCTGGACAGCTTCCATCCTGTCTATGTCTTTGCAGAGATTGGGTCTCCAGAACTGCACACAGTGCTCCAGATGGGGTCTCACTAGCTGTCTGTACAGATGGATAATAACTTCCTGTTTTCTACTGGTGATGCCTCTCCCTATGCATCCCAGTATCCCCCAGCCCTCCTTGCTGCCCTCTCACATTGCTTGCCCACCTTTAGGTCATCTGACATGACTACCCCCAGGTCCCTTTCCATTTTGGTTGTTAGTATCTCACCCCCCATTGTGTACTCTTCCCCTGGGTTTTTGTTTCCCAGGTGCATTACCTTGCACTTCTTAGCACTGAATCTAAGCTGCCATACATTTGACCATTCCTCTAACCTTGCCAAGTCCCTTCTCATCCTTTCCACTCCACCTTGTGCATCAACTCTGTTGCAGATCTTTGTGTCATCTGCAAAGAGACATACTTTTCCTTCCAGTCCCTCTGCAATGTCGCTTATAAAGACATTGAAGAGGACTGGTCCTAATATCGAACCCTGCAGTACCCCACTACTAACCCCCGTTTTTTCAGAGTGGACTCCATTTACTATTACTCTCTGTGTCCTATTCTCCAGCCAATTCTTTACCCAGGCTGTCATCTTGGGACCCACTCCCAGGCTGGCTAACTTGTATATTAATCTTTTGTGTGGGACTGTGTCAAATGCCTTGCTAAAGTCTAGGTAGGCCATGTCCACAGCCCCTCCCTGATCAACTACTTTGGTCACCCAGTCAAAGAAATCTATCAGATTTGTCTGGCATGACCTTTCTGCTGTGAATCCATGCTGCTTTGGGTCCTGTGCCCCTCTGGCCTCTAGATACTCGACAATTCTTTCCTTCAGAAGTGATTCCATCATTTTCCCTACCACTGAGGTTAAACTAACAGGTCTGTAGTTCCTACTTCTGCCTTGCTCCCACTTTTGTGAAGGGGAATCACATCTGCCCTCCTCCAGTCCTCGGGTACCACCCCATCCTCCCATGATTTGTTAAAAAGGGTAGTCAGTGGTGTCACTAGTTCTACCCTTAGTTCTTTTAGAATTCGGGATGAATCCATCAGACCCCATTGCTTTGTCCACCTTCAGTTTTAAGAGTTCTTTCAGAACCCTTTCTTCAGTAAATGGGCTGGTATCAACTTCTGTATCAAGAGTGTTTCTACTGTTTGTTTTAGGTACCTCCCCTTTCTTTTGTAAATACTGAGCAAAAATATTTGTTTAGTATATCTGCCTTTTCACAGTCACACTCTGCCCACCCTCCCTCCCTTTATTAAGCCTCACTATCCCTCCCTTGGTCTTCCTTCGCTCCCTGATGTACCTATAAATGGTTTTATCCCCCTTCTTAACTGAGTTGGCTATCTTTTCCTCAGTTTGGGCCTTTGCTGTTCTGACTGCCTTCCCAGCTTCCTTTTGCTTTAACTGATACAGTTCTCTGTCCTGTTCCTTCTGTGATTCCTTGTACTTCCTGAATGCTTTCTTTTTCTCTTAAACCTTTACTGCCACTTCCTTTAAGAACCATAGTGGTTTCTTACCTCGTTTCGTTTTATTTGCTTTACACAAAGGCTTGTTACCTCTGTGATGGCAGTTTTTATTATTCCCCATTGTTCTTCCACCCCTCCTTCCTGCCCATTTGCTAGTACATTCCTTAGGCACTCACCCATTTTGACAAAGTCAGCCCTCCTAAAATCCAGTGTCTTTGTATGGCTTGACTCTATTGCTGTGTTTATTGTGAACCATACTGTTCGATGGTCGCTAGTTCCCAGATGGGTACCCACTTCTACATGATAGAAACTTTCAATTACCTCAAGGGAATTAACAAAGTCCAAGAGGGTAGCATCTTCCCGAAAAAGAGATGTGCAAGAACAAGGGGGCACAATTTGAAGATTGAGGGGGGACGGCTCAGAGGTAATGTGAGGAAGTATTTTTTCACAGAGAGGGTTGTGGATGCATGGAACAGCCTCCCTGAGGAGGTCGTGGAGTCAAGAACAGTGGGGGACTTCAAGAATGCATGGGACAGGCATAAGGCAGTCCTAGTGGGGGGGGTAGGATGAAGTAAGCTGTTGGTTAACTAGGATCTGCAGCTTATCTGTTAGGTAGGAAAATGGGCAGACTAGGTGGGCCAAGCTGTCCTTATCTGCCGTCAAATTCTATGTTTCCCATGTTCCCCAGCTATCAGGAAGGCCACCTGTAGTTGTTCTCTGTATCCCTATTTTCTTTCCTCCTTTCATTTCTTCCTGTTCTTCCACGTTTGCACTGTGCCCCTGATTACATGTTTAAATCATTTGGCTAGGACGAACCCAGTAAAAGTAGCCCTTATTTGCCTTCTTGTGTAGCTTAGGGGTTGAAACTACAGGGTGAAATGAAAGACAAGCTGAGTGTCTTTCTGGCTGTTTTTGTCACCCTCCTAGCAAACTAAACTGCAGAGATGATTTTCTAAACAAAATAGAACGTGTGCACAAGGTAACCTGTAGTTTGGTTCTTCAGTTAATGTTACCTGCAGTTTAAAGTTCAGCGCTAAAATGAGGCTGCTTGGTGCCTGCTATTGTCTGTGTGATAGACTGAAAATGAGCATGTTTGTCTCCTCAGGCTTTTGCAGCCCATTTTGTTGTTTTGTTTCTTTTTAAAACAACACATTTCTTTCTGAAAAGAGACTATTGTATATTAACAGACTTATGCTTTGCATGCTGTGTTTTAGGTAAAAGAAAACCTGTACTGCTGTGCTAGAAAATACTGCCTTACCTATTTTAGCCTTTCTTGCAGCCAGGATTCTCCTTCATCCCTCTGACTCAGCTATAGGGCCAGGCGGCCATCTTCTCAGTTAGTTTATAGTCAGAAGTGATGGGAGGAGCCTGACTGTTTGGAATTGCACACACAGAAAGGATTTGCATTATTATTACTTCTAGATTATGTTATTGTGTTTCTAACAACCTAGTGTAGGTTTGTTTTAATTCTGAACTAAAAATAAATATTCTGGAAGATTTGAGTCTTTAGTTATAAAATGGGGCGGGGCCTAAATGATCACCTGATCCTGCTCCTGTATAAAAGAACCAGGTCTGGGAGCATTGTTTTTAGTTGGAGATGGGGTGCTGACCCTATCAGACCCCTAGCTCTTTTCTAGGTGGGATTTTGTTTCCGATTGAAGCTATACTGAACCGTTATGCCTTTATTTGATGTCTTCTTGTTTATGATTATTTTCTTTTGATGAAATCAGTCCGCTTTTGTTTATTTCCGTTGAATGAATAAATACTTATTTTATTTGGCATCCTGACACTGTGTTGGACTTCCTTACTACCCACGTTTACAGGGAAGATCAATATGTCTATTGCCAGAGCAATCAGTTTCATGCCCAATTTGTCACATCCTAACAGTGTTTTCCCCAGGACTTTTTTTTTTTTTTTATTACTCCCACACAACACCAACTCAGACCCTTCGGGGAGGCCAGGGAGTCGTCCTCCTGCCCCCACTCTGCCCAAACCAGCCTCCCAGACCCCATGGAGTTGCAGCTTAGCCCCCCTGAGCGGGGACGAGGTGGGGCGGCATACACCCTGTAAATCAACTTGCGTTGGTCTAGAGGTGGTTGGAAGAGCAGGGAGCATCTCAGAGGCACACTCCTGGGCACCTGCCAGAGTTCAAGGTCCAGACCAACAAAGGCCTCAGCCTCGGGGAAGGCCTCTGTCGGGGTATCCCCTCTCAAGGATGTACGTAAGAGGGTACTCCGCTTTTTTCTGGATAGGCTCCAGTGGCATCCCTGTAGACTCAGAGATGAGGCGAAGGATCCCTTGGAAGGAGGAAGGGCCTTCCTCCATCCCTAGACCAAGGGCCGATTCATCATCCCCAGGGTGAGAATGTAGTCCGGTGACATCCGAATCCAATGAATACGGATACAGCGGTCTGCCGCCCAAATCACGCTCAACTCACCGGGGGCGATCCGGGGTGACCATGACCAACAAACACCGGGGAAGCCCCATATGCAGTCTGTCTTCTTTGGAAGTAGCCCCTCTCACAGGCTGCTTAGGCAGTGGCTCCACCACAATCGGTAGAGAGACCGGTTTAGGCTGAATGTGTGGTTTCGCTGTTACGGGCAGAGGAACGAAATTCCCGGCCGAAGGGTCGGCTACCGGCCTGCTGGTGAAAGCCAAGTAATGGCTGGGGTAGGAGCTGGGCACGCTATGCCCGGACAAGATCAGCTGTTGCCACATGAGGTCCTGGTAGTGCTGGAGTTTCCACCCGAAGCCGAAAAGGACTTGCAGAGATCGCCAGGCCTGTGAATCATTGGCAGCCCAAGGCAATAGACACATGTGGCGTCATGGTCGGTCCGAGATCTTCAGCAAGGGCAAATTCAACCAGTCGAGTAGATTTTGAATACATCGCAGCTAATGAAGGAAGGAGAAGACTTAAGTCTCGTAAATTTTAAGACAATTTTCGGTAAAACCGAAGGTTTAGGATCCAGGCCTAAAGACGCAAGAGCGCTAAGGAGGGAACCTGAGCTTCCAAGCGGTAAGGAAGATCTGGCATTGTGGGGCGGAGCCGAGGGTTTTACCACCCGGGTGGGTGGGAGAGCCAGCTTGAAGACTTTCTGGCTCATCTTAAAGCGGCAAGGAACCTGACAGACAGTGTGGACTGAACAACATATACCACTCCTAGAACTAGGATGATCTGGGGTACAGGACATATGAATAGCGACTTGGGGAGCTCAACCTGTTCTCACTAAAAGAGAGAGGAGGGACAAGGGGGATACGATTGAGGTCTTCAGGTACCTGAAGTGAGTAATAAGGCAGGCCCAAATGGGATCCTTCAGAGGGAGGAGTCACCAGGGGGCACAGTTGGAGGCTGGGGAGTGGAAGACTCGGGGGAGAGGAGGAGGCAGTACTTCACTCAAAGAGTGGTAGAACCGTGTAATGCACTGCCTGAGGAGCTGGTGGAGGTATCTACAGTAGAGGTGTTCAAGAGGGGCTGGGACAGGTATAGGTGGGGCGTGAAGCTGAGGAATGCTTGTCGGGGGGGGACTTTGGTGGGTCGAGGAGCGAGCATGGGAGGACCAGGAAGATAGTTATGGTACCCGTTCAAGGTACTGACTCCCGAGCAGACTCGACAGACCATGAGGCCTACTCTGCTGGCATGTTGGTATGTCACTATGACCTTCTCTATTTTCTCAACTTGTTTTCCTCTTCCCTTATTTAGTTTCCAAATTTTACATAAATAATCTTTAGATTTTCATTTTTATGTTTGCTTGAACGCATGTGCAAGAAACATAGTGCCATCATCCGAGTTTTCTGGAGGTGTGTCAGCCCTCTTCCAATTCAGTCAGTATGTTTGCAGGCGCGGCCGCAGTTCTCCAATCCCTGCTGCAGCTGTCTATGACAGCAGTCCAAAATGCAGTGCCGTACAGTTGAAAGGGGGCTCACGCTTCATTGAGCAGCGATAAGGTATTGCCTGCTCATGCGCGCTCCCCCTACACACACACACGCATGCATACTGCGTGCTGGCCCCCCCACACTATATAGCCAACGGGGGTGCCCAATCCCCTGTCGGCTGTGCTGCTCTCCCAAACAGAGTTGCTCATGCCACGCTGTGCCCACCCCAGCATGGCAATCACGGTATAGCCGACGGGGTGCCCACCCCGCCGGCTCCACTGTCCCAACCCCAGAGAGGTGCCACGCTGGGAGCCCACCCCCAGCATGGCGAGCCTGTGCTGTCGCCCATAGGGTGCCCAATCCTGTCACCCACGCCTCATTAAAGCTGCCCTTGTGCCACACTGGGAGCCCACCCCAGCATGGCAAACGGCCCCATGTCATCTCCTCCTGTTTTAAAAAAATAAATAAAAAATACCTGAAACACAAAACGGTCCCACGCTGTCTCTCCCCACCCGCGCACCCCACTGCGCATCTGCTCTCCCCACAACCCTCACCCCATACTTACCTCCAGACTCTGGCACGACGATCTTCGGTGGACCGGGAACACGTCTGCACTCTTCAAAGCCGACCACGAACTGAGGAAATGCCAGTAAGCTGTATAATGGGATAGATAGGGGTTTTTCAACTTTGTTGCATGTCTCAGGCATTTTTTGGAATTTTTCCACCAAATTTTCAACATGGGGTTTTTGGGACCCCTCCTCATGAATTCTTGCACTGTCATGGCATTAATCGGGCCCGAAGGGTGATTTCCAGTCACTGCGCGAAAATCACCTTTCCGCACTAGTTAACGAAACAACACTGTCAGTGTTCATAAGGTAGTCTCTCAAAAAGCCTATGTTGAAAATTTGGTGGAAAAATTCCTAAAAATTACTGTTTTAGGAGCGTGCGTTGAGCAGTTCCTACGCACGCTTGTAAGTTCGCGAATTTTCAATATTTTCACTCCAGATTTTCAACATTGTCATTTTACCACACCTCCTTATGAGCAGTACAGCTGTCATTTTTCACATCTCGCCCAAAACGTGTTTCCGCCCATGTAGCGCACAATGGCGCAGTCGGTGTGCGAAATCAATGTACGGGACACATTAAGAAAATCTCAGTGACACTGTTCATGAGCAGAGGTCTTATAATAGCTATGTTGAAAATTTGGTGGAAAAATTCCTAGAAATGACTGCTTTACGAGCGTGTGTTGCAGAGTTCCTACGCACGCTCGTAAGTTTGCAAATTTTCAATATTTTCACTCCAGACTGTCAACATTGTTATTTTACCGCACTTCCTTATGAGCAGTACAGCCACCACTTTTCACATCTTGCCCAAAATGTGTTTCCACACATGTAGCGAACAATGGTACAGTCAGTGTGCGTAATCAATGTTTGGGACAGAGTAAGAAAATTACAGTGACACTGGTCATGAGCAGAGGTCTTAAAATGGCTATGTTGAAAATTTGGTGACGAAACTCCATAAAATGACTGTTACGAGTGAGCATTGCACAGTTTCCACACACACTCGCAAGGTCATGAATTTGTAATATTTTCAGTCCAGATTTTCACCAGTGGCATTTTTCCACACCTCCTTATGAACAGTACAGCTGACATTTTCCACAACATGGCCGAAATGTGTTTTCACACTTTCAGCGCAGAAATGTGTGGTCACTGTGGGAAATCATTGTTCGGGACAGATAAAGAAAATCACACTGACACTGTTCATGATCGGAGGTCCCAAAATGCCTGTGTTAACAATCTGCTGTAAAAAATCCCCAAACTAGTTACATTACGGGTGTGCGTTGCACAGCTTCTACGCACGCTTCTGACTTCACCAGTATTTTTAAGATTTTACACAGCGGTTTTTCAACATTGCCATTTTTTTTTTACACCTCCCCATGAACAGTACCACTGTCATTTTTCACATCCTGTTCAGAATGTGGTTTTGTACCATCGTGACAAATGCCGTAGTCGCTGTGCAAAAGCAGTTTTCGGCTAACAAACTGATATTGCCACTGTTCATGAGGTGGGGGTCACAAAAAAAAAAAAAAAACGTTAAAAATTTGGAGTGAAAATACCAACGAATGCCTGAGGTGTTAGGGTTTCTGACCATAACGCCCCACCCTGTAGAGAATGACAGGCATCAGGGGTGCGACTTGGGATTCTTGCCTGTGGTGTTCATACCATTCCACCCCCACCCACACCCTGCAACCAGTAAGAGGCATCAAGGTGTGCCTCGGACTCTTCGACCCCAAACTTCACCCCATTCTCCTATATCGCACCCATCTCACTGTATTTCCTGATGGAATGGGGTGCGCATAAGGGACAAAGACCCCACGGCACACCGTGACACTTGTCAGTGTCTGCAGGATAGGGTGTGGTGAAATGGCATGGTCGTTATGCCTGACGACCCAAAAGCACATCCCAATGCCTGTCACTCTCTGCAGGGTGGTGGTGGGGTTGGCTTCAGTTCAATACTTCGCTGCCATTCCTATTATGCAGCTCTGTAACTTCTACACTACCAATGCCAATGCCAGCAAGCAAACATTCAGCATTGACAGATGCTCGTCTTACCTTAGTTTCATCTTTTAAATTTCTTACAGTCCATCCAGCATTCTCTGATTCTTTATCTGTCCCAGCAGTGTTTTATTTATTAGCTCTCCCTTTGCTTGCATTTTTTATAATTTACATTTTTTTTTCCTAGTCACCAGAGTTAACCCATCAGGTTGGCACCCTCACATCCCCATACACAGCAACCTCTTGTGCTCTAAACCCCAAAGGATAGCAAATTGCACCCCCACCCCCAACAGCACTTTGACCTCTCATGGTTTTAGAACAAGTAGAATCCCCCACTGCCCACCCCACCCCCACCACTTTCCTAACAAGCCTTGAGAATGCCACTGAGTGGTCTTTTAGATTTAAATGTAGCTCATTATCCAGCTCAACACTGTACGGTGATCCTCTGCCTCTTCGCGTCTCAAACGTGTTGTAAAGTCTCCACAGACATTATTCTGCCCCCTCATAAAACAAGAAATACCAACCCTGCATATCTAAGCCCCAAATGTCATTCCATCAACAGTCTCATTGAGTCGCTCTGTTTTTTATATTAGCACTCGTTTTTGGTCCAACAGTGTGTGGATGGATAACAGACCAGACACCGAACTTAAGGTTCAACACATAATATCTGTGTGATGTTTATTCAAAATTCAAGAAATAAGCTTCTGAAATGCCATATTCCTTTTTCAGTAAATCAGTTTGCAGCAACAGACTATATATGTCCTTTCCCTGCACTTAGCCAGCACGTACTGACACTGATCTCTGATAAAACTCACCAGTTGAGATGCAACCTCCACCCCTACGCAGGCCCCATTTGAGAGGTAGTGGGGGCCCAAAAAGGAAAAAACAAAACAAGCTATAAACAAAGAACCTCAATGTAGAATCACTGAAAGAAGGGTTAACCCAAAGGACATTGGCAACACATCAAGTTTCAAAGAAATACAACATCATACATACTTCCATAATCCAGTGTATTATGGGATATGTGCAAATCACCATGACATTTAGACTTGTTGAGTTCACAGAAAGTTACACGCATTTTAAACAGCACAACTAACTTAATTGCAGTAACAGTCACCTAGTACTTTTTACTATTATCAAAAACACCTAATGCCATGGTATTTTCAACATTTACAGGTTTCATAAACACAAAGTATATACATCAAGGTACTTTATGACATAGTGCTATTACATACTAAATCCACCAACAATAAACACAACCTGTTTTACATACATTTGGAGGTCACCAAAATAACCTCCCTGCACGAGGACCTGAGAGGGAAAAGGAAAATTTAAGCGGACACTATAGTATAGTCAAGAAAAGGGAAGGGGGGTGCCCATAGGAGGCCAACCTTATGGACTAGAAATTGTAAAGGATAGAATAGACTAAGAAACAGGAGAACTTTTACAACAGATTTAAGAAAAGGGTCAGTCCAAGAGTGGCAGGAGCTTCCTGTCACACAGTGTAGGACAATCCTCTGCCCTTCCTATTACTGCTGGGCCCACACGCTGGATTCAAGCCCTAGAATGGCTTTGTGTGGACCCTACAGGGCACTACTGGGATAAGGAAAAAAAGCACTCTGGCTCACTAGCAGGGACAGAAAAAGGCAACGGATCATCATGCAGCCTAAGGCCAAAAATGGGGTGCCAATATAAAAAAAAAAAAGAGAGAGAGAAAGACTTTGAGGAGGGATCTCAGGGCTGGATGGGGATGGCTTGAGGGGCTGAGATGGTTGGGGGTGAATTTCAGTTCTTATGAAGGTACAAGCAGGTAGAGGAATTGTCTGAAAGGAGTGGTGTCAGTCTCTGTCTAACTCACTCGGGCAACTTCTGTGGCCAACCCCAAATTCTGTGGCCGGTCATAATTGTTGCGGCAATCGCAGTGTGCCACAGAACCACAGAAAAGAGGGGACCTTGGTCTGCCTGTTTGCAGATCACACCAAGATTTGCAACAAGGTTGCTACTCCAGAAGGGGTGCAGAAAAGAAGAAGGACCTGAAGAAGCTTGAAAGATGGCTGGAGATGTGGCAACTGAGGTTCAATACAAAGAAGTGCAAAATAAAGCACATGGGTAGAGGGAACCCTGGGTAGAACGACAGGTTGGGGAGGGGGAAGCTGACTGTCACCAAAGAGGAAAGGGACCTAGTAGTTATCTCTGATGACCTTAAGGTATCACAGCAGTGTGCAAAGGCAGCAGCGAGGGCCAGTGGCATGATGAGGTGCATAGGCACGAATCCTTCCCCTCTGCCTGAATTCTACCTGATTGCATAAGTGATCATTGCCCAGTGTATTGTGTATTGGACACCTCCATTCCCTCCTTCCCCTCAAACATCTTATCTTTTTCTAACCTCTCAAAGCTTAATAGGGGTGCGTTCCTTCATGATTTAAACCTGGTTGACTGGTATCCCCTTTACACTACCGAGGATATAAACATTGTAACCGACTATTTCAACGCTGCCCTACTCTCGCTGCAAAACTTACACATTCCGGTCACCACGCGCATGGTTAAAGGGAAAGTCACCAAATGGCTCAAGTGTCCCCTGCTCCAGCTTCTGAAGCGAAGGGATAAACTCTGGTCTATATGGAAGTCCTCCTTCCAGCTATCCAACTTCCAAGCCTACAGGGCCTTATGGAACACCTGTACAACGGAGACTCGTCTGGTCAAGAGTATATACTACAGGAACCTCCTCAGTTCCTCCTCCTCCAACCCTAAATATTACTGGTCTCAAATTAAGGAAATACTGGAGAACAATACGCCTCTGACCCCGGAAGATATGTACATTAATGATATCCACTGTAACAATCCTCTTACCATTGCTAATGTCTTTAACTCCCTCTTTTCCACCCTTCCCACCCATAGGCCCACCTCGTCCCCTCATGTCCGGGCTTCCACATCCTCTCTTACCACTGCTCCCTCTGATCTTGTGCTGTCACCCATCATGCGACAGGATGCCTGCGTCACTACATTCCATTCCTTCTAGCGGTACCGCAGGCCCTGATGGCATTCATCCAGGGATTCTTAAGACAGTTTGCTGCATGTCTTGCGGCTCCCACAGCCAGGCTGTTCAACATCTCTATCTGCTCTGCCTCAGTCCCCTTGGCCAGGAAACAATAGAATTTGATGGCAGATAAGGATCGCTTGGCCTACCTAATCTGCCCATTTCCCTACCTAACGGATAAGCTGCAGATCATAGTTAACCAGCAGCCTACTTCCTCCTACCCCCCCACTAGAATTACCTTATGTCTGTCCTATGCATTCTTGAATTCCCCCACTATTTTTTACTCTACGGCCTCCTCAGGAAGGCTGTTCCATGCATACCAGGGTTTTATTTAACTCTAAAAATTGATTAGCGTTTTGCTCATAAAAGCTCTAAAACATTGTGAAAATGTATAGCACTTGCTTCACTGTGTTTAACAAACATAACACTTCTAGAAAACCTATATAAATGCTTTCTGTGCAGTTAGTATTGTCCCAAGAAAAAAACTGCTAATCAATTATTTAAAACCCTGCATACATCTGGAAAACTGCCAGAAATATATCTGTGTTTAAGGGGACCCCAAAATCCTGTCAAACTACCGCCCCATCTCACTTCTTCCCATGCTCAGCGAGCTGCTTGAGAAACTAGTCCATCGACATGTCTCAGAGTACCTTCTCAATTTTAACCTTCAATCTCCTATACAACATGGCTTTAGGACTGGGCACAGTAAAACCACTCCTCTAACCCAGTTTACTTTCGCTGTCAAATGTAACATGGACAAGGGCTTACTCATTGGAGCTGTATTTATAGACCTCTCTAAAGCATTTGACATGGTACACCATCCACTTCTACTAGTTAAGCTGCAGGCTCTGGGTGCCTCCAACTGTACCCTTTCTGGGTTTGGTAGCTACCTGGAAAATCGTTCTCAAGCAGTCTCCTTCTGTAAGGTTCTCTCCTCCACTGTCCCAATTACCTGTGGTGTTCTGCAGGGTTCTATTCTTGGTCCCCTACTATTTTCTCTCTTCCTCAATGACATCCCTACTCCTTCTCACAGCAGCACACTCATGTACTCAGACGACCAAGTGCTTTACTCTGCCTCCAAGTCTATTGTGGACATAAATCAACATCTTTCTCTGGACTTTCAGACCCTACAATCTTGGCTTTTGTCTAACTATCAAATCCTAAACATAATGAAGTCTCAGGCCATGCTTTTTGGGTCCACAAGAAAAGTGCACTCAAGAGTCCAAAAAACTCCTAGCTCACTGCTGCAATAGTACTGCTGTCTCAAACTCTGTAACCTTCAAATACCTCGGGGTTACGCTTGACCCGGTGCTGGATTTTGCTGCACATGTCAATGAAGTATGCATCTCAGTTAATGCTAAGGTTGGTGTGGCCTATATAGAGTGCGACATTCGCTCACCCCAGCTGCTCGGATCTCAGTAGCAAGAGGTGTTCTACTCCCACAACTCCTATATGCCCTCCCTGTATTCTCTCATGCCAATGCTGGGGTTTTTTGCAAGTGGGACACTTCTTACAAAAAGTATCTGCAGATTCGCCTTATCGGACCATCGCCTAACCCATCACTGTCGACTCTATGCTGCCTTAAACTGGCTGTCTCCCAATGCCCTCTGCTCCTATGCTCTAGGGTGTTTTGTTGACTCCCTTACCAGAACCCCTCATCCTGCCACCCTGGGGGACATGTTTACCCTGGTCTCTTACTCCCACTCCCTTAGGTCCTCCTCTTTCCCAATGCTCTCCATTCGGCCCTGCTCATCTAAAATGGGTGAGCAAGCTTTTTTTCTATTTTGCCCCAGGTTTTCAAACTCACCCCCCCTCATGTTAAGAACTCCTCATCTCACCTGGCATTTAAGCATTCACTGTTATCCCATCTTTATGCTCTTGGTACCTGCAACTGCACATAACTACTGTGTTGTCACCAGTTGTGCTCATGCCTCCTGCCATAAATATGTTTACTTATAAATATTGTCTATCTGTGTGTTTTCTTTTCAGTACTTATCTCCCCTAGCCAAGCTATTTTACTGTAACTGTACTCAACTCTAACTTGTTTTATCTTTTACTATCAGTCTTGTATTAATTTTTTGTGACTTCTACTGCTGTTTTTATTGTACTGTCAGTCATCATAATTATGTTCCTAACTGCTGTCATTGCTGTACCATTACTTGTTGTCATTGCTGTATTCTCACTTTGTACTCTCCCGTGTCGTGCCTGAAAATAAGCAGGTTTTTTGCCTAGTGCACTTACCCGGTTACTAAAAGCTAATACATAAATATCACTAGCGGGAGGTGGTAATGCCATAGTACAAAGCACTGGTAAGGCCTCACCTGGAATAATGCATGCAGTTCTGGAAGAGACACCTGCACAAGGACATAAATAAGGTGGAGACTATCCAGAGAAAAACGACAAGGATGGTGCAGGGTTTGCACCACAAAACATATGAGGAGAGACTAAGGGACCTCAATATTTACTCACTGGATGAGAAGAGAGAGCAGGGGGACATGACTGAAACTTTCAGGTACCTCAAGGGCATAAACACGGTGCAGGTGAGGGAACTTTTTCAATGTAGAAAAAGTCCTAGAACAAGGGGGCACATTATGAAATTGGAAGGGGGTAGATTAAGGTATAATGTCAGGACGTTTTTCTACACAGAAAGGGTACTCGACGCTTGGAATAGTCTGCCACAGGAGGTAGTGGGGACAAACATGTGCACACACACACACACACACACACACACAGACTGCCACATACAGGGTGGGCAAGATGGCAGCGGTGCTGTGCCGCAATCTCTGAGAGCGTTTGCGCTGCCCCAGGAAATCTACTAAAATTTTGCTTTATTTTATGTTCCTGAAGTTATTTTTCGGTTCGGGTTTTGTTTTTATTTAGTTGCGGTTTTTTGAGTCCCCCCAACCCTTTTTCTGTCAGTGCAGTCGTTTGAAAGACAGTTGGCGCTTCTGTGGAGATTTGTGGAGTTTCTGTTCTCTGGTCTGAGGGCTGGATTTTTTGGGCTGCGGAGCGAAGTGAGGACTGGTGCCGTGGACTTGGACTGACTGTGTCTGGTGACTGGATTGGAGGCGATTCGCTGTGTCCCTGAGACTTATGGAGTTATGAGAAGGACCTGTCGAGTGACCTGTAGATCTGGTTTTCCTCTGTGTTATTCGGAGGAAAGAGAGAGTTTGGGTGACTAGTTTTCGGCCTCTTTACAGGCTTTTTTTGTCAGAATTTGTGGGCTGTCTTGCTGGACACCTGTCCCTTAGAAGGTGGTGGGCTGGGTGGCTGTATCTACTAGGCGGCAGGCCTCCTGGCTCTTCTGACCTGCTCCAGACCGGCTGGAGAGCCAACCTGGGAGCAGTAAGGTCCGTTTGTGGGCGGTGTTCACGGGGTGAGTCCCTGAATCTGTCTGTGGCCTTTTCGATCTCTTTCTTTATGGTCTGGAATTTGGAAAGCCTTGTACTTGCTCCGTGGCCTTAAAAATTGTTCCAGAGGAGAAGGTGTTGCCATGTGGCTCCTACAGAAGGTGACAGTTGGATCTGTGATTTCATCGTGGTGGTGAGAGCCCATGTGGGATTATGAATTTTACTGTACTCCTTTCTGATTAATCTCTCTGGGACTGGCTGACTTTTTTCCATTATTTTGGAAATTTCTTTCCTGCACTGTCCCTCCCTGGGTGGTGAGACCGCTGTGGGGGGTCTGAATTGGGGTGGGGTTCTTTTTCAGCATTTTTAGACTTATTTTTTATTTTATTGGAAGCATGGAGTGAGAGTTCTTGCTTCTATACTTGGATATTTTCTACGGTGGAAGGTGGGAGCTCCACTGTGTTAAAAAAAAAACTGACTTTTTATATATTTAATTGAATTGACTGTTGTTGCTAAGTATTTATTATTTTATTATATGTTTATTTGGATATTCTGATCGTTTAGTTTATTTAGTTGATATTTGTTTTAGTTTAGTATTTTATTTTTATTTTATTGGAATTTCTCGGGAGTTTTGAGATCTTTGGTTCCGGCCTGTTTATGGATGACGTTAGTTATACTCGTCTCCCCCCCCCCCCGTTGTGCACTATTCATCCGCCGCTCTTCACGCCCTCTGCCCTTTCTTTGCCCCCCCTTTGCCTTTCACTGTTTACCAACGCTGTAGGGCCTTGGGAATTGCACGTAGGGGGATTCGGAGGGCGGGTGGGGGCATGAACGGGGGAGGATGAAGGAGGGGGGTGTTCGTGTTCGACCGGTTAAGTCCAGAAGACGCCCTTGGGTGAAATGGAGTGACGATCGGGGTCCTCCCTGGCTGGTCCCCATACCCAAGGGCACCACTACCTCTGTAAATGGTGGGCAGGTGGTCGGGGCTTCCCCGGAGTCCTATCCAACTCGGGCGGTGCTATGCAATGCCAAGTCCATTGCGAACAAGACTGCCATTATCACGGACTTGATAGGTACGACGGACTTGACTTACATCACCGAAACCTGGCTGGATAGTAATGCGGGCCCAGTTTTGGAGAGAGCTATTCCGGCCGGGTATTCGGTGATACACCGCCTGAGATTGGATCGCAGGGGGTGGGGGGGGTTGCGGTCTGTTTCAAGACCGAATTGGACCTCACTAGTGTTCCAATGGAGGAGACCAGATCCTTTGAGAGTGTCGTGGTGGCAGGTGGAGGCTATAGAATGGCTCTAGTCTATCATCCACCCGGTGACGAGAAACCATTCTTAAAGGAAGTGGCGGACTTCGTCGTCGACTTGGTCCTCGAATCGCCCAGATTGATGGTGCTGGGTGATTTTAATGTCTGGATCGACGATGAACTCTCACTTTTTGGTCAGCACTTCCTCCAATTGATGTGTTCATTGAGCCTCTCACAGGTAGTTACCGCTGCCACTCAAATACAGCCACTCACTCGACCTGGTCTTCCTGCTGGGGTTGGAGGCCTCCGAGGTGGGGGTGGAACCAGTCGGTTGGTCCGACCATCACACAGTGAGGTTCAATTTTGGCACCCTCTTGCGTAGACCTACCCCTGTGGAGATGGTCAAGTACCGCCCTTTACGGGATGTTACTCCCACCGGTCTAACTGCGGTCCTTGACCTATCAGAATTTCCTGGGTTGAGCTTAAGTCCGGAAGCAATGGTACAAGTCTATAATAAGACAGTTACCTCTGCTTTGGATTTAATTGCTCCCACCCGTGTGCGGCCTCTCTCCCTTCGACCCCGATCCCCTTGGTTTGATCAGGATCTGAGGGAGTTACGGAGACTCGGTCGCAGGTTGGAGAGATGTTGGCGGAAGTCCGGCTCGGACGCCGACCATCTTAGACTCCTAGAGTCTATTTAGCAGTGTCAGTGGCTCAGTAGGTAGCACACTCGCCTCTGAGGCCAGGAGATCAGAGGGCTGTGGGTTCAGTTCCCACATCTGGCACTTGGGTTAATATCCCAGTACTGACACTGTAGTGCAGCATGAGAGGGGTGCTGCACTTCTGAGGTGCCGTCTTTCGGATGAGACGTTAAACCGAGGTCCCATCTGCCTGGATTGGTGGTAGTTCAGGTGGATGTTAAAGATCCCATGGCACTTATCGAAAAGAGTAGGGGAATTTCCCCGGTGTCCTGGCCAAATTTCCCTCATTCACTAAAAATACCACCAACAGCTTAATCTGGTTCAAGGTCAGTTGGCATTCATCTGTATCCCCCTCCCCCGGGTCGTGCCTGACAATAGGCAGGATTTGTCTAGTGCACTTACCCGGTCAACAAAAGCTAAATAATAATAATAAATAATAACAAATAGAGCACTATAAACTCTATCAGTCAGCAATTACTCATAAGAAGGCAGTGTTCCTGTCCGGAGAAATTGCTGCTGCTCAGAATCGACCAGCCCAGCTCTTCCGAACTGTAGACAGGCTGTGCAACCCAGCCTGTCTGCAGATCCGTCGAGCCTTTTCACAGATGCAGTGTGTGGAGCTTGCTCGATTCTTTGCCGATAAGGTGGCCGACATCAGAGCCAAGATTTGCGCAGCCCCCTCCATGGGAGTTGTGGCGGTCCAGCCAACGGTTGCAAGCACACTGTCTACCTGGAGTTCCTCCATAAGGCCGGAAATCGAGGATATTATGAGGATTGTCCAGGGTATGCGCACCACAAGCTGTAGTTTAGACCCGGGTCCCACAGGCCTGATTATGGGCTGTGGGGAGGTCATCTTCCCGGTTCTCACCAGGATAGTCGGGTGTTCCTTGGACACTGGTGATTATCCCTGCTCCCTGAAGGAGGTGGTGGTGACACCAGTGTTGAAAAAGGCATCT
This sequence comes from Neoceratodus forsteri, assembly GCA_016271365.2. NCBI lineage: Eukaryota > Metazoa > Chordata > Ceratodontiformes > Ceratodontidae > Neoceratodus > Neoceratodus forsteri. Next base: position 1,140,160,914 of record CM028133.1, read on the forward strand.
TTGGACCCCGACTCCCCGGCAAACTACAGACCTATCTCGAACCTCCCCTTTGCTGGGAAGGTAATCGAGAAAGTGGTGGCAGCCCAGTTAGACAATCATCTTACCATCCATAATATCTACGATCCTCTTCAATCAGGTTTTCGTAAGAGACACAGCACAGAGACTGTGCTGGTTCGGGTCCTCAATGATCTCCTGATGGCGAGAGACCAGAAAAAACGGTCCATCCTGGTCCTTCTGGATCTGTCAGCAGCATTTGACACCGTAGACCATGGGGTGCTGCTTGAGCACCTGAGATACATATGTGGGCTTTCCGGTTTGGTCCACAGATGGTTTACCTCCTTCCTCACAGGTAGAACTCAGAGGGTGGTATCAAGGATTTTTTCCTCCAATCCTACTGCTCTGACCTGTGGGGTGCCTCAGGGATCAGTGCTATCACCCATGCTGTTTGCAGTGTACATGCTTCCCCTCGGAGACATTGTAAGAAGATATGGGCTGGAATTTCATTGTTATGCTGATGATACCCATCTATCTTTTGTACCTGACCAGAATAGAGCACTCTCAGTATTTAACAACTGTCTCAGGGAGATCCAGGATTGGAAGAGGTCCAGCTGGTTGAAGTTGAACTCTGGGAAGACGGAGGTGTTGGTTGTGGATCCTGGCTGCTGGTTTGTGGGGTCTGGGACACGTCAAACCTCTGGTTTATTCCTGGGAGATGCGGAGCTCCTGATCTCTGAACGAGTGAGAGACCTGGGGATGATTCTTGACGATCAGCTGACACTGCATACGCAAGTGTCGGCGGTCGTTAAGACATCCTTTTACCATCTTAGGAATATCACCAGGATCAAGCACCTTGTTCCACCCGGTGACCTACCCATGCTGATCCACGCCTTTGTGACCTCGCGTCTGGACTACTGCAATTCCCTTTACTTTGGGCTGCCTGGGGTCAATAACCGCCGCTTGCAGCTAGTGCAGAACTCAGCGACCCAGTTGTTGACGGGGACTCCTCATTCCTCTCATATTACACCGGTGCTCAGAGACCTGCACTGGCTGCCAATTCAGTGGCGGATCACCTTTAAAGTTGGTCTTCTAACGTATAAAGCCTACGCGGGTTGGGCCCGGATTACCTGAAAGAGCTCCTGGTGTCTTACCAACCGACGCGACCACTCCGCTCAACCAACGAGGGGTTGCTAGAGATCCCAAGGATCATTTTAAAATCTTCCTGTGCCCGAGTTCTTATGTTTGCGGCTCCGACCCTCTGGAATTCTCTACCACGTTGGATTCGAGAGTGCATGACGGTGGAGTGTTTTAAAAAAGGCCTAAAGTCTTTTATGGAATAAGGCATTTTTAGATAATGCTGATGCCTATTAATTGCCCTGCTGTTTTTTAGTTATATGAAGTTTTGTATGGTTTTAGCATATTTTATTCTGTATTTTATTGTAATGTGCCTTGGTTGTAAGAAAGGCGTAGACAAATAAAGCTTATTATTATTATTATTATTAACACAGTGGAGAGGTTTAAGTATGCCTGGGACAGGCACAAGGGAAGCTTAAGAGTGGAGGGAGTGATGAAAGGCCATTCTCCACATAGGGTCAGTGACCACATACAATGTATAGGGCCTACGGGCAGACTAGATGGGCCTAGCGGTCCTTATCTGCCGACAATTTCCTTGTTTCACTGCATTGTCATGTACCAATCCCACCTATATTGCCCATTGGAAACAAATTGAGCTAGTTCAGGAGATAAACCCTCCTGCCTTCTAGCCTTATTATTTGCTACTATATAATTGCATGCGCTCCCGAAATCCTTCCTTTCAAGTATACATAAGAATACTTCAGGGCAGGAAATGTGACATAAGTTTGGGGAGGGGGGGACACAATCCTTATGGAAATACAAATGTTGGATCTAGGGGAATCCCAAGGTTTAATCAGCAAGCCCAAAATGGCCTTTATTCCCCGTGGCAATGCCTCCAAAAGGACACGGTTAGTTCATTTGACTGTGCTGCCTAAAGACTTGGTTGGCATACTCGGGACAAATTTCACTAATACCAGCTTACAGATAATATTAATAAGCTAATTCACAGCATTCGGGTGCGAGCCGGGGAGCGTCCTCCCACTGTTTTTGGATTAGTCTGGAGTTCTTCACATGGAAAACGGGCCAAAACTGTTATGTCAGTTACACAGCAGACCTTCAGTATACCACTAACTAGATCAAGAATAAGTGGGAGAGGGAACCTGAAGGGACACTTTCAACCTTTTTTGAATCATACTGTTTCTAGTTAAAAAAACAAATTTTATGGTTGCTCGCCTTCTCTAAAATTCACTGCTGTTGCTGGTTGGTTTATCTTCCTCTTCTCTTAGCAGAACTGAAATGCATGCTAATGGTATAGCTGTAAACAACCTTACTTTGTTTGAAATCCTTGATGTGCTCTTATGTGAACTACCAGAAAAAGCAGAAACACCCCCACAAAACCGCAGCAACTCATGATACAACTGTCTACTCTCCACCTAATGTATAATAAGTGGCTAGATTGTTTTAGGGTGTTCCCAAGTCCAGGAAAGATGCAGTGGGAATTGATGAAAGAATGTAAAAAACATGTTTTAGTGGAGTAACACCTGGATAGTGGGTGGTAGGTTTTCCACTATTTAAAAGAAACAAAGAATTAAACTACTAGCTACATCACCAGTCATTACAGAATGTTATCATAACATGTTTTCGGGCAGCACAGTGGTCGAGTTTCCATCTGCGACACCAGTGACCCAGGTTTGGGAATGGACTCTGGTTGCTGAATGGCCAGCCGAGAATGAAATGAGCATCCGACGACGGCTCGCCTTCTCGCGGGGACGGTGGATACGTGGCTCGGCGCCGGCTGACTCCTGGCAGAGGCTGGGAGTACCACAGGACGTCAGCCCCACTGTACTAAGGGAAGTGACTGACATCGGTGTATGCCATGATGTCCGTGGCACATCACTTCCCAGGGGAGCAAACGGAAAAATGGCGCTTGGCTGACAGCCCTCCCGAACCCTCACTACCAGGCTCCTGGACCTCCATATGCCATCCCAGCAGCACCCCAGGATTGTTGGTTAGCCGCCAGGGCGCTTCTCCTACGAAGTTAAGACACCCACCCTGTGAAGGGATACACCGGGGTCACTGGGGGCTGGTGTTGCAATGTGGGACGGTAGGGGTCGGGAATAGCCGTGGTGGGGAAGTTCATGTGAAGGCCTGAAGGGGAGAGACCATCCAGGCGCGGGTGGGAGTAAAAAAAAAAATGTATTTTTTTTAAACAAGGGACACTGAACCCTTAAGAGGTCGACAGTGTCCCTTTAATCTCAATTTAGAGTGTAACAGCTGGTTGAAGGTGTGGTCTATATTGTGGAGTACTACCTCTCCTACAACTTGGCGTGAATTCGACTGAAAATTTTGCATCAGATATTTTTGGGTTCCATAGAGTCAGGCTAAATGGGACCCATCCATTACTGCCTCAAGTTGGCAGAAGTGCGGAGAGGAAGTAGCCACACAGGCTCATATTTTTTGGTTTGCCTGTGCTTATGCGATCACTGGAGCTTTATAACAACATCTAATCTCCTTATTAAACATTCCTACTCCTTAAGTTCAGAACATTTATTATTGGGTATATCCACCCCCGATCCCTCAAAGGACAGGTGTTAAAATATCTCTGGTCCATCCTTGTGGTGGTAGTGACAAAAGCTATCACATAGTGATGGCTCCAAGTAAACCCACGAATGGGTGGCCATAGTGAACCACATGCAAGACATGGAAAGGTTCACCTACGCGGACGATGGAGAGGTGGGTATTGTATCAGAGCAAGTTTCTTACTACATCAAATTAATTCTATCTCACATAATGGAGTTATCAACCCCCTATATAATGAAGCAGTAAACCTTACCCATGCTCTGCTATATTTGTATACTAGTAGTTTTATCCTAGTGAGTATATTTTGGGGGTATTTACTCTTCCTCAATTATCAATGGACTGTCTGGACATCTTTAATATATTAGGTGACAATTCTTTTTCATGTTTGATATATTTTTATTATTATTTACAGTTTACATTACTGTTTATGTAACCCCTAGGTGGCGCTATTCCAAGGGATACCACCCCTACCTGCGTGACTGGTCGCAGGTTGAGGGGCCTCGAGTTCTGTGAATGGGTGCTTCCACCCTTTGATCGTAGCGTGACTACTCCAAGTACAGCCCTCTAGGGCACTGATACTTCCCTCTTTCCCCTCTAGTGGCCAAGGCAAATCTGAGAAAACACAATCCCCACAGACACTGTAATCAGGGCTCGAAATAACCGGCTGTCCACCCGTCCCGGACAGCCGTTTTCCATCTGGGACAGCCGTTTTGTGAAGTCCGCCTGTCCCTTGGACAGGCGGTTTTGACAGCATTGCGATTTGGGCACTAGGACCCAGCGGCAGACAGGAGGTATCCGGATCGACGCCGACACTGACGTTAGCTCCGCCCGCCGCCTCAGTGAGAGGGAAGACTGGTGCTGACTCGCGCTCCTCACTCTCACTAGTCTGGCCAAAGGGTGAGGAGCGCAGAGAGAGGAGAGCGCGAGTGAGCGGGAAAAAAAAAAACTTCTGCAAATTCTCAACAACCCTTCTCAGGGCTCTAGCATTTGGGGGCTCAGTTTGCGTGCATCAGTCCTGCTGGTACTTGGAGGAGGAGAGGGGAGGTGAACCAGGGATTTATTTAGTTAGTCTCAAAAGTGAAAAAAAAAAGACTTCTGCAATTCTCAACAGCCCTTCTCAGGGCTCTAGCATTTGGGGCTCAGTTTGAGTGCATCAGTCCTGCTGGTACTTGGAGGAGGAGGAGAGGGAGGTGAACCAGGGATTTATTTAGTCAGTCTCAAAAGTGAAAAAAAAGACTTCTGCAATTTCAACAGCCCTTCTCAGGGCTCTAGCATTTGGGGGCCAGTTTAGTGCATCAGTCCTGCTGGTACTTGGAGGAGGAGGAGGGAGGTGAACCAGGATTTATTTAGTTAGTCTCAAAAGTGAAAAAGACTTCTGCAATTCTCAACAGCCCTTCTCAGGGCTCTAGCATTTGGGGCTCAGTTTATGCAGCATCAGTCCTGAGGTACTTGGAGGAGGAGGAGAGGGAGGTGAACCAGGATTTATTTAGTTAGTCTCAAAAGTGAAAAAAGACTTCTGTATCTCAAACAGCCCTTCTCAGGGCTCTAGCATTTGGGGCTCAGTTTGCGTGCATCAGTCCTGCTGGTACTTGGAGGAGGAGAGGGAGGTGAACCAGGATTTATTTAGTTAGTCTCAAAAGTGAAAAAAAGACTTCTGCAATTCTCAACAGCCCTTTTCAGGGCTCTAGCATTTGGGGCTCAGTTATGTGTGCATCAGTCCTGCTGGTACTTGGAGGAGGAGAGGAGGTGAACCAGGATTTATTTAGTTAGTCTCAAAAGTGAAAAAAGACTTCTGTAATCTCTCAACAGCCCTTCTCAGGGCTCTAGCATTTGGGGCTCAGTTGGTGTGCATCAGTCCTGCTGGTACTTGGAGGAGAGGAGGAGAGGGAGGGAACCAGGGATTTATTTAGTTAGTCTCAAAAGTGATTTATTTAGTAAGTCAAGTCTCAAAGCAGTCAGACACTGTACCTGTAGTACACCTAAAACTCTCTCAAAGCCAAAAGACACCTTGTGATCTGCAAGTCTCATCATCTCTGACTCTGAATAAAAAATATATCTTGAGTGTGCAGAGAGGTGAAGGCAAGGCTCTATTAAAGCTTATTGTTCACTCAGCCTGTGTAAAGCCATCCAGAGCTTGAACCTCGAAAATAGATACTGACGCTGACTTACTGTACTACTACTACTACTACTAATTTAAACTAGCCCTGTCAGCCTGCTGTTGTGCTCTGCCACTGGACTAACTGAATAAAAGTAAAATTGAGTGACTGTGACAAGAAGGCACTGTCAAAGGGAGAGGAGGGATTAATTACAAAACAGGCTGACAGCAGGATACCCTCAGGTTTTAGTTGGAAATCTGAGCGGAGGAAAATATAAATATTAAACTCCTTTGGGGTTTTACAGGGAGGGAAAGAAAACTAAACAGACTGTTCACGTCTTCTAATATCTCTGATCATCACTTCACTGTAGTGTCCACTGTCTTCAGAGTGCTTACTGTACTTTAAATTTGTACTAGCTAAGTAAACCAAAAGGGAAAAAAATGTCTTTGTTAAAGTTTGGCTTTAAAAAAATTACAGGAAAGCCTTCAGTTTCAAGCGTAGAGGGAGGAGAAAGCTCGGGTTCTTCTATGTGTACTACTTCTACTTCTCCATTACTGATAGACTCTTAGCACCAACAACTACTCACCCCACCATTGTGGCCACAGATGTGACAACTTGTAGTGCCAGTGCTGATATGCCAGCAACTCTGACTACTGTTGAAAGTGGCGGGAGTCCCGGGGCCAAAAGAAAAAGGGGGTTCCAGGAGACCTGGAAGAAAAATAGGGAGCGGCTACTATACGAGCCTGATGTGGGCATGACCTGCACATACTGCAAAAAATACTTAAGGGAGACAAACACTTTCATGAGTGGCTGTAAGAGCATGAGACTTGAAAATGTACGCGCTCATGAACTCTCCAAACCTCATAAATTAGCCAATGAAAAAATATTGTGTTTAACACAGACCCTTCCAACTTAGCAATAGAACGAGGAATAATACAAATGGAAAAAATGAGGCGACACAAGTGGAACATTTGTTTAGAACAACTCTTTATTTGATTAATTCAGAACGCCTATTCACAGATTTCCTGGCATCTTAGAATTACAACATGTAAATGGTGCAAATGTCGGAGTCAGTTATAGAAGTGACAAACAGGCAGCAACGTTCACACATTTTATTTCAGAATCAATAAGGATAAAAGATGCAAACTGGTTAACAGTAACACTTTCATTTCTGTCCTATGTGACTCGAGCACTGATGCCTCAGTAATAGAAGAGGAGGCAGTCTATATTAGGACAATGGAAAATTTCGTCCAGTTAACAAATTTGTTTTCTTCAGCCAGTCTGTATTCCAAATGGTGAAAGCATTTATAACTCAATAGGTGATGCCTTAGAATTCACCTTGGACTGTAAAGACTGGAAAGAAAAATTGTTGCTTTTGGATCTGATGGGGCACCCGTCATGTTGGGTAAAGTGACTGGGGTGTTTGGCAGGATTTTGAAAGATGTACCTCATTTGTTAGGGATTCAGTGCAGTGCCCACAAGTTGGAGCTAGCTATAAAGCAATCAGCAACATCTATTCCAACATGAAAACAACAGATGAAGTCTTAATGGGTATCTATAAAATATACCATAAGTCTCCCAAAAACTGGGCTGGTCTCAAAGAGTTAGCCAGTAATATGAGGTACACCATTCACAAACCAGTTAACGGTCAGGGACCCGTGGGTTGCACACAGAGAAAGGCTCTGTCTGTTATTCTGTCCAGCTACAAGGCCTTAGTTGTACATTTACAGCACATTGCTTCCACACCAGGGCAAACAAAAGATCAGGCCAGTGGGTTGTTCAAAACAATAAGTACTGTGAGATTTGTCCTCTTTCTCAGTTTCTGGCTGAATACCTTTCTGTCATGATGGCCTTCAGTCTAACTGTACAGAGAGACAGCTCAACAGTAGAAACAATAGTCAGCAAGGTTGAAAGACGGTGCTCTGGCTAGAGAACTACCCTGCGAGGATAAACTTGACAAAGTCTGTAATGAATTGCTGTTGCTTCCTGACTTCTGACACAGCTGACAGTGACACTAGCAGTAGCACAAGTCAACTGACAGGCTCAGCCACTACTCAGGTTCAGTTCCGTGGATCTGATATCTTCCTTAACTTAGAAAGGGATATTCTATAGATAGAACCAAACAGACAGTGTTATGATGTTACAAGCCTTCTTTCATCAACAATTGAAAGTATTAACTCACGATTTTCCAATTTTAAAACAGACAAAGTCCTATGGTCATTCAGTATATTTAACCCATTACAGTTACCACCAGATAGTGACCAACTAGTCCTTTATAGCAATGAGGAAGTCAGAACCTCACAGAGCACTACAGTGACCTACTGAAGAAACACAATAATAATGTAAACTTGATTGAAGCGCAATGGTTAGAGCTGAAACCACTTATGAAAAAATCACTGAATGAGCTGTCTCCGAAATTTCACTATTTGGATTTCTGGCAAAAAATTCTCCATAATGATGCACATGAACAGCGATTCCCTGATATTCTGGTCTTAGTCACAATAGCTCTACTGATCCCAACCCAAACTGCAGTAGTTGAGAGAGGATTCAGCTTGATGGGCAGAGTGAAGTCTGACTGGCGGTCCTGTCTGTCTCCTATGACTACATCTGAACTAATGCGTGTCAAGCTGTCAGATGCTAGTGCTACATTTGACCTGCAGGATGCCATAACACTATGGTTCAAATCTGAAAACAAAGAGAAGACCTCATGTGAGACCATATGGCTGCAGACTAGATTCAAGTTCTGATTCAGAAATAGACTAGACTCAATCAGTGTTTTACCTTGAAAAATAACCCCCCAAAGAGCAACAGTTTTCTCTCTTTCCACTTTACAGTGCATTTTCTGTTTTAAGTTTAAAATTCACCTCACAAAAATGTGGACAGGTAAAACTTTGTCCGGACAGGCAACATTTACATTCCACCTGTCCCTCGGACAGGCATCTCAAAAAAATTATTTCTAGCCCTGACTGTAATGCACTATTAGCCCCACTTGTAATGCACTTACCACCACAGCTGGATCAGCTGGAATGGCCCTGGAGACCCCCTGTAAAATACGGCCTGCAACAAAGGCAGCAATACAGTATTTCCCACACAAAGATACACCACAAATGGCTTTGATGCAAAAAGATCTAGATCTGATTTATTAGGGGGACATGAAAAAAGGAGGGGCAGCAATCTGGTTATTGATTCAGGATCTGATTTAGTCAGGTAATAAGGCATGCACTCAGGAGTCCCTCTAACACAGTCGCATACACTCTGGGTACCCAGTTATTATTGCACGATAGCCTGAAGCGTTGCCCGGTAGGCCGGCATTGCAGCTGTTGGGGCCCTTAGGATGAAAAAAAATACAACATGCACTTTAACCTTAATTTGTATTCCCCAGCCAGATGGCTCAGTCCCAAATACTTAATCAAAGCGATTAAATCAGATGACACACTGTAAGTTGAGCTTTTTTGCAGGGAGCTACCCCGTTTACTCACGCTATCCAGACCAGGATGCAGAACGGACGAAATGAAGACTTCAGGATACAGCGCTGGTTTGCCAGGAGAAGCAGGGCCTACACGACAAACCATGGCGGTCATTCCTGTTCGATACTGTTGATCAGAGAGCTGACTCTGCCAGCAAGTCTTTCGTCACATGCAACTCTGCAGCGTGAACAGCAGTCTAGGCAGAGATGGTGAGGCCCAGACAAGGTGAACAGTTCGGATTCAGTCCAGTTAAATGCTAGATGCAGCCTCCAGTTAGTGTGACACATTCGAACACAGTGGGGAACCAAAATGTGACCCACACAGTATTTTCAGCACAATTATAGTAAAGGATAGGTAAATACCAGCTCGGATGACAGTCCGGTTGCAAAACAGAATTCTCACAAGAAATCAGAGTGCTTTATGTTGTCTCAAGTCCTGACAGGCCAATCGCAACTAGGCAAATCTTCGGTCCACACCAGGCAAAATTCACTGTCTAGATTCAGGTCACAAGACCAGCAAATTTGGAAGAAAGTCTGAGATATTATTGCAGACTTCTTCACTTAGAAAGATGGTGGCAGGCAGGCCAGACACAGCCTTCCCACTGATTACCTCATGCTACTACGTAGGAGCAGCTGCTCGAATGTCTCGCGCTGTTCACTCTTTCAGCTCCAACTCCACACTGACGCACTGCTGCAGGCAGCTCGGGACTTTCCCAGTGATCCAAAAGGTTTGATTTGTTGATCTGTCTGTCACAGCAAAGGCTCCCCCTCCAGGTCCATTTAGAGGGCAAACTGTAAAAACTACAATGCATACAGAAATTCACTCCCACGAGACCCCAAGGGACATTCTCCATTTTAGAGTCTCCAAAGGTACTGACTGATGCAAACTGGCAGTCCAGAACAAACATAGAAACATAGAATTTGACGGCAGATAAGGACCGCTTGGCCCACCTAGTCTGCCCATTTTCCTACCTAACAGATAAGCTGCAGATACTAGTTAACCAACAGCTTACTTCCTCTTACCCGCCCCTAGGACTGCCTTATGCCTGTCCCATGCATTCTTGAAGTCCACCACTGTTCTTGACTCCACGACCTCCTCAGGGAGGCTGTTCCATGCATCACAACCCTCTCAGTGAAAAATACTTCTCACATTACCCTGAGCCGCCCCTCTATCTTCAAATTGTGCCCCTTGTTCTTGCACATCTCTTTTTCTGGAAGATGCTACCCTCTTGGACTTTGTTAATTCCTTGAGGTACTTGAAAGTTTCTATCATGTCCCTCTCCTTCTTTCCTCAAGAGTATACATATTAAGCTCCTTTAGTCTTTCTTCAGATGTCTACTGGTGCAGACCCTGCACCATTTTGGTTGCCCTCTCTGGACAGCCTCCACTCTGTCTATGTCTTTATGGAGATGGGGTCTCCAGAACTGTACACAGTACTCCAGATGGGGTCTCACCAACTGTCTGTACAGAGGATAACAACTTCCTGTTTTCTACTATTGATGCCTCTTCCTATGCATCCCAGTATCCCTCCAGCCTTCCTTACTGCCTTCTCACATTGCTTGCCCACCTTTAGGTCATCTGATATAATTACCACCAGGTCCCTTTCCATTTTTACTGTTGTCAGTATCTCACCCCCCATTGTGTACGCTTCCCCTGGGTTTTTGTTTCCCAGGTGCATTATCTAGCACTTCTTTGCATTGAATCTGAGCTGCCATACATTTGACCATTCCTCCAACCTTGCCAAGTCCCTTCTCATCCTTTCCACTCCATCCTGTGTATCAACCCTGTTGCAGATCTTTGCGTCATCTGCAAAGAGACATACTTTTCCTTCCAGTTCCTCTGCAATGTCACTTATAAAGACATTAAAAAGGACTGGTCCCAGTACCGAACCCTGTGGTACCCCACTAGTAAATACAGGTTACTCACCTGTAACAGGAGTTCTAGGAATGGTATATGTTGTTCATCAACACTTTCTGGCAGGTATCCTTGCCGCTTTAAATCTTGCCAGAAGGTCTTCAAGCTGGCTCCTCCCACCCACCCAGGTGGTAAAACTCTTGGCTCCGCCCCATGATGCCAGATCTGGCACGCTGGAAGCTCAGTTGTGCGTCGAAGCCGGGGAGGTCGGGTGGGTCATGTGGATGAACAACATATACCATCCCTAGAACTCCTGTTACAGGTGAGTAATCTGTATTTCTAGGGACATGGATATGTTGTTCATCCACACTTTCTGGCAGACTCCTAGTAGTTCTCCGGGAAGAGGGAGGCAAGGCGCACACTCCCTACTTGGGGAAATAGAGACTGGAGAACCAAGGCCCCAAAACCAGCATCCCAGCGTGACTCAAAGTCGATGAGGTAGTGGGTAATGAAGGTGTGTGCTGACTTCCAGGTAGCAGCCCTGCAGATTTCCTGGATAGGGACGTCCCTGGAAGCAGCCACCAAAGCAGCAGTATGGTGGGTAGAATGAGCTCTTATCCCTCTGGGAGGCTCCATGCTCGCCAACTTGTAGCAGAGATCTATGCAGGAGGTGACCCACCTGCCTATCATCCGCTTGGCTGCAGGTCTGCCAGGTGCGGCTTCAGCGTAGGTGACAAACAGCTGGCGAAACTCTCCCCGAACTTCAGCCGTGCGATCCTTGTAATAAGCGAGCGTCCCTCTAGTCCAGAGTATGGAGCCTATATTCGGCCTCCGAGGTGGGATTGGGGTAGAACACCGGCACAGTCAACACCTGGTTAAGGTGAAACTCCGATACCACCTTCGGAAGGAATTTCAGGTGGGCGCGCAGGACAACCTTGTCCCTGTGGAAGACCAGATAAGGAGACTCGATGGAAAGCGCCTGGAGCTTTCCCATCCTTCTGGCTGACGTGATAGCCGCCAAGAAGGCAGTATTCCACGACAGGTGAGAGATATCACACCTGTGCATAGGTCCAAATGGCTTGCCCGTGAGCTTTGCCAATACCAGCAGTAGATCCCACGGAGGTGGTGGTTCACGCACCGGAGAGGATATGTGATCCAGACCATTGAAAAAGCGCCCGACCACGGTCTCCTGCGTCACCGACTGCTTGCCAGCCCGCGCCCGGTAAACAGAGATGGCTGCCAGGTGCACCTTTAGGGTCATCGACCTAAGCCCTTGCTGAGAAAGGGACCACAGGTGGTCCAAGATGCTTGCCAAGGGACAGGAGGAAGGGTCCAGGCCCTTGCCCTGACACCAAATGGAAAACCTCTTCCATTTGAAGGCATAGCATTTTCTGGTTGACTCCTTACAGGATGCCTCAACTACATTGAGGACCTCGTCAGAAAGACCCAAGGCCTGGAACTCTAGCCGCTCAGGAACCAGGCCGTCAGGTGCAGGGATTGAAGGTCCAGGTGGAATACCTTCCCCTGATTGACTGAGATCAGGTCAAGGTGAGCTGGAAGCTGCCTCGAGAGCCTGGAGCTGAGACTTAGGAGATCTGGATACCAGCATTGGCGGGGTCAGTCTGGGGCTACCAGAATCACCTGCGCCTTGTCCCTCCTCACCTTGAGAAGCACCTTGTGGATCAAGAGAAATGGGGGAAAAGCGCAGAAGAGGCCCGGGGTCCACGGCCTCGAGAAGGCATCCCCCTGCATCAAGCCTTGCTGAGGGGGGTGGGCATGAAACAGTCTCAGCTTCCCATTCTCCGTGGAGGCAAACAGCTCCACCTGAGGTGTGCCCCAGTGGGAGAACAGATCTTGTACTACCTCCGGCAGGAGAGACCACTCGCGGGACACAGCCCCTATCCAGCTTAGGACATCGGCCAGAGTGTTGGAGGCTCCTGCCACGTGGATGGCTAGGAGATCTGCCTCCAGGCTGCGCACGAGTAACCAAATGCGGAGAGCTTCCTTGCACAGAGGCATGAAGCGTGTCCCACCCTGGCGGTTTAGGTAGTACATGGTTGTGGTATTGTCCATCTGGACCTGAACCACTGGACCCTGTAGAAACGGAGCAAAGGCGGTGAGGGCTAGACGAACTGCCCGAAGCTCCAGCAGGTTGATATGGCATCGGGACTCCAGAGGGGACCAGAGGCCGTGCGCTCTGTGCTCCCCCCGATGGGCACCCCAACCCAGAGAGGCATCGGTCGATAGAGAGACCGTCGGCTCGGGGTGGAAAAACGGGATGTCCTCCTGCAGATGAACTGGAATGGTCCACCATTGGAGAGCCTTCCACATCTCCTGGGTCACTGTCACTCGCTGATCCAACGGATTGTAGCGCTGTGACCACTGGCTGGCCAGCCCCCACTGAAGGGGACTCATGTGCCAACGGGCCGAATGGACCACGCAGGTGTAGGCCGCCATGAGACCCAGGAGGCGCAGGAAGTCCCGGGCTGGGCACGATTGCCCAACCAGAAATGATTGGGCAAAGGAGGAAAGAACCTCGGCCCTGTCCACCGGGAGCCGTGCTCTGGCTCGAATAGAGTCGAGTTCTGCCCCGATGAAATGTATCACCTGCTTCGGCATGAGTTCCGACTTGGCTTCGTTGATGAGGAGGCCAGCCTGAGAGCAAACCCGGAGGTCCAGATCTCTGGACCGCTCCGCCTCCAGTCTGGAAGGGGCTGCTATCAGCCAGTTGTCCAGGTAGGGGGTACACCCGGACCCTTTGACGCTGCAGAAATGCTGTCACCACTGCCATGCATATGGTGAAGACCCTGGGAGCAAGAGAAAGGCCGAAGGGCATGGCCTGGAACTTGTAGAGGGATCCCACTGCCCTGAAGTGGAGGAATCTCTGGTGAGACGGACGGATAGGGACGTGAAAGAACGTGTCCTGTAGGTCCAGAGAACAGAACCACACGCCTCGTTCCAAGGATGGAATTATCTGAGCCAGAGTGACCATCCTGAAGGTCCGAGACCTTAGGAACCTGTTCAGGTTGTGCAGGTCGAGAATGGAGCGTCAGCCCCCCGTCCGTATTGGGACCAGGAAGTACCTGGACACAAACCCCAGATCTGGAGGAGGGTCCGCCACCTTTCTGATCACCTCTTTCTTGAGGAGCAGAGCGATGTCGGCTCAGCGAGCTGACAGCAAGGCTACGGAACCCATAGCCCCCGAGGGGCGACGGCTCAGAAGGGCGGGGCCTGCTCAAACTCCAGAGGCAGGCCCTTTCCTACCACCTCCAGCACCCAGCATCCATGGTGATAGCGGACCAAGCGGAATGGAAGTGGCAGAGCCGTGCCCCCACGGGGGGAACCCAGGGTGGAGTGACAAGGCTGGGAGCGATACCCCTCAACCCGTCACTGGGCAGGCTTGGAGGAGGAACCGGCCGAGGGATCTCCTGGGCCTTTACCTCCCTGTTTCCTGGTCGAGGAAGCCGCAGGCTTGGCTTTGGGATGCCAAGTGCGAGCCTGCTGGCCCTGATGCTGTTGTTGGGCCGGACGTGACGTGGATGCAGAAGGACGAAAGGGCTTGTTCTGCGGTCTGCGGCCCTTCTCCCTCTGGGCGGAGGTGACCGAGTCCAGGGTGGCATTGGACTTTTCGATCCGCTGGAGGTGACCCTCCACTCCAGGGCTGAAGAGGTCAGTCCCCAGGAAGGGGACATCCGCCAACTTGTGCTGGGTATCCGCCGTAAAGGTGGATATCCTCAACCATGCCAGACAGCGCATGGCCACTGCAGCCGTGACTGACCTGGCACAGGAATCACCTATGTCCAGAGCTGTCTGGAGCTGTTGCTTAGCCACCGCCTTACCCTGATCCCGCACCTGCTTGACCGTGGTCTGCAGGTCGGCCAGGAGATGAGGGACCACCTCATCCAGGGAGCCCATGAGGGCGTGGGAGAAGTGTGCCATCAGCACGGTCGAGCTGGCCTGGCAAAAGCCAAGGGAGGACGCAGCATACACCTTGCACCCGGCGTAGCCCAGCTTTTTGGACTCCTTGTCGGAGAGCTTGTCCACGTCCCTAGCGCTCCCGGCACGCCGAAGACGCTTGTCGGTGACCAATCCCTCGGCAGAGGGATGTTCCGAAAACCTGGACAAAGATCTGGTAGGGACCGCATACTTCCTGGCCATCCTGGCCGAAGGCGCAGGGCAGGAAGCAGGCCACTGCCAGAGCTCCAAGGCTGGGCCGACAATGGCCTCAGCCACCGGAAAGGCCTCCGTGGGTGAATCCCCTCAGTCCAGTATCTCCGTTAAAGGATACTTGGCCTGTTTGGATACGGGCTCGAGCTGCATCCCAGTGGACTCCGAGATGAGCCGAAGCAAACCCATGAAGGACGATGGGCTTTCATCCAGTGACTGACCTCCGGAGGACTCCAGGTCAACGTGACTGGAGAACAGGGAGGAGTCATTGTCGGACTCTGAAGAGTCCGCAAAAAGCTGCCTTGGGCCTGAGCCACCCTCCACCTGCCGAGGATGGTCGGGAGTGAGGGTGACAGACAACCTATGGGGCAGGCCCTGACCCGACCGAGAGTCCTTGGTCGGCCCCCCAGATTTCGGTTGTGGAGGCGGAGGTTCCACCAAAATCGGTGGGGCAGCCGGTTTCGGCCGAGCGACAGGCCCAGGTGTGGGCACCTCGACGATAGCGAGGGGTTGCTTCGGCCGCTCCGGTGACAACCACTTGATGACCGGGGAAGGCGACGACGTTGGCTTACTCCCGGACAAAAGTAACTGCTGCCACATGAGGTCCTCGTAGCGTCAACGCAACTTGCGCCAAAGCCTCTCCTCTTCCGAGGAGGAAGACGAGGACGAGCTGCGATGGTGCTTGCTTCGGTGCTGAGACCGAGACCGCTGATGTCGGCGGGATCTGCTAGACTGAGAGGATGTCCGAGACTGAGACCGAGATCCTCGGTGTTTTCGAGGAGGGTTCTGGGGCAAAACGGGGGAAACCCGCTCTCCCCTCAGCTCGGCAGCCTGAACCGTGGACTCCGGCACCAGAGGCGCAGACAAGTCCTCGGTCTCCTCAGTCGCCGCCGGGGGAACCGGGGAGGAAGGGTTGTCTGCTTCACCAGTCGACAACCCGTCCGATGGGTGAGGAAAAATCTCGTGACCGGCCCGGCCAGTGTCTCAGCCGGCTGACCTGACGGGACACCGTGCAGCCAGTGGCCGGGTCAATATTTGACCGAAGTCAAGGTCGCCACTGTTCGGGAAGGGACCCTCCCGCCCCAGGAACGTCGACGATGGGACTTACCTTGGAGTCCTTCTTCTTGGACCGAGAGGAATGTCCCGAGGGCCCCTCTCCCTTGAAGGAAAGGGATTGACAAAGCTCCTTGAAGGAAGCTGAATAGGAGGAACCCAAAGAGAGCGGGATAAATGCCGCGACCAAGGAAGACGAAGATGCGGCCTGCGCCGCCTCCTCCTCGAGGGCGATCATCTGCTCGAGCTGCTCGGCCGAGACAGCCGCCGCGGACACCGCCCAACGGGCCTCCTTGGACTTCACCGGCGGATAACGTTTCTTGGGGCGCCAAGTTGTAAACGGGCAGCGCAGTCTTCTCAGGACGTAATGGGATGATGAAGAGCCAGTTCGCAGGCCTGCAGGTTGTGCTTCAAGGCCAAGGCAGTAGACGACGTGAGTGCGGATCCGCGGAGACATCTGTCGCAAGGGCACCTCCAAACACTGGGAGTCGATTTGTCCATCGCAATCAAGGGGAAAATTTAGGTCAAGTCTTGAAAATTTTAAAATTAGTTTCGCGAACCGAAAAATTAGGATCTGGTGTCTATACGCAGGCCGCTATGAGGGGAACATGAGCTTCCAAGCTGTACGGAAGATCTGGCGTCATGGGGCGGAGCCGAGAGTTTTACCACCCGGGCGGATGGGAGGAGCCAGCTTGAAGACCTTCCGGCAAGATTTAAAGTGGCAAGGATACCTGCCAGAAAGTGTGGATGAACAACATATCCATGTCCCTAGAAATGATTTTACATGGTCCCCCTTAAGGAATTGTCGGGGATATTTAAGCCCAGTGGTCACCAATCTGAAAAAACATTTATCCCCTTCTAAGGCAGGGAATCCGGGGAGGGACGAAAGTGGAAAGTACTCCCATATCAGGCGGACTATTTCCCACTCCTGCTTTGCTTCCAACCACTTTGACATAGTGGATCGTGTAAAAATATTATTTATATTCTTCGGGTCACTTGGCTGGACTTTCCAAGGTAAATGTTTAATGGGGCCATTCCACATTCTCGCTCCTCAATCTCTAGCCATCCGTGCCCTTTCCCAGGCATCAACATTTTGAGGACTGGTAATAACTGTGCTGCAGTATAGTACTTGGGGAAGTCTGGTAGTCCCATCCCTTCCCTAACCCTCTCCTCTATCGTTTCCTGGCAGACTCTCAGATCTTTTCCCAGTCAAATAAAGTCCACACTTTTTTTTTTTTTTTTTTAAAGATTTTTCCAATCTTTTGGGGATTTGGAGGGGGAGGTTAACAAATAAAAAAAGAAATCTGGGTAAAACATTCATTTTAATTATTTCTATTCTACTTGGACATGTTAATGAGAGCAATTTCCATCTATGTAGGTCCGCATTTAACTGCTGCATCAGGACTTCGTAGTTGTGCTTATATAGCAGAGCCGATTGTTTAGGGATTTGTATTCCACGTTATCTTAGCTTATTTTCAACCCATTTAAATGGGACCATAGTCCTTAGGTCTTGGTCAGGGTCTTCCCCTATCTGTACCACCTCAGATTTTGTGGTGTTAACTTTAAAACCAGAAATGTCTCCAAAATTATTCAGAAGTGCCAGCAGAAGCGGAAGAGCTGATTTTGGATTACCCAAATATATCAGGGTATCATCCGCATAAGGAGAAATCTTATGGGGGGTATTTTGGATTTCTATTCCCTAGATTTTTTCATGTTGCCTTATGGCTTGGGCCAAGAGCTCCATACTGATTGCAAAAAGCAAGGAGGAAAGGGGGCATCCCTGCCTTGTCCCTCTAGTGATTTCAAAAAGGGAAGAAATGGTGCTGTTCACCCTCACCCTAGCCTGGGGGTCCTGATAGCACAGTTTTGCCCATGTTAAAAAATTCCCCTCAAATCGTATTTTATCTAGAACCATTAAGAGATAAGTCCAATTGAGCCAACTGAAGGCCTTTTCCACATCCGGAAAGATTGCTAGGGCTGGGTTAAAACGTTGGTTCTTTGTTTGTAAAATATTCAGGTGCCTTCTAGTATTATCACTTGGATGCCGGTGCGGGATGACGCCCATTTGGTCAGGGTGGATTAATAACTCTATATTTTTGGAGCTGCATTGATAAGACTTTTGTGAAGATTTTCTGATCTTGGTTAAGGAGAGCTATAGGCCTAAAAGATTCACACTTTGTTGTTTATTTTCTGGGTTTCAGTATAACCATTATTATTGAGTGGGACCAACTTTCTGGGTCCTTGCCATCTTCTAGGCATTGGTTAAACACCTCCATTAAAAGAGGGACTACTGAAGTGGCTAGTTCTTTATATAGTTCCCCACTAAATCCGTCCGAGCCTCGTGTCTTTCCAGTGGGTAGCTGACGGATAACCTCCAGAGTTTCTTCCACCGTAATCGGGTGGTTTAATTCTATCTTTGCTGACTCCGGCATTTTGGGCAGTTAAATAGAATATAAAAACGTTTGGGTTTTTGCTGTTATACTCTCTTTGTCCTTGTCTTCCCAATATAATTGTTGGTAATATTGTTGAAACTGAAGTGCAATTTCCCTGGGAGAATTCCATTTTCTCCCTTGTGGTCCCTCTTCTTGAATAAAAGGGACATGCCTGTCCGCCTGGGCTTCTCAAACAAAATGCCAGTAACCTGGAAGCCCTTCCCCCCAACCTTGTGGTATTTCTGATTGGTGAATCTTAATTGGCCCTCTGCCTTTTTATTGTCAAAATCTTGTAGGGCCTGTTTGGCTTTATTCAGTTCGGCTTGAATCTGTTTTTTCAAGGGATTTGCTTTATGGCATTTCTCCAGTTCGGCTACTTCCAAGAGCAACCTATTATACGCGAGCTGCAACAGTTTTTTTGGGGCGGTCACAAAACTAATGACCTCTCCCTGGAGAATTGCCTTCAACGTGTCCCATTTAAGTAAGGGTGAATAACCTGTGGGTTGGTGGATTAGGAAAAAGTCTGCTATCTGTCATTTTAGTTTAGTAACAAATCCTTTGTTATTCAGAAGAGAGACATTAAGCCTCCATAAAGTCTGTCTATCTTGCGATGGGAGGATTAGCTGAACTGAAATTAGGAAGTGGTCTGACAACGTTATGTTCTGTATATATGGGAGTCCCTAATCAGGTGGAGGACAGTTGCGTAGGTGTAAAATAAGTCTATACGAGAACAGGATTTCTGTGCGTGGGAGTAAAAATGGAAATTACGTACCTACCATAATTCTTGATCTTCTTGGACGAGTCTCCACCACTCATTCACACTAATGGGATCTCGCTGTAGAGGCACTAGGGACCCCGCCGAGACAAAAACTTTTTGTTAGAAGGTCAGCACTGGGGCGGATCCCATGAGGCTGGCACATGAGCCTCAGCTCGTGCGGTAATGAATACCTCGGCATTGACCATCCAACCGCCTCAGTACCTTTTTTTTTCCCCCCCGAGGAGGTGCAGCGTAACTAACCTAGAAGGATAGCCTAACCAAAAAACGGACATAAGATAGTCCTGAAAACCCATATAAGACGGGTCAACAAAGTCGTCTTCATGGCCTAAAGATAGAGGGAGTGAAGACCAACAACAGAGGTGAGCTTGGGGGATGGAAGGTGGGCGTGTGAATGAGTGGTGGAGACTCGTCCAAGAAGATCAAGAATTACAGTAGGTACATAATTTCCACATCTTCCTGGACATAAGTCTCCACCACTCATTCACACTAATGGGAGAGTACCGAGCTAATAATCCCCTGAGAGGGAGGCAGGAGAGACCAAAAGCTCACAGTATTAGGACAGAAGCCCAGTAAGGATGGTTCTGCCAAAGGAAAGATGTCGTCTGGCATGGACATCCAGGGCATAGTGTTTAACGAAAGTATGCACTGAGCTCCAGGCAGCCGCGTTGCAAACATCTGTAATGGTCATGTTGCGGATTTCCGCCAGAGATGACGCAACCGCCCTAGTAGAGTGAGCGTACGCTCTGCCCTCCAGCTTAACCTATGCCATGGAATAAGCGGCGAAGGAATGCTATTAGCCATGCTGAGATACATCTGATAGCGACAGGCTGAACCAGCCGGGTCTCGCTGAAGGAAACAAACAGTTGTTGAGCTTTACGAAAGTCTTTTGTTCTATCTAGATAGAAACGCAAAGCTCTCTTGACGTCCAAGGAATGAAGAGAACATTCTCCTTCATTTTGGAAGTCCGCAAAGTAAGAGGGAAGGACCAACGGCTGGTTTAGATGGAATTCCGAAACAACCTTAGGAAGAAATTTAGGATGGGTTCTAAGGACTACTTTGTCTTTATGGAACACAGCGTACGGAGGGTCTATGACCAAGGAATGTATCTCAGAGACCCTGCGGGCTGAGGTAATGGCCACCAGGAAGGCCATTTGTAGCTCACAGGTAGCCAGAGGTTCAAAGGGTTTCCGAGTGAGCATCTCTAGCACAAGATTAATGTCCCAGGCCGCAACTGGACATCTTATAGGAGGTCTGGTATGCAGAATTCCCTTAAGAAACCTCTTAACCACAGGTCACTGAGCCAGTGACAAGGAAAGTACCGGCTCATGATAAGCTGAAATGGCACAAAGGTGAACCTTGACTGTAGAGTACTGCAGACCTGAATTTGAGAGGTCTAAGAGATACTCCAATATTTTATCTGGTGGGCAGGAAAAGGGATTTAAAGAGGATTTTGCACACCAGAGCGAAAAACGCTTCCATTTGGCTCTGTAAGTTTTCCTAGTGGCTGACTTCCGAGCAACCAAAAGAATATCTGAAACCCTGTGACAGACATTGAACCTGTTCACTTCTACCTCTTCAGGAGCCAAGCGTGAAGGTGAAGCGACCTCAGGTTGGGATGAACAACAGGCCCCTGAGTCAAGAGGTTCGTCTGAAGGGGGAGTGGTTTCGGCGGAGCTGCCGACATACTGTTGAGTAGTGGAAACCACATCTATTGAGGCCAGAAGGGAGCAATGAGGATCATTTTGTCCCCCTGGGATTCGAACTTGAGAAGTACTCTCTGAATTGGAGGAAGAGGTGGAAAGGCGTATAGAAAGCGTTTTGTCCACTGCAGCCTGAACGCATCCTGACAGAAAATGCCAGGCCCTGGATTTCTGGAGCAGAAGAGAGGCAGTTTTGTGTTGTGTGGGGATGCAAAAAGGTCCAGGTCTGGAGTTCCTCACTCTGCGAATACTGACTGAACTACGGGTGAGTCGAGTGACCATTCGTGAGGATCGGTCTCTGTTCTGCTGAGGTGATCTGCCAGTTCGTTCTGCACTCCTGGCAGGTAGACCGCTTGAATTAGAGACTTGTGCTGCAAGCACCATTCCCACACTCTCATCACTTCTCTGCATAAGGGCTAAGAGTGAGCACCGCCCTATTTGTTGATGTAATACATCACTGCTTTGTTGTCCATTTGAAGGAGAATGTTCTTGTGACAGAGAATATCCTTCAATGCCCAGACCGCATAAAGGACAGCTCTCATTTCTAAGACATTTAGGTGAAGCTGGGATTCGACCTGAGTCCACGTACCTTGAGTGTGGAGAGACTGATAGTGGGCTCCCTACCCCATCAGGGACGCATCTGTGGTAATGGAAATCTGATGATCCAGAGGAGCAAAGGGATACCCTTCTAGGAGATTGTTCTCTTGCGACCACCAGGTAAGCGACCTCTTTAGAGGGTCTGTCACCTTGATGGGATAGGACTGCGGGTGAGTGGCTGGGGACCACTGAGTACTGAGCATCCACTGAGAAGTTCTCATGTGAAGGCGTGCTAGGGGTACAGTGAACACCGAGGATGCCATGAGACCTAGCATCCGCTGCATCGAGAGAGCTGGAACCGACTTGCTCTCCCCGATGTGACAGGCCATCTGAAGGATATCGCTCCTCCTGTCCTCTGGAAGAAAAGCCTTCACACAGGAGGTGTCCAGAAGAGTTCCTATAAAAAGGAGCCTCTGGGAGGGCTGCAACTGCGATTTTTTGAGGTTTAGCAGGACTCCCATGGACGTGAGAAAGCGATAAGTCGTGGCCACGGCATCCAGAGTTCCCTGCCTGGAAAGACTTGCCAGAAGCCAATCGTCCAGATAAGGGAACACCTGTATTCCGATCTTTCTGAGATGCGCTGCGAGAACTGCACAACACTTTGTAAAAACTCGTGGCGCCGAGGATAGCCCAAAAGGCAGGACAGTGAACTGATAATGCTGGCCCAGAACCACAAACCTTAGGAATTTGTGATGGTTTGGGTGAATAGAAATGTGCTGGTAAGCATCCTGCATGTCTAGGGAGGCTAGCCAGTCGTGTTGATGAAGCAAAGGTAACAAGGTTCCTAGTGAAATCATTATGAATTTCTCCTTGGGCAGAAATTTGTTTAGTTTTCTGAGGTCCAAAATGGGCTGCATGCCCCCGGTTTTCTTTGGAACCAGGAAGTAATGGGAGTAGAACCCTGTGTTCCGTTGATCCAGCGGAACTACTTCCACTGCCCTGTTGTTCAGAAGGCCCTGAATCTCGGAGGTGAGAAGATCTAACTGAAGAGCTGACAGCCTGGGCTGTCGTCTGGGGGGACTATCCGGAAGGATCTCCAAAACATTGAGAGAGTACCCTTGTGGATTATCCGGAGGACCCATTTGTCCGAGGTTATGGACTTCCATTGATTGTAGAAGTGAGTTAGATGACCTCCCACCGCTGAGAAAGAGTCCACCTTGGGCAGCTGAGGTGGGACTTGGGCCAACAAGTCAGAAGGCGGCACTGGGCGCTTTGGGTCCTTGCGCCTTCTGGTGCATTTTCTTTTGAGGCTGTGGGGCTTGGTTTTTATTAAAACTTCCCCTGCCTTTGCCTCGAAAGGACTGACGGTTATGAAACTGGCATTTATTAACACTCCCTCGAGAGGGGACAGGAGGAGGTCGAGCCAATTTAATGGCTGATCTAGTCTTTTGCGTAGCCTCTAGAGCCTGTTCTACTTGAGGGCCGAAGAGATACACCCCATTGAAAGGCAACGCCATTACCTGTTGCTGTGCATTATTCGAGAAACCTGAAGTGCGCAGCCAGGAATGACGGCGGGTACAAATGCCCGTCGCCGCTCGCGAAGCAGTATCGAAAGCGTCCATAGCTGCTTTAACCTGTTGGTTGTTGGACTCGATATCTCTTGTTATGGTTTGAAGAAGCTCTGAATTTGTGTCCGACTCCAGTAGAGCTTGAACCATTTGTTTGAAAGAATGCCAAAAGATATACTCATATTGAGAGAAACAGCCTTGGTAGCTTGCAATACGCATACCTAGGGTGGAAGCAGCAAAGACTCTCTTACCTAAAATGTCTATCTTATAAGATTCTTTGTTAATAGGTCGAGCTGTAGTAGTCTGGGGAAGTACGACCTTATCATTCTCTGCCAAGACTACGATAGGATCCGCAAAAGCTTGGGATGCCAAAATGGGTCGATCCTTGGGAGCAGCATATTTCCTATCTATGGACTTAGCCACCGAAGGAGTGAGAACAGGATTGTTCCATACCATTTAAGACAGCGTCTCAAAGGAGGGCTGTACCGGAGGAGTCAAATCCATAGGGATCTCCGGAACATGAAGGTATTGGAGTCTTAACAGTTTCCCAGGATCGATATCTGTAGTTTAGAGATAAAGAGTGGAAAACAAGTTTTTCAGCAGAGACTTAAAAGACAGGTCCTCGACCACAGGCTCTGCAGCAGGAATAGATCCTGTTCCTTCCACATCATCACCCAGCCTACGGTCTGGGCCAGGCTCAATGTCATCTCCTGACAGTCCCAGAGGAACTGTATGGACAGGAAAGGAGTGAAAATCAGACGGAAATGAGGAAGGAAAAGGGTTGAAGGAGGAGTCTTGAAGGCTGGATGACGTCCTCACAGGCCTCGGCGTCAAAGAAACACATGGCGCCGAGAAGCCACACGGCACCGAGGACAGCGCCGAGAAGCCACATGGCACTGAGGATGGCGCCGACGAAGCGCACAGCGCCGCAGAAGGTGCTGGCAAAGCGCACGGTGCCGTGAAAGACAATGGCACAGACAGACGCATCAGCGCTGAGGACGGCGCCGAGCGAGCTATCGACGCCAAGGGCATCGAAAACATCCCAATACTCCGAAAAACAGGATTTGAGGAGAAAGAAGGATGAAAACCAGGAGATAAAGGCATCGATGTGGCCCCTGCGCAGCCATGTGGGGACACACCTAAGCCTGGAGTCGACAGCACCGAAGATGGCGCCGCGCGACTAGGGAGGCTCAACCGCCCTACCTGATCTCCCAAGAAGCCCGAAGGCCTCAGAGTGACCAGGCCAGGCAGCTGGACCAACCTCCGAGCCCACTGCTCCATAACAGTGGCCCACTGATGAAACTGCTCATCTGAAGACCTACCAGAGGGCGGGGTAGGGCTCCGATGTCGAAGACATCAGCTACCAGAAACAGAAACAGTGACTCCAAAGGAGGAGACCGGCAACTAGCCCCAATACCCGACCATCTACGCGCAGACATATCAGAGGGCGACCTCGAGTGATGCCTTCTCTTTCTTGACCTGCGGGTCGAAGAAGAGCTCGAGGCCAAACGGTGCCGAGAGTGCGACCGTTTATTTTTATGCTTTCAAGGGGACCGCCCACCCCCTCAGGCATTGGACTGTCCGTTGTCAGACCCCCCTTCCGGGGAAGGCGTCAGACCGGACCCAGCCCAGCTGACTGAACAGCTTTCATACGAAGTCTCCCTACCGTCACCTGACCCGCTCATGGTCGACTCCGCCAATGTAGGCTGAGATTTCTTAAATTGAGAATAAATAAACTCAGCGAAACTTATTCAAGATATTACTACAAAACAATAAAACTGAAAAACTAAGCTGCTAGTGTGAAGTTTGACTCCCGGCGGGCAAGCGACGTCACTGAAGCGCACTCGACGGCGGGGAAAAAAGGAAGCGAGGCGGTTGGAAGGTCGACACCGAGATATTCATTACCGCACGAGCTGAGGCTTGTGGTGCAACTCTTCACGGCTCCATCTCAGGCGCCGACCTTCTAACAAAAAAGTTTGCTCCTGATGAGTCCTAGTGCCTCCGGCGCATATCCCATTAGTGTGAATGTGTGGTGGAGACTTATGTCCAGGAAGATTGTATAGTCTTGATCCTTGGGGTGTTGGGCATGCCAAAGGTTCACTAGACCCATTTCCCTTGTCAGTGTCACAAGTTACTCGGATGCTTATCTATTTGTAAGGGTTGCTCCCGAGGAGCGGTCTCTCTGGGGGTGAGGGGCTATGTTGAAATCTCCCCCAAGTAGCAACTGGCCCGGAGGAAGTTCAGCTATTTTCTTGAAGATTAGTTCAAAAAAGGTTTTCTGTTGGGAATTTGGAGCATATATATATATATTAAAAAAATGAAGTAATCTACTCTGGAATCTAGCAGATACCTTTGCATATCTACCTTGAAGGCCCCCTTCTGTTGATTAAAAGGTCAGATTTAACCCCCTGCGTAACAGGATGGCCACCCCTGCTGTCTTGGTTTTGGGGTGAAATGCTGCTACCACTTGGCCTACCCACGCCCTGCATAGTTTTAGGAGTTCATTCATAGATAAATCTGTTTCTTGAAGTAGAACCACATCCCCCAAAGTTTTCTGAGTTCCTGCAGCAACCTTGTTCGTTTTATAGGGGAGCTGATTCCCTTCACATTATAAGAGCAAACGTTTAGGTTAGCCATAGCTTTGTTTTGGGGCAAAAAAAGGATCTGTTAGGAGGGGGAGCACCCTGGAGGCCATCATCTTTAGCTTCTTGTTGTTTGCTAATCTGCTGAGGTAAGGGCTTGTTGGTCTTCAGCTTCACATCTACCTGGCTGTACACAACTTTATACAACAACATCATTTGGGTTATTAATGCCTTCAACTTTGGGCAATCTCAACACTAACTGCAAAACTTTAGAAAACAGTAACTATTTTAAAAACACCAACTGAAGAGTTCGAGAATGACAGAACAAAAAAACAGTTATGAGAAAACGTTCACTTAAGTTTTAAAGCAGTGGCTTCCTAGGTGTATTTCCTGGCTCCTCCAACGGAAGACACCCGGTTCAACTGATAGCGGGAAGTTTCTGATAATAAACACTGACAGTCTCTCTTAGAAGACTAAAAGCAGGGATGTTATACTGCTCTAAGGATGTTAAACGTCACTGAGGACTAGGAAATCAACTGTTCCTCCCAACCCCATCCTGGTCAACTAATGTAATTCAGGCTTCTTATGCTCCCCCCCATCGCTAATCCCAAATTCTTGGGATGCTTTACCTTAAAGTTTTTTTTTTTTTAAATATCCTTCTCTATTAAGCAAACTACTAGGGTAGATCGGGCAATGTTAAGATCAATCATGCGGTCAAGGATCCCCATTCCACCTCACTTACACCCCTCTACCGTTATTTTTCTCAAAACGAAAAGGGCAAAAACAGGTCTTCACCCCTCCATGGTAAGTGGTAACCTCTAATCCTGTCCTTATACCCAGAGACTGAGAGATTCAGAAATATTGAGTGAACAGTGGGGCGTATCGCCCCCCTCCCCCATAGGCATTTTAGTGGGAGATCCCCTTTCTATTATTGTCTAGTCTTCTGAGTGGTGCTCCATCTGGTGTTCAAGGAGAATCACCCTTTAAAGAGATCAGCAAGCGGAAATTAGCACCCAGACCAGATTTCCTGCCTTAATAATTAGCCTAGGGCAATGGTACTTTATTTGGAATTTTCACATCGAATTACAGAGCTCCATTAAAGGAACCTTTGTATATGCATAGTTTAGAGTGAGAAAGAAAAGCCAGGTGCTGTTGCAGGCAGCGGAGAGTTTAGACATGGCAGTAGATGAGGTCCTGGCATAAATAGGGGAGCACTAGTCAAGAATAGGAAAGAAGGGAAATTATCACACATCTCCAAGTAGAAGGTCACCGGGGCCAGTGACCATCACATGGTATGGTTCAATTTGGCCACTACAACCAAATCATAGAAACATAGAATTTGACGGCAGATAAGGATCACTTGGCCCACCCAGTCTGCCCATTTCCCTACCTACTGGATAAGCTGCAGATCCTAGTTAACCAGCAGCCTACTTCTTACCCCCACACCCTAGAGTTGCCTTATCACTGTCCCATGCATGCTTGAATTCCACCACCGATTTTGACTCCACAACCTCCTCCGGAAGGCTGCTCCATGCATCCACAGCCTTCTGTGAAAAATACTTCCTTAAATTACCTCTGAGCCGCCTCTATCTTCAAATTGTGCCCTCTTGTTCTTGCACACCTCTGTTTTTGAAAGATGCTACCCTCTTGGACTTTGTTGATTCCTTGAGGTACTTGGAAAGTTTCTATCATGTCCCCCCTCTTCCTCCTTTCCTTGAGGCTATACATATTAAGCTCCTTAAGTCTCTCTTCATGTGTCTTCCGGTGCAGACCCTGCACCATTTTAGTTGCCCTCCTCTGGACAGCTTCCATCCTGTCTATGTCTTTGCAGAGATTGGGTCTCCAGAACTGCACACAGTACTCCAGATGGGGTCTCACCAGCTGTCTGTACAGAGGGATAATAAATAAAGGTTACTCACCTGTAACAGGAGTTCTAGGAATGGTATATGTTGTTCATCCACACTGTCTGGCAGGTATCCTTGCCGCTTTAAATCTTGCTAGAAGGTCTTCAAGCTGGCTCCTCCCACCTACCCGGGTGGTAAAACACTCTGCTCCGCCCCATGACGCCAGATTTGGCCCGCTGGAAGCTCAGGTTGTGCATCGAAGGCGGGGAGGTCGGGTGGGTCATGTAGGATGAACAACATATACCATTCCTAGAACTCCTGTTACAGGTGAGTAACCTGTATTTCTAGGGACATGGATATGTTGTTCATCCACACTGTCTGGCAGACTCCTAGCAGTTCTCCGGGAGGAGGGAGGCAAGGCGCACACCCCCTACTTAGGGAATAGAGACTGGAGAACCGAGGCCCCAAAACCAGCATCCCGGCGTGACTCAAGGTCGATGTGGTAATGGGTTATGAAGGTGTGTGCTGACTTCCAGGTAGCAGCCCTGCAGATATCCTGGATAGGGATGTCCCTGGAAGCAGCCACCGATGCAGCAGTATGGTGGGTAGAATGAGCTCTTATCCCTCTGGGAGGCTCCATGCCCGCCAACTTATAGCAGAGATCTATGCAGGAGGTGACCCACCTGCTTATCGTCCGCTTGGCTGCAGGTCTGCCAGGTGCGGCTTCAGCGTAAAGGACAAACAGCTGGCACACCTCTCCCGAATTTCAGCAGTGGCTCCTTGTAATGGCGGCCTTCTAGGGTCAGGTAGAGGCCTGTATTCGGCCTCCGAGGTGTGATTGGGGTAAAACACCGGCACAGTCAACACCTGGTTAAGGTGAAATTCCGACACCAGCTACGGAAGGAATTTCTGGTAGGGGCGCAGGACAACCTTGTCCCTGTGGAAGACCAGGTAAGAAGACTCGATGTAGAGCACCTGGAGTTCTCCCATACTTCTGGCTGGCATGATAGCCACCAAGAAGGCGGTCTTCCACGACAGGTGAGAGAGTTCACACCTGTGCATTGGTTCGAATGGCTTGCCCATGAGCTCTGCCAGTACCAGCAGTAAATCCCATGGAGGTGGAGGTTCTCGCACCGGAGGGGAAATGTGATCAAGGCCTTTGAAAAAGCGCCAGACCACCTTCTCCTGCGCCACCGACTGCTCCCCAGCCCGCGCCCGGTAAGCAGAGATGGCTGCCAGGTGCACCCTTAGGGTCGTCGACCTAAGCCCTTGACGAGAAACGGACCATAAATAGTCCAAGATGCATGCCAAAGGACAGGAGGAAGGGTCCAAGCCCTTGCTCTGACACCAAATGGAAAATCTCTTCCATTTGAAAGCATAGCATTTCCAGGTCAACTCCTTACGGGACGCCTCAACTACATTGAGGACTTCATCGGAAAGACCCAAGGCCTGGAACTCTAGCCGCTCAGGAACCAGGCCGTCAGGTGCAGGGATTGAAGGTCCGGATGGAACACCTTCCCCTGAATGACTGAGAGCAGGTCCGGGCGAGCAGGAAGCTGCCTTGGGAGCCTGGAACTGAGGCTGAGGAGATCTGGGTACCAGAACTGGCGGGGCCAGTCTGGGGCTATCAGAATCACCTGCGCCTTGTCCCTCCTTGCTTTGAGAAGCACCTTGTGTATCAAGGGAGATGGGGGAAAGGCGTAGAAGAGGCCCGGGGTCCACGGCCTCGAGAAGGCATCCCCCTGCAGCGAGCCCTGCTGAGGGGGGTGGGCATGGAACAGCCTCAGCTTCGCGTTCTCCCTGGAGGCAAACAGGTCCACCTGAGGTGTGCCCCAATGGGAGAACAGATCTTGTACTACCTCCGGCAGGAGAGACAACTCATGGGATGCAGCCCCTATCCGGCTCAGGACATCGGCCAGGGTGTTGGAGGCTCCTCACACATGAATGGCTAGAGATCCGCCTCCAGGCTGCGCACGAGTGACCAAATGCGGAGAGCCTTGCATAGAAGCATGGAGCGATCCCGCCCTGGGCGGTTTAGGTAGTACATGGTCATGGTATTGTCCGCCTGGACTCGGACCACTTGACCCCGGAGAAACGGAGCAAAGGCGGTGAGAGCTAGGCGGACGCTCGGAGCTCCAGCAGGTTGATGTGGCATCGGGACTCCCTGGGGACCAGAGGTCATCCTTGTGTTCCCCCAGATGGGCACCCTAACCCATCAGAGACGCACTGTCGATAGAGAGACCGCCGCTCGGGCGGACAAACGGGATGCCCTCCTGCAGATGAGCAGGAACGGTCCACCACCGGAGAGCGCTCCACATCCCCTGGGTCACCGTCACTAGCTGGTCCAATGGATCGCAGCATTGTGACCACTGGCTGGCCAGTCCCCACTGAAGGGGGTGCATGTGCCAGCGTGCCCAACGGACCACGCTGGTACAGGCTGCCATGAGACCCAGGAGGCGCAGGAAGTCCCGGGCAGGGCGCGATTGCCCAACCAGAAATAATTGGGCAAAGGAGGTAAGAACCTCGGCCCTGTCCGCCGGGTGCCGTGCTCTGGCTCAAAGAGAGTCTAGCTCTGCCCCGATGAACAGAATCGCCTGCTTCGGCTCGAGTTCCGACTTGGCCTCGTTGATGAGAAGGCCGATTTGAGAGCAAACCTGGAGGGCCAGATCTCTGGACCGCTCCACCTCCTGTCTGGAGGGGGCTGCTATCAGCCAGTCGTACAGGTAAGGGTACACCCGGAACCCTCGGCGCTGCAGCAAATCTGTCACCACTGCTATGCATTTGGTGAAGACCCTGGGAGCTGGAGACAGGCCGAAGGGCATGGCTCGGAACTCGAAAAGGAATCCCTCCACTTGAAAGCGAAGGAATCTCCGATGTGACGGACGGATAGGGACGTGAAAGAACGCGTCCTGCAGGTCCAGAGAGCAGAACCACACGCCGTGTTCCAGGGATGGTATTATCTGAGCCAGAGTGACCATTCTGAAGGTTCGAGACCTTAGGAACTTGTTCAGGTCGTGTAGGTCGAGAATGGGGCGCCAGCCCCCCGTCCGTTTCGGAACCAGGAAGTACCTGGACACAAACCCCAGGTCTGAGGGAGGGTCCGCCACCTCCCTGATCACCTCCTTTTGGAGGAGGAGAGCGATGTCGGCCCGCGAGCCGACAATGAGGCTGCGGACCCCGAGGCCCCCCGAGGTACGACGTCTCTGAAGGGTAGGGCCTGCTCGAATTCCAGAGGCAGACCTTTTCCCACCACCTCCAGCACCCACCTGTCCGTGGTAATAATGGACCAGGCGGAAAGGAAGTGCCGGAGCCATCCCCCCATGGGGGGAACCTGGGGTGAGGTGACGGGGTCGCCCCTCAGCCCGTCACTGGGCAGGCTTGGAGAAGGGACCAGCCGAGGGACCTCCTCGGCCTTTACCTCCCTGCTTCCTGTTGGAGGAAGACCCGGGCTTGGGTTTGGGATGCCAAGCCCGAGCCTGCTGGCCCTGACGTTGCTGGGCCGGATGCGCAGAAGGACGAAATGGCTTAGCCTATGGTTTGCGGCTTTTGTCCTTTTGAGCGGAAGAGACCGAGTCCAAGGTAGCATTGGACTTCTCAATCCTCTGCAGGTGACCTTCCACCCCAGGGCGAAGAGGTCGGTCCCCAAAAAGGGAACATCCGCCAACTTGTGCTGGGTATCCGAAGTGAAGGTGGATATCCTCAGCCAAGCCCGACGATGCATAGCCACTGTGGCCGCCACAGACCTGGCACATGAGTCCCCAATGTCTAAAGCAGTCTGGAGCTGCTGTTTGGCCACTGCCCTGCCCTGGTCCCGCACCTGCCTGACCGTGGTCTGCAGATCCGCGGGAAGATGAGGGACGACCTCATCCAGGGAGCCCAACAGGGCATGAGAGAAATGTGCCATGAGGACGGCCAAACTGGCCTGGCGAAGGCCGAGGGAGGACGCAGCGTAGACTTTTCGCCCAGCATAGTCCAATTTCTTGGACCCCTTGTCAGGAGGTTTGTCCTCATCCCTAGCGTTCCCGGACAAGGAACCGGTAGGGACCGCATACTTCCTGGCCATTCTGGCCGAAGGCGCAGGGCAGGAAGCAGGGCGCTGCCAGAGCTCCAATGCCGGGACCACTATGGCCTCGGCCACCGGAAAGGCCTCCGTAGGGGAATCCCCTCGATCCAGAATCTCCGTGAGGGGATACCTGGCCCGCTTAGAAACGGGTTCGAGCTTCATCCCGGTGGACTCCGAGATGAGCCGAAGCAAACCCAGGAAGGACGAAGGGCTATCGTCCACCAACTGTCCTCCTGAGGACTCCAAGTCCATTCACTTGGAGAAAAGGGAGGAATCGTCCTCGGACTCGGAAGAGTCCTCAAAGAGCTGCCTCGGGCCTGAGCCACCCTCCACCTGCCGAGGTCGATCAGGAGTGAGGGTGACAGACAGCCTATGGGGCAGTCCCTGAGCCGACCCGAGAATTTTTGGTCGGAGCCCCAACTAACGGCTGTGGAGGCGGAGGTTCCACCGGAATCGGTGGGGCAGCTGGTTTTGGCTGAACAACTGGCCTGGGAACAGGCTCCTTGGATAAAACGAGGGGTTGTTTCGGCCCCGCCGCTGACAGCAACTTAATGGCTGGGGAAGACGACGGCGTCGGCTTATTCCCGGTCAGGAGCTGTTGCCACATGAGTTCCTCACATCTTCGACGCAACTTGCGCCGGAGCCTCCCCTCATCCGAGGAGGAGGAAAGAGGACGGCAGGCAGCACCGCTGTCCAGGCTCGAGACCGCCTATGACGGCGGGATCAGCTGGACCGCGAAGAAGTCCGAGACCGAGAACCTCGGCTTTCCCGAGGACGGTGCGGGGAGGTGTCGTGGGGAACCGACACTCCCCTCGGTTCGGAGGATTCAACCAAAGGCTCCGGAACCGGAGGCACAGACGAGCCAACAGGGTCCTCAACTCCCACCAGGGGAACCGGGGAGAGGGGATTCTCGGCTTCTCCTGCCGACAACCCGTCCAACGGGTCGAGAAAAATCTCGACCGCGTCGACGGGAGTCTCGGTCAACTGGCCTGACGGGGACACCGTGAGACCAGTGGCCGAAGCCGAGCAGTCGACCGAAGTCGACGGCCGACAACTCGGGGAGAGGGATCTTCCCGCTCCCAAAAGCGTCGGCAGTGAGACTTACCTTGTCTCTCTTTTGGACCGAGAAAGGGTCCAGAAGAAGTTAGTCCCTCACCTTTAGTGAGAGGGTCAGACAAAGCTCCTAAAGAAGCTGAATAAGAGGCACCGAGAGAGTGGGACAAATGCCACAGCCGAGTAGAAGCGGCCAGCGCCACCTCCTCTTGAGGCGATCATCTGCTCGAGCTGATCCGCCTGAGCCCCGCCGCGGACACTGCCGACCGGGCCTCTTTGACTTCACTGAGGAAATCGCTACAGGGACGCCCCAGTTGTAAGCAGGGCAGCACGGTCTTCAAGACGGTGGGTCGAAAAGGAAGAGCACAGGTCGCAGGCTTGGGGTGCGTGCTCCAGGCCTAGACAGTAGACGCATGCGTGGAGTGCGGATCCGTCGAGACATCTTCTGCCCACAAGGGCATCTCCGGAGCCGGGAGTCGATTTGTCCATCGCAGCCACGAGGAGAGAGACCGAAGTCTTTTGTAAAAACTTTTAATTTCGAAATTGAAGAATTAGGAACCAATCTTATCGCCAGAGTGTTAAGGAGGACCTGAGCTTCCAAGTGGTAAGGAAGATCTGGCGTCATGGGGCGCGCCGAGTTTCACCGGTGGGTGGGAGGAGCCAACTTGAAGACCTTCCGGCCAAGATTTAAAGCAGCAAGGATACCTGCCAGACAGTTGGATGAACAACATATCCATGTCCTAGACTTCCTGTTTTCTACTGGTGATGCCTCTCCCATGCATCCCAGTAACCCCCAACCCTCCTTGCTGCCCTCTCACATTGCTTGCCCACCTTTAGGTCATCACTGATATGACTACCCCAGGTCCTTTCCATTTTGTTGTTGTTAGTATCTCACCCCATTGTGTACTCTTCCCCTGGGTTTTGTTTCCCAGGTGCATTACCTTCACTTCCTAGCACTGAATCTAAGCTGCCATACATTTGACCATTCCTCTAACCTTGACAAGTCCTTCTCATCCTTTCCACCCCACCCTGTGCATCAACTCTGTTGCAGATCTTAGTGTCATCTGCAAGAGACATACTTTCCTTCCAGTCCTTCCACGCATGTAAACACAAGACACTAAAGAGGACCGGTCCTAATACCGAACCCTACGGTACCCACTATGTAACCCTCCTGCTTCTGAGTGGACTCCATTTATATACTCTCTGTGTCCTATTCTCCAGCCAATTCTTTGCCCAGGCTGTCATCTTGGGACCCACTCCCAGGCTGGCTAACTTGTATATTAATCTTTGTGTGGGACTGTGTCAAATGCCTTGCTAAAGTCAAGGTAGGCCATGTCACAGCCCTCCCTGATCTACTACTTTGGTCACCCAGTCAAAGAAATCTATCAGATTTGTCTGGTATGACCTTCCGCTGTGAATCCATGCTGCCTAGGGGTCCTGTGCCCTCTGGCCTCTAGATACTGGACAATTCTTTCCTTCAAGTGATTCCATCATTTCCCTATCACTGAGGTTAAACTAACAGGTCTGTAGTTTCCTGCTTCTACCTTGCTCCCACTTTGTGAGAGAGATCACATCTGCCCTCCTCCAGTCCTCGGGTACCACCCCATCCTCCCATGATTTGTTAAAAGGGTAGTCAGTGGTGTCACTAATTCTACCCTTAGCTCTTTTAGAATTCTGGGATGAATCCCATCAGGCCCCATTGCTTTGCCCACCTTCAGTTTTAGAGTTTCTTTCAGAACCCTTTCTTTAGTAAATGGGCTGGTATCAACTTCTGTATCCAGAGTGTTACTACTGTTTGTTTTATGTACCTCCCCTCTTCATCTGTAAATACTGAGCAAAAATATTTGTTTAGTATCCCTGCCCTTTCACAGTCTCCCTCTGCCCACCCTCCCTCCCCTTTATTAAGCCTCACTCTCCCCTCCTTGGTCTTCCTTTTGCTCCTGATGTACCTATAAAGGGTTTATCCCCCTTCTTAACTGGGTTGACTATCTTTTCCTCGGTTTGGGCCTTTGCTGTTCTGACTGCCTTCAGCCTCCTTTTGCTTTAACTCATACAGTTCTCTGTCCTGCTCTTCTACGATTCTTTGTACTTCCTGAATGCTTTCTTTTTCTCTTGAACCTTCACTGCCACTTCCTTTGAGAACCATAGTGGTTTCTTACATCGTCTTGTTTTGTTTATTTGCTTCACACAAAGGCTCGTTACCTCTGTGATGGCAGTTTTATTATTCCCCATTGTTCTTCCACCCTCCTTTCTGACCATTTACGAGTGCATTCCTTAGGCACTCACCCATTTAGCAAAGTCAGCCCTCCTAAAGTCCGAGTACTTTTGTCTTTGTATGACATGACTCTATTGCTGTGTTTGTGTGAACCATACTGTTCGATGGTAGCTAGTTCCCAGATGCTACCCACTTCTACATCTGTGATCTCTCTCCATCTCCATTTGAGAGAATCAAGTCTGATATTGCTCCCTCTCGGTGGGCTCCAGTACTAGATTGTCTAAGGCATGCCCCTGTGGAGCATCTAGAATAACTTGCACTCTTGAGAGTGGCAGCTGCAACTGCACTCCAGTTAACATCTGGCATATTCAGATCACCCATCAGCAATATCTCCCTTTTCTGCCATTCTAAGTATACTTTCTATCATTTCCCTGTCCATTTCCTCCCCCTGAGAAGAGGTCTGTCTAAACCCTGTGCGTATTGTGGTGCCATTGCCTGTCTCCAAATTTACCCACAGTGCTTCTTCTCCTCCCTGTTTACCTTTTGTTCTGTTGCTTTTATTCCTTCCCTTATGTAATTATACTCCTCCTCCTCTTTTACCCTCCCTGTCCCTCCTGTAGACAGTGGCTATCTAGTATGTTTATGTCCCAGTCATGGTTTTGTGTGTACCATGTTTCTGACTGCCTACGATATCCAGATGTTCCTCCTCCATCAAGGCCACAGATTCAGGAAGCTTGTTACCCAGACTACGGGCATTAGTACTCATTGCTCTCCATTTTTAATGGCTTTACCTTCTGTTGCAGCATCCCCACTAACCATTCTACCTCAGCCTTTTCTCATTTAGTACCCCATTTTGTAGGGAGGGCTGGGATTTTCCTGCTGCTTGTCAATGCCTCCCCTTTGACTAGTTTTAAAAGCTTGCCAATGAAACATTTAAACTGACTGCTAAAAAGCGTGTTCCCTTCCTGGATAGATGCAGACCATCCTGCAGTATAGGCTGGTGTCCTCCAGGTGGAACCTCAGTCCCCAATGAAAGCCAAACCCTGCTCCTTTGTTTTCAACCATTCATTAAACTGCATGCTGCCAATTACCTCACCTCCCCATTTATCCCATTCACAAGGCAAAATATGGGACTTCAGAGGAGACTGACTTTGATAAGATGGCCAACAAAGTTCACTGTACAACCAAAAAGAAATACAGGTGAGGGGTACAGGCCAAAGTGGGCAAGCATTAAGATGCAATGCTTGAGCAACATCCTACTGTGTTAGGGAAAAAAGGAAGTGTAAAAGAAGGAGGAAACCACTTTGGTGGAAACCACTTTGGTTCTCAAGAACAGTAGCAGAAAAGGTCAGAGCCAAAAAGCTGGCCTTCAGGAAATATAAGGGAACACAGCAGGATGAAGATAGGGAGGCATAGCAAACTTCCCTAAGGAAAGCAGAAAGGCAGGCAAAAGCCTAAACAGAGGAAACACTAGCACAAACTCTAAAAGAAGGTGACAAGACTTTCTATAGATACATTAGTGAAAGGAGAAAGTCTAGAGGGGTTATTGCTAACATCGAAGGAGATAAGGGACCGTGTGATGAAGAAGACCATGCAAAACATCTATCCTAAATAGATACTTCTGCTCAGTATTTACTGAAGAGAAGGTAGGGCAGAGGCCCTGACTCAACACCATGGACACAGGGGGAGGAGGTGAGCACTAGTCCTTTCACAAAGAAGGGTCCAAAAGCTCAGGTAGCTCAGGCTGGACAAGGCAATGGGACCTGATGGCATACATCCCAGGGTACTACAAAGCTAGGATGGAACTAGCAGAGCCATTATCAGAACTATTTAATGAGTCTCTGAGCACAGGAGAGGTCCTAGAAGACTGGAGAAGGGCTCAGGTGATCCCGCTCCACAAGAGTGGTAGCAGAGGAGGCAGGGGAACTACAGACCAGTCAGACTTACACCTCCAATGAGTGGGCAAGATTATGGAGAGACTCCTTAGGAAATGATAGTGCTACACAGGAATCCATAGCAGCACAGGATCCAAGACAGCATGGGTTTACAAAAGGAAAGTCCTGTCAAACTAATCTCATAGATTTCTTTGACTGGGTAACCAGAGTGGTGGACCAAGGGAGAGCAGTTGACGTCACCTACCTTGGCTTCAGCAAAGATTTCGATACTGTTCCATATAGGAGATTGATTAATAAGCTGGGTAGGCTCAGAGTGGGTCAGAAGTTCATCAACTGGGTAGCAAACTGGTTGATGGGCAGAAAACAGAGATGGGTGGTAAATGGTATACAGTCAGAAGAGATGCAAGTCACAAGTGGGGTACCTCAGGGATCAGTCCTGGGGCCAGTCCTCTTCAATATCTTCATCAGTGACATTGCAGATGGATTGGAGAGTAAGGTTTGTCTGTTTGCAGATGGCACCAAGATCTGCAACAGAGTAGATGATCCGGATGGGGTGGGCAGAATGAGAAGATATCTGGATAAACTAGCAAAATGGTCAGAAGAGTAGCAACTGGGGTTTAATGCAAGGCGAGGAAGATCGTGCACATAGGAAGAAACCCTGAAGCCACCTATAGGCTGGGAGGGGAGTTGCTGGCAGTCACAAGGGAAGAAAGAGACGTGGGCATCATCATGATCACAGATGACCTGAAATCATCCAAACAGACCACTAAAAGCAGTAGGTAAGGCTAGGGGGATGCTAGGGTGTATTAGTAAGGGTATTACAAGTCGGGAGAGGGAGGTAATAATCCCTCTTTGCAAGACACTGGTTAGGCTCGATCTGGAGTACTGCGTACAGTACTGGAGGCCACACCTTCACAAGGACAGTAACCAAATTGAAGCAGTCCAGAGAAGGGCAACCAAAATGGTGCAGGGACTGCATCAGAAAACATACGAGAACAGATTAACGGAGCTCAATATGTGTACCCTAGAGCAAAGGAGGGAGAGAGGTGATATGATCTAAACATTCAAACACCTTAAGGACATTGACAAGGTGAAAGAGTCTAACATGGTTCAATATAAGTAAAATAGCAGGACAAGAGGACACAGCATGAAGATTAGAGGGAGGCCAATTAAGGGGTAATGTGAGGAAGTTTTTTCACAGAAAGGGTGCTGGATGCATGGAACGGCCTACCTCAGGAAGTGGTGGATATGAATACAGTGCAGGGATCAAACAGGCATGGGATAGGCATAAGGGAGCAATACTAACATACTAAAATGCCAGCAGAATAGGCCTAACGGTCTTTCGTGTCTGCTCGTTTGGTCAGACCCCACCCTGGGTGCTGACCTTGCTGCCCCCTCGCCTTCTCTGGCTTCTCCTTCAGTTCGGATATTCTTGCTGCATGGTTTTGCTTCAGAACCCTTCCCTGTACCTGTCCACCCCTCTTGAACCCCTCCACTGTCTCTGCCTCCACCAGCCCCTAGGCAGTGCATTCCATGGCTCACCACCCTCTCAGTGAAGTAGCACCTCCTCCTTTCTCCCTGAATCTTCCCCTCCAGCTTCCACCCATGCCCTCTAGTGGCCCCTCCTCCTTCCTTGAAGCACCCTGACCGTTCCTCCCTATTTACCCTCTTCATGTACCTGAAGACCCTATCATGTCCCCGGTCCTTCTCTCTTCAATGTGTACATATTTAGCTCTTCAAGCCTCTCCTCATAGGTCCTGTCCCCAAGCCCCAAATCATTTTGGTTGCCCTCCTCTGGACCCTCTCCAGGAGGTTAATGTCCTCTTTAAGTGTGGCCTCCAAAACTGCACGCAGTACTCAGGTGCGGCCTCACCAAGCAGTTATACAGAGGGGTATCACTTCCCTTCTTCTGGAGGTGATCCCCTAGCGATGCATCCCAGCATCCTGTTGGCCTTGGCTGCTGCCCTCTACAAGTCTCAGAGTTGTTCATCTTGACATCCACCACCACCCCAAGTCCCTCTCAGCCATGAGGACTTGTATGTTCCCCAGTGTACACTTGGCCCGGAGTTTCTAGCCCCCAGGTGGAGTACCTTGCATTTCCTGCATTGAACCTCAGCTTCACCTTTCTAGACCATCTTTCCAGAGCCTCAGGTCCCCCTATAGAGGCCTCCCTCCTCCCCATCCACCACCACCCCAGTTTCGAGTCATCCACAAAGAGACTCATCTCCTCTGATTCTGTCCTTATGTCAGAGACTAAGGTGTTGAACAGAAGGGGCCCAAGGACTGATCCCTGCGGGACCCCACTAATGACCCTCTTAGGGATGAGACTACCCCGCCAACTACGACCCTCTGGGTCCGGTCCTGGAGCCAATTACCTATCCATCTCATCATCTGATTCTCCACCCCCATTTCTCCCAGTTTATCCAACAGGCCCACATGGGGAACAGAGTCAAATGCCTTGCTGAAGTCTAGAAAGAGGACATCCACTGGTCTACCCAGGTCCACGGCACTAGTCACCCAGTCATAAAACTCCACCAGGTTTGTCTGACACGATTTCCCCGGGATGAATCCATGCTGTCTATCGTCCAGGCACCCTGACTTATCCAGGTTCCCCAGCCTCTCCTTGACAATGCCCTCTATCCACCTTGCCCACCACCGATGTCAGGCTGACAGGCCTGTAGTTCCTACACCTCCCTTGATCCCCTTGTGGATAGGCACTATATCATACCTTCCAGTCTTGGGCACCACCCTGTCCTCAGAGGAGATGGTGAAAGCCTGCGCCAGAGGTTTAGCCAGACATCTGCAAGTTCCTTCAGCACTCTGGGATGTACTTTATCGAGCCCGGTGCTTTCTCCGTCTTAAGGGAGCTGAGGGGCTCCCTCACTCTCTCTATGATTTCCACTTCGGTGCCTCTCGCCCTGCTTAGCCTCCCCCACCTGCCAGTGATGCTTCCCCTCTCCCCAGACCCTTCGATCAGTGAGGGTCCCCTCCTCAGTATCTCTGTCTCCTCCCATGTGATGCAGCACCCCCATTTTCCTTGGTGAAAACTGAGGTGAAGTACTCATTTAGTACCTCAGCCTGCTCTCCCGGGTCTTGTGCCCATCTCTCCCCTGATTTAATCCTGCTAATCTGCCCCTTCACCCTTCGTTTTTCCCCAATGTATCTAAAGAACCCCTTGTTCCCTCTCCTAATTTCCCTGGCCAGGTTCTGCTCCTTCCTTGCCTTAGCAGCCTCACCACCCTAGTGGCCCTTCTAGCCATCAGCTCGTGCTCCCCTCGATCCCTTTCACTCCTTGAGCACTTGAATTGCTTATAGGCTGCCTTCTTTCCCGCACCACCTCCCTGGACACTCCTGGTCCACCAGCAGGGTTTTTGAGCCCTACGCATATTTATTCTTACTCTTGCACAGGTGCTGGTAGCATCCTGCACCCCTCTCCTGATGATTTCCCACCTACTATCAGGCGTCCATGTCTGACCCAATCCCATCCAAATGCTCCTTAGAATCCTTCCCATTTCCTTAAAATCCACCCCCTGAAGTCGGTTACTTCCGTCTGTGCAGCCTTCTACCCCTCCTAGGTCCAGGCAGAACAGACCCGTGGCATAGTCCTCCCACCAATGGGTCCCTTACCTGAGGGCCCCAATCTGGTCTACCGTCTGCCAGGACCCATCCAGAACCCACACCTCCTGGTGGTTCTCTCATCTGCTGAGTTAAGCAGCGTCTTGAAAGACATCCAACAACCTCTGTTCCCTGGTCACAGGGATGTCGTAATCTCCCAGTCTGTTCCTGGTGTTTAAGTCCCCCAACAGCACCACGTTCCTCTGCCCAGTCTGCAGTGTCTCCCAACATCTGCCACCAGACTGTCCTCCAGCTGCCTCCGCCCAGAGAGGGGTCTACACCACTCCTATTTTTACCTCTTGCCCCCCCCTGTTATCAAGGTGACTAAATCGCCTCCACGGTTCCCTCCGCCTCCTCTACTCCCCTATCCCAATGCAGTTTTGACTATCATTGCTACCCCTCCTCCTTCCTCCCCCATCCTTCCTGAACATAGTGTAACCCTCCAAGTTCAGGTCCCAATCGTGTCCTGCAGTGGCCCAGGTCTCAGTGACCGCTGCCACATCCACTGCTCCCTCAGTTAACATCGCCTGGAGCTCAGGCATTTTATTGCCCAAGCTCCTGGCATTTAGCAGGACTACCTTCCACCCTTTCCCTATAGTTCCATTTCCCCTGCTCGTGTTCCCATGGGGATTCTGTTTTCCCCTGGTCTGCACTTTGCCAGTCGGCCTTTTCCTGCAATCCTCCTGGTCCCCAGGGGGGTGGAGAACAAGTCCCTCCTTTATCGGCACCCCCTTGACAGCCTTTTCTCCCATCCCGCCCCCCTTCACAAGTTTAAACCCCAATACAGATGAGTATGAATAGACAGACCATTGACAGAGCAAAGGCCGATGGCACATTTATAAGAGTAGAAAAAAATGGGCAGACTGGATGGGCCTTGCGGTCCTTATCTGCCGTCAACTTCTATATTTCTAAGAATAGGGAGATTACCCTGGACAATGACTAGTCCGGCTTCAGGGGTAAGGTGTTGCCTGAATCTATAGGCGGCACCTAACTTTTGATGGAACCTTCTGACAAGGGAATTTGCATGATCAGTGAAGGTGAGGGAGGGGTCGAGCAGTACTCCCAAGTATTTTTAGGTGTTGATGTCCTCCAGGGCTAGGCCGTCTTGGGTGAGAATGCGTAAGGGGGCATGGTTTTAGTTCTGGCCAGGAAGGGCTTAAATCCGAACAGCATGGATTTAGTTTTTTTGGCATATACTA
Source organism: Neoceratodus forsteri (assembly GCA_016271365.2). Lineage (NCBI taxonomy): Eukaryota > Metazoa > Chordata > Ceratodontiformes > Ceratodontidae > Neoceratodus > Neoceratodus forsteri. The sequence continues at coordinate 1,140,202,682 of CM028133.1, forward strand.
AGAGGAGTTTTTTTGAGAACCAGCTGTGGGCCACAGCATAGTTGTACGAGAGAACTGAGGAGACTGCGGCCGTGGATTTTTCACTGTGGAAGAGGACAAGGTCATCGGCATACAGGAGAGAGTGACAGTTGAGGCAGTCGAAGGGAAGTGCATTAACAAATAAGGAGAAAAGTAGGGGACCCAGGATTGAGCCTTGAGGGACCCCCATAGAGACAGGCAGGGTGGGGGAGCAGGTTTGACCAATACACACGAATTGTGAGCGATCAGTAAGGTAGTTAGTGAAACAGCTTGTGACTTTCTGAGAAAAAACAAGTAAGCTAAGGTTGGAGGTAAGGAGAGCATAGTTAAGTATGTCAAAAGCCTTTGAGAGGTCAACAAAGACAGCCCCGTGGCTTTACCACTATCCATGTTAGAGAGAATATGGTCAGTCAGAAGGGCAAGGGCAGTGGTGGTGGAATGGTTCTTGCAAAAGTCATGCTATTGGTTGCATAGGAGGATGTATCTGCCTATGTACTAAGTGAGCTGATTGTGGACTGCTCTCTTGAGTAGTTTACCGAGATGAGGAAGGATAGATAGACTGATATCGGACAGTAATTGTCTGAGGATTTGGGGTCACCAGATTTAAGAATGGGGACAACCTTAGCTATCTTCAGGGCATGGAGGAGGTGGAAAGGGCAAAGTTAAAGATGAAGGTGAGTGGCTTGGCAATCGCCGGAGAGATCAGCTTAAGGAAGACTAGAGTTAGGCCATCAGATCCAGAGGAGCCGTGGTTAGGGAGACTTGAGTAGCTTCACTGTGTCATGTACGGAGATGTCTTTAAAATAGAATGGAGGGTATTTGCTGGTGAGTGGCAGAGCTGGAGGAGGATGGCAGTGTGCCAAGTATTAAGGCTGGGCTTTGAGTTTGGCAGTTGGCAGCTTATTTAGGTACATGGATAAGTTGGTGAACTTACAGCTGAAGTGAAGACACTGGCCACATCGTGCTGGTCGGTCAGCAGCCCATCCTGGGAGTTTAGATGTGGTGCAGCGTAGCTGGAGTGGGGGTTTAGGAGGGAGCTGATCGAATCCTAGAATTTTCTAGGGTCTCCAAGGTTGGCCTTTTGCAGACTGCGGAAATGGATCTGTTTCAAAAATGTGACCTGTTTACATTTATTCTTCATGCGCCTGTAAGCGTCCCAGTGGGCAGCAGAGGGGGTTGCTTTGAAAGTGGACCAGGAGTAGTCTCTGGCCTTCATAAGGGTTAGGAGATCTTTAGAGACCCAGCGCGAGCACCCGCCTCTGACCCGTCTGGTAGTGACAGGCAAAAAGTGGTCCTGGAGTGTTAGTAGAGTCCGGGTAAATGTGGAAACCGCCGTAGCTGCATCTGAAAGGGAAAAAAGCGTAGACCAGTCCAAGGACTGGGCCTCCTTGACGAGATCTGTGGAGACTGGGCAGCTGAAATTTCTGAAAGATATGTATTTGGGTGGGGGGTGCTTTAGTTTCGAAGACCAGAGGAGATAGGACGGTGAGTAATCGCTTATAGAGTCAGCCATGGTGCCAGCACGTAATGCTCAGTCCTCCCTGTTTATGAGGATCCAGTCTAGTAGAGTCTGGGTGGCCAAGTGTGGATTAAGTCTGGTGGGGAGAGTGATCACCTGCACCACATTGTGCTGTTTTAACAGGGATACATAGTCAGGCTGGTGGCAGCTCAGCCAGTTTAGATTAAAGTCCCCCAGATGGATAGATTCCATATGGGGAGTTAGAGAGCTCAGGCCTTGGAGGAGGCTGGTGAGTACAATGGTTCCGGTCACGCGGGGGGAGGAGAAATGGCAGCAACCAATAGAGAGTTTATTGCAGGATTCCAAGGTCAATTCAGAGAGTAGCCATTCACTAGGTGAGGAAGGGTCAGAGTGTAGGACAATGCTAGCTGAGAGGGGTTCCCTTAGGAACAGGGCCACACCACCACCTTTTTTCCTGCCTGGCCTGTCGAGGCGTATGTAGGAGTAACCAGGTATTTTGAAGGTGTTTTCGGTGTGGTGTGGCTTTAGCCATGTTTCAATGAGTCCCAGAATATGGGGCTTGTGTAGCTCAATCCAAGCCTCAAGATCAGTAAATTTGGATGGAAGGCTGCAGACATTGATATGTGCGATTTTAAGACCGGGGCGTTCGTTCAGATGCTGGAGGAGGGGGTGATATGGGAGTTTGTTGGTCCAGGGTTGCACTTAATGTCCCCAGCAAGGAAGAGTAGTGATAGTAGGAGAATGTATGGGCAGGAGGGAATAGGTGGAGACCAGGAGAGGTTAGCCAAGTAGTGGCCAAGGAGGTGGCGTCCTCCTTTAGTGAGTAAGGATGAGAGAGATTTACCCCAGGGTGGACTTATCCCTAGTAATGAGTGAAGAGGGTTAAGACAGGGGAAGGGGGGAATAAGAGGAAGAAGAGGCGCTGTAGATCGCAGGCCAGCACCGTAGCGCAGAAGTCGGGTCCAATACCAGCGCAGTAGTTAGGGAGATGGCCCATAATATAGGTAGTGCCAGCTTCATCTCTCTGAGGGAGAGTAGGGGACAAGGGAAAGTAGTAGGAGAGAATTAGCGTGGTCAGCCTTATGAAGGGGGAGAGGAGGGAGTGGTGAGGCAAGGAGCTGTAGAAATGTAGTTCTGTGGGGCAGGACCGCACTCTAGGAGGTGTTCTGCAGCTTTAAATTTGTGTAGGGCAAGATGGCTAATGGGAGGAAGTGCACAGAAGGGTGAGTGGTTTAGATGTATTTAATAAGTGGGGGGGAGGGTGAAAAAAATCAGCAGCAGGTCAGATATAGATAGTCTGGGGACTCAGAGTTAGGAAATTAGCAATACAACAAAGGGGTAATGCACGTGTAACCCCTACCCGGTCTGCCATTGCCATCTGACAGCAATACCAGGTGGGCTGGGTTCGGGGAGGAACAGGTCACTCGGCACAAAGGCTAGGTTTGGCTACTCTGCACAGGGGCACCCAAGTAACTCCAAACACAGGAAGCAATAACTGTAATGTCCAATACCAGAAGTGTGATTCTAAAGTGTGGCTTTTTAGTCACATCCAAACAGAATAAACAAAGCATAGATGGACCCCCAAGGGGCTACACTCCTGGTAATGCAGATTAAGAGAGACTAGAACACTTCCTCAACACTTTAGCCCTCAGGCTCTGAACCCACTAGGCACACAGCCTGGACTTGTATGCTGCTTTGGGTTACGCAGCCCGAACTTGCACACTGTTCTGGGTTTTCCCTGGCTCGGCTCCCTTGCCAGCCACTTGGACACCTTCCATACTTCATGGAAACATTTTTCTGGTGGCTCCCTAAACCACCTAAGAGCATAGATACATAGACAGTGTCGGCAGATAAGGGCCTATGGCCCACCCAGTCTGCCCATTTGAGCTTGTAAGTTCAGTTTGTTTTCCTAGAAGTCTGTTGCCCCTTACCCCTGACCTCCAGAATTCCTTTATATCTATCCCATGCATTCTTAAATCCCGTGATTGTTTCAGCCCCCACCACTTCCTCTGGCAGGGTGTTCCACTTGTCCACCACCCGCTCAGTGAAGAAATTCTTTCTCATGTTTCCTCTGAATCGCCCTCCCTCCAACTTCATCCCATGCCCTCTAGTCCTGGAACATCTTTTTCGCTTAAAATAGTGTTTTCCTGCACCCTGTTCCTCCTTGTAAGATACTTGTATGTCTCTATCATATCCCCTCTCTCCCTCCTCTCCTCCAGGGAGTACATGTTCAGTTCCTTCAACCTGTCTTCATAGGACTTGTGATGCAATCCATGCACCATCTTTGTTGCCCTCCTCTGAACCTTCTCTACCCTGTCTATGTCCTTACGTAGGTATGGTCTCCAGAACTGTACACTGTACAGCACCTCGGTTCCATCATGGAATCTTCCTTTCAATCCCACGTCTGGGTACTTTCCTCAGGCACTAGCCAAGTACCTGAGGGAAAGCAAAAGGTGTCTCAGAGCAAATCCGTAGAGGTTAATTTGGTTACTGCTGATGGGGGATCTCCCACCTCTCGCTCCCACAATTCATACCTGGCTATTTCTCTGGACAGAAACACCTCATCCTGTAAAGCTTTGCAATGTAGATTCTTGCTAAATGTATTTCACACTCCATCTACTTGTCTTGCTTACCATTTGTGCTGGACTTAAACATACTTTTAAGTGGCATTGTCCATTACTCTAGACCCCCCACTGAGTTGAGCAGTCCAGTCCCCAATTTCCTTCACTCGTTGTGCTGGACTTGAACATATTTGAATTAAGTGGCACTGTCCATTACTCTAGACCTCCCACAGATTAAGCAGTCCAATCCCCACTTTCCAACCGTACTTGGCCATCTTTTCCTGACCCCACAGTAACAGTCCCTTTAGTTTCCTTCTGTTCAGGTGAAAGCACTTGGCCCTTTTTCAGAGTGAACTCACCCTTTGGTTGCAGGTGCCCCACAGGCGTTTCCTCCACAAGGAATCTTCCTCTCAGAGCTTTTGGTGCCTCAGCACAACTTGAACAGGCAGCTTCTTTCCCTTAGCCGGACCGGGGGTTTGCCCCTGGAAAACAGGCAAAAACCTTCCTCCCATCCCCTCAGGGACAAGGCTACTGAACCATTGAAAGCAGTCTCCACCACTTCAATTACCAGTTCCTGTGTTCCTCTTCAGGTGGAAACACACACCTTACACAAAAGTAGCTCTTAAACAGAGCTTAAAGCTCTGAGAGCCTGCACATACTTTGCTGCACCACAGTCTCTCACTCAGACTGGCTTAAAAATCCCCAACATTCTACTCTAACCTCCAACTGCAACATTCCAGTTTGGCTTATGCAGCTGCAAGAGTTCTAAAATGATGTCATCCCTCAGTCTCAGCTGAGACAGAGAACAGTGTGAGACAGTGTGAAATCCATTTAACTGGAATTTCACAAGCTGCCTTCCCTGCCTGCCACTAGATCTAACTAGGATTCTAGTAACCCCAGGTAACAGGGGGGTTACACACAGAAACAAGATTAGCTAAATCAGGGGGTGGGTCACTGACCTCAGGCAGGTGCCAGCCGAGGACTGCTGGGGGAGGGAGAGAGACACACAAAGGTGAGAATGGGAAGATTCAGGGGTATGGCTAGGCTAAAATATCAGGAAACTAGCAAAGCTAACATACGGTATTTTATTCTTTTTTTTCTAGCAGGATGAGCAAATACAGGCTAGTAACAGTCCTTAAACAAACAAAAATCAGCAGTAGGAATCCCAGTTTTCAGTTTAGCTGTAGTTGGTATTATGTACACACACTAGTAGCGAGGGCCAGGCAGCACAGACTACAAAATGTGTGCATGGGCGTGCAATTAGGCAAGAACTGCATGTCTCTGTATCGGAGCAAGGGAAAGTCATTTCAAACTTGGCACAGTCCTGAGAAAGCAGCCACACTGTAGTCCAGAGCTAGCCACTCAGGGAGTTCACCAAGATGGTGAGCGGCCAATGGGGGCACTGCAGTCAGATGGCGCCAGAAATTTGGAAAAAAAATCCAGGATATTCGCTGCAATAGCAGCTGAGGGTTGAAGATCTGGCTTTAGCAATTACCTGTGCTTGGAGAGCGGTGGGTGGGTGGCAGCAGGCGGGCTCTCAGTCTCGCCATGGAAGTCGGCAGGCAGCTCAAGCTTAAAGGCAGCTGTGAGGATGAGGTGCATGCCCGAGTGGGCAGCAAGCCTGTGCTTGGAGAGCGGTGGGCAGGTGGCAGCAGGCAGGCTCCCAGTCTTGCCGTGGTAGTTATGACTGAATTATATAATAATAAAAGCTGGACTTATCTGACCATGTAGAAATCCCACATACAAGTGTCCAGTAAAACAGTCGGGACACCACTTCTGAGAGACCCCCAGAGTATAAGTGGTAATCGGCACTGATCATGCTTTAGTTCAACATCAATCAATCAAAATCTTTATTTATCCAGGCGGGCACCACTGAGCAAGGCTCATTTGCAAGGAGGACCTGGCCATGAATACATCAAAGTACAGTACAGAAGCAGGTATACAAAAAGCAATAATATACAAGGAAGAAAAAGTATACACAGTGTATACAGTACAGTACAAGGTTGAAATAAAAAAACAGCATTATTTTAGAATTGAAGAAGTCAGCAGATGTATAATCAACCATAAGCATACAGGGGTTATAAGCAGAGATCTTTTGTGTGAAGCAGCCGGCAGCTACACATATAGGGGGAAGAGGCAGTGTATGGGGTGGCAGGTTAGAGAGGTAAAGAAGAGAGGATATATTACCGACTGGGGGAAAATTGAACTAAAACCACAGAAAGTGACGATGGCTGTCATGTACTTGTTTATTATGATAATGACGGAGGAGGGGTAGATAATTGGGACACTACTATGGATGGGGTGGGACTTTAGCCAGCCGCATTATAGGGTGATTTTTGAAGAGGCTGCCTGTTTTGAGCTAGCCTTTTTATTCTCTGCTCTTTGCACAATCCTCGTGGCGTCGTCTATCAACGTTTGAGGTAAAACTCCGTGGTGTGGGCGCTTCATGCCTCTGTTTGCCACCTGCCAGACATTTTTCAGATGATTCTGCTCCAGGATTATCATTCTTAAGTCGGGTAAGGTTATACCCCATTCTTTCAAAAGTGGCATCACCTCTATTAGGTTAGCAAAAGTTTTCAGACCTGAATCCAGATGCAATCTTAGCTTTGAGGGGAATAGAATCTGGACATTTACATTTCTTCTTTCCTTTATTTCTTCGGCCACCGTACGGACTTTGATGTGTTCAGCTGCAAAGCGGGTGAAAAATCCTGTTCAAAGAAAATGGGTGCACTTTGATATTTTAACTCTCTGAGCCATCAGGCCTCCTTTAGCACCCATTCCTCACTTTGGAAAGCGCCATATGTACCACTCAAGATCAGGGCCTGCCCGAGGGGGTTCGTGGGCTTAGGGACTAAAGACCAATGTGCTCTATCCATTATGAGGTCTAAGTCGGAGGGTGCGTAAAGCACTGAATTTAGGAGTTGTTGGATGAAGTCTAGCGGATTGGCGAATCCCTCCTCCGAGCCCTCCGGAACACCGTGGATTTGGAAGTTGTTTCGGCGGGACCTGTTTTCTGTGTCCTCCAGCCTGTTATGCGTTTCTCAGTCCCTTTGTAGCAAGTAGAGTAAGACCCTCCCCTCCATGTCCTGTGCCTCAAAGTTCAGTGAGCTTGTTCGAGTGGTCAGCCACCTTAGAGTCGATATTTTTGATGTCCTGCCTTAGATCTGCAATCGGCGATTCAAATTTTTGCACTAAGGATAGTATTTTTTGTAAAGTGTGCTCTGCTTTTCTGAGTAGACATAGCTTGTCGTCATCGATATCAAGGGATGATTCTGAGAGGGTCCGATCTCTATGTGAGCAGGCTGTGAAGGCTTCCATCTCCTCATCAAGAGTAAGTTGCTTCATTCTTGCTTGCGAGGTATTATTCATGGAATTTTTTTTACATGTTACTTCTGGCTGCTATGTCTTCAGTGCCCAGTGGACTAGTAGATGATCCATATTTGAAATTTGGGGGAGGATTTAATCAGATTGCTTGGACGGGCCTAGGAGCTTTTCAGATCAGGCTCCCATTACCTCCGTGACGTCACCAGAAGTCCAAAAAAGTTTTCACCACTTCCAATTGAGCCACTGTCCTGTCCTGAATACAGTGATGATAGGCAAAAATGGCAGCCAGGTGTACTTTAACAGAGGAATAACTGAGACCCGACTCCGACAGGGATAGCAGGTACTGTAAAACAGTTAACCGGACAGACCAGATGCTCACAGGCAAAAGCGTTTCCACTTCATGGCGTAAGTGGCCCAGGTAGTGGGCTTCCGAGCCTCTACTAAAATCTGGGCAATGTCATCACAAACTCCAAAACGCTGCTTTGCTAAGTCCTCAGGAACCAAACATGCAGGTGAAGGGAGTGCAGGTTCGGATGAACCAAGGTCCCCTGCTGCTGAGAGAGTAACTGACCCGAAATGGGAAGAGGCAACGGAGCTTGCACCGACACACGCCTGAGAAGCAGGAACCAAATCTGTCTGGGCCACAGAGGGGCTATCAGATCAAGAGACCCTCAACTGTGCTTTGAAGAGGGCGTGCTGCAAAAGGGGAAGGGAGGAAGGCATAAAAACACTCCGGCTCAAGATAGGGACAATGTGTGCTTGGCGAAAGCTCCAGGCTCGGGATCGAGCGAACAAAAACTGGTCAGTTTTGCATTGCAGCGAGATGCAGAGAGGTCCAAATTCGATGTTCCCCATCTCTCGAATAGCTTGTCTGCCACAGACTGACTCAGGGCCCACTCGTGACAGAGCGGTTTTGCCCTGCTGAGTGCGTCTGCGACTCGTTCATGGAGCCCGGAACATGGACTGCAGAAAGATGGAGATGATGCTCCACCGCCCGGTCCCACACCCTCATAGCTTCCCGGGACAAGAGTTTGTACCCAGGGCAAGAGTGTGTACCTGGGGCAAGAGTGTGTACCTCCTTGCTTGCTGATGTAGGACACCACCGAAGTGTAGCCCATCTGAATAAGGAGGTGGCCGGGTTCGAGAAAAAGAGCCAGAGCCTGTAGTGAGTACAGGACTGCTCTGAGCTCAAGCATATTCATATGCAGATTCTCCTCTAATGGAGACCACAGCCCTTGAGTCATGTGGGTCCCAAGGTAAGCCCCCTCCACCCTGTCCCGGACGCGTTTGTGGTGAGCATCTGGACAGGACTTTCTGGCTGAAAAGGGGAGTCCTCGGCAAAGATGCTGGGGAGATACCCACCAGCGGAGTTCGCGGTGAACTGGCTCCGAGATTCTGACCGGCAAGTCCAGGTTGTCCCTGGTCTGGTCCCACTGGACTCGAAGCGCCCACTGAATGGTGCGCATGCATAGTCTGGCAAAGGGGACCGAGACTACGGCGGCCACCATGTGCCCCAGAAGCCTGAGAATGGACCTGTCTGGAACCACGGAGGCTGAAAAGCTTTGGGATGACAGAGCCTGGATGTGCTCTGCCCTGTCTGAAGGGAGAAAAGCACCCCCCAAAGTGGTATCTAACAGAGCACCTATAAATTGAAGACGCTGAGAGGGGAAGAGCTGAGATTTCCTGGATTCACAGTAATCCCCAGATGCAGACAAAGAGAGAGCGTGGCCAGGATGGTCTCCCAAAGGCAAGACCTGGACAGGGCCAAGAGGAGCCAATCGTCGAGATAAGGGAACAAAAAGTGGACATCTTGGTGCAGGGCTGCTGCAACAACGGCGAGGCACTCGGTGAAGACTCTGGGAGTGGAGGAAAGGCTGAAGGGAAGCACCTTGAAGTGATAAGCACGACCCTCGAACTTCAACCTCAGAAATTTCCGATGACTGTGGCAAATAGGAATGTGAAGGTAGGCATCCTGCATGTCAAGAGACACCAGCCAGTCCCCGACCGTCAGGAAGGGGAGGAGATTCGGAAGCGACACCATACAGAATCTGAGGTAAGCAACCCATCAGTTGAGGTCACTGAGGTCCAAGATTGTCCGCAGGTCCCCTGACTTCTTGGGAACGAGGAAGATGAGGGAGTAGAACCCAGAGTTTCCTTCTTCCTCCGGGATGCACTCTGTGGCATCCTTGTCTAGGAAAGGCTGGATCTCCCGCCTGATGGGAGGCCTGTGGTTCCCCAGGTATTAAGAAGGGAGCAGTGGTCTGTCCCGGGGAAGAGACTCGAACTCTATGGAGTGCCTGAACTCCACGAGGTCGAGGACCATCTATCAGAGGTCACTTCTTTCCAAGCGAGATGGTGTACAGAGAAACGACCACTGACCTGCTCTCTCGACGTCAGGTATGGGACAGGAGGGTCATTTGCATAGTCAGGTAGAAGGAGGAGCCGGAAGGGTGGCTGTTGGAGGTCTAGTCTGTCTAGAACGGGCGGAGGCAGGGCCTTGGTGACCCCCTCATTGACCAAGGCCATGCTGCTGTGCATGAGGCTGAGCACGGGGTTGCTGAGGCTGGTGTCCCCCTCTGCCATGAAACCAGGGCAGACGAAAAGGCTCCGCTTCATGCAATACATAGACTGCACCGTACAGACTGCTTTGCCAGAGTTCTGCAGTTTAACAATAATCTTCTCTGTGTCTTCACAGAAGAGCACAGAGCCCTTGAAAGGGGCGTCCAGAAACGTGGTCTGCACCACTAGCTCGAACCCTGAGACCCGGAGCCAGGAGTGGTGCCGAAGGCAAATTCCAGTAGTGGCCGCCCTTGCTGATGAGTCCGAAGAGTCGTACACAGTTCAAAGAACGTCAGTACCCACATCCGAGCCCATCTGTAAAAGTTTAGCAAGCTCTGTCCACTGAGGACAGTCAGGCAACCCTTGCAGAATGTCCAATCCTTGATCCCAGAGGGCATTCTGGAATTGGACCATATAAGTCAAAAAATTTAGACTAAGGGTACTGCAGGTGTCAGATGAGTTCACCCTACAACCTAACAAGTCCAGCTACTTAGACTCCCTGTCTGGCGACTGAGTACCTAGGAGTTTCGGCCTCTGCGAATGATCATGCATGGCCAAGTAAGCATGGTCCTTGGTGTCCCAGTACAAATGATTAGCCTTCTTGGGTACCGCAGAGGACACATGTGGCTGCCTCCAGGTAGCTAGGGTAACATCTTGGAAGGTGTCCACCAAGGGAGGTATGACCACCGGCTTGGGATCCATCTGGCACAGGTATTTTGCCAGGCACAAGCGTTTGGGGTCCAGGGCTTCCGTATCCCAACCCATGTTCTCCTGAACATGCCACATGACTTTAAGGAAACTGGGGACATCGGGAGGAGACTTAGGTTGGCCTTCAGTGTCCCCAGGGAGTGAACACTGGTCCGAATCAGGATAGGACTCGGATTCGCCATAGGCGGAGGAAGAGGAGGAGGAAGACGAAACCTGTCGACATCTCCTCTTGTGCTTGAGCCGTTTAGGAGAAGGACAGCGAGAGGAGGAAGGAGTCCTAGTCCTCTTGCACTTGTCCCTGCACTTCCTAGGGCTGGCTGGTGACTTATCACCCTCAGTTCCGGAAGGGACAGGCAAAGCTTGCCCGCCAGGCTGAGGGACGGTAGGAGCAGGGCCCACAACATCCTGCTTAATCATCTCCCACCAGTGAGCAAAAAGCTCTTTGACCTAGGACATCCCCAGTTTTGGAGAATCTGGCCTCTTGGGCGACGTCGGTTGGCCAGTATGAGGACCTGCGTCGGTAAGGACCGACGTCGGTGGGGCCAGTGAAAAGTCAGTGACATCAGGCAGCTCCGGCATCGGAGGACCGGCAAATGGTAATGAGGCGATGTCTGAGGGACCGACAACTGCTGCAGAGCAGATTTATCCAGCACCGGTGGAGGCGGTGGAGCGACAAATGTCTGTACTGGAGCCACGTCTGATGGACGCCCCTTAGCCGGAGGACGACGGGGGCAGTCGGAAGTAGAGGGACGATCAGCCTTATGCTTCTCCAAGTGGCGTTGGTCTGACTCAACGGACGGACATCGGTCCTGCTTGTGTTTTGGTGGCAAAGAAGAGGCCCGAGAAGCAGAATGGCATGAAGGCTGCTTAGACTCCCAGGGGTCGGCCAAAGCTGAGCGGGAGGATTTTTTTATCGAAGGAGGCACCGAGCTGGAGTCAGACTGCCTCTTGTGACCAGAGAAGCCCAAACCGGACGGCTTCTTGGCAGATGCCCCAATGTCCATGGGCCTAGACACCGCCGAGGAACCAGAATCCGTCCGCATCTTGATGGGTTGCAAGGTGGGCGTCTTGGATAGAGAGGTGGGAGGCTTGAGGGATGAAAGCTAGGCCTCATGTCCGGGGGAGCCGGAACGACCAGCAGAACTAGAAGACCTGGACGGTGAGCAGTCTCTATCCCTATGGCGTTGCTTCTCCTTTCCTTTCTGGGGAGTAGGAGAGTGAGACTTCCTCCCAGAGGATGTGTCCTGCTGCATATAGGTCAGTTGCTGCTGTGCTAGATGGGCCTGTAGTGATTTTTCCTTTCTAATCCTGGTCTGACTGTTGAAAGCCTGGCAGTGGGGACAGGCGGCGGTGTCATGGTCTGAGCCCAGACAGAAGAGGCAGGCAGAGTGACCGTCCTTGGCAGGGATCTGCCATCTACAATAGCACTTGTTATGGTGCCCGGTCCAAATGGAGGACATACATCACCGAAAAAACTCGAAATAAACTACTAGGAACTGTTCTAGAGTTGAGGAACCCATAGGTGAGCCAAGAGCTGTACTAGCGAGTGCCACGTCGGGAAAGAACTGGAGCACATGGGGACCACCTACGCCCTTTACACTATGTGATGTCGGGGCCGACGCCGTGTAGGTGGTCCCACTTCAGTACTGCTAGAGAAATATAAATGCTGAGATCTGCCAACAGGTGGCGACAGTCCTATATATGCATTACTTGCTGCAACAGCTTCCTCTCGAAGTAAGATCCTACCTTTCCAATCCAATATGAGAGCATCCAGAGGAACAGTCCCTAGGACTGGAGGACTGCAGCAGAACAGGGGAAGTTGACGACTGTCCTGGGCTGCAAAGAGATCTATCTCTGGAGTGTCCCACATGGTGAAGATAACTTTCAGGATTAGAGGCTCCAGGGACCATTCGAGATGGCCCTAGAAGATTCTGCTCAGAGCACCTGCTAGCACACTCTCCTTCTCTGGGAGGTGAACTCCTATTACAGAAGTCTGAATGGAGTAGATTAGAGATCACATATTCAAGGCCTCTGTACACAAGGCCATGGTCCAAGTGGCCCCTTGCTTCTTGATGTACCACATGGTGGTGGTATTGTCTGTCCTGACCAGAACCACCTTGTCCTTTACTGAGTCCGAAAAAGCCTGAAGGGCTAGGAATACTTCAGTGAGTTCCAGAAGATTGATATGAAGGACAGAATCTTGTGAAGACCAAACATCCTGAGCTGTGAGGGCTCCCAAATGAGCTCCCCAGCCCAGGAGAGAAGCATCTGTGATTAGGACCACTGATGGAGTTTGACTAAGGGATGGGACACCTTGTCTGAGATTGTCCTGATACAGCCACCACTGGAGAACCTGGACCAGAGTCTGAGTCACTGGAACAAATCTGGTGACAGAATATTTTTCCTGAGACCAAAACACCTTAGGTGGAACTGCATGTCCCTCATGTGAAACCTGGCTCCTTGTACCACTGCAGGGGATGCTGCCATGTGGCCTAGGAGTTGAAGAAAGTGTCTTGCTGAAAGAGATACCAGAGGATGAAATGAGAGAGAGAGATCTGTAAGGGCCTTTACCCTTGCTAATGGGAGGAAGGCCTTTGCTTGAACAGTATCTAACTCTATCCCTATGATAGTGAGGAGTTGTACGGGTTCAAGAACTGACTTTGGAAGATTGAGGAGGAACCCCAGAGAACTGAGCAAGTTCTGAGTACGTGTAGGGCTGACTTGACCTAGTCGGAGGACTGAACTACAATGAACCAGTCATCCAGGTATGGGACAAGACAAACACCCTGTCTTCTGAAGAAGGCTACTACTACTGCAAGGCACTTTGTAAAACACCATTGGAGCTGGTGTTAGGCCGAAGGGCATGGCTCTGAACTGATAATGGCCTGAAGGCAACTCGAACCTGAGGTACTTTCTGTGGGAGTACTTGATAGGAATGTGGAAATAGGCATCCTTGAGGTCCAGGAATGCTAGCCAATCCCCTGGTCATAGAGAAGGAAGAATTACTCCAAGAGTCACCATTTTGAATTTTGGTTTTGTGATGTGTTTGTTCAAATACCTTAAGTTTAGGATGGGTCGCACTCCCGTTTTTTTGTTGGGGGGTAAGGACATATCTGGAGTACAGACCTCTGCCCCTGTGTTGAGTACCAACTCACTCTACAGCTCTGAGAGACAGAAGAGAGGAAGCCTCTGGTTCTAGAGCAATGGTTTTGGAAATGGTTGTAGATGGAAAGTACCTGGCCCCCATTTTTGGAAACCTTTTAAAGCTGAGGTCCAGTCCCTGGCTTACTACCTCCAGGACCCACTTGTCTGAGGCAACAGCCTTCCAGGCCTGAAAGTAGTAAGCCAGCCTGCTTCCTCCTCCTGGAATTGGGAAGTCAACCTGGGCTGACACATCAGGGTGTGTTTGGCAGGAGCCTTGGACTGGGAAGAGGATGCAGCTCTGCTCATCACCCTCCTACCTCTCCCTCGAAAGAACTCCCTCTGAGGAAAGGAAGAGGAAGCCTGGGCCTGGTAAAAAGGCCTGTCCCTGCCCAGAAACTGCTGCTTCTGAGGAGTGGCTTGCCTTTCTCTGGCCTGTCCACTCCTGTAGGTGGTCCTGTACTCATCCATTTTCTTCATGTAATTCTCTGTCTGCTCCCCAAACAGAGAATTACTCACCACAGGGAAATCCATGGCCTTAGCCTGGGTGTCCTGAGAAAGACTAGTGCATCTGAGCCAAGCAAATCTCCTGAGAGACACAGATGTAGCCATGACTCTTAATACCACATCACTGGAGTCCACAGCAGCATGGAATTCTACTCTAGATGTCAATTCCATCAGCAGCCACCTCCTCCAGCTGTTTGGTCAGCTGGGGGGAGGCCTGTTTAGCCAGTTCCAGAACCATATTCTACCTGGACTTCTGGCACCTGGCTGTGTAGGCCGTATTGTTAGCCTGCCTGAGTCCCCAGGAGGATGCCAAATATTGTTTTTCAGCCATGGCATCCACCTTCCTGGAGTCTCTGTCAGGGGTCTGTGAAGCCAAAGAAATACTAGCCCTGTCACAGGCTGCAGCCTACACTTCCCCAACATGGCTGCAATGACTATACAAGAACTCCGTACCTGAGCCTGAAAACATATACCTCCTGTCCATTCTCTAATCCACAGGAGGCAAGGAGTTAGGTGTTTGTAAAATCTTTTTTGTCTGTTTCCCCAAAGATTTGTGAAGAGGGATAGACAACCTTTTGGACTCTGGGATGTCCATCATTTCAACAAAATCAGGCTGCTCTTCCTCCTCAGCAGCTTCTACCATTGAGAGCCTGACGGTTTTAGCCACTTCCTTGTAGAACAGATAGTGAAGAGAGGACTCAAAGCCTTGGAGGGGAGACAATGGAGGGTCTGTCGGGGGAGATGTCCCGTTCAATGGATACATCCAGACCTTCAAAATCATTATCTTTTATCATCGGGATCCTCTTCGTCTCCCTCCCACTTCACATCATAGTAAGCATCTGGATCGTAATCCGATGAGTCTGATCTGACCGAACCACGCGCCTAACCGGTGGTGGCGGTTCATACTGAACCAAGCGAAGCGACTAAATTATACTCATCTCTTTGGCTGTTTCATCAGTGGTTGGAGTATGCGGTGCTGGATCCGAACCAGCTGATTTTTTAATTCTTTTCACCGGAACCAACCTCTCAGATTCTGATCTTCTTTTGCCCGAGGGCGTATCACCGAGGTTAGTGGGCACCTCCTCACGTTCGACCGCAACCGAACCGGGCTGCCCATCTGGGTCAGCGGACTTCTCGGCCTCCTTTTCCTTCAGCCTACTCAATCTTTTCTCCAGAGCAGCTTTATGAAAATTTCTGCAGATTTGGCAGTCTGTTTTGAGGTGGTCAAACCCCAGAAAATAAACACAAACAAGGTGGGGGTCAGCCTTGGCAAAGGCCTCCCCATACACTGTACAGTGTTGAAACCCTGTGGAACAGTTTTTTTCCTTGGGCTTCTCAGACATGGCCACACTAACAAAATTACCCTTTAGCAGGTTTCAAGCCAGGTAACATTCCGCTATCAGTTACGAACAGTCTTACGGGTTGCAGAAAGAAACCAGAAAAAGTCTGGATTCTTTGAAACGGATAAGAACCGGCACTCCACTACTAAAATCCCAGAAATTCAAATATACGCAAAAGGTTGCTTCCCAACCGGACTGACCGGTCGGAAAACGAAAAACACGATTTCCACAGTAAATAAAACAAATCACTACCTATCTATACACTTCCTTTATCGTAGAGAGAGACTTGATACTGAAAATAACAAATCAGTTGAAAAACCGAAGCTTTTAGAAACTTTACCGAACCAAAGCAACAACCTCCAAGCGACTTCATAGTTAGGTGGAGTAAAGAATCTGACGGTTACACTGAAGTACCACAGACAGAGGTCTGAAAACAAAGTTCGAGCTCAACATTCTATGCCTATCCATTTAGTTAACCCTTTCCTCTCCGGGGCAGTTCAAGTGCTGGGGCTAACTGCATATTGTTAGAATACTGCAGGACTTCATGTTGTTTGAAGGACAGCTTGACCCACCCAGTCTGCCAATTTCCCTACCTAATGGACAAGCTGCAAATCCGAGTTAACCAACAGCCTACTTCCTCCTACCCCCCTCAAGAATTGCCTTATGTCTGTCCCATGCATTCTTGAATTCCTCCACTGTTTCTGACTCCGCAACCTCCTCAGGAAGGCCGTTCCATGCATCCACAACCCTCTCCATGACAAAAACACTTCCTCACATTACCTCTGAGCCTTCCTTCCCCCATCTTCAAATTGTGCCCCCTTGTTTTTGCACAACTCTTTTTCTGAAAGATACTACCCTCTTGGACTTTGTTGATTCCCTTGATGTACTTGAAAGTTTCTATCATGCCCCCCTTTCCTTGAAGGTACACACATTAAGCTCCATAAGTCTCTCTTTGTACGGCTTCTGACTCGTTACCTCAGAGATCATTCAAAAAAGGACAAAGAGGGTATTCTCTGCCCCCCCTCTCATCATGGATTGTACTTATGGGTGGGCACTGTGAGCTCTGTGAACCTACCCCCCGGAGCGGGTTCGTGACAACCACCGCTAAGCTACAATAAGGTATTGTTACCTTACTAACAAGGATAAAACCTTGGAACACAGTCTAACCCTTGGAGACAGGTACATTTCATAGAGAGGTCATTCCGTGTTGGCGTACTGGTCTAATACAGATGTTTAAGTTCTCTCTTTACTTGTCTTCCACATCAACTTTCATTTGGGATCATTGGTATACCCTTACTGATGTAGTCTAGTAGACCCACCATGCTTTACATGAATGTAATGCTGTTACACTTTTCATTGCCTGTATCTGTCTTGTCACTCTTGCACTTGTTATTAACTAGTTGTATTTCACTACTTGTGAAAAACTGAAAATCTTTCATAAAAACATTTACAGAAAAACACTGTCAAAATTTAAAGGAGGAGAAACTTACCAGCTAGCTCATGCATCTTTCATTGCCACTCTTGTTCTGTAACAGAAGCAGCAGCGGCTCCAGCCACAAAAGGTTACCAGGGCACAGCTGGGGCACAACAGATGGCAGCCAGGGCACTGATATATTGTTACTATGGGGGAGGCTCTGCACCATAAAGGGCACCAATTGAGGCACAGCATTTTTTTACTGGGGCACGCACGTGCCCTGGTGAACCTGGTGTAGAGCCGCCACTGAGCAGAAGAGACAGACACAAGAATTAATCCTGCTTGGAGCTGCCTTAAATGACTTACACTGTGCTCACACCTATTAGCTAAAACTTACAGGCAAGGGATGTGGGGCAAGGCAGGACAAATCTGCACAATATCAAAGAAACAACTTTTTTTTTTTACTTTTCAATTTCTTAAGTGGAGTGTGTTCTTCAAGCGAGAAGTTGTCGTTGACAAGGCTGAGATAGCCACTACACAACGGGAACAACTATTACCGTTTTAAAGTACGAACTTTCAGAAACGATAAATCCTCAAGAGTACATACACAGTCTGCAAATGCACGTCACTCAGTTTTAAAGAGTTTAAGATAAAACAATGTGAAACCTGCCTAACACGTCATACAAATGCGGACATCCTCCCAAAGAAACTGGATAGGTGAATGCAACACACAAAAAAACTTTGGAAAACTATGTGAAGTGCTGCAACTTTGCAGAGCCCATTATGTGGTGCTACATAACAAACTGAGTGCTGCAGCATCCTACCTAAACTGCTCATATCCACGTTGTTACACACAGCACCACAAGAAGGGCTGTGCATAGTGGTGAAGTGTCACTCCATGTAGAACGGTGAAGTGTACAGTTTGTTACACAGAACCACATGAAGGGCTGCAAAGTGGTGAAGTGTCACTTCAGATAGACTGGGGAAGTGTACAGTTTGTTACACGGAACACCACATGAAGGGCTGCCCAAAGTGGTGAAGTGTACAGCTCGTTACATGCGGCATATCCCATCGACGGCTTTGCAAACTGTACACTTCAGTCTACCAAAAGAGACACTTCACTTTGCACAGTCCTTAATATGGTGATACGTGTAACAAACAGTACACCTCACTAGTCTACCTGAAGTAACAGTTTGCCACCTTGCACCGCCCTTTACATCGGTGCTCTGTGTAATGCACTGTACACTTCCCCAGTCTGCAAAGTCACCCTTCACCACTTAGCACAGCCCTCAACATGGTGTTCCATGTGAAGGGTAGTTATGTAGGAGCTTACCATAACAGTACACGTTCAAGAGTCTCTCATCAGGCCACACTTTTGGAAGTAACCCCGCATCAGCACCACAACCACAGAGAAACGTTTGCTAGCCTGGGCCGCGTATGGCGGCGTAATGTGTCAGCATCTGTATAAACATGGACGGCCCCCTCTCTCATCTGTTCCCCACTGGAGACTATGCTCTGAGACCCTGAAAAACAGCCAGGCCAAATCCAGCCCTTCTGTGAGCAGCAACGTTCACACTACAGCAACCTTTACATGGCACTTATTTGTCACACTTAGTTTTCTTCCTCTTCTGTTGCGCTCCTCCCGCTGCCGTCGCGCACAGCTTGTACACAGAACTTGGGTTTCGCGGAAGCTTCCATCTTCTGGTGTTGCGGTGGTGTTTCCTACTGTCACGGGCCTGTAGTATCTTGGCAAATCAAGAGTGCTTTTGGCACCTGTTCTGCCTTAACACAAAAAAAAAAAAAAAGTATCCTCACAGCAGAATTCATTTAGGGCAGAGTTTCCCCAGGAATTTTGCTGAAAACATTACAAAACTCATCCAAAGTTATGCTCAGAAATCAAATAACACCTCTCCTACTAACTATAACGTAATAGAGACGATTTTTGTAAATGTTTTCAACAGAAATCGTTAGGGGAACTCCTCCCTAAACGAATTCTATCCTTGAGCTTGTCATATTTTATATTTAAGTGCTGTTGTCAAATTTGCAGAATGTGCTGTAAACTGTGAAGCTACAGTTCACCGAAATGAATGGAATGGCGATTTTACATGCCAGAACCTGAGCTGATGAACCAACTCATAATGTTTAGTGAAGGTGCGGACAGTGCTCCATGTGGCTGCAGCACAAATAGCAGCAACAGCGGCGTTTCTGAAACCTCACTCCCCATCCCCCCTTCCGGTCCCGGCCAGAAAATATCCAAAGGGGCCCTTCCAACACCACATTTCCCAGCCTCAGGGCCCAATCCACACACACACACACACACACACACACACACACACACACACACACACACACATAGCTATACCTACTACCTACTAACTAGAAAAATGTCCCACAACCCTTACCTGGACCGATTCACATGCAATCCCATTCACAGCCCACCTTACCAGCCCTGGATCAAAATCACAATCAGCCCTCTTACCCACCGTCTAAGCACCCTCCACCCTTCCCTAGTCCTGGCCGAAGAAAATCCAATGAACCAGTCCCCCAACATATTCACATGCAGTGCCATCCCAAATGTCTCCCCAGCTCCTGCCCAAAAATGACACATGCCCAAACCCCACCCATTCAGCATCCCCACCCCACCCCCACCCCTCACAAGTCCTGGTCAGAAAACATCCAAAGGACCCTTCCCCCAACCCACTCCCATGCAACCCCATTCTCAGTATACCACATAGCATCCAGAATGAAGCCACAGCCCTAATTTGCATGACGGAACTCAGCTGTCGGATGAGCAGGAGTCAGTTCACATGTATTGCAGCAGCCAGGTACCAAATAGTCTCTACAAAAGGGAGCAGCAGAACTACTGTTTTCAATAATGCTAGATTGGTTTCACAAATAAAAACAGACATGCTACACACACACAGTTTTACTTTGGATTGTCCTCACTAAGCCTGCAATAACACATTATAAGCCTAACTGATTGATTCATGAGTCTAGCTCGGCTCCTTATTGGCTACTGGATCGGTCATTATGTTTCAGAAATGACCGGTCTATCTGCCAGCTGATGTTGTAACCTCCCAGGTCGTGTCTGAAAATAGACAATTCAGTGCCTAGTGCATTCTCCTGGTTATCAAAAACTAAATAAATAAATAAAAAGGGAAAAGAAGAAGGAAACCACTATTGTTCTCTAAAGAGGAAGGGAACAATGTCAGGGCTAAAAGACTGAGTTTCAGGAAATATAAGGGGAGCCAAAGAAAGGAGGACAGAGAGGTGTACCTTGAATGTCTAAGAGAAGCAGATAAGTCTGTAAGGAGAGCGACGATGTAGACAGAGGAGGGTTTAGCACGGTTTGTGAACAAAGGGGATAAGGCATTTTATAGGTACATCAGTGAAAGAACAAAAAACGAGGAGGGGGTATTTTGAGGCACAAAGTGGAGAAGGAAGAATGTAAGGAGTGGGATCTAGACAAGGCAGAAATACAGAAGAAATGTTTCTGCTCATTATTCAATAAGGAGAGGGGGTGTAAAGGACCACAGTTGGGCTGGAGAAGCAATGTGGGGAGGGAGGAGGTGGACACCAGTCCATTCAGAGTAAAGTGTGTTGTGGAAGAACTTACAAAGCTAAAGGTGGATAAGGCCATGGGGTCAGATGGCGTCCACAGAGGATATTAAGGGAGCTGCGAAAGTAACTAGCCGTGTATTTGCTGGCCATGTCACCCAACATGGGTGAGGTTCCAAAGGACTGGAGGAGGGCACATGTAGTCCCACTGCACAAAAGTGGCAATAGGGAGGAGGCAGGGAACTACAGGCCAGCCAGCCACACCTCAGTGGTGGGAAACATCATGGAGATACTGCTGAAAGAAAGAATAGTCGCACACCTGGAATCCTGGAGTGCTCAGGATCTGAACCAGCACATATTCACAGCAGGAAGGTCATGTCAAAAGCATCTTATACAATTTGTCGATTGGGTGAATAGGGAAGTAAATCAGGGAGGGGCGGTAGACATCACCTACCTAGACTTCAGCAAAACCTTCGACACCATTCCACATAAAAGGATGATTAACACGATGGGTAGTCTGGCCATGGGAGACAAGGTGGTGAACTAGGTTAGGAACTGGTTAACAGACAGAAAACAGAGGGTGATGGTAAATGCGGTGCATTCTAGGGAAAGGGAGGTGACCAGTGGGGCACAATAGGAATCAGTACTAGGACCAGTCCTCTTCAATGTCTTCATTAGTGACACTGCAGAGGAGGCTGTAAGGGTCTCAAGACAGAAGACAGTACAGTTACGTAGGAACTTACCTTAACAGTAGATCTTCAAGAGAGGTTCCTTCAGTAGGTCATCATATACAGGACTGGTGGCACCTGGCGTCGGTCCGCACGGAAGACTTTTCTAGCAATACCCGATGGGGGACCCCCTACCCGTCACGTGACTGACGTCAGCGTGGCTGTATATAGTGGGCGGTCCCCATGCCCGCCCTCCAGTTCTCCCGCCAGAGCCTAGAAGAGGCCCGACAGCAGGAGCGAACAGGAACTGGAGTCCCTGTATAAATAAAATAAGGGGAAGGAGGGAGCGAAAAATATGACCTACTGAAGGAACCTCTCTCGAAGATCTACTGTTACGGTAAGTTCCTATGTAACTGTACTATCTTACTTCGAGAGGGTTCCTTCAGTAGGTCATCACATATAGGACAGAGTCCCAAGCAGTCCCTCCAAGGAGAGACCGAGAGAAACCAGAGAGGAGAAGAAAATAACCCCAATGTTAAAATGAAACCCAGAATGGGCTCAGTCTAAGACAGAAGGACCTGCAAAATGGCAAGGCCAAAGCCAGCCCTCCGCCTGGAAGCAATGTCTAGACTACAGTGTTTGGTAAAGATGTGGACAGAGCTCCAAGCAGCGGCTGCACATATGTCGGACGTAGACACATTCCAAAGGAAGTCCATGGAGGCAGCCATGCCCCTAGTAGAATGACCTCTTATGACACCTGGAAGAGGCTTATCATACTTTTGGTAACAGTACCGAATGCAGTTGCCTAACCATTTGGAGAGGCCCTGCTTAGAAACCGGTTTGCCCTTCGATCTTGGGGAAAAAGAAACAAACAACTGGTCACAAGAGTGAAGTTTCTTTAGTCTGATGAGTATAGCACCGGAGTATACAATGAACATCCATCATGTGAAGGAGTGCCTCACCTCTGTTAGAGGGGGAAGGGTAATACACCAGAAACTCGAATGACTGATTCAGTGTGGCTTCTGACACCACCTTGGGAAGAAACCTCGGGTACGTTCTGAGGACTGCTCTGTCCTTATGAAAAATCAAGTAAGATTCCTTGCAGACTAGAGTGTGAAGCTCCGAAATCCTTCGGACTGACGTGATAGCCACCATAAAAAGCGTCTTCCAAGAAAGGAAGCACATATCACAGCTCATAGCCGGCTCGAAAGGAAGAACAGTAAGCTTTTCCAGGATGAAGTTCAAGTCCCAAGGTGGAGCTGGGCTGTGGATGGGGGGTTTCAGATGGAGAATCCCTTTCAGAAAGGTTTTGGAGACTTCCAACTGAGCCACGGGTTTACCATCTACTAGCTCATGTGTGACCCCTAGGTGGCGCTATCCCAAGGCCTACTACCCCTGCCTGATTTGCCACTAACAGGTTGAAGGGCCTGGATCCGATGGCGGGTGCCTTCACCCAGAGGTCGGGGTTAAGACAGTCTGATATGACTTGGTCACAGCCCTCTAGGTCACTGCAACCCCCCTTTCTTCCCACTAGTGGCCCACACAAATCAATCACAGTACCCTTGCAAAATACACTTACCCCCAGGATGGGTTCAATCAACTTGACTCTGGGGACCCCTTGTAAAGTGAGATGCAGTTATACAATAACCACAGTTCAGTAATTCAGCATAGACACACAGTTCAAGCAGTGTAACTTTGCTAAACAACCAAATCTGATTTATTTAAGAAGCTGTAACATGGAAGGGGGAAATCAGGTTAATTAGGTTAAACACGTTAATAATCACAGTACTGTGCACATATTTCAGAGTCCCAAATGTCCCAAATGTCACTCTTACTGAGTACCCAGGCAATAAAAGGCTAGCCTATTTGATGCAGCTGGCTGGGGCCCCTGAAGAAGGAAAATGCATGCACAATACCTAAATTTTAATCCGGAGCCGGTAGGCTCAGTTCGTGGAGAAAGAAAGGAAAAGTAATCAGATGGAATACTTGCAATTAGAGGATGGCAGGGAGCTACCCTGATTTGTACTCACAAATTCATTGCTGGAACTGGACGGAAGGCAGATTGTCCTGGATTGCCAGAAGGAGCAGACCATGTGGGTGAGGTCCTTGTGACTGGACCCCACAGCAGTTCAGAGCAAATGGATGTAGTCTGGATTAAGCTGGGGTTTACTTCCAGCTTCATGCATTCAATTCACTGTACAGGGGATTTGAAACGAGATTCCCCACAAACACTACACACATTTCTATGTAAAAGGAAAGCACTATACCAGGCAGGTTGCTTCTCGATCCCGATCGCAATTACTGCGCAATACCTGGGACAACACGTAGTAGATTCAGTTCCTGACAGACCGAGCGTGATTCAGCAATTTCTCCAGTCTTCTACAGGGTGATCCTGGTTTCTACTCTTCAGATCTCCTTGATTCTCTTCCCAGGTCAGATTCAGTCCGAACAGGCGCCTGCACAAGCTGCAAACCAAAACTTAAGGCCTTACATGCGTTTCCTGCGTTAAAAACTATACACAGAAGAAGCAAACAGCTCCTTGACTCTTCACTGCCAAAATTGATCTGATCTTTCCAGTAGACAGAGCCGGGCATCTCCTTTGAGTTCCTCCCAGTTCAGTTGGCTGGTCTGGCTGTCACTCACAATAAACTCCCCCTGTTGGTGCAAAAAGGTGCCGAACTCCAAACTACAATTCCCAGAGGCATCTGCCATACAGTACATAGGTAGCTGGCTCCACAATGAGAGTCCAAGTTCTGATTTGCCAGCAGCAGGGTCCATTTCAAAGGTCCCACCACACTGATTGGTCCAGTTCAGCAGTTCAAAACTAGAATGGGGGACTAGGCAAACATGGTTCTGACTGCAAAGAAAAGCAGGTTAGACAAACTGTATTTTCATTATTACTCTAAATGATATCTAGCAAACAGTTACATCTTTGAAAAGCGCTCACTCTGCCCACTTAGTGATGGCAGAAACGGGGCAATTTGGCAGTATCTTGAGTGGGACTCAAGCAGGGAAACACACAGACCGCCATCTAAATGAATTATGTCTGCAGGCAGACAGCTCTTGAACAGACAGTACCAGAGGCTCTAAAAGCACTCACAGATAAATGGCTTAGACGCCGAACACCATCCAGGCTTGGAGCAGTCAAGCAAGCTCCTGGAAGACTTTTGGGAACCCGCATTTGCAGGGCGGTTACACATGGTAAACTGAAATAGCTGAAATATGGACCTTTAAGGAAGAGTAGGACAGACCGGAATCTGACAAGTGAAGGAGGTATTCCATGACTTGGGGGGCTGAACAGGAGATGGGGTTCCAGCCCTTAGAAGCCGCCCAAATAGAAATCCACTTCCACTTCATGGCATAAGTGGAACGGGTGGACGGTTTCCTGGCTTCGATGAGGACTTGGCCGACTCTGGAGGAGACCTCAAAGCGAGAGATCGTTATGTCTGCAGGAGCCACGCATGAAGATGGAGGGTCCTGACCCCGGATGAACCAGACGGCCTTGATCCTGAGTCAGCAGGTCGTTAGTCAATGGAAGTGGAACCGGTGGTTCCCTGGAGACCTGCCGCAACAGCGGGAACCATATTTGTCTCGGTCAGAGAGGGGCGATGAGGATCTTCTTTGCCCTCTCGGCTTGTAATTTGAGAAGAACCCTCTGCAGAATGGGAAACGGAGGAAAAGCATACAAGAATTTCCCTGTCCACGATAGAGACAATGTGTCGCTCCAGAAGGCACCTTGCTCTGGAACGAGTGAGCAAAACTTGGGCAGTTTTGCATTGTATTTGGAGGTGAAAAGATCTATTTCTGGATGCCCCCAACTTTGGAAGATGGATTCCGCCACTTTTTTTTTTTTTTAAACTTTGTATTTATTTTGTTGTCTTAAAAGGTACATGTTCTTTCACACATTTCATGGCATACAGTGGTAAAAAACTGAATCTTTCTGACAGTCAGATAGTAGCAGTGCAATAAGAATGTAAAACGTACTTTCCCCTTTAGTGTTCTTTGTCCAATATATTTCTGTAATGCACATCCATAAGCTGTCCGCCCCATCTCATTTTTCTTCATATTGACTATTCCCAAAAGGCACCAAATACATGGCTTAGGTAACTCATTATCTTGTAATTTTATATATGCCATCATGGAACAAAAGTGGGGTATCTCGCTGAATTATAAAAAATCCAAGGCCGCCACCTTAGTTCAAACTTTGCTGTCTGCCCCTAAGCTCCTGCGATCAGCATCTCTAATAGATAGTGTTCTACAATCATATCATGCCAATTCTCTGTTGTAGGGGACCTGACCTGTTTCCATAGTCTAGTGATTGCCTCCTTGGCAATGATAAAGAGGGTTGGTATAAGAGACCCTTTTAACATCTTATACCCAGTGTGTGGAATTGATAGTAATACCCACTGTGCATTTAACTTTAAATCTGGGGAATAAATTTCCTGTAACGCTTCCTCAATCTTCTGCCAATACTGACATAATTTTAAACAGCTCCAGAAAATATGGACCTGATCAGACAATGACTCCCCACATTGTCTCCAGCACTCCGCACTGGTTAAGGAAGATATCTTAGATATTTTAGCTGGGGTATTAAAATATCTACTTCTGGACTTCCAGACAAATTCTCGGCAGTAAGGCACCAGAGAAGTTCCCAGTGAGGGGGTGAGCATACTGCATCCAAAGCTGGTATGTTACTACTTCCGGCAATTCTTTATTTCAAGCGTCTAATATTGACTGGGATGAGTCCGTCACCAGTTCCCTAATTTCTCTATATCTCAACCCTATCATATGGGCCTGGTCAGATCCCCAAATATTTTTAACAATCAGACCCAAAAGGAGATTCATAGGGGTTGGGAGACAACTTCTTTGTTGGCCCTTATTTAAAATAAACTCTCTAACCTGTAAGTATCTAAAGTGGTCTCTGTTTTCTAGTGCAAATTCTTTTTGTAGCTGAGCAAAGGAGAGCACCCCCTGTACATCCATGAATTGAAAAAGGAATGTTAAACCTTTTCTATGCCAGATCCGAAATGTTAAGTCAGATTGGTTTGGTAGGAATTCGGTCTCTGCAGTCAGCAACCTCAAGAAATAAAACACTGGTTCCAAGGCCGGGTTCTCTCTAAATCTGTACTAATTTTGTAGAGTCTGTCTTCTCCCTTCTTCAAACTCTGTTAATTTTGGTAGACTGGCCAATGGAGCAAAGACTACTCTCTGTGGATCTTGAATGTCATTAAGGATACATTCCATTGTTTTCCAAGGCAGATGAACCTTAGGGTTTACCCACGCTAAAATACCAGTTATTCCCACTGACATTGCATATTGTTTCAAGTCTGGCACGTATAAGCCTCCCTTATCCTTTGGTAGTTGTAGCAGGGACCACCTAATCCATGGTTTACGGCCTTCCCAAACAAATTTGGATATTGTTTTATTCCAAGTATCAAAATATTCCTTGTGGGGGATTTAAAGGAATCATTTGAAATAAATATAACAATCTAGGCAAGATGTTGGATCGGATGATTTCTATTCTGGTGTACAGGGGAAACTTCATCTGAGCCCACTTGTGCAGGTCCAATTCCAACATGTGTGTCATTGGCTCATAATTTACTAAGATTACATTAGACGCCACTAGGGGGAGTAGTGTACCCAAGTATTTTAGTTTTGTGGCTCTCCATCTAAACGAAATTGACTGTTTTAACTGAGAAGAAGGGGAAAAATTAAGAACAAGGACCTCTGTCTTTAATGAATTAATAACATATCCCGAGACGGAGGCAAAATCCGTCAAAGCCCGCCTAGCACCTCATAATGATGTTTCTGGGTCTGCTAGGGTTAAAAGTATGTCATAGGCATACAAAGACATAGTATACATGTCCCCTCACACTTTTACCCCCAGATCTCGTTATCCTCCCTGATTGCCAGTGCCAGTGGCTCTATAAAAAAATGCAAATAATAGGGGCGAAAGGGGGCAGCCTTGTCTGGTTCCCCTTTCCCCTTTCCAACACCAATGGAGAGGACAGGGATCCACTGATTTTTAGATAAGCCTTAGGATTAGCATAGAGGTTGCTTATCCACTTAACCATTCCACTGCGAAGTCAAAAGCTTTCAAGACTTGCAATAAATAACTCCAAAGTACCCGGTCAAACGCTTTATATGCATCTAGGCTCACCATTACCGTTGGCAAGGATATCCTAGTAACATAGGAGGTGAATAGCCCTAATGGTATGGTATTGTCAGATGTTTGACGATTTTTTTAAAAACTGGATTGGTCCTGATGTATCAAATTTGGAAGAACATCCCCTAATCTCTTGGCCCATATTGCCATGTAGAGCTTATAAATCGCAATTTAAAACTAAAATGGGCCTGTAAGGTTCTGGATGTTTATGATCTCTGCCTGGTTTAGGGATTGTTGAAATCACCGCATATGTCCAGGATGGAGGAGGCGAGTCCCCTGTTTGCACTTCTGTAAAAACTTGTTTAAGTAGGTTGATTAATAGGGGGAGTTGTGCTTGGATTCCGCCACTTCTTGATGTAGTTGCCACTTGTGAGCAAGGGTACAAGTTCTGCTGAGACTGTCCGCCAGAATGTTTAGAACGCCTAGAACGCGCACGGCCATTAGGACCAGAAGGTGCTGGACTGCCCAGTTTCACACCCGGGTCACTTCCCTGCAAAGAGGGTACGACCGGGTTCCTCCTTACTTGTTGATATACCAAACTACTGACATACTGTCCATTTGTATCAGAAGTGTTCCCTTCGGTAGTAAGGTCTGGAAGGCCTGTAAAGCATACAGAACCACCCGGAGCTCCAGAACATTGATGTGGAGAGAAGACTCTGAGCCTGCCCAAAGGTCTTGAGCTCGATGTTCCCCCAGGTGAGCTCCCCACCCCATATTCGAGGCATCCGTGGTGAGGGTAGCTGTCAGTGCAGTTATTCTGAACGGGAGACCGCGGGAGAGATTGAGGGAATTCTCCCATCACTGTAAATCTCTCTGGACCGCTGAAGAGATCAGGACCGGATGGTCCAGATCGTCTAACAGTTGATCCCACCACACTCGTAACAACCACTGAGTGATCCTCATTTGCAGCCTTGCCAGGGAACAGTTGTGATGGAGGCTGCCATCAGATCCCAAGAGACAAAGGACTTCCCGCACCAGGATGTACCTGAGAGAGGCTACTTTGTGAGACTGATGGATCAATGTCTCCACCCTGTCAGGAGGAAGGAAGGATCGACACTGGAGGGTATCCAACATCGCCCCAATAAACTGTAGTTTCTGGGCATGGATGAAGGACGACTTGGGAACACTGACTGTAATTCCAAGGCGATTGAACAGGTCCAGTGTAAAAGAGAGAGCCTCCAACAAAAGGATCCTGGATGGAGCCAAAAGAAAAAATTACTCACCTTAGTAATGTTGTTTCTTCTAATGGAGTCTTGCTATATTATGACTATTGCAGTTTGCCCCAGCCTTAGAACTGCTCCGGAGGTGAAAGAGTTAACTTCCATGCAGAGCATGGAGCTTAGAGCGCGAGCTCGGTTCAGAAGCTCTGTTAGGCTGGTTTCAAACCGAAACCGGTCAGATCTTTACGAGCAAAAACTCACTAAGGTTCTGTGTGGAAGCTGTAACCTACACTAGCCAACTGGCCACTAATATATTAACACATTTTTTCTGGTCCCAACACAAAGACTCAAGTCAGTGGACCAGAAAATAAGATAAAATAACCAAATAAACACAACACCCAAACATGAAAGAGGGCATCAATAAATGCCAACAGAGGACTACCACCCCATACCCCAAAGTAGGAGTTCTGAGAGGGGCAGGCTGGGGGGTAGGTCATAATAAGCAAGACTCCATTAGAAGAAACAACATTACTAAGGTGAGTAATTTTTCTTCAAACAACATGAAGTCTTGCTATTTATGACTATTTAAGACTACACAGCAGTACCCTCCATGGAGGAGGGACAGAACCCACTTAGGAACAGGCTCTGAAGCACTTGCTGTGTTAAACCCAGCATCCCTCCTGGCCTGAATATCCAGGGAGTAATGCTTGGTGAAAGTGTACCATCTTCCAAGTAGCTGCTTGACATATCTCCAAGATAGGGATGTCTCTAGCAGCAGCTAGAAGATACAGCTGTACCTCTGGTAGAGTGAGCCCTCAGGCCTGGGGGGAACCTTACCAGCTTTTGATAGCAAAATTGGATACAAGAAACGCATCCACCTGGCAATGGATCTCTTAGTGGCAGGTCTTCCTTTCCCAACCTCACCATAAGTGAGAAATAGTTGAGGAGTCAAACCTGAGACCCTTAGTGCGCTCTATGTAGTAACTTAGGGCCCTCTTAACATCTAAGCTGTGCAGCCTCCTCTCACCAGAGGAGGAATGGTCAGTGAAGAACACTGGAAGTGAAATAGATTGGTTAAGGTGGAAATCTGAAACCACCTTAGGCAAAAACTTACTGTTAGTCCTGAGGACTACTTTATCCCTATGAAAATAAAGTCAGTTTCTACCGATAAAACCTGTAACTCACTTATCGCCTGGCAGAAGTGATGGCTACCAAATACAGTTTTCAAGTCAAATACTTAAGCTCTGCAGAGACAGAGGCTCAAAGGAGGTTGCATTAGCTGAGCAATGCATACATTAAGATCCCAAGCCGGGCAGGGTCCCTGAATGGAGGACTGGTGTGAAGCAATCCTTTAAAAACTTGGAAAATACAGGGTGAGCAGAAAGAGAGAGGGCTTCCCTGCTGAAATGAAGGCAGAGACAGCAGCCAAGTGCACTTTCAGGGTGGCTGGTCTCAGTCCCAAAGAATTAAGATGGACCATGTAGTCCAATACAGTGGTAGATCAGCAGATTCTGGGGAAACATGCTTCCCAGAACACCATATGGAAAACCTTTTCCACTTGGAGTTATAGGTAGCCCTGGTGGAAGGCTTCCTAGCTGCCTTCAGGATTTCGAGAACACTTTGAGAAAGTTGCAAATCAGCAAACTCTAACTGCTCAAGAGCCAAGCCTTGAGGTTGAGGGATTTGAGATTTGGATACCAAACTCTCCCCTGAGCACAGGTTAACAGATTGTGGTTCCTGGGGAGACACAGGAGAAGATGGACTGCTAAGGACAGAAGGAGTGGGTACCAGGGCTGCCTGGCCCAGTCTGGAGCAATCAGGATCATTTTGCAGGGCTGAGACCTGATTTTGACTAGTACTTTGAACAGGAGAGGGAAGGGGAAAAGCATAAAGAAACTTCCTTCCCAATCGAGGAGAAAGGCATCCAGGGAACTGAGCCTAACGCTGGGGCCTGCAACAAAACAGTGGAAGTTGATGATTGTCTGGGGCTGCGAAAAGATCTATCTGAGGAGTGCCCCATCTGGCAAACACTATCCCCAGTACTAGGGGGTCCAGTGACCATTCGTGATGGCCCCGGGAAATCCTGCTGAGGGCATCTGCCAGGACATTGTCCTTGCCTGGGAGGTGAACTGCTATGAGGGAAGTGTTCAGGGAGTACGCCAGAGACCAAAACTTCATCGCCTCGGTGCACAAGGCCGAAGACTGAGTGCCCCCTTGTTTGTTGATGTACCACATTGTAGTGGTGTTGTCTGTTCTGACCTGTACCACCTTGTTCTGAACAGATGCAGAGAAAACCTGAAGTGCTAGAAAAACAGCTCTGAGTTCCAACAGATTGATGTGGAGCAGAGATTCCTGAGGGGACCATAATCCCTGGGTGGAGAGGTCGTCCATGTGAGCTCCCCATCCCAAGAGGGATGCATCTGTAGTAAGGGTCAAGGAATGGGACAGAGGGATGAAAGGTACCCCCTGTCGCAGATTGCTCTGATCCTGCCACCACTGAAGGGCCTGGATCAGGGTTTGAGTCACTGGGGATTAACTTGGATAGAGGATCTCTTCTCCGAGACCAGAAAGCTCTCAAATGGAACTGAATGTTCCTCATCTGAAATCTTGCTCCTTGCACCACAGCTGTGGAGGCAGCCATGTGCCCTAGGAGCTGCAGGAAATGCCTTGCTGGTCGAGAGACCTGCAGAGTGAAGGAGGCGGCCAGGGCCACTAAGGTCCTTACCCTTTCCAAGGGAAGAAAGGCTCTGGCCTGCTTTGTATCCAGTTCTGCGCCTATAAAAGTGAGTACCTGGACAGGTTCCAAAACTGACTTTGGAAGATTGAGAAGAAATCCCAGAGAGGTAAGCAGCTGCTGGGTAACTAGCAGGTGTGATCTGACCTGGTCTGGAGACTGACCCACAATGAGCCAGTCGTCCAGGTAGGGAAAAATGGCAATCTTTTGCCTTCTTAGGTGAGCGACTGCTACTGCCAGACACTTTGTGAACACCCTTGGGGCAGAAGTGAGGCCGAAGGGCATTGCTCTGAACTGATAATGGCCTGAGGGCAGTTCGAATTCAAGGTACTTTCGATGGGAGCTTCTGATAAGAACATGGAAGTAGGCATCTTTGAGGTCCAGGGAGGTTAGCCAGTCCCCTGGCCTTAGGGAGGGTAAAATCATTCCCAGAGTCACCATTTTGAATTTTGGTTTTAAAGGTGCTTGTTCAGATATCTTAGATCCAGGATAGGCCGCCACTCTCCTGTCTTTTTGGGGTAAGGAAGTACCTGGAGTACAGACCCTTGCCCTGGTGAAGGGAGAAACCTTTCTACAGCTCTGAGAGCCAGGAGGGTTGAGACTTCTGTTTCAAAGCAAGAGTCTCTAAAGGGGTTGTAGGTGGAAAAGATCTGGCTCTCATCCTCGGAAATTTCTTGAAGCTGAGAACCAGACCCTGGCTCACTACTTCCAGGACCCACCTGTCTGAAGTTAAAGACTGCCAGTCCTGGACGAAGTGAGCCAACCTGCCCCCTACAGGTAGTGGAGAGCCGACCCTGGGCATCCCATCAGGGTGCCTGTTTGGCAGGGGCTTTAGGCTGAGGGGTGGGAGCAGGCCTGCTCGAACCCAGTCTGCCTCTCCCTCTGAAGAACCCCCTCTGTACATAGGCTGAAGAGGAGGGGCCTGAATCTGGTAAAAAGGCCTGTGAAAAGGCCTACCCCTCCCGGGGGGCTGCCTCTGAGGAGTGGCTTGCCGTTCCTTGACTTGTGCACTCCTGTAAGTGGTTCTATATTCATCCATTTTCTTCATATAATTCTCTGTCTGCTCCCCAAACAGAGAATTTCCAACCACAGGAAAATCCATAGCCTTAGACTGGGTATCCTGTGACAAAGTAGTACACCTGAGCTAGGCCAATCTCCGAAAAGCCACAGATGTAGCCATGACTCTAGAGGATACATCGTTAGAATACACTGCAGCATGGAACTGCACCTTAGATGCCTCAATACCAACAAGAGCCACCTGCTCCAGCTCCTTTGCGAGCTGGCCAGGGACCTGTTTGGCTAAGGCCATGATAGTATCCCATCTAGATTTCTGGTATCTTGCAACATAAGCCATATAGTTAGCTTGTCTGAGTCCCAAGGATGCTGCCATGTATTGTTTTTGCCATGGCATCAATCTTCCTGGAATCCTCGTCAGGAGGATGTGAAGCCAGTGGAATATTAGCTTTATCACAGGCTGCAGCCTGAACTACCTAACATGACTGCATTGCTGTGAAAGAAAATCTGTATCAGGACCTGACAAAGTGTACCTCCTGTCCATCTTTTTATCCACAGGAGGCACAGAATTAGGAGCTTTTAAAATTTTTATTGTTTGTTTTCTAAAAGATTTATGTAAAGGGATGGACAACCTCCTGGACTCTGGGATATCCATCATCTCCACATAGTCAGGCTCCTCTTGCTCATCCAAAGCCTCCTCTAAGGGAAGCTGGAGGGTCTCAGCAACTTTTTTATAAAACAAAAAATGAGAAGGGGACTCAGAAAGCCTATTCAATTCAATTCAACTTTATTTTTAAAAGGCACTTTTCTTAAATCAAAGCGCCTGTACAAATAAATATAACAATAAATACAATAAATCAGATTAACAAAAATCCTTAAAAGCCATATTAAAAAGGTGGGTTTTCAGCGCTCCTTTAAAACTAAGGACGGTCGGGCAATCTACACCTGTGAGGTGAGAGTTCCACAGGGTGAGTGCCATAAACTAAGCGATCTAGCACCAGATGTTTCAGGCGTACCCTGGGAATCTCTAGCAATCCCTCGCCAGTGGATCGGAGGGGCGAGAGGGACTATAGGGCACAGGAGCTCTTTCAGGTAGGCAGGTCCCAGATCATGTAGGGCTTTATAGGTCAGCAAACCGACCTTGAAGGTAGTGCGCAAAACACTGGCAGCCAGTGCAGTCCAGCGGAGCACAGGCATTGTGTGACTGGATCAAAGCTCAGTCAACAGCCTGGCTGCAGCATTCTGCACTCAACTGCAGGCACGAGTTCAACCCACAATAGCCCTAGGTATAGAGAGTTACAGTAGTCAAGCAGGGAGGTAACAAAGGCGTGGATCAATGTTGGAAGGTCCTCTGGAGGAACAAGTGTTTCACCTGGCAATATTCCTCAGATGAAAAGGAAGTCTTTATAACCGCTGACACCTGGGATTTAAGTGTCAAGCGGTCATCAAGTACCTACAAGAGTTCGCACCTGGTCTGAGGTCGTCAGCTGGACACCTCCAAGCCATAGTCCTGAGGGTGATCCCTCTGGCAGACTCGCATCACAGCGACCTATATCCACAACCAACACCTCAGTTTTCTCCGGGTTTAACGTCAGCCAACTCCCATTCATCCATTCTTGGATTTCTTCAAGGCAGTTATTAAATACCGACAAGGCAGCGTCCTGACCGGGCACAAAAGACATATACAGCTGGGCATCATCTGCATAGCAGTGAAAACCCAAACCGTACCGTCTAATAATCGCCCCCAATGGTAGCATATACACCGAAAACAACATGGGTGCTAAAATGGAGCCCTCGGTACCCACAGGGCAGGAGAGATGATGCTGAGGAAAAATTCCCGACACCACTCTCTGAGTCCTACCCTCAAGGTAAGATTGAAACCATCTGAGGACCATTCAGACAGTCCACAGACTAACAGAAGCGCTCCAATAGCACACCATGGTCACGGTGTCAAAGCGCTGCAGAGAGATCAAGTAGTACCAAGATGGATGGGTCCCTCACGATCTTGCCATTAGGAGGTCATTTAGTATTACGTACGGCGCTGTCTCGGTACTATGCCTTTTCCTAAATCCAGACTGGAGCGAATGTAGATATTGTTGTTGGTCAGATGATCCTCCAACTGCACTGCGACCACTTTCTCAATAACTTTACCTACAAAGGGTAAGTTAGAGACTGGCCTGTAATTTGCTAGACAGTATGGGTCTAAGGAGGGTTTCTTTAAAAGGGCTTAATTATAGCC
The DNA here is from genome assembly GCA_016271365.2 of Neoceratodus forsteri. NCBI lineage: Eukaryota > Metazoa > Chordata > Ceratodontiformes > Ceratodontidae > Neoceratodus > Neoceratodus forsteri. The sequence continues at coordinate 1,140,237,273 of CM028133.1, forward strand.
TTTGAGGGATCTGGAAAAATCCCCTCTCCAAAGACTTCCATACGATCAAAGCTAGGACTAGGCCAATCTTATCCACGCAACCCACTAAGAGGCGTGGGACCAGGGTCCAAATCACAGCAGGTCGGTCGCAGTGCCTCAATGATCATCACAACATCCTCGATTATGGGAAGGCTGAAGTCAGACCATTCCAACTGGGTGTTTGACATCTCCTGGCAACCACCGCTGCTCCCATTAGGAGGGGAAGAGCGAATGTCCGATCTGATTTTGGCAACCTTATCTGCAAAGAAGAGAGCAAGCTCCTCACACCATTCTAGGGGGAGACTCACCTGAAGGTCTGTCTGGGGAGATGTCCGGTTCAATGGGCACATCCAGACTTTCAAAGTCACATTCACAGTGATCATAATCCTCATCCCCCTCCTCTGGTTCATAGAACTCTTCTATATCAAAATCCTGAACCACTGGAACCGACCGAACCGACCTTTTGCCAGACAGTGGCAGTTCGGAGGGAACCGGGGACATGGACTGGACAATCTGTATTGCCCTGGCTATCTCAGCAGCAGTTGGAGAAGGAATATTGGACTCCAAACCTGCTGATTTTTTAAATTTCTTTGCTGGAACTGGCTCCTCAGAGCCAGCTTTTCATTTGCCCGAGGAAGTCTCGCCCTGGTCCGAGGGCACTCCCTCCGGTTCGGTTGGCACCAAACCGGGCTGGCCATCGGTCAGCGGACTTTTGGCCTCTCGTTCCCTGAGCCTGCCCACTTTCTTGTCCAGGGTGGCTGCAGGGACATTTTTACAAATCTGGCAGTCTGAATTGAGGTGGTCAAACCCTCAGACACAGACACATGCAGTGTGTGGGTCAGCCTTGGCAAAGGCTTCCCCACAGACACTACAGTGTTGAAACCCAGTGGGCCCGGTTTTTCTTTTGGGTTTCTCAGACATAATGCCAGCCTAACCAAGAAACTTGCCCTTTTGATGGCAGTGCCAGGCAAGACACCCTTATCGGTTCCAAACCGTGTCACGGGTCATGGAAAAAAACGTAATGAAATCCATTTTTTTTTTTTTTTAGAACCGATAAGAACGAGGAACCGCACTCTAGAAGCCTTAAAAGGCTTTAAACTTATATTTAATACTAACTCGATCGGTTCAACCGAACCGATAATATTTACAAGTTCCATACAGAAAACCCTATCTATTACTTACGATTACCATAGACAGAGCCTGAACCGATCGGTTTTGCGGGTAAAATAATGAAATCGCGGTGAAATTAAACCGAGAAACAGTGCTTTAAACCGAAGAAATGAACCGAGCAACAGGAGGAATCTCCGGAGCGACTGTTCAGTGAGGCGGAGTAAAGAATCTGACGGTTTTGGTTTGAAACCAGCCTAACAGAGCTTCTGAACCGAGCTCGCGCTCTAAGCTCCATGCTCTGCATGGAAGTTAACTCTTTCACCTTCGGAGCAGTTCTAAGGCTGGGGCAAACTACAATAGTCATAATATAGCAAGACTTCACGTTGTTTGAATCAGCCAATCGCCCAGGTAAGGGAACACTGCAATACCCTTCCGACGCATAAACGTCGCCACCACTGCCAGGCATTTGGTAAAGACCCGAGGTGCCAAGGACAGTCCAAAAGGGAGTGCTCGGAACTGGAAGTGCTCTCCCTGGAAAAAGAAGTGCAGGAATCAGTGGTGGCCTGGGAAGATGGGGACGTGGAGGTAAGCATCCTGCATGTCCAGAGCGCAGAGTCAGGAGTTCTCCATCAGAAGAGAGAGACGGCTCTGAAGCGTCAGCATGCGGAACTTTTTGTACTAGACAAACTGATTGAGATGACTCAAGTCGAGGATGGGTCAAAAGTCCCCTAACTTTTTGGAACCAGGAAGAAGTGGGAATAAAATCCCTTTCCCCTTTGCCCTGAGAGGACGTGCTCGATCGCTTCCTTGAACAAGAGCGAGTTTACTTCCTCGCGCACAAGAAGTGCCTGGTCCCGGGAGTAAGAGGACTTTTGCGGGAGGCGGGGGGGGGCAGGCCAAAGGAATCTCCAGAAACTCGATGGTGTGTCCCACAGACACTAATTGCAGGACCCACTTGAAAGAGGCTATCGCTCTCCATTCCTGCACATGGCGGGTGAACCTGCCCACCTGCTCCCCGTCGTGAGACTGAGGAGGCAGTGGGGTTGGTGAGTAAGTAAGTGGCAGGGCATTCAGGAGGCAGTCCCCCTGAACGTTGCTTGTTTTTGGAGGCAGGAGGGGTACCGGTACCCGTGGCCTTACGCTCACACTGGCGTCGTGTCTCAGCGTTCTTTCTCTGCCTCCAGGTCCTTTTCAGAAATGGCTGCTGCTGTTGAGAGACAGATCGGTACATGGACCTAACAGATCTAAGGGCCACACCTTTGTCCTGAAAATCCGCAATTATATCCTAGGTATCCGCACCAAAAAGAACTGAGCCCCTAAAAGGGGCATCCTGAAGAGCCGACTGGACCTCGTTAGCGAGCCCAGAAAGATGAAGCCAGGAGTGCCGCTGAAGGGCAATGGCGGTTACTGAGGTATGAGCCACCTAATCGACTGAATCGTAGGGTGGCTCAAGAGCATGCCTACAGGAGATCTTGTAAAATGGAGGTCTTGGCAGTTCACTCCTTAACAGGCGAAGGGTCAGAGACTGGACCTTCGCCTCAAGCCTGGCGAATGAGTCTGTTTCTGATGGAAACCATGTGGGCCACGTAACTAAGGGAACGAAGCGCGCACATGGCCGATGAGTAGACCGTTTTTCCGAACTGGTCCATCACCTTCGACTCTTTGTCAGGAGTCCGGCTCATGTGCTTAGGTGCAGAAGAGCAGTCATGAGAAGCCGAAATGACTACGGAGTCTGCCTTGGGATGAGCCATGAGAAAGGGGGCATCCTCTGGCACTCGGTACAGCCTGTCTGCTCTCCTAGGGACAGCTGGGATGGAGTGAGGCATCTGCCAGATGGTGGTGGTGGTGGTGAGGTCTTGATGAGGTGCCATCCATGGGGGGACCGGAATAGAGGGCAAAGACTCCACATAAAGGTGATCCGTAAGCCTGTGCCTCATAGGATCCTGGTCCTCCGACTCCCAATCGAAATAATCCCTTAAGGCCCTCAAAAGGTCCGAAAAGGAAGGATCCTCTGGCGGGGAATTTGGCGAGGCCCTTCCCTTCGTGTCCTCAGGGTCCTCCAAAAGGTTCCTCCTCAGAAGAAACGTCCTCCCCATCAGAATGCTCTTCTGCCTCCTCGACAGGACGGCGTCTAGGATCCCGCAAGGAAATATCCTGTAGAGTCTTCCCTGAGATGTGAACGGTAGAAATAGAGCTGCTCAGCCAAGGAGATCTCGAAAGCTGCAGCTGTAGGAGTCTAGCTTCGAGGTCTGTAACCAGCTCTGATCTCACCCCCTGCCACCAAGACTGGATCAGTGTCAAAGTTTGGAGCCACCGGAGGAGGGGGTGGAGGAGCCAGCTGAGGCTGAGGTGGAGGAGGGGCAACCGGAGGGGGATAATACCCATGGAGACCGATGTAAGAAGAGTATGGGTTAAAACCAGGGTAGAACTGCCCCAAGCGACTCCAATCAGGAGTACAAGCCCCCGGGTAGGGTCCCCAGGATATCCAAAGGGATAGTGGGGGACAGTTCGGGGTCTACAATAGATCCCTGATGTCAGATCCGGCATTGGGGGGATCCACGTCGAACACGCCGTCGTATAAATGGGAGGAGGGTCCGGCGTCGGGACAGCCCACGTCAAGAGAACCGACGTTGGCATTGGTGCCACCCAATCCGGCGCTGGGGCAGGATCCGGCGTAGGAGGGCTGGCATCGGAACCAGACAAAAGGGGCCAGGTCCAGCATCGGGGCCAAGGGTGTAGGCCAGTCGACCAGTCCCGGCAAAGGGACGGTCATCGGGATCACTGCAGGAGAAGGCGTTGGGATCCCACCGGAAGGCAGAGGGAGGGCCTCCACTGTAAGGCCGTCTGGCAGTGGAGGGGCCTCCTGATCAGTGACCCCAGCATGGGAACTCTGAGAAATCAATGCATCATCTGGTTCGATGGGGTCTCCGACCCTATCGCCAGACACGTCCAAAGGGGAATGCAAGGACGCGGGCAAAGAAGTAGAAGGAAGGAGAGGGGCTTTCTCCCTCTGGTCCCGCCGGATGTCGGGTGGGTCACCGTTAGGCCCTGCGGGGGAACTGCGTCCATGCGGTCATCGGAGCTGGCCAGCTTAGCGGGCGGGGTCGGGCAGTCGGAGGTAGAACCCCTGGCCAGCTTCTCGACTCGAGCCGGGCGACTGCCCCCAGCCGGGGGAGTCAACTTAACAGCCACTGCACGGTCCCTGGAGGAGCCGGGGATTGACTTAACGGCAGATGCACCGCTGTCACCACAAGAGCCAGCAGCCAACTTACCCACAGGAGTCTTTTCAGACTTACCGTCCGGGTGCTTCTTGGTTGGTAACTGAGCCTTGCTCGTCAATGGCCTGTCGTCGTCCGTGGAGCAGTCTTGCTACCTCAACTTCTCCTTATGTTTTTTGGAAGGGGAAGATTTTTTGGACGAATCCCTGAAGCGCTCCATCTTTTTCTCCAAGGAGGCCAAACAAGATTTGAGAAGGTAGGCCTCCAATGCCTGCTGTCTCCACTTTTTAGTGACCTGGTTAAACGACCGGCACTCCAAGCAGGAGGAAATGGGATGGTCTTGGCCTAGACAGAGCACACACTTTTCATGGCCATCTTTATGTGGGATCCGAGTGCCACAAGAAGAGCACTTTTTCTTCGGAGAAGACATCAATTTCACTCAGAATACAAAAGAACAAGGTAGTGAAGGAAGAAAAGCAACGTGGAATACACTTTCACGGCGATCGCTAATGGAAGTCTGTGCAATGCGACTGATTTGAGGCGATGGCGGAAAAGAACTGGAGGGCGGGCGCCGGGATTGCACTCTATATACAGTCACGCTGACATCAGTCACATGACGTCGGGTGGGCGGTCCCCCGTCAGGTATTGCTAGAAAGGTCTGCTGTGCAGCCCGCCGCCAGTCCTATATGTCATGACCTACTGAAGGAATCCTCTCGAAGTAAGATCTCGCAAAACAGCCAACCTGAAGCCTGCTCTGTAGCAAGAGGCAGCGTCCAAACTGTAAAGTTTTGTACAGGTATGGACAGAAGTCTAAGTTGCGGCTGCGCAGATGTCAGCCGCTGACACATTCTTAAAACAAGTAGCATAGATAAGCATTGCTTGGAAACTGCATTGCCCTCTTTTGCTGGCAAAAAAGACAAACAGCTGGTCTGACTTCCTGAGATCCTTAGTCCTAGTGGTATAGTATCTAAGGATTCTATGCACATCCAACATATGCAAGAGGTATTCCCCCTGACTGGAGTGCTGCGAGAAGAAAGTGGGAAGTTCGATAGATTAAGAGTAGCCTCTGCCACCACCTTCAGGAGAAACTTAGGGTTTGTGCGCAGAGCCACCCATTCCTTGTGGAAGATCAAGTATAGCAATCTTGCACATTAGGGCCTACAGCTCAGAAATACGTCAAGCTGCAGAAACAGCCACGAGGAACAGGGTCTTCCAGCATAAGAACTTTAATTCTGCTGAAGCAGCTGGCTCAAAGGGATGCAAGGTCAGCTTCTTCAGGATAAAACTGAGACCCCAAGCAGGGCTGAAGCCTGAATTGGGAGTCTTAAGTGCAGTACCCCTCGAAGGAAGGTTTTGCACACTTCCAACTGCGAAAAAGACCTGTCACCAAAAGGAATGCGATAGGCTGAAATAACCACCATATGAAACCTTCAGCGAAGAGTGACGGAGTCCCAGGTCAAAAAGGTGATGCATGTAATCCATTAGCATCCCAACAGGGCAAGAAAAGGGCTCTAAAGCTTTAACTGCAGCCCAAACAGAAAAACGCTTCCACTTCATGCCATAGGTGGATCTGGTGGAAGGCTTCCAAGCCTCCACCATAATCTGCGTCTGCGCCACGAAGGGAGAAACCCCAAACCAGGATTCAGCTACATCTGCAAGAGCTACACATACAACTGAAGAGACTTGAGGCCTGGATGAATGAGGGTCCCCTGATCCTGGGTCAATAGCTGACGTGTGATAGGAAGAGGAAACGGAGGTTCCTCTGAATACTGTTGCAGAAGACAGAACCAGACCTGCCTGGGCCAAAAAGCAGCGATGAGAATCATCTGAGCTCTCTCTGAGATGAGCTTGCATAACACTCTCAGAATCAAAGGAATTGCGAGGAAGGCATAAACGAATCTGTCCCTCCAATCTAGAGACAGAGCATCCCCCCAAAAAATGTCTCGCCTTGGAGCGAGCAAGCAGAATGCGGGAAGCTTTGCGTTTATTGTGGAAGTGAACAGATCTAAATGAGGGGTTTCCCAATGCTGGAAGATGCCTTCCACCACCTTTTGATCTAGCTCCCATTCGTGGGCCCTTGCAGACGACCAACTGAGGTGATCCGCCAACGTGTTCTCGACCCCGGGCACGTGCACGGCTGTCAAGTGGAGGCTGCGTGAGGCCACCCAATTCCAAACTCTCATAGCCTCCTGGCACAGAGGGTAAGAACAAGTCCCATCCTGTCTGTTGATGTACCAGACCACACACATGTCTATCTGGACTGTCAGGTGACCTGGGAGGACAAATGAGGACAGAGCCTGAAGAGCATACAGCACTGCTCTAAGCTCGAGCACGTTGATGTGGAGAGAGCGCTTGAGTCTGGACCAGGAGCCCTGAGTCCTGTGAGATCCCAGATGAACGCTCCAGCCCTCCTCCGAGACGTCCATGGTCAGAGTCGGGGGGGGGGGGTCGAGAAAGAAGGGAACTCCCCGGCAAAGGCTCTCTGACACCATCCACCATGCCAAGTCCCGAACCATGGGGTCGGAAATCAGAACCAGTTGGTTCAAATTGTCTGACATTTGGTCCCATTGAGACTGAAGAGTCCATTGAGAGATTCTCATATGGAGCCGAGCACGAGGGACCGTTGGTATAGCAACTGCCATAGGCCAGAGGAGGTGAAGAACTGACCTGGTGCAGACTCGTCTGCAGCCAGACAGGAGGTTGGCTTGAGCCTGCAGGGTATCCGCCCTGTTCTGGAACAGAAAAGCCATGCCAGAGGTCGTGTCTAGGATCACCCCTATAAATTGAAGTCTCTGGGATGGGACCAAATGGGACTTGGCTAGGTTGATGGGGATACCGAGGTCGGAGAAGACCTGGAGGGTGAGGGAGAGAGAGCGCAGCAGATCCTCCCTGGATGGAGCCATGGGGAACAGTCGTCCAGCTCTGAGGGACACCTGCACTCCCTGAGCGCACAAGTGGGCCACCACCACTGCCAGGCAGTTGGTAAAAACTCAGGGAGCTGAAGAAAGACCAAAAGGGAGGGCCTTGAACTGATGGTGTTCCCCCTGGAAAGAAAAACAGAGAAACTTGCGGTGGGAAGGGCAAACAGGGATATGTAGGTAGGCATCCTGCATATCCAGAGCGCACAGCCACAATCCCTGCTGAAGTAACATCAGAAGGCTCTGCAGGGGAAAACATTCTGAACCGCCTGTACTCCACGAAGACATTCAGGGAACTGAGGTCCAAAATGCTCTCAGATTTCCGGACTTCATCGGAACCAGGAAGAAATGAGAATAGAAACCTGTCCCTCGAAGCTGAGGAGGGACAGGCTCTATTGCCGCCTTCAAAAGAAGGGAGGAAATTTCTTGCTGGACCAGAGGAAGATGCTCATGAGTAGGTCGACTGGGGACCACGATTTACTCTCTTGGGGGTTTCAAAGAAACTCTACTGACTGTCCTTCTGCAATGAACTGGAGCACCCAAGCATCCGAAGTTATCCTCTCCCATCCCGGTAAGTGGAGGGTGAACCTCCCTCCTAATGGTTCCTCTGGAAGGGCCAGAGGCTTTGGGAGAGGGAAGGAGTCGGGTAGTGTGGGGCAGCATCGTGGCTGAAATGCCCGCCACTTTTTTGGGTGGGGGGGACTTGGCAGCAGGTGGGGCCCAGCATTTGTTGGCCCTCCTGCCCTGTGTTTTCGCTTTGTGCCAGTAACATTTGTGAAAGGGTCGATGTTGACCCCGAGGGGGGCCTATACAGAGAGTCCACAGACTTCAGCACAGTGCCCTTCTCCTGCAAGTCGGTGATGATGTCCTTGACATCATCTCCAAACAGCACCGAACCCTGGAAGGGCGCATCCTGGATTGCAGATTGCACTTCGGGGACCAACCCTGACAAGCGCAGCCAAGCATGACTCTGAAGACCCACGGCGAAAGCTGAGCTCCGTCCAGCAGCGTCCACTGCATCGTAAGTAGCATGGACCATGTGCCTACTGGCCGAACGAGCAGAATAGGTCAGACACTTCCTACTTAGTCTGCGACTCAAGAAGGCAGTCCAACTTAGCTTCCACCTGGCTATGGATCATCTTCTGGAAGTCCCCCATATGTGCAACATAGTTAAGGGCCCTGATACCCAGAGTGGAAGAAGAGTGCACCTTCTTGCCATACTGGTCCAGAAGACGGGACTCCTTGCCCGGTGAAAACGAGCTGAGGTGCTTGGGATTGACCGACCGGCCGTGAGTGGCGCTAATCACGACAGAGTCGGCCCGAGGGTATGAAGTCAAAGAGTCCACACCCTCAGGAGCCTGGTATAGCCTATCTAGCTTCCTCGGAAGGAGGGCTACTGTGGATAGCCGTTTCCAGATAGTGGAAACGAGGTCCGCATGAGGCTCGATCCAGGGTGGTATCAAAGTTGGAGCAGTTTCGGGCAGATCCAGATAGGCTACAAGCTTTTTCTCACTGTAGATCTGGCTTCAATGATCACCAATGATGGACCTCCTGCATTTTCTACAACTCCTCCAAAAAAGAAGGATCGTCCGGAGGGGACTTTGGAGGAATCCTTGGCCTGGGGTGATCTGGAGTTCTTCGCTCATCATCTGGGTCAGAGCCCCTCTCGGAATCTGACTCAGAGGTCTCTGACGAGGAGGAAGAAGAGGAAGACCACTCCCAATGAGGAGGAGGAATGGACCCCTTAGGGAGACCCCGGGGTAGCGTTACCTCCCCCACACTAGCACCCGAGGGCTCCCCTTTGGTATCGGGTGGAGGGAAGCGAGTCTCTCGCCTCCGGCGACTGGCATCGGAAACCGGGTCCGATGCTGGGAGGTGGATCTCTACCTCCCTGGTGAGCTGAGCCCTGGCCTCGGCCCACCAGGTGGCCAGAGTCTCCCTCAAGTCACCAGCGGCTGAGCTGGCAGTGGAGGAGGGGGATATGGATATGGGGTGTACCCGTAAGTTGAGTATCCAAAATCAGACAGCAAAAAATCCGGCGTCGGGTACTGAGGCGCCGTGTACTGCAGCATCGGGTAATCCGTCATCTGGTACTACGGCGTGGGATACTGCGGCCCCGGGTAGGTCGGCGCCAGATAAGACTGCGTTGGAAACCTGGGGCTCTCCCACAAGTGGGCCAGGAATAGCAGGCCTGGCAGGCACGGTGCAGGGACGTTGTCCAGCAGGGGGACGTCGGCCGGCATCGGGGCTGGCATCCGAGGGTCTGGCATCAGGCGGAAGGCCTGACGGGGGCACTTCATAGCCCCCAGCGTCACCTGGGGAAGGAGAACCAGAATCCTCGGGATCCACCTGGGGGGACGCTGGGACCTCAGACTGCAGCAGCAAATGTTGCAGTGAGCAAGGGATGTCAGACTTTGAGGAAGGGTCCGGCGTCGGCTCAGACGCCATCCGAATGGAGGGGCCGTTGTGCGCCTTACTGGCACGGTCCAGACGGACATCAGAGAAGCTGGCATCTGACTTACCAGTCCCCACGCCCAGCAGACGTTGCACAGAAGGGGCGGCATTATTGGGCATGTCCAGGGCCGTGCACTCCCCTGAAGAGGCATGTGGCTTACCAACCCCGCATCCAAGTTACCGGACTTGCTCAACCCGGACAACCGCATGGTGGTGGTGGCCTTCTCGGGAGCAGGTGCCTCCTTTAGTCTGGAGGCTCCAGACGAGCCCGGGCACGAATCCGCCGGGAGGGCAAACGCTACACTAGACACCACCATGGCGGACATTGGAGGAAGGTCCCCCGGAGGGGACTTTACCTGTAACGCCGCGGCTGCCGAGGATGAGGAGTCCCAGTGCTTCTCCTTGTCTCTCTTCTTGCTATGTCCCTCGGGGGAAGTTGAAGCTTGCCTGAGCTTCTTGAGCTCTTTCTCCATGGAGGACATAAGGTTTTTCAAAAGATGGTCCTCAAGGGACTGCTGCCTCCATTTGCAGGTGGGGGCGTTGAATTTGAGGCAGTGCTGGCACTTCTCCATAGGATGGTCCAGACCTAGGCAGAAGAGGCAAAGGGAGCGGCTGTCTTTATGCGGGAGCTGGGCACCACTCGAGTCACACTTTTTCTTCAAATGCGATTCGGAGGAGTAGGGGACAACATACACGGCGATTTCTGAAAGGAAAATCGAGGAAATAGAGAAAAAACTCGGTAAAAAAACAATGACAGACTGGCAAAGCCACGAACTTTCTGCAAGGAGTTTGCACAAGCTAATGGCGGGAAAGAACTGGAAGGCGGGCGTGGGGGACCGCCCCTTTATACCGACGTCGCCTGATGCCAGACACCTGATGAGGGGGCATTCCCCCGCCATAGACTGCTAGCTAGAAATTTTTCTGTGGGTTCGTGACGCCTGCCGGCTTCAGTCCTATATGTAACTACCGACTGCAAGAGACCTTTCGAATTAAGATCTATACTTCTCGCTTTGGCTATTTCATCAGTTGTTGGAGTATGCAGTGCTGGATCCAAACCACCTGACTTTTTTTCTTCTTTTTGCCAGAACCAACCCTCAGAGTCTGATCTCCTCTTGCCAAAGGGCGTATCACCCAGATCAGTGGGCACCTTCTCAGGTTCGGCCACAACTGGACCGGGCTGGGGTTCTATGTGACAACGGCAACTGAATGTCAGCGATTGGTCATAAGGGCACACAACCACAAGCGCGACTGAAAAACAGTATGTTGTTTAAAGCGGGGGGCTTTGCCCCCCACACCACCTTTAATTAGGATTCCTACTCCGGGGTGGCACAACTCAGGGAAAGAGGTGAAATCCAAGGTCGCCCACATTGTCGGCACCATTGTGCAGTCATCCTTACGACCAGTTGCCAACATTCAGTTGCCCACATCACAGGCTACCGTGGGCTGGCCATACGGATCAGCAGACTTCTTGGCCCCCTTTTCCGTCAGCCTGCTCAACCTTTTCTCCAGAGTAGCTTGAGGAAAATTTCTGCAGATATGGCAGTCTATTTTGAGGTGGTCAAACCCCAGAAAATAAACACAGATGAGGTGGAGGGTCAGCCTTGGCAAAGGCCTCCCCACACACTGTACAGTGCTGAAACCCAGTGGAACAGTTTTTTTCTTGGGCTTCTCAGACATGGCCACACTAACAAAATTACCCTTTAGCAGGTTTCAAGCCAGGTAACACTCCGCTATCAGTTACAAACCATCTTACGGGCTGCGGAAAGAAACCAGAAAAAGTCTGGTTTCTTTGAAATGGATAGGAACCAGCACTCCACTACTAAAATCCCAGAAATTCAAATATACGCAAAAGATCGGTTCCCAACCGGACCAACCGATTGGAAAACAAAAAACACAATTTCCACAGTAAATAAAACAAATCACTATCTATCTGTGCACTTACTGTATTGTGGAGAGAGACTTGATACCGAAAATAACACATCGGTTGAAAAAAACGAAGCTTTTAGAAACTTTACTGAACCGAAGTGAAGGAGCAATCTCTGAAGCGACTTCACAGGTGGAGAAAAGAATCTGACAGTTACACTGAGAAGTACCACAGATAGAGGTTTGAAAACAGAGTTCGAGCTCAACATTCTATGCTTATCCATTGAGCTAACCCTTTCCTCTCCGGGGCAGTTCAAGTGCTGGGGCTAACTGCATATTGTCAGAATACAGCAAGACTTCATGTTCTTTGAAGAATCGCTTGGCCCACACAGTCTGCCTATTTCCCTACCTAATGGATCAGCTGCAAATCTTAGTTAACCAACAGCCTACTTCCTCCTAAACCCCACTAGAATTTCCTTAGGTCTGTACCATGCATTCTTGAATTCCTCCACTGTTTCGGACTCCACAACTTTCTCAGGAAGGCCGTTCAATGCATCTACAACATTCTCCATGAAAAAATACTTCCTCACATTACCTCTGAGCCGTCCTCCCTCTATCTTCAGATTGTGTCTCCTTGCTCTTAAACACCTCTTTTTCTGAAAGATGCTTCCCTCTTGGACTTTGTTGATTCCCTTGAGGCACTCCTCCCACTGTCACGCTCAGTTTTCTTCCTCTCCTGTTGCGCTCCTCCCGCTGCCGTCGCGCACAGCTTGTACACAGAACTCGGGTTTCGGAAGCTTCCATCTTCTGGTGTTGTGGTGGTGTTTCCTGCTGTCAGGGGCCTGTAGTATCTTGGCAAGTCAAGGGTGCTTTGGGCAGCTGTTCTGCCTTAACATAAAAAAAATGTAACCTCACGGCAGAATTCATTTAGGGCGGAGTTTCCCCAGGAATTTTGCTGAAAACATTACAAAACTCATCCAAACTTATGCACAGAAAGCAAATAACACCTCTCCAACTAACCACAACTCAACAGGGACAATTTTTGTAAATGTTTGCAACAGAATCCTTTAGGGGAAATCCTCCCTAAACGAATTCTGTCTTTGAGCTTGTCATATTTTATATTTAAGTGCTGTTGTCAAATTTGCAGAATGTGCTGTAAACTGTGAAGCTACAGTTCACCGAAATGAATGGAATGGCGATTTTACATGCCAGAACCTGAGCTGATGAACCAACTCAGACAGAGAACGTGTTTTGGGGTGAGCAGGCACTTTTCTTACTTAAAGGGTTCCTTGCACACACATCTTTTGCAGTGGAACAGCGAGTCTGTAATGTCTGTTCTGTTATGGGGCACTGAGTGTAAAACTGCCTCATAATGTTTAGTGAAGGTGCGGACAGTGCTCCGTGTGGCTGCAGCACAAACAGCAGCAACAGCGGCGTTTCTGAAACATAAAACAGAAGGGGCCATCCCTCGGACGCAGTGGCCAGGAACCATTCCAAGAGGTTTCTTACCGCATTTCCTTTAACAGAGTTTCGCACAATGTGAGAGCAACTTAGTAAGGTGCTGTTCACACACAGGGGCACCCTCTCTCCCAAGGGAAAAAAAACAAAAAGCTGAGCGGACTTTTTCCAATCCTTGGTGTGGTTCACACTGTATCTCAGAATTCCCTACACGTCTAAAGTATGGAGCAATGTCCCCCGGACTGGCATGCTCCGGGTACTACACAGGAAGGTAGATTTGATTTAAAGTAAACTCAGACCCACCTTTGGTAAGAACTTTCTTTGGGGAAAATCAAACAAGGAACCTCACATGTGAGAACCTCTAGCACTGAAATCCTTCGAGCAGAACTGATGACAACAAAAAATTCGTTCCAAGAGAGAAAGCACAGGCTGCAACTCACAGCTGGCTCGAAGGGAGCGATCAGTCGTTCAAAACAAAATTCTGCTACCAGAATTGACACTTCACCACTCGGCAGAGCACTACTACTTGTTCTTCTTTCTCCCTTTTTTAAGATTACTTCTCCTAACCCACTTGAATCGACATACACCACCCTTCATCGCACACAGCCCTGGACAGATTGAACAACAAGACCGCCATCCCCATCCCTCACTCTCCATCCCCTCCCCCGGTCCCAGCCACAAAATATCCAAACGGCCCTTCCAACAACACATTTCCCAGCCTCAAGGCCCAGTCCACACACACACCTACCTACTTTGCACTACTAACCAGAAAAATGTCCTACAACCCTTACCCGGACTTGATTCACATGCAATCCCATTCACAGCCCACCAACTGGAGGGAGTCAAACCTAATGATGTTAGTACGCTCAATGTAATAACGAAGAGCTCTTAACATCCAGACTGTGTAATCTCCTCTCCCCTGGAGAAGAATGGTCAGTGAAAAACACAGGGAGAGACATGGATTGGTTCAGATGAAAATCTGAAACCACTTTAGGTAAGAACCTTCTATTGGTTCTAAGGACCACCTTATCCCTATGGAAAGAAATAAAATCAGGCTCCACTGACAGAGCTTGCAATTCACTGATACGTCTGGCAGAGGTTATGGCTACCAGAAACACAGTCTTCCAAGTCAAGTACTTAAGCTCTGCTGAAAACAGAGGCTCAAAGGGGGGTTGCATAAGCTGAGCAATGCAAACATTAAGATCCCATGCAGAAAACAGGGCGAGATGACAGTGAGGAAGGCTTTCTCACTGACAGAAAAGCAGAAACAGCCGACAAGTGTACTTTCAGAGTAGCTGGTCTGAGGCCCATGCCATTAAGATGGACCATACGGTCCAGAACTGTGGGCAATTCAGCAGTGTCTGGTAGTATTTGTCTCTCAGAATGCCAAATGTTGAACCTTTTCCATTTGGAGTTGTAGGTCTTTCTAGTGGTGGGTTTTCAAGAGGCCTTGAGAATGTCCAGAACCCCTTGAGACAGATTCAAATCTGTATATTCTAACTCTTCAAGAGCCATGCCTTGAGATTGAGAGACCGAAGGTTGGGATACCGAATCATCCCCTGAGAGGAGGTTAACAGATTGTGATTCCTGGGAAGAGACAGGGGAAAATGGACTGCTAGGGACAGCAACAGTGGGTACCAAGGCTGCCTGGCCCAGTCTGGAGCAATGAGGATCACTTTGCAAGGTTGTGACCTTATTTTGACTAGGACCTTGAGCAGTAGAGGAAAGGGAGGGAAGGCATACAGAAACTTCCCCTCCCAATCCAAGATCAGAGCATCCAGAGGGACTGAGCCCAATACTGGGGCTCTGCAACAGAAGAGAGGAAGTTGTTGATCACCTGGGAAGAGACAGGCTGCGAAAAGATCTATCTCTGGAGTGCCTCACCGAGAAAAAAAATCACCTTTAGCACTAGAGGGTCGAGGGACCACTCGTGATGACCCTGGGAAAATCCGGCTTAATGCATCTGCTAGTACATTGTCCTTCCCTGGAAGGTGGACTGCCACCAGAGAGGTCTGGAGAGAATAAGCCAGGGACCATAATTTCATGGCTTCCGTGCACACGGCCGTAGACAGAGTGCCTCCCTGCTCGTTGATATACCACATGGTGGTGGTGGTGTCTGTCCTGACCTGAACCACCTTGTTCTGAACAGATTCAAAAAAAAGCTTGCAGGGCCAGAAAAACTGCTCTGAGTTCCGGGAGATTTATGTGAAGAAGAGACTCCTAAGGGGACCATACCCCTTGAACAGTGAGATTCTCCAAGTGGGCACCCCCACCCCAGGAGAGAAGCATCTGTGGTAAGAACCACTGAATGAAGAAGGGAAATGAAGGGGACTCCTTGCCTGAGGTTGTCCTGATCCTGCCACCACTGAAGAGCTTGGATCAGCATCTGAGTCACTGGAACTAGTTTGGAAAGAGGATCCTTTTTCTGGGACCAGAAGGATCTCAGATGAAACTGAATGTCTCATCTGAAATCTGGCCCCTTGGACCACTGCAGTGGAAGCTGCCATGTGGCACAGAAGTTGAAGGAAATGCCTTGCTGGTCGAGAGACTAGAAGGTGGAAGGAGGAAGCCAGTTTTATAAGAGCCCTTGCCCTTTCCAAAGGAAGAAAAACTCTTGCTTTGACTGTATCCAGCTCTGCCCCATGAAGGTGAAAAGCTGTACAGACTTGAGAACTGACTTGGAGAGGTTGAGAAGAAATCCTAAAGAAGTGAGCACTTGCTGGGTCACTTGCAGGTCTGACTTGACTTGGTCTGGAGACTGACCCACAATGAGCCAGTCATCCAGGTACGGGAATATTGAAATGTTCTGTCTTCTTAGAAAGGCCACTACTACTGCTAAGCACTTTGTAAACACCCTTGAAGCCGAAGTTAGGCCGAAGGGCATTGCTCTGAACTGGTAATGGCCTGAAGACAGTTCAAACCTGAGGTACTTTCTGTCGGAGCACCTGATGGGAATGTGAAAGTAGGCATCTTAAGTCTAGGATGGGTCACCACTCCCTTGTCTTTTTCGGGGTAAGGAAGTACCTGGAGTACAGACCTTTGCCCCTGTGTATTGTAGGGACTCACTCTATAGCCCTTAGGGCTAGTGGAGAGGAAACCTCTGCCTCTAGGGAAATAGTTTCGGAAATGCTTGCAAGTGGAAAGGATCTGGCTCTCAGCTTTGGAAACTTTTTGAAGCCGAGAACCAGTCCCTGGCTTACTACCTCCAGAACCCACTTGTCTGAAGTAACAAACATCCAGTTCTGGACAAAGTAAGCCAGCCTGCCCCCTACAGGAATGGGGGAATCGACCCAGGCTGACATGTCAGGGTGTCTGCTTGGCAGGAGCCTTAGGCTGAGAGGTGGATGCAGCCCTGCCCATCCCCCTTCTGCCTCTCCCTCTGAAGAACCCCCTCTGAGCAAAGGGAGAAGAGGCCTGTGCTTGGTTAAAAGGCCTATGAAAAGGTCTGCTCCTGCCCCTAGCCTGCTGCCTGTGAGGAGTTGCCTGCCTCTCCTTGGTCTGTGCACCCCTGTAGGTGGTCCTGTACTCTTCCATTTTCTTCATATAATTCTCTGCTCCCCAAACGGAATTATCAATCACAGGGAAATCCATAGCCTTAGCCTGGGTATCCTGTGAAAGGCTAGTACATCTGAG
Organism: Neoceratodus forsteri; assembly: GCA_016271365.2. NCBI lineage: Eukaryota > Metazoa > Chordata > Ceratodontiformes > Ceratodontidae > Neoceratodus > Neoceratodus forsteri. The sequence continues at coordinate 1,140,253,945 of CM028133.1, forward strand.
CCAAGCCATTTTCCGAAGAGCCACAGACGTAGCCATGACTCTTGATGCCACACCATTAGAATCCACAGCAGCATGGAACTGGATTTTTGATGCCTCAATCCCATCCGCAGCCACCTCCTCAAGTTCCTTGGCAAGGTTGGGGGAAGCCTGTTTAGCCAATGCCAGGACAGTGTCCCACCTGGACTTCTGGTATCTGGCTGTGTAGGCCATATAGTTAGCCTGTCTGAGTCCCAAGGAAGATGCCAAATACTGCTTCTTTGCCATGGCATCTAACTTCCTAGAGTCCTTATCTGGGAGGTGGGAAGCCAAGGGAATGTTAGCCTTATCACAGGCTGTAGCCTGCACAACCACTAACATGGCTGCACTGGTGATACCAGAACTCTGTGCCTGACCCTGACAGCATGTGCCTCTTGTCCATGCGTCTGTCCACAGGAGGTAAAGAATCTGGAGTTTTTAATAGCCTCTGTGTCTGTTTCCCAAAGGATTTGTGGAGGGGACTAGACAACCTTTTGGACTCTGGGATGTCCATCATCTCCACATAGTCAGGCTCCTCTTGTTCCTCAACAGATTCTTCCATAGGGAGCTGGAGGGTTCTTGCCACTTTCCTGTAAAAAATGGGAAGGGGACTCAAAGTCTGGGAGGGGAAACACCACAGGTCTGTCTGGGGAGATGTCTGGTTCTATGGACTCATCCAGACCTTCATCATCATCATCACCTTCCTCATTTTCAAAGTCACCGTACCCCTTCAAATCCGGTTCCTAAAAATCTTTACGGTTATAATCTTGAACTGGTGGAACCGACTGAGCCGGATGCCTGCCAGATGGCGCCGGATCTGTCGGAACCGAACAAAGTGATTCCACTATACAAATCGCTCTGGCTATTTCCTCGGCGGTCGGATTAAACGGTTCTGGATCTGAACCTGCAGATTTCTCTCTTCTTTTCCTTTTTAACAGAACTGATCCCTCAGAATCGGCTCTCCTTTTGCCCGGAGAAGTATCGCCCTAGCCAGAGGGCACTCCTTCTGGATCGGTCAGAACCGAACCAGGCTGGCCATCCGGGTCAGCAGACTTCTCGGCCTCCTTATCCCTAAGCCTGCTCAGTCTTTTCTCCAGGGTGGTTTTAGGGAACATTTTTGGCAAATTTGGCAGTTTGAATCGAGGTGGTCAAACTCCAGACAGTAAACACAGGTGGTGTGAGGATCAGCCTTAGCAAAGGCCTCCCCACACACACTACAGTGTTGAAAGCCAGTGGGTCCGTTTTTCTTCTGGGTTTCAAACATGAAGTCTTGCTGTATTCTGACTATATGCATTTAGACTGACCGTCTCAGCTGCCCTGGAGAACTAAGAGTTAAACTATATGCAAATGCATAGAACGTTGAGCTCAGTTTTCAAACCACTGTCCTCAGTACGTTCCAGTAACTGATCAGATTCTTTACTCCACTCACCAGTGAAGATGCCTCGGAGATTTCTCCTTGCTTTCTTCGGTTTAAAGCTGAGTTTCGTCAGTTTTCTCAAACCGCTTTCTTGTTTTTATTTTAGTATGTTCTCAAACCGCTGTCTTCGGTATAATGTACATTTCAAGGTTGGGTAAGTGTTGAGTCTCCGATCGGTTTCACTGTATTGGGATACCGGTGCAAAGTCTTGACCAGAACCGAGGGCTCTCTGTTCATTTTTGGCTGGCGCTAAACCGCTGGCCGGTTTGGACTTCGTCTTCTCCTTTACCCGGCCTAACTAAGCCTTCAGGGGTAAATTTCTCTCTTATTTAATTCTTTATCCGGGCCTAACTAAGCCACTTTGGATAAAGTAGATATTTGGTTTTTGCTTAACCGGCCTAACTAAGCCACTGGATTAAGCTCCACGTTTTAGGGTTATGTCACAGAAACCCAAGAGAAAAAATGGTCCCACTGGGTTTCAGCGTTGTACCGAGTATGGGGAGCAATTTGCAAAAGCTGATCCACATTTGGTGCGTCTGTACTGTTTGGGTTTTAACCACTTACAAACGGAATGTGATATTTGTAAGAATTTTCCCCCGTCTACCGTAAACAGGTGTCTCAGTAAACTGAAGGAAAGAATGGACAAGACTGTTAAGGCTGATTCTGGTTCAACAAAACCTTCGGATCCGACAACCGACCTTTTGAGCCAGGGTGAACCGTTGACGGCTAAACGGCGATCAGAGTCGGTTCCTGAACCCACACCGTCGAAGAAAGCCAAACTCTCCACGTTCAGAATCATGTAAGCAATCTGTTTCGGTTCCAACCACGCAGGAAATTGCAAAGGCCATCTGAATAGTGCAGTCTTTGCAGTCTGGGTTTGGCGAACTGTCGCAGGTACCGTCTGGGCAGCCAGCAGTTCCAGATACCGGTTCAACTCCTTCAGGACACCTTGATCCTGAGGAGTATTACGTCTGAGTATGAGGAGGAGGAGGATGAGGGGGAACTCGTTGAACCCGAGGTCTCCCCTGACCATCCCCAGTACGAATCCCCTCCTAGGCCTGTCTCTGAGGCTACCTCCCATTTTGCATTTATGAGGCAGGTAGCTGAGATGCTGCAGCTCTCTGTACAAGAGGCCAGGCAGGAGGATGATGAGGAAGAGTATTACAGTGAGATGAAGGATCTTCCTGTATCCCAGGGGCTTTTGATTCACATTCACAAGTCCCTTAAAAAGCAGACTTTAAAAATCCTCCAGACCCCTAGTTCTGTCCCTCCTTTAGATAAGAAGATGGACAGGAAGTATTTCTTGGCTGGCAATGGTACTGACTTTTTGACTAGCCATTGTAGCCATGTTGGGGTAGTTCAAGCTGCAGCCTGTGAGAAGGCTGGCATCCCTCTGGCCTCTCATCCCCCTGTCAAGGATTCCAGAAAGGTGGATTCTCTTGCTAAAAAAGGGTACCTGGCATCTTGTTTGGATATCAGGCAAGCCTCCTATATGGCTTATTCCTCCAGGTATCAAAAATCCCTTTGAGAAGCTGTCGAACAGCTGGCTAAAAAGGCTCCTCCTGAGTTTTCTGAGTGACCTTCAGAAGCTGGTTAACAAGGGGGTTCCACATGGCAGTGGATTCCAATGATGCAGCTTCCAGGGCTATGGCTTCTGCTGTATCCCTCATTTTCCTGGCTCAGGTGTACTAACCTGTCCCAGGACACAGAATAACGCCTTGGAGTTTCCCCTTATCCAGAACTCTCTGTTTGGGGAACAAACTGAGGCATGTATGAAAAAGATGAATGCGTACAGAGTGGCATACAGGAGTGCTTCAGCAAAAGAGAAAGCTGCCACTCCTCAGAAGCAGCAGTCCAGGGACAGGGGCAGACCTTAGCCCAGGCTTTTCCACCAGGCCCAAGCTTTTCTTTCTCATCAGCAACCCAGGGGGTTCTTCAGAGGGAAGGGCAGGAGGGGTGCTGGCAGGGCCACCTCCACCCACCAGTCTGCTACCCCAGCCAGACACACTGAAAGTTCTGTCCAGGCTGCCTCCCCTTACCTTGTTGGGGGCAGCCTGACCTACTATCTCCAGGCCTGGCATTCCATCACTTCAGACAAATGGGTCCTGGAGATAGCGGGTCAGGGACTTGCTCTCACTTTCAAGGTGCCCCTAAAACTGTCAGCAAGAAATGTCAAATGTTCCAGTGCTACAGAAACAGCTCAGCTGGAGGCAGAGGTTTCCACATTTCTTCAGTCAAGAGCAGTGGAACCTATGCCACATCAACACAGGGAGAAAAGGACTGTACTCAAGGTACTTCCTGGCACCAAAGAAAAATGGGGAGTGGCGGCCCATTTTGAACCTCAGATTCCTAAACAGGCACCTCACAAAGCCAAAATTCAAAATGACAACCCTGGCTGTCATTCTACCTACTCTCAAGCAGGGGGATTGGCTGGCATCCCTAGACCTAAAGGAAGGCTACTTCCACATCCCCATCAGACAGTCTCAAAAAAAATCTCAGATTTCGATTGCCCTCGGGCCACTTTCAATTCAGAGCTATGCCTTTTGGCCTGACATCTGCGCCAAGGGTGTTTACAAAATGTCTGGCAGTAGTGATGGCATTCCTCAGATGACAAGGGGTTTCAGTTTACCCTTATCTGGATGACTGGCTGTTGGTGGGTCAATCCCCCCAGCAAGTCTCAGAAGCCCTAAAGCTCACACAGGATACTCTTCTCTCCCTGGGGTTTTTGGTAAACCTTCAAAAGTCTGTCTTAACCCCTGTACAAGTACTAGAACTAGACTTTATAAGGGCAGAGCTGAATACCGTTCAAGCAAGGGCCTTCTTGCCCATGGCAAGGGCACAGGCCCTCATAAAACTAGCAAAGTCCTTTCAGGTTCGAGTTCCTCATCAAGCAAGGTGCTTTTTACAGCTCCTAGGACACATGGTCTCTACCACAGCTGTGGTGTTGGGAGCCAGGTTTCAGATGAGGGACATTCAGTTTCACCTGAGGTCCTTTTGGTCCCAGAAAAGGGATTCTCTGTCCAAACTGATTCCAGTGTCTCCCACCCTTCTGTTAGCTCTTCAGTGGTGGAAGGAGATGGACAATCTCAGAATGGGGGTTCCCTTTCTCCCTTAGGAACCCTCTCTGGTGCTGACAACGGATGCTTCTCTCCTGGGATGGGGTGCCCACTTGGTAGATCGCACAGCACATGATACTTGGCTCCCACAGGAGTCTGTCTTGCACATCAGTCTTCTGGAGCTCAGGGCAGTACTACTGGCTATCCAGGAGTTTGTCGATCTACAGGGCAAGGTGGTGCAAGTCAAGACAGACAACACCACTACCATGTACTACATCAACAAGCAGGGGGGAACAAGATCCTCCCTGTTGTGCACAGAATCCATGAATATTTGGAACCTGGCATACTCCCTCAACATGTCACTGTTGGCGGTTCACTTGCCAGGCAAGGACAATGTGCTAGCAGATGCTCTCAGCAGAATCAGCGGGGGCCATCACGAATGGACCCTGAACAAGCAGGTGGTTCTCTCAGTATTCAGGAGGTGGGGGGTTCCAGAGATGGACCTCTTTGCAGCCCCAGACACTCACCAGTTACCTCTGTATTGTTGCAGGCGTCCACTCCGGGGCTCAGTGCCACTGGACACTCTCCTTCTGGATTGGTCAAACAGGTTCCTTTATGTTTTCCCTCCCTTTCCTCCAACAGCCAGGGTCCTGGTCAAGCTGAGGACTCAGTCTACCACAATGATTCTCATAGCCCCAGATGGGCCAGGCAGCCATGGTACTCAATGCTCTTGGTACTGTCAGAGTCCAAACCGATTTCTCTACCCAGGAGGTACAACCTGCTGACATCCTCTCAGGGCAGGATAATGTACCCCAACCTTCAGTCCCTTCATCTCAGGGCTTGGTTCTTGAAGACCTAGAATATGCAGATTTACTACTGTCTCAATCTGTCTTAGATATTCTGAAAGGTGCCAGAAGGCCTGTTACCAGGAAAACATATTCCTCGAAATGGAAAAGATTTTCCATCTGGTGTGCACAGAAGGATTTGAATCCGCAGCAAGCTGCAGTATCAGAGCTTCTGGACTACCTGGTCCATCTTCAGTCTCTACACTTGCAGTCATCTACCCTGAAGGTGCACCTTTCTGCTGTCTCGGCCTATCTATCAGCAGGGAAGGCACCTGCTCTGGCTGCACACCCAATTTTCAAGAAGTTTTTCAAGGGGTTGTTGCATCTTCATCCCCCACATTGGGAACCTACCCCTGCATGGGACCTGGACATTTGTATAGGTCAGCTTATGCAGCCTCCCTTCGAACCTACATTTTCTTCAGAACTCAAGTTTCTCACTTGGAAAACTGTTTTTCTAGTAGCTATCACTTCTGCTAGAAGAATCAGTGAGCTTCAGGCCTTGTCTGTGGAGCCCAACTACGCTTTACCCCACAGAGATAAAACTGCTCCGAACTAACAGGAAATTCCTCCCTAAGGTGGTTTCTGATTTCCATCTAAACCAATCCATCACTCTACCCGAGTTTTTCTCAGATCACTCTACCTCAGGAGAACGCAGGCTACACAGCCTGGATGTAAAAATAGCTATTAGCTATTATATGGACAGGACAAAAGAGCTTAGGAAGGATTCCTCCCAGCTTGTTCTCACTTATGGGGAAGTTGGTCAAGGCAGACCAGCTGCAAAAAGGACTATAACCAGATGGATTGTGGCCTGTATCAAGTTCTAATACAAGATGGGTAAAGACCCACCAGCAGGTCTTATCGAGCCCATTCCACCAGGGGCACTGCGGCCTCCCTGGCGGCTGCCAGGGAAGCCCCCTGCTTGAGATATGTAAGGCTGCCACCTGAAAGTCTGTTCATACATTCACTAAGCATTACAGCATGGCTATCCAGGCAAGGAGTGATGCCAGGTTTGGCACAGCAGTACTGCAGAGCCTATTCCCCAAATAGGTTCTGTGCCCACCTGCTGGGGGCACTGCTTTACAATCTGCATATAGTCAGAATACAGCAAGACTTCATGTTGTTTGAAGAAAAAATTACTTACCATAATAATGTTGTTTCTTCTAATGGAGTCTTACTGTATTCTGACCTCCCACCCTACCTCCCCTTCAGAACCTGGGGATGGGTGGCTCTTCTGCAGCAACTTATGATTTAAACCATTAGTGAGTAATGGTTTTTCTGTGGGCATCTGTGACTTGAGTCTTTTCTATGCCATTTTAGTTTTTTTCCATAGGTAACCCCTTTGGGTCCTGTTTAGGCTTAGTGGTGGCCATTTATTTTATATTTACAGTATATGGTTCGCTTCATGGAATCTGATCAGTTACTGGAATGTACCAAGGACAGTGGTTTGAAAACCGAGCTCGAGCTCAACGTTCTATGCATTTGCATAGAGTTTAACTCTTAGTTCTCTGGAGCAGCTGAACCAGTCGGTCCAACTACATATAGTCAGAATACAGCAAGACTCCATTAGAAAAAACAACATTACTATGGTAAGTAATTTTTTTCTTCTCAGACGTAGCCATACGAAACAAAATTTACCCTTACTCGGCTTCAGCCAGGCAAGACCCTCTTATCAGTTTCTAACCGTGTTATGGGTATTTGAAAAAAAAACACAAAACACCTTTTTTTTTTAAACCAATAAGAACCGGTACCACACAGTAATTTACTGCAAAGTTTTTCAGACAGAAAGCAACCGGTTCAGCCGAACTGGTTGAAAACACAAATACTTAAAATTTCCACAAGTTTTTACCCAATAAAGTCCACTACCTAAGTACTTACTGTACCACAAACAGGGATCTGAACCGAGCAAAACAAGAAAGGCAATAAAATCGGTAAAACCGATGACTTTAACCGACCAAGAACCGAGAGCTGAGGAGAAATCTCCGGAGCAACAATTCAGTAAGGCGGAGTAAAGAATATGACGGTTACTTTTCAAAGCACAGCAGACAGTGGTCTGAACCGAGCTCGAGCTCAACGTTCTATGCTCTGCATAGAAATTAACCTTCAATTCTCCGGGGCAGTTCAAGTGCTGGGACTAACTGCAATTGTCAGAATACAGCAAGACTTTATGTTGTTTGAATAAACGGATGCCAGAGTAACTGGGCGAGCATGAAGCATGCCCGTTGCAATAGCGAATCATCCCTCCGGGTCTATTACCTCCTGATGGAGGTTGAATGGTACCACACGTCTGATCAGGATGGCCGCTCCCAGTCTCCTACCCGGGCTGTGAGATGAAGCTATCACTGTGGGAAACCCCCATTTGGTGAATTTGTCATGCTCAGGAGAGGACAGGTGAGTCTCCTGCAAAAATATGATTTCAGGACTGTCTCTTAATAAATTGTATCAAACAGGATCTCTTAACTGGGCTGTGGATCCCATTAATATTAAGGGACAATATCAGTGATGATTTCCCCATTTTGTATCATTAACAAGTATTTTATAATGCATAAGCCCAGCTTCCTACTGTTCTCCTTTTCACCCAATATAGTAAACATCTCCTCTCCATATATTCTCAGCCCAAACTGCTGGTAAGCAGTTTTAGTTCAAAGCAAACGCACCAAAATAGCCTCTTGTATGTTCGAGTCCTCACTGCATAATTTTAACAACATATACAAAACAATATACCCATAAGATAGGGTACAAATGTTCAAAACATTTGTATACCTTACAAAAGATCAGTAATAGATGACAATATTTATCCCCATCTAGTGGTGATTTGGTGGTACTCCCAACCATGTATTGTTTCCAGCTAGGTTTAACACATATCTTAATTTGTGTTAGCCTGCGGGAGTAACAAAAGTAAAAGAATACTGGTTCGGGAGGGGATCTGTAACTTTCATGCCTAGGTTTCTCATCATATCAGAGCAACATTAACTTATTTACATGGAATACAGAACAAGTCCGTAATGAGTCCCTAGGTAGGGAGGGTTCTGTACTCCCTCCTGTGCAGGGATGAATGTTATTTCCCTGTGGGGGAAGCTCATGAGGCCAATGGTGCTGGGGGCCCACATGTACAAAAATTAGTAACATGGAGCAGGCAAACAACACGCGCTGCTCTGGACTGCACCAAATAAATTGATGCTGTCCCGATATCCGCTGCACGTGACTGTCACCATGTTGCCGTCTAGCTGGATGCATCTCCATTAGCTCGCCGCATGGGACCCAACAGTATTATTTAAAAAATGAGTTTTAATAGGGGAGTTCATCAACAAATGAGGAATGGTAGCCAAGGCTATTTACAGAGACAGATATAAATGGGGGGGGGGTAAGATAAAGTTTTCAGTTGTTTCACCATAATTGTCCCAGACTCTTTTTACATTGAACAATAAAAAGAAATCAGATTACTATGCATAGATCGCTTGAGTCTGTACTTCAGCCCCCATTTCCCTTAATTAATATATCTGACTAGCATTCTAAATTACAAAGATTCAGCCCTTATAACATCGCACCACCTTGGCTAGTTTTTTAGATGGCTCAAACAGACGCTCTAAAAGTGAGTGCATGGCCAGACTCTCATCATGGGCTGGAACGATTACCAGAGCCCCTTTCTCAGACAGTCAATCCAGGGCAGTCCTCTGGAACTTGAGTAAAAGTTTTTTTAACATCTTATAATGTGGAGTAGCCTTGTCTCTTTCTGGTTTGCATGTTCTGCGCCTTCTCCCACGTGATTCCTGACTTGAGTGCCTCTAGGTCCTGAGTTTCCGATGTTATCCGCTGGGGTACCACGATGTTCTTGGTCTGGAGAGCTTTGCTGGCTTCCTCTGGAGTTTCAAATGTTTGTGGGCCTTCAGGAAACATTATTATAAGCTTTGCAGGATATGGTGCAGCGAACTTCAACTGCTGCTGTTTCAGGGTGCGAAGTATCGGGGCATAGGCCCTTCTCCTTGCTGCTATTTGTGGGGAGTAGTCATTATCAAAATAAAGACGTCTGCCCTTGCATTGAATGTCCCCCATGCGCCACGCTCTTGACAACGACTGCTGTTTTACTGCGTAGTGTAATAGCTTGTGCACTATCGAGCGTGGCCTCTGATCAGTATGTTGAGGTTTCAGGGTGAGGGCTCTGTGAGTTCGTTGCATGTCTAGTTTGGTGGCTGGATCAAGCTGTAGTACCTCCCGTAATAAAGTATCCCCAAATTTAAGCATATCATGTCCTCCTTCCTCCTCTGGTACTCCATGAATGCGTAGATTATTTCTCCTTGATCTATTCTCAAGTTCTTCACATTTGTCTGTTAATAGCTATTGTTCATTTATTGAATGCACCACAACTCTCTCCAGGCTATCAGTTTTTGTATCAATTTCTGTGTGAGCCGACTGCAATTCAGATACCTTCTGATTTATTTTAGCCAGTTCTGTGGATAGTTCAGTGCGAAAGGAGTGAACTTCATCTCTGAATCCTTTGAGTTCTGCCAGGATTGCAGCATTGCTGGGTTGTCCATTAGAAGACAGTGGGGGCTCCGCCATGTCTGGTAGGCCGGAATCACCAGTCTGAGAGTCTTTCACTTGTCTGGTCTACTGTGCAGCTAAAGCAGTTGATTTTTTCTTTTTTGGGGCTCCCATTCAGTTCTGTAACTCCTCTAGCCTCTTGTATAAAAATGTTTTTCTGGTTGTGATCTGTTTTGTACTGATTCTGGGAGTTTTTTTGTCGGGTCCCTGGAGCTTGATCTTTCAGTGCTGCTTTCCAGCTGACAGCTCAACCAGAAGTCCCGTCTGTGTTTGTTCTGACCCATTTCTGATTGTTGACTAAAAGAAAGAGACCACACAAGTCAGTTTAAAAAAAATCTTTACTAGTAGCAACTGCTTTTAATGAGGAAATGTACAATTTGGTCAAGAAATGTATGGTGAACCATCCACATTTCCAGTGGAAATGCACCCTTTAGGACATTATTTCAACCCCAGATTGCCTATTACTTGCATACCACCATTGGAAAGGTAACTGTATGCTGAACAAGTTTGCCACTCATACTTTGTGTCTAGCACTTACAGTGTTTGTGCTATTAGCATTTGTTTGCATCATGCTGATAATAGCTTGATTTTGCTTAGAAAGGCCCAGGATTTAATGTTAACAGTATACAAGAGACAAGTGCTGCAACTTCAGAGAGCTCCTGAGGAGGCAATGAGTTAAGGGACAAATACAACAGACCCGAATCAGACAGGTGCAGGAGATGCTCCATAACCTGGGGGGCAGAGCAGGTAAAGGGGTCCAAACCTTTAGAAGCCACCCAAATGGAAAAATGCTTCCATTTCATGGCATAGGTGGATCTGGTGGAGGGTTTCCTTGCTTCCACCAGGACCCGAGTGACCTTTGGGAGACCGCGAAACTAGCTCCAATTATGTCTGAAGGAGCCATGCATGAAGGTGCAGGTCCTGAGTCCTGGATGTACCAACCTGCCTTGATCCTGAGTCAATAGATCGTTTCCGAGAGGTAAAGGACTTGGGGGTTCCACTGAGAGCTGCTGCATTAGCGGAAACCAGGAAACCAGATTTGCCTCAACAGAGGAGCTACCAGGATCATCTGAGCTCCCTCTGCCTGGAGCTTGAGAAGTACCCTCTGTAGAATGGGAAAGGGAGGAAAGACGTACAAGAACTTCCCTGTCCAACATAGTGACAACGTGTCATGCCAGAAAGCTCCAGGCTCTGGAACAAGCAACCAAAATCTGAGAAGTTTTGCGTTGGATGGGGAGGCGAACAGGTCAATGTCTGGGCAAACCCACCTCCAAAAGAGAGTGTCTGCTACCTCCTGACTTAATTCCCATTTGTGAGCGAGGGACGACATCCAACTGAAACTCTCCGTCAGGATACTGTGAATGCCTGGAACATGCAGGACTGTGAGAAACAGGTTGGGCTGGACTGCCCGATTCCCATCCTCATCGCCTCCCTGAATAGGGGTATGACCAGGTGCCTCCCTGTTTGTTGATGTACCAGACAACTGACATATTGTCTGTCTGGATCAGCAGTGTTCCTCTCGATAGGATGATCTGAAAGGGCCGTCCGGAGACACCGAGGGTTGAGGCTCTGGACGCCACACCGGTGACCCAGGTTCAGGGACGGGCCTCGGTCGTTGGGGGTTGACAGAGGAGGACTAGGATCAAGCATCCGCAGACTGCTCTCCCAGTCCTGGGGTGGCCTTTGGACACTCACCATGCTGTAGCAACCTCTGGGGATGCCCAGAGGTACTACTAGCATCAGTGTAAGTGTGGGGAGCACAGCGGACGTCGGCACACAGTGCCTGGACGTCACTGCACGCACGTCCGCGCTCCACTGGGGACATAAGAGGAGGAGGAAAAAAATGGGCTAGGTGTGACCGTGCAGCCTGATGGCTGCGCTCTGCACTGCCCGGAGGACTTGTGAGGAGTCCAGTCGAGGAGGGTTCCAGGGCTGTCCTGGCTGGAAGAGGCATAGGGGGCCCTCCAGCAGAAAGGCAAGACTGCCGTCCCAGACTCTCCCGAGTGCAGTTAGAGCCACCCAGCTCTCCGGGCAGGTGGAGCCGACGGCTGGATGCCCCACACCGGACACGCTGCAGCAAGCAATAAAATACAGTGGTGATAAAAAAAAAGATGGTCTGAAAAGTCTGAAGGATGTAAAGAACCGCCCTCATTTCCAGTATATAGATGTGCAAGGACTCTCCATCTGAGACCATAAACCTTGGGTTCGATGGTCCCCCAGGTGTGCTCCCCAACCCAGACAAGAAATGTCTGTGGTGAGGGTCCAAAGAGGAAGGTAGCTTCGAAAGGGAAGTCCCTTGGACAGACTCGGAGGGTCTAGCTGTCAGAAATGCACTCAGTAGCTCAGGCCCTTTGCTCCCACAGTGCCAACCTCTGAACGCAGTAATGTGAACAGGTAACAGACAGGGTAAGTCTCCTGTCTGCGTGTGGGTCCGAATCACCTTTGATCTCAAATTCTGGAAGGGTTCACACTGTGAACCTTATGCTAGCGTACCCATATGTACAGGCGCAGATTCGTACCCTCTTCGGGGATTGTGGTACAATCTTATGCTGGGGGCACCAAGCCAGGCTTCCAAAATGAACCTTTAAAACTCTATAAAAGACTTTAGGTATATTCTTAACTTTTTTCCAGTTTAGTAACACCATCATGCTCTTGATCAGTTTTGTCAGTCTTAACCCTCTATACATCACATGCAAAAGAAAGAACTTGGAAGATCCAGGCAGAATCTTTCAAATGAAAGGACTGCTTAAAAATGGATAAAAATATGTTAAATGTAAACACAGAATACATCAAAAAGAATACAATCATTTAAAAGAACAAGGTTAAAGAACAAAACCAACTCCTACCACAATACAATCAGACTTTTTCTATCTAATGTATTACCTCTTTACAGTGCTTAAGTTAGATCAGAAATCTTAAGAGTCCAAAAAAATATGTCACAAGTTCAAACACACTATACAGTTTAAAATGGTGTCTCCACACCCCTTCTATGATGTCATCTAACTTCTCCTTTTAGGATATAAAAAATATACAAACAGGATGTCCTATCAGAAGGTATTTCAAGTAAGGTGACATCAGCAAAAACTAATTTCCCAATAGGACTCCTTAATTAACATCCCCTCTTTGATCTCAAGAAGTTCCTATTCCCGGAGCGCACCAAAGGATATTATTACTTTTAGTACCATGGTGGTATAACATGTTTTTTTCCTCTAAGACATCATAAAAGTTTACGAATCCTAGATCCTGGCAGCTAGGTCAGTTCTAATTAAGACAGAAGAACAGGAGACCCTTAATTAAGTCTCTCTAGTCTTTTAATTACCTCCTGGTTTCAGGTCACTTGTCACTTCACTGACCGGGGCATAGCACAGGATGTCTCATGTGAGACTCTCACATACTACATTCTGTATTACAAATATCATAGAACAATCATAACCAGCTGGCCAAGCGTCACAATAGCCACCATAGTAGATCCCTCTTGACTCCACTGGAGACCAGAACAGGATGGTCTAGGTCGTCCAAGCGCCGATCCCACTGGTTGCATAATGTCCACTGGGAGATCCAGATATGGAACCTGACTAAAGGAACTGTGTAGACAGAGGTCACCATCAGGCCCAGCAAGTGTAGCAACACTGTCCAGAAGAGATCTGGACAAGATCACCAGGGTGACCTGCTCGCTAAGAGTTGCCACTTTGTCTGAGGGGAGAAAGGCTCTGCACTGGACCTTGTCCTTAAGCCACCCCTATAAACTAAAGGTTCTGAAAGGGGGTTAAAGAGGACTTGGGGAGATGGAGTGTGATCCCCAGGCATGGGAAAAAGGTCCAGAGTAACCGAGAGAGAGTACAGAAGACTGTCCCTGGATGGAGCTGTCATCAGCCAGTCGTCCAGCTAGGGGAACACTGCTATACCCTGACAGCATAAGGCCACTGCCACCACCACCACTAGGCATTTGGCAAAAACCCTGGGTGCTGAGGAAAGGCCAAAGGCGAGGGTTGTAAACTGGAAGTGCTCCCCCTGGAAGCAAAACTGCAGGAAGCAGCGGTGGCCTGGGAACATCGGGATATGCATGTAAGTGTCCTGCATGTCCAGGGCACAGAGCCAATGTTCCTGTTGCAGAAGGAGCAGGAGGCTCTGAACAGTCAGCATGTAGAACCTCTTGTACTCAGAGATTAAGACTGTTGAGGTCCAGGACTGGTCTGTCACCCGTCATTTTCGGGACCAGAAATAAGTGGATGTAAATCCCCCTTCCTCTCTGAGACACAGGCATGGCTTCTACTGCTGCCTTTAGTTCCAGAGTCCTGATCTCTTCCTTGACAAGAGGGGCTTGGTGCGGGAAGTAATGACAGTGACCTGGTGGGGAGCCTGGAGGAAACTCCAGAAACTGTAGCTTGTGCTCTTGAGAGATGAGTTGCAGAACCCATGCATTTGACGTGATGCCCTTCCACTCCTGGACGTGAAGGGAGAATTCCCCCCCTGGCTCCACACTTTGAAGTGGAGGGGAGGGAAGGAAAGACTGGGCAAGCCAGGAAGCAGAGGGGCAAAGACCCTCCCACCGTTCCCTGGGATTTGGCATCCGGTGGAGAGGGGAGAGGGGAAAGAGGAGCCCATGCCTCGTCTTTTGGGATGCTTCTTTGTAGCAGATTGCTTCCTTTGGCGCCTGAACTGGTGCCTAAAGGGCTGCTTCTTTTGGGTGCCGGTCCTGTACATGGAACGGACCAATCTGAGGGCCTGACCACCAACTTGGACGCAGGTAATTATATCTTTAGTATCCCCTCCAAAGAGGACCGATCCCCGAAACGGAGCATCCTGAATGGTAGCCTGCACATTTGTAGTCAATCCAGAAATACGTAGCAAAGCGTGTCTCCTGAGGCTGACCGCAGTAGCAGACGAGTGGGCCACCGTGTCAGAGTCATAGGTGGCCCGAAAAGGAGGTGGGGCATGCTCATGTGCTTGGGGTTAGCCGAGAGGTCATGAGTGGCAGTAATGACAACTGAATCTGCCTTGGGATGAGAGTCCAAGAAAGGGATGCCTTTGGGAGAGCAGTATATCCTGTCTGCCTTTTTAGGGACAGTAGGAATGGAGTGTGGCAATTTTCAAATTGTAGATGTAAGGTCCTCGTGTGGTGCTATCCAAGGAGGAATTGGAATGGGGGAGGCAGCCTCTAAATTTAGATGTTCGGCTAAGCGCTTCCTCATAGGACCCAGATCCTCAGCATTTCAACTGCTGGCTTGTTGGATTATTCAGAGGAGCTCTGTGAAAGAAGGGTCCTCCAGAGGAGACATAGGAAACTCTTTGCCCTTGGAGAGAGAGGATAACTCATCTGAGGAAGACTACAATGTATCGGTGTCCGAGTCAGGGGGCTCCTCACCCTCTAGATATTCAAAATCTGGAAGAGGGATGTCTTCGGGGTAGTACCCGGAACATGCAGCGTATGCCGTGGGGCAGGAGACAGAGGTGTCGGGGGCACTACCACTGGGCTTGGAAGCCTACGTTCCAAGTTGGAGAAAAGCTTGGACCTCGCATCCTTCCACCAACACTGAATAAGTGATTGGAAGCCTGGTTGTTAAGGAGGAGGAGGGTTTGCTAGAGGTGTGTAAGAAAAAAATTACTCACTAAAGTAATATTACTTCTTCCAGGGGATTCTTCAGCATTACTGACAGGTGCAGTATGCCAGCTGGGTTCAGCTGCACTGGAGAGGAGGAGTCAATGCAAATGAGGAAGGCATTGGCCAATCAGGATACAGATAGAGTGCTGTCTGCGGTCAGCCCAAGGGACTTCAGAACGAATTTCGGAGTTGGAAAAAAGAGCAAAAACTGTGCCCATCAGGTAACAATACACAAACTATCTATTCTAAACCACTATTGTGAAACACTTTTTATTGCACAGATCTATAACAGTCAGCAATTTGGCTGAATCTTATAACAGAACCTTCTGGCAAGGTTTCCAGGGGAGGATGGGTGGGAGTGTCAATAATGCTTAAGAAGCCCCTGGAAGAAGTAATATTACTTCAGTAATTTTTTCTTCTCAGCCCAGGAATTTTTCAGCATCTATTGACAGATGCAGACTACAAAGCAGTGTAGTTGGGAGGAGGACACAGAAACCTACTTAGGGAAGAGGCTCTGTAGCACCACCCTGCTTATGGTGGATGATGTAGTTAGGGTCTGTACAAAGAGCCTGCAACTCTAAAATCCATATGGCAGAGGTGATGGCCACCAGGAAGACTGTCTTCCAGATTACATATTTCAAATCAGCCGTAACCACAGGTTTGAAAGGTGGATCCATGAGCTTGGCTATGCAGAGGTTAAGGTCCCACGGGGGGGAGGGGGGAACAGGTTCCTTAAAGGGGAAATGAAGATGAACTCCTTGAAAATGGATTGAGAAATAACAGCCTCTCCTTTCCTGCAGAAAGGTAGGCCGAAATGGCCACCAAGTGAACTCAATGACGACGCCTTCAGGCCTTCCGCCTAAAGGTGAACTAAATAGTCCAGCAAGCAGGGTGAAGAAGTCTGTAAAGATCAATGCCCTTGTCCTTGCAACACAGAGAAAAAAGTTTCCACTTGGAAGCATAGATTTTCCTCGTGATAGGTTTCTTGGCCATCCGTAGAATTTTCAGGACTTGCTCGGAGTACAAGGAGTCTGGAAATTCTAACTCAAGTACCAAGCTTTGAGGTGAAGAGACTGGATTTTGGGAAACACTACTCTGGTATGAGGTAGAGTCAAAAGACTGAGGCATGGGGGCAGTCTGATGGGTTTCTTAATAGACAGGAAGAGGAGCAGGGAATACCATGGTAGTCTCACTCAATCGAGAGCCACCAGAATCACAGTGGGCGGTTGCTCCCTTAACTTGAGAAGAACTCTGTACAGCAGGGGAAAAGGAGGGAAGGCATAAAGGAACCTCCCTGTCCAATCTAGGATCAACATGTCCACAGGGATAGTCCCCAGAACTGGGGGCCTGTAACAGTAAAGCGGTAACTGATGATTCAGATTGAATGCGAACAGATCCAAGTCTGGAATCCCCCACCTCCTGAACACCATTTCTAGGACTTGCCTGTCGAGGGTCCACTCATGGTGGCCCTGACTGATGCAGCTTAGGGCATCTGTCAAAGTGTTGCCCTTGCCCGGGAGATGGATGGCTGACAAGGACATGTCCAGGGAGAAGGCTAAGGACCAAATCCTCAAGGCCTGTGTGCAGAGTTAGGTTGATCGTGTGCCTCTCCGTTTGTTGATGTAGAACACAGCAATCATGTTTGTTCTTACTTATACAGACTGACCCCTGAGCTGAGACACGAAGGCTCTGATAGCGAGTAGCACAGCTCCGAGTTCCAGGAGACTTATGTGGAGAGAGGACTCTTTTGACGTCCAAGTTCCACTTATGGACAGGTCCCCCAGATGGGCACCCCATGTTAGAAGGGAAGCATCGGTGGTCAAGATTTGAGTGGGTTGTGGAGTTTGAAAGGAAACCCCCGACACCGAGACTGTTTACATCTTTCCACCAGTCCACGGCTCGTAGAAACATTTCCGATACTGGTATTAGCTTTGTAAAGGGATCTCTTCTCTGGAACCAATGAGACCTGAGGTAATACTGAATGTCCCTCATCTGGAAATTGGCCCCTGGGACTATGGCGGTCATTGAAGCCATATGACCAAGAAGTGAGGAAATGTTTGACTGGCCTTGGTTAACCTGGGCTGAATAAGTTTAGCACAGAAAGGAAAAAGTTGGCTCTGAGGGGAGGAAGGCCTTTCCCTGCAAGGTGTTGAGCTCTGGCCCTATGAACAGCAGAATTTGGGCAAGCTGAAGATGCGACTTTTGTTCATTGATAAGGAAGTTCAGGGACTCTAGGGTAAGCCTTGTCCAGATCAGGGCCTCTGAAACACACTGGGACGAGTTGGCCACAATCAGCCAATCGTCCAGGTAAGGACAGACTGAAATTCCCTGTCACTGCCAGGTACTTGGTGAATACCCTGGGAGCAGAAGTGAACCCGAAAGGCATGGCTGCAAACTGGTAATGTCCAGAGGGCAGCTGGAATCAGAGGAACTTTCTGTGGGATTGCCTTACCGGTACATGAAAATAGGCGTCCTTCAGATCCAGGGAGACTAGCCAGTCCCCTTGCTTTAGTGAGTGGATGACCTGAGGTCAAGGTTACTATTTTTAACTTAGGTTTTGTCAGATGCTTGTTCAGGTAATTTAGGTCCAGAACAGGTCACCATTCCCCCGTTTTCTTTAAGGTCAGAAAATATCTGGAACAAAGACCCTTTCCCCACTGGGGAAGCGGCACTCGTTCCACGGCCTTGGCTCTCATGAGCTTCTTGAATTCTACTTCCAGCAGCAATCGTTCTGCAGGGGAGGAAGGGTTCGGTCGTAAGGACCTGGGGAGAAGGGGAAATTTTTTGAACTGAAGGGATAGACCCTGCTCCACTACCTCCAAAACCCACTTGTCTGAAGTGACTCTATGCCAATGGTGGAGGTAGTGAGAAAGCCTGACCCCCACAGGGAGAGGGGAAGGGAGACGACCAGCAAGGAGTCAGGAAGACTGCTGTCAAGCCTGAGTAGAAGTAACAGGAGTGGGATTAGCCCTTCTTTGTCCCCTCTTGCCTCTACGCCTGAAAACCCCTCTCATTTGAGAGAAAACCATATGAGACGGCATACGAAAGAAAGTCCTAGGGAAATAACCCCTACCCCTGCCTCCTCTGTTGTGAGCTTTCCGAGAGGGGCAGGCTTTTCCTTAACTGAGTTACTCTTGTATGTAGGTTTGAACTCGTCCAGCCTCTTCATATAGGCTTCAGTTTGGTCCCTGAAGAGAGCTGTTCTTGCAGGGACAATCTAATGCCTGAGTTTGGACATCCTGGGTGAGACTGGTAGTTCTCAACCATGCAAAATGTCTGAGGGAAATAGCCTGAGCCACCCATGACCCTGGAGGTTGTGTCATCATTACCTACAGCCATGTGAAAGTGGTACTTTGTAGCTTTCACGGCCCGCTTAACAGTGTTGGAAACATCCCAAAGCATAGTGTCCCCCCCCATTTTGCACTATGGCCGGGATGGATTTCAATACAGTCCTCTGATATCTGGCTGCATATGCCATGAAAGTAGACATGCACAACAGTAGAGAGGCGGTAGCTTAAGATTTCTTACCCATGGTATCTAATTTTCTAGAATCTTTTTCTGGTGGGAGAGCAGAGAGTGGCCCATTGGCTTTGTCACAGGCCGCTGCCTGCACTACCCCTTTGTGATCTGGATGTGTGGAGAGAAAATCAGCAGTAGACTTATCGAGTTGGTATTTCCTCTCAATTCTTCTGTCCACCCCGAAGGAAGTCGAAGGGGTTTCCAGAACCTTAAATATGCTTCTCTTCAATTATAGCCCTTTGTAGAAGATACTGAATTGAGTGGCAATATTTATTTATTTATTTAGTAATCAGAATTACAACCTTTGAGCTAAAAGCTCATTTACAAAGGATCACCGTCACAAGGGTAGGGGAGAGTACATAAGTTTGGCGTCTGTAGCAGCTTAATCAACATTGTCAAGAACATATAATAGTAAGAAAAATGTGAACAGGAGAAACCAGTAAACATTGGTAATAGCATAACAAGATAGAATAACATAGGCAGAGAACACATAAAACAAGGGTACACAGTCAGTGGGGTTGGGTTCACATGTCATGTCATACAATTAAGTGCTTAAGTCAGAGTTAGGTGTTTGAGGAAAAAAAATATCAGAGGTGGAAGCTAGGCAGGATCTTGTATTGGGAGGAAACAGGAGATGGAGCTGTTCATCAAAACTGATACCTAAAGGTTACTAGGCTGCAGCCTAGGCATAATAGTCAGAAAGGGTAGTGGGAACTAATCGGGGTTAGGAAGAAGAAGAGGAATATTGGCTTTTGGAAATAAAATACTTCCCCCAGCTTCTTTGTTGGTGGCCGGTCTGCCCATTTCCCCTTCCTCGCCCAACAATTAGTTTTCCGGGGGTTGGGATTGGGACTAAATTAAACCAATCTTTTATGATGGTGGTGGTGGTCCTTGGGCTCTGCGGCCCCCCTCCTTCGGCCTCTTTTATATTTATTCATTTCAGTCCTATCCGATATTATAGTTTCCATACATTAGGAGTACTAATAGAATAGAGTCTTCTCACTTTTACAAACTGTCATTATTATATAACAAATATTGATCCATGTACTTCGATGAACATGTTCAGTATATGACTGACTCCTTAACTACTATCAGATGATGCAAATTTTTATTTATGGATCTCCATAGACTAACTTGTAATGATCTATTGCCTGTATCCTTGCTCTGTGTCCTAAATTGTATAAAAATGCTATAAATAAAAAGTTTAAAAAAAAAAAAGGAAGGAGAAGAGGAATCAGAGGAGGGGGATGACAGTAGGCTCAAAGGTGGGTGGTATAAGGAGGTCAGCGGGTGGAGGTGTGTCAGGGAGAGAGTGAGAGGAGGAAGGTGAGCAGGCAGGTGGGCAGAAATGGGCAGGTGGTTAGCAGGGTGTTTGGTGTCAAACTGTAGAGTGAAACAAGAACCTTAGCAAGCCTAGGGTTCTGGTACCTGCTGAGAGTGGCTGTGGCAGCGTACAGAAGAGGAGATGGTCTTTAGGAGCATGGTTTTGGGGAAACAGAGGCATGCTGGCTCGTGGGTTAAGAGTGGAAACAGTGACGTACAGGAGGGTGGATAGTCTTCCTTAGCTCGGACTTGAAAGGCCCAAGTTGGGTATGGCTTGTGGTGGTTGGTAGCTCATTTATCCATCCTATAACCATATTTGATCATAGCCTTATTTCCCTTAAATTGTCAATGGGAAAGGACGATAGATGCCCCATATGGAGACTTAACGTCTTGGAGACTAAATATCTTTAAGTCTGGACCATAGTTTGTCTGGGTCATCCCCAATTTGCATAACACGTCTCAGCTTGTTGTTTACGAAGGCAAAACGCAAGTAACCTTGATGCCCTCTCCCCTACTTTGTGGTATTTCTGATTTGAGAAGCACAGACAGCCTTCGGCCTTCTTGTTTTCAAAGAACTGAAATTCTGAACGCATTCTGGTTAGTTCTTCTAGTGTCTTTTTGGATCCGGGTTTTGTTTGTTAAGGGCCTCAAGATCAGCTGCCCTACTCTGCAACTCAGTAACTTTAAGCTTGGCCGGTTTCCTTTTAGTTAAGGTAAAGCGAATGATTTGCCCCTAGTGACTGCCTTTAGGGTATCCCACCAAACCAGGACAGAACAACCCTCTATCGGTGAATCCAAGGCCAGGTCCTCTACTGTTTGGGTCAGTTGTTTAACAAAATTATAATTCAGCAAAGAGAGGTTAAGTCTCCATATGGGGCATCTATCATCCTTTCCCAGTGGCAATTTAAGGGAAATGGGGCTATGATCAGATATGGTTTTAGGGTGGATTTTGGACACTGTGAATAGATGAAGATCTGCTTTGTATGTGAACAACAGATTGATGTGGGTATAAGAATTTTGTGCATGCTAGAAAAACAAGTAATTCCTCTCTAGGCCATGTTGAGACCACCACACGTCCACTAATCCCATCTCTGCCACCAAAGTCTTAAGTTTTCTTGTAGCCATTTTGTTTGTGGATATACGACCAAAGGAACAATCTAGACTGGGGCACATAACTGTACTGAAGTCCCCACCTACTAACAATTGGCCATGGGGTAGGTTTGCTAATTTATGAAGACTTCCAAAAGAAATTTTTCTGTGCTCACATTTTGGGGCATAGATATTGACTAGATGCAGTTTTGTCGTGCAGTGAAGTTGTGACTGATGTATCTACCCTGAATGTCTTCTACTTCTTGGATCCCTAGGGGGCTAAGCGGTTGCCACATACCCCACCCATCTTTGCCTCAATTTGGCACATTCCTGCTCCGTTAAGTGTGTTTCCTGGAGGAATTCTACATCACAATTTGGAAGCTGTAATTCCGTTAATAATCTGGTTAATCTGACCAGTGAATTGACTCCTTTAACACTGTATGACCTAATATTTATGTGTGCCATTTTAAGCGTTTTGCTACTTTAACTCCTGTCGAAGGTCCCTTTAAGGACCTAGCTATCAAGTTACCCTTCCAGATTTTGCCAGACTGACCAATAAAACTAAAGTAAAAAGCCAGGACAGTAGGTATAGCAGAGTAATTCAAACTGGGGTACTACCCTGTGGTACCAACAACAACAACAATAGATAAACATAAAACACAGTGAAGAACATGAGTGTGGAACAAAATAATGTGACCTCCATGTAAACCCCTCAGTACAAATGTGGGGCGTCAACTCCTTGACCCGAGGGATGCCCCCATTACCCACGGGTGAGTGACTTAAGTTAGAACTCCGCAGAAGTGCTCATGCCCACTCTATACCTGCCACACACTCAATGGATGGTAGCATTTAAGGTTTAGGCTTTCTGATCACCTCCACAACACTCCCCCCCACTCCCTCTGTGAAAGAAAAAAGGGGTCGACTCTGTTTGCATTTGCATTCCACAGCCCATGGATTTTAGGTATCCTCCACTCATGAACCATGATCCTCTGTGGAGATATCCGGATTTTGTAGCCCATGGCTGCGGATAGTTAAGCCCTTAAGAGCAGGCGCAATTGAGCATTTGGTAGTACCTTGTGAATAAACTATGCCTGAGTAAACCTAAGCTTACTGGGTTTTAGGTATCTTCCAGCCATGCACCGCAGCTCTCCACATGGACCTCCTGGCTTCTGCTGCCCATAGCTGCAAGAGGTGAAGCTCTTAAGAGCAACTGAAATTAAATATTGGCCTTGCCCTGCGAGTCCCGTAGCCATATTGAAAGGAAGCTTCTGACCCATGGTTTCCCACCCTTTTCCATCACTAAATTAACATTTGCAATGGCCTTGCACTCATGGTCAGGCAATGGGCTCTCGGGCTTAAATCAGTGCAGTTCCATTTTATTTGATTAGATGGGGTGGGCAACAAAAACCTCTCATCTTCCAGGGGTTTGTGTAATTTTTTTCATTCCGAACCCAGTCTCCCCACTCAGGAGGAGAACCAGTTCTCACAAGAAGCCATCATTGTAGAACTGTCCGTGCCATTAACCCTTAACCCCCCCATCTTGCGAATACAAATAATCCTGACCCAACCAAGCCCAAGGTGTGTCTCTCGCCTTAAAACTTAAACTGTACTTAGGCACTCATAAGTATATTATTCAGATCGTCATAGATTTATTTCAGGCTGAGTTCCAAAATGAAATTTCTAGGTTCTCACCTTCTAGGGTAGGCCCTGTAAAACCACAGCATCTTGGTGATTTGGGCAGTGGAGGGAGAATGTTCCTGTCATGGGATCATTGATTGGTCCACTGCAACAGGCTTGATATGCTTCATGGGGAATAGCTCCTGGGATGGCCCTCTTCTCGTTCTGGCTCTGAGGGACACTTTCTACAGTCCGGTAGTTAATTTGTGCTCCAGCTGCTCGAGTTCTAAGACGGGGAGTGGAATGTCTAGTTCTTGCAGCACTGTTGATGCTTCCACGAGTGTCGGAAATATCTTCGGCCCAGATTCGAAGTAAATTTTAATTCAGGCTAGGAAAAACAATTGGGCTCTAATATCCTTCCTAGCTTTCAGATTCCTGATCATCACCCGTACTCTCTGCCATTCTGCTTGCAATGTGGATGAAAAATCCTGATCAAAGTAGATTGGGGTTCCCTTGTATTGCAGATCTCTGTGGTGCCAGTTTTTTTGCAGTATCCAGTCTTTGCTTTGGAAGAACACCATCCGAACGATCTGTGATCTCAGTCACACAACTGGGCCTTGTGGTTTGGCTGTGAGAGACCAATGGGCTCGGTCAATATCCAGTTTTATATCCGTTGGCAATGACAAAACTGAATGCAGCAGATGTTGTATAAAAATAGGCTGTGGCTGGAAAACCCTCCTCCGCTCCCTCCAGTATGCCATGCACCCTAAAATGGTTTCTTCTAGATCTGTTTTCTACATCCTCTAGGCGATGCTGAGTCTCCCTGTCATACTGAAGGAAGTATACGATTAACCACTCAGAGCAGTCTTGGGCCTCAGAAATCGCAGTAAAGTTGGCTGCATTCGTGGATACTTTTTGTCCAGCGCACAGAAGTCCCTTTTTAATCCGATAAGGACAAGTCATTTCTATCAACTGTAGTTGGGATCTGCTGAAAGGTTTGTGTTGCGTTTTCCAGGTTGGTCGTTTCTTCGGTCTCTTGGTCTCCAGAGGACTCGGTGGGGGGGTTCGCTTGCATGATGACTATGCCACAAACTTTTCCATGTCCTCATCTAATACCATCCGCTTCATTTTTGCTGATGCATTGCTTGTTTTCAGGCTCCTTCCTCGAGATTGTTTCCCCACCATCATCAGCTAGTGAGGAATCTCGATTTTGGAGTTAGGATTGTACGCTAAGCCGCAGGATGAACTTACATTGGGAAGCATGAAGATCAGTGTCCTACCATCTTGGTGACGTCACCAGAAGTCCGATGCCCAAATTCTTAATTCATATGAAAATCTGGTTTTAGGATGGTATCCGGGGGGCCAGCAGTGAAAGGTGTAAATACGTATTTAATATTGGTTATAGCCGCAGCCACCACAGCTGTAACTAGGATGGGCGACAGAGGCTGCTCCAGATGAGGCTCACGGTTAACTTGCTGTGCACAGATTAAGGAGAGTGAGAGGGTGACCGCTCTCTCACATTACAGAATGATACATTTACAGCCTGATGCCTTCCCTTCCCTTCAATGGGTTTATGTGTGAAAGAGAGGGCAGTTCTGTCCTGGAGGCCCTAGGAAGCTGTGCATAGATGTGGATATGTACATTATCGCAGGCCTCTGTACAGTTTTAGAATTCTATATAGGCTTGCAGTGGTTACCCAATGTAACAGTAGCAAACAGTCTCCTCTGCACAAAATATTTAAATTCCTACTGCAATATACTTAGATTGGTTTTCAGATTACTTTCCGCAACTTTCTTTTTTTTGTGGGGTGAGGGGGGTTAGTGTTGAAGTATTCAAATATTTTCTACATCAGCACAAAAGCTGATTTTTTAGTCTATTTCCTGGCCACACGGAGTGGGCTAGGGCGCTGGGGGACAGCAGATCGGGAGAGCCTTCCTGGACGCATGGAGTGGGTCAGGGCACAGGAGGAATGCGGCGGCAGCCAGAGGGATCTTTCAGCGGCCAATCCAGCTGCAGGGAGCCAGGAGCTTGTGCACCAATTGGGCGCAGAGGAAGACGAGGAAGGCAGCGAATCGGGAGCTGCAGCAGGGAATATGTAAGCCTGGGCAACCTTTAAAAGCTGCCCAGCTCATATTCTCCAACAGGAGCTGATTTTTGAGTATATTTCCAGGCCGCACGGAGCGGACCAGGGCACTGGGGGACAGCGGCAGATCGGGGGAGCCATCCCGGCCACACGGAATGGGTCAGTGCACTGGATTTTTCGTCCCACATCATCCACCACGACCCCGACCTCTATTAAGTGCCTGGGGAAGGCGGAGCAAGGGAACCAGGAAGGATCCCATTGGCAGATCGCAAACAAGCAGGAAGGAACTGTGCACTTTAAAAAACAAGACTGGCTGGAGAAGGACCTGGAGGAGGGGAAAGAGAGCATGTGGTGTTGAGCTCATTGCTGGAAAGGGTGAGACACCCTCTAGTTTAAGCCTAAGCTAGGTAAACTGTTTACTGTGTAGTACTGCACCTAGTAACGGGGATACCTGTTTACTGGGGGACTGTATCTAGGATTACTAGATGACCTGATTAGTGGGTAGGGGTGTATCTTGGACTAGTGGGAAACCTCGTGATTCACCCATGGAAACCTACTTGGAGGGGGATGGGACCACATGTCATTAGGGCAGGCATCTTTGGGAGGATGATGGGGTGCACAGGGTGTGGGGCGGCCATAATACTGGACTGGGCTTGGAAGTTCGGTGGTTGCCCAGTGTGCTACCAGCTGGCACAGCTCAGGGAGGCAGTTGAGGGGATTAGGAGACAGCTGGGGGGGTTATGGTTGGGGAATAGGGTAGGGGCTCTCCCACAGTGTTGCACCAAGCACTAGGGGCGGGAGCATAGGAAAAGGAGTGCAGGAGAGTACTCTGGGGCCGCATGGGGACCCTGATGGGGGGCCCATAAGGAGGACACTACCAAGGAAGCAGGCAGGTATCTGGGGACCCTCACAGAGGGGGGCACAAAGGAGGGCATTCTCAGTAGGTAGGTCAATGGCTGGAGCTGGACAGAAGAAAGCAAGGTAGAGAGGTGGATCGGACCTAGCTCAGCAACCGCTTCAATTCTCTACTTTGCTTGAGGAAGAGGGGTGATGTAGCTACGACAGGGGTGGTTAGAGATTGAAAAGAATGGGGGCAGGAAGTGGGGACTTGGAATGCGGGAAAACAGGGGCGGGGGATCAGAGCAGGAGGAGGGGGAGAGGAGGAAAGGGCAAGGAGAAGGACCAGAAAAACAAGGAGGATACAGTAAAGGGAGCTGAAGGTTTTGATCAGGGGCATGACAGGCAGGGAGGGCCTGAACAGAGATGGGAAGGAAGGGAGGAGGATGAGCCAGGCTAGTTTAGCAGATGGGGGAGGACTAGTGGCAGGCAGAGACTGGGATAGCAGGGCACAGAAGGATACTCGGGGGGAGGAGAGGCATAGGATCGGAGGAGAGGGGGTGGCCAGGGTAAATAAGGAGGGGGCGGCAGGTGGCACCCAGATAGAGGGAGGAGCAAGAAGTCAGCTGGGGGGAGGGGCCAGTAGAAAGGACGAGGGACATGGAGGAAAAGGGGCGGTCAGAGTGCTCCTGTTGGGTGATTCCATGATCAGGGGTATCAAATGGGATAGTGAGGGGGAGGCCTGCACGATTAGAACAAAATGCTTCCTTGGACTAGTGATGTACAGGGCCAAGCATGAGGAATATCATCTGGCAAAGGACTCTGGAGGCTCCTCAGACATACTGGTCCACTTGGGTACCAATGACATTGAGGGAAATAATGAGCTGGAGATACAGGCAAGGTTCAGAGAGCTAGCCAGGGTCTGTCATGACATAGGATGCACGATTTCCTTCTTGGAAATCCTGCCGGTGCCAAGGACTAGTGGGGAACACAAGAAGATGATCAGAGAGAGAAACCAGTGGCTAAGGGAGTGGTGTGGGGCCAGAAGGTATATGTTGATGGGGGATTGGGGGGAGACCTGGGAGGATAAGGGGCTGTATGCTAGAGATAGGCTCCATCTCAATTTGGAGGGGAAGGAAATCCTTAAGTTGAAAATAGAGGGGTTCGATGGTGAAAGGTGGGGTTTAAACTTGTGAAGAGGAGAGGGATGGGAGAAGAGGCTGTCGAGGGAGGTCCGATAAAGGAGGGACTCTGTCTCCAGCCCCCTTGGGAGCTGGAGGAATGTGGGAAAAGGCAGACTGGTAAGGTGCATACCACGGGAAAAATGAATCCCCATGGGAACATGAGCAGGGGAAATGGGAGTATAGGGAAGGGGTGGAAGGTAGTCCTGCTAAATGCCAGGAGCTTGAGCAATAAAATGCCTGAGCTCCGGGCAATGCTAACTGAGGGAGAGGTAAATGTGGCAGCAGTCACTGAGACCTGGTCCACCACAGGGCACGACTGAGACCTGAACCTGGAGGGTTACACCATGTTCAGGAAGGACTGCGGGGAAGGAAGGGGATGAGGGATAGCAATAATAGTCAAAAACTGCATTGGCATAGGAGGAGTGGAGAAGACAGAGGGAACTGTGGAGGTGATTTGGGTCACCTTGATAACAAGGAGGGGGCAAGAGAGTAAAAATAGGAGTGGTGTACAGACCCCCTGAGCTGACGGAAGAACTGGAGGAGAGTCTGGTGGCAGATGTTGGGAGACACTGCAGATTGGGCAGGGGAAGGGTGGTGGTGTTGGGGGACTTAAACATGCCAGGAACACACTGGGGGACTATGACATCCTTGGTGACCAGGGAACAGAGGTTGTTGGATGTCTTTCAGGAAGCGTTCCTAACCCAGCAGGTGGGGGAACGGACCAGGGAGGCGCAGATACTGGATGTGGTTCTGGCAGACAGTGACCAGATCAGGGGCTTGGAGGTAAGGGAACCGTTGGCGGGGAGTGATCATGCCACAGTCTGGTTCTGTCTGGACCTAGGAGGGGTAGAAGGCTGCACAAAGACAGTGGTAACTGACTTCAGGGGGGTGGATTTCAAGGAAATGGGAAGGATCCTTAAGGAGCATTTGGATGGGATTGGGCCAGACATGGACGCTGACAGTAGGTGAGAAATCATTAGGAGGGGGGTGCAGGATGCTATCAGCACCTGTGCAAGAATGAGACACAAATGTGGTAGGGCCCGAAAACCCTGCTGGTGGACCAGGGAAGTTCAGGAGGTAGTGAAGGGAAAGAAAGCGGCCTATAGGTATTTCAAGTGCTCAAGGAGTGAAAGGGATCGAGGGGAATACGAGCTGATGGACAGAAGGGCCACTAGGGTGGTGAGGGTGGCTAAAGCAAGGAAGGAGCAGAACCTGGTCAGTGAAATTAAGAGAGGGAACAAGGGGTTCTTCAGATACATTGGGGAAAAACAAAGGGTGAATGGGCAGATTAGCAGGATTAAAACATGGGAGGGATGGGCACAAGACCCGGGGGAGCAGGCTGAGGTACTAAATGAGTACTTCACCTCAGTTTTCACAAAGGAAAATGGGGGGGCTGCATCATACATGGGAGGAGGCGGTGAAACTGAAGGGGGGACCCTTACCAATCGGCAGGTCTGGGGAGAAGGGGGGGCCATCACTGGCAGGAGGGGGGGGGGAGGCAAAGCAGGGGGATGAAGTAGCGGAGGTGGAAATCTTGGCAGGGAGAGTGAGGGAAACCCTCAGGCCCCTTAAGATTTAGAAAGCACCAGGGCCAGATAAATTACATTCCAGAGTGCTGAAGGAACCGGTGAATGTCCTGGCGAAACCCTTGGCGGAGCTTTTCAGCATCTCTCTGACAACAGGGTTGGTGCCCCAGGACTGGAAGGTGGCGCATATAGTGCCTATCCACAAGGGTGGATCAAGGGAGGTGGCAGGGAACTACAGGCCTGTTGGCCTGACATTGGTGGTGGGCAAGGTGATGGAGGACATTGTCAAAGGAGAGGCTAGGTAGGGACCTAGAAAAGTCTGGGTGCCTCAACGATTGACAGCATGGCTTCATCCCGGGGAAATCGTGTCAGACAAACCTTGTCGAGTTCTATGATTGGGTGATGACTGCCTTGGACCTGGGTAGACCGGTGGACGTCCTCTTTCTTGACTTCAGCAAGGCATTTGACTCTCTTCCTCAAAGGAGCCTGTTGGATAAGCTGGGGAAAATGCGGGTGGGGAACGAGATGATCAGATGGATAGGGAATTGGCTCCAGGACCGGACCCAGAGGGTCATGGTTGGCGGGATAGTCTCATCCCCAAGGAGGGTCATTAGTGGGGTCCCTCAGGGATTGGTCCTTGGGCCCCTCCTGTTCGACGCTTATGTCTCTGACATAAGGAAGGATATCAAGAGGGAGATGAGTCTATTTTGCGGATGACTCAAAACTGGGAGTGGTGGTGGACTGGGAGGAGGAGAGAGTGGCCCTACAGGGGGACCTGGAGGCTTTGGAAAGGTAGTCTAGAAAGTGGAAACTGAGGTTCAATACAGGGAAATGCAAGGTACTCCACCTGGAAGCCAGAAACCCGAGTCAAGTGTACACCCTTAGGGTGGGGAATGCTACAGTACAAGTCTCAATGGCTGAGAGGGACCTGGGGGTGGTGGTGGATGTCAAGATGAACAACTCGGAGACTTGTAGGAGGGCAGCAGCCAAAGCCAACAGGATGTTGGGATGCATCGCTAGGGGTATCACCTCCAGAAGAAGGGAAGTGATACTCCCTCTGTATAACAGTTTGGTGAGGCCGCACCTCGAGTACTGCGTGCAGTTTTGGAGGCCACACTTAAAAAGTGACACTGAACTCCTGGAGAGGGTCCAGAGGAGGGCAACCAGAATGATTTGGGGCTTGGGGGACAGGACCTATAGGGAGAGGCTCGAAGAGCTAGATATGTACATACTGAAAGAGAGAAGGGACCGGGGGGACATGATAGAGGTCTTCAGGTACATGAAGGGGGTAAATAGGGGAGGTGCAGTCAGGGTGCTCTGAAGGAAGGAGGTGGGGGCAATTAGAAGGCATGGGTGGAAGCTGGACGGGGGGAGATTCAGGGGAGAAAGGAGAAGGTGCCACTGCACTGAGAGGGTGGTGGAGCCATGGAATGCACTGCCCGGGGGGCTGGTGGAGGGGTTCAACAGGTGGTGGGACAGGTACAGGGGAAGGGTTCTGGAAGTAAAGTCCAGTGCAGTGAGAATATCCGGGACTAGGAAGGCAGAAGCCCGAGAGAGCGAGGAGGGCAGCAAGGTCAGCTCCCTGGGTGGGGGCTGTCCAAACGAGCAGACACTTAAAGATCGATAGGCCTATTTTGCTGGCATTTTAGTATGCATGTTAGCACAGCCCATACTTCACTGTCATGGTATGCTATTGGTCTGCTTTTATTTTGTATTATATCATTGCATATCTGAGCAGTGTCTGAAAATCAAATACGGTAGCAATTTAAACAAAAATAAAATTGTCATGTGATTGTTTATGAATAGGACAGGTCTAAGGATGATCCTTGTAGCTCCCTACTGGGGACTCCTGTCTCTCTCTGTCTCTCTCTCTCTCTCTGTCAATTTGACCCTTTAGACAACCACCCACTCTTTCTTCTGCAACCAATTTCCCGGGCCACTTTACTAGTCGTTTCCGTACACCTAATCTCTTGCGTGGTACTGAACTAAATGCATGTCTATAATCGAAGCAGAGTAAATTTGCTAGTTTGGTCTCACTTGCCCGCCCTATTACACATCTGCGCTGTTAACTATCCTGGAGTGCAACTGTTTCAGTTAGGTCATTATGTTCTCCTTGACTATTGTCTCCATCAGCTTTCCTACAGCAGAGGTAAGACTGATGGGCCTGCAGTTATCTGGGTCCTCCTCCTCTCCCCATCCCCACCTTGTAAAGTGGGATTCACGCAAACTCCCCTCCCTTCTAACCAGATTTTTTGGGCAACACTCTCATTATGAGACATTTTTGAACTCAGTTTGGAGAAAAATTTAAAAAGTGGATTTTAACATTTCATTTTCCATATTTTATTTTATGGTTTTGTAGTTTACACTCCTTCCCCCCGGGACCGCAGTATACACATGCATGCAGAGGCACACGTGCATGCCAGGATCCGGCAGCCCCTTCCGTCCCACCCCAGACTAGGGTCGCCTGCGCTCCCACCGGACCTCCACCTGCGTGGCACGAGGTAAGGCATCCAGTACCTCAGCACCACCGGTTGGTGGATTTTAACATTTTATGAAACAGAATTTACCCGTTTTGAAAATGGAAAATAATTAAGCCTACTTAGAATATACAGCCACACAAGCTTTCAGGATTACACAGAGCCATTTTTCAGCTGGTGAAGAGACAAAGATCATATAAAAGCACACATTATTTGTGTAACAGGTAAAACTGAACAACAATAAAAGAACACCTGCTAAGGATTTTGTAATACACTTAAAATGCAGTATGTATAGTGGTCTAAAATACTAACGTCCAGGCAGCAACATTTTCCTTGTACGAAGCAACTTCTGAAATTAAGATTTGATAGTCAGGCTTACCTAAAGATGTATCCGCAGGATCCTTGCCTCCCTGGCCGGCCATGATTTCTTCACAGTACTTTTCTGAATCAGAAATGAAAATAAAACACACTTATCAAATGCAGTGGTGTGCATTCCCCATCAGTTAATGAGGTGAACATCTACTGATAACCAACTGGCATACGAGTCTCAGTTTTATTAACACCCAATTACTATTCCCCAAGCGGTCAGTGACAGTTCAGTACAGATACAGTATATGGGTAGGTATTATTCAGATAGAAACCAGTGGCTGCTCGAAAGTTAGTGTGCATGTTCAATCATCGTAGCACTTGTGTTTCCCCTCGCACCGAATCACAATGCTTTCAATCACTTGACTGCGACCACTCCATGAAACAAAAAACAAAATAAGCCGGCTCCATGGCGCTGAATGATGGGGCATCACTCTGGCACACAGGTGACCCACGTCCGGGACGTCAGGAGCAGAAGGCTGGCAGGGAGGGATTCAGAGCATTCTTTGGGATGCTTCCCTCTGGATGGGTGGGGGTACTGCGTGGCACTTCCTTAATGTCTCCTGGTGGTGACTCTGCAGAGGTGTTCTTGGCATCCGTGACCATGTGCTACACAGTGTACCCGTCCCTAGGATGCCACAGCAGATGCACATGTGCGGGTACTGGGTGGGGGCCTGCGTGCCACTTCCTTAATGACTCCTGGTGGGGACTCTGCAGAGGTGTTCTTGGCAGCATAAGTGACCATGTGCTGCACAGTGTACCTGCCCCTAGGATGCCACAGCAGATGCACATGTGCGGGTACTGGGCAGCGGGGGAGACTGCGTGCCACTTCCTTAATGACTCCTAGTGGGGACTCTGCAGAGGTGTTCTTGGCAGCATAAGTGACCATGTACTGCAGAGTGTACCTGCCCCTAGGATGCCACAGCAGATGCATGTCGGGTACTGGGCAGCGGGAGACGCGTGCCACTTCCTTAATGACTCCTAGTGGGGACTCTGCAGAGGTGTTCTTGGCAGCATAAGTGACCATGTACTGCAGAGTGTACCTGCCCCTAGGATGCCACAGCAGATGCACATGTGCGGGTACTGGGCAGCGGGGGAGACTGCGTGCCACTTCCTTAATGACTCCTAGTGGGGACTCTGCAGAGGTGTTCTTGGCAGCATAAGTGACCATGTACTGCAGAGTGTACCTGCCCCTAGGATGCCACAGCAGATGCACATGTGTGGGTACTGGGTGGTGGGGGAGACTCGTGCCACTTCCTTAATGACTCCTGGAGGGACTCTGCAGAGGTGTTCTTGGCAGCATAAGTGACCATGTGTTGCACAATGTACCCGCCCCTAAGGTGCCACAGCAGATGCACATGTGTGGGTACTGGGCGGGGGAGAGACTCGTGCCAGTTCCTTAATGACTCCTGGTGGTGACTCTGCAGAGGTGTTCTTGAGCATAAGTGACCATGTGCTGCACAATGTACCTGTCCCTAGGGTGCCACAGCAGATGCACTTGTGCGGGCACTAGGTGGGGGGCTTGTGCCACTTCCTTAATGTCTCCTGGTGGTGACTCTGCAGAGGTGTTCTTGGCAGCATAAGTGACCATGTACTGCACAGTGTACCTGCCCCTAGGATGCCACAGCAGATGCACATGTGCGGGTACTGGGTGGCGGGGGAGACTGCGTGCCACTTCCTTAATGACTCCTGGTGGTGGCTCTGCAGAGGTGTTCTTGGCAGCATAAGTGACCATGTGCTGCAGAGTGTACCTGCCCTTAAGATGCCACAGCAGATGCACATGTGTGGGTACTGGGTGGGGGGGGGAGAGATTGCGTGCCACTTCCTTAATGACTCCTGGTGGTGACTCCGCAGAGGTGTTCTTGGCAGCATTAGTGACCATGTGCTTCAGAGTGTACCCGGCCCTAGGATGCCACAGCAGATGTACATATGCAGGTACTGGGTGGGGGGGGGAGGAGAGACTGCGTGCCACTTCCTTAACGAGTCCTGGTGGTGACTCTGCAGAGGTGTTCTTGGCAGCATAAGTGACCACGTGCTGCACAGTGTTCCCACCCCTAGGGTGCCACAGCAGATGCACGTGTGCGGGTATTGGGTGGGGGGGGAGAGACTGCGTTCCACTTCCTTAATGACTCCTGGTGGTGACTCTGCAGAGGTGTTCTTGGCAGCATAAGTGACCATGTGCTGCAGAATGTACCTGTCCTTAAGATGCCACAGCAGATGCACATGTGTGGGTCCTGGGTGGGGGGACTGCGTGCCACTCCCTTAATGACTCCTGGTGGTGACTCTGCAGAGGGGTTCTTGGCAGCATAAGTGACCACATGCTGCACAGTGTACCCACCCCTAGGATGCCACAGTAGATGCACATGTGCGGGTACTGGATGGGGGCCCAATAAATGGAAAATACAGGACTGCTGCAGGATACTGCTTTTGTACCGCAAGTCCTGCATCATCAACTGTGATGCTTCCAGGAAACAGAGTTTAGACTCCACCATGGGGTCGTGCGCCCCCCAACCGCTGAAGGCCCTGTCTTGGGGGCTAAGCCATGGAGGAACACAGGGAAGAGGTAAGACCCGGGAAGACTCATAACAGGGCTGGGTGCATGGTTGGGACAATGGGGCCAGTCAAGCATGAGAGCATAAAACAGAACAAAAAACAAATCTCAGCCAGGGTTTTACTAAAAATGTATCCCAACTAAAGGAAACAAAACACTCAGTGGTGGCAGTAACGGATTTATTTTTGGCAGTTACAATTGCCAGATGACCAAGGATTACCAATGGTCTTCCCAACAGCTCTCTGCCATCTGTGGTTACACATTTCATAAAAATACCCCTGCTCTGCCTGTCTGCAGGGGAGTAGGGTGTGGATAAAGTAAATGGACTGTGCTTCTAAAACCTTTTAATCTTCTAGTGAGACCTCTTGCCAGCACATATGTAGCATAACATTTCTGTCACACAGTTTCAGCAAAACGAGTCCCAGTTAGAAGGACTTTTATGTTCTGTAGTGCAAAAATGTTAAAACTACATACAGGCAAACACTCTCTGCTCCCACTGCGGTTCCATTTCAGAGTTGAAATAACAGCGTGAACCTCTTAAACTTTGCTCTTGAGGTCTATAGACTTAGCTCAAGCCCCCGACAGAAACTCAGGCTCGTTGTGTATGGTCACCCATATATGATTTCTTATATCTATAATACACAACATATTTTACATACAGGAGCTCTGAAATACAAAACATTTTAAATACAGGATCCGTCTACAAAAATGCAGTAATAGACTTGCATAAAAAACAATTTGGTTCCAACAGACAAAATGCATACATATAAAAAGCATTACGGGGGCGCTAGAGAGCCATCTTCCTGACAGGACTATCTCCACAAGGGCTCCAGGCACTATTCTTATCAATAGGAAAATATTCCTTTTCACGCTGCACAAAATGCAGATCAAATACTACAATAGTATTTCTAACGTTGCACGGAACAGATTAATGCCAAATTTGAAACAGAGCATCTGAAAAAAAATCAGCAGCCGGGACAGTCAAACTCGGGGCAACAGAAATGAGGACAGGCCTTGGGCCCACCGAGTAATGTGGAACCGGGCAGTTAAACTGGTACAGCAACTCTCCTATGCTATGGCAAATGGTCCTAGAGTCCATGCGGGCCATGGACTCAAAAACTGAAAGAACTTTGCTGAAACTGGCTAAGTTGGACACCCTATACCACAGAGCAATCAGGTTCATAACAGGCCTTCCACTTTCCACACACCATTGCTCCTTGTATACTGCGGTGGGCTGGACTTCCCTTCATTACAGGAGAAACAGAAATGCCGCTCTATGGGCTTTCAGAGCAGTTACCAACAAGCTCCCCCTATACTTCTCTGATTGTATTCCCGAGTGTGATAGGTGCCTATGCTCTAAGAAGCTATTCCCTAATTGCCTTCCTTGTGGAACAATATGCAAAAAAACTTGAAGCTGAGCTGTCCTGTTAGCCTGAATATTTTCAAGTTGCTCTAAGACCGCTCTGTGAAGGAATCCTACAAATGTTTCCCACATCGCTAGCTCACCTATTTTCCAGTTTCCCCCCTACCCATCCTGCCTCCCGCCCTGCCTCTCTCTCCCTACCAAAATACTGGCTTCTCTGCCTCTCTTTAGCCATGGTCAAGTACTACCCCCTTCTCTGAAGTATGCCAGTTAACTATTCCAACCCCGTCATTTCTTCTTAAGCTGGTATCCCTCTTCTTACCTTTCTCTCTCCTTTTAAATGAACATTTCAGCTGTACCCAGTTATGAGCCTATCTGTTGTAAAGGCCCTCTCACTCAAATGTTGATGCATA
Source organism: Neoceratodus forsteri (assembly GCA_016271365.2). Taxonomy (NCBI): domain Eukaryota; kingdom Metazoa; phylum Chordata; order Ceratodontiformes; family Ceratodontidae; genus Neoceratodus; species Neoceratodus forsteri. The sequence goes on from CM028133.1 coordinate 1,140,289,767, forward strand.
TATGTATATTTTTTTTCTTTGTATAATATTGCATTATGTTTTACTATGTTACTGTACTATGATTTTGTATGACCAGGTCAGTCTTGCAAATGAGCCCTGCTCAATGGTGCCCGCCTGGATAAATAAAGATTTTGACTGATTGATTGAAACTAGAGCGTCGTGACACACAGCTAACAAACTTAGGCAAATGAGTGGGAGTTAAGTAAGTAAAACTTCATTTTTTATAGCGCCTTTCCAAAACCAAAGCGCTGAACAGGTTTAAAATACACATTCACAACATAAATTAACAATAAATACAAATGAATTAGAAACAATCAGGGAAGGCTAAGCTAAATGAAAAAAATACTCACCTTAGTAATTATGTTTCTTCTAATGGAGTCTTGCTGTATTCCGACTATTGCAGTTAGCCCCAGCACTTGAACCGACCCGGAGAGTAGAGGGTTAATTTTCCATGCAGAGCATAGAACATTGAGCTCAAGCTCGGTTCAAACCTCTGTCTGCTGCACTTGGAAACGTAACCGTCAGATTCTTACGAGCTAACACTAACACTATGTGGAAATTGTAAAATATTTACTAGCCAACTGGCAACCAAGTATTTTGGGTCCCTAAAAGGCTCAAGTCAGGAAACCCAAAATCAAAAACCAGGTAGTGAACAACTTAAAACTAACTAAATAAACACAAAGCACTCCCCTTCTAAAAAGGAGAGGGAGCCCAAAAACACCCCTGGGGTGCAACACTCTGCCTGCCCACCCACTTCCCAAAAACAGGTTCTGAGAGGGGAGGCAGGGATGGAGGTCAGAATACAACAAGACTCCATTAGAAGAAACATAATTACCAAGATGAGTGATTTATTTCTTCAAACAACATGAAGTCTTGCTGTATTCTGACTATTGCAGAATACCAAGAAGTACCTCCATGGAGGAGGTAATCGAACCTACTTTGAGAATAGGCTCTGTAGTACTGCTGTGCCATATCTAGCATCACACCTAGCCTGGATATCCAGAGATCAATGCTTGGTGAACATATGGACTGTTTTCCAGGTGGCTGCTTTACATATCTCTAGTAAGGGAATATCACTGGCAGCAGCCAGGGAAGCAGCTGTATCTCTAATCGAATGAGCCCTCAGGCCAGAGCATGGTATTTTGCCTAGCTTCTCATAGCAGAATTGTATACAAGAAACAATCCACCTGGCAATAGTTCTCTTAGTGGCAGGTTTGCCCTTTCCCACTTCGCCCATAAGTGAGAAACAACTGGAGGGAATAAAACCTGTAAGCCTTAGTACGCTCAATGTAGTAACTAAGAGCTCTTTTAACATCCAAACTGTGTAACCTTCTCTCTCCTGAAAAAGAATGATCAGCGAAGAACACAGGGAGAGACATGCATTGATTTAGATGAAAATCTGAAGCCACTTTAGGTAAGAACCTCCTACTGGTACTAAGGACCACTTTATCTCTATGAAATGAAATAAAGTCAGGTTCCACTGAGAGCTCGTAATTCACCGATACGTCTGGCAGAGGTAATAGCTACCAAAAACACAGTTTTCCAAGTCAAGTACTTAAGCTCTGTTGAGGATAGAAGCTCAAAGGGGGGTTGCATAAGCTAAGCAATGCAAATATTAAGGTCCCATGCAGGGGTAGGATCCCTAAAGGGAGGATTGGTATGAAGCAATCCCTTAAAAAAATTACAGAAAACTGGGTGAGATGACAGTGAGGAAGGCTTTCCCACTGACAGAAAAGCAGAAACAGCTGATAAATGTACTTTAAGACTAGCTGGTCTGAGGCTTAGGCCATTAAGATGAACCATATAGTACAGAACTGTGGACAAATCAGCAGTGTCTCAGGAGATATGCTTCTTGGAACACCAAATGCTAAATCTTTTCCATTTGGAGTTGTAAGTCTTTCTGGTGGCAGGTTTCCGAGAGCTTTGAGAATGTCCAGAACGCCTTTAGACAAATTCAGCTCTGCATATTCTAGCTCTTCAAAAGCCATGCCTTGAGATTGAGAGACTGAAGATTTGGGTACCAAATCCTCCCCTAAGAGGAGGTTAACAGGTTGTAGTTCCTGGGAAGAGACGGGGGAGATGGACTGCTAGGGACAGCAACAGAGGGTACCACGGCTGTCTGGCCAGTCTGGAGCAATCAGGATCACTTTGCAAGGTTGTTGCCTGATCTTGAGAAGGACTCTGAACAATAGAGGGAAAGGAAGAAACACAGAGGAATTTCCCTTCCCAGTTGAGAACCAGAGCATCCAGAGGGACTGAGCCCAAGACTGGGGGTCTGCAACAAAATAGAGGAAGTTGGTGATTGTCCAGGACTGCAAAGAGATCTATCTCTGGAGTGCCCCACCTTGAAAAAATCACTTTCAACAGTAGGGGGTCGGGGTCCAGGGACCATCTGTGATGTCCCTGGGAAATCCTGCTCAATGCAATTGCTAGCACATTGTCCTTTCCTGGAAGGTGGACTGCTATCAGAAAGAACTAGAAGGGGGCAGGATCAGTTGTGTTCCAGGACAGTAGCTGCTGCTGTTTTCACAGGGTTCTTGTGGATATTACTTGGTAGGTTAGTTCTTTTCTTTCTTGCTTCTACGGGGCTAGCAGGGTATTGTTCTGGGGGATCCTGGATGTTTGTAAACTGATTTAGTGGCTGTAAGTGGGGCTCTTTTGTGGATGTTTCACTTTGTAACAGGCTGCACTGGTAGAGGCCTATTTCTTCTGAGTTAAACCTGTTTGGTGGGATTTGCTTGGAGATGGTTCTTTAGTTGCAGGGCTTGGAGGGGAGACACAGAGGGAGACACAGGGCTGATACACTCTCTCTTGTCAGGTGTCCGCCCTCCCCCACCCCTCCCTCCCCAGAAGTCTGCAAATTTATAGGGGAAGACCTGCCCTGCAATTGAGGAAAAGGCTGCTGGTGCAGCTCGTGTAGTTCCAGCCACTGGGGTTGGATTTAAAGGCCGGAGAGGAGCTTAGGAGTTGTTCATTTTCCTTACATGTATAATGTGTTGTACTGCACCTAGTAACAGAGTTACTGGTGTACAGTGGACTGTCTCTAGGATTAGTGGGTGACCTGATTAGGCAGTAGGGGTATCTTGGAATAGGGGAACCTGGTGGCTCACCCAAGGAAAACTATTTGAAAGGGATGGAACCACACATCATTAGGGCGGCATCTTTGGGAGGGTGGTGGGGTGCACAGGGTGTGGAGCAGCCATGATACTGGACTGGGCTTGGAAGTTTGGTGGTTGCCAGTGTGCTACCAGCTGGCACAGCTTAGGGAGGAGGTTGGGATGGGGAGAAAGCTGGGAAGGGTAGTGGTATGGTTGGGGAAGGGGCTGGAAATCTCCCACAGGGTTGCACCAAGCACTGGGGGCGGGGGTATAGGAAAAGGAGTGCAGGAGAATACTCAGGGGTCACATAGGGACCCTGGCAGAGGGGGCCCAAAAGGACACTACCAAGGAAGCAGGCAGGTAACTGGGGACCCTCACAAAGGGGGATGGAGGGACAACATTCTCAGGAAGTAGGCGGATAGCCAGTGCTGGACAGAAGGAAGCAAGGCAGGGAGGTGGATCAGACCTTATACTTATACCGCTTCAATTCTCTTCTTCTGCTCAAGGATGGGGGGATGTAGCAGCTTGCAGAGGTGGTTAGAGGACGGAAAGGGTGTGGGAGTGGGGGCAGGAGGCGGGGCCAGATAGCAGGAAGAACAGGGGGGACCTGGAATGCAGGAGAATGGGGGAGCAGTAAATCGGAGCAGGGGAAGAGGAGGAAAGCGCAAGGAGAAGGACCAGTTGGGAGGAAAGGTAAGAAAAAGGACCAAGTACAAGGATGATTCAAGTAAAAGAGCTGAGAGTTAGGCCAGGGGAGCATGATGAGCAAGGAGGAACTAAATGGAGACAGGAAGGAAGGGAGGATGAGCCAGGCTAGTTTAGCAGATGGGGAGAAGGACCAGTTGCGAGCAGTGAGGGAATTAACAAAGGTACAGAAGGATACTCAGGAGGAGGAGGAGGCATATGATTGGAGGGAGGGTGGCCATGGTAAATAAGGAACAGAGGGCATGTGGCAACCAGATAGGGAGGAACAAGGAGCCAGCTGGGTGGAGGGGCCGGTAGAAAGGATGAGGGACATGGAAGGGGGAAATGGAGGAAAAGGAGTGGTCAGAGTGCTCCTGCTGGGGGATTCTATGATCAGGGGTATTAAATGGGATAGAGGAGAAGCCTGGCCAGTTAGAACAAGATGCTTCCCAGACTAACAGTGCACAGGGCTAAGCACGAGGTATATCAGCTGGCAAAGGACTGTGGGGGTTCCCCAGACATACTGGTCCACCTGGGCACAAATGACATTGAGGGAAATAGTGAGCTAGAGATACAGGCAATATTCAGGGAGCTCGCCAGGGTCTGTCATGACATAGGATGCACAGTTTCCTTCTCAGAAATCCTGCCAGTGCCGAGGGCTAGTGGGGAACACAAAAGAAAAATTAAGGAGATAAACCAGTGGTTCAGGGAGTGGTGTGAGGCCAGAGGGTATGGGTTGATGGGGGATTGGGGGGAGACCTGGGAGGATAAGGAGCTGTATGCTAGAGATAGACTACATCTCAATTTGGAGGGCAGGGGAATCCTTAAGTTGAAAATGGAGGAGTTCATTGGTGAAAAGTGGGGTTTAAACTTGTGAAGGGGGGTGGGATGGGAGAAAAGGCAGTCAAGGGGATGCCGATAAAGGAGGGACTCTGTCTCCACCCCCCTGGGGACCAGGAGGATTGCAGGAAAAGATCAACTGGCAAAGTGCAGACCAGGAGAAAACAGAATCCCCAAGGGAACACAAGCAGGGGAAATGAAACTATAGGGAAAGGGTGGAAGGTAGTCCTGCTAAATGCCAGGAGCTTGGGCAATAAAATGCCTGAGCTCCAGGCAATGTTAATTGAGGGAGCAGTGGATGTGGCAGCGGTCACTGAGACTTGGGCCACTGCAAGACATGACTGGGACCTGAACCTGGAGGGTTACACTATGTTCAGGAAGGACAGGGGGGAGGGAAGGGGAGGAGGGGTAGCAATGATCGAAAAAAACTGCATTGGCATAGGGGGAGTTGAGGAGGCGGAGGGAACCGTGGAAGCGATTTGGGTCACCTTGATAACAAGGGGGGGCAAGAGAGTAAAAATAGGAGTGGTGTATAGACCCCCTGCCCTGGCGGAGGAGCTGGAGGACAGTCTGGTGGCAGATGTTAGAGACACTGCAGACTGGGCAGAGGAAAGGTGGTGGTGGTGTTGGGGACTTAAACATGCAGGAACAGACTGGGAGACTATGACATCCTCTGTGACCAGGGAACAGAGGTTGTTGGATGTCTTTCAAGACGCGTTCCTAACTCAGCAGGTGAGGGAACCCGACCAGGGAGAGCACGGGTACTGGATGTGGTCCTGTCAGACAGTGACCAGATTGGGGGCCTGGAGGTAAGGGACCCATTGGCGGGAGTGACCATGCCATGGTCTGGTTCTGCCTGGACCTAGGAGGGGTAGAAGGCTGCACAAAGGCCAAGTAACAGCAGACTTCAGGGGGTGGATTTTAAGGAAATGGGAAGGATCCTTAAGGAGCATTTGGATGGGATTGGGTCAGACATGGCGCTGATAGTAGGTGGGAAAGCATCAGGAGAGGGTGCAGGATGCTACCAGCGCCTGTGCAAGAGTAAGACGAAATGCGGTAGGGCCCAAAACCCTGTTGGTGGACCAGGGAGGTCCAGGAGGTGGTGCGGGGAAAGAAAGCAGCCTATAAGAAATTCAAGTGCTCAAGGAGTGAAAGGGATCGAGGGGAGTATGAGCTGTTGGCCAGAAGGGCTACTAGAGTGGTGAGGGCTGCCAAGGCAAGGAAGGAGCAGAACCCGGCCAGGAAATTAGGAGAGGAAAAAGGGGTTCTTAGATACATTGGGGAAAGACGGATAAGTGAAGGGGCAGATTAGCAGGATTAAATCAGGGGAGAGATGGGCACAAGACCAGAGGAGCAGGCTGAGGTACTAAATGAGTACTTCACCTCAGTTTTCACCAGGAAAATGGGGATGCATCATACATGGAGGAGACAGAGATAATGAGGAGGGGGCCCTACCAATCGGCAGGTCTGGGGAGGGGGGCATCACTGGCAGGTGGGGGAGGGCTAAGCAGGAGAAGAGGTACTGGAAGTGAAATCACAGCAGAGAGGTGAGGGAAGTCTCAGCTCCCGCCATAAGACGGGAGAAAGCACTGGGGCGGATAAATTACATCCCTAGAGTGCTGAAGGAACTTGCAGATGTCCTGGCGAAACCCCTGGCAGAGCTTTTCACCATCTCTCTGAGGACAGGGTGGGTGCCCCAAGACTGGAAAGTGGCGCATGTAGTGCCTATCCACAAGGGGGGATCAAGGGAGCTGGCAGGGAACTACAGGCCTGTCAGCCTGACATCAGTGGTGGGCAAGGTGATGGAGGGCATTGTCAAGGAGAGGCTAGGAGGGGCCCTGGATAAGTCAGGGTGCCTGGACAATAGACAGCATGGATTCATCCCGGGGAAATCGTGTCAGACAAACCTGGTGGAGTTCTATGACTGGGTGACAAGTGCCTTGGACCTGGGTAGACCAGTGGATGTCCTCTTTCTGGACTTCAGCAAGGCATTTGACTCTGTTCCTCACGTGGGCCTGTTGGATAAACTAGGAGAAATGGGGTGGAAACCAGATGATCCGATGGATAGGCAATTGGCTCCAGGACCGGACCCAGAGGGTCGAGTTGGTGGGATAATCTCTTCCCAAGGAGGGTCATTAGTGGGGTCCCACAGGGATCAGTCCTGGGCCCTTCTGTTCAACGCCATGTATCTGACATAAGGACAGGAATCAGGAGTGAGATGAGTCTCTTTGCAGATGACTCAAACTGGGGCAGTGGTGGATGGGAGGAGGAGGGTGGCCCTGCAGGGGACCTGGAGGCTCTGGAAAGAGGTCTAGAAAGTGGAAGCTGCAGTTTAATGCAGGAAATGCAAGGTACCCACCTGGGGCCAGAAACCCAGGCCAAGTGTACACCCTGGGGAAATACTACAAGTCTCAATGGCTGAGAGGGACCTGGGGTGGTGGTGGATGTCAAGATGAACAACTCTGAGACTTGTAGGAGGGCAGCAGCCAAGGCCAACAGGATGCTGGGATCCATCGCTAGGGGGATCAATCGAAGGAGGAAGTGATACTCCCTCTGTATAACTGCTTGGTGAGGCCGCACCTGGAGTACTGCGTGCAGTTTTGGAGGCCACACTTAAGAGGGACATTAACCTCCTGGAGAGGGTCCAGAGGAGGGCAACCAAAATGATTTGGGGCTTGGGGACAGGACCTATGAGGAGAGCTCAAGAGCTAAATATGTACACTTTGGAAGAGAGAAGGGACGGGGGACATGATAGAGGTCTTCAGGTACATGAAGAGGGAAATAGGGGAGGGACAGTGAGGATGCTTCGAAGGAAGGGGCCACTAGAGGGCATGGGTGGAAGCTGGAGGGGGGAAGATTCAGGGGAGAAAGGAGGAGGTGCTACTTTACTGAGAAGGTGGTAGAGCCATGGAATGCACTACCTAGGGGGCTGGTGGAGGCAGAGACAGTGGAGGGGTTCAAGAGGGGGTGGGACAGGTACAGGGGAAGGGTTCAGGAAGCAAAATCCAATGCAGCAAGAATATCTGGAACTGGGAAGGGGAGAAGCCAGAGAAGGCGAGGGGGACAGCAAGGTCAGCACCCAGGGTGGGGGCTGACCAAACAAGCAGACACGAAAGACCATTAGGCCTATTCTGCTGGCATTTTAGTATGTTAGTATGTTAGTACCAGAAAGATCTGTAGAGAATAAGCCAGGGACCATAATTTCATGATTTCCGTGCACAAAGCCATAGACCGAGTGCCTTCCTGCTTGTTGATGTACCACATGGTGGTGGTGGTGTCGTCTGTCCTGACCTGAACCACCTTGTTCTGTACTGACAGAGAAGGCTTGTAGGGCCAGTTAAACTGCCCTGAGCTCCAGGAGGTTGATATGGAAAAGAGACTCCTGAGAGGACCACACTCTCTTGGCTGTGAGATTCCTCAAGTGGGCTCCCCACCCCAGGAGAGAAGCATCTGTGGTAAGAACCACAGAATGACACTGGGTGATGAAAGGGACTCCTTGCCTGAGGTTGTCCTGATCCTGCCAGCACTGGAGAGCCTGGACCAGAGTCTGAGACACTGGAACTAGTTTGGTTAGAGGATCTTTTTTCTGAGACCAAAAAGCCCTCAGATGAAACTAAATGTCCCTCATCTGAAATCTGGCCCCTTGGACCACTGCAGTGGAAGCTGCTATGTGGCCCAGCAGCTGAAGGAAGTGCCTTGCTGGTCAAGAAACCAGAAGGTGGAAATAGGAAGCCAGCTCTGTAGTAGCCCTTACTCTTTCCAGGGGAAGAAAAGCACTTGCTTTGACAGTATCCAGCTCTACCCCTATGAAAGTGAGAAGTTGTTCAGGTTCGAGAATCGACTTGGGAAGACTGAGAAGAAATCCCAGAGAAGTGAGCACTTGCTGGGTCACTTGCAGATTCGACTTGACTTGGTCTTGAGACTGACCCAGTATAAACCAGTCGTCCAGATATGGGAATATGGAAATATTCTTTCTTCTTAGAAGGGCCTCTTCTACTGCCAGGCATTTTGTGAACATCCTTTGGAGCTGAAGTTAGGCCAAAGGGCATTGCCCTGAACTGATGATGGCCTGAAGGCAATTCGAACCGGAGGAACTTTCTGTGGGAGCACCTTATGGGAATGTGAAAGTAGGCATATTTTAGGTCCAGGGAGGCTAGCCAGTCTCCTGGCCTTAGTGAGGGAAGGATTATTCCAAGAGTCACCATTTCAAATTTTGGTTTTAAAAGATGTTTGTTCAGGTATCTTAAGTCTAGGATAGGTCGCCATTCCCGTTTTTTTTTTTTCAGGGTAAGGAAGTACACAGGCCCTTGCCCCTGTATACTGCAGGGACTCTCTCTATGGCCTGCAAGGCCAGCAGAGATGAATCCTCTGCCTCTAAGGCAACAGTTTCGGAGATGCTTGCAGGTAGAAAAGATCTGACTCTCAGCTTTGGGAATTTTTTGAAGCTGGGAACCAGTCCCTGGCTTACCACTTCCAGGACCCACTTGTCTGAAGTGACAGACATCCAGTCCTGGATGAAGTAAGCCAGCCTGCCCCCTACAGAAATGGGGGAGTCGACCCGGGCTGACACATCAGGGAGTCTGCTTGGCAGGAGCCTTAGGCTGAGGGGTGGATGCAGCCCTGCTCATCCCCCTTCTGCCTCTCCCTCTGAAGAACCCCCTCTGAGCAAAGGGAGAAGAGGCCTGTGCTTGGTAGAAAGGCCTATGAAAAGGCCTGCCCCTAGCTTGCTGCCTTTGAGGAGTTGCCTGCCTTTCCTAGGCCTGTGCACTCCTGTATGTGGTCCTGTACTCATCCATCTTTTTCATGTAATTCTCTGTCTGCTCCCCAAACAGAGAATTACCCACCACAGGGAAATCCATGGCCCTAGCCTGGGTGTCCTGTGAAAGGCTAGTACATCTGAGCCAAGCCATTTTCCAAAGAGCCACAGATGTAGCCATGACTCGCGATGACACATCACTGGAGTCCACAGCAGCATGAAATTGTACCTTTGATGCCTCAATCTCATCAGCAGCCACCTTCTCCAGCTCCTTGGCCAGCTGGGGGAAGCCTGCTTAGCCAGTGCCAGCACAGTGTCCCACCTGGACTTCTGGTACCTGGCTGTATAGGCCATATAATTAGCCTGCCTGAGTCCCAAGGAGGATGCCATGTACTGTTTCTTTGCCATGGCATCCAACTTCCTGGAATCTTTATCTGGGGGTATGAAGCCAAAGGTATGTTAGCCTTATCACAGGCTGCAGCCTGCATGACCCCAACATGGCTACACTGCTGGTACAAAAACTCTGTATCTGAGCCTGATAAGGTGTACCTCTTGTCCATCCTTCTGCCAACAGGAGGTACAGAATTTGGAGACTTTAATAATTTTTGTGTCTGTTTACCAAAGGACTTATGAAGGGGAATAGACAGTCTCTTGGACTCTGGGATGTCCATAATTTCCACAAAATCAGGCTCCTCCTGTTCCTCTACAGCTTCCTCTATAGGAAGCCAGAGGGTTTCAGCCACTTTTCTATAAAACATAAAGTGGGAAGGGGACTCAGAAAGCCTAGGAGGGGAAACACCAGAAGGTCTGTCTGAGGAGATGTCTGGTTTAATTGGCACATCCAGACTTTGCAAACCATCATCATCCTCCTGATAAAAATTCCCCATCTCCTCCTCAAAATCTGGTTCATTAAAGTCTTCAGGGGCATAATCTTGATCCGGAGGAACCGACCAAAACCGAACACCTGCCAGAAGGTGCCGGATCGGAAAGAACCAGGCGAAGCGATTCAACAATCCGAATTACTCAGGCAATTTCTTCGGTGGTCAGAACATGAACCTCTGGATCTGAACCAGTCGATTTGTCTTTGCGCTTTCTTTTTGTAGGAACCGATCCCTCAGAATCGGCTCTCCTTTTACCCGAAGAAGTATTGTCCTGGTCAGAGGGCACTCCTTCAGGTTCGGTCAGAACCAAACCAGGCTGGCCATCCAGGTCAGCGGACTTCTCGGCCTCCTTTTCCGCAAGTCTACCAATCTTTTCTCCAGGGTAGACTTAAGAACATTTTTACAAATTTGGCAGTCTGAATCGAGGTGGTCAAACCCCAGACAATAAACACAGGTGGTGTGGGGATCAGCCTTAGCAGAGACTTCTCCACACTCACTGCAGTGTTGAAACCCAGTGGGCCTGGTTTTTCTCTTGGGTTTCTCAGACGTAGCCATCCTATCCCACAACTTACCCTTTTTATGGCAAACCACCAGGCAAGACTCCCTTATCGGTTTCTAACCATGTCACGGGTATTTGAAAAAAAATGCTAAAATACGTGTTTGTTTGTTTTTTAAACTGATAAGAACCAGTAACCACACTCTAAAGTAAAACGCAAACAAGATACTAAAAGACCGGTTCAGCCAAACTGATCCCAAGTTAGACTTTTACAATTTCCATAAAAAAAAAAATCAGTGACAAGAGTTCACTACCCACTATTTAGTACTTACTGTACCGCAGACAGAGCTCTGAACCGAAATTTGCAAAAAGTTAATCGGAAAACCAACGACTTTATCGACCGTGAACCAAGAGCAAAGGAGAAAATCTCCAGAGCGACTGTTCAGTTAGGCGGCGTAAAGAATCTGACTGTTACATTTCCAAGTGCAGCAGACAGAGGTCTGAACCGAGCTTGAGCTCAACGTTCTATGCTCTGCATAGAAAATTAACCCTCTACTCTCTGGGGCAGTTCAAGTGCTGGGGCTAACTGCAACAATCAGAATACAGCAAGACTTCATGTTTGAAAAATACATTTTCAGCATAGACTTTAAACTATTGACAATCAGGCATTCTCTTAACCGACGAGGTAGAGAATTCCACAGGGTTAGTGCTGCAAAAGAAAAAGCACAAGCACCGGAACTCTTTAAAACGAACCCTGGGAATCTCTAGCAATATCGGTGGCAGATCGGAGAGGGCAAAGGGGGAAGTGGGGAGTCAAGAGATCTTTCAGGTAGTTGGGTCCCTGTTCATGTAGGGCTTTAAAGGTTAGCAAGCCAACCTTATAGGTGATCTACCACTGAACATGCAGCCAGTGCAGTCTGCGCAGCACAGGTATAATATGACCCGTCCTTGATGTACCGGTCAATAACCTGGCTGCAGCGTTCTGCACCAGTTGCAAGTAGTGAATATCAACTCTAGGAAGACCTGGGTAGACGGCACTGCAGTAGTCAAGACGGGTGGTAATGAAGGCACAGACCAATGTTGGAAGGTCATCCGGGGGAACCAGACATTTCACCTGGGCAATATTCCTCAGATGGTAAAATAAGGATTTAACAACGGCCAACAACTGAGATTTCAGGGTCAAGCCATCGTCAAAAGTAACATCCAGGTTATGCACCTGGTCAGAGGTAGTGAGCTGAACACCATCAAACCACAGGCCAGATACCTGTCCAGCCCCCAAACCCACCCCCGGATGACCAGGGTCCACCATCAACACTTCAGTCTTGTCCGGATTCAGTCCCAGTCAGCTAGTGCTCATCCAGTCTTTGATTTCGGCGAGACAGTTTTTAAGCAGTGAAACCGCATCAATCTGTCCAGGTAAAAAGGACATATACAGCTGAGAATCATCTGCATAGCAGTAAAAACTCAAGCTGTAACATCTAATAATATCTCCCAATGACAGCATATATACTGCGAACAGCATGGGTGCCAATATGGAGCCCTGCAGAACCCCACAGGACAGAGGGAGGGCATCAGAGAAATAAATTCTAGTGAGATCTGCCGCGAGGAAAGACTGAAACCAACTGAGGACCATACCCGACAGTCCACAAAGGATCCGCAAGGACTCCAAAAAGCATACCATGGTCCACAGTGTCAAAGGCTGCTGAGAGATCAAGAAGGACCAGAATGGTGCAAGCCTTTCGATCTCTCGCCATTAGGAGATCATTTAATACCCAGACAAGGGCAGTCTCCATGCTGTGTCTCTTCCTAAATCTAGACTGGAGAGCTTCATAGACATTGTGGGTTACAAAGTGATCACACAGTTGCAACACAACCACCTTCTCAATAACCTTACCCGCCAAGAGCAGGTTAGTGACAGGCCGGTAGTTACCTGGACAGTCCGGATCCAAGGAAGGCTTTTTAAGTGGTAGTATGACCGC